>OZ022523.1:8224370-14203382 GCA_963989415.1 Cerceris ruficornis
CAGGCTTCCCGCACGCCGACTTCGGAGTAACGAAGCGGGTCGAGCGCGAAAGAAAATCTCTATGGCCGCGATTAAAGCCGGTCCCATGAGAGGATCGCAATTAAGTTAACGGGATACCTTGTCGCGGAGTTGCGTGTGGATTTTTTCGACGGCCGTTCACTTCCCGTATCGAGATTTCGTTTCCGCTGGTAGAATTTTTGGGTCGAACGTATCGGGGGTTGTTCGTGGTTGTTTTAGTTTTCGTTGGTTGATAGCATGGGAGAGATTCTTTATTTCTGTCGTTGCTGGAGTTCTTGGTATCGGGATCGGCGGAGGAGTCATTGTACCTCGAGACGTTGGTCTCTTGCGAGTAAATCGTGGAGAGTTTATCGGCACGGGGATGCCTCGTAAATTTCCAGGGTGGTCGAATGTTTCAAGGGACCGTAAAAACGCGACACTTTTCTCCTTCTTTTGCCACTTTCTTCTTCTCTCGAGGGGCAGCCTGGTATCGCGGCTGATGGCTGCGTACTTTGACGTATCGGAGGACCGAAATAGTGTCTTCTTCTGGAATGCAATTAAGACGAGGGCATTCAACGTGGACGTTAAAGCTGACATTAAACACTTGCGGTGATATAAACGCGAGCTTTACGAGTTTTGAGCATGTCATTTTGGTGGCTTGAAAGGAAAGTGCACTCGCGGAGTGCATTCAACTGCACGTTTAAGAAGATGTGACCTGATCCGGTGATCGTAAAGTAGCTGTCTCGTTTAGCTGGTATTAACGTCTCGGCTTCTAACTTTCAACTCTCATTTCATCCAGTTTTTCACGTTTCAAATGTTTTCATTGGCTTAGTAAAATAAGTATATATTTTATAACAATATAATAATTAGTAAAATAAGTAATATTTCTTTAGAATAATTCTTGAAGGATTATTTACAAATTATTTCGCAACACTCCGAGACGTAAACATTCCACAAGTGTCACACAACTGGAAAAATCTTCAAAATTTTCACCCCTTCCGAAAAGCGAAACGTGCGTGAATTTATTCGAGTAGCTTTTGTAGAGATGAACACGATTTACCTCCAAAGTGGTTAAAATATGTTAAACACGATAGTCGAAAACGTCTTCCACGAGTTGCATCTCGCCAATCTGAATACCGTTAGCTCCTCTGGCGATTCGATTTCTGCGAAATTCGTTTCCGTATCGCGAAAACAATTGCAGAATCCACGGGAGCAGGGATTGCGGCAAATGGAACGGCCTTAGGAACGTGGAAGTCTTCGTGGCACGAATCGTACGAGTCATCATCTTCATCATCATTCAGCCACACGTGATCTCGCTCCGCGTCTCCTACGCAGGTCCCTGTGGTCCCCAGGAATGAATAATCGCCGGCAGTGTCACGCTTTATGGAATAATTTACGTCGATCTTGAAGTTAAACTTTGCATTAGCCTTCTTCGTGAATTTAACGATAGAACTACCAAACCAGTCAAAATGACTGGCACACAATTTTCTTCCAAAAATTCTCCAAGTTTGTTGAAGAGCCGTAGATTAAATATTCTTTCGTCCATCTAAAAAAAAAACATAAATCTGAAATAATTATGAAATAAATAATCTGAAATAATCTGAAAAAATCTAAATAATCTAAGTAATCTAAAAAATCTGAAATAAATAATCTAAATCTAATTCAAAAGAATTTAATTCTTCTTGCTTCAAAATACTTATTTAAGTATTTTACAAAATATTATTATATATAATTTATAATTGATAATTCATAAAAATATGTAATTTAAAATACTTATAAAATATGATAGATTTAACGCCGGTAGTTCTAATGTGAAGAGATCTAATACATTGAACCCCTTGCCGCACGATTTCTTTTGCGACTGCCTCCGCGATAATTCCGAATTAAATTAGTAAAATAAAAATTGATCGGTGATTCTTGATATATCGTAGACTTTAACGTAATATTCATATTATATGAAAAACTGTATCGTGTCGCGTCTCACTGATATTTTCAATTTGATAAATTTTACAAAACTTGAGAAATTTCCTATTTAATTTACCGTACCACGATGATTTTTACTTTGGAACTATTTGCATTTCAATTTCCTTCCACCTTAATACCTCATTGTTAAATTGATACAGTAAATAATTAGTAGTCGGTCCAAGCTATTTTGTAAGTTTTAGCACAAAACTTGCAGGATTGCACAGAATCGAATTTCTTCGACTTTGCAATTTTTAGAATATCAGATTCGTTATATTTTAAGAAACCTTCCATCTTGCTCAGTTTTAAATGATTTTCTTATTTCAAAGAATATCTTTCCTACGAGCAAAGTATTTGCATTTTATTATTTTTACTCTTGGGCCAAGAAGAACGTTCGGAGAATTGACAAATTGACAAGTAGGCATTAGGTCATTAAGAGGCGTAGACCATGGTGTCTATCACGGGATGCACTCCTGCGAAGGATAATTCCAGCTTCTGGACCGTGCCAGACGCGCAATCTGGGTGCATTTGTAGGACATGTTTAAAGAAGGGGGTATTTTACTAAAGTCTGCAGGCCTTCCTAAAAGCAGGTTCCCAACACTTCAAAAGGCATCGGTTGAAAAAAGGTTCTGTGAAGTTTCAAGATCAGATAAACGATACCATCTTATAGAATTAATTATTGCCTGTTAAACTCACGATTTTTCATTCTTCCTTGATTCGCTTTACATTGAAACAATTAAATATCGTGATACACTGAAATCTTCAAACTTATAGTATAACTTTATACTATAATAACATAATATAATTCAACAGTTAACGTTTCCCTTGCCCTGCAACGAGTGACACAGTAAATTGAATAGGAAATTTTGACGTTTACCAAAAACAATTAATTTGAAAATATCGCTGGGTTACGAGACAGTCGAATTATTTCTATATTAAATATTGCGTTAAATTGTAAGGTGTATTAGAAATCAGTGAAAATAATTTATTTCAGGAATTAATTCTGAGGTGTTGCGTACGCAGTCACAAAAGATCTCGTAGGGGAAGGGGTTAATGAAATTATTTCTAAGACTATTAATATAGTAAAGCATATAAAACCGAAGTTAATTCCACGAACAAAGAACTACGCTTCAAGTGCAAACAAGGAAAGATCACTCGTGTTCAGATCGCATAGAATGTGTGCTGTTAAAAAAAAATGATTCCGCTACTCATTGTAGTCGATCGTGAGAAGTGGGAAGAGATCGGCCGATGAAAATGAAAAAGAAAGACAATGGCGTGTTAACTCAGCACTCAAAAATGTTCGTATCTTCAACCCCGCCTCTTGTTCCGGAACGTGTTTAATAATTCAAGCGCTACGTGCACCTACGGGCGTATTCGTATGTAAATACACGAAGTCTTCTTCTGACTCCGATAGGATACCGTGATTCTCTGATAGTGATAAATTGTATACAACAAGTAGAAAACCTTAACACAGGGAAAATAATAGGTTTTAGGGAGTCTCTTCGACGCGGAAAAATTATTAGGATGAAATTTCAAACGTTTCAAGTGCCACGGTAATTTTCTACTCGATTTTAGAACTCTCCTTTCCAGCGATATTGCATGAATTATTGCATTTTTGCTTAATTAGTTATTAGTTATTTAATAAGATACTGTCTGGGTTTGGTAAATTATTAGCTGGTTAATCGGAATTTTTGGATTCTTAAATTGAATTAGTCGAATTAGTAAAATACCGTCGAAGCTTTAGAAGTTATCAACTGTGTAGCTTGAAGAACTGCGGACTTAAGAAATTTAATCGAATCACTCATAGACAATCGGACTATTTTAATCGATTGGCAAATTTCACCGACCAGCTACCTATAATCTCTGCGAATAGAGATCTTTCCCATTTAAATTCTAAAGATAAGAAATGAAAGGAAAAATCAAAGAACTATTGCAAACTCACGAACCCTCGGATCAATGATTCACGACATTCGGTAAGCTCGAAATACGCATCGCGAAAGACGTTAACAATTCCAGAGGAAGCGGCGAAGATCCGCCGGCAGCTCGTACTACGTGCATTCACAACTGAATTAGCTGCATCATTGTCCGCGAGGCGAATAGGAAGGAAAGGAAAAAAAAACGAGGAATATTAACTGAATGCGAATATGATAAAAATTCGCGCGTCATCCGGTTGACGAGTCAAAGAACGAACTCGCTGTTTCCCGGAGACGTTGTAAATCGCGATGCGATGTACTCTCAGAGGAATTCTTAGGACAATGGCGATTTGCAGGAGGTTTCGACTCGAAAATTTGACTTTGAAATTTTCAAATAAATGTACAATCTGGAAACAAATGTGTAGGGTAATTCGAGCGGGATTAGAATTTGATTTGTTTTCTGATTTACTAAGGGAGGAGAGATATGTAGAAAGATAATTAAGTAAGTGACACATAGAATGGAAGTTTTTATATTCTTTTTTAGAAGATTTAAATAAAAAGACGCGGAAGGGTTACAATTGTATGGCAGGATATAATAGAGTGTGTAATAGATATTGGAAAATAATTTTGATACGTTGACAGTCGTGATGCGATGAATTAGATAAGAAATTTTCAAGTTTTGCAAAACCTATAAAATTGAAAATATCAGTGAGACGCGACACGATAGAATTATTTCTATAATATTAATGTTACGTTAAATTATACGCTATATCAAGAATCACTGATCAATTTTTATTTTATCAATTTAATTCTGAATTATTGCGAGGGAAATCACAGAAGAAATCGTACGGCAAGGGGTTAATAACTACTTTCTAAATAAACAATTTATTCTCAAATATTTCCTAACAAACATAGTTGACAATTTTAGAAGTTAAATATTACCTTTGCGACGCAGCGAATATTAAGTTTTGCAAGTGCTTTTTTCCCGTCTCACGGAGTAAATTTCACATTGCCACGGAAAACCCGACTACAAAAAAATGTTGATTAATGAAAAACAGAGGATTAGCCGTTGGTAAATTTGCAAGAAATCCGCTATAAAGACAGAGCAGGAGTTTAAGTCTAACGCGGGAATGCACGGATTTAGTGAAAGGTTACAGCAAAGAACTTCTAGAACTGTTACCGAAGGATTTTGACTTTATACGCGGAAGGCCAAAGTGCTCGACCGATACTTTCTCTCCCCATTGAGAACTCAGGCGTACAAGCTCGTGGAATCTACCGATAGTCATGTTTGTGATTCATTATCGGTTTCTCTCAGTCTTCTTGCATCTCTCCCGAATTAATCTTTGTTCGATCAGACGGTGGAATGCCCTTAGGTTCTTTCCAGGGGACAGCTTTTAACCCTAGAACAACCACGGCAGTGAAAATGATCGGTTCCTCATTTTTTACAAAAATTCTTCAATTTTGTAGAGAAGTCACAGAGTAGATACTCTACGTCTATCTTATAAAACATAAATTACTGAATTAATCATCTTTTCCACCTTCTGATTCTCCTTTACCTAAAGTGCTTACTTAATATATTTAAATATAATAGAATTAACGCCAGAAGTTCTGGCGTTAAAAGTCAACAGGTAGAAGAGTTAAAGTCATTAGTGATCCAATCATTAATAAATAAAAATAAAATAAATTATTGTGTTAACCATATTTTCCACCTTTGATTCACTAATTTCTAAGGTAATTCTAAGGTACACTTATTTCTAAGGTACTTATTTAACATTTTTAAATATAATAGATTTAACTTTGAATAATGTAGACGAGTTGATAATTAGTAGCTGAAATCATTTAATAATGTCTGCTTGATAAGTTGTTGAAGTCTGAGCGCTGCTCGAATTAGTTTCACTAGCCTGCAGGATCAGATTCTAAAAGGACTTCGGAAGATTATTGAAAATATTACGTCAAAGTTGTATGAGAATTAATATTGTAATTATTATCTTGATTATGGATGAACAACACTGCATTCTGACATTAAATTGTAATAATTATATTCTCCCTTTGCAAATTCAAGTCAGCTCACGTGGTAGTTGAAACGTGGAATTTTTCAAGTAGAAGGTAATGGATCACCGACCCCTTTGCGGACGAAGACTTTTTGAATATTGGAAGATAATCATTTATTTAGCGATCGAAAACCACTCTTTTATCAGAAAGATGGTATATCAATGCATACAAATTATAAATTAGTATTTGCATAACCATGTTTCAACTTTTCAACTCTAATCGCGTATATTTGCCCCGATCAACTATAATCAGATTTTTTCTCTCCACATATATGCGTCCGTGGTCCTCAAAGGGTTAGCTATTCCATTTGCGGTAATTAGATTTTCGTTTCCAACTATTTTAACGACTCCCAGCAATACGTTTTAAAACTATTCCGGCTCTCTACTCATTTTCTTACGCCATTACGAAATATCGTGTAGATTGACAAGAAAAACGTGGACCGAGGCGTCGAAGATGGAGGAGGTATGCGCACTTTCTAGGAATAAGACTTAGAAAGGAACTTCTCCGCGTCTTAGAGTCAAATGGGGGACCTCCCAGACACTGCAGGGAATAAATCTGAAAAGTAGTCGCCTCGGTTCGCCGGGATTATCCTGGGATATAATTTAATTAGACCACCTGCGGCGAGAATATGTCGCCCGCGTACGTTTCTCCGGGCTTTTTTCTTTGTTTCTCTTCCTGCCGTGGAAATGATGGTAATACGAACGCGATTGTAATTCGTCCGGCATGCCTCGGCTTTGTATGTGAATGAGATAAATTGTATTATCTGGCGCGCTGCTATAAACGAGGAAGCTCGCTATCATTAAGACCACCTGGTGTAACAGCGTCAGAAGAACATCCTGCGGATGCGGGAAGCTAGCTACCGAAGAGATGCCGTCAAAGTCGAAAGTGAAAGATTTGAGAAATTATCCTGAAGATTTTCAAATTCTCTTTGAACAATTTATTGCAATTTTCTATCTGATCGTTGACGTTTTAGATGGAATGGGCGCGATAGAAGTTGACTGATAGATTCTGAAAGCTCTGCCGTTCTGATTGACAGTGAATTACATTTAATTAGAAATTCGAATATCTGAAACGTTTCATATGGAATCTTTGCAAAGAAAGTTCAGGCAATCTTAAAATTACCCCGAAACCCGGTAATTTCGCGCAATTAAACCTTATAATACCTTTCGTCAGATACGTTCAACGAAAAAATCCGCGGAATTCGCATGGCACTTAACTTGTTAATACCTTAATTTGAAGTAATTAGAAAGTACCAGCGAGGAATACTTTATATACAACAGCACTTTCAGCATTACCGTTTCACGTACGACTTCGCGCGTACCATGTAATCTCAACAGTACAAGAATAATTACACATTACGATTAAGTAATTATTTTAAAATCCTTAATCAATACCCCCGACCATATTTACCCGATCACCTCGGTAATTACTCTCATACCCGAGAAGAAACCTGGATCGACCGATCTCCCAAAAAGCAAATTAATCAACGAAAAATGTTGAAGCATCCTCTTAAGACCACCCACGTGGTAGTTGAAATTCTCGAATCCTTTCCCTCGTCGATTCCAACCTCGCCCGAAATGCCGGAAAGTTCGCTCGCCGATGGGGCGAAGCTTTTTTATCAATTTTGACCCGAGACCGGTCCTTCCCGACCGGCAGCTTCCCCGAACCGATAGCCATCTGCTGCCTTTAATTACTCCCGATAATTGGCGCGATTATTGCCGGCGAGGGATCACTCCGAAGTTGTTCGCCGGATAAGAACACCGAGGGGAAAAAAGTGCAAGGAGCCGATCGATCAAAGATGCAATTAGCAGGAGTACTGTTGCATGGTCCATCTTGGCATTCGTCGCCCTCACTGTTTCTCTTGGCATGTGTCTAATTAAAGCTAATTGCGGTAGTCACCCTACTGACGACTTGATTCACCTTCGAGGATGTTTGCAATTTCCCGAATTGCTTCCAAGGAAGCTGGATAACGCGGCGGAATTGGCGGCGTCGGTTCTTTGGAGTCGCTTAACTTCGTTGGGCGAACCATTTTTGAGCGTTTCAATAAATTCGAATAGTTTGCAATGAAGATGCTTCTTCGATGATACCATGAAATAACCGAAGCAAGTTTATATTTGGATTTTTTTTCGTTAGTTTTCTACGACCAGAAACTCTCATCACGAGGTGTAACATTAACACATCGAACGCCGTGGGGGTCACCGGTGACCGGCGCTATTGAATTCGATGAAATTTCATATGCCTTTTAAATTGTAATGTTTACAAATTTTCTAATGCATTCAATATTTAAATATTAGCGTTAAAAGGATAAAACATTTTTTCTAACTTTTCGTCGGATAAGCAAATATAGTCTCAGAAAATTGTTTAACGTTGATTATTCATTTTTAATTAATATCACAAACAATTGTAGATACCTCAGGATATTTATGTTAAGATACAAAATTATTGTTGAATTCTTTAAGTCGATAAATAATAGATAAAAGGAAAGCGTCATAGAAAGCTGTGTCGAGTGTAGCTCGACATAGGAGTGCAAAGGGTTACGGTTCAGTAAAGTATACTGAGGGACCAGAAACAAGGCACTTGAGGCGTAATTTGCTCTGATTCGCCCGACTAGCTCGAAACTAGCGAAATATCGGTTCAACGTGCTCAGCTTCCTACATTCTCATCGATGATTCTTGTTAAAAGAAACTTTCCATTTTTTTGCAGGTTTCACCGGTACCCAGTGCGAAATCGACATAGACGAGTGCGCGGACAGGCCCTGCCTGAACGACGGTGTCTGCACCGATTTGATAAATTCCTTCAAGTGCACATGCGCGAACGGATTCGCGGGAGTTCACTGCCAGATCAACATCGACGACTGCGCCTCCTCGCCATGCAAGAACGGCGGCATCTGTCAGGACTCCATAGCCAAGTATACCTGCGACTGTCCACCAGGATTCACGGGAGCCTCTTGCGAGACGAATATCAACGACTGCCAATCGAATCCTTGCCACAGTGGCACCTGCATAGACGGCGAGAACAGCTTCAGCTGCAACTGCTTCCCAGGCTATACCGGGAAACTATGTCAAATTCAGATCGACGAGTGCGAGAGCAATCCGTGCCAATTCGGCGGAATGTGCGAAGATCGTATAAACGGATATCAGTGTATATGCAGACCGGGAACTTCCGGGACGAATTGCGAAGTGAACGTGAACGAGTGCTATAGTAATCCTTGCAGAAACGAGGCGAGATGTATCGATGGCATCAACAGGTGAGTTGTGATCGGGATTGATATTACTTGCAACATCGTGTAGACGATCGTTCTGGAAAATTTCCTTGGATCATGAACGACGAGGAATTTTCATGAGCGATGGGCGATTTGTGACGAGTGGAAATTATAATTACCTGATTTTTCAGTAAGAACAATTTTCTCATTACGTTCAGGCAGGAAGTAAAGTACGCGCGAAGTAGTACACTCGTTAAAAATCGCCCATCCCTCAACATTCCACAAAAAGTGCCGTATCTCGCTAAAAAAAGAAGACACCTTCGATAAATCAAAACTTTCAATCCCCCCAAGAATCTGGCAAAATTTGTCTCCCAATACAATTCTTCCGTTCCTCCCCCTCTACCATTTTACACGTAACGAAGAAAAAGCCCTAACTCCGTTAACGAAGAACCCTCAACCGTACACGTTTAAAAGACCCATTCACTATCTTACACAAAAACCTCACAAGCAATCTGGCAAAATCTTGATCTGCTCTAACGTTATCATTCCTTCCATCCTCAGTGGATACGATGTCTCTTCTTCCAGGTACTCCTGCGAATGCAAAGCAGGCTTCACAGGACAGCACTGCGAGACAGATATAAACGAGTGCGCGAGTAATCCCTGCGCGAACGGCGGACGTTGCATCGATCTGATAAACGGCTTTCGTTGCGACTGTCCGCGTGGTTATTACGACGCTAGATGTCTCAGCGACGTGGACGAGTGTGCCAGCAATCCTTGCGTCAACGGTGGCACCTGCGAGGACGGTGTCAACCAGTTTATCTGCCATTGCCTGCCGGGATACGGCGGCAAGAGATGCGAGGCCGACATCGACGAGTGCGGCTCGAATCCTTGCCAGCACGGTGGCACTTGCAACGATCACTTGAACGGTTATAATTGCAAGTGCCTGCCCGGCTACACCGGCACCAACTGCGAGACCAACATCGACGATTGTGCCAACAATCCGTGCCAGAACGGCGGCTCCTGCATCGATCTTGTTAACGATTACAAGTGTGTCTGCGAGTTACCGCACACCGGGAGGAATTGCGAGGACAAGCTGGACCCTTGCTCGCCTAATAAGTACGAGATTTTGGATATTCTTTTCAAATTACGATGATTTGCTTCTTGAAGGATTCTTTTTTTAACACTTTGCTCATTTATCGCATCGGCGTTACGCGGGCGAGTTTCACGCAGGTTCTACTGCTCGCCAACGGTGATATTTACGCAATCGTTTGTAACATAAGTAATTGCAATATGATGATCATTAACAAAGGCATTAACCCTCTAGTCTGAATTTTCTGTGGCATCTGAAGATCAGTTGCACGATGGCACGTTAGAAAATGATAAAAATTCTTTTTGATTTTGAAACATTAAACTGTAACGAATTTCATGATCTTTAAGAATTAAATTGTAATATTTGGCAAAGTTAAAAAATTGTCTTTGAAGAATAAAAGCTTAGATTTGCCTTCAAAGTTGTTGCTTCAAAGTTACACGGGCCCATAGAGGGTTAAGGTAAATGTTACACCGTTTTTTTGTTTCTCCGTATCAATATACTTACCTATGCAAATATCGGAATAAAGCATCATCGCTGGCGAACAGAAGTCACGCGTGCGTGACAGCGGCCGATAACAGTTGGCGACGAGAAGTCACGCGCACGTGACAGCGGCCGCAAATTGTTCAAGTTTCTTAATTAGTGGGATAGATGGGCTCCGTATTTTTGTACACACTTAACCCCTTGACCTACGACTTCTTTTGTGACTGCCTCCGCAATGATACGGAATTAATTTGCTAAAATAAAAATTGATTTTTATGTCGCGTCTCACTGATATTATCAATTTTATAGATTTTACGAAATTCGAAAATTTCCTAGGGGAAATTTTTAACCCCTAGGGGGTTAATTCATGAAAATGCAGTCGGTCATGAGTAATCAATATGTTAACACTTAGCCAACCAAATGGGGAGATCTTCCCGTTTTAAAGAAAATCGGTTAATGACCGAACGAGATCTCCCATTGCTATCTTACGATTTCGCGTTACTGCTGAAAAGTGCGCGGTGTATAGCGTATTGTTTATCTTTTTCTCGGTGGTTGGCTAAGAGTTAATAGTTTGCAGCCTTTGTTCTATAGCTGTCGGGATTAATTTATTTCTCGTTTGATAATGGTGACTTCTTCCCCTTGTCGCAGATGCCTTCATGGTGCTAAATGTTCACCATCGTCGAACTTCCTCGACTTTGCGTGCACCTGTACGGTCGGATACACCGGCAGACTTTGCGACGAGGATGTCGACGAGTGCGTCATGACGTCGCCCTGCAGAAATGGTGCTACCTGTAGAAACACTAACGGCTCCTATCAGTGCGTTTGCGCGAAAGGCTACGAAGGCCGGGATTGTATCATTAATACCGACGATTGCGCTTCGTGTAAGTATTACAATCCCGTTATAACATACAAACTCGTCGCAATTTCCGAGATTCAAACGAAGTTGTATCGAGCTAACACGTTAATTTCATGTTTTACAGTTCCATGTCAAAACGGTGGCACCTGCCTGGACGGCATAGGCGATTACACGTGTCTCTGTGTCGACGGTTTCAGCGGGAAGCATTGCGAAACCGACGTGGACGAATGTTTGTCTCAACCGTGCTACAACGGTGCTGTTTGCAAGGAATACGTAAACTCCTACACCTGCCAATGCCAGCTAGGCTTCTCCGGGATAAACTGCCAAACGAACGACGAAGACTGCACCGACAGCAGTTGCATGAATGGCGGCAAGTGTATCGACGGTATCAACAACTACACGTGCGTTTGCAAGCCTGGCTACACCGGCTCGAATTGCCAATATCGTATCAACGAGTGCGACAGTTCGCCGTGTCTAAACGGTGCGACGTGTCACGATCATGTTCAGTATTACACCTGTCACTGCCCATACGGTTACACCGGCACGAGATGCCATACATACGTCGACTGGTGTAGTGATAATCCTTGCGAAAATCAAGCGACCTGCGTCCAGCGTAAGAACAAGTATCACTGCAACTGCTCGCCAGGATGGACCGGGAAAGTGTGCGACGTGGAAATGGTATCCTGCAAGGACGCCGCTATCAGAAAGAGAGTACTCGAGAAGAATCTCTGCAACAACGGTACGTGCGAGGATATCGGAAACAGCCATCGCTGTCACTGCCTGGAAGGTTACACGGGGTCGTACTGCCAAGAGGAGATCAACGAGTGTGATTCTGCCCCGTGTCAGAACGGTGCTACGTGTAAGGATCTGGTAGGATCTTACCAGTGCCAATGCACGAAAGGCTTTCAAGGACAGAACTGCGAGCTCAACGTCGACGACTGCAGACCCAATCCATGCCAGAATGGCGGCACTTGTCACGATCTGATCAGCAACTTCAGTTGCTCCTGCCCACCGGGAACTTTAGGTTTCATATGCGAACTCAACGTCGACGATTGCGTCATGGGCGCTTGTCACAACAATGGAACATGTACAGACAAAGTTGGCGGCTTCGAATGCAGATGTCCTCCCGGCTTCGTCGGCCCGAGATGCGAGGGAGACATCAACGAGTGCCTGTCGAATCCTTGCGCCTCTCCTGGCACGCAGGATTGCGTTCAATTGGTCAACAACTATCATTGCAACTGCAAGCCTGGATACATGGGTCGTCATTGCGAGGTGAAAGTAAACTTCTGCGACAGTTCGCCATGTCAGAATGGCGGAGTTTGCACGGCCAAACAGGCCGGGCACACTTGCCTGTGTCCCAGCGATTATTCCGGAAACAATTGCGAATTCGCGGGATCCTATTGCGACACCGAACGCTGCTTGAACGGTGGCACTTGCAGAGTAACGGAAACCGACGTTGGATACAGATGTTACTGTCCTCCTGGAACAACCGGAACACATTGCGAGATAGATGCCAGAGACGAGTGCACGAGCAATCCTTGCCAACAGTCCGACGCAGTTTGCGAGAACCTCGTGGGCGATTATGCATGTTACTGCCCACCAAAATGGACCGGAAAGAACTGCGAGATTTACGATCCGAATTACAGAGGCGGGATTTTCGGCAGGCCAAATTCGAACGTGCCAAAAACTATGAACGCTTATGATCTCGATTTGGAACGAGAGAGGAAGAAGTGCATTGAGAATCGGTGCGAAGAGAAGTCAGGAAATCATCACTGCGACGAGGAATGTAACAGATATGCCTGCAACTTCGATGGAAACGATTGCTCGCTTGGAATCAATCCTTGGAGAAATTGCACGGCACCTATCAACTGCTGGGATGTCTTTATGAACGACGTCTGCGACGAGGTGTGCAACAATGCTCAGTGCCTCTTCGATGGAAGGGATTGCGAAAGGAAGCTCGCACCTTGCAAGTAAGTAACTGTTTGGTAGCTTTATTGTAACAAGTTTTAGCTTTCGTCTAAAAACATCGGATCTTTCGATTAGAACCATCTCTCCAAGTTTTATTAATTTATCTAAACCATTTATTTTCTTCCACAGCCCCATTTACGATGCCTACTGCCGCAAACACTATGCCAACGGACACTGCGACTACGGATGCAACAACGAAGAATGCAACTGGGACGGTCTCGATTGCGACAGAGAACCACCGTCGCTCGCAGAAGGCGTGATCTCGGTGGTCGTAAGAATGGACATGCAAACATTTCGCTCCAACGTCGTGGCTTTCCTGAGAGACATCGGACACGAGCTACGGACGACGTTACGAGTAAAGCAGGATGAACTTGGAAACGACATGATATATCCTTGGAAGAGAGAAAGAGAGCCGAGTCTGCAGACGAACTTCTTCGGTCGGCCGACGACGATCTACACGAATACTCAGAGCGGCGTGATCGCCTACTTGGAAATCGACAATAGAAAATGCACCGTGACTCAAGGAGCGGTCTGCTTCCCATCTGCGAACGAGGCAGCGGAATATCTCGCTGCCACAGCGTCCAAGCACTCCTTGTCGAGGAACTTCCCAATCGAGCAAGTTCGAGGTGTCGTGGGGCCCCAGGGACCGGAGTATCCCGATACTCCGACGAATTACAAATATGTATTTATCGGCGTTGTTATCGTGATACTCGGAGGAATGTTGGTCGGTGTTCTGGTAACCGCCCAGAGAAAGCGAGCCGTTGGTGTCACCTGGTTCCCCGATGGCTTCCTTCGCACCAACAGCGGCAGCAGTCAACGACGAAGATCGCGCAGACGTGGCCCGGATGGACAAGAAATGAGGAATCTGAACAAACAACCGTCAGTGAACTGCATGGACATCGACGTTGGAAACGGCCGTGCTCAACAATGGTCCGACGACGAGTCCGATCTTCCTCCTTCGAAACGCATGAGAGCGATAGAACCTGGATATGCGAGCGATCACACAGCCATTACGGACTACGAGGAAACCGAGCCGAGGATGTGGACGCAGCAGCACTTGGACGCCGCGGAAATACGAAGACCAGACGCGGGAGTTTTGACTCCACCGAGCCTCGAACACGGCCAGGATGTCGATGCGAGGGGACCGTTCGGAATGACGCCGTTGATGGTGGCAGCGGTGAGAGGCGGAGGATTGGACACCGGCGAAGAAGAGGACGAGAGCGATGGTACAGCCGCGGCAATAGCCGATTTGGTCGCTCAGGGTGCCGATTTGAATGCCACGACGGACAAGAGCGGCGAGACGTCTCTTCATCTCGCGGCCAGATACGCGAGGGCCGACGCCGCGAAGAGACTCCTCGATGCAGGAGCGGATGCAAACTCTCAGGATAACACCGGCAGGACGCCTCTTCATTCCGCCGTTGCTGCGGATGCCATGGGAGTCTTCCAGATTCTTCTCAGAAACCGGGCGACTAACTTGAACGCTCGCATGCACGACGGAACCACCCCGTTGATTCTCGCCGCGCGTTTGGCCACCGAAGGAATGGTGGAGGATCTCATTAACGCCGATGCCGACATCAACGCGGCTGACAATAGCGGGAAAACGGCTCTTCATTGGGCAGGGGCGGTGAACAACGTCGATGGCGTTAACATACTTCTCGTTCACGGCGCCAATAGAGACGCCCAAGACGACAAGGACGAAACGCCGTTGTTCCTGGCTGCCAGAGAGGGTAGCTTCGAGGCTTGCAAAGCTCTGCTCGACACATTCGCCAACAGAGAGATTACCGATCACATGGATCGATTACCTCGCGACGTTGCCAGCGAGAGATTACATCACGACATTGTGAGACTACTCGACGAACACGTGCCGAGATCTCCGCAAATGGTGACCGTCATATCCAACGGTCCGCTAATGGGTAAGTTATATCTATACGTTCTTTCTCTACCTCCGTAATATCGGCAAGGTCGAAGAAATATCAACGAATACGTCGCCCATGAAACTAACAATTTAATTTTCTCCGTTCCAGGGTCTCCGAATCATCCTCAACTCATCACTCATCCCACGGTCATTGGATCAGCGCCGAAGCAGGCAAAGTCGAAGAAGCGGCCAAAGACCGGTACGGGAAACCCAAACAGCCCGGAGTCGGAGGGCGGGGTGGTAGTCGTGAGGCGAAAACCATCGGTGAAGAAGCCTCCGGCGAAGCGCGGCGCTCAGCCCCCAAACCAAGAAATCCCTCAAGGAGCGGAGGGCGCAGAGGGGAACTTACCGAGCCCCTACGACAGCGCGAGTCTCTACAGCAACGCGCTGCCGTTGGTGGGGCACACGGCGACCGCGAAGCAACCACCACCCTACGAGGACTGCATAAAGGGACAGTCCATGCAGGGCCTGCAGCAGCTCGGTCTCGACACCTTCACGACCAACTACGGGTTGCCTAACTTTCACGACCAGCTCTTAGCGCCTCATCAACGGCAGGCGCAGGGAATGGTGAACACGCTGTCGCCGCCTTACAGCAATCAGTCTCCGCCGCATTCGGTGCAATCGAACATGACTCTGTCGCCACAGGCGAGTTACATGGGCTCGCCCTCGCCGGCGAAGAGCAGGCCATCGCTTCCGACATCGCCGACTCACATCGCCGCCATGAGGCAGGCGACGCATCAGAAGCACGGTGGCATGCCACCGGTGGGCTTCGACTTTGAGAATCTCCCTTACTCGGCGAATCAGCAGCAGCAGCAACAGCAACAGCAGCAGCAGATGCAGCAGACACAACAGCAGATCCAGCAGCAGCAGCAGCAGCAACAGCAGCAGCAACAGCAACAGCAGAGCACGCAGCAGCAGCAACAGCAACAACAGCAGCAGCAGCAGACGCAACAGTACTATCAGTACTTGACCCCGCCGTCCCATCATTCGGGGCCCGACGTGACGCCACAGCATCTCATGCAAGCACCCGAGAGCTTCCCGACACCGTCCCCGGATAGTCCTGGACATTGGTCCTCGAGTTCTCCTCACTCGAACAGCGACTGGTCCGAGTGCATGGCGTCTCCGAACGCTTACGGCGCCGGCGGTGCTCACCAAAGTAACAAGGGCTCCGAGGCGATCTATATATGAAGCCAGCGACGCTCTCTTTCTCGCGCGAGTAAGTCGTAAGTCGTAAAACGTGAACTGTGATTATGCTCGTCGAGTTCGAGGGTGATTCTCGCCGGTATGTAATATCCGGGCTTCGTCGGTTTCGAAGGTTCGGCCTGTGCGCCGATGATCTTCCTGCAGACGGCGTCGGTCTGCACGACGAAACGAAATGCTCTCTCGTGAAGGTCGATTACAAGAAGGTATAGTCTTGTTGAACTTCGAACATCGCACGCGTACGGTTAAACTAGAGCTATATATATACATATATAAATATATATGAAAATATATATATTTATGGGTATAAATATAGATAGATGAATATATATGTATATGTATGTCGAGAGATTATTTTCTGGATCGGAAACGCAGCTACGTAACTCGATCGACGATCGTGCCTTTTCTAATTGAACGAAAATTTCGCAACGTCTAGGAACGTAATACGAGAGATTAAAAGTGTAGACAATATATTTTTTTGTATCGACCAATTCTTATCGTATCTCAGCTCAATGAATAATGGTGCCTTCGACTTGCCAGAGTGTGAAGACCCGATAGACAGTTTAATAAGGGAACGAGACCTTGCTATTACAATAGTATTGTACATAGAAACACGAAACTGGAGAATCATTCACGCTACTACGTGTATTCGACGAGGAAGACTATAGAGTGTAATATGTAATATTCTATTTAATGCGTAATGCACAGCACGTCTATATACATAAATAATAGTTAAATCGATGCGCGTAGAATCCATTCGTGCAGCATCGAGTACCTTTGGTTGTCCGCAAGGCACTGCCTGTGTTATCGAGCGTAACATTGTAGATCAGAATCCTCATTCCGAATATTCATTATTCTGCGTTAAAAGAAGATGAAGAAGATGAAGAAGAAGAAAAAAGGAAAGAAGAAAATGAAGAAGAAACTGAGAGTCGTGCCTTCGAGTATCGTAGGGTAAGAGATTGCATTATAGGTAAATCTAATGTTAACCCCTTGCGTGGAAATTGAATCCGATACTCAAATCGATTTTGTACCTGACCTGACACGGCTATTTATGTGAAACAGTAATATCATATTAGCTATATCGTTAAGTAAGAATTAAATAAAACACGATTGATAGCGATATTCTTTCTCCTAAACTCTAACATTAGAATTATTAATACTTAACTAAGCATATGAAAAAACAAATCCATTGGTAATGAAAATCGCGTGGGAAAGCAAGTATCGGACGTGAATATCGATATACTTATTTATTATCTTCCCCTATCTGTATCTAGATTTGCCTAGAATTAAACGAAGCGTCAGTGAATTTCAAAATGTCGTGCAATGGTTAACTTTACACTTATCCTTATCTCACCGATTAAAACTGAAAGATTAACGTAACTCAGCGTTTCAGTACATTAGTCCTCCATGTTGTCCGTTCGAATCGATTGAAACGCGGATGTTTGTAGATCGTTTAAAGTACAATCAGCATAAGGACAACTCGTAGCTCGGAGTTACGCCAACGCAAGGGGTTAAATCACGTGTTTCAAGAAACGCAGCGTTTCCAAATGGCCTTTAACGATGTAACGTTTATTACCAATTAATACGAGACGTAATATGTAAGATACAAGGGCAAAACGTAATATTGTACGGTCGACGGGAGCATATCGGAGAGATCGTCTTTACCATGCGGATTTATCGTTCCATACGTAGACATTCCATTTTTGTTTTTTTTTCCTCTTTTTCTCGCTTCTTTCCCCTTTCTTCTCTTCTCGATTCTTCTCTAACAAGATACACCCCCGTTCGTGCCCGTGTATATCCAATTAGTGAAATTATCTCTGATAATATAGACCCGAGAAACTCGAGAGTGTATCTTGTTAATTTCCTTAGAACTTTCTCTTAGAATGGAGCTTTGTACATTCATATATATGTATATTTAATAGTGCAAAATCTCAAAGACCGGAATACCTTTCGATAACTATACTATTCTCTCTGTGTTGCTTTCATTCTTTCGGTATCGCCAAAACAATAATAACTAATTAATACCCCGCGTTCTTCTCACCATCGTACAAGAAATTCGAGCCTCAGCGATTAACACATTCTTGGACTATTCTTATTAGCAAAGTTAGTTTAATTATTAACGTTAATCTCTACGTATATGTTATATACGATACGTATAAATTAAGTGCGCGACCGCATAAACGGGAAAGACGATCCTCGATGAAACTCCCATCCGCCAAAGCCAAAAGAGTGGTTCTTTCTTTGGATGACGCATTTGGCGGCGTGAAATAAAATGAACGGGTGGTATGTACGCATAATAAAGATATTAACGTAGATTGTTGCGAGAGAAAAGTACTAATTATTTGTTGATGAGATTGAAGTTCGTGCGCGCTTGCAATATGCCACCAGTGATGATTACGACGACGACGACGATGATGATGGACGCGTTCAAGATGCGAACGTACCACGGATAAGCGTAGAAATCATTCGAGCTGTCCCCTCGCTACTCTGCCCACCCCCTTTCCCTATTTTATTTTCTTTTTTTTTTCTCTCTCTATAAAAAGAAAATTTGTAAATACTCCTTCTATCATTCTCTACCGCTCATCTCTTGCGTACTATCGAGTACTTTTTATGTAATTGTCTTTTCTCTCGATTTTGTACAAACTGTTTTTACATATTTTTATATTACGTAAGTTAGCTATTGCTAATTTTGTAAGAGAATACGCATACAATCATAAGCGTTTTCTTTATCATATTATTAATTGTAGAGATGTGCGTATACATATATACATATACATATATCAATTTATATCTATATGTGTATACATACTTCTCATTCTTCTGTAATTGACTGTTGCGCCGAGGATCCGAGAAGAACTTATCAACCCCTTGCGCTGGAATGTCGTTTAAATGATTGCAGTTTTGTTTAAGTTTCTAGCGATTCTCGAAAGCTTCAATGATTATTCTGATTAATTAGAAATAGAGTATATAATTATAGAGACCCCGAGGAATAAGAGATTCTCCGTGGTACAATTTCTCTGTGACAACTAAGATTTATTATTCGGTATTGTTGATATCGAGTTGTTTCGAAAATTGATTTAAGTAGTTGCATCGCGATTTAATTTTCGACGCAAGGGGCTAGGACGTTCAGAGAAAATTGTTGAAAAAAACCTTGGGATAACTTCGAAATTTTAACGGCAACCGTTCTCCGATGCGCACCGATATCTCTGTGTTAAACGAGAAGATAGATAAGGATACACGCTCCAATTTACAATTAGCTACGATAAGAATAGAGAACTTCCGATTATAATGATAGATTTTGTTATTCCTTGTAACTTGTAAAAAGTACTGAGTTTTATTAGTATTAACTATTCTATGCGTAAAGTGTAAGGATTTGTTCGCTCCTAAAATTATATCCCGATCCACCCGTGACCCACCCCTCCCGTCTCCTCGTTCCTCCATAAAAAGCCGGAATCCCCATATTTTTATAAATAAGTTATGTCTTATAAACAGATGTAATAATAAAGATAATCTAACATTCACAATAGGGTTGTTGTTCTGTTCTATTGTGCTATGCTTCCGCGTTTTATTCCTTAATAATATAAGCATAGATACTTCTAGTAATATTACGACAGATTTTACACAACAATCAAATTGTATTATAGCGATAAAAAAAATAAAAAACCTGAAAATATTTCCCGAATCCGTTTTATTCAATCATCGCGCGGTGGTTGTACAGAAAATACTTTAATCTAACGCTTTATAATTCGATGATTTGATAGCCCGTGAAATTAAATACTGTAACTTATTAAAAATGACGCAAAGATACGTCAAATGAAGATGCATTCTCGATCTCCCATTCAATTGTTTCCAAGTTTCAGTCTTACCGGAGAGAAATTTTATAACTTCTGTACAGTATCAGAATATTTAAGTAATGTAGTTCATACTAAAACAAATTGTCAATTTGTCATTGAGAATTAATTAGAAAGATATTCTGTCTATCTAGATAGATATTAATTTTTTAAAAACACCCGCTATATCGCATAGCCGCGAACAAAGAAGCGCCATCGCGCCGTTTGGCACTTTTCAACGAGATTCTGCCACTGTGCGCCGAGACTCGAACGGTTAAAGTATATTCTTTCACACGAAATGGGCAATTTGCGAATGATTACGAAATCGGTTCTTTATTCTTTTTATAAAGGACTTAAGTACTGGCATTTTTTACTAAAGAAACAACTTCCTGGGGCTATGGTGGGTAAGGAGTTAAACTCGTGCTTGCAATTAGTGAGCCCGAGTTTAAATCCTCCCCCGTCACCTCTGGGAAATTTTTCCCATGTGATATGTATATTATAGCCTCGGTGGTTCGGAACCCACCTAAAACAGTAGGGCCCAGGCGAAATTACCATAGAAATTCACGGGGCTATGGTGGGTAAAGAGTTAAACTCGTGCTTGAAATCAGTGAGCACGAGTTTAAATCCTCCCCCGTCACCTCTGGGTAAATTTCCCATGTGATATGTATATTATAGCCTCGGTGGTTCGGAACCCACCTAAAACAGTAGGTCCCAGGCGCAATCACCATAATAGTTTAAGTTGAACGAAGCACATATAAATAATGTCCTGAAATTCTTTAATTTGTTGTAACTGAGTATTCTATCCCTAGCAATTCCATTAGTCGCACGTCATCCGTAACAAACCCTTCGGCTGGAATTTTTGATACTTAACAGTAAAGCTACCAAATTAGTCAAAATGACCGACTCCCAATTTTTAAAAAAAATCCCCGAACTGACAGGGGAGTCATGGAGCAAGTATTCCACTTCTATCTTATAAAACCTAAATTATTTAATTGATAAATGTTTTCTCTTAATTTTCTTTTCGAAAGTACAAACATATTTAACTGCAATAGATATAACGCCGGTAGGTTTAGCGTTAAAGGGTTGAAAGAATGCGAAACAGGAAATACGAATAACGCATTGTTTCGTAAGGTCTACACGTATCGTTTATTATTCTCTCTTTACATCAGCATCGTTTCGATCGTCACACGACGATCTTCTTTCTCATCGATCCATTTCCCTTCTTTGCCTTTCGTTCGTTTGTACGTGGATCTCCGCGTGCGCGCACGGCTCACGGCGATGAAACAATGAGGTTTAGATTATGAAAAATGAAGAATTACAGGATTTATGCATCAGTCTCTTTACACAAGCTGAGTAAAAACAACAATGAACACGGAGACAGAGAGCGTCTCTCGCGCGAGCGACTCGCCGAGAAAATGATGCAAAACGGAAGAGGAAATTAAAGGAAAGCGAAGGAGGCACACAGAAAGCCGTGCCTTCTTCGTTTCGACGAAAGACGAATCGCTCGTTTCGAGCGACGGCTCGAAAAGAACTCAGAATCTTAATCCTTTAAAGTAAACTTAAGTAAAACTATTTATATATATATTTCTATATATATTTATATATATTATAAACATAAAAATTG
Source organism: Cerceris ruficornis (assembly GCA_963989415.1). Lineage (NCBI taxonomy): Eukaryota > Metazoa > Arthropoda > Insecta > Hymenoptera > Crabronidae > Cerceris > Cerceris ruficornis. Next base: position 8,246,460 of record OZ022523.1, read on the forward strand.
CTCTCGCCGTTCTCCATCCCGACCTCCACATTATTTTCCTTCCCTCCTCATCGTCATTTCCGCGTCGCGTGTTAACTCAAAATAATTCGCTCGATGTGCCTCGAAATGTGTTTAATTCATTTATTAAGTGTTTCTAGCGAACATGTTTGACGCTTGGAAGAAAAAGGAGAGCGACTGTTTTATTAAGAAATTTTGTAGATGCAGATATCGGAGAAATAAAGAAGATTGTTTATATAATATGTAGTAAGACTAAGCGCACACTACCCACAAAAACGTATATAGAATAAAAACTTTTAAATTTTGCAATGTTTGTTTAGTCTAATGTATATGATGGACAGTTTTGCAATCGTAAGAATTATTATTTTTCTTACGGGCAATGTTAGTAATAGGCACCCCACAAATTTCGGGATATATTTAAATTTTCGTAAAAGCGAAGTTATTCATTTGCTATCACAAAGGGATAATTAATTTCAAACGGTCATATCTGATACCGGAATTAATTCGTCATGCAGTGGAATACATATTAAAACAAATGCAAACTTCAGGAATATCCGAATATCCCCTATAAATATTTATTTTCTACTCAAACTAATACGAAATTGAACTATACCATTACAACAGCATGGAAAAATAATCAAGAACTCTAAATCCTCCTAAGATGATAAAAATACTAGTTTAATCTACTTTTACTTCAAAATTCGACAAGATTTTTAGATCCAAAGTATATGAGTCTCTTCTCACTGTACCATTTACTATTCAAACTGTCTCAGAACATAAATGACGTACTTAAAATCCTCTAGAATTTCTACATCGTAAGCAGAATGCGCTTAATGAAAGATAAATCGGAGTGGTGAAAATTCCGAGATTATTAAGAGTTCACGCAATGAAACGATGGAAGGAAACGAAAGGATCGTTTAAAGAGCGACCGTCGTAATATTCGTACAAAGTGCAGGCAGTGTATATACAGACTTCTCAATTCTGTTCTCACTACTGAATTAACTTTAAGAATGGAAATGTACGCGGAAACGTAATCAAGAGATCCTCGAGTTAATAGCGGCTTATCACACAGGATTAGACCGCGGCTTCGGCCTGACTTTCGCGGTGAGAAAAATGACAATTTCCCAATAATTAAAAACGCTAATCGGACTTTCGAATTCCTCGTTTTACTTTTGAGAAACTCTTCCTTTTTACCCGAGAAAAATCATACTTGGCCGAATCGAGTCCTTTACCCCTTTTTCTAATCATTCTATTCCCTCGTGTTTTCTATTTAGTTTCTCCATTTACGAAGTCGACCGACTTCGAAAGATCACTCGTTCACGCTTCGCTTCCGCTTAATTTTTAAAGTCTATTATCTATTCACATGCATTCTCACGCATCTCTCATGCACTCTGAAACATGCATTCGTACATTTCTTTCTATCCATTGTTCTTTACGCACGGACAATCATACATTTCTCTCTCTCTCTCTCTCACTCCCTCTCTGTGTATAAGATTACTGTGCTTCATTTAATTAGTTTCTACGAGTCGCAAAAAAATTGTGACTTGTTCGGGACCGATTTCGAAATTGGCAGCAATTGCATTGATATCTCTTTCTTTCTTCCTCATTCTCTCTCACTCTTTCTCTTTATCTTCTGTCAGAAAAACGCTAAAATCAGGAGCTCCAAATGCCTCCCAATTTGAAGAGCTCGAAACGCTAAGATCTCCCCTCGATTTTGCATTGATTATGCCAGTCAATCGACGATGGAAAATTATCGGCTACTTCACCGAATACTATCTGACTTCGAGTGATTTCCACTGAGATAATTGCGAGAGGCTGACTTTCATTTTCGATTACAATATCTGTCAAAAATAATGTTCCTTTTTTTTCACGTTTTAAAATAACTCTCGGGCTAATGTATTCGTTAAATATATATACATATACACACACACATATATATATACGTCACCTCTGAACAATTTTTCATAGAAAAATTATGCGATAAAGCCTGTGTTTATGCTAATCGAGCCTTCGTTTGCGCGAAGTATGTACGCCGATAATTTTCCTTCGTTTTTAATCGTTCGGTTTCGCCACATTTAATCGACGATGTCGTAAGAAAGAATTCCTTCGAGGAGGAACGAAGTATTGTTTCTTCGACAATGATGAAACGCTTTGTTCTTCCTTTCATTTTTAAATTGATTCAACGATGAACGCGGAATCATTCCAATTAACGGAAGAACGCGCAAATGCAAATTCATTAAAATTATTTACAACAACGAACGATTGATTGATTCGTATACAAAATTAAAGACAGGTTCAACGACCTCGGGGCTCTCGATGGGACTTGAGACTAATGTTTTATTGCGTTTGCTAAAACCGGCAATTAGGGGCAACTTGGAAATGCTTTGGGACTTGATCACTTTTTTTTTGGAAAATTCTTTTGCTGTGTTTGTTTTATATTTTCTGAAAATTGCAGAGAAAGGATTACTGAGATTTTTGTTGAGTAATTGAAAATTAATACTTTTTAGGCATTATCTGTGACGAACGCGGCGTTTAAAGATGAAATTATATTTAATTGTTTGTGCTATAATTATTTAGGTGGCCGCTTACCCGGATTAACTATTTAATTTATAAAATACTGCCGCAGACGACTGAAAGAAATTATAAATGTCAAACTACTTAAGCCTTTTACTGTTTTAATAAAATGTTTCTAGAAAAACAAATGCATCGCAAAATGTAATGAATCAATTACGAGTGTAATACGTTATTTTAAGTTTGCGGGTTTATATGAAAAAGTCAATTACTGCATTATTCACGTAGAGAAATTAAGAATACTTTAAAAATCAAAGAAAAATTTATAATCCATCATGTTTGATTTATATAGCGAAAATTTTGTAATGAAAGATAACATATTATTACGATTTCGCGCCAGAAAAAGCCGAATTGTTGAAAAAATGTCCGATATTACGTCTTAGAGATTATACTTTTTTGTCATAAAATCCCTGTGATATTTTGTACAGGAATAACTCACAGCTCCTTTGTTAAAACTAAAATGTAAAAGTTTCCAAGTCACATTTCCAAAGCCCCATAATCGTGCAACTTTCATGAAATCTTGTTGATGAAGTGAAAATGCGAAATGTCATTAAATCTAACAATTTAAATAAACGTCGCTTAAAGTACCTATCTTAGGTAAGTTTCTCTCAACATGCAAATAACTCGCGAATTTGTTACGCGCAAATTTGATGGGGGTGGGGGAACGTATGCATAGCTCTACGTTGATTACATCAACAAATTATGAACTAAATTAAAGATGATGAGAACAAAGAAATGCGATTCTTAAGTAACTACGTGAGGAAATGTGTGACGCATGAATTTTGTTCTAATTTTCATAAACCTCTTTCTCTCTCTCCTCTCTTAGTAAATGAAACGATTATTGGCAAATAACATATGTCGCGCTAGTTTCTCATTAGAACACTTTTAATACTTGCTTCGTAATGGGAAAAAAAAATCATTGTCCGGTTAATGTATACGTAAGAAATTTGTAACGGTGTGCAAAATTAACTGCACACAATTATGAAACCAAATTGTCCGACCATCTTAATAAGCTCTTTTGATTGGAAACTCTAACAATAACTACTGCGATACCTAACTTCTTTTCCCAAATTGCTTTTTGAGGTCTACTGATTAGTAAGTTCTGACCATAGATTCTGTGCAGTGTTAATTACAAAATATACAAGGTATGCATATACAAAATATGCAGTGTTAATTACAAATTAAGGAATTCGTATAAAAACTGTTGTAAAACGTTCTCCTTACTGGTTACTTAACAGTTGGCCACAGTAGTACTTGTTAAAACTCGAACGATGTCTATTCGATATTCCATTAGGGAATTACTTATGCAAATACCTATTTCACACGATCGTCTCCTTCGTGCCCTAATTATTTATCATAACAAGAACAGTTTATAAAGATTCGCTACAATTCAAGTTCAAAATTACTTTACGCCCGAAAAACCGTTTAGAGAAATCTGAACTACATTGTTACCTTTTGCACAGATAACTTGGCCAATCACTTACGTATTCAGCGTATAATTCATTTAATTTTACGTTATACGAAACAGGTATGTTGTCTTCCCTTAGTCTTGTATAATAGTGAGCAATGCTAGAACTGTATCTTCATCGTCTCGAACCGTTAGATTGATGAGAATTCCTTTTTCCTTCCTTGTTTTATCTATATATAAATTATTGCATTACCGTCAACGTACATCGATATTGTTAAAAGCTTTGTTTCATACGACTAAATATCACAGTGTAAATTATAATAATAGAAGACAAAATGGTGCAGGCATGGCAGTAATGATTGCGTGAATGAATTTTGATTAATTCTGTATTGTCGCGAGTAAGAAAATTATCCGTTAAACAGTTCAAGAAGATGAAGTTACAGGAGCCAATGTCTATCTCTACGATTGTATTGAAAAATAACCTTTGCAGGATGTCTGCTCTTTTTACTTTTTTTTTACTCTTTAATACTAACTACTAACGTTCGCTAGTATGTTAGCTCAAGTGAGAGGAACAACTGGCAGTTTCAATTCACTTTTGTTGTCATACTCATGGTCTTTGCTCCGCAATTCCTAAGGAGCGATTGGCCAACCTCTAACGAATGTAGAGCCCACGTAAATCTCGTTCATTCACGTGGCTCACATTCATGCGATTTTTCTGCGAAACTACTATTCTACAATATTTACAGTTCATATGCAATGTATCTGATTGTTCTTGTAAATGTTTTCGTAGGCATGTTGCATTCCTCCGGGCCCGTATTAAAATAGAGACATACAAACGCTAATTGAATTTTATGCATTGAAGATAAACATGGACGGTACATTTTGAATGTAAAATGAACGGAATGAAATGTTCATTTTCTGGCATGCAGAACAAAAAAAACAAACCGGTGAACCGATATTACGTTAAATAAACATCGAAGCAAACTCATTGTCCAGCAATGAAGATTGCTTTGAGGGCGAACTGTGTCTTCATAAGACTCTTCTAAGTGTTATCGAATGAAATAAAATGTACATTTCCAAGAACATTCATACACCGTACATCAATTAATACATACTTATTACATAAACATACGTAACGAATGGCAGTGCACGTGACACAGATCGATTTGTCACTATTCCTTTGTTGTAAAACACCGAGAATTAAAAAGAAGATTAGCGGCAATTAATTACCACTTTCTGCCCGATGTCAACAAAATTTTTCATGATTGCAATATATTTAATCATAAACGGTTTATTTACTGTTAAGTATTAAGTCCCTCCCACTCAATGAGGTATTGAGTCTGACCGTTCGGCCCTATCCTCTTTGCCTTGATGACAAACTTCTCACCGGCAGCGATCCTGTTAGCTGCTCCAAAGTAAATGTTCACCGATGATTTCAGGTCGTCCAGAGATATGTCAGGAGCACTTTGCTTTACGGGCGAACACTTCGGGGATGAAGGTACACTACCTTTCTTCTGCGGCTGCGGATCCGGAGGTGGTAATTTTTCATTACTTTGTCGTTGCCTCAGTCTTCTACCGTTTAAGGCATAATCAACACAATTTCCAATTTGACTACTCGCACTGCTCGAGGCACCGTTAAACGAACTCCTTAAATTCCTTGCAAATTCACTTTTAATCTCGTTATTCCTCGGTGGTAGAATGGTCGCAGTTTTACTAGCAGTGTGCTGAAACTGTTGTTGGATTTGCTGCTGTGACGGACGGCCTCTGCGATGTTGGCGCCTGCGCTTTACCTGTCCGTTTCTATCGATGATTATATCTTTCTCGGATAACTGCCGTTTGGCTGGTCGCACTACCGGCGGTTGTGATATGACAGGCGTCAGCGGCAGAGGCAGCGTAATTGGACATTGATTGTACGGAGATGGAGTACTCGAGCTCGTCTGATTGAGATTACAAGGTGTCCCTAATAGATCACTGAGATTTCTGAACGGATTGTTTTTGCCTTCGAAGTCTTTGGGTGGCGGGATAAAAGAATCCAGTGTTCCTCTTGAGCTCGTCTCGTCTCCGCTTGTGTCCGCAGGCGTCGATGGAGGTAAAGGATGCATCAATTCCACGGAACTAGGTACAGATAATTCAGACATACCCGAGGTCGTAGCTGGTGGTGTGGGAGGGCCCGAGACCGAGGTTGGAGGTGTCGGTGGTAAATCGGAAGCTTCTGAACTTCGCGATTTACTCTGTAAAATAGCAACGAAGCATTCATGTTTTAATATACGTCTAGATTACCGTTTGTTTACATCGCAATATATTTATTCTCGTCGTATCGTACCTTGGCAATAGCATTCTTCAGGAGTTTTCTCGCTTTCCTGTATCTAGCTTCTCTAACACCTTGAGCTTTGCTTAAAGGACCGTCACCCTTTTCTCTTTTCTTATGTTTACGTAACATTCTTTCTCTAGAACTGCCTAACGCCATCAAACGCCTTCTTCTTTGTAGACTCAATTTCGGAAATGGGAATGATTTTTTCACAAAACCACCTCCACTATACCTATTAGACATGTAAATGGATAAAGTGTAAAGCAAGCAATTTTATCATTTTTTTTTGGGTTAGTTTTGAGTTTTATAGCTTGTATACCTTTCTCTTAAAGACTGCGTAGACTGGCTAGGTGGGCTTGGACTGGGACACGAACTTTGTTCTGCCTCTGAATTTTGGTAAATTGTTCCTCGCATTACTACATCTGATGGGTTCACAGGAATTTCTAAATTCTCTGCAGTACTTTGTTTCAGTGCAGTCAACTGTTTTGTACTCTCTGGTAAACATACAGGCCTGAAACGGTATCTTTTGTTATTAAGTGATGCAATACGAAACAATCGAATTAGAATTTCGTTGATAGTATTAGAACAGACCCTATAGGTGGCGGGAGGTATTGCAGTCTTTTATTAGCACCCCAACATCTACGCAAGACAGAATCGTCTATTATGCCAGTTGCTGGAAGATTTACAATTGGACATGGTGGTGGTAATCTAACTCTAAGACCCCATATTGTAGTGCGCTTCTTTATTTCTCTGCCACACTTGAACCTGTTTCTATTATTTGTCAATATTGCCAGTATGGATTCTCTTCGTATTTGAGCACTAACATCCCTGATCTAAAAGTACATGCGATCGTAAGAAATGCTTCCGGATGAAATATCTAAGTTAACTTTTTGCTTGATAATGCAGCTTTAATTCGGAAATTATAGTGTTTCAATTTGTAATGACTTATTGAAATTCTCACCCGTGGTGGAAGCTGTAAAGTATTCCAGTTATCATTGGCATAAGGTACAATAACAGTATCCAAATCATAATACTTTTTAGCATTGTAAACAGTCAAATTGTACAACATCAGGTGCACCAGATCTACCCATTTTAATTCCAATCGCCGTACAAATTCCTTTCCATAATTGCACATTGAACAAACAAATACGTAAAACCTACAATATTAATCAGTTTTAAAGTACATATTAAAAAAGGAGAATAAACAAATATTGTCATTTGTTTTTCGTAATATTTGTAAGTTTTCTTCACCTGTCTCCACTATATAAAGGATAAGTTAGACAACTAACACATTTTTCATGAAACCATTGCTTGCAACGAGCACATTGTAACATTTGTGTATACCATTCTCCATTGAGCCCACAATAGCAATAAATTTGTTCTGCGTTTACTCTATGATGTGTATCCCAGCTTAACATTTCAGGCTATAATAAAACTTTGATCATGCTTTAAGAATTCCAATAAAAACCTTAATTTTATTATAAGAGAGAAAAATTAACTTTCATCGTGAGATAAACATTTCTTTTTAAAATACTTACATCATACGGCAATTTTGTCATATCATCTGGTGGTGGCTGAGGTTGGTCCCTACCGCTGCAAACTTTCCTGATACTTGCCTTTACCATAGAAGTTTTTGGTTCTACCACTTCGAGCGTCCGTGGCTGACTATCTATACATCTCTTACACATCCAGTGTGCTTCAGCTGCAGTTTCTTCTTTTGATACCTGAGGCTGTACACATCCTTGTTTTTAAGTTGCAATATATAACAATTTCAGTGTGTATAATAATATCACAGAACACAGCTAAACGATGTCTGCATTAAAAGCAACTGATTTTCTTTACCTGATGACAAAGCTGATGATAACCACGGCCACATTTGTCACAAACAATAATGTCATTGTCAGTCTTGGGCTGAGATTTTTTACAAAGCACACACATAACATCGGAGTCTGGCATTGATAGTTTTGTCAGCTCCTTAACTGAGGACCACGCAGATGTGTTGTCCATGAATTTGACAAGACATCTTTCTCTTGCCAAATCCACCTATGTAAAATGTATTTCTTCATTAACACATAAATCGATATTACATAAATAATAAGGAACCCAAACTCAATTATATCTTAGAAAACATAACAAGAAAACAATTGACAATAACTTTATGATATACCTCGACAACTGTTCCCAGGTAATATTTCCCATCTTTATGTTGTACAAGAACATCATCTCCATGAGAGAAACCAAGCTTTTGTTCCCTCGTAGTGCTATCAGGCGCTGCCAGACTTTCTTCTGGCTCTGACATTTTCTACCCTGTTTCTAAGCACAAAAGAAATAACAAACATTTGCTTTGATGATCTAAAACTTTGTCATTTGTATGTTTGTAATCAAGCTATAATGAATCATTATGAATGACAGGAATATTATATGAATTTGATTTACATCTCACAGAATTAATATTTCTCTTGAAATTACACCTGATCTCTGATAAATTATTTTGTAATTTCACTTACAAATAATTCAATATACTTTCATCTCTCCACAGATACAATGTATACATTTTGAACAAAGTCACTTTTATTAATTACCATATATAAACTACAATGATGACATAGCAAGAAAGGATAAATAAAATGATCAACAGTTACAATGTGCATTTGTGTAAGACCATTTGATTTTACATAATCAAAACTCATATTACAAAATATTGTACTATATGATATCCATGTTGTATTCCAAACTCCATGAGTGTTATACTCTTAAAAGAAACGTTTATTAAAGTAAAAACATATCGTTATCCTGACTGAAAGCTAATGTTAATACACGATTTATTTAAAATGTTTTGTTAGAATTTTCAAGGAAAGAGTCTTACATGCACATGCACATTATGCTTGGTCCACGAGTGTGCAAAATAGATCGTTGTCCGCCAAATCATTCATTTACGTCCGTTGAAATCGCCGATAAGTACGTTACACGAATCGAGAAAAACGTTGCGAAAACCTGAGAAAGAAATAGCGACCATATGATTGGCATCTCATTAAAAACCAGTCTGTGCGCTCTCGCTCTCGTTAGGGAACAAGAGCACCTGCAAATGCCGCTCTGAAAGAGGCAAGACGTCTCGCGCACAAATAAATCAACTCTCGAAAACTTCATAGTATCAGCGGCAATTATCGGGCGAAATAAAACTTTGAACTTATCGAGAAAATACACAACCCCCAAACTGAATCAACTGACAAAGACACTGGCGATACAGTAGGCGCAAGCAACCCCCGGGATCGCTCTTGGTACCGGGCGGTGCTTGAACCGGGTGACGGTGTTTTTGGAATAGAAGACCGCGCGAATATCGTTCGATCTCTGTACACCTTCTTATGTCGTACCTCAGCGTCTTGGCCGTGGAATCACGCGCGACGTTCGGGCCTCATTTTCTGATTCCCGTCAGCCATTTACAACCATGGGGGCCTTGCCGCGGTCGGTCGTGTAGAAGCAACCTGCGTTACGAAGTTACCTATCGATCATGGTAAACCACTAGCATACCAGTATGAACGGAAAGTTCCTAGGAACTTGCGAGCTCCTCTTCGTGTACACATGCATATGTAGATTTTATTTTGTTTACACAAACAGATGAGATTCCGTTTTCGAATGACTTAATAATTACGTCTGTTATTATGATGCATTTCGAAGCTATTTTCGGATATCGTGGCATTCTTTTGACGAGGTTTTGTTCGATGGAACTGAAACTTTGCGGTTTAATATTATTATAAGCCGGGAAGTTACGATTTTTTACTGTTATTTTGAATTTATGCATACATGAATTTAGATGAGTTTAGCTGTTTCATGTGGAATATGTTACGGCAGTAATAATGACCTTTTATGTCTTCCAACATGTGTTTGAATAACGCAGGCAATACATTTAGGCGAAAACGTCTGCATTTAAAAGAAAATAATTAAATTGAACGAAAAATGGAAAATATAGTTTTCTATTCCGATAAGTGAACTTTAACTCAAAATCTACAGGGGAAATTGTAAAAGTTCCAACATATAAAAAGGTTAAAATAACATATATTGTCTTTCGCGCCACATTTAAATCAACATCGAACAAGTGTGGCGCGACATTTCAAATTTCGGAACTTCGTACTATCAAATACACTACAAAATAGTTAAAACAATTCTTTACCATTCCGTACAATTTATAGACACTATACTAATTACATGCTCTTCAAAAAGAATAAGTACAAACAACAACAAAGTAGAAAATGATCTTGCATCTCTTATAAACGTAAAATACCTGTAGATTTCTCACGAAATGTTTCACAGATGCGCAGAACAAAATAGGCGAACTTCATGACATAATATTTTTCCAATCACAGCAGCAGACGAGAAACGTTGAAAAAGGACGTCGAACTGTCTACAATTTCTACATTTTTTACGATAAATCCAAAGCGTACATCGCAAACCCGCTCCATCATTTCGTTTATTCACACGCTGCACGGATCGCAAGCGCACGCGACGACCAGCTTGATCTTCTTGCCCTAACATTTGCCCTGATTATCAAGTCACAAATTTTTATTTTACACGTCAACATTTTCACTCACTGCACCTTATTATTTTCCCTCTGCCTTTATTTAACTTCACTGCGATCTCAGTGTTGTTTTTACACTCTCAAAACCTAGGAAAGTTTACTTGGTTTTGTTACCGCTAGGGATAATTGTAACGTACCACCGCTAGGTGTTGCATCGTCGCTTGCAGCTGTCTCGCAAGTAGTAAACATCATGATATCAGTCTGAATATAACTGGGGCGAATAGAATGAGAAACCATTTCTCACGAACAACGGCGTCTAAAACGGCGTTTGTTCTTCACGAAACCTTTTCGATATGAGTTTAGGAATAGGTTAGAAAAGCTGACTTTGTATTGGAACATTAGAGTCAGTCGATATAATCGTTCAGAAGACATACAATCTCGTGACGCGCAGCAAAACACCCCGTTCTTGTGTAGTTAGGACGGTGATTCGTTGATACACAAACAAAACTCGTAGAAAATTATAGCGTATGTCTTCATAAAACGTTCTAAAACTCACGCTTGAGATCACTACAGAGTTTTTAGTTTATAAAAATAACCGTGACGAACTTTATGTGCACTTTCATTGTGTTTCTTGAAAATTTGAATGAACAACATCCGCCATATTCAGGGAAACGCTTGTGTTAGACACTACGCTTGTCAAATAAGTTATTGTGATGACAGTGTTCCCTATAGGGACATCTAATAGAGATAAAAATGTTTATCAATCTATAGTATAATATATAGAATGCATATTATTTATAACACATTTTCGAGTATTCCGTGGCAGTACTTTGAATACGAAAAAAGAGAATATTTGACACGTAAGATTTATTGAATAAGAAGTATTCATATAGTGTATGTTCTTTAAAAATTGTATTTTCAAATATCATGTATTTGTTTGTCGATAATTTGCATACTAACCGACGATCGGATACTAAATTCGCTCTAAAATTAGCCGTAATTGTTCAGCCGACGAAAGAGCAGAATACAAATTCTTTATGCCTAATGAAGTAATACTCAGGCCACTCACGTATACGCGAGTGGAGGGTTGCTAACTTGGAAGTTGTAGCTTGAAACTTTTTTTTATCGTTCGTGACTTACCAGTCCCTTTTTGTTATTTAGTTTTGGATGTTTTTCAGACGAAAATACTACAGGACGGGCACGTAGCATTTTTAAATATGAAATGTCACTGTTTTCCGGATAAAATGGTTAGGTAGAATCTCTAAGCTGAAAACGATGGACAAGGGAAACAAAGCGAGGTATTAAAAATAAATATACAATTTATTTCTGTACAAATTAATGGAATTGCGATGTTACATACACGGTACAGCAAAGCTACGTACAATTAATATACATGTATACAATGTTTTGAAAAATGTTCAAAATGTGTTCTGCAGTGTGGAACATTTACGCGGTAAAATACAAAACAACGCACGATTTACATATCAGTTCGGTATGTTAAGTCTCATCGTGGAAATTTAAACTACAAAATATGTGACTAGATTGTGCGACAATCGTAAATTATTTTATTAACATCTCAATTCATTTGAAAATTGGAACATTACGAAATATATTTTAAATTGGGGAGAACAATGGCGAATTGCAAAATACTACATTATTCGGTGATGTGTGTAACACAATCTGTTAATGTTGCTTAATATCAATTATAGGAAATTAATGTCTAACGTTATATTAACATTATTTATAACAGTGCTAACAAATTTCCGTAAGGGAGTAAATTGAAATTTGAATTTTAAATAATGAAATTATTAAATTATATAACTTTCGTGCAATCAGTATCATTAACTTTTTTTTCACGTACTTCGATAGTTGTGAAATCAAAATCAATTTGCGAACACGACATGGCGTATCTTCGAAGTTACAAATCCTCGATAACTGTTACTTGATAATACTTGTCCTCGTTATTCATATTTTACATTAGTTAATATGAAAGATATATATATATATCTGTCTGTATCAAAATTTTTTTTTAAAACATTTTTTTCTTCACCGCGGTATATCGTTCCATGTAATTCTCGTAGCCATCGAGATCAGCAAATTGCTTCATCTCGAACAAATTTCCCTCGAGAGCTAACACTGAAACTTTCGAATCTTTGAGGATTTTAATAGGTACAGCGTTCAGTTGTAGACAATTTTCTTCCAGCCTTAACGTTTTCAAGCGCGAACAGTTAGCTAATTTTTCCGAAATCGTTGATATTTGATTTTGATTGAGGTTAAGTTCGATAACGTGCAGTGCCGCAGCTGCATCGGGAATCGTAGCGAGACGATTTTTAGATAAATCCAACACATCCAACTGCTTCAGATCGCAGAACATGAGAGGAAATTCGGTGATCTGATTGTCGGATAGATTAATCTGTTTTAATCGTGTCAAATTCGACAGGGACCATGGGATCCTTTTAATCTGATTCGAACTGGCGCTCAGACCTTCTAACTTCACGAGAGCTCCAAGAGACTCTGGTAAACTGATCAGTTTATTATGGCTAAGGTTTAGCTGCTTTAACAGCGTAAAACTGCCAATGTCATCGGGTATACGTGTGAATTTATTTTCCGATAAATCCAACGTACGTAACACCGCCGCTAAGGCACGTAAATTCTGTGGGAATTCATCGAGTTTTCTCTGCGATAACTTCAATGTACCAGTCTTTTTTGCAGTTTCGTAATGTTGCTTCAAGCCAGAATTTCCCATTTCGTATCGTTGTAAAATCAATCTCTAGTTTACTCTATCAGTAACCTCTGAATTCAAATTCTTTATAAATTCGTGATTTTATTACGACTACGTCAGCATAACAATATTTCGAGTTAAATCTATAATACATCAAGAGAATCTTCAGGTGAAAAATGTAACTTTTAATCGACCATTTACTTCTTATAGAGTATTCATCTTATCATGACAAAGTTACAAGTTTCGTATCATGTGATCATTTCTTGGTACTCACTCCTCTCTATCGTGGACCATCGAAACGACTAACTTTCGACAACGACTGTACCCGAACCATCGGTGAACGTTGACTTTTGTATGCCGCTGTACCGGCGCACTGGAAACAGTCGTCGCGCCGCCACTGCTCCGATTAATTTTCACACCTTTGTATCGACGGTGCGTCGTAAACGATCAGCCAATTAATTCCACAATTTTCCCCCGTACGTATGAGTTCATGGGACACGTTTCGACGGTAAAGGTTAATCGTTCTCAGGCATCCCTTCGCAATGAAAAATTGGAGTGAAGTGTCACGCGAATGACAGTACGTCGGCCATATTGGCCTCGTGTTTGTGTTCAAATCCCGTCCGCGTGATGGCGGTTCGCGCGCTCGCGCCCCGAAAGATGGCTGACAAACGAAGATGTAGCGGTGCACGTCGGGTTTACATCAGACTGAAAACGCCGCGGCAGCCTCTGGTGTGTAGTTTACGATGCGGTCATTTGTGGAAATGGTGAGATAGTGTCGTGTTTTATGAGGACATACCACCGGGTAGCGATGGCCTCCACGCCGAAGTCGGAGAAGCACGCAGGTGAGTGGTACTCTCTGTACTTGTGATTGACGATGCACGGAAACGTACGATGTCCTGAAACAACGGCGGGGCTTGAACGCCCCTGACTACCGTTTTTTCCCGATTCGTTAAGTATTCTTTTACCCTCGTTGAAGGGGTAAGCATGTAGCGGTAATCTCGCGAACCTTGCATTTTATCGAACATCGATATCACGGACAGGGCAATAAGTTAAATGTTGGGCAGAGCGATCATTCACGGACGCTACCGGACGCGAAACGTCAAAAGCATATGCGTGTTGTCCGGAGCGTGGAAGTACGACTAGTTTATTGCTTTTTATCTCTTTCTTAGCGATATTCATTTCGTTATTAATACATACAAACAGTTTATTCGCAAGGATACATTGCATAAACTCTACAACATATCCTATATCAACCATCGCGTTTACTCAATACCGATTGTACCTCGATAACAATCTTCTCATAACATTCTAACCCTTCCGATCTCCGCTCCTCGATTAGTTCGAAGCCCTCGATGTTGTAGACATTACGATCTATCTCGCTGATCTCGAAAGAATTCTCATTCGATTGAAGTATCGATCGCTGGAAAGAATAATGCAGTATGCAAAGGTATCTCGTAGCAGAGCCTATTTGTGAGGAAGGAACGCGCGAAAAGTAAAAAGAATACGAGGAAACCAAGCGGCGTCGCTGATTCTCTCTCCCTTTCTCTTTCTTTCGTTCCGTCCTTTCTCCGTTCGTCCTTATTTGATGCACGCAACCGAGATTCATCCCAGTATCTTGCCGGTTATATCTTTTCACCTACAAGCCATACGTTTCGCGGGAAAAACACGACGGTGGTAATAATACGCGGTCGCCTGGAGTGTGTGTCAATAAACTATCCACGCGCCAGGGGCAAAGCCCAGCGTAATTCGAACAGCTGCCCGTGTCACGAGTTTTCTAACCTGAATTCGCACCCTCCGAACAAAGACATGTTCTACCCTAGGTAGGAGAGTATTTTCAGAACGATTGTACAAAGCGTATCGTATGCAAGGCGTCCGATGTTTACGTGCATTTCCCTGTTTGGGGGTTTAACTTGTGTCGTTGAAATAATTTGTTGTAACAGCATTACCGTTGGTACATGTTGAAACTTATAAAAAAAACAGGGCGATATGTTGGCCAAGGGTTTAGGATATATAACTTTTGATAGGAACGTTGTAATTGATTTAGGGATTTGTTTATTTTGGTATACTTTTCTGAGGACGTTGATCTATGTATTAGAATTTTTGTGATATGTAGATATACACTTTAGAGAAAAGTACGAGAAAGGGTTATTGTTTTATGTTTCGTAATATTCTCTGCCGTACGAATTTAATTGGAGGAATAAAAATTGATCGGTGATTCCTGATACATTGTATAATTGAACATAATATTAACCCTTTGCAGTCAGAATTATTTTGTCTATTTTAAGTGACCTAAATGACATTAATTTCACAATATTTTGTATCGTTGGATATTATTTTTTTTAAATGATAGCAATAACCATAGGTACTGACGGATATTTAAAGTGCTTTACAAAATCATTGTAAATTTGGAAAGCTGATATTAAATCGCTAGAAAATAAAATAAAGTGAAAAGCTATGTCGAGTGTAGCTCGACATAGGACTGCAAAGGGTTAATAGCATCGAAATAATTTGATCGTGTTCTATTAATATTTTTAATTTCTAACTTGTCGAAAACTTGAAAATTTCCTATTCCATTTATCGCACCGCAAGTTTCATTCGTTATTGTAGGGCGAGAGGTTAATTATAAGCAAATCCAAATGTTTGCATGTTTATCGTCAATATTTTTTAACAATTTCGATTCGACGAGCGGAAACGAAAGTTCGCAAACAGTTTAGTTTTATTGCTCGTATGAATTTTAATACGTTAAAAAATCGCGTCGGATGTATTTACAGTTCTTTTTTTTTTGCGATTTCTGATATTGTACAATAACAGGTGTAACTTATCAGAACTGATATGTTTGACCTCGAAGGGACGTTGATAGACAGATATACTCAAGTAAAGGCAGTTTGATCAATTTGCCGGATAACGAGTACCAACTAACTCTGTACCCTACGTCATCTCTCCGGGGTAATTGTGTTTAATGTGAGTTGATTTGTTGGTGACTGAAATCATAGTACAGCTTGTGTCGTTGCTGTTACTGCTTTTAAAAAGTACATCCGTTACTGGAGTATGTTAATACGATGTCTGCACTGATTCGAGTTACTTTTAATTACTAAAACTACGCAGATCTCTACAGTCGTCGTTTAATAGACGAAAAGTCTTGGATATTGAAAGTTTGAAAATATTAAAACTGTGAACTGTTTGTAAGCGAATAATTCTGCAAAAGATCTATTAGGTTTTTTCTGTGATAAAAAGTATTCTTTGGCAAGAAGGAAGAAAATTTCGGATTTTTGAAAGATTGAAATGTTATGCAAAGAAGGGTTAGTGAATTGGGGGAAAATGTTAAAATTAATATAAAATGTTACTTCACTAATCACTTAATTTCTCTCTTTCCAAGGTACTTATTTAGTTTACTTAAATATAATAGATATAATGCAGGTAGTTTTAGCCATATAGCGTGCGATGAATCTAAATGAAAAAAGAGCGGGATGTCTGAAGTTCCTGGATGGAGCGTATAATTTAAGTAGAGATAGTATCTCAGACTCTTTTTACGCTTTTTCACGGTCGGAACACGTTTATCTACGTCTTTTAAATGTTTTTAGGATTCTCTCGTACCTCTAAAGCATCCAGCTGCATTAATGCGTTTTCGTAACACTCACATTTTTAACACTATAAATTAAAACCTACGGGTATAAATAATCGAAATATGATACTCTGTAAAAGAAATATTACGACTCTATGAAAATAAAAAATAATAAAAATGGGTCGTGCAAATATTATCCTTTATAAAACTTCGCAAAAATATCAGAATTTCGTAAATGTAATAGATATGAGTAACAGGAGTATCAGACTATACAAAAATTCAAAATAATGTTAAACTTTTATTAAAATTAAAAGTACCAAATGTAGGTAGCAATATCGGACTTCCTCTTCCGAAAAATTCACTTTCGAACGTAGAACTTCCAACTTAAAAGTAAATCACTAACAATATCACCAGAGACGTCAACAAAAATAGAGTGAAACCTTGAAATCCAAAAGCCCCTTAACCGTTTGAGTGCCAGAGGTCTTTGCGAAAACCAGGTCGAAAATTGCCAAGCAGCGAAATCGCGCTCCTTTCGTTTTGCATCGAGGAATACAACAAAGTAAGATTTCGAAGTTTTTCTGCTTATAAGTGGTAAATATTGTTGTTTCGTTTCTCAGTCAAAGATATTGTCTATATTATACCTACACTGTCGTAATCAGAATATGATAATGAAGTATTCTTCTTGTTCGTGCAAAAAGTGCCATTATTTCTATACGTCGATCAGTTTGGCACTTTTCAGCGCCGAACAGTAGAAGCGCGCTCGCGCTGCTTGGCACTCAAACGTTTAAACGATCCACCGATCGAAAACGATCACAAATCCAAGCAAAACCATTATTCCCATTATGTCTCCTCATCATGCACACCATTAATAAACTCTCTATAAGAAGTATCGAGAAGATCGACATCTCACCGCGCAAACAATCGGAGGAATCTCGATGTTTCTACCCGAAGGATAAATAAGACGCGCATTCATTTAGAAATGAGAGAACACAAGGAATCGAATCGCCCGTCGTTTCGCATCGAAATACAGATATCCACTCTACTAAATTACAGTACGCCTCAAAAGGATTTTCCCTCCGTCGTCGTCTGTAGTTACATTCGTAAAGAGAAAGAGGAGTAGTAGAAAAAAGAAATAGAGAGCGAGAGGGGAAAGAAAAGAAAGAAATCTCGTTACCGAGAAGTGCACCGCGATGATCGAGTTTCCCCGACAGCGTCGCAAAGTCGTTTCCACGGGCGAGGAAGAGGCAAAAGTGTTCATAGAGACGGTTTAACGCGAGGTGAACGAGGAAAGAGGTAGCGTTGAACCGGTAAAAATTGTGCCGTTCGTTCGACGAATAAAGTCGCGAACTCGGTCAATAATAAATCCGTAATAACGTCGAGGGAATTCAGCCGGGTGGTTACTGAAAAGCGGACTCATTAAATTTCCAACTAGGCGGCCGGTTCATTGAAATAATTCTATGGTGCTGGCTGTTGTCGTACAGGAGTCCGGGTTGTATGGAAACAGCCTGCAGGGCCTCTCGCCGTGGTGTTCGAACATTGGGAAGCGAAGCGAGATGGAGAGGAAGCTGGGAAACACGAGATCGAAATATGATTAAATGATACTCAGACTTGTACGATCATCCCTTTTTTGTTCTATGCGCCGTGGAGCCGTTATGGCCTTTGTTACGGTTCGGTTGCTCTGTTCGATCTTGATGCTGTTGCAGTGATGAATGTGAGACGTTGCTGTTATTGGGTAACGAAAACTTTACCGATGGTGAAATTGTCTTTAATGGTTTCGTGGGTAGGGAAGGTGATAGTACTTGATTCAGTAAAAACATTAACTCCAATGGAGGACTACTTTGTCATGAAAACACGAAGGAGTTGGAGCTCTATACACCAGTCGTGTAAACCGAGTAATTTTTCCAATTGTCGTATATCGCTAATTCCATCATTTCTATGGAACTGAAACTTTTCCTATTAAAATCATACCTTTATAGAATAGAAACGTTACAGATAAAAATAGTTCTATAAGCGGCGATACTTCACTTTTCTAACAACAATATTTAAATATTGAACGTATCAGCAAATTCGTAAATATCGCAGTGCAAAAGCCACACAAGATTTCATCGAATTCAATAGCGTCGGTCACCGTGACCCCCATGGTATTCAACGTGTTAAATTAAAAACTCTTTAAATATTCTCCACGAAAACTGTACTTAACTCTTTGCACTCGGTTGACCCCTCTGAGGGGACATTCGAGTTCATTAGTGATTACGGAGGATGACCTTATTGCACCGCACAATTTAAGAAATTCATGTTTCGAGATACGAACTTCCAACCAGATTTCAAGGTTGAAACTGAATGAAAAGAATGCACTGCGACGGAAAAGTGTGTCGTCTGAGAACCGCAAAGAGTTCAGAGTTCAATGCACCATCCATACGGTCACCTTAGTCTCTGCTCGTTAACTGTTTACCAATTGCAATTATGTCGAGATTTTCGTGCCTTTCAGCCCCGCCAATATGTATGCAAATCCATGGACGAATGTTACAAGCTCTGCATCGCGTAGTCGGTGATGCAGTGCCTATGCCAGAAACACGCACTCGGTGCACCAAGGGTGCGCCGTAGATAGGGCAACGTTAACGGACGATTCATGAATATGCATCTGTTTTCGCGTTTCACTGGCTAAATGCGTGCGCGTATGCGGATTAGGGTAACGCACGTGCGAAAACCGGTAGTTGCACGTGCTGCCATCGATTCTAATTTAGCTTCCGATTCGAAGCATCTCGTTGGCTTGCTTTTCCTCGTTGCAGAAGTCCTCTTGTTATCCGGTCATTAGG
Source organism: Cerceris ruficornis (assembly GCA_963989415.1). Classification (NCBI taxonomy): domain Eukaryota; kingdom Metazoa; phylum Arthropoda; class Insecta; order Hymenoptera; family Crabronidae; genus Cerceris; species Cerceris ruficornis. The sequence goes on from OZ022523.1 coordinate 8,266,357, forward strand.
TATTCCTCCTTTGGCGATTTGGATTCGAGTTCTGATTTCAAATTCTCGATTTGTTTTGAGAGTTTTCGAGATATTACAAAGCTATTTATCATTTCTCTACAGATATCTGAGCTTCTCTTGTTATCCGGTCGTTAGGTATTCCTCTTTTGGCGATTTGGATTCGAGTTCTGATTTCAAATTCTCGATTTGTTTTGAGAGTTTTCGAGATATTACAAAGCTTTTTATCATTTCTCTACAGATATCTCAGCTTCTCTTTGTATCCGTTCATTAGGTATTCCTCTTTTGGCGATTTGGATTCGAGTTCTCGATTTGTTTTGAGAGTTTTCGAGATTTTACAAAGCTCTCTATCATTGCTCTACAGATATCTCATCTTCATAGCGATAACTCGAAGATTCAAGAGACATTTTTCAGCTTGTGTTAAATTCTTTGCAAATCTGTGACGTTCGGAATTTAATGGAAACATTAAAACCGCTGAATTTTCATGAACTCGGAGAAATTCGAGCGGGTACATCGATTAACAACGACCCCGTGTTCTCCAGTTCGTTCTCCATCTCCGGAATCGTCTCGTCCCCCGCCATTTTTAGAAACGCGGACTTTCTCCGCTGATATTCCACCTAAACAGGGATGTAGAGGGGGGCCAATTTATTCTCGTAGAAAAATGCACGAAGGAAATGAAATCCACGCTGACGCTTCTCTCTCACGCGAGCCAATCCAATCTTCGATGCAATGGCAATGACAATGCCCATTGCATTGTCAGACGGGCTGCTGATGCAAGAGAGAAGGAAGAAAAGTAGTTCTTCTGGCTGTCGCACACTGACACAGTGGTGCAAGGGTCCGCAAATAAATTGTGTCTCCTCCCTCGCTCTTTCGTCTCCTCTTACCTCTTCTCTTTCTCTATCTTTCGCTATCTCTCTCTATCTTTTCCTCCTCGGTACTCTCTATCTCTCTGCCACTATCTCGGTCTCTCTCTCTGCCTCTATCTCCGTCTCTCTCTCTCTCTTCGCTGAAATAAAGAACGGGCGTAAGAGTCAGCCTCTGTACGAGGTCTTTTGTCCCTCTCCTCAGTTAACCCTCTCACTACCCCCCTCTCCTTCCCTCTCGCACACTTTTGCTGGCCAGTTCCTCTCTCTGACCCGTTAAAATAGACAAGGCTTCTTTCCCGGCCAAAGTCACAGATATTACCGGGCAATCCTGCAGTGGACGGTCCACAACGTACGACAGTTCACCTCCGATTCGCGACCAAGTTACGTCCGACTGTTGTCATACAGAAATCATGTGTCCTCGCAAAAATACCACCGGCTTTTTCCTCCGTCGTCACGCAATCGCGTTCGAAACTCTTCGGTAGACGTTTCGCTCGAGTTTCCGGAGGATTTTGTGGAAGATTGTTTGGCAAGGTGCGACGCAGTTTTAAAGTGGTCGGGATATTCGTTATGGGTGAATTAAATGGCAATGGAACGATGTTAATCGATGTTGCAACGTGTTGGAAGTTTGTGAGGCGATTTTCAGTGGATTTCTGAATATCGCTGGCGGTGGAAATTGTCAGATTGTGCGATTGATGGACGTGCGTAATCGGTGATCGTGGTAGGTTTGAAATTGTACGCGTCAGGAAATGGAATTACACGGTGATGTTAGGTGAAATGTCCTTGATTTAAATGTACATCGTTTGGTAATGATATATTTCATGCGGGTAATTAAGTTAACCGATATTCGATCGCTTTGTAAGATTGCATCGTCGCGTTTGATATTTCCACGTTTACAATTTAACAATGAACTGCAAAATTTGAGTACAGTGCAGAATTTAATAGTCTAATTAACATTAAACTTCGAAGATAAACTTACAGGTCATTACACTTTCCCTACATTTCTACGAGAATTCCATCGGTTATCTCTTTCGTCGGAATCGCTCTCAATTTTCTGTAAATCAGAGATTAAAAGATATCAGCGATAATCTTAGCGACCCAGATTGCGAGGAGCCGAACGCTCTAGAGTGCACTAGGAACGTAGATGCTGCGTAATAAACGATCAAGGCCCTATTAATTAGTGAAACACAAGCATATCCATGTGTTTTAACATCGATAGATTTTCATCGGATTCAAAGTGCGCGCGCAATTTCAAACGCGCTACATTTATGCACAATCCGCGCGCGTATTCGCGAAATCGCGTTAAATTCCATGCGAATCGGTGAAATATACTGTTTGTCACGTACATAGAACCACGAATCATTTTTATAACAAATATGCTCGCATAGAAACGACGAGAATAACAATAACTTGCTTCGCATGCTCGACAACCATATTTCACGTTAACGGAATTCATTTTATACTTTTTACGCGCCAGAGAGGTAATAACGCAGCAAAATTAAGCAATACTTCATCACGTCTTTTATTACCTGTTATCTCCACTCGCATTTACCTTCTGCACATTGCAATTATTTACGTCCAAATGACCCGTCTCGTCGGTGCTTCGGTTCCTACCTAAAACAGCGCGTCGTAGGCGAAATGACCATAGCAATTGATGTCGAAATAGATACAAAAGAAACAAGAATCGTTCCGACTCTTTTGTATCTTTCCATCGTTCTTTTTTTTTCCCTCGTTAAAATTTCGCAGCAACACGACGATAAACTTTTATATTCGACCGGTTTATTTTCGGACATGAAGTCGTCCATCGTTTCGCGGATTTGCCCGGCGATTTGTACCAGTGTTGTTTATCTTTTTCTTGTTTATCTTGGCCTCCGGGAGGGAAGAAAGTGTAAGTCAATGATACGAGATAGTACGAGCAACGTGAAACGAACGTAATTATTACTTTAAGACGTTACAGCGAGTCCATCGAACTCCGAAAATAACGAAGCGCCTTGGGCGCGACAGGAAGTCGAGCGTAACTGGGTCGCAAGTTCATCAGCGTTAATTATTATTAATCAGGAAATCTCAGGCGGGCATAAAATTCCTGTGGATTTGCATACTCGCAAGGTCACACGAGGACGCGGGATAACTGGGACAGGTGGACGTAGAAATCACCGAAAATGCGAACGATTTTAGGCGACGAAGGTTGCGGTTATATAGATGAATTTATTTTCGGGAGTGATACAGAATACTGTTGTCTTAAATTCGGTGGCAACTTTGAGTAGTTTTAGATATGGGCGGCTCCGGTGTATTCGGGTAATTATAAATTTGGATTTTTGGTTATCAAGGTTCATTACAGCATGCTCGGACCCACTGATTGTAAGTTCGGGCCTTTTTCTTCTTAAACAGCTATTGTCATTTCGACTAGAATCCTATTGTTCTAGGTGAGGCCCGAATCACCGAGGTTATCATATATTAATTTATAATTCAGAACGACTTTTCCAGAGGTGATAGAAAATTTTAACTTAGACTCACTGATGGTAAATCCAAGCCTTTACCTTCTCACACAAAATGGCTTCTTATTTTTTATTTGTATTTTTTCGGCTTCAACACCTGTGCTCATTTCGCCTAGAATCCTTTAAAATTAATAAATAAAATTATTCCTATTATCTTAGGTGGGTCTCGAACCACCGAGGCTGTGATATATACATATCACATCGTAGAAATTTGTTATTGTTATTTATTTTGGCTCCGACAGCTATAATCATTTCACTTAGAACCAATACTTTTATAAAAATTTGCCCGAAACTCGAACCGAGTCCGAGCTTTTATCATACCCTTTACCACTTTTTGAATTATCCACAGTCGTTCTAATCCTGCCGACTAAACTTTTAAATGTCGAAACCTTCGTTCTGAAAATCGTACAGTAGATATCTACTTAAAAAAACCCTTTTTTTCTTCGCAACTTCAAACGGTTCCTTAGGTGACAACTTTTTCACCTGCCAGCACACTTCTTGTCTCTTAACGTGCCCGTTATTTCGGGAGCTCGATGTAACGCTTCAGTTTTTCCTTCAAAGGCACGAACTCGTGAACGTGCGCCGAGAAAATTCGATAATTCAGTGAGAACAAGCAAACCAGAAAAACTGAGGCTGATCCTTGTGCTCGGTTAACCGTGGTGCAAGTTTGTATACACGATTGACCTCCTGCTCTCGTCTCAAATTATTTACATCATTTTGGGAGCAGTCAAAGCAACGTGGCGACTCGGTAGGTGGCCGAAGGTGGACGAGAGCCGTGCTTTTCGCTCCAGTAATCGTCGATCTTTTGTCCTACAAATTGATGGTATCTGGATGAAAATTGCGACTCCGTCAATCGATAATATCCAACGGTGGCTGTGTTCTTCCAATTTTGGTGTTTTTTCTCGAAAATTAACACAGGTTTTCTTGTTTGATTCAATTCAATTATTTGCGAATTTATTTTATCGATTTTAACGTTTTGATGTGCGAATTCTTTTATGTTTTTTTGCCAGCTCAGTATAATTAATTTTGTAGAATTTGTTTAGCGCTGGTTAATTAGTTTTATTCGATTATGTTAGCAATTATAGATGATGAGGGATATTTAAAAATTAATTAGAACGTAAAAATTTGTCGAGCAGTTAGACGAAAGATTGCTAAATAGTGATATAATTGAGTGTTTGCATATTTAATTTATTTCATTGTTAAAGTATCAAAAGTTTATTATACAAACACACATTCTCTTTCTAAACTCAAATGAGCTTTGCGTTTATGACGGTCATTTTCATTAAATCGGCGAATCGAGGTAATAATAGCAGATTCCGAAAACTAGGTTCTGAGATATTTGAAAGAATGACTTCAGGTTTTGCGTATCATCAACGACATTGATTTCAAAGCGCTGCCCCAATTTAAATACGGTCGCACTAACCCAGATGAACATTTTCTCTATCTGATCTTAAATTTTATTTGCAAGTCCTTTTTAAATAAAACAACTCTTTTTTGCACAATCTTCAGAATTTCTTATCTGTAACTATTCGTAAATATCGTCAATTCAATTATAATTTTCAGAAAAAGTGCTCATTTTACGAGCGTTTAAGATAATAATCATATTAGCTTTATTACATTTCCTTACATAGATTATTATTTAAACTATTATTGTGTAGTTGCTATTTAGTTATTAATTAATTATTGTCTACTTGTACAGTGCTTTATGGTAGGTCATAATTTAGCACGCAGAAAAATATGGGAGAGGAGAAACCTTACCGAAACGTGCTAAAATAGATGATACCCTGTAAACGTCCGCGCTTCGACATTCTCTACTCTCTTACAGTAGCCGAGGTCGCTAAATGTATCATGGAACGTATATTTAGGCGTACTGTCATCGTTTCAATATAATCTAAATATCTGTGGACTTCTGATCCGCGCTTTTGCAATCGATTAAACTCGTTCGATCAATACAGAATCTGCTTCGCGAATACGCGTCTCGCAATGTCCATCGTTTTGGTGTTAATTCTTCCTCTTTTAACGGTATTCGAATTATACATCTTTTATTTAAAAAAAAGAAATAAATACTTAAAAGTGTAACACATCATTTACAACTGTTACAACTTCACAGTAATTTGAGAAGATTATTAAATTAATTTTAGATGATTCAATCTCGGATTTCTTTAATTCTTAAAATTAATAAAGACTTATGATTACAGTTCTTAAATATTTTCTTTTAAACATAGTGCAACTAATTGTACACCGATAATGTTATCATCTAGTTTATTGGTTACACGTGAAAACATTATCGTTGACTCGACGATAGTGACGACGATTACGTATCGACTATTACGTGCAAAAGTGAAGTTCACAGAGAAACGCTGTTATTAAAGATCCCTTATCTGTTTACGGTACAAACTTCTAGTCACTCGCTAAATATACTGTCTATGAGATCACGTATATAATAGTTGCACTTACGTTAAAACAGCTCGGAAGGCGGCTAGTTCTATGATTTTCGATACTGGCTAACGATAACCACAGCCTTCGTATCATCCGATATTGCTTAGAGTTCTTGCAAAAAATGCTACACCAACGTTCTCGCCTTTCCTGACCTCGACTTCGACCAGTGGGGCGTGAAATTAACCGACTTTGATTTACGAACGATATTTAACACTAAACTAACGACAATTTATACTGTGGACGTGATAAATAAATACAGTGGTTTGGAATTTACTTAACCCTTTGAGGACTAGCGGCGCATATATGTGGTCTGAGAAAAAATTGAATTATAGCTCACCGCTGCTTGTATACGCAGTTACAGCTGACAAATTGAAATACAACCGTTGAAATTTGATTAAATGAATAGTAATTTATAATGTATGTACATTAAGAGCCTAACTTGCTGATAAAAAGGTGCTTTTGGACCGCAAAATAAATGGTTATCTCTCAATATTCAAAAATGCCGCCATCCGCAAAGGGTTAAACTGTAGGTCTTAGGCGAAATGACCTTAGAAGTTCAAGCTGAACGATACAGATGCGCAATAAGGGCGGAGTGTAAGAAGGTAAAGGTTGAGACCTGGAAAGAATGGATCCAAATTCAAATTCCTGGTTGTAAAATAAAATTATTATTTAATGTACCAGAGCTTCGATGGCTCGCAATCGATCTAAAATAGTATGATTTAGGCGAAATGATCGTAGCCCTTTGTAGTTAGAGCTTTTTGTCTCGTTTGGAGATTAGAATTTTAAATAATTATTTTAGTTTGTGAGTTTATGACTTTCAAGTATTAAATAATAATATTTCGCTAAGTTAGTAAAAGGATTTCAAAGAATAGAGACACTGGTGAGTTTTATGAGAGCTTAAAGTTACAAGGTCACGTAGAGTGTTAAATAACTAATAAAGCCCAACGATGTATCAAAATTTTAAGACTTCTAAGAACAATGTACCCCGAAATCTGAGTCAGCACAGTACACAAGTTTAACAAGCAGCCGAAATTTAATTACAACCGGCAGATTTTTACCTACTTTTACACAGAGTTCTTTGGAAAGCGTTTACAAAAATACTAGCTAATTAATAACATCATCCGTGGTTCTAATAATCAGATTCAGCAGTGTATGAATCCCAGAAAAATATGGAATTAGTCGAGGATAACAGTGATGAAAAGAACTGAAGAATCCAGCGGAACATGAAGAGGAAGAAGATGCTCTTGACATCGTTGAAAATGGATACAGAGGACATAAGTTGGAAAGGAGACTCATACTTTGAAGATCAATCGGGATATTTCGAAGTGTTTCCATAAGATGCCGCAATACGACGACAGCTTTCTAGATTCGCCGATTTTTCGGCGACGAACGCGTAGCTACGCCGTGCAAAAGGAGTTCGTGCCGAAGTCAAAAAGCTTCATCACGACCACACCTTTATTACTGGCCGTGACCAATCACGCCAGAACTCTTTCCGGTTCCATATCGACCTGCAACTTGAAAGGTAATTGGAATAAAAATCCAGGTTAAGGGCATGGAGCTGGTGTGGCTCGTAGAACACGTTAAAAATAATCCCACGGGTGAAATGGAGTTTTGTAACGCTAGCTTCTACACATTCCTTGGAAGATGCGGCAATTTGTTTAAAATATTTTCCCTCCCTGGTTCCGAAATAATGGGTTTGTTAAAATTGAGAGTAGCTGATAGAACTTTAGCGTTTTGTGGCTGCTTTCAGCCTTTGTATTTTCATTTCAGTGTATCTGAGACAATAGGGTATTTTTTTAAATGTTGCTAGTACGATGACTGTTAAACGTGTTATTTTCCTTTTTAAACGTTTGATAGTAATTATAAATATATTTGTTGTACTTGAAATAGGATTTTAATTACTAGCACGGATGTACTTGGGGTAGTTTAACTCTTCGAAGTGCAGCCATTTAAGAATTAATGTCCTTCAATACTAGAACTACCAAACTATTCAAAATGACAGGTATGCAAGTTTTTCAAAAAATTCTCTAATTTTATAGGAGAGTCATGGAATAAATATTCTACGCCCATATCAAAAAACATAAATCACCGAATCGATCATCGTGTCCGCTTCTTGATTCCTCCTTTTTCAAAGTACTTATTTAATATATCGAAATATAATAGATTTATCGCCGGGAGTTCTAGTGTTAAGGCACAGAAAAATGAAATATTTAGAGAGAAATATTTGCACATATCGTGCAAACGTAGATATGATAATATTAGAAGGGTGATTTGTTACACTAACCATCAGTACTGTTTAGAAGAATGATATTGTGCCATTAACAATGGAATTGAAAGATTTAAATGACTTCCAAATAAAAGCGCTTCCCACTGAAAAGCTTTTACATGACTGGAGACACAAATGATAGCGTGAAAAGATTGAAAATAATATAATGCAATTGAAGAGACATAATTTCAACTAACAGTCAATGAGACCGATCAATTTCACAATTTAATTGCAGTAGCAATTGTTTCTAATGTAATTCACAGTCGACAGAGATCTCGATGCACTTTGTGACTTTGTGACTACACGACAGGTAGCTTTGTAAATCGTAGACAGTTAGTGTCATTATCATTGCAGCGATATTGTTACATAAAGGCGCCTTTCGCGTTTTATAAGAAACTTCCTGCGCTGCAATTGCGGCGCTCGTCATGTGTAAAGTATTAAAATACAGCTTTACGTAACGACATCGTTGTAATTATAATGATATTAGCTATTCACATGTTACAGCGATATCCATTGTCCAGATATATATTTCAAGGACTATTATCAGTGTATTTACCACTGTTTTCCTTACAGTGCGAAAATGCACCTGTTACAAAAACATTTAGTGAAAACAGTTTCCAGTTGCTCTTTTAATTTTCATCTCAGTATCCTGGATATGACAGCATTCAATTTTCTTTTTATTGGGCACATATAATTAAACAATGATATAAATAATTTCACGAATAGATCAACGCTAACCGCACCATACGCGGTCGAATGACCGATTCGATGAAATGAAAATATATAATTTTCTGCAATATTAACTAAAAATTTGTTTGTACGTTGTTTCCTATATTAAGTTGACTGTCGCCTGTATGTTTTCAGAAAGATATTATTGTTATTTTATAACCGGTCACAAGATCTGCTACGGTAAGAATAAATATCCGTAAAGTGTCGGCACGTTTAGTGTTAACGAAGATTGCCGCAGTGAATCGAAAAATTTTCTGAGAACCGTTATTCATAAGTTAAATATACAAAAGTAATTTAAGATTAACATTTTATAAGAGAAAAGAAAATTACGTTTACCAAAAAATGTTGATGAGTAAAAATATTTAAGTATTTTTCCATTACCAATTTCTACACACGTAGCACCACAGAAACGCAGACACGAAGGTATCCGAATACAGTTAAACCTCGATAAAGGAATCAGAAGTTTCCCTCGATAAATGCATCATGACCATCCCCTCCGCATAGGGGGATCACGGTTTGCGAACCACAACACTCGCCGAGGGAGCAGTATAACATGATACCTTCCGAATGCATCGGTGAGACAATACTAATTGGAGGGTTGACCGTTTTCATTTTCGATTTGTTTTTTTGAAACCTTTGCTAACGTATTTGTGAGATTTTTCTGATTAAAATGATACCAAACACGATATAGTTTGAATTATACTTACTTAATATTTAAGAAATTTACTTACTATTTACATAGTTCAAACTATATCGTGTTTGGTATCATTTTAATCAGAAGAATCTCAAAAATACATTCGGAAAAGTTACATTTAGAAGAATTAATAAATAAACAAGTTTATCGTTGCGTTAGCCATACCTCGCCGATACTTTCGAGCAGCTCACTTTGTTTGCTTGCTCTCTCTGTCTCTTCTACTGTTTGTATTCTTCTAACTCCGCGCTCGGCTCGAGCCCTAATGTAAACACAGATTCGACACCGTTACTCGATAAGACCACTGCTTTGCTTCCGAAATCTCCGCATTTATTGAGACTTTACTATATACAGAACAATAATCAAAAATTATTCACACTCTCTAAATTCACCTGTACCCGTCCCTCAACAATAAAAAAAAGCGAAACCAAATCACAAACCCCATTCGTTCCACTCGATTGCCGTGTTTTCGTATTCCCCCAGGAATTAAAAGCGCATCTACCTCTCCCATCGGCTATTCATTACCGTCCGTTCTGTTATTCTCAAATGTCCACTCGCAATGTCATCGGACAACGTCTCCACTATTTGTTTCGAGATTAAGATCGCACTCCCTAGACGCCTCAGTCGTAGAATACAAGTGAGATAGGAGAACACAGCAATTTGCAGCATGCTGCTAGCCCAGAGGGAAATCACTAGGTTCTGTATACGTTATGCGCAAGCCGCTGAGGGGATGATGGTGTATACATGGTAGTAACGGGGAGGTGTTAATAGCTGAATGTGGAACCTGCGTGAGCTTGGTGCTTAATATGATTGACAGCACGAATAGGTAATTAACAACTGAGTTGCTTTCACGTGCAGTACACGAGGAGAGGGGGCAACGTATTTAGTGGGTACAATGCGGGCTTAGGGCTTCTAACGCGCTTATACTAAGTTTAATTAGTCTAACAGACATTTTCGGAAGGTTGACAATTTCTACGGGTAATTTTATAGGGTGGATTTTTATTTATATATTTTTTAGGAAAATAGATTATTGAGGGTTTACGAAGCAGAATAAGCGGGGGTGTATTTAGTCTGGAATTACTTGGAGGTACGCAGATTCTTCACCATTTTTCTATGCTCTTTGTAGTGGAAAAGTTACACTGGGTTTTTTTTTATTTTTGAGAATCTCTGGGTGGTTTAATTACTTTGTTCGCACTTGTTCTATAAAACGGTATGTTAGAAAGAGATTGTATGAATACAAACTGCACTTTATTATGAAGTAAGACCAGGAAAGTGACGTAGAATTGATGAACTTGATGTCATCAAATGAAATAGCAATTAGTCTGAGAAATAGGGCGCTTCGTTATTTTGAACAGAAGTGCAATTCACTTTTTTCCAGCCCTCCTAACATAGTGCTAATGAGGTTGAATAAAACACACAACTCATTCCAATATAAACCTTTAAAAGGTTACATTCGAGGGTATTATTTAACCATCGGAAAGGGTGGCCGACGAGATTGTTTTTACATAGTATAATTCACAAAAATCATATTTCCCGTACTTCTTCATCTCTGAATGAAATTAATATTCATAGTCCTCCCCGGCCGATTACCTTTCTCCCGTTTTCTCTGTGTTAATTTAAAAGTCAAATCCTTCCTGTACGCCGTCGGGCAGGCGAATTGTTTTTTGAAGAAGCTGCACATCACGGGAAAATGCTCTCGGCGCTTGAATGGATCGCAGAAATAGAATCTTGGCAGGGGAACGCAGATTTCTTTTTTTTTCAAACCGCGGCAATTCGCGCGAACGCTTGCGCACTCGCAATGCTGTTGAAGTTTAGAAGCCTCATCGAGGCATTCATGAAACACGGAAGCTCGTAATTAATCGGAATTAAGAGCGCGCCTCCGGATTCGTTTTAATTTCGCTTTAATTTCGCCTCTACTTTTCGCCTCGTTCCAAGGGAAACTTGCCGTTATCTCCTCCGTGGCTGGAGAACTCGATGAGAATAACGAATGACCTTTGCCGCCAGGTTTTGCTCTTAATTTCGGTCTCGAGAGTCTTTCGGCTTTAAGTCCTCCTCCACGACTTTACCGGGCGAATTTCACGTTTTTAGTTTTACTCGCAGCGCCCGTCGGGGATCTCGCAAAAAGATAGGGATTTTTCCTGTTTCTACTTTTGCGCCAAGTGCAGAACGTTTTGTATTTGTGAGATTTATCTTGCCGTTGGCTTTCGTTAGCTGCTTCGGAGAGACACTTGTTTTGGTTTTACGACTTTTCGAGGAAATAGAGAAGTATTTTTATTTAGAACGCTGCTGTTTGTCGTGAAAAGATATATCTTTCTTTCTTGAGTGTCATTTGGTGCTGCAAAATTACGTGTATTTTAGTTTGCAAAGTTTTCTATGAAATAAGGAAATATTTTCTGATACTTTCAGGGAGCAATTGAGTTATTCCTGTTTTTAAAACTTCTTCCGGCATTTCTTTTCTTAAGTTCGAGTGCAAAAGTTACCGCTGTAACAACGCGATGAAACAATCGTAATGAAAGGATACTATCGTCGAAAGGAATTCTGAGATTGGAGTTTTAAGCAGAGTTTTAAATGCTCAACTTTTTAATCCTGCCACTTGCAAAACTTCGTAATAATCAATGCCACTCGGTGCTCTCTTCAATGAGAATTTCAGTGCCATTTTTGTTCCGCTGCAAGTCATACAAAAACACCATCGTCAATGGTGTTTCACGTTGTTTCCACGTTTCACCACAGAAACACCACAACCCCACTATCAATACCAATTACAAAGCCCAATATCAACGGTGCCATACGCGATCAAATGACCGGTTCAACGGAATGAAAATTTCTCCTTTCTTCTATTATCAACTAAAAGCTGTTTTTCCGATGTTTCCTTTGCTGTCGTGTTAAATTTATACATAGGTTTCATGCTGGTCGACATTAATTTCCGTAGAACTAATAGTAAGACATAATGTGTAAGATTATGAAGGAAAAACAAAATTTATAAATTCTTTTTTCAGGAATACAACTTTAATGCGTATGACGATGTTTTTCGTCGTAGCAATTTCTAAATATGGTATGTTGAACGCATTGCGTTTTACGTTATTCTTTTCCATTAAATTCTAGCGTGGTACTTTAGGTGTGATAATATTATTTCTCACTGCGAAGAAAAAAGTCTTCAGTTTGAAACGAGTTGAACAAAGGTTAATTCCCCGGTTAACAGGTTAAAGCGCCGTTACGATTAGTGTTAAAACATCTCCGAAACCCACCCCTACAAGCAATAAATCACCCTTCCGTAACGCGATTAAACCCCAGCAGTGTAAGAACATCATCCTCAAACTAGACGTATTAAACCGTTGTGAAATTTCTAACTACAATTTCGAGGCTTTAAGAGCAATTGCGATTGGCTGGTCGCTGACTTTCTAATTTCATCGGTCACTGTCACCTGCAGGCGCTCTGCAACATGCACCCTCGAGTTACCGAGGCTGACGTGTCAGCCTCTGGCAATATCCGGCTGGAGGACTGGCTGTCAGGGTGTTTCGAAGTACGGTCTTTTGATACGAGAAACTTCCGGACAAATTCTCGCGGCCGCGTATAAATACGCGTATCCAGTCATTATCATGCCGCCGCAACGTTTACACGTCCGCGCGCAAACGTACGGGCACAGTCAACATTAATAAACATGAATTACGTGGCGCGTAATTAGTGGAACGGGAAACTTCGCCGGTGTCCCTTCGGAAAATTCGCTCGTGTCTCGTTCGCCCGGCGATAGAATTGCGGGAAACGATACCTGTGACGTTTTGACGGAGTCGCAGTAATGGCAGAGTTTCAGGGCTTCGCTTTTAAAATCCACAGGTGTGGAACAAGCTGATAACGATGGGATACCGCGGAGGTGTATAGCTCTTTCAATTAATCTCTCGTGCGCAGAGTTTTTCATGCGTGATGTATTATAGTTTTTAATGCGCTTTGTTCCTTTCACTGGTAGCGCAGAATTTTCGAGATAGAGTTTCACGGTGTATCGGGGATTTTTAGGTTTTACGTCGAGATTTCGACGAATCGTTATGGCATGCTTTTAAATGGGGGAAGATGTGGTAATTTAATGAGACGTAATATCATTTTTGGACATGCTATATGGAAATATTGAGGTTAACACTAAAACTACCGAACTAGTCAGAATGACTGGTACAGAATTTTTTCCAAAAATTCTCCAAGATTATAGGAGAGTCATAGAATAGATATTCGACGTCCATCTCATAAAACATAAAGTACCGAATCGATCGTCTTTTCCACCTCTGAATTCCCCTTTCTTTCAAAGTACTTTTTTAATATATTTAAATATAACATATTTAACGCCGGTAGTTCTAGTGTTAAGTGGGTTGAGTCAATGCGGTTAAATCATTTTTTTTTTATATTTTTTGACTTTTGTAAGTTTTAATAGAATGAAGTTTACTCTATTAAAATTTACGAAAATCGGAAAATATCAAAAACATAGAAATACGATTATTAAAAGAAATTTTTTCGGTTTGAATTTTCCTGATGGTAAAAACAGATCGGAATTAAATTCGATAAATTCTCTTTCGCGCGATCTTTCGACAGAAAGTAATTTCTCGTAGAATCAACAGCCATATATTTTCTGGAAAAAAGTTTCTCATTTAGAATTCCATTCGACGAAAAACACGGAATAAATGTCCATCGGTTAAAACGTAGATTTGAGGAAATTACAGTGCGAGAGAATTTAGCCGAAACGAATCGTCGAACAGTTCAACGGGGTGTTTGTATCCGAGTAAATCAGGTCTTTTGGCGCACATGGGTATTTAATGTGTCAGGTTGAATCGTAGAAGAGCAACCTTGTTTTACGAGGGTGGCCTAACACCCCGGAGGGTGTAAACCACCACTTAATCAAGACGTTACACGAGAGTTCTCTTCGCGAGAGTCCTCAGGCACTCTTGTTTGTGGGGTTGGTCACCCCTTTCTCTGCCATCGATCCTCCGCGAGTGAAAGGTCTTCGTGCTTGGAACTATTTCAAAGAAGATAGTATTTATGTGCTTTCCCAAAATAAATCTCTGCTGTCAAGCCTCTCCTTTAATTATTATTAAGATTTTGACTTGCATTTTTTCCGCACTTTCTTTAAAACCTTAGCTTTCACATATCTTTGGAAAGAAGAGCTGGTACGATCGGTTTTTCGGGGATTCTCGGGTCAAGGAAATGTGCTAATTACGTTTTAATTAGCAACGATACATATTTCTGACTCGAAGCACCTGAAAGTAGACGAAATGACGCATCGAACAAAAAAAGATTCAAGTCGCTGCGTGCTTCAGGAACCGAGAAGCACATGATCAAACTTTGGCAAAAATTCGCATCCATTATTTCACAAGTTCAAACTTTCAACTTTATAACAACCATAATCTTCTACCTCGTACCCTTATTTACAAAAATATTATCTTAAAATCGTTCCATACCATAGAAAGCACCATTTTCCGATAAATTCATAAAAATACTTAATTTTCCACTTGACTACCATTTTCAAAAATCTCATCTTCTTCTATCCTCACTCACACCATTAAGCAAACTCCAATCGCCACTCCCAGACAATAAAATACAAATTTCAAAGCTCCCACCTGACCTTATTCTGTGCAACAGAACTTTCCAAACCTCCGTGTATCTTAAAGCTAATTTCAATATTCCCCTTTCTGCGAAATTTATTCCAAAAGTTTCGAGCCGCGGATCGAGACTGTTCCTCGATGCCGTAAGGACGGTATCGGCAGCTAAAGATGACAAGAAATCCGCTTTCCGCGTGAAAGGAGCTTAACGTCGTCGCACCGATAAATTTCAGACGAGAAGAGGACAATATTTTGCCGGGAAAGTGCATTCACATGCGTCCCTTTCGGTGGTACTCGGTATGGGGACGTGTTACGGGGGTGAGTTAGACAGGTCGCATATAAGGGTGGCCCGACGCTCGCCGATGGGGTTGCAATCTATACTGGGTGCGAGAAGTATTCGGGAAGTAACTTGCTTCTTTGTTACAATAAACGAAAGTCGTTCGTATAAATTGCTGGACGTTGGGGAAATTTATGTTGCAGCCGGAGTACTTCTTTATCGCGGACTTTCTTCGATATTTCTTCCTGACTTTGTTTTCAGAGCAAAAGTAGACATTGTTGTGCAACTTTTACGGTATTCTCTAGAATTAGAACAAAGTGTAATGGAAATTATGCATTTATTATACGGGAATCACCCGATTATTATATATCTCTTAGAATTCTCTTGTTAAGATATTGTTGGTTAGTAGTTTTAACACTAGAACTACCATACCAGTCAAAATGACTGGTACACAATTTTTTCCAAAAATTCTCCAAAATTATAGGAGGGTCATAGAATAGATATTCTACGCCCATCTCATAAAACATAAATTACCGAATCGATCATCTTTTCCACCTCTGAATTCCCCTTTTTTCAAAGTACTTATTTAATATATTTAAATATAACAGATTTAACGCCGGTAGTTCTAGTGTTAAGTGGGTTGAGTCAATGCGGTTAAATCATTTTTTTTTATATTTTTTGATTTTTGTAAGTTTTAATAGAATGAAGTTTACTCTATTAAAATTTACGAAAATCGGAAAATATCAAAAACATAGAAATACGATTATTAAAAGAAATTTTAACTAGTTCTAGTGTTAAGTAAAAATTATGGTATTAAAAATTAGCAAATTTGTTGATTTACACGGTATCTTTAGTTATATCATGCGATTTTTATTTTTGCAGAGTATAAAGGCCTTTCTTTGAGTGGTTTACTGTCACCGTAATTTTAACTTTGTTCAGATACGCGAAATGTATGCAATTTTTGCTCAGATTGATATCATTTGAAAATTCAATGTACTGCAAAAATAACTTTGTGCATGTTAGCAAGTGCATTACCATCGAAACCATAAAAATCCGGCCGAGAAGAGGTTTGCGTTAGGATGGAGTGAAATTTGTATACAATTAAGGCTATTCAATTTCACCCGAGCAATTTTCTCCAGCTTGACAAAAGAACGAGTAATTTCAAGTGACAGTAGTTATTTCCCCACCTTGTATATCTTGTCCGGAACGTATTCGCGAACTCTAGAAATGCGAAATTCCTCGTCAAGGGAGCAAAGAGTAAGAGGGTTGAAGCGGTGGGAAAAATAAATGGAAAAAGAGTCTCCGGCTGCCACCGTGCCCTTTCCGCTATTTCTTTCCTACCCTTCTTCCTTCGTCTTTGCTTCCACCCCTCTTTTAGTTTCTTCTTTCCTCTCTCTTACTCTCTCTCTCTCTCTCTCTCTCTCTCTCTCTCTCTCTCTCTCTCTCTCTCTCACAATTTCTGATACTCTCTCACCCTTTCGCAATCTGCCTATCTGTCTCTCTCTTCATCACCCCTCCCCTTAAATTTCCTTCCCTCTTCGCTCGCTTTTTTTTCTTCTCTTACGCGTACTCGGTTCTTCGGTCGTCGATTCTCATTCATGCGAGAACTTCCAGCCAAGTGAATTTTTCTCTGCGGGATGCAGAACGAGATGTAGACGTTGATAGAGCGAGCGCCAAAAGAGGAATCTACGAGGTGGCGAGAAGGGGTCGGTGAAACTTTAATACGGATAGAATCACGATGGACAGCTCCTTTTTTTTCCATCGGCAACTCCCGGGATCCTCGTCGTTCTTCTCGCCGAGAATATTTCACCGTGAGAGTCCTCGCAAGATTGGGAATGTTTCAAAGATTTTTTCCTGGCGAACTAATTAAAAGTTCTCGCCGGACGAAGAATCGACAGGGCGCACGGAACGAATGCCGGTTATTCGTTAGAGGGAGGAATGGTAAATGGTAATGTCTGCGCTACGCAGAGGCGACGTCTCTTTGAGATGGAAAAATATCAGGCGATGCGTGTCATCACGTGAAACCCAAAATCGTTTGGGGGCATCTCATTAGTCCGGGATCCTCGTCAGCCGCTAATGAGATTAATTATCACGCCCGTAGTCTTTGTGCAGCGTATCACAGTCAAAGTGAGAAAGAGAAAGGGAGAGAAGAGAGGGCGAAAATGAGAGAGAGAACTCGATACGTACAATGAGCATTTTTGCTCGTGATTGCACGATGTAAAAATCTAATGAATCTCAGCAATTAACGGCCTCCTGTACCATTCATTTACATCGTGCATTCGGCCAACGTCGTGGAAATTAATTTCAAACAAAATCAACGAGACCCCGCACAGTTTCATTAACTGCATTCGAAGCCCCGTGTTTTGCTTCTGTTTTGCAGGGATCGAGGAAAACTGGGGGCTGCTTGAATCCTTAATGAATATTTCCCAACGAATATATATTACCTTCCGTTGTCCTGCTGCAATTTGTTCATTATCTTCCTGCATTTCAAACTTTCTATCTTAACGAACGTTATAAAGGGTGATGCTTTACTAATTTAATTTTTGCTCATACTTTTCCTCACTTCTTAAGTACAAGCGATTTGTCACCCCCGCTAGGTTTCTACGTCGAATTCAAATTCGCAGAGACACACCCTTAAACTGCAACTTTAATAAAATTCAGCATTCATATCTTTGCTCCATGAACCAGTATATTTAATAATATATTTATGTAATAATTTGAGTATTATACAAAAGTAAAAATACAAATTATTTTCTTCCCTGTGATATTAAATTTCCAAAATTACTAGCAAAAGCCCCATAACTCGAGTGATCGATAACACGTAGACATTGCTCGCATTCGCACGTGCAGAAACGGTGCGTATTTCAGTCGCGCATAAATCTAAACCGTGGAATATCGTAGCGCGCTCGCAGAATCGTATCGCGTGGACGTATGCATTCACTGTGCATACCTACATCGTCATCGGTAATGACAGTGACCCTCGACGACCGATTTGCATAATTTCCACGGTTCTACCGGGATAATACGCGAACCGTAACGCAACTGGTTTTTCGGTTGAAAAGTTTTCGCGTTGTGGACTTCAGAGGTGTCGTTTTCACAGCGATATAATCGATATGGAAAGTGGTGGCTGTGAAATGTAAGTCGATCGGTTAAATTGTCATGTAAGATGTAATCGATCGACGTTGCAGTTCGTTATTTATTCAGATTGCAGTTATGGCTTTCGTTGAATCATTCGAAGATTTATCAGATCATTTGAAAGCCAAATTGATTGGTTTCGAGGATTGTTAGTGGAGAAATCTGACGGTGCTCGACTGTAATTAGTAGAGTTTATGGAAATTAGGGTTTATTGCTTTGCGACGCTTAGGAGAATTTGACTTTTGAAAAGCCTCGCAGATTTTTAAAAACAAAGAAATGAAAATTTGAGAATTATAGATTTTAAAGTAGATTTATACTGTCTTCCAAATTATTCTTATGGTACTCCCCATGAATATTAAATAATATCACACAATTTTCCATGGAACTTAATTTCAAAAATATCTAACAGAAAGACCCAATGCAAAACTTAACCACTCAAAATTACAAATTTCCAAATAACTTGAAGTCTCTTTCACCTTTCTTCATTTACGACTCAATGGCCGAATAACGAAAACTATCCGATCACTTCGTTATATTATTCTCATATATTATTCTTTCAAAAATAATTTTACCTCCGCCACTCACCTTTATTTTACTCCATTAGAAATCCAAGCAGATGAAACATTTTACATCCGTTCTCCATTTCACCGTGCAGCGTACGATTAAACCAAAAAGTCTGGTTACACTCCCGGCACAAAGTTAAGCACGTTACGTGAAATTTGCACCATGCAACCCGTTGTACCTGCAACAACTGTTCTCCACGTGTAAAAAGAAAGTCTAAACGTGGAGGCAGAGAAAGACGCGTCATTTTCAGAGCGTGCTACACGTACGTGCCAAACAGATGAGCCGGGAGTTCGCTCAGAAGAACTTGCTAATTACGGCCGACGGTGATGTACAGACGCATGCATAGTGCAATAGCCAGGTGCAATTTCAACCGCGTTCTATGTGGCCGGGATCTCGTTGTAGCGATACAAGGCTCGTATGCACCAGGAAATGAGCGGCTGGAAGAGGATGTCGTTGCAGCCGTACAACCGGAGAACGGCGCGTCTTCTCCAAAGAGAAATTCAACTTTACCGCCCTTTTTATCGCGCTGCGAATGCTCGACTTATTAGATCTTGCTTCTCACGATTTACAGTGTTTTTAACAATAGTACTACTAAGGCAAACGAAAGGTTCGGTGGTAGAATTTATAAAAAAGAAATTGCTTTTTAATCGACTGTACTTTTTTGATTTCTTATGACAATCTTTTGAGATATGGACGATAGAATCGATCGAGCTGTTTCTACTTAGTGTTTCTTTTGTTTTGGTGTTTTTGTACCATTTTTTAGCTTAGCAAATTAATTGTTGGTAGTGTTAGTGTTGTAGGAGATTAGTTTTTGAGAAAATTGGTGGTGGACGTAGAGTTGTTGTAAAATATTGGAAAGTGCAGTTTTTGAGTTTTGTGTTGCTCGAATTGGTGGGCAATTTGTGCTCCATATAATTAATAGGGGCGTTTTATTACCTACCGACTGAATTTACAGTTAAATCCTTGCATTTTAAATAATAATAGCAACAAAAGCCCGGAAATTTTCCCAAATTGCTGCGAGCAGTGTGATGAAAAACTCAAAAATTCTCGCAACTGCAGTGCGCTAGTGCAACTCCATTTGCAGCAGATTTTTAAACTTTGTGTTACTACATTTTCATGAAAAAAATCACCTCGCGTCAGCGGAAATTTTAACCGGATTCTGCTATCATTGATTTTTATTACACCATTCAGGGTGCAAATATCCCTAATTTTTACTAGAAGTTTTACGGTGCCCTTTGTATGAAATTGATACAAAAAAAAACTTTCATCAAATCTAATGGGTGAATCGTGTTATTTAAAGTAGATTCATATCGCCAACGATTTCGAAACATTTTCCATACCGCGAACGAGTGAACGGTTGAAATTTAACTTCCATTTCGTAAATGGAAATACCCTGGGATTCGATTCTGTAATTTCATTTCAAACTCGAGGTCCGTTTTTGAATAAACATCGGAAATTTCCGACTGTTCAAAAGTTCACGTGGTTCGTTTAATCGTTGAATACTGATTAAAAATATTTACGATGATTATATTGCCATCGACGTTGTACAAACGATTTCATTAATATTAATAATTACTACTCTTAATTGAACGTCGACTGTGGCACTTTGATGTCTGAACGCACTGAAATTTCCAATAAGCCAGCTCCTCTGATTATTATTATGTTTTCCACGAGCAGCATCAAGAGAGCCGTGGCAAATGTAAAGCAAACAGAAATAAAAGACACGACAAATTAAGATAACTAACAAGCACCCAGGTGAAAGCGAAGCGCTCTTTAGCCGAGGAAGAAAACGAGCAGGGTGTACTCCCTTGCCGCTCGCTTTAACGAACGACTAAAACTGCATTAATTAGCGAAACGGTCTCTTCTTCCCGTAACGGAGCTTTCCCTCGCTGACGTTTATGAATCTAAGGAAACATGCAACCAAACTGAAACATTCGCCTCGACGTCATTAAGGGAGACACCGATGTCATCATTGAGAGCGCCGTTAAAGCGCGCTTTTATTTTCTTTTTTCCTTCCGCTAAAAGCCACTCGAGTTCTCTCCTTTGATACGAACAACGCTCGGAGATTAACGAAACGATCGATTGGATTTGCCGGGATATAACGAAACGAGTTCCATGAGGTACCAAAGTATGCTGGCGTATCGGATGTATGGTTTGGCGAACCGCAAACGTATTTTCGGCTCCAAAACATCGCTTTGTCGAGTGAAACTATTATTTTTAATAGTTTATCTGGTAGTTGGATGGAGGGTGATTTGAATAAAATATTGTTATCATTATTTTTGAGCTATGAGCGATCACAGACGAGCTTGCAAGCTCAGTGTCGTTGCTCAAACTAAAAGCTCGCTCGGATTTTGACAAAATTTTGCGAAAAACTCGGGAAAATGGCTCAAAAGCTCGACATCTGCGTGCTCATAGCTCAAAAGCTCATTTTTGATGGAGTAAATTTTGAATTTAGTCCATCCAAAATGAGCTTTTGAGCTATGAGCGATCACACGTGAGCTTGCAAGCACAGATGTGAGCTTCATATGACCCTCAAGATCATATGAGCACACGTTCTCGACTTTAATTTACTCAGAAATTGTTTTTCAACAAACACTTTGGGTAGGGCAGAGGCAGGACCGGCAGGAGACAGACAGGACCTCCCTTAAAGAGGGACCTCCCCTGATATCTTCCTTACAGTTGAAAACGAGCAGCGACGAGTTACATCGATCTTCTTACGTAGGTCTAATAAATATTGATGTAAAGTTTCATCAAAATTGGAGTATCAGTTCCCAAACTTCCCTTATTAGCTCAGTTATATAGTGCACACGACATTTTATCGTGCAGCATGAGTCACACTATGCACACAGCTAGATTCAGTGAGGGAAACTCCACCTCATCTCCTTAGTATCTAAGGTGACACATTCAATTTCCCCTACTGCGCCGCAATCCCCCAAAAGCATATCAGAGTCTGTTTCCTCTAGTTGGGGTAGTCTCCTTCTAAAACAATATTTTGAATAATATAAAATATTATTCCAGCCTTGTCTGTTCTACATCGTCGCAAAGTGCAAACAAAAATCGTCGTTCAATATTCATGAACAGTTTCCTCTGCGTGTCTCTTTCTGTAGCTCAACATCGAATAATATAAAATATTATTCTACCATTCTCTGTTCTACATCATTGCAAAGTGCAAACGAAAATCGTTCAATATTCATCAATTACTTCTCCGAAGACGATGCACAACTTCCGCGCATCGAGATTCACGAATGTGCATTCGAGTCTCTGAATTGTACTCTTCCAGCTGCACCTGATGTTTCACCTTTCTACCACATATATTTAACATTCTTCGTAATGGCTTTCCATTCGATGAAATGCCCCGTGAAACGTGGGCAGGCACATATCGGGGCATAAATGGATTGGAGAACGAAGAGACTCCTGAAACTCTGACTCATCCTCGTCTTCCACCCACGTTTTGCTCCCTTTTATCTATATGGAATCGAACTCGTTCAGTATCGAAGTGCACGATTGGCTCGTACGACTCATCAGCTCGTCGAAGTTGGAATTTTAACTGTCTCAATTGAGAGACCGCTTTCTATCATTATCTCCATTCCTTTCTCGCGGTAATTGCTGCATCCGAGTGGCGGACAAATTTCAACCGCAGTGGAAATTTCATTCTTCGCTGCTACGCTTCCTGCAAATTACTAACGTTTGGTGGTTTTTGGATTATTTTAATACCTCAGTGTGCGGGTGTAGAAGAAATTGTCGAACAATAAGAAATTTCGACGAGTAATTATAGTCATCGGTAGGATCGATGGACGATTTAATGAAAGGTGACTATCCGTTATTATCGATCGACTATTCAATGGAGGACGGCTGTAGTCATTAGTAGTATCCAAATGAGGCCGTCTCTCATAGACTATCATTCAACACTAGAACTACCAAGCCAGTCAAAATGACTGGTTTCTCATTTTTTACAAAAATTCTCTTAATTTACCAGGGAACCATAGAGTAAATATTCTACGCTCATCTTATAAAACATAAATTACCGAATCAATCATCTTCTCCACCGTTTGATATAACCTTCTCCAAAGTACTTATTTAAAATATTTAAATACAACAAACTTAGTGTCGGTAGTTTCAGTGTTAAAATACCATAGCCTTGATAATTCTAAACCCACCTAAAACAGTGAATCCTAAACAAATTAACCACCTCAGTTGCAGCCGACAAAATGCAAATATAAAATAATGGGCGTAAGAATCTTGCAATCACTGGTCTCAAGTTCAAATTCCCCGCCACCATTTGCAAATTTTCTCTAATTTGCTATTTAATATACCATAGTCTCGCTGATTCGGAACCCATTTAAATCAGAAGCTCCTAAGAAAAATAACCATAGCGGTTAAAACCGAAAGAAAAATACAAAAATAAACTACCCCTAACGTTCCACGGCAGTCGGTTCTCCAAGTTTGCTGTTCTAGCGTCCGTGCCTAAGATATTTCGATAAATTCCGTGGTGATTGTTTCTTGGAGATACCCAACGATCTGTATAGAACGAGGGTGTCCTCGCAGCAGTCCAATTTATCCGATATCGCACCAATGAGAGGTATCTGCCCGCATATCGATTTCTAGAGCATCCTCGAGATACTCGCAGGCATTAATTAACGGTATCGAATCGACGCCCGTGCGTAGTTGCATTTAATATCTCGTGGCAATAATACAAGGGGCAACGAGTGCCCGTTTCCTTTGTTTTCTTTTCGTCCACGCATACCCGTGTCCCCTTGTTCCACGATGAATTGCCGGCTAGCACGCATATTACACGTATAATTTCTTTTCGAATCGTTTTCGGACCTTTTATTCGGCAGATTGAAAACAGAGGGGCGAAAAAGCATCGAGCGATGCTCGTTACGCTTGTGCAAATATTTTTTCTCGAAATATTTGCCGAAGGACTTGCCGCCGCTGGAATGAGGCAACGTTGATCATGTCTTCTTTCTTTCTTCCCCCTTTTTTTTTAATATTCCAGAATGCAAAAATTCTCGGCGTATTTTAACACTAGATCTACCAAGGATCTTACAGAAGAGAAGTTCTTAGAATTTTTAACGTTGTTTTCTCTTTAATATTTTGTAGAATGTAGGAAATTAAATCAATCAAGTTTCCTGTCATCTTCGTTCATCTTTATAATCGCAATTATTTGTCAAAAATCTATTTACTGAATTAATCGTCGACAGTTCTATTGTTAAAAATCGCTGGAGATGTTGTTCCAACGAGATAGAATTCTTTCCCCCTGAATTCGCAGAAATCTCGACGATAACTGCAGATTCGAAGCAGACGCGGCGATGTTATTGCAGATCGTTGCGAAGGAAGTGAAATCGATGGCTATGATTCCTACCAGCCTCGATGCTTTTCGATCTGCGATAGTGTCGGATTCGGATTCTTTCCAGTCGTCTCGATTAGGTCGTTGCCGTAGAAAGAAGTCGAGTCCATTTCTATGATTTCCGTCGTAAGCCGACATCCCATTTTCCGGCAGTGCTCTCCCGCTGACTTTATCCTGGAATTACGTTGCCGAAGGGGGAACGTTGGGAAATTATTAGCGATATTAAAAACTCTATATTTCCTGCTTCTTTCCGTGAAAGAGTTTTCATATATTGGGATTGGATGAATATTGAGATTTAATTAACGTGATGCACCGCAAATATATGTCATTGCTCGTGCCATGTTTTATCAATTGCGTTAATTAACGATGAATTTCTTCACGTTAAAAGTATTGATATTTGATAGAAATGTCGTGACAGAAAAAAGAAAGTATGAATATTTGAGGAAAATGGGATCTGTGATTTTTCATTAGAATTTCTATGTCTTTAGCGATTTCTTTAAAATAGTAATTTAGGTAGTTCTTGTTTTATTTAAAATAAACTGGCAAGGTATCGGAGGAAAAATGGTTTTTAGTATTCAAAATGCAATACATATTGACACAACTGAAAATTGTTTAAAAATGAAATTGCACCAATCTGAAATTCATATATGCCGTTTGGAAAAGGGAGAAAAAGTTAAACGAATGATAACTACCTTCAGCTTTATTATTTTTTAATCAAATTTCAATTATATTTTCCTCCGGATACCCCAAACAACATATGTGATTGCAAGGATTTTGGAACCTCAATTTTTTAGTTTCGTTATATTTTTTTAAAGCACGGTTCGTGATATAAAAAATCTGTTTATCTTTCACTTTACTTTGAAAAAAGTTGATAGTCTTCCGCCCAAAAATAGAATTATGCCTTTCATAATAATTAAAATAATTAATCTTTCAAATTAGTGAAAAATCATTTTATATTTCGAAAATTTCTCCATGATATTCGAGATAAATTTGCAGTTGTAATATTCAACAGAATGTGTCTGCGGATTACAAACATTATCCGTTCCTCAATGAAACCTATCTTTAGGATAGTTTCCCAAAATGCATAAATTAACGAGCACGTCTGATTTACGTGTTCAACGCAAACCAAACCTGGAATATTATGGGAAATATTCCGCAGGCAGAAATAAGGGATGTTTCATGGCTGCAGGGATGTATAAAGTTTCTTGGATACACGATATTAACGTCGTAAAATAATCCAGGAAATTCAACGTAACCAATCTACCATTTTATATTTGCATACATTTGATATATTTCTGGAAAAATCCACCTTTCTGAATTTCCACGATTTCTACATTGTTTTGGAAATTCTCACCGTAACTTTTTCACGTTATTCCAGCTGGCTTTATTTTAATTAAATTTTCAATTCGTACTTTTTGTAACAGTGAAACTGAAAAAATATACATATGTCTTCTAAAATTAATATTTAAAATATCTAGAAAAATTAATCATACAAGCAGCAAAAAAGTTTGCACATTTTACTAGTTCTCAATAGCGAGCAAGAATTTTCGGCAGAACCAAGTATTTAAAGATAATCGCGCCAATTCTCTCAAATTATACAAAAATATGAGCTTGTGTTCTTTTGAATATTCTTTCAAATTTAGAAAAAATCAGCGCCAATTCTCTAAAATTATACAAAAATATGTGCTTGTGTTCTTTTTAATATTCTTTCAAATTAAGAAAAAATTCGCGCCAATTCTCTCAAATCATACAAAGATATGAGCTCGTGTTCTTTTGAATATTCTTTCAAATTAAGAAAAAATCCGCGCCAAACCTGCAAGTGTATATTTCAGATCAAACTTTTCCACGCTCCATTAATTCTCTTTCGATGCACATAGCTACGTATAAAACTGAATATTAAAGTTAAATTAACACAAAATACACGCATATTTTTCCATAATCACCCCCTCGCAAGTTCTTGAGCCACGTCGAAAGAAATCTTTGAAAGCCACTGGCACGAACCACCGTAGAACTTGAACTTCGCAAAAATTCCGCAGACGTTTCGCGATAGCGCCGACAATCGCGCCGGTAAAAACCGCTTTCATTCCGCAACGAGCCGCGGACGCGCGGTTTTCAAAGTGCACATCTTAGAACGTTTTTCAGCGCTTTTATCGTGGAAACGATCGAGAAGAGGTCGGAAAAAGAGGGTGGAAAGAGGGGTGGGCTAGGTTGGCTTACCTTTGAAAATGTGAACCGTTGCGTTCTCGCTTTTTGACTTCGACACTTCAGAATGTTAAAGTGCGCTCCTCTCTCCGCGATTCGCGAACGTTTGAGCATGGGTTTTCGACAAAGAAGGTTTCCATGCTTGCACAAACAAGTCTCGGTCGCTTTTACTTCGCGATTTACCCTCGAGAAAAGCCTTCAAAGCTCGTTCGGGGCTTGCGGGCAACATCTGCCGCGCGATTGGCTTGGGAAAGTAGAAGAGGTAGTTTCATTTTGCAAATTGGAAGTTGAACACGCGGGGGCGGACATCAAAAGGCATTGCTTGTTTGTCGTCACTTCTTCGTCGGGTGACCCTTTTTGCGGTTTCCTTCCGCTGCAGTTGCAATATCTGTTCCGATGACAGCGGAACTGAAATGGAAATATTTGTACGATCGATTGTCCTTAGAATTCGTTTTACGGCTGGCATAACGAATTGTTTGTGTGTGTAATGAAGAAAATACTCCTTTGGGTCGAGGCTCGGATCTTTCTTTTATTTTCAAGATATTTCGTTCCTTTGGGATAGTTGCAGTAATCCTTTTGCATCGCGAAGCGGAATATTCAGTGAAAAATTTGTACTGTGTCGTCAAGCAGGGAATAATGTGGGTGTAGCAAAAATATCTCTACTAAGAATATTGTATTTTTTAATATTTGCACTTTTATACTTCGTTAGAATCAATTAGTATTAATGGAGAATTTTTAATATTTTAATGGAATGGAATCACTTAACATTTACCAATCCAAATTACTTTTTCGCTTTTTCTGAGCTGCATAATACATCTTGCTTTACAGTTTTTCATTTATTAAATTTCTATCGAATCAATTTATCAATGTATTATTCACTGACCTACACACAATACTTCATTTTGCATTTCTTAACACTAGAACTACAGACATTGAATTAGTTATATTTAAATATGTTAAATAATTACTAAGAAAGAAGGGGAATCAAGCAGCAAAGAAAACTAATCAAGTAATTTATATAGCATGATATAAACGCGAAATATCTACTATATCGCATCCCTATAACTTCAGAATTAAAAAAAAAGAGGAACTCCTCGAATTCGCGGTTCTACTATCAGACAAATTTTTGCGCAGCTTAACAATTAACTAAGTAAATGATACTACCTTTAATCACATGTATAAATTACTATCAAATATCTGTAAAAAATATTCTTTCCACGCAACGAAGAATCAAGTTGTAATAAAGCAGGAAGTTATTGATAATAACCCACGGCAGATTTCACTTTGCGTTACCGAACTTCCAAAGTCACCAACGTCGATCGGAATCACCGTGCTTTTGTAGAAGGAAAAAGGACAAAGGGGAATATCCTCTTAGGGACGCTTTTATCGGAAACGGATAATATCATCCGCGATATATGCGCGAACGAGGACCAAGGGAAAAAAAGGATCACGGTTTTTACCCCCTTTTTCCGTGTCTTCTCGCCTGGCCTTCATGTTCATTACGCCGGTTTTACGACTGCATTTTTCTTCGGCAATGTCCTCTCCTGAGGGTGCATGTTGCGACACGTTGCCGTATTTTCGCTTACAAATGCTCGATGCAATGTATAAAAATATTTCTGCCTTCGAGAATTTACGTTTCCTCAACGCTTCCCTGCCTTCCACCGTATCTCCCTTCTTCTTTCTTTTCGTCGCCGGAGGAAATTAGTTTGACTTTTTATTGAAAGAAACTGCATTCACCGTTCGGTATACGGGTCGCGCGTTATTACGACGTTCTTTGACGTATTTTAAAAGGAAATAAGGTTGGTAGATAATTTCGAGGGCGATCGAAGTTATGTATGTATTAAATTCTGCTTTTGGTCGGAGCCTGCAGAATTCAGTGGTTCTCAGTGTTTCTAGAAATGTGGAAGTTTTTTTTGCTTTGTTGGAATTCTTGAATTTTTTAATATTAAAGAATTTGAATTATTTAATATCGTATAAAATTTCACGTCCCACGTCTTGTTCGTCCTACGCTAAAACCGAAACAGGAAAGAATAAAAAAGCGATCCTAATTATATGAAATTACACTTAAAACTTTCAAAAAAATTTCTAATTTAAGATAAGCTTGTAATTTTATAAAAATAAATAGCCATATGGCTAAAGATATCTGATAATATCTTTTTTTGAAATTTTCTCTAGCTAATCCATGATACGTTCTTTAATTCTTTGCAGTCGATATCGAGTAATATTCGATATCGCATGTCTAATTCACGTATTCTATAACTCATAGAAAAAAGGAAGGATT
The DNA here is from genome assembly GCA_963989415.1 of Cerceris ruficornis. NCBI lineage: Eukaryota > Metazoa > Arthropoda > Insecta > Hymenoptera > Crabronidae > Cerceris > Cerceris ruficornis. Next base: position 8,295,219 of record OZ022523.1, read on the forward strand.
GAAAAAAAATTCGATGTTCCATATGAATATTCGTATTAGGAAACGTCCCGTATATCACCGCGAAGGTGTTCTAATTTATGACTTTAAATCGTTATTAATTCAAATATTCGCTTTATAAATATTCACGAGATTAAGCACTCGATTGCTATAATTTGTGACGCTAATTTAATGCTGTCCAAGTAACAAGAATTAATTATTCTCAAATATTCATTGCAATGGGAATAAAGCAGAAATATTTACTTGCTTGAAAGAAAAGGGAAGACCAAATAGCAAAGTGCGAATCGCTCGGCTTTGAACGCATATTAATTAAATTCGACGTTTTCTCCGTTAAACGTCTGCGCTTAATTAATGCGAAAACAAACGTAGCATCGGCGGGTATCAGTGATAATCGATAAGAACGTTTGTATCCGAGCGGACCAACGGAATAATGAAACTCTCGGGGAATATCCGGCTACCGTTGTATTGGTCTTATTGTTAAAAAGCAGCGAGAACGCATTGTTCGAACTTTTTCGATTAAAACTTCCACGATGTCGTTCTTTTTGTACTTTTGTCCCCGTAAAATGCTCTGAGACGATCATTTACGTTCATGCTGACTTGGAAGATAAATCGTGTACGTCCGCGGGAAGAAAGGATCTTGAAAACAATCGCTTCGACTTTGTATTTGAAAAAGGGTTTTGGAAGTAGGAAAAGAATTTTGTTAACTCGAGACTTTCTGATTGTATTCGGCCTTGTAAAATTTAACGGAGAATGATACATATATTGTTACACTTTTGATAGATTCCACGTTAAATAATGATATTTCCACGCATTTCATTTGCAAGCATAGAGAGAGCAGAAGAAAGACTCGGAGTTCTAAAAAATGAATTTAAAAAGCCGCGCGGAAGGAGTAGAGCCAGCTGGTTAATATCTCCGTATTTTATTGTCGGCTGCATCGGACTGCGAAAATGGAATAGCCTCTCCGGAGAGTCGTGAAAAATAAGAGGGAATCATAAATTTCGCGTTTCTTGCGTTACTTAATATTCCCATAAAATATTGTTTAATAACTCAAACTTTTGACGCGCACTGCAGACACGTACTTTAATCCGCCACCGTCGACGATCTCTGTATCCGCGAATATTTATGTCCTCATTGATGCACTTATCTGGAATCTAAAAAGAGAGGAATATTAAATAGAAACTATAAATTATTTCTTAGCAATTACAAGACTTAACTGCACCATGATAACAGGGAACATTTATATCCACAAAGGTCACCCGTTAATGCCGATACCCGTTGAAATCACCGACAACTAATTACCAAACGTACGTTCCAAATAACGAGCAATACTTGCCGGGCAATCTAAAATATTGTACGTTCTTGCAGCGAACGAAATTGCATCTGATAATCAGTACAATTTCCCGGCAGCAATTAAACCTTTACGAGCAATCCCCCTTTCGCGATACTTGCACGCGATTCCGATGGTACTAGCAAAAATGAAAATTATACTCGTCGCTTTCCCCGTGTGTCTGTGCTTCTTCCTTCTTCTCCAATTTTATTCTCGCTTTTTCTCTCTCCGTTTTTTTTTTTTATTTGCCATTAGTGCAAGCGATACTTTCCGTGCTATCTCCATACGTATTGAAACACTGCACACTCGTACTAAACTACGGTGTTTTACCGTTAATTGCAGCCACGTAGAAACCGCTACGGGTCGCACCCATAAAATACGTTTATCACCCCCTAAAGTCGTGCCACCGCTACCTCCACGGGACCCCATTAATACGCAAATTGCAACCGCGAATTCCTCGGAACGACGTAGACTAATACACACCACCTGATATCACCCCGGAAAATCATTTGCACCGAGCGTTTCTATAATTCAAGCGTCCTCCTTTCGTCGAGTTTCCTCGAGAAGGTGTTTCGTCGCGCGAGCGTTTTGCAGAAGTGCGATTGTATTTGCGGATGATTGATCGGCAGCGATTTTTTTTAACGCTTAGGCGACGTTTTTTTTACGTTGAATTCGCTCGAGAAGGTAATTGGTAAAGCGAATATTTTCGGGTATGGAAAATTTGTTGGAGTTCGGAGTGATCGATTGGCGAGGATTTTGTTAACTTTCGTACGATTTAATTGGTTTAACGTGGTAGAGTTTAATATTGGAACTACCAAGGCAGTGATATTAATGGTTTTTAATTTTTTATAAAATTTTTCTTTAGGAAAATCATACAGTAGATGTTCCATGCCTTCGTTGCATCTTATAAAATATTAATTACTGTGTTCATTATCTTTTGCACCTTTCATTCCATATTTTCCAGTGTAGTTATTTAACCCTTTGCCCTATAATAACGACACTCGTGATGACGTAAATCGGGTAGGAAATTTTCAAGTTTTGCAAAACTGATCAAATTGCAAATATTAATGGGACGCGACGCGATAATATTATTTCTACAATATTAATATTACGTTAAATTGTACGATATATCAAGAATCACTGATCAATTTTTATTTTAGGAATTAAATTCTGAATTCCAGCGAAAGCAGTAACCAAACAAACCGTAGGGCAAAGGGTTAATATAATTAAACGCAAGAAAGTCAACGCCGGAAGTTGTAGTGTTAAATGGAAAGATTCTGGTAAGAATTTGTTTATATGGTAAACTCTTGAATTACTACTGAAGTAGTAAAAATACAATGTGTTATATAATTGTATTTTTTCCTGTATAAAATTGCTTTTGCACATAAATATCATTTGATGAAAATTATTAAGTATCCTCAGCAATGAAAAGGTCAATTTAGCTTCTGCTATCAAATAACAGTTTCCAAAAAAAGTTATTTGAAATAGGCAGAAGTTATATAATAGTATATTATTATATTGCTATATTGTACTATTACATATTATACATAAGATATTACTATATTACATATAGTATATTATTGAATATTGCTATAATAATATTCCTAAGTTAACCGATCGACGATAATTATCTCATTATTTGTGTAACTTCACCAAAGACTTTTTTCACCGAATTAACAGTAGATCACAGGCAAAATGATCATAGCAATTAAAGCTAAAAAAAGTAGCACTTCTTCCCAACAATAATCTGTCGTCTCGAAAGTACAAAGAGCAACAATAAATTTCAAGATTCGACCTAATCTTCAAAAGAACTCGGTCCGTTCATCGCGTAATGAAAGTTTGGCTGCTTACGAAACGTCCGCGAGATATCACTGGCCTTTTCAATGATACGCATAAACCGTTCGAAGAAACTACAGTCGTTACCTTGCGAAACGACTGCAGATAGCATTTTATAGTCGGCATACTTATTCCGCAAACTTCTCGAGTCTTACGATTCCGGCGGACAGTAAAATGGCGCGAAGTTGTTGGAGTGAACGGAAGAAGAGACGAAAGATTTTATCGTTTCGCGGATCAATTTCTACGGTTGCGGCGGCTTCAGGGGAAATTCTGTGTCGTAATGATATTACGGGGAATAAAGTTATTCGTGGCTTTTATTTGTATTCCTTTACGGGGAAAGTAATTTGTCGTGAAATGGTGGAATAAAATTAAGTGGGACAAGTGCCCATAGTTTATTGAAAACGATGAAATAAATTGAATAATCTGGACAAGTGTGTGCTAACATTTTGAGTGCTACTGGCATATTGTCATTTATATTTTTTTTACATCTTGACAATTGCTCTTTGCAGTAATAGATGGCTCTTGATCTCGAAACAAATGACTGTCCTTTGCATTTAAAAATTTTTCATTTTCAAAGGGACAACTTCTTATTTCTGGCGAAAACAGTATTTACCGCTGAAAAGTGATAAATACTCTTTTATTAAATTATTATTCAATATATCATTGTTTCAATGGTTTAGAACTTACCAAATCTATAGGTTCTTAGCGAAATGATATTCGAAGCCAAAAAATAGCTATACGAATCAGTATAATCAATATCGACATGAACCCAATGCACATGGGCGCCTAACTCAAATTAAACATTGATATCCTCTGCTTCTACACGTTACATTGTCTTACAACGAAATAATTAAAGATCGTGCCTTAGCCATACAAGCTTCGGGATTAAACGTTTGACTAATTAAACGTGGATTTCACCTTTAGACGACCTTTGCATATCCTAACTCCCATAGAAGACTAAGTACTCCGCCATTGAGAACCACGGTCAAAGATATCCGAGCAGAATGAAAATTATACATCAATAATGTATTAACTCCTGCTAAACTACACTTCGAAAGTAGTTTATTAATTGAACAACCTCCCCTCTTTTATTGTAATCTCATTCAGATAATTATAATTGGAATACCACGTCCGTATAACTGTAGACACTGATGGCAATATAATCGAAGTATATAATACGAAAGTTTCGAAACTTCGGAAGTCTTCAGAAACGCCTGGCACTTCGTAAAGCGACGAGGAAATACTTTGGAGTCACGTTCAGGTGTCGAATGTCAAGAAAGAAGAGAAGGGGCTACGCCTTTTCGGTCACGAAAAAGGCGACAAGTCTGTTTCCGATTTCCTCTCCGAGGAAAACTCGAGAAGCTTATGAAACTACCGAAATTCTTGCAATCTGTTACAATCCGAGGGAAACGTGTCGTTGTTGTTATTGCAGGTATTACAACTTTTGCGCGCGATCTTTATTTTTATGGCGATGTAATAGGATTTCATTTATTTTTCTTCGTACTTCTTCGCTTTGACACTTTTGAAATGCACAGGCGCTTTCAGAAATGGCCGTCCAAAGTTTCAGTATATATTCTACTTATGGTGAGAATGAAAAAGAGTTGAACAACTTTTACAGAGTCTTCGTATTAATGGTGAGAGTTTTAATACCGAAATGAACGAATAGTGTCTCTCGTGACTTCTCTTTAAAAGAATTTGCTTGGTTGCGAATAAAAAAAACGGAATAAAGGCTGATGATCGAGGAAGTTTCTTGTGCATTTTTGACAATTTAGAAGCGATTATTATCTTTGTTGCAATATGTTTATAATGAATTTCTATAAAGTGCATGCGCGATGCACTTTGGTACATGCGGGGAAGCAATCTGCGACAGTAAATCGTTGAAAAGCTGTATGCTCGCAAGATAACGTTTGACTACATATTGTGGTAATGTGAAAGGGAAAGATAATGAATTTAGGATGGGTAAATTCGCCCTCATCCCTCGTGTTTGCTGGATATGTCACCACCCTGCTTCCACTTCTGGATAACAGTATTCTTAAAAGAGAATGCAAATCGAGTGAACGTTAACAATCGAAATTTTTCATTATTTTACGAGCATCAAACTTCAAATTATTATTACCTAATTGTTGAATTCACCGAATTAATATACTCAACTTTGAAATATTTATTTTCCTTCAAGCATATCAGTAGCCGTAGTTATCACAAAACACTTGAATTTAATACACAAAATATTTATCAAATCCCAAGCTAAATCAACTACACCAATCCCTCGATTTGCACGGTACTCAAATTACACGATTTCGCTTCTACACAGTTTTTAAATCACAGCAAAAACATTTTTTTTGGTCTTATTCTAATAGTTTTGCATTATGCCATTTATCAGTGTCATGTGTCTCGTTTTGCACGATTTTTCCAAGAACGTATCTACCGTGTAAATCTAGGGATGAGTGTACTTCAAAAAGTCATATCGACTGCACCTCCACCCAAGGCCGCAAACACCATAAAGCATAAGTTCCTACCAACATCTCCAACCGCTCGAAACCCACTCCTAATTACACACACCCCTAATTCCTAATCACAAGAATAAACCCAACAACCTTAAACATCCCGCGGAACACGACCGATGCATCTTTCCTGTCAACGTACCCGAACAAAGACAGACCGAGCTCAAAAGCCCGAGTAAAATGCTGCACGCTCCATGCACAGAAAAGGGACACCGATCTCGGCAGAAGCGAGGACGAAGAGGTGGCTGCACGCGACGAGCACAAGAAACTCGAATAACGCTTAAGATAAACAAAGAGAAACGTTCCTGTAGCGACGAAGAAGCAAGGCGCGCACGGTACCGATAGTCAACGATAAGGCAGTGCGAGGAAGACGGGGAAATAGGAAACGCGCATCAGCGGGACAAAGAGGAAAACAGACGGATCGCGCGCGTCCGTGGCCCGCTGGGTGAAGTTAGTTAGCAGTCGATGCGCACACGCGACGCGCTACGGACGTACGCCGTCTGGTTCCTTCTGTGTCCTCTCTCTCTCAAAGAGCGTTCGTTCCTCTCTTGGCTTGTCAACGTGTCCGACTCGAACGGGGAAATCTGCGGTTTCCTTCTACCAGTGTATTTCCTCCGAGGTCCGAAAAGAACCGTTAATCGTTGCGAATTGTATCAACGTAGGCGCACGGAAGTAGAGACTCCTCGATAGACCTGGAAGCGATTGTTCTTAGTGGGTGTTCCTTTGTATATTGTTTTAAGTGTTATATAGTTTCATTTTTAATTGTTTATCGATTTGGTAATTTTGTGCGAGATTACGGCAGTGGTTTTTAAGAATTTTCTTACCGGTGAGGATGATTGTGTGTGGACTGTATCGGTGCTACAGCGGCGAAACGTAAATACGAAGGAGTGACTTGCCGAAGGTCGTCGACGGACGAAAAACGAGGCTTCTGTGACTCAGGCAAGGTAAATGTTTTGCCGCCTCGGCGCCGGCTCAGGGATTTCTAATGAGAGGAGTAAGGGGAATATTTTGAGGGCTTTGGCGAACGTTGGGACGGGGCTGTGGTCTTTGAGGTTACCGGAGCAAGTTTGAAGATCGTGGAGGATTGTTTTGAAGGGGTTTTTGTTTTACATTGTAGACTGGATGTTTTGAAACTGTTGGAACGATAGCCTTTTTTTTATACAAATAGAAGCTGAGGCAGCAAGAATTGAAAATTCTTTAGGGTGCTGTTTGGAACAATGGGGATGAAGCTGTGGTCTTTGACGTTGTGGATGGAAGTTTGAAGATGGTAGTCGGCTGTTTTGAAGGGTTCTTTTTACATTGTGGACTGAATAATTTGAAACTGCCTGGAACCATAGTTTTTCTCGATAGAAATACAAGCTGAGATAGCAAGAATTTTCTATTCTTTAGGGGGCTAGAGGAACGATGGGGATGGGCCTGCGGCCTTTGTGAATGCAATCCCTCTTATCACTTCGAAGGAATTTTTGTTATTTGATGTGTATGCCGTAGAATCGATAATTGGGAAACCCCGGAAGATTATGCCGCGATAAAATCTTACTTTAAATGGACAAAACTACGAGATTAGAGGCGCAGATTTTAAGTGTCCTTTCGATAGCATCATTTAAGGGGTCACTGAAAGGCCCATTGTCTTTTCACATTTCATTAATTTTCTCCAAGCTGTCCATCTTCTAAACAAAAATCACATCGTACAATCTAGTGTCAACAAATATAGAAAATTTGATAAAAGAGATTTAACTTAGCCCATGAAAAATTAGGAAAATAATTAACATCGATTACAAGTTCGTTCAAATTCTAATCCAAGTCTTCGATTACACCTTTCACAAAAAAATTTTTAATTTCGTTGTATCGCTGTTGAACGTTTCCACAAGATGGAAACATAGTTCGATCAAACTCTATACATCGTCCAAAATGTAACAGCACGCGATGAATTTTTCGTACGTATTTTTGACGGTATTTGAATTTTAAAACCGCGTACAGTTCGACGTGAACTGCGGATCAATCATTGGCTGCACAGTGGCAATGACGGAATGGCGTTTATTAATAACATCGTGACAGAAATGACATGTGCCGAGCCGCGCAGCTTCAAAACCGGCTTCGAACTTTCGTGTTTTTCCCGGTTAACGATAAATCACGTCACTCCACGGATTCTAGCGGCTAATGAAACTTTTCCGTTTCCATCGAGCTCTACGTGAGTGGATAGTGACTCACTTTCCGGGCGTGTTCACCGTAATTTTCTACGGCAAGAATATCGCGACGATCGGTGGGCAGAGAGAACAATCGTTCTGCCACCTTTCTAACCAGAGAAATCTTCCGTTTGTTGTTACAATATGGTGGGACGTTCGATGAACGACGAGCCAAGATATTTTCTACGCGTATATTGTACGAATAGTTTCGAAATTAACACTTAAATCTACGTAGAACTCTTGAGGAATGAATGTGGATGTTGAAACCGGAAGTTGTACGGTACCAAGTATAAGTCTCGAGTGGCATTTCTTTCGATGAGATATTTCAAAAGAGAGTATCAAGGGCGGAGTTAAATCATCGTTCATAGTTGAAAAATTAGAATTTCTGTATGTAACGTTCCTATCTGAGGGGTTATCTTGGGATCGGTATAATTAGTGGACTTCCGGGATATCCGTGAGCTTAGCATAAATTAAACGGTAATCCCAGAATCTCGATTTCCTTGATTTCCATGCAGTAGAATACTTTCAGTGGGTGCTCGATTTCGTATGATCATATTTGACAAGGATTTTTGAAACTTTTCTTTCAACAAGTAGAAAGAAAAATTCACAGACTGTTAACACTAAAACTACCGATATATTTACTAATATATTTACTAAGATTTAGATATACTGAATAAGTACTTTGGAAAAAGAGAAATCAAGAGGTGAAAAAGTCGATTAATTAATTAATTTAGGATTTATAAGATAGAAGCGAAATATTTACTTCATGGCTCCTCTGTCAATTTAGGGAATTTTTAGAAAAAATGCGCACCGGCCATTTCGACGGTTTTATAAGATAGAAGTGAAATATTTACTTCATGACTCCCCTACCAATTTAGGGAATTTTTAGAAAAAATTGCCAACCGGTCATTTTAACCGGTTTGATATAGTCCGACAACTGAAAGATGGCTAGGGTGCGGCGGGACCTCTCGTTTTCAAACTCCTATTCCCGCCATTTAGTTTTTGAAATCCCCAAACCCAGTCTTCAAAAATAAGAACTCCGCATATTCGTTTATTTTTCGAGGCTGGATTTCGGGATTTGAAAAACGAAATGGCGCGAATAGGCGGTTGAAAGTGAAAGGCTCCGCCTCTCGGAAGCCAAGTTAGAGTTGTCGCACTATATATCTAGTGTTAAATAAGGCAAGAAGATGAGCGCGTCGAGCAGACTCGTCGCTGGCAGCAAATGTGCTGAATTCGTTGATGTTGATAAAACGTGGCATATTAAGCGCAAGCTGTTATATTATAGAATAAAACATACTGCAGAAGGAATTCAGAGATGAGATCATTGCAAGTGCACGAAAGTAGGCGGACGGGCAATTCAATAAGCAGGGGGACGAAGGTCAGGCTTAAGTCATCGAGCGTGTTAACATTTTTATTTTTGTACCACTTGCTCTCGCTAATACGAAAGGATTTCAAATCGACGCTTGCACGAACGTCTTCGTGCCTCGGTTTGAGAACGAAGCAGCGTAGATTGAATTTTCTGAGGAGAATTGCAAAGACTTCGATTCGATCTGGCGAAGTGCTCCTGGAAGATTTGTAATTTGTATTAATAAGAATTTTTGGATCGAGTTATTGGTAAATGAATTTCTTGGAAATTTGTAATTAATAGTTACAAAGATTCCGGTGTAATTTACAGAAATGTGTTCGATATTTTTATCTGTATCGCTTGGTCCTAATAATGAAGTCTAAATTGAAGTTTTTCAAGAAGATTTCGAACTCAAGTTTTGTACAAAAAAATTTGCGTGCAAGAAAAGAATTTCGTGTAAATTTGTAATTAGTAATAAGAAGTTATTAGAGAACTAAGGAATTTCACCTATGAGTTTGTAATTTAACTTGCTTTTTTTATATGAGATAAAGTAAATATTAAATTATCCGACAGGTTGAGATGAACTAAATATTAAATTATCTGACATGTGTAATATTGAGGTACATCGACCGACGTCGAAGTACATCACCTCATATCGAGATGTAACATCGATTAATATCGAGGTGTAATAGTAGCAAATAGCAAAATGTTGCACCGATATATGTTGAAATATAATTACAATTAATATCGAAATATAAAACCGAGTCATATCGAAATACACTGGCCATTAGGATCGAAATGTAATATCCATTAATATCGGAGCTCAATATCGATTAATATCGGAACGTAACACCAAGTAATATTGAAACACACCATCGATCTGTGTTGCAATACATCGGCGTACATTAAAAATTCCCGTAAAATTTCCAGATCATATATCTCATAAACCACGGACATTTTCTTTCAAAGATAAAATTTCAAAAAGTATCCACGGATTCATAAATAATTTAATTCATTATTACACGCTTAGAAAATTGAAATACAAAAGAATATTATGAAAATTCAATATATTAATTGAAAAAGGCTTGCCAATTATTTTTGATATGTCCAACTTAGATTTTATTTAATAATTAGACCTATAGCTAGAAATTGCAATAAAATACAGATTCAATAAGTGTTAACAATCGCTACCAAGCTATTCGTGCAACTTACTTGTGTTAAAATTAGGCGGTAAATTTCAATTTATTACAATAATGAAATTCATCGACTGATAAATCGAGCGTCAAAACCGCACCGACTTCAGAAGCCGCTCATTAATTATACCGTCTTAAGTAACAAACAGTTTGCTTTTGGTATCTGCTCGAAACGATAAAACGGATTTTCGCACATTCCAAAGCTGCGAATTTTATCGTGCCCGTAGCCTCCGGTATAAATAATTAATCTTATCACGATCAGAATTTCATTTTCGATCGATCTTGAAGAAAAATTGCACGCTAACCCCGTTGCGATAGCTGCTCTCATTTGCAGATACGCAGTTTATTAACAGGTAAAAAAACGGAAATGCCCCCGGATGCTTGAAGCCTTCGTCGCTGCACCCACGCATCGAATCGCATAAATTACATGTTCGGGACGATTAATTATTTATATGCATTCTTAAGAGACGTGACGTGTTTATTACTTCTTTCGTGACTCATTGTCGTATCTTCGTGTCTCCGAGTCATGCATACAATCTTCGCTGATTCCAGCGTTTCCTCGTGACGATGAAATAAGAGGGTATTCTGATCTGGAATATGGAAAACAAGCGATTTCTTTTATCGCATTTTTTTTTTAAGTATGTGTCATTAGAGACGTAACTGGCAACGTTGTTATTTAACACTTGAATTTCCGGTGATTAATCCAATATACTTAGAAATATCGATGAAATACATTAGAAGAACAGAAATTAAATTTTCTACCTTTTCGACTTCAACCGCTATAATCGTTTCACTTGGGATTCACAATTTTAGTATTTAATTTGAGACGTATGCCACATAGGAAAAAACTTAAAATTCCCTAGAAATGACGGGGGATTTGTACTCGAGTTCACTGATTAGCAGTCCGAGCCTCTATTACTTTACCCACCATAGTTCTCTCTTAAAACATTGAAGACTGTATGGGATGAAAAGCATATAGCCTGCATTTTTTCTGCGCTTAAAATTTCAAATAACGTGAATTAACGTCACCCGTCTTCAATGTGGTAATAGATTTAATCGCTTGCAGCCTGCATGACAGAAGTACAGAATTAAAGAGGAAACAGCGTGAGGAGTCTGAGGAATATTTACGAAAAATTTGGAACAAATTATTTTGACCACTCTAGTAGATTCAGTGTTAAAATAGTTAAAGTTATAAATATCTTGAAAAGGAAATTCTCGTATTTGCAATCAAAGACACTCTAAAGCAGTGTAAACCTTATTCTCTGGCACTGCTGTAATTAACAAAATAAATTTCAAATTTTGAGAGACACAGCAGAGGGCATCTTTATTTCTACTAGTTTCTGTGTTACTTTTTTCAAGCAAGATTCTAGCCAGGAAATTCTCAGTATTTGAGGGTCGAAAAAAAATATTCTATGCTCCAAAATAATAGGAAATATATATGTAAAAAAATCTACATAAAACAGCCTTCTGGTTTATTAAAAAAAAATTGTAAAGGAGGCCCAAGAAATGACGCTCTACATCGAATATCCCCTTAACCTCGGGGCTCTATTCGGACGGGTGGATTTCTATGAAACTGCGAGGGTCACGCTTTTCGGGAGAAAAGTTTCCATTACGGCGAGAGAGGGAAAGAGGAGAAACGAGTCACACCGAGGATTTCGTTTCGTCTTGAATCCAGGAACATAATCTGTTTGTACAACTTTCCTACCGTTGAATCATATTACGTTACGGGACGAAGGTCCATTTTGCATGAAAGCGATAAGTCTCGTCACGATAAAACCACCCTCGTTTTCTTCCTTTTCCGATACACCTTCTGTTTCTGCTGCCACGAGACGATTAATTAAACGGAACGTACGACTCGACGATGAAAGTTTATTCAGAGTTTCCCAGATAAATTTAACGCCGTTTCTTTTCCGTCGTTTTCTTAATTTGTTATTTTATTAATGCTGGATTCGTCGAGGCAATTAAAATGACTAGTTTGCGATTTCCTTTTGAAACTAAGGCGCGTGTCTTATTTTGATCACTGTCTCGGGAAAAAAGGTTGTGAAATAATAAACAATAAGGAAATCTTGCTTTGCTGAATGATTATTTTATTTGCTCATTGGTAAAGGGGAAATTTTCGCATATTTTTGGGCGTTAGCACTATTCTGAGATGTTATTAAAATAATTGACGAGGCATTTTAAAAACTGTCATTAGTACATTGTTGTCACAGGACTTGGTAGATTAGTTCTGACTAATTTTACGGGCGTCTTAGAAGCAACTTGTTAATTCTTCTTATCGGTAAAACATTGGAATACCATAGTCTTTCCTTAATTACAATGTATGACGTTGTTACCTCAAGGACCTTCGTACTGAAAGGTTCAATTACACAAAATTAGAAATTTCTGAGTAATTTTAAAGTCATCTCAGTTCCCGCCAAACTCTCGGCGGAAAATAGAATGTCAGCATTTTGGTTAAATATAATTTGAGGTGTTCTAATACAGGAACGGTGATAACGAAACGTTCGATTACACGTGATTCCAAACTTCCGGATAATTTCAACATCATTGTAATTACCTTTCTCAATGATGCGATAAATGAGACCAGAATACTACAATTTTCGGTTAAATATAACTGAATATAAAAAAACATCGTCCGTATTTTAAGGTCGCAATTATTTCTGAAAACAGTCGTATGAATTCCATGAAACTGAAATATTGCGGAGATTCAAAGATAGGAATAATTATGAGCTAAAGTCACGCGTTAGAGAAAGATTTAGATATGACTTTTAATCTTCTTTTAAGCGTGACCAACACAGGCATCGCAAAAACTTTTCCCCCTTCTGTTTAACACTGAAAACGTGTTGCGTCATGCAAGCGAGCAGTTAATTAATGCGTTCGTTAGATATGCAAATTTGAAGCCTTCGCGTTGAGTGACTTTAAATTGACGGTGAATTCTTGAGACGTTCCGCATATTTGATATACTGCCCGATATAGGAGAATGGATTTTTAATTACGTTGATTAAACACTTTACGGCGTATTCGTGCGAAATCTGTTATGAGATGATGTTGGTTTTCATCAATTTATGAAATTGATGAGCGATGAAATACAGAACAGTTATGATCACTTTCTACCTGCAATTATTATATACAAATAACTTGAGTACGAAATTTCGGAAATATAGCTAAAATATGAAATATAATAGCAATTTTATATCTTGAATTAATTATTCAATTAAGTAACTATTTTCTATAATTTCAACGACTAATGAGTGAAGTGATAATCAAGATATTTTACAATATAAAAGTATTTTAAGATTTGCAGAGTTAAGAGATTAGAATAATTTCAGAACGGAGTAATTTTCACAAAGCAGTTTCAAATTGTTGAGTAAAGCACAACAAACATCATTTTAACAAATGATATATAAACGTTTTAGAAAATATATTTCCAGTTCCAGCACTTAACACTAGAACTACCAAGCCAGTCAAAATGACTGGTTCTCAATTTTTCCAAACATTCTCTATATTTATAGCAGGGCTGTAGATTAAATATTCTACTTCTATTTCATTAAGCAGGAATTATGAAATCGCTCATCTTTTCCACCTCCTGTTTCCTGTATTTTCAAAGTACGTATTTCATATAAAATTATATTAAATCTACTCCAAATAATAATTATTTTAAATAATTAAATTAAATTATATTAATATTAAATCTATTATGATTTAAAACATAATTGAGTTAACGCCGGTAGTTCTAGTGTTAAGCCTATCTCGATTTAAATCAGGATGTATTAGAAACTCGTGTAACATTTTACAATATTTATAACACTCGCAAGAACCTATACATTTATAAACTTAATTGCCAATCGCCGTGGAAGAAGAATTTCCATCGGAGTAATTTCATAACAGTTTCTCATTATTTTTAGAAAACGAAGGACCTTCTGTTCTCACTTATCCGAGGGATCCTTTCTTAAATTTGTTATCCACAGACTGGTTTCCATTTAAATCTCGCCCATAGCCATGCCCTTTACGTCCCTTCTCGTCGTCCCACATGCTTCGCACACATGTTATCCTATTATGTCAATCGTTGCCACGTGGATAAATGTACAAACGATTTATTATTCCCGACACATTCCTTTAAGAGTCCAACTGATAAGTGAGGAGCGAACTGTGATTCTAAAAATGGTGCATTGTCGGAAGTTGATCTATTCTGGGCGCGATCTATCGTAAACATGCAGGGTAAATCGGGGTCCAAATGGAAATTCCACGCGATTTTCCTTCTAAACGTATTTTTCAGAATTTTCGAGTTACAGAAATTCATCGAGAAAGTGAATGCTCTTGAAAGTACATTGTCGCTTGAATTTCCCGCCAAGCGAACTCGAATTTGTTAACGCTAAACCTACCGACGTTATATTTAGATATACTGAGCAAGTACTTCGGAAAAAGAGAAATCAAGAGGTGAAAAGTCGATTAATTAATTAATTTAGGGTTTATAAGATAGAAGTAGAATATTTACTTCATGTCTCCTCTATCAATTTTGGTAATTTTAAGAAAAAATTGAGAATCGGTCACTTTTACCGGCTTGGTAGGTTTAGTGTTAAAATTCCTATTTTGTTCGCGTGAAATGAGCGTCAAAAAAACCGAAATTCTGATATCGAGTCGATTTTATATAAACATTAATCTCAACAGTAGCTATCAAACATTCTTCGGGTTATATACGAGCCATTATTATTAAAAGTGATATAAGTCCATCCTTGACAAAAGTGTATTTAACTTAGCTTAATTAAACGCAGAAGTCTTCTCTTCGCATTTCAACTGGCAAAGAAACTAGAATGAAATATCTTCATAATTTCGTATTCAGGTTCAACCGTTACATGTTACAGCAAGAGCTTTTGTACGAATTCTCAAATATCTCAACATAAGAAGAAAGGGACTCGTACGACTTTCAAGTATAACAGCTCATATGTCCCAGTGGTACAGAAAGGATTAACCTACACGCGTTATCCGTCACGATATCCGCTGTCGTATCCACGTTATAAAAATATCCGCTTCATAATAAAGCGCGTTAACAATAAGAGCAAAAATACCCACCTAGTTCCTTTTTACGGGCGAATAATAAATATTTACAACATCTCCCTCGGTATAAAACCGCAGACAATGAACGAGCTTTAGCAGCTTGAAATCTTTTTTTTCCCCCCTCTCTCTCCGCTTTTCTTTTTCCTTCTTTGTCCGAGGCGCGTTTCACGGGAGAAAGCATCGGTAGATAGAAGGCAGGGGGCTCGGTGGAAATTGGATTCTTGTTTGCGGAGTCTTATTTGATTACGGGGGAAAGCGATTTTCCGAGGTAGCTTGTTATACGTATCTTAGCTCGGGCCTAGATAAAGCAACGGGAGAGCCGACGTGAAAGCGGAATCGCACCTTATTTCCCGCTGGACGAATTAAATGCAAATTATACGAATCGATTCGGGAAATTATTATAAACGTAGGACGATAGGAATTGCAGTTACGTCGACGGACGCGGATAGCTTTTGGTGCTCGAATTACAACTTCCGGTTGGTGATGCGAGATTAATACGCTCGCTGCTATCGTCATACGCGTCTGACGCATTGATTTTTCTGCCGTACGTAATTTGTGGTTTATAAATTAATCCTTTCCTCGATGGTCCTTTTTTAGATCTGCGTGCGTCAGCGTTTTGCTGTTTAATTAATAGAAATACGAGGCGAGACAAAAAGGGACGTGGTTTTTTGATTAATGGTATCGAATGGTGCGATTGTGAATTTCATATTTTTGGCTTCTGGTGAAGTATCGAGGATATTTCGATTATGGTGAGATTAAAATATCATTTTATTTTTAATATTGTTGTAAGGCAAGGTGATGATCGACATGATTGAAAGCTGTGAATTGAAGCTTTAGGTTCTTAAATGGAGAAATTATTTCTGGATATGTCTTCTGTTGATTTCAAGAAACTTTTACACGAGGAAAGTATCTTAGGTGATTTGGAGCGAAACCGAAATTGCATTTGATTATAATACTTCAGAAATAGAAGCGAAAATCGGTCGTTCAGAACTCCTAGACGAAATCGCACAGCAGTTTAAACCCAAGAAACCCCTAAAAAAAGAAAGAAGCTAAAATCACAAAAAGCAAAGATACAAAATAACAATAAATTCCAAAATCGAAATTAAGTAAACAGTAACTCAGCTACAATAAAAAAATATTATATCGCCAGCAATTAAAATCGAAATTTAAAGAAATCACACACTTTCCCTCCAGGTAACAAATAAATATCCTGCTCAAAATCAAATATCCCCCACATCGAATATAGATAACAAAAACTACATATTGCAAATATAATAAAACTACAACTTAATAGTCGCAGTTTTCTATCACTATCAATTTGCACGTTTATAAATAGGCAATTATATTTATCCGATATTATTAATAGACGCATAATTTCCTTGAAACGGCCGCAAGTTATTTTCTACGGCGCATTTAAATAACCGGTTTTCCGTATGAAGCAAATTTTCTGTCATGCAATATGCATACCCACGAGAATGGGTGTACGTAAGTATGATGCATAGATGCAACGGGCATCGTAGTCGACCACTTGCATTCTTCCGCACTTCCGCTGAGTGTACTTCCCGTTCGCATTTCGCCAGCCACTTTCCCGATGGCTTTTCACCGTGAAAGAGTATACACACTTAGCGCCGAACGGCAGCCATGTATTCAGAAAAATGTTCGAATGTTTTGCACTTATAATCTCCACGTTTCACCGCACTTTTAATGCCTATAATCGACGTGTGAGAAATTGCACGCTTCATTGAAACCTTTAATGGAGTTCGATGACTGTAATTATCGTGCGAGTGGTGTGCAATTTTGTGTTAATTATTATTCCCTTTTATTGGTGTATTTGTGACTTTTGTCATTAGTGTTGACATCGTGGCGATGATTATAAGAATGTTGTAACATAGTAATTTGAAAAATTGGAATTATTTCGTATTTTGAGGTGCATTGTACATTGTGTGTGGTGGAACTAATTTGCGGAGATGATAAAAAATTGCAACGTTGAAGGGAGCTTGTCTCTTTAATATTATTCATATTTTTTAATATTATTCTTATAGCTGCTACAGTGTGATATGAGTTGCTCAGAAGCCAGGGCGGTTAAGTCAATTTATTTCATATTTTCTGATTTTGTAAACTTTAATAGAATAAACTTCATTCTTGTAAAATTTACAAAAAATCAGAAAATATCAAAAAAATTGACTTAACCGCATTGGCTTCTGAGCGACTCACATTGCAATATTTTTCGTATACTTAATCTTCTATAATACGATGTACTACGGTCATTTGACAGTATTATAATTAATAATCTCCTAAATTAATGATTTATCTATATAAACAGTTTGACAGAATTTTCCAAAAATATTATTTGCTTCAATTAGTAAAATAAAAATGGTATCATCCCCTTTTAAAGAATCCTATATCATTTTCATACAACCTCCTGCAGTAAAATTAATTACTCTCACGTTATGGATTTTCTAAAACCATTTAATTTCTGAGTGAACAATTTTTTCCGTAAGAAACAGTCTATCGTTTCCATAGCAAGTAAAGAAACGGAAAGATTTTAAATCAGAGACTGTATGTGTCTTATTAATTGTAAAATTGAACGAAGTTATGTATTCTTCGTTCCAAAATATTAAGAACTTTGTAAAAAATTGTCATTTTGTCGACAGTTGACGCTTTATCGCATATTTAGCTATTGCTTCCCCTTCGACAAGTTGTGCTTGAGAGTTAAAAAATACACAAGAGGTAAATGCTCGATTATTATTGATCGCGCAGTATACATACGTACCTGGGATCGATGCACGCAAGAGTTTTCCAACTCGAAAAGCGTTTTCCATCGCTGCATTTCGCTAAGCTTCGCAAATGTTCGAGAGCCACTTTGAAAATACATTTTCAACGTATTTTTATTCATTTCTATACTCCATTTTGTATACAGTCAATGATAGCTGCAAATGGCTGTTATTTCTCTTAAAAGTCAGAGAAATAATTGTTTTATAAATGGAATAAATACATTTGATCTATAAAATAGCAAATGCAATGGAACACGCCGTTGATAAGCATTGTGCAATAAATAAAATGAAATTCATGAATGTAATTTGAAGGGAGGCATCGATTAAATGGCGAAATTGAGCGATGGAACTTTTATCGCTTGTCTTTCTGTTGATTGAATATGGATCACCCGATGTCAAATATTTTTTTTCCATTGAAAGGTATAAAGCTCTCCTGGAAATGCAAAATACTGTATTTAAATAGCGCATAAATTAAAACTCCTTACCTGTTTCTCCTGTAACGAAGGATTTTTCTGCAACCTGAATTCCATCGTAAATAAAATAATAAATGGACATTTAATGCCGGTGCAATAAGATCAGTATTAATTACTGTAATCGAATTAGAATTTTTTTGCAATCTGTTAAGTACGCCGCAAAGGAAATTTCTCTAATTTGGGTCGATTTCTATATCGGACCATGGTTTTTATCACATAGAAATCAACTTAAGCGATATTTCTTTGCGTGAGACTGCAGTTTATACGTATATTGCTGCGTTGCTGGCCGATATAATTCTATTTCTAATTTCTAACAGCTGGGAATTTCTAGAAATTTAAGAAAATGTTGAGATCTTCATAAAAAATCACAGTAAAATCCTCAAAGTCCTTTTTGAACAGTAGTCTATTTTCTATTAAAAACAAGATTTTTCTTGTGTTCTCTTTATAATAACTTTATTGAGAATAATCTATGTTTATTGTACACAATTTGTCTCGATTTCGGCTAAACAAAATCTCGATTTAGGTCAGAAAAGTTCCCAGCGACTGATGAAGGTTAAATAGACGGTAAATTTGGAGTTTTTACAGATATAAGATTTTAAGAAGGATCATAAAATTTATTAATAACCACTATGTTCTTAGTACACACGATCTCATTCTTCTGCGCACAAGTACAAAAAAAAGTTTCTAGCCGCAAGTCTTGATCGCTATAAAAACAAAGTAAAATTTATTAATCGCAGAAACGGCCACGGATTTGTGAAAATAAATGTTTCGAGAAAGCATCTGGCAACTTCCGAGACAGAGAGTGCTCGAAGCAAAAAGAAAGACGACGGATTCCTCGTGTTTCTTCTTCTATTTAGTCCTTCTATCTGCTGGTCGTTGGAGAGCATTCTCCCCGGACTATCTCCAAACATTATGAGGGCTTCAACTTGGCCCTTAATGGATCTACTGTTTGCATCCCGAAGAGCATCAGCAGATACTCTTGTCTTACGATATACACCCCACGTCCTTTGAAAATCAATCTCCCTCGGTTGGCTTCTCCGCCTTATACAAATTCTCTGTCGTAAATTTCATTTCGTCTACATGGAATAACGCTGTTTACACTTCGGCGGATTATACCTGCTTGAATACACGACTTCATTATATCGTATATTGTTAGGCACATGTTTGTTTGACAGTGAGCCACAAATCATCGAGACAGTGATAGTGAAGCAGTATTCCATTAAATTCTGCACAAATCTGTATGATTTTTTGCAACACAATTCGTTATTATTTGATAGTCGGTTTCAAATTACAGACAGAACTATACAATGTGTTCAGTTACGTCCAAAGAATATGTATGGTTTTTTGACCCTTTGCATTAGAAACTGACAATATTAGAAACTGATATTGTACTAGAAACTGATAATTTCGTTGGCTGTATTTTTTTATATTGTAGACCATAGTTTTAACCCTTTGCGGACGGAGACATTTTTGAATATTGAGAGATAACCATTTATTTTGCGATCCAAAACCATCTTTTTATCAGCGAGTTCGGCTGTTAATGTATACACATTATAAATTACTATTTGTTTAATCATATTTCAACGGTTGTATTCCAATTTTCCAACTCTAACTGTATATACAAGCGGCTATAAACTATGATTAAATTTTTTCTCAGGCCGCATATATGCGTCGCTAGTCCTCAAAGGGTTAAAATGGATACACTTCCTTTTTAATGACAAAGCGAGATTTTCAATTTGCAACAGATGTGCAGTCGCACAGTGTAAATAGTAATGGAGTAGCTGGTAGCTCATAGGGAAAATTACTCGGAGTGCAAAGGGTTAAAAGACCGATTTCTACTGTTTCAGAGAAGTTTTACTTTAGTTACTAAAAGTTATTAAAAATTCTATCGCTTTTCCCCACTTTTTCTGCCCCTTCTTTCGCCTCTGTTGATTTCTCAATGTTGCACAACAAGCAGAGTATAGTTGTGTATATATATTCCGTCGGCAAATCCAATACCAGTCTTCTCTCTGCGCATGGTGCTGATTTAATAGACGAAAATTAGATTTGCAATAATTTTATCTTCCCTCATTATCGCGAATTCAACGCGTGAGAATTAAATTAGCAGTAAATTTGCGCCTCGTTATCGAGGCTCATAGTGGCTGGTTTACAGTTTAAAAATAAGTTTGTCGCGGACCTGACTCCTAGTAAAATGTTGTTATTCGTTTTCTTCTACTTTTTGCAACTTCGGTATGTAAATTTTTGAAATTCTGCTTGCAGCAAGACGTCCAACGTCGTCTTGCCTTTGGCGTGTCTTGACCCTTTTTTTCTTTCTCTTATTTCCTGACGTTTTCTAGTAGTAATTGGAGTAGTGCAGACATTTTCAATATTCTCTTTTCAGTCACTGAAAAAATCTAGACCCAAGTATTTTTTATAAAATAGTTAAAAATCATCCAATATCAGCATCTAAAACTTTAAAAATCCTGAAAAATAATGAACTTAAACTCAGCGCCATGAGATATAAAATTCATCGCAGTTGATAAATAAATTTCGTATTTGATGAAACATTCGAAGCTTAATAAAAATCGCTGATATACTTTGCTCCTTTAATCAAAGAAAATTATAATGGATTCGTATAATTCAGTTCCGCGGCGTACTCCGGACTCTAGCAAACATAAATATTTGGTAGCAGCGAATTCACCGTGGTGCCGTGCATCTTCATTTGCCCATGGAATTAATTGAAATCCATTATATCTTCTATTAAATTTCCCCTTAGTTTTTCCATAACTTAACTCACCCCGCGATTCGTAATTAATTCCATGCCAAACAGCCACGGTTCCACGACCCCGATATTAAGTGCTCTGGGTCACGAGTTGCCTTTTATTATTTTCCCTCTAATTAGTCGCACCGACGGATTTCGTTTCGCAACGGGAAAAGGTCGACGATTTTAGGTGCAACGTTTGATAAAACTGAGCAACTTAATAATTTCTCGAGATCTGGATCTTCTACGCGAGGATTTAATACGTAATATCGTAAGATATTCGAAAACCTACGAATATAAGGCTCAACAAATTATTAAATATTGCGACGATTCTTTTTAGGTAACTTCAACTCTGCGGTGAAAGAGTATAAATAGCAGAGAATGCTGCAAATAATTTTTAAAATTTCTGGTAACAATTTCAGAGTTATAATATCTAAGTATTGCTTAAAAATGAGATAGGTTCCACATTAGAAAATTGAAAGATCACGTTGAAGCTTAACATTTAAGAATAACTTTAAAACAGTCAACTTACCTCTTTGTCCATTTCTTGAATGAAAAACGAGTAATTTTTATTCACACCTTTTTATACTGCATTAAAAACAATTAATACGTTACGAAAAGAATGCGAAAAAAATTGGAAAAACCTAAGCCTTCATATTTGAGCTTTCAAATTTTTCCTATTACCACAATATACAAATTTCAAATATTATTATATATTATTATAAATATACAAGCATATATAGTATCTTACACTTTTCATCCGTTATCCACTCCTCACTCTTTCACCCCGAAGTCCGCCGCATCTGAAGAAGAGTCGTAGCAATATTTAATTATTTTTTCATCCGAATTTGTAGAGTACAGAATTTTTAATAAATTACAAAAACGAAGCCTTTAGCATTCTCCATACGAAAAATCGTCGGAGCAGTGGATAACAGGGGAGGACGAGCTGTATCATCGATTCGCCCTCTTAATTCAGAGAACGACATTGCTCCCCCTTCTACCAATTCCGTGCTCACTAATATCACCATCGAACCATGAAATTCCCAGCTGGAAACCGTTCGTGGTATTCCGTGAACATTAAAGCCCCGTAATTGCATCGCTGCAAGCCAAATGCACCAAATGTTCGCGCTATTCGAGGGAGAGAGAGAGAGAGGCCGATGATTGGTACCTGCTCCAATAATGCATTCTTATGCGGAGTTCGTTGCGAAGGTGGTTTCCTCTTTTTTTTCGAGAGGCCGTTCGGATTCTTCTGGAGATAATGGAAACGCTTGATTCGATTTGTTAAGCGAAGTATAAATTGTACTCGGCGTTGCAGAAGAAGTGGATTTACATTAATGGTAATTACTATTCGGTTCTGCATTTAACGGTTGATAGTGTTCCACTGTCAGACTTTGACAAACGAATTATATATTTTTCTATTGTTATTTTTTTAGTAATTACTTCGTCTACAATTTCAATATTCTTGCGATACGACAAATTGTGAATTTTGTGGATTTTTAAAAGTGGAGAATGTTTGTCTAATATTACGTGTAATATATGCAGAAAATTGTGGAATTTCACATTATACGAAGCAGCTTAGAATAACAGGACGTAATTAATTACTATTACGAGAATTAAAAAGAACACCGATTCAGGTGCTGTTGAAACGTAATGATTTATCTCGATTCATTTGAATTCACGGAGTCGGCTCGGAATTACGGTAAACAGCAAAGTTTCCTTGAGATAATTAATACCTCTGTATCTTGCTCTTCGCTGTTTGTCTCGTATAATTTACTTCTAGAATCAATATTATAAAATCATCTCTGAAACGAAGCCAGTAAATTTCCCAAACTACGCAAAAAAAATCGATAATACCAGAAATTTCATTTTCCCAATAGAATTAAAATTTTCAGCACAACCATTAATTTTCCTTTTCGTCCATTTTTAAAAAGCAACGCAATAGTGAGAGCTACAATTCAACAACGCCAATATTACGTTTCATCGTTAAACCACCAAATAACATCTTCTCGAATTTCGAGTCAGATAACATTCGCAAATCGTGATTACGTTATGCAGAAATAATGCAGCGCGTTTCACGTTGCGCATTTGTAATACGAATCAGGTTTAAAATTCGTGCGCAGCTCCGTTAAGCCGCGGAGAACAACGTCGGCGGGATATGAAGGAGAGTAGCCGAGCTTAAAGAGCTTTTGAAATAGCTTAAACGCCGAAAGAGGATTATTCCAAGATGGTGGCTTCGGACAACGAACTAAATTTAGTAAGCGAGGCCGAAACCGGCAGCCAAAATACGATGAAACTCCGTGAAACGCTTGGGCGGAGACGGGAATTCTCTCGGGCTCGAGACAATCGAACTACATCGTTGTTGCGTGGGTTCCGACGGATGGTAGAAGTTAAAGGCGTGAAGCAAAGAAGGAAACGTCAATAGAAATTAGCAATTACGTTGCTCCGTTGTCGGATAACGTCAGGTTTTACCGGCGAGGGCAATTAATTTGTTTCCTGGTATTTCGAAATTTATTGTGCAGCTGGAAATGGAAACTTTGTTGTTTCATGGTGTCTTGATATTTTTAACGTGACACAGATGACAGTACAAATTTGCAACTCTGTTGTTTTAGTAAGGAACGTCGTGTGATTTATCTCTGTTATTCACATTTATTATGCGCGGAATTTTGCAGTCTGATATGGCTTTTTGGCGTTGGAAAATCCACTGATGGAAATTTATTTCTCCCCTTCGCATAAACAACTGTTAAAAATTCGCAGTTGGAAGAAATGTCTCGACATATTTAAGGTCGATGACCCTTCTGATTACTACTCATTCCACCTAAATTCTTTAATATCTCTGAGGCAAGGCATCAATTAAAATATAAACTACGTAATCAAATATTTCTTCAGAAATTCAAATACTCTAAAAATTGTCCACTCTTCAAGAAATAAATTTCAATTTTAATTCCATTCAGAAATTTGTTATCCCATTACCATCCGTAAGCGGAAAATTCCGCCCTGTGCAATGTTAAACTGCAGCGCGCGGAAATGCACGGTACTGTGGGTCTTCTGCCGTATTTAGAGCTACGATGCAAACGGGTTAACAATTTCTAAAGACAATCTTCCGACACATACAAACCACAAATATAAAAACACCATATAATTTCAATCGTAAGTTTATATTCCATCAATCCAACTCAGCCAAATACTATTAGGTTGGTAAGAAATTAATGTCGGTTTTCGAATTTTCAAACTTTGGCGCTTAATTTTAAGATAGCCGTTCATTTTAATCTGTTTGTCTTCTTATATCATTTAGAAAAAAAATTTCATTAAAAAACTTGCTTCTCGTTGGGAAAAATGTGTAAATTGTAATGGAACTTATTTTGATTAAAAAAAGTTATTCCTATTCTCAACATGTGTATTTAAAGATAAAGTTTGAAAACCGACATTAATTTTCTACCAACCTAATATAAATATAAATTGTACTAAGGACTTCGAAACTTTCAGTTCTACTTCAAAACTGCCATTGCATTTATATCAGAGGCATACAAAATAAAACAAAAGAGAAACTTCTAATCCGTATTCTCCCAGAAACCCCGAAAACAAAGAAGCCTCGACCGTCAGGCGTCTGGCACGTTTTTCGAAGACCGGGCATACCATAGTCCGTATATTACGGGGCGGTGCAACAACCTCACGGTTATTTCGGGGTGGTTCGTGTCACGGAATGCACCCGTGGAAACTGGCTACCGTGCCTGCGGGATACGCATGTCCCGGAAAATTAACGGATTATTTGCACGGAGCACGTAGATACACCCTACCTGTCCACTCTGTTCAATCAGACCGGAGGCTTTGTGCATCGCGTCGACTCTGAAAATGCAACGGCAAATATAACGATAGGATTGCACCTTGTGTACATTAGATAGAGACAGCCTTCCGTGGTAGTTTCATACGTAAATAGAAAAGATTTATTGTGGGGTAGTATAGATTCGGAGAAATCTTTGGTCGCCACTTCGTGTTGAGTTTGATAAGAGGATGGCGGAGTGCGGTAGCGCTTTTGATTCGGTGGAGTATTCTGTTAGGAAAAGGGTTGGGTGGAAGGAGAGGGGTTTATTCTCTCGTTTTATCTTTTGCGATTTTTCAGTTTAATTGCTATGGTGATTTTGGTTGGTACTTGGATATTTTTATGGGGTTTGAACCAACGAGGATATAGTCTACCTTTGAGTCACTGACTTACCAAATCGATTAACTCCATAAGCACTCTTTTTTAAAATTCTGTTGAAAATGGAATTACAAGTCAATATTGGAGAATGTATAATTGCACACAGCTTTCATCTAGCGAAATATAAAAAGAGTAAGGTGGAATAGCCTTGGAGTTAATCAGATTTACTTATGAAATTATTTATTATTCGATGGCGAGATAAATTTCAATATTTAATGGTGTTAATCGTTATTATCGGGGAAATTTATTATAAATATAAATATTTGGGATTCAATCAAGTGCTTTGGCACTCGAATTTTAAGAAGTGCAAAAAATAGGGTTAATCGATTTGGCTTGTGAACGGCTCAGATCTTATGGGGAAAATGTTTCAGAGATGGCGAGGATTTGAACACGCGCCCATCGATTGGCACTTCCAGCCTTTAATTCCTTACTCCTCACATTCGCAAAGATGGATTTCTTGCGATATTGAAAGTTTACAAGCTGATAGCTGCAGCTATTCTGTTTCCGAAAATATCATCGCAGAAGCAAATATCCAATGAAACACCAGATATATCAGAGGTTACGCTAATTCTTAACATTATTTCCATCAAACATCAGATATTTCAAAGTAAATGAGATTAAGGATCTTAGTTGGAAAACATTACCAACAATTCTCAAAATCGAATCCACCGACCTGCAAGCTCAAGCAACCATAATTGCCCGTTCTGCTATCAGAGTAATCCAACCTCTTATCCACGTACAAACGGCGCTAGAATATTTCTCATAGCAATAAATTCGAGTCGAACTTCTCCGTGTCTCGCAGACTACCCTATATTTTCGTTTACGTCGCCGCAATAAATCCCGAGTATCCCGAATGGTATGGATTCTCTCTCGCTATAAAATCCACCGCACAGTAGAACGAATCGGCAATCTAGGCGGGAAAAAATAATAACTCAAGAACCATTTATTTTAGAGAACGATGTTATATACAAAAGTTCCATAGCATCGTGGAGAGAATACAAGTGCAGCATTTATTTTTCATTTGTTATATATATTTGAACTGTTTCCGTCCTTTTTAGTTGTTCCATTTTGAAGTGAAACCTGTACCGCGAAGAAGATGATTCCTTTCCACCCAGATTACCCAGTACGTTGCACCGTGCACCGGTATCGTTCTACGGCGCGCGCGATTGATTAATAGACCGTTCTACTCACGCTGCCCGGATGATTCCGATTTTACCTGGAATCGCGCAAATACCCGGAAAATCCGCATTAGGTAATAGGTACGACGATCCCCCGCGGTGAAATCGTCCTGCACGCACAACCGATAACCGCAGACCGCGATAACCATGGAGTCTCGTGTCGCGTGTGCATGTCGCGTGCACGTAGATATATATCTCTATCGGCACAATGTAGCGTGGAATGATTTTTCTGACACGAAAGTTTATGCGACTTGGATAGAAAATTGAGATACTTTGCGCTAACTCAGCAAATACAATAGACTTTAGGAGCTATGGGACCAACCTAAAACAGTAGGCCTTACAGGGGATGTTCGGGAACTGATACACTCCGATTTTTATACAACTTTGCATAAATATTTATTAGACCGACCTTAGAAGATAGCTGGCATTCGTTCGTGCCCATTTTCAACTTTAAGGGAGATATCAAGGTAAGCCCTCGTTAAGGGAGCTGCTGCCTGTCGTGCCTGTTCTGCCTCTGTCATACACAAAGTGTTTGTTCAGAAACAATTTCTGAGTAAATTAACGTCAAGAACGTTGGTTCATATGATCGTGAAGGTCATTTGAAGGTCACAATCTGTGCTTGCAAGCTCAGGTGTGGTTGCTCAAACTAAAAGCTCACTCGGATTTTGATGAAATTTCGCGAAAACCTTAGAAAAATGGCTCAAAAGCTCATTATCTGCGGGCTCATAGCTCAAAAGCTCATTTTGATGGTGTAAATTTGGAATTTAGTCCATCGAAAATGAGCTTTTGAGCTATGAGCGATCACAGACGAGCTTGCAAGCTCAGTTGTCGTTGCTCAAACTAAAAGCTGACTCCGATATTGACAAAACTTGCGAAAACCTCGGAAAAATGGCTCAAAAGCTCATTATCTGTGGGCTCATAGCTCAAAAGCTCATTTTGATGGAGTAAATTTGGAATTTAGTCCATCGAAAATGAGCTTTTGAGCTATGAGCGATCACAGGTGAGCTTGCAAGCACATATTTTGACCTTCAAATGACCTTCAAGATCATATGAGCCCACGTTATCGACGTTAGTTTACTTGGAAATTGTTTTTGAACAAACACTTTGGGTATGGCAGAGGCGAGACAGGCAGGGCAGACAGGTTAAGCAGGAGAAAGGCAGGACAGGCAGAGGGAACTGGCAGGATAGGTTGGAGACAGACAGGACAACTAGGGACAGGCAGGAGAGAGACAGGACAGGCACGAGACTGGCAGGACCTTCATTTAAAGATGACTTACCTTGATATCTCCCTTAACCGTTTGAGTGCGGCGAAGCGCTATTGCGCTTCTTTGGGTTGATTTTCAGTGCTTCAGCAGTCAAACGGTTAAAGTTGAAAAAATATCCCAACTTTTACAGTGATCAACCAATAAAACACCTAAACAACGTATTTATATATGAGCATACATATACAAAATAACTACAAGATGGTTCGGATTACTTCGGGGCTGTATCCTCAATAAAAGTATCAATTTGCTTCAGCGAACTTCTCGTCTCTTGCTCGTCGCTTTGTTTCGAGGCCTTGCGATGCGCTAACACGAGCCCATGAGGTCTCGGGTTTCCTTGCGGATAATTTTCAGCCTTGTTTCTCGATTAGCGGAGAGATGTAGCGGAAACGTCGATACGGGGATACAGTTAGCATAATGGTATCAGGTGTTGGCGTTATGTTAACACGGTGTCCACCGCGGTGGTCGCTGACGTTACCTTGGGAGGAGGATTTTATCGGAGGCTGTTTGACGATGGGGCGTCTCCTCGTGGAAGGGTGAAATTCTTTTTATTTGAGTGGTGCTTGGGGGAATTAGTATGATTTGGGTGAAATGTTTATTTTTGTGGTGTGTGCGCTTGCGGTTGGTCGCTGTGAACGTTTGCGTTGGAATAAAAATAAATTTGATTATTAGTAGGGGCGATGTTAAGTGATAGATCAATTGGAATAAATTGGAACGAAGGGCCAATGGATTTTTTATTATTAATATTGTAGCGATACATGCAGAATAGCGTATGTGGAAAAATTGCACCTCTGAAGTTACGATTCAGCACATTGGAAATTGTTAAAATTGGAATTATAAATTATATTTAATTTAGCGAGACGCGACACGATAAAATTATTTCTATAATATTAATATTACTTTAAATTATACGTTATATCAAGAATCACTGATCAATTTTTATCCAACCAATTTAATTTGCACGGCAAACGGGTGAAAAACTTCCCCTTCCTATTGAATATAAGTAATTTAATAATAATACTCCAGTACAAGGACTTCTTCCGAACTGAGAAATAATAATAAAATAATAATACTCCGATAAAAGGACACCTTCTGAAGAGAGGATGATAATAATAATAGCAATGATCTGCAAAATGCACGTATCTCCCTTCGCTATCGACACGTTCGACTATTTTCAATCCGTCGCAATACCCGGCCAGCCATTGTCCTTAAGCCGCATTGTTTCACTTTAATAAAGTTCTTTCTCACCTCGCAATTTCTTGCAGACTGTCGTTCACAGTCCTCGCGATCGCACTCTGCCCGTAAGTAATCCGAAATCCATTAGTTCATGGCGTCGCTGTCGTTAACGAACCCGCGGATAATCAATTTTCCGGGGAGCATGGCAATTATTAGGTTTACTCGGTCGCAACGTATATACCCGGGCATGGCGACGTCGCAAAATCCTTTTAATTCCGTCACTTTTGGATGCTTAATATCAATTTTCCGTTAGACGACCGAGCAATATCCATTTTCTTCCCGGCAAGCAGGATTTTCTTTCCTTATTACTCGCGTCATAACTCATCGCTTTCGAGCTTCTTCTTCCAGCTGCTAGAAAATTTCTATTAAATTTCTTTTCCCGCTGTTTGTTTAGCCGAACTTGACCCTTCATTGTTTTACTATTCGACAAAGTTATCGAACCGTTTGGATAGACTGTTGCATACAATAATTATAATTAAAATTGTGATGTATTTACTGAGTCACGGTTCGCGAATAGCTTCTTTTTTTTTAATTAACAATATCTACGATTAATCATGTATTTTTAGACATATTAGTAAATTTATATAGCGGAAGAAAATAACTGGGGTGGAGAAGATAAATTTTCGAGATAGACAAATGGAAATTAAATGAAATACAGCAACAGAATGTTGTGAAATTTGTCGAGCAATTTCCTTGCACCACATTGCCATATTAATAATATATTAGTACCAATAAAAGAAACCTGCATTTTCAAAATAACTTTAAAGTTAAACAAATTAATTGAGAAAATACTAATAATAGAAAATTGAATTCACAAGTAATTGAGAATAATCCCTTGAAATAAAAGACTGTATTTCAAGTATCCTAACAAATGCCTTAGAGTTTTGTTGTTAAAAAGTAACATTACCCGAAAAATGAAAAATCAAAGCATTTAAAACTCCTTGATGAGAATTCTTCCGCGTTCCTTTTGTTTCAATGCCTCCCCAAGTAGACATTAATTCAATTTCCATCCCAAGAGGAAAATCGGCTGCAACTTGCCACAAACGGAGGAAAGAAACGATTGCATTTCGCATTCCGTCGATTTCGTTTATTTTCAAATCCTTTTACAAAACGAGCCATTAAATCGTCTAACGAACCACCTGGCGCGTAATCAGCGAATCCGATAAAGCGGCGGGCCGCGGTGTGCACGTTTTTGCATACATTTTTCGCAAAACCGCTCCCTCGAGTTTCCAAAGGTCGAATTAACAGCCCGGCTATCTCGATTTCTCAAATAGCAAACGAGATCAACCGTTAACGCGTTAACAGAGACTCGCGGAGTAATTCCAGTGGCTGGAGTTTCTGATGGAGCATTTCAATGAGTTTCTTTAATTTCCAGCGAATCCCTCGTTATTAGAAGCACAGATTTTATCAAATTAACAGCCCAGTTATCGCGATTCCCCGAAAAGCAGACGAGATCAACCGTTAAAGCGTTAACAGAGGCTCGAGGAGAAATTCGAATGGTTGGAGTTTCTGGTAGAGCTTTTCAATGAGTTTCTTTAATTTGCAGCGAATTTCTCGTTACTAGAAATACAGATTTTATCGAATTAACAACCCGGCTATCGCGATTCCCCGAAAAGCGAACGAGATCAACCGTTAAAGCGTTAACAGAGGCTCGCGAAGTAATTCGGGTGGTTGGAGTTTGCTTTAAGGCTTTTCAATGAGTTTCCGCAATTTACAGCGATTTTTTCGTTACTAGATATAAGGATCTTTAGAATTGTGGAAGAAATTTTATCAGTTTCTATTTTATTTGTGCACTTTGAATTCCGTTCTGTATCCGATGTTCATTAGACCGATTAAACCGCATCGCCGATTCTCTTTCCGGTTTTGCGGGGATACAACGGTAAAAATAACTGAGGTTATTTCTTCTTCCAATAATTTGAATACCAGTAATTATCTAAACCCAAGTTAAATTACACGCGTCCCGTAGCACAGCGGCGGAGAAGTATTTTTAGCGTTTTGACATTTTTATAGTCTTTAATCTCAAAGGGGATCGCATCCTCTCGCTCGACTCGCTATCTAATAATGTACTTTCCAACAATTCTAAAAACTTTTACTTTCATTATCCACGGTAAAAGCAAAAAATTATTTATTTTTAACATCAGACACGCAGGCGGCCAATGAACCCTTTGAGATATAAATTACAATTCTCGGTCTCTCGTTTAATATTTCTATTTCACTTACAAACTGTACCTGTAGTCTACGGTTTATTAAATTTTTGCGACTGGCATTTTGTAGCCTCACTTGTCCTCATTTTACACGTCATATTACATTACAAACAACATGGAATATTTAGAAAAATAACTGAAAAACTCGCACGTACTTGTAATAAAAAAGAATCGCTCTCTCAAGCTTGAAACGTGAATTTCTTGCGAGTGCATTTCGCAAACGCTGCTCGCTCTTTAACCCTTTGCTTTGCAATCCCGAGTTACTCTGCTGCAGTGCAAAGTGCGACTAAAAACTTCAATTGAAATCGGAGTTAACGAGATTTCCTTGCAACCATTAACTTTCTCCACGATATATTCGCACTAGTGTCCAAAAAATTCATTTATAACTGTTCTCCAATTTTCTCCTCGCAAGAAATTAACTGCGAAATCTCTATACACCTGCGATTAATTTTAAAATTTTTTCTTCGCCCATTGCATTCGTTTTAATTGAAAAAAATGAATTTAACTGAAAACTATTCTCCAATTTAACTCTAAAACTACCGGCGTTGCATCATTATATTTAAATATACTTAATAAGTATTTTACAAAGAGAGAAAGCAGGAGATGAAAAAAAATTATTTATCAAGTCACTTGGGTTTGATAAGATGGACGTGGAATAATTACTATATCTCCTATCAATATGAAGAAATTTTCGAAAAAGTCGGTACCAGTCATTTTGACTGCCTTGGTAATTCGTTTCAGTGTCAACGTCGCTTCTCGAGAAATAAACTGTAAAATCCCTATGCACCTTAAATTAATCTTAAAATTGTTGCTTCTCCCAGTGAATTCGTTTCTATTATAATATATATTCGCACTGCAACGTCTACAAATTTAATTCAAAACTGTTCTCCAATTTAACGTCTTCTCTCAAGAGACAGACTGTAAAATCTCTATCTACCTAAAATTAATCTTAAAATTTTCTACCAAACGATATATTTACGCTACAACGTCTAGAAGTTTCATGGAAAATCTATCCCTATCCTGATATCCCCTCGCAAAACAACAGACTGTAAAACCACCATAGCTATAAAAACATCGGGAATCTCCATCCGCGAGTCCCATCGACTGCTGATTCCCCGCGAGGAGGAGCGAACGAATAGAAGGGACGAGTAGGTATGTAAATTCGAGAGATTTCCATAAAACAATTAAGCACGAGTTTCCGTTGTTTACCACTGCCAGTAACGTCACCCTCGTAAATCCTACCCCGTGGAAGCGGTTCGTACACGTGTAAACGGTCTAAAATGCGAATCTCAGCCCCATTAGCGTTCACGTTGGCATCATTTGCCGCGTTAATTGTTAATTAATGCACGCGACAGTTCATCGTGACGCGAATCCTGTCTGTCCATTGGTCGATTCGATTTCGGTGCCGAAATTTATCAGTGAAACTCCATGGATCGCTGCCAAGAGGCCGGCACGATATCGCGAAATTAATCCTCTTTACGGTTAAATCTTTCGTTGATGAACAATGCACCTGGTAATTATAATAATCTTCAGTATTCCACGTTGAAAATTTCACGGCAAAGCTGCTGATATTCGGCGCGGAAAATCACTTTTTCACGAGGACGCGATATAAAATTCATCCAGCGAGAAATATTATGTATTTCGCAAGATTATATTACGATTCATTAAGGTTCACCGTGGCGGGATTAAATTCCATTCGAAATTTCATTCTCATCGTACCTTCCGTTTCGCTCGTGTCTGCGTGCATCATCGAAACGGTAAAAATAAGGTTCAAGCGAAAATTACAAACTGGACAAATGCATTTTTACCGATTTTGCGCATAATAATTTCCCTTTTACCATCGTAATCTAAATTCATTCACGAAAGACATATCCGACTGTCCAAAATACACCCAATTCTGTTTTTACACCATTTTGATTTAACACGGTCTAGAAAAAAAAATTGATTCTGTTTTTACACGATTTCGTTCGATTTAGCACGATTAAAAAATCTGAAATATTCTTAAAATAAATTTATTTTAACTTTTTTTACAGGGTTGAAGGATATGGAACTAATCCCCTTTTTTCTATGTATGTACTTCATGTCTTTTTTTACACGGTTTTGTCTGGAACGTATCTACCGTGCAAAAACAGAATTAGATGTACACTAAAACAACGTTCAAATCCCCGGAAGCTGCCAAAACTTCAAAAACATCCCAATAATCAAAAGCTACCGAGATCCTCCACAAAGCAATTCTAATTCCACCAATCTCAAAAACCATCGTCCCCCTTCAAAACTCAGATATCTATACACCATCGCGAGCTTCAACCACCATGTCACCAACCCCCTACATCCCCCGCCATCCTCCACCGCCGCCATGATTATCGTGCAACGCGATCGTCGCGATACGCGAAATTAATAACACCTCTATAGAGTCAAGTTTTCATTAACCAGGTACGTGTTTCCTGGCGATGCACGTATCGTGGCAGAACTACCCTTCCACGGCGTCTTTTCATCGTTATCGTGACAGCGCAGCGAGCTCGAGAATGCAACGGGAGCGATAACTTTCCACGTATGTCCCTTTAATCGCGCTTCTACCCAGCTATTCATCACCATGAAAGCTTCTCACCGCTGCGCCGGCACAAACACAAATCGTCGAGGCGTGTGCACGTCTCTATGGTGCGCCATTGCAAATGGGAGACGAGCGTGGAGTGTGTAAAACGGGGTGCACCATTCGCGCAACCCCCATGAAGCCCCGGTGATCATTGCGCACCGTGGACCACATGGAGACAAAATGCACTCGCTCGCTGTACTAATGGCGTTCGATCACGAGTTTCGAGATTTCGAGGACCGTTGAGTTTTTTTTGGAGAGATTCTGCGGTCTTTGTGGGGTGGGTGGTCATTGGAGGGTTTTTTTTTTGCTTTGCAACGACGGGTATGTTTCTGGTGAGCTCTATGGCGGGATTGATTTGTATACGGTTTGGGGGATTTTTGTTTGGGATTTTGGAATTTTGGTGGGAGGGTTTTCGATAAAAGAGCGAATGTAATAGAAAAAAATGGGTATTAACACTAGAACTACCGGCGTTAAATCAATCATATTTCAAAATATTAAATAAGTACTTTGAAAAAGGAGGGACCAAGAGGCGGAAAATATAATCGACTCAGTGATTTATGTTTTCGAAGATGGACATAGAATATTTATTCCAAGACTCTTCTATAAACTTGGAGAATTTTTGGAAAGAATTGTGTACCAGTCATTTTGACTGGTTTGGTAGTTCTAGTGTTAAATATACGATGTACAAGGGAGATCATTGAAATGGTTATGTTATATAAGAAATATTTATCAAATTAGTAACAAGCGGAAAAATTGGAACGGATCAAATTAAGTAATTTTAATCATTGATCAACGTATCAGTGAAATATCTCTCTGAAAACTGCATTGAATAACGGTCACCTATCAGATAGAATTTCGAATGGAGCTTATTCGAAAATCGACTAAAGCAGAATTTGATATGAAGCTCTCTTATCATAGAACCGCGAGAGATTAAATAGTAGTCCGATAGTACATCACAGGAAATTCATTCTCCCCGACAAAGATCGAACGCAGTATCTCCCCATCTTTCTCCGCTGAAACACTAAATTCACCATGCAAATGAATTTTTCATCCCCATCGACTATATCATCCCATGGAAGTTTATTCGCACGCGGTTATCGATAAACGTTATATCCATTCCCATTGCATAGCCGCGTACCATCTATCATTACCGATAATTACGCGTTGTTGGCTGTTTGATGATGATTGCCCATTTGAGTGAATTTGGCCAACTCCCTAATCGACATTTATATAGATTTCCTACGGCGAAAATTGCCGGGCCATTCCCATAATTCATCCTTCGGCTCATCCTATTTATATCGAAATTAATCCCATCAACGCACCGTGTAATTTGTCTCGTAAATCATCGACGATCATAAATCATCGCGATCCGCGATCCCCATTCAAACATCCTTCAAAATTGAATGAATCTCATCGGTCAGAAATTCCAGAAAAACCTTCCATTTTCAAAATCACTCGTCCAATGGATGCAGATAAATCACAGATAATTAATTTATTTTCAAAGTGGCACAACTCACTTTCTTTTCAAATCGAGATATTTACAGTTTGCGTTTAACCATTTGCATCATAGCTCTAAATACGGCAGAAGACCCACAGAACCGTGCATTTCCGCGTGCAGCTGTTTAACATTGTACAGAGCGGAATATTCCGCGGCTGGTAGATTTAAGGCTTTCGCAATCCGCGAAATAATCCGCTACAGATGCAAATGGGTTAAACATATTGATGGAAGTATTCGAGAAGATTCTAACGCCAAGAATTTGCACTTTTCAATTTTCCACCCTCGTTCGTATTTTCTCGTTTTCCCTTGGCACACTTACATGCAGCATAAGTGACTTCCGTCAATTTCAGAATAAACGGCTCGTATAAAACTTTCCCTTTTTTTAAATAAAAAAGTACTCGGAAATCGAAGTAATGGATCGAAGTCCAATGAATGCAGATAAGCCTCAATTGAGCCATTTATTTTCAAAGTGGCACAACTCACTTTCTTTTTAAATCGAGGTATTTACAGTTTTGCGTTTAAAGATGTTGATGCAAGTTTTCGAGAAGATTCTAACACCAAAAAATCTGCACAAATTTTCAATTTTCCACCCTCGTTCCTATTTTCTCATTTTCCCTTGGCACACTTACATGCAGCATAAGTGACTTCCGTCAATTTCAGAGTAAACGGCTCGTATAGAGTTTTCCTTTTTTGTAAATCAGAAAATACTCGGAAATCGAAGTAACTCGTACAGAATGCGGTTTGTAAATAATCCCTATTCCACCGTATCCCAGAGATTTCTACCCAGTATTCCCATAGATAACGTATGGGAATCGAACATGTTCCGTGAATCCAGTCAATCACGGCAATTTGCATCTCGTCGTATGCATACCGTCTCCCTTTCCCTCCGCCCCCTCTCTTCCTCCTCTTTTCTCTCTGTATTCTCTATTATCTCTGTCGACCAACCGAACCGAGCCTTTAGCGCAAATCACGTCTGATTGAGGTTTCAATCGGAATTCGTGAATAGAACTTGATTTACCGGCGTGTGCGTACCGGTTGCTTGCTGGTTTGCCTCCACTTCCCTCCTGTGTACTCTTCCCCTCGTCCAAGATGATTGTTCCGTTTGGAATTTTCCGCTCGAATGCCCGATTAATCGTGTGGACGAATTTTTTCTCTCCCCTTTCCGATGTTACAGGTGGAATCGTAGAATTAATTCGTGTAATTACGGCAACGCCGACCAACGGCGGACATTGTTCTTCTACGGTTTGGTCCGTCATTGTGATACATGAAAGGTCTCCGCGTTGGGATTTGCGCGTGGAGGATATTCGTTTGAAGAAATGAATGGGAAAATCCCTTTGACGTGTATCGATAATTCTCGATAACGTATCAATATGTTTAGGGAGTAATCGAATTACCTTATGGAAGGATTGAGGGTGGGGAAAGTCAAAGATTGTAAGGACTTTCTGTTATTAGCTTTAGGTGAGCTGTATTTGGTTTTTTATTTTTTTTTTATACCGAGTGACTGGAAAATTGAAATTTTGTGAAAATTCTTTGTTATTAGGGTTATGTGAGTGGTTTTAATTTTTTTAGTCGCAGAAAGAGGTTTCGTAACTGGAAAGTCCAGAAATATTTGGAGAGCTGTGCACTACATGGTCTCTCTCTGCGCAAAGTTTCAGCTTTTTCAAAATTCGCCAGGTGCCAGAAGTTCATTTGTTAGTAGGAGTTGAAATAGGAATGTTATGACAGATAACTATATTCTACTCTAACAAAAAGATGTTTTTGCAGTTTCGTTGCAACTCCAATTACAGTTTCATGGCAACGAGAATTCAAAATTATTGTGAATATTTCAACTTTTATTCCTAACGGAACAAAACGATACATAAGTAACGATTGCATTAATTACAAAAACATGCTGTTCGTCCAAATCAATGCTATAAATAGTATATTCAAAATATAATAAATTCAGGTTACACGAAATACTGCCTATGAATTTAACTCTAATTAAACAGACTGCAGTTAATAGACATTATTGCGGCGTCAGAACACCCTTCATGAACTGAAAAAGCAAGGTAAAAATATTTTTTCCTACCATAAACTCTCGAGTGCATCAACGATTCGTCGAGTGAGCGCATAGTAAACATATCTATCAAAGAGAAAAAGTTTTGGTGCGAAATTTATGCGGCTTAATGCATTCGCGAAGTTTATTGCGGGGATTTTTATCGCACCATTAGTTGCACGAAGGTAAAATGGCGTTACAGGAAAGTGCTTTATAAAACTTTCAAACGATGGTAATGGAGAAAAATATCGTTATCGTTACAGCCAAACGTGAAATGGCTCGAAAAAAAATATTTCTCCTCTTCCTCCCTATTTTACCGTTAATTCCTGCGATAAATTCATAATGAAAATTCAATATATCGTTATTTTTTTTTCATATTTACTTCAATAATTACATTTCATTCTTCGTGTATACTTGAACGTATGCCGTGAATGAATTCTAAAAATAACTTTTAACGTTTGTAATTATCGTTTTCGTTCGTTGATTTCTCTTTATATCACGAATTCGCATTTTATCGAATTTTTCACGCAATATAATCGCGTGTAATTTGCAACACCGATGCCCAACAGAGAGTCAATTAACGTTTACTGAATTTTCACGGACATTAAGTACGTTCGTTTGAGTACATTTCATTTATATTCCGACTGTAAACACGTTCTCCGTTATTATTCTTGGCAAAGTAACGTCAACGTTAACGTTTCGATTAAATTCAGAATGTTCTCGTCGTTTATCATTAATTTCGCTGGAAATTCTGCGCGATAAAACTGAAAGGGTAAACAATAGAAGCTGAAATAACAAAGAAATAATAAATAGCCTTACAAAGCAATCGTATTTTTCGAATATAAATTCGTCGATTTAAACCCTTTGAGCTTCAGACGTCCAATTAACAATTTATTTCGTCCCTTTGACATTACGCTTCATTTCAAAAATCCAGTTACAAATTCGCCTCAATTAAATATCCTCTGAATATGGCGAAAGAGGATAAAGAGCTCTCATATAGAAGGAATTAAATTTAGATCAGCTTTGACAGTGCACAATTCATTTAGTTTTCCACGGCAAGAAAATCGATGCACCATGCTGTCGTGCCGAAAAGAATTCACAGCCGAAACATATCGTGAACAATGGGATATTTTCTGCAAACAGAATTCATTCATCGGATGAGCTCGCGAGAAAAGCTAAAAAACACGGGAATTTCAATAATAATTGCAAAAATACAGTTTTTCATGCTCAATAAAAATTTGTTCGTTGTAAATTGATACTAGGGGGTGAAATCACGTAAAGAAAATACAGTTTTCACGAACGATGAGAGATAGGTAAAAGAGTTTGAACAAAATTCGCGTCCTGTTAAAATTACTAAAAACAATTTTCCAAAAAATTCATGTTTCTTAAGTTTTCTTAATTACAAATCCCAGCATTCAACTATTTGCCCATCGTAACCTTTTCAATTATAATCTCCTAATTATCACCCCAATTCCTTTTACATTCATCGTCACAAAACACCCTGAAGAATCATAGAAAAAATCAGAATCGTCGCATCATTTCGCCCCTATTCATTTTTTATTTTAATTGAGAAGCCCACGTCCATATCTCCACCGTGAGAAAACCACCATAGCCGTCTGTGAAACTCAACGTATGGTGGTCAAACGCACGTGTGCATCGTTCGCCAACTTCGTACGACTGCATCGAACACGAGCAGAAAGTATTTCAGGGGCCGCGAAAGGAGCATCGTGGAAAACGATGATCGAGCTGACTTCGTATTTCTTCCCGTTATCGATTGTACCGTGCACTCGAAAGCCGTTGCACCGTTTACTGCACCCGGTGCAAGGTCGTGATTCTGCCGGTGCAGTCCTAAGTTACGTTTAGGCGAGCAGTTGCACTTGACAGGACGCTGGCAATTTCTGCGTAGAACGAACGAGGGAAATCGGAGGGAAAGAGATCGGATTTCTTGCGCGAATTACTTTTTTTTCTATTTGGTGCAAAATTTATAGAATTTTGATATTTGAATCGTGCGCGATTTACTTTGGGAGGATTTGTTTGCTTTTACATTTTCGGGGAAATTAGGGTTATTCTGAGGTTGATGCACTGGTTTAGGTGCAGTTTAGGCACTGAGGGCGGGATATTTAAATAGTGTTAGATGAGAAGTTAAACCGGAAACTGAGAATTATGAAAATTCATGTGAAAGTCGAGTAGTTTATGTAAGAGTACAAATATATTTTCTTGCGCGTGGAGTAATTTAGCTTGAAGGGGTGATATTACATTAAATCGCGAAAAAATAGAAATCTGTTTCAAATTGTTAGCGAAAGTAACTGGACAAATTTTTGCGAGCAATTTTGTCATCTTCCTCCAGATGTGTTACCATAGAGAATGCTGTATTTAAAGTGTAATCTCAGCCTCTAAAACGGAATTATAATATAAACAAAAAATAGATTTATGTTTCTCGTACACATATTCCCATAATTTTTTTGAATTTCACGTGCAGATAAATCTTCCAAAGATTACGGGGATTTAAATTTCCTACCGCGATTAAGAGCCTTTACAACTGTAATCACTACAAATCCTAGCAGAATTGAGATTTAGCAGATTTAGATTATAAATTCTTCGCAGTTTCAGGAATTAGTATCGTTATTGTTAGGCAGAAGTAACGAGGGAAGTTTGTAGACTTTCAGTTAAGGCTTTGTACTTCCCCATGGAATTACGCGAAGCTCGGCTATGGAATCCGTGCAACTTAAGAGTCGCCTCCACAATTAAACTCGGTCTACTTGACTGTAAAGACGCTTACCTTTTTGGCTCAACTTAGTTTAACTCGGTTTAACACTAAGTGACAACAACCAAGATTCAGAACTACTTAGTACATGTCCCGTTCGCCCTGGCACCTTAAAGTAATTTGCGAAACTTTACGTCGTAGCCCGTTTCGTTTGGAGTGCGTTTGCAAATATCATCTAAATTAACGTTGATAATCTGCGAAAGAAACTTGGCATTTCTTAGGAAGGTGTCCCGTGGAGTTACATACCCTTTTTACTCCTTAACACTAGAACTACCAAACCAGTCAAAATGACTGGTGCACAATTTCTTCCAAAAATTCTCCAAGATTATAGGAGAGTCATAGAATAGATATTCTCATATCCATCTCATAAAACATAAATTACCGAATCGATCATCTTTTCCACCTCTGAATTCCCCTTTTTTCAAAGTACTTACTTACTATATTTAAATATAACAGATTTACCGCCGGTAGTTCTAGTGTTAAATCTTTGCGGCTCGAATTTTATTGAGGCCTTAATGTGATCTGCAGGCTTATGAAGCCTGATATAAATATTTATAATCATGATCAAGAATAGAGGAACGTTAAATAAGGGGGGTGCATCCTTAAACAAGGGGTGTTTCGTTGCTCCATCGATATATAATTATTGTTTTCTATTATCGATGAGACATAGAATAAATTATTACTAAATAGTATTCCCTAATTCCGTACCAACTGGAATACATTATAGTAGCACTAGAATACTACTAACATACATAAATTAAATTGTATGGAATTTATCAAAGATTTGCACCATTTTTGAGATAGTTAAAAGAATTAAGATAGCGTCCGCATACTTTTGAGCGGCAGTGTATACGAGAAGTATCCACTGTAACCCTTCCCTACAAAGTTGAAGAACGTCTCCAAAAGAAATTGGAACGCGCCATTATGACCACTTCGGTAATTCCAATGTTAAATTCGCCTGGAACAAACACTTCCTTCTGCAAAGTCCCACTGTGCATACAGTCAGTGCATATTTGAAGAATCGTTGACAGATCGTAATTTTCTGTTTCAGAAGTCGAGGAGCGCTCCGGCGGGAAGGCGCGCGGCGGTAAATTAGCGCGTCGTGCGCGCTCCTTCAAGGAGGACTTCCTGGAGAAGCTCTCCCACATGCGTTCTCCTGGTAGCGGTAGCGGAGGAAGCGGGGCGGCTACACGGGCTGCCTCGCCCTCCTCGCCGCGGACGCCGCGGGATAAAAGCGCACCCGGGTGCACCGATGCCGCAACCACCCTTGACAAGAATCCCCTCCGCGACCTCCACATCCACGTGCGACAGGTGCGACTGGCGCTCCTTCACTTTAGGGATGTCGTGTCTAAGAAGAAGCTCGAAATGCTGCCGGGTAACGGCACCATCGTCCTCGACACTGTCACCACGATACACACCGTGTTGAAGTCCTATCTCCTTTATGAGAACAGGTGATTTTGCATTATTTATTGTTGATGTTGTTGGAAAGAATGAAAGGGTAAAAAAGTAACTGAATTTTGGTGAAGATTGTATGAACGGTGCGAGAGCGAGTTGGAGATAGGTTTATGTTTGTGTAAGTATCGATGTTAGAGCAGAAAATGGGAGAGTTGTTGAAAGGAGTGTTTATTTA
Organism: Cerceris ruficornis; assembly: GCA_963989415.1. Lineage (NCBI taxonomy): Eukaryota > Metazoa > Arthropoda > Insecta > Hymenoptera > Crabronidae > Cerceris > Cerceris ruficornis. Next base: position 8,337,235 of record OZ022523.1, read on the forward strand.
GGTAGAAGTTTAATGATTTGTGACGAGGATGTTTATTTGCATCTGACAAGGGAAGTGTGAGAACTGATACACTCTGATTTTATGAAACTTTGCATCAATATTTATTAGACCTAATCAGTTCCCGAACTTCCCTTGTAAGTCTAAAGCGACTGAGCACCATCTAGATTAGACCAACAAAGTCTAAGTATTAACAATAAGTCTAACTTATCGTGAGATGCAAAGAACGTATGCCTAACAAGTTAAAACAGTTATTGTAAACGTAATTTATAAAAATTATGGTCTCAGCACTTAGCAGTATGTGTTTTTTCTTTAATTTCACAGTTCCACTTTGGGATCAGCCACGAATCAAGTATATCAAGCCCTAGCACAATTATTGAAGCTCTGCGATGATGTGCTGTTACACGGCGATCAGTCATCTGCTTTAGACACTGAGAACGTAACGCACATCATAGGATTAGTCGAAGAAGCCGTAAAGAATTTGGTCGATTTGGCGAACGAAAAGATCGCCAATAGGCAGAAACCTGCAGCCGTAACAGCTAGTAATAGGTATATCCCTTCTCATCGTCCTATCCTGACGTGAAACCAAAAGAGAAATAAGGAGGAGGCACTTTTTCGTAGATTGCATGAATGATATTTGACGATAGATTTCATCAATCATTTCAGAACGTCGGGTTATGGATCAGAATTGACGCCACAAAGAAATTCTTTACCCGACATACCGTTAACCCCAAGGGAAAGACAGATTTTAGAGCAAACTGCTGCGACTACTAGTCTAGTTCGTAGTTCGCATAGTTCAGAGTCGATCTTAAGGGATTCTAGTCCACCCCCAAAACCACCACTTCCCGAGAGGTAGTCCCATAAGCTTTATCTAACGACGAATATCTTGCCATCGTTCTCACCGACAATGGTATCTCTTATTCAACGATTAAATAACGAGGATTCATATTGATGATTTTTAGGACAAATGTGGGTTTGTCGGAGGAGAACAACTCTTCCGGTACACCGCCGCCGCTACCTCCGAAAAGGAGAACGCGAGCTCAACAGTTGCTCGACGAATCCGAAGGTCTTTTAGCATCTAGTCTTGATAGAGTTTCCCTACGAAGCCGATCACCGGAGGATTCGTCGTCACTTTTAAGCGCGTCGGCCGGCAGTTTGGATTCGGCTTTAAATCATTCACGAGACGAGGACGAGATACGAGCGATTATGGGACCAAACGACGAGTCTCTGAACGATAGCATGGATCTCAGCCTTATGGCTACTATTCAGGGTAATTTTCACCGCTTTTTTCAGAAACGGAGCAATTTCTTCGCAATGCATTGCCTGAAATATATCTGTTTATTTACGCCTTGCCCTACAGTAATAAAACAAAATTCTGAACACTGTCGAATTGAAAAAATCAGTGACATGACTTCATGGAATTATTTTCATCTCCGTATGGGATAAAAGAAACTGCTTTTTTTTTAACTGTTACTATATTTTTACTGACAAGGCTGCTGCCTTCACGGCATCGCTGTTACTTGTGTTAAAGCGAGCAAAGTATACTTTGAAAGGCAATGAAAGAATTGCATATTTCCATATGTGTCAAGAGAAGCACTGTGCAGACAAAGCTTAGTCAGCGGATTGCTGCTCGGTTCTCCTCGTCTTAATCATCAAACCAGTCCTGTCAGAAAGACCTTAGAGTACGGACGATAGTTCCGAAGAAATGTTTCCTTCATAACTCTACAAATCGTCATACTTTGTGACACTAAAAAGGAATTATTCTATTTAAATATCATTTCAGAACGATACATTGACAATGTGGTGTAAGAATAAATCAATAGAAAACTATTATCATTTTTTCTATTTAACATATTGAATGCCCTGGGGATCACCGGTGACCGCCATTGTTGAATTCGACGAAATTTCTTACGATTTTTATATTACGATATTCACAGATGTGCTAATATGTTCAGTATTAAAATATTGCTGTTAGAAAAGTGAAGTATTACTGAGTACATAACGATTCCTACTTTTAACATTTCTATTCTATAAAAATGTGATTTTAATAAAAACAGTTTCGCTCGGTGGAGCTAATGAAACTAGCGAAATACGGGTGGCATTCAACGTGTTAAATATATATATGAAAACGTATTATATTCTACGTATTTAATATCGATAAAAAAAGGTGAAGTTAATAAATTAATGGAAAACAAACTTCTCTGCACTTAGGTATGCAGGTTAATGGTACTTCAAACTGTTGCTGGGATGGCTCTGAAACGAGTATACCAAGTACCATGTTATTAGGTCAGCAAACCCCACAAGAAATGCTCAATCCATTTACCGGTACGTATTCCTCTCCTACGATTCAATAATAACGGAGTATCAAGCGCGGCCTTGTGAATTAGAAATTGAAGGAAAAAGTATGAGAGCTATAATTACGCAAGAATCCCTCAAATAGCTAGTGGAGCAAGTAGCGTAGGCGGTAGACCTTCCGACTACGTGAATAAACAGTATCTTATAGAACTTCATCGAAGCTAGATCCAAAGCTAGAATTTCTTTTCATTCGATCCTACAGTTACTGTGCTTCTTAATTGTTAAGTAACGCAATGTCCACTAATTGGAATTGGGAGAGCTTGAAAATCTTCTTCCGTGAGACAATTATCTTATGTTCTGATATAATAATGTCAATCTAATCATTTATACAGATACGATAATCATTTGAAGTGATTCGTTCGGTTGTACATTGATTTCATCATTGTGTACATTTTCAGGTATAGAAGGGAAAATGGAACGATTGTCGACCCAGACACAGGAATCTGGTTTTGTGTCCATGCATTCACAACGAAGTTCATCTCAAAGTTACACAGCCTCTAGCGTGACATCTAAGAGATCGTCGCAACAGAGCAGCGTTAGTTATAACTCGCAATCATTCAATTCCCAGCAGCAATCGTTCTCCCAGACGAAATTATCCTCGGATAGTAATGGTTCGATCTTTACGCAAAAAACGATGACCAGTTCGAAAAGTACTATTAGCACTACAAATATATCAGGAAGTGGAGACCCGTCAATGCTAGAAAAATTGGTAAATGTGGGTGTTGCATGTCGTGTTTCTATTCCCTTCTTCTTTCTCAATCATGTAAATATACCTTTAACTCTTTGAGTTCTAAATACTCTTAACGAAAACTCTCAAAGTTGCCACTTCTAAGGACGAAATACCTTTTTGTTTATTGCGAATTAGCAGCAGTTGCTAAAAAAATGCACACGAATTCATCTCGCTGTGCCCATCACACTTTCCATCTCGAAAGTATTGGCAAAGTAATATACGCATCGAAATTTCACGTTTGTAGTTTTTCTAGCGCATGTTCGAGTCCATAGATCAAACCGATAACTTTCACCAGACGTTTATATTCGTCCGTAGTACTCAAAGGGTTAATAAAACCTTGTATTGTGAATGTTGTTAGTGTCGATTAACTAATGAGAATGACCAATTAAGCAACGCCGTTATTGTTAGCGTTGTTTAATGGTTTATCTTTCATTGTTATGTACCTACTATTGTATTAAATTCTTCATAGGAAATCGAATCGATATCCACATCTGACACTAACGGGTTACCACCGGCGTTGCCTGAAAAACGATCGAAACGAAGGAAAGAACGTCAGCCATCCCAGTACGACAATGTACCTGAGAATGAGCATTTATCAACTTGTAGTTTACATACCAGTAATGGCGATAGTCCAGATACCAGTAAACCCCCGCCACTCCCTCTCAAGAAAAGACATAGTAAGTTTAATCGTAATTAACGAGGGTACGGTAATAAAGCAAGCGCGTAACGTCAATGTTAAATCGGAAGATTGCTTTATTACTGTTGAAATTGGTAATTTTCTGACGGAAGAAGTATTTCAATCCACTGCTACGATTGTTATGAGAATTTAGTTCTTAAAGATTATGAATTTGATCGTCGTACTCGAGTAAACAGTTATTCTAGAAGTTACAATAGCTTACATTAGAGTAGAAGTTCCAAAATTTCGTTCTCGTAGTAGGTTTAAACTGATGCAATGTTTTGTATCCCCCAGTGTTCCAATCAGTGGCATATTCTGGTAAGTGGGATCCTGCCCACATAAATCAGCTATCCTTCAACAAATACTTACACGCTAAGTTAAATTCGTCTCACGCAGTAATACACGATTTTAAGCTCCCCGGCTTTTTTTGCAGCATGTTCATTGTTATTTTTATCGTATCTCATTGGATACTATAACAAGTGTGACTCCACTTCAGCCTGAACTAAGCTTGGATTTTTTATTAATACTTTCAGCTTCACCATCGCTTACATTTTGACTGTACGCCGTAAAAGCGACAATTAGAAGTGGAACATCAATTATATATTTATTTACTAAATATCATATAATTGTTACCTATGAAACATCAAACTTATTTTGTTCTTCTATCACTTCGAACATTTTGAAGTTCATATCGTTCGATGTGCTTGATACACACATTGTGCTTGCGCGAAAATTTTAATTGCAAATTTCTAATTTTCGTTAACACTGCAAAACCGATCTGCAGCTACTTACGTGGGCGTCTTCATTGTTTCACTAATTAAATTGACCTTTCCTTGCTAATAGTCAGTTAACACTTACGCTTCTTCAACTCGTGGAACAGGCTCACAGTTTCGTTTTCGTTCTCATGATGGCAGAAAGAAGATCACGTAGAAAATTCCAATAATACGTTAACCTTTCTGACTTACATGAAACTCTCTAGTGCTTGCAAGTATTGTGACATTTGTTTTTCTTTTATTATGTAACCGCTCACCTGCAATTGTGTTTACATCTTCATCTATAAAGGTCTAAGAAAAATGCTGTTCAAAAGGTTTCATTCTTATTCCAGTGAGTTTGTTCACCTGTTTACACACACGATTTATCACAATAATATACAGACATACTTGCTTATGTGTCGATATTCTTTATAATTCCCTTTATGCTTTAATACTTTATTGCAGCATAAGTCGTACTTGCATCTGTCATATGTATTATATATCACGAAGACATAAGTTTCTTTACTTTTTTATATTACTTCACAATAAGAGAAATGCTTGCCTCTCAACGCAACAAAGTTATACATCCGTAATTCTAACATTTTCAGTTATGGCATACATGGAAATGTTCGGCAACTGCTCGCACAGTAATAATGATTTTATCTCCGGTCTCGGAACACGGCATTCGGTAGCAGCATACAATTCCATGCAGGCAGAATGGCAGCAACATGAGATGGCCCTTACAACGACCCAATCGTGTTCTTTTGTAGCACACACTATGACAACGCTGCATGATAGTTCAAAGTACGTATCAACCCCTTGCCTTACGACTTCTTTCGTGACCACCTCCGCCATAATTCGGAATTAAATTGCTAAAGTAAAAATTGATGAGTGATTCTTGAAACACTGTATGATACTGTAATATTAACATTATAGGAACAATTTTATCGTGTCGCGTCTCATTGCTTTTCCAATGTTATAGCTTTTATATAACTTGAAAATTACCTATTCCATTTACTGCGCCACGGGTGGCACACGTTACTGTAAGCTGGGAGATTAAAATATAAACACTTTCATTCATCTACTCTGAAGGCCAAGAATAACATCGTACATTCTTCTCTTTACAGTACCTCCATAACTATGACACCAGCATTAATAGAAACGGCGAATAATTCTAGTCTACCCCCTGCATTACCACCAAAGAGATCGCGTTCCATCAAATCAAATGCAACGCCTCCTCCGATTTCACCAAAACCCACCATCAGCATGCAAAGTATACATACATTGGATCCCGTTGTAACATCGACGCCTGTTAAAGTAGAAGAATCAGTTTGTATTCACGATAAGAAGGATCTTACACCTTCCGCACCGGTGAAATTGGTAATTATAATACATATTGCGTTATTGTATCGTATGATAGATTCTTGTAAATGAAAATTACTTTTCTGTTAGAATAATAACGTTGCATTGGATACGATATTGCCTTCATCAAGGCCAGCAAGCAATGCTCTGTCATCGATATCGGTCGATGAGAACACTTTGGAATTAAGAGACGTAGACCAAGATGATACTATTTTAGATGAATTGGATATTAGTAAATATTTGGTTCTGAAGAAGCCCGATGAAGAAGGGCCGGATATAAGAGGCGGACATCCGGATGCATTGCTGATTCATGCTACCAAGGCTAACAAACATGGTAAACTCTTATGTCACGTAAAATCGTGTTAGTATTTATTTACGTAATGATACCTTTTATATTTAATTCGATAAATTCGTTTTCACGCTTCGTAGATGAAAAGGAGTCAGGTTAGTGTATTTTTTTATGCAAAACGGGTTAATAACATGTCTTTGTTACAGGAAATAATTCTGTTGGATTGTTGCAGCTAATTATATTTTAGTTTATTGTATTATTGCAGATTTTCTGTATCAGGAAGCGTTTCTTACAACATATAGAACTTTTATGCAACCATTGGAATTAATCCAAAAATTACATAGACGTCATCAGCGATTTTCTTGTTCGCCGGATGTCGTTAAACAAAGGGCAGCTCGTGAGGCCTTTTCTCTATTAGTTAGAGTCGTTAGTGATTTAACGTAAGTGTACGAAGCATGCAATTTCTCTCGTACAATGAAATTATTATTTTACTGTAATTTTGAAATTATTAAAATATATCTTACGTCCTCCTTTCAGTATGTCAGACCTTGATGATACTCTCTTACAAACTTTGATGGAATTTGTACAACAATTAGTATGTAGCGGTGATCTTACAATGGCGAAAGCTCTGAGAGTTAAAATCTTAGAGAAACACGCAGCCAAGCAATTACAATCGGCTCAACCGATACTTTCATCTCTGAGTGTGACAACGAAGCAAGCATCATTATTAGATTTTAAAAGCGAGCAGATAGCGGAACAAATGACACTGTTGGATGCTGATCTCTTTATGAAAATCGAAATACCAGAAGTGCTGATTTGGGCTCAGGAGCAGAACGAAGAGCGGAGCCCAAATTTAACCCGTTTCACGGAACACTTCAACAAGATGTCATATTGGGCCAGATCGAGAATACTAGAGCATAGATTAGAGAATGAGGCGAAAGACAGAGAGAAATACGTGGTTAAATTTATTAAGATAATGAAGCATCTTAGGAAAATTAACAATTTTAATAGTTACTTAGCCTTACTTTCTGCACTGGATAGCGCGCCTATTAGAAGACTCGAATGGCAAAAGCATATTACGGAAGGCTTAAAGGAATATTGTGCTCTTATCGATAGTTCGAGCAGTTTTAGAGCGTATAGGCAAGCCTTAGCAGAAACACAACCGCCGTGCATTCCCTATATGTAAGAATATTTTCAGACACAAGAATAATTATATTGCTTTTCTGACAATACACTTGTAACGTTATTTAACTTTTAGCGGACTTGTATTGCAAGATCTAACATTTGTGCATATCGGAAACAATGATTTATTACCCGATGGTACTATAAACTTTTCGAAGAGATGGCAGCAATTTAATATCGTTGAAAATATGAAAAGGTTCAAAAAGGGGTAAGGATTTTTCTTAATATTTCCTCGTCGGCTTGCAGCATTTAAATGAATACATTTATCATTGTTGCACTCTCCGCAGAACATATTCTTTCAAGAAACACGAACGTATAATAACGTTCTTCAACAACTTCAGTGACTTCCTCTGTGAGGAGGCAATGTGGCAAATATCAGAAAGCATCAAACCGCGCGGCGGAAAGAAAGCACAGTCGCAGAACTAGAATACATCTAACCCTTTCACTGCCTGCGTCTCGAAATCGAAAGGTTGAACCAGTGAATTAGCATATTTATAATTAATGATATTTAGGTAAATGCTTCTTTGCGAACAGGAACGATAATGGATCATACAACGCCCCGAGAACGGTGAAAGGGTTGGCGAAGTCTATCCCATTCAACAGCCTCTGTGAGGTTGTATCTTAATTGTAATTTATGAAAATTTTAATATTCGATCCGTACGAAAGAAAGAAAAAGCACACACTTAAATTTAATTGGAATTTAATGTGTCGTTTTTTCTCTCTCCCTCTCTCTCTCTCTATTTAATATAAAATCGTGTGCACGGATATCGATTGAATCGAAACGCCGAAAGTCGAAACATTAGGGAATACGTTAAGAATTTAATTAGATCGATAATGTCCCGATGCATTTTTGTAGTTTTCATTTTCCTTTTTGTTTGCCATAAGAGAACAGCATGGAGAATTCCTATTTGCTATGGAAATATGCAACGTATACTTAAAATGCAGCTGTAGTAATAACATAACGTGATGGGAAAACGAGCCCGCACTTTAACTATTCTATATATACATATATATATTATATATATATATATAAAAAAAATAACTTATTTATTTGCTTTTCATCAGCAACATGTAAAAAAAATAATAGTAGATGTCTTTTTTTAACTTATTTACATGTATGTGGACGTCCATTATGTAGCTTTATCGTAGTTAGAAAAGTTTTAATAGTCAACAGTGAACTGTTGGCCACGCAAGGGATAACACCAATTACGTTGATTAATGTAGAGCCATCGTAGTCTCAGATCAGAGACTCGATAACGAGCCTATCTGGACACATGGCACGACTGAGCGTAACTGTTACATATACTATTGTATATGATTATAGGAAACATTTTTTGTTGGGAACTTGTTAATAGATATCCAAGCTTTCAGCTTTAAGTCAGAGGGTTACCTAGAACTGTAGGTATATTAAATGCGAAGCCACGTTCGTAGCGGCAGAGGTAAATCGAAATTTTACCAATACAATCCAATACATTTACTATGATTCTAAAGAACGCATTGATACGAGCTGTTTATTTTCAAAGTGGCACAAGCCCCTTTACCGCGATGAAAAATGATTTTTAAATGATTCAACGAAATTATTTGTACTGAGAATAATATAAGTATCCGAGATAACAAATGCAAGGTGAATCTTCCCGAAAATTTGTCATTCAATACTTTTAAACCGTAAATATCTCGATTTAAAGCGAGAGTGAGTTGTGGCACTTTTAAAATAAATGAATCGTATCTTCATTACTGTATTACTACGCGTGTATACTTTGAAAGTAAAGACAGCTTACTTTCTTTCACGATACATTCCGATATAGTGAAAGAACGATCAGATTAATTTGACCAAAAAACGAAAAGAAATCGAGTACACTCTTATAAAGATCTCTTTGGGGTTCTTTTCTCTTTTATTTCTCGTACATCAAAACTCGATAGAAAACATCGATATAATTTTTACTCTCACGGATGAATGAGATACTGCTGTATAATATATTAAACAAACGTAAGTGTCGTGTGCCTCATGCTACGGAATGAATGATGCGAATGAATTTGCCTATTAATGTTTTTTCCAATTAATCCGTGGATAATGAATGTCTCTCAGCTATTTGAATCCGTTGGCGAAATTACAAACGGGCTTAAGACTTTTGAAAAGCTATCATTCACGTGCTGCGCGTCTTATATATGCGACTGCAAAACTTATTAATAATTATTCACGTTAAAAAGGGCCTAAGCAGTTGATAGTTAGCGTCGATATATCAATATACAGTTAATTAAAGATTTACGGATACTTTACACGGATAAAATTACAAAAACAGTCGCAGCTTAGTCAGGAAGGAATAATTAGAATTCTACCTATATATAAAATATCGATCACGTGAACAGTCGTCAATTTCCGGAGATGCACCAAATATACATACAATAAGTTTCACTTAAAATAGCGTTTAAAGTTTTTCATAAAGTAAATACATTTAATTAACTGAAACACGTAAACGATTTTCAACACGATCTTAGTTGGAACTTTTAACGAGACACTCAATGGAATACGGAAGGAAACATCCGATTTCTTTCGGCATAGAAATCTTTATGCGTGCGTATGCGTGAATGTGTGAACGAATTTATTTCATTAAAATAGTTTATACATATAATGATTTGTCTAACGTAAGTCTACGAGGATCTTTATTAACGTTGTAAATAGTTTTGATTGTATTCATAATTTCTTGTATCCTATGCGAGTGTCCTCTATTATTCATAATTGTATATACATATACTCTGTATTATCTTTATATTAACTTTACACGTGATGTACGAACTTATATAATTTAAGTTTTACAAAATAATTGTGATGCCATGCCACGTTCTCGCATAGTGTCAGATGCATGATCTTTATATTATTTTCATTTAATTGAAAATTAAATGAACATACAAATTCGTTATATTCCGTTCAATTTATTTTGGATTTTATCGCACACGATCATCATTATTCTCCTTCAATTCGTAACTCTTTCTTTCTCGCTGTATTCTCGACATCCTTTTAAATTCCTAATCAGAATACACAAGTATTTCAAGTTTCTCGATGTTTCTGGAAATTCTGTTAATAATTACCGATCATTATCTCAGCTAATAATGTATTCAGATTATTATTATCGACTTGATTACTCTTACGTTGCATTTTATATATTTTTCTCGATACACTGTTAACAGAATTTCACATGGATTCCATGTGAACACCTTGATGCATTCATTTTAGGACGATCGCATTAAAAGAACCATGAGTGAGATATAAACGGTGAATATGCAACAAAGGAATTAGGCTCATTTTATTAATTAGATAAGATGATCTAAGCTATTTCGCAGTAGGCAAACAAGCTGTGAGGAAAGTGATTTTTATCACTGTGACTATGTCATTTTAACACTGATTGTCTAAACGTAGATTAGCGTAGAAACAAAAAAAAAGTGTAACTATGTTTTGCTATCTTTTGCTGAACATTTTAGCTTCCAAGGGAACAGTCTAACAGAAATGGACTCTAAAGCAATCAATGTTAAATTTGCTCTTATAGCTTAAAGATCTAACGTGTGTAATAATCAAGATGCTATTTGCGCTATGTTTTCAAGGCGAGAGATATTTGTAAACGTAGAAACTGTAAATAATCTGCAAATCGATCAAATAACGAATCAATTGTCAACTTCTCACTACACATATATATATACACACACATATATATATATATCGATGGAGAAGTGAATTTTACGTAAGCTTAAATCAAAATAAAGAATATTAAATTATTAAATTAAATAAGGACATTTATATGTCAAATGAATTATAAATGAGGAGAAAATGAATTTTTTTGCACATTTGAAATCTAGGATGATTAGATCAAATAACTCTCGCCGAACTTGGATTGGAACAACACATTCTAAGTGTACCGTTATAATCAGAAAACAATAAGTAATATTCTTAGCAAATATCGATAAGCATCATCCAACGAGTAATAATTACTATTAATGTGTTACTGATCTTTTATCGAAAAAAAAAATATATATATATGTGTAATAATATATTAAATAGATACTGTGGTAAGTATTAGAAAGTAACGATACTGAAACAAGGTGGCCATCAATGCTTTGCTGAAACACCATGAGAAGTGTTTCATCAGAGCGTTTATAATCACTCTACAAAAGGCAACATATCCATGAAATAATATATACTGTTTACGGGACAGAAAACCAAACAATTAACAATTACAAAAAAAAAATCTCAAACAACAATCGACTTAATATTACGAATTTAGATTCTATGGTTTTAACAACAATGTAATGTCTTCGTTTGTTCAGCAGTACATTATATTACGGATAATTAAACAATTATACGAATTAAATATTATGGAAACATGAGACCGTTCTATAGTAAACCAAACTACATACACAGGTTTATTACATAATTGTATTATTTTTTAAACAATCGTTTACATAATTATACGTAGTAAATTTCTAATGTGACTGAACTGAGTTAGAAATCTTGCAGTTACTTTTAATATAAAAATAGCTTTCATTGCATAGTCTGTTAGATGATTAAGGAAGGCTTTAAAATGAAAATGATTTAAAAATCTTCTTTTTCGGGTAGATAGTTAATGATTTCACTTTGAATTAAGAAAATATGCCGCAGAAACATATTAACAAGTTTTTCAGTACATATTATTTTTGTATTGTTATCTGATATTTTCATATATTTCAAATATATTCGCTCATTTCCCGCGTTATTGCCATTTCCTACAAAGAAATTTCATTCGTATCTTAAAACCCTTTTACTTTTTTTATCCTAAATTTCGTAAAATAGTTCATTCCTAACGTGATAAACTTTTTAAAACATAATTGAAATTTCGATACCATGCAGTATATCCGGAAATATTAAAGTAATCGATGAAATCTTAGTTCAAACTGCTAAGTTTATATAAACATAAATTTTACTTCGTGCGAACCAAATTATCTCCATGTTAAGAAAATAAAGTAAAACGAGAGAAAAAAAAAGGAATATCGAATTGTATTTATAGTATATGTGTTTTATTTACAAATGTATAATAGAACACTATTGCCATGAAGCGACACGCATAAATATGTATAATCACAAAACGAAACGAAACACAATTCATTGAAGCATATCATTTACGAACAAGTGATACCAATAATCGTTAATAATCAAGATCACTTTTTGGTTGAATTTGACGAGAATGACTAGCGAAAGCTATCGAATGATACGTGAATAATAAATATTATGCTCAGGCGTTTAATTGTGCGATTAATTATGTAGCGGCTCATATTTTTCTATATGCATATTTTTATTATTGTAATACATGCCGTTAAATATCACGCATATTTACGTAATGCAATTTCACGCCGCACAATTAATATGTATAACCATTACTTAATGACTATTATGAAATATATTTCTTTCGGTTCTTCTCTGTAATTATTGAGTATGTTAACTGTTTGTATGCGTACAAAGTTTTTGATCGAAATGTTATTGCTTCTTTTGTAATAGATGTACGAAGAAGTGAAATAAAAATGTGTTAGAGTCAACTGATTTAGATTGGCTCATGATGCATCGTGAAAATGATAAATAATTAAGTAAAACAAGAGAAACATATCTTAAATGATTTCATATATGTCCTGAAGCAATTTGAATTTCAGTCTTGCATGATTGTTTGAGTAAAGTTTCTTAGTGTAAATTTCAAACGGTATATTAAGTGCATTGATTTAATCATAAGTAAAGGAGTTTCTTATTAATCAATCAGTTATCAATGGGAAATAAATTGATACAATCCGTCATTAAATACAAAGTCTCGTAGACCTAAGATCGATATGCAGCGCACAAATGAAAAAATCATTTAATGTTGGCCACACTGAACATACTTGACAGTTCGCTTACGCACTATTGCGGCTAAGTTTCAATTTGTAAACAAAATTGTTTGTTTGGTAACGGGAATTAGGAAAAATTCAAATCATGTGTTGAGAATTAATCGGTTTGAAGAATATATCTTTCATTCGTCGATACGAATTTCTTTGGGATCATGATTGAAATGTAAATTACATTGACATCCTTCCGCAAAATTAATACCGAAAAGTAGCAACGTATTCTTCGTCAGCGTTACTAACATCTTTTGTTTAAAATGGCAACATTAAAAGGCATTTTTCCTGAACCAAGTAAGTAGGCGAAGAACTTGATAATTTATTGTACATCATTACGAAGTAAAATGACAACGTCGGAGTTACGTCTCTCCATCGGAGTATTATGGACAATCGATACACGCTTTTCTACCTATCTACAACAGGGAAGATAAAACCCTTTGAATAATTAATCACATTCTGTTTTTAGAGCCCATTAGAAGGAAAAATTTCTTGCATGAAAACGTGAAGAATCTTCGCCGAATGGAACAATGTTTCCACGCGAATAAGGAAGTAGATGAAATGCAAAAGATACAGTTACAGAAGCATCAGAAGCTTGGTGAAAAATACCAAAATGTTAGTGCAAAGGTGAATTCTAGTTTTCGTGAAAGAAAACATGAAATTAATGCCAAAGACTCGACAGAGAATAAAGTGGAAAATGGACAGCAGGAACTATGTAGAAAGTCCAGTGCACCAATGTTAAATAAAAATGGTGTATCAAGCAAGAAAATAATAAATTTGCCTACCACTGACAAATCACTGGGCAAGCAGAAAAGAAGAGAACAGAAGGGAAGTGATAAGAATGCACAGAGGCTGGGAGCAAAGGTTTTATCCGATCCGAATGTCTCTCACAAACCGGTTAAAAGTAACAATGAATATTTGGAAACACAAACCCTTAAATACAAAAGTCAAGGGATTCAAACTTTAGATACTAACGAAGAAGACAATATATATTCAGAAGGAATTATTAGGTATCAGGTGCAGCTGTTATAATATTTTAAAGTATAGGTAACCTTTTATTAATAGAAATATTTACAGATATCCCTCGAAGAAATGTCTAAAACATAATGTACCGCATAATAACACTGAAATAAGTGAGCAGGAAGATAGAGATCAAAAAGACATGACAAATTTACCATCGGATAGAGGTGACATACAGACATCGGAAAACATGTATAGGAAAAGTGACTCGAGAAGTCCTGAATTAACTTCTCCTAAAGGAGAAGTAGATTTTGTTAAATTGAATAAGGAACGCACATCCATTGCTAGCAGAATGGCTGCTCAACTTAATAGTAACAATTTGCCACCTACCAATTATCGCAAGGGAGTTGTTCCCAAGTATGAAATTAAAAGTAACTCTTCTGTCTCACATTTATTACATTACTTTTCATTGACTTGCACTTTAATATATTTCGATTATTTTCAAACATTCGTATATTAGATGACAGGACAAATATCTTTCTTTTACTTTCATTTTTTAAAAATCGATATTGCTATTAGGTATATCAGAGAGAGAAAGGAAGCTCAGGAAAAGGAGCAAAAGGCCAAAGCCGAGGCATCGGATCCTGACTGCCCGGAAGGTCACGTCTCCTTACCAGACCATGAGCGTAAGGAAACATTGCGTATGTTGAAGAAAAGTATGTACTATTGCTATCTGTTATTCAACTACATGTATTAGCATACTTACGAAAAGTATGGAAAATAAAAGGTTTGATATCATTGCTACAGATTATCAAGATTACGTGAATGAATTAAATATGATGCCTATAAAAACGGACACCCTCAGAGTACAAAAAAGGAAGATGGAAATAGAGAAGCAATTAAATAAATTGGAAGAGGGTATAAAGGTCTTTTCCAGGCCGAAAGTTTACGTGAAAGTAAATGCATAAATTCCGTTGCACACTTTAGGATAAGAATTATTAATGAAATAAGAAGATTAAAATGTGACCGTCCGATTTTTAAGCAATGACAATCCATTGTATGTGTATAAAGTGCAGAGATCTAGATTATTTCACTGTTAAAAATGTTAATTTAAAATTGATCTGTATATATGTTCTCTTTGTGTGAAATGTCATCTAGTCTATCTACTTCGTATTCACTGTGAACCACGAGTTTTCGAGTATATGAAGAAATATAACATATTTTTCTAGACGCTTGTATTCAATAATTTACTAAGTACATCACAACAGTTATTGACTTTTATATACAATAAATAAAACTCTATTTTATTGCATAGTACAGGAGTCTGCAACCAGTGGCTCTCATATAGAATCTTTGGTTCTTCGATCTAACTAAAATAGTTAAATTTTATTTTAAATAACTTCGATTTAATATACGAATTAATAATCACAGCATCTTTGGCTATTTGCCTGCTTATGGCTGTTTGCAAAATTCACTAAACAAATTTAATGTATAGTGGGCCTATTAAAAAGGTTGCTGACACCTGGCCTAGTGAATCATGATGGTCATGATTTTGTACTCTGTTCTTTATGAGAGTACACATAATTCCTATCGACGGTATGTAAAAAGGCTATCGGATCAAAGTGTAAATGCCCAAGGTTGTAAAATCTTTCTTCATCTTCGTACCACTTTTTTATATTAAATTCTTTAAAGAATATTTGCATTTCTCTCTCTGCTGATTCCACTGAATCTAATAAAGATTCTATAGTAAACTGGTGTATAATACATAAGCTGAGATTAAATATTCGGAAAAATTACCAGATCCATGGGTAGCATTTCTTGTGTCTGAAAGACCAAACATTCCCCTAATTGTGTCCGGTGCAGTGTATTGCGCCTGATAAACTTTAGTGGGACCCATTAATTTTCTCCACCTTCCAATGGCATCGTGACCAGCTAAAATATGAATATCAGATGGACCACTACACATAAACGTCAAAAGACGATTATAGAAGAATTTTCTTTTATGTTCCGCATAAAATAATTCTGCTTCCTCTTGAGTAATGATAGCTCTGTTTGATCTGACAATTTTGAAATTATTGTCAATTATTAAATCACGAATTTTCTGAAAATTAGATTCCCTGAAACATTATCTATGATTGAAGGTAATATACTAACAAATCGTCGTATTGTATCTATCGAAAATATTAGTTGTTCATGCACGAAGAAATTTGCGAGAAATAGGTTAAGTTTCCTTACTTGAAGCGCAAAGGGAGACTTAATGATATGCGGTTTAATGATTGCCAGTGTTAATTGGAGATAACGGTTCGATTGCATCTCAAGATCTTTGGCTACCTGTCGATTTCGAAGCAATAAAACGATCTCATAATGCAATCAAACAAATTTAAAGTCTCTCTTGAAGAGAATCACATGTTACATTGATTCAGTTTTTTAAATGAACTTCGCTAAATATCCAACAGTGGCGCTCGCTACAACGCGGTTTATTTTAGGTAAAACGAAAAGAAATTTTGTTTTTTTACAATGTGAACAAATTTTCTTGCAAAAATGCACTTAATTGTGAAAATATTAATTATTTGAAAGTACTTTGAAAGCAGATGAGCTTCAAAGAAAATGAATTAAAGGATGGAGAAAAGAAAATTCAAGTATAAGATGAATAGTACCTTCTTTGATACAGTCTTAATAAATTTGAAATTCCGCGGTGAATATAAAAGAGAAATTATGAAATATTGTAACAGCACTTTTACAATGCAATTTTTCTACTTTCACATAAATTTTCACTTCCTGATACTACGATATAAGTGCATATTTAACAGATCCAGAAATTAGATAACGACTTATTAACCGCCATAGTGTATTCATGCTATTATACCCGAACAAATATCAATCGTAAAATAAATAATTATTAGATAAAACACTTTATTACATAGGTATAGCTATTAACATGTTCAGGTAAAAAATTGTATTTGACGTAATACTTATACAGCCTACTTTAAAAAAATAACTAACACACCTAAGTGCAGAATATTCATTGTAAGGATGAAAATAAGTATCTTGAAAATGAATCGAAACAATTATCACATTAATCTATGTAAAAAAGATCGTACAACTTTTAATCGAGAACTTTATGCACATAGAACTCATTTTCATCCGCACTGCACTTTATTTATACTGTTACTTCTAAATTCTCGAATACAATTGCTGCACCATCGAATAATCATCGATTCCGTTGAATATCACACAACAGGAAGTCAAGTTTGACGGCAAAGAGATTCAAACTCGGACTCGCTAATTAAAATGTCTAATTCCATAATTACCACGACCCTACAGCAATATATAAAGTCTTTTGAAAGCGATTCTCAAGCAAGTAGCTCTCAGATAATTTAGGTCCCTAACATGGCACAGTTTATGCCGTACTTTTAAGATAAAAAACGAAACAGCCCTTTTTATTTCGTTCGCGTGTAAACCTGTTGAATATTTTAACACATTCGTTATCACTGCCGCATATATGCGGCGTCCCGATTCTCGTATCTACAAGTCCACCGCATATATACGGTGCATGTTCTTCATCAGTTTATGCTAAAGCATTGCAAGGAATTTGTGAATGAACAGAATTGTTGAGCTAAAATCAATAAGATAGATGTAGAATGTTCTTAATTTACAGATTATTACAGTAGAACCCCGTAAACGCGGTGCTTCTACCACGTCAAAAAAAGAAAATTACGAGATTCTTCACTCTGTATTTTAAATTTTTAAAGACGAATTTAAGCAGCCATAAAAGTCAAACATGACGCAGAATATATTCCTACGTTATACGGGATTCCACAGTGCATTTTTCAGTCCGCGAAGACTTCTGCCGATTAAAGACATATTTCAGCAAATAACCCCATAGGGTACGATGAAATATTTTCTTCTCAGATCCTGCTAGCATACCTGTTGAAACAATACATATACATTATCTCGTTCTGTTCTTCCACCGGACCTCCTTAAGAACAATGGAAGCATCGGTCGTGAATGATGGTCGATTTCGTAACTCAAGATACACCCCTCTGAAGATTATAGATATTTATTTTGTTATGTCGTCACAATTAATCCACGATAGCCTCTATTGGGAATTATCATTGTCACAGTATCGAAGAAGATCAGAGACTATTCCCGTTCGACATTATCGTCGAGTTTTTCGCACCGGCTGCCGCTGCAGCCACTGCATTCGCGGCGGACGCGTTGGTGCCGAAGAGGACCCCCGAGGCCGCCGCGAAGATCCGAGACGGTCCTTCGTTGGAATCGGTGTTCTTCTTGAAATTATGCACCGAATAACGATTGTAGAGTCCCCAAATGCTGTTCATTAGCTTGCTATTGTACTTCAGGGGTGTTAATTCCCAACCTGTACATTGAACCTCGAGTTAGAGGGTGTTGTAAACACTTTTGGTGATTCGTGTGGAGTGTCTGTCCGTACGTGCACGAATTGCAGATAATTACGGGGCTTGTATTAAAATGCATCGTTACGAGGATTGATACGAAAAGAAAAAAAAAATTCAATGCGATAACGTCGCGAAGGAAGAAGAAAAAGTGTCGGAGATAATTCAATTATATGGTAAATAACCTTCCAAAGGGGGTCTCCCGTTATGGACGTTTTCTTTCCCCATTTTTTCTCGCTCCTCTACTGGCAATATCAACATGTTGCGCTCGAGATTGCGCCGGACTTTGCACGCTGCAAATGCACCTTGCGGAATAGCCGACATCCTTCTACAATCTATAACGATTCACGAGATTGCACGAGTGTTTGACCAAAAGTTTCGTTTAATTGGCATTCAAATCGACGGAGTATTATGGAAGAAAGAGCGACGAATCGGTACTTGCTCGAACGTGAAAATTGAAAGATCTTCAACGGGGCTGGTAGCTAAATTGCGGATGCTCATGAGAATCTACATCGTCAGGAACATAATATAAAAAATAGAAGCTAACAGTTGTTTCAGTCACTGAGTACTATATGGATCATGCTGTGTTCAAACTTCCCATAAATGCAATCAACGGTCAGCCGATAAGAAACAAAGCGATATCGTTCCTTAATGAATTTTCATTCGAAGTACACAACCTTAGCAATCCATGGTCATCGCTCTATATAATCAGACTTGGATCAACAAAAAAACTACTTATCATAGTTCAACACAGCATCATGTCGATCCCTAATCATCTCCCGTTGCTCCAGTCCAAACACATCAACGAACCTGCCGTTCGATAAATCACCGACAATCAATTTCCACTAAAATCTCATAAATTCCCAAGAAACTTCCCAATAAAGATACGAGTCCCGTGAAGCAACGTAACCCATCCATCGAACTCCGTCAAAGTGATTGCGCAGCATTTAAATACATCGCAAGACCACGCAGGAGAACAGACCGATGCAATCTTCGAAAAACAGCTCAACGATTTCTCTCCTGGTGTATTTTCGTCCGTCGATTTTCCCGTTTACGGGAAACTCAGCCTTCCACTGACTTTTGTACTTTCGATTCGTTCCAAGCCTCATGCAGCCACGGTTAAGAGACTTCAAAAAAGTCATCAACCAGTCGTGATGGTTTTTATCGCGGATAGGGGAAGCACGCAGCACGTATCAAAGTTGGCCCGTACTTTTATTTTCTCGCTTCGTCTCGCGGTTCACGAAAGACAGATGTCTCGCGACGATTATATCAAGAGCCTACGTTCAACTGGCATCAAGTAGTATGGCTGTCTTGGATTTATAAGTTTCGCCATTGCGTGTAAGCGTGGAGGGGAAAGAGATAGAAAGAGAGGGACACAGTTGACGGGAGGGAAGAGCATGAGAAAAACGTCTCTGCAACGAGAACGGGATATCGACGGCCTTCGTGATTTTTGTTGACATCGTTCGACCACCGCGACTAGCTCGTTATCGTGCTTCTACATTGTGCATATTTGAATGTGCAATGGTATCGCAATTAGGACGGTTCCGGGATGACATCGGTGAAGACAGGATGATCTATGCTCTGAGTCCTGTTGGATGATGTCCTCCAAGTGATGAAGGAGAAATCACTTTTAAAATGAAGTCACAAAGATGTTCTTACTTGAAATTGCTTTCAAATTCTTGTAATTGCGAAGCTTCTTTGAACTTCTTATGGGAATAACTTCGGAGTTTGATGTAATTTAAACTTAAATTCTTCCAGTGGATGGTACAATTTATTTCTAACGTGCAGTTCCTGTTCTTTCAGTTATTTTTCGTTTTTATTCTTCGGCTCAAAATCTTCATCAGATTCAGATCGAAAGAAGATGCAAATGTACTATTCTGATGCTTCATACGGCAAACAATTAGGAGTATCTTCTCACCGTGTCATCGGTCACGTAGCTTTTCCGTCATGCTCATGCAATTTCGGA
Organism: Cerceris ruficornis; assembly: GCA_963989415.1. NCBI lineage: Eukaryota > Metazoa > Arthropoda > Insecta > Hymenoptera > Crabronidae > Cerceris > Cerceris ruficornis. The sequence goes on from OZ022523.1 coordinate 8,357,802, forward strand.
CAAAATTTCACAGTACGTGCCGTTAGTTGCATCCACGACGATAAGGGTTCCCAGCCGACCGATAAGAGACTTCAGCGTCTGATTCGAACGCTCGTCATAAATAGGGCAATTACACGCGATAATATCACGTATATGCAACCAGCTAAAGTTCGTCGACGTACTTTGACATTACGTATATACGCACGTAAGCTTTCCTCAGTAAACAAAAAAAAGCAAAACAGTATTCCTCTCTAATTTTTATCGGAGCCGACCTATATATAGCTCGGCGCTCTGACGAAAGCATTCTTAACACATGGATGACGGCGTACTGTGAGAAGCGTAAAACAAATTAACGAAACTATTTCAGAAAGTGCAAGTATATTAATAGCGATCTGTTACTGTACTAGGTGATATTGCGAAAACACATTCGATCGATTATTTTTTATGAAGCACAGGGCAGATTAAGATCTTTCATTTAACTGGAACTTCAGTTTCTTCTACATCAATGCATTAACATACTCCGCTAGGTTGATCATTCTCCTTTTTTAACGGGCTTAGCTTCACGAAGTCTTGTTTTCCTTAGCAACAATGTTTATAACGTATCGCGCGTTGAAAGAGCACGTACACTGATAACACGGCAATATAATCTTCCGTCGACTGCATTAATTTTATATTTACAGAATTCTTCCGATCGTTAGACGGACCTTGCATATCAAACGTTTAAACCTCGATTCAATCGAAGCGCCGCTCGCTACTCTCGAAGTTGGCTGCTTCGTAGATGGCTACTCTCGTCGATGGTTCCTCTCGTAGATGGTTCCTCTCCTGAATGGCTGCTCTCATAGATAGCTACTCTCCTGAATGGCCACTTTCGTAGATGATTACTCTCGTAGATGTATCCTGTCCTGAATGACTGCTCTCGTAGATAGCTACTCTCCCGAATAGCTACTTTCGTAGATGGTTACTGTCGCAGATGGCTACTCTCGCAGATGGCTACTCTTGTAGATGGCTATTCACGTAGCTGGCTACTCTCGTAGATGGCTATTCACGTAGTTGGCTACTCTCATAGATGGCTATTCACGTAGTTGGCTACTCTCGTAGATGGCTACTCCTGTAATTAGCTACCCTCATAGTTAGCTACTCTCGTAGATGGCTACTCACGTAGATGACTACTCTCGCAGATGGCTACTCTCGTAGTTAGCTCCTCTCGTAGTTGGCTACTATCGTAGATGGCTGTTCTCGTAGTTAGCTCCTGTCGTAGTTAGATACTCTCGTAGATGGCTACTGTTGTAGTTAGCTACTCTCGTACTTAGCTATTCCTCAGGTTTCCCGATACTCCGTTGCGCGCCGTGGCGTGTGAATTTCTAATCGTGCTTCTATCCTCTCGTGTTATTGTTAGAGAAGGTTATCTCTCGAACCTCTTACCGATGCGGGATCCGATAGTCCGCGTGACTACACTTCCTTCAAACGATAACGCACATATTAATCGAATTATGTAAAGATGCGACGATCAGATGATTCATGCAAGCCCAACTTTTTGTTCTTCGTTGGAGGTCAATCGGGTTGCGGATGAAAGGAGAGAATTAAAGACGTATTTAGTACGATTTTATTATGCAGATTACAAGATATCGTTAGAAAAAGTAATATCAAACAGGTGCAAGAAGATCGAAGATTAAATTTGTCTTTAAGAATTTCTTAATTCTTTTCATAGTCGTGAGACCAAACTGGCTTTCGCTTCTCGATGAAACTCTTTATTCCTTCTTGGGCGTCTTTCAATTTTAAATTGTTCACCATCTTCTCCGTCCCTAGGAAATACGCTGTGGACATATCAAGGTCCATTTGCTCGTATAAAAATGTTTTTCCAATGTGTACCACCGCACGGCTCTTTGTGTTTATCGCTGCCGTTACTTTCTCAGTTTCTTCCTCTGTTGAAATGATGTACAAGGTGACGGATCGATCTCTTTCAAATGGTTTCGGTTACTTTTTTACCTACCCAATTTCTCATTTGGCACTACTTTGCTGACGAGGCCCATTTCGTATGCTTCTCTGCCATTTATACCGAGACCTGTGAAGAGCATGTACATCGCGGATTTCCTTGGCACATTTCGAATCAAAGGAATACCCGGGGTGGAGCAAAATATGCCGAAATTGGCTCTGGAAATTGTAGGGAATTATTTTAAGACGGCCGATGGTTAAATGGCATTTTCTAATCATGATAAAATAGTCGAATTGCAAGGTGTTAAGACTGGGACTTAAATTACTTCGAGAACTATTTTAGAACCTTGTGAATTCAGAACTTTTTCAAGGATGAATAGGATGATATAGGATGAAAGTTTTAGAGATTATTGAATGATACTATTAATATAAATGATGAGTCAATAAATAAGATATTACTGTGTGCAGTAACTGCAAGTTGGTATGCCGATCGGCAGAGTGTATTGACGAATAATGTCAGAATATGCTGAGTTATTTATAAATTAGATATCATAAATGAATAGATATGCTGCATTATTAATCAGCAAATACCGATTATAAAACAATGATTTCTATTAATAAATTTCCTCAGCTTTCATAATTTCGATCAAGAAGAACTATGCAACCTCTAAGTTCCATCGAAATCGGTGCGTATCAGTTCCCGAACTTCCCTTGTTTGGTTTTATAAGATAGAAGTGCAATATTTACTTAATGGCTCCCCTATTAATTTGGGGAATTTTTTGAATAAATTAGGAACCTGTTGTTTTGGCCAGTTTTAGCGTTAATGTCGGCAAAAGATGAGCAGTATCAATTAGCTCTGCCGATCGGTGTAACAAAATTGCACCTTTACCCAGGAGTAGAGAACACGCTTCTCTCAGTACAGATCGCGATGTCGCAAGCTGCAACCAACTGGCAACCAGCTGCAGCCGCCAAACCGTCGACGGTAGCGATTACAGGAACTGGGCTTTGACTGATCGCTCTCATCAACTCCGAGCATGTTTCGAAGACCTCCTTGTGAAGTTTCCCGTTGCTTGCGGTCTAAACGACGTGAACAAATCAATTCTCTGTGACGAGAGTCGACCTGTTACGTTAAACAGACCTCCTCTATTTCTGTTTCCCGGTTTGACTACGAACCAACTCTTTTAAATTGTGCCCGGCGGAAAAGACCGTTCCCGGGGCAGACGTTAGAACGATGGAACGGAGATCCTTGTTATTTTCGTCTCGTTTGATGCTCGTCATTAAGGCCTTAATCATTTCCAGCGATAAGGAGTTACGCGACGAAGGATGATTTAATATTATTGTTCTGACCTAATTGTAAAAATACGGCATTTTTAAAGTGCCCAGTGTCACGCGGTTCGCTGTTTCATAATAGTAACGTTACGATTGTTTATTTCTTTGTTAGGTCTCTTAAATATTACGGTTATCACTTTATGTATATTTATAATCAATGTTATATAACAGTATTAGCAACATAGAACTTATTTTATGCCGTACGTTTGCGAAATACCGTAAGCTATAGCATCAAGTTGAAAAATAAAGATTTTTATCATCATTGTTAATTCACTTAGTATATTTGTATTTATCGTGAAATTTCTTACGCCATTGGCTTCCTTGATATTTAAGTATTTTTCATCCGCTGATGATACTTTGCTAGAAGAATTTCTCCTTGCGAAAGATCGTCCTACCTAGAACAATCGCACGTGTGACCGCAATTTCAAATAAATCCCGCGGTTTTGCCTTCGACTACGCTCGGCCAAGTTCGTGAAACTTCGGAAGTATCTATGGTAATCTATGTGTTTTACCAATACAACTGCAATTCTATTAGAGCGGCACTACGTGTGCAGCAGAGATGAACCACGATCGTTTTATGCACGTAAAAATTGCAGAAAAATTCAGGAGTATAATTGTTCAATTGTAATTGTAGGTTATATAACCTCTCGCTTGCATGCCAACTCATTTGCAAAGAATACGTTACTTAATTGAACATAAGCGAAAATCGGAATACCTGAAAGTTGGCGAGGAGAGTTCTGTTCGTGAGTCGAGACATATTGAACTTTAGGAATTATTGAATTTGTAAAAAGATTCACTGGGTAATTTTGCACTGACTGAGTGGTTGGGTTTAACAGAATCAAACTTGTCTGCTCGGTATAACCATGGTATGTTATCGGTAATGAAGGCTCACGATAACATATTGGTACTGAATGAAGACGATGCGTCATTACGAGTTACCCGCGAAAATTCGAACTCTTGGTCGCAGCTGAGATGTTCTTCAATGTAATTACTAATTTGAGAATAGTAGGATATTTTGTTGGATTTATGGATTTATATGTTCCGAATAGCGATATATCAGTTTCTTAAAGTAATTATATGTTAATAGATTTTTCTATTACAAGTATTAGGATGAAACACTATTCAAAATTAAGAGACCGCCGAGAAAATCCCATTTCAAAAACCAATTTACAATTCTGTGCGCGCACATACTTCATCGTGCTAAAATAATAAAAAACCTTCAATTACACCCAAAGATAAGAGGAAAATAACAATAATTGAAATATACTCGGTCAAACCTCTACAATCGCTTCAACCACACTTAAAATTTTCATTAATAAAACTCCAATAAACAAAGTTATCTAAACAACACGCACACAACTTCTTTCCACTAAAGCAACAAAGAGTAATCCAATTAAAGAACATAACTATCAATAGACGAAATAAAGTTAAATTCCAAAATTACATCAACCACATATGAAATTTTCCCTAACAAAATCCCAATTTACGAATCCATTAAAACCCTCGCATAATTCGATAACACCCGAGTAGTTCTCGTCGAACCTATCATGAGTTACCATGACAATCATTGTTTGCCCTTAACAGCTAACATGGCGGAGGTCGAGGGTAAGTTTGCATATGTCAAATAGTCTCTCTGTGTATTTACGAAATCCCAAGCGTCACGTTCGCCACAAATAACGCGTCGAGAGATCCCGGCGATTGTTCGGGGCGTGCTCTTCTTTCGCTGCACTTCCGTCCGGTTCCAGTTTCGCGGCCGGGACGCTTTTCTAATAATATAAACGCGCAGCCACGCGGACGCGAAGGTGTTCGGTCGTTCGAGCGAGAAGAGGAGAGATAGCGATGGGAACGAGCTGATGTTTATTCCTGTCATGTGTCTCTGTGAGTTTTGAAACGAGAGAAACGGGAAACGGTGATAGGTGAATTCCAACTTTGGTGCATCTTTTGGAATCGAGGGTGTCGAGGTGTTGCGGATGTCGGTGAATCGTTTACTAATTGTTGGGTGAGAGTTTGTTGGATTTAGTCGCCGGTATGTTTTCCATTTTTAGGATTTAATGTTAGGATTAAATATTCTATTGGAATAAATATTCAATTAATTTTTCAGAAAGTGAAAAGTGGTATTAGATTGTTGTTTGAGAAAATGGAACTTATTGTTCTGATAAAAATGTAAGAATTTAATAATCTTTGTATAGGATTTTGTGAGAAGTTTCTTTCATAGTATTTGGATTGTAAATTGTTGCGGGAAAAACGGTATGGATATTAAATTGTACGTAGAAGTCTTCTAATTGGAGTCTGACGTTTGGAGAACACGCAAGAGATAATCGATCACTGTGAAGTTTGTTTAAAAATAGGAATGAATAGACAGAAAAGAGATATTCGATATTTCCTTTTTGCTGGAGAGAATGCTACGATCGCATTAAAATTTGAATGGTTCCTACGAGTATTGATCGCCTATCAGATCCACCTGCCTACCAGCATTACCGAATCGATGATTTAAACGTCCTCTCGTGGTGTTCTGGTTACATTGTGATGGAAATTTGAACGTGTTTTGCATTGATACAATTGAATTTAAGGAAATGAAGATACTCGAACACTTCGAACTGCAACGTCAACAAAGAACAAGTTCAAACTCCTGAGCAACGTGCCCAACTAGTCATCTTTGCTAGGAAAGATTCCCCACGTGATGTACATGAGTGGGTGCATCAAATTCATCTGAAACTCATCTAAAACCCACGGACTTCCTCCATAAAATAATTAAAATCAGAACTTCAATCAATCAGTCACTTAGTTTTAATTACCCAAATATCCAAGTTACAATTACCCCATCAACCAAACGCTCAGGTCTCCCATCGCAACGTGCAAGCAATCGTTCCCATCGCTAGAAAAAGAGGAAGGGCTAAATAGTCGCCTCTAGCAAATTTTTCCTAAATACTACTTCTAACTGCACAAAAACCCATCTTAAACCCACGAGAATTCTTCATAAAACGATCAAAATCGACAAATCCAAAACTAAACAACAAAAAGCACTCAAAATCAGTTCCAATTACTCTATCAACCAAAACCCCAAGTCTCGCATCGCGACGGCTGAACAATCGTTCCCATCGCTAGGAAAGGAGGAAGAAGCAAACGCGCTCTATAGTCATCTTCAGCAAATTTTTCCTGAAGCTATATATCAATTGCTATACCAAGTCCCATCTTAGACCCACGAGCATCTTCTATAAACAATCTAAATCACCAAATCCCAAACTACACTAAAACTACTCGTACTTTCACTTAATCCATCAGCCAAACCCCCAAATCTCCCATTGCAACGAACGAACAATCGTTCCCATCGCTAGGAAAGGAGGAAGAAGCAAACGCGCTCTATAGTCATCTTCAGCAATTTTTTCCTCAAGCTACATATCAATTGCAATATCAAACTCTATCTTAGACACACGAGCATCTTCCACAAACAATCTAAATCGCCAAATCCCAAACTATTACGGGGACCGGAAAGTAATGTCGTTTCTCCAGATAATTTACTTAAAAACCAATTGATTTTTATCGATCCTGCATTGATAATTTGCACAATAGATGACAAAAGGTTGTCGATAAGGAGGGCTATTGCATCATTCATTAAAAATAAAAACCTATTACAATTTTATTTGCCCGAATTTAATGTAAAAAGAAGATATTACTTTCCGGTCCCCCTAACACATTAAAACTGCTCGTACTTTCACTTAATCCATCAACCAAACCCCCAAGTCTCCCATCGCGACGCCCGAACAATCGTTCCCATCGCTAGGAAAAAGAGGAAGAAGCGAACACTCACGGTGCTCTCGCAGTGACACCTAAAATAAACTCCTTTTATAAGAGGAGCAGACGGTGCGTACAAGAGCAGTCGGTAGATTATGAGATGGCTCAGTCGGTGTCTCCATGCTCCTCGATGTTGTGCTGTGTTTCGAGGAGAGCCGTCGCAGGGGCGGACCAAGGGCCCCCCTACGATCAATTATTGTCCAAAGTGCGATCGGTAGAGCGTATAGAGACCGGAGCGAAAATCGAGAAAGGTGAGATATACTCTTCTCGTGCTCGTGAGATTAATTCGCTTGTCGTTCGTTGCTCCGCCGGTTAAAACGGGTCGTTTTGACCTGCGGGTCGCTCCGATTATGATACCGGTTTCTTATTGTATCTTGAGACTCGTTTATTTCGCGCGCTTAATGCCAGCGTGTTCGTTTGAGATGATGGGTATTGGTGAAGAGATTACGGGATTTTATTGTTTTACTCTCACTATTACGGCGGCAACTAAGTTGGCGATGTTCGTTTTTTATGTAGAATGTTGTTTACCGATGGTATAATTCAATTATAGAATAATATCAAGATGATTGTGATAATTTGATCTTCTGGATGACGCTAATGAGTAGTAAAAATAACGGTTCGGGGAAAATAAAGGAGATTGGTCATAGTTGTACATTTCGTTGCTAATCGAATAATTTACATTGAATGTTTTTCTTTAAATTGATTGTGTCAGTTAAGTACAAATGAAAAGCAACAGAAGTTAAAATTGCTAGTTGAATTCTTTCCGGCGACAACTCGAGAATCGTAGAGCATTTCGCAGCCTTCATCAGCCTCGCATACTAATTACTTTACACCTTCTTGCCAATTGCGCTAACAGCCTTCCCGACTTTAACCGCGATAGATCGAGAAAGACAGAAATAACTTGTTCGAAGAAAAAACTTATTTACAATCTGACTTCTCGATTATATCTTCTACAACAAGACGAGGAGCTGAGATGGTTTTCATTTTTTCGAGGACGCAAACAACTTCAATGTAATTCGACAGAGTTCATGGCATCGAAATTAACTTCGTTTATTAATTACATACGAATATGATATAATTGAGAAATATTCTTATTCACGTATTCGTGTTTAGAGAAAGGCAGAAGTAATCGGTTGCAAATAAACTCCACGTTCGTCACTTATCTGAAATGAATCACGTCTGCCTGAACTTTGTTCATCCAAATATTTTGTCTTGCAGACGTAAACGATCAATAAATTATCGCCAGGAATTATTCCTTTCTTTTTTCATCGAACGTTAATTGTATTATTTGTATATGCAACATTATTTACTGCATGATTTACCTCATTATTCGCAAGCTGAATCGATGAGATTTCATAGTTTCAAAAAGTAATGCCGACCTATGACTTAGAACTTCTCCACTTCACATTCTAAAGACTGCTTCTTCATTTTCTCGAAAAGTTCAAGAAACTTCTACTTTCCTACGTTTAAATTTCTATGCTATTCTTCAATTTTGGTAGCCATTACTTACAACTTTTCCCACGCGACACCCCCGCAATGACTGGAGCCTCCAAAAATCCTACCTTCTCGATAAAAGCACCGTTAAATTAAGAAATGACAGAGAAACAACTCCGACTTTCCATCCTCAAAATCCACAATCCCATTTAACCCTTTGAGGACGAGCGACGCATATATGTGGTCTGAGAAAAATTTCAATTATAGTTTATCGTTGCCTGTATACACAGTCAGAGTTGAAAAATTGAAATACAACCGTTGAAATATAATTAAACAAATAGTAATTCATAATGTATTAGGGGGACCGGAAAGTAATGTCGTTTCTCGAGATATTTTGTTCAAAAGCTAATTGATTTTTATCCATTCGGCATTGAAAATTTGCACACTAGATGACAAAGGGTTGTTGATAACGAGGGTGATTATATCATTCGTTAAAAATAAAAACTTGTTGGAAATTTATTTATTTGAATTTATTCTCAAAAAACGACATTACTTTCCGGTCCCCCTAATATATACATTAACAGCCTAACTTGCTGATAAAAAGGTGGTTTTGGATCGCAAAATAAATGGTTATCTCTCAATATTCAAAAATGTCTCCGTCCGCAAACGGTTAATACTACAGCTTCATCGTCCAACCAGAAATCCTTCATCGATCTAACTTTTTCTCTTCGCCCAAGCAAAACACTTTGCAACGTTACGAGTCGACACGATTACGAATCCTCTCTTCGAAGGTGACTCTTTAAAAAGGTGTTACATCTGCAAGGTGGACGATTCAGCTTCGTCGTTTGAAGCTGAAACGGAAGGAGTCGCCATCGGAACTTGGACCGTCCGCCGTTTGCGCGTGCGAGAGATACAATGATCGCACGGTATCTCAGTTAATGCCTAAAAAGGAAGCTTGCCCCATCGTAGGCGAGCTACTCGCGGGGGCGACTCCTCGTCTTCGTCCTCCGCGCCGTTGTGGATGTCGTTTAATACCTTGTGAATCTACCTCGCAGGTGTCCGCGATCTTCGCGTTCCTCTGTGTTTTATAAACGTCGACGATGATCGGTCGTCGGATCAGCTTCTAACTGGGATATTGTGCTGTTGTTCGACGATTTTGTTGATGTTGGTGGTTTTTTTAGTAAATACGTTGGTGGACATTGGTTGACGCTGGATTGATGTTGGTTTTGTCGGAAAATGTGTGGGTGAATATTTGTTGACATTGTATCGCTGTTGATTAGTTTAATACGTGGGTGAATATTGTTTGACACCTTAGATTGATCTTGTTGGTGTCATAAGTTTATTACGTCGTTGAACGTTTTTTAGCACTGTTTATTAATATTGTTAGTTTTATTAGTTCGATGAGTGACTCATTGTCGGTATTGTTAGAAATTATTTATTGATACGGCTGGTTTTATTAGTTCAGTACGTGGCTCAATGTTGTTTGACGCTGTTTATTAATATCGTTAGTTTTATTAGTTCGATGCGTGACTCATTGTCGGTACTGTTAGAAATTATTTATTGATACGGTTGGTTTTATTATTTCAGTGCGTGGCTCAATGTTGTTTGACACTGTTTATTAATATCGTTGGTTTTATTAGTTCGATGCGTGGCTCATTGTCGGTACTGTTAGAAATTATTTATTGATACCGTTGGTTTTATTAGTTCGTGGCTCAATATTGTTTAACACTATATTCTCTTCTCGTTGGTTTGAATAGTGCAGCTCCTGGTTAAGTACGACATTTAAATGCCGCACATTAATTTTATTCGGTTTAAGATCTTACGGTGATCGGTAGACGTGCGTAACCTTGACACTGTATTCGTTCAGATTGATAAAATGGAATCGTAACTACTTGTGACAATCCCCCAAAGTTGTTTTATGAAAATTCCACTAAAGCCGTACAACAATGATGCATTTTCCTCTAAGTATTAATTCCCCAACAATAGTAATATGTAGCCCTTCTCGACGCGTTATAACCAAATGCGCGTGATCGACACCAGCGCACAGTGGTCGATTTCGCTGAAATCTTGGCCAAAGGTCCAAAAACTTTTTCATTGATAATTGAATTCTGACAATTGCACTTAATTTATGACATATCAGACCATATGTGTTCGCTAATAAAACTTTTTTTTGTACAATATCCTTAGAGTTATACGATTTCAAAGTTAATACATTTATAAAGTGATGTTTCCGCGCCGGAAATAAATTATGTGTTTGATGTGTTATAAACGTATGATCCTTTTATTTCTGTATTGGTAGCTATCTGACATGATTTAAATTTTAAAATATGTCGGTTTCATTTCTTTATTTAACAATTTACTGCTGTTACGATGAAAATATCAGAACCATGCATTTCTTCACTTTTCCTAAGGAAATAGTTAAAAGGTTGGCCCAGGTTGGCGTTATATTTTTTTAAATAAAGTTTGAAGCTTTCTGAACAAAAACCGATCGGTTCCAGCTGCTAATTTCCGCTACCCTTCGAGTTATTAACAATTGTTGGTCGCGCGCGCCTTTCGTGTTGCAGCGCATATACCATATATGCACAGAATGAGAGTATCGAATTCTACTTATTGATATATTGTATCCTCCATTTTATTTTTGAAATTTTTGAGTTCTAATTAGTGATCAGCTACTCAAAACACATAAGAATACCACTGTTTGGGCGAAACTAAATATTTTCGGACGCACATGTCCACCCTAATGAATCCGCCATTTTGGTGTTCAAAGTTTTTAGTTCTAATTCGTAATCTGCGACCCAAATAATTCTAAAATATGACTTCGATTAAATTCGAGCTCTTTTGAGGCTTTGGCCAGGATTTTCGCGAAATCGACCACCGTGCGGCGCAGGGTGAGTCAGATGAGATTCTCAATTTCCCTCGTTCTCTGTGTCTTCCAGCACGGATCATGGATCCTCTAACGACGCCTCTCTGAAGGATCGTAAGATGCCTCGAACGAAAAGCTCTCGTTAACCCAGCTCGAATCTCTCCCGGCGCTTTTAAATTGCCAGCGGAATCGGTCTGACTCATTCTGCGCGCCTCACGTTCGCTTCTCGAAAGAGAAAAGGAGGAGTACGAAAGGAGAACTAATTCTCGATAAATGGACACAGATGATGTGCCGCCCATCCTTCTGCCGTGCACGATATGCGCACGGACTTTTATGCCACAGTCGCTGGAAAAGCATACGAAGATATGCCAGCAGTCCGTGCACAAGAAGAGGAAGCCCTTTGACTCGGCCAAGCAGAGAATACAAGGCACAGACCTGGCGGAGTTCCTGCCGAAGCAGGAGAAGAAACGGTACTTCCAGGAGGAGAGGTCGTCGCAGTCCAAGTCCTCTTGGAAGGAGAACCACGACGATTTTCTGCGGGCGATTCGCGCGGCTCGCAGTGAAATCGTAAGTAGGAGATTTCAGTGATTCTTCTAGATTTTTCTTGAAGTTGAAATCCCTTGCGGGAAACGTGGGTTTAATTTTTTCGAGGTGGATTCACTTTTGGGCACTTCGTTTTGCGCTGAAGAGACGGTTGAATAGCACTTATGCTGTTACCGAACGAGAAGCGATGTTTTCAATTATATGTAACTTTGCGAGCGACTATAGTCGTCGGTTCAGTGGGGATGACTAGGCCAGGACGAACATAGCCGTCGTTGGTACTGAAAGGGTTAATTCGTTCAGGGTTGAGTCGATAAGTTGCTGTTTGCGCTGAATTCAAACAGACGAGGGAGGAATTATGATCGAAAGTGAATAATTGTTGTAAAATAGAATGTTCAGAATTCACTGATTCTAAGAAGTTTTGTTATTTCTTCAAACTTTGAGTAGAGCGAAACTTGATGAGTGTTCGTAGCTGGGAAGGGGTTGGTTCGCTGGGACACAATGAGGGTTGGATATCTTGCGCTTTATGTTGTTATAGTGATTCTTGCAAAATTAGCTGCCTTTTCTGAGTGAATTTTCCGAGTTAAGTATAGAAATTGTCAGTGCAATTAAACGAAGTTATAATTATCTCGGAGTCGAAGTTGACGATGCGAACGGCACAGTGAAACGGTCGGAAATTACGAAGGGAGGCGAATCGAGAGAAGAGATAAATAAAGCTAACGCGAAAATTATAGCTAACGCGCAGATTAACCCAGTTGCATCGAGAATGATGCAAGTGCAGTCACGCAGTGCAATCACGCGTAAGATAAATTCACTGAGGCGGTGATAGAAAGCCTGGCATATTATTATTCTCATCTCGACTCAGGTGCCGCGCCGATTAATTATGCTCATCGAACAATTCCAATCGCCTTGAACCTTAAATCCCCTTCCATCCTCGTCAAAAATGTCAAAAATTACAATTTCCAGGGTTAAATCCGCTATATTTAAATATTCACACTTACGAATTTTTCTATTTTAGATTTAGGAACTCTGAAAGATTTTAAGACTTTAAAAAAATTTAACAGAGCAAAACAATTTTAGGATAAAAAGAATCAGACACGGAAGCAATTCATTATATTAACACTTTAATGGCGGCTCACATAACGTGTGTATGATAACCGGAAGAACTGTACTTACAGTGCTAGTTAATCGTTATTGTGTTTATTTTATTGTTCTTTTATTAAAAATGTGTGTGCTCGCACACGTTCAATTATTTCGTGAACTTACATAAATCTTTTGAAATTTAGTTCTTTAAAAATATTGCCGGTCCTGGCAAACCTTCATTCTGTAATTACGAAAACTTTGTAATTGATCTAAATTAAGTTAATGCAGAATCGGTGGGCGGTAAGAAAATTTAGTACCAAAAAAGATTCAAAAATGGGCGGTAGGTTTAAAAAGGTTGACTACCGATGCTCAACACGAATCTTCCCAAATAACTTTTCCTTCGCGATACGATAAATAAAAACCCACCAAAACAATTCAAAAGTATTCCCAAAAATCAATATAAAAATTACGAAAATATTCCGTCGATTTTTCAGGTGGACACCACGATCCAAAAGCAATGCAACCCCTTGCCAAGTGCGCCGACGCGCTCCAACGAGCAGGGCATGTGCCCTACCTGCAACCGGCATTTCGGCATTAAAGCTTACGAAAGACACGTGGCCTGGTGCAAGGAAAGGGTAACACGGATGCCCCTCAGTCCGGCTACTAACATTGCCAAAGAACGTCTCGAGGCGCGAATGAAATATCGTGCTCCTGGCCTCAAAAACCGTCGAGCTACTACCCGAGAAAAGTACACCCCTGGTTCGGCTACTACAATCAACAGTGCTACCAAAACGTTGCCGACACTGTCTGCCACCAAGGCGAAAGAGAGCGTCTCGGTTCCGAGTTGCATCAAGAACGATAGCCCTGTTAAACAGAGATCTATTGCGGCGTAAGTTGGCGAGAGATTGTTGTGTTTGCTTTTTGTTTCTATGGCTTTACGTGTTGCTTTTGGATGTTATTATTCTTTTTGGTGGGCATCTAGTCCATTGATCGGTAGAATTGCTTTTAGATCTGGGAAAGGTATTGAGAAATGTTGGGAGATTTTAGAGAAAATTTTATGCGGTTGGGTGGAAAGGGGAAGTTTGTTAACACTAGAACTACCGGCGTTAAATCTGTTATATTTAAATATATTAAATAAGTACTTTAAAAAAAGGGAAATACGGAGGTGGAAAAACATGATCGATTCGGTAATTTCTGTTTTATGAGATGAACGTAGAATATCTATTCTATGACTCTCCTATAATCTTGGAGAATTTTTGGAAAAAATGGTGCACCAGTCATTTTTACTGGTTTGGTAGTTCTAGTGTGAAAAAATATTGAACTGTTGCTTCCTTATACAGCAGGGGGTCTGGGTGTACTGGGGTCATTTTTAATACATATTTGGCAAAATTATGCTTTTTGTAATGCAGATATCCAGCTTCTTGTATTATTGGGAGTAATTGTCTTCGGTAAACATAATTAATGATTCTTTTTAAGCTCTCTAATTAAACTTTTTTACTGAAGTGAACTACTCATTCTTCATATTTCACATTTCATAAGATAGATTCTAGAAAATCAGAGAAACTAAACAATTGAAAATTCCAATAATCTTTTAAAAAAATGTGAGCCCCGACACGTTAACTGGCTCGGTAAATCTGGCATTAAAAATTGATAATCAGTGCATTTAAGAAGATTTAAAAATTCTGAAAAATACCAGAAGTAACGATCGCCCATGTTCTGCATGGGATTATGATACGTGATTGTATTTAACGTTACGTGCTTCATTGTGCGGCAATGGGGAATGGTCATGGGGTATTAAATATCAGCTTAAATTTAGAAGAATAATTATGGAAACGAGTGCTACCTTATGCTCAACTCTGTTTCGTAGCTTCTGGCTTAGCGCCAGCCAAGACAACCCTCGTCGAGACTTCCTGTCAACTGGATACAACTTTTTGTTGTTTCCGTTTTTCTTTCCTCCGCTATGAGTCCGTCTTTCGAAATATTAGGCACCGTAAGAAAGTTTGCCGACAATTTCTAATCCCGCAAGTAATTATACTCAAAGCGTATTCGATAAATCTCGAATAGGGTCAACTATGGTTGACTTTACTCTTCTAATAAAAGATCTCACTTCTTCGCTTATAAAAATCCAAATTCTTCGATAAGAAATATCGGTGCATTTCTTATTAGAATTTCTAAGTAATTCGAATCGTTTAGAAATTAAATGTAACAGTCGATAAGAGATTTAAATAGTTTCATCGTACAAGAAACTTTTATCGACTGCAACCAATTGAAGAATAAAATGCGTGGCCTTCTAGAAACTTCCAAGCCGTTAAACCACTCGGCTGCGAAATGCGTATATATACGCCTTCGTGAATTCATTGATATGCATGAAAAACATGTGCACACGTTCCAAGATATTTCATTCAGTATAACACGTTTATATTTTACATGAATGGCCTGCCATTGTAGATGCCATAGCGTAGATCTTAACACTAGAACTACCAGCGTTAAATCTATTATATTTCAATATATTAAATAATTACATTGAAAACAGAGAAAGTAAGATGTGAATAAGAATATTAATACGGTAATTTATACTTTCTAAGACAGGCGTGGAACATCTACTGTATCGTTACCCTATGAATTTAAACAAAATTTGTAAAAATTTAGAAATTAGTGATTTTAACCCCTCGCCCTACAATAACGAGTGACTCTCGTAATGCGGTAAAGGGGTAGGAAATTTTCAAGTTTTGCAAAACCTATGAAATTGAATTTAATGTTTACGAGTTTATGAAATATTAATGAGACGCAACGCGATAAAATTATTTCTATAATACTAATATCACGTTAAATTATACGATATAGCAAGAATCACTGATCAATTTATATTTTAGCAATTTAAAACTGAATGATTGCAGATGCAGTTGCAAAATATATCGCAGGGCAAGGGGTTAATTGCCTTCGTAGTTCTAGTGTTAACAGCCCTTTCAAATTCTAGAGATGAATTTTTAACATTTTTCTCAAACACTTTTAATTGCACCAACCAATGACGAATCCTTCAATGACGTTGCAGTAGGCGTTCAGCGCAGCCAAAGGAGTCCTCCAGTCCGTCAGGCCCAATGAAATCACGGCCGATCGACCGCACAAACAGGTGAGTCCCCAACGTTTCTCAACGAAAATACGTGGGCGAGGTTTCGCAGTAAACACGTGGGACTTAGTTTAGATATACAATACTATCGTGCATGAGGAGAAGGAAAAGGGACAAGGTTGCTTGTGATTACCCACACGCGTTAAAATCCCTCGCTCTAAAAGGCAAAAGAAAAAAAGAAAGAAAAAGAATCGACCCAAAAAACCAAACGACCTTCTCCTGATGTCAGACGTACATCCTTGACCCTCTTTCCTGGTCCTCAGGCAATCGGAAGACGAGCCCGGGACATTATCCCTTCGACCTGCGTCCCTTCTTAAACGAGCCTCCCATATTCCCGTTCCGCCCTTAAAATCTAAGAAGCAAAACACCGAGGACACGAGAAACGATGCGACTCCTCGTAAAAGGAAGCCTCGAAGAGTGGAAGACAAGCTGGCGCAAGGGGAGACAGTTAAGTCTACATCTCGAATTAGAAACGAAGAGAATAAGAGTCAGGTGCATTCTGCGAGATCGCAGAAAATGAATATCGTCTCTGCGAGGAGTTTGGGTAATCCGAAGCTGAACGATGTTGCGATTAATGCAGGAGTCGTTGGAATGGTTGTGCAACCGTGCACAGTACGTAAAGGAGAACTTGTAACTTGGAAGCAGATCAGTCGGGAGAATTGTCTGCAAAGTAGGAATGATGAGAGAGATTCAAGAATTCGGGATTATTCTTGGGATCTGCGATTGCCTGAAATTAATAGTCGGTGCTCGAGGGAGGATTCTTTGAAGGATGAAGACTCGGTGACCGAGAAGAGCGTGGACGAGGAGCAGGTGTTTATGGAAGAGATGGTTTGCGAAGAAGAAACGAAGGATGTTGATTGGGCTACTATTAGCCAGAGTCTAAATCAGACGTATTTAGTGGATAATGATGTTGAAATTTTGAAGATGATGGGTGGCAAGAAGTGGAAGCCGGTCAGGCATAGCCCCAGAGTGGAATTTCGTTTGGGAAATTTGGATAAGTATGTGTCTTATGATAATTCGGGCAGTATGATAGGTAATATCAGCACTGATTTATACAAGTCTCCTGTAAATTCGTGGAAAGCGCCTGAATTTTCAGAAATAAATGATGAAAAGACTGACAGTGTACTTGGGAATAAAAAAATCGTTGATTCCATCGAAAATTGTAATTCTGAACAAGTTTCTGAATGTGAATCTTTCGAAGCAAAATCGTCTCCTGAAAGCTTTAAGAAACTAAAGAATAAAATTACTAGAAAGGACTTCGAGTCTGAAGTGAGTCAAGAAATTGCTGAAAATGACGATTTTAAATTGTTTGGTTCCCGAAAATGTTCATCTTCTGAAGAAAACGATGTAAATGATAAATTGTATGTTCACGGAGAAGAAGAAACATCATCGTATGGGAAGAATGTTAATGTTATTTTTTCTGCGAGAAGCGATAAAGACGTAAAAGAAGAAGAAGAAATAGTCTTCTCCGAGCAGAAGTCCATAAACGGCATGTTTTCTTCGAGAAGTAATAAAAGCATAAAGGAAGAGGAAGAAGAACAAAGACACTTCATTAAGCAGAAGTCATTAAATGACTCTTTCTCTGAAGAAAAATCCGGAGAAACTGACGATTCTTTTAAACCACAAGAATCCGAAGAAAAGGTGGATGTCGAAGAAAATGTGTTAAACGAAGAGAAAAGTCAATTGACACTGCAGGAAGATAACAATGAAATTCAACAGATTCAGAGTGTAGAAATGATTAATAACGAAAATGATTTTCAATGTTTCGAAGTAAAGGAAGGATCCGAGTGTTCCTACGATTCTAACAAGTCTTTTGTGAAAAATGCCGATGAAGAAAGTGTTGCAGTCAATTTAGAGCCGAATGAAATCGAAACGGAAACTGAAATACTGCTGGCAACCGATGCGATACGATCGAGTACGCCATTTGGAAGTAAAGAAGTATTATGCAACGAAGAATTCGAAGAATATGAAGGTTGCAGGAAGAAGATACATTCCGCAGACGACGAATGGGAATTTCGTAAAGTAACAGAGACGGGAGTAGAAATATTGCATCGTATCGAAGACGAAAAATTCGAATGTTGCAGTTCTTCCTCTCAGATTAAAGAGGATAAAGTGGAAAATTCAAATTTAACGCGCGAAACCCTAGTAATTACTGCTTCTCCAAGGAGTCAAAGAGAAGACTTTGTGACTGACGTGGATATTCAAAGTCAAAGGAAACTTTCATTAGTTCTGACAGAAAACAACGAAAGAAAAGAAGAGAAACTTAATAAAGAAGGTTCAAAGGACATCGCCAGTCAAGCAAACATGTGCAATTGTTTATTGAAACCTCGAGATTTGAAATTTAAAAAGGCGCGAAGAAGAGGACGCGAAGAAATATCACGGAAGACAAAATATCACGTTTCGGATGAGTTTTCAGATGAAAACCCCGTGGAAAAATGTCCAAAAACTGTAGACGACTTGGAAACTTCATTAAAGCATGAGAAATTCCGCGGATACGACGACAATGAAGGGAAAAGTCTGCGAAAAAATTCGGACTCTAACGAAAACAATTGTAATGACTTAGAAACTTCAAAAGACATGGAGTTGGCCGCAAATGCAGATAATATATTAGGAGAACCGAAAGAAATTTACGAAAATTTCATAAACAATGATTTCGACTGTGACAGTGAAAATACGATAGACGAATCCGGTATCCAAGATGGCGAAGACGATTTTAAGTCTCTCATCAAAGACACCATCGTCTCCCAAAATTCGCAACCAGAAAATTCTTTAAATCGTGATTCCAACTTTAAAAAATCATCTAAAATTAAAAGATCATCGAACGTAGCCAGTAAAATTCGTCGAAGCTCTACCATTTTGTACAATAGTACAGAGAACTTAATATCCGCCATGGAACCAGTGGAATTCACAAATATTTCGCAAACAGAGTCCGTCGAGGTTGAAACTATCGAAGAGATCGGCACAAGAAACAGAAGTATCACATTTAGAATACTTCCAGAGATAAAAACTACTTCAATAGTCGTGAGAGATAATTTCGGGGGGAAAGAGAGATTAGACTCTCAGACTTACTGGGAAAGGGCGTCGAAAACCTCGAAGAATAAGCTGATCAACCTAGATCCTCCTAGCCAGAGCGAAAGCAGGTTTCCTAGGAGAAATCCAAAAGTTTGTATCCTTCCTCCAGTTCCCAGTGGCTCGTCTTTAATAAAATGCAGGTAGGAATTGTTGAATGCCACGATTTTAACCCTTTGACTGCAGTTTTTCTAACTGCACCATTGACACTGGTGAGAACTTTGAAATATTTCAATCGTAAAAGCAGTCAGAGGGTTAATGACAAAATTCCAAAATAGAAAATTCCCTCACACTGAAATACCAGGTGCCGAAAAACTCAAGATTAACTACTTAATTATTAATTTTTCACTCTACTTTGATCTCAGCTCGATAAAACCGAGAAGCGACCGAAGTATGGTGAAAAGTTAATAATTAAGTAGTTAATCTTGAGTTTTTCAGTACCTGGTATTTCAGTGTGAGGGAGTTTTCTATTTTGGAATTTTGTCATTAACCCTTTGACTGCTTTTAATTGAAATACTTCAAAGTTGTCACCAGTTTCAATGGTGCAGTTAGAAAAACTGCAATCAAATGGTTAATGACAAAATTCCCTCACACTGAAATACCAGATATCGAAAAATTCAAGATTACCTACTTAATTATTAATTTTTCACTCTACTTTGATCTCAGCTCGATAAAACCGAGAAGCGACCGAAGTATGGTGAAAAATTAATAATTACTTTTGGACGTAGCCTATTTGACAAACCGATAGAAAATACCAAGCAACCTTAGAATCCCGAGTGAAAGATATCGAGTTTTTAGTTGCATTTAGACATCTTAATATCCACACGATATTGTAGGACTTTAAAACTGCCATTACGTCCCGTATGGAGCAATTACGTGCGCAGAAGACCGGACTTTAATCTCGTGCTTAGTGGTAGAACGTAAGTCCGTGATGGATGAACGAAATGCCAAGGGAGATTTCTGGTTTCCCGTAGAATTTATCCGCTCTCTTTTCACGCTGATTTTATCAACCGCAATACAGTTTGGGACTTTTTCACGAGGTCTTTACATTCGGCCTTACCAAAGTATCCTTAATCGAACCGTAAATTTATTCTTGGCACGTTCTTCGAATTTGTTATTCTGCATCGCATGCGTTCCGCTCGACGTACACGCCAATCCGTCACATCGTACAAAGATTTGCTTTGGAAACTGGTTAAAGAACATGCTTTCTGTGTTTATTCGAGGTGGAACAGCTTGCCGATTCTGTACACGTTATTATCTCTTCATAGGCACAGTGTTGTCCTTCATCGATCGTCTCCATGGCGTCTGAGAATTCGATGGTGGATTAATACTCGAGTTTTAATAATACAATGACTCAACACGTTCCATTTCCATCTGATTTTTCAGTTAGGATTTCCTATACGTTATATTTTCTTTGCTATACGTATATTTTCGTCAAATTGTAAAAATTTGAGAAAGTCTCGTTTAATTTTAGAATGAATTTTCGCATTGCTTCTTTATCAACGAGCGCGGCTTACGGTTTATTAATTAAAACAAGATTCATTTGAAACATCGAATATTTTAAAAGTTCATCGCCCCCATTCCTCTCAAGCATGAAGCATCTTGGCGAAAATGCAAACTTCCTACAGACCTCTGATTATTTCATCCCAGCACGTCTCCTAATTTCGAAAGAAAACATCTCCAAACCACGATCATTCCCGATCGAAGCTCTACACCCTGCACAATATTCATATTCCAACAACGAATATAATTTCAACTAAAAATTTTCATTTACAGCGGCAAGGATTACGATCCTTTCCTCTTAGCGGAACAACAAATGAACGATCTCCTCTCAGACACAAGCGAGCAATCCATCACGGAAGGTCCTTCCACGGGTCAGACTAACGACACGACATTTCCTCTCTCTCATTCCTCAGCCTTCGTTAAATTTCCTCCCCAAGATGTCCCCTTCGCAAACAAACGATCCTCTTTGATAGCACCGCCCACGGAATTCGACGATCTCACTTCCGATTTCTCGAGCGATTCCACCGAGACTAATTCATTATCCCGCGAAGTTTTCCTAAAGGACCTCAAAGATGCGAAGGACAGCGCGGCTAGGCCGGAAATTGAAAAGAAATCACCTAGCAGAGAGTTAGGCAGACGAGTGATAATCGACAAGTCGAAGGCCCTTGGTGGAGAGGTCGTCGATGATCGTACAGATCGTGGCAGCAGAAGCTTCGTCAGGAGCACGGAAAAAGCACGAAAGATCCTCGACAAAGTCTCCCCCAAGGTCCTTCGTCCTGCGGTTAATCGGTCGCATTCGGTTCGAGCGTCCTCCGCTCCTAAGACTACACCCGAGAGAAAGACTTCGAGTAATTTCAGTAATGCTAAGAAAGGATCTAAAAGTGGCGAGGTTCAGAGATCGTCCAACACGAATATGAATAATAAGAATAATAATTATGGCAGTCTATCGGGCAGCAATTTAAGCCTGAGTTCGATAGTGTCCTCGGAAGTAGACATGAAGCGATCGAATTCGGTGTTCGACGAGCTGATGACTTCTTTCGAGGATGACAATTGTCCCTTCCCTTCCTTGAGATCCTTCCTAAAACCTGACACCTTATCCATATCCAGCTCGATTCATGGCAGACAACGGAATGGACAGATCAGCGACGAGGAATTCTCTTCGCCGGAAAGTTACAAGCGACAGGATCATAGTAAACTTAGCGCGGATTCTGCGTACAGCAGGTTGGTAGTTGTATTTTATTTAAATGCTGGTAGAATTTAGTTTGGTCATTGTACTGTGCGTTGCTGGAAAGAGTAGAAGAACGGTGTAGAAAGCAGAAGGGGGTATACTTTTCCAATACTAATAGGGAGGAATTTTCTAATGCATTCAATATTTAAATATTGACATTAAAAAGGTAAAGTCATGCTGACTATTTATCCGTTTGTGTGTTTAACCCTTTGCACTCGGGGCCATTATCTATCAGCAACTCGGCGGTACTTTACGAATTTTCTGCGTTCTGCCATTTCAATAGAAAACTTCAGGGAAACATGAATTTCTTAAAATGTTGCGGTCATCCTCCGTAATCACTAATAAACTCGAATGCCCCCTCAGAGGTTGCTGCTTTGTAAAGACGTGATTTTAATAGAAAAAGTTTCACTTCGGTGAAAATCATGAAACCAGCGAAATACGTCAGTTGACTGGTTACAAAATAACGATAATACTTTCCGGAAATATATGCAGGAGATTGTCAATTTAATATTGGATAAATAGCAAAACACAGCCTTCAGCTAATAATATGAAAAATTACAAATTTTCGTTCCGGTGAGCCGGTCTTTTGACCGCTGTTGGTACGACTAGTGTAAAACACCATAGCCCCCAAGAGAGAGTTAGAACCGAAAATATACGTGAGAAAAGACCTCCCCAATCATGGCAACAAGTTAGAGCTGCATTTTTCGACTCGTTTTCTTTCCAGCAACGCACAACGTGTGACAAGCTTTTCACGCTATATTATATAAATTGCCGCACATTCTCCCAGCTCAACACGACCTCCCGCATGCTTAAAAACCCCGTTCGATTTCTTGGTCCTAGTTTAAATCGCAAATATTCCAACCATGGACGCAGCACCAACGACGTGGCGGGTCGTTTCGACGAAGACGTGCCGAGGAATCGGCAAGACGGCAACGGAATCGCACATGCCAAGTGTAAATGGTCGAAATTCTGTCACGAATGCGGCTTCAAGTTTCCCGAGCCAGCGAAATTCTGTTGCGAATGCGGAATTAGAAGACTCGCACTTTGAAGCCATCTGACGGTGGCGTCGTTAACTACGAATGGAAAGATCGACGAAGAATGAAATCCAGGAGAATCTTTCGCCGTTGAGGAGACAGAAGAATGAATAATTGAATGAGCACAGTGTGTTGAGATCGAGAGGAATTTATAATTCTAGGATACGAGCATAAGTAACTACAATTTATGGTAGGAAAGTATCAGCACGATGGAATTGAAGCAAGGACTAGCTTAAATATACGCGAACGATCGATTAAAGATAATACTCTATTCTTGCAGTTCAAATGAGACGACGAAGTATTTGTATATGTACTAGCTGATAATTATGTTTTCCGAAAGACTCGATGAAATAAGGGAAATTGATGAACAGTAAAAGAACCGTCGGGGGATTCGTAAATCGATGGACTTCTGCCTGTACAAATTATGCCAATTAAATAGTAGTTCTATTGCACCGTAGTTGTCGCGTGAAATTAATATCGTGCTAAATTAAACAAACTAGTCTTATTCCGGTTTCGTAAGAATTCGCGAGTTTGCACATGCAAATGCGAGACAGTGTGCACGACGGATATAGTAATACGTCAACCGAAGAATGAACGAAGAAAGTTTTGCCGTGAATTGCTTTCCAATTAATTGCAAACACATATATAATATTGTGCGCTTATTTTCATCGAATGACGAGTGAACGAAGCCGGGTATTTAAATCGACTATTTTAAGTTAAACATCTTTGCGAATAGTTGAATAACTGCTGTGGAATAAATATAGAATTTTTATAAACATGACATCGAATATTTTTCAATAAAAATAGCAATAGTACGTCCGGTCCATTGTCAATTCAGCAGCTAAAGAGTTAATTAGTTAATTGATTAGTTAATGCCATTTAATCTTGTACTAGTAAAACGAGCGACAGAATATAAATATCCGCGATCCTTTCCCCGAAGAACCTGCGAATTTTTTCATAAGCATTTTATACATATTAAACAGGAAACCAGTCATGGCGTGTATTAGCGTCACACTAATTGTGTGAAAAGCAAGAATTATAGCGTGTAAGCTTAGTGGTTATTAATTATAAATAGGCGAACCGCTGGCACAACTTGTAGTTCAATAATCGAATTAACGAACGAGCGGAAGACACTGACGAAATATGAAATTATTGTACGTCCGCGATAAAAATTACAGTTTAACACGTTTACTGCCGCTTCGATCACTAACTAAATTATTTAATAAATTATGTTTAACACGTTGAATGCCACCTGTACTTCGCTACTTTCATCATTTCTACTGAAGTGGAACTTTTTCTAATACAATTGCATCTTTATCGGCTCAAAGTTCAGAGGTAGAAATAATTATATTTAATTTTTTCACGCCAATATTGTAATATTTAATATACTGGTACATTTGAAACAAACAATGAATTCTATAGCACATGACACAGAAATCCCCAGGCATTCAACGTGTTCATTAAGAGTACAAATATGGAAATTTTGTGCATTGAGTCGTACCAAGAAAATTAACGACAGCAAACTAATAAATGAATATTCTAACATTTCCTGTTGTCAAATATAACTGTTGAGAGACTGAAATACAGTTCGAGTAGCAGTTAACGTGTTAATTGACCTAATAATTGAAACGAAATTAGAATTTTATTCAGAAACGTGCCGAAGTAGTTTAGATGCTCCTGTGAACGCAACTCCGTAAAGTGCCGTTGGCTCTATGGTGTCCGAAGAATACCAAAGTAAATAATCGCGCGAGGCGAAAGGGAGAAAAAGAGTCGAGATGAAAGGATTATTAAGTAGAAAACGCGAAACTAATACTATATAGCAATAATAATAAATTATCTAAGTGTCCAACTGTATTTTTGCAAGTGCAATAAAGTTATGCTTGTAAAAAAAAGCAATACGTTTGATATTTGTTGCAGCTTGAATACAGCTACGTTTCATTTTCTCTTTTTTTTTTAATTTAACAAACGAAGAGATGAAATTAATTTCGCGTAACTCGTAAGAACGTGAAAAATAATTTGATAATGTTACGTTCATTTTCCTCGCGACTAACACGGCATCGTATAATTTCGGTAATAATGTGAAAATTTGGTAAAACGTGTCGAACTCTATGCAATTATTTTTCTTTCAGCGAATCGTCTCGCAATCGGAAAACCTGCAGAGATGTGCGCGATACTTTCACGTTAACATTAGTCCCGGAGAAAAAGCAAAGTGCGGAACTGAGAATGGCGACGATGTAATTAACGATTCGTAAATTATCGTGGTATTTCGTCTACCTAAAATGGAATTATGTAAGGTGGTGTTGAAGTGTAAAATCTTACTTGCAGAACTACCCCATGATAGATCACTGCTATGACGTCGTCATCGTGGGCGCTGGAGGTGCAGGACTCAGGGCTGCATTTGGATTAGGTAATTCTGAAACAGAAAATTAAAATATGGTTAGTTTAAGTTCAATGAGTGAATATTTACTCGCGAAGGATGTTTGCGCATATTTTTTTTTATGATTATTTGGATGAATGATTCTCGATGCTCTGACTGCTGCATTGGTCGCTGAATTTTAACACAAATAGAAATACTATTCGATGCTATAAATGGTATTTTAACATAATAGATGCCGTAAATAAAATTTTTGAAAGATTTCTATGTTTTTAATTTTATGAGTTAGACATAGTTATCTTTATTTAAGTTACACAAATTTGGGATAAAATTAACGCAAAAAAGGATGAAGGATTTATTGCTAACTTTGACTTTCCCGCTCTGTAACGATGTGACTTTAACGGAAAAAGAGACATTTAACATGATACTTAAATAAAAATACCTCGACTGGTTACAAAGTTAACTATATTGCCGCTAAAACAGGTAGTAAAGGATATCGCGTGGCGGTAATATCGAAGCTGTTCCCAACGAGATCTCACACGGTTGCAGCTCAGGGTGGCGTAAACGCTGCTATCGATACTGATAACAACGACAATTGGCTTTACCATATGTACGACACCGTTAAAGGTTCCGACTGGCTCGGCGACCAAGATGCGATACATTTTCTAACGAGAGAAGCTGCACGAGCGGTTTACGAGCTTGAGAATTTTGGTAAACAGAAATTTAAATCCTAGCTAAAAAGATAAATAGCGTTTACAGACGAAAACAATTCAGAAGAAAGAATTTAAATTTTCTCGTCATTTCAAACTAATTCGCTTCGCCTACTTAACTCCGCTGTCTGGGTTTATTGCAATTGACTATTAATATTACTATTAATAGTTACTATTAATAACTATTAATATAATATTAATAGTCTTCTTCAGTTTTTAAATCCTAGTATTCATTTCAAATCTTTTCAAACTCGTTCGCTTCAGCTAATCAGCTCGCATGTCTTACATTTATTGCAATTAACTGTTAATATAACTATTAATAGTTACTATTAATAACTATTAATATAATATTAATAGTCTTCTTCATTTTTAAAATGCTAGTAATCATTTAAATCTTTTCAGATCAGTTCGCTTCAGCTAATCCACTCCGGTGTCTTAAATTTATTACAACCGGCTATTAATAGTCTTTACTTTGAAAAACTAGCAATCATTTTTAATATTAGAGATAAATATTATTAATTAGACTTAAAATTTGAAAGGATGTAAATTACGGATTCTATGATTGCACAAGAACTTCGTCATCGTTATCCACCTAGGTTGCCCGTTCACCCGGACGGACGAAGGGAAGATCTACCAAAGGGCATTTGGCGGGCAAACGCTTAAATTCGGCAAAGGTGGTCAAGCTCACAGAACCTGTGCAGTTGCAGACAGAACTGGCCATGCAATGCTTCACACTTTATATGGCCAAAGTCTGCGTTACGATGTGCATTACTACATCGAATACCTGGCCCTTGACCTTCTTATGCACGGAAGGTGCTGCAAGGGTGTCCTAGCATGGGAATTGGAAACCGGACTTTTGCATCGATTTAGGGGTCACCATACGGTAACATCGAAGAAAGAATACGACACTTTTATTTTTAGCTGTGACTCAATGAGCTTTAATGTTATCTTGTGTAAAAACGATAAAAACCGATGTTTTGGATTTCACTTTTTGAATGCGTCGAGAATTAATTCGAGTTTTGAAATGCCATTCTTTCAAACGTACCCTTTATTTACAAAAATTAAAATTGCCACTGACAAAATATCCTCCGAGCCCAAATTAGATTCCACAATCTTCTCAAATCAATCGAACGAACATTCAACGAACGCAAATTACTTTAAATCAACCGGTAAAAATCCTAATAAAAAGAAGCGACTCGTTCAAAGTCCTGAGCTCAACCTAAATTTATCCAAAAATTTCTATCACTCGATTAGAACTCATCAGAGCTAAAGAATTATTTAAAATTTGAAAAATGACATACTCTGTCAGATACTAGCAACGGGAGGTGCAGGAAGATGTTACTTATCCTGCACAGCTGCCCATGCTTGCACCGGCGACGGTATGGCAATTGCCTCAAGAGCGGGATTGCCTCTCCAAGATATGGAGTTTATCCAGTTCCATCCAACCGGTATTCGAGCAAAGAAAAAACGAATTTCAGCCTACGCAACCCGCGCTTGCAAATATTTTCCGCGTCTTATCGGCCAATCTTTCCGCCAGGTATTTACGGCAGCGGTATCCTCATAACGGAAGGCAGCAGAGGAGAAGGCGGGAAACTTTTGAATTCTCAGGGAGAGTTTTTCATGGAAAGATACGCGCCCAATGCGAAAGATCTTGCGTCCCGTGACGTCGTATCCAGAGCTATGACTGTGGAGATATTCGAAGGAAGGTAAACAGAAATAAAATCTTTAAAAATAATTCGAATCTGAGGGTATGCAATGAGTTTAAGCTGATGTTGCTGAATCTACGTAAAGTTGGGATTGAAAGAAAGTGGGAATTTTCTGTGCACAAGGATTTCTCTATTTTTATTTTTCGGTTTTAACACTTATGATCATTTAGCCTAGGATCTGCTCTTTAAGGTATCACATAACGTAGAAAATATAGATTTTTTAAATTTCATTCTAAACTGATGTTGCTGAATTTTTATAATGTTGGTCTCCGAAGAAACCGATTCTATGAACATGGATTTTTAAATTAGGTTTCAAAATGTAGCTCTAAAATTCCGTGTGATGGAAAACATCAGGGAGTAGAAAATAATAAAAATACAGAATTGTTATACTATTTTTTCAACGTTATCTATAAAATGTAAAAATACTTCTGTGCCAAAGTATTATGCATATTTATACCAAAGATTGCCACCTTAATCGTCGATCCAGTTTTATTAATCATTTCCCTCGCTAGCATATGACACTCTTACACAAGCCGATGAATAATTCTGAGTTGAGTAGCCTGGTTTCATTAATTTCTAATTCTGAAATCCTTCAGAATTCAATCAATACAGAAATAGACGTTCCGCTATATAGAATGGCATATTTATGTAAATAACAAGACACAAATTTGAAAATCAATTAAAACTGTCACATATTACGTGAATGGGTAATTAAAGTTGTTTTATGAGCCCAATAACTCTGTCGTTTAAGTCTTTCCCCGTACAACTATGTTTTTAAGTGCGACAGTAAATTTTGCAACACCAGTTTAGGACGAACTTTTACGTCTTAAAGCGAGACGAGCAATTATCTAAACTAGAAAATTGCCAGAGGTGTCGGTGCAAAGAAAGACCATATACATCTACAATTGCATCATCTGCCGACTGAAACGATACGAACAAAGCTGCCGGGTATTTCGCACTTGTCTTGGGTATTTGCCGGCACTGACGTACAAAAGGAGCCGATCCCTGTTATTCCGACGGTACATTATAATATGGGTGGAATACCGACAAATTGGAAGGCCCAAGTAAGTCATTAAGAAAGGCTACTGTCAGTCATTTTAACCCTTAACACTTTGAAGCACATCGCTATGGAAAATACACCGTCATTATTTTATATCTAACTTACATACCGTGATTTTTTAAACCCACTAACAAATTGAAAGAAATTGAATCTAAAAGTAATATAAATAAATAAATCTTGTGACATTTAAATGAAAATAATTTTCTTCTATAACTGGGGCCTATCTTTAAAAATGCCAACTACATTGTTAGAAACTTCATCTAATTATCACATCATTTCAACAGTATTTTACTTATTTTACCGAATATATTAGTAAATCTGTAAAAATTATGGTTTAAAAGCCATAAGAAACTCCACTGCATTAAACAGAGCTGGTCGCCGATAAACCCCATGATATTCAATGCGCTGACTATTTTACCGCTGAACAATGATACACCGCTGTTAGCCATATTTCCGAAAATTGAACTATTTTTCGAAAGTCGAAATACATTTACATAATACTAAATATGAATACTACGAAACTGAAACGATAATACATAATACACTTGCAACGAAGACATGCTGTTAAATCCACCACATAAAAAACGCTACGATGATTCGTCATGTTAACACCTATACGCAATCGCTATCAAGAACTCCTAAAATAATTATTCGCCGTCACGTGCACCATACTTGAATGCTATTTATAGAAGGTAATTAAATTAACAAGGTTCTAACGCGAGAAAACGAGGATGACCACATAATCGAAGGACTTTGGGCAGCCGGTGAAACCGCCTGCGCGTCCGTCCATGGTGCTAATCGGTTAGGTGCTAACAGCCTCCTGGAGTTAATTGTCTTCGGGAAAGCTATCGCCGATCAAATAGACTGCATGACACGACCTGGAGAACGTCACGAGGATTTGACGGCAGTAAGATGATGATTTACGTATTCAAAAGAATAATTAGAATTTTCACAGTTTAGGTCGGGAAGATGAACGTTTTATAAAGAGTTAGAAATACAGTGCTGATTCTAAAGATGTATTGTGAGATACGCATTGGATTAGTTTATTATTAAGTGCACGGAATTGCGAGAGAAATGAAGTCGTAGAGTAATTTTTGATTTTCTTCCAAACTTTGTCTGATCGACATGCAAGTAAATTTAAATATACTAAATGAGTACTTTGGCAGAAGAGGTGAAAATTTGGTTAATTCAGGTTTTATAAGATAAAAGTAGAATATTTACTTCATGGTTCCTCTAGCAGTTTAGGTAGTTTTTCAAACAAATTGTGAACCGGTCATTTTGACCGGCTTGGTAGGTTTAGTGTTAATAATGTTTAATCGATGCATTTGTAGACAATCGGCGAAGAATCTATCTGCCGTTTCGACGCGACCCGTTATGCAAAAGGTTGCGTTCCTGTAGCTGAACTACGCGAGGAAATGCAGCAAACAATGCACCGATACTGTTCGGTCTTTAGGACCTGCGACGTATTACAACGAGGCTGCCGTGAAATGACTCGTCTTTACACCTGCGATCTGCCAGACCTTTGTGTAGGTGAATTCATCGAGACATTATACAGGGTGTTAAAAAAAAGAAATCGTAATCGTAACTACTTTTGCTATTACTATTAACCTTCATCCGTCCCCTTTAATTTTTAATACTAAAACTACCGGCTGTAAATCTATTACGTTTAAATGTACCGAATAAGTACTTTGGACCAAAGGGAATATGAGTTGAAAAAGACGATAAATGAAATAATTTAGATTTTATAAGATAGAATTGGAATACTTAGCGCATGGTTCCCCTATCAATTTCGATAATTTTTAGAATTAATTTGATTGCCTTGGTAGTTTTAGTGTTAAACAAAGGCAGACCTGCTTGGAGCCCGATAGGAAGTTTAATTTTGAGTATACAGTTACGATATGCTCGTAAATGCTTTCTTTGCATGACTGAGCATAGGTGTCACTTTCTAATGTTATATAAAATTATACTACGCTCCTATAACCAAAGACGTCTATCTATTTGTTCAGAAATCTATACATTCTACTTATTCTATCAAAATTTTACCATTTAAAAATGTTAAGCAGAGCCCGATACCATGGGCACTGCAAACACATTATCCGCCACTGTAACATATGTGACACACCAAGGAATTTGCCAAGAACTCTAGAAAGAAACATTTGCAAGCATACGTTCCTTAAAACTGTCTTACTAAAACATTCATTTCCTATCCAAATCCCAAGCATTTGTCCTTTTGTTCGACGACACCCTATAGAAGTTCATTGTTTAGCGTTCTATTCTCCAACGTCCTTCGAACGTTACCGATGCAATACCTTAGGTGCAGGATCAATCTCTGATCTGGAATACAGAGCTCGTAGAAGCTATAGAGCTGCAAAACATGATGCTAGTTAGCATGCATATAGTCTACGCCGCCGAAAACAGGAAAGAGTCCAGGGGATCCCACGCCAGAGACGATTACAAGGTATCCGCGTCATGAATTCGGGTTGTACTGATAACATTTCGAAAGATCGTCTTGTAATCTCAAGCAATTCGTGAATGCGTCGTTATCGCTAGGAAAGAGTCGATGAATACGACTATTCGAAGCCTCTGGAAGGTCAGACGAAACGGCCGTACAGCGAACACTGGAGGAAACATACTCTAACTTGGGCTCACGATGACGCGTCGGTTAGTTGACGAACTTTCCGTGTTCTTTCGAGCTAAATATTACTACTGAAATGAATAGGGTGTATTACGATAGGCTCTGAGGTGTTTTTTTATATTCTTTTTCGAAAACATAAGACTAATAGAATTAGAAGCATGTAGATCAATTTAGGTACAATATGGAGGCCCTTATTCTTGACATGGTTGTTGGTTCTGCGTTATATCACAGCTGTGTTACGTGATATTCATTGTCAGCAGAATCGTCAGCCTGCATAGCTCGTTTATTTTTATCGTTATGGAATGATATTTCGAATAAGGGGAACAGTATATTAATCAGAGAGTAGCACAAGCGAAATTATTTCTTAGCAAGCCTCATATTGGTTAATATTTTATGGTTCTTCTACGTTTGAAGTTGCACGGACACGTGTAATTACTTCATTGACGTCAATGTGTTAAGTAATCTTGCCATGGCATTAAACGCAAAACATACAGATAAGTTAACTTTCTGGATCTATAGATGTTTACTGTATTCGATAGAATTTCGAGTGACCTTTTAAATTTGTTACAAAATTTTTCAATTAAACATATTATAGTTGTGAAAGTAAATAACTTTTCTATACAATTACATAATTTTTCTACGTATAATAAATCTCACCTAACATATACTCTATAGCACTCCGTAAATTTCATAGGAATACAAATCCCGATAAGTTTGAATATTTATATCGATTCAATGCGATATCGCAGGACCTTGATTTCTAAATTACGTAATACAACGGAATTTAATGCTTCGCAGATTTGCATCTCTTATCGGCCCGTCATTGATAGTACTTTAGACGAATCAGAAGCCCAACACGTGCCCCCTTCGATTCGAGCGTACTAATGCAGATTACTATTTCGACAATCAAAACTCTGATTACGTCGCATCAGTGTAACCGAACTGTCGTGTTAAAGTAAGATTATAAATTCGTATCAGGACTCTA
This sequence comes from Cerceris ruficornis, assembly GCA_963989415.1. Lineage (NCBI taxonomy): Eukaryota > Metazoa > Arthropoda > Insecta > Hymenoptera > Crabronidae > Cerceris > Cerceris ruficornis. Next base: position 8,390,185 of record OZ022523.1, read on the forward strand.
CTTCGTCTTGCATAATCTTTCTTACATATTACATGAAATTTCGATTAAACTGTAACTAGACGGGCAATGCGTTCTAACCTACGTCACCATTTTCCTTGAACGTGAACTGTTCAATAAAGGAAACTTTTCTTTCCAATAACTATACAACCATAATTTTAAGCTCCTTTTTATAGGCCTCAACTATTCAATTTAACTTACTACAACACTTATTTCTACATAATATAAGTAACTTTCCAATAAAATCGTATGCAACATCCGTGTCTTATTCCTTTCAATAAGCCAAATACAACAGGAGCAGAAGTTCTACTAGTCTACACATGAGCCGTTTATTTCCAAAGTGCCATAAGTCACTTTAATGTGTTGAAAAATGATAATTTACAATGACTGTACAAAATTATACTGTGAAAAATATGAGTATCCAAGATAACAAGCGCAAGTTATTCTCCTCGAAAATTGGCATCAATATTTTTAAACGCGTTCAAACGCAAACTCTAAATATCTCGATTTAAAAAGTAAGCGACGTATTTCACTTTCAAAGTAAACGGCTCATATATCGTATCTTACTTTGCGATCAATAAAATCGCATAGATCAAACTTACAACGAAACGATGACATTATTTAGTTTACCTTCTATACATCTCCGAAGGAAACTGGCCTTTCGCGAATACTCCTACACTCACCAACACATAATCTGCTCTCACGCACATGATATCTGACTTAACACTCCCCTACGCTGTGCCCCACCGCTCGCCCTAAAGTCTAGCTATATAGAGGACGAGCCTACAGCAGATCGACCAATGAGGAAACGAAAAACGCGTCATGCCGTCAGCCTTACGGTGTGACAAATCTCGTTCTTTTTTTCTCCTATACACTAAAGCAGTTTCAGCTGGATTATAAACGTAACGTCGCTGTAAAATCTCGCTATACTTTGCGAGGCAACAGATTTTTTGCCTGCGCGAAGGCAACATCGTTTAGGAATGTAATTTCGAAGTATTGGAATATAGAAACTTAAAAAAGTAATCTTAGAGTTCTATCTGCTTAAGACTTGGTTCAAATGTAAGAGCAATTTGTTAATAAATTTTGATACGAGAGAAAGTACTGTTTTTTCAGGGTTGAATCATGTAGCGTGAGCTTACCTTTCACCGAGATATTTTGTCATTGCCAAAGGTATACGTGTTGGTATGTAGACTTTAATCATGTACAATTACACCCACGTATTAAAGATCCTTCATTTGACGAGCTCAAAGATAAATTTCACATTCAAACACGTTTAATGAAACTGCACAGGGAAGTCGAAATAACGTTAACACCCCATGCGGAGACTATGCGAAATGAGAACCGCTTGAGATTCACCTCTCTCGCGGTTCACGTTTAACTTTCCCGCTTGCACTTAATTACCTGCAGTAAACGTTCAATTTTTGGAAGCCGGACCGTTATGTAAATAATACGCGCATGACACTGCAAAACGAAGACGCGCGTAGACAAAATGGTTATGAATAAACATCGATATAATTAGAATAAAAATTAGGAAAGAAATCAAAGGTGAGGTTACCTCAGAGGAGTGCAGTTGGCAGCACTGGTACTCCAAGAGCTTCCGCCAGTAGTCGGTACTCAACCGACTCGAACACTTCACGTCGCCGTGCGAGAAGTGCGGGAGTGAAGTTAACAAAAATTGGGGTTAGTTATACGGTGTAGCTAAACGCGCGCTCATTAGGGACGTGCGTGATTTTATTGTTAAAAAAGGAATTCTGTGACTGGATCGTAATATTATATCAAGATGAGCGGTCTATTGAAGTTGTCGTCTTTACTGGCGAAAAATACTCCTAGAACGACATTGGTAAGATTTTCGTTAAGTTATATAATTTTTAATCCCGCAATGATGTTCGTTTATCGTGCAATACTTAACTCCGAAGAATTACGTAATTTTACGAGACACGCTATAGGGGATACCTACCCAGCAACCCTACCCAAGAAACGTTCTCCATGGGATCGTTGCTTGTTTCGTTTTAAACTTCGAAAAAAAGAAGCGGTAGCAAATCCAATTCGATGAGTGTAATTCAAAGAGTATCAGGAGAACGTCTCGCAGACAATTCTGACGTCGATCGTCTTTTTTTACCGCATCTGCATGATTCTCTACCCGCCACCCCGCGGTTAACCGGCTCGTGGAGATTTCGATTTTTGGTTATAAGTAAAAAAAAGGAGGCGATAGTGTCGTTTGAGATAAACAATCGTTACTTTTCTAATTACCTGTGTCGCCGGTGAATTAACATGTCTAAAGTTGAAATCGTGTATTACGTTATAGTTAAACCTAATTATAATTGCGGATGAGCCGCCGGTACAGGAAGCTCCTACTAGCGGGAAATTGCGCTCTTTAAATCATCATTTAATTTATTAAAAATGTATTGATATCTGCAATTTTTAATAATGTTTGTAATTTTTTGTCGTTCAAGTTCACTTTAGTTAACGTAATTTGATGTTATGAAAAATCCTGTGATAATTGTATTAACACGATTCGTAAAAGTAGAAAGATGAAATTTTTGTAAATATTTTAAGAGAAATATTTTTTAAGGAAAATAGTATAAGTCGTAATACGAAATAAAACATTCACCGGTTTTACCGTCCACGTATCGTCTCTTTTAATCTCCATATGGCAAAGTATATATACTCGCCGACACTGTGTAGTCTTCTTGTGCAATCTCTGTTTTCCTTCTGATACGGGCAATTACACTTAGAGCATGTAATCAATTTTCAAATGCAATTATTCAACATTTTCTAATTAAACGTCCCGGCAATTTTCTTCGAAATGCGTTTTACGAATTACTGTAAGATACGATTGTTTTTCTAGGTCCGATTTAACCTTGTTCGTAATAGTTGGAAGATAGTTTCTATTTATAAAATATACGTACAATAATTTCATTCGGTAAATGACGATTGAGAATAAATTTCAATTATTGTGAATTGCATTTTCGTTGTTTTTCGAATTATTACGAGCAACAGTATATCGTTCGCATTTTCGGGCTAATTTTTTTTTTTAACTTTCGAAACGATCCCTTCGTGTCGATTTAAAACGAAGTATTTATAGAATTACTAAATATCTATGACGAATTTGGACTCCTACGAATTTCCTGATCAAGGTTTTGAAGTAAAATATTTTCAGTGCTTGGAATATCTATGTACTTTCACTGGCGAATAATTTATGAGATAGAACGACGTCTTGTAAAAAATCTAATTATAATTATGTAATTCTGTTGCTTCTTTTAGTAAAGAATTTTTAATGTTTCTATGAATAAACGATTTGAAGTATCAATGAATACGTGTATCTATTAATATGCATCCTGAATTATATTTTCATAATTTTAATCGTAATTTATTCGTCTCCTTATTATCGCTACCGATCGTAGTATTACGTTAAAAAATATTATATTTATAATAGTTTTCTGAATAAATTCTCTTATTTTTTTTGTTCTTATTTCAGAATAAGCTAGGATTACCTGTGCTCAATAATCGAAAATTACATTACACACCGGATGGCAAAGCTGCAAAAGTATCGGACGCTATTTCTCAACAGTATCCACTGATAGATCATACGTACGATGCCATTGTTGTGGGTGCTGGTGGTGCTGGGCTACGTGCCGCCTACGGATTGGTCGCAGAAGGTTTCAAAACTGCTGTTGTTACCAAATTATTTCCTACAAGATCGCACACTGTTGCTGCTCAAGGAGGTATCAATGCAGCTTTGGGTAATATGGAGGAAGACAACTGGCAGTGGCACATGTACGACACTGTCAAGGGATCTGATTGGTTGGGTGATCAGGATGCTATTCATTACATGACTCGTGAAGCCCCAAAAGCGGTCATTGAATTGGAAAACTGTGGCATGCCTTTCAGCCGAACTACAGATGGTAATTACTGCATAATCTATACACTTTAAAAACTAGATTGATACGTCTTTCAAAAATATTACATTCCACTTCATTTATAAAAGAATATAACGATGAAAGTAAAATTGTAAGCACAATATACATATAATTTACAGGTGTGGCAGAAAATATTTGTATCATTAATAATTATCATCTTGCATTCTCATAAACTCTTCTCCGATGCATCGCTCATTAACGTTTCTGTTGTTCCTGATGTAGAATCAGAATCCGAGTCGGTATCGTTTTCGCTCTTATCACTCTGCTTTTTTCCCTGAAGAAACACATATTCTTATTGCAAGTTACTTATCACTGACACAGGTATCGCCCAGAAAGCAAATGATTATTTTGATTAAATATATCATTGACCTCGTTATCATCAGGGGTTTTTTGTTTTTGCGTAGTTCCAGGCTTTTTCGGATCAGTGTTGGGAATGGGCTTATTTTTCTGTTCGGTCTTTCTGTGATCTTGTTTCTTATTTCTATAATTTTTTGCAGCCTCCAGATATGGCTGCTTTTCTTCGACCGACATGTCTCTCCATCTTTCTCCAGCTAATTGAAGTACTCTTGTACTTCTTAATCCCGTGAACTTCTACAAGCATAAAACATCTGCCTGCAATATCTGTTCAAATAACATCCAATTTTGTCTATGCTTACTTGTCTGAACTCTTGAGCAAAGTTGATGAAGGCATTTGAACTGACCCACCGTTTAGGTCTCGAAGTTTGGGGTGAACGAGAACGAGTACGCGAACGTAATACCCGATTTTGAATTGACAAAGAGCGAGATTTCGAAGCTTCCCTAAAAGTGTTTATATATGGGCAGTTATAATCTTAGTAATACAACATATATGGTAACTGCAAATGATAGACACAAATCAGTTTCGTATTTCACGTAGATTTGTACCTTGATTTACATCCTATGTTATTCTGCTGATATTTATTAGCATCAGCTTCAATCACCTCATTAGTACCATCATTATTACCATTTGCATCCTCAATCACGTTATTTTCTCGTTCTTGTTTCATACTATCATCCATAATTTAATATCAGGTACAAATAGTATTCTTATGATATCATGAATAATGCATATTCATTTACATGAAAATCTAATAGCTAATATCTGCCAAAATTTATCAATATCCTATAAAAAAAAAAAGGCTTCCACAATTTTTATACTGACATTTGTAACAGAAAGTTCCACACTATGGTTGCCATGTAGGTAAACATTGCTCTATTTTTGTTAAGTTGCCTGAAAGTTGCTCATTCTCATGTAATCTTCCTCATTTCAGAGCAATGCCTTATGAAAAAAAAAAAACTTTAAACTTATCAAAGATATCATTTTTATTGTCATGCATAGAATGCTTGTAAATTTAAAGCTTAATTGTCTCGTTACAGGTAAAATCTATCAGCGTGCCTTTGGTGGACAATCATTGAAATTCGGAAAGGGTGGTCAAGCTCACAGGTGCTGCTGTGTAGCTGACAGAACAGGTCACTCGCTTTTGCATACCCTCTATGGTCAATCGTTAAGCTACGATTGCAATTATTTCGTGGAATACTTCGCGCTCGATTTACTTATGGAGGGAGGAGAATGTCGTGGAGTGATCGCACTTTGCCTAGAGGACGGTACGCTTCATCGTTTCCACGCAAAAAATACCGTACTGGCAACCGGAGGCTACGGCCGTGCATATTTCTCCTGCACGTCCGCTCACACATGCACCGGTGACGGAACTGCAATGATATCGAGAGCAAATTTGCCAAATCAGGATCTGGAATTCGTGCAATTTCATCCCACCGGTAAAATCGATATAAAGATATTGATAATTCCACTACGTTAATAACACGGTATACTAACGGAAATAAATACGGCTTAGGAATTTATGGTGCCGGGTGCCTTATCACGGAAGGTAGCCGTGGTGAAGGAGGCTATCTCATAAACAGCGCAGGAGAAAGATTTATGGAACGTTACGCACCGGTCGCGAAGGATCTTGCCTCTAGGGACGTAGTATCTAGGTCTATGACTATTGAAATCCGAGAAGGCAGGTAAGTGTAACACGACGGGAATGTATGAGCGTTATGTAACTAATAATTAATCTCTTATACGTAATATGTAATTGTTGTCCAGAGGCGTAGGTCCGGAAAAGGATCATATCTACTTGCAACTGCACCACTTACCACCCGAACAATTGGCAGCAAGACTGCCTGGAATTTCAGAAACTGCAATGATATTTGCTGGCGTTGATGTAACGAGAGAACCTATTCCTGTTTTACCTACAGTACATTACAACATGGGTACGTTATATTAATTTTTCTGTTTTTTAAAACATCGCTCTCGTGATATAAATACAGTAGACTCTCGTATAATGCGGTTAATGTTTACCATATTGTTGGAATACGCGTTACACGAGTTTACTGTAGTGATGTGAATCGTTGAAAATAATTGTAACGCGTAAGTGAACACGAAAATAAAGGCCTAATTTGTATTAATGAAATTCACGCAGGAGGAGTACCTACAAATTACAAAGGACAGGTTCTAACAAGGCATAATAACGAGGATAAAGTTGTACCCGGACTCTACGCCTGTGGAGAAGCAGCTTGCGCATCCGTTCACGGAGCTAATCGACTTGGCGCAAATTCGCTGTTAGATTTGGTCGTCTTTGGACGTGCATGTGCCAAAACGATTGCTGAGGAAAATAAACCCGGTGAAGCTATCGGACCTCTTAGCTCCGTTAGTTTCGACTTTCTTTCGTTATTTGCAAAGTAAAAGAAACAAACGAATATTTTATTAATATACGATAAAATCGTAGAACGCTGGAGAGGCAACTGTGGCTAATTTGGATTGGGCCAGGAATGCAAACGGTAGTATTCCGACCGCAAGTTTAAGGCTGAACATGCAGAAGACCATGCAAACACACGCTGCTGTATTCAGAACGGCTGAAACTCTGCAGGATGGTAAAATAAAATTCAATGATTCAATGTTAGTACGTGATTGTAAAGATAACGTTCTACAGGCTATCTAAATTTTTACTAGGTTGTCAGAAGATGTCTTCGATCTACAAGAAAATGCAAGACCTAAAGGTTGCGGACAAATCCATGATCTGGAATTCCGATCTGATAGAAACGTTGGAGTTACAGAACTTGATGATAAATGCCGTGCAAACTATCACCGCGGCTGAAAATAGAAAGGAGAGTCGTGGTGCACATGCACGTGAAGATTTCAAAGACAGAATCGACGAATACGATTACAGTAAACCGATAGACAACCAACAACCGAAACCAATCGATCAGCATTGGAGAAAGCATACGCTTACAAAGATCAACCCTCAAACTGGAGAAGTAAGTGAAACTAATAATTATAAACGTATTCTACGATATCCAACATTCCGAATTCGAGTGAACAAAATTCCAATTGCTTTTCAGGTATCCATTGATTACAGACCGGTGATAGACAATACGCTAGACAAAAAGGAATGCGCGACGGTACCACCCGCGATTCGTTCCTATTAGATTAATTTTTTTCGATTAATAATCTAGCACTCTTAGTCTCATGCAAAATTTTTGTTCATGTTATCTCTCATAACGGCAACTCATATAATTTATGACTCTCGCACAGAGGACCGGAATGAAAACGGCTAATGCTGAAGTCACTCGTGCAACACTATACAGTGCAGCAACGTTTTTAATTTATTATACTTATGAACCACGTCGTGCACCAAAGTTGATTCTTGTCAATGCTTGCACGCGTCGCGTGCAAGATTAGTTGCTCTTATAGGATAATGGTGCTGAGATTATCTTCATTATTTCAAAGAAGAGTTAAATCGATCTCTTAGCGAGCCAATGCTAATATAAATGTTTACATAAATTAATAGTAACCATTAGCGTGATTCTGATAAGGAATGATTCCATGCACAGATATGTTGAGGAGTAATGTTTCTTGCTACGTTTGTGAAACGTTGTTATTTATAATGCTTAGAGTCACAATCTGTTTCAATGGTTTTTCGTTAGTCGCAGAGAAGCATGTGATGTGATGCGATGTATTTTAAAAACAAAATCTAGTGGTTGTTTTGCGATATTAGACGGATTTTTAACAATTTTTGCCAAATTTCTGCAAGCAAATATTCCCTAAACAATTGTGCAGCAACAGTATGTCATTTTCTTAGCGGCGGAATACTTAACGCTCACATATCGATGTAGAAACATTTAAACAGATTTACTTGTAAGTAGAAACACAGTATTTGAAGCAAGCTCATTTCATTTAATCTTAATTGGACTGTTCATTTTCGCATAACTGAAATTTATTCGGTACTTACTTTAGTATTCAGCTTTTATATGTTTGCCAGCGATAAGGTACATCCGTTTCTACATTGTCTGTTAAACCCAGGTAAGAAAAACTCGTAGCGTTACGTACTTTTTACAATGTGGACACAAATATGAAACATACAGTGATTAAACTAAGGCACAAGTATAAAAAGTATACTTTTCAACAACATAAATCAAGGGGAGCATGCTGCGCAGCATGGTGAAATTGTATATAAGATTACGGTTGTCAGTAAAATAAACAATTCATACAGCTTCTATTCATCGAGATTTTTCTATTTCATATTCCTTTCCGAATGAAAATATTTCTTTACATTTGGCTCTGTGCGATGTCTTTTAACACTAGATCTGAGAAGGTGATCGAAAAGGCTTGTTTTGAATTTCTTGTAAGTACTCCTGAAATTTTTAACGGTCTTTCTTTTTTTAATTTCTACTTCTATCGTGTATACTGTAATTAAATCGATGAAGTTCTTTGCCTCCTTCATTTCTTTTCTTCTAACGTATTTATTCCACATTTTGAAATATATTGAATTATTCGTTGGTAGGTCCAGTGTTAAATGTCCATTTCTCCGATACGGATTTTTATATTAAATGTAGAGATGAAATACACTCCTTTGATGAATATTTCGTTTATTAAACCCATATTTTAAATGTTCTGGTCATAAATAAGAATTTCGCAGATTAAATAAAAATTTCTACCGAAGATATTTTCTAAAGCATTAAACTAAAGCTCATACAGTCGAGCTAATACTTCAGAAAATTTTGTTACAGTTTAACTTAAAATGAGCATGAATTTAATGGGCATGTTCTCGCATACAAAACAATTGCAATAATTCTGTAAAAGAATCCGACGTGTCTCGAAACAAACATACAGGAACGTAATAATCGCTTAAGAAGGCTAATCCGTCTGGCAATTAAAAAAAAAATGTGAAGAATGACGGTACAAATTGAACGTCATTGGCACCAACATAAATGCTTCTTCATCGTTTGGTAGTATGAGCTACGTAGATATTTTATAGTCAGAGCTGAGCAAAAAATATTATCATCGTAATAGAAAATAGCAATAAAAGAATTTATCATTTCAGTTATTTCGAACGAAACGAAATTTCTAACAGAATCAATAGCTGGAACGCTGCTAAAGTTACTTTATTGCCATCGTAATTTGGCGAAATGCTGCATTTAACGTTTGTAAAAATTACGTATATAAATTCACATTTACTATTTTCTATTTCGAACATAGTACTTTCTCAGTTCTGCTCCTTAGGCTAATTTTCAGCTAATATTTTTCATGTTTCTTGGCATTATCGTCCAATTCTTGCTAGAAACGAAGTCGCGAGTAAGGCGTATCATTTTAAAATGTAATTTCCCGTTTATATTCATTACTAAAGGAATTGCAATTTAGTATATTTGTTCATTCACTAAATCGTATGCGTTGGATACGTTTGGTAGTAATTCATCTAAATTAGATTCTGAATAAACACACATTATTTCAACTCGAAATCGATACGTCTTACTCAACTATGAAAACATGTTTTTACGTTTTCGGTTGTAATTTCGCCTAATTGTTATTGATCTAATATATATGTATGTAAACATACAAATACATGTTTCTCCTTTTAGTAAATCAAGCAGTCAATGGAATACCTCTCGATTTAAAAATTTTCTACACATTAGTTTAATCGTTCACACACACATAAACGCGCTTGTTTACGGTGCGACACGAAGTTGATATTCCTCTCCGAATTCTTTTAAGATTTTTATGCTCGAAAAGACTGAAGGATGTCAAGCGAAAATCATATTTTACAATGCAGCATGAAGAAATGATTTTATAAAAGCTGAAAACATATATATTTTACGTCGTATAAAATTGTATTTAAAAATTAAAAACTTTTACGCAACATTTTTTCTTTCTTCTTCGAGACCAAAAAGAAAATTAAATTACATCCTTAAACGCAACCGTAAGTGTAAGTTTTACAAGCTAAAAATGAAATTGTCTTATTGAAATATTCCGCAAAATCTCAAAGTTCTCAACACTAGTTTTAAACGCTCTATAGCCAACCACTTTGTGCAGACATTTCTACAGATTTTTCATCGATACACCGCAAAAGAGGAAACAAAAATGAAAAACAGCTGGAATCCGACCACAGATACAATTCAGATCAAATTTCTACGTCGTCAATTTCTACTTACGCCCAATAAAATATACAACTATAACCCGATGGAATTTGCATCTAATTGCACGCGATTCTCAATTTACAATTTTCCACTTCTCCTGCAATCATATCTCACGAAATCTCCCCAAACGAAGCACCTATAAATGAAATCATCCCTTAAGTATACACTAGCACAGAATGCGTTTGATAAATATTGCGCAAAGTTCGCCATAGAGGTTCAGAAAAGCTTTTCCTAATCGAAACGTTTTGAGATTTACAATGTACAGGCAGGTACGTCTCACAAGGGAAACAGGCAGCATAAAGATTCAAAGTGTTTCCAGACTGTTCAGGCCGCCCGTGTTTTTCCCCTGTCAGATCATCATCAACGTTTCCCCAATTGATGTCTATTAGCAGCTAATCGTCAGCCACCGGAGTCCACGTGGTAGCTCTTCATTATCTAGTGTTTACAAGTGACAATGACGATAATAACGACAGCATTCGTGTCTCAGTTCGAAGAAAGGTTCAGCCAATATCGACCATGTATTTTAGGATAAACGCGCGCGTCTCCGCGAGGGAAGCCATAGGAGAAGAACGGTTTCCACGGGATATTTTATCCCTTTGCTCCCTCATCCTCAGGAACATAATTAACATCTCTGCATCCAGAATCCACATTCATACGTCTCTGACTCGCACGATGGTGGTGGGTGACACTAAATGGATGGTGATAGATTAAGTCTTGTGCATTGTTGACGGTGCTCGGCGTCTGTATGCATTCGTCGCCTGGCACTGTTCACGAGGTGGCTCGTAGCTTTTCCAGCGCCGGTACCAGAGACTCCTCGAGTGTGGGTCCACAACTTAGCCCACATTCGCCGATCCATCTTGCCTTACCACTCGCGTGGGACTGTAAAAGATCATTCGATACAGTCAGCTTTTTTCTGTATTTCTTTCTCTTGTTAGTGTTACAATGATTTCATCTGGGATGTACTGGCTTTGGATGGATGTTTGAATGAATGAGGCTGCAATGTAGATGTGTCGTAGGAAAGATTTCTCATCAGCTGGCCCGATGATTGCAAGATTGAGCTTTTATCTTCGCAATCAGCGTAGCCGTGTTAGCTGATACGATGATTTTGTCCAGGATGTAGTGTTTTAGGCGAATTTTCAACTAAAGAAGGTATCGTATGTTAAATAATGATTTAGGACCAATTTTCCAAAGGTGAAGGAGGAGTTGAAATCTTGGGCCCGCTTTCTGGGAGTCTGAGACCTTTATTTCATGCTGATCATAGCGTTATGGTTTAAAATTGTGTATCTTGATGATTTCTTGGGTTCTGAATGTTGAGGAGGATGGCTTGAGACGGAGGAGACAAAGCTGTGAAGTGACGTCGAGTGGATATGTGGCTGCTTTCGCTTTTAGTAATTGTCTTCTACGATGTGTATCTGTTAGTTTCTTTCGATCGATAGGATTCCATTATTTTATCGATGAATGAAACAAGACGGAAATTATGTAAGCTAAGACAAAAGTTTCTGTAAGTTAGGTGAATGAAGACTACGAAACGACCGGTGAATCACCGACTTCATTTAGTTAACAGCTCTATTCCGAATCTTATCGCAAACACAAATTACTAGAATCACCTTCATTAAATACGAAAAGCTATTATAAAACATTCAGTAGAGAATCGATAATCGCAATTCTCATTTAAACATGAGATGTATACTATAAAAATTCAATTAAATCCATATCTCTTCACGTCTGTAACTAGAAGTTATAATTTTCTTTTAATTACACCGACTGTTAGACCATAAAGAAAATTTATTCCAAGATACCATTAAGTTTCCCGATATTATATATATATATTTTTTACCAACCATTAAATTTTGTACTACTCCATATTCATTCTTATAACTTCATGTAATCAGTAATTTAAAAATTAAATATCGAAATACCGTTTCTTTAATACAACTCGTGTTGCATATTTGAGAAGCAGCCACGCATCCTAGGAGCAAAGAATATTATGAAGGCATGATACTACATTTCTAGGAATATGTGCTCCCTTTGTCTCCTGAAAATGGAATATACAATGGGGGTCAAAGACAAATATTTACCGTGGTAAGGTCACGTTTCCACGCGGTGTGGCAACGTCCGTCGCAAAGTGGACACGGTCGTTGCAGGGAATAACCACCACACTCGCTGCAATCAAGGGATACGTGCTCCTCGCTCCACGAGACACCGCATCTGCAAGCACAAAGGCAGAAATTCCATAGAAACTAGGATCTTGTGTAATTCTACTTGTAACTATCTAAAAGGCAGAGACTAAATTAATCGTAGGACTTTAAATATTGAGCAGTCAACTGCGGAATTTAGTTTTAAGAATCCCTCGCGGTATGCGCAATTAACTCCTTGCCTTACAATAACCTGGCACTCGTCAGGGTGTAAATGAAATAGGAGGCTTTTATGATATCAATCAGTCACGAGACGATCAAATTATTTCTAAAATATTGATATGTATTGCGTTACATTCTACGAAAGATCAGAAATGCAAATGAATGTTCCATTTCTTCTCACTCGAATCTCGCAAGTAATAAATTTAAAAAAAAATCAGACGTATGCCAAAACCCGTAATTTTCTTTTTATCGTAAACATTTAATGCAATCGGCGCCGAAGACAATTTTAATCTTCGCCAACTCTGGATCACACCGGATTCTATTGTCGAGTCGTCGACGTCCAACTGGGTTCAAGTTTTGCGCAATACGCGAGACACTTCACCGGATCCTTCGCAGTTGTATTCGAAACAAAGAGCGCAGACTGTCGGATCAATCCGGGGTGACAGAATCGGAGAAATCGTCAATGAGAGAACTACGTTACAAGAGAAGTCAATAGCCCAAGGAGAGAGTATAATTCTTGACCCATATAAAAATGATACAAGGGTGGAACATTTGGGTTAATTGTCTCCAATAGCGTTTGACGAAAGTCTTGCCGAGTCATTTTGCATGGGAATTCGCGGTCGGTGCGTTGCACGATTCGAATCCATTGAAATTTATTAAAAGCAATTACTCTCGATCGCATACGCGAGGGATGAGAATTAAATTTGGAAATTTTTCAACTTATTCTCGGTTTTAGATTCTTTGTGCAATTGTTTTCGGCGTTTTGGATTTGTTGGAAGAAGTTCGTCTAAAGTGTGTTCGTGATCAGAGAAATTGGGAATTTTATAATTAACCCGTTTTCATCCGTAAGCGGAATATTCCGTCCTGTGCAATGTTAAACTGCTGCGCGCGGAAATGTACGGTACTGTGGGTCTTCTGCCGTATTTAGAGCTATGGTGCAAATGGGTTAACTCTTAGCTTTAGATTTTTCATCTAATTTTTTTGTTTGTGATCTTTGAGAAAAAATGTCTTCGAACTTTGCGAGCAATGAGAGTTGAACTTAGAAAATTTTTAATATTCACTATCATTTCTTTGTTTGTTCGTCTGTAAACTGTTGTTCATTAAATTCACTATATTTGATCGTTTTTTCCCATGGCAGAGAGTTAAAACTGGACATGAGAAAATATTAATGCTAATTAAAAAATATATGTATTAATGTGCCTGATATTTCGTGTTTAACTGGCACGCTTGCCGGCACGTGAACCTAGAGGGAAAATTTACACCACGTCAATCAGGTTCCCGCATATTATACATTTTAATTTTGCAAATTATCAGGCTCCCTTGAATTTTAACAGCTGCCTTAGTTATTAATTAGCATACTTTAATGCAATATATTAAAAATACTGCTACCTCTTTTTTTAAAAAATATATTTTAAAACATTCGATGTAAAGACACGACCACCCTCAAAATCTTTTTACAATAATTGATTCGTATTAAATAAATATATTTCTACTAATGGATATAAAATAAAATTCGCGAATACAAGCCGAACATTGAACCCCAAAAAAACATGTACTTTTTCAGAATCCGAGGTTCACAGCAGATTATATATTAATAATTTTAAAAAAAGTTGTAATTAATAAAGAACAACTTGGCTGGAGTGTAAAAAAAACGCGTCATACGATGTGTGTATTTTGTATTTCTTATATAGCGCGAAAAACTTCGAACGGATGAGGAAAATTGCTGTTTTCGCAGATCTGACTTTACGGGCAAAAAGACGATTAATTTCTCGATAAATATTGAAACGATTTCGTTGGAAAAAACGAGCGAAAGATAGAAAGAAACTCACGTGAAGCAGGAGTTCAACTGAGCACGAAGTTCCTCGATCGTCAGGATCGTGTCCTGGTACTGAGGATGAGATCCTTGGAGGCCATCGTCGATGCTACCGCACAGACTGTGGCAGGATAGAGAGATGTTGCTTCTGCAAGCGAAAAGAAGAAAAAAATTCATTTTTTTTCTCATTCGCTTTATCTTTCACACAATTTAGCTTAATTAAATCTATAAGTATTTATATTAAAATATGGCTGACAAATAAATAAATCTATATGGAATTCTGCGTATTTATTTTAGGATTATTGAAGACACACCTCGGCACGATTTACCATTAAAACATTTTGAAACAGTTTCATTTTTTTTACCGAGCTAACGGACCAAGTAGAAATCATTGTTCGCAGAGAGAATCGAAATTTTACGGATGGATAACGGTATTCTGAGAAGTGCAAAAAAAATTGAGAAGACCTTACGAACCGGATGATGCTTCTCAATAGTAAAAGTTGCAAAAACTACTTCTACATTTTTTACTTGGGGCTTTAACATTTAAAGTGGTCAATGCCAATGATACTTTCTATGTCGAATGACGCATACCTCCTTATTCTATCTGCGAATTAAATGTTTCACTCGAAAAAAAATTGAACAGTGTACATAATTGTCGAAATTTATAAACCGAAATGAAATAATTCGCTCTCTACCTATTTTACAAGAATTCGACTATTTTCAAGTTGTTCTAATAGTATTAAAATAATTTCGAATGCAATTTTGTGAAAAATAAAAGAAATATCTTTGTTGCCTAAAACAAGTATGATTCCGGAAAATTCTACATACATCGAAACATTATATTAATGTAACAGAAAACTATAGCAAAAGAAACATGATATTCTAAAAATCCATTCCACTGTTCCCCTTTTCTTCTCGATGTTTCGATCCGTTATTTTCCATTACGGTGATAAGGCAAATATTCCGGTTGAAACGGAGACTTGCGCGATAAAAAAATGCAGCGTTCTTTCATCGGACGATCGACGTTGAAAAATTGTCGGTTAAAGTTAATGAAAACCGTTACAGCATCAAAGATAAATTCTTCCGATCCGAGAGATCGTCAGGGTCATGCTCGAACGAGAATTAACCTTGGAAGTTTCGTACGTTAAACCCGGAAGAAGTCCAAACGGATAACTTTTTTTCCGTGCTTTATCACTGGTTACGATTTTTCTCATGATAATTCGTACTTCGTTGTAATCTACTGTGGAAGTTTCTCATGGAAGAATAAATATTTGAACTATTTAATTTAATTAACTTGTCCAAGACTTGCTAAGTTGGCAGTTTCTTTCTTTTTTATTTTCCAGCTTTAACTTGCTGTCAAAACTATTGTTTTTGGATACTTTCAAAGAGAGACTACGATGTATTAAATAATAATTTAAAAACAATTTCTCAGAGCTAACGGAAACGGTAACGCCTCATTAAATTATTATAGCGACTTTTCAAATGGTTCAGAGATCAAGGATTTGAAATCAGTGAAATTAATATCTTATCATCAAAATAATATAACTGTAATAGCTATCGCTTTACAGAGAAAATTCTTACGAAATTTTGACACGGTATGTTTTATTTTCCTTGATTTCAATCTTTACAGTCCTCTTGTTGTCAAGGTTTACAACAGATTTCGGCGGGCTCTGAACCATCAAGGTGACAATAAACGTATTACGTGAGAAGAATTCTCTAAATACTTAAATTCGTGTTGACTAATTCAAGGTTCGAAGTTTTATTCCCACAAACGCAAATTGAACTTCCACGCTGCCTTTTTTTCTATCCTTAATTAAATGGATGCTTAATAAAACGTGAAAATTACGCGGAGAATAATTCTACACGATAAATTCGTTCCATAAAGACTACAATAGAATGAAATATTCCTGCTGAATAAAAGATGCTCTCCCAATTAATTCGTTCAATTTCCATCTTCCCCCTTTGATTTGTGACCCAGGAATTAATCCACTTACAAAAATAGAACAGCTAAACGACGAAGCAAGACGAATCAACGGCTTCCCATACTTCCTCCTCAAAATAAAAAATTAAAAAAGAAAGAACTACAGAAATTTCAAAATCAAATAAAACTTTGTTGAATTTCCAGATCTCTCCTTTCGTTTGTAATCCGAGAATAAATGATCGACTTAACGAACCGAAAAAACTAGGCGATGAATAATCAGCATCGTCCGATATGATGGAAAATGGTGCGGAATAAGAGTGAATATTCTTTGATTAATTCATATCGTACTTCCAAATGCCACTGTCCCTGTTCGTGACCGTTAATTAATCCGATCTTCGCTTTAGCCGGCTAGAAATGACGGAGAGTAGGGGAAACGATCTGGAAAGTACCAGATACGAGAGAACGCGTGCACGTAAGTATGCAGATATGGAAATCAGGAAGAAAAACGTTCCTTCCACGTGATGATAACGTGAACGCCGCCGCGTAACGAGCAGTTCCTGCGCGTCCGACGCGCATATGTGAAAGAATGACGCGTAAACCGTCGGTGCCGGCATGATAAATCGTTTTCGATGGAAACTCGCACATTCCACGACGAGTACGACATTCTTTTAGCGGGACATTCATAAATGTAACGCAACAAATTGGATTCGGCAGCGGGAAAAATTTTAAATTTTTGCGGGATATTTTATAAGAGTTTGATAGCATTCTGGATATGTAAATATTTGCGAAATGTTCTCTGCATTTCAAGTTTAACCCATTTGCACCCGTGAGCGGAATATTCCGCCCTGTGCAATGTTAAATTGCTGCGCGCGGAAATGCACGGTACACCGGATCTTCTGCCAAATTTAGAGCTCTGATCCAAATGGGCAAATGGGTTAATGAATTTAAGGGTATCGACTTAAAAATTTATTAATAATTAATTATGGTGGCTGATAACTCAGATTTTAATAACGCTACAAATTTTATTTACAAACGTAACTGACCAATTTATTAATAATTAATTATGGTGGCTGATAACTCAGATTTTAATAACGCTACAAATTTTGTTTACAAACGTAACTGGCATCAATTTATTAATGTACTTTTCCAAAATTTTGACACGCCGTTAAACTAACATCAGCTCGTAAATTGCGATACCTCGTTGATCGTTTATTGTATGAAATTAATCAAACATATTCCCTCGATTATTGTTCAACAAAAACTTGGAGGACTTTCAACGAATTTTCTACAAACTCTCGATTACAAGAAAGCGTGATGTTCGTTGCACGCAAAGTGAAATAATCGAAAGAATCTATGCATTTAAAAAATACAAACAAATTCTTCTGAGAAAGGCACGAGTCTCTGCACGAGCGTGTAAATTGCACCGGCTCTAATGCTCATACATGGCTGCACATGCATGTTGCATGCGCATGCAATCGACTCGTGTCACTGCCGCACATCATTGAACGGGAAACGACACGACTGCGTAGGCCGAAAGTACAATATCATTCTCTTTTCTCTCGCATAGTCATTCCAAGACGTTCCTTGTCCGAGTTAAGTGGTAATTAACTCTAATGAGATTAACAGAGTGCCGTGAAATTCTTGCCTCGTCTTCCCCCAAATGAATATATAGAGCCACCTCAAATGGTTGGACGAAATGAAGAAAAGGATTTTTCGTAGATTCGAAGTTCACAGGAATTAACACTTTTGCCATGAGCCCTAAATTTTCTTATAGTGGGTAATTTATCATTTGAACGTTTGAAATACAAAATTGTAATTGTTGCATTGATAATTACATTGATACTGTTTAACGCGTGATTAATATATTTTAGCTGGTTCTACGCCCACCTAAAGCAGTATATCCTTGGCGAAATAACTGTAGCAGTTAATGCCAAAAAAATACAGAGGAAAGAATATACTTCGCACTGATCAATATATTTATATTGACGTTCTAGTTTTATAATTATTGCATTGTTATTTGGAGTAATTTACAGAATGTAAATTGAAGAATATTATACGGAAAACGTTTCTCCAAATGTACACGTGTTCATAGAAATACTAACTGTATATTCAGTGTAGTAAATAGTTTCGAGTATATAACAAAAAGCCAGTTTAAAGTCGTTCTGACTGTAAATTATATTTCCATACTGATAATGCTTGACTGTTGTCAACCCATTATAACAATAATTATTTAGTGGTGAATTACGGTAAGATAACTTTGCCTTTATTTTTGACGAACTTGAAAACGATGTTCTAGGCGAACTTTTTTTAATTAGATTTGCACGTAAAAAGTAAAAAGTACCAGATATTCCTCAACGTAGCATCTTTTTCTTTGTAACTTCGATGCTCGTAATAAACAGTGTTATTACTTTTTTCATTAACAATCGCGAATGATATAACAGACTTTCATTATATTTTTTGTCCTTTACTCAGGGCACTGATTATTATGTAACTGGATATTGTGTATGTATATGTTTGTTACATAAGACAACATTTGAAATAGTTAAATTTCAAATTCATTTCTGACTAAAGGTCAGTAGCATCAGCTACTTCTATTTATAATGATTTCACAGGGCGAAATATTGATTCAGCAATTGATTTACCTTATTGCATATAATACTATTACTATAATACTATAATTTACATATTATTCTTTCTACTTTGTAAATGAATTCGTCGAACGTCCGACAAACATTTTTCTCTCTGTAATTTAGCAAAAACTCATGATGTACTTATTGCATTTCGCGATATCTCTTGGCGCCAGTTTCCCGGAACGCCCCACACGATTCCAGCGTTTAAAATTACCTCTCATTATTTCCTACATTAATTAAAATACAGGACTCACATGATACTCCGTATTTACCTTATTTTCTAGTATTTTTCACTTCAATTACGATAATCGCAACAAAGTATTGCATTCTCTCGGCAAAGAACATCGATAATGATCAGACGTAACTCGAAACGCGCCGCCTCAAATCTGGCGCCAATTCCTCGCCGGCATCCCCGCGTTAAGCGTGTCCACTTTTAAAACCGTCCTTCGCGGTTTTTCTGTTGCACAGTGGCGTAACAAGAGACGCCAAAGCCACGTGTCTGCATTATGCGTAATTGTAGGTTCCACGAATAACACGGAACTAATAATAAATTCTGCGAACCGACCTCGCATTTCTGACCGGCCACTTTGAACATGCAGTCTGCTTTTCGCGTTTTTTTCATTTTTCTATTTTCACTCGCTACGGCCATTTTGTTGCGGATCGCTGAGGCAATGTTATATTAAATAATTTAGATTTGATCAAGGGTTTACTGACTGCAAGTCCGAGTCTTTACCTCATCATTCCATCACGGTACTATTAATTGATACGGTTATTTTTATTAAAATCTACAATTTTAGGTGGGTTCCAAACCATTGAGGCAGTGATATATCAAATAGTAGTTGAGGAAAAATTTCTCAAAGATGACTGCCTTCTTACTCTACCATAGTACTATTAATTGCTAAGGCCCATTTGCCTAAGAGTTACTGTTTTAGGTGGGTTTAACGACCAAACCTATGATATATTAATTAATGATTTAGGAATAATTTTTCAAAGGTGACAGTGGAGAATTTGAGATCGGGCCCATCGACTGCAAGTGCGAGCGTTTGCCTTCTTACCGCATCATAGTACTATTAATTGCTAAGGCCCATTTGCCTAATAGTTACTGTTTTAGGTGGGTTCCTAATGATCAAACCTATGATATATTAATTAATGATTTAGGAATAATTTTTCAAAGGTGACCGTGGAGAATTTGAGATCGGGCCCACCGACTGCAAGTGCGAGCGTTTGCCTCCTTACCGCATCATAGTACTATTAATTTCTATGGCCCGTTTGCCTAACAGTTACTATTTTAGATGAGTTCCTAACGACCTATGCTATGATATATTAATTAATAACTTAGGAATAATTTCTTAAAAGTGACAGTGGAGGATTTGAGATCAGGCCCACCGACTGCAAGTGCGAGCGTTTGCCTTCTTACCGCATCATAGTACTATTAATTTCTATGGCCCATTTGCCTAAGAGCTACTATTTTAGATGAGTTCCTAACGACCTATGCTATGATATATTAATTAATAACTTAGGAATAATTTCTCAAAGGTGACAGTGGAGGATTTGAGATCAGGCCCATCGACTGCAAGTGCGAGGCTTTGCGTTCTCACGGCATAATAGTACTATTAATTTCTATGGCCCATTTGCCTAAGAGCTACTATTTTAGATGAGTTCCTAACGATCAATTCTCCGATATATTAATTAATAACTTAGGAATAATTTTTCAAAGGTAACAGTGGAGGATTTGAGTTCGTTGTCACTTATTGCAAGTCCGAGCCTGTGCCTTCTCACCGTATCATAATACTATCAATTGACAGTAATTTCACCCAGAAGCTATTGTTTTATCTGACTTTTAACCCACCGAAGCAGTAATACATCAATGAATAGTTTAGAAAAAAATTTCCAAAGGCAACGGAGAATTTGAACTCGGTCCCACAGATTGGAAATCCGAGCTTTTACTGCCTTATCCACCATGGCCACCCGCATTTAGTCCCCAAAGACGAAAAAAGGCAGTAAGCACTAAAACACGATGACTTACCCATGGCGGGAAAGGCTTTCGGTGGCCGGCTGCACGGACGTAGTAACGGACATGTTGTTTTGATGAGTTACGACTGAAACAAAAAGGAAACACACGTTAATTAAATGGCGCGTCCGATGTGCGTCGGTGATGCAGGTGAGCGAGGAATCCCCAGACGGATTGGAATTTCAATAAACAATCTCTTTCCGTTGGAAATCCCCCGGAGGAGGAAACACTCGGAGAAAATGAATAGTCCAACGATGCCAATATGAAAACGATGCTACGGGGAGACATATGCTCGCGGAGAAACTATAGGATGTCTCGCCTTGGCACGAAACGACCACTTTTACTTTCTCTGAAAAAGAAAGCCGAATCACGATCGGAGGACACGCTCTGAATCTCTTATTTTCGACGATTCAAGTAGAACGTCTGTTTGTAACAGCTTGCATAATCGTGATGCATCGTGATGTGGCTTTCTTTTGCATCTTTTGCCATGGTAAAAGGGAATGGTATTGTTCGAGAGATTTCAGCGTCGAAAGGAAATGTGCTCAGTTTCTTTTAGACTTATGGCGTAATGGGAATGGAGATAACGATACCACTGACGATAAGGTGTATATGATATCAGCTAATTACATTAATGTGTCTCAACTGAATTAGAATCTTGTAAAAAAATCTAAATTAGTTTCGCAAATGATAAAAGTACTTTCAATTTACATAAATTCATAATTTTCTGGAAGCAAGTTAAATAAAGTCTGAGGTTTACATCTCACTGAGATTCGGTGCATTAAGAAATGATACAAAAATCAAATCAATTCAATTACAGTTTTATACGAAGAAAAATTCAACGAAATTAATTGCAGAAATTTTCTAATTGAATTTGATTTACAGTTTAAGAAAGGGGGATCTTAATTAGCGCTAGTAATACAAACGCGCATAGAGTACCGTTTATAAAATCCCATCGAAACTATTTATAATTGATCATAAGATTCATCATACGTAAATTCTGAAGATTCGCCCAACGACTCCATAAAATGTAGGACAGCCGTTCTAACGGTGAATTTACAAAGAGATATCCCAGTATCGACAAGGTTAAAAGAGAATGTCAAGGATTTCATCGTTGGCAACGCAGCGGATTTCACTGTCAAGCAACCACGCGAAGGCCTCGATTATAGTCTTAGGATACAGAATCAAGGTGAGAAGTCAGACGGATATCTTAACGAGTCTACGCCTCTGGCAAATGGCGATGCCACGTGTAATAAATTAAAACGCAGAAAATAGAGCTGGCGCTAAAAAAAACGCCGAGTAAAAAAAAGTCTAATCGAAGGTGTCCGTCTTAGAACGCTTAACACTTTGCAGTTTCATGTCGAGTTGTATTCGAGATGGTCATCGGTTGTAATGAATTTTCTATCTAATTATTTTCGCATCTGGAAGTTGAGGAAAATTTGAATCTAAATGACCTTCAATATTTACGGTTACTGTTATCATCAGGTAAAAATGAACATTTAATGGTGAAATTTAGTAAAATTAAGATTATCAAATTAGAGATGGCTAGAAGTAAGATAGTTCTGCTGACAATCTTGGGTTTCAATTTGTCAAATTGAAAATATCCGTAAATCGAGTTAGTTCAATTTAAAGCTGAGCGAAATTGAATTCGTTTTATCGGCAAACCGAAATTTAAATCGTTCCAATTAAAAATATCTCCAGACTAAATTCCACAAACTTCGAGTTTATTAACACTAGAACTGCCACGGCAGTCAAAGTGACTGGTTCCTCTTTTTTTATAAAAATTCTTCAATTTTATAGGGAAGCCACAGAGTAGATACTCTACGTCCACCTTATAAAACATAAATTATTGTATTAACCATCTTTTCCACCTTTTGCTTCACTCTAAGGTACTCGATTAACATGTTTAAATATAATTTTACGCCGGTGGTTCTATTGTTAAACTTGAAATATCTTCGATTCAGTCGATTTCCGAAGAATGCACAAGTTTTCAACGAAGTAATGTTGAATTGCATCGACCAAGTGAAACATCGATCCGTTAATGCGACAAAGTATGCAAGTACATTATAAATAAACGCATTACAACGTCAGGTTTTAAGCTACTTAAACGAATGACGAAAAATTCCATCCTCAAAGAAGACAAGCGCATTACTCTTTCACGTCATCGTATTTGCTGCGTGCAGAGTCATCGATTTTCCTGTTTAAACAAAGAGTCAATAAAACCTGTACGTCATACGTTCTTGTAAACATCATAGACGTCTAGGGGCACTGAATAACTCAAATACGATATTTGCTTAGACAGCAAACGCAAGATCTCTTAGACCCTTTACGGCCCGTTCGAATTTCCCAAACAAAATAATTCGTTGCCGAATTAAAACTCCTACCTTACATTCGATTAACTACAATTAATTTTTTATGAATAAAAAAAATCAGTGCCAGAAAAACTATTATTCAACCCAGTTTCATCCGTAAGCGGAATATTCCGCTCTGTACAATGATAAACAGCTGCGCGCGGAAGTGCATGGTACTACGGTTTCCTGCCGTATTTAAGTTAACCCTTTGTGGTCCGAATTATTTCGTCAATTTTGTAGTTAGCTAAATGAAATTAATTTTACATTTTATATAGTTGATTATTCATTCTTTTTTAATGGTATCAATAATTGTAAGTACCGACGGATATTTAGGTGATAATAGAAAATCATTAAGAAATTGGAAAATCGATATTAAATCATTAGAAAACAAAATGAAGTTAGAAGCTGTCGAATATAGATCGACATAGGACTGCAAAGGATTAAACTCGAGAGAGAAGTTTCCAGAAACTAGTAACGCTGTTCTTAATACTTTCTCAATATTATGCAATTCCTCGGGTGACTTGCAATTCCCATGGATCAAATGATGAGTACACCATCAACACTGCCGAAGTGTGGATCGATTTGCACAACTAAATGCAACCAGGCGCTACTGCATCGTCTTGGAAGCAAACGCAGCTTCCCCCTTGCTTGCCCGTGAACGACCTAATTCTCTGTAGATAGCACTCTCTGGCTCCTACGTGTACGACAATCAACCAATGTACCTGGGTCATATCATTACCTAATGCTGCTATTTGCATTCACAAAACATCGATAACCGACCCGTGTGTCTATCTCGAAATCCTAAATTGTGTTTTGTTTCTTTGCTTTGCATTTTTTGCCTTTAATACTACAACTACTAACCGGTCAAAATGACCGGTACACAATTTTTTCTAAAAATTACTTAAATCGACAGTGTAGCCATGTAGTAAACTTATCGTATAAAATCTAAATGAATGGATTAATCGTCTTTTTCACCTTTTGATCTACTTTTCCAAAGTACTTATTCGATATATCGAAATTTTTATGTAACGTCGATAGTTTTAGTGTTAACCGATTTGCACCATAGCTCCAAATACGGCAGAAGACCCGCAGTACCGTGCATTTCCGCGTGCAGCAGTTCAACATGGTACAGGGCGGAATATTCCGCTTACGGATGAAAATTGAGGTTATTAGTAATTTAGGAAAAAATTCTCAGAGGTGAGACCACTAATTGCAGGTACCAGCCGTTATCGCCACAATCGCCATAAGTATCATTAATAGCTGCGGTCATTTTTCATGGAATCTACCGATCTAGGTGAATCCCGAACCACCGAGGCTATGATATATTAAATATTAATTTGGGGAAAATTTTCCAGAGGTGACGGATGATTAGTCATTGGCAGGCATAATTGAGCATTACATTTTTGAAGATGGAAACGTTCGATTCAAATTCTCCGTTTATTTATAGCAATCTATATGAAGGCTGATGGAAAATGAGAGAGTGAAACGAAAGGTCGAGTCTCACCTGTACTTCTGCGGCGGTATCAGTAATTCAATTGCAATAATAGAACGAGTGCTATAGACGGAGACTAAAAATAATCGGATTATTTTGACGCCATAGAGAGAACGAATATTGCTTCTGTGTCAGCCGTGCTACATTTCTAAATATATTTACATCTAAATTGGTTCGGAGATTACTTTCGTCGAGCTCTATTGTACCCCTTCGGAACAGTATCGTGGTTCTGTATTCTAATTATATAATTTAGCTTGCGACGACGCTAATAATAACACGATATTTTTTTCGTTGTGTTCGTGACGAATTTTATTATAACTTATTGGAGATTGAAATATGGAAAATTGTGAGTGTTGTGAGAAAATTCTTCAGTGTTAAGAGATAATGATTTATTAGGCGATCAAACACTATTT
Source organism: Cerceris ruficornis (assembly GCA_963989415.1). Taxonomy (NCBI): domain Eukaryota; kingdom Metazoa; phylum Arthropoda; class Insecta; order Hymenoptera; family Crabronidae; genus Cerceris; species Cerceris ruficornis. The sequence continues at coordinate 8,415,576 of OZ022523.1, forward strand.
TTTTATCAGAAAGTTCGAATGTTAGTGTATCCGAATTATACATTCCTATTTGCAGAATCGTTTTTCAACGGTTATATTTCAATTTTTCAACTCCAATCGTGTATACATGCCTCGATAAACTATAATCATATTTTTTCACAGGCCGCATATATGCGCATATAGTCCCTCAAAGGGTTAAAAGAGTCCCATCTTTTTGATGACTGGTGGAATATTTTTTGTCCCACCTCGAAAATTTTTATTACTGTATAACTTTCTTCATAAAATGAAACCAACTTTGTTCAATTAAAAGCAAAAAAAATATCTGTGCAACATGGGTCACTTTATTTGTTCAATTCTCGTGCCTCAAAGAGTTAAATCGTTGTAAACCCTATATTTCCATTCATCCTTACACTATGACATAAATACTTCGTTCAAAATTGCCGCAACGAAGGAGTGGATATTCTATTGCGTCTAATAAAAGATTTCACATAATACGTAAGTAAAATGACCGGGGAACAATGACGCAGAACTGCGTCATTAACGTAAAATCGAATCTTCGACCTGTCGTCGATGGTATAGTAGTGTCATGCGAAGTTATAAGATCATCGCAGTCTACCTCTGGAAATAAAACCTTGCTTTTATCGGTACGCAGAGATATTTATAACACTATACTCGACACCGTGCAACGTTATCGTTGTTCTTCCATGCGTACTTCGTAAGACGTAGTTGCATTTGATTAATCGCATTGATTGCAACGTCTCAATAAACGTACGGGAAGTTTAAACTGATGCAGAGAACAAACGAGAACTTGGTTTTCCTCGGGTCAATAAGTGTGCGACTTACGAAAGGTTCTAGAAGTCGTGATTGCGTCTTTTCAGTTTCATTTTACGAGTACTTTCCTTATTTCTGTGTATTAATGAAACATTTTAATTTTTTTTCTAGATTTTAGCAAAACTGGTTGCTGATAATTTATTGAAGCTTGTGTCAATCATTCCTACTCGTCCTAATAGAAATATGAATTTCATAAGTAAATATTATTAGAATATAGATTTATTAAAGCAATATTTTTCCACTTAAGACTTTATGTCAATTTTGAAATGGTATTCAAACAAGTTATTCAAATTTCACAATATTTTCACTCACTGCACAGTAGATATTAATTCTTACTTGAATAAATGTAGTGAATTCTGATACTAAACGATACTTCTTAATACTTCTAAAACGCTACTTACGAAACTTCGCTCATTATCGAATTCCAAATCGAAATTAAAGCGATACGATATCTCCTATGATAAAAAGCGATCTTTCGAATCGCAGACTTTACGAACAACCCTGTATCATAATTGTAAAAATACACTTATCTTAGATACTAAAAAAAAGTATTATATAATTGTACTCTAATAACTCCTAGCATAGATGAAAATTTGTAATCCCGTGCAGCTACAAAACATCGAGAAAAATTCCGACGTGTTTCCTCAAGTTTTCCTTTTCTACGCGATGCACAATAAAAGTTCTAAAATTAGTTCAAAACGTTTTCCTCTCCTTTCGTCTATTCGTCTCCATGAGAAACGAGACCGCAAATCCCTGGCAATAATCCCAAGACGTGAGAATCCACGTGATCCCGTATTCTTATTTTGTTAGAATACGAGAATAGAAGAACGACGGGAATAGAAGAACACAATAAAAGAGACTCTCGAGATGCAGACGGTACGTATACTTGAAAAATAGACGGCGCTTTCTATCCTTCAACTCTATAATAGAAGCATTCTTTTTGTTATGGGGAGACATTTATTTGAAAATTTAAAGAATGCAGAGACCGAACGTTAAAATGTAAAATTACAACGGCATACTTCGATCAATGCACGTACGACTCTATCTACATGTAAGTGAATGCACCAATAAAATGCACTCGTAATTATCAAAAGGGTAGACTCAACTTTATCACGCGTAAAATATTGTTTTTAATTATAAAATGAGTCTTTTTATATTTTTCGGCTTCGTCTGCAATGATCATTTCGCTTAGGACTTATCGTTTTAGATTGATTCCGAATCATGTAAAGTATAATATAGTAAATAGTAACTTAATAAATTATTTAAATAAAAACTCAATTCCACTAATTAAGAGCACGATCCTTTATCCTTTTAACTTGAATTTCTTTCGATACAAGGAGACAACTCCACTTTCTAATGATTACACATTTCATTGGACAAAGTGATCCTTCGTTTAATATCAATATTATTTTAACTTCGATTTCAGCTCACTTCCTTTAGAATTTGAATTTCAGAATTGAAAAGAACTATAAATGGAAACGCGGGGCGCGTTAGCCACTAAGAATTTTACCTCGTTTCTGCAATTAACATTTTAGTTACGCCTAAAGAAATATGGTCCATTTATTTGAGGGCAAACGTTTCGAGGTAACTCGTATTCGTACCAAGTGGTCTGGGTCGGTTACCACTTCCTCCTCGAATGTATTTTAAGTCTACATCGTCGTGTATTTGCGTTTCGAAGTAGAACGTATATTTGCGACCAAGTAGTCGGTGATTACGATGCGCATCACGGAGCCCTCAATTTTCTACTTGCTGTCCCGCGAATTTTCAAGTTTTCTGCACTTCAAGAAGACGAAGTCTACTTTATGTTTTATGATTTCTTTACATCCGTTCGTTTCTTTGATGCGAACTTGGGAAATTTACAAAATCTCGTGCTATAATTAATTCAGTCGAGTATTTGTATTTTTCAAAGTGTCGCAGAAATCTTGGTTGTTTTTAGAAAAAATATTTTCAAGGTTCTCGAATGGATGTAAATGCAGGTATCTTTGCGTGGCAGTAACGCAGTATGATACAATGGAAATATTTCTTTGAAAAGGAGGGAAGCCTTGAAATTTCGTGGTAACATATGGAAACCTTGCACGTATTTTTATCTTTGTACAGTTCAGATATGTACACATGTTTATTTTTCTTCCGCTGAAATCTATTGAATTACATTGCGGTTTATTTTTCTTTCATTAAAATGAAATATCTTCGAAGCAAATTTCGAAATTAATTTGCAATGTCTTCCTCCCTTTTGTACAGAATCAAAATTTACAGAAAAATATATGAATGAATGAAAATGGAGGAAAAAATTAATAAAATGATAGCTACATTCATCGAAGTAAAAGCTCGAAAGTTGAAGTGTGGAATGTCGTAATTACATTTCAAGTAAAAGAGAAATATTTCAGTAATAACACGCCTTTTTTCCTTGCCAGGAGTACCTCCGCGTAATTTTTCAAAATACAACCCTCTTATACCTTTTATAAAAACGAAGTTTCACGATATGCTACACACACGAAAGCGCGGGAACATTTTATATACGCCACTGGTTTTCACTTCCCTCGAGAGACCATAAGGGGTAACCTAAATGCGTGACCCAGGAAGACCTCTTCACCCCTATCGTCTGGACGCATACGTCTTCTGCATACAGGGTGTGCAAATTAATTTCAGACGAAATTTATAGCTTCCAATAACAACTGAAAAGTGTTAACGGTGAAATATTGCTATTGGCGAGATCTCGAGCTTACTAAACAAATTGGGAGCGATGGTTATAATTAGAGTGAATGTACCAAAATTTTAATTTTAAGGAATATATCAGTAATTTGGGAAACGAATGTGTTTACGGTGTTTTGTTATTAGGAAAGAAAATTTAATTGTAGATGTTTATCATTAAATGTGCCTATGAAATATTCAGAGTATTCTGGTAATTTTTAGATAAATGGTAACGTAATAAAGATTTTCTAAGTGTCACCTCGTTTCTCTTACATTTAGTAGGTACTTTCCATCGTCGCTGAGGTTTCTTCTTTAATCCAGTTCTCGATGTTTCTGTCTGCGTTTTCTCATATCAATACTCGTAATGAGTGCTTTCTAATTGCGATGCTCGACAATTTTAACATTAGCTATCTCTTATTCTGTCGCGACACCATTTTCATCTTCGCGATGTCTTACAAAATTCAGTAACACGAGAATAATTTCCCCTCAAATTGCCTAGCTTACTTACTTTGATGGCTACTATATGCCTCTGATTTCTGTCATCAACTTCACTCAAAACCTAATTTTAATATAAATTCAATAACACGAAACTAATTTCCCCTCAAAATCCCTAACTTACTTATTTTAACAGCTACTATATGCCTCTGATTTCTGACATCAACTTCGCTCAAAATCTAATTTTACTATAAATTCAGTGATACGAAAATAATTTTACCTCAAATACCATAGCTTACTTATGTTAGCAGCTACTATATGCCTCTGATATCAACTTCGCTCAAAACCTAATTTTACTGTAAATTCAATAACACGAAAATAATTTCCCCTCAAATTGCTTAGCTTACTTATTTTAACAGCTACTATATGCCTCTGATGTCTGATATCAACTTCGCTCGAAATCTAATTTTACTATAAATTTAATAACTCGAAAATAATTTCCCCTCAAATTGCCTAGCTTACTTATTTTAACAGCTACTATATGCCTCTGATTTCTGATATCAGCATTGCTCAAAACCTAATTTTACTATAAAGTCAGTAATATGAAAATAATTTCCCCTCAAATTGCCTAGCTTACATATTTTAACAGCTACTATATGCCTCTGATATCAACTTCGCTCAAAACCTACTTTTACTATAACTTCGATAATATGAAAATAACTTTCCCTCAAACTTCCTGGCATATTTTAACAGATACGCGCGTCTGAAGTTTGGTCCCATCTTCTTCGCCAAACTTATACGAAAATCGCTTACTTTTACATTACGCTTTTCAGTTTGTTTTGATTGCTACCACACGGCTCTAAAGTTTAATCGCAATTTCTTCGCACACCCTGTACACAAGCCAGTTCCCCAGCGGGACCAAAACGAGGCCAACAACCCTCGAGGTCGTGGCAGTCGCTCGAGACGCGGGGGTGAATTCGAGATATCGATCGACCCCGTGAATTGTACAATGCTACTCCCACGCGGATGCATGTTACGGAGGAAATGGAATCGGGTCGCCCGGATTTTGCAAAATTGTGCGAAAATTGACATTGAAAGGTATAATCACTTAATTCGGGACGAAATTAACTTCGACCGTTACGAAGATGAATTTATTCGAGAATTTACACAACTAAGGCTGCAGTCTTGCCGACGGAGGACTAATTTACCGATTTTTTTTTTCAAATGGCCCTCAAAGCTATTCAAATAATCACTTAAATTGGGGTAAAATTAATTTCGACCGTTACAAAGATGAATTACCCGAGGAATTTGCAAAATTGAGGCTGTATTAGACTAATTTACTAATTTTAATTTTTAAATGGTCCTCAAAGTTATTTAAACATAATAAACTATATAAATATTATATATCTGTAATTTTCTTCTAGAATTTCTATTGTACAGAGTATTTCAAGTCTCCAAATATAAAGAAAATTACATCTCTATTACATTTTACATCCTTCCTAGGTTCAAAATCTGTATTTTGCAATGAAAATTTAATAGATAAAGTTACATTTAACAATTTTCTCCAATTTTGACAACTACCTGTAAAATAGTTCGATTTCAAAGCAATAAAACGTTCACAATTCTCCGCCCGTGCATACAGCAATAAAATAAAAGATATGAAACAATAGCAACAAAAAAAAACGCGAGAAATCCACGCGACAGTTATTTATAGAGATAATAACCGCATCATTATAACAGACATGTTCGATAATTTCCAGAAACTATTAATTCTAATGAAAATTCGACGTTCGCGCCGTAAATGCGAAGCTGAGCAATCGTCTGTAGCGCAACCGGTAATCGTAGATCTAAAAAATTAACAGGTATGCATAGCAAGCCGATCGTAAGAATCGGTTTTCTTTTTCACGATTGGGCAGATAACGCACGTGGCTACATTTAACGGAGTTTATGTAAGTGCAATGCTTGATTCATCGTAAGACGACATTGCGAGGACCTTCGATTGCGTAATAACAGTAATACAGCGAATGATATGCCGTAACGACAATTTCCTTTTCAAGCTGCTACACGCACTCGATACCGTAATGGGCGTAAAAGTGCATTGAAACCGTCAAAGAAATCGACGGGAATGTACGTCAATGGAATCTCTTAATCGCTGCTATCTATTTACCGATAGTAAGCTAATGAAGTGAATGTTGCTAATAGTAATAAATTACCATTGATACTGCATTGCATTTGTTATTTAAATTGAAGGAGCAGAGCGTCTATTATAAAACAAACACGATTATCTACACAAATTTGCACGAAACTAACGCTATTATTTATTCAAAACAAATCCAAATGTTTTTCGTGCCGGTCGAAGCAGCTGGATTTGGAGAAATGCGAATTGGACGAATAAGTGTGATGTTGCTCGCGAGTTGAATTAAACTCGAAACTTACAGATTATAGAATAAAACACTGCGTTCTCTTTAATTTGATAGAGTTCTTGGTCATATACGTTTTTGAGAATACTGTCTGTTTGAATATTTCTAAATTATTGTATCTATTTCTATGACGCAGAAGCAAAAGATGCAAATAATTTAATACCAATAGAAGGTTCCATACTACGATAAAATATCACACATAGTTCATACATAATGTTAACACATTTGCATCCGTAAGCGGAATATTCCGCGACTGGCAAAGGTCTTAATTCACCAGCTGCGGAATATTCCGCCCTGTATAATGTTAAACTGCTGCGCGCGGAAGTGCACGGTACTGTGTGTCTTCTGCCGCATTTAGAGCTATGATGCAAATGGGTTAAAAAAGTCTTATTATATACACCTGAACACATAATGCAACTGCATATAAATAACGTGATACAATGTGCTGTATAAATTACACAGTTTTCATCCAAAGATGAAAAAGCTACGGTCTATATAATATCAAATACAAAATTGTAAATAACCATAGTTATTTGGCAAATAAAAGAAAGTATAGCCTGAGAAAGATTTGACCTTACGACCCCTCGAACATCAACCTGTGACGATAGCAATGCGCCAAAATGCAGTACTTATTCCGCCACCAATGGCGAACACGATGTTATTATTTTCTTTACAACGCTTAAAATCTGCATCGCAAGCACAAATATTTAATCGAAATGCATCCGCATTGATAACAAACAATTTCAATCATAAAAAGAAATTGCAGACTGTGTAAAATAACGAGCCATTATAAATGATATTAACACTAGATTCTCTAGTAAACATTCCAGAAATTTCTATGGCTCTTTCATTTCCAATTATCTACGTCTTTCTTCCAAGCGATTAAATCAATCAATTCTTTCAGCTTCTTCCTCTCTTTCCTCGTCAAATATATTTATTCGATATTTTTAACACTACAACTATCAGCATTAATCTCTTACCCCGATTGCATCCGTAAGCGTAATATTCCGCAGATGATGATCGTTTTATCACCAGCCGCGGAATATTCCGCCCTGTACAATGTTAAACTGCTGTGCGCGGAAGTGTACGGTACTACAGGCCACCAACCGTATTTAGAGCTGTGTTCCAAATGGGTTAATAAGTACTCGCGAAAAGACGCATGGAAGGTCGAAAAGATAATTAATCCAGTAATTTCTGTTTTATAAGATGAATGTAAAATATCTACTCAAAGTCGTTTTAACTCCAGCGTTAAATGTATAGCATGAATCACTAGATCAATGTATTCAATCTAGAAATTCTAGAAGCATTCCTCGAACCGTCCGACATTCACCGAAGCAAAACATAAACAGAGCATTTCAAACCACGCCAGGACGTTCAAAGTCGTCGTCTCAAGATCCTTCGGCTCCGACGAAATATTTACAAGCGGGCATGCATGAGCGAACCGAAGAGGAATGTGGCGACGCGTTAACAGGATTGAGAAATTAAAATTCCGCCTCTGGAATTCGCCGTCGTGTAACTCGCGTAACGGGTTCCCAAGAGTCCTTACACCGACGGATACGTAATCACGATACGTAAATACGAACACGGCGAGGCCTGACCTCGTTGCGGATTGCCGATGTCCCCGTGAAATTCATTCGTTGCGCCCGTTTGTCCTCCAAGTGTCGCATGGACTTCGAATTACAGTCGATACGCTTCGCGTTTCGATCGTGCCTTCCACGCGAGTTCAAAATAAACGTTTTCCAAATAGAAACATCGGTTTAACACTAGAATCACTGGCTTTACATCTACTGTATTTAAATATACCGAATAAGATGTTTGGAGGAGAAATCAAGAGCCGAGGATGGATAATTAATTAAATAATTGTTTTGTAAGATAGACATGGAATATTTACTGTTTGGCTCTCGTAGCAAGATGAAGAATTATTCGAAAAAATTGGAAACTCTTCGTTTCGACTGTAATAGTAGTTTTAGTGTTAGTTTACCTGTGATATGTATATCAGTACGTTGGTAGTTCGGAAATCGTAAAACAATGAGTTATAGACGAATTGGATGTTTTAATTGACGAAGTGTTAAAGCTGAAAAATACAGGAAGGAAAAGAACTCCGAAAAGTTATGGTTTCGCATTGACTGGTATTTTTTTCCTTCTGGATATTTACGACGATAGGAATTCGCGGAATTTTTATTGTTGGGTCACTGTATGTAAAGAATTATAGTAGCTTTAAACAATTTGTCGGGGTGAACTGTTTACAGCCTTGGAATTATTTGTACAGATATACAGATTACAGAGGATTCTTTGTTATGGAGATCTCTATGTTTCATAAGTTTGAGGAGTATTATTTGGTTTTGTACTTGTCTCTATTTATCAAGGGGTATTGTATGCGAAAATAATAGGTCGAGGAGATCCGAAAGAGTGTAAAGTGTTCGTGTTTACGAATGTAGAAATATATTTAAATTGTTTGATTATTTCGCAATTATTAAATATTAAGCAAGTAATTAAATCCAGACGTAATAATCCTGAAAAAAGCTGTAATTAAGCGAACCGCACTTCAAAACAAGTTGAGAACCTTTGACAGAGGTCCTCGTACGAAGTCAACTGTTGAAACTGAAGTTCCGAAAAAAAACAAACAGAAGATTGCCAGAGTACTCCGTTTATCCTCGAAAGTCCACACGAACCATATCAATCATACGTTTCATAAATATCGCAAGAGTTGGTCGCATTTAATAACCTCAAATAGCGTAGCAACTTAACTTTGTAATACTTGTCTAAATGCTACTTGTCCAACAGGAACGCAAATGTTTGCCGCATATCTAACCTTAGAAATAATCGCGTGCTCGCTCATTACTCGAAATACTTAAAACTTCGACTGCGAACTTACGATAGCATGGAACGCAACGTTGAAGCTATAGAACACGAGAGAACAGAGAAAGTCTTCAATGACCTGTTCCTCTCTCTTTCTCTCTTTGTCGTCAGGTCAAAACTTTGGTCGATGCCCGACAGTTGGGCGTCAGAACGAAGAACCTGAAGTTAGCCACACGACTCGACGTCGAGAGTATTGATTCCCACGACTGCTTTCATTTCTCCGCTTTCTATGCACGCAGCATCTACCCTTACAAATCTCCCGCAATAAACCCGCCCTTTTGTTATCCGAAGACCGCGACTTTCTAATTTCAATCCGAAAGAATACTTGAAAAGGTCATCAGAGACATAAACAGTAATACCGTCGCACGATGTGCTTTCACGAGACGCGGCATGGTGAAAGCATGGTCTCTTACAACTTTACCAAAACGGACAAATTTCATTTCACGATGATACAAACAACTCCACGAATCTCCCTATCCGTCATTCTACTTCCATTATTCGATATAATCGTATTCAACGTACTCGTTATACTCCCAGAGCCATCGAATTCCCCGACGCTTCTTTGAGAACGCAATCACGCACAACACAAAACAAGGAAACGCACTGAGAACATATTGACTTACATTTCGTTGTAATCCTCGAGGAGATCGTACGACTGCAAACGCACAACGTAGACGTAGTACACTGTGTTCTTCCACTTGCTGCAGAATCGATGCAATTCGAATCTCTCGAACGTTCGAACAAAAGCGTGGCACGATTTGTTTCAAAGTATACTCGAATACAAGAACAAGAAACGAAACAACCACGACGTTGGTCTGACTATGACTGAAGCGACTCCCGCTCGCGCGGGGTCCTTTTATAACCGCGGTGTGGGTAGGGCAGCCTGGCCAGCGTTGATTGGTGGGGGCGGATGGAGTGGGGGAAGCGAAGCGAGACAGAAAACCCCATCGGCGCAACAGACCTACGATTGTGGCTGAGCCTCGGCTTCGCGTGCATATGCGTACACATGTGCGCATATGTGCTGTGCGTGCCTTTGTACATATGTGTGCTATGCGTACCAACACGCATGTGTGCATACATTGCACGCATGTATATACTGTACCTATACAGATGCTGAATACCGTGCGTGCAACAGAAGCAGGGATTCTCTACGCGTGGCGCCGCACGGAGAGACTGACGGACGATAAATAAATAATGAACGGTTAGGACGATAAGGTGCCTTATCACGGATGGCTTCTCATCTTGCGATATTTAAACACGAAGGACGTGAATTCTTGGTTCGTATGTATAGCGAGGACAGATTTCTATTGGTTCATAGTGTCTACTTCCTGGTACCAAAATTACAGTGTACCTATCTACTTACATGGGGTTAATTGAGAGGCTAATATTTGGATTATTAATAGGCAAATTTGAATGGGAGGGCAACCGTGTTATGTAATAATGTACTAATTTTCTTTTTATACCGAATATTTCGATTTTTCCTAGCTTTTAATTTCAGTTTGATCGACGAAATCGGACAAGAGATTTTTTATACATCTTAAAAGTAAACGTTAAAAGTATACAAAAATATACTGCATATGCAGCAGCCGTATTTTATATTGTATTGCAATATATTTAATAAGAACTTTCAAAGATGAGGAATCAAAAGGCGGGAAAGTCCAGTAATTTAAATCCAGTAATTTATGTTTTGTCAGATGAACGTAGAATCTTTGTAAACTTGGACAATTTTTATAAAAAGTGAGCAACCAGTCACTGACTGGCTTGGTAGGCTAGTGTTAATTGGTTCTATATGATTTTTCCAATTGGAGAGTCTATTGTGGGTAGAAATACCCTTTTCTTTTGTTCGCATTGTCTAGGGACGGTTTGTAAGGCAAGTAGAGCAATGATACATGGAGGCATACCGTTATCGAGTTGATTTTCTTTATCCAGATGGTAACTTTATTTAAGCCCTTTCTTTAATTTCATTGCAGCTCATGACATTTCAGCCTATCGTCTTTCACCTACACTTCTGCGCCAGTTCGATATGATAGGACTTATTATGCAAGTAATTTAACAGAAGAAGAAAGAATTAGAGCAATAAATTACATTTGTTAGACAGCTTAAAGCAGATAATGATATCTGAAGCCATAAATAAATACGAAAAAAATATGATACTGTTACACTTTTGGTATCTACCAAGAGACACGACGAACTGGCGCAATATTTATATACTTAAGAAGAATAAATTACGAAGAATAAATTACACGGAATGTCCGGCCTAATCCAGAGTTGATAGACAACTCCGTCTGAAAACGGATTTATAACGGCAACATGTCGGTGCAAGACATTTCCAATCGACGTAATATAAGCGGTGACGAATAATTAGTAACGATACTTTTACGTATCGCAAAATTTTACATGAACTCAGTGCGTCAAACTTAACGTGGCGCAAATGCTTCTTATTTTTCAACAATTTACAGAATTAAATTTACCCGTTGTTTTAAAACTTAATACTACAGTAAATTAATATTTAGTTAACGTCCAATCATACATTCTCACGTATAATAAAAACGGTGCGATAAAGCGGATTAACGGAACCGTAATTAAGTAACTTGCTGCTTTTCACACATCAGGAGGAAAAGATCAGGGGAAAGTTAATTATTTTATGCCTGCACACCCTACCGAATTATGCGGGAAGCGGAGAAAACGTGGGCCTCTCTTTGCTGCGAAAATGTCACCGCCCTCGGTGTAGCATTCATGAGAGAACGGTAAGCAGAAACGCCTCCGCAAATTATTGAGATTCTCGATACAAAGTTACAGAGAGGAGGACGTATTGACTTTTTCCCTTCACCGAGATACATCCCCTTCAATGCCATAAAAATAGAGAAGATATTAAAAAATGTTCTGCGTTGTGGCACTCGGAAGAGATTTTCTCATGGAATTTAATACGTCCATTGGAAAACCTGACCGGATAAAATTTACAATTGTAATTGAAACTTCCTTAACCCTTTAACACTAAAAGTACCGGCGTTAAATCTATCATATTTAAAAATGTTAAATAAGTATTTTGAAAAAAGGGGAGTTAAGAGGTGGGGAAGATGATCGATTCGGTAATTTACGTTTTATAAGATGGATGGAGAATATGTATTCTATGATTCTCTTTTAAACTTGGAGAATTTTTGGTAAAATTCTAGTGTTAAGTACTATTAACGCATATATGCGGTCAAAGAAGAAATTCTGTCACAGTTCATCGACGCATATATGCGCAGTTAGACTCGAAATATTGAAATATAATTGTCGAAATATGATGGCGCAAATAATAATTCATAGTATTTGTAAATTAATCTTCTGGATTTCGGACAAAAAAGGAGCTTTCAAACTCCAAACAAATTATTATTTTTTACTGTGTAAAAAAGTCTCCATCCACAGAGGGTTAACCCTTATTTTAATGAAAGACATTGTATATTTTTTATTTCGCCTTTCAAAAGTCAATGTCACAATGATTTCAAGCTACTCAAATTTTCTTGAATTTAAATTGTAAAATTGAGAAATTAAAATGGTAGTAAGTGCAATTGACAATTTTTCTCGTAACTTGATAAAAAACGGGTAGAATATTCTTATTTTTGACTTTAAAATTTAATCGTCAGAAAAACAGTGTCTCTGATGACCTGCTTTAAGAATTGATAAACATACAGTCTCCAATATCTCCTGGTAATTCTAATTGATCGGAGATCTACCCTGGCCATCAAGTAAGAGAACTTTGTGATACAATCGTCCGAAACCCTTCACACAGGAAAAAACATGGTGCATCTGTTCTCACACCTTCCTTTCCAATTCAAAGGATGATTTTCAGAGAGCCTTTGAAGCACGCTTGAATTCTAGGAATAGGTCTTCGGATTTCCAGAGGTAACGCGATCGGAATCGATGCTTTTGAAACGAGAAAACCCAAGATACAATGTCCGTCTCACCTTTACAGCGTCACTTTGCCATTTCCGAATGACCTCCGATGTTTTGAAGTTTACCGTCGAGACGTTAAAAGTCGTTCCCGCTGTTTTTGCAACGCGCGAAAAAAACACAAGGATGATCTTAATAACGGTAGAGATAAAAAGGACCGAATATTGTGCAACGACTAATCTCTCACGGTCGATCGGATTTTTTGATGATTCGTATCTGAATCTCTGTGATTTATCGGATATTCGTCGGCCGTGTTTTTCGAAAATCTTCCTCGTTTAGCTGTTATTGTTACGCACATTTTAAAATTACTCGGAAATTGATAATTTGTTCATCATTCAATTTTACGTGGTTCTTTTTGGTTAAATATATGCGACAACAAACTTCATAGACTTGCGCGACAGTGATAGAAATTTTAGTATTTTAACTCTTTGAGTCATGGGAATTTAAAAAATAAAATTACGCATGTCGCACACACAATTTTTTGATTGAACAAAGTTGGTGTAATTTTATTAACAAAGTTATACAATAATACAAATTTTCATGCATACTCACGCGTAAAAAAGGTGGGACACTTTTAATCCCGCCGTGCCTCAAAGAGTTAAGGGTTAACACGTTAAAGTCGTAATACCCAAAGGATAAATATCTTAAGGTCCTAATTCTCCAGATATAAATACCTTAAAATCCTGATACCTTTGCTATTAATACCTTAAAGCCCTAATTCTTCAAGTATTATTACCCTAAAGCCCTAATTCTCCAAGTATTAATACCTTAAATCCTAATACCTTAAGTACTAATGCCTCGAAGTCCTAAAAGCTTGAAAAATTGCCTTAAAATCCAAGTAAACCAATCTCAATCTAATTTCCAAACACCATGCCATTTCAAAGCATCAAAGCCCCACGATATATCAACGTCCACTGCTCACATCTCAATTCAAACGATCTATTAATATCGAAATTACTAAATCCACCAAATCAACTTCCGCGTCATTCACCTATAACCGTGCAGCCCGATATGACAAATCCATTTCCGTCTCTCAGACGTCTCGAAAATCAACGAACGATTCTAAAAATAACCCTAAGACCAATCAGACTTTCCTCGTGGAGTTCATGGAATCCTTCGAGTTTTTCCATCTACGTCGCTGGCACAGATTCCGCGCACCGAGCCGACGAGAGGAGATTGATGAACCGTAGGAAAGGTTGAAAGTTCACAACACACGGCATTGCCGTTTATAAATATCCCAGTGTCATTTCGCGACTAATGACGCGTCATTCGAGACCAGCCTGTCCGAGGGAGATGATCCGATCGGAGGCCGAAGGGTTTCTCCCGATTTCGCGGAGAACACCTTGAGACTTAGCACGCGTAGGTGGTGTATTCATAGTTCTCTGATTCAGACCACCGTAGGTGGAAAGCTCGAAAAATAAACGGGCGGATTGTATAGGTAATTTCCAACGTGTTCTCGTTTTCGGGGATTATCAACCAATGGGGTGGTCGGACGGTGAGATAATTACTGAAGGGATGCGCCCATTGAGAGATTTTACACGTGCGGAGTATTCTGAGATTTGTTGGATTAGAAGGAGAGATTTCGTAGGGAATTTTTTGGAACCGCAAGTCGCATTGTGGGAGTTTATGGTTGCTGTTAGAGAGTGTTATGGGGGAGAAGAGGATGGAGGTGAAGTAATTTGATGTGGAACCTGGTAAGTGAGAGATGTAGGAACTGTCTTTGTAGCTATTCGACTCTTGGACTCGACTGTTATTGCGAATTGGCAGAAGACTTAGAATTGTAGGTGGATACTGAACCACTGAGACTACGATATACATATCTGAGTCTGGTGAAAGTAAATTTAGCTACAACGAAGACATTTTCTAGGATCAGTTTCTATTGTTACAGTTGGTAATTACTCTTAGCTGGTAAGTTTGATTAAGTACTCGAAATTGTAAAGTGAATTCTAAACAATAGAAGGTGTGGTAGCGGACTGATTTCAATTGAAACTTAACAATTAGAAGTTCTAAGATCTACTTCTATTAACAGTACACCTTTGCACTTCGTTAGTGACTTTAATTAAGAAGTTACAATTTTCAAGTGTATTCAGAAGCTTCGAGGCTACAATATAACAGGTAACAATGAAGAAAAAGCAACAGGTGACGATGAAACGATTTGAAACGAAATCTGATACTTTGAAGTTATGAAATCCGTTTCTATTGTCAATGAAAAGCTGCAGAGTCTGCTACTCAACGTGAGTTGCCCGAGAATTTACTATTTTAGGTGTTCCGAAACCACGGGGGCTGTGATATACATATGGAAGAAATATCTTGAAATAGATGATGATTCAAGCACGGACCCACTGTGCAAGAGTTCAAGACTCCACCCGTCCCTATTGTAAACCGAAGCTGCTGTTTATTATTATTTCCAACAAACCGTGGCTCTACATTGCTCGGTAACTACTAATATAGCTTCTATTGCATGCTGTATTTATACCAAAATGTATATCCTCGAATCTCCACGAATCATTTGTGTTCTAAGTTCTCCAATCCTCCATTAACACTTCTGATGAGGAAAATGGGACAGGAAATTTTAATATTTTGCAAAACCGATCAAATTGAAAATATTAATGAGACGCAATGCGATAATATTATTCCTATTATATTAATATTATGTTAAATTATACGATATATCAAGAATCACTGATCAATTTTTATTTTATCAATTAACCCTTTGCGGACGAAGATATTTTTGAATATTGAGAGATAACCATTTATTTTACGATCCAAAACCACCTTTTCATCGGCAAGTTAGGCTGTTAATGTATGCAGTATAAATTACTATTTGATTAATAACATTTCAACGGTTGTTTTTCAATCTTTCAACTCTAACTGTATATACAAGCAGCGATAAATTACATTAAATTTTTTCTCAGACCGCATATATGCGTCGCTAATCCTCAAAGGGTTAAATTCTGAATTGTTGCCGAGACAGCTACAAAACAAACCGTAGGGTAACGGGTTAAGTAACCGGTTAATTCGAGAAACCAATAATGTAACTTAATTTTTAAAAATTCTTTATAATTCGACATTAAATTTTATGAAATACAAGCAGAAGCTTAACTAGATGATAGTTTATATCGAAAGTCATTATGAAACGAGGAGCATCAAACAGAAAATTCCCTGCGACAAAGGACGAGGCAGAGTTCAGTAATTTCCGGTCGTTCCGGACTTGAATGGCGACGTTCTATTGAACTATTTACGTAAACGGCTTAGTCTAAATAGAAACTGCGATTCGTTGTCATTCAGTTGAGTTTCTAAAGCTGTCATCATCAATGCTATAGAAACACCATGAAAGAAAATTTCGTCGTACAACGTGAATCGATTCTCAGGCTGGATTCACATCCGTTGAAACGTCAAGTATTTCAAATGACTTTGTGCTCGAGGATATTAAATTGTTTAACTTTCATGGAAATATTCGCGGGAAGAATTGCAGTATATTAAAGCAGACGTCCGATATTAAATTTCTTTAACGGCATGCATCAATTAGATGAACATTTATAGAACGCGACTCGAGTGGAGCAGCGAGAAACGTCGTGCTCGATTACCACGTTGAATGCCAGCCGTATTTCTCTAGTTTCTTCATTATTACCGAAGAATAGTCAATTAGGCAAATGCTATGCTGTGAATATTAATTTGAAAATTATATCTAAATTGGTGAAAGAAGAATTTAATTATTTTAGTTAGACCGAAGAGCCGGAGATTTTAGATGAAATCAGTGCGAGTTACCGATCAGATAATTTATTATCTTTGTAAATAATTGAATTGAAATACTGGCAATTTATTAGAAATATTGATTAGAGATATCAAAAGAACTCATCTACCTTTGTAAACAGAGATGAAAAAATGAGAAGCGAAACTCACGGAAGACAATCGTTCTCCGCTATCTCAACGTGACTGTGCTATTTCTTGTATCAACATCCGCTGCCAAATTACGCCAACGTGTCTCGTTAATATGTACTTTCTTGGCCGAACGGTTGTACCATGCATCTTGTGCAACACGATTCGTTGCACTTTCATCGGAATAAAATAGATACCCTCGTCATATTTCCTCTCATCGGTGTACAAATTTGAGAGACTACGCGAAGATCATTCGAGAGGAACTGAACTAATAATACAATAATGTATCAAGCATCGGCCAATAATAGAAGAAAGACAAAAACAAAAATAGAAGAATAGAGCAAAGTAATGTACGTTTATTAGCGAAACAATCGAATTGATAATACAGGAATAAAATACTAAGTATTAACACGAAAAAAGAATTTTAAAATTAAAAAGAATTTCATATTTGCAAACCTCACGATACGAACACGCCACAAGAACGTATTCCAATCACTCAGATAAAGTTCCTTTCGTAACTTCGATATTTTTCTCCTCAAACGAGAGAGATTGCCACCACGGAGTCAAACCTGACAATAAAACCGCGCATTCCCACAGCGCAAAACAATAATTGTTCCAGAATGACTTACGTCATAGCTTTAGTAGGTCACTGACACGCGCATATTTCCTACAATAATATAAATATTATCCGCCCGTGAACTAATGATACAAAATCGTAAATAAAACGTACATACCCATGGAATGTATTGCACAAAGTCGATTTGTAAAACAACAAATTTCGTTTACGCTTAAAGATTGTTAATACTACAACTACCGGCTTTACAGCGATAATGTTTCAATATATTAAGTAAATACTTTGGGAAAAGAGAAATTAAGAAGTGGAAAAGATAAGTAATTTTTGATTTATAAGATTCACTTAGGGGAAGTAAAATTGGAAAGTCCACTTCCTATGGTGGCTATGAAGTAGCTCAAGGCTTGGGTTTGTAACTAGTTCAAGTTAGAAGTTAAAATTTAATTGTTTACAGTTTCATGTCGAGGTTTACTTGACAGAGTTTTCTAATGCAGTTTCTCTTTTCTAAAATTAATTTTCAGTTTACAATTTTATGAAAGTAGATCTGCGATTAAGTAATCCTATGGCTCCCCTATCAATTTACGGGATTAATTTAGATAACAGCCTACAATAAGTTAAGAAAAATCCAGTTAAATTCCTACCACTACTTGTCAAATAACCCTGTTATCCAATAATGTAACTAGTGATACCTTAAGCTTTTATTTCTACTCTTATGCTATAAGTTTATTCTATTAGTATAGTACTCTGGAATATAGTACTCATGTTACATCTATATTAATATTATTATATGCACATTTTTACCAATGTATGATAGCATTGTCGCTAATGGCCGATGGCTGATGCGACATTAAATAAATTAATTTAAAAAATTTACGGGATTATTAGAAAACATGGCGAACCAGTGATTTCGATCGTTCGGTAGTTTTACTGTTAATTTTCTCGAGTTTTACATCGATACGACTTTATCAACCGAATGATTCCAAGTTCTCGCTGATTCCTCGCCGATTCTATGACGTAACGAGCGGGAAATCAAGCTCTTATCTCGTTTCGCGAGTCATCGCTCGAACGGCGCCTCGTGAAATCTTTTGGGTACATAAAATGTTTTTGGGAGCGACGTGTTTTTTTCCCCTAAGCGATTCCCGTCAAGGAAGTCGCATTGGTTTTGAAATTGAAATCGTGCCACTTTGAAGGTTTATCGACGCTGTTTAGTTTCGCGGTAAGGCATGTAAAGGGTGCAGTTACAGTGAATGCATAATGCATCGAGGCGAAAATAGACGGTAAATCGTTCTTGAACTGTAATGCTCATTTTTGAAAGATAACGTTCGGTCATGCGTTGCGATAATGGCAAAAGAAGAAACGGGGAAGTCAGAATTGGAAAGTCCACCGCGTCCTATGGTGATTATGGGATACGGAGCTATGGAGATTCAAAAAGTTAATTGCTTCCAGTTCTGTATCGAGCTCTACTTCATAGAGCCTTTTATTGATGTTTATTTTGTATCAATTAAAAAGATGTTTTTCTTAAAAGATTAAATAAACTGCAGCATCTATTACACATGTCATCGAGCAAGAAAGAAAAGACGGATAGAGAATTTCCTGAAAGTAATTTCACATAATTGAAAAATTCGAGAAATAATTTAGTTAATGATTTTTATTCCGAATTAGCGGAAATCTAATTCCCCATAACGCTGGTATATTTCTCAAATGTGATATGTGTATTGTAGCAATTGATTCGAAGTCTACTTTGAAACCATTTCAACCAGAAATTACTATAGTACCTAATTCTTTGTCAACCAAAGACGCATATGTACGCTGCCAAAGATCCATTTCTATACACCAAAGGCGTATATACACGTCCTCTACATTTTTCTTGCCACATCACATATACCGTGTAATTGAATTTTCTTCTTTATGTTTAATCAGGTTCACATTTGCTTAGCAAATAATCATATTGCGCAGCTACGTAAACGACATTTTCATTTTTGTTAATGAGCATAACAAACTGCGATCATCAGTCACAGCGACTGACTTGCGAATATCGCGGAGTGTATATTTATGGATTTGCGCAAAGGGTTAAACGGCATTCAATGAAGCTCCTAAAAATATCCACCGATATCCAGAAATACCACGAAATTCGTCACGTGTCGCCGCGAAGAAAGGATAAGTAACGCTGCTCCCGTTAAATATCTCGATAATGGAATTACACCGACGCAATATCAGATGTGGTCAGCAAATTTATAAACAACAATATTTTTTCGTCGCGAGATTTGCCATCGGGACTTTCAAGCTCGTAACGACGGGTCAGCATTCATTTTTTTCTTCTTCGTTGATCCATTGCGTAATCCGAGCATCGGAAGGTCGTAAACCGTGTCGTAAAAATTATAAATCGCTCACGCCAGACAAATGCGATAGATTAAATTTGCGTTTTAGTAGAGAAAAAATAGATCTGCACGATAATAAGCCAATAGAAGATTCGGCGACGTATTTGCAATTGCTGCTTAACTATTGCGCTGCAAATGTTTAGCCCTTTTTTTTTTAATTTGATAAATTTTGCAAAACTTGAAAATTTCCTATCCCATTTACCTCATCACGAGTGTCACTCGTTATTGTAGGGCAAGGTGTTAACTTTGAAACAATACAAGAATTGTAATTGCAGCAATAATTATTTCTAAGGTATTTGATTTTATTACTAATGAAATATGTGAATTTGGGTGGTACTGGTGACTGTAACCGAAGTCCTACAGATTAAGGTGGATTCTGAATCACCAGAGCTATCCATATAAGAGATTAATCCACAAGAGACAGCGAAATGATCCGAACTGACATTCAGTAACTGGAAATCCTGGGATTTATCTCTATCGCCATTGTGCACCGCACTCAGTTATTACAGGGATTTGGCGAGGGACCTGGAGTTTTAATAATACAAGAAAAATGTTTCCATGGTGACAAATAATTCACCCGAACTAATATCTAGCAATTAATATTCTCACAATGCTCACAATGATCACTGCATTTTATTTCTCAATTTTTTCAGTATTCTAGGATATTTTACAGTAGAAAATTCTAGTTAACAGAGATCCTTCAAGACGCTCAATTTTATTTTTTATTTTCCAACATAGCCGTAGAAAATTGAATAGCGTCGAAAATGGAAAGTTTAAATGCAATTAAGTACAAGTAATGTACCAAGTGTAAATTAGAATATTCTGAAAGTGTTTAAATTGAAAAATTGTCTCGTCTTTCCACCCTAATTCCTTTTTTCTAAGATCTACGAATATAAAATCAGCCTTCCTCATCTAAAGATAGCTATCAACATCACGATTCTAGGAAACAACCGATGGAGAACACGCTGGATTTTATCTGTGACACAATTTTCTAAAATCAGACCGAATTCCTTCAACTTCGTGACACTTACGTGAGACACTCCGTTCGTTTCGCCGTCGGTGGAGTGATTCGTTAATTGAAAATAGAAGAGATGTTGAACTATTATAAATCGCGCATTCATACGTGAGTTGTCAGAATGAAATAGAAGAAATACGTGTTACCGAGAAATTAGTGTATGCCATATTGTCCCCGGAGAGGCGAAAGATTGCTATGCAAATATCACACGCACGGTATTCTCACACAGGGGTCTAATGTGTGGCGTAGAGTCATGTGAGCTTCATTCTCGTGATCCTCTTTACGTAGATAACGTACAGTAATTATTCACGTTTGGTCTCATGACTAACATGTGATAATGTCACGTGCAGTTCCGACTGTCTCGTGACGCCAATATTTTGTATGTCCCTCTCTTTTTTTTCCACAAAACTCTTTAATACCTTCCTGATAATGATGATCCTATTTAACCCCTTGCCCTACGATTTCTTTTGTGACCGCGTACGCAATAACTCAGAATTAATTCCTGAAATAAAAATTTCTCACTGTTTGCTGATCTTACCGCATAATTTAACGCAATATTAATAGAATAAAAAAAATTTGACTGTCTCGTAACCCAGCGATATTTTCAAATTAATCGTTTTTGGTAATCTTAAAAATTGACCATACTATTTACTATGTCACGAGTGTCACTCGTCATTGTAGGGAAAGGGGTTAAATAAATGCAGGGAAATGGCATTGTTGAAGACTAATTAGTAATATATCTCGGCAATGTTACAGAAAAAAAGGTAAATAACAGGAAATTTAATTGAGGTTCGCGAATATTTTTTATTAACTCCTTACAATAATATGGAAGACTTGTGGTGTAGAAATTTGAATGAAAAAATTTGAGGTTTTATAAAAAGTTTATAGTCGCTAATATGGGCGGTAAGCGATAGTATAAAATTGTTTTCTTGTTGTTAGCTTCATTTTAAAGTGTATGATACATAAGAAGCTCAAAAGTAATGGTAGAGCAAGGGATTAAGAACTACTTCAGTGAAGGGATGCGCACCAAGTGGTACCAGGTCACTGTACTAATTAGGGTGTGGATAATCCTTTTACAATAGCAGTTCAATATAAAAGACTGCGGTGTTAAACGAAAATGACAATAAAAGTATCAAATTTTACACTACATCCATATAACACCCAACGACCTCAAAATTCCAGCCACGTTTCTGCAATAATACCGTATTACACAACGACCAGGTGAATCCCAAGAAATAGCGAGCTAAAAATAAAACACACTCTCCAAACCTCTAATCCGTTTCCCGCGTTAATCGCAGATATGAATTTGCATACTTTCACCGCTGATCGTCAAAAAACAGCTCGCCTCATTAATATTCACGGAATTCAGGAATCAACGGGTAACCATTCAGCTCGAAAGAATGATCTCGTGTGAAAGACGAGGAGTAAATTCTTCGAGCATCCTCGATATTTCCTCTAAACGGCATCGCAATCGTTGAGCAACGTCGGACCACGTGTTTGCGCGACGAAATATCAGCCGGTCTCTCGACGGGGTCCTTAAGTGAAACCAGTTCGAGCCGGTCGCAAGAAATCGAATCGTCTCTCGGTGACGTTTCATCGATCAGGCCAGATTTCGTGACGACCGGTTAGAAGCCGGTCCGAGAGAGGAAAGGAAACGATTACGATCGTTTGATATAACAGGACTACGGGCGAAACTCATTTGCAACTGAACTTCCCAACGCGTGACTTCTATGCGATCGTTATTTTTGTATTTTTGCAATTTTCGACTTCTACCGCGTCATTTCTGGGACCTACTGTTTCAGGTGGACCTCAAAGCAGTAGGGCTGTTATATATTAATTAATAATTTAGGAAAATTTGTTCAGAGGTGATGGGGAGTTTGAGCTCCGGCTTACGAAATGCGAGTCTGAAGTTACAAGCTACGCTCGATATTTTTGCAAAACATTTATCGGGTGTCAAATTGAAATTACTTTAATAGAAAATTATCTGTGGCGGAAGGATATATCGGCTACAGCTCGGCGTAAGATGGCAAAGGGTTAATTCCTTGCAATTCGATTTATCTTCTCAATCGGACGATCCTTGAGATTGATCTGATAGAATTTTCAGTCACTGAGTATTAAATCTAGTTCAAAATGATACTTCTGCATGACATCTTGAGTAATTAAGAGAAATCACTCGAAGTTTCTAGTCAAACTATTTAAAACTGGACTGTTTAAACAGTATCTGACTCTGAAATTAATTAGGTTCTATTTTCTTTACAAAAAAAATTAGCATTGAGTCTGATTTAATATAAAATTGCAAAGGATTAAATTATACTTCATTAACGAGGTTAAGATAGTTTTTATATTTGAAGAAAAAAATTCAAAACATTTGGAAGAAGGTTTAAAATGGAAATTAGTATAATATGAAATCTTTTGTGGCAGAAAACGACACTGAATCGCAAAGAGTTGATTACACTTATCTACCAGAGCTCGAGGTAACTTCTCTATTTAACTAACCGTCTAGAATGAAATTCCAAGTTGAAATTAAAGCGATGCAAAGGGAAATAGTTGTAGTTTTACTGAACTCGTTACACGGGAAAGAAATTTATTAAAGTCCCAAAGGGTTTTTTTTATTCACTTTCCTTTAAACCAGATGTTCTTCAAGAATGGCATTCAGGATTTCGTAACAACAAAAACCGAAATACCTGTATTTCCTTCCCCATCGTATCATTTCCCTTTTATCAGAGCAGATATATTCCTGATACGGTGTTTATTTCCTCCTATCAATAAGAATTCCAATCTCTCGTCAGATCGTTGATATTGATTTGCTGAAATTCACTACAGTCAAATATTCCCTCCATTATCTCTGGATTTCCGATTGTATTTTTATCGAAATTCGATGATCTTTATCAAAATCCATGTCAAAATTAATTCCGATATAAAGTTAAGTATAATAAAAAGGAAAGATTAGTATAATTTGACACTGCATTGAAAAGTGTTAATGAGAACATCGATGTATCTTTTTAAGATTCATTTTAAGCTCGTTGAACAAATATTCCTATCGTGATTTTTTATCATTTAATCCATCGTGCTTCGAACGCCACTTGGCTTGACTCTCAGTATTTCTCTTTCACTTTATCATTTATTCCAATATTAATCAAAGTACTTGCATATTAATGACTATCAATTCTAACAGTTTTCCGTTGTCGGTAAATTAAGCGCTGACGATATATTCCAGAATTTCTGAAATAATTGGCAACACGATTAAAATCTATCTAATCATTACTGATAGAATTTAAAAAAAAACAAGAGTGAAACAGATAAAGAATTTTTTCATGTTACATAAACCTTTCAATCCGCCCTTGATATACACAGTCAAAATTCACATTATTATCTAAATATTTAAAAAAAACCAAGAGTTTTCCAAAATTTAACATCCCCGTTGTTGCATCTACGTTTTTGGCGTCTGCAATTGTTACAAAGAATTGTGCCTCGTATAAATTGAAATTGAACAAAATTAGTAACATATTCCTCATGGGAAATTAAAGGAATGTCATTAAATAATGTAAAAGACAACGATCCACTTAAGTTCTCAAACAAATGAAAGCGAAAATTCAAGGGCAATTTGTGCGCGGTTTTCATGACGGAAATACGATAGAAGGATAAGACGGAATCGATTTATTTGCGTCCTGTATGCATCAAGGGTAATCGTGAATCTTTTAAACGTAAAAGAAATGCCTCAGCGAGAACTCTGAATCGACAATTCAAAGGGATGGCGTCGTTAACTCCAAGGTTTCCGCGCCAACAATACGGAATTACATTGCAGCCTTCGGGGTTCGTTGGGAAAAACGTGAAACAAAATTTCCGCGCAAAAACAGGTGCACGCTGTCTTTCCAGGTATTTCCAGACTCGTTTTATTGGGCTATTACATAAATAAGTTTGTACTTAGCCATCGAACTTTATTTACGTGCAATATGTGGCAAGTATTTTTAATTTAAAACATGGATACTATCGTTATTGCTTCTTTACATTTATGGGCTCGTTGATTCATAATAAATGATTAAAAATTCTTGGACTTGTGTGCGAGAAAATCTTTTATAATCGAACTTATTTGCATAACAATGTTATGTCTTCGGGGCCTGAAGGTCTATTGTTCGAATTTTTTAAAAAGATTATATTTAAACAAAAATTATGATAAAACTTTGTGCACAGGAGCAATTAATGCGTTATGCGAACTTGGTTTTTCTTTGAGCTTGACTTTAGAGGGTGAAATCAACCCTTGATGTTTTATGTGGTGATATTTCCAGAATACGGAGAGATATCGAGTAAAAGTTAGGCAACGTTAATTAAACATTTTTTTCTATTATTTCGAATACTAGAGATTTTACGGTACCTCAAGCTTTCGACCTGCTTCAACAACACAAAGTACATCGGATGTTTCAGTTCTTTGAACCCATTCTCTCAGCTGTGAAATTAAATTACAAAGCGCTGTAATTTCATTTTTGAAAGCCGCAAGCATTCTTTGCGATTAAACGCGAACAAATGAAATTACATTCATTATTTAAAATTATACTTCAAACATTGCTAACATGCTTTTGCGTTCGCATTTTTTCAAGCGCGTCAATAAATTAAAACAACGGAGGATTGTTTTGAGGAAAAAATACGCCGACAATTTTCTTTAATTTGCAAAATTCCAAGGACTTCGGTAGTCAAAGGTCAAATTCCAAGGACTTCATGGGTCCAAGGCGAAATAATCATAGCAATTGAAGCCATGAAAGTACAAACGAAATAACAGAAAACAGCCAATACATTTTTCGAAATTTCAATGAAAGGACAGTAACATCCGATGCATAATAATCCCATTGACTACTTGCAATATTCTCCTTTACAGTGTCACGAATTTTTCGTTCAAACCTTTTATAAATATCTAACCTCCGACAACTCAACGTCGCGCCCAACTGACTTTTACGACAGACAGTGTCCTCGTAATTATAAATATACTAATTAGAGAAGCGTATCTCATACAAACTCGCAGGAACGATAATTCGTTCCAGGAAATTCGTTTCAAACTATGACGAAGGAAAGAAAAACAAGAACGCAACTAAAGCCGCATCAATATCCGCGGTGAATTTTACCGAATGCAAATTAGTTCCGCGTGCGCTCCATCGAAGCGTCGAATTTTTCTTTCCAAACGTACACAAACGAAGAGAAAACGGCGAAATACCGGGAAAGAGAATATTCACGTTAATCGAGAATCGAATATTAATGGGAATGGAATTTCCTCGAGACGCGGAATAACACGTAGCCGCGGCAGAATTTCTGGGACGATTGTAAAGGTCTCATGGTAATGATAATCCGCCGTAAGAGTGACCTCGGATGTTCGCTCTGTGTTTTCTTTCTTTTCGTATTTACGATTTTAACTGATACCAGGACTGACTTGGATGTTTGGATTAATCTGAATAAACATCTGGATCGAACAATTATTACGTTTATTTTTCTGTTTATATTTTGGCTGTAATTATTACTAGTTTTTCTAGGATTACCGGTTTTTGGCTAGGGGTGGTTATGTCTGGGTTATGATTAGTTTACCTGCAGATATTCAAGTGACTTTCGAACTCAGTTTGTATTGTTTTGTATATTTAGGTTTTAATTATTACAGTCGTTTGATCCAGGAATTGCAATAATTTTAGGTAGATTAACGATTAATATTTTGGTTGGCTCCAATTGATATGGTAAAGTACTGGGACCTGCAGAGTTTAGATTTCTACAGCCATTTCATCTAGGGCCCCCATTCTGAATTGGGTCCTCTTCAATAGGGACTCAGGTAATTATGTACCTTTTCTGAATTTGAACTTTAATTATTCTGGTCCAAAAATCTGGACCTAAACTCGATAATTTGAAACTATATTACACGTATCACTAATTGCAAGAAAAAGTTTCACAGGATGATAGGGATTCGAATTCGAGTCCGCCATCTTGTAGTCGAAATATTTAACACCATAGCCGTTTCAATTTCCTCCATAACACATCGTTAACCCTTGCCCTACGATTTGTTTTGTGCCTGCCTTTGCAATAATTCACAATTTAGATGCTAAAATAAAAATTGATCAGTGATTCTTGATATATCGTGCAATTTAACGTAATATTAATATCACAGGAATAATATTATCGCGTGGCATCTCATTAATATTTTCAATTTGATAGGTTTTGCAAAACTTGAAGATTTCCTATCCCATTTACCTCATCACGAGTGACACTCGTTATTGTAGGGGGTTAATGCTACAGTTTTTATTGAAAATTTATCGAGCGACTTATGATTACTCTTTGCACTTTCTTTTGTGTTTGGAGTGCAAACAATAACTGCATTACTCCGCATGTGGTTGAATACAGGAGCTGATTAATCTGCATGAAAATATCAGCGGCCTGGATTAATTTTGTTTCGGTGAAATTAACAATACCGACAATGTCATAATGTATCGGCAAGCCGGTCGTCAATCTGGAGCGAGGTTTTTTCAAACAATACAGCTTAGTGGGTCGCGAAATATATAAAATGGGTCAGAATAAAAGAGGAGAAGCAAAATGCAAAAAAAAAATATCCGAAATATTGCCAATATAGCGAGAATATTCTGAAAGCGATTCATTTTTTGTTTCTTCAATATTCATTCTGCTAGATTTTAAATTAAATATCATATTGTGGATAATAATTAATGTTTTAATTTATTACGGAACTAGCAGAAAAAAATTAAATTACAGAAGTGATATTAACATTAAGATAAAAAAAATCTCGTTCTGTAGACAAAAAAATATTGGTAGAAGAAAATCAGAGGTAGAAATTGTTGAATATTTTTCACGCATTTTATATTTCCAATAATACGTCTTCTGTTATCGATAATATGCAATGAAGTATGCTCGAGGATAATTTAAGAGGAAGTTCCAACGTCGATTTGAGAATATTGCACGGCAACCTTCCGTTTATTCATCGAAACGTGAGAATCCGCGGAACAATTGATTCCTTGCAAATATTCGCTATTTAATTCCGCGGATTTAGCTACAGAAACATCACTCTTTGATTCGCGCGAATTAATTGCACACCCTGCCATTTGTAATGGAATTCGCAGTTTGTTTGGTGAATTCGGCTCAATTTCATGCTTAATTGGATGGCTTTTCATTTGAATACCAAATGACAAATGACGCACGGAATAATTACTCGAAGAAATATGTCGTTTGTTTCGGCTAATCTTCAAAAGAACAAAATGACGACTTACTTTGACGCTAGATCTTTCGATCTAGATTAATAATTAATGATTAATCTAATACATTTCAAAGTCTCGAATAAAAGCATTGTAAGAAATGAAACGAAGAAGGAAAAGTTGAAGAAAAGACAGCTTTAGAAATTTCAGGAATATGCAAAGAAAACTTGTTGCAATATTTGATTGTTCTCTTTTTTCGAAATGATATTTCGGTCAGACGATATTTTTTAATCTTTAATATCTTCTTATTTGTAATTTTCTTCAGTAATTATCAATTTAACGAAGGTCCCTCCGATGACAGATATTTCGAAAAATTTTCCTCGTACGTATATACATAAATGTATGAAAAATATAAAAATACCATTGCAGACATACGAAAAAGGCATTATTCAAATTTGAAGTGTAGATAAAGCAATAATTCCGCGTTCCGGCAGATAACGGGATAAAACAAAAATAGAAAAAAAAACAGGGCGAAACTAAGCAATAATTGTAATTGCCAGTTTCATTTTACATTGCTGAAGCTCAACTATGTAATTACGGAACAACGGTTTTAGCGATAGGCTCGTGGGATCGTTTAACTAATCGTGGTTTCCGCGTTTCCGGAATGCACAGCGAACTTCCGGGGAATTCCCTTTTCAATGAACTCTGTCACTTGCGCGGGAGATTCAAAGCTGACGGCGCATAAAAACATATCGTTGTTATAATAGTACAAACAGATATTTGTGTAAAATAATATTTTAACATGACGGATTGTCGGATATTTTAACATTTATCATGAGTAGTTTTAATTAATTGCCACAATGATTAGTATTTTAAATAGTATTTATAGCAAGCATCAATAAATAAAATGTAATATCGAAAAACGTGGTACAGTTTACTGTCTTTTAGTCAGCCCGATACAGTTTCAATTGAATAACTAATTTCAATAGAGTTTAACATGTAACGAATCTGACCACAGGTATAACAAAAAATTGTAATTTTTTTATTAATCGGTGTAACAATATTTCACGTTTATTAATAATCATTTGTAGTAAATTTTGCGTATTCTACAATCTCAATTGGGGATTAATCCTTGCACGTTACGCCAACACGCCGGTTGATCTTGAAGAACAACAACGCATTTCAAGTAACTCTGTTCCCAAAAAGCAACGAGGAAATTCATTTGCATTTCGAGGTACCGTAATGCGTTAATTATACTTTCGTAACCGCAGGTATTTTTGAGCACGCGTAGGAAGAACAAGGACATTCTTTTTTCTTTTACGAAGCAACGGTTTACTTTCGAGAAGAGAATGAGCAAGAGTTCCTTGATGGCAATGTTAATGAGACGTAAATAAAGGTCTGCCAAATCAGTCGAAGAGGCGACGAATTAATTGAAATAATGCGGATTGTTTTTTTTTGGTAAAGATAAACCCGGAAGTGATTATTTCTGAGAAAGAAATAAACAGACGTCATAGACTTTTAAAACGGAAAATTTCAATTTGTTGTTCGAGGAAGTGCGCTTTGGAGAACGGTACCATTAATGAATTTTTGTAAAGTTATGGAGAGAGCTGTCGACTGCTTTACGACTTTTATTTTATGGTTCAATTTATGGCTGCGCGTGCTCATTACTGAAATGAAAGTATTTCGTTAAAGCTTTCATTACTGAATAAGATTGATATGTTTTTTGTATGTCCTTTATTTACAAAACTTTCATTACCGAGTATGACTGACGCACTTTTTTTACATACTGTAATATTTCTTAGCCCAATTTATATTTTTACATGTTCACCGCGATAATTCAAGTGATTTAGTAAAATTTTCAATACTGAATATGATTGACATCTTTTTTCATACGCTTTCATATTTAACGATTCAATTTATCGCTCAATATAGTCAGCGCTGAAATGAAAATAATCCCACAAAACTTTCATGTTTCGCATAGAGTTCAAAGTTCCATTATGTAATACATTATTACGCTGTGTAAAAAATTTAATAAAATTTACTGACTTGAAATACTAAAGAATAATATTGAGAAAAGGCTGACAAATTACGATTGATAATGGAAAAGGCATTAATCAAGTATAACACTAGTACAAAAGTAATAAAAGAATCCGACCATAAAATGCAAATATGAAAACTGTAATTAAACAATAAAAGTAGTGTCGGTGACACCGAATCGAATGAAACTCGTGCAGCATAACGACGGAAAAGCATTAGTTCACGTGTTGTTTATTGTCAGTTCGAATATGACTATTCATGTCCATACTTTAACTTGCCAATTGCAATTGCCAACATAAAAAGTAATAAATTCGTTCCTCGGGTATTCCTCCATTAACATTTACGCGTGCAATATACCAAACACAATCGACACGGCCAACAAGAAAAGATAAGAAGAAGAAAAAAGCGTGTACAGCTTGAATGTAAATAGTAAAACTAAAAATCGTCGAAAGTTTATCAGATCACTTTCATCCAAAGATACTTAAATATCGAGAAATAAGGAAAACGATAAATAAACTCCCGATTGATAAATTTGCATTAATTCAAATTAGCTGTGTGTCTAATAAATTGAATAGAAACAGTTACAAAAGGTATGTCTAATTAAATTATTATTATTATATTGGTACTTGGAATAAATGAAGGCACTTTTCTCTAATTAAGTAAAACACACGTAACGCAATTTATTAATTAACCCTTTGCCCTACAATAACGAGTGACACTCGTGATGAAGTAATTGGGATAGGAAATTTTCAAGTTTTACAAAAACTATCAAACTGAAAATATTTATGAGCCACGACGCGATAATATTATTTCTATAATATTAATATTGCGTTAAGTTCTACGATATATCAAGAATCACTGGTGAATTGTTATTTTAGGAATTTAATTCTGATTTATTGCAGAGGCAGTTACAAAATTAATCGTAAGGCAAGGGGTTAAATACGATCAGCTTGAATACATTCATTATTGTATTTAATTAATATATTATATTACGTGTGTTTCACTTGATTATTACGAAACTTGTTGATTATTAGTGAAAAGTGCCTCAATTTATTCCAAGTACCAACGAAATAAGAATGATCAGCAGTTTTAATACTTTTAAAGACTGAAAAAAAGCAATACAACGTAGAGCAGCAATGGATCAAACAACTTCCATTATGTCATAGAGAGTGCTATCACTTTGTAGCGACGCTAATGAAATATTGACTAAGTGTCAACAAAAATTCGAAGGAAGTTCAATCTCATGCATAATATGCAAAGCAGCCAGAACTGCGAGAGGGATTACCAACGTGATCAAACTGAATGACGTGGAGGACGAACGAAAGAGGAGTAAATCAATTTTACGTCACAAAACACGCGCCTATCATTGATGCCAATGACGATGCTGCTTGTTCCACGCAAGAAAAAAATTGATGACGAAAGGTATAGGCGTACATCGTTTAATTCACCATAAAGTTCGAAAACCGATGAAACGCCATAGGCTTGACGTCATACTTCAAGGTGACATGCTATGCAAATCGCTTCTGTCGCACTTCATGCGTTCGGTTTTTCACCGGCGATATTAAAAGATGGGATATGAATGAAGAGGCCATTGTAAGACTTTCATTTCATTCATTATAATATACTCGAATTGAAAAAAGAAAAAAAGTATTTTCTAAAACGAAGAAATATTAAATGACTGGTCTTTCAGTAAGATATAAATCCTTGAGAACAATTTACAAATTCTCCCTCATTTGTCCGACATAAATTTCCTGAAATTCTCTACCAGTAAAAATTAATTATTAATCGTAAATAACAATAACAATAGCTACTATAACATTCAAGCAATGCCAAATGATAAAGCCAATTATAACTCTTTTAATTTTATATAACCTTAATTTTTTGTAATTATTATGCAGTTTAAAGTGATTCACTGAGTATTTTCATACTATTTTATTTTTTCTCTGTCTAGTTAGAAGTATAAGTTAGAAGTGTAATACTTGACTGACTATTTTTGCAGCTCACTGGAATTTTTACTGTCCGCGAACGTGTTAAAGTTCAAACATCGGCACAAATCCCTCGCCACAAAGTTGTTAACCAGAAGTTACAGCTCTGATTCCAAAGGTCGGATCAATTTCCTCCCAAGACCGTCTCAAAAACTAAATCCTAAACTATTAAAGATCCACGACAAAGATCGGCACAAATCTCCAAGCATCCGTAATACTGGCAACTTCCTGGCAATGTCGCTTACGATAAAACCTCGCCGGATATCTCGGAAGGGTATCCACCGGTGCTCGAAAGCACGGCAAATAATAACGACGTTCGTGACACACATAAGCTCGTTCCGCGATACAAAGCGACGATATCGTCACGAGTATCAACAAACCATGCGCGATCGCCTGGCGATCCATTTTCCCGCGTTTTCAACGACGCCCGTCGCCATCGTTCCTCAAGGTCGCAGGAAGGACACACGGTCCATGGACGTTTGCACTTGCCATTGGTCCAAGGTTAACGATTGTTTATTAAAGGTCAATGCGTGCTTCGGGCCTGAAATCGATTCCGGAATCTTTCGTCGCGGTTCATCGACACGAAAACGGGGCCCTCAAGGCCGGTTTTACGATCGGCGGACCGTCTACAGTCACGCCGGAACGATACGAGGTGACCTCGGACGAGAAAACGCGCCAAGGTCAACGCTTTTTGGGGACAGGTTGGAAAAAAGTTAGGCTTACGAAATAGTCGATGGGATAACTGGATTGATTGAAGGATAATATGGGGGTTTGTTGGGAATTTGTAGGGGGTGGGCGTTTTTGGGGAATGTAATTAATTGTGTGATTAATCGGAGGGTAAATAGAAGATTATAGAATTTTTTTTTTAATTTTTGTTCAAGTGATTGTACGTAATTTTGTCTGCAGTTTATTCTTCGGCGTCAACGCACTGTGCTTGTTGTTTTATGTTGATTTACAGTTAGCGAGGATTAACAGATTTTCTTAGGCCGGAATATTTTATTCGAATTATGGTCGGCTGGCTGAAATTAAGAATAATACTTTTTGTTATGAATAATAAGAATTTTATGGTAGCTTGAAGGAAATTTCGACGCTTGAGTGAACAGCGTTGGGTCTCGATGTTTCAGGTAAGAGATCGGTGGGGGAGATCAATTCATGCATAAAAGGACTGTTAAATACTGTGTTAACGGACGGCAATTACGTACTTGAGAACCCTATTTAAGGGTCAGCGAAACCTTCAAACTAAATCCGCTTGAAAACCTTTATTACAGTACCCCCTCTGTATACAGCGAATGAAATATTTATTACTTTCTAGAATTCATGCAGCAATTTTACGACTTAATTTCTCTAACGGTCCAAATCTAGAATCAACCTGTAATTACCCGAAGGTTCTAATACCTGTTCAATAGGGATTATAAGAAGTTGGATTCGCGTGAATTTTGACCTGGGTCGTGAAACACCGAGAAGGTTTTCACCGTAATTGCGTTTAATTTAGTAAATCGTTCAGAAATTACCATAATTTTGTACCAATAAATAAATTTATATAGCCGGTTATTCGAATGCAAATTATTGGCCAAAATACCCAAATTAATTGGCACCCTAACATTATTTTATTATTTAACGATAGTTAATTAGATAGTAATACTTCTATGATATTAATTATGTCGGAAATAATTTCGAAACTAAGCTGATATTATTTTTCACTCTACGAGCGAGATTTTTTGAAGTATGTATTAAGCTCGAAATTGTAACTTTTAATTCTTTTTGATTATTAATAACGGAAACGAAATTCAAGTTTGTCAATTGGAAAGTGCGAAATGTTAAACAAAGAGCGGATACTTGCATTTTACTTTAATATACATCAGCAGCTACTGTAATACTCGGAACAATGAAAACTTCGCGTTAATATTCCAAGGTTAAATATAGATAATCAATAATGTGCATATAATGTCACTTCGCAATCTGCCATTTCTGGGAAACCTTGTTACTAGTTACCTCCATACATTTCCTCCCTCTATTTCCCTATATAAACCGAACCCGCTCGATATTAATGCTAGTAGGGAAGTAATACCTCCCTAATTGTCCAATAATTTATTAAAGCAGCAACACCATAGAGATTTAGTTACCGAAGCATTTATCCACAGTTTATGTCATTGTAAATTAATATTTTATCACAAATCCCCCACTTATTTAAAATAGTACAAAATTAGTTTACAATTATTTGAGATACCAATGGGGTTGGTACACATACTAATAAAAACATTTAAAAAATATTACTAATATGAAAAGAAGTGGTGATTGACTTAAATGGTAATTTAAGATAAAATTTCCCAGAGGTTATCGAGGATTTGAGCTGCGGCTGATTGCGAGTTTGAGCCTACACCTCCTTCCACACCATAGCCCCCTTAACTGCTATGGTCATTTGATCTAATTGTTTTAGATGGCTTTCGAACCACCAAAGCTATGATACAGTAAATAGTAATTTAGGAAAAATTTCCCAGACGAGGCAGAGGACTTGAGCTCTTCCCTACTGAATGAGAGTCTCAAATTTACCTTACCCACCATTGCCCCCTTAATTTCTATGGTCATTTGATCTAAAACCTATTGTTTTAGATGTGTTTTGAACCACCAAAACTATGATACAGTAAATAATAATTTAGGAAAAATTTCCCAGACGAGGCAGAGGACTTGAGCTCTTCCCTACTGAATGAGAGTCTGAATTTTTACCTTACCCGCAATTGTCCCCTTGATTTTTATGGTCATTTGATCTAAAACCTATTGTTTTAGATATGTTTCGAACCACCAAAGTTATGATACAGTAAATAATATTTTAGGAAAAATTCCCCAGAGGAGACAGTTGAAGTAGAAACCACTGATCACGAGTCTGAGTCTCTGAGATATCTCCGTGAAACTTTTCCCTCTTTAGGCCTTTCCCGGCAGCGAAGGAAGTCTTCCCGGCAGTTTAAAATTCGCGAAGAGAATTCTCATGAGACGATCACCCACCTTGCAGCTCGGAGTCCGGCCATCGCACGTGTGTGGCCAGACACACGTGAAACATGAGAATGTTGATGAACTAACGGCCACGGGGAAGATTATGCACGCGTCTCCGACGTTTTAATCGCGCCGACAGTTATCGTCGGTCAACCCTACGTTGGCATTATGTTACCGCACTTTACAAAATATACGTATCGACTTTTGCCTCAGCATTTGCTCGGGTAGTAACAATCTCTTTTTTAACTCGTCGACTGCGGACTCGAGGTATGCAGAAACAGCTTCCCTCGATAGGGGTGACGAAGTTAATCAACCCTTTCCAAGCCGAGTTTAATTTTCCGATAAACAGGTAGGGTAACATGTTAAATACCACGCGGGTCACCGATGACGTAGCGGAGTTCGATGAAGGTATTTCTTTTTTTATATAATATAGGAATCACGGTGTTTAATGGGGTTCCCTGTGAATGGACTTATTTCTGGCAGGCGTTCGGATATATTTGAGGAACTGGAGTTGGGGTTGCTGGTTTTCGCCATAGGGCGAAATTATGAAATTTCTAGCAAAGTAATTAAGTAATGATGTAAATCAGCAGCGTATATCTAATTTGCGGATATGGAAGTCGCACTGCACTTTGTAAACGATAGAAGAATAATTTAATGCATCGGTAGAAGAGTGAGTAGAGAAAATTTTCTTCAAGTTAATTCAGTATCCAAAAAATAAATACGAAGATTAACAGTGATTGAATGAGTTTCAAAAGTCCTTCTCTTCGTTAACAATAACCAAATGCACAAGTGCAACAAAAAGTTACGATCACGTTGCAAATTTGCAATTCATTGAACACGATACACATTTGTCCTACTAACAATTTAAAAGTACATCCATCTGCCGCGTAAAAATACCTCCATCAGTCATCCTCGCATCCACTGGGATCACCACTCGTATTCTGAAGGAAACAAACCACCGGACTTGTTGTTATTATTTCGCTGGTGCATATAAACAAAAAACATCTCGTCACGGTGTAAAGAGCACGCTGCTGTTGAGGCAACTACAATTTTCAGTTCCAACGAGAGATAAAAAGAATACCTTTCATGCACGAACAGACGAAAACGAGAGGTTCTCAAAGCACGTCCGAAAAATTTCCATCCTCGTTATCGTTGCACCACGTCATTGTATCGGGTTATCGTTTACGGCTGGATTTCGATCGATAAGAGATTCTTATCAGACGGACGTGCTTGTAAATTATAACAAGAAGAAAGGAATTCCACGTCGAACAATTATACCTCGTTCCGTTTAATCGTCCATCAGACAGCTACCTGTTGCCGTCGAGAGGCATCAAAGTAATTAGCATTGGAAATTTTCAATCTTAAAGCAACATGTACAGATAGCGATATTTTCCTATAAAGTCTTGTAACATTTTCCAGAAATCCTCTCCACTTTCTTGGGAAATTTTCTTGGAAACTTTCACGATGTAATATTATGAGAATAACCATGGGATCTAGCAAAAAGCGAAAAAGTACGGTCGCACGAATAAATCTCCTCTATCTGTCTTCGCTCGGTCCTTCTTCTCCTTTCCAACTTTATTTCCTCCGTCTCTTTCCCGTCTTCTTCATTGCCCCGTGCAAATGTACTTCTGAGGTTGTTGGCTGCATCGTGGAATGCAGACGGGGAGACTCGCAAAAACCGCCATCCTCTTATATCTCGTCCTTCCTTCCTTCCTTCCTTCCCCCCCCTGTATTTCCTTTTGCACATTTTGCTCGCGAGGAGTCCTTCTCTCCCGTGGTCTACGACCATTCGTGTGCGTATTTTCCGTGGCGGTTTGGTAAGAACGAAGATTAGGGGGCAAATAGAGTTTCGTCTCGGTGCAATCTTCCTGATTTTATCTTTACTCTCGTCCAATTTTCTTCTTTTTATTTGGTCCATGAACATTATTGTCGCGGTTTGGAGTATTCTTGTTCTCTGCTGATTGCAATTACGAATGGCGCTCGTATTCGATTGGATTTCTTACTGTGCTTGAATAGTTTTAAATGACGAAGAGTGCATTGCAAAATTGAAACAAATTATAACGAAGTTGGAGGTTGAAAATTGA
This sequence comes from Cerceris ruficornis, assembly GCA_963989415.1. NCBI lineage: Eukaryota > Metazoa > Arthropoda > Insecta > Hymenoptera > Crabronidae > Cerceris > Cerceris ruficornis. The sequence continues at coordinate 8,452,827 of OZ022523.1, forward strand.
AAAGAAACAGTACGTTCAATTCAAACAAAACGGTACGTTCTAATTGCTGAGACCGCGACGAGTATATTCGTCAAAAATACTCAAACAATGAAACTTTGCACAATTGTCGATATTTTCATCTTACTCTTCCACGAAAACTAATCGAGACCTTACAGAGTAATTAGTATCTATCTCTTACCTCCAAATAGAAAAGATATTTCCATTGATTTTCTAAACTTGAATAAAAAAATAAAAAGTGTTAATTTTCCACATCTGCGAAGCTAATATTCTCATCTTTGCTGCCATAAAAATTAACTAACTCTTTACAGAATGATTCCCATTTATCTCTTACCTCCAGATAGAAAAGATATTTCCATTAATTTTCCAAATTTGAATAAAGAAATAAAAAGCGTTAAACTTTCCACATCTGCGAAGCTAATATTCTCATCTTTGCTGCCATAAAAACTAACTAACTCCTTACAGAATGATTCCTATTTCTCTCTCACCTCCAAATATGAAATATATCGCAAAAAAGCCACCACCGTGAACTTGTTATTTCGCCGCATGAAAAAAACAAATCCGCCAAACAAAAATAAAACCATCGCCTAAGATCTCACCTCAGACACCATAGAACGCATCTGACAACGGTGCTACTCGCCTTTAATCGAGGCAGTAGTACGTCTAAAAGCCTCCAAAAAAAAGAAAAACCCTAAAACCTCCTAAGCAGGGGCTTCGCTCTTGGCAAAACGAGAGATCCAACAGCAACGGTCGGCCCACGACCCATGGAAGCAAGGGGTCCCTTAAGAGCGGAGGAGGAAGAACCTTTCAGAAAGCACCGATGCAATATGAGAAAATCGACAGGGAGTGAAACAAGACGTAAATAAATAAATAGGGGTACGTCCATGCCACGGACAAAGAAGGAATAGCTATTGACCCTGGTCTGCGAAAGTGGAAGAGTGCGAGGGAAAAGAAGAAGAAGAAAAGGGGAAGGAGGCTTCTCGGAAAGGTTCCAAAGATTAGAACCAGTTCTTACTTGTGGAGAACGACGGGCGAGAATCAAACGTGAGAATAAATAATCTATGAAATCGATATCTGCACCCAGCGTGAGCAGTGCACTCGATATCCGGCCGTTCCAAGGTGCAGTTTTATTTTTTCAGGAAGGGCATGACATTCCGAGTGAAACTTTAATGGACCGACTAGGAAGAATCGTAATGGCATGCTATTTTATTCTATTCATGTTTCATGGGCTTTCGATTGTATCGGTGAACTCGCGTTTATCTTTATGTTGGAGAGTAAAACGATTGGTTTACGATATTAGTTGTTTCTTTTTTGAATGGATAATTTGAAATTTTTTTAAAGACGTGGAAGAAGTTGTGTGAACTAGTGCTGGGTAATATGGCGCGTTAATTGCAGTTCCCTCTTATCTCTTGCTTTTTCAGAATTTCTGATTCATTTTTGCAAGCGTGAATGAGTAGATTAATTATGGCGAGAAATTTTCTGAAAGTGGAATAAAGTAATTAAAAAGTATTAATTTAATTACTGATATTTAACCTTCATCCCTTCTGAAGTATATTTGTAAGGGTTGAAAATAATATTCTGAGGAAAATAAACCTTAAATTTCACAAATTCATTTTTACATCCTGTAACACGCCTGTTATCGAAACAATTAATTAATTTATCTCCGTACTTCGACCATGGTTTGTCCATTGTTCCAAGAATCCTCGGTACGCCGGTAACATTCAAATGCAAAACGCCTACGCGGGAAAATCTGCGCATTCGCGAATTTGCATATTCAACGGAAGTAATAACGTTGAGAAATTCGGCGAAGCCACGGATTTTCAGAAACTTAATCGGCGCGTGTGGAGAACGAAGAGGAAAGAGTAAACAATTTGGTTGATACAAACGAGAATAATGCCGTTTCGCTAAATCACTTTATCCTTTATGGTTTACGCGTTGCAGCTGCAAGAATGTGGGATTCTCGGAGCTTTCTGACATACGAACAAACAACGACTGACGGTTTCATGGGATGCGCTTTACGTTTCCACGGAAGCGGGATAATTCATTTTTCTACGGAAATTTCATGTCTTCTCTGCATATGCCATCTCGCTGGACAAAGCTTTTAACTGTGCAAACGAATGGTGTTTACAGTGCGTAGTTCTTCCTGCACGATGGGTATATTCATTTAATTCGGTTTTCAAAGAAATTCATTTTACGCCGTGATTTATTTAATATCATAATGCTGATGTTACGTAAAGTAAATAAAAGCGAAGACAAGTTATGAGTATTTATTATGAAACGTGAATTATGTTGATTCAAAGCAAACTCTGAATGGACAACCAGTGATTCTCATTTTTCATTTGTTGTCATTAAACATTTTTCTTTGTCAGTTCTTTTGCGTTTGAATATTGTTAATTAGGTTGCTATGGATAATTTTAGTTCGAATTTTGAAGACCATTGGAGTTGTCTATTTTTTATTGTACGTAAAATGAAATAAATGGTTTTGATGAACTGTGATTAAGCAATTTTCTTATTACTTATATCAATTTTTAGGAATATATTCCGTCTTTTGTGAAATATAATTGCAATATAATTAAGAAACCGTTGTCAGTTATATTTTGCGTAACAAGAATACTGTTCTTTTATTTAAAAAGCCGTCAATAACACTTTGCTATCATCCATTCAATGCACGTTGCAATCTCAAGTTCGAAGAACGCAACAATAAAGTAAAATTCGTGGAAATATCACAATCTCTAATAACAGTCAGTGCAGAAGTATTTAGGAAACAATGGTATTAATACTAGAACTACCAAACCAGTCAAAATGACCGGTAAATTACCGAATCAACCATCTTTTCCACTTCTGAATTCCCCTTTTTCCAAAGTACGTATTCAATATACTTAAATATAAAAGATTTAACGCCGATAGTTCTAGTGTTAATGAGAGTATTCCAAAATTAATTGCAATCATCCCGGCTTTCTATTCAACCAAGATAATCCAATTATTCATTGTAGACGTAAATGAGGTCATGACGAAATATTTGGGGCACTGCATCCGATCGATTACCGACAAAATTACTAGAAATACATTCCTCCGAATAATGACACTCGATCATGATCTAAATTTTTAAACTTCCCAGATTTACAAATTTCAAGGAGGCAAAATTCCCCAAATTTACAAATTCTAACGAGGCTAAAACTTCACAAATTCCAACGAATTTAAATTTTTTTAAATTTACCAATTTTAAGGAGACAAAAATTTCACCAAAGACAGAAATTTCCCAAACGTGCGAATTTTAACGGGGAAAAAATTTGAGAAATTCCCAAATACCGACGAACGAGCAGACTTCCCAAATTTTTATATTCTATCGAGGGCAGAAATCTCCTAAATTGGAAAATTTCCACAATTTGCAAATTTCACCAAAGTCAGAAATTTCCCAAACGTGCGAATTTTAACGGGGAAGAAATTTGAGAAATTCCCAAATACCGACAGACGAGCAGACTTCCCAAATCGTTATATTCTATCGGGGGCAGAAATCTCCTAAATTGGAAAATTTCGATGAGTATAGAAGTTTGAGAATTTTACAAATTTCAATGAGGGCAAATTTCTGCTGTAAATAGAACGCCGAAGATGCCTGCAGCGATGGCGCAAACTCGTTTCCATCGGGATCGAGTCTCCGACCCCCGAAGGCCGTTCTCCAGGTCCCAACCTCCACGTTCTCCGTTTCGCGACACCACCTTCCGGGGCAAGGGGAGCATCTAGAAGGATCCCGATCCAAGGACATCGCCATTAATTTTGTAACAGCCGCGTCAAGTGCATTCGATTCCCAGGAATCATTGAAACGTCCAAGGTTTTCCGCGATGTTACCGGACGAGTGCATGGAATGCACGTTGAAACGAGTACCAGCGCGGTGATGCACGGTCGATGAAAGAAATTGGATTTGTGTAATGAGAGTAAGTATTTGGCAAGTGGTGAGTTTATTTCTGCGTATTTTTAGAATGTAGAACATGGTGGTGTTATCGTCGTTACTGCCGGTTAATTATTGTTACTGTGCCAGTGCTTGTGAAAGTGGCATGGGTGAAAGATCCGGGAAAAGTGAACTTATTTTGCGTTTTAATGGCTTGCAGAAAAGTGTGGAATCGATTTCGAGGAATAATTGGAAATTCTTTTTTTTTTATATAGCTTCGACTGCTATGGTCATTCGTTGAATTGGAATGCAGTTCTTCGTGGATTTCTTGTATGATTATTGAATTTCTACGGCATGAGTATAAACAATTTTTAAATAAATTGTTGCGGCGGGTCAGTGAGGGCGATCGCAAAAAGATTGTAATTCTATGCAAAAAATAGACTGAAGTCTAGCAGAAACAAGAGATGAGCTAATAAATAGAATTTTTTCTTTTTCCCAGGACGGTCATTTCTGAAAGAAAAAGCGAATAGCATTATGCGTAATTATGGTCTTTTTTGCATATTTTCGTTAAACTTTCAACCATACTGCATTCGATTCTAAGAAATGCAGCCGATCAACAGCGGGATTTTAACGAACGATGAGCGAATCAGTATTTCTTTGTTCGCAGCACTTCAGGCTAAATTTAAGGGGTCGCTCTTTAAAAACGTCAATTTTTGCTGTTGAACGTCATTAACGGACACGGAAAAAAAAGACGCGTTGGAAGTTTATTGCGCAGAATGAATATTTTTACGTTGGAACACAGAAAACGCGTGACTCCGGCGAAACACAGAGTGGAAAACAAGTGAAACCGGCGCAAAAGTCGTCATCGATAAGCGTGAGAAATCTATTTGGATCCCAAAACATCAGTTTCAGGAGAAAAGAATTATGAGTTCGGCGAATCGTGCACGTTCGGTTTTAAAATATTTACAGTACTCTTCACGTACAACCATGTATTTCTTTCTTTTATATAATACCGTAAAACTTGCCGATTTTCGGCTTCTTGCGTCTCTCAATTACTGCGCAGATATTGATTTACGATCCACTGGTCGTTATTCCACTCTTTTGCATTAAATCGTTGACAAAGAAGATTAAAATCAAGTCTCCAATTATCCACAAAATTTACACTTTTTGCTAACTACTAATTCGATTAATTTAAGTAATATTAACCCTCGGCTAGAATATTAATTTCATATTAATATTCATACTGTTGATGCACCCCATTCCACGTACGGATAACGCAGAATAATTTTGGTCAGTGATTAAAAAATATAATATATATAATTTAGATAATATATAATTTAGATCAGTGATTAAAAAAAAGAAATTTCTAGACGTGGCGAGGGATTTGAGCTCTGGTGTGCTGAACGTTAGCCTGAACTTTCACCTTTTCAAACACCAAATGCTACAGTTTTAGTTTAGTTAACCTCTTGCCCTATAACAAGTGACAGTAAATAGAATAGGAAATTTTAAAGTTTACCAAAAACTTTTAATTCTAAAAATATCGCTGGGTTACGAGACAGCCGAATTATTTCTATACTATTAATATTGCGTTAAATTATACGGTATATCAGAAATCAGTGAGAAATTTTTATTTCAGGAATTAATTCCGTGTTATTGCGTTCGCAGTCACGTAGGGCAAGGGGTTAAAGGTGAAACAAGACGATCTGAACACTAATACCGATTGCCAATTAAAAATTTCACCTTCTTATCCACCGTGGCCCCGAAAACCCTATCGTATTCCCCGTACTACAGAATAAGCTCTACAATTCACTGAACACAGAAAACAATAAGCCGCTGCGCACAGTGAGCAAAACAGAAAACAAGAGGAGAAAAAAAGTGGTCTCACAACGGCAGACTAAATGATTACTTTCAAGCTGACGGCATAGTCCAAACATCCAGTTTATAACAGCCGTAATTCTCTGAGAAACGGCAAGTTTCTTAGAAGCAAGGATGACGGCGTGAAACATCGGGAAAGTTTAGTTCATCGTGAAGGTCTCGACTGACCGTAGAATGAGGCCCCTTTCCTCCGTGCTGACCCTATTAATGCAACAATTCTACTCAAGAAACGTCACTTCTGCCCCCGACAGTCGTTTTACCTGGACATCGATCCACGACGAGAATAGACGAAGGAAAAAGCCAATAGAATATTTTCCCCGGAACAATGCAGGACCCTCGTATTGATTTATAAATTACCGAGAACGTTATTAGATATACATAGTTCAAGGAGTCACGAGCATTTCTTGTTTACTTTTAGCTAAGTGAAAATTGATCGTGTCGTTTCACGGACTCGGGAATCAGGGTGGTTAAAAAAGATAGAGTTAAATGGAGTGATAGATATTCCTTTCTGGAGGGGTGGTACGAAACCAAAAGCAATTTTCTTGAAGTACAGAAGTATCTTTGGGGATAATCGTGTGGGTGTAATCGATAAGGAGTTAAAACTATACGAGGAAAATAAAACTTGTTCTGCAATAAGCCCAAGGTGTCCTTTATCATTCCAACTCCGTTTTTTATATTCTGGGGATTAATTTGAATTAATTTAACGATTTTAAATATTGTTCAAGTGCATGGGACTCTATATCTCACTGGGATGGGGTATTGGAGAACGCAAAGTTATATTAACCCTTTGCACTCCGAGTAACTTTTACCATAAGCTACCAAATATTCCCAGATTATTAGCATATACATTTGAAAATTATGTTTTACAGAATAAAAAAATATAAAAATACGCCGGATTTAGCTGACAGCGGAGTTATCAGCTTCTGTTACAATGTCGCCACGACAACGGAGTGCAAAGGGTTGATAACAATATTCAAAAATAACGAAACCACAAGGCTAATTACAGAAAATTCTATTCTTGAAAACCCTTGCATCTCGACGCGTTGGTTTTATCAAACCAAATGCGCCAGGAGAAAGAAATTCACGCTGATCTCCGCGCCCTATAATTGAACACTTGCAAGCATGCATTGCGATGGTGCTATTACGTTTGGCGCGGTTATATCACTTTCCTGCGACGGTCGTCTGTGATCGAGCCAATAAGTCAGGACCTTGAAACGATTTTCCTGTCCAGCCAGAACTCGGCTAACTCGATTAAAGGTTATTGGATTAACAAGCGACGATGATAAGCAGAAAGACGTCGCAAAAGCGTGCGACGTTGCGGTGTCGATGCACTTTTTACATGTCTGTTTACCCAGACGATCCACCGACGGGCTTGTCTCTCTTCAGTGTTTGTACATTATCCTTGTAATCAATTACACTTGATCGTTTAAACCTTTCGTCGTCGCTTGTAAATTTTCAGCGTTAATTTCGTTGCAATTAAGAAAGCGAAGGGACGGGGGTAGAAGATTCGTGTTAATTCCACTAATTTAAAAAACAAATTGTGCACCAGTTACCCTAACTGACTTATTGGTAGTCAAATTTTTCTTAAACTTACTGGGCCTACTTATCTCAAAAATTAATTTACTATAATATATTTAACTAATAAATAAGGAGAAATTTGAATAAGAAAATGAGAGAGAGAGATGTTTATTTAAGAAAGATTGAAGCATGTTTCAAATCGCCAAAAGATTTTAAGCATACTAATTAATTACATGGGACAAGTGTGAAGGAAATTTTTAACAAGCACCTGCAAATGTTTGTATTTTACGCTACCACCCCGATGAGACCATCAACGACGCATTACCTCGTGCAACGTCAAACTAACCTTGGGATTTTAATCTAATGAATTTCCCTTCGACCTTGCGTGCAGGGGTATGCGATTCACGTCTCGTGATATAACGTGTGCCATATGGATCTATAAACTTATTACGTTGTATTTTTATCTAATGACCGCCTACTCGACCTAACCAAGATAACGTGCCAAATGCTCCGCTATCCATGATAATGTGCGGAACAAGGGAATGTTAAAATGATTTTCCTGAAATACATATTTGTTCAAACCTTTTGACGCAGTTGCTTGCTCCTTCCCTCGTCAACCCCCTTCTTACGCTACGCTTTTAATTCCGGAAAAATGTCTCTGTTTGAAAGTTTGGAAAATTTTGCACGAATTTCCTGATTGATATATTCTCTTCAAAATGGGAGAAGGTGCTTTACTGTGTTGTAATTTTTTGACTTCAACTGCTATGGACATTTGGTCTGCGACTGCTGTTGCAAGTGGTTCCAAATCACCGGGGATGTAATATAGTAGATAATAATTAAGAAAGAATTTCCCAGAGATGATGAGAAGTTTGAACTTTGATCTATTGATTCAAAGTCCGAACCTTTAGCTTCTGATCCACCACAGCCATGGACCTACTGTTTCAGGTGGATTCCGAACCACCGGGCCTATGACAAATTAAATAATAATTTATCAAATATTTTCCGGAGGTGATGGGGAGTTTGAACTCTGACCTACTGATTGGTAGTCCGACCCTTTGCCTTCTTTCACGACATAGCACTGGACCTACTGTTTTAGGTGGATTCCGAACCACCGGGCCTATCACATATTAAATAACAATTTAGCAAAAATTTCTCAGAGATGACGGGTATTTGATTCAGCGGCTCACTGCTTACGAGCCTGATTGCTCACTGATTAGATAGTTCCTAGGTGTCTTTTTACTTCTTTACATAGATGGTAAATAGGTTCAGAACATACTGAATAATTCTGTGCATTAAATTATATATTTCTAACTTTCATTGTGTTTTTATTTCCTTTTTATCATTGTTTCTTGCCATTGCTACGGTCGAAAAACAATAAACACTTTTCATCAAAAAGCCAACCGCAATCCAAACATTTCTCGGTATTTGCAAACAACTTCCGGTAATTCGGCCAATTATAATTCATCCACCATCGAGCGAAACAAGCTCCTTCCTCTCTGAGCATAGGATACTGATCTTCAAAGGGAACAGAAGCATTGTTGCGGCGCTTGTCAACAGGCTAGACGGAAGTAAACACGTACTTTGGAAGGAGCACGTATTACCGGAAGCCTCTGAACTACCAATCTCAACGAAAATCGCCTTACAGCGAGGTCAAGCACGACGAAGGTCAAGACCTAAAATCCCCGGTATTCGAGATATATATATAAAGATTCGCCGGAGATGGAAATTTCCACTTTCTAGTATCAGTATCGTTGACCTATCTTTTCAGAAAAATTTCTATCTTCGCGTGCGATGATGCTCGTTGCATTGCAAAATTTCGTCATGCTTAGTTATGCTTGTTATTTATGTAACGCGTGTTGGTCGTGGACATTAAAAGAGTTGATTGATCATCTGAAGCAGAGAAACCTGACGGCCATTGTGCGTCGAACTTTCGAGAACAAATTAAGAGAAATTCTTTAAATAAGGAATGAAATTGATAGGTCAATTGTGAATAATGTTTCTGACTTGACAACAAATTTACTGATACTTTTTTTGAAATATTAATACATTTTTTTAATGGCGCCTCTTCTTTTTCTCTGAATTTGAGAAAAGGATTTGAACTTGGGCCCATTAACAGTAGAACTACAAAACCAGTCAAAATGATTGGTACACAATTTTTTTCAAAAATTGTCCAAGTTTATAGGAGAGTCATAGAGTAGATATTCTACGCCCATCTTATAAAATATAAATTGCCGAATCGATCATCGTTTCCACCTCATAACTCCACTATTTCAGTACTTATTTAATATATTTAAATATTATAGATTTAACGCCAGTAGTTCTAGTGTTAATTGCGAGACTTTTCGGCTCCTTAATCTTTTCGAAAAGTTTCTTGGATTTTTAACACGGCCTGTATTTTTACTCTTTGCGTTTATTTCGTAAATTGTGGAGACGAAAAACGATCAGATTTCTTTTTCTATTGATTCTGTGTTTTTAGAATATTTATTCATTGTGTTTAAATGCGAAAAATTAATCGTGGATATTTTTGGTATTGAATGTAATATGCAAAAGGGCATAAAACATATCAGAGAAATATGCAATACGTGAATTTAAATTATATTTGAATTGCTTACTGACAAGACAAATTTTACTTTCAAAAATAACCTCGTTAGCATTAAAGTTTTAATGAGTGCTATACATTTATAAATCGTTACACTATTTCCATAATTTAGAAACCCGTGAAAACTTAAACTCTTGTATAAAAACTCACTAATTGGGATAATGAAATTAACAAACTTTGGAATATCAAAATTCATATTCTACATGAGGCGCATTAGGTGATTTTCAACTATTAATCGCTTGATGCTGCAACTTGTACAAAACTTTGAAATTACCGCCATAAAGGTCAACCATACTCTATCAAATTAGAATTCAGCATCAGTAAATTATCCTATTTAACAAATTTAAAAACTATTTGTTAAGGAAACAGTGCGTCATCGCGAAACTTCAAAATTATTGCCAAAAAAAAGTTTCTCTTATGAGGTCTAACATTTTCTACAAAATTTAAATTTGAAACCAGCATGAAAATGATGTAATTAATTAGGTAAAATATTAATTAAGTACTTTAGAAAAACAGGAATCAAGATGGACGTAGAATATTTGCTCTATGGCTCTCCTATGAACTTTGAGAATTTTTGAAAATAATTGGGAACCAGTCATTTTGACTGGCTTGGTAGTTCTAGTGTTAATACACAGAAAATTTAATTTTTTAAGAAAATTTAATTCAATTTAACCCCTTGCCCTACGATTTCTTTCGCGACTGCCACCGCAATAATTCAGAATTTAATTGCAAAAAAAAATTGATTAGTGATTCTCGATTTCTCTTATAATTTAACGTAATATTAATATTACAGGAATAATATTATTAGATATAATAATACCAATTTGATAGGTTTTTAAAAAATTGCAAATTTCCTATCCCGTTTACCTCATCACGAGTGTCACTCGTTATTGTAGGGCAAAGGGTTAATGACGACCGTCCAAAAAGGCAAAGGAGAAAGCAAGAAGAGCTCATCCATTGGATAATAAACGTCAGCAGGAGATAGGCACAATTCGAGCGCGTGGGCGCGAGTCTCCTTTTCCTTATCACAGATAAGTAGCATGAATTATAAACAGTTGATACATAATTCTGGTTCAATGGAGCATGATAAGGTTTGCAACTGTGGATATATACTTAGAGAGGAAATTTATATTCATATATCCAAAGCACGTGGCATTCAAAACTATTTTAAAGCATTCATTTCTGAATAATGCTGTGCCATTGAAACACAGAAGAAATAGGAAATGGCAACTCGACGCGTGTTACGAATATATATTTCGCATTATATCCAAATGAGCGTAAATGGAACGTGAAGGAAGCGAAGAGAAACGTAAAAGAAGCACAAGTTACTTCCGTTCTCCGTTTTGCGAAATCTTCTGAAGATTTTGCAACAATAAATTGCAGACTTAACAGCGCATTGCCCGCGAGATGATGCAAATTCAAAACTACGAAATATCAGTGTTGCGAGGCAAAGTCGACAGATAATACCGATCGAAAACATTGTCTACAAACAGCAACGATAAATGTAATTAATACTCTGCTTTTAATCGTTAACAAAGTACGTAGTTCAACGATAATTCGCTACCGTTCGTCGGCGAAAGAACGGAAGTTGGAGTGATGCGGTGTTTGAACTCCTAGCTCATCTTTTGGCGAATTGAAATTGCCTTTCTGTAAATTCAATTTACCCTTTTACGATTGAATTGACCATTTTGCATTTTAAATTTACTCTTTTGCAAAATCAATTCACCTTTTTAGAGATAAAACTCACTTTATTTATTCAGAGGAAACGGGTTCTTTTTCATATCTAATATAGAAGTTTCTAGCAAATTAAATGACGATATGACTGAGAACGCTTTAAAAACTGCAATATTTAGTAAACATAGAATTGCTATAATTTTACGCCGTTGCATGGACATACATAAAGAGAAAGATACCGCAATGCATCAACGCATTTTCATTTTACTCTGACCTATGACTTCATGATAATTCGCATAGACGTTTCACATATTTTCATTGCATTAAGAAGCTTTTCTATGCGGAATTTCGAATATCTATTTTTAGAGTCGGACTTTAATTAAACATCTTTTTCTTTGTGTAAAATAGAATCAAATTGAATTACCTAATGCTATTACTGATTACTTTATTCAATGGAACTGAAAGTGTTGCGTCGACATTCAACTTACTTAAGTTTCCATAAATTACAGAAAGGAGTAATTGCTTGAACGTCATCCGCGGTGAACTTGATCAGCGCAATAACTTAGTCTACAAAAAGGCAAACTTGATTTGCAAATAAGTGAATTTTACGCGCAAAACCGGTAAAAATCATTCCAGCAAACGACGCCGAAAGAACACGCGTCATATAAAGCTATTTACAAAGACCGTCAAAGGAGAGAATTCAACGAATCAACTTGCCTCGATCGAGCCGTCGTGGATTTCAAATTCTTTTCCGACAATTACACCCATTAATAAGCCTCGAAATCAGGTCGTTGCATTCGTTCGGAATGCATCGGAACATCGAATGCACTCTCGGATACGGGCGACTGTAGAAACTGGTCGTTAGAAACCGGTGAATTTGCTTTCTCCGGCGAAACAATAAAGGTCGTTCGTCTATATTGAAGTAAATCAAACGGAGCATGACTTTTGTGCTTTCGTCTCATCTGAATATAATAATAAGTGCAGGGAATAAATTCTGTTTGGGAGATGCGAGAGAAGGCTTCTTTCTTTCTGTTATACTTTTCCGGTTTTGATTGCTATAGTCATTTTGCCTAGGATCTATTGTTTCGGGAGGGTTGCGAATCACCAAGGCTATGATATATTAAATGATAATTTGAAAATAGTTTTCTACACATAACGAGGAAATTAAATTTGAGTCTCTTTGTCCGCCATAACCTCTTTAATTGTAAGGTTATTTCGTCCAGAAAATATTGTTTTCGGAGGATTCCGAATCACCAAGGCTATGATATATTAAATGATAATTTGAAAATAGTTTTCTACAGATAACGAGGAAATTAAATTTGAGCCCACTGGCACCGAGTAGGAGCCTTTACTTCTATGTCCACCATAACCTCTTTAACTGTTACGGTTATTTCGCCCAAAACGTACTGTTTTCGGAGGATTCCGAATCACCAAGGCTATGATATATTAAATAATAATTTGAAAATAGTTTTCTACAGATAACGAGGAAATTAAATTTGAGCCCACTGAAACCGAGTAGGAGCCTTTACCTCTATGTCCACCCTAACCTCTTTAATTGTTACGGTTATTTCGCCTAGGACGTACCGTTTTCGGAGGATCCGAATCATCAAGGATATAATATATTAAATAATAATTTGAGCACAATTTTCTACGGTTAACGAGGGATTTGAACTCAAGCCCAGTGATGGCGGGTTCAAAGTAGTCTTCCCCGTTTCCCATAAAAAGCGCGAAATCGTCGAGTGTCGGAGATCTTTGAGAGAAAGAATGGAAGCTACCGAGCCTATCAGGAAACACGGTGACAACAACCTGTTCGAGGATCGAGGAAAACTGGGACTTGTCCCCCTTGTTTCACTTGTCGAAGTATTATGGTTGTTTTGCGATTTTCTGCTAGAAAATTGGTGATAGCTGGATTCTTGATGCTGGAACTGCCGATGTTTAATTGGGCATGTTTAAACCAGGTAATTACGTTGAAAGGTAGAAAACGATAGAGCCAAGAAAAACTGATTGGGTTAATCGTTTGTATTTTTGCAAGATTAATATAGGAAATCGAAGAAATCGCACGGTCGCATGTCTAAAGCGATTAGGAATTAATCATTTTGACCGTCTCGATCAATCTAGCGTTAAAGCAGTGAAAGGTGGTCCTTGTCATTCAAATAGTTAATAGATTAGTTACGTGAAACTAACGACCTCCATAAAAGCAATTTTCACTGCTAAATTGCAACACAAGAAAAGGTTACAATTTTTAACCGCAATTAAAAATCCAGAAGAACGTCCAATATTCAAATAGCGATCGTATTGTTCCTATCGAACCAAAAAATCCACAAATCCTACAATCAATCCATTTAACTCCAAAGAAGCCCATACGTTCATCAATGCTCAAACGCCTAACGCCCTATTTATACCGAACCATCCTCCTCGAGGGGGCCATGGTAAGTATGGAGTCGAAGATATGGAATCTACAGCCCGCAAAGACAAGAGAAGTCCTCTGGCCTCTGGTTTGTTCTGATTCGCCTGACGGATAGATACATCCCTCGTTCTGACGACATTTTCGATTCTAACGCGTGATTGGCCTAAATAGCCGCACATTCGTTGCGTCGTCATGTGAACGACGAAAGGACTGTTTTATTTTCGGTTGTCATTGGTCGATCTCAGGTTTCCAGGACCGACATGGGGGGGATAGGCGGTGCGAGAGCAATCTCCCCTTCCGTCCCAAGTGCCTTGTTTCTGGTCCCTCACTATACACATTATATATAACACTTTGAATGCCACGGGAGTCGCCGGTGACCGGCGCTATTGAATTCAATTTTTGTTCGAGCTAAACTTCCCTCACTTTACCGAGCGCCTTCTTTGTCGTAGCAGGACAGTATTGAAGCTTTGGATTAATTACTGGGCCCAAGTTCAAATGCCTATCGCCTCTAAAAGAGTTTTTCTAAATTATTTTGGCATATATCGTAACCTCGGTGGTGCAGCTACATAAAACAATAGCTTCTAGGTGAGATTGCCATAGCAATTAGTCACCTCTGAGAATGTTTTCTCAAATTATCATTGACTCCATCATACCCTAAGTGGCTCGGAACCCACCTAAACCTGTGACGAGCACAGTAATTAAACCCGTAATACAGAACAACAACATCAACCAACAACTATCCTCTTCCACGAGACAAGTCGCCAGACCGTTAAGGCACATCAGAGAGAACCAGCTCGATTATTTCTCAGTCACGTCGCAATCTCGCGCGTTTATGGTCTCCCATGAACGCGAGAGATTCGCGACATCGCCGATGAGTTTCACGATCTTCACCGAACGGAAAGAGTCAGTTGGAAACGAATCGACGTAGCCGTTCCGCCCTCCTTTCTCGAGACAGCCTCGAAAGTATCCGCGATTCCCGATTAAATTAATTCCACCGGCGACCAGGCCAATTAGGATAAAATATTGCCGGCTCGTATAATGTTATCGTTTTCGCCTGTAATTAATTGCTGCCGAACCGTACGCCGTTTAATTTATGGATTAAACGGTGACGCGTACTTTGTGCTCACAGTTCTTCCCGGATTTAACCACTGGAAACGAAGATCAGAAATTATAATTGTTTTTTCTTTAGTCAACTTTGAGTAGACTGTAAGAATTTGAGAGATTTTTCAATTTTTAGTATCAAATCTGAAAAGATGATCGAGGAATTAATTTCAATGTCGAGACTTCAAGTTTATTTGATAATGCGTCAATCTCGGATGATCAATGGTTGACGAGGAATTTAATTATTCTTGATCCGCATTTTTTGCTTACTCTCTTGAGTATATCGTTCTGCAAATATTTCGCTTTACTTTGTGGACGGTGGTGTTTCCTGTGATTCCTGTAATCATTCTGAGATTGATGCTTTGTTTGCCGATACACGAAGGTCGGCACACATCAATATTGACGGTCCTCGAATAAAT
The DNA here is from genome assembly GCA_963989415.1 of Cerceris ruficornis. NCBI lineage: Eukaryota > Metazoa > Arthropoda > Insecta > Hymenoptera > Crabronidae > Cerceris > Cerceris ruficornis. The sequence continues at coordinate 8,468,303 of OZ022523.1, forward strand.
ATGGAATAAGTATCGATTCTGCGAGGCCTGGTTGAAAGTAAATACTTCTGACTGTATCGAGTTCAACCCTGAAGTTCATATTTACATTTACATTTATATTTCATACTTGGCTGACATTTCACGCCGATTCTGCGTCTTCCAGATTGTAATAAATTTAAATTGTATTAATTTTAAATGACTTTAATAGTCAATAAATTGTTATCAGGAAAATAAAATTAATTTTGTGATATTCTATATCATTTATCTAACGATATGAAAATAATGATGGTAACAATTTTTGTTAGAAACAGAAATTTGCAAAAATTTGGAATGCTGGTAGCTTTAATTAAATGTAATTCAACGTCAGAGTACAGCATCGATCATTATAGGTAAACATGACAATCAAAGTGTGTTAATTAATTTGGACAGTGAGAGCAAAAATCACTTATGCGAATCACGAAATCAACGATGGTTTCTCCCAGTTTTAATGAGAAAAATTTTAATTGGACATAAAAAAAATGTACGCTGAAGTTAATTGAATTTTACAGTGAGTGTACAAGTTCCTTATTTTTAATCATGAAGCCAACGGCGGATTCTTTCAGGTTGAACGACAAAAACTTTAATTGGATCCAAAGTCAAATAAAGAGAAGAGGAAAGGATCGTGTATTTTGACACTTGCACCGAACAATCAATCAAGCGATAATGATAATGCTGACAACTTTGCACTTAGTCTTTGCACAGTGGCGATGTCATTAACGGATAAAGCGTCTCCTGAGTAATCTAAGGAGTCGCGATAAAAATCTGACGCCAAGAAAACGAGTTCGTAATTAGCAAAGCCTATTAACCCTTTGCACTCTACTGAACTTCGTATATACTCCAATAAATGCCCTATGATATCGACCATAAAGAAATAATACAAAAACAAACAAAGAATTTTTTAAATCGCCAAAAATTCTCATTAATTGCGCATAAAAAAAATGCCTCGATCTTACAGGATTAACAGTCCGTATATCGACTTGTACCAAAATCTAATGCAATAACAATAACAATATTTCATCGATTATTCGACACCCAACCAAATCAATGAGTCCTAAGTGAAATGACTGTAGCAGTTGCAGCCAAAGAAAAATATTTCAATATTTCTTAGTCGTTAGAGTCCCCTGCTTCACTGAAGCAGCGTCGCAACTCATGAAACGTATTTGATAAAAATGTCTTCGTCTCGAAAGGATTAGAAATCCGCATTCGCATTTCCAAGCATAAACATTCTCGCTCGATGTAGCGTTATCGCAAAATACGAAATTCCCTCGAGCCGTTGAATCATGAAAGAGCGCACTTTATCATTTGGAACTTGTTCTCCAGATTGGGAGGCTCGTTACAGCGCGAACGGGAAGAAACTGCAGAGAACCGGTATACCAGACTTTTAATCGCCTGGGCTATTTTTGATACGCAAAACAGATAGAAGTTTCTTTCACAAGAACGTACGAAAGAAAAAGACAGAATTTTAGCAGGAAAACGCCGCAACATTGAGTTGCGACACGCGTTTACCAAAATGACGACGGTGACCCAGCGCGCCAGCTCATCGAACGTGAGGAGCCGTTGCTGAAAATAACGATCTATAGGTTTCGTAAAAGTCCAGCTGCTCTGGGGATTTTTTCCTAAATTGTTATTTAATCGGTGATGTCGGAGGACACCTAGAACAATCGGTCCTAGCTGAAATTAGCATAGCGGGCAAATACAGAAAGGAAAAGGGGTGGTACAAAGGTGAAAAAGGGATGGTACCAAGTTGACAATGCTCAGATTCGTAATTAAGAGAGATCTTTCGATGTGATATGTATATATCCTGAAAAATTTGGAAAATCTCAGACATTTGTCCTATGTATAGTCTCGGTGATTCGGAAGCTTCCTAAAACTGTAAGTCCTGAGAAAAATGACCATAGCAGTTAAACCAGAAAAGTATAAAACAACAAGAAAAAAAATCGACTCGATTCCATTTTGCTAACCTAAATAGATAAATCCCTTTTCTTCCAAGGTAATTTGCGTTAACGCTTTAACCCTTTCAAGCTTTGTAGTGTCGCCCTTATGTCAAAAGAGTCAAATCACTCGATACTTGTTCTTTCGAGAAAAGTGTGTTAATTTCTGGCAGTAGAATTTTTTCAATTTTCTAAGTTTATTTTGTACAATGTGGACAGTGAAGCTGATTCAATTTTCATCCACTTTGCTTTCGTTACTCTTCGTTCAAGAGATTTAATTAATGCATCTAGATATACCGCATTAGTAGTAGTTTTAATGGTAATTAAACCGATGCTCTAATATCTGACGACTTCGATCGAACGACTATGATCTGATTACGATTGGATATTTAATCGTGAAGATTTAAGATGCTGTGAGTTGTAAACTGTAATCCGTAGCCTTGGAATACCTAGCAGAGATTCTTGTGCAGATATAGAGCATCGTCATCGTTGCGTTAGTCAGTTTTCAATCTCTTTCAAAACGCATACCAGAAAAATGTACACTTTGTACAGACACCATTTGGCATTATTAAACGCTAAGAGATTTTGTAGCAGTTTATGGTAGATGAGGAAGGAAAATCTGGGACTTACAATCAGCGGGCTTAGATTTTTAAATCCTTCATTGCCTCTGAGATTTTTTTTTAATTATAATTTCACGTACCATAGCCTCAGTGATAAGGAATCTATCTAAAACAGTAGATCCGAGGCGAAATGGCCGTAGAAATTAAGACGGAAAAAGTACAAAAGAGGAAGAAGGAGAGACTTTTTACTTCCAAGCTGTAATATCGAATTTCTTGTTTCATGAGTGTTGTATGAATTATGTAACTAATTCTGATGCTAACAGCTTCTGAAGTAGCTATTTTGCAACATGTATGTATCTGTAACTCTGTATAATGTTTCTACAAATTTGCATCTCCATAAAGTGAATCATTCTCCTTCTTCCGGTCGTCTAAAAACAAATATCAACCTTCGTTAAGTATTTTAAAGCGTATAAAATTTAAATCCGAAGATATTATCCTATACAACTTCACAGTATGCTGCTGTCTGCATCAGAATCGTGACTCGTTATTCCAAGGCAAGGAATAAAAGCTTTCCGCGGCGTTTTACACTTGAGATTTTACCATTAAATATCTCAGAACGAAAGTCCTACTCGAATAAAACCTTTAACGTGCAATTACTTATCTACCCCAAAAAATGGACTGTGAAAAGGTCACTGAAATCCCATGATCGACGACTCTAACTTTCTCTCGAGGCTCATTAACCGTTTCATTGGCTAGTACTCTTAGTATTATTATTATTACTATTGTTACGCATGAAATTGATATTTGTAGTCGCTCGAATGCAAGTAATTTCAGTTTCGACGTGCTTCAACCCCTTCACCCTTTCATAAAATAAACTGTAAACCCTCAAACAGAATATTATATAAAATTAAAGTTCCATTAACCCCTTACCCTACAATACGAGTGACACTCGTGATAAGGCTAATGAGATAGGAAATTCTCAAATTCTACAAAACCTATCAAATTAAAAATATTAGTGTAACGCGACGCGATAATGTTATTCCTGTAATATTAATATTGCGCTAAATTAAACGATATTTCAAAAATCACCGATCAATTTTTATTTTAGCTATTTTGCGAAGACAGTCACAAAATAAATCGTAGGGCAAGGGGTTAAGTAGTAATATTCTATTTTAGTCTTCAGTTTTGCTTTACTTTGTAAACCTTTCAAGTAATACTTTTATTTTTGTCATTCCCAAGTCCCGTTATTATTCAGCCGTCGAATAAATGCCTTCACCGTCTGCTATTATTGTTATTAACTTTTGCGCACAGCAGAGATAGGAAGACATTAAAAAAAAAGAATTCTAAACAGCACGAGTACGCTGCTAAAGTTGAACGACACGAGATGTATATCCTTCGGAGTCGCACTATTTTGGGACTTCCCCGAGTCGACCTTTCTGCGAGTCCACGACTTCGAGCGTTACGTGTTCCACAGGGTCACTGCGCACATACGAACGTTTCAGTCGACGACTTATGATGCATTTCGTTAATTATAATTGTGCATTCAGGTTACGAGTGAGCTGCGTGGAAGGTAAAAATGGGACTGAATTAAAGATTGCATTATAAATCAATGGCATCCAGGAAGAACGCTTAGAAGAGACTGCAGACTTCCGTGTAGGAAGGTAAAAGGAAGTTTTTTCATATATCAATTGTCATGGAAGTGGCCGCTGTCGTTGTTTATTTCGACTTCGAGAGATATGATTATTTTAGCTGGGACCTACTGTTTTACATGGATTAGGAATTACCGAGGCTATATTAACCTGTTAACCGGGTAGGACGTAATATTTCGTCATACCAGGAAGACAACTCTAATGCGTACGACGATGTTTTTCGTCGTGGCAATTTTGAAATATGGTATGTTGAACGCATTACATTTTACGTTATTCTTTTCCATTAAATTCTAGCGTGGTACTTTAGGTGTGATAATATTATTTCTCACTGCGAAGAAAAAAGTCTCCAGTTTGAAACGAGTTGAACAAAAGTTAATTCCCCGGTTAACAGGTTAAACAATATTGTGTAGGAACGAAATTCCTAGCAGTAACTAAATAGTATTAATTTTGGAATTAGTGAGCTGAGTTGAGAATACGGAGAGTGAGAATCGTAGCGTGAGTGAAGAGACTTTTAGTGAGAGATTTATATTTAGAGTTACTTTAGAGTTATTCAGAGTTTTGTATTTTTATATGTTTAATAAAGTTAATCACAATTTTTTTAACTACACGCGTTCAGTTTAGTTACTAAGTTACGAGATTGTTAATTAATTCTAAGGGAATCTATTCGGTTTATTAGAAGACGAGTACCGATAATCTTTGGTGGCTCGTCTAATTAAATTAGAGTAGGACCCTATAATTCTAATTTGGAAAAAATGTTGCAGATACGACGAGTAGTTAATACTTGGGGTCACTGACTAAAAGTATTTATCTCGGCGCAAAATTAGTAAGCGAAATTTTGTCTGATTATTAAAATGACTTTCTATTATCTTCAGAAATCATAACATCCTTCAACCTGTTGCTCTTTGAGAATATTCAAGTGAAATCGAATTAAAGAACGCCACGATCGTTTAAGTGCGACGAAAATATTCCCGACACTTCAGAAAATGAAACGCAGCCGATATTTATCACTCAAAGCAAATGAGAACGGAACGTTTACAGTCTAAAAATAAACGACGGGAGAAATACCAAATGGAGGAAATATTCCTCCGTTAAAGAAAATACCCGAGCAAGGAACTTTTGTATACAAATGTTCTCCGCGACCGGCAGAAATACTTTCATTAGAATTCAGACACGAAGTGGACGACACACAAAACGGTCTTACGCAAATTGCACGTTCGCGAAGAATTCTTTTTGCTCTTAGGCCAACTGAAAAATCATATCTCGGGATTTTGCGCACCTCATTGAGGTGTGAACGACGTGTCCGATAAGAAATTCAAAATTATTCAGCAAATGAGAAGTGACACGGTATAATAAAACGGCAAAATGTGGAAAAACGGTAAACGCAACGGTTGATTACCTTTGCAAACAATTGGTCTCATTTAATCTAACGTTGTTAAAGGAAGCGCGTGTCTAATGGTGTCGCAGCTTTAATTATTTCAGTCCAATCTAAAAGTGTATTAACGTAACAGTAATTGCAAAAGTGACCTAAATCACACGTTTTGCATTCTCGCTGTTGTTATCGCTGCTGGAAAAATGTTCCATGGAGAAAAATTCTAAAGAAATGTAAATCCGATTTATCAAAATGGAAATAATATAAATTGAACGTAATAACGTGATGAAAGAACAAAGTCAAACTTGTCGAGTACCGCGGAATTTCTCTCCAGCACGGCAATAAAAATAGAAAATCCATGAGAAAGAGAAATTTTCCCCACAAGGAAAATTACCGCCTTAAAATCGTTCCTCGCGTGGACGATGGATCGGCGGATTTAAACGGCCAAACACGTAAGGGCATAATCAGTTTGGCAAACTGAAAATAAGTCGGGGTTATTTTAAACCGGCAACTGCCGTTCAGTGGTTAAATATAAGTTTAATTTATTATCGCGTCATTAAAGCCAAGCTCATATAGAAGCGCAGAACGGTTCTCCACTTAAAACGGAGAACGCTCCAAGTGAATAAATTCTGCCCCATAAAATGGAACGACACTCGTCGTTCTGGTATTCGGTTCTCTTTTGTTATCGCCTTTTATTGCCATAGGCTTGGTCTTAAAGTACTCTAGTATCGACTGCTAAAGATTACGACCCACTTCGGAAACAATGGTGGATTGCAGGTAAATGTTCGAGCCCACAATTAGTGGACCCCTAAACAAATCTTCGTCCGTCGCCCCTGGGAAATTACTCCTAAATTATTAATTCCTCGATCAGTAATTGTTAAACTATTTTACCGAATGTCCAATGTCGGGCAAATAGTAAAGATTAACACGTTGAACGCCATGGGGGTCACTGGTGACCGGCGCTACTGAATTTCATGAAATTGCATACGCCTTTTAAATGGTAATATTTCCGAATTTTATAATACATTCCATATTTAAATATTGTCATTAAAATTATAAAGTATTGCTGACTATTTGTCTATTTGTGTCTTTAAGGTTTCAGCTTTGTAAAGATATGATTTTAATAGAAAAAGTTTCACTTAAGTAAAAATGATGAAACCTGCGAAATACCGGTGGTGATTAACGTGTTAAAGGTTTTCAAACAAGAAAGATTGTGAATTAATATAATAGAGTAAGTGTTGGACAACGAAGCAAAAACCCAGAAAATGAAAGAAAAAATTCAAAAGCACCGAGAAACACGATTATATAAACGTTACCAGGGAATAATATTCGCTCAAACGTATCGATTGAAGATCGGTATCGCGCACATCGCTGTTAATTCGTTTAAAGAGACTTCAAAGCGCGATAGAAATCTACGCTGAAACGTATCGCCTCGCGCAAGAAGCAGCACGTGTCGATCACGTGAATAATACGTTTTGACCCTCGCGGAACTTCATTCAGGTTGTGACCCTTGATACAGGGAAGGTTAGACACTTGCTCACTTCCTTCGTTTAAGGAAATGGCCTATTCTCATATGTATGTGCGTCCTAATACCTATTAAATAGAAAGAGGGGGACTAGAATTGACCGACAATGCAGAATGCATGATCATTTGTGCGCGGTTGGATATAAATACATAAATTGTTGCTGCTAATAATGTATGGGCGTAAGAAACTTAACGATGGTATTAGCGAACCATTCAAAATGACTTGTGCAATGTACGATGCTTTTATGATAGGGAAGAATATGGTCAAACTATTTTTCAGCCATGATCGTGAAGGGGACTGTAATAAGCAAGAATTCTAATTAGTGTATTCTCTTTCTTCTTCTTTCTTTTTGTGTTTTTAAAATTTATGAGTTATTCCGCCTGGAACCTACAGTTTTAGGTGACTAACTCTTTACTAGTTCTTAACTGTGCCCTACAATTGGATAAAGGGCAAATTTAACGCTTTGCAGACAGACATTTTTGAATAACGAGAGATAACTGTTTATTTTGCAATCCGAGATCACTTTTTTAACAGCAAGCTAGACTGTTAATGTATATACATTATAAATTACTATTTGTTTAATCATACTTCAACGATTATATTTCAACTTTTAAACTCTAACTGTGCATACAAGCAGCGATAAACTATAATTCAATTTTTTCTCAGACCACATATCTGCGTGGACAGTCCTCAAAGATGTCCTTTAACCGATGGAAAATAGTTACAATCGAAAAATTTGAAGTCCACGCAGAAATTTTTACGAAATCAATTCAAAAAGAGGCGAGAAATCAATTAAATCTCGCATTGTAACTGGATTGAAAAAATCGCGCGTCGCAAATGAAATTGTGCGAATTATTTCGGACTCAAAGCAACGAGAAACAAGACTTCTGACGAAAATTTGCGAATGTCCGCAAAGTGGGGAGGTCGGTTACACAATTTGTGAGAATCTACGCGAATGTCACGCCACTTGCGGCACCGTGACAAGATATTATGGCAAACATAGCGGCGAGAAAACAATATAAGTACACCAGCAATAAAATGTGACCGCGGGGTTATCTGGGACCCCCCTATGTCTCCTGGGATGTGTTTTCGTCAGAGTTTATCTCTCGAAACCCGTTGTCAACAACGAAACTGCCAATTCCTATTGACACTGCAAATTCGGGGGGGTCACGTGAGCCGGAGGTGTGGCTCGACGCGATCATCTGAATTTGCAAAACAGTGATACACAATCTGCAGAATTACTTCGTGATAATATGCTGAATTGCATCGATCCAAATAAATTTCGGGAAATGGGATTGATAATATTGCGTTATATCATTTCTGACGTAAAATCCGTTATCTATTTGGACTTCTTATTACTATTATAGTACTTCTTTTGAGATTCTACTCTTTCAGCTGAGTTTGGAATCGAACAAACTGATATATACGTGTTTAGCTATCTGTAAAAAAAACTGATAAGGCAATTAGATTGTTTATTTCTATAGGATTTAGTTATATCTAACAAAAAAAATCCGTTTTAGTTACTTTTAGAGGTAACTAAAAAACTTAATAACGTAACAGTATTGCAATTGAGACCCGCTATTTTGAAGGCAAAAATCTATTTACACTGACGATATCTGAAGCTGCTAAGTTCTATTATTAGAAGGTTACAGTCCTATTTCCATAGCTTTGATAATTCTGACAATATCGTCGGGGACCTACTGTTTTAGGTGGCCTCCGAACCACCGAAAACGTAGTACGCAAATCATATGGGACTTTCCCTCAAAGATAATAGCGAGAGTATAAGATCGCCACCACCATAACCCCAGACGGGATAACACAATTAAAAATATCGCAAATTATATTTATAAAATATACATACATCATAGGACTCTATAATTCTTGAAATCAAAGAAAACCGAGTCCCAAAGAAATTAGGCAGAATGGGCAGTGCTAATAATTGTTAATTGTATGCTGGTAGTCTTGTAAAGCAGTTCTGTCAAAAAATTGATAACAAAGAAATAATAACGTTCGATAAAATCGTGTTTTTATCCGTTATAATCGTATACTGATAGATCTCCTGAGACTTAACGTAGCGGTTAATAAAATTCTTGCGCTCAAAGACGTTGTTTTGTGCCATAAACAGATTATAATTTTTTTCGCGTGGAAAGAACATATCTGAGTGGCTGGTATCTTGACTCTAGGATTTGACAGAGACAATAGAAGATACAGGTTAATCCTCCCCGCTAACTAAACAGCGCTTGAAAATTCGCAGACTCGTGAATTCACAATACACAAATTGTCCCGCGTGTTCCAGTTTCGTTTTACCGTGCTAAATCAATTTTATTGCATCGGTCAAAATCCGAGGTGCGATTATTTTCAAAATTTACAAAATTCATTTATGGGTTTTATGGAAAATAACTTTAATAGAGTCTCTGCTGCATATGGCAATGTTTCAATATTGTAGAAAAGTTATTTCCACTTGCAAAATTATTCCAACTTGTAGTAAACATACCCTAATTATCATAAAGCATTTGTAATAAAAAATACTTTCTATGTACATATTCCTGATAAAAATTACCATAAGTAATTAACCCGAATGTGTAAAATTCATTTTTCTTTCAACTTTGAAATGTAAACCTTCTTCTGTGCAATATTTTTTTATTCGTCAGAACTTACTGAAATTAAAACTTCGGGCCTCGAAGAAATTAACATTTTAGTGCCCATCTCATAAACGGTTAATGCTTAAGCAATTAAAACTTAACTGATACTTTGAAAGATTCCAATTAAATTTATTGTCAATTTATCTTCCCGAAATTTTCTACAAAATTGGTTCTATTTGCGAATAATTTACGACATCGGCCTACGGCATTAAAGAAAAAATTACATCAGAATGCGTAACGTAAAATAATCATTTCGCTAATCCAATGTTCTGTTTGCACCTATTCTTCCGTGTTTAGTTATCCTCCATTTTATCACCATCGTGCCGGCAGATAATTACGCGTTATTTAAGCCCCATCCGAATGGATGGCTATTAAACAAATTCGCGAAACATTACTGTGAAACAGATTGCGATCATAAATCAGCTGAGCACTTAAGATACTATTCGCTAACAATGATCGTAACTGTCTATGGGTCCCATTAAAGTCGTCTGTTTTTCAAATTAAACTTAAACACCATTTTACCTTAACGCCTTCTACTTGGCGAACGATCTGTTTCGTTTGTTATCTTTGTCCATCAAAACATCTTCTATAAATAGACCGGTAATTATAGAATTGTGTAATACAGATGTAAAGAGAAAATAGAACTTATTATTTATTTTATATTTCATCGGTTTATGTTAGTATAATTATTAAAATAATGACTGAAGTTATTTCGAGAAAATATTCGCACGCTTTAGTGCTTAATGCAATTGGTAATTGTGAAGTTCAATTAAAAAATTACATAAATGAAAGATATATGAATTAAGATGATTTTTCAATAACCGATGAATATTTCAAAATGCAGAAAAACCGAGACAATGAACCATCTCCCTATAAGAGGCTTTTATCTTCTGGACTTATTAATAAAATATAAATTTTAATAAGTCCTACTTATCAGTATTATATAAGTAGAAGATGGAACATTAATAAAACATTTTTCTTTGAAATCGTTATCATACAAATTAAAATGTAAAATTGAAAATGCATCAACAAGATCCATCAGTGGACTGCGCTGCTTGAACTTCTATAACCCATTCCGACTTTAAGGCAGCTTTAACGTTTAGAAGTTCAACTTTTAAATGAAAGTACAATAGCAATATTTTTATTGTCACTTTATTGTTGGCACTCTTGAAAGTCTAATGTTTATAGAGCCGCTCGGCAACCTTTTTTTCGTAAAGAAACATTTTTCCTTAAATTTATCTAAGAAATTCTGCAAAGAGCCGTACGAAGCCACATAGCTAAATATAATATTGCAAATATTAATTTGTATTCTCAATCGAAATTATTTGAATTATTTTCGTTAGAATTTGGAGCCAAAAATTTTAGAAGAAAGAGCCGCGGGTTGTCGACCTCATCAAAATAATTCTCATATTTGCAACTTCAAAATAACAGTCCAATGACATCTTTAACAAAAAATTTTTCGCGCAATTTTTCATGGTCATCAATTCTGCAATTGAATAATACATTTTCAAACGGAACCGGAACTTGGAGATGTAGCAGGTCAACGTTCGCGCGATTTATTTAAATGAAAGTTACGCTCCAAAGTCGAGGAAGTCTAAGGATTAATGTCAAAATCCTATTTGCCTCGTTAATATTGAAACTTCCAGGTTGACGTAAATGATCGCATTGAAGGAAATCATTATCACGTAATGAATTCAGCAAAATGCTTAATGTTCCGAATACTTTCACCTTTCCGGTACAGATAAAAGGTAATAAATGTTATCGCTGAGAATCTGTACCTGGCACGAAAACATCGTACTTGAAATTTCTGCTAAAACTCGTTAAAATATTGCCAAAAATTGCGAGAGTAAAATCATTTAACGTTGCTCATTAATAAGTAAATGAAAACGATCTCAAATTCACTTTACCGAATTAGCTTTCACAAGTTTCCTAGCAAGAATTTATAAGTTTTCTGATAAAAATATTCTTCAAAATTACATATTACCATTAAATATGTCCAAACTGACTTTTTAATTAATTCCTCTTTATAGAAAAATAGTATGGTAGATATTTCACGTATATCTTATAATACACAAATTACTTAACAAATCATCTTATTTGCCCTTTGATTTATCTTCTTCCAAAATTCTTATTTAAATTTAAATATAACAAATTTAACACCCATAGGTCCAATGTTAAATACTATTAGCGATAAAAAAAATACAAAATTCCAATTCGTCATGCGAATTATTAAAAACAATTACAAACTCAAACTTAAAGCTGTACTAAGGTATTTTTCTTAATTGAAACTCGTATTGTTCATCTACCTTCGAAAAATTTGCGAATGAAAAAGGGCTCGTCAAAAGAAATCCCGAAGCCTCCAACGCCGCAACGTGACTTCGCTGCGCAAATGGAAATTATTAAATTGTCAATTGGTAAATTAATGCGGCCGATATTCATGGGAATAAAAAACTATCGCGGTCTAGACGACTGTACTTTGGAGTGTTAGAGACCTCTTTCCTTAACGAGCACAAGCTAAAAGTGCAAACGACCGGATAAATTTATACCGTGTGGAACGAACGGCAGCGGATCAAGGAGAGACGACTGTATTGTGCGCCATCGTCGCTGATAACAATGCTCATTGCGTTCCCCGAATTTATTTCTGGATCGTCCCGATATTTATATTTTACGATGATTCGAAATGTCAAGGGAAAACTTTGAAGCTCGGAGCTCTTCTTTGATACGAAGGCGTAAAAGAATTTCTTTAAATGTATTCTTAGCGCTGTTACGGCGCAATGATGTTTGAGTTATGTTTGAGGAAATGCTGCTATTAGCAAACTGCATTTCAAAGTGCTTTCGCGGCTTGCTCTGTGTAAAATATGGGCGGAGAATTTTCGCGAATGTGTGGTAGGAGATATCGCTTATTTCTGTTGTATGTAAATTGCCATGGGAGTTGCTATGAACTTTAACAGGTTAGGTTCAAACTGTGGAGCTGACTTTCTCTATGTAAGATATGAGCAAGGAATTTTTATAAATTTGTAGCTGGAGATGTTTTGTTTTGCTTGGGTTATATCATTAATGAGGCTGCAACCTTTTGCAACAAAGTGTGAGACTGTGAAACCGGATTTCTCTGTATAATGTAGAGAAAATTTCTATAAATATATGGTTGGGCAATATCCGGGGAGGAATTTATATTTTTTTAGGCCCTATGCTGACAAAAGATTGAGGCGCCTTGCCGAATTTTTTTAATTTTAAAAAAGACACATGCGTTTATTTACACTCACTGTTAATATTATCCGGCTAAACCCTTTAGCGATTTTTAGCGTTATTTTATTTAGTTTAATAAAAAATTCGGCACTGGCAATATTTCATAACTCGATTTTACGCTACAAAAGTTAATTTTTCAATGCAACAAAATATTTCTACGATTTCTACGAGCAACACGTAGATGTAGATTAAATAACAACGTCATGCCAGCCTAATAACTTGTTAAAATATTCTTCTGGATATTTATACTTTGTAAATATTTACCATGGCAACGATTGCGAAAGCTTGGTTACAACAAATTACGAAGAATATCGGAGGTTTTTCCTTATCGTTATTAATGCGCCTCGAGGCGCGAGCTTGCAGCGAGGTCAGAGGTCGTATCGTCGTACGCAGGGGGTCTTCGATAAACTCTTTGACCTCTTTTCGCGGAAAGTTTCGCGTCTTGATGATACGACACGACTAGGAATGACGGAACTTTGGCAATTCGCAATGTTTCCATTGGCCTCGGATGATCTTAAAAAGGCAGATAAAGAGACGCGAGAGAATCTTAAAAATACAAATCTGCGGCTGTACAAAGTGCTTTTGAAAGAACGAAATATTACGTTTTAATTATACCGATTGAATTTTCCCTTTGTTGTTACAATCTGCACGCTTTTATGCACTCGGCACTCTTGCAGTTCTAAACTAATCTTCGGTATTTTCGATAATTTACTTTCTTTGTTCGATGGAAGAGAATTATTATGAAAATATTTAATAACTTGCAGTACAAAATAATGAGACTATTGTCCGTTTAAAATAACAATCGTGAAGATAATTAATCTTTTGATCACTGGATTGTGTTGTATTATTTCGTTTAATTAAAATCGAAATACAAAAATACCCGTTAGCAGAATAAAGTTCGTAATTTTATCACGATAACGCAAAAATATTCTGAATTAAAATCCACGCAATTTCGCGTACAGTTGCAATTTGTAAACATCGAAGAAATTGACTCATTTAATCGTATTATTAACCGGAACGTATTTTTAATTCGAATTACATGAGGAAACAGCATTCTTTCCTACTTAGCTTTGTTATCATGCATCTAATGAAATTTTTATAGCAAGATTTTCAGATAAAAAACATCGTATGATTTAACGCCAACGGTAAAGTACAGCGAACTATTGTTACTGTATCAGTAATCGGTTTCACTTTCGCAGTTTCGCAGATTGCACTGCTAACAGATTTCATAATCGTTGAAAGCGTAGCTGACGTACCATCGCGTAGGAAATAAATTGTAATTGTAGTTTATTTTCTACTTATTGCAGAATATTTCCCATTTGGCCGGCAATCTTGAGTTAAACCCACCCAAAGTGGAAGAAATTACAATGAAAACAAATAGAACTAAAAGTTACTAATATTTTAGGAAAATATTTTTAATACGAAAAAGGATATTTCGTTTTTTGTTAAGCCGTTGCCTCCATCTAACATGTTTCGTTAGAACAAAAACGTTGATAATGAAGAACGCTACAGTGCGGACAGCAGATAATGGAAGTTTAAACAATTTACACTGATACTGTACAAGAATCTTCGCTGAGCCGATGAAGAATGAAGTAAAATGGATATCTTATGGAATTAAGAGACCTCTATACGAAAAGAGTGAAGAAAAATATTTAGTAAACGAGATTACAAGGTAAAGTTACACTGGTAATAATTGAAAATAAATTTTATAACTTAAAATGCGATTTGTAAACAGTGGTAACTCAGTGCAGTCATTGCAGGAGAAACAAGACACTTTTTCACGAGTCTTCACTCTCAGATCCTTTCACTTCCTTACATTCTATCTGCATAAATCACCTCCATATATTATTTACAACTCTTTACTCCTTCTCATATGTCTATTGTCTCTAATAACACCTGCTCATAAAAGCTATCATATCAAATTGCCTAAATAAATCATTGCCCTAGCAACAAAGCACCTTTTCTAAAGTATTTTTAGACTCGTAACATGTCTCACAATCTCCCCATGTAACACGCCGTCTTACACTATCATTAATCCTCTCTCCCCTTAATGGAAATGTATGTACTTAAACTCATTGTCTCCAATATCCTAACTCAATAAATGCATCAGGAACAAGAAGCCTTTCAAAGTATCTTCGCTCCCAGATCCTTTCACTTCCTTGCATTCTTTCGACGCAAAACTTCTACCGTAATCCGCCATCAGCCGCTGCTGTATTCCTCTCCATTAAACCACTGTCTCGAATTTCACAGACCAATCGATAAAGTGCGAACAAACAAATACCACGTCGCAAGTCTAACGCTGCAACACTAACGAAGGTATACAACGAACGTGATTATCATCAATCGTCGATGCATCGTCTTCCATTTGATAATCAGTCATCGTACTGGCATGCACATTAGATAGGATACACTTCTAACGAAACAATGAGGAGGAATTCTTTTTCCGGCTACATCTATTATGGTAATTTTGCCGAGGAAGCCACCTTTTTGATGGATTTTGAACCACTGGGGCTATGATATAATAAATAATAAATTAAGAGAAATTTTCCAAAGGCGACGGCACACTTATTGTGAGTTCTACCGAGACTCCTCGCGTATCATAATACCCTTAACTGATCTGATCATTTCCCCTGGATCCCACTGATTTAGATGACGTCCAAACAACCGAAACTGCGATATATCAAATAATAATTTGAAAGAAATTTACCAGATGACGGGAAATTTAAACTCGGGCCTGCTGATCGCAAGTTTGAACCTTCAGCTTCTAATCCATGATAGCACGCTTAATTTCTACGGTCATTTCGCCTAGAACTAACTATTTAGGAGTGTTCCGAACCACCGAGACTATCATATATTAAATAATAATTTACCAGATAATGGGAAATTTAATCTGAGGTCTACTGATCGCAAGTTTGAACCTTTAACTCCTTATCCATGCTAACACGCTTAATTTCTAGGATCATTTCGCCTAGAACCAACTATATCAGGAGTATTGCGAACCACCGAGACTATCATATATTAAATAATAATTTAGCAGAGATACCGGGAAATTTTAAAGTCGCACACACTGATTGCAAATCTGAACCTTCACCTCCCCACCTACCACAGTTTCTAGGTGTCTTTCTGTATCTTTATCAGGGCGGTAAAATAGATGCAAAAGATTTTAAACCCCCCACGGGATGTCTTATCCACGCGATTAGTGCACGCGTCAGAGACAGTACCGTACGCCGCGATTGGCTGCACCAGAACGGAACACGAAGGTTGATTTCTCAGGAAGAAAGCTGATACCCGACGTTAGCTCCAATTGTGTCTGTAGATCGAGTTCCTGCTTCGCCGGCTATCCATGTTTCGCGGGTATAATGTAATAATAGGGCCGTGGACGGTGATAAGAAACCGTCGTGCGTTACGCACGCACACGTGAACGCACGTGGACACCGACTGATAATACGTTGCACGAAGTGGAACGCCTTATTTCTCTCTCTCTCTATCTTCTCTTGCTCGATACTCACTGTCAACGGCTTATCACCCACGCGATTGCAACAACGAGAGCTGTATTATACAGCTTCGATATTGCAGTGGTACTCAAACTACCTTCCTCGTCATTTTTCAGAATATAACAAATCAATATAATATACTCCATATCCTTTCAACGTATTATTGCATTCAATTTTCATCCCTACACATACGTTCGCCATCTAAACAAACTCCAATCTTCCACCGAGCTACGGAATTAATATTCGAACGAGGTTTTGACCTTTAACATTTTCATTCGGAGCCCACACGTTCCAGGGAATTTCCGCGATGTCGATAGATTCCTTTCGCAGTGCAATACAACAAAAAAGAACATTAAATTCAGGTTTAATCCCAAATCGACGGCAGTTAAATCATCGGATTAAATATCAGATCCTGGATTATACCGCAAAACCGTACGATCGAAAAAACAAATGACCGATTCTTGCTGGTAACGGGTATAGGTCTATAATTGGTCTCTCGATGTCGGTATGCAGATAGTGTTACGTTTCAGGCTCACAATTAGACGATGCTAGGAGCCGGCATCGCGAGAGGCAATACTCGCCGGTTTCATTTTTCGTTTTTTTCCGCGAGGATTATCGACTATTTCAGTATCCACATCGAGAGAATGTAGCTTCGAGCTTTTAAGTGGCCTGCCGCTCAGATTCGTACGTCGATGCTGTTGCTACACTGTTGCTGCATACCGACGTTTATTGCTTTAATGTAGCAGCAATTTCATGCAACGTGTATTCCCTGTGAAACCGTATACCCTCCGTCACCTCTGGTCTATTTGCTACTTGGCAAATAAGAAATTATGAGTGAAAAGAATAACAAGTAAAAATTCAACATCTGATACCTCTGTGAAAACGTGTATACTAAAGCTACTTCAGGCTATTAACACTATTCCTACCGACACTTCCCGTATACCTTTTCCTACCGCAACCGGTGAATTTGTCAAATGATAATTTTTTCCAAGAAAATGAACAGTAAAAATAGAAGTGAATATTGAAAAATGTATTATAATGTGAATGTATTATACGTATATTTGAGGAAAAGTCGTGAAGTTTAAAGGCGATTCAATTACGTTGTATATAGGAAATTCTAATCGAAATTTTAAAAACGGTCATTTGACCGGTCGTGGTAGGAATAGTGTTAAATAAATTGTAATACAGGTATCCCTAAAATAGCACGGTACTTGAATTGCACAAAGTCGCAAAATTACTGTTAAATATTAACTCGATCGCACGAGACATATTAGGGGGCCCGGAAAGTACTGTGGTCTTTTTATATTAATTTCAAACAAATAAATTTGTAACAAGTTTTTATTTTTAATGGATGATATAATCAGCCTCGTTATCAACAACCGTTTGTCATCTAGTGTGCAAATTTTCAATGCTGGATCGATAAAATCACTTGGTTTTTGGACAAAATATCTGGAGAAACATTACTTTCCGGTCCCCCTACGTACTGAATAGGTATCGATTGAATTTTATATTATCTTTTTATAACTGAAATTTTACAACTAAAAATACATTAAAAAAATTGTGTTCTTATTGTCAATGATTTCTTAATTAATCTTTGGAGCCAAATGTATAAAGTATGGATCTCGAGTTTCGAATTGCATGGCTTTGAATAGCACAGAAGGATATCTCCAAAATTGTATGAATCGTTAGTGTCGAATAACTCGAAACCAATTAACCGGGTTGTTCGAGAGATCCCTTCACATCTCCAAAGGAATCTTTCAATTGCCCGTTATTTTTGAAACCTAAATATAGCCTGCTTGTATTCCAAAACATTTACGTTGGTCACCTAGCACATCTACTAGTTTGTCACAAAAATTCAGAATGATTGAATCTCTTCAACCTTACGAATCTCTAAAAAAATACAATAAAATCCTAAGTACACATCTTGCAAATGAAATTTCGTACAAGAAGAGTTTGATAAGCTGCAGAATAAATAATAACGCTCAACTGGTGAGAATTCTCAACGATCCTATCGGCTGATGCATCCCCTAAAAGCAGCGCAGATGAAACCGATTACTCTGACGTCAATGGTACCACGAGATGTGTGGTCACCTAATGTAATAAGATCGTATCATACGTGATAAAGTGTCAGCTGGCAGTTAGCAACACGACAGGCCTTCCAGGGTGCACATTATTCGTGTTGAGTTCATTTTTCGCATGCGATTGCCAGACTCAGCGTATAACTAACGTATTCCCTCTCTGTTCGAGTAAGATATATCGGTGCGAATCGAAAGTAGCAATATGGATTTCACGTAAATATCATTTTTATTGAAAGCCTCGCACTGCATTACTGGCAATCGACTCAAGTTTTCGTCATGGAAAGTTTCAAGAGATTCGACAGGCAAAACTAGCTTGATGTGGTAAATGTGTGACGTACACGTTTTTATGAAGGATATTGGAATTGAAGCAAGCTGTTCATCTTTGGAAAATTTTGCAAGAGCCCGAGGAAGTTATAAATTTAATAATTTCACTTGGGACTTGCTGTCTGAAGTGGTTTTCGAAGCGCAGAAACGATGATATATTAAATAAGAATTTGAGAAAAATTTGAATCTACTGATTTCGAGATTCAGCCTCTACTTTTTCACACACCACAGCTTGCTTAACTGCTATAGTCATTTCACTCAGGACCTACTATCTTACAAGGGTTGCGAATTACCGAGGCCACAATATTAAATAATAATTGAAAAAAAATATCTCAGAGGTGACGGGGATTTAAATTTAAACCTATTCATTGCGAATCTCAGCCTCTACTTCTTTACACACCATAGCTTGCTTAACTGCTATAGTCATTTCACTTAGGACCTATGGTCTTAGAAGGGTTGCGAATTACCGAGACCACAATATTAAATAATAACTGAAAAAAAATATTTCGCATGTGTGGGGGACTTAAATTTGAATCTATTCATTGCGAATCTCAGCCTTTACTTCTTTACACACCATAGCCTGCTTAACTGCTATGGTTATTTCACTTACGACCTACTATCTTACGAGGGTTGCGAATTGCCGAGGCCACAATATTAAATAATAATTGAAGAAAAATATCTCAGAGGTGACGGGGACTTAAATTTAAACCTATTGATTGCGAGTTTCAGCCTCTACTTCTTTACATACCATTAACTACTACGGTTATTTTACCTTGGAACTACTACGTTAGAAGGGTTGCAAACCACCGAGGCCAGAATATATTAAATAATAATTTGGGATCAGTTATCCAGGGATAACGCGGAATTTGAAACTTGGATCCACTGATTGCGAGTCCGCGCCTTCACCTCCTTTTACAACATAGTCCCCTAATGAAAATTTCTATCTAGTTGTCTGTGTTTTGGCTTTTTGCTAATTACATGTTAATTAATACTCCTTCAATGGAACTACCAGATAAGATAATATAATTTAAATCTTCCTAAATGACAATTTAAATAATACGGCTAAGTATAACTAACCATACTCAAAAATAGCTCACTAAAAATTGATACAATCCGGAAGCGTTCAAAGCTATTTTACACGGAATATTTGCATAGATATTGAACCACGCTAATATCCGTTAAAAATTATGTTGAATAAAAAACTAAGTAAAAAAAAGTAAAATTAAATTTAGAACGTCAATCAGGTTATCAGCTCTAAAGGAAAGCCTCTAAGATATTGGCAGACTTTTTTGCAAAATAATAAAATGTCAAAGCACGTCGTAAGCGAAGCAGACTTCATTAGCGTCATGACGTTAAAAAGTGGCTGGCGAAATTTCTATTAAAAAAGACTTGACGCTCGTGGAAAAGTATACGAAATTTCTTTCCACGCCATAAAACACGCGTCAAGCATAATACTCTTCCGTTCGTTCTTGCGTCATCCACGCTGGAATTGCAAATCGTCAAAATGTATCTAAAATTAAGTAACGCATACAGCGAAGCCGACAGAGTGAAAATTTTCTTTCCCGATCGGAGGAAATATTTTTGTTTCTCGAGCTAACAATCTACATCCGGATTTTTCTACACGTGTTTGAACATTCGTTTATTTTATGTGAAAATACATCGGTACGTTTGACTTTAAAATCAGAAATATTTTATTTTTAAATAGCACGTGAATGAAGTTATCAGTAAAAGAGCTTAATTTTTTTTTCTATATAAATATAGTTATAAAAATTCATAATGAATATTAATACAATATTGCAAGCTCTTTGAATTTCTTTTCTTAGAAATCTTTCTTAAATAATTGAATAAATAGAAACGAAATCATTTTAAAAAATAGATCATCCCACAAAAATAAAGTACCAAACAAATTACTTAGATATATCGTTATTATATTTCAAAATTTCTATTTAATTCGACAAAACATCACCTATAAAAGCATCATCGTCGCCGCCAAAACCTTTCAAAAAGTTTCTCACAGATATTCAAATTAAATCCCATCCGAAAGCTAATCCCCGTTTAAAACAAGAAGGTAAAAATGATATACAAACTTTCCCACAATAAAAGTAATTAATACAATATTGCCCTACTATTCGAGTGTTACCAGTTCACACATCCGTCCTTTACAAACGTCCATTCCTATCGGCGAACATTACATATACGCAATACATTGTGCGACCACCATCCAAGCCCGTTATTATTTCGAATGCGGATCAGCTGTCGATTAATTTTAAAAGGCGGTATTACCATAAAGGAAACGTGGGGGACGCGCGTCACGGAATGCCATTGTTCGACAGCTTCGCCGACGCGGACGAAGCATTGATTCGCGAATTTTCGTGGAAAGTTTCGCGCACAATCACGAAACGTGACCAGAGATTACACGCATTGATAAGTCATAACGACACCTAAGATTCTAAGCTCGAGTATCGACACGTGAATGCGTGAATTCTACCGCACGATCGTTTGCTTTTCGCTATTGCCAATAAAATGGTCAAAACCGTGCAAATTGGGGGGGATTTAGGGGGATAATTTGGAAATTTTCTATATTTTTTTTAACACGTCCGGCGCTGTTGAATTGAATGAAATTTCATATGACTTTTAAATTGCAGTATTTACGAATTTTGTAATATATTCGATATTTAACACTAGATTTACGGAAGCCGTCAAATTGACGGGTTCCTACTTGCCTTGTAAATATTTCTTAAATTTACAGAGACGCTGTACAGTAGATATTTCACGTGTATTTTGTAATACAATAATAACTTAACGAATTACCATCTTTGCCGCATGATCCCTCTTTTTTTGAAGTCCTTATTTAATATATTGCAATTTAACAGATTTCACGCCCGTAAATCTAGTGTTAAATATTGGCGTTAAACAGATAAAGTTCTGCTGAATATATTATTTATTTGTGTCTTTGAAGTTTCTGCTTTGTAGAGACGTGATTTTAATAGAAAAATTTGACTTCGATAGAAATGATGAAACTAGCGAAATACTGGTGGCGTTCAGCGTGTTAATGTAGCAATGATTTTTATGGTGTTCGTTGTCTTCAGCAATGGGGAAATTATGATTAAAACTGTATAAATTTAGAAGTAATAGAATAGGGAATATTGTTTGACTTTTTTTACGACTTTTCATGGAATTTTTAGTTAGAATTTCAATTAAAAATTAACTTGAAACATTATGAGAATTCCATTTTTCATAAGGAGCAAAATATATATAGGAGCTGTTTGAACGAAAAACAAATCAAAGCGCTATTTGATTTGGATTTATCTTTCCAACACATTAAAGACACACTTCTCATTCATATGTAAATCACTTGAATAAAACCATTCTCCTTTTCGATACACACTTCGCACGAATTGCAAAAACGACTGAGTAACTAAAAATTGTAAATGTATTTTAGTTCTGTCAATATTAAACTATCAATGAAAATTGTAAATAAGTCTTGAATTTATAAATATAGAAATTCAAGCTTGCAAGTCTTGCCTTTTAACCGAATAACGGGAAATCAATGGAAACAGTGTTTCTTAAAGATTTACAGACTAATGTCTGTAATATGTTGGATATAATCTCATGCGTAAATTAATATGTAAATATTCGCAACGTAATGAAATGTTAAAAATGAGACACTACAATTGTCTTCTAATTTATAATTGTAAGAAGACAAGTATCGTTTTGAGAAATTTAATTTTCACACGTTGAATGCCATCGGTATTTCGCTAGTTTCTTCATTCTACTGACGTGAAACTTTTTCTATTAAAATCACAACTTTACAAAGGAGAAACAAAAGACAAAAAGAGATATATAGATAGCAGGACTTTACCTTTTTTGAGACCAAAGCGTAAATATTCACTGAATTAGCAAATTCGTAAATATTACAATTTAAAAGTCCTCTGAAATTTCACTGAATACAATAGCGCCGGTCACCGGTGACCCCCATGGCATTCAACGTGTTAATACGAATGTCTGTATCGTCTTATCAATTTACTAAATTAATCCTGTAGATTTAACTGCATACAAAAGTTCCTTGTAACTTTGAGAATTATTTATAAGTCTAATTTAAGAAAAAAAATCTCAATGTGTACACATCGTAATGTGATTATTTCAAAATAATTATAGTCAGAGCTGTACAGTTGTAATTTATATGACTATTTAGTTGAGACTATAAAATTCTACTGGAATATAATATCCAAAACGCGAAGTAAATCATGCCAAGTAAGTAAAAGTGAATGTACTCACATTTATTAACGCCAAATGCAATCTCGGTGAACTGCATGTTACGAAGGACGCCATGGCTACCGGTACGAGGACCCAATGGTGCAAAGTCCGGGTCGTCGATGTCGAAGGACACACTTTCCTCGAATTCTGTCATCGTACCCTCCATCTTTCGTAGACAATCTGCGACGCGGCCCGATCCTCGACAATAAAACTGAAATCAGAGACGAAGGTTAATGTATTACTGTCCCGAGATAGCATCGTATCATCTGCGATTAAAACTGGCGCAAGTCTGTTCTTTTGTACTTCTTCGGCTCTAACTACTATGGTTAGTTTGCGTAGGACCTACTGTTTTAGTTGGGTCCGGAATCAGTGAGGCTATTATACATTAAATAATAATAAAGGAAACATTTCCCAGCGGTGAAAGAGGATTTGGACCTAGTTGATTGAGAGTTCGAGCCTTTACCTCCTTACTCACCATAAGCTCCTTGGCTGCTATGGTTATTTCAGCTGGAACCGATTGTTTTAGGCGGCTTCCGAACCATTGAGGCTACGATATATTAAATAATAAACTGAGAAAAAAGTCCCGGAAGTGATTTATAAGCTATTGACTAAATCACCTAGAAATTTAACAGGTTGAATGCCATGGGGGTCGCCGGTGACCGGCGCTACTGAGGTCAATGAAATTTCATATGACTTTTAAATTGTAGTATTTACGAATTTTGTAACATATACGATATTTAAATATCGGCGTTGAAAAGATAACGTTCTGCTGAGTATATAATTTTTACTATACATAATTCCTAAATATCATTTGTCCCGCAGTCATACAATATTTAGGCATCTGTTAATTCAGTGAATATTTACGCGTTGGTCCCAAAAAGTTTAAGTCCTGCTGTCTATAAATCTGTTTATGTCTTTAAAGTTTCTGCTCTGTAAAGATGTGATTTTAATAGCAAAAGTTCCACTTGAGTAGAAATGAAGAAATTAGCGAAATACCGGTGGCATCGAACGTGTTAAGTAACATCATATATGAATTACAAGTGGCTGTGCCAAACGGGAAAATAAATTTTTCATGCAGAAATTACTCCTGCAGAAAATCTCATTCTGCGCTAAGACAGTTCAAATATACTTTTGAATTTCCGCCGTTACAATTCCTTCCGATTCGCTCTAAGAGGCTGTTGAACTTTACACAGGCCAGAGAGAAATGTTTGTAAACGTTGCGTCGTGTTTAACGGAGCACTTACCTCACAGAACTTTGAAAGTGTGCATTATCAAAATACATTAGCTCACGATTTATGTGCATACATCATGAATAATAATGCGAGGTCACTGTCAAAGAGCGGGAAAACTGACATTATGAGGTTACAGTAAAATGTTGCTTTATCTTCGGTTACGAAACGTATTACAATACACCGTTAATGTACGTCAGGAATTTGTCATGGAATCTTTGAAAGAAAAAAAAAACGAAGGCAGGAAATCACAGTTAATATTTGGAATTTCAAATAAGTTGCATGCCATAAATACATCAGGGGCCATGATAGCGAGATGGATAGAACCTCGAATCCTTACATAGTAAGCTCAAGTTCGAATGCCCTCTCTGTAAACCTATACAAATTCTTTCCGCGATATATAAACCATAGATTTGTAATTTAGAACTTCAATAATAATTGCAAATCAGTAACATTCGATTAGCTCCTTTAAAAAAATCACACTAATGTCCCTAAGGTTTTCGCTGACCTTTAGTCTATTTTCTATTACAAGAAGAAAAACGATTATAAACTTTTCTCCCTAATAACTTTATTGAGAATAATATGAATTCACTGTGGACAAATTATCTCGATTAGGGTCAAATTCAATCTCAATTTGGGTCAAAAAGACCCCAAGGACGGATAAAGGTTACGGAAATGACCCAACAAGAGCCGATTATGAGCCCATCTTAACAACGGCACGTTACGAATTATAAATCGTGTGATTCGAATGATGTATTTACAAATTACGTTTCTCTAATGGCATAAACGTAACAGTCAAAGGTCAGAAAAATCTAAAGAAAACGCAGAGACGACAAAAAAGATTTGCGAAGCATCTAGTTTTAAACGTCGAACGCGAGAAACGCATCGAAGTTGACAGTGCGTGTACACTAACCGCGTTTAGTTGTTCGTTCACGAACCAGTTCGGATTTGTCTTGCATTCCGTTCACGAAGCGACGTTCTTCCAAGAATTTCGTGGAAACGTTGGAGAAAGAGAAAGAGGAAGAAAAGAAATTGGGAAGACGGACAGAAGCGAGGAGAAGAGGAAAAAGCCGCAAACCAGCCGCTCACGATGGTATATTGACATACGAATGACTTTGACACACCATGGTTCCGCATTCCTTCCTATGCGTGCGGAAAAAAAACTGTTTTCTTTCAAGGTGATCAGTACTTTCCATCCGCTGTGATCAACTAACGTGCGATGCTTTACGATTCGATAAACCATAGATGATTCTTTCTATAATTGACACTAACATTGTCAAGGCGATCAAAATCACCGAGAAGCAATTTTTTCTAAAAATTTCGCATATTGATAGGGCATATAGCAAATATTCCACGTCTATGTTGCGAAACAAAAATGACTTGTTCGATCATCGTCTTCACCTTTTGATTCCTCTCTTTCCGAAGCACTTATTTAGCATATTTAAATGTAATAACTATAATGCAAGTAGTTCTGGTTTAAAATTAAAATTCACAAAGATTTTCCGTATTGTATTTCATCATTTTCATCCAAGTTGTTTGAAAACAATTCCTTTTTGAAGTTCTTACACGTGGTACCATTAATATTAGTATCTCCTAGGCGCTACGTGCGTCAGAAGATTGTTTTAAATACAATTTGCACACGAATTTGATGAATCGTAATTTAAAGTATTTTAATTGAACGTATCGGTAATGAAATGTGCATTAATAATTACGAGAATCAGTATTAGCCGAAGCGTTTGACAAGTTACGTATATGTGTGTGTAGTGTAACTACTGCGCATCAGAGAAAACGCATGGTAACCAGAGTGTACACCGCGTACGCGTGGAAAGGCTTAAAAGGTTAAAGACTTTGTGCGATCTTGTGTCAACTCATCGAGAGATATCCTGTTACAACTTCAGTGCTATTGGCAACGTGAAAAATGCCGTTTTAGAACGATGGAAAAATGATTTACACAATGTCTGCTTACGATTCGCTAAAGCCACTAATAATTCGTGAAATTCAACACGCTTTGTTATTAAAACGAACGATTCCTCAAACATAGAATATAAAGAAGAAAAAGTCTGTTATAATATTTCGAATGTCATTCATTTACCTTTTTCAAATATCACGCAAATAGATACTTTAACTTATCTGTCAAAAAAGTTTGGAGAACTTCATAACGATCAACTCTGATACTACTTGAAACAACAAACCGACTTCAGAATAGTTCGATGTACTGTGTGACCATTAAATAATAACACGAAACTTTCATACACAGAGTGTTTGTTGTCTGACGTGCAATAAATATAATTATAAACGTAGTATGCAGGCTGTAGTACAGCCTGGTGGTAGATAGTTCGAAGAAAACGAGATTCGACGAAAGTCGCGGTCGCCTTTGACGCACGACGCCGAAACAAAATACTTTCGCCGATATTACAATAAGCAATACAAGTTTCTTACCTGTTCTGAGGTTTCCAGTCACCTTGACGCCGAGAAAGTGTAATTCGTTTTCGCGGAATTTTTGAACGATTCCGCGAGAGGAGGAAACTCGACGGAACGCGTGCCTTTTCAACCCGTTCGTACCGGTGGTCGATGGACGACTGACACCTACGGTGCTATCGCGCGGGAAATTTGTCATACGCACTTGTAAAAGTATTCGTTGGAAAATTATTCGCAGCTTCCAGTCTACTGCGATATCGCAATACATCACGTGTTATTATTTATTATATCTAACAAATATAATATATAGAATTGCAATAAATATAATTCTATAGTGTGAATTCGTGCTTTGAAATTTTACGAATTACTGAATACTGAAGCGCCCCCTCGTTTCAATATGATTTTAAATTTCTTGCTAGTCAAATCACTGCAGTGGAGACAGTTGATTGACAACCGTTTTTTTCAAATTTTGGAAAATTCACATGTATTCTTTTCAAGTAATTATTGTTTCATTTATTTTATCCGCAGGAAATGGTTCTTTTGGTAGAATTTAGAAATTTTTGTGATTGTTATAACGGGTTTGAATCTACAGTGAATTTAAATTGAATAATTGTGTTTTTCGTTTTAAGATAATTTGTCTCGTACACTCGCGTGAAACTGAAAGAATTTTTCAAGGGTAGAATCAATCATTTTTAATTGTTCAATTTATGCTACTTTCAACACTATAATTACCGGCGTTATATTGATTATATTTAAATAAACTGAATAAGTACTACGGAAAAGGAGAAGTCAAGAGATGAAAGAGACGGTCAATTAAGTAATTTAGGTTTTATGAAATAGGAGGGAAATACATACTGCATGGCACCCCAATTTAAGGAATTTTTAATAAAAATTGGGGATCGGTCATTTCGACCGCCTTGGCAGTTGTAGCGTTAATAATCCAGAGTACATTTCAGAACAACCTAATCAATTGTACGTGAAAGAACACTTTCATTTAAGTTCATTAAAAGTCCGCTCCGTAATAAAGTAAATGTTAATAAATTAAATATGCCTTCATTTTATTTCTATCATTAACACAAGACACCAGACAATATTTCATGCATACATAATACAAATTCTTAAAACCAGCTGCACATGTCAATATTATAAAATTTATCACATAATCCGAAAAACCAAGAATAACATACTTGTACTCTATATACAGTAATTAACATCGCTGTTAAAATTAATTATACGCAATTCATTATCACAGTTCATCGTATTAAAATAGTGGAATTAAAGTCCTCATCGTATAAAATCTATATCCATAAAAAATCGTTTGTTAATTCAACAAACATGATTGAGAAGCTTATATACATTTAAAACATTGGCCCAAATCCTAAATGAGGTAAGAACAAATTAGTAAAATATAATTGTCCGTATGTAAATGCGTATGAATACACTTACTAGGATTTGGTGGTGGTCCTAATCTGTACATATCTGGAGGAATAAACCTCGGTGGAAATGGTCTCACTGGGCCCATCATGCCAGGATGTCTACCTCTGCCCATGGGAACCTGCCCACGGAGATGGACCATAGGCCCGACCATTATCGGTCTTGGGGGAAAATTCTATGCAATTTACAAAACCACTTTAGTATTATTCTCAAATGATCGGCATTGAAATGCAAATGCAACACTAACTCCATAATAGACGGGAACGGGAACCTGTTCGATGTAATGCGGTGGAGGAACTCTTCGGTCCCTGGACCTTCCTCGGTCTCTTCTGTCATGGGAACGCTCTCGTGATCTTTCCCTGTAATCTCGATGAGATCTTTCATCTCTAGAGGATCTACGATTATCATGTTATTAATATTTCGCCTTCTCATGATTGTCAATTTGAAGTGTTCCCTTGCACACCTGCGATAAGAATCTCGTTCCGATTTGCGATGGCTTCCCTCCTTCGAGCGCGAACGATCTCGATAATCTTTTCGCTTTTTGGAATCTTCTTCGTTCACCTTGCACGTCGGTGGGGTGTATCGTCTTTCTTCTTTGTAGCTGTCTCTGTATTCCTTGCTTCTATCTCTACTACGGTTTCTTTCTCTGGAGCAATGACATTGAGCATTGAATTGCTAAGTTTAAGTGTTGGACGAAGATTTGAAAAACTAAATATTTTACCGATCACTCTTGTTACTTCCGTGATGCTCACTTCGACGCTTTGAATCTTCGTACCTGAAAGGAAATGAATCGGTTAGAAAAAAGAACGTTTTTCTTCCCTTAAATAATACAAATTATATACTGTCAATTGCTAAGCTGAAGTTTTAGCTAAGAATAGCTAAGCATTTTTAAAATAATTACGTGCTTTCTGACGTAAAAATTGTTTGTTGTACTATTAAAATGTAGAAAGGGTTCAGTATATAATTTGCATTTTATCCGTACTTATAATTATATGTGTACATATAAATGTATCACAATACTCTGCGCAAAATCCATATTTGTTTATATCCATATTAACTTTGTTTGGTGTTTTTACACCACGAAGATATCACATTATTTATGCGATATTTATATCCATTTTGTCTGTGACAAAATTTGCAATACGACATATCAATATCAACAAAGCTGCAAGCTTCCATATTACATTTACGCAATTTTATTTGCTATAACCATCCATAAATTGCAGAACGCAATGACCATAATAATTGCACATATTTACAAAGCATAAAACTAAATTTTCTAAAAGTGGAAATAAATGTTCTTACTTACCAATCGATATTGTTTCACGAAATCGTTATGTTAATTATTGTATTACCTGTATCAATATGCATGCTCGGAAATAATTGAAAAAATACCAATGAAAGGATTCGAATATTGCCGTGTTCTAATCATTGTCATATCTAATATCGATAACTAAAATATTCCAAAATAAATAAAGTGTATTTAGCACGAACACTATAACAACATTATTAATATCGTATTAAACGACTGTGTTCACAAGCGTGCATGATTATTTGTAGCGTTTTATACAAACTATGAAGTACCAGCATCGAATCTATGCTTTTATATTTTCGACAAAAATATCACCTTATGTTAAGACAACGCTGGTACATCATACTTGTACATTTGAAGTGATATCAGCATTTGAATTGTGCGAAAGGGAAATGGACACATTTAAGGTGCAAAGCAGAAAGCTTAAGCATTGGTATTAGCATGAGCAAGCATATGCATAGAAATTCAGGTACATTGGAAATTGCATCCTCGTCCCATCTCAGAGTCTCTTCTATTCGTCCATGAGAAGCATTAGTAAAGCTAAAACAAGACAGATTGTAGTAACACAAAGCAAAGCATGCCTAAACACTGACAGACAAGCACTATGCCATACCGCTAAGAAGAGTGTGGCAATTGAATTCAATCGAATAAAGTGGACATAAATTTATAATAACAAACATTATAGACTTGGAGTTTTCAATTGAAAACTCTGTACAGCAAGTTGTACAGCAATTGGGTTACATGAAAGCAATAGTTACAATATCTCTGGCACATCACGGAAATTCGCGCCATAAATACTTGCGATATACGAGAATTAATATTATTTTACAAGTTCGGGATGTTTTGCAAATCTTCATTAGAAGAATAAAACCATTTTTTAGCGTTGTACTAACACAGCACACTTACCACTCAAACAATACACATTATTACATGGTAATAACTTGATCACATTTGTGATCAATGACAACGTCATTTCTACGATCTTAAAATGGCAATACTCAGTATAATTTTTATACACTGAATCTAACTTATAAACGGATAGAACTCTTTATCCGTTCAAAAATTAGATGCATAATCGTCATATCCATATTATGGTAACGTGTTATGAATAAACACAACATAGTTGCTTAAAACTAATTCTAACAATTTTGTTTAAATGATTTACTGCCAATTCAGGCACAAACCTGGAACGACGAGACGACACAGACCGTGGACTTTTACTTCGCGCTCTTATAGGACTTAAAGATCTTGAACGTCTCTTCCGTACTTCCGTCTTGGTTACTACAAGCGAAAGAGTTCGATATGTTTTTTACATCTTGAATTATCATTATCGCGGAAATATTACTTTTATGAAACGAATATAAATTAAATTCGAGAATTCAGCATACCTGAAGCTTCATTATTTACAGATACAACGGTACGATATTCTTCGACCTCTTCAGTTTTGGTTACTGCTCTCTTTATCTCTTCTCTTTCAAATATTGGTTTAGATCCTTCTCCTATATTTAAGTAAGTTCGTTAGCAAGATAATCGGCGATAATGTATTAAAAAAATCAGCAATCAAGCGATAGTTCTGATAGACTTCAGAAGATATGAAGACTGCAACTCAAATGAATTGGCTATTCGGGTATAATTGTAAGTCACACCATCCTATTACACATACTTTTCGCACGAATAATTTTCCGAAAGTAAATAATCATCTGTTAATCATGTCTATGTAAATAAGTGGATGACTTACAATTTTGTTACGTGCCAATACATCGTTGGTTTATTTCTGTATGCGAAATTTGATTAAATTTTTATGAATTTTGGATTCTAAACTTTCTTAACCGTGAATATTAAAATTCTAAAGGTACTGTTTATTTAATTATGCACTTTGAAATGTGAAATTCCGTTTTCTGGTTGCTTTTAAATATTTCCCAGCTTTTATCGCGATCTTCAATGATCACGTGTCCATAAGGAGTCAAATTTTCGTATTCAAACCACATAAAATAACTAATAAAGTACCAAGAATCTTCCGAGATATTAATAATCTTCCGAGATGTTAGAATTCTTCCTTGATGCTAAGATAAATATCTTCCGGTTTGCCGATTGCACAGTTACCTGATTGAACATCACTTACCATGCAAAAGATATTACACAAAAATTTTTTTGTATAAATAACGCAGTTTAAAGCATATACATAGTGACAACTTTTGTTCGATCGAAATATTGATTTAATACTGCATTAAATTCGTATTAATTGTATCGTAGAAAATTTTATTAATTATTTTAAAAGCAATTTCGTTTGAACATTTTTTTAAATTATATGAATTACATTATTTTTAACCAAAACATCACATCGTAGTAGCCAATAATTAATCTAATTTCACTTTAAGATGCAGTATCCTTTTAGCCAAAATAAAATCTTCCAGATGATGCCCATTGAATAAGAAAGTATGCACAGGAAAAATAAGCATTTCCAAGCATGCAAATATATGTAAAAAAGTGAAGAGTATGCACAAAATGTTGGTCAAAACAAGTAAAATTTGCGACAAGTATTAATAACGAATAAGACAAATTTTCATTTCACGATCAATTGAAGCTTCTTCTTCGTAGTTGAAGCATGTTACTTTGTGCAAACCCATTACTGGCATATGTTATGCATAAAGCAATGAATAAGCAAAACTTTAAAGCGTAGAAAAATTAGTACACACACTCAAAATAAAAATATTGTGCTTACGTATTGCACACTATGTGATCAATACCATGATCCAACGTTGTATTCCAAGTAAGCTAAATCCTGGATGGATTAAAAACATACTGTTAGATAAGTAAACTTAATTTAAAGTGTATAAAATTCTCTAGCACTGAGAAGAACATAAAATGAGGATCATGTTGCCCGTAATCTTCATTGTTGCATTGCTGATAAGCATGACAATTTATCTTCAATTGTTGCATTTAATAAATTCAATATTTTTCTATTTTTCAGAATTTTTACGAAATTTAGGCAATTGCAAATTGAATTTTACGTTTGGACACTATAAAATTTTAGATAACATATAAACTCTGATGTTACGAACAGAGTATGCAAAATCCCAAGAATATGATTCATTAAGTCAGAAGTAATTTTTTGAGGCTATTTTTCCAAGTAGTTATCTTCCATGTCGTCATCATTTTCTTCAACAATGTTCGTTCACTAGATAACGCTGCAAATTGTAGCGAAAATGTAATAAATAATAGCACTTTACCATCTCTTCTTTTCAGGACCACATCTTCAGGATTGACTATATCTCTTTGAAGTACAACAGGAGTTGAGTTCGCAAGAATGTTTCTATGAATATCTACTTTAATTTTGCGCAGTTCTGAAGCACTAATTTGTGTCCCTTCTGGGCCTTTAAATATAGGTGTTGATCCGCTTGATGTATCTAGTCTAAAGTATAAAATCATTTGGAACTTTGTAAGATCATACTTATGCAATCTACCAAGATTTTTAACACAAACATCAACAACAATTTGTACACAAATTTTGAAATTTACTGATATGGCATAAAAGGAATGAAATATATAATAATATATTGTCTTCAACAATTCTTACAATAATGACGATACAAATTAAATTCATGATAACATATCCATTCTTTCCATAATTATAAAACAAGCTTAATTCTCATTTTTATCTTTCTGTGATAATATCGGTGTTTCATAGTTCTCCACTTTTGTACTTACTGTTCTGACATCACTGGAACTCTACACAAATTTGACGTCGAAGCTCTTCTGTGTTGTCTCTCCGAAGATTTACTTCTACTCTTACTACGACTACGTTGGATCGACCTTCCTTTTGGATCTGATACACCTTTTTCACGAGCACGACGAAGTTCATACTCTATTATCATTTTCTGTTTTAGCTTTTCATGTTCCCGTTCCCGTTTTTGTTGTATCATCCATTCACGTCTACGTTTCTGCTTCTCGTCCTCAGTTTTTGATCGTGTAATATTACTAGGATTAACATTATGCTGTGGTCTGGATTTCTCCTCGGAATATAATTTATTCGAAATATTTCGTTTCATTTCTAAAATAAAAGGAAAAATTACATACACAGTTATATATTATACGTTTAATAATCATTCTCTCAGTAGGGTTAGGATCATAGTTCCCTCCATTCCCGATTTAAGGTTAAAAATTATTTCGTATATACATTTACACTGCACACACAAAATTACCTTTTTGTTGTATAAAGAAATTGTAGACGATATAAAATTAATATACATGAAAAGAAATCACATAATCATTTTTAACTTGAAAACACACAACACGTAAACACACAGTATATGACGAACACGCTACGAAAGACTAAGCAAAATGTTTAAGAAAATCTTTGAGAAAACCCCGAATTGTAAGCGTAAGTACTCGTAAATAGATGACAAATCAAATTACTATAGAATCGCACAACAGAATGAACAATGGAGGGGGAAAAGGGTCTTGGAAACCGGTGGGTTATGACCTACGTGCGAATTTCAAGAAACCCCATCCAGGTAGTTTTCTACCCCTAATATTCCAGATGTTACAGGGTACCCGATATTCTGCAGTTATTGATGGCTAGAATCTATTCACACATTCTGAGAATTAACTGGAACTTTCCTTTCTTTCAATTTTCTTGTAACTCAATTTACTGAGCAAATTATAAACTTTAAATGTATATTTTGATAGAAAATGTATTAAGTTATGGTAAATGCGCAAAATGAATTAGAAAATCTGTAGTTTATAAAATATAGTTAATAAAGCAAGAAATTGTAATGGTAATAATAAACAAAATGATTAATTCTACAAATTTATGTATAAGAATCTACTTCTTCGTGCTTCCAAGTTTTATATACCTGAAAAATTTGTAACACAGTATGCATTAACAAAGCCATTAGAAAGAATTAATGTAAAATCTACACTTAATTACAAAAAGAAATGTCAATCCCCTATTTTGGAGCAATGCTTATGTTTATACATATGATATTATAAAATCTTTGTTGTAATATCTGCATTAAATATACATAATATTTATATTAATTACAGTCTTATAATTGACAATATAATACTTGAAGCAATCATATCCATATTTTAGTGTGCAATACTTTGTACAATATCCATATTTATTTACATTTTAATCATATCCATATTAAATATAGCAATACTAACTGTGGCAATAGCTTCATATATCTTTATTTACTATAATACTACCCTATATCATATCCATTTCATTAGGTGCAATACTCTGTATGATATCCATAGTTATTCTTTCAATTTTTATCATATCCATATTAACTGTAGCAATACCTCCATATATCCATATTAAGTATATTATCCTAAATCATATCTATATTAACAGTGGCAATAGCTTCATGTATCCTTATTCAGTGTAATACTACCCTATATCATATCCATTTCTTTTAGTGCAATAATCTTTGTAATATCCATAGTTATTCTTTCTATATTTATCATATCCATATTAACTGTAGCAATACCTCTGTATATCCATATTAAATATATTATCCTATATCCAATCTATATTAACAGTGGCAATAGCTTCATATATCCTTATTTACTATAATATTACCCTATATCATATCCATTTCATTTAGTGCAATACTCTGTGTAATATCCATAGTTATTCTTTCAATTTTTATCATATCCATATTAACTGTAGCAATACCTCCATATATCCATGTTATATATATTATCCTAAATCATATCTATATTATCAGTGGCAATAGCTTCATGTATCCTTATTCAATATAATACTACCCTGTATCATATCCATTTCATTTAGTGCAATACTCTGTGTAATATCCATAGTTATTCATTCAATTTTTATCATATCCATATTAAATGTAGCAATACTTTCATATATCCATATTTAATTACGCAATACTCAATTTTGTATAACTGATAATGCAATACTCTTTAATCTAATCCTATATTCCATAACAATTTCTTTTAGTGCAATGCTCTGTGTAAATTGTCCTGTTTTTTAATGCAATACTCTGTGTAATATCCATATTTATTTAAATTGTAATCATATCCATATTGAATGTAGCAATATCTCTGTATATCCATATTTTATTGCACCTAACTCCTAATTTACATGCTAGATTTGTTCTTTGGAATACCATGTAAAATGGAAATGACGGTCTTTAGAAATATATACGCAGCAAAAATGTTTATCTCTAACATCACTTATTAAATCTGATATTTTAAAACCTTGTAAAAATGAAATCATATAAACAAAGTACCATGTAAATTGAGCGATGGGTGTATGCAATACTTTGTAATATAATCCTATTCTGTAATGTAGTGCGCAGCAACATTTATATTTATCATTGCAAAGCTTTAATTATATCCATAAGAAATATATAATTAGTCCATATCTTATCCATTTCTTTTGATGCAATACTCTGTATATATTACCATAATTTTCTATGCAATACTCAGAGCAATACTTATGCTCATTATTTAAATTTTAATCATATCCATTTTAGATATAGCAATACCTCTGTATATCCATATTTTATTATGCAATATCCAATATTATATAATTTATAGCATAATACTCTACAGTATAACCTCATTTTCCAATGTAATTATATCTATATTAAATTTAGTATTACCCTGAATTATATCTTTCAATGCACTATGAAATATCATATGTACAACATAAGCACTACGTATGTACCCTCATTTTCTAATTCAATGCTCAGACTCCTATCTTTATTAATGATTTTTTTCATATTAATAAATACAAATATGCAAATAATTTATGTAAAAATTAGTGCACTCTAAAAAAATGTCGATTAATAACTCAACTGCATATTAAGATGAACACCGACACGCTACTACTTGTCTACCGAACATTTTTTTAATACAGTTGTATATTATCAATGTAAAAATAAAACACAAGTTACCTCTAAAATATCTGCTCGAATTCTACGAAATTTGATGCATTTCCTGCCGTTGGCTATCGCACCAATTATTTAAAAAAGAAAACTACTCAACACGTGAGACGCCGACCACCACCAACCACCGTTTACATGCGAATAACTGTGAATGCGAATACCAAGAATACTTTCACATTCTTTCGCGTAGAGACGCATCCAAACAAGACCACCGCGCCATCTACGATCATCCTACATTCCAAACTCATGATTTAAGTCCAAAAAATATCATTCATTCCAATCATTTTCAGCGTTTCATAACTCTTTTAATTTCGCTTAACTGTCCTCCACCAAAAGAAATTTTAATTAGAATATTCAAAAGAGAAAACACAGCGCCATGTTATTTCACTAGTTTCAGGATCAAACTCAAGTGTCATGGCCACAGAGTTCTGAGACCTACCCGTAGCGTTACTCGTTAAAATGTTATAAACAATGTTCTACGGAGATCTTATGCAATAAAAATGGTGATGAAAGGGTGGTATACGTTTATCCGACACTTTCTCATCGCATGGAATATTACAATTAACTTGATTTGAACTCCGTGATTGTGTACATCCAAGCGAACATCCGGTGAGAAAAAATCGTACGTGTACGACGAAGAAAAACGCTGTAAAGTTCACGGCGTGAAAGGAACGGAAACAGAGGTTAGCTTATTGAACACAACTACCCTAGTCAGTTAAGATAGTACTCGTTAAGATGGTGGTAGTAGTGTAAATGATGTCATTCATGTCAATTTGCTTAAAGCGCTCGAAGAAGAACGAGGTACGGCTCGTTGGTCTTCGGACCAAAAGTGTTAGTCAGCATCATCCTTTATTTTATCACTTTTTCATCGATCATTTGGTCCAAGTGCGTGAATGTCAAGTTACTTAGTTATGTCAACGAACAATTGATAGTTCTTTCATTGTTTTTTTTATATATCACATATATACACATATATGTTTCTGCGTACCACTGTGTAGAACGACTCCTGTCTTCCCCCTCTCGGTCCTTCCTTCGCTCTCTCTGTTCGCCAATCTCCTCTTCTTTCCTCCTCGTTTATTCATACGGATCGGAGTGTCTTCACTCGAGTTCGAATGATTTCTTCGGAGAATAAGATTGCGTATCGAGGAAGGAACTACATCGCGACGCGGTTGAAAACTGACGTGTCGTTCCATTGGGGTTAATTGCCCGGCTAATTAGAAGTTCAGCGATAACATGGGTAGAAAAGTGCAAGGCCTGTAGATTCGTTCCCTACGGTATTTGCGAAGGTAAGCAAAACTAAAATATGCGGGTATAAGTCGCGAATACGGCATTCGTTCGCTGCGAGAGTTCTGTCGAAAGAATTGAAACCGTGTTAAATGTCACGAGGATAAACACACCCCTGTTGCTCCGTTTACGTTAGCATCGATTATACTTTCGTGGCGGAGCAAACACGGGCAACATTTGGTGGGCAGGTTTTTTTTCGATTTACCGTACGTTTTTCTTTATCAATTCGAAATAGGCCAACAAGATAAGGAATGTGACACATCAGGTCTTTTGTTCTTGATCTTTGTAAACGTTAAATACGTGGAAGCCTGTGACTTGCAATCGTGAAATCTTCAGCTGACTGAGAGAATTGTTAATTATCCTGTAATCTACCGTATAAAAATGTACGATGTGTAATAAGAAGTACAGTTTATTTCGTATTAAGTGTTCTTTAATCATCTCATGAAGTACTCCTTTGTAACTGTTGAATTCTTAATAACCCCTACCACTGCTAATTAAATGTTCTGCCAATAAAAATAAATTTGTCTTTTGTATTATTGTAATAACATTACATTGCCATAAAGCTATTGTTGATTATTCATTGTAATATTTGTTTTAGAGATTTGCAACAATGTCCAAGAAAGCTAGTTGTAAAATGCTAGTTCATCAGCTGTCATCTGTATTACCAGATGACAGGCCAATAACTGCCATAAATGTTGTAGAAGATATAGATAAGTGTCCTCCAAATTTTACAGTGGTAAGTGTGTAAATAATTAATTATGTAAATTAAATTTACTTTTAACAAAGGACTCGATAACATTTGAATTTGCTTCTGTATTTAACAGTCTCATTTGAAACTTTTTGATAAAAATCATATATATTGCATTTTTTTAATATATACATATGAATAAAAATTTTGTTTACAACAAACATCAGTAAAAATATTGTCAACAAAGCTATTGAGCATCATTAATTTATTCTTAGGTGTCCAGAACATATGATCAAGATACAGATGCCGATCTATGGAGGGAAAGTGGGCTGTTCATTAAGAAGAAAGGAAGATACGTATGTTTCTCAAAGACTGAAGGTTTACCTCACTGTGTGGTTGAGGACATAGCTGTCGTTAATGAACGAGAACCTCCTCCAGAAGGATATAGCATGATCTCTTTTACTGTAGATTCAAGTGAGCAGACATACGTAAGACTGATCACAGTAATATTTATTGTGAAATTGTCTTCCTTTAATGCATTATGGTAATGGATTTTAGTGCAGAAGGCATGGAGGAAGAAACAGTTGTGCTATAAGATTAGAAATAAGGATCTGTGTTCTAAGGCAGTTACGGATATAATTATATGTAGTAGAATTATGAATAAAGCATCTAAAATGGCACCAAATGGTTTTGTTGCTGCCGGGTAAGTGTAATATATTTCGAATTTTTATATATGATTTTTTTTTCTTTGTTTCATTACCTTTAATTATCGTTCGTTTTTTTTCAGATTTATAAACGGAGTTTGCGTTTGCTACAAAACCGTGGATATTGTAAATGAAAACACGAATTCTCAATCGTACGTTAATATAGAGTAAGTTGAGATTTTTCTTGCAACATATCAGCTATATTTGTAATAAATTTAACGATAAATTCAATATTTTTATCACAGCCTACTTCAGAATGCTTCTCCAAATCCATCAAACGGAACTCCGCACAGAGCACTGCCCGAAAGGCCACCAAAACCAAAGTTCTCACCAAAACCTGCAAACGGAATTTACCCGCAAATTCGAGAAAACTCGGATAAGGATTTCGATGAATCGAGCGATAGAGATTACGAACTCTTAAGTCCTAGTGCTAGAATTAGGCCGAGAAGACCTGCCCCTCAACCACCTACGTGCTCAGCTGTTGGATCTACATCAATTTATGGTACATTGCCAGGCTCTTCCGAATTGGATGGAGTTCCATTCGTCCTGAACCCATGTCTCAGTGTCCATTCTAATACTTCTACCGTAAGTAAACACAGAATACAACTGAAGATTCATGGCTTTTCCGATTTTACAGTGGCTATTTTATTTACAGAACAAGTTTCCTGTAATTAAGTCTTGGACGCAGGAAAATTTGGATAAAGAGGTAAAGTGATACATATAAAATGTGTAAATTTAATAACACGCGTAATAGATCGTCGGTTGTTCGAAATAACTGGTACCAAGCGCGATTCTATTAATAGACTTATCGAAAAGTCTATAGCTTCCATTTTTACATATCGGTGACATAAAAAGTTCTAATTTAGTTAAGATTCTTTTCTTTTGGTAAAATTTCATTGTTTTTGAGATATTAAAAGTTCGAATAATTCGAATAGCCGACATTCTATCGTATCGATGTATTTGCTATTTTTCAGTTCTTCTATGACTTCCGCGCGGAAAGGGAAACTTGAAGAAACCGTCGTGCCAAACTAATTGTATGACCTTTCATACAATCTTCTAGCTATATTTATACATTTGTATTGATAATATAGCACTAGCCAAGTGTAATAGAGTGCCTGAACGAGTGATTCATACTAATCTGCGAAAATGGAATCCTTTAAACATTTAATGGTGAGATGTGCGAATTTAAATGTGTACTTCCCGATATACTTTCTTCTTCCATCTCTCATCTAGATTATGACACCAGTGACAGTTAGCATTGTATTTTTATATAGTTGCGTTGTATTTTTATAGATAGTAGAAGTTATATATAATTGTATTATATGTTCTAGTTGTTTACAAAGCATCACAGAATATTTAACCTTGTACTCCTATTTCTTGATCAAATGCAAGATTCTCTCAATAAAAACAATTTTAATTTTATTTACAAGAAAGACCAGGTACTTTCGTACCTTTATCCTCCAAATAACCTCGGTTAAAATAAAACTTCCTCGCCAGCAACATGTTATCATAACAACCGCAATTCGAACGAGAATGGAATGAAAATCTCTTTGTCGATAAATAAATATACCATTGTTATTTTCGTATTACGATTCGATAGAGTATTCCTCCGTTTAAATATTTTATTTACGCTCCTTTTGTGTAAGAAACACAAATACACGGGGTAATTCAAATATTAATATCTCATATTCATAAATTCATCATCGTGATATTAATTATAGCAATTTCTGTTTTAATAAAGTTACTTAGTTCTTTAATAATACGACATTATGCGACTTATTTCTCTACGGTCAAAAAACAACAGAACGACGACGTTCCCAGATAAAGATATTAATTTTCACGGAAATAAAATTACACGTGATCTCACAGCAACAAATTCGAAATATCTCCACTTTTCAAATATCCCACTCTTTATACATATTTCGTAAAGAATTCTTTTGTAAATTTATACACCTTCAAACAATATGCAAATTTTTCAACCGTAGTTCCTAGGATACAATAAATTATTTGCGACACTCATCTTCTTCTTCGAGTAACAAAAAAAAAACTGTAAAAGAAATATTGTATTAAAAAAAAATAATAATAATTTACAGTATTACACATTACGCTTTTAGGGCATACTTCAACAATATAAAATGATGTTTACAATGTTCTTTGAACTTCTACAAAATTTTCCTAACTCTCGTTAGCTCGCGCACGTTCATTCGCAAAATAACGAACGAAGTGGCGGCAATGACTATATTCTTCAATCTGAAAATTCTTGCCGAAGAAAGTTCCCGGGGAAAACTCGTGCGAGCTGTCAAACAAATGGTCCCGTCCAATGTCTAACATGGGTCGTGTTAGCCGTAGACATCCCATGCTTTTCCATCACTGCAGTTGCTTTGATTTTATTCTTATATTTCACGTCCTTCGGTTTCAGCATACTCTTGTGATTACTTAACAATCTCGACGGAGTTAATATAGATTTATTGCTAAGACCTGTTGCTTCCAGGAAGTGATCATAGCCACTACTCGAATTGGTTGCAGCAAGAGGAACATTATTATTGTCTTTGGTTGCAGTAGTTTTCTCGTTCTGTCCAACAACTCCAAGATTTCCAAGTCTCTCCGAGCCATCACCCTCCGGACGATCGGGATCGTCCGAGAGATCGCACTCGTCGAGATTGAATTCCTCGAAGTTCTGTCTAATGTCGAATTCTTGCTCGAATTCCGCGTGAACGTGTCTCTCCTTCGTTTTACTCCGTTCCTTCGACTGCTCCTCGGATTCTCCACCGATCTTGAACTCCTCGAAGTGTCGAACGATATTCGTAACTCTCGCCAGTTTTCTCGTTTGCTCTCCAGCGTTATCGTGATTCTGGCGAGCCTGAAAAGATGAGCGGACATTGTTGAACCTATTCTTCCAGAAACTTCCTTCCTCGTTGCTTGCACCGGTCTTGGCAGTCTCGTCGAAGTTCAAGCTCCTCACGGAGGACACGTTTATTCCTGCGGACTTCAATGGCGATGATATAAAACCAAAAATTTTTTTCCCATGCTCGGATGCCCCGGATTCGTGGGATTGCTGCTTCTTTCGCGTCTCGTCGATGAGAAACGAAGGACTAGGAATCTTTTTAAGGATCAACGTGTTATTCTTAAACTGCGGCTTAGGTGGTAACGCAGGCGGTGTCTTCGGAGAGGGTGATATGATTTCAGGGAGCGATTCGATGTCCTCGTAGTCGAGATTTTTCGCTATCGTTAATCCTTTCGTCGACATCTGCAAGCAGGTTTTCTCCTCGATCCTTTCCAGCTTCAACGGTGGGCTTGTCGGGTTGGCAGGTGCCTTTGCTTTCTGCGTTGCTGTTGGAGATGGAAAATTTGTTTGCCTAGTTTCATCGACTTCGACCTTTGGCTCGATAATTACAATTGGTATTGCCTTAGACTCTTCCGATTCTTCTTCCAGGCTAGATTCCGCATTTGTCGGGCTAGGTGGAACGTTCGAAGAATCAGGCTGAGCAATTTTCATTCCAAATTCATCCTCCGTAGCGGTAGCTTCGAAGCTACTTGCTGGAACGTCATTTAAATCTTCACTGGATGATTCTTTTTCCATGGTGCTTTCCTCGGAATTTTTCCTCTCCATTTCGGAGCCTACGGATTCGATGTCGGATAGTCTTGCTGGTTGGAACCGTACGATTCTTCCTCGATGTTTAAACCTTCTTGGCATTGATAGAATATTTTCCTCTTCTTCCATATCCCTTAGAAGGATCTGATTGACGCATTCCAACACGGAATTGTGATTGCTGTTTGGTCGGTACGTGCTGTGCCTGAAAACGTCGTCGCTAATCCTGTCCTCATCTGGATCGCTGTACCAGTTCCCGCTGGTTTCTTCGATATTTTGCTCGTCAATTTTCAGCTTCGTGTGTCTGCAAGTAGAATTAGATTTTTTCTCGTGAAACTGTAGCTTGTCGGTCGATAATTCGTGGGTTATATAATTGTTAGCTTTGCTTGACTCGTTAGATTCATAATCGTTGCTTTGCTTCTATTTTCGTATGCGACGTTCACAGTAGTTTTACAGAAGATGTGCAATTTTATGTGAGTCCCAAATTCATGACGCAAGTGGAAAAAGATGATGAAGGATGAATGACAAGGGACTTCGAATTTGTATCTAATATTTGAGAGTCTTGGACTGTAAATTAATGTTGTTAATAATAATCTTGAAAAATCAATTTTTATTTTAGCAATTTAATTCCGAAGCATTGTGCAGACAGTCACAAAAGAAGTCGTAGGGCAAAGGGTTAAATGTGTGCTGAGTGAAAGCCTATTAATGCAAAAGTATCAATGTCAGGTATATACTTAGTGCTGTGTTAATTTTTCCCAATTGTTAAATATAAAAGGATACAATGTTACATCGGATTAATTAGTGAGAATATTTATCAAATTATTAAAATAGAGAGTTATACATCAATATAGCAAATCTCAAATATAATTCAATGCAAAATCTCAAAGCTGCAAGATTAGTAAATAAGAATAAAAGTACTCACGCGTTGTTATTATTATTACTATTGGAACTGCTGTTATTATTACTATAATCTTCGTTCGTTTTCGGCATCGTAGCTATAGCGTCTTCCGTGTGCTCTAAATTTCTAGAATTAGTCTCGTTGCAGGCATTCACATAAATAGGTTCCTGCTCCTTGTCTTCATCCTCCGAGACAAAATTACAGTCCATTCCATCGTCTTTGCTGTCTGTTCTCGGTATATTCGTGGTTTCAATAATGTCACCATCTTTGCATCCTTTCTGCGTTTTCGATCTACCGATGCACGCTCTTTTCTTCGGCGCCTTTACTCCATTTTCAGCGATTGACTCTTCATCATCGTCATCGTCATAGATCATCGTTATCTCGTTCTCACTATCGGTGACTATGGTTGGCGTGCATCTGCTGGATTTGTTCAGCGTCGAACCAGGAGACACATCGGTACTTTCACCCTCGCAGAAACCCTCTGTGCTGATCAACGAAGGGCTACCCTCCGTGGTGGTCGTAATAATAGATAAATCGGTATTTTCGCTACTCGTTAGACTCGTCTTCGAGATATCGCTGCCGGCGAAGCTATGGGTCTTCTTAACTCCACGATTTAAATCGTCTAGGACAGGTACATCAGCGGGATTGAGTTTCGTGATGATCTCGCATTTCAGGTTCTGAATATCTTTGCTAATACTGCTGTCTTGCCTCGAGTTCATCTCTGCCTGTAATCATAACAATCAACGATCGAGTTGTTAATGGTAAAAATTTTCCTCTCCCTTCTATCTTAACGATAGAACTACCGGCTGT
Organism: Cerceris ruficornis; assembly: GCA_963989415.1. Taxonomy (NCBI): domain Eukaryota; kingdom Metazoa; phylum Arthropoda; class Insecta; order Hymenoptera; family Crabronidae; genus Cerceris; species Cerceris ruficornis. The sequence continues at coordinate 8,512,685 of OZ022523.1, forward strand.
TAATCTATTAAATTTAAATATACTAAATAATTACATTGGAAAGAGAGCTATCGAGAGGTGAAATAGATGATCGGTTAATCAATTATTGTTTTATAAGATAGACGTGAAATGTTCACTGCATGACTCCGCTATCAATTAGAAGAATCGTTAGGAAAAATTGAGTATCGTCATTTTAACCGGCTTGCTAGTTTTAGTGTTAAAATACATATTATTTATAGAAACTATTTATAATTCAGAAATGTGAGACTAAAACAACTTTATTATATTCGGGCACCTCGGCAAAAAAGCGCCGAGTGTCCAATCAATATCAACCAACAAATAAAAAGCACATCACTATAGACTCAATTTATCAGAAACTTTCTTCTCAAAAAGATCAATCACAAGTACAGATTTTTTACCGTGAACTCATTGAACCATCGTCCAACAAACTTACCTCCACGGTAGAGTTTTGAAGGTCGGTCTGCTCGATATTGCTGCTGACCTCTGTGCCGATCGTTGCTTTACCAAGAGTCGGATCGCGTTTGCACTTGATATAATTCTTCGTGTAACGCCTCAGCCTGGCAATTTCAAGCTGCTGATTCCTGATGACGTTGTCCTTCTCGCAGAGGAGCTGCCTGATGGACTTTTGCTCCTGCTTGAGCCTCGCTTCGAGGACGAGGAGGGCTCGCAGTATTCGCGAGAATTGTTGATCCCGAAGCGTTCTTTCGGACTCGTGACTCGCGGTACGATTGTCCAGCTCTCTCACCAGATCACGGCATTTCTTTGTAGCTGCTTTCAAGGCCTCCTGGGTACGAGCCAGCTCTTGCTTGAGCGTCCGCACCTCGGTCTCCATCTGAAAATTCATCGAACATTCAGCAGGGAAAGTTACTTTCTTTGATTTGCATTTTTTCGGCTTTAAGCGCTATGGGTACTTGCCACCGAGGCTATGAAATATTAACCCTTTGCACTCGGTTTATTTTTAGAGTAAATTTGTAGTGCCACCTCCAGCGTGACGTACGAGTGCAAAGGGTTAATTAACACGTTGAACGACAAGGGGGTCGTCGGGGACCGGCGCTATTAACCCTTTGCGGACGGAGACATTTTTGAATATTGAGAGATAACCATTTATTTTGCAATGTAAAACCACCTTTTTATCAGCAAGTTCAGCTGTTAATGTATACACATTATAAATTACTATTCGTTTAATCATATTTCAACGGTTGTATTTCAATCTTTCAACTCTAACTGTGTATACAAGCAGCGATAAACTACAATTAAATTTTTTCTCTGACCACATATATGCGTCGTTAGTTCTCAAAGGGTTAAATTGAATGAAATTTCATATGGCGTATAAACGTCGATCCAGAGCTCTACTGCGTTAGCTTTTTAACAGTAAATTGTAAATTTCTTATGGAATAAAAATATAATCTTTCCTCGTTTTGTTTTCCTTTTATCGTAAAATTTGTAATAGGAGCATTTGCTTTGCGTTCGAAGTTTATAGTCGCCGCGGTTTGATTTTAATTCCGCATCCTGTGAGGGATTTTATAATAAATTCCGCAGTTAACTGGCTAAATTGTAATGTTTACGAATTTTCTAACACATTCAATATTTAAATATGGCCATTAAAAATATATGGTCCTGCTAGCTATATATCCATTTGTGTCTTCAGGATTTCTTAAAGTTCATTATTTATTATTATTTGGAAGTCGACGCGTAAAATGATAGTTTTACAACACTATCTTGAAGAGTAGATTCATTTATTTCCTAACAGTAAATTTATTTACAGCCTTCTACCTGAGTTAGCGTTACCTTGGGATGGTGCTAGGTAGAAAGATGAAACTTAGGTAGAAGAATTGAAAAAAGAGAAGAAAAAGATGGAGGAAGAGATAGGTCAGAGGAGAAGAGAAGACGGCGGGAAAGTCGGAGTGGTGGAGAGATAGAAGTTTGGGTTGTAGAACTCAAGAAAAATAAAAAAGTAAAAGTAGAAAAACGAGAAGGCAGAAGGTAGGCCTTCGAAGCACAGAAATCCACTTTATTGTTACCAACTACCCTACTCCTACTCTAAAATACTAACTTCCTAATTCACCGCAAAATATTTATCCTCATTTATCGCATTCCTTCTCAAACTTATAGAAAAATATGCCACAGCTCGCGAATACCCAGTAAATTAAAAAGAAAATAAAAGAAACCCGAGGAGGCAAACAGTACGGCTAGGAAAATAAATGAATTCAAAGAACGTATCTTCAAACTCTCAAAAGCAATAAATTCCCTAATTCCCATCCAACTCATCGCCGTTCGCAGACTGTTCGATTCGCGAAATTTCATTTAAATCACAATCGTCCGGAGGGAATTCATTTGCCCATGCAAACGGAAATCAAAAGATTTACTGCCAGACGATACGGGACCCGACAACGGTGCTAGAAGGGACAATGCGAGTTAGCATTCCACTTTGTTCCACGAGAAGAAAAGCCTCCGGAGGCTGACTCCGTGGAAAGGGCAGAATTCATCCAGGTGTAGACAGCCCGAAGACCGGAAGGACCTGACCTGCAGGAGTTGCTAAGGCATGCAGCCCAAAAAAGCAGACCCCAACGACAGAAAGGGGATGCATTGTTTGGCTCTCTAGCATAATCTCGTTTCTCTTTCCTTTGCCGTCGTAAAGTGAAAAGGAATATGGCGGAAAGGACGAATGTATATTATAAATAAGGGAGATACGGACCTACGATGTCTCGGTGAACTCAAGTCAAATATTAAGGGCCGTCAGAATTTGGACAGTGAAAAAATAAAGGGAGGGCAGATATTGGCGTTCGAAGGTTTGGTAAATTCCAGGGAAACATTAAGGTCGGAGAGAATTTGAGTCGTAAAAAATGGAGGGAGAATTATTAACAATTTTTCTCTATGAAAAAGTTAGTATGGACTTTGGAAAAAGATGTATCTGAATGAAAAGTGAAAAGGAATATGGCGGAATGGACGAATGTATATTATAAATAAGGGAGATATAGACGTACGATGTCTCGCTGAATTTAAGTCAAATATTAAGAGCCATCAGAATTTGGACAGTGAAAAAATAAATGGAGGGCAGATATTGACGTTCGAAGGTTTGGTAAATTGCAGGGAAAAATTAAGGTCGCAGAGAATTTGAGTCGTAAAAAATGGAGGGAGAATTATTAACAATTTTTCTCTATGAAAAAGTTAGTATGGACTTTGGAAAAACCATGTATCTGAATGAAATTAGTTTTACATAATAAATATCAGTAGATCTACGAAGGTGGTCAAAATGAGTGCTAATTTATTATTAAAGGTTCCTGTAATTTCCAGCATTCACTTTTTTCTATGTTCTTCGTCCAGCTTGTAGACCGTGAGCAATTAAATCAATCGAGTTTCTTGCCTCCTACATTTCTCTTCCAGATAGATTTTGAAAATTACAGAAATACGCAAAATACAGGGGTTAAAGCCAGAAGTACTAAAAATCGGCGAGGAAAATTAGAAACTTTCTCCTCCGCCGACAATTACGCCATTAAAACAGTCATCGAGAATTCGGTCATTCGCTCGTCATCGTAACCTCGATCGTACGGTGCATAATGAAATGCAATTCAATTATCCACGCATCGTGGGCATTCGTTCGGTTTTATCGCTTCGTAGAATCGATCTATCGATAGAAACTAACGAGGCATTCCCGTCCCGGCATAAATCATTTGTCGGTGTACGATGCTCGTGTCGGAATTAAATCGGTTAAGTCCCAACCGAGCAATTAAACGGGAAGATGCTAATCGGGGCGAGAAGGAGAACGCGCCTTTTCAATTAAGCAACATTTCCCGCCGACGGATTCACCTTGAGAGCATTTACGGATCGAAATACGTTTCCTGAAATCCCGCCAATTTCGCTGCACCACTTCCGGTACTCGGCTGGGAGGATATGGCAACACGTTGACGCATTGAGTCATCAGCGAAACCTGAGCAATTTATTCATTAGATGCAATTGACGATAGAAGAGTTTTCAGACGTTTGATTATGCGAAATCATCGGTTTTAAAGTATAATATTACACAAGATGACGCAAAAGAAGCGGGCGAATTTGAAAGAATAGAAAAAGCTATGGTGGATAAGGAATTAAAGGCTCGGAGATGCAATCAGTGGGCCCAAGTTCAAACCCTGCTTCGTCACCTCTGGGAAAATTTTTGTTAATTGTTATTTTACATATTGTGACCTTGGAGATATGGAAGCCACCTAAAACAGTAGGTTGTAGGTGAAATAACGATAGATTTTAAAACCAAAAAAATAGAAAAGGAAAGAAAATTTGTGGGGGGCTAAAATTCAAATTCCCTGTCGTCTCTGAAAAATTGTTCTTAAATTCTTAATTACGATATCTTCACATCGATGGTTTGAAATGTTCCTAAAACAGGTGGGTCATAGAAAAAATGGCCATAGTAATTGAAACCGAAAAGATAGAAAAAGAAAAAAGAATAAACTTTATATTCATGTCTTGAATTTATTCTGTTGAACCATCTAAACGCGTCGATCGTCATGTGATTTCTATGAAATATAAAAATCATGGGAACGGAATAGAAAATATAATAAATAGTATTAGATAAGAAAGAAAATAATATCTTTGAAATCCGGTACAAATGAGAACGATAGAATGAACTATATACGAGCTACGCTGTCAATACTGCACTAAGATGCAATTGCAGGAAATTTATGGAGGCGGCGCATCGCAGGAAGCCGCAAATTTTCGCAGCTGTACACGCTGTAATTATATGAGCTGCTGTGAAGAATGCAGCGTTTGAGTCCGGTTATTTTCTTCGGTGCTTCCTTCGGCATGGCAGTGGAGAAAGCAATTTGTACTCTTAGACTTTTCATTTTCAATTTAAGGAAATACCGTATTATTGCCTAATTCAGTTCAATCTTTACACTTTCTTGGCAAACAGAACTTTTGCTCTTCAAGATAAAATCAAGTTGAGAGGCTTTACAGTGTGACATCTTAAATATTACTGTTAATTTAACAAAGGAATTTATAATTTATGGTAATCTGTATTTTATTGGTATTAATGGCTCTCAAATATGCGACATTAAATACAAAAAATTGTAGGAATGCGTGCAGATAAAATATAATCAGTTTAAATCTCTATTAAGATAACTAAATTGCAATGTAAATAATGTTGGAATTGGAAATTAAGGAGAGAAAAAGTAAATTATCTTTTTAATCTTTTTCATTTCAATTTTATAAATCTATAGAACGTTGCTACGACGATATTTTTAACCCTATCACTCACGTTCGCATATTGATCGCAATGACGTAACTTTTTAAACTACCGACGCTAATCCGCGATGTCCTAGGAACTTGCACCGTGACATTTAAAGTTCCCCATGAAATGAGGTATCAGCTGATACTGACGTCAGCCTGTTTCAAAAGTAAACTTTTCCTCGTTCAAAGAATGCATATCGTGTGATGTCACGGGAGAATCCCCCATGAATGTGAAAATGTATTCGGTAATCACTAGAAAGCGCGGCATAATGACTTCTTCCTGACGTGAATAGTAATAATTCTGAGCAGTTCAGATGCGTTACACGTGATCGTATTTACCCGAAATTAATCGTTGACGATTAATGACACATGTTAGCTTCATTACTTTTCTGACAGACTGAGAATTTCATTGGTATTCCTGTTTCTGTATCTTTCTGTTTAACCCTTTGCGGTCCGCATTATTTTGTCAAGCTTGTAGCGAGGTAAATGAAATTAATTGCACGACATTTTCTGTCGTTGGTTATTCACTCTTTTTTAGTGATAGCAATAATTATAGGTACTGACGGATATTTAGGTGATATTACAAAATCATGATGAATTTGGAAAGTCGATATTAATTCATTAGAAAATAAAACGGAGTGAAAAGCTATGTCGAGTGTAGCTCGACGTAGGACTGCAAAGGGCTAAACTAGTGTAACTACCTTTGTTTATATTAATTCGGTTTTTAATTACTATGATCATATCGCCTAGGACGCACTGTTTCAAATAATTCCAAAGCACCCAGATTACAATATATTAAATAATAACTTAGGACAAATTTTCCAAAGGTGACAGATCAGGATTTGAACAGCAGCCCACTGATTGCGAGTCCGAACTTTTATTTCTTTACCTACCGTAACCCTTTTAACAAGTATAGTTATTTCGCCTAGAAGCCACTGTTTCTGATAGTTCCAAACCACCCAGATTACAATATATTAAATAATAACTTAGGACAAATTTTCCAAAGGTGGCAGATCAAGATTTGAACAGCAGCCCACTGATAGCCCGTCCAAGTCTTTACCTTGCACCTAACAATAAGGTACACCATTATCTCGAACCCCGCACACAGAACATTACGAATCCCATAAATCTCGATACCTCGGCACATTTCTCATTGGCAAAGAATCTTCACGAGACAAATAACATTTTCTGCATAAAGATCGAACCGGCAAACGTCCTCGAAGGTTTCGACGCCCACGTGCGCATCTACTTTGGCTCACAAAGTGGCTCACGGAGGTGACGAAAAAGTGTGCTGCGACTTTCTCCGTTCTTGACCAACGGTTTTTCGATCCTCCGGGTTGCACGATAGGAGGTCAAACAAATCGACTCGTCACTGTTACATCGAGACACCACTTCGGCCCGGTACAGTTATTTGCTTTATGCTACCAGCACTGGTGAAACTCCTCGGGAAATGCAAAGTTCCCCTGTTGCTTAACACGTTGAATGCCACCGGTATTTCGCTAATTTTAATCATTTTCAATGAAGTGAAGCTTTTTCTATTAAAGTCGCATCTTTACGAGGCAGAAAGTTTAAAGATGCAAACAGATACGTAGTCGGTAGGACTTCTCCTTTTTAATGTCGATATTTAACCCTTATCATTCCAAGAATTTTCCAGAGTGATTTGTAGCCAACTCCAGACAATTTTTGTTCGTTTCGAAGTGATTATAAATGACGATCTATACGTTTTGTGAGGTAGTCCTTTATTAGTAATCATATTTATAATTGCAAAATTCTGGCGGTCGGAGTGATAAGAGTTAAATATTGCACGTATTAGCAAAATTTGTGAATTTTACAATTTCAAAGTTATGTGAAATTTCATTGAATTCAGTAGCGCCGGTCCCCGGTGACCGCCATAGCGTTCAACGTGTTAATATTCGCTCGCAGAATCTATGAAATATTTGGAATAATTTCACGCCCGATTCTTGAGAACGTGGACATGGATGTTCGATAGAAAATATGGAGATATTTTAAATGGAACGACAATGGCTAAGAGAATGACTCACGAATTCCTCGCGGATGTGTATTGTGATGTATTTAAATGAAAAATAATATACCGGAGTGAAATTTCAGACGTGGCAATGATGTGATACTTTTTGCCGCAGTTTCAGAGGCCAAGAAGATCTTTGCAGCTTTGCGTGGCACGTGTGGAAGTTCAATTTTTCCATTTAACTCAGATTTAACGTATTAAGAACTTTGTTATAGTTGCTGTACAACTTGGCAGAGAATGCCAATTTTTTTTAAAATTTAAAATAACATTGTACAGTAAATATGTAAGATCTGTCGGAAAGATCTGTCCATTTTGTAATTAAAAGAAAACAGTACATTTATACTATTTTTTATACTTTGTAGCATTGAAAATGTGCTATTTTCTTCTAATTAAAAATCGAACAGAATTTTCCGTTAGACCTAATACATTGGATAAAAGAAATCATTTCATTTAGAAAATAATCGAAAACTTTCGTAAAAGTTGCTGCTAACAAACGGTAGTGCTATTAACAAATATTACAACATAGAGCAATGAATGAAAGGATTACTAATTTCAATAGCACACTTCATTACAATTTAAAAAGGCTATGAAAACGAAATTGAAATATCGAAGTTGCTGAAAGAATTCGCTGCGAATGAAGAGAATGCGAGGCAAATTGTTGGTATGACTCAAAGTGGTAGCCTATCATGTCATCCTATTTAAGTCCCACGTATAATGACCTAAACCTCGATACGACATTAAACTTTCTATGCAGATAAAATAAGAACAAACGATATCTGAAGCTAGAAACGACGTTATACATCATTCGCATTCCTCTTGTCCGTACAATCTGTATTATTCAGTTACCAAATATTAATTCTAAAGCTCCGGATCATTTCGACAGACATTCTCTTCAAACCCCGTTTTATTATTCGACCCATGGTTTAAAATGTTTCGGAAGAACTTGCAGAAAAACTGCAGAGCCACAATTCGTGGACATTGCCTTCGGGGGTACCCATGAAAAATGATTAAAAAAGTTCATACGACCGAGCGTCTCATTCGACCTTGTTCTCGAGTTGCAGTCGTTTTTGCATCCCACCAGTTGTTTGCTCTTCTTTACAGAAATTGCTCGAGGTGTTCAACTCGCAGTTGAATGCAATTCTCTAAATGCTTTTTCCTTCAACTTCAAACAGTTCAATAAACATTTTACTTCGCGAAAATACTTAATAAGTCAATTATTAATTTTTTACACAATTAAAAGTAATAACTGTAGAAAATTATATTTGGAAATTGCTCTTTGTATTGAAAGTGTAAAAACTCTTGTTCGATGTTTCAATTAATCGTTACTTTAATTAAATAGCGCGAGATTCAAATTCTTTTCGCGTATGATCAAGCTGAACTATTTTGCTCCCTTTAATGGCAGACACGTTTCCCGAAGGTAATTCGTTTCGTGCGAAATATTTGAAATATTTCTGTGAAATTTTATATGCGCCACGATCAGTTTTCCAGTGACGTCAACGCTGCATTCTTCGGTAACTCAAGAACGCACTTTCTCCGATGTTACGGTGCAGCAAGTAAATAGGTGTACATAATTATCCCACGAAATTTGCGGCAGAGGATGCGCGATTGTTTCGGTATTAATTATTTGTTCTGTTAACGCTGGAATTACCGAGGCAGTCGAAATGCCAGGTTTCTACATTTTTATCATATAGAAATAATGTAGGCAAAATTATCTGCACGACGGCAGTATTTTAACTCGAGACCAATAATTATGAGTCTAAACCTTTAGTAACATTTAACTCTTCTAAAAAATATTGATAAGATGTTAGGAAACATCGTAATGCTAAGTCCTGCAAGATAAACGCTCAGAATCCCTAATAATACGAAATAGAAGATTTTGCAGCTTTGTAATTTCAATTAACCCTCCAACCGTGGACGAGTTTCTGATATTTCGGTGCAAAATTGCAAACGTCATTTGTTATGTATTTTTTTCCTACGAATTAGATTAATTGGATATAAAGAGAGAATGAAATGGTTTATGATAAAGTACAAAATTTAATTGATATATGTTGCATTTTGGAGAAATGTATATTTTTATATTTATATTCCACGTTGTCAGCGATCGAAGGGTTAATACTGCAGTAATTCCTTCAGCAAAGTTAAAAGAAAAAAGAAAATTGGAAATATTTGTCAACAGGAATTAGAAATCAGGATTAATATGAACGAAAATTAAAAGTGCGTGTCTGCATCGTGTTCGTAGCCTTTATCGTTTAACAGATCGATGTTTCTTGCATATATTGAAATTACGACATTGCATAGCCTTCATTGATTGCATCAGGCTGCTATATTGCAAGTAATGTAACAGTTATGCGATTTTTTATTCTTCTAGCAGCTAGAAATTCTGCTCGTCCTCAAATCTTCGGATTCTTCAATTACTTTTAAAGTTTCAATTAAAAAATCTGACAATCAATATTCCTTATTGAATTTCCACACCAAAGTTTGTGCAATTCTGGCGTAGATATTTTAGCAAGAATTATTTTGCAATTAAAAAAACTGATTTGGTTCGAAAATTAATATTCTATCCGAGTAATCTGATTGCGTAGATTTTTGACAAAAAATTGTAGGAAACTGTTTAATATAAAAAGTATCGCGGACCTTTATTGGAAAAGTTATTCGACGAAAATTTTATTTTACACAACTTTCTGAACATTAAATATTTGAGTCAGATCACTTAGCGTGCAGATGATATATTTGACAAGAACAATTGGATTCTACGAAGGATAAAGTAACAGCTTTAATGAAAACAACTGACTCCGAGAAACCTTGGCTCATTGTAAGAATGAAAAAATTTCGTAAGCGGATAAGTCCGACACGTACATCACAAAGAACAGATGATGCATCGAGGTTGCATAATGCACCATGCACAAATACCTTTTCACTGTTTAAATAGAGAAAAGTAGATCGAATTTGATGTTCCTACGTCATAAAACAAAAAAAAAACTGAACGTTTGGCCCGACCGCGTGGCAATAAAGTTTACAAGTACATTTCGATTAGTTTGAAAATATCAGCGACAGTCCTATGCATATTATTACTTAGTTAAAAGTGTCTGAATTGTTTCAATATAATTTCGTTGTTTTAACAAACTTAAATGATTTGTAAGTCCGCTTAACGATATTAAAATTGATCATACTTTATAATACATCGATCAAAATAAGACAAATGACCGCCGCGCGGTACAAAGCTGCAAGGCGGGCAATTCAATTATTTTTCTGCATCCTAATAAAAACTGTTCCGTTTATGGTAAGCTTTAGTAAACGCCAGCTGGCATACCAGTTTTATTAAATATCGAGACTCAAAGTCTTGACTTTGACACCGGAGGAATAAATATGTATTCTAAAATTTTACTACGTTTTTAACGTTACCTTGCGTTAATTGTCTCCTTTGAGCGAAGTACACTTAACCAACTCTCACGAGGAAATCCAAACACGTAACGGGCATGGCAATGTCCGAACTTTGTTACGTTATCACGAGTTAAACGAATTTCAACTGATTTCGACACAACATTCTGTCACTGATCCTCGAAGCATCTGTCGTGCGTCGCCTCCTCGCGGATGCCGGTTACGAGTTTCGTCGAGGATATCCGAAACTTCTCGAAGATCGCCGAAGTTCTCCGATTACCGGCGTGAATGACCGAACCTTTTCGCGTATCTGACATATTGTACTTCGAAATTTTCAGCGATTTTTATTACTTTCCCCTAATGAAATAAAAGCTTCCGACACTTCGTCAGCATTACTATATTCTCTAATATATAGCAAACATGAAAATTTGACTCGGAAATGAAAGTAAACCGGCTAGCGGAAGTCGAATGTAGACGAGACGAACTTTGGTTACGAACTGGTCAGTCGGCGAGTGGACGGTTAGGTCCAAGAGGGAGTAGAGAATGGGAGAGGGTTGAAGCAGACTCGGATTTTAAGGACATTTTCTTCACTTCGTTTCACCGAACCTTCTTCTTTAATTTCTCCAGTATAACATGTACATATTTCCAATAAAATGCATTCACAAACAATGCACCGCAAAAGAGTAAATCAGTGATGGGTCGACTTTTTTAGGAGCTGACTAGAAAGACCAATTTTTGGATCAATATAATTCATTGAACATTATAATAAACGAATTTTTTTAAAATACTGGATTTAAACATTTCTAAACTATTATTTTAAAATCTACTAAATGATTTACCGACTCAAACCCATTGAAAGTTAAAGCCCTATCAACTTTTCGCAACTGAAAGTCAAACAGCAAACTTCAAATTAATTGCGTGAAAACCATATTTTTAATTACACACGTAAAACACATAAATGATCATTTTTATTAGATTTAGCTTACGGAATCTAAAGTAACCAGCGGTGTTCCAAAAAGCCGTACTTCGTAAGTGCAGCCCTGGTTCAGAGCGAAAGAGACAGCGGAACGAGATAAAGGAAGAAAGTAAGAAAAGCAGGTAGAGAGAAAGAGAAAGAAGAAGCCCTGTTGCGTGCACACGTGCACACGTGCACAAATGTTGTGTATCCCCTCTGTGTGCGTCTCGCTCGCGTTCAGATGGAAACAGGTAGGGCCACTGATGGACCGTACGTAATGTAAACGTGAGCAAAACGTGTCCTTTCTCAGGTAAACCGTGAAACTAACCTCCGCGCGTTTACACCCACATCGTTGCGAGTCAAAGCGAACAGCTGACTCGCGTAGTCTAGCGGACTACGTTCCTTGTGGCGTGCAATGATTTAAACCCTTTGCGGTCCGAATTATTTTTCAGTCTCGTGCGCTTAACGATCGCTGGTCTTCGGTGACCCTTTACACCTAATGGCATCCAACAAGGTGTAAAGTGCTTTTTTAAATTGTTAAATCATCTATCAAATTGCAAATTTGAGAATTAAGTTCGAAATATTGAGTAATTAGAGAAATTTCGGAAAATAGAGAATCAATTTTTTAAAGTTCCTGAAGCGTTGATGTTCACTTTGATTTGGTGGTAACGGAAAGTATAGATATTGATAGATTTTTAATGAAGATACCAAATCGGTTTAAGATTTTAAAGTTAGAATTTGGTGGATAGAAATTTGGCTATAACAAAAATCTATGTCCAGTGTATTTCAATACAGATGTTTATCGTTAACTATGTCAAATTTAAGTCTGACGGGCTACCATTTTTATTTTGCATCGTAAGCTAAAAATTAGAAATTAATTACATTAGAAATTAAATTGTATATTTACGTCCAAAACCTCAAAATTGAATTGTAAGGCTAGGGACTAAAAAAGAAAGTATCCCCAATTCTCCCTATCTCCCGACGTCCTCATAATCCTCACCATTCAATCTGTTAACACTAGAACTACCAACCGGTGAAAATGACCGGTACACAATTTTATCCAAAAATTCTCCAAGTTTATAGAAAACTCATAGAATAAATATTCTACGTCCATGTCGAAGAACATAAATCACCGAATCGATCATCTTTTCCGCCTCCCGACTCCTCTTTTTTCAAAGTACTTATTTACTACGATACACTGTAAAAGATTTAACGTCGGTAGTTCTAGTGTTAATGTCAATAAACAATAAAATCATAAATCATCGAAAACCCATGAATTTCGTAACGTTCACCACAAAGTCCAATGACTCACGCGTGAGAAAATGTTCGGATCATTAAGCAAATTCTTTCTCAGGTAGAGCCTGTCGGAGCACGGTGGTGCATTTATGAAACATTTTGCTGTCGTAGAACGATAGCAGTTATCGATGTCGTTGGAATGTTATCGATACTAGCACTCGTTCTTGATCTTGTCTGGGCGCGATCGTTCTCGGCTACGCGAGAATGGCGATTGTCCTAGAAAACGAGATTCTACCGGTCGGCGCCAGCTCGGTGGTAGTGCAATTGTGCCTTAACGACTTCGCCGAGACGTTCTTGCGAAGAGTTACAAACCCGGTTTTTGCGGAAACTACCTTAAGGTATCTCTAATCCGCGTACACTTTAATCGGCAATCGGAAGTCGGCTGTAGCGACTTACGGATGCAATCGAATCCAAGTGTTTCCTCGGCCTTTTCCGAGGGTTCTTTTTCTTCGACATTATAATTTGATGAGTGATGTCAATTTTCATGATGTACTAGGAAATTTCGTAACTTGCATCGCGAGCGTAACTGTAGGGTACTGAAAATTGCGCGGTTTTTTTAAATCTTCCATAAAACACACAATTTGCTTTGATTTCAAAATACTTTTTATTGATAATTAAAGTATCTATAAACGCGCAATTTGAAAGACCCTTTACTATCGCCTTCAGACTAGTATCAACACCATAACTATGACTTATCACCATAAGGGGAGGACTCAAGTTTACCAATCGTAGATAGGCATCAGGTGTCGATAAAAATTATTGGATGCTTGAAAATAACTCGAGGACAAAGGGCTTCTGAAAAGTTAACGAGAACGTCGAAGCACCTAAATGATTGTCCGATGGTTTTCTGAAACCATGGAGAACCTTGAACCGCCTGTAAAACGGCTCAATAGCTTTGTAAACCCAACGTGGACCACAAAGCATCTACAGAACTGTCCAATACTGCTGCAAATCTAACCACGACTTCAAACTATCTACAAAAATGTCTAGTAGTTTTATAAAATAAACGTGAGCCTCAAAATGTCTACAAAACTGTCCACTACTTTCGTAAAACCAACGGGAACCTGAAACTATCTAGAAAACTGTCCAATAGCTCTGCAAAACAAATATGGACCACAAACCATCTACAAACCTGCCGAATAACTTTATACATCTACCGTGAATCCCAAAATGTCTGCAAAACTGTTCAATACTTTCGTGAACTTACAAGAATCTCAAAGCGTTCAGAAAATTGTCCAATAATTTCCTAAGGTCAACGAGAACCCCGAGCCGTCTACACGCCTTCCAAAAGCTTTGTAAAACTAACGAGAGCTCCATCTACAAAGGCTCGTCCTTGATCGTGATTCTAAACCGGAAAAATGACTAAAAATATTCCCCTTGGAAGCAACACTCAACTCAATTCAACGCGATAACGTCTCATCGATTTATTAAGTCCCGGGTTACCTTAGAGACTGGCCTCGGCAACCCTCGCCTGGGATACGGATAAGTGTTATCACGATGCACGAATACAATCGATTTCTTACCGTCTGAGTATAGTCCATCCAGAGTTTCGAGTCTATCTTCCTCCTGCACGACATTGTTAATCCCACCGATACTCTCGTCTCACAGACAATCCGGCAATTTTCCCTTTTAACGACGAAAGCGAATCTCCGATTGATAGCTCTTCTTTTCCTTTTCACGTTTCTCTCATTTCACCGAGTAAAACCAACGAACCCGTTTCCTTCTTTCACCAAAGGATTTCACCAAATGCAGATGCTTCTACGTTGATTCATCGGATTTTACGATATGCATTCCTCCAGGTTGATACAACACGCCACGAGATATTCCGAGATTTTTGCATATTTATCGACGAAGGAATTCTTATTCGTCGAAAGTTTAATCGACAACGGCAAACGCTTTATTTAAGTCCGTGTCATCGGTTTTCCCTTGGATTCGATTGAGAACAGATTTTGATGAGTTTTTTTCTGGAGTTTCTTATTGTAGTTTCTTGTATTGTATGTTGGCACGAGTTATTTGTTTTTAAACTATTTTGATGGAACTTTTCAGAGTTTTACGTGGATGCGGAAGTAACGATTGTTGGATAAACGGAAGCTAGAGGCTATTGTTATTTACATTGCATCGTTGACCGTGCAGATAATAGATAATCGTTTCTCGCAAACACGCAGGATTTTCCTGGCTATTTTTCTTCTTCGTGTTACGTGTCTCAGATACGTGATTTCTCTTTATCTTCGCACATCCTGTCGTGCGTTTGCTGTTAAAGAGCAAAAACGCGTCGATACATGTTTCTTTTCAGCAATTAAAACCAGAAAAAGCTATTTTCTTAAATGGCTGATTCAAAATATTGCAAATTTATAAACAGTCTGCAATATCCAAATTACATCTGACATATTGGCATTCGTTTCACCAGCAATTTATTTTGCAGTATTGACTCAAAATTCTGATAATTGCATCAAAAATGCGTATCTCAAAGACTCCCATTTCTCATTGTCAACAATCACTTGAGGATTAAATCAGTATGAGATATTAAAATTAACATATTATATGTTAGATACAATTTAACTTGTAAACGCAGTCTCGTTAATTCACCCTTTCAAAGAACACGTCAACGACACGTTTTAAGCTCTATAAAACATCGAAAAATTTCTAAGTCACGCTTTTTCCCAGGTTGCACGAAATTTGCATAAAAATATCTCCAACAACGAGGGGTCACTGAAGCGAATATACGAGCGCATAAGTGCGATAAAGAAAAAGATTGATCGTGTCGTTGCAAAAACGAGTTTAAAGGTAACGGTACAGGCGTTCCTTACAGGAGCGCTGTCGTGACTCGTCGAATCTGTAATTGGCACTATATAGTGTTAATTGGGTGGAATTAATTAACTTCGAACGTGTCTGAGTTTGGATGTGCATCTCTTGAACGACGTTCGGGAAAACTGTTGGCTTAGAGTTGCATCTTCCGTCTGTTGATTGTTTGAACGTTTTGGGAGCTCAAATTTTTATCAAAAGATGTTCAACGCTTCAGAATAAATTTAATTTCACTTGTTTAATTAATAATAAAGTTGCGTGTTATAAAGACGGAGATTTAAATTAGTTGCACATTCTAATGTAAAAACTATATTACTCGTTACGTTTTAATTGATGTTAAATGGCAGTCTGATTAAATTGCGTGTTGGTAGCATATTTTATTCCTTTAATAGTCAAAATTGTATTTCAGCGCATAAATTGCTTTCATGGTTCGTCTCATAGAGTTAGTAATAAATATTATAAAGTTGCATACTGATAGCTTTAATTTCTTGGCATAAATTAAGCAATTAAGATTGCAATACAACTCGTTGGTTCCTTCCGCATTTTATCGAGCAAAATAAGCAATGAAAATTGCTGTGCAATTCGCTGCTTCCTTCTGCATTTTGTAGTATAAATGCAGCAATAAAAATTGCAATAAGCAATACCAAATTAATCGCTTAGACCACAATTTGTATCACAAATATACTCCAACTTGATGTATTCATTGGGTTTCACGAAAAATTCATGACTTCACTAAAACTACTCCAAATTTGCCACCGTCATTGCTGAATATTTAAAAAAAATTCCAAAGCATTTTCGAAGTCTCACAATCCGCACCACAAATAACTTTCTACATTTGGACCACAATCTGGATCACAATCCACCGTTAAATTTGCCAATCGTCCACACACAACATTAATACGGATTAATGAAATAATTAACTTTGATTTTTGCTGACACCACCGATGCATTAACGAGGCAGGAAATTGATTCTCAACATCGATTTCTTTTCAATATCTTCGAAAGAGGCAGTCGTCACGTACGATGTCAGCATTGCGCGACAAGAGACATAGGACTAACTGTTCTCGTAAAACTCATTCGTTATCTGCCTGTTACCAGCAGGATAATGATAACGTCGACGATAATGACGCTGATTCTGGTGAAGATACATGCGCGGATTAAGATCCAACTTCACGAACACATGTTACAGCAAGAAGCGTCGCGGCAAAGTCCAAGATCAAAAATATTACATTTGAATTTCAGAAGGGGATTTTTCCAAATTGAATGCCAAACGAATGACGAGTCGCTGGTCATCGAGAAAGTCATTGTACTAGATGCACTCCCAACGGAATAGAAACAAATTATGCAGAGGAATTTGTAGATAAATGGTGGAATCCGACGGTAGGTGATTTTTGATAACAACGAAATAAAAAAAGAATACAATAAAGTTGAAATAACAGACCTCTCATTCGAAAATAAGACGAGGTTTTTAATTTCGCACGGCATTCAAAACTAGTCGCGTGGAAATGAGTAATTAATTTTTCAAAAAACATGCAACTTTGCGAAATAGCTGTTTGTGGAAAAAATTCAGTCGAAAATGCGTCCGAGTAATTTTTAATGGAAAGTCCTACTTCAAATGTTTGCTATAAATTGGCAGAATCATTAAAAATATATTGCAGGTATACAATACAAAATTACAAGCGTTTATCTATAGAAATAAGATCAACGATAGGAAAGAGTTCGTAGTAATCATTACACTAAGAGTTGCTCCAGTGCAGGCGTACTTGGTAATCTTTTTAACCTGAATTTTCTCAAAAGTGGAACCCTGATCGATTAAATTTCACTGCACTTTTCTACTTTTTTTGTTACCTAACTTCCATCCACTTTTATCTTGCATACTAAAATATGTAAAAGTTCTACCAACAATAACAAAAAGACCCCCCGCAACGAAACATGAACATCACAATTTTCCGCTCAACTAAAGATTACAAAGCATATTCGTAATTCCTCGTCATTTCTGTGACACTGACAAAGAAACCATAAAATTGCCAAGTCATTTGCAGGCTTTACAGCTCGATAAAAATAGATATTATTCGATACACGTAGATTTAATAAAGACATCAGAGCAAACGTTGATTTCGGGAGGTAGAAGGTTCGCGAAACATGTTCGCCGTATCGGAGCACGACTTTCAACAATGTTTAATTTTAACCGTGTGTACGAAAGCAGATAACCGCAAAGTTTCCGGTTTTATGCGAAAACCATGGTTGCGTCACACATTACGTCACTCTGTATCGTTGTGCTCGGTAGACTCGACCTTATCGTGCGGAATTCTTATCGCTGAATTCTAAGATGTGTGGAGGAACTTTAGAAAAAGGCTGCTCGTTACACAGAAACCGGGGAAGATTCACAGTTCGGCTGACAGTGACGCATTATTTGTGTACGTTCTTTTGTGATTTATCTGAAGCGTGTGTGTGCCTAAATCTGGCACGAATCAGACAATAAAGTTTTCTTTTGAAGTCTTCTTTCCGTGAGGTCCATTAATTTCCGTGTGTTTAAGTGTTTTAAGCTGATAGACCGTCGAATAATTTTTGAAAATAGATACTTAGGAGGGCAGCAATAAAAAAGCTTTGCTATTAGCATTCTATAAAGTCAATCGATCAATTATACCGTAAGCTAATTTCCATGGTGGTTTTAGCGCATAGAGAAACTAAAAAATGCATAATTGAAAGTAGCGAGCCTATTACTTTTATCGTGGAAATAAAATAACATATAGCAAAAAATAAGTAGCTTAAGAATGAAATGAATACTAATAAAAAGTAATACGTCCATAAAAATATCACGATGCCATTGAAAATTCTAACAAAAATAAAAGAAAAAAAACGAATGTTGACAATACATATTAAAGTTTCAAACAATTTCTCAAATACAGTAATACTCGCACAGTGATAGAAAGAAAAAAAATATAAATATATCAAAAATTCGCAGTGTTTCCATCACAGCGGAAATAAAACAATAAATATCAACAATATAAATCACCACCGTTCCAAAACGGACTTCAAAGCTGAAGATAACTTTGAAATTCCCGACTACTTTGAATTATAGTCGCCGACTATACTCGATGTTCACCGTAACAAATAGTCACAGTCGACTGCCGTGTTAAAAGGGTTACATGCAACCAGTTTCTAACACCGCCTGCATAATAAGATTCTGTAAAAGTCATCCTGATGTGGAAACTTATGTTGTATCAACGATTCTACTCATCGTGCAATAATGTTGCGACTCTTATGACATCCCGCTTTAAATATTCGAGCAGAAAATTACAATGCGGGTAGACACGGTTTGCATACGCACACAGGGATCAGCAGAGGCAGGTGCACAACAAAGGGATACCTTCTGTGCGGGCCTTTTTACGTGCACCGCAACCTTTCGAGCGATGCGCCATGACAATAGGAGTACAACTTTTTGCAAGCGTAGTACGCCAAAGATTTTTAAGTTAATGGTGTTAAAATACTTTTCTGCGACACAGTTGATATCGAGACGTTTTGATTTAAATTTCAAATGATAGAAAACACGATATAGTTTTAATTATATTTACTTAACACGTTCGCGGACGCTATAACATCCATTTTCATCGTAATGTGGAATTTGCAATTTTCATGCCCAATGATAAAGCCAATTATAACTCATTTAATTCTATTTAACCTTAATTTTTCGTAATTATTGTGCAGCTTAAAGTGATGGCCAAGTGATTCACTGAGTATTTTCATGCTGTTTTATTTTTTCTCTGTCTAGTTAGAAGTGTAAGTTAGACTTGTAATACTTGACTGACTATTTTTGCAGCTCACTGCAATTTTTACTGTCCGCGAGCGTGTTAATAAATTTCCTTACTATTTACATAATTCAAACTATATCGTGTTTGGTATCATTTTAATCAGAAGAATCTCAAAAATACACTCGGAGAAGCTACATTTAGAAAAATTAATAAATAAACAAGTTTATTGTTTCATTAACAATGCCTCGCCGATACTTTCGAGCAGCTCACTTTGCTTGCTTTTTCTGTCTCTTCTATTATTTCTCTTTTTGTAAGTTCGCTCTCGGCTCGAGCCCTAATGTAAACACAGATTCGACACCGGTACTCGATAAGAGCACTGCTTTGCCCCCGAAATCTGTGCATTTATCGAGGTTTTACTGTAATAAGTTTAAATACAGTTGGTGTGATAGGTACAGTAAGAAGCTCAGACTCATTGTATGCGGCAGAGATAATAATAAGTTCAGATGTAGTACTAAGTGCAACTTAAAAAAATAACGGACCAACAAAGGAGGGCTCTTACATCGAAAATTTACGATAGCCATGGCTATCGAAAGTTCCAGCTAATAAAGTACCAATAAATTCGATTTCACCAGATTGAGAGCTACTGTTTTACCGCTTTTTAACCCTCTGTCGTTTCTCGAAACAATGGCTCGCGATACGGTAAGTGACATATGGTTAACAAGAGGAAAGGTATAAAGTAGAAAATCGATATAGTCCTGTGATAACAATTTACGTCATGTCGGAGTGCCGCATTGCGCGATCCTTTTACACGATATTTCGAAATTTACGGCTTCGAAATCACACGATGAATTATGTCCCATGCGAGAGCTGCGGTGCGCTCGTTTATCGCCGGTGAAATGTGTTATTTTAAAAGTATTTCAAATTAGGTTATTGTTATTGAATCGTATAATTGATATGTGTACAAATGTTCCTCGATATTTGTAATGGTTTTAAATAAATACGTTGCCCTCGTGAGTGGATAAAATAATTCTGAGAACAATGAAAATTGTAGACGTCGAACGTGATAACAACATTGCTACTGGACACGTTTATTATCTTATCGGGAAGAATTTCTTCTTTGTTGGTTTTATGACGACTTCTTCGCGCTGAAAATACCACGATGCTCCTGGTCGTCTGGGAATTCGAGACCTTTTTTATTTTATTTTCGTTCTAAATTTCAACTTAGTCCTTCGGTTAGGTCAAAAGGAAAATAGTCTTGGTGGATTTTTTAACATTAATCATTCGTTTTATATAATGACGGAAACAACTACAAGTATCGAAGGATATTTGTTAAACCCTCCAAGGATTTGTTAAGAATCTCAGCCTCTGACTGTAAGTCCAGCGTAGCTCCCGAAGAATATTTAAATCAGCAACCGTTATTTGATAAAAATTCGAAATTATTCTGAAATTCCAAAGTCAAAGCTCAATCGATAGAAAAATAATTACAACGAATGATAGAGATCTAGATGATGGAATGGATAAATGATATGCATACAGTATAGCTGAACAAATTACTAAAAAATGGACCCTGTAACATTAGCCACCGTTAAGGCATAGGACTTGAGTGATTAAACACTATTAACACTAGGTTTACGGAATCCGTCAAATTGTCGGGTTCATACTTTTTTTATAAGCATTTCTCAAATATACAGAGAAGCAGTACAGTAGATATTTCACGTGTATTTAATAATACAAAAATTACTTAACGAATTATCAGCTTTGCCGCTTGATCCCTCTTTTTCCAAAGTCTTTATTTAATATATCGCAGTGTAACAAATTTCACTCCCGTAAATCTAGTGTTAAAGCATTAGCTATCAACAAAACCCGCAATTCTCTGTCTACGATTTCTTCTTATCTTTGTAACGTGTTAGATTCAACATCGACCAAGTAACAAAACAAGATCGATACTCCAGCTACACCTTCCATGTAAGTTCATTTTTCGATTCGCTCTACGAGTTCCACAACTTTTCCCGGTTACACCCAGACCCAGTGATTAATAATTCCCCGCGTTTGTTACGCTTTCTGGGTCTCAAGCTTCCTCGTAAACGCATCGTAAAACTGCGGTCCATCTGTGCGCAGAGCGGCTCTTTGCACAGAAACATGCGAAACGTTGCACGCTGAGAAAAGAAGAGAAAGAAGAAGATGAAGATGAATAAACGGGGACACGAGTTTCACATCCTTGCACAGAGCGAGTTGTTTCTCCCTGTTTTCCAAGGATGCGTCATTCGCCTGACTACCAACATCTATCATTATCAGACCGATGCTATCAGGAACACCTAACGAGACTTTATATCGCGGATAATCCAGATTAAGTAGATGGATTAAGTACACGTTCATGGCAGCAGGAGTTTATGCTTGGGAGACATTTATCCAGGCTGCGAATAAGTAACGGACTTCCTGCGACAGTTGATAACGCGAATTTTAATGACCTTGATGTATCGATGGTGAAAGGGCAAGAATCCATCTAAAACTGTGGGTTCTGAGCAACATGATCGTATCAGTTAATGGGGCTATGGCGGGCTCAAAATCAAAATCAGTGCAAATCCTCCGTCAGCTCTCAGAAATTTATCGTCAATTATTAATTAATATATCACAGTCTTGGTGGTTCGAAACTCTTCTAAATGTAGGACTTGGGTGGAATGACTATAGCTGGTAGAATCGAAAATGAGCAAAAGACAAAAGGAGGAGGTTACGGTATATATG
The DNA here is from genome assembly GCA_963989415.1 of Cerceris ruficornis. NCBI lineage: Eukaryota > Metazoa > Arthropoda > Insecta > Hymenoptera > Crabronidae > Cerceris > Cerceris ruficornis. The sequence continues at coordinate 8,534,855 of OZ022523.1, forward strand.
GAAGTAAAGATTCACACTCGCAATCAGTGGGATCAAGTTCAAATCCTCAGTCACCTCTCAGAAATCTGTCTTTAATTATTAATTAATATATCACAGCCTTGGTGATTCGAAACTCTCCTAACTGTAGGGCTTGGGTGGAATGACCATAGCTGTTAGAATCGAAAATGAGCACAAGACAAAAGACGGAGGTTATGGCGGATATGAAGGTAAAGGTTCAAACTCGGAATTATTAGGACCAAGTGCAAATCGTCCGTCACCTCTCAGAAATCTGTTTTTAATTATTAATTAATATATCGTAGCCTCGGTGATCTTAGATCCTTAGTAGAATTTAGGCGAAATAATCATAGCTGTTAGAACCGAAAATGTGCAAAAAACAAAAGAAGGAGGTTACGGTGGATATGGAGGCAAAGGTTCAAACTTTGAATAAGTGAGACCAAGTTCAAATGCTCCGTCACCTCTCAGAAATTTATCGTTAATTATTAATTAATATATCATAGTCTCGTTGATCTTACACCCTTAGTAGAATTTAGGCGAAATGACCATAGCTGTTAGTACTGAAAATGTGCAAAAGACAAAAGAAGGAGGTTACGGTGGACATGGAGGCAAAGGTTCAAATTCGGAATAATTGGAACCAAGTTCAAACCTCCGCCAACTCAGGCAATTGCCATTATAGCTTCGCTATAATTTTACATTCGCCACAATATTTCCCCAAATTATACCTTCGGTGCTTCGTAACCTACCTAAAGCAGCAGATCCTACGCAAAACGGTCATAAAGGAAAACTTCAAAACTCCTCGCTAAAAATCGCAAAAAAATTCTCAACACTCCTTTTACTATATTTCCACAATCCCATTTCCCACTTCGCATCTCCAAAAATAAAAAAAAAATAAATCAACAACCTCAGACTTCTCAATCCCCCGTTGAAAAACACTTGTCGATCCCCAGCTTCACGTAAAATCACGTAATACCAGCACCAAGAACGAATTCCCAGCAATCCACCAAAGTTCCACAACACCGCATCGTCGTACGGTCGATGACGTGGAAAGGAATGAAAATTAGAGCGGAATGCGTTGTGCAACGAATACGAATTCACCGGGTCGACCCCGATATCTGTGCGAAACCCGCGCCTTCCTCGAGGTTCGTCCTGCTCTCAGTATCGCGCGAAAGTTTCGAATAAAAATCGAACAACGGGAAACGTCCCGGGCGTAGAATTTCACGGCGATAAACCGGCGATTAAGTCCGCCCGTAAAAGTGCGGATAATATCGATGATATGGAAATACGCGGTAATCAGAGCGGAATATAAGCAATGGAGCGTACAGCACGGGGACAAAAATACACGGCAGGCCCAGTTTTCGCCACGTAACTAATATGGGGCGAAAGTCAACGCGGTTTTGGACATCGCGATGGTCGACGGGTCAATTGTTGCGGGAAGAAACGGGGGAGTAATTATGGGACGTGGCGATTTAACACGACTGTCCGGGCCTTTGTAATATTCCAGGGGAAAGTGCGTATTCGTGATTTTGTCTCTTGAACAGTTTACGTGACGACTTTGAGAGAAGTCTGAAGGAAAATGGTTCAATTCGCAGATTATTGTAACTTGTCTGGGGATTTCTTGCGATAGGTACTTTTAAAGGTGAAGATTTACATCTTTACTAATTTTTCTTTACGGCGGGATTTAATTTTGATAGGAGATCACTTAGATCTCAATAGAATTATTTATACACTAAAACTCCCAAGGCGGTCAAAATGACCGGGCTCCAATCGTTTAAAAAAATTCTCCAAATCTATACAGAAGTCATGCAATAAATATTCCATTTCTATATCATGAAACCTAAATTACTTAACACTAAACCTATCATGGCGGTCAAATGACCGCTTTCTGATTTTTTTCGAAAAATTCCCCAAATTGTTTGGGCAGCCATTCAGTAAATATTTTAGGTCTATCGTATAAAACAAACATTACTTAACCGACCATCTTTTTCACCTCTTCAAATCTCATTTTCCAAAGTACATATTTCGTATATTTCAATATAGCAGATATAAAGCCGGTAGGTTTAGTGTTAATTGACCATATTTTTCACCTCTTGATTTCTCTTTATCCAAAGAATTTCGATATATTTAACCCATATGCATCCGTAAGCGAAATATTCGGCGGATGACGATTATCTTATTGCACCAGCCGCGGAATATTCCGCCCTGTACAGTGCTAAACTGCTGCGCGCGGAAATGCGCGGTACTGCGGGACTTCTGCCGTGTTTAGAGCTATGATGCAAATGGGTTAACCCTTTGCGGACGGAGACTTTTTTGACTATTGAGAAATAATCATTTATTTGGCGATGAAAAGCTACCTTTTATCAGAAAGTCAGAGTGTTAATATATAAAAGTAATAAATTACTATTTGCGTAATTATATTTCAACGGTTATATTTCAATTTTTCAACTCTAACCGCGTATACATGACCCGTTAAACTATGAGCAGATTTTTTCTCAGACCACATATATGCGTCGGTCGTCCTCAAAGGGTTAAATATAATAGAATGAACACTGGTAGTTCTACCGATAAGCTAAAAACTTCTGTGTTCCAGCTGTGTTAAATGTTCGAGATGAAATGGGGTTAAAAACATTCATAATCCACTTGCAAAGATCTTACCATCGAAAATTCTCAATCCCTTAAACTCGGTATGAACGTGTGCCGGAGATTTTCTTCGCAATCGTTACTATCTACTCGGCGTCTCGGTGGCGCGCGTTGTCGCGTTGGCGCGGTATCAACGACTGGAAGAAACCGTGTTGGGTATGCGCTTCGAGCGGGAGCACCAACAACGACCTAGGAATTTAAGATAGGCATCACCGCCACTTACGTAAGCTTTACCTTTATGTCAGGAGGAACCAGGAAGCGTGTCGTGGCCGACGGTAATGTAATCGTAATAACGTGTGTGCGCCGGCGGAAAGGTATTCCACGCCGGTGCTGTTTAAACGGATAGAGGCGAGGGCGAGGAAAGAAGAGAAGGAGAATGCGAATAAGGAGGAGGATGAACAGGACAGCCCTCTGGAACAGCCGTGGAAACGGTTCCCCGGCTTTATTAACGATCGATTATTTAAAATCGCAGATAGGTCCGTGTCCGAGGGAACGGTTAAATGGCACCGTGATACGGCGAGCTCGTGATACTCTGCGTCTTTTATTACTCTGTAATTTTCCTCGGATGGTAATAAGACCATTAAGTACGCCCTCGTCTTACGATATGAATAGAACGTCCGTTCGTGAGAGTACGAGGCGTGGTATCGCGAAAATCCGAGGCTTCGTTTAAATACCGTACATTGGAATACGAGGAACGGACTCTGGCTGAGGAGTTAAGTGAAATCTGTGGGTTTCAGATCGGGAAATTGTCTGATGGAGATTCGAATGGCGTGGAACGAGGAAAGGATGAAACGCAAATGGAGCCAGGAAGTTGGTAATGGAGAGTGGAAAGGATACTGGGTCCGTTAATGTTAGGTGTTTGCTGTTTCTTGTTGAACAAGACTCAAATGAGTGATGAACTGTAATCGAGGCGTTGTTCGAATCATTCGTCCAGAAGGTAAGATGGAGACGAGGACGTTAGAGTTGATGGGAATGGCAAAGTTCTGCGGTTATTGGAGATGTGACTTTAGAGAGAGTATGATGAAGTCCTATGCTGGGTTTTCTTCTATTTGTTGCTATAATATTACTGTTTTTCTTTCCGTTAAAAGAGCTATAACAGTTAAGGAAGTAGGACTTTCCACTTACAATTAGCGCGAATAAGTTTGAACATGTCGCCCTACTTTAACTTTCGACTACTACGTATATTTCCCTTTGGACCTACAGTTTTAAGTGGATTCTGAACCACTAAGAAAAAATTCCCTCGATGTAGCGGAGCCTCAAAGTTTGGTCCACTGATTTAAAATTTTAACCCTTGACTCTACGCCACCATATTCATCCTACGCTCGTTGATACAAAACTCACCAAAAATAGTAGTTTCTTGCCAATACAACAAATACAAGCTCTAAAAAGTAAAACGGTACCAAGAAACTACCAAACCACCAAAGAGAGCCATTACAATCTCAATCGCTACGTCACACCTGAACCCACCGTCCGCAAAAAGCCCCATTACTCCTCTCCCATGTACTCATTACCGTAATCTCTCAAAGAAACTAAAACACCACCCCTAAAAACCTCCCCTACAGCGTCTCTATCAATGCACAACAAGAGACTGGTATCAAAGCAACCTACAAATCGAACGAAACCGCAATGGAACACCTACAAAGATGCAAGTTTCCCTCAATGCCACGGATCAAAGAGCAACGAGCATAAATCAAAGCTCGGCATTAAACCCAAGGGTTATGATAACGCGTGAAATTCTTTCTTCGTCCGGTACCGCAACGTCTGCCCATTGTTACGAAGGCGCAAGACAATGGGCAGACATTACAGAAGGGAAGAACAGAAGTGGTGTAAGAGGAGGATGAAGAAGAAGGAGTAGAATCTAACTCGAGCTCTTCGTGTTGGTGTACACGTGGGCCCCGGGGCTGTCCATTAGATCGAACGTGTGCGATACAGCCGGGCCTGCAATTGTTGTACTTTGCATCCTGCAAAAATTCGCGACTGCCTCGCGGATCCCCGTGGAAAAATGTAATTCCGCGTCTGCCGCTTTGGAGAACGCCATTTCCCGATTGCCGCTTTGGAGAACGTCATTTTTCAACTGTCGCTTTGGAGAACGTTATTTCCCGACTGCCGTTTTGGAGAACGTCATTTTTCAACTGCGGCTTTGGAGAACGTCATTTCTCGATTGCCGCTTTGGAGAACATCATTTCCCAACTGCCGCTTTGGAGAACCTCAATTTTCAACTGCGGCTTTGGAGAACGTCATTTCTCGATTGCCGCTTTGGAGAACATCATTTCCCAACTGCCGCTTTGGAGAACCTCAATTTTCAACCGCCGCTTTGGAGAACCTCAATTTTCAACTGCCGCTTTGGAGAACGCAATTTCTCGATTGCTGCTTTGGAGAACGTCTTTTTTCAACTAGCGCTTTGGAGAACGTCATTTTCCAGCTGCCGCTTTGGAGAACGTCATTTTTCAACTGCCACTTTGGAGAACGTCATTTTTCAACTGCCGCTTTGGAGAACGTCATTTCCCAACTGCCGCTTTGGAGAACGTCATTTTTCAACTGCCGCTTTGGAGAACGTCATTTTTCAACTGCCGCTTTGGAGAACGTCATTTCCCAACTGCCGCTTTGGAGAACGTCATTTCCCGACTGCCGAATTGACGAACGTCAGTTTTCAACTGCCGCTTTGGAGAACGTCATTTCCCGGCTGCCGTTTTGGAGAACGTCGGTTCTCCATCTGCCGCGGCCTGATCTGCGGTGTCCTCTTTAAGCTGGACATCCAATTGGAGCCTCTCGCGGAGACGGTTTCGCGGGGCGATAATAAAAGAAAATCACCGTCCGCTGGAGATGGATCGAGGCGTATTTACACGGCGATATCGTCCGGATGGTAATTACGGTTAGGCTGTTACGGTACGATGTCATTACACGACGGATGTGTACCATTCGACGATAAGTGGAGATGCGGACACATGGCGTGCAAAAGGCTTTGCGGCACGATGTGACATAATGAAGACGCGTGAATGGAAACGCGGAAACTCTGGGGACGATGTGCATACGTCTTTAGCGGCATTGCGTAATGCGACCGTTCGATACGGTGTGTTATTTGAGCGATGAGACGACGTTGGTGGGTAATTTGTTTGTTGGTTTTGCAATTAAAGTGTTTGTTTTTGAGTGCGGTTGTTTACGAGCTGCGTTGTCTTCGTGGTCATCCGAGTCTAACGTAATTAAGTGGAGGGCGCTTTGGGGGATGATGACCCTCTTGCAACTTAATACTTTAGCTCTTTGCGGTCTCAAGTGCATTTACAATCGATATAATTCCGTGCTATAATTAATTTTCTAATAGTTATTTTTACTTAGAGATTTGATAAGTATTGGAGTCTATATCGCTAAAGAAATGAAAATTATGATCAAAGTAATTATCTCAACGGTTTTCCAAGAATTAGAAAATAGTATGCACCTGTACGACTGCTTTTGCAGATGAAAGAAGAGTCGCGCACGCTTCGAAAATATTTTTCAGGCACACTTTTGTCACCGACGTATTTCAAATTGACTTTATGACTCTCGGTGCTTTTTGCGCGTTAATCTATACTTATACTGGATTAATATAAGGGCAATTTAATTTTGTGCAACGTCTACGTAATGGTTGAAACGACGAGGCTAATTGAGAGTCCCTCTTCGGGATGTTACCATTTTATAGCGCAGAACGTTTTACCTTTAGGAGGATTAAACTTTATTATCGTGAGACCGAGTTGCACCTTGCAAAATGTAATACGTTCGTTTTTTAAAAGCCCATTTAGTAGATTTTCATTTCTCCATGAAATTTTCAAAGTGCATCTCTATCATTTTATTACATCAGTATAATTACACAATCGCTGCATTGGTCTTTCTTGAAGTTACATCTTTGTATTTTCTATGCAGCATTTTGCAAATCTTAAAAATGCTTCAATCATCGAATCGCATCTGCGATCATCTCATTTTTTTGCCGAACGACTACGGACAGTTTCCATTTTACGATACTTTCTCTCGTCGATCAGTGATATCGTTTATTTGCCAACCGTAGTGAAAAAATTGCATTCTCCCCCAATTATTAATAATTATTGAGCTTACAAGGGGGCACAGTATATAAAGAGAATCGACATTATTGCCGGATGCTCGGAGGCTCGCTTTCATAAAGAATGTAAAATTACTTCACCTTGGAGACTGACTTTAAGGTATAATTAGCTTCACAGAAATATTCCATTAAATGTAATGTTCAATCTACCTAAAGATCGTTTAAGTTCTTTCGGTATCGTAATTGCGGCCAGCGACTTGCATTTGTTTGCTCGTTTTAAATCAAACAACTTTGATTATCGTTGACGAAATCTGCTAAATCAACTGCAACTTGCAACCACGACATTAAGTCGACATTTTTTACACTCGTTGTCAGAAAAAGCCAGATGAAATCTCCCGTAAACCCGTTAGCACACTTTTCCAACATCGGACAGATTGCAAAAAATTCTTTCCTTTAAATGCAGCATGTACAAAAAGATTCGCATGTTGAACAACAAATCTAGATCTGCTTAATGCAAAAGATTTAGTTTATCCTAGTTTATAAACCGGTCTATATCAAAATAGGGCGTTTTCAAGAAGGGCTTAGCATATTGTGGATGAGAAACTCTATGAAAGAAACAGGTTTTAAATAGGACAAATCGTCTTGCCAGAATTTTAAATGCATTATACGTGCAAGTTACTTTCCTGTTTCTAGCAACACTGCTACCTAGTCATTTCATATAAATTTTACTGAAATATAAATTTCTTATTTATGATACGAACATCACAAAATTCCTATTTACTAAAATAACGTATGTCCTACTCTAAACAACAGTGGTATTCCAATATGGAAGAACTTAAAGTGACCGAAATAAAGTTCGTTTTCCCGTACAATGGGGTCGGATTCTAATCACCAGCACAATTTATCCTCGATGATTCAGAACCTGCTTAACACGTCGAATGCCATGAGGGTTACCCATGCTCGATGCTTCTGACTCCCATGCATTTTCCTTCAACAATTGCACAATCCAACTCTCAACAGTTGCACCAATCTCTTGATATTTAAACGATTAAAATACTTCCATTCCTCGTATACTTATTTCACGAAATTTCTCTTGAACGAAAACAGTTAGTCGAACAAAACTCATAAAACCCCCAGAAATTACTTTGCCTGTTTAATGCCAATATTTAATTATTGAATGCATCAGAAAATTCGTAAATAGTACAATTTCAAAGTCGTATGAAATTTTATTGAATTGAATAGCGCCGGTCACCGGTGACCCCCAAGGCGTTCAACGTGTTAACCCCTTGCCGTACCATTTCTTTTGCGACTGAATGCGCAATAACTCTGAATTAATTGCTGAAATAACAATCTATCTCTGATTTCTCATATAGCGTATGACTTAACGCAATGTTAAATAGCATAGAATAAATTTTATTTTATCCTGACCAAGTGATATTTTTTATTTAATAATTTTTGGAACACTTCGAAATTGACCATTCCATTTATCGCGTTACCAGTGTCACTCGTTATTGTACGGCAAGCGGTTAATAGTCTATTGGCCTATGAGCACTAAGCTGTTGAATTCCATGGAGATCACCGATACTAGTGGAACCTTCTTCCAATTTTTAAATTATAATACTCACAAATTTTCTAATACAACGTTTAAATATTGGCCTTAAATTAATTAAGTACCGTCGAATGTCTAACTATTATTACCTTTATCATTTCCACCCTATAACCGAAAGAGTTCCACCTCAGTAAAAATATCGAAACACAAGTATCATCCAACGCATTAAACTCTGGTCAAGCTCATCACCCAGCATCAATTAGCAGTTAACACTATTCCTACCGACACTTCACGCATACCTTTTCCTACCGCAACCGGTGAATTTGTCAAATGATAATATTTTCCCAGAAAATGAACAGTAAAAAAAGAAGTGAATATTGAAAAATGTATTATAATGTGAATGTATTATACGTATATTTGAGGATAGTCGTGAAGTTTAAAGGCGATTCAATTACGTTATATATAGGAAATTCTAATCGAAATTTTAAAAACGGTCATTTGACCGGTCGTGGTAGGAATAGTGTTAATAAAGTAATAAGTCTCTACAGCGTGAATTTCTGAATCTCTAGCACGTAGCAAGGACAACAACGTGGGATTAAAGTCGCGTTTAGAAAGGTATCACGCGGCGGCAGGATTATTGGCTCTATCTCCTGGTAACGGCAAGGATTAACGAGTTCTGGCACACGTGCGCGTGCTGCCTCCGTTTTACCTCACTATACATACTTACACTTCGGTGCATAAAACAGTAGCCGCGAGTATACACTCGTCCGCGTAAATACGTGCTCCGATGGCGCATGGCGCGAAAGTCGCGATACTTTGCGCACGTGGCCTGTGCATTCTGTTCTCCGGATACACGCGTGGCATTACGTCTGCGCCAGACGCTGTTTTACAGCTGACGTGCTCTTCAATCGTGCTCCTTTACGGCATTTTAACCCCTTCTCCGTTAAACGTGACCATAGCGACGTACGCGGAGGAGTCGGAACACGTGGAATAGGGATTAAGAGTACCCCTTGATGATGTGGGATGGGCGCAGGGTAGCAGTACACGAGGGCGGTTGGTAATGTCGTTTCTGAGGAAATGTTTTAGATGCTTTTCAATCTCGCTAATTTGCGGCGTTTTAACCCCTTCTGTGTTAAACATGATCACAACAAGCTAGTCGAGGAGTCGCAACACGTGGGATAGGGATTAAGAGTAGTCTGTGATGATATTTGAAGGATGGAGGATAGCAGTATATGTGTGCTATTGTCCTTTATGAGCAAGTCTTATTAGACGGTATTTTTCAAACCCATTGCTTCACAGAATTTGAATACTTTTTTCGTAAAATGTGACGATAGTGACGTAGCTTCGAAGTCGGAGTAAGTTGTCTCTGATAAGTTGTCACGTGTGTTTAGTATCAGTCGTTAAGAGTCCACGTGAGATTACAGGTTTTTGATAAATTAATTACAGCTGGAGAATCGATCAATACTGATAACCGGTACGGTATATTTTCAAACACTGGGTGTTTAAATAATTTTTAATCAATGAGCTATGATCCTCTAAACATGTATCTCATGAAGTTATGAATCGCCCGGTATTCTAAACCGTTAGACAGCGTTTGGATGAGCGGTACTTATTGGCAATTAATTCTGGCAGACGGAAGGTAGACAGTTTCGATTTCTACCAGCTGAATCGTAATTCGGATGCCTAACTCGCCGCTGTATTATCTAATGACATGAAGGAAGTTATACAAAGAAAACTATCGAACAAATATCAGAAGAATCTTAAAACCTGCAGCGAGAATTTATAACTGAATATTATCTTTAAAATATTAGATACTACTTTATCAAAACAATGTGGCAGATGGAAGTTTTCAAACGTGAACTTATTATGTATAACCATTGCAAATTACAGTGTGCAATATTTAAAAAATAAATATTACACGCGCGTTACTTCATAAAAGTAATAACTTTCTGAGTTCCCTATATTAATAATAATTGCCTAGTTGTGTTATGCCTATCTTATGTTTTTCAGCTTCATCGTGATACCAGTCGACTAATTTACACTGACCACGTAGAATCACTTGATCATTATTTCTATAAAATGATACACGATTTTATCAAATTTCTAAGTTCTTCATTTAACGGTAGCTTCGTTTTTTTATGAATTTCACGTATACCATTTCGACAGTAAAAAAACATTCACCCGAAATAACGGAGCTCCTGCCGAAGTGTAAGCGTTTACCGTTCGTTTGAAAGTCCGTTTGTTCGGTGCAAAAAAATTGCAATTCTAATGCTAATCCTTTCTACGGAATCCCGAACCGGCACTACTTGAGAGACACACATTTCAACGTTACGCCACGTCATCGGATTAACTGTGAATAGAAATCTCTCGGCTCCTATACACGTGATATAATTGTCGCTTCAACGGAAAGCTATGCCTCTATTTAATTTTTTTAGCTTTAACTCCTACCATTATTTCGCTTAGGGTATACTGTTTTAGCTGGCCGGTTACCGAGGTTATAAAAATCGCAATCGTTGCAGAATCTATCATTTTATCCAATTTTCCCTGAGCAACAGTCAGCTTACTTTACTCTAATTTACAGCGTAGCGCACCGATCACCAAGGCTATTAAAATCCCTAAAGTCTTCTACACTTTACGCATAAACTCTAGTAAATCCAAAGTACAAAACACTAATCCTCCATTCGGGCAAATTAGAATTCTCAACGAAGAAACAACTTCCAAATCGGTATCACTGCAAGATCCATCCTATCGTCCAATTCTTCCCTGAGAAATACAAGATGTATCGTCGTATAGATATTTAAAGTTAAGACTTAATTAAGTTACGGTAAGTTACGAATTATTTTGTAACTGCATCTGCAATAATTCAGCTTTAAATTACTAAATTAAAAATTCATCAGTAATTCTTGATATATCGTATAATTTAATGTAATATTAGTATTATAGAAATAATTTTATCGCATTGCGTCTCATTAATACTTTCAATTTCATATGTTTTGCAAAAATTGAAAATTTCTTATCCCGTTTGTCGCATCACGAGTGTCACTCGTTATTGTAGAGCAAGGGGTTAAGACTTTGCTTTGTCTCACTTTACTCTAGAATTCCAGCACTGATCACCGGTCACTAAACTGTTAAAAGCATCAACCCCTATCCCCTTCACGTACAAATTCTATCAGCCAATCCAAAATGCAAAACGCTAATCCTCCACCCAAATTAGAATTCCCACCGAAGAAGCTACCTCCAGATCGCTATCATTCCAAGATCTTTCCTTCCATCCGATTCTTCCCCGAGCAAAAGCACGCGTCTCCGCGTGGATGTTGGTTAGTGTGCTAATCATTCTCGCGTACCGTTACCTCTCATTTTGTCCATATAAAGATTTACAGGAACCTCGTGCATCCGGCGTAGCCTTCGCGAGGCTATTCCCGTGTCGTAAACGCATCTCGAGGCGGGCCAAAACGAACAATCATCCCCCCCGCATCTCTTCTCTGCGCTCGTTAATCTTCCGAGCGATGCGATGCATACGGACGGGCCCGTTTAAGTGGTAATTACCTGCGCGCGAATTAGCGCACTGTGCGAACGCGCTCGCGTGCCGGCGAAAAGAAAAGTAAAAGGTACTGCACCGCGTTAGAAAGCGAGGGGACATTAGCTAGCGCTGAATTCTGCTTAGAACGCTCGAGGATGTTTGTTCGGGTAATTACAGTGATTTTCGCGGAATTCAGAGGCGCGGACAGAGAGGGTGCTACCGGGGCAGGGAGGATTGTGCAATTTATTTTCATTGAGGAGATTTCTTAATAATTATTAGGAATTTTGAATGCTTCTTTTGCATTTCTACAATCATTTCTTGCTGGCTTGTGTTTCTTCTATTGCTCTGGCTAATCCACGTTTCTCTTCGTGCTAGGAGAATGTTGAGGTGCAGATTTAAATGGTTAACATTCTTCGATTCGTGTTTATCTTATTGTAGACACAATAGTTATATAGATGAATTTTTTCTATATTCTTATAAATTGTACTTCTTTTTATACATTTCTGTAGATCTATCACATTGGTTTTTAGTTTAGATAATGTTTATTCCAGCAATTGTGCTAGATTAAAATTCGACGAAATTTAAAAACGAAGACTGCGAATTATACGGTGTTCACGAGACCAGTAATGCGTTGGGTAAATGGAATACCGTGGATATATACCTGTTTAGTGTAGCAACTTTACGGAACAAAGGACACGCACACGAATCGCCGGTGAGTCACGGAGAACATATTGAAATACCGATCGAGTTCAAGGGCGTTGGCCTCGCCTCATAAATGAACATTGGGATATTTTTGTGCGATATAGAAGAGAAACAGCTTGTTTGACTAGCATTTTTGCTCCTGAGTCCCCTATATGGCTTAAAACAGTCGATAATATTTTCTCCGTTTAACTTTAATACGGCATGAAAGACATTTTTTCCTAAAATTGTCGCTCACCTTCGGCCATTATTGCAAATTCATTGATTTAATGTTGCAGCGAAAACTGTGAGATGTTTTGCAGTTTAAGTAGATAATTTAAGATTCGAATTAATTGAAAAGTATGGTCCTTTGAGGAGTTCTTTTTCAAGAAGAATCATCAATTTGATATTCGTATTAGGGGCTAAAAAACACATTGAATCATTACGATAAAATAAACTTTGATCAAAAGCGAATGGGAATTTCTGCCTTCGAAGTGTTCCAGCTTTCGCGCGATGTCGATAAATTGTGAAATTGTGCGTATCGTTCGAGCTGACGAATAGATTTTATATTTTCACGAAGGAATTCGTCCTTATCGTCTTAATGGGTTAAACGAAGATCAGCTTTCTCCGTTCGAAGGAGTGGAAGTTAATTAGTTTTCGTAATACCAGATAATTGAAGTTAATGAGCGTAATGAAATATCACGACGAAAGTTTCTGGGTTTTGTACTTTCATTTTTAATCCCCATGTCGCTCGACCGAGCAATCTACGAGGAGAATTCCTTGCTTCTTGGCAAATCTGTGGCAAAACTTGGCGAAATATGGAAATTATCGTTCGTGAAGTTTGCGGCCACGCGGGCCAAGAGATTTTACGATTTGGCTTCCAGCGATGAATTATTCGGAATTATTATTCCCATTGTGTAAATTGGAGCAATGTATATTCCCGTGACCCAGTTAAATCGTCGATGTAAAATGGATTTCTGCATAAACATGTTTCCATTGGTTGGCTCCATTTGAGAAATTCGTGCATCGACCTGACAAATACGTAGAATAAAACAATATACGTGAAAATTGTATTCCTCTCCTTTGCTGAATTTTATTATAATTTATTTCCGTTCTCCAAGTAGTTTCCCGATTACTATTTCAAATATAAATATTTTCGTCGATTTCTATATCCATTTATACCAAATATCCACATTCGCGTATTTTAGAATTAAAGAATATGTAATATTTGTCAATATTTATTTATATTTCTTATTGACTGTTCCTTCGAGCAACAACATTACCGACATCAACTAATAAGTAACTCAAATTACTCAAGTCACTAATAAGTAACTCAAATTACTCAAGTTACTAATAAGTAACTCAAATTACTCAAGTTACTAATAAGTAACTCAGATTACTCAAGTTACTAATAAGTAATTCAAATTACTCAAGTTACTAATAAGTAACTCAAATTACTCAAGTTACTAATAAGTAACTCACATTACTCAAGTTACTAATAAGTAACACAAATTACTCAAGTTACTAATAAGCAACTCAAATTATGTTAACTCAATGCAACACATAATTTACAGCTATTATGACCTAATAATGAATCAGATTTATACAAGCCTCAATTGCCATAATCTCGACTCATCAAAACAGACTTTTACCATATCATGTATATTAATATCAAACGGATACGCTCGTTAATACGTTAAACTTCAATTTCCCAGTTGCATCACATGCAACGCTTTCCCTTTCACCTTATTAACTGGTTTCCGTGTTTAAACCAGTAAACAAGCCCGCTAAATAACCCAACCGCGAGAAGGAATGTGTCCCCAAGAAAGCGTACGAGCCGAGCAGACGTATGCGCGCCCGCGGCGCGCGATTTGCGCAAACGTCTTGATCGCTCGAGTACCAGGCGAACATGATCCGGAGGTGTGCATCGCGGGTGCATCGGGCGCGCGTGCACTCGTCACGCGGTACCACGTGACCGGTGCATTGCGCGGCACACGCGTGCGTGACGAGAAGACACGTGCGGATCTGCGCGTCCTACGTGCCACGGCGCCGATGAGTTACGCGCCGTTCTCGGGCGCATGAAACTCGATGCGCTGGTTCGGCAGCCTAAGACAGCGGGTCCTAGGCGAAATAACCGTGGAAATTAACGTGGAAAAGAGATGCAACTGGATGGGTTGGTTCGAAGGCCACCTAAAATAGTGAATCCTAAGTGAAATGAACTAACGAAATGAAAAAGAAACGATGGGGTGGTTCGGAGGTCAATTAAAATGGTAGATCCTATGCGAAATGACCACAGCTGGAAAATACAAAAGAAAAGGAAAAGCAATTCGATGAGGTGGTTCGCACGGCTTGTAAAATAGTAAGTCCTCGGTGAAATAAGCAGAGTCGAAAAATGCAGAAGAAAAGAAAAAGAAAGCTAGACGTGGCGGTTCGGATATATTCGTTGCGGTATTTTACAGCTCGATATAAATAATATAACGATTGTACTTAAATTAGCAAATGTTTACCGCGGCTCAAGTAAAGGGTAAGAGGACAAATCTCAACGTTTTCCACAAAGAATAAGAACAAGAAGAGTATAACAACTTTTGCATGTGCCTAAGCGCGGAGCTTTCATCGTCGTTGCTATGATAATACAAAAGGATTTCTGCGTCCTAGTTACAGGTACAGGGAATGCTTTAAAGTGAGCTGATAAATTAATGTTACCAGGAGAGCAGGATGCAAGGAGCGCGGCTTCTGCAGTTTTGCAAAAAACCTATTCTTGGCATGCTACCCTGTTAAGCATGTAATAATGTTTCAACAATTCGACTCGTTGTTTAATAATAATTTTGCAACGAACCTGCAAGCGTGTTGGAGCTGTGTTACAAATTAACATTCACATTACCATGTCGGTGAAAGTAACTACAATTTCTCCCGTAAAACCAGGGGAGTAATGTAACATCGAATAGCAGAGAATTTGGGGGCGCTTCCGCGCGGTTTCCATCGTGGAGGGAAAATTTATTTAAACATATTTAACAGGAAGAATAGTTATAGCAAATGTAATATATTTTTTAGGCTTACAACAATATTTGCAATTTTTCTTTGTCAAATTTTATTGATATTCAATCTTGTAATATCGTTACTGTTATGCTGTTAACGGAGCGACAACTTTTTATCGAATCATCACAATTTAAGGGTTGACAGAAACGTTACACCGATCAATACCTGGCATTGAGGAAATTTGCAATGTTACAACGATTATTAATTCCGTTTGTTTACACAAATAATGTGAAATCTTCGTAACTTCTTGCAAAACGTTATTGTAAAAGCGCATAAAAAGTAGACTTACATTTATTTTCCAAGATTAAATGTTGTGAAAACTTTCCTGTAGGCCTATGAAATATTGGCATAAATTACAATATTAAATAGAGCACGGACTTAATCCAATCTAACTGCACGAATAATTGCAGATTATTTGTCCAAATATTCTACTGTAACTCCTATAAATAAAATATATATTTAATGCAACTACAGTTATGTGGAATAAAAAATTTTCTCTTTATGTTACAACGTCAAGGAGTTTTGGATATCAGTCATGTAGACATTGAATAAAACATGTGCCCTGGCATATATTCTGTTACACCCTGACCCTCTTAGTCATAGGATACCATGTACTCTTAGAATTAGCCGCAGATCTGCAGATATATGTGCAACTTGCAGGGACGATTCCCGATATGGAAATTTTGCCCCAGAAAGTACAATTATTTATTTTCATACACTTCTATCTCTCGGTGAGAATTTTTATTTAAAGGTTGCCCATTGTTGCTTACAGTTCTCTCGAGTTAAAGGTCATTACACTTATGAAAATATTGGCATTAATAAAATCTTAAACTCTTTTTAATCTTCTTTAGTTTTAATATTTTGGCCCCAAAAAATGAACAAAGAAAATTTTGTGAGTTTTGGATAGCGATAGTGGCACTGAATTCTTTGAAAAGAATTCCGAAAGTGTTTTTGATTCTAGTAATGAAGGTAGCAGTGACTCCTTATTGCATTCTGAGAAAAGAAAAGTTGTTACACCTATACAA
Organism: Cerceris ruficornis; assembly: GCA_963989415.1. Classification (NCBI taxonomy): domain Eukaryota; kingdom Metazoa; phylum Arthropoda; class Insecta; order Hymenoptera; family Crabronidae; genus Cerceris; species Cerceris ruficornis. Next base: position 8,551,324 of record OZ022523.1, read on the forward strand.
AATTTAAATGAAGAAGAAAATGATATGGAAGGTGAAAATGTTGGTGATTGAGATAATGATTGGATTGAAATCGACAGTGACGATGATGATTTATCGATGATGAATTATTTGAAACTCATACATTTGTAATACCCCTTCTAAAAATAAATAATTTCTAACGAAAATGTTCTTACAATACTGAAGATTTTTCGCATATTTACCGAAACCAGCTACAACCTAGTGAAAATCACGTATGAAAAGCTAGCGACCAATAAGGGTTAATAATTCACAATGAATCACCCTCGGAATATCCAACAAGACCCATGAAAAAGATGAATCTATTACGAACCACCGATGAATTTTAATTGCAAAAATTTAATTCTAAGTTATCGCACACACAGTTACAAAATATATCCTAGGGCAAAGGGGTTAAATGAAACCCTCCGCGCATAATCACCCCGTCATCCCCGTACAAATAGCGCGCAAACACCGGATACCCACCATCCTCTGCATAAATCGTGGGATAGCTATAACCAGCCTTTATCCACCCATAATGCTCACCCAGGAGCGGCTATGATCACCCTTAAGCAGCGAATGCACCGCGGCGCATAATTGTGGTGCGTTCAGCAATTTCAGTTCCCTTCGGCTCGATGACGCGTGGCCTGCGGATGCCGATCGGAATGCCACTTTTCCACGTGGACATGGCGTATCTCTTACCTTTTGTCCGCACTCGGAAGTGCGCATAAGCATCGCCGTGTACTCATAAATAAAGCATAACACCGTGAGCGCAGCGTAGGCGAGCACCTTTGTCCGTGTGCACTGGGCTGCAGTAGGCTGCAGCAGGCTGCAGTAGGCCGCACTGGTCTACAAACGGGCTGCACACGAGCCGCGCTCGAGTTGGCTGTGTACACAGCCGAGGGGGTAAAAGAGCACGCGAGGAAAAGTGATAAAAGAACGCAGCCAGGTAGCCACTTAAAGGTTGCTTTTAGCGTAGCATTTAGAAGTATGTTTTCCATATGTTTAACCCTTTCGATGATACTAGTGACTATAGTCACCCGCCGCCTGACACTGGTTGGGTACTATCGGTGATTATGGTCACCCGTCGAAATTTCAAACGAAGAATTAATTACTAGTTCATATTTTGTAATTGGATATTTTTTAAATACCATAAGTTTTTAGTTTTCATGTATTATATGCATTACAACTTCAATAAAGAAGTAATTATTTATATTACGCCACGAGCCATTAAAAGTTATTCGGCCGCGCCGGGACTACTTCGTGCCGTGTTAGCAGACGCGCGGAAAAGCACTCCGTAGCGAAAGGGTTAACCGTATTGTTTGAAAATTAGTCGTTGCGGAGGAGACGATATAGTTTTAACCCTTTGCACTCTGTTGTCTCCGCAGCGGCGACATTGTAATAGAAGCTGATAACTCCGTTGTCAGGTAAATCCAGTGCATTTTTATATTTTCTTATATTGCGAAACATAATGTTAAAATGTATACGCTTCTTTTTTAAGAAAAATTACTTGGAGTGCAAAGGATTAATAAAAATAGAAATAGACTATACTTTATTATTATTCGCCTTCATTCTAAGGAGTCGTATGTCCAGTTAGGGATTATGGGGGATAAAGGAGCGGATTCACGATCAGTGGATCCGAGTGCAACTTTCCACCGATAAGGGTGGGAAATTTTTAATTTTAGCCTCGATAGCTCGGAATCGATCTGAAATAGCAAGTTCTAGGAGAAATAACTGTAACAGTTGAAGTCGAAAAATACAAAACAAAAGTCCTGTGTCCAGCTACACCGGACTGCTTTCCGATGTAAATAATATTATACCTGGCAAATTTCGACTTTGAAATTTAAGGAATTTTTAGCTCTACGTAGATATTACCTCAGTTCCTGTAGTTATTTCTATTGTTAAATAAAAATGAATAAACAACGATGGCAAGGTAGTTTGAAGAACACTTTGCAACAAAACTTTGCAATTAACACTAGAACTACCAACCGGTCAAGATGACCGGTACACAATTTTTTTCCAAAAACTCTCCCACTTTATAGAAAACTCATAGAATAAATATTCTACGTCCATGTCAAAGAACATAAATCACCGAATCGATCATTTTTTCCGCCTCTCGATTCCTCCTTTTCAAAGTACTTATTTAATATGATAGACTATAATAGATTTAACGTCGGTAGTTCTAGTGTTAAAATTAAAATTTACAAAAGTCAGAAAGTATCAAATAAATGATATTTTTTAAAATTATTATTATTAATAATTAGTATTAATATTAATAATATTATTTATAATTAGTAATAAGTAGTATTATTAACCGCATTGGTTTCTGAGCGGCGCAATTACAGACACATTTGACATTATAGCCGTTCCTGTTATTTAATGCTATTTAAGTAAGAAAATCTCGTGCATGTCCGCATTCTGAAGCATCGGCTTATTTCTCCACGTGAAGACATTTCCGTTGGATCTAGATTGGATCTAATCACTTTAGATAAACCTTGTTAAAATATCGCTACGTAGTTACCATATTACTCGCATTACATATTAACACACCGCGAATTGCAGATAAGAAAAGTAATTGCACGTTATAGAGTACAGATGAGAAAATTCATGCTAATCATTTTTCATGCAGGAGCATATGCACGTAGCTCATAGCGGAACTAAAGAGGCTAAGGTAAGATTAAGAATCGTGACCGGTTAATACAAACCATCGTGCACCACGATTCGTAAAGAATTTTCGATACTAGGTATCCGGGTTACGATACATAGGGTGTTCTCAAAATTACGCGCCGAATTTTAAGTATATTAATCCATTTACTTCAAGAAGGAGACTACTTCTTGAGATGTGTCTACTCTGTATCACCAAACGCGGGATAATTCGCACAGAATGAGGATACTAAAAAGTCTATCTTTATTAACCCTTTGAGGACTACTGCCGCATATATGTGGTCTGAGAAAAAATCTGATTATAGTTTACAGAGGCACGTATACACGATTCGAATAGAAAAATTGAAATATGATTGTGCAAATAATGATGTATAATTCGGATACATTAACGCTTGAACTTTCTCATAAAAAAATAATTTTTCATCGTCAAATAAATGATTATCTCTTAACACTCAAGAAAGTGTCCGTCCGCAAAGGGTTAACGTTGGAATTGCCGGCGGTAAATCTATTACATTTAAATATATTAAATAAATACTTTAGGAAAAGAGGAATCAAAAGGTGGAAAAGATGATGAATTCTGTAATTTATATTTTATAAAATGGAGGTAGAATATCTATTCTATCGTCCCCCTATTAACTTGGAAATTTATTTAGAAAAAGTCAGCAGCCAGACATTTTGACTGCTTTGGTAGTTCTATTGTTAACACTGGATCTACCAAGTCAATGAAAGTGATTGGTTATCAATTTCGTCGAAATGAATTCCAATCATCGCTTCTCCACCATATTTACATGAAATATGAAGAAACTACTAGTTCTCCTTCATATTTGAATTTCTATCCGTAAAATGAAACTCGCAAAGCGTTTCTTTTCAATCCTTGTCCCATTGCTACCTCGTCAATTTGAATAACATCCAAGATCATCGAAAGCTGCAACGATCGTCTTAAGAACACCCTATAAGTATCCACTGAACATAGCAGGCACGAGTCTAACTCACGGGATGGGAATTATTTATTAAACAATAAAATGCCGTTCCTTATGGTGGCAGAAAATTATTGCCGCATAAACATATTTAATTTCCCATGGAGTACACGCCGTATCGGAGCTAAACGCGTCGACGATAATATCGTAATGCAACAGTAAAAGTGCCAGGCAGTTTAGAAGCGTGACTGAACGAGCCCCCGTGCAATCATCATTTCACGAGCGACTTTTTCTTCGTCTACCCTTTAAAATACCGTGCAGATAAATCGGAGGATTTCACGTAAAACATCACGGACGCGATAAGTTATCCGACAGTGGTAGGAACGGGACAGAATGGTTCTGATTTATCGGGAGTACCTCTCGAAGATTGAAGCATATTCTCTAAGAAACGTGACTGGCTAATCGGTACCATCGCGGCCACTATACCCGGTTATTAACGGGCTATGAAACGAACCGGGGTATCGTGTGCACTATATACATCGGGGCAATTAAAAATTAAATTATCTAGTAGGTATATTATTTTCGAGAGTAATATTACGGAGGATTTATCATCGCGATGATTTGCCTGGATCGTATTCAGATTTTAATGAAAGAAATATCGCTTACTCGCGTGTAGATGCATACTCGAGTTATACTTAACGTCTTTTTCACCGATGGTTAGTGTAATTGGGATTGATTCTCAGTTGCTTTGTTTTTAATAAGCGTAGACTCCGGTGTTTGTGCTTATTTTAGCCTGTATCTTTAGGTTTAGATGGTTTATAAAGTAGCGAGGTCAGAGGTCATGAGGAGAGGTGTATTTAACACTAAAACTACCAAGGCGGTCAAAATGACCGGGTACTAATTTTTTAAAAAATTTCCGAAGTGATAGGGAACCATGTAGTAAATATTTCACTTCTATTTTACAAAACCTAAACGACTGTTTCACCTCTTGATTTCTCTTTTTCCAAAGTACTTATTCTGTATATCTAAATATAACAGATATCACGACGGTAGTCCCAGTAGAGCCCAGAAATTTTGAAGAAGAAGATTCTGCATCTGTTGTGGCTGAAGATCACTATTTTATACGATATTCGATTAAACAATTCTACTATTTAGCCTGAGGATAATCAATTTAAAAGATCCAAACCACATGAATTATCTTACACACAGAAGCTAGAAAAAAAATTTCTATGAGCAATTGTGAATACGTAGAAGAGCCAGGCTCTATTGGCGCAGTAAGCCTCAATTTCCCTTTGATGTTTTTCAGAATTTTTATACTGTATTAAAGATTATCTGTAGCAATCTTAATTCGTATATTTCTTGCTTCAACTCCTATCGCTAAATCGTGAAAGACCTACAGATTTAGTTTCTGCTGTACTTAAACCATAATATCCTTCAAGACCCACAGTTATGGCTACCTTCGAATAAAAAGGAACGTTCGAAAATTTTCTCAAATCCATTCCGCTGAATTAACGAGAGTCCGAAGAGATAACTCGAATCACGAAGGGTTAAACCATTAACGACCAATCTTCCAGTTCCGAAGGCGCGCTGCTCTTACGATGAATAAAGTTAAACGAAGAGTAAATAATGGCCGTTTAATCTCCCGGCATTTTTGAATGCTCTAGATCAAGCTGAATGATTAATACAACGATTCGAGCGATAGTCGGAAGATCTTGGAGGAATGACGGTGAGAGAAAAAGCTTTATCGCGCAATTACAATCTTAGGGGTTATGGTGGATATGAAGGTAAAGGACTCGCAATCAGTCCAGCTGATTTCAAATTCTCCATTAGCTCTGGGAGATTTTTCCTAAATTATTATTTAATATATGATATTCTTGTGGATTCGGAATTCACCTAAAATAGCTGAGGCTAGGAGGATTCATACTAGCAATCACCAGGTCCAAGTTCAGAGCTCCACTTGCTCTGAGAAATTTACCCTAAATTATTAATTAATATATCAGAACAACAGTGATTTGAGAGCCACCTAAAACACTAGGAAAAATGGCTATAGCAGTTAAAGTCGAAATAGAGGATTACTCTTAATTTTTCCTCAATTGTTATTTAATATATTATTTCTTCGGTGATTCAGTAGCCATCTAAAACAGTATCTGCTAGGAAAAATGATTATAGCAGTTCAAGTTGAAAAGCGGGACAAGAGGAAGTATGGTTGGTTCGAGGATAAAGGCTAGGACTCGCAATCAGTAGGCCTGTGTTCAAAACCCCCGTAGTCTATGAGGAATTATTTCTAAATTGTTATTTAATATATCAAATTTTCTGTGATTTGGAAGCCATCTAAAACAGTATCTGCTAGTTATGCTTAGAAAATTATGCTAACAAAAGTTATGCTGCGTAAGGAGGTAAAGGCTAGGACTTAAAAGCAGTAGGACGAGTACAAATTTCACATTACTCCTACAAAACATTTTCAAATTAATTATTTAATATGTCACAGCCGCGGTGATTTGGGAGCCCCCTAAAACAATAGCTCCTAGGCGAAGTCCACCAGTTAAAATCCGTAAAATGCCAAAAGCGGTAAATCAAGATTGTTATGATATTTTAAACGATGCATCAGCGAAACGCGAGCAGATTAAAAGTGGAGTGTATCGTTATTATCAGGATTTAAGAGAAAAAAGAACCGACACGGAAAACAGCCCAGCTGACACGGTAAATCCCTCAATGGTGAAAGAAGAGAATTATTACAACCCGTTGTACCAGTTGCAATATTCCGAGATTTGCATAACACGTCCTCATTACCGAAACGCCCCGAAACACCGCAAAAGGAAACGGTAAAGAAGAACCGCGGCAGGAATAAAAGAATACCTCGTAGAGACACGGTCTCGTGGGAAACCTACAAATTTCGCGAAAATCCGGGTAACGGTCAGTACGCGGTAACCATTATGTATTCCGTCTTCTTTCGCGAACTCGTTTGCGCGAAATATGCAAAATCGATAGTAAGCACAAAAGCGTGCCGGAATAATAAATGCAACGTGAATTACTCTTGAAAGTACTTGACAAAAGGACGAACGACGCGTTAACGATGGCGCTAATTATCGCAATAACTTAGAGAATATTAAAAAGCAGAGTAATACTACTTGAGACAGCTTATATCAATTATTCTCAATCATTTAGTCAAAATACAAGTATTTTAAATTATATAAAATAAGAGAACTATAATTAACTTAACCGTTTGGGTCCCACAGGCTTTTAAAAACACACGGTCGAAAAAACCCGAGCAGCGCGATAGCGCTTGTCTCAACCGAGTACTGGGACTTTTCGACACAAAATCTGAAGAGCGCGGTCGCGCTCCTTTGAACTCAAACGGTTAAAGACTATTCAATTATTCCACTTATATCTATCGGCTCGTCTGTCCTCTTCGATCGCGCATTAATAACGTCGGTTATGAAGTTCCTATTAAATAAATGGTTACATCTGAGTTATCAAGAGCGAATAGGAGATACGAACGATAGGATGAAATGGAAGAGATAACGCAACAACGTGTACAGTGGACGATCGTCAATGGTGTGCGTTAAACTCTTAATTCCTGTAGATTAAGAGCGAGACCTGTAGGGCCGCCTCGGCGTAGAGACGCTCGGGGGTTGCAATTAAGCAATGCTCTCGGTTCGTCGGTTACTTTTAATTGTTCTTAACGAGGCTAAACGCGCCCGTGGTCCACGTCACGGCGCATAACAATGGATAACGGTCGCCGCAAACGAGTCTGTCTACGTCCTTTCCTATTGTCAACACCGACGATGGCCGGTCAACGGGAGGCACAAAATTTCTGTTTATTTATAATACTGTTACGCTTTCTGCACGGCTGCAGAGGTCTACTTCTGGTTATGAACGAACGGACTCTGTTTATTTACAAGTTCGTTTCTGAGGACGTTAAAGCGTAGAATCTCTCGTTCCAATGTATAATATTAATACTAGAACTACCGCTGAGAAATCCAATATATTTAGATATGATAAGTAAACATATTAAAGGAAAGGGAACAATGAGGGAAAGAAAACTGAACGATACAATTGTTTGCGTTTAACAAGATAGATGTAAGTAAATGAGGGAATCGAAGAGTTAGAAACCCCAGTATTTTTTCAAAGAAATAAAGAACCAATTATTTTGACTGCCTTGGTAGTTCTAGTGTTAACATTGAATTCAATGAAATTTCATATGACTTTTAAACTGTAATATTTACGAATTTGTTAATTCAGTTGAATGTTTACGCGATAGTGTCAAAAAGGTGAAGTTCTGCTGTCTACATATCTCTTTGTGTCTTTGAAGTTTCTGCTTTGTAAAGCATCTAATAATAAATTTTTATTCGTTGTTTCGAGCAATTTAGATTTTTAAATTGAGCTGAAGGATTATTCCATGTAATGAGACAAATTTCAGATCATGCAATCTCTTATTATAATGTTTATGACAATATATCTTATAATTTACAATTAGTAAAATTAATTCTGCTGGGGTTCACGCCTAGCAATATGCATAAATACTGGCGACATGAACACGGTTTAAGTCAGGAAATTGAAAAATTGAAGTTATCATAGATTTTGCAATGATACAGTATCAATTGCAGTGTGGCGAAATTATTGTGGAGAAATGAGGAAACATTGAACCGTTTAACGGATCTGAAAGCTGTCTCATTACACAGAGCTGAACGCTTGGCCCAATTTGAAAGTCGAAATTTCTCGAGGCAAAGAATAAATGTAAAGAAAGAATAAGAATATTATTATATTTATACAATGATAGTTCTAGAAGAATTTTCAGTGTGATTATTTCTGAAAGAAATTAACGTGCACTATTAAATTAATTCATTGTCGAAATGATTTATTATCTAAATCAGATAAATGACTGGCGTCACTTTATTTGAAAAATTGAGATATAGCAGCTTGCAGTATCTAATATCAGTTGCATCAACTGCCTGTTAATCTTGATTAAAAAATAGAAAAGAAAACTGCACAACATCGCAGATAATCATGGAAAATAGATTGCAGCTAGGCTTAATTGGAAACTACAGAGGTAATAATACTACCATCGTCCAGATATTAAATGATTACGCGAGCGAGATTGAAATACCAATTTATGTAATTCCGTCGGAACAATTAATTCAAATGAGTTTCTGTATAAATGCACTTTCGCCATCGGTGCACACGATTCAATTAATCGGAGCCTCCCGACGCAAATAGGATAGGTTGCGATTGTATTATTAACTGGATTGATAATTAAGTCTTAAATTGGCAAACTATTAGAACCGGTATCGATGAATTAACATAAGAATTGATTCGTTTAACAAAGTGTGTCTCTGCTGGATTATACCATCGTTTTACTCCGATTATTACGTCACGCGAAGTTGCTGACCTGTGCTGTCTATTTCCGCCATTTTAGATTGGTTGCCGCTGATTCAGCGTCATTTTTATATTTCCGCTTTTGCCTTTATTTGAGAAAGGTCAATGTTAAAATACTAGACCGAGGAGTGCAATGCTCATTAATCGATTTATTCCGGTAAAAAATGGTTTTTATTGCGTTAGAATTAATTATTGGGATTTTAAATATAATTATTCAAACTTTCTTCTTTCAAAAAAGCGAGAATACCATCGCGGATCACGTAAAAAAAATACAAACTGTTAGTAATCTAAACTTCATTCGTGACTATTTGTTTTGCGAGATCCTGCTTTAATGTATGCTAATTATTTTTATTTTATTATTTCGATCTTGTTAACTGAAATGTAATATTAATGAATAATCTTGTTTGATAAACATGAAGGTCGCGAATCAACTGGTTAACCTAATATTTCCGCGTCGATCAAATTACGAAGAATATTACAGAATTATAATTTCTTAGCAGAGGATTTATTCGATTTTCTATTCATTTTTGAATTCATTGCAGAAGAGGCGGAAGAAGTTCAATTAAATAAATTTAAATCGCTCGGGATCTCACCTCTTCTCGCATCTCGAGCACGTATTAACCGCCTGTTAACCGGTTTCAATCGCGTTCCATTTACTCCTTGAACTTAATGTTACTCTCGTACACTGAATAACGAAAATGGAAATGCGACACTCGTCGATCGACCTTGGAAGACTCCTTTGCCATTCTGCCCAGATGGCATTTGTTTTTGCACTTGCAAGAACTACGCTTCTGTTTACATTCATACTACGATACAAAAGTCTTGACCTTCTTCCACCCCGAGCTTCGTTTTTGACCATAATCGAGATTTAATTCGACCCGAATCGAAACGAGTTTCAGACAGTGAGTTATCTGTCTTTTTACCAAAAAATAGACTACGGGTAAGAAAAGACCCTAGGGACATCGATTTAATTTTTTTAAACGGGCGGACGAAGGTTAATTTCTTAATATCTATACTACGTCCGACCTAGCATCGCAGAACCAATAACAATAAATCTGTCAAGTATTCCGATATATTTACAATTACTTGTAAACATTAAAAATATAATTGAAATGTTATGCGAAATAGATTTCATTATTTACACTGTCACTACGATTGCTACGCGTAAAGGTGAACAATGAAAACCGCGACGCAGACGAGAAACAAGGAACCACCTGTCAGTGTCCTAAACGACCTGAAGTTAGCTGCGCCCAAAGCGCCACAATAACATCGAACTAATGCTCTAACGAGAGACCGTTGGAACAGTTGAAAAATGTCAAACACTTACCGTCAGCTCGGCATTTCGTCCGGCGTCATTTGAATGTCGCCGATGGAAACCCGTAACGCTGGAGAGTATTGTTGACACGATCATACGGACACTGGGTTTCACTGATTACGTTCGGATTGAATATCGTTACACGTGAAAACTCTAAACATCGCGCGAACAGCCGCGTCTACTTTATACGATTGTCGTTTGACCGTCACGTTTCATATGCGAATAATTTCGATGCGATTGTCGATCGGTATTGAAAACGTTGACCTTCAATATTCGAACACTGTTGCGTGAAAGTGATATTCGTAACACTGTCAATTTATGACGCGCGAAACACACCTAAGCGCGGGTCGAACGATACTGAGCCGGTGGCTGTCGCGAATTCCCCATCGTGCTCCCCCCACTCCTCCCGCACGGACCCGACTTTACCCGAACTACCTTTCGTCTTTCACCAAGCTTTCTTCGGGTTTTTCTATTTGACAGCGTGTACAGCTTAAACCCACGACTTAATTAATTTTTATATAATTATATAATATAAGATGTAAAGTATTTTTACACTTTATATAAACAAACTTATTGCAACTTATAATACGTTGTATGTAAAAGTATTAACACGCTGAATTTCGATGCATCGAGGCTGCGATCTATTAAATAGTAATTCGGGAAGAATTTCAGGAGAATTTGTAAATTCTGGTCCATTGTTCGTGGGCCAGAGTCTTTACCTCTTTAGCCACCATAGCCCCATTGACTACAATGGTCATTTAGCCTAAGACCTATTGTTTTATGTGAGTTAAGAACCGCCGGGGATATGAAATGGTAATTAATAATTTAGGAAAAATTTCAGAGTGACGACGGATTTGAACTCGGACCCACGGATTGACATAGACCTCGTGATATTCTGCTGTATTTCTATTTTTACCAGACCCACGTGGTGTCTGGCTTTTTTAAGATTCCCTTTATTCATTCGTGTAATTAAGACGTACAGAATTTCTTGAAATTTGTTACGTAGGTTACTGCAAACAATTACGTCACTGCGTACGTTCTAGAAGCTGAAGTTTTTTTTGCATTAAACATTGGCTGATTACACCCTTTGAGGTAAAACGACGTGCGAAGGTATCGTTACAGTTATGTGGAATAAAAAAACTTTGCACGCGTATCGGTGTTGGTTCTTCCATCGGGAACTACGTGCGTGCATGCTTTTTCTTTTATTACTTATTAAGATATTGAAAATAGTACTTTGACGTGTGTCAAATTCTTTTGGAAAAAATGTCCGAAGCATCTGATATTTATATTTGCGCTTAAGAAATTTGTTCAGTGTGCCTCTCGTTCATCAATGAAAAATGCAAAATTAGAATATGTAATGTGAAAGAAAAGTTTCGAATTTTATGAATACATCATCACTGCACAATTTTAACACGTTGAACGCCATGGGGGTCACCGGTGACCGGCGCTATTGAATTCAATGAAATTTCATACGACCTTTAAATTGTAATATTTACAAATTTTCTACTACATTTAATATATACATAGTGACATTAAAAAGGTAAAGTCCTGCTAACTGTATATCTACTTGTGACTTTAAAGTTTCTGCATTGTAAAGATGTGATTTTATTAGAAAAAGTTTCTATTCGGTAAAATTGATGAAAATAGCTAAATATCGGTGGCGTTCCACGGATTATAATGTTTAGGTTTACATTTTACACATTCAGTTTATGCGTTCTCTGATTAACCCCTACGATAAATTAGAAATTTGTAATTTATCTATTTCACAGAGATGAGAATGAGAAGATTCCTCTATTTCACGGAGGCAGCTCCATGAAAACTTATTGTTTTTAACATTTGTCTCTTTATACTTGAACGTCAAAAAATAGTAATGCAACACCGAACGGTCAAACGATGCTGTCAGCACAGGCTGTCAATATACAGGGGCACCGAACACCGTGTTCTCAGTGAAATTTCACCTTTTATTCGTCTGAAATCCCCGAGGAACGTTTAGATACACGAGAAACTTTCAAGAAGTAATCAAACTTTCCGTAATGGTTAAGTTGTACATCGTGTAAAACCAAGTTCTGTAAAAGTTCGAAAGTAAATAACACTTCTTCGTCGTTGAAACAGCTACGTCAGTTTATAGTACAGTCTGTATCATTTCCGGAGGAATACGGTCACGAGAAATTGTGGTTTCCAAGAGAAGTCGATAAAACCACAAACCACGCGATTGTCCTTGACGACCGGGTAACGTGTATTTCACTGAAATACTTTCCACTTGGCAGTTCAATTGAAAGGGATAACTACATCATCTTCGTGGGAAACGAAACGAACTAATAAAAAAAAGTGAGCGAATTCGCAGAGAAATTCATGAAACGTAATTATCCCGTTCGCTTATATTAAAGTCGTATTTCATTTATAGCAACATCTGTGCTCCAGGTTGAATTGGAGTAATATGTTATTTTCTCGATAATATCGACACACTACTTATCGATAGATATGATACCTTAATAAACGAAGTAAAGTGTACGCCTTGAATATAAAGCTAGCCTAATGCACAACTGGTATTACAGTCGACAATTAACGTTACACGATTGTCTGTACCAACTCGTGATAATACATCTTGGTAGACGAAGTAATTAGAATCTTTATAACGATAATAATCTCAAGCTAACTTCCATTATACAACGAGAAGAGGCGCCAATTTTCTAAACACGCTCCAAACAAGTACTGCATTTACTTAATCATCAAAATACACCGTAATCTACCTACCATTTCAGTTATCCGTAATTACATCTCGCAGCGTAGAAAACCGATTAAAATTGAAATGCTAGAACAAAGAACATTTCTATAAACTCACGTCCTTTTGTGAGAAATTGAAAGGGGAATACTTTAATAGCATTTTAATGAACACAACATCAGATACATGACGCATTAGAGAACTCGTCCTTTTCGAGTGTGGTTCGCGTGCACCTTTTGTTTGCATAAATTCATACCGTGAGTCAGAGTTGTGTCTCATTGCGCGCGTAACGCCGTTAAAACGGCTATCTTCTTTCTTCCACGGTGTAAATCTTTGGACGTGTGTAACCGCTTCGTGATCGTCACTATTAGGCAGTCGATATTCCCGGCTCGTGCGGCCGGAACAATGAAACTGACCGAATACGATGCAAGTCACGGCAAACGGTACGTATACATCCGACGCACGCGTTTGCGCATGGATATACCATGGGATAGAGGATACAAAGACGAAAAGGCGGAAACACCGGAGACAATGATAAGAAGAAGAATAAGAAAGTACAAGAAACCAAAGGGCAGAATAACGCGCGCACATGATTTACGTACACCGGCAACAGACTGCATAATTTATCGGTTGATCCAGGCGCATGCGCTGTTACTTGCCGCATGATTATGCATGCGCAACTCCCGAAGAGCAGACGAGAAGAGAACCGCGCGATCGATCACTGTCCACCTCGCTAGATGACGTTAATGAGGACGATCGGTACTTAGCGATGCTTTACCATGGTAGTCGTTGCAGTAGATTATAATGCGACGTTTGTTTATACAATGAGAAGCCGATCTACCTGTTGGGGTAGGTTGCAAGGAGATGATGGCAATGTTTCGAATATTTGTAGCAATTTGAAATGGAAACGTATCGATCATTGATAGAGCGTTTTTTAAGTATTCATGCGCTTCGAGTGGCTGCGCGGTTGCTACTGCGCAGATGCAGACTACGATAAGTGCTACGATTTATGAGGATCGATGTATTTGAAAGGGTAAATTGTAATTTGAGTAAATTGTGTTGTACGAAATGTTGTGCGACTTAATGAAACGTTGATGAAAATGAAAGTGTACGTGAGAGGTGTTCGAAAGTAAGAGGAAACCGTGATCGATCAATGTCATTAAGCATGATCGCGATAATAAGTATGATTTACATTATGTACCTACTTGTCGCTTTAGTACCTGATCTGTAAAGGGCAAATAAACTCTTGAACTGCAGGAAATGTCGTTTATAAGGAAAATGTATCCCGATTTATATTCGTTTAAGTAGAAGTTTGCCGAAAGGATTGGAAATGACGTAATTAAGAAATGAAAACAACATCCTAATAAGAGTTTAAGCGATTTCTATTTTCGTCCCGCGGTCACACATATAGAATATCATTAACGTTTCTGCTTTACGTAAGCTTGCCAAAACGATTGATATTCAGGGAAACCCGCGACGTCAGTAAACTTCTCACGTCTCGGTGCATTGTTTATGTAGTTCTCTCTTATTTTCTTTCATCGCTATAACTGAAAGGACATACGATTTAATCCCATTACAATGACCTAACACTGTTTACCTAAACGTTCTAAATTTCATCCTAACGTAATTTCTATAAATTCACGCGACACCAATTAAGGCCAATTTAGGGAAATTCTCTAAATTAAGTCAATAAAAGGTTTATTACAGCGGAAGCTACGTCGGATATGAATCAACATGAGCAAAGGGTTCGGCAATCAGCGACCACAAAGAGCTAAACATCACAGACGGAAATAAGCTTACCGCTATCCCAAATATCGTCATTTTCACAAATCACGACGAAGAAATTCTCTCGCATGGAATGTACCACGAAGAAATCTCATGGATATCCGTACCAATCGGTAAAAGCAATTCATTCTCCACAGCTACAAAGAAAAATAAAGCAATGTCACGCGTTGGCTATCCCTAGCGGATGTTCGAATAAAGTTTAGACCAGTTCAGACACAGGATTTGTATCACGCATATCTTTGCCAGTGGTAAAGTTATGCGTCCACCCACGGCTCGCAACAAGCTGCGCGATAATAAAGCTTCCGGTCTCGCCAGCCGCGGGGACACAAAACAAAACATCGGGGGAAGAGAAGAAAATTATTATTCCTTTGCCACACGGCGTGCTCGCGGAGAGAAAGGTACACGAACCGGATGCAATGCGCTTGATTTACCACCGGTACACCTGGCCGTCATCCCCTAAATGAGATCTTAATTGTCGTTCGATGAATTGCGTTATTTTTAATTCGCTGAAAATCCCCCGGGGAATTATTGTAATTCCATCGGGACTATTCGAAACGGTATAAGTCCGTGGTGTATGTTATTATCTTTTTTTTGCGTTTTGCCGTTGTTATTGTAGCACGCTGCAGAGGGCACGTGACATACGATGCCTGAGTTTTTGTTCCTTTTATGCGCGTAACCAGACGGCGTAAAAGCCAGCGTTTTGATGTAATGCTCGTGGTGAAAAGTGTTGTTTAAAAGAACATACGAGCGTGCGGGTAATTTTACGGCTTTTGAACTGCTATCCCGTTTCACTGTCGAAATACACGGAGAGCTCGTAAACTTGCCGTACCGTTAACTGTTACCACTTAGAATTTTCACTTTTTTCCGCGTCTTCCATTGTTATGATGTTAGATGCACGGTAAAACTTGCATTTTCATTTTGTCTTCGTTCGTGTTGGTGAATTAAATACAGGAGGAATTTGTTATACAGAGAATACTTTTAATGATATTTAAGAAATGATACTCGTTTGATAAAGATAATCCTATTTTTACTTGTGATAAAAGATTTCCAATGATGATAACTGCGGAGATATAAAAATAATTTACACTTGGTACAAGAGATAGGAATGTTAACGTTGGAATTTTTACTGTCGCTGGAGAAAAATCAAATTAACTCGACCACTCACCCCCTCATTTTTAACCGGCTTCACGGATGTCACGTTTGCGTCGACATAGAAGATAGAATTCATCTCTCGGTGAAACCACATTTCTTCAATGTAGATAAACAGCACAAAAGCCTTTAATATCTCCTCTATTATATTTTATTCTTTGATATTCTTCTACAAACACCATTTTCATTCACGAAACTTTCATAATACTTTTTCCAAATATCTAGAAACGTCAGACACTTCATCTTCAGATAAATGGCACGAAATCACCACAGAATGAGCTAGTAACGGGGTAAATTATTTACAAAATCTTTATACATTGTCCGTTAAATGTATACAAACGATTGTGTACAAACAGAATTGCAGTACCACTGTCATTTTTATACTTGTCAGTGACGCATAAGATGCGTCTGATCGTAGTTATCTTTGATGCACTTTGATCGTACTGATATTTCGTACGAAAGAAATTGTTGTTCTTTATTAAATAGGGCACACGTATAAATAACAGGAGCGTCTTCGAGTGATGAGCAACTTCTTTTCAGCGCGGTAGCGCCGTGAAAACTGGAAAGCGAAACGTTAATCGTACACCTCTTCCCATTAGTGTGTAACGCAACGTGTCCTTCTCCCTACTCTCTCGTAAATTCGCTGCTCGCTTCTCCTCCCGACGATAGTGGCCCTCTTGGCGGTCAATTAAATAGTAGCCTCGTCTAATTCGTTATTCATCGAAAGTCACAGTAAAATCAAGTCGCTCCGAGCTTACTTGCAATTAATGCTGCTCGGGAATGCAAAAGAAGCATGGAACGAAGTACAAGAAAATAATAAATAATCATGCGAGAGGATACGCAAAGTGAGAGAGAGAGAGAGAATAAAAAAGGAGGGAAAGAATGGATCTAGTGTGCTCTCTTTAATCGATAGGTGGAGTTCGATATTATAGGGATAAAATTGAATTTTTCTTCGTTTTGCACTTTGTTGGCTTCAATTGTTATAGTTATTTCACTAACTGTCTTAGGTGAACTTCGAATCACTAAGGCTGTGATATGTTAATTATTTAATTTAGGAAAAATTTCTCAGTGGTGGCAGAGAAGGGTCTGAACTTGGGACAATTAACACTGTCCAACAAATTTAAAACTTTTTTCTGTTTTCCAATAGCTACTGGGTGATCCGACAACGAAATTTCTCTACCAGCCTCTGTTTTCGAGAAACATCAGTTTTTGTAAAAACGGTGGAATTCGGCAAAGAAGCTGGTATTACGTGAAAACTAAAAACGGTAGACAGTTCTTCTTGGTCTCAAAAAATGCAGGAGTTTAAAACGCCTTGAAATACAATTTAAAATGCATAATAATATAATTAAAATACGCCTTAAAATGCATAATAATACCAGCTACTTTGCCGAAACCACCGTTTTAACTAAAACTGATGTTTTTCGAAAACAGAGGATGATAGAGTAACATTCAAGTAATATTCGTTTCAATTTTGCCTGAAATGAAGAGTAATTTGTCACCCCCAGTCAAATTATTATCCATTATTTTATTCGAAGAAAGTTTCGTCAATCTCCGATCATTGATATCGTTAAAAGTAAATTGAAGGGACAAGCAAGAAGTGAGCTCGATACCTGTATTGACTAAAAGTGCACATGACGATAGTGAATGCAAAAGCAATTAAAAGTAAAAGTCGAGCTGCTACAAGGCTTTTCGATTACGCGGGGAGAAACTTTTTTATTTCGAGAGCACCATTAATTACAACTCGTGGTTGACGATACAAAGATTTATATTGTAACGATTGCTCTTTATTCGCATGAGGTGTACATAGACATTTTAACCAATCAATTATGTACACGAAGTAACTTAATATAAATTAATCATGATGTATCTCGACTCATTAATTCGCTTGGATTCCTCGGAGCGATTGAACGTTCAAATCTATGAGAATTGATGATCACGGGGGACGCATGTAATTATTTATAATCTAGAAATTGTGAATATCGCGCCAATTGATAATTATTCGAACGGTGTCAATACAGTTATTAATTTCAAACTAATTTACTGCATTGTACATCATAAAATATGAATTATCATTTGTTTTAAGAAAATATCGAAGATTTCAGGTAGCGAAATGTAGCAGAAGACCGTTCGGCGAATATGACAAATTAAAGTTAAGGAGTTTAAATTATCGATGTATTAAAAAATAAAATTACAGTTATTCTGTTAAATAAATCTTCGTAAATAAATTATTGAGTACCCCGAGAAACATCTGGAAAATGTCTGCAGGAGCGGAATTGTTGACAACGGCGGAGCCTCATCTACTCCCCGGGTTAACCACACATATATTCAATAATTTCTATAAACATTTGCTCATTAAACTTTATCTATATTTTCCCATATAAAAGATTCAGGACAATAGAACCCCGTATAACGCCTGATATACTTTCCGCTCTACGTTTCACACAAGTTTTCCTTCAAATTTTCCTTAATTCTGAAATGCAAAAGTGAACAATCTTGCAATCCTGTTACTTCTTTTAAATGGAAATTTCCTTTTTTATTTCTTTTAATTTTGTTTTATTTACTTTCTTTAATTGTATGGGACCATAACTTAAAGTTGCATTATGGAAGAATGATATATTTGTATTGGTTCGTATAATATTTTTAGCGATATATATATGCTATATTTTTAGCGGTATATATATTATATACCTTTACGATAAAAATTATTTGAATGCAGGTATGGAGGGTATTGCCCGCAATATCGATATAGATGCGGTGAAACTTACGGAAGTCTTACTCACAAACTTTTATTAGATCCTACAATAAACCATGCAGAGACTCTTATACTCTCGAATCGTGCAACCGATGACTATGAGGTATATTTGTTAATTGGCAAATTAATTATAAACTGCAGTAAATTAATTTATTAAAAAATCGACAGGTTCAAAGACCAGCTAAAAATGAAATCGATATAGTCAATGCTAGGTACAAAAGAACGGATCCCATTTACACACATCCCATGGTGCCTGGTTATGAAGGTATCAAACAAGTATCCTCACGAAATTATGTAATTTAAGATAGAAAATTAAATTAAGGAGATGACCGAATTTTCCTGTCTTTGAAAGTATCTATGCCATAGGTTTTACGCCAAATTTAAACGCGAGAAATGGACAAAGGTACACGGTACTTGCTACTGAAGGTCTTGCGGAATTTGAAGGGCAACAGTTGAAGGACAAAGCTGCCCTTAATGAAATTAAAAGGGTAGCAGCTATACAAAGTGGCCAGGGAGAACCACGAAATTTGGAGGATCGATTGGTAAAAAATCTTTGATATTAAGGAACAATTTTTATACGTTAAAGAGATAGGAATGTGTTCTATTTATTAATGTAGAAGTTTGTTAATTCTTAATACAGCTTATTAAAAGTCAGTTTAAGCTGCCTATGCTCTCAGTTCGTCCTGATTGCGTGGGCGTAATGAGAAATTTATTTTTGGACGAGCAATACGAAACACCTAGAGATCATGCCCCATCGCCGTATTTCATGGACAATGCCAATCCAAAAAAATACTTTATCAGTCGTAAGTGAACATAATCAAGTAGCATGATTCGTTATTCAAATCTTTTTGTACGAATGTTCACGTCAGTTGTCTGTAAGGTTCAGTTGTTTAATTCAAAATTTAACCTATCGACAACTCATATCTGATATATTAAAAAGGAAAAAACAAAAAAAATAATCCACAATGCAAAGATGAAAGGCACTATCGACACAATTATTTTCTAATTGGGACTGTAAGCGTAAGCGATAGAAAACGCTCAATTTGCAAACAATACGTTACGATAAACGATGGATCTTACAGACAGCGAAAACAGAATGCGATATTCTTTCGTTAGGGAGACTGCAAGAAGTGCGAACATTTAATATGTAAAAGACAGTGAAACTTTTTGTAAATGAGGGCTTGTAGATGCTTAATGGTATTTCTTTATCTCCGAAGGATATGCGGGTCATATACCGTATGGGTATGCGCACTTTGGAGCAACAAACGTCCCTGCCACCAATAGCGCGTTGTGCGATTTCACATCGAATTATCGTAAACGACAGAGCACAGAATGGGCTCCGGTAACGATTTCACGTCCCGATCCACCGCTTTTAATACAGCCTACCGAAATCTATCACAAACACGTCGGGTTATTGCCCAATTATGGTGGACACGTTCCTGGATCAACGTACAGGTGATTTATTATTTCACATTTATCAACTCCTTATCTAAACAATAGTACTTTCATTTATCGACCCATTTGTTTTGTTCAGACTCGGTAAAACTTTCGGAGCTGATACTAAAGACGCAAAAAGATGGCTTCGCGGCGAGTTCTCTACGTAAAAATAGTTTCAAACGGCGGAAAATTGAATTACATAAAGGTAATTGAAACTTACGAATACAATTTGAATGACTTTAATTTCTATGTACAGACAGTATAAACGGCTGCGAAAAGTGTACATTGTTTCTAAGAATAAAATACATTTATATAAGAAATTTTCGTTTTAACGAGTAAAGTAATAGAAAAGTACCTGTTTATCGGCAAAATTGGGATAACTGGGTTGGTGGGTGTATACATCATTGTAAAAATAGAATATAAAACGTTAAGTGTTCATTATTATTGTTTAGATTTCCATTCCTTTAAAATGTCCGCAGCTTTTTTCAAATTTTCGTCTTTCTGCAAAGATGTACATCAAGGATCAGTATTTACAGAAATATTAAAGACATTAGCAATTATGAAATTAGCACGAACCTTTATGAAACAGTATCGGACATTGTCTTCTCCTAAGGATCTGTGCTCGTGACTATAGAAAGCAGATGGCGGAATTCCCTGGACGCCGACGTTCTTTGTCATCCACTTTGTAAAACGATAGTCCTTATTTTGATCCGTTTCCTCCTCCAATCTAACGTTCTTTTCTAAAGCCGTCCAATTTGCTACCATGAAGTATCCACCTTCAGGAATTGTTGGAGACATTCCAACGTCTTTAAGGAACTTTGCCATGTAGTCTCGCTTCGGCAATAGTTCTTTAGCTAAGCTGAAGAAATAGCAATCTGGTTGACCGAATCGCGCCAATTCTTCCTCGAATCCGATAGCCACTGCTTCCTGCAGATGAGAAAAATATTCGATCAAGACCTGATACAACATAGAAGTGCAATTTCTTATTTACCTGAATTGGAGTACTGCACGTATATACAGTATTTTGGTGAACGACTTGCAAATTATTTAATAAATTAGCTGGACCATAGGCCCATCCTATTTTCCATCCGGTAACACTGAATGTTTTACCAGCGGAACCAATAGTAATTGTACGCTCGTACATATCAGGTAACGTTGCTAAAATCGAAAGTTTTCGTTTACAATATTTCCTCCATATACGATCGATGTTAACGAAAAATTCTCACCAATTCTAATGTGTTTGTATGGCTCGTAAACTATCCATTCGTAAACTTCATCTGACACGACAAGAACATTCCATTTTTTAGCAAGGTCAGCAATGAATTGCAATTCATCAAGGGTAAAAACTTTGCCTACAGGATTATGTGGAGTGTTAATGATAATTCCTTTTGTCTTGTCATTGAAAAGACTTTCTAGCTCTTTTCTATCGAATACCCAGTCTGCTGAAGTAAGTGGTCCATTGGTAGTTTTCTGAGAAATAGGTATAAAAAAATTTAAAAAATGGGACAATTTCGAAAATAATAAAATTCGTATGTAATTATTTACTGGCTTTAATGCTATGAACCTAGGAATTCCGCCAGCAGATTTCACCATAGGTACATAACAATCGAAGAATGGCTCAATGATTATCCACTCATCGCCGGGACTAGTGTGACCTTGCAAAGTGGCATATAATGCTTCATATGCACCAGCAGTAACAATTACTTCGGTATTTGGATTTAAGTCACGATTTATAAGTTTAGAGTACAGTTTTGCAATAGCATTTACTAATCGCGGGTGACCCTGAAACATTCGTAAACAACATAAGTCAAACGAACGGTCAAACTTATCACTACATTATCACTAAATACGAAAAACTACCATTTAAATAATGTGAAAGCAATTTTCAAACTTCTTAAAGAAACTTTTTTTGTAATATTACATATTATACATCATATGAAACGAGGGTTATCATAACTGAATGCTTACAAATCCTCTGGTATATTGATTAAGAAGTGGATTGTCACTGGTAGTCGTTGCAGCCAAAGCTTTCGTAACATTTTCAGGAGCGTGGAAATCTGGAAATCCCTGTCCCAAATTCAGTGGTTTATATTTCAGAGCAAGTTGAATATATTCCACCCTAAAAAAAATATTTGTTTATATAAGAATTATATTTTGTCATGTTTAAATAATATCAGGCAAATTGTAACTTACCATACAGATTTTTCAGTTCCTTTATAACGGTTCGGAAGGTCAAACTTAGACATAGCGGCGGAATGAGTTTGAATGCTCCTCAATAAAGATGATGACGTTACTCCGAAAGTAGAGATTCTAGAAAACATCTGAAAAAATATTTAATACGCATTAAATTAACAAGAGGGAAAAATGACAGTAACGATAACAATTTCTCATGTTACACACTCTTTGTAAAAAAGAATATACTCTGCACTGAAAAATTCAAAGTTTTGTTGGTAATTAGATACAGTTAAAATGCCATTCAAATTAAAACAATTGAAGAAATGAATACCTCAGGAATCTAGAATTATGATAAAACTTATATAACTTTGTTTATCAATCAAATGGCGCGAAAATTCAGTTAGTCTGTGCAACACACATCGTTAGATTACAATTTCGTAAATATTCATAATACAATAGGATGTCTGTATCGTCCATCCATACTTCATTGTTATAAATTTGTAATTCTAAAATACGTAAGCTTATTTAAATAACACGCGATTAACATAACGAAGCACTTGTAATTTCAATGCAAGCTCAATTTAATCAATCCTTATCGGAAAAAACGTGTGACATATTCTATTTTAGCTAGCTTACCAAACAGAAGTGGCTGCAAAGTGGCATGAGTACGCCTCATAACGTGACCGTTCACTTGATAAACCAAACGACTTATGCAACAAGTCTTTTAGAAAAAAGTGCGCCAGATAAGTGTCTAGTTTTACATAGTACTTTTTAATACATGAGATTGGTAGACTGTACTTATCATCACAGTAAATTCACTTTTCAAAAAAGATTTTTATTTCAGCCTTTTGTATAGCTGCAGAATAAAAAGTACACCCATCTCCCGATCTACACGAAAGATCGGTTGCTCGGAATACGGTGTAAATCGAAATCGTCGGTCGTAGAAATATGTGACAGTAAAAATGTTCATTTTTTATATATTTTTTTTAAATCTGGTCTTTCGAAAACCGTATAAAACGAAAATTGCGGAAATAAAGTGCCGGACAACCGGGACCTACTGAGGCAGATGTATCATATGCATAGAATGATCAGGAAAATGAATTGAAATTATGGAAGATAGGAGTTAAAATTGTACTCTTTAATAAGGATAATTTTGAATATCCTAATGTTATAGTTTCTTAGAATAAGTATTTATTTTATTTATCATGAGAAAATCTTCTATGAAGTACTTACTAAAAGTAGCCATATATTGGCTATACATTGATAACTTTTCATTTCTAACGCGCTGTGCTTCACGCAAAGTGTATATAGGCAACGAAATTCGGGTTCTAGATTGTTGAACTTTCACATTCCGAATAATCGTACATAGTATAGCACACAATCGAAGTTCCTTCTGTGAATGATCCTTTTTAACGGAGTTCAAGGTTGTTAAAAATTTTGTTACAAAGTGAAAGGATATTTGAAATATGCTTTGCGCGACATCTTAAGGTTGGCGGTAAATCGAAGAATCTCGAGAATGCTATAGCATTTGAACAAACGAAATTTCAAAACATTTCAACATGAGCCCGAATTTATCAACTTTCATAATTCTTTACGTTCAGCACTAAAAATATAAAAATGTCACAATCTCAATCCGTAATCGAGGAGCTGTATAATTCGTATACAAAAACAGCTGCAAATATCATTTCGTATTATGGTAATCGGACGTTTATTAGGTTAGATAAATGACAGATACGTTTTACCTTTTAAAAGTGTCTAATTTTGAAACATTTTACAGAAGGCGACGAAAGAAAGGAGAAATTGAAAGAATTAAGAGAAATAGTGAAGAACAATTGTGTGCAAGAAAAGAAACTGAAAAGAGCAGAGGACATAAAAACACGTTTATTATCATTGTATGATGAAGAAACAGAGACAGATATTGAAACTATTTTAAACGTAATTAAGCTGTCGGACGAATTATATAATTATTATGATATCTCTGATATCAAAAAAATACTTTACCTTTTTAGGAATATAGAGGGTCTATATCCAATATCGACGTTGATGTATCAAAGGACGATAAACTCTTAGAATATGATCGTGAAGTAGAAGCATTACTGCAGGGTATTATTATACGAAAATCTAAATCATTCTTCTCACTGAAACATTTTATTTTACAAATAATTATTATTAATTTAATTGGTAAACAGGTAGCGGAGAAAAGGAAGACGATGAAGGTGAAGAAATGCAGCTAAGAGGTGGTTACGTAAATATAATTGATCCGATATCTAAAAAGAAAATCGTGAACCCAGTAAAAAATACTGTATGTGGTCATACTTACGATCGGGAGAGTATCACGGAAATGTTAAAGATAAATAAAAAGACAAGGTAAGAATTTCATTCGTTTCACCCATCTGATTTAACTATTTTGATATTTTCTAAACATGTTTTTTGTCCTTTGCAGGTGTCCCGTAATAGGTTGCAAAAGCAAAGAATTTGTGGCTCTTGCAAATCTTCGAATAGACATCGTGACAAAAACATTCCTTGAAAAAAATCAGATTTAATGCTAATTAGAATTAAGATAGAAATTAAATATATATTATATGATATTTTGTGTACAGATGAATTGGTCTGCAATCTATTTCGGTTGCAATGTTGCATTACAATAAAAATAAAGACTACATGTGACACATGCTAAACACCTGAGCACAATGCGTCACATTTTTTGCATTCCAAGAATAGCTTCGCGATTAGAGATACCAGCAATGATGCTGGGCAATTGCCAAATGACTGTTCTGATTGTCTATTCTTAAACTAAAATTGCAATTTACGAAACTGCATTTAAACGTCCAATATCTATCACTGTATGCACATTTATATATCTGCGTTTCATGTTAAATACATAATTTATGCATTTATTTTTTTATCACAGAAAAAAGAAGAACAAATAAATATGTCGATTTCTTCGAACAATTAGTAGAAATTATTTATACATTTTCATACGGCAAAGTGTTCTGAAGCATGTTGGAACAATAAAGGATAATAAAAACCGAGACAACTTCAAGCTTCTGTATCTTCGTTTATCTTTGTAATTTAAACTACTATCAGTCGATGATGTCAACACTCCGGCTATGTTTATACTTATATTTCTATCAATGTTTTTATTTCCGTCCTGTGAGAAAGCCCGCAACATTATCAGCAAATACAACGCCGACGGCAATTGGAATCCATTTGTCTTTTTATCCAAAGATACCGATGAATCGCGAAATTACGATATAACTCATTGGGTGCAGCAACTGCACCTGCAACGTTGCGCTTTTGTAGAGATCGGAGAAGGATTTTGTGCCGTGAGTCTCGTTAATTATCAACGATCCTTACGAAAATCGAATTTGCAAAAATAAGAAACCGTATTCTGAAATAAACAGCTCTTTGTCGAAGTACGTGCTGCACCTTTCGATTCAAGAAACTTCGACAATTTCGGTGTGTACGAACTTTTTCTCGGGATTTGCCCATGTTTGACGCTACATTCCTGGCACTTGTGTTCTCCAATGCTGACGAAGCAAAGGGAGGCTGATTGCTCCTTCAACGAAGCTACACCATATGCAAATACGAGTGCGAGAGTTCACAGACGTCTGTGTGACATATTTTTGCTCAGCGAAAATGCTCCTACATGCAATTGCTCCATTCCGATAGCTGGCCAAAGATTATATCGAACAGAAGGTGTTATCAGACCTTTTATCTATAAATATCGTACATAATCTATAGCAAACATGTTCTGTACTTTATATCTTGACAGTATAGACCTCGAATAGAAATTGCAACTTTACAATCTTTCAGGATTTCCCACGTGTTTCCTCAGTCCTTTACCTCAATCTCTGTGTTCCCCTCGAGGAGTCTGCGGTATTGCACGATGCTCAACTACGACGATTAAAGGAGTTCACGTTCCCCGATGTGCTTCTAATTGTCATCATAAACAGCCGGTACTGCTCGATAATAGATTTCATAATATCGAATTATAATTCCGTTATTAAGACGATATTCGCACGGGGATTACGATAGCAATATGAGTAGAACCTTGGACTTTCAATTAATCCGAGTTTAAATTGGATCAGATAACTTCCGAGAGTTTTTCCTCATAATGTGCACATTATAATACAGAATCCATATAGAGCTTTTTGACGTAATAACTACAATAGACGAGCATGACTCTCCAATGGGTTCGGATTACAATGTTTTTACTAGCATTCCTGGAAAATTGTCTTCCACGTGACTCATACATCGTAATCTCGATAGATCACAATCATCTGAAACAATTTATTAAAAATTATTCAATAAGATG
Organism: Cerceris ruficornis; assembly: GCA_963989415.1. Classification (NCBI taxonomy): domain Eukaryota; kingdom Metazoa; phylum Arthropoda; class Insecta; order Hymenoptera; family Crabronidae; genus Cerceris; species Cerceris ruficornis. The sequence continues at coordinate 8,577,928 of OZ022523.1, forward strand.
ATCGTAGCGATTGATTCTGATACTACGATAGCGATAAAGATAGAAGTTCATACTGTCGAAAATAGAGGGTCAGCTTTGAAATCCTCTTGGCACCGTTCCTTCATCTGCACTCTAACTTCAGAAGCTTGAAACCCATCTAAAATAATAGTATCTTTAGTAACACGATTAACGATACTACTATGATCGTTAAATTAAAAAATACAACGGGAAACAAACTACAAACATTTAGTTCTGCGAAGAAATCGGTCCTTGGACTTCAAGAGCACCGACAATTAATTCCGTTTGGTCACGATGGTCATCATCAACGTGTAGCAACACGTGCGGCAGAGGATTGATGGTAGTTACTTCCTCGTGCTACGATCAAGTAACGTAAATAAAAAGATAGAACGGCTTTTCGATCCACCTAACTGCTTCGATTATTATCCTTGAACGTATCTTTGTTCATTGCAGGCAGAAACCAGCTCTGGATTGCATTGGACCAGGTTCATTCTGGTGAGTCTGTAGCAGCTTTTCGCCCAAGATTTGCAACTGACGAAAGACGTACACTTTTTCCAGCTGTCCAGATGATTTCGATGAATGTTATTGCAAAGTAAATATAGCCGATGGAATTATGAGAGTGTCTAGGTTCACAGAACCTTGTGTTTCTATCGAAGAGTGTACCCCAGGCAGTTCTCGGACGTTCACTTTCGAAGGAGAGCCCGATCCTGTTAGTAGCCTCGATTTCGACGATGTTTATGAGGACGATGATCGCGAAAGGTTTGAAGGTATTTATATCTCGTAATATCACGCTGTTAAGTAGACTTTACTGTAATTGTTTACGACGCGGAAAGCCTAATAAAATCATGGGTGTATGGATTATGTGGGGGTACTTCTTACGCGGTGTTAGGTAACTAATTAGAAAATAGAGATTGGAAGGAATGAATTCTTGGAAATAAGAATGATATATTTTCATCTAGTGGGTGGATCTGAAGGAAAATGCTACTAATAGAGCTTATTAAATTGATTTATGATTCTTAGTGTCGAAGTTAACAGCTATTTCTTCAGTTTATTTTCAAAGGACTCCCGGTGTGATGTTCACTCTGATCTACAGCAATACGTTTTGGCTATCCTCTTTAATATCTGCAGGACGAATTGTTCTATTTGAACCCCTAGCACTTAATATTTATTTATTCTACTGTTGGTGACACAAGTAGAATTTAGTTATAGATGCGAGAGATGAATTCAATCTCAAAACAACCCAATTGTTCTAACAGAACCGAAAATACGAAACAAACAAAATTCATTCCCCATCATCACAAAGTCCATATCCCTCTTCCAGATACCCGCCAATGGCCAAAATTAATCCCTCCAAGGCAGCGACGTCTCTTGCAAAGTTACCATCGCGACGATGATTACGTGTTGCGCGAAAATAGGCAGCCAAATAAGAACTTCAGAAGCATGAGAGTGCATCGTTCCATTCCAAGAAGCAGATCAGACGACGTTGCCGACTACGAGGAAGCGTTGCAAGAAGAAAGCGACGACGAGGACAAGAGCGACATCGTTTACGAGGGCAGCGCCGACGAAGACGAGGAGGAGGAAGACGAGAGGAACTACGAGGACGACGAAGAGACGGTGAACGAGACAGAGCCGCCTGCGCAGTATTACGACTACGGTTAGTACTTAGAGGGAAATCTTTTCCTGGCTTTTCTAGATCGATCTCCGTGGCTCCGCGAAGGGTCGACGGAGCCCCAGGAAACGTAGTCGTGTGGCGAGGTCCGATTACGTGTCCGTCGGTTTCGAGGGTAAGCCAGGGGTCGATGAACCCATGAAGAAGCGGGCTACGAAGATCAGATCCGTTACAGAGGAGTGTGAAGATGACTCCACGGAAGCAGTGCAGTATTACGATTACGGTGAGGGAACGTCGACAGAGGAAGAGTAATGTCCTAAATTCCTTTCCCTCTGGATTCCATCCGTCGAGGAATCCTAACTTCCGGGCCGAGGATCACCGGCGATTTTCGTGCCAGGCGGATGTTAAATGGTACAGCATCTGGAAAGAAGAAAATGTTCCGCCTGTTCTTGATCATCGATTATTGATCATTCTGGAGATCTTGTATGCGCAGATATAAGCCTCTTGGGTCGAACGTCAACCACTGATCATTCTGGGAACCTTGTATGCGTAGATTTAAGTCTTTTGCACTGATCATCAGCCACCGATCAGTCTAGGAATCTTGCACGCGTTGATTTAAGTTTCTTGGACAGATTAGCGTGAGTTGTAGCGAGCAATGTTTTGACAAGCGTTGGTGAACGTATGATGGCGATGGAACAGATGGAACAACTACTTTTTCTTCTCTTGTTTTAATAAAATTTTGGTCTTTTTAGATGCCGGTGAAAATACGACTTCGTCGCGAGGGCACGGAAATAGGCAAGATACGTTTGACGTGAAATTCGTGGCGTTTGGAGCTCTGCTCGTTTCTCTTGGATAATAGCGGATGAACGCGAGGAAGATCTGAGAAATTGCCGTCCACCAAGAGGAAGTAACTTTGAGCAGAATTGTTCCTTGTGCAAATAGAAATAAAGGGATGAAATTATCATCGTCCAACTGCAGTTGAATCTTCGTTTTTGCCGTTAATTTTGAACGCGATTTCACCGGTTTTAACGACAGCGGAAAAAGGATCCTCAAGTTTCGTACAATGGGTTTTGTTCGAAATTTTTTACGTTTGTATCTTTCAACGTTGGTTCACACGGTCAATTGCGGTATACCAAAGCGAGAAAGCAGAAGATATCTGTGTCTGAAACAAAGGTGGAATTTACTTACGAATGCGAAAGATTCATTGATCAATATCTTTTTAATTGCGTCCATTAGGTAGCAATGCAGGAATTACGATGCAATTTGTAAATGATATCAGCACACGAACGAAATCATGATTTACAAAGTTATTTGCAAAAGTCTATCTCGTGTTTCTGTTTCCTAGTTCCTTATGTCGGGGAATTACAAAATTACCGGACGTCGGGCGTTCACAAGCTTTACAACAATCTGTACCACAAGGGGAAGTATTATTATCAATTATAGTGTGACCAATTTAACTTAGATTCTAAATGCAGAACCCCAATGTGGGAGGTCAATGATGCGACTGTACTAATGTCCTCAATAGTGAAGCCTCAAATAAATACGTTCAATATTTATGGTTATTTCGCGGAGTATTTAGAATTTTTTATAATTCGAGAAATCTACTATTTCAAATCCATAAAAATCAATCTACAATATAATATATTATAAATAATATTCTACAAAACAGTTGTTCCACTGATAATTAGAGGATTCGAGCTTTGAATTAATTAAGAATTTGAGAACTGATTCTATACAGCATTCAAAATTTAAAGAAAAAGTTTTCCAAAATATAGTAACCGAGGAAATACTTTTACTTTATTTAACCAACACATTACAATACAGTGTCTCCTTCGAAATGAGGAGTGGCTAGACGTGAAAGAATACAAAGGGTCTTTAATCGAGCCTAATCAACCTAATTAAGACAATTTGTGTGGTCGTCGACCATCTGTCGAGAAGTTCGCCCTACGTGACGTAAAGATTCATGGTCGCCCATAAGTTCATCGTACTTGCATAGATTAACGTTTAGAAAGTTCTGAGCTTGCATTATTAAAACTATCCTGATATTTTATTCATGCAACCTTTGTTGCGTGCTACGACGAATCGATTACAGCGTATCGATTAGATTTACAACACCTTTTTTTCAATTTTAATTGCTATGGTCATTTTTTCCGACCTTCAATTTTACGTGGGTTTCGAACCATCGAGGCTACGGTATATCAAACAATAATTTAGAAAAATTTCTTAGAGTTGACAGCGATTTAAATTTGACCTTGAATGCAAGTTCGAGTCTTTACTTCTGTTGATGCCGTAGCTCCCTTCTTTTCTCTTTTACATTTTTTCGGTTTTAATTGTTATATCCAATCTTTCTAGGACCTACTGTTTTAGATGGATTCTGAACCACAAGTGCTATGGTATATTCGATAATAATTTAAAAAGAATTTTCTTGAGGAGAGAACTTAAGGAAAGAACTAAAAGAACTTTCCCATACACGCCATAGCCCCTCGCAATGTGTTTTCGCCAGTGCTAAACTGAGTATTGAGCATATCACTCAATCTCTCTTAATTGTACGAATTTTTCGTGCCCGCCAATAATTAATTAGCGATCTTTCTCGGTATATTATGCAACTAACGTTACAGCAGGTTTCGCATTAGCTGGCATTGTAACGGCCGTAAAAAGTCATCCGTCGAACAAACGATAAATCGTCATTGTGTTGCTTTCGATACACACAACCAACGTCGTCCTGAATAACGATTAGATCTGACTCGTTTCATCGCACGAAGGAGAGCCTCCGCCGTTGAACATCGAATTAAGAATACGTGTCCCGAAAGATTTATTCGTTCGATAAAGACTTTCCGAATGTTTCTGCATTAATTTAATTTATCGTTCTTGTACACGGTGCTATTGAAATTCCGAATTGAGAATTTTATAATCGCCGTTGCACGCAGTAGGATAATATCCCGCTATTCCGATCGAAGACGTGCAAGAAGAACGTGCCGTATTATGTTGAAACTGTACAAAGCGATAAATTGTCGTGAAACGTGGGCGTTGATATTGGTAGTATCGCGTGATATTATAAGAGAGAGGGTGAGAGAGAGAGAGAGAACGAGAAAGAATTAAAAAAGGTAGAAAGAGTGAATATTATATAGGCGCTCGACGAGATGTCTCAATAATTAATTAACTACTTTGCATTCTGATCGCGTGTACCGTTATTCGTGTTATATTGAGAGTTTACGTGCGCATTTTCCGCTCTTGTTAAGGCTAAGAAATCGTGAGAAACAGTTACCCTGAAAATATCTACGCTGTGTGTACGTGATTCGACGTGAGATTTAATTCTCCTATTTTCATACCCCGCGTTGCGATATTTATCGGCAATGATATCGGCACTGCACATAAATCAACAAGATGGGAATGGATCCTTTTAACATTAACTACTTTTTCAATTTTTTCCTTGTTACTCCGCTTGGAAATCTTTCTGCTCTACGCGATACCGTGGTAATTGTGCCTCTTTAACGAATTACTCTACTGTAACTCCGCTCTCTGAATAGTACTGTGTAGCGATGCATTTTGCCGCGTTCCGTGAATTCTATCGCTATGGAACACCGTACACGTAATGTTCTACGTGTCGACAATGTCTGATTTCGACCATGTGTAATATCCTAATGCGGTAACCGAGGGTCTCGAATAACCGAACGTGGATGCTTTCATTCTTTTGGCGAATAGTACGCGCGTATCGCTGCCTGCCCATAATTTTGCCTGGATTCTACAGAAGGGAAGCTGGACTATGGGAAATTATGTAAAAAGGGACTTTCCAGGGAGAAGAGATAAAGGGTTTAAGTTTGGAATTACTGATTGGGAGATGGATACTTTATTCTTATTGCCTGTAGACACTTAAACTTGATTGTGTTAATTAGTTTGCTGAGAATGTACAGTTTTAGGTGTCTTTTTAGATAATGAGAGTGCTGGGCATAATACTGCAGAGGAAAAAGAACTGTAGGAGTGACGAAGGGATTTTAATTTGGTTCCAGTAATAAGGACTTTAAAGCATGATTTTTGTTAGTACCTTAAACTTGGTAGTTTTACACGTCAATTTATAAATCCCCATGGCAATGTCCCCCTGGAAAGTCAAAGTCCCTTTAATAGAAAGCTTAAACCTTTATCCAAATACCATGATTTGACTAATTGCAACTACAGCTCCGTAACACAACCTTAACACTATTTACCAAGGCAGCAAAAATGTCCATTTTTATTCCAATCCTACTTAAAGGTAACCAATTACATCGTTCAATATTCTCCCCCCTTCGCTCCTTTTCTCTTATCACATTTATTTATGATATCGAAATAAACTGGATTAATCGTGAGTAATTAAAGCATGATTTTATCCAACACCTCTCACAGAGGCTGTTAGCACCTCTCATCTTCCATGCACGCGATTATTGCCCGCCGGAACAGCGATAGCGTATTATTTCGTACGAAACCGATAGAACCCAAACGAAACCATCCTCTTCCGTTCTTGCAAAGCAAATAGTCACCACTTACCACGAGCAATGCCGTTTGCGCCTTTCCCAACGATTTACGACTCGCATCCTTCGTTGCATAGCCAAAGATTGCGCTCGGGCGATTGATCGTAGTGCCGTAAGTAACGCGATATCCCGCAAGGAATGCCTCGGCGATACCTTTAAACGTGGAGCTCCGTCGACAGCGCACGTAGAACTTGACCCCGCCGCGTCAATCCATCGCCGTTCGGTGTCAGTGACCTGCCTCAAAAAAAGAAACTAATTCCACCGGCCAGTGGCCCGTTACACACTCGTCGCGTACACGACCACGGGATTCTGTGTGATCTCACGAGTTCAATTCAGAGAAGCCTGCCGTTCGTTTCGGCGATCGTGTTACGCAGGGAGCTGTCGTACCTTGGAAATTATCGACGGCGATTCGATGGGACGAGTTACGAGATGGGTCGCCACGGCGAGGGCAATAAGGTCTCTTTTCTTTCATTTGTATATTACGGCGTTTATTGCTGCGATTATTTCGCTTAGAACGTTACAGTTTTAGATGGGTTCCGAACCTCTGGAGTTGGAATATGAGCCGCTCAGAAGCCAATGCGGTTAAGTAATTTCTTTTGATATTTTCTGATTTTGGTAAGTTTTAATAGAACGAAGTTTGTTCTATTCAAATTTACAGAAATCAGAAAATATAAAAAAAATTGATTTGACCGTATTGGCTTCTGAGTGACTCATATGTTAAATGATAATTTTGAAAGTTCTCAGATGTGATGGGCGATTTGAACTTACTGTTAGACCCATTGATTCCAAGTTGTAACATTTACCTCCTTAACCTCCATAGTCCCATAAGATCTCTTATATGGGGGATTAACAATTCTGAGGGAGGGGTAAGTCTAACTTGCGCGTAAGAAATAATATTTGGATTAGCGAAGGTTGTTGCACTTAGTAAAGGAATTTCCACGATTCTACATGTTATTTTTACTATGTTTCAGAATTTGTTTACACGGCGGGACAACACGTAGAACTTAGGCTTCTACTAGGAAGCTGGAGAAACAACCTGAGACTAATGTGACTAGATTTAAAACTGGAAGTTGTATAATGCGCATGAGTAATACCTGCTTCAGTCGTATAGCTATCCTCTTTCCACAAATTACCGCGAATATAAATTAAGTCGCTTGTGCTGGTCTATTAAGGAAAAGTGTTCAAAGCCGTCGACGACATGCGTCGCAATATGCAACTGGAAGCTGTCACAAAGGAATACCTTGCAACTTTGTAACGACAGTGCGAGGTATTCAGAAAAGAAACAATAAGCAATATGAACGGAAGTGGGATACTTTTGCGCGCCTTTTTGTACCGACATAAAGTAAACAAGTATGCGGAGGGGAGCGTAGTGGACTGACCGACCGCGAGAAAATTTTACGAACCCGTCTATGGAATCCCATACCATCGTCATTGATTCATACGTCACGTATCGATATTACGTGGGTGGGGATTGGAAACTTAACCGCAACACCGCGAGCGAAAGCAGCGAAGTTTCTTCAGTATTTACCTTACACTGCAAAGATATTCTCCTCGTTCCGTGATGTTATCGTTCTACGTTTCCCCTTCATCCAATACTACGACGTGTCCCACGTTGAAAGCACCGGGCCCTCGCATAAAGTAAAACAACAGTAGTTTCAAAAATATCGACAAAGAAACCGTAATCCCTGTGCGTTTCTTTGTGTCGTTTAAACGTTAAATCGGCATGAGAGAAGAAGAGAAGAAACTGATCGGTAGCAAGCCGGCTTTACGAACACGTCCGGGGGGCCCGAGTAACCACCTCGCGATTGGTCGAACGTTGTACCACGTGGCGACGTTGCGCGGGTGGGGATTGGCCAGCACGGTCGCGCACCGCGGGCGAAAGCGGCGAGTTTTGTTCTAGTATTTACCCCGCGGTGTAAAGCTGCCTCTCGCGCTCTCCGATGTCCTTAAGTCAGGTTCCATTGTTCGCGTCGCATCTTCCATGTTTCTCTTACGTCGTAGAGAATCCACGATGTTCTCCGATGTGTTCCAAGTGGTGAAAGAGTAAGGAGCGTGCGCCATGTTCGCGCCACGAAGAACACGCGATTGACCGGCTATCGTGGCAAAGTGATACGTTTCTTCCGTGAAGATTCTCGTGTGTGCGTTTAAATATCTCCTTGGAATATCTTACGGTGCATGTGACTGTGAGCTCTTGCCGATAGAAAAGCAAAAGGCTATAGTGGTAGTAAACGACGAGGCGAGAGCACGCTGTGGGATCGTGGAATGCGCGCTGACAGGTATCCGCCGCCGCGCCGTCGCACTCGGAATTCTCTGTGCGGTTCTAACCTTCTTTCCCTCTTCCTTTATCTCCACGTTCGACGCTTCTTTCTCGCTCGAAACAACGTAAGACTTGCGTGTTTACGCGATCGTCCACCTCTCTTCGGTCCTCTCTATCACTTTTCTCTTTCGCTCGTTCCCATCGTCTCCCTTGCACTTCATCGCGTCATGGACGCTCGGCACTTTTGACAGCTGTCATAGTGAAGTATGTACAAAGATAACTCGTTGTCTTTCATCGGATGTTTATGGAAAGTACACCATCTTTGACTATTATCGTAATATTTTTCATTATGTACTAGTCGAACGATGTGAGGACTGTTCGTTAAATTAAACTTCTAATTGTCATTAGGGCTACTGAAATTCGCACTTTTATCTCGGTCGGTAAGTTTTTGATAGTCCGCGTTGCGAAATATTTTGAAACCCAGTCTGGATAAGATCGAACTATCTAGCAGCTGTCGTTTTAAAGACGTTACATATTTCGTGCTGAAGTATTCTACCGTTCTATTGTAACCACGTGGAATTGAGGGAGTACGAAATTCATGTACGGAACGGATTCTATCGGGATAATAAGTAGAAAGGATTTTTTAAAATCTCAATTGACCATGCGAGCGTTTCCGGAACGTTAAACTTATCCGTAGTACAAAAGTACGTTATGTAAAGTGAAAGTGCTTGCAGGAACATGTTAAACGCATTATGATACGCAATGACACGTGTAATGTTACGTATTACAATTCAGGTTGGAAAATTAAAAATGGAAGTTTTATCAACTACACTTAAACATAAGCACGAGGAAGGCATTCTATAAATAATTGCAATTCTTTAACGGTATTGAAAGTTTCGAAGAATAGCTACAAAGTAATAACGACGACAGGGTATAAATTGCGATTTAAAATTTGTTTTCGAAGTTCATTAATTATTTTACAGATATTTTTTCTTCGGGGGTTTAATACGTTTTTCAAATTTGCATAAAGCTGGGGGATTTTAAGCTAAATTTGTACACAATGTATCTACGAGTTGTAATTTAGAGACAGAATTACTTCCTAGCCTTTTATTTAATTTAGATCGTCAAGGACGACTGACAAACGGCACAAGCATGTTGCAATTAACTACATACAGTTCAAATGAATCATTTAGGAAAAATATTGAACCTTTTATCTCCACGTTTTATTACATTTCTAAACAGTTATTGAATTTACTAATATAAAACAAAAATGAAACGATTCTTGTGAATATGGATTTTATTGAATGAAACAATTTGTCATGTGAGAAGACAAATGTATAACGAATGCATACGTCGCGTACATTACATAAGTTAGATGACGCAGAAAGAATCGTGATTTATAAGAGGGATTAAAGACTTGTATCATACATGATGCTTCCTACTTTAAATCGAGATCCGATAACCGTTACACTGCCATTTCTATAAACCGATTTGATAACCGTACGAAATAAGTACTCCTTCATCCTTCCCCCGAATCTCGGAACTTCGTAAACGTATTTTTAATTTCATTGGTATAAACTTGCAGATCAGCAGAAGCAAGATAATTACGATAGTACACTTAACGAGCTCGAGATATCAGTAATCGTTACATTGATTTGGCTCTTGTGTAATGACATTTTCTTATTACGTACATTTCGCCGAGTCGATGAAAAAAATTAAAAATCGCGGTAGGTGCTCGCAGTTATCCGAACGTACGGGGCAATAAAACGTTCTGGCAATCGGGAATTCCAATTTCCAGCCACGTTCGTCCATTCGTGCCTTCCGCGAAGTCGCGAAAAAGTTACGAGCACGCGTGCCGTTTCGGCCGGTCCACATAAGAAATACGGCCACCATAAAGTTTCCTTTTTTATCGGTAGACATTTCAGGAAGAGAAAGACTGTGAAGGGCGACAACCTTGATCCTTATCCAATTACGCATGCGCAAGTTCCGCGCGCGTAAGAATTCTCATCGTATCGTTTAAATCCGTTGCTCGAAGCAATGTTTAACGTTACACGCCGTAGGCTATATGTTTCTTCCGTAAAGTCTGTGCCACAACGATTATTAAAAAATTCTCTCGCGTTTCTATCGTGCTTTCCAGTTTTCTTAAAGTAACAATCGTTATATCTGTTGTTCTTTGACCCCAGGGATTTTTCTAACCTAACAAACTTTCGGTGAATCGAATACGTTGTACGAGAATGTTCGTGTATTCGATTAGAAAAGTGAGATGTTTAAGTGTAGTCCGATATAAAACAGTGAAAGGTGATAAATAATGAAGATTTCAAAGGAATGTCCATTAACCTCTCTGCGTAACCGTCTTACATCGTGTTTCTTCGTAACAGATGCAGCGCTATCTGCAGCGGTGTGAGTAAACGATTTCTTCGTACTGACATTTCCATTATTTATCATGGAATACAGGCGTTCAGTTTTATTTCGATGTAGTGGATATTTTAATGAATATCGAAGTTAATTTATAAACAACGAACGCTTATGTTCGCGGACTGTTGATACTAATTTACGGTTCGATTAGAATGCAACTGCAACACTGGCACTTCGAACACTTTGGCTTTAATCGCTACAAAAAATTCGATTTGTAGTAAATGAAGCATTGAATTTCAAGTCGGACGACGGAATATCTGACAGTTAATTTTCATTTTTGCGCCATGAATTCGACTTGGCTTTGACTCAGGAATATAATCTGGATCGTGAATGCGAGTTGTTTTTGTTACGTTGGACCGTAATCTGCACCACAAATTGGGTGGGGGGTTATGGTGGCGACGAGCGTAAGCCTTGGACTTCCAAGCGTTGGACTCGAGTTCGAATTCTCTTGCCATCTCTGGGAATTGATGTTCCACGTAATATGTATATCTGACCTCGGTATATACATACTTCACGACTGAATATAACAGTTCTTTCTTGGTGGTTCAGAACCCACCTAAAACAGTAGGTTCTAAACTCTAGGAGTCTAGGCTCCAGGTTCTAAAAGATGGTCATAGTAGTTAATACCGGAAAAATAAAACAGATAGTAATACCGTTCGACATGTCTTTTTCTTTAGTAATTCACAACGTTTTTATCTTTTCATTATGATACAATTTCTAATTATTCGAAAGATCTAATCTCGTGATGGCGAACCTGGGGCACGTGTGCCGAACATGGCACATACAACAATTTAGCTGACACGTGAACGATTTATAAATTCAATTTTTTTTAAATAGATAATTCAGAAATAGGAGTCGATTGTATTTATTTAAATCACTAAGGAAATAAGAGCTACTCAGCACGTGAGACAGTGTACATGCAATATTTGGCAATTTTTAGCACACGGCAAAAAGGTTCACCATCACTGATCTGATCCATTGCATTTTATCAACGTTTTCAGTCCGCCTGGAATATTAAATTTTTACTTTTATTCAATTGAAATATTACCGTACACTTTCAATAATCAATTCAACAACGCTTTCACTCTACCTAGAAAATAAAATTGTGACTCTTGTTCAATGTAAACATTGCCGTACGCTTTTAATAACTTCAACATCAAACTCCCAAAATGTTCTCCAAACCCAGAAATCTCCATTTCCCAACGGAAAGAAGGTTTACCAGTCATTTCTCCATGTGCGCTAGCACGTGCGGATTGAAAGTTCTACTCACTATTTCTGCTCTCCCAAAAAGAAAAGACTTGGCGCCCGGAAGAGCCGGAGGGTAGAGCATGAGGGCCCTCGAGGAAAGGCGGAAAGGTGGTTCACAGTTCGACGGAGCGGTTAATGATCGGGAGTCATCGAAGAGAGTACGCCACTTCCCCGTCACCAGAAGATGAGTACGAAGGAGTCGAGCACAACAACGATGACTACGACGATGACAACGGCGATGACATCGTCGACGATGGTCACCGTTTCGTCCGAGGATGAGGAGGAGCCGGCGACCTTGGGCGAATCCACCGACATGGACCTGGTGAACGGACCGAATCCGTGGCTTCCGGCCTACGGCTTCCAGCTGCAACATCATTCCCACTTTCAGCCTACGCACGAGGATCTACGGGCTAATGGTTCGTTCTTTTAATGTCGTCCTCACTTTCTATTGTGTTATTGTCTTTTTTTACGGGTGCTTGGACAGATGCTTGTTTGTATGGATGCGTTTAATGTTTTGGGAGATTTGTGTTGGACTTTGAGGTTTGTGTGGGATGTTTAAATGGATTTTGGGTCGATTGAAATATTAACCCTTTGCGGTCCGAATTATTTTGTCAAGTTTGTAGCGAGGTAAATGAAATTAATTGCACGACATTTTCTGTCGGTTGGTTATTCACTCTTTTTTAGTGATAGCAATAATTATAGGTACTGACGGATATTTAGGTGATATTACAAAGTCATGATGAATTTGAAAAGTCGATATTAATTCGTTAGAAAATAAAACGGAGTGAAAAGCTATGTCGAGTGTAGCTCGTGATATGGTTGATGGAACAGGAAATTTTGAAGCTTCCCAAAAATCATGAAATTGAAAATATCAGTGGATCACGACACGATAAAGTTATTTCTGTGTTATTAACACTAGATTTACGGAAGCCGTCGAATTGACGGGTTACTCCTTGTTTTATAAACATTTCTCAATTTTACAGAGAAGCTGGACAGTAGATATTTCACGTGTATTTTATAATACAATAATGACTTAACGAATTACCATATTTGTCGTTTGATCCGTCTTTTTTCAAAGCCCTTATTTAATATATTGCTATGTAACAGATTTCACGCCCGTAAATCTTGTGTTAATATTGCGTTAAATTCTTAGATGTATCATACATCACAGACAAATTTTTATTTTAGCAATTTAATTTGCAATTATTACGGAGGCAGTCACAAAAGAAATCGTAGGGGAAGGGGTTAATGAATGATTTATTTTTATATTTTTGAGATATATGTGTGGCACTTTGACTTTGGCTCTGCTACATGTTTCGTATTTTGTAAACTTGTAATTTGTTTGCAAATATGCGAAGCAGGTCTGTGTTACTATTCTATCTATGGATTTATTTAGTAAGCTACTACGACGAGTAGTAAGTTCTTGCGTTTAAAATTCTATCACGCTTTCCTTCCTCCCGTACTATTTTTCATTATTCAAACTTGACGTTGGATTACGAAGCGGTTAATTTACCATTTTAATTATGTGGATTTCTCGCTTTTCATTTTTTCTAGTAACACATATTTTATCGAACCAGTCGGTATGAAATTGATTGCTTTTTCTGAAAGTAGATCCCATTAAAGACCAGAACACAGTCTGATTTATGTAATAGGAATACTTCTCATCCGCTGGATCGTAAAATCGACTCGTTAAAATTCCTAGCTAGAAAAATTGCATCTATCGATAAATCAATTCCCAAATATGTTTCACAAGATTCCTCGCTTTGCTGAACATCGTAAATTTACAGTTGTTTCGGAATTTCATCTATAATTTTGCCTTTGCGAATTTAATTTAACAATGAGATTGTAAAGATTGTTATTTTTGAGTTGTTCAATCGATCGGACAATTACGTTCGAGAGCAAATGACTTGATTGTTGTTTATGATTTTGATTTGGACTGATGTAAATTGTTTTATTAATGTTAGCAATCCCTTAGAAATTGATATTAGGCGATTTGCGACATTGTATTACATGGTAACAATTTTATAGTAAAAAATTAAATTCGGGACCAATATTATTATCACGATATTAAACAATGACCCTCAATTTTTCATCCACGGATTACCGCATCGTACGTCATATTCATTAATAAATATTTGTTTAACGACCAGTTGATTGATCGTTTACAATTAATACGTTAATTCATCAATATTTTTCAACACTAAAACCACCGGCGTTGTATTTGTTATTTTTAAACATGCCGAAAAAGTACTTTAGAGAAGGAAAAATCAAGAAGAGAAAAATATGATCAATTAAGCAATTTACGTTTTATAAGACAGAAGTGGAATATTTATTTCATGGCTCCTCTATCAATTTGGGAAATTTTTCGAACAAATTCAAACCCGGTCATTTCGATCGCCTTGGTAGCTTTAGCGTTAAAACCCTCCAAAAATCTTATCGAACATATCATTAAATATTCTCTATTCGATTGAACCCTGCAATACATCAATTCCCTCTCAATTCCTTACATAAATTGCACCATTGAATCCGGTCGACATTGACTAACAGACACGCATATTATATTAAAAACAGGAAATTCCATTATTTACGACGAGTTCCAGAAGTCCTTCTCCTCATCCACGCTCTAGATATCGGTCGAGGTTCGTACCATTACCGTAATTTCCATCGGGCAGAAAATGCCGTGGTTTTGCATACAAATCGCTTGTTAATGGCCAGCCTTAATGTGGGCTACTTTCTATAAACCGTCGATGAGCGCGCGAGAGTTAATGAAAAACCTTGAACAGGGACAGAGGGTGTCGGCTGTGCAATTTAAATCGTCAAGGTGGACGCCTCAATCGTTCGTCAAAATTTTCATAAAATGCCTGGAGGTTTGTACAAGGTGTCCCGTTGAATCGCAACTTGTCGAAACGTGGACGATATTCGCAAAAGGCAGAAATTAAATATTTCCACTTCAGTGACCGACGAGTACGATGACCGCCGCGTGTTATCAAAATATCCATGGCGGTCCTCGGCAGTCGCACCTTCCACGTATTCGTCTCGTTGTCCTCCAACAATAACAAGTCGTTTCGATGTTCGCCTCGCTATCAGTTTGCCTTCGACCGCCGATGAGTAATCAGTGCTCCGTGAATGGGTTTAACACTAGGTTTACGGAAGCCGTCAAATTGACGGGTTCATACTTTTTTTATAAGCATTTCTCAGATGTGTAGAGAAACGGTACAGTAGATATTTCACGTGTATTTTACAATACAAAAATTACTTAACGAATTATCAGCTTTGCAGATTGATCCTTCTTTTTCCAAAGTCTTTATTTAATGTATTGCAGTGTGACAGATTTCAGTCCCGTAAATTTAGTGTTAAGCAATTTTAGCTATTAACCGCTTAATGACTGAATTTATATTCAAAATTATGTCGAAAATGCCCGATTTTTTTATACCATTTTTGCCATCTACAGATGTAGCTCACTAGACGTAGCTTTGTAGGGCACAAAAAACAGCATTTTTTTCGAGAAACACAAGATGTTTATTATGCTTCAGAATACAACCCGAGTTAACTCGGGCTTCAATGGAAAAGCCAAAAAAAACACAATCTAACCAAAAGTAATACAACACTGTCGTCTAAGTAATAATAGGTAATAAGAGCTAAAGTAAAAATCAAGTAAATATATTTTATGATCTGTAAATATTATTGACAGTATGGTATAAAGGCACATCACAGTCTGGACTTTCTAATTTTTGTAAATTTTAATAGAAGGAAGTTTATGCCATCAAAATTTACAAAAATCAGAGAATATAAAGAAATGGACTTAATCGCATTGGCTTCTGAGCGAATCATATCATAATATTAGCGCGTGTGAAACGGTTGCGCTGAGAATCACTGGCGGTACCTTGCGTTTTACGGGTCTGTTTTAATTTCTCAGCCGAAACCAAAACTTGTGTTGCAACTTTCAATTATGGTTTCCTCGAGAAGAATGTCTGCTCTATCGCCTCCTTCTATTAGAATCCCCCCTAGGCACCTAGTTTTTAAGATATATAGGAAAATATCCACAAAACTTCGGGCATTTTGGACGGTGTTTGTTTATAATTCTAGTTAGTTATAACTAGTTATAGTTTTTTTCTATCGCTTTCAAATCTGCACAAAATGTCTGGAGATGTGTAGAAGATATCTTGCGGAATCGCAGTGTATCGAGGCAATGAGAATATTTGCAAGGTCATGCGAATAATCTGCTACCTGGTATCCGATGAGATTCTTTGATTTTCTTTGTTTCTTGTGAGTTTTTCCGTCGTATTGTAGACCTTGGTTTACATATAGCTGGATTAATTGCACTAACTGTACGTAATTGAGAGTACAATCACTCCAAGTGAAGTACAATTAACATTTTAAAGTCACGCTGTATAATGTAAACATTCGAAAAAGTATTAAAACTGTATGTAAATAGAAGTGTGCAAATCAGATGTAAATTGACGTGAACAGTGTAAAGTATGTTAAGAAGTATATACACTTCCAGTGTCATGAATCATGGAAAGTTCATTTACGTATAATTATAGACCATTAAGTGTAACGAAACCTGTTTGCATAGGTTGCGTGCTTATTAGATTTCCATGCAGAATCTTTTTCAGAAATAAAAAGTATCTGAATGCATAAAGTTTCATTCGAAAGAATGTGCATTCATTTAAAATGTTACTTGCTATAGTTCTACCGGTGATTATGAAAAAGGTCTATGTGAAATACCTTTTATTGGAAACATGAATTATTTCATTCTGCACAAACGTTTATTACAACTACTTTGTATAAATTAATTGTGACAGTTAAATGATAGTTGTCTGACTACGCAGAACCAAAGAAAAAATCGAAATATCTCGAAATACGGAACGAATAACTCATTTGAGGTCAGATTTCTTTCAAAAGACGATCTCCAAAGATTAAAATTTTGAATAATTTCCAACAGCCGCAATGATTTCGGTTACGAGCTTCTCGTGTTTTGGTCTTAGCTTGCTACCAGTGTAAATTGGAATTTTCACGCGTCTCCAATTTTTACTTTTTTCAAAAAACAGTCAACAATCTTATCTCCGGTGCTAATTCTTCGCTATTACCTGAAACTATAAATTTCTAATAATTAGACAAACGGTGTGTAATTAAGCTTTCTGACTGGTACCACATTACAGCGGGAGTATAATAGGGATAACTTTATGGCATAATTTGATACCATAACATTCTAGTTGTTCCAAGACCATCGTCATAATTACCGGCACGCATATTCACTCTACAATTATCAACTTTGTTGGCCACGTGCAATAATCGCGTTACAATTTCTGGGATACAAGAAACGCAGAGAATTTTGAAAGAAGGCAAACCGGCTATTATTTTTCCGTGAGTCGATGGGTTATTCTTGTCCGTTAGTCACGGAACGAACGGCAACAGGCGACATGCAACAGGTGGTTCTTCCATGATGTTGCATATCAGTGCGTGCCTTTGCACTCGTGCAAGACAAATTGCATTTCTGGAGGATGATTTGCTCTCAGAGTTTCTAGTCGAACCGATTTCTCGCTTTCGGTGCAATCAGCGTAGGTTATTGGATCTTTTGGTGATAATGATTATTGCCGTTAAATTCGAGATCATCATTGCTTTCCGAGGATTATCGTAGAAAGGAAATCGCTGTCTTGTGCCGTTTACTTGTATATTATCTTGCAATCGAGCATTTCCAAAGATCTTTTATTTCCTTTATTTCTTCGATTCTATAGAGTCATGTTAATGCCATGGAGGCTATGGTTGTTAAGGAGGTAAAGGCTCGGACTCTCAAGCAGTGGGCAATACTTTAAATCTTTTAACAGCTATGGGAAATTTTTTCTAAATTATTAATTAACATTTCAAAGCCCCGGTGGTTCGGAACCCACCTAAAGCAGTAGGTCGTAGGTCAAACGACCATAGAAGTTAGCCCATTTGCATCATAGCTCTAAATACGGCAGAAGACCCGCAGTACCGCGCATTTCCGCGCGCAGCAGTTTAACATTGTACAGGGCGGAATATTCCGCGGCTGGTGGTAAAAGACGATCGTCATCCGCGGAATATTCCGCTTACGGATCGATATGGGTTAGAGGAGCTATTATGGGTCACGAAATGAAAGGTTTAACTCACAGTCAGTGGGCCCAAGTGACCTCTGAGAGATTCTTCCTTAATTATTATTTAATATTTCGTAGCTTCAGTGATTTGGAAGCCACCTAAAACAATAGCTACTGGGGGAATGAGAATAGTAGTTGAAGTCAAAATTCAGAACAATAGAAGCTATGGTGCGCATGGAGTTAAAGGCTAGAACTCGCAGTCAGTCAGCCTGACCTCAAATCCTCAAAATTCTTCCTGAGTTTATGAATTTAATTCTTCCTGGATTTAATATATCACGACCTGAGTTGTTCTGGACCCACTTAAAATACTCTTTGATGAAATTATAGCAGTTCAAGCCCAAGAAACTACGAGCAAGATTAATGCTACGGTTATTAGTAATTGAGCCATTGAGTGCACAAATCGATTAACTCCACTTTTTGAATTTTTTAAAATTTAAGTCTCAAAGCACTTGATTGAATCCTAACTTTTTATGTTTAGAATAAATTTTCGTAATAATAATGATTAACACCATTAAATGACGAAGTTTGTTTGGCCATCGAATAATAAGTAATTGAATTCAGGTGTCAATCTAATTAATTCCAAGGCTATTCCGCCTTATTCATTTCGTACTTCGTTAGAGGAAAGCCAAATGCGATTATATATTCTACAATACTTATTTGTATTTATATTTTGAAGGGAATTTTGAAAAGGAGTGTATACTATTTCGTCACGTTTCTCCACGTTGGGTTTTATGCAATTAATCGATTTTTGCACAGAACGGCTCAATTATCCTAAAGACACTGTTCACGTTAAAACGTTTTGTGCAGAAAGATAAAAACAGCCAGAGCCAACTCCGCTGGCATTTCAAGTGCAAAGGGTTAATACATCGAATAGGCTGCATCCGTTCGCAGAAGGATGTTATGGAAAATCAAGAATGATTTGAAATAACATTGAAAACGAATGGAGACTTCTCAATGGTTGCGTCTCCTCGAATTCCGCCAATTGTCGGATCGATGCGTCATTGCAATCTAGGCTGTTTAGCGATTATCAAAGAAGTAATTGATCCGTCGTCTGTTGGAACTAAATTGGATGAATGATTTACAAGGGATTACGAAGAGACCGCGAATTGGAACGCTGCGTTGCATTTATTAGAATCCGATTTAAGTTTAGAATCAGCAAAAATGCGAATCCTATTTTTTTAGAATTCTTGTTCTTCGAATTTTCGCAACTTCTCTTACAATTATGTTAATTTATGGTAAAGAATTTTGCAGTAGATAATCAATGTCCCTAAATCAGAGATTCGGAAATGAAATTGGGTTTTGCTTCAATTATAGTTAAATCTACAAAATTCCACGACTTATATTTAACTCGACAACACTCATTTTCTATTTTCTGAAGAAAGTTTGAAAGAAAATTAAAAATATTTGATACTCTGCAGTATTCAAATAAATTCCGGAATTCCCTCTGTTCAGTTTGATAACCTTCGTACTTTATTCTTCGAATGAAACTTCAGATACCAAAATTTAACACGTCGAATGCCATGGGGGTCACCGGTGACCGGCACTGTCGAATTCGATGAAATTTCTTATGATTTTTAAATTGCGATATTCTCGGATATGCTAATATATTCAATATTAAAATATTGCCGTTAGAAAAGTGAAGTATCACTGAGTACATAACTATTCTTACTTTCAACATTTTAATTCCACAAACATGTGATTATAATAGAAAAAGTTTCGGTTCGGTGGAAATGATGAAACTAGCGAAATACAGGTGGCAGTCAACGAGTTAACTAATTTATATTTAGAAGAAATTATGGTAATATTTTGCATATCAAAGTATTCTCTGCGCAACTTGCATCTAAAGAAGTTTTCACAATTCATATCGCTATCTCTGATGAAATAATTTAGCCCTAATTTTAGCTAGAATTACCATGCAATAGACCCAACATTTAAATATTCTCCGCACACATCGTATCCAAAACGGATCTGAAAAGTTCCATCCCGTATCTTCGACTTCATCGCGAGCGTTCTCTATCTGCAGCAGATACGCAAAGTTTAATTTGATAGCTCCGTCGTTTTTCAGCGATGGAAAGTAGCGATAATGTACACGGTGTAGTTTGCGATCTTAGAAAGAGCGGCTCTCTCGTGCTGCATGATTGCGCTGATTCTTAGATTTATGTAAACGACATTCAAGTAGCCTGAGTCACAGAGATTTCCGCGTGCTGGAACTTTTGCCAGCGATCTTCCCGCTGGAAGAAGAAAGAAACAAAGTGTATTCCCTGATTTAGCGGCGCCGCACCGCGAAAGTATCTTCTGCGTACGAAAGTCCTGAAATTAACGGACAATGGTAATAATTTTCCTATATCGGAGTCAAAGATCTTGGCTACTTCTCTGCTCGGTATGTTAACGAAGTGTCGTGTGACGCAAGTAACCAATTACTATGTTATGCAACTTTTTGAACAGGATGAAAGTACGGTCTAATGTTTGACTTTTCCGCGAGAGTGACTCGCGGATTAACGGTTTGAATGCCACGTTTATTCTGTCGTTGTACAGTTCTGCAGTTATGTAGCGTGTTGCACGTACTAACTAACTGTTACCGCCATCAGCAGCTTGAGTAGCCAGGCATTTATTTCAGCACTTCGTGATTTCTAAAATTTATCTGGTATTTTTGAGTTCATTCTGTAGTTTGCCAGATTTCTCCTAAAGGCGAACGTAATTTAGTAGTGATTTTCAGCATAGTATTTCCTTCAGCGTTATTTTGGATGATACAGAAGATTGTTGCTACCATCAGCAACTTGGGTAGCCAGACATTTACTTCAGCTGTTCATGATTTCTAAAATCTCTCATTTTCTTCAGTTTATTTTGCACTGTGTCCGGTTTTTCTTAATTGCGAATGTATTTTTGTGTTAATTCGCTTTAATGTTACTATAAATGTTTCTACTACCAAATTGTTTCTACTACCAGTAGCTTGGATAGCAAGCATTTATTTCGGAACTTTAGGATTCCTGAAGTTTGTCTCGTATTTTATAAGTTCACTTTGAAGTTTGTCTGATTTTTCTTAATTGCGAATGTATTTTTGTGTTAATTCGGTTTAATTTTACAATGAACAATTGCACAGATTGTTCCTACTATTAGCAGTTTGAGTAGACAGGCATTTATTTCGGAACTTTATGATTTCTGAAGTTTGTCTCGTATTTTATGAGTTTCTTTTGTAGTTTTCCTGATTTTTCTGAATTGCGAATGTATTTTTGTGTCGATTCGGTTTAATTTTACAATGAACAATTGCACAGATTGTTCCTACTATTAGCAGTTTGAGTAGCCAGACATTAATTTCGGAACTTTATGATTTCTAAGGTTTGTCTTATATTTTATGAGTTCATTTTGTACTTTGCCAGGTTTTTCTTAATTGCGAACGTATTTTTGCGTCGATTCGGTTTAATGTTACTATGAACGGTGGTATAAACATGGGGGTATTATTTTCTCAATTTTTTCCGCCAAGTTCAGGATTTTTCCAGAGTAAATGTTATTGGCTTATTCCAAGTTTAGGCATAATCAGCTTTAGCTCTGTTTGCGTTTCATTATGTACGAGTTTGTGTTTGTTTGGCGATTAGAGAAGAGTGATATTTCAAAATAAATAGGTACTTCAGTGAGTCACAGTGATCTGTTAGCTGGCCTGAGTCTAATCTTTGCGTTGTTTACAATGCACTATTGAATTCTACATGTTTCTCAAAAATGTTCTGACTAATGCCTCTCATATAGCAAATAAACAAGCTTCTTCTCTTAAATAATGGGTCTAGGTCTAAAGTCTATTCGCATGATTCCTAGGAGATAAGACCTAATTATATGATTTGCGTCTTATCACCTCACGTATTAATCTCAAACTTTTGAAGTTCTGTTAAAATTACAAATTCCCGCTGAAATGATTGTATTATCTCAATAGACGACTATGACAATAAATAAACAAAGCTCCCTCATCCAAATAGTGGACTTCGCTTTAAATTCCATCGATGTCATCTCTAGAAAATATCGATGACAAGATTCTATGTTATACATACATTTTAATCTCATTTATTTCTAATCTTAACCTCTTGACGCCCTTGGCCACATATGTGGACATTTAGGTTTTAATAATTATAATTGCTATCATTAATAAAAAGAATAAAAATTTGATAATAAATTATTTACTACAGAATCTCTCAACAAGAAGAATAAAAACCTGATGGTTTGACTGCACTGTCTGTTATTTCCGGTGTACAATTAGAGATATGAAAGTAGCTTCTATAAAAAAAAAGTCGCTCCTGAAGAAGTTAAATTAAAATTTGAACTCCTCATCAAGCTGGCGATGAAAAATCCAACCCAAGTATCTAAAAACCAGCAAAGTACAGTGATGAAGAATTAACAAATTCTTTAGATATAATGATAAGCGTGTATTTCGTGTTCCCCTGACGAAAATCTCGTTTCCCAGAAAGAGCGTGTAATCCGTCTCATCGAAATGCGATAGTTCCGATGTGTATAAGAAGGACTCATCAAATTAACATCGCGATACCAAGCTGAAATTGCAGTGCAACAGTTTTTTTTCCCTCTTTGAGTTTCATATGATTGCCACGTGTACGGTCTGGTATGCCGCAGGTTTTACCTTCGAGGTTCTTTTGTTTCTCGCCGGTTAGTTTATTACTTCGCTCTGCACTCTGGTTTCGTTAGAAATTGATGATTTCCGGCCTCGTCGCAAAGAAACGTCCATGTGCCATGAATTATTATGGGATTCCTTGAAAGTTCAATCTGGATGCCATAGCAGCAAGAAAACGAAGACGATCGGCTCGTTGTATTTCAATATCCCTGGAATATCAGGACGTTCCTCGTTATCGTTATTTCCGAGTCTGTTCTGTGAAGAAATTCCACGTCTTTTTTTGTTATCACTCGATGTTGAACTCTCTTAAGCCGTATTCTGTTAAGATTTTTATTCGACATTTATTGTGATCAGCTCGAGGTACTTTTTTAGGTGTATATATCTGTTCTTGTAATAGGGATTAATTAAGAAGTAAAAATACTAGGTGTTGGTTAACGAGATAGGATAAAATGTTACATTCCAGTGCACTTGTATTTAATTACTTATTGCCATTTTAAAACCAGTTTGAGTATATCTTGCAGCGTCATCTTTGACATAAAAATTACCAAGACGGAGGAAATGACTGGTTGACAATTTTTGAAAATTTCTCGACATACAATAAATATTCCTCGTCTGTCTCATAAAACACGCATTACTTAACTGATCATCTGTTTCACCTCTTCATTTTTCTTTTTTTAAAGTACTTATTTAATATATTTAAATTTAATAGATATAAAGCCGGTAGTTCCAGTGTTATATCTCCTTTATAGTCATTTTATGAAGTCTCACTGTCGTCATCTTGACATCATCGCAATACTGCAAGTATATTTACCAAAATTTCTCACGTTCTAAAGTCCAAGAACCGTTCCCTTGAAATTATCGAGTAAATTTTCCTACTCATTTTCATGCGCCACCACGTCATTGCGCTATCTACCCTTATTTTCACTCCCTTAGTATTTTCTAGATGATTTCTATGGAGTATATATGATATCTGTATTAAAAAATTATGAATTTTACGGATTTTAATTTCAGAACATCACTTTTTAGCAAATATATCTGATATAAAAATTCTATAAAGTAAAACAAGGGCAAAATTTGTTTCCAAGAGCAAAGCTATATATTTTCCGCTGCTTTTACAATTTATTCGAAAGGAACGATGAGAAGTTTTATCGTTAAAACACTTTTAATTCATTATATCACAAATAATGTTCATTTAATGAGGTCGAATGTTTAAGTAAGTGCATATCGTGTCTTTTATATCGCATAAATTACAAGTATAACATTTAGTATGTATGAAATTCATGATATTAGATCTCTAACGTCGGCTCATGAATATGTACACGGCAGTGAAATGTTTTTATGCGATTTATCGTGGAAAAGAAAGCGAGCGACACATCGCGTTTGAGTTTTTACTCGTTGCGCCTTGCGGAGCGACGAATTGAAAGTGTCAGTGAAAACTGTGTTTCTTTTTCTTTGTTTTACTTATTATCATTTTATTACACTTACATTGAGATCTCTGAAATTTATAAATTCACCTTAATTGCCCTTCTATCGCATTTCTTATTTTTATTTTCTAAATTCGAGAAATTCATTAAACCATTTGGTGCCAATTTTTTTTTGAGTTCGTATTATATTTTTTTCAATAAGTTTTATAAGAGTTTAGCTCCCTAATACTTTTATGAGAGGATTTTTTCAAAAATAGAGAGAAAAGTTACGCTTTTGTTATAAAAACAGAATTTTTGCAAATGGGGACAATTGTGATTGAGGTAATATAACATTCGAACAATTTCTAATTGTCTTCAATTGGGAATTCGAGCTGTAAATGGATTAAGAACCGTTTACATTAAAATTTTGTACTTTTTTAACTATCGCGTCGTTCTTCAATAGAAAAAAATGATTACAGAGATAGTCTTAAAAAGTAAGAGCAACGGAAGAATGCAACAAAGCACAATGAGTAACTTCAGCTTTCCGATAAATGACGAAACAAAAGCCGCAGAAAAGGTGGACGACCTTCCGACGATGATGGAAACGATTGCGTTATCTCGAGACGTAATAATTGTGGTCACATCTGTCGTAGGAGTCCGTGGCAACGTTCCACAAATCCAGAATGAGTCACGGAACGTCGAGTATCCAATTAACAATTTTACCCGCGGCTTTCCATGCTCTCTGCTGCACTTTCGCCAACGAAATACGAGAACGGACGTTTTTATCGCGATGGCGGCTCTTTAAACGATTCCGCAGATCGTTGATTCCCTTGAATTCTTTCCCGTTGAATTCATAAGTCTCTGACCGGTGCAAGGCAAAAACTGTGATGTGGTTTAGTAGGATTTCTTGGATTTTTATCCTTGTCCTGACCAGATATCTTTCATTACGGAGGATACAATGTTTACAGTGTCCCTTTCGCGAGGTGGGTTTGTTTTGTTTTTCACAATTTTGCCCCTAAGGTTTTCAGATTTTGAAGAACATGTTCAGCGATACAACAGCGTCTTTTTTAATCAAATTTTAATATTCTGGCCCCAGAAAATGAACAAAGAGAATTTTGTGAGTTTGGATAGCGATAGTGGCAGTGAATACCTATACAAAATTCAAATGAAGAAGAAAATGATATAGGAGAAATTGTTGGTGATTGAGATAATGATTGGATTGAAATTGACAGCAACGGGGATGATTTATTGCTGATGAATTATTTGAAACTCATATATTTGTAAGACTCCTTCAAAAAATATATAGTTTCCAACGAAAATGTTGTTCTTACAATATTGAGAATTTTTCGCATATATACTGAAAACAACTACAACCTAGTGAGAATAATGTATACAAAACTAGCGTTCGATAAGGGTTAATATTATAATGTTTAAAAGAACCTATTGCCACTATTTCTTGAATTAAAATCTACAATGATACTCAGGTCCATCTCCTTTAATTTTACAGATACGGTGCTAGTGCAGCAAGTCGACTTTTTGGAGACGATTTTGGAGGAGACCTCGGATGACCTCCAGAGTGACTCCGATCGCAGTGGTACCACGTACTGGTTAGGTTCGGATTCGGAAACCGAGAGCGTCATACACATACGGTCGAAGCAGAGACTAACAGGTAACAATTAGGAAGATCACTTTAAATTACATCCATCGGCAATTACGAATGTGGTTTAAGTCATTTACTCTGCGTTTCGAGGTATTTGGACTCTTATTTTCGGGTTGGAGTTGAATACTGAGTAGTTGCACAATTATTAACAGGTTGAATGTCAGGGGGGTCACCGATGACCAACGTTATTGAATTCGATGATATTTTCTATGGCTTTTGAACTGCGATATTTACGGATTTGCTAATAAATTAAATACTTAAATATTATTGTTTGAAAAGTGAACTATCGCCGAGTATAGAGCTATTTTTATTACTATTTTAGATGAAATTTTCTATGGCTTTTGAACTGCGATATTTACGGATTTGCTAATATATTAAATATTTAAATATTATTGTTTGAAAAGTGAAGTATCGCCGAGTATAGAACTATTTTTATCTATAACGTTTCTATAAAAGTATGATTTTAATAGGAAAAGTTCTGGTTTGATAGAAATGATGGAATTAGCGATATACGTGATGCGTTCAACGTCTTAAGTCCCCAAAACGATTCAATTTTTAGTGTACCATTTTGCACTTTGCAAATTGGTGCAGCAGAAAATACGTAATGGGCTCTAATTTTTGACTCAGTTTTCGAATTTCTCATCAAACCAATTTAATAACCACCAGCACATATGTCTCCTGTCCTTTCGCCAGCATGTATCTCTGAACGTCCGTCAATTGATCTAAAAATTTCGCAAGACTGACTGAGTTCGCATTCTAAAACCGAAAGTGTTATACTTATTCGAAGCAGAGATTAACAGGTCAAAATTAGGAAGATCACTTGAGATTATATACACTCTGTCCTGTGACCAGCACGAACCACTAATAGTCCAACAATTGGTCTAAAAATACCGTAGCTCTTGGACTAGTCCGGCAGAATTCAATTTGGCAGCAAAGCCGAACATGGGCCGAATGCCACGTGTTACATTACGTTGAAAAGAATACGATGTGTTCTTGTACTTTATAAATGATTTTCGACGTTTGACTATGCAATAGAACCGGTCTGATTTACGTTGATGGATTAAAACGAATTTCTTTATCCGGATGTACCTACTTGATGCTCATTTATTATGAATCTAAAACTGTTTCTTACAACCATTACCTCGAGGATCAAGTATCTTCAGCTTTCGTATTGTTCTTGCAGTAGTCCTAAGATAAATTGGGTATTCCTTGACAAAATTAAAATTTCTTTCTCGAGTGCTATTGCTCAGAAAGTATATTGGGCAGTTTGATGTTACTATTAATTGATTTTTATATTAGTATTATTGTTAATAGAATTATAGTAATATAATATAATATTAAATTATATTATATTATATTATATTATATTATATTATATTATAGTAATATAAATAGTATTATCAACACTATTTATTGATTGTTTCAAAGTATTTTTGGCTCGAACATAAACTGTAGATTCAATCGAAAGATTCGGGATGAAAGTACCAGAATTTATTCTACACTCTAAGTTTTTATTTTTGGTAATGTTCATCATATTAAAATGAAAAATTTGTTCATACTATTAATTTTGGTATCAATAATCAGCTAAGTTTTCGTTAGAATACGCCTCTGCGCCGAGCAGGCCAAATTATCTCGCCCTCAGTTATTAAGAAACGTACCACGGACGATTTCGATGCAGGAACTCCCTTAACAAGTTAATAGCGAAGATGTTAAGCCTTGGACTAATTTCTTTAAGTCAATCTCACGGGTCGTTTTGACTGCGAACAGCGACATTAATATTGTAATGCATTAATAAAACAATTGCCCCTATGCTATTCTCGACTGTGAACTTTAATATGAATGAAGCTGTTCGTTTTATCCGAATATCATCGCAGATAATATTCTTGACATGCCTCTATAATTAATTATCTTGTCACTGTATCAATATTTATTATTGTAAATTTACTTTTTTATCATCGCACTAATTATTCTAATTTTAGCGCTAATGAATTCCGCTTGGTACACAGACCTGTTAACAACCTCTTCAAGATGCAAATTTTTTACGATTGTTTTCCTAAATGATTTAAATCAGTTGCTAAAAAAATTAGCAGATCATCGGAAATATTATAGTTAAAAGTAACTTCATTGACAGAACTAATATTGAACACATCACATATAATGAGTCTAACTGTAAAGAACACACCGCCTGATCCTCTCACACAGAATACACAATTTAAATATAAACAAATATCTATCTATCTCGTGTTCATTATCACAAAATTTCTTTATTTCCACTTCTAAAATTACAACAATTTTAAATGAAAAATAATAGAGGGAAATTAAATCGAAAACCTATCGACTCATTGAAGTAAAAGCTACTGGGAATTGCAAAAGAATATGACACCATTACTGCACGTGTTATGTATGCACTGCAAACGTTTGTTCGATTTATTATCGCTGAAACATTTTGTCATAATTATGTAAGCAGCAGTGTCGATAAGTTGCAAAGATATTTGCATGAAATACAAGCCAATGGCATGCCGCCCGCAGTTTCTCATAGTCCACCATCCATATCTCGGTATCGAATCGAAGGTAACTTCGAAATATATGACATTAATGGCAAGTGAGCGGTATTACGTCCCGGAATGCATCGAAGACGATCTTGTGAAATCTTATTTTCGCCCGGGAATGAACTCACAGCAGTAGATATTGTTTGCAGTGGTCCACTTTCTCCTCGGAGTTAATCTTCCGTCTCATTGACTCTCGAAGAGGGAAATCAGGCGCGATTAATTCGCAATCATCCTCGTTATTAGGTTTCCCTCACAATTCATGTTCTGTGCGTCGCAATTGCGTGGTGTATCTTTCTTTTTCTATTAGCTTTCGGCTTTGATGTTATTCTTTTAAGAATACAAGGTTTTAGCTATGTTGGTAGAGTGCATTGTTATTTCGGTTGAAAGCGAATGGTTTATAGCAAAAGTGCACAAAGTATGATGGAGATTTAAAGTTGAGATTATTTATTTGGGATTGTGTATCATAATTTTCCATAAAGAAGAATATTTTAATTACTCGATGGCAATTAGTAATTACTCAATGGAATCCCTTCGAGTATGCACTTGCCGTAGCATGCAAGTCTGCTTGGTTGCAATGCCAAAGGAGTTCCTCTGGCTTGGTGCGCTTTCTCTTTCCGTGGCAGTCGTTCATTAAAGTTGGAACGATTCTTGATCTACTTGTCTACAGTCGGTACATAAATCTTTAATAAATAATTATGTTTAATAAATTAATAAATTTTCAAAAATATGGAAGTAATGCAAGATCATTTATATTTCGAGGGCTTAATTTTAAAATTGATTTAATACATTGGATTGTTGGGTTGTCGGTAAAGCAGCTTAGAAACTCAATTCATTTGACAGTGCAATTTAACGTTTATTTGTTGGCTATATTTATAGAGTTTTTGAATAAGTTTCAATGTTGTCGAGCTAACAAGAATTGTAATATCTTATAATAATCGTTGCATCTTCTGGTTTCCCTCGGATCCTTATTTTTAGTGGTCCCGCTTCAACGGTCATTCTCTGAAAATAATAAATCTAGAACGAAGCTACGTCAATGTATTAATAAAATCGTAAATGCAATTTGCCGAGGGAAGAACTATTCGTAGTGACATTCGTCACAGTGCCAATTTGACGTTCGCGTCAGAAGTGCAAGAAGATGTGGGTTTCTTCCTGCTTTATGCGTTGAAATTGCTTTTTCCTCTGTCAGATTTTATTATCTTATTATTACTTTGTTGTTTCAATATATTATTGAATTACTGTCATACAGAGTTACTGTATGTAGTAGATATTATATAAAAATTACTGCAGCAGTTCAGAACCACGTAAAACAGTAGATCCTACCTTTCATCTAAAATCCTTGCCTCTTCAACCTAACTAAAATAATTAAGTTTCACTTTAATCAACTTCCATTTAATATTCGAAGCATAACATTTGTCTATTTGTCTCTCCGGCTCTTTGTAAAATTCACCAAATAAATCGGAGGAAAAATCCAACTCATATACACCGTGCCTTCATAAGTCATTGATAAATTAAATTTTACTTTAATTAACTTCGATTCAATATTCAAATATTCAAAGCATAATATTTGTCTATTTGACTTTCCGGCTCTTTGTAAAATTCACTGAATAAATCGAAGGAAAAATGGCTCTTTCCTAAAAAGAAAGGGTTGCCGACCCCTGCCCTCTCGCATTCTCCAACTCATATACACCATGCCTTCATAAGACATTGCTAAATTAAATTTTACTTTAATTAACTTCGATTCAATATTCAAATATTCAAAGCATAATATTTTTCTATTTGTCTCTCCGGCTCTTTGTAAAATTCACCGAATAAATCGAAGGAAAAATGGCTCTTTCTTACAAAAAGGGTTGCCGACACCTGCCCTATCGCATTCTCCGAATCATATACATCATGGCTTCATAAGTAAATAAAAACATAAGCTTAAACGTTCCTCGTGGCGTTAGAAACTCAGTGAAAAGCCGCTCTATGGAGGATTCCTCGTTCACGGCCCAGTTTATAAAGTCGAGTCACGGAAGTGGGTCTTCCGCGGAGGGGCCGAGCGGTCCTCGCGTTGGCGTACCCGACGCGCGCCACGTTCGTCCTCCTCCTACTGTGTTCTCTATCAGGAAGCGGTGGTTCATTCAACCGGAAGCAACGCTTACGGCGTTACGCGACCACCGGTAGTATGTTTCGTGACCACTGTACGACACGTGACCGATGTTTCGACTCGTGATGACTTCTGGAGATGACACTGTTCGTGTATTATTGCAGCTAAATGGCACGTGTTACGTTGAGCGAGGGAGGTTGGGGAGATGTATTAGAGCTTGGAAATGACTAGCACTAGAACTACCGGCGTTATATCTATTATGTATAAATATACCAAACAAGTACTTTGGAAAAAGAGAAATCAAGAAGCGAAAAAGTTGAGCAGTTAAGTAATTTTTGTTTTATAAGATAAAAGCGGAATATTTAGTCTATGAATTTTGGGGAATTTTTAGAAAGAATTGGGAATCGGTCATTTTGACCACCATGGTAGTTTTAGTGTTAAGACTAGATCTGCGAGTGTTAAATTTGTTATAGATAAATGTATTAAGTAGGCATTTTGAAAAAAGAGGGATGGAGCGGCAAGGAGGATGATCGGTTAAGTAATTTGTGTATTATAAGATCCACGTGAAATATCTACTGTGCTGCTTCGCTACAAGTTTGAGATATATTTATAAACAAATAGGAATCCGTGATTTTAACGGGTTCCGTAGATCTAGCTGAAGAGACGGCGTAATAGGTTGAGACACCGTAGAAGAACAGTAGGAAGAAAGGACAAGTGGACGATGAAGGATTAAGAATCGGGAAAGCGTTGTGAAATAATATCAGAAGTATGAGCTCTAAAATTTGAAGATATACATATATATAATATCAGCCGGATCTAGAAATGTTTAGTTTTGGACATCCTGGGGATAGAACCTTTCTAAGAATATTATAAATGAAGATCTAGAATGCAAATATAAAATAATTAAACGAAGAACCATATCTAATAATTAGCAAGGCAGAATTTGAATAAAATTTGCTTTAAATCTCAATCAATGACTATCCTCTGCCACGAAAGAGCTATTAATTAATCAACATAACGCTAATTCGCATGTAACGACTATTACATTATCCATTTTATATATCAATTCCATAATAATCCTCTTCGCGCCTAAACCAACAAACACCGCCGTCCTTTCCACCATTTTACAAAGCACGCTTACATTTCCTCCGCCGTAATCCCACTTTCTACGTATGTGCCATATATCCGATCGAAAAGAAATGATCGCCATAGCAATAATGGCACCGACTCCGCAAAGTAGATTTAGGCCATGCGATCGCTATCGCTCGTGATCGTCTCGCTTTTACTCTCTCAAGACCGAGACGATTATAGGCACGCATCGCATGGTCTTCTTTCCCCTCGTTAATACGAGGCTCCTATGACCGTTCATTTCCTGCTGATTTACCGGAAGACGAGAGACACGACGGCAGCGGGAGCGAGTGCAACTCCGTCGTGCCGAAGAAGAGACGTCGTCGAAACAACAGCGATCGGGATCATCAGGTGAACTTCGAGGACTATCCAAACTCACCGAGGTCCTCGAGATCATCCGCGTCCTCCAGGTCGAGCTCGCTTTTGCAATTCGAGTCGCTGGAAAGGACCTGCGCCACTTTATCGCCGTCGAGCTACAGTTTCGACTCCTTGGAATATTCCAATCGCTCCAACGCCTCTCATCCTGAGAACACATCGCCCGACAGCCTCGAGCAGGATTACGAGAAGGTTCTGCCTAATGGATTTCCTGGGAATAACGTGGAACAGTTTCCTAGGATCAGACCTTATCGTAGCTTCGAGAGTCTGGACACTTGCCAGAAGGAGGATGAGTTTGGTCATGGCGGTCTGACCAATGGATTTGCACCTTTGTACCTGAAAAGAAACTCCGATCTGTCGAGGACGGGGAGGAATGAACAGTGCCCTAGGTAAGGAGATTTTTGACCTTGTATTTTCATCATTGTTCGGTAGAAGCAGTTTCTTCGCGGTTTAAATTACTGAAATATGTTCTCAGGATCAGTATTTTCAATTTTTATTTAAATTTTCACTCTTAGTTTAGAACGTAGAGTGTTTAAATATTTTCTTTGCGAGTAACTCGGAAGCTAAGGTCGAGGTTCGATGATGTGCAGGTGGAAAAGGTGTTCAGAATGTTGACCTTGAAGGAGTACTTCAAAATTATCATAATCAGGGAAGAATAACCTTTTTAAAATGACGCTGTATTTTTTTTCTGTTGGGGATAACTATAGAGTACATTAATAGTCATATAATACATTGTCAATTGATACGGTATATATATTTGAAATAATTCTACCACGACTCGAAAGACACGAGACGTTGTACTATTGTCAAACAGCGGTCTGAGAATTTCCTTGGCAGCGACACGCAGAATTAAATCCCGTCGCATGACCCTCGTTTTTTGGCCAACTTGCTGCAATCACGACCCTGAATTAGACCTCCTTGACTTTTACTTTTAATTTTAATTTTAAAGAGATCCCAGTTACGTATCCCGAGGCCCCCCTTCGACATCTATAACATTCCCTCGTCGCTTTCCCTCCGACAATTTCCCACTTCAGTTCCTAACACCGGACAATACCGCATCGTGATTTTCTATTTTTAATTATCACCCTTCAATTTATCCACCCGTCTCGCGCAAGTACCCGGAAAACTTTTGCTTTCGCATAAATCAGGGACTTCTGGCATGAAGACGAAGACTACGAGGAGGACGAGGACGAGGAAGACGTTGACGAAGAGGAGAGAATATCGAACGACAATCGCGCGAGCCTAGACCTCGAGGATCGTCTGATGGTATTCGGGGATTCTACCTGTAATTACGCAACGTCCTTGGATTACAGGAACACGATCGATCTCCGTGAGATCGGCGTCGAAAGCAAAAGGGACGCACTGTTGGACCTAAAGTCTGGCCAGTCGGCCGTCTCGAGTTCCTTGCGTTTACTGCAAGCCAGGTTAAATATAACCGGCAGTATGGCGCACGGTCGCAACAACATGGTCGGCGATCATCATCATCAACCTCAACATCACCACCATCATCATCATCACCACCATCACCATCATCAGCAGCACCAGCAGCACAGTTACGAGCACCACGAGTCGCGGCAGCACCAGCAGCATCAGCGTCAAGGGTGGAGCAACGAGGACTGCTTTAATTTTAGATTCACGGATAAATCTCAAAGCGCGCCCAGTTTGCCTACCGCCGTCAACGAGTCCGCACACGAACCGCGCTCGTTGGCAGCGTACTCATTCTCAAGGGCAACGTCTTTCGTTTCGACGTCGAATCTCTTCGAGAATTACACGAGAGTAGCCAGCGTCCCGGTCGATCTTAATCTCTGCGGTGTTAATGCCGATCAGGATGATCGGTTGCATGCCGAAGTGAAGTTGCAAGATCACGAAATGGCGGAGGTTACTGGTGCACAGGACGGCACGCGTTTCGAGAGCATCGAGGAAGTGCAGCGAAACGGCGACGAGTCTGGCGACGTCGGGGAGATAAAGAGTTCCTTGATGAGTTCCGTTAGAACGCAGGATTCGCAGAGTTCCCTCGTCGATGGGAAGATGGAGGAGGTCGAGGAGAAGGATAAGAACGAGGACGAGTGTTTGGGTGATCACTGTGAACTCGTGCGAGAGAAGAAACAAGTCACTTCCACCGTGAAGACTCAGGATCGCGGGAACTGCGGTCTCGACGTGGCAATCGCCCTGGAGAACGACATCGACGCCGTTGTGGACGAGGCGATCAAGCAGTTCAAGCGCGAGGTCGAAGAGGCCACGGTTTTGAGTGGTAACAGTGCGACTCTTGCCGCTATAGATAGCATCCAAAGAACCCCATCCGGCAAGCAGAGACCGCGAAGAGTGAAGAACAATGCCAGCTACGAATTGGCTCAGCAATCCGAGATCGACGAGAGAAACTTCCGTCCTAACCGATTCCGTCGAGAGCCGATTCGCGAGGATGAGAAGGCCTCGCCGAGGAACAGTTCCGGCGGACGGAAACGTGTATTGAATAACGCCAGTTACGAGCTGGCGCAACAGTGCGATTACATCAAGGCTCTGCAGTCTTCCAGAGGCGCCTTCCATAGGATGGACGCCTGCGACGAGCTGGAGGAGGGAGGTTCCGGACGATTCTCTCAGCTTAAAATCGCCGACATGGTGCAACAAATGAGCAGCAGCTCGGCTTCGAATCTCAGCAGCAATCATTGCAACGAACCCTATCAGGAGACACGAAGATACTCAAAGTCCACGGAAAACGTGTCCACTCCTTTCTTCGGCGGTACATTCAGCAGGGTTCCTATGGGCGAGCTTACCGGACAGAAAGCGAAGAATAACGGGGAAGAGTCGCTTTTTAGTCAGATAAAAAAAAACTCGGATCCATTTTCAGTCTATGGAGAAGGTCCTAGTACTCATCCCCTAGTAGACGACGAGGTAGATTATCCCTGCTTGGAAACCAAACCTATAGGAACTTCCAGCCTAGAGGGGATCGTGTCGCGCGAGGAAACGGACGAATCTCGAGAGAAATCCCCGAGAGTCGAAAATGTTCTCGAAGCTCTACATAAAACGACGATATCAGAATCCCGAGTAAAGTCCATCGATCACCCGATCACACCTGTCCAAGATCCCTCAGACGAAACGGACCCCACGAAGAAATCCTTTATCGGTGAATTTTATCCGGAGAAAACGTATCGTCTGCGGCAACAGGAAGATGAGAATACGAAAGACACGGAGAACGCGCTCGAAGCCGAGATCAAAGAGGGCACGAACGACGATCGTCCTTCGGATTGCAAGAGGAACGACGAGGAACGTCTGCGGAGGGTCGTAACGGAGATGCACGCCGCAGGGAAGGAGGCTTCCGTGGAGAAGGTTACGAGGAAGGTGGCGGTGGAGGAGGCAAAGGTAGAGAAGGAGGTGCCGCCGGAGATGGAAAAGAAAGAAACGGTGGTGGAAAAGGAGGAGGCGGCGGAAGCAGCGAGGGGACAGAATATCCACAGTCTTCCTTCCCCACCACTCCAGAGCGATAGTAGTGGCAATAGCAACAGCGGCAGCCTGGAGCCCAGCAAACGGAGTGGGAGTCCAGTGGTGGCCGTGGCAGTTGATACGAATCATCGTGCCGATCGCAACAAACGTCACGAGGAGAACGTGCCGGCAACAACCGTGGCGGCCAGGGTAGACGACGCGACGATGTCGACCGCGACGACGAAGAGGCCATTCGTCGTGGCAACCGCGAAAAAGGAGACGTCCTCTGCCACGATATTCCAGAGGAACGTTGTCCTCGATGGTTCCTCCGGGACGCCGACGAAGGAGGAGAGGAAGAAGGGTGGCTTGGGAGGATTCTTGCAAAGATTCTCCAGGCTTAGGTTCAGTGGTAGATCGAAAGTGCCGCGTTCGGAGGTGCAGAAAAAGAGTGGTACGGTAGAACAAGTGAATCGCGGGAAGTCCGAGGAACAGGGGAAAAAGGAGCCGGATTATATCATCATACCGTTACATCCACCGGAAGAGGAGAAGAGGAAGGACGAGCACGTTATTTCGGAGAGTAAGGACACGGCGAAACGAGGCAGCGGGGATGTTCAGAGAAGCGCGTCCAACGTTAGGTAAGTCTTGGAATGTTTCTTGGCTTACTTTCGTATCGAGAAATCGGCCACCGTGTCCGTTTCCTTTTCACTTACGTCGGGCGTCGTATTACGCATCGACGGTGTTGACTTTGACCTCGGTAATTGTTTACATAGATTCGCGCCAGGTATATAGAACTGTGCTGAATCACGGTCCGTTGCTGCTACGATGCTTCGAAATTCGTGGTGATACGATAACCTGAGAATATTTTTAGATCGATCATACTATTTTAATGTAAGTGGTACTGGTAATTGAAAAAAGAAAATGAGGTGGCCGTGTTACCGGTGATTAGATGAATTCATTATCCGAGGAGTCACTGATTCTGGAATGTTAACCTGTTGGTTTTGCAATTCTAACGACGCGACGTTGAAAATCGTACCGCGATAATACTATCTTTAACACTAGAACTACCAAACCAGTCAAATTGACTGGTACACAATTTTTTCCAAAAATTCTCCAAGTTTATAGAAGAGTCTTAGAACAAATATTCTATGTCCATCTTAAAAAATATAAATCACCGAATCGATTATATTTTTCGCCTCTTGGTCCCTCCTTTTTCAAAGTACTTATTTAATATTTTGAAATATGATTGATTTAACGCCGGTAGTTCTAGTGTTAATGGTGTAGTTACTCCGAATGGAAGTTCTGCATTAACGCAATTGTTCCAATTATTATTCTATGGAATCTCATTAAGGTGTAACAGGTGTTCGATAAGATATTTAGCAGAGTATTTCATAAAGTATTACGCAGATGAAACTTTATTCTTCGCGTGTGACTGATGCATCATTTCTTGAGCTTCTGTATGCGTGTATTCCCATTCGGCATGCCGGAGTTAAACGACATAAGAGAAACACGCTTGCAACGAAGTCTTATACAATTAACGGATTATGAAAGACGTTACGTTCATTGTGCATGGTGTCTCACGGTATTTCGATAGCATCGAGGCGGTTTGAAGACATGGTATAATCTTGTGGAATAAAATTAAATAGTATTAAGTGCTCCAATTTTGCTACTGCTACTGTGTATTATCTCTAATCTGGAGTTGCTTCAGTTTTTTAACAGATACAGTTTACATGCATCAGTCGTTGCAGTTTCTTATTCTCTACAAGAAATTACCTTTCGACTTTTTTATTTAATATTAGCAAATTATTCTCCGCAACAATCCGATAGCGATAATGTACCGTAAAAAATCTCATATAGCTTAGAATTTGTGAAAGTAGAACATAATCGAAAAAAACATTCAATCTACACTTTAAAACAATGTCTTAACACTTATAAAATTAAAATTTTCCACTCAATATTTGTAGTCCCTTCTGTCGAAAAAAACTATTAATATTGAACAGTACAAAATAGGGCTAAATGAATATTAGCTATAGCATCAGTACTTTAAAAAAACAATTTTGCTCCAAAAGAATTTACCTGTTTAAAATACGGTGACACTTTTCAGTAAACTATCAACTCAATCACAGTTCAACAGCCCGAAAAATCAACTCATTTACCACTCAATTTCTCATTTTCTTCCCAATCATCTTAATTATTCGTTAAAAAAAATTCGTGGGACACCCTGTAGGTCAAGTCGCACTTTTCAGTTCGCCATCTACTCAATCACAGTTCAACAGCCCGAAAAATCAACTCATTTACCACTCAATTTCCCATTTTAATTCCCAATCATCTTAACTATTCGTTAAAAAAAAATTCGTGGGACACCCTGTAGGCCAACTCGCATTTTGCGGTTTACCATCTACTCAATCACACTCCAATAGCCAAAAAAATCAGATCATTTGCCACTCAATTCCCCATCTCCTTCCCAATCATCTTGATTACTCGTTAAAAAAAATTCATAGGACACCCCATAGATCAAATCGCACTGTTCAGGTCTCTATCTACTGAATTACAGTCCAACAGCCCAAAAAATCAAATCATGTACCACTCAGTTTGCCATCTCCTTCCCAATCATCTCGACCACCCGGTTAAAAAAAATTCATAGGGCACCCTGTAGTCCAACTTGCACTTTTAAGCTCTCCATCTACTCAATTACACTCAAACAGCCCAAAAAATCAACTCACTTGCCACTCAATTCCCCATCTCCTCCCCAAGCATCTTGATCACCCGTTTAAAAAAGATTTCATAGGACACCCTGTAGGTCAACTTGCACTTTTAAGCTCTCCATCTACTCAATTACACTCAAACAGTCCAAAAAATCAACTCACTTGCCACTCAATTCCCCATCTCCTTCCCAATCATCTTGATCACCCGTTTAAAAAAAATTCATAGGACACCCTATAAATCAAATCGCACTTTTCAGTTCTCCATCTATACAATCACACTCAAACAGCCCAAAAAATCAATTCATCTGCCACTCAATTCCAGATCTCCTTCCCAATCATCTAGACTACCCGTTTAAAAAAATTTCGTGGGACACCCTGTACGTCAGGTCGCACTTGTCTCTTCGCTCGAGATCCCTTCGTCCACAGGTATCATCTTGTATGATTGTTATGCGTTTGTATCGTCGATCGATCGGTAAGAGGGAATCCGCGGGCAACGGTGCCTTTCGTGGATCTCTCTTTCGATCGTGTTTCTCTTTTGCGAGTGGAAGCAACGAGGTCAGTGATACCGAGGCTTTCGTAATGGCCGCCGGAGTCGACGAACAGCTGCCAGTCCCGCGTTTACACCCACTCCTCCCCGATCATCCGTTTGGTTTTATTCGGCTCCGTTTAATTCCACTTCCAACGCGTACAACCGCGTAACAAATCCGTGTAAACGCGTTGCCGGGTTTCTCCGTTTCCTCCGCGTCGAAATTCCTCTCCTCTAATCGGAGGACATCGGGGTCATCCGATAGATAGGATTTTCACTTTCGCCCTCGCATTCGCAGGAGATCGTTTCGGTTATTCGCGATAGATACGATTTCCTTGTTCTCCATCGTCGAGGCACGGAACCAGTTCGGTTAATTGAATTTCACTCTCGTCCTGTTCTCTGTCGTTTTCAAGTAATTCGACCTAATTGCATTCCCTGACGGTGTAACGAGGATGTTTAACCTTTGTCATGTGTCGACTCCGCGGACGGTTTATGTTTCCATTTTGATGGGAAGAGGAGAAGGGCTTGGCGTGATGTCGATAGTCTTTTGTCTTTCTACACATTTAGTATTTTAGTATTTCCTCGAGTTTATCAAAAATCATTTTTTCAAGAATATTGTAGTATGTTTGCTTCCAAATTCTAAGTGAATTTTGCTGATTTTCCAAGAGAAAAATAACGATGGGATAGTATTTTTTGAAAGTATTCAGTTATCAGCGGGAATGCATGTAAACGTTGGATAGGCATAAAGTAATAAAAAAGAACGGTAGATATTTGCAAAGGGACGTGGCTCGATGTATGACTGCTCGTTGAAGTAGAATGATAACTTGTGTTTGACAGTGAAACTGCCGATTGGAGTAGAACGATAGCTTGTATTTGACAGTGAGACTGTCAATTGGAGTAAAACGATAGCTACTGTTTGGCAGTGAGACAAAAAATATTTGTAACACTACCAGATTAATCATCGATAGTGCAATTAAAAAGTCTACTATCAATATTAAAAAATACCGCACTGATTGAAATTCTGAAAACTGAAATTCATTCTCAGATAAGAAATTCAGTTTGTATCAATCTAAAATCAATATATTCGGTTTCGCGAATCCCAAGAATTTCGCTGAAGTTAAAAAAGAATCGGCAAAGTGGAATGCTCGCCTCCTTAAATCAACACTTACTCCGTTTATTGCTCTACTCCGAATTACCACTGTTCCTCCACAGTTTGATCGTTCCATAAAATTCCTCCGCATATTTCCCGTTCCCCCTATTACGAAC
The DNA here is from genome assembly GCA_963989415.1 of Cerceris ruficornis. Lineage (NCBI taxonomy): Eukaryota > Metazoa > Arthropoda > Insecta > Hymenoptera > Crabronidae > Cerceris > Cerceris ruficornis. The sequence goes on from OZ022523.1 coordinate 8,617,793, forward strand.
GATGGCATCCACCGCGGTCTGCAAATTTCTCGATCCCACAATTCTCGGTTTATTTGACGAACCTCTAAACATAACCGTGCCGATATCCCACGGCTGTTTACTTCGACGACATTGGGCGTGTTAGAGAGCGATGAATCATCCGCAAGCTGCGAAATGTAATTTAAGAACCCGCTGCACTCGCAGCGTCCTTTGCAGCGTCGATTTTCGCACTGGAATTGAAAGAATCTGTCGATGTATCGCAGCCCAATTAAAACAATAGGTTCTAGATTAAAAAATCGTAGCAGTTACTCCCCGAAGAATACAAAAAAATGCGAGAAAATGGGCAGTGACGAATATGGAGTTGAAAGAGTCAATTAGATCGTAGGTTTAAGTCTCCGTCACGTTTGAGAATTTTTTTTAAAATTATTACTTAAGATATCGTAGCCTCGATGATTCTTAACCCCTTGCCCTTCGATTTCTTTTGTGACTGCCAACGTAATAATTGAAAATTGCATTGATAAAATAAAAATATATTAGCAATTCCTGATATATTTTAGAATTTAACGTAATATTGTTAACATAGGATTAATATTAACATGTCGTGTTCCACTGATATTTTCGATTTGATAATTTCTGAGAACCTTCAAAATTTCCTGTTCCGTCAACCGCATCACGAGTGCCACTCGTAGGGCAAAGGGTTAACAAAGTTAAAACAGCAGTCATAGGTGAAATGATGATTTACGTGCTGAAAGTTTTTCCGGAAGTTGAGCGCTCTTGTAGTAACAATATATTCCGGTGAACAGTTCTTTTTCTTATTCATAAGAAAAGTGTCAGAAGCCGTGCCAATTTCATGAATCATTTTACACACAGTGATAATTTAACGTATTCTTCCGCGTTACCCAAACATATTATGACATAATTGGTCCTGATGAAGGACCACAAATTGGCGGCGCCCCTAATTGATTCAACGGCTTTGCGTTCTTGTATCAGTGCATAATTGATAGAACTTATTGCCTCTAATTTTCTATTACAAAAGTTTCAACATCGGTACCCTGTCATAGTTGCATTTTCCCACAATTTCCACTTTGTTCAGAATCTGCAAAATATTCCTTTCAAAGCGCAGCTCTGATAGAGAAGTTCCGCTCGCAGGAAAATGAAGATTTAAATTTTGGACTACTAGCTTAAAATCTGTCTCTTTATATAACAATCATACCATTTATTTTTCTGCTTTAATTGCTACGGCCATTTTACCTGAAGTCTACAATTTCACATGTATTCCAAACCACTGACACCACGATATTATGCATCACATTGCAAAAATCTTTCAAAGATAAGTCTTCCTTAGCTCACACAAACTAGAAGGAAATTCAAAACCGCAAAGTTTGAAAATCCTCGACTCTTTCCTACATCAAATCAAACTCTTCCGTAACACCTCCACCAACTACCACCCCAAGAATTACCCAACGATACCAAACACGATCAAATGAATTCCAATCAACTGACAACCCATTCGATATATAAATTCGTACCTCAGAGGGTTAAGGGACTTAATTGCGCGTCGTTAGAAGGGAATAAATGGCACGTCTGTTACGTCTCGAACCGCCGGAAGAGCGGCGCGGGAGAGGACGAGGAGATCGCAAAAAGAGGACGGAAAAGATAAAGGGCAGCGGCTCTGTTGGTCCTTTTATATACCGAAGGCAGCGATAAGCAAAAAGTCAGCGGGGAATTCTGCGAGTGGCTAGGTGCGCGCGCTCTCCGGCTGCCTGAGACGACTTCCGGAGTGGTGCTGGAATGGAATAAGATTAATAAGGCGCCTCTGGCCAGTACACCTACATGCGTGTGCGTATATATTTAACCATCGGTTCGTTCATGCGCGCATACCTTGAGTTCACGGCGTCGTACGAGGCAGAAATATAATTCGTTTCTTGTCCCCGCAATTGGTAATCCAAACGGTCACGATGGAGCCTCGGATCTTTTAGACGCGGGGTCATTGACCCTGGAATGCATGAGCGAAAAACAGGGCAGATTTCTATGTATCCAGCATCCCTGGTCCCGTGGTTCAAGTTAGGTGCAAATGTTGCTCTTGTAGGACTTTTTCCATGGGTTTTCATGAGTTATTTCGGTGTTCTTTATTTGTACTCTCATTCCTAAGCAGGCGGTAGATTGATTGTATTTAGGGGATGATTTAATTAGAATGTGAATATAATTCTGTGGGTTGATTCTTTTATTTAATTTAATTATATTTAGTTAGTTTGTGGTGATGGTGAAATGAAATTTGGAATATATGTGCGGAATTTAAAAGAATTTAGAGTTTAACACGTTGAACGCCACCCGTATTTCACTGGTTTCATCATTTCCACCGAACCGAAACTGTTTCTATTAAAATCACATCTTTATGGAATAGAAATGTTAAAAGTAAAAATAGCTATGTGCGCAGTAATACTTCAGTTTTGTAACAGCAATATTTTAATATTGAATATATTAGCATATCCGTGAATATCGCGATTTAAAAATCATGAGAAATTTCGCCGAATTCAACAGTGCCGGTCACCGGTGACCCCCATGGCATTCGACGTATTAATAAATTGTGCATGCGTAAGTATTTATTTGGTGAATTTCCAATTCAATACGATGATGCTTTTTATAGTTACTTCGTAAGTTAAATTAAATGTACATCAGTAATTAGTCGTTTAGTCATTTAAATGGGAAAAGGTAGAGATTTCGTCGTGCACAGATACAAATCAGTAATCATACTTAAATACGGCACCACGCACGAGAATTTGGGGATACTTCCGGCAAATATACAACGTTGAAATGAGATTCCAAGTTGAAATTAGTTCGACACCGAATTCGCCGTATCAAAAAGGGCGACCTTTCGTTATAGGTCGACGTAAAACCGCAATGGGTTCAGGTCGCGAACGTTTTACGGTTCCGTTTCGTCGCGGTGGTGGAATGTTTCCAGGGTCCGAAATGTCACGAAAATTTCGAAAGCTCTGTTCGCATTCTAATTTTAGACGAGTTACGCCGTGATTCTCCATTATTGTTCCAACTGCGCTTATAAGTATGATCTCACCCTACGCCGTAAGAATAAAACTGTCGACGATACATCGTTGAATTACGTGCTCTTCCGTAATCGTAAACCGATTTATACGTTAGCGTTATCCGCATGAATTGTATTTCATTTAATCGTACTTTAGACGCGAAAATCCTCTTACTTCCTTTTTCCGTGATACTCCGCGATATCTAGGGGACGTCTGTTCTATTATTCTCAGTTTTCTGGCAAATTTTCCGAGAACTTTTCGAAGTTTCTTCTTACTATAATTTTTGAGGTTTTGCGGACTGTTGCAAATTTCTATGCAAAATATCGAAGTGCAAAATTGTGGAGAAATGAAGTAGAGAAAATTTGGCACAAATTACTTTATCGAAGAAAAAACAAACAGGGCTTGTTCCATAAATACAATTTTTCCTATAACGAATATAATTTTTTTAATGAATTCTTTGAACACTGATCTCTGCACATTTTTCTAAACCATTTTAAAATTCCTTCGTAGCATACAACTTAATTAAAATTAAAAAATCGTTTGCAATCCGCTGCAACTGTGCACTGTTTCCGAATCCTGGCGATGAAAGCTATTGAAAGCAGAGTTACTATAATTTATTATAATTACTATAATTCTATGTGTATTGCCATTTTGATAATTGATCAGCATTTCCAACCTTTTATCGTGACACTTTTACATGCGATCTCAATTGATCGATAGGCCATACTTAACACGCAGACCCAGGAACCATTTAACGATCAAAGCATTAAAGAGTCGGAGATTATCAGGGATCGCTGGAGGTTTTATTGCCATATCTATTTCCTCGTATTCCGCGTGTACGAAACTCATTTGTAACGTAATAAGATCTCTTGGGAGAATCTGAATAGTAAATGGCCGTACGTGAAAGAGCTCTCTCTGAACGTCCTCTTCTTCGGCCTCTTAATGAAGGCTCCTCTTATGTGGCCACTCGATAGAAAGTGTCTCATTAATGACTGTCCATCTCGTTGACGTGTGCCGCAATATTTCTATCGGTATTGAACGTTCGATGGAAGATAGTCGAGAAACAAACACAAATTTGTTCTATTATTGAGCAAACCTTGTGAAAAATTGCGAGTCTGCTATTAACCCTTTGCACCCGACGATCATTCTTTCTTTTTTTTTCATTTATTCACTAACTGTAAATGTACTTGAAATATTTTCCGTAAGTTTTTAATCGAATGTAATGTTTCTGAAGATGTTAAACGGCAAGGGGGTCCCCGGTGACCGATGCTATTGAATTTAATGAAATTTCATGTAGCTTTTAAATTGTAATTACGAATTTTCTAATGCATTCAATATTTAAATATTGGCATTAAGAAGGCAAAGTCCTGCTGGCTAGATATCTATTTGTTTTTAACGTTTCTGCTTTGATTTGAATAGAAACAGTTTCACATTAGTGAAAATGATGAAACTAGCGAAATACTGATATCTTAATTAATATCTCAGTTAACTGTTAGTATCAGAAATTAAGATAGGCTAGAATTTTATTACTGTTCTAGATGCATATCAAATTTAGCACTAAAACAACCGACATTAAATTTGTTATATTTAAATATGTTAAATAAGGAGTTTGAAAAAAGGAGAATCAAGAGGCGGAAGAGATGATCGATTCAGTGATTTATGTTTTTTTGAGATCGACGTAGACTATTTGTTCTATGTTTCTCTTATAAACTTGGAGAATTTTTGGAAAAAATCGTGTACCAGTCACTTTGACTAGTTCAGTAGTTCTAATGTTAGCGGAAATATGTCTCCACTAATTTTTATTTCTAATCCTACGGTACAAAATATTAAGATATTGATAAATATGAAAAATCGAATATTCAAAAATAGTACTGATCTGTTTAATGGACAAAAAGAATATGTATTCTTCGTCTCTTGAGACGCAAAAATGTATTTTTCGTTGGCAGCTCGCTAATGCGACTAAACAGGCGGGTTTAATTCAATTTTTTCATGCCAGACGAAAAAAGATTCGAACGATTGAAAGCAATTGAGATGATCGTTCGGTGCGTCCTTCTTTGACTTTACGCAGCCACTCCATTCTACGATTCAGCAGCCAAATACAGACAACAGGGATTTAAGTGTGCATTTAAGTATTTGAATCCTTGTCTGTAAAAATGTCGACAATTCGCCCTTGTAAACTGATCGTTGTCCTTACAGCGGAAAGTATTATTTGCTAATGACGTTATCTCTCGTGTCTACAAGTTTCTAAAAATGATTACTTGCCTCGTTACATGAATTCTGACCCTAAATGGATATAGGAAAACAGATTTACAAAAGCTTTTGTCATGCTCGACATTGTTATCTTCTTGACTCGCTTCGAAGAAAGTTGATTCATTCTCATAGCAAGATAAATTACGCTCCGGCTAATTTAGATAAATCTGCTATAGTATAAGGACCAGTGATAAATTAACGCGAACGATACACTTCTAAACTGATTGTAATTCTCTTCTATTTTCATTGCGTGTAGTTACCATCCATTATCCCAATTATCTCTATTAAGTTCCTCCTCGATCTATAGAAAACAAAGTTAATTCAAACTCTCAAAGTCCCCATTTTTCAAGGTAAAAGTAGAAAATTAAACGTATCATCGTCAAATACATATCATCGTATCATTTTCCTCGTCTTCCAAACAGAACAGAATGAACTCTCTTCACTTCTTCCATCCTCTTCCTCAGAGATTCATCAGTCTCACCTCCAACTCCCATGAAATCCAATGATTCGTTCAATTATCTTCGCAATGTCAGCGAGAACTCTCTCAATAAAACGAGAGATATCAGTATAATCCTTCGTGGAACATCTTAATCGAACATCGTAATCATAAGTATGCAAGCGATACGAATCGTTTAATCGAGCTACCATCCACCTATCGGATACCGGTCTCTGCTTATAATCCCCCGACATTTCCGGACGTCGAGTTCTCCAGGAAGAAGAGGAGGATCGCGTCTTCGTTGCCTCCGTGTTTTCTTTTCCGCGTAACGGGAGCCGAATGATCGATGATCGAATCGCGCGAAAGCAGCCGCGAATTCTTCGCAGGACGAGGAGACCGTAAGATACAGCTGGGAGCGTGGAGAAGTACTGTTTAGGTATTAGAAGTTGGCATACTACCTTCAAGTTGGAATTATATGGAGAACAGGAGAATGGTCGACTCGTACTACTTGGCTGAGTGATTTGAATGTAAAAGTGATGAGGGGCCTGTAACCAGGACCGAATTTAGATGAAAAGAGGCCCTAGGCTATTCCACTTATGAGGCCCTTTCACCTCTCATTTTTAAATTTGTAAATTACATGAGAGATAATAAAATACATCATTACTGTGATATATATCAATATAGTAAATGAAACATTTTGGTGTTCACTGTTTTTAGAATAGTGTCATTTTAATTTTGCTAACAATTTGAACGTAGACCTCTCTTGATCTTGAGGCCGTAGGCTGAAACCTAGTTAGCCTGTAGGAAAATCTGTTCCTGTCTGTAACGGACATAAAGTATAGCTGATCGAAGAAAAGAAGGCTAGCGGAAGGAATGTGAATGGAATGTGGGTTTGATTAGTACATTCAAATTGAATTGCATGACGAAAAGAGTGAATGAGTCGATCGAAGCTAAGAGAAGGTTCGCGCGGGTGACTGCGTTGGCTCTCTGTCGTTCTGCTAGCCTTTTTTTCTAATATGCCACTGTATCTATGGAGAATTGGAGATCCAATCAGTGCGCCTGGATAAAATCTTCTTCAGCTACGGGAGATTTTTGGTAAATTATTATTTAATGTACCAGAGTCTTTATCAGGGGTAGTCAACTTTGTCTCTATCGCCCACTATTGGGCGATTCAAGCTTTTTTGGGATTTTGTCCGATACCAAGGCTATTTTCTTTTTTTTTTACCAGCGGCCATCATTGGAGTTGAGTTTATTTCTTCTTTAAATAAAGCGATATATTCAACTGCATATTTCTGCTGAACCTTCACTCTGAAATTACGAATACTTTGGATTGCGTTGAATTAAGTTACCACAGAATCGGTGGGCGGTATGAAAATTTTACTGCGAACAAAAATACAAAAATGGGCGGTATGTATAAAAAGGTTGACTATCCCTGGTCTTCATGGTGCCGAGTGTAGCTAAAATTGTGAGTTCTAGGCGACATGACCATAGTAGCTTCCAGTGTATAGTTTTAGCTCATGCTGTGCCAACATCTTGTACTCCAACAGTACAGGTAGCTAAGCGAAGCAAAGAAACTGCGAGCGAGAAAGTGTTATACGATGGTATCGGTTCAACGACGCTCCGAGTCTTTCAAATAAATTAACGTCGTTTAATTTTCTGACGCGCTATATCGTATAGATGGCCAACTAGAAGCCGTTATTTCAGCTTAATCGGGTAGATTAGATCGGCTGGCATTTTCTCTTCTGGGTGAAACGTATCGTAATTGACTTTTTGCCGTTGGAGAACGATGATTCCGTGCCACTGGTGGGATTGTAAAATCGACGTTCTAGCGATCCGCGTGAAAAACTGCTTGCAGGTCGATGCAATTGAATTAAACTAATATTGAGCTTCGGTAATCCTATTTGTATCCTCGCGGCTCTTTCTGTAACCGAACATTAGTCTTTCGAGGGGACTCGTCGAGGATGGATCGGTGAAAAAATTGTTGGAAATGGCGCGGACGTGTCACGGAATGGCTTATCGTGGAACTATATCCCGGCAGATAGCGATGCAAAATCGTTCATTTGTAAGGTAAATCGAGAATAAATAAACGGATGAAACTCGCTTGTAATTCTATTTTTTTATTCTATAAATTTGTAACCGCAAATGAAACGGTTAATACGCGTAATTCCTAATACACTTGCACACACGAGGGTTGATTTCAAATACCAATAATATCGGATAGCGCAAACATTGTACTTAACACTAGATTTACGGGCGTTAAATCGGTCACACTTAAATATATTAAATAAGTGCTTTGAAAAAAGAGGGATCAACGGGTAAAGACGAAGATCTGTTAAGTAATTTGTATATTATAAGATACAAGTGAAATATTGACTGTACCACATCTCTATAAATTTGGAAACCGTTTTTAAAAAAGTAGGAATCCGTCAATTTGACGGCTTCCGGCAATCTAGAGTTAAAATCTATAACGGTTCAAAACAAGCTTATTAACACGTTGACTGCCACGGTATTTTCTTGGTTTCATCGTTTCTACTGAAATGAAAGTTTTTCCATTAAAATCGCACCTTTACAAAATAGAACTTTTAAAGCGACGAATAGATGTATAGTCAGCAGGACTTTAACTTTTGAACGCCGACACTTAAGTACTTAATGTACCAGAAAATTCATAAATATCACAATTTAAAAGACATATGAAACTTCATTGAATTTAATAGCGCCGGTCACCGGTGACCCCCATGGCATTCAACGTGTTAAAAGCAAGATAAACTTAAAGCGATCGAAGCAGCAACGAACCGAAACCACTCTTCCCAAACATCTCTCAGTATTTCGTGTAAAGACTTCGCCAAAGTTACATAAGAATTATTATTCCAAGCAGTTGATACCAAACTCCAGAATCCTCGCATCTTCCACGCGTAATCCACTGACCCAGAAACATCCCTCACACCTCATCATACCAAAACAGCCCGCTAATCCCCCAATAAACGACTCTCAAACACCGAACACTCCACCCATCGTCAAATCCACCCGCAGGAATCCCGCGTAACGTCTTCCACCCCTCACCCTCTCCGAATCTAGGGGAAAAAAGGGTAAACGACAACTGGTTTTTCCAGCACGAACGGGAGGGCGCCAGTATCCAGCAAGCCGCCCCTGCCTCCACAGCCACCCCGCGTCGGGGCGCTGAGCTCGAGGCCGTCGACGGGTTCGTCGGCGGCGTCGTCTTCGTCGCGCCGACGCGCGGCCACGGACCTTGGAAATCCGGCGGCCATCGAGATGGCGAAAGCCCGCACGATGCAGGCCGCCCAGGAGCGCCCGGTCGGCCTGCTCGAGACCGACCTGGATGAGGCCGTGCCGTCGACGACGACCATCATCTCCTCGAACGCCGCCGCCGGCAAGAAGACGAGGAGTCTGCTCAATTTGAATCACACCTCGGCCGCCCCACGGCCCAGGCACCCGGAGAACGCCCTCCACGTACCCCAGTCGCCCGTCGGCGCTTCGCACAGAAGCCCTCGTGACGACGACACCGCCTCCACCATCAATCAACGACCACACAAGTCCATGGAGTTCCTCCTCGACAAGGAGAACCTGCACTTCGTTAAGGTGAGTGGACGTTTCGGTTCTCCATAGATTTTCCGTCGATTGGCAGACCTTGGTATCGCGTCGGTCGATCGGTGTCCGACGAGGATGATTCTTTGGCAAGGTCATTGGTTTTGGGGATAGATTTGAATTAGGAGAGTAGACCGGATGGTTAGGAGAGGTGATCGATTTGATTATTGATCTCGAGGAGGGTGCTCTTTATGGATAATTGATACCAGGGAGCTGTTTAGATTGCACGGTCGTTGGAGACTCTCGCGACGCGGGCGTTGAATTACTGAGGTTGAACGTGGGCTGTCTTTAACACTGGAACTACCAAATCAGTCAAAATGACTGGTTTCACAATTTTTTCCAAAAGTTCTTCAAATATATAGGAGAGTTATAGAATAGATATTCTCCGTACATTTCATAAAACATAAATTACAGAATCAATCATCTTTTCCACCTCTTGATTCTCCTTGTTTCAACACAATTATTTAATGTATTTAAATATAGTAGATTTAATGCCGGTAGTTCTAGTGTTAAGATAGTGGGAGATTATTTAATTAGCGTAGTTTCTGCAGGTCGAGTTAAGTGTATCGCGATGGTCGAATTTCATTTTGCCAGGTATTATCTGTATCGTTCAGCCGACGTAGTGCTGGTTGCGAAGTTAGTTAGCGGAGAAACGTATCGCGATTGTCGCGGTGTACGTGCAATCTGCGAGTTATTTCTCTCGCGGTGCTAATTACATCGTCTTCGTTAGTGACTGTTACAATGTCAGGGATGAATGTCGGTTTAATTAACACTGTCGCACGAATACCTGCCGAGTGCATTTATACAATTCATTGGATTAAAAATAGGATAACAGTTGCGTTACGTAAAAACATTGCAACGTAATGCCTCGCTGGAAATATCGATGGTTGGAGGAAAGCATAGAATTTCAAATAATTACGATTGATGTCACACGATCGCAGTTCGTCGCACACATACGGAATAAATTATAAAAGAGTCCGGGGAAGCCGAGTGATGCCTGTCGCGAGCATTGCTCGATCGAACGCATTCTTTCAGGTTTCTTTCGGCTTTCCAGACCGTTGTATTCTCCGTTTCACGAGTCCGCTGAAATTTTGAGGCCTTAATGACGATGCCGATGCGTACTGTTAACGATTCATCGGGATTAAAACGCTGACTCTGCGGATAGTTAACACTAGAGCTACCGGCGTTAAATCTATCATATTTTAAAATATTAAATAAGTATTTTGAAAAAAGGGGAATTAAGAGGTGGAAAACTAGATCGATTCGGCAATTTATGTTTTATAAGATGGACGTAGAATATTTATTCCATGACTCTGATATAAATTTGGAGAATTTTTGGAAAAAATTGTGTACCAGTCATTGTGACTGGTATGGTAAATCTAGTGTTAAGAAACTCTGAATGATTGTCGAGATTTTAATAACGCGAGACTTCCGAAAGCGATGCATAAATATTCGTTGATATGTCAAGCGTATTCTTGCACCGAATTACTCAGCGATATGATGATTCTTTGACTTTTAAATCGCGTAAATGACAATAGACGTAAACGACGCGCAATGACTTTATTCTTTGATTTAAAACAATCTTCATAAATAATTTCAATGTCGTCTGTGTATCAATCTCGCTGTATTTTCTCGTATTTAACGCAGATCTGAGAAACTTCACCCTTGACATTTCTCGATCAAGTAGCCTCGAGTACCAACTCCAGCATTGGCCATCCGATGGCAAAGAAACAATGCAAGTGCGAAATTGAATTCCGCCGGAAATAGTTTCCGCGGAATAGAATTTCGTAGCGCGTATCGAGGGTGGTTATCGAAGGAATAACTTTTTCGAAATGTTGATGGAACTACGAGTAGAAACTATGATGCTAAATTTCAAACATTCTTTTTTCGCATTCGAAGGAAAGCAGTATTTTATTTCGAACGATTTCTCGCAGTCCATTTCATGGCGTAACTGAAAAAAATATCAACGTTTAATAGGAAAATCTTTTTATTAATATTTTTGAATATGCGCACTGATTAACTCGGCCAATTTCTTCATTCTTCCACGAACGGTACAATAAAATCGACTCTCGAATAGAATCGACCAGTGCAAAAAACATGCCTCGTGTCAGCCGCCGTTAATTAGCATTTGATGAAGTTGCGCCAGCTACACGAATTTCTTCCAGCTCGACCGATCGGTGGTATTCGAGCGACACAATTACACTCTCCTCGTGTCGTGCTGATTCTCTCTCTCTCTCTCCTCTCTCTGTCTCTCTCTCAGGTTTTCGTCGGTATATCGAGTCGAGATCAATAGAAGTCCTTTTGCGAGGTGCGAGGAACACCGTAGAATCCTGCTTCCGCATTGGCGGAGCCTTTGGCTAGACTCCCCTCGGGTATTTCGTACTTGGAGGGATGCAGCGGTTTTAACCTGCCTCTTGTAATCAAACCAGTGGTTAATTTGCAGTCTCTCGCCCGTCATAATGGAGATGGAATTTTATTTGCTTCCATTTGCCGCGGTTACACCCGATAGGATCAATCGGATCGAAAACGAATTGCACAGACTGCGATCGTGAAAGTTATAAGAGGTGTGGTGTACAATTTTGGTCTACCTATCGCGATGGAATTCGTTTTGGTTGTGCAGAGTCGATCAAGCGATACCGTCCACGATCGTACGTGTATTTCAGCGTACATGTATTGACAGTGCCGCTGGTGTAGTGAGTGTAATGTATTTGCGGCGATAAGGTCAGGTTTAGGTAAATTCGATTACGTAAAATCCGTTGTCTCCATTGGGATAACTTACGACACTTTTGGTTAAAGGTATCTCTCTCGTTTGGAACATTTATTTTTTAGCAAAATTAGAAAAATGTTTTGGTATTCATTTAATAGTAGAGGTTCTAGGTAAAATGAGCATAATAATTAATAATAGCTATAAGCTCGTAAATATCTAAATTGAAACTTAGTTTTAGAGATCCAAGCAATCCAGCGGCTGATTATCAATATTTTAACGCTAAACCTGCCAAGCCGGTCAAAATGACCGGCTTCCAGCTTCTAAAAATTACCGAAATTGATAGGGGAGCCGTGAAGTAAATACTCCAATTATATCTTATAAAACCTATTTAATTAATTGAATTTATTAACGATCTTTTTGGTTTTATGATTACTCTTGTTCCAAAGTACTTAAAGTACTTAAAACCTAAATTATTTAATTAATTGAATTTATTAATGGTCTTTTTGATTTCCTGATTTCTCTTTTTCCAAAGTCCTTATTCAGAACATCTAAATTAAAGTAGATATACCGTCGGTAGTTTTAGTGTTAATGATCCGTGCCATATCTACAGCAAGAAGAAGCCATTTTCCAAATTTCTAATTCCGCAATTTCACCCTTAACAACGGAAAATCGCAAAAACCTGAAAAAGAAACTATAAGGCAAAAGTTCACGAAATCCTGCGCCCTTTATCATCCCCGTCGAAATACCAGGTGGTACAAGCGACGCATCCCCAGCTAAACGACGCGTCCTACTCGTCCAAGCAGATCGATCGCAGCCGGCGAACTTCCGGTACCGTATTCGCGCTGACAGTGAGAATCCGAGGAGCGGTTTATCCGTCGTTAAACGCAAACTTTCTACATACTTCTCGTGACTCGGAACTCGAGTTGGAGCGATCCTACCGCGATCCATTGTGCGGTGTCGCTATTATTTCACGACGTACAGCCACCTACATACTACATCCACCGTTCTCCAAAGAGTCCTCGAGGGCTCCGTTCGCCCACTTTGCCGTCGATACAACCAGGTCGCCCGTAAAGCCGAGCATGGTAGCAAACTTCTCCGGGATTGAGAAGCGAATTTAAGAGTGGCCATCGACAATGAAAATCCAGCTGGTAGAGGGAGGTAATAATCTCCGTTGTACATACACATATAGACGTATAAACCGGCGGGTCATCGTCGTCGGCCTCCTTTCTGCGTGTTGCACTTCGTCAGCCAGAGCCACTATTCTCTATTATGCCCGTTTACGAAGGATAGAGACGGTTGCATCGATTCCTTCGGCGACGGAGATGCTGCCGATATAATTATTCCGTCGTCCTCGACACTCTCTCCCTCGGTCGACGAGTCTCTTACCGTCACCGTGTAGCTCTCCGTTGCGTTTTAACAAGATAACTGCGACGGTCCGCTCGATCGACGAGTCTAGATTTTCTATTTTGCCCTGGCGCTCTGCCTTTAGATAAACGCCATTTCCATGTAACCGGCCTGTATCTTGCATCGTGGCAGATAAGCGCGACTTCCACGTCGGCGATTTATCGGACGAGGTGGTTCGATTTGCTTCTTCCAATCGTTTTATTCGGAAATCCTCGACGTTGGATCGAGTACGGAGGAAGATTACTGGGCTCGAGGAGAGTTTAATCGGCCTGGGAGTGTTTTGATACTTTAGCTGCTGATTTGAGTCTTCGTTGTGGATGTCGAATGCGCGATTATTCCCGTTGTGTATCGGTTGGTTGAAAAATTCTTGCAGTTGGAGCTCGAAGTTGTAGAAATTTGGAAGTTGTGAATGTTGTTGGAGCTCAGTGGAGGAGAAAATGATTTAAAATTTGTTAATAATGGAGCTTAAGTCAATTACTGCCAATCGATGTGTCAGTTATTAACCCCTTGGCCTACAATAACGAATGACACTGGTGGCGCGGGAAATGAAATAGAAAATTTTAATGTTTTCTAAAAACTGTGTAATTGAAAATATCAGTGGAATATAGCGCAATAAAATTATCGCCATGCGATTAATATTACGTTAATGTATACGATGTACGAGAAGTCACTCAACAGTTGTTATTTCAACAATTTAATTATGTTACTGCATACGCAGACATAAAAGAAATGTGTTAAGGGATTAACACACATGAAATCTAAATTATCTTTCCAATCTATTATCACATTGTTGAAAATTAATTAATTAATATTCCCTACCACATTCTGTATGTTTTCATCCAACTATAGTACCAACAAGGTGTAATATCTCCTCTAAGGCATCATACACTCATAAATATACAGAATAATTCCAAAATTCCAAAGACAATATTAACCCCTGGCCCTACAATAACGAGTGACATTCGTGATGAGGTAAATGCGATAGGAAATTTTCGAGTTTTGCAAAACCAATCAAATTGAAAATATTAATAAGACGCGACGCGATAATATTATTCCTGTAATATTAATATTACGTTAAATTATACGATATAGAATCACACATCACAAGAATCACTGATCAGTTTTTATTTTACCAATTAAATGCTGTATTATTGCGAAGGCAGCCACAAAACACATCGTAGGGCAAGGGGTCAACAGGATCATTAATTTCTACAAAAAGTTGCCATCGACTCTGTACTGATAAGAGTTGATACACCAGAGCCATTTAAACGGAGACTTATTCTTGGACGTTGTAAACTGTCTATGCAAAGATAATGCACCGTGAAATCTTGGGCAAAGGTACCGTGAAATTTGCGGGTTTCTCAGGACACCAGATACATAGCGTGGCCGGTTCTATAGAAGGAAGGTAGCTTTAATAAGGGTCGATAGTTATGGGGTTACGCTTCATGGGACGATCTGCTCGGTGATGGGCATATATCGTGGGAACGAGTCGAGTCGATCATTCGATTCACAGGGCTCTTCAGCGATCATACGAGCGATGAGAATCGGCCTTTGAAACCTCGTTCGGTCGACGACGCCTCTCTTGAAACTGTCGCGTTTCTTTCCGTTACAAAGACCAAAGTGTATAGGAAATTCTAAATGGTATTAAAATTTGCCCAATAATTGACAATAAAACTTGCAACTTCACGAATATTTATTGCGGTAGCGAAATAAAAATTAAAAGATAAACGATATGGTAATCTGAACAATGGTTTTGAATTTTCGGGCTTAAGCCGCGTTGAGTGTTGTAAAACATCCGACGTTTCGCCGGAATTGCAGCTGGCTTCATCGGGTTGATCTGATACTACAATGAAATCGAATGAAATCACATATGAAATCGAAAATTCAAAACCATTGTTCAGTTAACGATGGCCGCGAAAGCCTCAAAACCTCGATATGGTAATCTTGTGCATTAACCTTCATCCGAAACCTGAAAAAAATCACACCACAGTCCCTGGGATCTCTTCTGTACCGTACTCACTTTTATGTTAAAGAAAACAATTTTTTTTTTAAAGTTTTTCTTTATAACAACTTTATTGAGAATAACATGTGTTTACTGTGCACAACTTGTCGAGATTTGGGTCAATAAAAATCTATATACGGGTCAAAAAAGGCCGTAGGGACAGATGAAGGTTAAAGAGCTGCAAGTATTTTCATCACAGATAAAGCCTGTAAAATGCTGAATCTTAATTATACATACTTTCTATTTATTTAAAACAAAGCTCGAAACAATTAACTTACCATTCACTGACGAACATGCTGACCAAATACACAGCACTGTTAAATTATGAATAAGGGCTCGTTGCAAAGACCAAAATTACCCTTCGATCGCAAAGTATTATTCGCGGCTGCAGGAAAGTTGTTAAAAACAACGAGACCTCTGCGTAATTTCGATAAACCGCGTTAATCGACGCAGCTCTGTTTGCATTTACGCGCGCCTGTAGAGAGTCAAGGAAGCGCGCACTTTCATTTCGTTTTCATCTCCTCCGAGTGAAGTCTCATTTACTTTTGAAACCCTTTCACTCATCTCGACACATCGTGCTCTTCCTCTCGAAATCCGGCTGCACACTTTACACTTATCCGAACGAATTGTAAAAGCGCGATCTCTACAACACCCGTTTCCACGATTCGCGCTCAACCTTTATTCGTAATCGGGTCTACGTTTAATTAGCCCGACGCCGAGCTGCAATTCGTTCGTTCGGTCGTTGCACCGTTGCTGCTGAATTCGTCTACAGGCTGCGCATAATTAGTCTCCGGGTAGTTTTGTCTCGTTTTCTACGAATTCCTGCGAATAGACCGGAAACGGCCAACTCAGAGGGCTTTTATGACACTTCGTGCGGACTTTAGGGGTTGTTTCTTCAGTAATGCGGCTTTTCAAGTCTTAATGATACGTACTTTCGATTGTTTGCAATTTTTTTGCACCTCTCTAGGAAAATATTAATTTGTGAAGGCTCTTGCTATTGTTATTATTTTATGAACTGACTTATGTTTTGTGATATCATTTATTACTGGTTTTATTGGTTCTAGGTGGAAGTGGAGGGTTAATGTGGAACGAATTTAATCAAAATTGTGTTAATTATCATATTTGAGAAGATCCGTGGAAACTTTCTTTTTAAAATAGGGTAGATTTTTATGAAGAATAGGTATTTTCTGTGATCGGGTAGATTGAAAGATAATTTTTTAAAAATTTGCAAAGAGTGATAGCCACGGTGAATAACTGCAGATATTTTAATTTAAAGACGTCGAATTTTTCAATTTTAATTTCACTTTGTGGCAGAAATGCATCGATTAATCTTGCGTTATCTGGAATACCTAAATTACACAGAGAAAATTCACAGCAAATGAGATTCAGCTCTTTCCACTTCACATAATTTCAATTTTCTCCCGTATAGCCCTTCGTAATTTCATAAAAATACCAAAAGTTACAAGGAGAAACGGAAAAGTATAAAATAGACCTATTGTTTCCGATATTAGTTGGTTCTTCGACGAAGTCAGAATTGTATATCGCTCCTATGGGAAAAGCCGTGAATGCGCTTGCAGTGCGTTTTTAGTTCATCACGCAATTCACCATCGATCGGTGGCCGCTGAACGTCACAAACAGAGCGAAAAGAAATTGTCAATCTACCATAAGGTTTCGTCATGTTTTACGTAAAAGGAGGCTGTGATATTTTAAACGTCCCTTATAATTATGCCGCGAACTTCTACCTCGTGATTTTAATTTCGCCGGTCTGTGCCATGGCGGTGCATTAAAGGACTTTGATTATTTCGTACCTTTGCCAGCTTCTGAAAATTAATCAGCCCTTTTGCAACGAAAATATCCGCACATACGGTATTATTTTTAATCTCTGGTAAAGATATTACATATTTCGTAGCTACGTTGGAAGGTATTTTCTCAGGATTTTCGAAGAAGGGAGCCAAATTCACCAAATTCGTCCCAGAATTAAACTAATTTTGCAAAGAGAAACTTTTCTGCGTGGTCTTTTGCCGTTTCATGCCAAGAACATCCTCCATACAAATCCGAGCCAACGTTTTCACAACTTCGCATATATTTTTTAGCTACAGCCCTTAATTATGAGCTCGTTTTATCTTAAAGAGATTTTGAAACTCGGAGTATCCGCCACTGTAAAATTAAGAGAAAGAATCGCCCGTTACCCTAGCCTAGACTACTTGACCTTCTTTATATAAAATACTCAAGAACAAGCAACAACAGAAATTCTACACGACCTTTCTTTCGTATTTTAGAAATTCAAAAATATCTTATATGCAAATCCAATATTACCATGATCCTAGGTATAATTTTCAATTACAGCCCTTAATTACGTTTATTTTTCTTTTTAATAAGAAGAATTGAAAGGCCGCAGGTCGTCGCTCTAAATTCGAGACAAAGAATCACTCGTTCTAGCCTAGACAGCTTGACCTTCTTTAAATATAATACTTAAGAGCAAGCAATAATAGAAACGCTACTCCCTTAAGTGTAATTAATGTTGCAAAAATATGCCGTTCCAAGTCATCCTTCTGCCATGTTTTAGATAGAAATTGAAAAATATCTCAGCTCGAACCAACATTATTACAAACCCGATTATTATTGGCGATCACAACCCTTAATTCTGTTTATGTTTCTTTTCAATAAAAATAATTCAAAGCCCGCAGCTCGTCGTTCTAAATTCGAGACAAAGAGCCGCGCGTTGCTCTGCCGTGGACAGGTGACTTACTTTGATAAAATGCTCATGAATAAACAACAGTAGATACGTACTGTTGCTTTAAGGTATGTCTACAAATTCTTACGTGTCTCCATGTCCAACAGGACGTATGCAAGTGGCAATTTACCAGAAACGTGAAAAGAACGAGAATTACGGCAGAAACAGGAAGCTAACCTAATACGTTTGTTTCCTTCTTTCCATCGTTGTACAATTCTCCGTTGCCCTTTCTTTCTTCATTTTTGTTCATTTACATCGGCGACTGACGCAGGTACGGAGAACATTAATTTCTGCTCTGCAATTTTTCTCTTTCCTTTTGGGAAACTTCGCCGGAGATGTTCCTTCGGGCCGGGCAACGCGCCAGTTTTTCTTTTTCCTTCTTTTGGCTTTCCTGCACATTTTTCTTTTCCTCCTCGTTGCCCTCTGCCTTTTTGTTATTCCCGCTCGTCCTTCTCGGTTTTCTATTGCTCCTTTTTCCACGCGATTGCATAAAGTCTTATCGGAAAAGAGGGGAGGGCAGATTTATTTTGGTGTTTGGAAATCTCGTTGAAAATTGCATCGACGGATGTTATCGCGACGAAGGAGATGTAAATTTCATTTGGTATTTTTACGATAAATTTGGCAAATTTCAATATACAATTCCTTTATATTTAATACTTATCAAATTTCCTATATTTGATAGTTATTAACCATTTAAATCTGTCTACTTTCAATACTCCAAATAATGCACGAGAATTGCACATTCTTGGGACTTTATTTTTAACATGTTGAATGTCATGGGGGTCACCGGCGACCGGCGCCAATGAAATCAATGAAACACCTTGTAACTTTTAAATAATAATATTCACGACTTCTCCAATCTATTCGATGCTTAAATATCGATGTTAAAAAAGTAGAGTATCACTGAACATACAGCTATTTTTACTTCTAACATTCCCGCCCTATAAAGATGTGATTTTATTCAAAAAAAGTTCCTCTTCAGTGGAAATGATGAAATTAGAGAACTACAGGTGGCATTCAACATGTTAAAGTGCAATTTCATCGTGCAATGTCTACAAGTACTTTAACAGTCCCACGAATTACGAAATACCACAGAAATTGAGATATTCCTGTTTGAAATGAATATCGGAAAAAGAAACAGCAAGTGGACGGTATGCAATTGCAGACGTTGCAAAGAGAAGGGGGGGAAAAAACTTGCAAAAAGCACGAAAGAGACGTCAGGTGGGTCGGTAACCTTCGCGTGCATTCCGTGAAAATCTAGAAGAAAGCTTTAATGTCACCCAGGGGATGAATGAACTCTTTCTTTCTACTCGAAAGAAAGAAAGAGCGTTGAATACCGTCCGTCTGTCGACGGTTTTGCATGGCGCCGTCGTTGAGCAGATTTTTAACAAAATTTCTCAACAGTTTGCACTATTTTGCACTTTGATACGTCCAAAGTGCGCTGAATTTGCAATCGTCGAGGGTAAAGCCTTTCGCATCGAACAATTTCTCCGCAGCTCACATTCATTGCGTCGTATGTTTTATTCAGAAGCGCTTAAAAGCACGAGTGTTTCCAGTATTTTAACGATATGCGTTACCTGCTTCATTTAACAATTTCATTCTCCTCGTAACTTCCCTTCGTATTTTTCGTGTTCTTAATCGCAATTTTATTCTGATAGACTATTACGTACCTTTGATATATTATGGAGAACTAGGTCGATATTTTTTCTATTGTTTTTATTCCGTTATATAATTAATATTATTATTGATCTAACACTTTGTTATTAATTATTCTCATATCAATTCATGCCCAGGAGGCTGTTACGGAATATTTCATCTCGCAGGAATGAAACCACTTGGAATTGCAAAGGATTAATTGCCAAGAGAAACTTAGACAAATTCCATGTTAGACGTATTCCCCCAAAAATGCATAATTCTACTTAATTTTGAAGGTGTTAACAATTCATTCATAATTTCAAAGCAATGCCAATTTTCTTCGTTAAAAATCCTGCAAAAAAATGACAATACCACTATTCGAATATAACAATAAATTGGCGGGTTCCTGCTGCCTTATAAACATTTCTCAAATTTACAGAGACTCTGTACAGCAGATATTTCACGTGTATTTTATAATGCAATAATTTCTTAACGAATTACCATCTTTGCCGCCTGCTCCCTCTTTCTTCAAAGTCCTTATTTAATATATTGCAATTTAACAGATTTCACGCCCGCAAATCTACTGTTAACCCTTTGCAGTCCTATGTCGACATAGCTTTTCACTACATTTTATTTTCCAACTAATTAATATCGACGTTTCAAATTCATAAAGATTTTGTAAAATCACATAAGCAGCCGCCAGTACTTATAGTTATCGCTATCATTAAAAAAATGAATAACCAACGACAGAAAACGTGCAATTAATTTCACTTAGCTCGCTACAAACTTGAGAAAATAATTCGGACCGCAAAGGGTTAAACGTGATCCATCGTCAGAATGCACCACCTTAATCAAAGACGACTCATTACAACGCAACTACCCCAACGAAGTTAGAAAATCAATTGAAATTTCCTCATCCAGCCAACATTTGGATCCTTCCAATACAAATACCGTAAAACCAGCGTTATTACGACATTCTCCCATCACCCATTTTTAAAGCTCAACCCAGAGTCCGTCTTACGTGCTGTCTTGTTATCTCGTCTTGAAAGCTCCTTGCCATACATTAGAAAATCGAAAATATCTCGACGTTCGATCTCCGTCGGTATCGTGGCTCAAACAAAGAGAAAAGGGGGTAGGTGAAGTCGACGGTTTTAAGTGTCGTCCCAGTAGTGGTATTCACCGGTTAACAATGCTCCCTCTCTTCACCCTCTCTCTGTCTTTCTCCCTCTCTCTTATCATCCCTCTCACTTTCCCTCTAATATACCGTATTGATCGACCGACACACCACGAGAGCAGAGAAGGGTGCTCTCAGTGGTGGTCCTCGCATGTACACGCGTGTTTCGCTGTGCCATTTCACGATATAGATTGGCACACGGACATATGTGTGCCCTAGCACGTACTCGTACACACACGGCTACCTGTACGACAATCTTTCATTCCGCTATGTGCACTCCACTTGGCGAATCCTCCGCACGGCCAGGATGCGGGGCAACAATAGAGCCGCCCGTTGACCCGGGTTCAAGACAATTACTGTAGGCTTCGCCTTGTTTGCGGGGGTTGCACGAATACCGAGACGGTATTTGTGATAATCGAGGGATTAGAATGAGGAGGAAGACGTTTCTGTTACCCCTTGCCGTACAGGGTGTTTCAAAATTATTTATCATGGCCTACATCGAAGATGTAGAACAACCCCCGGAGATTTGAAAAAAAAAACGCCGCAAAATTCGCGGAAAGGTAGCCGATTTTTTTTTTTCTTGGATCATCAAATTCGTCTTGTTACGTTGGTAAAATGTCTGAGAGGAAGCATGGATCGGGAACGAACCGTTCTCCCACAAATTAATTTTTAATTGTGTCTCCGCCATTTAATTTTTGCTAAGTCAGACTTTCAGATCTGCGACCCTTCGGAAAGAAAGACACAGAAACAAACGCAAAACTACAATAACTAGTGGCATTCGCGACGAGGTAAATGGAATAGGACATTATGAAGTTTATTTAATTAAAATAACATGCAACGATATCTCGTTAAGAAAGATATGAGGAGTTCTACACTGTTCCCATCATCGCCGTCTCTCAACGGTTGCAATCATTTTCTGGAGTTGCACGAATATCAAGTCGTCGAGTGTACGGAGTAATAAAAGCATTATAATGAGAAAGGATGAGCTACATACCGGTGTAGCGTTAAGAAATATATACGTGAAATTCTCTCTACTTCTTTAACTTCATCCTGGCACTCAACAGTTTAATTTCATATCGTTAGAACTTTTCGACATTCAAATCTCCCTCGTCCTCTCAATTTAACCGTCGGCCGGAAATACAAGTGTACCGAAGAATTATTATATCTTGATACACGTACAGTTAACAGAAAGAGAATATCGTTTGACGTATAAATTATTTTCCGGAAGATGTCGAACAGCTTCAGAAACAATATGATTTGTCGTGTTAGTGGCATATCTTAATTAAGTAATATTATTATACCGGCAACGCACAGGCAGGATTTATCGCGTAGTATTTTCATTTCGCTTATACAGCGTTTCTTTCAGGATCATGCGATTACGTTCTCCAGTCGAATGGATTAAAATCAACGATTATCGAGCCGAAGTAACGTCTGGCTTATTTAAATGACGCATTTTTCGCGCACGCCGACGGACGATGACGCTGACTTTGAAGTATTCGTATTATGTACCGTATTAATCCCCGGTTTGATTTTAGCATAAAGCGAAAGTAAAGAGCTTGGGTGTTTCATGCTCGGCGACGAGTGTCCGTGACACTCGCGTTTACGTCGGGATACCGTTCTTCCGGTGACGTTAACGCATTAAAATAAATTCCCATAGCTCGAGGATAACAGCTATTGCGACCAGTTATAATGAGAATTTTGCGGTTCCTCGCATGATGAAATTCCTCTGTTTTAATTTTCTCTGCAGTTTTCAATTATTTTTGGATTATTCAGACTTTTAACGATGCGATTAAGCAGATTTCCTGTTAAAGCATGAGACATTTTGTAATATCTTATCGTCCTGAATTTCCTAATTTCACTTTTTAGACAAATCTGTGGCATGTCGAATTCAATTATCCCAATGCAACAATTATCTATAATTATCGATATTAGTAAAGGTGCAATTATCATCAGAAACATGTCTCTAAGACTTCTACCATTCTAAATTTTAATTCTAGGCAAAAGTATAAGACATCGAATCTATAAACTCTATCTAACAATTATCTCCAATAATTGACATTCTTTAATCACAAGAAAAATTTGACCAAGAGTACCATCATTCAAATATTAATTCTCGCAAACCTAATCAAAATTACCAGTACCCTTCAAGACAAAGAACCATTCATTGCACCATTATCTTCTTCATCTCGACCTTCAACGTGCAGCAGGCACAACAACAATCCCCCAAATCCCATCCGCAATTACCATCGTCCGAAAAGTCCGTTCTAATAAGGAAAATTCCCCTCAGAATCCTCCACAAACTTATGTAAATTAAAAGTTAAATCTTTACCAGGCCGAAGTTTTGGCACTTCCATCCGGCCACGTTATTCGTCCTTCGACGGTGTTACGGAACTCTGCGTACTGGTAGCAGCGTGGGCCAGCATTTCCGGCTTATTTACGAAACCCTCGCGATCCGTGCCAGCAGGCATTTATCTTGTTCCGTAAGCCGCAACGAAATTGTGCCGCGTGTAGGTTCCCCGTACCTTGCAAATCGATTCATAGTTCTGCACCTGCATTCACTCGCGTGCACTTGGTGCACACACCTATGCAAGTGTCAGCCTCGCCGAAGGAATTTGTAGAAAGGTCCGACACGGGTGTAATAGTTATCCCTCTTGTACTTGGGGGATTTGGATACGAATTCAATACTCGCACAATATTTTCATTCGTTTTGCATACTTCGCCAGTGATTCTCAATGTTTCGCCTGTTATTCTTGCTTTGAGCTGTGGACTTTGAGGATGCGACGTGAGATTTTAGCTGAGTTACAGCTACTTTCTACGTTTAACCCTTTGCACTACGATTACTTTTGCGACTGTGCGTGCAATAATTCAGAATTAAGTTGCTAAAATGAAAATTTATTAGGGATTCCTGATATATCTTACAATTCAACGCGATATTAATAACATAGAAATAATTTTACTGTGTTGTGTTCCACTGATATTTTCAATTTCAGTATTTTTGGGAAGCTTTAAAATTTCCTATTCCATCTACCGCATCACGAGTGCCACTCGTTATTATAGGGCAAGGGGTTAATCGGTGATTTTTAATGTTTTCGGTGCTATCGTGCTCAGAGATGGGGGATTGTCGGGAAATATTGTGAGATTATAGCTAACTGTGGTGTAAAATGCTGAATTCAAATTGTTATTAATTTTGGAAGATTTTTTTAAAAGTTATTTAAATCTGTAGGTGTCAATTACTTTTTGACTTTGACTTCTAATTATTTTTAATAAATGGCAGTGCATTACCGTCTAGAAGATGCGTCTGAACAAAACTTACTACCTTGAACAATTAAAGCATTTTTTAGAACACAAAGAATCTACAAAAATCCTCGTGATTATAGGGGTCAACAATTAATTTCGGTTAAATATTCAATGAAATATGGGCATAAAATACAACGGAAATTTCTCAAAATAGGAGACAAACGAAAGAAAGAGCAGCGTCAAAAACACTCGACAACGGGGATAAATGTTCAAAGTTCCAAATAATGGGAGCAAGTTCAAAACCGCCGTAACAACCCAGAAACTTTTCCTATGTAATATGTATAGCGTCGATGTTTTTGCAACCCAAAGACTCGAAGTTCCCGGCGACACGAGCAGTAAACCCGTTGATCCAAAAACGAGCAAATAAACGAATTAAGAGACTCTACATCCTCCTATGAACCAGAAGACGTATCCAGAACAAAAACTTCGCAGACCAAGAAATTATCCTATCTACTGGAAATTGTCCTACTTAAAAGAAGACTATGGTGGATCAAGGGATAAAGGCTCGGTCTCACGACCAGCAGACCCAAGTTCAAATCTCCCTCCACCTCTGGGAAAAATTTCCTAAATTATTATTCAAATTTCATTGGCCCAGTGATTCAAAATTCACCTAAAAAGACCTAATAAGTAGTAAAACAGTAAAAGGGACTATGGTGGGTAAAGAGATAAAGGTTCCGACTCGCAATCAGTGGACCCTATTTCCTCTAGAAAATTCTTCCTACAGTATTATTGAATATATGATAGCATCGGTGACTTAACCCACCTGAAACAGTAAATCTCAGGTAAAATAACCACAGCAGTTAACCCGAAAATAGCCTAAAGCAAAAACCATACAGGCAAATAATTATCCGACCTAGCGAAACAAGACAAGAAGTTGTGCTACCTTAAACAGAATTATTATCTTCCTTGATAGCTTGAAAACTAGGAATCCCCGTTGGCTATTTGGAAACTGAGATCCACCGACACGAGGCAGCAATAAGTTCACTTTCGAGGGATAACTCGAATTAAATCCCCTCGACCTTGCAAGGCACTTGCCATCGACGAAGATTCTCCCTTGGAACATGGGAGGAAAGTAGGTCGAATACGGCGGATACAAAAAGCAGTAGGTCGGCAGGACAACGAGGGTGGCTTCGACAAAGGGGTGCGCGTCTTTTGAATGCTCTTCAGCGTGTAGAGTAAGGGCGTGTCGTTATCTCGACTTCGCACGCGGAAAGTGGATGAAATTCCAGAACAGAGCCACTGAGGCAAGTAATTCAGGGCCTCTTTTATTATGGAGCCGAAGAAAACAAAGCTGGACACCATTTCTCAGCGGTACGTTAAGGAGATTGCTAGAAATCCTTTGAGAATTTTTTTTCTTGTCGATTGATCCTTTCGATTCATTGAAGGATTTTACACTAAATTGTACCTAGGACGATAGTTGTTCGGGTATTTTTTGTGGAAAAAATCCAAGTTTCTATTGTTACAATTGTAAAGAAGATGGCTGTGGAGTTGAAGGCTGGAATTCCGGGATTGGGGACTAAGGTGAAATTCTTATCTTTGGAGAACTTTTTCTGTTAGATATGTATCTTGCTGTCTCAGTGTTTCGAGGGTCAATTAAAATTGCAAGTTGTTGATAAAATAATTATATTAGTTAAGGACGAAACATAGGGGAAGTTTGATGAATGTTTTCGGTAGGAAATTACGCAATTGAAATGTATAACATTGCTGCGAGAAAATTGCGGCTCCATTGCTTCCGACCCTTTAATACAGGCTGCAATAAAAGTACATCGACTGGGTCGATAACCGCAGACTCGACAACCTCTGAGCATTACCAGAAAACGCTTTATAACAAAATACAAGCTGGGTCAATGGCCCATTGACCCATTTCCAAGAACGTTGAAAGGAAAGGAGCTACAAATATAGTAGTAATTCTATACAGACTTACATATTTTTTGCCTCCTCTTGAAATTTTTGTAATTACCAAGTGAAACTTTTACCGCCATTAGCTCTTTCTTCGCCGATTTCACTCTTTCGCTGCGTCGGCATTCAAGTGAAAA
Source organism: Cerceris ruficornis (assembly GCA_963989415.1). Taxonomy (NCBI): domain Eukaryota; kingdom Metazoa; phylum Arthropoda; class Insecta; order Hymenoptera; family Crabronidae; genus Cerceris; species Cerceris ruficornis. The sequence goes on from OZ022523.1 coordinate 8,644,091, forward strand.
GCATTGTCACGGTCATAGATGAGAATCCGTGTAATAAAATTTGGTAATTAAAAAAATAACGTAATACTTTCTACTAAAATTTCCCCAATGAAATTTCTCGCCGAATCAGCGAAGAATAAGTAGCTTTTTGTTGATACTTTCAAAGCTACTCTTGAAACTGAAGATCCTCCTTAATCTCCTCGCACTTTATACAATTTGTACATTTTGTAAAAATCGAAAATTGATGAAACCTCATCGTTGAAAGTTCGGAGAATTTTTCGAAACGTAAGAAACCTAGCTCGAACCACCTCGATAAATCTAGCACGAAGATCTCCGCATAAAAAATTGAAAACGCCTCTCTTTCAACATAGAACCTAAATCCTCGATAGAAAGTCATGAGCGGCATTGAAATCTATGGGTTTTCTTATCTGGAATCGCGGCACAATCCCACGGAGTCCCATCGACAATCGCGCATTCGAATTTCCCGCGTTATACCCCATAGAAAAGGAAAAAACCGAAGGAGAAACCGGCCGAATCGTAAGATCCCACACCAACTTTCACAGCGGTATCGCTTATCTAAACGGTATTCTCGCATTATCACGAGAGTATTGCATACTTACTCGGCAAAGTCGGCAAAGTGGGTCAAAAGCGTCAAAGCAGATTCCGAATGGTGGTCCGCCGTATTTGCGCTATTCACGGGAGAATGATTGCATCGCGTATGAAGAAGGTGGAAGAGCCAGGAGGGTAAAAATGGAGAGGCATAAAGTGACGGGAGTGAGATACTTAGAGGGACACGTACGCTGCCACGTAAAGTGAGAATATGAACATGTGCACCAGCCAGGAGAGTCGAAGGCCGAGCGGGAATCCGCGACGTGTGGGCGATCTTCAGCTTTTATGCCCACGTGTGACTAGGTAGTTGTGCCATGAGCAGTGCCGCACACATTAGAGCTGCACCTTTCCCTTGCTCGATGCTTTGTACGATGAAGTTTCTTGCTTTCATATTTTTCCTTTGTCGTCCTTATTCTTCATCTTGTTTTGCATTTTTTTAGATTTAACTGGTCTGGTCCTTTCACGTAGGGCGCACTGTTTTAGGTGGGTTTTAAACTACCAAGGATATGGCAATTAATAATTTAGGGCGAGTTTTCCGGAGGTGGTGGGGAATTTGTACTTGGGCCCGCTGATTGCGAGTTTCAGCTTTTATCTCTTTGTCCGTCAGTCCCTTTAACTGCTGTGGTCATTTTATCTAGGACCCACTGTTTTAGGTGGAGTATGAATCACCAAGAATATAATAAATGGAATAATAATTTCCGACAAATTTCCAGTGGTGATGGGAAATTTGAACTCGGGCCCACTGATTGCGAGTTTCAGTTTTTATCTCTTTGTCCGTCAGTCCCTTTAACTGCTGTGGTCATTATATCTAGGACCCACGGTTTTAGGTGGAGTATGAATCACCAAGAATATAATGTATGAAATAATAATTTCCGAAAAATTTCCAGTGGTGTTGGGAAATTTGAAGTCGGGCCCACTGATTACGAGTTTCAGCTTTTATCTCCTTAACACTAGATTTGCGGGAGCCGTCAAATTGACGGGTTCCTAGTTGTTTTATAAACATTTCTCAAATTTACAGAGACGCTGTACAGTAGATCTTTTAGATATATTAGATATATTATATTATAATATAATAATGACTTTACGAATTACTATCTTTGCCGCTTGATCTCTCTTTTTCCAAAGTCCTCATTTAATATATTGCAATGTAACATATTCCACGCCCGTAAATCTAGTGTTAACCACCATGGTCCCTTTAACTGCCATGGTAATTTCATCTAGGGCCTACTGTTCTAGGTGGGCCCAGAATTATCGAGGTAGGGATGCATTATATAATAATTTAGGCCCAGTTTTCCAGAGGCGACGAGTAATTTGACCTCTGGCCCACTAATTCATTTAGTACTTTGTCGCATTTAGCTGCTATGATTATTTCTGTTTTACTGGGTTCCGAACCAGCGAATGGACGTCTACTAAAATCGTAGTGTGTTAACAATATCGGAGTTTTTAGCGTAAAAATAGAATAATGGACATAGAACTAAGTAGAGTAAAGTAAAAATCAGTTATGAAATGAGCAGACGTAATTATTCAACCGGTTGCACACTATGAAAATATTATTCACCGTCCTTGAAAGTATTCGCCGTATGTTTGTTGAACGATACGATACTGCAAGTCGGAAGCCTTTGCCTAGAAAGTCGCAAGACAATGTGTACATGTAAACAAAGTTACCGTGGTTACACTCGAACATGAGGAATAAAAAATGATCGTTCTTCGAGCAACATCGGTAAATAAATTCAAGCCTGTTTGCAGGGATCTATCGACTGACACGTGTGCTTGCATTCCGACATTCCCAATTTCTCTTTCAGCGTCTACAAAATTCTATTTGCGTGGCACAATTTTGCGATCAAAAGCTCTCTCTTCTCTCTGCGAATTTTCCGGTAATTCTAGAAAATATTCGACATACAAGTAACAAGTAAACAGCACACTCTCGAATAGTTTTCTCCGTACAAATATTTGCAAAATTCCTCGTTCACGAATGAAAATCAATTAAAAATTTGTTATTTCGTCTCTTGTTAGTTTCGTTGAAGTATTCAAATATACATTTGAATAAAACGATCACTTCATACGCTCTAAAATATTCGTACTATCCCTCAGCATGGGGTTATTATTGGCAGCCTTCAGAAAAGTTTGAATTTATAACACTTGTTATGATTGGTAATTTAAAATTAAATTTACCTCGTCCGCTCCATGTTACGTTTAACGTTTCAATTACATGTACGGGGAAAAACATTATAACTTCGTATCTCGAAAGACTCTTTGCACAACACTCGCGTAGGTGCATTATTACGAACACCTTTCAAACAACTTCGACTCCATAATATTTCACAATGCACGATTGTTAGTGTAAAATTGAACTTTTTACTTCAACTCCCGTAGGTTTAACCTTCCAGTTACACGCAAGAATAAAAATACAAATTGATGTCTCAAAAGAAATTTGAAATAACTATTGAGGTCATCATTAGCAACAACCTTCAAACAACCTAGCCTCGATAACGTTTCAGTGCTCGATTGTTAATGTAAAATACAAATTTTCACCTCAATTCTACTAGTTTTAACTATCCAATGAAACGCTCGTACGAAACTATTAATAAAAATAAATTCATTCCTCAGAAAATTCTCTAAGTAACAATTACACGGCTGCATTATCAAAAGCAGCCCTCAGACGACTTCAAATCGATAACACTTCGGAGTATGCGATTCTCAATATAAATTTTAATTTATTACTACGCCACTCGTCAATGTTCTTCAATTCTACAGCTCTTTTATACCGATAAAACATTAAAAGAGATTCCAAACAACAGTCGCGTAGGTGCATTATTAAGAACAGCCTTCAAGCAAGTTCGAATCGATAACAAAGAATGCATGATTGTTAGTGTAAAATAGATGTTTCACAAGGGTATAACAAACGATCGATCGGTTTGATACGTTCCTGATACTTGGATTCTTCGATGCTAATACTCGGATGACCTTATATGGCACGTTCATGTGAACGAAGCCGATAGAAAGTATACATACTTCCGTTTCTCAAGAAACACATAGTTACCGTAATTGCTGAAGATTCGCAGGAGTAAATGAGAATCGAGTATGGAGGGTAAATATGACCCACTGGCTGGCTTGTTGCGCACATTAATTGCGTTAGCAGATGTGAAAAGTATTTATGTATTTTATCTTGCGTGTCCTTGCGGTATGGAGATTTTGAATTCAAATTTCCCATTGGGGAAAATACAAATGGTACGGAAAAAGTACCTATGACAAGTTTATCTGTGTTTTGTGATTAATTTCCGATGTGTTAATATTTTTATGAATATACAAACATTAGAATAATTATGCTGATGGCGGGGTAAATTTTTTAAATTGGAAAGTCTTAGATGTTTCGTTGAAAAATCTAATTAAATAAAAAATACTTTAAAATATTGGAATTTTTTTATATTTTTATACCACTTGGGGTTTTTTAATATCTTTGCAAGCAATCATCATTGATCGATTCCTACTTTAAAGAGTTACTTTCAGATATTGAAACACTGTTTTCTCTCAAGGAAATCAATACGTTTGTTAGAAACGTTACACAACGTTCTATTGAAAGTTGCAAATGATAATTGGCAAACTTAATAAGCTATTAACAGAGTATTCGTTGAAAATACAGCAATAATAGACAGCAGGGAACAATAAAAGCGAGTAATTAATTTTCCGAGTCGAAGCTGTTCTTCCTGTTACAGCGTGCAGCAACGTATTGCGAAAGGAATAAAAGGAAATTGTATTTTCCTTCGATCCACAGCGCTCAGTAAACTCATATTTTCTTCTGACAGCTAAACGATAGCTCTTCGTTTATTTATCGCATAAAAGGTCCTCGTTCTTCGGGTTAACCTTCTGCTGTCCCATTTTACCCGAAAATCGCGATAAGAAGACGTCGAAAATCGTGAAATCCATTGAACTCGAGAAAACATGATTTCTTATCTCTTTGCCTTACTATTTCAACTGTGATTTATAACAGTTAAGCATTCAATTTTTGAAATAAAAATGCAATTAAATATCACAATATCCTTTATCCATCAAAATAGAACTGAGAATACGAAATTATTTAGTCGCGTTATGTTTACTGAATTTTCCGTTTTGCCAGTTTTTCGAAAAATGTATCTTTCTTTATTTAACCGCGCACTTTAATACGAATATTAATAGTTTGAATTTCGAGAAATATTAATATCCACGCATTTCCATCTTCTTGGTAGATTTATTCTTGCAAAATAAAAATCTACTGTAGATAGTTATCGTGAAATTTCCTTGCAGTCTGCAGACATTTAATGCGTTAATAATTCCAAAGAATTTTCTGCATTCACCTTCTATCACGAATCATTCCCAACACCTTACACTTCTCTATACCATGAAATGTAGGAGATACATTCCCATATGTACCCATAGAAAAGATACATACTCCTAGATAAAAGGAATTACCCCAGGACTCGACAAATTTCAACATCCACTCAAAATAGATCCACTCCATCTTTTAGTGCCGGCATCCATCTTACCTTAAATCGAATTGAATTTAGCTCAGCCTCCGTTCAACGCTATCTCGAAGAAAATTGCAGCAAGTGCAGAATACGTCGCGAGATGCATCGAGGATGCACATGCACTTAGGCTGAGAAACAAGGAGGTCTTTGGCCGACTAATGGCGGATGCATGGTCGTCTTTGACGCGGCTTTCTCCCAATTTGCGTCAATTGATGCGGATCCTGTGCCGCGAGAGGAAGAGAGAGAAAGAAAACTACTAAAAAAGATGACGAAGAGACGGAGGTCATAATTAAAATTAGTGTCGGCGAGTCTGTCTCCGTCTGTGACACTCGAGACGTGCATTATGCAATGCTTACTACTGCACTTGGAACGCGCCGTTAAACCTGCCGTCCACTGTCCACTGACGCGGAAATGCGGGACTGTTTGTGCCAATGGAATTCCATGTATGTCGCATATAGGAAATACATGCCGATATATCACCGTGGAATTACAAAATACGGCGGCTTTGCCATGGCATTTATATTATCGATATCGTTGAATATCAGAATTTCATGGATGCATAATATCGCAACGGTGGAAAGTGTTAATTTAATGGGAGGTTTTCTTTGGTATCTCTGCATCGCGAGATCGTTATAAAAATAGTGTGTTCTACGAGTTTGCAGTAGTATTGATACTTGCACAATTGTCAAGTATCAGAGTTTCGTAATCGTAAAATATTTCTATGGGGGAAAGTGTTAATTTAATGCGAGGTTTTCTTTGGCATTTCTGCATCGTGAGTATCGGTGAGGTCGTTGTAGAAGCAGTAATTACTGCAGTCGGCGATAGAATGCAGTTTGTTTGAATTGCCAAGTATCAGAGCTGCGTAATCGTAAAATATTTCTATGGTGGAAAGTGTTCGTTTAATGCGAGGTTTTCTTTGGTATTTCTGCATCGTGGAAACGGTAATTATTGCAGTCTGCAATAGAATTCAGATTCATTTAATTGCCAAGTGTCTGAGTCTCATAGTCGCAAAGTATTCTTATGGTGGAAAATGTTATTTAATACTATAGAATTACAAAATAATTTTTTCAATTTAATAATACACGTCTGCGATCAAGATTTTAGCAACATGACCCAGTACCAAAGTTTAATGATCACAAAAAATACTAATAGCAGAAAGTATAACGTCAGATAATGTTTAATCAGAAATTGACAAAAATTGTAACAGATTCAGTCACCAGAAAATTGTCTCCCGTTAAAATGAGGTTTTCCAATTTTATGTTAATCCTTTGTTATCCAATTTACCACCCGGTTTCCTTCGCAGTTAATTAAACCTAATTCACGGATATTCCCACCTCTTGAATATTCATGTAGCGGATAACAAAATCTGTATATGTTAAAAGATAATTTTATGCGGCACGGAATTATAAAATTCAAAGTGCCACAGAGCTTCGTTAACATACCTTCGATCTTCCGAAAGTAATACAATAACATTTCACAATAAAATCACCAGATATCCTCTGCAATTAAACAATCTGAGATTTTTCGAACAAGTTCATCGCCTCATTTATTCGCAATTTGAAATCTATTTCAGCGATCTTTCTCGGATCGCCGTTCCATTTCATCAGGCTCCCGGACTCGATTTTAATTTCAAGCGAGGTCGTCTTACAAAACGTCACGTAGGTGTGATATATTCGTTCTTCCAGATCTCCCGATCGTTCTGCGAACGATACCTTTTTTTTCACGCCTTCATTTAATGCCCGAACGACGCGACAGCGAAGCCGCGGGTGAACGTTTTATGCCGCAGGGAATTTCATTAAAAGTTAGGCCGTTGTTAAAATCGATCCTGGAAAGTGATGCCACCGCTGCCACTCTTCTGCACTTGCATTATACAAAGGGGGCTTCCTCATCTGCGTGATCTCGTTTCCACCTCGCCACCTCGCCTTGACCTTCTTTTTTTCAGAACGGCGCGCTCCCTTTATTTCGAATTTCCGAATTTTTCGTTCGTCCGTCTGCGAACGTCACGTGGAAAACTCGGACGTTTTTCTGACGCGGGATTTTTAAAATTGATCGGTTAAGAAGCGAATCAATGCTAATGATAGCTCTGATAATTGAAATAGTATTTCCGCGTGTGATAAAAGCTAACAGAAATATATATTGCATAATTAAACTTTTGTGTATTTCTTTTTTTCGGTTTTAAGTGCTATTATCATTTTGTTTAGGACCTACTGTTTTAGGTGGGCTTTAAATTACTCAGACGGTGATACAAATATCATATGGGGAATATTTCGCAAAGGTGACGGTGAACTCGAACTTTTGACCTCACTGATTGCCATTCCGAGCCTTTAACCCTTCGATAAGAATACCCTTTAACCCATATATGCGGTCTAAGAAAAAATCTGATTATAGATTATTGGTACATGTATACACGGTTGGAGTTGAAAAATTGAAATGTAACCGTTGAAATATGATTACACAAATAGTAATTGATAACTTCTATACATCAACACTCTGACTTTATAATAAAAAGGTGGTTTTTGATCGCCAAATAAATAATTATTTCTCAATATTCAAAAAACTCCCCGCCCGCAAAGGGTGAATTTTATATCCATGGTAATTAGCCTCATAATTCACCTTTTTCACTATGAAATCTCTGCAATTATTCTTTAAAACTACTTATCGAAAAACTAACAAATTACTGTCATCGTCAAACAAAAATAAATATCCAGCGGTAGCAAGTTTGATCGAACAAACGTTCGAATCATCAAAACCGAATTACCTGTGACTTAAATAACCTATAGCAAAAACAGCCGCAGAAGAGATACCGATATCAACAAATACTCCGACCACCCCGAAAGAAATCGCGAAAAAACGTGATATCCCCAATAAACAAGATAAAGTTTTAGACCAGAGAAAAAATAATATCATAAAATAGAATCGAAGATCGGGCGATAATGAAAATTCTTCCGCGTCGTTGGCATTGCATAGAAATGCAGAGCGACGAGCTCGAAAAGCGCGCGTGAGAGAATCGCATGGCATACAAAGTTCGTAACGGGACGGGACGCCGTCGAAAAACAAAGAACGGATAAAGGAGAACGCGTGGCTGGCCTACGCATGTTGGCTTCGTTTCGTTATTGAGCGACTGCAAGAACAACGCTTCGCCATATGCGTTGTTACGCGACGAGACCTTAAACGGGCGCAAAGAAAATATTATGAAGGCGCGAGGAGTCCGGTTAATTACAGCTTTCATGCTGCTTTTAGCACTCTGACGTTGAAGCTTTTTTGAAATTCGTTCTGTTTTTACAGTCGCTCGTTGATTCTTGAGGTCTAATTCTCTTTTATCTTTGTCATTTTATGCCACTGATGCGGCAAGTGTTTATTTCTTTTTTTATTATTCAATTAGGATCTGAACTTTAGATATAGGAGATGCATTCTCTGTTGTAATGGATTTTACGATGAAGTAATTGAGACTTTAGGATTTCATAACTGTTTTCTATGTTTAGCGCTAGAACTATTGGCATTATGTTTATTTTATTTAGATATACTGAATGAGTGGAAAAAGAGGAATCAGGAGGTGAAAAAGATCATTAATTAAGTATATGATAGAAGTGGAATATTTACTGTATGGCTCCCCTAGCAATTTTGGGAATTTCTAGAAAAAAATTGGCACAGGTCATTGGGACGGCCTTGGTAGTTTTAGTATTAACTGTATGTTTCGCGAATTTGTAGTTGTTCATACTCTGTTGAAAATAATTTATTAATATTCTTCATCACTGAGTATTTTTTTCACTCTGACAATGATAACAGACTGAAAAAATAATTTAGACACCAGAGAGTTAATATTATTGATTACCACGTTAATTGTCAGTGATTAATATTCTATTTTGACATTAAGATTAAATTAATTAGGGCGATTAAAATGATAGGCTTATAGTTTTGTTGAAAATTTTTTCAAATTTATAGTGCAGCAATTGTGATGGCTTTTCGCATTCATTTTGCAATTTTTTTAGTTTCTCCTTATCTTTTCGTAATTGGCATTGTCAATTAATGGAAATGGAAATTTCGTGCAGGCAATCGACTGTCATTTTTTCCATGTGGCTCGATGTTCATTGACAACTTGGACATGACACGGAACTTCGATCGAAACGAATTTAAGAAACGCTTGTAATTTTGAAAATACAGTCTGGTTTATTCCATTAAATTAATCCGACGATGATTTCGAGCGAATTGCCAATGAAAAGTAGCATCGAAGAATTTCGAATACAGGTTGGTCGATTAAATTACGTTTCATCGGTCAAGTCAAAGAGAGAACAATCATTTTTCCAATTTGTTGTGGATTTTCTGAAATTTATTTATTAGAATTCTACACAGTCGGATATTCCATCAATTTGACAATGGAAATAAATTACAAATTGTGAAGAGAACTATTAATCGCTACAGAAAATCATTATCAAGTTTTAAAGTTGAAATTACACTCGCAGAAAATTAATTATTGGAAAAGCTGCCAGCGCTGTTGAATCCAATGTAATTTCGTACGACTCTTAAAACCTAATGTTCTCCAATTTACTAATACATTTGATATTAAAATATTGACGTTAAAAAAAGGAAATATTTTAACATAAACACTACCACTTCCGTAAAGATAGTAAATTTAGCAAAATATTGGCGTAATTCAGCGTGTCAATTATAATAACAAAAAGTAGGAAAGCCAAGGTTAAAATCTAGAATTATAATTACTAGAAGTTAAATACACTAATTCTCAGCTGTTCACTGAAATCCCCATAACCACTCTACAATGTTACCGATTTTTACGTGATTTAAAACCCCCTAAAATTCCAATTCTCAACCAAACTAACCGTAAAAGTTAATGCCAAAACGTACCATAAGGAAACATTAAATCTTATCCACCAGCTTCCATATGTCTGCATCGCTTTTACAGTATCCAAACTATTAGCTGCGAATGTTCAAACGATACCTCAATGATGATGACCGAAACGTGCAAAAATTATTCGACGTAGAATCTAAACCACGAGATCTACCGAGCAAGGCAAACGGCGCACGGTAAAGAGAAGCTGCTTTCGCAGCTGCATTGCAAACAAAAACAAACCTTGATTGCTCGGGATGAGCTATGAGCAGCATCGTATACGAGCTACTAAATTTGGATATCCTGCAAAGATAGACTTCCGTTTCTCGAAATCTACCGCTCGTAATTTGGAAATTGATAGTTCAGAACGAAGGACAAACGTCGTGATTCTCCTTCGTATATTACCGAATGTATTTGAAGTACGACACACGGTGATTTAACGTTACGCAATTCACGTGTGTACGCAATCCATTGTTTTATGCGGACGCATCCGTCGGAGATTTTCTAAATCATAGGTGATTCATTGAAAACAATACGAAAGACCGATGATGACATTTTGCAGAGATGATTAAGGTGGGAGAAATTTATGACGTTGTTTATTATAATGTATAGCTGTAACCCCTTTCTGCAATTTATTTAATGATGTGGATATCTTCGATGTTACTTCGCTCCGTCGGAAACCAGTTTCTGCTGTCTAATTAACGTTATATTCATGAATCTGAGGCAAACATTTCCTAGTTGCAGTTTTGATCTTTTGCTGCGTTATGTCAAACTGCGATCCCGTTGACGTTCTGCGGTAGCTGATGTTTTATTAATATTGACTTTTAGATTTATTATATAATCAGTTTTAAGTCTACCCTAATGATATGTACCAGCATGTAATTCAACCCTTTCGAGACGGGAAATTATAACCCAGTACTTTAAATGAACATTAGTTTAGGATATATTGTCCCGCCAGTCTCGAAAGAGTAAACTTGCACGATTGAAACCCAAAAGATTGGTTTCCAGTAAGCCAGAACATTTTGAAAGCGCTAAATCCTGCGTCGATTGTTCCACCCTCTCGAAAGTCTCCATTCTGCGTTTCTCTCACTGAACAACTCGGATATTTAGAACTCAGACAATACAAATTATTAATCCCCTATAATATCTTCCATAATGGCTCGCCATGTAACAACCTCTTTCATCGTTTAATTGCAATTTGTTCCGTGCAAGTATCCCAGCCATTCGTCTCAATGGGAAATGACACGTACCTTCCAAAAGAACTGATCGGATCTTCCACATCCACCCCCATAGTTCTCCATCCGTCTGTTGTGGTCGTTCCATGGCATTGGAAAACGCTTTTCACCGGTTATTCTCCCGTCGAACGATTTCCGATGAGTGCACTTTGCCGCATTTCGCTCGTCCGCTTCGTGTTCTCCACGGACCATTTGTCCTCGATGCATTCTCGACTTACGTGAAATTACGTCGCACGGCTACTATTGGCGATTCGGTGTTTCAGTCAGTTTTAATTTGCATTTCGAGTGTAATTGCTATCATTATTTAGCCTAGGACCTAGAAGATTATGATATAGGAATTAATTTAGGACGAATTTCCCAGAGGTGACCGATTGCGAGTGTCAGCCTTTACCTTCGTAACCGCCATTGTTATAGTCTTTTTCGGTTTTAACTCCTGCCACCATTGCACCTTGGATCTATAATTTTAGATGAATTCCAAACCAGCAGGGCTATAATATAATAAATAATAATTTGGGAAGAAATTCTCAGGGGCGAAAGAGGATTTGAGCCAACTTATTGCGACTACGAAAAAACGACTAATTAACTAATTTAGAATTTACAAGATAGAAGTGAAATATTGACTTCATGGCTCCCCTGTAAATTTAGGCAATTTTTAGAAAAAATTGGCGATCTTGGTTTGATGGATTTTGTGTTAATTGCTATGGTCAGTCCACCTAGGATCTACAATTTCAGATGGGTTCCAAACCACCGAGGCTATGATATATTAAATTGCAATTGAAGAAAAAGATAATTGAAGTGCTGGTAATTTGAACTCGAGTCCAATAATTGAAAGTCCGAGCGTTTAACTCAATAGCCACTATAGTCCCACCGTTCAATGCGCAGCTATTAGATTCGGGCGATTATGCAACCGAGCAGTGCGCATTGTTACCTGCAACGTCGGAATTACCCCGTTAAAACTTGCACGCACGATTTGTCTGTTATTCCGTGACTGCTCTCGCTATCGGGAAGAAATTTCATTAACGCTGGGTTAATTACATTTCGAGGTGCACATCGTGAGTGTTACGTAACGTTGCAAGTTGTTGGCAGCGATGCGGTTCGCTTGGATGAAATATGGGCCGTGTTTTAACTCCTAGTTTCTGTCGATGATAGCTGCAAAATTTGCAAGTTGGCAGTTTTTATTATACTCAACATTTTACATTCACATTTCAACTATGTACTTTAACACTAAACCTACCAAACCGGTCAAAATGACCGGTTTCTAATTTTTTCTGAAAATTACCTAAATTGAGGGGGGAGACAATTGTATCTTATAAATCCTAAATTAATTAATTAATCGTCTTTTCATCTCTGGATTTCTCTTTTTCTAAAGTACTTGTTCAGTATATCTAAATTTTATAACGTCGGTAGGTTTAGTGTTAACGTGAAGTTAACCAACTCCAAGTCATCTAGCATTGTTATGCCATCTCCCTGAAATTTACCCCCAATTATTTATCTCCTGTACCATAACTATTTACCTTAATTCTCAACTAAAACATTCAAGAAACCCCATAGAATCTCACCAACGACATTATTCTTTCAATCATCTGCGAAACAATCTGATTTCTATAATCCATCAAGTACATCGAGCAGGTTGAAACAGTCAGGCGAAATGGCAAATTCAGTTTTCCCATTCGGACATAATTCCATCATTGTAATTAGCTTGATTAGCATCAGGTCTTTATTATACCTTAGCATTAAGTCTTTATTAACATTAAATTTTTCTTTTTCAGCCGCCGGAAAACGAGCTGCAGAAAGTCGGCGAACGTGTACCTAGCGAGCACGAGCTCAGGGTGCAAAGATCGTTGCAGCGACTGAATGTTCCAGATTGGTACAAGAATTCTCCAGCAGCTCGGGACGGATTTCGATTAAAGAGGCACTCCGATGCGTCGCAACACGGAGGATGGCGTGCTCTGGGCTCGAAAACCACTTCCCTCTCGTCCCTCTCGTCGTCTTCCAATAGACAGCCAACTACAGGTAGGTCGATTCTGTTGGATTCATTATTAAACATTGAAAAACTAACGGAGAAAGACGTAGGTTCGACGATAATTATTTGTCGGTAATTGTGACAGACATTGAAGTCATTTATTGCTGATTTCTAGAAATCTACTTTCTCATTTCAATTAGATAAAGTAATAGAAGATAAGTACACCTCATTCTGTTTTTACACGGTAGATACGTTCCAGACAAAACCGTGTAAAAAAAGAGATGAAGTACATACATAGAAAAAGGGGATTAGTTCTATGTCCTTCAACCCTGTAAAAAATAGCTAAAATAAATTTATTCAAAAATTTATTTTAAGAATATTTTAGATTTTTTAATCTAAAAAACGGAATCAATTTTTTTTTAGACCGTGTTAAATCAAAACCGTGTCAAAAGAGAATGGGGTGTATATTGCTGATGAATCTAGAAGTTATCGATTCTCGATCGTAAATCAACGGTAATCACATCAAAGCTTCGATACGGGCTGGAGTTTTTGAGACTATGATATTTTAAATGATACAGGGCAAATTTATTGTTCCTATTCAAAGAAAAATTTTGCTTTACGGTCTATTTCTGTAATACACCCCCTTTCTGGAGGCCATAGCCGCATCCAAAGTGCATATATCATTCACAGTCTCTTGCTTAGGAAAAAAACAGATTTCTCCGTACCAAAAGTACCTCTAAAAATCACACTCCACCAGCTTCTTACTGAATTCCAAGAAAACTTCATTCCGCAGTGTATCTCTGCAACAGGCTCTGTTTGTGCGCTCATTCCTATCGCCTCTCATTCATCCCCGCAACATCCACCAGATACAAATATACCATTCAGAATCTCCAATGAAAAAATCCCATTTTCCAATTTCAAAGGTACTTCTAAAAATCTCGTTCCATCGACCACTATGTTCTTCGAAGAAACACTTAATTAGAACCTCCGCCTGCAAGCAATTCCACGGTATAAGACACGAAATGTTTCAAGTTAAACGATGCAATATCACGGTACCGGAGTGTACTTAGAGATTCTCCTCGTAAAACGACAAGGAGCTTCCTAAATTAGCGCATAGCCAGCCGCATACCGGCCAATTTCATTTATGCTCATCTCACAGGGGAAGTTCGGGAACTGATGCACTCGGATTTTGATAAAACTTCGCATAAATGTCAACACATTGCTCATGATTATATTTCGCCGCGGACTTAGGCGTGTAGCGGGCGTTTTTTCGTGAATTTCGCGAGAATGTGGTGATTCAGTAAAATCACAATAAATCGAAAATTACTTCCTTCTTCTCAACGAAACTTTTTTATGTTACACTTAACCCCTTGCACTACGGTTTGTTTTGTAACTGCCTCCGCAATTATTCAGAATTTAATTGATAAAATAAGGCAGACAGACGGGACAGGCAGGACACAAGCAGGACAGGCAACATAGACAGAAAACAGGTAGGACAGACAGCCAGGGTCTTGTCAATCCCTTGTCAGTGTCTCTTACAGCGACGACAGAGTCGTGGACGTAGCCCCGTCTGAAGCGAGTAATGGCTAATAGGAAGCGCTTAATAAATTTACCGGGGCAAGTTAATTCGATTAACTCGACCCTGCCAATTGTCTCTCTCGTTGGCCGTGGAATATATCGTTTTATCGTTTTACCATGGCGCAGCACTGGAAGAGGGTTGAACTTAAAGGGTGGCTCGAAAGCGCTCAAGGACGTCCGTGACGGGAGGACAGGGTTTGTTAAAGGAAGGCACTAATTATGAGATTTAAAGGGCCGACGGAACGAGTACGCTGGCCTCGTTGCAAAATAGTTGGGGAAAATTCTGATTGGGCTATTTAACTCCGTCGCCGTGGAATTACGTGGACCGGGTTGCTAATTGTGGCATATACTTTCCCGTGGTATATCAAAATTGAACTACGTAACTTGAACTTCTGAAGCTTCTGGTGTGTATATATAGCTGGTGCACTTTAGCCTGGACCTTTGGGCGGTTTCGTATCTGCATGTGCAGAGGCTTTGCTCTGTTTTAGCTGGTAATCAGCGACTATCTGAAGAAATGTAGAGGAAGAGAGAGAGGTTCTAATTGAGTGATGGAATAAAACCTAATGGTGTGCAGTAAAATAAGCAATGGGCTTCTTCATCAGAATCTTATTTCTTTGGGGCAACTAAAATTAGTCGAACTATATAGCAGTGATATATCGTTTGGTAAATATATTCGATACTATTAAGTATCATTGCAGAGATACAGATAATTGCTGCAAACATCAGTGGCCGAGGTTCACTCAGAAATAAGTAAATATCATTGCATCGAGAAAAAACTATATTCATGATCAATATACTTTGCAAATAAACCGATAAAAATGCCACAAATTAGTGCCCCAGTTTCATACAAAACTTACCGAAGTTCATTACAAAAAGTAAATATACTTTTATAGCTGCTAAATATTTTATAACAAAATTAATAAGAATGCTAAAGAGGAGTATTTCTAAATCCATGAAGAAGCTGTTGACTTTTCTCATAGCGAATGAAAATTTTTATAATAAATATTTTTAATCCTAAGAAAATATTTCACAAATAAATCAGGTGGTTCGTTCACATCGATTCGATCGCGATTCATTAGAAGAAATTCTTTGACGCGAATTACTTTTCGACGTACACCGCGGCGAGTTAATGTTCCCATGCCAATCCGTTCCGCTGATGTTGGACAGCTGTCAGCACATGCTTTTCCTCCGTTTCTGACATCCCTCCGAGTAACATATTACTCGACTTACAAAACCGATGATCAAAGTCTTCTACGGTTATCCAGATCAAGTAACACTGCCCGCAGAGCGAGTTAAGATTCCATTGCGGTATCGCGTTGTTCAAGGCGTTAAATTCGAAGCTGCATATTTTAGGGGCATGTGCTTTTAAGCATCGCTCGTGCAAGCTCTGAGTTACACGTGTTGCGCCGTGTCGAGAGCTATTTGTAAAGAAAGAAGAAATTGATGATTCTGAATACAGTGAAATTTGGTATAATTATGAAATGATAATATTCTCAGTTCTCTAAATACATTCAATGCTCGAACATTGACATTGAATAAATAAAATTCTATTAACACGTTGAACGCCACCGATATTTCGGTAGCTTCATTCTTACAGAAGTGAAACTTCTTCTATTAAAATCACATCTTCACAAAGCAGACACCATAAAGACACAAGTGTTTACATAGTCAGCAGGAATTTACACTTTTAATGCCAATATTTAAATATTGAATGCATTAGAAAATTCGCCAATATTACAATTAAAAGTCATACGAAATTTCATTGAATTTAATAGCGCCGGTCACCGGTGGCCCCCATGGCATTCAACGTGATAAATAAAATTCTCATTTTTAATATTCCTAATTTACTTGGATGCCTTGACAGTAAAATGTTTGCTTTCGATATAAGGGCTAAAAGTTCTTCCGCATCCGTTGAAAATTTAACCCCTCAGTTATTCAGTTTTTGAACCCCTTCGAAATGAATACATCCCCTAAACGTATAAATCGTTTCATAACGATTTGTTTCTAAAATATCGTCTCTAAAAGAGCTAAATAGCTGGTATATTTGATTAACTGATAATAATTAAGAAATGTACTCCATACAATGTACACACTGAATAGCTCATAACTTTGGAGAACCGCCCTCAACTGCGGCGTGTACCATATTCATACAATTGTACTTATCGAAAAACGGAAGAAACTAAAAGCTATATTTTTCAATACTTTGTTCAGGCGCCCTTCTAAGTCCAAGTCCTACGCCACCTGTATTCTCAAGATGGAGTACAAGTCTGCTGAACAGCGCCGGAAGTTCGCCAGCAAGTTCGGCAAGGTCGTCCTTCAACCACAGACAGCCGTACTTGGGATGGCGTTCGCAGGAACGACTTACCAACCCCCGAACACCGGCGGAACGTCTTGCTCAGGGTATTCTTCCCCAGTTGCAAGCAGCAAACAAGGTCTGTACATAAAAATTCCTATTTATGAATATAACATTAGAACCTTACATAATTCAACTGCATTTTTCGTTCGCGCTGAGCGTGACTTTGAACTTCGTACCGTAAATGTTTCGATCATTCGAAGAGTCGAATAATTCGATGCGAACGTTTGCTCGGTGATTTTCCTCGTATAAATTTATTCGCGAATTTGAAAATCAAAGTCTGGCCTCGAACCGACGACGGAACCATGCCTGACCCTTGCCCCGCCCACGTTCCTTTCGTTTTCCTCTTTGTCCAATTTATTTTTAATTTGCGCAGACAGCGCGCAAATGCAGCGACGTTTCTATACTTAGAAATTCTGGCAGAAATCCTCGTTCTGGCGTCTCGCGGCCTCCGCAAAACCCCCCGACAAATTGACCGTCTCTCGAAATGCCCTCCTCTAAGGTTAAAACGTTCGACGATTTAGCTTTGCAAAGTCTAGCTGATCTCCGTCTTCTTGGCGCCGATTGCGAAAAGAATTTACTTGTCTTGGAACTTTTAAATCGTGATAATCGAAATGCGCATTTATTCATTCTTTATCGTTGAATTTAAGTTGCTAATGGCTCGTCGAAGATTTTTATGAATTACTTACGTTTGTAGAATTGTTAACACGTGTCGACTCCTATGCGAAATCAAATTCTATCTTTAGATATACTTGACAAATAGAGACGTTATCAAATTCTGTCTTGCCAAATTAGCAATATTTTTGCAAATGCAGTTTTTCAATAAAATCGTAATAATTCATGAAGTTATGGAATTTCAATCAGAAAATAGAAACACAGGTCTATAGTATTTTGCCTCAAAAACACGATCAGCGCTAGAGGGTTAATTCTTTTTGCAAAGACTTCATACAAGAGTCTACAATATTGGCATCTACTGTCAAACATAATCAACCCCTTGCCGTAAGATTTCTTTCGTGACTGAATGCGCAATAACTCAGAATTAATTGCTGAAATAACAATCTATAATATTAACACTAGAACTGCCGCCAAGAAATTCTAAAATAAATATATTAAAAGAAAAGGAACAACGAGGGAAGAAAATTAAATAATACAATTCCTTGCATTTAACAAGATAGGTATAGAAAAATGAAGGAATAGCAGAGTTATAAACCCCAGCAATTTTTCAAAGAAACGAAGAACCAGTCACTTCAACTGCCTAGGTAGTTCTCGTGTTAACAGCATAGAAATAATTTAATCCTATCGTGACCCTCTGATATTTTTAATTTCATAATTTTTGAAAAACTTCCAAATTTCCCATACCATTTACGGCGTCGCGAGTGTCACTCGTTATTGTACGGCAAGGGGTTAATATGTGAATCAGTCACCACTGACCACAGTGTCAGCCACCCTTATCAACCCACCCTTGTTAATTCCCCCGAATCAAAAGTTTCCCGATCAATAGCACCAATTCGGTGAATCCAACCGACGATTCTTCCCGCAGCAGCAACATCAGCAACAACAACAGCAACAGCAGCAGACAACGAATCAGCAGCTAGAGGTAAGGAACTCGATAAAGGAGGTGACCTCGGCCATTGTGCACTACGTGCAAAGCGGTCAGGAGGTTGGTGGAGGTGGCAGGCTCTCGCCTCGACCTCGACCCGAAGACTGGGACGACAGGGGCGGAGCAAGGTCAACCAGCCCCAGAGGTGAGCACTAAACAACCCCCCGTCAAAAAACATCCCACCACCACCACAACCACCACCACTTTTACTCTCTGCGACAAAGGTAATTTTGAGTTTTCCATCTTGACGTTTTCTGTCTGTCTCTCTCTTCTCACACATATCTATATTTATATCTGTCTCTACTGCGATCTAGACGTGCCTATCTCACCCTGTCTCTCGCTCTCCGTTTCTCTGCCTCGTTCCAATGGAATGCCGCGGGATACTCGTTTCTTTCCATCTATTGTTCTATACGTATCTGTCTCTAGAGCGCACTACCATCTCGCTGTTTCTGTTATCGCCCTGTTTACTAACTAAAATCGCTTTCAAAGCCCGGCCATTCAGTGAGTTGTCTTTTGACGATGGCAAGAGTAGCATCCCCGTGTACACGTGCTGCTATTTATTCATACGTTCGTGGATCCCCTTTGATAATAACTTCGAGCACTTGAATTCACCTCCCTTGCGATATCTCTCGTATGTTTTTCAAGTGTCCCAACTACCCGATTCGAGACACGATCTGTGATTCCTTTTTCATTGTTGTCCGGTGCAATCTATAAATGTTAGGTCAAGTGTCCTTCGGTCAGTGATCCGCTGATCGCCAATTGGTAGTGAAAAAATTCGGTAGCTTCTTGTACTTGATACCTGTGATTTTGTAAAATACAATTATTATCATAGTTTTGGATATCGCTTCGAAATGATATTCATTTGTGAGTCATAAGCTGTCTGGATCTTTTTTATAGTCTTAGCCCGTCAGGCAGCCCGCGAAATGTTCCTTCTATTTTTGCCGGTCCGTGGATGCGAAAGCATTGAATAACGCTGCTGTAAATAACGTTCCAATCGTCGTTCATCGCCGGAGATCCTTTTCTTTACGAAATAAGTGATCGGCGCACTCGGAAAAGTATCTCGATTATTCTCAATTATGGATCGCAGAGAATAATTTAACGCCGCAGGTCCCAAGAGAACCTTCATCGAACGCTCACCCACGGTTTTAATTTCTGCAACTCGAGAGCCACCCTTCTTTTGTCTCCTTTCTTCTTAAATTCCCGCTGGAAGAATGCAACGCGTCAATTTCAACGACGCAAACGACGCCTATCATCGAGAGACCTCCCGTGCGAATCTCGCCATCACGTTCGGTGCCACCCAGGCGAAACGAGCGGGACGAAAATTCTCGAAACGCATTGCTCCGGCAGCCTTGACACTAAATCGTATTTCCGGAGCGACGTTGATTCGACCGAGGTCGAGGGGGAATTGGAAAAGAAAAATGCCGGCTCGCACGAGCGCGAAAGAGCGATCCTCTTCATTTCAAGCTCCTCGATCCGCGACGGTCCCTGCTTACCTTCGTCTTTGATCACGAAACTCCCGCCGAAAGTATGCAGACACGATTGGCCGGTATTTCGACAGGCCCGTGGCACGGTAGCCGTTGTAGCTACCGAAATAGATTACCCTGAAACTCAAACCATCCCTCCTGTGTGCTTCTCGGTGCGAGCGAACTTAACCGGTGCTCGTATGACCTTAAGACGAAATTAAAGCGAAGACCGAGGATACGGAGCGACGGCAAGACATAGCCGCAGTCCACTTGGTATACGGATGCTGCCACGATTCGTGCTCTACCGTCGGAAACTCGTGATGAGAGGCACGTGATCACTGAATCGAGTGTCCACGACACGGCCAGGGCAACTGGGAAAAGTGCAAATGCCTCGTCTCACGATTACACTTACTACATTACTAACTACATAACTACACAATCGTTCTGTAACGTGTACACATGGCAATGGTGCTCGAACTGCGAGCCGCGCAGCTTGAATGCATTGTGGTTAATATTTCTGAGTAGCTTTACTAATACGAATTAATAGAGAACACTTCTATCGTATTATCCTCGACGAGAGAGTGTCTATGTAACGTTGTACTTGGATATTCGCAAAGCCCGATGATCGAGAGTAACACAAATACGTAGAGCCATGTACGTCTTTGGACGTGTTCTATCGGATATTTCGTAACGTACGTAAGAGATACATACGATCAAAGTGTCACGCTTTTTTCTATCGTCCATTAACACGACACTCTGACGGATCAACTTTAAAAGAAGTCACGGAAGAAAGTCTCAAACGCGATGACCTGTCGATGTCCTCTAATAAATGCAAATTCTCCTCGAAGGGAGCGTGAAGCTGTGTTGGATGGAGAGCTCGTTCGTTGGTACGAGACCCGTGGATTCGCCGGAAACACCGATGAGTCTGGCCACAGAGACCGACTGCTGTCCCGGCTGCAACGCCACTGGCACTGAATCTTGCAGCTGCATCGACTCCGCGACTTCCGGTCTCTTCTTGGACCTGACGCCGACGCGTGACGACGGCCAGCAGCAACAGCAACAACAACTGCTAGGTGGAGGGAGCCCGTGCCCGTCGCCCTCCTCGTCTTTGAATTACCATCATCATCATCATCATCATCACCATCATCATCGTCAACCTCATCACCAACAGCAACAGCAGCAACAGCAACGCCATCACCGCGGTGAGTTGCTGCTCGCCTAGCGGAAAACCAAAAGAGATATGACGATTATAAAACACGTACAGTCGCAATCTTCCAGCAAACAGAAACATGTGAAAACACACACGATCGCGTCACTCCGGAGTAAACAACAGGCGCGATACCTCGACATCTTGATCCGCTGCATCGATGAAAGCTGACGAAGACGATTCACATCGTGATTTCAAAGATTTTCGAACGGTTGCCATCTTCTTTTTTTTGTAGTTTGCTTGGGATAGTTGAATTATCGGTCGGTAGGGATTTCCTCTTTGTGGGAAGTTTCATGAGTCTGTGGTTTAGGGAATTGTTAATTGTTGACGTTTTAGATCGGTGCCTTTTGACCGTGGTGTCTTGTGTCGGCGAAGGACTTAGAAGGGAAATTGGTTGTAGAATTGTTGGTAGAAATTTGGTGATTGGCGTCTGAACGATTTAATGGAACCGATGTGCAGGATTTACGGTGCAAGTTTGCTTAAGCAAATGAATTTTTTCCTCGAGAATATCTAAGTTAACATGAATCGTTGGGAAAAGTCTGAAATTAATTTAAAAAAGCTATACATGATTCACATAGGTAAACTTAGACCGCAAACCCTGCACAATTTCTAATCTTCTCTTCCATTTTCAGTCTCCAACGGGACCTTTTTCAAGCTTCTACGCTGGCTCATTAATAAACAAATTTCTCTCGCCCCTTTGTCGCTAATTCGTTGCATTACTTAAGACTTTCTTCGTAGATCTTTCTTCGATATTCCCGGACGGAAGCCCGGCGGGGAGCAGTGAACGATCTTCTTGGAAGAGTCTTTCTCTGACGTAGTTTTGAGACTTGTCTAGACCGCGTTCGTAATCGTACGTGTAGCCTTTGGAATCTTCGGGCTTGTTTCCAATTCAGAACTTAACACCGCTTCGTCGCGGACGTAGAAACCTCGTGCTGTTTTCACCTCACGCTTCTCACGTGACTGTCGTATGACCATTGCCTTCACGGTAGGATGAAATTCTGGAAAATGGAATGAAATGAGAATTTCGAGGGACGATGAAATTTCGAGATACGATCGATGTGCCTTGCCGTTGAGAAATTTCGCAAAAGATTATTTTTTTATATATTGTCGATGAAGGATTAATGGTCAACGCTCGAAAATTGATTTGAGGCGAAAGCGAGAGTATCTTTTTTTGTTTATTTTTCAGAATGCTTTCGCAACACTTTGTACATAATGTTTATGCTGATACGAAGCTTTGTACGCTTTTATATCTCTCTCTATGTCTTCTTTTTTTGGGGGCAAATTACACAAAAGCTTTGCGAGGTGTAATTAAGTTGTGCTCGTGCAAATTAAGAAGTTCACGTATTTGCTCTTCACTGTATGAAGCTTCTGCACTCTTCGTACTCTTTCCTCATGTTACGCTGCTTTTTGATACACTCGGTCGTTTGTAAGTATTTATAAAGAGACTTTTAAGGTGAATATTTATCGGACTTTGATATTTCCTCGATTAAGCAAACATTACGTGTACGTATTGAAACTTAAGTTCGTTAAAGCCTATGGTGATGCTATTAGATGTTTCTATTTGAATTAAAAAATAGATTTATCAAAGTAGTCGAGATTCTTAGCTTCTCAAGGAAGCTACTTTCTTCCTCGTTCAACCTATCGTTGATGTTCGTTATATTGCTTGAAATATAGCCATTAATACATATCAGACCGATTTGTCTTCGATAATTGCAATGCTGTATTACATTTG
This sequence comes from Cerceris ruficornis, assembly GCA_963989415.1. Taxonomy (NCBI): domain Eukaryota; kingdom Metazoa; phylum Arthropoda; class Insecta; order Hymenoptera; family Crabronidae; genus Cerceris; species Cerceris ruficornis. The sequence continues at coordinate 8,667,155 of OZ022523.1, forward strand.
CAAGCTCTACCATTTAAGCACTCGACAATCGAGTGGAATTATCTGACATTGTACCAGAAACTTTGCACAATTCTACATTCTCATACCTCAATTATTCCATCGTGCAATTGTCTCCCTGTTTAAATTTCATCCTTCGTTACGATGAATCGAATTGCCATGTATTTCACAGATTTGTACAGTAGAGTAATGGAAGCAACGAAATAGCTGTAAAACGTAGAATTAAATGGACTATCGTTAATTCATTCGTCTCTAGAAAATCGATGGAAGTTTGAAACGGTGTAATAGGTGTATGCCTAACGATAATTAATAGAAGATAATAGACACACGTTATTCTACATGTCTTGCATGAACAATTTGCAAAATCACTCCCCAATTGGGAAAATTCACCAGCAGTGCTTTCATCCTCGATGTAGATAGAAAACTTTTGGGTCCTAACGAGATAACCCGATTCGTTAAAACCCAGCTTATCGATTGTCAAGGCCTATAATTAGAAACTTTCTATCTGAAACCGTACAATTCGAGAAGATTAACGTTGCACGCCCATGCCGATAATCTCGGCGTACTTTACTTTCGTTGATCGTTTTCGTCAGCTTGTTGAAACGAAGGCATCGAACAACAAATTGGTTATTGCTCGAGGGTCTGGATTTAATGCCCCACACTTTTGTTGCCATTTAGGAAACTCTGACCAACCCAGGGTAATAATTAGGAGCTGGAAATCAATCTTTTTTTTTCTCTCTACACTCTTCATTTCGACACTTTATTCTACGTCGATGTTGAATCCAACGGTGCACTTTCCAAAGTATCATTTCAAAGCTGAATATCAAAGAAACATTAACATTCTCACGAGCTCCGATCGAAGAACCACTCTCGAACCATTGGTTCTCCATTTCTACAAACGCAATGCAAGATACGATTCACGTGGAAACTATAAAAAAAAAAAAACAATCTAAATTGTCACCCTGTGGATTCTACTCGACCTCAACGTATCTCGTCATTCCACGAAACGGCGGGTCTCTCGGCTCCTTTTGTCTCCATTTCACGCTCGGAAAATCGAGACAGAACGAGGGACGCATCACTGAGAGAGACTCCCTATAACTAGACTTTATACAAGCATCGCTCGTTTTTACACCGTTCTTTATTTTTTATCTCGTCACCAAGCAAAGATTTTCTAGTACGTTTTCTTACTTTGTTACGACCGCCCCCTCGTCGTTGGAAGACCAACCCCCGCGAAGACACCCCCCACGATGGTCCCCCGCTCGTTCCACGAGTACTGGCGTCCCCGTTTGCTCTCCATAGACTCTTTTTTTGCCTCCGTAATTCTTTGTGCGAAAACTCACCCCCGTCTCAGACATTAGTCTCCCTTCTTCTCCACTCTTTACCAAGTAGTTTACTTTGCGTTCATGTATGTTTATTGTAAAGTTGTCCACGTTTATATTATACCTATAGTTAGTTCAGTATATATATACATATATAAAAGAAGTTTATATATATATGTATACACACTAAGTGAGTTACGTGATACGTATGATTCGTATACACCGTTTATTATTACTGTGTTGCAAACGCGTTGATATTATTATTATTATTATTATTATAATTTTATTATTATTATTAATTATTATTATTATTATTGTCATTATTATTGTTACGATTTTAATTACGAGTGCAGTGTTCGCAGAACCGTCGGTAAGCACAGCATTCGCAGTTTTTTTTTTCTTTTCCTTTGCGTTTCCTCTCAAACCCAATTTTTTTTCTTTTTTCTCCTCCTTTTTATCTGTAGAAACGTTTCGACTTGCTTTCGTGAAAGTCGCGTCCGATTCTGTAACGATTATTTGCTTGCCGGTCGTGTTTTTCTTACGCCGGACGGTTCTGCGTGCCGGTGCTTTTTGCCTTTCTCGAGTAAAAGGAAAAAAAAAAAAGGGAAGAGTTCCGTACTTATTGTCCGGAGATACCAACGATTTATTATTTCTTTGTAGAAGCGTAATTATCCTTGACAACAATAAATTATTGTCATCGCCCTTTTGTGTTTGTTTGCGTTTTGTTCCTCCTCCCACGTTTCGACACTCGATTCTCACGTGTTCTCTGTGCCCTTTTCTGTCTGTCGAAGATTCTTCGAACTTCAACCCCCCATCCTGTACTTTCATCCCCTTGAGAGTATCTTGTACGGATATCTCTTCCGTGATTTTCAAATCTTCTTTAATCCAATGTGTCGATTGATTTCGTTGATACGTTCTGCTTATATGTCGTCACGGTAAGTGCTGAATTTATTTTGCCGCCCATAGCTTTCGCCTTTCGTTCTCCTTTTTTACGTTTAACGCAGCTTGCTCTTGCTTCCGCCTGATTTTTCGTCCGCGCAGAACGGTACATTTACGGTCGCAAAAACACCGGAAATCAGTACCTCCGCGATAGCTACTTCCGGCAAGGAGGAAGGAAAGAATGAACGAAAGAAAAATAAAAGAAAGTACCGTCGATCCTCCCATTGATCCTATGATTCTTTTTATTACAGATACATATAGATATCATTTTTTAGCTTCGTTTTCTGCCTCCTGCGCTTCCATGAGAATCCCGCTGAAGGATCTATTCGCTAGATTATAATAATTATTTAGGCTAGTAATGTCTGGTAGTCGTAGAGGTATAAAAATAGAGCATCTACTCTTAGCACACGTAGACATCTACTCTTAGAAAACGTAGAAAGAGAGGTGAAGAAAAATCGGGGCGTCTATCGTTTTTCCATTTTTCCCCCTTTTTTTTTATCAACGGTTTCACATCATCATCCTCTCTGCATATGTACGTAACAATGCGAGAGAGCAATTTAAAGATACATACATCATCATGGATTCATTCTAACGAAATATGTCATCCCCTTGTGCAGGTACAAAGCGTGAAAGTCTCATCGAAAGTTTTATTATACAGTATTTCATACGTTCTCTCGAGTCTTGCGAGGAGTTATGATCAAAGGTGTACTTGAACTTAGGGTAATTTGCCATGGGTCATTGTTAAAACTTTCGCTGAAACGATAACTTCCGGGTACTCGTTACTGTTCGGCTGAAACTACACGGAGAAAGGAAACGTTAGAGAGACAGTTGTATTATACTTGTAACTATTACAGCATTGTGAAAAAAAAGATGACGAGTTGCCGCTCCCTTCTCATCTGGCTGAGGTAAGGATAGTTTAAAATAACAGAATTGGTATACACGTTTGTTAAGAAGAATGCACGGCAAAGTGGTTAAGGAGATTTCAGGAAGAATTTGAGTAAACCTAAGATATATTTGGCAATGCTGATTCTAGCAAAAAAATTTCGATAATAGCAGTTCCAACCAGGAAATTTTGAGATTGTAGATTCCGCTGATAAAATTCTGGGGCTCGATTCCGGCAATAAAATTTGGACAGTGCTGATACCACAGAGAAAATTTTAAGATTGTAGATTGCGCTGATAAAATTCTGGGGCTCGATTCCGGCAATAAAATTTCGAGAGTAAATCAAGGCGGAAAAATTTAAAAACTGTAGAACTCATTGTCAGTGATAAAATTTAGACAGTGCTGATACCACAGAGAAAATTTTTGCATTGTAGATTCCGCTGATAAAATTCTGGGGCTCGATTCCGGCAATAAAATTTCGAGAGTAAATCCTGGCGGAAAAATTTATAAACTCTAGATTCCAACGATAAAATTTGGACAGTTTATCACAGAGAAAATTTTGAGATTGTAGATTCAGGTGATAAAATTTTGTGGGTGCATTTCGGCAATAAAATTTGCGAATGCAGCCCCCGAGGAGAAAAGTAGCGCTGGAGTTTTAGTCGCGTTTCAAAATGGCAAAATAGCGAGAGTGGTTTGTCCAAAAAGAGCGTGCAAAAGGATCCTTAACAAACACCCCAGCGAAACACGTGACGAGTACCCTTAGAACCTTAATGGTCCGCCGAGGGGTTCTTCGACCTTTTCACGTACACCGAGCTTACGTACTTGTAGTAAAGACGTTTCAAGTAGCAATTCTCATCAGCAATATAATCGATTAGACGTTTACATTTTGCTTGAGGTATATTTGCACAAATACAATACTCATTGCATTTCAAAATTCAAATCCTCCTGTTCTTAACTCTCTTCTCGTTGATGCAACTGCCGATTGAAAGACACCATTGGATACATACTTCACATGGAACGTGGCACCATGCACAGTAGGAGATGAGGAGAAAGTTTTCGTTGTTGGGCTCAGTTACACGATATGTAATATATCTTGCTGTACAATATAAGATGTATATTGTGCGCATAACTAAAGTTGATGGGCTTCTGGGAATTACGGTGTGCAAGGCTTGGTCTCTTGACCGGGAGACAGAGTTCAAATTCGCGTCACCTTTGGGAACTGTCTCCCATGTGATGCACAGGGTGAGTCAATAAAGCCTCAATAAAGTGTATTAAATACACTTAATAATTATGTTTACGATGTGTACTCAAGGGAATTCCGACAGCATACATCTAATGAGTCTCGCGAAATGCAACATAGTTTTTTAAAACGTTTTACAATACAATCAGCCCGTTACTAGTTACTTTAGATGCTAATTCTCATTGCCTGGCCCTGCATAACAGTAATTCCATTTAAAACTGGCGTAAATTCACCTATCTTTGCATTACAATATTCGAGAGTCTGTAAAAAAGCTTCCGCACAATTACCATTCAACAGTTAAACTTCTTCCGACGACTTCACCCGGACAATTGACTCTATTCACTTTGTTCCTCAAAATCTAAAAGAAAACCGTGAACCTTCAGAAAAGACAAACTCAATCTCTCTTTCTCAAACCCGGACACACCGCCGGATCATCTCGCATCCTCCTCATCTCCAACCATCCAAACCGCCACGTTCGATAGCCCTACGATATAACCCGCAACTCCAAACAGCTACTTGAAGCACCGCAAAAAAAAAAAGACAAAAGAGTACCCTCCATAGAGACACGACACACACAATGACAAAATTCGCGCGACACGAAGGAACGAGAAAGTAGATGTCGACGTATATCGACGATTAACCGCGTTAAACGAACGAACGTTCGAGGCCAAGAGGATGACGCGGACGTCTCTGTCTCTTTCTTGACCCTATGCATGAAACCGATTAGGATCGGGCCAGAGCGATACGGACGAGGCGATGGCGACGGCAGCTCTTCTGCGGAACAAACCGAGCCCTGGCTCCACGACCCTGGAGGACGTCCTTGACTCCCTCCTTGGGCTGCCATCCGCGTCGCGTACCCCGAGTCCTGGACCAGGACCCGTCGTAACCGGTACAACTGCCAGCATGCGACATCGAACTAACGTCGGACAGGCCAATGCGAAAGCCGGGAAGAGCTGCAGCGACCTACGCCAAGACCTCCAAGGTAGGAGGACTATGTAAGTTTTCGTTCTGAGGCGGACCCTCTCGAGGGACTCGAGAGCAGAAACTTAAATGTACTTCGTTGCGACCTACATGTGTATGTATCTGCGTGTGTGTACGTTACGAGTTTCCGTCGGAAGCAGGATGTGGATGTTAATATGAAATTGATCGCGGTGCCTGCGGAATTTGCGGTTCGACGAGGTTCAGGTGGAGCGGGAATGACGGGGGTGGGTTTCGAGGAAGGTTGATAGGGGACTTTTGAACGCGGTGGGATGATATTTAGAGGTTTACGGGGCGGATGGGAATGGTTGATTGATTGTAGTTTGGGGAAGGATCGCGAGGAGAGGAATTTGAGTGATAGGTCGCGGGTTGGTGATCTGATTTTGAAGTTGATATGTAGATTTGGTTTGGCGAATGGGAAAGCAAGTTTGTGAAAGGAATTGGTAAGATTTATGTTGCAGAGATGGGTATATCTTTGCTGGGGAATTTATTTTTATTAGGATAGTGTAGAGAGATGTTCTTGAAGCGCATGGGGCTAAGGTCAAGACGTAAGTATGAAGGACACCGAACCAAACTTGCCGATCTTTTGAAGATAACAAGATTGTTCAAGTCGAAAAATTAAATCCCGGTTTTTTGACCGCCTTGGTAGTTTTAGCGTGGAACCAAAGACCGCCATCGACTGTTGCTCGTCGAGAAAGCGAAAAGATTCGACACCGCGGTGTAGAGTAGCTCGTTACTTCATCCGAAACTACATTTTTAGCCAATGATAAAATACATCCGACATTACGTTCCGCCTGCAAGACCTCAGCAGCGAAATGAATTCCGTAGGCAGCCCGAGAAGCACGAATTTGATCATGTTAACATTTGAATCTTGCACCGTTGTATATTTCTGTCTTGTCCCTAATGTACGCGCTCCGCTTGCGTTTCTCTTCGCCTCGTCGCCACTCGCCCGTCACTCACCTCTTCTCTCTTTCTCTCACGTACTCTGTTTTTTATCTCTTTTTCTCCGCTTTCTTCCGATTTTGCCGCATCGAGAGACTGCGTCTCAGAATTCTCGTGTTTACTCGGACTTGAGTCGCATATATGTTTGGAGAACGCGAAAGAACGATGGCGCCTATACGTATCGGTATTTTACGATCTTCTAAAAATGTCAGGACGAGTCGGGCAAAAATTCACGATATAAAAAAGAGAAGAGGACGCATAAACTCGAGCGCTACGTTTCAAGCGTCGAGGATATTTTCGTGAAAGTAAGGGAAAAATCGACGTAGTCACGAGATGCGGCTTTATAGCATAATAATACTTTCATTTGGATCCTCGATACTGGCGATTGCCTCTTTCGTGCTGCAAGAGCGTCTCCTTTAGTAGACAAGACATATTTATATTCATATTCATATTTATATACTTTGCCACGATTAGCGGCAAACTGTTCGCCGACGATAGAGCCAAAGCCCTACGGACGACGAGGAAAGCGCGACCGCGTAGTCCCTCTTACGTTTTTTCTTTTTTACACTTATGTTATTTTACACCTTTGCAGAAAAGAGACGGCGTCTAAAGTTCAGGGAGGCAGAATTGTAGCATCTCGCCTCCTTTGAATTCAGACGTCTCGATGCGAGGCTTATCGATCACAGACGAATTTAGCGGTGCTGAAACTAGCCATTCTGGGACCCGGAGCTAATTACGTTAATGATGCCGACCGACGAAAAAGCAGAAGACGCGAATCATTAGAAAAATGCGAATTCGTAAGGCCTTTTTCAAGAAATTTTGTCTTCGTTTCCTCTTCTTTCCTTCTGTTCGTTTCTATCTTTTTACAATTTCGTTCCTTTTATCGTTTCTTGTTCGTTCCATTGGGTTTTTTCTTTGCACTGCGAGCTTAAAGGCACTCGGGTGGGTGAGTCTTTGAAAATGAAGAACAAGCACTGCAACCACGGCATCGTCGACTCGCAAACCACGTGAGACGCGTGGTCCGAAAAGTCGTTGAAAAAAGAAAGAAAAAAAAAAAAAGATGATAAGATATTTCTAACGGAGATACGTTTTTAGATACTTACACTGCAGTCACAGGGAAACATCACGGTAATCACTTTTCATTCCATTGAAACACACGACATCGCTTACATTGTCACATTCCATTCTGCTTCGTACGTGCGATCGTGACGATCGTCGGTTTCGGATGAAGGTACATGGAAGTTGCCTTTGTTTTTTTCGAGACGGCTATCCAGAAGAGAATGCGTGACGCACAGTTGCTCGCATTAATCTTCCGAACTATTTCTGTATTTGTTGCTTTCCACGCAAAAAGGGTGGATTAAACGTCATATGGCTTGTTCTCCAAATAATCATTTATCGTGGATTGGAAATGTGTAAAGACACTTTATTGGTAATTAAAGTAAATTATGTTTTCATGTAATAGTAACGGTATACTATTAATTGTTAATTGTAAGATATTTCGCACTAAGGGTATCTATCACGATCATGAACTACCAGAGAGCTATGGTGGGTATCGAGTTGAAGGCTGGGTCTTCCATTCAGCCCAGATTAACAAGTTGACTACCGCCCTAAGAAAAAGAACCTTGCAAAATAGCCAACCCTAAAATAAATTCAATATATCATCAGACACGCGGTAGCCAAAGTGTTAAATTCTCCATCAACTCTCAGAAAGTTCCTCCTAGCCTCGGTTGCTTGGAATCCGCCTAAAACAATAGCTCCTAACTGAACTGACCATAGCAGTCAAAAAGAAAAATGCAAAAAAAGGTTACATAATAATAGACTCTTTCTCGAGACACAAAGAACAAGCCATTTCCCGTACCTTCATCCAACCGACCCCATTCGTACGACCGTCGTAAGTGCGAAAACACCTGTAACAATTAACATCCCTCTGACGATCGGAAAAAATTCGAAAATGCCGTAGAGTCCGCTAGGAGCGTGATGGACGTGCAAGGAGCCTCCGAGGAGCGTGCCTCTTACTACGTGGGTGAACTCGTCCGACGTAAAAGCGAGGGCAGCGACACGATACCCTCGAGGACGACGACGATACAATCGAGAGGAGGTCCTCTCCGCCATCGAAGAGTTTCCTTCGACAACAGCCAGGAGAACGGACTTCCCGGGGGTAATTCCGCCGAGAAGATAGTTCGCTGTCGCAACAACAAATGCACTAATTCAACGACGTCGGCCGAAGCGAGGAAGACTTACAAGAGTTGTCACAACTGCACCAGCCTCTACTGCTCGCGTGAGTGCAGAAGGGCACATTGGGAGCGTCATCGAAGGACCTGCCTGCATTCTCGTGCCGGTACACTTTGCAGGCAGGTACTGTCGTCCGCCAAAGAGGATCCGATCACTCTCAAGCACATCTCGACCTTGGCGAAGAGGGGTTACGCTTCACATGGTCGCGGTGCCGTGAAATGTTTCTTCTCGAGTCCGGAATCGGCTGAGAAGTTCATCAGCAATGGCTTCGTGGACCTCGGAGAGCCAACGTACGTCAGATGGTCGGATCTCCTAGCTAGCGAAATGGGATCGGAATTGTACGCCGAGGTGATAAGACTTTGCCAATCGTACAACCCTGAAACTCGTCTGGTACTGTACGTTGCGGTTTGCGTGGTGAGTGAGGTGCCGACGAGCGGAGCCGTTAAATGGGAACGACAGCTGGTGTCGAGGTGTGCCAAGATATATCTGGACTCTGCCAGCAGGCATCCAACATCATCGTCGTCCGCGTTGTCGCAGGGGAGACAACAGTCAACGTCACCCTGTAATATCACTAGGGAGATGGAATCACCGGAGATGTTGGTACTGACGTCCTTGCCGGGAAACAATGGACAGAATACACCGAAGAAAGTCCGAGAGATCAGCTTCACTAATATCCAGAGGCAACTGAAGCTTAGAGGTGTATCGCTCAGGAGGCACTTTCCACAGGTATACAAAAAGCTCCGTGCCTACGTCGATGGTACGGTCGATAAGTTTGCACCAGTTACCATCTATCCGAGAGATCAAGCGTCGGGGAAGAGCTTCATGTGCATCATCATGCTCGACGTGGAACCTGAACGTCTTCAGCTACTACCTACAGATTCCTCTAGGGTGAAAACCGTCTACATTAGCGTGGAAGAGGAATGAACATCTCGTAGAAATGTCGATGTACCATTGAATAATACTGCAAGGTATCGAATTATTAAAAGAAGAACGAGTTGAAACAGAATTGAAGCTCGGTATTCGAGTTTCGGTCCTGATGCCCGGAATGATGGAAGATCTTGCGGAGTGCAACGTTCACGATGCAGGTGGAGGGAAGTATCGAGAAGAGGTGTCGTTCCGCTTCGTCTTTGATCCTAAGATGCATAGATGCACGATGAATTTTATACCTCGTTGAATATCTTTCTGCGTTCACGTACAATAAAACAATTTTATCCGTAGGTGATAAGTTTTAACGTTGAAATCGTTGTTTTTACGGTACAGTCGATTGATTTAGAGTAATGTTTTTATACTGCACAGACTGGTGTCGCTTCTTTTTATTCGTATTAAGTACATGTAAGGGATACGACGCAATTATGCATCTTAGGGTCGAGAGATACGTCTCGTCGGATCGAGGACAGGTCGAGCGATGGGCGCACGTGGCATTTAACGTCGAGAAGCGAAATATGCGGATGAATTTTGCTCGTTACCGGTTCTCTCACAGCCTCGACACGGTTTGAGATAGATGTAATTGTGTCGCGCATAGTTTGCGACGAGATGGACGGTAAACGGAAGAATCGTGAGAGTCGTTAGTTCTTAAACCCTCGACGTCGATGGATATCTAAAGTTTCCATTCTCGATGTTCTTCCGAAGGTCGTCTAACGACAGTTATCGGTTTAGAATACATTTACGATCCGTAATGAACGTGTCTCTCATCGTTGAAAATGAAAAAAAAGGTAAAAAAGATAAAACAGTCCTCTATCAGTTTCATTCGCGAATCTCGCTCGTGAACCGTAGAAATAGACTTCTATTGCTTCGATAGATCAAAAAGGATCCTGAATTTGTTTGTTGCTCTGTCAGATGTTTATTGATTATATAACGATCGTTGTGGAAAAATTAACGAGCAATCGTCTCTACGGGTACCTCGACGAAAGGACCCGCGAACAAACAATTTGGAGAAACCCAAATGGATCGTTTTCGAAAGTAATGACGAAAAGTATCTTGTTGTTCTTTCGTTCGGATTAATGTAGTTACGGTTGTATTTTTTGAATTTTATCGTATATATTATATACAAAAAGATTAAATCTTTATCGTGCGATCAGAATGGCGTTGGGTTCGTGTGGCAGCGAGCGTTTTGCAACGTGGACCGTGCGCCATTTTGATCGCATCGAAGGAAAAAGAGGATAAACGTAGATAGTAAAATTTCTGAGCCTTCGCAGTTTCAAAAGATCTTCAACGATAACCTCGAAGGTCCAAAGGTGTCAGTCGTTAACCCAGTTATTTGCCCGTTAATCCCGAAGAGTCAAATAACGTTCTGTGAAATTAATCATTGATCTCGAACCAAAAGCATTTTTACGGACGTGGTACTTGTGCCAAATTATGGACGAAGAGATCTTCAAAATTGCTGCAATTAAATCGCGCGTAATTATGACGGCAGGAAGGACGGAATCATCAAAAGAAAAACAAGAAAAAATAAAACTTCGTAAATTCTCATCGACGCGAACCATCGTTTGGACTAACTTCGTGGCATCGAGAATCCCTCATTCGAATAGGATTTGTTATCGGGATCAAGACGATATTCGAGAAGCCGATAAACTCGATCTTTGCACGAAATGATCAAAGTGCCAAAAAAACGGTGCCGTGAAAATAATCATCCCGTAAAGTCAAGTTCAATTCTCGTCGAATTTGATATCTCCAATGTACGCGTATAAAAAGGGAGATATTTTGATCGATAATGACTTAGTTTCTAGCAAGACTTCAATTTTCTTTATCACACTTTTCCCACCCTGTTCTTTTAAACGATCGGTGAACTTACCTTACAATTTAGAAAATCTTTCTCGCAAAACAAAAAAAGGCTGATGTAAATGATAATGGGAAACAATGATAGTGCCAACGCTAGAGCCTCGAATATCTCGTCATTCGACGTAATAAATAATGCAGAATAAAGAGAAAAAATGTCCTCTTACGATGTATATATAGCTCAATCAGCGAGACGGTCCGATAATTTCCGAATATATTGCAATCTAGAAAAATGGCACTCAACAAATTCCTCTAACGATCAAAATGAAAGAATCAATCCAACGTGGAACATTGAAATAATGCTACGCGACTTAATAAAGAAAAAAGTAATAAAAGATCAATGTGATTTCCTCCAATTGGAACTCCATTGAGAAGCTAACGAATCAACTGAAGAGCCGAATCTTTTTTTTGTCTATAAGACAGGCTAGCGGAGCATTGAAAATGGATGAAAATTCTAGTGCCAATAATAATAGAATCTCACGAGTATTCTGTCTCGCGTGGCGAAATGGATTATTAGGTAACGACGAATATTATTCTTGTAAACGATATTGCGCCTCCGAGATAGTACGCAAAACTGATTTATTACATACACCTTAGGGTTACGAAGGACGATTGCATCTAGAGACCATCGCCATATAGAAATATAGATTATATACCCGATGAATTTACTTTCGATGAAACGTTTATCCACTTTCAAAAGTCCCACGTATAGTATATTTCTACGCAGGAGCACGCCTGGATTATGATTGTAAACTCGTGCTTGATTTTTTACGATAGAAAATAGGAAGAAGACTCTATTTGTACTTGTAAGCTTGTAAGACACGAGAGATTATAATAAGGTGCTTGTGTAAAATGAAAATACGCGATGAGGATGTTCTTTTATAAGAGAAAGAAGAGAAGAAAAAAACAAAAAAAAAGTACTCGCAATTAGATCGTAATCTGGGCGTAACGATGATGGCAGTGCCGTGCTTTAGTCGCCCGTCAAAAGTAAACGTGAAGAAACATGAAAGTTCAACTTTTCCGACGTTCGAAGTTTCCGTTTCCTTTTTCTAATTCCCACCGTTGTCGTGTCACTTCTTTTTACCAAGGTCTTTACAGAACCTCCGAGGAAGCTACTCCAGGTAGCACCGAGAGAACGCGTTGGATTGCGTGTATCGAAAAATTTGAATGTAATACAACGTTGTAATAAAGCGACGGATCGAATTCAGCGAGAAGATTCGTCGTTCGAAGTTTAAAAGTGAAATAGCGCGCTACACACGGGCCACGAAGATTAGTCCGTCAAATTATCGATAATTCCTTTTCCTTGTCTCTCTCTCTCTATCTATCTCTCGATATTAACAATTTTCGACTTATCGCGTGAGAAATTATTGCGATTGCACATTTAACGTTATTCTAACTTCATGTAATATCATGTGTATCGCTGAAATCGGTCATTGTTCATAAATACTCTTTACTCATCGTGCTGTGAATATGATACTTTTTGAGAAAGAAAGAACTGAAATGACACGTCGAATGGACAGCAAAGTACATGGGCTACTCGTTGGTATGTTTTCTCGAGAAGTCTGACGAGCATCGAATCGCTGATCGAATATTTCTATGTACATTTCAATTTAGATATTATAATTATCGTAACGTACGAGTAAAGACGAGGAGAAATTTCCATCCCTCTTTGTTCTTCTGCGAGGAGAAAATGTCATCCTTGCGGCTCCTCGATTCTTTACGAGGAACGTTACGAGAGCGAAGAAGTGCTTCGATCTATTTATCAAAAAAGCTGTTACGATTGATTCTGTAATGATAACGATGATTTCCTTTCCACGAGATATAACAAAATCAAGAATGAAAATTCTCCTTTACCACTCGATCGCTCGAACGAGCAATTAGCCCGCGCGTAGTCACTCTAAATCTAAAGTATCGTTTTAACGTTTATTTATCGGTGCTACCAATGTGCTACCATTGTTTTCGCATCTGTGTATGTCTCAATTTTTCAAATAAAATGTTAATTTTATTACACGTGCGTACTGTTGCTTTACACTTAACGAAGTCATCGTGCTTCGTGGAAAACTGTTGAGAATTCTTAGGAGGATCAGCAACTGAACATTAACAAAGTAAATATCTTATAGTGTCATCTAAAATATTAATATACGAGGCACATTAACCCTTTGCGGACGGAAACTTTGATATATTAAAAAAATATTAATTTATCTAACGATCGAAGTATCCTTCCTGTATTGACTGTTAATTCGATCTATACTTTCGACGTTGATTAAATTTCCAGTAAGAACAATTTTTGCATTTCTTTAACATGTCGATTAAATAATTTTAAGATTAATTTCTGCCGGATGAAACCCGATTCAAAGACCATACAAATTCAAAAATTAGAAAACGGCATATGTAGATACGACTTAGGCTGTGGTACGACTTGGGCAATCTTCCCACATGCATCCGTAGTCAAAGGGTTAAAAAAGGTCAAATCTATCATCAATCCGTAAGTAACAGGCATTAAAGTTTCCAGTTAAGTTATTGCGTCTCCGTGGTTCTCAGTCGCAAAGCTGTTTCTACTATTTTAGATATTATAAATCAATGAAGTTTGCATTCGCAGAACATTTACTTAAAACCGTAGAATCATACATCAGTTTTTTTAATCATAAAGAACAACGTTGAAATAAACTCAAAGAAAATACAAATGACAAAGCTACAAATTCAAAAATGACCTATACCCCCGCTAATACACTACGCATCAACGACCCGTCCATGATTTATGAAAGTTTTTGATTTATTTGGCTCTGTACAGATTTGCTACAAACTTTTTTTTATTATTATTAATAATACCATTGTATATTTGTAATCATCGTATGGTTATTACGCATGTCGGACATCTGTCGTACACGGAGTCACTCTTATTGCAATGGATTTTGGAATACGCAAGCTAGTGTTTCTTTTTTTTTACCTTTTTTTGTAATTATTATCATTATCGATACTATAAAATTCGTATCCTCTATTCATTATCAATAGCCGACAGAATTACCTTTACTTTGCACCTGCGTAAATTCGAAGGATCATGAGCAAGTACGAGGTTGGTAATTAGAAACGAGAGAATGCCCGTGATCAGACGGGTAATTAATATCACCGCAGTCTATCAACGGGCGACAATACTTCGTTATTAAGCTTTGGAATATCCGTATTTTTAGGTACAGCAGCTTCGCAATAATTTAGTACGCGATAACTTGCAGAAAGCACAGTCGACGATAATTAATCATTCATACAAACTTGCACAATATTCAAGCTTACAACCCGGGACAACGGATTCTCGCGGTCCCACATATTTTCGCAATTACAAAAAATTCATTGATAAATACTGTGTCGTAGTTGGCGAAATAGCTAAAAGTATCCCTACTAGCTAGCTTCCTTACTGCTAATATATTTATACTGCGTAATTATATTATATTATATTATATATAATATGTATAAACATAATACAGAAGAGAATGATCGAATTTGTTCAAATTACCATCGTAGTAACATTTCGACTATATTTTAAAAATTATGTAAATGTACATGTGTCGTTGACGATGAATCGTATGCTATCGTAAGGAGCAATCAGCCCTATGCCTATTTACCTTCACATTTTATACAAGATAAAACACTGATTTTACCGTACCAGTGGAAATTATTAAATATAAGTTACCTTCGCGCAGTTCGAATCAATCGAACGTTTATATTAAATGAAAATGTATTGTTATTCGATCAACGTAGGGGGCTTCGTTGACAATATATGTTTACACGACGAGAAGATTTTCCTTTCGGTATTCGAGTAATGTATAGAAAAACGAGAAGGGAAAACAGCTTGTCTTAATCGTCTGCTTTCACTCGAGAACACATAAGATTATACAATAATCTTAACGATCAATATTTATATATATATATATAGTTTGTGTATACATATATATCATCTTAGCAATAGTCATCATATTTCACCAACATCGATGCAAAATAAATCACAATTATTTCCATTTCCGCTACCTTTCAAATTGGCAACTATAAATCTTTGTCGTAACAATAGTACACGCTGCTACATTCGGTTCTCCGCTAAATGCTAAAAAATATGAGTCCTCTCGCTTACCCTCCCACTCGGTAATTACAATCGTCGTTACATCTTAGAAGTAATGGAGTATTTTGGTTTTTCATCCTTTTTTTCCCCCCTCATTCCCGGCGTCCCAAGTAAAAAGAGCATCGCCGTACTTCGCGATACCGCGTTTTCCTCACGTGCACGCGGTATGGAAGATCGTTTTGTTTTGTATTTTTTTTTTTAATAATGTAACAGACAAGATCGGAAAACTCCTCATTTTCACCCTCGTTGTAATAGAGCGTATCTATCCTATTTTGACAAGCATAGAGAAATATTTCAAGGTACAATATTTTACAAAATTATAGCGAAGGTCGACGAGAAAATAAAAAGACGTTAGCTCTGCATTTTGGCATAGTTCACATACAATTCACACTCCCATTTATAGCATGCAAATATAACACAGAGCATTCAGTTTTAGGTAGAGGCTTATACATATATATTATCGTAATATGAACAATTGAACGTTCAAGACAGAGAGAGAGAGAATAAGGTTTGTTCTAGCTACATCGCGTTAGAATTATGGAATGTGCCGAAAAGGAAATACCTCCTCTGCATGTAGCATCGATCGAGGATTTAGGAAATCGATGTCTTTATTTATGTGCGTATTCCGTTTACCCTCGTATGTCTTCTGCGTTACAATCTTACATTCTCAAAAATTCACGTGAAATTCGATTATACCGGTTGCCTTGTCTGTTCGAATATACTCGTCGACGTTGAACAACGCGTGGTTATTGTGTCTACATTCTGTACTTGATCCAACATTATAAAACAGACCGAATTGAACAGAATACCGTTTCACAAGGGTATCGTTAGATTTCGATCGACGCAAAATTTGTTGGCGATAAGTTTGACAGAAGTAATTGCTACTAAACAGAACCTATTATCACTTCGTAGACTCTCTTCCCTCTCGTTTGAGTCTATAATTACACCCCTAACAAATTCACCCTCTAATTCGATCGTGTAATTGCAATAAATAATAAAGAATGGTCTGGCTGACGATTCCCAGAATAGTACAAATATATATGACGTTTCTCCTTTTATTTTGACACCGATATACACCATGAGATAGGGGCCTGGAATTTACGTATACAAACTGAACCTAGCTTGCTGAGTTTATTAACAAAAAAAAAGTTCACATCCCTTTTCTGCATCTCGAAAGAGAAAGGGGAAAATAAAAAAGAAAGAGAACAAGGTTTCCACTGAAAAGTGACGATTTGGTGTGTAACAAAAAGTAATTACAACGATATTACATTTTACGATCTTTAATATAATTTATAGTAACTCATTACGCATTCGTATACTACCATACGATCCACTGTTTTCGCATCTATCGCTCGAAATATCCGACTCTTCCTGTAAAACACTGCAACGTCGAATGCATTCGTTCACGAACGGTAACACGCTTTAGGCAAGCAAGACGCTTTTTGGGGGCTCACTTTGCGAGCAACCGAGGTCAAAGTTTCGTAAAAACGAAACAAAAGAATCGTCAGCCATTTCTCTAGGAGGCAGTAGCGGTAGACGGAAGTGAGGTGGGTCACGCAAGATTCGTTTCCTGCTCGCCCCATCCTTCGCTGTCGCATTCGCTCTCGGATGCCGAATCGCTGTCGCTGAATTCAACGGCAACCCGACGCGCCAATATTGATGCGACGTCGTTCAACGCGTTCACGCGTTCCACTTCCTTCTGCTCGATTTTCTCTACCTTGCGCAACTTTATCCCTGAAAGCACAAGCGAAAACAACACCGTCAAACCATCGGATTCAATTCATCTAAATTCCATTCCCCTCTGTTCCCAATTTCAAGCTAATTACCATCTCTGATCGCTTTAAGCAGATCGTTCCGTGGATCCACGAGAGGGATGTTTGGATTAACCGGCTTCCTTAATTGACCATCGATGTTCTTCAAGGGTTTCAGAGGCTTCAATTTCGGCGGATTGGTGGCTATCATTTTAGCTATATCCCCGTTAGTCAACGGCATGGGAGGCGTGGGTCCATTGAGAATGGGAGGAGGAGGAGGCGGTGGAGGTGGTGGTGGGATATTACAAGGAGGAGAAATAGGTCTCGGTGGTGTAGGATCAGGAGTCGGAGGCGGCGGTGGTAAATCTTGTGGAGCAGGATCGATCTCATCGTTTCCGATCTGTGTCGAATGATTCGGTGGAGTAGGAGTCGAATGGTGACTCGGTAGCGGGCTGTTCGAACGGCTGCCGTTCCTGTTTAGCAAGTGGGATGGAATTGAACCTAAAAAGAACAGGTAACGATCAGTTTCATGGGAAAATGTCCTAGAATTTTAACGATATCCTTTAACTGTATCATCTTGTAACGTTTCTATCGAATTCTTCCAATTACCATTCATCGAAGGGGGAGACATAGTTTCACCAGGAGGCGGAGGTGGAGGTGGAAGAGTGTCTCTACCGGTACTCATTGATCTTCCCCTCGTGGGAGTGTTGTTAGCAGATGCTACAGTGGGTGTAGAATTACTAGAGGCATTGCTCGGCGGAGCTGGTGGAGGTTGCGAGGGTCGTGATCTACCGCCTCTACTTGGAGTACTTTGACCACCAGGACTCTGATACGTCTCGCTGCCGGGCTGACCTTGACTTGTACCATAATGCGAACTATATAAGCTATCTTCGTAACCTTGAGCCACGTAGTTTGCCGCTCTGTTGATGAAAATTGTCTTGCGGTTAGTTTCCATTTTATAGTCGTACTATACTGTAACCTACAGAGATTAACACTAGATCTAGCAATATTTGTTTCTGAACCTTTTACAAACTTTCTAACCCAGATTCCACATTGATATTTTAAAGTTTTTAGACTTTCATAGTCATCCTTATCACAGGTCTCGACTTCAGGATAGTCACCGTGTCTTTGGCTAATTTGTTACCAATCTTTCGCAAATATTGCAGTTTACACCGACAGACCTACTGACAAATGCTTTGTCGGCAAATTAGTCACTATCACGGCGATCACCCCCAAGCCAATACTCCTATATCAGATATTTATCTATCGCAAACATTCATCCACGTCAGAAAACAATGCTAGACAGTTCCAGTGTTAATACTTTGAACAAATAACATTGCAAACCTGTAATGGTCAGAAGATGGAGGACTATACAGATGTTGCTCCTCCGGTGGGTAACTTCGTCTAAGTTCGATGCTATTGGGTCTAGGAGGCCGTGGTTCCGTCATCACCACGCCCAGTAATGATTCGTCAGGTATATTGTGAGGTGCTCTGTATTGAATACCTTGCGTTGGCATAATGTATTCGCCATGTCCTACGACCAACTGCCTTTGCCTTTCCCTTGTATTATGCGGTTGCCTTATACGCTTCTTGTGTCTGCCGCCACCTCCACCGCCACCCTCATTCCGAGGCCGATGTGGCTGTCATGTAAAAATTCGTTAATTAAAAACATTGTAAATTAAGGTACGATTATAAAGGTGCAAGACAAGCTTTAATCGTATCAGTCAAGCATGACTCGATCGTCGATCCTCTTAAATGGAACGTTTAAAAGGGTCTTTGGAGATTCGTCGACGTTACAATTCTCATTGGCAACGTTCCTGTAAGAACGATCAACGATCGAAACATGAAGATTTGTAGGAAATAAAAAAGTCCGTGGATAAAATGTGAGATAATCATCACTGACAACGATTAATCATCGATGCAAATCGTGTCGAATACATACGGATTTTATTTCCTACACGTGAAACATGAAAAATCGGAAACAACATAATCCTGAAAATGGCTCGAGATCATGAGACTTCGTATCGATGGAAAAAATGGTACGTGGATGACAGTGAGAGATTTCTATGTAAGACATCCAAAACTTGCATGATCGGCACAGAATGGCATTACAACGTGACCGAGAAAGTGATGACAGTGAACAGAACTATCCGAGTTTGGTGACAACTCATTTACAATAGGGATTTTAATCAAGGGTTGCTTCTACGTAGATCGAGCGACGCTTGCTCTCTTTGTCCTTTTTCTTTTTAATTACGAGAAATTCTCAGCGTCGCCGGGTAACGTTTAACTTGGATTCTCATTTTAAAAGGCAAAGCCACGTTCGATCTACGAGAATATAATTGTTTGTTTTTTTGTATTTGCCAAGGACGAACACCGAGAAGAATGCGAACGTGTCATTGGCTAAAACCTAGCAGATAACTACAGAACTTTCAAAAGCGAGCATCTAGCGCAATCTCTATCAGCGCAAAGAGGTCGGTTAATGAAAAACCACAAAAAAGTGATTATGTATGAGTGAGTGGTTGGCGATCGATAATTTATTAAAACTGGATAAGGGTAATAGAAAAACTACAAAGATCCAAACCATCGACTTGCCTCTCTGAACGGTTCGGCATATTCAGACTCGGTCTATAACGAAGGGGATAGTTTCAATAGTTAGAATCGTAGCATCAGACTTAGATGTATCAAATAAGTAAGAAAAAAAAAAGTACAATCGACTAGATTTTACTACGTGACTGTGCACCTCGAAAAAAAACCTTTCGGCTGATCGTACACGAAACAATTGACATTTATTCGTCCGACAAGTGAAGTTCTAGGATACAAAATAGAAATAAACTTTTGCAGATCTAAAAGTGATGCATCGAGGTGCACATTTAGAGATGCGGACGGGACAGAGTCTCCTTACCTTTTTCCCCCGATCGTGCAGCTTCTTTTCGGTATCCTTGAGCATTTCCTGACTCCACAGATCAAAGAAGTAATTTGGATCTGTGTAGAACTTGAGTCCATCCTTACCGTCTTCCCTGAAATCATCGAGCGTACAAGTGTCAGTTTATTTCTGCCTGTTAGAATTATTTCTTTGGTTGTTCCTCAGCTAACAACTGGTATCACAATAAAAAAGTGGTTCTCGACAAAGTTCTAAGTCAATCAGTGCATTTCTACACTTTTAAATTTCTAATTAATTCATAAACTTCGTATTCTAACGACAGAAATAACTGGAAGTACCGAGGGATATTTAAATAATGATGCAAAACCAAACTCAAACGCCAACGTCTAAATAAATTCGATGGAAAGTCAAGAGGCCTAGGTTTATAGCTCAGCGTGATTATAGCTCGCAAACGATATGAAGTCCCGCGGTATGGAGACCTGAGATCGACCAATGACAATCGAAAACGCAACACTTCTTTCGTCGTTCCCATGACGACCCAAAGAATGTGCGACTTTATCGGCCAATCACGCGTTAGGATCGAAAATGACGTCAGAAAGGGGGAAGTCTTTATCCGTCAGACGAATCAGAACTAACCAGAGGCCAGAGGACTTCTTATCTTTTGCGAGGTGTACAAGGAGTTAATTCCAGCGAAATTAATTTCTCATGGGCATAAAATACCGATTTACCTGTAAACGTTAAGTTTATCGAGAGGAGGCGGTGTATCGCATTGGTGGTAAGTCTCTAGCATCGCAGTCGGCATGGTGTCCCTTGAGACGACCTGCTGATCGAATACCACCGAGCTCTTAAACGCCTTTCTCATGTGGATGTCTTGCAAGGAGACTGAAAACGAAGAAACAACACGGTAAATATCGACAGAATTGCAGAGGACAGCTATCTTCAAATATTAACCCTTTGCACTCAGTTTCCCAATTAAATACTGCAGTAACATTACAGTTACATTTGCTTTTAATGCGTACATAATGCATGTTTGATCCTACAAAATGATCGGTATCCAAGTCATCTCTGTATTCGTGAAAAACAATTTTTAGTGGAAACTCCAGTGAAAATTTTTCAGCAACAAATTGAGACGCTTTCATTGAAAGTGATGTAAGTCCATTTTATATTATACGAAGATATTTAAGGGTTTGTATTTGAATGATCTGAAAGATATTGGTATATGTAATACGCTCATTTTATGTTTTTTAAATATTAAATTGATTTAAGTTTATAATGCGATCGTTTTTAAAGTATTAGTTAAAAATGAAGTAGAGGAATTTTGTAGTATAATTTTGCAACTAAATATTGTCTTTGCGGGAAGTGGACTTACACCACTGTCAAAGTAATTTGTAATTTCATTAACTCCGTAAATTTATATTGACAAAATGATGCAAATTATGAAGGACTTTTTTTGAGAACAGTTTGTAGATAAAAAGCTCATAGCAGATTGAATTCATTGTTAACGTTAACTAACTTTTTGTCAAATACGGACTTCCACCACTTTCAAAGAAAGCGGCTCATTGTTGCCGTGACCCAGAGGCACACTTCAAGTACTACATTCAACCTCCAACGCTTTGCCAACGTCTGAGAGGAGTATTTCGAGTGCAGAGCGTTAAGGGTACAAATTGAATCGTCCCAAGTGCAAGTAAAATCCAATTACCTTCTTCGACATTACTGTCGAGTTGAGTGACCTTCACAGCCAAACGGTCTATCCTGGCCTGCAAGGAATTGGCCCTATCGCTCAGCACGTGAGCCTCCCTTGCCAATTCACCGAACAAATCCTCAGCGTGCCTCGACAGGCTCGACAGTTGCCTAATGGTATTAGCAAGTGTGCCATTCGTGGCGGCTTCTAGTTCCGATGGTAACGGAAAGTCCTCGGGAATGGTACCGCGTGCTACCAGCACCGGCTCCACCAACCGCTTCGGAAGTGGCATCTTCGCGACAAACGCGGCTCAACTGTTCTGCCTTTCCACGGAAGCTCACTCACCGCTCTCTCGAGACCTGCAACAAGAGGTTCCTATGAAATTCTCTCTTGCGATGGTTCATTTTTCATCGGGTTTTCATGTAACTGTTTGGCTGTGGGAAGCGGAGTATGAGATACGAGGTAAAAGGATCAATGGGAATAGCAGTTTGAGCGTAGAACTTTAACACTAAGCGCACAATTCGCGGCCAAATGACCGGATCAAGGAAATGAAAGGGCCTAGCCGGATAAGGATGGAAAAAGTGCCCCCAAAGATAATTAATCGTGAGGCATACCATTCGATAGGGCTCTTTGGAAAAATCCTTCCTACAAAGTATGAAACCGCTACCCCTACCGTAGGGGTAGTTACAGGGTGAAACGTGTTTTACAGTTTATGCTCGATATCTCTCGTTCGGCTTGACAGAAAACTCTGAAAAAAATCACAGCCATCATACCCAATGGTGTACATACTTTAGAATTTTTTCAGATTTTTTGGTTCGAAAATTGATTTTTGAAAAATTAAAGAAGATTATAAACATTAATTTTTTATTGAAAATATACAGTGACCACATTTATATTTTTACAGTAACATGCATAGTACCCTGATTATTAATGTGTAATTTTTTCAGATTTTTACAAGTTCTTAGAAACAAAACAAAAATCAAAAACCAACACTTGTTTATATTTTTAGCTATATTATTGATGTGACCACGTTTATATTTTCACAGTATCTTAAGTTTGCTATAAATAATTGACAGTGCCTGAACAGCTAGATCGACGTTCTGGACCACTGTGCATCGCATCGAAAGCCGTCAATGGAAATGAATATTCGATCTACCCTGTTCTGTCTCTTTAATCCCTCTGCATACACTTCAACACGTCTCTCGGTTTCGCGGGTATGCAAACACGGCCAGATCGAAATTAATCGTCGCTCTTTGATTTTCCTGGCCGCCGGAAGCGCGTCGTTCCGGGCCACCACCGGAAATCCACAAACCGCGATTAAATCGCGCGACAGAAATGAAATCGGGCCGAGAAGCTAGCCGATTTATCTGATAACCGTTTAAACGCGATTGGATGGCTTTCGATGCTGATGTACAGTCGAGTTCTTTCATCGCTCGTAAGGATGACGATGATTCCGCAAAAGGGAGGGCATCATAAATGAGTAAACATATCGTTTATCACGTGGGATGAGTAATGGGACTGTTATTACAGGAAGTTGTTCCTGCTGCGAGCACAGACTACTTGTCTCTTCGCTGACAGTGTTGCCAATCGCACTTAACACTAGATTTACTTGTGCCGACAAATTTAAGGGCTTCAACGGTTTTTATAAAATTATAATATAATATATATAATATGAATATAATATAAATATAATTATATTTCTCAAATTCATAGGGAAGCTGCAAACTAGATGTTTCATGCAGATGTTATAATACAGAAATTACTTAAGTGATCAGCCACTTTGACACTTTATTCCTCTTTTCTCAAAGTACTTATTTGACACTGACGCTTTTTGGATACTTATTCTTAACATAGAAAAATCCTATGACCGATTATGAAATAACAATGACACTTTTATGAAAGAGATGCGAGACTGTCAACTTAATATAGGAAACAACATGCAAAACAGTCTTTACTTAATTCTACAATAAATTATATATTTTTATTTTACCGAGCCGGTCATTTTACCGCCTACGGTACGGTTAGTGTTAATGTATACCTATTATTATCGCAGCAGGTCTTTCGACCAGTTATGGAATAACGATAATACTTTTCCGAAAGAAACGCTAGAAATTGTTATCTCAATATAGGAAACAACATAGAGAACAGGTTTTAGTTACTAACACAAAAAGTAAATATCTTCATTCCACTGAAACAATCTGAGAAAACAAATTGGCGAATTTCTATACAGAGTTGAAATATTGAAATACAACCGCAGAATTATGATTAGGCAAATAGTAATTTACAATTTGTACTTGGACTTTTCGATCGCATAAACGATTTTCTCTCAATATTCAAAATAAACTCCGCTCGCAAAGAGTTAATTATTTAAGTGCAACGAATTGAACGTCTTGGCATCTAGTATTAATACATTGAAGACGGTATGTGATGAAAAATATATAGCCTGAATTACCGCATATTTTGTTGAAATTATAAAATAACACTGAATAATAATATATAACACTGAATTGAATATAACGGTTCTTTATTATTCGACCATATAATGCACACACCTTCATCACATTTTTATTTCTAACAATTGTTCGTTGCAATGTTTCATTTACTTATAATTGCAATTTTTTATACGATGTTGCTTGACATTTCAAACATGAATTAACGTCACCCGTCTCCAACGGTTGAAAAATAACGTGAATTCACGTCATCCACCTTCAATGTGTTAATACGGCAGTACGAAAAATACCAGCCGATGTGCTTTGCATCTCGACGATGTACATCGATTTACATTTACGAGGTGTATTTACGCTTGTCGTAAATTTATCAGGTCCAATCTGTCTACTTTGGTGGACGGCGTGTGGCGAAGTACGTTGGAAGCTCGAACGAATGAATGATTTTCAAGCTGAACAAAACGTATAAACGCGATGTTTGTAACGGTAAGTGGATTACGTAATGTGCGTCGTGGTGCGCGCGATAAGGAATAAAAATGTTATCGGTGCTCCCGACATCCGTGGAAATTCTAACTGGCAAGCTGGCGTTCGCGTATGAAGAACCGTAACGGCGCTGATATCGAATGGATTTCCATCAGTTTCTATCTAAATTACTTTTCATTCTTCTCATTAGAGGAGTTATATTAAATTTTGCTGGATTACAATAAAAGCCAAAGATAGCGAGGATTATGTTAAATTTTAGATTCTTCAACGCCAACTTTTCCACGCGCGGTCAAATAACCGGTTCAACGGAGAGAAAATTTGTAATTCTTTGTTTTATTAAATACTGGCTGCTTTCTGCGTCCCTTATATTAATTCATTTGCATCCCTAAGCGGAATATTCCGCCCTGTACAATGTTAACCCTTTGCAGTCCTATGTCGAGCTACACTCGACATAGCTTTTCGCTTCATTTTATTTTCTAACAATTTAATATCGACTTTCCAAATTCACAATGCTTTTGTAATATCACCTAAATATCCGTCAGTACCTATAGTTATTCCTATCGTTAAAAAAATGAATAACCAACGATAGAAAATGTGAAATTAATTTCGATTAGCTCATCACAAAATTGACAAAATAAATCGGACCGCAAAGGGTTAAACTGCTGCGCACAGAAGTGCACGGTACTGCGGGTCTTCTGTCGTATTTGGAGCTATGATGCAAATTGGTTAAATTGACAATCTCCTGCATATCTTTCGGAACAATGTTATCGTTATTTCATGACAAATGAAATGATTAACACTAGAACTACCGGCGTTAAGTCGATTATATTTCAATATATTAAATAAGTACTTTAAGAAAGGAGGAATCAAGGGGCAGAAAAGATGATCAATTCAGTCATTTATGCTTTTTGAGTTGGACGTAGAATATTTCTCCTATGGCTCTCCTATAAACTTCCAGAATTTTTGGAAAAAATTGTGTACCAGTCATGTTGACTGGTTTAGTAGTTCCAGTGTTAACCCCTGTAAGAATAGATACACGCAAAGGTTAGTGTTAAAAAATAATCGTGTAACTCCACTTCGAATCCGCCGTTCTCCAGCAAAGTGTCCATAAGTAAGAAACTTGAAAAATACGAAAACATCGCGAACCAGGAAGCAAAAGCAGCTGAAAACGCTTTCACGCGTATCAATTTCCCGCGCATCGCGAAGCACTTCGCCGTGAAACGGTATCGTCGACATACCTCCCCGATCGGTAGAGTAAATTCTAACGAGTGCAATGACTGCAGAACCTCGCCTTGACTCTCTTTTCCTTTCCTTACGAGATATACATCCCCCCTGCGGCCCCTCGTGTCGATCCCATTGGCCCCGATTAAAACTTGCCCCGGTTGTTGCCTCTTATCGTTCACTCAGCTTTTCCCAGGGTCAACACGCGACGATAATTAGCATTCTCTGGGACCGGTCGCGTTTAAAGGGTTGCACCGTTCCAACCCTCCCATTGAAAGTGCGATCGTGCAACCGTCGCGCTCGGAAACTTGGTCCATCGAGGTGCGATATTGTCGTGGGTACCAGAGTTGCGCAATGTGTCGTAACAATTGTCATTTTGTTTGGCGCACTTTGAAGTATGCGAACGATACTTTAACGACGTAAATTTGTTACGAGCCTCGTAACACGGCGACGCATAAATGAAGCGGGAGATGTCGTCCTTGTTGGATGGAGGTTTAATGTATTCCGCTTGCGAGAGACCCTTTTTTTTCCTTGTATCGAGGAAATGTGAGGCCACCGGCGTAGTACGAAGTCGTCACGCGTGGTAAATTGTATAATTGATGAAATGGTACAGGTGAAATCCAGTTAGGAAAATGTTCCTTGTACGACGGACACTTGGTACCTGGTTGCAGTGGTACCGTGTGGGTCTTTCGTGGGAAAGAAACGCGGTTGTTGAGTCTGGTCGAGGATCTAGTGAACTGCTCGGTATATTTTTGTGGTAAATAAATATAAAAATGGTATGCTAAATGTAAATATTAATTTTGCAATTTGGCAAAATTAATTTCACTCGGCCCATGAAATATTGGTGGATAGATTGAAACTGTGAAGGATTAAATCTGTGGCGCAAAATATAAATTAAAACTGTATTCCTGTTGTGTATAATCGTATCAATTTAAATGTTCGTTCGACTCAATTAAAGGTAGATTGAAGTTTCTTCGCTGACAGTAATACCTAATTAGTTCGCCGTGAATTAAGAGATCTATCCTTAATGGATTCGAAATAGCGACGACTCCAGGGAATACTTGGAGCGTGCTAACGAATCAATGAGCCGTAAAATCAGCAACCATAAAGGAATAGTTCGCATCTTCCGCAAATAACGTTTAAAACGTTTATGCGGGGTCAATGATGCGACCGTGACCAAACGCCGCATTGTCTACAATGACAACGAGGACGACAACACCGGCGGCGGACGTACCGCTATTATCCTACTACTGACTCCTAATTAGCAATTAGTGGCCATAAGTAAGGGGAGCTAACCCGTTTTGCCGGATACTGCACCTGCGAAGGAACTCACGGACGTAACATGGGGGAGATGTTGTAGGCATATTTATATAAATATTTTAAAACAGTGATACAGCTAAGTAGCAACAACATTTCAAATTTTCTAAAGCTTTTGCTCATTCTTAGCGTGATCTATTTATTGGCTCAGGATTTCTTTTATATTTTTAATGAGGGATTTTATTAGGGGGATCGGAAAGTAATGTCGTTTCTCTAGATAATTTGCTCGAAAACTAATTGATTTTTATCGATCCGGTATTGAAAATTTGCACACTAGATGATAAAAAGTTGTTGATAATGCGGGTGATTGCATCATTCATTAAAAATAAAAACTTGTTAGAAATTTATTCGCTTGAATTTAACGTAAAAAACGACATTACTTTCCGGTTCCCCTTATAATTAATGTTCGGTATTTATAATAAAGTAGCAATACGTGATATGGAGTATTTAACACGTTGAATGTCACCGATATTTCGCTAATTGCATCATTTTGAAAACAGTGAAACTTTTTCTATTAAAATCACATCTTTACAAAGCATTTACCTCAAAGACACGAGTAGTTATATAGTCAGCAGGACTCCATCCTTTTAATGCCAATATTTAATTTAATACATTAGAAAATTCGTAAATATTATAATTTAAAAGTGAAGCGAAATTTCATTGAATTTAATGGCACCGGTCACCAGTGTCCCCCATGGCATCCAACATGTTAAATAGCGTGAAATATTTTGTTGGTTAATGTATTAATTAATGGGAGAGTACGTTGGAAAATAATTATCATTAACTCGAGACAAAATTGGAATAACTATTCGAAGCTCAGAGTTACGGATCTTAAATATTCCAATCGACTAAGCAACCGCTGATACGAAAATTAAGCTGTGCGTGTTAATCATGTCGCTGAACACATTTCAATCGTATATTTTCCTGTCAAAGATTCTGAGCTGAAAACACAGAGGCTGATCGATAAAGTGTTAAAAAGAAAGCCAGCTCGAAGAAGTACGAGCGGAGCGAAACAAAGGGAAAAATAAATCTACCCTCGACTATGGTGCATCTACCCCGGGCAAAGTGTATCATTAATTTGCAATAGGAAAGTGCTTTTAATTAACGCCGCCACGGGAAAACTCGGGTTCATTCGTTCCCTCGTTAGTTCCCTTGTATTCTCCGTATCACTTATGAATGTGCAACCGAATAAAAGGCTCAGGTAGCGCCCGGAGAGCTAGCCCAAACCACTCTTCTTTTCACCCTCCGATATCGCGTCTTTCAAAGTTCGTTGCTCGACAGCGCTAGAAAGGATATCGCAACAGAGAGAAGACTGCTTTAATAAAAGCACCTTCCTTCTGACTTCTCCTGGGAGAAGAATCCTGTTTCTTCTATTTTCGCGACTTTCGCTCTCTCCCTCTGACTCTATTCTGCTCTCTGATTTTTTCTCCTTCTTTCCGACCGTCTCTCTTCTTCTCCTCTTCCTTTTCTCTGATTCTCCTTTCCTTTCTCTTTCTCTTATTCGGACTCTCTGGCTGTAAGTCTCTCTTTTTTCCCTCGGAATATCTCTAACTCACTCTTTCTTTGTCCCTGACTCTCTCTTCCTCTCTTTCTTTCTCTACGGCTCCTTTGCGTATCTTCCTCTGTGACTCCCTCTTCCTTTTTCTTTCCTTGTCACTGACTCTATCTTCCCCTTCTCTCTCTCTGACTCTCTCTAATTATTCCTAATATTTTCTCCAGCTCTCTTGCTCTACCGCTCGCTAATTTCTTTTATCGTTCTCTTCGACCGCTGCGGCGAAATTTTTGAGGACCCAATTTTGGTTTAAGGGCACTTCAAGGTCGTTCCAAGTGGCACGAAAGTAAGAAATTAGCACTAAAGGATTTCACAAGTAAGAAAAATTCGAAAATTACTTACAGAGAGAATTAACGCAAAACGTTACTCGATCATTTATTTCTAAATATCCAATTTAGTTTTATAAAACCACTCGATGACCAAACACGGTATTCTGCCTTTTCTTCGACGGATTTCAAACCGCAAGCGTTACGATGAAAATCTCACGCGGAAAAAAGTTACGAGAGGCAACAGTGAGAGGATTTCAGCACTTGAAAGTCCAAGGCTCTAACTCCAGCATAATCCTTGAAATTAATATCGCGCTCCCTTTCCATCGCCTGCGATCAACTTGAACAGTGCTCTGTTTTTTAATACCTTTTCTCGGTTCCCAGTTCGTCTTCCATTTTCTTCCTTTCCCCTCGGAAATCCAATATCGTGGAAATATTCTTTCCATCCGCAAAATGATTTTGTTGCGAATTGTTTAGCAATTTTCTCGAAGTTTCTAACGCTGGTATTCTCTAATTCACTCCGTCTCTTTTGCAGAGTTTAACACTAAACCTATCATGGCGGTCAAATGACCGCTTTCTGATTTTTTCTAAAAATTCCCCAAATTGATTCAGTAAATATTTTAGGCCTATCATATAAAACCAAAATTACTTAACCGATCATATTTTTCACCTCTTCCAATCTCTTTTTCCAAAGTATTTATTTTGTATATTTCAATGTAACAGATATAAAGCCGGTAGGTTTAGTGTTAAGCGAGTAAATCGATCCATTTTACTTACTTTTCTTTCGATATATTTATTATATTACTTATACGAATGTAATTACGTCCTCATATGTCGAATCAATGTTCGATAGTGCTAATATTAACGGTTTATGAAAGC
Source organism: Cerceris ruficornis (assembly GCA_963989415.1). NCBI lineage: Eukaryota > Metazoa > Arthropoda > Insecta > Hymenoptera > Crabronidae > Cerceris > Cerceris ruficornis. The sequence goes on from OZ022523.1 coordinate 8,697,042, forward strand.
GTCGCTGATAGAAATCGCGCCGATATAAGGTCTGACATTTAGGCCGAACAATGCATCATGTTTCGCGAGGGAGTAGAAAGTGTTATGGTGATTTCTTCCTGTTGTTACTTCGAATACACTTCGTGAGAGTTAATACGCTCAATGGTTCCTGCGTGTGACTCATTCGAAATTGACGGGAGGCTCGGTGGTATCGCTCTGTTTCAATGGAAAGATACTACAGTAATTCTTGATTTATCCAATGGACGCTACTTGTTTTCTGTCTTTTATCAAATTTCCTAAACATGTGACGGTGCAGTGCCTTCAATTTTCCAATAATATTAGAATAAATCGAAAGTATTGATAAAATTAAATACAGTTGCTAATATACTGCCATATGAGTCGCTCAGAAGCCAACGCAGTTAAGTTCATTTTTCGATGCTTTCCAATTTTTGCTAATTTTAATACAATGAAGTTAATTCCATTAAAATTTATAAAAATAAAAAAATATCAAAGAAATGGAATTACCGCATTGGCCTCTGAGCGACTCAATATAATTACTGGCGCACTCATATCGTGATGTACAGTTACTTAAGTCCTGATGTATAATTACTGATGCACTAATATGCACTTACTGATATACTAATGTATAATTACTTAACTACTGATGCACTGACGCATAGTTACTGATATACTAATACAGTTAAATACGCCGGATTAGCTGGGGATGATCGTAGTGCTAATTGTAGGCTATATTTGGCAAAAACTATTACTACCACTTAACAATTAGCCAATCAGTCTTTAATTTCCAACGAACCACAAAAACTGCTACTTTAATCTCACCGCCAGAATTCGAGCTCCCAAAATCCTTCCACAAAACATTCCACTGACAAGGGAATTTCGAGAACTGGTACACTGTGATTTTAACACTAGAACTACCGGCGTTAAATCTATCATATTACAAAATATTAAATAAGTACTTTGAAAAAAGAGGAATCGAGAGGCGGAAAAGATCATCGGTCCGGTGATTTATGTTCTTTGACATGGACGTAGAATATTTATTCTATGAGTTTTCTATAAACTTTGAGAATTTTTGGAAAAAAATTGTGTACCGGTCATTTTGACCGGTTGGTAGTTCTAGTGTTAATAAAACTGCATAAATATTAATTAAACATATCTAAGAAAATAGCTGTAATTCCTTCGTGCCCGTTTTCAACTTTCAAGGAGCCCTTTGTCCGAACCGTTCTTTCTATGTACGCGCTCGTAATTCGTAGACAACAAAAGATATAAAAAATAAATACTGCGACCAAACAATTATTAATTTTCCAACAACCAGCGGAAAACTATAAATTAAATTGCACCGCCAGAATTTGAACTGTCGAGATCCATCGATAAAAGCTCACCCATCGACATCCAATGTTTTCTAACGTTGCAAAAGCAAACTCCAGCGACTCGACGTGTCCATATGGTATCGCAACATTATAATTACATCGAATAAAACCAGTTTCTACACGGTCCTCCGTCAGTTCGCGGACTGGTTCGTGATTTTCGCGTTCATCGATCTCCCCCGCCCACGCGTCGCGTTGTTGCTCCCAGCGTGAATCGTAAGTTTTCTCGATTTTCATCTAGAAAAAGCTCGCCTCACGGTGCCGCATTCACGGCCGAGTACATTCGAATAAATTCCTGCCTGTCGTGGAACACAATAACTTACGATTCGCGCGATTTATTTCCGACGCTCGTCCGTGCATTCGCGCGTGTCCTGTTGATACTTGTAGGCCACGTTTCGCGATAGAATGACTCGGTTGAAAGAGGATTACACGAGTTTTTCGGTCAGGGAGATTCGATAAGGACGGCGGAAGAGATAAGGTGAGTTTAACAGGTGAGAATCGCGGAGAGTAGTTTCTTTGGATTTTTTTTCCAATTTTTTATGCAACTGAATTGTCTGTTGGGTTAGCTGCAAAGCGGCTCGGTCTAAGGTTTGGATTAACCCTTTGCGGACAAACCCTTTTTAAATATTGAGAGATAACTATTTATTTTGCGATCCAAAACCACCTTTTTATCAGCAAGTTAGGCTGTTAATGTACGAGCCAACTACGAGATATCTCGTAGCGGCACTATAAGTTTGAATTAATAAGTTAATAATAATGGATTTAGATGTATAGAAATGTGGAAACGTGTATAGAAATTTTGGAACAAAAATATTCTTCGTATCATTACTAATGTCGAGATTATATTTTTGATTAATGTAACCAATGTTCTAAAAACTTTCTGTCATCTTCTCAAATTTTCACAAGCAAAGGTAACATTTGCTTAGTTTTCCTGGCAGTGAATGGGTTAAATTACTATTTGTTTAATCATATTTCAACGGTTGTATTCCAATTTTTCAACTCTAACTGCGTATAAAAAGAGCGATAAACTATAATTAAAATTTTTCTCAGACCACATACATGCGTCGCTAGTCCTCAAAGGGTTAACGAAAGTGCAGAAAATGGTAACAAGTAAATTTATTAGTTTCGAGCTGTCATATCCGCTCGGTTATATCAGAAAGTACAATAGTTCTGATGTAACTGAAATATCCGTGAAGTTAGATAGCTAGAAATAAGAATTTTGCACTTGGTAGGTTAGATACAGTGCCGTAAATCGCGACAATGGAGCAAACTGACGACAAAGGCCTATTCTCTATTTTTACAACAACCAACTAAACGACTAGATATCTCTCTCCTGCAGAATCGTGGAACGCTGAAACCATAACTGTCTCCGAAATGAAATACGCCGGGATAAATCTCTTTCACGATCCAACAGATAAACTACAAAATAGAAATAAAGATAGCCTCTCTATTTTTATTACAACTACCCCGGAATCATACCATGTCTCTAATTGCTCTAACAAAAGCACCTACGCACAACACGATAAATCCCTATCTCGCAACGTCACCTGCAAACCGGCAACAACCTTGCATCCCCATTTTTGTAACATACCTCTTTTTATCGTCCTCCTATGACATTGCGACGATACATAGTTTTCTTTAAAAAAAGGAAAAAAACCCTGATCTAATTGGTCCGTGAGTCTAACTTCCCGCGTTATATGGTGGTCCACTCTTGACTCTAACGACCGTGTCCTTTTCTGCACCGTAAAAAGTGCACCTTGCATCACCGAAATTGGAAACACAATGGCACTGGTAACGATCGCAGGGAAACACACTCCGTCGTATTGTACAGGTAGAACATGAGTCACGGTACACCTAGCCCTTCAACCTCATGCCGTACTATATCCATTTCGTATAAGCACCCACGCATTCGATGCCAAGCAGGGATTTACTGATTCAGCATGAGCTGGCGAGCAGAAGAACTGCCACGGTAATGAGAAATACTCGTTGTAATGAAAAGAATACACGCGGGAGACGAAGGGCATTCTCATTGATAGCCGTAATGAGGATACGCCGAGCGTAGGATTCGTTATGAAGGATTACACCGATAATTGTGACGATTTTGTGTCGCAGGTTGAAAACAGAATGCGGTTTTGTATTTTTTTGGAGAGTTCGACTGTATTTATTTCGGTTGGGACTCACTGAGTTGGGTGGGTCCAAAATCATCGAGGGCGATTGTTTGGGATGAATTTGGTAGCGATGATGCGGGTTTGAACTTGGATTCAGTGATTGCGGGTGTGAACTTTTATCTTTTAATCCACTATAGCGCTTCATATCAATTTTTCTTCTGTCTTTTCCACTTTTTCGGCTTTAACACTAGAACTACCAAACCAGGCAAAATGACTGGTACACAATTTTTTCCAAAAATGCTCCAAGATTATAGGATAGTCATAGAATAGATATTCTACGTCCATCTCATAAAACTTAAATTACCGAATCGATCATCTTTTCCACCTCTGGATTCCCCTTTTTTCAAAATACTTTTTTAATATATTTAAATATAACAGATTTAACGCCGGTAGTTCTAGTGTTAATTGCGGTGGTAATTTGTTTAGAACCTAGTAGTTTAGGTTGGTTCGGAACCATCAGTGCTGTGATATGTTAATTAATAATTAAAAAATATGAAGTAACTACTGACTTCTCTCTGCTGGAAAACTGTAGGTAGGAAACTCTGAAAGAATCTGATAGATGTTTCAAAAGTAACAATACCAAAGTAATCACTTCAGAAATCTCTCGGATAACGAGTAAATTACATTGTTCTTTCTCCTCGCGCTGAATTTGGCTCGTATTCTTTAATATACGCAGTTTAACATTAATAACCGTGTATTTGCGTTGAAGCGATGAGTCGTCTCATTGGGCGTATTTTAATCTCATACTTCACCGAACTACAATTGTCTACTTGATTCTTAGGAACTTCACGCGTGTAATAGAAACCAATTAAGGCCCAACGAGGACAGAGCCTGACTTGTGAAGATCAAAGCTAGTGAATGGAACTGCAGCTTCGTTCCCGCGGTCGTCTTGCATAATGTAAGCAGTATTTAAGACTTAAAGGTCACTACTACGCTCGTCCAACGAGTACTAGCTACTACTACTGGCCTACACAGCCAGAATACTGAAGTAGAATGCTTGGAGGATGTATATCTCCCTTACGGTGGCAGAAAACGTAAGAGGGTAGTTGACCACTCGTTGCTTACTGTCGAAAATCCTTTTTTTTTAATTCTTTGAACGTAATTCTTCTTATTCACGTTTTGCAGAGGCTTGCATGTACAATAGAGATTTGAATTTTAACCCTTATCACTCCAAGAATTTTCCAGAGTGATTTGTAGCCAACTCCAGAAAATTTTTGTTCATTTCGATGTGATTAAAAAAGACGTTCCATACGTTTTATGAGGTAGTTTTTTATTAGTAATAATATTTATAATCGCAAAATTCTGGCAGTGACACCGCCGGTTGGAGTGATAAGGGTTAAGTTCTTGTGGTATGAATTATTTTTCGGATTTTCTTTCTGAAGCAACCTAAAATTAAAATTTACCGATTCAGATTTTTTACTAATATTTTGCTAAACAGCATAGAATTCTCTGCTGAATTAAAAATTTGAAAGAAGAAAATAGTTTCGGTAACTCTGGATTAATAACTTTAATAACAGCTCCGAATCTAGTATTAGGGGGACCGGAAAGTAATGTCGTTTCTCCATACGTTTTGCTCGAAAACCAATTGCTTTTTATCGATCCGGGATTGAAAATTTGCACACTAGATGACGAAAGGTTGCTGCTAAAAATAAAAAATTGTTACAAATTTATTTGTTCGAATTTAATGTAAAAAAACGTCATTACTTTCCGGTCCGCCTAACACTTCGCCTAAAGCACCGACGCGAAAGACGAACAGGGATACCTTGCGTACCGCGTTACAATTTACAGCCGACGAGCAAAACGTCGAACCGGTTCGTACGTTCGTTTTATTAGCAACGATACGCAACGTGAGTTTGCATAAGTCTTATGGCAGATAAATAAAAGCGACTTAACACGAGGTACCGTTTCGCTTCCCATTAGCAGTAGCTCGAACGTGCATCGATGCACTGTCGCCTCCGTTTGAGGGTACTTGAATTCGATACATCACGGTTATATTTTTCGATAGCATATAGTTACTTTATGCGAACTTCTATTCCTACCGTTCGATGCATTAATACCTCGACTGTAAGTTCAGCTTATCTGTTACGTTAGTGGCAATGATAAATGCACCTCTCTTTCCATATAATGGATGCTTGGAAATTCTTTTATTAGGTCTGCCATTATGGCCTTGTTCCAAAGCTTTCGTCGCTGTTGGAACGTAATAAAAACTTTTATCTCGTGGCACACGTGAAATCTAAATGACGTTAACACTGCCATAAAGCACAGGTCATTTAATAACGATTGCTCGTTTACCGGTGAATTTATTTTTCCGGTTTCTTGTGCGGGAGCTAATGGAAATTGAGATGGGTGCACTATGATTTGAGACGGAAAAAAACACTTTGCAGGTTGGGGTGTAAATATTTTATTTTTTCAAATTGTTGTCAATTAATAGACGTTAACTTGATATTTTGTATTTCCGTAGCACCTTGCCGAGAAGTTTATTTTGTGAATACGCAATAACTCTGAATTAAATTGCTGAAATGACAATTTAATTTAAGCAATTCAATTATGCAGATTTTGGTATATTTCAAAATTTCCCATTTCATTTACCGCGTCACGAGTGCCGAAAATAGTAATTATAGATATTAGAAGAAGGAACAAGGCAGCTACCAAATCCAATAATTGAAATTGTCTAAATGAAGAATCATTTCTATCAAAAGCTGCATCGACTACTAAACATAAGACCGCAGGTAATTAAATTCACAAGAAAATTGTAGGGGTTTAGGTAATTGAAAGAACAATTACGTTAGTAAATAGAGAGAAGAGAATGATAATAAACTACGCTTAAAATAATTCGATACGCGTATTAGTGAGTGACAATGACAGAGTAGACGGTTCAGTGCGTCCACTTTTGAATTAATCCATTCCATCGTGCACGTGTGGATATGAAAACCAAATCTGCACATGGTGTCCATATGGTCATACGTCCATCCATGCATGCAAGAAACGTATACGATGCTGTTCTTACGAGGCTTACGAGCTGCGTTTAACGAGATACGTTCTGTGCAGATGTCCATGGGATATAGTTTACAGAATGGAGAAACTTCGAGACTTAATTATCTCCGGGAGCTCCATTATAAATATTTAAGCAATTTTTAAGCTACTATTAATGCCTATAGACTTAGAGGTTCAGTCTATTTTAGGTGGCTTCCGGACCACCGAGGCTACATGTTAAATAATAATTTAGGAACAATTTTTCAGAGCTGATGAGGGACTTGAACTCAGGCCCACCATAGTGCCCTAATTTCTATGGCTATTTCGCCAGGACAGGTTTCGGTCGGCCGTTTTCATTTTCGATTTTTTGTTCTGAAACATTTCCTAACGTATTTGTGAGATTTTTCTGATTAAAATGATACCAAACACGATATAGTTTGAATTATATTTACTTATTATTTAATAAATTTACTTACTATTTACATAATTCAAGCTACATCGTGTTTGGTATCATTTTAATCAGAAGAATCTCAAAAATGCATTCGGAAAAGTCACATTTAGAAAAATTAATAAATAAAGAAGTTTATTGTTGCATTACCACTGCCTCGCCGATACTTTCGAGCGCTCTCTTTGTTTGCTTGCTCTTTCTCTGTCTCTTCAACTGTCTCTTTTTCTAAGTTCGCGCTCGGCTCGAGCCCTAATGTAAACACAGATTCGACACCGATACTCGATAAGAGCACTGCTTTGCCCCCGAAATCTGTTTTTATCGAGGTTTTACTGTATCTGGGAGTCTGAACATTTAACTGAATATCCACCACAGCCTCGACCGCCATGTTTCTTTATCATTACCAAAACGTGACCAGCAGCGATCGTTCCAGCAATCGTTACCATACAGACGGAATTCTGTTACAATTTACGATTAGATTTTCCACGAGAGAGGTCCAATGGTAATGCCATGTAATCGAGGCGATACGGTCTCACGGGATAGTCGAAAGATGCGTCCGGTTAGCCGACGTCGCCGACAACAAAGAGTTTATGCAAATGCCCCGACGTGCAGCGATTTTGCAATATCACCCGAGCCGACACGCGTGCTTCGAATCGAATCCACGTAGGACTACCGGCGATACACGTGCACACACACGCTCGGAATTCCTTGTTTCCCCTCGAGTGACATTCTTGGAGCCACCGTTGTCTCTTACCTTCCTCGAACAATTGAATCGCGATGCTATTTGTCGACCTCCGCCATCATTGAGTTAGCGAGCGCTTTACCGAGATCTACCTGGCTGTTTAATGGAATTCGGATCCGACGAGGAGACAATGGAACATCGGTTGTCATAATGACGATTATCGGGGTGGGGTAATTGGTGGGGATTTGTGACTTTTTTGTCGAGGAATCTGTGACGACGGGATGGTGTATTCGTTTTCGAGTGGGCGTTATTGAAGACCGTGTCGAATATCGGAGTTGTTGGAACCAGATTCTGAATGCTGTTGAGATTAGTAATCAAGTGTGTGGCTAGTAATTGAGCGCAATTCGCGTGCCGTCGTCCAGTGATTTAAATGTGCGCTAAATGGAGTTGCGAAGCACTCGTATCTAAGAGATGAGTTCGAGCTACTTTGGAATTCCTAAGAAATGCTACTTGCGCCTATCTTTCCGTTGTGTATCCGTTAAAATTAACACTAGAACTATCAGAGTTAAATGCATTACAGGCGGCCCTCGACTTTCGCACATAATTGCTTCCTGAAAACGTGTGCGAATGTTGAATGTTCGAAAGTAGGGGGATATAGAAATAATATTAAAAATTGTAGTCTACAATATTTATTTATCAGTATAAATGAGATAATGAGAAGTGTTTAAGTTCTTTCATATGTGTTTTTGTAAAGTTGAGACTCTGTAACTTCTAGTTAGCAATACTAGAGGCAGTACTTTAATATTGGAGAACCTCTAAGTGCAATATCAATTGTTAGAAATGAGTTTTTTCATGAACGATTTTTGCGATATCGATAATAATCTTTAAAAAATTGAATTATTAAAAATGTGCGGAATGGCGAATTGTGCGAAAGTAGAATGTGCGATAGTCGAGGGCCGCCTGTATATTTAAATATATTAAATGAGTACTTTGAAACAAGGGGCATCAAGAGGTGGAGAAGTTGATCGATTTAGTAATTTATATTTTATGAGATGAGCGTAGAATATCTATTCTATAACGATCCTATAAACTTGGAAATATGTTGGAAAAAATGGTGTGCCAGTCATTTTGACTGGTTTGGAAGTTCCAGTGTTAATTTTTCGTAGAACAAGGAAGTATCTGTAAAGATGTGCAATGTGCAATTCTGATTTTTTGTTTTCTAATTTCCTTTATACTTTTGATACTCCGAAATGAAAATTTTCTCCGACTATCAGCAGGATGATAGAAGATTAACGCTTGTCAATAATAACAATTAAATTCGCAGGCTTTTAATTCAAAAGAATTAGTTGCGCGCTAAGTTTTCCACTTTTCTCGGATTTAATTCCGTCCGCGTGAAACTACGTAAATCACATTTACAATAATGGAAACAAAAGAAAACCTTCAAACTCGAGAGAATGATGACAAAACGGGCATTAAGTTTCCATTAGGAAAGAAGTGCCGATTTCCGTGATCTTCTAAAATGGACTTCAAGGACCATGAGAAGTCCATGGAACGCTGTTTGAGAATCACTGATGTGACTTATCGCCAGCGACACGATGTCTTTGGTATAGTTAATTAAGTAACTGGTACCGTGTTCTATTGTTATTGCTGTAGTCAGTTGATCATTATGCAAATTATCATCGCGTCAGCCTGGGGTGGTTTACGCCGTAATACTATGGTGATGCGATCGTCAACACGAAGGAATATTCGCATTCTTTCGTGACGAAGAATTATAAAAGACAGGCTATGATTCAGCGACGATTGTATCGTTATTACATGCGATAAATAACAACTCTGCCCTGTCTTCATTGCTTTTAAATCGGTTCATTTTCCATAAAAAAAAACTTGCCTCCTCTGCTGTTACTTTCTTACATCATTTTCCACGGAACAGGTTTCACTCACAGTTTCTAGATTGCATATTATTATTCAAAATGTTCTAATAATTCTTCAGTTCGTTATTGATCGGTTGCACTAAAAATAATCTGTTAAGATCTTGCTTTATATTTGCTCCAACGAACTAAGAAAACTTGGAGGGGTTTTTAAGCAGATGCAAAACTCTTGGCACGGAAAACACTATATTTCCTGCTCACCTAACTAAAACTCTGCAATCACTACTTCACTGTTTCATTCGATCATCATCCAAATTACAAGAAACTCATGGCACTTTTTCTCTCGTCGCACAACTCATCACTAACGATTTTCATTCACCAATCCTTTTTTAACACTAGAACTACCGGCGTTAAATATATTATGTTTTAATATATGAAATACGTACTTTGGAAAAAGAGAAAACAGGAGGTGGAAAAGATGGTCGATTTTGTATTCTCTGTTGAATGAAATAGAAGTGGAATATCTAATCTACGGCCCTGCTATAAATATAGAGAATGTTTGGAAAAAATTGAGAACCAGTCATTTTGACTGGCTTGGTAGTTCTAGTGTTAAACAACAAGACTAACTTTTCCGGAAAAAGGACGACCGTTTCTGGTAGTTTCACTGGCCAGGAAAATCCAAGGGAGCTAACGCTACAAATTCTACCTTCATAATGGCACACCACGAAACTCGTAGAAGCCCGGGCCTCGGTTTACCTGCTCGAATAACGTGTTCGTGACTTGGCGCAGTACCACGACCTAAATTTCTCGTACGTTAAATATTTGATGTTGCATTGTGAGGACCGACTGCGGGAGGAAATATTGGACGTTGATCAGCCGGAGCTTCTTGACGCTAACCTGCCGACGATTTCACCTCGTCTTCCGATAACGAGGGGCACCGTTCTCTATCTGGCTCGGAGATAAATTACTATTTCTGACATTCACAGAAGCCACTCGGGGCGTGATTGATATTCGTGGCGGTGATATTGAAAGTGGCTTTGATAAAAGATTGGGGAAAATTGAATCTTTTATTGGCATTCGATGTTACCGCCTATAGTCTCGCTCGACGGATAGTAATATATCACATTGGAAAAATGCGGTAGAAATGATGAAACTAGGGGAATACGGGTGGTATTCGACGTGTTGATAGAGGTTTAATAACAATTATGTTGATAGCTACCAACCCATTTGCATCCGTAAGCGGAATATTCCGCCCTGTACAATGTTAAACTGCTGCGCGCGGAAGTGCATGGTATTACAGGTCTTCTGCCGTATTTAGAGCTATGATGCAAATGAGTTAACACGTTGAATGTCACTTGAATTTTGCTAGTTTCATCATTTCTGTTGAAATGAAAGTTTTTGTATTGAAATCGTATCTTTGTGGAGTGGAAACGTTAGAGATAAAAATAGTTCTATAGTCAGCGTTACATTAGTTTTCTAATAGGAATATTTATATGTTGATTATATTAGCAAAACCGTGAATGTTGCAATTTAAAAGTAATAAGGATTTTCATCAGAGTTCACAGCGTCAGTCGTTGGTGATCAACGTGTTAAAACGTTAAAGGTAATATATCACATTGGCAAATGTTAAAAGTAGAGCATTAAATAATATTAAGTAAACTAACGACGTTTTACCAACTGTTGTTGCGCGGTTTATTTAAAAAACAAAAACTTCTCGGGGTACCTGGAGCATTCAGCTTGATTCCTAAGCTGTTAATTGATAAGAAAATTTTGATATCGTTGAAGAATTAAAAAAACCAGAGCTTCTAAGGCTATCTAGTAAATTCAACTCGATTTCTAAGCTGTTAATTGGGATGAAAATATTAGCAACTTTAAAGAATTCAAAAGATAAAAACTTCTCGGGCTACGTGATAGATTCAACTTAATTCCTAAGTTGTTAATTGCAAAGAAAAATGTAGCAACTTCAAAGAATTGAGCTGAAATGATTCTCAAAGATTTAAAAAAGTGATTTCGATAAATAGAAGCATAGATTTCTTCTTGTGCTACCTCTGAGCAGAAAAGGATCTTTTGGTATCTACATTCTGTCTAGACCCGATTGCAATAATTACTCACCACACATTTTCGCCTCGTAACAAATAACGAAGATAATTAAATATCCCATAAAATGAAACATCACGTGTATTAATCACTGTTACAAAAGGCAACTTTTTGAATAATAGAACAGAGAAACACAGCATGACGATGCGACGCGAGAAGCACCATGACATGCACCAGTTCTGTCGTTGCATTTCCAATTCCTCGCAATACGAAACGATGCCAATCCTGCTTATTCGAAATCGTATTCTCGTCGGACGTCGTCACGCGAGAGCTGAACGGTCGAGAAAAGGCTTCTTTATGGAAAACTCGGATTTACGAGGTAATAAGATGCTTATTTGAAATTCGATATCGCAGTTTGAATATTCAAGATATTTCTCTAGTTCTCTCTTCAGGTAGAAGCAAAACATTGATGCAACAATGAGAAAATTTGTAACAGCTCTTTCAAACTGACGTGAATTTTTAATACCTGTATTTTCTATAATAGATTCTTAATAGTTGTATGTTTGATAATATAATTTGGAATATATAATGATAGGTTAAATTTTATTTCCTATTTTTTATGGTGGTTTTAGTGCCCTTTGAAATTTTTAAACCGCAGTGGGCATTGCCGAATTCAGGGGTCAATCTTTGTTTGGCCAGAAGCAATTTTTCCTCCGATTTCTTTGGTGAATTATATTAAATGTTACAAATATATAGATTAATATTCCATGCGCTGTAACACCGTAGAATTCGAAAGTATTAATCAAACGTATCAACGACGCCAGTTGGGCGTAAACCAATTTCCAAATTCCATTCACCGTTGGTAGCCAAGAAATGTTACGTAAGGGAAAGTAGGTTACACTAAATTATCCACTATAGTGACCCACCTTGATCAAAACTGGTACACGGCACTCTACATGATCACCGTACATGTTAATCAATATCGAACACCGCATTGAAACAAGCAACTGCTGCTAAACGAAGGAATTTCCATTGTTACCATATCTTCAAATCAACATTATTAAAATCTTACAAAATTCGCATTTTCCATCGGTTCGAAGTGCAAGGATGCATGCTTTTTCTTTAGCACTGACTTTGTAATTCAAATTCGACTGTTACAAGTACCTCGTATCGATACAATGTTAAAAATAAAAGTAAATACACATTCGATATCACGCTCTTTACTTCCCGCCAATATTTAAAATTTGTATACATCCCCGAGCTATCGAATATTGTCGTTTAAATTCAACAAAATTTCGTTTAATTTGGTAACAACCAAACATCAATATTCTCTCCGGCATTGAACGTGCTAATTGGTAAACAGTTCGCGTTCAACTCGAAAAACAATATCCTCTGTGTACATTCAATAATCGATGCAAAAATATCGCCCGTACGAGCATTCATTTTTCTAACGTCAGTTCGCGCACACGTCGATGAGCGCAGGTAGCTCCTCGTTATATTTGGGTCACCGATAAAGAAGGATATGAATCGTTGGGGTAACTAACGACAGGTTGAATAAATTATACCAACGATTACGCGTTAAGAGAGCAATGTGCTGAAAGCGCCTCTGTATCCGCAGATCGCTTCACGAAGTATTTATATCTCCCGTGTTATCCACGGTATACCTTGCCCGCATGTTATATTGAGCGACGAGCAGATATAAAAAGGAATGCATTGTACAGCGCAAAAGCGAAATACCACTTTGACGAATATCCACTGCTCTTTTCGCATACGCTTTCACCGATGCGCATACAGTTTGCATTCGAGTCATCCTGGGTTTTATTTTTCGTGTCGTAACTATAAACGACTGTTATTACATGCTCATATGTGTGCACGTGCGCCTGTGTAGACATGATTTCGCTGATGTGTCTCTCGCATTAACACGTTCACCATCTACAAAAATTTTAGTATCATAGCTGAAAAATGATGTGATACTGATTAATGCTAAAACTTCCAGGGCAATAAAAATGACCGGTTCTCAATTTTTGGTAAAAATTCCCCACATTGAGTGAGGACTTTTGATATTAACCCCTTAGCCTACAATAACGTGTGACACACGTTAGGCGATAAATGCAATACGAAATTTTGAAGTTTTCCAATAACTATTAAATTGAAAATATGAGTCGAACGCGAGACGGTAAAATTATCTCTATAATATTAATATTGCAGACAGTTGTGCCAAATGTTAACACTAGAAGTCCCGGCGTTAAATCTGTTATATTTAAATATATTAAATAAGTACTTTGAAAAAAGGGGAATTCAAAGGTGGAAAAGATGATCGATTCGGTAATTTATGTTTTATGAGATGGACGTAGAATATCTATTCTATGACTTTTCTATAATCTTGGAGAATTTTTGGAAAAAATTGTATACCAGTCATTTTGACTGGTTTGGTACTTCTAGTGTTAAAGATCAGAGAATTTTTTATTTCTGGAATTAATTCTGGGGTATTACACACGCTGTCAAAATAGAAATTGTAAGGCAAGGGGTTAAAGCGCCATGGCTCAACACTTGAGTCATTGGCAATGAGCGTGTTACAGCTTACAGATTTTGTTGCAATGTAGAAGAGAAAGGTTATGGACTTTTTCCGGTATGTAATAAATACAAGGGTATAGTAGCAATGCATTTCTGTCGCAACCAATGCGTTTAAAGTCTACGTCACTCGCGTAAGCACGCGTACTCGAGCTAGTACGGCAAGATGTCTGGAGTGCAGAAGGCGCCCTTGAGAATACTCGGATCTTATTACTCGTATTTACTTCATCAGGGACAGAGACTTCGTTAAATTCGATGCACGCGATGTTTCGTCAAGTACTCTGCCTAATTTGCTTCGAAGGTGAACGATTCTTCTGCTTGTTTTTGTTTTATGAGTATCGGCTTTGACCGATGTACTGTGCCCATCGTATTATTCAAGAGCGTTTACAGTGGCGGACGGTGACTTTTTGGGGCCTGATGCTAATTACATTTCAGAGGCCCCTGGTAGCATATTATTGGATGATGGTTGCTTGTCTAAGATGAGGGCGAATTATGAAAAAATAACATACTATCTTAACCTGTTAACCGGGGAATTAACTTTTGTTCAACTCGTTTCAAACTGGAGACTTTTTTCTTCACAGTGAGCAATAATATTATCACACCTAAAGTACCACGCTAGAATTTAATGGAAAAGAATAACGTAAAACGTAATACGTTCAACATACCATATTTAAAAATTGCCACGACGAAAAACATCGTCATACGCATTACAGTTGTCTTCCTGGTATGACGAAATATTACGTCCTACCCGGGTAACAGGTTAATAATAATCTACGATTTTTGTAAATAATTTTTCCATTCACTCTCCATGCTCAGCGCTGGTAAACAAGTTTCACCAATAAAGAGCAAGATCTAGCGGGACCGAAAGGTCTTGGGGGCCTGATGCCCCAGCGTCATAAGCATCCCTATAAATCCGCCACCTTCCCCACCATAGGACCACATTACTTTTGTGTATATCGTTGCTAAGGTGACGGTTCAAAATTGATTGGATATTTCGTTCGATTATCGTCCTCCCCTAGTGCAAGCGAAAATGAGGTTAGGGTTATTTTTGTTCACCCTCGCCCTGCGTTAAATTGACAGCAACGTGTGTTAGGGTATAACGCATCGACTCTTTCGATAACAGGACTACTGCAACCCCTGTTATGATAAAATGGGGAGGAGAATGACGTCATAGTCGTATTCAGGGATCTCACGGACACGAAACCACCTCTGCGCGCATGTGTCTCCTGATACCTAACTTATACATTTGCCCGCACGCTCACTTCCAGTCTCTGCGAGAAAGTTATTCGAGCGCGTAATACGCGTTTGTATCTTTACGTTAAACGCAGAAGCATCTCGGGAGTTTGAGGATATGAAAGAGCTGTATTTTAATGTAAACGAGAAAATCGGGTAACACGACGGGGTCTCGGGTTCAACGTCACGCAACGTTTTCTGGTATTCGCGTTCCCGTGAACACGCTGTTCTTCGTGTGTTCTTCAAGCTTTCTATTTTTTTTCCGCCTTTAACTGTCATGGTCATTTCGCTTGGGACTTGTTTTAAACGGGTTGTATGATAGGTACCGGGGATATGATAGGTTAGATAATAATATAGGAAAAATGTCCTAGAGGCGATGGGGGACTTTAACTTGGGCCCACTGATTGATCACATCTTTACAAATTGTCAATCTTTTATCTATATTTTTTAAAAAGCCATAATTGTTTGCCTATGATCTACAGTTTCAGGTGACTTTCTGCCTACCATGGCTATAATACACTAATTAATAATTTAGAAAATTTTCCTAGAGAAGCCACGGGATTTGAACTTTGATGCACTGCTTGGTGCACCAAGTCTTTAACTCCATGCTCAACATAACGCCTCCTCAAATTATCAATCTTTCTTTTATACTATTTTGACTTTAAAAGTTATGATTACTTTGCCTGCGATTTTCAGCTTCTTGCGACATTCAGACCACCAAAGCTGTTATTCATCAAATAACAATTTAAAAACAATTTCCCAGAGAGAATGCCACAGCATTCATGCCATGCCAAATGATAAAGCCAATTATAATTCATTTAATTTTATATAATCTGAACTTTTTGTAACAATTACGCAGTTTAAAATGATGGCCAAGTGCGTCATTGAGTATTTTTCCTACTATTTTATTTTTTCTCTGTGTAGTTAGAAGTGTAATACTTGACTGTCTGTTTCTGCAGCTCACTGAAATTTGTACTGTCCGCCAACGTGTTAACTAATACTTTAAAAACGACCACAGTATAACCTTAAATCAATTTGACATTTAAAAAACATGAAATGAGCGTATTACATATACCAATATTTTTCAAACCATTCAAATCCAAACCCTTAAATATTCTATACTTTCAAAAACTACGAAAAAGTATAATATAATTTCAAAGAAAACGGCTCAAATGATAAGTAGTAACTTTAGCAAGTTATGTGCAATATAACTATAACAGATAGATAATACAAAATATACTATCAAAAAGTGCAGAAAATGATTAGAACTGTAATACTTGACTGCCTATTTCTGCAGCTCACTGAAACTTTTACTGTCCGCGAACATGTTAATACTGTGCCCACCATAGTCCCAACTTCAGATTTCTTCCGGTACCAATAAAATATCAATTTGAAGCTGTCCACTTAGGCGACTCCTAATTCAAACAATTTCTAGCAAGAATTATAAACGGTTCAACAGAATGTAAATGGTATTTGTAAAAACGTGCTGGACCAAAGAATGATACGTATTACAACGTATCTGACAAGAGAAAGATTCGCAGAGATTCAGAGAGCAGAAGACACTCCTCGGTCGAGCGTTGCGAGCCCGCATGCAATATTGATCAAGCCGGTTGGTAAGTTGGACCGAGGACTGGGTAGTCGGACAGGCGTGAGCGAAGTTTCCCTTCCGATCGTGAGTCACTGCCAGCCAGTCTGAACTCTGTTTTATAGCTTGAATTTAGTCTACTTATGCATTCTACGTTCTCGGTCTACTGTAATTACATTATTAATTAGACCGGCGACCGACAGAGAACGGGCTCCTTTCTTGTTTGTATTTTACATCTCTTGGCTTAACGACGATGGCTATTTCGTGGAGGAACGGCCATTTAAAATATTAAAAATGCAATTTGCAGTTATAAACGTTTTCTTTGTATCGTTTCTATCTCTATTTCAAACGTTATAATTTGCTCGCGGATGATTTTATCAGGAAATTCAAAGTAGCTTTATCCAAGTGGTTAATGTGACTGGACGTTTAATTTTTTGTAAAAGTCCCTCGTTAATTTTTTACGTTTATCTTGCAATATATAAGCAATTAAAGTGGAAGCTTTCTTCCTTTTGTTTCTTTTCTTAAATCATATTTATCGAGGATGCCTAAATACCCTGGATCGATCGCCGCCAGATTTCTTTTCACGGACAATAAGCTCCATAAAAATATTTCCGTTACCTCAATCAGCTAGCAAATTAAAGAATTACATTAACAAGTGCAAGAAATATAAATTACGACATCGGGGATTAAAAAAAAACAGTAATGAGAATACATTAAGTGAATCGCCAGAGCATACAAACGGTTATCAGAAACTAGAATAAACAACCCGTACGTAATTAATCACGCTTGTACTCTCACCACGACAATTACTGAATCTCGTGTTGCACGTTAAAAAAACAAATAAATATTAACCTATTATAATGTACTTAAGACGTTCTTGATACATGAGCAATTATCTGCACACGTATAGAAGTGCAGCGAGATCACTCTGGCATAACGTGCCTCTGAAAAGCTTGTTTCTCCGGCTCTACAAACGCACTATTCATAGTTCTAATTGCTAGAACTGATACGAAAAATCCACTGGTATATCTATACATAAGCGATACGTTTCGTTTAACTGGAAACGGTTGAGTTTTTCACGAGGAATTGAGCCGATGTCCTACTTCGTATCGAACAACTTTTGTTGCACTGCTGTTTTCGTATTTTTTCAGCTTTAGCTGCAACCGTCAGTTTGCTTCGGACCTTTTATTTTAAATGGATTACAAACCACCGAGGCTATAATACGCTACTTAACAAATTAGAATAAATAATTCATAGCTGACGATAGATTTTAAATTGGGCCCACTGATTGCGAGTCGGAACCTCCTCAACCACCACCTCCAAAAAATTTCTGTACTTTGTATTTTTTCGGTTTTACTTGCTCTGGTCATTTTGCTGGAAAATTACTATTTTAGCTATTTCAGGTATTTTAGGTATTTTAGGTATTTTAGGTTTCCGAACCACCAAGCTGATATATTAAATTTTAAGTTAAGAAATCCTCCCTAACCCTCCTTAACCCCTTGCCGTACCATTTCTTCTGTGACCGAATGCGCAATAACTCAGAATTAATTGCTGAAATAACAATTTATCCCTGATTTCTGAATTAGTGTTGAACTTAATGCAATATTAATAGCATAGAAATAATTTGGTCGTATCGTGACTCACTGCTATTTTTAATTTAATAACTTTTGGGAAACTTCAAAATTTCCTATTCCATTTATCGCGCCACTCGTTACGGTACGGCAAGGGGTTAATCACCCCCCACCAAATATCTTTCTTCCTTTCGTATTTTTTCGACTTTAACTGCTGTGGTCATTGCGCCTAAGATTTTTTTACGTGTCTCTCAAACCAGGAAGGTTATAACACACTAATTATTAATTTAGAAAAGATTTCCTTAGAGGCAGCGATGGAATTGGACTCGAAGCCACTGATTGCAAGTCCTAGAATTTACCTCTTATTCGCAAAATACCGCCTCTTTCTTGGATAACGCCGATCTCCCGTGAGATAATCAAGCGTTTCCAACTAAACGAAACATATACTGCATCTACGATAGGCAAGCAATGGCAAGTTCACATGAGAATCTGTACAAGCGTGATGACCAGTCGAGGGAACGCAGGCAGAAAATTGACCGTAGCAAGACGGGCACTTGAGTACTTAAGTATCGCTCTTGCGCAGAGGGACCGAGGGCTAACTTGACCCTACGATTGTACTTCGTCTACCTTTACTAATCCCTCGCTTAAGCGGATCTACCACGTGTGTGAATGTTTCCGGTCAGTCTCACGTAACGTATGTCGGGGTTACACGCGAGGCATTTCTGTCGTAGAAAATCTACGGATATGGAATGAGAGAATGATGCAGATCTATTATAAAACGCTAGAAATTGAGCTCTCGAATGCAACTGGCTGAAATGCAGTGGTAGAGGATTCGTTCAGAGTTGAACAGTCCCTTTGCAGTCCTATGTCGAGCTATACTCGACATAGCTTTTCACGTCATTTTATTTTCTAACGAGTTAATATCGACTTTCCAATTGCACAATGATTTTGTAATATCACCTAAATATCCGTCGGTACCTATAAGTTATTCCTATCGTTAAAAGAAATGAATAACCAACGATAGAAAATGCTGTGAAATTAATTTCGTTTAGCTCGCTACAAAATTGACAAAATAAATCGGACCGCAAAGGGTTAACCCCTTAGCTTACAATAACGGGTGACACACGTGAAGCGACAAATGGAATACGAAATTTTGAAGTTTTCCAATAACTATTAAATTGAAAATATCAGTTGATCACGAGACGGTAAAATTATTTCTATAATATTAATATTGCAGTCAGTTGTGCCATATGTTAAAGATCAGAGAGAAATTTTTATTTCTGGAATTAATTCTGGGGTACTACGCACGCTGTCAAAATAGAAATCGTAAGGCAAGGGGTTAAACTGTCACTGCTTGTTAGTGCAGCATGATATAGATTTGAAAATTGACCTGGAAGGTAATTGAAAACAGACTGATGGTGTGGGAATAGTGCTAGTGGGTGGTATTCTATTTCTCTATATCCAAATTGTTATTTTTGACCTATTTCATGCAACAAAAATACTGTCTTCTAAGCTGAATCTACAAACTTTACTTGTAAATAGATCATACACCTATACACCTAAAAAAGAAACACTATATTTTATATTTATACAGTCATAACAAGTTCAAATTACTGTGAGCCAGGGATTTTCAAACTGGAAGTCGTGCCTCCCCAGGGAAGAGCAGGTGCATTCAAGGAGCAAAATGTTTAATGAAAATGCAATTTTCATAACATAACATTGACGTGAGAGGATCAAAATTATTTTATTTAAATAATTTGTACTTGTGAGCGGCGACAAGGGTCGGGGTGATTTCTTAACCCTTTACGGACGGAGACTTTTTAAACTATTGAGAACTAATGATTTATTCGGCGATGAAAAAGCACCTTTTTGTCAGAAAGTCAGAGTGTTAATATATACAAGTTACAAATTACTATTCACGTAATCATATTTCGATAGTTACATTTCATTTTTTCAACTCTAACCGTGTATACAGGAGCCAATAAATTATAATCAGATTTTTCCTCAGCCCACATATATGCCTCCGTCGTCCTCAAAGGGTTAAATGCAACAGCAGAAGGTCCATAAATCAAGCGGAAGGGGTGCAAAAGTATTAAATCCTGGCGGAGGGGCAAGATTATATATTTTTAAAGGGAGGCACGGTAAGAAAAAGTTTGAAAACTACTCGCATAAGCTGTAGTTTGGGAAAAAGTCAAGTGAAAAGGGTTAAATACGTCGTTCATTGTCACCTCTGGGAATTAGCACCCATGTGGATATGTATATTACATCGTCGGTGGTTCCGAACCCACCTTAAATCTGTAGATCCTCGGCGATATCGTCGTTCGAAGCCGAAAATGTAAAAACAAACAAACCGTATATCGCGTGTACCTAAATCGACACGATCCATCGACACGGAATCGAATGTCACGAACCGGTTACACATTGGTTAACCTTGCTGTCGTCTGGTGCGTACCGAAAAAACATGGCCAACTCGTTTACCGAGTTAGTGCGGTTTCGATCGTCCACGCTGCTACCGTGGTTGCCGGTAACGTTACACCGAGAGACAAAGTGCTTTTCGCTTTGCGAAATTAAATATTGTTAATGGAACTTGTTATCCGGATAAATTGCAATTTCTTTGGAGATCAGATGAGCTAAGGGTAGTGGCGTCAAGTACTCTTTTTTTGTTGAAATTGGAAATTGTGTTGTACAACACTTTATTTTAGAAGTACTTTCGCGTTTGGGGTTTTTACAACTTAAGAATAATTTCGTTGCCAGACTGTCAGCCATTTTAGACAATTGAATATTTTGGAAATGAGACCGAGGTTTTAAGGGCTCTCAATAACGAGTGGCGCTCGTGATACGGTAAATGGAATAGGAAATTTTGAAGTTTACCTAAAACTATTAAATTGAAAATATCAGTGGATCATGAGAAAGTCAAATTATTTCTATATTATTAATATTGCGTTAAATTGTACGGCATATGAGAAATCAGCGAGAAATTTGTATTTCACGAATTAATTCCGAATTATTGCGTATGTTGTCACAAAAGAAATCGTAGGGCAAGGGGTTAATTAGGAAAGATAGATTCTATAAAATGGAAGTGGAATATTTCCTGCATTGTTCCTCTATCAGTTTGGGGAATTTTTAGAAACTGAGAACCGAAGATTTTGACCGGCTTGGGCGTTTTGGAGTTAAATATCATTTAATTCATTAACAATTAAAAATACAGATAATTCAAACCTTTCCATTTGTTGGCAATTTAAAATAAATTCTTGCAGCAAGAAGACCGCTGATTCTTTTTCTAAGCGACTTTAAAATGCAGTCTTCAACTAATAGCAGACTTAAACTTGCAATCTTCCACCTACATTTTCAACATTTTTGTCAATTAAAAAAAGATATTTTATCCAAGTCATCGACAATGTCTACCTTCTACATAACTTTAATCACCCTTCCATATCGATACGCGCATTCTAGATCACTTGCGACATCGACACAATCAAGAACTACCTCCAGACTAAAACATTTTCCCATTCCAAACAATAAACCCCATCGATCCATCTTCAACAACCTCCCCAAGCCGGTCCACCTCAAACTCAACTTAAGAACCAAAATCCCCCTCGAGAGCTTCACCGATGAAGCAAAATTCAGGTCGAACATTCCCGCAAACCGGAAGAAGTCTCGGAAAGGTCGAAGTACGAATAGAACGTGGCAGAATCCATGGACAGTGGTGCAAAGTATCGGGTAACATTCGTCATGGTGACTGCGGAGACGTCGACCTCGGAGATACGGCGGCTGGACTAGTCGCGGTTCTTGGCTGCCGTATGCTCAGCTCTCTGTCCATGCATCAGGAACCACCTTCGAGATACATGGCAAGTAACAAGTTCACGACAAATTTAATCTTCTCACGAGATGTACCTCCCATTCCATGGTGTGTCGGTGCGAAAGAGCGAGACCTCGTTCTCGAGGAAGGAGATTCGTGGCCGGTCGTTGGCCGATGGGAAACATCATCGTCGAGAGGAGCACCGTGCCAAGTCCGATGGAAAAAGAAAGGTCAGAGGGATGGATATTGCTTTGAAATGATATCGACGGCTTTTTGGACGACTTGATTGGATTCTGAATTATCGGAATACCGGTTCAGGATTTATCGGTGGACGTTGATGCGGGGTGGTTGAGAAATGTTGGATTTTTCACTTATTTTCAGTCATTTGATGAAGAAATGTTTAGAATAAGGGTGTAAAGTCTACAAAGATATGAAGACAATTTTGAAAATGGTTTGTTTTCAGGTTTTTAGCGTGTTGTAGAGGACATCGAGAAGAATTGAAGACAGATGTTGCATTGTTTTTAACACTAGGTTTACGGATGCCGTCAAATTGACGCGTTCTTACTTTTTTGATAAATATTTCTCAAATATATAGAGAAGAGGTACAGTAGATATTTCACGTGTATTTTACAATACAAAAATTACTTAACCAATTATCAGCTTTGCCGATTGATCCCTCTTTTTCCAAAGTCTTTATTTAATATATTGCAGTGTAACAGATTTCAGTCCCGTAAACCTAGTGTTAATAACGTATTACTCGATTTGCAGGGGCGGAATGTTAAATATTTAGCACTTCGTCGTATTTCAGTTCAAGGCAGTGCAAACGTTACAAAAATATTTCACATTTGCACAACTGTGCATCGAATAATACGCTAGTAAAAATATGATGCACTATGTACTTTGAATTTGTCTCGATGTTCCTACAATGTTGTAAAGAAATAAGTTCCTATTTGCAAAACCTAAAGTGATTTTTCCATGAAAATAAATTGTTTTCAAAATTATTTTTTTTTATATCTGGGTACACTCCTTATCCTGCAATCTCGTTCTAAACCTTTTTTTGCCAGATAGTTGCAAGTCGCTGAAGAATCGTGCTTCGCGTATACAGATAACAGCCTGTATACATAAGAATTGCTAGATAATTATATAATAATTATCATTTGAAAGAAAACGAAGTTCTTACGTTGAATAGAATGAGAAATACGAAACTTCGAAGAAGAAATCGCGGTAGGATGACTCACAAAGAAGGAAGTTAAGTTCTCCACTAAAGGGAATTTGTATAGTGAGCAAAATTCGCAAAGAACAATCGCATTCTCGAAAAGCTTATAACCCAGTCTGGTACAACTTTCATTCACAATTCATAATTCCGAAAAATACCAACACTCCGAATTTTCCGCAATTTTCTTCCGCATGGAAAGAAGAGAAATACCATTCATTCGGTAAATTCGTGAAAAGTCCCTGCACTTTCCGCGTAATATGCACCAGGTCAATGGCCTTCGCCAGTACGAAATTAACCCTCTGTGCTCGGTTCACATCGCCTCGGACTTTATAAGAGGCAGTTTCCAGAATTCAATTTCGCCTCCGTGACAAGACCGAGATCGAAATTTCATCGTAGTCCGAGAATCTCTGGTTGACGATTATCTCGATCAACGTCAAGGCGGCCGCCCACGTTTTAAAGTCTACGACCGGTCTGGCCATTTATCGGCATCCTCCGAGTGCACCTTGAACCGGCCCCAGAACGACTTTATTTCTGACGTTGATTCACCGAGTTGGCTATCAATAAATTAGCGTAAACTCAACGCCTTATCGTTGCACGGTTCGCCTCGGTGAAATCGGTGAAATCGTGGGATGGATACGGTGCTTCGGTGATAACGATAAAACGTAATCACGCTCTCGACTCTGACGCATATTCGGAGAACTTACGCCCACGGTTTCTGCTCGGCATGATCGACGAGCTGATGGAAAAAAATTCATTCATGGTCGAGAAAAATCGTGGGTCGATGCATCTGAGTTCTTGCAGGAAAAAGGCTGGAAATTGCCATAATTTTTATGCGCAATCTGAGTTTTAGTAAATAACGCGGCGCGGATAAGAAAAATTTGCGGGGGAAAAAATTCGCAGGTCGAGAAATTTGACTCTTTTTAGGTGAAAAAAGATTCTGAGTTGGCGATCGGTACGATTTTCACGTTCTGCCTTATAAATAACGTAATACGGATAAAAAAATTCATTTATATTTAAGAATATTCGTAGATTGGGGAATTTGAGTTTTTCTAAGCGAAAAATGAGGCTCAATTGGCAATCGGTACAATTTGCACGTTCAGCCTTATAAATAACGTAATGCGGATAGAAAAAATTCATTTATAGATGAGAATATTCGTAGATCGAGGAATTTTACTCTTTGCACGAGAAAAATGAGTCTCTCTTGGCGGTCGGTACAATTTTCATGTTCAATCTCCGCCTCGATAAATAATGTACGACGAAATAAATAAATGAATGAAAAGCGAAGAACGAAGCTTCGCCGTTACATCAGTTTAGCTTCAATCGATTTCAAGTTTATCGTATTATATTAAAAAAGAACGCGATTCGCTCGATCGAAAAACCCTTTTCATCGTCTCCTTCCGCCCGTTCAATAGAATGCGCAGTCTTCGTTATCTCCAACGCAAACGAACATATGTGTTCACCTTATCAGGCACAAAATGAGAGCATAAATATTTGCACATCCTTTGCTAGATGTTCAGATGCTAACCATAGGCGGTCTTGAAATCATGGATAATTTTTCACCAAATTAATTTCACCCTTCACCGTCTATATCGTGATATTTTTGTCGTTTCAAAATCATTGTTACCCGATAGTGCATTCGTACATTTTTAAAATAGAATCTTCCGCTATTTTCCGTAAGTTTTATCAACTTCATTTATAATGAGAAAATTTTATTTATCTTTAAAATATGTAAATCATTGCCTTGGTGGCTCTACACCAGCTTAACCCTTTCGAGACGGATTTTTATATTTAATTTGAAACAGGGTGTAACAAGTTTTTATTAATATTTTGCATGTAAGATATTTTGCTCAAAAACCAACTGATTTTTTTCGATCTGGCATTGAAAATTTGCACACTGGATGCCGAAGGGCTGTTGATAACCAGGGTGATTACATAATTCATTAAAAATAAAAACATGTTTCAAATTTATTTGTTTGAATTTATTGTAGAAAAACGACACTACTTTCCGGTCCCCCTAATATTAAGATTATATGTCGCAGCTGTTTAAATGAACACTAGTTTGAGATATATTGTCCCGTTAATCTCGAAAGGGTTAAACTTCCCAGGCAAAATAACTACAGAATTTGAAACCAATAAAGTACATCAAAAAATGAAATATAAACTGATTTCCCATCTTGACCCAATACTTTCCATAATCCGATTTGCTTCGGTCTACCGTACAACTACTTTTATCACCAAAAACGAACATCCAGGAGTAGATACCAGGAGCAAATGAATTTCAACGTCGTAACGACATAGGAATAAGCCCATAGGAATAATTCGGACCACAAGGGGGTTAAAAGCCGTGCAGATCGACCCAGCAGCTCGGTTTGCATGCGCATATAAGCACTCTCATAAACCTTAATTGCGATTGTGGGTCTTCGACGTAACCCAGACTTGGATTAAGGTGCAACCATACAAGCATGCTCGTTACGAAATACTAGTCATGAGCTAGAAGCACGTAATAACCCAACGTAGAAAATATCTCTCGTAGAAATGCTGGAATACGATGCGTAATTTATACGATGGAACGTATTTTCTCCCGTTTAATTTCTAAACGGATAAAAAGCACCGGGCAACGGGGAAGTTGTAAAATAACGCTGCAGCCGCGATGAAATACGCCTTAAATGTTACAAAGTAGCATTTACTGCTTTCGTACCAAGGGATATTATCGGATAAGAGCAATTACAAATTCTTTCCTTGTTTTTAGAAATTCGTGGTCGGCGGGAAATGTTTTTTTTGTATCTTAAACGATGGGTATAAAGGTTCATGGCGCTTCGGGCAAAAAATGACTTTTGTCGGGCTTCCGAGAATGAATAGATAAGATCGGTATCTTTGGTAATTACGTGGAATATTAAAATCACTAGCAAAAACTTGGATAATTCTGTTCAGTGGATATAGGTGGTGCAAAAGAAGCGAATGGATTTAGAACAATAAATATAACTTTATATTTAAACCATTAATTTATTTTAATAGAAAATAATTCTTTGGAATGTTTGTCGAAAATAGATTTATCTAGAGAATTCATCAATAATGGCAAATATAAGTTCTACGTATTTTTAAAATCGTGACGCTTCTTTTGCATCACTTCCTCTGTGATTTATTTATTAACCGATAAAATTTCAGGACACTTTCTTAATTGCGATAACCGCTGAGAAAAAAATTTATAAAATCATGAACGAATTTTACTTAACGTTACATATTTTACTGTTTCAGAGTGACGATATGAAATCCGCACAAAATGCAGAAACACCTATAAATGGCTTTTTCATTCATCTTAAATGCCGTCGCGCTTAAAAAGCAAGATCTCCAAGCCGCCTGTACTATTTGCGTCCTTTCTATTCATACGGCTCGGTCAATTGTGCACGGTTAAATGTCAGTGGATATAAAAGCTTACTTTGCCTGTAATTAATAGCATCTTTCACTCGTGCCATTTGCAGAGCCTCCTAATCAACTCTTCGCTTGTGTTACACGCGCCTCTGCAAAGGTGTTTCAAGTAACCGCAGAAGTGCATACACTTCGTTTCCACACTCTTAATGGACTGTGCGAATTTTACGCGTGTCTGCGTGTCAAATTCATTTTTCCACGGTCTTTGTCGTTCCTCGGTGTCCCCGGCGTCAATTTAATCGTTTACGATTATCAAATTAATTCTCGTTTTCAAATGGGATAAAGATATTTTGCACGTTGATCGCAAATGAAATTGTAACACGTTAAAGATGCAATGACTTTCGCAATGTCGAGTCTTAGGGGTTGCAGTTTTGTGACGGGAGTGTACTTAACGAATAAACGCTGTCGAGTTGCAAACAGGAACTAGAATTTGTTGTGGATAAAATGCATTTGCGTTGTAGATGCAGAGTCATTCGGAGAAAGCGGTTTAATTTGCATTTTTTCCGTTTCAAGTGCTACGGTAATTTTATCCAGGACCTACTATCCTAAATGGATTCTCAATTACCAATCGAAGCAAACGGCGGGAAAAAGTTATTACAGAATTTCGTTAAAAAAACGCTATACTTAATATAATTATTAACTATTCAACTTCTCCTTTTGGTATCCCCAAACGATACACACGAATTTCATCTTTACATTACGTTTTGAACACGTTACAATTTAATTTACGTCCAATGTACCCTTAATCCCTATATCCTGTATTTCTAATCCTCATTAAAAATAATATACAATTACCATGGAAACAGTAAATACCACGTAGAAATAAAGACCACCACGTTTCATATTTCCACCCCATCTCATATTCGTACCCTCCCCCTATCTCCACCGCTATCTATAACCACGTTACACTTTGGGCACAACACCGTGCAACAGAGGAACGACCTCTATAACAATATCATACCGACAAAATTATTCAGCCGAGAACAACATCGCAAGGGATCCAGAAAAAAAATGTTCTCCATTTACCTCCACTTACATAGTACATGCGTCATTCGTGCAGCATAACGCGTATTATACACGTAACTGAGCATAGTGGGGGAAGCCATGTTGAAGCTCCTAGGGTGTCACATTCAATTTCCCTCGCTGTACAGCAACGGCGCCAGAGAACCGTATGGTAGATCGATTGCTTTACCCCTTTCATCGCTATTGGCGCCTATAGGTGCTTGGAAAATTCGCTCATGGTGAGCCATTGGCGCCTAAGTAACTCCAATCATGCGACATTAACGACGTCTTTGGGTACTTCAATGGAAATGGATTAATGGGCGCGGTACCAACGTTTGATTCGATCTATAGAAGTTGGATGGTTCGGAAATATAAATTAACGTCAGTCTTTACCAATTTGGCGCCTGTATTTATTGCGGGGTGTATTTTAAAGAAACTGAGTTAACCATTGGCGCCTAAGTAACTCTGACGATGCGACGTTAACGAGGTTTTTAGGTACTCCAATGAAAACGGAGTCTCAGATTTTCTGTACAAGATGGACGAGTCAAAAATATAAGTTAAAGAAATATATAATTTGATGTTTAAATAGAGTGTGATATTTTTAAAGAAGCTGATTAGAAACTATAGCTCCTTTAAGAATTATGGTCACTTCGTCTGGGGCCTACAATTTTAAATGGGCCTCAAACCCCCCAAGCTAAGATATATTATATTAAATAATAATTTGACCGATTAAGAGTCTGAGCCGAATACAAGATAATCCAATTTTTATTTGCCATTCATAGAAAATATTTCACCACCAGTTCACAAGTTCATCAATAAACCGCATGTAAAGTCATCATCCCCTAATTCCAATTAAAAATCGCAATCAACACATTTTCCAAAATAAAAAGATCTAGATAAAAGAAATAAAGATTCTAGTGAAGAAGAATTTTGCATCACAGAGAATAATATCAATGACAACCATAAAAACGATGAATCACTCCCCGTGGTGCCACCAGCCCCCAAATTACCCTCTCCCATTAATCATCAACGGTTCGGGTGTTATTAGCGAAAGAGATTACAAAGCCGAGGGTTTTGTCCCGTTCGAATCGATAGGTCGAATGCTCTGTAATCTCGTAGGATCGATAAAAGGCGTAGAAGTAAATGGAGGAGAGCAAAGGAAAACGGGGGTACGTACGCTGTTACGTCGGGCGTTCCCGTTTCGCGTAACGATCTCACGGTGCGGCAGGAAGAAGAGGAGGGAAGAACGAAGAAAAACGAAGAAAAAGAAAAGCGGGCCGAAAGATAAAAAGCAGCCGTGGAATGGCAGAGAGAACGGGGAAAATGTAAGACGCGGAGAGAATGAGGTAAGGATGGAAGGAAGCAGAGAAAAGGGATGGAAGGAGCGACGTGGAGGAAAGGAGACCATGGTGAAAAAAAAGGGAAGAGGAGAGACGTTGGCCTTTAGGCGGGTCAATGGAAAAATGCGGTGTGCCATTTGATAGACGTTTCTGCAACCGCGATGCACGGCTGCAGCTGCGTCTCGCTGTTGCTGATCTCGCAAACACTGATTACGAGAACCGATGCGGGCTCGTGTTGCGTTTGCCGTAGTAAACAGTAATAAATAATACGAGATAACTGTATCACTTACTCGCTGAGGCGTGTACATTCGGAGAGGAATATGGAAGATGCATTTTCGCGATTATAATTCGAGTCCTGACAGTGCCGAACATTGATAACGAAGGTCGAGGGAAAGATGTCTGAATTAGAAATTTCGAAACATTGGGTAAGAAGTATCTTGGAGTTAGCTGGATAGAAATACGCGGTGGAAATTCAACGAGCTGATTCCAATTAACACTATTCCTACCACGACCGGTCAAATGACCGTTTTTAAAATTTCGATTAGAATTTCCTATATACAACGTAACTGAATCGCCTTTAACCCTTTAGCTACTGGAATGTATTCATAAATCTGTCTGTCTGAACGCAAAAAAAAAAGTTGTGCAAATACGCAATATATAGATAAAATATTCATAATAATATATTCTTTTACAAAATATCCCTATAAATAAAGAAATTAAAACTCATACACACTTATAATACTCATACAAATTTATAATAACAAAATAGCAAATTGAAACATAACATTTTCATTTCATCAAACATTTTTTCTGGAGCGATAAATTTTGTAACATTCACCTATACAAAGTCCCACTTTGCATTCAGCGCACCAAGTTGTAACATATTTCCGTTTTTTTCACCTCGTTATCGAAATTTTGTCGATGAAACAAATGAAAGTCGATAAGCGACACCCGTTCCCAGCATAATTCATCAAGTCATTGACGACGGCTGGTTCTCATGAAAATTTCGCTCCGAAGTCTATTGACGACAGCCGTAGTGAAAGGGTTAAACTTCACGACTTTTCCTCAAATGTACGTATAATACATTCACATTATAATACATTTTTCAATACTCACTTCTTTGTTTACTGTTCATTTTCTGGGAAAAAATTATCATTTGACAAATTCACCGGTTGCGGTAGGAAAAGGTATACGTGAAGTGTCGGTAGGAATAGTGTTAAACAGTAAACTGATATAAAGAGATCAAGTAGCTAGGGACGGATAGAACCGGAAGATTTAGGAGGACTTTTCGCTAATTTATTTTACGTTTCACGGTAAATGAAAGAAGAAGAAGGGACAGCAAGATAACGTCGGAGAATTGATCCCTTTTCCGTGTAACAAACGCGAAGCGGTCGCTTCTACAACGGGTAGCAATAAATTGTGGAAAGAGCAGACCGGTTGGTTCGAGTGGCGAGTCGCTGGTTTCTTTCTGCATTAAGAAAGATTTTCTATCACTGCACGCAGCTGCAGCTGTCAATTGCATCGGATTAGTACAAGAAGCTTAGCAGTCGAAGAAGAACGTGCAATACGCGCGAGGATAATCGAATCTTTGTAAGGAGACTCTGCTCGAACATTGCGGATCATCGGCGAAGTGATCCGTCTTCAGGAGTGAGCTTTCAAGTGTCTTCTTCCGGTTGAAACGTTTGATTAATTACTTCGAAATTTATTCTACATTTGTCGCAGTGTTAACACGTTCAAGGTAATTCGGTTAAGGGCTCTCGATCGGCTCGAATCCTTCATTACCACTAAGAAATTTTCCTCAAATCTAACGTGTCAGCTACTCAAAATTACCAAGGCAGTTAATGTTAAAAAATAGGAAAGAAAAACGAATAATTTTCAATATTATTCTCATCTGCTAAAGCAAAAATTACCAGTGACTGTGATTGTAAGGACTTGAAGGTTCAAACTCGCAATCAGTAGAGATCACCTCCATTAAATTTTTCCTAAGTTATTATTTAATATATTGTAATCTTGGAGGTTCGAAACTCACCTAAAACAGTAGGTCCTAACCAGAATGACCATAGAAATTTGTAAAAAAAATTCAAAATATCAGATTCCGATTTTAGAAAAAGAAGATATTTCCACTCGTGAAAGTGGCGCAGCAATAAATGTGTAACAGGAAAGAACAAATGTCTAATAACACGAGTGATAATGAGTCGGATTTTAAAATTAGCGATACTGGATCAAACATCGTGCTTCTTACTTTCTAAGTAATAAATTAAACAGCAATATGCTCAAATGTAACGAGCATAAGTCTCTCGGTTTACAAGATCTGAATACCACGACCCTATTTTCCTCGCGGCGTTTGCTTGAAAACGCGGTCAGGTATTATTCCGCGTAGGATTATTGTGTAACGCATACGTAATCGTACACTTCTGCTAATTTAATGCGGAGCAAAGACATCGCCGCGAAGGCGGATCTACTTATAGTACTCGTTCATTGTACCAATTAAATTTCAAATTGTTTGTACTCGTGAAAAAGTCCCGAGCTTCATTATTCTACGTTTCAATTGCGTTTGTTGATCGCGTGCTCCGTAGCACAAGAATCTTAATAAGTTTCGAGTGCAAAATATCTAATGGAAACCTACTTCGAACTTCGCTGCACGGAGATATAAACTTTCATACGTTTAAATCTGCCGTAATTACTGCTCGCAAACTGCACAAAAGATGACGCTAAATGTCCTCCATTTATAGAAAACTTCTCGTATAAAATGTACGCGTGACATCATTGTACCAGAAATTCCAAAAGACAAAGCTGAGCTTCAACGTTACTCTTCGTGAGATCCAAATTTCAACACCTCTTCCCTGCTAACGTAACTCAACGTTGAAACTTCGCTCGCAGAGATAACAGTAAATGCACCAACACCTACGAAATCCTTCTCTTTAAAACAAAATCAATGCGTGACACTGTTGCGCCAGAAGTTTCCAAAGAAGCACACCGACAAAGTCGCCGGCGTTTTTCACAGAACCAGTCAATTGGTCAGCCTGGAATCCATTGTAAGCAGTTTCTTTCCGTTTCCATTGTCAACAGAGGCGGAACGTTGCAGGGTCGCGCGTGTCTATAGCTGCTCGGAAACGAAGGATATTACAGGCTACCAGAGAACTTCGACTCGCAAGTGTCGCTCTTCTTCTTCCGCCATAGAAACACGTTTCAGGTAAGTTCGTTTATTGCGTCAGCATCAAAGCTAACATCGCGTGAACGATGCATGGAATATCGTGGCAAAAATAACACCATCGTCATCCGTCTTTTATCTGCCATCGACTAGAATCATAATTTGCTCGAGGTGAATAACGTTTTACGGAATGCGCCGTGAATCAGGTAGGAATTAACGATTTCTGTTACGTATTCGATGTTTCTTTCCTCTGACTCGAGAAAGTACGCTGGGTCGATACCAATGGACCGTGACAATCGAGATCGATTGTTTGACGGTGGACAAAAACCGTGAGGACGATGGAAATGTAACTGGGCGGCTTGGAACTGCTCTGGTACCGGAAGTGGTAGCGGGAATTCTTCAGGATTCGTCGCTCTTTCGGAGTATTTTTACTGTTTGAAATTGTTTCTAACCGAGAAGTTTGTTCATCTCTTTTTGTTTTATATTTCGGCTTGAATTGCTGCGGGTAGTTTACTTGAGAGCTATTGTTTTGGATGGATTCCGGTCTACCGAGGATGTGATATATTAGATAATTAATTAAAATAAATTTCATAGAGGTGGCGGAAGAGCATTTGAACTTGGAGCTACTGATTGCGAATTCGAGCCTTTACGACCTTAAACACAACAGACCTCTAATTTTTATGGTCATTTTGTCTAGGACCTACTGTTATAGGTGGCTTCCGGTTCGTCGTAGCTATGACATACTAATTAATAACTTAGAAATAATATCTCAGAGATGACAGGGGATTGGCGCTTCGACACACTGATTGGGAGTCGCAGTTAACTCCTTAACCACCATAGCGACCCACAAATTTCCTTTCTTTTCTGTTTTCTCAACTTTAACTGCCACGCCCATTTCACCTTGCGCCCACAGTTTTAGATGGCTTCCAAACCGTCAAGGTTACAATATATTATATAATAATTTACGGCAAATTTTCCAAAGATTTCAAAAGCAAATTTGGAACCCAGGTCCACTGATTACGAGTTTAACCCATTTGCATCATAGCGCTAAATACGGCAGAAGACCCGCAGTACCGTGCATTTCTACGCGCAACAATTTAACATTATACAGAGCGGAATATTCCGCTTACAGATGCAAATGGGTTAAGCCTTTACCTCCTTACCCGCCATAGCCCCCATAATGAGTCGCTCAGAAGCCAATGCGGCTAAGTCAATTTTTCGATAATTTCTAATTTTTGTAAATTTTAATAGAATAAACTTCGTTCTATTAAAATGTACAAAAATTAGAAATTATCGAAAAATGGACTTAACCGCATTGGCTTCTGAGCGACTCATAAATCAGACGACAATATAGCAAAAATCGTCAAAATATTATTTTCATTTGTACTAGAATCTCGCAAAATCTGCAAGCTGTCGCAAACAAAGAAGAATGAATTCCGATTAGAAAGTTCGTCTTTATCGTGAGGCAAGTTCGAAGAACGGATGGTAAAACCCATGGGCACGGGACGCTCGAAAATCGTGAATGCCAGAAGAAAAAGTTGTCAGGCTGGTGTGACACCGGATCGTCGGGAAGAAATTCAAGAGTATTGAGGA
This sequence comes from Cerceris ruficornis, assembly GCA_963989415.1. Classification (NCBI taxonomy): domain Eukaryota; kingdom Metazoa; phylum Arthropoda; class Insecta; order Hymenoptera; family Crabronidae; genus Cerceris; species Cerceris ruficornis. The sequence continues at coordinate 8,731,066 of OZ022523.1, forward strand.
TGGAAGGAGGACATAACGAAGAAGTCGAAAGGTAAGATGAAAAGAGCGGAGCGACGTGCTCGAACGAGGCTCACGCTCGGATAATTCGCTAATTAGCAATTACATCGAAGAAGGTAATAGCAATGGAGCGGATAGATCGATGGTTTGCCACTTTCCTTTTGTCCTCGAGAACCCCGATATGAGTCTTCGTCGATGAAACGATGCTGGATTCACTTTCGGCAAATGACGCAATTTTTGAAAAAGAAGGACAAAATTTTCATATTCGCTATATGGAATATTCGACAATTATTATTCTCATTGTAATTAACTTATTTGAATTACTAACAGTCTTTAAAAAATTTCAGTCTTTTCTGCAAATTTATATTCCTTAAAGTATTTCATTGCAAACGGGATACATTATTTTGATATTTTCAGTGATATTACAGCTAATATTGGTTACAAATGAATCTAATTACAATCTATAATAAAAATAAATTATAATAAATTATCTGCGATAATAAAACTTTCACAACAATAAAAGCAACTACTGGACTATATTCCTTCGAGTATTTAATTCCAAACGGGATATATCGTTTTGATATTTTCAATGATATTTCAGCTAATACTGAGTACAAATAAATCTAATTACAATCTACACAAATCTAATTCTGTTCGTACATTCCACAAACTGTATAAAATATTGCACAACAATTATAAGTTACAAAACCACTATTACTTCAAATTATGTTCCTACGATAATAAAACTTTCACAACAAAAAAGAAACTACCGGAATGTATGAAAATCAATGTTCTTATTTATCGGATACAGAAAACAATAAATTACGTCTATTATTCCTCCGATTTACAATCACCGATCGCCAACGACTCTCGAAACTTCTGCACAGGTATTTCAGATATTCAATAACCATACAATACGCGAAAGGTTTCCCAGGTAGCACGAAAGTCGCAGTAAAACTGCAATGCATACGCAGTGCATTGTGCAACGCGTCGATGGCCGATTCCGACTGCCTGGCTAAGCTGTCCCCGTTTCTTCTCCCACATTCTGCCATTTGGCAAAAGCCGTGCCTTCTGTGCAGCAATATCGCGACTCGGACAATATAACGACACGCCGAAGTGGAATATAAGAAATGGGGCTGGAAAATACGAGCGGGAAAAACGAATAACGAAGACAATCGCTCGGTTGAACTTCGAGCGCTATCGTTGAGCCATTTACCAATGCACCGTTATGTCGTAAACATGCAAAGGGTCTCAACGGGTCTCGTGTTTTCTGCACCTGTTTGCCTCTGGTTTTTGTGTTGTGAGAGCTACTATTGGGTAAACATTGTTGTTGTTCTTTTTGTATTGTTTGAGCTTCAAATATTATAATTCTTTTATCTAGAGGTTACTGCGCTAAGTGGCTTTCGAACCACTGTGACTGCGATATGTTAAATAAATTGGACAAAATTTCCAAAAGTGGCGAGTGATTTGAACACAGACATTAATTCCTTTTGTACTTTTTCAAATTTAGTTACTATGGTTACTTCGCCTAGAACCTACCGTTTTAGGTGGCTTCTGTTCCACTGAGATTGTGATATGTTAAATGATAATTTAAGCAATTTTTTTCGGAGGCGATAGAGCATTCAAACTTTGAGGCAGTAATTCTTTGAGTACTTTTTCGGCTTCGATTTAAATTAAAACTATGGTTATTTCGCCTATGACCTATTGTGTTAGAGTTCCGAAGTATCTTTAATATACTAAATAATAATTTAGGAGAAATTTCTGTGGCACTTTTTCTTCTACGTTTTGAAAGCAAAATCGTAATTATTGAAAAGTTACTTAATATAGTAAGTTTGCCAAAAGCAGAAAGAAAATTCGATCTTGTTGTCTCTATTTGCGAGGCCGAGCCTCAGCTTCCGGTACCACCGGAAATCACCCCGGGAAAGTGAATTGCGCCGATTTATGAATGATACAACGAGTCAAATACGTCATAAGTTCATGCTAACCGATGATTTATGGCACGTAATACGCCGTGTATGTAATAACAGCCATCATTTTATTGGCCGCTTTTCATACCAATGTCAAGCCAAGTATTCGTTGACGATCATTAATGAACAGAAAATCGATCAAGCTTAATAAATGTGGTCGAGTTAATTTCCAGCTGATTTACATTTTTCTCTTACCAATGAAACCGACGTTTCTGACTCAGACGACCTTGAGATTTCTTTTACGATCGGGAATAACAGAGGCAAGAAATGCAATAGCGCGAACAACTGTTTCGTAATGCTTTTGCAATTCGAATCATTTTTTGAATCGTTATCTTTCAATTCAGAATCGTTAAGAATTTTTGTGACGACTGGAACAATAATGTGGAGAGTGGCAAAATGGAATATTTCGTTACTCAAATCGAGACAAACTGTACACAGTGATCATCGTGTTATTCTCAATAAAGTTATTATAAAGAGTTAAAAAAATGCCAAATTGCAAAATGATTAATTGGCAAATTTTACTCGTACTCATATTATTAGAGGGGCCTGAAAGTAATGTCGTTATTTTACATTAAATTCAAACAAATAAATTAGTAACAAGTTATCCACAACCTTTTGTCATCTAGTGTGCAAAGTTTCAATGCCGGATCGATAAAAATTAATTAATTTTTGAACAAAATATCTGGAGAAACATTACATTCCGGTCTCCCTAATATTATAATTTTCGCTCCCACTAGTATTTACGCTCACGAATTCGAAAATAAATAACAGGAAAAAAGGAGAAGTGTCTGCCAACGAAAAATTGTAAAAGATGTAAAGATACGTGCTGCATCCTCTGCGCTGATTATTCTACAGATTTGAATGTCGTTTTTGAGAATCACAGCTATGTTAACGATCAATACGTATCCATCTCTTCCTATCGGTAATTTTTCTGCATGATATCGCAGTCTCCACGGCTGTGAAATTACAAAAAGCCCAACAATACACTTTCTAGCGTGTGAAAGCGTATCGGCAGGTAAAAGAAGTGGTGGGACACGAGAAGGGACGTCGATTTTAAACGAATTTCGCACTTGTGAAAATCAATCGGGTGCCACTAAAATCCGGGATGGATCGATACGCTGATAAAACCAATAAAATATTAAATAAAAGAAAACAAGGAGAGACGCACGAAAAATAAAAAGGAATGTACGGAAAGAGAACGTAACGGCTGGCTAAATAATTTCTTCAGCTCGTGCACGCAAAATGAAGATCATTTGGAAATGAAGATTGCTTTGACGGTACGAAAAGGAAACAACATTTCAACGAAAAACAGTTCTAAATACAATAAAAATAAATAAATTCTGAATCCCAACAGTGAAAGTACCAGCGTTAAATTTTTTACATTGAAATATATTAGACAAGTACTGAAAGACGTGGAATTAAGCAGCAAGGAAGATAATCAGTTAAATTATTAAATTTGAGGAATATTTATAAAAAAAAACAAGAAGTTAGGACTCATCATTTTGGCCGTTTCTGAGAGCTTTAGAAACTTTCAAAAATATTTGAAAACTCCACTCTAATAATTTCATAATAACAATCTTCTTAAATCAACCCCTTCAAATCCAAACTATAAATATGTTATACCCTTCTCTCATTTACCTGCATCGCCTACATCTTCGCAATTTTAAATTTCCCATAAACCCGTAAAAAATCCTCCGTTAAATCAGGAATTTCCCGTTGGATATTCAACGTAATTAAATTCCAACGGAAATAAAGATAATGCAGAAAATTCCAAGGGGAATAAAAGTAATAAAGAAAGTTCTACGGTGAATCTACGTTGAATCACAAGGGGTTAATACCCGACGCATCGCTTCGTCGATTGTACCGACGAATGAAGAAACATCACGACACTGCTATGCCCACAAAACGCAGTTATTTTAAATTCGTTCTCCCGCACAGGTCGTGTGTTCGAACACGTGTCCATGTATACATACAGGGTGCTCCTTTCTAATCTGTCGATCAATAAACCTTGGAAAAGACGACGAAGTAAGAAATATGAAGTTGAAGAGGACGGAAGAATGCAACAGGATAATATCGATGACTGGAAGCGTCAGGGTTGCTTGAAGGTTACTCGTGTTTTCCAATGGAATTTGTATTAGGGGGACCGGAAAGTAATGTCGTTTCTCCAGACATTTTCCTCAGAAACCAATCGACTTTATCGATCCGGCATTGAAAATTTGCACATTAGATGACAAAAGGTTGTTGATAACGAGAGTGATCACATCATTCATTAAAAATAAAAATTTGTTACAAATGTATTTCTTTGAATTTAATGTAAAAAAACGACATTACTTTCCGGTTCCTCTGATATATGGTCGATGGTGTTGCATGTCATATTTTTGCTTTGAATTGGAAAATAATGTTGGTTGAGTATACAACTTGTATTTTGAGTTCTTTGGATTATTCATTTTTCACTTCTATTTATTTTTGTCGACGTTTATTTGAATTGCAGTGGGGTATTGAGGTCTCGCGTCGTTTATTATTGATGGAAGTGGACAATATTTGTTTGTTGGATAATCGAAGGCATTGATAATGAAACGTGATAATGGATTTTGGGAATTACAAAGTATGACGAAACGAATATTTTGTTTATTCTGAAACTCTTGAGTTCACTGTTTGGAACGTTCGCAAAATTAGAAAAACGCTTGGAAATAAATGTAAGAAATTTAAGTTTGCAAAGGAAGAATAATTTAGATAAACATTTTCCAAATTTTAAAAATTCCTACATACAGTTGTAACGTCTCATGACCTTTATAGATAGAAAGTATAAATATACAAAGAAGCGTAACATAAAATAAATAAATCCCATATAAAAGGATTAAAGGGTCCCAGAAATTTGTGACGTCTTCAATTTCTTTACAAAGTTCTTCACTTTCTTTTAAGGTTTTTACGTTTCATTTCAACGTACTTTTCGAGATAAACTTTCATGAATTGAAATGGAACACCCAGTACGTACACGCGTATTCCCTTTCGTGCTACACGAGTTTTCTTCTTCGCGCACGTGTAAAGGCATTTGCGCCCAAAGAAGAAAAGATTATTCCTGCATAAAAGAGAAAAAAGCATTCTGGGACAAATGCAACCGACTTCTGCAAAGTTACACTTTCACGTGAGAGCGATGTGATAATCTTAAACGTTGAGTAAATTCAACACCAAACCTACCATGGCGATCAAATGACCGCTTTCTGATTTTTTCTAAAAATTCCCCAAATTTATTGGGCAGCCGTTCAGTAAATATTTTAGATTTGTCGTAGAAAACAAAAATCTCTTTTTCCAAAATACTTATTTCGTATATTTCAATATAACAGATAAAAATCCGGTAGATTTAGTGTTAAGTAGCACAATAGCGTTCAAATCGATTCGGAATAATCGAAGAATTAGCAAAAAAATCGCAAATTATTCAGAGCACAGATTTTCTTTATAATTTACAAAAGAAATCTGTGAAGGAATATAAATTCACTTGATTTCTATCTTTCCCGTAAGTGTTGCAATGCGGATATCGCGTGTGATTTCAGTTATGTAACGTTGTAACTTGAAAAAGTGTTAAACAAATTGTAAAATTAATTTTCCACGGTTGCTAGAAATTTTCATGTAATATTGACAATGCTGTATCAATATAAGAAATGTCGCTCTTGCAACATTGACAATCCCATATCAATTTAATTCCGATGTTTATCAGCACTTAGCAAATGTGTTTGCAGATCTACGCATTCACGATCGCGATTACATAATTCTACAGCTTCACAAAGTGTTATTAAAAAGGTCTGAAAATATGAAACGAAATTTCAGTGACAGCGGGGAATTATATTTTTGCAACCTTCACCATTTTGTATTCATTTAACGCCACTGTTTGGCATCGCTTAGCGGAATGAGTTTTCGCATAAACACGTGCTTCATGCCAATCAAATAATTCTATAACAATAAAATACCATTAAAGGGAATGATAATATCAAGTAAAAATTCAAGGCTACAAAAAAGCTTGCTTCCATAACCTTGAAAATCGTGCGGAACTTTTAGCGATTGTACCACTTAACGAGTGAATTCGTTAAAATCAAACGATAAAACACACACGTGCAGGAAGACCTATCGGAAAAAGATAATCCAAGATTAGAGGAGTAACCACGGAGGAAGGGTCGAACTTGGCTATCGGATTTCTCAGGGTAGAAAACGTTTAAAATGTCAGCAAGGTCGAAAGGCCGAACCTGTTAATGGGCCAATAATTTCACAGCAGGTTTTAATTGCTATGCGGCGAATATCACGAAACTACGAAAATTTCGTTAGCCTCTCGCTATATGGAATATTCGACGTTTGTCCATTATTTTAACGAGTTCGAAGTAACTCGATTTAATGCGATATTCATTGAACATCGTAAGCAATTAGCGTCCTTCGCTTATGGAAAATTTTGTTCTCTAGAAGCAACCAATATTCGAAAGTGCCATTAATTGTTATACCTTCTCCGTACTGAATACTTAAAAACTTTTCGCAGTGTTATTCCTACATTTCGATACTTCTTCCAATTTAATATTATATTTAAATGCTGACCGGTTTCCTCGACGAACCTCGCAATTATCGAAGCGTATTCAAATTCACTCCCAATTAAATTAACCGTTAAATGCTCCCTGAACTAGTATAAACTATATAACAGTATTGAGATGCATCTACTAATTGAATAAACGTAGAAAATTACAGGACATTTTGAGATCCGCTGATAGGAACGGCGATTCTAAAGGCCAATGAAAGCATAGTTACAACACTAACGAGTTATCCGATGTTTCTTTTACCGTAGGCAATAAAAAGTACCGGTAGAACCCGAGTGTGTCAACAGCCGTCAATCGATAATGCTAACGCGCAGAGGTCCCGTGCGATCTAACAGTCCATTGATAAATCATTGCACAAGGTCAGATGTAAAGCATTCCACCCAATGTTACGATTTAATAAAACTCAATGTAAAATAAAACAAGCTTACGCTGCCCGTCGGCTTCGTAGGACAAGGATAGCCGGGAGAATTGCTCCAATAATCCTACGACCACTGTCGTTCCTTCCTTTAACTCTCTAACATGCACAAAGTTGATAATCGGTGACACTAAAAACGACACACGAATTGTTCACAAAACGACGAAACTTCCGATAACAGCCTCTCCTCGATGCAACGGACCTACGAGACTTATAACGGGGTACTTCTCTTTCCACTGTCACTCCGAACTCATTCGAATCGCGATGGACAGCCAATAATTCGCGTTTATAGTCATACTTGTATATTGATACGATAACTTGTAGAACGAAAACGGTAAATTTTTGTCGGTTTCAAGCTCGCGTTGGGAAAACCACCCCCTGCACAGCCGGCGCCCCAACAGCCATGTGCCGCCCTAAACCTCCGCCCATTGGCTCCAACGAGATGTTCTATATGTCCCGGTGTCTTCCGATGAATCTTTCAATTTTACCCGAACGTGCCACGATTGAGAGTTTAATATCGAGCTATCGGCTACACGAACGAATCTTGGTTACGTTATCACGTACGAGAAAGTCTTTACGACCCATCCCTGCGGGGGCTCGTCGAGGAATGGGTATGGGAAAAGGCCGACTGACAAGACGTCACGTCTCCCGGGAGAGCTTCGATTTCTCTGAACTCACCATATCCGCTGCACGGCTGCCCGTGTATCCGCGCATAACACTAGACAACGCACCAGGGCCGACGGGCAGCCCTTAATTACGTCGTCGTGATGAAGGAACGTTGAAAATGTCGTCCAACGATTCACACACCGCGCACCGACTTCACCCGCGAATTGAGAAAATGGCGTTGCTCACTCTACTCGCGCTCGCTCGTGCTAGCGATACCTCGAGCTACGCTGATTCCTATCGTTCACTGCTAACGCTGAGGCACTGCCAAACGGATGAATGACGAACTAACGGGCGGGAGAATTGAAATATTCTTTTGTTTCGGCTAACGCGGATGGGTTTAGTTGAAAGTGGCGATTTAGAGAATTCTTTTGGTGAGAGTGTTTTTCAGGTGTTTTTTCTTCAGAGGGTATGCTTAAGATTGAAACAGTTGCGACGCTGGAAGGTAAGTAATATAGTATGAATGGGATGCTGTGAATTTTTATGTGGAATAACTTGTATTAGAAGTTCTAAAGAGAAACATTGTAATTTCTAATGTTACATTTTAGAAAATAATATTTTTAGTCTGATTTTAATTATGGTTTGTGTTATTCTGAAATAAATATTGTAAAATAGACCTCGGATTGTTGCTGCGATGTTTTGTGATTTATGAAGAGCGGTTATTAATTTGACGAAAATGAGTTTGGCGAACGGAGGATAAATAGAATTGTTTTATTCATTGAAAGAAAGTAAATAATATAATTTTTTTAAAAAATCTATTCTCAGTTTATTCCTCTTATTATTCTTGTGGCGCCACTTGCTAGGATGTTCTGTAATATGTTAAAATGGCGACTTGCCGGGTTTTCCGAATGATGCCGCGTAATGTAGTGCTCGTATGATCAATGAAAACTGCATTTATTGGCATGTTAAATTAAAATCCTTTAAAAAGGATTTAGTTGTTTAGCGAATTGTTTAGTAACGCATAATTTACTCACCATGGCTGATGAAGCTGAGCAGGTAAAAAATATCAACTACGTACGATTCTAACCTTGTATAACCTATAATTTATTTTTCATTTAGGTTCCAGCAATAAATGTCAAAGAGCCTTTAGACCTGATACGTCTGAGCCTCGATGAAAGAATATATGTTAAAATGAGAAACGAAAGGGAGCTACGAGGACGGTTACATGTAAACTACATAATATACGTAGCTTGCTTGGAGCGGCTCAAGAACTAACGTATGAAATCCCTTTGCAGGCTTACGATCAACATTTAAATATGGTGTTGGGCGAGGCAGAGGAAACTGTAACTACCGTAGAAATTGACGAAGAGACTTACGAAGAAGTTTATCGTACTACCAAAAGAAATATTTCCATGCTATTTGTACGTGGAGACGGTGTGATTTTGGTCTCTCCACCTAGTATGAGAGCACCCATGTAAAATTGATAAAAAATGGTACATTCGAAGGTACACAGAAATCAGAGGTATAACGAAAAATGAATTTTTGTGCTGATAGGGTGTATCAATATTTTGGACGTTAAATATATTTTTATGTCAATACTTCTGGATTATAACGTAATTATTTACAAATTGAACATTATACTACCTTTTAGAGGTTCTATAAAGTGACAGACATTCTTGTAATATAGCATGAAATAAATTAAGCTACATTTTCCATCGAAATTGAATAAAGCTATAAAATCGCAAGGAGGATAATGCAGTATTTGAAATACCCCATTTTTCTACATACGTATTCCTAATTTATTAACTCTACAGGCAATAGCTTATTTCACATTTTATTTCGAATTTTGGAGATTGTATTACTTAAAATGTTTGATCTTGGAGTAATAGATTGTTCTACAGGCCTCGTGATCTGTGTCATCAGATCTGAAATTCTTTGGTCCTTAAGTTTCATTAAACTCTCGAGATGTGATACTTTTTGATGAAGATTGCTGATCATTTCATTTTTTTCCTCCAATTCTTGCTTCAGCCGTACAAAAGCATGTCGCGGAACTGTTTTATTCGCGACTTCTTCTGGATTTAGGATTGATTTAATAGTCTCTATATAATTAAATGAGTTCTTACGTTATTTTTCATTAAAACTTCAACCCTGCGATAAATATCTATTGCGGCAAACCTCCTTTCCCGGTTTCTTCGTATTCAGAATACAAGGAATCCCTATCCGCGTTGCAGTCTTTCAAAATTTTAATTCTCAAATCGACCAGGACCTTTTCGATAATTCCCGGTTGAGAATTGGCCAGCTGATTGATCATATCTTTTCCCAATTTTATATCAAGTTTCGAAAGTACTTTGCGATTTAAGGTACACCAGTTATCGATCTTCTTCGCGATGCTATTGCCGGGTATGTAATTATGTATGTCAACGTATCTAGGATAATATCGTTTTAACAGCTCGGCCATGAAAACTAAAATTTATTGCACAATACACTTGTCATTGATCTTTAATAGAAAATAAATTTAATACTTCACGTTTTGTCTCACCGCCGTCAGAAAAATCACGAGCAAGATTTTTCTTCGGCTTCGAAAACGATATCTGCTCGATCCAAGTGTAAATCTCTTCAAGATTGTCCGAAATTTCGTTGTCCATTATCAATGTTTGTGTTTGTGATACCAAAGAATTACGAATTCCTCATACGAAATATACTTTATACAGCAAAAGCTGAAATGCGCTTCCCCTACATGAGAATTTAAATAAACAATCGTTATCTGTCAATATGTAACTTTCGTAGAAATCGAAACGTACTGCAATACGTCCCGTTACGGATGCAACTTCAACTTTAATCACGTCAGAAGCTGCATCTTTCTGCGTCCTACGAGCATGTTGCATCAGAAATAACGGTGAAATATATACCGAAATATTTTCATTACTCAAGTATAACGAGAGAGTAAATACTGAAATGTTATAAAACACTGCTTTTTCACCACGAAAATAGAAACATTAAATGTATTACGAAATTCATGAATATTATAACTTAAGAGTTATAAGAATCATTGAGTTCAACAGCGCCGATGACCTCTACGACCTTCACATGCTAACTTAGCTACCGAAGATCTTGATAAAGCTCCGACATACGAATTTCTTTATTTTTATTTCGAACTGACGATATGGAATCGTGGTATCTTTCTTTACTATCAAGATAGTAGCCGAAGAAAGTTATTGGAATCGATGACTGGATCCACTCCACGCACACAAAGGTGCACCGTAAGGTGCTTCAACACCATCGAATTCGTGTGGGCCTGCGTTCGCGCGTGCTATGGCATTTATAGAAGAAGCGCACGCCCGGCATCCCTCTGAAAGGCTCTGAGGACTTTCGGTATCTTGCTTGGCCTCAGTGTCACGCTGTACGCACGGGAAACCGAAACGGTGATAACGCGCTCTCGATTCAGCTCTCTTCTTATTCTTAGATTAATAAAAGTCATTTAACACGAATTATTACATTTAATATTACTGGTTACATTTAATATTACTGGTCCTCGAGACTATTGTGTAACATTGGTAAAAAGAGAAGCGTCTACGTTGTATGAATGAAAGTTGAAGAAGCGCGATAACTTATCGATTATTCTGTGGCAAGATTTTGAAGATACGACCATCGTGAGGAAAGTTTGTGTGATTTGTCTTGTAAAACGTTACCATGGCTGGAGAAAATAGTATTAAGAGTGAGTAGTAATATTAAAAGTTTTTTTTCTTTTCTTTTATTGTTGGGCTTTTTGAAAATGGAGCGCAATTTGTGCTTTTTGAAAGACAGAGCACAGTCGGTGCTTTTTAAAGTGTGGAGCACATTTTGTACTTTTTGCTGGTTTCCGAGTTATTTTGACCTTGAAGCGTCCTCTGCTCCAGATCGATCTCCACCCGATGGGATATTCTCGTTATTCCCAAAGCGTCTATGCGAGCGGGTAAAATTTCTTTTACGGCCGCAATAAAGCCGGCGGAATGAAATAGATTTGTAAATGAATTATTACTGTAGTATACAGTAATTGGAAAGTATTTTTATTGATAAAAAGGTGTGGAAAATGCCTGACGAAATTTGAATAGTTTTCATATTGTTGGAGCCGCTCCGTCTTCGTCGCTCAGCTGATGCAATTGCATGCAATTACACCTATAGCTTTACCGTACGTTTGTGGAATTCACTTTGCTATGCCGTGTGACGTAATAATGATTATACTTCTGTCCAGGAATAAAATAATATTTATAGTCTATTATGAGTGTAATTATTGATTTAGTGAATATATTCGCGGATTTTTCTCTTGCGTTATAGTACACGCATTTATTTGACAAGACTACGGAGGATAATTAACAATTACGTTTTGCATACTTGATTTATTCATTTTAAATTAAAATAAGAAATAGTTGTTTGTATATAAATTTATGAAAATTGAGATTCATATTATCGTGTTATTAAATGACTCTCAATAATTCGGTGAATGGCTTCAGAAACTAAAACGGTTCTTGGTATGTGCAGCGCGTGAAGCATGCTCAAAATAGTCTCAACAAGTTGCAGTTCGTATGAATTGAGGAAAATACTACGAAAACTGCATACGAACCTTTTTGCGTATTTCTGCTTATCGTGTCACTCGTGATTTACTCAAATAAATTACTATGTATTTTACACATGCAAAATGACGACAGTGTAAATCCTATTTACAATTTAAAACAACTTGCTCCGAGTAAAATACACTTGCCAGGCAATTAGTATTTCAAATCAGATCTTGAATTACTTACAACTCCTAATCAGCATAATTAGCTAACGACACCATCATTAATCTTCCGCTATGTAATTATAAATATGTTGATCCATAAATTAGTATCTTAGCACGAAAACTACCAATGCAGTAAAAATGAATGGTACACATTTTTTTCCAAAAATTCTCCAAGATTATACGAGAGTCATAGAATAGATCATAAAATGTGAATCTCATAAAACATAAAGTACCGAATCGATCGTCTTTTCCACCTCTTAATTCCCCTTCTTCCAAAGTACTTATTTAGTATATTTAAATATAACAGATTTAACGTTGTACAGTAAATTTAGCGCTGATAGTTCTAGCGTTAAAACTACTTTTCCAAAGTAATTATTGGTCCAAACAACAGCCCTATGCGTCCAGAATTACTTAAAGCTATGTACTTCATTAATCTTTCATTGCCTTTTTATCCACATCATCTCTAAATCCATCTTCTTACTCTCGTAAGGACAAACAGAACATGGCAGCGGAGTATGTGACGTTGGTCACGTACCGATGCACTATTTACATGTGTGGATAAGCGTTAGGTACGGGTCTTAAGTGTATAACCGGTAAGACGAAAAACCCAAAAGCCCCGTGTAACGCGTTGACACGAGTTCCATGCCAGTCGGCACGTCCTCTGTACCATGATCCTGTTATACGAAGCCGGTACCCGAACATATCGTGTCCCCGTCTCTTCACACCGTCTCCTTCCGGAGCTATGGGGAATAAAAATGTGGATTTTCGAATACCGGGATTGAATTTGAAATGCTGTAATTGCAGAATAATATGTGTACCAGAGCCTTGGTGGTTTAGAATGCATCTAACATTGTGGGTTCTAGGTGAAATGACGATAATAATTAAAGCGAAAGGGATACAGAAAGAATCAGCAGACTAAATTTTAAATTAGTCAGCAGCTTTAGGAAATTTTGTAAAATTTTTATTAATATCTCATAGTCTTGGTGATCCGGAATTTAAATAGAGCTATGAGTCCTAGACGAAATTATCGTGGTAATTAAAGCCGAGAAAAGATTAGTGGGCCAGATTTTAAATTAGCCGTCATATCTCGGAAATTTTGTAAAATTATTATTTATTGTCTCATAATCACTTTTGCTCATTTCTTTTCAATTCATTTTTTAATATATCATGGCCTCTGTGGTTCCAAGGCCTCCTAAAATTGTAAGTCCTAGGAAAAATTACCGTAGTAGTCAAAGTAGAAAGATATAAAAGAAGAATACCCCGGAAATTGTTTCTCCGTGATATGCATATCATGGTGTTTTCTTATAGAATGCTACCCTGGTGTAACTACAAGTAGTAAACTCACAATATGGTGTGCCGCGTATACTTACAATATTATATATTTTACGTAATTACGTAGCAGTATATTTAGCATACTTACAAAGTATAGTGTAGTTAGTACATTGATAATGTCATGTGCAATATACTTTCACTCCAGCGTGTTTAATATTCTTATTTTACATTTCCACTTTATCTGTGGTCATTTCTCCTAAGAACTACAATTTTAGATTAATTTTCTTATCACCGAGAATATTATATATTAAGTGATAATTGAGAAAAAATCTTTTTGAAGTGACGGTGATTGAAGTCGGGCACATTAACTAAGAGTTCGAGCCTTTAACTCCATTGCCACCATAGACCCAGCCTGTTATTCTTATACTATCATGTACACCATGCACTTATATTATGGTGTACTTAATATTGACTGAAAAATTCTTCCGACTCTAAGATAATTGCTAAACTCTTTAATAAATAATTCAAAAATGAATTTGCAGGAGGAAATACTTTGATTTCCATGAGGTATTTAATGGCTATTATGGGTTCCATCGGCCTAGCCATTATTTACGGCTTCAAAGTGAACGTTAGCGTTGCAATTGTAGCCATGGTGAATCATACAGCCATTAAATTATCGGCAATGCACGAATTGGACTTAGAAAATAAAACCTCAATGCCCGCGGGAGAATGTGAACTGGAACATAATTCTGTTAACGTTACGAAAGCAATCAGTGAGGTGAAGAAACGTGTTATAACATTTGTATACTTGTATTTCTTCGATCGAAGACTCTTTGAAATTTTACTACTTTTAATTTGACTTAATTTCTATCTGCCAATTATGCAGGGCCGCCGAGAGGAATTTCCCATCCCTAATTTTCTACTGACGAGTTTATGGTCCCAATTGACACGTTGAAATCCATGGGGTCACCTGTGACCGGCGCTATTAAATTCAATGAAATTCCATATGACTTTTAAATGATGATTTTTACGAATCTTCTAATGCATTCAGTATTTAAATGTTGGCGTTAAAAAGGTACAATCCCGCTGACTATATGTCTATTTGTGTCTTTAAGATATCTGCTCTGTAAAGTTGTGATTTTAATAGAAAAAAATTCACTTTTGCAAAAATTATGAAACTAGGGAAATACCGATGGCATTCAACGGTTTAAACGAATATTACTTTTGTTACAAAAAAGCCTTGCGAGGATTAGTTTCTTTAAAATTCAGTTTTAAATGCACTGCAAATAAAAGAAAATACTTCCTCTCGACGACCCGGCATTGTTGTATCTAATTATAATAAAAAATCATGCACAATTATTTATTACAATATTAAAAAATTTCTATAAAACAATTATAAACCACGTGTAAAGAAATTATATTTGTAGATTGTCGAAAATCATTCGCTGAAAATAGATACGTCTTTTTAGGATGGTCCTTTTGAATGGAACGAACCCCTACAAGGTCTTATCTTATCAGCTTACTTCTGGGGATACATGGTGTCCCTGCTTCCTGGTGGAAGAATGGCAGAACTTCTATCTGCGAAATGGGTGATGAATGGATCCGTCCTCTTAAATGCTTTTGCATCTATACTTTCACCTGTTGCGGCAGAGATTCACTACTCGCTTTTCATCGTTATGCGATTCATTCAAGGACTCGGCGGAGTTAGTGTCGTAAAATACACCACATTTAATTACACCGATAATGATAATAAATATGAGCTAATAATCTGTTGCTTTTCAGGGAGTAACGTTTCCCGCGATGCATGTTATGGTTGCCAAATGGGCACCGCCTAACGAAAGGAGCGTTCTTGCTTCGGTCGTTTACGCTGGTAAAATAATATTTCTCTATGCAAAGCTCCTTATTCCCGTGTTAATTAATATTTCTTTTTCGATTATTCATAAGAAAATTTAAATACTGGTTTTATCGGTATCAGGAACTGCACTTGGCACTGTGATTTCTATACTCTTAACGGGAATGTTGGCCGCGAATCTCGAGTGGATTTGGATATTTTACATCGAAGGAGCACTTTGTTTAATTTGGTGCACCGCTTGGTGGATAATGGTTGAAGACAGTCCTGAGGAACAGGTCAGGTTTATCAGCGAACAGGAAAAGGATTACATCTTGGAATCTTTGGGCCACAATAAAAATCAACCGTCCCATAAAGAGGTCTTATAACATTTACTTTAAATATTTTCGTTGTAAAACACGCTCGATAATATGTTAAAAATATATGAATAATATCGATAACATCTCTATAATATTGTTGTATTAAATTCTTCCACTTTACTTAAAATATTTTCGTTGCAAAACACGTTCGATAATATATTAAAAATATATGAATAATATCGATAACATCTCTATAATATTGTTGTATTAAATTCTTCCAGAAACTTCCAGTTCCATGGGGACAGGTTCTACGGTCGAAGCCATTCTTGGCAATTTTAGTTGCACACTTCTGTAGCAATTTCGGATGGTACATGTTACTCATCGAATTACCTACTTTTATGAATCAGATTTTAAAGTTTGACATGAGCTCGGTAAGAATGAATTGTTTAAATGTTCAATGATTTTTTTATGCAGCCATGTAAATATTTATATTCACAGAACGCTGGCCTCTCCTCTATGCCGTTCTTGTGCATGTGGATCTTTACGATGTGTTTGAGCAAAGTACTGGCAATTATGCAGGACAAAAAATGGATCACGGTGACGGTATCGAGAAAAATTGGAACTCTGTTTGGTAAGACAGCTAGCAATGTTATGTTTGTGCATATTTAAACACTTTGATTGAACACTACTCAGGATATTTTTATTTCCAGCGTCTGCCGTTCCAATGGTCTGTTTAATGGGAGTTTCTTATGTTGGCTGTAATCGAGTGTTAGCCGTTGTATTAATGACGATTGGGGTAACGTGTATCGGTGGAATGTATAGTGGATTTTTATCGAACCATATCGATATTGCTCCAAACTTCGCTGGCACTTTGGTTGCCATTACAAACTGCATTGCTACTATACCAGGATTTGTAGTACCAATATTTGTTGGGAGATTGACTCATGGGAATGTATGTAATATTAATTAATGCAATACACCATACAATGGGACCCTGTATAACGAGATCATCCTGCAATGTAATTTAAAATTTGAATTGAGTCCCCACATAACGCTACTGACAATCGGTGACTCTCATGTAAAAGAAAATTGCAGAATTGTTCACCTCTGCATTTCAAAATTAAGGAAAATTTCAAATATAATAGAGTGATATATGATACATCAAATATAAAAGTAATAACCGAAATTTAAATTTCATTAAATTTAAATCTCCGAAATAACGGGGAACGTAATTCTCGAGTTATACGGGATTCCATTGTAGCTGTTTGTTAATGCATTTTTAAGAATTACAACGTTATATCTAATAATAAGAGAAATATACGAACATAATGAAATTATTATATTTATAGCAAACTATAGGAGCCTGGAGAATTATATTCTTCGTGACCGTTGTTTTGTACTTAGTTGAAATATTAGTTTACACTGTTCTTGGAAGCGGAGAAGAACAACCTTGGAACAGAATGAAGAAAGTCGATGAAGAAACGAGTAGTCAAACACTACCGTTAAAAGGAGATAGTAAAAAGTGAAATAAAAAGTATTATTAAATTATAAAATATTATTTTGTACTTATGTTAATATAAATAATTATTTTGTATCATTTATTATGTATATTCCATAAAATATATCGGAAGAGTTGCAATAACAATGTACGTGGAACATTAATAATGGCAGAGGAACCATGAGAATTGTAAATATAATAAATAAACGTAGAAATTGTAGCTGCTCAGCCGACCGCGCAAGTTTGAACGCGGCGGTTTCCCCCACTCCTCCGTCCAATCAGACGAGCGCAGGCAGCCCAGTCAAGCTTGTGCTATGTTGGCGGCCGGACGTGTTCGTGCGTCGCAGTGCGTCGTACTACTTTAAGGTACATATATTGTTATTTTAACATTAATTAACGATCAGAAACCTTCCGAGTCTTATTTAATTGCCCTTATCTTCCACCTCGTATTATAATTAGACCTTTATTCGAGGATTTCTTTGGTACTTCGATAAATTTTCTTCTTTGACATTCCCGCGTCATTTGGTTGGGTGCCGCTTGGACTCTGTTGCCATACTTATTGCGTCGTACTTTCTGCGATATATTTTCTACTCTCATTTTCGATTTATTCACTTGTTTGCTTAGCGTCAATGTTTGTTATTTCTACTGTTGCTTTAAATGTCTTTATTTGTTTCTGTTCACAGAATCTTGAGTAAGGATTTGAGTTGAAACGGAGGAAGCAGAGGTCGCTTCGGTGGCATCGTTATGCACCACTTTCGTATTATTTCGGCGCCATTTGTCTTCGATGTTTTACTGCAATTTCCAAGAAAAGGTATGTGTCTTTCAATTTTTTCCCAGAATTATTGTGACAACAGAATCACAGAGTGTTCGTTCGGTATTAAATCGAAAATACGAAAGGTGTTGATGAAACCACCTTTTCTTTTACGATACGAAATTTGACGATCTTTTGAACCAAATTTTATGCAAATTAGATCAAACAGATTTTCGGTATTAAATATTGCTAAATGCCCGTGCCATATGGCACGCTGTTGTTTAGTCATGGCGTTAGTTTCTGTTGCGCAATAAATTTGAACCCATAGAGGTCAACGCCGACTCTCGGCCACCGAATCTATATACCATAATAAATATCTTCAGTAGCGATGTAGAATAAAATCGTGTTGTCGATCTACGTATAATTAAAACTCCATGAAAAGTTTTGATTTATGTTATCACAACATTAGTAGAACACTGATATCATGAATGAGCTCCTAAATGTTTACTTGAAACATGTATAGCTAAACACCTTATATACGTACTTAGTTATACATGTTTCAATCTTAATTATGCTTAAATAATACAAGGAAGTCAATTGAGATTTCAAATTTGCGATCATTTGCTCGTAATAGTTCGCGAAAGCATAATTAATTTGCATTATTGTTTCAACTTCTGTAAAGGATTTAGAATGAGATCATCATTTTTCTTTTACTTGTCATTTGATACAGGATTAATTTCACTCTGCTGTTTATCTACACATATTTATTACCATTATAAAAGTGTGCTAAAAAATATAATTTAATTCTTATAGATAATTATATGTAGGTATTTATATATACAAAATTATCTTACACTGTTTTATTATTGCACTCGTACTATTTTACAAAAATACATTGGACCCCAATTATTACTTAGAGTGGGAATAGCTATATGACCGTACCTCAACTGGACGTTGCCGAACTTATATAAACACTGTAGCGGCTCCAATGCCCTTGACAGATCTCTGAAATTATTCCGCAAAGTGAAATATTATATTAATGCATACAGTTCAAAACAGAGTAGTTCGCTTTCCAGTTAGACTGTTTACATACTTTACAACGAAAAGAGAATCGGTTTCTTCCCAAACTGTTTTCATTGCCATCTGTACAACTCCGTCGTTTTGCACGGGGCTAAGAGTGCACGTGGAGTAAACAACTGTTCCTCCTAGTTTCACTAGTTTCAATGCATTGCTAAAATAGAAATAATCAATCTGTAATTTATATTTCAGCTGTTGTAGTTATTCCAGTGCAAACACAATTGCGTCTTTTTTTTCATTTCGTTACGTTATCAGAAGCTTAGCTTAATTTACGAGGATAATTAGATAATATGACGATTTCACATGATGCTGCATCTTTCGTTTACGATATTTACGAGTCCGCGTGTTCATGTCATATAAGAAGGAAGATAACTTCGGGTTTAGAAAGCTTCATATAAATATTGAAAAGCCTAGCAGCACTATTGTTTAGAGAATCCATGAATATATGATAAATATATACGAACGTTAGAATTTCGGTTTGCAATTCTGGAATTTTCAATCTTTCCTTAACTCTGGCTGGTTTGAACAGATTGTTCTCGTCAGAATGTAAAACGTGCCTGTCTGTTGTGCATGGTACATCGACCAGGATCTGGAATTTTTACAATGTCAAACTTATGAATAGATGTATATTATATTAGAAATAAGTATATATAATATTAGCTCGAAATAAAGTTAAAAATACCTTATTATATGTATTTTTGTCTTCGATTGTACGAGCATCTTGTTCTGTGACATATACCATATTCTCCACCCTGTCAATACCTAAAGTAAACTGCTCCAAAACACTCCTTATTCTATTTGCCCTAGATTTCGAGATATCATTAGCAACCACTAATCTAGGAAGTAACGTTTGTAGAATTGTTAAAGCTTTTCCACCAGGTGCAGCGCACATATCGAGTACAACATCGCTAGGTTTTAAGTCCAATGCTAGCACGGGAAGGACAGATCCACCATCGAACAAATAATAATCTGCAAGATAGAATCTCTAAATTTTTAAATGTATTATTATGTATAGGAGTTTACTTGTTTCAAAATAAATGTATTAGTATTTACCTAAAACACCAGTGGATCCCTTTTTAGGAGATGGGAATTTGCTATCATTACATTCTTCGAAAGTGTACACATGTAAATGCTCTGGAATTGACAATATGGGTTCTTTTTCTATTTGTACAGAAAAATCAGATCCCTTTTGGTAATGATGGTAGTAGTCTGATTCTAGAACCCAATCGTTCATGCCTGCAAAATATAAGATATTTATCGATGTATAATGGCTTATTAGCACGTTCAGTGCCACCCGTATTTCGCTAGTTTTTTAATTCCTACTGAGATGATACTTTTCCTATCAAAGCCACATCTTTATAGAGCAAAAACGATAGAAATAAATATAATTATATATTCAGAAGTAAATTACATTAGCAAATTGGTGAATTTTGTCATTTAACCCATTTGCATCACAGCTCGAAATACGGCAAACGTCCGTGCGTATTACCGCACATTTTCGTGCACGATAGTTTAACGCTTGTAGAGAGCGGAATATTCCGCTTATTGATGCAAATGAGTTAAGTGCATGGCAAAGTTCATTGGATTTTATAGCGCCGATTAGCAACGATCTCCATGACATTCAATGTGTTCAGAATAGCAAATATTCCGATGAAAACATTTATGACCTTTTAGTTTCGTAGCAGGTACATATTCATAAAGTCCAGTCAAATTTACACCCGGATTAATAATGCGATTAGAGTCTGGGGTAATTTCGTTTAACTCTGTTTCTATAGATTTCAATTGTACAGGATCCAATGGCTTGTCTTTTACAATAGCTTCATCGTTTTCGTTTAATTGTAGAGATTCTGCCGATGGTTTGTAATCGCTAGGATACAGCGATTGAATTTCTGACGATTCAGTTTCCGAAATAAAAGAATCCATTTTCTTCTGGACATTACGGGGTCTACGATTTTTCTTTTTTCTTAGAAACTGTGTCTGTTGTTGCGCAAGTTCTCTACAGCTATTATATATCAATCTCAAATTAATAGCGCCGTGCGACTGAAAATAATAACTCTGTTACTCTCATTTACAAAAGAGTTCATATTAAGTAGGCCATTAAACATACTTCCAGCTTTTTTTGTATCCTCTCCGTATCGCTGAAATTATTAACCACCGCCATATATTTGTTTCCTTCGTGTAATAAAGCTTCTCGTATACCGGGCCACATACGGCCATACACTGAATCATAAAAATCATTAAAATGCTCTAACGCTTTATCCTTAGCTGCTACCTTCTTTCTAAGTGTAGCCTGTAAAAACAAATAACAGTTGCACACAAACCATCTCCAAAGAGAGATATGAAGTAACTCGTTCAAAATAAAATAACATAAAATAACAGACCCAGTGATTGGGTCCATTTCGATACCTAACCGGTACTTTCGCAAGGTCCTTTACTTTTAACTTATTAAGAAGAAGTGCCATTCTATAGTAGTAATATAAAATAATCAGTTCAACGAAGCATTTCGATTTAGGTTATATTCCCGGCGGGTCAAAGATTGAAATACGGAGAAGGGCGAAACGCGGAAAAAAATTGCATCTGTTTAGTCGTTACAAAATATCGCCGTACGATGGCGTCAGTTGTGTGGTCGATTTTCTTTTGAACGCAAGAAACGATCGTTGCCGATTAACCGTTAGTGAGAGCGGTGCAAAGAAGAGGGAAGGGCGTGAACCAACGTGAAACAGAGACGCAGGTGAAACAGGACAAGTGACGAATCCAGGAGTTACGGTACTACTAGTGCTACCTGGCTATGGACGTCATATTGTTTTGTGACCTTTAGCATTTGTTTTCTCCGTAATTCGATCTTTTCTACTTTGCCGACTTTTCCATCGCATCACGTAACCGAAGGACCCACAAACAGGTATATGCATCTATACATATAATGTGTATCGAACCATGCATTATCAGATGCGAAGAACAAGGAAGCGACGTATTTGCCGCGACATCTTCGAGATGAGAAACGTGCCGAACAAGATGGAGCAATTGGGGATGGTGGGGATTGGGGAGGGACAGAACTTGCACTCCCCTCTCGCGAAGGCGCTCGTGCGCTGTGAAACGTGGCTGTTTCGAAAGTTCCTACTCGGAGAGCCTATTTTAGATGCTGTAAATCGTTCCTACTTGTAAATCGTTTTCAAAGATGCACAATACTCATCCTCCGCCCATCGCCATCGGCAGTTTTTCGTAATAATTCGCAATATTTTTCTCCCCATTCCGATTGGTTCGCATTCGTACACTACGGAACTAGAAACATCTCGATCGGAAATGATTTCCTAGCTAACGTTAAAGTCATCGTCGGTGGAATTAAACAGAGCGTTCTAAAGCGAACGGAACTTTTTGAAAGGGTTTCAGCGTACGTTCTATCTTGTAAATGTAAGTTTGGAATTGGTCAGGCCCGACGATAACCCTGTAACCCTCGAAACTTGCGTATCGCATGCCGGTGAAAGTCTCGAGCCGTGCTGGAGGCGCGAATTCAGTTCTCTCGAAGGGAACGAAAGGAGAATGTCGCGCGAGAGATCGGCTCTCTTGGCGAAGATCAGCCATGCCATGGGGTGCGGTATACCCTGTACTGCATACATATCTTTGCCCTCTCGTGTATATTGTCACGCATACAGAAACTCTTCCTCTCGATGAATCTCGACGACCCGAATCGCTCGACGGCGAAGCTGGTTTCGTGGATCTCTTCATGAGAGGCACGTCGTACGCGATTTGTCGGGGCACGGGGTGTGACGGGGACTCGGGGGATCGTAAAGGCAATGCACTGTAAGGAGCTCACGACGACTATACCCTCCTCCTTCCCCTCTCGTCGGCCTCCCTCTCGCTCTCTTGCGTTGTCCCTTTCTCTCCCTTCTTTCTCTTCTCTCCCCCTCTTTTTTCCTCTCTCTCTTTCTTTCCCTCGTCCCGTCTCCTTCTCCTTCTCTTTCTCGCTCTTATCAGAAACCTCGACTGCACGACCTCACTCATACTTTCTCGTTCTATTACTCGCTCGGCTGATCTCTCGAGGAGGGCGCGTTAGGGCGCTCGCTTACCACTCGTGCATCTTCGAACGCTTGCGACTTGCTTTTTCGAAATTTCTCTCGCCTCGACGGAGAACGCTCGTCCGACCACGAAATAACACTTATAAACGAGCGGTGACTTTGTCCACTGTGAACGCACAGAGGAAAAGCAGCGAGGCCAAAGGACTCGGAAGTTACGGCATCCGGTACACAATACCACTATTTCCTGTCGCTCGTGACCCTTGGTCCCGCTCGTTCTATCCCACGTGACATCACTTTGCCTAATGCAGTTTCAATTTAACGCACACGCGGAAACCTTACGGTATCGTACAGATACGTAGCGATGGAAAGTAAAAAAAAGGAAACAACACCGATCTTTTAACATCCCCACTCTTTCTTTTTCCACGTTTCCTTAGACCGTACAACCTACACGTACAACACTGTGTACATACATACACAATATATTTCTCCTTTCAAAGACCTATCTGATTCTTTTGTACGTTTAAAGGGGTTCGGTTGTCCCCTTGAGAATTCACCGCCTGCCTTTTCCTTACGTTTCTCCATGCGCTATACGTACATCGACAATAAGTCCTGTACAATAGGTGGTTGATTCATTTCTAACTTGGTGCATTTCTAGTAGAAATGCAGATACATTCACCTCTCACGGCAGTCGGTCGGAGTGTATGTACATACGGAACCCCTTTTCGATTCTGAAAGGAATCGAAAGAGGCAAACTATTTCAAATTTTCTTTTTCCGTTGTCACGATCCTGTAAGTCAGTTCTCGCGCCGATCCTACCGTCACGTGCGTGCATGCGTGCGTGCGTATACCGTGCGCAGAGAGTTGCGTACACGCGGGGTCGTTGAACGAGCAGGGGGTACCGAGGACAACAGTAACGACTGCACCAACCCACTTGTCTCGACCCTATACGAGTCACGTGCACGTACAGTGCTCGGCAATAATGGTCCCCAGAGGGTGTGACCTGTTCTATATGCCGGATTCTCTCGCACAATCAGCCTACTTGCTGGTACCAACATGTTTAGGTACCAGCCTCGCTCGGAGAACTGCACGCTCATGCAGTCACGTATCGGTAATTTGTCAAAATTAAACTATCACGCTTTCATTTCGTTTGTAGACCAAACTACAATTTTCGATTAACCTATTGCCAGTTATAAATATATTTTTCTGATTGCGATTGCGTGTTGTACAGAGCAATTGAAGCTAGGGTAAATAAGGATAATTTTAGGTATCGAGAAATCTGAGAATATTGCGCTGTATTTTTTTATTTGAATTGTGAGAAATATTCCTGGTGATATAACTCTTTGCTGACGGAGACTTCTTTCAATATTGAGAATTATTCATTTCTTTGGCGATGGAAAGACTTTTTATCGGAAAATCAGAGCCGAGTAAATTTTTTAATTCTCACCGCGTTCATATGTGACCATAAAATATAATCAGACTTTTTCTCAGACCGCATATATGCGTCCGTTGTTCTTGAAGGGTTAAGATAGCAATGTGACCAATATTCTTAACTTGCTAGAAAGATATTTTGTGCCTCGCCGCTTTCGAGCAAATTTAACCACGGAAATTGCCGCTCATCCAAATATTTTCAGCCCCTGTCTAGAGCAATTCGAAACGTGATCTCCCTCTCTCTCGCTCGCTCTCTTTTCTGAATTGCGAAATGCGCGAGTTGGACGGTGCCGGACGATGTACGAGGACGAAAGTAGGTAGGTAGGTAGGTAGGTGGGCAGACGGAAGTCAGTTTAACGGTATCACCCGAGAGCTCAGTCAGGCTTCGATCCTTACGCGTGGAGCAGGGTTTAACGAAATTCATAGTTTTCTCGAGACACTTCTTCGCGGCGAACAGCCTTTTTTTATGATCTACGCCCACTCTGAGGGAACTTCGGTGAAAGACTTACGGAATTCTTGATACGTTCGAGGTGGTGGTACCACCTTAACTATCATCGTTGTTACACGCCCACGAACGGATATCACTTGTAGAGGAATATCGAGGAGAAGATCGGGTGTATCTGAATTTTCCGCGATGTCTCAAAACGGTACCATAACGTTTACGAGGACCACGTAGATCCGTAGCTCTCTGCAGTGAATTTTTATCGCTAGAAAAGCTAATAGGTAATCCTCTCTGCCAATAAATCTCAAAAAAACGACACCCGTTTCTTTATATGCCGTCGCTGAATTCAGCACCCTCTGAACTGAATCGCCTTGGTCCCCTCCGGAGGAAACTGTTTTTACCCATTCTTACGACACTGTATTGAGTTTCTCAGCATGTAAAATGTCGAAACTCAAGCATACCACGGGACAAAGTAAAGTTACTTCAGAAACGACCACGAATTCCCCCGTTTACACGGGGTTGTTGGGCAACCGTGGTCGCCAGGGACGAGGGCATTGACCTTCAGAGTTGCGCCGCTCCCACACTGCATTACGTCAGGCTACGTCCACTGCATCCTGCTCATCTTCATGACGTTTTATGGGGGCTTTACTGCCAGCGAGGCTTTGCAGAGCAGGGTTGCGCGACTCTCGCGTGATCCTTTCCAGTTCTCCGAACTTACCGATTCCCGTGCGCTCGAAACTGTCGACGAGCGGAGTCAGGGGAAAGGCCAATACGGGATCTTTCTTTTTAGTACCTTTTTGGCTTTAACTGCTATGGTCATTTATCCAAGGACCTCCTGCTTCAGGTAGGTTCTGAACGACGGAGGGTATGATATACATATCACTTAGAAAAAAAATTCCGAGTAATAACGAAGGATTTGAATACAATCGGTAGGCGGGAAATTCAAATCTCCTGTTATCTCTGGAATTTTTTCATTTTTTCGTCTGAGATATGTGTACCATAGCCACAGTGGTTTAGAATCCACCTGAAAGTGTAGGTCCTAGGCGAGATAACCGCAGCTGTTGAAGCCGAGAGGGTATAAAACATCTCAGTCTCCAACACTTTGAATTCGGTCCCCCCATTGGTGGTCCACCATAACCTTACCCCTCCACGACGCGAGATCTTCCACGGGGCGGCTTTTATTCCTAGTTTCCCTCCACCGAATCGACTAGATCAAACAATACTTTCGAAGACGGAACACAGATAGAGGCTCCTACACCCAATCGGTAGGCGGGAAGTTCAAATCCCCCGTTACCACTTTGAATTTTTAATGTTTCCTACGACATATGTGTACCATAGTCTCAGTGGTTTAGAATCCACCTGAAAGTGTAAGTCCTAGGCGAAATAACCGCAGCTATTGAAGTCGAAAGGATATGAAATATCTCAGTCTCCAGTACTTTGAATTCGGGCTCCCCCATTGGTGGTCCACCATAACCATAACCCCTCCACGACGCGAGATCTTCCACGGGGCGACTTTTATTCTTAGTCTTCCTCCGACGAATCGACCAGATCAAACAATGCCTCGGAAGACGAGATACAGAAGCGGGGTCGTACACGTGTACGTTCTAAGGCAATGCCCTTCCTCTCCTCGCTAAAGGGCGATAATGGAGATAAAGCGATATCTCGTCGTTACACGACGTCACCTTCGATATCATCGTCTACGGGCTACGTAGACCAGGCGGAATTTCTTATTTTGACACTACACGCCGAATAGAGGGGGATACGAATATATTAATTCCGAATGGTATGTACACCTCGATCACCTTCGACTTCGGTCCTTTAGAGAAAGTATCCGTATAATTATGGTGAAGGGGTGGGGAGGAGGGGGGCCACTTAAAACCGCTGCTCGTGAAGGGTTCCCCTGAGCCGAAGCTAGTCGGGTTATTTGGGGAACCAAGGGGAGCCGACGTGGCTGGTGATGGTACTGCTACAGCAACAACCTGTTGCAACCACCCCGACACGCCATAGCCAGCGGGAGGCGTCCGACTGGTCCGAAGCAAACTGGGAAGCTACGTAGCCACTGGCAGTCGAGTTTCTCGTTTACTTCGGTAAATACCGTAGAACCGGATGGAAAGTAATAAGCCTACGCATTTGAAATTTATCTCGAAGAATTTCTAATTGAGAACGCTTTGTACGCACGCCAACTTTCGTGATGCACGCTCACGGTTATGTTTCCACGTGGACGGGAAAACTTGGAAATATGTCAAGAGATCTTTCCGCTTGGATCGATTCTAGACGTTGCAGGATCGTCGATGTCGGTATCGGGGAGTATGAGGTACAACGAAGGATCTTGAGTCGATGCATGGTGTTTGATCGA
Source organism: Cerceris ruficornis (assembly GCA_963989415.1). NCBI lineage: Eukaryota > Metazoa > Arthropoda > Insecta > Hymenoptera > Crabronidae > Cerceris > Cerceris ruficornis. Next base: position 8,758,362 of record OZ022523.1, read on the forward strand.
GCCGATTAATTCGTTGTTTCATCGGTAACGTGAGAGTAGGCTTTGGCGTTTTGAAAACGGCGCGGGTAACGGCACAGGTGATTCGTTAGGAGCTAGTAGCGTTAATCGGTGATAATGGAAATATAGTGTTCGAGTTAAGCAGGTTAGGTAGAATCTAGTTGAAGTAACTTGCAAGACGTCTTTCGGACGGTTCACCGATGGTAAGGTAGAGAGTATTTAAGACTTTTGACTTTAGGACTCTTTGAGTCGAATTAAAATTGACTTGGACGCCGCTACCTGTCTACCTGCCTACGCGCGAGCTCGTGGGGTGAAAAGGGAGACGCGGAATGAAAGGAAACAGGAGGGACGGAGAGGTAGGAACGAACAAAGGGCGTATTCACGCGTCAGAAGTCATCATAGCGTAACGATAGGGTGGTCCATAGAACCTCGCAGGATCTAGTTTGGTATTTTTGCGGCTAGCCACTTGTCGCCTACCTATTATTCTCATTTTATGACTACTCATTGCGCGCCTTCAGTTGCGTAACATCGTTGCGCAGCGGAACAATGCAGTTTGAAATTTTATCCTCCCAATGGTATCTTCGATCGTTATTCTGACTTTTTCTCACAGATATTACAATTTCAACGATCTCCATGATATTACTAATCGCAGGGAAAATTTGAAAAATAGTCACGCAGGAATAGGAATATTCTGAGAGGAGAATTTTGTAAGAAGAGCCGTTGAAAATTGAACGCGTAAGCGTGTCTTCTCGTAGGATAACCAAAAAGGTAGGGCTGTAAAGGAACGCAAGAAAAAATCAAGTCTTTAGTAGGTCAACGGCGATGTTGTTCCTTCCCTTCGAAGATTACGTCATCGTGCCTCCCAACTCGCGCCCGCACAGTCAAGAGAGTACCCGCACCGTGCTCGCTGGTATACGTGAAGATATGTCGTACATGTGTATCGGCTCTGTTCCTACGTGTGTACTTGACCACCCACCCGTCCACCCACTTAGAGAACTACGGCTATGTTTTAGCATACCAGGTATCGGTCACGTTCGGTTGCGGGCTCTGGAAAAGGGATGTATCGCATTAGCGAGGTAAATTCGACGATGATCTGGCCTTCGAGAGACCACGTTTTTTCCTATATGATATATATATACCATAGCCAGATTAATTCGAAAGCCACCTAAAACCGCAAATTCCTAAGCGAAAATAATAACAGCTCTCGAAGCCGATATACGAATGTACAACAATTTTGTATTATATAAAAGTGTTATTGTAATGTTACATCCCTGAGAGGGACGACGTACGAGCAATGCTTCTTTTCGAATTACGTTAGAACGTAGGTAAGCCTGCAGACCGTTAATCGAGATCGATTAGGTGGCGAGGGTTTACGAACGTTTCCATACGCGCCACTATTGTGAAAGGCTGAGAGGGAAGAACGCGGGGAGAGAGGTATGCGGGTCGGGGTCGAGTCATGCATATCGATGACGGCTTGCATGAATTTTTCATACTCTTCTACGATTTTAAAAAGCGACGCGGAACTCGCTCGTGTATCCATAAACCCAATGACCCCTAGGGAGGATCTGCTTAGTCGATCTTCGTGCATCGTGTTCGTTATTTACCGGAGCTTCGAAACGTTCCGATGCTCGCACAAGCTTTCCGACGCGATTCGCGTGCCACCTTTCCGCGGCGTGTCTAAACGTGGACAGTGGGACTCCACCATTGACAGTCGGTTGATAAAAGGGAAATAAAAAGGAAGGGAGAAAAAAAAGAGAATTCTCATTCGTAGAGCATCGCGAGAGAAAGAAAGAAGAATGAAAGGCTATGGTGGCAGTCGCGGAGGGAGAGAGGGCGGTTTGCTGGTGGGGGTAAGCACTGGGGGAAGGGGGTTGGGGTGCAAGAGGAGTCAGGAGGAAAGAGAGAAGCGAGGAGTGAAAGATATTGGTAATCGAGGAATCCGGGAACCCAGAACCGTTCGAACGGTTGGCTGCCGCAGACGCAAGGTCGTTGTCCTTGGGGGATCAACGACCCCTCGACGAGGGATGCCGTGGTGGGGATATATATACGCCTCCCCATCCATGACGCCGCCGTCTGGGTATAAGGGCGCCTTCAGGTTGGGTTAGACCTAGGGTTAGATTTAGAAGTCAGGAATAGGGATGCGGATAGTCACGTAGAGCTATATGGATAGATAGCCGGGTAGGTGGGGAGGAGGATAAAGAGGCGACGGAGAGAAGGGAGACGACGAGGGGAAAAAAGCTGAAAGGCAGCCCGGGGATAGAAAGTCCGTGCTGGGTGGTAAGGCGGGAAGGCGCCGTAAGAGAGGCGCAGGGCTAGAAAACTCCGAGGCAGGTTCGTAGCCGAAAGTGAGAGACCCAGGTCTTCGGCCAACGATCATAGGGGGTAGAAAGTTTTTATCTTCGTTCCGAAACTTCGGTAACCACCTGTTGGGGTGGCGAAGCGCTTGAAAGTCTTTCGAGACGTCGGAGATGATTCGAGTAAATTAATGCGTATTATATGCTACGTCTTGCCGTGGGTTGATAACAGGTACGTAGGTATGCACGACGGATAACGGGGAGAATGGAAAATGCGTACGGACGGATGGAAAATATCTCCGGACGGATTAAAGGAATGCGAGGGAAAGATTATTTGAAACTTCGTATCCTCGTGAAACGTATTCGAAAATCACGCTTCAGTGATCGAAGTAAATCACGGTATCCACGGATGCTTGGCTTGCTTCCTAATACCTATTTCGTTCCTTTTTTTTTCTCTCCCGCCTCTACGCTTCTTTCTCGCGCAACTGCACAGGAAGTCTTTCTTGCCTATGGTACCTGTCGCCGGAAGGATTCGAACTTGAGGTGTCACGGTCCGTAAGGGCCGTGAGAGTGCAGGACGATAGGTGGATCCTTTCTGGACACGGCGGAGCAGAGCAGGGCAGGCGAGGCCAGGGAGCAATGTCCCTTCGAGTCATCCCCTTCCTAACGTATATGTAAGGTATGCATGCCGTTACTCGCCTCCACGGTTACTGACTCTTTTTATCGAACGACGGAATCTTCCACGATTCTTTTTCAACTTCCCCCCCGTTGGAATTTTAACCCTCTGTCGGACGCGGTTCAAATGACTTTTGAAAAAGGGCTAACACCGAAGATTTCCACCGTGCCGTGCACGGGATATCAAAGGGCAAAATATAACGAGACCGCGCGCCTGCGGGGATCCGTGGCACGATAGCAGTACCGTTGTTCATAAGTTACAGTTGATGTACTCTGCGTACTAATCGGACAGTTCTCGCGGGAATCCAAGTAAGACGAAAGAAAGTATCTACTAAAATGGATTGGAAGGAGTAGCAGCATGCCGTTTCCTTCTACTCGGTGGTTTCTCGGAATATCCTTTGCGGTTGACGATGGATAAGGATATCTGCTTTGAACTCCGAACAGCCATCGAGCCGAGTCTCACAGGCCGTCTCAAGGAACTCGGTGAAATCTCATCGGCTTAAGACCGGCCTCTCTCTGTCTCACCCTTTCTTATTTGCATCGGCTTGGAAATCTTACGTTGACCTTAGAAGGGTCGTTGGTCGATCGGGATGGGGAACCACTGTACCTTCCGGAGTAAATAGGAAAACTATCGTTTACGCCTCTCAGGGTGTAGCTGGTGTGATAAGATAGTCACTGCTGTCGCGCTGCGCGCATGTATACGCGGTATTAAGGAAGGAGACAGAGAAAGGCACGGTTTCGTTGACTACACTACTACACGCACCTATCGTGTAGTTTTTTAACGGCTCGTACTTGCCGTATGGATTATACCAACTCCACCCGAAAGGAGACGATGGAAAAAAGGAGAAGAAGAAGAAGAAGTGTCGTCCCAGACTGCACGTCACTATCGGACGTTGAAATAGAAAGGAACGAGGGCCGCCCCATATTCAACGTCTTCGTCTTTCTTTCCTTCTCTTCAATGGTCCTAATTAGGTACATACAGTGTACACATAAGGCTTATGTTACGACACACGAATGCCGTTCCAACTGGGAACCATATGCGATGGGGGGTTAAGTATCGTCTTAACCTCCTTTCAGTGTTTGGATTCTCCAATCGACTCTGGTTGATAGCTATTTAAAAATTTTGGTACTTTTCTTTATTGCATTCGTCGACTCGTTTATTATCGATGTACGCGTAAAAGAATCGATTAGTTAACGCACGAGGGACCGGAGGATTCCAATTGTACGGGAGTTAATAATACAATTTCAAATTGGAATTCATGAAACGCCGTATCGTACCTTCTCGCGTTTCACTTTATCGCTTTGCCTCTTCTACATTGAATTACAAAAAATGTATGCTTGAACGAGTATTAATGATTCGAAGTTAGATGGTAGGCATTTTATCTCGGTACGCCTGATTTATTAATTCAGCCGCGAAGACTTGCACGCCGATACGTTCGCTTCCGCGAATTACTAATTTTTCCCAGAAATCTATCTGAAAGTGTTGCAATGACGATATAATTATACGGTAACCTGTCATCCTTGACCATGCTGCTAGCAATAATCCAGCTTTGCGACGACAAAGAGGCAAAGTGTAATTTAAATTGTAATGTAAATTCACGCATCGTAGTCTTACATCCTAGCACGAACCACCGAACGAGTCGTCAAATTGTCGTGGTTATGCATCGAACGACCCGCATACGGCTGTTACGAGTGGCGAGTTAGTTTCTATGTATGCGCGTCTATCGTACATCACGTGCATATATCTGTCTTTAAGAAGACAGAGCCATTAATACTTGAAACACATTACTTTTCGGTACTCAATCGTAATCCTTGTACGCAAGATGAATTCGAGTTTGAATAATTGGTACCGATACTACGTGCGACTACTATTCGTAGTTTCACATTGTATATCCCTGTACAATGTGGTCTTAAGTTCGTGTTTGAATTCAAGCGGGCTCCGCGGATCGTTGAGATTAACTTCGTCGCAATGTTTAATTACAAACGGGCGAAAGAGCCGACGAAAGCTGCGATACGGCGTACAAAAGTGAAATCCATTCCCCGAGTTAAATAGCATTGTGATCCTAGGAGCAGCGATTTCGAAGTTGCACAAGCGACTTTTCGAATATGAAAGGATCGTTGTAGCACGCACATAACGGGGAGCCACGAGGCTTAAAGGCAAAGCAAGGTAAGGTAAGGGCTTGGCTTTAACTAAGAAGTCGCTTGGCCGTCGAACGACGTCGTTGGCCGTTTCTCAACCCTTTCGTGGTTACGTCACGTTAAAAAAGCTATTTGGGGTCAACACCCCGCTGCAGCGACACGTGTAGTACTCTTCGACTCGGTCTCTCCGTCCTCCCTCGACCCTCTCCGCCGTTCTCTTTTCCCTGGTATATCAAGGCAGCCCTCTCCTCCTCTGCCTGCTCCTCGCGACTTGGAACGCCATTGCTACCACCTCCTCCTCTAGTATCCCTTCTACTCGACTCAGTTTCCACTGGATTTCTAAGTTCCCTAGATAGTGCTCGGACCCTGTTCTAGCCGCGGACGGTGGAACGATGTTTCTAGGACCAAATGTCGCGATCATCAATGGACCGACGGTTCAAGGCTGCCGAAGATCAAGATATCATTGATGGCACCCTTTGTATTCTTTAGGACGGCGGAGTATTTCGACACGGTGGAATCTCGTGGAACGTGTATCATTAAATGTAGTTGTTTCTTTAATTCCTTGTATGATTTACGCACGAAAGATGATAATTATGATATTAATCTAAACAGGCAGATTAAAAGATGGAATTTAACATAAGAAGGGCTAGAAGACGTAATTAAGAGAAGCTCGAAGATGGATATTATTTAACGCATTCCCTTCCACGAAGGTCTATCACGCGTCGGTCGTAGTGTTCATTAATTAAAGATCGCGCAAATAGATAAGGCTCTAGTCATAGAGATAAGTCGAATCGATCGTAGATCTCGGCACGTTCCTGAAATACGAAGGAAGACGAGAGTATAGATAGAGTAGGGGGAGGCCGCGACGGAAGAAGGAGCGGCGCAGCCCCAAGCGGTACAGCCCTGGCCGTGGGCGCGCACGGCAGTAGGAGAGCCAACCAAGTTTCTCCGAGCGTGCATGCCAAGGTAGAACTAGCGCGCTAGTCTTGCTAGAGCGAAGCGAAGGACACTAGAAGAACAGCGGCAGCAGAAAACGGTGGCGGCAACGGCAGCAGAGCGGTGGTGACGATGGCGATGACGGTGGCGGTGGCGGCAGCGGCGAACGGAGAAATCAAACCGTCGTGGCGGCGTTAACGACGACGACGGCGGCGGTGGCAGTGACGGTGACGGTGGCGGTGGCGGTAACGGTGACGGCGGCGATGACTACTCCCCTTCACCCCGACCCACGTCGTCTACGTGCATGTCTGTACCTCTCTACCCCGTCGCCGATGCCGTCCCCGCCGAGTCCGCCGCCGCCCCCACCCCAGCTCCGCCACCGACCGACGGTCCCTCCGTTCCCGCGACCCCGTCCTCCCCTGCCCGACTCAGAGACTCTCCGGAGCTTCCCCTTCCAGCGACTTTTTTTTGTCCGTATACGCCTCGTCCATCGCGACAAGGCAGCCTCCAAGCCTTTTTATCAGTCGACCGAAAAGATCCGTGGGGATCCTTCCACGGCAGCGCCCCGCGCATCGTTCCGAACCAACCCTCGTGTTGGTAACGCGTTGCCTCGTGTGTACATTCGCTTGATCGAGCAACCCAGCGGGAATATTTTTCGTTACTGTTTGTCATTTGTTTACATAGACGGGCTGTTTGGAACGATGAAGAAGGGGTAGGGAAGGGAGCGCGGGAAAAAATTGTCGGGTGAATGTTTCTCTGTTTAAACGAACGATCCCATTTCGAGGAGGTCGAGATCGTGTAATAGGAGCACGACATGACGATGCTCGAACGTTGTTACAACGGTGTAGATTACGCGTGTTGGGGTAAACGTGTCAAGGTATCATCGGCGCAGCACAGCCGATTCTGGTGACGACACGCGTTCGGCACACATCGATTCAACGAGGAAGTCAAACGAAGGCGTGTTTATTTGTACCGACACAACGTGACAACTCGCGGATTTCATTGGTACAAATATACGCGCTAGGAAACTCGAGGAACGAAGCGGAAGCTGAAGCGGCGACAACGACGGCAACTACTACCAGGATACGCAAATGTGGTTGGTACTTGTACATTTGCGACTCAGGAGTTGAGAAACGGCCTCGTGGCGGAGAGTGGCCGTCTCGCTCTATCTTGCGCCGCTGCCTGGCGAGTCCGCAAGGAAAAAAGTGCGCAGACGCGAATCGCGGTTGCCCGTGCACCCGCGACGCACCTCCTCCACAGGCGTCTCGGCATGCTCATGAATTTTCTTCCGACTTTCTTCCACTCAACCCTCCTTGTTTCTTTCTCTCGTCATCCCCCGGAATGGCTGCTACGATTTCCTTTCTCCATCCCTTTCGAAAAGGGGTTTGCCTTCGTCGTTGACCGTTGCCACCGTTCCCTCTCGTTTTCAGCCGCGACAGTCGCGCGACGGGCGAGGGTCGCGAAGGGGAAGGGGGTGGAGGCGATGGAGGATTTTGAAATCGTTGCAGCGTGCGCCGTAAGCCGTAAGGACGAGCGATACGGTTGAACCGATACGACGAACGTAATCCGTTGATGTCGGTGGAAAAAATTTTCATAAAGATTCGGTGGCCTTTTAACCCGCATTTTCCTTTATCAAAATAATACCAGAAGCGATAAGCGATTGCCGTTTACGACTACTGGAATGGTGCGTAACACCGTCGACGAAGTAATAGCTCTAGTAGGTTGCACAAACTTGTGGCGACTTTGCCAGAACGAGTGCGCAGCAACACGGCATAAGAGGTAGCGAGCAGAGGTAGAGAGGGAGAGGGAGAGGGTGTGTTCGAGAAAGAAGCCCGTTGAACGAGGGCGTGTAGGTAGAGGGAGGCGCGGCGGGCATAGGGAAGAAAGAGAAAAAGAGAGGAGTGAGAGGGAGCTTGGTTACGAGCGTGAGAACAAAGGGGCGAAAATAAGTGCCCTTTTTGAGGGTGATCGAGGGTGAGGAGCGAGAAAGAGGAAAACGAAATGAAAGAGTAAGCATGTGTGTAGGTTGAGGGGAGATAAAAAGAGATGAAAATAGTTTAGTCGGTGAGATAGAGAAAGAGGACGAACGATTCATTCCTTGCGGGGGCTAAGAAAAGAGTGGGAGAATCGGTGCAAAAGAGAGAGAGAACGTGAGAGGGAAGAAGAGAGAGAAGGAGAGTTCACGAGTGCGAGTGCAAGGGAGGGGAAACGAGAAGGACGAAGTGCGCACAGGATGGCGCGAGGGAAACGGGGGTGCAGCGAGGAGCAGCGAGGGGAGGGAGGAGTATACGACAAGGAGGGTGCGAGGGGTGGGGGATGTAGGTAGAGGGTGGAGGGGGTGTAGTGGGGACCGGTGGGTAGGTGGCGGTGGTAGGATCGCGGGAGGTTGTGCGCGGCTCGGCTTCGGTGGTTCGGTTGAACGAGGGCGCGCAAACGGGCGGGTGTCGCGAGCGTTGCGAAGCGGTGAAGGGTACCACGAACGGAAGACACGGCTGTGGCGCTAGGCGGGCGTAGGCGAGGTTCCGTGACGGCCGTTCGGTGGCGCAGCAGGAATTCCCAGCACGGCGAGCACCGGGTTGGTCGGCTACGTAGTGTGCGTGCACCTCTCTCTCTATCGATGTGTATATGCGCGTATCTGCCCCGAGTCCGCGCCTCGACTTGCTGACATGGCGTCCTAGCGCTGCACGGGCCAAGTCGCACGTCCTCGGTGGAGAGGCTCTCACCCCGTCGTCGAATCAGGCGCATCCCAAGGATGCCAAGGTAAGTCGACGTGGTGCATAGTGTACGCGTAAATTTTCATACGTACAGTGTTGGAAAAATGATCGGGTTGTTACGGCTCTCGGGTGTCATCGGGAAAAACCGGGCGGTGTCGATAAGCTGAAAAATATATCATGTGCCTCTCGGACTCGCTTCGTCGAGACAGGCGGCAGGGTCGTTGCCATCGTGCCTACCCTACGAATCGATATTACCTGTGCGGGGGAGACGATACTTCGCTCTTTCTCACACACTTTCTCGTCGCTTTCTCCCCCTTTTATTCTATACCTGTTTTCTTCTCCCCCGACCGTTCGTCGAGTTCGTCCCTTGCTCCGTTAATTTCACTGTTCCTTCGTGTTTGTGTCCGTGCCATCGTCATCGTCATCGTCATCGTCATCATCGCCGTCGTCGTCGTCGTCATTCTCGCCACCGTCGTTGCTGTTGCTGTGTGGTGCACATTCGGATCGCGAGTGTTCCCCTTGGTGCTCGTGTGTTTATACATCCGCGATTGCGTGTGTGTGTGTGCGCGCGCCACGGTGCGGTATTGTGTGTGGGCATGTCGGAAGGGTTAACATCGAGAGAGTGAGAGAGAGAGTCTGTATGCGAGTGACTACGATACGAAAGGAAAGAGGTTAGTTTCGCAGTTTCTTGGAAAAATATTGAGAAAGAATAAGACGCGAGAGAGGAGGACACTACGTGGCTTATCGGCGCATCGACGGCAGCGTGCCTCTCGACGTGGATTTTCGCTCGAGCGAGAGAGGGTTGCGTAAATCTTTCCCTCTCTCCTCTTTTCCTCGTCTCTTAGAATCCTTCTATCTTTCTCTCGTTCTCCCTCTATATGCTCTGTCTCTTTTTAGTCCTCTCTGTCTCTCTCGCTCGCCCTCTGTCTCTCTTTCCCTGTCTCTCTCGAACGTGTGTCGCGGTCGGGTATGGCGCTGCCCATAGGCGCCGATACGCCCCGGGGTGTCGAGGCTGACTCGACTCGACTCGACTCGAGTTGAGTCGTGCGTCCGTCCATCCGCCGTCCATCCTCCCCCTTGTTGTGTTCATTGAGCCGCTTGTTCCCCAGTGTGCCTCTGCAGTTCCTTCCCTCATGAGGGAGCGTCATTGTTGCTGGCGGTCGTGCTCACTTCCTTCTCGTCATTTTCCCCCGTCTCTGTCCTGTATTCTCGATTTCTGCGAATGCAACCTTCGACTCACACTGACACCGATACATTCACAATAACAGGTGAGTCGTGTGCACACACCTTGCCCGTGCTCTTTGCGAACGCGCGAGATCGGATCAGTGCCACAGCCTCGGGCTCGAGCACGTGTCAAAACGTGATTTCGGTCGGTAGTGTCGCCACGCGCGTTTCAATTAATCCCTTGCTTTGCTACATTATCACGGAAAATTATGTAATACGTGGCGTTAAAACCAGGGTGACCACATTGGGGGAGAAAATGGTGCGCGTTTGTGCTCAAGTATTTCCAATCGTAGGGAAGAAAGTGAACGAGCAAGTGTGTTAGAGAATAGAGCAGGCAGTGACGTATGGATTGCGGTGTCGCAGGTGCGTTGAATAGAAATCCATTGTATTGTGTTTAGATCTACTGAAAATCATTCTGGAGATTTTTCTTTCGTGAAATAACGAAGTAGAACGGATTTAAGTAAATGCCGTTTTTGGTCCTTTTTTTCTCGAATTGATCAATTTATATTTTTTTATGTGGTGTCTTAGGAATTACTTAAAAAGTTTCTTCCAATTTATTGTTTACGGTGTTTGTTGGATATTGTTGATCCTCGTTGAAATACTCAAATTTACGGCCATTATGTTCGGAATTCTGTTTGGAAACACAAATTGTACGGTGACTAAGTGTAGATTTTACTGTTATTCGGCGACTAGTTATCTCAAACAGGGATTCGTTGTTATCTTTGAGATATAGGCATACTCGAACGGAGATTGGACTTGGTTCGCAGCATTGTACGTCGTAGAATCGTGAGACATTTTTCTTCGTGACCAGGAAAACATTATTCACAGGGGAAACTCGTTTCTTCTCTCGCGTTAGGGCCAAAGTCGAATGATTCCATGTCTCAGCTGTTTCTTCTTTTCAACATCCGATTGTAAACACGGATTTTCTAAACAACTAATAAACTATTGATACACGAAAGTATTAATAATTCGGCGTAAGGATCCGTTCATTCGTCGGACTCCCGCCAAGTGAAATAACCTCACTAGCACGTGGTTCAAACACGTGGCGTTGTAGCTATTATACGTAACACCATTTCCGAGTGTGTTCCTGTTCGATAGCAATTACCAATATTTTTGTATTAATTTAAAAAATTTCTACATGCTGCATTTTTCTTGTTATACAGTACACACTGCAAAATTTCTACGATTATAATTTTCTCAATGAATCTTTGTCCGTCTTTCTTTCTCTCAAAGTCAGATTAATAAAAACGAGTGCTGATTAAAATTCGTACATGGTCCAAAAGAAGTTGAGTCGATCGTAGTATACGCACATTCCGGAAATGACAGTACACGTATAAGCATCAGGAAACTAGTCACTGCTTTACATGCTGCCATTATTATTATAATATCACGCTAAGGACTAGCAATGTGAATCACAGATGCGTTTAAAAAAAAGAACGATATGACTTGCGTGTAGGCGACAAGTGTTCTCTTGCGCACTGAACCGTCGACGTATATATCCGTACCCACGTGTGTTTCGATGAGAATTTACATGAAACTTCCTGCGGGCTCCCGATTAAAGAACCGTGACGATTTTATCATGGTACCCCCGAGGGGTTGAAGTGTCGATTATGGTGGCTATGATGGCAAGTCATATCAAGGGGAGAGCTCGACAAAATAGCTTCCGCCTTTAGGGACTAATATCCGTGAAAGTACATTGTTCACTTTCGAATTTCCCGCGCTTTGCTGGCAGGCTTGGTCGGTAAGATAGATTTCCTTTAATACAATTTACACGTCTATCTATACACCAGAGATTTCATTGGGGGAGAATCGCGGCAGGATTTCCAGCGTGAAGAAAAATAATTAAAATATGGGGTGCTCTCTGAAGCGAAAAAGGGATTCGAATCTTATATATAAAGTGAAAGTGACTTGCTGGTTTTTCTTCCACCATAAAAAAAATATATATATTCTCATTTATATCTGAAGTTTCAGTTCTTATCTCTTCGTCTCTCTGTTCTAACTTTCCCTTACTTGAGAACCTGAATTTCTAAACCATCGTCGTTAGATTACGTTTTATACTCTTGAAATATTATTATTCGTAAGAAAAATAATTATCGGCCGGATGCGTATCTTGTCTTTATATCTCGAGGGGTTGAATATCGCAGGATACGTTGAAAAATTAACGCAGATTTTTTATTTCACGGGGAAAAAAATGCTCGTAGCCGATGTCCATGCGCCTGCGCATTCGTGTAACGGTGATGACTGTGCAACGTGCTGCCTCTCCTTGTCCTCCTCAGCCGTTGTTCCTTTTATTACGTGTGTGGATTACGACTGCGTGGTCGTCGTCAGGATATATCCATTACAAGAATGTCGGACTCCGACAGCAGTTTGCACTTTTGCCAACTCGTTGCAGTTTTGATTTTCAGATACGCCGTGACGCACGGTTAACCAGTTATTCGGTCGAGAAAATCTCTGTGAATTCTTCGACGGACAGTAATGCGAACTATTCTTTTAACGACGCGACGGTAATACCGTTTAAACGAGCTGTTTTCACTTAAGTTTATGAGTAGAGTTCATTAATGCGAGGAGAATCGATCGGGGGTAAAGATAAAGATTCAAATGCTTTCGGTAATAGATTTATAATGTACTCTTTGGATAATTGCTACCATTTAATGAAGTGGCTCGAGGAATTTTCTAATAACGTTCCCTCGTCATGTTTGAGAAATCATTTACAAAATTTTCTCATTAACAACGAAGGCCAGTTATCCTTAAGTTTCTTTTATAATCTTGCGAGTGATATTCGGAAGGGTGTCGATTACTTGACAATAGTTGGTCAATAGTGGCTAATGAAGGGGACCGTTTCCAAGGATGCATTTATGCTGGCAGTTTACCATTCTTCCGACCAAATCTCTTTTATCCTTGAAACCGTTCTCACCGAACATCATATTTACCACTCCGAAAAAAAAAGAAAAAAATGGCAGTCACACATACAATACGGCAAAATAGGAGTAACTTGTACGTTCCTCTGTTTTCATAACACCGTACATGACTATATATCGCGAAATAGATGTCCAGCTTCGCGCCCTAGTTACACCTGCGTTTAGTATCGTGGTGGCACGTAATATGTTTGTGCACGATACAATACGTCAACCAAGGTTGCCACGTTTCTTGTGAATGTTGTTTCAAAAATTCAGAATATCGATCAGCTTCATAAAGTCATTCATAATCCATTGGATTCCTGCTGCTTCTGGTGTTGAGTGTACTGTGACGTTCACGATTTGGGGGTTGAGACTTTCATGTTTCTAGATTCTTAGGTTTTTGAAGGAAATACAATAATTTTGGCGATGCTACGAGTGTACATATCTTTGACAATTAACGTATTGTTGTTGTTTAGGAATTAATTAATTCATGCAACTTTTAAATCTTCCGTAGTGAGAACAACCACGCTATTTCATGAGTTGCAAACTTATAATTGCCACTTGCACCCTTCTAAATGCATTTAATAAAGTGCTAACAGAAAATATAGAGTAGAACCTAATACTATGGCGGCAAATTTCTATTAGGATGAATTATTTCTTATTTACATCTTGCCGATTAAGTTACACTTTCGAGAAATGTAAAAGTATACTTTTCTGAGAAAAGAAGAATCTAAAAAACAACAATAGGCAAAGACACAGATATACGCTTGCAAGGATTTAATTTGAATAGAAATTTCTATGTTAGGTATTAGGTTATCACCGCGATAATTTCATTGCCTCTGTTAACAATTCTAATAGGGAAATCATTGCATCGGATTCGATAACAAATATTTTTTCGGCTCGAGTTTAATTTTGTATGAAAACGGGAGAGGATGATTCAGTGAAAACATGGGGGTGATCACTACGGCAATGCGCACCGAGGGGCGATCACTTTGAGCAGAGGGTCGGCAACGGTGCATAGATTTAATCGGTCTATGGGAACGGAACGTTGCGTAGGAAATCGCTGAAACATCACGCACCACGAAGCATGGCCGACTACTCTTATAAACAAAAAACCACTATTTCATACTCGTGCGACTCAATCTTTATTTAAACAATACATTCAGCATCATAGCCTTCCTCACAATGTAGACCAAAAGGCAACAAACACTTTGTGATACATTGTACCATACACGCAGCACAGTTTGAACAGTGATCATTTCACTAAAAACGCATTCTCCAATTTCTCTCTATCCTTATTTCTTTGATGGTATACATTTCATGCTACTATAAATCTATTTCCAAAACAATCAACTAACTCCGTCGATAAACAAAGCAATATTCCACTTCATGTAACAACACTTTAATCACCCCGGTAGATTGATAAAATTGATCAACCTCATAGTACAAAGAACGAACATTCAAATCTCTATTTCTTCTCTATCTTTGATTTATAGAATCTTTCATAGAGATTCTATCTCCATGATTCTGTTCCTATCAAGTATGAATTCTTCCTGTTAGATATTTTACTTGGTTTACGCTCGATCTCGTAGGCTTCGAAGCATAGGTGATGCGGGTTAGAAAAATTGAAGAGACTCGAGAACGTTCGACGGGGAAAAAATGTAGGGTGGGCGCCAATGCGCGCAGCGAGGCCGACCGTCGTCGTCGGCGGAAGGGTGGTGGCCGTGAGGGCGAGGAGCGCTAGAGAGAGGGGTAGGTACGAGGTTGAGGAGGTGTAGGAGGGCGCGGTGGTGGGTAGGAGGAGTAGGGTGCAGGCTAACAGAAAGAAAGATGGCTGACCCGTCGGTGAGTGCACGCGTGAGTGCGTGAGAGTGCCCGGGCTCTGTGTGTACGTCAAAACGTATCTGTGGTCACATGTCTGAGAGGGGCAAGAGTGTGCTCTTCAGAACTGAGATGCAACGTCTCGGAATCCTGCGACTGAACACGATGATATTCTTTTTAGGGTTGTCGGGATGCTCTTCAACTCGTTAAAGCTGTCAGTAAGCAGTATTTCTTTTTCGTTAATATCTAGGGAATTATATTATCGATTAAATCCTATGGGAAATCGTAGATATTGTCTGTAAAGTTCGTACGAAGTATTTAACGCATCTCGGGGCTGTTCGATCTTGATTTTCTCGTGGACAGAGTTATTGTATTTCAAGGATTAAAGCGAAGATTGAGGATGGATTAAAGTGGATTTTTCAGTAGAATAAAAAACGAAAATATCTAAAATGTATCAGCGCGCGTCATCCTGTCGACAAACGAACGTATCAGGAATGCTGCAAGTATTTCTCCACAAAGGTTCTAAAATGTGGGACACGCTCCTCAGTAGCCAATCCCTCTTCCCCTTTGCCGCAAAATTCTCCGTTAACTCCGTACCTGGTGCTTCCACTACAGGTAACGGAATGAGCCGTACCTGTGCTCGATACCGACAAACTCACACATGCCTGCGCGCGCCTCACGCACGCACTCACACATGCGCAGACTCGGGAATGTGTGAACTGTGAGCGCGTTCATCGTTCCAAGCACATCCTGGCACTCCCCCAGTGGGAGGAGGTGCGTCAAGGGACAGATATCCGAGTACACATTTGCCCCACTCGATTTCAAACACTCCCGAATTATATCATCGGCAAACGGGTGAAACCCTAGGTATCGAATAGATTTATCCAAATGCCGAATCAGAAATTGCCGATTCCACCATTTTTATCGCTAACCGTACCCTGTGCTCAGGTATTTTTACGTCAGGTATATTTAAATTCAGGGAGAACACGAGAGCATCGTGATTCGAAAGTTTAGGGAACCGGGAGAATTTTTTCGATAAATTTACAAGGTATGGGATCAATGGATGAAAGTGGTTGGGATTTACGTGTGGGTACAGGGATATTTTTTTTCGATAAAAATGTCCATATTATTATTTTCAATTTATTTATCATTGTGGATTTCTTGTAAAATTATTGTAAAGGGTGAAAGGAGTTTTGAATAATTCCGACGTAATAATAGCGTACAGGGTATGGAATATTACGAGTATGTACGTCGTATCGGATTATTTTCCTGTATCGAGTTTTAACTCCTATACTCGGACGACGTATCTTTTATCCGTTTATCTGTCCATTTCGCTCGTTCATCGTACACTCCGTTGGCTTCAACCTCGATCGTACCGTTGAAATTCGGTCGATCGATGGAGCAACCCCCTATTCTAGAACGATTAATGCCTCTGGATGTGTTAGCCTGTCTCGTACCGTTTTCTCTCTGCGATCTTTCTTCGTTTTCCTGCTTCCCCGATACTCCAATGCGTCGTTTCAGTTAGTAGCAGCCATGTAGAAAAACCGTGTAGCCGCGAAGAGGGTAAACCTCGTTCGAATGTTGCAATCGTGACAATATTTACAGATTATTCGTTCCGTCATTATCGCGAGCGCCGTGCGCAAACGAGCAAAATGGGGAAAAATATCGTCGTCTGCACAGTGGTGCACCGTGACGGCCTGCAGAATTCCTGCGCAAACGATTTTGTCGACCGACACGTACATCCTTGAGCGATGACTCAGCGGTATGTTTCTCTATCGATACGTATTTCCTTGCGCGACCGCGTTAAGAATAATTCTAAGATAAAAAGCCCAACTCCTTTAATGCTATTAATGGAACCCACTGTATCCAGACGTTTCTCATGTAGACACGTATGCGGTGTACGTACCCGTATCCTCTGTACGCGGAAGCGTCGAAGCGGTAAAAGGTATAAGTCAGGGGTAAGCGGAGGGAGAAGGAGGGAGAACAAAAAGAGAAAGAAGAAGGCAGAACGGCAAAGTAAGCGAGAGAGTGAGAGAAAGAGATGGAACGAGGGAAAAGAGAGAAAGAGAAAGACAGTGGCTCTGGTAAACTCGGAGAGACGGAGAGACAGAAGGGAGGACGAGCGAGGATTTCAGGCTCTCGAAACGCAGCGGTATTTGCCGCGCTTTGTCGTTCGTTTTGTACCTCGGCGTGACTCTGCCGCTGGTGCTGATTACGCAATGCGTGGCCATGAGAGGAGCGAGTCGCGTACACACACGTACGTACGCGTACACAGCTTCGATGCAAAGAGGTGTGGGTCATGACGAGAATGTAGAACGTCCCCGTCGGTGAGTCATATACAGGCGCGTCTGCGCACATGCATGTGCGAGCAACAGGCACGTTTCTACGTACAGATTCTCCGTTGATACGATCGTGTAAGTGAGAATCGGCTGGTGTGCACGCGGTTCTCGGTGTCATATCGACGGAGGTCCAACACTCGGACTTGGTATCTCGTTATGTTTACAACACAAATTGCGATCGAGCACGCGCGCTCAAGTATAACGTGAACATGATAGGATCGGAGGCGTCCTCTTCGCAGTTGTGTTTCGCTGGCTCGCGCACGATCTTTGCCGAGAGATGTTCTATTCGCCGCAAAAACCCCGTTGTTTTCGGGGTCACTCGGGAGACGCGAGTCGTACGACACACGATGAGTGTCTGCTGCGCACACATGAGCGCACGAGAGCGATAGTGGTGGGTTCGTGTGAGGATCTCGCATGGTTTACCCGTGCGACGGATAGGCATAGGCGTATAACCTAGGAATAATGGTGTTGGTTGCGACGACGTTGCTCGACGAAGAAAAACTCGGTGGTGACGGTGACGACGGTGGCCGTGGTGGTTAAGGGAATGTAACGGGACGAAGTTCGTACGGTGCTCGAGCGGTACATTAGTAACTGAACTCCTTGCAACTTGGATTTCCCTGTACAAATACCACGTACCGTCTGGCAGATTTCAACGAATAAATGCGATCGTCGTACCATTTATAAAACGCTGTTGAAACTGCAATACGTTTTAACACGACTTTAGCTTCCGTACGACGCGAACAGGTAGCTGTTGGATGCTCGTTACTTTCGTATTTCATACTTGACGTATTTCTATAATTCCCTGATGTACGAATGAGACGTTAATGCGGCTACCGTACAGATTGAATAGTATTCGAATACCGCGATGCGTGTAACGAAACATACGATTCCGTAGGAAGTCATTAAACACTGTGATCGATCGGTGGACGAAGATGGATTAATCTTAACATACGTTGAAGTAGTTATTCGTCTCGCGTCTGCTGTTGGGTGAATATTGTTACGAGACACGTTGATTACCGCTAGAAATGACTTTTATTTCAAACTCGTGGCCGCGCGGGTCTGTTAGGAAACTCGTCGGGGCGACTTACACGAATGTCTATACGACTAAACAAATATAACCGAAAGATGGCAGAGGACCGGCTTATGTGTGTGCTCACCTTTCGCAGAACACAATTGTGTACACTGTCATGGTTTTCATTTACGTCTGCTCGTTCGATTTATTCCTCGAGTACCGGTATCCATTTCACCAAATATTTCGTTCAAGTTTTTGCGAGGTATAACTAACAGGTACCCGCGAGATCGATCAACTTCTACACGAATTAATCTGTAACTTTGGCACGGAGTAAGGAAGAAATATAAGATTACAAGAATCGACTGAAATGCATTTTCTCACCGTCAAAATGAATCCAAAACTTCCGCCTTCATTGGCCATATTATTGTTGGTAACGATCGTTAAGAAACAATGTCGAGTGTCGATTGCAAAATAGCTTGCCGCCACGAGCCGTATAATCGATATCGTCCGTTTTGTAATCCCACTTTTACACGCTCACACTTTTCTGCGGATGATTTAATATAGTAAGGAGAATCCGCACGATATTATTACGTAATCCACTTATCAAGAACGTGTCTCGGCGCTGAATAAGCAATGCCAAAAAGAGGAAAGAGTTATCGAATACCGGGCATTTACTTGGGATCTTTACGAATTTCTCGATCACGATCGTTAACGTGAACGGTGCAGTATTATAACGCGGTGTCGTGCCATGGTGTCTTGCCATTCACCGTGAAAACCGTTCACTCCGGGTACCAACAAGGTCGTGCAAGGTCGTATACTGCCATCCTGTATTTATATTGGCCGTATACGACGATATAGGTTTACGGAAGTACGTGTGCATACATGTACATCAGGATTTGCGCGCGAAACCAACGGAACCTGGTATCGATCCGAATGCGTAGAAAATACTATTGATTCTCTCGGCCGACCCGACGACCTCTTCTCCACGTTATGGAGTCGCGGAGGCAGGACCTCTCTCTCTCTCTCTCTCTCTCTCTCTCTCTCTCTCTCTGCGCCTGCATCTCTGTTTCTCTCCGTCTCCCCTCTTTCCTTCCGTTATCAGCTTAAAAAGTGTTCTTGTCGATTCCTTCCACGCACACTCGCAAAGCGTCACGCGTGTGTTTGTAGCAGCGAAACGACCCCGCTTTAACTGTATTTCCACGATTGCAGCAATTATGCAGCCCAAAAAGCGTGAAACAGTAATCCCGATAATTCCCTCCATCCCATACTTTATCGTAACGTCTGAATCAGCGGTTCTTCGTGATTTTCGTATCTTTCCACTTTTACGCCATTTATCCGTTCGATCCTTAAAGCGGCTGTAAATTTCACGCGGATGGAACGGACAGACATCGTTTTTACCTCTTCTCTTTTTATTTCTTTGCTTTCTTTCTTTCCATTCTTTTTTTATTCTCTCTCTCTCTCTCTCTCTCTCTCTCTCTCTCTCTCTCGCTCTTTCTCTCTTCGTTCAACCAAAGATGCTGCACCGGTTGAGAGGGATTTATTTGTTCGAGCCGCGAGACGATATTAGGTGTACCTGTTTAGCCGCTTCTATCCTTTTTTCCTTTATCGCGCATCACGAATTCCGCCCTTCTCGTTCGACCGAGGAAAGTCGTTTCTGCCACATCGCCGTCCCGGAGAAACAAACGTTACGTACGTGACCGTGATTGGGTCGGTGAAGGGGTAAGGAGAGAATTACATAAAAGGCACGAACCGAGCGAGTCGCCTATTTGCTCAACCTACGTCCTCCAGGGTCGTACACCCACGTTCATACTTCGTGCGTATCGTCCCGTGAGCTTACACGGACGATTATGCATGCAGCTGCTATCGTGTGTGCACGTAGAACGTTTGGAGGACTCGGCCGGGACGAAATATAATTTTATACGATCTTCCTGCCGGGGTTAGATACATGAAAACTGCCTTCTCCTTCTCGTTCCATGCAAGAAACGTAGTACAGCCGATATGGATGAAATGCGGGGAAATACAATATCCACGATTGTCCCTCTTACGTTTCTACATTAAGTCAAGTTTGCATCGTCACCCGGTGATAGTTCGAATTCTATTACCTCCCGTATACATTATTCCTTGAAATGAAATGTATTAATTGTTATCTCTAACACGTGTCGCGATGAGCGCTTAAAAGGCTTGTATTTTCGACCGATCGTTAATTCGTTTTTAACGATAGCATACGATTCCTTTCTATTCGCAGATCACGAGAAAGAAGGACATGATAAAGTGTGGCCGATGAAGAAGAGAGCACGAGCACCGCGAGCACGAGTACGAGTAGGAGCACGAGCAAGAGCGAGCAGCTTCGTCGAGGAAGGCGAGAAGAAGCGACGACGAGGCGGCGGCAGCGGTATCGATAAAAAGATCAACACTAGATCTGATGTTAGCGGACATTAACGGTAACCTGGCGGATCTGAGAAGCGAAGCGATGGCGTCGCAGAGGTTCTGTCTGCGCTGGAACAACCATCAAAGCAATCTACTCTCCGTTTTCGACCAACTACTCCATGACGAGTCGTTCGTCGATGTTACGCTGGCCGTCGAGGGTCAATTACTCAGGGCACATAAAATGGTGCTTTCGGCGTGTAGCCCTTACTTTCAGGTGAGAACACCGTCCCAGAGATCGATCAATGAGATGACGATAATCGGTGAAAATGTCCCTCGATAAGTCGTATTACGGAATGTATTAATAATTCATATAACGTTTAAAATGCATTTATAGCAGCTATTAATAATTCATAGCGTCTATTAATACTGTACCTTCGAACGTAGAAACTGACGAGTATCCTATCCTTCTCACGTTTCAGGCCCTTTTCGTCGGCCACCCCGACAAGCACCCGATAGTCATTCTTAAAGACGTTCCTTACGTGGACATGCGGAGCCTTTTAGACTTCATGTACCGCGGGGAGGTCAGCGTCGACCAGGATAGGCTAACAGCCTTCCTGAGAGTCGCCGAGTCTCTCAGGATAAAGGGCCTGACGGAGGTAAACGAGGACAAATGCGATTTGCCCAGTATTACCTCCTCCCTGCTTGGCAATCAAAACACAGTACCTCCACCACCACCGAATCTACATAGAATAAACCAAATCGGGCCTCACCACCACGTCTCCCAGAAGAGGTTCCATCATATGTCGAGCCATCCTCTTCTTGGTTCGGCCTTAACTGCGCCAAAGAGGAAAAGGGGTAGACCGAGGAAGCTCAGCGGCTCCTCAGACACGCCGATCGGCGAGATCACGGGCCAGGATCTTCAATCGTGCTCGGGAGCGGATCTCGTGCAGGGTTCACCCGAGATGATGGAGATGAAGATGAGTATTGACTTTCAGAGCGAAAGTACCGGTAACGGCGGAAGAAGCGGTAACGCTTCCGCGGGTAGTAACAACGTAAGCAGCAATAACGTCGGTAATTCAACATCGGCAACGAGCAATCTGGCCGCATCCTCTTTGTCGTCGTCGAGAAAGGACGAACCAACGGAAAATGGTACTGACACGCCCGAGTCGCTGACGCCTCGGGTGAAACGGGAACCCGAACCAACGCCTAGCACCTCTGCGCAAGGTGAGACATCGTGGATAGTTTAACGATAGAATTATACGTGCTCTAGGTGCGTGTAGAACGCAGAATATCTAATTTCTCTTTTTCGTTTCTTTGCATTCAGCCTCGGATGAGACATTCGCGCGGCCGCACAGTAGACAAGGGAGCGAGGGTTTCAAGCAAGGTAAGAGATACTATAGACAGCTTGTACGATTAACATATGCGCGTTTATTAGATGATTGAACGTTTTGTATTTTATAACCATAGTAACACAAACGTCGTTGCATCTGTAACCGTTGTTTTACTTGAGCGAATTTAACAACTTGCTGCAATTTTAATATGTCTTGTGGATTCTATACGTTTCTTTAATGAATCTTACGCAGAGAACTGAGAGAGGCGTTAAAGATTACATTGTTGTAAGTCGGCTAGTGATATTATCATTCGTATTTCTTAAAAACTCCGTTTTTTTGCAATGATTTACAATTGAATGGTAGCAAGTTTTGCGGGATCTTTCAAAAAGCTGCCTTAAATATGTCTTTCTATAGTTAGAGGTTTCAACGGAACTTGTATTCGAATACTTGAAGTATTTGAGAAAAAGTTTCAATAATAATTACTTTTAGCTTTGAAATACAACATATTGCAGTTACGTTGAAAAAGTCATTTGTTGGATTGAAATGAAATAGTAATATATTTATGTTTGTACTTGAGTAAATAGTTTAAAGGTATATCCTCGCATGATTCGATACCCTTTTT
This sequence comes from Cerceris ruficornis, assembly GCA_963989415.1. Taxonomy (NCBI): domain Eukaryota; kingdom Metazoa; phylum Arthropoda; class Insecta; order Hymenoptera; family Crabronidae; genus Cerceris; species Cerceris ruficornis. The sequence continues at coordinate 8,780,730 of OZ022523.1, forward strand.
CATCAATGTAGAAGAGAGACCGTTGATACAACATTCCTCTTCGCATACACATATAGAACTGAAAAAAATGGCCGAATCGTAAATATCGTTAATCCAATGAATCTACATTCGATAGTTTTAACGATTACACGAAATTATTCAGCGACAATTATCTACGATCGTGGAATACGGTGAGCTCGAACACGAGATTTAAGAGTGTCTTTTTTTTTCCTCGAAAGATCATGCCTTTCTCTGAATTCACAAATAACCAACGTAGTGATTAATATATTAAGACATAATTTACGACTTTTCCATGAAATTGCAATCGGATTTTAACTAGAGCAAGCGAACTACTAAAAACTACTGCTTTACGATGTGCTAATGAGTTTGACTTTTCAGAATTCTCATCCGTTAACTTCACCTTGCCCACTTATTGCGCGACTGCAACTGTAAAACTACGTACGCAGTATCGCAGCAAATTACTTCCGGGGAGGCTATTTTTTTTGTAATCGCATAGACTCCAGTTTATACATTTCACATTTCAACTTCTCTCGAGTCGATAGATTTGTTGATGCGCGGGCGATTTCCGGTTTTAACACGCCACCTCGAGGACCGACGGTCCGTTCTAGCGTGTATTCTCACATAGAGCAATTTATAACATCGACGAGTCAGAGAATGTACCGAAACAAAACAAAAAAAAACAGTAAAAAAAAATACGTATGTGATTTGTGTCTGGAGCAGGTGAATAGGCTCCCAGGAGTTTCGTACGTGTCACGGGTTTTTAAAGTCGGGCCGTAAAAGACCGTTTCCCCTTTTTGTGCAACCCGAAACGACCTTTCGGCACAGTCAAGCCGTAGCGAAATATTGAAACACGATATACATACATACATATATATATGCGCACTTGTGTTTCACGGGTTTTAGAAAACGAGACCTACTTGAGCCACGCGTGTTGATCTGTGACAGCTCGGAATAATAATACTAAACCAAAAAAAAAAAACAAAGTACAGAAAAGATGTATACATATATATACACACATTTATATATATGCATATACGTATTGACATATATCTATATATATATGAGAGAAAGAGAGTGTGTGAGAGAGAAAGGAAGCCGTCGTCTCGTTGAGCCCATGCAGGCATGTGTTCCTCCGAAACGACGAGACGTTCGAGCGGAACCAAACGTGCCACCAGACACACAAGACTCCCTTTGAATGCTGTAGCCTCCAAAAATCTAACCCACCACCCACCGGTTGTCATTGAGGACATATGTATTTATATATAGACATATATATACATACCCATATGTAATTATACGCTCGGCCAATGTGCAGCGCCTCGTTCCTTCTTCTTACCGTTCATTTTCCACTGTCGTCTCTCTCTTTCTGGATGTATATATGTGTGTGTGTATATATGTTTAACTTTTTTTTTGCCGTGCGTACATGTTATATGTAATATATGACGATGATATATTATATATAATATCGCGTATATATATAGACACACATGCATACGTCCGTTTATCTATCACTTTATACTTATTTAATCGATCCCTATTCTACATAAAACAATCATCCCCGCACGAATGAGAAACGCTTCGCTGCCATTGGCCATTTGGTAAAAGGAGGGGGTGGAGCCAGCTTTTAGCGGTGCTTTAATTTTTTTTCTGATTTTTATTTAAACGCTGGTTAACTCTTTTACGTACGTTCGTTGCAAGGAAGATGATGATATCTTATATCTATACACACATATATATATATATTTTTTTTTTTGAGTGACAGACCGCGGTGAGAGAGGTAGGAAGCTGATAATAAGTGTGCGTTTTAGTTAAGAGAAGAAAAGAGATCAGAGTTAAAACGGACGACGAACGTCGGCAGGTTGTCGCTTCCGCCTTCTCTTGCGTTCTTCTCGTTTGCCTAGTTTAAAAACAACGACGCACAGGAAAGAGAACGGAGAAACAGGATTAAAGTAAAAGAAACAAAAAAAGAAAGTACAGAACGAACCGAAACAAAACAAGAAAGGACACAGGACAGATATTATAGAGAGAGAGAGAGAAAGAGAGCGAGAGAGAGAGAGACAGAGATGTAGACACGGACAGACAAACAAAACTGAAGTGAAAGAGAGAGAGAGAGAGAGAGATAGAGAGAGAGAGCGAAAGAGAGAGAGAGAGTAATGAAATGAGAGAAAGAGAGAGAGAGAAAGAGATCACAAAAGAATCGAGTGTGACGTAAGTTTTATAAATTATGTACACGTTAAAAGAAAACGTAAGAAAAAGCCGTACCCTGACGTACGCATGCAGACGCGCGCGCGCGAGACAGAGTGCTTCGAAGACGTCGAAGATGATCGTTCGGTAGTGATCGTGAAACGTGTTGCTTTATATTCTCTTTGCGCAGGTGAGTTGAGATTATCTGAGTCACCATTTGATCTCTGAGAGATTACCTTTGCGCGGGGGAAGCGAGGGAACTAGGGGAGGCCAGCCGCTCAAAATGAAAACCGTCTCGAAATATATATATATAATCAAGTACCATAAGAGAAAGCCGAAATAAAAGAATCTGATATACAGAAGCAAAAGCGAATTATATAAAATATACATATTATATATAAATAATATATATATATATATATAAACCGAAAAAAAATATATATATAAATAATAATTACATACATACAGTATACATGTCGAAGAAGAGAAATACTTCGTATCTTTTCTCGAGCGTCCTCGATCTCGATGGATCGTCTTCCCGTAGGAAATGGATACGATTTAGACTGACGGGACGCACGGACGGAAAAAAAGGGGGTTGTCGACTGTGTGTATATATGCATTATTAATATTCGTACATTCCTGTACGCGTATATATATATGTGTGCGTTCGTCTTGCCTGCACATGTATGTACGTATGCATGTTCGGTGTGTGAATGTGTGTGTGTATGCGGCATCCGTTGGCGTTTCCATGATGGTGATAGATACGAGCGAGTCCGAGGTGAACGGGAAAGAAGAGAGGACGTGGTCCACACGCGAGCAAGGGTGAAGAAAGTATGGTTGTGTGTACGAGTGAGAGGGAGTGAGTGAGAGGGAGCGAAATAGAGGGAAGTGAGACGGTATGAAAGAATGCATGAGAGGGACACACACATCGGGAGGAAAGAAAGAACGAAAGAAAGAAAGGCTTCGTTGGGTCGCTGAAATGCTCTCTTCGAGGTATGGCAACAGGACTATAACGGTCCTCTTCGTAGCCGTACGGAATCGTGGCAAAGCCACGATCGGTAGCGAGCACTAGCGAAAGGATGCATGAGAACGAAAGAATCCGAAAGAGGGAATGACTATGAACAGGGGTGGGGACACGAGAAAAAAAAAAGGCGGGCACGGTGTATAAAAACATCTTACGTGAGACAGAGTTGACGGACGGCGGGTTCGAAATACGGTGACTCTTTTTTGCTGGCTCTACCCTTCCTCTTGCTTCCCCCCACAAATATAGAAATAGGTTATGCCAATACAATATTTTTACACATATTATATTCTTTGCTATACATATACCTTATTAGATTTTATCATTTTAATACATTATGTATATATATATGTGCATACGTATATACATACATACATACATAGATTTATAGATATACACATACGTTAAAGAAAAGTAACAAGCGCGGGAATTGAAAACTGCTTAAAGGAGAGAGTTCTCTTCGTTTCAGACTCGGAGGAGACATCGAGTGGCGGTGGCTCGCAGTCACCGACTCACATTCGTATCAACTTCGAGCGTTGCTTTCGCAAGGAGTACAGCACTTCGTCTCTTCAGGGAAAAACGTCGGCCGCATCCGCGTCCGCGGACGATCAGCAGCAACACTCCGACTCCGAGTCGGAGCAGAAGGTGTCGAAAGACAACTTGAGCAGTGCCATATTCAATCTGGTTGCCGGTGAGTCGGAGATCAGCCAAAGTGACTTCGAGGGATCGTTTAAGGTTGAGAACGAGAGAACAGAGGGTTCAGTGCGGGACTTCTGCGTGAAAGAGGGCGACGTATACCGGTGTACCGTATGCCATCGTACCTACACACACATCAGCAACTTCTGCCGGCACTACGTCACCTCGCACAAGCCTAATGTCAAGTACTATCCTTGTCCGGTTTGCTTCAAGGAGTTCACGCGGAAGGATAACATGGTCGCCCACGTTAAAATCATACATAGCCTTAAGCCGCACATGAATCTTAGCAGCAGTGGCAGCAGTAGCATGGGCCAGCAGCGGTAGATCGCTGCCAGGAGGGTTTTTTTTTTTCACGTTCTGCCTACTTTCTCAGACTACGTTCCTTCGTTCTTCCTCGTTGTTTCGTTGTAAGCAAGGAAAACGGAACGTCGCGAACGATCCTGCGAAGCTTTTTTTGGTGCATTTCTTACGAGCGGAAAAAGGGAAAAGAATAGAAAGAAACATACGTTTCGTATTTCCTCATACTCTGCAAGGACAAACGAACGGCGTGCGAGGAAGTGGCAGAAGTAATTGATTTTAAGAGGAACAAGAGCTCAAATGAGGACGCGAGCGTTGAACGATGAACTTTGGAATAAGTCCACGGCTTGTACGGGAACAGCCGTTGAGAAATGTTACGAACGGAAGGAGGGAAAACAAGTAGATAGGTTTTGTCAAGTAGAGAAACGTCAGAAGTAAGACTAAGGGAAATGGTTTCATGAAATGGATACCAAGATCAATTAATAGGGATCATCGGGTGAAGATAGGTATAAAAATATAATAGTCGAATGAGCAAACGCTCAAGTTTTTAGATACTTGATCGTCGTCGTTACGTGAATGATGTTACACGTTCGCAATTTCACGTATCGAGAGAAAGAATGAGATGGAGACAGTTGAAGATGTTACATCGTATGCACGTTATTTCGGAAAACATGGGAGGATCTTGATAGAGCGGCTTTTGAAATCCGTTACACAAGCTCAAATTATAGTTTCTCCATTCCGCTGAATCGACGCTACGTTATATGGATCATTGACGCAGAGAGTTGCGAATGACGAGAGGAAAAGGGATATTACAAATATCTACATTGAGAAGGATCAACGAACCTACCATGAGAATTGAATCGTTTAACGTGGTAAAGGTTTTTACGAAGCGTCGAATCGGCTATTTGTTTTCTCTTGATTCGTTCGGAGGTCTGCCCTTTCGGACGAGACTGACACCGAGGGTGTGACGCTCCTCCTTGGCCAGTCCCGCGGTACCGGAAGTTTCCTTCCTCGAGGAACGATTTACGCGCGTAATACACAACGGGCATTAAGTTACAAACGAAACGAGCTTTATCGCGCCTCTCCCTTTTCAACGGGAGTATCGCAAACGTATACAAAATGAAATGAAAATGAAAGGAATATATGCATACAAAGAATTTATATACGATTCAACCGGTGCACTCGTTCGGTCGTCTCAACGTAGTTCTGCGACAAACGGGAGTCGGTTGTAAAAACATAAAGAATTACACAGTGGAATCGTGAATCCAAATCAACGCAAAATATATTAACTATCGCAAGACTAATAATAATTAACGGAGAGAATCAAACGATGTTGCATGTAGAATACATTCGAGAGCCGATACGTGTTAAAACGAGTTCAAATGAAAAAGCAGTACATGCATTACACGATAGAAAAATAAGGGAACCGCGTAGACTGAGTAAATGCAATATATATGTACGATGACTGTTCGTCATGTTGTTGAGCCGTTGAAGATGCGTCGAGCTGTGTCGAGCCAAGATTCGAGGTTACATAGTAAGGTAGTAAATGGAGCCAAGATAGAAAGAAGTCCGCAGATAATGGAAGTAATATGAAAAAGTCAAACGAGAGAATGATAACGGATATATATTAAACGAAACGGGACATGCAATTCTTGAAAGACTGCAGAGGGACGGTTTTAACGACACCAAATACAAGATAGTACTGACATTGGATAGACTGAAGGCACTTTAGTAGTAACTTAACGCCGTGCCATCCTATGCGACGATGCCCGATTGAACAGAACAGTTTATGCCGAGCCAGTGATACTTGCTTTTCGTATTTTACACGTATTTAGACTTCATTGCCGATACCATTCGTTTCATTTTATTCCTCGATTCTATTTTAAATTTTTATATGCGATAACAGTCGTATGCGTTAAAGATTATATAGCGTTATAGGTAATCTTAGAGAGAGAGAGACATATATAGATATATTATATATATATACACACACATACACAGAGTATATTGTACGGATCTTTAAGAGCCGATACGATTTTTATTGTTACAAGCTCTTTTTCTTTGACATTAGTTCATAACGGTTTCTATCGGTTGTTTCTTCTAGTTGTTTCACGGTGAACCTTTACGTTTCTAGAAAGTTAGCAAAAAGTGATCGTATCTCATGGTCGGTACCTACATATCAGAAACACAGTTTTCACGAGGTATGTCGATTTATAATAAGATCGTTGAAGTTGACGATAGAACGGTTAAAAAGCGAGCTCCAATTGAATCAGTTACTGTTCAACGGATTTACGAGTATAGAGATGGCATATAGGCTTAGTCGCGAGAGACAGCACTAAAATACGATTGTAGCTTACTATATTTTGCACCTTACACTTTGTCGAATCCTCTCTAGTCGAATGGTACGTTCATAGATCGCTGTTAATGTTATGAACGATTCGCATGAACCAGAGGGGAGGCGAGACGATTTATATACAAATTTTTTCACTAGTTGGGCATAGACGTTAGACGACTAGAGGCTATATAATAATAACTATTATTATTACTGCTACTATTAATTAATTATTATCGTAACGGAGACCTTCGTTGTTATTTTATAAATGAAAAAAAAAATTCGTGGGAGATACACGAGAGGAGATACGGGATCCCCCCGCCGTATTCGAACCGGTTGTATCCGAAATTACCCACGATTGACCAGTGTTGTTCGTTCGTTATTATCAAGAGGTATCTAGCGTTGCAAAGATAAAAGAATTCTAGCTGTAAGGACACATACAGGAGGGACGTACGAACCTGGCGTACCTCCTGGCGCAATTACGCGTACTTTTAGAACGATAGAGGGATATATTATTAGTTAGGCAGGCAGCAAAGAATAGAGAAGTAGGAAAAATCGAAATAGAGAAAGACGGTGGAATTATTAATGGCATGAAGGTTTATGTTGTTTTTTTTTTAATTTTTTTTTCTTTTTTTTTTTAAATCGTTTCCGATTACGACGGACCGTGCCGCTGACTCGGGAATCAGTATGCTCTCAGGTCAATTATCGTCAAAATTGTAAAATTTCATGGACCAAAGAGTATCCGCCTCTTTAAGCGGTGGATTATTTTCGGCGGACGAGAGGACGATCTTCCTTTATTATTTTTTTTTTCTCGCTTTCTTTACGTTTTTTTTTTTCTCTTTTCTCTTTCCTTGAAAATACAAAGGGGGAAGCGGTTACGGATTTTTTAGTCTTGACGAAATCGTTGTGTTCGCGATGGGTTTCGACGGAAGGCCCGTCCAAAAAAATAAAAAGATGAAGTTAAATAAAAGTTACGGCACGATCATGGGGCGGGAGATGTAAACTGATTTATAGTTGATATAAATTATATTAAAAAGTGCAAAGAGGCAGCGGCTAGACAGCTTATATCGATTTTAAAGTAAAGATGAAACAAAATAATAATTAAAGTAATAACACTCACATTTGATAATCACTGAGAGGCTAAGACTAACTCAATTTTAGATGTCAGAAAATGAAGAATGATGTATATAACGAAGGCAAAGCGTGTTGTCAGTACCGTGTGGAAAGTACAGCGAAGTAGAGCTCTTGGGTCGCCTAAGAAATATCATGATTGCCAAAATTGAAAGAACGATTCGGTTAGGTTCTTCGTCGTGTACTTCGTTCACGACAGATTTATTAATGCAAAGCCAAGAAGTTTGAACGAATCAACCTTCGATCTCTTCTTCTTTTTTCTTTTCTTTTCTTTTCCTTTTTTTTTTCTAAATCGCTCATACCTAGACTTTCCTCGGTAGCGGTTGTGTTTCGAAGAAGAAAAAGGAAAAACAGAACATAATTTTCATTCGTCCGTAGAAAATGAGAGTGTTTAGAGAAAGAGAGAGAGAGGGAAAGAGAGTTCACCCTAGTCGACTTCTTGCGTGAGAAATCGCTGAAATATGAGAAGAAGTCTTTATCTCCGATCTTGCTTACATTTCTTCGGCATTTACGTTGTCTCCTCTTTCTTTTTCCTTCCTTTTCTCTTCGTTTCTCTTCGTCCCAAGTATGTTCCATTGTACGCTCGTTTTACTTCGTTCCTTCTTTTCTTTTTTTTCCCCCCCTTAATTATTTACTGTCATTCTGGGCCTTTGTACAAACAAATCGGAGACAGTTGCAGAACACTGCGCATCAATGAGTTGTAATTATAAACGGCACGTATGCAAGTAGGCGGGGTTACAAGCAATTGCCACGAATTTCTTACCGGTATCTCAAGGCTCGTGATCAGGGTAAATTGATACCTAATTAAATTGTTGAAATTTAGCAACTGATCTTGAAGCTTGTTACGAAAGGAGGAAACTAAAAAAAAAAAAAAGAGAAAAAAATCTATCGTACGACATTCGCTCATGTTTGTTGCCTTTTAAACGTTGTTGAGACTTTTTTAGAGTTAAGGTTGTAGAAGAAGGAGATGATGATGATGATGAAGAAAAAAAAAAGAAGAAATTCATGTTGCCAATCGATAAAATTTAATAGCGGCGGTTGAAGGGTTTTTTATGGTGTAAGGACGTAACGACGTGAAATCCTTCGTGTTCGTACAAAATTAGTGTTCAAATTGTAAAAAGTGTTCATAGTAAAAAAAAAAAATGATGAAAACGCTGATAAGCGCTGTAAAGTTCGGGAGGGGGTGGGAAGTTTTTTGGGGGGTGGACGAGGGGAAAGGAGGCTTAAACGTGTAAGAGAGATAATGGCTTGTTGTACTTGCGTTACGTGCTATATATATGTATATAGAATTATATCCAGATCTCTCGACGGGGTATGAATTTTCCAAAAATTGCAATCGCGAAAATGATACCGCCGTATCGATGCAATCTCTTACCGGATATCTGCACCTGTCTTTGTACAAATTGTATCGTCAATGGAGATACGAGATATCGACTGACGTTGTACTTTTCTCCGAATGAAGGCGACTTTCTCACGCTGATCGCGGGTTAAATGGCGTGCGTAAAAAAAAAAAATAAAGAGAGGAAGAAAGCAAAAAAGAAGAAAGAAAGAAAAAGGAAAAAAAAGTAAGCAAAGAAATGGGTCTCGTTGAATGATGAGTTTTCGTGTTGAACATATTTTAATTATTTATACGTCTACGGACACTGTGGGTGGGTACGGGGAGAGAATAAGAAGAATTAAAATGCAAGAAAATTTTAATAGAATATATATTAATTATATTTATGCATGGCTCTTGCAATCGCGCCGCGCCGATACGGATATTCTTCGTCTTTTATTATTCGTCCCCTTTATGAAAGGGGCCACCAGTCAATAACGATTACTCTAAGTTTTCTTTTTCACGCGTTAGTGGGCGACGGCGACCTTTGCAAGAAACCATTGCAAGTGAGGGACAGAGAGAGGTAAATTACGAGGCTTAAAAAGCAGACTGTACTATCGGATAGATTTTAATATATATATATTAAAGAATATATATATACATAAACAATATATATATATATATATAAAAAAAGAAAAGAATCATAGTTTATTATCGCAAATAAATTACACGCATATGTACACAAGACACATATACAGAGAGAGAGACACATATACAAAATACGCGAGTTCCGCGTGAAGATGGTACATATATATATATACACATATTATATTATTGCGATTATTATTATTATTATTAATTATTATTATTATTGTATTATTGTCATCATCATTATGATTATGGATTATTATCATTATTATTATTATTATATATTATATATATGAGCAGAAGTTATATCGGATATATTTTAGCGCTAGTTGATAATACCTATTAACGTCGTTGCAGTTTTTGAAATGATGCGTCAGAAAACGAGAGTTAAAAAAAAACAGAGAGCGAGAGAGAGAGAGAGAGAGAGAGAGCGAGAGTAAGAAAGAGAGGGAGAGAGAGAGAGAGAGAAAGCGAGATGAAGTTGATGCGGTTAACTTTTAATTTTATATACATACGTTGAATTAACGTATTTCAGTGGGATCCAATAATACGTAGCGGAGTAAATCCCCGGTTTGGTGCCTTTTTAAGCGACGTAAAAATAATGACGATGAAACAAGGGAAAAACGTTAAAAGGATAAAAAAAAAGAAATAATAATGACGAAAGAAAACAAGAAGGACGCGGAATAAATTGTTACGCAAAATGCAGCGATCGCAGGCGTGCGTGCGTGCGCGCGCGTGTGTGTGTGTATATCCCCCTTTTTTAAAAAGAAGAAACAAAAAAATAATAATGAAAACGGCACGCCCGACGATCGCAAAATCTAGTGCCAAATAAGTGAGACCTTGACGTTAAAATGAGAGCGTAAAAAGAGGAATAATAATAATAATTAAATGATGAAAAAAAAAAACAAATAAGAACACGTGGAGAAATTTTATAGGGAACTTTTTAGAGGAGACGAGTCTTTTCTGACGCTGGGTAGACTTAGTATATTTTATATGCACTGATTGTTTGATTATGACTATCGATAATAAAAAGAACGGTGTTCAATAGATTATAAAAAAAAAACCAACAGCTAAAGGATTTTTAAGTCTCGCCGCAACCGTTTTGTCACACTCATTGTTTCCGAATGCGCGCCCATCGGGCGCACCTACGTTTTTTTATACGAAACACCATCCGTTACGTGTCAAACCCCATAGAACTTTACGAAATTCGCCTGCACAAGGTATCACGTTGTTCGACGAGCCAGTGATGACGATTACTTTCATCGTGAAATAATCAATGTGCATGCGAATCTCGAAGAGTCTAGTGTCACCTGTTCAACGCATAAGACACCCCATCGGACGTAGATCCTTGATCGAAAAGAAAAAGGATATACATGATCAAGGCAAAGAGGAGATGAAACAACTGCTGGAAATCCAGTCTCTCTTGATTGTATTTCCCAGCAAGTTTACGTTACTTTTTGCTTTCGTCACGGCTACGATTGTATACGAGAAAATGGATTTTCCGTTCATTGTACGTAAACACGTGTCTCTCGATCGGGGAGGAATTTCGCCAGGCAATTGCGTTAAGAATGACCGGGAAATTCCATTTCTCCCGTTGCAATAATACTTCCCTCGTATCCGATCGAATTATGTTTTCGATTTCTTTTTTTCTTACAAATTTTATTTATCGCCTTAACGGCTACGACGGCTCTTTGTTTTCGTTGCACGCATCAATCGATTTCACTTTCTGTTGCTCGTTACGGTCCTGCGTGCACCATGGAAAAAGCGACGCAATGATAAACACGAGAGTGTTCGCGAAGGAGTGACGAAAATGAACGTACAACAATCTACCATATACGATTGAAAGCGAAAAGAAAAAAAGAGAGAAAATAAACAGAGAGATCGAGAGGAAGATATCGAGACATCTCGTGCGTTACTATCAAAAACGAATTGTATTAAATTTAGTGGCCGTGCTAAGCGATTGTCGTTGGTTCAAGATCGCTCTGGACCAACCGCTTTATGTCGATACTTATCGAGAAGAGGTGGCAGTCTAATGACGTTGAAACGAAAGGTAATTACCCACGACCACCATAAGCAAAAGCGCAGTAGATAAACACGTATAGTAGAACTTTGTTTTACGTTGCGTTTTACGCCGTTTACGTTTAATATGCGTTTATAATATGTATAGTAGCACGTATGTGGAACGTGAGTGCTTTTCACGGTACACGAACGAAACTCGTGACTCCTCGTTTGATACTTCACCAGAGAGATCATCCGCGGATCTCTCTCCTTCTCTCTCTGGGATACTGTTAACAGTAACGTATCATCGTCAAGTGCCATAAACTGTTCCGTTGAGAAATCAATCACGATGAACTGCCACGAGTTCGCGTAGCCAATTTAAAAAGAGAGAAAAGTAAGGGAAATGAAAATCATCCCTCGTCATCCAAAGTCACACGAATCGGATTACGTTCCACAAACGTGTCCCACGTAGAGATTTTTTTTCCATTAGTCACTTGAACAAAATCACCGGCCTGTTTATCTTGATGTGTCCACCGCCTAAACACCATAAACACACAGACATAACATGTACACGTACGCATACGAAACAGAGACACGTACACTCGATGCCAACTATGAGGATATTCCCGCACTCACCACGAGACACCGTTACTCTTAGCCAAAAATTACTTTTATTTAGTTTCGTTTTAGCAATTCTGGATGCGTCTCTTTGGTCGCTACAGTGGCCATGGGCCGTCGTCGGCGATGCCTCCGGGTGTTTTGCAAGGCGTGCACAGTGCGAGCGATTATTTAAATGACTCTCATTAGGGTATATCACTGTGCCGTTCGTTCAGAGCATCGCCGCGGCGGATTGAGAGCAATTGCAGGTGCCAACGAGACGATCCTTAGACATTAAGATTCCTTCGCCGTTTGCTTCCTCGAACTGTTACACTTACGAATGTGAGAGATTCTTGCGGAATTCGTTTTTTTTTTTCAATGTACGCTATGATATTTCAAGTTGCAAGAGAGAAAGAGCGAACGAGAGAGAGAGAGAGAGAGAAAGATTTGTATGGGGACCGTTCGAGAAGCACGGCGCGATAGGAAATCAGCGATTATTATTTTTTATTGACTTTTGTTTTGCATGTTGCGTAAGCGCATTGTTGATTTATTATTTTTACTGTCGAGGCAATGAAGGAGAGTGAAAAATCTGGAGAATAACAAAAAAGATAAAAATATATATATATGTATACGGTTTGTTCGTTGCATTTAACTCCGATTCTATCAGCTCGCGGGCTGACGATGGAAATTACTCTTTTCAATTCCTTTTTGTTCTTTCTTCTTACGATTTATTCTGATATGTTGCACGTTTTACGGCTTCTGTCGTTGGGAGAAACGATTTTGAAGATATTCTAGAAGACACTCTCATTCTTATTATTTCCTCATTATCGCTCGCAATGTGTTTCAGTGCAATGTTATTAATATGCTCGTTGTAATTAATACGTTACACCATATTACCACAGTATGTTATATATTATCTCGTTATCCATGCAATTTTGTTGTCACGTATTGTCGATTGTTTATGGTTGTTCATTTTGCACGCAAAGGAGATATCGTTACTGATAACAAGGTGAAGCATAGTACAAAGGCTCTGACGCCACCCGCGATATTTCCTTCACTATTTACAAAATTGAAAATAACAGATTACAAAATTACACCTTTCAGAAAAGTCACTGTCCTCAAAAGAATATCGTTTCTCGCATCGATCGACATTTGCTCACGTAAAGTGCAAAGATGCTACGAGCGAATGTTTGCCACGAGGGAAAATTAATTCTGAAATAATCAATACTATTTTTCCAGATTTTGGAAAGTTTCCATTACACCGAAATGAGATTGTCGATGTGAAACAGCTCGTAGCATCCGAGCAAATTGATTCTTAGCCGCTGACCCCCGTAATTACTTCCTTTTATGTTTATAAGTCCGGCTGGAAAACGCCAAGGATTATTTTCAGCGTGGAATCGACGGAGTCCTTGGAATTTATCCATCGATCTATGTTGTATGTCGTTTTCTTTTTGTAGATAGGTATATTGTGCTATGATCCTATTATCGAGTACACTTAACACGAGACCTAAAGAGGCACACTTTGTCGCGCAACTTATTAAAGATTGGTACGATTTTACTTTGTCTTATTTGTTCCGACGTCGTGAGACACTTTATTTTCATTAAATTCTCCAAATCCCACCAACGACATCCCATCTATTCTTTTTACAATGAACCTCATAATTACTGTTTGTTAATTTTAAGTTTATATTTTCTTCGCAGCCTTATCGCCAAATGTTTATTTACATGTATCTTCCTCTAGGAACAAATTGATTTGTTATAAATCACGCTTGCATCGTTTCCCATAAACTCGCAGACGCCAAATTCATGTCGGTTCCCATTTTATTTGCATGCATTAAAAGATAAAGAATCCACTTAACTTGCTCAAATTGAACACTGTCCAAAATAAGCTTCGAGTTGCATGCAATTAGTATTCTAGTTGGTAGTAAAAGAGCAAAGTGTACAGGCAATTATTAATCGTCGTAGAAGCCCTTGAAAGAATACCATTCGAAAAGATCATTATCACTGATACAACTCTTTTCACAGAATTTTCGTCTGGCAACATCAAGACGGACGGCAGCGGTGAAACATGGAAAGAGAAGAGCCGAAATCTCGGATCCGGCAGCACGACATCCTCGTCAAATCCATCAGCGACGGACTCGTCCAGCGGGAAGGCAACGACAACAGCATCCTTGACCACGACGATAAGTTCAACGTCCACGACATCCAGCGGAGGTATGACCACCACCACCGCCTCGACGAGAGGCTCGTCGTCGTCTCCGGCAACCGGCAGGAACAACGCTCAGAACAGCGGAGGTAGCAGCAGCAGCAGCAGCCCCGCACCCACGATGAACTCGTCGGGGAGCGGATACGCGGTCGGCACCATGTCCGCGCCGACCGGACGTCAAGTTCCGAAAAGACGCATGAGACGTCGTGCTACATCCCATTCCCAGGATCCCGCGGAACAACTGACCGAAATGTCGGTCCGCGGGTTGAATCTCTTTCGCTATGCCTCGATATCCGAGGGCGTCTATCAGTGCACGGAGTGCGCGAAGGTCGACGTTCAAAAGACGTTCAAGAACAAGTACAGCTTCCAGCGGCATGCCTTCCTCTATCACGAGGGCCACCAGAGAAAGGTCTTTCCGTGTCCCGTTTGCAACAAAGAGTTCTCCAGGCCGGACAAGATGAAGAACCACATGAAAACCGTTCACGACTGCTTCATGCCGAAGGATTGCGTCGTCCCGTTCGGCTTCTTTCTCCCGCCTTAGCGGGCAGTGCGAGGGCGGGATGGGGTGGCGATTGGTCCAGCACGAAAAACGATCTCTACGATCGTCAGACGACCGTGCAGGACTAACGAAAACGATTGTGACTAGCTGAGCGCAGGATGTCCTCGATGTTTCATCATCGATGAGGCTCGACCTGTTACGAGATTAAATACTCGTCACTGGTTCGAGTCGATTTCTCTGTGTTTCTTCTAGACGCAGTCGCACTAAAGATCATGGTCGTCGAGAGATGTATGTTAAGTGCGTCCTCTTCGTGAAAGGGACAATCGTGTCGCGGATCAATCGCGTAGCCCATCCCACCCCCGCGATCCTCGACTACCTGTATCGCGCGCGTTTACGATTGTTCGTGCGTTTCGGTTTAGTCGTTTAAAATGAGTCAGGCGAAGTGCTTTTATACATGCCGAGAAGAAGGGCGAGGACTTATCACGTTGGCCAGTGGAGGAGACTCCGTCGTGAAACGGATCGGGCGCAAACACTGCTCAGCGGGACGTTGTCGAGCGGTTGAGGATTTTAATAAATCTATGGGGTGGCTCGGATGATGTGACTTCTCGAGCGGTTGTCCTGTGTACATTAGTATTATATGATCTTTGAATTTGTGCAATAGCGTGCAATGCTTGCGATCGATCGACGTTCGCCCGTCTTCTTCACTGGTGCACCTTTTCGTTGTCGTACGGTAGGGGAAATTGAACGTGGCATCAATTGGCAGACTTGGAAAGGATTTATTTTTATAAGTCAGAGTTAACGGTGTTGCTTTCTATTCCGCGCGACAGAATGACGTGTTTATCGTGCAACTAAAAGCGGGGAAACCTCTTCCTCGTGCCGATGGTGTCTCGTTTCGTTTCCTGGAGTGTACACGTAGAATGCGTTTCACGGACGAAGGAGCAAGGTATACGGGATTTCAGTGTTCGTGTTAACTTTCATTGGACGCTTTTTGGAATCGAAGGGAACTAGAATGCGAGCTCGATTTGGCAAATGACCCTTTCGTTTCAGCATGTACGATTGTATCCTTGGAAACTATTGTTTCACAGAGCTGAACAAAATTTGTCGCTCGGGGACCGCGTATCGAGAGAGTACGTTTCAAAATCTTCGCAGCATTTTACGCGGGCGTATACTGCGCAAATTTCACTTTCCTTAGAGATAGAGAATCAAAAGTCGACGCAGTTTGGACAAACATCGACGGAATTTGTACAATTAACGAGCTTTCTCGCGTGCCTTTATTGACCGGCCTTCTGTATATTTTGGAAATATCTGTTGAAAAGTTAGATAGTCATATCGACGGTTGTCCGGCGATTAAATACGTTATACGTATCATCGTTTTAAAATTATCGGTAAAAAGTGATAGGAGGAAATTCAAGAAGCTCGGTCGATAGTCCTTGTTATAGTCCTTGCACTTATAAAGGATATTCTCATTAACGAAAGCAATACGAGTATTTGGACTGACCAGAAATTTTCTAAAAGACCAATATCTTCTTTAATTAGTTTTCTCTTTACGATTCGCACTGTGCGTTTCAGCTTTAAAGAAACATCGGCGTATGATGTTGAAGTTTCAGCGTGTTAAATGTGAAACGTTGATTACAAATTACGGTTCCCTCTTCTTCTCAGATGCCCTTTCACATTTTCGCACCTTCGGAAATTCTACGTTCACGTAAAACTCTGCGAACGCAAACGATCTTTCTTCTCATTCAGAGTATGCGAGATTTAGGTGTACCAGGGCCTTCGGAAGCCAAAAAGAAGCAACAGGAAAGAAAGGCGATTTCTTAGGGACGGATTCGTAAGATCTGCCGACGGAATGAAAAGACAGAGAAAGATAGGAAGTCTTGAAAACAAAAAAAAACGTGCAGAGTTTTCGCAAGTCACACCTTTTCTCAACTCTTTTTTTTTTGTTCTTTTAACCTTCCAATAGATTTGATTCCAATGGTGCGTAGCAGAGCGTATTAGTAAAATGTTAAAAACAAAAAAAAAGAAGATGAAAATGTATATTTATCACAGAGTTTATAGCGGTTCGCTGCGAGTGCAACAAACTCGTAGAGTTCGTTAGATAGTGCCTAGGAAAGAAAGAAAGAGAGAAAGAAAGGGAGGGAGAGAAAGCGGAAGTAAGAAAGAAACAGAAAGAGTGCGAATTATACTGCATAGTAGCCTCGATACGTGTACAAGTTTTCTGGGGAAGTGTATTATAGTTCTATCGTTTAATTATTATTGCTATTATCATTATCAATTTACCATTACTCGCACTACTATTAATACAGCAACCAGCAACAATATTATTTTTATTATCACCGTTACTATTATTGCTATTAATATTATTACTTGTTTGATAAGAATTTATCTTTATTAACTTTTAGCTATGGACAAGCAACGATAAAAATTGGTTATTATTGCTAGGTATATAAGTTTAATAATGCACAGAAGCACGCACACGTTAGAGAGAAAGTTATATATGTATACAAACATAGTATATATAATGACCCGACGCAAGCTCGGGTCTTGACCGTTTGTTTTTTCTCTTTGATTTATTATTATTATTATTATATTATATTATATTATTATAATAATTTTTTTCGTTCATTCGTTCGTTTAAAAAGATAAAAAAAAAAGAAGAAAGAAATCTATTATTTGACGCATCGTTGGCACGTTTTCTTTTCTTCGGTGTTGGGGCACCGCGATGTTGGTTTAGCAAAGTTAAATAAACGATATGTACGTTCAGTGGTTAACCCTGGTAAACGAAATTTATCTAAGTTGATAACGATATTTTATAGTGAGCATACAAGGAAACGCTCTTCATGCAGTCGGATAAACGTTAACACAGAGATTGTTAAATAGATGGTTTATTATTATAATCGCATTATACTTCTGGATTATCTACGTTACAATAAACAACAAAAAACACACATATTATATATACATATATATCTCTATGAAAGAGAGCACAGAAAAGAATGGAAAATCGTTGATAAATATCGGTCGACGAGTGATCTGATAAGTAATCATTACAACACATAATTATCCTCGAACATTATTCGTTTTTCGTCTTCTATTCCTCTTATAACGTTACGGTGTTACATGTAATTAAGCAATAAAACGCGAGACACATCAAGTACTTGCACAACGATGATGTATCGGTATCGGTAAGATTTTCAAAGCGGTCTCTTCTTTCGTACTTGGATATTACACGGTTTATTAATCACATCATCCATTCATCGACTCGTTTATACGAATTTACTAGAAATATAGAGTCCTGCCTGCATCTCGAGTATCCATCGAAAGATGAAAGAAATTGATGAAGGAATCAGAAAAGGAAATAGTAAGAAGACAGTGGAAAACGGAGTTAGAAAACAAAACAGGAAGTAACTGTGACAAGCCCATTTCTCATTTCTTTCCCTGTCCGTTTTGCGAGAGCTTTCGAACGAACTACCGAACGGAGAGCAGTATTTCGGTCTTCCGCATCGGTGTTTCATGCACTCGAGTGCATCGTGTATGAATAATGCGAGCGTGGTGTGCATGGTATTGTGGCGACACATGTGTGTGATACGTGTTTGAGCGTTTTTTTTCAGAGTTATTTAAAAAAAAAGAATATATATATAGATACATACGCACACACATATATATATATAAAAATATAGATATACATATACACAAAGAGATATATTACGTGAGAGGGAATGTACATGTGCGTGCGATTATCGTCGCTGTGAATGAAACTTCTTCCAAAACCCAGCCTCGTACTCGTACGTTTGGAATGTTAATTGTATCAGTAATTCACACGAAGAAACGCACTTAATTAGCCGAAAGTGATTTCGCGTCGGATGCAGAGATAGAGAAGAACGGAGAAAATGCTAAATTTTTGTACTCTGATATCATTTTAGCAGAAGTACCGGCGACGGATGTAAGAGTTTTGGTCATTCCTGTGATTAATAACAATTGTGCATTGAAAGAAAGGAAAAAAAGTCGATGAAAAAAGCAGTTAGTTTAGTAGCTGTTGTTTCATCGTGGAAATCTTATGGTAGTATCAAATTATTGGCATAGAAATGTAATTACGTCGTCTCGATGATTCACCGATGATGTTATACCCGTTATTGATGTAAATACGATGGGCGTCATATGCAATTTCGTGCGGATTTCGTGGAGAAAAAAAAAGAAGAAAGAATAAGATGTATTTCGATAGGACAGAGGTGCGTTACAAGGATAAGACGACGAGTTGATGTATTATTCTGCGGATTTCGACTTTGCCACATTTAAAATGACTTGTGCGAGAAAAAGAAAGCTTCCTAATTTCTGTGACGTGTGCAAAAGCAATTTGAAAAAAAGAGCGGTCGTGATTTGTTTCTTCTTCACTTTCCATGCATTGTGACTACCTTACTTCTTACGTTTTAGTTTTACAGCACTATCATTAATAGCTCTATTATTACTTTATCGTGTACTATTACTATTATCATTTTTCGAATAATGTTTATTATTATTATTATTATTATTATTTTATTTTTAATTTTAAATTGTAACACCGGGTACTAGTTAGTTAGCGCGGTAAGGTGCGTTAGGCTTTAAAGGAACCACAGTTAATTAAGTTAGCAATGAAACGCGATGATAGGCGAAGTACATGCGATATAATTATATTCACAATGCAGATATTTTATTTGAGCGTTAAATGCTGTAGCTTATGGTATATAGTTAGGCGCCTTCTTGTTTCTTCCACTTTCCTTGGACGAAGAGCGCGATTAAATGCCCTCGTTCTGGCAGACGAACTTCGACCTTCCAACCATATGGAAATTCCATGCTATTTCGTCCTGGATGACCTATCTTCTTCCATGTTCGCTGCCAGAAGGTTTTAAATACACCGAATAATATATGCTCTGTGAATGAAATTCACAGTAAGGTCGTTACTCTCTTTACGCGCGGAACACGTTGAAATACGTGTCGTTCGATGCGGACGTATTACTCGGTGAGAGGCGATAACGAGGATGCGCGTCTTAATTAATGAAGTTTACGTCCACCTGCATTATTCTTACTTATAGTTGTAACGATCTAAGCGACAATAATGCATGTGAATTTTAGCAAATTTGCGATCATTATTATAATAATAGCGCTATAATTACCGACACTTATATTATTATTATTATTATTATTATTTGCACTGAATCGTCACGAGAACTTCATGTAGCACTCTGTTTCGGTTTAACACAGCGGTACATAATATTGTCAAACACGTTAGCAAGATGGAAAATGTGCACGCACAATACGCGAACCTTTCTTTCGACGAGTAATCTTATGTTTCTTGCAATAGGAGAACAAAAAAAAACAATTTACGCGAAAGTATACCTACACGTTGCAAAATGCAGAAAATTTATTATATATTCTATATAAAAAAAAAGTATATTATATTATGTTATATTATATTGTACGTCCACCCTATCGGGGGAGGAAGCACCTTTAAAAAACGTTATATATAATATATACATATATATATAACAGTAACAATAAAGGAAACAAACTGCACGTTCGCACACTATCGTCGGCCGAGCGTTTGTTCTAATGTATGTACGTATGTATGTACCTATTATACCTTGGTGCCTGGTGGCAATAAGAACGATAACAATTTAATAACTATTATTTTTATTTGTTTTTATCTATTTGTAGTTTCTTTGTAACTCTTTGTGATATACATTGCAATAGTCTATCCGACGGTTTATTTCTTGTATCGACTAGCGCATTATTCATTAAAGCAACGCAAAGAAACACAGGCGTTTTCTGTGAAGCTATCATTACCGCGCAGCAACGATCCTACGTCGATCGAGGGTCGATCGGTTCGCGGGAATTTCACTGAACGAATCGTACGGTTATTAATACTAACATCCGAATATCGCTGCAACCCTAAAATTCAACGCATTGCAAACAGAAAAATTCCTGCTCCAATTGTCCAATCACCCTGTTGAAATCCTTCCCACCTAACTATACATTATTTCCATCACGCTCAATTCCATCTCCAAAAAGATCCAAGAATAGGACACCATAAAAAAAAAAAAAATACCCTACATCATCGATTATCATCTGATGCGTCATTATTCATCCTCATACCTCACCGTCGACTCAACACTTCTACTAATATCTCTAAACTCCAATTAACAAGCCTGTACCTCTTCTCTTTCCATGTCTAACCAGACCAATTGCCGAGTCTACCCAGCGACATCACCTTCGAGATCTGCACGTCGTCGTCCTCGTCGTCGACTCCGCCACCCCCGTCGTCGACGGCCACTACGACTACGACTACCCTGACGTCGACGACGACAATGACGAGCACGACGACGACAACGACGACGACGGCGGGAAACGACGAGGACACCTTCAACGAAGGGAACGGGAGCGCGTATATAAAGTCGGAGAGGGTCGTCAGCGGGATGCACTTTCTGACCGATCGGGAGGAGGAACGGGGAGACTTATTGCTGCCTAAGTCGGAATCCGGCGAGGGCGAGCCGGAGGTCAGGAAACAGGTTGGTTGGTCCGCTGCTCTTGATACCGATACGGCAGGCAGTGCACCACCTCTGCCCGGATCCTTTCGAAGGACGATGACGAGGAAGAAGCGCATCCGGCCGCGCCCTTCTAGAAACTGCACCAACAGAAACGGCGAGACCACGAGGAAGGCGCTACGGAGGCTGGTGCAGCCGAGGATTTGATAGGGTGCTTTCCATTCGTGAAACGGGATCGTCGTTTAGGGGATTTGAAAAAAAGTTTCTTTGGACGTTAACATGCATATTTATATACGTATATATGTATAGATATTCCGTAATATTAACGTAGACGTTGCATGCACGGAATGCATTGAAGATGCATCGGTAAATAGGAGAGTCTGGGAGTCGTAATTAACGGGATTATCCTGACTTCGTTGTTCACTCGGGCGAACAATTTCAGCTCTGATTATTATCAATTCTTTCAATCGACGGACCGTGGCATACTCGTTGGAATGTTGTACGAAGTTTGCGTTTCTTCATTTCCATTCGTTTCGGGGGATCACCCGAAGAGACGACCAGATTATTTCAACAAAATTCATTAAAACCGCGTGCTGTGTGCTTGATGTATCCGAATAAATTGTGTAATTGTCTTGATAGCGTAAGATAATCGGTTTTAACCGAACGAGCGTGAGTAAATGGATTGGCGTATCCGATGATGTAACACAAGAAGGAGATATTCTTCCTCGTTGCTGTACCGCGCGCACTTCTTCCATTGATGTTTCGTGTAAGCTCCTGTTAAGTCCAAGCCTCGGTTGATTCCTCCGAGGATAAATACAGGACTCTTTGATCACAATAAATTCTGACTTTCTCGCTATTCAACACTGTCGTACCATAGTTCATTACAGGACTGTGTGCTAATCGAATGGAAAGCACCCAGGAAACGTTCAAGGTGGGAAAGTAAACCTTGGATCCTCGCATGCAATTTTTTAATCCTGCCTGTGACCCGTTGTCGCGTTTCATTCCGTCATCTTCGTACATGGTAGCCCGATGGTTCTCCACGTAAGTAAGCGCGAGGATGCCAAACTGGTTTCACGTCATTAAAACTTGGGTAGCACCTTTTCTGTCGGTGCATCCTCCGATCTTCATCTTCCGTGCCGTCCTACGAGAGGGGATTGTCGCAACGTAAGAGACCGGAGTTTCGAAGGGTTACGAAACTCGTGCATCAACGAACGAATAGCGCAGGGGTGGGCAACTTTTTTCATCAACGGGCCAATTTCAATTTTCATATCACGGCGGGGCCAGAACAGCTTGAATGGATTAACAAAAATTCATTACCTCAAATATGTTAAAATATTTGAATAGCCAAATTATTAACATATTAACACGTTGAGTGCCACGCGATTTTATAAGGAAATCTCCGTCAGGCCAGGCGCGTTGCTGTCGCAGCCTGAACGAAAAGTTGTGTCAGTCAGTGGTGACTGACGCGGCCTGAACGGAAAGTTCAGTGTCAGTCACCGATGACTGCCGTGGCACTCAACGTGTTAAGAGATAAAAATAATAAATACAAATTGACCTCAATTGGAATGGATTATAGATAAAAATTCAAATTTATCAAAAGAATCCGTTTGCAGCATTGCCATGCGCGAGCAAATTGAATTATTTGAAATTTTAAACCACGTAGCGGGCCGGACTCGACAACGTCACGGGCCGGATGCGGCCCGCGGACCGGCGCGGCGGTTGCCCATGCCCGGAATAGTGCATGTCGATTGTTCTATGTCGTACGACGGAAAAAAAGTATCTCGATTGGCATCTACGAAAGATGAAACATACTCTTTGCCATCTCAAGGAGGAAAATTTCATTCCAACGACAATTTGTCGAATTGGGGGAAAATAGAAGAAAGACTAATAAAATGAATTATATAATGCGCACGCGAGAGACAAGGTGGGGGTGGAAATCGATGATTAAAACGGCGAGGAAAGAGAGAGGGAGAGAAAAAACCAAATAAACGTTATTTTACAAGCTGCTGGAATACCTCATTCAAAACGACGGTTCCGTAGTCTGCAAGTGGTGCGGCGAGGTCCTACCGTCTCGGACCCGTTGGTACAGGCACAAGTACAAACTCCACGTGTCCACCCAGGTCACTCAGCCAGCGCCGCTCTTCAAGTGCCACAGCTGTAATGCTTACTTCAAGTCCCGTAAGGGTTACATCGGTCATCTAAGCTCGCGGCATTCCGACAACGAGAACGATGAAAACAGAGAGGAGCCGGCCAACAAGAAGGCTCGGAAAACCTCCGATGTAAGTTCCATTCTTCCCTGAGATCGTTTCATTTCATCGCGCACCCTTGGGTCACCTCTGGAATGCCATGGAGTTTGATGAAATTTCTTAGGACTGGAATGTAGGATAGAAATTGGTAAAAGAGTCCACTCTACGGATAGATACCGACTCATCTCGGATAGAAGTTCGTCAATGTACCAAAAGTGACTCAGATTCCAAATAGGAGACACTGCTCAGTTTTCTTCGCTGCCCTCGAAGACCTTCGGACCGTACGAAGGTCGTGGAAAAAGCGTCTGGCCTTTGGAACCTTAGTCACAGAAGCAGAGACTCATCTATGCCTCTCACCATATTATTTTCAAGTCTTAAGAGCATGTGCAAAGTATCCAGTAAAAACAGTTTACTTAGCAAATTCAAACAAAGTTACTCTGGCGGTTAGCCATTCATTCCTTCTGTAAGGACAAAAGCTGAGGTCCTTCGTCGTTTAAGGGGGCATTCCCTTCTCGAACGTTGAAGAAAGCGACTTTTCTTTTTTCGCATTTTCTTGAAGTAAATATCTCCGAGAATGTCTGTGTCAAAGAATCTGAAATTATTTCTATTCTATTAATATTGTATCGAGCTAAATATCAGAAATCAAAGAGAAATTTTGATTTCAAGAATTAATTCTCAGTTATTGCGGACGCAGTTAAAATAGAAATCGTAGGGCAAGGGGTTAATAAACTTGTTGAAATCGCGTTACAGAATATTCTGTCAGCTAATTTTGCGAGTATACATTCATCTTTTTCTTCAAACAATGAAAGGATCGCGAATTAAGATGTCGAAAGAAAGGCTCCACCGTTAATTCCCTCCCATCTTACGTAGCCACTTTCGATCCGTTTTATCGACTTTATTTGTGCTGAAATTCGCAAGGGCAGAACTACAAAACATGCCCCGACAGGTTGGTAGGGGGCCTGACTGGGAGCAGCAGAGAGAAAAGGAGGAGAAGCTGGTGGCGGACATAATCGACCGGGTGAAGAGGGAATGCGAGGCGCAGGGTGAAACGGTGACGAGGCGAGGATACTCAAGACGGTCCACCGTAATGAACAGCTAAGGTCGAGCCCTTGGTTGAAAACTCGAAGGAACCTCCGATGCCATATCAACGTCGTACGATAACTTCCTCGTAATTCGGTTCAAAGAGGCCACGGGTCAAGTATAATTATATTGACCGATCCTATCGTCTTTGTTTCCTCTGCGTATTTTAACGGGAGAGAGAGAAGTCTACGATGAAGTATTCGAAAGCATTTCTCGAACTTACAAAATCTTAAGATCAAATTAGGATTAACTTTGACTCATCTTTATGATCGATGTGTATGCTCAATCGTTCTTTAAATGGTAACTCCGCGTAGGGTGATATATATATCGTAATGACTGAACGTACGTAAACGTTAGGTTTGAAATTCGTGGATGAATTGGAGAAATGGACGTTCAGCTATTACCGTAAGCCCCCGGAAACCCTGTGGAGTTACATTTTACGTAATTATCTAAATGTATAAAACGGTATATTTAACCGATACTTCGGTTGAACGCGGAGTAACGAAGTCGACAGGCTGATCTTTGATGATCGAACGAGGATTCAAACTATTTATAGTCGTAATATACACACGCGGCAACGTATATTTTTTCGTATCCTAATTAGCCGCTAGATGATACACGATGGTAAATATTCAGCCCGGATTGTGGCACACGACTCGGATTATGGTTCTGGAGGTTTCGCGTCTGTAAAGAAGAAGAAAAAGCACGCTCTTCTCGTCGATATTCCAGCCGTTAATCAGTGTCGTTCCTTAAATCTTTATATATTCTTCAGTGGTAAAGGAGAAAAAGCAAGTGCAAAGGAAAGCGCGAATGAAAAGTACGACGCGCGCAAAGAAAAGCGTCGATACTGTCTGGGCATCTCCGTCGCCTATTTATTGCGCCCAATTTGATCGTCCGTTCGTTCAACCCTCGTCGAGTAATTTCGATCAGAGAGTATATATATATATATATTATGTATGTATATTCTGATAGTATTTTTTATTTCATCGACTGCTTAGCGTGTTGTCCAAAGAGATATACAGTTCGCCTACGAGTATTAACGATCTTCAATATTTAATTTCGTATGTACATATTGTAAACGAGATAGAGAAAACAGATGACGCGCAATGAGACAAAGTGGCAAAAGGCCGTGTCCATGTTTCACGTCGTAACGCCTCATGGAAATACATGCATTACAGATGGATGGAAAGAAAAGATCGAGATTACTCGACGCAGGGTTGACGAAATCGTGATCGATCTCGCGAAGAGAGATCGCGTACGAAGCCTAAAGGGGGGCTCTCTCCTGAGAGAGAAGAAAAAGAAAAGAGAATCCAGTGCCAAATAGATATCTTCCGAGGCGTACGATATATCTCGTTACGTAAGAAAAAAAAAACAAACAAACACGGAACGTTCACTAATAATACGCGATGAGAGCGATCGTTTGCTCAAAAAGTGCAACCGTACTATATTATTAATTTCCTTCTTTCTTTTTCCGTTCATTTCGATGTGTACGAGCGTGGCGTGTTGGCCGTTATTCGCGTTACGCAGGATTAATACATCTATGGGATTCGTATACGTCACTGTTGCGCGCGAATGTCACGTGATGCGTGAAATTAATTAAAACTTATATCGGTATACGGGTAATGATACGTTTACGTCACGTGGGTGACATTCGCGCAGGCGCAGTGGCGAACGTGGGTGAATTTGAAAATTTGAATCGACGATTGTATCTACCGTGTGGAAAAGGTCTTATTATCAATACTGTAACGTCGAATTGACGTAATAATTGACAGTAATCGAGAGTTTAGAGATACTTATTGAATAATTCTCATGTATTAATTATTAATCGGTTAACCTTAAGGAATTATAATAAGGAATTATAAACGAGAATATTCTACTGTCAAAGCGACGTTTTAAAATCGGATCAAAATCACGGGAAATATCTACTCTCAATGAAACTTTTATCGATCAACGATCAATCAACGTTTAATGTTGATTCCTTCCGTTTTTTCAATGAAACACGTGAAACGCCATACACGCACGCTGTGACACTCGAACGGTTAGTCGGACACTAATTAGTGTCGCTAGAGGGACGGTAGATAGATTGATAAATAGATAAATATATCTACACGTACGTGATGTACGGATAAATATAATGCACGCCGACGATAACTCGGGCGTGTGCATTGTATGTAATTAATCTTGCTGAATATTCCAAGAAAGTCTGTCCATTTTTTCGAATGTTTCGAAAGTATTTTAATCTCTATTTAATTGTTGCGCGTCATACAACGCAACGGCAGAAGAACGAATTGCGTTTAACCTCGGTTTTTAACTTACGATTATAATTAGCGTAGATGCGCGCACGTCCGTAATTAAGGCACGTAAGCGCATGTAAACTGACTAGTCGTTAAATTTGGTGCTAATCGACAGAAGTATAACTTCTGCATGCCTTTTTATTACGTGTATGATTGTATCGTTTATTTTCGTAACGAGAGATTCTGTTTGAATATCCGTTTCTTTTCGAAGTATCGAATCCGGGACTTATGATATGAGCCGTTTAGTTTGTATGTGGCCTAAGTCGCTTTAACGTAACGAAAAATCGTGATTTTTAATGAGTTCACGAAATTATTTATACTGAGAATAATATAAGTATCCAAGATAACAACGGCAAGTAAATCTGGTTGACAATTGACATCGATATTTCTAACACTGAAGCTAAGGGCTTTATATATCTTTCTTTATATATATTTAAATATACTGCATTAGTACTTTGGAAAAAGAGGAATTTTAAGAGGTGAAAAAGATAAGTAATTTTTGTTTTATAAGATAGACGCGAAGTATTTATTTTCTCACCTGTCAACTTGAGGAATTTTTTAAAAAATTATTGGGACCGGTCATTTTCACCGTCTTGGTAATTCAGTGTTAAGCACATTAAAACGCAAACCGTAAAATATCTCGATTTAAAAAAAATCTAACTTATGCCACTTTCAAAATAAACGGTTCACATATCGAATGAGAAATTTTCGTTGAATTATCGATTCATGACTGATAACCCGTATTTTTCTTAATCACTTGTTTTGAAGACGCATTTTAGGAAAGGGAATTAAGCCACGTTATATTACTTTACGTTTCGTGGTTACAATGTGAGTGGAACTCATATTTCCCACTGAGGTAATCAGAAAGAGGCAAGTCTCTTCTGACATTGCGTGTAATTTTACACGTAATTATGTACAGACGCGTACATAAAGGTGAACCTCTGCACGTATACCGCATAATAATCCTACATGTGCAAATGAAACTTAAATGCACGCTTTAACGCGTACGTGTACGAGCAGAGGACATTGATTCACTCTTTTCGAGTTAAAATCACGAGCCACTATTCGTCTTCCTCCCTCTTCTTCCTGACAAAGAATGCCAACATTTCTATTAAAACTAATTCTGAATTGCGTCATAACGAATTTCGAATGGAAAAAGACTTGAAACTCGTCACAATGATTAATTTCATACATCTCTTCCGATAATCATTTCTTCGGAATTGGTAAATAAAATGAATGATAGGATTTCTCGTATAACACTGAAAACCACGGGATTTTAAAGAAATATGTTAATTAACGTATCGTATTATGGCGTTTATGGGATGTTTTAAGGAAAATAACAATTTGCACGCAGGCCGTGCAACGATGCGAAGAGATTTTTCTTGGAAACTTAAGGCGTCCCATGGCGCGAACAACGTACGGTTTCAAATTACCGTCTTCGAAACTTTGTTTCGCGATATGTTTTGTGATGTTCCTCCATGGTTTGTGCCAATTGAAATATTCGAATAAGCCGCCCAAATACAAGGCCGTCTAATTCTTCCGCTAATACGGTTGGACCGTTGATAAAGCAGTGCTTCCATGAAAAAAAAAAGTTAATAAGTCCAAAGAATGTATACGATCTCGATTAATGAAGCTTGATGTCCGATAATGTTGTCTAAAAATGATCGTGTTATTGGTGGATACACGATGATTCATTTGTAAATTCTCTTTCGTGTAACAAGCAATTTCAATTATACTTCGTCTGCCTTCACTGTAACAATTAACGGAACTTCCATCGTCGATCGTCTTCCTCGTTAGTATGTTACTTTATACACAGTATAGTTTGATATTGATATACAGATGTACTTGCAAGAAATCCTCGTGAAAACGTGGAAATTGATTTCGATAGATTAGTGATGAAGCAAGGAGTTATTTGAGCCCTTATTTTTAAAAGTTGTACAAGTCCATTTTTAAGAGAAGTGTACTTAACCCTCTATGAGCCACAACTTTTAGGTAATATGAGATACATCTGTCTTTCTAATCTTCCAAACATTTTCTTTAACTCGTGAATTATTATCACTCACTTCGTAAGAGTTGTAAATTTACTTTACAGTTAAATGCCTATAAGTAAAATGAATTTTATTGTGTAAAATACTAGTTTTAACATTTTTTCGTTTTGCTGTGTTGTGTTTAATCTTTTGGCGCGGCAAATAATTCGATCCATAGAGAGTTAAGCTAGTTTTAGGTAAACTTACGTGTCTTCTTTTTGCGTTTCAAATGCCAAACTACCTAAATAGAATGAAATATCCTCGTGATTTCGTCCAAAAATGAAAGCTTTTTACAAACTACCAAATAATTCGACGTAAGAAGAACGAGACTTTTGCCACTTTCAAATATAACAGCTCATTTAACACTGTATGAACATTGCCGGAGAATAAATGTTTAATAGGACCCCATGTAACACCGATAGAGACAAATTGAATGATTTCATGAAATTCGATGATTCCTAATTTGCGAGGTTCCATTGTTAGACAAATACTTACAATTAGTAGATCATTCCATGTAAAGAACCATAAGTGATAACTGAAGTGACCTTTCTCTTGTTGGGGGAATGCCGGTAATTAATTTCGAACGAAAGAATCGATTAAAGGGGCGAATTTCCCTCTTTCTTTTTTAATTAACAGGTTACTCCGATTCAATCATAGATAATATTATCGTTAACGTTACAGAAATCACAGAGAGGGTCAGGAAAACAAAATAGTGGTTCACTCGATATACTTCAATCTTCCGTATTGAATTTTAAGTGTTACTAATCGTAAGAACGTAAGGCTGACCTCCTACGTCGAAGAATGTGACCGTTCAAGTTGAGATTATTCCGAGGAAATAAATTATTTATTTGTTTACGATAACGAGGCCGTGTGTGAATCGTATTTCGGGGGGATCGCAAAACTCGAAGACTATCATTGTACATACAGTGACAGCGATCGCCCGAAGGTGCGACCCCGTCTAAAAGTGCACGAATTCCGCGAGCACGTATGCACTATACGATTAAAATAAAGATACTACAACAAAAAAAAAACAAATCATAGTACTGACGATCATGCTCATCAACAGCGATGATTAAACATTACAACTAACAAAATCGAACATATTGTGCATTATATGTCGGGAAAAAAATAAAATCAAAATGAACCGATCGACCTAATGCTTGAATCATTTGTCCCGAAGAAACGTTGCCATTCTGAAAACAAAATATATATTGGTGATTTTTTAGCGAGAGAAATATGAAGACTTTCTCGGGAGTTATGGTGGTTATGGAGATAAAGACTGAAACTACTAATTATGGGCATAAGTTTAAATCTTCTCCCGTCACCTCTGGAAAGTGGTTCCTAAATTATTAATTAATATATCATATCCTCGGTGGTTTAGAGCCGAAACTCTTTCTATTAAGATCAGATCTTTATAGAATAGAAATGTTAACAGTAAGAATAGTTATGTACTCAGTAATACTTCACTTTGCGAACAGGAATATTTTAATATTGAGCATATTAGCATATCCGTGAATATTGCAAGTTCAAAATCATAAGAAATTTCATCGAATTCAACAGTGGCGGTCACCGGTGACCCCCATGGCGAACAACATGTTAAATATACCGCCGATGCGGTATTCTCCTTTTCACCTACCTTTAGAGATGGCGCCGCGGTGCTTTTGCCAGTTATACGAGAGTTAACCATCGTCTTCGACGCATTCGCTATATTCTGTTTACAGTGCTGCTGTGGTCGCGTCCATCATCACTGATACGAACGCTTGTTTGCTCGCGCCTTCTCAGTTGAGATTACTGTGTTCCGCACGATTCTCTGGTGATGAACGAAGGCGTGGTGCGTTCACGCGTTATCGGGGGTTGTTTCGCGTGACAATTGATCTCGGCATTAACGTTTCCTAAACAGAATACAGCGATGATCCCGTGGTGCACGACGGTCTACGGTCTTTTACTGGCCGTCGTCGGTGTCAATGCTCTTCACGCGAAAGATCCGCTCGCTCATCACGGACGATGCGAACCGATCACGATAAATCTGTGCATGAATATACCGTACAACGAGACGATCATGCCGAATCTAATGAATCATCAGAAACAGGAAGACGCCGGACAGGAGGTGCATCAATTCGCGCCCCTCGTCAAATTGAAATGCAGCCCCGATCTTCGTTTCTTTCTCTGCACGGTATACGCTCCTGTATGCACGATAATCGAGAAAGCCATACCCCCGTGCAGATCATTGTGCGAAAGTGCCCGTGCAGGGTGTGAAAGTCTGATGAATACTTTCGGTTACGATTGGCCGGACAGTCTGGACTGCGCGAAATTACCTGAAAACGGTGGGACTGAATTATGCGTTGGTAATAACGAGACAACACCGTCGGAACCATCAGCCCCGGTATATCCACCCCCGCGTATGCCTGTCGCCGAATTTCAACCATCCTGGACCGGCGGGCCGAAACCTTTCGGCAGCGGTTTCATGCTAGGGGCGAGGGATTTTGGATTCGTATGCCCCATGCAGTTTAAAGTTCCGGATGAACTTGGCTATTCGCTCAAAGTCGGTGATAAAATTGAATCGAACTGCGGTGCACCCTGCGACGGTATGTTTTTTACCGAGAGGGAACGACGATTCTCAAGAATTTGGGTCGGCACATGGGCGTCTATATGCGCGGCTTCGTGTTTCTTCACTTTCCTGACGTTTCTCATTGACACTGATAGATTCAGGTAAAAAAAGGAACATGACGTTATTGTAGCCACATTGTGTTTGCAAATGGTTGATTAGCATAATGTAGCAATGTTTACGACTATGTTTTATTAATGAGCTTCGATACTTGTAACTTTGCGGGGGCAAGGGGACCTTGGGACTCGAAAGATGTAGGCTTCTGCGAATGCTTGCGCGGTGTAATAGGAACTTAAAGAGAGAATAATGGTACATTTTACTTCAAATGATCATTAGGATTTCCTTCTAATGACTTTTGCTTATCTATCACAATGCAGTAGATGTGTATGGAGGAGTGGAGTTACTTCTTACACTTTAGTAAAGAACTTCATCTTGAATCGATGATTACATTCATTCCCTGAAGTTACATTGAATTTAATAATGATAGATTCTGAAGGTTTTGTTGCCAGTGTTGTACCTAGCTCATTCCTAAAGAACTTTTATAATTATTGTTCTTCATAAATTTGTTTAAACACAATTTGTTGGCAATAATAAAAAATGAATTGCATATAAATTTGTTAGCACTATTAATTGTTTTTATAATGCAGGTATCCAGAGAGGCCAATTATTTTTTTATCGGTCTGTTATCTTATGGTGGCACTGGCATACGTGATCGGTTGGGCAGCTGGTAATTCAATCTCGTGTAGAGAACCATTCCCTCCTCCTGTAGATATGAGAATTCAAATGGCATCGACAATAACACAGGGTACCAAGCATGAACTGTGCACGGTACTCTTTATGATACTTTACTTTTTTGGAATGGCATCTAGTATATGGTGGGTCATTTTGACACTGACATGGTTCCTAGCCGCTGGATTGAAATGGGGCCACGAAGCGATAGAGGCTAACTCTCAGTATTTCCATTTAGCAGCTTGGGCTGCTCCGGCGATAAAAACAGTTACTATTCTTGCAATGGGGAAAGTAGAAGGTCAGCTATCGAAAAGTTTATCGTTACAAGTTTGAACAGTAACATTTATGCTAGTAGAGTTATTACAATAGATATTTATTTTTACAGGTGATATATTGTCCGGTGTTTGCTATGTGGGGCTTTGGAATGTAGAAGCCCTACGTGGGTTCGTTCTAGCACCTTTGTGCGTATATCTTATTCTCGGGACTGCCTTTCTCTTGGCTGGATTTGTATCTCTTTTCCGTATACGCACAGTTATGAAACACGACGGTACAAAGACTGACAAATTGGAGAAATTAATGATTCGTATTGGCATCTTCTCTGTGCTATATATAGTTCCTGCTCTGATTGTCATTGCCTGCTTATTTTACGAGCAAACGTACTTCGATCAGTGGATGCTGACTTGGAACATGGAAATGTGCTCGCGTCCTGGACCACAATCATTGTATTCGATGCCATGTCCCGTTGGCGAGCGTACGCGCGACGTCGGACGACGTCCGGAATTCGAAGTTTTTATGATAAAATATTTAATGGCTATGATCGTGGGTATAACGAGTAGCTTCTGGGTATGGTCAAGCAAAACCCTGACTAGTTGGCGACAGTTTTTCAATCATATACAAGGACGTCGTGCAGAGGCGTATGTTTAAATCTTGAATTACACCAGAAATACATAGGTATGAAGAAATATTATATATCTTAATTGCTACACTTGTTTACGGAAAATCATGTTTGAATTACAAACCAATGTAAGCAACCGAACGGAATGGAACACGATCTTCGTAATTTTATCGCGCAAAATGAGCCGTCATCAGCGGCCTGTATAAAATGACTTTTCGGATGAATTTTTATCGGTAGAATGTGTTACTTTATATCTGCCCCGTTTGTCAGTGCATTCGAAGTAACAGCCAACAGGAATTATACAAATGTACTGTGCCAAAATATTCTCTTATTTTTTTTCTATTTTAACGAATGTATGTTTGCTTAAAGTATCTGTTTCTTACGTTGTATTTTACTGCCTTCGAAAGTCGCATAAGGATTGTATAAAATGTTAAAACTAATCGCCGATTAGTTTACAAGTATTATTAGGCATGTTATGTTTTATATAATATTCACTTTCCTTATACACACATTAACGGAATTGCATTAATATTTTATCGTTAAGTTGTAATGCTCAAATTGTTTACAGGCAGATAAAGTGTTCAAAGTTTATATATATATATATACATACACTTTCTCAAGTGCACAAAGCAGCAAGTAATGAGATAGCACATCATATTTTTGGACATTTCGGTTTGATTAACGGACGAACCTGTTACGCTTACTAAACTCGCAAATAATTTTTATATTTTTTACAAAATGGCTTTAGAGATACTTTATAATACTCAATTAAGACTTTAAGAATACTCAGAATCTTTTGTACCTAATTATTAAGAAATTTTCGACGTTTCTTTATTTTTTTCTAACGAACTTACGAAACCTTGTCTCTGAGAACAAACAAAAAGAAGAAGTCTCTCTCTGCATAATGTAAAACTAACTCGTAAGGCGTGTTACTCTAGATTAACGAAGTTGTATATAATTATATACATTAATTTTACTATGTACTATAATATATATTTTTAAAGACTGTGTACATATGTGTCCGCGAAATCGTTGGCATTTTCGTATGTTTCCTATGTGTAATCAAAGTAATGGGTGACTTGCTGTTGCTGCATAGTAAAGTCAATCATATTGAAACTATGTTCTCGATATCGCTCGGCAGCGAATTACGTGCCGAGTATAATTGTTCCAATATTACTGATCAATTCGTCCATTGAAACTGTCGAGCTTTTGTATGTCATGTAAGTCTTTACGGCGATCCGTAAAAAAAAATTTATGAAGAAAATTATGCCGTATCGATATTAATAAACATGCAGGATTATCGTACATAAAATATACGTGACGTTGTGTAAAGTAATTATAACCATTATATTCTTTTTATAATAAACGAGGATACAAATATACAAACGTTGGACATCCCGCATATTACCGTGCAGGATACACGTACGTTATTCGTGTATATCCAGAAATTCGTTTTTGTCTAAACAAATTACAAACATATAGAAATATGTTTGTATATATTACAAGAGACAAAGTAAATTATATTGTATATAATATATATTATATAAGGCGTGATATAAGTTCAGTTAGTGAATGTAATTGATAGGTATCACTTTGTGGATCGCATTTTGCAACCTGATACAAGAAATTACAATTCTACATTAATTCCGCGAACGAAATATATGTTTATAATCTCTTTGATTTTTTCTGTGGCCGCATAATAACACCGATTCTTCGGAGGTATCGAACAAGGATTGGTGTCACGGTTAAACTAAGTGAAATACGAACAGGTGCGAAGAGCTTATGAATAGTATACGCCACGAGAAAATTTGTCGAATGGTTCATTATTTTTTCCAGTCTTTCACTTTCGTCACCTACTATATTTTTAACGATAGGTTCTAGATCTATGCCTCTGAAATCAATAAGAATTTTTTTGATTAATTTTAACGTACCGTCTGGTACATTTCTTTAGGATGCATAATAGTAACAATCAACTATAATCTATCGCTATTTAAGTTTTTTAATTATGAAATCTTTCAGAAATATCTGTCAAGTTTAAGTATGACATGAATGTAATGAAATAAGAAAAGTCTTGTAAAGTGTAAAGTTCTATGTAACTGTATTGCAAGACTAACCTAATCACAGCTAAGTAAAAACCACCGAGAGATATCAGTGAGATTCCGACATGAAAAAATATAGCGGTCAGTCCGTACTCCTTTAGAAGACGGTTTATTTGTTCTTTCTTGCTTATAGGTAGATCGTCTTGGGTCGTTTTGTTCTCGGTACCTTTTGACTTATTGGACGGATGCGTAGAATAATCCATACATAAAGTATATCGTGCTTGATACATTGTTTCAAAGAGAGAGCTTGTTATGATACTCTTATTTGCCGGATCTATGTGAAAGATTATGATTTCCACACTATGTACCCTGTTGTTAGTAATCGATTATCAGAAGTCATTAACCAGCTAAGTGGTATATTTACCGCACGCAAGCGCTTCCGCCTTGGGACATTTAAATGTCCCAGGACACATAATACTTAAAAAATAGCATACTTTGCACACTAAACCATCATTACTGACCCCTGTTACTTGAAATAGACCTTGAAATATTAGAACGGTTTACTTTAAACTCAAAACAAGCAAATCATATTCACAGCGTTGCGCCGATCGCATTACCTGCATACACGTCGTAACCACTTAACTGGTTAAAATTTTAACAATTTAACGCAGTCCACGTAAAGTGGAAATATATTGAAAATATATATATAAACTATATCTAATAGTTATAATGAATTAACAGACTTTAGTAGAATCGGCAATAATATCATTCTCTATACATTCTCAATTACATTCCGTTATCAACCAGAGACCTACTAACCATTTTTATTCAATTTGAATTTCGGAAAACGGATACTTCGATAGTGCGAATTCTGCATATCTTCGGCAATATATTTCCCATCTCTAGCCCACTGTCCACCAGGCATATTCAAATGCGTAGATTTACCGCTGGAGCAGAAAGGCTTCGGAACGTTACTCTGCATCGTCCCATTTAAACTGACCGCGCCGAAGCAGTCGTAAGAATCGACGTGCGTGTCCTCACGAATCGGCGGTATCGCCGAACGATCGACGGCGCAGTTTCTTTGATCGGTGAAGAAGTTGCTGACATTGTTTTTTCCATAGAGAAGCACCGGTGCAGCTATATCACGCGTTCTTTCGGGCGTGAAACGACCAGTCTCGTTGGCAAATATCTCGGAGACGTTCGTGGGAAGCGGCAGAGGTGGGGGATCGGGATAACGTCGTATGCTCGTCACATGAAGACCTTTCATGCGACTATTATGCACCGCTGTATATCGCGTGCATTGTATTTCGGCTTGCAAAACATTCACTGCAATTAAATGTAATATTTTGTCACACGTAGAACATGATGAAATGGAGTTCCGTGATTTATAATATGTACATTTTAGAAAGTAAAAAAACGATAGACTTTGCTCGCAAAAACTGACATGCAACATTGTAAATGTTGAATGCTGCAAGTTCGAATTATCATTCCGTTACGTCATGCTTCATCATCGTTATACGAGAAATTATCGAAAAAAATATAAATCGGTAGTTTTATAATAATAGGATGATTTTTTTTTTTGTTAATTTATAAAGGTTTATTTGAGATCAAATTTAATGAATACCATAGCGGAATTATAAGATAAGAAAGTTATGCGGATGTCGAAATTGAAGGCCGGTTTTGATGTTTGATAATTTGAATTAATAAGTTTCACGTTTATCGCAATTTCTGTTAAATATCTGATAAAATACACACTGTTTCGCAGATACGTGTTATAGATTTCATACCTGAATGTGTGATTCGTGATAGAGATGTCAGTAAGTCAGAATTACTAGCAATTCGTGATAACGCCATGGTCGAGTCACTTGAGTTTCTCGAGCGTTTGAAAGCAGCTGTACGCTTCCTCGTTGCAAGACTTACTAACGATTCAGCTGCCTATGTGCCGAAAGGATGTCTGCATCTGTGAAGGAACTATGACACGGAACTGTTAAATCGGAATAAATTAAGAAGCCGGTTATTCGGAATATTTTATTCCGATCACCGATGTATTACTTAACCTCCCACTTCTACTGCCACTTTCTATTCATCTGTCCCATGATTTAAATACATTTCATGATTTTTTAGACAATCGATCTACGTAGAAATTAAGTGCAAAAAAAAACTGCATATGAAACCGGTTCGGAAAAATACGTATACAACACCTTAAAAGCATAAGTATTAACACCTGATGACGTATATTAACTGAGCAGTTTACCTTGAAATTTCCTAGCCACCTTCCGGCGATATCGGTAACGTACATTTGCAGTCGGTTATGGCGAAATCTTTTGAATTTTTTATGTTATCCTGTGAACGAGATGTATTAATTTTGTTCTCTTGATGCCGGTAATTTAGTTTTCATGCCACGTGTAGCTAAAACGTGTTACATCTACATAGATTTAAGGGCTAAGCCGGTGGTTCTCAAGGTGGCTGGTTACTTCGTTGAAATTTTTAGCTGATTCAGGCAAAATTATTTGTTAACAAATGTTTTGTTAACAGTAGCCTATATGTTAATTGTAGTTTACAAAGGGGTCCGCGAGTAATCCAAATAATTGTACAGTGACCGTCACGCAAAAAATTCTTACAAAGTTTGAGAATCACTGGTCTGAGAGTTTGCTTTATACTGTTTATATTCATTTCCTGTGACATATTTATATGAAAGTATCCTCTCCGAATTACTTTAGATTCAATAGCTTTTATTTGAATGTAGAATAATATGGAATACGTAATCTTTAGTAAAAGAGAAACTATACTGTGCTAGAGACATCTTAGTACTTTATATATTCCACGTATTATTACGTATAAAAAAGTTTAGATTGAAGTACAATTGAAATTAACATTTTGAAACATGAATTAAATAGTTTTGGAGCTATAGTATATGTATATTTTGTGACTACAGTGAGTGATCGCTACAAAAGTAAGATTATAGTTTGTTCAAATATCATTTAACAAATTATAGCATTTATTTGATTGCAAATATTCTTCATTATCAAAGTTGTTGACGTGATACACGCACTCTAATTTAAATATCTCCTGTTGAATCTTTCGTTTATCATTTCATGTCTGTCATATCAATAAGTGATTACGATGCAATCATAATATTATAATATAATCGATTATAGCTTCCTCCAAATCATATATAGCAAAGTAGAACAGAAAGTAATAATAGCTTTTGTTTTTCTGCAAATTTTCTTCCTTATCAAAACTCCCGAAAGGATGCTTGTGTTTTAATATCTCCCCTTGAGTCTTTCGTCTATCATTTCGTGTTCTCTGATTATACTAAATGCATATGGTGGTGGTGCGTGAATGCGGAAACTCACTTCAAGATTTCGTAGAGGAGTTTCCTCCACGTTTTTCATTTTGACAGGTATATATTTTACTACATTCCTCAGAAATTCGATAAAGCCTTGATTTACGACGATTAAAAAAAATTCGAATGCGAATCTCTTATGGATGTATTTTTGTAACAGTTTTCATCTAGCATATTTTACCTGTAATCATGTGAGGTTATAACTCATGGTGAAGGTAGTAACAGCTTTTTAATTTCTTATGTGGCTTAATTAAATACAATGGTATAATAACTTAAAATTACATATATTCATATTTCCCGTATGGTTTTCCGTATTACGTTACAATTGAAAAAGTCGTGAATTTTATTTTACAAATATGCACGGACTTCAAAGTTTTAAACGTTTCTATATTGAAAATTTCGCCGGATTATGTAGATAAATAAGATTTCATCGAATTTGTATGTATGTATTTAAACAAATTATTGTTACAGATAATTAATTCCATGATGTTAAGTAGAGCTTACAGTCAGGAGAAAGCTGTAACTTCTGTTTATTTCTTTAATACTTAAAACAATTACGAATGGTCTTTGTGAAATCTTCTGAATTCAAAATATTGTTAATTATGTGTATTCTACAAAGAGATTATTTAGAGCAGATTCTGTCAGAAATATTTTTTTACATTATATAACTTTATTTTCCTAATTTTTTCAGGCGGATAAAGATTTACATCATGCCGCCGAAAAAATCAATGGAAGAGACGGATCGTCTGACCCGTATTGCAATTGTCAATTCTGACAAGTGCAAACCGAAACGGTGCAGACAGGAGTGTAAGAGGTCTTGTCCGGTAGTACGTATGGGAAAACTTTGCATAGAGGTTACACCAAATAGTAAAATAGCATCGATTTCCGAGGAACTATGTATCGGATGTGGTATTTGTGTTAAGGTACATAAAAAAATATTTAATGATTGATGTGTTATAGAAAGAAATATTATCTAAATAATTAAATGAATTTTACTTTCAGAAATGCCCGTTTGAGGCGATATCCATCATTAATCTTCCTAGTAATTTAGAAAAAGAAACTACTCATCGGTATTCCAAAAATTCATTTAAGTTACATAGATTGCCCATTCCACGACCTGGAGAAGTTCTAGGTCTGGTCGGGACTAATGGAATTGGTAAATCAACCGCTCTTAAAATTTTAGCAGGCAAACAAAAGCCAAACCTAGGTCGTTTTACTGTATGTACCTTTTTGCATTATTTGCAGTATATAACTTCTCTTGTTTATATTAAATAATTACATTTCACCGAAATTCAACAGGATCCTCCAGACTGGACAGAAATTTTGAGTCACTTCAGGGGTAGCGAGTTACAGAATTACTTTACTAAGATACTTGAAGACGATTTAAAAGCTCTTATTAAACCCCAGTATGTCGATCAAATTCCGAAAGCAGTTAAAGGCACTGTGCAACAGCTTTTGGATAAGAAGGACGAGTGTAATAATCAACTAGATATTTGTAAAATGCTGGGTAAGAGCATTAGTTCATTAGAAAAATGAAGTATCACGATATAAGTACTCTCTGTCGTAATAATTACTTCGATATATCATTTTAGACTTGCTTCACATACGTGACAGAGGAATTGACGCATTATCTGGTGGGGAATTGCAACGTTTTGCCTGTGCTATGGTATGCATCCAAGATGGAGATATTTTCATGTTCGACGAGCCTTCGTCATATTTAGATGTGAAACAGCGCCTTAACGCGGCTGTAACTATTCGATCTCTTATTCACCCGGACAAGTAAGCAATTAGTATTTGAAAGGACTTTTTTCATTTACATATTATGCTCATAATGTTACGAAAACTTTTCAGATTCATTATAGTAGTGGAACACGATCTATCAGTTTTAGACTATTTATCTGATTTTATATGTTGCCTTTATGGTGTTCCCGGTGCTTATGGCGTCGTTACAATGCCTTTCTCCGTAAGAGAAGGCATAAACATTTTCCTCGATGGTTTCGTGCCGACAGAGAATTTAAGATTCCGCGAAGAATCTCTCGTTTTCAAAGTGGCAGAAAGCGCGACCGAGGAAGAAGTAAAACGTATGAATCACTATGAATATCCTGCGATGACAAAGACAATGGGTTCTTTTAAATTGAAGGTCGAGAAAGGCCAATTCACTGATTCCGAAATTCTTGTACTACTCGGTGAAAACGGAACAGGGAAGACTACGTTTATTAGAATGTTGGCTGGTAATCTAGGACCTGATGACGGATCTGGTAAGTGATTTTCTATCAAACATAATATACATATTGTAAAGTAGAAAAGTGGAAATAACATGTTTACGCAACGTGAACCGTTCTTATAGGAAGTATTCCTATGTTGCACATTAGTTATAAACCTCAAAAGATAAGTCCTAAGTCACAAGGTATCGTTCGACAATTGTTGCATGAAAAGATTCGGGATGCTTATGTTCACCCGCAGTTCGTAACGGATGTTATGAAGCCTTTGAAGATAGATGATATTATGGATCAGGAAGTACAGAATCTTTCTGGCGGTGAATTACAACGAGTAGCGTTGGCTTTGTGTCTCGGAAAGCCTGCTGATGTTTATCTGATCGATGAACCATCCGCGTATTTAGATTCCGAGCAACGTTTAGTCGCTGCTAAAGTGATCAAACGGTATTTTAATATTTCTATTTCTCCTAAACATAACTGCGCTCGATTTCGTTCGATCGTAGATCGGTGAAAGTTGTATTTTCATATAAAAATTTCTCCTACTGCTTCAGGTTCATATTGCACGCGAAGAAAACAGGTTTCGTGGTAGAGCACGACTTTATAATGGCCACGTATTTGGCTGATCGTGTGATAGTATTCTCTGGCACACCATCGTTATCGACTACTGCCCATAGTCCGCAATCTTTGTTAAATGGTATGAACAGATTCTTGGAATTGT
This sequence comes from Cerceris ruficornis, assembly GCA_963989415.1. NCBI lineage: Eukaryota > Metazoa > Arthropoda > Insecta > Hymenoptera > Crabronidae > Cerceris > Cerceris ruficornis. Next base: position 8,822,364 of record OZ022523.1, read on the forward strand.
TGGGCATTACTTTCAGAAGAGATCCGAATAATTTCAGACCGAGGATCAATAAGAGCCAGTCTGTCAAAGTACGTGATTCCACGGAGATATTTTATTTCGTTATGAGTACACTACGGATATTTATGCAAATTTCAAGTTCGATAAACGCTGCTAATGAAGAATCCACGTAGATGACTCTTTCATTCGCTGAATGTTACAGCGAATGCCGTATATTGAATAATTCAGACATTTTTTTTATATTACATGCTTCTCGCGTATCTTAGCAGTGTTAAATTTGTCGTGCATAAAAATACGCAGCCTAGTAACGAGACTACGTGATATTAGAGATAAGGATTATTTATATTGCGTAATTTATCATTTGAACAGGACTTGGAACAAAAGAGAGCCGGACAATACTTCTTCCTCGAGGAGTGAGACATAATGGCACAATTGGATAGCAGCTCATACTAAATAATATTAAGAATTTTTTGTAAATCTTTATACCATTAAAGCTGGGACTGGATTTCGTACAGTATATCAAACAAACTTCTCACTCGTATTTTCTGTTGGAAACGTGAAATCGGCTATTAGGGAGCATTCGAGATGCTTCTGCTTGGAGGATATTTATTTTAGGGAATAAATCGTACGAAATTTGAGATACATTTTTAAGAATATTCGGTTTATGGGGCAAACAAGTTTGCCGTGTAATTTTTTAAGAAATACTGTTGCCATGGATCGATGTATTACTATATGTCTTACGAATCGCATTTTCAGTTCGACGACTCTGATAACAACGCATTTGATTTTTGTACAAATTTTGTACAAAATAATTTATATTTGATTTGTGTGTAACAAATCATGTGAAACGAAATAACTCGAATATATTTACATGTACGTCTGCTATGCAATGTGAATTATAATACAATTGAAATATAAATAAATATTAGAATTATTTAATATACCTCGAAGATCTGCTAATTTTATAATATTACTAATATTATTTAATGGTAACGGTACTATTATACTATGCAAATGAGATTTTCTTTTATAGCAAAATTAAAAATAACATTTTTACAAAGCTAAATGCTACGAAGAACTAAATAAAACTGATTTAATTAATGAAAAAAGGTTTGTATATCGTCAAAATAATTTTATAATAATAAGCGTAACAGACATTTTAGAAAACGATATCTAAATTGTTTCTCTAAAAGGTCTGTCGATAAACTTGGCCATTATTTACCAGTTATATGAGAAAATGGCTGAAAAATACTTACTTTTACATCCAGCACTATTTTCTTTTTTTTATCCTCATAATTTCAATAGACGTGACGAGGAAAACTATTTTTTTTCATTTGAAATGCAGTAGTGTGCCTATCTACTTGTTTTCTGTCTACAATGTACATTAATTATCTCTAGTGTATGAACTTTATAGGAAATGTAATTACGTAAATGTTAAGTTCAAGTACGAACAACACTAATTTCCTACAATGACTGCAAAAACAACGCGGTAGGTATGTTTTAAGGTAGATAATAAAGGAATACATTAAATCATTGAATTGCAATTGCCATGAGAAACGATAAATAGGAACAAAAACGCAAACAATATGCATACACTGTTATTGTTTTCTTTGTATTCCGTGAAAAACGTCGTCCTTAAAGTAAAATGGTAGGAGGTACACTTAACACAATTACAGTTACAAGTAGATGTATCCTTGGCAGTGAAAAATGCGAATTTTATGAAAATAGAAGTTTAATGTATCGACGTTTATTTTCTCGATGTAGATTGTTTAATATTATTCCCAAGGTGGTAATACAATTAACATTAGTCGAAATTCTTTAATACCGTTCATGATTGTGACATAAAACTTTTTTCAAGTGTAGAAGATGCGTAATAAATGCACCTAATATTTTTTCAATATCAATATAATTAATTGATGGTATAGTATTACATTACTACAATTATTAAAAGAAATTTTTAAATATCTCTCGTAATTGTGATATAAAAATTCTTCCTAGTCTAGCAGACACGAAACAAATACACCCAATATTTTTTCGATGATAATATAATTACATAGTGCTATCATACTATATAAAACAATTAATCGCAATCAGTATTATATTACTACACTGATTAAACGGAATTGTTAGTTCCGTAGTATTTACTATCATTTGCAAATTCGATACAAAATTTCTTCCAAAGCGTTTAGCAACTTCTAGCGTTTAAGATACAAAAAACATGAACCATTCAATCTTAGAGTGATAAAAAGTATCATTCGTGATAGCTAATTCTGTTTCGTTTAGGTCTCCAAACATCAAAGACTGGTAGGGTAATAGCCGTAGATAATGGTAGTTAACACTGACCTTGACAAATGCAAAATGACATTGGCCATCGGCAACGGCTAAGTTTATGATAATTTTTGCAACTAACGTAGTATTTACTAGTAAATGTTAGTTTCATACCGTCGACCTTTTTTCCCCCTTTTTCTCGTCACTACTTTTATGACATATGTTGCTCGGGTGCACAACGCACAAATGAGTGCCTCGGAATTCGTGTGTTCTTGTGGATATTAACAATGTGTCGCTTTCGGATAATTATCTACGAATAATAATTCGTTTTTGAGGTGTCAACGTATCGGAAGGAAAGAGACGTTTCCCGTAAATACGAAAAAAAAAGAAACTGATAAGGATTCGACTAAATAACAACTATTCGCACGTTACCATAAATTTAAGAGCAGCTTAAATATAAGAAGACCAGTCGGACAATTTTGAACACAGCTCATAAATCGACGAACTTTTGTGTCCGAGTGATTATTCCCGTCTGATAATGAACATATTTTATTTTCTAATTGTAATCCTCCTCTCACACCTGAGGCCATGTCGCTCTGATTGTAAGTAGAGACTACTTTGAAAGGGAAGAACATTTTAAGTGTTCTTCTCAACTGACAACTTTAAAGTCAAGGAAAAGATTCATTGGGATTGCAATTATATTTTTATTGCATATTTGTAAACCAGGGTGGACTCTAATTAACACGATGAAAGCCACCGATATTTTGCTAGTTTCATCATTTTTACCGAAACGAAACTTTTATTATTTAAGCTACATCTTTGCAAAGCAATATTTAAATATTGAGTGTATTAGAAAATTCGTAAATATTGCAATTCAGAAGTCGTATGGCGTTCAACGTGTTAATTTATGTGCTTGGAAAATGTGAGAGTGATCTTAGCCAAAAATCGGTAAATTTGAAACAACCATTTCTAATGATGTAGAGTGAAAGCAGAATAAAAATTCAATGAAAAAACAAACAAATTTAATGGTCGCTAAGCTGATTCATTAGTTATCTGCACCTTTTTTTCTTGCACAGTAGGACACCATGCAACCCGGAAGATACATTCTGCGTTATATCGCACTTTTATAGTTGTCCTTCGAATTATTTCATTCCGTTGTAAAATACAGAAGTGAATCATTTTGCTATTTTCTTTTAAATTTCATCGACTGATTGCCGATCGTGTTGTATGGGAGAGTAGAGAAAATTTTATGCCACGACTTAGAATTACTGTGTCATATGGAGTCCTACTGTACATTATAATATGCTCCAGCTACTTCGTAGAAATTTGTGAAAATTTAAAGTAAAAGTTAAATTCCTTCAAACGAAAAATAGGTGACTCAGACCACTGTCATAATCAGCGTCACGTATTAGTATTCCTTTGAATGTTATAACAATTAAGATAATACCAAAGAAGGGGGTTTCAATGGTAAGAAATTGTCAGTTAAAATCGTACTAATAATATAATTTGATTATATTTCACCTGAAACTCAATTGAATTTAACACAAAACGAAACAGACTTCCCGAATAAAAAAGTTTAAATATGACGAAGCACAGAATAAATAATTTCGATCACTGTCACAGTTATACTAGCATATATCTTTACTTCAAAATTTAAATAATGAACATGGTTCTAAATAAGAAGTAATGGCACCCATGATATAACAATGAAAATCATGTTATTAATCCTTAGCGTCCATACCGTGTTAATATACATGTGGCTAATATACGCGCTGCAAGAAAAAGTTTGAATATATGTAATTCATAATTTCTACGTGTTTCTACGTTTTTGATTACCAAGTACTTTATCCTGACAATAGTTAATTATTGTGCAGCATATAACTATTACTATTATGACACGGACTCGGATAATGCAGAAACGCTATCAACTTCTGAAGAATGTGCTCGACCTTGTGTAGACGGTGCACCACCGAAAACTTGCTACTATAAGTTTAGAATCGAATTTTACACAACATGGGGAGCGTAAGTATGCCATTATTGTTATGTTTGTAATACTAGATCTACCTATGATTAATGCATTATATTTCAAAATGTCAATTAAATACATAAGAGGAATGAAATGAAGGAGAGAAAACACTCGATCGACTTAATCACTTGTAATCTAGAAGATAGAGGTAGAAAATTGAAAGAGAAACAACGTTGGGAATTTGAAGTACATTTATAAAAAATTCAGGTCATGTTATTTTAATCACCTTCGTAGATATAGAGTTAACATTACGCATTTAATATTAATTAAGATAATTCCTCTTTCATACTTTTTGCGTGGATGATAAAATTGATGAAAATCAAGAGTTTATTGTATAAAGTATAGGTTCATTGTTGACTCTGTTATGCATTTCGATGGTAAAATATGTTTAACGAGTACTGTTAATGATTTATTGTCCTTCACGTTCACAGTTGCACGTGGCGTCAAGAAGTGCGGTTAATTAGACTTTTTAATGTGTTTATTTGTTAAATACCTCGGATAAAACGTTTTTAAACGGTTTAAATCAGTATTTAACATAAAATGACAAGAATAGAAGTATATTCACATTTAGACCGACGGATACATTTCCGGAAACATCGGGAATGTCAGATATATTTCTTACAATTAAATATGCTTTCAAAGTATATTTTTCATCAATTTCAAAGTTTACTGAAACTTCCGTGAAAACGACTAGCGATGCGTAAATCGTAGAAAGGGATTTTCCAGAATGACGTTATTTTAAAATGGAAAACATTTGAAACTATAAGCAAAATGTTATTAAATTAAGAAATGATCAATTAACATATATAGAAGGATGTATCTGTAATGCTTTTACGTTTTTATAATAGACGTTACGGTTATATCAGTAGTTCAGACCAATAAATTGTCTGCCGCGTTTGAGCGTCATTCTCCTCGAAAGGAGAACAAATGTCTTTTATTTTAATACGTTGAATTTTCTTATGCAATTATGAAAATTAATAAATCCTGTTCTAAGTTTTTACACGTTTTCTAACATAATAGACTTTTCATTTAAAGAAAATATGGTAACATTTTAAGTGACGACTAAAATTCAGAATGAACTACTGTGAATATTCCTACGAAGTTTGCTTACAAATTCAAACATTTCCAACTGAAATTATTCTTTGCTAACGAGCTTTTAATTACAAATACCGCGTATCGACCTACGCGCCGAACAGAATCAAAAATGTAGCAAGAATGAAATAAGTATAATGTCTTACGAAAAAGTACAAAATTATTTAGATTTATATGTCTCCGAAGAATTAAGTTGTCTCTTCTCTAACTAGTTATAAAATGGGAAAGAAATTATCACTTTTATCGTTCAAGAATATCTTTAGCTATCCTTTCGTACATTGCTTATCTCCTAATTTCTCAATTAATTGTCATTTTTTATTGACGGGTGACTAAACGTTGTTTTTTAAGGCGTTAATGGTAATTGGCCATTTGTGCCATATATTACAGTATTTTCCTTTCTTTCCTTTCAGTGCATGCGACTTTCAAAAGGGAGATAACAAAAGTGTAGTGAGTACCAACAGAAACGAGTGTGTAATGGCGATAAGTGGAATAGAGAAGACTGTGTTCACTTACAACCGAAGAATACCGGGACCGTCTATTCAGGTGTGTATTGTGCTAAAATTCCAATTAAAAAATATGCAAAATTTCAGGAACCGCGGGAAACTTTAACACCGTGTAATCAGAATTTCCATTGTTACGTTTGAAGATAAGTTACATGGTAGCACATTGACACATGTCGAAAGTAGAATTTTAGAAAGTTTTATGCGGGATCGGGCGAAAGCGCTTCTATAAAGAACTTAGGTGAAAAGGGCGTGGAAAAGAAATGTCATCAGGGAGAGGACGCATGCGCAGTGGAACCGCGCCGACGCAGGAGATCTCCGTGTTAAGCAACGCAGGCCCAGTACCCCTGTTTGAATTGGGTTACCGCGCGCCTCTCTTTCTCTCTCACGATCCTACATTTATTTAACTTGATTTCTTAGCATTTGTTTGAAAATATAATTTCGATATAATACGTTTCATTTTTCACTAAAAACAATAGATAAGTTGTTAGGTCTGGGGCTATGGTGGATAAGGAGATGAAGGCTCGGTCTGACAATCAGTGTGACCGAGTTCAAATCCCCTTTCACCTCTACGAAATATTTCCTAAATTATGAATTAACCCTTTGAAAATATCTTATTATAGTTTATCGGTGCAAGTATACACGGTTAGAGTCGAAAAATTGAAATATAACCGTTGAAATATGATTACACAAACAGTAATTTATAACTTCTATACATCAACACTCTGACTTTCTGATAAAAAGGTAGTTTTGGAACGCCAAATAAATGATTATCTCTTAATACGCAAAAAAGTGTCCGTCCGCAAAGGGTTAATATAGGATAGTCTGCATCGGAATCTACTTAAAACAGTAGGTTGTAGACGAAATGGTTGTTTCAGTTGAAGTCGAAGAAATACAAACCAATCACCTGGGTTAGATTTGGACGCTGTAAACCCACACAATCCGTTACCCTTTCTCTTAGGGGTCCGTAGTTTTTGGACCATATCCCCCGCGTAAGGAAAAGGTTTGGGCATTATAAAATCTATATCAAATTTGACTGCAGGTTTGCCTCGGCGACAAAGTTGTAGTCGATGTTGCGAATGAAGCCGAAGGGATAGAGGCTACGATACATTGGCACGGGATCTTTCAGAATGGATATCAGTATTACGATGGGGTACCTTATCTCACGCAGTGCCCTATTACGTCTGAAACAACTTTCAGGTAACAGTCCATAACGAAAGTTATCCGTTTACGGTAGAATGTCAGAGCATGAACTATAAACAATTATACTATTGGGTTGGCAAGAAAGTAATTCCAGTTTTGTAATATGAAATGAAACTCAATGAAACAAAATTTCTTTCTAAATGCTGCCAAAAGTGACAACTTTCCATTTTCAGAAGCAAAAAAAGATAACATTGTCAGAAGTCCTTCAAAACCAACGTAACATTAGCTATCGACGAAAACCGAAATTACTTTCTTGCCAACCCAATATGATTTACTTCGTCGGATATCTTTTCCAATGCGACAATTAATATCTTCGTTATCTGGAGTTATGGCCATAAAATAAACATTCGCAATTGTTGCGATTGCCGTTATTTTATGAAAGTTCCACCCGATGAAAATTCGAGGGTAAAAACCGCTGAATACCTGAATAGTTTTAAATATTGCATAAGTAAAGATACATTATTTTCTATTATTGCTGTTTAAAGTAGAGATAAGAAGTATGCAAATGAGATTATTACAAATGCAAATTGTAATTTCAATATTTAAAACTGTTTCACTAGAGACAAACAATAGAAAACCAAACTAAGAAATGTGCAATACAGAAGAAACGGCTTGAGAATTTTCAGAATCGATTTCGAATGTCGAAATATTGTTCTGTCGAGTTCAGAGTTCGATAACACGACAATGACACTGATAATTGTTAAAAATACAATTTCAGCTAATGGATTTTCAGTTAACTTGTAAGCATTATCTTCCAAAAGAAAGTTTGTGATTTTCAAGAATTAAATTGCAACATCTTTCAAAATTAAAATGACGATCTCGAAGAATAGAATCATAGATTTAACTCGTGGAGCCACTGAGTCAGAAGGGGTCATCGGGGGTTATACTGAGGGATCAGAATCATGGCACTTGAGGGTTAATTTGCTGTGATTCGCCCGACGAATAGGGACATCCCTCTCCCTCCCGCATCTTCTATTTTGACGCGCTATTGGCCGAGAGACCCGCACATTCGTTGCGTCGTCATGTGAACGACGAAAGGAGTGTTTTATTTTCGGTTGTCATTCGTCGATCTCAGGTTTCCTGGACAGACATGGCGGGGATAGGCGGTGCGAGAGCAATCTCCCCTTCCGTCCCAAGTGCCTTCTTTCTGGTCCCTCACTATAACACATTTTTTGTCACATCGAATGAAAGCGTTGACATTGTTGATTCTTTTAGGTATAACTTTGTAGTGGAAAATTCGGGGACACATTTCTATCATTCTCACCAATCGGTATTTATGATCGACGGACAATATGGATCCCTTATTGTGAGAGATCCGCCAAGATTAAACCCTCATAAGGAATTGTACGATGAAGATCTACCCGATCATGTGATAGTGATGAGCGACTACATGTCGGAGCTATCACTCTCCCGTTTCCCTGGCTTATACAGGCACAATATAGGACAAGCTGCACAATACGTTCTCATAAACGGCAGAGGACATCAAGCGGTAAATCATTTTTCCTTTGATCTCAACGTCTTTGAATGTTTTTCAGTATCTTTCAATATTTCAAATACGTTCCGTACTTTAGAAATTTCCAATATCTTAGAAACTCTCCGTATCTTCATTATTTTAGATGTTTCGAATATTTCAGGTATTTCCAATATCTCTAATGTTTCTCGATATTCTTCGGTGCTTTTAATATGTACATTAATATATCCCCCAGGTCAATAATTTTTCAATAGAAGTAGATGGATAAATTTTATGGGGAATGTCGATCAATTAACAAATTTCAAATCGTACTTTCTCATTTTAACACTAGACTACCAAACCAGTCAAAATGACTGGTACACAATTTTGTAAAAAAATTCTCAAAGTTTATAAGAGAGACATAGGAGAAATATTCTACGCCCTACTCAAAAAATATAAATGACCGAATTGACCATCTTTCCTGCCTCTTGATTCCTCTGTTCTCAAAGTAATTATTTAATATATTGAAATATAATAGATTTAACGCCGGTAGTTCTAGTGTTATGAAATGTAGCTAATCACCATTTGAGAACGCTTCTATCCGAAGGAGGGCCAAGAATTAAAAAAGTCATTTAAATGGTTTGCTTTTGTTGACTCATTCTTTATGTTAATTTCAGAACCCTATCAATAACGAGACGCTCGAAACACCATGGGAATCGTTTACGGTTGAGGCAGGCAAAAGATACAGATTCCGTGTCATTAATTCATTTAGCACAGTTTGCTTAGCACTGTTCTCCATTCAAGGTCATTCGCTGCTAATGATAGCTCAAGATGGTGAAAATATTCAGCCCACAAAAGTAGACTCGGTAATCACAGCTTCAGGTCAGATTTCTTATTTTTTATTAATTGAAAATATTGTTCACGCAATCTTCACACATTGTGTACTATTTAATTAGTGCTATAAATTACAATTAATTAGTACTATTACTAGAAATTTAGGACTGTTCGGTAATTGCTATTCAGAGTTAATTGGCAAGTAAAATTAAATCGAAACTCGAAGGCGAGGATTTTCCCGCAGATTAGAGTCACTTAAAGACAAAACGTGAACTCCAAACAACTAATTAATTGTTGAAAATAGATACTTCTCCATTCCTATAATAAACCTTCTTGTTAACACTCAAATAAATCGCGCCGATTTATAAAGCAACGACTCTGAATCTAACATTAACATTGTTACAGGTGAAAGATTCGATTTTGTGCTATATGCAAATCAAACAATTAACAATTATTGGATACAAGTACGAGCTCTTGGAGAATGTCAAGAAAACAGGGTGCAACAACATGCTTTGTTGAAATACAAAGGTGCTCCTGCAAAACCAACGACATCGCCACCCCCATACAATCTTCAACAGTCAGTCGGATTGGTAACTGCGATTTTATTATCCCTTCAATTTTTTCGACGTGGATCATGACATTACTCAAAACACCATTGCAGAAATTGTGCCCCATGGGACCCTGTGATCCGATAAATCGGAGACATTTGTTATAAATTAATGTCGATCCATTTCTTACCAAATTATTTTTAATATGTAAAATATTTCTATTCACTCTGAAATTACTTCGGGGTCTATTTAAAAACTTATTTACATATTTGATCAATAGCGAATCATAAGGTCAATTGATAAGTGAAATATTTAAATGGGGTGAAGAATGGCTTGGAATTTCCGGCTTTACAGCGTGTTAAAACTTGCTAAACCTCCGACGTTTCGCACAGCATTGCATCTAGCTTTATCAGGGTGAGCTGTTAATGCATCAGTTATCGGTTCATCAGGTATCAGTTCACCCTTTATCACCCTGATAAAGCTAGCTGCAATGCTGGCGAAACACCGGAAGTTTTGCAACTCTCAACGCAGCCTAAACCCGGAAGTTGCAGCTAATGTTCAATTAACGATGGTCGCAAAAGTCTCAAAACATCTAAATGGGGTACTAGAAAATGAGACTTAGAAAACCGGACATAGAAAATGAAGAAATCTGCAAATGTTGATCAGAGAAGGAAATCGGTTGAGGTTGAAAATTTTCTTAAGTAGAATTAGAGTTACTTCTAAGTAGAACGTTGTCAAAGACCCTTCCTCTTATTCACCATTAACGTATCTTCTATCCTTCTAATTTATTTCGTAATTAAAAAATGAGCTCTAGGGAGAAAACAACAATGTTTAAGCTACGTTGTTTCAGCTGTACAATCCACTGGTTGCATCGCAATGTCCTGGTCCAAGAACGAAGGATACGGTGTGTGTTAATCAACTGAAAGGAGTGAAACAAGCGCCCAGTGATGTATTATACAGAGCAGATCCGGATTTCCGGATTGTTATGGATTTTGAATTTTACGCTTATCAGAAGAATGAGGGAGTAAAAAGACTTTTTGCTCCAGGATCATATCTGAAATATTTCGGTATTTTTTTTACCATGATTTTAATTACCTCTTTATCGGATATTTAAATGTCCCCTTTCTTCTTCTTTTTTTGTACATTTCTTTTTGATCAAGCACTATCATCATTTCTACAAGACTTTCTTGTAAACTGGGGTTTTTGATCGCCAAATAAATGATCGTCTCTCAATATTAAAAAAAATCACCGTCCGCAAAGAGTTAACATATAAATTAATACTAATTGAGCAGGCGAGTATGCATTTTCTTTTGCCAGCTTTTGAAGATTTTTCTGCATTTGTTACTTAATGTATCACAGTCTCGATGGTTCCGGGACCCATTTAGTAGGAGTTGAAGTCGAAAAAAAATACAAAAACAGAGCAAAGACTAGCTGACGACATATTTTGGATCAAATAACAGGCTTGTATTAACCCCTGCACTGTAATTTAATTGCAAGCAACAATACTCAGTCGTAAAATTTCAGTCATTTTAATTTTACACATCATTGAAGCACTTATACGATCGATTTCATAAAATGTGAAAAATGCACAGTTTTCGAAATGGAGTTAGGTGGGAATTACATGAAGAACTTTGTAATTTCAGCCGTAGTCGGTAGAGATCACTTGCTGAGCGAGGTAAACCACATTGCGTATCAGAATCCACCCGGAGTACTAATTTCTCAGCAGGAAGCATATCAAACCATATGCAAGCCTAATCAGTTGAGCACATGCACCGAACCTTGCACCTGTTCTCAGGTGTACAATATACCGTTGGGAGCTCTGGTAGAAGTGGCTACGTTTGATGCCGGTAATTGTATTAATCATTATGCCATTACGCGGATTTCAGATGGACTAATTACTCTGGTCAACACGATTCTTTTGCCCGAAGAATATTCACGCTGATTCTTTTTATCAAATCTGTCAGCAATGGAGAATTTACAAAGTTTCGGTCTTTGCGTTTTTCGTAATATAATGCTTATTTCAAGTGTGACACTTGTTAACAATAATTTACAAGACAGAGAGTACATTGGAATAATTCGTGTTTCAGTTCCTGCACAAGGCCTGAGTCATCCGTTTCACCTGCACGGTTATGCGTTCTATTTAATGACAATGGGTCAATTTAATAGAAACATTACAACAGCAGACAAACAAGCAGTAATTGCGGATCATAGGCAACGTATACTAAATCGGCAATACGATCGTCCACCTTTGAAAGACACTATCACAATTCCGCAAGGTGGATATGCTATCTACCGGTTTCGTGCTAATAATCCAGGTAATTCTTTGTCCGATTCAAATTAATTATTTGGTGCTTCTACCATACCTTCTTAATTGCTAATAATCTACATAATTGTTTTTCATTAAAAGAGGCGTTATATTTGAAAGTATTATTTTATCATATAAAATGATACCATATATGAAGATATTTCATTCTATTTAGTTTGCCACTTAAAAAGCGAAAAGAAGGCCCCTGTTTTTAACTAATACTTTTCTCAAACATGGACTTAGAGCACTTTCAAAAATAATGGCTCACAAGGGAAGTTCGATTTCAGCTATCTTCTTAGATATGTCTAATAAATATTTATGTAAAGTTTCATAAGTATCGTAAAAATCGAACTTTCCTTGTCAGATGCAGGAATGAACATGCTTTCCGGTTAATGTAGATCTTCCCCTTTTCTTTTCCCCAATTCTTATTGACAAAATGAATCGAATCCTTTATGGGAATCTTCTTACATACATTGTTTCTCGTGTTTTTGTCTTTAGGCTGGTGGCTTTACCATTGTCACTTTTCCTGGCATACGGCTACCGGTATGAATGTAGTCTTACACGTGGGAACACAAAACGATCTTCCGCCGGTACCTGCCAATTTCCCAAAGTGTTACAGTTGGACCCCACCGGTGTAATTTAATTGTTATAATTTGGCTGCAGATATCCAGGAATTTATTGGGGATTTCAAATTACAATCGTACGAATTACACGTAACGGGGGGAGAGAGACAGAGAGAGAAGAGGGTTATTGCAAATTTACGAAGTATGCCTCTCTTTCTGATATTTACAGAATGAAACAGATTCCAGGCGACGTTCTATTTGTTTGATCATGCTCGTGAAAATTCAAATGCATCCGAAAAAATGTAATTTTTATTCCAATTCACGAAAATATCCAAAGTCTACTTATAAGTTACGGTTTCGCAATTTTTAATATACCTTGAGCCGGTGTAATAACGGAACACTGCAATTTGTAATTAATATCTGTCTTCTAAGATATTTAATAACCTTATGCAAGCTGCTTCGACAATAACACAGTCACAGATTGCATTCAACGAAACTGTTATACAGTCTTGCACTCAAGGTAATCTTTGAAAAGCCCTCTCACAAGGACTTGCTTCGTTGATGTTTATTGATCAGAGTATTTAAATGTGTGTTATATAAGTTACAATAAAGTATTATTGAATTAAGGTGTGTTCATGACATAAAGGAATATAAAAAACGCTATTTTTTTTTAATTCCACCGTGAAATAATTCGACAGGGTGGTTTTCTAATTTGTACAGGCCTTTTGCATCAACTGTTAAGTAAGTATTTAATCATGCACTGTATTTGTAAAATGGAATAACCAACATTTCTGTCAAAAGTTCGGCAGACGGAATAATCAGGCACCCATAAATCATATCGGATTCTCAGTTAATATTCAGGCATTATAATTAATGCCATTCGGCAGACATCTCGCAGAATTTAGGTACATTAAAAAAGAATCGATCGGATGAAGAATAACGAACTGAAAGTCTTTTGAAGTGTAATTATTTTCTACATTAAAAAAATATATAACACATAATTAACAAATAAATTATATTCTGTACGATGAATCAGATTGTATGGAATATCATATCTGGACCTTTGTTATTCCCACAAGCAGGAAAGTTAAGAGGAACAGGCTGAAAACTTTCTTGACTTCCTACCCTCATTAAAAATTGCATTCCAGGTCCAAAAGTACCAGGGGAAATTGCTGTTCCTCTAGCTTCCCAGAGCCAGTATCCTGAAAACGACACTCGAAATGTTTCAATCATTTTCAAGGATTTAACACTAGATCTACCAAAGTCGATAAAAGTAACATGTTCTAGATTTTATGTAAATATTTTCGAAATTTCTAACACAATGTCTTTTTCAACTCTCCGCGTCCATCTTGTAGACAGCAGACTATTAAATCGCTCAGGTTGTTCACCTCCTTCGTTTCTTTTCTTCTAATTTGTTTATTCCACATTTTTAAATCAATTGAATTAATCTTTGGAAGATCTAGTGTTAAATATCTCTGTAAATTGAAATAGTAGAAAACGATTTTTACAAGTGAAATAATGGCAGTAGCAGAAGGCTTACCTAAGTTGTCGGTATAAAAACGTAGTATCACGTAGCCCTTGTTCGGTACGACAAAACTGTCCTTCTGTGGTGGATTTGCAAAGTTACGAAACAACTTTCCAGCACGGTCTAATAATAAAACTTCTTCTTTGGTAATTGGCCGCTCAAAACTTCCTCGTCCCATGATACTCACGTTGTAGCCATGGACGTGAAACGTGTGGGAGGAATTTCCACCGAAGCCTGATTAAAAAATAATTCGGAATATTTCGAGGCTGTATAAATTTTATAAAGGGTTTAAGTTAAAAGTTTATAAAGTATTGGATTTGATGCTTTTCAAACTTGGCTTGTAGTTCGATTTGATCGATATTCAATTTCAATTGTTACATTAATAGAGAAACAAATAAATAAATATATATATATATAAATAATTCCTAGTATATTAATGATTACTTATTATTCATTTATCATTATTCACAGTATTATTAATAAGAACATGTTGCTGATGATGTGCTCGACTTTTTGATTAGTTTTCTTTCGATTTAAATTTTTCTTTCATTTTTATAGAATATGGACAGGCAAGATAGGTCGTATAGTTCGAAAAATATAGTAAATTTCGAGTAACTGTGTCTTGATTATTTGCACAAAGTAGAACATTGATAAATGGTAAAAATAGGAACGTAGATGTATTTCGTGTTATCTGAACGGCAAAGGGGACAACAGAGTATTAAATTGTGCAATTATTTTGAAATGTATAGCAATAATTCGAAAATTACCTTCATCTATTAGAACAATCTCAACAATTTTCCTCACTGGGACGTCAATAATTTGAATACACTCGCAAAACAATGGCGTATCGTGAGTACAATGGGTTGCACGCTTTTCAAACGAACAAATTGAAGCCTCGGGTGTGCTTTCTGGTTGTGATAATATCGGAGAAGACGGATACTTGAACGTTACTCCATCGATTTGTACGACTTTGATGTCTTCGTTGCTCAAACCTGCAATTAATGCATGTACAATTACGTATTGATATATCTCTAATAACATTTAGATTTATCATATAAGTCCTACTTCATTTTTACAGAATAATTTTGAAATTGAATTTAAAATTCAAAATTAGAATTATTCTCTGCAATATTTTCCTTAAAAGTCGTCATGCTCCGTCTTAACAAATGAAAGAGCTGCAAATAATTGAAATTTCTACATGAATGTTTTTTCTAACACGATTTACATTTTTTTAAAGAAAAGTCCCACTTTAATTTTATAAAACAATTCTAAAGTTTAATTTCGAATTAGAGATTCCAATTATCTCTTTGAAGAAGTACCAAAGATGTTTATTTTCTTACTCAGATATGATGGGTAGAATGTGTTCTCATAAAAATTGTATCTATTATCAGTCATTTCGTCCGTGAACGAAGGGAAAACATTTACATCGAATGGTATATAAATGACTTCCTCAGCCTCAATTTTCTCCGTTATTTCCACCAATGATTTGAAATCCAAGGCACAAACGACGTTCTTTGATATCTCGTGGCAATTGTACCCCTTATTTATAATATCGTAGTCGTCGAGTTGTAATAATTCCCGGTCTTTTATCAACGCAGAATTTAAATCTTCGTCGTCGTAGAGAATAAATGCCTTCTGACGAAGACCCTGGCAATCCTGAAGGCCATTTATATCGATGAGATATTTTCCAGGAGACTGATTCGCTCTCAGAATGACATCGAGTCTTTCACCTGAAATTAGATTCATGGAGATAATTAGTAAATTGTTAAAGATTGCTTTTAACCCGAATTTTTTAATCGATGAGACTTATTTACTTTGTGTGCTTTGTTTGGTTGCAAATTGCAGTCAATTATAAGCTATTTTGGAAATTACAAATTTGACCCTTTGCTACACTCCATATAATTTTGTAATTCTTACAGATCCTTCTAATAAACTATGAAAGAATCGAAGAAATAACGATACTATCGAGAACGTTTATCCTATACATTTTATTGAACAAAAGTATACAAAGTTAAACGCATGTTACCGTATAACATTACAGAAGAAATACAAACGAAAAACGAAAAACGCAACACCATTCTGCGCAAAAGAAAAAGAAATATACTTTTCTCAAAACACGCTATGCAGATTTTCCAAAGTTCCTAAGAAGTTTTCTCAAACCTTTCATTTCTTCCCGACTTTTTTCTTTTTACACAATTTTTCACAATACGAAATTCGCGAATACGAAAATGCGAATACGAAATATAAAATAAGAAATACGCGGTATCATCTTACAATTAATTAAGAATATCCTTTGCGCCGTTTACAGTGCAAACTCGAACGTACAACGTAATTAATGCAAAAGTCATTTATCTCTAATAAACTCGATCGTCGCACAAGTGAATACAATTATGCTCAATAAATCCGAATGTCGTTAATTGCAGTCGCATTTACGTGCAATTACATTTTAAATTACCACCTTGATATCCCCAGCGAAGTATATTACGTATCTTACACCTATGTATCTTCTTCTCTTCTTTCTATTTTTATTTTTTTACAAGGAAACCTTTAATTCTAGCGAAACTAACTATATTTGTTCTATGGAACATTTAATCTCTGCACGAGGAAGAATTAATGCTAGGGAGATCAAGGCGGTGATCGCAGCTTAATTTCCGTAATTTGACCCGTATTTTATTTATTTTACTTTTCCATCTGATTCGACGCTTCTACAAGAGTCGTATCGTTATGGTGTTTCACACAGGAGATACATCCTCTTTTAATCAGGCATCACAGTTGGATATACAGATCGGATAGGTATGTCTTTAAACGCTAGATCCACCGAAGTTGTTAAAATTACAATACTTATTCTGCATTTTTTCGTAAACGTTCTTCAAATTTTTAATGCCGTTTCTTTTTCATTTTTTTTACCTTCATCTTGTAGATAGCAAGCGATTAACACTAAAACTACCAAGGCGGTCAAAATGACGGGTTCCCAATATTTTCAAAAAAATTACCCTTTATAGGGAAGCGATGAAGTTAATATCTTATAAAATTTAAATCATTTAATCGAACATCTTTTTCACCTCTTGACCTCTCTTTTTCCAACGTATGTTTAATTATAATAGATATAACGCCAGTAGTTCTAGTATTAGATCGATGCAATTTGTTGCTCCTTTTATTTCTTTTAACGCTTTTATTTGATGTTTCTTAGTGTATTGCATTAATCTTCGGTAGATCTAGTGTTACGTTCAAAATATTTACCCTTTCGCTGTCGTACGTTTTGGATTAACACACTGAAGGTCATGGGGGTCAACGATAACCGGTGCTATTGAATTTGATGAAATTTTTTTACTGTCAAATTGTAATATTAAAGAATTTTCTAATAAATTGAACTCTTATGCCATAACAGAGAAGGATATCTGGAACGAAAATTTAATAAGGGCCGAAAAACGACAGAAATAAAATTTCGTAAATTTAACAATCAAATAATATCTGAGAAACAATAATTGTATCAGTTTATGTATAATTTGCAATTGCATTTTGTGAATAGAGACTTAATAGCGAAAGGGTCGAAGACTTGGGATACAGAGAAATATGCTTTGCGAATGTTGAAGGATAATCGCAGTGACTCATTAGATGTGGGATATTATGAGAAAACGATATTACCAGGTCTGAAACAAGACATTTCTGTATCGCACAGCCTTTTCTTTATTATTAACTTCAATGATGGCTCGATAAAAAAAAAGAATTAAGCGAATGTAACTTTGATGAACCTTGAAATGCCTGCTTTCGTTATCCTTGTATTTGTTCATTGTCGATTTATATTAATACTGCGATTTTCTCGATTTCAACAATTGCTTTTATTATCTATATAATTATTTAAGTTACCTTTTAGGACACTCGTTTAAAGATATTGCTAGGAACAAGAAGGCGAATATGAAATTACGTGTGGAATCAATGATTTCAATGGATGCGCAATGAATCTCTTAAATTATAAATAATGCCAGTACTTTCTGACGTATATATACGTAAACGGTATTTATCATTACGAGAATAAACACATTAGGTATCTTTAATTACAAAACTATCGTGTCTTACGACGAAAGTTCAGTCAAACTTAATACAAGTGCGATAGTATGCTTACGAAATATAAATACAAATAAACATAAAAATTGCTATTACTCTTTCTTATAGAGACAATATATCATGGTACTTGCATAAACTAAAAAAATACAATTTCCTTAATCCTCCGTAAACCCGTGATTTTTTACGCAATATAAAATTTTATGTTTCTACTCTTCGATATCATTTATCGAATTATTTAAAATTTGTTCTTAAAATTCAGAATCTTTGTATGCAATTAAATACATGCAAATCAAGTTAAATTCATTATTTAAAAATCTAATTTCAGCATTTGCCAATATGATATCCTGTAATTAATTTTCAACCGGGAGAGCAGTCGGGTTGCAAAGGATTAAGTTATAAACATTACCTTCTAAATAATATATTCGATGGATCGTAAATTAAGACTTCTAACGAGGATAATAACAACGTAAGAGTACCTGTTAATGAAAAAAAAAATAAATCAGGAACAACGATGAATACATTATAATAAAGGCAAACACCGGAGATTGGTGAATCTTCTTAGAAATTATCATAGACTTAAATATTAAATATTCAATAAGGAAAAACACCCGGGAATTGGTGCGTCTTCTTAAAATCCACTGTATACTTAAATATTAAATATTCATTAAGGAAAAACACCCGGAGATTGGTGAACCTTCATAAAAAAAAAGATTGTAAACTTAAACGCTAATAAGGAAGGAATAACTTTAATATAGGAAGAACGATATAGTTTCCGTAATAAAAATGAAATAATTACGTGATTTAATAGAACTCAACCTCACGCCGATGGAGGGATTCATTTCCGATAAAAAATAGTTTCACTATCTATACAATTGGATCGTCCACTACCCCTAGAATTTAAAGCCCTGAAACAATATCAGTGAAGTACTTATCATTTAAGTCACCGTTGGACAGATTGCACGAGAGACACTGGAAAACAATGTCATTGATTGGGAGCTAATTAACGGTGCTACGTGCCTAAACATGATTCGGTCTTTCTCTTCTTTTCTTCGAGCGAAACAAGCCAATTTTCCGGAATCATATATTACGCTTTGACGGCGGTGTTGCTCGATTGAAAACAATAATATCACGAGTAATTTACTGCGATACCAGTTAATTATTTAATGTCGTCAATATCTTGTCCCGAAGAATTTAACATTGTGACGTCGGAGTTACGTTGTCCCGTAGAATCTCATTTATCTGTGATTCTATGAGGTACATAAACAAATCAGTACTAAATACCTGGATTGTATGGATTTGTACTGAGTTCTTATTAAATAAATTACAGCAAATCAATCTGTAAGTTATATAAAGGAATAATTAAGATGGGTATCTGCGAAACATTTGTTTATGACCGGAGTAAATTTTTCTATCGGTAAATGAAATAATACTGAAATAGAATTATTGTACGGAAGGAAGACAAAATAACTGAAATTGAAAATTCAGGTTCTATTATTAAAAGTCAGTATCAATAGAAGGAAGACTTTATGAGCCAATTTTTTATCCAGAGTAAACGATAAATGAAGTTCTATCCTGTCTATAGATATTCTATCGTGAATTTACACCGTGAAGATTAAAATTTCCCTCCCTAATTTATTACATTGTAGTTCTATCCAAACTTTTCATCGGTTTTTTTCAAAGTTTTCTCCCTCATTGGCCCGCAAGGACAATTTTTCATTCAACCTCTCCCAAATGACGTGATGTTCGATTTTTTGCTCGTTTAACGTCCATAATCACATATATATCCACTGTACCCTTATCGAATCCAATTAACATATCATTCGACGGCCGTGGATCGACAACAACATTACTCAAAAATATCCAACCGACGCTATCCTGGCGGATGTCCTGGTAGACGTGGTAGGCAGATTAAAATCGTGAAAAGCTGTTTCATTACAATACAGTCTTCCTCGTTGATCGAATCTTAGAACCATTTCGTTTATTGCACGGAAGATAATCTGTTTATTTTTCTATTCAATTTTCACTTCACTTATTTTTCCAATCTTTTCTTCTCGTTCGCTCTTCCTTTTCGAAATGTTTCATACACTTATCGATAGCTTATACGCAACAATCATTTGTAACGTTTGTAACAGAATATACTTTTCATCTGACAAGGACAAAAGTACACGAGACTTGCGTTACAATTTATATTTCGTAATTTTTTCAGTTTTTTTATCGTTAAAACGAACGAAACGAATTTTGGTACACCTTTCGCCTTTTTGTAAAAGGTGAAACCTCGTCTTGTGCACTTTTCCTTGTGAGATTTAAGGACTATGAAATATAACTTCTTTTTTTCTTTCATTTTATCGATAATATTAACCCCGCACGATTTTTGTTGCTTTCAGCAGACAGTAATCTCAAAAGCACGTCGACACGTTTTCGCTTCTTTTTTTTTTTAAATTCAGACTTAATTTTGCTCCCTGGGGCCTTGCGAGATTATCTCCCAGGAAAAGTTCCAATTGTGTATAATTTTATTTAAAAAAATATAATACTGTATATAAACATCTTCGTAAGTTCATCTTACACGTTTTTCCAGACTCTTATTTTATAATGGATAATAATAAAATAATTTTCTATTGGAAGACCATCTTACGAAAGTTACAAAATCAATTTCAAATTTCGATGTCCAATCTTTCAGTTTAAACATTTCATGCAATAATTGGTATCCATTTCAAAAGTCTCGTATTTTAATAAATAAAAATTGAAAACCGTCCAACACGCGTTGCATCTTGATTGTTAGTAATTCAAATCTCGGTGTCATCAACACCATAAATAATTAGTCAGTTTTTCAATCACGATTCTTAACTTATCATTATCGTCGACGTATCTGTTACTTCATAAATCTGTTCTCCATAGGCAAGCAACAAATGATATTTTATTAGTATCCGCATTATCATTTCGGGACGAACACCAAAGAGAAAGATACCTCTCGATAAAATTTGCAATTTCGCCAAATTATCACGAGGAAGCTGCCATTCTGCACATCGTAACTTAGACTACACTAACGATGATAATACTCATATTATAACGCATCTCTGTGCCTACTGTTGCACATAACGTACTAATTAATTACTCAAAATCCCGTCAAACCTCTCGCAGTCTCTCCAATCGCAATCATCATCGAACATAACGTTACCCTAAAAACGGCCTTAACCTCAAAATCTTTCGAACCCCATAAAACGCCTCCTGAGTCGATCCATCGAAAAACTCACGTGTCGATCGCCCCCAAAAATCTCATCGTACCAAGATAAAATCGCGACTTACTTCAGCGTTAAATTTCAGAACGCAAAACGCCAATAATTTTCTGAGCATCGAAAAACACGAGCTGAGCAAACAACACAGCTATTATTATTTTTTTATTATCGAGACCGTCCTTCCACGTTAATTCCAAACGGAATCTCCCCCCTGATTACTCTCATTAGCGTCGTGTTTGCGCATAAACACCGATCTCAGCCTCGAACAGGATTTGATTGATCCTGAGCTTAGCAACGGACCTCGAGTACGAATCGGGTATTTCCGCTAATTGAACGGCGATGCTCTCCCCGAATTTCGCGAATTCCTCTTTCGTTTTTTTCCGATCGTTCGGCGTCGTGGTTTCGAGTTTCGTCTGGCCGGATTCCTCGAGGTCACCAATGGGACTGTTATGGTTCTGCAACGTCCCGCTGTAAAGCTCCATAGCCTTAAGACTCGACGACGACGACTCCTCGGCGTCTTCGCTTAACGAGGCGTTGAAAGAGCCCGTTCCCGAGCCGTTCGTTTCTTCGTTGCAGTCTATGAACGTTATGCTCTCGGGATCAATGTCACTCACTATGTATTCTTCCTGGAGCTTCGACGAGTCCTCTTCGACTTTCTGCGGAGAAGAGGGTCGTTTTTTGTACACGGAATTATTAATAATTTCCTGGAGTAGATAGTTTTTTTAACCGTTTGAGTGTCAACCTTTTGAGATGTTATCACGTTGAATGCCATGGGGGTTATAACGGTGATCGGCGCTATTGAATTCAATGAAATTTCATACGACTTTTAAATTGTATCTAATATTTACGAATTTTCTAATACATTCAATATTTAAATATTAGCATTAAAAAGGTAAAGTCCCGCTGACTGTACATCTATTTATGCCTTTAAGGTTTCTACTTTGTAAAGATGTGATTTTAAATAGCAAAAGTTTCATTTTAGTAAAAATTATGAAACTAACGAAATAGCGGTGGCATTCAACGTGTTAAATTAAATTTTTTTAGGTGATATGATCGTAGCAGTTGAAGCTGAAACATATAAATATAAAAACCACAAAAGACCTGCTACATTTCACCGCTGTGAACAAAGAAGCGCGGTCGCGCTGCTTGGCGCTTTCCGAGGGTATTCTGCCACTCAAACGGTTAATAAGTGCAACGAAACCCAGCTGTTTTCGACGTTCCATGAAGAAGTGAGGTGGGTGTGGGTGAAGAGACGTTGCGGAATGTTGCGACGCGAGGATTCGTTAGTTTATTGGGATTCGAATTGCCGAAGGTTCGCGGAGAAAGTAAATGTACTGCTGCATCGAATGAGAAATAAGAAACGTTTAGGAACGGCTGGTTCGTGGGTTACTTTTGTGTGCTGTTATCGATGGCGTTGAAATTGAAATAATTGGATGTATTTATTTGATAAATTTGTAGAATTCTCGAAAGTTCTTTTTGAAAGTAGCAACATGATTTTGTTGCGAATAAGCGACTGGTGGGAACGATTATGGATTTGCGGGATGTGTAGCATTTTGTGAATTAAAAATGGATCAGAAGGAAATGTTTGATCGGAATAAAAAATCAATGAAGTTTATCGAAACGGAAAGGATTTATCTTACTTGGCAACAGAAGTGACTTGCTTTCATCGCTGTTTATGATTTTTATAAAAATTTCAAATTGTCCATGAACAATGAACGCAGAAATTTCTCAATGCAAGTTTGTAAGAAGAGGAAATCTAGAAAATTGAAATCATAAAAGGAGTTAGCTATGTGACATAAGTATCCAACTAGTATAAAATGAGGTGGAGAGCCATCAAGTACGAGCCACACTTGTAACCTTTCACCCAGAACCCACGTCTAAAGAAAACTGCGATAAAAGATTAAAAAGAAAGAATACACATTTGCATTACGGAAATGACAAAGAAAATCACGAAATGTAGCTACTTTCTTCTTATTAATTGAATGCTCTTTATTCAATTTAATTATAAATGCTAGAAGTATCGCTTGCCCTCGAGTGATCTGAGTGTTAACACTTTGCAATTCTCTATCGAATCAAACTCGACATAACTTTATCATAACTCATTTCCCATGGACTCAATCTTTCCTACGATTTCATGATGATTTTGCATCTTCATCTCTCAGTATCTACATTTCCTGCCATCATCGCCGTCAAATTAATAAGAGACGGTAGAGAAGGTGAACAAATTAACTTCATTTAATTAACAAACGTTGTAAACAATTCATACAAACTGTTAACACTAGAATTACCGGTGTTATATCTTATATATTTAAATGTATAGTTTAAGTATGTACCAACTTCAACTTCGAGGAAGATATCAAGGGAGGCTCCGCTTTAAGGTAGGTCCTGCCTCTCTCCTACCTGTCCTGCCTCTCTCCTGCCTGTCCTGTCTGTCTTCTGCCTGTCCTGTCTGTCCTGCGTCTGTCATACCCGTCCTTTCCCTCCTGCCCGTCGTGATCGAAAACAGTGTTTTTCAAAAACAATTTCCGAGCAAAATTAGTCTAGAACGCGGGCTCATATGATTTTGACATACCTCCGATCGTATTTGAGCAAAGTCTTGAAGGTCATTTTAAGGTCAAAATATGTGCTTGCAAGCTCGAGTGTGGTTGCTCAAACTAAAAGCTCACTCGGATTTCGACAAAATTTCGCGAACAGCTCGGAAAAATGGCTCAAAGGCTCAACACCTGCGTGCTCATAGCTCAAAAGCTCATTTTTGATCGAGTAAATTTGGAATTTAGTCGAAATTCGGACTGAGCTTTTAGTTTGAGCGATCACAAATGAGCTTGCAAGCTCAAATTTGACCTTCAAGATGCCCGAGAGTTATCGGCCGAAGTCGCGAAAGTGTGATTTTGCTCAAATACGATCGGACTTATGTAAAAATCATATGAGTGCACGCTCTCGACGTTAACTTTCTCGGAAATTGATTTTGAGGCACTTTTTTGTTCACGACAGGCAGGACGGGTATGATAGAGGAAGGACCGGAAGGACAGGCAGGGCAGACAGGAAACTGGCAGGACAGGTAGGGAATTGGCAGGATAGGCAGGACATATAGGACAGGCAGGACAGGCACAGAACAGGTAGGACAGTCAGAACAGACCTGAGCAAACCGGAACAAACGACATGTAAAATCATGGAATTTACTGTCTTTTGATCAAACCGGTTCAAACGTATCCTGCGCGGCCTGTCCGTCGTAATAAGAAGACGCTTTCATTGATTCGAAAAGATTACCAAGTTCTTCATAAAGAAGGGGCGGGGGTACGGGTTTAATTTTTCAATAATTATTGTAAAATATAACCAATGTGTTTCAATGTTTAAAAACCGGAAAAACTGATAAAAATAACATAGCTGTGTTATATACAGTATACATATAACCATAGGAAGCGTTTTTTCCACGTTTGAAACGAATAATTCGGATACCGATAAGCAGAGATTCAGGAAATTTGGTCTGGAGGAATTTTCGCCGATTTTGAACCAACGCTTCTGATAATCGTATAAATGTCATCGTCAGTTCCGGCGAACTGACCATAGAATTCTTCGGGGGACTATTCGGTAAACTGGTTTCATCGGGATCGACATTAAATCGAATTTGCGCGTGGAATCCCATTGGAATAGAAAGGAAGCTTATTTTCTTCGTCGTTACGACTACATCGTTTGCGGTCATAGTCGAGCAGAATTACAATTCAGCTCTATTATGCACCGTTCGCACGATTCGCGACTAATCTCGTCGATCTGGAAGGAAGAACCGCGTTAAAACTTTCACGTGTATATATTCGTTGCTTCGTAACGACGGGTAAATTCATCATATACGCTTAATTACTTCAAGAAAAATGTGCACGCGCTGTTACTACGTACTTACATGATCGTTAAATAAATAAAGTCAGCCTGAATTTCATTTATGGCTTCAACGTTTTCTACCAGGAAAGAATAGCTGATTTGTCGAGAGAGATTTTCTTAAGAAATAATCAGTATTCGTATATTTTCTTATTTATAGTTGTGAAATTAACGGTGATAATATTTAAAGATAATCGTAATGAAAATCGTTATTGATTATATGATAAACTGAGCTTTGTCGTAAATCTGCCCTACGCGCTGCTCTACGTTTTAAGTTTCCAACGATCAACTATTAAAGTAGAATAATCAAATAAAATTAGTCTAATCAAATAAAATTATTATCCCAATTGTGTATAACCAGCCATGAAAAATAAATTATTTTCATTCCACGGAATGAAGCACCTCGAAATGTCAATATTCAATTGAGCTGACACAAACGCGAAAATTGATATTCTACGCATTTTCACGTCGCACCCTCTGAACAATGGCATTCCACGAAAAGCCTGCATCGAAATGTATCATAGTAAAGCCGAAAGGACCGAATGTATTTAAAGCCAGATAGTATTATCAACGACCCTTCGTTGTGTCGTGTGCGCGCGTCGAAGCACGAGTTTCTCACGCCAGCAGGACTCCATTTCGAGTGCAGTGATACTAAAGCTTCCCGAAGGACGATGCAATTTACGTTGCCGTTGAGCAGTTTGTTCCGATAATTCAACGCTTTTCGAGAGGAAGTACGAAGACGAAGGTAAGAGGAAGTGGTCGAATAAAATGAAAGAAAGAGAAAGGTGCCGCGAAGAGAGTGGAATGAATTGCGTTAACGTGGGTCGCACGAATCGGACATATTCAAAGATCGATTCGATATACTACCCACAAACGGCAGAAAAGCTGTGAGAGAGCAAAAGGGATAATGACAAAATAAAAAATGAGGGGCGAGTATGATACGTCGCCACGAGACAACAAAATCATATATCCCGACTAGCGACGCATCGTTGAAAACCGTCCCTTCCGCGAAACGCATCGAAACTAACGATCCTACCCTTGGAATTCTCGCAATAACGCAGCAGGACGTATCGTTAATTTACGACTATAAAGTGAAACTGAAAATTGATTATTATCAAATACCACGCTTAAAACGATACAGCCGGTAGGTTCTAAGTAACGCAACCAACCAACTTGTTAGAAATTACATCGTGCCACATTTCTCACATGTCGAAACGTGCGAGCACGGAACCTGTTACAACCGAGTTTCGTTGCACATTGATACACCTACATCGATACATAGATTGCACATAGCCACTTACCTTCTTCCTCTTACTATATCTACGGGTGCCGAATTGCAGAAACTGCATGGCCTTAAAGGCGAACCACTTCGACACGTATACATCGTCCGGTCCCGTTGCAGCGTCACGGCTATTCTGTATTTTGTGCACCTCCCTAGAATACTGACACTTCAAATTCGTTATCTTCTTCTCCACTTCCAAGGTATTGCACGAAAGTATCTCGGCTAATTCCTGAATGGCGCGTTTACGTTTCGCTCTGTCTCGATAGCCACGGGCGTTCCAGTCCCATAAGACCCGCCTCTGTTGATACTCGCGCAATAGCTCGAGGGTTTTGTCACGGGTCCATTCCATGGCAATGCGCGTGTCGTTCGTTTCCAAATCGTTCCAGCTTTCCGTGCTGTACATGGAAACGAAGCCGGGCGAGCCGCAACTCAAAAGCAGAGTCCGAGCCGCGGCGGTACACGCGGCCGATTTCTCACGGATTCTCGTTTCACGCCGATAGGAATGAAAACAAAATACGAGACACGCAAGTTAGCCGGCCCGATGTACAACCGGATAGGCGGGCGGGTACGATCGTCTACCCGCTAATAAATCGTCGAGTACGAGCCGACAACGACGCCGCAGCTGCGAATCGAGCACGCGTTTTAATGATTTTTGCGCGAGACCCGCGCGCGCTTGGTCGCCTTCCTTTCTTTATTTCCCTTTGCGGAAACCCGGCGAGAGCACGAAGACGGCCGAGTCTGCGCGAACGGGCCGGCCATCGTTGCACGCTGCATCGTTGAACGTACGAGCGCCAAGTGGTTCCGTCCTTTCGAGTCTCTTTTCTACCTATCTCTCTTTTTCCTTCCCCTCTTTCACTGCCGGACCTCCACCTTTATCGTATCGTATCTCCTTTGTCCCTCTACGTTCGCCGCCTCCCCGTCTCCTGTCGTCGTTTCGATTCTTTTTCACTTCACTTAAGTCACTTTAGTCACTTTCGTTCGTTTCTCAGTTTAAGGTGGTTTTCATCTGCATTTCGGCACGATGATTTTTCTTGGGATGTCTTCTTTGCTTTAATTATCATTTTTATGGGTTTCTTGTTTCATTTGGATGCTTATACGTTTGTTGGTTTCTGTCGTAGCTCTTCTTGTGGTTCTTCTTAGCTGTTGCGGATGTTCTTTCTCCGTTTCTTGCGTCGCCGAAGACGTTCCTTTCCCGACGCTCGTTTTATCGTTCTCCATTTCGTTTCCTTCCCTCGCTTTTACGCTTCAACGGAGCTCTCTTACTCTCTTTACATACCCGCCTTCCTTTTTCTTGCGTTGCTCGATTTCTTATTCTTCTTGCTCACCGGTATCCCTTTCTTTCGTCCTTCCTTTGTCCTGCGGTCGCGTCGTAGTCGTGCGACTTCTTCAGAAACGAATTCATAAAACGGAACTCTTACGTTCTCCGCTGAGACGCGTGGAATACTCGTGGGACACGATTTAACATTAAAATTACCAAGACGATCAAAATGATCGGTTCACAATATTTTCAAAGAATTCCCCAAAGTAGGAGAGCCATGAAGTAAATATTCCACTTCGATCTTAGAAAACTTAAATCACTTAATTCATCGCCTTTTTCGCTTCTTCATTTTCTCTTTTTCCAAAGTACTTGTTCAACATATTAAACACGAGAACTACCGACGTTAAATCTATTATATTTCAATGTATTAAATAAGTACTATGGAAATAGAGGAATTAAGAGGTGGAAAAATGATCGATTCGGTAATTTATGTTTTATGAGATGGACTTCGAATATCTACTCTCTAGCTATCCTATAAACTTGGAGAATTTTTGAAAATAATTGGGAACCAGTGATTCTGATCGGCTTGATAGTTTTATTGTTAAATATAATAGATATAACGCCTGTAGTTCTAGCGTTATATTAAGAAACAAATTTTTTCGAGAGTTCATTCATTCGCGGCCAATAAGAGTTAAATAAGGATTACTTATGAGAAATACTTTTTTTCAAGTTTAAGTATAATAGTTCCTAAGTCTGAACGCATTAAATTAAGAGAGAATTAAAGTTCCGCGTGAACGGGCGAACAATAGGATTTCCGCAGAAAGGCGACAATTTTTCTTGGATAATTTCTGCTTGATGCATCTCAAATTACTTTTGCCTTTCTTTCCGACAATGTTTCCTTTCCCTTTGCCTTTTATGTTAGCCGAACATAACGAAAGCGATATCTTGCCCATCTCTTTGAGATCTTAGATGGTACAGGGTTACGTTTTAGGTCAAATTTGCCATAAAAGTTCCTATTGCACGTACAACGTTAATTATTATATTACGTGCAATGGTGAATTTTCTCGTTAGAATATATTAATGATTTGTCATTAATACTGAGTCACATTTATTGCAAAAAAATAAAATTCTCTAAAAGCTGTCAGTATGAAGCTAAGGATTTCCTTCAGCGATTTCATGAGTCGAGCTGTTCATTTGAAAATGTGAAGTGAATCACTTTCAAAGTGAACGGTGCGTTTAAATGTTTACATTGTGCATAATTGCACAAAATTCTTCGCGGTGTAAAATAACGAGAAGATGGATTTACCTGGAAATAAAACGGTGTGGGTGGCCGTCATTGATTGTACCAGGTTGCCATCAGCAGCCAGGATTCGAAAGGCATGTCCAGAAGTGGATAAGATAATAGGACAATTATACGAATTTGCGTTAATGAGCCGCAAAAGGTACTGCGACCCATGATTGACCTTTAGGACTGTTCCTCCGTTCTGGAATAAAAAGTGTATTTTTTTCTGCCAAGCTTAGCTTTTGTTCCATTAAAACTAAAAACTTTTGCCGTTCAAAGTCTTCGAAATAATTTACAACGCGCGAAACTGTATTCAACAATGAAAATAACTTCGTGGAAATTTCAAATATCCATAAATATTCGTTTTCACGATATTTTAATTAAATATTTAACTTTTCTCCTGTACACTATAAATAGTCTTTCGTTTAAGAATCTAATCTACGATTAGTTACAGTTTCTAAATCCGTATTAATTAATTAATAAAACCAGCAACCGGTACTCCAATTCATTCCCACCAGTTTGTTTCCATAACGTTTAACTATTCTCTCATTCTCATTAAAAAAGCTCCCATTTGAGAACCTAATCTACGATTATATACAGTTTCTAAATCCGTATTAATTAATTAATAGAACCAGCAGCCGGTTCTCCAATTCATTCCCACCAGTTTGTTTCCATAATATTTAACTTTTTTCCCGTGTTCGATAAAAAAGCTTCTATTTGAAAACCTGATCTATGATTGTATACATTTTGTAAATTCATATTAATCGACTAATTAAGCCAGTACCTGGCCATTTATAAGAAGTTCCTTCGGCGTAGGTGGATTTAGCAGCGAACGCCGTATCAGAGGAGTTGGTGGCCTTGATGACAGGAGAAGTATCCTTTCCAGGTTAGACTCATCTTGTGGACCTCGAACTGTCAACGACCCGTACACACCATCGGCCTGCTGCGAAACTAATGATTCCCCTTAATTAAACTCATCTTCCTTTCACGAGCAACGGCAAGTTAGATTTCGCACGAATCGACGTGGAGAAAACCGTTTTACTACTTTTCTCGGGTTAGCAGACGTACGAGTACAGATAGAATGCAAACGTTCGTTTTCTTTCAGACTTATAATTTCTTTTGAGGAGATTTAAGAAGAAACAGAACGACGACGTAGAATTTGTCAATTTAATATCAAGAAATTTTGATTAATTTCAATCTTTTATTAAGAACAGGTTTGTATTTTACAGTGGCTGATCTGTTTTTTCTTTTAACATGCCATTTTTGTAACTCGATGAGACTTTTGAGAGAAAGATGAAAATGAAATTGAAGAAGTTGAATTTAAGGAAAATTAATTAATTGAAGCTTTTGGCAATCGTGAAGCTTCTTTCTTTACTGTATTTTATGTTTGCATTTATTGGGGTGAATTAGATAATGTAAATTTCGCGACAGAAAATTATTGATTATCTCTCGTTTTACTTCTTTTAACTGCAACAGCGAATAGGGCGCCATTCTACTTTGCGCATAAAAATAAATTTCTGCGGGGCCTAGATTTTATTATGAACCATTTCTGTTGCGAAATTTTGTCTTTCATGTTAATTTAAAAATCTTAATTATGATTACACTGTCCTCCGTCACCGAAGGCTCAATAACTGCACTTTTTGTTGTTCTTGCAATGAAAGATAAAAATTTACCACGCCGCTATATTGGAAATTATTAAATGCAACTAATTTCTTTATTACGCACACGTAACACTAACTTTGTTGCAATAATTACTAAAGATACACATTTCGCGTCGCATGTAATTGGAGAACAGTAAATTTCATGAATGAAGTAAAAAATTACACGGATAAAAGTTGATAATAGAATAAAATCATCCATCCTTTAAATAATTTTATATACAAATATATTTTGTAACGGTACCTGCACTTTTGTCGTCTTTCACGAACTCTCATTTCATTTTGCTTTCCAACCGTTGAGAAACACATCACGTTAAATTAAAAAATGTATCACGATTAGAAACAAGCGAATTAGAAATAATTATTTCACGAAAAAAGTTCGTTGTTTCACCAAGACTTTGCCTCTTAAACAACAGGGACAAGTAGCTCACTGGTAACCTAACTTCTACCCAGTTTCGCGATTATTGATCTACCGCAACCTTGTATTTCTTGGTGGAAACCGGAAGTAGATACTTCTACAGCGCGGGCAAAACGAGATACCTTCGATGCGCATGAATATTTTTTTCAAAATTATGCAATTCTGGACGCATTCACGCGCAGGGATAATTTTCCGGAATATTTTCTGGATGCATTTATTATTAATTACTCCTACTCGATGACGATTTTTGGTTGTGTTGCTGGATATTTTTAGTTTTTGTTATTTTAGTGTCTATTTTGTGTAGTACTACGGTAATCAAATATTTCCCATTAATGCCGACACCTGTATACTATCTTTGTAAGACACTTTCAATTGTTATTTTATTGAATACAATTTCAACTTACAGAATTAATAAGAGAAACATTGTAATAATCAGGTATTCTGGTAATTAGAGTTGTACGTGAAACAAAAACATTAAATTTGAAACAAGTAGTATATAGATTTTGCAAAAATAAAATTTATAATATTTAAGACAACTTGTGCAAATAATAGTTTGCAACATTGAATAATTAACAAGAGCAGGAGTGTAAAGTTAAATTTTATTTGCTCAAACATGAATATAATCTTTAAAATGCTTTCATCTGCAAAATATTAAATTATTTTTGAATTGTCTAGATATTTCGCGCCAAGTGCGCCATATAAATCTTGCTGAAGATAGTGAGTATACCTTTGCCAATATCGTTATAAATTCTTATCATTGCATGCTGCATTTTCTCCTTTATATTTCATGCTACATTTTATAATTGAGAAAATCTGCGTACCTGAATGCGCATGGTAGAAGTATGTACCGATGGTTTCCGGTTTTATCCTATACCGGAAACCGCCGTAGGGTAGAATCGAGCACTGCGTGACCATAGCCACACCGTCCATATGAACCGATCCCTTCTGTCGGAGGCCATGCCAATGCAATGATAATTCCTCGGTTCCTAATTTGTTGTACACGACGACTTCTATCGTGTCTCCACTGCAAATCTAAAAAGCGTTGCATAAAAAAATATAAACATAATTAAAATTTTCTTGTAAAGAAATTAATTTCCTTCACTTTTACTTTACACGTGGAAAGAAAGAGTGTGTGGCTCGAGACAATTCACAAATTCTTTTAGCACTAGAACTGCCTGCTTTAAATCTAAATATTTAGGTAATTTATATTTTACAAAATAGACGTGGAATATCTGTTACTCAACTCTTTTATAAATTAGAAGAATTTCTATAAACAATGCGATACCAGTACTTTTGACTGCCGCGATAGTTTTATTGGTTAACAAATATTAAAAAAAATATATCCGTATTAATTATGTAACCAAACGTAATTATTAAACTAAACTATAATAAATTACCTCTATGGACGGTCCCGGACTCTTTCCATTAATTCCCAAGAAGCTCCGAACGTTCCCTTCGCACGTTGACACTTCGTCCTTGACTCTTGACTTGTTCCGAGCACTGCAATTAACGATAAATAGTCCGACCAAACGTACGACCCATATTTAAAGACTATTCCATCGAATCTTTCCATCCCGTTAGATGAAAAATCTGTGTAAATACTCCCGCGACTAATCAGCGCTGAAGTTATAATTGTTTTGCGCGCGAAATCGTTCAAACAAAGCGTCGATCGATGTGAGTGGCGAACGAAGGCGTCTTGAACTTGGCCGTGAAGAAAGCCTAGCTGGTAGTTACTCTTATGCTACAGGTTTTACACAAAGTAAAAGACGCCATTATCAAGCTTTACTGGCAAGTAAAGCTATAGTGCAAGTATAGACGCCATGGAGCGTACGAGTGGTGGTGTGAGAACCTGTTGGGGATTGTAAAAATGCAGGATGCACTCTGTGACCATGCGTGTCGACCGTTAGCCGTTTTGCTTGCTACGGAAATATGTACATTTCTTCGAATAGCGTCGTGATTAGCTGACAGTACGATCGTTTCTTGTTACAGATGAATATTCGACGTTGGAGCTTTGTCGAATAAGTAAATGCACTTTTTAAAGTAATTGCAATACCGGTCTTTCTTTCGCGGAAAGTTCCAGTTAAGTTCGAGGTTCAACATATCTTAACGAGCTGCGGTTGGTTAATTACAATTGATTTGATTGATATTCTCTGTGGTCTTGTTTCTTTTGTTATTTGAAAGTTGATAACCGGAGGGGAATGAAAGGAAAGTGGCAGAAACTGGATGGCGGATGTTTGCGCGATTTCTTTTTTTTTATTTTTATGGGCACTTTTGTGGAAGTAGAAGTTGAGCGGGTTCTTTTTTGCTTGGCAAATATTGTAACAAGCGCCATACTTTGGGTATTTCATTTAATACGTTTATATTATATGTATTTTGTGCATTTTCGTGGTTTTAAGTTTCCCATAAGTGCGAAAACTCGATGATGAAGATTTTACGAATGAAATGGCATCTTTGATTTTTCAAATTCTACGCTCACGGACGAAGATGCAGCTTTAACTTTAAACGATCGTTATATATTTCTTGCGTTTTATAAAAATGAATTGGAAATTAAACAATTAATGCTGTACAAAATACTACATCAATATTTGTCTCACCAGTTCACGATAAACAATTCGCTAACGGCGAATTCATAGCGGCATATTTTCTTCGAAGATTGTTCGTTGCTGCACGGCCGCAGGCATTCGTGGTCATCGTCTAATTTTTTAACAAAAATTAAATAAATTGCTATTTTAAAGGCACAACATAAATAATGATTTCAATTAAAAATTTGATATCTAAAATTTATTAATTGATTTTCTCCTCGGACTGTGACGCGGACAAACACGTGCTTTGAGAAAAATTTAAAAACGTTATTTTCTTTAAAAATTCCACTTCAATTAAATCAAATTCTGAATATTGTAATTAATATCTCTACGATCTGCGAAACAGTTAAGGAAGAAATACGAAATAACATTAACAAGTTTTATAGATAACATTACTGAAAACATTGCGCGCAATTGTTATCAATAGTTATGTTAATATATCCATGAAGAAAACAGTTTTAATTAATTGTAGCTTTCATTACAACACTTATTTTAATAAGGTGAACGCGGAAATGCAAAAGCTTCGTGATTCCTCTTTCACAGAAGATAAATGTGCAAATCCTTACCCTGCGACTCGTGTGAACTCGACAGTACTATTAAAATTATGAAGATAAAAATCACAGAATTAGCAAAACCCAGCATAATGACTGAGGAGATGTAGATTTTGTTAAAGTTTAATGTTCTATGCCGCTAAAATGTTGCCATCGCGAAAGACCGTGTGATCGACCGAATCAGGAAGTAAATGCACTGAAGCTACGGGTTTCGCGACCGAACACCAACTCGGAAGAAGTCGTCTCGTGTTGGTGAAAGCAAGGCCTAGGCTACTTCTAGTTACGCAAGACATTGCACTTGACGCTGATTCAAACTTTGTTTCACCCATAACAGATGCACTGATCGCGTAATAAGTTTATGGTTTGTTTTACAATATAATTTTGTGTAATTGATACAAGTTCGTTACAATACAAATCTTATTGAATCTAGTGAATGTATCTTCACCAATATTATTATAAATTCTTATCATTTTATACTACTTTTGTGACTTTAGGGCATTCTATGGTTTTCATTTTAAACTACATTTTACACTTCAGTGTATCAATGGTTTCCGGTTTCATCCGATACCGGAAGTCGATGCTGATTCAAACTTCGTTTCACCCAAAACGGATGCGCTGATCGTGTAATAAGTTTATGGTGCGATTTATAAAGTAATTTGGTGTAACCGATACTTGTTTTGTAAATGAGAACAGAACATTCCGAGAAAATTTTTCTTTTTGATCTGCAGATAAATTTGTTATTATTTTTGTTCTGGAAAATTAAAAAATTCATCTGTAAATGTTTTTGATAATAGGGTAACTTATCCTATATTAATTAACTTACAATATGTTAGCAATTCGATAGACGTGTATATATAACAATATACAACATAAACGTATAGATAGGTTAAGTACGAAATAAACTGATACATTTCTATATAATAATTAATATAAATTAAATAAATGCAGTAACATTTAAATAAATTCATTCGATCACTATGGATTATAAATAAAATTAAATTTTCTATGTTTATTAATAAAATAATGTTATAATACAATTGATTCTGCCTATATATCGTTATGCAGATAGTAACAAATTAGTTTTGTAGCACTCTAAACTGCATAAGGGTGTTCCAGTTTTTGAACACGAGTATTTCTTTGGATTTTTACACTGATTTACACCACAAAGAACTGGCGAAGGCGAGTCTTTGCTAAAAAAAAATTTGTTCCATTAATTAATAAATTCCTTGTATACAATAACGTATGATAAAATCTCGATTTTATTTTTATTTACATTTTCATGGGCCTAAGGGGAAAATCTTCGCCGGGCGGCAATGATATGGAACTTCCTTCAATTGTTAAACGATAAGATACCAAAGGCACTTGCCGTCTAGACGGTTTTCCTTTACTGATACCTTTAGATGCTTTGGATTCCTGTTTTTTAAGTAGTCTTTCCATTGTCTTTTTCTACAAATACAAGTGTAATGTTGCATTATTAATCATAGTTTCGAGAAATTATATAAAATAACTTAGTCACGTCCCTCGATTCTTCGACCGCGCATGTATTACCTTATCCTTTTCTCTCTTTTCGTCCGCAAGTTGCTTTCTTTTTAAAGATTTAAGTGCAGCTTTTTGAATAGCTTCAGCAGTCATAACTTTCTCTTTATATCCGGTCGGCAATGACATTAGCTGTTCTACACCTGGATTTGGTTCCGTGTCAGTCTTTCTCTCAAACATAGCTCTCTGTCGTGCTGTCATTAACTTTGGATCTTTTGGTTTAATTTTTTTCAATTCATCGTCGACCTGAAATACGTTCGATCGAATTTATTCTTTAAAAAATGTACGAGGTAAATGCATAAGAGACTACAGTGTACATGTAAAGAACCACCTCTTCCAGTTTCCCAGATTCGATTGCATCGAGCCATCTTTCTTCCTCGCTACTTGTACCACTGTCTTTACCTTTGTTACTTTTAGGTATCTTTTTCTTCGTTGTTGCCTTTGGAGATGGTGCTATACTGGTTCCCGTGGCACCAAGGTTGGACACCTTTGATACCTTTTCACGTATTTTTTCAGAGCTATAAAATAATATTCCAAACATACGTATTCTTAATAAAATTGAAATTATTAAACAGCCATTTATTGATAATGTTCGTTTTATTGTGTATACCTTTTCTCTTCATCTTTCTTCATTTTAACTCTAAATGTCTTCTTCCGCTCGGTCTCAGGATTGACTTCAATAAAGCCATCACTGTCATCGTGAACTACCTTTTTTTTCTTATGCTTCTTATGCTTGTGTTTTTTATGCCTCTTTTGCGAAGATACTTCGTTAGTTTCTACAAAAAAGTGCGATACATACATTAAGAAATGTTTAGGAATTATGCGAACATAGGACTTTACGTTGAATTGTATTTCCCGCGGGTAGAAGCGCCATCACCAACTGCTAACTAATTTTCTTAGCATTTTACTAACCCCGGTAATCAATGATTAAATCACAGATAAAGTACATTTAATCGTTGTCATACATCTTACAATAAATATCAAAATTCTGAAGTTGAGGCATACCTACACTTAATTCCTCATCCGTGCTTACGTCTTTCGTTTTACCCATTTTATTCAGAGGAGAATGCACCTAACTACCAAACTGGTATGCTGTCAAAGAAAAGATGAAAACAGTAGCTTGGTATAAAACTGGGTTATAATATGTTTGTTATTTTGGTACCTCGACGTACATGTTGGCAAACATGAAATTCAAATTTAAATTACAATGATTTTAATATTGTCTTAAGATTAAAGCACAGTAATTTATATATTCGATCGGTTTCAACTCCATGAAGACCACCGCTGATAAAATAAATGTTTCAAAATAACGATTTAAGAAAAATGTATGTTACAGCTAACATTTCCAATCGTAAAATTGAAAATATACTATTAAACTCCTAGTTTGCGAAATATAGTTCATACATAAAATTATGAATTTGAGATCAAATTCAAATCACAAATTTCCGAAATGTGTAATTTTACAGTTGCATTCTCGCGTAAATTTCTAATTAGATATAAGTACTATCTTCTGAAATATATAATTAAACGGGAAATCAGGGAAAAGTGGAAATTCGAATACGTTAACAAAATTACTGCATCTTGTGCTGCTGAGTTCACCCGGATACGAGATTAACTTTCAAATTTCTAATTTGTTTAAATGAAAGTTTTTAATTTAACATGGTTAAACTAAAAATTTGTTCCTTTTATAAACAGAATCGTGGATAGCCTATGTGTTTTGTTGGGATGTACTAGATTCCTGAAAAAAAATATCAATCATGAGTAAACTTTTATTTAAATTTCTTGCAATGTCTAATTAACAATTCAGTAATTATTACTCTATGTACATAATGATATATTTTAAGTAATAACGAGTCGTCCTGGTTTTACCTGATTTTTATAATACTTTTATTTCGTGCTCTAACAAGCGGCTGAAAGATTCAAGCAGAAATAGATTAAAACGTAAGAAATTTTGTTAACATCGAATATATTGAGTTTTATGTAACTTACAAAGTATATAATTATATTGTCTTACAACAGTTTATAATAAATACGAAATATAAACGTCTTCACATCTATAGTGTGAGTTTTTCCGGTATGTAAAGTTATAAGTAATTAAATGTTTTCTCGGTATCGATAAATCACATTTATTTATATGATACGATGGATAATCACCAACATCGTCTTGCATTCGGTAGAATAAGATATATAAGTCTTATTTTGCAAATGTAATCGTGTAAATATCAAGAAAGTTATTCTATAGAAATGAATTGTAAACGTACAATAGGAATACACATGGTCCCCTTATTAATTATAAGATTTAAAATGACAAGATAAATATGGTGTATTAATTAATGATGTTCACGGGATTAAAATTCTCATGATTCGGACTACGTAAGGTGAGAAGCATTGTTATTAAAAAAAGAAAATGTATTTTGGAATGATGTACAAAAATTATTAGGACGTTTATTCGTAATAAAAATTATGTTAATTGTAACAGATTCTACGACGACATTCTTTAGTTCCGAATACAAACGTTACATACTAATCAAACCAATAAGTTTTAAACTAATTATAAAATTGTTTCTAGCTGATATCACTTTGCAGCTGTTCCTGGTTATGTTTTGTTTGGCAGTGTTTACTCCAAATCATCCTTTAAGCAGTTCTATAGAATTTTGCGAATCGAATAACGTAAGCAAGTAACACAGTTTTCCTTGGATAAATTTATTGACGTATCGAATTCAGTTTTGTAAAAAAAAGATAATACAAAGGTGACGAATTTTTAATGATGACAGTAATAATAGTCACGTAATAAGTCCATCAATAGGGAAGTTGATACCACAGTATTAATGACAATGATGCTGTTGATGAAATTGATGATGGTGATGATAATGTTCGCGATAATAATAAGAATAATAATACTTATAATAGGTAACGATGCAGTCCTATATCGTGTAAACGTTTCGTAAGATTTATTATTCTAAATGACTGCTTAAAAGTTGTTATAGAGTATAAAATAGTAAATAATTTCATCACTCACAGAATGGCAACTTCGACTTATTTCGAATTAACTTTCGATACGAACATTTGGCACATAAATTACATCTTTGCTCTCACACAGATACTTCTTCCTGCGTCTTTCAAAGTAGAATGTAGAAATCAGAAAGCACACTTTTATCTGTGCATTATTGCGCATCTGAGAGTACAAAGAATAAATTCAAGGCGAATTTGTCATTCCGTTACAAACCGAAATAATTTGTATGTGATTTCAGATATGTGAAATAATCGGGATATACGGATACATATCGAAAAAAGTATAAGGTTGTGATGTCAAATTCTATGGTAGTCCATCGTATGATGAATTGTAACAATACTATTCATCAAATTTTGTACGATAAAGACAAAGAAACACACAAAAACCTCATTTGTGTTTTCTGTTTTACATGTCATCTTATTTTATATTGGCTAGTGTCTTAAGAGTGAAAGCTCGAACGACATTAAGGATTGCTGGATGAGAAGAGTTAAGGAGGGCAAGAGTGTGTCAGTTGGTGTTCTGTTTGTTGGAGCGAAGGCGAGCCAAGCCTGAACGCTCACCCTCTTCTTCATCCGATGTACAAGGTGGTGCAGCACCGACAGCTCCACGCCAGGATGTTGCTTGCATTAATTCTTGGTCAGGGCCATTTCGATGTTCGTATAACAAAATATTCAGCATTTCTTCATAAATTCTAGCTTCTGGGAACTCAACCTATTTGTAAATTGAGAATTATTTGTTTTGCTAGCTACAATGATTCAATATCCCACGTATCATTCAATTATATATCTTGATGTATGAATTACATCCACATTAGGAATTCTCACCTTAGTATGCTTTTTGTCAGTTGCATATACAATAGAATGACAACAGACTTCAGTGATTTTACGACCATGACCATAAAATGCCCAACAGCAAATCTCACTCGACCTAATTACATCTTTGATAAATAGTATTCTGCCATTGAATCTAAGGGACATTTTGTCAAACAACTCTATGTTTTTTAATAGATTGTCGTCTGACGTGCTGCAAAGACAAACTTATTTTATTCTTGCTTGTTCTTCATTTTGCTTTCATTCAAATAAATTCATAAAA
Source organism: Cerceris ruficornis (assembly GCA_963989415.1). Classification (NCBI taxonomy): domain Eukaryota; kingdom Metazoa; phylum Arthropoda; class Insecta; order Hymenoptera; family Crabronidae; genus Cerceris; species Cerceris ruficornis. The sequence continues at coordinate 8,862,515 of OZ022523.1, forward strand.
TGTTTGGTACAATGTTTGATCACCTTGTATAAGAAAATTTATTATTGTGCCTATTAATGAGCAATTTCACTACTGGCTTAGTAGTGCTGCTAATCAGCAACTGTTCTTCCCTTTCGGAAGTAATAAGTGGAACTTTGCAAATAGGCTCTGCTTCTCGTTCCTTCCGAAGTATCGCCTGCTGACAAGACTCGGCCAACTCCTTGATGCAATAATATTTTGCTTCGGCAAGTAGTTCCGCCATCTCTTTTGTGCTTTCAGGCAATGGTACTGAGCCGTCTCTTAAAAAATTCAATATTGTTCCAAAATGTTTTCCACATCTATCAATTAATATCCACCCTGTAAAGCAGAATTCATCATTTCAAACAATTCATATTCATTCACATTGCCATTTGCAGGATGTGGAAAATACTCGACCATTTAGGTATTATAAATTAATTGCTAAAGGGTAATAACATCTTAATGATTAGCGATTGTGAAACACCTCACCTTCGGAGTCTGTCAAAACCTCCATGCGGCCACTAAACATAGCACGTAACATAGTGTCATGTTTTTGCAGTGTACCTAAGGTCGTATAGTGCAACGAACCGCCGATATTAAGCTTGACATACTCTGAAGGATACTTAATTCCCGCTTTGTGATTTCCAGACATAACGAACGACAGCCGACGGAATAACAAAACAATAACAAACGTTCAGAAATGACGAAACTGTATTGATCTTGCGTATTGTCAAATCGAAAATTTAACGGCAAAAGAAGTAGGCGTTTACGACGCTGTAGCTACAGTATGAATACTAACTAACGATAACTAATTCAGAGTCGTCCTACGTTCCATTTGATAGTTTCATTTTAAACGTTCGAATAATTCTGAACGATACGATTCACTGATCTCTCATGTCTTGCGACTCTACGAAAAAAAAAAAGATACACCCTATCGTACCCCCATTTTGATGAGTGATCAGCACGAAAAAACGAAGATTAGTTGACCAGATGCGCAGGCGCATATATCTATACAGGAGACAATTGTTTGTTTATTTCAGAAAATGGCCGACTCCTTAGCAAAGTTTGGTATTTACATTGATGATTTAAGTAAAATACGTGTTTTGGAGCCAGAGATAGCGAATCAAACGAACAAACTGAAGGAAGAATGTCAGAATTTTGTTTCCAGTAAGTCCAATGGGAGTCTTTACAGTTTTGATGCAATTCTGATCGTTTGCTTTTTGTGTCACACGGTTATTGAGTTCTTTTTACAAGGCTCGTCACTACGCTTACCACGTTATCTCATTCTTCGCTTATTCAATAACCATTCAATGCGGATCAATGTTAAACAAGTGTACGAATTACTACGTGCTCACTGTAGTAATTAGTGCCATCTACGTACGTTCCTACTTCCTTGTGGGTTTGGTATCAGTTTCAAAATGAAACTCATTTCAATGAGGCATGAATTCTTCATTTATTTATTGCTACGCTTTCATTCTAATCGTATGACTGATAAAACCTGCACGATTTTTAATTTGATTACAATATTAATATAAATTGCGCTGGAAGTAATGCCTTGTTGTGGTTGAAATTTTTTAATAACGACGTTTGTTATAACTTTGTAAATTCAATTATCTAATGTTGTCTGGATATTTTGCGGGAAATTTTTAAAATACCTTTAGTTGTTAATTGATTTGGATTTCGTTGATATTTGTTGTCTTTCTGTATTTTTGATTTAACTGCAACAGCTATCACAGTTAGTATTTTAATTAAATACATCTTTTTCTCGACGAAGTACTTAAATTAGCGTTTTTTTTTCAGAAATTACTGAATTTAAAAAAAATTCGGATGAGTTTATAACAATAATAGATCACCTGGCAAGTGACGTGGAGAATGAAAAGATGAAGACAATTGGGACACGAAATTTATTGCGATCCGTCGCGAAAGAAAGAGACGCTCAAAAGCAACAGATGCAGGTAGCTTTAAATCAGAAAGACTGATTAATATAATATGAAAATTGTTACATCTAATAATTTTAAACATACGGAAAAATCTGCGATCTGAAAGAAATCGGATTTTCTAACAAATGAAATTCATTTTTCATTGCAGGCATTAATTATTGAAAAGTCCATGGAGCTTGAAAGACTTCGTGTACAGTATGACTCTTTGAAAAAAATTGAAATGGAACAATTAGAGACCATTGAGCAATTAACAGTTAATTAAGACATATTTCGTGAAAGAGTTTAACAATTTTAAAACCTCGCTATCTGTATAATTCTCTACGTAATTTTAACGACCACATGCCTTAACGCTAGTACTACCGGCGTTACATATATCGTATTTAAAGTTACTGATTAAATACTACCGAAAAAGACAAAGCAAGAGATGAAAAAGATAATCAATGAAGTAATTTAGGTTTTATACAATAGAAGTGGAATATTTACTACGTAGCTCCCCTATCAATTCCGGGAATTGGTAAAAAAAATTGAGAACCGGTCATTTTGACCTCCTCGGTAGTTTCACTATTCATAGAGTAGAATCTCTTTCGTCGAATCTAAAAAAAAACAAAACAATAAGAGATGAATAATACGAGTGCAAACTACCAACATGATTCGGATGACGTGTATTAAGAAACAAGATATTTATACATAAGTTTACGACGAAATTTGCAGCTAAGAGTGCTTGGGGTTCGAACCCTTCTTAATGAGACGGCGTCGAATATACATACATATTGTGAAGGTTGTCAACCCCTGAATCAGAAAGGCACATCAGTTAATTCTGGTATAACACTAGGTACTGCTTCTAGTATCCATAGCTACTGATCACCTCATTAACGGTGTTTTTTCTTTAGAAAAATCGTGATTGTTTTCATGTTTAATTATAAATATTTCGTTCATATAATTACTGCCTAGTAACAGCCGCAATTACATGTGAGCATTAATAGAAGATAGACAACAATAAAAAATTTCAAATACCTTAATGATACCGCAAGTAATTGATTCGCATTAATCATTCATCTAATAACTATGTACTACGTTATTGAGAAAGAAGTTTATATAATAAACATACATGCGTCATAGCATCGTATGTCGCGTTGTGAAATGGTGAGTGGTACAATGGTATGTTTGTGTAAAAAAAAAGAAAAGAAAACAATATCAATGAAGTGACATTTACCCTACTTCATTCATTGAAATTATTCCTTATTTATGTATTTCTAATCATGTAAGAAATTTAACTTGCCATGTAGACGAGCAACGGCTCGTGAAAGCGTATAACTTGAATGTAACGACTTTGTAAATTATATTTCTTGAAACAAAAATGGTGATTTAGATGTTCTACCTTCTTTCTACATCTTTTCGCTATAAATTATTTCTCTTTTCCCGACACATATTTCGTCAATGATCAATATTTAGAAACTTTTCTTTTATCACCGTTAAATTACCTTTAATTTTGTTTGATCTTTTTTCAACTTATTTCTGTTTAAAAAAAATTATGCTCTTACATGCTTTTACAAATTTACAAAACATTTTCAATGCTGTGTGCAAAGTTTCAGAACAAATTCAGATCGTTCTAAAATAGACAGCACGTTGTATGCGGTGCTTACCCTTTTAACATTATTGTTAATACAAGATCACAAATTGGTAACGCGTAATACGCAATTGTCTTAATTACATAATACAGTTTACACATTTTGAGACTACTCGCACACCCATCCATTCAACCACTATACCCAGGGATTCAAAAATAAACTTTATTTCGTAAAAATAAGAAATGGTGTCGTGTTGAATTACAAATATAAATCCTATAGTCTAAATTTATAAATATGTACAATTACATACCCACTATGGATGTAATCTAGAAAACTCAAGGAGTATACTTCGTAAAATGTCGATGGAGCAAGTAGGATGATATGTAATCAAAGTTATGAGAAGAAAAGGAAACGAAAAGTTAAAAAAAAACTCTTAACATTTAACTATATTATGATAAACAGATCGGTGAATCTGAAAAATAAGAAAAAAAAATGTATTTTCGATCTAATAGCTACTAAAAATGCTACCGTATCTCATGCAAATCGTGACATCTTACAAGGCTTTGACTTGGGAAATGAATTCTTTTAGATCGATTCTTAGACGTACTTATCACCTATTCTGTTATAACCGTAGAAAGTACTTGCGATAAAGAATAAACGTTTTAGTATTTTTTTTTTCTTTTTCGGCCACATAGAATTGCGTCTATATAACTCATCTATGCATTATTTACATGAAACTATAAAAAATGTTAGACCGTACGATATATCATTCTTTGATGTTGCATATCCAAAGAAATGTCTTGAAAAATCAGTCACCTTTTATGATAAAGCAGCAATGAAAAATTCTCAATTCATCCCTACCGAAGTAAAGACTTATAACATCGAAACGTAAGCAACGAGATATCATCCGTATATGCTCCAGTTGATCAGTCTGTCACCAATAGCCAGCACTAACATACTTTACACGTTACTTGAAGTTATTTTATGACCGCCATCGAGTATCTGTTTGAAATTCACAGTTTTACAGAGTTACATAATTTTACATAAATTCACATTTACTCGTCTGTTTCCAGAGATCAGTTTGTAACTTTTTCTAACTTGCATTTCACATTGACGCTTCGGTTTTGAGACGTTTACAAGAATTCATCGTATTTCCCTGTGTTATACAGTCGTTACTTTCTTCGGCGGATACAGACGGTGACAACGACCTCTTATCAGTGCATACTTCAGGAATAGCACTGTTTGTTACCGCATTGAACGGAGATCGAAACCGAACTATAACGGCAGTCATATTATCGCATCCTGTACCATCTCCGTAAGTATCACGCGCGAGACAATGATCGAATAGCTGTAATTAATCAAATATTTTCGTTAACAATTTACATGTATAGGGCATCGTGACATAGATGTAAAGAAAATCCATTATTTCATACCTCTTCGCATATTTTTGACAGATTTTCAAAATTCTGTGATAAACGAGCGCGAATAAATTGTATGACATCTTGACTGGTCATGGAATTCCATATACCATCGCAAGCAAGTACCACAAATTCATCCCTTTCTGGTTCAATGGTAATATGCCTTATGTCCGGTAATGCGGAAATCATTTGTTCTTGGGGAGGCAGAACCATGTTTTGTTTGTACGCATGGTCTCCGAGTGCTCTTGATAAATTAAGGCCCCCATTTACTCTACCATCAGCTGTAACTTTTCCACCAGCTTTCACTATACGTTCCATTTCTGGTTCATCTTCGGGTTTGTGATCTAAGCTTAGCTCAACTGCTTGACCGTCTCTGCATAGAACACAGCGAGAGTCTCCAGCGTTAGCTACGTACAATTCGTTATCCTTCAATATCGCTACAACCGCTGTGCATCCACTGTCAGAACCTGGCTGCATAAGCTAATAGTCAATATTAAAGATATTTTTTTCCCGAAAATAAATTTATTTTCTAACATGTTTTGCACTAAAATATCGCTATTAAAAAACGGCATTGTTAGCTTTCTATCGTTGTTATAATATTTATACAAAGAATTCGAATTATCTAATCATTTACATCTATTTTTTATCTCATTTGTTATGTTTATTTTGCAGGAGAATCAATGTACCTTTTCTGTGTTCATCATAAGATCTACACCGTCCTCGTCATCCATATCAACATCAGCTTCATCATCATCTTCGTCGTCCTCGTCGTCTTCATCGTCTTCGTCATCTTCATCTTCATCACTTTCATCCTCATCAACATCTTCCGTATCATCGTCGCTAAAACTACGGAGTAAAGATATAATTTAAAAATTGTGTTGTGTACAGTATTTTCAGTGAATGAAATGTTCAATCATCGCTTATTTATACCTTCCTACAGCACCATCGAATGTTTTATCATTTTCATCATCGTCATCATCATCTTCAGAATCTTCATTGTCTTTCTTCAGAAGATGGTGATACAACGTAACAGGTTGAATTCTTCTTCTACCGGTGCTACTTATTCGTTCTTGCTGTCCTGCATCCCCATTCTCTACGGGTATGCAAGAACTGCTCGATACATTGTCACCTCCACCCTTACTACTATCCGCATCTCCAACTCGTTTTAAGTCAGCACCATTTATTTCTATTTCATTTACATTAGATTCTGCAGACACAACTTTACCAGGACTTGAGACTTTTTCAGTTATATCCTCCGAGCTATCTGGCATATCAGCAGATTTTGCAGGTTCTACATCCGCTGTTGATTCTACAGACGGCGATGCATGTACATTCCGATTGCTTGTTGTCGAATCGAGAACTTGTTCAGCTTCGTTGTTTCCAATACATTCAGACTCTTTTCTTTCCATTGTACTAGATAAAGTTGAACCGCATGGTTGGCTGGAACTACTCACGTCGGTTTCATTTGTATTCCATGTTGACGATGACGACGACGACGACGACGACGACGCCGAACATCCCGCGCTGGACGACGAACTTGCTTTCTCTCTGCCTTTTCGTCCGCGCAAGTATGGACTTGCGGAACATGCTCGTTTATTACACTTTTCGTTTTTCAGGTTTTTCAATAGAGGATTGGATAACTCGGACTGATATTTTGCCATTACTTCTTCCAACGACATAGTTGCCTCTTTACATAGAATTTTAACATTTTCTTCTTCATCTATGTGTAATATAATGCATGAATACAGCTTTATTAAATACATTTTTGTAGATACAATTAAGCGGAACAAATTACTAATTGTAAACCATATAATCAACAGGATGACTTCCAAGAGAGTATATCCCATTATAATACATATTTTTAATACGAAAAGGAACGCACCAGATTCATTTAAGTCATCTTCTTTTTCGTCTGATGTAGATGTCCCTGCGAGCTTTTTCAGGATAGTGACCACTTTAGGTTTTGCTAGCGTCGCATCGAAGCCCAAAAACCCATCGATTAAAGCTTGCCTAATGTCACCCTTTTTATATGCCTCTGTTTCTTTAATAAAGTCTGGTAAATTGCGTGCACAATACGTTGCAACTTCGTGTCCTCCATGACCATCGTAAACGGCAAATAGAGAGACGTTTTCGTCGAAATCTATACAACAGTTGTGTGCATCCTACAACATGGTAACATTACAGGGATATATTGTCATTATTCGTTTTATTTACAACAGAATGCTTTTAAGTTTTACAGAATTAGAAGTAATTTTCGAATTGTATACGCCTCGCAGAAATCTGATACGAGAAGATGCATTTTAATGTTTCGTTAAGGTTATATCTTACTTTTTATGCAAAATATATAAATTTATTGTAATTTTGCGAAATATATTAACAAAAGACAACATTGAGTCATAATAAGGATGATAATTTTATTTATCTTTAATACCGCTTTCGCAAATTTTGAAAACCATATAATTAGTTTACATAAAATAATACAATAATTTAATCATAGCCTTACAATCTACCGCATAAAACTAGCAATATAACGAATAACAACTAATAATAATAATAATTCCAGTATTCAATAATTCCAACGTGAATTTCTCTATAGATTAACGTATAAATTAGAATAATATTATAGGATGAAAAATATGCATATTAAATTACGAAATGAATTCAAGTATCACACGAGATGCAGAAACGTTCCTAAAGTCCAGGAACTATCGTTTCGTTGAAAATCTAACGAACGAAGACGTTGAATGATATTTATTTCGTAACAGCATCATTCGTGGATTCGTTTATGTGCAAAATTTTGTACATCCACGAAGTCTGTATTTTCACCAGCGGCCAGTCCGATAGACTGAATTTCGCGCTTCGTGATACAAACGGATTATGTTTTGCAATGGAACATGATAAATGTCGTATTAAGTTAGCAGAAACGGGAACCGGCAGACCGTTCTTTGACCGAGACGAAACTGGGTAACGGTGCACTGCCCGCTCGAGGGTTTTAGCTTACCTCTTGACTACTTCGCCAGCCTTGCATGGAACTCGCGCCGAACGCGACATTCTCGCCCACCTTATCGCTCGACACTTTTTCCGTAACCGGTTCCGACAGATATGCACCCATTTTTCCTTCAGATCGGCGGCTCTTTTCCTAAACTTCTGGCGTCCGCGAAATATCACAATATCTCGGTGAAAATAAGATTCGCAAGCGCGGCGCACAGTCGTTAACTAGCCCCCATGACCGGTTTGGGTTTCTGTTTTCACCGCGCTACTGGCGCTATCTAGGCCGCCAGTTTTCTCACATGCGCGGTACATTTTCGCGCCAATCTTTTGACGACTCTTTGCGAAATGGCGTTGGCGTCTTTCGGCATTAAAGGTTCGTTTTACGGATTATGAATTTGCAACTGGAATGAGAAGTTATTATTCGATGATTTCAACGTAAGCGATGATTTTCTATATGTGATTTAATATCGCTTGTTTATTTTAATGCAGATTTTATATACTTTGGTTAAGAAGAGTACTTGATATTGTACTTCGTAGTATGTATTCAGCTTGTGATAGATCTTTAATGTTCACGAATTTTGTAACACTGACTTTGCGAAATTAGCAGAATTTACCTTTATTTCGTAGTTTACTTTGAATTTCATAGTTTACTGAAAAATATTGTAATTCGTCTTCTGAGCTTTTGACTTTCTTTAAGAGGAAATAATTTTGTTGGTTATGAAGACAATGGAGTATTATTCAATTTAAATATTATTGATTTTATTTGATACATATCACAAATTTCGTTTAGAAACGTGGAAATATTATTGAATATCTGCGATAAAACGGTATTTTGTCATCTTATAATGAGGTGTAGCCTTAATAAAAAGTGAAGAACCTAGGAGTGGGGGAAATACGTGTGAATCGTACTCAACACGTAACCTTTCTACGCATGCAATTACGTGGCGCGAATCTGCGAAAATGAAATGAAATTGAGAATGAATTGATTAGAGATAATAATTGTGACATTAAAGTTAAAAAAGTATTTCAAATTTGGTATGCCTTTTTAGTCGGAATTCTTTCTTTCAATAATGCAAATTTTTTTAGTAATGCAGAATTATTAATACTGATTGTTTCGTGTATGATTAACAGAAAAATCGATACCTAAATTAAATTACGATAAATAATAATAAGGTTTTTCTTAAACTATTCAATGAAATATTCGTCGGAATAATTAATAATACAAAGCAATATTTCAGGTAGAAGTGATCGTGATCCAAAAAGTGCAGTGGTAATTTGTATAACCTGTTACTCTTCAAGATGTCGACGAATGTTCAAGATATCGAGAAACAGCGCTGCAATGGATCCGCTACAGCTGAGAACTGCATTATTTCTGATACGTGAGTTATTTTTACACAATTATGTTTCATAATTTCAAAATCATTTCATTGTTTTCACAAGAATTTACATTAACTACGAGTATAATATATATTGTACATAAAAATATTTTTTAAATCGTTCTTCATCATGAAATACAAGAACTCCGCATTATTTATTGATAAAAGGTTGTCTTATATTACAAAAAAAATGAAGAGTTGTACTAACAATAAGAAATACGATACAAATGGGTTTCTTATTGAATAATGCTTCGGTGAAACGTAACGCCGAAGAAATATAAGTATTGCGACGAAATAAAAAGATCAGACTGTTAGAGATTCGCAGTTCTTGTGGTTGTATAACTTTTCTTACAAACCAGAGTGCTTAAATTTACCGTCATTTTACATTATCATTAATAATTCTTATTAGTGTAAAATTACATTTTACACCATTACCATAAATTCTGCACAAATTAAAATCTACCTTTACATTGTTACCACAACCTCTACATTATTTAAATAATTATTAAAAACAGAACGATACACCGAAAATTAAACGCGCATTCTGCTCTGTAATCTATGATATCCGCATAATTCGAACGGTCGGTCAAACACATTGATTTCCATTAGCTGAAAATATAATTCTCAATGGGGAATTATGATGGATAAGGAGGTAAATCGTCAATCAATGGACCTGGCAAGGGAAGTTCGGCAACTGATACGCTCGGATTTTTATGAAACTTTGCATAAATATTTATTAGACATATCTAAGAAGATAGCTGGAATTCGTCCGTGCCCCTTTTCAATTTTAAGGGAGATATCAAGGGAGGCCCCTCTTTAAGGTAGGTCCTGCCTCCCTCCTGCCTGTTTTGCCTCTCTCCTGCCTGTCGCGCCAGTTCCCTCTGCCTGTTCTGTCTGTGTTCTGCTTGTCCTGCTTGTCCTACTTGTCCTACTTGTCCTGCTTGTCTTGCTTATCTTGCTTGTCCTGCTTGTTCTGCTTGTCCTGCGTCTGTTATACCCAAAGTGTTTGTTCAAAAACAATTTCCGAGAAAATTAACGTCGAGAACGTGGGCTCTTATGATCTTGAAGGTCAAAACCTGTGCTTGCAAGCACAAGTGTGGTTGCTCAAACTAAAAGCTCACTCGGATTTTGACGAAATTTTGCAAAATACTCAGAAAAATAGCTCAAAACTCGCCACCTGCGGGCTCATAGCTCAAAAGCTCATTTTTGTCGAAGTAATTTGGAATTTAGTCGAATTCCGGATTGAGCTTTCAGTTTGAGCGGCCACGAGTGAGCTTGCAAGCTTATCTGTGATCGCTCATAGCTCAAAAGCTCGTTTTTGAAGGAGTAACTTTGGAACTTACTCCATCAAGAATGAGCTTTTGAGCTATGAGCGCCCAGGTATTGAGCTTTTGAGCCATTTTTCTGAGTTTTTGCGAAATTTTGACAAAATCCGAGTGAGCTTTTAGTTTGAGCAACCACACTCGAGCTTGCAAGCACAGCCTTTGACCTTCAAATGACCTTCAAGATCATATGATCCGAAATTCTCGACGTTACTTTTCTCGGAAATTGTTTTTGAACAACCACTTTGTGTATGACAGAGGCAGGTCAGGCAGAGCAGACAGGAGACAGACAGGATAGGCAGAGGGAATTGACAGGACCTTAAAAACGGGTCTCCCTTGATATCTCCCTTAAAGTTGAAAACGGGCACGCACGAATTCCAGCTATCTTCTTAGATATGTCCAATGAAATAATAATCTTCTTAAATAATCTTCTTAAATATGTCCAATGAATAACATATCAAGACTCAGTCAACTTTGGGAAATTTTTCCTGAGTTATTATTTAATACATCACAACCAGGGTGGTTTAGGATTTATCTAGGACCTAGCCAAAATAACCACAGTAATTGAAGTAAAAAAAATACATACATGCAAAAGTACAAACCTCATTGCCGCTGTAATCTCTGTGCCGTTGCATCAGAAACTGATTTCACGATTAGAACAGTCATCCTGACACTTACCGGTTCATTTACATTGTCCAAAATCGTTCGAACACCGGAATGTCAGCGGAATGCCGGACCCTTTCGGTTCGTATAATTTCGCGAATATCGAAAACGTTTGTCATGACCGGCATAAGAAGCGACGACATCCAATGCGAATTACGTGCCGGCCGAATTATTCTGCAAATAGCGAAAGCTGCCGTCGCGACCGTGATGCGAATTAACGACATCGTCCGCTGCTCGAATGATTGTTTGAATATCGAAAGCTTGCCTCGCGACCTGAATGGGAATAGACAATATCGAATGCGAATTACACGCAGCCCAGATAACCGTCGGAGTATCGAAGGCCAGACTTGAAACCGGGATGCCAATCAGCAGTACCGAACTCGAATTTCGCTCGATCAAATAATTCTGCGAATATCGAAAGCGGCACAGCAGCCGCCGGTGTGCGAAGTAACGATTCCGAAGAAGAATTATTCAGGGAATTTAGAGAGGTCGATCTTGTTAAATATTTTTATCAGGGAATGGTCTTTTTGTATTTCTTTTCGTAGGGTTTGATATTATGCGAGAAATTCAGGTGTTTCTGGGAATTATTTACTTTGCAAAAGACTTGTAAGAATTGTAAGAATTTCAACAGATTACTGCGAATTGTAGCTGATCGCGTCGTTACGTGATCGACTGGCGTCTTTGCGACTTTGAGGTGGTAGAAGATATCTATTTATTTTTCAGCTCCAGCCGCTGTGCTTAGAATTTATTGCTTAAGGTGGTTTCTGAACCATTGAGGCTACGATACATTGAACAGTAATTTAGGAAATATCTTGCAGAGGTGCAGGGACCCACTAATTGAGCTTTTGAAGTCCATCCCCACCATAGGCCCCTTTACCCTTTACCTTCAATTGCCTTAGGTGAATTCTGAACTACCGTGGCCATTATATATTATAATTCTGTATATTAAAAAAGATTAACAACTCAAAACGTTTTCCCTCAGAAGAAATAAGCTCTAACCTTTTCATCAGCCCGATAGTTATCGCATTCGTAATTGAGTTTCAATTTTGAATTTCCCACCCTTTACCTCCTCACCCACCGTAATCCCCATCAACTACAATATTCCATTCACCTCCGACCTACTGCATCAGTTAGGTATCGAATCACCAAAGCTACGCTATACTAAATAATAATTTACGAAAAACGTTCCAAATGCAACAAGATCCTTAAATTCAATCTCACTGATATCAAGTCCCAGCCTTTGCCGCCTCACCCAGCATAGCCCCCACGTTTCAAATATAATGACTTTACCTAGAATCTACCCCTTTAACCGAGTACTATACGCGTCACTCGACCAAATGCCCCCGATCGTTTCTCATTCACGTTCCACGGTCTTATCGCAATCGTGAGTAGAAAAACCTTCGTGTACTTTAATGACACACGATGTGTAGCGTACGGGGAAGGTATGATCCGGGGAATGGTGCGCCGGGCGTCGAGGTCGGGGCGGTTGAGGAGGATGAGTTTGTGTGTTGCGTGGTGGTCGCCGTTTATCGATTCGCGCCGCCGTGAGGAATGAAGTCGCGGCTAGCTGCTCTATGCCGTGCCGTACCCTCGCACCCTCGTGGAACTGCGTATTTTACGTAAACGCGTGTACGCCAATTGGGCGGCATAAGGGGGAAAATATTTGGAGGTTATTTACACTTAACACATTTGCAAACTGTCACGCGTGGCTGTGTTGTTTCGGCAGCATTTGTTTCTTTTTTATTTGGATTTTTGTTTTCGTTTTAACGTGTTGGATGACATGCAGGTCACTGATAGGTGTTACAGAGATTAATGAAATTTCTTATGATTTTAAGATTGTAATATTCACGGATAGAGTAATGTGTTCGATGTTTCATTGTTGGAAGAAAAATAAGGTAGGGGTGAATTTGTAAGTATTTTTGCGTTTCACGTTTGTACGTCGGGAAGATGGGATTTTAATAGAGAAAACGGCACTTTGGTGGGAATGAGCAGACTAGCTGAATACGGGTGGCATTCGATATGTTAACCCTTTCAACACTGAACTTTATTTCTTCAGAAAATGAGTAATTTTTAGCAGTGTATGTTTTGTGACACAGGAAATTGAATAAAAATACGACTGAGAATGAAATATATTTTTTCTTATTTCAAGAATTTTCAGATTTTCAGCAGTATGTTACTGCTGGGATATTTTTATCAGAAATAGGTGTATTTCCAAATAATGCTGAGTTTTGATGTAATTCCATGGTATTTGAAACCTTCAGCTGAATTCTTATACGATTCTCCTCTTTGGATTGCTTCAGCAAACTTCTCGAAGCTTGAACGACTTAGTTCCACAATTTTAGTAATTATTAGCTTTTATTATCCATTTATGTACGTCCATGTATGCTGATAGGACATCAGCCCTTGCAGGGTGAACTTTGACATAGGGAAAGAGTTAAGCAACGTGTCACGGTGTCATATGGTGTTGCTGTCCGGCAGTTCATGGAAACTGGACATGTAGCATGGCTCGGACGATTTCTCGCAAAAAGTTAAAAGCCAGGTTAAAAAGTTCACCGATGGAAATTGGTGAGCATCAAAAGAAACATGGTAGAAGAGTAGCTTACTGTTTTTAGAGTGCTTGTAGTAGATTATTCAGGGACTCCAGCTACGTGCAATGTAGACTGCTTGATTTTTTCACTATGGTTCTATGCTGAATGTAAAATGTAAAAATTTTCGGTCTACCAAATTCAATAGAATTTTCGTAATTCAATTTTTACGATAGCTCTATTAGAAAATATATTTTGACCCGTTAATAGTTCATTTATTTAAAGAATGAATATCGTGCAAACGCAAAGAATATTTTCATCGTGGAATCGAAATTATTTATTTTCAGGCTATATTAACATTAGTTTTACGGGCGTGAAATCTGTTAAATTGAAATATATTAAATAAGGAATTTGGAAAAAGAGAGATGAAGCCGCAAAGGTAATTCGTTAAATCATTATTGTATTATAAAATACACGTGAAATATGTCTGTACAGCGTCTCTGCAAATTTAAGAAATGTTTATAAGACAAGTAGGCGCCCGTCAATTTGACTGCTTCCGTAAATCTAGTGTTAACTCAGAAAATATTTATTTTCTGTTTTCCATCGTAAAGCCTTAATAAATTTAGCCTTAAATAAATAAAACCCTGTGATTTATTCTTAATCTATACTTTTAATTATATCTTTACATCGGTACAATCCTGAAGATCAGTTGTGATTTCAGTAGCACAACTTTCATTAAAAATCAAGTACCATTTGACTGGAAAGGAATTCTTTCGCTGTACGAAATCAATAAGAAAATATTTTTATGCCAGTTGCTATTTTTTAAAGCGTTAATTACAACTGTTGTGAATTACCCCATCGTAATCCAAGTGCATCTCGTGACTAAACTTGGATTAAGCCTCGCATGGCACAACCACCGGCAAGTTTACTTATGACCTATATTAAAACTTTTCTTATACGTGCCCTGATACGATTGAATTTTCATTTTATTTCACCTATATCGCAGTTTTTCCAAGTATACTTTCCTTGCTAAATATGTAAAGCAAGAGATTCCATGTTTCATCGACTGCAATCCTGTATTCGTAAGAACGGACATTACTTTGAAATAGAATTACGGAAAATACGAGCAATCTGTCTCCACGGTAAATCGATCGAACGAAAAACCAATCATTTGTAAATTCATATCTTTTTTATAATTTTAAAATAAAGCATTTACAATCAGGTATTCATACAACTTTTTTTTTATTATTTTTATTCATCGAATATGCTGACGTTATTTGGCGGACAAAACCTGGAGAATTTCTTTATTCGACAAAATCAGTCGATGAATATTTGTTGAAAAAGTTTGTTGAAATAGCATAAAAGCAGTTGGAAGTAAACTATGACAAGAAAAGTCATAGGTTTGACGTACGTTTATAATTAATGTTAATTCATTTAACACGATACTTTAACATTTTTCGGTTCGGACAATTTTCTCCAGTTAGAGAAATTAATTTCACAATACGTATTATAATCGAAATTAAATTAGTTTCATTCAGTAACAGTAAGAACTATAGATGCTGAGAGACATTTAGGTGAAGATACAAAACCATTGTCAAATTCCAAAGTCGAAATTTAATAGTTGAAACATCAGTTAAGACAAAAAACTTCTTCAGTTTAGTTGGACATAGGACTACAAAGAGTTGATGTCCTTTTGATAATTTTAAGTGTAGTAATAAAAAAAATTGGATCGATTCTTACGACTTTATCGATGTTGATAGCATTCGGTATGTTTTCTTCTTTTCTAAAATGCAAGAAACGTATATTTGATCCGTGAAAACCTCTCGAAGAATGCAGTTGTATGCACACGTGAGAAAATGAGATTACGCTCGCTGTAGAAAGTTCGTTTAAAGTAAAATTAGTTTATCATACTGTTTGAATTTGACTGCTCGAATATCAAGTACGAAGGAGGTTTAAACTTCTGTTGCGCAAAGTATAACTGTTGTATATATGTGTGCAGTATACTTGTGCAAGTATTTTCTAGCGGAATGTATTTTTGGTGGTTCTAGCAAAAAGGAAATCTCCTAATTCTATTCTAACGAATTCCAACGAAGGTTGTAACGTTTCAAAAAATGAGTCATCTTGTAAATTCACAGAGATTTCTTTACGAGATACTTGCTTAAAAAGACAGTTAGAAAATTTGAAAATTTAGAAAATTACGAACATTGGTATAAAAGTACAATAATTCACGCGGAATAATAAACAATTTTTGTTTGAGAAAGAATTTCATTCTGGCTTTACAATTTAAATAATTCCATAATGATGAGATTGCTCTACGATTCCATAATTTCTTGCAAAACACAATTAACAACATCGCTAAATTTCAATCGTACCAATTTTTCGCCATGCTGTGATTCTGCAACATTTCTCCACAACACAATCGGACTGAGAAACCATTAAAATAACAAGCTATTATCAGAAAGTCACGAAATTCTCGAATTATCCATACGATCTTAAGCCAGATAATTAAAAAAGATAATTATTCGAACATCGTATACCCAAATGAATATTGCGCATTCCAGACAGGATCATTATAAACGAAGTTGCACTTCATCGCCAATAACTGTGCCTCAGCTTTTTCAATGGCGCTCGGGTCTACTCGAATTAATCGTTCTACTAGGATGCATTAATTATCGGGTAAATCTATAGATATCCAATTGCCTTCTCCCTCCAAGCTACATGCATTTCACGTTCTATTTGATAATAATCACGTATGCTGCGGCGAACCCGCTTCTGCGTGCATACACTTCCATCGCAAGAACGTGTATGCGTTTTCCCCGTTCGAACCAATACGACTGCAATTGCATAATAAATGCGGAAATACACAATTGCATAATACAGTGCGAAAAAACGGACGATCGATGGTTCTAGATAAATCTAGCAATTACGATTTCGCTAATGATAGAGCTGATCACGTATAACAGGCATCATGAGATCATCGCCTCAAAATTTCGATCCGTTCGTACTTGCGCGATCACACGTTTATTATTGATATCGTATTTACTGAAAATTTCGACGGAATTCCAGGCAGAGAGAAGCAAAATGGTAAACTGATTTTTAACCGGAGATGTATGGAACGAGATTTTATTGTCTTTTTTGAATAATATTTGTTTGTCATGGGAAGAATGTGTCTTATTAATATATAGAGAACGGGGGGTTGATGCGGGGGTTATTTAAAATTCAATTGTTTTTACTGAATTCATGAGAGTATTTTATATTATTTTCTTTCATATTTACAATATGGCAAGAAGATATCAACGTTTAGTTGACTCTTTCTTCAAGTCGTTTTTATAACTGGACTTATACCACTTTGAAAAATGGCGCGTAAAGTACGTAAATTAGAATCGCATGCCTTTTGAAGGAAATGATAAAGCATATGTAAAATGTATAAAACATTTTCTTGATAGCTGCATGTACAAATCGATAATTAATGCAGTAATGACGACCGACAGGTTGTAAACATTGCGAATAGTGTACTTCATCATCGGAAATACGAAATTGAACGGAGAAATTTCCTGTATTTCATGCTGCAAGTGAGTTTACACGGACTAGGTCTATTTCATTTCTCTGAAAAGAAGGATGTTTCTTTTAAAACATGACGAAGGACAAATAGTAAAAGTGACGAATTGCGGTGAATAAATCAGCGACTCGTGGCAAACATCTCGAGTAGTCTTTCCCTCGTCTGAGTCGTTATAATTAACTCTCTTCTTCTTTGAATTTTTCACGCCTCTGTAGCTGTATACACGAATGAACACTTGGAAAAACATGCCTCTCTTTAATTCAATCTACGTCGTGATATCACGAAACTAGTCAATGAATAATTCTACTTTAATTCTTACTCATTAATTCATCCATTCGCGAGAATGATTCTTACACGACTGTAGCAGCTATCATTCTCAACAAAGATCAAAAACTCAGAATCGTTCTTTCGCCGCAAAAAGTACAACAAGAACGTTCCTCTTCATCGAGCTACAACTTGTTAGCTGCAAAATCTAACATCGTCCAGTGCCAATCTAATACCCAATAACATCATCAAAATCACAATTAAATTCCACACAAAACAGCGTTTCTACAAGCTGTCTCAAAATGAATGCTACATCCCCATACAAAGCCACAGAAACTCCCTCGGTCAAATTCAAAAGAAAATTCAAAGACCTCTCACCTCTGTATTTTAATATCAAACAGAAACCTAACGCGACATATTTCCCACGTTGCCCATCCTCCACCGTATTTCCCTCCTTCAAAATCCAACCTTCTACGCGTCATAATTCCTAAATTCCTCGATCCTCCCAGCCGATCCACACCTCTTCCACCTTTCACGACCTTTCCATTCCGCCAGAACGCGCAGCAGTTGCAAGGGAAGAGCCAATGGACGTAGAGTGGCGAGTAACCATCTCGTTTCAGCAGGCTCTCGTCCGAGTCGTTATAATTAACTCTCGTCTTTGAATTTTCCGCGCTCTCACGATTGTATACAGCAGTCGGGTAAGGTTGGGGGTAGGTGGGGGTGGTCGGTCAGGAGAGCGTCGAAGGGGTGGCGAAGTAGGGGAAGTAGCAGCGAGGGTTTACGGCGAAGCAGGTAGGTGTCGCGTATCGGTGTGGAGATGGAGGAGGAGTGGGGGTAGGCGAGTGCGTGCGAGCGCACGAGCCCGCCAGTTCTTCGGCGAAGCTCGTGGAGGATAGGCCGGCCCTCGTTGAATCGTGGTCGTCTCGACGTCAGAGACACAGGCGCACGCAGAATCACTTATTTTCCTTCGTTAAGCTGGTGCCGCAGTTCCTCCGTGTTTTTTTGACACTTCGCATGACACGTCGATCGCGTATCCACGTCACTCCGTGTCCACGTAAACGAGAAATCCGATCGCGCTGCGCTAAGGGGCGAGACGTACTCTCGTGCTCGTGTTATTGTGCCTGGGCGATCCGGGCTAGTGTGCGAAGGTGCCAAAATTCCAAGTAACGCGGAAAAGCTGCTGTCATCGACCGGGAGCGTCACCAGCCAGGAGACCGAGGAAATTCAACTCAACGAACCATCGTGCGCTTCCACGGCCTACTGACCTGACCTTGGGTCGGCCAGACCAGGTGTGTATTGCTGACTTGTTCACGTAGGCGCCGTTCTAGCCCGTCTTACGGGGTAGAGCCGTAAAACGTAGAAGCGATTTTCTCGGAAACGCGTGTAACACATCTCGAGACGTAGTAAGACTAGGATAGAAGCACGAATAGAGTTCGCACTGTTGCCGCAACACGGACGACGGAAGGTCGCTTAACGTGTATGTGCTCTCGGCGCACCTCCGGTAGCTTTGTTTGGATAAGAGGATTCCGGGTTGAGTGTTTGTCGGTTTGCATCGTTTCCCTCTGTGTACACGATTCGTTCCGGAGTATAACGTCGGACTTCGATATGACGGCCATGGTTTTACCGGATTGGTATATACGCGGGAGTGTAAGCAGCTTGTTTCCTTCGAATTCTTCCTCGTGAAATTTCATAGATCAACGAAATCGCGGACATTTCTGCTGACCTTCAGCGTGTACTAAGCTCCGTTCGTTATACGTAGTCGATGGACCGCGTTGACCGTTGTTTATTTTCGTTTGGCTGATCATACCGTTACGTCGTTTAAATACTGTGTATTTCCGATTAGTTGTAAGATCATTAAACTTGAAACATTACATTTTATGAATATTAAACGAAAGAGTGAGACGATTTATCGGATATTCTAAATTTCAAGTGAGATCAGAATTTTTGCGGGAAATCTTGTCATTAGGTTATGTGCTGCGTGTGAATCATCATTTTGTGGTTATGTAATTTTTCATCGACTGTTGATATTTGTTTAATTTTATTGTGTAAACCTACGTATTGAACATTTACGAAGTATTTGACTCTTTGAGAATGTTGTCGATGGTCAGACAAAGATTTCTCCTTGCGGCTGACACGTCGCGACGTTAACTACTGTTTGCTCAAACGCAGCGTTAACTACTGCGAAACATTCGACGCCTCAGAAAGAAACTGCCAAGGAATTGAATTTATAGAAAGTTTTTTCTTCTGTAAATCTTAGTTGTTCTGGTTACATATGAAAGAGGCCAGACGCATTTAAGATTTCGATCTCGTACGTGGACTGTTGACACGGCGAATTTATCTTGGCGGAAGTCAAGGACAAGCGTTTGCATTTGCTTGTCGTTTAACGGGAAGCAAATAGCGAACTTTAGAGAAATTTCTTTTCTATTATTTTTTACAAGATGAAAATTTGTCGTGTTATGGTATTTGCATTTTAACATCTTGCGGTGAAAATTATTTGTTAATTTTTCATCAGCCAAGGAGAAGTGTTTTTGGGAAATATTCTACTGTTGATTACTCATTTTTATTTCTTAGCAGGAACAACTGTAGATACTTAGTTATTAATGAGTGAAATATTAATTACACCTTTATTAATTGCCCAAATATTAATTACAGCTGTGTCCAGTATAGCTGGACCTTTTTTGCGTTAGGTATAGTTGCGAAAATTTGGCAATATGAAAGTGAAATATGTGTAATTATTAATTTCTGATAATTTTAGATTAATTTTAGAATAATTTTAATATCATTTAACCTTAAACATCCCATGGTTATTAAACGAGAGAACGTTGCTTCTTATTGTATATTTGAAACTTCAAATAACAAGGAAATTTTGCGAAAATAGCAGTATATATACCTTGCAAAGTTAAGCAAGATAAAGTAACTATTTATATTACCTTCGAAACTTAGAAAAAAGTATTATTTACAGAGAAAATTCAATCTGTAATTCCATATTACAGTTTTCATCCATTTCTTCCCGATTACGGTTTAACACTAGAATTTCCGCTCTTAAATCTGTTATATTTAAGTATATTAAATGAAATATTTTCAAGTGAAGGAATCAAAGAAGAACGAAGATAATTAGCTAATCAATTAATACATCGCTTCTTTAAAATTTTGGGAAATTTTTAAAAAAATCGCAGTACCCATAATTCCGATCATTTTGGTAGTTCTACATTTAATAAATATTCCACAGACACATCGTTGCAAACATTTTCAATCAATTACTCTCTAATTATGTCAAATATTCAATGTTTCTCCTAATGCGATAACCTCCCCATCAAAATTTCGTCCTTTACGTTATTTATCGTTTTATAAATCCCATCAATAGCCAGCCGGCTGTTTTGCATCGAAGGATTTTAAATAGGTAAAGGATGCATTAACGAGGAAACAACACAGGCAACCTCTTTTACTCGCAAGTCAGCATTATTCGATTCAGGATTGTTAGGTCAATGGCCAAACGGTTGGCAGCGAAACAAACGTTGAAATTCACTTTGTTACCGGGGCCACTCGTAATTAGAACTCAACCTGTCGGACTTTTTCTTTCCCTCGGCTTGTTTTGTTTTCATACGTAAGAAAAGCGAACGGAATCGCGGAGTTCAAATATAGAAGCACTGAGGAAACGTAAGAAAATCCAGCGTCTACCGAAATCTCCCTATGCCATGAGAGTTCAAGCGCTTTATTGTTCGATGCCGTAATCAAGAATGAATGGAACAACGTAATTTTGTAAAAGTCAGCCGAAATATGAGCGACACAAAAATACAGAGTCCAATATCTTGATTTTATGGCTTTGATTTTCTGTTGTGAGCCATGATTAATTAATTTTGTGTTCGATGTGGAAATTTCTTAATTGGTTTTCTATTTTATAAATTTTTTTATATTTAAATCAACGGTGATTAATGTGGTGTATTTGGATTTATTAGGAAGACATGTGGAGAGGAAAATCTTGATTAATTTAGTCATTTATATTTTAAGGTAGATGTGAAAAATTAAAGGGGTTATAGTGTTACGGTACATTTATTGACGTTTACAGAGAAGCTTATAATTTTGCGATAATTGATTCCTTTCCTATCTCTGTTTTTTTTTAATATCAAACCAATCGTACGGAAAACCTCTGACTCCTCTCATTGAAAATTAATTCCAATGCTTTTGCATTGCTTTTAATTTCACAATAGGACTTTTCTTACAGCGAGAACTTTCACAGTTTAACATTAGAACTATCAAGTCAGTGAAAGTGACTGGTTCGTAATTTTTTATAAAAATTTTCTAAATTTATAGGGTAGTTATATAGGAGATATTCCACGTCTGTCTCATCGAAAATGAATTACTGTACTGATAATCTCTTGATTCCCCTTTTTTCAACGTACTTAATTAGCATATTTAATTATAATAGATTCAACGGCATAGTTCTAGTGTTAAAAGAATGATAGAGTTACAAGTTTTTAAATATTCTAGTAAAAATGTACAATGGCTTATTAACGCAGAACGATTTACATATCAATGTGGAAAACTATTGAAAAGCTTTTACGCACGGTTAAAACAATGTTAACGATCGTACGATCGAAGGGTAGTCGATAGACTGGAATTTCATTGTCGCCTAAATTAATGGTGAAACGTCAAACGCAGCGTTGATAAGAAATGTAATTTCAACCGCAAATTATTGCACATTTTCGCATCAATTAGTTTCACGGCTCTTTCGTGTTACGATTGTATATAATCGGATTATCGATCCGATTACCAGTCCGAGAACGGTAATTAGCATTACGTACGAATTTTACATACATGTTCGTACACTGTACGGTAAATTTTACTTATCGCGATGTTACTCCGCGTTTCGTATAAACTCCATGCACAGCGGCCGCCATAATTATGGCACGATAGCATTGATAGTACCGAATCGTTCTGCGTAATTAATTTCTGACTGGTTTCTATGAATTTCTTTCTCCGATTCGAGCTTTCAACTTTCGATCGATGAACGTCGCGATAGGATCTGTTTCAGTGCGTTTACTGGTTCATTATAGTGAAGGTTTCTTTAAAGAGATACGAGTTTTTTTGTTTTATTTTTTGAACGACGTCGACTAGGACTTTTATATTCAATGTTTTGTGTAAGTGTGAACGATAATGTTTATGAATTAGCTGATACAGTGGATATTACATACTGGGGTAAAATAATTGCACTGTTATTAAATATATGACTATTTTTAACATTAATAATTTGTAATTTTATGTCGAACTGAACTGGACACGGTTCTCTATAGTTCTTATTTTTTGATCGACTTTCAATTAGACACCGGGATAAAATAATTGCAGTATTATTAAATATGTAACTATTTTAAACTTTAACAATTTGTAGTACTACGTCGAACTGAACTCGAAACGGTTTTCTATAGTTCTTAATTTTTGATCGACCTTAAATTAGACACTGATTTAAAATAAATGCAGTATTATTAAATATATAACTATTTTCAACTTTAAAAATTTGTAGAATTACGTCGAACTGAACTCGACACGGTTTTCTATGGTTCTTAATTTCGACCTTAAATTTGGACAACAATTTTGCAATTTTAACTAAATATAGCTCAGTATCTAAAGTGATTTCTATTATTCACCAAGAGTAGAAAATTTGACGACATTAATTTTCCTTATCTGGCCAGAAATTGAGAAAATAATTTGGGTATCGTAAAGTGTTAATAGTTTTGTTCTATAAATTGTAACTCTAGTAGTAAATTGTACTTTTCCCTAAGGACCTTAGTTTGATATTTTTCAAAGGAGCGAGTGAAGGTTAAAGCGATCGTGGTGAAACGTTTTTCTTGTTGATATCGCGTTTCACGATTTCGAGCGTAGTTTTATCAGAAATGCAAAGCACTTGCGTTAGGGTGAAACTGAATATTTTAGTTTTGTGAATTCTATCGAGAGAATGAATATTTCCCATGTACTTTAGAATATAAATAAAGCTATGGAGTGATAAGGAAAAGCGGAATTTCATCGGGGACCATTGTAAAATAGGTGATATTAAAAGGCCATGAATAAATCTTTATTAAGCTCCGGTATCGTTCTGTGTTATAATTAATTTGAAGACGAAAGATTTCTAGCCTTTGTATTTATATCTCAGGAATAAACTTAGGGGAGGTATTTTCAGGAATACTCTATTAAAATTGTTATTTATACTTTGTTTTCAGTCAGAATTAAATAAGATTTCCATGTAAATAGAATTGCTACTATATTTTGGGGTTGATCAGTTTAACTATACTAGTTTTCAACTATT
Source organism: Cerceris ruficornis (assembly GCA_963989415.1). Taxonomy (NCBI): domain Eukaryota; kingdom Metazoa; phylum Arthropoda; class Insecta; order Hymenoptera; family Crabronidae; genus Cerceris; species Cerceris ruficornis. Next base: position 8,886,436 of record OZ022523.1, read on the forward strand.
ATTTAAGTATTTTAGCAGTAAAACAAAGTGATTTTGGAAAAAGTGTTATTCGGTAACTAAGTCAGAATTGAAAACGATTTCCAACAATCAGAGAGGTGGTGGCATACTGTAATATTAGTGAATGAAAATGCAATGAAAGAAAAGCACGCCAGGCTATTAAAATATTAAGTAGTTACTCAAAGAAACAATTTAATCGGATTCTTTAATCATTAATTGACGTCGTAAAAAAGTCTTGCATGTTTTGTACGTCTTAAAAATATTCTAATTTTAATAAAATGCTAATGACCACGTATATTCTTGAAGCGATTTGCAATAAGTGGAAAGTAAAAGATTGGAGTAATTAAAGAAAAGGAAAAATATTAAATGCACCGTTAATCAATGTGCAAAGCAGGAATAAAATTTTGTTCGAAGCAATAAAATTGGGTTTTTACAGTATACCACTTAATTATTAATTTTTAATACAAGTACATGAAGTTTATCGAGCGAAGTCAAACAGTGTGTTGCCAGTATCAGAATATTAAACTGTTTATTAACTATTTAGTATCTCAACGAAATTAATCGATGTCTGTCACCGTCGAACGTTTACATTGCATTTTAACGTACTACAGCCATGATTCTATTTCTACTTGGGGAGATTACCAAAGCAGCTTATGGTGGACGAAAGACATCGAAGTAACGAAACTCTTGATACCGAATCCGTCGGAATTAATTGCAACTTCGCCGTGAATCTCGGCGCGTTTCTTCTCATTGTGGTATATTTTATAACGTGTCTCAAATTTCGTTCCAAGAACTAACTTCTCACGTTAATACATTAATGTAGAAAGTTGCGAAATTTGTTAAGCTGAAGTTTAGTTTAACCTGATACCCTGCAGAGCTGAGATTGGATTTTAGAGGAAGAGTTTTGTGAGTAGTTCCGAATAATATGGGAGTTAAAATGATTTCTTTTCAATTATCCTCTGATTGTCTTTCCATTTTTACGTCCATGGAAATTAGTCGTATCTTCTGCCTCGTGCTTTATATCAATCGTATAAAATACTTGTAATGAAATAAAAGTACAACTATTTTTAATTACGTGTTCATATTTTGCGATAGAAAGTAGAATTAAAATGTTATTGTAAAATTGATTTTTGAGTTTTTTTTTCTGGTATGATTAACTTTAAGTGTATTATTGTACACGGTATTAAAATTTTTCTGAAAAATCGATTTTTTTTATATTTTTACATTGGTAGAATTCATCTTGTGCAAATTACTGTAATTGGAATTGAAATATTTTTGAAAGCACCATATTTTGAGATTTCGGAGTCAGAATATCTAGTTTTAAGGCAATTACTATAGACAGAATTAAATATTGCAATATTATGTGAACAATAAGCTTTATGACAAGTAATTCGAGGAACTCTCTGGTCGACTGCTCTACCCTCTAAATCGTGGTTGTATAAACCGCAGTAATTAACGACAATAATGGTCGTAATAATCTAGTAAGTTCAGCCGTTGGGTCTCAAACCAAAAGTTAATGTTACACAATTTCTATTGTACTCTGTAAAGCCACCACAAACACAGACTTCCTAACGAAACAATTAACTTTTTCTTTCCTGTAACTTTATTAGCATTACATCGTTAAATGTTATTCCGTTTAAATAAAGTTCCAATCATATTCCTGCAAAATGGTGCGGTTACGTTAATGAATTATGGAAAAATTTAATTTACTGCTTAAATCGACTGCAAAATCATTTTAACAATATTTCGAATTTTATCGCAATTAGTCCGGGTTTCATTTGAAATTATATTGGGGATATTGGAAATTTGAATTTTTGCTGAATATATATTCGAAATAAATTATTGCGTATTTTTAATGTGTTATTGTGTATAAGAATTTTCGAAAAATTGCGTATTTACCGAACGTAATGCACGAGAAGCATAGCAGTGAAACTTTGTACGAAGTTTCGGTGTATAGTTGAACTTCCGTTATTCGTACTAATAGATAGACATAAGTGTTCGCACAAGGGAATTTCCGGGTTATAGAATGATTGTTTTTCCGCCGTGAAACTTCGTTTATTTCAATACATGTCAGGAAAATTGATAATTCGTTTAAAGATTAGTCGTTACATTTTACTTTTCGATTTCTTTAGCTATTTTTTAAGTGGTTTCTGAATCACCGAGGCTATGATATACTGAATAATAATTAAGGTAAAATTTTCCGTATCTGATGGGCACTTATACTTGGGTCCACTAATTAGGCCTTTAAACTCCATATCCACCGTAGCTCTCATCCTTAATCAGTAGATTCTCCTATGATCCTTATTTATAAACTAATTTCACAAGTTCTATTTTATTATATTAGTAACAGTTACAGCAGATACAGAATTGTAACTGATAGGTAAAGATGTACCTTACCCTAGCCATTTTAAAGATTAGTTAATCACATATATTTTCCGCCGTTAAATTGTACAAATATTAATTAACTTAATAGTTTTATAAATACTGCAATTTAGAGAGATTGAAAGTCGTATGCAATACGTTAAATGAGAGGACACGCGAATAATAAGGGTTAAAAAATAGGGCTGTACTTTAATTTAATGTAAAACTTTAGATGAAAAGGGGTAGAAAATTATTCGCTTCGTAGGGCCTTGGATAGCTCAATTGGTACTCGCAATCGTCCGGCAAATGAACGATCCGAGTTTGATTTCCGGTCCACGGGCGATTCCTCGCGACCCGATTATTTTTCCAACGCCTATGTTAGGAAAAATTCCACGTAACAATGTAGTTTATTTGTGCAACCATGTTTAATTACACGACAGAACTTCAATTATTCCGGAACAATTAGGATTAATTGGAAACAGAATTTGGATTAATACTCTCGGTATAGTCTCATAATAAATAATAAATAAATCTCATAATAAATAAAGTACAGTCTCATAATAAATAATTAACATGAGAATTGCTCTTCGTTATAAATCGTGGCACATAAGTTACTTTTACTATTTAAAATAAAGATACAGCATATATATCATTGATAAAAGATAATTCTGCTGAATTCATTAACGTAGGAATTTCAGTAGACTTTTGCTATCCCGTAGCACAGTGCTCATTAGCGACAGTTTAATTATAATGTAGCACATACAGCGAATGTTTAAAATCAGTATTTTAAACAATAAATTTAACTTGGCTAGCAAGTATTTAATTGCAAATATAATTAGTCATTGTCAAGAATTAAATAACTAGAGCTCGCGAAGTTACGTAAATAATTCCGACGAATAGAAACACGGATGTATGGATGTTTTGCCACAAACTCTACAACGGGGCGTAGAGGGTTGATGAACTCCAGAAATTAATTTAATCACTTTAACGAGCCTCATCGTCAGAGGCTTCTTTTAAGGTCGGCAAAAATTTCATTCAATTCACCCTCCATTCAAAAGTTTGAAGTAGTTGTTGGTATTTCCATGTCTGACAACCGAGGTATATCCGGTAGAGCCTTATGTACCGTTAAGTCTCGTAGCCCGTCGATTTTCACGTAAACGTGCCAAGCTTCAACACGTGGTTTCAGTGGAACTAAGCTGATCCCGGAGTCGCCTATCGTACTATATTATATCTCACCCCTTTGATGCAACTTTCCATCGGTTCTGGCGTATCATAGCCGCGCGTTTTCGGGGTTAAAGTGGCTATATTTTAGACTCTTTAGGGTCTTACGGCGTGGAATGCTTGATATGAATTTTCATGGTGGTTCGTTTTCAATTAACGGTAGAACTATCGAGGTGGTGTAAATGACTTGTTTTGATTTTTTTTAAATACTTCTGAACTATTAGCAGTACATCGGGTTTAACTTTCTGCACCTGGCTGGGAGAACGTGGGAGATTGAATGGATCAAATGTCTTTCCTCCTCCATTTTTGTTCTTTTGAAGTATATGCATCTAGTGTTTTTAAATATACTGAATTATAATAGGTAGTTCTAGCAGTGTGTGAATTTTTACGATGAGATATCGCATTTATTATGTTCTTTTAATTAAACATTCCGTAGGGGGTGAATTAGACATGAATTTTGTAAAATTTGTTCGCAGATCTGTTTGACGGAATGAAAATTTGTAACATTTAATTATGTGAACATATTAATGTCTGGAGAAGTTGAAAGTCACCTTCATTTCCTTCGTTACAAATTCCAGGAAATAAAAAAGGCTAGATTACTGATATCTTTACTTTCCAATTTAAAATTACAATTTAGGAGTTAATATTTCACAATTGAGGAGGTCAGCAGTAACTCTTTCTCTTATTATAATATTCTGCTGATGAGTAGATTAAATTACTAAAATAAATAATTTAACAACTCCGGTCACCGATAATACCGAGAGCGGCAGAGATAATGATATTTTCCGAACCTTTCTAAAGTCAGTTATAAAGGAAGATTTGAGAAATATGAAATTTTCGAAAAGCTGAAAGGCAAACCAGCCCACGAACACCCCAAGATTTAATCGCAGCCCGAACGAGAAGTTTTCTTGCGTTCTGGAATACTTTGCTCTCAATATATGGCAAAGGCAACATTCATATGTATGTATAAGACGAAACATTTCTAAAACGAACCCGAAGGCGATATCGGAGAATATTCAAACTTCGTAGGATGCTTTTTCGAAGGCGTCGTTCTCCAAGTTTTCCGCTACGTGACACGCGATCGTGACACTTTCGGGGTAACTTCGTTCCGATCGACTACTAAAACGTCTTCATGATCCACATTTACTGCCGCCTGCGTCTTTCCGCGATATTAAACGTCTTTTAGGTCGTCTTTGAGAACAATGTTAGGGTTTTACAGCACCGTTTTATTCTCCTTCTTTATTCTTCTTATTTTGCATTTTTGCGCTTTGAAAAACTATAGTTACTTCCCCTACGTGGATTCCGAATCACCAGTGTTATGATACGTTAAATAATAATTTAGGCTAAATTTCCCCTAGATTTCTTCCGCTTTTTATCAATACAATCTAAATTACGTCATAAAATCAAAACATTTCCACTGAGCTCAAAAACTACATCATTCTGCGCGGTTAGATTAAAAGTTCGATTTTTAGGAGCTACAGTGACCGTGCAAGTAAATTCTTCGATTCTCAATTACCAGGGATAAGTTCAAATCCCCTATCACCTCTAGGAATCATTTTCCAAACGTATTATTTAATATAGCACACCGACGATGGCTCGAAACCCATTTAGAAGTACCAGCGGCCCTTGAAATTCGCACTTTTATCAATATAAATAAGATAATGAGGAGTGCTTAAGCGCTTTCATGTGTTTTTTGCAAAGTTGAGATTCTGTAACCTCTATTAGGCAATACTATAATATTAGAGAACCTCTAACAACAATTTCAATTATTAGAATTAATTTTTTTCAAGAACACTTTGTGCAATATTGGCAAAAATCTTTAAAAAATTGAATTTTTAAAAATGTGCGAAATAGCGAACTGTGCGAAAGTAGAATATGCCAAAGTAGAATGTGCGAAAGTCGAGGGCCGCCTGTAGATGCCAGCCGATATAACGAAAGTGAAAGATCAAATGCCAAAGCAACTTCTCGATTCTTCCAAATCGCATCCACAGTATTCGCAAGACCAACTGAGAATCCCCCGAAAAAAGGACACTTGGCTTGATTTGCCTCGACTCGAGGCGCAGTAACCTTAGCGATAACTTTGTTCCGGCTATGTAGCAGACATTTATTAAATGTATGAAAAGTCGACGACTGCGAAGTTCATATACTATGCGCACACATTCGCAAAGGAACGTCGAGGAGCCGTAGAACCCCGCGCCAAGGCCGTTCCGTGAATTTCTCCGTAGCTCTGCCACGGTGGATGGCATGGAGCGAGGTTGCCAGCGCAGAAAAACGATCCCTTAACAAGGTGACAAAGTGTGCTGACGTTGCCACCGGGAATACCTGCGGTTACTGGTTGCAGGTAGTATCTTTGGCCGGTGCTAGAGCGAAATAGTCGAGGAGACGGCGAACTCGGACCTCCCGTACTCCGAAAGGGCCATTAAAAGTGTCTCTCGGACGCCTGTCCTCTCTCTCTCCTTCTTTCACGCACTCATTTACTCACTCTCTCGCTTATCCATTCTCTTACTCTATCATTTTCCCTCCACTCTATCTTCTCCGCATTTTCTCTAAAGAGAGAAGAGTCTTTCGTCCCTCTGTTCTCTCTCTTTTCTCTTCTCTATCATTCTCTTTCTCCTACGCACTCATGTACTCACTCTTTCACTCTCTCACTTGCTCATCCACTCACTCATCCATTCACTTACTCTATCTTTTTGTCTCTTCTCTCTCTCGCTCTCTCACGCACTCATTTCCTTACGCAGTCATTTACTCACTCTCTCACTTGCTCAGCCACTCACTCATCCAGTCACTTACTCTATATTTTTCTCTCTTCTCTCTCTTCTCTCTGCTCTACCCTTTCTCTCTCTTCTCTCTCTCGTTCTCTCACGCACTCATTTGCTCACTCTCTCACTTGCTCACCCACTCACTCAACCATTCACTTACTGTATCTTTTTCTCTCTTCTCTCTCTTCTCTCTGTTCGGTCCATTCTCTCTCCTCTCTGTTCTACCCTTTCTCTCTCTTCTCTCTCTCTCGTTCTCTCACGCACTCATTTACTCACTCTCTCACATGCTCATCCACTCACTTAGTCTCTCTCTCTCGCATTATATTTTTTCTCTGTATTTCTCTCTTTTCTCTATCTCTCTCTCTCTCTCTCTCTCTCCCTCCCTCTCGGTCAAGTCCGCTGAAGAAGTGGCCCTCTCGCGAGATGAAAAGCCTTCGATTTATTTCGCGTACCGCACGGAGCCGTTTGCTACTCACGGTTCTACTTTTTGCCTCCCTTAATCTTTCCGAGATAGTTCTTCTATGCGAAATTGCCGTCGAGAGCTGTTCGGCTTTTGTATCGCGTGTGTTTTGTGGCCTCACGGAAGATTGCACGTTGAGGAATACTTGGGAAGGGGATTATTAGTTTACTTCGTAGCGACGATAGGGTTTGGGGGCGATTGATGTTATTATAGGTCAGTGTGTCGCGCTGGCTCTTTGAGGTCAATGACCCTTTCGGTGGATTCGTTGAAGCTGCCGTGTTTTGAGTTACTCTAACTGGATCCGGGTTATTCTTTTACTGAAATGTGATTTGAAATTGGTAATTTCTTCTACAGTCGATTTTGAAGAGCTATAAACTAATTAAAGCTTGCAGGCAAAGCAGAAGAGACAACTTTTAAAATAGGTATAGAATGCAAATAAGGTTAAGAGATTAAAAAATTAAATTATCACCTAGCTAATTCATTAATAGTATGCACTTGTTTGCACAGTAGTATTATATGTACATACGTTTACTGAAGTTTTCCATAATTTGAAATTACAGAAGTGAGCTGCCTTACAATTTTTTATCAAATTAGACCGAGTGATTTTCAGTAGCATTGTATGGGGAAATTTCAGGTCATGCTATAGAAATCCGCCTTTATACGGGGTTCTGCTGTAATTCCCGAAGGGTTTTGTTAACTCATTACGAACATATAAATAAAACAAATAGAAATATTGGATGGTCAGTGTTCTCGCATTTACAACTTTCATTCAGTTCTTTGAAAATTCTTGGAAGTTCATTTTCGATATTAATGAACGTCTGCTTTCAAAGTTGAAATTCTCCTTGTCGAAAACTTACATTTTTATCTCCATATTCTTCGATACTATTAGAACGAGGGCCGTTCGGAGAGTATGCTGAAACTTTTCCTTTTTAAACATAGACGAGAGGTTCCATTCCTTTGTCGAAACATGGCAGTTACGAGCTTCTTTCACTCCACTTCGTAACTATTGCTACGCGTAGACTTTTTACGTACTTTGTCCAACATGACTGAAGTTTCTTTCTTTACCTACATCGAATCCGGTTGCAATATATGAAGGATAGATCATTAAAAGTAATGCTTCCGATTTTCTCCTTTCCCCGTTTCCTTCAAACGACTCCCATTAGCAAGCAACTCGGCGCTGTAAAATGGAAAATCTTTTCCTTCACAATTTTTCTTCGACTGTTTTGCAGCTTTATGAAAAGTTATTATATATATATTCTCCAATGTATACTTTGTAGAGATAATTTTTTTCAAATTTTTTAAATATTACTTTCACCCGCAATTAAAATTTCTTATTAGTGGGGTTAATTTTGTGAACCTTGCACATCAATTTCTTTTATCTCTCTTTAACATCATTTCAACCATTAAACTTTTGCAACTATTTCGACATTATTTTACGATTGAAGTAGAATGGTAGCACACAAATTTATTTGAGTGACTTGGATGGAATCTGAGTTCGATCTTAGAATAGATATTTTGCATATCCTCAAAAAATGTCATTCCATATTAAATAAGATCAATCTAAAGCTTTGAAAGGACGAACAGAAAAATATATTTTTTTAAAATAATGTTAAGAATTTTGGAAATTATACGAAATAAAATTAGATCTTGTATATAAATGCAAGTAATTAAAATGGGCAATCGAAATTATATATTCAGGATTGATATTGACTCTTGAGAAGAAATCGCTGAAAGAATACCGGCAATAAAAATTTTTCGTCGGAACGTACGACATTCAGGTCGATCGAATATACCTTAAATCCTTTGATTTTTCTTCCAAAGCCTCGAAAGACCGTGTGGCACAGTTTGGTGCAGTCTGGCAGGCGGAGGGAATTTTTCTAGGCCGATCCTTCCAACGCGTGTTGGAAATTTTTCTTCCAATTTCGTTATGCAAGGAGGGAAGGATTCGTATCACGTTACATTTTCGGTCTGTCCATTTTTCTTCGTTCTACTTCAATTTTAACAAGCGTATTTTACGAGCTGTATGCCATCAACTCCGCGTAGAAGCATCGTTCCTGAGGAATTGCAGAAAACATAAACGAAACATTCTCTTTATATTTTCTACGCCCGTCAAGAGCTTTTCCTCGATTGAATTGACTACGGCCAACAGAAGTAGTGAGATTTCTCAAAGAGATTAGGCTTTTATCGTAATATTTCCACGGATTTACCGTCGTTCCAGGAAATTTTAAAGCTTACTTCCCTGCTTTGTGAAATTTCTTGCAATTTTGTGATAATTGTTTAGGAATTACATTCAGAATGTAGATTTTCTTTTAATTGTGAGATTAATACTTCAACTACAGGTGTTAAATTTGTTGAATATAAATATGTTAACACTGCATTTACGGTTGAATAATTAAATATATTTAAAATTAATACATAAATACATTAGAAGAAAAGAAACGAAGGAGGCAGGAAATTTGATCTAAATAATTGCTTACACTCTACAATATGAACTTGGAAAATCGAAAAGAATAAGGAGAACTCAAAATTGGACCCACAAATTGGTCCTTTGAACTTCATGCCTACCATAATCACCTTTACCGCGTTTTTTTATATTTTCTTTCGCCTTCAAGTGCTATATTTTAGGCAACTTCGAAACAACCAAAGCTATTAATTAATAATAAAACTGTCAATTTTATTACGTGCGATAAAAATCTAGACCACTGATTGCAATTTCCCACTTCTCAGTTTTAATGATACCAGGAAATATACTACGTTCAATCTCAATTAGAATTTCAACCCCAAAAAATCGAATAAAGTATGCTTTTCCATAACCGCGAAATTTCCAGCTACTTAATCAGCTCTCCTTCATTTTTCCTAAATTTTCTCTTCCCGTCGTTTTTTCGCGAAAGGCAAAAAAAATGGCAAGCCAATAATAGGTTTCGTGACACGTATTCTCCATGAGGTTCAGATCGATCGGACAGTTGTATTTGGCAAGCCGAATGCGATTTACCGTCACGGTGCAATGCACGATCGTTCGCATGTTCGTGCTGCTAGCAGTCGCAGACTCTGTGCTAAATGTGCAGGGGAGCAGGTGCAGTCTGATGCAAGGTCCAAGAAGCAACGGTGTTGCATCGCATAGATATAAGTCTTTTCCTCGGGCGATCGAGAAATTCCCTATCGAAGCATTTAATGCACGTTGAGAACACTAAGGGCGAAGAAATTCTGATGTTGACGAGAGAATTTAGTTTCATTTTGAATATTTCATTTTTATATATTTGGTATTTTTATTCGTTCGCTTAGAATTTTGAAGTCGGAGTTACGTCAATATGAAAATTGTAAAGTTAGAGGAAATAGCAGGTTTCGAATTTTTTGTAGAAGTTTTCTAAAGGAGAGTCGTGCTTTTTTACTTCTCGATTCCTCCTTTTCTAAAGAACGTATTTAATGTAGTTGTAAGTTATATCAACACACGAACTGCCAAGGCAGTTAAAATTACTGGTCCTGCATTTTTTCCAAAAGTTTCCTAAATCCGTAGCACCGTCATTTCATTCTTCTCGATTCCTCTTTTTCCAAAGAACGTAGTTAATGTATTTGAAAGTTATATCAACACACGAACTGCCAAGGCAGTTGAAATTACTGGCCCTCAACTTTTTACAAAAATTCCCTATATTTGTAGAACATTTCCTTCTTCTCGATTCCCCTTTTTTTGAAGTAGTTATTTAACATATTTGAAAGTTATATCAACACAAGAACTGCCAAGTCAGTGAAAATGGCTGGTTTCCATTTTTTATAAAAAATCTCCACTTCTGTAGAACGGTCATTTCTTTTTTCTCGATTCCCGGTTTCTCCAAAGTACTTATTTTAAAAGTTACATTATCACAAGAACTGTCAAGCCGATCTACAGTTTTTTTACAAAAATTAATAATATATTTAAATATAGTAGATTCAACGCCGGTGGTATTTTAATCCCTCGAGAGTTGAACGTCATTTACTTCGAAACGTCATTACCTTCTCCATTCCAATGAACACTGCGTCTCTATTATAACGTAGACTTAAAATTTCCAGTTGCTATTGTCACTCGCTGAAGTTGCCACGATGCCTTCATACATGTAAACTAAGTGGTACTTAATGTGCAGCGATAAGTAATACCTCTTTGAAACTTTGACTGCTTCTAAAGCGATAGCTAGTTCCGTAAGGACATTAAGATTATGCAGAAGTACTCTTTCCACGGTTCTCGCGAAGTCGCTTCCCAACCGCAAATTTTGATGCCCCGCCGCGGAGACTTACGTCGTGGATTTCAAAATAAAAAAGTTTCTAGCCAGTGATATTAACGGCACATTCTTCCCTTATTAGATAATTCCATCGAAGTTGAGTACTACTCGTTCATCAAATTTTATCAGTATTATTAAAATTTTTAATTACTTAATGTGAATATGAAAAATACAACTGTATAAGGAAAAAAGTACAATTAAATTAAAGGAAAATAGAACGATACAGTTTTTTACATTTAGCAAAATAGTTATAGAAAAATGGAGGAGTAGAAGAGTTGGAAACTTTCAAAATATTTCAGAGAAATTAAGAACCAGTCATTTTGAGTGACGTGGCAGTTCTAGTTTTAATACTAAAATTGCTAGGGGTTAACTTCGCACACTTGGAGATAGTATGATAGATAAATCTGTTAAAAAATACAAAACAAAGAAGAAAATAAAAATAAATGAATGTAATCGATATAATGCTTGTTTTATTAGATGAATGTAGAAAGTCAAATTCCCAATCAAACTCCCTCGATTTAACTCTGAAAAGTCAATTTTAGGAAAAGCAGAATAAATTCTAAAAAAACATCGACTAGAAAAAAACACGACTCCTTTTGTCTACGCTTTGCGACCATTTAAGTCTACAAAGGGCACGGTCTTCTGAAAATGTAGCCTTCGAAGAAATGGTACCTTTCAAGAAAGTGCAACGACCCCAAAAAAAGTCTTTTGCTCTGACACGGTACGAGGATAAATTGGCAGATATGCAAATCCTGCAGGACTTTCGCGTTCCTCGCAACTCTCGTGGAAAATTTCGACTGAATATTTTTTCTATTGTCCCTTGTACTCACATTAGGTCGTAACACAGGTACGATGTTACAAAGGCCATTGTTTCTTTTTAGAAATTTTAAAAGAAGGCTACGTAGAACCTCGATTATTTGAAGTAATTACATTCAAGATGAATAGATAACCGAATTTTTCGAATTATTGAACAACTTATACTTTTTAATTAACTTTATTTATTCAAACTTTCCGTTCTGCTGACCCATATACCTTCTTTAAAGTCAATAATTCAATTCAATTATTTTCTTACTTTTTTAGGATCCCTACTTTTTTATAAAATTCCTAAAATTAGTAGAGCAGTAGTACTGTAGTCATTCTACGTGAATTTGACGATATTACTTAATTAATCATCTTCCTTGCCACTTGATTCCTCTTCCTTCAAATTACTTATTTAATATTTTTAAATATCTTGCCACCTTCTAAATTAATTTCTTTATTAACGTTCATTACATCGTATTTTCATTGTCAGATGCATCCTCACTTTTACGGCCTGTGTGCTTTATTCCCGGGCGTTTAGATTGTTCCTATTACGTGCTCGAAAGTCCGGCAACTCGGAAAGAGTCTTTTCAGATTCTGATGGGTATTCTGCTATAGTCAGCTCGATATGAAAAGCGATAAGCGACGATTTAAAGATGGTGATAAACCGTGGCCAGCCTGCGGCGCTTAAAAACTTCGCGACCTCCTCTTCTCCTCCTTTAAAAGACTTTCATTTTAAAGCTTACCTCTCTCGCTTACTATGGGGGTCCGCGATTGATGGGGCTTTGTGATCGAAAAGTAGCATTTCTCGTTTATCACAAGTAGGCTTGACGTAGGATTGTAGAGAGTTTAAAGGAAAACGAGGAAAAGTCTTTAACATAAACTAATACTTGCTTCAGAGTTCAATAGTGAATTGCAATTATTTCGCATCATTTTCAAATGTTGCTGGATCGAAATAGTTCTTTCATTCAATGACTGAGTTTAGACATGTGATCAGAATTGTATACAAATTTTGGTGGCTCAAAGTGGACATAGTAAAGTGAGAAATGGGTGAAAATTCTTAGTTTAACCCTTTCGAGATGGATTTTTTTTACAGGAAATGAAAGAGGCAGGTTACATTTCTAATACTTCAGGCGATGAATTTATTCATTGTGTCAATATCTACCGAAATTGTGGTACTAGATTTTAAGGAATGTAACAATAGAGGCAAGAAAAAAAAATAGTGTGCAAGAAGTTTTACATAGTAGATTCAAAGCATCTACGATTAAACTTGACTGGGATATATGTGTACCAACAGTCTCGAGAGGGTTAAACTAATTGCAAGATACATTGATGAAAAGTTCAGAATGGATAATGGCAATTATTTATTCACCAGTTTAATGTAATATGCGATCAAACTGGCTGTTTCATTTGGTGTCTGAGAGCAGACGCAAGATCGCAAAGACACTTCAGCAGCTACCTTCGATTAAAACATTAATTCTCATACGTTTTTGAACTTCAGTCTTTGAGCATTTCTCGTCTCTCATATTTTGTCAGTTTCTTATCCAATTTGTCTTTCATTTAAGGAAAGTGTAAAAGCAGGTACTTCTGTGCTTTGATTTTGCTTCATTAAGAGAGCAATTAGATGCAGACGTAGATAGAGTATGCGGAAGAGCGCACGAAATTCTAACGAACCGAGTGCGATTGTGGTTACATTTTTTGCCGGTTTTAACAATTCACTTCTCTTTTTGCTTTCAATATTTGTTTCGTCGGTGATATGACTACGAGCCCGGTTTATCAGATTTCTCGTATCTCTCTGTGCACTCGGGCCACGATTCAACAATGAAATACATTTTTAACGCGAGGTTCATTCCTCTGGAAAGCCATGTTGGATCAAAACGGTGAATTTTAAATGGAAGTTTTTTTTCCCCGCTGTATTTAGACGTACTTACATACCTGTTAGTTTTTCGGTACTGAAAACATTGTTTTTCGATTCTCGATGTTTCATTAGCATTTTTCGTTATTTCATGAAAATATTTGTATCATGTACTCATCTTCACTTCTCTTTGAACACCAAAATTTTTATAACGCTTGACTCAATTATTTTTTACTTTTGTTTGGTTTCGCATTGCAATTTTTTATTGTATTTGTTATTTCGCTCTTTGAAGCTGTTATTTTCTATGGGATAAACATAATTTGAAAACGTCAAAGTGTCATTGTATTATTACATTGGCAGAGCATGCTTGTAGTCATTTGCCCAATTAACGAAATATATGACAATGAAACACACTTTGGAAAGCGGTGCTTTAATATCAAAGAGTGCATAATACATATCGCATGCAGCGACAGGTGTTTGCAGTGCATACAGCGATCATGCAGTAAATCATAAAGTTGGTTTGGAAAAAATGGTTATGGAGTCATTCAATGACGATCTATATCGAAAGATACAGAATATCTATGTTTTTAACACTAAATTAACACTAAATGACCGCTTTCTGATTTTTCTAAAAATTCCCCGAATTGATTGGGCAGCCATTCAGTAAATATTTTAGGTCTATCGTATACAACAAAAATTATATAACTGGTCATCTTTTTCACCTCTCCACATCTCTTTTTCCAAAGTACTTATTTCGTATATTTCAATATAACAGATATAAAGCCGGTTTAGTGTTAAACAATAACGAAATTACTTAATCCTAGTGAGTCCATTTCTGAAACGCAGTATTGTTAACCACAATTTTTGAAATTTAACGCTGTTACCATATATTATTTATTTTTTATATTAGTGATCTCGGAAAATAGGGAAATTTATAATTTAGTCCGATATTATTAAAGATCTCCACGGAGATCCCGTGACTGCAAATTTTATAGAATAGACTTTATTGATTTTTAACTTCATCGACTTTTATGGTTTGTTCGAAATGTGGTTCTTTTTGTTTTTACATAGTTATTTAAAAATCTTGACAACATGATAACAGTGAGTGTCAATTATCATGCCCAGATTTAAGAATAACTTCAGAGCACAGTCATCACTTTAATTATTTGCATTGCTCTCAAATTCCACGATATTTGCATTTCCATCATTCTCGAAATACCACTTTAAATTTCCCCGCCGAGTATTCCGTTGACGTTCTTACAATCATAAGACCTTTTTATTGCACTTGACTTTCTTGCTTTACAACAAACCGCCATGGCGCAATGCATTTTCCACATGTCGCCCTGGCATTGTTTCATTCGAAAGGGCAAGAATCTTTTGATCCTTTTTCCTCGTTGTTTCTGCCCCTTTTTTAACGTACTTTGCGCCCATCAATCTCCATTGCCAGTAACGTGCTTCCTCCTAGAATATATGAGGGGTCGTCGGGGTCGTTTACCCCCGTTTACTCTTGCCGCATAGCATTTCATCGAATTTCTTTCTTACTAGTTTCCACGGTAATTGATCTCGAATTCCGATTCGGTGAGATTGTTGCTACGTGAGTGGGAAACTTAATAGAGAGATCGATTTTCCTTGGAGGAAAGTTGTCGTTATAACTTTATATTTCGTATGGATGTGATACTGCATGCTGGAGTACTTCGTTTTCATAAACTTCAAATTGATATATTTATGTCGTTAATAATGAATACTAAGTGAAAGGGAAAATTGTGAAGTACTTTAACCTCTTGTCCGACGATTTCTTTTCTAACTAAATGCTCAATGTCTCAGAATTAATTGCTGAAATAAAAAATTATCACTGATTTCTGGTATAACGTACAACTTAATGAAATATTACTAGTATAGAAATAATTTGATTGTCTCGTGATCGATTAATATTTTTAATTTAATAGTTTTTGGAAAACTTCAAAATTTCTAATTCCGTTCACCGCGTCACGAGTGTCACATTGTAAAAGGAAATTTTAAAAGTTGAAGTCGAATTATCGAAACTCTGTGATCTTGGATGAACACGATTGCGGTGAATTAAAAGAAAAATTGAAAATCATTGCTTCTTTTCTATTTTATGTTTGACTTTATGTGCTAGCTTTTCTTTAAACATTGACGTTCGCGAGGATCTGCCTCGAAAGTAGAATATTTGGTTAGCACGGTAAAGGGAAACGTCCCTTCGAGATCTTAAATGCAACCAGAGAGCCCATATTGCTTATGTGCAAAAATACGAGAAGACATTTTAATCCTTTGTGAACACAGGCTCACCTGGAGTCGACATCATATTTTACCGTACTGTGTCTTCTGCGGAGCTTAACTCGACGTAGAAGTACTTCACGATAGCTCTATCTATCTAGCAAAAGCATTTTCTCATATTAACCTTGCGAATATCTCGCAAGATTATCGAAACTGAACTCCGGAAAACACTCTAGGGCCCACGAATCGGGAGTCCCAGCCTCTAATATTCTAACCATATCAATGTCTCAAAAATTACTCAATTATTTTCCGAGGAAACTGGACTTCGAAAAGTACTTTGGGACCCACAAATTGGGAGCCCAATCTATAACATTATAACCATCTCAACGTCTCAAAAATTACTCAATTATTTTCCGAGGAAACTGGGCTTCAGAAAATGCTTTGGGACCCAATAATTGGGAGTCCCAGCCTCTAACATTATAATCATCCCAACGTCTCAAAAATTACTCAATTATTTTCCGAGAAAACTTGTCTTTAGAAAATACTTTGGGACCCAATAATTGGGACCTCAGCACCTAATGTTATAACCATCTCAACGTCTCAAAAATTGCTCAATTATTTTCCGAGAAAACTGGACCTCAGAAAATACTTTGGGACCCAATAATTGGGACCTCAGCACCTAATGTTATAACCATCTCAACGTCTCAAAAATTACTCAATTATTTTCCGAGAAAACTGGACCTCAGAAAATACTCTCGGTCCCATTAATTGAAAGTCCGAGCTTTCAACAGAAACCCCTTTTTTAGTCTTATTGGTATATCATGCGTTTCGAAATACAAAGGGAGATGAGCGAAGCTCAGGTCGACGAAGACACCCTCCGGTTATGCAGCCTTCGTCGGCGTCGTCGACGGCGCCTTCCGCGTCGTAATTTCTTTGTGCGCGCAAGAGGTATGCGCGATAAGTACGTCGTTCGCAAAGTAGAAAGAAAAATGTGTGCCAGGGCTGACTTGTAACCGTTTATACGCTGCCGTTATCTCGTTGGAAACGTGACCCAAGGGTGACGTTCCCCCCCTGGCACCCTCGATGTTTCGCTGATGAACGCCTTACGCAAACCCAGTGCAATTGGGTGGGCTCGAAATAATTTTGTGCAAACTGCCGAGCTTCTTTTGTTAATCGCTGTTGAGATTCGGATGACGTGAGCTTTCGGGGATTGGAGTTTCGTTGATTCTGGGATGAGGATGTCGAGCATGACGTGGTTGGTGATTCAACGCGTTGAAGCTGTGAGATTTTGGATTAGGGAGGTTTAACCCTTTGCGGTCCGAATTATTTTGTCGATTTTGTAGTGAGCTAAATGAAATTAATTTGACAACATTTTCCACCGCTGGTTATTCATTTTTTTGACTGACTGCAATAATTATAGGTATTGAAGGATATTTAGATGATATTGCAAAATCATTATGAATTTGGAAAGGCTATATTAAATTGTTAGAAAATAAAAGGAAGCGTAAAGCTATGTCGAGTGTAGCTCGACATAGGACTGCAAAGGGTTAAATGGGTTTAGTATCTGTGGTGGAGGTTAGTTTTTAATATGGAAATTGTGTAATGATAGAATAGAGGATTTTTTAGCACTGGAAATTTTCAGAGGGTTGTAATTGGGGTCAGAATTTTAGATTGCCTGTACGATGTTACAATTTTTTATTAATGTTTTGTGTGGTTTTGATGGGTCCAGGTAAATGAGTAATTAAAATTGTAGGACCTAAATGAAATTGCCATAACAGATAAAAAAGATAGAAGAATGAGTATAAAGAAAAAATATGAATAGAAAAGGTCAACCAGAAGAAATTAGGAGTAATTTTGATGATTTACAATTGAAAATAGAACATAAAATAGTAGATATTAAGAAAAGGCATTAAATATTTGAAGGAAATACGGAATGAAGCAGCAAAGAGTGACGTAAGTGGAAAGGGTCAACCACTTAGTTGAGTAGTTTCAGTCGGTGCTCATTTCAACATGTTAATTAGTGCAATATTCGTAGAAGACGTGTTTTTCTTCTGTCAGAGATTATGTTTACCCACTTGTAAGGCAAATATATAACTAGAAAGTTCGAAATTGGTACAAATTCGAAAACTTCCAAATCCCGTATTCGAAGTTTAAAATCTTAAGATTCGTTTGAGTTTCTAAGAGTAAAAGTGCGATTGGGATACATAGTACACAAGTGTAGTTAGAGAAGTTTCAAACATCTGTAAGTTTTCGTACGCGATGGTCTTTGATTAGTCCAAGATGTCCTAAGTTTCATCCTCATCCTGCGACCTTGATTTTGAGAACGCTGGAAGTAGTTAATATCAATATGGATCTCGACCCACATTCGTCTTTTTTACTTTCTTCTCCTTCTTTTCCTTTGCATTTTTCGGCTTCACCTGCTTTGGTCATTTTGTCTAAGATCTACTATTTTAAATGGTTTTCAAACCATCGAGACAATACTATATTAAATAATAATCCAGGAAAAATAATGCCACAGCCCTCTTTATCGCGTTTTTATTTTATTTTATTTTTCGACTTTAGATTTTAGGATCATTTCTGCTAGAATATACTGTTTTAGGTGGCTATTGAACCCACGAGACTATAATATATAAAATAATATTTTAGAAAAAAATTATCAATGTTGATGGAGACTTAAACTTGCGTTTTGAAACTCCAGATCCACCACAGCCACTTTTATCATGTTTTTTTCTATTTTATTTTTTGAATTTTGCTAGTAGGATCATTTTAGCTAAAATAGATTGGGTATTGAGCCATCTAGATTATGGTATATTACGTAATAATTAAGAAAAAAATTATCAGAGTTGATTGAAACGATCTGAACTTCGCTGATTTCTCTGACTTTGAATCCGAGACCATCGATGAGATTTTAATTAATCATTCTTTCCTATATTCTTTATGGTTTCATAAACTTGTATAATACAAAATCAAGTTAATTCAATTTTGCTGTATTAAAACTTTGTCAAATGCGAATATCGTGGTTCATGGTAAACGTACCATCGAATCTCACGTGGTAGAATAAAAGTGAAGAGATAATACCGGCCACAGCTTCGCAGAAAAACAATAAACGATCGTCGAACTCCACTGAATGGAATTGAACGACACCAAAAGGGCTGCATGCAGGAATAAAGCTCGGTGCGAAAGGAAAAGCCAATAAATCGTGGACCTTTCAAATCCAACTTCCGTTGTATCTCATCACGCGTTATTTGCTACCGAATAAAGGGAAATTCGAAAAAAGCAACGTGATTGAAAGGTTGGTATTCTTTTTTGTAAAATAACAAAACATACGAATAGAGAGCGCAGTTAGAACCAATTGTATATTCGATGAACAATGGAGCCATCGTCTTCGTATTGAAAAAGTAGAGCATTTCGAATGTTAACGTACATATACGCTTAATTTTCCTGGTAATTATCACTAAACCGTATATATGCGTCCATCTAGGAATTGAATAGATGTGATCACATCCCAATTGAATTATTCATTTAATTATATTTCTCTCGATTTATCTCTGAAAAGAAAAACTTATGAATCTGAAGAGTTTCATTACATTGCAATTTATTTTTATTATTAGTTTTCATTTGCATCGTAATTGGGCAAATGTTTTACTTGACGCACTAGGAAATTTTAAAGTATCTTCGTTACATGCATCATTTACTTTGTCCTCGTTAATTTAACTTACTTCGTTTCTGTAACGACAAAATATTCGCGATCGTAAATATAAAAGCACGTAAATGTAACTGTAAATTCACAGAAAGGTTCAACGTGCCGCGTTAAATATTATTTTGTAATCTTCTCGTTATTCTATTGTTTCATTACCGTTTGCAGAATTCATGCTGCTTTACATTATGTTGTTAAACATTTTTATGGTCCATTAGTACTCTCGACAGGTTAATAGATGAAGGTGGTAATGTATGAGAAAAAAAAGGAGATAAATTATTGAAAGTGGTATTAATTATGTAGTTAATGTATACAATGATGAAGAAGGCATACATTGTACTAAATTACGAGAAATTGCTTATTGTTTAACAATGTTACTGTGGAAAGTTTCGCTGAAAGTAGTCCATCCTCTCCTATCTTTCAAAATTGATCTTATGCCTGTTTGAAAAGAAAATTGTTCACATTTTATATATAATTCTATAATTTAATTACATTTTATATATAATTCTATTTATTATATACAATAAGATCTTTCTATCGAGCCAGTTTCATGGTATGGATAACAGTGAAAAAATCATTTAAACAAAATATTGCACTGCACTTTAACTCCTTCGGACCTGATGCAAATTATAATACACCCTCTTTAAAGTACAGTATTTGTTGTTTATTTGCATTTACACCTTTAATTACGTAATTAACATAATTTCAATAAAATGAGAACAATATTTCACAGTGCTTCGCCTAGAAATACCTCGGTCGTTATTTACAGCACAAAAAGTATCGTTTGCTGATAATATATTAGACATAATAATGTACACTTTAAAAAACAAAACACTGAAAAGCCGAAAAATAAAACATCACAACTTGCATCTCTTATATTTATACCACGAATGACCTAATGATCTGAAAACAACAATCTTTGCCTTCCTTCCATTAAATATTTAACTTGAGCTTATACGAAGAACAGCAGTCAGGTCTGAAGGGGTTCGGTAATTAATTTACCAGTAGGCATCCGCCAGGTATCTTAGACCTTGATAAGGAATTTCGAGTGGAAGATCGTAATTTTATCGGTAGCCCGGTCGGTGCTTGTTGTCATGTGTAATTAACCATCAGATTTAGCCTTGTGCTACGCGGGTTGCGTTTGCACGCGATTTAATCGGATCAGATTGCGTCCTGTAAAAGCACAGCGACCCTCTGTCACAGTTATCGGCCTCCACGGCCATCAAGTGCCTGTAATCCGTCGTTTATTCGATTTTACATAGCCGAGTAAAAAAAGGGAGTATCGTCTGTGTCGTTGACGATGACATTTACAATTGACGGATTACTTTTACGTCGTCTCAATGATTTTCCAGGGCTCGCGGAAAAAGTGTTTCGTGTTATTTCGCATACGGTGCTTTATGCGTTCTCGTGACTCTACATTTCAGTGCACTATTGCGTGTTAAATGCGATAGTGCAGTCGTGTTAACACAGTTTCGATGAAAATGACGCGGGGTCATTTTCGGATAAGGGCACTTGTTTTCTAATAATAAATGTAATTTTTCTCGTGTAAAATTCTCTTAATATTGATAAGCCGAGGATTGTAAAATTCGTAGTAAATGTGGGTTCTTTCGTTTGAGAAGGACATTTGCAGTTTGTACAGATTTTAGACACAAGATGATAATTATTGTCAAGATTGGAATTAATAGGGAATAGAAGGAACAGTGTAAGATTCGTTGGCTAATGTGTGCTAATTTTGATTTACGTTCTACGAAATTAATTTTAATGCGTGGCGTATTAAATAATAATTTAGGAAAAGTTTCTCAGTGATGATGGAGGCTTAAATTTGGGCCTTTCAATTCCACAGATTGGAATTCACAGAAAGTAGAAGGAACAATGTAAGATTCTTTGACTAATGTGTGCTGATTTTGATTTATATTCTACAAAATTAATTTTAATGCGTGGCGTATTAAATAATTTAGGAAAAGTTTCTCAGTGATGATGGAGTCTTAAATTTGGGCCTTTAAATTCCACAGATGGGAATTCACAGAAAGTAGAAGGAACAATATAAGATTCTTTGCTTGAGCATTAATTACTTTATATAAATTTTGGCTTATGTCGTCTGAAATTAATTTTATATTTGATAGCGTGAAACAAATCTTATACTTTTCTCTTTTTTAACGATTTTTCCCTACGTCTTGCAAACAAATTGCACGCATATCTGCAGTGAAATTCTACTTGATTCCTCATCTACAAATTGATTTCCACAACTCTTAACAATACAAGTGAAACTAAAGTTAATTCACCGCTGAACCTCATCCTTTTTCGAAACTTCAAAGACAAAAGGTTTGAAGACGGTCCTCTCTCATTTTCCACCTTCCCTCTTCAAGTCCCCCGGACAAAGTGGATTTTCCTTTCACCCTGAAATTGACGGATCTCTTCCAGCAATCGAGTTAATTCCACCTTAATTTCCACGCTCGGTAAAAATTGAAAATGGTTAGCTGCATTCACGTTAATTGCACCGGACAGTTTGCCCGTGTTTCTAATACCCCCAATTATACGGTCGTACGAAGGTTACTTATTTGCAGAGAGCGCGAAACAGAAAGAGAGAAAATGTTCTTTCGCAACACGCCAGCACGATGTACGTGATCCCTATCGAGGGAAATTGCGACGGTATTTACGGTGGAATCGAGAGAAGTTTTCTGCATCGTTGCCCGCCGAATTAAAATCTACATATATCGCGTAATAAGAGTAGTTTGGATTGCCGAGCGTTACGTGGCCGATTCTCGTGTTCTGGGTCACGTTCGCCCCATATTCTTCTCCCGTTTTCAGCTTTCAAAGCACGCGAGCACATTGTTGCAATCTAACGGCATACTGAAATTCCGGACGTTTCCAGGCTCCCGTCAACGACATCGTCGGCTGTGCTTCGAGTGCGTCCATTTCGTCGCGCAAACGAGCATCTTATTAACCCTTAACCCTTTCGACGTTCTCGAAAATACCTGAAGCGTCATATAATTCCCTGCGAGTTTCCACGAGCGTCACGGGCGAACACGGTATGCCGAATAATTCAGGGACGCCTTACCGTGCAATTTGTCTTCCATTGTGTACAGCTTGCTCTCTTGCTGTATCGCCCCCATGTGACTTTACGTTTAATAATCTCTTAAACGCACCGCGTTAAATACTTGTGCATTGTACGCGACGTTTGTCTTCTCAATTAGCATTGAATTATTAAGTAGGACGGTGCTGCGGTTTTTATGTTAACGAGGGATGCCGATTTTCGGGAGGATTGAGATTTCAGGGAGGTATCGGGCGTTTTAGGGGTTGTTGACGAGGAGTTGGTGGATTTTCGGGGTGGAGAAGAGAGATTTCGGAGAGCGGGAGGTTTTAATTGCTTTTTGAATCGTTGAATTGCAATTTGGGAGAGATGGAGGGAAAGTTGGATTTTATATTTCGAAGGTATTTATGAAAGTTTGAAGGTACTTGCAGAAGTTTTATCAGATTTACTGATAGATTGAGGTGGGACTTTGATATCTACATCGATACACGTTCTTTCTTGTGCTATTTTCAATATTCTGCCGTGTGAAAATATAAAACAGCCGAAGCACGTTCAAATACGTGACTAATGTTATTTTAACGGAATGAGAAAAAGTAGTTGAAAGTGCTTCGTGCATAAATTCTTCGGTCGTTATTCACTGTTCAAAAAGTATATTTTGTTCCATTTCATTCAATATTTTGGCACTAATCAACTGTAGCATTGTCATCTATGAACATTTTTGTATAAGCTTTCATTTTGTTTACGGAGGACACATATTTTTGTATGAGTTTGGAACGGTGAAAATAAAATACCTCCGAAGCTCGCAGGTTTGACGAAACAAGGAGAACATCATATTTTGGTAATTCAGTGTCGGCAGAGAAATTACGATAATATTTGACGTTGAAGCGATGTCACGGCGTTAATTCGCGACGATATTGTGCAATCCAGCAGTAGAATTTCTGAGCATTACGAAGAGGTCTGCATTGATGCATTCTTGAAAGTTAAGACGCTCTTCAGCCGCGACTTCAGCTTTGTTCCCGGCACTGGGGAGGCAAAGTGCTCATGAAATTATTTGCAGAGTATCGTGACTTTTCAGCTCATCGAGAATCGTTGAGCCTTTGGCTCGATTCAAGCGTGTCTGAACATTCATTCGATACCTGGCGAGGTCGATATACACATTAGAAAACTCGTCTTTCTTCGTTACACATTACCCAGCACATCAATTGCCATGAACCAATGCAGAGAACGAAATTTTCAATTAAAAATATATGATCGTTCAAAGTACAGATATGATACTGCAGGGTGCCATTACAATGTTTCTTTCTTTTTGCATTTTTTGGGGATTTAATTGCTGTCTTGCCTAATTATCCTATTGTTTTAGGTGACGTCTAAGTCACCTAGATTGTGATACACTAATACTAGAATTATCGGTGTTAAATTTATTGTATTTAAATACATAAAATAGATACATTGCGAAAAGTAGAACCAAGAGGAGAAACAGTTGAAAATTGAGTAATTTACGTTTATCGGACAGACATGCAGTACTTACGGTATTTTTATAAAAAAAATTAGGAACCCGTCATTTCAAACGCCTTGATAGTTGAAGAGTTCGCCAGTGTTGAGCAACAATTTACAAAAAATGTCCCAAGTGATAAAGGATTTGAACACCTACCCAGTGAGACTGCCCCGCAAAAATTCTATTTCTATTCTCATCTCAATTATTTCCAACCTTTCGAATTTCTCCAATTATCAGCAGCTATTACAATAAATTCTCAACCGAACATAAAAATTCTCTGTAAATAAGAAACATGGGGATAACATTGGAAGAAAAAGGTATCCAATTCTCTCCTATATCCGCGAAAGGATTCCCTCCCGTGTGAAGCAAACAACCCGATGGAACATCAACGGCATCCCAAGTGCGCACGTATAGAGAAACATATATAATGTGTGCACATGCGACCACGAGGAGGGTTAATGCGAAAATGACACGCGAGCGGACAAATTACCGTCAAAATTACATTGCTTTGTTGCTCAAGGCCACGGTCGGCTTCTATTTCGTTTACAGAGGCCTGTATCTCTGATCGATCTTGGGCTGTCTTTCCGTTCCACGCTGAAGTTAATAGTTATCGCCTGGGTTAAAGGTAAACATTGAGGCTTTTTTCTCATTTTCCGAGATTGAAGATTTGATACTAACGGTAATACCTTCGCGTGTATACTCGGATTACAAAAGAAGATATAACGGTGATCGTCGTGGGTTTTATGCAAAGTTGAATTTTTTGTGAATGCAATTAGAGAAATGGAAACTAACTTCACTCAGTGTGTATTACAAATGGTTTTGTGGTTTTTGAAGTTTTATGTTGCATGCATTACGTTCATTTTTCCAGTTCTTAATTTTCTAGAAAAGTATAAAAGAAATTTCGAAAGATCCTTCTTTTCCACACGTGACACTGTTTTACGTCGTTCGGAAGTAGTTTTCAGTCGTAATAAGGTATTTGCTGCTTGAAATAATTGAACGTTAGAGTGTTAGTGCAAACTTTGGAATTTCCTATATAAACGTAGCAGTGTGAACGAAATATATAAATTAAAAGTAGAACTTTTCGTAGCCTACAATTAGTTTAAATATTTCTTACCGAATGTACCGAAATTTCCTTCATTATATCATACAGTAAGAAAGAATATCTGGCTGCTATAAATAATGATTGCAGTTAGTCTCCAAAAATAATTGAGGACACTGATACATCCTGTTCAAATTGAATAAAACGCTTAAAGAATTAAACATTATGTCATAGAATTAATTAAATAGCTTCTGTTTGGCATATCGTGTCCAATCCAACGGCACAGGTGTGTATTTCAATAATATAATTAACATTCTATTATAAAATACACGTATATCTTTTTATTTCTGAGTACTACGATTCAAACGTCAGCTGTTAATTTAGAATAGTTATAAATAGCATCTATATTGATTAATTACCATTAATGCACGATCGACACAGTGCAGGGAAGCTTGCAAATGTTGTGTTTACACTGTAAACTTCTCTAGAAATAGCAAAACCATTTGGCAATCGCCGCAATCGGCGTTACAACGGCACAGTGTCAACGTCGGTCGTTTTAGTTCATTAAATTGAACAGCAGACGGACTAAGGCTATCAATTAAGCATACTTTATCATATAGAGCTAATTACTTAGCGTCGCTTTGCTATATTATTTGCAACTGAACGGTACAAGTGCACGGTTGTATTAATTGCGGCCTGTTGATGCGACGTTTGCGGCTATGTTTCTCGACCATGATAAACACGGATAATCCGAGCAGTCCTGAATATGGGAAAACTTCTCCGCTAATAATTGAATTGTCAATAACATGCGAGGGAATTAATTACTTTCGATGTTTTGCCGTACGTAATGAAATCCCGCTCGCCGATGAGAACGAAGTTAAATCACATTGCTCGTGCTTTCCATTCATTAAATCGTACATAAATAACGAACGTTTTGCTCTTTCACGCGGTGCCAGTTTAAGCGCATCTTTCGCGATAATACACCGTATAATTTCACTGTCAAACATCGCGAAAAAATTGGACAACTTTCGCGAAAGAAAGTAGAAGATGGACGGTACTCTTTACCGATGAATGTATTAAAATTTCTGACTGGAATTTTTCATTTACTGGGGGTGTAAATTAGGATTAGGGTGGCAGTGAACGTAATATTAGAAATAAAGGGAACATAAGAAGTCTCGGCTTTTATTATGGAATTTATCAAGCTGGTCAGAATGACTGATTCTGAATTTTTTGTAAATATTCTTTTCAATTTTCGCACAAGGTTTTGGTTCCCTTCATTTCTTTTCTTCTAACGTATATATTGGACGATTAAATGTATTGGATTAATCGTCGGTAGGTCCACTGTTAACACTAGAACTACCGGCGTTAAATCTATTATATTTTAATATATTAAATAAGTACTTTGAGAAAAGAGGAATCACGAGGCGGAAAAGATGATCAGTTCGGTCATTTATGTTTTTTGAGTTGGACGTTGAATATTTCTCCTATAAACTTTGAGAATTTTTGGAAAAAATTGTGTACCAGTCATTTTGACTAGTTTGGCAGCTCTAGTGTTAATCATACTTTACTAATAATTTGAAAAAGAGTAGAAATATAATATAATATCCGCCGCGTACGCGATGCAACTAAGAAATTTCAAGAAAACGAAGAAAACAAAGTTGATAAAAACAAAACTAGAATATCAATAATTATCGATCACTTCCACCTGTATCGATCATTCTCAAATTCAATGTAGAAATAAGACATTTATAATTGCACTTCCCTGCCCGGAAGATGGCCGAATACGTCCAAAACTTCCACACTAAGTCGCTCCAGGATGAAACTCAATTTTCCGTAGTTGTTCGCCAACTCCAGGAAGAACATTAATCCATCATTGGGAACACGACGGAACAAAAAATCCTGCTGGTCCGATCCGTGCGAGTAATTTCCTACATACGAACGTACAACGACACGAGCCATAGACACGGTGCATTAAAAGGGACGGGGAAGAGCGCCAGAAGGCAGAAGTTAAGAGGAAAAACACGCAAGTACACAAAGACGGATAGAGGGACGCGTTTGGAGTGATTCCTTGGAGTCCCCGACATAAATTGACCACGGCAGAGTAGCTCGAATCCTTCGCTCGGAAGGAATCGAATTGTCGGTAATGCACAGCCAACGGACAGTTTTGCACCCTCGTTCGGCTCCGATCGTCTGCGGGGGTGCTACGGGGGGTGAGACAGAGAGAAAGAGGTAGGAATGGAGAGAAAGAGAGAGTTGCAGCGTGTAGAGAGTTTTCACGACGCTGGGATGTCGTTTCGAAGCGTCTTAATTGGAATCGGATGGAAGCACGAGGAACTTCTTGCTCTCTGGTAGCTCCTCTCCCTCTCTCTTTCTGTGTGTCGTGAAATTGCAATCCAAGACGAATGCCTCGGCAGCAAGCAGGAGACGGACCTCTTTCGTGTTAAATCGATTTCGCTGAAATGCCCTCTCGGAGTTACAGAAAGTATACTTCTGAACGGCGCGTAAATCCATGCCTCGAGCTCGTGGACGAGACAGGTTTCTTTCGTTTCAACATTTTTACCCTGGACAGCCGAGGCGCGACGTTTCGCAAGCGTATTTCCTGAGATTACTCTTCTTTCGAGTTCTTCCTCGTTGCCCGCGTCTATTTCGTGTCGAATGGATTTGCGTGCCTGGTAAAAGGTGGAAGTTTTGTGGACGGAAGTCGGATGGTGTTATTGGAAAGCTGTATTGGTTTTCTTGCGGCCTGTGTTCCTCGTTTAGGCTGTAACTTTTGGGCATACGCGATTAGTAGGCCCGGGTTAAAATTGGACATGGGACTTTTGGTTAATTTTATTGAAATTGTTTAATATATGATAGCTTCGTTGGTCGGTGCCCACTTAAAATAATAGGTCGTTGGTGAAGAGACCGTAGCAGTTAATAAGCAGTGGATAAGGTAGTAAAGGCTCGGACTGCCAATCAGTGGGCCCAAGTTCAAATCCTCCTCCGTCACCTGTGGCAAATTTTTCTTAAGTTATTATTTAATATATGAGAGCCTGAGTGGTTTGAATCCCACTTAAGACAAGTCTTAGCCGAAATTAACTTAGCAGTGCTATAATGGACAACGAGGTAAAAGCTCAGTCTGCCGATCAGTGGACCCAAGTTTAAATCCTCATCCGTCACCGGTGGGATATTTTTCTTAAGTTATTATTTAATATATGAGAGTCTGAGTGGTTTGAATCCCACTTAAGACAAGTCTTAGCCGAAATTAACTTAGCAGTGCTACGATGGATAAGGAGGTAAAGGCTCAGACTCCCAATCAGTGGGCCCAAGTTCAAATCCTCTGTCACCCGTGGGAATTTTTTCCTAAATTATTATTTAATATATGAGAGTCTGGGTGGTTTGAAACCCACCTATGGTAGTTTCTAACAGAGATGAGCACAGCAGTGAAAACTGAAAATTGCGAAAGAAAGAATAAGTATCTGAGAATATTGAACGCTGAAACGTATTTCAAGGCGGCTGAAATTGCTGAAATATATTCTTTTGTAAGGAATTTTAGATTTTATTAATATTTTTCGACTGAAATTCCGCCAACGCGGTTGATGCCAAAGGAATTCAGGATGGTTTGATCGACGTGTAATTTCTTCGAAGAGCCAATACCTCGACTCTGCCGATCTTCTTTCTTCTCCGTAACAGCGAGCAAGTTCGTTTTGTTTGTAACCTTAATTGCCTCTTCTGCGGCAGATTGAAGCGTGTCTCGAGTAGAAGGAAAATCGATTTCCTTGTCGGTCGATGATGGAATATCGTTTTCCTGCAACGCGTTGCATTTTTTAACACATCTTTTCGCGGGTCTCATTTACTTCTATTCTTTTCACAATACTTCTAGAAAATATGTTTCATGGCATATCTTACTATCTCTTTTATTACCGTGAATCTTTCTCAAACCTAAAGATAGGGCATGTTACAAAATTAGTTTCACTTTGCTGACAAAACACTGGAAAAGTCACACGATCCGCAAACGGTGTATTTCAGAGTGACTCAATTTACCAAGCGGCAATCACCGCACGTAGCAAATTTTCCGTTCAAGTATTTTCAACTTCAGAGTTTATTAACTATTTTCCTCGTTTAACAGAAGTGTTCTCCGATAACAAATCTCCTACCATCAGAGAGATATGGATATTCAACGATAGAAAATACTACAAAATTAATTTCAATCAAGTAGGGAATTCATATAGTTTGCAAACGGTTAATTTCTAACGGGTTTATTTCAGAGTAATTCAATTTACCAAGCGGCAATCACCGCACGTAGCAAATTTTCCGTTCAAGTATTTTCAACTTCAGAGTTTATTAACTATTTTCCTCGTTTAACAGAAGTGTCCTCCGATAACAAATCTTTTACTATTAAAGCGATATGGATATTCAACGATACAAATTAATTTCAATTCTCTGAATACACTGGAACATTCGTATAGCTTGCAAAAGGGTTAATTTCTGACGCGTATATTTTAAATTGCTTTAATTTACCAAGTAACATTCAGCGAACCATTTAAAACTGTACGTTTCTGATGTTTCGTACTCTGAAACAGAACAAACTTCCGATGCTTCATGACAAGTTGCTCTTGTCGTCAATTCCAAGTTGGTTGAGGAAAACTGTGAACTTCGTCGGAGTTAGCGGATCAGCCGCTGCCAGAGTTGTGTGCGCCCCGAAAATTTTGCAAACGAACCACTACATTTTAATACAAGTTACAGGCTTGCCGTGTGACTTTGCGTCCCTATGGGGTTGACGAAATGCACTGTTGTGAGATTTGGAAATTCAAATGTGCTACAGTTTTCGGTTGGCGGGAGTTTGCAGCATGTCAATTATTGCTGAGAATCAGGGAATAAAAGTTCACCCTTCTCTCGTATACCCTTGGTACCCTTGTAACTCCTCGTAAAAAAATATTCTTCGCATTATTTCTCACTTTTATAATTACATTCTAAATTTTGCCCCAATTCTAACATAGCACGAAACAGCTGTGCATGTTTCTTTTTTTTTTAAATTCTGCTAATTGCGTTGAGAGAGAGCAAAAGAATAAAATTTGATTTAATTTGTAAATTATATGCTTGATTTTAATTCAACTAGTAAATTAAAGTTGAAAAATACAAGAGAAGAAGGAAACTTTGTTGCTTAAGTTTCTGTCGTTGCTCCTTCCAATGCCTTATTATTTCACGCGGTGCATCAGTATGCATTCGGAAACTGCAACGTGGAAATAATCTTACTTCTTTGGAGGATGCTTGCAAAAGAAGACGCGTTCGATGAAGCACGTACAGCCTGCTCACCGCATTGTTAACTACTATTTTTATGATGTAATTTATGCGCAATGCACGAGGTCTGTATAATCGCTTTCGTAAAATAACATCGCTTGGTATACATTATACGCGAAACGCCGTAACTTATCGTTTCACTTGCACTTCTTTTGTATTAAAATAATGAAGTATCCGTTAGCGATTTAAATTCCCTTGTAAACGAAACAAATAAATATAGGGGTTGACTTGCCCTTCAAAGTGCACCGAGCAACGCGATGAAACATAATAAAACTCCAAAAGTACACGTGGCAGTTGTGGTGGGTGAGGAGTCGAAGACACGCAATCAGTGGGCGCGTGTTCAAATCTTCCCGCGTCATCTATGGGAAATTTTTTTTCAAATTATTATTAAAGTTCCACAGCCACGGTGATTCGGAACCCACCTTAAACAGTAGGTCTCGGACGAAATGTCCGTAGGAGTTGTAGTGGAAAAAGTGTAAGAAAGAGAAGAACAACACAATGCAAAAATCCAAGTAATGGAATACTTTCTATAGCAAAAGTAGCTCACTATTAAAATTAGCATTAAATTATTCAGAAGACTGCGATATTAAATTATTAGTATGCCAAGTATACTCGCTTAGTACCTCGTACATTATTGCTTACCATATTCTTCTTGTTATTCCTATACATCGTTACACGGTCCATTTGCGAGCTCTTATAATTTTTCATTAATCTTCCAGCAGCGTTATCTCGCTACGTTGCGCTCACAATGCACAATGCACGAAAAGCATGATGCGAAAAGGAGTTTGCGCGCCATCGATTCATAATCCAAGCCTCCAAGATAAAGTAGCTAGGTGCTCGATTTTTCCCCATCCTCTGCACGGTGTTTCTGTACTAGACTTTCTTGCAATTTTCATGTCATCCCCCGTTCGTGGCTTCGAGTCATGGCACGAGGAAAAACATTTCCCGGAGAAATTGGAACGGAGATAGTCTGAGACTGGCGGGGGTTGAGGGACTAGCGTGCGTTGAAAAGCTCCGTGCTACCTTGCTGGAGCAGCTACAGGAGTTGCTCTATCTTTCTCTTGCTCCCAGTCTCCATTCCTGTCTCTCCCTCTCTTTGGTTCACTCAGTCACTCATTTAGTGACTCAGCCACTCACTCACTTGTTCACTGGTTCATTCACTTACTTAGCCACGCACTTTTTCACTTGTGCACTCACTCACTTACTTATTCATTTACTCAACCAGTAACTCGCTCAATTAATCAATCGCTCAGCAACACACTTTCTCACTTATTCACTCACTCACTTACTGGGTCATTCATTTACTCAACAAGCCATTCACTCACTCAGTCACTCACTCAATCAATCGCTCAGTAATACACATCCTCACTTGTTCACTCACTTACTCAATTGCTCATTTTCTCACTTGCTCATTCAATCACTCACTCAGTCGTTTACTCAGTCACTCACTCTGTCGTTTGTTCACTCACTGATTTACTCACTCATTCATTTATTCACTCAGTCACTCACTCACTCACTCACTCCATCAATCACTCAGTTACTCCCTTTTTCACTCACTCATTCGCACACTCCATCTATCACTCAGCTACTCAATTTTCCACTCACTCGTTTACTCAGTCACTCACTCTCTCGGTTGTTCCTTCACTGACTTATTCACTCATTCATTTATTCACTCACTCACACCATCAATCACTCAGTCACTCACTTTTTCACTCACTCCATCCATCACTCAGTTACTCAATTTTCCACTCACTCATTTACTCAGTCATTCACACTCTCATTTGTTCACTCACTGATTTACTCACTCAATCATTTATTCACGCAGTCACTCACTCAATCCATCGGTCACTCAGTTACTCACTTTTTCACTCACTCATTCACTCACTCCATCAATCGTTCAGTTACTCAATCTTTCATTCGCTCACTCGCTATCTTACTTGTTCACTAACTCACTCAGTCACTGACTCATTTTCCCTTCCTGTCTTTGACACGAAGCTGGTATGCAACTTTTACGTTCCTCTCCGCGATGCACCCTTTAACGCGTGTATTAGCGTGTTTAACTAACACTCGACAGTCGAGAGACCATGCACACCCCGATGCATCGATAAGCACGGTGGTTCAGTGCCCGAAAGACTTTGATCCGCGTTAACCTTTCAGGTAGACTCTTAAGTGACTGATTTCGATATCAAAAGCGTTCCCTGTAGGCTTGCAAGTACCGGGAACGAGGGAGATGCTTGCACTACGCGTGGAAAGAGTATCGATAACTTCGTTGTTGGATATTAAAGCGTGTAATGACTGCCCGTATAATTACCACGACGACTTTTCTTCATTGATTTGTATTTTTCGAGTTTTTGAGGACATTGATTTGTTAGGAAAAAATTAGATGCATAGTGTGATTGATTTTGCACAAAGTTGTACTTAAATCGTAATTCGCTGAACAGTTATTTAATTAATGCTGTTGTATTGACTGTATAAGAATAGAATATTAGAAAATCTTTTCACAATTTGAACTATCAGTGTTTAAACATTTTTGTGACGATATACGATGAATATTGCACGTCACAAGTTAAAGATAGAAGTAACTTAATTATGTATAGCATGTTGACCTTCGAGTAAGCTTTCCTTAATTTTCTTATATTTTTTATACACGATTAGAATTATTAACGAAAATTAGCAAGCATTACTTCTAAAAGTATAGCGCAAGGTAGGATTCAACGAAGAACCATCAACGATTTCATAGCACTTTCTTCTCATGAGTATCTTGTTTGCCTAGGACTCCGGTGCTCGTTGCAATGAAAACTGTAAGAAAGTGGTTTTAAGTCCATTCGTACTTTTAAATCTACAGTGTAGCTCCGCACCATAAAGTGGACTAAATAATAGTTTGGTGAAGTAAGCTGTCGACAATAGAGAGAGAACGGAGTAAAACTTTTCACTCAACTTTGGAAATTTCTCCGCAAATTTCCTTAGCATTATAAGATCTACTGCTCCAGCAACTTTGTGAATAGGCATAAAAGTGGCGAAGAGTGTCACGTGCGAAATAATGATCTAATTAGCTTTTCACGTTTCATTTCAGTTGCCCCAGAATTCCAATGATTTCCGATAAAACCCTCGAAAAATTGGCACGCGTTAACAAATAATTCGGTTACTGCGCCACGGTAATTTCATATTTTGTCGGATATTAAAGCGTGCGATTGTTTTTTCCAATTACAAAACGAAACGATACGCTCGGCCGAGGGATTCTAATGCAAAGGGGATTCCGAAGTAGTTAATTATTTTTATTTCCATGATTAACCGCGACCCGATAAATCCGCGAGTTCCCACGCTTGCGATTCTGAGCGCATTTTGTAATGCAACCGCCCTTGGCGAGGGAAATAAATCAAGCAGGAGTTAGCTTTCGTATGTCGGCGGTGTTAATTATGTACAATGGTAAAAAGTAACATTTGCTTTGGCGCTACGTTTTTGGAGCTCGTAAATTCATTGATTTTTTAATTCATTCACGTACCGTGAAGTAATTTGTCGGAAGTTACGAGGAATCTGGGTGAATGTTACGATACATCAATCTTTTTTAGTCGGCTATGGTGAAATTCTGTAATTATGGTGCTAATTTCAATATTGATAATATATGGAAAACTAATGTATCATGGAGAATCAATTTCACAGGGTGTACATTAACACATGGAATTCATTACACTTCGGCAATGAATGGAGGACGTAAGAGCAATGGAAAACAATTATGCATTGACATTTTCCATCTTTGCAATACGTCATAAGCATGGTAAATAAATTTGACCTTCAAGTTTACAGTCAAGGGTAATTTTGCAATAATTTTTTTAGCAGTTTCCGATATTCTACGAAAGAGATTCGAACGATGACGATAGCCTCGATATGATCGGCATTTGCTTTTTTAAATATATTAATAATGTTATATGATAAGTTCCACAGTGAAAGCATAAATAATATATAATCAACTAAATTACAATTTTCTTCGTCTAATGTCCACCGATCTAGATTCACAGAATCACATCATGGTGGCCATACACTGTCCCAAGATTGTTGCCATTTTCTTAGCATAAATATACATTTCGCCAGCACATCGACAAAAATCCAACGATCAAAGGCATTATTTGCAACAATATTGTAAATGCA
This sequence comes from Cerceris ruficornis, assembly GCA_963989415.1. Classification (NCBI taxonomy): domain Eukaryota; kingdom Metazoa; phylum Arthropoda; class Insecta; order Hymenoptera; family Crabronidae; genus Cerceris; species Cerceris ruficornis. The sequence continues at coordinate 8,921,060 of OZ022523.1, forward strand.
TGCACTTGCATTCAAGTTTTCTCAAACGTATGGAAAGTGATTATCTGGAAAATGGGGCAGATTGGCGCAGTGATCTCATAATTCGTCGGCAGATACGAGACTCTCTTTATCCTTCGGTCTGCCGTTATCCTTGAAGCCTCTGACCAATTAATAAACCCTCAATTAATGTGTAATCGGTTGTACGGGCCAGACGACCGATTGAAAATTAATGGCCCCAACCGTTGTCACGCAAATTAATTGCGATGCAGCGTCAGGGTTGCACGGTGGTGCGAGGCAATTTTATAGTTATCCACCGATGTACTGCATTGTCCTCCGCGAAAAGTAATCAGCTTTTTCTTGCGCCGGGATCGTGCGTATCTGGTTACGATAATCCTCGATGTTTTGCTAAAGTTCGCTAGAACCAGGAATAATGCTAAAATACGCTTTGCGTTTCGCGTAAATCCACTTTTACGTGAAATGGATCGTTCAATATTTTTCTTGCGAGTCATGCTAATAACGCAGAAAATGGAACTAATGAACTTTGAACTCTAAAAATTGCCAGGTTAAATGATTCAATACGATGCAACATTAATAAGTCATTGGCGTGTTTATCAGTTTTATATTAAAGTTCACAATATAGAGCTGGAAATAAGTAAATTTTTATTTTACTCAATTAATTCTCAATTGTACTGGATGAATTAATGTGGTGAAAATGATGGGAGCGTAGGTTTTTAAAAATATTTCCGAAATTTAACATAGCGAAGAAAGATCGTTATTTATAATCGAACAGTTTAGTGTCTTCGGCGTAGAGATTTTTAACAATGCACAATTATTTCCGCAAGTAATACCTATATTTAAAAATTGCCAGATATCAAATTTTAGTTATTTTCTTGTTTTATACTCTTCCAGTTCATTTAATTGTGGATAAAGATACGCGCTCACAGCAATTGGCGTAAGCAATTCATGCGATTATTAAAATATTTAAAATCCTATCGGCGTTGAGGTACGTCGAATTACTCGTTTATCCGGGTAAAGTCTCGCGAATTATGAACACGAATTTTCGTGCATGCATGGCAAGAAGTACGATTGAATATTTATTAGGTATTTTATTAAAACTCCGGGGTTTGAGAATTCAAAGTACGTTACCTACGCCGGGGACCGGAATTAATTTCGAATTGTTACGTAACTCGCGGTCGAAAATTGCAAAGGTTTGAAGTTACCGTGTTTTAGGATTAAGCGATTCTCCCGCAATCATAATTATTTACTTTACATCGGCGAACGTTTGCGTTCAGTTGATTTATGTGTTTAAACGTCCGGACTTCACTAATGATTAATTAACGAGAATATGTATAAATGTTTGGCATAATACAATTCGCAAACATTTTTTTATGAAAATAACACATACAAAGATATATAATTTTCCGGTTATTACAGTAAAGATATAGGATATTGTTGATCATTGATATTTGCAAATTTCCCATCGAACGTGCAAATCGTATTTGTCATCATTGTACATTTTATGCTACTTTTTATTTCATTTTATTATCATTCTGTCATGAAAGTTCTTTTTTATGTAAGAAATTAAAGAATTTTTGTATTTTTTGCTAGAGAAAGAAAAGATTCCGTTAGTTTTCATCGTTTCAAACACGAGTTCTTCAACATTCTATTATTCCGCCGCACGCGCAAAGCACATCGAAGTGCAAAGAAACTCGAAAAGGTAACGGCACGAAGGTCTCATAATTGGCAAATAAAAGGAAAATTTACAGCGGCGATTACGAAGTCGATAGAGAATCGAATTGACGAAACGCGCGAGTGTCGGTCAATTAGCGCGATCGATTAAGGCTGAAAAAGAGTTAAAACAATTTCAAAGGAGTGGTCATCGAAACATCGTTCGGGGATCGTTTGTACGTTAACGAACCTCTAGGCGCTATAAATTTTACTTTCAAAAGAGCTCGCTTAGCCATAAAAATTCGCCCGTCGGTCGAGTTTCCCTCTCGGAAAAAGCCAATTTCGCGGTATCGACCATTGGTATCTCGATTCGACCGTGACGAAATCGGGAACATTCGTCAGACTTCTCGCTAACGAATCACGACGAAGCACCATGGATGGCTGTGATGGATAAGCAGATAAGGGCTTGTATTTAAAATTAGTGGGCCCAAGTTCAAATCTCCCGCCACCTCTGGGAAATTTTTTCCTAAATATTATTAAAATCCCATAGCCACAGAGATTTAAAACTCATTTAAAATATTAGATTCTGAGAAAAATAACCATAGTAGTTACTGAGACTATGCTGGGTAAGAATGTAATGGCTGGGAGTCGCAATCAGTGGTTCCAAGTTCAAATCTCCCGCCACGCCTGGGAAACTTTTTCTAAATTATTATTAAAATTCCATAGCCAGGGAGATTTAAAACTCATTTAAAATATTAGATTCTGGGCAAAATAATCATAGTAGTTACTGAGACTATCCTGGGTAAGAATGTAAATGCTTGGACTTGCATCAGTGGGCTCAAGTTCAAATCTCCCGCCACCTCTGCGAAACTTTTTCTAAATTATTATTAAAATTCCATAGCCACGGTGGCTTGGAACCCATCTAAAATATTAGATCCTAGGCGTAATAATCATAGTAGTTACTGAGACTATGCTGGGTAAGCATTTAAAGGCTGGGACCCGTAATAAGTAGGCCCAAGTTCAAATCTCCCGCCACCTCTGGGAAACTTTTTCTAAATTATTCAAATACTATAGCTGCGGTGGTTTGGAATCCACCTAAGACCTATGTAAACTTACTATACAGTTAAGGGATTCTATGGGGGTTACGGCATCAAGGGGACAAGTCGACTGTCTCAGCCTTTTGTTTTATCGTTTCAATTTATGTACACGGCGTATGCCTGCACGCGGCGTGCCTTTCGCATGATTAGGTCAACGGTTGCAATTCCACGACTTTAGGAAATTTTACGTTCCTCCCGTTCGTTTCGCCGGAGACCCGACGAAGCATGCTGATTACATCTTGATTATTTTAAGACGGCTGTTAAACGGGGTTGAATAGGCTCGACGGATCCATTTTCTTGCTGAGGTAACCTCGCGAATCAGAACACATTGATTTTAATGAAACTTTCCGAGATTGCGGTGTGGCTGAAGGCAAGAATAATAGAATATTTCATTTGTACTTGTACGCTATGGAATTTTATTCAGTAACAATTTGAATAATACTTATGGTCAGATTTTTTAGTTAGGGAATATAATTCGATTTTAAGATCGCGATTCAATTAAATAATTTTTTCTTTGGATACTTTCATTACTCTGCCTTTGTTTGTCTGTATGTCCATTACCTAAATTTCATCGTAATTGTTAGCTGTTTATCTTCTTCCATGTTCTTCATATTATACTTCAATATATAGTCTTATTAGAAAATTAATTTCGCAGCGAATTAAGATAACTTATATCTTGTTGAAATGTTATTCCACGTATCAAAGATTAAATTGTAACATTCTAAAAGCGGTCGTCGATATAGATCAGCCATAATGAATAGAAGTTATCTCATTTGGTCTGAATCGTTTTCAACCCTTAACTGCTATAGACTTTGAAACTTACACAACTGCTATAGATCTAGCAGACTATTAATGTTTATTGCGCTGTTACGTGCATTCAAGTGCTGTAAGAAACTGAAATTTCACTGTTATTCCTTCGTATGTTAATACTTAATGAGATCCGAGGTCGATCGAGCAATGCGAATTATATAATAAAATACATTCCTATATAATTATCTGTTATCAAAAAATAAATCTAAAGTAGCGATAACGTAAACGTTTCTTAGTAAGCTCTTTCTTTGACCTTAATAATAATAAGCTCCTAGGCCAATTAAACAATATCAATTGAAAAAATGTTTATTTTCCTACAATTTTCCCTAATCAAGGTGATGTATAATAAGTAGCGAAAACACAGAATTTATAGTCAATTCTCTAGTTAAGCTTTCTCTTTTCTCTTAGTATTAATAAAGTCCCAGGTCAATCGAACAAAATCAATTATACGTTGAATCTGTTTTCCCATAATTATCAATTATCAACGAAGATATCAAAAGTAACAATATCACTAATTCAACATCGCTCCAGTTTATTTCTTCGTTTGCACCTCAATAATAGGTAAATAATTATACCAAAAATTTTGTCATCCCTTATCTCCTGTTGTCAGAGGACGAATGTAAAGTACCAATATCACAGACACAAAGTACTGTTTAAGAGTCAAAACGAGGACTCGATTCCAGTAGAGTAACGCGGTAAACGTTCGTATTGATTTTAGAATCGAGTGTCTGTATCTCAGGATCTACATCAGCCAGCAATAATTCAACTCTATCCGCGCAAACGCATGTTTGCATTACAGCTTCCATCGAATGCATCATAAATAATAGATACGCAAAACGCATTATGCCCGGTCCCGCATAGGTTTACAATGGACGTTTATTTCGAAGAAGCGTGGGCAAAGGTTTTGGTAATGTTAGTAATTCAATTAGTAATTAATTGCCGTATTATGGCGTTGTATCATCTGTTCTGGCCGAGTTAGAATAACCAATCAACGAGCAATGGGATCTAATTACGGAGAATTATGTGTCCGTATAGTTTGTCGATCATTGAATTTTCGGAATGAGATCAGCCTCGATAGGCAGCAATTTCAATTTCCTGCGATCCCGGGGATAGGCGGTGAGAATGCACGGTCGTAAATGAGTATGGGGATGTACGTAAGTGAAATTTAATGACGAACCGTCTTACCATGGCTGCTCTACGTGCGTTTCAACGACGTTTAATAGAGAATTTTGCAACTAGAAGACTTTTCTCGGATTTATGACATTTTGTAACGTTTTGTATAATTTGAATTTTGTTTCGGGGCGAATGCTGCGACATACATAAAACAGTAGAACAAAAAAGATATTTTTCTTTATTTTTTCATATATGTTAGCTTTTAAGGTCGTACTAAAATTGCAGGTTAACAATTGTTTGATATTTGGTAAATATAATCACTTTATAAGGTGTGTAAAATAATAAATTCTAGTCACTTACGGGGTAACCTGTTTGTGCACTGGGTGCAGTATGTTAAATGTATACTGCACTTTACAACGGGTACACGTATGCAGCATTAAATTGATTTGTTGATGTAATTTTCTCAATAATTATTCAACATATTCATCGTCGTAATGCTTTCGCAGTAATGCAAATTAATAATGAACGAAGGTAAATCGGTTTTCATACTACCAACAATTGATGACATTTGATATATTGTTATTAAATTATTATGCGCAATCGATGAAGAATTATTTGTATAATAAAAAAAAGGAATTTATTTTTTTATTATAATCTTTTACATCGGAAAAGAAAAAACATATGTAACTAAAAGAGTATCTTTGTAAATCCAACTCCGAAATATGATTTTTTATCCCTTCACCCCTTGCCCTACGAATTATTTTCTAACTGCATTTGCAATAATTCAGCTTTAAATTGTTAAAATAAAAATTGATCAGCAATTCTTGATATATCGTATAATTTAACGTAATGTTAGTGTTATAGAAATAATTTTATCGCGTTGCGGCTCATTAATACTTTCAATTTCATAGGTTTTGCAAAACTTGCAAATTTCCTATCCCATTTAACGGATCACTAGTGTCACTCGTTATTTTAGGGCAAGGGGTTAATTTTACAAAATTGCGGTTCCATTCGCAAATTTGAACTCGGTTATGGTGGAAATATTTTTCCATTTACTTTAGCTTTTTACATTTTCAGTGGAATCCCCATAGTCTTCTAAAACCCATGGGGTTAAGTGCGGGCGCACGTCCGATAGGTAAACGAAACTGCCTAGGCTCAACGTGCAAAGGGCTCTCGCGTATATCACGCACATCGTGTAATACGGTTTAATTTCCTGTCAATAATTGCAAACCTGCGCCCAAGTGGCCAGGCAATCCACGTTGCAGGTGGAAAGTGCAGGGTTGAAATCAAGCTTTACAGAGCAACCTACGGATCAGCGTTTCCCAAACTGTGCTTCGCGGAACACTGGTGTTCCGCAAACAATCACTAACAAGAGAAGTTCGGGAACTGATACACTTCGATTTTGATGAAACTTTTCATAAATATTTATTACGCATATCTAACAAGATAGTTCGTATTCGTGCCCGTTTTCAACATTAAGGAGATATCAAGGGAGGCCACTCTTCTCTCAGTAATTCATAATTTAAATACTAAAATAAAAATTGATCAGTGATTCTTGATATGTATATCATATAATTTAACGAAATATTAATGAATAATATTATCGCGTCCCGTCTCAATAATATTTTTAATTTGATAGGTTTTGCAAAACTTGAAAATTTCCTGTCCGATTTACCTCATCACGAGCGTCACTTGTTATTGTAGGGGAAAGGTTTAAGGGTTGTCTTCTACCTGCCCTGCTTCTTTTCTGCCTGTCCTGCCACCTAATTTCTCTTCTTTAAAATACTTATTTAATACATTTAAATATGATAGATATAACACCGGTAGCTCCAATGATAATTACCCCCTGTGGCCGTTTGCTTTAACAAAAGAAATTAGTTGTTACCGTATATCAGCCATTTTACATGTTTATTATACTAATCTGTAAAATTTCCTTTATTTTCGATGACTTCTAACTTTCGCGCGAGCAAAGATTTGCATATTTCTCCAGTTTTCATTTGTTGCAAATTTCATTTGCGCCCAAATTTTTCTATATCTGTTCTACCTTTTTATCTAGCAATGTATTACACCAGTATGAAATTTCCTTATTTATAATAAATATTGATATCAAACAAAGTTTGAAGATTTACCTGAAAACAAAACCAGAATTCGTGAATACTCCTATCATTGAAATCCTCTTTAATAGCATTCCCCGAAAATCCTACATTTACACGATAAATTCATTGAACCGGTTTCACGGAGGGACATCAGAAATGCAGTCAGGCGACGGTATTATTGTAGTTAGGTGTACATGTACCAACAGGTCCCCGGGAAATCCCTCGTACCTGTCCGAGCCAGCACCGAGTACCGTAATCGTTACGAACCTGTATGTCTGTATGCTCGTATGTACGTACATACGTAGTTATACGTACGTGCCAAAGCCGGATATCGGAGATTCGAATCGACACTTCTCTCGTTTCACCTCGAAGCAACGCGCCGCGGAGTGACGTTTTCATCCTGGCCTTGTGCGCGCTTTCCTCGCAACCCCCTCGATGCGTAATGCCGGAATACGAGTGGCATTTTGAGAAATAATATTTCCATCGCGTCCGTCATGACTTGTTCGTTCGCCCCTTTTGCTTTTCGATTCGAACGGTGCATGCGGTAATACGATGCACGGGGTATGTGTTGGGCTTATGGAGGTGCAGAAATTACAGGTTTCTTTTTTTGGGCACTGTTTATAGGTAAAAAGCTCATACCAGATTGTATTCATTGTTATCATTGACTAACTTTTTGTCAAAAATGGACTTGCCCCACTTTCAAAGAAAACGGCTCATATATCTGAATACAATGTACACCCAATTCTGTTTTTACACGGTCTTTTTTTACACAGTTTTGATTTAACACGGTTTAAAAAAAAAATTGATTCCGTTTTTACACGATTTCATTCGATTTAGCACGATTAAAAAATGTAAAATATTCTTAAAGAAATTTTTTAATAAATTTATTTTAACTATTTTGTATAGGGTTGAAGGATACGGAACTAATCTCCTTTTTTCTATGTATGTACTTCATGTCTCTTTTACACGGTTTTGTCTGGAACGTATCTACCGTGTAAAAACAGAATTACGTATATATTTATATCGCCGATATAAATTCTCGTCTACGTAAGTTCAACTAAAAAAAGAACCGAATTGCCCTGTCTGACTGACAGCCTCGGTGTTACCTTGAAAGCATGAGATCGTTAATTTTTTCGCAAGCTGTTCTCTTCACGTGCAAACGATCGGCTTAATTTTCGTTTATGTAATTGACACGTGGAAATTCAGTTTGTCGACGTGTTTCTCCTGAACGTTTATGGCTAGCTGGTTCGGCCTTGATTCGATGTCATCTTCCTATTCCGACCGCATTGGCAAACGTTATTACATGATATTGCACGAGCAGAATGGAGGGTCGATTGAATTAACCGGAGAACTTACTTTGCTTCCAAAGTTCCGAGCAAGACCTGCTAATTTATTTCGTGGCACGTATGCTCCGTCCAAGTACACGATTTCTCGCGTGAAAAACTGATCCCTCCGCGTTCGTCTGGGATTTCAAAATTTACTCCGAGTTAACTTCTTACTTGGGGGAAATTCTAACATTGCGGAGAGCAGGAAAGTTCTCTCGAAAGGTTACCAGTGTGTTTAGAATCGCAGGTGCAGTTTCAAGCTTGCTTTAATTATGATTTCGTTCAGTATATTATTATATTATCTGTAACTTTCAATTACTCTGTCATCACATCTGAACGGTAAAATAAACTGTACTTTGGATAGTGTAACAGTGAGCTACTATAATCCATCATGGCAAAAGGATTAACCTTTGTCACCGTAACGTTGCTTCTCGGATATCAGCGATGTCCATCGCTGTTGGACAGTTATTTCAATAACCAAAGTTACATTGCCTTCGAAATAAATAAAGACCGTGCTAACTAGAAGAGATTACTGTTTACATGTTATCATCACATTTAGATTGTGATGTTTAAAAACTCTCGAGCAAGTATCGTGAATAAATTAGAGTTGTTGGTCGATAGCCGCAACAAACAGTCAGAGTGATAAGGGTTGAAAGCTGTACACTCTCCATTAATTTCGCAAGTCACTCGTGCTTTTAATCATCTTGTTGAAACACAACGTAAACTACAAGATACACCTGACTACATCTAGAAACCGAGAAACTCCAAATCTAAATTGTTTACAATTTTGCCCAATTGCAATGACCCCGGATTCATCTTTTTTTGGCGAAAATGATAAAAATATTAAAAAAGCAACATCTCGTGAAATTCTGGTTCAACTTTATTAAAATTTGTGTCCCCATTTTCATTGTCGCCTTAGCCATAGTATCATGGTGAAAAAAAATAATTGTAGAACACTTAATTTCCCTGCAATGGATAGAAACAAAATGTTGAATTTGGCGAAAAAAAAAAATGGTAAGCTAGCCATTTGAGAGTAAAAGTACACGAAAGAATACTCAATTCTGCGTTGAACGATACAAGATTCATCCATACAAGAACATTTTCCCGCTCGCGTGCACTATCATCGACAAATCAGCAACAATGCTTGGAAAAACGACTCTCGTTCCTTATAATTTCCCCCGTAATGATCCTTCGACCGTCAAACGGTCTCCGGAGATTCGACGGTAAGGTTTCCTCGCCTCGATTTTTATTGTCCAAACAGAACTGGCTTTCAGACTTTCCCTGAGTATAGAGTAAGGATTCGAGGCAGAGTTCCGCAACGCGGAAAGTTCGCCGCGCTCAAGTGTCGCCTGGAGCGAAGGATATGTGTAGCTGCGTGTGTGTGCACCACGGGGAGAATCATTGCCCCGTAAAAAGAAAAACGTCTGACGGTGAAACATCAGGGACCGGTAGGATTTGTGGGTAAAATATGACGTGATATCTCTCGTCGTACGAAGGACTGCCGGAGGCGGCACTCTTCAAGAAGCTCTCGTCATGATAACGCGGAAGTCGCAGTCCCATCTGCGACAGCCTCTCTCTTTCTTTCTTTTCTATCTCAATCTTCCTCTCTGGCTCTCTCACTCTCTTTCTCTCTCACTCTCTTTCGCTCTCACTCTCTTTCGCTCTCACTCTCTTTCGCTCTCACTCTCTTTCTCTCTCACTCTTTTTCTCCCTCGATCTCTTTCTCTCTCACTCTCTTTCTCTCTCTCACTCTCTTTCTCTCTCTTACTCTCATTTTCTCTCACTCTCTTTCTCTCTCTCACTCTCCTTCTCTCTCACTCTTTTTCTCTATCACTCTCTTTCTCTCTCACTCTCTTTCTCTCTCTCACTCTCTTTCTCTCTCTCACTCTCTTTCTCTCTCTTACTCTCTTTCTCTCTCTCTCACTCTCATTCTCTCTCTCTCTCTCTCTCTCTCTCTCATTCTCTTTCTCTCTCACTCTCTTTCTCTTCCTCTCTCACCCTCTGTCTCTTTCTCTCTCATTCTCTGTCTCTCTCATTCTCTTTCTCTGTATTTCCTGCTCTTTGGTTCTCTCTCTCTCCTCGGCTCTCTTTCCTCCCAGTTTTTTCTCTCCGGTATCCGGACACCCCCGCGAATTCGTTCTCTCCTATTTATCGCGATTTTCCGTTCTCCTCTCCGGGGAGAAATCATGGGGCTGCGATGAGAATTTCCATAGCGCGGCTTTCCTCTCGCTTGCATTTTCTCCCGGATTATCCGACGGCGGTTTGTTCAATTTAGTCTTTTGTCGTCGCGCAAAAACCCCCGTTTGCTTCAACTTTGTAATTGCATCGTATATTTTCGAGTACGGTGGTTTTCGTTATTTTGATAAATACTGCTTTCATGCAGTGGCAGGGATTGCAGCTTTGCGAGGTATACGTTTACTGGAATTTGTTGACACTTGCATTTATTTGCTCGGTATCTTTAAATATTTTTATTTGTACTTTTAATAAATGGTTAGTATACAAAATAAAATACAAATTGTCAGTGTTTCGATTAAAATAATTTTAAGTATAATAATTTTATATTATTTTAACACGTTGAGTGCCATGGTGGTTAGCGATGACCACCGTTATATCATCATATTATATTCACTCTCCATGGAGTCTTGCATCTTCGAGATAACGCATGATACATCTGTTTTTCCAAACTTTCAAATTTTTTTTTTAAATTTTCAAACTGTGATAATTCAATACTTGAAAGTCACAAACATTCCTTTCACTCAAATGATGTAATATTAATTACAAACACAGTTATTTCTTGATTCTACAATAGATATTGTGCCGGATCAAACGATTAGGGGATTACTTTGTTTCACTTGTTCCACCGCTATTTATCTCTGAACGCAAATTAGAGCGAATGCAAGTTGCAAATGGTTTTTCCGAAAGCTTGTTTCCGGGACGATCTAAGAAGGTTAATTTGGCAGTTCAATTTCGATAAGAAGTTCCAATTCACCCTCTCTCTCCTTTTTCTCTATTTCACATTTTCTCCAGCGGATATTTGCTTGAATTCGTTCTTCCCGATTTATCTTGATTTCGTCTCGCCTTTTTTGAAAAGGAATCACGTCTTTTTCCAAGTATTTGCCGGCTGGATTAGTATTGGATTCCTTTCATTTGCATTTTTCCCCGATGATCCAACGAATGGAATCGCAGTGCTATTATATTCCAAGTACAAGGTCCAGGAATTAAAGCTTCCTTTCGGAGTAAAATTAGTTTGCATTAAGCCGTGAATATTCTTCTGGTTTCGCGCTGTACTCTTTTCTCCCCGCTTTTATTATTTTACACTATATTTAATTTCACTCGATATTCGGTGTAATAGCTTTTCCAGCGGACCGATAAATGTTCCGTTACAGTGAAATAGAGTAATTAAAACCCATTATAGTATTATCGCGTTTACCTGGGAAATTATACAGAACATATTTACATTTTTCGAGGAATTGGAACGTTGCGAGACCTCTGTACCTCGTTACGAAAAGATGGAAATTACGAATTTCATCAACGCTACGGGAGACTTAATTTTGCCACATGTAAAGTGGGAATATAACGCAATACAAAGTTAAAGTTACTGTTTATGTTGCCGGCATCGTGGCAGTGGAATGGAAGTTGCAAATAAACGAGCGTAATACTGCTGTAAACCGTGCTAATAGACATACAAATACGTAGAGCTGTGAAGTCTCCGATAATCCTATGATTTATTAATTATTAGATTCAGTTTATGATTTAATAACTCCTTGGTAGTTTAATCATCTGGATCTTTGTTATTTGAAGTATTTCAAATATTAAAAATGACGATCCTATGATTTATGAAATTAATAAATTGTTGAATTATCAATTCCTTGGAATTCTAATTATTTCGATCTTTGGTATTTTAATTAATTGCATTTTCGATGTTTTAAATAACCGAAATATAAGAAATGACGATCCTATGATTTATTAAATTAATGAATCTATGATTTGTCAATTCTTTGATTTTTTAATGCCTTGAATCTTTGATATTTCAATTAATTTGATTTGTGGTATTTTAAATGACTGAAATATCCGGAAGAACATCTGGCAAAATTCAAAATGTATTGGATTGCAATTTATTCAAGCGACCGAGTCTATTGTTTCTTCAAAACGTCTATTAAACTACTCCATGCGGCAAGTTGTAAATATCGCTTATGTCCTTAGCTAATTTGGCTTCAACATGTTCAGTGTCTACATTTACAGGAGTCGAAGATTTATTAAACTAAGGTAGCTTATCAAAGTTGCAAATATGACATTAAAGCATTACACCAACACCTTGCACCACGTGCTCAATCTATCTTCGTTAACTATCCTATCATTTTACACCATCATTTACGGTACACACTGTATTAACCAACTCATTGTTCAGCGTGATAACCCGAACTTTGAATATTACATTGCAACTCAATGAATTATTCTCAAAGAACAACACTGTTATGCAACAAAGTTGCACGATTCTTTAAAATTTATATTTAAGAAAAACAGAATCTGCAGAAATATTTTTTCTAAGCGAATAAACAGAAGCTTAAAAATTTACTTAAAACAAGGATAACTTCAAGATGATTCTTAAATAAAAACCTTCGAATTAATTCCAACGACACATTAATTTAATTAACTCTTCAATTATGCAATTAAAAGAAACATAGTCTTCATTCGGAGTAACCATTTACTCATTTATTTAATTCTTGGATCGATTACCTTGGTAAATGAATTTCACATCGCTCTTTAATGATCACGAAACCCGAGCTCTCATTTAATATCAGTAATATTAATCTCGTTACAAAGTAATTCGCTTCTCGGGTCAGTAAATTCGTAATTCTTTTCGTGCATTCGTCAAGACAATGCACATTGCCGTAGAAACGTGTATATATATACGTGGAGCCCCCTTTCGACTCTGAGGATGCTTCATCGTAATTAATTTCGACTGCTAAACATTCGACGAGCTTGCGCGTTAATTGGAGAAGAAATACAGGGCATTTAGTTGCGTGCAGGTCGAAATGATCGTGCGGCTTACGCGTTCGAGTATTGCGGGAACGTGACGCCTTATATTCACAGGCTGACGTGTTATAAGTGCGACATTAAAATGAAGTGACTCTGTTTTTGTTTGACGTTGTTTGTTTTCGACGTATAAAAGCATATCTTTATGATATCTTGGACTATGAAAGTAAAAAAAGTTTTAGTATGCTTTTGTACTTGTATCAAATGTATAATATAACAATAGATAATGTAAGGAGATACGGTGGATGAGAGCGTAAAGGCTTGGACTCACAATCAGTGGGCTCAGGTTCAAATCCTTCTCTGTTACCGCTGGGGAGATTTTTCTCCCAGAACCCTCTTTAACCCTTGCACTTCGATTTATTTTCTAACTGAATGTGCAATAACTCAGAATTAATTGCTGAAATAAAAAATTATCATTGATCTCTGATATAACGTATAACTTAACACAATGTTACTAGTATAGATAGAACGTTGATCGTCTCATGACTCTCTAATATTTTCTACTTAATGCCTTTTCTAAAACTTCAAAATTTCCTGTCCATTCACCGCAAGAAGAGTGTCACACGTTATTGTAGGGCAAGGGGTTAATCAGTAACAAAGTATTTATATTATATATATTTCACTCTCAACCCTTGTGGTCAGACTTCTTCAATTTCATATCAGCCGAGGGAAATTAATTTCTTAAAACGTTTCTACTCTTGCCAATCACTTTTGTTCGATAATACAAATGACTTTAGGTACTGAGGAATATTTAGATTTATTCTAATTTGAAATTATGAGGAAATGTAGGCTCTTCAAGCTACCTGGAACTTAACATTGCATGCACGCGCTACTGCATCTTGGCGCAACTGCACTTTCAGTCTCGCACATGGCGCTCTGGTTTTCAGGGTCATGGTCGGTGATTAAACGTCTCCTTTCAGCTTCATCGTTCCCTTTAGGCTCGTTTTCAGAGTCACGCGTGCGATACGTGATACGTGATATGCGCGTATGATGTTGACTTGTTTATGCGACAGGTTGCACCGTTAAATTCACGATCTCGAGCTTCAACGTGGCAGTAATGAGATTTGCGGATTTTGAGAGGAATGTCTCCGTCGAGCTGATGTTTCAGAAGCATCTTGGGCAATTTTAAGGACACAGATGCTCATAATTGTCAATATGCTTTTTTATGACAAGTTTTAGTCACTTCAGCTTTAACACTAAATCTACCAAGCCGGTCAAAATGACCGGTGGTTAATTTTTTCTAAAAACTCCCTAAATTGATAGGGGAGTTACGCAGTAAATATTCAAATTCTGTCTTCTAAAACGTAAATTACTTAATTGATCATCTCTTTTTCTTTTTACAATGCACTTATTCAGTATACCTAAATGTAATAGATAAAATGTCGGTAGGTTTAGTGTTAAAGAACACTATTTTTCAGAGTTTTATTACATTTAATGTCTCCAGAACTCCTTCTCGCGAATGTAGTTTTCGAAACAGAGAAACTTTTGTTTATAGAAAATTATGAATCAGTTATCTCGTTTGTCTACACAGTTGAAGCGACAGAGAAACTTTCCGTCTTAGAATTTCATTTTCTATATGTTTTCCAAAATTCCATCTTATAAAAAATTAGGTACAACTACGAACTTCTCATTTTGTTATCCTTGATAGGTGTGATTATAGGATCACGTAGTAACAAAGCTGACCTTACCCTACCGACATCAACAACTCTAATATTCTTCTCGCAATCATAAACATCGAAGGTCAGCTAACTGACAATGGAGCTAGAATTGATCGATGATAATGCATAAATGACATTTCTACGATGCATCCAATGATACATTATTAACCGCGGGAAGGACAAACAGATTTAAAATGCTGGGAGTACCTGTGGGTAGATTTTCAACGTCCGTTCTCCAGCGTCTCTGTTTCACTTTGTCACTAGAATGGAGAGGGAGTAGCCTTAGTCCCATGAGTCTAAACTTGGACAGGTATGACGTAAAGCATAACTCGTGCTCTATAATTCGAACCTTGAATGCGGGACCTAAATCTAAAATGGGCATGGCGAGAAAACGGTGACCGTGTGTGCAGTGCAGAGATGAGAATGAGTCCGAAGGAGCTATGGTGGCTATGGAATTAAAGGCTCTATTAGTGGAGCTGAAACTTTCAATTAGTGGCTGAGTTGAAATCCTTGAAGGAATTCTTTCTACGTGAAACACGCATCATAGTCTCGGTGGTTTGGAACTCAATTAAAAGTATAGATCCTAGGTAAAGAGAGTGTAGTAGTTAACAATGTTATAGTTAATAATCAATAAAACCAGGAAGAAAAACAAAGTCCCGGTAAATAAATGCTGGACACTGGAAGCTGATCCTTTAATTTCCAGGGTTGTCAGAATGACTTGCTCTGACGTTTTTGTAACTGTTGCTGACAATTTTTATGCTGTTTCGTTTTTAATTTTCTATGTATATCTTGTGGACTACAAACGATCAGAATGACGAGTTTTTTTTTTAAATCTTTGTTTTCCTCTGACGTATTAATTAGAAAAAAAAAGAATCGACAAATGTCAGAATTACTTATCTGAATTACTAATAGTCAATTTAATAGATTTAAACCTGAATTTTGTAAGATATACGGTTATTTCAATTTATCGCAGAGTACCATAACTGTGACGTTCGATATGACGTTAAATTTCCAAGCTAATCATGCAAACGCAATGGCCATGATATTCTTGTAACAAGTGGGATGGTTATTATGTATGCGTGTAATAAATTACTGGAAAGCCAGAGAAATTGTATCACGCTGTAACTAAATAAGAGAAAGCTTGATGCATTATGTCTCAAAAGAGCAGAAAATGTGCGACGCAAATGGTATATTCATATTTCATCCCATGGGATAAACCTACGGCGTCTTTGACACGCCTGGAAATCATAATACTGGGTGAACATGGAAAATCGTATTTGACGGAGCAACTTTCTCTCCCTGAGTTTCTCTTTGAGAACATGCAAGAGGACGTTCGAAAATTTTCTTCCCTTTTAACCCATTGTTGTCCTAGGTATATCCCGCTACACTGGACACAATTTTCTGGTGTAATTAATATTTTACATATTAAATTTCAACTGTGAAATTTAACAATGCGCTTGTACATTCACGTAAATATTCGTCATTACCTATTGTCATTCCTCTTATTAAATAAAAACGGATGATTGGTAGAATATTTTTCGAAATTATTTTTGCTTAGTCAATGGAAAATTGGAACAATACTTTCGAGTGTAATTAATATTTTACATATTAAATTTCAACTCTGAAATTTAACAATGCGCTTGTATATTCATGTAAATATTCGTCATTACCTATTGTCATTCCTCTTATTAAATGAAAACGGATGATCAATGGTAGAATATTTCTCGAAAATATTTTTACCTAGTTAATGAAAAATTTGAAAAATACTTTAGATTGTAATTAATATTTTGCCTATTAATTTTCCACTTTGGGATGTAACAATGATCTTGTACCTTCACGTAAATATTCTCAATTGCCTACAGTCATTCCTCTTATTATATAAAAATGAGTAAAAAAAATGTTTGGCAATTAAGTTCGTCCTTCAATTTCGAAAAATAATGCACATCTCGAGAAGGATGTTAACCGTCCAGCTCTTACGTCAAAAGAGCAACTGTATTCTTTTTGCAGGGATATCGTTATAATTTGCAAATCCGATTTATCAGTGCCATAAAGATTCGAAGTAGAGTATCAGACTTAACGTAGCCATCAATCATCAGTAATATGAGCAAATTTGCTTCCGTCTTATCGCGTTATCGTTTGTCAAATTTCGCGCTTCCATCGACGGGAATATTTGACAGTTACAGAATTATCCTTTTATCTCTTTTATTTTCGATCGTTGGAAAACGACACGTTCAGCCATCGTCTTTATTCCTCGATACTTTCTCTTTTCTTCAATTTTCCCATCTTCTTGCTTATTATTCAATTGCATCCTGCAATTAAACGGTAATTAATTGAGCGTTAATTCGCGGGGGAAAAATCGTCCAATGAATTTGTTCTTACGTGTCGCTTTATTACAAGAAAATGGGATTCGATGTTGTAACGATCAATGCGGATAATACTTATGTAGATTCATTAAACTTTTAACTATTTGGATTGGCTTGCGAAGTTAAAATTGAAGTATCGCCGTTTTCTACCATCAACATGTAAATTAACTTTACGGCGCGGCGAATTTAATTAAATACAAATAGAAAATAAATTAACTTTAAGAATCGATTTAACTTGATTTAAACGTGGAAGGTGCACCTTCACCGTGAACTCTTGACATTTATATTTTTATTGGCAGATTGCTTTCCATGGGAGACACGAATAACCCGAGGGATTGATTTTGCAAAATTCTGGGACGAATTATTTTTGAATAATACTTTTCGCGGTGGCAAGATAAACGAGGAAAAATGCCGGAGATAACGGACACTGCAATGAGCGATGGTTGAAGGTAATAAATGAATCGTGTGCTCGATGAAGCTACAATTTTACGCAAGAAATATCGCATATGACGTACGTGAATCGTTAGAATCAGAGCGAAAAATGGAGACACGGAGGAATTTTTTTTTACTCCTATTTTTCAACCATTCTACTCTCCTCAGTGACCGTCGGTTATATTGATGCTTTCATAGAGACATTTTAACGTCTAGAAAAATTATAAATTGACGAAAAGGACAGACAGCATACCGAGGAATATTTTTGTCAGAAATTCCAGACTAAACTTGACATAAAATTGAATTGCCCAAAATAAGAAGTTCCGAAATAGTTGCAATCACTTTGGGAAAGATCTAGCAAGAAAGATAAAAATACTATCTTTTATATCGATATGTGATTTAATATCGGATAACATTAACACATCTACTACTAAATTGCTAAATTGTAAAAAAATCTACTAAATTATTTCGAAATTCCCCTTTCTTTTGCAACTATCTACGTCTATCTCGTAGACAACAAGTGATCAAATCGACCAAGGCTCTTGCCTTCTTCACTTACCTTCTTCTAACACATTCATTTACTATTTCCAATATTTATTCATTTATTCTTCTTCCATCATATTTAACACTAGATTTACGGAAGCCGTCAAATTGACGGGTTCCTACTTGTTTTATAAACAATTTTCAAATTTACAGAGAAGCTGGACAGTAAATATTTCACACGTATTTTATAACAAAATAATGACTTAACGAATTACCATCTTTGCCGTTTGATCTCTCTCTTTCCAAAGATGTTATTTAATATATTGCAATGTAACAGATTTCACGCCCGTAAATCTAGTGTTAATATTTCCAAACGTATCGAATTAATCCCTTAGCTTACAATAACGTGTGACACACGTGAGGCGATAAATGAAATACGAAATTTTGAAGTTCTCCAATAACTATTAAATTTAAAATATCAGTCGATCACGAGACGGTAAAAGCATTTCTATAACATTAATATTGCAGTCAGTTGTGCCAAATGTTAAAGATCAGAGAGAAATTTTTATTTCTGGAATTAATTCTGGGGTATTACGCACGCTGTCAAAATAGAAATCGTAAGGCAAGGGGTTAATCACCGCCACATATCTCGATCGCCACTAACCAAACGTAGCTACCAACAAATTGATCCCCCACATTCCACAAAAACACCAAAAAAATTCTAAGCCCAAACAATCGTCATCTCATCCACCCCAAATATCCAAAAGAAAACAACGAAACCCTCGAGACACCCCGTACATTCGCGAACATAATCGCACACCCGTTTCACCTGAATATTCGTCTGCTGCGAAGCATCGAGACACTTTCATTACCCGAGTAAAACGAGTCTGGCATTTCTTCTCCTTCGCCGAATTATTCGTGATAGCAGTGCCAACCTCCAGGACGTTTCGTAGAAATTGAAGGGAGGCCGGTATTACCGCGACAGCCGCCCTTATCAAAGGGGTTGGGAAGAAGACGAGAGGGGTCGGATGATAAATCTTTAAGCAAATTTGGACGAAGGGGCTGCCGATACGTTTCTCGCTCATGGCAGAGGAGAGAAACATCGTGGAAATGACGAGGGGTGGCTCGATTCCCGTGAAAGTCCCCAGGGCGAGATACAGGTACGGGGAATAGGGGGATGTT
This sequence comes from Cerceris ruficornis, assembly GCA_963989415.1. Lineage (NCBI taxonomy): Eukaryota > Metazoa > Arthropoda > Insecta > Hymenoptera > Crabronidae > Cerceris > Cerceris ruficornis. The sequence goes on from OZ022523.1 coordinate 8,940,303, forward strand.
TCTCGGAGGATCAACGCAACGCTCTGACTCAAGGGTAAAGGCGATTGGTCCCGAGACCTCACCATTCGTACGTGTTTTCTTGGTCTACGGGGGATGGAGAAGGGGTCGATTGTAGAGCTGAGATTAAATTTCGAAGGTTTTGAGCCATACGATCCGGGTGAAATTTAGAAACAAGTGTTTGCACGACTGCCACCGGAGGGAAAAGTATTTTACTCGGAATGGGGATGATTCTTTGGATTCACTTTCATCGCTTTCCGAGAGGTTAAGGTTTTAGGTGTTCGCTCGGAGACTTTGTGGTTTAACGAAAGTCGAGTTTCTTTTGGGAAGGAAATACTTGGATTGTTTTGTGATAACGTAGATCCTCGACGATGGGGGTGAGAGTAATTGTTCGTTTCCTCTGGGATGCAAGATGCTAAAATTTAGTTCAGAAGTGTGATAAGGGGCTACTTTACTTTGGAAACTGCTTCTTCGCTCTGTTACAAATTGTGCGTTAAAACGTAAAACTAGCCTGATATAAATTTTATTCAAATTAGATTGGATTAACCCCTTGCCCTACGACTTCTTTTGTGACTGCCACCGCAATAATTCAGAATTTGATTGCTAAAACAAAAATTGATCAGTGATTCTCGATTTATCTTATAATTTAACGTAATATTAATAATATAGGAATAATGTTATCGCGTTGCATCTCATTGATATTTTCAATTTCATAGGTTTTTAAAAATTTGAAAATTTCTTATTTCATTTACCTCATCACGAGTGTCACTCGTTATTGTAGGGCAAGGGGTTAAACACATCCCCGTAATTTTCTAAATCACCAGATTTACATTACTTCCCCTGCAATTCCTTTTAAGACACAGAAATAACTAACAATCCGAAAGAAACACCTACGCGTTCATTAACCCCTTGCCGTACCATTTCTTTTGTGACTGAATATGCAACAACTCTGAATTAATTGCTGAAATAACAATCTATCCCTGATTTCTGATATAGTGTATGACTTAACGTTATATTAAATACCATAGAATTAATTTTATTTTATCCTGACCCTAATTTTAATTTAATAATTTTTGGAACACTTCAAAATTGACTATTCCATTTATCGCGTCACGAGTGTCACTCGTTATTGTAGGGCAAGGGGTTAAATACATCACTGTAATTTTCTGAATCACCAGATTTAAATTACTTCCCCTCTAATGCCTTTTAAAATACAGAAATAACTAACAATCCGAAAGAAACACCTACGCGTTCATTAACCCCTTGTCGTACCATTTCTTTTGTGACTGAATGTGCAATATCTCTGAATTAATTGCTGAAATAACAATCTATCTCTGATTTCTGATATAGTGTATGACTTAACGCAATATTAAATACCACAGAATTAATTTTATTTTATCCTGACCCAATGATATTTTTAATTTAATAATTTTTGGAACTCTTCAAAATTGACTATTCCATTTATCGCGTCACGAGTGTCACTTATTTTTGTACGGCAAGGGGTTAATTCCCCTCGTTTCCTTGCATCGAAAGACACGAATACCCTTTTACATACACCGCCATAAAAAAAACTTAAAAAATTCTATTCCATAACTACATTAACCCCTCCTTCGAATCACCATATTTATATTTCCGAATCAACAAATACCGGGGCTTTCCGCGAGCAGCTCCTTCCTGCTCCGCGCTATTTGAATCATTCCAGCGATGCAGATGCTCGTGAAAATTCATATTAATATTGCTTAATGCAGTTTACGGGGACTAACCGGCTTGTTTATGGCGGCAGAAGGGAAGATCGGCGCAGGAACATTTTCCCCGGCAATTAATATCGGGTTACGTGGCCACGAGTTGATAGCATAACCCGTGTTCTTTAAATATTAACTACGCGCTGGTCGACCCGCCGGATGACCACTGTGCACCACCATTATTGTTGCATTTCCGGTTGGTGCTTTTCACGGTGCGCGAAACATAATAAGCGATTAACCGCTGCAGAGACTTGCTAAAGAGCCTTTATGGAAAGCCGGAGCATTGATAATGATATTTCGCGGAGGAAGCCAGAGTACAAGAACGTACATCGAAGTGTACTCGCCTCTCTTTTAATACTCGTTGCCTTTGCTTGAATATTTATGAGGATTTGTCGTTACAATTAAAAGCTCGCTGGATGCTCGTCCGAATGAAAATTTAACGTTACGTAACGGGGCTTGATTAACGGACTTGATCGTGCAACGATAATGGCTGGATGAAGCTTGATACGATGATTATTTTCGGAATGAAAGTACAGCGGCATTGTTTGACGTAATGAAGTTCTGAGAATGAAGACGCGGCTGTTATTTGAGCGTCGTTTTCCCTGGAAAGGTTAAAAGTGCACTTAGGTAGTCCTTTGACCCTGATTATTTTTGGTACGGTGCGCTAATTTTTGTTGGTAGCATAGTTCTCTCTGTAGAAGGTTGAATACAAAAGTATAAGATTGTGTATTTGATTAAATATTAATTTAATTTCCGAATACGGCATGTCTTTGGTAATTACTGCGACAGTCTCCGTAGAATTGGTACTGAAGAGTAATAATAAATTGATCGTGGAAACAGGCGAAGGATGACCAATTAACTTTTAATGAGCTGTTAAAGTGGCTTCGATCGGTATGTTCACTTCGATTTCATAAATATTTGATGCAGTAAGAAATAGGTAGATGTTAAATATACCAGTTCCTTTAATACGAGGTAAATAATGTATTAAAATATTTTCATTGCTACTATAGTATATTTCAAAGCGATTTCCTCGTTGAACAACATGCCATGCATAGGTTATGCGAAGCTGAACTTGATTCCTTAATCCAATTACGTTAGGATACTCGCGTGTTTATAAACCGACGAGTTTAAATAAATAATTTACTCACTCGTTACGACGTACTAATTTCGACGCGATTCGTGCATTTTAGTTTGGGAAGAGTTTCAAGTAAAGATAAAAATCCCGGAATACTTCATAGTATTATATTAGACTTTTGAGTAACCTGATTTTCAAGCTTTAAATTGATCAAACCGTTCATGAATGAATAGCCGTGTTCTTTATCCAAAAATTTTTTCCCACTTTTAAAGTGCTTGCGATGGAATAGTATTTTTAGCAAAGCACTACTAATACTTTTACTAAAATTTGCTAAAATGCTTTTACTTAGTATGAATATTCTAACATCACTTTGGGTTCAATTCTAAAATCGCCATCTTACCATAAAATTTCATTTCCCACATTTTGCACATCTCCTTAGAATTTCATTCTTCAACTGAAATTTCTTATTATACCATGCAATTTTTCCTTGCACAATAAACTGTATTAAGCTGACTTTCATATTAAAATAAAAATAAGAATACTTTTATAATAATTCTACTTAAAGTATCACTTACTGAAACGGTATCTCAATCTAACTATAGCTACGTCTACCTTTTTAACCCTTTCAAGATAAAATTGCAATTAACAGTAAAACTACCGGCGTTAACTCTGTTATACTTAATATATTAAATAATTACTTTACATGAAACTCAATCCAGCGGCAAGGAAGATGCTCACTTAAATAATTTATGGACATAACTGCTTCTACGTTTTCCAAAGAAGCAGAAATTTTTGTAAACAAATTCTTTCTCCACATTCTGACCACTTCGGTAGTTCCACTGTTAAAAATCCACAGCTAAAATCATATAATAACACTGATCAACCTTCCTCCATGAAACATCTCTTTCCTTAACCACCAAAACCTCATTTCCCGCTAACATCATCCCCCAAAACGATACACTTTTCACCAATCAGTTTCCACCACTTCCCAAAGATGCTCTGCACGTTCACCCCGAAAGAATAACATATCACATCCTCCATCTCTACGTCTCTCTCTCTAAGAGCGATGATGCCCGCAATAATTCGCAATAAAGATAGAAGATAAAGGAAGAAGATGAGGTATCTCTGAAGTGAGTAAGAGGCTAAAAGAGTAAGGTGTCTTCGAGACTCCTCATCGGGGCTGCCCGAGGGGGTGAATCCCATTGACCTCTATTCCGTAGCACACACGAGGGTCCCTTAATCACCCTTGACCCGTTTCACCGCGAAATTGTGCATACCACCTTTTCCAATCTTCCGCATCTACATCTACAATGGTTCTTTAGACCAGCCACAGGAGCTCCCTCGAGTGTTACTTCAGGGTTGCCTTGTGGTGGATACATTGGTTTTATAGCGAAACTTCGATCCAATCGTCTTGCCAGCCGGTTATATCGGTTTCTTTACAGCCGTACGTGTCTGGTGTCTACGAAATGACTGTGAGAAGATGATCGAGTCTTTGAAGGCCAAGGAATTTGTTAGGTTTAATTGTGCCGTCGATTGGGGGAAAAAGGTCGAAGTTGAGAATTTTCGAGATTGAAGTTATAACTTATTTTGTGGTGAACTGATCTGTGTTGCGGTATCGAGGAGCTGTTGTATTTTGTAGAATAGAGAATTTGATGGGAGCTATTTCAGGGGATTTCCATGTGTTTTATTATAGAAAGCTTGAAGTGGACCCGAAATAGAGGTCCATATTTACTAATTTGTAGTTATTGTTGATTTTGTGGTGAACTGATGTGTATTAAGATATGGAGGAGCTGTTATAGTCTGTAAAATGGAGGGCTTGAGAAGAAATTTAACTATTGGAGAGTGGTTATATGTGTATAATCGTAGAGAGCTTGAAGTGGACCCAGAATAGAGGTCTATATTTGAAAATTTATAGTTATTGCTTACTTTGTGGTAAACTGATGTGTATTACAATATTAAGGAGCTGTTATAGTTTATAGAATGGAGGATTTGATGAGAAATTTAACTATTGGAGGGTGGTTATATGTTGTATAATCGTAAAGAGCTCGAAGTGGACCCAGAATAGAGGTCTGTATTTGCAAATTTGTAGTTATTGCTTATTTTGTGGTGAACTGTATGGAGGAGCTGTTATAATTTGTAAAATGGAGGATTTGAAAAGAAATTTAACTATTTGAGGGTGGTTATATGTGTCTAATCGTATAGAGCTTGAATTGGACCGAAAGTAAAAGTTTATGCGTCGAGTAACGAAGAATAAATTAGTGGAAAGATGATACCATTGCACCGTAATACTTGCTCTTTCGAAGCAGATAATTTCTTCAGATTTTCTTTTGATAAATACTTGCCCTTTTCAAAGTACTTTACCAAGAAACCTCGCACACCACATGCTGTAAATGCTTGTCCCATTGCCTTGCTAAATACCGTGACACTGATGAAATGGATTATTATTCTTTTTGGAGAGATTTTGGTTGACCAAAGATATTTTTAAGCCGAAACAGATACCGTACTTTCGTAGCAATGGATACCGAGGATTACGAATCGTTCCTCGCGATAGATTGTTCGAAGTGGAAAGGATGGACGAGAGAGATGTTTTGTTCGTGGGTTGAAATCGTGGAAATCTCACACGATAAATTTTCCAATGAAGCCGGAGATGTCCCTCGATTTACTTCGTTTCTCTGTTACTCCCGTCTTATGGGAGAAGTTTGAGTCGATCGGCTATCAGTGGATTACATCCTCTCTCCTCTCCGAATCGCATTTGTATGTGCAGTTTGGAAGAAGAATTCAGAAAGAATAAAATTACATGAACATTAGTAGAAATAATTACTTCAAAGTTAAAGAAATAATAACATCAGCGACGCAGATTTTTCATTCGATGCACAGCGTTGGAAAAATTCTTTCTATATTTTTAGTAAATAAAATCTTTCCTTTTGCAGCGTGGAAGTTTTAATTAAATGGACGAAAGATCGTGGATATTTTTTTGAAAAATAATATTGAATTAGAGAGGGAAGAAAGGTTAGGAGAATTTTCGGAACATTTGTTGACCCAGTGCCCGAATTATCTGATGTTTTACCATACGCGCTCCAAATTATTGCTCCAATTTTTCGTCGATTGGGACAAATTAATTTGGTAGCATTCTCTGCATTGTTTATTCATTTTCATTTGAAAATTGCTGCATATAGAAACCCCTCGGGATAAAAACTTAATTATATTAATGGTACTGAATCAATATTACAAAGTCGAAATTAATTGGGTGAAAAGTTAGGTACAACAAACATTTATACCTGTGGAGTATAACAGTGGAACAGTTTAATAATTACCAAGTGTGACTATATAGACTACAGTATCTTCCCTAAAAGTATATTTAAAATGCGAGCAAAAAGAAAGAAAATCACGAGAGAAACATCTACGACATATCCGAGTCATCATTACCGGAATTCCTCGCACATTCCTCCAAAAAAAAAGAACGCGAAGAAAATTGTGCCACTAATAGTGCTCTAGAAATTTTTAATCACGAAATAAAGACTGCCGGTGTGCCATTTCCTCGATTTCAGCCCCGTTAAATCCTCGCTTACAGTATTTTTTATCAAACCGACGGACTTCCCGCTGAAGGCAGGCTTCAAACCCGCGCACACCGCTCTCCTCTCTCCTTTTTCCTCCCTTTAAAAGTTACCAACTTTCGCTCGGCGAAATTTGGCCTTTTCATCGTAACGCGCCGCAAAAATGCGCCATGGTGAATTTATTCTGGTGCAATCGAAAAGTCCATGCGACGACGACACAAAGTATTGCCGAGTAAATTGAACAGAGCCTATGCTACTTGTCAGGGGTCTTTGATTCAATTTACTCGCATATCAACACGGATAGACGACTTCAATTGGGAAAATTTAATTGTTATTCTTGTAAAAATATCCTAATAATTTATAAATAATTCTTTGGGTATTGTTTTAGGGGAATTCATGCTCGTTTAGAAAATTGCGATGTTTTCAATGTCAATTTTATTGCTACAATTGTGTTTTCAAAGATTGCCGACGCGATTTCCTGTTATTACTTGAGTCCATAGATGATGACAAGGCAAGATAAGATAATTTTTTAAATATTTTCTAGCCGGGCGATTTTTTTGGGGAGTTAAAAAATTGTGATGGTTTAAAGTCCTATTTTGTGTAGAATACTGTTTTCTACGATTGCTGACGCGATTTCCTGTAATAATTAGACCATAGATGGTATCAAGCAACGTTTTTCCTGGCAATTTATGTTCTTTCACCCAGTAAAAACTTTCATGAATTCTGGCCACCGTTTTATTAGCTCTGAAATTCGTCCAGCGAAACTGAATTTCGTCCTCTCTTCTTTAAACATCACTGATAGTCTGCTTTCAACTAATGGCTAAGTTTCACGGTGTTTGACAATCTCTATTTTTTATATAAATCTTTATCTTTCAAATATAAGAAATCCCATAGTGGTCAGTTGAATTGAAAAGTAGCCAATAAATTTAAGAACATCAGGAGAGCAACAACGAAGTTCTCCGTTTTCTGTAACCGTTTGCTAGTTTAAGCTTTTCCATCGTCACATTAATCCATCGAACAGGAAATTAATCGAAAATGCATTTTACAATTTTCAGATTTCCGAGCAGAAACATCAGCTTGCATGGAGCTTGATTATCCAGTTTTAATGCCAAGACTCGAGGCATCCAATACGGTAAAAGAGGGTGAGTCTATTACCTATCGATCGGTGAATTTTTTTTAAACATAAATAGAATATTACACAGAAATTTAACTCTCGGGGGGAAAATGATGGCGTGTAAAAGTATGAAATATACAATAGCGGAATTCTTCAAAAACGTTTTTGAAACGTAAATATTTCTCGCGCAAAGCACAACGAAGTATAGTCAGTTCTCGAAATACTGGACACGCAGGATCAAACTGGGTCCAAAGAATTTGTAAAATTTTTGGAATTTTTTTTCTTTTGATCAAACCGCATCTAAAAATCATGTACAATTTTGGAATTTTTTTTCTTTTGATCAGAACGGATCAAACTGGGTCCAAAGAACATTAAAATTTTTAATTTTCTTTCTTTTGACTAAACCGCATCCAAAGAACATGTACAATTTTGAAATTTTCTTTCTTTTGATCGAAACAGATCAAACGGGGTCCAAAGAAGTTGTAAAATTTTTGTATTTTCTTTCTTTTGATCAATCTGCATCCAAACAACATGTCAAATTTTGGAATTTTCTTTCTTCTGGCCGAACCGCATTCAAAGAACATGTTCAATTTTGGATTTTTCTTTCTTTTGATCAAACCGCATCCAAAGAACATGTACAATTTTGGAATTTTCTTTCTTCTGGTCAAACCGGATCAAACCGCAACCAAAGAACATGTGAAATTTGTGAATTTTCTTTCTTTTGATCAAACCGTATCAAATTTGTCTTGCCTCATCTGCCTGGTGCACCAAAATTAGTCAACAAACAGGCGAAATATGATCCTTCAAACTCCCGAAAGTCATGTTTTTCTAAAACATTAACGCAAACAGCTAACTTTTCCTCCGCGAGGAAATGCAAGTCACTGAAAATACTAATTTCTTCGTGTACGCTTCATCATCGTAATATTATTACCCAACATAGTTGCAATTTCGCAGATGTAAGTAATTTTCGAGCTGCCTCGACAGATTCCTCGCACGATGGTCACCGGCAACCGACGAAGCGTTAATGGATTGCTCGATGGCGGTCACCGGTGACCCTCGTTGAGGTGAATGTGTTAATTACGTATAAACAATTTCGCTTGTTGACGCGTAAGATATTGATTCAATAAGGCAGAAACTGATGTCGATTGCAGGAATCGAACGACCGCTACCAATAAATGTTGCGCACACTATTTGCAATTACTCTGGCACGATTGATAGATTCATTTACTCTCCTTATATTTCTCTCTCTCTACCAAGGCTCAATTTAATTTTATCTTCTTTTCCTCCCAACTCAAAAGTGTCCCTTTAAAATCAAGACACGTGATACCTTTGCCAACGACATCAAAAACACAACGGAAATCGCTTATCTCGCGCTAAAATTAAATAAATCTTCCCCCATGGCTTTATCACCGTCATTAGTGAGTTTCGAAAGTCGTGAGAACTTCACGGCCAGAAAGCAGAGCTAGCGTGGGTGGAAAGAGGGAGAAAAGGGGGCAAAATGTATAAAGGAATACTCAAAGACTCGAACGGAACAGGCGGCTGCGTGTGAAAGTCAAAAAGGGAAACGTAGGCGAGTGCCCACGCGTTTAGCGTAAAAACGTACGAGAAAGAAGAAGCGACGGTGCATAAAGGCGACAGGATTCCAGGGTCAAACCGATAGGTCAGCGCACCGGTGCAGGAAATGTCCTGCGGAATAATCTGGTCGTTGGTGTCCGCTTTATTTTCTCTGCAGACGTTTCGTGTTTTCCTGGCTGCAGGAAAAAAGTTCCAACGTCGAAATGAATTACAAAAAAATAAAAAAAGAGTCGGGAGAGAGTCACGTAGATGCCTTGAGTCAAACGAATGAAAAATGCACTTCGGAATGTGCCGCGGAAAAAATAGTTTTTAATTTATTAACAGACCTGTTCGGCCAATTTAAAATGCCATTCTGGAGTCGGTAGTTTGAAATGGAATTTTTTTTTATTTCCGGTGACATTTGCCGTTTGCGATTTCGCGTGAAATTTCTCCGGGAAATCTTGCGACGTGGCGGTTGTTCCGTTAATCCGAAACGTCCTGAATGTTTCGCCTGAACTTAAGAACAGACCGAACTCATTTGCTTATGGCTCAATTGATCAAAGAGCCGCGGAAGAACTTTGCACTTTCACCGAGGAGAAAAAGATGCGGGGCGAAAGTCGTGGGCGCTGGAAAAGTGAAACGTGGGCGGGAAATTACGGGTCTGTTGAATGGAAAGGAGTTTCCACGATCGAGTTCCTGCTAATAGGTCAAGCTGAATGGCTGAATTAGTTACATTTTAATGAAACACCGGCGACCTTTGAAGCTCTGAGTGTACACTTCAAATGAAAAATTACGGTTACGTAATTGTAACGTTGTATTGTAAACGCTGCCATTGAATCAACCTGGCATTTAACGTCGGGAACTTAAGAAAAGAAAACGCGAACTTTGTGTCAAAGATGGCGTTATGCAGTTTTTCCTTCAACTTTCAATGTTTTGAATTACTTTCTCAATGTTTTCGAAGGTTGAATTTAATCTTCAACTGAAAACAAAATATCTGTGCTCGAATCATCACTATAGTCGCCACTGACAACTATTTATCCACAATTTGGGATTATGAGTCAGTGATTATTAATCAGTCATCGCTGAAAGCTAATTAGTTACGGAAGAACATTATTAATTATTAATTCATTAAACTTTAATTGTGCACCAATGGAGCTGTGTTGTTTTACGTTGAAATAGTCAAATGTTCTTTCTATTGCTCATCTGAGGTTAAACAAGTTTGTTTTATAATATCAGCGATTAACATTTATTTCCGCGTACGCAAACAGTTAAGCGAAATCGTGTAAGACTTGCATCAAGTTTATTTTCTACCGAGAAATCGAAAGGCCAGAGAAAAAGAAATACCGATGATAAATGAAGGAAGGATTGGGAAATGAAAATCAGTCCGTAAATCAGATTCGCTTCTTATCAAATGGGAAGGGATTTATCAGAGAAAGTCCGAGATTACGTCTATAGAATAAGAGCATATCCGTAGAACACTCCCTAGTCGTAAAATCATCGTCTAGAATAGTTCTTCCGCGACGTGACTCTACGCTGTGATTATAAAACTTGGTAATTGCACGTCGTAATTACCATTGTAATCGTTCTTTAAGTTTATACGCCTCGAAGAAACGTAGCTTAGAAAATTCAAAGGATCTGTGCTTTTAAAAATACTGGAGAAAGTCACTGTAAATACAAAGTAGTTTAAAAAAACATCTGCAATTTGAGTAATTACATTTCCAAGTTAGTTATTTGGAACCCACCTGAAACAGTGGGCCCTAGGCTAAATGATTATAGTAGTTAATGTCGAAAAAAAATACTAAAACGCGATAAAAAGGATTTCGGTGGGTATAGAATTAAAAGTTCCAATTGAGTCGCCCAGAAGTCAATGCGGTTAAGTGAATTGTTGTGATATTTTCTGATTTTTGTATATTTTAATACAGTGAAGTTTGTTCTATTAAAATTACAAAAATCAGAATATATAAAAAAAACTTTGACTGAACCGCATTGGCTTCTGAGCGACTCAGTTAGTGGGTCACCATTGGGGTAGTTTTCTTCAATTATCAATTAATAATTCAGAGTCCACCTAAAACAGTAGGTCCTCGTCGAAATGATTGTTGCATTTCAATCCGAAATAATGTGGAAGAATGAAGAAAGAAATTTGCAAGACCGTCACTTTTGACAAACAAGTTACATATTTAGCATTTTTAAATAAATACTTGAGAAATCTTTGCGTTGAATTTCACTTCGCTATGACACTGATTTGTCAACACATGTTTTATTCTCTTTGTGCAAATTTTCAATCTTCATCTCAAAATGAAAAGTATCCTTCCGTGGTTTTCATTTCGAAGAATGCGAAAATATTTTGAAAATTGATCTGCATAAGGAAACACGATGTCCGACGTGTTATAAATCACGGAGAAATGGATTCCCCGATAGGACGAAGGGCTTTAACCAGACAACGGAATACCGTATTTTATTACCGTGATATTCACTGCTTTTTATTATTACTTCATCATCGTTTTTAATATGCAGCCTGTCAACCGGGGTGCAACGTTGGAATGCAATACATTACGTATGCATCGAACTCATTTGTTATCGTCATTGCATTCCGATGAACGTGCTATGTTTGTCTTCATTTCCATACTTTCAGATTTACGACGTATTTCCGATGACCTCCGTAATCCATTCTCGAAATTAAATCCGTCTCTCGTTTCGCGATACTTGAATATTACAGGAATACAATTCTCTGATAATTCCCTTAACGAGTATGAATTCGCAACGAGTCGATAGCCGTCTGAAACTCACTGCAATTTAGTCGGGAAACTAATTTGATGAAAAAGGGAGGAATAATAGAAATAGGAGAGAAATTCTAGAAAATGAACGAATTCTGAATGGTTTTTTTTTCCGAATGGAATACATCGTATTGGAGAGATTCTAAATGCATTGCGGCTGCAAATCATTTTCTTTTTTATAGGAATACTTGTAGCGTCAATTTTATTGCGGTACTAATTTGGAAAAAATGTATAGTTCCTTTCTGGCTATTTACACGAGTCAATTTCATTAAGGCAGACCGTCAATAGTTCTCTAGTACCATATTTTAGAATTCTAACTCTAATAACTCAACTCTTCACTTTGTTAACGCTTTGTATTCATTCCTTATGTAAAAAAATGTATAGTTTCCTTTCTGGCTTTTTACACGAGTCAGTTCCATTAAGGCAGACCGTCAATAGCTCTCTAGTACTATATTTTAACATTCGAATTCTAATGACTCAATATCTTTAGTTTTATTAACGCATTCCTTTCATACGGTACACTATCTCATCTACTCATGGAACTGACATCCTCCATTTCTGAAAGACTTCAAAATTTTCTATCTCTCTGTTACTATCGACTATCCTCACCCCGAGTGGATGAGAATAATTCAAAAATTCACATTTCCCGCGGCACACGATGTAATCCCATTTCCATCGGTGCACGTCCCTGCGTCAAAAGTCGCAATTCGCGATAGCGCCGTTTCGCATCGATCCCGAAAAGAGGTGTCGCCGCCGAGAGACACCCGAGCTAATCTTCGACGGGCGACTGGAAATTCTTTAATCCTATTAGACGCACGTCTCAGATACAAAGACGGAAGAACTGAGAGAAGAAACAAGTCGAAGGACGAGAAAGAGAAGGAGAGAGTAAGGGAGGAAGAAAAAAAAAGCCCGGCGAGAGTGTCATTATCACCACTCGGCTCGTCCCCAATTCTACGGAGAGAGCTCGTTGGCAACGAATATTTCGTCGAAAGTGCACCACTGCCTCGCGGCTGCCTTTCGGGAATTCATCTTCAGCCGCAACGAAGAGGAGAAAGAGGAGAGGAACGCTTATGGGAATCCACGGCGAAGCGCGGGGCTCGTTCTCCAAAGCGGCTAATTCCTCGCCGATGGCGTGATTAGCCTGGACACGTGCCACGATCTAAATCGTCACGTTTTCATCGACGGAAATTTCGCGACGAGCATTGCCAAACGTCGGAGACTGGCCACCGTCCGAAATAGTGGCCCGATTTTCGTTTCTTTTTTTCTGCAAATAGGCGGACGTAAGTCTTGACCGGTCCGTTCTCCATTTTAGTCATGCGGTTCTGGTTCCGCGCGGTTGGTGAACGGAAAAGGAATTTTTTCAAAATTTGACACTAACCGTACCATCTGCGGTTAAATGACCGTTAAATGAAATTTTTATCATTAATTAAAGACTGTTTTTTGCGTTGTGTACTGTATTATGTTAACAATTTCCTGCATTTCTTTTGGAATGGTGTTAAAAGTACTTTGTAACCGGTTGAAATGTCTGTTACAATGAAAATTGGTATACATAAAGTGTCGGTATGATTAGTGTTAAGTATATGTCAACTCAAAAATTCTCAGGTCTTTGGGATTTCAATTGTTTTATCACTTTTTTAATTAGTTTTGTTACCGTTTTGGGTCCGGTTTTGCACGAGACTCATTGATAAATCATATTAACAATCTCCTGCATTTCTTTTGGAAAGGTGATAAAGGTATTTTGCAACCGGTTTAAATGTCTGTTACAAGAGAATTGGTATACATAAAGTGTATGGTTAGTGTTAAGTATATGGTTAACAGTATTTTTGAAAAGCAAAATTCACAGGGCTTTGGGATTTCAATTGTTTCATCACTTTTTTAATTAGTTTTGTTAGCATTTTGGGTCTGGTTTTGCACGAGACTCATTTGATAAATCACATCGTCTATTAAATTCATCCCGTGAATAATTAGTAAGCGGTAACTCCTGGGAAACAATGAGCAGCACAACACCGAGCTAAAGAGAATTGATGAACGAAGTGTCTGCAGAGAAATTCAGAAAGCGCATCCATCTTCGCCAAAAGCGAAGAGATCTTATTAAGTGAACTCGTCGACGATCTTTATTTTTTATATGATCTTTTATTTTTGTGATGTATGAAGATTGGTTGTTTACTGTGATAATTTATCGGCTTTATCAAGCGATTAGATCGACAGGCAAAGCGTTATAAAATCAATATTTAGAAGGAGAAACAATCGCTGAAAACAGGGCTGCGTTATCGCTACAGATAAAAATCACTGTATTGTTTCTCTGTTGTTTTTTTCTATGGCATTTATGTCGACAGAATAACACTTTGAATATTGTGGGACTCGCAGTTGACCGATACTACTGAATTCCGGGGAACTTGATATCCGAACGGTAATATCAATGAATTTTCTTTTAAAGAGATCTTTCTGCAAATAATATGAACATGTTCTCCCCCAAGAAAATAACTTGTACCCACAAAATATACAGAATATCAATTGACAATTCTCGACCGCGAATTAATGCTGTAATTTTGTATTTGGGTTAGAATATTTCTATAAAGTTTCCCATTTTGAATTATTCAATTTGATGTTAAAAGCTTGAAACACCCTGTATATTCAGTAGTAAAATAGTAACGCAGTAGGACTTAATTATTAGGTTTTGTAAAGTTTGTCTTTGTACACCGTTATCTTTTAATTATTCCATCATCATTATTATTCCATTTCACAATTTTGCAATAACACTTTGCCTTTAATTTTTCGAAATTCGATTCGTAACTGTTAAACGTTGAATGTCTAATGATTGACGGTCGTAATGGGCAATTAAGTTGAAGATCGATCACGGGTTATTAAAGAAATTGCAATTTTACTAGCCCAACGCCCTGCAGAGAGAAGTTCAAAAGCAATAAAGAGCAAAGGGAGTGTCTTTAAGCGTTTTCCTCTCATTGCTGTTCTTTCGGGCCACCTCGTTACCTCAGAAATGATGAGGCAATTCGTCCGGCAAGAAGGCATAAGACCAATCGAAGAGCCTTAATTAAATTTCGAAGAAAGTCCGCAAAGTCTGTCATTAATTATGTTAGAGAAAAAATGGCAATCTAGAGGAATTACACGTTTGACCAATGTCTTTATGAACTTTTAATAATAATGATCCTTAATGAATTTCCAAGTACGTCGAATAGGCAGATGAACGGCGAAAACATTGCTTAATTAATGCTCGACAAATGCGTTAGAGTTTATCAATTACGGCTTAATTATCGCATCACGGTAACCGATTTCAAACGCCAAGTTTCTGTTAGTCGCAATGATTATTTCCCTCTGAGGAAGCTCCTTACACTTTTAACTCACGTAAATTACTCCTAAGAGTATAATTTACAATTAACGAACCATCACCCCGGAACTACGGGGAAATTGTTGGAATATTTTTTGCAAACTTGTCCTCTCTTTCGAGAGCGGAACGAAATAACAGCGTTTTAGAGTTGCTGCAAAAGCCGAAGCTTATTTTGCAATTAAATAATCATCGAGCCCTTTCTGTAGAAATTAAAATGGCCAATTTATCTCAAATAAAATTAATTTTAATAACAAATGACTAAATTACAATAGTCGGGAGGCTGTGGTGTGTAAGGAGATAAGGACTCAAGCTCACGATCAGTGGGCCCATTTTAAGTTCCTATCACCTCTGGAAAATTTTCCCTAAATTGTTATTTAATATCTGATAGCCTTGGCGGTTCGGAAGCCACCTAAAATAATAGGTCATTTAAAGCCGAAAATATACAACAGAAAGGAAAGATTAATTTATAAGATTAAGTTATAATTTAACTAAATTATTACTTTTTATGTCTTAGCTTCTGTGGCTCGGAACCCACCTGAAACAGTAGGTCTTTGGCGAATAGATCATCCAAAAAAATACAAAAGAAAGGAAAATGGAATTAAATAGCCATTTAAAATTGCGCGGAAATTCAAAAATCAAAGCGAACGGCTATTCTGAAAGATCTCTAAATAGCGTTTAGTATCTGCAGACCTCAGAAGTCCAAATTTCGGCAGAAAATAAAAGAATGAACATGTAAGGGGAATTCTGAGTTAGCTCAGGAGTATCGGAGGAACCCGGAGGGACGACAGAGAAGAAATCGTTTACTAATATCACTGAAATCCTCGACTTCTAGCGCATTCAGGAGAGCATACGACCGATTCCTGTAATTTCTCTCGCGATTTCATACAATTACCGGTCGAGACGGACTTTCTGGTCCACGAAAGAACTACGAGGAAGATTGCTACGTCACTGGGGAATTCGAATCGATCGTTTCATCTTGGTGTGTTCCGATACGAAACGAACCGCATGTCGAAGCTTGAAATTCCTCGCCCTCGAGGAACGCCATCGCTGATCGTTTCTCGACGGTCTTACACTTTGCACGCCGATATTTTTGCGCCAGTCTTTTTTTCATACGCTGTTACCTCTTTGGAATTCTATGTTGAGCTATTTTTTATGCATTTTATATGCTCGTATTCGTATTAGGCCGTCACGACAGGTAGCGAAAAAGCCATATCAATGCCATTAAAGAATATTTTCTCGTGTCATGTTACATGACGTGTTCCGATCAATTTACTTAAACAGTAAATTCGTGAATCATGATCCCAGCTGTTTCATGACACTATCGCGAGTAGGTCGTATCAATCGTTTGATATTTCGGTCTTGCAGACTTGGTCATAAATAAAAATTACTGCTTGAAGTTATTATTTGAAAGAAAATCATTTCTGAAAGACGCAAAAACTATGAGAAATCGTGGTAATTTTATCAAAAATACAACTTGACAATTCTATTTTTTTTTTAATTTATATTATTTATTTTCTGCCTTTTGTCAAGGCATGTCTTTTGCCGTAGCTAACGTTCTATCAGATTAATTTCGATTTTGAAAACTAACGATTATTTCACATTTTATATGTCGCATTATATTTATAGCTGCTTATATACGAAAAATCTACCAAAAGTGCGGAGGGTTCGAATTTGGTCCTACTAATTGATAATTAGGTATTCGAGACTTTAACCCTTCGCGGTTCGAATTAATTCTCCAATTTTTCATCAGCTAGAAAAAATAATTTCAGACAATTTTCTACTGTCCATTACTCATTTTTATTTAGTTATAGGAATAACTTCGGACCCTAAGGAATATTCAGGTAAAGATAAAAAATATAAATTCAATATATTAGCTCCCTTAACACTAACCCGCGGTCAAATCGCCGGTTCACCGGAACGAAAAATTATAATTTTTTGTATTACTAACTAAAGGCCAGTATTTCCAAGATTTCTAATATTAAATTGACAATCTCTTTCATATCTTTCAGGAAAATATTATCCCTATTTTATAACCAGTCGAATGACCGAGGCTGGTAATAATACGTGAAATGCCGGTACGGTTGGGTTAATTGTATTTCCCATATCCTGTAAGTCTCGTATGAATATTTTATAAAAGCATCGTCGCCCTTATACGACCTCCATTGCTCGATTATAGCATCCACGGTGGATAAATTCAAATCTGACCTCAGCAATCAGTGATTCACGATACTGCGAACTTTAAGTGTAAGTTTATAGATATAGTAGCAGGGATAAAAATAAACATCTAAGATGAAAGTGGTGTCTTTGCCGTTCAAAGGATGCGGAATATAAGGAGATGCACTTTGAGGAAAGGGCATTTAAAAGAGAATACTGGGGTTTGTAAAGGGTGTTGCAAAATAGAAGTAGATGCTCGTTAACGAAGACGTGTAGGTTTGATGATTATGCAGGGACACAGTGTGGAGGGTGTTCATTGTGTAGAAATATGTAAAAATGCACTTAAGAAGGCATATACTATTTTTTTTTCAACCACCGCGCTGTTAAAGTTTCAACTGCTCGTATGAAATATTATTATACGCGTAACTATTGCAAGCTACTTGTATTAATTGGTCAATTATGATGTAAAGTATATGAAAATGTTTTGAATCCAAAAAGAATGCAACTTTTTGAAATTAAGATTGTGGGATGTAAATATGAAAATTGATTGCACGCATTTTCAGTTACCTGCTGCGGTAAATCGTTTTTAGATAATTCTTTGAGTGTTCGTTAATAAAAATTACCAGGTAACGCTACGAATATATTACAATTAATAACACATTTCTCTCTAGTACTATTTTTCAACAAAAGGGAGTTGCTTCGTTGACGTAAATTGAGTCGCTCAGAAGCCAATGCGTTTAAGTCCATTTTTCTGATTTTTACAAATTTAATAGAATAAACTTCATTCTATTAAAATTTACAAAAATCAGAAAATACTTGGTTTTTGAGCGACTCAATTAATCCAAAGTATGCGCAAAGATTTGGACACTTGTCACCCAAGATATTTAATTATCACAAGGAAGGTTGCGATTTAAATTCACTAACTAAAAGTCCGAGTTTTCAATTTCGTAACAAACCATATATCCTTTCTCAAAATTTTGTAAAAAATAATGATTTCCAGTTCGGTAGATTCTCTTGCTTGCTCTAAAAGAAGCAGAGCTATTGACATCCTTGCAAAATTCCATTGCAAATAAAGCGATCATCCGAACGGGTGGGCTACAATTGTACGTTCTTGGTTGATTGTCAGGCAGATGCGACTTTTTTTTATCAATTCACCTTTTAATTCAATCGGAGGCCTCGGCATACGCGCCCCAGTTCTCTTCTTCGTCATTCAATGTTTCTTCGATTCCAGCGAAATGTTTCAGAAGCAATGTTCCTCTGAAGCGCGGAATTACGGTTCGTTTGAAACACCGTGAGAAGGGTAATCAAGCGTCTGCCTTTTACGGTTAATTAATGTTTGCTTTTAAATGTTGCTACGAAACTCGTATATTACAAAATTGGGTCCAATGTCAAGATATTCTCTTCGGCTTTTTTGCGGTCTGTTTCTATGGTCTGAAATGTAAAATCTTTTAAATATTTAATTCCTGAGTCCTTGTTATTTTTACGATATTCAATTAATTATTTAACAAAGATAATATCTTGCTCTTAAATTATCTTTTAGTTATTTATCGCCCGCAATCGTATAGTAGCTTGACGATTGCGAATATTTTATTAAGAATTTAATGGGAGAGAAAAATTCGTTCAAAGTTCTCCTAGATTTTCGAAAGTTCCACGTTCTTATACTTTTCTTCGCGCACCGGAATTTGATTGTCCGCGGAGAAATATTAATAAAAAAGTTCCAACGTGGCGACGTCGAGTGTCCAGACGGTGGATTAAAACACCGTGGCGGAATTGCCAGGAGAATTTAAGTCCGAAATCCTTGCGCGCTAGAACTTCTCGCAATTATTAAGGCATTAATTCACCTCGGAAGCGGATTCCTTTCGGCACTTTGTATAATTATCAGCAGGCGACCTGAAAATTTAAGGACCGTCTAATAACTTTCCCCCGTGAAATAGCGACTCGAAATCGAAAGCTGCAGAAAAAATTGATGACCTCCCGATCGAGTAATCGCAAGTTAAAATTAAGCAAAAAATAGATATATCTAATTTTGTTAAAAGTATTGGCAAAACTTTCGGACGTTTTAATTTGTGAAATTTAACGATACGTAATTCTTTCGTCGGCTTTTCCATCAAGACTGCTCCTTCGGAGGACTCGAGATAAACGATACGTGAAATTAATGAAAAAGAAATTGGAACAAAAGCAACGATCAGGACTGCGCGAAGTTTCATTATTTTATCCAGTCACTTTCTATACGCGCGTCCAAAGGTAATGCAATTGTTATGCATGAAATTGCAGAAGGTAATAGGAAACGTATTTTACTAGTGACGGCACCACGGATCCATGCGTTAACTTGAAAGAATTTCACGGACAAGTATCCTCGCGATCTCATTTCCGTTCCTCAGTATCCTCGTCTACGTGTATTGTCATGTAATTTTGCAAAATTTACAATACCGGCTACATTTAGCTCCTTCTGCAAAATTCACGCGCAGACTCCTCTTAAAGTGCTTCGTTATCTCGAGGATTCTTTCGCCCTTTACGTAGGCAGTCGTGCAGGGATTTTTTTCTTCATCGAATCCTTCCGGTTTATCGTTAGTAGAGGGAAATGAGATTTTCGTTTATTAAGTCTCTGAAAGTCTGTGATCGTTTTGGGAATCTATGCGGTGAGAACTGTGATGTTTTTAAAGGACGTGGATATGATTTAATTTCTTGTAGTCGCCCTGATATATATTTGTTAAATGTGTCCATTAATTTAAGAATATTGATGTAAAAGAAAGTTTTAAGGATTATTTAATGACACTTTTTGTATGGGATGTCTACCGATGGGGTTAAAGAGGATTCAAAAACATAAATAGTAGCACTTCTGTTTGGAATAACTGTAGGATTTCTTAATAATACGGCTAATGTTTATTTAATAATAATAATAGCACAAATAAAATAAAGTAAAGTATAGATAAAATAAGAATAAAATTAGGATAAATAGTATCTGTCCACACAGGATTCTAATCACATCTCACATAACAGATTGGTGATTTGTACCAGGCGGTAAAATAATCCACCTGAAACAGTAGGAATTCATCTAAAATAGTTGGTACCAAGTGAAACAATCGTGGCAATTACAGACACTATGGTGGATAAGGAGGTAAAGGCTCCGGACTCGCAATCAGCGGTCCCGAAATCAAATATCCCGCCACATCTGTGAAACTTTTCCTAAATTATTAATTAATATATGATATCCTCGGTGTTTCGGAGCCCTCCTAAAACAGTAGGTCCTAGCCGACAAAGCCATAGCAATTAAGAAGGCTATGGTGACTAAAAACGTAAGACCTCGAACTCTCAATCCGTGGGTCCGAAATCAAATCTCCCCGTCACCTCCGAGAAAATTTTCCCAAATTGTTAATTAATCTGCGATAATCTCGTTGGTTCCAAGCCCACCTGAAACAGTGGATCCTAGGCGAAATAACCATACCAGTTAAAGCGGAAAAAAACTTCTCGCGAATATTATCGTCGCGGGTCTCCCTCGTGTCGTTACGACTGTCGCAAATAGCTCTTACATCAATTTAACGCTCCCACGTTCGGGAAATTCAGCTGGCAAAGCAAACCGTTCAAGGTTGCAGGAGAAGCGACCTCCAGAGAAACGAGATGAGGCTGGAAGGTCGTGCATACGATGAGCTCTGAGTTTATTTTATACCTTTACATCCTTTTCGGTGCTCCGCCGAAACACGGAACGCCTGACAAGAAAGCCAGCCAGGGTAAATGTTAAAAGTTACGCGGAAAATTGCATAAAGCCGCGAAACTTCGGTTTCGTGGTTGAACGTTTGCACGCCGGAAGTGGAGCGAGGGTGGAATAAATGGGAATGGGAACCTTGGAATCGACCCTCTCACCCCATTCTCCTGCATCTCTACCCCTTACCAACCCCTCACCCCCCGGCTTTTTTTCTCCCGTTGCTTCGTTACTTTACTTTTGTGTTCTTGTCTGTTATTACTCCTTGGTTGCTCTGTTTATTCGCATAACTCATTAAAGTGGAAGAACAGTCGTGCACTCCGGCGAAGGATTAGAATTATGAAGATAATGCATTTGCGTTTTGGATTTTGCTTTGAGAACCGAGGGATCCAACTGCTTCCGTCGATCCGTTTTGTTCGTTGTTTCGCATTTATCACGGGTTGCTTGGTATCTTTGATAACGTTACGGAAACCTGCCGTGAACTAACACGTTTCAATTAGTGTGAATATTAAGATATTGAAGTGCATTAGGGTTTTTTTAATTGCAGCGAAGTAACTAATATTTTTTCTCTTTCTCCCGAAACTGTTTTATTCATTGAAGAGTGAAAAATATCGTCGGAGAGAAAATTAACGTGATTGAAAATTGAGCTGTGGGAGCGAAGGTCACTTCAAGGTCAAATTCTATATTACTGTAGTAGCAATAATTCATTTTTAAATTAAATGGCCCATAGTTTTTCATCTTTATAAAGAGGCTTAATTAAATACTCGTCTAACTATACAGCATCACCATCTTAAAACAACTTTGCCCCAGAAATTCTGCAAGTTCTAAATGACTGAAGCGCAGACACGCGAAAAATAAATTAGAGGCAGAACAAACATTAATCAATTAATCAAAAAAATACATCAATTGCTCTTCAATACGTAAGCATTATTAACAAAATTGTGTTATTTAAAATATTTTAGAACATTCTCCACAAACGAATATCGTAACGGCAAAAATATAGTAAATAACATGTAACAAAAATCAGTGCAGCGAACGCTTTCGTCAAAATTAATACATCGGATATACGAAAAACAAGCCAATCTTCCTCTTCGCTGCAACGCGCTGCTTTGATTTTCTTTCGCAGAGAATACACGCTACTCCTAGAATTCGGTTTCGCAAAGGAAACTATCTATTGATCCGTCCTCTCTCTTTGTTGTCTGTCTTCGCTTTGCCTTCGGTTCACCGTATGCTTCGCGGAGGTTGAAATTGTCAGTTAAATGACGGCAACATCTTTCCGTGCTGACGTGCATCTCGCTGCTTTTAGTAGACGAGTCTGTTTGTGCGACTGCTAACATTGCCAAACAAGTTTTACATGGTGCAGGTGCGTTTGCAAAAAATCAACATCTGTGCCTGACACGTCGTTTCGGGAACATTGAGTAAGGAAGATCTCGTTGCAGAGGTCTGTCGAATGTTTTGTTTCTTCCTTATCAAAGTTTCTCGCAGTTTCGGTACTTTCTTTCATACTTTTTTCAAATATTATTAATTCTTTCGAACTTGATGCACATTTGATTATGAAGATATCTTTTTCTCGTTGAAAGGGAAAATTCTTAAATTATATAATTATAGCCATTCATTTATCGTATATTATAAAAGTAAAACTTTATTGGTATTAACTTAAATTTTATTGGTATTAACACGTTGAATGCCATACGAATTTCAAGGGTATTACCATTTTTACTGATGAAATTTCTGAAATGTTTGTTTATTAAAATCACATCTTTACGGTGCAGAAATGTTAAGGGGACAAATAGTTATATATTTAGCCGTATTTTACCTATCTAATGTCAATACTAACTGTACCGGCACTTTACGTGTATTTATTCTTACCGGGGTCGATCATTTGACTGGCTATAAAATAATGATAATACTTTTGTGAAAGATATACAGAAGATAGTCACTTTAATATTAAAAAAATAATACTATATACATCGCGCAAAAGCCTCGAGTTACTCACCAGCCGCAAAAAATATCCAGTATTTTCTCCCGAAAATTAGATATTTTTCTAGACATTTTCCGTTCGAATCGAATTACCGCTAACTAGCAACGTCTAATTAAAGCCCCGCCGCCGTTTCCATCCGTGTATCGTCGACGTACGTCGAATGTAACCCAAATCAATCCGCCGTCGTATTCATCGATATTCGCGTAACTGCAGCCAAGTAAATGGAGGAAAGTCGAGGAGCCACGTAGCCGTTGAAAAACAGGGGATCATTAAAAATTTTTTTTTTATACGCCAGAGAGTTGTATTTCGTGCACGCCACGCCGTTACAATATTGCTCCGAAAGCAACGGTTTGTTTAAACT
Organism: Cerceris ruficornis; assembly: GCA_963989415.1. NCBI lineage: Eukaryota > Metazoa > Arthropoda > Insecta > Hymenoptera > Crabronidae > Cerceris > Cerceris ruficornis. The sequence goes on from OZ022523.1 coordinate 8,963,652, forward strand.
GCGGAACAGAGAGTACCGTGGTTCTTTTCCTTTTATTTGGCTACGGAAAAATTCGTGCTCCGTGCCAACAACGTAAGAGGGAGTTCGAGTTAGGTGGTACGTGTATCGTAACAATGATATTGTTGAAATTTTTAATGCCACCGTTACACGCAATGCCGGGGAAATGTTCGCAAAGAGAATGCTGAAAAGGGAATGCCTTTTACCGATATGGGAGGTTGAAAAACTAATGGAATAGGAAAGTACAGGGGCTATGGTGATCCTGGTGGCAAAAGCGTGGAGTCGTAATCGGAGGGTCGGGTTCAAATCCTTCACCGTCACCTTTGGGAAATTTTCTTAAATTATTATTTAATATACGATAGTTGGGGTGTTCGGAATCCACCTAAAACATTTGGTTCTCTGTAGAAAATATTGCTGTTCTAGTGGATAAGGAAATAATTTTCAAATTATTTCAAATCATCCATTTTCACATCACATTTTCAAATCATCCATTATCTCTAAGCAATTTTTCCTAAATTATTAATTAATATGTGATAGTCTCGGTGGTTTAGAACCCATCTAATACAGTAGGCCCTAGAAGAAGTTGCTGTTGCAGTGTGGTGGTTATTGAGGTGGCTGGGACTCGTAATCAATGGGCCCCTGTTCAAATCCCCCATCATCTGTAAGCAATTTTTCCTAAATTATTAATTAATATATGATAGATTGAATATTTCGGAGTTCATCTAATACAGTAGGCCCTAGAATAAATTGCTGTTGCAGTTAATGGGGCTGTGGTGGTTAATGAGGTTGCTGGAACTCACAATCTGTGGGCCCAGTTCAAATCCCTCGTCACCTCTGATAAAATTTATTCATATTATTAATTAATTTATGGTAGCCTGGGTGATTTGGGCCCCACCTAAAAAAGTAGGTCCTAGTCGAAATTGTTATTACAATTAAGGGGCTGTGGTGGCTATGAAAATAATTGCTTGCACTCTCCATAAGTGAGTCAGTGTTCAACTTCTTCGAAATTGTTACTAAATTATTAATTAACATATAAAACCAGCCAAATGTAAAAAGGGATGAAAAAAGGGGGAATACGTCCCCGTAACTTTCTTCTCGCTCGGCCGGAGAGTGAAGGTAGCAATTTTAAATGCGTTCTACGGTGTCCCTTTCTCCTAATTTCGTAACAAGTTACGAAAACCATTTCCAGAATCATCGGTTTTATATCCTGACGTTCTCTTGGACCGTAAGATCTATTTAATTGTCTTAGAATGGCTGCGCAGCTTCAACCCTTCGCGTAAATTGAATTTGGATCATGGTAACGCGCGATGCAATTGCTGTAATTGAATTCTTAAATTAAGTTCCAAACGGAGAACAGGTCGGAAAAACAGCGGGGAAGTTTAAATAAGAAAGAGAACGAGGAAATTTTCGTTGGGCAGTTTTAAGGGAATTCGTAAATCGTGGATTATTATTTCAGTTTTAATGCGCCGCCTCGTCAGAAACGTCAGTAACTTCTTATTTACTCTGATCTCAAGTTATTATTTATTTATTACGAGACTTTGACAAGATGTTGATTTCAAGACTTGAAAAAGAACTCGTGTTTGTATTTCATCGAAAAGATTTCTTACCACTTTAGTCGAGGTCGAATATAAATGTACTAACAATAATAGTAAATTAATATATTAATTATCTAGAGAGAAGCCAATATTATTTTGTATTTTATCATGAACAGATCATTGCTTTAACAATTTCATATTATTCCTAGCATGAGCAACTGTAAAGTACTATCTTCGTTCTGAGGGGTTTGCTCGAAGGTATTTTTCTTAAAGCCACGTTTAATTATACTGCTTTCTACTTGTTTCATATAAATTATCCTTTTTTACAGCACACATATGAGTACACATACATTTAAAATTTCATTCTTCCGCTCCTCTCTCAGAGCGATACTTTACAGTAAACGTTTTAACCTTTAAGTGGTTTTAAAAAATGAATTTCCAGTGAATTCTCTTATATAAATATAAATATGTTCTCCGTTCATAAAAATAATCTAGCTCCGATATAAAAAAATTTGCTTCATAGCAGTAATAAAAAATTGAATCATCTAACAAAGCCGACACTTATCGCATTGTACAACAATCTTTTAACTCGTACATATAGAAAATTATTTAATTCATATAATATATAAAAAAAGAAAATCATACAGAAATATCCACATTTAGAATAGTATTAATTTTATCTGCTCCCTTTTCGCCGAGATGAGATGGAGTTAATTTGTGGAAAAAAGTTCCTCATAAATTTTCGACACGGGTAGCTCTTTTAAATGGTGAAATTTTCATGCGGAAAATTTTTTGCGCCATATGTAATTTTTGATACCAAAAAGAAAGAAAGAAAAAATGTAGCAGCAGTTTCCCATTGCCGGAGTAATATCGTTCGAAGGTTAAAGCTTTCTGAACCGAATGAAAATTTAGTGAACTTTTACGGCCGGTGTATTAGCAGGGCGTATCAAGAGAAAAGGTAATGTCATATAAAAATCTGCGAGTTTCGAATCCACGATGATAGTTCATTCGTATCATCGTATGTCAATGACAATAGGACGGAAATTCCTTTCGTTAGATTCCATGTTAACGAAAGAGATCATAATTGGCAACTTGGCGGAAAATGGACCGGCTGGAGTAAGCCTGATTGAACAAAGGCCATCTAAATCGAAGAAATGCAGTTGGCAGTCCAATTAAAGAGAGCCCATGCCTTTAGGTCATGTTGGATAGTAATTGGAATTTTTTTTCCGAATCTCCTTTCTTTTTTGCGACGCGTCTGGCCTGTCTGCCTTTCCTGAGATATTGCAAATTAATGGGATATTAGAAGATGGCCCGGAGGTTTTTTTTTATGTTTTATGGGTCTATGGCATGGGATTATAGCTGGTCTAGATATTAAACAGAGAGTGGCCTATGCATTCTGTTGCATTCCACGGAACTTACTAATTGTTTAAAGTTCATGCATTGGATACCAATTCAGCTCATGTAAGCTGGATTTATAAGGTTAAGGTATTGGTATCCGATGACCTGACATTTTCGACGGTGTTAATCCTTTGTGACTTGACTTAATACACTGCATATCTCGGTTTCGGCTCTGTAACATTTCTATACATTATATTGTGATATTGTAAACTGTAATATGAATATTTTGAGAAACTATATTGCACTTAATCAAAAAGATAGAGGCAAACATTATTCTCCATTAAAAACACTTGTTAAAATTCTTGATTAATTGTCGCTTAACACTAGAACAACCAAACCAGTCAAAATGACTGGTACACTATTCTTTCCAAAAATTCTCCAAGTTTATAGAAGAGAAATATGATAGATTTAACGCCGGTAGTTCTAGTGTTAAACTATGTCGATTATTAAATTGAAAGTAATTATTAAATTATTAAATATGAATTGCATTTACCCTATGAAAATCAACAGATATTGTTTTATTTGCAGTAAAATCATATTATGTTAAAAAAGGTACGTCTAAGGAGGAAAAAAGTAACATAGAAGATTATATAGATTTTCTTTTAATTTCGTTTACTTTCTATCTGTATCTTCAATAATTTTTATTCATAAATTATTGATAGCAGTCAATTGTATGAATACATAAGAAACTTCGCTTCTTTTAGAAATAATTCCCGGCACGATGTTGTTAACCTTTACAGTTTCTATTTTTATTTACAAACTCTTTCGCGCCAGAGAGGAAGGGTTCGATAGAGGGTAAGTGTCTGTTATTTTAAAGGACACTTATAAAGACTGACTCTTTTAACCCTTCTTTGTATCTTGCTGATATCGCGTTAATCGTTGCTTCAGAATGAACTTAAATGACGGTACAATTTTCGAGACTAGTCGATGTCGATTTTCGTTATTTTTATTCTATTGACATTTGACTGTCCATTATTTTTTTATGAGGTCCTTCATCCGTGAAGATGTCCTATTAAAGTTAAATATGTACCATTTGTTTCACTCACTTTTATTATTGTCCTTTAGTAGCCAACAATGTATTTCTTTATTAACGTGAAAGAAGAATATCGATTCTATTAAACAAATATTAGTACAGTATTACAGAAGTATTGTTCAAATATTAGAGAAGGACAACAAATAGGGAATGAAAAAGTTCGACGACATTTTGAAACTGTATATTGTAACAGATCTCTATTCGATGTTATTTATGTAGGTATTGTTTGGATTGAAAATATTGTACCAATGAATCGATTCTATGTTACACACTTTATGCAGTGAAATGTGCAGAGGGGAACATAAATTCAATTAAGAAGCTGCTGTGCACATTTTTTCTATTATCGTGTTCATATTTCTTACTCTTTTCCATAAATTCATCGCGTTAGGTTATTTTCCACCGCAGGTACCATAAATTAGACCATGACAACTTCTTGATTTATTCCGTAAGGATTTTATTTACGTTTCATTTAGAAATATACTCGCAGCAATGGACAAATGAAATAAAACTGACAGACAAAACCTCCCTTAAGAAGGGGCCTCCCTTAATATCTCCTTTAAACTTGAAAACGGCCACGAACGAATTCCAGTTATCTTCTTAGATATTTCTAATAAATATTTTTGCAAAGTTGCATCAAAATAGGAGTGTATCAATACCTAAACTTACCTTGTGAGAAGTGCTTTACATATTGCTGAAAATAGAGAAGAAACAATTAAACTTCAAAGTGTTCTCTGATAATAAATATTAGTGCACCTTAAATGGATTCACCCCTTTCAAAAAAGATACGGAATTAAGTTGCAACGGAATATGTAACTATAACGTCAGATTTGCACAGAGTTATGTAAAGTGCGAAACGTTATCTTATTAGTGTTTCTTTTATTTTCAATTCTTGACATATCATGAATAAGATCAACGATGAGGTTACACGTCGGTTTCGTTAAAATGGAACTGTTTTTAGAGGGAACACATTGCCGTAACGATTTCGAATTAACATGCAGTATCTTTGATCTTGCTTGAGAGAGCCGCAGGAGCAGCCCTGCGGCTTTGAGATTATTCGTTAAACAAGGCTAACTGGCAGTTGTACAGTGGAGTTCGAGAAATGTCGAGGATCTTTGCATATCGTTGCTTTAACGTCGGATTTCGCCTGGATGCTTGCAATATTCTTCCACCTGTCGGTACAACGTCTGATGATCTTGTTTAGAATTTTATTATTTGAGAAATCACGGCGTCATGGAAATTTGATAAAAAGTAATTGCAATTTCTTGTCAATTGTTTAACATTTAACACGTCGTTTAACAATAGAACGGTGGCCCATTATTCCTTCGTTTATATTGAAATTATATCTTTATAGATTGGTAGAATTAATTAACAAGTAACGACAGACATTTATTGAGAAATCAATTTCTTATTGTTCACTACCATTTTCATATTGAGTACAGCAACAAATTTAGTAATATTATTGTTTGAAATTGGCAAATAATTTTGTCAAATTTATTTACCACTGATCATCAGTGATCATCACATCATCCAATTGAATTATAAATGAAAAACTTAATATCTATTAACAACGTTTTGAAAAGTCATGATCGCACAAACGTATAGGTTTTTTTATCATCTTTTCCCATGAATCAAATTTGACGGGATAAATCCACGATACCCTGTACATCCCCCATAGTCAAAAAAGACCCTATTAAATGATCAGTTTTACGGATATTAACACAGTCACTTTCGTCGGTTGTCGATAGTGTACACTTCATGGTGATGGTTTATCAATACTGGGATTCTGATGAAAATTCTCATCGATAGCACCCATAACAGTAGTTACTGCAAGCTCCGTGCCGGTGAAATGCAAACAGCACCGACAACATATATTGATAGTAGAACTAAAGGGCCCTTACCAATTTCAGTTTCAGCAGCTTAAATTAAAGCTCTCAAGCAGATTGCACTTGATAAATTCCTTGCTTCTCCCATACTGAAACGGTGGACTGAATTGTACAATGTAAAGGGACTAACAAATTGTTGACTAATATTACTACAGAAGGAAGATAAAAATAAGTTACATTTATAGGAAGCAATTTCTTTTCATAGACAGGTTTTCAAGTCGAGTAGAAAGTATCAGCTACATCCGCTGCTTATTTTGAGGTGACACTTCAATGACTTCAATGACAATAGTAGCAGTAAAAAAAAGAAATAATAAACGCCTGAATGTATTATATACTTCTCGATACTAGTTTCAAATTATTTTCGATATTAACTCTAAAATTCCTGGCGTTATATCTATTTTATTTAAACACTCCAAATAAGTACTTTAGAAAAAGTGAAATAAAAAGGTGAGAAGGATGATCAATTAAGTAATTTAGATTTTCTATGATAAATGTGAAATTATTAGTGCATGGCTCTCCTATCAATTTTCTAACATTATTCTCTAACTGCACTAATAACGCAGTTGCACTCTAAAACAATTATACGGAGCACCCTGTATAAGGGCAAGAAATTCATGCAGATATTCAGGTCGAAGACGGTCCTCATTCATATGCATCTTCCTGCACCTTTTCAATTGCTGAAAGAGGGCCGAATTCTAAAAACTATTACATACATACATCGCGCCATGTTTCACTTCCAACTGCAGTTATGCATCCGCCTTATATAGGGCGTCCGGTGTGCAGCAATTACGCGAACTTTTCGTTGATTCCATCTCTCTAAATTCGGTGAACGGACGGTGAATGAAAGACATTTCTTTTTATCGTTACGATGGAAGCGAGGTCGGCGACATTTCACCACTCATGTTGCACATTCTTTCGCAGGGTGTGTCAGCAAGTTTCCACATTCCTCGATGCGTCTCGGTATTCCATTTGCAAATGACTTCGAACAGCAGTGAATTAACGTGAAATATCTCGCCGACAGGGTGGCAAGTAGTTTCGTGTACTCATTGCTATACCTATGCCTGATAACTGCATTAACGTGACACGGTATCGTTTACGTTTAATCCGAGAATGGTTTCGATGCGGCTATGTCAGAAGCTTCGAGTTCAGGAGGGAACGCGTCGTTGTTGTATTTGCATTCGGGCAAACAGGAGATGCAATTTTCCCCTTGCAAGTGGGGTGATAGAGAGATAGAGAGGCAGAGAGAGGAGAGAGAGGCAGAAATAAGTGAGATACACAGGTGGACGAAGAGAGACAGCGTGAGAAGGGAGAGACAGAGGGGCAGAGAGAAACAGAGGGAGGAGACGGAAGTAGAGGGAGAAAGAAAGCGTGAGGGAAGAAAGACGCAAGAGGGTAGAAAGAAAGAGGAAGAAAGAGAGAGAGAGAGAGAGGAAGACAAAGGGGGGAGATCGAGAGAGAGACAAAAGGGGAGGTGAGAGAGAAGCTTCTGCTGCCATTTGCGAAGGAATCTTCTTGCGAATGGAACGATCGCCTTTGTTAATTTCGATATCCTTCCAGCCCCCAGAGAGGTATTTCCGTGTACGCTGCGCTTCCCCAGATTAGAGGAATTCTAATCTTATCGAAATTCATAGGTTTCGTGTATCACGTTGTCCAGGGAGAAATAATTTCCACGTGTAAAATTCGAAGCGTACAGCGAAGGCCAGCTTCAACTCGAAGACTCGAGGAAAATTTCGATTAAACCGATACAGCATTGTTGCGATTAGAATGCCGCTCCATTAAATGGGCAATTAAAAGAGCAGAGGAGAAAGAATATTAGAGATGGTATCGCTTTTCCCTCGTTCTAAGAGCAGTTTTACCGCGAATTTTTTCAGATTAGCCGCATGCCCTCCGTATTCCTTTGTCACTGCGTGCGCGATGATTCTGAATTAAATTGCTGAAATAAAAATTTATCACTGATTTCGGATAGACCCTATAATTTAACGCAATGTTAATAGGATGAAAATAATTTAATAATTTGATCATAAATACCAAAATACCAAAAATGAACCTGCACTCGTACATATAAAAAAATAACCGGCAACTGCACATACAAAAATAAACCATGAAAATGGAAAGTTCAGAAAACATTAGGTTACTAATTTTTACGCAGAACTATCAATTTTGCGATGTACATTGAGTACGTCATTTTGTTTTTGAAAATGCCGAGTTCAGATTCGTCATCGGTGACCTAAATTATCTCAGCATGTCGATTTTCATCTAAATTGAGGTACACTTTGAAATTTTGGCGGTTTGAGACCACAGCGCGATGGTCGTCTGAATCACGCGCTCTTATAATTTCCTCTCGAAAGAGAGGTGCCATTTGGTAAGAAACGTCCGAATTATCGTCGAAACAATCGTGCCTTTATGGGACATGATAATTGCTTCCTTTTTGTACCGCGAAGCTCATTTTTCTTATTTATAGAACCGTCGCCTTTCTCCTTCGTTTGTACCGTCAGCAGCTCGTCGTATTTTCCATTTTCTTTGAAAAGGAAAAGTAGCACGCGTCACGGAGATTTAACATTGGCAGAGATTAAAAGCATGGAAATAAACGTGGAACGGCACCGTCAACGTTTCTCTCGTGCAAACGGATAGTATATACGTACATAGGATTTTCCTTTGACGGTACACTTTGCCGGCGGAAGCGCCATTCAGGAGAACGAATTGCGTCGACTATCGCGAATAATAATTTCCAGTGTCCCTTTCAGTCTGCCGGACTTTTTATCGAATTTGCGGCTCCACTTTCGAAGTGGTAACAGGAAGACGACAGTGATGACAATCCGACGCGATAAAAACGTTCGGAAAAGTTGCCGAGCGGCCGCGCCGTGGCTAATTCCATTTTTCTCTTTGCATTTTGCGTTGATTTACGGGAGAATGGAATCATTGATAAAAGTGCCGATTCTGAGAAGTGATTCGATTGGCGACAAAGGAACGGTCGATCGGATGTTTAACGGTTTGTATTACTTTCAACGCGGTGTAAGGTTCGACGTGTTATTTCCTATGTATTAACCCTTTGAGGACTAGCGATGCATATATGCGGCCTGAGAAAAAATTCAATTATAGTTTATAGCCGCTTGTATACACAGTTAGAGTTGTAAAATTGAAATACAACCGCTGAAATATGATTAAACAAGTAGTAATTTACAATGTACATGGATTAACAGTATAACTTGCTGATAAAAAGGTGCTTTTGGATCCCAAAGTGAATGGCTATCTCTCAATATTGAAAAATGTCTCTGTCGCGAAATTAAATATCCGCGCGCGTAGCGAGAGCAGCCGAGCCTCGTGACGCTCGCTGCGGACGAAGCCGATGCTTGAGGGAGTGATGAGTGGGGAGTCAAAGGGCACGCGTGAGGCCCGAAAGAGTAGTGTTTTAAGAATATCGAAAGAAAGCGGACCTGTTGTACTCAAACAATAAACGAATTTTTATTTGTACGTTTTTTGTGGTTATATAAATTAACAGTCTCCGTCCGCAAAGGGTTAAATAGGATGACGAAAATGAAGTTTTTGTTATAAAATTTGTTCTTCTGACGAATGTGATTTTTCCACTTTTTCAATTGGTATTTGTTGAACTACTCTTTTATGCACATATGTAATGATTAATTTTCTTTGCACTATAAGCAGTAGAAAGCAATATTTTGCAAGATTCGGCTGTAGATTTTTTATAATCATACGAGCCCTTCGGCTAGGCATCTCCCAAGACACGAAAATGTTAATAATTTTAAATAAAAAAAAGAATAACCTACTTTGAGATATTTCAAGTAAAATCGACGTAGGAAAATGTAAGAGAGCTATGATTGTTTTCACGTAAAAGTGGTAAGGTTCCTTCAAAGGGAAGCAAAGTGGACATTAATTAAATCTCGTTTCTCTGGCAATAAGTAAGACAAAGCCGTGCGAATGAACGTTGAAGGAAAACGGAAGGAAACGGCAGATGGATTTACGCGCGATTAACAGTAAAATTTTAATTACCTTCGCACCATAAATTAATATCCATTAAAGGGCAGAGTCGGGGGATGTTCACTTCCGACGAACGGAGAGACCGCTTTACGCTTACTTTCCAGTCTTCTACGTACGCTTCGACCTCAAAGGAAAATTCTTGCCACCTAATTAATTTCCTGAAACCTCGTACGATGGGAATTCTCCCTTGGAAATCTTCAATGAAACTACGTGGAGTATCTGGGCCAAGTATTTTTATTAAATATGAAATATTGTAAGAAATACAACCTCAGGAAGTCCCTTTCGTAGTTTCTGCGCGATTGGAAAATAATGTTTCATTTGTCGTGGAATACTTTACGTTTTCTTTCAGCATTTTGAAAGAGGAGCTTCTTACATCTCGATGAAATTATTATTATGAAATCGTTCGTGTCGAAGATTGCACTTTCATTCTGCAATGGCCATTTAAAAACCAAATGTTTTACTGTATTCCTTGACAATCGATATTCCTGTTCGAAGCCGACATTCCAGGTATTGGTTTTCAAAGGAAAAACCGATAGTTCTCTTTGATCGGGTATCAGATCGCGGAAATACCTCTAACGCCTGTAACGTTATTTCTGTCGTATGTTAAACTTTTGACTCGTTTTATCGAACGATTCGCAGAATTTTCCAGCATCCAGGCAATCTTCTGGGAAATGTTGCGCAAATTTGAATATTTTATGGTAAATTCTCCACACGGTCAAAAATTGACGAGCCTCGAATTGAGACACCGATATAAAATAATGAGGACGAGCATATTTTTTAATAAACGTCTACACATTAAGAAACGCATTTGGTAAAGAATTACAATCGCGATAAAATTTTAAAGGTCTGCTCTTTCTCCTTATAAAATAGTAAAATGAGAGGCTATGGTGATCAAGGAGATAAGGATACAGCCTTCAATCAGTCCCATAGAGTTCAAATCTTCCCCCATTGCCCGTGGGAAATTTTTCTTACATTATTAATTAATATATCAGAGCCTCGATAGTTTTACACTGACCTGAAACAATAGACTCAATTTCAATTACAGTTAATAGAGCTATAATTGATAAAGTGGAGGATAAAATTTGCAATCAATCGGCCCGAATTCAAATCTTCCCCGCCACCTTTGAAAATTTTTTCCCAAATTATTAACACTAAACATGTCAAAACAGTGAAAATGACCGGTACCTACTTTTTTCTAAAAATTCTCCAATTTAATAGGGGAGCCATGAAGTATATATTCTACTTCTATCTTATATAACATAAATTACTTAATTCACCATCTTTTTCTTCTCTTGATTCCTCTTTTTCCAAAGAACTTATTTAGTATATTTAGATATAATAGATCTAAAGTTGATAGTTTTAGTGTTAAATAATACGTAATAACCTCAGTGGGTCGTAACCCACCTAAAACGGTAGGTCCAAACGAAATTCCTCTAACTGTTAAATCCAAAAAGTAAAAACGAAGCAGCATATCGTAACCGAGCGTGGAATTACAACTTCCTAATCTCAAGAATAACAAACTACCCGTGCAATAAACTCCGCGCCATTAAGTCAAAAATGTTCGCGCGAATTATTAAGACAAAATCTTAAGCAGAGTAATGTTGCATTTTATGGCTTCCGTCTAAATTGCAATTTGGATAAGTTCAAAAGCATCGGGGAACAGTCGCTTCAGTACGTGCAAGTAAGTAGCACCATAAAGTTTTTACAGTTGGCGAAATTCAGTCGTAAGATACCGTGTAAATCATCAACCAACGAGAATTCACGCTGGCTCACCTTCCGTTCACCATAAACTCCTACAATAAAATTAATGGCGGCGTTAGACTCATTCAAAGAAGCAGTAAATTCCTCTCCTTCAGCGCCGCTGAAATGATACCTTCGAGCTTTTTATTTTCGCCTTGGCATTTTCCTTTTGCAATCTCAGGCGTGCAGGAAAGTTTCCTTATTTGGACTAATACTTGCTCATGGTCCTTTCAGGAAATACAATTTAACGAAACGTTTCACTCAATGTTCATGAAATCACCGTGCAAAATTACACCCAAACTACCGTAGAATCTATATTCCATAATACTAAGAAAAAAAGTCAGAATAGATTAACACTAGAACTACCGACGTTAAATCTATCATATTTTAAAATATTAAATAAGTACTTTGAAAAAGGAGGAATCCACAGGCGGGAACGATATTTCGATTCGGTGATTTATGTTTTTTAAGATGGACAGAGAATATTTATTCTAAGACTCTTCTATAAACTTGGAGAATTTTTGGAAAAATTGTGTACCAGTCATTTTGACTGGTTTGGTAGTTCTAGTGTTAATTTACAGAAGTTGAAACCTCATTTGTATAATCGCCAGTGATTATGATTTCTTTATATTAACCCGGCACTCTTTTCCTCTGAAATATAGGGTCGTTTAAAGTACAATTTTCACGAAATTACCTTGCAAAATTACGTTCACATTACTCTAAAATCAATATTCTGTGACATTAAAAAAAAATCACAAAGATTAATTTACAGAAATTAAAAATTTGTCTATTTGTTGGTGATTATAATTTCTTGATGTTCACCCGACACTCTTGTTTCTCTGGAAAAGTGTCATTTACAAGATAGAGATATAATGTTCGAACAGCAGTACGCTCCGTGAATAAAAGTGCTTTTTCGATAATGGCAAATTTCATCCGAGAACACTGAAGGATGTACGTAATTCAGTCGAAGAGAAATGATCCAGTTGAACGGCTGGGAGGAAAGCACAAACCTCGGAAACGACGTCGTTTGTATGCGCGTGTCTTGCATACGATCCCAGGATCTATAATAAAATAGCGTTCCATGTTCTTTCCCTTCTGCTTAATGCTCTTTATTCTGTGAACCGTACTTCGATACGCGAAACATTCGTCTATTTGTACTTCTGACATTTCGAATACCTTTCGCTCTTTTCGAAGAATTTTCAGGATTCAGTGTCTGCGAAAGTAAAAAGTTTTACCTCTTTGCACTTAAAGTAGTCTTACGTTACTCAAATTATTCGCTCAAAGCATCCAGATATAAGCCTTGCAAAAGATAAGAAGTCGGGACCTCCCGAGTCCGCATGCCAGTATTCATTGATATAGCTGGCAAAAATAGTGAAGTCCTCTGGCCTGTGGTTTGTTCTGATTCGCCCGACGGATAGAGACATCCCTCGTTCTGACGACATTTTAGATTCTAACGCCTGATTGGCCGATGAAGCCTAACATTCGTTGCGTCGTCATGGGAACGACGAAAGAAGTATTGCGTTCTCGGTTGTCATTGGTCGATCTCAGGTTTCCGATACGGCGGGGATAGGCTCTCGCCTTACCCTGTGCCTCATATCGCGAGACTTCATATCGTTTGCGAGCTATAATGAAAGTTTGGCATTATACATGAAAATTACTTTTTAGAGTGATGAAAGAGAAAATAAGAGAAAATTAAGTGATTGAAAAGGAGCCATTTCAAAATAACGATGATTTAGAAATTGATTATTTCGAGGTATCAGTTTATGAATTTGATATAATTTGAATGTTAGATCAGAAAATGTAGATAGGGTTATACGTACCCAAAATCTTTCATTATACCGACAAAAGTTCGGCATTAAACAGCAAAGGGTTAAGACTACTTAGAATACGGTTCTAATTGTATTACTAATAATTTCGTTACTCATGAAACAGAATGTCAGACCAACGTAATCGCTTTCATCTGTGGCGTGTACCGCTAAATACTTAAATCCACTTAAATCTTGACGCAGTAAATATGGAATAATTATGGAAATGAAATGAATTTATATCAAACGTAATCTTCGTCAATTAAGTCTTGGAAACGATTAGGATTTCTACAGGAAACACGTATTACAAGACCCAATTCATAAAACGAACTCACCTCAACATCTCCGGTTTCCAATTTTAAGAAACATGAAGACATATAATTGCCTAATTCACATTAAATCTTTCATAGCAATCGAAAGGACTAATCGACAATTTTTTCCAACAGTTCCACAAAGTTATAACACTAATTCCTTTAAATTTCTACATTCACCCCGTAAAGCTACATCAAAAAAATTCAAAATCCTCTCCATCTTTTCATTCCTTTCCTTCAAAATACGCCTCTAAATATTCCTTCGAAACATTCCGTCAAATTTACCGAATTAATCCTCAGCAGTTCTCCTAATAATTAAAAGTCCTTAATCACACGCACTGCAATTGGCTAATCGCTCAATCGAGCTTACAAAACGACGCGTAATCTTTCAATTCAACCAGCCTTCCTTTAATTACATTCCGCATCAGGGGAATAATCGCTCCCAACAAGTAGTTAATATATCGCTTATCGCGCCCATCTGCAAATCGCGGTGTGCAGCTTTACAGCGGAAAGTTCGACAGTTCGGTATGCAGGCACGAGAAATGGCTTAAAAGATTCTAGGCACGAGAATCGGGGAATGGTAAAGCCCTACGGGCTAGCACGTTGACAAATGATGGTCTTTTGACATGCGACGATATTTTTACTCGGTCGACTCGGTGCATAACGTTGGTAATCTGTTCCTCGAAAGCTGCAACCATAACTCGGCCAAAGAAATACGATTCGGTTGAACAGGTGAGAGAGAATGCACAAATCTTAGCCGGCGTGTCGGCTGGTGTGTGCACACGCTACCTGCGTGATTCATATACCCAAATTCCCGAATACATTCTGGCATATTAAAGTGAGGGTAATGAAATATCGTTGATTTACGAGATCGTACTTCGCAAAGACCGTGCGAATAAAGAGATCGGAGGGACTTGGCACGTTCTCCGACACTGATCGTCGATGATCGACGGTGGAATTTGTTGTTGGTGGTCTTGATTTTCGGGTGGTCGCTGTGTTATGAACCAACTTTGTTGCCAAGGTGGATTTTAATGTTGAATCATTGTCTTCTTTTTGCATGATTATTTTTAAATAGGAGAGGAAGTAGCAGGTGTGTTCAGTTATAAGTACTAAAAGCTTGCGCCTGGGAAGCTATCTTTATGGACCTACCAATAGTCTCATATTGATAACCTTGATAATATAGCAGTCTAATATTATCAGAAAGATGTATTTTATATGGGATAGATTGCTCATAGCACTTGTGTTAATCAGTCACTTTTTCTTACCACAATGAGCACCATAATTCCTATAAATACCGAACTCTTTCGATCATCCTGAGTCTAATAATTAAAAAAACAATTCTCCTTATCTCTTTCTCACAATTCCATCTCCGAATCACAGTCAGCACCTAAGAACTCCCACGAGTCCACTCTAAAGACGTTTCAATTTTCAAACGAGTCTTAATAGCTCCTTCGTTACGTCCTCCATCGTTTATTTAAGCCGTCTCTGTGCATCCACACTGAAGCTTTATTTCGGAACAGTCATGTATACACGCACGTGCACACACCCGACGATACAACAGGGAGACTTTGGCCACCGGAATAATTATGAAC
The DNA here is from genome assembly GCA_963989415.1 of Cerceris ruficornis. Classification (NCBI taxonomy): domain Eukaryota; kingdom Metazoa; phylum Arthropoda; class Insecta; order Hymenoptera; family Crabronidae; genus Cerceris; species Cerceris ruficornis. The sequence continues at coordinate 8,978,939 of OZ022523.1, forward strand.
GACGACGTTCCGAATTTCAAAATTACCGACAATTCCGCTTTGTTCCGCTCTCGTCGTCTGTTCCGGCCTTTTCACCCGGTCTATGCGCCATAGAACAGACACAATCTTTCCTCCGACATGTACGTACAGAGCGCTCATGAAGATACGATTCGAGCGGACAACCAAGAAAGAGGTTTAAAGGGTGAAGAATAGCGGAGGACAGAGGTAAAGAGAGAAAGATAAAGAGCGAGAGAGAGAGAGAGAGATGAAACAAGAACAAACCTCGGAAACGGCGACATTTGTATGCATGCGACTTCTGCGCGATATATACCCTCACCCGGGACGCTTCTTTCGTTGCATTCAGGCCGACCTGCTGATGCAGTGCAACTGCACCGACGCGTATAGGCTGTGCATTTGCTCGGAGATAGGATGGTAATGCTGATAACGTTCGTTTATTAGGATTTGAGGATGTTGGGTAACTGTTTTCGCGGTCGGCTGCTTCAAGTGTTATCCAAGAATTTAGCTTTTTAGCTGTTGTGATTAGTTGATCGTTTTATAAAATGTTTTTAGAAAATTATTTTTTTGTCAGGATATTTCTATATGATGAAATTTGGGATCAAATTTAGGAGTTTTTTTAATTATTCACATTTTATTTTTAGAATATTGCCATTCATTATAATACTTATTAATACAATTTGTGATTAGTCAATCGTTTTATAAAATCTTTTTATAAAACTATTTTCTTGTCAGGATATTTCTATATGATGAAATTTGGGATCAATTTTAGGAGTTTTTTTAATTATTCACATTTTATTTTTAGAATATTGCCATTCATTATAATACTTACTATTACAATTTGTGATTAGTTGATCGTTTTGTAAAATGTTTTTATAAAATTAATTTCTTGTCAGACTGATAACCAGATATTTCGTAAAACGTACAACAGCAAACAAAATAATTGAAGTTGTCTTTGTGTCGATTGCAAATTATATTGTGAGTTATTTCTGAATTTTAATAACGCATTACGTTCGTTGAATGTATTTTAATATTGATATACTACTATTGTATTATCGAAGCGTTAAATTTCAGGTTTAACACGTTCGCCGTTCTTCTGATATCCATTCCAACGAAATATTGAATAATACGTAATTATATCTGCCCCATAATTTTCGTAGAATTAGACAGTTTTGCAAGCAAAACCCGATGTACCGGTTCAGATTAATTGCATGTAATAATATCCATCTCATAATAAGGCGGTAGAAGCAGGAAACATCTTCATTTCCGAAAAGTTAAAATCGTCTAAACGTTACAAAACATAGAATTAAACTGATCGAATAGCATTACGACTTGTCAGCTTACAATTCAAGACCTCAGCGCAAAGATCGGCAATTAAAAATCTACCAATGTCAAAATAGACGTGTGATCCTCTCCTAATTGTCTCTTAAGATACAACATTAGGTCAGGAGATACAACAAACATCTTCATCCCCCGAAAGTTTAAGTCATCTAAAAGTTATAAAACTTACAGTTAAATTACTCTAATCTGCTCGACGCAAAGAGCGCTAATTTGAAAGCTACAAATCAAATAAAAATTCATATATAATCTTTTCTTACAATTTTCTCGACAGAAAACACTATATTAACTATATAATATAAGATCACACAGACCATACAAAGAAAACACTATTTTAACTATACGATATGAGATCACAAAGAATTAATGTCAACTCAATCAATAAATATTTCGTAATTACCACACAGTCCTCAAAGTACCTCCGCCGACTCTTAAATCTCGTTATCTACACAAACTCCATATGTTTTCAAACTACAGCCCTTTCCGGAATGTTCAAAGCTTCCAGAACCGTGTGAAAAATTCCAAACGAAAGATAGTTGAATTAATTAAAAGACTCTGGGCGTTTATCGTAACGCGATGAAAAGAAGGGAGTTCTCACGCGTACTTTGACTCGAGGATTAAACTGTATTCGCCGTTTTGCAAAAATTTCCAGGAGCACAATATAAAGGGTTTCCACTTTATACCGTTGTATACGATGCAACGCCGGCAGTTCATAGACCCGGATATTATCTCTAGACGACACGATGAAAAAGTATGGACCGCCCGTTAGGTTGCAGCTGATGCCGCATACGCATACACAGCCGTTGCACCCGGTGCAAATTGCTCGTTCTATTATTCAGGCGAATGTAAAAGCCCTGTAAAGTTCGACGCGTGGTTAAGCGCGTGTATCGCGGAAAGAGAAAGACGAAGATAGTCGAAACTCGGTCGAAAGCTCTCCGACAAGCCGACTAAAACCGTCTGTTTCGAGGAATTTTCGAAAACATTCGCATACTTTTCCACCAGTGCACCGGTTACGTTTCCATTAGTTCCCTCGTGTTTGACTTGCATCCCTTGAAAAGAATACGGCAGAAGCAATTATAGGATTTAAAGGGGAAAGGTATCGTCCGGTAAAAGGCGGGAAAATAATTTCCGTTTAAATTCAGTGGAATCCCATAATGGCCGTTTCTCAATTGCCGAGGGGAAGAGATGCATTGTAAAGTGACTGCGTTGTTGCACACTGAATCCTTAATTAGAAACATAATTTCCTTCCGACTCTCGCGGAATCGCAAAGAACGTCTTCTCCCGTAATTGTACCCGGAACTTTCCACTCTTTCCTCACTGAGCAATTAACACGCAAGTTTATAAACAATTTTCAAACGTTTTACGAAACTTCCCGATCCTTTAACGACCGTTCTCCTTTACGTCATTTTTCATTTGTTAGGTCGTTCAGCTCTTGGTACGGTTTACACTTCACGGCACGACGTTCTCTCTCCCTTCGGAGAGTCGAACAATTAAATTACTGTTAACACTTTTCAAGCTCAACCAGTCAGTATTAATTTATCAAGCGTTAATCGTGTTAACTCGGAAAAAAAAGCTGGCGGAAGTTGTAACTACCATAAACAGAGTGGACAACTGTGACTTATGGGGGAGCGTCGGTGCAAGAAGTTCGCGGAGAACGGAGTGACACTTGACATTATTTATTAAAACTTCTTCACGGTCTGGAACACTTTGTACCTGATTTAAGTACGTAATTGAAGGCATTAAAGTGCAATATCTTGTAATATCGTGTCGCTGTATTTATACGATCGTACGACTCGCTTTATTATTCACACGCTCGTAAAAGCGCGGTAAAGTTCGACAAGCGGTAAACCGGGGAGAAGATGGGAAGTTTCGTCGTGGTATGACACAGAGTTCACCAAAGTCGTAACGTTGGATAGTTTGCTTATTATTTCGAAGCATTCCTTACCTCGAACTTTCGACGATGCCTGATTTTCTTCCTTTCGTGTCTTTCACCTTGTGACGAGGACAAATAGAGGGCGGAGAGGTAAGAATTACACGAAGAATAAATTCTTCTGATGGATAATATTTTGGTTTACTTAAGAACGCGAAAAAACAGCTGGGAAAAGCACTTTGGACAATCAGGATTTGGATTAGGATTTATTCAGGATTGAATGGTGAAAATCAGTCGGAAAAGTAATACGATTTTTTTTTTAATTCTTCGTGAGGGTTGTTATCAATGAATATACCCTGGTTTCTTCGTTGAGGGTTTCAGCTTATTATATTTTCGAATATATTTGCATAAAATCACGCAAATACCATATTTAATAACTGGCTAATTGTGAGTTTCCGAATATTTTTCAAAGACGTTTGTCCGTCAGTATACGTGAGAATTGCAACGACGGTTTGTCTGTATGGCTGACACAATCCGCTGTTAACTACTGTCTACTCAAACTCGACCCAAGCTACTGCGATATATTTGGTAGCTTAGAAAAAGACTACCAATGAATGTCTGCCCTTGAACAGAGTTGCAATAATGGTTCTCCATCAGGCTGGCATAACCAGATGTTAACTACTGTCTACTCAAACTCAGCCTAAGCTACTGGGAAACATTTGGTACCTCGGAAACAGACTGCGAATGAATATCTTTCCTTCTGACTACATATTGGATGAATAAAATTGAAATAATTCTTCTCAATCTGGCTGATAGAACCCGCTGTTAATTACTGTCTACTCAAACTCGGTCTAAGCTACTGCGATATATTTGGTAGCCTATAAAAAGACTACCAATGAATATATCTGCCCTTGAACAGAGTAGTAATAATGGTTCTCCATCAGGCTGGCATAACCAGATGTTAACTACTGTCTACTCAAACTCAGCCCAAGCTACTGGGAAACGTTTGGTACCGCGAGAAAAGACTGTCGAGGACTATCTGCGTTAGTAACAACATATTCTATGAACAGAGCTGCAAACATAGTTTCTCCGTTCGGCTGACATATCCCGATGTTAACTACTGCCTCTTCAAATTCAGTCTAGACTACTGTGAAACATTGTAGACTGCCAAGGAATAGAACTTTCTCTCCGTTTTTCCTTTCTAAAATCTTAGTTACTTTGGATGCACACGAAGAATTTTTCACTTACAATTAGACAACTTTCACAGTCACCGGAGCATACGAACGACGCAAGTTTCCAACAGGAAACGAAATCATTCTCACTTGTCAACGCTCTTCCACGTTTTGCAAGAAATTGAAACTCGACGGCATTATCGTGCTTAATGAAGCTGTATAACCACGCACGTTACGACATCGTGGTTCGTAGGATAATTTCATCGTAATTACAAGGATATGGTCGCCTCGGCATACAGAAAGACGCGTGAACTTCTGACCTGACCTGCCATAAAGGGCAGTTTAGCTGGATACGGGCTTTAACAATATTCATAAATTCATAAATGTGGCCTTTCGGACTGACCCGTCCAATGAATTTACTGGAAACGGACTTCAGCTACGTCCAGGACTCTGTTCTCTTTACCAGCAATGAATATTTACTCTCTTCCGTCAGAATCTCTGACTTTCTTTTTCTTCCTTTCAATCTTCCTCCAACGCTTTACCTCGCTCCTTCGTTTCTCGCTGCTCTCGGAAAGTAATTAAAATGCAGTAAAAATGCAAATAAACGAAGTGTATGCCTGTGAGCGAGGGGGTAACACATACGGTTTTAGTTAAATATTCATCAAATACCTTAAGCTGATGTTTTTGCTACTGTTTCTTCATTTATTTATACCTTCGAACCAATGCTGGTCTCGTGGGTGCAGAGATAAAAAGAGTTATAGGAACTTTTCAAATTTTTTGCCTTACAATATTTAATTGCACTCGTGACAGGAATCAACATTTGATGATAGCAACAACAACAATTATTGAGGGATAATTACTAAAGTAAATATTTACTCAGGGAGACAGAAAGTTGTAATCGAAACTCCTTACACTGAAAACCTCCCATTTACAATGACTGAATAATTAAATTAATTTAAAATAAATGACTCTTAACTAAAAAAACGTTTGCCGACCCCTAGCCTAGCTCAACACGGAACAGTAAAATGTTAATCAATGAATACAACAATGGCATTCATACGTATCGTCGTAGTATCAGTGAATACTGCAGCAATGCGAGTCATCCAAGCGAAAAAAGGCGATATCTTCATAAACAATCAGGTTTTTTTAGCAGTACATGTCTCTAGGCTTGACTACAGAGATTGCTGGTCAATACAGGACCGATTCGAACGGACACAGAAACTGAATAATGCAGGAATTCCCGTGGGCAAGCCTGGCCTGTTAGTAGTTAATCGAATATCGACTACATGGAACAAGTGGAATCTCAGGTGATTATCGGGTCAGTTTCCTTCGATAACGGTCCTTTCGTTTCTTTGAAATACTCCTTTTTTAGACTTTACTTACTCCTTTATCTCAGTCTCTTGTTTTAAACGAATCAGTCGACGGTTTTTGGGACAATGTTAATTTCTGCGCCATTCCCCTGCGATGTACTTTGAATTTACACGAGGCTTAATGATTTGATGGATCGAGTGAAATGTACATATTTTTCTGCTTCTTGCTGATGAACAATTTAAATTGTACTGACGTATTGACTTTTAAGGTATTTGAGTTATTTTAAAATAAAAGAAGCATAATTAATTGAGAAATGGAAGGATGAGAATAATTTTGTATATTTTTGTTTACTGTATTAAACGGCAAACCTGAAATGAGAAGGTGAACTGGAAAACTACTGTAGGCAGCAATTCTAATTTACTCTACGTAAAGAAATCTCGATTATTCAAGTCTATTGTTGACATTAAATAAGAAAAAAATTGGAGATTGGAGACAGTATTGATATTATGCATTAATTCCAGGTATTTTACGAAAGAAAAACCTTATTTAACTTATTAAAATACATAGTTTCCGGGTACGTTCGATTTACGTCTGACTTATGGGAGGACTTACTACTTTCATCAGTAGAAATCAATACAAAGCTGTCGACAACATTAAAACCTTATCTATCAGCACGTTAAAATAAAAATCAGTAAATATGCCGCTAAATAAAGTATAAAAAAAATATAAAATCATTATTTTTCTACGATCAAAAGAATTGCATTAGAATTAACAAAGATCACCAAGAGAAAACCTACTTTCTTCAAGAACTAAAGCCCAAGCAATTAACACTAGATCCAGCAAGGCAATTAAAATGACTGGTTTCTCATTTATTATAAAAATTCTCCAAGTTTATAGCCATAGAGTAGATACTCTACATCCATCTTATAAAATAAAAATTACTGAATTAATCTTCATATCCACCTTACGATTCCTCTTCTTTTTAAACTACTTACTCAATGTATTTAAATACAATCGATTTAACGCCGTTGGTTCCAGTGTCAAGTGAAAATACTCCATAAACTTCACATTTAAAATGACGAAATAAAGTTTTACCGTATATTTCACAGTTTTCGTATGTCAAGCAGTTAGCCGGACCTATGATCGACCGTAAAATAAACTTTGCTAATCAACGATACCTTTGCTCACACTTTAACGCGACCATCCCTAATCATGTGAAATACCGCAATTTTATCGTACGGTAAACTGACTAACATTTACAGAGTAGTTCTGTTATCCGGTGTCCAATATCGTTTACACAAAAAGAAAAGCAGAACCATTCACTGCATCACGAGCTGCGGTTAAGCGAGGAAGTTTAACCAGTCTATAAGTGAAATTCAAATATGTACCCTGTGTATATCAGAAAGTACTTTGGCATGGCAGTGCGGTAGTTTGTACGTCAACGCTTAAAGAAAACTTTCCGCGTGTTAACATCGAGTATGCACTGTCTATAGCGGTTTGAGCATTTCAGCTTGTTAATTGAGTATCGATGAATTGTGGGTAATTCAGTTCTGTCAGGAACAATTGAGCGGTCAATACAACGAATTATTCGAACGTCAGTGTATGCATGCAGATTTTATTGAATTCAGAGTGAACCTGAAGGGCGTATTTTATTAAATGTGTTTCAGGTAATTATATATTGTATGTGTTACCGTTAAAGAGTATAATTCCGTTATTTCATAAAATAAGTAGGCATTTCATGAAATAATTGACCATAAAATACCTAGTTATTTTATGAAATAACGGATACCACGCTTTGACGGTAACATATGTGTATTGTTTAGAAGGTGGGAGTAAAATTGAAAAAATGATAATAGAATGGTATTTATCCGAAGGAAAAATTATTTAAAATTTCAAGATACAATGATTCAGGTGGCAGCGATATATGGCTACACTGATACAGGAAAATTACCATTTCAAAGATAATACGATCGTTATTTTGACTGAATTCTAGTTGATATACTATATTAAAAGATAATGATAAAGTAAGACTGTTAAATAATATAATGAAACGTCTTCGGTTTAACCATTTAAATTTTTTACACGGCGTGAGACGAAGACAGTTCTCTACGTCTGGAAAACGTCAACAGCTGCGATGGAATATGAAACAAATGACGTTTCTCAGACGTCATTGTATGTCAAGGAGTCAAAGGGGGTAAAAGGTGCTTCTGCAAATGACACCCTTGCATGTCATTTGTCGATTGTTAATGTCTCAAGTTCGAAATATTTAAAACTTCATTCATGACACTTTGGCCGAACAACCCTCAACAAGTGTACACACTTGAACTGAGAAACCGGGGATATAGAGCAGGCGTCAGCTCCCCTTAAAGGTCCCTCTTCTGAGGTCACTGACCTTTGCGAACATCACCCCTGCGTTCATTTTACAGCTGAAAGTACTTATCAGCAGCATATTTACACTTCTTAATTGGTAATACTTGGTAATATGCGTAATATTTCTTAATACTTGGTAATTAGTAATTTCAGTAGATTCAGGATGGGACCTAGGTGTTAATCAAATAACCAGATCTAACACGGACGTGTCTCATTTATCTAAGACTCTCGCCAAGCCTTAACCGAGGCCTAATCTAAATCTTCCTCCTGTACAAAATTCAAAAATCCTAACGCAAGTTTTTCAAAAACATCATGCCAAGATTCATCAAAATTTGCCTTCCTCCCTAACCAGAAAGCTTACAAAAAAAGTCCTACGTTCATTCAACCTTGAACATCTCTCCCTTTAACCCTTTCAACACTGAATTTTATTTCTTCAAAAAATGACTAATTTTTAGCAGTGTATATTTTGTGACACAGGAAATGGAATAAAAGTACGACTGAGAATGAAATATATTTTTTCTATTTCACGAGTTTTCAGATTTTCAGTTGGGATAGCATAGATCCCAGTAGTATGTTACTGCTGGGATATTTTTATAAATATTGCCATATAAACAAAATAATATATGGAAATAAATTGTACAATAATAACATGAAAATTACATGATAATGCTTGGGATATAAAATATCCCAGTAGTGTTGTAAGGGTTAAACCTTCCCTTTAAACCATCCCCGTCTCATCGATCGACTTCTACACCCCACATCATCACCTCCCAAAACACAAATAGCATTATACTTCCAACCTCGCCAAAATCCTCCTTCAAACCCTGCAAAAACTCCCGCGCCGACTCAACATCGCTACATCAAAGAAAAACCTCCACCCTCAAAATTACCTCCATCCCAACCGCGACGCTCTTCCACCGCGAGTCGTTCTTCGAAACAGGAAACCCTCGTATCTGGAAAAATACCTGAGACAGACACTGCCATAAACGGCAACGGCACGCAGTCTGCTACGTTCAGCGCGTGCAGGTCGCTGCACATGCACCGTCGTCGGCCATTCTCACGTGCATGTGTCGATGTTTGCGTCGGTTTTAAGGAGGAAAGCGAGGTCAGGTCGATTGCCAGTCAGCGGAGACCTTGACTCAGTGGCCGTAAGCTTTGAGTACGCATGCGCGCTATGTACTACGGCCGGGTTTCCCCTTTCCTGCCTTATTCCTACTCCATTCCCATTGCTCCCACCGTGTCGTGGCGTCAGCCAGGACGAGCCAGCGGCGTATACGCTGCTGTCGTTACTATTACTACGTTCTACCCCCTCTATTTCGTTCCGACGCCTCACCACCCACTCAGTTCTCATCCGGGCCACTCGGTCCAACCATCCCTTTCCACCCCTATCGCCCCGTTTTTCACCCCTTCCCACGTGCACCCCTGGACCACCTCTACGCGACCAATTAACCGATACGTCACTGGCAGGGTGCAAGGCACGGATCGTAGCCGCGTCAGCGCAGAATCATTGAAAAAAAGCCATTTTTTCCCGGCAAGGACGAACGGCCGGTTCACCAGCGTGACTGGTTCGAGGGAGAAACCGAAAGGTCGGATGAAATATTTCTCGAGTTGAATACACGAGTAGGATATTATATTTATGAATTGATGAAACGCGTCCGCGAGTAACGTCCGCGAGGTTTCTTATTCATACGTTTTGGGGTTTTCGGGGGGATTTATGGGAGAGGGATTGTTCAGGGGTGTTTGGAGGGCGGGGGAAAAATGTGGGTGCTTGTGGGGAATTTCGTGATAAGGAGGATTTAATAATTTAGGATTGAGAGTAATTTCTTGGGTATTTTAGTTGCCGAGGTATTATTCGCGTGTTTCAGGGGAATTCTGGTGGTTCTTGCGAGTCCAGAGGGAAAGAAGTGATGGGAAGAAATTAAGAGGTTTAATTTTATGTTCTGGGAATGTTTGCGTTATTCATGGAGATATCGATAATCGATGTCTCGTTGGTTTCGTCGCGTCAATGTTTGGAGTTGATAGATGCCGAGAAACGTATTAATACGGTTTTCCTTGAGAGGAATCAGAAGGGAAGAAATATACTGGTCAATGATTTATGGAAATGTATTTTAAAGCTGTGGAAGATGAGAATGAGTGACCTGGCGTGGTGGAAAGAGGGCAGAAGAGTATGAGAAAACGTTGGTGCCTTTGCAGATGCTAAGACGATAATAAGTAGGCATAAATTATTACCGGGTGGAACGAAACATCGCAATGAAATAGGCTTACAGTTAGTATACAGTAGTTTTAAGTAGAACGTGTTAGAGCATGATCAAACCCAAGACAGAGTAGATTGTATCTGACACATTAAATTTTACTTTTATAAGCTTATTTCAGAATGATAAAGTAAAGGTATAGCTAGAAAATGTTGCACGTTACTTATTTATATTTCAATATGGAAAAAAGGAACAAGAAAAAATAGTTTTCCGTTGCTATGTTTCTCAATCTGTATTATCACAGAAGTTTTTGATTTTTACTAACAAATTAACACGTTTATCTTTTTATTAAAATTTCTACTTTTTAAAATATCAAGACTATTCTGCAAATGCCTTTCCTACGATTCCGAGTACTGTCAGTGAAATGAAGTCGGTTGAGTAAAATTGCGAAAAAATTCATATCTTTCTAAAAGGATTAATTTGTTATCTCATATTTGAAGGCAAAGAAAGACGAAGAGGTTTGACGTACATTAAAAAACGATCATGGTATAATTCTCGAAACGAAGTACACGAGAGTAAAGGGCAGCTAAGCTAGACATTATTAAGCCATTGAACTTTATCCTTCGCCATTTGTTTTATCATCGATTGAAAAGGGAATATATCACGTTTCAGTTGCGTGAAATGCCGCCGTAATGGATTTCTGAGTGTCTTTTAATCGTTTCCATATTTTCGGATTGCTTTTAGATCCGAATTTCGCCGAGCAAGCCACTGACATGCAGATGAATTAATGAAACGAGCAAACTTTTGAAATATAATGCTCTGGGACAACGATATTTCGAAATACGTTCTACATTTTTCCCCGGGGATTGGATTTGCATGAAAGGCAAATATCACGTATACGAATTAATGAAATATGGATGCTACCCTCCTTCGATGAATTTAATTCTCGCAATGCCTCGCCCCTTCGTAAGACGGTAGAAATTTCTTTTGGGAATTGACATTGTGTTTTACAGTGTGGCGTCGGCGATATTTCTAAATTTTCACTTTGCGGTGAATCTCTGGTCAGATAATGAGACTTTCCATATAATAGAAATTACTGGTCATTCTTTATTTAAATAATTTAATGTTTATCTGTGGCATTCGTAGTTAAAAAAGTAATTGTAGGGCAATTATTTAACATTGCTACGCGCACTAGTGAAGAAAATTGCAAGTCCAAGATTTAAATCGTTCCTAATTCCACAAAATTCGATTTTGGTATCATCAACGTGTCAAAAGTCACTAGACCATTTTAAAATACATTAACTTTCTCGCTATTAATGTTTTTATAAAAAAAAACAAATTGCATTTACAAAACTAATTAAAAACAATTTTCAAGAAGTATATCTATTCTTCGTAAAATAATTAATGTGAATTTTTAGTAGATATTTAACAGACAACTCTTGGACCATCCTGTATAGTCAATTCCCGCGTGAATATAGCAAAAATAAAATTTTTCTAAGTCGAGCGAATTGAAGGTCAAGCAGGATCCCTTTGAACACTCCGGGCGCATAATTTATGGAATAAAATTCGATTTTTACTCGCTCGTTCCAGGCCGTATCTAAATTCGTTGTCTTCCCCTGGATAACGCTGCTCTTTTCCTTCCTATTTATAGAGACTTCTCCTTTCCTCTACCTATTCAGCCTTGGAGAGATTTCGACGTGAACGATCGGCCGCGCAGAATCTCACGTAAAACCGTGTTCTTTTATCGAAGGATATAGCCTTCCATTTACGTTTACCCAGCTCGATGCTGTGCCGATACGGCCACATGACAGGATATGTATAAACGATGCATATCATCGAACTCAAATGGAGCACGAGTCGCTGTGCGATTTGTCTTGGAAAAACGAAAAAACTGCTGGAACCTGCTGTAGTTTCACTTTTCATGCGAGCCTGTATCGTCACTTTCTAGGTTTCCAATTTTTCTACGGGCTAAATGTTTTTGCATAGAGGATTACGATGTTCGTTGTGTAGCTCGATCTTTTTGAAAATCAAATGACTATTTAATTATTGAACACGTATATAAATATTCTGAGTACTCTTTCAAAGCAGAGTTCAAAGCAGAAATAAGGCTAATATACTGTGCTTATTTATTGTCTTTCAGTTTCTTGTTGTTCGAAAATATTTCGAAGCATCAAAATTACAAAGACTTTTCTTCAAATTTGAATCCAAACGGAAAAAGATAAGCTTTTTAATTACGGAATAAATATACTCGTGACCCCTATCAATTGTCGCCCCCATCAATTGAAACACCTTACATCAGCTGCTCTGTTTGAAAGCAGATTCAAAAAATTGCAATTTTACAACCTCACTGATAATTTACTAAATGTTATTCTTATTTGTTTCTATTTATCTTCACAAAGAACACCCTGTCGACCACAGTCCCCCGCAACCCCTATCAACCGTTCCCTCCATCAATTAAAACACCTTACATCAGCTGTCCTGTTTGAAAGCAGATTTCAAAAAATTGTAATTTTACAACCCGACTGATAATTTAATACATGTCACTTTTATTTGTTTCTATTTCTCTTCACAAAGAATACTCCGTCGACCACAGTCACCCCCATCAGTTAAAACACCTTACCTCAGCTGTTCTGTTTGAAAGCGGATTCCAAACATTGCAATTTTACAACCCGACTGATAATTTACTAAATGTTAACCTTATTTGTTTCTATTTCTCTTCACAAAGAATACTCCGTCGACCACAGTCACCCCCATCAGTTGAAACACCTTGCCTCAGCTGTTCTGTTTGAAAGCAGATTCCAAAAAATTGCAATTTTACAATCTGACTGATAATTTACTAAATGTTATCCTTATTTGTTTCTATTTATCTTCACAAAGAATACTCCGTCGACCACAATCACCCTCGTCAATTAAAGCACAAAAAATTGCAATTTTACAGTACGGCCGATAATTTACTATACGCTACCTTCATCTCCTGTCTCTATTTCCCCTCACAAAGAACACCCTGCCGACCACAGTCACCCGCAACCCCTATCAAACGTTCCCTCCATCAATTAAAACACCTTACATCAACCACCGTCTCTTCGTTCCCCAACTCTTTTGTCCGTTCTCCAGTGTACTTTGCCGAGCCATCGTTCGTGGTCTATCCCATTATACGATGAAGTCAGAGCTAACAAAAACGAATGCCCCGCACCTAAATCGGTAACGGCGTTGCTTTTGCCGAGGATACGTCGATGTTCGTATTTTCAGAGGCACTTCCACGCGGCTGTCAATATGCATAACCTATTTTTTCCCGTGCTCCCGTTCTCCTCTCTCTCGCGTGAACCGAATAACGAAAGCCATCGCCCGGAGAGTGGTCTGAATCTTTTAGCCGGCGTACATAGTTCGATCTGCCGTGCACATACGCGATGCGCTTCGATTTCTCTTATGTATTACGTAATGCCCTTCTACAATACCGAAGAGCCGGTAGCCGCGACATTTAACCTTTGTCCCGTTGCTTCGACGGGGAAATTGCAACGGGCAAATAGCACCGCCGTTAACGGGCCACTCTGCTTGTACAACTTTTTCTCGTGTTCTTCGTATTATACAGGAGAGACGTGGCAATGGGACTTTTTTTTGTAAGGTCGTGGTATTATTTTCTGATATTCGGGTCAGGGGAAGTTTTAATCGATGCAACTTTTTTGACGGCACGAGTCGCGAGTGGAACTCTGCTTCTGCTGGGGATATGTTGGTTGAGAATACTGGAATTTGGGACATGGTATGTAGCGTTGGATGATTCTGGATCGTTTGGGGTTGATTTGGAAGCTGAGACTGGCTGGAGGATGTAGAAATGTGAAGATGAATGGCGGAGGACTTTGTTGCTGAAGGTGGATGTCGAAGGAGATCCTTGTGAGTTCCGCTTGTGTGCATGGTGATAAGGGTGCCATTTTTTTACTAATTATCTACGGAGATTTGATAACGATTTAGTATCTTCATACTGATACGACTTACTACCTTGTATTATTGCTCGCATTAAATAATAATGAAGAGTTTTATGAAAGTAACTACACCCGGGTGATAAAAAAGTGCAGAAGTAAGTCATACCGTAAACAATTAAGAGTTAATCGTGTATTCTTGAGTCACAAGTGAAGCTATTGCAACAAATATCTTTCATATAATTACTTTGGATCATTACGGCGTTATGAAGAAGAAAAGATAGGAATAATGAAAAACCTGTGTTTCATTGCAGCCGTGAAATAATCCGCAGACTATCATAAATAATCTCTAAGTCAGTGTGCAAAGTACTTTTTCATGTTTCCTCGTGAGTTATGTGAAATAGTTAAAAACGATAAAGCCCCTACAAGCCACATTATTCATGCTTGTCAACTTTGAGTCAAATATTACAGTTTTCGTGTACGGTAGTCGTATCGGGGATGTTGTGTACATTTTGAATATTTAATGTATCAGGTACTTCGTCCGTCGTGACTCATTATTAATTTGGCTCTTTCGTATCCTTTAATTATCATGGAACGTTTATAAGACCGTTCTGAATATTCATCTGTCCCTTGAAAATAGGTAATTATAAAAAAAAATAGTTTCAATGTATTCGCAGATATAGCAAATTAAATATTATTGTTTCAGGATGAAAAATGATTTATTTGTTGACCGGCACACGAGTTATTTGAAGGATTCTAATAAAAAATGGAAAATGGGAGACAAAATTCTTGGGCAGATTTAATTTTCTGTACTATCGTGCTTGTAGCATCAATATTAAACGTCTTTTTCTATTATTCCGCCATTAAATTTTTACACAATTGAGTTCTTACAATTCCTCGAGAGGGTCTGATTTAAAGATGCAAATGAAGAAGTTTGAATTCACGATTGATAAATCAGTCTCCCGAGACTTCGTCGAACAGGGTATTTTACTTAAATCTCGAAAGCAGGACAAGATAATAAAAGATCTCACGCAACTCATTTGTCGTATCATTACATTAATAATCCTCAAAATATAAAATAACCGTAGCAAACCTGTCACGTCTGCCTTATCGGTCTGTCTGGGTTAAGTCTGATTTGGACGGAAACTAATCAAAAAGTTATGTAAACTTGTAGATCGAATTAACTGTCGATACAGAAAAATAACAAAACTTAAATTGTTAATTCCAGCGGAATAGTTAACCCTTTCAACACTGAATTTTATTTCTTCAGAAAATGACTAATTTTTAGCAGTGTATATTTTCTGACACAGGAAATGGAATAAAAATACGACTGAGAATGAAATATATTTTGTTTTACCTCAGGAGTTTTCAGATTTTCAACTGGGATAGCATAGATCCCAGTAGTATGTTACTGCTGGGATATTTTCATCCCAGCAGTAAATATTGTCACATAAACAAAATAATATATGGAAATAAATTGTACAATAATAACCTGAAAATCATATGATAATGTTTGGGATATAAAATATCCCCGTAGTGTTGCAAGGGTTAACATACACTTGTACACACGATCCTCATAATTTATAAAGCACCTTCACCAACCATACCAAAGAAACGGTCATCGAGTTCTTTTCCATCATTAACGAATCCACGTCCATTAGCAAGGGAATCGTGCCAGTCGATTCTTCCAGCCGTCGAAAGCGCCTCCACCTTTCATCGTGATTGCATTCGACCTCTTAGAAACACGAAGGTAGACGAAGCAGAGCAGAGGTGGGGACTGGAAGGTGAGGAATGATGTAATCGATGCACAAGGGTAGAACCGTGGCCGCGACACTTGGCCTTTGCGTCGTTCGACGATGCTCAAAGCAGCCATGGCGGCCCAGGAGGAAAGTAGGTGCACTCCTCCTTCCTTCCTTCTTCGCGAAAAGTGCTCGTGAAAAATACTGAAGGGGGATCGAGTTAGCGAAGGACGTGTCTGTCCTTGAGAGAATCGGAGAGACCCCAAACTCCAGTGGGTTTAAGTTTGAGGTAGCCGGCCCTGCTGATTTTATTCTCCGATAAGATCCGACGAACGATTCTTCCTTTGATGATTCTACGTGAAGCAACGAGGAATGGTGCTTTAAGAGATTGGATGGTGTAGCGTGGATTAACGTGGGAGGGAATTTCGTCTGTTTCGTGTCTTTGGTTGTTTTTGATTGGAGGCAGACCAAGGAAATAGGATAGAGTTTTTGTTAATTTTAGGGATTAGCATGGGGGCAAATTTGAATCTTTTAACACTAGAACTACCAAACCAGTCAAAATGACTGGTACATAATTTTTTCCAAAAATTCTCCAAGATTATCACTAAAACTACCAAACCAGTCAGAATGACTGGTACACAATTTTTTCCAAAAAATTTCCAAGTTTATAGGACAGCCATAAAATAAATGTTCTACGTCCATCTCAAAAAACATAAATCACCGAATTGATCGTCTTTTCCGCCTCTTGATTCCTATTTTTTTCAAAGTATTAATTTAATATATTTAAATATGATAGATTTAACGCCGGTAGTTCTAGTGTTATAGGAGGGTCATAGAATAGATATTCTACGCCCATCTCATAAAACATAAATTACCGAATCGATCAACTTTTCCACCTCTGAATTTCCCTTTTATCAAAGTACTTGTTTAATATATTTAAATGTAACAGATTTAACGCCGGTAGTTCTAGTGTTAATGGCTCTGGTTGTTTCTGATTGCAGATTGGTCATAGAAGCAGGGTAGATTTTTTGTTAATTCAAAGGGTCAGCTAGGAAGTAATTGTTCAGCTTTTATTCTTTTTTGTTTTCTTTGATTGCAGATCGGGAAGGGAAGTAGAATAGGGTTTTTGTTAATTCCGTTGATGAACGTGTGGAATTTTTAGTGTCTTTGGTTCTTTTGATCGCAGATGGGTAAAGGAAATAGGGTAGAACTCTTGCTAATTCCATGGATAAACGTGGAAGGAAAGTTGTACTGATTAGTGTCTTTGTTCTTTGTAATTGCAAATAGGTGAAGGGAGCAGAGTAGACTATTTAAATTCAAGACAGATGTTTTCTTCTTTCTTCTGATACAGAGATATTTTTAAGGTGGTATACTAACACGGGGAAACCTTGATTGTTAGGCAAAAATGGGGTTGTTGATGCATGCGGGTAGCAAGGTTGATGCAATTAAGGAGTTAATCAATCTGACCTTCCATTCAGGAGGTGTGTCTCACTTTATAGTTCGAATTAATAGTGTTTAGTAAAATTCTGCGTGTAAAGGTAAAATGTCACTTTTATTTATTATATGTAATTTTGACTGACGCCGTGAAAATAGAGGAATTACAATACCATAGAAAGTAATACATCAAACCGATAATATAGAGTCAGATGAAAAGAATGAGTATTTTTTAGTTCCAGCTGACCGTTATCGCTCGGAAAAAAAACAATTGGAAGTGTTATCTAGTCTGTTAGAGAACTTGCAATTTACGGAAAGGTACGTTCGTTAGTGGACATGTCTGCCTCCGAGAGAATTGCAAAACTCAAATTGCATCGAACGAATGTCCGCCGTTTGAAAGTAACACATGTATTTCGTTCGAAAATTGCATCGTTCCCTTTACAATTGTCCAAGTATTTTTCTACCTTACAATCCTCGTATTTTCGTTCTTCGTAATTTAACTATGAATGACGATTAAAGTTTCAAAATGGAACGTTAGATCTTTCCGTCGTAAAATTTCGACCATTGTACTACATTTACCTCGGTGGTTTCATTTTGCCGGAGGCAGAAAGGGCTCGCATCAAGTTTCAATTTTTCAGAAAATACATGTAGAAACGGTGCTCGAAACGTTTGCAGTGGCAAGTGCACATACATGCGCCATATAATCAGGAAACACGAAAGAACGAGGAGAAAAGAATTTCTGCTGATTCTCGAAAATTTGTTAAACATTCGTAGGAAAATAGGACAGTGAAAAAGTATCCTCGTGTTTTCTTTAATCAGCCAACGTACACTGAAATACTATAATATCATAATAATTCCATTAGATTTAGTTTAAATTTGCAATAAAAAGTTTCTTAACACGTTGACTGTCATGGGGGTCACGGGTGCCCGGCGCTATTGAATTCAATAAAATATCATATGACTTTTAAATTGCAATATTTACGAATTTGTTAATTCAGTCAATATTTACGCGTTGGTCTCAAAAATGTAAAGTCCTGCTGATTATATACCTATTTGTGTCTTTCAAATTTCTGCTTTGTAAAGATCTGATTTTAATAGAAAAAGTTGCACTTCAGTAGAAATAAAGAAACTAGCGAAATACCGGTGGCATCCACTGTGTTAAACGCAGCATAAATTCATGATGTATCGTACAAAAGAAGAAACTTCGAGGTGTTGAGTAAATCATTCATTATAAATGATAGAATTAAAATTGAATAATATTGACAAATTCGCTATGACAATAAATAGAATTAATTGATATATGAAATCACAGGAACTCGCAATTTATATTTTACTGGTATTCCAAGGTGTCAATCTTATCATATCTTTCATCATTTTCCATCGCTCTTTCTTACTCGTACAATCGTTATCAAACATTCACAATAACAACAACATCCCACGTTATTCGGGCAGCCGTTTGAAAGAGCGAAGTTACGAATGCAAATCGATCGGAATAAAATATGTTACACGACATTGACAGACACTTGGATCGACTGCCGATAAACGATCGGGCAGAAAGGTTTTGTAAGTTCAATGTCGTACTTGAGGATGTATTGTTTCACGGCTGTCGTCTTTTTTTTTCATTGTACGAGCCTTCGTTTGGCCTCGGTGCTTCTTGTATTGTGAAAAACCTGATGAATCAAGTGTACTCGATAATGACAATGGTGACCCCGAAAATTGTGTCAAGCATACTTGCTAGCGACATTGAAGAAACAAGGGTGCTCGTCGTCTTAAAAATTGAAAGCGAAACTGTTTCAAAAAATAAACGTTCGTTTGTCTTTACTTCCACCTCGAACTAATTGCTCGTCGATCATTTTTCTATCCTGCTAATTTTTCTTTGGATGTAATCAATTACTTGTTATAGATACAAATCTCGATTATGAAGAATTTCGTAGGTTTAGAATGATTGATTACTCCGTGATATTTATAATTTTTGAAATGGTATAAATTCGTTTTAGAAGCATTGAAATGTGTTGATGACAAACAGATAATATTGAGCATAGAAAGTAAATCTGTTAACGAATTTTGTATAACTGCACCGCTAATTTCTGCTTCGTATATTGGAAATTTCATCGCAGAATCCAAATATAAATATTCTCAGGTTGCGATAACGTTTATCTACGAAAGGGACAAACATTACTTTTCAGACAAACGGCGGCTTATCTTAGCAATACGATTTCTCCATTGGTCCATTGAATAACTGGACCTTTCGATAAGAGAAAATCAATTTCGATCGATTGCTAAGCTTTCGACTCCATTGCCGTGAATGTTTTATAAATAAATTTAAGGTATATTTGGCCCCCTTACCTTTTAAATAATTAACACGTTTAATTATAGATTTATAAATAGATAAATTAAACGGTTTAGCGATTTAAGTGCAATGCAAATTCTGTGCAATTATTTTGCAAGACATATCCGATTAAACGAGGTATTAACATCGTTAAATTTTGGGAAATTATCTATTTTTGGATAAATTTAAGATCGCATTAATTTTCTACGTCAATGAATAACTCTTCAATGCAGGCATTTTCGATTAAATTTAATTTAGGAATAAATTATTGCATTGATAAATACTATCTAACTTGCATGTCGAATTGGAAATTGATCATTATCATTAATTTTAAAATATTTAATTATCCTCTAAACCTCATACGTATAATACATTTTTCTTATATTTATAAAAGAAATTGGACATTATTTTGGCTACGATTGACAACATTCTAATTAGATGCAATGTGAATTTAATTCAAAAAGCTCGTAATTTGATCAGCGATAAGTTTTTCTTTATGTCAGAAGTACTTTTATATATATTTTCTTCTCTGCCGAACATGAATGCAATTCTGCCTTTTCGAAAAAGGGACCCTCGGAGAAAGGTGGATCGCAGGAAAAAGCAGGAACCTTAGAGAAAACCCGATGAAAGTTCCACGAGTGGCTTGTAAATATCGAAATTCCACCGATTAAGATCAAATTTTGTCTGGTTCATTTCAACTTCCGTGGATAAATTCTGCTCAATTAATTTTTTATTCTGCCTAAGGAAAGTTTGTTTTATGATCGTTATGGAAAGTGAAAAAAGATAAACTTGTCTCTTACTTTGCAATGTAATTACGAAAAGGTAAAGAGGTAATTAAATTTTTGTTCTTTTTTCATGTAGACCTTATTTCCCATATTTTCGCGATATTGAATGCAAAAAGGATGCTTTGAGGAAGCAAGAACTTTGCAATTATAAAAGAAAATAAAGAAAGCCTCCTTATACTTCTTCACATATTGACTTGTTTCCTTTTATTCATTTTTCTTTTTACAATTGCAAAGTTCGTATTTCAAATGATATGGGGAAACACTAATGGAAGTAATTAAACGAGTATGTGAACAAATAGAAATAGTTTAGTGCAGACTTTCAAAAATTACTTCGTTCACGTTCTAATATAATGAAAAAGTTATTATCTCACATTCTTTTGTACTAAAAGTTGCCAATTTTTCAATTAAGGGGAGAAACATGTATTTATAATTGCCTATTCTCAGTACAATCTTATGCAAATTTCACAGCAAAATCTGTAAAATGTTAAAAATTGTTATCTGTAAGAACGAGCCCTGTAATGGCACCGGAAGTTGTTAGAGGAGCTGACTTCGTACGGGTACAGGTATTGAAGGTCGTTCAATCTGCTCTCTCGTAAGTTTTCAAGCAGCTCAGTTATCGTCGAGTTTCGAATCACTTCAGTAATTATTCGAATTCAGAAATTCTTAAAAGTCCTGAAAATGTTCGAAGACTTAATAATAGTCTTAATAACAGTAAAAAGTTTCGAAAGTCTTCAAACATTTCTGGTTTCAGAATATCAAAAACAGATAATGATGTTACGAGACCTCAACGTAATTGTTGAAAAAATTCCCTTCGTAATTTAATATAATTAACATTAAAACTACCAAGACGTTTACAGTAACGCAGGTTGCAATTTTTCTTAAAAATTCCCCAAATTAATATGGGTGCTAAAACCGTAAATATTTCACGTCTATCTTATAAAATAAACGTTACTTAACAAATCATCTTTTTCTCCTTTGGATTCTTTTTATTCCAAAGTACTTATTCAATATATTTAAATATAATAGATGTAAAGCGAATAGTTTTAGTTTTAAATACCACTCAGAAATTATACTTTTCAGAAGTTACATCTTTATCAGAAATTATAAGCAAATTACGGTGATTGTTGCTCTTTTATGATACAAATATAATCGAAATATTTGAAAATTCTCAAAAGTGTCGCCACTCAAATAGCATTCAAAGTGATTCGAAAAATTCGCCCACATACCTGAAGTGATTCAAAGTGATTGATAGCCCATCTCTGAACCCACGTTCTCTCACCCCCATCGTAAATTACGACGAACCCCATGGCACTTCCGCGACGAGAGTACTGTCACGACGACTCGCACCATGGAAACGGCTCGTCTCGGCTGTACTTTTCAAGAATATATTATTATATTCATGGTTTATATTTCACGCGCGTCTTCCTTCCCCTTTTCTCTGCTTTCGCTGGATCTCACGTACCGAGGCATATTACAAAATCGACAATTTTACCGGAAACCCTCTTCGCCCATGAATCTAATTGGCTTTTGACACGTTCGCTGGATGTATCACCAGAAATAGATAAAAATAGTCGAATTAATTAATAATATAAATTAATTTGATATTATATTGCACGGGTTTCGTTATTTTAAAAACACTCGCGTTATAATTTCCAGAACTCAAATCACCCGTCATACCTGGAATATTTGTCTTAAATTATTGTTTAATATATTATGACTTTGGTGATTTGAAACCCTCCTAAGACAATAGGTCCTCAACGAGATGACCAAAGCCGTTGAAGTAAAAGAAATACGAAAGAAACACTGTTTCAGCTTACAATTAATAATACTGTAGGAGTGACTAAAAAATATAGCGATGGTTGCTTTTAGCAATATTACATTAACAAAAAGAAACACATAATGTAACTATATAATATACAAGAATATTCTAATCAACATCGTCCCATGAAAAAAAATACATCCAACGTAGGGACATACGAATTGCATCCCCACGGGGCCCCGTGGCGAACGTATTAAACCTCTTTCATCGCTAGAGACTTAAATATAAATAAGAAATAAAAACGTAAATTGCTCGTTCGTTATCCGATTACGTTCTTTACGGCTGGAAATATTTACTGTGGCGTTCTAAAGTTAATATTATACGTCACTGGACACGTTCCAGGACGTTTAGTGCAGCGTTAAAGTGAATACTTTTAGACGTCTTTATTTGTCTGTCGTGTATCGCTGATTACGAAAAGTTAGTACGCTTGTTTATCGGAGATGAAGAACGTTTATCGATGACTCGAACGTTTTGTCGTGATGTACAGTGTAATAGAGCTTTTAACGTTTTAAAATGCGAAGGAGTTTCTAGCGAGGGGGCTGCACGGAATTTTTTAAAACTTCTACAACCCCATAAAGGGGAGGTCTTATTATCATAAAAGTTTGCTAGACATTTTTCGCAAGAGACAGGGAAATCTGCAGCTTGTCGGCATGCTTTATATGATGCAGTACATTTATTCTTAGTAATTCTCTTTATAAAAGTCTTGTTATTAAAATACATCATTTGTTATAATTAGCACAGTGATCCTGTGACTTTATTACAATTGACAAGAGATTGATCTAAAAGTAATTTAATGTTGAAAAGAACCTGCTTCGCTGAATAAATGTTACTTCATATTTTCTCTGTACATTTTCTTGTAAAATCACTCTGTACGTTAATGTGAAAATTCGAAATTAAGAATGGTCGCATTAAACGTCAAAATTGAATAAGAAACTGAACGTAAAACGTCCAAGGTGAAATTGAATTTCAACCTCTCAAGGAGAAAAACCTAATTTATGCTCGTAAAAAAATCCTCTGTATTCAATAGAAAGATATATATTTATGCAAATGTAAGAACACACAGCAGTTACCGTTCTCTGTCGTGCATGGATTCTCGAAGGATCTCATAAACCTCTAACGTATTTCCCTACGTCCGTTTCCGTCTCATTGATAACGAAAAAGAAAAAAAGATGGAAAGAGAGAGAAGTTACATCGAGTTTTACGAGCGAGGATAAAAGGAAGGTGGCTATCGATAAAAAAAATGCGGAAAAAAAATCGAGGTGAAAGCTCGAATGCAACGCAAAATTCTTGGTATATTCTCATCGGTACGCCATGCCGGATGACACAGTTCGAAGTTTCTTCGTAATTATCGATCGAGTTCATCAAGATCGACCACGGATAGGAAAAGTTTCTGCGAATTTCGCGTGTTCGAGGCACATCGGACATTAAACCTTTAAAAGTGGCTATTCGAACGCCTGGAAAACGATCGAACTATTCTCTTTGAAACTCAACCCTTTTCGGATTTACTTCCTTCCGTGGAAGTAGTAAAATAACTTTCGCGCCGAAGATCGGGACGGCTTTGTGCTCGAATTTATAGCGGCTCTTCCCGCCAAAAAAGATTTCGCTCGTGCGGAAAGTATTCTTTGGAAAGTAAAAATTACTTGTTTAAAGTTCCATTTTTTTATATTTACCCTCGTTAAATTAAACGGAAGGTTGTATCATAATTGATGTTTATTGAGTTAATGTGAAATTCTTTTGGTACGTTCATCTTTAGTCAACGATTAAAAACATTTGCTATGACATATTTTCACAAAGAATTTTCAAAAATAGTTGTCTTCTGTGCAGTATATGTTTTGGAATTATGTAAAATGAATGTGGGTTATTGTAAAAATGTTGAGCACTTTTATAGAAGGTGTTTTAAGCGAAGTTGCATGATGTTAATAATCTATTATCCCTTGGAAATTCATATTTGTGATAAGATATTTTTCCTTCTGTCGCCGTCACCTTTACGGCATCGTTCATATTGCAGTTACTAGACAGCGGATTATGCATTTACGAGAAATTTAAAACTGTTCAAATTGCAGGGTGCATAACGTATGTATGGAGATATCAAATATCCAAATGTGGCAGTAATTAGGAGTAATTATTTCAGAAGAACTGGATCTACAAATTTGTTCTCACTAATTGTTCAGTATAGTCGGACATAAGAATTCAGAGCTTTAATTTAGCGCATCTTCTGCATTTGCACTTTAACTCTAAAACGACGGGCTTCCAATTTTTTCGAAAAATTCCTCAAAGTGATAATAGAACCATGCATTTAATATTCCACTTCTGTCTTATAAAACCTAAATTACTCAACTGATCATCCTTTTCACCCTTTGATTTTTCTTTTTCCTAAGTACTTATTCGATCTATTTAAATATAATAAACATAACGCCAGTTGTTGTAGTGTTAAATTTTAAATGTGTTAAATAATAAATTTTCGAATACAAAACAATTTCCAAGTTATTAAGAAATACAATACTTACAAAGTGGTAATTATACAGGAATGATTTTATCTTCTTCTTCTTTTAATAATTCTTTTCAACATCTTCCATTAAGGCTACACATATGTCACTTTTAGCGACGATAACAAGTACTGAAAATATTACGGTGATTAAATTTTGTTACGTAACTTCGAGTCTTTCAAAAAGGAGAAAACTTTTGCAATTTCTCCCCTGTCGCCAAGATTTTCATTTAAAGTTTCTTTGATGTAGAATTTATAACGAGACTCTCTATATTTGAGACATTTCAAAAGAATGAATTTAACGGTAATTTAACAGTTGGAAATATGACAATTTTACGGTGCATTATTTACAAATTAAATACGTACCTATACAAATTTTTAGCAATCCTATAAAAATACTTTTCTTTATTCCTTGAATTTTCCCTTTTTATTAACAAACCGTCGAAAACAGCCGGACTGAGTGCTTTTACTATTACTATCTCGTAAAGTGTCGTATTATCTTCGTTTCTAAAATGCACTTCGAATTTACAGCCCGACGGCGAGGACTCTACTGTTTTTGAGATTAAGAATTTTCCGTAACCGCGGCAACCACCACTACGGTTTCTTTATTTTATAACAGGAAAATAGCTACTTTCCTCGTTCCATGCCCTTTAGAATTTGCGTTTTATTTCTCAATAGCAATTGGCATGCCGCAACCTGCAACGGGAACACGAAATTTGAACGCGGGTGGTGCATACGTTGCTATCGCGTGAGAGCCAAATTCGCAAGGTGCATTTGCGAGTCCTCGGAGATTTTCAGGGAAACCTTTCACTTTTCAGCCGCAACACGAAAGAGTGAAAGGCCGGCAGTCGTGTTCGTTTTTAGTTTTCACGATTGGTCTTGTGAATTTTTCCCAGTTTTGAGGCTAACGAGGCACGATATGATCTTTTGGGGATGTAGAGTGTGAATTTTTTAGTCGAACGACAAAATACTGTAAAACCTTTTTTTCCCATAATTTTTCGATGCTGCTGAGTCGTATATCTTTTCTAATTTTGTTGTTAATTAGATGCTAGGTAGATGAGCATCTTGGATTCCGCATATGTGGGAGTATGAGTGAAAAATATATGAACTTTGTCACTCTAAATGATCATTTCAATTTCTTTACGAATTTTCAGTAAGCCAATTTAAAAACTTTTCTGTAGCCGATCCATTTTTGTACCCTTAAAGAAGTATCTGAAGATTTTAAGTAGAAAATTAATTAGTTTAGGGTTTTCGAATTTTATTTTCAACTATTTATCGTCAGGATTCGATTTTTAAGATCTTTGCAATTTGTTCGAAGGAATGATAATATATCAGAATTCCTCGAAAGTTGAAGTATGCAGCAAAATTGTTATATTTGCCGATGGCCGATCGAATGAAATGTACTATCGGATCTTGACGTATTTAATAAATTATCGCGAGCCTTTTGGGAAATCACGTAAGTTACGAAACTTGGAGAAACGAGTCACGCCAAGTGTCGACTCGCCGATCAAGGACGAAACTTTTCAGCTGATCCGAATGTATAATATAATACATCGGCATAAAGTTCCCGAAAGTTCCGCGATTTCTTTGTACATCGTGCAAGAAATTTTCGAAACTGTTCCTAAAATGATGAGAAATGTAAAAGTTCGCTGTACGATACGTGGAATCCATTAGCACCGGTGAAAATTCCATTCCAAGTTGAGGGATTGAAGAATTTACCTTTTAGAATATGGACCTAGTACTCAATCAGTGCTTTACGTAATTACATTTTTTCCTCTCTGCCTAATTACGAATTATAGGCATTGTTATTGATTTCTTTACATAATTTTAATCTGAATTTGGTTACTGCAATTGATTACATGGGAATATCGATTAAAAGTATCTCAAGTTCATTAATTCGAAAAAATGGCTCAAAAACACAACAGCTACGTGGTCATAGCTCAAAAACTCATATTTTACGGAGTAAATGTGGAATTTAGTCGAAATTCGGATTGATCTTTTATTTTGAGCGACGGCAACTGAGCTTGCAAGCTCACCCGTGATCGCTCATGGCTCAAAAGCTCATTTTTGTCAGCCTAAATTCCAAATTTACTCCATCAAAAATGAGCTTTTGAGCTATGAGCGCGCAGGTATTGAGCTTTTGAGCCATTTTTCCGAGCACTTCGCGAAATTTTGGCAAAATTCGAGCGAACTTTTAGTTTGAGCGACGAGAACTGAGCTTGCAAGCTCACTTGTGATCCCTCATAGCTCAAAAGCTCATTTTTGTCAACCTAAATTCCAAACTTGCTCCATCAAAAATGAGCTTTTGAGCTATGAGCGCGCAGGTATTGAGCTTTTGAGCCATTTTTCCGAGTTCTTCGCGGAATTTTGACAAAATCCGAGTGAGCTTTTAGTTTGAGCGACGACAACTGAGCTTGCATGCACAGATTTTGACCTTCAAATGACCTTCAAGATCATATGATCCCAAATTCTCCACGTTAATTTTCTCGGAAACTATTTTTGAACATACACTTTGGGTATGGCAGAGGCAGAACAGGCAGGAGACAGACAGGACAGGCAGGGCAGGCAGGGGACAGACAGGACAGGCAGGAAACAGACAGGACAGGCAGGACACAGACAGGACTGACAGGAGACAGACAGGACAGGCAAGGCAGGCAGGAGGCAGACAGGACAGGCAGGAGACTTGTAGGGTAGTCAAATAACAGAGAATTCGTCGACAATTTAATTTGGCAGAATATGGTAAGACGCGATATAGATCCTCCTTCAGAGAGGTAGACATGGTGTCTTAAATGCTTAAATTACTTCCATAAATCGTGCAGTAGATATCGAAGGATTGGCTGATTCATGTGACGGAATTGTATTCATTAAATCAATAAAATCGTCTTACATTGATATGTGAGCCATTCCATCTAACAGGTCAATTTAATTTGCACAAAAAGAGAACCGTATTCTTCAAGGACACTTGATGTAGTGAATTCTAATCCCATAACATTTTCAATCATCATTATCGTCTCCTATAACGTATCATATTCGTATTCCTAAAGAAAAGTGAATGTAGAGAACGAGCGCTAATACAGCAAGGAAAAAGAACAAACGCCTCGAATTCGCACATGAAAATACCTTCTCGATCTTCTTGTTGGTTAAAATAAATGTGTGCCCGCTTACGGGACATAAAGATCCGAGAGAATTTCGCGTTCCTTTAAACCGTTTCTTTCGACACGGGGGTACATTCTCGCGAATTTAGCTGTGCATGTGCCACATCGTCTATGGTGTTGAACCAAGAAAGTCCGGAATACGTGCACCGTAGTGGAACCAGCACCATATTCGCCCGTTAATGCACGCTGCCGTGTATTTGCCGTGAGAACATCGTACGTCATTCGGCGAAAAATTATCGTGCTCTATCTGTGCACCGAAAATACCAGAATTTTCCGTTTTCGCAGATTTTATTCGCAGTTTTCGCGGGGAATGTACGAACGAAGAGTGAAAGAGGGGAGGATGGACTGTGTTTTTTATGTATCTTTAATTTGCTTTGTTTTTAGCGCGGATTTCAAACGTAAAAATTCATTAACGGGGAGAAAGTTTTATTGGGGTTGTTCCAAAGGGATTACAGTGATCGTTAAAATTTCGAAATGAAATTTCACACTCATTCTAGGTATCGAAATAATTGTATTTTGTGTGTTGGTTTGAATTAATGTTTAATAAACTTTAATTGGTGTTCTTTAATAGCAAGAGAGACGTATAAAGAGAGACGTTATGAATAGGAAAATTAATGCAGGTGGGAGTAGTCGAAATTTTGGAACTACTGAAGTTAGAAATAAAAAATCCCATAGAAATCGATAGATCACAGAGATCGTACATTGGCGTACTTTTTTGAGCGATGAGAGGAAAGCAGATGATTCTTGATCGACTTACTTTTATTAATTATCCTTATCATGTTTAACGCAGGATACTAAAACTTCATGTGTTCTAATAAAGTAGCTGAATGCATTTAAAAGGAATATCATCGGCGAAAGAGATACGAGCGGAAAAAGATGCTTATTATGATAACTCAACCACGTGACACGTATCCACTTTCGAAAGTTCGGAAACTTTGTCGGAAATCAAGCTCTGATGTTTCGCGAGCGTTTCTTAATTACGTAGAGAAAATGTATGAAATTTTTCAAAACTAATTGAAAGCGAAACTTCCCTTGGAAGTTTTCTCCTTCGGTCGCTGACGGAAATTTAATCCAGGATGAGCAAACTGGCACTTTTATTTATTCAATCGGCATTTTTAAAAAGGTTTCCAGTATTTTAATATGTAATTGGTATTTAATTGAGGCACCGATTTATTTGAGAAGTGCCAATATTAACGCTTCGGGGTCCAAGTTATTTTTCAATTTTTTTATCAGCCAAGTGGGTTTAATTTCGTGGAAAAACAGAAATGATATGAATAATTATCGGTACTGAGGGATAATCAGATAAGTTACATAACCATTGTCAATTTTGAAAGTCGAAATTAAGCTGATAGAAGGCCACCTAACTTTCAGTTAACTAACATGAGTAAATGGTTACTTAAAATATTCCTGAATCTAATAATTAGTTACTGTTTCAAATAAATTATCATTAAAACTAAAATATCTTATCCACAAATATTCCCATAAGCTGTTGCCACCTATTACTTTATTTATCTAAAATACAGAATGGCAAAAAATTCAACAAGCCACTTCACAATAAAATAAAACGTTCCCCCTAATTTCCTCAAACTTAGAACAAAATGACGTCCACTTAAACTTCATAATCTGCAATTCTAATTAAAAATAACCTCCAAGAGGTATATTTACCGTTTACAACAGAATGAACGTAAATTCCTAACAGGTAAAAGAGTCGTTCTATCTTTAAACGATCCACTAACTTTTGGATCGCCCTATACATTGAAAGTGATGATCTTCACAAACATAAAATAATTCGATACCAAGTCCACGACAAAACAATAACACCATTCCTTCATGATACAAAGTCCCCATCGATTCTTCATTGTTCTTTCAATTTCGATCGTTTGACGCTCAAAGATATCGGTCGGTCCGATTAATCTCGTTGATATTCCCTTCGCATTATGGCAATGGAATGAGTCATGTTCGTGGTGTGCATTCCGATGACGATCGAGAACGAAGAAGGAGGGGAATTTTATGTGGGCCGTGCAATTACATTCCGTGGAAAGGGACAGGAATGTGGAAAGGTGTGGGTAGAGCCTCTGGCAATCGAAGAAAAGGTGGATGCGCGGTGTGCCCCCGAAATTTGCATAATTGAAGAGCTTCCGCTTTGACCTTCGGCTCGTTAGCGTTAACACGGCTCTGTGGGATTGAAATGTTTTAATTGGAAACCGGAGGGTGATATCGCACGTTTATTGTTACCTTGTTTACGCGTATGACCCTTGTGAATTCAAGGAAAATGTGACTGGCATTCGTTAGTTAACAATTTATTCAGCGTGAAAGGGACAAATGACGCTGTGGTTGCACAGTTTATTATTATTCATGGAACTGTACAAAATAGTATTATTTATTGACACTAGAATTATCGACGATTTTTTTAGTATTGTTAGATAGTCTAAGTATGATAAATGGAATGGATTGAAGGGAGAGAGAAAATTTAAGGAAAATAGAAACGCAGGGTTAGAAGCTTTAGGAGCTTTTCAAAGAAATTAGAAAACAGTCGTTTTATCTAATTTGGTAGATTTACTGTTAATCAATTAACTCCAATGTATGGTAAAGCACATTACTGTGCTGCGTCCCTGACAAGGGAAGTTAGGGAACTGATACACTCCCATTTTGATAAAACTTTGCATAAATATTAATTAAATATAATTAAAAAGATAGCTGTAATTCGTTCGTGCCCGTTTTCAACTTTGAGGGAGATATCAACCCCTTTGTCCAAACCGCCCTTTCTATGTACATACGTGCTTGTAAGTCCTAAACAACATAACAAAAAGTAGTTAAAATAAAAGGTTTTAATATCTCCCTCAAAATTGAAAACAGGCCTGAACGAATTACAGCTATCTTCTTAGATACGTCTAATTAATATTTATGTAAAGATTCATCAAAATCTAAGCGTATCATTTCCCGAACTTCGGGGAACAATTGTTCCTTATCATTTTTAGAAATAAGATATACGAGTTGTAAAAAGTATTTAATGCCATTGGACATTTTTAAACGTAATGCATAATTTTGCTGATCGATCATTGCTTTGTGAAACGGATTGTTAGCGATAAAATGCGATCGGTTGAGAATTTCATGTTGTTGCATTATTTGTTAGTGCGAGCAAACGTAAGATTTGTGTTTACACGAACGTATGTCGATTTGCGGAGAAATTCGAGGTGCTTTGGAAAGCTTGTCAACATAATTTGACGTGCGGTATACGAGCTTTGAATGGAGCGAGAGTAAAGCGTGGTAAATAATTAATTAACTATTAAATGAAACAAGATTTGATGTTATTGTTACTACGTTTCTCCTATTTTCTTTGTGCGCTGCAATTGCATTTATCGTAATAAAAATACCAAACAGTCGAGAATATTGCTAAATCAATTTTAATTAATTGACAATAAACTGAAAGAATTATGCGAACGTTAAAGTGCTGAAGCCGCATAATGTCTCCTGCTAATCTATTTTGCAATATTTAGAGAAAAAGTTATACTAAATTTACAAGCTTACCTGCAATTTTTCAATAATTAATTTATAAGCCACTTTCACGGAGACACGTTATATTTCGTTAACCTTTTATTACATCGAAGTGATCCAAAAGTCTACACTTTTTAAATTTAACATTATACAAAAGGTCCGTATACAAAGAATTATTCTGCGAGCGGTACTTCGAGAAAAAAGGAAACTTAAATCAAAGTATTCCATGAAGTAAAAAATACCATTTGCCCTTTCATAAAACGACTAAGAAATATTCATAACACAAAAATACAGGCCACTCCTTCCCTGAATTTCCGCTGACGATAACGGAGAAATATTTTTACAAATCTTTCTCAAAACGTCGTCTATGAAGCAAAAAAAATAACACGAGAAACATAAATATTTGTTGAACCTTTTCACATGTACTCTATTGTGTTTCTCTGTAGCAATTCGTATATTCCTATGTTGTTTCATGTGCAATAGGCGTAAAACAAGCTGGACAAAAATAATAATCGTTTTTCAATGATCACTTAGAGCGATATTTTCCAAAGAAATGAAAATATTTAATGCATTACATCGGCCCGTCAAAATTTCTCTTTCTGGCTCACTCCTAAAAATCTTCGTTTTGCAAAGACTAAGTTTAATTAACACTAGATCAAATAAATGCGTTAGATGAAAAATAAACGAAGGAGATAAAAAACTTGTTGGATTGAATCGCTTGAAGTACAGAAGATACGCATAGCAAACGGTGTTAGTAGTTTTAGAAACATTTATAAAAATTTGGATCAACGCATTTTGACCACCTTGGTATCCACAATAATTCTGAATTAAATTGGTAAAATAAAAATTGATCAGTGATTCTTGAAATATCGTATAATTTACCGTAATATTAAAGTTATAGAAATAATTTTGTCGTGTCACGTATCACTGATATTTTCAATTTTGTAAATTCTGCAAAACTTGCAAATTTCCTATCCAATTTATCGCGTTACGAGTGCCTCTCGTTATTCTACGGCAAAGGGTTAAAGGGACCGAAATCTGCTTAGAGAATGTATAGAAAACGGAAAGGGACAACCGGAAGGGAAAATTCAGGGCTAAAGGCGCAGTAAGCGATCGTCATGCTGGCGCCGGTTTGCAAACAGCAAGGATGATCAATAACCGGTGCAAACAATGCTCGTCAAACTTTCTCTTCCGATGCACGTATCACTGCGGAGGAACGCAGAGAATTCGTCGTTTGTTTTCGAAGTATTCTCATTCTATTCCGCATTGTCTCGAAGCCTCCTCGTTGGCTGGAATCTCGAGCACATCCGTTTTATTTGCATTTTTTCAAGGTTAATGCTGTAGATATTTAAATTCTATTTGTCCTTCAAGTACTTCTTAGTTTCTTGGTCTTTGTCTATCTCTCACTGTTCCTCCCTCTCTCCTGTGCAGGTGCACAATGTAAGACCCCTTATGGGGTCAGAGGTCAGATACGGGGCCCTTTGACCCACTTATGGTGCAGAAAAAGTATTTAAAAAGATAGATTTTCTAAGATAAATAAATAGGAGGACCCAACGCCACAAAATGACTTTCATGCTACCAGTTTTATTTTAAATTATATAACAAACGACAAACAATCGGCAAATTTTTATTCTAACTATTTAACAATTAATTATGACCTATGTAGTTAATACTTTTTTTAATTTTTGGACTGACTGTGACACATAAAGGGTCCCAAAGAAAATCACAGAGCAAGAAGTTCTATTTTTTTCACAATTCATTACTAAACACAAAGTTACAAAGAAAATCCTACAACAAGAAATTAACACTTTTTCAAGTTTTACAATTAACTCTAACATATACAGTAATATAAAAATTCTAGGCCAAGGTGTTAATAAAATTTCTTTGTCCATTAGAAACAAAGCATCGACGACAATGGTCATTCGCTCTTAAAAAATGATCACACCGTCTTACCATCTCACCCCCAGTCTCTTCTGCGTCTCGTATGCACTCATTCCAACCGTTCCCTCCTCTCAATGAGTAATTTCCATAATACTCTTTGTCCCGCGGACAATAACTGTACTTGCGACGGGAATTTCACGTCAAGTTTTCAAGAATACAATCCGCGAACAATAACAATCCACTCGACGGCAAGTAATGCAGCCTTAACTTCGTAGGAAGGCGGCCGTGAGTGTCAGTCCGTAGAATGAGAAAAGTTGCCACGGCATCGCGAGATATTCATTTTCGTTCGCGCGGCTCGCAATAACGCAAGTAGGTCGTCGTGAATTGCCCTCGAAACGGTTTGATTTTTCATTGTGGAATCCTTAGCGATCGTGCAACGGCCATGTTGCGTGTAACCCTCGCATTCTCTCGGTAACGTTTCAGTTGAATTGAGAATGGAAATTTCACGATGGCTAACGTTCATTCGCGATTTCGAGGGATTCTGTTGATACGTTTCGTAATCGGTTTAAGATTTTGATGTAAGGGTTGGAAGGAGGGGGAGTGGGAGTGTTATGCTTTACAGTTATCATCTTGGAACTGTTTTAATAGAATTGTTCAATTGTATTGGTAATTACTTAATGGTTTTCCATCAATTTTGCGTATTGGTGAAATGTTAGGGCATTTTCCAAAATTTCTTTCAGTTTGGAGGTTTAATGAAATCTTGCACGGTTTATCTATTGAAACAGAATTTCTATTTTAGAAGTTAGTGTTGGAAAATCTTAGCGTTATTCTATATTAATATTTCTATATTTTGATATTTCAGTATATTAATATTCCTATTTATTAATGTACCTGTGCATTAATACTTCTTTATATCAATATTCCAATGCATTAACATTCCTATGCATCAATATTCCTATATATTAACATTTCGGTACATTATATTCTTAAATGAAATATTGAATTCTTAATATTATTATACCAAACTAATTATATAAATACAACGGAGAGTTATTAAGCTTCCGAAATTCCTCTTGAATAGTTGAATTCAATTACCAGATTAATGGATCAAAATTCTTATAATTTTGCTTTGCAATACCATACCAACTGCATATCAATTTTATCATTTTTCGTCCATAATATTTTCGCACCTCTTTAGTAACATAACTGTATGGAGATTTCTAGATACGTTTGAATCCGCTTACGAACATTTTAAAAAATTGTAATTCCACACATTTCGTCGTTGGCCCACAGTTGAAAGTGGGTTTCGAACTACCAGAGCCGTGGCAGATGCACGTGTAGCAAAAATTTCCCAGAGGTGACAGGGATTTGAACTTGAGCTCACTCTACATAGCTTTGGAATCCAAGCCTTTAACTCCACAGCTCGCATATTGAATTTAGACACTGTTTCTAGTGACAGAGTATTTTTGCAAATTCACTGTGGTAATTATTTGAATATATCATGGTACGCGTCATATTTATTTGAAGTTGAATTGTGTAAAAATTTTGTGAAAATTCAATATTTTTATGCACATCTATTACATAATACGAAACATTGGTTTGATTTTTATGGGATGTTTTGCATCACGGATATATAATATTTATAAAATTCTGTTTTAGAAAATAGATATATAATAGTATCGTTGTACTGTGATAAAGATAAACGAATGAAGCACTGAATCTCCAAATAATTAAAATTTTTATACCTCCATAACTCCGTGGAGTTTTAAGCTAATGAGTGGAACATATATTTGCTTTGTTATTTTCTGATACAATTTTAATAATTATATGGATCGTTATAAAATTTTTTAAAATTCACAAACTTTGTCGAAATTAATGAATCTGTAACAAGTACTATTGCAGTACGAATTACCAGAAATACTAACATACAACAACGTGTTGCCATTCAATGAAATTCCAAACAAAAAACCTTGAACCGCAAGAAATCAAGTTTTAAAGTCCTTCAAGCAAACTACACTCCCAAAATAATCACTTTTGTATGTAATTAAAAGACATAAAAATTATAATACCGTCTAACAAACACCTCCAACGAAAATTCCACGTATTCTCAATTAACGTGACATTTATGGCTCCTATCATTTTCCAAAAGGCAACGTAAATGTCACGATACACTAAACTATAATCTCTCGAACAACGTCAGGTAGACTTAATTACCATATTATTTTCATTGCCAGGCACGAAAGCACAGTAAGGCCGCAATTGCTACGAATTTCCAAGAACTTCGTTTCAACTTCTGCGTTCTGATGCGGTTTACATTTAGTTCGCGATGGATGACCCCTTTCTACTTCATTCAAGTGCATAATGTCAACCTTGAGTTTTTCTGCCGTGACTTATTGTTAAAGGACATCTTAGAGGACGAATTCGAGGGTTTAGTCTTTCGCTGTTCGCCGTGCCGCGAAAACGTTTCGACAATTTGCTCCCGCGTTGCCGCTTTAACCCTTTGCTTCACCCTTTCTTTTGTGACTGAATACACAGTAACTCAGAAGTAATTGCTGAAATATTGCTGATTTCTGGTACAGCTTAACGCAGTATTAATAGCACAGATATACTTCAATCGTGTCGTGGTCCACCGATACTTTTAATTTAATAGTTTTTGGGAAACTTCGAAATTTCTTATTCCATTTATCGTGTCACAGGTGTCACTCGTTATTGCACGGCGAGGGGTGAAGAGTTAGATATTTCTGAAGAGTTAGATAGTTGAAAGAGTCTTCTACTTGGATTCTTTTCTTTATCAATCTTGAAATTTACATAAAAATCAGCAGTTTAAACATTGAAAATTTACTTGAAGGCTAAATTTTTTCTAATGTTGGTTTTCTTGTTGCAGAAATTTCGAGAATGTGAGGAATCAAAACAACGCAAATGCCCAACAAGGCACGGCCTCGCCGAGAGTGGTCTCCCCAGTCCCCCATAGATGTCTTGTAAGTTTTTAATTAATTTTCATCAATATCGTGATAAATTTTGATCTATACGAGCATTAAACCATAGTAGAAGTAATCCTACGATATTAAAGTTTCTTTTTTTGAAATTCACACAATCCTGATGCCAATTAAAGATGATTCTTAGAGGAGCAGAATTTGCATGGCACACAAACTCGAGAACTTTTGACCTTAACAATATACGAAATTAACCAAAATGTTGTTAGCAGAGGAATATAAAATATTTGAAAGTAGAATTTACAGAAATAATGTCAACGAAGACAGAATCGTTAACGCTTTGAATGCCATGATGATCGCCAGTGATCTTAATCATTGAGCTTAATGAAACTTCCTGCGAATTTTAACTGAAAATATGCACGAATTTGCTAATATATTCAATACTGCAATATTGCCACTAAAGAAAAAGTACTACTTAATATTGAACTATTTTAACCCTTCACATTTTGACACCATAAAAATGAGATTTTAATAGAAATTTGTTCATGCCAGCAGAAACGATGAAACTAACGAAATTCTCGTGACATTCAACGTGCTAATTTTTAATTATAGGGATTTAAATACCCCTTAAAATAATCCAATATCGAAGAATTATCTAAAAGAAAAATGGCTATCGTTCACGAAAACGTCGATCGAAACGAACGATGCATCGGCCGAAACGAAAAACGCCGCAGCGCAAACTATTCGAGACGTACCTATGCGTAATTAGCTAATTAAAGTTTCCACGGTATTCCTCGTGACGAGAAAATCGTTGCTTTCCGCAGTTCTTAATTGAACTAGTTCGCAAGATAAGGTCTTCAGTTTTAACGCAACGGACATGGCGAGAAGTCACGAACCGGTCGACAGAACTCCGGATGCAGTTAGAAGGTAGAAACGTTGTACCGCGAGCTACGTGTTGTCCTAGAATTATAGTTATCATATCTGCGCTAATTCCCTCGTAAATTGCATCGAAAATTGCCCGCCATAACTGAAAAGCTATTCGCTTAATTCGGTTCTC
This sequence comes from Cerceris ruficornis, assembly GCA_963989415.1. Classification (NCBI taxonomy): domain Eukaryota; kingdom Metazoa; phylum Arthropoda; class Insecta; order Hymenoptera; family Crabronidae; genus Cerceris; species Cerceris ruficornis. The sequence goes on from OZ022523.1 coordinate 9,016,212, forward strand.
GGAAGACGGGAGTAATAGTTTTTCGATATCGCCGAACAGATTTTCATACGCCGCACGAGGGGTAAGCGATAAAGGGGTTGAAATGAACTTTATCACGCTTGTCGAGCGTTCCGCTAACTTTTATCAAGAAAGTTAAGTAATAACTGGAAATTAAGGCGAGTGCGTACCGGCTTAAATGCCAAAGGAAACCCGATTTACCGTAATTCGCACGGTTAACGTTGAAATTTGCTATTTAACGCTAGAACTAATAGACAAAGTGAGTGGTTCCTTGTTCGTTTCTTCTCTGCGCTATTGAGACTTATAACGTGACATCTCTGATTTTATAAATGCGTTTTCGAAAATGTGCATTTCTCCAGCTCTACTTTTTTGGAAAGTATATTGAAGTATTGTATTTACGGCGAATTAATCAGAAGTAATTTCAGTGTTAAATACTTCATATCGAATCGAGTGGCTACGATCATCAATATGCATAATTAATAATTATCATTGCGAATATTAAATTATATTATAGCATATTCATACGCTGGAACATTCCAAGTTTAAGATGTTCTCAATTATAGCCACCCCCACAAGAAACGTCCTACTAACCTAATGTCCCCATTGAATTAGCCATTCCATTCGAATCCAAACTACCCCTGTATTCCCACAAGAAACTCCTAACCATAGAATTAACCAATTATGTTAGAAGCCATATTAAAAATTGTTGATTGCTTATTAAAAGTTTTTTTCGGAACTTAGATTTAATAAAATTTTGCAATCTTATAAATCACTATTTCTTTATATTAACATTCCAAATATTAACATACTTATATGTTATATTTGAAGGAATTTAAAATAAATTCATCTCCCACCAACAATTTATAAACATATAAATCCCTTCCCTACCATAACACGACGTAAAAAAAATCCTTTACAAAAAACAGTTCTCCAATGATCCATCATCAAAAATTCATTTAGCAACAGCAGCTCAACGGATATTTTTGAGCAGAAGCAATTGGTCCGTGAAAATCCCCGAAGAAATTGTACCAGGGGCGGTTTTATGCTCCGCTCTCGAAACGCAACACGTGCGATAATACGACAAAAGGCAGAAATGTCGGCCGCGTCACAATCGGTCATTCGTATGGAGGCTCGATCAGCCGGAAGTTAACCCTCGGAATTGCGATTTGTCGGGATAATACGGTCGATGGAGCTCCAAAGAGAGATCCCGGCGATGCGAGATAAATATTTGGCGGCGCGCCGAAAGCCGTCTCTTTCGACTGCGGTCGTTGAAATCAACCGATCGAAGCCAAACAGAGTCGACGGACTTCCTATGGTGTTTCTGTGACGCACGTTTTCGTCCAACTTCTCTTCAAATCAGACGGCCTCTTTCGACCTTCGTAGTTAAAATCAACCGCTAGGAATCGAAGAGAGGCGGCAGACTTCCTATGGTGTTTGGATGACTCATGTTTCCGTAGAGCCTCCCTTGAAATTAGTCGGTCTCTTTCGACTTCAGTAGTTAAAATCAACCGATAGGAATCAAAGAAAGGCAACGTACTTCCTATGGTGTGTCGATGACTCCTGTTTCCGTCGAGCCTCCCTTGAAATCAGTCGGTGACTTCCTCTTGCATGCCGGAAGGGGTGAGAATGGTTAAAATTTTTCGCGGCGCGATGTCTCTTTCACCTTCGATCGTTGAAATCTATCGATGGATACCGAAGAGAGACGACAGATTTCCTATGGTGTTTCGATGACGCACGTTTCCGGCAAGACTCCCTTCAAAACGCTCGGTGACTTCCTCTTGCATGCCGGAAGGGGAGAGAATGGCTGGATTTTTTCCGCGGCATGTGAATATCGATGGAAATTCGAATCACTGTTTTTCTGTCGTTTTTGAATACTGGGGTATCGGAATACGATAGTGGGAAGCAAGGGGGTTGGAATTTTTGTGGAGGATTTTGCGGAGGTGGGGAGATTGATTTAAAGGGAGGAGTTTTTTGAGGTGAAAATGTGTATGGTTGTCGAGAAGGGTTGTGCGGTGTTTATTTCTTTAAAGCGTAATTATGTGTATGAAGGAGTGGGAAAGATTGGTGACCTTGAGTATAAATTTTCTCGTTACTTTTCGGAGATTGCGTCTAAGCAATTATTTATTATATCATAGCCTCGATTAATTTAGAACTCTTCAAAGGTCCTAGGAAAAATTACCGTAGCAGTTATACTGGAATCTTTTATGATTATAATTGTGTTAATAATCACAGATTTGTTTCATAAATAATTCAGAAGTTATTAATACTTTTTATTGTATACAACATCAAAGATTAAATAATTATATTTTCTACACGTTTGTTTGGTTCATTATATTAATTTTATCAACAAATAAGAAATTGGAATTTGCTCAAATTTAAAAATGCTTCTATCGGCAATAACTTTACAAGCATGCTAAAATTAACTATTAAAATTGAGATTAAAGTTGCTTCATTAGATATTCATAGCGTGAATGTTAGTGCGTCGTTTGCCTTTATAACATTTATTTCTAACGACGTTACACGTAAACAGTACAACATTTAAATAATATTATCTATTTTAAACGAAAGGTAAATTTGATTCCCTGCGCTCGTATTTACTTCAAATGGATTTTCAAATGTAATCAAACTGCGAAGTGTTTTTTTTAAATTATACAAAATTAAAAAATTGCCAACCATGATGCTTTTAAACAAAAAAGTACGGCTTAATTTTTACCGTGCCCAGCCGGTTTTAGTAATAAATAACTCTATGTAAATATATGGAGGTAAAATTTCTGGATAAAAATTGTCAATGGCAAACTGTATTTCGTTTGCGAAACGCGAAATACGCGAACAAAGATTTGCATTTAAAACCAAATACGTATATCTCGTCGATTACATCGATTGTATAGCGCGGTATTGTTTCATGTTAAACATAAAAGGTTTAAAAACAATACGTAATATTTTCACGTAATCTAAAATATTCGCCTGCATGTTCATCAGTACGCAATATTTATGTATATCTTTTTTATTCCTAGATATATTAAATAATAATTTAGGAAAAATTTCACAGAAATAACGAGAACTTAAACTTAGGCGCACTAATTGTTCTTTCGAACTCTGTAACCATCCTGGCTCCTCTATCGCGTTTTCTTGGTATTTTTCCCGACTTTAAATGCTATTTTTATTTCTCCTAGGACCAACTATTGTTAGATGGCTTCCAAAACATCAAGACTATTACATATTAAATAATAATTTGGGCAAAATTTCCCAATGGTGATACGGAATTTGAAATCGGGCCCCTCTGTATCCACCATTAGCCGCTTGATAAAAGTTTTAATCAGCGTTGCAAGATGTTTTCACATAGAAGTCTTTAACAGAATAGCAAACAATTTTTTAGTTAGGAATAACCAACGAAGATTTAATATCCGTGCAAACTCTCCGAACGCGTGGAACATGTTTAATCAAATGATAGGAATCCGCAAGTTCGACGTCAATCGGCTTGCGAGGCCATAAGATCAGATTTAATTGCCGCAATTACGCATGAAATTGAAATGGTCGTGTACGTGGATCTGTTTAAGCGAAGATCCGGATAACTCACTTTAAACAAGCGGTGCGACCCCGCCGAATTGCGAGGGTTAATCTTTGAATTACTGTCAAGAACCTTCGCTGCTCTGTCTTAATCTAATAAATTATTTCACGTGCTTGTTAAACTAACAATTAGCTCGCTCTGGTAAACGAACCGTGCGGATTTTGCGGGAGGAGAATGATTGTTGGCGGCATATGCTTCAGTTTGAATCATAAGTGTGATGCAACAAGTGAAACAAAGAGTTATTTAAGTTTATTATCACTGGAATGTATTGTTTAGTATATTAAAATATTGGCAGAGATTTGGAAAGGCACTTTAAACAAATTCAATATTCTTCTAGTACCTAGTTTTAGATGGCTTCCGTAACACCAGATATATAATGTATTAAGTAATAATTTAAGAAAATTTTCAGAGATGATGTAAATTTGAAGATGCTATTATTTAACCCTTTGCCGTACAATAACGAGTGACACTCGTGATAAGGTAAATGGGATAGGAAATTTTCAACTTTTGCAAAACCTAGTAAACTGAAAATATTAATGAGACTTGACGCGATAATATTATTCCTGCGATATTAATATTACGTTAGGTTATACGATATATCAAGAATCACTGATCAATTTTTATTTTGCCAATTTAATTCTGAATTATTGTAGAGACTGTCGCAAAAGAAATAGTATTTTTTTTACAAAAATGTTCTAAATTTATAGGGACACCATATAGTAAATATTTCACGTCTATTTCAAAAAATATTAATTACAGTATTGGCAATCTTTTTCACCTCTTAATTTCTCTTTTTCCAATGTACTTATTTAATATATTTAAATCTAATAAATTTAACGCCGGTAATTGTAACGTCGTTTAAAAGAAAGGTAAATTACACTGACTCGAAAAGTAACGAGTCAAAAAACCTTTGAAATTTACCGCACAACGTGTCCCTTTGACATTTGTATACTCGAAAGGAGTTGCAGAGACAGCACGTAAAATCTTGCGCGAAAGGCGGAAACGAGAATAAAAGAAGAACGTCGCTGCACCATAGCACGAGATGCAGCAATATATGAGAAATACTTTGCACAGTCTCGTCGAATAGAACTTCCTATTTCATGCGATACAGGAAATCGATGGGACGAAACAAAGGCAACGTGGAACACGCTTTCGCCTTTCATTTGCTTTCGTATCCTCTCGATTTCAAATATTCGTTAGCTATTCTCGTCTTAAGAGCTTTCCAGCAGAAGTTCCGTTACTTTTAAATTCACGACTTATTCTCGACTTCCACCAAGGTGAGATTGAAGGATTCCACTGTCTCTCTCCTCGCTGACTTCATTAAGAGCTTTTATTTAGACACGAAGACCGATAGTACACGCTTCAGATTCTTCTTCCATTAGCATTAACACTGCGCGAGCGGCGCATTAGCGTTTCCTTGGTTCACGCTGCGGAGCTTCCGTTATCCTGGAGAACATTTCCAAGTATCATTACGCGCCTGCGGAGGGTATTATCTTAAATTTCCCGAATGACATGAATAATCTCTGGTGTTTCTTCCAATCGGACATTAACAATTCAAATTAATACGGTTATTTGCGATGCGGTGCATTTTTTGGATCAGTCCTTTATTACTCGAATGTCTTGCTGTTTGGATACTCGACAAATGTTTGATTAGAAAGCTGAAAGTGGGATGGAAAATGCTTCAAAGCTTCTGTACCTAAGATTCATGGTATTTAGGGACTATGGTGGACATGGAGTTCAACTATTTAACTGCATAGCGCTTTTGTACCAAATCATCAATATACTAACAGCTGACTTTTTCACCCTAAAATTTGTTGTCGTTAGAAAGAATTCGAAATAACGTTTCTTATAGAAGTTTCAGGAGGAAAATAATATCATGATACTCTGGTCCCCATGAAACTATGCAACTTTCATAACAAACATCTTTTCCAATGTTATATTACAACGAGAATTTGTATTGTCATAAATTGCCCGCGGATCTTAATGCGCTTATGACAAATTTAACAGTGCTTAAATATTCAAAAAGCATGTAATATAGAAAAATATCTGCAATATCTCCTTCATTATATCAATTCGCTTTTTTCTTTTCTAAATCTCTACGTCTAAATCTATAAGATTCTAAATCTATAAGTCTAAATCTCTCTCTCTAAATCTATAAGATTCAAACCCAAACCAATGCTTTCAACTACAATTAAAATCACAACTCTGCAACAAATCCGCAAAATGCAAGACTTCAGACACTGTCCCTAATCACCAATTACAAAACTGCACACTTTATTTTACTCAAAAGTGTAATATCTCCTTCAATCAGAATGAATTCACATTTAAAATTCCACCCGAAAGGCACAGCATATCCCGCGTATGAATAATTCCAAATATTCTCTGCGCCATTAAAATATCAGAATTGAAATACTCGATTAAGAGGATTGTATTATTTAACGATTAAGTCAAATCGATCGTCCCTCGTGCGATTATCGTTATCTGACACGGTACATACAACACAACGTATCCCAGTTGGTTCCTTATAAGCCCGAGGCAGAGGCAGAATCGGAGAGGCAACATGCGGGCTGATTTATCGGCTCCGGCAAAAACAAACAAAACTAATGTTTCCGGAGTTGCAGCTCGCGGGATATTGAGCGGTAAATGTCTTTTGTTAAGTCCCTCAGCAACGCATACGGAAATCTGGTTCATCGTACTACATCAGGGGCTTTTTTATTTATCGTTGTCGAATTACGCTTTCATTTTTGCAGTTTGTTAACGTTAGTTCTACCGATTTATCCGGTATATTTTAAAATGCCAGATAAACGCGTTGGAAGAAAAGAAATGGAAGGCCTCAAATCTGGTCGATTTAATCGCCTGCGCTGTAAAAGTTTGAAGGAGAAACTATTTAGAAAAAATGAAGTGCCATTTAGTACAAAATTAAGTAACTTAGAAGAAATTAAGTAATCCTCATTCCAACTGCTTTGATAGATCTAGTATTAATGGTATTAATTATATAGTATTAACAATTGAATCTACCAAGGCAGTCGGAGTGGCTAGTACTTAATGACTTCTAAATTTATGAATTTTTTACTAATTGGTACTTAATTTTCCTATGCCAATTTTGCTATCAAGGGAAATTCGGGAACTGATACAATCAGATTTTTATGAAATTTTGCAGTTGTGTGTGTGACAGTTTTCTATCATATTATTTTCAAGGCGCGATGTTTCATTTTTTACAAATGTTTCAATGAATGGATTAAAATACTACTGAAAGAGAATCGTGAATTTAGAAAGGTGAAGATAATAATACAATCAAATGTGTTCTTGTTAGATAAGTAATGTAATAAACGAGGAAGAATTATTTTTATAGGTTTTATTCGGTCCTTTCGTGGTATAAAATTGTACATTTTTTATGTACCTTCATAAAGCATCGTATCTTATGTTATATTTATGACTCACCCTCGAAAGAAATTGTCCTCCGAGGGTATATTTTTTGATAACAGCAAAGAGGCTTTTATCTTTCCGAGATTTATCAATATAATGCGACGGCAGAAGTCCGAATACTTGGAAAATTTTAATTTTACCCCAATCTATGGGAATTTTAATGAAAGAATTGCGCCACTTCTTATCACACCCTCCAGGACTATCTAATACTTACATCGCAAATTTGTAATATTTGCAGATTTTCTAAAGAAAAATGTACGATTCTTATCAAACACATTGTAAATCTCAAAAATAGTAAAATTCGATTATTGCAACAAAGATATTTCAAGTATTCATAGACATATTGTAATATATAATTTAAAGGCAACTTTCTTTCAACATTTTCCATAAGAAATAGTAACAATACTCCCTGAAGATATTAAAAATATGACAAGCAATTTAATTTACTTTTCATTGACCTTCAAAGGTCATTTAACCATTTAATTACGTACAACATCTTAGATACTCGACGAGATATTACAATTTCTTAATGTACACAAAAACAAGCTAATACAATAATCAATTCCAACCACCTCTCCTTCTCGTCATTAACCCTTCTCAAAAAAACAACCCCGCCATTAAAATACATCAACCGACATGAACACAACCCAGATGCAACACCTCGTATAAAAAAAAAAACCCGAAAGTTCAACACGCTCATTATTTTCCATCGTAGGATCACGAAGGTAAATATTTATATTATTCCCCAACAATATCTACGATCTAAATAACGAGACACGCTACAACGTCTCTCTTGAATCGCAAGAGAAGTACAATGTATTCACGATTAAGCAAGCAACTCATAATGCTCAGGTTACGTTTATTAAAACCTATCCACTTTATCGTATCATGATTACATCCCATGCAGCCATTACTTAACGTGCAACGTGAAATTCATCATTACTTCGCCCCGTAATAGCGTTAACCTTTCTTTGTTATCGACGAGGATAATTATTCGAGTTGCACACGGCGAACGTAAAATAAAGCGAAAAAGGAGAGGAAAAAAGAATGAGAGAAAGCAGCCGGAGTACCGTGTTAGTGAATGAAGCCGTACCTCGTTGGAAATACATTGAAACGCGTGTACGAACGCCGTATACAGCCGTTCTTATCAGCATGCACATAATCATTGGTAACCACGGCGGGACTTAATAATTCCCGTGGCGCGGAAAGAATAAATTATAGAGGCGACGCGTGGAACTAATGTCGACGTTGCGTGCGGACACGCGTGCGACCGAATTAAGAGGGACATGCTGTAATCTGGTAATGGCTATACCTCTGTTATGGAAAAGCAAGGAGTGATCCCTGATAACGAGACTTCCACGTTGGACTTTCATCGGACCTTTATTTCATCGTCGGCTGACAACAATGAATGGATCGTGCGGCGATGTCGACACGTCGTTGGATAACTGCTCTTTCTTTGCAATTATGCATGCATGTGTGTGCATTAGGCGACGGGGCTGATAATCAATCTGTGTACTTGTTTGTGAGTTTAATGGGATTAGAGATAGAGAGGGAGGGGTTTGTTAGAATTGAGTGGCTGATTTTTGCTTGGTTAAACTACTTGTTGTGGGAATCCGGGGAATGTGGGATATTAGAAAGGATTGTGGGACGTTAGAAGAGTAAAAGGAGCTTTTTGCTTTAACATTCTGCCATTTGTAATTAGTTTTGATGTGACTTTCACTTAAAATCTTTCGTTCTCCAGCCTAACAAATTAATTCACTTTTACTTTAAATAATTGTGATTTCGTATTGAAATTAATATTCAAAGTACATTGGCGATCAGTTGAAGTCATTTTGGTGAAAATTTAGTAATAATTTGCGAGTGGTGTTCTTGGAAGCCTTGAATGTTAACACTTTATCTACCGTATCACGTTTCGGCTAAGATAGGGGTTAGCAAACTGCGGCTCTTTCACGTACAATTTGTGGCTGTGCAGCTTAATTATAATTGTTAAATTTTATCTTAAATAATTTCAATTTAATATTCTAATTAATATCCACAGTATAATGTTTGCCCATTTGGGTGCTACTGGCGCTTTTAGAATTCGCCAGAGGAATCTAAGGAAGAATGTTTCTTTTTCATTATCAAAGTATAAAATTATATTAAAAAAAAAACATTTCTTTAGCTTGGATGATAAATTCTCAAGAATCTGTATATTGAACAGTTAAAGGACAATTTTCAAGTCTTGTCATACTGAAATGTTTGCAAGGAATCTTATTCAAACCGTACGTTTATAACCCAGCAACGAACCGTCTTTTGATATACCTTCGGGTGGCCTCCTTCCATTCTAAGATGAATAGAGAGGATACATTCTCCGTTCGTATAAAATCGCGTCTTGTGCTGATCCTTTTTATTGTTGAATCGTTACGTCGATCGTTGTAAATAAATCTGCCATTTTTCCGTGGCTCGATACTGTCAAGTCGGACTTGCATAATCCGATTGTACCGGTGACTGTGTTGGCAGCAGTTTAGATACGATGTACCGTGCCTGACAGCGATCTCTACGAGTCCCTAAGGCTCAGGAAACCACTTGCAGCAACTAGAAAATGCATCCCTTTAGCGCGTTAATTATCGCTCCTGGTGTACAGTGTGCTCGGCAACTAACGGCAGCACAGAAAAGTGCATTCGATAAGAAAACTACTGCATTGAACAATGTATTCTATTAAAAAAACACTGCACAGAACAGTGTGCTCAATTAAAATATTACTAGACAGAAGATCTCTACGAGTCCCTAAGGCTCAGGAAACCACTTGCTGCAACTAGAAAATGCATCCCTTTAGCTCGTTAATTATCGCTCCTGGTGTACAGTGTGTTCGGCAATTAAGCGCAGCACAGAAAAGTGCATTCGATAAGAAAACTACTGCATTGAACAATGTATTCTATTTAAAAAACACTGCACAGAACAGTGTGCTCAATTAAAATGTTACTAGACAGAAGATCTGTGCGAGTCCCTATGGTTCAGGAAACCACTTGCAGCAAGTAGAAAATGCATCCCTTTAGCGCGTTAATTATCACTCCTGGTGTACAGTGTGTTCGGCAATTAACCGCAGCACAGAAAATTGCGTTCGGCAATTAACCACTGCACTGAACAGTGTGCTCAATAAAAAACAACTATACTGAACAGTGTGTTCTATAAAAAAAACATTGTACTCAATTAAAAGATTACAGTGCATTCAATTAAAACAGCTCTGAACAGAACAGTGCTCAATAAGAAAGCTATCGCGACTAATTAAAATGCCAAGACTTGAGGAAAGAGGTGAAAATGGGAAAAATTGTTTAGATACTTAATTTTGGTTGAAGCTGATAAAAAAAGAAACAGAACGCAAATATAGAAATTTCTAATTGTGCGGAATTTTCTAAGGAATTGTAAAACATCAGATGATCTCAGAGAATCTAGAGAAATAGGATCATCAAAATTTCTGGATGTATAATAGAAACATTAATTCTCATTTATCCGTAGAAACGTTATTTCCGCCTCTTTGATACACGATGCTTGTCACGTTGGACGACGTATATGTAACGAGAGAGGAGAATATTCTGTTATAGAAAATTTTACAGTCCGAGCATTCTCATATTCTCTACGATATGGACTTTCATGCTTTTCTGCCTAGCTTCCGAGTGCAATCCATGAATCCCTTTTTCCATCCGATATAAAATACACAATGTTGCTCGTGTCTCTTCGCTATTCCATGCGAATAAACTTGAAGCCCGCGTCCATGAATACATGCGTCCGAAATAAAAGTTAATCCGTGGAAACGAGGTCGTGAGCATTAAGAAAATTACAATTATAATTCACACCATATTAGTCCTTCAATTAAAGTCGACATTTTTAGAATCCGAGATAGAAATATTATTCCTTGATTCATAGAATGACTCCATGACTTCTCATCCATGATTTATACTTTGACCATCGTCGAAATAACTATACATGATAAAAATACTTATAAACCCTGAACAAACCTTCTATCCTTCATTCAAATGAAACTTTATCTGAAACGTCCCATCCCTTTGTTTCAGGTGGATGCCCCGCTCCGCAATGAGGCCGGCCGAGGGCGACACATCGGACTGCATCCTGGTAGTCGGTATATCAAGACCAAAGATGGCCGCTGCCTTCCTTACGGTCGTCCTCGTCTCTCTCTTCCTGACCTTTCACATCCTCTACGACAGCGCGGTGTACAGCCTTCACGCGGCCTCCGCCGTCGAAGGTCGTGCTGTCGAGCTCGTCTCGCAAGTACGAGCAACACCGCCGTTGCTGTTCTCCAGCAAAGTCCATTTCCCTCGCACCAGTCGTCATCTACCTCAAGCGATCATAATCGGCGTGCGGAAGTGCGGCACCAGGGCGCTCCTCGAGATGCTCTTCCTTCATCCACAGATCCAAAAGGCGGCCGGCGAGGTGCACTTCTTTGATCGTGACGATAACTACGGGAAGGGACTCGAATGGTACCGTCGGAAAATGCCGTATTCCTTTAGGGGGCAGATTACTATTGAGAAGAGCCCCAGTTACTTCGTCACACCGGAGGTGAGTGCAGAAGGGTGGAGGGCTGTCCTGTGATTAGCAGGAATGTCGAGAATAAGGTTTTTGGGGTGATTCCTTTTTTGAGGTGCGATAATGGGGTACTTAGGTACTACGCAATTATTTTGTCACTCCGGGGGTGGGTGTAGAAAGATTGAGAGAAGGAGAAGGGTGGAGGGCTACCCTTTGTTTAGCAGGTATGTCGAGTATAAGATTTTTGGACTGGTTCTTCTTTTAAGATGCGATAGTAGGGGTAGTTAGGTATTATACAATTATTTCAACACTCCGAGGGTGGGTGTAGAAAGATTAAGGGAAGGAGGAAGGTGGAGGGCTGCCCTGTATTTAGCAGGAATGTCGAATATAAGGTTTTTGGGGTGATTCTTTTTTTGAGATGCGATAGTAGGGGTAGTTAGGTATTATGCAATTATTTCGTCACTCTGGGGGTGGGTGTGGGAAGATTGAGGGAAGGAAGAAAGTGGAGAACTGCCCTTTGTTTAGCAGGAATGTCGAGTATAAGATTTTTGGGGTGATTCTTTTCTTGAGATGCGATAGTGGGGGTAGTTAGGTATTATGCAATTATTTCGTCACTCCGGAGGTGAGTGCAGAAGGGTGGTGGACTGTCCTGCGTTTAGCAGGAATGCCGAGTATAAGATTTTTGGGGTGATTCTTTTTTTGAGATGCGACAGCAGGGGTAGTTAGGTATTATGCAATTATTTCGTCACTCCAGGGGTGAGTGTAGGAAGATTGAAGGACGGTGGAAGGTGGAGGGCTGCCCTGTGTTTAGCAGGAATGTCGAATATAACTTTTATATATGATGCAAAAATATTTATAGAAGATCGACAGCTTCCTTAATTGTTTACGTTAAAATTGTATTCAGCATCAACTAGTAATGTCTCATATTTAAATACTGTAATGCCGCTGTCCAAGAAATTGCCCAGACTTAACATGATATGTGACTTGTTAAATAACTGACGCGCTGTTTCAAGATATACTTGATACTCCACTTAAAAAGTGACTTTTACTGACAGCGACATCGGCCAATTTAAATATTCAATGCACGACGCGACGACGGAAGTAAAACAAGTGACACTTGGAACACGACATACAATTATAGTTCTGTTTCGATTCCATTTGTCACCTTTATTCTATAAAAATAGTGCATTGTTTTTCAACAATTACTATCATTCTCAAAAAAAGAATTTATTTGTGTTAATGTGGGTAAACAATTTAAGTAAATCGTTCCATATATTTGAGATTAAAATAGGACATTTTTTCCTGACTCATAGGATGTATTTCGCTCGAAAATAAAATAATTTGCCGGTATGAAAATTTAAGCGGGCGAGGTACGTCGGAATTGCGGAAGCGCGGAATCGAATTATTTACAGAACGGAAGAACGTTTATAAATGTAGGAGAGAGCATTGCGCAATTTTCATTTCGCGATATCATTTTCTACGGTTAGCCGGCTTTATCATTTTAAGATCGTGCACCAAAGAAGTAATGCTCTCTTTGCATGCTCCCTTTACCTCCGTACCGTTGTTAAAACCGGCTGAATAGCATTACAGGAAGATGTATCGCGTTTTAGCGAGAATATTATCACGGAAATAACGAGAATTCGAAAATGAACATTTCATCCACCGAACGACGAGGTGGCGTCGTGGATTTATTTAAAACGTATACTTGAAATATCAACGTGCTTTTCGATAGACTTTTCCGTGTATTTAAAATAATAAATTAAAAAAATACACGGTGATTGGATTTCAGCGGAAAATTTCGCGGAAATATATTTCTTCGCTGATGTATCTTTTTAATAATGAATTTCCTTTGGTGGAGCTGCAGTTACGTTAAATTAATCCGCCGTTTCCATCGTGAGAAGATTAATGAAGTTAATCTGATCTTAATTAAACGTAAACCTAATTTAGCCCTTCTAGGTTTACCATAAGCCAGCTGCCTTGTAACTTACAATGAGACACCAAAATTATATCATGTGGCAGGGAACAAACATCAGAGCGTGTCAACAAACACCGATAACGCCTGTTTGTTATCGGATCACGTAATTGAGGTGTATCGTGAAACGGTGTAAACAATGTTGCGTCGTTTAGACTGGAAAAAGTCCAGAAAAATTGATATTCGTAATCTTAAACAGTTACGTGCTTGCAGCAAATAAATACTCGTTAAATTAGTGGCAAATACTAACAGCGAAAAGTTAGTTGTTCGTACAAAAGACGAGACTTCCTTTTTTTGTATTGAACATAGTTGAATATTTAAGGTGGAGACGAATAGAATTGGATGCAGGGCATTTTTTAACATTAGTGATATGAATTCGTAGATTAAAGACCCGAAAAGTGTTACTACCTCTGCACTGTCATTGCTAATGAAAATTTGTTCCGACCGAAATATCAGTAACTTTCAAATTTAATAATAAAAATACCAATTTTTACTTCTAAACCTTTGATACCACTCTTAGGTCCACATTCCAAAACAAAATCCCCGAGTTTCTCTTCCACATTGAAATCTATTTCACTTGCTACCATCCAGCTAAAGCATAATCCACCTGTTCCAAAATGAATTAAAAAAGAAACTCCAAAACCTTCAAGAACTCACGCAAACGTTCTCCACCTGTTCTCCAGGCGTCCGTATTTTATGCCGGCCTTATTTCTAAATTCCAAAACTTTATGTTTCACTTGCTACCATGCAGCTAACTCAACTCCACCTGTTCCAAAATGAATTAAAAAAGAAACTCCAAAACCTTCAAAACCTCACGCAAACGTTCTCCATATGTTCTCCAGACGCCCGAGTTTTATGCCGGCTTTAATTATAAATTCCTAAACTTTATATTTCACTTGCTACCATGCAGCTAACTCGACTCCACCTGTTCCAAAATGAATTTAGAAAAATCCAAAACCTTCAAGAACTCACGCAAACGTTCTCCACCTGTTCTCCAGGCGCCCGAGTTTTATGCCGGTCTTAATTCTAAATTCCAAAACTTTATATTTCACTTGCTACCATGCAGTTAACTCAACTCCACCTGTTCCAAAATGAATTAAAAAAAAAAGCCAAAACCTTCAGAAACTCACGCAAACGTTCTCCACCTGTTCTCCAGGTACCCGAGAGAATTCGCGCGATGAACGCCAGCGTGAAGTTGCTGTTAATAGTACGAGAACCCGTGACCAGAGCCATATCCGACTACACACAGCTACGAACACACGCAGCAACCGCATCAACGTTGACGAATGCAACACCTCGCAGCGTGTTGCAACTTCAACAGCAACAAGCTGCAAGAAGCTTCGAGGAGTTGGTAATTCGACCTGACGGAACGATCAACGAATCATACAGGCCAGTCGCGATATCCCTCTACCACACCTACATGCACAGGTGGTTGGAGGTCTTCTCCAGAGAGCAAATCCTCATCGTTAACGGCGATCAACTGATCGAGGATCCTGTACCACAGTTACGTAGAATCGAAAACTTCCTCGGTTTGGAACCGCGTATCGGTAGGCACAACTTCTACTTCAACCATACGAAAGGCTTCTACTGTCTGCGTAACGAGACATCGGAGAAGTGTCTGAAAGAGAGCAAAGGTCGCCGTCATCCACGGGTCAGCCCGGTGGTGGTTACCAAACTGAGGAGGTTTTTCAACGAGCATAACCAACGATTCTACGAACTCGTCGGAGAGGATCTCGGCTGGCCCGAAGAATAACCATCGTAGAGAAATCACTAGAGCGCCGCTCCTCGACGCGGATCTGCTTTCGCGCGGCCACGATGGATTCCTTTGGCAAGGAATTCATGGAGTTTTACGAAGAATTTTCCAACCGTTTCGTTTATCGTGTACGAAGATTTTGAGGAGACCTGTTAGACGTGTTTTGAGTGCAGCTTGAAGAGGAGAATTGTACGATGATGTCTCGCTGAAGGAGAGGATTTTCAAGTCTTTAATTATGGAGATGCTTGGCACCCTTTGGATGGCAGGGAATATCGAGAAGATCGAACGAACTCGGCTGGACCGAGAATGGTGAAGATTGAGATTGAGAGAGGGTTCTTGCATCTTGCACGATCGAAGAAATATCTTAATTGCTGCGAGACAAATTTGAGGATTCTTGCAAGTTGAAACAACGCGGGAAAGTTTCTTGCTGTGCTCACCGAAACCGTCTATCAGGAGATGCGAAATGAAATTTGAAAGATTTTCGTTTCGAATCAAGAAGATTTCTACGTCGAATGAATCAGGTTGAAGATCATCAACGTGATACAAGATTCATCGATCTCAAGATTTAAATTGTCAATGAAAATTGTAATTGAAGAAGTATCTGTAAAATCTAACGCGTGTGCAACAGTGTCAATCGAAAGTGCATTGTTTGTTGCACTTTGTCGTCTCGATGGACGATGAAGATGGGAAAATTCTTCGGAAACAAGAAGCTCCGACTGCAACCGGCGCTCCACTTCGTGGATGAGAATCAAGGCTGATCAGGATGAGTACCTTTTATATTATACTGATTAGCTGTAAGATCAAAACGGAGGTAACAGGCATCGATGGTATCGAATATCGCGATCGGCGAATTCACAATGTGCTCGAACGATTTTTTGTTAGAAATATTAAAGGTAATGTTGATAATGCATCAGCTTCGAGTATCTCGATTAGAGATACGACGTTAATTAAGAAAGTACTGTTTACTTGGCCAGCATTTTTATTGATAAGTAATTAAAATTTTTTGAGATAAATAGTCAGTAAAAATAATTATGTTTTTCAAGAAACTTTGAATTTTCGATCAGTACAAAAATTACCATCTTTATAAGAATTCTCAGTTGATATTTTTCTTTAATATTTTTCATACATTAAACATCTCTTACATTGTAATTGCTGCGTATTTATTTAAAATACTAGAAAGTTATTACACTTACAGCCACTTTAATTAAAACCCTGAAAATTCTTATACTGATAGCTACGATACTGACATTTTATCACAAATACCTTCCATTCGTTAAAAATCTTTAAGAAAAAAAAAGCACCGACCCCAAAAACGGGGCAAACGTAAAAAAAATCTCTCTCGCAATCTCAAATTCCATTACACAAATTGCGATGAAAATCATGCGAAAAGAAAGTACTCGATCCTCTAGAAAATAAGGGTTACGAAATCACGTCGCAGAATCAACAAATTACCATGAAATTTCTCGGAGTCGTTGAACTCGTGGAGGCAACGAGTGTTATTTTTAGTTTTCAATTAGGGGTTCGTTAATGATACACGAAAAGGTCTGTCAGGATCCCGTGGCGAGGGCGGAGAAAGGAGAGGGTGAAAACGCGCGATATGCTTCCTTAAGAGCGCAACAATCCCCCTTTCACCCCTCGGAAAGGACGCTCGAGCACGCAAACTCGAGTGGACAATGAAGTACTTCTGGCGACGAGTCGAGCCATTAAATCGAGTGCATGGAATTTAATGGATGTATCGTCGCCCCAGGACTCTTTGTTATTATCGATGATCCTGAGTTATTCCCTTGCTCTCGCGTTTCAGTCGGCCCTTTGTTCGTAATTGGAGTTAATGGCACTTGAAACGCATCGTTGATTTCCATCTGAGGATTCTCGGGGAAAGTAACGAAATAGCTTTGTTCATACATTCCTTTACCTTTGGAAAAGGGGAGTATTTTGGAATTAGAGATTTTCAATTGTATTTTATAAAAATACGGGGTAATTTTTATGTGTTGGTTTGCGGACTAAATTGAAAGTACGGCAATTTTGAACTACCAATCAGTCAGGTTGATTGAGTCTTGATGTTCTACGCTGTGGTGCAATCAAGACGGAATTTAAAAAATAAATATAAAACTGAATAATATTGCAGATAGTACTTTGTAGGACTTTATACAGTCCTATTATAGTCCAAACTACTTTCGTTTTTAATAATTGCGAAACATGTAACGTTAGCTTGGGCTGATTATTTTTTAAGAAATGTATTTCAAAAATCATAAATTATATAGGGAGTTCAAAATATGACACTGCTCCTTAACACGTTGAATGTCATGGGGGTCACCGGTGACCGGCACTATTGAATTCAATGAAATTTCATATGACTTTTAAATTGTAATATTTACGAATTTTCTAATACATTCAATATTTAAATATTGACATTAAAATGGTAAAGTCCTGCTGACTATACATCTACTTCTGTCTTTAAGGTTTCCGTTTCGTAATTTTGCGATATTAATAGAAAAATTTTCATTTTAATAAAGATAATGAAACTAGCGAAATACTGGTTGCGTTCAACGAGTTAATGAGTTAATATACTTCTTAAAAAGTGTCTCAACAACCACAAATCAATACCAACACCAATACCTCTGCATTATTACGAAATTCACAAGACTCCTCAATCAACAACTCTATTTCCTAAAGCAACCAAGTGTCCAAAATACGACACTGCTCCTTAATGAGTTAATAGTTTTCAAAAAGTGTCTCAAACAGCCACAAATAAATAAAAGCACCAATATCTCAACCTCGTTACGAAACCCACAGACTCCTCAATCAACAACTCTATTTACCTAAACCAATCACAACCGTGTGTCCCAAAAATACGACACTGCCCCTTATTGGGTAAATACAGTTTTGAAAAAGTGTCTCAACAGCCGCAAATCAATACCAAGACCAATACCTCTGCATCATTGCGAAATTCACAAGATTCCTCAATCAACAACTCTATTTACCTAAACCAATCACACCCAAGTGTCCAAAATACGACACTGCTCCTTAATGAGTAAATGCAGTTTTGAAAAAGTGTCTCAACAGCCACAAATCAATACCAACACCAATAACTCTGCATCATTACGAAATTCACAAGGCTCCTCAATCAACAACTCTATTTACCTAAACCAATCACAGCCAAATGTCCAAAATACGACACTGCTTAATGAATTAATAGTTTTCAAAAAGCGTCTGAAACAGCCACAAATCCAAACCTCGGCATCCTTAAAAATTCCCAGACCACCTGCTCTTTTTGCCAATACTTCAAAATGAAAAGGAACGCATCGATAATAAGAATTCTTGGGCACGATCATCAGCGATAATGACAGTGGCACACGTCCCTGGAGGTTTCTCTGACAGAGTCGAACCGTTGCTAAAGCGAATTCCGGTCGGGTCGTTACTTCGTTCCACGAACGTACGTCGATTCTCGTAGCGGACAAGTTCGAGCACATTGTAGGTGGTATATTTAGGTCGATCGATCTTCGGTAAGGAGCAGAATGATCCATCGATGCTGTTACCCGTCCTCCACGTGGCTGCGCGCAAGACCGCACGTCTTGTTCCACGGTGCATTCACGTACATGCATACACACACGTACACACACGTAGAACGATTTGCACATAGACACGGACACACGGACAGGCGAAGACATTTACAGAAACACAGCGAACACGAACATACGGTCACTCTACACGAAATAACAGTAACGCCGGCCAAAATAAAATAGAGACGTGGATCCATCGAAATGGGTATCGGCCGTGAAAGAGACGGAAGTGGAGGAAACGATGGCGATGGTAGGAACGGAAATACTGGACGGTAATTTCGTGGATTCACGTCGCCATGGATCACATTGGTCCGTGAGATTACATATCATATACATATAGGATTAAATAGTTAATATTAAAAAAAAGATTTAATATTTTTATAATCCACATTGGAAGTTGTTATATCGAATCGTTAAGCTTATTGTATACACGAGGTGAGCCAGCCGTGGGAATGAGGCGGAGAGGAATGAGAGCTCTGTGATACATTTACCTTTCACGAAGGAACCGATGCGGGGGTGATTTTATTGTAGAGATTAGTGGTGTTACTTTTTAGTAACGATCGCTGAAGTGTACGATTCGCTGGATGGTTTTGGTGGAAGAGGGTTTTTACGTGAAAGCTGCACGAAGGGGAGGATTGTTAGGAGAATTGTTAACCCCTTATGTGACTATTGTCCTGAGAAATTTAACTCTGACTGGCTATGTCCGTCTTATCTTTTGCAACTCACTTTAATTAAATTGGGCATTTTTATTTTTTCATAGTAAATCAATAGATGTAATGCAAACATTTTACATTAATCTATTGGAAGGCGAAATTAAATGGCACATTTAAAACCAAAACTTCGGAAGTAAAATGTAACGCAAAGACTCAATTTGGAGGTCTTTGTTAGCTGTTGGTAGCTAATTTATAGCTATTAAACACCTCTGATATAATTCTCATTTCTTAAACATTTACGTTACATTTTAATTCCAATTTTTTGACCTTAACTGTGCCATTTAATTTCGAACCCCAATGGATCAATGTAAAAATAACTTGATTAGAATGGTTATACCATTTAGAGGTCTTTATTAACTGCTTATAACTTATTCATAGCTGGTAAAAACCTCTAAATCGTATACTTTTAATTTTTAAAATCTTTCCGTCACATTTTAATCCCAAGGTTTCGACCTTAACTGTGCCATTTAACTTCGAACTCCAGTGGATCAATGCAAAATTGTTAACTGGGTTAAAATGTTTATACCATTTGGAGGTCTTTATTACTTGTTTATATTTAATACAGCTAATAAATACCTCCAAATGATACAGTTTACATCATTTACTTTTATCTCTTCCCGTTGCGGGAGGATTTTGATAAATAATCCACCACCCTAATTTTCCAATCAGTTCGAAATCACAAAGAGAAGCCTTAACAGTACAACGTATTGAAATCGCAAGCAACGAATTTCACGTTCTCGCCCACACACCAGACCTTTCGATTTGCAATTGCCAACATTGATAAATGCAAACGAGAATAAGACAGAAGCGTAGGCGTAACCGATCCAAGATAGGTCGTTCGCATCATCGTTATCCAAGATCGTCGCGGAGGAATCCTGAAGGAATCTATCGTCCCCGTGTCGACATTTTTTTTTTCCTTTGCTCAGTGTAAATCTACGGACGGCCCGTCGATGTTTCCATTCGAGTCGCCGTAATAGACCTTATATCGCAGATCCTTCGGATGTACACCTATTCTGGTATCCGAGGCACGAGATTGAAATAGGGATTCCGAGAGAAAGAGGAATAGGGATGGAAAGAGAGGAGAGAACGGTGGGAGAAGGACAGGAATAGGGACGGGCCCGTATATCACGCGAAGATAAAACTTGGCGATAAAATTGACCATTTGTTTCTGGAGAGAAAAAAAAAGGAGGGTTCCTGCCGAGAAAATTCCATCGATCGGTCGGCTATCGGGAGCGTGATGCTCCGATGAACGAATCTCGAATGCTTATCATCGGCCAGAAAGGATTCTCGCGTATTTCTCTCGATTTTTCTACGTCGCTGTACTATCTCCCGGTTTTCTATTTCACCCGGCAATTTGCCGCGGTAATTCACGTCGCGCCAATTTAACGTAAAACGAAACGGAAATTCGGACTGCAAATCGAAGTTGTACGACTTTGAATTCTATGCTCTTCGTACGATGGAAAATTCCTGGAGATGCGCAACTTTACGGAGGGCTTCTGGCTGATGTGGATAAGGCATTATTTCCCTTGAAAATAACAGTGAGACTGGAATAATTGCAATTATTCGATCGACGCTGAATTTCGAATCGATGCGGTGATTACACGAAGTGGAATGTTTTTGGATGTTTTGCATACGTCCGGAGACTTGTAGAGATGGGTAGGAAATTGAGAAAATAATGGAACTTTTTGTCTTCCCGCAGATGCTAAGGAAATACTTCGAATCAAAAATTCTCAGGGTGCACTTTGCAATCACTGGGGACAAATATACTTATTTTTCTTGTTAATTGACAACTATAGTACTAAGAATCGAACAGCTATTTACCTCACTGTGTTAAACTCACTTTAATTGTCACTTCACTAAGTGGGAGATCGAAAAAATTCGCAAATCCATTGATGAATCCTAAATTCACGCTGATAACTTTCGATTCACGAAACTACAGTGGCTAAAATGGTAAAGGCTCGGACCCATCATCAGTGGGCCCGACTTCAAATCCTCCTCTATCGCTACTGAGTAATTTTTCCTAAATTATTGATAATCCACCCAAAACAGTAGATTCTAAGCAAAAAACCATAGTATTCCAAATAAAAAAAAAGAAGCAACATTCTCACAAAATATCCCAGAAGTCAGCAACCCTTTTTTACCAAAAAGTCACTACTCCTTAAACTTATTTATTGAATTCTACAACGGGCCATGAACAGCCAAAACTTAGCCAACGCCGTGAAAATTAATTTGAATATTAAATCTAAATTATTTAAGATCAAATCTAATTATTATAGTTAAGCTGCAGAACCAAAGGTTTCAGGTGAAAAAGCCGCAGCTTGCTAACTCCTTAGCTCAAACTTAGTATGGCAGATAAAGTGTTAACATTCAGGATCTCCACTTCAGTGGCAATTATTACCAAAACGATTCGAAACTTTCGCTAAAATTACTTCAACGGATTACCGACCTTTCTCCCATGCCATGATCAAATATCCAGCGCCAGCCGTGAAGGTATGATCGCAGGAAGCGCAGTCAATTTGCGAAAGCGGCAGAAACAACGGCAACGCCGAAGGTATCGTTTCCTCGGCGAAGGCGAGCGCAGTAATAAAAAGCAAATTGATTTACCTACGAGTCAATATCGCCGGTATTTTCGAAGCTGAAGCGTCAGCCAGCGCAAACACTTTGCACGCTCGTTCTGTGACACTCGATAGCAGAAAGAGCAGCTTTCCTCGGGGAGAACCGTGGAGATGTAGGACGGAATCCGGTCAACCGTGAATAAACTCGTCACCGGAAGCTTAGAGCTTGCTTTTGCTCCTTCAGGATTTTTGGCATGACGATGTTCTTCGGTTAGAATGCCCCGAAACCGTTAATCGTCGATTCGATCGTGTTTCTGGATGTTTAATCAGGTTTTTATTTGCAACTTGGATTCAAAAGTGGATAGCCTTCTTGCAAACTGACGAGTGTTACACCGTGGTTACTTTGGCGGTAGATTTAAATTTAATTATTAAATTTCTTGCGTGTGTTTCATAGAGCGAAAGAATTTTCATTGTTTGGTTGAACAACGGGGGACATTGTAGAGGTTGAAAATTATAAAACTTGTCATAGAAGTAGGTTGATGATCTATAAATCGTTTAAACAATCGGAGATATCAGCGAAAGTCTATGTCAGTGAATGATGAAATTAAAAAAGTCAAAATTGACCACACAGATGCAGAAACGTTCATCGTGAAAACAGATAGCTACGGGCTCCAATAAAAATTCGAACAGAAAATCAGGAGAATTCCCGATAAACCACTGAAACCTTTTTTCTAAAATATCGTACACGTAAAGACGATTTATCGGTTCGTTCGAGTCGCCGTTTAATCCTATCGAAGTATCGATTTTCAACTGGAAAAAAATCGTGCCTCCTCGCGAGGATGCGGGCCGATTATTTGCGAAAGAAAATTCGTTGCTTGCCGAACAATGACAATGATATCGCCGTTTTTCCAACGAGCCGATCGATGGTTCACGTGACTGGAATCAGTTCTTTTAGAATGCATCGACGAGATACGAGGACAATTTTCTCCGACCCACTTTATGCTGTTCGGATGGGTTCATTGTTGTCGCTGTGACGGAAAACTGACGAAAAAAATTGCCGTCGAATGGAATTTTTGAAACAATAGCGCGATTCGACCTGTTAGGTGTTTTCCCTTTATCGCGGGAACTCGTGTATTTTCATAGGTAGCAATTAAAATATCCGCACAAAGGTTGAATTTCATCTGTATGCGTCGTGAATTAAATTTTCTGTGAGAAATATGTCCAATTTATTTCTGGATCTATTTAATTGCAAAAAAAAAAGAAAAGGTAAATTTTGTCGGAGTGAAATTCGCTTGTCGTAATTTCATTAGAATGGGATCGCGTGAAAATAGAGGCACGGGGTTCAATGTTGAAAGTGTAAAATTTGTAAGAAATTCGAGTTGAAAAGAGGTTATTCCGTAAAACGAGGTTAAAATCAACTTGAGCCTTTGCAACGCAGAAACTCGCCGAAATATGGTAGATAATTGTATCACCTGCCGGTGTATTTTCCTCGGCAAAAAATATGTTACGTTTCATCAGAAATTTTGAAATATTCTCGAGCGATATGACGCAGAGCTGCTGCCTTATTCATGGCACATTTCAACGTTTCAATCAACTGCTATTTTAGTTTCTCATCAACAACGTATTACTCTTCACTTAAATATTTAGCGATAGCTTTTTATATTTCCTCAAAGTGAATCTCATTACCTGTAGCTATTCCTATCGCGGGATAAATATGAATAATCAACGAAAAAGAGATTCCCAAAGTTAATGTCACTCAGCTGATAAAAAATTGGAAAATTAACTTCACTCGGCTAGCGAAAAATTGGAAAACTAATTTCTCTCGGCTGACAAAAATAGTAAAAATAATTTCACTCAGCTAACGAATAATTTGGAGATATAATTCGAACAGCAAAAGTTTCAAGGGTACCAATTAAAAATGCTAAAAAAAGGGACGCGGATGAAACAAATAGAAGAGATACCGTAACATAGAAATTCCTGAAATAGTACGGCAAAATTTCAGCACATTCGCAAATCGAATCGGCACAGAAGCCCGTTGACGTGAAATACGAGTAATTAAAGAACTGTTGAAGCAAACGTCGGGCTTTCGCATTTAATAGATATCTATTTTTGCCGAACGGTCGCAGACGAAATTTCTGCAAGTGTTAGTCACACCGATGTCCCCGAAATGAATTCGACTCGGAGGTGCATAAAGTATTAATCTACACGAAACGTTCTCGTCTGTTATCGCGGAGTTTCTGCATTATTAGATAATTCGCTTTCCGCCGAGCATATCTTCTGTCTTGCGTCAGTTAATTACCTGCCGGTGGAAGAATATTAATTAGTAGCGATGTTCGTGTATTTGGTAATGATTAAATTAACCGATCACTTTGCGGCTCTCTTTTTGTTCGACAAATTAAATATATTTTGCAATGTAGGAAGAAAAATTGCGGTGAGAACGTATTTACATTGGAATTCTTTTTCATTGCAAATTTAAGGGTGGAGAAAATTGTATTAGTAATTGAAACTAATTCGGGTAGGTAAAAATACGACGAATCAGTTTAATTCGATGAGACTGTAACACGATGTAACACGGTTTTCCTGTGACGAAGATTGATTGTTATGTTTCTTTGTTTTTTTATAGTCACAATAGATTCTAGAAGATTAATTTGTTATATTTCCGAGGAAAAAAATGGAACTGTAACGTAATTTATTATGTTCGCCCCGTGACGGAAATTAATCGGTGTAATTCTTTTGTACTTTTAAAAGTTGTAGTGGATTATAGAACATTTATTTATTTAAAAGGATATACAGCGCAGCTGTAATATAATATATTACGTACTTGCAACAAAGATTGATATATTTTTTTGTATATATACAGTTTATTAATTTATTACGTCGATGTTATTTTTAGATGTTTAGCTTGTCGTTATATAGAATTTTATTTAATTTTTTGTTTTAAAGAAATCAAATCTGAATCGAAATATGAGAAGCAGGCTTCGGAGGAATTTTTCAACGAGACAAATGAAAGTAGTGCAGTAAGTAAATTTATACTCAGCGCAGTTGACACAACCCATATTTATGTTCCCCGTGTGCACTAAAATTTCTCATATTTCCTCACCAAAACCGTATCACTTGACACGATCAGTGCAACGCACTTACTCACGATACTCGATCTTCGTAAAACCGTCTCGTTTGTAATATTGCTTCCGCTTGGAAATTAAATGTACACTATTTTGTATCGTAAAATGTCCGTCAAATTTCTCAAACTCAAAATCTATATGAAGTTGAGCCGTCGGAATTTTTTTAGTCGATATACAC
This sequence comes from Cerceris ruficornis, assembly GCA_963989415.1. Taxonomy (NCBI): domain Eukaryota; kingdom Metazoa; phylum Arthropoda; class Insecta; order Hymenoptera; family Crabronidae; genus Cerceris; species Cerceris ruficornis. Next base: position 9,041,577 of record OZ022523.1, read on the forward strand.
ATTTCTGTATTAGGATAATCCCGGATATTAATTTCAAATTAACAAAAATTGTATTACTTTCATTTAGTTGGAGGTCGTGAATAATTTATAACAATTTTTATCCGGAAATATTCTACAAATGGGAAACAGAAGAAACTGTGGTACTCAAAATTACTTTTCGTAAATGTGAATATTATTATATTAACTCTGCATATTTCTTGTTATTTTTTTTAAGTTAGGGAAAGAAAAGTCTCAGAAAAAAAGCTACAGTAACATCTGTCAAAAGATATCTTCGAAATTTCTAAAACACAAAAGCAGGAGAAGCAGAAGCTCTCTTATCATTGTATTAACATAATTTTACCTCGTTTTAAAATTCCAGTAACAAAATACAAGGAAGGAAAATGTGATAAAACAGCAATCACTCTGACATAGTCAAAAAGAGAGGTAGAAATAAGCTGCACAAATAATCCACATTCTCTCCCAACAAAAGATATCCCTAAACCTCAAAAAGCACTGGAAAAACAAAACCCTCAATTTTTCCCTCAACCTAATCAATTCATTAAGGCAATTCTCCCGGCATATTAATTTCCAGCAGCAAAGAAGGAGGAAAGAAGACCCGAAATAGTCGTAGAATAAGACCACCCCATAAATAATCCGCTTTAAGGCGCCAGCGAATCATACATCAGCAGAAGGTGGCGCGAAAATTCCCGTGTAATAAAAATTACACCATGGAAAGTAACTTTCGATCACAGAGCTCTCGCTATAGTTTCACGAGGAGGAAGAAACGGAAGAAAGCTGCTCCAAATTCGATCCGAATTTGTATCGCAATCTCGAAGGTCCTTCGCGTTCAATTCTGCAGGAATGCAAAAAAAATCGTAGGAATACAATAATAAGAATTTAAAAAAAAATATACAAAGTCGATCTCGCTTATAAGAAAGCTTCGGGAAAGCTTCTGCGAAAGGAGGGATGAATATTATATTATTGGTGCGGGTTTGAATTTAAAGGGTTACGCAATGGTGGACGTTGTAATGACGTAACGCATACATATCAAAAAATGTGATACAGGGAAAAGCAGGTTTCTTATTGCGTGTCTATATTTCTATGTATATGCACAGGACAGATTTTTCGGCGATTTTGTAAATAATATATTTACGGATTTTCGATTAAAGTTGGGGGGTTTTAGGAGATCGACCGAAATAACTGTTTTAACTGGAGTTATTCCGCTCGATAGGGTTATGAATTAAAAATGGTAGAACGGAAAAATGTTGGTTTAGTAATATATTTTTCTGGGATGAAAGGGAGACTGCACGAAACTGATGAAAGCCTATGGTGATTTTTCATTCGGTATGATGGCAGGACGAACTGCAATTTTCCCGTGTGTTGTAACGTATACATGGAATTAAATTACTCGAAATTATGTGAAAAATAAGGGTTACATAATTTTTGCTGTAATTACGATGGACTTCGAATTATGTGTCACGAGGTCAAAGTAAAAGATGGAAAGAATTTTCGTAGAGTAGAATCGAAAAGCTGTAAATTCAAAATAGTTAATAATCTTATTGTTTTTCTTAAATGTCTATTATTCCTTACTATGGATAATAAAATCACATTTATATCTACTATATAGAAAAGTTGTTCCATACAAGGAAAATATAGCGATACAATTTTCTTTTAATTCTCAGATATTTCCTTTTAATTTTTCAAAATATTTTCTCAAAACAGTAGGAATATTACAAAGAAAACATATATCCTTAATGCTTCGATTAATCGTGAAAATTGGAAGAACACTAAATTAAATCAAGAAAAAAAACTACAGCAATTATGTCTTCTTGGATATTCAGGATAAAAAATAAACAAAAAGCGTGCAACGAATCGCCCAAATTTTAAAAAAGCCTAAAAAGCAGATTAAAAATTGACAAGTATAGGTACTCGAACGTTCAATTATTTGCGAAAATATTTTAAAGGACTAAAACAAATCGATCCCACCGATATTCCACGCCGCGTCTTTGCACACAGACGACGATCGTCCGTGAAACCAAACACGGTATTCGCCGTCAAACAGACGTTAATTTAACGATGTAACTGATCCATCGCTCAAGTAATCAAAGGGAGGCACAAATCCCGATCTTACATAGCCCCATTAAATGTCTGGCTTGCTTTGATTCGACCGAGGATTCTGATGCGTTTACTTAAGTAGCAATCCCGACGCATCCCTTGATCGTTTGATGACAAAACGAAAAGTTTATTCGCGGATGTGTGCAATGAATTAGGGTTTCCGGGACTTCGCAGTGTTTGTCACCGTGGTCGTCAAATATTTTACTTTCGATTGACTTGAATCCTGTCGAATGTTCGACGTTGAAGCTAAAAGTACAGGTCCTCAGTACAGTGTTGAAGATTTTTCATGTTTAAATTATAACTATAGGTTTACAGTATAGTGCTGACAAATTTTAATGTTCCTATTGAAGCTACACATTTGCAGTTTAGTGTTGAAGGTTTTAGGCGTTTTTTAGATTTTTTGCCAATAGGTTTCAACACATCACGACAATCTTATCGTATGATTTCAGCTAAGAAGAATAATTTCAGTCACTAAAAAATCCCAAAAGAAGTGTATAAAGAGAACACTAAAAATCACTCTTCACAGAACACAACCCTTTCAAGAACCGCAAATTTCAGCGCCACGAGAAACATGTAATTTCAAGCCATTCTGCGTATACCTAACCATTATTTGCATTAATAATTAGACGAAAAGCTTCCCGTGAAATAAGGCAATTTCGTTTATCCGCGAGAAACACTTTACAGTGGAATAATTTATTCAAAAAATACGTGATTACACGGTAAATAATTCAGGCTATCGTTTCAAAAATTCATCGCGAATTTTTCGCACAAACTTCCGTAACGGGTGAAACGTCGAGGAGGAAGATTCCGTGGAATATGTGAGCACGTTTCATGGTCGCCGTACTAAATGTATATGTATAACTGAGCTTTTGCGAGTTAGCAAGTAGCACGAGTGAATTATGCCTTATTACGAGCCGGAAGGGCCAAGTCCTGTACACGTCACTCACGCGAATAAATTGTATCTCTTGCCGGGAAGTCGTCCGCTGAAGAAGTCCAGAAAAGAAAGATTAGAAACTGAGTGAAACGAAGTGGCCCGTGGAAAATACTACTTTGTAACGGCATGGCGCACAAGCTACGAAATTAATTCAACGTCTTTTCCCGCGTTTTGCTTTCCTTTCTTCTGAGAAACAACGGTGGAAATACTGTGCGCTTGGTTTTTGCAGCGCAGCACAATGGTACTTATTCTTTTTCGGTGGAGTTTATATTTAAATTGTGTCGATGCGATAGCTTTCAGGTGGGTTTTTATTGTTGTTTAAGTTTTTGAATGTGATGTGGATTTACTGGAATTATTAACATTTGTTAACCTGTCATCGTCGAATTAACTGGATAATGTTTTCGAACGGTTTCCGCGATTTCACACTTTTGTCTGCCGATTTCTAAAAAAACATACGAAGCGGAGTTATTTTAACTCGAAGTCCAAGTGGAATCCGTTGTCCGTACATACGAACTTATAATATATTGAATGATAATTTAGAAATAATTTAGACTAATTAAAATTCCCCAAAGGTCACGAGGACTTAAATTTGGGCCCACTAATTGGGCTTTTAAATTCTACACCCGCCATGCTCCCCATGACTTCCCTTTTCTGACTTTTATCTACTTATTTTCGAAGTGTACCCAACGTCGGAAAATACTGCGATAATTGCTACGAGCAAATGTATATTTCAATCCTATTATTTTAACTGAAAGCTCTGCAATTTACATGAAGTAACGTAAAACCTACAAGAGATTCGAGTATCTCTATGAAATAGAAAATTTATTGCAACTGTACGGATAGCAGTGATTGCTAAGAAAGTTAAAAAAAAGTCGCGACAAATGTTTCATCCACTCTTGGACATTCGAATGATTTATGAAAGAAACTTTACTTTTCGTCAACAATCCTCTTTCCGCGCTCCACACTATTCTGCTTTCTGTCTTTTATTATTGCATTCTACTTAGAAGTTGCGGCATTGTTAGAATTCTCTGCAGTTTCTTTGTCCGCTCGGTCTGCTGCTCAAATTCTTATTACACGATTTCTGTTGTTTCTTTTCAGGAGAAATCATCGGATAACGAACAAATACTGTATACTTTAAATATATAAATCGAGCAATCATACAAAAACGTCTGATCTCTACTGAACTTTCGACCGGTCACTTAATTAACGTCATTTAAAAATCTTTAGCTGAGTAGCGATAACACGAATATACGTTATTTAAATTTTATTCTAATTTTTTCAATCTGCCGTTACATTATTTACAATTATCATTAATTAGATACTACAACAGTATTTCCATTTAGATCCACTATTCTTCCTTCTGTTTCATGGCGTGGATATGCACATACTTCTAAATATTTTACTTGTTAAAAAAGTGTAAAGTATAATACACGTTGATATTATTAAACGTGGCATGATTTCCATGACATTTCTCTTTCTGTATTTAATAGCACGTATTTTTCTGTATTTTTGATTATATTTTTGCCCTACATTCACGTCATTATAATTATAATTATGTATTATGTGCACTCGTTAGACAGATTCCATTATTCCTCCTCAGGCTCCCTCGTTTCTCTTTTCCCCACTTTCCGTTTCTCTTTTTCCTTTCTTTGCTGTATCTCGTGCCGCAATTTAATAAATTAACACGACAACGAGAGTATTGAATAATTCCTGCAGCATGTAACGGAGCCGTACGTGCAGCTGCGTGCTATCATAATTCACTTTTCCGCTTCTCGTTCACCATGGAGGTTTTGTTTTCACTGCACGCGATTGAGATGGCACTGATATTATCATGGAATTATGGAAAACGTACCTACTAATTTCCCACGAATTATTTATGGATTGTCTTTTAATCTAATTCTAATCCGCGCGATTCCTTTATGACGCACGATTCCGCGGGAATTTCATAATTCTAACATAAGGATTCCTTAAAATTTATTTCTCTATGGGGTCCTGCGAATTTGAAGTAATATATAAGATATATCGGTGCTTCTATTCATTGAAATTATTCTTTCTATAGATTATTAGGATTTAATTCTATAAAATTAGAAGCTCTCTTTATGATCAGATGCTTGTAAAACAAATTAAAAGTATTATTTAAAACACTCACTGTAGCATTTGCAAATGTTCTATCTTGTAACTAACTGTTACATATATTCTGCAGCCCTTAGAAGTCTCCAGAAAAGACAAACAATTTGGTACGTAGAGGATTATTTAAATATCATTGGAAAATGTAGAGGAATTCTTTCATTTCGAACGTAAGAACTTCTTGAAATTTATATAAATATTATACAAAGGATATTAAGAAACGTCAGATAACATGCTGAATAGAGTTCCTAAAGAACAAAGAGGAACAGGTGTGGAAATGGAAGCTTAGGGAGAAAGATAGGAGTCCAGTAGTTCGAGAAAGTTCATAGTCAGACAAGTGAAAAGGACATTCGGTTCCGACTTGACACGCGACCACCATTCTCCGGACTCATTTAAATACGGAAATAAAGTAATTTACCCCGACAGCAGTAATAACTCGCAGGTGGTAACACATGTCGTAAAGAGCTGTCGACAGCTTTCCTTAAGTTTGATTCACAGTTATCACCGTGTAACACCGCTCATAATGGTGAAGTTACTGCTCTTTATGTTGGGCTCAGCTACGTGCCCGATATCGTAATACGTCCATTAATTACAAAATTTTCCTGACATCCAAAGGCCTACGTTTCTTCTTTCTTCTTGTTGTTCCTACATTTCTCTTTTGTTCTTCTCTCTTTCTCCTCCTTTTAGATTTCTTCTTCTATATTTCTCCTTCGTTCTTCTTCTTTCTACGGCTCTTTTTTCTTCTTCCTCCTTCTGTAGTTCTTCTTTCTCCTTGCTCCCTCTAGATTTCTTCATTGTCCTTCTCCCTTACACATTTATTTTTCTGCCTCCTCCTTCTACATTTCTTCTGTCTCCTTCTTCTACATTTCATCAATCTTCGTCCGCCTTCCAAATTTCTTCTTTGCCCTTTAAGAAGTCTTCTTTCTCCTTCTTCAGTTCTTCTTTCTCCTTGCTTCCTCTAGATTTCTTCTCCCTCCTTGGTTCTTCTAGATATCTTCTTTCTCCTTCCTCTTTCTACATGTCTTCTTTCATCTTTCTTCTTTGTCCTTTTCTCTTCTGCATTTATTTTTTCTTCCTCCTTCTACATTTCTTCTTTCCCCTTTTTCTACATTTCTTCAGTCTTCATCCTCCTTCGAAATTTCTTCTTTTCCCTTTTGGATTTTTTCTTTCCCCTTCTCCCTTATATATTTATTTTTCTGCCTTCTTTTACATTTCTTCTTTCTCCTTTTTCTACATTTCTTCAGTCTTCGTCCTCCTTCTTTTCTTCTTTCCCCTTCTGGATTTTTTCTGTCCCCTCCTCCCTTATATATTTATTTTTCTGCCTCCTTCTACATCTCTTCTCTCTCCTTTTTCTACATTTCTTCAATCTTCGTCCTCCTTCTTTTCTTCTTCCCCCTTCAAGAAGTCTTCTTTCTTCCTCATCTATCTACATTTGTCCTTTCCTCTTTCTCCTTCTTCCTTCTACATTTTTACTTTCTTTCTGTTCTTCCAATATGTCCTCGTGTCATTTCTCTCCTACATTTCTTCCTTCTTCTTCCTCCGTCTACATTTCTACTTTCTTCCTCGACTCTCAATCACCATCAAGCCCACGCGATACTTCTACCATACCAAAAAGAACCACCATCAGCCGGATTAACATGCATTATCCCCCAACGTAACCGTTCCTCAATCCAAACACGGAACGCCGATGCTTGATCAACATTTTCGCAGTGCTCGACAAACGTTCCTCCGGTATGTATCCACTTCACGTAATCCAACGGTGTAACGGAGATTACGTAACGCTGGCAAGCCTGCGCCGACATCCACGACCAATTAGGGAACTTTCGGTGCCTCTTTGAGGGAATTTCCCTAAAACTCGTCTCGCCGACCGGGCGTAAAGTCGACGGCAACGTTAATCAGGTTTTAAGACGCAAAGATTGCCGTGGCTGGTTTCTCTCTGCGTGCAGCCGGTGTACTTCTTCTTTGAAAGGGAGACGAGAACGTCGTAGCGGCTTCGAAGGATATTTCGTTGTTAATTGAGGCCTGAAACTGGAACGGGGCTTTTTGCATTTCCAAGTGTTTCAAGTCGAGTCTTTTGTGATGTAAAGCGGTCGCTCAAATATACGATCGCGTTTTCTGTCAAGGTGCTTGCTAATCTATGCCGCTTAATCTTGCGAATGAGAGTCTTTCGAGTTTTTGTGGCTGAAGGAGTCCTGATTGGATTCGTGGCTTGATGTTGGGGTTAATGCATTGTTCGGATTAATTAATTTGAGATTTATGCGTGCACGAATTCCCCTTTGTGTTTGGATTTGAAATTAATCTTTTCCATCCAGTTGGAAGTACATATGGCGATTGTATGTCGAGATTTTTTTATAATTATAACTGTAGCTTTCTGCGACCGTGTTTTTTTCTAGGGGTCCTTGTTAATCTCTGACGCTTCATTTTGTTAATGAGAGATTTTCGAGTTTTTGTGGGATAAAGGATTCTTGATTTAACGAACAGCGTATTACATTTTCGCTACTTTCATAATTCTCAGTTTACAGAGAATTTTGCAAATAATTTAACCGATAATTAACAACCTACACTTCCATTCTTCGAATCTCTCGTTCGCTTCATATCAATTTATTTACAAAGAACCGAATTTCGCAGTGAATTATCGAAATACAATATAATAATCGCAGAAACGTCCCTGTCCCGTTTATCGTCGTTGATTCTATTAGATTATGTCCGTACGTTATTACGCACGTCGTTTGGGCGAGTCCAATTAATTGTAAAATGAAATTTGTCAGTTGCATTTTATAAAATCAGCCATCAACGATGCATTAGAGCCGCCGTTAATTATTCGCAAATTTCTACGTACAGAGGCGATATAATTACGCGTGAATCGTAGTTATACCGTGCGATGGTACAATCCCGCGCGTACATTATTGTTCCAAACAATTTCCGATTTAACGAACTCACCTCCTTTGTGAACGAATAAAACGAGCTAATACTCCGTTATTATTCCTCGTGTTGCGTGTACTTTCCTTGAAAAGGGATGCTCGCGAAATTGAAAGACGATTCTCGCCAGCGTGTTGCGAATATTGTTCCATCTATTTCTTTTTCGCTCTTTGGCATACAATAACGAACGATGGTAGAACATACAGTGTCTAAAATGATTTATATTGCAGACAGAACATTCATCAACATACGGTAATTTCTGTTATTTGATCGTTTTCACCGAAGAATGGAACTTTTTCCAAGTTTGAAAGAAGTCCTCGTCTATTTTTTCTAAATAATTGCAGAAGTGTAATGCTAAAATTGTAAAATTAAGTAAATTTAATTTGTTACCATTCGTCATTTCCTACAATAATCCTTCGCTGGCTCTGCGGAGCCAATACCGTATTAATATTCATATGATTAATACACCCAGTTGCAGCTAAGGGTTAAAATTGAATTATGTTCGAATACATTAATTAAATTCTCCACTGAAGATTAATATAAAAATATGAATGAATATACACTCCTCTCTCTGTATTTGTACCCGTTCGTAAAATCCACAAAAGTATATGAATTACAGGAATATGAACAGTAAACTTTTGAAGCCCGAATACATGCAATTTTCTCGACTTTCATCCGTATTTTTAAATTCCTCCGCTGCCGGCCCAAGTTTGCTTTCCATTTTACCCATCCATTTCTCTCTCGTTGTTTTTAGTTCAATCTCTAATTTAAATTCCACCTTATTCTTTGACAATTTTCTTACACCTACCTCCCATTCCGAATGCCATTATTTCTTCCTCCTTACGTTTAATTCCCCTCCCGTAACTTCACTCTATTCCGCACTCTTCTCTACACTATCTATATCTCTCTTTACCTATCTCGCTCCTTGGATCTCTGATTTCCTTCTTTCAAGCCCTCCTCCCATCGTCACCCCATCGCCTTTACCTTTTTCTCTACCTTTCCATCCATTACTTTTCAGTTTATCTTTCATTTCTCGAATCTCCCTTTCCCCTTTGAGTCTACCCTGCAATTTACCCCTTATTCTCGGCAACTCATCTACTCCACTTTGTATCCTCTCGTCTCCTGTCCTACTCTTTCACCCGGTCGGCTCCTGTTCTCGCATATTTTCCTTCCTTCCAAGTTTCCTTCGTCGTCACCGATGTACTTTCACGCTTTCTTTGTTCATCCTCGTCCCTTCTCCTTTCCTCTCTGTACCCTCGTCTCGGTTTTTTCCCTCTTCTCGTCCTCTTTAACACCCATCCCTTTTTCCTCTTGGCGAGTCCTTAACGTGGCCTCGCAGGATACGATCACGGTATCCTCTCGCGAACGTTCAACTCGACTGCGCCGGAAGAGGATCGGTTAAAACCCTCTTTCCTCTTTCTTGGCTGGGGTGTTTTTCTTTTTGCTCAACCAGGTTTCCAGAGGGATACAGGCGGATCTGCATGGTGTTTTGGGCTCGATTAACGCTGGAGTCGAAGAGAAGATGGATCGGATGAAGTCGCTTTTTGGGGATTTAGCTTTGGGGCTTTGGAATTTCGGCTTTGACGGTTTTGGAAAATTATGGAAGTTTGAGGGAAAGCTTTTGTCGGTGTTTTCGTTGATGTATTATTATTGAGGTATTTTGGGGGGATTTTTAAGGGTATTGGAGAATTGGGTGATTGACGAATTAGAGATTTTTTAATTAGGAATATGCAGGCAGGGTTACATAATTTTCTTTAATTATCTTTAAATCTTAATGCTGGATAGATGAAACTTTAATCTCGAATGGCAATCTTTTACCAATCGACGCTGAATTTATCTAGCAAATTAGACGATGAGGGAGTGAGTTTCTTAATTAGTTTCTTTTTCTGTATTTACTCAACATTGCATCTTTACAAAAAAATTTCTATCCTCTCCAGAAATTTTACATGCACAAAGTGTTACATTCGTCGTTTACCATAATTACACTTAACTCATAACACTCGATCGATAAGTTATTTATAATGTTTCTATGAATTATTCATCGTTTCTCTCGAATTTCGATGTTATCGAATAGTATTGAAGTAGAATGCTTACTTACTAAAAGATTTATACCTCACGATTCATTTATAGCGTGACGTTTCAATTATTATTTAAAACAATAACTTCATACATAATATTAATAACATTATTAATTTTGAAATATTGCTTTAACCCTTTGAGAATTAGGGACTCATATATATGGTCGGAGAAAAAATGTAATTATAGTTTATTGCCGCATGTATACACGGCTAGAGTTGAAAAATTGAATTAGAACCGTTAAAATATGATTACACAAACAGTAATTTATAATTTCTATTCATTGACACTCTGACTTTCTCATAAAAAACTGGTTTGGGATTGACAAATAAATGATTATCTCTCAAAATCGGTATTAAAAAGTGTCTGCGTTCGCAAAGGGTTAACAGGCTTCAATTAAATAACGTGATAAGAATTTAAGGATCAAATAATTCGTGAAATCCAATAAAAAAAGGTAGAATAAAAACATAATGAAAAAATTTGCAAAAAATCAAATTCGCAGCGTTGAATCATACAATTGATAAGCTCTACTCGATAAGTGAAGTTTACGGTCAGCATTACATTATCGTGGAACGTTCTCCCGGGATGATTACTGCCTTATTATTATCTCAGGAGGCTAAAGTCACCTACCGTACGGGCGAACTAAGTATCGCATACTAATAGCCGATTAATGGAAAATCGATCCTGAATTTTACTCCTGCCGCAATAACGCGCTTAAACATATAGAGACGTCTGATGGTAATGACCGATAAAATTTTCTTGCTGTTCGACGGAATTTCACGACAGTTTGGGGGTAATGTACTTCAGGGGGTATTTATAGATGAGAATTTTATCAGAGGATAAATTTGCGGGGGTTATTTGCAAAATTTTCTTTGGCTTCAAGTGCAATGTTCACTTTTTCTAGGAGCTAATATTTTCGGTGGGTTTCAATCCATGGATTTTACATTCGTATTTTCATCGTCAATGAAATTAGTTAGTTATTAATCCAGGTTATATTTTATAGGCAGTAGTATTTTTTTTTTATTTTTCATTTGTGTTTATTTACTCGGAATTACTAATTGCACCAGTGTAAAGATAATGGAATAATTCATTTATTTTCTAAATCTTTATTTCTTTCATTACAAATGGATGAAAATGATAGTTTAACGAATATCTTTGGCGAATATTTCCTTTGGATTCGCAGTATTTATATGCAAATTTTTATCATGTACCACATTGTTGCTGCATCTTTTTAGTAAGTGATTAGTTAATTAGAATCTTGTTGGACTCCTTTAATTATTTGACTATTGCCACATTAACGGCACAGTGTTATTGATTGCTGAATATCGAGGATTATTCGATTCACAATCAATCAAGAACCAAGGTCATTAGGCGAGGCCATTAACATTAACATTTGTCACCCTCGCTTGGCACTATCTTTCCTTCCGTTCCTTTTTTATCCTATCATGATTAATCGATTGTTTGTCGCGTTACACTTGACATTCCGTTACAACAGGTTCATTTGATCCTTCCAGGAAGAAGTATTTTATTATTAGATTACTTCGACACAAATGTCCCACTAACACGGATCAAACTTTGAAATCTAGTTTACGTTCCAGCGTAAATTAATATTTAAAAACAAAGTCGACACGAACAGTCGCAGACATTAATTTCTACTCTTCCTGGAAAATTGTAACATCGAAAGCAACGTCGAATTGTTGCACGACGAGAAAGAATGTAATTCCGAAGGTTCGCAGGGAATTTTTCGAGTTTTAAATGGTTCGTGTATTTTACGATAATTTCTTGGATTGTATTAAACGTAGTTTTGTTTAATAAAGTTGCAACTTGATGAGTCGAGCATTTTTGGAATGCTCGTGTAAAATAAATACATAGTTTCACTGACATTTTTATCGCGGGAAACGCCTCTTTTTAAATGCAGCTACAACAAAAGTCTGCTGGGAATTTCAAGAATGTTATATAAAAATTAAATGCGCAGTTGGCCGTACTTTTCTATTTTCACAGTATGAAAGAAAATTCTGTCTTCCTCAAATTTATAATGTGTAAATCCTTTACAGTAAGAGAATAATCAAATCATTTTTAAGCTTTCCTTTGCAATTTTAGAAGAAAAAATAACTTTGAATCTTTCTTTTGAAGTCTCAATATTCTCACAATTCTTGAATTCTTCGCAAAAAATTAGAAAATAATTTTTAAACTTTCTTTCCAGACTCCAATATTCCCAAAATTCGTAAACCCCTGGCAATCATAGGACAAACACATAATTTTTAAGCCTTCTTTTCAAATTTGCAGATTCCTGCGCGCCGATGGAATAAACAAATAATTTTTAAACTTTCCAGATTGCAATATTCCCAAAATTCGTGATTGCCAGGCAATCATAGGACAAACAAAGAATTTTTAAACCTTCTTTTCAAATCCCTATATTCGCCAAATTCCTGAATCTTGCGCGTTGATAGAATAAACAAATAATTTTTAAACTTTCCAGATCGCAATATTCCCAAAATTCGTGAACCCCTGGCAATCATAGGACAAACAAAGAATTTTTAAACCTTCTTTTCAAATCCCTATATTCGACAAATTCCTGAATCCTGCGCACCGATAGAATAAACAAAGTATTTTCAAACTTTCCTTTCAAACCTCAATATTCCCACTGTCCATATTTTGAAAATCCAATTAAAATACCAAAAAGAATACGAAATACGTCCTTCCAGTAAGAACGGCGACGATGATACCGATAACGCGAATACTGAGGCAGCTTAAAGAGCGAAAAACACTTCCGGCGGTTCGTGGCGCGCCAAGAAGGCAGAAAATTGAAACATCCAAACTCGCCTAAATGCTACCCATGTTCACGGAAGTGTTGACATTTAGTGCCTGGCTCGTTGTCAGCGATAACCGTTCTCTCACGTTTTTGGCAGTTTTCCAGTGGTCGTTCAGCGAGCAGGATCTGGCTCCTCGCAAATCATTCCGCAGGTAGCGCGTTAAATACTTAGACGAGGCAAATTGCCCGACGTAATACGATTTCTTGCTATTTCGAGTGATAAGTCGAATGATTACGGATTATTGGATGTACGAATTGTCTTTTCTGATTTATCTAACTTTAATTTGCAATAGAGATGCAATGAGATTGCAACGAATAGCGAAATTGACATGGAAAACTGAATAGCCGGGTTAAATACTTAGACGAGGCAAATTGCCTTACGTAATACGGTTCCGTACTATTTCGAGTGATAAGTAGAATGATTGCAGATTGTCTTTTTTGACTTATCTGGCCTAAAATTTCAATTGGGCTGCGCTTAAATTGCGATTGAATTGCAAGAAATAAATAAATTCGTGCAGGAAACTGAATGGAAAATTATACGAACATCAGGAAATATTGCATCGCTGACCAATATCGCGTTCATGTAATCTCGTTTCGATGAATAAGCTTCAAATGCAAAGAATTTTCTTCGTTCAGAATTCAACGTAATATCAAAATTTTATTGATTTACGTTTCAATGAGTTTCCAATACTTCCCAATCCGCAAAGGAAGAAATATCCGTTCGCTCTAAATTCCGAAATTTCTGATACTCATAATCGAAAAATAGGAAGAACACATCACTTTTGAAACCGAAATACTACAAGTCCAATCAATAGTCAACTCACTATTTCCATCTTCGGTTAAAAACACTACCTTAAATGTTGACAAAGCCAAGTAAAAATAACAGATTCCTCCGAGCAATTTAAGTGACAGAAAATTCACAAATTCCAAGAGTAAAGCCATCTCTGGATCTTTTGCCGATGAAGAAACGACCGAGAAGCGTCCAGTCTTTTCTCTTTCTCAGAAGCGAAACAGAAAGGGACTCGCGACACCGCGACAAATGGAAATTGCAAAAAAAGAAATGCCCTCCTACGATGGAGCTCGTTGAAAATTCCTCGCTCACGAGACCCCGTCGGCGAGAAACGCGAGTTGCAATTTTCCTCGCGGCCGGCCGCTTTGATCCGACATTTTCGTGAAGGGAGCGATTTTTTCGTCACACTTAATTACTGCCGGCTACGGTCCACGTCACGCCCTCTTTCTCGCTGTGCGCAAGCTTATTCGCGATTACAGTGGAGACCGCCGTTAATTAACCAGAGTACTTGATGCGACTACTTTTCGCTTTTACACACTGCGAACCGCCTCTTATGCTTCGCTTTTTCTTCTTTTTTTTTAGACGTTTTCTGGTACAGCCAGATCACGTCGGGCCAACGCTTGCCAAATTGTGCCTGGTTATGGCGAGGGCGTACCATCTATTCGTGTTAAATTAACTGTGTTAACGATTTTTTGCGATTTTTCAATTACGGTCGGACAATGAAATGTTGCGTTAACATGTTCTGCAATTCGAGGCACTGGATGGCATTTTGCTCTCGAGTTATTTTGGGGTGGATTATTGGGTATTGATGTTTTAAATGGACTCCGGACCATCGAAGGCTCTGATGTATCGAATAATAATTTAGGAAAATATTTCCAAATACAACGGGGCCTTAAACTTGGTCCCACTAATTTCACCTTGCAACTGCATACCTAATATAGCTCCCTCTATCGCTATTTTTTTCTATTTTTCGGCTTTAATTACTTTCGTCATATTGGGGAGGATTTCAAATCGAACTGTTCAAATTATCACCTCTCACCTTAACAAATTTTTTCTAAATTACTATTTTATGTCACAGCCTCGGTGATTCGGAAGCCACCTAGAACCGTACATCTTAATTTAAATAACCATAGGAGTTAATCACCGCTGTGAAATTTGTCCTAAATTATTATTTAATATATCATAGTCTCGGTGGTTCGGAAACCACCTAAAACAGTTGATCCTTGATGGAATAACCGTAGTAGTTAATCATCTCTGTAAAATTCTCCTTAAATTATTATTTAGTATATTATAGTCTCGGTGGTTCGGAAGGTACCTAGAACCGTACGTCCTAGTTTAAATAACCATAGGAGTTAATCACCGCTGTAAAATTTGTCCTAAATTGTTATTTAATGTATTATAGTCTCGGTGGTTCGGAAACCACCTAGTACAGTTGGTCCTTGATGGAATAACCCTAGTAGTTAATCACCTCTGTAAAACCTTCGCTAAATTATTATTTAATATGTTATAGTCTCGGTGGTTCGGAAACCACCTAAAACAGTTGGTCCTTGACGGAATAACCCTACGAATTAATCACCTGTGTAAAATTTTCCCTAAACTACTATTTAATATATTATAGTCTCGGTGGTTCGGTAACCACCTATAACAGTAGGTCCTAGGCGAAATGATCATAGCAATTAAATCCAAAGGGTATAAGAGAAAAATAATCGATTAGATGTATCAGTGTCATTCCTAATCACGTTTCGAAGGAACACCCGTTACAACGTGAAAGTTAGTTTTTGATAGGGTTAAAGTAATCTCGATACGTACGTCACTTTTTCGGGACGAAACTCCATTCGGGATGGCGTGTGCTCGTTCCGTCAATATTCCAAGGCTAAAAATAATCCATGATCAAATTGGTTTGGAAAACTCCGGGCGAAAAACGTTTCGCCGAAACGAAAAAGCAGACGAGACGCTCGAGATCGGCAGTGATAGATGAGCCAACTAGCCTCGACGCTTTGGACTGCAGTTTTTTGCAAATCTTTCGTTTGCATTTTTCGTCGTAGTTTACCCTGTCGATACTTTCATTTACCTTCCACTGCAATTGTTGTAACGTCAAGTTGCAACGGATGCACGTGAAAATGCGAAACAAATAAAATGATAAATTATGCATTAAATATGGAGGCTTTGTCGGACGGTGTATTTCAACGGAGTTACATTATCTGACTTAAAATGCGACGGATTATATTGATTGTTGAAAGTTATTAAACATTTATCGGAACGAGAATTAGCATGTTAGTTGATTTATTTAAAGCGCATTTATATTTTTGGTGACAGAATTAAAACCCAATTTGCAGCAGCAGTTGTCGCACGGTTGTACGGAAACATTGGACCACTTAAAATTTGATTTTCCATTATTTAAAAAATTATTGAATAATTACGGTGCGGTTTAACGCAGCGGTAATAATTTTGCACTGTGTGGATTTGATGTATCAATATTGTAAAAGATAAAATATGCGCAAAACTGATCTCTGAACAGTATTACGTGCAGACATGCACTTTATTTGTTGAGTGGCAGGAAAATGTTGAAACTGTTACTGCAAATTGTGAAATGATAATACCACAAAAACAAGTTTCAGGTAAAAACAATCACGATTATCGTACCGTAATCGGAAAGTAGCAAATATGGAATTTTTTAATGTTGTAAATTAAGCTACAATCATTCACAATGATTAAAATTAGATTTTGTTGCAAATTACTAAAGTGTCGTTATCTAAAAAATTGTATTCAACTGAATTAATGTAATTTTGTCAATTTTTCGAGTTTATAAAAGTTACAAAACACAAGGAACTTCTAGATTCCTATTATTATAATTATAAATACTACTTGTTAGAATTTGACCAGGTTAAATTTCAGCATTGAAACGAAATCGGCAATTCCAGAGCTCTTTCATACCGTACCTTAATCGAATCAATCCTCGCAGAAATAACAGAACGAAACTGCTCGCTGTGTCCTTCGAAGCAGCTACAAAATCATTTCATTCCGAGGCTAAAACCTTGATCCAATATTTGGAAGGACGCGGTAACAGCAGCTTTCAAAATGATTACAGAAAAAATTACGATTGCCTGAAAAATTCTAGCGTGTACAGTTGCACCTTTAAATACCGCGTACAATCATCTCCGAAAATGGCAAATGAAAGGGGTAGCTTTTTCATATAGCTATATTTTCCTTTCTTTTAAGATATTATTATTACGATATTATTTTATATAAGATATTTTTTTGTGAAATTGTACTGATCTTGCTTTTGTATCACTAACTTCTTTATTTTAACACGTTGAATGACATGGGGGTCCACGGTGACCGGCGCTATTGATTTCAATGATATTTTAAATGACTTTTAACATTAAACCTACCAAGCTGGTCAAAATGACCGGTTCGCAATTTTTTTAAAAAATTCCCTAAATTGATAGAGGAGCCATGAAGTAAATATTCCACTTCTATCATATAAAACCTAATTTAAATATTCCACTTTTATCATATAAAACCTAATTTAAATATTCCACTTCTATCATATAAAACCTAATTTAAATATTCCACTTCTATCATATAAAACCTATGTTAGTTAATCGATCATCGTTTTCACCGATTTCTCTTTTTCCAAAGTACTTATTCGGTATATCGGAATTTTAGTAGAAATAACGTCGGTAGTTTTAGCGTTGAATTGTAATATTTACGAATTTGTTAATTGAGTCAATATTTACGCGTTGGTCTCAAAAATTAAACTCCTGCTGTCCATATACCTCTTTGCGTCTTCAAAGTTTCTGCATTGTAAAGATATGATTTTAATAGAAAATGTTCCGCTTCATTAGAAATAAAGAAACTAGCGAAATACCGGTGACATTCAACGTGTTAACAATTCCAATTCCTAATTAAGTTTATACAGTACAAAAAACTAGTCGAACATTTCTCACAAATAATTTACATCGTTCAAACCTCTGTTCGCTTCGAATCCTTCCCCTACGTCTTTGCAAATTTCCAACATCATCTCCTGATCAGATATCATCAAAAACAACTTAGTTCCTCGGTGAATCGAAATCTTCGCGATGCAAAACACGAGACATTCTTCCCCGTAATAAACGCATCGAAACCACGCTACAGAATCCACCAAACTTCCGACATCCTCCCAGCAAGCCAGCCCGACACGCAAGGACACATCCGGTATTCAGAGGAACATTCCTTTCGCATTCCATTCACTTGCTACTTCTCCAATAATTCTACATCCTCATTTCCCAACGCGTCGTTCCTCTCAAGAGCGTAATCTCGTTTAAACAGAAAGCGGGAGAGACTCGAAACGAAAGAATACAGAGGGGCCAGTACAGAGAAACGATTTTCCATGATGCAAAGTTTTACGAGACGCTCGTGAAGAATCGATTCTCCCCTCTTTCTCTCACGAAAGTTTACGCCCGTGAATTGCCGTTTCGTCTAGAGGACACTCCTGAAGATCGCGGAGAAGAGGGAACGTTTGGTAGCACGGCATCCGTTCTTTCGCAAACTCCGAGGGCTGCAAAAGGCAAAGAGGTCCTTCCTGAAATGAATCAAGGACAGCACTTTACGCGCTGGAGTATCTGTAACGCGCGATTACCGAGACAGGAGGCCCTCTTTCCGTTTTCCAAGGATCCAAAGGAGGCCGCGGAAAGGACGAAGGTTTTTCAATTCAAAGAGATGGATCGGTGTTAAGTACGTCGAGTGGCTGGAATTCTTTCCTGGATTCCTGGAGTCGTCGGATTGTTAGGGTGTAATTGAGAGGAGCGTCGATTATTTCAATAGAATATGGAGGATGGTTTAAATACAGAGGAATAAGCTGGTTTTGTGGAGTTTACGAAGAAGCTGATTGTACTGGTTAACTTGATTGTTGTCGCAAATAATAACTATACTAATTGTTTGAGAATTGCGTATAATTATGAACACTTTTTTAAAGGGATCAATCTATCCTCTGATACTGAACCACGAACAAAAAATGTATTTGTTCTATGTATAAATCACTGACCCGGGAATTTTCATAGTTTATTTAACACTAAACCTGCCAAGCCGGTCGAAATGACCGGTTCCCCGATTTTTGCTAAATCATTTAACACTAGATTTACGGAAGCGTCAAATTGACGTGTTCGTACTTTTTTGATAAGCATTTCTCAAAAGAGAAGCAGCACAGTAGATATTTCACGTATATAATACAAAAATGACTTAAATTATCATTTTTACCGATTGATCCCTCTTTTTCCAAAGCTCTTATTTAATATAGTAAATCTAGTGTTAATCATCTTTTTCACTTCTCTTTATTTTTCTTTTCTAAAGTACTTATTCAGTCTATCTAAATTTTCGTAAATAAAACGTCGATAATTTTACTGTTGAATTTCCAAATTTCTTCAATTAGTATACCAAAATTCCACAACGCTTACTCTGCCGCTGCTATAAAATTGTTTAAAGGCAACAATGATAATTAATACCGCAAAGCTTCATCATCCAGTAATTTCTCAAATTATTGCAAACAAAAATCGACGCTTCATAAAATAATTACCTGCCAACCAAAGCCCATCAACGTGCCTCGCAAATCAAATACTGTGACCCAATCACTGAAAGTAACTCCTCCCCAGCTGTACTACCCCAATCACTTTCCCATAACACCTAACGTTCAATGAAATTCCCCGTGAACCGTTAAAAGCCGTAAAATGATATTACAATATCATTGAATCCACGTAAAAATTATTACCAATACGTCATCGGCTTTAACGCAAAGAGCAATGAAACCTTCCGCTCAAACGGTTCGTTTACTATCAGCCAAACGACGGACGATCCCAACGAAACGACCGTTCCACGGATAATCACTGGAAGCTATTCGATTTCGCGTTTACCTTGCGCGATTTCCTGCGCAACTCACGCGATAGTCTTTACGGCAGCGTTTTCGAAGGATTTTATCCGATTTTTACCTCGTACGTTCTTCCGGTTTGCATTCGCGCCAAGTAAACTGGGAATAATGCAAGGAAAATGGACACTCGGGGGCTCTTTCGGTTTACGCGGGAAACGGACGCGATTACGTAACCGACATACATCGGTCACTTGCCAGAATCGGTGATGGTACCACGGGATCGTTAAATTTAGGATGGACGTGCACCGATTGAGATGGATTTCGTAGCTTCACATTTTTAGATTGGAAAACGAATTTGATGTGCCTTCTATCGATACTTTTTATTGTTCTTAGGTTTGTTTAATGTGGCAGTTGCCAGGCTATTTGTATGTGTTTTAAGTATATATTTGTCAGAGTTTCAAGAATTTTATTATTTTTATAAATATGGATATGGTGAATTTAAAATTCTTTGGACAATTTTGAAGTTTAACCCTTTTAGTGTCGATCGGAATAATTCTATTTCAATATTCGTTGAAAATCGTAGGACTAATATTTATGTAACATTGTTAGGAAAAATGAACAATTTTGTTACTGACTGCAGACAGTAGTTAGACGTAAAAAGAATCATCATTTGGCCATAGTTTAACACTAGAACTACCAAACCAGTCAAAATGACTGGTACACAATTTTTTCAAGAAATTCTCCAAGCTTATAGGAAGTTCATAGAATAAATATTCTACGTCCATGTCAAAGAACATAAATCACCGAATCGATCGTCTTTTCAGTCTCTCGATTCCTCCTTTTTTCAAAGTACTTACTTAATATATTAGACTCTTATTTATTTAATATATTTAGTACTTATTTAATATATTTAACTTCGGTAGTTCTAGTGTTAATACAGAATAATGTATTATGGATCATAAATTGTGTCTTCTCAATTATTTGCAATAAAATAACTAATATCACATGAACAAACTAAATAATAATCCCATTGTAATTCAATAAAGATAGTTTTAAATGCGATTTTGGCCTAATCACTTCAACACTGATTAGTACTTTTTCCGAAGAAAATTTCAACAGCTATTCTAATATATTCATTGGAACAGTCCTCAGCAATTATTAGTATCAAAATAATTCAAAATTTTGCACGACGTTAAAATAGAATGGCAGAAAGGATAAGCCTGATTTTCCGAGTTGCCGTTTCATTCGTAGGTATGGATCATTGAATCCATGAGACACTGTAATTAAACAGCGAAGAGCTGCCGGTTTTGCGGGAAATTACAATCGCCTTATAACTACCTTTGGATTTAATCAGCGGAATTATATCGCATGGAGTGCGTCGGGACGTCAAACTGCTTTGTGGGCGGGTCCCTTTGAAAACTTCAATTTTCCTCGGGTTTCGTGTTATCATAGTTATTAGCTCGACGAGATATCTCGTCGCGGTGGCACGTAATAAAATTGCGAAATTTAAATGAAACGTACGTACGTCCTCCATCTCGGGGTGGCCAAATACGGCCCGGAAGAAATTGCAAAAATCGAGCGGGCCATTTCGTGACTGGATGGCCGCCGGGCGGAAAATGAATCAGGGTTTCAAATTGTTGCAATTTTTTCCCTCCCCGAAAACCCCATTCGCCGAAGATTGATTTTAGAAAAAGGCAAAGTAATTCAGCGAAATTTGCGACATAAAAATGCGAATACGTTGTTGACTCAGAAAATATGAAAATAAATTATTTTAATGTTTGGATAAAATTAACTCGATAAGGTATATGCTTGAAAAAGCGACATGTATTTTTGTCAATTAAAACTTCCAACAATGATTAAAATTATAAGAAGCCAGCGAGAAAACTCTGAATAAATGATATCACTAATATTCGCGCGATTCGTTGCACCATTTAATTATTCCTCTATTTAAATTACTTTTAATTTTCCTTTAAAAATGTCAGTAGAAAATGAGGAAGAATCAATCTCTGCTTTTACTTCCATAAAACATTTTCATTATTATTTTAAATGAAGCGAACCAAAATGATATCCGCTCACCAGCATTGAAATCAAAGCGAAAACAAAATCGAACGTCTATAATAATCCATAAAAATATAAAAAAATTTGCAGAGCATATAAAAGATTGATCATTGACGATCAAACTCAAAGATCAACGCATCGTTCGAAGGTAGAAAAGAAAAATCTCCTCCCTTGAAACTTTTAATAGCTCTATCGTCCTATGACATCGTTATCGTGGTTCTTATCAGGACCATGATAAAGACGGTTTTCCCCAGGAAGCTCATCGATTCAAATGATCGATCGTCAGGATTAATTCATTTTGACAGATACTTGCTATAAAAAAAGAGCACGTTTTTGCAATAACGTTCAAAAGCACAATGAAAGTTATTTCGATGGATGTATAAAGAAACAAACAAATGGGCACATATCTGCAATAATATTTATATGCACTATAACAATTGAAAAAATATTCTCATGATATTCAAGTGTAAAGTGATAATTTATCGTGGCACATATTATAAGAGTAATTTAAACCTTTTTTATAGTCTCGCTTATTTCTTAAATTTAAAGAAATCCACATATCACGTATACGTAAGAATAAGATGTTTATAAGTGTATTAATTAATTCAGGTGCGCGATACTGTAAGGAAAGTGTGGCTGAAAAATGAAATTAATGATATCTCAGATCTTTTAAAGTCTGTGTACGTAACGTGATTGAAAGTAAAGAGAATATTTTGAATTTTAATACAGAAAATCGATTTTTGAATTTCTCAAACACGATTTTGAGAATGCATCGAAACGGACAGTTCCAAATGAATTTGAAAAAAGCCGATTTCCTTAGCGAGGAAAAATTCAAGATCCTTCTAAGCTCAAATTCAAATCCATGAATTTAAAAACATATCGATTTACATATTTTTTATTCAACAGAGAATATTATAATAATTAATCGAAAATGACGAAAAGTTTGTCTGTAGCCTTTTAAGTGACAAAAGCAAAATGCATCCTAGAAACGAATAGTCCTTTATAAAAGGACAATTAAATCTCCCGAAAGGAAAGAACTCGTACCAAAATTCCTTTCCTCAATAAATATATACAGAGAATAGCAAAAGAAGATTTAAAAGCCAGGCGAAATTAAAAGAGAATGAAAAGAAAGGAGAGAAAATTAACCGACAAAAGAAAGGGATTCTTTCATTTGAAGATACTAGTCATAATAATATTATCGATTTACCGTCCCCGAGTAGTCAAATTCATCCCTTCTTTCGCGGTAAATCGAACGTAAAGGCGATTTCTATGGACCACGAGAAGATCGATGCGATACCTTCGAGATTTGCACTGCAAATTAATAGGACGAAACGAACGAAACCAAAGACACTGATCAGCGATTAAGAGGCTGATTAAGCAGCGAGCCTCGTCTCATTTTTTACTCATTCGTGGGCTCCCGTTAGTCGTTAAAGCAGAATTAACATATCATAGGTGATAAGAGGGAAGAATGATTCCGCGATGCTCGGTCCAATCGAAAAAAAAACACAAAAGAAAACGCACTCGAAAGAGCGCAAAACTTCGACGTCGTCGAGGGATGCCCTTTCGCTCTGAACTGAGTCCGGATTTTACTTTCATCTGGACACACTCGTCTTATATTTTATATTTTATAAAATTATATTTATTTCTATTTTCCTTATATTTCCAGGATCCCACAAAATGTATAGGAATTAAAATTGTGGTAGATTTTGAGGTTTAGATATCGTGAAATGTAAAACTGTTATGAATTTTATAATGTGCTTCTTTTTTCAAGATTGTGTTGGAATTCGAGAGATATAATTTGTTTCAAAATTCTGTGTTCACGTGTGTAAGGAAATTATGTGCAAATGCTTGTAAAATAATTAATATCTATCGATTACGAGAATTTTTTTTAATTTTTTATCAAAGTAGCTGCCTGATGATTCCAGTAGTGAAAGTTTCAGGTAAAAATTGCTGTTCAGATTAGAGAGTTTAAAATAAAAATCAGAAATGGATAAAATAATCAAAATCCAATTTTCTTATCAAAATGTGATACAACTGAAATTAGATTTGGGCTAAGTTACATATTCTTCGAGGCTTTTTATTATCGAGAAATCGACAATCGGATGTAAATTATTAGAAATAGAAATACAAAATAGTTATTTGCAAGGATTAACGACGGTGCTGATGCAGGGCTATTAAACATTAACGTCACCAATAAAACCACAGGTAACTGTTCGTGATGTTAAATTATTGCAGCGTATATTCGAGCTTGCTGTTCGAAACGATCACGATTTTGTTGGATGCAGAATATTTGATCGACTGAAAATTATTCTTAGTGATTGCAGCAATTGTGCATTTTGATAATAAAGAAGTCTGCCAGTTATTTTTATCAAAATATTTTAAATATACTCTTCTGTGGAAAATATTCTACCATAATTATTTACTATTAGCATTCTCTTTTATTCTTCCACTTAACTTCTTGTTCTTACTGTCAATTAAAAATATTTTCCGACGGGGCGATGGTTAAATGGATTTCTTTTCTTAAACAAATTTAAAAATGAATTCCAGAATAAAAGATTTGACTAACCGATACATTTTTTTATAAAATTCAAATAGAGGAAAACAGAGTAAAGTTAGCAGATACACTTTTACTGATATTCAATTACCAGGTTAATCAATATCGAATGAATCTGAAAAAAATGCTTTTCCGAATCGGAATGCAATACCGAACAACAAAAATTCACGAGGACGTTGATTCCCCTGCGTAAAATAAGCAATTTCCTATCAAAATAGCGATACTGCTAATACTTTTCCGAATTCCAAGAAATTTCAAAGTTCACCAGCGATGGATAAACGTCAGGCATGCGCGTGTTCGTGAAAGACAGGAATATAAAGTGCATAACAGAATACAATGGGAAACAAAAAGAGTTGCTGACTGCGCTGCATATAGTCGACGAAAGGTGAAAGGTTTATATGAGTTGATGTTATAAAGCCGACGTTTTTTCAAAACGTGAAAAATAAACGTACCACTTTGTCCTTTTTTCACAATGAAAAAAAAACAAAAAACAATGCGAGGCGAAGTTCCAATCGATTCATGACACTGAGCGAAGTAGACGAGGAAATTGTTTTCTTCTGGAATTTTAGGGGAACACTGGAATTCTGGGTTAATACATTTTTTATTTTGGAACCGGGTTCATATTTTTTTTATACATGTTATGAAAAGTTACTTGTCAAAGTTGCAAACGCACATTTGTACACCGTTTTATTTAATCGGTATTTCTATTAATCAGTGTTTAGTATTTTCATTAATAAAATTAAGTTCTCTTAAATTGTCTTTTTAAATTATGATCAGCAAGAGAATTAAGTGTCATAAACCGTATTCTGTCAGTCTATTTCTCTTTAGGCTGTTTAATCAGCAAAGATACAGAATTATAATATCATTTTATACTAGACAATTTATACTAATTATTAGCTATCTTTAATTATTGATCTGTTTCACTTACAAATTATTACATCTAAAGACACTTTAACTCAGAGAATTATAAGTTTGTGTCAACAAGTGCAATACTGACCGTTTATTTTTCACATTACTATTCTCTAAGAAATACGAACCCAATAAACAGCGAGCATTCACAAAACTCCATCCCCCATTCACGTTTCGTTCGAAATCATGGCGCTGCAGAATTGCAGAAATCCAAAATGGCTCGCATTGTCATTCAAAACGCGTCCTTATCGGAGCCACGTTATAAAATTCCACCCAGACATTCCACGGAAATGAAACTCACCCCTTCGCATCGCGGAAGGCTTAATATCCCGAGGAATTAATGGCACGAATAATCGCGTGGAAGTCGTGCAGTATCAATGAATATCGAGACGCGGCAATTGCTTTAAATCAGTTTCCGCAAATCGCCGGGAGAAGTCCTCGAAAATCGATGAAAACGCGGGAAATGTTTTATGCAAACGTTACGGTCGATACTCGTAACCACCCCTTCCCCGTAAATCCCTTTGTTCCGGCGCAATCCTGTTTCCAGAACGTGGCAGACTTTAACCTTGCGGAAACGTTTCTTGCGCGCCAGGAAATTTCAAGCGAGACATCTGTCGCATTTAAATGAACATCTTACTGCTGTTTTCCGAAGTGCTTCGACCCTGATTCTCGATTGTTTTGCGGTTGCGTGTTCGAAGGACCGTCGACGGAGGGTTTTACCGAGGGCTTTTCCGTTTTTAGAGAAACACTTGCAAATTTTGACCGCCGAAATATTTCGGTATTTTTGTACGGAGTTAAATGATTTTAACTAATTAAACAGATTTATTGGCGGATAGAATACAATATAAAGGGATACTTTGCCTCTGTCAATTACTTATTTCTTTTTTTTTTCTTTTGAATTTCTTCGACTTTAACACGTTCGCGGACAGTAAAAATTTCAGTGAGCTACAAAAATAGACAGTCAAGTATTACACTTCTAACTTACACTTCTAACTGCACAGAGAAACAATAAAATAGTATGAAAATACTCAATGAATCACTTGGCGATCACTTTAAACTGTATTATAATTACAAAAAATTAATGTTATATAAAATTAAATGAATTATAATTGGCCTTATCATTTGGCATGACATGAATGCTGTAGCATTCGAACGTGTTAGCTGCTATGGTGATTTCACCTAGGACTTCCTGTTTTAGATAGGTGAAGAGCTGCCGAAACTATGATAGATTAAATAATAATTTGAGTAAAATTTCTTAAGTAACGAGAGAATTGAATTCGGATCCACTGATTGAGAGTTCGAGTCTATCGGAGCCATTATAGGCCCATTGTCAGCTATGGTTATTTTGCTTAGGACCCATTGTTTCAGATGGTTTTCAATCCACCGAGGCTGTGATATACTAATTAATAACTTAGAAACAATTTATCATAGAGAACCGGGGATTGAGCCTCGGTTTACTGATTGACAATCCGTATCTATCTCTTTATCCTTCACAACCCCCACATTCTCCGTTCGCCACAACCCGGATTTTTACAATTACATTATTCAATACATAGAACTGCAGAATTCTTTTAAATTAAATATCAATCAACGCTACACTTTCATTTTCAATTATTCAATGCAATTTAATTAAGCTTCAATCAAAAATACCGTGCTAACGAGAGAATCGATGATACAGTGGGGTGAAAATTATCATGGAATTTTTGGCGGTTGAGAGATTATTTGGAGTGCAACAAACCGTTTGAATTAGATGCTGGAATATCTTTAGCTCGGAAACCTTTGTGACCGTGGAGCATCGGTTATCCTTTACAAAGGGGAACATCGGCGAAGCTGATAATCATAGAGTTCAACGACCTCGAGGCGTTTCCAAGTTTCGAGAAAGACCTAAGTGGCAATAGCTTGTCGGTACCAACCGGTAACTACGCTACGCTCTACAATGCTTTGCAATTAGATTTGCCTTAAAGAAACTGAACTATTCTCCATCGATATTGGTGACTTGAATCGGCGCCAAGTTTATCGATAAAGACGGATTCGTTGATGCTTTTATTGAAAGTAAATACTAGCTGCTTCGAATTCGTCTGAAAACTCCAATTCCTTTGTTTTTCATCTACGAGTCTTATCTCTGGCGATGGAAAAAAGACGTAAAAATAACAAATACAGATTTCACGGGATATACTGTAAGTTTGCAAAATTCATTTTCAAAGATGTAAGACACTTTCTAAGATAATCGATTGTTTTCTAAATTAATGTTCTTGATTCAGTTCCTCAACTGAGCTAATTTCAAAATCAACCCCTTTGAAAGAAAAATGTACGCCGATATTAAGTAATATCCGCTGATATAACATTTCAAAAATTTATTTTACGTATGTAAATCTGGTAAATTCGGGAAATTTAAAAACCCTGTGACGCAGATTACATATGCACATCTCCCGTCACAAATTTCGGGCAATTTGCACACATGTCTCTATTCACGACGTTCTAATTTGTGTCTAACATAAATATATCCACAATATTTGCTCAATTAATCAATATTCAAATAATCGCTCATTCGAATAACCGGGATTTGAACAATTAAGGTTCCACCGTGCTACATTTCACCCTCAAACACCATAAAATACTTTCGAAACATCCCCACATATTCGCAATTCCAAGTGCAAACACCTCGGTGGTTCAAGATCCACCTGAGACAAAGATCCTAGCGAAATAACCACAGCAATTAATATCGGCAATAATAGCAACTAAATCTGAAAAAATGCGAAAGAATAACAGAAAAAAAAATCCAAAGGCCACCGTCCCATAGTGGAAACAGGCACACGAATCAGGCATTAATTCGGTCGAAATTCACACTCGCGTCTCCTCTCTTCCGCTGGAGTTCCCTACAAAATTAAATCGGCCCTTCCCGATCGCAGCAGAAATCTTTCCCTCTCCCAGCGACTTCTGTCTCGAGAAGGTTTAGTTCGTTTTATCAGCTTTCACCGGAGGCGCCTCGGCCGCGGTAAACCCAGCAGTAAGGCAGGAAGTTCCCGGAGACCCGATGAAAGTCTCCTCGGTCTTCCATGTTTCGCAGTGAGTCGCTCGTTTTCTTTCCTCCCCTTTTCTCGTGTCCCGCGAGAGCGTCTCTGATTTATTTAAAAGACGACGAAGCCCGACGAGATTCGCGCTCGATGGGAAGCTTACGGTGAAAGGAGAAGTAGAGAGAAATAGAGAAACGTAGGGAAATAAGTAGAGAGCGATAGAAAGAGCGGGAAATAGAGAAAGACAGAAAAACAGAGAAAGGGAGAGAAATTGAAAACTGCAGAAAAATAGAGAAAGAGGGAGAAATAGAGGAAGGCAGAAAAACATAGAAAGGGAGAGAAACTGAAAACTGCAGAAAAATAGAGAACAGGGAGAAATAGAGAAAGAGGGAAAATAAAGAGAGGAAGAGGTAGAGAAAGAGAGGAGTAGAAACAGAGAAATAGAGAATGAGGGAGGTAGAGAGAGAGAAATAGAGATTGAGGGAAAATAGAGAGACAGAGAGCGGGAAATAGAGAAAGACATCAGAACAGAGGAAGGGAGAGAAATTGAAAACTGCAGAAAAATAGAAAAAAAGGGAGAAACAGAGAAAGAGGGAAAATAAAGAGAGCAAGAGGTAGAGAAAGAGAGGGGCAGAAATAGAAGAAGGGAGAAAAACAGAGAATGAGGGAGATAGAGAGAGAGAGATAGAGAGAGGGGACCGAATTAGAGAATGAGCGAAAATAGAGAGAGAAGAAGAGGGAGATCGAAGTAGAGAATGAGCGAAAATAGAGAGAGAAGAAGAGGGAGATCGAAGTAGAGAAAGAGAGAGGTATAAATGGAAAAAATAGAGAAACAAAGAGAGAGTCAGAAACAGAGAAAGAGTGAGACCGAGAGAGGGGGTGGGGAAGTAGAGAGGAAACAGGGAGAAATAGGGAAAAAGGGAGAAGAAGAGGAAAAGGGCTCTCCTGCTGGGACCGGAACAGCCCACCCTCGGTGTTTGAGTCGATTGCGTGGATTTGATTCATTGCACGACACTGTGCTTCGAGGAGCTTTCGAGCTTTGCATTCCGGAACACGTTCGGTCTCGGTAAATGGCATCCTTTGGTGAAACGTGGAAACGATTAACACGTTTCCTACATACCGTGATACATTTACTGAGCCGTCTGCAGCGAGACTTTTTGTGGCTGTATTTACGTGCGATGTCTTTGTCAATATATATCTAAAATGTAAAATAGCTCTTCGTAGGCAGCTTCATTTAGATTAATTGCTCTCTGATGAACAGGTGTCAGCATAATTGATTTTGTTACATGCAATTATTTTTCCTTGTATTATCAAGCAACGAATCCTTCATGTCAATGCAGTGGAATATATTTGAATTGTTTATTTCGACTGTGGAACATTTTGTCGTAATATTTTCGTAACACAATTATCCTTATTTTATTATTATGAAAAGATTGGCAAACTTCTTTATTGTGAAATGAAAGAATTTATGAAGAAATTATTACACAGTTATACTTCACTGTAATTATTAACAATTTATTGGAAATACTGGCCATAAAGGTTAAAAAATATTAATTCAGTAAATAGAAAGAATTGAGGAAAGTTTT
Organism: Cerceris ruficornis; assembly: GCA_963989415.1. Classification (NCBI taxonomy): domain Eukaryota; kingdom Metazoa; phylum Arthropoda; class Insecta; order Hymenoptera; family Crabronidae; genus Cerceris; species Cerceris ruficornis. The sequence continues at coordinate 9,071,292 of OZ022523.1, forward strand.
TTCCGTGGGAAAGGATATAGAGAATTTCAGACCTCTATAATATTATCGGTAAACCGTATTTGAAGAATAATTAGGTACACAGAAAGCCAATCTGTTACGAAGCTCAGAACGTCTCTCTCGCGATCGGACCGTGTTTACATTTATTATCGCTGCGCTTATACTTTGCATAAATCATAACCCCGTTGGCCGCGTTTCCATAAAATCCGAACAAAATTAATACCTCGCAAATCAAAACGAAAATACCGCTCAAAACGGACTACTAGAAAGCAAGAAGTTGCTCATGCAACTTCGTCAAATCGAACAAAATCGCAATCTCTAAATTCAACCTCGTCGAATGTTAAAATCTATGGAAAATTGAGTTTATCACGAATTACGCCTCTTCTTCATCCTCGTTTTTATACCTTCGACGAGCTACTCGCGAAATAAATGAGCGATAAAAAAAAGTCTTAATTAAGAAGGCAACAAGGAAAGAACTGCAAGATAGAATTGGAAAATTCAACGAATTCCCTTCGTAATAAATTAATCCCTCTTCTGTCGTTGCATTTTTCGAACGGAAGAAACACTGGCGAACGGAAGAAAGAGTGGCGAACGAAAGCGGAAGTTTACCATGAAAATTTAACCGATGAACAGGGACTTCGTCGATCTGTATTTCGTGCAATCGTTTGCTGCATGAAATTTTTGCTAATTTCACGAAACATCCTGAACGATAATTACAATTAATGCAATTTATTTAACGTCAGCATTATCGGGAATGATAATTCGATGAGAAATTGTGCTGATCATAAAGCAAATAACCAAATACGAGGAGCAAACGTTGGATTGTCACTGTGAGGAATAAACATGCGAATAATTATCAAAATTGAAAAACAGAATACTATGTGAGCACTGGATAATTACGAAAATGGAAAAGTTGAATAATTCCATGCCCCCGAGTTAAGATTTTCGTTTATACCGTCGTTACATTTCGTTTGTTACAAAAGTATTAAAATTTCATTTTTTAAAGTGCAAATTGCATTTCCATCTCGCTAGAAATTTCATGGAAAACAATGGAAGACTCGAAAGTTGAAAGGTCGTTCCTTCTTAATCAATAAAATAATGATACAGAAATGAAATAATTGTAGCAATCAAAGACTCGAATATTTCCCCGCATACAAAGCACTTTGAGTTGAGCTTTGCAATTTCGACCAGTTTGTAAAATTCTGAGTGCAGCAATGCATAATTTAGCTTATTAGGACGAGAATTTAATGAGTTTCCATCGTGACTTTGATGTTCGCCGTACGCTGAAGATCAATTTATAAGATCATTGGTCCAAGGAGGAATTAGATTAAATTACAGTTTGATACGAGCAATAGATTTCATCACCTCGACGACATCGCAAAGCATTCGAATGAAATTTAATTAAACTTTGCGAGATAATCGGTATTTAATTACACCACGAGTGCAACCACAAAATCACCTGCATTGTCTTCAAACTGGTTGCCGAAATTTTATGATTTAAGTCTGCTTATAGTAATAAATTACACCCTGTTTATAATAATAATGCATTAGCGTGATTAATATCATCCGACAAGTTACAAATTGATGTTTTGCAAAGCTGAAGCCTATAATTTCTAATACGAAGTATTAAAATAATTATTGCAAAGAAATGTATTTGCCGTCTTTGAGAAACGTTGAAAGGAAAGCTTCGACATTTATCGGTAATATCGTTCGGATCGAAACCACGTGAGGATTACTGTAATTGAAACGGGGAATTTTCCCCATATAGAAATCTACCTTATACTTCCTAGACTTTGCCGGAATTTCTCGTATTCGAAGACAAAGTGGTACGTTTCGATCTCGCAGAACGGAATGAAGGAGATGATCGAGAAAAATCGAATCTTTTAATTTTGTATTAGAGCGGAGGAAAATGATTAAATAGTCAGCGAAAATGAAACGGTTCATAGAGATAAGAAAAAGATCAAAGAGGCGTAGATGCCGCTTTTTGAAAATTGTAGATGAAGATTTATACCACTGACGATAAATAGAATTGAAATTTTTTTAGGCTAACATCTCTTCAAAGCCCTTAATTTAATTATCATTTATTATCATGAAAAATGTCCTATCCTCCAATGAATATTAAAGTTGGAGAACAGTGAACACAGAATTTAATTAGTACATCATAAAAAACCCAAGTTTGATTTCAGCACGTACTATTTTTGCCGCGTTAAAAAGGGCAGAAGGGCCCATTGAATTTTAAACCAACGAATATTAAAAATTTGCGAACAGTAAAGACAGAATTTAATTAATCAAACACAAATCTAATTTTATTCTACACAGCTAAAGCATGGTGTCAAAAAACGATGTAAATTTAATAAAGAAGCCATCGGAGAAAATTTCTCTCCATTCTTCTTTTAATTTTACTATTTATATTTATAAAAATTAAGAGTTCGAAGTATACAATTTTCCTAATCGCAACAGCACGAGGTCGTCCAATGGAAAGTAAGTCCGACTTCCGGAATAAATAAATATTTCTGTGATCAAAAAGTATGAATGACAGATGTATATACACTTTGTTTATCGTGTACACAACCTCTCCGTTTATCTACGAAACAATAGGGCGGGACCGAGCGTCGTCGAAGGGGAAATGACGAGATATCAAATATTTTACTTCGACCTGAGAAATTTTCTCGGTCGGCGCAAACACGGAATTATTTATATTTCACCATGTACCGAGGACTGCAGTCGACGTTCGCCATATTTATAGTTGCTCGTTTATTCCACCTTGTTTACACGTACTTGAAATAGGAGTTTCGAAACTTTTTTCTATGGGAAATGCAACAGGAAATGCCACTTCGAAGATGGCCTTTTGATATGCACTTCGAAAGGGATGTATTCAAAAGGAAAAATGTGTTACATTGACGACAACAATAAGAGAAATATATATTGTCGTATAATAGTTTTTAGTATTAAGAATGTGAAGAAATAAAAATTTCAAAAAGGAACTTCAAAAAGCGAAGGTTGAAGAATCATGTAATTTTTGGAGCATTGCAATTTGCTGTGTTTCATTCAGGCAAAGGCTTAATTTATTTCTTTTCAACGCAAAGAAATAAATTAATACGTTTGAATTATTCTTTTTCTTGCAATTATCATCGAATTCCGGACGTAAAAGAAATAATGAACTCAAAATGCAGATCAAATTATATTTATACCATGCAACAGAATACTCGGTATTAAATAATTTTTATTTCAATACAATGAAATCAAAGTATTCGATGCAAAAAGGAATTTGATGATAAGGGCACATTTTTCTTTCTTACGTCTGAAAAGGGTTAAAAAAAATCAAAAAGAATGTACGAATGTATTTATACGGTTCTCGTAAACAACCCTATGTACAATCTTCCGTAAATTATTCACCGAACAACGGGAAATAATTAGAAACGGGGAGTGTTATTGACGTAGAAATTATTCGATGCGATCGAGTCTTCCCGGTCTTTTCAATCGACAAAAAAGTGCTCATTGATGAAACCGGAATTCCTGGCATTCCACGTTGCAAGCGGCATAATTTCAAAATCGTCGAAGAAAATCAAACAACGACAGAATCGAAGCATTTAACGTGTCTTCGTTAAATCGCGATCGACTCGAAGTATTATAATACGGAACAATCGATTTATTTTTATTGCAAATCAAATCGCATCGCAGCTAACAATTTTCCGACAATCGAGAATCGATATCGCGAAGAGAATTATTACGTTTTCGACTGGTTGCTATTTAACGATGAAAAACAAGGGAAACCAGGATAGCTCGTTATTAAGAGCATAGAGAAAGAAAAAAGGATGGAATTATTTATTCAATTTGAAAATGAAATTTCCAAAGCTGGCTACTTAATAACGTGCAATTCTGCTTTGGAATGATAATGGAATTTCGCATCATTTCGATGTAATGCACGTTTGATTAATTACAGAACGATGACCAAAGCTGAATTTTATATCGGCAATTTACATGACGACTCCGCGAACCTATAATCAATATTTCAAATTTTTGTCTTTCCAAAATTCAATCGTCGCCTCTCCACAATTTTCATAATCGAGTGCGATATTGGATTACGTAACGCGCTTGTGTTTCAATGTAATTAAAATTCCATAGGTCTTTTTAACTTGCGAATCTTGTAGGAAATTTAATCTTCTAATTTACCGATTTTTAAATTTCCTAATTCATCGATCATCCTGGATCGATGCAAATCGATTTCGTTAGCGATCAGTAAAATATTTGATATCGATGCGCGACGAGACATATAGTTGTAAGTAATTATAAGGAATTTAGACTTTAAATCGTAGTTGTACGTTAAGCAATAAGCTACGCTGAAAACGATACATATCAAGAATTGCCTGTAAGGTGCCCTCGATATTCAGAATCGATATCAGCATCGAGTCGAAATATAAAAGACATCAGAAGAAGGTGGTTTTTTGGGCACGTATGTACGAAACGATCAAAGGACAATCTCGGGGTTCTATATATGGTATCTTTTTTTTTAAAAAAAAATACCTATTAGAGAGATTGAATCTCTGTTTTAATTTTCTCTGATAAAGGGAAGTGAAGAAACTAGGTAAATATAATTGATATTAATTATATAAATACCGTTTTGCGAACGTTTTTAAACGTTAATTTCACTGAACTCGCTTTGATTTGAGATTGGAATAAACTGGAATTATTTAACGAATTATGATACATCGCCAAAAGAATTGCAAGTATCGAAGAAAAACTGGGCTCACGCAAATGAAAAATTCCTTCACTTCGACCGAATTTGGAATAACGAATTCAGGTTTCCTTTTTAATTTGATTATTTAAAATATAATTTTAAAGGCTATTTGTTCTATATCGCAGGTAATTTCCACGGAATCCATCGCCATAACAGTGCAAGTAGCGAGGGAAAACTCGGTTCATCCGAATGGAAAATTGGCGTCGTTAAGTATATGTAAAGTGAATCCACGGATCTCAAAATGGCGGATAGTTAGCAAATATTTGTAGAACGTGTTTTTTCACTGATTTGTAACGACGCATGCTGCTCGGCGAGCAATTCACCGAGACGGTCTCTCTTTAGTCGAGATAGAATGGCTTTTCCCGAGACCACTTTTCCTTCCGCCTTTCGTCGGTGCAAACATACTCGGGAAAAAGTGTCACGCTCGAAATCTCAGTTGAGAATTTCACGAAACACTGTTTAATCCGTTTTCTGTAACGGTGAAGTCAAACTGTTCTCTCGTTGGCTTTTAAATTCCGATTTCACCAACGAAACGATCGATTCGCGAATCGTGAAAAGCGACTCATTGTCAGATATTGTTATAAACGATAGAAAACTCTGCTAACTTTTCAGATTAACAGTTATTTTGAAAAACGCAGCGATCATTAGCCGGTTAAATAAAATCTCTGAAGGTCCTGGAATTTCTAGAGTCGTGAAATTAAGTACAAAGAAAGTCTACGTAGAGAGATTTTTCATAAAAGTCAAATTATAAAGTATTAATAATAAAATCAAGTCGCCCTAGCTGGATAATTTTTCTTTACCGATAAATCTACCAAAGTAATGGACACGATTGTTTCTTAACTTCATTATAAATCTTTAACATTGTTTCTTCTTTAATTTTCTACATTAATAAAGTCTCATAAAATCGAGTCAATGACTCCGAAACAGAGAAAAAACACAAATCCCTGAAATTATTACAAATTCAAACTTCAAAACAGCTCAAAAGGCGAAGACACACCGGAAGTCATACACGATGGCAAATAAGAGCTCGAGACGTGAAAAGAAGTGAAAAAAAAACAGAAAGTACAGCGTGACCAAGATGGAAAGAGAGAGGAAGGCAGAGCGAGAGAAAAACGAGCGAAACGAAAAGCAACAATGGGACATTTTATCGAAAAAGCCGAGAGAAAGAGCGCCAAGAGGCAACGGCACTTTTGTCTAGCTCGCGTTTCCGCGTACTCCCCGAGAGACCGGGGCTTTGCCGGAACACAAAAGGCTATTGTTCGATGACCCGTTAAAAATCGTTGTCCGCCTAATCGGCCGAAGGTTGATTCGATAGAACGCTAAAGGCCAAGCCGGCGAAATTTGCATCTCCGTGCACGCAGCCTCTGCTGCAGTAAATCCGAGCCGGCGATAAAAGTGCCCTCGATGGTCCCGATTCTATCGTCTCTTTTTACGCCCGTGTATCGGCCACGATTAATTTCCCTCCAAGGGACGACCGGTAATTGGGAATTTCAATATCTCGATTATTGCTCTCTTCGTCCTTTGTTCTCCGGGCCGGCATGATTCTTCGTTTAATTTCATTCGGCGATTCCCTTTGCTCTCTGCTTTCCTCGGGCACGCTCTTTCGTTTGAAGTTCTCGTTTCCTTTTTCCGGGCTGTTTCCGATAATGTTCGAGTAATTTGTATTTTACGCTGCGAAGATACAGGGGAATTGCAGCGGAGAAAAGGTACTGCGATAGGGATCTTTTTTTTAATTGGACATTCTAGAAGTGTCAATTGCACAGGTTATTGAAGACTGTTGGTACTGAGGTTTATAAAATTTGATTCATTAATTTAGCTTCGTTTAACGCTAAAATTACCGAGGAGGTCGAAATGACCGATTCGCAATTTTCTCAAAGAATTCTCTCAATTGATAGGCGAGCCATGCGGTAAATATTTCACTTCTGTCTTATAACATCTAAATTACTTAACTGATCATCTTTCTAGCCTTTTGATTTCTCAGTTTCCATAGTACTCATTCCGTTTATTTAAATATAATAGATATAACGACGGTGCTTATAGTGTGAGGGTTCTATTATGCTTAGAATTTTGCTAGAGTTGGAATTCTCTTTTAGTTTGGTTCTATTTGAAATTTGCCGCGATAGGTGTATTTTTGACAGTCAAGTACTAGATGTGTTGTTAAGGCACAGTTTCATAAATAACGTATATAACGGTTAATCCATAACTGCCATAATTTCCCTAGAACTTACTATTTTTCTGAGAATATTATGTATTAATTAATAATTTAGGAGAGATTTCCTAGAGGCGACGGAATAAGACTTGAACTTGGGCCCATTCGCTGTAAATCTCTAGCTAATTATTCGTTTTCTTTGGTATTTTTAGCATCATGTGCCATGAAAATTTTATCTATCGCCTCCTGCTTTAGATAGACTTCGAATCATGTACACAATTATTTATTAATTAGTAATTTAGGAAAAATTTCCTAGAGGCGACGGAATAGAATTTGAACTTCGCCCACAGATTGAAAATCCAAGTCGTTACCACCACAGCCTCCCACTTAAGTTCATCAACACCCCTTTTATGTCTACCTAAACAATCCCCCGGTGAATAACTACATATAAAACAACAAATTTACACTTTAAACACCAAACTGAAAATCCCCCTATGCAATTATCACCGAAAATGAAACAACGATCATCAGCGAGTTGAGTGAAATCCAGCGCGGAAATCCTCAAGTTTCCATAATCGCGGGATTAAGTACAAAGGAAGACTGCGTAGAGAACGATCATCGAATTTCACTTTGAAAAGAAAGAATCGCAGCCCGAGATTGTCCCCGATCGGTCGTGATCAAAGCGACCGCCTTAGGGCCGTATCAAACTGACGCTATAGTTCAAAACGAATACATATCACTAGTCGTGTAATGGTGGTGCAGCGTTGAAAAGGAAAAAAAAAGAATCTAGCCGTATAAAAGAACGACAACATTAACGGATTAATTTATTAAACATTTACCGCATCTTATATACATAATATACATATAAATTGATATATATATTGTATATACATAATATATATGTATTATATATATATTATATATAACGTATACACGTGCATAAATATACAAAAGAAAAAAAAAGAATTAAGAGACGATAGGGTATCATAAGGTTTTACCAAAAGAGAGAATGTGCGGTGTCATTGACGATCGCGCGTCTCGAGGATCGTCCTCGATTCGCGACAAATCGTCACGATGAATTTGTACATGCAACGGGGTTGAAATCGTACGGGAAGAGAGAGAGAGGAAGATATTCTATATCGACAAAGATTCAGACAGTATTTTAAAAAGGACTTAGATAGCTTAGATCTCTACGTATTTAATATGTATCTGTAAAAAAAAAGAAGAAAATCACATACCTATACGCGCGTACGACGATACGCAATTAGAATTCGAAAGATGGGAAAACTTGGACGAGGTGAACTCGTCGTGATCGAGCGTACAACCCCTGTTCCTGATCTCTTCGGCTCGCTTCCGGGTGGAGGAACTCAGAAAAGATGGGTTACCGGGGAGGAATAAAACCGTGCGCGTGTACAAAATGAACGTAAGAACGGCATACGCATCATACACCGCGAGAGAACGAGATAAAAACGCGAGAAGTACACAAGAGATATTGTATCGTTGTCGATGTTTACGATTGTTAAACGGAAGCGCGGGCGTCGATGTCCAGAATGAATCCCTTTCCTCGTCTCGACGCGCCGCGGCCTCCATTCGTGTAATTAACGTTTCAATGACATTTATTATTTTTTATAATAGCGTATATACCGTGTATGTGTTTCCTCGTCGTGACTATCTTACCCTTTGTCCCTTTACCTCGATAGGAGATACCTCACCAACGAAGAAAAGGGAGGGAGGTTGGAAAAGAGAAATGCGCAAAAAACGAAAGAAACGCGAAGAAACGAAGATACAAAAAAATACTCGAGGTTCCTCTCGTTATCGAATCGCTTCTATGCTCTCACGCACGTTTACGAAGTGTCCGATCCCTTCTCTTTAATCTTCTTCCCTACCTACCCACCCTCCGAGACCCTCCTTAACCCTTTTTCCACGAGTCGAATTCGATTACCCGATACGATTGCGTTGTAATTCAAAACTCCTTAGGTCGCCGATAATAGGCGACGAAAGTCCAATTAAATAAGGATTGTTTAACTGCATATACGATCGTCGGTCCTGGTCGTTGTCTTCGACCCCTTTCCGTCGCTGATAACAGCCTCCTAGGAAGCACGATTTTACGCATCGCTGTTCTCTAATTCGTTCTACGACCGTGTCATCGACCGGCGCTTCTCGAAACGCGAATTTTCGGCGAGGAAAATTCTGCCGAAGCGAGCAACAAATTGGGCTGTCTAAAGGTTTTAAACGTGTTCCATGTCCGAAGCAACGTTCTCATTGTGCCGTGCGACGAGGCGGGCTTCAAGTACGGAGAATTGCGTCTCCACTTTGCCAATTAGCAAAGCTGTTTGGCACTGACCTGGAGACGTCGGTCGGTCTTTGTCGTTCAAACGTTGCCGAATAACGTGACTAATTGGCTTGCGATTAAATCGTGTCACCGCAATTGCCGGGTAAAATTGACGGGATGTGTGTACGGAGGCAAATGTATTTTGTAAGTCTAGATAATAATGTGGCAAGGATGTGAATGGTAAAAACCTGTCTGACGGTGTTTTATGGTTTGAGTATTGTCAAATGGCAGAGCCAATTGGTTAACGATTGAGTCATGTTAATTGGCAAAGCTAAGTTTGCCTGGTAATATTGTTCGCACTGGTACCAGGTCGTATTGGTGCACCGGATGAAGACGTTTCCGTTAATTTCTCTCTATAAACAAACTTTATGTCAGGTAGAGCTTACTGTCGATTTCAAGTAGGTGGAATCGTAAAAGAAAAGACGATTTCCGTGGTAAAGATAAGAGGTTGTTAGCGGATAATCATCTCAACGTGTTCTCCAGTGCTACCAATAGCCTCCATAATGGTAACGGTCGAGGAATTTCAGCAAAGACGATCGAATTCCGGCTTCGTCGAACGGTTTAATAAAGACGCGGCTTAATTAACCGAATTAGATGGCTCAGTTACGTACGTTTGTCGCTTTAAATCGTCTATTCTGAATATCTATCGCGTTGCTTCACAGCGAATCTTGCGCTTCTCTGACGGATCTTCGATACTTGCGACGAGACGTTGCTTGTAGTGCAAATCGTCTTGCTGTCGGTGTTAATGCTGCGACGTGTAACTTTTCGTCGTTGAATCGACAATTTTAAGGGGCGAATTCGATGCACTTGCCCGTTTAGAAATATTCGTCAGAATGTTTTCATCGAACGTGGAATAAAACGATAAAAGAATCGCTTGCGTTCTCGAGAAATTGTAGATTTATCGTTTGGTTTCGAAGTGCGTTTAATCTTTGGGACGAGTTCCTTTATTTTGTAACTCGTTTACACTTTGCGAGGGATATAATGCCGATAAAAATGTAAATTTGTGTCGCAGTAACAAACACCTGGAGCAATTAACGAAAGATTAAACAAAGCCTCAAAAACTTCCACGTTCGAGTAGAGAAAAAAAATAGAAATTCGTCTAAAAAGTTGAACAAAATGGAATTTTCATTGAACGAAAGTAAATTCCCGAATCATCGGGGGAAAAAATGATTCCACTGTATTAAGGAGATTTCGGAAAAGAACAATATCCTAATGACTGTCGATTCAATTTGCACGGCTCCGATAAGCGAACTATCGATTTTCTGATTACAAGGGAATTCCCTTTGAAAAAGCGATGCTCTTGTAATCATTGAAATAACGATAAGTGCATTAGAACTTAAGATCATTATCAACAATGCATCGGCGTTGTTATGGTGTAATAAGAAAATTACGTCTTCGAGAAAAATTGCATAATTCCATCTAAAGAAAACGGAGAAAAAAATGTAAGAGCGTTTTAGCACAACGCGAAGGGAATGAAATCTATGTGATTGTGCTTTTAAACGTATCAATGCTGTCGTGAAAGCGGATAAAAAGGAATTTACAATAGAGTGGAATTAATTAAAAGTGAATTCGACGCGAACGTCGGTTCTTCGGGCGAATCCCGATCGCCGCAATTATCCGTTATTTCCGTCAGTGCGCATATTAATTATGTACAACAAAAGTGATGTCGAGCAACACAAAGCAATAAATAATCTCGCGTAAATAGAGAAGCCGAAAAACGTCCGACTGATACGTTCGTTGCTGAAAGGCGAACTAAAGATTTCTGTTGTCACGTTTTCGCTCATTCCTTCGAATGGCGAATTAATATAATTGCGTTGAACCGATTAAAATAATCCCCGATTCGAATTTTAAATATTGCAACGAAGAAGCTCGATCGGTATTATTGCGTTGCAAGTGCAACTTCTTCCTAAATGTTCCAGAGATTCGTGCGAAGTTAGCCCCTTCTTGTAAATGTTTTAGTAATTTGTTGAAAAAGTGATAAGGTTGGCGTTGGATGGAAATTATACGGAGGGTTGGTGATAATTTTATTGAGTCTGATTTAAAATATCTAAGTCCGTGTAAATAATTTTCTAACGAAAAAGTATTTTAATATGTCTAATGAAATATTAACAGCGATAAAAAGGGTTTGTAATTTCTATGGTGAACAATGTTTTCTATAATTTTTCGTAAAAGGAGAAAAGAATCTTGATAAATGTAAGTTGAAAAATTGAAGCTTTTAAAGTTAGATTATTTGAAAATATGCCAGTAGTGACGTTTAATATTCATTCAATTCTAACGCAAGTATGCAAGGTGAAGAATGTTTCAAAAACGACAGCATTTAGAAAACACCATTTAGTCGTTACGACGTGAAAAATACTTCATTCGTAATTCAAATAGTTTCAAAGAACGGCCATGCTGCGGGAGAAACTCCCTTTCAGGCTATTTTTTTCAAAGTTTTCAAGGTTACACATATTTTTTCACATGTTTTCCTCCCTTATGTATTACAGCCGACGCGAGATTGCATTCAGACATAACTTTAATATGAGCTTCTACTCCAAAGTTCAAAGTTAAAAGTGAAACTTATTTTTCTGTGCCCTGTTAATAAGTTACGTTAATTCTCTCTTTTATCGATGAAGAAAATGTGAAACTTTTATTCTTACACTGACAGTTTAGCTGAGAAAAAATAGACTAATCAGATTTTCTTTTACTCATAAATCATCTTGATTTTATGGTGTAATAGAGTCTTCACGTGCATTCGAACAAATTGCACTTGGTGAACAAGAACACTATGGTGTCTATAGAATCAAATACTTGTACTTTCAATTAGTAAAAGAGCATTTAAATTCACATCGGCGCTGACAGATTTCCGCTGCTCCTTTGTCTTTTTTTCCATTGTTCGACTTTAATTTCTACGGTCATTTTATCTAAGATTCACAGTTTTAGGTGAACTTTAAACCACAACACGTTAAGAATCTAAACACATAATTCCAATTTCTCAAATGCATATTATTAAAATATGCAACAAAACACACGCAATCTTTGAAACATAAATAAACTTTCAAAAATCCCTCCAGTGCACCGCATCCAATTACACGAACAAAATGGCAGAGTTACAGGAAATCCATGGAAGAATGAATGAAAATCTGTTCAATCTCGATTGCATTTCATCATAAAACCATGAGTAGCCGTTTTTAAGTGGTGCACCATGTACAATCCCATCATCGGATGAAATCTGTTTGGACGTTGTTGAGGAGGCTTTTCAATTTGTTTTTTTCCCCGATTTCCTGTAACGTTCTCCTATAAACGGATGAATTCACCTGCCTCGACGGAAAAGTTCACGGATGACTACGTTTTCCCTGTTTGCACTTTCCTGCGATTTTTCCGATCTTGCTGTGAATTTTGACATTTGCATCCATTGATCGGCCCAAAGAAATGCAATTCCCACGTGGCGGGAAGTTGCACGGTTGGAGCAGAATTCTTTCCGTGTCGATGTTCGTATTATGGGTTTCTTTTTTCGTCAGAATAAATCGGAAGTAGAAAAATTGTTGGAATAGTAGTCAAAGAAATGTATTAAATGAACAATGGAGAATTTAAATCAAAAGTGCTGGTGGAAATAAACCTTTTTTTCTGCTTCTTTTTTATTTATAATGTTGATGTATTCATTGACACCGTAAAGGAAGCTGTGATATCAAAAGATAATGAAAAAATTCAGGATTATTAGAGTAATTGATAGTAACGATATAAATTTGATGTCACTGCAGAGATATAAGAATAATTGATTATAATTTTTTAATATTGTGCAGGATAGTGAATTGCAAATTGGATCGGTGAATTTACTGCAAAAATATAAAAAGCAATTACTATTAATTCACTTTATCTCTCTTCTATTACAAACTCTTTTGACTCGCTAAAAATGGTAAAAGTTTAGTAAAGAAAATTCTAGAAAACGTTAAACGATTAATAACTATCAAGAACTCTATTATTTATAACCAAATTTTAACAATCCTCTCCTACAAATCCCCCCAGACAACCAACGATAATTAACAGATTCCCGCAACCCAAATTTCTCAACGTTGCAATTTTTCTCCACCGCAATGCACTTAACCTAATACGGAAAAAAACGAAGTAAAACAAATTGAAAATGCAACAATTACATTACCCAGCTTCGTCCCACAAATATTTTCAAACATCCACGCAAACTTATCACACAAACGAGAGAAAAAACCCGTCGCAAAAGAGAACTGTAAAAAGATCAAAGCAACGAGATTTATCGCCGTTTGGCTTTTCATTTCCCGCCGAAAGAAATGCTTCTTTTCCTTGATCGATACAACCCGTCGAGTTTCAAATAATCGACAACGAACGGGATTAAGCAGTCACGCAAACCTAACAAATTTAATCGGTTTAACTCGGTCGCATTAAACGCAAAGTGGAGTAAAACAAAGGCAATAAAACTCCGCTCGAGGAGCGGGAGCAGAAACGCGACGATACGAAACGACCTTTTCCACGACCGAAGGGAAGTTCGCCTTTAGCTTCGACACCTCCGACGCATCGGTACGAGAATTTCCGCGATGTTTCGTGCTACCGTATTCCCTATGTGTGAGAAAAGTAACATCGACTTATTCGTATATGTCAGTGGCGCATCGTCAGAAAGAGATGTGATCGATTTCTGACGGCATGATGCGAACGCGCATCACTAAAAAAAAATGGGGGAAGAAAAACGAAAAGGAAAAGGAGGAGCGCAGTTTTACGCTTCGACTCGTTCGGGCGACGGTGTTCGAGCGTGGACACTTTATCGTTCGATTTCTTCTTTATTTACGGCGTATGTTGAGATTATTTCCCTTTTGTTACGCGATACAATTGAGCTGTTTATTTTGAAAACGGCATAAGTCACTTTGCCGTTATATCCTAGATATTCAAGAGTTTGCGTTGTAACATGCGTCAAAATACTGACGCCAACTTTCGAGATTTAATTGTATTTCTTATTTCAGGATAATTATTTTTCTCAGGAGAAACTATTTCGTATGGTTGTTGAAAAGGCGGTATTTTTTAATTACGGTACAGTAACTTATGCCACTTTCAAAATAAACGGCTCAATTATCGTTCGTAAGTATTACTTCCGGTGCTTTCGTCATGTCTGACCAAAGGTCAGTGAATTTTGGGAAGCTCCTAGTCTATTTGACGATTCTCCATTTTATTTGTTCACTTTTACGCATTGTAGGAAGAGCCTTGTCTTTAATTATACAAATTAGAATAAATAATATCTCTTTGATATCATCGCACTGCAGGAATCTACTGCAGGTGACATCAGCAATGAACGACACACCGGAAGTGGTTTCTCTACAGTGCGAAAATGAATTTTCAATTGAGGGAAATGCATCAGGAAGAAATATTTACGAACGATAATGTAAATTAAAGTAATTCAACTTGTTAACCGAAGAGTACGACCGTAGAAAAATTATCCGGTGTTTAATATCAAACGGAGAACGAATTAATGCCATATTCGATTAACAGGTTGTGTTAATTCCGTAATAATTTCCCGCCCATTGCAAGAATATACGACACACCGAAGTCGAGAAGGTCTTAAATGTCAGTTCCATCCGTCTGTAATTGCGATATCGTGAGTAACGTTGAATCATGGGATTTATTGTTCAGTAAGGACACGTCGAAAGCAAACGCAAAGCTCAAAGGATCAACTAATAATCTAATATTCTAATTTATTACTTAGAGATTAGAGATTAAGTTTAGAAGTTAAGTTACTACATTAGTCGTACTGATGATAACGTACTAAACGTATCCGTTATCGGCAGTAGATACATTTTTCGGTTGAAACGTTCATGGCGTTCGGGTGTTATGTACGTAGAACGACAGAACTTTGAGAGCAATAACGTTTTGTACTCGTTTTACGATCGCTTAAATGGAGTGTTGTAATGCTTTATTGATTTACAGGTTATAAAAGAGCCACTAGGTTATCGATTCAACACCTATCGATCGGTGTTCCCATTCGAATTGTAACGAATATTGCACCGAGCCCTTTGTGATTTTCTGTAATCGTAGAAGAGGGAAAGAGATCGATCCCCATTCGTCACGAACGATTACGACGACACAAAAATGATTGCGGGGAGTGATATGATTAATTAAAATTAATTGATGTTAAAATTAATTGGTATTTATTGAATCCCTTGCGAAAATGTGGTTGAGATTATTAACGGTGCGCGAGCAGAAAAGCGCGGGAAACATCTCGCCCGTGTGAATTAATGAATAAAAGGGCGAACAGTGGTGCGATTTTTTCTTTTGAAAATTTGTTATTACGAATTTTTATTGACTACTACGTTGGCGATAGTTGTAAGATGTGGTTAGAATGTTAACGAATGGAAGTGTTTTTGAGAAACCTTGTTTCCAACGTTATAAAAATAGTATTCTAGGAATTATTAACTATTCCATGAACTTCCATAAAAAGCGTGACATTCGTTTTTATCAAAGAACTACGTACTTTTGTAAATGCTATCTGCTTCACTGAATTACCGTGGAATCTAATTAGGAAAATAATACGGTCTTCTTTCTGCCTTTATTACGCTTGACACACGTATCGATTAAAGGACACGATAAACTCACGTAAATTAAGCAAAATACTACAGTACACAATATTTATTATCTCACGCGAATTATATCAATAGAGTTCGTATGGATTAACGTAGGGCATTTTCAGTGGTAAATAATTCACTTACTTTTCATTTATCCACATCAATTATTACAATCGCGTAATTACATTATAATCGTATACCGTCGCTAATTAATTTCTACACACGATAAAAAATTCAGATGACAGTATAATAATTCTTAATGTAATTAATACGCTGCAATTTTCACATATTATTTAATTCATTTCTTAACTTTTTCTCTATTTTATTTCAACATATTCTTTTTCATTAATCATAAATGCAAATCAATTTTCAAGCATACATGTTTCTCAGACGTTGGGAATATAACGGAAAAATCGTAATCGCAAAGATAGAAAGAAAGACAGAGAAGGACACGAATTAAAAGGTTCTATCAGCATTCCCCGGGCACGTCGTCTCAGGAAAACGGCGTGCAATAACATTTAAAAATTACATTCTTGCAATTATTCCACGGCAATTAACGAAACTTGGCACGAACGGTGCATCGTTATCTCCCAAAGAAAAATCGTGCACCACGGCTCGCCCTTCTTTCTAATCCCATGCAAAGAACAGCCAAGAATTATCATCGATTCAAGCTAAGAATCTCGATAGAATCCGAATTATTTCACGAAATTGCAAATATGCAAAAATCCACCGTAAAAAAATTTATTTCGTAACGAAGGCGAAAATGAATGGCACGATTTCTGCATTTAAAAAAATGCATTATTCCTGCATGTAATAATTTCATTTTATTGCCTTCGTTGCATAAAATATTCTTAATTACGAACTTTCACGTGTTTCTTGCCGATGGTAGGTGTATTTTATTTATAAATAATTTATTCGCAGATCAACTAGATAACGAGACATTTATGGTTAACCGTAAGCATACAAAAACACATGATCATAGAAGCCAATATTATTTTTAAATTCGGCAAGGAACGTTTTAAGATACCGAATACCGAATTAAATTATAATGAAAATGTTACTCGAAATTTTTTGAATATATACTTATCGAAATTTATATTGTGTCATGATTTCTTCGCGGCAATAGGAAACAACAGATTTGCACGTTGATCTTTCGAGGAGGAAAAATCAGAAAATGCAATGCATGGCATCACATTGGAAAGAAGAATTCGCGAACGACGTTCACAAAACGATCGAAAAATAAAAGAGCAGCTAAAGCACTGTATTTGCCAAAATTCAATTTTCCGATATCAAATTTCAAGACTCTCAGACAAGGTTCCAACCACGGAACTTCTACGTAGCAGAGTGGAAATCGAACCTTAATCTTCTATCTGCTACGAATTAACTTGTGCCAACAGAAGCAACACCCTTGAGATGACCAGGATAAATTCGCGTATCTCTGACCAACTCTGGAGATATAAACAGCCATCAGGTTAATAGAGTGTATCACGGTATACAAGTTAGCTTGGTCCAACCCCATAGAAGTCAAGTTGACCTTTGCTAATAGTGGACAGGAGGATCTGCACTACATTTGCACTATGCTATTAGATAGACAAATCTAATTGGCACTGTTATATCGAACATCGAGAGGCATGAGTTCAAAATTTCATAAGTTTTAATTATTTATTTCATACCGCGTCACTGTACATTATAATAAAGATTCGCTAAAGGACACTAGACCATTTAAAATAGAATAACTCATTGATCTACTAAAAAATTACATTTGTTCTTCTATAAACGGTAAACATACTTGTTGAAAATTATTTTTATTTAGTTTTGTAGGTTACATCCTTCGAATGACTACTATTTTGCTCTAAATTTGAACTAATTAATAGAAAAATGTCTATTATACTTTGAAATGGTCCAGTGACCTTGGAAACACCCTGTATGATCGAACAACTTTGTAACAATGACAAGAAAGCATATTATTTAACAAAATTGATAGTTGTCTCATTCCACGGAACTCAATCTACAATTCTAATTAAACTTCTAAATATTTCAAGACGAAGATATCCCCAAATGCTGTACTAACTATTGATACAAATATGAAAAACAAATTCCTACAATTGAAAGCTTAAACTATCAGTGGATGAAATGATTACGAGATCATCCCGGTCTCATGCCTGGTTTTCTTTACCGTAGCTTCCAATAAAACGAAAGATACAATGTGGACAGTTCAGCAATTTCGGGGAACCCGGTAAAATCGGCGCAGTAAAAACGGTATTTTACAATTCCCGACACGTATGGAAACAGCGAATTTTCCGCGATCTTTTTTCGTGCCCTATGCAATTCTCTTCAGGCTCGGAATTCGTTCAGAAGTTTGGTAAATACACGGCTTTTAGCGAACGATGTGTACGCCGTGGAATTCTCTGATTAGCTTGCTCGCGAATTGTTCGCGAATTGTTCCCGAGCAACAGCATCGATTGAGGATGAGAAAAATACCAGGCGAGGCACGATATCGATGGAATTTCTGAAGATGTAAAAGCGTAAACAAAAGATCCCTAAGCCAACCAAGAAAATGCGCAGACGCTCCTCGCACACATACAAGACGATTACCAACGATTCGATGATTAGTCTTTAAACCTTTTATACGTTTATATGCAGTTAAATGATGTGTATATAATTATGTAAATCAGTGTTGTGAAATTAATCCGATTGTAATACCTAAACACGAACCCCATTAGCGGAGAAGGCATGTGCTTCGAATTATTATCCTTGTAATTTCGTAAGGTGATTAAATGGTCCTTTCGAAACCCTCTTCTTATTTATTCTTTAACCTTGCCGATTTGTTTCTGATATACGGGGTTAAACGTATTTCTGTACACTGTAACCGGGCTTTCTTTTCAAGGGAAATCTAAATAGTTGTTTGACTACATTCAATTAATTATTTATCTATCAGAAATCATATTTCAATTGTTGCATGTAGCATAATTAAGTTTGAAATTCGCGCGTCATACTCTTACAATTAATAGCCTTATTTGTTAATAAAAAATGAATAGCCTCATTTGCTTATTTTTAAATACTTTTCAAATGTTCCCGAAAATTCTAAAAGTCTAAATTATTGTTCAGAAAAAATGAAATATAATAGCGGCCATAAACTTAAAATGCACGAATCAAGGTATTCGTGCAAGGTGGTCGTTACTTCGCAATATTTCTAAATTCACTTTTATTATATATACTTAAACTTTCAGTTTATAATATTAAGAATGCACGTTTATATAGTTGTTAATTTCACGTTGAAAACTTGCTTCAGATACTTTGCTATGTAACTAAAGCTTTAATGAATATAATAATCTTGCTGTACAGTTTGTTACATTAGATATTACCCATATAAACACTTGAAAATGGCATCTTTCAACACAGAAGATCGTAATATCAAGTGTAACGTGATACAAAGGTTGCATAGTAAGCAGGGGCAACATAATTGAATGAAAACAACTTGAGAATGTCGATTTTTAAGAGTACAACAAATATGTATGTTTAAAAATTCGAATATCCATTTCACTTCTAATTATATTGCATATAATTTCGGAAGACCGATATATGAGCCATTATTCTTGAAAGTGGTGTAACTCCACTTTTGGGAAGAGCATGTTCAAGTTAGTTTTAGCTAAACAGAGGCATCTTCTTTTCGCATTTCAAATGCCAAAGTAAATAGAATGAAATATCCTCATGATTTCGTAAAAAATAAATTAGAATAAGGAGAAAGGGAGTTGTACTTGATACCACTTTCAAACACGATTCATATGTTCGTTTTTCGAAGATATTTCTTCTGTTCCTCCATTCATACCAAATATTTTCTACTTGGTCCTCGCAAAAAACATGCATATACTTCTTTCAAATTTGTACAATACGAAGAATAATGTTAATTTTCAACAGTTCTTTGAATAGATGCGAAAAATTCAGAAACGGTGACAATAAGTTTAGGTAAGTATGGCCATTCTTGCATATTGTACGTTAATTACATCAAATTAATGAAATACGATAAAATGCTGTAACAAAAAAAAACATACCTCCGGGTCTTCTTCTATTTCAAGGAGCGTGCTTCTTAAATCGATATCTTAGTGTGAAATACAAGGTGAAAACGCCCCTAAAGAGAATCATGAAACATGGACCCGCTTCTTCTCTCGGGAGGTTGTATTATATCGTGTTGATACTGCATCATATTCGATTGAACGACTATTTCGACCATTTACGCATGCGCGGAAAATTTGAATAATGTTGTACATAGATGAAACAGTGCATATGTTACAGCGCGTAATTTTTTCCTATGCTACCGAAAGATGTCGCTCAAATGCAACTACGATAAAAATGCATCTGCATGTTTTTCGCAGAAAAGTAATTCGATTGGTCATTTCTTCTTTACTTGTTTTTATTGTATTTTAAAAGAAAAACGTAAAAGTTCGATACTTCATCGTTAAAATAATCTTTATAATCGAGGATAATAAAAGGATATTTCCCGAAGCTGCCTGACGTTCCTTTTTTAAAACTTGAATGGAAACATTGATTCTCATGAAAACGTAGCATAAGTAGAATTTACCCATAATGCCCGTAGTACTTGGCGGCTAAATATTCAAAAGAGTTGCAGTTAATAACCTACAATGTTGTGACAGTTAAATACTATAATAAAATGTCAAAAGTGAATGGAATAACATTGGTACATGTTAAAAAATTAGGTATTTGCGGGTATTTTTATCATGGTGAAATTACAGGGGACGGCAGTTAAGGAAGGAAAATATAATTTTATTTTTGCAGGTCACAATATCGAGGAAATTCGATCGAGAGCTTTAGATAATATTATTTCGAAATATGATCATGGATTTAGCTGTGATTCCGATGCTATAAAAAAGGAATTAATATCGAAATTATTTAACTGGTTTTCGTTTGAAAGCATTTCACAGCCACAGAAAGTTTTAGACTTGCTACTACGTCTTTTAAAAGTATCTATATATAATATAACTTTAAAACACTAATCGATTTTATTAATTATCTATAACTTGCATTATATTGTTAAAAATTATACTCTCTTGTACTTAATCGTTCTAATTAATGTTTGTATTTTCAGGCAGATGATAAAAGTTACTTAGGTTCATTTGGTAAATTGAGATTTCAAAATGAGCTTCACGAATTAAGAAGGAAACTGGGTTCGGACTGGCATGACAAATTAAACGAAATTGAAGAAACTATTCTTAATTCTTATAAATCACAATCAACACACATTCAGAATGGAACACCAAGCCTTACAAATTCCATTAGCCACAGGGAACGGATAAAAGAATATGAGAATTATGGATTACAGAATAATCAAACGAACGATCATAATCTCTCACGCAGTGTACTTGCTCTACCTTCTGCTTTAGATAGGTAAAAGCTGTGGGAAAGTATAACAGTGTATACTGTTAATACTATGTACTACTATGGCATATTAGAAAGAAGGCTATCAAAGCGGTTTAAGGCCAAGAAGACCAGCCCCCTTAAACCTTTGTCGCTTGGCTTCTACGTATCTTATTCAATATAGCCTTCTTTCTAGTAGCCCAAAATAGAAACTTATTAACAATTTTGTATGTATTATACAGTACACTACCGTTTGATTTAACTTTGGAGTGTGGAGATGGTACGCCGGTATCCAAAACTACTGAAGGAGGTATCAAATGGCTCGTAATGCCATGGCAACCCTTGGTCACCTCTGACAGAGGAGTATTGACGGCGGTTGAAGAAGCGTTAAATAATAATTTAGATACAAATCTTATATTACATACATGCCAATTTATAACAAACGTCATGATGCAAGATTTTCCTGCGGAGGTTTTCCTCCAAAGGCCAGCAATAGTTATGGTTAATACTTTAGTCTTCATATTCTAATAATATCTATAACTAGAAATACCAAATAAAATCAATGAAATTTCAGATACTTCATACCCTTCTCGAGTCCACCACAAACAATTCAGAAATTAATATTGAATGTGTAGTTCCAATGATATTAAAGACCTTACTGAAACTAACCCGCTGCTTGAGGCTTCGAATTTACTATTATTGCGAGCCGTGTATCGCAAATAAAAAGCAAAAGGTAAAGAAAGGCATGTTTAAATTAAAAAGTAATATTAATCGCGATTTATGTTAACAATAATTTTATATCTTTCAGCTGTTAGCCGGAAAATTAAGCAGTAACGCTTATTCGTCTTCAGAGACTAGGGACAGTCCTGACGGTGGTTTACCGGAAGCTAATTATCAAGCGTATCAGTCCACAGTATGTATTCTTTTAGAATCTAATAATTTCTCACAGTTATTAATCTTAATTATTCCATTCAGGGTACAAGCGAAAGAAGTCAAAGTTTGGTAGACAATACAGACGATTCTATCCTACAATTGCAGCAAATGCTAATACCGACATATTGCATCGAAACTTTGAAACATGTTTTATCTCAGTTAAGCATACCTATCGATCCAGTATTTCCTTTAAAGATTATAAAGTACGTGACAGACTTAGCAGACGAACTGGTAGAACTGTTGGTCATAAGCATCATGCCGAATGTATGGCTATGCAATGACGAAATGGCTTTCAAGATACACGAAGATCTTAAAGAATTATTCACTCTTCTGGGAGAAGTTATGGAATATTTTAGACATTACAGCAGCATGGATCACGTTAGAATAACTTATCTTCACCTTGTATCTATCACAATGAAATTGCTAAGTAATATCGTTCCATTAGAAATAGCAGATGTTGTTCTTCCTAGAGCACTTAAATCCGCGATATCTGTTACCGTGATGGACGGCCCGATTTACTTATTATACCCGAGATTACATTCGATGTTACAAGAGTATACTCGTGTAAGTTACATTTCATCCTTGGAAACAATTTGATAAATTGTTTTTTCCGTGAACCTTCGAATTTCTTTTCATTAATTGCAGCAATTCCAAGGCGAAACTGAAGTTATGTACGTGAAGATATTGGACGAGACAAGAATGGTAGTAAAATCAATGAAGGCAGCTATATCATTATTAAAAGATTCAACTCATTCATCACCGTCAGAAATTTTAAAAACATTTTATACTTCGAAATTGGGCTTATCGTATTTCAAAAATTTCACCGTCATCAAAAATGCCGTAAAGTTTCTACAGAACATTAATAGGTACATAGACTGCTACGATTACTTTAACAATCTTATTTGATTATGGAAAAGAGAAAATCGATTTATATATTTCAAGGTATTCCTTCAATAACGAAGACTATGGCTTAGCTACGAAATTAATCCTAAGCTTATTAGCAAATGGGGACTCGGACGTACAATACGCAACATATTTGGAATGTTATAATCTAGTTAAAAATATTTTGGGAATCGAATACAACAGAGAAAAGCAATCTTGGGAGAATTTAATATTTCTCTTTGATACAAAAGTTCTGACCGAAATTATTTCTCATGGTGTTACAAATGAAAACGATAAGGTAACGAAAGACGAATTACCGGTATAACATTATCACGTGGATAATCTATATTGGGTTTTGTTTCCAGATAAAAGCAATGTCAGAAGAGATGCTAGTTTATATTTTAAAAGGAAGAGTACAAATGGGTGAAAACGGTTGGTTGAAGTCATTAGAAGCTATTGTACCTGTGTTGCCGCTTTTGCAATGTCATGCACACCCTTCTACACCTTTGGGTCAGTGTATAACAAAAATGTTCGACCCGGACATTTACTCGAGTATACAGTTACCATATATCGAGGTAAATCCTGTAATTTATATAGAACATTAAATATTGATTGGTATATAATATTTCCGGTAACCATACTCTTTTACGTTAAAGGTTCTAAAAGGAAATTTACGGTTTTTATTCGCGGCTGAAAGTGATATAAGAGAAGAGGCTTTATGCCGATTAATCTGGCTTCTTGGAAAAGAAAAGGACTCTATTCAGAAATTGCCGCGGTTATCATCTTTGCATGGTTTACCACTGAGCTCACTTTGCATTTTCGAGCGTCAAACGTTTTTTAAGAGATCAGAAGGCAATTATCAGGTTACAATATTTAGATACCTCTGAAACCTTAATTTTAAAAATTAATTTAAATCTGCAAGTTCACGTTGACAACGCTGATCGATGTGATGGAAGATATAAATGATATATCTATTTATTTTTAGAGGAGCAATTTATTGTCTGTTCTTGAAATGTTGAGCGAACCGAATGTTGACCCGAAAATACGAAAATCCGCGCTGGTGCAAATCAGCGTTATGCTCTCCGATACTTCTTTGCATAAGTTATTTATTACTGAAAATGGATTATCACTAATTCTAGATATATTTAACAGTGCTCTGGTAAATCAAATTATACTTCGTTTCTCAATAACTTCTGTCGACAAACGCAATACTTAAGTCAATTTCAGATCGAGAAAGATTTTACTAATTATACAGACTCAGTGATTCCAATAATAACTATTTTAAAGTTATTAGCGTCCACAGAGAGTTCTATACGAAATGAACTATCCACTCGTATATCTGTTCTTTCGAATATCATCCGAAGTATGTGAAATAACCATTTATAAGTTTATACAGAAGGAAAAGTACAAAATTATCGAAACCATTTAAAATTTCTAGGTCTCTTTCTATTCCCAAACAACGAGTGCATTAAAATTGAGAGCTCTCAGCTCTTATGTTTGTTGCTGTACAATGATTACATTATGAGATTTAGCGAGAAGAATGCAGAAAGCTATAATCAGTTAAATATCTCTTTACCCCATGTCATTGTATCTCGAATGAGATTACCGTTTATTTGTAAATCTCATTGGAAAATAAGTATGCATCGGAAATCGGACGTCTCTGGTAAATCTTCCATTATAATATGAAATCTTGCTCTCATTTCGTGAAATGTAATGTGAGACATCAAATATTTCAGTCCTCCTCAACGTAAATCCGACAGCGCTGATGTTCATCGGGCAATGCTGGATGTGGGAATGGAATAACGGCGTAAATGTACTTTGGAAAAGTTGGAATGACCTCAACGATTTTGCGACATCGGAAAAAGTAACGATACAGGAAAACGAATTGTTATATTTGCGATACAGCTTCCCACATTACTGCTGTCAACAACAGTTGTATAATATACAAAATTCAACCACTCATGATGGAGTGTCTTGTGCGCTCGATTATCTCATAATGTAAATTCCTTTTTTTTCTCATTTGTCACATTTGTCTATCATTAATGTGTACTTCTTTCCGATGAATATTAATTCTGTAATTTTTCAGGTACTTAAGGTTGTACAAAATGCAACATTACGAGGAAACGAAAGACATAAGTCTTCTGCCATGGGAACAAACGTTCGAGAGATTTTTAATGTCTCATCCTGCCAGCAAAGAAGACCGAGATTTATTCGTGAATGTTTTAAACTTTCTGCAGCTTTACATTAACATTACAAAAGACGGTAAACATTGCACAGCAATTAGACAAGACGTACGTAAATAAATTATGAAAGGTAGCGTGATTTCTGTGTTTTTCTTTTTACCTTAGGAAAAGGTGTATGGATTAGCAAAATAATGAAAAGTATGACCAAATCGTTAACCGAGTTATTAAAGAATTCGGAGGCTGATAACCAAGATGTGCATCAGTCTATATTGAAATTAGCACGCACTTGTTCGGCGATAGAAAGAAACGAGGAATTCAACGACGCCAATCGAGATACGTGGATTCACTTCATTGAGCTCGTTGTTTCAACTTTATGTTTCGGTGATCAACAACATTTTTACAATTTAGGTAAGCGGTAAATTTGAAGGATAGCGCCACGTATTTTTGAATATTAATTTAACTTGTTAATTGTTACAGCATATCTCGACTGGCTGTTAACGTGCTTAACGTATTTAATCGCAAGGTGCCAGTGGGCGGATCACAAAAACTTATTAATATCTTTAGGAAATACATTAATTGAATTGATCATATCTTTTCACGGAGCTGGAACAGTTAGTTTCATGGGTTTATCCATAACCAGAAACTCTATAATATGTCTCAATCACCTGTTGCATCAGATGCAAATCAATTTTAATAAGAACGTAAGTATCTCATTGGAATCCTACCAATGTAATTTAATTATCCGTAGTACTCGAATATAATTTTACATTGGATGCTTTTATGTAAATTTACGTTAGGCCTTTGTAGCATTTTGGTACGAAGAAGGCCGTTCGTTAAGTTGGCTCCCGATGTTGTGGCAAAACCGGGATCCCTTGGTACGCGCATCCGCTTTGCAATTATTGGCAGGTTTAATGAACAATTTACATACAGCGTCTCAACTTTTAAACGCCATAGCTTTGGCTCCGAGCGAATTATGCCAGATGTTACTTCAATACGTTACCAGCAGAGAAGAATCCTGCATAGTCAGAGAAAAGGCATGCGTGGCGTTTGGAAATTTAGTGAAGAATTGTAATTCCATGACTTTTCAATATGTGAGTAAACATTTAACTAGTTATGCATCGTTATATGATAAACCAAGGATAAATAATTGCATTGTAAGTTGTACAAGTATGATTAACATTTAATATTTCGCTTCAATTACTTCACTGACGTAGGTGGACTCGTTAAAACCAAACGCTGTTTTAATATATATCGAGCAAAACAATACCTATTACGAATTTAGTATATTGTGCTCGAATATTTATATGCTAACTACTTTGGATTGCGATCAGATGAATATTCGGGAATCCGACAGTGTGAAAACATCGTCTGTCCGAAGTATGCCATCTGGCTGTACTTCACTGGTTCCTCGTACAATTTCGTACTTGTATAATTGTCAAGATGAATTACAACCCTGTAAGTATGCTCGTTTTGTATTTTCTATTCGTAGAATAATTTTAAATCTATCTAACACTTCTGTTTCCCCATAATGTCGAAGTTTGAGGTTTAGAACTGAGCAGCAGGATCTGTTTCCCTAATAATAATGTTCGTTTAGTTTCAGTAAGAGGATCAGAAACTACCGAGGTGGATAATTATATGCAGTTAATAGCAACACCGTCGTTAATAACAGCTGCCTGTAAACTATTAAACAATTTAGTTCTCGTAGGACAACATGAAGTAGTTCGGCAGGTTTATGAGTATTCAATCGACAAATATTTGTTTGGGTAGGTTTAAAGCAAATCAACACAATGATAAAAGAATTTCGTGCTTTATAATTCTTATTTTTAATATAAATCGCACAATTTTCAGATGTTTCAGTGAAATACCGAAAGACATCGAAGACCAAAAGACTTTGATGCACAACTGCGACATTCTGGAGATGTATATCAGTATTTGCACCGTTTTAACGAACTGTATAACGTACAGTAACGAGTACACAACCGTTATTAATTTTTCAGCCGACTCTCTCTACACTCTTTTCAATTTCCTGGACATTGAACTCTACCGTAAGTTGTTCAAACAACATTCAGTACAATATAAATTGAATAAAACATCGACACGCAACTACAATGTAAAGATGAATAAACAATAATACGATTTATTTAGGAACTCGCGCACAGCAGGTGCTGTGTTTGCGAAACAGATTGTGGACGGAAATCTTCAATTTTATCGCCGTGCTCTCATTAACGGAAGGCCAGCATTTCGAGTCTATACAAACGGCTTTGGAATTATACAATCCAGATAGGATATTTACGTCGATTTGCATCGCAATAAAGGACATCAGCGCGGAACTTCGTATGAGCGCTATAAGCTGCCTGACGTTTTTGCTATCGTTGGAGATACAAAAAGATTCGTTGGGAAAAAGTCCCATCTCCTTGCAATCCGTAATAGATACTAATTCGTCTCGTGTGTTGAGCGACACGAAAAACAGTAATTTAAAAGAAGTCATATCGAATGTTAATAAACTGTGTCTGAGAAGTGCGAGTGCACATTCGAGAATGTCGAATGAAAATGAAGATACTGAAGTTCCCAGAAAAATGACAGACTACGAAGACATTACCATTGGCGAAGAACTGTGCAGCGTTTTGCTGCATCTCTTTATCGCGCATAATTATACAAAGTCGAAAAAGAATCGTAAACTTGCGGAGGACAAAGACTTAATTACAAGCGCTCTCACTAATTTACTATGCGTATCGAAGAAAGCTAAGACTGTCGCACTGGATGAAAATCTTCCCGAAACTGTTCTAATGATGTTGAAAGAAATGTATGTGAGATTAAATCTTCAGCCTATCGAGTTCTATAAGAATAACGTAGATCGCGATAAGAAGGTTCGTATTGCAAATTGATTAATAAATTTTTACGTAATCTTCGAGCTTCTGATTTAAAAATCAATGAGAATTAAAATGGCCGATTGAAATTAATCGATTTAACTAATGTTATACAATTGCTCATCGATTTAGTAATTCAAAGAGGTAAATTCTTTCGCATCATGAAATTCTAGTGACACATTACTACATATTCAAGCTCAATGGATTTCCCAACCTTATGGGTATCAAAGCAACGTGTAATTACTGGCTTACGTTAGTCACTCTTACCATACGGAATTCCCAATATCGTTTTTATGTAGCAGAGTAAAAGATTTTCCTCGCCTGTTTTCTTGCACAGGTTCATCCGCTTCTACACGACGTAAACGGATTGCTTGTATTGTTAATGAATTTCATGTATAATAGCACAGAAGTCAAAGAAACCTTAACGAAAGGAGGACTAGCAGATGTGCTGCACAAATTATGGGCTTGGATCGCTTTGAATAAAATTGTATCGACAACTGCACTAAAACTGTTAGCGACTTATACGACAAAATGTTCCGCGGGTAATCTTTTAATGAAATTAAATATTACAATTTCTTTAGTAGAACAGAACTCACGAGATGCTAGTTAATTATTATATTTTACAGCTGCACAGTCGTTAACATTGACTACCATTCTACCGGGAGCAGGACTCAGAAAAACTCCCAATACTCTCGCATTGATACACGTTATCGTACAATTAGTATGTAAGGAAATAGACAAAGCCGGCCAGTTATTTGATAATCATAAATTACATTTTGCATTTCACATTCTACGAAATGCAGTTCACGTTCACGAATGCAGAGTGGCTATTGCAAAGGTGCTTTTATTTTTGCATAGTGAATTAACTGTGTTTGAAGATATGTTCATTAACGAGCTTAACAATTTTACAGAGTAATTTACTGCAATTCTTTACGAAAATACATCCAACTACCACAAAAAGGAGAAAGCCTTGGCCCTTGATCGAACTATATTGCCTGGAATTCCTTATAGACTTCACATATTACGAGGAAGGCCAATTATGCGTTCCAAAGGTGATTAAGAAAAGAAGAGATATTCGTATTAATCGATGTAAGAATCTTCTATTTCGTTTGTTAATATTTCTTTTTATAATTAATATCTTGTAGGCTGTGGACGGGCTAGACGTTCTATTGAACTTGTCAAAATGCTCTTCATCGTCTAGCAGAGTTCTTGCAATTTCTATATTGCGCAATTTATCATTCAACATGGCAAACAGACCTCGATTGCTCAGTTCAGGTGAGTTCGTGGAAGTGTTTAACACTTTCTTATGCTAATCGGTTCTTAACTCTTTCACTCTGACGCGCTTCAAGTACAAACTTATTTTTTATAGTTAGATACTGTCTTATAAGTCAATTATAACGGTATTTTTACGGTCCCAGCGAGTCAAACTTTTCTAATTGCTACAGAAGCTACTCTTCTGCAAATTTCAATAGAATGAAGTTTATTCTATTAAAACTTACAGAAATCAGAAAATATAAAAAAATAGACTTAACCGCACTGGCTTCTGAGCGACTCATATAATCAATCTTCACCGTCGTATATATACGACATTCCCAAATGATAAAAAGTTTCTCATGACACATTCATAATTCGAATGTATTTCATTATTTTTCAGTGGAATTCATTAATGTTCTCCACGACATATTTAAGCATGGATCCGTATGCGAAATTAAAATAGGAGGTTCTATGTTGTGGTCCCTGGTATGCAACAATCAAAAAGGAAAGTTAATAGCAAGAAGTGCCGGATTCTCGCAAAGTATTCAAGAATCTTTGGGTCGACTTACATTATTGTCTATGGACGATAAAAAGCAAGAGCAGGAATTAGTTAAAATGCTGCAGTATGTAATACGTATCCTTAGCCCCATAGAAACGAAACATGATTGCGTTTAGAGGAAAATGCTCGTTAAGAAATTGAATTGTACATAAAGAAAGCGTTATTTAATGTCATATATGAAATGCTTCCGCGATGATGAAGTAAAAGAGTAAAAGTTTCGATGTAATGATATAATTGTAATATTTTTTTTAATGAAATGTATGTACGTATTATATATATTTTTCGTAAAATAACGAATACATTGTAATACGGGATCAACGTATACCATTATGATATTTATAACACATATATTTTAATGAATAAAAAATGTTATTTTATACAGGCAAGGTAGCCCACTCTGTAATTATAAATCGGCATTTTATACAATCGTTTATGAATAGAACAAAATATCGTTCCTTTTATCTATAATTTAATATTAAGTTATTCAATTCTCCAGAGATTTTGATTTAACTTGTCTACTCGTTTAATATACTTTAGATAAGCAATATTCATTTGCCCGTTGCAACGCAATTTTTATTTGCACAGCAAGAATCAAGATAACTTTCTTTGCCTGTCCATTTTTGCATCGTACACGGTATCATCCGCTTCTCGAGTTACATTTCCACGCATTCGACGATTGAAGATAATACGGCTTAATTTCTACGATGACCAAATCGCGCATTTAGCGATAGTTAAATGCAACGTCGTATTCGCCAGTTGAATAACGACGACATTCCATCAAGATCGTCTTTCGCTCACGCAGAATCTTGGAAAGTATACTTCATTGCTGGCAATAAAATTGCAGGGATATACTTCATTAAATGAGAGACAACGGCACTTTAAACAATCATTCTACCATCTACTAGATTATAGTATAATTTAAGAAATACTTCGAATGTAACCGCAATAAAATTGCTATTTCCATCTGAAATTATTTCCCCCGATTAATGTAAATGTTAAAAATCATTCTTATGGCTTTCTAGAAGCCAGAAATCATATTTTTCGGTTGTGTTATCAGTGTCTTGAAGATTTTTCGAAAATCACGGGATTCTTCGTGCATTCGGGCCAACTAATCACGAAAGATATTAGAAAGAAAAACTCTTTCACAGCGGCGCAACGGCAGAACGTCAGCTCCGGTGTTCCAAGCCAAAACGGGTTTGATATTTTTGCACGTTAATTTATACGTCGGCTTATCCCGTGCAATTTCTGCGGTCTACAGAAACTTGTCATTTGCCACGTTACCACCGAACCCATTCCGATAATTGTGTATCGTAACTTCATAATTATTCATGGCGCACGAAAATTCTGTAGCAATGAGCATTTATGAATTATTAGATTTTCAATTAAAAATTCGATCAATCTTGTGCCGACTAATGCACAACGTGTATTGATGCATTAATATCTACGCTTTAACGTAGACTTCTTGTAAATAAGAAAAAATGCCGGAATTTAGGAACTATAATGCAAATATTGAAATGGCTTTTTCGTGTAACATTTTGCTAATCTGATAATACTGTTGATAACATGATAATATTCAATGTTTTGTTGGAAATATTCCAAAAAAATCAATGGAATTTTTGCCTCGTTTTTTTCTTCTTCTGTATCTACGTTAACTAATACAATGAATTGTATCATATTTGTAATATATATTCCTGTTGTTTCGCGTGATTACAAACACATCTCGCCTCTTCTTTTATTCATGAATTTACATGAATGAAATAGTCGCAGTATCGAATATACTTATGTAATTGATTTTAATGAACATACTAACAATATTTCATTCCCTTTTTTCGCGTAATTTTATTCACCCGTTTCTTGTCACAGGAACGTGTTAAATGCGACGCATCTTCTGTTTTATTACGTCAACTGACTGTCAATGAATTCGCATACCATCGTCCCTTTTATAGTCACTAATAACAATAAATTAAAAAATATAACAGACTACATCATCAAACCGTTAATGTCTGACCACACATTTCGCAATCTACTGCTATCAAGTAGTTGCACTATATCTTTTAAAAATATTCTTCAAGGAGAGCGCTACCTTTACGTTTTCACCGACGAAAGAAATAATTTGCAATCAATTTGTTTTCATCGGAGATAACGATTTTTTTTAATACACTCGATGGCTTTGTATAATCTGTGCAAGATCACGTTTTGGAACGATGCAAAGTATTTTTCATGTTGGTGAAGACGTAATAATTGCGTTGACCTTGAAGAATATTAAAAAAATAGTGCAACTTCTTGGTAATATTAGATCGTAAGATACAGTGTCAGATAATAATTGTTTGACGGTGCATTTTGTTATATATTATTATTACTGATAGTAAGAGGGACGATGATGTGCGAATTTCCAATCAATTTGTTTTCATCGCTGACACCGATCTTTTTTAATCCACCCGACGTGTTTGTATTATTTATGTAAAATCACGTTTCGGAATGATGCAAAGTACCGCATTCAGAATGAATTCCAGCTCGAGAGTTATTCAACGGTCAACGAATAATCGCAAAAACGATTTGCCACGAAGATCCTAACGACTTTCCAGCATCTTTCGTAAAGGAGACGAAATTCGATACAGGTCGAGGGGACGGTCTCGAGTTCGTATCGCTAATCTTTTTTTCTGGAAATCGTCCATTCGCCGCTGCCGAGAGCGATGAATTCTCACGCTTGGGATATTATTATAGTTCAAAAAAACCGGATCCTCCGCACAGCCGTAAAAGGAAGGCGCGTGTAACTCCGTTCACCAATATTTCCTCTGACATCAGAGTAACGTCAGATGACACCTGTCGTCGCCGTAAATCTCACAGAAAGAAGTTGGAGAGTGCCGTTTGCGCAATTCCATTTAATATCGACATTTAAAACGATCACACGGTGATATCGTACGCCGCGGTTTATGGATTTCCTTTGGAATTGCAACGGGAAATTCACGCGGCATTCCATGGACGAAGAAAAAGGACGGGCAACACGGTCACCTTTTGGTCCAATGATCCGTGGTTCTGTAATGAGTGCGCATTAACATATTTTGCTGGAAAACTTCTCTTCCGATGAGCCTCGTTAAATGGACTGTGTGGATTCTCATTCGAATTCTAAGCGGGATGTTTTTTTACTAATTTTTAAACGAAAGTGGTTTCTCCAAGAGCTGACTATTTCTCTGATAATTCCATCAATTCCTGTTGAACGTTTCTGCATGGGATATTCTAAATTGAATGCGCTTTTATAAAATCTCAATTTGAATATTTGGCTAATTTCGAAGAGAAGTCGGTTTTTCAAAGACCTGTTCTACTTCTCTGATAATTCCTTTCATTTCTAACAAATCTTTCTAAGTTGATTGAGCTGCGAGATTTTTTTTAAACATTAATTAGAAAGATGCTCGGCTAATTTTAAAGCGAAGGAGGCTTCTGAGGGACTCTTTCAATTCGTCTGATAATTCCTTTATTTTTCAAGGTCATATCAAATTAAGTAAGATGGTTCCCCGAGCTCTAATTAAAATTTTAGCCTCAAACCTGAGCTAACACCACACTTTTAAAATGTATGAGCACTTAACGAACTTACGTCTGCAACAAGTTATGTTAATTTATAATCCTACTCCATTAAATTACATAATTACGCTGCATTAACTTTTAAATTCCTGCGGTTAAACATCTTTGATTCGCCCTCGTCGACGATTCCTTTTTCAAATTCGACTGCATTTCGGAAAAGGCGCGAGCAACGTTGAGTTCTCAACAATGGTAACCCTGAGAATTTTCAGCAGCAAAAAGCCAAATGGTAGGTGTTAATCGACGCATAAAACGACCAGCCTGTGTAACGTTAAAAGTAATTTAGCTCTGTTCTCACAGACGGATCTCTCGAGGAGTTACAACACGGCTACCATGACATTAATACGCCATGCAAAAAAAGAAGAAAAATTATATATTTCAAACATAACGCACGTTGACATTTGCACATTGAGTTGTACGGCTCGTTTTTGTCAGCGGGAAAGAATTGCGTTTCTTAATCGAATTGTAATGAAAAAAGAAGCTCGACGACCACGCATTCCAGCAATTACAATGAGACGACGTTAAACGCTACGACTTTGAGTGTTAGATATAGTAATATAGTGGATACGTATAGAGAGAGAGATTATGCTTTTTTTGTGCGTATTCGCGTCACGATAATCTCGCCGAGACGAGCGAAAAAAACAACGATGGATTCTTTAAACATTCCAGTGAAACGATCTCAGTGTTCATTCATTTCTTGGAGTAGTGGGCGAGAATACTTTCGTCTGCGTTGCCTAACTTCATCATGATATTGATAAAAGCAAAACCGATGAGAGGGCCATAAAACGTTTGATGATATAGATACCAAACAATGGTAGATAAAACAATAGTGAATATGGCAAAAGTTAGACCTTTCTGCTTGCAAAAAAACAAAAGATGGTGCAACGCGAACAGAATCATCTAACTGATCATTCAACTGTATCGGATTCTGTTTCCTCGACTTCTTCGTGAAAGCTTTTCTTTCATAAAATCGGCACGGCTCTCCTTGATAATCCATCGAAGTCCTCCTCATTCCATGGAACGAAATAAATGCCAGAGTTCACCCAGAGCCCACCGCTATTATGTTCCATCAATATCCACGCAGACTCATAAAAAGAGGAACAGCTGTCGAGGAAACAAGGTTAAACGAATGCTGCACGAGTGATACGAGTGCGGAACGGCTAATCATTATCGTGCCTTCGAGCAGCAGCTAGACTTCAACCTTCGGGCAGAAAAGCGGTGTTCCTAAGACGATCTCGCGATTCTCGAGGCCACGAAATCCCTGGTTTCGCGCGTCACGATAGAAACGACTGGGAAATACGAAGGGGGAAGAGAAAGCCAAGGAGGATGAGCAAAAACAAAGGAAAAGAAAACAAGAAGCAGAGCCAAGCAGATGTCGATGGTTCTCCATCCACTTAAACCTAGAGGTCCTGGCCGAAGTGACTGTACCAATAGAAACCAAAAATACTAATAAAAAAGAGCAGAAAAGCAAAGTTGATGGTTCTCCATCCGCTCAAACCTGTAGCTCCTATCTGAAACGATCGTAGCCATTGAGGTGAAAAATACAAAAGAAAAACAAACCAGATATCAATGATTCTCTATCCACCTAAACCTGTAGGTCCCAGCCGACCTGATAACATCAATAGAAACCCAAACAACAAAAGCAAAAGAGAAGAAATCAAAATCGATGGTTCTCCACCCACCCATGCGTCTACATCCTAGCCAAAATGATCGCAGCAATTGAAACCAAAAGTGCAAAAGAAGCGAGGAAAAACAACACAAAATTCGATGCTTCTCCATCAACCTAAACGCTCCGGACCCAGCCGAGAAACGGCCGCAGTCACTTAAATCCAAAAATGCAAAGGAAAAAGAAGTACAAAGCAGATGGTCCGAGTCGAAGGCGTTTCCCGCGGCCGATTGACATTCATCGGTCGGTTCGTTAATTGCCCATTACGTCGTAGCGTGGGTGGGCCGCCGCGTGTGCAGCAATCCTCCAGGCGTGCGATGCAAAGCGTGCAAACGTGCAAACGCATAAACGGAGGCACGAACTCGAACGAAAGGTGGTGGCGGCGGCGGTCGCTTGCCTGGGTATTGTGTTCCAGCGCGGCCGGTCACGTGACACTCGGATGGATTTGCGTCAATGGTGACCTCCGCGTTCGCGTATCCGCCGCGCTGCCGCACCGCTCCCCGGTCCCCCGCCGGTCCCCCCCGGGTGCCCCGCGCACCCCGTGGGCCCTGCCTCTTTCCCGGGAGACCCGTGGGACCGGCGCGCGCGTCGGCGAGGTAAGGAAAGCAAACGACGAGGAGAGAGAACAGCGAGGAAGGACCGACGGAGAAAGGGGAGACAAATAAACGAGGCAGGGTGGCTCGGCCAATAAATGACCAATGTCATCGGGGAATGAGCACTTTCGAGGAAGGAGATATAACCCGTGATAAATAAAGATATTAATAACATGATACGGCTACCCGACGCGGCTTCTCGGTGGTCGGAAATAGTCGGTGTGGTCATGGGCTGTCTTTGGGTTTGGAAAGTGGATGGTAGTTTTCGATCTTGATGATTTGGGCGACTGGGTTTGACGTAGACGTGGAATGAGTTTGGGGTTTGCTAGGTTTTGCAATGAGATGCAATCGGTTTCTCGGTGGTCGGAAATAGTCGGTGGGTCATGGGCTGTCTTTGGGTTTGGAAAGTGGATGGTAGTTTTTGATCTTGACGATTTGGGCGACTGGGTTTGAGGTAGGCGTGGAATGAGTTTGGGGTTTGCTAGGTTTTGCAGTGAATTTTTGATCTTAACGATTTGGACGACTGGATTTGAGGTAGGCGTGGAATGAGTTTGGGGTTTGCTAGGTTTTTGCAATGAGGTGCAATTGGTTTCTCGGTGGTCGGAAATAATCGGTGTGGTCATGGGTTGTCTTTGGGTTTGGAAAGTGGATGGTAGTTTTTGATCTTGACGATTTGGGCGACTGGGTTTGACGTAAGCGTGGAATGAGTTTGGGGTTTGCTGGGTTTTCCAATGAGGTGCAATGGAGGAATGAGAGTCGGAATATTTGTTCGGTGATGTTTCTGAGGAATTGGGGGCTTTGCGTGAAGCAAGTAACGGTACGTGTTGAGTGTATGGAATTTACCTGGTAATGTACCGCTTGCAATGTTAGGTGATGTTAGGTCGAATCATTTATTCTTCATGGAAACGAGAATTATATGAGGTGATGTCGGTTAACGCGTTGTCTTTTGAGTGATTTCTGATAGTTATTTAACCCCTTGAACTATAATAACGAGTGACACTCGTATTGAGGTAAATGAGATAGGAAATTTTCAAGTTTTACAAAACCTACAAAATTGAAAATATTAATGAGATGCGACGCGATAATATTATACCTGCAATATTAATAATACGTTAAATTATACGATATATCAAGAATCACAGATCAATTTTTATTTTAGCAATTAAATTCTGAATTATTGCGAAGGTAGTCACAAAACAAATCGTAGGGCAAGGGGTTAACGTAAATAATTTGAGGCCCAGTTACTATGTTCGATTATACTTTGTCAATTATATGAGTTTCTTTGTATCTCTTTATTAATGTTCTGTCACGTTTTGTTAAATATTATTTAAAAGAAATTTAAGCCAATTGAACAAACAAGTTTATGCAATACTAAATATAAGACAAAAGGGAGAGGAGAAGAGAGAAGTTTCAATGTGCTCGGCAGAAAATAGGAAAATTATGGGTGGAGATGTCAACAAAGAGGGAAAAAGTTGAATGTATAATAGATGAAAACAAAAACAAAGGTTTGAAGATTAGGAGGAGAACAAAAGGGTGATGATCAAGTGATAAATGAGCCGAAGATTTAAACGCGGCATGACGCGGAAGGATGAGAAAGAAAACTGCGGTTAAAATTCCATTAATCACTGTTTGATAACTGTTTAATAAAGCAGTGCAAGTAACATTCTCAGTAGACTAATTTTGTTTCTTATATTTATTCAATATTTTTTCCATATTAGAAAAAACTAATAACAGGCGAGGATTAACTTCTGTAAATTACCCTGTGCATAAGTGCACACACACTTATTAACGTTTCAATTTTATCAGCATTTCAACTTTTAGTTCAAATCGAATAGAGAAATTACTTTCATTCATAAAATCCTTGCAAACATAATTCTAAATTCTTTACTAATTTTTTAAACTTATAAAATAAATCGTACCACTGCCAATATTTAACGACAAATAAATAAAATAATATTTTGTCTGACGAATTTTCATCAAACAGCCATGTTAATGAATCTTTTTCATTCTCGACTATTTTTAAACATTTCTAAATGTGAACTGTACAGTTTATTTTCACTATTTATCATATTAAAGAAAGAATCGAAAGTTTCTTATTGTTACTAAAATTCAGAGATAGATTCTGCAGAAGTCGTCGAGAAATAACGTCAATGGTTTGTTCTTAATGACAAATATTTTCGTGGTAATACCATAAAAATCAAAATGGGCACAATTCCGGCACCACGATTAGTCTGTCCTATTATTTCTACCACGCACGCAAAGAAAATGTCGTAGCAATAATACGCGAGCAGCAATGACGCACGAATTTCGTTTGCCGAGCGAAGAGAACGAGGATAACTGTTTTTGAAATTTGCACGAATCAATCGTCGTATTTTCCTTCCGTGTCTCTTTGTACACCGAACTTTTCAAGCCACGCAAAGTCCCCTTGTTTTCTTCACTTTTATCTGTAACATTGACTTTTCACACAATTTTTGCGTTATCAATTAATCGGCTCTGCGTCAGTCGGGAAAGAAAGTCGGAGTTTTGTTATCACGGTGTTTTTTATTAGAAATTTCTTGCGCTATATGGGAACATTGCTAGCGTGAATTAAAAATGTATGGGGAAAGTTTACACTGGAACGTTTATCTGTAACATTGACTCTTCATTTCATTTTTGTGCTATGAATTAGCAGAACGAAAGGTAGACTTTTATTATCAGATGTTGGACGCTGGTAACTTTTTTATTGGAAGCTTCTTTAAACTGAAATCGTTGATTAAAATTTTAAGCGCGAAAGCAGACGCTTATTATTAATAAAATTGTTTGTCAATATCTTCAATTAAAAGGACAGATTCGAACAAACGTTTCGAAAGTGTAAAATAAAACTTCAACAATCATTTTTTGTACGGAATAGTCGTTGATATTTTAGTATAATCATAAACTTTTAATCACCGAACAACAATCAATACGATTTAAGACATCATCATGAATACTTACAGGTGAAAAAAAATCCCATCTCTATTGGATATCTTTAAAATTTAATTTCCATTGGTAAATCATCAAAAAGGTTTTCCACTGCGAATAGTACAGTTGATACATATTAGAAAAAGAGTTCCGTCTCGAATTAACGATTTGAAACATAATCATTGCAAATTAATGCCGCCTTTAATATTCATCGATGCAAATCAACTTTCGTCACTGCATCGACGATGAAACTTAATTACACGTTAAAAATAAAATGCGCCACCTACGTATCGGATGTGCTATACCGTTCAAAACCTCGCGATTCAACTGCTTCCGTTCACCATAAACGTGTACAACGGGGGAAGAAGATGGGCCGATCGTTTCTTCGACGCCTGTATATCGCAACGATTGTTTTATGGTGAAACATGACAGCAACACCATAACTACCGACGATTAATCCAATATATTTGGATATAATACGAAAATTTATTTCAAAATAGTAATGATGAAGAAAAGAAAACTAGAAATACTAAAAATATGGTATGGCGTTCGTTACATCAAACGCATTATGATGGCAAAGTGTTTCAACCCCATTCAACCCCAATTTTCATAGCCTTCAAAGATTAAACCCTGGCGACAGACTGCGATATGTTAAAAACAGAATTTCAAGTACATGATTTCGACTAATTAGGTCTAATTTTAATAAACTACCCCATGATAAATAATTCTTTACAGAAACCTTTTATAAATCACACCCTCTAAAAGCCGTTGCAACTTTGAAGTAAAACGAGCTGCATACGTGTTTCTATTCTTCGAAATTATTTTTCTAATTGTGTGACCTATTATAATTTTATTCTTAGAAGGTCAATAGTTGTCTTTGCAATTAAATTGGTTATTCATAGGGCCAAGTATATAATTAAAATTTCTATTTTTTAAGTGAATGTACAAGAAAAATCACGACGACTATGTACATTGGTTACTTCGATGACCTTGAACTGACCTTAGTCTTAAAAAATCAGTCCTGCATTAGAAAGTAACCACTGACACGTTTACCATCGATGGGAGGCTTGTACCTCCCATAATGTTTACACCGTAGTTTCTACTGTTTTTGTAAACAGTGTATCACGATCGTCACACTTTTTACGTAGTAGAATATTTGCCTTTTGATCAATTATATGTTTGTCACACAGGTGGAACGTGGAAAACAACATTCCACCCTGCAAAAAATGCTGACGAACGTTGCGAATTTGAAAATGTATAAAAATGCTAAAAATATCTCATGATGTTGGTTTCGTTAAATGCTTTATGGTGGTAACGAGCTTTAACCCCCTTCAACCCCAACTTTTATCACGTTTGAAGATTAGTTACGCGACAGCAGATTGGAAAATGTTTAAAATAGAATTTTAAGTAGTGTATTTAATATTGAGATTGTTCTTTGAAAATTAAGGGAATTTTGTTTGCTAATAATATTTATATTTTATTAAGAAATAATAATCATGGTGATTGCGATTACATTAGATTTCTTTGACGATAAATCCAAAAATAGAGGTTGACGTGTACGCGGAAGAATCTTCTCGATTAAAAAGAAAACTGTCGCCTTTCTCAAACTGTGCCGCACCTTTCTGAAAACAAAACGTCCCTCTACGGTTGTTCTGTCGGACTGAATGAATTTTCACTTTCTATTTCAGAAATTTCAGTCGATTTTCTGGGAATTGAATTCCGTTCTTTGCTTTTTAGCGCGTGATTTATGAAGTTATTCAAACCACGAAACAGTTCTCACAATTTTAATTTTTGTTTTAAATACAAAATTAAATGTACGAAAATTATGATTTATCGCACTTACAAGTCATTTTTTATTAATTCCTAGCTGCGTAAGTAGGTTTTCTTTAAAAAAAAGAAAATTAATGGTCAGTCATTATTCCAATTTTCATCAGTACAGTATATACCGAGGTATTCCCTTTTCATATTAAAGATTTTATTATTTTATTAAAAAATTGTCATTCAAACTTTATATTCAAATTTTCAATCATCAAAGTCACTTCTCGCAATACTCAGTCGGCAATTTGTTGCAAGTTTGCGATAACCCTTTAATGGAATGCTCGACCAGCACGTAAAAATAAATAATGACGTCTTCGATCCCACGCTTCAATTATTTCCAGTTATTGTACGAATCATTCCTTCCTCATACTTCAAATACTATTTTCTATTTTTCCCGTTACAAAACTCCCTCTTTCGTCCTCGCATTGTTGCTGGCCTTTTTCGCAACGTCTGTCTATGATTTTCCAGAAGAATGTTTGTCGAGTCCACGAAGGAAAAGTCAGTGATGTTATCGGTCTTGTTCTTAATTATTTCCATTGACGTCTTTTGCGTGCTATTTTTTATTTATTATTCTCGCAAGCCTTCCTCGTTGAATTGAATTACAAATCATACTATGCGCTATTTCCTGTGTAACTATCTTCCCAACAGATTGTTTATCAACCGAAGTTATCTCACATAATGCACGATCGATCGCTTAAATTGCAATTTACATCGATTTTAATTGCATTCATCCGGTATTTTGAAAATTACTCTCACATCATTTTCCGCCAACCATTAAATCTTTTTAACGCATTCGTCGAACGTTTCGATTTGATTATTATATTCTCGGTAACGTCGTTATTTTTATCGTTGCAATTCGAAGCAATATAACAATCACATTTTGTACCGTCGCATGTCATTAACCGATGTTTTGTTAGCATTCTCCACTGTGTATTTTGGTCCGCGTCAAACGTGTACGTAGAATTACCAAGTTTACTCCTTAAATTAGTGGATCAGGTTTAACGTAACGATGGAATATTACCGGTCGAAGAGTGATACTTTCCATTATCGCGTTTAAAGTACATAGAGGGTCCGACTGCAATCGTCGTACAACCGTAAAATTGGTGATTCGTTGTGCAAAGATAAGTCGAATGTATAAAATATAATTTTCTTTCGGATGCTATGGCGGGTATAAAGTTTCAAGGCCCAGGTGGTGGGTCCAAAAAGTCCCCAACACATTTGGTAAATTTTTCTCAAATTATTATTAAATGTATTATGGCCTAGGTGATTCACAACCGATCTCAAACAGCAGATTCTCGGTGAAATTATTGTAGCTGCCAAAGTCGAAAAATAAAATAAAAAAAACGCGAGAAAGTGAGGTGTAGATTTTTAAGATACGGTCGCTGGGTCCAAGTTTATCAATTCTGGGAATTTTTTTTAATTATTATTTAATATATCATAGCCTAGCTGATTTAGAACCTA
The DNA here is from genome assembly GCA_963989415.1 of Cerceris ruficornis. Lineage (NCBI taxonomy): Eukaryota > Metazoa > Arthropoda > Insecta > Hymenoptera > Crabronidae > Cerceris > Cerceris ruficornis. Next base: position 9,113,173 of record OZ022523.1, read on the forward strand.
CCTAAAACAATAGGTCCTAGATGAAATGATCGTAGTCGTTAAAGTCGAAAAATAAAATAAAAAAACGCGGGAAAGTGAGTTAATTAACAATCTCCTTGTTTCAACAAAACGTTACGCAATGGACAGTGCGATTTACGAGTGAATAAAATTACGCATGAATTTGCATTAAATAGGGAAACAGATACTCAACTAATACACCAGGTTTACAATTGTACGCGATGACCGAAGCCTCCGGACATGTGTTTTCGCACTGTAGATCCGTGTTTATAGGAGAGGGGAAAAAAAACTTACGACTTCTCATGCGAGCTTGGAAATTAATTCATGGGGATAAATACACGTATTTCTCCGCGATAGATGCAGCTCGAGCTTTACCGTTCTTTAACAAAGTAGCAATTAATTTCCCCGTCGCGCGAAGGGAAACGTTGAAAGCGAGATTATTCGCACGATCGTCGATGATTGCTGCGAAGATTGAAATAGAAGAAAAAGATATCGACACCTCCGGGAATGATCGTCCGTCGAGTAATAAATTTTCTCGTTGGCGGACGAAAGGAAATTTTGCTCGTCCTTGTGAGGATATCACTTTCGCATTATTATTGTCACTGTTATGTAATTATTAAAATTAGAAGGATGTGATTGGTTGCAATAGAATTCTAATTATAGGGAGAGTCCGCGGGTTGATATGTCGATGACACGGATGAATTTAGCTACTTTAGGTAGGAAACATTTTTATGAAGAAGATGATAATGATCGAGGAATATTTGAGAGAAGGATCAACTAAGAAGAATGCTAGTCTCATTGCCACAATCAAAAACACTTTCAGAATTCTTTTCAAAGAATTCACTGCCACTATCACTATTCAAAACTCATTCAATTTTCTTTGTTCGTTCTTTGGGGCCAAAATATTAAAATTTGATTAAAAAAAGGCACTGTTATATCACTCAATATGTTAATCACTCCATTGGTAATGTTCAATTGATAAAGTAATTGTTCACACATTCCACAAACAACGAGTTTAAACTCGATTCATTTTGTCACCTCACACGTGCCATACGACCGCAACGACAAAGTACTGTTGTCACGTCAGAGGCGAATTACGACCGTTAAGGGTTAATAGGGCTACGGTAAATAAGGTGTTAAAATGCTCCTGGGTAAGACAATTACACCAGTTAAAATCGAAAAAAAAATAATAAAGAAATAGTTTCAATCCCTTGAAAAGCATTGATTAACACTAGAACTACCGGCGTTAAATCTATTATATTTCAATATATTAAATAAGTACTTTGAGAAAAGAGGAATCAAGAGACAGGAAAGATAGTCAATTCGGTCATTTATGTTTTTTGAGTAGGGCGTAGAATATTTCTCCTATGTCTCTCTTATAAACTTTGAGAATTTTTTTATAAAATTGTGTACCAGTCATTTTGACTGATTTGGTAGTTCTAGTGTTAACGAAGGAGCTTCTTTTATCCTAATCATTGAAAAGGAAATTGACAATTTCGTAACTAGTTTTCAAAAATTCGGAACCTATCTGGAAAAGAATAGTAAGTACCAGATAAAACGGCTAACAGACAGCACCCTATCACATATCAAATATTCTACGATCTTTGCAGAATGAATGCATTTCACCAAGTACAATAATACAAGATGTTGATGATTCAGGTGTAAATACCGGTTCGCATAGGTGTGCGTTCGCGGCAGCATTTTAAGTGAACGATAATGTATTCACGGTACCGACGAATTTACATACTTAAATGTTGCACACGCCAGTTTGTTGACACACGCAACGGCGGGATTGTTGAGAGAAACGTGCTCGTAAGTTGGCTTAGAATAGAGATTATTTACAGGACGAATTAAAACGGGCAGACATGCGTCACGATCTTTCGTTTCGGCATATTTTTTCAACGTTGTCCTACGACTGACTCCGTTGCTTTGGTTTGTTTTTATTGCTGTGCGAAGGTTCTGCATCTAATTGTACGTTTCAAGAGTTTCGTATTTTCTGAAGCTTCGAATTTATAGTTTATTGAACTAAGGGTAATAATCATGAGACCAAATTAATTCTCTTATCGCCGTAGCTATTGTTGTTGCTGTTGATTCGTTTCTATCTTGTCTGGGTTAGATTTTTAAATTTCTTGGTCAATCTTAGAAATTATTCTTTTTATCTCTTATGAAAGTAAGATTATAAAGCACTTTTTGTTCGCGACACCATAAGATTATTTTTGCAATGCCGATTTTAATTAAGGAATAGACGAAACCGCGGATAATTGTTAATTTAACAATCTAACAACTGTGGCATGAACAATTGCAAACAAATCCTTGGGTAAATAGTCAAACGAATAGTCGGCAATAAAAATCATTTTTACGTCCGAAAGGAAACGTTTCCGGTCTACGTTGAGGTACTTTTACTTTCAATGCGACCAGTAGAATATGCAGTTAAAGTGCAGCCGCCCACTTCTCAAGCGGTTCGTATTTTAACCGTTATCAGCGGTGAGATAGAAGGATCAAACAAAAAACAAGATCAGCTTCAATTTGCAGTTTAGATTGCGAATGCAGATACAGCTGTTTTCATAACATCCTTTTTCAATTTGATACGCTAAAGAACAGAGATGCATCTCAAGTCGAACGTTAAGTTTCGTGGAAGAGGATTGGCTTTCTCCATTGACGTTGCCAGTTTGTTAAAGATTTTTTCAACGATAAACTGATAAATTAGTTTTTAATAAGCTACGGTGATGTTTCGAATAGAAAGAGCCACAGTTGTTTTATTGCGCATCACGCCACTTTTCTGACCAACGTCACGTATGTTGATAGATAAGGCGAAAGGAAGGAAAGACAGGAAAGAAGATAATTTTGTTGTATGACGTTCTACCGATAAAACGGTTTCTATCGACGGAGCTGCACAATCTCCGGTATCCGGGTTCCCCGGAAATGCGTCTGGACTGTTGAAAAGATTTTGGTAATTTCCTGTGCCCTCATATCAGCTGGTCCACATCTTAGCTGTGCCCTGATATGAACTGGGCCGCATATTATATGAGTCCTCATATTACCTGGGCCCTCATATCAGCAAGCCTACATATTAGCTGGGCCCCGATGTTAGCTGGGCCCCCATATTAGCTGAGTTCTGATATCAGCTGGGCCCTGACGTTAGCTGGCCTACATATTAGCTGGGCCCACATATTAGCTGGGCCCCATATTAGCTGGGCCCCATATTAGCTGGGTCCCATATTAGCTGGGCCCCCATATTAGCTGGGCCCCCATATTAGTTCGACTCCATATTAGCTGGGCCCTCATTTTAGCTGCGCCCCCATATTAGCTGGGCCCCGATATTAGCTGGACCCCATATTATCTGGGCCCTCGTATTAGCTGCGCCCTTATATTAGTTGCGCTCTCAATTTTTAGCTGGGCCCTCATATGTCCTGGGCTCCGATAACAGCTGGGCCCTCATATAACCTGGGCTCTGATAATCGCTGGGCCCTCATAGTAGCTGTGCCCTGATTCGAGCTGGTCCTCATCTTAGCTGCGCCCTGATATGAGCTGGGCCCCCATATTAGTTCAGCCCTCATATTAACTGGACAATGAAACAATGCACCAGAGTTTCATGATTCTAAAATGCCATCACTCGCATTGTTATGCACAAATTGTCCGTGAATATGCATATACGACATCCGTCTGCAACAGCATACGCAATCACGTGAGGGGATGAGTTTAGCGATAGGCAGACAAGATACCACGATGCAAATCAAGCATTTTAGGAAGCGTACGTGCGACAGCGTGTGAAATGGGAGAGGCCAGACAGTAAATGCAAGAACTCTTGCTGTAATAATGAATTTAACTTGCACGTAAGTGACGTCTACTTCATTACATCCGTCTTTCGCTTCAAGTCGACGCAAAGCATAGTTTTCTATCGCTTTTAGCGCATTGGTGGAAATTCATTCTTAAATTAATTCTTTCTATACCAAAACTACCGTTATTAATTCGGGATATTTGAAGAAGTAGATGAAAGTATTAGAAAAAAAGTCTAACCGGAGGAGAGATTGATCGATTTGAGGACTATATTTGGCAAGGGAGAAATAGCAAATTAAAGGAAAATAGAAATCCGAAATCAATTCAAATTAGAAATCAAAGAAATTTTTGAAGAAAAGTCTCCTGACTTGGAGATTTGGAATTAAAAATCTAGTCACCGATGATCTACAATTTTTTGTACTACTTTTACTTTAATTGTTATGGTTACTTCGCCAAGGACCTACTGTTTTAGGCAGATTCTGAACCACCGAGCCTTCTGGGATATTAAGTAACAATTTAGGGCAAATTTTAGAGTAGTTTAACATCGTATCCACCATAGTCGCCAACTGCAATCTCAACACTCTGAATACCTAACTATTATCGCCTATCTTACCACTTACATTCAAGTGAAAATGCTTCTATTAATATAGACAAATTATATAAAACAGATAACATATTCCGTTATAGCAAAAGGTAATTTAAGAAGGAAACAATAATGACCAATATAAACACAGTGTTTTGAAGGAAGCGGCGGAAATATGCAATTCAAAACGAAGCTCACTAATTGTTAAAAGAATAAAAACGAAGGATGACAAAGCATCGTCATCGAGGTAGAAGAATCGTCTGATTGAGTGTTCAATCAGCAGGTGAATCAGTCTCACGCCACGAATATGCACATATCGGGCTTAATAACGCGATCAGAACGTCTACCTCCGACGAGCGTAATCAAGAAGCGTCAGACAGAATTAGAGCGGAAATAATAAGCCGCTGACCCAACCGTCTCGTGGGTCATCAATGACGAATAGAAAAATTCTGATTGTGGCATTTATCATACGATCACTTGATACATTATTGTCTGGAATTTCTTTATAGTCGAAGGATGATAAGAATGTCCGATATTTGTTATATCTTTGATGAGTCTTATGGGAAAATTCAGATTGTGATTATCGCAAGTAATTGGGTGTACTTCAATAAATAACAAATGTGATTTATTAGTGAAAGGATTGTAGAATAATTTTCAGGTGGAGATTAAAATTTTGATTCTCAAGTTTAGAGTATCCTTTCATCAAAGAAACACATTCATTACTTCCTCGAGTACATTTAATTAATGGATGAAGAAATGAAATGCAGGAAAATTTTGATGAGAAATTTGCAAAATTTTTGAAATATCTAACTTTTATACATCTAAATTGTGAAATTTTATGTGAGCAATATGAAAGAAATATCATGTGAAGAGGATATTAAGAGAATAATTGAGTTTAGATTGAGAAATCAATTTGACTTGCGAAATGTGGTTAATAGTAAAAATGTTGATGCAATTTTAAATAAAAAATATTAAAATAAAGACTTTATAGACTTCACGTTACACTTTTTGTTAAAAAAGTTCAACAAGCAATTGGATTATTCTTATTTACATTTCCAATTCTCTTTATTTAAAATATTATAAATTCAAACTATTGAAAAGCACCGAATTATAACTTAAATTCATCAAAATATGATTTGATTGTGTACATTTTCTCCCAAAATGACTCTATAGGGGTCATCAAAGCGAAAATATGCGAAAAAGGCTATGAAGCATATGAAAGACAGCGAACTATTCAAAGTGTGAAATTCAACGAGTTAAAATATGAAATAAAATATGAAGAGGAAATAAATTGGGGTAATTGTTTAATAGAGCGTATGAAAATGAGTAATCAATAGTGAACTTCGGCATGGCAGAAGTAGCTCTCGAAAAACTTCAACGTCTAATATCTGCGAAGTGTAATAAATCATTGGTAATTGCTAATCGCTGTTGATCCGATGCCAATGAAAATCGAGACTTCGATTCGAGCAATTTGCTTTTACGTAATTACGGAATTACTTGTAAAAGGATTTGCTTCGCAGCTGATCCAACATTTGACGATTATAATTTTACAAGATGGGATAAACATCTCCCGAAATTTCACGGAACATAAATATTAAATTTCAATTAATTACTCGGCGCGGGAATTAAAGAAATTTCTGGTAAGTTAGGATGAATTAATGAAGAATCGATTGAAATCTTTTTCGCTATATAATAATTGATCATAAAGTATATAAAATTTATAAAACATTGCCATAAATTAAAGATTTCATTTCTTAGCATGAATTGATATATCAACAATTTCTTTAATAGATAATTTTTATTTACATAATAAAAAGAAATGGAGCCATAAAGCACGAATGCTTAATGCAACGATAAAAAGTGACTTTTGAGTGACTATTTCATTAGTATATCAGCCATTTCTGTATTTGCATTATACTTATTGCATAATTTATTATGTTAAGATAAGAAAAATTCTCTGCATCAGTTTTATCAAGATTACTTCAATAAAACCATCGCCAACTTTTTCACTATCTGTACAATCTTTATTTAAAGAATATTAAAAAATACTGCCATAAATTAAAAATATCCAAATCTACGATAACAAAAAATCCTCGAATCAATTTCATCAGCCATCGTACCAATAATGTGTCACTCGTTTGTTAAATGTTTTTTCAATTTCTACAAACACAACATAAACGCGGAAGTCACAAGCATCGCCGTAACAAGAACCACAATAAAAATCGTCGTTTCAGGAACAAAACACACAAACTCCGTGTTACGCATCTGTCTCTTATATTTACCGATTGCTTTTATGTATCGTAATTCGCACGGTAGATATTTATCAAACATGCAAATGTTTATCCACGCGTAATTTTCCAGTAGCACAATTTACGACGGCAAAAGTGTACGAAGAAACCCACGTAAAAAGTTTCATCACGATGGTAGCACACGAATGGAGGAGACGCGGAACAAAAAGGTACGTAACTTTGTATTCTCATTGTCAGTCACGATATTCCCGATAAAACCAATCGCTTTTTCTTCTCACTGAGCTTTTCATTGAATCACGCGAGCCTTAAAGTGTATCTTGTAAAAATCTTCGTAAACGTGTAAACCTACACACGTCCATACGCGTATGCCATGTACACGTAATAAACATTTATCCTTGGCGACCATAAAAACAATATTTGACGTAAGCGAGAACGTTTTATAATATTCGAGGGATTCCGTATATTTTTCATCAATTTCTGTCCAACGTCTGAGATAATCGAATGGTTATTCTTTGGTGTTTTTGCAATTTGTGAAAATAGGGTGACCGTTTGTGCACTCAGAGAAAAACGTGCCGCGGGAGAAATTGAAGATCTTCCTTTCAAAGTTATATGATAAATGTATGTTAAGTAATTGGAGATGATTGATATTGTTTATTGTTAAAAATTGAAATTTCGTGTTACGTTCGAATGTACGGAATTTACTGGTTAACTTATCGCAAGAGTGGCAATATTAGTCTACAGCTTGGACTAATTTTAGCAGCCTTGCGATAAGTATTTTTAATGTCGCTCGCTGGGTTTCTTTCCAATGTCCTTGCAATTCTGAAACAGAACTCTTATTCTGATACAGAATCAACGTTTTCACAGAATAAAAGTTATTCACTTGCAGAACGTAGGGGGTGACGTTCATATAAATAAAAATTGAAGCGTGCATGACGTTTGTTCCAAGAAATTGAATTTTTCCCGGGAAATCGAACGATTAATCATGATTTTTACAACGAAAAGTGATTCACATTTCACGCGACAGATTAATACGTTCAATGCCATGGGGGTCACCGGTGACCGGCACTGTTAAATTCGATGTAATTTCTTATGATTTTTAAACTGCGATACTCACGGATATGCTAATATATTAAAAATTAAAAAATTACCGTTAGAAAAGTGAGGTATTACTAAGTACTTAACTATTCTTACTTTTAACATTTCTATTCTATAAAGATTTTAACACATCTTAAGCGGGAAACGTTTAAACTCGTTTCGTGCATATTATTATTAAAACGCGGAAGAAGACAAAGCAAAGTGAATAAAGGAATTATTTTTTAAAAAGATATAAAGTATATTAGCACTAGATTAACGGGCGTGAAATCTGTTATATTGCAATATATTAAATGAGGACTTTGGGAAAAGAGGGATCAAACGGCAAAGATGGTAATTCGTCAAGGCATTATCGTATTATAAAATACACGTGAAATATCTACTGTCCAGTTTCTCTGTAAATTGAAGAAATGTTTCTAAAACAAGTAGGAACCCGTCAATTTGACGGCTTCCGTAAATCTAGTGTTAAAAAATAACCCAGAGTTCAAAAGTTATAGCTATTTGATGCAGAAGTAATTTTGCACACGAATTGCAGAAAATCGACTGCCATATGGTAAGAATTTGACGAGAAAATACCCGCTGAAGATGTGTTAATAGAAACAGTTTCGGTGGAAATGAAACTAGTGAAATACGGGTGGCATTCAACGTATTAATAAGCACCATAGACATCATCGAGAGGGACATTTTTAAATGTGCACCCGTACCATCGTCAGTTCCGGCCTCTAAGACCGACTGATTCTTATTCCAACCGTCGTGGAAACGTGATGATTGCTTTCGTAAGACAAAAGGTGATCGACCTCGAAATGTGGTAGCATTACGGTGCAAAGGAAATACGTATATCTCGTGCAATATAAAGCTATTCTGCCCCATTGACATCTGAGCACTTGCGAATATTTCCGCGTTGAGAAAATTTTTTTCAAACGTTGCTGTTTCCACGGCACTCACGACAAATAAGGAACTTTCTCGGGTTACAATTTACGCAAATTTAACTGCACACTATGACGTTTTTGCTAATTACGTCAATGGTTTCGAATTCGCGCTGCTGATGCAGAAATGTGTTTCAAAATAACCTTTCTGCAGTGCAGCGCTTTTAGAAATGTGGGGCACTTGGAATTGTAAATTTTCTGTGAAAGTTTGATTCGCTTTCTCACAATGGATTAATTACATTTGAAAAATCGAAAGATTAGTCAACTATTGAGGGGGTGTTTCAACCCCTACGTATCGATATTATATTTAACAATACGAAAATCATTGAAAATAAAAGCCGGAATTACATTTAATCAATTAGAAAATTTTATAAACTTCCACAGCTAATTTGAACCCCTGGAACTAAAAACCAGCATTTCATTCGAAACTCCGAGAGTTCAATAAACTTTAAAAGCCAACTTTAACCCCTAAATGTCAAAAACCCTAAGTAAACTTCGACAGCTACCGCCAACCCTCAAAACTGAAAATTAAGACCCGAAACTCTTCTTCACCTAAACCAAAGCTTACCACATCCCCATAAACTCTCCGCAAAAATCAAATCCACCCTAATTAAAATAAAACAACTTCCACCTCAACGACAAAGAATTAAACTCTCACATCGCCATAAAAGTATCAAGCATCCACTCTGCGAACTCCAAGCGCAAATTAACACGTTGAATTCCATCGGTATTTCACTAGTGTCTCCATTTCTAGAAGTGAAACTTCTATTAAAATCACATCTTTGCAAAGCAGAAACTTTAAAGATACAAAGAGATATATGGACAGCAGGACTATACCTCTTTGAGACCAACGCGAAAATATTGACTGAATTACCAAATTCGTAAATATTACGATTTAACCCCTTGCCCTACGATTACTTTTGTGACTGCCTCCGCAATAATTGAAAATTAAATTACTAAAATAAAAATATGTTAGTCATTCCTGATATGTTTTAAAATTTAACGCAATATTAATAACACAGTAAAAACATTATCGTCTTGTGTTCCACTAATATTTTCAATTTGATCATTTTTGAGTAGCTTCAAAATTTCCTGCTGCATCCACCACACCACGAGTGTCACTCGTTGTTTTAGTGCAAAGGGTTAAAAGTCATGTGAAATTTCGTTGAATTTAACAGCGCCGGTCACCGATGACCCCCATGGGAATTCAACGTGTTAACACTAGAACTACCGGCGTTAAATCTATCATATTTAAAAATATTAAATAAGTACTTTGAAAAAAGGGGAATTAAGAGGTGGAAAACTTGATTAATTCGGCAATTTATGTTTTATAAGATGGACGTAGAATATCTATTCTATGACTCTCATATAGGAGAATTTTTGGAAAAAATTGTGTACCGTTCATTTTGACTGGTATGGTAAATCTAGAGTTAATGAAAGATATTTCTAACGCGCCAACACGTACCGCGAAACTTAAGCAACCGCGTAAAAGTATGACGTTCCTCCATTCAGCATTCGAAGTCGAACGGGCTGGTTTTACATCCGGGAATAGCGTCTGAATTGCACGTTCCTGAAAACGACCCGCATACCATCAGCATGAACAATTTCAGGATTATTTGCTCGAAACGTCTATCGTTCCACGTAATAGATAACACAAGTTAAGAGCACCTGTGCAACCTAATTATCCGATGCACAAGTGCCGGTCGGTAAATGTTTTCCTCCGAAGAATCGTCCCCGCTTGAGCTTTTCTACAGCAAGGCCGACGGTGGTATGCTAATTAAGAAATTAGCAAACAATATTGGGCGTAAGGATAATCAAATGTTAATTCACCGACGTCCAAAGTAACCGGGTACCTTTCGCGAAAATGAGAAGATATTTACGAGGGAGAGTTTGCATCTTTTTGGTGGAAAATTTTCTGACGAGACGTGACGAGAATGATCGAATGTTGATTCACTGATAATTGGATCGATTTGATAAAGTTTCAGGCGAAGTGTGAGACGTGTCTATCGAAATTACGTAAGAGAAGACGGTTTGTAGTTGAAGGTGAAGAATTGTCGCTTATTTCTTCATTTCGCCGTGAATTTTGCGCAAGTTTTACAAAATGCTTGGACACGAACGCAAACCATTTTTTTTCCTATTGAAGTTAACGTTTATTCTTAAATCGTGATATCATTTGTGTCAAACAACAGATTCAAATTTGGAAAGGTGTCGTAAATGACGCGCAACTACTAACCGTGACGTCAATTTCCTTTATCGCCATTTTATTGAAATTATTTATAACCCTCGATTTACAATAACAGAGTGCGATATTTGTTCACGTAACAAACGTAAAATTCCGAGAAGCTTCGGGAGAACTGAATGAGAATACGTTTTCTTCGGTTTAAATCTCTTCTCCAAATGTTTAACGTCTCGTTATGTCAATTAAATCTTGAAAAGATGTTTAACAAGTGATAAACCTACTGCAGAAATTTCATCATTCTTTCATATTAAGTGTAGTTAGAGAAAACAACAAAAATCTTAGCAATAATTGATAGATAAAGAAATATATATGTCTCTCGTAAATCAGAATTATTAATTTTGTGAGAACAAAGGAAATAGCGCTGATTTGAAATTTAAGAAGTTTCAGGAAATACAACTGTTCGTTTTGACTTCTGGGAAGGTTGCATCAGCATTTTATGAATTAATAAGGCATTTCCTGTGTTTATATTGTCTTGCAGGATGTATAGGCGTCGAACAATAAGCTTGTCCCAACTGGGCCCCAATTTAAGGCTCCCTCACCATTAAAAAATGTACTCCAAATTATTATTTAATGTATCATTGCCTAGGTGGTTCAGTACCCTCTAAAACAATAGATTTTAGGTGTAATAAGGCTAGTAGTTAAAGCCGAAAAATAAAATACAAAAAAACGCGACAAAGAAGGCTGCGGCGAGTATGGAGTTTAAAGGAACAACTTTCAGCCTCCAACACTTCTAAACAATTTTTTAAAAATTGATATTTAATGTATCACAGCCTCGGTGGTTCAGAACCGTCTTAGGCAAAATGACTATAGCTGTTCAAGACGGAAAAATACCAAAAAAAATTAAAAGGACCAAGGTATTTCGCTGGTAGCTCGAAATGCTTCGATTCGAGTCACTGAGTTCGACCTGTTCCTTCGATCAGTTAATTCAAGGAGCTAAAGTAAACTTTTAAAACAGCTTCGGCGACTTTCCACGTTTGAAATACCTTCATCGTACCGCAACCTCCAGGACAAATTACTGTTTTAAGTTTGCAAAGTAGTGTGATTGAATTTTTGAAGCTTTTGTACTCAAAACGTCTTGGCAATGCAGAATATCATGTAGGATTTTTTTTAGAAATTTTTCATAACTCACGATAGTTCAAGAATCTTTTTAACAAAAATTAATTACTTCTGGATAGACTGCAGCTAACAATTTGACCAAATTTTTAAGAATTTTAACATGGCTTTATTGGCAACCTCTTTTTTTTTAAATATGTACTTATAGAGATTTAACAAAAACTACTGACATTCTACGTTTTTGGGAAACTGTGACTTTATATAATAAATTTCTGTAATATTACCTTTCCTCACATTCTTTTGACACAAATTCTTACGAAATTCATTAGATATACTTAAAGTTTTTAATTAAAAACTTTGAAGTAAAGCTTTATATTTTTTTTGCAGAATACGGAACGGTTTCAACGCATAATCCGTAATTTCTAGCTGCCGAAATCTCCGTGCGGATCGTAAAAGCAAGCGTCGCCGTTCCAACTTTCACTGCGATAAGGCTCTTTACGTCAGCGAATGTCTCTCGAGACTGCTCAACGATACTCGAGAATAGCGGGAAATTAAGCTATCGAAAGGGAGCAAAGAGCGATTCGAGCCTCGAATGTACAGTTCATTAATTTACGTGAAATTCGCGAAAGAATTGCACCTCATAAACGCCTTTCTACGTACAGTTTTTAATTATTCTTACGGGAGATTCAACCGTTGAATAATTATTTTTAACGCTGGACCTAAGTGCCGATACAGTGAAATTAATTTCTTCCCGACTATTTTGCAAAATTCTATAAATCTGTTACACTTCAGCTCCTTTGGTTTTCCAAGTCTATTTTGCACAATGTACATCGATCAGTTTTTTCTCCAAAGTATTTTTACAAATTGATGAACGGTAGTTGTAGTATTCATATATTGATGCTATTCTGTTTTTATATATCATTAAATAATTAATATCCTCCATTAACGAATTAAATTTCAATGTGGAAGCATAGAAAGTATTTTCCATTTTGCAAATAAAAACTAGTAGACCATGCAACGTTCCAGGAAGTATAAGGCATCCTATTGAATAACGGTTATCTAAGCATTATTTTGCATTCTCTGAGGCGCAATATACCGTAAACGATGCAAAAGAGATTAGAGACTTAACTATTTTAAATAATCCGGAATTTTAGTGAATTTAAAACGTGCAACAATTTGTGAAATACTAGAAATTAAGATTCGGCATGTTCAATTAATAAAGCATCAATTGCAGATAACACTTATGCAAATATAAATCCAATAGAAGAATGTACACGGATAAGCATGATTTACAATTCTTTTTCAGATTTTCCGGAATATCATATTCACTTGTGATTTTCCTATTGTCATTTTTCTCTTCTTATCTTATCGTCCCTCCTAATTTATTTAAATGATATTCGCACGATATCATATCGTATATGTATATTCACAAGTTTTAAGTATTATGGGACACCACAGCTGACCTGGCGCTGTACGTTCTCGCCGATGGTCTTTTCGAAATGTGGGACATCGTCCCAATTCAATGAAATCATGCAACAGTTTTACGAACACACTTTTTAAGTTTACATATCACAACCCCGGATTAAAGTAAACAATCCGTGCCACGCAAATCCAGTATAACATTTTGCAGAGAAATTTTACTTTTTTTTAAAAAGCAGAAAACATGTAAAATAAGTTGAACGATTCGTTTCTAAGATAAAGGTAATTATAGGCATTAAAATTTAAAGAATTACTAAGGCTGTTATTTTTTTTGAAACTACGTTTCTTGTGTGCTATCTCAGTTTATGCTAAGGTCTCGTTAATTATATGGTAATTGTGCCTAAGCTAAACGCTTTGTTTTTATTTATTCTCCATTTTCTTAACTTTTTCATACGATTCTGCTGGAAGAAGTCATTTCTATACTTCGTGCGATTCCGTTGCAGGAAGACCTTCCTGCATTTTTGTATATTTAATTAGAGAAAAAAATCTGCTTTTTCTTTTTTAAAGAGATGTCATTGGTCGACTTTCTTTGCATCCAATTTAAAAAATTGAACCTTGAGTGACGTCAGTTGCACTTAATTCCTCTTGTAAACAGAAATGGTATGCGTGAAAGTTGTGCTTCGTTAAAATTCTTGATGCAGAAACTGCACCGATATCGCCGTCTCTACTTAATTTTCTCCAACTTATTCGCAAATTGATAATACGACCAGAACGACAGCAGCGAAATTCTCTTTCAAAAAATTTCTGAGATTTCAAATGAATTACTTTAAACTTTAGCTTCTTTTTTTGCAATATATTTCGATGGTACGTAAATTTGTGCAAAGATGTATAAATAAATGTAACTCAATAATCTTCAGTAATTGTATTGTTAAAAAATTGTTGTTACCGTCAATTTTACACCTTGGAATCCGACTGCATTTTCTTCGTCCATATATCATAAAAAAAAAACATTTTACATAATCGAATTAAGACATTAATGAGTTTAAAGGTTTTACGGAAATACTGTTATACGCAACTGCGATGCAAATCTATTTCGTAACAAAGCTAATGTCATTTAACTATTCGAAAGAAGGCTGCTATCTGTAAAATTACAATTACAATCTTTTTTGCGATTGACAACTCGTTGCGACGTTACGTTAACAAACTATATGTTTGCCGGTAATTACGATAGCGGTCATTTATTCTATTTTCGAGTGCATCCTAAGTCCTGTATAATGAGACAACTTACAACTATGTTTATGACACAATTTTTATCACTTCTACAAAGTACTGTTCAAATTTCTGTGCTTGTAACCGTGATAGTGGCAAAGCCATTTATCTTATTTCCAAGAGCACAAGACATCTAGCAACTTTGTTTACCGGCTCAATTCTTTATCATTTTTTTTTTGCAAAGATATCATTGATTAACTTTTCTGTATTTATTTCGGTACTTAACCCTTTCGAGACGGAGTTTTGCATTTAATTTGAAACAGAGTGTAACAAGTCTTTATTAATGTTTCAAGCTTGTTCAACACGATAATTATATGCTGCTGCTGAAAATGATCAAAATTTAGAAATTTGGAAGTGGAAGGATTATCCCACCAACTTTTTATATTGGGATTATATAACCAAGTAGTCTAAATGGTCGTTAGTTTGGGATATATTGTCCCATTTGTCTCGAAAGGGTTGAACTGTATAGGGTAAAATAAAATTTTGCCAATACTTTCCAACCCTGTCGAAAGAAAAACGTGAAATTCGTATGGAATGCAAATTGAGTGATCGTTTGTAATAATTGCCCGTTCTGATTCATTATCAGACGTGCGTTAAGATGTGCCGAATGATTCATAGATTCCACATCGATCCCGAATGACGTGATACTAACAATCCATAACTAATCGGAAGATACTATCGTGACTCAAGATACCGTAAGAATTTTAGCGAAGGTCAGTCGAAAAAAGTTTCATTCTCAATAGTTCTGCATTATTCATTCACGTGGGTGGACCAGCTTTCAATCGATAGAAGTATAATACGCCGAGGATTCAGATAAATGCATTTAATGAATCAGAACTTATCGACGAACAATCCAGATTATAAAAAATAAGAATTTAATTACATAAATAAATAGTTGTGAATGCAGAAACTTAAATCGTTTTAAAAAAAGATCCAAAAACTATGAGGTTTCAAACTTAAAGATATAATGTACTTTGAACAGCAATAAATAACAATATTCCTCGACAAAGTTGCACCGACTATTATATTTCATCGCAAATATCATATTTAACCCGGTTAAATGGTAAGTGCGGTTTTATGGTGGCTTCAAAGATAAAAACTTAGATTCCCAACTGCATCGTGGACCTGCCATCGAGTTCCAATGTCTTCTAGGGAATTTTCTCTCAAAAGCGAAAGACCCTAGAGGAATCGATGTTTCAGTCGCAGTTCAAAAATAAATAAGCAAAGAAATGTAAGAGTTAGCGCAAGCAGTAAAAACTAATGCCCGAGAAAAGAGGAAATTTTTGTGACGATCATTTCGGTGCAATCTAAGTATGAGACGATAACAATATCAGCGCGCACGTCTAAATTAAACCGTATTGACGTAAGTTTGAGCTTGTATCTATGTTAATATTCATATCCTCGAGAAGATAAAATGGAGATAAACGACGTTAAGGTCACGAGAAAAAATCTTAGGCAAATGATGCTATTGTCACAGCATCGTAGAGGTGTAGCGTCGTTTATGCGCTATTTACAAATTAACAAAACATCGATATGGCACTCGTTTCACTCTCTGTCTTATAGAAAACGGCGTCTGATATGATGTCGATGGTTTTGTCGATAATTCATGGATTTATGGCGTTTACTTTTTTACGACCGCTTTTTCTACGTTGTTTTTTCATCAACGCTACTCTTATAATCGATTAATATCATGCAGATCATAGTATTCTGCTTTTATATGCATGAAACATATTTTTCCTACTTCCGTAATTCGAAACTACTGTTTGCGTAGTTCAATTGAAGCAGTTGCATTAAAATCTTAAATGTTGTCTGACCCCTTTGCGTAATTTATCAGTAAGGTAAGTAAACGCTTTGATAATTAAAGAACTCTGTAATGTTGCAAACTTGAGGATAGTATTTAGAAAAAAGTAATTCTCTGAAAGCTTTAAAATTATTTCTCTCCTCAAATTAATCAGTTTCGAATTATATATGAAACTATCTACTTTTTAAACTCTATAAGTTCAATTCTGTGCAACAACTCCTGAAGGAAAGATGTTTCTCACATAATAAACTATCGGCACACAATAGATTTAGTTTTAACGCAAAAAAATGAAAGTAATCGAATTAAAATTATATTTAAATTGGATTAAAATAAAAATAATTCGTCCTAAAAGAAAATTAACAGTCAAATCGCCGGATCCGCTATAAAATCGTGGAGCAATATTATTTATGCAAACTTTTCGCTAATTTCGCACTAACTGCGCCTAAGCGAAATACTTTGCTTTTATTTATCTATTCTTTTTTACTTTCTCAATTTTCTTCGTACTATCCGATCCGCTTCAAAGCACAATATACAGATCATAAAATCACGGAATAATATTATTTAGCAAGAAAATTAATGACTTAAATTCTCCATAAAGTTCATAAGTAATTTTCCTACAAGGGTTGTCTAATATTTTAGTAAAAATCCACATCTTTTCAAAACTCGTTCAAAATGGCGGCGCTCTAGGTTCATTTTCCAACAAAAACATACCGGAAAAAGAGTGAAGAAGCAGTTAAGAAGGAGCTACGACCCGAACAATAATCATTCTGTTTGCAGCTACGGCTTTGGGGTATACAGACGTATATATACGTTATATATACGTATGACCGAGAATCGGCCGTCGACACGAAATGGAGGGGGGCGTCGATGCGATAAAACTACACGGTACTCTCTCCATCGCTCAGTATGCATCAAGAGAGTAAAAGGCGACGGTGCTCGTTGTATAACTTTGAATTTACCCGCACGGCAGCGAAGACGCAGGGACGACTTTAATTCGCCAGCACGAAACTCACCCCGCCAATCATGAAAAGGATGACAGCAGCTCCCTCTTGAGGGTGGCATGAATTTCTATGGTGTTCTCAACAACGCGACAACCTCGCGTCCTTGCCCGATCGAGTTTTCGAACGACCAGTTTTCCCCGTTAAATTCTACGCCGTTCCCTGAAGAATTATTTCATCTTACGAAGATCATCAACGACTTCAAGTGTTTCGCATTCGATCTACTAATTCAAATCTACTGAAATCTCGAAAACTTAATAGAAGTAAGAAGGAAAAAAAACATACAAGTGGACTCTCAGTGTCATCTCGATAGAGGCTTCGAATCCCCAAGAGATATCGTTTGAAGCAGCCTCACTTTCTACGGTGTGAAAGCAGCAATTTCAACGACGTTATTAAACTTGTGCTATTCACAGTTCAACGAATAGTTGGAAACATTTCATTTAACGCGATACATCGTTATACCGAAGGTAACTCGACGAGTTTACCGTGGATAAAGCTACACGCCGGAGTTTAGGGTAGTTTTCATGGACCGGCGACTATGAACTCGTGAATCTCGATTGAGGTTAGCTTCGGTGGTTCTGTACGGTCGTTGCGATTTAAGTGCGTCCGTGCGTGCGTGTCGAGTGACAAATTTTATTTGTACACACCGTACCGGCGTGTTCCGTAGGAGTGCCAGCTCGAAGAGAGGAATAATGTCAAGCAGTGTGTGCCACGCGCCCCTGCCAGCACGAATGGAAGCATTTACCACGAGGTTGTGTCTCCGTGCTGCCGACCAGTATGAGCGGCTTTTGCAGACTCGCTTCAATAAGGTACGTAATCGAAATGACTCTACGTAACCCTTCCATCGTCCCTTTCCCTCATCCTTTTCGGTAACGACGTACTCGCCGGCACATTCTGTCATGGAAACGACATCGAAAGTCGAAGTACCGGAAACTCCGGATGAGTGTAAGTATTATGAGATGACGCTAAGACGTGCCACGGAAAGATTTCTGATGCAATGCGAGCCCGATTGATCAAACAATTCGAATTTTCGTATGCATTTTTTAAATACAAAGTTCTATTTGCCGAATCAGTGGTTCTCAAAATGGAGCCCGCAGTTTCCTAGGGCTGCAATGGCGGACCTAGGGCACGCGTGCCGAAGATGGCACGTACGACATTTAGCTGGCACGTGAAACGATTTACAGATTCGATTTGTTTTCGAATGGATAACTCATGGATAGGTTGATTGTAGTTCTTTAAATAAATAAAAAAAATACCGGGTACGTCAGACAGTCGATTAACTATATTTTACTACTGCTCTAGGGCTGGAGTAGCCAACTTGTTTATTTTTTTTAAATATGTTGCGATCTATCTACCAGAATCTTGATATTCAGCAAATTTAAGCTTGTGTCTTGTGTACTAATTAGTGACAATGGGGGTTACGTGTTGAAATATCCTCCTGTCTGTTATGATCAATCAAAAATCGCTTCGCGATCGACCTGCTGACCAACCCTGCTCTGGAGAACCGAAGGGGTCATAAAAGAATGGTTCAGGCAAAGCAGATTTCATTTTCTGACTAAACAATTATTTCTCAAAGAATCTTTCGCTAACAACAGCCTATGTGTTAATTGAAATTCATGTATTGGGTGCACGAACAATCTAAAAAATTGTAAAGAGACCGTAATGCAGGAAATCGCAGAAAATTTGAGAACCACTGTGCTGAATGACCCAATGCGGAGGAATAAAATCAGATATTTCAAGTCCCGCGGGACTTCTATTCAGCACTGCGTTATGCAAAGCACTGTAATCGTGAGATCGTAGAATCGACGATGACTGATAGAAGATTGTAATGAATCGAATGATAGAAATTTCAGATGTCGTTGCGAATAGACGCTTCTTGTGTACCGTGCGACGATAGGCTACTTAATCGATACACTCGAAAGATGTAGCGCCAGTGTGCGTCGTTCGAGTGCATCCATGTCATTCGTACGCGTGTCGTCGAAGTTAATGGTGGATTCGGTGTAAGATAGAGAAGAAAGAATCTCAACTTTCGTCACACGGTTTTCGGAATTATCAGATTTACGTAAACCGTGGCCCCGTTAAACCGTGAAATCCTCCGCTTTCCAAGCGCGGATCGTTGACCCGTACAGCGATTTGATCGCAGTCAATGATCACCGTGAAAATCGTTCTCCCTTCTATTCGTTGATGGTACATTAATCCGTATTCACCACGCAACGTTAACGGTAACGTCGTTCTGTTTCTCGGTCTGCCGTTATACTCATTGTCAGCCGTGGAAAATATTTCCGTAAGAAACGTTAATTTCTTACTTCACACTCATTTCTTTCTTCTATCGTAAGTTCCTGCTTGTTGTCGCATCGACGAATCACGTTTCACGGCAAATATATCCCACGTGAAATGGAATCGGTCTACAAAGGATCCACTTTCGAGAATTGACAGTCATCCACCGATACCATTGCGACCGACGAGTTGTAAGGTTAAAGCAAACAGTTTAATTAAGTTTGTGAATGAACGATCGGGGCTGCCAGACTTTCGAAATTTGAACAGATCTAACCTTCAATCGAGACGGATAATGAATAAACTCAAGGCAGTAGCCGATGGTAAATTCAAGGATCACTTATATCTGGAACGACGTGCGAGCAATTTCGTGCAATCTGCGTCTAATGTGGCCATCTGTTTCGCTGTTACACAGGACACCTTTCTGCTCGTAATTTCGCACGGAAATACTTTCATTCCGAAAAACGAGTCCCTGTGATAAATCTGCTTAACTTGTTTCGTGCTAATAAATCTGTCGTTTTAAACATCACGTACTAAACGATTCAGTCGTTTGATATTCGTTATTTGCTTCTTTTCTTGCTAAGTATGACGAATTGATGGACCTCTTCATGAGATAATACTAAGAAAAATGCCTTGATTCTACGAAATGTAATTACTTTTAACAAAAGATTGCTTCTTCGTTTTCTTTTAATTGCAGCTTTAAGTCGGAGCAATCGCTCGATACGATAATTTACCGAATTTGATTTCCTTTAACACACTATTTACCGAACACCAATTAATCAGCTTTTCATTTGTTAATGATCAGTGATAGCCTATCAATCGACTATTGGACATAACAATAAAATAAAGTTGCACTGCTTAATACAACTGAAATCAGAATAATAATATTACACCACATTTCGATTTTAAAGACACAGAGCTTTGTAAGTGGCGCGATATTCAAAAGAGTGAACTGTAATTTTGATAATGTCGAAGTTGTCTTTTAAATTTGCTGCAATTATAATTGATTTTATTTTCTCAAAACATTTTTTTACCCCTGCAAAAATATTCCCTTGGATGCAAGTGGTAGCGACCTATCGCCCTGATAATTATTAGCTTATAATAATTATTGCATTATAATCGTACATCCCAGTGCATCAACGTGCAACGTGGATGCAGACGCGCGTGTTGCAGTTGCGAAGGAATAAGTTTCGCTAGTAAACACAACGGAATTAGTTATGAAGCGCTTTGCATTGTTAGACAGCCTTTCCTTAATCGCTGCAGATGTTACTTTTAAACGTTCCCGGTAAATGGTCTCCGTCACCAGGAATTCTTAAGGAATTTTATTCGCAAAAGAACTCCCCGTAGACATCGCGTCTTTAGAAATTATCTACGTCACGAAGGAATCTTTTGCGGCTTCTTCTATCAAATTTTTAAGTCCAGTTTTTATATCTTTGTGCGAATTTTACGAGGAGATCAATGAATCTTGGGAATCTTTTGTGAAAAATTGAGTGATTGTTGAGTCTTAGCTGGTAACAATTATTTCTTTGCCATTTTTTGACGCAATGTTTAAACTATGTAAAGTAGTATCATTTGAATAGAAGTGAAATTTGAAATTTCTTTAAGCTTTCGATGTTTTTCATTCTGATAAAAAGTATATAAAATTTTAGAGCATATTAAATCATAAATACAAAACATAAATATCAAACTTTTCGCATCTATAATTAACTAATAACATTCTCGATACTTTTCTCTTGAGAAAGCAAAAACTTTCCCTCCCTTTCAGTTTTTCAAAAATTCATTAAACGTAGACTACCCAAGGGTCGCTACCATAAACTAAGAAATAAGAAATAGCGCTGCTATTTTTTGAAATAAAATAACTGAACAAACCATACAACACCTCTGCCTACAACAACCTTCCCCCTACAATTTCAAAAAACGACTTACAATGTTTACCACCCCAAAAATTCGCTGGAATGCACAGTCAGAGAATTCGATGAAGGAGGAGAAAAAGTAGATTATTCTTTTCGGATGGCAGCCGTTTTCCCGTATAAAAGGAGCTTAATTAAGGTAATATTTATGGCCGCGGATGTACTTTCCGGCTGTAGGCCGGTTAATACCAGACACACGTCCGCCTGTATGCGTGTATACGGTATAAAATAATTCCTATGACGTGAAAGATACGCTTCGTATAGTCCGGCGTAACAGGAGGTCGAACGAGCCAGGGACGTATCTACTTTTTCTTTTCGCTGACACACATTTCCGCTTTCGAAGACGGATTTATGGTGGCGACGAGTTTCTTCCCGCGATTTATATTCGGCAGGGTGTTTCGCTTCATTTTAAAGGCGATTATCCGCTGGAATTCTTTAAAGGTACGGATTTCTTTCGGAGTTTAAGGAATTCACGACATCGCGTTAACACTAAAACAACCGAGGTGATCGAGATGACTGGTATCCGATTTTTTCCTGGAAATTCGCCGATTTTATAGCATATTAATTCCTGTTCTTATATTATAAAACCTTAATTACTTAATTGATCATCTTTTTTTCGGAATATTTGAACGGGCGGGAATGTATAAGAACTTTTTAGTACAGTTTAACGATTATGTAACAAGTGGATTTAAGCGATTGTAATCGAAAGATAAATATGCACCCTCTGAAATTCAACCGATTTATGATGATTGTAATTTATATTTATATTATATTTATACACGGAAATGCACGGTACTGCGGGTCTTCGGCCGTATTTAGAGCTACGATGCAAATAGGTCAACGATACGAATATTGAAAATGAGAAAAAGAATTTCTATTTTATTGAAAAACATCAAATTACACTTCTGTAATTTTGAATTAGTATTTCATCGGGATGATTAAATTTTTCGATATTTTTGTCCGTCTAAATAAAAAGTGTAGTAATCTCATTGAAATTGCAACAAAATTCTGTGCTTTTTTAATACATTCCCCGAATTAATTATCGAACGATGAAAAAATTGACCTTCCGAAAACTGTTATCTGCAGGAATACTTGCAAAATGAGCAATTTCCCAACCGCATCTCGTACTCTCTTTCTTTTTTCCTATTTCTCGTATCTCAAGTATTCGGCAATCGTTACGGCACACCGACGACGAGCCTCGATGATATTCGAAACGATTTTTAAAATGTGAAACCTTTTATTTTTTGCGCTGCACGTACACACATACATACGCCATACGGTGTAACATAAACATAGCGAAGAAATCAAGGTGCATACTCTTACTACGTAACCGGCGACGTCAATCAAGGAGAATGTGGTAATTCCAATAACTGCTCAGGCCACGAATTACCACATTCCCGCGAATATCGTGCATGTTATTCGCAACCGGCACTTATCTGGCTTACTTTTGATACGGGATTATAAGCGTAGCAATGTGTTACCTGAGAGGTTATTTTTCAGAAGGAATTACGACGAATGCAGGGAATTATTAAAATCGTAAGTTGCGCTGGCAGACAGAGTATTAAAAAGGATGCAAATAAATTGTTAATATTGAGAACGTTACGGGCAAGTAGCAGTTATCACGCGGACTTTTAATATGGAATTGTAAACGTAGCAATGTGTTACCTGAGAGGTTATTTTTCAGAAGGAATTATGACGAATGCAAGGAATTATTAAAATCGTAAGTTTCGCTGGAAGAGTATTAAAAAGGATGCGAATAAAGTGCAAATAAATTGCTAATATTGAGCACGTTACAGGCAAGTAGCAGTTATCATGCAGACTTTTGATATGGGATTGTAAACGTAGCAAAGTGTTACCTGAGAGGATATTTTTCAGAGGGAATTACGATAAATGCGGAAAATTATTAAAATCTTACGATTCCTTAATAACCTGTGTAAAAAAATCACCTTTCAAACTAAGAAACAAGTTAGCGTAAAGATTGGCAGCCCTAAAAGTATATTTCTCACTGCAACTACGATGTGATAATAGAAAGTAGAATTAATTCGAGATAAAAGCTTCGTAAGAAGAAAAATGAAGGCGAGTTGTACAGAGGTAAAAGCAGTGGATACGTGTTGCAAAATTTGCCGGTCATTTTTTCGAAAAACCTCGGAAAACGATATCATTCGCCCTTGAAGTTTTCCATCATGAAACATGTATGTTGTTTCCTCATGCACATAAACGGTGAAGAAAGTGCACAGGTTTATTTTTCACCTTACTGTATGCCCCAGTTTTCCTTCTTCTTGCAGGCAGACACTCGCAATGTTTAAACCGAGTCGCGAATTGAAATTTTCAATTATGTTCTAGTTCAGAGAACAGTTTAAAAAAATATTCTTACATCTGTCGACTGAAATTAATCCGACAAACTTAAGTCAAATGTATTTCCACACAGAACGGCAAATCATTAAAAAGAAATTAGAAACCCTTAAAATTACTGCAAGCTTCCATGGAACACCATGTAAAAACGCCCACTTTAAGCTACCATTTCCCATTTGTCAGTTATTCTAACAATAACTACACACATCAGAAGAAATATTCACCCCGTTATAAAATATTATTGTCAAATTTAAAAAGTCCATATTTCCTTTAGAGTTCTATAGAAAATGGTATCGAATACGTCTCATCGGAAGATCGTAAATTATCGAACAATAAATTGAAACTTTAACAGTGATTTCTTCCAAGAACCCTTAATTACACAACGTGGTACCCCATAATTCCACGGAACCCCATTTACAAAACGCTGCACCATTCCATTGTGTTCCATTGTCCGTCGTTAATCGCAGAACACATCGGAATGCAAATATCGCGATTATAACAATACTAAACGATCGGAATAATACAATCCAAAAATAACGGGCCAGTTTAAAATCGGCCCACGTGGACGACGATCGAACTTCGTTTACGATCCTCATACCCAGGATATAAATTGCTTCCGGTGGGAGTGTAAACGAATTAACGCGAATCGAACACTTTTCATCTGCGTAAATATACGGCATTCGATTCGATTGATTGTTCCATTGTGTGATCTCTATTTCCCCTTTTAACGGGGATAATGCAAGCGGTGTTTCGAGTGCTCAAACAACGATTAATTCTATGTTCGAGAATCGAGAGGTCGATTAATACTGAAAGCATCGACGATCAATTCGGTATACTTGAATAAATAAATGCGGATGATCGTGTTAATTGTAATTTTTATGAATTACGGAAATAGAACTTAGACGAATCTTTATTTAAATTGATAAATATTCAATTGAGCTTCATACTCAGATATTTTTGATATTTCTTTATAATCTATTCCGTGTGTTTTCGCTCTTGCAAATTTTTCATAAAGGTAGAAAATTTCGCCTGAGATTTAGGTGGATTTCGAATCACCGACACTACTATGATATATCAAGTAACTAATTACAAAAAATTGCTCGAAAATGATGGAGGAAAATTTGAAACTTGTACTCACTCATTTCGAGTCTAAATGTTTATCTTTCTACCTACCATAGCCCTATAACTGTACAGTACCTCCCCCCATAGGTGAACTCATTGCGACCACCAATCTCTAACTATATCTCTACCCAATGAATGTCCTTACTCGAAGATTCATGATCATAGAAAACTATTCTGCCTAACTAAGTCATCTACAAAATGAAGAAATTACCGAGTCGAACCGGTTCACTCGTATCGCACGCTGCAATCGAAGAAAATCCGCTAGAACCTGCCATTGGATCTACGGTGCACGATACTATACTATAAAACGGACATGCACTTTTCCATAGACCTTAATCCACATGAATGTACATGCATGAGAGTAACGTAACTCTGCCGTTTAAAAGATACCGCTCAGCAACGGTGACAAGTGTACGTACGTACATTTAAAACTGTGTCACAGTGAGCCTCCAGCTATTTCTCAGTCCCGTATCAAGATCCAGTGACGTGTTTGCATCGTTTCTTCGAAAGAGGCCGATTTAGTAGCCCTGATTCAGATTCAGGGTAATTCAGTGGAGAATTAGCTATATGAGAAAACTAGCCCTGGAATTGAGGCTCTTTGGGATTTGAGAAAATTAAGATCCAGTATTGTTTGCATCGTTTCTTCGAAAAAGGCCGATTTAGTTATGGCGATTCAGAGTCAGGGTAAATCAGTGGAGGTTCAGCTTTATGAGAGATTATTATTTGGATCTCGTGAAACCACTTGGAAATTTTGTTGAAATTATTATTTAATATGTCAGCCTCGATGGAAACAGTGGGCTCTAGGCAAAATGACCATAATAATTACAGGCGTAAAATAAAATACAAAAAAACGCGATGAAGAGGCTGTGCTGGATAAGGAATTTAACACGTTGAATGCCATGGGGGTCACCGGTGACCGGCGCTATTAAATTCAATGAAATTTCGTTTGACTTTTAAACTGTAATATTTGCGAGTTTTCCAATGCATTCGATATTTAAATATTGGCATTAAAAGGGTGAAGCCCGGCTGAATATATCACTACTTGTGTCTTTAAGGTATCTGCTTTGTAAAGATATGATTTTAATAGAAGTTTTACTTCTGTAAAAATGATGAAACCAGCGAAATGTCGGTGGCGTTCAACGTGTTAAAGGCCCAATATATTAAATTATTATTTGACATATCATAAGCTCGGTGAAAGATTATAAAGTCAAAACCAAAAGTCAGAAGCTTATTTTCAGTATTTGAAATTTTCATGTTATATTGCCTCAGGGGGTTAAAATGAAGTAATTATTAGTACCTAAAAATACTCGAAATTGATGAATTTCACGTAACAGAACGATCTTCCGAAAATGAAAAGACGATTCAAGGTTTATCCCTGATCTTTCGAAATTTTATTACGATGTTCGTAAAAGCACGATTGAATTTGACGATGTGGACAAAGACGTTCGTTTCGTTGCAAAAATCCGATTCGTCCGCGACGGAGTTCCATGGGGATTGCACTTACGTTCATGTTAACGAGGCCGTATATGTTAATTAGGCATGTTAATTAAGCGCGCGCACATTGATTATTTTTAGAACAACCTTCGGACTACGGTTTGTTGATTTTGCTGTTTATAAATACGAATCGCGTTAATGACTTTATGTCTTTCTTCGTGGACTAAAACGCCGATTCGTTTTGCACTTGCCTAAATGAAATGTGTCGATTTTCTCAATTTTATAACATGAAAAATACATTGAAAATAAATAAACTTTCATTGATTCTCGTTAGAAATCGGCAAACAGCTCCGGAAATAAATAATATTCTTTTTCCAAGAGTTTTTCCGAGCTTAACGGTGGTTGGCATCGAATTAAAATTAACTATTTTTACTTATTCAATAAACAGAATATTAAAGTATGCAATTCCACAGTGTTTTCAAATTTCTGTTAATTCTAATCACCAATTAACAAACCATTAACTCTCACCGGCCTTTAAGGTAACATAAAACACATCTGTAGTTTGTACTCTTTGAAATAACAGACTTCAACTTGGCGAATTATCACACTTTAATTCTTGAAAATCTAAAACTTCCTTTGCAATTAAATGCTCAAAGAAACAAGTAGTATTTGTTATTCAAAATCTATCGTCTAACTGACCTTCAGATGGAACGAAAACCTCAAGCTACAGAGGGTTACAATATGTAAATTAAATTATTAAAATAATATCCCCATCCCCCGAAAACACAAGAAAGTCGAGAAATTAAAATTCCGGTAGCCACCCAGCTAAAATTAACCTCATTCTACTAATTATGACATTAATAAGACGCATGTTTATCGTAGATTTCGTAATGCTATATTATTACGACCTCGTAATTCATTATCGGTCACTTATCGTCTCATGCAATGAAGACAACGTCAAATATTACGCTCAATCGATTTCGTTCGATTTCTCTGCCCGTGTAATCTGATCGTAATTAAGTCTTGTCGTCGCTTGCATCGAGGGATTAATTAGCCGTCCAAGGAGGGACAATCGGGAAGATAGAGAGGCTTCATTGATAAGCGAGTCTTGCCTCGGTTATGTAACATAACAACATTAATCACGAGCATAAGCGCCAATTCGTTATACGATTACGCGATGCGCATAATAAAGTGGTTTAAATCAAACGGAAAAGTCGTCCCTTTGTATGAGCATCTTGCAAAAATTACGTTTTCGTTGGGACATTGGAAAATCTGTAAAATACGTTGAAAATGCAGTGATAATGGCTGTGAGAAATGAATGAAAAATTTCTAGGGCTCAAATAGAAATTATAAGGCATTTCTAAGTGATCCGATAATTTCAATTTGGATTTGTAAGTAAAAAAACAAAAATTAATTTGTAAGATTGAAGTAGAAATTAAAAAAGATTTTGTGGTGTTACTAAACGATCCGATATTTTCAATTGGGACTTTTAAGCAAAAAAAGAATAATAAATTTGTAAAGTTGAAGTAGAAATTAAAAAATATTTTGCGGTATTGCTAAATGATCCGGGATTTTACATGTGGACTCGTAAATGCACGAAGTTAATTTTCGAAACAACGAATTTAACGATGTGCAAGCCTTACAAAATCAATTTCAGTTAATCAATGATAAATTATGAAGAAATAATGGGAAACGCAAAGGGTTAAGGCCGTGCTTGATTTCTAAATTGTTTTTTTCCTGTGGGGTCGAGCTTGCAGGAGATTATCGGTCGACATTTTCAGTCCTCGTTTGCTTAAAGCGACCACTAATGTATTATTGTAATATTTATAATAAATTATTTTTTACTTCAAATAAGAAAAATTGTAATATTATTGCACATAAATTTCAGTGCACTAATTGATCTACTTCTCGAATTAATTATTGGCTTCGAAGGATTCCACTGACCAATCCACCGAAATTTTGTCAAGAAAACTGCATTACTTTTTCATTTTAATTACTTGGTACAATATTTCAAATTACTTCTACAATTAAATATTATATTCTTTTTTCCCGATGCAAGTAAGTTTCACAGAGTATTTTTTTAATATTTTCTGTCATAAAATTGAGAATGTTGTTTTCAATACTACGAAATAAAATTGATATTGACTACAGAACATAATTATATCATCAAGCAGGAAACACGATGCAATGGAGACTGATTGTCGGTAATTCCTGGTAACTAACATCTAAGACCACTTAAATTAACTTGAATTAACGAGTATGAAAAAATATTGATGACTACCGCCGTAGTTTTTCATTCATACGATGCTTCATCGCTTAAATTGGTGCTCACTTCAATTCTGAATCATTAGATAATCATCAGATAATCATCTTAGGTTGCCGATTCGAACAAAACTGCTATTTCCACCGTCGACATTCCTTCAGCGTTACTGATTTTCCTGATCTGTAATTCTGCGCCACTACGTTTTCACTTCTTAGATAACGACTAAAAGAACGCAGAACTACGTCATTCCACTCGGCTAAAAACTGTTAAATATATTGTGAACAATGTAATTGTATTTCGTTGGAAACTAGATACTTTAATGAGCGAGAATTTCGTTCTATATACACCGTGACATTTACCGCGTCTTTGTTACACCTTAGATTGACGTAATTAACCTCATTAAGGAAAGGTCTCACGTGTTTTTTCACTTGCCGCTTTATTTCTTCCTCGTTGACGTGTGCTAGCATAAGCGCGCAACTTTTCGACCGTCGTTTCTTCCCCCTTTTCTTTGTAAACGGTAAAGAAAATTTTTAAATCGATTAAGAAAGGCCATTACTATCTTTACTATACTGTTGCCACATTATTATTAAAATATTCCAAACGCGGGAAATTTCAAAATCAATTTTCTGAAGTTGCGGTCGATTTTGAAGCGCGAAGCGTGATTTAATATTTATTTAAGTGAGGAGTTTTTCAATAAAGGAATTTTTATAAAAAATGTAGAAACCCGTCGTTTTAATCGCTTCGTTAAGTCCAGTGTTAACATTTAAGAGCACCAAAGCGCGGCAAAAAAATTCAATTTTTAAATCACCTTACTGGTATCGAAACCACTTGTCTATCAATACTCTTGACGTAGTAATCACTTAAGAAAATACAGGGTGATTAATTGAAATCTGGAGGTACGCAAACATATGAATATGTAAAATCCAATTAATTCTGCTGTCTATAAATTACTGCAAACGTTCGTTGCAGGATGATCGTTATTCTTTTAAAAATCTACGGAGATCTCTTCAGTGCGTCAGATGTAATTTTATAGAAAAAGGAGCTCGCGTTTTCGAATTATTCACAGTGTTTCGGTACATGAATAATTAAGTAGAATTCTTTTTTTCTAACATCATTGTAAAATATCGTATGCATAGATGCATAGCAGATCGTTTAAGTGCTATACTTTAAACGTTCCTGATCAATCCGTGTTACACGCCATCAATTATCTTTAACAACACGTTAATGATATCTGGCTGCTAATTATGTTTCACCGGCGAGGTTTTATTCATTGACCTTTTTAATTACGTTCCACCAATGGTTATCGTTTCTGTTTTCTTGCGTATACAAAATTCTAATTGACGGTTCACGATACAATAAGTGGAATCGGAAACGGATTCATTTTTTTTATATTTCTTTTTTGCTTCTGAGAATTTAATGAATGGATACGGAAATTGATTAAAATTTCTTCATCCTGTTTTAAGAACCGTGAATATCGATAGAAATATATAATAAAGTAATTAGAATAATATCTTATTGTGGAAATTATGCTGGATACATTGCAAAGATAAAAATTACCTGTAATTAACCTCAGTTCATTAACACGACCTTTGCGAAGATATACGTAAAAAAATTCCTACTATTTAATATATAAACTATTTTACATATTTAATAATCCTACTATTTAATATACAAAAACAAAAGCCACTTTCTTCAATAGTCTAATATCCTCTGATGCTTATAAAATCCTGCTCGACTGGAACTAAAAGAATGATTGGATCAATTAACATTTATTTCTTCAAAAGGACGAACAGTTTGCACCTCCTCTGTGATATAACTTCTAAAAGAATTGGCAAATATCGAATTAACACCAGAATTATATCCTGATAATTACCAAATGGAATTTCACTTTAGAAATTCCAAGTCGTGCATGAATTTTGATCGCTTTACGGCATACAAATTCACCGTGAAACCTTGCCCGATTGATTTATTCATTTCAAATGTAGATTCGCCGTTGCAAAAAAAGGGTCACGTATTTCTGCCAAACGCGAAGGATAAACGATTCGCGACGAGAGAAAAAATTTCATGCCTTCGAACCTTCGTTCTGCTAATAGCGAATATGCCGTGAATAATACATTTCGAGGTGTGAAAAAACGTGTGCTGTTACACGTATTACGAAGATTTTACGTGATCATTTAAAACGCTCGAATAAAGAGGATTCGTAAAATTCTTATTCACTTCGCGCATCTTCTGTTTTGACTGCGATTCGTCTCGTTCCTTCGCCTGGCGTTGTAAAAATGTTATAATAAAATAAGTGCAAGGTGCAAGGAATTCTACAGGTGTCTTCATTTGTGCGTTTTAAGTAGTTATTTAATTATACTGCTTCAGGAAATTTTCAGTACCTATCGATTTACAAAACATACGGATAAAAATATTTTTAATATTCTTACTCCCGTTAAACCAGCTTGCAACTTTAAATTATCTATTTCTTTGGCGAAAATATTATATAATTAAACCATTGAAAAAGAAACCTATCTTAGGAGTGCTACAAACAGAATTTTGCTTTGTCTTTTACTTTCGACTCTATGTAAATGTTACTTTCATTTTTATTGTACTTGAATAACCATTTATTTACACGATTTACTTAACTATCGTTAATAGTTACTTCATGTTGTATGACTTCAACATAATTAACAACAATGTTTTAATCACTTGGAACTAAAATTCTGGTAATGGTCAAAGCATTGCAATAAATACACGAAAATTATTAGTAAACATAGAAGTGTGTTTCGTCGAAGATCGTTGCAACAAAAAGCCATGTATAAATATTATTATCGAAGCGAACTATACAAGAGCAACGTGACATCAATCTGATATTATATTACAACATAAAAGTAACGTGCTAACGAGGAAAACGTAAGCGGGAATTTGTGGAGGAAAGTTTAATGGGAACATGAAATCCCTGGATGATTGTGGCATTAGTCCTCATCGCGATGGAATAACATCTACATTCATGTTCTTGCGAATAATTTTCAAACAGTTAAAATAATCTGTAAAGCAGGAGTCTTATCAAATTTCGGAATTTCTATATTATTTTAAATGTCTAGCAACAGAAATATATATTTTTTTTTAAATCTTCTCATGTTAATGATTTCCTTTTAATATTTTAACATTTTATAATGTAACTTTCAAAATTTCCGTGTCAGTTTAATTTGAATTCGAGTCGCTCACTTTCATCATTGTATTCATTCTGTAGAATTCATCTTTAAAGTATCATTCAACCGTGCCTCTTCGTGTTTTTCTCAGATTAAGCTTCAAAATGATATTTATTACCAGCAATATTATTGTCTTCACTTTTGGATACGAAACTACACCCAATCTTCGGAGATTAATTTCTTTCACGGAATAAAAACCACCAACGTAATATCGGTTGAAAAATTTATTGTTATAATTAGCATAATCGTATTCAATTAACCTACGTGATTCAGAATCGCTTAAAGACCCGAAACCTCGGCGAAATCAAAGTCACTGAAACCGAGAACTAACAAAAGCACTGGCAAATCTGATCGAGGAAATCAGTTTTTTCCGTCTCGAAATCTGCTAATCCAACGTCGTACCGTAAAAAAACATATTGTTTTGCATTCTTTCAACCGTGCAAAATGAAAATTGCAGCTCCTCGATGCAAAATTATTTTGCACCGAGTCGCAAAAGAAATCGTTGAACAGGTGGTGAAACTCAAATCGTGCAGCTAGAGGGTTAAATATTTTTAGGGATATTAAATAGGGATATTTCGCGATGACACCAGGTTTGCAATAATTCGCGTTACTTTTTTCCCGAGGACGTGCCACGGTCGCATTTTTATAAAATCGTTTCGCTCAGTTTGACGCACGCGGGCCGAGGTCATTGTCATCCCATCGTGGAATTTAATACCGGTGAAAATTTCGTCGGTCATTTTTCGAGGACATCCCGAATCTCTTTTGCGCCACGCGTATGAGATTGCAAAAAGCTTATATTTACATCCTGCACACAGAACACATTTTATCAGCGATAAATGTATTTTCGTTGTGTCGCTTAAAATTAGAGTCCGGCATCGTTTAAAAATATCGTTAACCCCTTGTTTTGCAATGACGATGGAGGAAAAACGAGGCAAATACTTCGGCTCGCGATCGGTCGGCTTCAATTCAAATCATCCGCCGTCGTCTTTGGAAAATTCTTTCTAAATTATTAATCAATTGTATCAGACCCTCAGTGATTCGATAGCCAACTAAACCAGTAGGTCCTAAGTGAACTAAACATAGAAATTAATGTGTCTATGCTGAATTAATTATATGCTAAATTAATTATAGTTTATAGCCGCTTGCATATACAGTTAGAGTTGAAAAATTGAAATACAACCGTTGAAATATGATTAGACAAGTAATAATTTATAATGTATATGGATTAACAGTATAACTTGTTGATAAGGTGCTTTTGGATCACAAAATGAATGGCTATCTCTCAATATTGAAAAATGTCTCCGTCCGCAAAGGGTTGATATATCATACCCTCTATCGTTCAGAACTCGCCTAAAACAGTAGGTCCTAGATGAACCGACAACAGCAATTAATGGATCCATGTTGGGAAAGAAGACAAAGTCTGAAACTTTCCAATCATTGGACCTGATTTCAAATGACCCATCACCTCAGGGATATTGATCCTAAATTATCAATAACACTAGAACTACCGGCGTTAAATCTATCATATTTTAAAATATTAAATAAGTAGCTTGAAAAAAGAGGAATCGAGAGGCGGAAAATATCTATGAGTTTTCTGTAAACTTGGAGAATTTTTGGAAAAAAATTGTGCACCGGTCATTTGGACCGGTTGGTAGTTCTAGTGTTAAATATGTCATAGCCCCGAAACTCAACTAATATCCATCGCCATTTATTTAAAAAAATGAGAGAAATTTCTTCTCATCGGCTATTTCGCCCAGAACTCGCTAAGACGGAGCTAAGTGAAATTAATTTGCGAACCGTGACGATTCGCAAGTGGGATAACCCTTCCAATACACCGAATGCAATAACGATTGCTCGAATGCGTAAGCAGCGAGCCTCGGCCAATCCGATTTCCCCGACGAATCTCTTATCAGGCACGAAGTGACACACAGAATCTACTTTATCTCGTGGCGCTGCCTGTTAAAACTGGAACAGGGGCCGATTGAAATTTATCTGTGACAACAATACGATTTAATCTGAATAAAAGCACTGACGTCAATGGCCAGCGGGGCCCGAGCGTATTTATGAAATGAACGAGTTCCAGGCTTTCTTTTTCCCGACATTCGGCGCCTCCGTTCGCTCTCCGAAGGTTAAGCGGAGGTGGTTTCATGGTTTGTTTATTGTTCGTCCTTTTCGTGACAAAGAGTTTTTGCCATTGTCGCAACGATCGCGCGAGAAATGGCCGAGGATCATTTGGAATTTATTTCGCATACTTGGAAATCAAATGGGGAGACTTTAACGCTCTTGTTGAGTTCTCATCGTTATTCTTGCTGGTAACCCTAAATCTACCGGCGTTGTATCTATTCTATTGAAATATGTCGCATAAGTAATTTGGAAAAAGAGAAATTAAGGGGTGAAAAAGATGATCGATAAATTAATATAGGTTTTGTAAGATAGAAGTGGAATATTTGCTGTATGGCCCGCCAATAAAATTGGGAAACTTTGAGCAAAAATTGAGAACCGGCCTGATAGAATCAGTATTAATTACTAACCCGGAAGCTAACGATACGGTAGCTACTTCATTAAGCCTACTTAATACCAGTATTTTCATCTAATACGTCAAACTATTTTGGTTCTAACTTCAGTTAAGTACCAGTACTCGTTAAAAAATTATAGAAAATATCTGATACCAGTAACATATGCACAATAACACGCAATAATACAAAGATATATGCAAAACTGAATAAACAAACATCAAACAAAGTAATCTAATTTAGCAAGAACAACCCTACCTTGCATTCCACAAATAAATACAATTTGTGCACTTTATCTACTCCATGAAATTTCAGTTCCATGCTCTGATACGAAACGGTATTCGTATAAAAGGGAAACAAAGGAGAGAAACAATCGCGAGTAAGAAAAACGATGGAAGAAACGATATGCAAATTTTCATGCAGCCAGTCACACCGTATCGGCGAATAGTTCTGGTGAAACTGAATACCAAGGTTCCGTTGCTTTCCATCCGTCTGTGCGGCTTTCGATCTCCAATTCGATAGGCGCTCCTTTCGAGATGTTTTGCCGTCGATGCTTTGACGTTTCCATCGAAAGCGGATCGTTATGCATTCCTGGCATATTTTATCGCGCGTGCCGTGATTACCTGCATCTAGAGGATGCCGCGATAACGCGTCAAATGCAAATGCCTTCACGTGCTTTCAAACGTGGCCCGTGCGCGTTTGTTGACTCCTTCAAATTCTCTCATTGTCGAAGACGCATGAGCACTTCCGCTTTCAAGTATCCGGGGGCGCGGTTGCTTGCTTTTAATAAAATGCGATGTATGTAACCCATTAACTTGTGAAGACGTGTTCACGCTGGGACTGGTAACGGTTGATTAAGTAAATTTTAACATGTTAGATAAGTGCGTTGAAGGAAACATAATGAAAGGGAGAAAAAGTTCAATTCGGGATGTGATGGGTAAGGAGGTGAACCGTCACCTCTGGGAAATTTTTTCTGAATTGTTATTTAATATTATATGAGTCGCTCAGAAGCCAATGCGGTTAAGTCCATTTTTTGATATTTTCTGATTTTTATAAATTTTAATAGAATAAACTGCAATGTATTAAAATTGTACATTGCAATAACATTACTTAATATGATATGAGTCGCTCAGAAGCCAATGCGGTTAAGTCCATTTTTTGATATTTTCTGATTTTTGTAAATTTTAATACAATACACTGCAGTCTATTAAAATTTACAAAAATCAGAAAATATCAAAAAAATTGACTGAACAGCATTGGCTTCTGAGCGACTCATATAATATCAAATAATAATTCAGACAAAATTTCCCTAGCCTAGGTAATTTGGTAGTCATCTGAAGCAGTGGGTCCTAGGAATAATCCTAGTAGTTAGAGACGAAAAATAAAATGAAAAAAACGCGATAAAGGAAGCTAAGGAAGTTATATTAATTGGAAAGTTATATTAAAAATCGTTATATTAAAAAGTATTATATTAATTGGAGTTTACAGGCCGAAGTTTAAGTCATCTAAAGCACTAAGTCCTAAGCGGAATAATCCTAGTAACTAAAACCGAAAAATAAAAATAAAAAACGCGTTACGTCTATGGTTTAAGTTTGTTCACATCACTTCTAGGAAATTGTTTCTAAATTATTATTTAATATACCATATATTATATATGGAGTGATTCTAGTAGCTAAAGTCGAAAAATAAGATAAAAAAAAACGCGATAAAGGAGACTATGATGATTAAGGAGTTTAAAGGGCCAAGTTTAAGTTCTCGTCACCTCTGGAAAATGTCTTCTAAATTGTTATTTAATATATGATAACGTAGGTGATTTGGAACCTACCTAATTCGATAGGTCCTAGGTGAAATGACCACAGCGATCAAAGTCAAAAAGTACAAACAAGAAAAAAACTTGATTGGCTCAATTAAATAATAAGTGACAGTTTCATTCGAGCTTAGTTTTCTTCATATTCTACGAATTATACGTCATATAAATATTGCCAATACAAATATCATATGTTCTGCAAATCTAACTTTATCACAGTTCTCTTATACTAAATTCAAATATTTATGACTCTTGGTTTACTACGGCTTTTTCGAACTTTATTCGTAGGCATTTTCGATAAACACCATAAAAACGCATGGTCAAATATAGGCGCAAAAATTGCTCGCACGTCCGATGTTTACAGCTATGTGAATTCAACAAGGACGTGCAATTTCGCGGATAAAGTAAAAACCATGGAGAACGTTAATAAATCTTGGTATCGCCCCGTTTCGTGCATAAAAAACTCGTCGGCAAATTGAGAAATACCGTCACAATGGAATGGAATAACGACTCTTTTATTGTCTGAAACTGTTATTACGTTTGCCGTAATCGGCTCCACTGACTCATACACCATGAAACGTGTAATTACGCGGAAAGAACGAAATCTCGCCGCATATCGAAACGTTGGAAAAAATTTGACAACCTTTTCGCGCTCGCGAAAACGTCATGTTTCTTTGCGGAGGATAAAACACGTTTGACAAACAAGGAATTATCGAAATGTATGGCAGCTATGGTGGAAAAATACTTGTGCTGTCGACTGAAAGATGCTATCGTTATTATCAACACTTCAACTCCTTACGTGTTCTGTTGGAAGAATTCGTAAAACGCGAGGAAAGAATTGCAATTGTGCTCTTAGAACGTGGTAAAGGGGGTTAGAGAGGATAAGAAGTTGAAAGACCCACTTAGTGGGCCCAAGTTTGAGTCCCAGTGACTTCTTACAAATTTAATCTAATTGTTATTTAATACATCATAGCCTCGGCGATTTGGAATTCACCTATTAACCCCTTGCCGTACGATTTCTTTTGTGACTGCCATCGAAATAATTCAGAATTAAGTTGGTAAAATAAAAATTGAGTAGTGATTCGTGTTATATCGTATAATTTAACGCCTTATTAATATTGTAGAAATAATTTTATCGTCACTCGTTATTGTACGGCAAGGGGTTAAATTATTATTTGACGTGTTATAACCTCGTTGATTGAAAACACATATAAAACAGTACGTCTGTGAAAAATGACTAAAATAGTTAAGTGCAAAAAAATAGCAAAGAAACGCGGTAAAAGGGATTTTACTGAGTATGGAGCTCGGAGGCCCAATTAGAGGGTCCAAGTTTAATTATATTTATATGCATTTATATGTGGTTCTCCACCTAGTCAGAAAGGTAGAAACATCTTGATGGTTAATGGATTATGACTCGCTCTTCGAGAAAATTCTGCGTAAGTAATACCGTAGAATCTACGAAGATCTACGGCGTAGATGCTATTGTATTTAGTTATGTAATTACAGGAGATTAGTTTTATCTTGTGTCATAGGAAATTCACGAGCATCGTGTCGCGTTACTTCTGGAAAAACAAAATAGTTAAAATGCTGTTTTCAGCGGAAACGTGACGCTGGATAATTAAAAAAAATTGTTTCTTTTGAATAACTGAACTCAATTGTTACTTCGAACAAACAAATAACTAGCCTGGACTGTTACTTTCAATGACATGCAGCTACTGTCATAAATAAAATAATAAAAATGTTTACGACCCAATATCTTTTGAGGCCATGCATCAAATAAACAAATAGAAATTTCTTTGTTGTATAACATGCTATAAAAATTATCAGAAACGAAAAAGGAAACAATGAAAAACATCATTCTTCACTGAATTGTGAAAAAGATGTTGAAACGAATTTTACACATTTCTCATAAACTTTTCCAGGGGAAGCAATTTGAGTTGAATTTTTCCGCTGTTACAAGTCTGAATCTAAATTTGTTATTCCATCTTATCAATAGATACAATCAAGTTTGTACAGCTTGAATGAACAAATTTATCATTGTTGTCAACTGTTAAAATACCATTATCTACGATGCAAACGAACGTGTTAGTACAATCCCGTGCACGGCTGCACAGGAGAACAAAGGTATGGGGTTAGCATTCTGAGCAAACATCTCGCTGAATTAAGGGTCTTTAACCCTTTACACTTGTAAGGCGTGAATCGAATTACCATGAATTATCTTATCTCCTAGATCATGCGAAGATGCATGGATTATCTTACTATAAAAATAGAAGAACAAAAGGAACGTAGAAATTAATCAAGTGTATTTAACACGTTGGATGCCACGGGGGCACCGGTGACCGGCGATATTCGATTTAATGAAATTTCTCACAACTTTCAAACGGTAATACCCACGAATTCGCTGCTATATTCAAGATAGAAATATTGCTATTAAAAAAGTAAAGTACTGATCAACGTATAACTATTGTTACCTTTAACATTTTTGCTCTATCAAGACACGGTTTTAAAAAAAGTGTCTCACTTCAATAGAAACAGTGAAACTAGCGAAAAACGGATGGCATTCAACGGGTTAATTTAAAAAAATACTGATAGAATTTGATGTCAAACTTACTTAAAAAAATACTGTGATAATAGAAAAATAATAAGCTGATAAATGAGACTGTGCATATAAGGGGGATTTTAATCCTTTGCACTCCGTTGTCAGCTAAATCCAGTGTATTATTGTATTCCTTTATATTGTAAAACATTATTTTAAAATATATACGCTCCTTTTTTAATGACAAAGCAAGATTTTCAATTTTCTACGGACGTGAACTCGCACTGTGGAAATAGTTCTGTAGCTGGTAGCTCATAGTAAAAATTACTCGGAGTGCAAAGCGTTAAAAGAATAAATAATGATAAATAACAACCTACAGGATAGACACAATCTAAAAATATTCCCTCCACGATTTACAGTAGTAAACTTCTCATTTTATCAAATGCAAACGAATCGATGAAGATCAAACATTCATATTTCTCCGCGAGCAAACAGCAATGAAAAGAAAGTCATTGCACCAGCGTACTTAATTAATCGACGCAAGAGTTTCTCCGTACCCCGTTCAATTTTTATCTTCTCTCCTTCGATCGCGTCATAATGGTTGCCATAATCGGATAATCTGACTCACGGGTATAACGACCCCTCTTGCCTGTACAGCTCGAGGAACTCGAATTACGATGGCGATAAACGGCGACGCCGAACTCACGTGCCGCGGAATTGCGAACTTAATTCCGCGATGTCCTCACGCTCGGACCTTGCCGAGCAGATTAAAATGAATGGCGTATCGCGAAATCGAATTCCGCACTGAACACGCCAATACCGATCGCCATCGGGACACATTCCTCGCGATAATAACGTGCCGATAATAATAATATTAGCCTTCGCCGTGGAGGAAGTGCACCCATACGTAGTGATGGACACTGGATAGGTTTACTTGCGCGTTTTCGATTCGTCGGTTTACATTTTCAATCGAGTTTCATTCGTTTTAATATTAGAAATTCCGATGTTAAATTTGTTGCGACTGATGATGGAACTATTGGTGTTAGATTTGGGAAACTTTGGTAAAATTATTAATTAATGTATCGTAACCTTGGAGGTTCGGAATCTACCTAAAACAGTGGAACATCGGCAAATTGATCGGTAGTAGTTGGAACTAGAAAAATGCAAAAAATACCGGCTATAGAAGATGCAGAGTTTAAAGATCGTACTCCTAATTGAGCCGTTCTCAGCACAAAGTGATTAACTCTTGAATTTGAACTTAACTTTTTGAATATTTAAATTTAAGTCTTAAAGCACTTGATCGAATCCTAGCTTTATATGTTTGGAATAAATTTTCGTAATAATAACGATTAACACCATTGAATGATGAAGTTTGTTTGGCCATCGGATAATAAATAATTGAATTTAGAAGCCAATCTAATTAATTCCAAGACTATTCCATTTTATTCGTTTTATACTTCGTTAAAGGAAAGTTACATGCAATTATATATTCTACAATACTTATTTGTACTGATATTTTGAAGAGAATTTTGAAAAGGGGTGTATTCTATTTCATCACGTTTCTCCACTTTAGGTTTTACGGAGTTAATCGATTTGACAAGTGAATGGCTCAATTAGCGATCTGACTTCAAATCTCTCATTGCCCCTGGGAAATTTTACATTTTTCTTCTAGGCGAAATTATTGTAACAGTTGAAACCGAAAATACAAAGCAAATGGCGATATCTTTCGGCTGGAATTTGAAGATGTCTGACGGGCAAAATGAAAATCGCGCGAAGAATCTACGCTGGATGCAACGATAAAAGTGAAGCGTATTTATATAATTAAACAAAAAAATGTTATGAGCGCAAAGAAGAAACATATCTTACCGCGGTTAAATAATCGACCTACGACAATATGCTTGCCATTAAACTCGCATAATATGATCAATGGTTCACAACAATAAAAAATATGTAGATCGGCTTTCCGGTTGATTTGCAGAATCGTAAAAACTCAGGATATAAAAAATACGCGTACGATGATAAGTAGCAATCGTAATGACCGTCGAATCGATCTTTGAACAGATCTCAGAATATTTTAACAATTTCGTGCTTGAAAGTTTCGTGGAACGATGCTCGAGAATCGACTGTAAAGCATTGATTATTATCACGGTGATTAGTCACCGAGGAGAATTGTTCTCACACGTCGAGAAGAATGATCGATGATCCGACCATTCGGCGAGAAAGACAAAGAACTTAACGTAAACAACGTTAATGTTTCAATGCTATTCGAATTTTAAGCGAAACGCGACATTTATTAATAGACGAACGTGAACGTATTTATCAACAAAAATGATAAATCCACGACCAATGTATTCCGCAGCTAACGAACAATACCAAGTCTAAACGTTTTTGTAATACTTGCGCCGTAAAAGAACGTTTAATGTGCGTTCCTTAAGTTTTTATTTATCACTGTGCATTACGTTTCTTTCGAAAGAAAATAAAACTCTTTATTAAGCACAAAGTTAAAAAAAACAAGTGCGTTAATCCTGCAAAGCTACCAACTGTACTGAAGTATGTTTCAAACGTAGTTTCAGCATGATACAAAAGTTAATTTACATTAATCGTGTTAAAAGAGATTAAAATCGCATTCTGTTGTGTTGTATTTCCAGCATAGACGTAATTGTGCGTGGTTACGTGTTAATCGTTCAATTGGTCCATTCGCGACTGTTCCTAGAATATATTCAACGAACACACGTGACGCATCATAATCGGATTAGCTTTGTAGCCGCGACACATTAATTAGCACGAGCCGCGAGCAACGCACTAAACTTAATTAAACGACCCTTTACCACTGGACTTCGATTTCTTACGCGCGCCTCCGCATCTGCGCACATGCGCCATCGCATTCCTGCGTAGTACGCACGCAAGTGATGAGTCGGCGCAGGGTGCGCGCAGATTAAATCACGGGGGCTACGTTGGATGTCGAATTGAAGGTTTCAGACACTCTGAAGCTGAATCTAATTACCCTACGAAAATTTAATGAACCTAGGAATTTATATAAAATCATTACTATGTCGGCTGGATTAAATTCTTAGTAGGTTTCTTTGTTTACAGCCATCGAAGGAGCAGACCCGACTAAATCATGACTCTAATCACAAGGAGCACAGAAGGCGAAAGGATGCCTCGACGAGCAGCACATACAGTGCCTTTCGTCAATGGCGAAGGAGCACTTCTATGGGTTCGAATCGGTCCAGCAGTGTCGGCTCAAGTTCGACCGGTGCCCTTGCCAAGATCCACAATGATCCGGCGACTATGCAGAAGATGGAACAATTCCCCATGGTTCTATCCGACGCCACCATGCCGGAAGAGGATCTTTCATTAAAATTCCTCGCGCTGGTGCGTACTTTAACAATCTACCTTTTAGATCAACGAAGTGAAATCTCCCATTTAACTTCATTTCAACTTGATAATAATAATTTAAGACGCTTTCGCTTTGAATTATTTGAACTTGAATTATCTTATTACCCTGTGTGAACTCTTTTAATTTGGGGGTAACATAAGGCGCTTCTACGTTTCTATTCTTAAAAACCCCTTTATAATATAGTACAATATCATAATTGAATTCTGAAAAGTCAGAAAATGACTATGTAATTAAACGTTTGCAAATAAAATTAATACCAATATCCTATCGCGTAATTAATCCTCAGACGCGACGAAAACTTAAATTCAATTTTACTCGACGGTACAGCCACAGTTCATTAAATACTGTAATATCGAATTATTTTTAAAGAATTTTCAAACACATTATCATAATGTGATTTTACGGAATATAAATTAGCGATAGATCGAATTCTTGGATATCTTTAATTATTGAAGGGGACGCACGTGTAAAAGTTATCTCGATTATGAAGTGGAATAATATTATGCTCATTGGTGTGCCGTATAAAAAATATAATTTGAATGCAAAGCCAACCTTGAGGTGTTCTACTTTTAAATGCAGGCAGTATAGGGAAAAGGCTATGGCGGAGTTACTTCGGATAAGGATTTCAGTTATTCACTCCACGGTATTTTAAATAACGTTTTGGTATGGATTCTTCGTGCACTAGCTAATATGTTCGAGAATGAAGAAAAACTAGTATTCACGCGTGTATTAGATGTACTTGAGACTGTATTATATTTTATTCCTGTCTGTAACACAGTTCAATATACCTATACAGCTCTTTTAAAGGAAATTATTAAACTCTTAGAATTTAATATTCCATAGGCTGTTTTCTAAGAATTTAATTAAATGAGTTGCAATCAATTTTCTTCTGTTCTCAATTTCATAATATGAGATGTTTTGTATGAAAGCAGAACAAGTTCAATTATTCTTATGTGGAAATATTTAAAAGCGTCATATATTAACGTTTAACAATCAAACTATTGTTTACTTTGGTAAAAACTGTAAAAAATACTTCACTGCATT
Organism: Cerceris ruficornis; assembly: GCA_963989415.1. Classification (NCBI taxonomy): domain Eukaryota; kingdom Metazoa; phylum Arthropoda; class Insecta; order Hymenoptera; family Crabronidae; genus Cerceris; species Cerceris ruficornis. The sequence continues at coordinate 9,156,425 of OZ022523.1, forward strand.
GGATAAAATTACTATAAATGTTACATGACGATCTCCTAGCGCACGCATTAATACAATTAGGCATGGAACACCGATAAAAGTTAGTGTCAAACAATGCAATTTGAAAATAGGCCTCAAAATCTCTCGCACTACCGAATTTAGAAAAAAATAATTTGCACCATATGATATAATTTTTATTGAAACATATTTTTAATAACTTTTATCCTTCCTGAGATATTCAACCGTTTCTACCCCAACGAAAAGTACCCTCTGCTACATCATAACGGTAGTACCCTCTATTATAAATAACCACTTCGACAGATTGCTAAATAAAATGGCAAACTGAAAGTAAGCTTTTTTTTCTTAATTTTTACAGAACGCTCTAGATCTAACGGCACCAGCGAGCGATGTTCTTCTGAAGAACAGATTAAAGTCCTGGTTCCAGTTGTCCGGACATCCGGATGGTTTCGCACCAGCCGGACCCGGCACCGTGTGGAAAAGGAGGACGGGAGGTTCGGAAAACACCGAGAGAATCGTTTACGAAGCGTTGAGCAAAGACGAAGCGTTGCGAGATTGCATACCGAGGTATGTAAAGGTGTATAACATTTAAATTGCAAGACAAATAATGTCGATTTCGAATACGTAACTCGGAAAAAGGATGGAAACGTTCGCGTGAGAGCTTTGAAGAAATTTCTAAGGTTCATGATCTTCTGATTTTGTAAAGTCCTATGTATGTTTAATATTCTATCAGCTCTAATTAAAATTCTTCTTTCATTTACGAAGCAAAATCTACTAAGTAAAATTCCATTGAAATATTTCCCGATTCTATCATTGAAAATCTGCTAATTAAAATTCAAACCAAATATTTCCCAATTCTGTCATTTAAAATCGACTAAATACAATTCAATTCAAACATTTTCTGACTCTATCATCCAAAATCTACTATATAAATTTCCATTCAAATATTTCCCGATTCTACTATCCAACATCTACCATAAAATCGAATCAAGATCTAATTGAAAATCTAATCTACTAAATAAAATTCCAGTCGAATATTTCTTAATTACACATCCATTCAATTCCAAAGATTATTAGTAGAAATGAAATTACAGCGCTTCTACGAATTCTTTGCAGATACTACCGAGAGGTCGAATACAAGGGCGACACGTTCATCGAACTGCAGGATCTGCTATTCGGCTTTAGCGATCCCCACGTGATGGACATCAAGATGGGCACGCGAACCTTCCTAGAATCCGAGGTGTCGAAAACCACAGCAAGGACAGACCTCTATCAAAAGATGATAGCCGTCGATCCGAATGCCCCGACGAAGCAAGAACACGAGCAACGCGCCGTGACAAAGTTACGGTACATGCAGTTCCGTGAGCAGCAGAGCTCAACTTGCAGCCACGGGTTCAGAATCGAGGCTATGAAACTGCCTGGTGCACCGCCGATCACCGATCTGAAGAAGGTCAAGTCCCACCAGGAGGTCATCGATACCATGAAACTCTTTCTTGGTAGACGCGAGGCCACGCGCAAGAAGTTGCTAGCACGACTTAAGAATCTGCGCTCGAAGATCGAGGCATCGGAGTACTTTAAGACGCACGAGGTAGACGTCGATTTTACTATGTTTCAGAATACAAGTCCCGATAGAATGTTACACACATTATACTACACTGCTCACAATGACCGTTCAATGCCCGTTCTTTCCACGCACGTTTGTATATAACGAATTTCATTAACATAGAGGAAATTCTGTTTTCAGATAATTGGCAGTAGCATCTTCATGATTTATGATGATGAAAAAGTTGGAGTCTGGTTAATCGACTTTGCGAAGACACGAGAATTACCAAACGGGCAGAGGCTGACGCACAGAAAGCCGTGGGAAGAAGGCAACCATGAAGAAGGTTTTTTATTTGGTCTTGACAACCTAATTTCCACGATCGAGGAGGTCGATCTCTCCTTGTTCGCGTAGTCGTCGGACTTCATTCGTTCTCTGAATCGTTCTTTACTTTTAGACGTAGTAAATTTTCTGGTCTCATCGCGATAACTGTCGCAATCATCGTTTATTTATATTTGTAATTCAAGTAAGGGATCCACATTTCTTCGTTATTGGAAACTGCATGGGATGATCGATTTTGGGGACTATGAAATTCTAGTTCGTTGGGAATTGCGAATTGTGAAGTTTTAGATGTAAGTCTAATTGATATGCTTACCATCGATGAGACTTTTTCCAAAGCGCTGATAAATGAATATCCCTATTACAAATTAGCGTTTTTCAAGCTTTTGCTTAGACGAAGTAACATTATTGTCGATAATTCTTCGTAATGTTCAATATAAGATAAACTTATTAAATTATTAGTTGTGTAATTGGAAAAGTAGAGATCTTTTCAATACATCAAATTTTAACGATTTGTTATATAAATTAACGGAAGCAAAATGAGAGCTACATTTTGAAAAACGCTAATATGTATTTAAAGCAGAAAATATACATTTTCATTGCATCTTTTTTTTATATAAAACATTTTCAAAGAAAATTTCATGTAAAGTCGTTAGCGATATATTTAGTTTGTGTACAAAAATTTAAGTTTAATGTACAAATTCAGCGTCGACCATATATAAGCGCCCGAGAATTATTTATAAACGAAGCGTAAGTAACATAAGATTTACCTTTCCTTTTTTTAACGAAATACTCACTACCACACATAATTTGAACTATTGTAAGTAGATTTCTTCTGTAACTGCCAACTATTTAGTTGCAAGGAATATACAAATATTTTACGAAGCGGAAAATATTTAAAAATTTTAAAAATTAAAAAGTTTTTTTTAATTTTTAAAAATTTTTAATGATATACAAATATATGTATTACCACGTTGCGAGACAAATAATAATTTAAGAACAATCACACGAAAGTATAAATACATTTTCCAACAAATGTTCAGAGATCCTTGTAAATGTATCTGAGAAACCGTTTGCATATTCTTTCTAAGACTCGAATAAATGAATAGTACGTTCGTATTACTTGTGTCCTAAAAGCTTTAGTATAATTTATTCGATAAATGCTTCGAGATCAGCATCGGGTAATTTCTCCACGTTCTTCGACTTTGGATTAATTATCGATTCGTACCATCGAATTTCAGCGGCTGCCAAACATCTTCGCCTATATTTGTAACGATATTAAATTATATTTATCTAATGAACAATATTTAGCGTATGTATTTTATATATTTATGTAACATTTAATATTGATAAGATGTAAAATATTGATATTAATATTGCTGTTACCATTACTTTGCTGTAACGTAATATCATTAATATACTATTAATGTGACATATGCCTAAGAACCTGAATACTAACACATCGATTCGATCGCTTTGCGGCTTCCTTACAGGATTCCATCCAGAAACGGGCTTCTCATTTGTTACCATAATTCCGCGAATGCAAAACGATAAAGTCAGCTTATTCAAATTAAAATCCTAAAAATGTATACGTATTAACTGTTTATACAACTTAAAATCCATAATAACCATTTGATGGTAAATATATTTCATTGCTTTGCAAGGTAATATCCGACATTACTCATCAAAAACTAATAGTAATGCTATAAGTGATAACTTTAAAGCTCTGGTCCAAATACAAAGCAATTTTTGAAACTTAAATAAACATACATCATCTCGTAAAACTCTGGTCGTAACAGTAAGACAATAATGGACTATTAATTTAAAAGAAAAACAGACATACGCGCCACTCAGCATTTAGAACATCAGCTATACTTAAAATGTTTGCGCCTTTGGCCCCTTCGTCTATTCCTTTCATCGTATTTAAATAGTTTTCTTGTAAAAATCGTAAAAAAACTGTTGAATGAGATTGAAAGTATGCCGCTATATCGTCAGGATTATGAACAAATTTCCAACTAGCCTCATTCTGTATCCCTATATGACATTTCATAAATATTTAATAATTTATTGCGATTGATGGCATTTGATACATCGATAAGTCGAAATACTTTTCATGAAATACCTCTTAACACTTACTTTTTGGATTAATTACACGCCCTACACCATGAAGGAGCCCTAAGCCTTCTTCTCTAACGCTACATCCGGTTTTCAGCTGTTCCTCGGGTACTGTTCGCCATAACAACTACGTTTTATCACGATCGAAATTAAAATGCCTTATAATCCACGTATAATTACCTTTTAACGAAATGAAAATCAGATTCAAAACGGCACTACGTATATCACCTATGCTATTTGACAATATTTCATCAATTTTATCTTGAGATACGTGCATCATGTGACCAGCATTCTTATTCAGAATACCACATACACGTTTTAATGCATTTTTCATTGAAGCTTGGGTAACAGGATTTATGCTACATAAAAAAAATCATTAAAAAAAGAAACAAATACACAATAACGAAGCAATAGGCCTCTTTAATAACTGTTTAACATACTTTATCGAATCAATGCCAAATTTTTCTCTGATATTACTCGGAAATAATGTCCTCAATAACTTTGAATTTGCCGTTTCTGTGCAAACAAAAACTATAGGTTCTTTCCCCATTTCGAAATACTTTCTACAGAAGAAAAAAACAAATGTATGTCAGAAGAGCCATTGTGAAAGGACCTTTGCAAACGATTACCACTTACCCCAAAAGAGAGAAAAAACTATTTTCATCGTCGAGATACACATTTGGAAAATCTTTAACAAGAAGTACACGACTGAATCTATCACTCAGAACTGAACTGTAACGGGTAGCTCTAATTAAATAATCCTCAAATCTATCTCCCTGTCTCATTACTCTGTCTGGCAAATAATTATCAATTAACATAAATGAAATTAGGTCAAGTTTCTATTGAACCTTGAGAAGAAATATTACTATTTTCATCCACAGCTGGGTCAATTGGAGTGATCCATTCTGTAAAATCAAATCCATTCTCTTTAGCAAGTACTTTGATTGCCACTGTTTTCCCACAACCAGATGCTCCAGATAGAATCAAGGCAGAAGGCTGTCCTCTCTTTACCCTATACTGCAACCAATCTGAGAGTTCGTTTTGCTTTTGCCTACTGATTACCAATTCTGAAGCCTTCTGTGGTTCACATGCAGCTAATAAAGCTGATAGACTATTTGGGTTTTTTTTCTTTGGAATTATGTCAAATGTTGACGAAACTTTAGCAGTTTTATTTTCTAAAGCTTGTGAACTAGTACGTTTCACTGCTGGCGATTTATTTGTAGGTTTATGGTCAAATGAAGACGCAAACCAATTACTCATATTCTAAAACAAATTCATGAAGAGTTGAAGCAAATATAAAGAATTAATAGTAATTCATTCAATAAAATGGGTGAGAACTTGAGTTATCATTAATATGATAACATATTCAATTTATTGCTATTACAATGTTTCAATTTATGTTTTCATCACGAAAACGTCATCAACGTATTTAATGTATAAAACGAATGAAATAGCAATAAATTCGTTCGTTAAATTACACCCATGCAAATTATTTATTGAAGATAGCTACGTGAAATATATAAATTTCTAAATTTTAGATAATTTGAAGACTCTGCACCTTTGAGTTATCCATTTTGTAATATTTTCACAAACTTATGTCTCATATTCTAATAGAATAACGTAAATATTAGAACAGCATGTTGATTATTTTCAACTATGAACGGACATAAACAGACGTAACTGTCACAAGCTGTTTACATCATAGATCGCGTTGTAATTAGAGACGGCGTGGAATGTTACTTGTGAATCACGAGTGATTCGAGATATGAGATTCGATAGTAGCGAGAGTAAAGTTTCGAGAAATACTTCATGTTAATACTTGTAGGAGGCAGTAGTGTTACTTAAAGTATTGTCTCCAGGTGACAATAGAAGGCGGTAGTGTCACCGAATTTAGGACATTCTACAAAAGATTTGAAATATGGCGCGCTTAACTATTGTTTTTTATAAAAATACAAGTTATGAATGTAATACACCGACCACGATTCCATCAAATTATAAAAAAATCGAAGACTAAAAAATGAACAAAATATTATTCGTACTTCGAGAGTTCCTCATTCGTAATTTTGAAATTTTCTAACATAATTTTGAGGATTGAGAATGATCGGAAGAAATTTAGGAACATCTAGGTTATTTAGAATTCGCAGCTAATTAGCCCGTTATTGCTTTCAATGTGAGCAAAAGAAACATTAAGTAAAAGTTTTCGAGTCATTGCAAGCAATAACGACCCGGCCCCGTAATCAGGGCTACCGAATATTCGGATTTCGTGGCTATTCGCTCGATACCACTTACTATTTAGTATTACTGTTGAACAAAGTATCGTGCTAAAAGCACATTTAATAAAAATCATAGTAAGTGATATCGACCCAGGTCCCACCGCGAGGAGGTTGCCACGAATCGGGACCCAAAATATTATGCTACGATAATTGCGAGTTTCGAGGAAAGAGATAATGAATTGATAATTTAATAGAAGCTCAATATATGTACAATATTTTAACGGTTAGATTTTTCCGTGTTATATTAAGCGCCGGTGCATATGCAAACGATAATTAATTAAGTTTTCACAATTATTTACAACACTTTACGGAAATTGTCACTTAACATTGCTGCCACTTTCACAAAACGTTGTATTTAATTGTTGAAAAGATTTAAAAACACTTACCGGTAACTGTCACTTGAGGTCACTGACACATCCACAAAACATTGTATTTAATTGTCGAAAAAATTTAAAAACACTTGTACGTAACTGTCACTTGAGGTCACTAGAGGTCACTAACACTTCCACAACACATTGTATTTAATTATCAAAATTGTTTAAAATCACTTTTAATTTATTGTTTAAATAGTTTAACATTGTAGCACACGTGCACTAATAGTCGTTATCCAAGGTCAAAAGTGATTACATACTGATAGGCAAGTCGAAACGTGCACCCGAATACCGACTCGTCACACCTGTCAAGCCGCGTGACTCGTCCGCCGGCTGAAGCTATACTGCCTCAGTGAGGCGGCTCGCGGAGCGCGAAACGCGGAGCATGCGCAGTGCATCTCTCTGACTGAGTTCACCTTTCTCCATGGATAATTTTGCAAACTTCGGTTATTACAACAATTTTAGTCAATAATTGTTTATTAAAAATGAAGTTATTATTTAATAACGTGTCTCTACTTATTTTTAATCAATTTTATGGGGAATAGAAATTATAGGAGTGAAATACGTGAGTTTATAATTGACGATTTACTTTTCAATGCTTATGAATATTTGATTCTTTATGTAATACTTTTATCTTATTGATAAATAATATGTTTTCAGCTACTTTGAATGAATTTTAAGCAATCTCCAATATTATTTGGGGAATAAAATGTAAGAAAATGATAGAAAGTGTTAATACGATACGTGGTATAAGTTAATTTATGCATTACTCGGGATGTTTATCGATATTTTAGTAATTGTATAATAATGACACATCAGATAACAGTAATAACAATTTCATTTTGTCGATAATATAGGCCGTAATAATGTATGACCGATAGAGGTGCTATAATCGTACGAATAACAGAGCATCCTAGGAATATTAACAGAACTAAAATTCTGTAACTGCGATTGACACAGAGGCTTGGATTCGCAGATTTCTAGCACCCCTTCAGGGCTTACATCAGGCAAAACATTTCGGTAGTTGCGTATTATTTTCAAACTATTGTGTGAGGTTATATTACTTTCAAGTCTTTAAGTAGTTTAATATAATAAAAAGCTTATTAATTTATGGTATAATTCCTACATAATATCGATTCTGTAATCGACTTTTACAATGTGTTTAAAGAATACGATAACGAATTAGAAATTCAAATTAAGTAGAGAGCTAGAGAAGTTGAATGGACAAATGATAGATAGTCGATGAAAATAAATTGTTTTTCGTCTGTAATATCCGGAATTTTTAGAATCATGCCAGCAGCCTATTATGCAGTTGCTAAAGGTCGCAAACCGGGAATTTACTCTACTTGGTAAGAAATTTGTCTCGATACTGTTATCCTAAAAATCATTGTTTTAAATTGATGAATGACATTCTTCTTACGTTATATTTACATTCTATTTCATTAGGGATCAATGTAAAGCACAAGTTCATCAGTTCTCTGGCCCAGTATTCAAGAAATTCTCATCAGAATCAGAAGCAAAAGAGTTTATAAACCAACAAGCAAACAGAGTCTCAAGAAGTAACAATAATAAAATATTCATTGCCAATGATACGCAGAAGTAAAAACTAAATGGACAAACTATATAAATTTATTTGTAATAAATTGTAGCATTGCTAAAAACATATAATCTTATTTAGGAAGAAACAAACGACTTCAAACATTGGGCCAAGGCCCTCAACAACTGGAAAGAGGACCATAATGACACTTTCCAATGATAACATACCTGTTACGATTAAAAAGCGAAGACAAAGTACCTCAACAAATGAAAGTTCCTGTAGTGAAGAGGTCCTTGTTAATATATTCAATATATACTCTGTCGTAACATAAATTCAATTGTTTCTTTGTTGTAGATAACGCCTGAAGGTTTTACTATTGACGAAAATGGTTATGTTAGTGTATATACAGATGGTGCATGTAGTTCTAACGGTCGCAAAGGTGCACGTGCAGGAATAGGAGTGTGGTTCGGTGACCAGCATGCTCTGTACATTTATTTTCTATTTATTCTCCACTTCTTCTCTATAGAATGCAAAATTCAATTATTTCTATTAAATATAGGAACGTTTCACAAGCTGTTGTTGGTCGAGCAACTAATAACATGGCAGAAATTCAGGCAGTTACTGTTGCCGCGCATCAAGCACACGGTGCAGGTATAACAAAATTAAAAATTAATACAGATTCCAAATTCCTCATTTCTTGCATAACACAATGGATGCCTAAATGGAAATCTAATGGATGGAAAACTGCCACTGGCAATCCTGTTATAAATAAAACAGAGCTCATAGAAATGGAAAAAGCTCTGAAACCTTTAAATATTGTTTGGGTATGAAAATTATGGGTTATCTTGTAGCTAACTATATTTTGCATTTTACATATGCTATATTCATTCATGTTTTAACAGAATCATGTAAATGGCCATGTCGGAATATACGGAAATGAGATGGCTGACAAATTGGCAAGAGAAGGAGCTGCACGATATTAAAACTTATATCGTTATCTTATTATACTCTTTGTATAGACATTTATATTTTATTTACATTCTATAACGGATAAATACAACTTGAAAGAAAAGCATTTACAGTAAAACTAAGGTATCACATTTTTTGTTAAGTTTGCGAAATATTATTTATACCTTAAACGTACTTTGCAAAAAGAGATGGTCAATCATTCAGGGAACATTGGGTGCACCAGGTAACTGCTCAATACTGTCGGTAATATGCTCCTTGTCTGTGGGCTTTAGACAGATTTCTTTGAGAAGAATATGTATGTCTTCTGGGGAAACTTGTAGCGCCAGGAGTTCTAATATAATACTAAAAAAGAAAGTGATCAATATGACCCTTTAACAGCGACTAACCTCATTTATACTATTAGAGGTATCCTAACCTCTTATTGTACAAATCAAACATCTAATGACGTGAATAATCTTAGAAGATAATACACTAATCGCGACACAATTATCACAGATTTGACCCTAACGTCGAACTAATATAAAATATATGTGAAAGGTTATGTTAGTAAACAGTTTGAGAAATATACCGATACACTCCTGGAACTGCCTGAATCCCTGCTAGTTCGGCAAGAGCTATTAATTCCGTCTGATGAGACTGTGGAATCGTCATTCTTTCCATTTTGTATTGTACACAAACTTTAGTCAATTTTCTTATTTGCCGCCTGACGGTGTTCCCTTCGCAGAAGAAACGTCAACTCTCACTGTTGCCAACATCGAGATATCGATATGATACGATCGATATCTCTATGTTGGCATTTGAATAGCATTAATCAACAATAATATTAAACTTTAAAATGAAATTAACTTTCCTTTAAAGTTTAGCCACCGATCGGTATAAATTAATGATTGAACATGGCGAATTAAAAGTCGAACGTGAAATAGTTTGGAATAACTAAGAAATTCTATAACGGGTTGGAAAAATTCTTTCATTTACGTATACCATTTAAGAAGTTAATGACTCGGAATTAAACATGAGAAGAATGAAAGGCGGAAAAGTAAAGACAAAGCATTACTTTAAAAAGAATTCAAAGAAAACATTGCAATTTCTCACGAGTCAATTTCAAAGACAACATAGAATTTCTAAAGGAAGTTCAATTTATAGGGAATCGGGTGCACAACTGAATGGAGAGCTTAGAGAATCCGTATTTAATATTACATAACGCCGGTTAAAGTACGATTAAAAACTTTATTTTGGTTTGCTTCGTAATTGGGAAAAATATATATAATGTTGCGTGTACCTGTAGGAACTTTGGGCTACAGATTATGTCTGGGGTAATTGTCGTTTGGGTAACATACTAATTGAAAAATAAAGAAAAGAAAAAACCAACTTAGACGTGTCAATGCGTTACCAACGATCTTCACGAAAGAAGAGAGAAAAAAAAGAAGTGGCTTAATCCTACCCTAAACACTAACGCTTCGTTAAATCTAAATTTTACACGTTGGTAACAAATGTATAAAATACAGTAGTCGGTACGCATTTCACGCTCCTCTTCTGAATGAACGACAAACATGTAAAAGGCTTAATGTCCGTATGAAACTCGTGCATCGTATGATCGAAATGCAGCGATTTTGTTTTCACTATAAATACGAGGCTCCGATTAAAAAAAAAAGAGAAAAAAAGAAAAAAGAAAGAAGACAAAGTAACCGAAGGTAGAAGAGACGGGATTATAAAAACACTCGAGTAATCTATAACTTAGATTTTTCAACGTATAAAGCCGACCCATGAAACGAATCTTACGCATGGCACACGGTTAACCAACTTTTTTTTTTTGTTTTTCAATAATTTGACGCTGAACAACCCTGCTAACATGTATAAAATTATGTACAGCATCATGAGAGATATAGTTTTGTGCTTTTGTTCCTCGTTTACAAGCGCTCTCGAGTTATCTCTTGCTTTATTTATCTTTTGGAAAATGTTGCAAATTCTCGACTAGCGTCGTACCTTGTACGTTATGTAATATTTAAAATCTAAAAAATATTATCTGATACAGAACGTCATTACGAATGCTTACATCCAACGTGAATTCCTGTTACGATAGGAAATCTTGCGAACATCTGTCCTTTGGAAGATACATGTTAAATGCTTTAACTCCAGCAGGGTTAATATTCTCTATTTAGTCTCAACGAAGAGTTCCGATCGTTCGATGCCGATATAATGAATAGAAAGCAACATAATGGTTACAGTGAAGCAACGACCGTTTTTTTCAAACTCGAGTTTCGATCTCTCCGTCAAATGCTTTTCTGTTTTCCTCCATCTTCGCTCCTCTCGTAAAAAGCACTTCACCCTTCTGCGAGATAAACGAATCAATTTTGGCGATTCCCTCTTTCTTTTTCTTTTTTATGAAATAAAACTTATTTTTTACAGATTAAATGTACTTGAAGATCCTTAAAAATATACACTGTTCTTTTTCAACGTTTTTCCTCTCCTTCTATTTTATCGTGCTCAATACGCATTTATACTCTTGGCCTTTCTTTCCTGACTAGATTCTTTCTCAGTTGAATTGGTACTTGACGATACCAGATGTACAAAGCTTAGAGCATTATAAACTCGTCTTTTAACCGGAACACACTTCGGAGTGCTCGTCCCATGCAGCGACCTAAAACAAATAAAACGTATCGTCCTGTAATTCCAATTCCGCGTTACAGTGATTTCGGTGTCCTATAAAAATCAAATTTGAGAAAAGAAACTTCAATTATAAATTTTGCAACATCTTTTACCTGACATTCGCGGCTGCAATACCATTGATTTCCGCAGCCAGCGCACACAAATTGAGCTGCACGTTCATGACATCCTTGGCATCGTGGTGGACTATCTCTATCTTCCCTGCCATCCCTTCCACCAGAAGAGATTCGCGATTCTCTATCTTCAATTACCGCAGTTTCCTCCTCGACGTCGTCCTGAAATATCATATCGTTATCTAAGAACGTGTTCTATCTGTAATTCAGACGAAAATGAATGGCAAAAAATGATCTCTTCTTACCACGTGAATTAAATTGTTCGAGTGGGATTGTACCGGATTGTTGACGACCGGTGTTATCGTGATTTCCGTTCGTGCCTGAAGACACAACATAAAATCGACGTGTTAACAAAATGAATTTTACAAAGTGATCGATACTTTGCAGAAAGATAACAAGAAAAAAGAAAGAAACCTTGGAAGAAGATAGGAGGTCACTGATAGAAACCGGATTAGAGCCTTGATATGCCTGCAAAAGGTGCTGGGTTGCCGCACTTTGCTGTGGCATGGACGCGGCTGTCGGTGCATTCCTTTCTCTTTCAGGCGCGGTGAGTAATCTAGCTAAAGTAGGTGAAAAAGTGGTGGGTCTCGGAGATTGCGATTTTGTGAGAATTCCATGGAGCAGCGAGCCACTCTGTTGAGGCGGAGTATTTTGAGGCGCGGGAGACGGTGCCACGGGATGAAGCGTTACATCTGGATAGTTTTGAGGTGTTTTTACCGGTTCGCCTGAAAGTATTCATTCAAAGAATCAATGCTGGAATCCTCCCAATATACCTGAATGCTTTACGAGGTGCCCGATAACGACGACTTACGTTTCGCGAGGCATCCTTTTCTTACCTTGTTGCTGACTTAATTTGGCAAACTGGACAAGCACATCCTTGAAGCTCATGGAATTATTAGGATCAACTGCATTCGGGTTGCTTTTACAAGAGTCTGTACTAGATGGCCTTGAATCGACACTATGCCCTGTTTCGACCATAGCTCCACCAGCTCCGAGGCCTACGTTCACTGAATTTCTCATTCTCCGACCTCTGAATAGAAGAAAGAAAAAGTTCATATTATAAAATCTCATGTTTCGGTCCTCTGCCGATGATTCGAGTAAGTCTAAAACCGATTAATTACCTGCGTGGAACTGTCTCAGGATGCCTTAGCCTATAATCAGCGATAATAGACCTAACATCGACGATAGCACCTTGACGACCTTCGCCGATCTGTCTATTTTCAGGACTCAGGGCTTCGACTTGCTTTCGACCATTTTCGCCACCTTGCTTCGGTGGCGTGGACTGCCGTTGTGCCGTTTGTTTCGTACCTTTATCCTTCTTAAAGGCTGGGGAATCTTGAGAACTTTCTTCAGGTAGATCCTCCTTCGAACCGAAGCTACATTTCTCTTTAGAGACGGGAGTAGTATTACCGCTACTTTCCCATTCAGGACCGAGAGCTAAGCTTGCAGGCGGCAACGTGTCGGCCAGCTGTCCGTTGCCTTCCATGAATCCCATAACTTGTCTTCTCCTTTCGATTCTCAGGTACGCTTCCTCCTTAAGCTTCCTCATACTCAGGATCTCGTTCCACTCCATTTCTTTGGCACGTGCTAACTCATCTAGGGCCTGGATTTGAAAAAGGAGAATTGAAGATCAGCATTCTTGTTCGTTCGACTCATAGTCTTCAGGGTAGCCTTTTTACATTTTGTAGCTCGATTTTATTGTAAGTCTTTGTTATAGTTTGAAAATCAGAATGAACAATTGACTAGAAACTTTCAAAATTATACGAACTATTTGGTTACAGGAGAATTTTGCTATTACAAGAATACTTTTGATAATATGTGGGATTGCTCAATGCTACTGGAATCCGTAAAGGTCAATCTCTCTTTCTGCGAAATATTGAAGAAGAGTTCCAGCAAAATTGTTCTAACGGTACAACCGTCAATCTGAATTTTCCAACTTGACGAACGGGAAATAAAAATTAATCATAAAAAGCTCGAATCTCCTTAGAATCTTGTCGCTCTACTTCTACAGTCTCCTCAAAAACAGCACCGGTAAAACATCAGCGACAGGCCAAGCTGCGCTCAATCGTACGAACAATCCGACAAGTTCAACGACCTCGAAACCACCGCGAATAAGAAGTCACCTCACCTGAACCTCTGCTCGTAGCTGATCGGCTCTCGCCGCGAGTTCTTCAGCCGTAACTTTTTCACATCCAACGAGAGACGTGATATACTGTTCCCTCTGTTCGAGGCAGAACTTTTTCGGGGTAGAATTCCCATTGGCGGATAACTGCCCGTCCGTCGACTTCCGTTTCCTGCCGGTTTCCGGCTCGGATTTCGCGCAGCGCGGTGCCACCGGCTTCTGCTGGGTAGCCTCAACGGAAGATAGACTTTTGCTCGCCATCTCGGTCTCCGAATCGCACAGCGGCTCTTTTTTTATCGACGCCGAACGAAGACATTCCACCGTAGCAGGTGCCGCTGCGGTTTCCTCCGGTAGGGCTGCACCATTCTGCTGGCTCTGAGGGACCTTCGGCGATGCTCTCGATGAGGAGTCATCCTCCCGCGTTTTTTCAGCCGAATCCACCTTCTTCCCGTTTCCAGCAGCACCTTCCATTGCGTGCATCTTGTTCAAACTGCAAGCAAACATATATTCATCCTGTCAATAAGCGTTTTCCTGTGTCCTTCGAATATTTCATGCCTTTTGGCCTCGCTATGTTCTATGCTTTATATTACAAAATGGCTTTCCGGGCCTCTTTGTCTCGCGGTTGAAAGTCGACCGGGAAGGAAATTCGGGTTTTTGTGAAATAATGGAAAATTTGGAGAAATATGATATTTGTATAATTAATACGAAATGTTTAAGGCTGTACTTTAACACTAGAACTACCAAACCAGTCAAAATGACTGGTACACAATTTTTTCCAAAAATTCTCCAAGATTATAGGAGAGCCAGAGGGTAGATATTCTACGTCCATCCTATAAAACGTAAATTACCGAATCGAGCATCTTTTCCACCACTGAATTTTCCTTTTTTCAAAGGACTTATTTAATATATTTAAATATAACAGATTTAACGCCGGTAGTTCTAGTGTTAAGTAGCCGGTCAGTATTCAACAGGGGCCGACTATAGTCGTCGGTGTAGAAGGAGAATACAACCTTTAACGACTATAGTCGTCATTTTAAGTGCATATCGAGCATTCGTTGAACGATTATAGTCATCGTTAGTATATAAATACCCTTCAATGATGTCTAATCGTCCTTAGTTATTCAGCATTGGTCGACTAAATTCGCCGTTAAAACAGATCGGGTATTCATCAGCGACTAATGACACTAATGACACTATACTTGTCATTAGCGATAAAAGGGTTAAGTAAAAAAGCGAAAGGGACGATTACATTCACAGGGGACATACTTTTACAAGGTTCGTTTGAAACAGCATTCGTTGAAAGTGCGGAAGACATCTAAAGAGAATGGCGAACGCTTTGATTACTCAAAGGTCGATCACAAAACATCCGATACAGTGACATTGATAAAATGATAAGTCACTTGTAAACTTTGAGACGACCTTGCCTAGGAAATAGTTGTCGTCGAGCTCAAGGACGATCAGCGGAATAACGCTTGGTATGCGTAGATATTATCATTTTCATAACGTCGCAGAGAAAATTCTTTGCATCATCGTCGTTCGACTGCCGCGATAATTGTAAGGAGGGAAAATATTCCATTTGATCTGTACAACGAATTTATCTCAAAATTTTGTTACGACTCTCTTAAAAATTGCCATTTATAGTTCCTTTTAATAATTATATGAAATCGTTGGAATGGGAGGATTTTATTTGTTTAAGTTTCGAGCGAAGGTGATAATTATAAATAAGCGGAGTAATTATACCGTACAGGAAATGACTAAGATCTCGTTTGAAACGACTTATTAATGTTTACCGCGACAAGAGGCTATTAGATATAAAAAATATTAATTGTGCACGATAAAATGATAAAAAGATTGCCTTCTTTTAATTGAACGCCAAACAAATCCAATGCCTCTCGATATAAATATATTTCACTATCAGTAGACAGTTTATAATCTGTTTTATTAATTCCGAGTGTTAGCAGATTTCCTCGTTCTCCTCGGAAGTTAATGAGCAGATTAAACTCAAGTGCAATTGTTCGCAATGCGTACAGCAAATACAATCGAATATTTTAATTGCGCGCGTTTAAATTCATAAATCGCGGGGTTTACGTAGTTATTTCTAGAGCTCAATAACGGTAAAATCAAAACGAGAGAAAGTACTTTAATTGTACTTACAATTAAATCGTTCTGATTTCAATTTTCCTTGTTTTCCCATTTTTCCCTCTTCCAATTTGAAAATCATTTTCCCTCACGATCTCCTGTTTCAAGTAAATTCTAAACCTGATTGTAACTGTTCCAAAACGTTATAATAATTTTATTTTATTATAATTTCTAATAACAAACTAATAGCGCATCAGTTAATGAATAATTGAAAACGAAACAACTCATTAACATCTGATAGACAAAGCGCTAAATACAATACCGTCGAATGTTACCATCCCACCCTGTATACAACAGTCGCAACAGATAATCGACTGGCTGGTGACGTACATATACGTCATCCTTGCTAAATATCGTCGAAACAGTTAATAATAACGTAAAACTCTGATATAATGAATTTAATACAGCACAACAATAGACCATCCTATTTCCGTTCCGAGAGGTTAATCCTTGCATCTCTTGCGTGAATTTTTAAAGAGTTACCTATCGATTTCTCGCGTTCCAGTTTCAAGAGAGGCAGCTTCCATCGCAAAGTTGAGCCGCGGTCATCAACCGCGCACGTCATTACAACGGAAAGATGGCTTTTTTTGCACGCTGCCATCGTCATTAGCCCGTAAGGTAACTGAGCCGGGGTTAACACTCTTCCTCGTTTCCTACACCCTCGAGTGTGTTTACTTCCAAGTTCAATAGAGCACGTTTTCCGCGCATCTGTTTCCTATGAATTTTTAACACGGCTATAACGAAAAACTGCCGCGCTTCTTTTCCACAAAAATTACTTACTGTCGGCTCGGTTAATTGTTCGATGTATCAGCTCAATCGTGCTACCAGATTTCCATTATAAATAAAAATAGTTAGCATCAATGATTTAATGGAAAATTCATTCTAGGCGATGCAAAGTAACTTGGGAATACGGTTATTATACATTGTGCAGAAAAGTATCTTGTTATTGTGAACAACTAATGTGTTGCAGTTTAATTACAGGTAATATTTTGAAACTAAACTTGGAGATTTTTAATTGTTCGGTACACGTTACACGTGTCGTTTTTTAGTGCTCTTTTAAAACCGTAATCTCTACTTAATCTCTTTAGTCACTGGATCTCTCTGGATCACCATTTCCCAATTTAATTTGACGATGGAACGCTTTTACATTATGTACAACCTTACTTAAACCCCTTTAATTTTGCTCATGTCGACGTAAAAAAAATCTAATTTAAAATTAAAGAATTTGGAGCCTTTTGAGTTTCGCCGTTGATAAAATGAACTCCATGAAATCCACCCCTACTGGTTATTATGATTAGAAGACAAGTATGATCAGAACTAACCACGAATTGACGTACAGCAATTACAATTACAACTTGCACCTCGAGTACTCACTAAATATAGTTCAAATTAGCAAAAAGGCGCGGATTGCTTCCGACAGGAATATACAGCACTCAAAGTGTTACTCTTAATAAAAAGAAATCTGCTTCTTTCACAAATATTAATATACTAAAAAGTACGAAACTTGAAGACACATTTAAACGGCGCACAAAAGAAGCGCTCCGTTTGAAGTAACAGCCGCGCGCACAGGAGGCGCGAAAGCGTTAACCCCACCGTGCGATTACCTTTCTGTTCTAATGCATGTGCAAGCGCGCCTCTTGCCGAAGGGTAAGCATACGAAGAACGGCTCTGCGCAGCCCGCGAAATGAGACCACCGTTCATCTTCATCGACGGGAGCAACTTTGCCCCATTTTTCAGCCTGTCGCGATCGATTGAATATCGATCAATCGACTCGACAAATTTAGATGACCGAGCGGGCGACGGTGGCGGAAGGACAAGCCTGTGGCCGAATTTGAATCGCTGTTAGGTACGGGCGGTGCGTGCGCCGATGGGGTGGTTTACCTTCATTTATTTAACACTAAAACTACCGACGTTATATCTACTAAAATTTAGATATACTGAATAAATAATTTGGAAAAAGAAAAATCAAGAGGTGAAAAAGATGATCGGTCAACTAACTTAAGTTTTATAAGTTAGAAGTGGAATATTTACTTCGTGGCTCCTCTATCAATTTAGAGAATTTTTAGAAAAAGTTGCGAACTGGTCATTTTGACCGGCTTGGTAGGTTTAGTGTTAAATATCTTGTCGTTTTTGCGCTTTGTATTGTATTGGAATTAATTACTATAATTGTTTAGCTTAGGAGCTACTGTTCTCGATGGATTCTGGAATACCGAGGCTATGGTATATTTAATAATAATTTAGGAAAAATGTCTTGATCAAACAAATTGCATATTTAATGCCTAGAAAATTTTCTATAACAATCCGTTACGGTACGAAAAAGTAATTTTCCGCGGCACGTTTTACCTGGTTCGAAAAATAAAAACCCTGAATTAGATGCAAAGGGTTTAAAACTAACTGAGAGCACGTAAAGTGCTTAACTGCACTCCATGCACGACGCTACTGCTCCTCATGTATCGTACTGCACAAGATTATTAACTCTTTGAGGTGCAACATAGTTTCGCCACTATTCCAGCTTAATTGCAATTAATTTGGTAAAAATCTCTAGGGTGAAATATTTATTTTTACTTCCAGATAATAATAACGAGCGTACACTTTATTTCGTGTACAATGTCATTAAATTAAAGACTGTTATTAATCCGATACAAAATTATTTTGCGAACGATGTCGAGTTTAGTTAAACGGAGAGCCGCGAAGGGTTAAAGTATTACAACGTGATTTCGTTAACGTAATTTATTCGGTAGGTTAACCGCAGACCGATGCTAATCAATTTCCAACGTAAATAATTAAGCCTGAGCCGTTTTATACAAACATTACTGATTCCGATCTCCCTGCGGAATTTCGCCTAATTAGAACTCTGCCCCAAAACGTTTAAACGTTACTCATTAAGAATTATTCTTTCGTTTCGTCGAAGTTTTACAACTTAAAGGTATCTTGGTATCAGAACGTTAGATAGTTGTTTTTTGAAATTTCACTCCTGTAATGTTGCTGTATATTAATGAGAATCAAAAAGAATAACAACTTTGATTCATACGAAAGCCAATCAATATTACCATGCAGACCAAATTTCTACGTCAACGTTTAAACACTTTAAAAAATTATCGTACGCCTCAATTAACAACGCAGAACAATGTCAAAGAAATATTCATCCCCTTAAAATAAATCCGAAAATTCAACCTTAAAATTGTTCGTCTAGACCGACATACCTCATTAAATCTTTCCCGCGAAAATAGTATCTCCCGCGAGAAACGATAAATTATTACTGTCAAAACAGTGTTTCTCAAACTAGGGTCCGTGGGTCCACGAAAGGGCCCATAGGGACCGCAAAGAGGCCCGTAAGAAACCTCAATGAGGTCACTTAATTGAAATTTCGGGCTGGTTCAGGCGAAGGAGATGCACCCACCCCATTGAATGTACATTTGACAACTAATATTTCCCATTTTCAGAATAAATAACTGTTTATCAAAAAATACTTTGAGTAACAGTAGCCGACATGTTAGTTGCAGTTTATATTAACCCTTTGACTGCGGCGCGTTTCAAGTAGAAACCATCAGAAAAATACGGCGCGATATTTGCATTACGGTCGTTAAAACTGAAAGGCACGCATCATTTATACTGCAAAAAACTGCGACTGAAGTGCATTACTAACCAAATTCCGTGAGATCTGCTTTGTTGCCTTTCGTATATACTGATATATCTGTGAGGGCGCGTATATTCGCCTTTTGTATATATTAATGAATCTGCGAGAGCGCATATATACGCCTTCCGTACATACTAATGAATCTGTGAGAGCGCGTATATGAGCCTTCCGTATATGCTAATAAATCTGCGAGAGCGCATATATACGTCTTTTGTAAATCCTGATGAATCTGTGAGAGCGTACATATACGCCATTCATATATTATGATTGATCTGTGAGAACGGACACATACGTGTTGCGTAAATACTGATGAATCTGTGAGAGCGTATATATACGTCTTTCGTATATATTGATGAATCTGTGAGCGCGCGTATATAAGCCTTCCGTATATGCTAATAAATCTGCGAGAGCGGATATATACGTCTTTTGTAAATCCTGATGAATCTGTGAGAGCGTATATATACGCCATTCATATATGCTGATTGATCTGTGAGAACGGACACGTACGAGTTGCGTAAATACTGATGAATCTGTGAGAGCGAATATATACGCCTTTCGTATATACTAATATATCTGTGAGAGGGTATATATACGCCTTTCGTATATATCGATTGATCTGCGAGAGCGTCTATATACGCCTTTCGCAATCAAAGAGTCCTCGAGTAATGTAAGAAATTGAAAAGAGAAAGTAACGCAAGAAATCCTAAAAGAAATTTTGAGAACCACTGATCTAGAAGAATGTGACGGAGGGTACGTCCGTGCAAAGACGGGCCAAAATTCGCCGAATTTTGAATTTTGATGACGAAGCTACGCCTATGCATCGTTCGCCACGAGACGCGAAGTGAGGGCGCTCGTCCGCAAGAAGGGAGAAAGGAGCAGCGAGGAGAGGGCAGATCGCGTTCGAGAGAGGGAGACGCCAATAGAGAGAGAGGAGGAACAGTAATGGAGGGGAGAAACGAAGTTCGTTGCACCCGCTCGCGTTCACTGCACTTTATAGACGCGGATATAGGTTTCGCGGTACCAATTCTGAAAAGCCCTCGTGCTTCTTCCCCGAGTCTTCCATATTTCCGATACGAAGAAAAAGAATGTTACACTCGTTCTTCCTTCTGTCATAATCATTTCATGTGTTAGATGGAATTTTTTTTTACTGTAGCACGAGGTATCTGCGATTGGTACATCGTTAAAGTGACACGTACACGTAAACTTCTTTCCGTTAGTTCTATCGATTCAACTATGGTTTGCTTTGGTATAACGTTGCCCTGTTTAGTTTCCTTACGTGGCTGCAACGTAACTAACCCTCTTTGGGGTCAGGAGTCTGTTAGGTTTTAAGGTAGAAAGGAGACAAACGTTTTTTTCTGGCGATTTCAACGTATCTAAATTTATATTTGTTCTATGGATTTTCTTTGGGAGAAAGTACCAGATAGAAATTTTTGAGATATTAACACTAAAACTACCGACGTTGTATGCACTAAAATTTAGATCTACCGAATAATTACTTTGGATAAATAGAAGTCAAGAGGTGTAAAAGATGATTAATTAACTGATTTAGGTTTCATAAGATAGAAGTGCAATATTTACTTCATGGCATCTCTATCAATTTAGGTAATTTTTAGAAAAATTTGGGTACCAATCACTTTCACCAGCTTGGTAGGTTTAGTGTTGAAGTAGGAGTGAAGATGAAACGGATGTTAGTTGGTGAACAAGATGCTCCCGTTGAGTTAAAAGGACGGAAATGCAATCCGCATCGTGGTGGTATTATTTTCTCGCGCATCCTTTTTTTCTGACAGAACGTAACAGGTGGTTACCGTATGTCTGGTATATCGACTTTCGTTTTCAGTATTCACACGCCCGCCAATAATCAGATAATGTTTATTTCAGCGAAGCTTCGCTCGTGTCTGATGGCAAAGAAGCGACGTAAAAGTCGCATAAATTTATAAGCAAATGAAGCCCGCCTATCCGCAAATATCCCCAAACCGTCGAGTCGATTGTTTTATTCGATTTCATGCTGTGCATGACCTACGTTTCATTCTTTAAATGTAGAATATTTGCAACGAACGAAGGACAAGCTGACATCCTCTTTCTAACTGAAAATTTTGCTATCATTCATTTCCAAAAATATTAATAAAAATGTCTCAGCAGCTTACTAAATTGCCCGAAGCGAAAAAATAAGAAATTACCTAAACTACGTCAAAAAACTAAAAATTAAAAAAATTCTCTAAAAAAAGGAGCAGCTACATCTGTTGAACATATTAATAATCACAATCTTGCTCTAAGTATCAATATTATTATTCTTCCATTAACAAAAACCAATCGACTACTTAACCGTTAATAATTTACATTAACTGAATAAAATAAGCCTGAAGATCTAAGCCCACAAGAAATGATCTCCTATTGCTCTACCGTATTAAAGAAAAAGTACCTAAATATTCTCACAAGACATCGCAACAATCAAAGTATGTAAGCCAACAAATCACAAAATAAAAATTACTTTTAGAGAGAAAGAACTTAAATATTCGTTACAATTATTGCCGGCACATTGTACCTTTCACGTAGTTTCTTCTCGTGAGAGATAGTAACGGAGCGTAATGCCGTTTAGCTCTACCGATAGCGAAAGCGAAGGAGAAAGCGAAACCGGCCGGCAAACCGAGTATTTCGAATTGCCGAGTCTGCGCGACAGCTAAAAAAAATTTCATCGTCGGAGCAAAAGGAAGCGGTGCTATTGTTATTGGTATGCAGATACAATCGTGAATATCTATTCGGTGAAGTTCGGAGAAAAGAAGTAACGTAATGATGACGCGTCCACGGGGTGAATTCACCCTGTTTCGCACGACACCAGCTAACGCGAAGAACGATAGGATTAATATCGATCGTCTTATCGAGGTCACACGAGGAAGACTGGTGACGCGAAGAATTTCCAAAGGGCGTTGTAATTTGTCATTTAAGGAAGTATATACAACGGAGAATAAGGAAAAAGGGCACTTGGAAGAATCGATGAGTAATAAAACTGTGATTACGTGTGAAAAAGTAGTGCGATAAAAGAAGTGAACAGGTGAGAATGTAAATTAAGTTATAACTTTAGCAGTGTCGCATCGCAAGGGAGCAAGAAGACGCGGAAGAATTTGAATCGTATGGTGCACGCTACGTGAAGGGAACTTAATATTATTTAAATAAATACTTTGGAAAAAGAGAAATCAAAAGTTGGAAAAGATCATAAACTTAATAATTTTTGTGTTACAAGATAGACTACAGTATCTAATCTATGGTTCTGTAAACTTGGAGAAACGTTTTAAAAAATGTGCAACAAGTTTTGTTCACTGACTCGGTAGTTCTAGAGTTCAAGTCAAATTAGATGACCGAAGAAAGGGAAAGTCCTTCTCGACTGGCACGATTTTTCATAGTTGAAAAGTCACCAAGTAGTTTCAAAAAGTTACTATAATTAGCCCGAACGACGATCGAAGAACAGGGACTTTCTCGTAACTGTTTCAAGAGGTGAAAAGAAGCGGTCGATATAACCCTACGTACGTTCGAAGTGTACCGTAAAAATTCGCAGCAGCAGGCTGTTACATCTTCCCGGGTAGGAAATCTTCCTGGGAGATAGCAATTGAGCGGCGAGCACCCGTGAAAAACCAGAGGCGACCGAAAGAAACCGTTGACACAGGAACCGAGTGGCACACACGTCGCATACACCGTTCACACTCCACTTGCACTTTTCACCGAGCGTTGCCGTTCGCCGGTCACGATCCTTTCTTTCCACGGTCCCCTCTGCCCCGGAGACAGCCGGACGTAGTCGATCGGAGCCGATCGCCGCCAATCGTCCGTGTTGCTCCGCGTTGTCTTCTTCGTTCGAGACACTCCACACTCTCGCTGTCGCAACGCAACGACGATCCCTTTTGCACACCGGGTGGTAGAACGGCAAAGGTCACGAAAGGTCGTTCGTCTACCGTCAGAGGGAGGGAGAGAGAGAGAGAGAGAGAGAGCGAAAGAGACGTAGAGAGGGATAGGTAAAAGACGATGATAGCAAGGAAATGGAGAACGGTGGATGGTTACACCTAGGTTAAGAAGCCGGCTTCCTCTGGATTCGTGTAACCCTTTACATCGCTTTCTCCGAAACGAGGCAGGTTCTAGAGTCGCTCCGTTTCACGGACGAGAGTTCTATGACCGTACGAGAACCGCTAGCGTGTACACACTGCTCGAGAACACGGAGCCTGTTTTCGCGCATTTACGGTTAGACGAAGGACGTCTAACCGACTACGAGGCGCGCGCGAGTACCGCGAATACCGTGGAGTACGCCGAGAAGTTCAAGCAGCCGGAGGGGAGATTGGAGAGAGAGGGAGGGACGGAGAGAGCGAAGGAGAGAGAGAGAAACATAGAAGAAGAGAAAGAAGAGAAGGAACAGGGAGGGGGAGAGGAGAGAGAGAGAAAGAGAGAGCGCGGAGTGCAGCAGGTCGACCGGCTTAGGTGGGGTTGCCGCGGTTTAATGCGGCGGCTCGAGGGGGGCGGCCGGATAGAAGCGCGCGCGTGTGCGTCGCGCCTAGATTGGGCTAGGTTGGGTTAGGTTAAGCGCTTGCCAGGGGACCTTGCAGCGGCGTCCTACTTCTTCGCGGCGAGCGCGCGCTCTCGTCCTCCGATTCCTCCGCCTCCGCTTCTCTTCTGCTCTAGTCGACGGCAACGTCGTCGTCGTCGTCGCTGTCGTCGTCCTCTTCGGGCTTCGTCATGGTCGCACGCACGAGGGAAACGCAATACCAACGATGACAGTACTTTCAGAGCACGCGAAAAATGGGAGCGATGGGGTGGAATCGTGTTTACCGAGTTACGGGGTGTAGGCGACGATGATCTCGGATGAATAGGGTGGAATGTATTGTAAATGATTGGGATGAATGATTTTGTTGCAACGGTTTCAATTTTTGGAATTAAGATTTTTGGATATTAACCCTTTGCTACTTCGAGCTATACTCGACATAGTTTTTCACTTAATTTTATTTTTAATGATTTAATATCTACTTTTGAATTTTATGTTAATTTTGTAATATTACTTAAATATCTTTCAGTACCTATAGTTATTGCTATCATTAACAAAAAAATGTGTTAATCAGCAAAGGGTTAATCCGGAAATGTCTTATGGTTGTTCATTTTCAGGATACTGATAATAGGGATTTGTAATTTAAATTGTTTTTGTGAATCTAATAGAAATTTAAAAACTATGAATTTTTTGTACATTTATATTGCAATAAAACCATAGCTCGTGATAAATTTGTTTTCCTTCCGGTTCTCCATTTCAGACCATAAGATTTCCGGCGTTCAAGGATGGATATCACGCTGCTCGAGTAGTTTGCAATTTTTGCCACATTTTTTGTGTTTCACCTTGTGCAAAGTCGTACAATCGTCCAAGCAATGAAGAGAAACTCGGTGCAGAGGTCATTTCAAGTACAGTAGTTGCGAAATTCTCCCTGCGCATAAACTAAAGCAACTTGTTCGAAATGATGATGTATTGCTAAACAATCGTTGGGAAAGAGTTTTTATAGTATGCGGCAGTGGGTATCCATAATTACAAACGACAATACTCGGTCATTCCGATCGACGCAAGAGTATCATCATATCCAGGGTAATGCAAGAAAAAGAGGGTTATTAGGGACGAATACGTCTCATCACTGATAAAAATAACGATATGTAAATTCTTATAAAACTTCTGCAAGTCATTGTTGCTAAGAAAAAAGAGATAAATAAAGTATCAACATGTTTGCAAATTAATATCACTACACCATCAGATTTCTCCTAGGACTAACATTTTTGGGTGGGTTCAGACTCATCGAAGCTATGATATATTAATTAAAAATTTAGGAAGGATTTTCCATAGTTGACGAAGGCGGATTTAAACTCGTACTTATTAATTGCGAGTCAAAGCCTTTAGTTCCTTACCCACCATAGACCCATTAACTGCTGTGGTGAGTTCACCTAAGACCAACCGTTTCAGGTGAATTCTAAACCACCGAGGTAACGATGTATCAATTATCGATTTAAGAAGAATTTCTCAAAATTAACGAAGCAGAATTTGAACTGGTACCGATAATTGCGAGTCGAAGCCTTTAGCTCCCTACCTACAATAGACCCATTAACTGCTGTGGTCAGTTCACCTAAGACCTACTGTTTCAGGTGAATTTTAAACCACCGAGGTTACGATGTATCAAATACCGATTTAAGAAGAATTTCCCAAAGTTGATGAAGGAGGATTTGAACTCGTACCGATTAATTGCGAGTCGGAGCCTTTAGCTCCTTATCTACCACAGCCTCAATCAGTAACATTAAACCCCCCATTTAGCAACGTCGTGCTCGCACACTTACGCGTTTCCCCAAATTATTTAAATTTCCCCGCGTACGTTAAAACTCGCAAGGTATTTCGAATTAACGAAAACTGAAATTAAAAGTGATTTTACTCGTTCGTCTTACAATATACCCTAAATCATAGATCGGAATTGCGACGCTGTCGAGATCGACGCAAGCAACATAGTCCACGGAAAGAGACGTCGGAAAGGTCGGCTTCACCGTGCGCAAGTGGGGGAAGAACGTGAAGAAGGAAACCTCTGTGCGGTCGAAGTCGCGCTATTATTATTGACATCGAATGGTTACGAGGGAGAGCCTTCCTTCTCGTTCCAGAACATCGGAAAGGCTTTCACAAACAAAAGAAAACAATTTCCAATCCCGTTCCTCCTGCCGATAGTCCAACTTCCAGCCTCTTTTGGCACCATACAATTGGTGTTGGAAAGGAAATAATCAGGGATCTAGGTTGGCCTCGTCTTTTCAGCCATTATTAAAGAAACCTGGCGTGCACTATCTCGATGATACCATTAAACAGTTTCATATATTTCAACATTTAAATATTTTAACGTATGTGAGAATCTTAAGACTTTAGGTCAAAATTATTGAAATTAATAAACCGTGGTTGTAAAAGGTGTTTGCAGCATTCAGGATGGCAATAAATTCAAACCCCTATTCACTCTATTTGTATATTTGTAGATTGACTATGGAATATTCATGTTCTACCATTTCTAGAACCTCTATAGTGTGTCAATATTGTGCCCGATGTTTCGTTAAAAACTCAATCCGTATTTGTGTAAAAGTGTGTAATAGATACTAACGAATATGATATTTATACATGCGTAATAAAATATTTACATAAATGCCCTGAATAAAAAAATTTTTTTTTTTAAGAAATACATAACATATCTTACTATGAAAACCAAAATGGACGTCCAATGACAAAAGTACCACCACAAACTGTCTCCCTTTCACACTGTCACGTACACACCCCGTTACGATTTATCGGTTCAAGATAGGACGCAATAGCTGTTTCTCCATTCCGATAGCAGCAGCGACATAGATGGCGTCGAAAGAAAAGATTCCATCACCTAAAACTGTGGTCCCGACTACAAGCCACATTTTCCTCAATTTCTAAAGACTTCTTTCCCACCCTACAAATACTGTACGACTCGAAATCTCCCTCTCTAACAAAGAAATTCATCGTTCCTCCGTAAAATCATCCCAGCGCAAACCAGAAATGCAAAGCTATTTTCCTCAAAGTGTAAAGATACCTTTGCAAGGTAAAAAAAGCAGCTTAAAAACGAAGCGCAAGAAAGGCAACGATGGGGAAGAAAGTGAAGAAGGAAACCTCCGGGCGAGTGAGACTCGCGCTATTATTATTGACATCGAATGGTTACGAGAGAGAGCGCTCTCCCGCCCCGCTCTCTCGCTCTCCTCTCGACCTAATTCGCGAACGGTGACGATCGGAGGAACGTTCTCGCCTGGCCGAGGTGTCCCTGAGCGCCAAGGACATTCCTCGAGCGTCACGTTGGTGAACCGCATAGAGGTTAGCGCTGAAGTTAGCCTGGAAAGAAGCCGAGGCCCAGCCACGGCTGCTCTACCCGTACAAGGATCGTCGTTACCCTCTGAAGGAGACTGGTTCTTTGCCTTACTTCGTGGCTAATGAGAACTATATTTTCTTGGGATTCTTGCTCAAATAATAGATCATGGAAAATACAAGAAAGCTGGGTGTAACGAAGAAACTCTCCTGACAATCGTGGCATAACTTTATCGGGAAAACGCACACCGGAGAAGAATCTAGCGTTGACCAAATCGGTAATGAGGTAGATTGAAGTTGTGATCTTTGAAAAATTCGCCGATGCTTCCATCCATTTTGGACACCTTTTTAACAAATGGAGAACAGTGAATGTAGGGGGTTCTGGAGATGCTAATGCAATAATTGCTGCTAATTGAAATAATTGGGAATTGTTGCACTCGAAGTGTTAAATGACTGGGTGATTCTAGCTCGGGTATCATCGATGATTAATAGCGGAGAGTACGGATGTCTGAGATGAAGAAAAGCGGAAAAATTGTACGAATTGAGAGATTCCAAAAATAATCGATGATTCTCGTTGCATTTGCCAAGAATGAGCCGATCACATCAATGTCCCTGACCGCGCGGGCCTTTCTCGGACGGCGTTGTACCGGTCAGAGGTTGAATTAGGTTAAGTTAGGTCTACACCAGTCCAAAGTTCTGTCATCGGTGAAGTGGTGGCTGGCATGAGATACCGATAGAATCTCCTAACATTTTTTCATACCCAGGTCCAGATAAATCAACCCTGTCACAAGAGAAAGAAGAAAGACTGCACGGTGTTCCACTGACCTTGAAAATGATCGATTATCTCATTGGAAAAAGACGAGTTGGAAAAAATGGAATTCTTCGATGATATTCATATCCGACGAGCTTCCATGAAATTACATCAGATCGTTTCAATGTTCGAGAATAAAATTACTTTCGTATGCACGTTGTTAGAGTTCTTGGAGGTTATATTTTCCCGCTGAGAACGGTCCATTGAATTACTCCGTTAATTCGATACCAACGATTAGTTCCTCGAATTGCATCAAGAGACCAGCCTCGACTTAATTAAATATCCAGCTACCTCGGTTACGTTAAGCGCTAAATCCTTACTGGCTCAGACGTACAATACGTACTGTTAATTCCGGGATTCCCATTCCCGTGTTTGTATAAACAAACCGAACGTCAGGGTATATGAGCTTCACCGAAATGGGATTCCCTGAGAATCTCAGGAGCTCCTGGTTCCGTATTTCAAGATTATTAGAAAAAAAATAAGGTTTTAAAATCTTTCTAGCGTTATCTCAATACCCGAAACAGTTTTGCCATAAGAGATAATTCATCGACTTCATTACAACTCGATCATTTCAATTGCAACGAAACAAATGATAAATATTTACAAACTTCATTATCCTACATATGTTTCGGCACTTTCAGTGGTCTGAAATATTGAAAAGAATCCTAGACAAGCTATCGATACACCCAATTACAACCTGGCCCGTCGATAAACCTCAAGAACCAGCAATATCGAGCGTCCCAGGTTTGTCGTACGACTCCTCCAACGTCGTAGTTTCCGCGCGACGATAAAAATCGACGCGGCGATCTTCGAAAGTATCGCGGCGAATAACGGTCGGCTGCTCATTAATGCTACGGAACGATTAAAACAGCCGAATTGCGACGTCCGAAATCCTCAGAGTCGACGGATTCAAGGGGCACACAACATCGGAGGCCAATAAAAAATCGTTTGCATGCGCTGGAATTCCCGAAACCAGTCAGGTGTTTCCTCCGGAGACCATGATCCAGATGGTCCCCTCGGACAGACCTTGGACGCCCAAGGACGCGCGAACGGAACGACGGAGATATAGCTGTGAAACTCGTCTCCGGTTCTGCGCCTTTTCCACGCGAGATCGCGGCTCGTTCTACGAGAAACGACGATATATCACGAGGTGGAATGACGAAAGGAGGACGGTCGATTCTCGGCCCGAGGTCGTCCGTAGGTCAAATCGCCGTCGCGAAGTCGACCCTGGTCGGCTGTTTGTGCACCAAAGATGGTCGGACCGAAGACGATCGTTTTCTCGATCTTTCCATCTGCCGGATTTTTTTTACTCATTTTTTTCCTCAATGGGGTTAACAATTTTATGGGCTGTGACATTACGTTTTACGCCGTTAATTACGGTAGAATTTTTCTCTGATGTATCTTTGAAATCAATTTAAAAGTTTCATTGATTTTTTACGTAACGGGGTTAATAATTTTATGAGCGGTAAAGTTACGTTTTGAGTAATTAATTGCGGCAGAATTTTTCTCTGATGTGTCTTAGGTAGCAATTTTAAATTTTTATTGGTCTTTTTGCTTAATAGGATTAATATATCCGACAATGAAATTCCTTGCAGATTTGGTAACAGTGAATTAGTTAAGGAATGAGATTTTCTCCATAGCATACGTAACACGAGTGTCGACACAGTAAAATTCTATGAAATTCTCATCAAAATGTACGTATCTGTACATATCGTTATTTCGAAGTGCGATCCGAGAGATAAGGACTCGTGTACCATCGATAACGGGACGATCGTTCTCCGAACTACCAAGTCGTCGGTTTTCCTTGCTATTTGAAGTAGAAATAACTCCAACGAAATATATTCTACGAAGCTTGCGGATAAATATCAACTCTGTACTAATTTACTGTTCGATTATAAATGCTTTTAATATTTCACAGCCGGTCCTTATATAATGAAAAGGTATAGTTCTTCCGAAACCACCGCGGAGTAAAAGGTCATTGACCTCTTATTGCGTACGTCCTGGTATCGCGAGACAAAAGACCGAATAAATACAACAAATCGTCCTATATCGTCGAAAACAGAACAGTTTCAGATATTCCACTTCCGATAATAGCTTTACTTACTGGCAACAAATTTGATTTGTGTTAAAATTTTATTGTAATTGCCATCTAATTAAATTGTCCATAGTAATTTGAAAGTAGAAGTATAGTTTAGTTATGAATAAAGATCAATCTGAAAAATTGCATCAATTTAACTATTTCCTTTTTACTTTAACACTAGAACTACCGGAGTTATATTTATTATCTTTAAATATACTAAATGAGTACTTTGGAGAACGGGAAGTTAAGAGGTTTATAAAATAGAAGTGAACATTTACTATATTGCTCTCCCATCAATGTGGAGAGTTTTTTGAAAAAATTGGAAATCGGTCATTTTGACCGCATGGTTGCTTAAATGTCAGTCGTCATAGACACCCTGAGAATAGACTTCACGAATATTACATGTTAACAGATACCATAAATATTCGATAATTATTTTGAAAAAAATGCAACTCGGAAAATCGGAAAGACGCACTAAACAACGTCCACGGTCACCGACGAAGATACACGCCAAGGGGAACGCATTGAAACGGCCGCTGTAGATAACGTTATCCGTTTGTAAAAACAAAACTATCTTTATCAATGGGACGATTACAGTGTAAAGAAAGAGTTCGGAATACCGAGGACTGTTAAAATATAATCAGATTGTAAGGGACCAGACGCACGAATGAGATCCCGGCGGAGAGCAGATGTTGAAGGAGCATTATCTGCACTTGCGACGCGGGAAAGATAAAACCGAAGGATTTCATTGGTCGAAAATCACGAAACGATAGACAAGGGAATTCGCGAAACGCCGTCCTTCGTCGTCAAATGCGCGTTCTCCAAATTGCGCGTGCGCGGATCCCCGCGCGATGGAAATGATTTATTATTTGTATAAATTGAACGAGATGCTGCTAAAATATTTATTGCGGAAAAATTCGAGTTCTTATGTGAACGTTCTGTGATACTCTTAATAAAATGAAACACAAGGATTGCTTAAATGTAAATAGATACAAATCCTAAAGCGCATGGCGGTGCAGTCGGGAAAGAACGTCCTTCCACCGGAAGCAAAAGAAAGCGTTGAGCCTCGGCAGTATGGCGCGAAAAATTGAATGCCTCAACTGGTGACTACTATAATTTTATCTTAATGCTGTTAATTGATATACTGAAATTTACTGATGCCGTAGAATATGATTGTTTGTGTCCATCTACCTTCTAACACTCACGATTTATGGTATTACGTGGTTTATAGAAAAGGGGATGGAAAAATTTGATGTTCTATGGTAATATTGAGTTTTTACGTGTACCAGACTGTTATAAATAATATCGTACGTTTTTGCGTGGTTGGACAAATAACCACCGACGTGAAACAAACAAAAATCATAAAGTAAGGAATTAATATCTGCAGAATGAAGTAAATTTGTGCGTCACGGTAGAATTTTGGAAATTTTCGAAACCCGTGCGCGCTTTTATAGTGCTTCGCTACAAATTAACAATTCGGTTCTCCGTTAAAAGTTACCGATAAAATGAACGTATTATTGACCTGCTGATTTTTCTGCATTCATAGGAAATTTTAGTCTGCAAATATGCACAGAATGCATTAATTAAATAAAGTATAGAAAATATTCAAACTATGGTACCTCTTATAATTAATGAATAGAACAAATCTCCCTATTTACGTTCCAATTCCTTTAATGTGTTTGTAAAAATTTGAATTTGATTAAACATTCGCGGTCTACTTGTTGTTAAGTAATTCAAAGTAATATCCACTATAAAGAAATCATTACTTGGTAGTAAATCACTACTTGTGCGTTATATCTTGATATATCGAATAATATAAAATAAACTACTAGATTAATATTACGAATATAAAATAAACTATTCTGTTCTTCAAGTTTGTCACCATAACCCGCGCAACTATAGTGTCATCTGATATTACGGGGTGTTAAAATGCGATTATTGTATATTCGTAATGTTACCATAATAATTTATTTTATGCTATTCGCTATATTCCAGATACAACTCACAAGTAATCAATGATACTTTATTGTTTGCAACATGCGAAATGCATTTTCATTGAATAATATGCGGACAAATATAATAGCGTATCGTTAAGTGTTTACCAACGTTATTGTTCTCAAATTTCAGTGAAAATTCGTTCGAAATCGTTCGCTTCAGAAATTCTTCGACAATTTCTTAAAGACAAATGTAATATTAAATACGTAGAAACAAAGGTCATAAATGAAATTCGAGGTAAAATAAGATATTCCGAGCTCGATGGTTTCAGAGTTAAAATTTCAATGGATCTTCGCCTATTTACCGGGATACTGGGTCACAAGTCGTAAAACTAAATTCAGAGTTACGTCTAAACCGGGTTAAAAATGCATTACGCTGCACCAAAAATGACTTTACGAATGATCAAGAGAAAAGACAAATCGATAGCGCGATCAAATTGACAAAGAAAGAGTCGGTCGCTAAGTAACTACATCAAAACGAAAATAATGACTAATTCATTAAATTCGCGCGGGAGATATTTCGAATATAGGCATCGGTATGTTGAAAAATTGATTGTAGTTCGGTAGCAGAACTAATTCTTTCAAGAATGTAAAATAATAAATATAAGTTCAATTGCAACCATCTGACTGTACACTTTCCAGTTCTTTTGAATAACAAACCCACAACATTGCCGTGTTATCGCGGTTAAACTGTTCGTCGTTTCTCTGTCTCCTATGTTCACGAAAAATGATACGTACTTCTGCAATTGTCCAGCTAAGTTATAATATTTCAAATAATGGCATTAAATCTTAGTAGTCAACCCTATCGCCACTTAGCATTTAACATAGCAAAATTTAAAAATGTGCATCGTAATCGATAACCTTGAAACGGAGCTACAACGATCCTGATAATACTCCAAGAAGAATCATGAAAATACGAGCGTCATTGTAACCTCGAGCATCATTCCACCACTTCGTGCATGTTTGTACACGAAACATGTAATAAGAAACCGTTTCCAAAGAACGACTACGATCGTAGATCGCTGCGCCGTTTCGCCAGAGGTCGCGGCAGAGGTCTTCACGGCTGCCGGCGAAATGCTATCGGGGAGCTTTGTCCGTTTCTAAACTAATAAATACTCCCAAGGCTTTCTTTTTCACCGATGATACAAACTCATTATGACGAAGGATGAAAATAACGGAAATTGTCGATGTAATGCATCAATCATCCCCAACAATCACGAAGGAAGATTAAAATGGAAGAAAAGCAGATAATTCCTTATCGGTTTCGGTATCGGTTTGACCTCAAATTTCACATTCGTAAGGCAGAATCGACCCTATCCCAAGAAAAAGGACTCACCGTGGCGCGGGTTTTAGACCAAGGGCAAGCAGCACATCGATGCCCGCCATCTTTTGTTCCTGGCTGACGTGATTGCCACTCTTGGCACGCTGCTGATGATGATGGTGCTGGTGATGCTGCTGCCGCCTCTCCGTAGCCGGCTGATGGTGCTGCGGTTGCTTACTGTCGGGCAGGCCGTTGTTGCCGACCACTTTCTGGCCAGTTAACATTTTAGCATGGGTGACCTTGAGGAGGGAGCGCTTCGCGTCCTCGACCAGCATCTTGGTGACCGGCTGTACGTTCACCGGTACGCCGATCGTCGGTACGGCACCACGACGCAGCCTACTGCGCACAGGAAGACCAAGCACAAGGTGCTCCATGTCCTTCTCGTAGGAGTCGTTCGTAAAGTGGAGGGAGCATATGCGCGCAGTTTGTATGTTGAACGGTATCTCGCCGTTCGAGAGGGGCACGCGACCGCACGCGCGTACCCATCGCGAGCGCACTTCCGGTATCTGGGGGAATCGATGGTAGCGGATACGACGTCCGCGGGTCCTACGATGACTGTTGCGGCACGTAGCCACGGCGCACTGCGGCATCCTAACCTCCTAATTTCGTTCTCTCGTTCTTGGTATCGTGCGCACTCATACACGCGCGAGCGCGTGAATTTAGATTCCAAAGCGATAATCGTCCACGCTACGACATCCTTGACGATACCGAACGATTCTTAACGCCGATGATCTCTTTCACTGGGCCGTATCGTGTTCACTGCCGCTACAGTGCATCGTCGTGGTCGAGAATGAAGAGCTTCTCTTGTCGAGGCACTGGTAAGCTTCGTTCCTTTGTTTCCAATGTGTACACGGTCCACGACCGAAGTGGTTAGATCGTACCGTTGTGTTAGTCCTCGATAAATGACGGCCGAGGTCGATATTTCGATGGCAGATTACACGACACTGTTGAAGATCTTCGTTTTCTTTGGTTGCAAACGCGTGACTAGATGTGTTTTGCCGGTCAGTGTTCCTCCATATAACGTGGTGCAGGATGACACTTGGATACTCGACACGCGCACGTGGGTGAACGCGTATTCACAGACGCGGGATGAGAGAACTTTCGAGCCGTACCTTCGATTTGCTCCTCTTCGATCCTCCGTATCCTTTCTCGCGGCGTGACACGGTACACGTGCACGCAAAAGAGAAACAGAGACCGCGGTAGCGTCCTCAAAGGACGTCCGGAGAAAGCACAACTGCGAGCGTAGATATAGCGGCGACGTCGCGGAACGTGAGAATCGCCGAGACAGTCGCGCGACGGAAGCACTCTTGCGTACTTTCGATGACCGCGGGAGGTCGAAAGGGCATCGGTACCGCCCTGCGTGCGACGCCCTGCGAACTGTGGGTAGCGACGTAGAAGGGGACCGGAGACCAACGAGCGAGAGAGACGAACGGTGGCAGGGGAGAACGGATGGAGGGGGATGGAGCGCAGCGACGGAGCACCGAAAAACGTGTGTGTGCGTGGGCCTCCCGGCAGACGCCGCCGCTTCCTCGCCTCAAATTCAAAACGTCACACGCACACGCGGTCGGGCGGCTCGTATAAATCGACCGTCCAATAGAAATGGTAGGGGAGGAGGGTTGCGAGAGACGAAACACGTCGGAAGAGCAAAAAGGACGGGAGGAAACGCGTGTCGCACACGTCTTTTTCCGCGACACGTGCAAAAGACAGGCCTCTAGCCGTCGGCGAAAGGTGTCGCCTCGTGTACCTTTCTCCGTCCGTGACGATTAGCACTGGGGCGATCGTGACGTTGATTGGTGGGCGGACCGTCAAGATGGCGACGGGCGACGGTGGCCGAAGGGACGATCGTCGACGAGGATGCACGAAAATCGCCGAACGGTTTCACGCACGACTCGCGGTATCACGAGAGAGCACCAGTGGGGTCAGCCGGCCGCGTCTTCTCGCGACTGTGCAAAGAAAGAAACGGAAGCACGGCAGTACTTCCTTCCGGAAGCGCGCTTTAGAGTTTTGGGAAACCGGTGGGAAAACACCGTGCACGTTTTCGTAATTTAATACCCCGTGTATCACGCGTGACAGACAGCGTGCTAACTACCGCACGCGCGCTGCTTCTCCTTCGGACTGGCCGATCGGGTCCGGCCGTGGAACAAGAGACAGCCAGTGGCAGCTGCGTGTGCCTCCTCGTGTCTGCGTGAAACCGGTGAACCAATGATCGTGCTCCGGTGCCGTCGCGGCAGGGATGACGAGTACCGTGGAGGGGGCAGGGTTGGAAAGGAAGAGAGGCTAGGGAGACAGGGAAAAAGAGGGAGGAGGTCACCGCTACCGACTAGGGTCCTTTAGGGGTTCGCCACCCCTCGACGCACGCGGTCCTCCTCTCCTCTGTTATCCGGTATAACCAACCGCTACCGACTACCGCCTTCTCCTCGCTTCCCCTCGCGCCATTCGCTCTCCTTCGTCCACGTTGCGCTTCCTCGACCTGGTCCTCGCAGGGCGTTAGGTTACGCGCTCTTTTTATCTTCATCCCTGCGCGCGGCAATGGGATCGCTTTGTGTGCGAACGCACTAAACTCCGAGACGACTATTGTACGGCAAATGCGCGTTAAGAAGAATTATCACAGTTTCTCGTCTTCCTGCTTGCATTTTTACAAAACAGTACGACACTACTCGGGCTGGTACACTTTGCTGGGGGATGTTTAGTATATTTGCTACTAATATTAATTAATATCGTGGAAATTGTGGTCCGCGGACCGGTACGCAGAAAATTTTGTACTAAAATATATTTAAAATAAATAACTTGATCTTTGATAAATCGATTCAGCAAAAATTGAAATTAGCGTTATAAGTAATATAATATGAGTTATTTATATAAAAGAGGGCCGCGTACAAATTCTACAAATAATGCTGGTCCGCGGTCGGAAAAGTTTGGAATACGCTGGCATAGAATAGTTTGCAGTACCAACTCAGAATTGTATTAAACTAAAAAATTGCGGTAGACGTTTGATAGAATGTTTCTCTAGTAAATTTTAGTAAGCTATATTTCCCGGTTATGAAGATTTTTCGTAGAATTCCATCATACTCTTTCTGAAGCCGTACCTCTCACCTATTGTTACTATTCAGTTTCCCATAGCATCTTAATGCACGGCACAAAGGAAAGGAAAACTTGACCCCGTTCGATCGTAGCCAAACCAAAACTGTATTGCAGTCAACGATCAATAAGTCGGTCTAATTGTCCGGCTAAAACAGAATTCACCGGAACCTATCGAGAAAACTGTAAAAACTGATCTGACGTTCTCCACGATCGATAAGGATCCATCTCGTTGTTAAAAACGATTGCGTTTGGAGAACGGCGTCGCATTCAGCTTCGGATTTCAAAAGATTTTCAGATTACTCTGGAAATATATTTATTCAGGAAGATCGTGCTAGGTCGATTTCTCACATGGAGAGGGAAAAAAATGAAGAACAAGGAAAGGGGATCTGGCATTGAGCGAGGAGTCACTGGGGATGTTTGCACCACGGCTCCCTTCGGCGTTTGCAACACCTTCGCTCGGAAGACTTCGTATCATTCAAATTATTCGTGCCGTTGGAGCTATTAATGTATTAGTTTGATGATCATTAAAATCACAGCATCGAATAAAATTCAATGATGGTATCACGCGTGCAAGCATTAGGGAGAATTTTTGCCAATGAATAATTCATACTCGAATGAAGCCTCAGATTGAAGTACTACTTCAAAAATATAACAGTAATCGCTCCCTGTACGTTAAAAGATGAAATTTAAATTCGAAACAGTTCAAAAGCTGTACAAGAAAGAGTTTTAATCCGTGTTTGAACAAATAAAGAGCACGAAATACTGCTGAGGTAATTTCTATTCCTAGATTGCTTATCAGTTTCGAATCTTAGAAATTATTGCACGCAATTATTCTTTTTTGTCATTAATACAATGTCTGCTGTATTATAAAAATTAGTAAATGCTACAAAACTAAGAATTTTAATATCATTCTTTAACCTTTCGTATCCAAAAACTCGTGTTCTCCAAAAGGACGCAGATCTTTTTTAAAGACGCATGGCGTCCTAGTGGCGAAAATTATTGCCGTAATTTCGCAATGTCGAATTAATAACATTAATAAAGAACCAGTTTTCGTGATCTCAAGGACGAGCGCAATAAATTAACGGCACGCCTCGGCAATACTCTGTTCGCCACGTCGGCCATCTTGGTCCGATAAAGAAAGCACGCGTAACAGATAATGAACGTTTCTTCGTGTATCAGCGGGATTAATGGTTCCGAGTTATTCTATTGGTAGTTCGCTACGACTGTGTACCATGGATAGGTTTCCTGCTGATGAAATAAAAGGGCAGTTCTAGCACGAAAACTCTATTTCGTGCGTGCAAGAGGGTGTGTGTTCTCCTGGGATATTTTCATGATTTCCACATTGTTTACGAATTCCACTTGCAACCACTGCAAGATACATTAAGTGTAGGAATGTATTTTGTAAAAAAATATCGCCGTATCGAGCTGTAAAAACGGCTTTCTGTCTCGTCGTTATGATAACGATAACAGGAAAACTTCCGACGTTTCCAAGACTTGTTCCAGTGTCGTTTTTACCCGAGCTTCGAACGGTATGACGATGCGTGTAATTGTGATTTTAATAATATCAATTAAACGCTCAACCCCGAAAATTGTGTATATTTTTGCACTTATAATAATACGGTACCAAAGGATATTTCTATTATTATATTAAAAAAAAAGTCAATAAATAACGAAGGAGTGTTATAAATAATTTCATACACAGCGCGGCGTAATTTAGAAACTTCCTCTGACGATATTGTCATAAACAAACGTTGCGTTCGGTTTAAAAATAGACGTTAAATAAGCAATCCCTCCCTGGAGAACAATCGGAATTATCGAATTTCCCTCCTGAATCATCAGTCGCGATAACAAAAAAAAGGCATCTTGATGATAAAAATTCCTGGTGCGCCAAGATCTCATCGCAAGATATAGGCAAGCTCTCGCAGCAATTCCTACAACATCACACCGAGAACCTTCCCCTTCGACATTGCGTATAACCGGCACGACCAACGTCAGAGCGTATCTCCCCCACGTTTCCAGATCCCTTCCCCGGCGTGCAACAACGATTTCCCAAGAACACTTCTGCGAAAACTCACAATAATCCTGGTACCACCAACGGCCATGGTTAGATGTGCCTTAGCAGAGGTTCACGTTGAGGCAGCGAATAGTTTTTGCTTCGGTGCGTGCTCCCTTCTTTCGCCTGCGTGCAGTCGAAGAGAAGCCATCGAAAAGAGGAGAAGCAGGCACGAAAGGCCAGGCCTCGCTGTGGTTCACGCGGGCTCTCAAATAAGGACAGACCGATTTCCGGTGGTCTCACTCTCCCCCTCCGACCCTTCGTCCCAACGACCCGACCCCACCACGGGCAGATCGGAGAGTTATCCGTCTTTCCCTTTCTCGCTCCCGTTGCTAAAGACAGCCCGTTCTCTCTTGCTCCTATGCAAGACGAAGTCTCGTGGTCTTCGTCATCGGCGATACGCCGCGATCCGTCTCTGTCTCTCGGGTACCAAAGGAGCACGCGCTTGCTCGCTCCGTCTCAGAGGCTAGAGAGTAACACCATCTCCGTCGCTCGCACGTTAGACGTGGCGAGACCGTCTTCGTTTAATATCTTTGATCCTTGTTTAACCCAAGCGCAGCCTGTGTGCGGGCGCTTCGCACAGCTGGCACAGGAGGGAAATAAGCCAAGGCGTCTCCGACTCGGGGCCACCAGACACGGCCGCCTGGAGAACGACCAAGAAGGATGCGCAGCTGCGACTCTCCTCTCTGCCTGTTTTGTACGGCCTGTGGGGCAGGTCGAAAAATCTTCGCGAGGCGAAAGACTCGACTCGTTGCCTGCTACCAGCCGACGCGATTTCAACTTCTTTTTATCGGAGGCGTTATCGGCGCGGCGGAAATATCTGGCGATACGGGGGTTCGTTAATCGACGTTACTTCAACTCTGAACGCATTCCGTACTTCTTCGCCGATTACGACAGCAGTGGCGGGTTATTTTACTGCGCAGGAGCCGCAGCGGAAGGACGTTGGATTATTTCCCGTGATGTCGGATATACTTGGGGGAAATTGTTCTTTTTTTATGTAAAACTAGGGTGAAATATTGTAACTTGAAGATTCATACTTCCTACCGTATCTTCGATTAAGGATTCCATAATGGAGTTTACTTTATCGGTCATGGTACACCGTTAGAAAATCGAAAATGAGTGGTACCCGGGCATTTTTAATCCTTGAACGTAATCGTGAAGATTAATAACTCTCATTACTGTACAGTTTGCACAAAATTACGTAGTTGGTTTTCCTTAATATGGTAAAATATGAAATCTGATAAATCTTGTAAGATGTTGTTCCTCCCCGTACCAACCGCCAAGGGTGAAAATATTCGTTAAAATTATTTTAATTAATCACACAGCTGTAGCAAAAAGAAATATATCTTCGCAAATTATGAACAGCACACGATGCATTTAAACGGAAATCGTAATTGCTATTCGATGCTTGAAACCTATCTTCGCCGACGAGTCTGCAAGTACGAAGACTGGCGCATGCGCGGAGAACGTGCTTGCTGAGCACGCAGAAGATCGAAAAGTTTCTGCCTCTGAGCGATCGAGAGACGCGGTACCGCTAACCAATGCGCTTTCCCGGCATTTTTCTCCATCAATTATCAAAGATTTATGCAGTTCAGATGAAGCTGCATATTTTTCAGAACAATTAATAGCTTGAAAAATGACACCGATAAACGTTATCTTTAAATGACCTAAATTAATTTCCGATATTCCTGTAGCAACGTGGTTGTTACTGTTTCTTTGACCTTCATTCGGTCCTTGAAAAAAGTGCACTAATGTCCGTAGAGTCATTTTTGACCCGTAGTATATTTTACATTAAGAAAACAGGATATTTTACAAATTTTTCTTTATTACAACTTTACTAAGAATAATATGTATTCCCTGTGTACAATTTATTTCGATTTGGATTAAATTAAATCTCGATTGGGGTGAAAAAAGATCTCAGGAAGGGATGAAGGTCAAATGATAGCTTGTAACTTAAAAATATTTCATTGTTGAGCAAAAAGAAGAGGTAATTTATGGTAAAATCATGGAATAAAAAGATTAACAAAAATTGGTCCAAAGGTCACACTTTAGAGGTATCCTCTTCCTAAGCGAGAATATTTCTTCCTGAGTGAAAGGACCAAAGTCCTTGAAGTCCGCGAAAAAACTGACTTTCTAGAATTGAAGTACGCATAAACAAACATGTCGATCATACGAATAATTGTAGGCGGCGAAGACAACAAACGCGACGACTCACGTTTCGTTTACTCGTGATCGGTAAAACCGGGTACACCGACGAAGTGACGGAGGAAGTACGTCAATGAAAGTGACTCACGGCGAAGTATTTGCACGCAAGAAAATATATCTTCGTTACCATAGGAAAAGCATGACGTCACGTTTCGTTTCGTGTCGCGCCTGCATCCAGACGACCGATAAAAGAAAGGTCACCAGCCAGTCGCAGAATCATCTTTCTTTTTTCACCACCCTAAGAATATCAACGTCTAACCACATCCAAGGTAATCCGAGGTAATTCCATCGACAACGTCGACGATCGACGAAGAAATGCTAAATCCGTATCGTCGAGAACATCGCGAAACCCAAAAGCCATCGGTTCTCCAAAGCGAGTCAAGGGCAAGAAGAGTAGCTGCCACGATGGGAGGAATTTTTCGTGAAAATACGAAAAAAGGAGAGGAGAGAGAGAAAGAAAGGTGGCTTCTAAGGGGCTCACCTGGCTCCACGAGATATTCCGCCGTCTCCAGGTCACCCCTCGGCTCGTTTTCCGGGTACTTCGGCCGCTTATTACGGCGGCCTAAGGGATGGTATCTTTGGTACACGGCGCGCTCTAGGTGGTTCACCCCTCTCTCTTAAGGGGCAACCACCCCACTCACGTGGTTCTTCCTATCTCGGTCTCGCTTCGGTACTCCCTGACAGTCAGGCTAAAGCGAGAAGGCTTGAGAGAAGGGGAGACACCCTTCATCCTTGAGGCGGGGTCCCGGCCACCCCGCTGCTAGGTTCGCTAGGATCAATACCCGCCATCCGAACCGAAGTCCAAGCCACCCTCTCTTTGCCTGCGCTGCCAGGCTGCCAGGCTTCCTGTTTGCTTCCTTGCTTGCCTGCCTGCCAAAACCTGCCAAATCGGCAACCCAATTGTATCCCGACCACTTTACCACTATCCGCGGACACGGGAATTATACTTTTGCCTTACTTGCCGCGCATCTATGACTCGATGGACACGTGACATCAATGCGATATTGATTATAGGCGAGAGATTAATGATCGATGAACAAGTGCAAAGAGAATGGTACCGAGCTGGGGTTAAAAGTCAACTGCCATCGTTACTGTTAAGATGTTGGGAGCAGCGTTTCGCTGGATCGATACGAGCCTACGTGAGCGGGGCTTGGTACCCAGGTTTCAAGGTCGAATAGGACGGAGGACGGAAGAATCTTGCGGCTGGGGTGAAACGATTCGGGACTTGGTTTTGAGCTTTGATTGGATAGTTTGATTTTTTTGTCAGCTTCAAGGTTATGAGGGTTTACAGTGTATAATTATGATATGGAATGCAAGATGCAATTGCAAAAGGGAATTCTAATGACCGTGATAAAGGTATTCTGAAATTGTGTCACGTGAAAAATTGATTAAACGGCTTCTACAAGTTTTATGGATCCAGTTGCGAGGTATTTATGCTTGCATATCTTTAATGTTCAACTTTTATTTTTAAAGAGTCTCTCTTTTAGGGTTCTGAAGATCGATGAGAAGATTGATGGCAATCTTTTGTTATAAAATTAGCCTCAA
The DNA here is from genome assembly GCA_963989415.1 of Cerceris ruficornis. NCBI lineage: Eukaryota > Metazoa > Arthropoda > Insecta > Hymenoptera > Crabronidae > Cerceris > Cerceris ruficornis. Next base: position 9,199,183 of record OZ022523.1, read on the forward strand.
ACGTAATATACTTCGTTTGCGGATAAACGACTCGCATGGTACTTACGGTGCAAACTTTGCAGGTCCGAACTTCATTCTAAATTACTTTCACTTTTAGCGCCCGTCTAACAGAGAAATTCTAGAGATATACAGAAAAGAAAGGACGAAGAATCGTCGCGATGCAGTTACGCAGATTGCAATGTATAAAGTACGATCACACGATCGATTGTTCGAAGTTATGTTTAATTCATCTCCTCTTTGTCCTCGTTGACCGATGTAACCAGGTAGAGACACTACGACTTCGTGTCTCGAAGAGTCAAACCGTCTAACGAAAATTTACCGAAGCTAGTCCATCGAATTTTATTATTTAACTTCATTCGTCCGTGATGGTCTTTTTTCACCGAAATCGGGATTTAACCCTAGAACTACCGGCTTTATATCAATTACATTTAAATATACCGAATAAGTACTTTGAAAAAAGAGGAATCGAGAGGTTTAAAGGATGCTCGATTAAGTAAATAAAGTTTTATCAGATAGAAGTGGAATATTTGCTGTATTGCTCCTCTATCGATTTGGGGAATTTTTAGAAAAATTGGGAACCGGTCATTTCGACCACCTTGGTAATTTTAGTGTTAATTTAAATCGAATCGAAACAAATTGAAGCCAGTGAATACATATAATTCTCAATAAAGTTATTGTAAAGAAAAAGTAAAAAATCTTGTTTTTTTATTTAAAGCAGAAAATTGAGTGCGGGTCAGCAAAGACCTTAGGGATTTTAGTGTGATTTTGTTAAGGAGCGGGTGAAGATTGATTTCATCCGAAGATTATTTTTGTCCGACGAACTTTAACAGGAGGAATATCGAAGATTGACCTGGAATATTTTATATATCCGCAGGAAAACAAAAAGGTGGACAATTTTTTAAGGAGGCCTTTTCATCCCTAGGACGATGTTTCGAAAAAGTTAAACTATATGGGCAAACTCTCAGATATTTTCGGATTTTAAAAATTGTCAATCTATGCTTCCAAAATGGTACCGTATACTACAATCACCCTCAAAATATAAATATTCTCCCAAAAATAAAAGAAAAATACAATACGCCGAAAACCATCACATTTGTGCCGTTTACACGCAACTCCCGAAAACTGACAAATTTAAAACAAACTTTCTTCGTGACTCTATTTATACGGCCATACAAGTTTACCACTTAAACTTTGTCTCGCTTTTCGCCGCACTTTGGAGATTTACGAGAATAACTTGCAAGACGTTTTCCAGACTCGACAGCAATTCCGACTCGAACAGCTTTGGTAAAAATGCAGCAAGTGCTTTTCCTCGTAAATACAATCGAACTCTACCGGATAAGGCGAACTTAGAATGTATTCTCGATGCGATTGCGATCCCCGAAGGAAAAATCTACATTTTTAATTATACCTAAAGTTATCCGAAACCTGTCCTATCGCACTTAGAAATCCCTCGCAGTTTCGTTAGATCCTGCGGATCTATTCGGAGTGTTCACCACTCGTTCAGATCTGGTTTCACGTTCGAGTTTGGCGAGTATCGGAAGAACATTCAAAACCGCGCCTGTTGCTCCTGCATCGACGCAGCCAATCAAAACCTGACTTCGGAATACCACGGTTGAAAAAGACCGCAAATAACGACTGGATGCTCTCAGCCCGAATTTCCGATCCAACTACGTAAAACCGGGACCATCCCTTCGCGAAAAGAGAGGAAAAAGAATACAACAACAACGCATGCAGAGATTTCTACTCGCAACGTCTACCGCGAGATTTCAAGGACAAAGGAAACGTCGAATAAAAACTTGCGCGTAGAAAGACCAATTGTACGATATCAACAGACACGTGGCGAGGCACAAATTTGAATGTAAATGGCGAAACAATCGTGTCCTAAGAATTACCACCTCCTTCGACCTAATGAAACCACTATCGACTTTTTGTTCCAATCGTCAATAGGCATTTAAACAGCTTACGTAATTCCATCAAATAATTCCGACTCTATTTCAAACGTAACCACGTCCACGGCTACCGATTCTCTCGGTAACTCGTCCACCGGATATTTCGTTAACACCTCGATTCCATATTTCGATGATTCCTCAGAAATACCCACCGTTGATTTTCATTCTCAGATATCAATTAATCAATTCACGCCATCCTACCTGCAAACTTTGCAAGCGAAGAACGAAAGGATGGATTCCCTAGCAACAGCATACTTTTTTCATACTTGCCAGCAAAGGGTTAAGGGAGGAAGATCCGTCCATCGCTTTCCACGGAATCCAACGTCCCCGGTTGGGGCTGCCGGGAGAGAACCTGCTCTTTCTTCCTCTCGTTATAGCTGCAAACGTGACGGGGTGCGCGAGAGGGGTCAGAGAGTCCGTTCGGAGGGCGGAATTGCGAGGGGGATTTCCAGGAGTGAGCGAGCAAAGTGAGAGAACGAGAGGAAGAGGGAGATGGGACGATGGCGAGAGACAGAGGGGCTCGAAGGCATGCCCGAAGGGGTCGTTGGTGGTGGCATTGCACGATGGTAACGGATGGTAACCGACCGGGCTTGGATCACCCGATGACGTCACTCCTGCGTTACCAGGATACCAAAGATCAAAGACCAATGTTAAACGTCACCTTCCCCGGGTGCCGTCGAGGTCGGAGCCGGACTAACAATAGATTATTCTTCCTCTACGTCGAATGTCGCGGTGTCTGTTGTACTTATGGTAATGATATTTCTGTCGTCGATTCCGATCTCTATCTGACCAACCACCGAGGAGGAGGCCCTCGACACGGAGGGACGAGGAGGGGATGAAGTTACGATTACGAGCCGTTTCGATCGCTGATATTTTATTTATACCTGTTGCGAGATATCGGGACAAGGATACCTGATAAAGCAGGCGCATCGAAGGTAGTCGGTAATGATCGTTTCGAATGTAGCCCATGATGTTTGGTCTACCATTAACCCCTTGCTGTTTGGATAGTTTCGTTTTCTACGGTCGATGGTCGAATGGAATTGACTTTTGGATGTATTACGTGGCCGAGTATTTGAGCGTTATGCGAGTCGCTCAGAAGCCAATGCGGTTAAGTCCATTTTTCAATATTTTCTGATTTTTCTAAATCTTAATGAAATGAAGTTTGTTCCATTAAGATTCACGAAAATCAGGAAATATCAGGAAACTTACTTAACCGCTTTAGTCTTCTGCGCGACTCATGTATGCAGTGATGAATTTTTTTTCTTTTTACATATTTTTTGTACGATCGATTTTCTTGTTTTTTTTAGATGGAAGTGACTGGAAATTTGAGCTGATCTTTAGGTGGTTAAAAGTGGTTCTGGTTCAACTGAAGTTTTTAACGACTATTCATTGACCGTCGACCTGATTAGACGCTTTTCCATGTTAAAAGTTCAGCAACCGTTTATACCTCGGCTGGCTTTATTGCAACTGCAACATCACTATCTGTCTTTATGATATAAATGTTTAAGTAAGCTTTTACGAAGCTGACACTTGCAATTTTCGTGATGAAAAGTAATTAATGGAGATGATTAAAATATTGGATACAAGTTACCTAACAATTCCCCCAAGATAATCGCAATAATTGTCAGTTATTTCTATTATGAAGGCTCGTCTAAAGGACGAATCCTCGTCATCTGTCCGCCAACGTTTAATTTCGCCAAAATTCGATAGCCTCCGCTAAAACGATCGGCTTTAAACAGCCGCAAATACTGATTTCTACGAACCGCAAAGTTCTCAGCCTACGCAGTCAAGCTTTAACCTTCAAACGGCTGTGCAGGTCGAAATCGGGGTCAATTCTGGGCGGGGTGGACACTCTTTCCTTCTCCGATTTCGATTCGGTCGCGGGAATCGGCATGGCCGAAGATATACTTTAATTGTAAATGAGGAAACGGTATACTCCCGGTACCGTTCAAAGATCTACGATCTTCCTCCGTGACGGTGGATCAATTTTCAGTTTTCAACGTTTCGCCGCGAGTTTACATCATTTTCGATTGTATTAACAGATTCGCAACCGGTAACGTTGCCTTACGTCATTCGGAAATCTTTGGTGAACGCTGGAGACGTAGTCCTACGTGTTTTCGGAATCTTTAGATGGTTACAGGCAACGTGATGCTATGTTTCAGGTATTTAGCTTTTAATTTTAAGATTTGTAATTGAATACTGAAGACGCAGACTTGCTGTTTATATTGAAGAGATATTGTTACCATTAAAACCTAAAACTAGATTTGCGAGTGTTAAATCTGTTACGCTTAAATACCGTAAATAATTGCTATGAAAAAACAGTGATCAAGCTGGGAAAAATAAATCAGTCAAGTAAATTGTGTATTACAAGATACACCTGAAATATCTACTGTACCGTTTTTTTATAAACTTGTGAAACTTTTATAAAATTATAGGAACTCGTCAATTTCATGTCTACCGTAGATCTAGTGTTAAAAAAAAATAAGTGCACATTCAATGCTATCTTACTAATTATCACCGCCTTAATATTACTACCTCGATATTACAAGAATATCTATAAATTTTAATAATACGATCAGCAATTCTAAGACCTCTTATCCACCTGAAAGGTGCAAACAATCTTCATAAAAGCCAACGGTTCAAAAGTCCCCTAAATCCGTATGAAAATTGCGCGCAAACTGAAAGCAATAAATGTAACAATCGACTTGAAGCTTTGACAGAGTAATAAGAATCCTACCGAGCAACAACGTTCCTAAGATCTGCAGAGCAAAAGGTTCGAAAATACTTCGAAACTGACCGCGAAGAACCGCCCTATCCCTCCAAGACAAAGCATTTCCATGGCTCCAGGTACCAAGCGTCCAAGGTCGCGAAGGGAACCGCCCGACCCGGCGAACTTGGAGGCTACCTAGGAACTTCCAAGAAACAGCCGTTGTCCTCCCGAAGGAGCGACCATAAGATGCCTAGGTGCGCCTTGTAAGAAGAGAAAGGGAGAAAAAGATCGAGAGTACCCGGGCCCTTCTGGCCAAGTACAGTCTGGCGCTTTCTTCAATGGCGTGCTGGTACCATCACGCACGGTCGAAGGATCATCGAGAGAGGACTGCCGGAACTAACCCATTTGCATCCTGAAGAATGTCTCGCGAAAAGTATCACCAAACGTGGAGTAATAGAAAATTTCCCTGAATTTCTTATCGGCAGAAGGGATACTTTCATGTACAAACAACCCTACTATGAAACTACATAGTTTACAACTATAATAAGACGTACCTTGCAAATAAGGTACTTGCGTCATATTATCAATTATAAATTAGACTTTCAGCAAATTTTTCAATCCAGCGCTAACACCCTACCACCGTTAGAAACACCGGAACATCTACCAGTATCAATCCAAAGACCCCACCATCCGATACCAACCACCAAATACACCATCAGATTAATAAACACCGAAACTCCAAATTTTCAAGAAAATCCTATCATAATCCAAGAAGCACCAAGTGAAGCAATCTCCATATTCCATGAGCAGGTTTCAACCTGTCCCTTCCATTGAACCTGGTAAAATCACCTTGAAAGTAGGGCGCGCGTTGCAATCGCAGCTGTAAATCTGCCAGTGCGCGCGTTCGTTCTAAGCCTACGAGGATACGTTTAAGAGGAAGCTATCCTACACGCCGACCGGAATAGCCATCGAAGGATACGCGATATCCGCCGACCGACCCCTCTCACACGGCGCAGCCATACGCGCGCACGTCCGTGTGGATGCAAGTAAGCAAATACTCTCCGCGTATAGACGCGCGCAGAGGCAAGTGCGTGCGTGTCGACGCAGTCGCAAGGATCGTCAGAGAGCCGACATCTGGCTGCGGTCCTTCGCCCGAGGGACCGAGGGACAAAGAAGGCCTTCCCCTTTTCTTAGGGGGGCCTTGGGCTGGATTACATCGCGCGCTTTCTCGCTTCCTCGCTTGCACGTAAACCGTACGGCCTGGTTGGTACCGAGGCAGCAACCGGAGTGGTTGCCCGACGACGCTCTCTGCAGGCGCACGTAACGACCCCACCGGTACCGTTTCTATGGTACCGTTCGCGGGGATTAACGCCCCTCCCGGCTCGCAGCAGACCGCTCCACTTTCATCCGGGGTTGAGTCTAGCCTTGGCCTGGGACCAAAACTCCCCACTTTTTGTCACGAGCGATGAACAAATTTTTATGGGCAAATTCGCATTGGTCTTCGGGCTATTTGTGTTTATTTATTAAGACGCTGAATGCTGTGGTGGTCACTGGTGACCGATGGTAATTAACACGTTGAATGCCATGAGGGTCATCGGTGACTGGCGCTATTAACACTAGATTTACGGGCGTAAAATCTGTTAAATTGCTATATATTTAATAAGGACTTTGAAAAAAGAGAGATGCAGCGGCAAAGATGGTAATTCGTTAAGTCATTACTGTATTATAAAATACACGTGAAATATCCACTGTATAGCATCTCTGTAAATTTGAGAAATGTTTATAAGACAAATAGGAACCCGTCTATTTGGCGGCTTCCGTAAATCTAGTGTTAATTCAATGAAATTTCGTAGGACTTTTAAATTGTAATATTTACGAATTTTCTAGTGGATTCAATATTTAAATATTGGCACTAAAAGGGTAAAGTTCTGCTGACTATATAACTACTTGTGCCTATAAGGTATCTGCTTAGTACAGATGTGATTTTCGTCGAAAAAGTTTCACTTCTGTAAAAATGATGAAACTAACGAAGTACAGGTAGAGTTGAACGTATTAATAATTTAATAACAAATACGACGAAGATGAAAATTTGCAAGTGGCGTGACGTTTGAATTGAAGGACAGTTAATTGAATGCCTCGATTTTAATTGAGGATTATTTGAGGGCTAATTGAGGGTACGCATTGCATCGCCTTAAGACGGGGGACCAAAGGTGTACAACAAGTCGAAGTTAGTCATTGAAAGCAGAATACTTCGAGGAATGGTATCCGTGACTTTCGAATCCTCTCTGTTGAACGATGGTGTTAGGGTGGTACAGAATAATTTGTGGTTTCACGGAAATAAACAGAGGTAAAGTAAATACCAGGATAACGTTGCACCGAAAATGTTGGAATCATTATGGTAGAATTTTCCCACCGCAGAGCGGTAATTGTTTCCTCGAGTTTCATAATTCCATGGTATTATATTATTGATATATAAATATAGAATTATGTAATTTTCCATGTAAATGTTCAGTGTATTATGTAATTTTCCAGCTAAATATTCCGCGTATTATGTTACTTTCAATTCCTAAAGTCAACATTATATTTCTAATACGTCATATTCTTTTGATAATGCAAATGGCGATCGTCCAAAGGACGTCATAAATTGCCACTTTTTAAAAAATACCCGGACGGTGTCTCTGGACAATGTGAATGAAAGGAGGCTCGATTATTCATTTAATAATGCGAATTAGAATTTCAGTCTGGATAACGGACTAAACTTCATCTTGCAGTATGGTGATCGTGAACCATCTCGACTGCTGTTGCCCCATAGAATTCCTTCCCCGGCCGTGAAACACGCCCGCGAGGCTACGGGATCTTTTGTGGAAATGAGACCCGTCTCCTGGATGATTAGAAAGCTTCCATGAAGATTTCATTCCTATCTCGGAATGAATTTCAACCGCCAATTCTTAAGATTGGATAATTCAAGCCTCCGTTCCGTGTTGTTAATTCGTTTAAACGACATTACCATTTTATCGCGAGATAAATTCGTGCAAATTTATTTGATGTTCTGATAATTAATTTATATACGATTTAATAAGACCGTTTGTTTTTGCTCCGTTTGCAGCTATATTAAAAATTTCATTTTTGTCTAACGCGTCAATATTAATTAACTTCAAAATGTTATTTGATATCCTTCAGGCGATAATTATTAATTATAACTTCAAGGAAACTAGGATTTCATTATAATTTTCATATTTCTATCTCTTTGACTTAGTTACTAGGAAGATTATTCAAAATATTCCGTATTTTCGCAATTCAGTGAGATCAATGTGAAAAGTTTCTTCCATGTTTGAAGTTGGAGAAATAGTAGCAAGTTTCTCAATTATTTTTAATGATAATGAATCGATTCCGGTATTGGATTAATTTGAAGAAATGCACGGCAGTTTTCTGAAACGTGAATGCTTCTACCTACGCTGGGTAACGTAAATATCGATAGTACCACTGCAAACGCAACAAAGCCGTAATAACGCTGATTGCCACGAACCTTCGTTTAACCTTTATCTGATGAATACGACACAAGTATTGCTAGCTAATTTAATAAGCTAAATGTTTCCTACAAATTGAATTGTTTCGAAATTTTCGCTAACAATAAAAATCATAACCTGTATATCCAATATACAATAGATACTAACTAATTGAAAGTACACTTATATTGTTTTCTAATTATTTCAATACTAATAACAGGCTTAAATTAATAGCAAATATAATTATCATCTGTAAATACCAGTCCTAGTTTTATCACTGATTTTCTTTAAGGATCTACTAACCTATAAAAAAAGTTCATTCTAAAAGAGCAATACCTAAAAATCATTCGTTCAACTTGATGTACAGTAATTCAAGATTCAAAAACGAACAGTCGAAAATGAACTACTATTCCTTTCGTGTTTCCTGGTAAGATAGCACGGAAAGTTTGGAAACCATTCGACATTATCGCGTAAACTACCAGGAAGAAGTGGAGACAGAGGAAACGTCGAGTATACTCCTTCTCTCTATTCTCGGGTAAGTAAGCAAAGCGAAAGAGACGGAAGAAATAGTCATCCTGTTATCGACAGCCACCGCGTTGCTTATCGTTCCACGGTCAATATTTCTCTCCCTCGGTTTTTTCCTTCCTCTCCCTCTTCCCTAATTTTTCGTTGTTAGCGCGCGTTTGCGCGCTCGTTGGGACTCCACTTATCCCCGGCTTTATCGGCCGATAACAGCGATCTCGGATATCGTCGTCGATTACGACGAAGGGAAAAAAAATAAAACCGGCATAAAGGAAGCACTTTACCGGATCGAAAATTCACGTGGCAAGGAAAACTGCTTGCCTTGTTATTCTACGCGTACCGAGCAAGAGCCGAAAACAAGCGTAAATTCGTTCTAAACTTAAGAAAATGCGATGCTTTAACTTATGTGCTGTCGGAAATTTTTAATCGGCCTTAAATTCTGTGACTGACGAAAGAATAAGACTGAATGAATTGGAATGTTATAATTTTAGAATTATGTTATAAATTACGAAACTATGTTTATACCATTCTTTTTTAAGAGTCGTCAGCGATGTAAAACTTTCATTACGATTAAAAATTCTAGAGTTAAAAAGTGACTTGCGATACCTGCAATAAATAGTTAAAACATCGCTTTTATTTTCGAGGAAATTGTCTTTCTTAAAATTTTACCGTCCGAAATGTATATCTATTTCGTTTAAGATGGAACGATAAAGAATATAAGATTAAATGGAGTTTGCTGTTCTAAATTTTTGAAAATTCTTATATCAATTTCCTCTTAAAATGAAATGTAATACACCTGAAGGAAATATAGTACTCACCATTTAATACTCTTCTTAATGATGTTGCTGATGATTCTCTGAGATTTCCTAGTAGGCAGGACAAGGATGTCATTATTCTTCTTTTTCCTTGTTCTTTTTTCTCCAAGATCTTTCTTCCTTCGTTGCCCGTTGTCATGAATGGAACGTTCTTCTTCTTCTACATTAATCAATTCATCTGTTTTAACAGAATTTTGAACCCATTCTGCCACATGATCTTGAACCTTTTGATCGGTTGATAATGTAGACTCTGCCCTCAACTCTTCTTCGTTAATAAGTTCACTAACGGCTGTAGGAGGTCCAACTATACCAACTTCTGGACGTTCCTCCAACCTTTCTAAAGATTCCTTCCTTTCACACTCTTTCTCCACTCTTAAAGTTTCAACCTCCATAGGAACATTTACTTCCACAGTAATAACTTTTGCATCGTTTTCTTTTTCTACTTCTAACTCTGCTTGACTATCCTTTTCAATTTCAACTACATCGCAGTTATCCTTTTTTGCTTCTTTCAATTCTATAGTTTGCTGAACACTGTTATCATCTACATTTTCCTGCACTGCTTTCAGTATTTCATTTAGTGTCTCCTCTTCTTCCGAAAGGACATTTTCCGCAATTTTATCATTAGTTTTAGCTACTGGTTGCTCAACCTTTTTACACTTATCTGTTTCACCATTTGCTTCGTCAGTTTTGTTTTCACATGCTTCCGTCGTCGAAGGTGCTTCATCTTTCGAACAAGGCAAGGAATGGTTATCATTTTCAATTAATTTGTTCTGATTTTCTTTTAAATCTTCCACATCCGAATTCTTCTTTACTTTCACAGTATCAATGACAGTAGCTGCTGAACTTTTATCACTAGAATCGTTCACATCACATTTATTCTTATCATTAACCGAAGTCTCCAGGACTTCCTTCTCAGTGAGCTCTGCTTCCTTTACCGATTCTGAGGAATCGCCCGTCACTTCTTTACTTTCAACAGCTTTCCCAAGATCTGTGATATTCTGTGACTTACACTCTGCCATAGTGATGTCTATTTCTTTCAGAGATTTCTTTCTAACATTGTAATATTATTAATCATATAATGATTCTCCGAAGTATCTTAATGTATCTTGTTTTTACCACATGGGTGGGTGTCTACATGTTTCATAAATCGAAGCCACAAGCATGTTTGACAGGACGCATTCATTATTTGTTTCAGTTGACTTTATATCCTATCTGCAAAGAAAAAATAGAATAGGTTAGAATAATAAATGATTACAGAGTACACAATCGGCATATGAATTTTACCGAAAAGCAGTCGATAAAAACAGTTCCGTAATTCTGTGTTATCAAGGTAGCATTTCGAGGTTAGGAACGTCTTCCGTCACTTAGAATCATTTATTACGAAAGCGGATGAATAATATTTCGAAATAAAATTTCAAGACAAATATTTACGTTTCAAACAATGTCATTTCAGAATTAACATAAAAAGCCTAAATTTATCTAACATCTCAACTACCAATGCTGCTCATTAACCGAAAAGATTCCCCGTAAAACCTAAGATTAATAATTACCCTATAAAACCTTGACTAATCAGCAATATGCAATAATGTTAAGAAACTGTCACGAATTATTCGATACAAATTTGAAACAAAATATCTTTCATACGCAAATGATGTCTTTGAAATTATGTCACCATTTCCGTAGAAATGTCGTTTCTCTAAACCAATTATCAATCGGGAGCAAGATCTTAAAACCTCGCAGCATTAAGCTAACAGTCATATTCGCGAAACTAATTAAATATACGCAGTAGGCATTATACATTTTTTACATCGCCCGAAATATTATTCAACAGAAGGTTAGAACTTTACCGCTAAGCGTAATGAAAATTATCTTCAACTTCGTAATTTCAATTTACAACATCCAACAACGCAAAGTGCACTTCCAATTAAACCATGACATTTGTTTGACTCGAGAGTTACTTGATAACACCGTAGTACTACAACATTATTGGCTATCACGTTCATAACCTCACTCGTGCCTTTGACAAATCGCATCAGCGAAACAAAGTAACTCGAAATAGAAACAAAACAGAAACATCAGAACCAAGGTCAAATGTATGAGAAAGCGTGAAATACAATTAGAATGAGAAAAAAAGAGAATAATACAGACGTAAAGTAACGTACATCGAAAGAATTCAGAGAATAGTAGAGACGTGTCACACTTCGACTCCGTAGTTTTTCTCCCTCCCTCTCATACGTATACATATACACACATTCATTCACTCACTCTCTGTCCGGTTTCTCAAGAAAAACCGTCCTCAAGTTTCCAACATACGAAACGATGATAAAAAACGATACACAACGAAACAATACGCGATAATCTTTAATACAAATTCCACGATACCGAAGTAAAACGAGAACACGACCCCGTGGTGCGTGAGGCTAGTGACCTCTACCTCCTCGAAGTATGCGTTTACGTGTGGTATATATACGTGTATATGCATAAATACGTATGCGTCACGCATCACGATACGTTACTGTTCTTACTGTGATTTGATGCTGTTTACCGTGAATATACGGAAACGATGTATCCTCAGAGTCCAGTTCTTCGGCGGCAGGAATACGATGAAGAAATCCTGTCGAATCGTCGCGCGCAACGTTGCATTTACGCCGCATCGTGTGATATTTCATGCAGGCTGCATCTTCGCGGATTTTTTTGTTTCGACCAATCAAACGCGTTCACACGCTTCCTTGACAGCGACGCCTTTCGTGCACTACCGGCACGATATTTTACGTCGTAGACACTTTACACGGGACGATGGCAGAGATTTTGAGCGAAAGACAACGCGAATGAATGTCGTGACGGAAAAATTCGACGTGATCACGGCACACTAGCGGTTGGGCTATTTTTCGTCAGTGGCGACTCGCGCGCGCGTGCTGTGCCTCCAACAAAATGGCTGCGTCTACGACGCAATGCTTATTCTTGGTTCTTTGCGGTGAAGCATTTTCAAGTATTTCTTGCAGCATTATTTCTATGGAATTTTTTCGGACTATTTGGAGTTTCTTGATGGTGTATCTGGTATGTTGTTTAAATATGTGTATTAAATTATATATGGTGATTGGAAATATCGTGCGGTGACCAATCACCGGCCTGTTAGTAAGGCCTCGCCTGTGGCGCCAGTTTTGAACGTGGCGACATAGCGAGTCTTTATAAAACAGTATGTTCCTTTTCTATGAATTCTTGATATAATGGTTTAACGTATTTTTTGGACGTAACGTACACTTCTTGCTGAGGGCGAATACTTGTTTGAATTTGAAATTCTAAATTATGAAAATGCTTGACCGTTGATAATGATTTCCAGATGACCTTTTAAAGGTTTTTGTAACGATGAAAGCTTAAGTGATATACATAGAAATATATTACGCAACTTTGTTTGCATAAAATGCATTAACATCAATGAATTTTAACCGCGTGAATGTGTGTTGAATTTTGCATAATCGAAAATTAAATACTTAGAAATCTCTTCATAATACATTATTGTCTTGCATATCATTTAAATATCTATGTCCAAATATTATGTACAACACTATCGAAACTACTTAATACAATTTTATTTCTATTCTTCTATTCCTTCAAGTTTCTTGCTCTTTACGAAACGAATACACTATTTAAGGAATAAATATTTTTGGTGATCTATTTTAAACACAAAATCTGATCAAACAGTTTGTTTACTACTATGCTCTTCTCTGAAATTTTTGCTCCGTACAGACAGATACTTTGTTTTAACAAAAGATACTTCTTCTATCGAAATAAAAACAAAACTGAGCAGTTTGTACACTTAGGAACATTCAGCAGGATATGTTGAAGATGGTAATTCAAGGTCACACGAAACACTGCACAGATCTGCATTGGTCTCATATATTTACAGATTATTTGTGATTTATAATCAATAATATCGTAATAATATATATCAACAAAATAATGTTTTAATCGTCCTTACGTCGCTAATAAAATCTAGAGGCTAAACAGTCAAGGTTGATCTAAAAGTTGGCTCCCCCCTTCCCTGACACCGCGAATCCAGCAGATTCACGGTTCTCACGCGTTTGCTACCTAACAATAAATAAACAAACAAGTACAAATCTATACATTCCACGCGTAGCGTGATAATAAGAGTAGTGATGATAGTTAATATTCGCGATAAGCTATCGCATTCAACACGATGTCGAGTAGCTTCTCTCCAATTCTTTTTTTTTCCATTTAATTGTAAATGCTCCTTAAGGATAATCATGCCGATAAAAATATCTGGGACATTCTTCCACGTTCGAGGAACAAGCCTCTCTTCCTGGTATACTGGACAGAGTATCGGAAATTCTATATGTTTTTTCTTCTTTATCTCATTCAGTTGACAGAATATGTTGCACATATAGTGTAATGCACTTTTAGTAGCACAAGTAACTTTTTTTTGACATCATTCTAATCACCAATTTTATCATTTAATTGAATTTAAATTACGGTTTGCGTTTTAACATGCAAGTATTGTTGCCAATTTTCGAGAAGATTTACTTGCACTTGTTATCGTGGATACTTATATTTTTCTTAATATAAATAATATCGTGTAGTCATTAAATTTCACCATTTTTCATTAGGATAAAGTGACTTGTACCACTTTTAAAATAAACAATTCATATGTATATATATAAATGTATATACGTGCCCAGCTACGTGAATTTTGAAGAATGCTTGTAGCATGAAAGCACTTAAAGAGCCCAGCGAAAGGCTGTATTACAAATTCTGATTATAAAAGTTTTTTTAAGCGAATGGAGACCTTCACGACTGTCCTCATGTACTTATTTTTTTTTGGTTAAACTTAATTTCTTGTTATGGCTTAATGTAAAATTATCAGGCTATTGGTACTTCCTCTTAATGTAGTTTACGTTGAAAAATAGGAAAGATGGATTCCTATCTCGTGGTGAAACGTACTATTTCTGTTTTTTGTTTTTTTCGCTTTTTTTTTTTAAATAGAACAATTTTTACAAAATTGAAGAATTAACACTAGAACTACCAAGCAGTAAAAATGACTGGTACCCCATTTTTTTATAAAAATTCACCAAGTTTATAGGGGAGCCACGGAGTAGATGCTCCACACGTCCATTTTATGAAACGTAAAATAGTGAATTAATAATCTTTTCCACCTTTTGATTCCTCTTCGTCAAAAGTACTTATCTAATATATTTAAATATATTAGATTTATTTCGGTAGTTCTAGTGTTAAAGATGTTTTTGTAGATCAGGAAACAGCGAGTTTCCGGAAAATGTTTCTTTGTGGCGAAGAATACGACTGCCACTTTGTATTATTCCTTTTTCCTCTTCGAAATAAAAATGAGAGATTAGAAGAAAGTTACGAGAAATCACAGACCATGAAAGAAAGTTTAAATATTCTGCACGGTAATTCTTCAAGTAGTGTGGCAAGAAACTTTTTGGTGTTTCTGTAAAATAATTGAATGACAATGACAATTGTTATGGAAAATTAAGCACCTTAACAAATTGGTTAAACCACATTCCTTCGAATGTGACTTTTACAAAATCGTCAAGAATGATATCTACTGAAGATTCTCATTTATTCTGTACGTCCGACTTTGCACGATGTAGGACATATTTCTTTTCAGTAAATGGTCACTGACTAACAATTATTACTTCGCATCGCTTCGAATATGCGTACATGACACAAATTTCGAATTTCTTGGATAATTAGTACAAAGACAATCATTTTTAAAGGCTCTCGAAATTCTGTGAGTCTCAACAGTTTTCAAAATCTTGAATGTTCCGAAGAATTGTATAATGATTCTTAAAAATCAAGGACATTGCACTGTTCAGACTTTAAGTCCAAATTAAAATTATTTCCCCTCGAATGCAACATTTCATATTGCATAAAAGCTATTTAGAAATTATATTCATTTTATTCATGATAATATATAAATAATAAAAAAGAGATTTCTCTTCTACCAATTTACGCCACTTACTTCAAATCTTTTATTATTTTTAAATCCTATAAAAAGGCTACTTCTCCCCGCGAACCTTTAAAAAGACGAATGTACAATCTTTGATTTTTTCAATCGAAAAAGAAATCCCAATTTTCCTAAGATACATAAAAGAAATAATGATTCTGACGGGAATATCTGAATAAATAATTATTACCAGGTAGATAAATACTTTTTTTAAATTTTCATTCTGATAAATTGAAGTTTTGGTAAAATACCATTAACCATTAGCAGGTTGCCAAGGATTTACGGTTTTAATTGGGATCAAACCCATGGAAAGAGCGATATATGTTCATACGTGTATCACTCGCATTCTGTGTGAGCATCGTCAGAAAAAATTCCTCAGCAGTGACGCCGGGATTCCCACTATTTTCAAGGCTCTATCCCTATCGTTGCTACAGCCCCCTGGTCCTCTTATCGCTGTATTTTCTTGCTTTGTAGAATTTCAAGCGAGTCTTGACTCATCGAGGCTATGATATGCATATTGTATAGGAAAAATTCCCCCGAGATGACGGGGATTCGAACTTGGTCCACTAAATGGGAGTCCGAGGGTCTGTCCCCATAGCCACCATAGCTCTCTTAAGCTAGAGTATCATTTACTCTCATTTTTTTTGCCATCTTTGAGAATATCTATGGAACTAATGGGGTATCAATCATTTTCGGCAATTTCGAGAGTATTAAATCTCCGTAGTTTTGTAAGTTTTGAAGAATAGTTGTCTCCTGTTTCTTCTTTTATTGTTTTTAAAGATATTTAGTATATCTGTGACGTATCAGTAAGGTCTAAGATTTTCAAAAGTATTGAGTCTCTTCGAATTTGCAGGCCTTTCAAAAATTCTTATCTTCCGTGTCCTTTTTTAATTACTTTTAACAATATCCAAGAATCCAATGACGATATCAGTAGCTACCAAGACATTCAAGACTATCGAGTTTCTTCTGGTTTAAAAGTTTTCCAAAAACCTTTGTCCTAGTGATAATTACAATAGTGATTCGAAACATTATACTGTTCGTGTTCGTTGAAAATTCGTAAAACATAGCGTTAAATACTCGTCGCTACTTGCAATCAATCAAAAACATTTGTCGTTGAATAAAATACAGCGATATGCGGCGATCCGTTAACCCTCTATGTGCCCTTGTTACTTTAAGTGACTTAATGCAAGTAACATTTCTATCTTTATTTTTCCATACGGTTTTTTCAACTTTGTAAAATATTATAATTTAATTCTATTCATTTGCAATGAAATACTTGCAAGACAAATTAAATCTGTGAAATATATGATCTTTAAGAACAAAAGAAAATTTAGACTGCAGAGGGTTAACCACAAATCAGGAACGTACAGTTGGACATCGAATAATGCATCGTCTAGTTTTGATACGCTCATTAATAGTATACAATTCCGTTATTAAAACCTCAGAATTCAATCTAAGATTCCTTTTATTCGCGTCCTGGCTGAGTGAATATCGAAATCGCTGCGATAAGTCGTTTGTCTCACTGTTTGCCAATTTCTCATCTGCGAGTGACGTGCAACAAGATGTGCCATTGATTGGAGTAACATTCCGAATAAAAGCATATTTTTACATTGTAACAATTACAGGATATTTTTTTATGTAATAACAAATTGTAGAACACAATTTTTTCACGTTATAAATATTAAGTATATAAAATCATGATATTGCACACAGAAATAAGATAAAACTAAATACAGTGAGATCGTAATCAAATAAATGAAACTTTTTAAATTAATTTTCTCGAAAATCAAACTTCCTCCGGAGAATCTTAATTTTTTTTCTCAATAATTATGTTCTCCATATCTTATTTATTCTTTCAAAGTAGAATAATGCAATCAGTTGCACTACAATCGGAGGCATTGTTCATTAACGAGATCTAAAGTTAAAGTTAACATTCACCGAGTTTAACAATAAAAAAACTGCTGTCGTCAAACTCATTTTACCTATCATGCTCAAATTCGTTCGAAATTTCACTAGCACGTTAATAAACATCACAGATCATTAGCAAACATTGAGGAAACGCTGTCGTAATGGCTACATTTAATTATATAAAATCGTCGTAACGGCGATTTCACGCATAACTGTGTGTCTCGTACGGTTGCAGTTACATTATACGTTTTGGATTTCGTTTTACATCGTATAAAATACATTCCCTACCTAATGAACTATCTACACACTTTTCTCTGTTCTTTCCATTCTCCGTACTCCCTTTGTTTTTTTTAACTATCGAATAGCACCCATTCTCGTCGCTTTAGACGCGCATAGTCACAATCATTTACTTTTCTCTCTCTCCAACAGTATTTTAATTTTCTCCTTTCTTTTGATATAGATATCCTTCCACGTCATCATTTTTTCTCTCTTTCTTTTGCATTTTTTTCTAATCTGCTATGGTCATTTTCGCCTACAACTTAATAAAGATACCATTGTGTCTATTTTACTCGATCTTCCACAACCTGGATTTATGCAATCTCCGAAATATTCCAGGACAAATAATGTTTCATGTTTCTCCTCAATAATTGCCACTTTTTCAAGAAAAGTTCAATGCCAAGGTTTCGTAAAATTCGTGTGGCAATCAAAGTGTTAAATAAAACTGTATTTCCTTCAGGTCAATCCAACTTTTATACGAAGATATAATTAATTACCTGATTCAAGGAAATCGCGAGGAAATTCATTATTAATCTGGTTTCCTTTCGAGTGTTATAAATTTATTATAATCATTTAAATGTACGGACCATTGGTATAACATACTTTCTAACTTCTGCACGTAAAATATGTTACCAAAGTGTAGCGGGAAAGGACTGACACGTTCTGCATTGACCTCGATCTCGAAGACTTAATATTACAGATCAAACTCAATCGAGGCATTTGTACGTCGGCTTGTAATTGGATCGGCAACGAAAATAATTCAATCATTTCCCTCGTTTCCTCGATAATCCCTAACACGTTCGTGCCCGTCGAGGATTCGATATTACAAATCGAACTCAGTTAAGAAATTTATACGTTGATCTATAATTGAATCAGTGAAGTCTGTTCCCTCAATAATTTTCGTTAATAACCAATAATTCGTGGCTGTTGAAGATTCGATATTACAAATCGAACGTAATGAAATAATTTACAAAGTCACGATCGACTGTCGATGCTGTCTATTTTCTTGAAATTCTGTAAAAAATTGTACTTCTGATATTTACGTTTACAAAAATGATAATAAAATTATTTTTTGAGTTTCTGCTTCGATTTTTTTTAATAAACTGATACTTTGCCTTTCTTGGTACTTTTATTTTATATGATTTCAATTTTTGCAACTTGAAACAGGCTTTTTTCATTTTTCCTTTTCGTTAAAAGTATTTTCGTGTTTTTGTGAAAAAATAAATGAAATTTACGTATAAGAGTCATATGGAAATCGATGCGAAATTTCACGAGAATTTTGTATTTGCTAAAACAAAGATATTTGTCGTTGCTTCACAATTATAATTGATACTGCTAATTGTTCTCCTAACATCGTAAAGCGGGGGAAAATGTTGCAAAGAAACAACAATGATATTTAACGTAAAGCTAAGGAAACTCTAACCGCCGTCTTCTATCGTATGAACTTCCAGGTCAATTTAAGACTCGACGGACGTAAGCTATAAAAAAAATTGATTTGACCTAATTAGTCATGGCTATATAAAGTCTTTCGTGTTAGTCGATGCGAAAGCGCTGCTTCTATTGATTTTGAAGAATGGCTTGAATAGTATTTCAACCGATTTTTTTATCAACTGTGTACGATACAGGATGATAACAATAAGTCTGATAATTTCAATAAAACTCGATTGTTCGAAGCTCCACTTTTAACTGATTTCAATTATGTTTTTCATGGAAATTCTGCAATTATAGCCATTGTAAAGTTGAATATTCTGTATTAGATAATATTCTAAAATAGGTTTCAATTAACTGACAACAGAGCGTAAGAATTATTCGAACGATGAATTGTTAATATAATAAATTGCTTCTCATAAAATTTGCGTCCGATTCTTTTTATGTAGAATTTTTCCAAACACATCGCTTTTCTCAGACACGTATCAATTATTAACGAAACAAATACCGATAAAAAAATTCAAATCGTAGAAGCGTAAATAAGTTAATTTTCTTCTCGTAAACGTTCCTTCCTAAAATTCTCCAAATCTACCACGTTTCTTGAACACATGTCAATTAAATATTATTGAAGCAATTCCCGATAAAAATAATTCCCTAAAAATGTCTCGTTACAGCGCGCAGACTTTGTACAACAAACCAGAGTTGCGCAGCTTTCGATCCATATGCATATCTGTCATGTTCGAAAGATAATTATTCGTCATATTTTTCCACAATATGCAGTTTACCTAGATACGAAGCCTACAGTTGCATTGACATTCCATGAAATTACATCCACTCCTTCCGTTTAACGTTACATTTCGCGCAACGAACACGCCAACTTTATCTATGCTGTGTTCTTGATCCGTATTCTATCGCTATTAAAATCTATTCTAACATTTTATCGCGGTGATTCTCAACCTTTTTATGAAAAATCAAGCTTTCGAGCTCTTAAATTCCGCGTAGAGCAATTGGTTACACTTTGACTGCAGGACTGCAGAATTCGCAAAATAAAAAACTAAGGAAAAATAGCTGTTTTGTGAAAAAAATGGTTGCGCGTGAAAAGAACAAACGTAAATATTTAGATGATAAATTCAGTTTGTATGATCGGAAGATTGAAATTAAAAATATATTCTTTAATCAATTAAATTACGTAAGAGTACATTTACCTGGACTTTGTGAGCTCTTTGGAGATAATTGATACGAGATTTGATAGATCCTGTTACTTAATTAAGAAGTAAAGTTCAAAATAGCAAAATTACATCTTTTTGCCCATAAAAAATGCTTTAGCTTATTAAGAAGATATTTAAAAAAATGTTTACGTAAAAAAGAGGTTGAGAACCATTGTTTCTCCAATTTGCACTTCGATATATTCATTTTCTCGAAAGAAACGACGTCGATCTACTTTTCGTTAATAGATTTCTGAAATCTTTACCACTTGTCGAATCGTTAACACGACAATTTCGCCAAATTCTGACGAAACTGCGGGATATGTTCGATCAGGAGATACTGGAAATTCCATTAGACAGTGTCTTCCCGAAAATAATAAATTACTTACAATGTTAAGTAACAATGTTATTATAAACAACGATACACCGATTGCGATATATTGAAAAGAAATAATTTACAAAAAATTCAAGCAATCAGATCGCACCTTTTTCTCAACAGAAACAAACGTACTTTATGATTCAAAAGAAATAACAAAATTTTACGAGGGAAAATCGATGTGGCAGAAGGAAAACCATTTACCCGAAAATTACCGATTTTGAGAAAACATCGATAAAAATGTCCCTTCCGGCTTTCGTGTATTGCACTGTTGTCCCAGGGCTTGCAAAATTGCCCGCACGAATTGTCATGGGAAAAGAGAACCACCATGAAACGAGAAAGTCTCTAGAAACGAATTCTGCCTTACTAAAAACATTCTAAGAGTCTGCGAAGCAGAGGCGGCTCTGCAGAACCGGCTAAAAACGACCACGATATTCTTTACAATTAGAGAAAATGTCGAAAACGACTCAGGTGCATTTAAAATCTAATTTCCAACGTGTCGTATTATCGTGTAATCTAAAAACACATGCATCTTCCTCTTAACATCCCCGAACACTATAAAATACCATCCCCTAACGGACCGCAAACTCTGAAGCCGCCGCTGTCGAAGAATCTGAAGAAATCAAACTTAAACAAAACTCTCACTCCTCTCCGACTCTCATCGTACTTCAAACTCCTTCGTAATTAACACTAGAACTACCGGCATTAAATCTATTATATTTAAATATATTAAATAAGTGCTTTGAAACAAAACGAATTAAGTGGTGGAAAAGCAGATCGATTCGGTAATTTATGTTTTATGAGATGGACGAAGAATATCTATACTATGACTCTTCAATAAACTTCAAGATTTTTTGGAAATAATTGTGTACCAGTCATCTTGACTGGTTTGGTAGTTCTAGTGTTAAGACCGCGAGAGGCTCTCTGTAAATGAAATTATACGAAAAACCAAGATACTCTGAAATAACAGTAACAACGAATATCAGGAGTCTGTCGAAGAATCAAATATCCAGAGATCTCCTTTGAAAAAGTCACTGCAAGTACAGGAACTCTCTAATGGCGAACGTGGAGAACCTCTACGAAGACAATTTCAGAGACGTAACACAATGAGAACGCAGATGTCGTTCGAAGCGTCAGGAACACCGATTTCTCTCGTCGAAGGACTCTTCTATGCTTTTGTCCTCTTCGTGACTCCTCCGAGGATCTCCTTGGGACGAAACAGCGAATTCTAGCGACTGGCTTCTTCGTCGAGGAGAAACCTTTCTCTCCTTGTACCAGGATTACGTGGTTCACGGTCAGAGTCAAGATCACGATGGTCAGGATGCTAAGGTAGTCCTGTGCCAGGATGCGTGTTGATGCTGCTGCTGATGTTGGTGCTGGCGTTGATGTTGCTGCTGATGCTGTTGTTGATGCTGATGTTGATGGGGATGTTGATGCTGGTGCTGTTGATGAGGGTGTTGGTGATGCTGTTGAGGCTGCGGCTGATGTTTCTTTTGACTGTAAATCAGAAGGAGGATTGGACGATTAGTTTCCGAGTGTTTACTGAACAATGGCAATGGAATAATTGGTGTCACTCTTTACTGTGGGAAATTGGGGATTTTGGGATTTAACGGGTTGCGTTTTTACTTGGTTCTACTTTGGTTGATTTTACCGAGTTCTACTTGGCGAATTTATGGCATTTTTTGCATTGTAAAATGAAACGTTATAGTTGAAAGTGGAACGAGTCCCTTTCTTTTTATGTTGAGATATTTGAGAGTTCATACAGAAGCTTCTATTCTATAATATGTGACAGTTGAAACTGTCTGAACGAAATCATGAGGATATTGCGTTCTATTTACTTTGTCGTTTGAAATGCAAAAAGAAATCATTTATGTTTTGTTAACACATCTTAAGCGGGTATTTTCTCGTCAAATTCTTACCATATAGCGGGCGATTTTCTGCAATACGCGTGCAAAATTACTTTTGCATAAATTAGCTATAACTTTTGAACTATGGGTTATTTTTTAATATACCTTCAGTTTCTTTTTAAAAAATAAATTCCTTTATTCACTTCGTTTTGTCTTCTCCCCCGCTTTAACAATAATATGAACGAAATGAGTGTAGACGTTCCCCGCTTAAGATGTGTTAATATTAACTTAAACACTTGGCCCAAAAATGGACTTATATCACGTGCAAAAATAATGGCTCAAATGTAAGTCGCGTTTGAGAAGGTCGTTCTGATACGTTTTGGCGTTTGGCGTCCACCTTGAGAAGTGATTTTTTCCTTTGCATTTGTAGATTACAGTGAAAGTACGAAAACTAATAAGTCTTTATCGTTAAATCGCAGCGGTAGGTATATCAGCTATAGGATATAAGCAAATCTAAATATTACATTATAATTCTGTCGACATCCGTTCCAGTTTCGCGATTTAAATAAATACCTCCTAGGACGTAAACCTATAAACATTTAATGGAGCTTTCAAGGTACATACGTCATTATACATTCGAATTTTTCGATCTACCGTTCTCCGCCATGATTGCGTGAATAAAGAAAGGCCCTATCGCATTTATTATTCTAATTTTAATCCCAATATTTTCCTCAGGCTAAAACGTTTCAACGGCACGTGGGATGTAAAGATTGAATTATCTCCGGGACGGGCACACTTGTATTCGGTCTATAATGATAATAACAATAACAGTAATAATGTATTGTGCAAGACGATAAAAATCTTAATCCATTCTGCAGCGGAGCATCGAACACACGTGTCTCAATGTGTAACAGATTATTTCGCAATGTAATACGCAGATGGTAATCTCTGTCTTTATGGCAAGGCAAAAAAGATACCCGGCGTAATAATCTCTTGAAAAATTTCCCACCAAATCCCTCGAAAATGCTGCACGATGGAGAAAAGTTGTTCGAAGACAAAGGGATTTTTAATGGAGACAGATTGCTCTTTTTTCCTGCTTTTTATCAATATTTTTTTAAACTCTGAATTCAGCTGGGAACGTGGAAAATTTCTAAGTAGAAAGTTGAGTTAAAATTATTTATTGTTACAGAAGAACTAACGAAAAGTAATATGATACATTTATATCGATTAAGTAATTTGTGAAGAAATCTGGCCGATCATTTATATTTTACGACGTAGACGTTCAAGAAGAGGGAAAAAGCAGCGTCAGAAATTTATGAAATTAAAAAAGATTAAGAATCTGTTGTTTTGACTGCCTTAGTAGATTTATTGTTAAATATTGCACGCACAAAAAGGCCTGAGCGATAAGGAAATCATGTCGTAAGCTCCAAAACAATAATTCATAGCGATAATGTCGACATCGCAACACTTAAAATGCCTATTTTACGAAAAGAGAAGGAAAAGGCAATTTTAAGCTTATTTTTTGAGAAAATCTATTCACTCGTTTGAGCTACTGCACGCTTTTTGCCTCGTTTCTTTCACTTATTTCCATTTTTCTCTTTCGCAAACAGTCTAATGACTCTCAATGCAAAAAGTAAGCAAACGTTAAAAATGACTGGAGGTAAATGCTTGCAAATAGACAGCAATACGCAAACGTTCGATCAAGATTTTCATGCCGCATTTAACAGGCGAGAAACATCGACTAATGCGAAACGCAAATGCCATGAGAATGAAATGAAAAAAAGGGAGCATACTTTTTCTCGCGCGCTCGGCTTATCAAGAATTTAAATAAAAAATTATGGAAGAACATGGAGAAAATCGGAACGAAAAGTTCGGAATGAAGAGTTCGCAACGATAGTTGTCAACAATCTAAAACGAAGTTTGCAAACCGCCCACAGGAATTGACAGATTGCTGTAACTTGAGTGTACACAGAGTAACCAGATAATCACTATAATTATGTATAATATATGTGATTAGAAGTACCGTATCGTTAGAAAACTGGTTATTGTGCGTGCAAGTGTTCGAATCTGAATTACATTAACGTTGTGTATATATAGAAAATATTTTGTGCTGTCGTTTGATGATAAGTTGCGTCATTTTGCTATGTGTAGTAAGATA
This sequence comes from Cerceris ruficornis, assembly GCA_963989415.1. Classification (NCBI taxonomy): domain Eukaryota; kingdom Metazoa; phylum Arthropoda; class Insecta; order Hymenoptera; family Crabronidae; genus Cerceris; species Cerceris ruficornis. The sequence continues at coordinate 9,223,866 of OZ022523.1, forward strand.
TTTGTTGCATTAATTGATTGAAAGGCAGTAGTTTCCGAGTGAACGCATTCTTTGGTTTCTCGATTTCGAATTTTGTTTACTTCACTGTGCATAAAAAAGATTGACTGTTTCTTTAAACGTTTATATATTAATATCACATATATTCGATATTCAGTTTAGGATGAAATTACTTGCATTTAATTTAGAATAAATAATTCATATTTTTGTAGAAGAAATAATATTTAAACCATCCTCTCTTTCAGAAAAAAAAATAGAAATACAGAAAAGGTACAGTAGGCGATTACTAATGTGACTGACTGTATTTTGTTTGCATTAGTTAAATAAATCTTTCTTGAAGAATCGTTAACAAGGAATCTTTATAAGTCGAAACTTCTATTTCTTTCCTTTATAAATCAATCGACGTGGTAAAACTGCACCAGAATTATTATGTAAGACGAAATTCATATTATTCTTGTGTTTTGCGGCTAAGAAATAATCCTTCCCATTCGTGTTCGAAGTCTCGACTTCAATGTTGCGAGATTAATTGCATTTTACCGGTTAAAGAAACATTCGTTAGGCAGATGTAAGTTCGCATGGAAATGTCATGCATAATAGCCTTACGCAATATTGTTTTAAAGTCATCGTTTAAGTCTTCAATATCGGATATATGAAATAACAGAATTGCGAATGAGAATCTACATTCCTTTCGACATTTAGCAACAATGTTTCGCATTCTTATTACGGTTAATTCTGAAATCTCTCGATCGAATTGCCGCCGATTAAATACCTTCGAAATCAAAAGAATTTCCATTTCTTCCGATTATTCCGTGAACTAAACAATGGCTGAACAGAAGTGCAAATGAGAATCTTTATTCCCATTGATTCTTAGGCAGCAAAGTTTCGCGTTCCTAATTAATTCTAAAATCTCTCAATCAAGCTGTCCTTAGTTAACACTAGATTTAGGGACTGAGCCAATTTGACTCATTAAAAATTTGATTACTATATATATATGATTACTATATAAACAATCATCCTCACTTCTTTTCGCTACTCCGCTACATTATCTTTCTTACCTACCCACGTCTGCCACCATTTCGATTTATACATCGCGCGTGAACAGAGCATTTCTAGTCAAATAATATAATTTCAGGAAATCCATTTTTTGAAAAAATGTTTTCAATGAATTTTTTAATAATAAATCTTTCATTTAAATTGATTTAGAACTATTTCCATTGCAAAAAACTTCGATTTTTTCGACATCCGTGAATCTAGTGTTAACACTAGAACTACCGGCGTTAAATCTATCATATTTAAAAATATTAAATAAGTATTTTGAAAAAAGGGGAATTAAGAGGTGGAAAACTTGATCGATTCGGCAATTTATGTTTTATAAGATGGACGTAGAATATCTATTCTATGACTCTCTTATAAATTTGGAGAATTTTTGGAAAAAATTGTGTACCAGTCATTTTGACTGGTATGGTAAATCTAGTGTTAAAAAGGTTGAAAATAGCCACCAAAGTTTACACTTTGTTCCGCGATATAAAACTTCTGATAAGAAGTCGAGAAACACTCGTGTGTACAGCCATCATTCCCTGTTTTTATTAGTCTTCACTGGTTAATCAACTTACAGAGAAACAAAGTGTGCACCGCGAAGCCACTACAATAGTTTTCCTAAGAAAAAAAATCCCAGTCGAAAGGTAAATCCATTTAACATCCCAAGGGCGAAGGATTAATGAAATATTGTCGCAAAAAATGAGAGAAATAATACGCGCAAGTTCCGCCCGCATGGGTGCGATCGATGTTTCGGTAATGCGATTAAAAAGGGCAGAGGGAAAAGGAAGAGACGAGAAGCACTTTTGTTCTCGTAGCTCAGGTAGAGACGTAATGAAGCGGCAATAAAGAGACCTATTGGCCTTTGAAGAGCCGTCGTGAAATTAACATTCGGCTCACGAAAGAACGTCGGAAACGTACGGGGCGTTATGACAATAATGCTTCAACCGAATCCTCCGCTGTACAGACGGGCGCCGTAATATCGGCGAAAACGAGATTACACCGTTGAATCGTAATTGCATCGAAATGCAAATTGACCCTGGCTTCGCAGTACCTGGTAATTACACGATTCTGCAATTTCAAGCCTCCGATCCGCCAGGTTTTTTTGCCCTTTTTTTCAACTTTTTTTCTTTCTTTCCCTTCTCGCCTTCTCTCTTTCACTTCGCTCTTTCCCTTCCGCGCTTCTCTCTATCCCTTCTCTCCTTCTCTTGTTCATTTCTCTCTTTTTCTCCCTTCTTCTCCTCTCTTTTCCCTTCTCTCTTTCTCTCGTTCCCTTCCCCATCGTCTGTTTTCATCCCTCGTCGCTCCTTCTCCTTTTTTTATTCTTTTTCACCCCCGTTTTTTCCCCTCTCCTTTCGTTCTTCCGCGTTTCCACCGGTATATCGTGGATAACGAGAGACGCCCGTCAATGTTCGTTTTGCGTGGGATTAAAACGACTTTTTGTTTCAACGGTAACCGCTGATAAATCTGCCAGTGTGCACGCCGCACCGTTCTCGTTGTAGCTTTTAACCGAATTATTTTCATATCTCGGCCACGAGGAAAACGCGGATGGTACGGGGAGCGAGAGAACTATAACACGATTAAATTGTGCTCATTTTCTCGGTAATCCTTTTACGTAAGCCCTCGCTTCGCGACTTTAAGTGAAAAAGGAACTAATCTTCGGAGCGAGGTTCGCTCGAGCTTCTTACCGTTGTTCCGTTTAATTATGAGGCGGTATTAATGCGATGGGTATTTTAAGACACGAAGGTATAATGTTAAATAGCACGCGGAATTCCCGGTCGAAGAATAATTTAATATTAATACGATACTTATTGTTTAGCGTGCACTTGCAAAGGTGAGTTTCTCCGTGAAACGTTAAGGGTACGGGTGATTTTTTTATACGGAGCTCTGTTTTATAAAAAATGTTTCCTTCGCCGGTTTGTTGGGTATAAAATGTATTACTAGGAAAAGAATTTATTTTCCAATTTTTTAAAATTGTTTTCAATCAAAAAATTGCCATTTACCCGTTTCAATGCGCCTTATGTTTTTACAAAGGTTTATGAACACTCTGAAATCATAATTTTCAGTTTCATAAAAGTTTCAAAATTTTCAGTCCATGGAAATGCAGGCAAATTGCATTTATATTACGCCAATTTTCAGCAGATAAACTAATGTTTATGATTAGCTATCAGTCAATAAATTAATTTCTCAATATTCTTTGCAATTAGATCTTTATTTCTTCGCTGTTTATCTGCAACATAGAGCTGCATTGAGTATAGCTCATTACAGGACGACAAAAGTTTAACAGATACAACAACAATACCATCGATAAATACACAAGCTACAAAAAACGTTCAACGAAAAGGTATCTTCAATATAGCACAGACTTTCCTCGACAGATCGATTAAAATGTACAATGAAGCTTAATTAAATCGATACAGTGACGGTGCGATACTACCGACGATTAATTAACCGATCGGAAATTGCCAAGAACGACCTTCCGCCAGACAATTACAGATATCCAATTCGGTATCAAGTTTTTTTTAGCAGAAAATGGTACCGTCGTCGATAATTCGATTTCATAGAGGAAGGGTTGACGGCATCTCTGCAAAATGCGGGTCAATAAGACCATTAAGTCGTATTAGAGGAAAGAAGTATTATTTGTGTATCCTAATAGATACGTAAACAGACATAATTGAACCTTTTACACGCACGCAACTCTGGAACTCGTCAACATTGAGTTGACGCTGAAGTGTTAGCCGTGAAAACAACATATGGACTCTTCTCATGAGCGGAACAACGGTTGCCAGACTAAATTCTATGGTGGTTATCAGTTTTTTTTATTTCAATTGATAGTGGGAACAAATATCGCCATTGTATTATTAATATTTTTGCAATTAAACAAATCGGTCTCGTTGTCGAGCGGTGTTGTCAAGCTGATAGTCTATTAATATTTAATATTGAAAGTAGCTATTAATGTTTAGTGTTTTTTGTATTTTAATTCGTAGCAGAAAGAAATGTAGGTATTTTAATATTAATACTTTTATAGATGGACAAATTATAGAATTAAGAGGAAGTCGTGAATAATGACATCGTGAGGACCGGAAGGGTCATGCTAGAAAACTGTAAATGCACCGTTGGTAAATGCAGTCGTGAGTTAATTACCGCATAATTAAATCGAATACCAGTTTTATTTATCATTGACTTAGCATTACAACTTTGCTTACTTCCATGCAATTCACTGTGACCTAATGATACCGGAATCGATCTATGCCTCATCCGCAAACTCATTACTTTTTCCTATCAATTTTTATCATTCCCTAATTATTAAATCCCAGACTGTACATTTTTTGTAACAGAACGTCAATTATCGCAGAGACTACGCAACGTAAGACCACGAAAGGGTTAATAATTAGCAACACTGTGAAGATAATTCGTTGAAACTTCAGGAAAACTTCGCCGTGCTCATTGAAGTGGTGGAAATAAAAAGTATTTGATTAGGTACTTCAACGAAACCCAACGAAACTTTGCCTCTGGATAAAAAATTTCAATGGCTGAGTACATTCACCCTTCGCATACATATAAAGCTCAACAACGAGTGACTATAGACACCCTTACGAGCGAAAGGGTTGACTAACACCCTTGTAGTCTGAGCCTTCATCTCCGGAGTCACCATGAACCCTGCTTATGAAGTATCAGCTCATTTAATAAGTAACATTCTTTTTAAAACGACTTTTCAATTATTTTTAAATTGGACTCTTTTTGTCCCTTTTAAAATTCAATTTAGTCTTCAACTTCATTAACCAGGAATGACGAGTTAATTCATCATTAAAAAAATGGGGAAAGATTTATAATTAAAGAGACTGAAAGGTGCACTTTTGAAACTTCATGGGAAGTATATGGTAATTGCGGAGATGGGTAATTGGAAGGAATAGTCTACGTGTAAAAATCCGAAATTGTTCATTAGAGATGATATAAGTTATCTCTAATTTTAAGATTAACTAAGTTATATTATAATTCTAAGTCCTCGTTGGATACATGGATACTAATTTTATCAGCGTAATTGTCTTTTGCCATAATCCAAATCTATCTAATCTCATTGTGTAAAAGGTTAGTACTATTTTTAATTATTTAACTCAGTCCCATAGAAAATTACTTTTTTAATGATCAATTGTCTCATCACCCCTGATTAATGCAGTTGACGGCAAAATAGAATTTCAAAAGGGACAAAAGGAGTCCAATATAAAAATACTTAAAAAATCATTTTAAAAACAATGGCCTTTAGAAAATTATCTGACATTTTTATCATCTTCCCAGGGTATATGTGGTTTGCAGATACTTTTATACAATGCGTTATTTCGGGGAATATGTAAAAATAGTTTTACACAGAAGAGGTAAAAATAATTTCTTAAAATTATCCGTCGCTCACTTAGGTGCTGTAAGCCCCAAATAAATGTAAACCATGTTATAATACGGGACCACCGTTTAAGTACACGGAAAAAAAGAGCCTGAATCTACCGTAAAATATAATAAAAGCTGCCATTACCAGAATGGATGCATGGTTCGGAAAGCTTAACGGCGAATTACGTAGCGGTTGTTTAACTACGTGCAATTTATGACGTCCCTGGTACCGTAACGAGTTTACAAAGTAACCAGATTTCGCGGCTCGGTGTGTCGCCAAATGGAGCTTAGAGAAACACCAATAATTTGGTTACGTGAGACACGCATGGAAAATTTGCACGTGGTAACCTTAATTCTCCAAGACGTGACGAGTTCAAAGTGTCGCCATTTATATTCTGCTATTTGTCGTACCGTATGTTAACCGTCTTTCTTCGCTATTCTTCTCTTTTCACCTTGTGTTCTATTGTATTTCGATGCTCATTGTCTATTCATTTTTCTATACAAATATATCCTGCTAAATTTCACCAACTACCTAAGTTAATCAAGATAAATCTAACCTATGTTTTTTTTCTAAGCTGTTTATGTACTCTATTTGTATTACCCTAGTCTAATCTTCATTCCCACTATTTTTCTTTACTATTAATTTTATTCAATTTTTCTATTAAGTTTTCTTTACTATTCTTCTGTTCTTCTATAATCTAACACTGAAGCTAAATTAATTTTTCCAGTTAATCTCCATTTAAAAAATCCACCACCTCCACTAAAAAACTGTTTCTAAACTATTATCTCATATATCACAGCCTCGGTGGCTCGGAACTCTCCTACCTAAAACAGTAGGTCGCAGCCAAACAACCCCCAAAAGAACGAAAGAATATTGTTTCTCATAAAATTCGTGTTGTAAATACTAGGAAATAATATTCTATAGTCACACGTCCTCCAATATGAACCTATTCTAAATCATCATCACCTAAGAAACGATAAGTATCTTTGATTTTTTTTGGCTTCTTGACAATGTCAGATAGAAATTCTCAAACACGCAACACCCTAACAACATATTTCCATCCACAGCTCTGTTCAATTCTCTCTCAACACTCAAAATCACTCAAACATCCAACTTCCAATTTCTCCATAACCCAGTCTTTCCTTCCCCCGCGTTCTCCATTCCCATAAGCCTCTTCGAACGCCATTCGTCTCGATGGTGTCCACGTCTGAAAGCGACCCGGGCAAAATCGTCGTGAACGTATCTCTAAAGCGAACGCTAGACTATAATCGCACGGATAGCACGAATTCCCCGTTCTATTTATATATCCGCAGGGTGTCCGATCGATAAAAAGTTTAACATCTAACCGTGCGCTCTTTCGAGAATCTAATAATAACGTTCCCGTTTGCCCGTGAAACAGAATTCACGGCAAAAATGTCGTCGCGTTTCATAGTCTCTATTCAGCCGGTGACATACCCGACCGTAGTCCGGCACCATTTGAAATATAGATGGTAAGGAGAGTTTTCCGAAGCGACACGTCTCCCGGCTGGTTCTATCCTCCTCTCTTTCTATTCCTTTGTCTTTTTCTCGTTCTCCCGCGCCGTCTCTCTCTCTCTCTCCTTTCCCGCTCTCTGTTCCACGAGCGGCGTACGACTGTCATGAAATATGAATTCTCGATCGAAAGTACTCTACAACCCGGCGTTTTTTATCCACCATGGGGACTCCCTGTCGAGCTATCCGGCTCTGACGAATCACCATCGTCGAGTTCGACCGGCCGATGTGGAATTCATGTCTCTTTGGTTTCGTCCTTTTCACCCCGTGAGAAGATCCCTTTGCCGCGCGGCGAATGTTGCGAATTTGTAATGCCGATTTGTCGTACTTTCACTTTCAATTTTTCGACTTTAATACCGTGCCTGATATCCCGTCGATTACGGGAAAGTACGGGAAAGTGACGACGGTGATTTGTCATTGTGCCGTTTGCTCTGTTGAGTTCCGAACGGACGGGAACAAATGTTTTCTTCGTTTTGGAAAGCAATTTTATTGGGATGTAACGATGGCAGGTGAAGCGAAAAGAAGTGTCGTTTTGTTTGCTGAGATATTTTGGGTGGGATTCGTCGTGAATTATTAAAACCAGGTGAGCTTATCACAGCCGAGATGTAGTAGTTAGAAAGAGTTAGAAGGAATAATTATTATCTTTTCTTCTTTTTTAATTAAATTTGTTCACATTGTAAAATGAACGACATTCTTTTACGCTCAACCTAATATATTGAGTCGTCCAGAAGCCAATGGGGTTAAGTCCATTTTGTGATACTTTCTGATTTTTGCAAATTTTAATAGAATGAAGTTTATTTCATTAAAATTTACAAAGAGTAGAAAATATCAGGAAATGGACTTAGCCGCATTGGCTTCTAAGCGACTCAATAATAGTCTCGGTGATTTGGAGCACCCTTAAAATAGAAGGTGCTGGGCGAAATAATCACAAAAAAAGACAGTGATATGCTCGTCGTATTCTCACAACATTCTATTCTGGTTATTGATAAAAAAATGTTAGAAAGGTTTTATATCCGTGCTGGCAAGAAATTTCGATAGAATTTGCACGGGACATAATTAAGTTAAAATTCGCAAGAGAAATTGAACAGTGGGTCAATCGCGTTATTCAGTTTTTATCGGAGAAATAAAGAGTGCAGCGATGCAGATTTTGTTGAATTGAATTTTCAACATGTCGAATGCTACCTGAATTTTGCTGGTTTCATCATTTTTGCTGCAGTAAAAGTGAAATTGTTTCTGTTGATATAACATCTTCATAGAGCAAAAACGTTGAAGGTGAAAATATTTATATATTCGACAGTACTTTACTTTTTTTATAGCAATATGTAAAAATTGAACAATATTAGCGAATTCGTGAATATTACAGTTTTAAAGTCACAAGTATCGATTAGGTCAATGCATGCCCGCCATAACCTCCGTTATATACAATAGTTTCTTTCAAAGAAGAAGGCCCATTGTAGGCCCTTGACCCCTCCAAGATGCCCTATGTCACGTCCCTATTTGTCAATCTTAGAGTTAAGGGCAAATTGGAGAAGCCAATCGCGAAAATAAAGGCGTGCACGAGTGCACGCCCATCGTCCCTTCGCAGTGATGTAACAAAGTGGAAGGATTCCGGGAAGTTCAAGGACTTCAGGGACACGTTTTTAGTACGGAGAGAAGTGGGATACAGTGGACACTTAATTTTGAATTTTATTATGTAATAAGAGTAGGGAAAATTAAAAATTAACGACCTCTGTTAAGAGTTTCAATTAAGCTTTTAATTTTTGTAATTAAAATTTATTTGAAACTCCTAACAAAGCACCTTACATTCTTTTTCTTTTCCATTCTTATCATATATTACAATTCAGTAAATTCTTTTTAATGGCTAGATAGTTTTTTTTTAAATTTTCATTTTTTGTATGATCTAAAGTTTAGGTAAAACTGCTAACGAAAGTCCTTATTTTCTTTTCTATTTTTGATACACAGGTATTACAATCCAGGAAATTTTATTTTCGTTAATGGCCGGATACCTTTTTGAAAAGAAAACAGGATTGAAATAATTAAAGAGCAATATATCAACCACTTACAACCAATAATTATACGTTCTACCATATAAAAACGGAATTTGCAGCACGAAAAACGAATGTCCTACGTTGAATGGTAAATCCATATCTTATCGATATTATTCACTGACATTTCCTAAGCGCATTAGCGTTTAATTTCCGCTCTCTTTTTGCCTGGTATTATTTCATTTCAAGTTTCACTGTGTATATCATTAAGAATTACAAATTAATGGTATTTTTATTACTGATACCGATAGAACGACCGATGTAATTAGGCACACGTTTTGCGATCGTCTTCGTGCATCAATTTCTACGTACACCATGCATATTCATGAGAGAAGAAAATGGGAAATTAATGCAAGCGATACCTCAATAACGAGAAATGTACGGTTTGTCTGAAAATTCCAATTTCCGTCATCCCCAATCAATGAATTACTCAAAGACGTAGACTTTGTTATTCTTAAATATTAGAATTTCATCGATGTTTTATTTTATTTAAACCTCGTTTAATATTTCAATGATAAATTCCAGTTATCCTTCGAGAATTATTATTGAATAATGTCTAGAATTATTGACTTGTCTATCTGGGTAAACCAAATCGTCAGAATTCGTTTGGCATTGTTTGACGAATTTTAAATTGACCCCATTTATTTATGCTTCTTATCAAAAACAATTTAAAATCACAAACATATTTTGGATTTGTCTACATTTACAGGATTATTAAAACTGCTAAACTGTTTACAGAGTGAATGAAATATCTCTTTACATTTCACCCTCTTACTGGATTTTATGGAAACTTCAATTCACACAAATATCAGCAGTCTAGTCGTAATTAATCGAATAAGAGAATTCGCGAATAATATGTAGTATAACGTGAAGATTACTGGTTGTAAAATTGTTAAGAATCATTCGAATAAATATCATTCTCATAAATGCGTCAGACTTGCGTAAAATCTGCTTTTAAAATGGTATGTCATCGTACCTTTAGCGCGACCTGCAACGACGATTAAATGAAATTGCTCATAAAATTTTAAGATTGCCGTCAGTTAGTAGCAACTTCTTTTTAATAATGTACATTCCCTCCGCCCTTTCTATTTGCCGCAAAGTAAAAGTATAATATATTCTTCGTTAAATACTTTAGCTTTATGCTAGACCATGAAAATTGCTTCCTGCGAATAATATTATAGATATATTGCTTCTCAAAACTGATGAATTTCCATATTCATATTTCTGAGCATTGCAAGAAAAGGAAGAAATTTGATCGACTTAATTCTGTATATTTCCCTATATTTGCAACATAAATATAGAAAATTGAAAGGAAAATGTGTAAAAAAATTAAAAAAATATCCTAAAGTAAAGTATTTCAGTTATCGTTGTTAATTTATATTGAAGTAAAGGCATCATAATAATTACAGGAACTAAAACCCGACACTTTCAAATAACAGTGTGAGTATCTAAATTACAAATCAGAATTCTAAAATCTCAATATTTTGCAATTTTGCTATTAAAATAGTAAGAGCCAAAATGTGTAACAAATGGCAGAACAACTTATTAAACGATAGAATGGTGCATGCAGAACCTACCTAATTGTAAGCTAAGTGGGGAAAATCTTCTCTTGATATGCGAGTGAGTAGAGTGTCATGTTTCGCTGAGTTCGGGTTACCGTTCGTAGTCAGACAGTAGAATCTCCTTAAGCTGAGCGCACATTATCTACTGGCGACAAAACGTATTTTCTCCAGACGTCGACCTTTTGCGGTAACTCAATGGAAAATGTTATTTTTACAAACATAACCCGTCCTAAAATAGTATTCCATTATACCTTCTCAACCCTTCTATTTAAAACTGTATATGTGCTCACGATTATGAAATTGATCTACCAAGGGAACATCCCGAGGTGTCTATCACCGATTTTGATGAAACTCACGTGTAATGTAGTTCTCATACTATTAAAATTAATATTAATAGTTATAACTCTTGGTTCTCAATTTCGTTGAATATTTACCTGATACGAATGACAAACGATAGTTAGAAATCTTCTTGTGTAGAAAGATTTCATTCTGATATGATATATTTTGTATATAGAATGGAAATGGTGCAGAAATACGTTAATTATATTTTAAGGTCGCCAGTAAGAGTAATTGCAGGCATGAACTAAGAACACATAAGAAACAGGCATGAAAACATTGTAATCGCACCTTTAATTGACGCTATACCTGACACTTATGCAACATTGTCAGAGTTGCATGTACAGCCTACATCGACAATTCTTTGCAGCTCGGTGTGCAATTAGAAGGAAATTAATTGCCTTTAAATGATTACTGAATGAAATTCAGACCACAGTGTTGCCCCGAGCGGACGTGCGTATTTATCAGCATGCTATGTCAATCATTGTAGCAAACAGTATAAAAATTAATTTTTACAAATTGCAAAAATTATAATCGTTCATCCAATCTTCACTTTTGATTATTGATCAAATCTTCTTTATTTTGTGTTCTTCAAAATACTTTATTAAATTAAATATTAATATGTTTTCTGTTTATTATATATCTCTTTTAATGCTTTAAGGATACCAATTTTCGATAACGCTTCGTATCAGCGTGTTTTCCGAAGAAGTAGAGAAAAAAAGCAGAAAGAAAATATCTTAAAAGTTTGCAATTATTCCATGGCATATAGTTTCACGGAAGCGCTCGTACTATGCATCTAACTATGATAGTAATTTCGCGAAACGTTACTTTCCCACAGTGACTTCCTGCTCTTTTATGTTTCCTTTCGTCGTACGCAGATTACTGCAAAGTTTTAGGTTCACGGAAAAAAAGAGATTCAAGCTAATTTCAGAGTAGAATGTCGAAGAGTCTGCAGGAGTGGTTAATTATCCTTTTAATAAGTGATATGGAAGGTAAGTGATAAATCAGGGAATATAATTGGAGAAATCTGAGAATATAATGGGACATTTTCTCGAATACCTATTATTTCTGTAGGAATTCTAATAAGTTTTAATTTACCAAGTTATTTTTTACCCATTTTGCCGCTTATTCTAATCAATATCAAATTTTTTAGTTGGATATTTGCAAATCAGAAAGAAAAATCTGCAGTAATGCAGAAATTCTACTCATTTTTCTCAAATTTCTTTTGTTAAGTAGGAAACATTTTTGAGCTACGTTTAATTTTCTATTTCATTTATCTTCTTTCGATCCCCAGGCATAATTGTGGATATCAGTAAATTAATTGAAAAAGGGGCGAAACAATTTTAAAAACTAATTAAGAATTTCTCCGAAATCGTTTCCTCGTCAGAACTCTTAACGACGTTGGCCAAGTAGATCTGGTTTTGTCGAAAAATGAGAACGCTGAATCGGGATTATAAACTTCAACTCTGCAAATAACGTTAGCCCTGGTACGAATTCGTCGTGATTAATGAACTTCGTTCGACTTTAAATTAATTTACGGACTTTACTTTCCTGGCGAGGCTAATTCCATGAAATCTTCGGGCGTCTCAGCGTGGAAATAAATGATGGAAACAATGTTAAACCTTTGCTACGCCCTGCAAGATAATTCATCGTGGCAAAGTGCTTCCTTCGACATAAAATCTACCAAAGCAGTCAAAATGACTGGTTTCCATTCGTTTTAAATTCCACATATTTATATTATTACAATTCCTGTAATTTTGGATATGATTCGTGTACCAAAGTTCTTGAAAAGGATAAAAAACAAATTTGAAATATAAAACAAAGGTTTTGTACGCTCAATATTATTTTATTTTGGGGCCATTAATTGCGAGATTGAGCCTTTACGTCCTTACCACCATAGCTTCTACTATATTTGTTAAACAGTCTCAAATAAATAATTACATTACACCTACATCCACAATCAATTACTCGTACTTCAAATTTGTATTAAGAAACTGTAAAATGTAATTCATCCGTCCCAAAATAATCCCAGCAGATCAATGATTTGTGGTTCTAGCATTAATATCCCCGCAAAACTCATAAGCTCACGAGAATTCGCATTACAAGAGTCGTTTTGCTTTATCGCGGATCTCGGTATAAAGCGAACAAATGAAACTTCACTGCTTTCATAAAGTAACGTCGGCCTTATTTGCTCTGGAAAAGCTCGTAAGAATCGTAGCGTAAAGAAATCGATAAGAATTCTTTACCGTTCCCCGTTCGGAAAGCTAGCTGATTCTTAAAATTCGACGCTTTGAAAGTCCGTGACAGTGATTGGCGCATTTATTTCCAATAAAGTAAACTTTAAGCCTCGTGTCGTCGATAACCGTAGGGAATCGAGCCGGATCTAAAGACTCGGGGATACTTAAGCGTAAAAGCACCGTCAAAAGGAGTGTTTCCTTAGTTTCACGTGGTTGTAAATTTTCGAGTACCATACTACGGTTGTCTGACGTACGGCTACTAGTACCACGTCGAAGAGTACCGGTACTTTGCTCGTAACGACTCTTCCAAACGAGGAGGATCGATCGAGGTGCCGGTGGCCTGCACGTGCGCACAACGTTCATCCTCCCTTCCTCTCCAAGTTTCTCATTTTCCACCCTCCCATCCCTCTTCTCGTTCCCTCTTTGTTTCTCCTCCGCCTCTTCTCTCTTTAGCCGTGTCTTCATGGTCTCTCTTCTTCTTGTATTATCTCTCTTGCTCCCACCTCTCTCTAATTCTGTCTTCTCTTCTATTCCTTCGCCATCTCCCTCCTCCTTTGCCCAACATTCGCCGCCCTTTTTCATTCTTCTTCCCAACCTTCCTCATTTTCCCTCCCTACTATACTACTCTCGCAGTCTACATCCTTCTTCCTCTACTTCCTCCACCATAAGTCTCTCTCCCTCCCCTTCGACCCTTCCCTCTACTTCTGTCTTCCCTTCCAACCACTGCCTTCCCCACCAAACCACCGTATTCCTCCCTCTCTTACTTTTCACCCCTCTCTTCTCAACTTCTCTCACTTCTCTCCCTTTCTCCAACCCTATACCACATCTCTCTCCCTCCCACTTCCTCTCCCTTCAGCCCTTCCCAGAATCACCGTCCTCCTTGCCATCCTTTACCTTCCACTCGGACGTTCCATCTCCCTCTCTTCACTATATTCCACCCTTTTCCTCCTACTCTACCACATCCATCCATTTCCCCCACCTCGTTCCCATCTCGCTTCTCCCTTCAGCCCTTCCCACCGTTTCTGTCTTCCCTTCTATCCCTTTACCTTCTTCCTTCCTCGTGCCCTTTCCCTGTCGCCCTTACTCCTCTCTCTTTCAACCTATCACTCCGTTTCCCTCTCCCCGTGCTCTTTCCAATGCCAGTACCACGTCATACCACATCGAGGTGAACCAACGCATCCACCCCAATGTATGTTATGTACCATCGCGCCACCCACGCACCTATATACGCGCCATTCATGTGCGTATGTAGACATACATATGTAATACCCGATGCACAGCTTAGGCTAGTTATATATTGGTATGCCTGCGTGTACACGGACACCGCAAAGATGGGATTGAACGTGATTGAAACTCCATCGATATTCCTCTACGGTCGATGTGTCGATATTGGAGAATGATGTTGGGATTCGCCGTGTTCTAGTCGATAATGGTATGTACATCGTGTAAGAAGTGTCGTAGGTGCACGATGTACAGGGTGTACCAAGTAAGTTTGTCACATTGAGAATTTTGTTGGAAGACAAAGCTTGGAGGAGCGATTCGCGTGTAAGTTGTATAGTTTTATGGGGGATAGAGGGTATTATTATTAGTTCGTCATAAGGGTATACGAACGTGAGAAATATATTTTTGAATTTTGTGTTATACGGGACACTTTTTGGGTGATACAGTTACGTGGTAGGAGAACAGTACTTTTTGCTTAATTGGAATTGACGCATTATTTTGTGATTGACTTGAGTTATTAAGTAATTGTTTTAATACAATCTACGACACAATCTAAGTATCTGAAAGCAGCGATTGCATGGTGCACATGCTTACAAACATGTATGGCCTCGATGACTATTCTGTAAATACTTGTTTATAATGATTCCAGTTCGTTCTGTCGACAGGAGCGGTCTGTATCGCAACGTGTCATTTTACTATGCGTTATAAGTGACAGCGTATAATTATGCCGGCCCGTGGATGAAGTCTACGAACTTTTGTAGGCAGAAATTCAAATTCTAATATAATATGAACATTTTGAGAACCATTCTCAAAATAAAAGTACATTATTAAAGATAATATCACCCTCAAATATATCAAATAACCGAACTAACGTCAACCTTGAGTCGCCGAAGGAAATTCCGCATAGAAATCGCGTCGCAGACGCATTAAATCAACTTAGCATACGTTAACCGCGCAGATGCGCATCAGCAGGGCCGCGGATGCAAAGTGGATGAGCAAGTGTTTTCTATCGTTGAAAATCCCTGGAAATGCGAGAAGGTAGAACGTAATATTCGTACCCTCCTGTGACATCTTTGCGTGCGTGTTTCGTGTACGTTGACCCTTTTGGGGAACATTCTTTCAGGATTAAACTCCCATGGGGCTGGTAGCCACGCTAAGAACTGTAGCGTCGAAGGACAAAACGTTCGCGTTTCGCGAATCAATTTGCTTTCGCACACGTTTTCCCGGTTTCGTATACCTTTTGCAGAACCTCGTTTCAAAGAGGCCGGGGATATCAGAAAATTTCGCACGGCGTCAAAAGTTCTGCTATTTTATTCCCGGATAAATTTAACCCTTTGAGCGAAGAGGTATTTTGGTATGCGACCCTTGGGAAGGAAATTTTCCGAGAAACACGATTAAAGGGGATATGGAGAAGGTGTAATTAGATGTTATTGATACAGCTTTTGCCAGGGATTTCTGCGACTCGAAGAAAGTGTGGTTTAAACGAAACTACAAAGCTGATGATAGAGCAAAGGGGACTTTATGGTTGTATTAATTGAAGGACTGAAATCAGGGATGAAAAGAAGCTTAATTAGATCGTAGCTATAGACTTTTCAGAAGATGTCACACAAATTCAACCCAAGTTCCTTTAATTACAAAAATGAATTTAAACAATACGATATTTGACATTCGAGAATTAGAGCGAAGCACATTAATTTATACTAATTAACAAATACATATTGAGAGTACTCAGATTAATTAAAACAGTTTTTTCACTCAGATCGAGATATAATTTGACTAAAATTGCGACAAATTGTAAACAGTGAATACGTATTGCTCTAAATAAAGTTATTATTATATCTTATAATTTTAATAGAAAATACACTACGATCAGAAAAGACCCTGCATACTTTAATGTGATTTTTTCTTAAAGAGCGGATGGAGCTTAAATAAGGGAACGTTAGCTGAACGACTCGCGTTGTTAAAGATCATAAGAGACACAAAGCATTTCTAATTAATCTAATCCTAGTCTGATCTCCACAACTACTTCCTCAGGCTGTAATACATAATCAACAATTATAAAGTACATCTGTTTTTCTCGTTCTAGGGTTACTACTAGGCTACACCTGACCGTGGAATGTCGAACGTGTCCATTCCTTTATACGATTGCTCACCCACGTTTCAAGCAATGTCTACACACCCGTGTATACAGGGTGTTTCAATAATACGTTAAATGTCACAGGGGTCAGGGGTAACCCGAGCTACTCAATTTTTTTAATTATTAAAGTATAACGCTGATGAATTTCTTAGTAGATGCTGTCGATAATTAATACGATTTAAATTATTTCTTAAACAAAGGTCTATTATGTAAAAAGTATAAGAATATATAATTATTACTAAAAGACAAAGCTTATGAAGTAATTAAAATAATTTTTACCACCTTTTTCTTGAAAGTACTTCACTTAGAATTGTGAAGCTTTTATCAATGCTCGTGATTATTGTAGCTGTTGCGTCTAACTCGAAATAGTAAAAGGTTTTGATTCGTTGAATATCGATGGATATTTGTAAGACACTTTTTGCTCTTTGTAATTAGTAAAATATGTCTTCCATTTTAGATACTTCATTAACGGTACACCCTGTGCATAAATCGACAAGAGTCGCGGGGTGTTTCCCGACGTCATTTCAGGAATTTCTGCAGAAGGGGAGGAAATATTCGTGAAAAGAAAGCCACGTGGCGATGATCGACACGTGTTTCACGCTTCTCGAATTTTTATGCAAATTATCAGCGTGCATTTTGATTAATATTTCTGATTGTATATTCTTGCAATTGATAGTCGAATAATGCTCGATTTTTTTATTGCAGAAGATACTCAATTCTTACGTTTTTATTTACTTCCCACCGCCAATTCCAACATTTATGTTTTTTTAATGTATAACCGCAGTTAAAACTATCCAAATTACTCTGTAAAATAATTATTGCGCCATAAAAATATGTACTGCTTCAAATATCAATATTCTTACTCATACAATTCTTAAAAATGCCTAACAACTGCAATATTTATATATTACAATGTCGGTATAGATAAATACCAATAAAATATAAAAATAATGGTATTTTAAAAGCTATAAAAGTCTTAAAACCATCAATATTTTCATTTCAGAATTTTTACTTTGTCAAGGACATTTTTGTAATCATTAAGACGACGTTTACAAATTGAGAAGAAGAGTGCTAGTAGATTTTTTTACTTCGACAAAACTTGCACAAAGACTTTATGTTTTACATTTTTTTCAAATTCCTCAATTTTCAGGCTCCCAAATTAAGGTGCATCCTATACATAGAGAAGTACGGTTTAACTGATATTATTAACGTTAATACATATCTTTATGGAAATGTATAAAGGCTTCTTTCAGTTTTCTTTCATATTAGCTGCATGTGCTAACTATATGTTCTACTTTCCATGGCCGGAAAAAAAACTTGAACTGAATGTAAGAAGCCGGTGAACAGATCGAACGGTCACACATGATGTAATACTTGGAATATTAAATACTCCGGGGAGCAAATTCAAATAGCCTACCCTCGTATTTACATATGCTTTGTAATGTACATACATAAATAATAATTTATTACTCTTATTCAATCAGCATCAAAAAGAAGAGGAAGAATTTGTAAGAAAAAGCTGATAATACAATTACGAAACTGCATAAACAAATAGCGTATTTGCTATTAAATTTCGCTCCATATAATTCTTTTATTAATACGGAACATTAAAATTTCCTTTCCATTGTAAAAAAGTGCTTACATAAGCTGCTTGATGGAGTCAGGAAGATTACAATTTCGTAATTTACGTAATGTAATTTTAAGTTACTTAATTTTAATTAATTAAAATTTACTTAAATAATTTTAAGTTAATTTTAGGTTGGTAAGTTAACAGAAGAAAAAGTACAACCTTTCGATAAAAATATAAGAATTGTGAGCTTGCTGAAAAAGAATAAAATATATCTGTTTGTTGTACGTTGAGAAATGTAGAAGAAGAACAATGTAAAAATGTCATGGCAAGAGTTTTTAACCGACCAAAAGTGCAAACAGACAGATACCTTATCGCAAACGATTGCAATCTGCACGCATTCGATTCTCAGATCGACAACTACTTTCAGAGGCAAGTGCAGGCATTGGAAGCGTGAGAAATAGATTGGAGCATTGACCAGGGTCTATGAACTGAACATGGCGAGCAGAATCCACCCACCTAGCTACAGGCAGACATTGTCTATAGAGCTAGTACATCATACGAACATTGATCCGTGAGAGCAGCCTCATGATCCCCGGCGAAGTATAAATCCCTGCAACCCCCAAAATGCGCACCACGTGCTGTATAGCTGTTTTTTGAGTGTCTCATTTCAGTTCTGGTCGAAAATACCTCGCGGAAGTCGGATTATTTCGTTGAAAGAATGCCTTTTTTTACGACTTGGACGAGTCGTAATTTTAGGAATTTTATTAATTTTTGTAAGTGTTCAAATTTTTCTATTTTGTTATAGGGGAATTTCCTTTCGGTTGAAGTAATATTTTATGGTTATTTCAACTAAGACCTACAGTTTTAGGTGGATTTTGAATCACCAAGGCTTTTATATAAATATCATACAGGAAAAATGTCCTAGACGTGACAAGGATTTTAAGATGGACTTGTTATTTGGAATTCAAGACTTTAACTCTAAACCCACCATTCCCTCTCTTACGCCAATATCTGGCGTACTTCTCCTATAATAAAAATTACTATATTTCTAAAATAAATAAGTTTCCACCAATAAGTCACCATCTCTATTGCCAATCCAAAATATCACCTGAAAATCCCAGCAGACCACTTACAGCCTACCAAAAACGACCAACCCACAACGTATTAAACAACTAAAAAATTATTTCTTAAACGTCCTTACAATATTCGACCCTCTTATTCTCATTTATACCTTATATTCGTGTTCATTCGAGTCACAGTGGCCCGATGAACAAAGATTGACATTTAAAAAAATGGAAATATACGAACTAACAGACGTAAACCTTAAATACATTAAATATCTAAAACAAATATTCAAAAATAAAGTATCAGTTGAAACATAATCTCAATTTCGAGTCATATAGACCCGAGGAGAACAGCAGGGTGAAACTACCATATTTTTATCAAAACTACTAACTACCACCACATTTCACTTCAACCCTTAAAACCTCGCAAAGATAGCAAGCATACACCCAAAATAACTCGAAACTTTCGTTCAACAGCTCAGCTAAACATTTGGAGTGACAAGGGTTAATAACCTCCCCGCATGAAAATTGACTCGCGAAAATGAAATTACCTCTCGACCCAGCATCTCTTCCACAAACCAATAAAATTCCCAGCACACAGAAGCACTCTGCTAATATCGTAAACATTCAAACTAGACCGCGCACTTTCCTGCAACCACTGACCGAGATACAAACTCGTACTTCCTATAACCCCGGTAATTTGAGTGTCTTCTCGTAATCCGCGTGCTTTTAAACTTACTTCAGGTGTCCGCCGCCCTTCGTGCCCTCGATTCAGGTATCTTGAGTATCGACAAGTATCTCACGTATCTCGCGTAACTCGAGCACCATCTCTCTACTCTTTTGCCGTGCACGTCAGCCTAACGTTGGATGGTACACACGTATATACACGTTCGAGTAACACGACTGGGGTCGCTGTTACCGAATAAATGCGCACTCGAGGAGTACTCCGGTGTTTTCGTGCGCCTGACAGGTGTTGGGAACAAGTGCCTCGTGTTTCGATGAGTTTCGATAATGGGAATGATCGCTTTGGGAAATTCTAATTTTGCCGGGATGTCGAGGAGAGGGGGGGGGGGGGGGGGGGGAGAGGGGAGTGTGTTGAAGGGGAAAATTAATAATTCACTTGTTCGGTTAAAATATGGAGTTGGAGTTGTGATGGTTGATGGAATGGAATTTTCTGAAAGGTAATGAGAGCGATTAAGTATTTGTCTTGCGATGGTAAGGTGTGATTGGGCACGGAGGAAATGCGATGGGGGAGGGTGGCGATTTCGAAAATCTGCGAAACGATTAACCCTTGTTTTGGTATGTTGAGTTATACATGCGAAGAAGAAAGTGGAGTGGAGATTGTTAAATATTCGTAGAAGCAATTAAAGATGATAAATGCAGCGACAAGCGGCTCATTGAGTAATATAACAAATAGTAAAACTTACGATTGTTTAAAAGGAAAGTAAATGTTGTACAATAATGGAATCCAGTTTCCCTCCAGAAATTGCATACACTTCTCCTCGTTTCGATACAGAACGATAGAAAATAATCATGGAATTATGCATTAACAGGCTAATGTTATTCAGATTTAATACCAAAGTTACTGAATTAATATAAATGCAAATTGCACGGATTATCGGCATACCCACGTTAATTTGCACATTAAATAGTATGAGGATAACCTTTTTTCCGCAGTATATTGCTCTATATTTGTAACTTTCCTTCACCTCTGCGATTAAACGCTGGAAGATAATATGAAAATATGCAATGTTCTTAAAACGACTCCTTTTATCATTAAATAACAGCGAGAGAAGAAGAAAAAGAAGAGTCTGTAATAAATGAATCTAACGCAAAATCATTGCACCTTCTTTTTCCGTTATTTAACACCAGATCGACCGAGATTATTAAAACAACTAGCCTCTAAGGTGTTTAAAAACTCCCTGAAATTTCTAACATACTATTTCCTTCAACTTTCCAAGTTTATTGCCCCCTTCTATACGGCTCCCCTACCGATTTGCGGAATTTTTCGAAAAATTGCAAACCGGTCATTTTAACCGCCCCGGTATTTTTAGCGTCAATATATTTCATCGCATCATCCGCTAATCACCGATCCCCAGAACACCGAGCATCCGCACGAACTCAGCTCAATATCCATCCTTTGAAATGGCACGAAAAGTCCCTCAGAATTTCTCAGTGTCTCCATTAAACTGGCCTTTTAGTCGGCGCGAGGAGAGTCTCGCCGTATGTTAGGTCAAATTATCGGATTAAGCGAGAACCTTGGATTTCATCGATCGAGGAAGCACCAGGCCCTTTCAGCCGTTTCCTTTGAGTCGTTCGCGGTGCTTGTGCACATCGATCCGCTTTTCAAGAGGCGTTCTCATCGTCGACGTGCACCTTCTAGATAGGCAGAACACGTCGAAGGAACGGGTCGGGCATTGGGAAGGTCTCGGCTCGTTCCTCGGGGACCGGCCGTGTTTCCAGCTCGTTTTCGTTTTTCGACTTGCCCGCCGCGTGACAGTCGTTTCATAAACTCCACTTTATAAGCGACATCGGGAAATTGGGCGGCTCGGATCGCTGCTATGTTCGCCACTTTATTACGGTGGAGAGGGGAGAGGGATAGATGGAGAGATTGAGAAAAAGGGTGAAAGGGGGAGAGAGAGAGAGAAGTTAGGGACAGAGGTAAGGGCAGAAAGACAGAGAGAAGTTGCAGAGAGAGAAGTCAGGACGAGAGATGGGGAGAGAGAGGGAAGTCAGGACGAAAGATGGGAAGAGAGAGAGAGAAGTCAGGACGAGAGGTGGGGGGAGAGAGAGAAGTCAGGACGAGAGATGTGGAGAGAGAGAGAAGTCAGGACGAGAGATGGGGAGAGAGAGGGAAGTCAGGACGAGAGATGGGGAGAGAGAGAGAGAAGAAAGTCAGAGAAACGCGGTGAGAGAGAAGAAAGTAAGAGAAACGCGGTGAGAGAGAAGAAAGTAAGAGGAACACGGTGAGAGGGAAAAAAGTCAGAGAGACACGGTGAGAGAGAAAAAAGGAGAAAGATAGGGAGAGAGAGAGAGAAGAAAGAGAGAGAGGTAGGGACAGCCAGAGAAAAAAACAGAGAGAGGGGGCAGCAGAGAGAGAAGTTAGGCACAGAGTCGAAGGGCAGAAGGGAAAGGGATGAAAGAGAGGGGGCACCTAAGGGTAGGGCAAAAACAGAGAGAGACAAAGAGTTAAACCACGAAAGGGAATGAAAAAGAAAGGCAGAAAAGAATTTAGAGAAACAGAGATGAAGATAAAGACATAGCTGAAGACGAAGACAGGGAACAGTGAGCGCGAGAGTACGAGAGAAAGAAAGAGAGATAGAGACAGCGATAAAAAGGGAAAAAAAGGTTGTTTCTCTCTCCCTTTCTCGTTTCTTCCAGCTGTCTCTCTCGGTGGTAGATACGTGGGCGTGGACGTAGGCGAGGTAAGCCTTCAGGGCCGGCGAGCATCGACCGATCCAGCTGGACGCATCGTAAATCGCGAGCAGCCTCGTGATCCTCGAGCAACTGTGATAGATACGTCGATACGTATTTTCAACCGAAGACCTTTCCACGACTTTTCCATGCAAACGTGGGTTGTTCGTTGGTTTTCGAAATTTCAGACTATCGTAGTTATGCCGAATGTAGAGGTATTCGAGGGCGTGATCATGGCAGAATTTTGAAAAACACTTTTTTTGCGGCAAACGAAAGAAGTATGTAAGATAATTCTATTTAACGCAAAGGCGTCATGTGGATGTTGAGATTCTTTGAACTTTAATTATGAAAATGGATGTCGTTCGTGGGGTGGAGCAATCGAGTTGGAGGATTTCGATGTAGATATTGATAATAGTGATACCATAGTCATGAATTTTCATGCGTATAAATGCTAAGTGACATTAAGTTTCACTTTGCAGCTCGTTAATTATGTAACATTGCTTATCAATGGATTGGAAGAATTATAAATGTCGGGAATTAGTAATAAGATATACTGGAATTAGCGGTGAAAATAATTTATGTATCAAATAATTACACACGTTTCAAAAGTTACTCGATATGCAAAACTAAGTTAACGCGCATGATCTTTCATCCGGTATGAAGAAAATGCGAAGTTACATATGACTGCATTGCACATAGACATGGCAGGGTATATGCATCATTGGTTTGATATTTTAAATAGTTCAGGTTACAGGTCATGACCTATGAACGACACTAGGATTCGATAACATTCAATTGAGCCTTAAACGGTCGCAGTTTAACTTTTAACACGAATAAACGGCTTTAAGACTAAAAACGTTAATAAATCCTCGAAACATAATCCCAGCTCAGGTAGAATAATTGCTAAAATTATTATCATCCAAGATAAAAGCAGACTTCAAAAATTCTAAAGAAAAATTCCGATGAAAACTCCAACTTACAATGTAACAATCAACAAAATCTCAACACATCCCCGCAATTCAAACGGCAAACGTATGAAACGCCCGAAAGCACAGGGAAATCAAGTACCAACGTCCACAATATGTCACAGACAAAAAAAAGCCCCGGCAAATATTGATCGTTAATGGGTTTTAATCCGCGCAATGTTTGCACATGAAAGGGAATGCGAATCGCGATGTATCCACAATCAGTCAGTTTGACGCACAAACGATTCTAACGCCGAAGTTTCGCGCGGAAGAACAATGTTCCGGGAACGCTTAAAGCGAGCTTTGATTTTAATTTCCTGCCCTCACCCGCCTCGGTGTCCTGTGGCTTTCGAATTCCCGTTGGCACGATCGATGAACGTTCGTGTCGTCACATGAGAACCCTCCTTTGGTACCTCCTCTCCCTCTCATTAAAGCCGTCCGCTCATTGCGCTGCGCGGAGAGTAGCATCCTAATGCTATTTACACAAGTGCTCCATGCTGGAGCGAAAGGGCGTTCGAAACTGTTCCTTGCTTCGCCGTTTTCGTTCCTGTTCGTATCCTCGTACTCGTCGTCGTTTAGTGACGAGTATTTATACGAATGTGATGAATAAAATTCATAGTTTATAAGCTAATTATCTATCTTTTGGCTGAGCGTGTTAGTAGTTTTGTAAAGGGGACACAAAGATGTATAGATTTATCGATTCAAAGAGGTAGTTGCATTGAAAACTATCAGGGTGATGTTTGCTTGTTGGAAAAAATATTGATGTTAGCTTTAACGGAACATTATCTGTTCTTTTGGATTTTTCAGCTTGAACTGCTATTTTTGACGAGGACGTAAAGTTTTAGCTGACAATGAGTGGAAAATCACTAAGGCTATGATGGCCTCGTAGACGCAACGGGGATTTCAATTTGGGCTCATTAACACTAGAACTACCGGCGTTAAATCTATCATATTTAAAAATATTAAATAAGTATTTTGAAAAAAGGGGAATTAAGAGGTGGAAAACTTGATCGATTCGGCGATTTATGTTTTATAAGATGGACGTAGAATATCTATTCTATGACTCTCATATAAATCTGGAGAATTTTTGGAAAAATTGTCTACCAGTCATTTTGACTGGTATGGTAAATCTAGTGTTAATTAGGCGGGTCTTATTACGCTAAATATAACTTTAAAAAGTCACATGAATCATATAAAAATGTGCAAAATGATCTTAAAAAGATCGAAGATTGGAAGATATTTTAAACATAATTTTCTCAGAAGAATTAGAAAATCCAATAAGCACTGCAGGTTGTAATAAAATCTACGTTTCCTCCCTACTTTACAATGCAATGAACTTTCGGTGAACTTTCGGTCTCCTAGAATTTCTAGAATTTTATCAAATTGAAAAATAAAATCATTTTCTTCGGCTCTCAGGGCAAATGCCCGAACTGCGAGACTTCGCGAATGTCCAAACGTACCTTGCTTATCAGCAAACATTGCAAAGTCCTTCGCTGAGAGCCATCGCACAGAGATCGAAGACCCATAAATTTTAAAGATTCGCTTGCGCAACACCGATCGTCTCGGGCATAGACAACGAACGTAGGACGAAAAGCGAAGCCACGACCTAGTTCAGCGCTGTGCCAATGGCTGATCGTGGAACACGCAGTCCTAATTAGAGAAGTCTCGATCACCAATTAGAGGTCCGGCGTTGCAAGATCGCGATGTACGTACTCGGAATTCGAGCGGCTCGCGAAAATACGTGCAGCCGAGCTGGAGTGTCCCTTAGGACGATCGAATTCGTCGGCGACCTTACATAACCCTTTGGATACGGCTGTGTCTCTCGCCAACGAGCAATTGCTTTGCGAATAGTAAAATTGCGAACAGAGTGCTATTGCAAAAAGCGATGGATAGGCGGACAGATATGTAAATTAATTGATAGAGCGAGAGAGCGGAGGGTGGGAGAGAAAGAGAAAAAAGAGATGCATTAAGAAGCCATACAACGGATTTAAAATTATCTACGTCTCCAATTGATTATGTCCCATCTATCGCAAATAATTAGCCTATCGGATTTTTTAAAGACTGCAGCACTGTTTCCTACTCACTGTTAACTATCTTCGGCTTATTAAACGTATCTTTGGATTTACAAAAATTTGTGATTACCTTATCTCTTGGCATGAATCAGCCTGTAGAAAGCACGATAATTGAGAATTCTAATTCGTAGTGGCACCGGTGATTTCTAACTCACGATCGGAGAAGTCTTCCCGCGATCTTTATCCGAGATCTGAAGAAAACGAACAAATTACTCTATTCTGGCACGATCGTTCGTCGATTCCACGACGTGCCAGCGAGTTTCAATTAAGCGATGCACTAAACTTCCAGATAGTCGCCATGTCTAAGGCTAATTTATTGCTATTTGATGTCTTACACCAGGGGTTGGCGACCTTTCGTTTTTTTTAGTGAAGAGTCATTCTTCCTTAAATTTATTTGCTGAATTATACAAAGAGCCATAAATAGCCAAATATTATTCTGTGTATATCGATTCTAATATTAAATCGAAATTATTTAAGGCAAACCTTAATTATTTCAGTTAGACTGAAGAGCCAGTTTCAGATGGAAGAGCCGCTGTTGCATTTCATTTCACAACATTTCTTCTTTCGTGAATTTTTAAATGACTTTTAACTGACTAATTACATTTATATTTAATAACATTTTTAAATGACTAATAACATTTGTCGAGACACATCCAAAGTCATCGTTGCCGATCGCCGTCCTTACTGTCTTCCCAATTTCAATAACTCCCACCCAATCATCATCATTTTCCACCCCTAAATTTGTCTTAAACTCTTATTTAATATACCATAGCCTCGGTGGTTCGGAAGCAACCTGAAACAGTAGGTCCTACACGAAATATTCATAGCTGTAGAATCCGAAAAAAAATGTTTAAAAACGCGATAAAGGGAGTTATGGTGGCCCACCGTCTAAGAACCCAATTGGGCCAAGTTTAAGTCTGCTTCGCCTCCGCGGAACTTATCTTTAATTATCATTTAACATTTCACTGCTTCGGTAGTTCAGAAACCACCTAACCCAGTAGCTCCTGAATCGTACAAGTTAGAACCGAAAAAATATAAAAAAGAATTTAAGTTTCCATCCCCTCCAAGAAGGTCGCCGTAAATTATTATTTAACCCCTTAGCCTACAGCAACGCGTAACACTCGAGACGCTGTAAATAGGAGAGGAAACTTTAAAGACTTCCAAAAGCTATTGTATCGAACATATCCGTCCGTCACGAGACGATGAAATTATTTCTATACTGTTAATATTGACTTAAGCTATACGAAATATCAGAAATCAGAGAGAAATTTTAATTCCAGGAATTAACCCCTTGCCCTACGATTTCTTTTGTGACTGCCTCCGCTATAATTCAGAATTTAATTTCCAAAATAAAAATTGATCGGTGATTCTTGATATATCGCATGATTTAACGTAATATTAATATTATAGAAATAATATTATCGCGTCGCGTCCCAATAATATTTCCAGTTTCATCAGTTTTGCAAAACCTGAAAATTTCCTATCCCATTTACCTCATCACGAGTGTCACTCGTTATTATAGTGCAAGGGGTTAATTCTAAGTTATTGCGGGCGCAGTCAAAATAGAAATCGCATAGCAAGGGGTTAATATATCACAATCTCACTAGTTCAGACCCAATCTAAACCAGTAGGTCCTAGACAAAGTAACAATAGCCGTCGAAGCCGAAATACAAAACAACAGCTACAACCACACCGGTCATATCCGGCTTCATGCAAGAATCATCGGAGGCTCTTACCACGTTTGATCTCGTTTAATTATTGAACGTCGGCCGCGGTACGTGCGTCGATCGTTTCGTTATAAGCGAATCGACGAACCGTAGGGTGCTTGCGAGGTAGACAGACCTATTATTCTCGTGTCGGTATTAAAATGCAAATGATCACTGTCACCGAGTGCCGCCCGTACGCTCGTGCTTCCTTCACGTCGCCGCGTAGTCGCGGAGCACCCTGACACCATCTCCTTTCTCGATCCGTATGCATAAAGTATCCATGGAATCGCGGATCTTTGCACACGTACTGCCAAATGGGAATGTAATTCCATGCTGGAAGTGATATGTACCGTCGGATAGAACGAAATTTAATTGTCCTTGGGAGATAACGAAGTAAACGAACGGCTCGGACGGAGATCGGTGAAAGTGGCAAGGGCAAGATTCCTGTTAGACCAGAGACACCATGGAGTTGCTGCTTTTACGCTTTAATCTCGTAATTAATTATGCAATTAGGATAGTTCGTTATGCTCGTACGATTTTAATTGATTTCTTTCATGGGGAGGAAATGGGAATGTGTAATTAGTACGGCGGTGGTTAATTAATTGACGAGTTGTAGCGGTGGAGTGTTCACTGATAATGAGGTCTGTTGGGGTAGCTGATTGTTGGAGTTTTATTGTGTGATTGATTTTATAGGTTTGCCGAGTTAATTATGACGTTCCGGTGGTGCATAGGAGATGGTGCCGATTACTTTGGGTTATCAGTGACGATGTGGTACTTGGAATGATTGTTAGTTTCTATGATAGTGTAAAATAGTATGACAAAAGTGTATAGGTTTCTGCAGTGAAAGTTTTCACCGTTGAATCGACAGAAAATAATTTCCGTCTTTCTTTGAGAATCACAGTCTCATATTTCGCAGTAGAAAATAAAATTGCTAATAAGAGATTTCCTGTACGGCGAACAACCTGCCGCATTTTATTCCTTAAATGAATCGTTTCAGCCTGTTTTGGAAACTAGTCGGGTAGAAAAAAAATTACCTTAAAAATTCAATTAACTCCGGTTTCCTAAAAAGAACCAGATTCTTTCAAACACAAGGACTTCGCCTGCTTCCAATGTACATATTCGACGCTTTCAAGTGTTTTGAACTGTGCAAAAATAATAAAGTACTCGACATTTCATGAATCGAATTATATTGCAAAAAAAAAATCTGCAATTCGATTTCAATGTACTTTACGTGAACTTATCTTCGATCACTTTCATACGAAAAGTACATGGAATTGTAAAGGAGCGTTTAACGAAAGCAATAAACGAAGTTAAGACTTCGTATTGCTTCTTTTCCACGCTGTACTTTGCGATTCAACAAACGATACGTTCACTCGATACCGGTTGAACTTCTACTTCGTGAATTTCTTTCAGACGGCAGCATCGCGTCTGCAAGTTAATTCCGGTTCAAATATAAACCATAGAAAAGAAGAAAATCCCCTTTGCTGCATCTCTAACTTTCCATCTCATCCATTTCATTTTCTATTATTTTCTTGTTCCTCCCCCGTCGCATTAATTGCTGCTCGAAGCACGCAAAACAGACGTATTTTCAAATGCGACGTGTTTCGTGCAATAATTCCACCCCCGTTTTTTTCTCAACGAAACACAATTTCTGATAAGAGTGTGTAATAACAGTTATCAGCAGCATCGAGGAACAGTTAAAGGGGGAAAGAAAAAGTCGGGTTGAAAAGTTTCGTTTATAAATTCTGCAAAGTGTTTCTATAATATTGAGTCGTTTAAATTTTCTTTTGAGAGACAGAGAGTGTGAGAGAGAGAGAGAGAGAGAGAGAGAGAAGAGTATCATAGAACGGGTAGATTGATTTTAAAGTTTCAAAGTGCTTGGAAATCGTGTGCAGATCAAAGGGAAGGCTCAATAGAGTGGAAGATTGCAGAAATTTGTCCCATGGAATAAAATTTACGATTGTAATTTTCATTGTGTCATTCGATGCTAAGATAAAACTTGATAAGCGAAACATGCAGTTTCACAAACAACATGTATTTACCCCTGTAATGCTCTACGTGAAATTGTACAGTAATAAAGACGATCGAGGGAGATTCGAAGCTAGGAATACAATGGTTTCAAGTGTTCTTAATATTGCACTGACTTTCCTCGTAAACCTGATTTTACAGATGATTAAAATATCGTTAAATTATCATTATAATAATTATTACACGTTTACGAATCTCTATGAATAGAGACAGTAACCGAGCATTGATTAATTAACTTTCTATAGACTGAATTTTTCGCTGCGTTTGAAGATTAATTCCAGGATTCCAAATAGAATCGCAACTAATGAATATACCGCGATTTGTAAAAATTTAATTCCAAAGTAAATTTGCAACTTTCAAGAATTAAATTACCTGCGATACTTTGCTAATTTGAAAAGTCACTTTGAAGAATAAATTTGCAATTGTCGAACGTATAAAAGTCTCAATATATAATACCTACATTCTCACCAAACATTCAATTACGTTCACCACCTTTGATCAACGCATGAACTTCGTAAAAACAAAGTAGCAATTACCATTCCATTTTTACGTCCCCTCCCGCAAAATAAACTTCAATCTCCCGCAAAACGCGATCCACTAATTCCTACCCGTGTCCGTTACGCAGCGATAAATCCTCACGCGCGAAGATCAAAGCGTACGTATAATCAAATTCCGCCTAATTATCCCTCCCCGTCAAACAACAGAGGCAAACAAAAGAAAAGGAATTACCTGCCAAAGAGAGGATGCCAGAGCTGCGAGTCATCGGGCGAGCTAGCCGTAGAACTCACTTCCGGTTCCTGCTTGAGCAATCCGCTTCGTACCCTGAGCAACGGCGGATAAGGACTCGCACGGCGGCTACTGGACAGATCGATCGGCGCCGGCATTAGCGTGCCGATCGGCTTGCAGCTCAGCTTGGGCCTTATTTGCGAGACATTCCTCGTTCCGTTGTTCGCGTGACCAGATCCTTTATTAGTGCCGTTGTTGATTCTGGGTTGCAACTGTCGTGACCTGGAGACCGGACCCTCGCCATGATCGAGAACGTGTTGAAGATGTGCCAACGATATCACCAGTAGATCCGGATCTCTCAAAAGATCCGGCCTCGTCAAAGCTTCCGGAAGCCTTAATTCCGGCCTGGTCGCCAGAAGCTTCGGTATTTCCGTGGCAGGAGCTGCCGCGAGAGCCGGCAAATAGTCTCGCGGCACCAGCAGAGGATCCGGTATCAGATGACCGGATACTTCGATCAATTCTCGTAGCTGACTAGCAGGATCCAAAAGCTTGTCCGTGCTGCTCGAGGTCGCGCAGGCCTCCTCCATCGGATGAGCACGAATTTTCCCGCAGGACTTCTGATAGGTGTTTGATGGTTGAGTCCTTTGTCGACCGATCGACCATTCGGCGGACATTGGCCTCTTGGGCGTGGCACGATCCATCGTGAAATATGTACTGTGGATATCGCCACTGGACATCGGTCTACCGCAGGTTCTCGCGTCCTGACCGAGGACGTTGAATCGTTCCTGGACGACTTTACTTCCTTTTCGTGCGCTCGATCTATCCGTGTCCTTCGGATGCTCGGAACGCACAGGAAGATGATCACCGGCTATCTGATTCGAAACGTCCTTCTGCCTGTCGTAGTCTCTCGTATCTAGACGACTTGGAGACGCTAGGATACCTTTCAAGGTCAAGTCGTTCTTCGCATCCTCCGAACAGGACACAGAACAGGGCGGACTGGGCAGCAATCTTTCGAGATACGCGGAAGATGGCCTCCTAGAGGCCGGTGAACACGGAATTCCACTCGGTTGCGGAGACACGACCGTTCCTCGAGATCTCAGCTCCTCGAGGACCTGCTCGTCAAAGTGCTCCATGTCCTGATGTTTACACTTTGCTTGAGCTTCGCTGCTTCTGCTGGAACTTATCCAATGATTCTGACCTTTCGAAGCATCCAAAGAGGCCCCTTTCTCCTCCTGACTGACAACGTTCTGCCTTGGGAAGTAATCAGCATCGGCATCGTACGCCAACGAGTCCGCTTTCTGTCGTCTGAGGTCCTCCAAAACTTGCGAGTCGTAATCATCCTCCTCCTCCTCCTCGATGTCCCTGTCCTCGTCGTTTTCCTCGTGCGGAAAACCATTTAACTTGGAGCCGTCGGTGTAGATCTCGTTTTTCGGGAAATTCACCGTACTTTCCGGTGACTCGACGCGCGCTTTTGTACTCGGCGACGTCGAATGAGTCGTCGGTAGTTGAGAGCTTCTGTAGCGATAACTCGGGATGATAATAGACAAACCAGGGAGGTTTCTCGGAGAGGCCGTCGTTACACGGTTCTCCGTTGCGGAGTCGGCGTTTTTCAACAGCCTCTCGACGCATTCCGCCTGAGAATCCGGAGATCTACTCGACGACGAGGCCTTCGAGGATGGCCTCGCCGACGAGGACGGCACGACCGTGCTTTTCACACTTTCCGGAGTATGAGTTCGCGTTATGGAAACCGAAAGTCCCGGTGTATTCCTGAGAGCGTCTAGAATCTTCGAACTGTCGCTGTAATCCATCTTCATCGGTTCACCGGGTTCGTCGGGTCGTTCTTCCTCGGCCTCCAACGAAGCGTCGCTCGTAATGGCCGCGTTTTGACGCATCGAATGAGAATTCGATTTGCACTTTGATCGAATTCCAAGGCCACCGTCTGCCTCTGCGACTTTGCAAGATTTCGATTGTGCAGCACTCGACAATGAAAGAACGACAACATCCTCCTCCGTACGGATCTTTCCTTCTTCCTCCGTCTCGACGCCGCAATTCTCGAGTATCTTCTCCTCGTGTATATCTACCTTCTCGTCGATAATATCCTCCTCGTTTCGATCGGTATCCTCGCTCGTGTAACCATAAATCGCGTCTATCCTAGTCTGACTCTTCACCTTGCCCGACAGCTCCATCAGCTCGGTGGAACTGGAGTCTTTGATCTTACCATCGGTATGCTTATTATGCAGATTCTCATTGAGAATCTCGTAAGTCTTCGTCGAATCTACGGGCAAATCGGCGCTAGGCGTGTCGGTGGCTAATACCGGCGATGCCGTGGCATCTATCATGTTCAATATGTCCTGAATGCCCGCCTTGTTCGTACGTCGTCTTTTTTCGTTATCCGCCACCGACGACTCCTCGTCGTCGATAGCATCGTCCTCGTTCAGCCGCGTGTCGTCTTTCTCTCTCCTCTGAAGGATACTCTGATGAACGCCCTCGGGCAACTGTGAAAAATGTAGTTGTTCCAGTACCACTCGCGGTTGGAACAGCTTGTCTTTCTGCAGCCTCTCAAGGTTGTTCCTTCCGTTGTTCCCCGTCGAGTCCTTTTCGTATCGTTTCTCCTCCTCCTCCTCCTCCTCCTCGTCGTTCTCATCCTCTTCCTCGTCCTCGTCCTCGTCGTCGTCGGAGCAAGGAACTCTTTGACGCTCCTCGTCCCAGTTGGTATTGATTCTCGCCGAAAAAGCATAGTCGTGCCGGTTCACGCTGTTTCTGCCGATTTCATCGTAACTTCTCTTCCTCGCGGAAGCTTCTCTCGCGATCAAGCCGTTACCTCGACCGTTCGGCAGCTCCGGTGCTGCGATACGTTGAAGGCTCAACGTCACGTGTCCCGGTTCACTACCGATCTCCTTTTCTTCCCTCGATTCCGACGCGCTCGAGGAGTTTGCGCCAGTCGTCTTCTGCGTGGCGACTCCCAGTCCGGCCGAATACATGTTCGACGCTGTCCTCGGTATCGAACGCCATCCTTGCGCCGTCTTCGTCAATTTTATACGATTCCTCTTGTCATAATCCTCGCATCTCACCTCGACGATCCTCTGCTCTCGTTGCGAGGCCCACAGGAAAATCGGATTGACCTTCGGCCGCTTCTCTTCCGGCTCATCCGGCTGCTCCTCTCGCAGCTGCTTCTGATGCTTCTGATGATGATGGTGATGATGACGTCTTTGACGACGGGGCACTGTGCCCCGTGCAGGGGCCCCGCTCATCACTCCATCCAACGAGGGGTTATTATTCTGCCACTCGTCCACCGAGACGACTTCTTCCAACGACCGTCCCTTCGATACCTCTGGACCGTTTCTGATTAAAAATCCTCACCCCTTAACTTACCGATTCCGGCGAGAAAAAATCCCACGAAAAGATTCCACGTCGAACTAAACGTTACGTACATTCAAAATGTAAACAGTTCTCCAGGCAACTTTCAGTCCGTTCGTTGAGCCGATCGTTAACCGTATCTCGCGATAACTCGGTACCACGCGTCTCCATCTACGATGCAACGACGTCGGACGACCTCACATCCGATTTAACCCCCGGGCAACCCTCGGTCTCACCCTGAAGTCAATTTCTCACGATCCATTAACAAACAAGACAGTTTCGAGCAAGCAACGATCGATCTTAAGGCCATTGACATTGTTGACCCAGCACTTCCGCGAGCGAAATACACCGAACACACGAAACCACGCTCTCCTCCGCCGTTTCCGCTCTTAGCCGTCTTCGCCGGCTCTACGTCTATTACTATCCTACTTTCCCTCCCTCGTGCTGCCTTCCCCTAATCCCTGTCCACTCGGACGCGCCGAGAATCCTTCTGGAAGTTCGTCGACACTGTCGGTGAGATTGGTGGTGTCCGACAAAGATAATTCTACGGTCGTCGAGGTGCCTCGCTGATGCTGGAGGTCGTCGACGTTCATCCGGCTATCGAACCGTGACACAGCGCGAGCGAGTGCAGACCGGGACGAGCACGTCCGTCGATTTTCATCGAGGTATCTATAACGTCGATTTGCATCGAGCTTGCGGCGTCGA
Organism: Cerceris ruficornis; assembly: GCA_963989415.1. Lineage (NCBI taxonomy): Eukaryota > Metazoa > Arthropoda > Insecta > Hymenoptera > Crabronidae > Cerceris > Cerceris ruficornis. Next base: position 9,257,954 of record OZ022523.1, read on the forward strand.
CTCCGTCGAGCTTGCGGCTGGCAGCACTGAATGCGTTCGACCCATCGAGCTTCTCCGGAGCCACTACAATTTCTCTCTCCTTGTTCACCGTGATATTCCGCACCGTGAATCCTCTCCCTCGGATACTATCTGCCAAGTCCTCGCGACGACCTTGTCCCGCACCCTTGCCACGGACTGCCCGAAATTCTTCAACTTTTTCTCCCGGTGACACGATCGCTCGGGACGACTCGTTTCAATCCCGGGATCTCCGACGAAGTGTCGGAATCCTTGCAGAATATGTTATTCGATTGAACGTTTCACCATTCACGGGTCCATCGAAGACGGGACGAGCGAGATTTGAGGGATTGTCATCGATGACATAACACTCTGAGATTCATCCACCGGTTACATGTTGTTACGCGCGGAGTCACTGCCTGGGAGCTACTGTCGGTGCCTCCTCGTTGCCTTCCACTTCGTCGCCGCCGCCCCCGCTCCGCGGAACCGCGATGCAGGGACGGCTCTACGATTCCGGCTCCCCTGTCCCAATGGTTTCAATGTTTTCTAACATTTTGTATCTCTCCGATCGTTGATACGGGAAAATCATTATTTAAGCCTCGTCTTCATCATTTTCCGCTTTAAATTCAATGGTTTTGGAGACTTTTGTGATAGAATTGAAGAGAGAGACGCTTTTATTAAGCGTTTCCGAGCGTTCTTTTCGGACTTTGAGAATACGCCGTTGTTTGTTTGAATGTTATCTTTGGTAAATAATGTATTGAGAGATATATTGTAGGAGATGCGACGGTTTTTTTTGGTTGAAATGTTTCTGAAGATTGCGTAAATTGAGAGTGAAAAGTGGGCGTGGTTGTTTGTCGATGGTTTTTAACGTTGGTGGAATTTAATGTGGATTTGGGAAAATTTAGTCATTTTAATTTTGTAGTTTGTTTATTGTATTCTGCAGTTTATTTGTTTTAACTGATGTGCATTGGATATTGCTTTTTGTCTCTCGGAGGAAATTTTTCCACTGCGCGGATTCGGCGTTTATCAACGTCGATTTCACATTTTCTCGCGGACATCAAAGTTTTTCTTAATCGCAGCACTTCCGGTTGCCGGTGGAGTAAAATGGAATTGATATTCGTATCTCCCGAATAATGTCTGGCATCGTGATAAACATTGTAATTTTATGCTCCGTCGCTATATTGTCCGAGCTTATTTATACATACAGAATGGATAAATGCGTCTCAAGTTATTTATAAAGTTAAGTATGTTTCCACATTTGCAACCGAATATTCAGCCTCTCGATGTCTTTGCGCAAATGCACGTTTAGCGAGCACGAATTTGCACAAAAACCTCAAGTATCTCATTATTATCGGAAGTTGTTGTTTCTTAATTATGCTTGCTGTTTCGTTACTTACAAAAAATTATACCTGTCGCCTAATTCAGCGAACGTACGATTTGAATGTACGAAGCTTTATTGTAGAAAAGTGCAATATAAAATAGTAGGTATATTGTTTAAGCGAAACTAGATTCTTGGATGGATTAATATTTTCTCCTCTTTGCAGTGCGCATAACAATTCAATACAGATGTAACTGCATTCCGCGGTGCAGCTCTCTAACTTCTGTTTGCACATATTTTCACGCCTCGTATCTCGAATTCCAAATGAATGCGCATATTTCACTGTTCCTCTCTTTCTCAAACTAGGTCGTCATTTTGAAAATCACTTATTTCTCCGTTAACTCCGTCCTCTTTCAAATCTAATTAGAGTGTTTCAAATTTTCTACTGCTACTTTCCCTAGCAATAAATAAAACTAAATACAAAACACCAACTCAGTGCCACTAAAGAGATACGCCTCAATATCAAAATTCCTAATAAAAATTCGTGCTCCAAAATTAAAAATCGCAAATTTCTCACCTCAACGTTTATTCCTAAGTCAATCTTAATATCTCTTTGTTACCACCTTAATTGAGAAACACTAAAATATCAATGCTATCCATAAATTATAAGGAACTCCCGATATGTAACATTTAATCTTCAACGACGCTTATACTAGGCAGCTGATACCATAGTTAACGTAATCGTTATTCGAGCAATTTAAATTTTCACGCTGTTTCGGCAGGAACTTTCCGGAATTCGAGGCCCGATTAAACACCGGGCCCCGTGAGACACAGGCACGGCACCGTCGCGCTCTTACCCCTTACCCCGAGATAGCCAGCTCGCGGCCGGAGCACCGACCATAGAGAGAGAGAGCCAGCGAACAACGGGCAAAGACAGACAAAGAGGCGAAGAGTGGGATAACCTGTGTGTATATACGGGTATACAGAGTGTACCGAAGGTAACTTCGATTACAATGGTATCAACGATATTACCAGCTTTCAAACGAAACAAATTTCGTCGATTAAGGCGTACCTACGAAACGACATTTTCCAATTCGATGTTATTTACGTTCTCCACTTTCGCGCACCGATACAGATTGCATCGATAAAACATGCATACTGCCTAACATGAGAAAAAGACAAGAAAAAAAGATGAACACTTGTAGGATACAAGAGTTTGTATTATCTTATACGGATAGACGCATGCGCGAAACCTTTATAACGATAATTTGATGAGACTTTTTATTCCATTTGCAGCTTTACCATGATTCAAATTGATATTTTTTTTTATCCTTCTATCGGAATTCCTTCTACGAAGGCAAGAGCTCAGGTATTTTGTGAACGAGAAATTTACCAGTGTCCCCGACGAGGAACTAGTTTTCGATAAACGAACACCTTCTCGTTAAGTGGCTCCACGAAAGGGAGCCGAAATCGTACTCACCCTATATCCTATCCATGAAGAGGGAGACCGAAACGGAGTTAGCGCGAGTGAGGAGGGACAGTGGGAGAGAGAGGGATGGGAGGGAGAGAGGAGGAAGAGAGACACTCGTGATGGAAGGGACAGCACGAAGAGGGAGCGGTAGGACAGAGAGGGAGAAATATTTTTATTAAAAGGAGGGAGGCGACCTGACGGTGAGAAAGAGACGGACACACGGCGCAGTACACCGTGTCGGATGCTGATGCTGCATTAAGCCCCGTTTGCACTTCCGCCCTTCCATTCCGCGAGGTTCGAACCTTTATACGCTCGCTCAGCACGCGGAATCCTCTGTTTAGGCGCGGCGGTATCGATTATTTGCGTTATTATAGATTACCCTAATTTGTGAAATGGATAGACTCCGGGTGGAAGTCGAAAATTGGGGATATTCCGACGTTGGTTAACTACGAATTTTACTGGGATACGAGGGAGTACTGCAAGTTTGAAATACTTGGAGCTTATTATTTGCTATTAACCATAACAGTGAAAGACAAAAAACTGTTTGAAAACGCGATAAAGGGGATTGTGGTGAATCCGGAGCATCACAGGTCCAACTGGCCCAAGGTTAAGTCTGAGTTACGCGTGGGAAATTTGTTTGAATTACTATTTAATGTATCACATCGTCGGTGGCTTGGAACCCACCTAAAATAGTGAGCTCTAGGCGATATGACCATTTCAATTAAAGCAGTTAAGGTCGAAAATTGGGGAAATTCCGACAATTAGTGAACTACGAATTTTATTGGGATACGAGGGAGTGTTGAAAGTTTGAAATACTTAGAGCTAATTTTACGCTATTAACCACAGAAATGAAAGACAAAAAAAACTGTTTGAAAAACGCGATAAAAAGGATTATGGTGAGTCCGGAGTATCAGAGGCCCAACTGGCCCAACTTTAAGTCAGAGTTACGCTTGGAAAATTCGTTTGATTTACTATTTAATATATCACATCCTCGGCGGCTTGGAACCCATCTAAAGCAGTGGGTTCTATGCGAAATTACCATTTCAATTAAAGCCGAAAAAAATTAAAAGAGAAAAAGTCGAAAATTGGGGACATTCCGACAATTAGTGAACTACGAATTTTGTTGGGATGCGAGGGAGTATTGCAAGTTTGAAGTACTTAGCCTTGCTCCGCGAAAATAAAAAGAAAGTAATAAATGTTTTCGATATTATGTCGGCAGCAAAATCCACTTAAGTTAATATCGCTGTTCCTTTCAATATGAGTAAATGATCTTATCTTATTATCCTGATACAATTATAAGTAGGCTATATTAATGAAAGAAAAAATTGTTTATTGCATAATATCCCTTGCAAGTAACAAATCAAGCAACTCTTGTTCCGCATGAGCAACTCACTGCAACAAAGTTTCTTTTTCATGTCTCTAATTAAGCTGTATTTATCTTAACTTACATAAGTATAACTATATAGCAGCTGAGATAATTAATAATTTATAGTGCAAGATAGCATGATCCGTCTCTAGTCTAGTTCTCTTCCACCTATGATCAGATTTCGATTTCAGGTTGCCTCTGAAGTTACCAAGACTATCAGACACATATCTCATTGAAAACATTTCCCAAAAATGACAGACTTGAACTCCTTCTAGCTCATAACCCAATCCTTCAACCCCCTTATAATTCCTCCTCTCAAACAAAGAAAGATCACAAAAAGTCAGAATAAAAATTCATTATTAATTTCCCGATACTTTTTTCCAAGCAGCTCATATTTATTCAATTTACTCCATACATCAATCTCTGATTGTTACCCTATCAAAAGGACTCCCTGACCATCTCTTTTTTCATACTCGTTTAGCTTCAGCTGCTATGTTCAATTCACCTAGCACGACCTACTTTTTCGGATCAGTTCCGTACCACCGACCTGATGATATTCTACAATTACTGCACAATTTCCAAGAAGAATTCCACGGCAAATTAAAAGTCCGGTTTCAATGTGTCAGGCGCAAGTTCTCTCTTTCCAGAGGATCTGCTGTTTCTCATGTTTACTTGCGACTTAAGGCAAACACGAGGTGCACTAGCAAGGTCACTTGGTGGACTCCGTACAGGACGAGACGAGGGAGACATAGATAGAAGGGAGACGTCACTGACCGTGGACGCACGCGAGACTCGCGACAATTTTGTCCATGACATGGCAGGAACTCCATGCACCGGTGGATAAAGGGGAATAGAGGTAACTACGGCAACCATTTCTTCGAAGAAAAGATTGAAAATTTTGATACAAAGGCTGATACAGAAGTATCCGAATCAGGAAAAAAGTACGACGTCTGAACAGGGGTATGCGAATGGTGTTGAGGGTGCTTAGACATCAGGAATCTCCGTTTATACTTTTGCATTTTTTGACTCATTGTTTGGGTCATTTTGCGATCTTCGGTTTTCAGTGGATTTCGAACTATTGCTTATATGATATGCTGAATAATAATTTAAGATTTTCTCAGAGGTGAAAGAAGCTAAACTTGGGCTAATGGGTTCCTTAAAGTCCGGAACTTCCATTGCCTCCTTTATCGCGTTTTAAAACATCTTTGCGGCTTTAATTAAAATGGTTATTTCGCCTAGAACCTACTGTTTTAAGTTGGTTCCAAACCAACGAAGTTACGATGTATGAAATAATAATTTAAGACAAATTCTAGAGATGACGAAGACTTAAACTTGGGCCGATGGGGAGCAATGTAGCTTATTATCGCATATTCATAAAAATTAGACTAATTATAATGTCGCCTTTCCCTGCATCGATAGAAGAACAGACATCGACTGTTAGTGAAAGTTTAATTTGCTAATACTTTATATCAGCTTCTAGGATGCTCTTTGAAACAGAACTACTTATTCGTAAGAATATGCTTCGTTGTAGATACATACATAAATGCGTATGAAACAGAAGAGCCTTGTTCAACGAGTTAACGCGGAAACGATTAAGAATGTTTCCTTTCACAAATCGCGAGCGCAAATGCAAATGGTGTGTGTATTTTTTTTCCTATTACACAGATTTTCAACATTAGCCATTCCATATTTCAGTCTCGTTCGTTCATTCTTAGTCTGCCATTTGAACATTTTAAAGAAGATAGCAAGTAAAAGTAAAATTGGAGACAAAGGCAACATTCAATCCTGCATTCTATTGAACGATCTACTTGATTTTATTCCAGGTCTACGTGTACAATTTTCAATCTGCATTTTTATTTCCTTTATTTTAGTCTTTGCAGGACAGAAAAATAAGTGGAATAAGAAAGATAGAAATTTCGATAGACATTAAATTAGACTCAAATATTGAAATATAAAATGATTTAACATTATCATTAAAATTCAAATATTCTTACATGCAACTCAATAAGGAATTAATTTATTTTGCCTCTTTATAAGTTCTATGTAGATGTGATGGTTTTTAATTATTACAATATCGTATCTTCAGAATAGAATGAACAAACGGTGAAAAAAATCAGAAAGTAAAAAGTTTTACGGCTAAAGTCCATTATTCTTCAAGTTTCCTTCTTCGCATGAAACTTTCCTAAGAGTTTCGCCGTCATAAAGTTCATTTTAAATGAAATTTTTCGTAAGTGCCAAGGAATTTTCTACTTTTACATAAATTCTGACCATATTTCGACTTTTCCAGAGAGATACTTTTATAAACTAACATAATATTATAATACCATGACAGTTACAGACTCTCGACTTTCTTTGCCCCGAAAAAATCAATGTTACTACGACACAACACCATTGGTAACGTTTCCAACACCTGCATGGCTTCTACCTGATAATCGGATGGAGTTCGTATAAAATGCCAGTCAAGTGTATCTAAATTCCGATATCTGATACACTAATGAACAACGACACCCATTAAGCCTTGATATCGACTCTAAATTTTCAGGACTATGCTAATTCACTTGCTCTGAACGCTAGAACTACTAATGTTGAATCCATCATATTTAAATAAATTAAATGAGTACTTTAAAAAAGAAGAATCAAGGGATGAACGCAAATAATCACCTAAGTAACTTATGTTTTATAAGACAGACGTACAGTATCTACTGTATGGCCCTCCTAAAAAATGTGGAGAATTTTTGTAAAAAATTGAGAACCAGTTATTTAGACTGCCTTGGTAGTTCTAATGTTAAACGTGTGGCTTTTTGAGACTATGGTGAGAAAGAATGTAAAGGCTCTGACTCGCCGTCAGTGGGTCAAAGTTCAAATCCTCCTTCGTCAGCTCTGAGAATTATTTTGTATGTGATTTGTATATCATAACAAACTGAGCTAAAACAGTAGGTCCTGAGCTAAGTATCGTAGTCGCTAAAGTCGAAAAATTAAATAAAAAAGAAATGCGGTAAAAGGGATTATTGATGGGTCTGGATTTGCGAAGTCGAATTGGCCAAAGTTTAAGTCTCCGTTATGATTAGGAACTTTGTCTTAAATTATTATTTAATATATCATAGCCTCAGTGGCTCGGAAACCAGGTAAAGCAGTGGATTCAAGGTGAAATAATTATAGCAGTCAAAGCCGAAAATATATAAAAGAAGAGAAAAAAAACAGGTGACTTTAATAGTGGCCAATTCCTGCGAATTTTAGGTGGTTCCTGGTATTTTTATTATGGAGGAAGGTATTGTATATGATTATTGCAAACGTATTACACTGATTATGTTACATAGGTAATTAGATATCAGGTAAGAGAGGGTTAATTCATTATCATTCATCATACGAATATTCTGATTTCAGAAATCCTGTATTATCGGCAGAACGAAGCGCAAAGTTTGCATTGACTTTTACTAGAGAGCACGGTAGTGCACGGTGCTGCACAAAGTTACACTAATTTGAAGTAGAAACTGATTCAAATTGTTCATATTATAATGAAAGAAAATGAAAGTTCAAGCCTACAGAGACAAGTTTTTTTACATTTTCGAGCAAAATATCTGGAGTTATTTCTATAGAATGTACTTACTTTTATTAAAAAAATAAAAAGAATGTAAACAAATACCAATTGAATCTCAGAATCATATTAAACGAGAAGTATTTAACTGCATATTCTAGTAAACAACATTTAATATATGTTATATACAATGAAATACTTTTCGTAAGTTTATAATAATTGTTTATAGTGCAATTAATAAAAATAATGTTATTACGTACAAAGTATAAGATTTTACATACCATTCGTGCTATTAAAAATGGCGCAGCTCAGTCGGTAATACCAACCGTGATACAGAAATGACGATGAAGCAACACCAGAAACTAAATCCTGAAAAATACATTATTTATGTAAATAACCACCTATTAATCCGAGTGATTATGTCCCTCTATTATTGAAACATATACAAACTACATTAATTGCAAAGACAAAGTTGCAAATGTACGTAATATTCTATCATCTCCAAGCATCTCAACCATTTGAAATTTTCCTGATACGATGCAGGAAATGATTTTGATGTTGACGCGAAACGATCAGTGACTGATATAACATATCAATTCTTTATGACTTTACGTAGAAACGCACATGGAGAAACACCTCGAGTTGGCTTGCAGCTGATTCCTGGTCACCGCAGGTGGTTCGGTAAAACCCCCCTTGGTGATTCCTCGATACCCACGCGGACAAAGACGTCATCGGATTTCCTATCCTCGAAGTCGTTCCACTCTCTCTCCTCTATCGAGTTTCGTCGACGCCAACGTAAAATACTGTTATTCTCGCGTAGGCGTGGAGCGGCCCGTTGCGTCAACCACTAAATTTGAAACGAGACTAGACTTCACGGAAGACGAGCCCTTCGAGACACGGAAGCTGGATCTGGCTTCTGATTGGTCCGAATAGGAGGCGGGAGAGTACCGCGATTTTCGAAGCATTTAAATTTAAATTCGGAACTATTCTTACCTCTAGTTTCATTTTGAGAGTTTGCAACGACTTTTATGGAAATGTACTCTGTGATTTTTCATTTCTTGTGATCGTTTTCTTCCATATGAGTAGAATTATAGTAGGTAATAGGATTTTTTGAGAGAATAAGAGAATAAGAGAGATAAGAATTGTTGAGAAACTTGAAACGTTCGGTCGTGTTTATATTATGAATTGATGAGGATTTATGTAATCTACTTTCTTCTTCTTCGATAGATCGCAGACTTTAATTCTCGAAAATTTCGTCATTCTCGTTCAGCCTTACGTCGAGAGCAGCCTTCGTTCCGTGTACCTTTATGTTCTCGCAATCTTTTCTTTAAATATACACACAATCCTGATGCAACAAACAAATCTTCAACAACCTCACGCACATTCGCACTGACGTCAACAAACTGGTTTTATCCCTCACCTTGGTAGACACAAAATTCGCAAATTGAATCAAGAAATTTAATAGTAACACGTGCGTCCATCGTAAAACAGTGGCGAAACGGACTATCAGTTTCGTCAATGCGTTATTTGCCAATGGGGAATTGACGCATATATTTTCATTGATTTCCCTTGGTTTTTCAAAGACTTTATCCTCCTAGGTGTTGCACTAATTTAAGCGTATTCTGATTAAAATCAAACTTTATTATAAGAATCTTCTCGTTTAAGAATCTCCTCTGCACAAATAATGCAAAGTAACAAATAAACTAAAGAGTTATAGCAGGAATTAAAGTAAATAATTAAATATAACAGTATAACTTAAATTCCAAAGGTATACCCCTTCAAGTTGCTCTTTTCAATTTTCAAATTGTTGGCGATCGCAAAAAAATGATCAAACTTTAAATGAACATCCACTAAAATCCATTCTCACGAAAAAAAGTATCTTTCTCATACTATTTCACTTTTTTTCACTTCAAAATGTGCCTTCATAGTGTATCTAATATGTTTTCTTTATTAATCGCATTTAAAAGTCTCGTGTCAGTTCGTGCGAAGGTAAACACAGTCTGGCAGTGAAACAAGTGAAAATAACACTTCTAATTCTAAAAAAATTCAGTTCGACCTTAAATCTACGAAAATATATGCCCATTCACCATTCTACAAAATTACTGTGAATTTTATACATTAAATTCTCAGAGTTATTTGTCACTCCATTACCACGTGCAATTCCATGGGATTATATCGATAACCAGAATTATCAAACTCGGAAGAATTACTCATCCCATCTAATTCTATTTCAGCACGACGAACACTTTTCCCAAAAATCCTTATAAAATGATATTAAGTGTACGAAAATATTACAGATGAATTCTAGGTTTAAAAATAAACTAGAAGTAGATGAAGAAATAAAGAAAGACAATGAAAAGCGCCATCGCGCTGCTCGGCACTTTTCGTCCTAATTTTACTACTTAGCGTCGGAACTCAAACTGTTAAAACCAATTAGAAATAAATGAAGGAACGAAAATGATTTCCCAAAAATCGTTGTAAAAAAATATAAAATAATTGTAGGTAAATCCAAGGTTTAAAATCCCATCAGAAATAAATGAAAAAAAGATCAGAATTATTAACGAAGTTGTAAACTTGATAAAGAAGAGGGATGGTCGAAATTGTATCATAAAATAAGCGATAAGACAAGCGAAGTATATTAGTCGTTGAACCTGTCAATGTTTCTGTGAAAAGAAATTCATCGAAGTCAACTCTTCTAAACCGTTTAAACGATGTGCTCACGAGTTCCTAAAACATCCACCCACCTCCAACGATGAACTCGAAGATAATAAATGTGTTTGCAACACTCTCTAAATTTATCTTCGGCGATGAATGCCAAGGAGCGTATACTTCACAATGCTCGCTTCGATCGTCCTAGATTGTGAGAAATTTTACAAATCATTTCATCCACCGTATCGCAAATTATCAGTGGCGAATTTTTGTGATAACTTAACGTCTCATTTTGTAATGTTTCACTAGGCAACGTGGATATCGTGAATAATGAAGAGGACTTTCCATTTAGAGACGATAAATCAAAGTTAATTGGAAGTCCAGCGTTTCGAATGGAATTAAATCTTCTTTCGGCATCTAATTCCTGAATGTTTCAGACACCCAGATTTGTGTTAATAATTTCGCTAATAAGAAAATAAGTTGGGTGGAAAGAGACTTCAATTTTTGCAGGAAGATTAATTGATTTGGTTGGCAGAGATTACAAATGCAATTGCCTTCGGGATTTATAGTAATTTAAATAAAAAAATGTGGACTTCGGAAAGCCTGAATGATAAGTAGCATAGCTGATTCACACTTGTGAAAATAGTAACTTTAACTCCGAAATAATATTTTCTTTCTTATCTGATTTATTGCACTGCTATGTTTAAATTGAAGAAATAAATTTCCAAATTATTCTTCCTATTCAACAGATAAAGGAATCTTAAGCATTTACAATTTTCTTCTTTTCCATATCAAATAGCCAGGAAAATTGTTGTTAAACACTTTATGCATCTATGCTTGTTGCAGCAGCAGAATTTTAATATAAGAATAAAGATACATTGACTTCCCATTAACTCTCAATAACAAAATGAATATTTTACAAAGTTACAAGTACTAATTACTAAACTTATAGCAATAAATCATTCTTTGAGTAAAATTTTAACATCTACCATAAATTTTCAAGGACGTCTGCCTAAAAATGACTTTCAATAAATTACGATAGAATAAAGCAACATTTCCTAAAATGACACTGATATGCCACTGACGGAACGCTAATATACCATTATTTCCAAAACCATCACTAACAAGCCAATCACATCACCGAAAATTCCCAGAAGCAGACCAAAATCAGAAATTCCATCCGATTCCGAGGGGTTAATAGATAAAGCCGTTTCTAATTCCACGCGAGGCCGTCATAGCCTCGCCTTTGTTTGCACTTGCAACTGCACCCCCCGCGGTTCATTTCGCAAACTGGAAATATCTCGTAAATCTGCTCGATCCTGATCGATACACACACACACACGTACCCGGTCACATCGATCGAACAAGTGACGTTTCTTCGAATCTGGTTAGCGAAATGATTCGCAGAAAAGTATCTGTATCAATAAAGAATCGAACCCGGGAGTTCTTCATGACGCGTTACTATATTTGTAGTTGCAGTACACTCCATCGGGCATAACTCATGCCGACGTCACATCGCGAGCGATAGTAGGAAAAATTTCTCCGATATTACGTCACACCTTCAATATCTGCCAATGGTATTTTTAATGAAGGTAGGAAGAGAAACCGGGCGATTCCGCAGAGCCGAAAGAACGCGCGGTTCTTTCGCTAGCCGGACGGACTTGTAATTCCTGATGGCCGGTTCTCCGTCTTCCGAATCGTGCGAGAAGTGTGAGTTTAATGCACGTGGTGAATCAGTGTTTTGATTGATAAGGTGACATTTTACAGTGATTAGTCAATTATGAGAAATTTCTATCAGATATACGTCTGCAAATGATGTTTAAGAGTTCAAGGTCATGTTAGGGTCACGTTGGAAGAATAGGGTTGCGTGGAGTATATTGATTTAATGTTGAATCTGTTTATAGTTAAATAACGTTTTAACTTGCAAAAAGGAAAGAGTGAATGTTGTTTAAGGTGTTTGGTGATTAGGGACTAATATGTGGAGGAAATTATGATTCTGGTTTATCGTTTGTATAAAGTAGTTCCATCATATTACAATTTAGTTGGGTAAAATACAAAATAAGTGACACAATTATTCACATTTTTCACTTTTAGACGACTGTCGTAATCGTCGGCACATGTATGATTTTATAAGTCAATCAGCCGTGACCTTGGAATGACCCGAAACTGGAGAACAAGAGGTTAAGCCAGGGATTCTCAGTCTTTTTCTATTGTAACTTTGACACCCTTGAAGCAAATTTTGTTTTCAATCGACCCTCAAATTTGTTCTATTGTTAAGAACGATCACAAATGAAATGTTAATCACATAGATAATAGCCATCGTTAATATAATTTAAACAAAAATTGTACTGCGAATGTTGTGGCTCATGTAATTTAATAGGAAAATGTATTATTTGATTTAAGAATAAAGTAAAATTTCAAAACGGAAAATTCTTTCATCAACCAGTAACGGACCACTCGTATTCCATCGACCATTTCGAAAATTCCATCAACTCCAAGGATTTCACATGCATCTAATTGGAAATTCCGAGGGTAAAGGATTTTCTAATGCATACAGATGAATTCAATCAAAATCTTTGATCAACGCTGCACTCGCTTTTCCTCGCAAATTATGAGTCTCTAATAATTTCTGACCGTGACGTTGTAAATTATGAATTATCCCATTTCCAGTTAATACTCATTCAACGTAATCCTTCCTAAGTTAAATCCCACTTCCTGCCTTCATTGCAAGAGCTCGTTTATCAAAGATTACTTTTAAATCGTAATCGAAACATTCATGAACGGAATAACTGAATATTTCCAGAAATGTATTGTAATAATCGACGATTTCCTGAAGCTTTACAAAGTTGTATGAAAATTTGCACAATTACGTAATTGCACACTGCGTTCCAAGGAATCATCTAAATAAGTGACCATTGACTTCTCGACACGATAATACATCTTCGTTAAGCATTATCTCGATGAGAATACGTGATAAAAATAACCTCGAATAACAGAGTGCTCGTTCTTGCTAATTCATGGGAATGTTATACTCTGCGGCTTTGGAATTACGATGGTGAGGAAAATTTGTAATTAAAGGTAACACCATGGTGACGCAAACCATCAACGACAAGCGTGACAATTCGTCGAAACGTCAAAGGTCTCGCTCTATTTGACATCTTAAGAGACAAATTGAATTTAATTTAAGAAGTGACAAAGAGATTTTTACTTTGTTCTTTAAATTTCTTTAGGAAGAATGAAGAAGATTATACACCTTGTTTCACATGTTTAGGATTGAATTTCTTATTTGACTGATGAAGAAATCTTAACTTCTTTTCAGTTTATTCGTTCCAAATAAGATAAGCAGGATGTGGAAAAACGAAATTGGAATTTTGAGGTTTCAGAGTATAATTGGAAATTAAGTTGAGCTCTTAGTTAACTTATGACAAATAGGATTTATTTCTTCATTAGTAAACGCGGTAAACATTGTACACTTATGTTTGTAATGATTTCACGGTTGGAAATAGCTTTTTCATAAAAGTTAAATGAATCGTTCACATATGTGGAAAAGCTTTTAAAGAGTTTAAAGTGATGTTAACGTTTTTGCATCGTTAGCGCAATTTTCCTCGCTGTTATCATTGCATTTCGACTGAGAAACTAGAAACGATGAAATCAAGTTACATAAAACAACAAAGGAATTTAAATCATGAAAAGAATACTCAAAATGAAACAGAACGGTGCAAAGAAAGTTATGAAATAGCTGGATTACATAAAAGAATAAAATTCGCATTAAACTAAACAGTAGAAAAGGCAATTTAAAATGCAAAATTTCATTCAGACAACATTTTATATAACGAATACCTAAGAAAAACGTAATGTATTAGGGAAAATAATAAAAAGAGAGAACCGTGCAGATATGAATGACACGTTTTAAGAAATTGCTTAATTGAGAACGAAACGTGTTAAATGAATCGTGATAAAATGAATGAAACGTGTAAAATTAAATTAATCGCGTTAAAGAACGTGCAATAAGAGCAATCTATCAAACAAAGTTTAAGTGAACTTATACTTAATAAAAAGAAGTTGATGGTAAAATCAGATTTTTCATTTTTTTTGTATGCTGCAATTGTATCACCAGTAACGCACTTATTATCGTTATCGTTCTTTTCCATGGAATAGAATTCTCGTTTCTATTGATGCCAATCACGGAATTAAGGGAATGACATGGCGAGAAATAATCGAGACACGCAAGAGTTTCCGGAGAACTTGGTACTATTAATTTTTTAAACAAATATCGAACGTTCCTTTGAGAGCTTCGCCAGAAACTTGTTGATTACTTATTTAGTGGAGATAATGAAGAACGAATAACATGCGATTGTCCGCGGTTGAACAATGCAAATTGCTTTTTTTCTGTGTACAATAATTATAGAGACACAAATACGCAAAATGAAGATTAAATTCTAACGGCAAAATTACTTTGGTAGAAAATTAACAGCGGCGCAAAATTGCTTCGTCATAAGAGCTCGAAGAATCGGAGAGTCTATCAAAGATTTAAAGAATTAAACACTCAAAAAATCAAAATATCCCTTAAAAGTCACACAGGCCATCATACACTTCTCAAAGTATCTTTCCCACTAACTTATTAATTTCAACCTGAAAAATTTCTCTCATTAATTTCAACTTTTCTCTATGCGAAATCACAGCTTCAGTGATTCAAAACCCACGTAAAACAGTAGATCCTAGCCGAAACAAAAAGAAATAGAAAAAAAAATGAAAAATCTCTGTTCTGGTCCAAGCACACCGTGAATTTCCGAGGCTTCTAAATTACGACACCTGTCCACCAGCGGCAGATCCGGCGACGAATGCATCGTAACGAATGATCTTGTGCACCAGGAACGATAAAGCCACGAGTAGCTCGAGAAGGCCGGTCAGTGCGTTCTCGGACGTCGATCGGTGAACCGCCAGGGAATTTCGACCACGATCCAACCATAGCTCTCTCTTTCTCTCTTTTTTCTATCTTTTTTCCTCTTTCTTACACTTCTGTCTCCATCTTCGACTGTCTCTTTCACTTTCTTCCACTCTCTCACTCTCTCCTTCTCGTACCTCTTGTTCCATCTCTCACCTTGTCTGTGCGAGTGTTATCGACCAAAATCCAACAATTCGATCGATCAAAGTGTACCTCTTGAGTTTTTCCGTATCATCGGTTAATTACACCTGGAATTTGACTCCGGGGTCTTCGAAGAGTTCGGTTTAAACGTTATCATCTCGTGTCGCCGAAAGAGGAATTCGCTCGTTACGTCGCCCGATCTAACCGCAATAAGGAAAAGTTCGAGCGATATCGTGAAGAAGTGTCGTGGAATTTAAAAAAAATCGATACGACTGTTAGAATAATTCGGAGTTGAGTTCTGTGGGTCCACGTGAAATCGACAGACCGTGGGAATTCGTGGGAACGGTGAGTAGGAATCCAAGTGCCTTCTGAATGTCCCTGCTGATGGTGCGAGTTTGTTGAATTAAAGATCGTTTTTTTCTATTTGTTTGAATGAAAATTAAGGAGGTAAATGTGAATTATCGAAAGGCGATTCGGGGATCGTTGGTTTTCTTTAGCTTACCTCGTTGAAATAGCGGGAATTCCAGGTCAACGACCATTCATCAGGCCGAATGTCATTTTGGGATGACAGTTCGTCATTTTTATGGCTCTAGGTGCTAAATCCTCTTGGATTTTTGTTTTATCTATTTATATTTACTTTCTCTTATCATGTGCTCTTTGTTTCTTTGACATTCTGTTAATGATCGAATTTTTTTATGGGGGAATTTGTTCATATGGAGAGTGAATCGTCTGCTGAACTTTAGTTAACGATTATTGATTCAGTTATGAATGAAATGGATCGTCAAGAGAGAATAATTATAAGGAAAAAATAATAAAATTTGATGTAATAATAATTGGTTAATTCAATAACGCGGGTAAAGACGTAGAAATCACTTGAATCGGACATAATTTAGATCTTTACGTTACTGATTCTTTTTGGGAAAATTCTCTTTCCGAAAAGTTGCCAATATTTCTAAAAATTTGATGTACGCATTATCCATAAAGCGAATATTTCATCGAACTCCAAATTACACATTAAAAAATTTGACAAAGCAACTAGGAGTGAAGCAAAAAATATTTAAAGATTCTTCGTCAAACTTGAACGACATGGCTTGTAAAAAAACAGCGATATTAACGTAAACACTCAGAGGAAAACATCTGAAAACAACGCCTGGCCGATTAATTGTTTCAATCTCGTCAACAGAAGTAACAAAATCGCCTAATATTTTAATAACACGTGCAAACTCAAAGCATCTACGTTCCTTAATTTCATTTGATCCTCAAAAACGCTCCATTTTTGTTATTCGTTACAGATATCCACCTGAAAATAAACACGGAAATCAAGACAAAGAAAAATCAAAGGAGCAACAGAAGACTCGTAAAAGCAGGTTCCATTCAAACGAACGAACGCTTTCATTGATAAATCAGCCAAGGAAAAATCGTGACCGATTATAGAACGATAATTGTTCGAAGGCATTCCAACAGCAACAACAAAAGCGTTGCCGTGCCGCGGGACTTAATAAACCTAATAAATAAATGGCCAACGATCAGATATTATCTAGCTAATCGCTCAGCCTCTAATCGATAGCCGCTAAGTAATCAGTGGCGAAGTTACGAGACTGATAAGATTGAACTTTTCACCGTGGAAGTGTCTCTGCTTTAATACATTCGTCCTTCTCGTCGACGAACTACTTTAAAGCTGTTGCCGACAACTTTGAACCTGTTCGAGCAACTTTGAAATCATAAATCTTGTAAATTCGTCAGAGCTAATACTTTTAAATTCGTCTGTACAAAAAGTCAAATCGAGACTTTTTCAAGCGAGAGAATTTAAAAAAAGAAAGATTACAACGCGCGGCTAAACTCGAGTTTTCGGTTTATTGATTCTGAATCAACGACGTGTAAACGGAGGATCATCGAATCGTGGAAAACGCCGGAGAACGAGAAAGATATATCATCGATGGATCGAAATCAGCGAGTTTCTTGGCTCTTTTTCTCTTTGATGACTTAAGAAGGCGAACCGATGAAGACGTACGACTGAGAGAAAGAATTCGTTGGATAGTAATCCTTGATTTTTAATCGAGTGAAAGTGGAGGAGAAATTACGGAAGGGGATTCCCCGGTGTGATTAGCCAAACAATACGGATTTTCATGGCGTATTTTAAGGACACCGAGATGGGATTTCGAGGAACGATGACTGCGAGATTCGCAACGTTTTCGGCACTGTTTTACGTGGTTTTTTGGAACTTGGCTGTTTGCGTTGCTCCTGCGAATTCAGCTTTGCCGATCGTGCACACGGTTTCTATGGTACGTAAAGATAAAAAATGTGTAATAGCTAAAAAATGCGTTTTTTCTTTTTTACTTCAAGGAAGAATCATAAAAGATACTTTAAAGAAATACGTAAAAAAGAAATGAAAAAGTTAGTTTAAAAAAAGGACGAAAAGAAGGCTTTAGAAAGTACCTAAAGGAGTAGTTTAAAGAGATTTGATTAAAATGCTTGAGGAATTTGACGCGCTAACGATGATTCAACATTTATGTTAACATCGTAGTGCAATATTTAAATTTCAAGATAAAAATACGGCGAATAAATTTACGGCATTTTGTTCTTAATGATTCAAGACACCAGCGACACTGATAGAATTTTATTCTCCAAGTTTCAACGATGCATTTTCAATGTCTTATACTTTAAATAATCATTTGTGTTTTTTATTATATCTAATTTTGTAAAATAAATGTAGAATACCAAAGGACTTGCACCATTAGAAATTACGGCGATTAAAAATAGAATTAAAGCCCAGTCATTTGATCTGCTTTGGCAAATATAGCATTAATTCCACGTAATTAAAGTTAATTTGATACTCTAGACCAGAAACAATGCTTTTGCGTTAATTACTCCCACATCAAAAAATTAATTAATTACGAACGACACAAAATTCGAAGGCGTTATTTCACTATTAAACTGCAGACGATAATTAAACAACTCGCTTCACTAAAAATTAATTACATTCACTACAAATGCCATTCTCAAACTGCAATAATTACTGAAAATCACTTCAATTGGAAGTATATATTTCTAACTTCATTATTTAAGAAATCCTTCACGTTCAATTCACACCAACCACTTTAAACATCTCCTAATACCTGTAATTAACTTCTATGACCGCCATTCACAACAATGATTCAAAGCACAAGATTTGCACAGTGTTTTAAGCAATTTACACGCAAATACTCGACAGTGCCGTTTTCCCTTTGTACTATGATGATTATTCGGAAACTTTGCGTCCTCCACGAGTCAGGCGTCTACGCAGTTTTGCAAAATATTTCACGCCGAGAATTCACGAAATTCGCCAACGCTCTATGATGTCGTATCTGCGATAATTATTCAAACTTATTCTCGTCCCGCATAGTCATCGTAGACGTTAATGTTTAACATGCCTTCCGCGTAACGAGTGTACAGAAGTCGACGACACCGTCGTATTTCTGATCTCCGATGATTGTACGGATTTATTTCCGGTACAAATAGTCATTTGTGACTTTACGATTTGATATTTAACGTAACAGTTGCGTAGAAGTCTGCGACGTGGTATTATTTCAAAACCGGGATGAGCTTTCGAATTTATTTTCGTTGCGAATCATGCACGCGAATCTGTTTACTACGAGCTTACGTTTATATGTTAAGGAATTGTTGTATTGTAAAATGAATTTGCATGTTATCGCTGGGATTTCATTTTGAAATTGATGCAGTGATTTTTAGAAACCCTTTAGCCCATTTTTGGTAATCAAGTATTGCTAGGATGGTAAATTAATTCATATTAAATTAATATCTAATTTATCAACCAAATTTAACACTAAAACTACCAAAGCGGCTAAAGTGACCGGTTCGCAATTATTTCGAAAAATTTCACAAAGTGATAGGAGAGCTATGAAGTAAGCAATTTTTTTGTGTACTATAAAACATAGATTAATCGATCATTTTTTGCACTTCCTGATTCCCCTTTCGCCAAAGTGTTTATTTAATAAACTTAAATATTGTAGATTCAACGCAGCAAGTTCTAGTGTTAATATTAATCTGCTTAATAGAAAAATTAAATATTATTGGATTTTTTTTCTCGAGTATTTTCAGTGTTTCATGTTGGAACGCATTTCAGATCACAGACCTCTCAAAATGTTTGTCAGATACACGAAATTTAGTTCAAAAGCATACCTACCTCTGACCTAATCAGCTAATTAATTTTTATCTCATTGTCTTACGTTCATCAATCTCCGATTATATCACATATTTCCCGACAAAATAATAATACGATTCTACGGCTAAAGAAAACGAATTAATTATGTTTCAGCAGAACGAAACAACGATACCGCCACAATATCAAGGTCTACCGGTGGTTGGAAAATGTTGCGGAGAAAACGAAACCCTCGTGAAAGACGAAACCCATGGCGCGATTTGTGTTACAACGAATTTCACACTGGCAGGGAACTTTTCTCCTCTCTTTTGCGAATATAACAACAGCGGAGTAATGGTTCCGGGTGACGAGAAAAGTCAGTTCGTCGCTGTCGTCGGTGATCCTTGTCGATTCAAAAGGTAAGCTACCAGAAAAAGTATTTTTACTTTTATTCGAAAAGTGTATTTAGATTTAGAGTTCCAACGAGAATATTGACGACGTTAAGAATTATTAATTTACCTTCCTCGGTAAAAATATAAATTTTGGAATACAGTCTCAATGTAATACAGTTTTGAATTTCTTAGAGTATCAGTGAGAACGTCGAGAAAATTGTGAATTATTAATTTGCATTTTTCATTGAAAATATAATTTTTTTAATGCGATCGCAAAGCAATTCTGGATTTGTTGGAGTTACAGTGAAAATGTCGAAAAAAATGTTCCGCAAATAGACAGAGATAAAAGGGATTTGTAATCTGAAAAAGCCTTTTGATCTTGGTACTTACATAAAATCTGCCACATAAAGTACGCGTCGCTGTATAAATTCCTATCGGCGTATCGGAATGCTCTTGATTGGATCTCACCGATAAAATGAATTCGCTCGCATTCATTCTCTGATAAAAATGACAATCTTCCACCTAGCACATTCCGGTTACCAGTTCTTCGGCTGGACACCCAAAAATATTATTATTATTTAATAACTATGATATTTCGTGTACTGCAATACTCTATCTCTTTGAAAATGAAAGATTTCTTCAACGAAACATTCAAAAACGTTGTTATTATTTATTAACTAAGATATTTCGTGTACTGCAATACTGTAGCTCTTTAAAAAAATATACACAATGATTTCTTCAATAGATTCACTATATCTATCTGATTCTTCTGACTTCTTTTATTTATTTTCGTTTCTATTGTTCACAAAGTTGATTAAAAAAATTCTCACTGTTTATGCGAAAAAGCAGCCTCTAGCTTCTCTCGAGAAACATGCTTATTTTTAGTTGAGACACCTTTTTCGCTAGTTTCTGATTTATTGTGAACGGAAAAGAAGCCAATTTTAAAGGAATCCCAAGTTTCTTGAGAGAATTCTGTCCACGAGACGTTATCCAATTAATTAAAAATATATGAAACCCAATTAATTAGCTACTTTCGTATATATAAAAGTAAATATTTGTATATACAAAAAGTAGTGATGGTTTATAATAAGAAAACGTGAGCAGTTGAAAAAAATTGTATAAAAATAAGTTTCACGACAACGTACCTCCTGCAATTTGTTCCCCTGTTTTCAAAGGAAATACAGTGTTTATCAGACGGTATGTAAATTATACAAATTACGAAAGACGATTAATTGTAATTACATTCTCTGTTTGCACAATAAAACGTATTCTCTACTGAAGATACCAGCAGTACAAAGGAGTTATTTCCTCGGTTAATTATCGTGACAATACGTTAGCGACAAAACGTCGAATTGCTAATCTTCTGACGTTGATTAAGACGTATAAATTCATTAAAATCCATCATCGGCAAAACGAGATGAAAGGGTGTAAGCTGTAAAGTACGATATACCTTATGAAATATTACAAATACCTTAGAAATTAATCTCGCGGGATAACTGTACATTATCGCATCACGTAATCATCCGTGGCAATTATCTTTAAAAGACCATTGTAATGAATCGATGGAAGTATTGACTCAATCTCGGCAAATACATATAATCGATGCTCAAGCAGAAATAACGTTATAAAGTGCCCTATTAGTCGGATGGAGCATTTTATGAACAATAAAATTTATTGAACAATCAAATGTATGGAATATTTGTTTTTAAATAATGACAGATAATGGCAGCGTTAGTAATTGCCAGATTTTCTCACGTTTGAAGTAATTCTGTATTGAAGTAATCTTAAGAAATATTAGCTTCTTCTATTGTCATTCCCTCAATTGTTATAATTAAATCAATTATGTGTTTGTAAAGTTATAAAGTGACATTATATACAATTTTGTCACGAATTTCTCCATTCTGTACTTTGTATTATTTACCTTTCAATAATACTTTTCATCTCAAAGTCAGATGGAGTATTCTGAGATATTTTGGACAAACACAATATCCAGCATAACTTTCTATTATATATTCTGCGAATAAAGAAAGTTTAAGGCATTCAGATAATACTTTGAATATCATTTTTTCTTCAGATACATGCTGTATCCGGAAGACACGGACGACGACCGGCATTACTTGTTGCTAAACGGATCTGTCTTTGCGCCTCGTCACGATCCGCTGATGCTCGCACCTGGAGTCGATTACTGCATGGAAATTGTCCCAGAAATGGGCCTGAGGACCTTCGTTTGCTTTCCCGAGGGTATGTCTTGATTTATTCTTAATTAAAAATCTATCTTGCCAATTAAAGTGTAGAACACAGCTCCAATTGCATAACTATAATTCCCTGCTTCTTTTGGATAATTAATTGTTTGACAGAGAGAGTATACTCTCTCTTCTACTTATCTATTCCTTCTCCTTTTTACACCCTTTCTTCTATTTATTTAAATAAATGAAGACAAATCTCCTCGATATTCCTCACAGTCGCAAATACAATCATCCTTCCACACAGAAACGTCGATAATTTCCTACAATTCAATCTCTTACCGCGAAGCGCCGAAGGATTCATTAATAAATAGAAAGATTCCTTAGCATTCATCGAATCCTAATGAATTCAAATGATTTCAGATCGTATAATTACAACGGCAGATTCCCGTATCACCATTTACGCCTGTGGTCTTCTAATATCCGTGCCGTTTTTGATTTTGACCATTGTCGCCTATTCCATCACCCCAAAGCTCAAGGACGTTCATGGAAAAGCTCTTTGCCATTATTGCGGATGTTTAACCGTGGCATTTACGACTCTTGCATGCACTCAGCTTGGAAGTGCACACTTGTCGGATCAATCTTGCATATGCATAGGTAAGAATGCACTGTAAGATCCATCTTCAGCGTTACTTAGATTCTGGAACGCAAACGTGTGTCATAAATTATGCGGTAAATAGGAAGTCTATGATACCGCGAGCGATAATGTTCGCATACAAGAATTTGATTAACTCTTCTTAACACTTTGACTTCCATTTCTACTTGATGTTAAGATTTCTTCTTAGCACGTCGACGGCAACGTGGAATATCGGTGGTTAACGATGTATTTTTTTATGTTAAATTGTGCTTGATTGAAAATGTGGGTATTTTAATGTTTTTTGTTCTGTAGAGTCTTGAAGAAATTAAATTAATGTGGTCTTAGAAGCATTTAAAAATTTATAATGTCTCAGGAGTATTTTATACGAATATTCATAATCGAAGAATAAAATTTGAATAGAATATAACAAATTTAAATTTTTCTAAATTTAATAAAATTACAATAACGTTTCATAGGGTATTTATATATTTTATATGTGTAAATAAGATATTTATTCGAGGAAATTAAAATAAATTTCAGTATAGGGCCAAAATTGTACCTCCAGAAAGGTACAAAAATGGTACCACTTGTTTTATCACCTCAAGAATTTCTATTATAATGCAAAATTCCCAGAACCGATCTCACAAATATTAATAAAATAACGCATAAACATCGGAAACAGATAAACCCCCGTTAAAACCACGATTACTAATTAACATAATCGAAATCCGTGTTCGCGCGTACACGTAAAAATTCGAATGACGCAACGGGTAATTCCTTTTTGAAGAAATGCTACCATTCAACAGGGAGCGATTAAGACACAATTGGCTTTTCCAGCATTCGTCATCCAGTTCTCATTCGTGGCCTGTTTCTTCTGGCTAAACGTGATGTGCATCGAAACATGGGCATTGGTTCAGAATTACGTCGATCGTGAGAGACAGACAAGAATGAAGCCTAAAAAGTTGTTCTTCTTCTACTCTTTATGGGGTTGGGGTCCTCCGGCTATACTTATCCTTATCTCAATGGCCATGGATCTCAGTCCGACGATACCCACGACCTACGTGAAACCGAACTTCGGGAAGGAGAGTTGCTGGTTCAAATGTAAGTTTTCTGATTCATTAACGTAATCAAAATTAGTACTGCTAAGCATTAATTAAAGACATATCAATATATTAACACGTTGAATGTCACGAAGGTCGCCGCTGAAAGGCGCTGCTGAATTCGATGAAAATTCTTGCGGCTTTTCAATTGCAATATTCACAAATTTGTTAATGTAGTAACGAATGGTTAACTGATAATTAGTTAAAATTACTAATAAGTTGCGAATATATTACATTCGAGATCTATCTCATGAAAAGTAAAGCGCCGCCAATTATAGAACTTATTTTTACCTTTAACGTTTCTGTTCCATGATTTTAATAGAAAAAACTTCCATTTAGTAGAAATTATGGAATTAGCGAAAGACAGGTGGCATTCAACGTGTTAAATAAATATGTTAGGAGGGGAGAATGTATGGCGGTTATGGTGTTAAGTGCTTGGGCTAGCGAGTAGGAGTGAATGAACGTCCGTCACCTCTGAACACTTTTTCTTAAATTACAATGAAATATATCATAACCTTGAAGGTTCTACATCCACCTAAAACCCATTGTTTTACGCGAAATGACGATAACAATATAATCGAACGAATGCAAAAGAAAAAAATGTAATGCAGATGAAAATAAAATTGATGGACTTTAGAAACTTAGAATCTTCTAACGTGAGTGCAAAAAAATCGCAGAAATTCCAACTTCTAGAAATTAGAAGACTCATAGTAAATTGTTTATTACAGATTTTTTATAGTAATTGTGACTTAATGCACTTTAAATAATGCACAAATTACTTCATCAGATATTAACATGACGCAATGAAAAATTTCCAATTTGTGGAGATCAATAACGTTTCATGAGTCATTTATATCGTTAAAAATGGGCGTAGTTTTTCTATAACGTCATGCATATTTAACACTTGGCAATAAGAGATGGAATCGTAACAGTGAAATATTATCTGGGTATAGGTTTTTTACACATCATACACGTTTAGCAGCTCGCAATGTGAGATGTAGTCGTAATTATGTAATAAATGCGAATGTGGGAGCATTAAACCATCAGCAAGAGTTCTTTCATCTCTTCTGATTATTAAAATGTTGCCTCGCCATTTTTATTAACACTTCAAAATCGCTTAAGTGAAACACGTTGTACACCGTAACATCAGGGATGCCATTAAAGTAACATGCTAAACTTTCGTTGCAACTCCATGGGAGACTCTGATGGTCGAAAGGGGTAAAAACTTAAACGCCCAGATTGCGATTTCGTCTTTATGTTGATATCGTCTCTGAGAAATTTATCCCCCGTGATTGAATCTATGAAGTAATCTTCTTTTTCGGAGTCCATGGTGGCTGTGGAATTAAAAGCTCAAACTTTTAATTTATAGCCACGTGTTCGTATCTCCCGTTATCACCGGGAGGATTTCATTTCGTTCTGTGTGATATTTATATCAGAGCTTCGACAGTTTGGTAACTGCCCAAAACAGTAACTCTTAGACGAAATAATCATAGGAAGTTAACCCCTTGACATACAAATTAAATGGAACTTGATGTGACCAAAAATACTATTTAATTTCGCTCAAGTGAACAGCTCCGTGAAAGCTGAGAAAGAGTACATTTTATTTTGAAGTTTGGATTTTTATTAATCAGATCGATGTTAACAAAGAACATCTAAATAATATCAAAAAATAATAATTTAATAGTTCTGTACAGTAAACTGTACTCTAATTGAAAAGTGCACGGCGTTCTACAGTGGCCCATGAAATGAATGACGAGTCAGACTCGTCATTGTACGTCAAGGGGTTAATGTGAAAAAGTCTTCTCCCATGCATGCTATAACTCCCGTTCGATAAACAATGCCGACATTCCCCATGGTATAAAGATTCTCTAAAAAAAAACGCATGAATCATTTTCGTTTCAGCCGACAACGAAGCCATGCCATATTTCTACGTGCCAATCGGCCTGCTAATATTGACAAACGTCGTCCTCTTCATCCTCACGTTCGTGAAATTAACAAAGTACCAGAAGGACCTGACATTGAGACGACTAGCTAGGAACGAAGAATCCGATCGTCTCGATCAAAGATTCCTCCGGCGTTTAAACAGGACAGCCATCGTCTGCGTCGTCCTCTTCTTCATCATGGGCCTCAACTGGACCATGGAGCTGATCTCATGGTGGGTCGGTGGAGACCCCCTCGACTGGTCTGCGTTCGATCTGGTGAACGCTCTTCAAGGTGTCCTCGTCTTCGGTTTGTTCGTCCTGCGAAGGCCACCCAGAGACTTCGTTTGGCACAGGATACAGAAGTTGCGGGGGATCAACTTACCGGAACCGGAAGTCGGTAGTATGGACTTGAGGCTACTCTCGGCGATAAACGGTGACAGTTTGCCTAGGCAGACTATTATTCCTTGAAATGGGAATGTCCTGGCTCCGGTAGGCAAATGATTGCTGGTTGAAAGGGGAATGATGTAGGGCTCCTAGACAAATGATCATTCCATGAAACAGGAATGATCGAAGCTTGTTAGAGGAATAATTATTCCTTAAAACGGAAATATCTTAGGCCTCTGAGCGGACAATTATTCCCTGAAATGGGGAAGAATAGCCGTGTTTTCCTGGTTTTTAAGTGAACAGTGAAGAATTGATGACAAAGTGCTTCGAGGTTCTGCGAAATTCGTTTTACTAAGACATTAATTTTGTCAGTGAAGCTTCAGTTTGAAGCTGCGTTACTGCCAAATCGGTCGACAAGTTCTGTGAAGTTACTTGTGTGACTTTAGAGTAGAAATCGTCAACGAATGTAATTAAGTAGGTGAAAATTAATTGTAACAGGCAATCTGCGTTGCTACGTGTCTTATCTCTTTTACGAAGGACAATGTGGAGGTTTGACATGATAGTAAGAAGAGACTTGCAGAATATGTGACTTAAAGTGGAAGAATCGTTTTTAGGAGTGTTGCTTCATGGGAGGACCATAGAATTTTCCTCGATATGTCTTATTTTGGAGGAAAACCATCGGTTCTTCGATGCCTTCTATGAGTTTAACTTGAGGAACTTCACTAGTATTAATTTATTTTAATTTAGATAACTGAATCAGTAACTGTCTGTAATCGATATTAATATTAATTAGTCCATGTTTTTCAAGTTGATATTCAAATTCTTTGTGCTTCACGGAAATGCACTGATTTATTAATTTCGTCCGTAAAAGAATCGACGGAATACCTTTTAAAATGCCGAATGTTTATAGAGTTTCGTATGAATCTGGAAATTCCATTAAAGAATATGATCATTTTCACTGCCATATTTCTGTGAAAGACAAGGACTTCGTAACCGACTGACAATATAGAACTGAAAAGCTAGAAATAATAGAATTAACTCTCCTTCCAAAGATTTAACACTTTAAGGATCACCATCTCGAGTGCCAATAATTGTTTTGCATTTTGTACGATCATTAATATTCCTTGGATTCACGATGTACGATCCACGCTAGTTATAATAGTGATTATTAATTTAGAGACATGCAAATCCGATGCATTGTATTTTTAAACGTTCACATTCAAGATCCATCATGCGCAAAGGGAAATAACATTCTGCAATTGCGACTTTATTTTGCATTGTACGATGTTGCAACCGATGAATATCATTTCGATAAGAAAATTTCAATTACAATGCGAAGAATAATCTAATTGATTAAACAATTTGTTTTGTGTTAACGCCTATGCAAAGGGCCGGTAATTTTTTTTTAAATTATGCATTAAATCTACGAGGCATTTTAGAGCTCTGCAACGATATGCATTTTTCAAAATAAAATATCTCTTATAAAATTTATTTTCTTAACATACATTTCGCATGATTTGGTAAAGATATTGGTTTATTAAATTTATACATAGTCCGACACTTTTAAGTGTTAAGATAAGCCTGGGACAAATGATACTGAAACGTTCATTAAGTTTCTGTAACAATTGTTAAAAAAAATATTCAATTAAGAGTCTATCAATGCGTCGATCCTCCGAAATGCAAATTTACCAAAATTCTCTGCCGATATTTCCGAAAATTGCAAGGAAAATGATAGTATTTACTGAAAATTTTGAGATCTCTTAAGCTTCCGAGTATCTCGAGATTTACGGAGCCATCGAAACTTTAGTTTTTCGTTTATCACGGTGCACAAATTTCAATTCCAATAATAAATCTCTAAAAGAGACTATAGAAAGGTAGCCTTTCTCTGGGTCAAGAACTGGTTTTCTTCATCAAGATCACATGGTGGACAAAAAAATGGCGAAACTGCGTTTAAAATAAATTTACGCACCTTCGCAGACACACTCGTATTTCCGGACAGAAATAGCAAGTTTCTTAGGAATCTCCGATTACATAATAAGAAGGCTTCTCTCTCTCTCTCTCTCTCTCTCTTTCTCTTCCTCTCTCAACGACTCGTTTTACAATGGCAACGATATGTACACCGTGATATTCGTATACTAATTGCATAACGTTGAGAAACCGGATGGATCGTAACGTGACCTTACATTTAAAAAACGAACGTTCTTCGAATCTTCTCAAAGTCGACGTCAAAGGATCACGAATGACTTTCTGAAACGAGAGACTTTCTCGTGTTGACAGGGATAATTAACAGCTTTTAACATTATTAAGCGAGCTGACGTATGATATCCACGTGAATAGGTATTTCTTAGGACGACAACACTATGGCAGTACTTTTTCAATGAATGTTACAAACTGACGATGGCAGTGTTCGTTATTAAAAGATTTTTTAACGGGATAACACTGTTATTCGTTTCGATAAATCTTGATAAAGTTCTGTATTTCTTTGACCATTTAAGTTTCATGGTGTTAAGATTCCATGTTGAAAAAACGCTGTGTTTCAGCACCGTGAATGAAGAAGCGCTTTCGCGCTGTTTGGCGCATTTCGCTGAAATTGTGCCACTGTGCGTCGAGTCAAACGGTTAAATATTGATTATGGAGATGTATATTACAATCTCCAGCAATTCTCGATCGTTGTGAATGCTTGTGTACCGTTTATGCGGCAATTGTATTTTTCTAATTTTTGTTATTTATTTATACCGTTAGAATTAAGCCATGTAAAAAGTGGAAAGGACTGAAGTCTCGCCGTTTATGTTTCCATTAATTTCTTTAGACGATAAAGAAGAATTTGCTATTTATTGTAAAGCTCTTAAGTTATTTATATATCTGTAGCTTATCGATTAAACGCCACGTTATAAAACTCTGGAATATTCACTCACACACTAGATCTTCCGGAAAGAAGCGATACCTATTACTTAATGGCATTAGGTAAAATATCCCTGGTAATTAAAAAATACTGGTATCCTTTATTTACATTCCCCTTTAAACCATAAAGTATATATTTGTTCGTATTCATATATCGCACTATTATAAAAATAAAACGGTACGCGTTTGTACAACCAAATCATCACAGCGATTTGTCAACCGAATCAAAAGTGTACTCCTCTTCTTTCATAGTATACTGATCAACTAACATCTACGCTTTTACGAGTGTGTTATTCAAGAAACACATCAGGTGCACACGAACGCGATAGCAGACTCTTAATTAGCTCTAAAGCGTAGGACAATTAAGTATTAGTGCTTTTGGGCGACAGCCCGAGAGCAAAAACCAGGTACCAAAAGTAACTTCCAAACATTAGTTTGGAATCTTTGATCAACGCAAGATATGATTCATGATTCTCTATTGCACTCTCTGATCGAAATTCATTCTCTGGAAATTGTCTGGACACTTTTATATAGTCCCTTGACTAACTACGGTTTTAATTAATATTAATAATAAAATAGCGACGTCGATATTGAATCGATTTATCATCGAACGACTCAAAATTCAGATATGCGTCTCAGAAATTACCGTATTGTTCAACGGATATCAGGAGATTGTTACTTTCGTAACGTGCGTATATTTTTTTTTTAAATTTTAGACAAATTGAGAATATCTATTAGTTCTCACTCTTTAGTCTTTCCATTTACGACTTAAAAAATCACTGTTTCACATCTGAAGTTTTAAAATAGTATTCCTACTATCCATAAAAAAATACGGTAGTCTTTATTGCTTCTTCGTAAGGTATTACCAGCAATACGAAGAAGTTATATTTAAAATACCCCTTGAACTCCTTTAACATGATTCGAAGCTATGATTGCGTATTATCAGAAACCTAAGAAATCGCTATACAATCTCAATAAGTATGTCATGGTGCAAAATCATATCGCCAGTCCACTCTTTGGCGTTTAACGCGCAACTTTCCTTATACTATCAAGTAATATGGGAATAACATAAGCGATTGCACGAAGAAAAAGCACTTGTCTATTCTTCTTCGTCGGATTATTCCTATGGAACCAAAAACCGTATAGATAACTTGCGAAAAATATCTTCTCGGATTAAAAAGGAATTTGACTAATAAATTTAGGCAAAATCGCTCACTGCCGTTCCGTGAAATAATCTCGCACTCAAGCTAGGTGCACGTGTAACACAAACATAACAAATTATCGACGATACACTAATACCCTAGATAAGTAAACGTCAGCCGAAAAGTCACAACTATACTCTGGAAACGAGAGTTCATCAGGTAGGCCTGTGGTGTCCTGGAAACGGTGGACTGATACCTAAAATTCCAATCAAATTCCCACGCTGAGCGACGTAAACTAAACGATACATTCCTGGCGAACGAAGAGCCGTATCGCTGAAGTATATCCTTTCGGTAATCGCATGAGATTCAAATGCAACGGATGATGTTTTACCTGATGTATATATCCCAGCAGCAATTCATCGAAAGAATGAAGACATTGATGAGAAGAAGTTTGGCAAGAAATAGTTTTAAAAGATATATATTTTTACGGCGAATCGTACCTCGTCCAACGTATTCGTAAACGATGTACTCGTCTAAGCTCGAAAATTCGTTGTCAAACAATCCTACCCAATCTCCGCTGGCAGGTCTGGCATCTCCTAACAGCTTGTACGAAACGAAATTCTCTTCGTCTATAAACCATGCCGATACTGGCTGGAATTCTACACCATAATCTTCTACATTAGGTCTGACCTAAAAATTCAGATCGGCATGTTTTCAATTATTTATCATTCGATATGTTTTAAATGCAATTACAACCGTTATTATACATAATATACATCTTACAATGATATCAAATTCTCCGATAACGGGCTTATGATCTGATTGTACGTAACAGGCGTAACTCTTATATTTAAGCTGTGTCGCGCTGAGGTTGACGTCGTCATATACATCGGCATTTACTTTGTATAAAATTCTATCAGTCCAAGATGGTCTACGTCTGTAAAAGAAAATTTTCGTGAGCGCGAGAAATTCACGTTTATATCTCGATGTAGAAGTGTAGCTTACTTGAGATCAAACTCTTGCGAGGCAAATTCATACTTATAAGTAGGAGGGAATGTAACGGGATTTTCATTTAGCTCTGCAAAAGCTTCGCCAGTTTTCATCACCGTTTTCAACTGATCTCTATCTAACAAGCGCTTCAACTGATTCTTTTTTACTAGTAAATCAATTTCCATGGCAGTCAAATCCTCTCCGTTCAAGCGAAAATTCAGGTCACCGATCCAAAATATATAGCTAAAAGTTCAGATTTCTGTTGCTATTGTAAAACAAATATAATTTAGTTACGAATAATAAATACATACTCATGATACAATATTTTTGATGTGTCTGGAGTACTGAAACTATGGTTTGTAAGGATCGTATTATAATCCATAATTCTGGATGCCAATAAATGATCATGGGGTGTCAAATGCGTATTTACCACACAGATACTAACACCATAAACATTTAGCCTTATGCTTACAGCACCTTTGTTACCCTAAAATAACATCATTTTATAGCGAAGATGAGAAACACATTTCTAGCTTCGCAAACTCTTCTTACCCACGTGCCTTTAAATCCTGTTCTGGTATATTGAGCTTCGATCATTCTCAAGTGTGTAATGTGTCTCCTTAAGCAGAAGCAGTTTAAAACTAGACCCTGTAAACGCTGTGTACGTACCTTTACATAATCATATTTCTTTAAAACTTCCCTATAAACATTTCATGTAGCATGTACTTCATGTTAAAATTTACATAATTACTTTGACTTAAAACTACAAAACTCTTGGATGAACTCACCTAAAAGATTTAGTCCATGGATCCTCAAAAAATATATCTAATACCATATTTTGTGGTTGAGCTTTAACTTCCTGTAATCTGATATAATACAGGATTAGTAGAATTAGCTGCAACATTATTGTCCTAGTAAAGTTAATACATACCCGATGAAATAAAGGTCTGGCAAGTCGTTTGATAAATCAAGAAGTTGATACAACTCCTGCTCCGGATATTTTGTTGCAACATTCCATGTGACAAAGTAAATTCTAAAATATATAACAAATATCTATTAATAAAACACATACTAAGTATAAAATAGAAAACATCACACTTCACATTCATTATGAAGTTAAGTCACATAAAACACTAAACAGTTAAAAAAAATCAAAACAAAAATATTCCAAACAAACGAAATCTTCGAAAACAACAGACATTGAATGTTTTCTACTTACCTAAGCTTGTCCACTTTGTCCGCCATTTCTACTGTAATAGTTCTGTTAATTAATTTTGACAAGAATTCACGAAAATTTTCACAATTATCAGCGTTTTAGGGCAGGTTATGTTACAGTGACTGTGCAAAGTGGCTGTCAATGAGTTGCTCGAGGTTAATAAACATTATTAGTAGCTGCAACGTGTGGCTAAACAATATAGTAAACTGTCATTATTCATTGAACAATTATTTCCGGATGATCAAAGCAATGTTTCACAGAAATCACAAAATTTCACATCACTATAAATTAGAACGACTGTTCATGGAACCATATTGTTGACAGCTGAAGAACAGCGCCAAAGGCTTAATCTTCTCCCCTCTTCATCAATGTTCTCCACTTGCCGTCAGAGCAGCAAACTGCCACTGTCAGATAAAGCATAAATATAAACTGAATGCTGATAAAACAATGAACAGTAACACAATAGAAACGATCGGTATCCTGGAGTACAATTAAACATCAGGCACTCTTAAATAATTATTCACAAACAGTTCATTTGATATTGGTTGCAAAGAGCAGACTTTGAAGTCACAAAATGTGCATCATTTACAAGAAATATTATTACTATCGAATTTTATTTGTTAAATTTTATTATAGTATATTATTATATATTAACTGAAATATTTGACAATTTTATCCGAGATCAAAATCTACAGTTTTTTTATTTAGACACTTTTAACGCTAGAACTACCGACTTCATGGCTCCCCTATCAATTTGTGGGAATTTTCGAAAACTTTGGGCACCGGTCATTTTAACAGCCCGATTAATTTAGATTTTGTAAAATAGAAGTGGAATATTTACTTCATGGCTCCTCTATCAATTTGTAGACCTTTCAGAAAACAATTGAGAACCGATCATTTTGAACCCTCGTAGTCTTAGCTTTAAGTATCTATAGTTTTCGGAAAAAGGATAGTGATTGTGTAAAGGTCTGGAGTTTGAAAATATACACATGATTACAAATAATGTTTATCAGACGCAATGCATTCAGTACAAGAGAATCCAGTTCTCTTACATTGATAAATAAAACACATACGTCTCGAAACCTGCCTCGAACTGCAATTTCATGTACGCAAACCATTTTCTCGATATTACCGCATCAATAATTCGATATGGCGGTTACACATTACAAAAGATTATTATTATTTTACTACAAATCAATCACGTTATCATAGACTCGTACGGCTCTCATGAGAAATCTTAACTACGTATCACCTATGAATTACAACGATGGACATGAAAGAAAAAGATCTATAAAAATGTATCGTACCTTTATTGGATTTCTTGCGAAATATCGTCTTCCGCCGTTATCATACGATCCCTTTAAGGACTCGAATCGAACGTTTATATAAAAAAACAGAGAAGCTAAGATTGTAAGCGACACTCGTGTATAAAATTATTTACAATACTTTTATGGAAAGTAGACAGAACGAGAGTAAAGTCTGCCGTTTTCTGCGGAGGCTATCTAATCTAAGAGAGTTTAAAAGAAAACAAAGCAGTCCTCTCTTATCAGATCCGGAGACTTTCGCTCGACAGAATCGACGTTTAAATGATCAGTACATCATTCCAGGGTGTGCTGCTCGTTGGAAGAAAACATTCGGGTTGGCGGAGAGCGTTGTGTACAGGTTTCCAGCGTCTTCTGGCCTCAAATACATTCCTGGCGGCAAAACAAACGTCTCCATGGGGCCATGGACGTCTAAAAAAGAAGTGGAGAAAGTTGTCTAACAATAAGTTGGGAAATATATGTTACACTTTTTTCTACGCTTAACACGTTAAATGCCATGGGAGTCGCCGGCTTACAGACGCTACTCAATTTCATGAAAGTGAAATTTAAATTGTAATGTTCATGAATTTGATAGTAGATTCAGCATTTAAATATTAGCGTTAAAAAAGTACAGTAGCGATGAGTATAGAACTATTTTTATCTTTAAAGTTTTTGCTCTATGAAGGTGTGATTTTAATAGGAAAACTTCCGTTTTAATAGAAATAATGAAACTACCGAAAACTACCAAGGCAGTCAAAATGACTGGTTCCTCATTTTTTACAAAAGCTTTCTAAATTTATAGGGAAACCATGCAGTAGATATTCCACGCCTTATAAAAAGTAAATTACTGTATAGATCATCCTTTTCACCTTTTGATTCCTCTTTTTCCAATACACTTATTTAATATATTTAAATTTGCCTGTTCGTTATCTTTTCAGATTGATAGACATTACTGTCTTCATCGAAAAATAACAAAATATTTGTAGCATAATTTTTTAAATATGTTTTACTGGCTGTATTTGACGAGTATAATGATATTACTATTTGTAGAATAATATCGTTTCAATTGACAAGTAGTTCTTTATGGCAGCGCATCCGAAAGTTTCAAAGTAGGGCGAATATAGTTATCTTGATTTACACACTGCCGAAAGTTATTATTAATTTCCGGTAATGATGAAAGTACCGCGTCCGCTTGTTTTTCCGGTCGCGTCGCTCAACAGAGCGTAATTTCTTTCAGCTATATATAAATTAATCCTAACATATTTTCATTTTGAAATTTTTTAAACATTTAAAATACAGTATGATTAATTTCGAAATTTTACTGATTAATATCAATATCTAGGAATAAAAGTTACATTAATTATAATTTATTCATGAATTCTAATTGTAAAATATTATTAACTTCTAATTACAGGCCTTCTTTTCACAGTTCGGCAATTGAACGGAAAATTCTAAACTTTATTACACTTAAAGTCAGTATTTAGAAATAAAAACTAAATTAGCCATGAACCATTTATGCGTTCTAACTGTAATATATTATTAACTTCTAATTATAAGCCTTCTTTTCACAGTTCGTTGATTCATAACAGAATAAATAAATGAACTATTCATGAGATTAGAAACATAAATGGCAAACTTATAAATTACTGTCTCATAAAGTTCATCACTTTATCTTTTACCGCATCTGACTTTCGTCGGTGCGTTTTGGTCGTATTGAAATCGCATCGCTGAATTGTAACACTCAAACATCGAATTGTTTTGCTTCCCTTTTTTTCAAAAAGTAGAACGAAGTCCTCGTTAAACTGCACACCGTTTAAGCAGAAATCAGAAAATGTATACAAACAGAGAACAGAAACACGAACGTAAGTGGGTCACACCTGTCGTACTTTTTACGAGCTTATAATCACCAGAGAGTATCCTGTCGCAAATAACATTATCATCGATGAAATGGAATCACCTCAAAGAAAGACGAGAAGTAGGACTAAAATGAATATGACTTTCTAATGTAAATGTAGCACGTGTTAAACATCGAGAAACACGTTAAGCCATGGTGCCCCGTATCACTCAAGAATGATTGAAAATATCTTGAAATATGAAAGAAACAGTTGTTGAAGAAAGGTCTTCAAATAATGAACAGCATATTGCCAATGATACATCTCACATAAAAGAAGAAATATTACAAGATTCGGTGAAAATCTATTAGAGTGTTTCACTGTAAATATAAAACACAAGCTATGTGAAACTTATATTAAATAAGTTTCACAAAGTATATCATTTTTAATGCACGAATGGAGTTATAATATGTGACTATTAAAACTATTGAACCGTAGCTATTTGACTATTAAAAAATGATCAAAAGTCTATGTAAGAGAAATATTTCAAAGAGCGTAGAAAAATAAAGTTTTAAGAGATACTCGAAGACGCTCTCTTATAGATACTCTCTATATCGTCATTAATATAAGATCATATATCAAAAAGCAACTCGTTTATTTTATCTTGATCGAGGGGCTCTCGAAGATATGAAAAGAACAAAGAAGTTACCGGTACATCAGTAATTAATCGAAGATCCGACGTATGAAAAGGACGTTTTGATTGGCACGTAGAAAAGAATTTCTCGTCGAGTCTACTTAGCTGTAAACTCGACTGAAAAGTCATGAAAGCATTAATGTCGGATAATATGATACGTACAGCCGGTATCATAAATGAGCGGATGTCTCGGATCTGCCAAGCTAGTGACCTTTGCATCACTGTTTCTAGGATATTCCACGCCCTGCTCGCGATAATGATTATTACGGTAAATGGTTGATTATGTGACAGACCGGTATGCTTGCTTCGAACAGATCTTTTTTTGCGGGTGAAATATTAACATGCGAAGCGAACTTTTGTGCTGCAGAAAGTCTTTGTAAGCGTCGACAGAGTATACATTACATAACAAAGATGTAACTGAAATGAAAGCATTAATGAAATTTTATTCGCCATGAGAATAAAAAGAGTTTGAGTGTTAAGTAATAACCTTTGTCTTAAAATTGCAGAGAATCTTTTACTCCCCTTTTTTATCCATTGTAATAATAAATTGAGCAAGTGTTGTTCTTTTGTCACTGCGATGTCTGATATACCAGAATATTTTGCCACTAAACAGCCTTTATCCAATTTACTAATTATTTTAAACGTCCTAAAAATTGAACCAAGACTAATAACTACCAAGAATTTTGAAATGATTAATTAACTACAACTCAGTATATTTAGTACAATTTAAATAAAATTATTGTGATGACTAAAAGTAATTTTCCTCTGGCACGATTGGAAAATCCATGGACAAATATCTAGATGGGATTTCGGAAAAAAGGAAAAGTTCAAGAGTCGTTGAAAAGTTTGATCAACCATCAACAGCGGGTCAACTATTAACGAGCGTCGTCTGATCTAACGGTATCTCATTCCCCTTCCAGCTAGCAATCAGTCTTCGCAGAAGCGCTTGACCTCTGCCTCGAAACTTTCTCCCTCTCCGCGTTTTCAGCAGGAGGTTTTTCCTCCCTTTCGTTCGTTCCTTAAGGTGAAGGTCGCCCGAGGCGACTCCGTAACGGAGGAAAAGTTTTGGAAGGGGAATATGCTCGGAGAACGAGTATAGAGACTTCCTGGACGGCCTTACTTTTCTCGTTGCGTGTCGTTTTCGTCTTTCGACTTGAATATCTTTTAACCACGAGGAAATTTAACACGAAATGTTCCTCGATTTTCATTATGATAAAATAGTAATTTAAATGTTGAGACTCTACTGAAACTCAAGTTCAAATTTTAAGGTTCTACAGAAGTAGACATTTAAAATTCAGTGATTCTAGTAAAATAGACACTTTAATCTAGATTCCAGTGAAGTAGAAATTTTAATTTACGAATTCACGAAAAAGTGGCGTAAATTTAGAGATTCTGAAAAATTAAAAATTTCAGTTTAAGGTTCCTAGAAAAGTAGAAATTTAAATTTAGAGGTTCTAGTAAAATAAGGATCCGAATTTAATCTTTTTAAATTTTAATTTTAGCTTCTAATTTATTATTACCAGAATTGCGGAACATTTCGAATTGAAATTCTTCGCCATTTAATGATATTCAAGTCGAAATCTATCAAATATATCCTTATATTCAAGAGTAATCATATCTCTATCGTACTGAATGAATCAGAAATGATACTATAAAGAGGAAATTAGACCTAAGAGGAGCTGAAGAAGATGAAGAAAATTTGAAATAAATTACTATTATCGAACAGACAGCATAGCTCGTAAGTAGGATGATAACATTCTCACGGGAACTTTGTCATAAATTTAAACCTGTTGCTCGCTTTTTACACTTAACTGTCAATTTCCGAGATAAAAGGTATCTTACCTTCGGAATATATAGGGCTTCCGCCATGCCTGCAGGCGCTGCATCCGGGTATACCGGATGAGACTAATGCCACGCGATCTGTAAGGAAAAATAATCTCTATGAAAACAAAAATTGTAAATTCCACTGCTAAACTATTAATTATTTCATTATAAAGGGCCTTCGATTCACGATAAGATTAATGTAAGAAACATTTAATTTTTTGCGTTTAAAAAAAACATGTTTTTTCTATTACAAAATATCCTATAATTAAAAATTTGTTAACATTAACAAGACAAATTGCTTGAAATTAGTCAAATCAGACATGAAAACAAATTCCACCATAGCTTTAATTATTCAATACAGTACAATTTAGGTATTCAAAGGTACCGAAATACACTAAGAAAATATACATTTCAGAGTTATTTTACCATTCAACAAATCCCCCAAATGCTAATCCATCCGCGCCATTAAAATCAAACATTTGACCAAACCCAAAAACATCACAATCCCTCTAACAATGTCATTATCTCAAGTGCAAATTAATCAAACACTCTGTACCCCAAAAACATCGGAACATTGCACTCAACCACGAAATATAATCCTCTCATAATGTCATCCATCCGAAGTGCAGAATAACCAGACGGCCCGTATTCCAAATACTCAAACGTGACCTGAAGAACGAGCGCCTTAAGCGAAACGCCGAAACGCAGAAATGAAAAATGGAACGAAAGAGATCGTAAACGCGCAATATACTTACCAGCACTGTGATAATGCATTTTTCTCTTTAAAGAGGCCTCGGCCGGCTTAAAATGGAAAAAGGAGGGCGAATAACCGCTGCCGGGAAGAGAGCTCAGGGCGTCGTCCCGGTCGCGGATCACTGTCGCAGGGGCCTCACGGCCCAGAGCTGCTAACTGTCGGCCCTTTGGCAAGAACATCGTCAGGAATACGAGAAGGGCAGTGCTGAGCAATCCGTATGCCAGCCAGGCCTCTCTGTCGCTTTCAGATGCAGCTGCGACCGAACCGATTGCACTCGATATCCAAATTGGAAGTGACAAACCAACTGCTAGACCGATAAATGCAGCTTCCCGGTTGTTGTCTCTGACACCACGTGCTCGGACCGCTAGACAGGCTACTGCCACTAGGAGGGCACCAGGATATCTGGAATAAGGGAATTGTGTTGTCAGTTTGACGTAAAGCTTTGATTTATAGGCTGGGTTATGAAAAAATTTTAAAAGATTTTTTTTAAAGATGTTTAAAATGAATATGTATCTGCTTGGAGGTAATTATGGGGATGTGTTATATCGGACAGGTAATCCTTAACTACTGACGCTGGTCCCAAGGAATAGGAATGTAATATCAAAGTTTTTTTTTCCTCTATTGTTTTGTTTCCTGAGAAATTACTTAACAAGGACGATTAGAATGGAGATTGCTGGCTTATATTCTGGTATAATTGACGAGGGAGATAACATATTGTTTCATTCAAAGTAATCCCATCTAATAAATTTTCTGATTGATCAACAGATACTCGGAGTTAAGGAAGAATTATATTTATATTTTACTTCAAAATATGCTGAAATTGTATGCCAAATTAACTAAACTAAAAGATTAAATTTGAATAGTTTCTATATTCAAGAAACTGTCAGTTTAACTGCCATTCTAGTGCGAGTACCACAACAGCAGTGAAATTTGTTTATGTCTGTTAAAAGGAATTAAATTTAGCGAGGGAAATAATTTTCTTTTTATCTATTATCATTTAAATTGATGAAGGAGAAGCTAACAGAACAGAGTAATCCTTTCTCTAAAGCCGAAAGAATATTGCCGATGGAAGGTTTACATTTCAGAAGTTTACCCGAGGGAAGCCACTATCTGCCCGAGGGGAGTCTTGCAGCAAGAAACTGAAGAACTCTGGCCCACGGTTTGCACTGGGACCACTGCAGGTGGTTCACCGTAAAACCATTGTCCGACGATAGCCACCTGCACCAACACCGCGAATACCAGCACCAGTGCCTGTAACAGCAAAATTTATATTTTTTTCAATATCTAAAAATAACCGAAAGACGGACCACCATTCTTATTAATTTTTGTTTCATTTGTCTAAGAATATAATATATTACAGATTATAAGTAAGCTCAGTGACTTGATGAGCTTTGCGATTTCATAAGTCCTTAAGTAATTCAACTTTCAGGAGCTGTATGGAATTACGACTGAAACAAATTATGTCATATTATTGCTATTCTCTTGAAAATCCGGGTAGATTGCGTAATTCGCTTTATGAATCTTTAAGTGAACAATTTACATTGATGAATTCGCAGTAAACAGAAATCTTTCCCTTTATGACTGGCAAGAACATGATAATCGTTCGCATGGTTATCCACCATAAAACTGTTTAATGTATTCGTGTTTTTTTTGTTGCACGGTCCGCTCGTATGGTGTTTTTTTTTTATTGTTCATTTAACGAGTTAACGGCATCGGTATATGACACCGCATTTTATGCGAAAGGAACGGTTTCTGATATAAACTTTTACCTACACTCAAGGGCTATTCGACGGAAAGAAACGTAACAGTGAATTCTTTCTTCGGCGCTTAAACATTTATACTCCGATTGCGTAATATCATTTTTAACAGCGGCATCGAAAAATATTCGGCTAATTATAAGTGCGTCCCGTTAAATTAACAATTAAGATTAAAGTTTTATTCAGGAGGGTGTAATAAAATAATTTACTGTAGAAGTAACATGTCGAGATTTCGAATCTACTTGATCCTTTAAAAACAAAAAAGTGACGAGTGATGAGGACATTCACCCCTTGAATAAAAACATCGTGTCAGATGTGACGCGAAAACCGAATGAAATAAAATTGGACTTTTGTATTAAAAAGTTTGGAGTGTAAACAATGCAGCAGTACACACTCGCAAAATTCTATCTCAGTAATTTAAATTTTAAGTAAATTGAAACTTCGAAAAAAAAAAGTTACTCTCTAACTTTTTATTTTAACTTAGAATTTAACTTAAAAAGAAGTTGAACATTTTTAAAAAATGAATATCCCGCAAAATTCTATCTCAGTAATTCAAACTTTAAATAAATTGAAACTTCGAAAAAAAAGAGTTACTCTCTAACTTTTTATTTTAACTTAGAATTTAACTTAAAAAGAAGTTGAACATTTTTAAAAAAGGAATATCTCGCTGAAGTTTCATCTCAGCAATTTAGAATACAACTAAGTTTACATTTTCTAAGAAAACGGCAATCGCTAACTTTTTACCTCAGGAATTTCAATTTTATCCATTCCATATTACCAAAAAAATTCTAAGAGGATATTTCCAACATGCAATCAGTATCCCCCACCCCCATTACCTTTAAAACCCCTCATTTATCAATAAACAAACGAAACAGCCACTAAAACGTCGACTCTAATGCCAAAGAAATTTTCATTCATCTTCAAAGTAGCTTGTGTCACGACGTTTTACGTTCCCGTCCTCTTTAATAGGTATCATCACAACTATCGCCGGCGAACAGTGCAACAAAACCCATCGGGTCCGTTATGTGCAACATAAAACATCGGAAATATTAATGTCATTCGTGGCAGAACGAGATTAACTTAATGATTATGACAGCTGCGATCGCTGCTATTACTACGGGCGTTACTACTGCATTACTTTTCATTCAAGTCTCGTTCTACCTGTACAAATAGTCGATCGAGATCGACATCCGGATCTCCGGTACATGGTGTAAGAAAAGTCACGAGCATCCTCCATGAGAGTCGTTCCACGAGTTTCTGCGAAAGGTTTTGCAAAGGCTCGTCGATGGCGAGTAGACAGATACGTCTGATTTTAGCGGAATGATACTTGGTAATTGAGTGAATTACGATGATTGGCAATTGGGGAAATTAATTCTGTATATTTTTGCGTGCTAATATTTCACTTAGGATATGATAACTGTTGAAACCGTGTTTTGTAAAATTAAGGTAAACTAAAGTGATACATTATTTGAGTTTGGAATCGCTGTGATTCTTTCATCTAAAATCTGTGGCACTTAGGTCTACATAGATTAATTAAATTTGAGTTTATTTAATTTCGTTTTAGCATTTAAATTAATATTTATAGCATAACGATTGGCCATTTGGGTAGGGTGTAATTTCAGTTATTGTGGAAATCGCCAAAAAAATTGGGAAGAAGTGATTGTTTGTTAGAGAAAGGTTGTCAATCGGTGGATGAAGTCTTTGTCTCACTGTGTAGAGACTCGTGATAAAGGAAATGGTATGAAGTAATTTCGAATCGTGTAAAAACTATCAAGTTTGGGAATTTAGTAGGATTGAATAATCTCCAGATATTTAGCATATCGTCGATTTTATTTTGGAGTTTACTACTGCCACTGTGCTAATTGTAACTTAATTAGCAGACTCATTACTTTGAATCGACAACAAATCATCACCGTCAAATAATTGAATAACTACAGTTATCGATCAATACAATAATATATAATTAATATTCTTATACAAAACTGCTACAAAAACAAATACCGCCCACTTAATACTTATTATTTATGAACATTCAAATACTCTAAAGTACACTCCGAGTTTTCAATTCTGCACTAAACAATCCTATATAAAATGAAGTTTCATAAAAACTATAATATGCAATTTCCTGAAGATAATGATATGCATAACCGAAAATATAAAATTACTTTGTGCCACTCACCTGATAAGGTGCTGGAAGGTAAACGCCGCTGTTCAAAGAAAGTAAAAAGACGCATTTGACCAAAAGGGCCGCGAATACAAGGGCAGCAGGCAAACCGACTAGTCGAAATGCAGCGCAGGACAAAGGGTTCTGGCTGAGAGAGGCCGCGGCTGAGAGTCCTGCCAAAAGAAAGAGGCCCAAAAGAAGCGCCTGGCCCAAAAATAAGTGCCTCCTGTTCGGTGCCGTTGCCCTCGCCTGAAAAAAGAAACAATAGTACCCTTCAGAGCTATTTGTTTAGCGTGTCCTTGTTAGAATTCAAATGACTGAAAGGTAACAGTGAGATTCGATGATGAACCCTTCCGCTGTGAAGGGTAGAAAGAAATATTCTCGAAGAATTGATGATTGTCTGTCATGAATGTCTGTGAAAAGGTGATTAATGATAGTGGGAAGAATTGTGTTTTGTTTTTGGGCGAAGCTAAAAAGATGTAGAAGAAAGTAATTACAGCAGTGGAAGAATGAAGTTGGGTATTCTACTTTGGATCGATTTGTTTCTCAAAATCTGAGTAACTTTTGAAAGTGCATCGTTAATTCTGTGAAGCGTATAAAGCTGTATTACATCTCATAATTATGTAACTATCCTACATTTTCATTAGAGACGTTTGTAAAATGTCTGAAATAGTCTGTACGGACTGTTTTTATAGGAATATTTTCAATTTCAGAATAACTGTTTTCTTAGAAGGATAGAACAAAAGTACCCTTCATTTATCTACAATGTCGTTTTTGTAAATTGCTAATACTTTTATAGAGAAAACATTCTAGCAGGAGAACAAACGTTTAACGGTACACGCAAAACGAGAAGCGCGTTCCAATTTATTTTTCCTTAACGAGAAAAGCCTCGATATGGAAATAAGAAAGTACATCCTAACGCACTTTGGATCTCGCTTTTGTTCTCCTTTTCCACCCTCGCACTATTAACTTTCAGCCAGATGGAAGTATCAAACCAATTAAATAAACGTCTGCGAGATAAAGATAGATTCGAATTCGCGTGTCAATCCATTTCTATTTCTCCCTTTTTAACTATTTTCAGCCTCGTTACTATTGCAAATTAATTCAGGTACACGCTGAAATTAGTTTCTCTAATTAGAATAACTAATAATACAAGGGAGGCAATTTATATTCGAATGCAAGCACAGGTAGACATAAAAGTGCAGATAATCGGCGACTTCCTCGATGCAATGGTAAGGTATGTTGATGTCTACGGTGCAGTTGAAAAGTAATTGCCTAGTTCTCGTCAAAAACAAAAATATACTACTTTCCACCGCTGGAACATGTTTGCAAAATCAATTATCTAGGAGAAAAATTGTAACAGCGTGTTTTCTTGATCTTCCATCCTAATTACAGGCATCTACGTTGTGGCAACACATGTTGCCTTACAACTTCTCAGCTTCTTTGCTTAAACAAGTATCCATTTTCACTTTGCAAATTATCATTAGTATGCAACATCACTGTGATGAGGCAACAGGTTCTAAGAACGGAATAATCAGGAGAACAATTTAGAATGATTATTAGATAAAAGTGAAGTTGACAATGAAAAAGTAGAACAATTTGGAATATTCAGCTCATTACATATTGTGTTGCACCAATGTGCATTATTGAATAAGAAAATAGACCGATAACAAAGCTAATAGGTGCCTCACAGTACAAAATTCAATTTGCATGAGAAGAAGAAGTCTAAATGTTTTGAAACTAAGAATAATTAACTCAGATCACTGTCATAATTAACGGTACAGATACGAAGTAGTGTTTACAGAGTAATCAGTGAAGTCATGGACGAGGTATCAAGCACTGTTTTTAAACAGCTCAATCGGATCAGTTATGCTAAGTAAGTTTGTT
Source organism: Cerceris ruficornis (assembly GCA_963989415.1). Classification (NCBI taxonomy): domain Eukaryota; kingdom Metazoa; phylum Arthropoda; class Insecta; order Hymenoptera; family Crabronidae; genus Cerceris; species Cerceris ruficornis. The sequence goes on from OZ022523.1 coordinate 9,302,591, forward strand.
ACGAGATTTACTGGAGCAGAAAAATGGCTATAACTCGGAAACAAGGTCAGACAGCACTCGCGTTTATGTAAACTTTCTTTCATTATTTCTTAATCCTTTTTTTAAAGGATTATAATATATATCAAAAAATACAAAATTCATAATAAAAGTATATTTTCGTGTGGATTATCCAACCTTTAGTGATATGGGGTAGTCATTTTGCCTAAAGTATCAGCATTTACTGTGATGAGTAAGGAGATAAAGACTCATTGTCAGACTACTCAGTTGGCCTCAGTTAAAATCTTCCTTCGTACAATTATTATTGAATATATCGTCAAAAGCCACCAGAACAGTACGTTCTAACCAAATTGACCAAAACAATTGAAATCCAAAAAACAGAAAAGAATAGAAAACGGAATATTTCGTGTACCGTTGGAAAACGATTTAAAATGATCAAACTATCGAGACACTCTGTACAAAAGAATCGTGAGATGTAGTATCGGAATCTTTCCCGCCGATCCGTTGTTCAATGGGGTGTATCGATACGAGGAGACGACACGAGATAGAGAAATAGGCGATCGACATGCAAACTAGGCCTAGGTCTCGGCGAAATTGCGAGCGTGCCGGTTACTGGAGCTTGTCGGCCTGTGAACGAAAACAATTACCACGGGTTTCCTATATATATGTAATATACAAGCTCGTACATACACGGAAAATGCTATTTTATATATATAATAGTTCCCTATTCATATATTTCCGCGCGTTACCGAGAGAGAAAGAATAACAGTTTCTTTTCTAAGCTCTATTTAACTCTGCGCTTCCTCGAATGTCTATAGCTACCGATCCTACAGCCGGGAAAATCTGTTTCGCATCATCGATTCGCTGTTTGAGTCGTTAATTCACTTGGACGCTTTTTCACAGGACGTATCAATGAGAATTTCTAACTGCCCGGTTTCCGGTAATAAACTAAACGTTGATGCAGCGAATGTATAACGTTCGGCGGTCATTTCATTTCTGAAGTAAATTTATTTTGTACTTATTAATGGTCATCCTGCATCCGTTAGCTCGTAAACGATGGTTGGATAACGAGATACGTTCGAGTTTAATAATCGAAAAGGCAATTGCGTAGAATATCTTTGAGTCTACGACTTTTTCAAGATCGTATTCGTGAAAAGTAATTTGCAAGCTTGTAAATGTTATTATGCAATGATGGAAATGTTCAATGACATGAAATGGTGAAAGAGAAAGTTGTTTAGGAGCAATGAAAATTTATGAGACACTTTACGAAACATTGTTACTTGATTGCACGGAAAATTGACGAGGGAATATTAACAAAAAGCAAGTATTAATTTTACGTTGATAAAAGTTTCTGAAAGAATCTCCCTAGAATTAAATTCAGAACAACAGATGAACACGAATCGAACCTATTAAAAATCTCAAAACCATTGACTCTCATAACTCCATATTTTCAGTTATACGACTAAAATAATTAAAAAAGAAAATAAAGAATCTTCGTTACATCGGCACTTGCCAAACTGCGCTCTCAACATCCATGAATTCTAATATAAAAAATTTTAAATCCACCAAACAATTGTACCCCACAATCATTAAAGTATTCACGGAATAATCCCACATACTCAAATTCCCATTAAAAACCACCCCCTCCCATCCCAAGCTCAAAGCACCTATCCAACCCTCTTCAACAAGCCCCTCTTCATCCCACCCCAGAAAGAAAGCAAAAATGAAAAGAATTTCGAAACTCCCATTCCCCGAGACTTCAAAGGGCACCACTCTATCATCATCCTCGCATTCCAACGCTTTCGTGATCGCGTCAGTTTGGCAAACGCCGTGGCAGAGGCAAACGGACCGACCTTGAGCAGTACGAAAACCTCGAAGCCAGCCATGAGGAGCATCGTGGCCGCGCTGAGGGCCGCCAGAGGAAGAGCCCAGGGTCGTTGCCTGAGCAAGGACCTCGAGTACGGCCGTGTATCTGGCTCGTTCTCCTGGCTCTTCCTTCCAGGCATCCTGAACACCGAAATCGTCCTGTTTGGCGCCGGAACGCTGATGACGCTCGCGACACTCGCCAGGCCATTCTTGTCCATTGCAACGTCCCCTGGTACAAGGAAGAATTCCGTCGAGAGCTCGTAATCCTTCGACGGTTGCAATCGTCCTGCCGCAGTTCCGGTTGGACCGAACCAACTCGCCGTGGCCCACGAAAGGATAATAGGGCTCAGTCTCATCGCGTCATCCGTCCTTCCGTGCTTATCGTTTTATCCCTCTCTTTATTCGTGTCTCTGTAACGTCACCGGGACACACACCATCTCCTGCGTAAGCGCATCCTTACAGACTCCTTTCGCTCTTCTTTTGAGGCTCTTAACACCTGCAATTATCAGTTGTTTTTGATGGTTAAGAATCGTTCGGTTTTGGGGCGCTGAGATTTAGGAGGATAAGGGGGTTTTATGTTCTATGGGGTTGAAAGGATTGATGGTGGTGTTGATGCTTCTGTCGGAGTGGAGACGGTGTATGATAAGTGATTGTAGGATTAGCAATCATTTTAAGAAGATGTTAAGAGGTTGTTGATGATTGAGTGTTTTTAATTTGGTTGATGATGATCTTCTTGGAGAGTGAAGATTGGTGTAGGACAGCTTTTGTGATTTCGAAAATAATTTGTATTAATACTGCATTTTTTTATAATTTTATGTTGTAAGGTGTTTGTCTACTTTTTTACTCGAACTTTTCAAACGTGAATTTAATTCATAATTCGAATAAAATAAGTAGATACGAATTAAAAATTGTTTAAGTATATCAGTTCAAGATTTTGGAAAGTAACGAAATGCAAACACCACAGCCCAATACATATTATTTACTTTTAACAATAATTGCAATGTAATTAAACAATTCTCCATAAAAAAAGTATAATCAGCTTGTAAAAGTATAAATGAGAAAGCACTTGTTACAATTAACCGACCAATCATCAATAAAACTAAAAGCATTTACTGCAAGATCAACAAGACCTTAGGAAAACAATTTCAAGCCGCAAATATTTGTTGCCCCTTTAAACAGAGCAAATAAATTAGTTTACTGCCCGTTGCGAGAGCCAGGCATGACCAGTTCGCAGGCACTCGTGGAGTCTAACACCATTAATTATTATGAACAGGGTCAGCCGTAAGTAGAGTGAAGCACGTATAGAGTAAAACCAGAGTAAGACCGTAAAAACAGTATCGTAATACCCGCCGTTACAACTGAATCCCCATAAACCTTAACAAAAATAAACCAATACCCCTTTAATCATAAGAAAAATCCAACCTTTTAAAAATCGTTCATCCTCTATCCTCGATATTCCAGTGAAAGCACTTTCCAATACGCTATTACTTTTACACATAGAACTCCCCGATTACTAGGACCTCCAACGACTCTTATCAAAGCACCAAAACGCCTAAACACCAACGACAAGGTGTTATTTCAAAGTATTTCTATTACTCTTCGGCGATACTTGGCATTTCTAACGAGGCAAGCGGAGGAAATGTCGGTGAGCACAGTGACATCAGGATAAACGAGAATCTTGGATTTTAGAGGAGATTTTATGTCAAACTCTTAATCGAAGATTCAACGATGAAAGTCGAACAGAGGGACCACGAAGTGCACGTTAGGAGAGCCAGACTCCGACTAAGCCGACGAGTATTCTCGAGGGCGAAACTCGAAGCAGACTAGAGTTCCGTTCTGGAGGTGAAGCCTATCCGTTACGGAGGAACCAGGGAGAGATGGTGATGACGACGACGAGGTGGTAGTGGTATAAGGCAGGAGCGGACCATGCGATTCTTCGCGGAAACTTTTCTTTTCCTTGGCGACCCGAGGAATTTAATTACTTATTCCCAGGTGGAGAACATTTGTGATTAAGTCGAAAGAAACCGAAGTTCCTGAATGGAGAACGCTAAGGATGGAAACTGTGAGAAAAGAAGTACTGTGTTCTCCATTTCTGAAGTGCCTCGGTCGAAGGAAACGCGTGATTATGAAGCGTTTACGCTGGGAATTACTTTGGTTCTTCGTTTCAAAGTTTCTTCCATAAAGTTGGAATCTAGAACGACTTTTAAAACTATAGAAATGAAAATTGTTTTTGCATTGTCCCCGGTGAATTGTTTTCAACAGGTGATACGTGGCGGAAGGTAGTTGAAGATGTGTATTTGGGGAAGTATGAAGTTCAAATCAATTGCAGATATGTATTTAAGAAAGTATAAAGTTCTAATTAATTGGACCAACTTGAAAAAATATAGCATATTTGGAGTAGACATGTATTTAAGTAAGTATAAGGTTCAAAGTAATTCACACTTCCCAAAATATATATATTCAACCACCTTCAGCGAATATAACGTGTTTAATACACTTCACAGGTGATGTAAAAATAATTCTCATTTTTACAGGTCTTAATTAATTAACAGATTAGTGAGTGGTACAAAGAAAAAAGAAGGACGTAGTCACGGCGAGATACCATCGTAAAATAACGATCATCTAGTAACGATTCTATCTGTTGTCGCTTAACTGATTTCCATAAATTTTAATTAACTCGCAATTATCGGGAAGAAGTGCATTTTATTAAGTCGACTTCGATCCGATCCGCCCCTGACAAGATGAGAGAAGGAGCAGAGTAGAATAAAAGAGAAAGAAGGAGGAGGACCGGAATGAAAGAAAGAGAAAGAGAAGAGCTGGTCCTCCGACGTCGAGGACCGGACCCAGCGACGCATTTACATATCGTACGTGTAATAACCTCGAAAAAGTTTTAACAATGGCCCGAGGTCCGCCACGATTGCGAAGAGAAGAAAGAATAGGAGAAAGAACAACCCATAGGATGGGAATCGATTAAACGAACGTTTAACGAGCTTTCGAGTAACGTTATACTAATAATTTTTGCAAAAATTACTTTAACTTTTCTTTACATCTCAAAAATGAAGAAACACTTGGCTTTATTTCTAACATAATCTTTCTCAAAAACATTTCACAATCTAGCTCTGCGATGTTCGAAATAATTCGTTTCTATTTTTATACTCTGTTTTGAAATAATTATTTGTTACGTATACACTAAAATTAGAATACATTCAAAGAAGAGAAATGCTTGGACGAAATGTTTGAAAGATTAATGAAACTCCTCTAATTCTACTAGCTCCAAATGTCTGCTTACTACTCAGCTAAACTATTGAACATCTGATTCCAGAGAAATTTATCTCTCCACTTTCACATGCTTTATAACCCATCCCATTATCTTCCACACCATACATCTTATCGAGATTAATTTACTCCGAAACGCAACCTGCATCCCTTCCAAACCTACAACCTACAATTTCACTTATCCCTCTGACCATGAAACGAAAGAGATACGATACATTCCATCTAACAATTTCCAAGAATCCTGTAACACTTTTAATGACACGTAATTACATCTCGACAGGTTCACCAGCCACGAATACTCGGTATAATTTAATCTATAATTCAGCGAGGCGCCTAATTATCGGTCTCGCGTAACCAACGGGAAGCCAGAAATTCTTTACCTTGGCCCAGAAATCGGTTACAAAATTAATCCCCCGAGTGAAAGTGGTAAAAGGGTCTCCTTTCCGAGATCCATGCGCCGCGTCTCATTTGACTTCGGGTATTCGCAGGCTAGATAATAACGTGGGCGGTTTCAACGTCACAGATCAATGATCGTTCGAGCACATACGACACGTTCGGTAGCCAGACACGATTGATCCCTTGCAAGCAAGGTTCGATGAACTCCTTTGCCTCGAAAACCGGACAAACCGTTTGTACGTTCGGTTCGGGGCTACAGCTTCCTCGATAGTACGTGCATGCTTTACATTTCTTCTCCTTCTCCTCGTAACAATGCTTCCGGCGAGAGACCAGAAGGAGATGGGGAAAATTAGATGTTTCAACGTACTCACGGCAGAGGTTTACTTCGTGCGTGTTACTGAAAGCTGAGATGGAGGAATTTTCGGGTTTAACTATTATAGTCATTTGGTCTAGGACCTCTACCTGTATTAGGTGGGTTCTGAACCCTCTAACGGAGGCTATGACGTATTAAATATTATATTTCGAACAAATTTTGTAGAGATGATCGAGGATTTGAACTTGGGTACAGCGATTGGAAGCCTTTACCTTCTTACCCACCATAGACTACTTAAGTGGAATGATCATTTCGCCTAGGAGCTACTGTTTTAGGGGGCTGAAGAACTACTTAGGCAATGATATACTAATTAAAATAATGTAAAAGATTGTTAAGAGGTGATTGGTGATTTAAACTCAGGCCTGTTAATTAGGAATCTGAGCCTGTTATTCCTTATTCGCCGCAGCTCGTCGATGATTAGTCTACGTTAATAAAATTGAATTTTAATTGCGTTGAGAGAGAGTGAGATGCGAAAGTAAATATGGTATTTTGTATTTTAAGTTATTTTGTATTTTAAGACTTATATTTTTAAGTTGTTTCGATATCCAGCGTGAAATTATTGTACTGCAGTATAATTCTCAGTGACTGAGTTTACAGTGAGACATTAAATTAATTTTGGTTTTGCTCTCGACTTCGAAAAAATTAAAAAGTTACTTGCTTATTGACTTACCAACGATGTGAGTAAATTATAATGCTCTTATATATTAATGAAATGCTTAATAGCTTACCGAAGTTCCATCTTTACAAATTTATATGGCAGGCGAAGGAGGAAACAAAATTTTTTCCTCCCGAAAAAAGGTCTCTCGAAGGAGCACTCGTACATCGTCTTTTTTTCAACTTCTCAATAATGTACCAACAAACCGCATCGAGCAGGAAACATAAATATTAAACCTACCGAATTTGGGCCGGACTTCGCTGTTCTTCTTTGAGAACGCAGTTTTTCTTCTGGTTTGCGGTCGCAAGCGACGTCTTCCTTGTTACCTGAAACAAAAATCCGGAATGTCAGAGAGAACGTATGATAAAATGAAGTACAAAACCTTTCGATATCTACGGTCTTCGATACTTCTTGTACTCTGTATATTAACACTGTCTAAGACCTCAAAAAAATAATGAATTCTAAATTAAACAGATTAAATACAATAATACTAATCATGCAAAATTAGTTATTCAAATTATGATACTTAACACTGGATCTACCAGCGTTAAATCTTTTATACCTGAATATATTAACATAGAACCATAGGCGCTAAAATTATATTTAAATATACTGAATAAATACTCTGGAAAAAGAGAAATCACGAGGCACAAAAGATAATCAATTAGGTAATTTAGGTTTTGCAAGATAGAATTGGAATATTTATTTTGTGGCTCCCTTATCAATTTGTAGAAATTTTCGAAAACGTTGAAAACCGGTCATTTTGACCGCTTAATTAATTTAAGTTTAGTAAAATAGAATTGGAGTATTTACTCCATGGCTCCCCTGTCAATTTTTGGTACTTTCAAAAAAAAGTGGGAACCGGTCATTTCGATCGCCTTGGTAGTTTTAGTGTTAAGTACTTTGAAAGCAAATGATCAAGCAAGTAATTTACATTCTTTACTGTATTGCTTCTCTACGAGGTGGAAATTTGTTAAAGAAAATGTAGAAATCCGTTATTTTCATCGCGTCAGTTGTAAACTACACTTTTCCTTCCCCGCAGCAATACCGATCAGCATAGAAATCATATTCATCCTCGCACTCTACCTATTTACCTTACAAATCGATTAACCAGTGAATAGATAGAACAATAGAGCTCGTCGATGATCGAAAAACGAAAATCCTTCCCAGAAACGAGTTTACGTACAATGTACAATGTCTCATAGTGGCCACACCCGGTCACTTTCTCCGCCAAAGCCAAAGTCATTCCTGTACCGTAAGTTACTACACTTAATGACGCAAGCTGCCCACACTCGTTCTAATACGAAGTACGGTGAACCGTTTTCTTCTTGGCACGTCGATGAACGATGGAATGTAAATCGTTCGCTGTAACAAACGAAGGGAGGAAAAAAATGATAATTAAGCCGTGGATCTTTAAATGGTAAAAAGCGGAAGATCAAGCGACACGTTGGCCCTGACCCGAATTTGCGCTTGCTGATCATCCGATGAAGCTTTGATTATGCTTCGTGTTTTTAGGAATTCATCCATATCAACGTGTATCGCATTACGGTAACGGTAAGTGTTGTAAATTTGATTAAAACATCGGACTCGTGATGTTTTCATTATACAATACGGGCAGAGTAATTACAGACGTACGAAGTTAATAAATCTTTGGAGGACGAGCCGATACGAGGTGTAATTGGGGTATCGTTTATAAGTAGCTGCCGATTGAGGAGATTATAATTACATGGATGATGCGGAATCGTTATGGGTATTCTGGTTCTGGAAGTTTTGTAAAATCTGGCTGTTCTTTTTTCATAGCTGTTTTACGTTACCAATTTCCTTTTGTTTTTAAGAACACTATGTTTGAGGAATATAAGAAAAGGTGACTGAAAAAGTAATTTGAAATGTGTTTTATGACGTTCAATGCTTAAAGGGTTACTTTCACTTCTGCAATATCTGCAATTTTTCAACTTTACAGCTTATTTACAGCAAATATGTAATATTATGTATCTACTCTACTAATTAAAGAACTCTAAAAACTGTAATGTAATGCAATTAAACTAAGCATCTATAACTTATCCAAATGAACGACTTGAGTCCAACAAATACAAAACTTGCACTTAAATTACAATGTCAACATACTCTGGACAATTTGCAAAATTTCCCTCAAATAGAAAAAACCCAAAAAAGTACAAGAAAACGCATGCTCGCTGGACCATAAAGTTAATTAAGGAACTCCAACATCCAACGTGCAGTTCTATTTCTCTTTCCTATGGCAAACAGAGAGACGAATTGAGAGACTTGAAATTCTACGAAACTTCAACATCGCAATAGCGAAATACGCCACATCCCCGGTGTATCGGTTTCAAGGATTATTTCCATGCGAAAGAAGCTGTCGAGCGTCGTGAGCGCGAAATTCCTTCCTTCACCCGAGGAACCCTAAATGTTGCGGAGCACCGAACTCTCGACGTATGTGCCGAGAGAGAAAAGAGAGAGAAAGAGAGAGAGAGAGAGAAGTGGCATGCAACCGGTTTCGACAAACTAAAGCTAAATAAAGTCATGTACCGGCGCGAACGTAGGAAATCGTTCTGCTGATAATTGCGACCCTCGAAAAACTTCTGCCTCTTATTCGCAAAACGATCGCCATTATACTGCGTAATGTTCGCCAACGGTAATTACCATTTTCGCGTACGCGTTCGCACGGACTGTATTCACTTAAAATATGGTAATCTATGCTGACACACGACCGATGCATAGGAATAATTTTAAACGACTGGGAAACACGTGTTTTCAGGAATTCCGTTACGCTTAACATCATAGGCTCGTTATTGGTGGTAATTGGTAGCAGAATTTCACTTCCTTATTTTTTTCTTTAATCGTTGAGGGACGGTGTGATTAAATGTAAACCAGTGAATGATTACCTGCAAATGGAATATTAGAAACAATAGAAAACAGAATATTTCTATCTCTTTTTTATTTGGACACAAATGTGAGAAACCTATTACAGGCGATAATTACTTTAAATAATTAAAAATGTCTCTTTCGCAATGTTGAAAAATATTTCAATTCAATTTAACAAAATACCAATCGCAGAATTACCCAAAAAGTTCATGAAAAAAAGGTCAACATAGAATTATCTATGTCCACACAGTACAACTTCAACGTTATCTATTTGAAAGACCGATTGTCTGTCCTAGAATCGTTCAAAGTATTTAAAAATAATTGAAAACAAATTATCTCCATACCTATAGACATGCGCAGAAAATAAAGACACTGCAAGCACAGAAAAAGAAGGAGACTTTATACCCAGTGCAAGATAAAAGCAAATAGACTACGGCCGACAGGAACGAAATGAAAGAAATACAAAATTAGACAATCATAAGGCAAACAAGATTTACCCTGTAGTTGGTAATCAATGCCACGGAACGGGTTCTCGGGATAATTAATAAGAATTCCATCAAAGGATTCCTGCAATCGATCAACAAGGTAAAATTCTTTCGCGACTCATCCTCCTGTCTATCTCTCGCTTCGTTGGATTTGATACCTTGATAAGTCGACCCTTCCGCAGCGATTCATTTGAATATAAATCCGGCTGTCTGCATTCGTTGGAAGGCGCAGGTACGGGGGAGCATAGAAGAGGAAAGAGAGCCGGGAGAAGAAGGAACTGAAAGACGAGGACGAAAGGGGAAAGAAGGAGCGGAGAAAGAGAAACGAAAAGGAGAATCCTTTTTTGTTGCAGAATGTAACCGCAAACCGCGGTGGTCGGCCGTACAAGGTATTTTTTTGTTTACCTTATTTTCGGCTCCTCTTCGAGCCCGACCTTTTTTTCCGTCCTGCTTCAATACTCGTGCACGGGTGGAGCTTGCAATCTTATTTGCAGTTTCATCGAGAAGCCTACCCTCTCGGTGTATCGTTGCGGTCAACTTGAAATTACGTATTCGTATCATGTACGATGAATCCACGTATTGAACTGGCAAACCCTAAGAAACAAAAACACGAGCTGGTAAAAACGATAACTCGTTTCTGCGACAAAACTTCTCCGCCCCTTTTCACATCCTTTCGGTTTATTTAGATTGACGTTTCCGTCACTTGTGTACGGTACATCGAACTGACAATCTGCTGATGTTCAGTTTTCAAGGTTTTACTTTCGGTAAGTAGTACTTAATTATGTAAATAGTTTATTGATCCTTTAATACTAGGAATAATATTAATAATGTTGTTCGATTTACTGGCATTAACCCTGCTGTCCTCCGCGAGTCTATATGACCCAGGATGAAAATTATGTTTTATTAGATACTATGTTTTTGAATATTCCTTTTTGATATTCAATACGTTTAAAGTTTGTGTATGTTTCTTTGTATATTTTACATTCTTCAAAACGTGAACCTTCGTTCATCGGATCACTACGACCCGAAGGAACATGAATTCGAGGAACAGCAGGGTTAAATAAATGAATATTCCTTGCAAATTGTATTGGCTATCGATTCTTATTGCCAAAAAAGTATTTTCAACATGTTAAAATTTTTAAAGCAAAAATATTAAAAAGTAAAAGTATATGTATACTCAACAGTGCTATGTTTCTTCAACATCAGTGATTAAATATTGAATATATTAGCAAATTCGTATTGTCATTTAAGAGTTACAAGAAACATTGAATTCAATAACTCCCATCACCGGTTACCCCTTTGGTATTTAATATGCTAATAGCCAGAAATAAATAACAGTGTCCAGCAACCCTTCAAAGAAAGCATCACTACCCTCATCGTACAATAAAGACTGCTCAAGAATCAGCCCCTCAAATGCATCTTCAAAAGCCATACAAAACAAATTTCAAAGCAGCAGCAACGATAATACTTAATAGCCAAACAAATAAGCAGTTACTTTTGAAAGTGATATAAGACCATTCTTGAGTATGGTGTGTTTAAGTTAATTTTAGCTAAATAGCTGTCTCTTCTTTTCGCATTTCCAAATGGCGAACTAAACGAAATGTAATACCCTCATAATTTCATCTAAAAAGGTTGAACTGCTAGATATTATAATATCAAAGCTTTTACACGAACGCTCAAATATCTCAACATAGGAAGAAATGGACTGGTAACACTTTCAAATATAACGCCTGAAATAAGAAACCCCGCCACCGAACAAAAGACAGCGCAATGAGTTTTCTCGCGACCCCAAGCTCGAAAAATCCACGGTACACAGTCGCTTGTAGAGAGCGGGGATTAAGAAACGTCCAAAAGAGGCGACTATTATTTTATTCCGCGTGCAAGGGCATTGTTAAAGGTAACTTTTATTACCTCCGCCAAGGACGAAAGCTCACCGCGTAATATCAAGTAAAGCCTGCGCGCAGTCGTGAAACGTTTACGTCCTTACACGCGCATTATACGAGGGATACGTGTGTGTGAAACCACGAGGCGGTTGTTTGCGTGCGTTCAGTACGGAGTAACGATATTTATTATATGTCGGCTATGAATTATGGGCCGTTAACTTTGCCTTCGTGACGCGGCCCTTCGCTCTGCGACCAGCGAGACCACGCATTGCCACACGGCCTTTGGAAAAATGCTTCTTCGCTATGTGAATATACACCCGTCCGTGCTTCATCTACGAGAAGAAGTTTAGCGTATAAGTAAATGGCTCGTTTAAACAAATTGATTGAATTTTATTGACTACGATGTTGTTTACATTCACAATTAATGATGTATTGTATGCTAATGTCCATAAATAACTCGCTCCTTAAAGTTGAATTAGACGTCGCTACTGTGCGCCGAGGGTGGAATATATAGGTACGTGCAATGAGATTTGTTTTGTTGAAGTTTGTAAACGTTTTTTTTTTATGAAATTGGAGATTGTTAAAATGTGTTGTGGAAAAGTCACGGGACTATTTTAGAATATAATAGATATTTTCTATTCATGTTTTCAAGGAAGAAAGTGGTAGGTGTTTTGAAGGAGGCAAGCTATGAAACTAATTAAAAATAATTTGTGAAAATATATTTGTATTGTTTGTAAAAGTGTAAGTGTGAGTTTTCAATAGGTAAACGAGTTATTCTGTTTTTAAGAGGTCTAGCAACTTTTTGAGCTACCCTATATATTTGCGAATTCAAGATTTATTTAGTTCAATCATTTAAAATTGCCGCGTTATCCATAATGCTAACAAATTAAATTGGATTTCGTGGAAATTTTTACCTGCGAGCGTACAAGATCAGAGTGCACCAGGGCACTTCGATTGGATGCAAAAATGTAATTTGAAAGAAATTGATCAATCAGTCGGAGTTACGAATTGCATTGGTCGAATTAAATTCTTCATACCGGTGCTCGTGGGAAAGACGCGGCACCGATACAACTATTAAATGACTTTAACGGTAAACTTACGGGTTTCAATGAAAAGAACGTTGTTAGATGCTCATTAACATCATAACGAGGAAAGGGAATGGTCGTGTAACTTCCTTGGCGCTGACTGCCTTCGATTTAAACGTTTGAAATTCATATCTTCCACCGCCCTCTCTCACAGTCTCTTTGTCTCTCTCCCTATTTCTTTCTTTCTCTCTGCTTCTCTCTCACACATAGACTCTCTCTCTCTCTCTCTCTCTCTCTCTCTCTCCTCTTTATCTCTATCTCTTTCCCTCTGAATTTATCAGTAGATTCTTCAGAAATATAAATTCACCGGCAATATTTTACAAGCTATACACTTCCACAACTATCAATTACCAACTAACATTTTCCTATAGCCATCAAGGAAACATCAACACAGTGCTAATTCTAAAATAATCAGTATCATCAATCGATACCACGTACTCAATGTTCCAATACGTATCAATACTTCCCATCGAGTAACACGAGAATAAAACAATAATTATCTCCCACCGTGTATAAACTGCTCCTCATTATTAAACATAGAGGAAGTGGAAACAAACACGACTCGGAATAATTCCGATGATCAAGATGAGATAATCATCATTGATTAATTCCAATCAATAACGAAAAATAGAAAACGATACGACTCTTGCATACGTGCATTTTCTAACTTTCCTACAGGAAACGTTAGCATCTAACTGTTTATGATGCTAAAAAAGAAATCCTTGATAAGATCGTATATCTATGCAGAACGTCCCTCCGCATTAGGATAACATACTGCCGGTTCGGCGACATTCCAGGAGGATTTACTGGCATGTGACGCAACACGATTAATTCACGGCAAAACGATAAATAGAAACGAGTTTCTCAGGCTAATGTTCAAAGGACAAGATCACCAGTAAGATCAGTTGAAGTCATGGACGACTTGAGCGAACACGATAGAGCAGTCGTGAAAACGATTTTCGATCAGTTTCAAAATGGATCGAACGAAGGCGCGCAAGAAGCAAATCAAAATCTTGGTACGACGCGCAACGCGAGCGCCGCAAACTATTATCATACAAAAATTACCCTCTGAGTTGTGCGAATTTCTTTTGATCGCATGGTAACCGAAGGATAAGTAGATTCTGTGTATTAATTTCATTTTTTTTCATAATTAAAACGTTGATTGATACTGGATACTTGTTTGAAATTTAAAATTTCCGTGGCACACCCTTTAGAGTGTAATTGAATGTAAACTTTGAGAAATAATATTTTGGTTGTTTCAGATAATGAAGATACGGAGGACAATTTAAGCGATGATGTATTAAATATCGTAAAAAATGCAATTTCTTGCGCAGAGATTCAGAATTTTGTGGAATGCTTTCGATTATTCGACGAAGCTCTGAGAAGAATGCCAGAGTCTCCGTCGGTTTTGAATGACAGAGCGCAAGCATTGCGGTTAGCTGGTCGAGACGAAGGTAATAAAAACATAACCGACGATCCGCGATTTTTCTGACAAGCTTTCTGTAGACCACATTTACCACGGATACAAATCGTATAACTTGTTATTGCTTTCTAGCAAATGTTTACAATAACATAATTATATCATTGCACGATGGATTGTCGGTATAAATGTATTTTTTGCTGTACGAACGATGGACATTTATACAAGTATAGAGTTACCTCTATAATTTAAAATAATTTTTTTAAAAATAAAAACAGATTTTTCATTATTTGTGTATTAATTAATCGACTGAACCAACGACCAGTATGGTACTGTACCACTGATCGTTCATCCTGCTGTTAAAAAATGCAGTTTCGCGAAGATATATTTTATTTTAATAAACCTTCTTTTTCAGAAGCCTTGAAAGACCTGAATTTGGCAGTGAAATTAAGTTCGGGTAAAAGTAAAGCAAGAATTCAAGCTCTCTGTCAACGTGGAATACTTTATCGATGCCTGAATATGAATTACGAAGCTAGAAAAGATTTCGAATTGGCTGCGAAAGGTGGCTCTGATTTCGCGCAGGCGCAATTAATCGATTTGAATCCTTACGCGGCAATGGGAAATGAGATATTATCGGAAATTGCTAAGAACTCCGGCGTCGATGAACGAGATTTACGAAAATAAATACTTACCCTTCAACATATCTAAAATGATTTATCACCGTTACATTTAATAAAATGTTTTGATGTTAAACACGATTTGATGGACAATATACTTATACTCTACATTATTTTTATCCTTTATTTCAATATAGGTAAAGTCGCGTCGATCCACATGCCTACAACGATCAAGATGTTCGTCATAATAATTAATATAATAATAGTTATAATAATAATTATCATTGGAATTTCCACATAAAAATATAAATTGCAATTTTCAGTATTAAATCTGCAAAAACGTATCTTAGAAATATCGAGTCTCAGCTTTACTAAAGAGGAACTCGCGAACGATCGAGACAATTTCAAAGTCTTGTCCATAAAAATGCTACACTTCCAGCTGCGTGTAACTCCGGAACCTAAGGTAAATATTTCAACAAAGGAAATTGAATTTATTATTACTAACAGTCATTACCAACATTCAAATATTATATCAGAAATTATAAAAACATGAAAAACATCTCGCAACTCACGCAGGACATACATCCTGTACTTATATCAACGTACTTGCACATACGTTTTTTAAATAAAGGAAAACTTATTAACACCGTCCCTTCTTCCTCTGTAAACTTCTCGAAAATAATTTAAGAAATAATACGTTCACTTGGAATCTCAAGATTGGTATTATTGTACCGTATTTCAGACGAATTTCCTTTGTTTATCGATGTAGAAGACTCTATTAACTTTCTCGTTCGTTCAACGACAGCGTTCTAAATGCAAGAAATGCGAAGAACTTGATATGAACAATATTTCTACGAATTGTTAATTAAGTAATGCAGCGCACTTTCTTTATCACTGTGATATTGATTCAGATCTTCCTTCTCCTTATCGAATAAAATATTCACACCTTGAGAAGTTAATAGTTATACATCAATGCTTGACATAAACATATAATTTGTGTATCATTTAATAGCAATGATTAACCATCGATTGACACGGCAGCTACTTTAAAGAAGAAAAAGCTATTTATTGCCCAAAATTTTGTTCTAAAGCATCACAAAATCCCGACCTGTATTAGATTTTTCGCTTTCCGATCCTTCACTACCTTCCTCACCCTCGACTGACTCAGATGAAATAAGTTTTTTCTCTTCGCTACTTGATAAATCTTCAAATTGAACATACTCCTTAGGTAATTCTTCCGTATTAGATTTCTCGTCCCTAAAAAGAAATATGTAACACGCGTAAGTAAACCCGTCGTAAAGCATGATTGTTCACAATCGAAAACGTAGTAATAAAATTATACAGGTATAAAATGAATCATAAATTATGTTGTGATATGAACTTACGACTGTATAGGATTTTCTTCTGTATCTGAATCTTTGTCCTTCTTCCTCTTCTTTTTACTAACTTTTTTATCATTCTCCGATGTAGGACCGTAATAGTCATACTAAAAAGAAAGTTTTATAATATCTGTCTTTTAAAAGTAATAAAGGATCAAAGGTTAATAGAGCAAATTTAAACCTGATAAATCGGCCAAAATGATGATAAAACAGCTACGTCTGCCAATAAATTAGGGAACAACCAGAAATGACATCTACCGAGTGTGGGTACCCACAGAAGACAGAATATAATCATTCTAATAATAGCTAATGCCAAAATTAATACAAGGAACCCAGCAGCGGCAACGCTTATATAGTATACTCCATTACGGATTGTCGAGGGCCACAGTGGGAAGAGACACAGACCAATTGCACCCAGCACTACGAGCGTCCCAAAAAACCAATAGTAAACTGGAATTGGCTCATATATCCAAACATAAGCATCGTTGCAATCAACAAAATATTGTTCCATGTGCATTACCAGTCGTACCTAAAAGAATCAAATTATTGTTAACTGCTTTTTTTACAATTTATATTAAAAATCATTTGGCTAACAATGATTTTAATAAATGAAATATAATAACCAAGTTAAATGCAGCTTTCTACGAAAAACTTACTTTTGGTTTTTTCTTCATTTCTTTCCTTTCTTCGGTTTTCTCCTCATCCTTCCCACTTGTTGCATCTTTGTTTTCCTTAGAATCATCCTTTTCCCCAGTTTTCTTTTCCTCTTTGGTCTCTTTAACCTTTTTCTTTATATTACGAATTTTACATAACTCTTCCTCTGTGATTACTACCTTCTTTGCTCTATGAAAGAATTTATGCCTTAGCATCAAATCGAGGAATATTGTGACCTGCTCGCGAGTCTCGAATCTAGTCTTGCTCCATGGTGAATTTTCTAGCAAAGCATCAACTACGCGTGTACCGGTAAAGTATTCAACATTGTGATTTCTATCGAATTTTGTCTTCTTCGATGGTACATTACTACGAATCCACTTTGCCACTGCATATTCTTCTTTAGACGGTTTGTCTTGAGACTTTTCATTGTCTAGATTGGATACTTCCTGTTGGGAAAATATAAAATATTTATTTTCAATAATATAATGAAATTCATATTTCGTAATTTATCGAAATACGACAATTAATTCGTGCAAGATCATTCAAAAATGCACTCTCAATCACTGTAAAGCAATTATTTCGTATAAATGCCTAATATAATAAATCATTCCGTACATAAATTGTAACAAAAGCTCCAATATACAGTGACTGATGACTCGAACATACCGGAGTACAGATAAAACAATGAAAGAATCATATACCAAATCTATGCCAAATCTAATTATCATCAGTATTAATTAATTTACAATGTGGTAAAAGTCTTACCAATTTAAAATCAATATTTCAAATAAAAAGATCAGGCAATGTGTTGTCTACGTCATTAGTTAAACTCAAGACGAACACTTATCGGCGCTGACATATATCGTAATTAAATGAAATAAATATGATTTGGCATAAAACTGAAGCTTATACATCGAGACACTATAAGAACGCATTAACAGTTAAATATGATGGAATAATGTCATAATAATTGCATCCATATGTGATCCTTACATCTTTGCGCTTCCTGCTTTTCCTGCGTTCCGCCATGTTGTAAATCCCGATTTGCATCTGCGTAGCCGACTTTATCTGTGCGTTAGCAGAAATATACAAACGTAACATGTGCATTACATTGACATTGTCAAAATGATTACTTTGTAATCAATTAGTCAAACATAATCATCAGCATCTTTGTTACAAAACATCTTTCAGATTAGATGACATAGAATCATTCCTTAGCTCGTTGTTTCGATTAAGTTCTAAACGTTCAAAATCGATCTTCTCAGGTGAAACTTATCGTTTATTACAAATGTAGCTAATGTCTGTATTTTAAACAGTTTAGAATTTCATTTAAATTACTTGTAATTGAAAATTTTGCGAATAAATGGAATATCGCTCGAATATTTATCTTCAAATAGTTCAGAATTGAAAAGTACGATGTACTATCGGTATATTATAGCACAGATTTGTTATAATTCATATGTTACTGCAAACAAATAGTATATAACAGGATAATTACGTTGAAAATAAACCATATATGATTAAAAATGAAAATTACTATTCGTAATAAAAACTTTAGTCAAATTAACGTGCACATATACTTAAACATTGCATCATTTTTAAGAATAATTGGATTATCAACGAGAGATTTATATTAGTCTGTGCTAGAGATGACGCGCAAAATCACTAACAGTGATTTATCACAGTGATCGATGAATTAAAATCACGGTCGTGATTGTGAAATGAAATCACGACAGTGATCGAAGGTGATTTTTCATCTTGAGTGAACCTGTTCACTATGATTATAATTTTTGATCTTTAAAGAACGGATATATGCAATATCATTTAAGAATGAATTGCATTACTAATTGTGCTTCTAAAAATCAGTAGAAAATAACATAAATTGTAAAATAATGATTTTTCATAATTGTACAGTAGAATTTCAATAATTCGGTCTAGTATATGCACACTTTATAATTTATAACATCATAATAATTTACGAAATTCATACATGCATTTATAAACGCAAGAATTCGCTTACTATGATATAGTGCAGGATGGAGATAGCGTGGAATGCTAATTGTGAATCAAAAGCGATTCGATCATATTAGTTATCAATCACGGTGATTTTTCAAAGTGATTTCTGATTTTTCGTGATCGTTCCTGCTTGGTATGCTTTAATTGACGACTAAACCGTCGGGGGCGTTATGATCGCAAAAACAACAGAGCTCCCTACGAACACGAACAGAACTAAAACTATGTAAACCCGATTACCACAGAGGCTTGGACCCCCTGGTTCAAACTAAGTCTAAATAAATGTTGAAATTTCAGGAAAATAAATGTACCATTTCTTGACGGTTCAATAAATATTAATGCACTCAATATCAAACTGAAAGACTTAACATCTGAAACATAGAAGTTTCCCAATTATGTTAATACAAAATTTAGCGTCTTTAGGGTATTTTACTCGTCGCACATTTTTCCAACTATAAACAATTTGGATTTGCTTTATATTAAATTCATTTTTTGACTTCATTATGTTAGAATAGATTATTGTATCTTGTGTCGTTTAAATCTTTATTAAACTTGAGCTTAAAAGTAACGGCTTTTAGTTTTTTAATACCGTTTGTATTTTGCTTAAATAGTTCGCGTATTTGCCACTTGCAACGCTCTTTTCCCAAGCTTTCTATTTTAGAAATGGTCGGCAACCATCTCTTAATTGTAAAGCTAGAATTTTTGCAGGCTACTGCTAATAGCGGATTTGCTACACCCGAAAAGTCGTATCATCGATAAAGCTTATTTTTATCTTAGGAACATTATGTTTTAATTCGGATCAAGCAATTTTTCGATACACTCAAAGATATTCAATGTGCCATTTGGGAATGTGGATAACTGTTTAAGTGTTAATGTTAAGGTTCAAATGGGTATAACAGTCTCGAAAAAATCCTCGGTGTATTAGTTATTAAGTTAACAACTTTTTTTTTAACAACTGTTAATCGTGTCGTCGGTGATTCTTCAAGAAGTTTTAAGTTATTCGTAATTATGTCTGTGACCTTTGCTCAACGCGGTAGGCCGCCACCGAATCCTGCCCAAATACAGAAGGTACTGTTTTTAACTTTGATTTCTTCAAATTAATACAATACACTATTCTATGTTTATTTAACACAAAATCTCATAAAGTTAAAAAGAATAGAATTATATTTGTTGTGATAATAGTGAATGAAATTAATACTATTCTTAGTAATCATACTTTCAATTAAAAAAATACACCGCTGTGATATATTTCTGCTATGTACAAGTTTGCCATTATTATTGAATTATGAATGAACATTTTGCTGATTGTTATTAAAGATACTGAAGGCATTAATTTCTGTTTATTTCATAATATTATATTTATAGATGCTGGATGAAAATAGTCAACTTATACAAACTATACAAGAATACCAGAATAAAGGAAAGCCACAGGAATGTATACAGTGAGTAAATTATAATCTGAAACATAAATAAATAAAACAATATAAAAACATATTTTGTCACTGATATAGCCATATAATTTGTTTATAGGTACCAACAAATGTTACATCGTAACTTAGTATATTTGGCATCCATTGCTGATGCAAATCAAAATATACAAGCACTGTTACCGGTAAGAAATATTTTATACAGGCATTATTATTAGTGAGAAACAATAGAAGAATAATATACATTCTGATATTTAAAACAAATTGTTAAGATATAAATGTTATTAGCCACCACAGGGAATACCTAATGGCCCTCAGCATGCTATGATGAACCCACAAGGTCTTCCAAGTGGTCCTGGAGGATCGGGCGGTCCTGGAGCTGAAATGCCTCCAAATACTCAACCAACATTACCAATGTCTAACTTCAGTCAAGGACAACCAATGACACAAGGAGGATATCGTGGACCTGTCATGCCTGGTCAAGGACCAACTATAAATAGTGTGTTCTATTGTTAAACATATTTTTAGTGTTTCATACTTTTGGCAATACATTTTTTTTCTTTTTTATAAAGGACCTCCCACTGCTCCTGGACCACAGCAATACAGAGCTGGACCACAAGGTTATCCTCAACAACCATCTCAGCAAGGCTATCCTGCTCAATATTCTAATCAAAGTCCTGGTTCTAATTACCAAGGACCGCAAGGAGCAGCATATACACCTGGCCAGCCAAATCAATACGGACCACCAAATGCTTCTCAACAACAAGCATATAGCGCGTCATCACAACCAAGTTACGGCCCTCCAACAACTGTAAACAGTTATGGACCTCAACCAGGTGGATATCCACCCCCAGGAACAACTCAACCACCTACAGGATATGGTCCACCACCACCGAATCAACAGGGTTATCCTCCTTCTAATCCTTCTCAACAAAATTTTCCATCAGGAGGGCAACAACAGCAACCAGGGCAATATGGTAGCCCTAGCCCTCAGCCTAATTATCAACAGCCACCCTCGCAAGCTCCACCTCAAAATGCTTATGGAGGTGGTCAACCAGGGACTTATCCTCCTCCTTCTTCTCAAGCATACGCGAATAATGTTCCACCACAGAATTATCCAGCTCCTCCGACATCCAGTGCTGCTCAACCTCCACAACCTGGATCTCAACAAAATACTGGCCCTCAACCAAATTATGGTAATCAACCGAGTTCAGGCCCTGGAGCGACGCAATATGGTCCAGCTTCTACATCTCCACCATTCAGCACTTCCTCTGCAAGCGGAGTTAACACTTATGCTCAGAGCAGCCAACCAACAAGTACTCCATCAGCTTCAACTCAAACTTATCCACCAAGTAGTGGTCCACCATCTTCTTCGCAAGGTGGAAATTATGTTCCTCCAGTACCAGCTCCATCAGGATATCCGGTACATCAGACACCTCACCCTACATCGCATCCGCCACATCAGCCACATCAATCTCCTCACCAACCTCCTCATGCACCTCATCAACCACCTCATCAAGCTTCTCATCAATCGAGTCATCAGCCTCCAACACATCAGTCTCCACATCAACCACCGCAACAATCTCAACAACAATCTCAGACTCCGTCACAGTCACAGCAGCAGCAATCTCAAAGTCCCGCTCCAAGTGGATTTCAGCCACCTTCAGGGCCTCCACAAGGCCCGGCTCCACCTCCAGGCCCACAGCCACAACCTGGATATGGGCCTGCAACAACTCAAACTTACGTTCCACCAACACCAGGTGGACAACCACAGGTATCAATGATATGTTAAATAGTCTTGAAATAAGGTAATATTTTGATTGCTCACGTAATTAAATTTTTGCTATATTGATTACCTCGATGTATAACTGAATATATAGTATATATTAATGAACGATACGTAACATTTTAGGTGTACACACCTCATCCACCTCAAGGGGGTCAACATTACGGACACCCGCAATATCCTCCTCAGAGTTATCCACCACCACCAGCTGGTCAAGGTTATCCTCAGTATCCTCCACGACCACCCGGTGGGCATATGCCTCCTCCACCTGGGCCTCAAGGACCTCCACCGCCAAATCAATATGGAGGTTATGGATATCAGCCACCTCCACAATAAAGTATACTGATGTAAATTGATATGATCTTCACGGTAATGTAAGCGGTTTAATTTGCAAATTGGGAAAAAATAGCATATACAGTTCTGATTCAATCTTTGATGGTATACTGTCCATTGTTATATAAAAAAGGAAAGGTGCTGCTAAAGTTCCATTGTAATTGCAACGTAAAATTACTAAAAATAATTGTACTCATATTTTTTCAATTTCTAGAGTACAAGTGCTACATGTTGACATTCATGATATTCCTTGAGAAATAGTCACAAACTCAGTTTCGGAATAGAAAATACATTATTCTTGCTATGTGTCACTGTAATATCATTCGAGCTAAAGTATCGATTTATCGATTTATATTTCAGTATTCGTTTTGCAGTTTGGATCTTAGGATTACAATGAAACTTTATTTTTTCTTCATATACGTTATTTGTAATACTTTATATACGGATATTCCAGAATTTGAAATGTAAGTTAGTTGCTTTTGTGAATATTGATGTACATAATGCAGCACAAACATATCTCTATATTAAAATAAGTTTTATGAAACACATAGCAACAGAGCAACTTACAAACGGCTTCCAATACACATATTTACATATTCGACAATTAATTGTACACTCACTTACTTTATTTCACTATTCCTTGACTGTTGTTGAAAAGTTTCTAAATTCGCTAATCAATTCCTATCATTTTCTTTTAAATATACGCTTCTTTTCTTATCTCGATGTATTTTTAATGAATATACTGGTTTTATTCATTTGTTCAGGTAACGATCATTTTCGATCGCTGTATTCAAAATATCCTTTATCATTTTCACATCATTTCCACTATAAAGTTATTCAGATATAAAAATACTTGCACACTGCTTCATTTACGTGATAAACTAATGGAAGACTGTCGCAATGTTTTATTCGTGTTAAAGTTTTTATTTTAGCAGGCAATAAAAATATTTTGAAAGTCGTAATAATTTCTCGATACTAACAGAAACTAGAGAATATTGCTAATTGTTTTGATATGCAGTTTTTATCATAAAAAAATGATATTATGAACATTGTGTACTTGATTTTAGAACACATTATATATCTTAACAAATGTAATGATAATACTACTAAATCTCGAATAATTTTTTAACGTTTTATAAGATCCTCCTCCTCTTTGTTTCGAAAAGTTACTACAAAATACAGAATGTTACCTACTATAAAATATTACAGAATTTAAACAGATATTTGAGTATTATTTTCATAATGTAAAGATATGGTACAAAAATAAATTTCATAGTATAAAGATTTTATCGAGGCTGCAAAGATTAGAGTTCCTCCTTCGGTTTTGCATTATTATCGTAACATTCGCAAGAATATTTAGGTTGCAGCACTTCTTCCATGTTACCTAGTACCTTAATATTATTTTTTAAGCGTTTACTCCATTCCTGAAATGTAAAAAAAACATGTTATTCTATGATATATATTTAAAATGAATAAATGAAGTTTAAATGAACATATATCATTTCGTTTTGTGTACTTACATGGAACAGAACTACATGATAGCACAAAATATCTCGTGGTAACATGTTTTCTCTTGCAAACTGGCGAGCAGTTTTGGCAATTTGTTGTGCTTCAACGTCATGCTCTTTCGCCCACATAATCTTATCCACGAGGTCCGATAGGTCATTCTTTACGGGTACATAATGTTTTCCTGGTTCAAGATTGTTATAAAAATATTCATAATACTTTGAATCTTGTTTCAGTACTAACGAATCTCCAGCAAGTAAGTATGGAAATCGATATGCTGCCACTGATCCATCGATATTCAGCTGGTACTTGTACTACAAAGACGTTAGTTTTCTTAATAGCCATCAATACAATCTTGCATGACATAAATAATTTATTATACATATATTAAAATAAGATTGTACAAATTCATTCTTGGTATTCATAGTATTTATGTTTTAGAATTTTAGACTAATTAAACGATCTCGAAGATGTCTGTTTAATTTACAGTGCGATACCACGTACTTTAATTCTGAAAACAACGAGGTAGTCTAAGCAGCTTTAGTTTTTGTAATGACAGACATTACCAAGAGCTTTTTTCATTGGGTCTGTGAGTCAAATGCAATTGTTTATGCTCATCGAGAATAGTAGAAATTTTCCTCATTTTTAAGTATTGTAATTGCGCATTTTTGCTTGTATTTCTGCAAAATTGCTTACCTTAAAAAAGTGGAAAAAAGATACGTGGCCTTGTGCAGGCCCGTATTTCTCTTCTTCGTCCTTGAAGAAGAAGAACCTAGTCAGTGAGACATTAAACAATTCTGGATACTTTCTTGAAATGTCAATTAAATCTAATCGTTCTCTACGGGAGTCGCGTCCGCGCCAAAATAATTTTTCTATCTTCCTCTTCCATGGTACATCAGTATTACCTTGTACAGATAGCATATCTAACATTACCCTGTTTTACATGTAATACGAGATAATACATAAATACTTGGTACATTGTAGATTAGAAAATTTTCGATATAAATTGAATATGTAATAACAGTTAATTTAAAAGAATTTGTACCTTCCCATTGCCTCTAAGGATGACTCAGTAATGTCATATGTTGGCATAACGATATCCTTAGTGTCAGAGGACCCACACCAAGAAAATATTGGATAATTTTTCCCTTTATTTGGAGCAAGAGGCCAATCACCCAAATTCACGAATAATTCGATATCTGGTAGTGCAACTTTTCGTGTAATAGATAAAAGAATTGCATCCATAAATATCTTAAAGCCCACATAACGCCCGTAACATGTTCTGAAAATCTATAATGTGAACAAATGTAATTCGTATTGTATTTCAAATTAACTGATAGTGCAAAGTAATACTTACTTTATTGGATTTTATCACATAATGGCAAAGACTAACGCTACCTGGCTGATCATACTTCTTTATGATATCCTCGCGCATATCATTAAAGTTTACACTTTCAAATAATGCAAGATCATTGTTAATTTGCATATAACTTTTGGGACACTCCAAATTCTGTAGCCAACTATCGATAGAAGGATTTGGACAGTAGCATTCTTCTTCGTAAACAGGACCTAAATGATTGTAAGGCATAATTTATTATTTTATCTTGCTTTCACTTTTATTTTTTCTTATAGGAAATTAATAAGGAGCAGTTAAATATAGGTATAAATATTACCTTTGAAATCTAGCTTCAATATTGGTAAATCATGCTGCTTCACTTTGATTTGTAATTGTAAATCAAAGCATGTATTGTGTAATTTGTATCTAATAATGAAACTTCCATCTTTGCAATCTAAAACTTGTGTCCATATGTGGCATATGTGTCCCATTGATCTATGACCTTGTATTTGCGCAGAGATGATTCCGTCTCCAGGTGATTCTGTTAAACTGTAAAATATTTATGATAAATAAGATGCCTTCCTTTTGAAATAAATTGATCATTTGCATTAATAACTTCTTTTTTTTATTAAATGTAGTACTAACTTTTTTCCATACGAATCTACAAGTTGTAAAAAAATGTATCTGGCTCGCATTGTAATTTTTTCAGGCTCTAAACCTGGACCCCAAATTATTGTATTATGTGGATTTATCTCAACATTTTTCCCTCCTTGGCAATTAAGTAATAATAGAAACAATATGAAGATCATTTTTGAAAAAATTAATCCTTTATAACATAAACACACAGTGTTGATATAATGTTATATATTTTTCAAAATGAAAATACTTTAATACTCTTGATATTCTATACCAAGAGCTATATTTTCTTCGTTTTAAATCCCCTCGTTTTAAAGCATTTGTAATTATTTTGAAATAAATATCGTATTATAATACTCGACATTTATCACTTATTTACTTTCAAATTTGATTCGTCCGATAATTCGGCTTGGAAAATATGGAAAATACAATCACACCAACTTTCGATGTTCGATTACAACAATTTTATAATTTTTTTTTTCCATAAAGATATGTTTCAATTATCTTTCTCGTTGTAAATCATGTAATTGTTACTAATCAATTTCCCCGATTTTTCATTGCACTAATCTGAAGGAATGGAACAATTAAAGAATAAGTTTCATGGGATTTTGACAATAAAAAAACCTATAAATTTGATGAGTTTATCAAAATAACGCTCGTAATTCAATACATGATTAAGCCGTTCATGGCAGCCAACGTTTCAAGATACGTCTCTAGCATTAGGTCGCACTCTTGCTTATGGTATTTCCTACGAGATTATCTTTGTTTATAAAATGTTGGAATTATTGTCGACAGAGCTCAATATAACTTATGCTTGAAAATATTTTATGGTCTACACAAAATGTATTCTGTAAATACTTGTCATATGAGAGAGAAATGTCAAATTTGTTGTACCTAAGACTTGCAATTATCCCAACTTATTTAAGTTCCTTGAAAAATATGAAAAGCAACATAGTTGCAATTGACACTAAAAAAATAAACTCGACGACTATTTGTAACGATGGGAGTTATTCTTTGATCGTAAACTTAACGCTTCAGAAATAGTGTACTAAGTGCGCGAAAAGTGTTTATTGCAAAATGGAGTGTAAAATTGACGATTTGCCGGATGTTTTGTTAGAATATATTTTAAGTTTAATTCCACCTTACAAGGACCTCCAGGAATGTAGACTTGTGTCAAAGAGATGGTTTCGTGCTACTAAAAGTATGTTACTTTATTTCATACATCTTTCAATTCTTTAGTAATGTGTAATTAAATTGATCTGTTATAATTTTCACTCATAGATGTGATACAACATAATGAAGCACATTTCCATAAGTCTGTGGCTTATGGATCGTTACTGTGGAATCCTTGGCCGGTCTCTCATTGGGTACCGACTATCGGGAAAAGGCATTCTCATTCTGCTTGTACATATGAAAATTCCATGTACGTCTTTGGTGGATTTACTGCTACATGCACAACATTTAATGATTTATGGAGATTAGAGTTAGACACGAGAACATGGATTCGACCGATTACAATGGGAAGTTATCCATCTCCGAAAGCTTGTGCAACTATGCTGTATTACAACAAAAGTTTTATTTTGTTTGGTGGGTGGTCTCATCCCTCTCCTTATCCTTTACATCAGGTATTATAATTCTTATTAATAGCTTAAGTAATTATAAAAGATTTAACTAAAAAAAAGACATTATTTCAGCAATGGAAATTATTCAATGAACTACACATATATTCTATAGAATCCAATAAGTGGATTGCCATAAATACATTGGAAACACCACCACCGACGTCTGCACATTCTGCATCGATACACAAGAATTACATGATTGTGTTCGGTGGAATATGCAATGGATACAGGTAAAATTCTTTTTTAATTATTTAGAATTATTCTATTTAATATCACTTTTGATTTAATTTTATTCTATACTTTAAGAGATAAGGGTATTATATGACATCAACATCATATTCTTTTGAGGTAGATCCAATGATGTATGGTGTTTAAATCTGGATTCATACAGCTGGCACAAACAACTTACATCAAACTTGAAACCCCAGCCACGTTACGGTCAATCTCAAATTGAGCTTGGAGATAAGCATCTTCTTGTATTAGGTGAGATATTACTGATACCCAACAAGTATCCATGCAAATATATATCAGAAAGAGTGTATGAATCTGTTACATTTATATAGCTTTCAAAGAAAATTCATTTTTTTTTCATTAATTTGAACCTTTAACAAATTAGGGGGTTGCACTGGACCCAACAGTGCCATGAATGATGCTTGGCTCTTACAAATGGAAGGTTCAGCCTGGGTATGGAAAAAAGTTAATATGCACAATACGGAATGGGCGCCAACGCGAATTTGGTGCCACCAGGCTTGCAAGGTAATATTTCGAGATACTATTAATCATTACTTATGTTAATAAAATTAATTAATCATAATTTCTACGTTTAATAGATCGGGAATTACGTGATCGTTCTTAGTATAAACAAACGACAGACTAAGCCAAATGATATGAACATCTCATTGAAAAAAGTCACTTGCCAAAGAGCAGCTTCGCCGCGAACGTGTGATATGGCTCCTTTACACGAAAGGTTTGTTTAACCGAATAAAATAATAACACTAAAATATACATATTTAATCACATCTCTAATTCAACTTTTCTTCGCAGGCAAGGAAACGTGTCTAATGTAGATAGAGATGTCAATGTAAATGGTCGACATGGATCCTTTTCGAGGGCGTCCGTACAAAATGCACATTCGTCATCCCACAGTCCTAATTTTGCAAAAACTCTGACATTATGTAGTGATAATGTTTTAAGTATGGCTGCTTTCCGCGACGAACCGCCACGGAACGGTTCTAACAGTAATCGGCAACGTCAGTTGGAATCACTCCGGAGGATGGAAGAAAGAATTAGGAATAGAAAAACACAAACGAAAACGACAAAACGATCGGGAAACGCATTATCTATATTTGTGTTAGATATCACGAATGTTTTACGCGATGAATGTAGTGCGTCTTGGGTTCCTCTCAAGCACAACAATCAATCTGGTCCCGACGAGAGGATACTTTATTCGCTTGTAGCGGGCAGAGGCGAGCTGATAGTATTCGGAGGTATTCGTAAAGGGCAAACGTCCATTCAAGGCCATCCCGATATGGAGGAATCCGAAGTTTACAATGATCTTCACTTTATAAATCCGCCACGATACGTTATTTAATGTCACGTAACACTAAACAGCACTCTCAGAATCTACGAAACGCATAATTTACGTTTTAGCAATACACTGAACTCGTGCAACGGAATTTTGTGTGTTGGAAATTCTTTTTCTGTTTGTATCGATAACGGAAATAAAAGCAATGTAATAACGTGAGAAAGTGTTATTAGTATCTTGTGATAAATGTTTGGCTTTCGATAATGTACCTTTATTCGTTAAAGGAGTATCGCCTACAAGTACTTGATTATCGAGAATGTGATACATGTTCATGAATATCATAAATAAAATGTATACTCGTAAACCTCGAAACTCAAAATTGTGATACCATTTATTTACATATTTTACTGGAAATTCATTAAAAATCGTGCAACGTGTAAAAGTCTGCCTATTGTATGACGCTTAATCTTCCTCGTTTTCTGCTGTTTTTAAACTACCGAACACCTGTGATGGAATTGTTTGTTTTTCGACAGGTACGTCTGAAAGTAAAATAGTATATAAATTAAGTGGCAAGACACAAAAACATGTATAAGTTATTGTTCCAGGCGCATAAAACAGTTTACAGACATAGTATATGAAATAAAGTGTAATAAAAATGAGATTGTTATGATTTCATTCATTACCTTCCTCCATATCTGCTTCATTGTCATTAACGTCATCATCCATGTCAATGTCTATCTCATCCGGATTATTGACTTGTACTTCTGGTTTACCATCTTTTTCCGTTACGCCGCGAACGAACTTAATGCTTTCCTTGAGACTACCGTGACTAGCATTTTCTAAAAAAAAAAAAATTATCAATTTAATTTCAGTATTAAAATAATTTTCTTCCGGGAATTACAACGGCAGTTTACCTGTTCCTGGCGTTTTACTGTCTAAAAGTCGCATAGCATCCACAGGTATGTCAGAAGGATTTGATGCGTTATTTAGCATCTGAGCAGACATCATATTCACTTGAGTATTGTACATAGCTTGGACGCTACGTTTAATTCGAAGCATCTCGCGCATTGTATCCTCGTTACCGTGTCTTACTTCGAATTCTTTCCATACTTGCCAGAAATTTGATGTGACCTACATAAAAGAAAATGTAGGATATCAATCTATTAACATATTTCAAAGGTAAGTAACTCTACTGAATATCTTACGCGTGGATCACATATTTGACTACAGTGTGCATATATTGCTCGTGCTCTATCAACTTCTCCTAATTTCGTTTCCATTTCAGCAAAACGCAAGCACATTTCTCTAGTATTTTCTTCGTTGAGTACTTCAATGGCTTTTTCATATATCTGTCTCGTTTTTGGAACTCCATATATGTCAGCGGCTTTCTTTATGTATATGTTGAACATCTACAAATTACATGAAGATATTGTATCATTAATGTTACTCTTATATTACGGAAATAATATAACTACAATAATGTTTCTCAAACTGGGGACCGTGAACGGGTCACATAGTTGAAATGTTGGGCTGGTTCAGCAAAAATAAAATGCCCATCCCATTGAACGTACATTGGACGACTAAGATTCCACATTTTTTGAGTAAATAATTGTTCGCAAAAAATGCTTTAGTAACAGTAATTTATATGTTAATTGCAGTTAATTTTAAAGGGTCCGCGAGCAATCTAACAAATTGTAAAGAGACCATCATGTAAGAAATCCTAAAAAAGTTTGAGAACCACTGATTTATGCTGTTCCATGGATGAAAATTTTACCTCGAACCGTTCCTCGGGAAGAACAGCACTTGTGGCACGTTCGTATACCGACATAGCATGCCTGGCTAAACCATGTTCTTCTTCTAATTTTGCATACAACAGATACAAAGCTGCAATAAAAAAATCGGTACATAATAGCAAAATATAATTTGTAATTCATTAAAACTGCTATCTACCGTAATAATATACCTTTCGCATACTTTGGCGGACAATGTTCTAAGCACTGTTCAAACAAATCTCGTGTTCTTTCCAATTTCGTTCCTCCGTAACGTCTTAAGAATTTTGTAAGGTAAGTGTTCCATATATCGTACACATTGGGCCACTTGAATAGAGCGATTCCTTTCTCATATGCCTATTAAAAATCCATTAAGAGAAAGGAAATAGTTGAATCCAAAATTTTTTTAACAACATCATATTGTTTCTACTTACCCTGAACGCTTCCTCGAAGTATTTGTTTTCTTCCAAGAACAGTCCATAATTAATAATAATTTGTGGAGTTGCGATTTTTAAATCTATTATCTTATCATACACTGCTTTGCATGTCTGTAATGTACAGGAATTAAAATAATTTGTTCGTAATTGTAACTGATATTTTTATGCGAAATGAAGTGTGTACCTTAAATGTGCCAAAACTTTCTTCCAAGTCTGCATACATAGACCACACCTTCAATGATTTGTACAGTCGCATTTGAACAGTCTCTGTTTCATCGTGATAAGCTACTTTTCGATATGGCATTGCAGTAGCACGATGCATGAGCTTTAAAGCTTCTTTGTAATTGCTGCATGAAGAAAACATCGGTCGTAAAATGTAAATACGTAGAAAATATAAACATTAATGACACTATATTGTGATACCCATGTCTAATTTCCATTTCGGCCCATTCACACCAAACAGAAGCGAGATCGTCAACTTTGGTATAAGGAACATGAGTCGCCTTTTCAAAAACTACTCTGGCATCTGCTAATTGACCATTTTCTTCATAAAATTTTCCAAATGCAACCCATACAGTATGCAGTTTACCCACTGCCAATTGTGGTTGCACAGTTTGTACAGCTTCCGTGTATGTATTGATAATCTGTAAAAAGTAAGATCTATTGTTGTCAAAAACGGCTATTTGTTTTTATCCATTGTTTTTTTATTAATTCAAAAAACAATGTCTATACCTCGTGCGGTTGTCCTTCATAAAGCATAACTCTTTTATGCCATTCTTGTACATTATGGGGGTTTTGTCTAAGCAATACAGAATTAAGCAACAATAGTCGTCTTTCCATAAGGTGTTCAAATCTTGCTAATCTTAATTCTAAATCTATGTCATCTGTAATTGTAATAGTGAAAAGTTAGAAATTAATTATCTCACAATGAATCCAAGCATTATTGTGTTTACCATCATCAGAAGGAAATTTGGCTGCCTCTTCCATGCGCTTACTAAGACTGAGTTCCTCGAATTGTGCATAAGCATCAAAAACTTGTGTAAAGTCTCTGACAGTGGTCACCGTTTGTATTGCTTCTTCATAAATATCTCTAGCCTGTGAACGATATAGATTTAAAAAATTCCACGTGGTTTGGTTAATTTATTGAATAATACAGAAATGAAATTATCTTAATACCCTTTCAAATAGGCCGCTGCGAACATAATAATCTGCTAAAGAATTCCAAAGAGGACCCAATTGATCTGTATACCGTCTCAATCCACCTCTGATAATAGCATCCACATTAAGAGACTTGATCTTAGTGGGGTTCTTTGATATTAAATCGCACAATTCATTCCATAATTGATGATTCGATTTTCCATGTTTTGATACAAAATCATCCTGATTAACAATTTGTGCAAGTTTTACAGCTGCTTCATCGAGTCTTCCAATTGAAATTAAATATTCTATATATTCCTCCGTATCTTCTGGTGCTAACTGAGTACAAAATAAATATTTCAAACTATAAATAAGTAAAATATTCAATTCCCTTTGCATCAGCAATTTCTACACTTTACCTTAAGGTATCTTCTAAACACTCTGACTGCTGTTTCATAGACATTATGCTTCTTTAGGAATTCAATGTATAATGGCCATAAACGATGATGTTGTGTAATAGGAAGAGCTCTAAGTGAACGATCAAAAATTTGTCGAGTGCGTGTAATGTAACATTGTTCTGTCATTAGCGTACAATAATCCATCCAAATACGAGGCATTTTATGCATAAACACCAAAGCCCGCTCGAATGCAGTGTTGACATCTTCATAAAGAGGATCTGTTATACTTCTTCCCTTCAGTTGACTTACACGTTGTCGCAGATAATTGTACCACAATTTGTAACTAAGCATTAAATAACTTTAGTATATTAAAACTACATTAAAATAGAAAAAAAATACAAATATTCTTCATACCTCCCAGGAAGTTCCTTAAGTGCCCGCTCATACACTAGATTTAAATTATTGCTTTTTGTACTTTTTAAATGATCTATATAACGTTGCCAGTGTTTCACGGAATATGGATTTCGTAAAATTTCCTCTTCATAGGGTAAATCTTCTTCATTCTGGTAAAGATACTCATATTCAGTAAAAGAATATAATGAAATAACTGATTAAAGATAACATGCTTACAAATACGTATAAATTTCCTTCGGAGTCTTTGCGTTCTAACATCATTGAAGATGTTATAATACTGCAAATAACATAAAAATATACAATAATAATATAAGCTGGAGGTTATGTTCACTTCTTCAGTTAGAAATTATAGGTTATGGCTTCTTATTTCGATACTTTAACGCAATTTCGTACAAACGCTTTCTATCAAGGCGCTATTTCATTAACCATTTTAGGCCGGAAACATTACGCGCCAGTTTAATGTGGAATACATTTATTTGCTCATGGTATTATTTTATAAAGAATACATAAAATTAGTGAAATATTTAAAAGGAAAGTTAAAAAAATATTTTTAATGAAGGTACATGAGTAAGTATTATTTCAAAAATCCAATATATGGAACTTCTTAATGAATTGTAACTCTTATGGTGTTCTAACGGTAGGAAGATTAAGGACATTTTGAAAGGGTTATTCAGTTTAGAAAGGTTTACGGCATGTTGATTGATATAAAAATAAAGTTGCACAACCTGTTTACCTCGTTTTAGAGACCGATTATTGTGACAGCTGTCATATTAAAGATTTGATTGTGAGATAGAATCTTTGAATGTGAACGGTTCGATCAATGTTTGCAACGTTCACTCGAAATATTAATTAAGCGAAATTAACGTATAATTAATATACGAATTAATTACATTGGGCCTGCTCCTATAAATAAATACTGTAAAGGATGACAATGGGCGATGAGACTCCAGTTACATCACTGGTTCTTCCTGTCATCTTAAGACCAATATTAACGAAGGTATAACAATACTTTTATTCTTCTTGTTTCATTTTCTAGATGTTTCTTGATTACCAATGAAATTAATAACTTAGAAACCATACAAAATATGGTTACGAATAATTTTTTATTTATATCCCTTTATTCGGTTTTGTTCTTTACAGTTAGAGAGGCAAAATGTATTGGCAGCACAGACTTTACGTGCAGCTTTATTAAAAGCAGAAAATTCTCATCCGGGAATTACACATGACTTAATTCTTGGTATAATACGACGTGCAGAACTTAATCTTGACATGAATGAAAGTATTTTGCGGTTACAAGGAACAGCCTCTGATTATGATGGTATAATTAGCAAATCAAATAGTAATCACGTGTTATGTTTATGAATTTTAAGAAATAGTCATGTTACAATTATATCATTTAATATAATAATAATTTTACAATACAGAAAAATATAATATGATTCATATAATTGGTGCAATTTATCTATTACATGTGTGTTCTATATTATTTAGTTTATAAATGTTTATTGTATACTACAAGTCATATGTGATTCTAATATTACTTATTACATTATTCCTTGCAATTACAGTTGTAGAATATCGATCGGCAAGATCTGAAGATGCGTTCCAAGAATTAAATCGTAAATCAACCTCTCTTAAAAGAATACTTAGTCGAATTCCTGATGAAATAACAGACCGTAAAACTTTTCTTGAAACAATCAAGTGTGTATAGACAAGTTTAAATATTCTACTTCATTAGTATTAAGATAACATTAAGATTATTTGATACAATTACTGATTTGTCTATTACATGGGTTGTAATAATTCAATAATGATAACTTACAGTGAAAATATTGTATATTCTTTTCAGAGAAATTGCCAGTGCGATAAAGAAGCTCTTAGATGCAGTGAATGAAGTTACTGCATTTATACCAGGCTCTGCAGGTAAGCAGGCCTTGGACCAAAGGAAAAGGGAATTTGTAAAATACAGTAAGAGATTTAGTAACACATTGAAGGAGTACTTCAAGGAAGGACAGTAAGTAACATGTTTTGTTTCCTTCTATTTCAAAATTCTAGTAATCTTATTTTTGCAAATAATAATTGTATGTAAATGTGAAAATTTGTTAACAAAGAACTATTTTCAGAGCAAATGCAGTATTCGTGAGCGCATTGTATTTAATTCATCAAACAAATATGATAATGCTCACAGTGAAGGACAAATGTGAGTAAAGAAAAATTGTTTAGAGTCAATGAGTTGAAGTACATGTGTGATAATTTCACAATAAAAAAGAAATATCCATAAATATTATGAAATATATAATATTCTAATTTTATCCATTTTGTTATGTATTTGCTGATAGATTTAAATATCATTTAATGTAAAGTATATAGTAGTATTATTTTATATGTACTGAATTGTTATATTATTAATTCATATACATACACCTACACCCACGCACATACATACATTCGTATACACATGAAATAAAAATTATAAATGTTATTCCATAGTATGTATATCCTTGTTTTACATAAGAATGGATAATTGTGGCTGGTAAAATCATTCGAGGTTGTTCGATAATGATCATACAAAATTAAACATATTTATTTACAAGTTTGAGTATATAATTATATATCATGGAGGAAATTATCGATTTGCATATACAAGAAATAAAAATTACTTTATTGATAACAAATGTACACAAATGTGCTGTATTTCCCATACGGAAAATTGAATGGCTTGGCTATCTACATCCTCATTGTATTAACAATGACAATGAGTAACAGTAAGGATTAATGGTAATTGTAATAATGAACATCCTTGGAAAATGTACAAAACTTCAAGCACGTTTGCTATCAGAGAATACTCGTACAATACTGCCAATACCGCTGACATTATATACCTTTTCATGCCAATTTAGTAAGTGACTACTGCTACCTTCTGTAGGAATTTCAAATCCTCGATAAATATATTTCATTAGAATGTCCACTAAATCAGGGTCTAATTGTGCTAAGCAATCGTCCATTTGATTTGACTTTATACTTAGAAGAACTTTTAGCGTTAAATTCCGTGCATTGTCCTGTAATATTAATATTTCTTTAGCTTCTCGAAGTAACGTAGAATAGCTCAGAATTACAAACTACTTAAATATATCAGCTTCCAACGTAATAATTAAACGATAAGAGATCGTTTTGAGGTTACCTTTACTTGTTGATTTTTACATTCGAGTGGTGCAGATTTTAATACTGATATCAAAGCCTCGGCATTCTTACCCTTGAATAAGCATTAAGGAAAACATAGGAAAATCGAATAAGTAATTTTACCGCAGAGAATTGACCTTATAAAATACGATGTAAAGGATATTGGCTAAGAAGTGTCAAAATTTCGCTTTCATCTGGGCCAGTCGGTCCTCCTATTCCTCCATCTGCATCTTCTTCTTTAAAATTGTTATCGCTGTATTGATCGACGTCTATTTTTCGAAATGCAGATGCAGATGTATCCTTTCTACCGTCGTTTCTTGACATTCTGATTCAGTACTTGACGTTTCACTATGATCACGCCCGGCTTATCAACTAACGTTCCGGATGAGTCTATCTCAGGGAGTCCAAGCCTCTGTTTAATCACATTTACAGCGTTTTCGTTCTGTTGACATTCCTAGGGGGCACTGTTGGTCGTGCGATTATAGCGCCTCTATCAGTTCGATTGATAATTAACGCATTTACAATAAGTAGCTTAAATGCAGTTATATACGCGTGTATAAATGTTTCCTTTACCTCTTTCTTTACGTACTGTTTTTCCGCGGACGAACTTATTTTGCCACAGTTAGAATGTAGTTTCTAATGGCTAGTGGCGCAATATAAATAATTCATTCTTTATTGAAGTTGTAATACATATAATATACATAAAAAGGAAAAGTTAAGGTATTTAAAAAATATCTAATAAGAAAATATGATCTAATAACTACTATTGAAATACTACTACTGTTAACTACAGTCATCGGTAATATCAAACGAGTTAAATGAGTAAGAAAGACTGATTTTTCTTCACTTGAAAATATATTTTTCTATGTAATACTAGTCCAAGTGTTTAATTTAATAATAGTTTGAATAATACTAATGTACGAATTCATTATTTCGATATTCTTCTACAATTATTTATTTAAAATCTTCCAAATCCGTGGAATTGGCACGCTGGAAGGTAGGCAGTGTACGCGTATATGTTGCTGCATTCCGATTGGTCCGCCGTTCCCCCCACCAAGAGGCAGCAGAGTTGCCGCGAGTTCCCCCCACTCCTACCAGGCGGAGCTCCTGCCTCTTTCTCTCTCCGGACTTGGCGCCGTCAACACGTATCCGTTGTAAGTGCCGTTTTTTCACATTTTCCTCGTTTACCGATCGCTAAAAAATAGTTCTCTCATTTATCTACTACGTAATATTTCTTCCACTGTTTCATATCTATCAATTTTGACAATAATAATTACGAATTTAGTGACAATCGCGAAATAACTACGACGCAATTGGTGACGTCACTGACCTCTCGCGACATATACGCAACACTTTTCTCGTTTACAACATTAGTATTTGTTTTATAGCTTTGAATTTCGATTTTATTGACGAAGAACGCGATTATTGTTGCTCTGAAACGTGATTATACGGAATGTTTGTACTTTTACGCAGTTATTTAATAGTTTGCTCGTGCGTGCTTGCAGGACTCGGAGTATCCTTTGAACGACCTTTTGGGCTGGCACGATCGGACACGTGCACGGTGGAACAACAAAGAGTAAGATGTTACGACGCCATACGCAAGTAACATTTTCATTTACTTCGGGTCTTCGCGATATTTTGTTTGAATTTATACAATATTCATATTAATTGATATCGAGTCGAACATCCGACGAGTTGAATTTACATTTCTACGAATTAATACGGTTCTACGGAAGCATGCAACGATTGAAATCTTTCGGGATTACTTGAAACCTTTTACAATATACGAGTATTTAGTCAATATTTATAAAACGATAGTCGACTTCCAAGAAAGCTGCTCCTTATTCTGGCAGTGTTTACCAATTCCGGTGTTAAATTTCGACGGCTACAATTCTATGCTACAAATAAATCGCGAATCGTTTTTACTTGATATTTACATGTTACGACTTATCCTTCCGTTTTGAGACGCTGCAATGGATTTACATAGGTTTCAGGGCATGAGTATAGAAGTAAATAAAAACCGTATTTGCCGATGTAGGGTATTAATTGTTAAAGTAGAGTTGCGACACAGCCCTTGAACAAGGAGCACGGGAGTTTGTTTTAGTATCTTATAGAATATTTCGAATTAGTATTTTCTTAATAATTTGTAGAGTATAGCATCACGATTTAGCACCTGAAATGGGTGTCCGGGAGTTTGCTCTTAATAAATTCTAAATTAGCGTTGCGAAATATGAATTATACGCGTTTTTCTTTTGAACAATCGCGAAACTAGCGTTGCGAAATACAAAAGCAGCTGAGAGATGCGCATCTGCTGAGTCAGAGACTCAGCAATTGGAGTTGCAAAAATGCAACTCCCCATGGAGTGCCTCAGGAGGCCTGCTCCCAACGATAGCTTGTTTTTTCCGGATAGGTAGTGTTGCGAATTATGAGAGCCCCCGGAATGGCAGTAGGCGGGTTTTGAAGTAGCGTTGCGAACAATGAAAGCCTCGAAATGGCAGTACGCGATTGTTTATTAAATAATATTACGTATGATAGCCATGGAATGGCAATAGGCGGGTTTTAAAGTAGCGTTGCGAAGAATGAGAGCCATGAAATGGCAATAGGCGGGCTTTGAACTAGCGTTGCGAACAGAAAGAGCCTAAAATGGCACGGGTTTCTCGCGATTTTTATTGAAAGCGCCTCTTGGCTGCTCGATCATTTCGGGATTTTAAGCGCCTTTTGGCTGCTTCATGTCATGATTTTTGTATTGTTAATCAAGTGCTTGCAAATAGAAATACTGCTGCGAATGTTTCTTTTAATACAAGAAACTTTGAGGATTTCTGTAGAATTTTTGTCAAGTTATATTATGTATTGTCTATTGAGATCAATCAGACAATGAATTTCATCGTGGTCATTGAAACCACTCCGCAAATAAAAGTGCAATAAATTATATGCACATTTGGTGACACAGATAGAAAAAGTGTCTGTTAATTTAATAAAATTCGCGAAATAGGAAGCATACTGCTGGCTGGCATGGTTAAAGTTATTAATTTAATATTGTCTGGATTTTACTTGGATCGCGATGACATTTTTGTGAGAATACCGCGTCGACGTAGAGATTTCGATAAATTCTCGCAAGTTTCTTACAAAAATTACGGACCACGGGTTTTGCATACTTTTTTAATAGAATGAAAATAACAAACTTGCGCCCGAAACATATATATCGAAATTACAGTGTGATAGACGGATGGCAAATACAGATAAGAAGTAAACGCGTCGCTTTTAGATATTTGCTTATTTATTTCAGTAAATAGTAGAGTTATATTGTAGCAAAGAGGGAAGTCTGTCTTTATTTAACACTTCTCGCGTCGCGAATTAAAGAGTGATGCATTTATTTTTATGCTCGGATGATGAAAAGGTTTCAAATAATTTCGAATGCAACTGCGTCGAAATTAGCTTTTTTCGTTTAAGTAATTTATTTGATAGCAAATGATTGTGACATTGCACAATTTGCTAAATTGTTCAGATTATTCAATTCGCGTTTGTCGACTCGGTATGTAACTTCAAATTTTATATTTGCTTTGTTTAATTTCTGATCATTCTTTATCGTAAAGTTTATAACATTTGCATTTCCTACAATTTTTAATAAATTATGCTTATTTTGATTTTCGTAAATTTCGATACTCGTCTGTTACAATATTCATGGGTCGGTGATATTCCGTTTTATGTTGCGCGTTTTGGGCAAAATTAATGAGAGTCTGTTGCAGAAGACGGAATACTAATAATGGATATTTAGAGGAAATGAAGTGGACCATGCACATGGAAATTAAGAGAGACAGGCGTCCAGAGACGCTGGGGGAATCCACAGTTTAATGAAATTTTACTAACAAAGGAGTTTTTGTTACAGGAGTTGCATGAATCGACCCACAGCGACGGGCGATCGTGGATATTTCTCAGTGACATCTTGTGTTGCAAATTGTGTGTTAGGTTTGCAGATATTTCTTCTGAAATTTTGTTACGATCGTGTGATTACCATTTCTTAATGGTTTCGTTGTTAATGGTTTCGATACGTTTGATTTTTGGATCAAAGTATCGTCTGTGTTGTTTTCGAAGTCTGATTCATGAGATAATTGTTGTCTGACTTTCTTCATTCTTGAAGCAATACCATGTTTCTCTTCATTCTGCTTCAAGCAGGATGCATTTTTCATTTTCTGGCCAAGAGGTTTGCTTTCTGCTATGCAGATAAGCAGTCAGGCAATATTTTGCAAAGAAATTTTTGCTGTTAATTGGACAGGCTCAGATTGTGTTTGTATTTCCCCCGAGATAGGAAATCATAACTGCTAATTATAATTTTCATTTAGGTAGATATTAGGAAGATTTTCAAGACTACCACCTGAAGAAAGAAGAAGAGCGAGAATAAATTTAAGTACTCGCGATCGCAAATAGTATTTAAGTTAATTAGACCAAAAATGTTATGGTATCAGTATTTGCATATGCACAATGATTTTCACTGTGTACAAAAACTGCTCCCATATCGAAGGTCAGATTGAAATTGCGAGCGGACGGTAATGTAATTGTAATGGATTAGACTCTAAGACGTTCCTCGTATGTTTAGATTAAGATTATTCGTACGGTTAATTTAATAAGAAATAAATTTCGCGTTAGTCCTTAAGCATTGGATGCTCGTCGCATCACGGTCGGGAATCTATTTCTCCCAGTGCGAGATGGGTAACAAAAGTAAAGTAGAGCAAGAAATTTTGCCTGACACATTTTCTCGTTCATTTTGTCGTTCATTCCGTCGTTCATTCCGTCGTGTAAACCTGTAAAAATGATGGGAAAATGTTTCACGCGAAAGACAAAATGCGATGGCGGATGGATGGCCACTTTTTTTGGGTCCCTAATCGCAGCAACCTCCACGTGGTGGGACCCGGGTCGTTGTTGCTCGCAATGACTCGAAAACTTTTATTTTATTTTATTTTTCTCGCATTGAAAGCAATAACGGGCTAATTAGCTGCGAATCCCCAAAAATCTGGAAGTTTCCAGATACCTTTCCACCATCCTCCATCTCTAATATTATGTTTAAAACGACCAGAAATCTTTAATTAGATTTAATATTCAACAGGTAGAATTCAAATACAGCTAGCAGAGTATTTTACGATCGTTTGAATGTTCCGCCACTGCAGCGCGCTGCTTCGTGGCGATCTGCCGAAGTAGTGGCGTCACGGTCGTTGTCGACTATTTCGCTTGTTTGGCGGTCAAAACGTGTGCTCCTGCGTCTGATTCTTTTTTCGGTGAGAAATTTTCAACAACTGTGCCCGAATTCTAGTTTAAGCAAATTATTGGTGTTTGCGCGTCCAAATAGAATCCTGTATCGTGGATATCGTCTTTTTTTGCGACAATAGGACGAAAAATGTGAATCGTGGTCTTCCTCCCTTGCTGCTCGAGACGCTGCTGCTATTCACGGACAAATATTTCGGAATACGTGAGTTCTATTTCATACATTGGCACGTAGTACGAGCAGTTCTTAACATTTCAATTCGAACTATCGCAGTTCTGTCATCGTGTCTAACGATACCCAAGTAAAATTAGCGCATAATTAGAAAATTTCATTGTATGGTGGTTCGGATTTCCCTTCCCTTGCTCTCAATTCCTATTTTACCCACTGCTGTCATGGCGTCTGCGCAGAAGGCGTCCGCGCATACAGTGCTCCGACGTAGAGGCAGAGCGTCCGACATCTTGGAAAGTTTGCCGCGTTCGTCTGCGAAATCTGGTGCTCCTACATTCGATTAATTTTTCGGTAAGAAATATTCAGAAATTCTGCACGAATTCTATTCCGACTCAGCCATTGGTGTTTGCGCGCCCGAATATGATACTGAATCGTTGATTCCTTCTGTTTTTAAGACAATAGGAGGAAAAATGTTGCTCGTGCCGTTTCTCTCCCACCAACCGGGACGCTGCTATAATACATGTTTGACTATTTCGGACTTCGTGAGTATTATTTCTTCAATTTATCGTATCTTTAGATGCAAAATATCTTGAACAGAGACGTTTGACTGTTGAGTGACAGCAAGGATTAGAAATTTGTTGTTCTTTTCCTTTTTGGCCTTCTGCCATCCCTCCACCCCCTCGCCCCTCTTCATTACTTTTGTTTTCAGCAACTAGTGGCCGCGCGCAATGCGGTCTTAGAGACAGTGTTTGCTACGTATTATCTGTACCTTTTTTATTTTTACAGAGCACCTGTCTCTGACTTAACCTTAAAGTTTATCATTAAAGATTATTAGAAGGCTCCGTTGCCCCTGAATTTCACCGCGAATGTAAAGTCAGTGTTTGCATCGAAATTAAAGAGATAGGGCATTTATTCCAGAGCGTCGTGGCTCTCGTTGCAACATTTCATCGCGAAGAAAGTAGATTCATTCTTTTCGCCGACTATCAGGGAAACGGCCGCGTTTTTTTTTATTTTATTTTTCGTCACGGTGGTAGAGTCGGTGAAATTCCCGTTGGCAGATGTACCACCACCGGAACCACGAATTTTATTTCGTAAGTTGAACCTTTTAAAACATATGACCAATGTAATTTTTTTTCTCCAACGATTACATTAGGATGATCATTTTTAACGAAAAATTGTGCTCCCTTTTAGAGATTACTTCGTCGAGACGATCGCGGAGCTCCGTGCGGCGATTAGCTGACCCGGAAGGTCATCCCGTTCATTAATTTCTGCGATCGGTGAGTCGCATGCACTTAGATTCCTCCGGAACCCCGATTCATGCCGTAGGACGATTGGTCCGAATCGGCATGGGCGACTGGTTGTATAATTTCTTTTTGCGAGCACGGTGACCATGGG
The DNA here is from genome assembly GCA_963989415.1 of Cerceris ruficornis. Classification (NCBI taxonomy): domain Eukaryota; kingdom Metazoa; phylum Arthropoda; class Insecta; order Hymenoptera; family Crabronidae; genus Cerceris; species Cerceris ruficornis. The sequence goes on from OZ022523.1 coordinate 9,345,899, forward strand.
TTCGATAGATAGTATCCTACTCATGAAGAATTGCATATTTAGGATGTTTATTAGCTCAGGCTAGGCCTTCTTGTGCGTCGCGATTGCGTACAGAATAAATGTACGAAAACGATACGCTCGAGTCGCGAATGAATTGCGCGAAATTAACTTTGCGCGCGTAGATTCTGAAGACGGATCACCCATCCGACTTCGTATTTTCTATTATATTTGCTCGTATCGCGCAATGAGAATTGTAATGCACAATTACGTGCTGCTTTTCGACTTTTTTCCGTTTCCGTTGGTCTCGAGAATCTTAGAATTTTATCATGTAAAATGTGCAAGAAGACACTTCGCGATGGGTAGGTTCTAGAATCGAAGTAACAACTTGTACAGTCCTTTCAATATCCTTTAATCCATTTACTTCGATGACGGAATCTCCCGAGGACATTGCATGCCCTTAGTCTGCCAATTCAATGTAAATATTTTCAATATAAAGTTCAGTTTAATATTCAATATAAAGTTCACTATGATATTCAATGTAACGTAAAGTATTTGATCTTTGGAGATATTATAAATATTCATAGTAGAGTCGTTGCTTAAATTAACAGTTAACTTTCAATATTGATCAATATCTGATTTTAATGAAGCAATATTTTTGAGAAAGAATAATAGATCGTTAGATATCACTAATTAATCATTTTTCGAGCTCAGGATTTTCAGCACAAACGGTGAGTTCACATTTGCTCGTGCTCGCTTTTCAGCTTGGACGTATCGGCATGCCCAGGTGCTACGCCGATGAGTTCGGGCGGCGAGCAGGGCATTAGCTCGTAGGACTAATCATTTTTAGCGACTAACAACGTCAAAGCGAGTCGTGCACGACGTAATTTCCACGTTTGTGTGTTTGTGGCTAGGCCGTGGATCTTGTGTCGCATTTCAAACTCTTAGAAACGAACGATAATTTTCCGTTCGTACTTGCTCGAATCCGAATCCATTCTATTGAAAGGAACCTCCGTGGTTATAATTTATAATCGGTTTCACCGCATGGTGAATAAGTTGGCGCATATGGTATTTGATATTGAAATCACGTAGAATCTGAAGTCACATGGATGAAAAAGACATACCATATGCGTTACCGTTCTACTCAAAAATGCTTAGAGATTGTCTCGCACGACCTTCCAAAGGTCCACGATATCACGGTTCCCTTGTGCGCGATGTAAACGATAGATTCACGCGATAAATTACGCAATGTCCGCTTTGCTTGTCAGTCGATTTCAGGAAATGGTACGTAACCTTAGAGCGTGAAAGTTGAGTACGGAGTTCGGGTGTCGGAGTCGCCCCGGGGTGGCTCTCTAGTGTAGGCCCCTGCGCCCGGGCTCTTGAATGATGATCGATGAGTGAATATATTGTCATGCTTGAGTCGCGACTTGCCATTTTAAATATAGATGGTAGGTAGGTAGGTAGCATACCATCTCGATAGTGTGTTTGAATTTTTCTAAGATAAGCAGGCAGGGCCAGGAGGTGAGGCTATCACAATCGCGCGCGAGTAGGGTGAGACGTCTGCCCCTGGGATTAATCGTGGTCGAACGGATCCGGATCTCGTTCGGTCGCGATTGTTAGCTTTAGTTTTTACTTTCAGCTTGCTCGAATATCATGCTCAAATTGGAGGCATCGCGAGCAATGGCGTATACACGGGCGGCAATTTCTAAAATCGCTGCTCGTCTGCGTTTCGCTCGCGTTGTTTCGCCGCGAAAGCTCCTCGGGGAAGCTGAAAATTGTCGACACTCTGGCGAGATATTTGAGCAACGTTCCTGGGGCAGGAGCCCGAAAAGAGAAGAGGCAACCGCTGAAGAGGCCCCGACAAACTGTCGCAAGAAGGGGTCGCAACGAATGGCTGACCTTTCTCGAATCCTCGGATTCTAGAATGGGGCGCCATTATTTTTTCTTTACATTTTGTCACTGTGCTCGCTTAGTGCATGTAGTTGTTACTCTGTAGTAGTAGTTAGGTATTTGGTGGGTTTGATATTTCCCCGCCCAACGAGGGATTCGCTGCTGCAGTCGCGATTTTGTTCGTATTAGTACACGCGAAATTAGCGTTGCGAACAGGAATAAGCGCGTTGAATTTTTTTATTAGATGCGCCAAAGTAGCTTTGCGAGACCAAGTGCACACTTTGTGCCCGTGATTTTGCTCGGTTTAGGATCTTTAGTAACGTAGAGTTTCGAAACTGCTTGCCCTTGAAAAGGGTCATCGGGAGTTGTGTCAATTTAATTATATAGTAGCGTTGCGAAAAGAGAAGCAGCATCAGAAATGGATGCACGGGTTTGCCACGCATTAGGTTTGTGAAACGTAGAGTTGCGAGATATATCGCATTCCAAATGGATGCGCGGGAGTTTGTTGCAATAACGAATCGTTAAAGTAGAGTTGCGAAATCAGAAGAAGCACCAAAGACGGGTGCACGGTTTTTGCTCGCATCAGGACATTGTAAAGTAGCTTTGCGAAGTAAAGAGCACCTCAAACTGGTGCGCGGGAGTTTGCTGAAATTAGGGCTTTTCAGGAATCATCTCTTCTTAGCTTTTCGCGATATTAGCGTTGCGAAGAAAATTTACAAACGGGTTTTTCCTTGCTCGGTACTCGGTGAATTAGAGTTGCGAATAACTGAGTAGCATGCGACAAGCTGGTACCGAAGGTGGTACCGGATATGGTGCCCTGGAGTCGCAAAACGACGACTCCTCCATGAGCGGCTTCAATGTCCGCTCCCTTCTTCCGCGAATTAGTGTTGCGGCAATTCATCCTCGCGATTTGCTCGCGAATTCGATTAATTACAGTTGCGTGACATAATAGCACCCAAAGTGGCTGCTTGGAATTTTTCTCGCGGATTCGTCAAAGTAGCGTTGCGATTGAATAGCAGACGAAAAAACTGCACGGGATTTTGTTCGCAATAAAACACCGAGTAAATTAATAGATGCTCGGAGTAACTTCTCGGGTTCTTTCTCGCTATATTATTTTTGTATGTACCCCACCCAAGACCCCCCCCCCCCCATCCCTTGTTTTTTATTATACCCATTGTTATTTCATGAAAATCAAGCGTTTATGAATAGATGCATTACTGCAAAATATGTTTTTGAATATTGTGGAAACTTTTACAAAAATTATCAGTCTTTTTTTATCATTTATCGCGTGCTGAACGGCTGCTTACTATTTTTTTTACATATATTGGATATTGCAGCTACATACTGCTGATTATCGTCCTCAATGTTATTAATATTTTTTAACACAACACAGTTTCCCAATGTTTACATTAGGCGATTTTTATTTCGCGTGACATATTTTTTTTATCTTGCATTCAGAAATATATATATACCTATTAATTTAATTAAGCTTCTTTAAGTCGTCAGTCGCTAAACTTTGTTTGCGCATGCATCTCTTCTTTCTTTTTTTATGTATTTTCCTTTTGTCGGCAAAATTAATGAGAGTCTGTTGCAGATTGCAGAAGTGCATTTATAGATATTTTAGATTTTGATAAATGATAGTTTGTACGACTGCCAATGGTCACGGAAATTGACGCCGCCTTTTTATTAAATATAAAGTACAATCTTGGGCATTTAACGGTAATGAAGTAAGCCATACACATGGAAATTAAGAGAGACAGACGTCTAGAGACGTTGGAGGAACCCACGGTGTAATTTAATTTTACTGACCAATGAGCTTTTGTTACAGGAAATACATCGATCCAACGAACCCGAGGGCTGATCTACGAATATTTGTCCTCGGTATCTTGTCTTGTAAATTGTGTACCAGGTTTCCATATATTATTTCTGAGATCTTGTTCGTTATTCCGTTTTCCATTTTCCTTTGTTAATGGTTTCTTTGTGTTTGGTTTTTCGACGAAACAATCATTTGTCCTATGTCTTTTCCTCGAAGTCTGATTCATGGGAAAATTGTCCTCTGATTTCCTTCATCCTTCTATTAATACGAAGTTTCTTTCCATTCTGCGTCGAGCAGAATACATTTCACGTGTTCTCGTCAAGAGGTTTGCTTTCTGGTTTATAGATAGGCAGGCAGTATTCTTGAAAGAAATCTTATCTTTTAATTAGGCAGACTATCACTGGGTTTATACCTTCTCTTGAGGAGAAAACGATCGTTAGAATTCTTACTCAGGCAGGGTTTCCGGATGGGGAACATATTTATATCACAACTGGATAATTTTATGGGGAAATAAAATCATCACTGAAGATTTTCAAGTCTGCTAGCTGAAGAAAGAAGAACAAAAACGAGGAGGGAATATTTAAATATCCACGATCACAAATAATATTTCAGGGTATTAGACCGAAGACTTTATGGCACCAGTATTTGTACGAGCATACAGATCGCTTTTCTGTGTGCAAAAGTGTACAAAAACTGCTCCCATATCGATGGTCAGACTGAAATACGGGAGGGGAGGTTCAGATCGTGGTGGGTTATGGGTTCAGATCGCCGTTATTTAGATTATAAAGCTAGAATTAAGTATCAGAATGTGTGGAATGAATGTTGTGTGCTAGTCCTTAAGTCTCGGATGCTCGACGCATCACGGTCGGATATCTGTCTCTCCCATTGTGAGATAGATAATGGAAATAAAGTAGAGCAAGAAATTTCGCCTGACGCATTCTCCCGTTCAGTCTCCCGTTTATTCTGTCGTTCATTCTGTCGGTTAAACCTGTAAAATGACGGGAAAATGTTTCACGTGAAAGACAAAATGTGATGGAGGATGGATGGCCATTTTTTTGGGTCCCTGATCGCAGCAACCTCCACGTGGTGGGACCCGGGTCGTTGTTGCTCGCAATGACTCCAAACCTTTTATTTTATTTTTTTCGCGTTGAAAGCAATAACGGGCTAATTGGCTGCGAATCCCTAAATATCTGGATGTTTCCAGCTATGTTTCCACCATTCTCCATTTTGAATACTCTATTTCAAAATGTCACAATCTTTTGACTTGTTTAATAACAGGCTGGCAGAATTAAGGTACAATTGGCAGAGTCTATTTTAAAGTGGTTCAAATATGTCTCCGTTGGCGTCTGCCTTTAGCGGAAGAGACAAAACTTTACTCATCTTCAAATATTTTCAGTACTAAATTGTGAAGGAGTGTGTTCCGGCAGTTAATTTATTTATTATTACAAAATTTTTAAAAACTCTGCTTGAATTTTCCCCTCAATTAGTTAGTTTTCCTTCTGCTCGATTGACTCGTTCACAGGTCACTGTATTTTATCGTGACCCTAATCTGTCGACACAGTGCAGGTTCTGACGTGCTCGTGACCGTACTCTGCGCGACTTTGAAATGTCTCGGCGGATGAACAACATTTTGCTCATTCTCTCAGTTTTTAATTTTTTAAATACTTTCTCTATGAGTAATGATGAAATCGCGGTCAGTGTATTCGCTCGTATTAAATTCATAATTTTCCTTTCTATTGTATTTCTATAGCTTTCTTCCGCTTCAATAGAATGAACTCTTGGTAGCAATGTAGGAACTTTTGTGCCTCATAAACATAAGTGAAACAAATTAGTGTTCTTTATTTTTGCTTTTCATTAACAACGTTAAGTATAGATCTGAATTCACTTAAGACATGCCGTTTGTGTTCCTCTGTTTTTTATATATCGACCAAATAAGCTTACAGTACAAAAATCCGTACGAAATTCTCCTTTATTTCATTTGCCTCATTTTTTATATAAAATAAGATACTTTGCTCGGCGAATAAAAGTATTTCAATAATATGCATTATTAATGTTTAGTAATAACGTTTCTTGTGGGACAGCTTTATTATCTAGGATTAATCACAACGCTCAGGTAGGAATTGTAAAAAAGCACACGGACAGATTGACATACAAAATCGTTTATTCATATAAAAGGACACTTTATACTAGCACGTACTGTCAAAACTAGCCTACTTCCGTACAGTCGGGACCACCGAGATATTTCCCGGGTCGCTCATTTCTTCATTTATCACATATTATTATACGCGGCAAACAATAACGGATTATATTGAGAATAAGGGAATAATTGTCATTGTTGTCGTAGTCGAGTATAAAAAGAAAAAAGAAAAATGTCCGAGACATCCATCACGAGCATTGAGTATATTTGCGTACTGAGCGCCATAGTCGTTTCATTGTACCACAAAATTACCCACTTCCGTCCATATTCATCGTAATCGGTCGAGTGTATTTTTAACTTCAAATATTCCCTCGCTAAAAAAAGGACCATTCGTACATTGACGACTTCAACAGACAAACGTTGATAATTCCGTGAACAAGTATTATGCATATACAATATATTTATATATGTATAAAATTGCGCAGATTCTGCCGACAATCATTTCCCTCGATGGAGGGACTTCATCAGCTTCGTTATCTACGCTTGTTATTAATTACATGCATTCTATTTATTCATCATAATCATATAGCTTACGTTAAAGTTATATGTATATTATATAATCGTACCTATCGTAACACTCGATACTCGTTACTTTCAATATACTATCGCTATGAGTGAAGTGGATATCAAGATAAATACTAGGTTCGACTAATCGCTAAAACGTTGGCTTGGGAAGTACAGATTCGATTACACGAGCGCTGAATCGCATCAGTTGCGTACACTTTCGTTTCTGTTTCTTTTCGAAAATTCTTGAGCGAATTATCGGTCTATGTGAACGCGAGAAAAGGAAATACTGTTTACGAAATACTTGACTAAAATAAAGAATCGAAATTTGACTTCGAAGACTTTAAAAACACAACCTCGTTAAATTCGATACTACAAAATTCTACGTAAACTATATTGATTATCAATTTTTCAAATAACTATTAATGTAACCGAATGGAATTTTTGCCCGAGAAGAACCGATTTCTATACACAACGATAAGTATTTATTTTACTGCGACATTGAAAATAAACTTTGAAAGAAGCTCGACTCATTGTCAAGAGTACCATATCAATCGCTCGAAATAGAGAACAATGCGTGAGGTGGCCACCTGACCGTGCGAAATATACAATGAGCAGCTGCTCCGGGCGTTCAAGGGATAAAAAGTGACTACTTTAAAGGTCGACTTAAAACGCTGATAAGCCGGAAGTACATGTCATGAGTCTCTATCAGTCGAACGGCCCGGATCGACAGCCATCTCGCTTGGCTAGACGAGATTTTCTACCAAAACTGATCGATTCGCGCGTCGAGATATTAAGAAAAGCGCTTTCTGCAATTATTACTTTCTTTAGGCCTCTGCTAAGCAGCGCGAATATGATTATCTTCGATCATAGAAATATAACAGGAGAAAAAATGTGATTAAGAATGATTATCCTCAACGCACGAATTAATAAGTTTCAGCAGTATCATCTTTTGAGCCTTACAGCAATTCGGAATCGTATGTTCATATGCTAAAGCGTATTCTGCACGGAAGAAAAGTTTCCTCGATTTCTTTTTTTTTCTAAAACGACAGACAAAAGCGTTCCATACGTGTATCAACCGTTTATTATCAATGTTATTATGCATAATATGTAAAACATTTATTTCCGGAACAGTGACGGTAGTTAATATGGCCACTTGTATCACGATCGAGCCACCGTGGAAGCACTACGGTTACGTCGTCGTTATTCGTTGATCTTTCTCTTCAATGACAGAGATCTCTCGTACGTGTAAAACGCTTTCATTGACAGTGTCACCCGCGGGAAGTTAGTAATGTTTGCTCGTATCTTTTTTCCTTCCTATTCCTTTCCGTCGTTCGTACTTCCGTACACAAAGACGAGCTAAATTAACAAACTTATAGAAGATGATTGCTCGATTGTTGATGCCAGGAAGACAGGGACCTCGACTGGTCGTCTACGTCCGATTATAAATTACAGAGACAGTATGCGCAGTATTTGTGCGGCAATAATAGCGTTCGTTCGATTACACTAATTAGCCCCGAGTTCCGGAGTCTCAAAGCGTGACGTTGCCGAAGTCATTGATTCCCTCTCGATCCCTCTTCGTCGGACGTGCTCGTCTTCTTTTTTTTTCACGGTTTTATTGCACGCGCTCATCGACATAAAGGATGAAATAATTGACTGTATCCGTTTCTTCTTTCTCTCTATTTCGATGGGACGAGGAATCGATATTATCGAGGGATAAAGAAAAAGCGCGAAGAAGTCTTTAAAAGGGGTCCTCGCGAAATCGCGTGACACTTTGAGACTGGAGAACGTAGGACGATCATTGTCATAGATAATTTTTTACTTTCGTACAAACGTATAGAACATCGTTATCGTTAAGTATTATTATTAGGAGGGTACAGTGTATATAAAGAATCGTATAAATGTATATATTTATATTTATATATATATATATTTATATATATGTATAATGACGCCAGCTCGCCGGAGAAGCAAATTCGCGATCGGTCCTCCGCGCGAGCCGCTGTTTGAGCTTTGAGATACGCGTGTACCTTTCGTCTTGTCTTTCTTCATTTCTTTCTCATTTTAATCTTTAAACATATATGTACCATGCACACACACGCACGCACGCACACACGCAACGCGCGCGCACTGGAGGACGATCTTTGTTGGTCGTAGAAACGTGTAGACAGTCGCAGGGTTTTTATTCTTCTAATAAAGGAAAATAGTTGGAAGCACGATAATCAGCATGGTTTACGAAAACCGGCGGATCCTTCGGATCAATGGGTATAATTCGGATCGTATTCCAGTGCGCGTGAACGTCAGCAAACGTGAGTAAATGTGGACTGATCGTTAGCGCACGACACGGGCCAGCCAAGATCTAGATCTATCTTGAATCGCGCTGCGGATTGCGAATGGATCATCGTTGCTCGAGAATTGTTACAGTGGTATTACAAGAGCAATGATCGTCGCGTTTTTTCTTTTTTTTTCTCTCTCTCTTTTCTATTCGCCGTATGTCGAATTTACACGCGAGATCGTACAAGGACAGCCGGGAAGTTTTTCGCGGTAAAAAAAAAACTAAGAGACGCGGAGAACACGTCGTACGGAATCGGCGATGTCGTCTCTCTCCTGGCTGTTCCACGTACGATATTCAATTGCCATTACAATGTCACTGTACAAGAAATCGTTCGACGCGTATGAAATAGTTATTTTTTTGTGCGTTCACCGAAACGCGTTTATCGTTTGTTTCCCGTCACCATATGTAGTCCTAATGACGATTTCCCCGAGGATAGCTCTGACGACGATGATCGCAAACGGAACCGTCGCTGATCGGCTGCCACGAAACGAAAGTAGTGCCGCTGTTGTCGGCACTGACGAAGGCACAGTCATAAGTCTCGTACGTTCAGCAGTTTTTTTTTTCCATTTCGTCTCCCATAGTATTTTTTTCGTTTTTTTTCCTCCATTTCATCTCTTAACCATCGTTTATACTCGTGAGAAATGGCGCGGGACGTGGAGCGAGATAAACGTGGAAATATCACGAACAAAGTGTCTCCACTTTCGTCCTTTCCGTTCCTCCGCTTCTTTCCATCCATACGTTGGCGGTTTTGGCACCAGAAACGAGCCTTTCGCTAATGTAGATAATCATCATTTCTCTTGCTGCTTGGCTTGACTTTCTCATCGACTATCTCTTGCTTTTTTTTTTTCTTATCTCTCTTGCTCTCTTTTCTTATATAACATAATATAATATTATAATATAAACGTTTACATTTTGGCCACTCAGTTCGTGATCGCCGAAGCACATTATTGTCTGTGTTCTGCGACATTTAGGTAGTTTAGAATAATTTTAATTCACTTTTATACAACACTGATCCTGCCTCTAGACTTCCTCGTTTATATCCTTCTTTGTCGGGTTCGAATACCCGGGGTTGAGTTGGACGGCTCATCTCCTCCTCCTTGCGGTAGCCGCGGCGATCATTTGCCTTAGCATCGGCTCTGGGCTGCACACTCGCGGATCGCACTTCATGTTACCATCACCTCCGCAACTGAAATAAAAATCATCCCGTATTAATTAGACATTACTCAATTACGATATTGTTCGAATTTAGCATCAAACTTCGTATTAGAGCAAATCAACTTTTAACCTAGGACATATTCAGGATTTAAATTTTGACACAGGAGACCCAGAACTTAAATTTCACCCTAGGAAAAATTCACAGCACAACTTTCGATCTTGGAGAAATATAAGGTTAAAAATTTTCATCTACCAAAGACTCAAAGTCTCAATTTCGATCTAGGGGATGTTTAGAGCTGAAACGACGAAGAGATTGAAAGTACTTCCGATCTATTACAAGATTTACACTTCAAATTTAGGTGAAAATGGATTCCTTGCGTTTCAATATTTTTTCTAACCCTATCAGTGATGTACAATCCCGCGAATAAATTGGAATTTGTTAAATAGAATTCTCGGAAAGTAGAAAGAAAGTGATAAACTTACGTGCAATGAAGGCAAGGTCCCGAAGCGGCCCTAATGACTTCTCCAACGCGATATGCAACACCGCGAATCTGGCAGCCGCTTCGTTTCGCAGCGCCCTTATACGCGTGGGCGTGGAAATGTGGCGGCAACGTGGTCGTAGTTGTCGTCGTAGTCGTAGTTAGATTGAGCGACGTGGCCATCGATACCGGACATTCGTATCTAGGACAGCAGAATCCGCTGATCGGTTCCTCGTGACATCCCAGTATCGGTGGCGGGCAGCTCTGTTGAAGGCAGATAATGTCGCTTCTGAAGCAGAAGCAGAAATCGCAAGGATCGTCCCTAGGTATCTGTTGTGCGGAAACGTAAACTTTGCCGCCGTATCGGCAAGTGCCTGGTCCATAGACCGCCTGATCGTCCTCGTCGTAATCTTCGTCGGGGTTTAAGTAACTGCCACCGTGCATGGGGAAGTGAGGATTGTCCTCTCCAGAGACTATTTGATCGGGATATTCCTGCATCTGAGGAGTAGTAGTCGTTACCGGTCGTTCATGGAAAGTAGGCTGAACTGGTCTCTGGGTAGCTTCCGTGTGGTTAAGGACACCTGGAAGTTCTTCTTCCGGTGTAACGTCGACGTGCTGTTGAATAATTCCTTCGCCTTCTTCTTCCTCCGTTGATTCGGCAATGGTAGCTTCCGTCGGGAGAACGTGCGGTTTTGTCACATGTTCGAAGATGATATGTCCTTCCGTAGTTTGTCCTTCTTCCGGTTTCGCTACGGTTTCCAATTCTTCTCCCTGTGTCACTGTCGGTTGGAAAGTGACTTTCTCTTCTTCTTGAGACACGTGTTCAGGTTCTGGGTACTTTTCGACGCCGAATGCTGTTGAAGATTCGACCGGTGGCTCTACAGAAGGTTGGGATTCCGTTACAGCCGGTTCTGCACCCTCCGAAGGTTGCATCGGTTGACTCTCGCTTGTCACTTCGTGATCCTCGGGTACGGTAGGAATTTCTGTAGGTTGAACCTTAACTCCAGGATGTTCTTCCTCGGCGGGAGAGGAAGCTTCAACTTCTGATACCGGAGTCGTGGACTGTACTGTTTCTTCGCTGGATGTTGGAACTGAGATTTCTGTTGGCGCTTGTTCAGGCAATTGTTCTTTAACGATGATACTTTCCGTTGTTTGCGGAGTCTCGACTTCTTCTGCAGTTACCGTTTGTTGCTCCGTGGGTATTTCTGGTACTTCGCCTGGAATGACCTTTACAGGCAGCTCGGTGGAAACTTCAGAAGGAATTTCAGAAGGAAGTTCTTTCTCTGGAAGCTCCGTCGGTACTTCCTTCTCTGGCGCTTCGGATGGAGTTTCGGGTAACTCTGACGGTTGTGCTTTTTCTGGTACCTCGCCTGGGAATTCTGTTTGTGGTGTTTCCGTTGAAAGTTCCTGCGGTATCTCACTGGGAACTACTTTTTCTGGGACTTCGCTAGGAAGTTCTTTCTCTGGCACTTCAGAGGGCACTTCCTTTTCTGGCAGTTCAGAGGGTGTTTCCTTTTCTGGTATCTCGGAAGGCAGCTCCTTTTCTGGTAATTCGGAAGGCTGCTCCTTTTCTGTCACTTCAGATGGCACTTCCTTTTCTGGTAATTCCGACGGGATCACCTTCACAGGTACTTCAGTTGGTTGTTCCGGTTCTGCTACTTCGGACGGTACAATCTTTACCGGTACTTCTGACGGTTCCTCCGTTTCTGGAATTGTAGTCGGTACAATCTTCACCGGAACTTCGCTTGGTTCCTCTTTCTCCGGTGTTTCGGGAGATATCGTTTCCGGTACTTCACTTGGAGTTATTTCGACTGGAATTTCAGGAGCAATTTTCTCTGGAGCTTCGGTAGATACCTCTGAAACAGATTCAGTTACTTCCAGAATTTCTTCAGTTGTTTGAGCCTGTCCTTCTTCCGTCACTGCCGCTTCTTCTTCCGCAGGTTTCATCGTTTCCTTTTCTACAACCTCGGGTTCTTGCGGGATTTCAGAAATACCTTCTTCCGGTTTACCTTCCGTCACAGACGGTTCTTCTCCGTGCGTGCTTACTTCGGTCGTCTCTTGCGGCATACCCGGTTCCGTTGGTTCCTTTCCTTCACTCACAATTTCACCTTCTGTAACAGGTTTCTGTTCCTCGGTTCCAGCTTCAGATACGGTTTCAGGTAATGCGGTAGAGCTCGTTTCAGCAGCTGGTGAAGTTGCTTCACTCGCTTGTTCTTCAATTGCAACAGTTACAGCTTCACCTTCCGGAGTTTCTGCTTTCGTTGGTTCTTCGGATGTTACAGTTTCCCCTTCAATTGGCTGTTGAGTAACCTCTTCTACAGGTTTCGGTTCTTCGCCTTCCTCGTGCACCTCAACCGGTATCAAAGGACTAATAGTCTGCTCTTCGACTGGCACTCCTGGCTGTTCGGAACTTTCTTTAACCAAAACACTAGGTGCTTCCGTTTCCGTCACTTGTTCTCCCTCCACCGTTACACTTTCCGGAGTCTCGTGCTTAACAGATGGTACAGTTTCAGTCGTTTCACCTTCCGCCGAAGTAACCGGCACCTTTTCAGTGGACGGTTGCTCTTCCGGTACCGCAGTATGCTCTTCAATCGCGACGGTAACAGGTTCCTCTTTCACAGTCGGTGTAGCCTCCTCTTCAATCTTCGGTTGTTCAGTTTGACCTTCAGGAGAAATAGATTCGGAAACAACTTTCACGGTAGTTGCTTCAGGTTGCGCTGTAATTTCCTCTTGAGGTACAGCAGTTTCAGAAGATTCCTCTTGAGCAGGAGAAACGGAAGTTTGAACCTCTACCGATTGAGTGACCTCCGGTTGTTCTGCTGGGCTAATCGGTGTAGTCTGACCTTCAGGTGTAATTTCAGGTTTGACTGACTGTTCTGTAATTGCCGGTACCTCAGGTTCTACGTGTCCTTCGGTTTGAACTTCTACTGCTTGTTCGCTACTAGTTTCGACGCCTTCTGTAGTTACCGACGGTTGTTCCTCTGGTGATGTTTCAGGTTGTTCAACAGGTGCAGCAGTCTGCTCCTCGATGCCTTCCGTAGTTTCTTTAGCGGGTTCGCCTGCTTCAGACACTGCGGCAGGTGTTTCTTCCGTTGGCTCTTCCGTTTCTAAGGTAGGTTTCGAGGATTCTTCGACTACAACCGGTATAACTAATCCTTCATCGGGACGAGTAGGTGTCTCGGTTGATTGAACAATCTCGCCCTCAGTTACACTAGGAGTGGTTTCCTTCTCCGGAACTGACACTGGTGTTTCTGTAGAGATTTCTGCGCCCTGTTTTATTTCACCCTCTGTTGTTGGTGTTTCAATTTCCGCGGGCTTCGAGGTTTCCTCTTCTGGAGTGACTTCGTGCTCTTTAGGTTCAGTAATTCCTTCGGTTGAAGTAGGTTCTTCAATGGCTGGTTTGGGAGTTTCTCCTTCGCTTGGTTGCACCGTTTCCAATGCACCTTCCGTTGTCGGTTGTTCAGGTTCGACCTCTTCGGATGGTTTCGCTTCTCCTTCCTCCTTTATTTCTGGCGTGGCGGCTGATTCATCTTCCGGTTTCGTCGTTGGGATTAAATCAGAAGGTGGAACTGTTTCCTCCGATGGCTCTCTTGGTGTTTCAGTCTCAGAAACTTCAACTGGCGTTGCGGAAGAACTTGGAATTTCTTGTTCTTCTTTAGGAACAGCAGTGGTGGTAATTTCCTCTTCTGGATGTCCTATAGGCTTCTGTGTTTCTTGTTCGACACCTTCTTCAGGTTTCTGTTCCTCTTCAGGTTTCTGTTCCTCCTCTGGTTTCTGTCCCTCCACTGGTTTCTGTTCCTCCTCTGGTTTCTGTCCCTCCACTGGTTTCTGTTCCTCCTCTGGTTTCTGTTCCTCCTCTGGTTTCTGTTCCTCCTCTGGTTTCTGTTCCTCCTCAGGCTTCTGTTCCTCTACAGGTTTCTGTTCCTCTTCAGGCTTCTGTTCCTCTCCAGGTTTCTGTTCCTCCTCTGGTTTCTGTTCCTCTCCAGGTTTCTGTTCCTCTCCAAGTTTCTGTTCCCCTTCAGGTTTCTGTTCCTCCACTGGTTTCTGTTCCTCCTCTGGTTTCTGTTCCTCCTCAGGTTTCTGTTCTTCCTCGGGTTTCTGTTCCTCCTCGGGTTTGTGTTCCTCCTCGGGTTTGTGTTCCTCCTCAGGTTTCTGTTCCTCCTCGGGTTTGTGTTCTTCCTCAGGCTTCTGTTCCTCTCCAGGCTTCTGTTCCTCTGCAGGTTTCTGTTCCTCCTCAGGCTTCTGTTCCTCCACAGGCTTCTGTTCCTCTCCAGGCTTCTGTTCCTCTACAGGTTTTTCTTCTTCTTCGGGCTTATGTTCTAATTCCGGTTTCTGCTCTTCAGGCTTATGTTCTTCTTCCTCGACCTTTGGTTCTGTCGTTGAAATGGAAACCTCCTTCTCTTCACCGGGTACCGTGTGTTCTTCCTGAGCTACTTCCGTAACAGCAGGTTCCTCCTCGGTAACAACAGGAATTAAAGTTCCTTCTTCCGGAGCTTGAGGTTCTCCCGATTCCACTGGCAATTTCGTAGTATGTTCCTCGTGCTTAATACCTTCTCCCTCTTCACCTCCTTCCGTCGTGCTCGATCCTTCAGGTTGTGTTGGTTCCTCGACAGGAGCCTGACTAGAAGATCCTTCTTGTACCGGAGATTCGGGAGTAACGAAATGTTCTTCAGCTTCTTTGGTACTAGATTCTCCGACGGTTGTTTGCGTGAATTCAGGTTCAATGGATTTTGGTGTGGTATGCGCTTCCGTCGAAGAAACTGGTGGAATTGTCTGTTCTCCAGTTTCTACACCAGGTGCAGGAGCTTCTTCGGATGCAACTGAAGTTGGATGTTCTTCCTTTGCACCTTCCGCAGCCTCTTCCGAAGATGGAGTCTTAGAAATAGACGGCAATTCTGTCTTTTGTTCTTGTTCCGGCGCTGGCGTTTCATATTTAGGTGTATCGTGTTCGATCATGTGATTGTCAGATTGCAGTACCCCCGTAGGCATCGAATCGCACGTGTACATAGGACAGCAGGAATCTTTTCCTGCATGAACCGGCATGCAATTCGATAACTGACTCGGAGGAGGAGGACATTGGACAAGATCGCACTGAATAATACTGCTAACACATCGACACTGCAATTGACACGGGTTGGAGGGAGGAATCGCGGAATTATTATTGTAAGATTCTCCTTCAACGAGACAACTGCCTTCTCCTGGTATCGCGGACGGTTCGTGCTGCGGTGGTTGTTCAGGAATGAGCTCGGGCGATATTCCTTCAGGAATGGTAGTCTGTTCGAATGATACGGTAGTCTGTTGGGATGGTATTTCTGCGAACGGAGTAGACTCTGAAGTTTCTTTCTCTCCTGCGACCGTAGATTGTTCCTCTGGTGCTTTTTCTTCGACCGCTGGTGATACAGTTTCTTTACCTTCTTCGGACGGTTGAACTGTCGTTTCTCTCGCCGGGATTCCTTCTGTTGCGGTTTGCTCAGGGAAGGGAACTTTCTGCTCTTCTTCCGGTAGCGGTGTTTCTTTGGAAGGTTCCACAGACACTTCTGGTAATTCACCTTCGGTTACTTGTTCCGTGGGTACTGTTGCCGAGACTTCAGATGGTATCTCTGGTTTCGGAGTACCTTCTTCAGAAACCATTTCAGTTGGCTGACTCACACCTAATTCTTCCTCTGGCAATTGTTCCGCCTCGGTTGAATGTTCAGGAACTAACTTAGAAGGTAGAGTGGTAGATTCCTGATAAACCGGTGCTTCGGTTGATTTTTCCTCTACCATTGGACCTTGAGTAAGTGTTTCTTCCGTAACCGGATGTCCTTCTTCCTCAGTCGGTGCTACAGAAGGCTGTGATACTTCCTCTGAAACTGAACTAACCGTTTCAGCTGCTATCTCTGCTGCAGGAGTGCTAGCAGTTTCTTCACGAACAGGAAGTTCCGTGGATGCTTGAGTTTCGGTACCTTCGGATGGTTTTTCTTCAACGATCGGAACTTCCGTAGAGATTTCTTCGGTAACTGATACTTGAGTCGCTTGCTCCGAGATTGGACTTACGGTTGATTTCTCTTCTTCTGTAGGTTTCACGGTCGATTCTCCCTCTGTGATAGGTTTTTCAGTTGGCTTCTCTTCCTCAAGAGATGGCTTCTGAACTTCAATTTTGTGCTCTTCTTCGGGTTCACCGATTCCTTCGTCCTCTTTACGTTCCGTTATTGGCGGCATTGTCGATGGATGTTCGCCAAGTGTTGCCGGGGTTTGTTCCTTTTGTTCTCCTTCGGTGGAAACCTCGATCGTTGGTACCTGAACTGTCGATAACTCAGGCTGTTGTTCTTCGGACGGTACAATCATTGGTTTCTCTGTCTTCTGTTCCTCCTCAATTCCTTTCGATGGTTCCTCCGTAAGTGACGTCTCGGTCTGTTCAACAATAGCTTGTGTCGTTTCTTCCACAGGCTTCGTTTCTTCTACCGGAACGGACACCGTTGGACTTACTTCCGCTCCCAAACTCGGTTCACTAGCAGTTTCCCTTTCCACTGATTCTTCCGTAGCAACTGGCTTCTCCGTTTCCTCTGCACCTTCTGCCTCTTTGGTCGATGTTTCTTCCGGTGTTACTTCACCATGCTTTTCAATCTCCTCTGGTTTCTCGGTGGATGCAGGTTCCTCTGGAGCTACCTCTGGAACGTGCACCTCAGGTTCTTCACCTTTCACTCCTTCAGTGACGGCAGGTTCTTCAGGAGTTACTTCTGGAGCGTGTTCTTCAGGTTCTCCAGGAGTTACTTCTGGAGCCTGTTCCTCAGGTTCACCAGGAGTTACTTCTGGAGCGTGTTCTTCAGGTTCTCCAGGAGTTACTTCTGGAGCCTGTTCCTTAGGTTCACCAGGAGTTACTTCTGGAGCATGTTCCTCAGGTTCACTAGGAATTACTTCCGGAGTCTGTTGCTCAGGTTCACCAGGAGTTACTTCTGGAGCGTGTTCTTCTGGTTCAGCCGGAGTTACTTCTGGAGCGTGTTCCTCAGGTTCAGACGGAGTTACTTCTGGAGCATGTTCCTCAGGTTCACCAGGAATTACTTCCGGAGTCTGTTGCTCAGGTTCACCAGGAGTTACTTCTGGAGCGTGTTCCTCAGGTTCACCAGGAGTTACTTCCGGAGCATGTTTCTGAGGTTCCTCGCCCTCTACTTGTCCTTCCGTGACTGCAGGTTCTTCCGGAGTTGCCTCTGGGGTTTGTTCTTCAATTCCACCCTCTTTCACGCCCTCGGTAACCGCAGGTTGCTCTGCGCTTATTTCCGGTGTTTGCTCCTCAGTTTCTCCTTCCTTGACACCTTCGGTAACTACCGGCTCTTCCGGAACAATTGCCGTTGTCTGCACCTCAACTTCTCCCTCCTTTGCGCCTTCCGTGACCGCAGGTTCTTCTGGAGTTACTTCTGGAGTATGCGCTTCAGGCTCTTCGCCCTTTGCACCCTCGGTCACTGCAGGTTCCTCTGGAAGTACTTCTGTTGTCTGTTCCTCGATTCCGCCTTCCTTTCCACCCTCGGTGACGGCAGGTTCCTCTGGAGTTACTTCCGGAGTTTGTTCCTCAATTCCTCCTTCCTTCACGACTTCAGTGACAGCCGGTTCCTCTGGAATTAATTCTGGAGTCTGCTCCTCAACTTCTCCTTCCTTCACACCCTCGGTCACTGCAGGTCCTTCTGGGGTTACTTCCGGAGTATGTTCCTCAATTTCTCCTTCCTTTACACCCTCGGTAACGGCAGGTTCCTCCGGAGATATTTCTGGAGTCTGTTCCTCAATTCCTCCCTCTTTGACACCCTCAGTGACAGCGGGCTGCTCAGCACTTATTTCCGGAGTTTGCCCCTCAGTTTCTCCACCTTTCTCACCTTCAATAGCCGGAACATGCGATGTGCTTTCTACCTCACCAGTACTAGCGATCTCAGTGACACTCGGAGTTTGTTCTTCGATAACAGCTGGCTTCTCAGTCATCTCTTCTTCGGTCTTTTCTTCAGTGGTACTTGGTCTTTCACTTGGTACCTCTTCAGGAATAGCCGTCGATTGTTCTCCATGTACCGCGGTTGTCTCTTCCGTGATCGCAGGTATTTCTTCCGGAACGCTGGTACCAGTCTCTGTCGGTGCTTCCGGAACGTGAGACACTTCCGTAGAATGATCAGGAATGGCACTTTCGGTGGTTAATTTCTCACCTTCCATTGCTTGTTCTTCGGTAACCACTGGATGCTCGGTCGTTTGCTCTTCCGGTATCTGAACAGGTGTTTCAGAAGGAACCGTCTCGGGTGTCGATTTCTCTGTTTCCTCCTCACTCGATTCTTCCTTCTGCGGACCTAATTCTTCTTCGCTCGACGCCGGAGAACTGACTTCCTCGGAAGACGTAACTTCTCCGGAGTCTTCAATTGTGAGACCCTTCGCTGGCAGTTCTTCGCCAATAGGAATTTCCGATGGTACGGGCTCAGCAGTATGTTCTTCGGGAATACTTGACTTTTCGGTCTGTTGAGTCTCTGCTTCCGGAACACCCTCCGTTGTCGAAGACAACTCTGGAACGTGACTAGCTTCAGTTTCAGCAGCAGCAGGAACACTTTCTCCTGTTGACGTCTCTTCGTGACCTATCGGAGCTTGGCTTATATCAGTAACAGAAGGAACAGTTTCTTCGGTTCTCTCCTGATCCTTGCTTGGTAAAATTTCAGTAACACTCGGTTGTTCTTCCGGTAAGTGTGATTCAGTTGCTGCTCCTTCCTCTGTTGTTACTGCCTTGTCACCTGGAGGAGTGATAGTAATTTCTCCCACAGGAGGAAGATAAGTCGTCGGAAGTCTCTGAGGTGCTTCGGTCACAAGACTTCCAGGAACGTGGAATTCTGGTGGCTTCATATCTACATAGCCTTCGGTCACGTGAATTTCTGTAGCAGTTTCTTTATCTTCTGGTTTGCTTTCAGGTGTGGATTCGCCAACAGGAATACCGGTTGGACCTTGCTCCGGAATTTCGGGAGTTTGTTCTTCCGGATGTTCCTCTTCCGTTACCGTGGGTTGCTCACTGCTAACTGGAATCTCCTCGGGAATCGTGTCATCTTTTTTAGGAACTGGCGGTGGAAGTTCTCCCGATACTTTATGATCGTGGACCGGAATTTCTTCTTTCTCAATTGCAGCTTCCGTTACCACTTGTTCTTCACCTGGTTGTCCTTCCGGTAGTCCAGTAATTCCGGTAGATTTAATCTCCTCAGTCGTGACTTCCGAGGGTTGTTCCGTGTGTTCTTCGTGAGCTGGGATCTGTTCGGTGCTTGTAATTTCGTGTTCTACTTTCTCAGTTGATGGTTCTACTGCAGTTGTGACACCTTCTTCCGGTTTACCTTCGATTGGTTCGGATACCTCCTTTACCGGTTCTGTGACGGCTTCAGCAGCGGTGGTTTCCTTTGCCTCTTCGGTTACTTGTTCTTCGCCTGGAGCTTTAGCTGTTGTTCCTTCAGTTTCGATCGTTACTTCGGTGGATGGTACTTCCTCTTCGCCAGGAGCTTCCGGAGACTTCGCTGGTTCTTCGGTTTCCTTAGTCGGTTGCTCTTGCTCTGTCACAGCAGCTTCGGTAGGTAGTCCTTCCTCTTTGAGAGTAGTGGCAGTTTCTTCGGTGCTCGGGAGTTCCTTCTCCGGTGTACCTTCAGTAATTTCTTTCGGAGGGATTTCTTCTGTAATTGCTTGTTCCGGAATAGTTTCTTCCTCCGGTTTTTGTTCCGGTTGCGGTGACGATGACTCTGGTACTTCTGGAGTTTCCGGTTTTTCTGTATATTCTGGAGTAGCTTCTTCAGCGGGTTGCGTAACTTCGCCCTTTTGTTCTTCAATTGGTGCTTCTGTTAATTCACCCTTCTCTTCCGTCGTTGGCACTTCGGGTTCCTCAGTCTTTTCTTCGGTTGTCGGTGCTTCCGGTTCTCCGGTCTTTTCCTCCGTCGCTGGTGCTTCCGGTTCTCCGGTCTGCTCTTCTGTCGTCGGTGCTTCTGGTTCGCCTGCCTTTTCTTCCGTCGACGGTGCCTCTGTTTCTTCGCCCTTCTCATCTACCACCGGTGCTTCTGTTTTCTGGCCCATTTCTTCTACGATCGGTGCTTCTGTTTCCTGGCCCTTCTCTTCTACAATCGGTGCTTCTGTTTCCTGTCCTTTCTCTCCTACCATCGGTGCTTCTGTTTCCTGTCCCTTCTCTTCCGCAATTGGTATTTCCGTCGCTCCTTCCACAGGTCCTTCAGCAGCTTCTGTGACCTTCGTTTCAACGGTAGGAACTGCTTCGGAAGCAGAGCTTTCAGTCACATGTTCCTCCGATGTTTCTGCTTCCTTACGAATCGTTGTTGCCTCGTGTTCGGTAACAGCGTTTTCTTCCAACGAAGGAATACCTTCCGTTACCGTTTCTTCCTTAATCTCTTCAGTACTGGGTGTATGTTCCACAGGTGCTTGAGTTCCATGTTCCAGCCTATGATCCTCTGGAATAGCATTGTCAGCACCTGGGAAGGATTCCTCTGTGGTTTCTGGACGTTCACTCTCTTCCTTTTCAATTTCTGTTACAGTCGGTGCGGTAGCCGGGATGACACTCTCCTCCGTGGATTGTTCATCTTCTCTTGGCAGCGTTATAACACCTCCGTGTCCGTCGTCCTCTAAAATAAAAGAATCAAATTCATAAATTTAATTATTCCTCTAATTCCCGTAACATTAATCCCTTGCCCTACAATTTGTTTTGTAACTGCCTCCGCAATAATTCAGAATTTAATTGGTAAAATAAAAATTGATCAGACATTCTTGATATATCGTATAATTTAACGTAATATTAATGTTATAGGAATGATATTACTGGATCGCGTCTAATTAATATTTTTAATTTTATAGGTTTTGCAATACTTGAAAATTTCCTATCTCATTTACTTCATCACGAGGGAAACTTGTTATCGTAGGGCAAAGGATTAATGCATCCTTGCTTCAATCGTACGAAAGGTATACAGAATAAAAGATTTATCCGAAGACAAGAAATAATAATTCGTACCGCATTCATACGTGGTCGGACAACATTCTCCCTCTGGTGGCGGTAAAGCTGTGCAGTTCTTTCCATGTGTCTTCATCGGTGTTCCACAATCTTGCACTGCACAAGCGATATCACCTCGGAAGCAGTAGCAATGTTGACACGGTTGAGTTGAGTAGATAAGTTCACCATCCTCGTAGATCTTTCCTTCGTGGTAACATTGTGGGGCAATGCCAGGAGCCATGGTGGTGGTCATGATCAGGCCAGGAGTAGGTTCAACCGTCGTTCCAATTTCCTCGTCGTATTCTAAATATACCCATTCACAATTAATTAGACTAATACCATCAAAAATAAGGCAATTATCAATTTTGTTAATCGGTTGACTTCTGTATCATTTCCACAAAGTATTAGCGGCACCGGAAAGTAATGTTTTTTTACATCAAATTCAAACAAAGAAATTTGTAACAAGTTTTTATTTTTAATGAATGATGTAATCACCCTCATTATCAACAACATTTTGTCAGCTAGTGTGCAAATTTTCAATGCCGGATGGATAAAAAGCAATTGGTTTTTGAGCAAAATATCTGGAGAAACGTTACTTTCCGGTCCCCTAATAGTTCCACCACATTGGCGTAACGAGAAATAAGTGATTTGTTGAATTTTTATTAATTTTTATTAATTTTCATTTCGATCACTTTCATAATCCCCGGTCTATGCAAATTTCAAGGGTTTTTGAAGAGTGAAAAACTTACCACAATTGTATTTGACTGGACAACAAACACCCGGTTGATATACAGGCCTACATCCCGCCACTCGCAAAGTGCACTCTTGCATGACACAGGTAGTCCTATTTCTGATACAGTAACAGAGTTCACAGGGATTCTGCGGGTTGATCGGCAATTGAGCACCGTCGGCGTAGAAACGGTCGTTAACGTTGCACCCATAATTGTCGAGGAAGCCGAGAGCAGTGGATCCGGAAGTCGCAGGAGCGCTGGTGGTCGACGTTAATAGTTGCACCGGTACTTCCGGACATGTGATGACGGGACAGCACTGATCAGGACGCTTCTCGACGGTGCAATCTTGACCGATCGCCTTCGTGAAGGGACAGACTCTCAGGTAGCACATTAGCATTCGATTGTGGCATGTGCAGTTTAAGCAGGGCTCGTTCGTGATAATCCTGTCGCCTTCCTGATAGTGCTGGTAGTTGTAGTAACATCCTGCCGTGGCTGTGGATGTGGGAAATGTAAATTAGGAACATTTTCCTTTTAAGAAAGATGTACTTGTTAGTAAATAACAGCGTACATTCTTTCCTCGCTTTTCTAACAGTTTTAACCCTTTGAGGACTACTGACGCATATATGCGATCTGAGCGAAAAGCTGATTATAGTTTATCGAGGCATGTATACACGATTAAAATTGAGAAATTGAAATATAACCGCTGAAATATGATTTTGCAAATAGTCATGTATAATGCGGATACATTAACACTCGAACTTTGTCATAAAAAATGGTTTTTGATCGCCAAATAAATGATTATCTTTCAACACTCAAAAAAGTCTCCGTCCACAAAGGGTTAACGCGTTCAAGGTGGAACGTTACAGCTAGTAATGTATACAAATTTACTATTGAGTAATGATAAATTGATGAATTAATGAAAAAATAACCCCCGGAATGTTAATATACAAAAATATTCAATTGAGTTTAAGTAGCTGCTGCCCTGTACGACAAAAAAGTATGACGAATAAAATTACTCGACGAAGAGACATGCGAATTTTAATCCCATCGTGAACGTATCAATATTTTTCATAGAGTTTGCTTCGTATCTAATTAGACGATGGAAGTTACGACAAGAATTTACACTTGATGTTTTTAAAATAAATCGATGGGATTCGCTCGGCGAACGCGCACGGTGCGTGTGGCCACTTTGATCGCGATACAATTAACATCACGTCGATAGCGTGCGTTGATTAGAAGTAGTAAAAGTCGGCATGGCATACATACCTCCATCGTATTCTGCAACTTGTGTGGTATCCTGATCGTATACTGGGGCTGCAACAAAAAGAGCACGAGCCTTATTGCCGGGTTCCTCCGCATCGAAATTACGGCGTACAATCATTTACAGTTACGATACGCAAAGAATCGAATCCCTCGAGTATATTTTTAGCGGAACTTTATTGCACACGCGTCGATTTGAAAATCACCGTTAAATCGATCCTGTCATGTAACACCGTCTCGTTCGTGCATCGAGCATTGGATGAAAATGAATAGAAAGACTGAATTTTAATAGACTGTTAGTGTACATTTGAAATTGAAAAGTCGCTATTCAATTAATTCCATAGAAGCAACAGTTCAATTATCGATTCATTCGTTATACAAACAATTAAGCCGTTGAATGCCGGACGTATTTCGTCCGTCTCGTCGTTTCAATTGACGTGAATCTTTTCCTGTTTTTGTATTTTCGTTGAGTGGTAACATCGAAGGTAAAAACACCTGCGTGTATTGTAAAACTTTGCATATTCTACACTAATTCTTTAATGTCGATTATTGTTAGCAAAGTGAATATTTTTCTTTAAAAGTCATTAGAAATTTTTCTGAATTTAATAATTCACCTGTTCTACCCCGACGATAAATCAACGTGTCAAACGACAGTCAATAAATCTAAAGGAGGAATAATAAAATCAAATTCTCCGGTCTAAAGTTATTCCCGTGATTCTCCGCAGAGTCTTAGAAGCTGCGCGTCCCATGAGATTCGTAGGGAGACGAGCCACGGGTCTGATGCATGCAGTTTATCATAGTAATTACCGGCGGGATGCGTTTGTCCGGAGGGTGAACCGGGTTTAACAACGGAGTGAGTCAAAGCGTCATATGGTGCGAGCGTACGTGGGCGAATTCTCGTTAACACCCTCGCCCCAGTCGAACGAATTGTATGGCGAGTGCACATGGAATACAGAATTCTCTGTTACATTCTTTCTCTCTTTCTCTCCACGTTCCTTTATCTTCTCCTTTCCCATCTCTTTCTCCGGGCACACGGACGCATTCTCGAGCTTGTGTAAACTGAGAGCACTCGTGTATTCTTTCTCCCTCGTTCTAAGCTCCGGGCTTTTCTTACGCGCGCCGTTTTCGCAATTTCTTTCAAATTGAAGTGCCGCGCTCAGGACTCCGGGTTCTCGATTGTTCCTGAAACGCGACAGAGCACCCTCCGAGGACACAATCGGCTAAGCATTCTTTCGAGTCGCACAATAAACCTCTCTGTTCTCCGATAGGATCTCCCATTTCCTTTTCCACCTTCGTGTCTTCCCCATGGAAAAGCACGATTGCGAATTTTCACGCGACTCTCCGCGAGGGGAAGGAAATTGTTTTTTCATGTGTCGTTCCATCGTGATTTTACATTGACGAAGGAACGTATCGAATGGAAGTATATACCGGTGTAATTTGACGTTATATAGATTCGATAGAATCGACAGGCACACGGGCGTTGCCGTGTCTTTTTACGTACCTGAACTTTAGCTTTTTTTCTTCGAAAACCGTCCAGGAACTTGTTGAGATGCATAAAACGTATCCCGCATGCGGATACGTGCATCGTGAAGCGAAGGATTCGAATATTCAGCGGAATCCTTTCATTCAATGTACAAATCTGGCAGATTTATTGCAACGTATCAAAGATACTTTGCAATATGAGTTTCGCAGATTTTACAATGAATTTCCGCATTCATCGGAATACCTGCCACTTATCTATCCCGCTTTGTAATTTCAAATTTCAAATTCTTCGATCATCAAGCCACAGCAACGCACAGTAACCGAAGTATCGTGTACTTAATCACCCGCGCACCAAAGTTCAACGTAACGTATCCTACGACCCAGTTTCGATCTCGCACCTTCAACCGCACCACAATTCCTAGATTTGATTTACGGTCGATCGAATGCATACCGGTCCGTTCCACTTGGCCGTAAGTTATTAGCGGTATGGCAACCTCTCGATCGGAAGTCGATTCGCGACATGGAGGTGCGAGGTTGAAATGCGAGGCGCGTGCGTTTCCGCAAGGTGCTCCTGGCCAGCGCGCGGACATTCGTTTCCATACGTGCGCTGCACCGAGCCAAGGTATATTCGAGAATCAGCATTCCACGACGCGGAGCATGCATGCGGTTTCCAGCGAATTGAATTGTACTGGGAACCACAGCGAAGTCCGTGAATGGAAGCCCCGTCGTGTCTCTCTCGTTCGAGTCCCACGAGTGGGTCCCAGCCGCGTGCCTCCACGTTACACGGGCCCAGCACGTACGTGTACATTGCTCCAGCGAGACGATTCTTGTCTTGCGCGATACCTGGGCTAAATTATTGCGACCCTTCGGCCGCTTCTCGTCGCCATCAGACGCGAAGACTTCATCGAGGTGTCGGCGAATGCGCGTGATTATCATCGGACATGAGTTAGTCGAGTTGCGAAGGGCTTGAAGGGCAGTAAGGGGTTTCTCGGGGAAATTAGTCATTTTTGACGGTGGAAGATTAACACTAGGTTTACGGAAGCCGTCAAATTGACGGGTTCATACTTTTTTTATAAGCATTTCTCAGATATATAGAAAAACAGTACAGTAGATATTTCACGTGTATTTTACAATACAAACATTATTTAACGAATTATCAGCTTTGCAGATTGATCCCTCTTTTTCCAAAGTCTTTATTTAATATATTACAGTGTGACCGATTTCAGTCCCGTAAATCTAGTGTTAATAAGGTGACTTTTGAATTGAAGTCGATTGGATGGTGGATGATCAACGGTATCGGCTAGAGCAGCGGTCGGCAAATCGCGGCTTGCGAGCCGCATGCGGCTCTTTAGCGACCTGAGTGCGGCTCGATAAGCCGGCCACAAAGAATTTTGTTAATAAATAAGATTATTGTTATATCTGGTTGTATTTAACCTCTTCAGGAACGATTTTTTTATAGAAGCTATTTTCATATCTCTAACTTACACCGGAAATAACATTGTCAGTGCAGTCAAACCATAAGATTTTTATTTTTCTTGTTGAGAGATTCTATAGTGAATAAATTATTATCAAATTTTTACTCGTTTTATTAATGATAATAATTATAATTATAAGAAACTAAATGTCCACATATGTGGCCAAGGGCGTCGAGAGGTTTAACACGTTGAAAGCCATGGGGTTCACCGGTGACCGGCGCTATTGAATTTGATGAATTTTCATATGACTTTTACATTGTAATATTTACGAATTTATTAATTCAGGCAATATTTAAGCGGTGGTCTCAAAAAGGTAAAGTCCTGCTGTCTCTAAATCTCTTTTTGTCTTTAAAGTTTTTACTTTGTAAAGATTTGATTTTAATAGTAAAGTTTCACTTCAGTAGAAATGAAGAAACTTGAGAAATACCGGTGGCATTCAACGTGTTAATGTTTAGTAGCTAGATTAAACCGATCAAAACATGGTTCTTGACAGGTTCTTGAAAATAAGTTTGGCTCTCAAAAAAATGTTAATCGTCCTGCTGCTAATTTTTGGCTCTTTCGACTAATGAGTTTGCCGACCACTGGGCTAGAGAGTCGGAGAATTTTGTAAAGTTGAGAGATGTCTGAGGAATACGTTTTGAAAGATTTACTTAGTAGATGTGTAGAGATTTGTGTATAGAGAATTTTTATGGTGCGTTAATTAGAGTTATTATGCGAAATATCATTGTGGATTAACCGAATCAAAGTTGTTTGTTTCATTGCATCCGCGCCGTTCGATATTTAGAGTAAGTATTTCTTTGATAAAAATCAGCAACGTGACATTTTCCACAATATCAGGAAAGTTTGGCAATTCTGTTCTGACGAACTAATCGTTTTTGTTTCAGGTGCACGTCATCTGTCGTATATTTGATGCTGGTTTATACGATACACACGAGAGATACGCACGGAGGAGCAGATTCTGATAAATCGCACCTTGTCTCAGCCGGAAATGGTCAACTCATGTAACACGAACGATATGTTAATTTGTTTGTATCTCCGATGACTGAGAAAAAAAATATGCAGTTACATTTTACCCGTAAAATAAGCTTGTGATGCTTCGGTGGTCATCGATGAATTAGGCCGACAGCGGATTAACGGGATAATCGTTGTTCTTGTACGTAGAAGGTAAAAAGAATCTCGCTTCGAGGAACGTAACGGGGAATCGGATCGTTCTCGATACGCGGACGATTTAGATTCGAGATATTTCGAAATCACTCGATCCAGCACGCGATATATCCACTCTCGGACGATCGTTCATTAATCTCGCGGCAATTAAACTCCCTAAGATCCTTGTCAGTGCCGACGCGAATGACATACCTCTCCAATTGCAATTTTAGTATCACTCTTGTCAATTTCCAAAGACCGAAGCTAATTACGCGAGTCAACGTTCTCCGATCACCTCTTTCGTTCCCTCTTGCAAGCCATCATTTATAATTATCTACAAAGTACCTTCCCCTTCTATCAGTCTCAAAAATAATTCTCAAATTAAACTCAAAATAAACTGTCTTCCGTTCCAACGTATCTAATAATCCGTCATAATGAGACCTAAGAATTAAGTGCCACTTAAGTAACAACGATCGAATAATTAGGAAATTATCGCAACATTTTATCCTACAAATATCATTGTACATGTTGAAGGAAGCGGATGGAGATAAAGAAACGATCGTTACGAATCGAGGTAAAAGAGAGATACAGAAGGAGAGAGAAACGAGAAAGAGAAAGAGTAGCGGCATTGCACGCGTTATGAAATCATCCCCGGCGGCCTTGCCTCGCGAAAGTTCATTACCATCAACCGCACACGCTCCGATGAGCACCTGGCTGCACTGCTCCCCGGCACGTATCGCGTGCACGAAATTCTGCACTACGTGTCTTCCAAGGTCGCGGTTAGCTCGCAATACCGCAACCACGGAGAGATAGAATCCTCCGCGTCGACGATGAAAAAGATGATAGAATAATTCCGTCCCTCGTTGCCCGGGATGAAAAGACCCATTACGATCAACGACCGACTGTTCGGAGGGCCTCGTGGATTTTCGACCGTGAATTTTGTGGCTTTGTACGGCGGGTAGTCAGAGTTTGCGGTTGGATGTTTCGTTAGTGTCTTTTTTGGGTATTTGACACAGGTGAATATGGTTTGAGAAGTTTTGGATTTTTTGGACATCGTGTGGGAACGTTGATACTTTGTACTTTTGAGAATGTTGTAAGTGATACGCGAGATTCGATTATTTATAGCGATTTTATATGGGTAATACAAAATTCTCGTTTTGTGGATTTTGAAGACACTTTGGCGTTGAATTTTTGGTGGGATTTTTTCTTTTCATTATTTGTCATGAAATGAAGTTTTTTTGTCATATTTTTATATAATAGAAATGTTAAAGGTGAAGACAGCTATGTGCTCGGTAATAATTATAGTTATATTACAGTAGGATTTTTAGGTTTTAGTATTCGGTATAAACAAAACATCAGTGATCTCCATGCCAATGGACATGTTAATTTAGGTTTACATTTTTTCGAGATTTAACGGTGTTCGATAACGGTCGTTAAGTCCTCCGAGGAAAATTGAAGCGTCTCAAAGAATGAAAACGTGCCGTCGTGTACCTTTCTCCGGCAGTCAATGTCAATGTCATTGGTATCGAGTATGTTGCGTCAAGAGAAGCTGGCCGACCGGTTCTGGCGTAATACGCCAGTGTTTCTTGTAGCGAGGTGGTCGTTCCGAGGACAATCATAAATTATTTCCTATTTTCAATCGAATTCATTAACGTCTCCCACGTTACGGACGCTTCGTGTACCGCTATGTTATTAACTCTGGACAAACACTTTGACGGTAAAATAAAAATACTCGAGACACAGCTCACTATTCTGGTATTACCATACAGCCTCACGAAACGTTTTAACTGTCTACAATGACAACTTTTTATTACGTTTCTATAGAAGTTACACGATGAGTCGACAAATATTAAAAATAGGACGGAAAGAATCTTGTAAATTCATCCGAATGATGATTTTATTGCAGTAAAACTTGGCGCGTTTTGAATTTGAATTGAAGTCAGTTCATGAGGGTATAAAAATAGATACTTTATCTTCAATGAAAGGTAAATTTCTATAATTTTGAGAACTTTAACCTCTTCAGGGATGACTTTTTTTTATAGAAGCTACTTTCACATCTCTAATTGTACACCGGAAATCAGTGCAGTCAAACCATAAGATTTTTATTTTTCTTGTTGAGAGATTCTGTAGTGAATAATTTATTATCAAATTTTTATTCCTTTTATTAATGATAGCAATTATAATTATAAAAACCTAAATGTCCACATATGTGGCCACGGGGGTCAAGAGGTTAATTTATATTTTCTAATTATCGTACTTGGTGTGATAGCATCGCGTTTCTAGAATGACACTTATCCGCTACGAGGAAGCTCGTTCATTGCTTCTGATGAATTCGCGGTCACGCGAATCACGAGACGAATTAATACGATTATTTAATCCGTGTCACGGTGAAGTTGCACCCACACGTTCCGTTATACCCTTCCTCGCATGACCGCCGCTGACCTGGCCACCTCGGTAAGTAGCGAGGA
This sequence comes from Cerceris ruficornis, assembly GCA_963989415.1. Taxonomy (NCBI): domain Eukaryota; kingdom Metazoa; phylum Arthropoda; class Insecta; order Hymenoptera; family Crabronidae; genus Cerceris; species Cerceris ruficornis. The sequence continues at coordinate 9,375,770 of OZ022523.1, forward strand.
TAGTAGAGAAAAGGAGAAAAGGACGAATGGACGAAAGAGCGAGATGGAGAATGCACAGGACTGCAGTCCTCGTACAAGCTACATATTCCCAACTGATCCTTTCCACTCATTTTGCGAGGATCTTGCCTCATCTTTGGCTATACGCGGTCATTTTATTCTCCGTTCGTGTTTCACGCACAGAATCAACCTTTATCTCATGCCATATCTCTGATTTTCGCAACGGAAACACGGAATTCTGAGCGATTATCGGAAAATTTATTTTCTTGCTTGTGAAGATGCCGGTATATCAGACGCGAATAACTGGCATAGACAGTAAGGAATACGATTTGCAAGTAGAATAAGGAAACGGAAAGACAGTCTGATCGTAGCGGATCGACGGGAAGGGATAGCGCGAAGGCGAGAAGGCCGATGAAACTTGTAATAGAATTTTAATGTCGATTATGTACTCGTTCAAGGATTGTATAATATGTAACGATATAAGAAAAACGAGGCGCTCGAAGAATCAACTAATTATGCAGAAATATTTGTACAAGTACTCGGAGCGTGTACCTTCGCTAATGGGACTCAGACCGCTACGTTTACTTTACCGCTCCTCTACACGCACCGAATATTAAACGACGTCCAAATTCGTTGTCTACTGGCGAACACTTTGACGATGTTCCTACAGTATACATCGTTAGGAGCGTACTACAGGTTCCTATACGTTTTATAAAATATCGAACCGGTGGTATTAAATTCTGCAGCATGAACACATGCACGGAATGTTAAATATGAAAATTAGCAACTATCTTCTCCTCTTCCATCGCGAGCGAATTAAATACGATATTCATCGTCGGATCATTTACTTCTCATTTTCATGGATAACATGAAAACGGTCGTGTGAAATGGACGAAAAAGACTTTAACACCGAGATACTCAAATATCCTCGAACAAGATCAACTGTAACTTCGATACCGATGTAAACCAATCCGGCATCGGTGGGGAAAAAAGAATTTCCCTCGGCGTCTGCCTATCTGACGCGTTTATCTCCATTTTCATTCGATAGTCAAACACGAAGGCCCGTTGAGAGTCTCTCGCATTTCGAAGCGGAGAGGCTCTCGTGTTACCCAACCGGCGTCGTTAGCCGAGATTTTTGCGGACGGCATCGAAGCCTCGAGTGTCGTCCAGTTTCAAGCTGGCTCGATGATACTCGAAGATAACGACACTTTGCACGGAATTAAGCATAAATATGGAACGCCTCGGGGGTCAGGTGCGACGACGTGGACCGTAAGTGGGCAACGGTGAAGTACGCGGTCAGTGACATCTCGATGGGCACAAGCCGTCTCTTCAGGGCTTACAGGTTTGACCAGAATTCACAGCATCACGTGGATGCAGGCAAGTACAGGAACCGCTATCCGTGCAGCTGTGTGTGCCAAGGCGCACTTTTTCTCTTTCTTCGCTTCGTAGATCTCTTCCGCGAGAATTCCAAAATCTGCGTCTAACCGCGAAGAAACGAATTTTCCGTTTGCATTACCTTTTTTCCTCGTTTCTGTTTCTTTCTACCTTTTTTCTGACTATTTTGTTCTGTTTTTGCATCCTCTCTCGCTTCGTCTTTTCAATATCCTTGCCTTTCCGTGTTGACCGTTCGATTGAAAAATGGTAAGCGGCTTCGGATGATTTACGCTCCCGCGAATGAATTACGCAAAGCGGATTCGGTTTGTTGAACTCAACGCGCCCGTGCGCGCGCACTTCGCAGAGGAGAGAGACGCGTGAAATATTTATTACGAGAGATTTAGCGAAGCGTAATTTCGTTACGATTGAAAAAGTCTAGGAGCCGAGGGGGGCAGAGAAGAGACCCGGCGAAGATGCTGTGTTTGCGCGCGGACACGGTAAATTGCTTGCGTATTCCGAGCTACGGAGTCCCGCTAGTCGCGTTACTTGAATGCATCGTGTGGGTTATTATGTTTGCGCAAACTACCGAATCGTAGACGCGGAAGATGCGGAAAAAGCTGGACTTTGTTGTTCGATCAGATTACATGCGTATTCGGAAGTCTCTACTTAACACTATTCCTACCACGACCGGTGAAATGACCGTTTTTAAAATTTCGATTAGAACTTCCTATATACAACGTAATTGAATCGCCTTTAAACTTCATGACTTTTCCTCAAATATACGTATAATACATTCACATTATAATACATTTTTCAATATTCACTTCTTTGTTTTACTGTTCATTTTCTGGGAAAAAATTATTATTTGACAAATTCACCGGTTGCGGTAGGAAAAGGTATGCGCGAAGTGTCGGTACGAATAGTGTTAATTGGGCAGCGCAGGGTCGAAGGTCTGAGAACGATGGATTATTTTTTATTCGAGGAATTTGTAATCCAGACATCTGCGCCATTCCCGAATAACTGGGCTTTGGTATAATGATTCAAATCTGTGAGTACAAGAAAGCAATCGATTACGTTTCAATCGAAGACAGCTGGAAGAAGGGGAGATTCGTCGGAAAGAAAGAGATGAGAAGACAAGAGCGACAAGGCATTCCTTCAATTTCTACGACGAGCCGCGCACACAAGATTGCGGAAATTTCACCGGACAGATCGATGAGACGGTGCACGTTGATCCATCCTCGAAAGGCGAGACGGCCGCAAAAAGAGGCGAGGCTGGGAAAGAAGACGGGAGATCACTGGGTGATCTACTTGAAAAAAGGAAGAAAAGTCGAGCGGAATGTCAGAATTCAATCGTTCCCTCCCCGACTTATCCACACCTGCTCTTCGTCGAAGAATCAACGTTGAATCGACGGAGCGGAGGGAACGGGGCAATGAAAAAGCAAACGCATCGTCAATCAGGTCTCATTGACGATGCAACGTTTTTGCACGTCGTCGTGTTCGAGGTAGCACGCTCTTCCGAGAATGATAGCCGTTCGGTCTGTACGCGCCTCTGCAAAGAACGCTTGCTTCCTACCTCGCATGGACGGATCACCAAGAGGATGACTAAGTGGAAGCAATTGGAAACGTCGGGGCTTGACGTATGGATTTTCGGATGCAACAAAAAGAAGCCGCAAGGCCTCGCTGTACATACCGCCCTATGCCTTCGACACGGGATGGCTTTGATTCGATGCTTATCCAACCTGAACATCATCCTACCCGAAGGAAGGATGATTAAGCGTCTCGAACGGAAATCAGTTCACGGTCGTCGATGACAGGCAACGGATAAATTTCCCGTGGTTCCTGCTGAACCAGAAAAAAAAACATCTCACGAACTTGACCTCGACGTTCTGACGTAATCTCGCGAAGGTGAAAGTGCTCTTGGCCTTTGGGATTTCCGACCGATCGTTCCTCGCGGACAAACGAAAGATGACTAATCGTACGGTCGAATCTGCCGGTCGAACGAAATGTGAGACGTTCGATCGATCGACGGAATCGATCGTAGGAGAAGTCCTACGTAATTCGAAACCGGCTCGACGTAAACGGAAGAAGTCCACGCGATACCACGAAGAAGGTGGCACGCGAGATAGAGAAGACGACGGAGATAGAAGGGACGACCCGAGAGCCGTCGAAGAACGAATATGGTGTGCCAGGTCCATGGGAAAGCACCTCGGGGCCAGACGTGGCCGCGATGCCAGAGGTGAGCATTATGAGGTAAGACCATTCTTCTCGGAGGGAAAGGAGGGACAAGGATAGGTTCGATGTCCTGACGGAACCTCGCTCATTCAGACCTCGGCAGACTCTGTTAGTCACACTGGACACTGTAAAAAGGACGACGATTCAAGAAGGATTCGGCGTGCCTGGTTATTTGCGAGTTAAGTCGATTCGTTTTGTATTCGGTTTGACTATGCTCTTACGTGGGATTAATCGTTGGGATTGTTGATAATAATTCGGGATAAGTCGTGAAAAGACTTTTTGTTGCTTTTATATTAATCGTTGGATCTTCGTTGTATCTATTGAACGTCTCGTCGTCATGTAGAATCGAGCTTCGAATTCATCCTCTTTACGTGCGAAATTAAGTTTTGAGGTTTAAGAGACGGATTTCAATTTTGTCTACGGTTTGAATTCAATGTTTCGAGAGGATGAAAAGTATGGTTTGGAAGAAATGTAAGGATGTTTTTTTTTTTTTGGTGGTATGGAGATAGGAGTGAGAACTCCTCGGTCGTGTCGTCTGCCAAATGAGTTGCAATTTTTCTCTCCACTTGTCGAACGCTGAAGCGTCGATGCTGAACGAAAGAAATGGGGATACAAGTTCGCGAAAGTAGAGGCTCCTATCGGGAGAAGTTGCAGGAAGGATTTGCTGGAAAACTTACCAGAATAGGAGGATTGCGATGCCAGTAGAATAGCCAGCCAGAATATAATCCCGGGTCGACAGAGCCCGGTGCTCAACGCCGACATGTCGGCACTCTTCTTCCGTTCCCTGTAACATGAAAAGTGAATATATCATTCGGTATTCCTAGCTCCTCCTTTCCAATATATTTTCAAAAGTTTCCGTTATTGTCGAACAAACTTTTTCACATTCGAGCTTCAAACTAACAAGTCTCCTACTCCAACACTCTAACGTATAAATTAAACAATTATATCCGTGCAATTCTTCTCTGATTCTGGTATACATAAAGTTTCGAAACTCCATCAGGTGCAATAGAATTATATATACTAAAAAGACTGTTCGCTGCGACCATGTTTCACATGAAGTTAAAGTCTCAGTCTCCAACTTGGTAGATCCGATCGGAGAATAGCACAGAAACAATAGCATAATCCATACGTGACAGTGTCATCGCAACAGCAAAGATTAAGAACCGATCCACCGAATCATCAATTCCGATGACGGACAATGCAAGAACCCAGGCGGACGTTTCCCGAGCAGGTTCTCTATTATCAGAGACACGTGGGAACGTATAAATTGTAACAAGTCATTGTGCGCTCATCCCTCTTCTCATGGCGAATGTTAAGGTTACATTTATCCTGTCACGTGGCATTTCTCCTGTAACTGTCATGCCACACTGACAGCTGGACGTGCTGTAAACTACGGCTGGAAGCAAGCCAATCGCATACCTTCGCACTCTGACCGACCAGTTCTCGCGATATTACTGCACGGTATGCAGAGCAGAGACCCCCTGAGCGAATAAGTACGTGCATCTCGGTGTCAGGGGAGACATGAAAATCCGCGGATAGCACGCGAGCAACCGGAACGGCCGGACGTCGCTAAATACGATATTCGCCTGCCCGAGGCCATAAATTTACGTGGCGTAGGTGCGTGGGAATGCGTGCTCGTGTTCGCGTGTTACACGCTCGTTTCGTATACGTTCGTCGTGAACTTGTCGACGGTGGTCTTTCGTCACGCTTTGCATCTATTGGGACGAAGTTTGGATTCAGATTTCAACGATAATTTGTAGAATGTCGGAAACTCCGGGGGAAGGATCTTTTCCGATGTTTCTTTTGACTTTTTCTCTTCTACTTGTTCTATTAACGCCTTGCCCTACGATTTGTTTTGTGACTGCTTCCGCTGTAATTCAGAATTTAATTCATAAAATAAAAATTGATCAGTGGTTCTTGATATATCGCAGAATTTAAAATAAGATTATATTATAGAAATAATATTATCACGTCGCATCTTATTAATATTTTTAGTTTCTTCGATTTTACCAAACTTGAAAATTTCCTATCTCATTTACCTCATCACGAGTGTCACTCGTTATTATAGTGCAAGGGGTTAACACTAGAACTACCGGCGTTAAATCTATCATATTTAAAAATATTAAATAAGTATTTTGAAAAAAGAGGAATTAAGAGGTGGAAAAGATGATCGATTCGGCAATTTATGTTTTATAAGATTGACGCAGAATATCTATTCTATGACTCTCCTATAAACTTGGAGAATTTTTGGAAAAAATTGTGTACCAGTCAGTTTGACTTGTTTGGTAGTTCTAGTGTTAATTTTCCAGGGAGATGATTCCGATGAGGTGAAATAGGTCGGCTAGATTTTGCTAATTATTCTTTGGAATTTTTCGATTTCGCGAAGATTAAGGAGATATGGATTACGATGGTAGCTTCTTCACCGTGGAGATTTCTATCGGAGTGAAACTTTTTCTAGTAAATCGTGCCTATAGTCTGGAGTTGTTAATGATCAAGATAATGATGTATTGAAAAATACTTGATGTATTTTATATTAGTATTTCAATATCGGATACTTCAGTAAATTCGTGGACATTATCGGTGAAAATTCTCAAGAAACACTGAATTTACGAGCATCGCCGGTGAACCTCACGGCGTGAAACGTGTCGGACATTCTCGTAAACTAGGTAAGTAATACTTTTATGGAGCTCGCTCTAACGAAACTAGTCATTGTTTTCAGGGTAGCAGAGAATTTTCGACACCTCCGAGCAAAGGAAATTGCACGTGTCGACACGAAGAGAAGTATAAGCGGCCGGAGACAGAGGAAGAGAGAGGAGAAAGAGGACGAGGGAGGTGGCAAACAAAGAGGAGAAGAATCGACAGGAAGAGAAGGAGGACTTTGGTGAAGCCGGCGCATACCAGTCGCGACAGCGGCTTAATACAAAGGCTCTCCGGGATAAAAGAGCGTGGGTAGTTTCTCTTCTACCTGTGGACTTCATCTTTCCTTGTCGTCTCCGCGCGTTTCCTCCTCTGGCGCCACATTGTGATCGGGAGGAAGAAAAGAAAACAGTGACACCTAAACTTGCGCTTGCTCGTTAGCGATCCTCCGGTCGTTGCACGAAGTATCGCAACGAATTTCGCGATGGTAGAGATTTTCAGAATAATTTTGCAGAGCAGAAAAACGCGATGGAGGTTGAAGAGAATGACTTCGGCTACGACTCACGAAGCGACGAGTGGTCTGCGTCGTTGTGTATTCAGGATACGATCCATTGAACAGCGGAATTCGGTGAACGAATGTAAGCGGACATCGACAGTTCCACGCACTGTCAGACTGTGAGATAGTTATAAATAGTAATGGATTTTCACTAAAAGCACCACAATTTTTTTTTTAAATATGAGCCCTACTGGTTTCCTAATATGATGCAGTAAGAAGTAAATTGATGATGAATTTGTCCTTTCTATATTCACGTTTGCAGTATTACGTTACATTACCGACCACCAAGGTAGAATCTTAATTTGGAAGTCACTTTAGGAAATAGCTCAGAGACCAAATAATCGAATGCAGTCGATAGTTACGTAACTCAACGACGCTCTGTGCCAACCGCGATATGACTCAGGCCACTTTCGCAATTGCCGGTCCAATTCCCCGAATAAATTATTCATATTCTTATCGGCATCCTTCGATATTCTATAAAGTGCGATCAGGAAGAATACGGAAGAAGCGCGTTACGTCGCTTCGTACACAGTTATCTGGAATTTCAAAGAATTCAAAGGGACTCATTGCCCCGGAATCGCATTCTCCACGCGGGCGCATTATCCAACACGCAGACGGTGTTACATCGACAACCCAGAAACGACACGCCCGCGCAGTGACACGTTGTGAATGGAAATGTAGGCGCGCATCGTTTCACAGGCAACGAAGAGCGCCCACACGCTCCGTTTCCCTCTTTCACGTTTCCCCTTTTTCTTCCTCTTTCTCCGCGATCGGCATCCGCGCCGATTCACCCTGATTCGTCCCGAGTTGCGTTACTTTCCTTCTTGCAGGACCCGGTTGCAGCCGCAGTCGTCGGACCGCGACTAATTTCACTTGCGCTCTCGATACGGCCGTGCGGCAACCCAAAGGCCGATTTTACAGGCTGATACGGATCGGATCGAAGGAGCGAGCCTCGGGCGTCGTGACACGCGTATCATAGATAATTAGACCTCGATTCGATCAAAATTCTTCGACTCTACGGCCGAAAGGATACGGAGGTTCGAGCGTGAAATTCTTCGGTGATTTAGACCGTAGTTCTTGCGCCGTGTGAAAAGTTACGGTTTCCGAGTGAATTTATTTTCTTCCTGTCTCACTTAGATCTCTTTGGGATGGTAGATGAATGGTTTTCATCACTTGATACTGCGATTTGATTTTTGTTTCATTGATGGAACGTGAAATTCTTCGGTGATTTGCCTGTATTTTTGCGCCGTGTGAAAAGTTACGATTTCCGAGAGAATTTATTTTCTTCTTATTTCATATAGATTTCTTTGAGATGGTAGATGAATGGTTTTCATGACTTGCTTTGCGATTTGATTTTTATTTCATTGATGGAGTGATAAATTCTTCGATGATTTAGCCTGTATTTTTTCGCCGTGTGAAAAGCTAAGGTTCGTGATTTTATTTATTCGATCTGTTTCATATTTGTTTAGATTAGCCTAGGTGTTTAGGTAAGATGTATGATTTGGCTTAATTCTTTTACTACTCGAGTTTTCGCGTTGATCGTATTGTATTGTTGGAGTAAAGTTCAGAATTTAAGTTTGCTTCAGGATTGATGTTTCTATCGAGTAAATGTCTAATAGAAAATTACAATCTAGCGTCGTTGCAGAGCTTAATAGGGTTAAGCACAGTCGTAACAGAAATCGAACGATGATTGATTTCACCTGTGCTCTCGCTTCGTGCTATTGGATCGAGGTCGTACGTAGGTAGATGTTGGACTACGATTAGCCTCCTTCTCTCCACTCAATTTCGTTTGTCTTATTGAACAACCGTGAACGTTCGATTTTGAGGGGACCATTTATGGCCGCCTCGGTAGAAGCTGCCGCAAACGACTAATAAGTCGTTCGAGATTTAAAACGAATTAGGCATCGATACCACGTTTCTTTGAATAATTTTTACAACGTGGCTTCATCGAAGTATACAATACAATAAAACGAAAAAGTTCTCTTGTTTCAATGATTCCTACAAAACTGTGAAATTCCGAGTTCGCATTACAATATCATAGCCCCGGCGATTCAGAGCCAACCTACATCTGTATGTCCTCTGGTTAGAAGAAATGAGCATACTAGTTGCAGCCGAACATAGAACAAAAGAAAAACACGATCGATCGAGATGAAATCGAAGAGCGAAATCACCGAATCAACGATACTCTCGCGAGGTAGTTAGAAAGCGCAGTTAGAAACAAGAGAGCGATAAAGATCAGGGAAACCTCCGGTTTGCCGCGATAACAGCCGGTCGTGCGATAATTGCAGCAACATAGGAGTTTGACTCGAGTATAAGGTGCAGGTAGGTGCACCCACAGGTCCGGCAAAATGGGGTGCTGGTGGCAGAGGTTCCGTTACAGCCCGGAGGCTGCGTTCGTTCACCATTACCGTGGAACGCGGAATATGATTACCTTCACCTGGGAACAGACTCTTCTCGTATCCCGGCGGTAAGGAGACCGTGGGCGAAGTTTCCAGCGTGAATCTCGTGTCCCGCTTGCTCGTTGATTCGACTACGTGTCCGTCATTGATGCTCCTAGATTGGCCGAAGACGACTCGTCGTCCTATTTTCACGGGCTGGGAGCGTGAGACAAGAAAAACACGAATTCGCATCGGCGACAAACGAGCCGGCAGCCGTGCGAGAGGCGTATTTTACGCGTGCAACTAATTCGATTACTGGTTTCAGGTTGCGTGTTATGCAAATCGTCGATTCGATCGGCGACTATGCGTGCGTGCACGCACGTAAGTATATGCGTATCGGGTCGACGTGGAGGCTAGTTTGCCCGAGAACAGTTTAAACGATCGAACATTCACGTAAGATCGTAGTATCTGCTAATTGGAAGATTTTCAATAATTTAGGAAAGTCAGAGCAGGTTTGGTTCTTTGCTCGTCGCGAATTCGACCGCGGTCGTTGCCTCTGATACGCGTATTAATTCCTTGGCCGTGGATTATTCTTACGATCGGTTATCTCCGTCGCGTAACGGTGATATTCATATAAAGTGCTTAAACAGCAAACTGGAGACTGTGAGGCGACGCGAAAGCGGTTACTTCCGACATGGTAATACTTTGAACGTGTATCGTACCGCTCGGCGAATGAGTAACGGACCTGTCCGCCTCTCGTAAAAGGGAGATCCGAAGCCCGACCTGTCGACGTGACGCTTCATCTTCTCCGAGGACTGTGCGAGATTCGAGGACTGAAAACTCGATAATTGACAGTCCGAGCTCTGGACTATCTCGAGACCTCTCTCCTTCTTTCTCTTTCTTCCCGGGATAACTGGATGTTCGGCTGACACGTATTAGTGGTACCTTTAATGCGTCCTTGGAAACGTGCTCGATCAAGCATGTGTCGCGTGCATCGGTCGCGTGGTCTTTCAAGTCACAAGTAATTATTTATATCAACAAAGTGCATTGAAAGAGGCTGTCGTTAAAAGTGTCTCGTACGAAGATTAATAGACCGACTCTTCGGAGACGGAGAATTACGTGTCTTCCGTTCGAAGACGTAACATCGCGTGAATCAGTTTTGCACGTGCAGAATCATCGTCGTGCAGGACTGGCCGATTGCAAAAATTCCGGTCGTTTCAGGAAGTATCGCGTTTCTACCGTATATAAGAGCATTAACGAACAGTCATAATTTCCGTCCCTTTAATAAGGGAGCCGCCGGAGTAGCTCACGTAGAAGGAAGCTCGAAAAACGAGCGACGAAACGAGCCGGGGCTGCATATCTGATGTAACGAAACTCGTCGAGTTAGCCAGCCGCGAGTAGAGGCGAAACGCGAGAGTCTGCTAGCTCCGTGATCCGAACGTTTCAGTTTATGGGCGCAAACGGGGTCAAAGAGCACGAGATCAACGCGGAGGTGGAGACGCTCTCGGAGGTGAGGCCAAATGACGTTATGCAAATTGCAAAGCAAACTATGAAGTTCCGTGATCCCGCTACCATCGAGCTCTATCAGCCGACTCGATGCTTTCTAAAACCGAGAGACTCTGACCCTGAGAACTCTTCCACTGTTAATTATGACAATTAGCGGGACCGTGTCGTTTCTTTATCTCCCATCCCGCCCATTTTCCCGCGTTCTGCCCACTTGTGTACACTCGAAAGCGCACTCGGCCAAGGGTTCTACGATTCTCTGGCCCCGGGGAAAATCCATGGTGTCGTCGTCACCCCCGAAGAGACGACTTCCGCGTGCCGAGCGTGCCGAGGACCGAACAGATCCAGACTGGTCCCCGCGGCCTCTGGGACAGGTTGACGGCGAGCGGCTCGTTACGCGATCATCAGCGAGCAATCTCGACGCGAAAGGAGTCGTTGCTCCTTGGGGAAGCTCTCTTCGGTTTGTCGGTGCAAACGAGCCAGTCGCAACGAGCTTCCGTTACCATGTAAAATGGTCTGCATTTAGCCGCGCTGAAAATCCGGTCTGCCTCAACGGTCGCAAAGTACTTTGTTCTTTGCTCTTGAACGCCGACGTTTCCTCTCCTCGCGTTATCGGCTTCACGACGCTGGTATCGAAGAGGTTGAATCCAGGGTGAATCGTTTGCCCGACGTCGTATTAGTCGCGATGCAGAATATGACAAGGAGAAAGAAGCGTGATTGCAAAGTGCGCGTCGGTGGTGGTTTTCTATAAAAGCGTCGAACGAGGCACGATGCGGCGGATATTACCCGGGAAATCATTAGCACGGAGCAGCCTGTGGAAGAGCGAGCATCGCTCGGCCGTGTTTAGAGGTTCGCGAGGCGATTATATTGCGGGTTAAGGGGCTATCGGGTATTCATTACGCCTAATGACCTCTCGAAGCGGCGAGTGCTTTTGGGCACGAACGATGGAACGTGAGGCGGCACGGGAGAAGGTACTCCGAACAACGGGGTTCGATTACTCAGGGCCTCGACGTTCACACGAGGGTGCTCGAGCAACAGGTCGGCAACATGTACACGGCCTCTATTTATAGACCTACCTGAGCTAGAATTACGTGGGGTCGAGGATAAACCTCCTGACTTCTCGTCTTCACCTGAATCCACTACCCTCGGCCATATTTAGTTTGTTCGCGCCGGCAAATCGCGTTACATTCGTTGATTCGTTCGGTTGTATCGTAGCTTTACCCTTTGAGGACTAGCGACGCATATATGCGGCCTGAGAAAAAATTTAATTATAGTTTATAGCCGCTTGTATATACAGTTAGAGTTGAAAAATTGAAATACAACCGTTGAAATATGATTAAACAATTAGTAATCTATAATGTATGTGGATTAACATTGTAACTTGCTGATAAGAAGGTGCTTTTGTATCGCAAAATGAATGGCTATCTCTCAATATTGAAAAATGTCTCCGCCCGCAAAGGGTTAAGCTCGGGGGAAATTTTCAGATCTCTCGGAATTCCCGAATGTATTCGCGGCAAAGAATATACCCTCGTGGTTCGAGCGGACTGTCCGGTAACGCGATACTCGGTTAGCTTTACGGCATAGATCGAGATTCGTGTTAGATAGACTTTGCTAACGTTTACCGTGAAATAATTTAGGATCGGGTTCATAAATTCTACCATGGATCTCCGTTCTTTGGAATCTTAAGATCCTGAGTTAATGTTTAGAGAAAATTACTTCTCCAGCCGAGGTATTTTTATCGCGACTCGTTTCAACGGAGAACCTGTGCTCTTGCCATTATTGCACCGTTATAAATAAAAATGTATAGTCTGTATACATAGATTCTATATCGCGGCATAATTAACATTAATAGCACAACGGCCTACATGAGTATTCTTCCGCGTTCGAGGCGCCCGTAAAAAGTCCGGCACGCTGGAAACAGGATATCGGGCAGACGATACGCCGGATAAAAGGTGCTCGGTAAATTCGACCTTTCGTTTCGTGATGCCGACTAATCGCTTTTTCCATTATACACCGAGAGTAGTCCCATTTTTCGAAGATGACGTCAATCTCTGATTCGCGCCGGAAGAAACCCGAGCGGATCATGATGGTGCTCGTGGAATCTTCAGCCCGTCTCTCCTCCTCCCTCGTCGAGATTGAAACGTCCCCTTGGTGTCGATCGATTACTCGATCGTTCAGCAGCACGTAATAACGTATATTACAGGGAGATGCGGCGATTCCCCTGGTATTATAATATCTCGTCGAAAGATCGCATCGTGCCGGGTGCCCAAGAGCTTCGCAAGATACGCATCTCCTTCTTTTTCTCTCTTTACATCTCCCGTGTTTCTTCCTCAACGCTCTTTTGCCGTCGCCGTGGTATCCTGACCACCTTTTCGCAGGTAGGTATATATAGGCGCGCGTCGAGAGACCGATATAACGCGATATCGCTGCCATTACGGCGTAATATTATACCTTGTCACCGCAATAAAACGTTAATTTCACTGCGAGATTGATTATTTTTTGGCACACGTATCGAGAGGCTCGCCACGAATACCGGAAAGACTCGCTCGGCAAGGGAGAGGAGAGGATCGCGAAATTTTATCGTTATCCCCGAGCATGCTGTAGTGCCGTGCAAGCCTTTCGCCACCGTACAATTAACTCGATATTATTACCGTGCACATAACTTGGCCGTAAGTTACTTGCATTCTTCGCAACCACCGGGACTGCCTCTCTTCTGTATATCTTCCGTATGGATCTAGAAAAAAAGTAATAAAGGCGTAATCCCACCTTCCACGGCTAGCGCCGTTCTCCTTCTTTCTCGCTTTTTCTTCCCGCCGACGTTTCGCTCCTGGATAACGCCGATCCCGGTGCTTCCTTTTCCACGAGCGTGGAAAAATTCTGGATAGTCGACGTTAACTTCCGTTTGGTATCGCTCTTTTCGCCTTCCTTCTTTTTTCTTTCTTCCTGTTCATTCGTTTTTCTTACGGCGGAAGTTTCTTCTTATCTAATCTCGTTTCTCTTTCTCTCGGCTCTCGGCTCGTCGGAGAGGTTTCCTGCTTTCAGGATTTCTCGCGCTTATTTGTGCAATCTCTTAAGTAGCCGTTTTTCAGGCGATTTGGACCTTTACCCTTTTCCATTCCACGTTGTTATCACCTCTAGACTCGATCTTTTTCACGCGTCCTCATTTTCACTTTTCAGAGATTCTCTTCCCGTGATGAAAGGGTGGAAGGAAGGAGGAAATTTAGAAAGTGCTATAAAAGCGAGACCTCTGTTTTTTTCTCTCTCTCTCTGTTTTGTTCTTAGTTAGCGAGAGTCTTTTCCATGTTGTCTTTTCCTTCACGAGACCTTATTCTTTCCTCCTTCTTCACCTTCTATTCTTCTTCGTCTCACCGGCAGCCTGGCAAGAGCAAACTCACGGAGCTGCCGAGTTTCCGGCGAGAAGTGCCTAGGTCGTGTAAACACGAACAGAGTCTCGGGAATGCGACGACTTCTTCACGGATAATCCATAAATGGTTGTTTTGTTCGGTACGTGGTGTGTCTATTCTCCTGCTGAGCATTTCGCACGCGTTCCGTTCAGAATCGCCACGCTGCACTTTCGAGATTACTTTCTAGCAAAATGTCACGTCGATTACGATACCTGCCCTCTCATAGTTTCTAGATTGTAATCGCAATGTCATTGTCAAACGTAAAAGAGAGCGAGATGATTAAAAAACATTTTTTTAAATCTGCAGATCGTTTCAAAATCACGTACTGCACGATTCGTCTCGGTTCTTATGGCAGTGTTCTAATTGTACGTCATTTATTTTCTGATTAAATATCTAGTCTTTTGTCTTAGACTGGGCGTTGAAGTCTATTTAACGAGGCAATTTGAATTTATATTGAAACTTTGATTATGGACTCATATGTGCAATTAGCGACAGTTACAAGTATGATAATGAACTGATGGCAAAGAGATAATCATGAATATCTCTGAGTCATATATTCTGCGTTTCGAGACCCTTAAACTTCTGTTTTAGACTATGCGTCCAAGTCTATTTAACGAGGCAATTCTAAATGATATTAAAATTTGATTATGGACTTGTGCGATTAGCAATAGTTACAGGCATGATTACGAACCGATGACAGAGGTAACCACGGACATCTCTTAATTCCTGCAAACCGCCACGATTATCAATCTCTTCGACAACATGGAATATACCAAACCGCCGCCCTTCCAATCAACCCCCACCGACCCTGTAATACCTGAACTCCAGCCTCGGACGTAATTTGCACGAAATTAAAATGCCCATAGATGCTCGCGCGAAAAGTGTCGGCAAGGAGAGTAATCATCCGTCGAAGATTGCATCGGGTGTCGCGATCGCGATTCCCAGCAGGAAGAGAAGATATGACCGACGATCGGAAACAGCTGGGCGTTCCAATCGCGTCAGTTCGTATCAGGCCGCGTAATAACAGGAAGGCGAGCCATGATCGCGGTAATTAAAACGCGCCACGTTGTAATCTTCAGTCCATTAAAGCCCATCAATTACGCATGCCCTTCCTTCGGCGGGTAGCATCGCGGAGAGGATCTCGGGCCGGGTAGTGCATAATTCAGAACGAGTTTCGCGATAATGGTCGTCGGGACGGTCCAATGAATCGATAGGTTCTTGGAAAAGGGACGTGATTTAAGGGGTCGGGACGAAGGCCTCCTCTCTACTTCACGGTTCTCGATTAAAGTTTTTTGCTGCCGGGAGATTTCGTCCTAATGATTCCTTCGTGGGTCCGGCAGACGTCCGAGACAATGTGGTATAATGAATCCTATTATACGGAGCGGAGTTTCGGGGGCGAATGCTCCTCGCCGCGATGAAAGGGAATTTAATCGATGACCCGTAAGAAGATTTACAAAAGTAACCGTAGCAATTTCATCCAAGCGCGACGACCCTTCGTGTCTACGAACCGACTCTGCCTTATTATTCCATGATAATGAAAATTGATCGCTTCTATCGACAAGCTTGCAAAAAGCGATTAAAATGCGACGACATTCCAAGCTTGCAGAGCTATTCTGACCGATAATTTCACGATAATGAAAATTGATCTTTTCTACCGTATTTTGCAAGCAGCATAAATTATTTTCGTCCTTAGAAATCACGACGTGATTAAATAAAAAAGTCTCTTAATAAAAAACAAGTATTATACGAGTCGAAGGAGACTCGATGAGAAAGAAGCGCAAAATTCTTAAGGGATCCAACGTCCGCGTAGTCGCCGGCCATTTCCCTTTTTCTCGATGTCATTATCTTTCCCCCGGCGTTGCTCGTCGGATTTATAACACTACTTAAGACTCTTCTTTACGTTTATCGGACATAAAGCGACCGTAACGCCGTTGCCGCGGTAATCTCGCCCCGTTACGTAATATTCCATGCTTCCGCCATATATTTCATCCTGCATTCCTCGACTTCCTCCTTAAGGCGACGTACTTGGAAGTTCATCGGGCGGTCAATCGAACGAGAAGGAAGTATCGAGCGGTGTCCGATTATTTCTCCTCCGGCTCTGTGAGCTATCTCTTCCTCTCCTCGGACGGGCGTGATCTCTCGGTGAGCATCGAGCTCTCCAGGTTTTGCACGGCGAATAGTTATACCTATAACTCGCCGCCATCGTGCCGCATTATTGGCCGCCATGGCCAGGCTACGAGATAGAGGTGCGCCGGAAATTGTCCGTTATGAGGAGCACCGGTGATTAATTATTATGCAAACTAGCGGTACCGACGTTCCTCGTCCTTTAATTCGTCTCGAAGATGCTGTCGTTTCAGCCGCGGCTGCACGGCGTCTCACCGAAACGTCGATGTTCGATGGTGTTGGAACGATGTGGTAAATGGGTTATCGTTTCTTAGTCTGGCCACGATTAAAGTAGAATGGTTGTTGCGGTTTTATCGCTTGCAATACTGATAAAGTGTTTTACGAAACGGTGGGTGGAGGCTCGTCAAGGTAACCGAATGACGGAGGACGAAGTAATTGAATTAACACTGAACCTGTCGGGTTTATATCTGTTATATTGAAATATATGAAATAAGTACTTTGGGAATTAAGATTTAAAGAGGTGAAAAAGATTGTCAGTTAAATTTTTGTTTTATACGATAGACCTAAAATATTTACTGAATGGCTATTGAATCAATTTGGGTAATTTTTAGAAAAAATCAGAAAGCGGTCGTTTGACCGCCATGGTAGGTTTAGTGTTAATTCGTAACGCTGCACAGTGCACAGTTTTGCCAAAAGATCAATTTTCTCGTATTGTTTTTTTTTTCTTTTATATCAATTCCTAAATGTTTGTGGATTACAGTGATAGTAGAATTAATGAAATTTGTCAAAAATTGTAGTTACAATAAGCGCTTAAAGTTGGAACTGTTTCTTGAGACCAATTTCTATCGAAAAGCGCTGCTGCAAGTACCGATAGGATTTATCTTAACGCGGATGAAACTTCGTGGAGAAGAAGAAATTAAGTCTGGTGTTTTATAGTACGGTCCTGAAAAATTCTGAGATATTTAATATGGATTTGAGAAATTTCTGTGAAAATTTGTCGTCATTTTGGCAGCCTTGGAAGTTAAGCGCTGACTATAGGCTAAACTTGGATGAATCTTCCTTGCGATAAAGCACGATAGAATTAAATATCGTGAATTGCAAACTTCAGCGTTTCAAGTATCATTATAATGTGGGAAAATTGACGAAAAATTGGAACGGTGATTGATGTACGCAATCATTTAAAATTCTCGCACGGAATCGTAAAATAAATCCTAGCGGAACATTGTGCAACGATTCAGTCCACGACACTCGAGGACGATACTCGATCGAAGATTACATTTCACGCATATATACAAGTCTAACGAGAAACGCGACAAGACCCGCAAAATTCCCAGGGCATATACATGAAGAATACGTGGCATACGCACATTGTGGAATGTCGATCGATCGTTTCGTGAAAGGCGGATTACCGTGGGGGATTCGAGGGCCTCTTAACGCCTTTGCGAGCTTGGCAGGTGAAGCGAGAGAAGAGGGACAGAAGAGCCGCATAAAATAAGCAGGTAATTGAAAATATTTGCATACCGTATGGCTGGTAAATGCGGAACTTGTCGGGCCGATGTTCCATCGATTTGCGTGTCGAATGATTACCAATCGTAATAACGGGTTTAACGAACGAATGTGTTTCTTTGGCTGAGATTCAGTGCTTGTAAAGGAGCGGTCTGTTATTTTAAGTATAAGCGACGACGAAGTCCTGCCAACCAATTTTAACCTGCCTCTCGGGATATTTTTGGATAGGAATTTTCAAAGAATTACGTAACCGGGGTCGGAGTTAATCGATTCAGTTCGAAAGCAGAGGCTCCGTTCGAGTGTACCGTTAAAATACACGGCAGTTCGGCTACTCTTTAATCACTGTCGCTCTTGATACTGGAATTTGTTTAGGAACGTAGATCCCGACGCGACGTTCACGCAGAGAACGACCGGTAATTACAATAATAATGGCCGGAGGAGAATCGCCGCGTTCCTCGGAGAGAATGCGGGGATCGCATAGGAACAAGAGCCTTTCCTTTCATCCCTCGGCCTGTTTGCACATCAGGGAAACCCTCGAAGTTGATGCATCAGCGCACTGTTTGCCCTACGTTTACATGGAAACCCAGAAATACCGAGTTTGCTTTGGGCGCGGCACCCCTCAGTCACACGTTTTCTACCGACTTATCCTCAAATGGACCGAGTTCTTTAACTCCGAGATACCACACCACTTAGCGAGAAGCCGTCGACTGCAAACAGGGCGCTTGTATCCATGGGAAGTTTCATTCGAATCTCGGCAACGTGGGAAAACCCTGGATCGTCGATTTACTACGAATCTATCACTGTTTTTACCGTAACATGCAAAAAGTTCGAGCGAAATTTCGGAAGAAAGTTTCTCTTCGACGGGTGACAAATTTAACTTACGAAATGTAGAATATAATTCTGCACCCTCTGCTCAGACCCGAAGGTCGGGGCCTAAGTATCTTTAACCCCTTGCCCTATAACAACGAGTGACACTCGTGATGCGGTTGCAGTAACAGGAAATTTTGAAGCTTCTCAAAAATTGTCAAATTGAGAATGTCAGTAGAACACGATACGATAATATTATCCCTATGTTGTTAATATTGCTTCAAATTCTAAGATATATCAGGAATCACTGCCATATTTTTATTTCAGCAATTTAATTCTCAATTATTGCGGAGGCAGTCACAAAAGAACTCGTAGGACAAGGGGTTAACTTTAACCATCACCTTCATCTTGTTCAGCAACAATAGAATTTCCCTTTCCAAAAACCGGTCAATATCACCGAATGCAGTCCTAAGTTGAATCTCTCTCTTTCACTATATCTTTATCAGTTGTAATTAAGTCTCGATGGATTCAAGGCAAAAGTATCCTCAATGAAAATGCCTTACCAGTCACATCTCGATTCCTCGAGCCATAAACGTCCCTACACCCTCGCTCTTTTCTTGAAGAAAGCTTCCTATTAAGGGGGGATTCCCATTTCTAGTGTTGAAAAATCGTGTTTTTTTAGGAATTTTTATTAAGGAAACCATTAGATAAATCGTTGTCATAATTCACACGTGCAGTTATTATGTATTCAGTGAACTACAGTTAAATTTTTAAATGATTATCTTGAAAATTATGGCTTTCACGTCGTTTGAGGTGGGACGCCTCCTGAAAATTCCCGCTCGCTATCTCAGCATACGTGCGCGCCGAGTTCGTTATTGACTCATAACTTTGTCAATTCAACGAATTTCGGATTGAAATTTTGCACATTGTTTCTCAAGAGTATGAACTACAATAATAATAAAAAAAAAAAAAACACAAATTTTTGAAGCCGTGAAATGGGAATCCCCCCTTAAGTTCAAATACTTCAGACACTCGCTTCTTACCGCCTCGACGAAAGAAGCATACCAATCAACGTCAAACATCCAAAGAACAACGAACGGATCTAGAATGAGTGCAAAGTCGATTTGATCGGGTATTCAGGCAATCCGTCACCTTCGCCGTCGCGATTCCCGGTAATGTCGAGGTGAAGGAACCTTAATGACTGGATACCGAGGATGGGAGGAGAGTTAAAGAAACGCTGATCCTGTCCTCCCTGGAAGAGGCATGCGCACCTGTGTGTCGAGCCTTACCGAAGTAACGTGCTGGATCCCTTAGCGAGTCACGATGGCCAGTCTTCTTGTACAAGGTTTTCAGATCGACGCGACATCCCGACTAGGAAACCAGTACAAGGAAGTACAGGACGATAGCTGGAAGAGTTTGCACTCCTGGGAAGTAGCTACGACGAATGTATATGAGATTTCACGGAATCGAACGTGACTCGGGGAGTTTTGCCATGGCGTACACGACGAACGATTCTGAAATAAATGTGTCGGGAAAAGCCAAGTAATTCCGCGAACTTGTTTCTATTCGACGAATGAACGAATATTGCCCACGAGAGATACAATCATTGCCATTTAAATTTTTGTAATCGTGCATTCCCGCTTGATAATGCATCGGGTACAATCTTCCGGTGTAATCGTGACCGACGTGGGTATACGATTTTAAGTATTCCGGAGAATTTTCTCAAGCGATTATGAACCTGACGAAGAAAATAAAAGGTGTCCAAAAGGTACGGTAAGATCGGTGAGGTAGAAAGAAAACGAGACAAAAGATAGACCTGGTGCCGGCGAATGCGAGATCTCATTGTCCTCGTCGATCCAGGTGCGAGTCTCCGCGCATCAAAAGCGTTTCGTGATTAATACTCCTACGTCTCTCTGATTCCAATGATTTTCACATACTTAATGAACCATGAGCCATCAGGGTGTCAATGATGCACGGACGAAGAAAACAAAAAGATCAGCGCGCTCGCGCACAAACTACCCAACGCGACACCGTTGTTCCGGTGGGCCTCTATAAATAGGATGGCGGAGAGCTTGATGATCAATATTCGTACATCCGGTTGGCTCAACGATCCGCCGCTCGCATTCGGATGTTCCTGCGAGAATCCAACGGGAAGTAGAATCTCAGACGGATACTTTGGCAGCGTTCTCTTTCGTTATACTGACAATCGTACGTTTCTTTTTTCAGGAAACCCATGAAGAAGATTGGCGCGACGAGAAGATCGGCGCGAAAAATTCGAAGACCGCGCGAAGATAAACTCACGATCGGAATAATGGCAACCGGTGTAGTTGAACGATGCAACCGGAGGTGTTAGTGGACTATAAAGAGAAGGAGAAGAGAAGGCTGTCGGCTCGTGCACGAGCCACACAGCGGGACACTGTTGTCCCCGTGGCCCAGGTGGACGGCCACCCTCGAGTCTCTTTCCCCTCTCTGAAGAGAGTGCATGGTACAAAGAAGGTTACTCGTCGAGGAACCAGCAAGGAGACCGGTAAAGATCGACTCGTTGCCGGAGGACAAGGCGCAAGGGAAATAATGTGACGATGGCGAACCGGATGCGAGCTTGCGGGCCACGAAGAGCCACCCAGTGCAGGGCCAGTGGAGTTGTCTTACCCCGTGTAAACGCAAGATACCATCTCCATCGACTTCTGCCGCCCATTGGGGCCCACCTTTAAGACAGGTTCATACGACGACAAAACCTGTCGACGCTCGACACGTCAGCCTTGAAAGGATGATAATCGCTCGTAGGGACACCCACGAAACGCCACGTCGTTAGACCGTTGCTCGGAGTAATCGATATGTTATGAACGCTATCGTTTCCTGCTAACTCACACCCTACCTTGGATACTTTCGCGGTAATAGTAATTAAAGTTTACGGCTCCGGTGATGGCCGATTTCAGATACATCGATAGAACGGAGAATCTAAGGACTCTCGCGAGTTTCAATCTCCGGATGATGGAGAACCGTTTTATCCGAAGGCGGATTGAATGCGTCTCGAATTTCTACGGCATCTTCTCAATTTCGAAACCCTATCTCATCCCGTAGGACTCGGGGGTAAAATGGGAAAGTTATCGTCACGATATTCCACAAGGAAGCCCAATATCGCGCGAACCCTTCGCCGCCGTCTGCCAGGCGCAATCTAGGAAACGTAAGAAAATCTAGCTACGACGTAGCAAAATGAAACTAAACGAGCCGAGGAGGAAAACACCGGGAGGATGAGAGAAGAAGGAAGAAGACGGACGCCTGAACGTGCTACTCTACCTACGGTTCGGATAGAATAGACCGAGGTGAAGCGTACTCTGTTACTATCTTATTACGAGCCTCCGCAAATGGTCTTCATCAAGGTAAGACCGTGTTCTACCAGCTCGTCGTTTCCTCCCCCATCGCTCCCCCTTTCGCTCCTTTCTTTTCTCCCGGTTATTCCAACGGCGTCAGAATACTCGGGAAGGAGGATGGCTTTCGTTCGTTCTGGCGATCCTGAGGAGGAGAGAGGTGAGACCGTGAAGAGGAATGGAAGAGGAGCGAGACCGAGAGGAGGCGGTTTGACGTTATTAATCTCGGAATGGCCGTCACGCGCGACGACGCTCGTGGTTTCGTCGTGGTACATCAGGATGGATAGATAGGGAGTACCAGCGCCATGACTTCCAGAGTTCATTCTTCATGGTCGAGTGACTTTTGCGTATATACGAACGCCGGACGATTAACGATCGTACCGGCGTTGCCGCTCGTTAAGCGACAGTTTTCTTTTTCGTCGGGGGCCGAGGGGTTGAGGAGGGACGGAAGATCGAGGAGAGCGAGGAGATGGAACGGGTACACACCGAGATCATCCCCTTCGTCCAAGACGAATGGTCCGGACTCACCGCGGGATACATTATCGCGAGGATGGCTTCGCACGTGTGTGCATGCAACGGGTATGCAGGAGCGCGGGGCGACACTTTCGTAGAATCGTGGATCGAGTACGTGACGGCGATGGTGATCCGATGGAGGCCCTACGGTCAAGGTCGCACGACTAATAATAACTCGGGAGATACCGATTTATTTCACCTGGCATCGAGACGTTTGGGGTACGAGGAGTCGTATATCTGATCTTGGAAAAGGATCGTACGATGGAAACGATGTATCGACGAGAAAGATGAAAAGTAAAGTGGGTAAAAATTTACTTGGCACCTCAGAGATAATGTGCTCTGATCACTAAATATATCTTATGTCTATGCCTCGGAGTGGAAGATGTCTAGATGCAACATTTGTATAGGGAGATCGATATTGGGGATTTAATTGGTGAGATTTTGTGCAGCATGTATTAGGGTTAATTTTTTCAAACGAAACTTCTTGAAATATTTAAATTCTGAGTTGAGTATAGGTAGTGGGTTTTGTATCGTTCGAAGAAAATGGAACATGGCCGAGCAAACGTGCCCATGCGATTAGTTACATAATTGTGAATTAACCCATTGCCGGAGAGTTTTTCTCGCTTCTCTTGCGCAAGTAATTGTGTGAGAATTTTGACAACAATCGTAGGAAGCAATTGGCCGGGGTATGCGGCGAGTATGCGAAGATCCACGGCTATATAAAAGTGAGTATGTTCTTTCAGGGGATTTCCTATGCGTCACGGTTCCGCTCCAATTTCTGACGACTATCGACGAACCGGCCAAACGAGAATATACGGAAATTTCATCAGTTCTGTGTGAATAATTACGTGACGGTAGACGTGTGTACGTGTTAAGTGCAGTTAATTAAAACGTATTCCGTTGGAATTGAAATAAAGATGAGGAGGATAGAAAGGATATTAATGTACCAAGTAAAACTGAAGTTTTACTTTGGAATTGGTCTCCTTAATCATTCCTCTGACGTGCTAATTGCATCGAAACAGAAACTAAGCGATGCCTGGTAAGTTTACCGTTACGGACACGCCGATTACCAATGGAGATTAGTTCTCACTTGGAATCGTGTTTGTCGTATCTTCGTCGAAAACGTTAGCGGAATTTCTTCCTAAACGATTAAGTGGATGCGCATACGTTTAATCGGAACTCCGAGAGAATTGCCTAGAAATACGGGCAATCATCGATGACGACGATTTTCCACCTTTTTCCTGCATTTCATACAGATCCGTTAGCTCCCCGCGATCCTGATGAATAATTGATCGACGCGGTAACTCGGGGAAAAAGTCGTTTTCGCAGGAACGTATTGCGAAAGTCTCTGAATTGAAAAGCCATTCGCCCGGTTATCGTTCGTATCGTCGTCATCAATCTCTTTCGCGCCTCGAATTAGTCATCCGTGATTTTTACGCCCGTCGAAGTAAGCAGCTTAGAATACAATCTGTTCCTCGTCATTTATCAAATTCCGACGCGATAACCGAAGCAGATCGTGAGGATTGTTGGCGAACATACGAACGAACGAGCTCGAACGGACGCGTTGGATAACGTTAGATTCTTTTTAATATTCCCATTAAACCGGTTTCCAAACGTGACTGTATTCGATAGAAGATGATGTCATGGAAATATTATGGGAACTTACGTCAACCATTATTGCGCGCAAACCCCCGAAAAAAGCGAGTCACGGAATTGCAAATTTCATTTCTCATTAATGGGAGAGCAGAGCTAGAAACGAGACCACGTTAACGAACAGAATAATACGGAATGGTACGAGAAACGTTCTCGATTCGATCACCTTGCCTTTAATTCCCTGTATAATGTTACGCGCTATTGTACTTAATTCCACGTTCTTACGGTACACCCGAAGCGAGTTCCATCGCGAGAACTTCTTACATCCCCGTAACTGCCTCCGTTTTATTGCCGAGGGTAATAAATAACGATGCAAACTTGCCGTAATACAGCGAGTTCGGTGGGAAATGGCGGTGCAATTAAATCGAATGTACTTCAATGTCCCATTAGAATTTCACCGAGGCTATGAACTCTTCTTTCCATCTTGAAATTTATTCCTTCATTTAAAAAAAAAAGAAACGCTTGAAATCTCTGACGAGATAGACAATAATCATTTATTGTACGATAGCACGTGATTCAGGATTTATTTATAGAATCCAGTCGATAGGAATCCGTTGGTCCTCTTTTCCTTCTTTCCTGCTGCCGGGACCACCTGTTACGAATACCGGACGATCGAATAAGAAAAACGGAATGATCTATAAAGTTCGCTATGCGACTCTATAAAATAGCCCAGGTAACCTGTTACCGGTTTCCGAATCGTTTCGTCGACGAACGGCGGTCGCGTGCACGTTTCTACGGTTCGCTTCTCTTTCACGGGCACTCATGGGAGAGAAAGAATACGTCGATGGTGAACGGTGGAAGAACGAGAATGAAAGACTCGGATAGGTTACCGACCGGTTGTCACGGACAATTCGGTCGGTCGACAAACCGGCAGGTATGCCTATGTTATTACACGAACTAGGCCAATAGTGCAGGTTCGCTAAAGCAAACTGGATTACCTTTGTTTTCGTTTGCCCGAGAACAGGGCTGTCCCTAAAGTGTTTTAGGTCGTCGACCGACTAACCGAATTTAAAAAGAGTACTTCGGCTTATCGCGGTCGACAGGTTTTGACGGAGGTCTTGCACTTTGTATTTGTATTTGTTTAATTGAGTATAGTACCCGAATTAAAAGTAGACTCATGCAATTATACAGCGCAATATGTTCTGAACGTTTTGAGATATGAAATTGCTTGTGAACTAATTGGAATCCCCTGGGCAGATGGAACTTTAAACTACCGTTATCTGTAGCTTGTCCGAAATGTTTCGCAGACGGTTTAACACGTTGAATACCGTGGAAGTTACCGTTGACTGGCGTTGCTAAATTTAATGGAATTTCTGATGATTTTTAAACGGTAATATTCTCGAGTTTGTTAATGTATTTAATACGAAATTATTACTCCAAAATAAGTAACGTTCTAATAAATATTTAACTATTTTCACTTTCGGTGCTTCTCTTCTACAAAAATGTGATTTTATTAGAAAAACTTCACTGCAATAAGAGTAACCATACGGACAATAACCCAGACGGTCGATATTCAACGCATCAATCATCAATTCAGAATCACATTTATTCCATTTTGTATCTCAAAACGAATAGAATTTCGTAAAATTAATTCGCATGGTGTTCTCGCGAAAGATGAAACTCAAGTCGACAGACCCCAGTCAAATCCGAAGTTCCACCGATAAAGGCAGCCGATCGTTCAATACCAATATCTCACGTTCGGCTCGTTCGATTATCGCCGTTGAATTTTCCGTTTGGCAATTCGTCGAGGTAAATATTCGCGATCGAGGCACGCCGGGAACGAAATCGCACCAAAGTCTCGTCGATTAGCGTTCTAAAAAGCGTTCGTGCGCTCGTGCAATACGTGCGACGAGTCCAAAGGTCTGTCGAGCGGAGCGAAGAGGCGATTCGTGCGCGCATTGAAATTCTCTCCGATCTCGTCGGGGCAGAGTAGCCGATTTTTATCGAGTACACGACCGGTTACCGCGGGCGGAGCTCATAAACCGCATTCGACATCGAAGCACGGCCAGGCACGTAAGGAATACGAAGTATCGCGATCCTCGCCGGCAGACTCATTCGTCGTATTTCAATTGACGCGAGAGAAACCGTTCGATCCCGAACGGTCCGAGAAACTGAACGTAATATCGATTACAAAACGACACCGCGCGAATTCCATGCTCACATTAATCGTGGCTCGCGCGAGCCCCGCAGATTGCAGAAACGCGATAGCGATCGCAACTGTAGCGTTTAATTGCGGCCAGGCATTTGAAGACTTTAATCAACTTGTTACGGAGACGCGTCAATTACGAATTAATACGTTGACGTGGACGAGCGATCGTATGGCGACGTAATATCGCGGATATAAAAGTATAATTGAATAATCGATGAATATCTGTGATTATCTGTTTTTCTGCTTTTTCACGAGTACCTTGGACATCGAGATTCCTTCGATATGGAAGATTTATTATGATATAGTCACTAGAGGTGTTAGTATTTTACCAAAACGAAAGGTCCTCGGCGAAATGACCGTTGCAGATGAAAGTGCAGAACGAAACAATCGAATATTGTTATTTTAACTCTTTGAGGCATGGCGGGATTAAAAGCGTCCCACCTATAAAATTTATACTATTATATAACTTTGCTAATAAATATAAACCAACTTTATTCAATCAAAAAAAATTGTCTGTGCAACATGGGTCAGTTTATTTTCTGAATTCCCGTGCCTCAAAGAGTTAAACAGGGTAAAATTCATCTAGTTATAATGCACCGGCATTTTGTCACTGACCGTAGTCGACATTCGGACGGTTAAATTCGGACACAGTGTTAATCAGTGTAGCATATCGAATGAATCGCGCTCGGAGAATGTGTCTTCAGAGACCGACAGGTATAATTTAACTTTTATGGCACGCCGTGAGAGGTGGCGATGCCGGTTTTCATGATATCCCGAATTTCCCATGCACGAACCGGTGCCTGTAATCTCCGACTGACAGAAAGCCGATAGTTTATCTTCTGTTTTTCGCGACGGCACGTAAAACTGTCCGTCCTCCGTGATTCGCTCGTTCGACGACCTGCCGCGTAAGATTTGGCGCAAAATGAAAATTTCAAAAGTCCCCCCCACCTCCGCGTCGATCCGTCTCGCGCACGGCGAGTCAATGGCCGAGAGTTTAAATAAATTTCACGGATCCGAACGTTAGGTTAATTCGCATTCATGTGCGCGAGTCCAGCTGTATCCAAATTCTGTGATAATCGCGACAAGGATGTTTCGTGCTCGAGAGCTCTAAAGATCGATGCTTAGAAACGTAAAATTCCGGCCGAAAGGCGACGTTATATTGGCAAATGTCCGCAGCACGTGCACAGAATCGAAAGAATGTATCGACGTGAAATAAGCGTCTATTGTCGAGACACAAATATTAGAGAGCGTTTAGAAAGAAACTTCTATCCGAGGTCGATGATTTAAGTTTGTAACGGAATCCATACGGGAGAAGAGACAACGGCGCGGTTCCTAACGAAAGGACGCAAAATGTGCAATTGGACGGAGATTCGGCGAGGATCATTTGAATTTTCGACCGTTAACGAACGTTTAACGAGAATGAATAATTGATCGGCTCTTTTGAAATTCCGTAGCACGTTGAATACAGAATTTCACGGGCCGATGGGCCGTTCCTCTGTGCTCGATATTTTTAATACCCCTTTTTCAATAGGGAAGAGGCTGCTGCCCGGCGAACCGTTCGCGGAGATGGTCTTTTTTGAAGCTCTATGTACCACGTCCGACGTCGATACGATGCTTCGGCACTTTTAATGCTCGATCGCCTCTAAATGGCCCCGACGTTCAAAGACGTTGCTGGCCGTTTGTCAACCGGGATATAACGGCTCACGATTGCAACATATTAACGTTCAGTGACACTTTCGTTGACACTCGAAGGAGCAAGACGATAAAAAGGAACGATCGATCATTTCCGACGTTACGCTACGCTCCGCTGACGTACCGCGACCCGAGAATTAATTTTTTAATCGACCTGCTTCCGGCAATTTCGGGGGTGAATAGCCATCGCGTCGGCAACTGACAATTTCATTCGTGTGAATGCCTTTGACGATGCCACGATGTCATAGAATTTTGGTGTACTCGGGCACATGGTTTAATATAGATGGGAATTGTGAGTTGTTGAATTTCTGATTGGACGTTTAATTTTTTACGAATTAACCTACTATTGTTAGCTTGGAATATCGAGTTCGTCTCGTGAGGTAGAAAATTGAATGACAGAATTACAAAATGTGAAAGATTGAAAAATTCCGTAAAATGACACATTCTATTCTATATTATATTCTATTTTCATATCTTCAACTACGGATCTAAGTAGCAAAAATCTATCGGTAAATTATTTCAGCGATGCTATATTTAAATGTAAGAGAAAGAAATCCTAAGGCAAAAGGTTAACGACACGTTTCATGAAGTAGAAAGACATTGAAAAAATTGCGTAAGAACATCAAGTACCGAATGGAAGGAAGATTCGAAGAAAAAATTCGAAAGACCGGTGTAAATTTAGACTGGCGGAAGTGAAAGACGAAGAAATCGGTCGATCGACGTTACGAAAAACTCGGACTCTTTCAAGAATACCGGTATCGGCTGACCGGGCCGAATTCGTGCCGCGACACGAGGCGCATCTCTACGTTTTTACCGTTTCGTGCGAGTCTACGTGATTCAAACGCTCGCTCAAGCGAGGACCCGAACCGGGGCCCCGTGATGGCACGTTACAAACGCGTGAATTCTTGTGCAACGATTTCTGGCGCGAGCGATGCTTTCACCGCGATAGCGGCATCGATAATTCCTGATCGGTCGATTCATAAAACTCGCTTCCTCGAGGATGTAATTCCCTAGTTGTGTAGCGACGCACGCAAGAAGAAGCTGAAGAAACTTCTAATGCGGGCAAAAACTGTAGATAAATTATCTGTCGACGTATCAATCGATAGCCTCATGTTCGAAGCACGTCAAACATAATCGTTCATCCGAGGCAAGAAGCCGATACATCGAAAAAGTCGCGTTCAGCTTCACGAGCAACGTACCGAAAGAAAACTCGAGTACTAGAAAGAACTAGAGTGTTAAACGTTTTGGAATCTACGTGCCTTTTCTTTCGTTATCTTCAAACACTTGAGACATCGAATCGCATCTCTTTGATGCGTAATTTAACGGGTCGTCGGAGAAGGGAAAATTCTGTTTATGCAATTTCACGGTTAAATACGATCGGAACGTTTAACGCGATTTTCCTTCGGCGTTTCCGCGATCGAGGGCAATTAAGAGCCCAAGAGAATTGATTCGCCACGGTTATTGAACTGCGTAGATCGCGTGCCTTGGGATCGCTTCTTGCATAGAGTCCATTACTCCATTTTATTTTCGTCGCGGTATCTAATGAGCAACGGAGCGCCGCTGCCCATCGTCGATACAGGCGAAAGACGGTCTCGGTAATTAGCGTTTAGTAATTAGCAATTAGTTGGGCGAGCGAGGTAAGAACCAAAGTAATCAGTATTGTATGGCCCTTCTGGCGCGCAGAAAATGTGCATGCAAATCGCATACGCCGGCAGCGGATGGTGTGTGCATGCCTCCATTTTTTATTCCTCCCCTCTCTGAAACAACGACTTTTTCGTGCGATTACCGGACGAGAGCGCATCGGCATGCGGATTTAACGTTGTAAAAACATCGGCGGATAATTGAAAAAGTCGTCGGTGCATCGTAAAATCGATGCGTAAATCTCCGGAGGAATCTGTAATACATGCCCGGAAATTGTTACGCTCGCCGGACGTACGAAGCGATGGGACGAATAATTGACTTTTAATCGGATAACAACCGATACCGACGAGACACGATCCCCCTATCGACAACTAATTACCAACGATTCGAGAATCGAATGGTACAAGTTAGACGTTAGTTTTAATGGGGACGTTAATCGTCAGAAGTTGGCATAGAAGTTGCGATATTAATTAGACATCGTTATCCCGTATAAGATCGTTCGCTACGAGCCCTGCATTTCCAAGGAAAAATGATTCGGTGTATCGTGATCGTAGATCGGAATAAAATCGCAACTCTTGGAGCGTAGTCGAAGCGTAACAAATTCGTTCCTATTATCTCAACACGCGGGAATTTGTTGCTTCTAGAAATATCCCCTTTGTTGACGCGAATAATCGTACGATGGGTAAGAACTTTATCTTCCTTGAATCATCGTACGAGAATCGAGATATCGCGGCAAACTTCGTCGTCCTCGTTGTCGTCGTCGTCGTTCTCGTGGCATTAAGAGGAGAATTCGATCCACCGCAGGAATTCCTCGTTTATTCACGCGCGTTACTCTTCATCATCGTCGCAAAGGAAGCCGGAGCAGTTTACTCCGACGGGCACAAAGGGGTTCCGTGGGTCCCCCTTATAGATTCCTCTAGTTTACATTTTTCGTTTCTGTTAGCCGCGTCGCTCGTAGGGCGATCCATTATTCCGATCCCTGGAATTTTTCTGACTCATTATACTGGCGCGCGCGCGCGTTTTGTGCCGGCCCTATTTTATATTCCCTTTTATCGGCCCTCACAACAGGAAAATCGATACAATTTCGGCTGTTAGCTTTTGTTCCGAGCAAACGAATCGATCTGGTTGCGTTGGGTTTGCTCAGCTTTCATGAATACTTGGGAATTTTACTTCGATTCCACGGCAACGTTACAACGAGTAGGTTTAGACGGAGTAAATGGCTTCTAAGTCTCGATCGTTAAGGAATTTCAATTTGAATCGTGTCTTGTACCTCGATGTACGATCTTCCGGATATTGCGCATTCCCGAGATCTTCGGTGTACTCCTTGGTATTCACGTATCGGCAGCTTGTCTCGGTATTCGGACACTGTTTCTTAATTGTACGAGGTGCTGGTACACGTCTGACTAGCCTTCGTTGATGCAAGTCGGCACGCATACATATTGCATACCGCCTTGAATTATTTAGGCATCGGAACTCTGACTTTGCTCTCAAGATCAGAGGGTCCAAGTTCGCGCGAAGGTTGTCGGATGAGTTCCTCGCGAAAAAAACACTATTATGGATTCTCATCGATAAATATAGATCGATCGTAGAGCTATCGGTTCCCTCGCGAGTGAAATATTCTTTTGATACCGATCTCGAATGAAATTTATTCAAAGAGTTCCGATCATTGCACGATATTTTCAAAGAAGATAATTTTTCTAATAATAGCAAGAATTTGAAATGGAAGACGTTAACGAAATTATATTTTCTATTTTTTGCAATATTCTAATAAAGGGCACCGCGAAATATGGCAAAGTACGAGTTTCAAATGCTAACGCTTCACTTTGCACGATTTTTCGAGCATGAAATGAAGCTTACGGTAGTTCTCGGCGTTTCGCCGGTCTCGTACCCGAAGTTCTCGGTTGTCTGTTGCACACATTTCCAGTGGGATCGTTTCGAGATCAAGACATCCCTGTGACAAGGCACATTATCACAGTCCATAAAATCCAAGGGAGTAACGTTGATGATAACGACGACAACGACGACAACGACGACGAAGACGACGACGAAATGCGTGTCCTTATCGCGACTCAACACAATTCCCGTGCAACAGAATCACTGATCTTGATCACTTAGTATCACCAGCTCGAGAAGCAGCCAAGACTACGCTCGTACGAGTCACTTGTCCACCCTTTTCGTAATCGTAAAGCGCACCGCGATGCTCCACACTGAGACGGGGACTTACCTATCCAGGATGGTCGTCGACGTTGGACGACCCTGATGATCCTGTCCGACGACGTGTTCTCCTCTGGACGCACGGCCGGTTCGATTGTGAAAAAGGAACGTTTACGCGGCGCGGAATGGAACGATCTCTCTCGAATTATAATCGCCGATCTCCGCACTTATCTAAAAGGACGTCGACGGAAGTGTCCTTCGCGCTCGATGCCCGTACCAGCGTCCCAGATCGCAATATAATAATTCGAAAGGGGGATTGGTTATTTACGACGACGAGAGGGGCTCGCCGAAATCTCTTTCTCTCTGTTTCTGCTCTTCTCTCGCACCCTCGAACGAGTATGTGCGAGTTCGGAGCCTATTCTTTCTTTCCCTCTCACTCTTCTCTTCCTTTCTTTCTTTCTTTCTCTTTCTCTTCTGTCCCCTCAAAATCACCGCGACACCGCACCGAACAGAAGTGAACTACTCGTGCGCCGCCGGTTCACGGTACCTTAAATACCTTGGCAGCCGCGCCGCCGCCACCGCCGCCACCGCCGCCACAGCACGCCACCGCCACCACCGCCGTGCGTCGTGCGGCCCCCTACCTTAAACTCGCCCCACGCCGCGCGCGCGGATTGGCGAGGGAGAGGAGCCGATGTGTGCCCGCTGGCTACAGGAGAGCATCCTCTCTTCTTCTTTCCTCTTCCCCGACTGGTTCCTCTCTCTTCCTTCTCTCCCCTCCCCCTTATCCTTCTTCTTTCTCTCTCTTTCACCGTCACTCTCTCTATCTCTCTCGTTCTCTCTCTTTCTGCCTTTTTCTCTCACTCTCTCTTCTCTTCTCTCTGTCTCTCTCTCTTTCTATCTCTCTCTCTCTCTCTCTCTCTCTTGTTCTCTCGTTCTCTCCTTTTCTCTCTTTCCGCGTCTTCCTCCTTCCTCCCCTCCACGATGTCGGCTTTGGCGCTTTTTTCGTCCTCTGTGGTAATTCAACCACCGGCAGGACAACGTGTGTGAAATCACGAATTTTTTTTTGCGCTATTATCCTACGACGCGAATCTCGTGACGAACACCTCGGACCTTTTCCCGCGTCGGATTCGACTCGATGCTCAGCCACCTCGCGACGTCATCGCGCGAGTCCTCGAGGATCGTCCTCGCAGTGGTCGCCAAGGAAGAGGACGAGGAAGAGCTGCTCTACGTAGCGAGCCGGTATAAGCGAGATGCGCAAGCGCTTCTGCGCACAAGTGCAGAAGCCGCGGGCTGCGCCTGCCGACGCGCATTCGCGCTCCGCTCGCCGTCGCGAGCGTACCTGTTGGTGTGATCGTCTTCTTCCTCTTTTTGATGATTATCGAGACACTCGGTGATCGATTCACGCGCTTCTCGATAGCCTCGTTGGACGTTAAGGGTCGTCGGGTTTGGAATTTCAAATTGATATTATGAATCCGCGATTGTTGGGTGTCGCGGTAGTTTAGCGAGATGAGAATGAAATTCTTGACGGACAACTGACGGACAGCATCCACGTCCGACGAGTATGTACCGTCGACGTATCGTAGAGTTGGAAAGCACGATACGTCGAAAGATTAACCGGCGGAGGAATTATGCAAATTTTTCAAACGCTTAATTGTAGATTGTTATATATGCATGATTCATGTAGTACGTATCCGGCGAATAAGGACGATGTTGAAATTATGTTAAGGTCTATCCGGCAATTCGTCTCGAGATATTTGTTGTAACGATTGGTCAATGCCGTTGGAAACTCAATCTGCTGATTCACTATCGGTACATCGGCTAGCGCGAGAGGACACGCGATTGCAAGGTTCTCGAATCGAATATCCTCCGCTTGCCCGAAACTCTACTTCTCGAGTATTCCGAGAAAATTTCGCTCAGGGACTTCCTTCGAATCTTGAACTCGGGTTTTCCATATATTGCTCAACATCGCATATCCTTCGTACGGTGTTTATTGGTTTTTATCATACAGTTCGTAGAATCGGAGCAGAATTCTTATTATTAATCTTACAACTAAAATTTCAATCGAATTGCACGCATTCGGAACTTATATACTTCCATTGAAACTCTTTTATTCAATTATATAAACCACGGTCCAGTCATCCACTTAAATCTTGTCGACTTCGCGCCAGAAAACATTTCGTACCAATCCGATTATTCGGAACGTCCGCGATGTCTATTCGCGCGCTACCGAGCATCGCAGCCCATCCAGCGACGATTTTCTCGAAAAGCACGGATGCCACATCGGCGACTACAGTTTCATCGTTAATCTCGAACGTCCGTCCTTTATGAATCGGCTTTCAGGATCCTGAGGAAGCTACTCGACACCTCATCCCACCTTCTCGATTGCAGCGCACACCCACGCGGCTAACATCCGAAAGAACATTCGCACGTCGTACGTATACGTCTAATATATTTACGAGGCGGGGAAGTTCATCGCGTGGAGAGGAGCAGTCGTAAAGCACTCGATAGACCCTCCGGAGAGCGCGAAAGATACCCGAGACGGCGTTTCCACCTGGGTTCACTTTGGTTCACCTTGCTTCACCTGGCAGGAGGGGAATTCGGTTCAGCGAACCGCGGACAGCGTAACTCTTACTTGGCTGCCTCTCTCTTTCTCCTTTGCACCGGCTGTCTTTCTCTCTCGGACTTACTCTCACGGATCGGTGCCATTGACACTGACATAATAACGCGGCGCGACCGCCGCCACCGATGGTAGGAGTCACGACGTACCCGAAGGAATGAAATTGCCACGATGGTGTAATGCCTCTTGCATAAGTAGCGAGTGAGAGAGAAAGCGAGAGAGTGAATACTTTGGCGAGACGGAGAGGGAAGATGGGAGAAAGAGAGAAAGAGAACGGCGATAGTTTCGCGAGAAAAGATCGGCAAGAGGTGGGATTCTAGGCAGAGGGAAAGAAACGATAGAGAGAAAGTGAAATGAGAAAGAGAGAAGGACAGTGTCGAGCAGACAGTGAACTTGACCTGAATCCACGAGCAGGGAGAAAGAATCATCGTGGGCTCCGCGTAAAGGAGAAAGGAGCGGAGAAAGAGCGGGATAGAGGAAATTACTTTCGTTTTCGAGCTCTTGGGATCGGTTACACTTTCTCCCTCGCTCGCCTCGTTGCCGTCACTTCCTCTTTCTCCGTCTATCTCTCCGATGGCCGCCGATCGTTCCGTCACTTTCCTGGGTCAAGGTCGAGCCTCGCTGACCGTGACCTTGGAAGAAATCGATGATCGACGGTTCGCGCGGTCGGCTAATTAACCGTACCGATCGACCTTTCCTTTCCCCCCGCGATCTCTCCTGCAATTAAATTCACAGAATCCACCGTACCGATTGAATTATTTCTCATGATACGATACGGAAACGCTTTTAACGTCCAGCCATCGAGAATTTAGCATACTCGTCGCGTGTTTACACACCGACGTAACATCACGCGGAACAATTTGATCGAAACACGCAAATAATGCGGCGAACAAGCGCAGATACGACGCTTATGTACCTACTCGCCAGCCACGGCACTTTTCTCTCGGATGAAATACGCCGCTGTTACGGCCATCCGACAAGTCGTCGAACGACCTTGCGACGTTTCCTGTGCTCGGTTGCTTCGCCGATGTACCACGGTATTCGCTGTTGTACGCGATACACGCCATAAGACCGACTGCATCGTGGATACATTTCCGAGGATAGCGGACATCACAGAGGACAGTCTATCTCCACGACGACTACGACGACGGCAACGATGTTCCCCAACGTTTATCTCAATTTCATCGTACGGACTTTACTTTTCCCCCTTCGGTGAAGCTCTATCGAGCGAATCAAGCACGACGTTTCAGTTGCAATTTTTGCCCTTCGGACGAACGCCGCTCTCGGTCTCCTATTCAGCGTGCGCATGATGCCGTCGCCGCTGCTAAATGGTGATATTATGCGGACCTCCCGCTCTCTGATATCCGGCCGAGAAACGAACGACGGGGGAAAAAAGTAGCGGAGAACCATCGCTTTTCTGACGCCGCGCTACCGTTGCGCGTGTAATCTACACGAAATATGCCCGCCTCACCGGCGGCTCTGTACGCACAACCGGAAATGCACTGACGTTTAGTCTGCAAACGGCAGTTTGCGCCCCTCTAGCGATGGCTTCGACATTGCGGATATGCAGGATGATACGTTTATTGGGAATTTGATGGTTAGACGGGACATTTTGGAGTTTGATTGATTGAATAATTCCATTGGCTTTTGTTGCTATACCGTAGGCAAACGTTATCCTCCATTTAGTTACTGTAAACTGGAATATTCTTTTAGGTACAGGTTGTATTCCAAAGAATTTTGAATTTAACAGGGTATTTAGTAGCACTCTACGCATTCTATAATTTTTTATATTTTTGGATGTTGTTTGTTATTTTCAAGTATTATGAATCGTGTAACCAGAGAGCCTTTCCTTCCTTTCGAAGGGAACGTTCTTTTAGGGACTAACACACGTAGTTGGTGATCTTAACCCCTTGACCTACAATGACGTGTGGCACTCGTGACGCGGTAAATGAAATAAGAAATTTTTAAGTTTTTCAAAAATTGTTCAACTAAAAATATCAGTGGGTCAGGACACGTTGAAATTAGTTCTATGACATTAATATTGCGTTAAGTTGCAAGGGTATATCGGAAATCAGTGGTAAATTATTATTCCAACAATTAATTCTGAGTTATTGCGCGTCCGGTCACAAACGAAATTGTAGGCCAAAGGGTTAAAAATAAGTAAATGACTATGTTATTTTAACAAGTAAATGAGTAAATTAGTAAAGGGGCTTTGTAGGATAAACGAACGGAAACAACGTAGTTGCGTGAAGTTGATATTTTTTACAATACTGAGAGGATGCAGGAGGGTCTTGATCCCATCGCTACACGCGAATCTCTTTCATGGGGACAGCGCCTCTCTCTTCTGTTCATCTATGAAACATACACCCTAAAATTTATGTACTATCGGGCACCGCGTACTTTTGTTCGATCCAACCATTTCCATCACGGCTTTTCAATTTTCACCATCTGCTACATAACTTTTTTGATAAAAGATTGAAATGATCACATTAACCTTTGCCGTACAATAACGAGTGACACTCGTAACGTGACAAATGGAATAGGAAATTTTGAAGTTTTCCAAAAATTATTAAATTAAAACTATCTGTCGGTTACGATGCGATCAAATTATTTCTGTGCGATTAACATTGCGTTAAGTTATACGTTACATCAGAAATCAGGGACAGATTGTTATTTGAACAATTAATTCTGAGTTATTGCGGATTCAGTCACAAAAGAAATGGTACGGCAAGGGGTTCCAACGACAATAACGGATGGTTTCAGACTATCAAGTGAAAAAAGGCAAGCTTTTTTCTTTGAATTTTTCCAAATGTATTAAAAGATAATGTAAAAATGCGGGAAATTTTTCATGACCCTAGTAATTCGAAATTGAAGCCGTTAACTTCATACCTACCATAGCCCTCAACGTTTTATGTTTTGTCTTTAGCTGCAATGGTCATTTTGCCTAAGATATGCAGTTTGTAGATAAGCTCCAACCATGAAGGACATATCAGTTGATAATTTCGTAAAAACTTTCAAAACTGCCCAGTATTTGATCTTGGCCATACTTCATATTAGAAGGACCGGAAAGTAATGTCGTTTTTCCAGCTCTTTCACTCAAAAACCGATTAATTTTTATCGATCCGGCTTTGCAAATTTGCACACTAGATATCAAAATATTGTTCATGACGAGGGTGATTACATCATTCATTAAAAATAAAAACTTGTTACAAATTTATTTGTTTGGATTTAATGTAAAAAAGCGACATTACTTTCCGGTCCCCCTAATAGTTGGAAGGCCAAACCTCACCGAACTCCGTCCCTACTGCAACTTCCTGAAAGAACCTTCGCCCTCCATTTCCGCAGAACAAGTTGAGAAACGCTGGCAAAGGGCAAAGAGTTACTAATACCTTCGATACTTGGGCATTACTCGGTGTTGCCGCACCCGTGAGAATCGCTTAGCACACCGCGGATAACTCATCCGGAATCGTTCTCCGGTGCGGGAATCGCGATTTAGTATGCGCCGGTTCGGGGAGCGTTCGTCAATCGGCCAACGTCCAGTCGTAAGCTCGAGTACAAACTAGCCGTTTCATATCTTTCACACGCGAGGAAACTTATGCGAGATACGAAATGCATCGCGTGTGTTCCGTGTCTTTCGCACGTGGAAGTTGAGAGATCGATGCAGCAAACTACGAATAATAACGCAGACAGGTAATTTGTTGCCGATAGACATTTGGGACGAACCTCGTTGAGATTGGAAATATCGAAGCACTCAACGATGCTTTGCATTCGTGAAAATAATGAAACGTTTCGACATAACGATACGTGAAACTACCATGGAAGAGTTGCGCAATAAAACCGAATAATAATTGCATGAATATCGGATAATGTGAAATTGCTTAAATAATTGACCAGGCTAAAATTATCGATGTCTCGTTCAACCACGGGGGGTTACGAATAATTGAACAGTGTGCTGATATAATCGTACTTCGATTCGTTGCATTTTATTCGCATTTCGCAATATAACCGCGCGTATAGAAATACCATCTAAATACTACATAAATTACCGTACCTATGATTACATTCATTTCGAAATTGTTATAGTAATTTAATTACGCTGAAATAACGTACGTCGAGTTGGTTGTGTCGGAAACAGAGATGCATATTTAAGTATATCAGCACTCGTAACGTTCAGAATCGAGGATATCTCGACGTTTTTCATTTCTGTTACATTTCTTCCGGTTGTCTGGTCGGAGAGACACGGCGAATGTCTTGTCCTTTGACATGGCGTAGTTTCATGGACTCGCAGGACGCTTTTCCACGAAAGAGGGTAAATTCTGCGAGATAGTTCTCGCAAGGGGGACGAAGGAAATCAATAGCGTTGCTAGGGCTGGCCGGAGAGCATGGGACGATGATGCTTTTAAAGCCCAAGCATTCCGAGTCCCGTGCAACGTGGGATGCTCTTAGCACACGCTCGCAGAATCTCTCCTTTCAAATATTCCATTTGGAAAATGTAATTTCCCAGCCTGAGCCCTGATAACGCCGGCTTTGTGCGATATTTTTATTGTGTCGGGGTGTCGACGGTACTCTACAGAATCCCGCCTCGTTTCTCATTTTACCCGGCGAGTTTTCTGCAATATTCAGATCACGATCCGATGGAAGAAGTTCATTTACTTTAATTGCGAGCGTTATTTCGACTTTGCGGAAATGAATGGACGCGGGGCGAATCGGCGAGGAAGAGTTCGCGAAGGAGTCGTCTCAATTATTCATGAACTCGTGCGATCCAACGATTCGTATTATTTCGTCGAACGAATTTCACCGAGCCGCCGTTAGATTCTTTCATTTCCCACGAACGAGGAGATATACGACTCTCGATGCCTATTCTGCATTCTTAATTACCATTATAATTGGAAAGTACCCTCGGATTTTCCCCGCTTTTTTTCACCCCTCGATGACGTACTCTCCTCTCTGAACTGTCACCGGCCGAAACAACGGGTCTGAAATGAAAAACGACTTTAATCTCAACCCGGAGCCATAGATTCGAGGGTGGCTCGTGTCTCGTACAGCGAGACGAAACGAGAGGAGGGTTAAGTGCAACGTGCACAAAGATAGAACCACGAAATTTCTATCAAATCGTTTGTCATGCATCGGAACACACACACACCCAAAGACACACGGTGATTTCGGAAAACGACGTCTCTTCCAACAAACTCCACGATTTTCCCAAACGGAAACAATTCGTCAGGATTATCGTCCGTATTTTTCCGGCCGATGTTCCGCCGCGATTACGAAGACCGGGTGCGCGCTTCAGAATTTCACGCGGGTTGCAGGAGGATCCCATTTAGCCCGCAGCTGTCCCATAGAGCTCATTGATTCCGATTAATCCGTGCACGGCCGATCACAAAGGGCGGCACACGCGCGCGTGGGTGGGACATGTGCGCGCAGAATAAGATGACGTCAGTCCTCGGGTGCATTCATTCCGAAATTGTGGACGCGAGGGTGACATCCCGGTGGACGGAGAACAACGCCGAGATGCATAAGGCCCGTATGGCTCGACGAGTGCGATTTTGTAATTTGGCCCAACGAAATTTTCCTCCCGTGCGTATGTACACTTTCGCTGGAGAACAACCCCGCTCTTTCTCTCCGGTCCTACCACCGTGACGTTTTTGGGGGAAAGCCAGACGTGCCTCCTGCGTTAATTCCACGCTATACTCGTTAATTTTATCGATCGGTATCCGTCTACCCTCGGGCTTGTTAATCATTTAGATGGAGGATTATTTCCGGCAGGAAAATGTCGGGGCAATGTTGCGCTTTTTTTTGGTACTTTTTTTACGGATATGTGGTATTCGTGAGATAGCTTTTTTGTGTTTGTTAACACCTTTGACGGGGCGAAAGTTTTGTAGAATTTACCGTGGCTCTTTCATAATATGGGTACACCTGATAAGGAGGAGTATGAAACGTCACTTTGATCATAGATTTGTTATTTAGTATAATAGCGTTTTGCTTCTTTTGGCAAAGTAGTATACAGAAATTTTATCGAACATTTGGCAGAGAAATTCTCAATAGTAAAAAGCAAATTTCCAAATTTTTATTCTAACAATCCCGATATACAGGGTGGTTGGTAACTGGTGGTACAAGCGAAAAGGGGGTGATTCTACATGAAAAACCGGGTCGAAAATATAGAATAAAATTTTTGGATACAAGGCTTTGTTTTCGAGAAAAATGAGTTTGAGAATTCACCGTTAGATTTTTATTTGTGGGGTCAGGTGACATCAATTGTGTATCGTGATGACATAACGAGCATCAAACAATTGCAACACAAAATTCTGATAGCGTTTGAACACTTAAAGCAACATAATAATTGTACATTACAAGAGGCTCGAAGGAATTTAATACGAAGAGTACAATTATTTCCGCAACAACGTGGACAGCACTTCCAGCAATTTATGAATTAAACGAATTCCTCAAAGGCAATTCTAACATTGTAACCTCGACCTTCGATTTATTCGATGTATACAAACCTCGAAAACCTTTGCGAACAAAGGTTGAGGAAACTCAGAATAAAGTCCGCTGTGCCTCAAATAAGCCGAGTGCACGCACACTAGACAAATTTTCAAAATTATTTTTCTCAAAAACAAAGCCTCAAACGAAAAATTTGTATTCTATATTTTCGACTTACTTTTCCACGTAGAATCATCTCCTTTTCGCTTGTACCACCAGTTACCAACCACCCTGTATAATCCCCTCAAGTTAAGATCATATTAACGTCTACCCAGCTATTTCATCTTTTCTTCCGAACGTCATCGAAGTCCTACGAGGGACATTCGACGTATCTCCTTGGAAAGGAGACGTCAAATCCAATCCGGCAGGGGTACACATGCCCGGTTCTCCCTCCCGTTTCTTTTCCTTTCACCGTCGAGAAATTGATTCGTCTTTCCGAGGGTGATTCTGTTTACGGGGGCTAAGAGCAGGAGAACGAAGCGAAGGTTGATTACCGCTCGTCTAGAACGAGACGGAAGAAGAGAAAAGCCGAGCCTTTGACGTGAAGTGGATCCTCGAGGAGGTCTCGGTGCGTCCTGACGGGATTTGCCCACGTGCCTCGTGCCTCGTTTTTCGAATTCCTTCCTTGCACCCTCGAGGTAAGCCGTTGCAGGTCGCCGTTTGATTTCGACGCGTTTCCACTCTGTTACTGGCGAGCCTTTGTGCATGTCGACCGTAACAAAGGCAGGGCTGCTTTCACGTTCTCCCGAATTCGCCATTTAACGATCACCCCGGGGAGGAGATGTTGTGAATACCGTGGTCGTTCTGCCGTGTTGCTCTCCCGCGATTTTCTTCTCCGCGATTCGATTCGAGTGGCGGAAGTCGAAGGAAAGAACGGGTAACTAACGAGCGGGATAATTTGTAAGGCGGTAATAAATTTTGCCGAGAGAGTTTCAAGCGTGTTTTGACAACCGTTCTCGCTTGTTAGGTGTTTCTATTGTATTAAATTCACGGGCCTCTAGGATATTTATTAGGAACGAAATTGTAATGGGACGAGGAGAAAGTGGCAAAAGACGTGCGAATATGGTGATATTGAAAGGATAATCTGGAATGGCAAAACGATAAAGTAAAATTCGAAGCTGTCATTCCGAAAAGGAAGTTGAGGTGTAGAAAATTTTAATATGGACGGTAAAATAAAATAGTGTCTTACGTACGTGAGATCCCGAAGCAGAAAAAACTTGGAATATACGAGATTTTCTTGAATCTTTGCTGATTGTTCCATTGCGTGACGGTGAAGGATCGTTTTACCAAAATTATACCGGCGATAATGACCGATTTCTACGAGCAACTTTTTATCCAGCACGATACATGATATTCCTATGCGTGTACGAATGGCCCATAGAAATTATAGGAGACAACGAACACCCGGAATCCAAACCCGGCGAACCTTACCGAGAAAACTTTTTTCGGCCTGGAACGTTCTAATTAATTCTATCGTATATCTCGAATCCGCGTAGGAACCACGACTATCAGCAATCGTGCGAGTCCGTCTTCTTTCTAATTCCGGAAATTCGATATCTCGAACGGCACGCAACTTTGAACGGGGTTTGAATTCCCGGAAAGAGCCGATCTCCCGTCGCGAGTGAATAATTGAGTCTCTCTGTTATACCATTGCTCGTCGGCGCGGTGTATCGCGGGCTAAATCGCGGCTTAATTTAAAAATTTCTTCGTTTATCCGTGGCGCCATTTTTATCTCGGCACACAGAGGGGATTCGATTGATAATCTTCCGCGTGAACGTCGCTCGTTTCTTGCCGCGATTGTATCTCCGATTAATCGTAACTGCGAGATAATCGCATTCATTATTCTTCTCTCTTAATTCGTTTCAAATTCTGCATTCTGATTGACGTTACGAGGAAATCCGCTTAAGTTGGAGCTTTTAAGCGCTAAAAGAGAAATAGGATGATTAATTTTATATTGGTGACAGTATACTCGGCAAATGTTGATAATAATACTTCGTTTAAGGTGCCAATTTTATTTAGAAGGATTTCATTGAAAAAAATTGACGGCTTTTGGGAATGAAATTAATTCTGTGAAATGCTGTGGCATTGAACACAGAATTGATCATTATTAATGTGTATCCGATGATACAAAGTCTAATTTAGGTGGAGATACAAAATTATTGTCATAGTGTAAAGTTGAAATTAGCTTAATAAGAAATTAATTACAATGGCAAGCTGTGTCAAGAGATAGACTGACATAGGATTTTCAAGGATTAAAGTTACAAAGGGTCGAATGATTAACACGTCTCTAATTTTCAATTTCTCGATGCCTTTAAAGTTGCCTAAGTTCTCTTAATTGAAGATGTAATGTAAATGACTACAGTGCTAGTTTTTACTTTTGGTAAAATATTACTTAACATCGAAACAGCGTACGGATTATTGGTAACAAGCATGGCACTCAACGTACTAAAACTACCATCGAAAAGTCATTGCTTCACGAACCCCCCAGCGGATTGAGACGAAATGACTTTTTGTTATTCTTTGGCCATTCGGTAAAAGTAGGATTAAACGAATCTTATCCCCCGTTACTTTGCCGGATGGTAATTAATACATTCTTAAAGTATACCGTACACCATAATTGTTCATTTAATATCAGAAACGAACGCGAGCGAGGGCCAAGTCGGAGAAAAAAGGTGGCAAAAAATAGATGGATACCGAGGCTGGTACCGTTGCTCAAAACTGTATCACGAGTTTCATTCATTACTACAGGGATTTACGTTCCCGGTCGAATATTCGATAGTCGATTATCTTCCCGTAATTAGCTTCTGCTTCTTCTACTCTAAGTATCGCACTTTTTTGTTTCGTTGGCTCGATTAAACGCACGCAAGATAGATTACATTTTATACCGCGGGACAACGATGTTGTCTGCCGGACGACAAGCTTACGGTACATTTCGATCGTTATGAATAGCTCTTTTTCTGCCTTCGACCGATCTCGGGAATATTGCTAGGTCATAAAATAAATCAAGCGAAAGGAACAAACGCGACGAGCCCTTGCCGTCCTCGATACCGTTTCGTGTAATTCGGACACAATGGCTCTTTGGTTGGAATACTGAAAATGTCCGTCAGGAATCTCTTTCTTGTATTTCGATACGTGAATGATACAGCTTCAATGCTAACATTTTCATGGAGCTATTCAAAACACTGTGTAGCACTGAAATAGGAAAGGTGAAGCATTGTTACCCCTTTGGAGCTCGAATTTTTTTTCACGATTGGGAATTAATTACAGGATAGACGGTGAAAATGTTGAAAATAGAATTCTACACAAAATAAAAATAAGTAGAGTTCTTGCATCTTCGATTAAATACGATTTAA
The DNA here is from genome assembly GCA_963989415.1 of Cerceris ruficornis. Taxonomy (NCBI): domain Eukaryota; kingdom Metazoa; phylum Arthropoda; class Insecta; order Hymenoptera; family Crabronidae; genus Cerceris; species Cerceris ruficornis. The sequence continues at coordinate 9,419,908 of OZ022523.1, forward strand.
TTGCACGGTAGAGCGCTGACAGAAATAATTTTGCAGCAGCGGAAAAAAAAGAGGTCGGACTAAATCGGAATGTTCCAAATTAATTTTGCAAATCGAACGCAAAGCTTAATGAATATTCCACGGGATCTCGCAAGATTTCAAATTCTTTGTATTCACGGAAGTACGTGTTTCCTTTCGCAGCAATGTTGCTTTTATGTTCGCTAATTTCTGCGATAACACGCCGTGGTAATTTTAAGGCTAATTCTAACTAAGCTCGATGTTAAACATTGATAGGCTTAAAGCCATTGTATGGAATTTATTATCGCAAATTGTTTCGAGTACTTTGATTGCCAATGATAAGGGCAGCTCCGAACAACGCGAGGCAATAACGCGTGTGTTTCAGAATGCACAGGTGCAAACTGCGAATGCACGATAAATACAATTTGCAAGGTTAATCACCGTTAAACTGCCGGGCTTCAACCAACAATTACACCGAACAACATAATTCAACGTTATTATATACGCCTGGCTGAATTGAAACACTGGCGAAGAAACTAACCGTCGACGGTTTTTCACTTCTCTTGCGAAATCGAAAATGTATACATATCGACACAAATCATTGCCTTTGCTGAAACTAATGGATATTCGAATCGATTTCTATCTCTGATCTATTTCCCTTTTAAAAGTACAGTTGCAAAGTGGTGAACGTAACAGCAGCATTGCCACTAAAGGAAACACATAGTTCTGTTATCAGAATTTGCTACTTTGTGAGATTCCTGGAATATTCATTAACCCTCTAAGGGCCCGTGTAACTTTGAAGTACCACAAGGCAAATCTAAGCTTTTATTCTTCAAAGTCAATTTTTTAACTTTGCCAAATATTACAATTTAGTTCTTAAAGATCCTGAAATTCTTCACAATTTAATATTTCAAAATCAAGTTAAATTTATTATTTATAATAGTATTTTTATTATTTTCTAATGTGCCATTGTGCAAATGAGCGCCAGACGCCACAGAAAATTTGGAATGTAGAGGGTTAATTTTGCATTCGATTTGCGAAAGTATTTCAAGAAGTTGAGATTCTGTGTTTTTTTCAATACTTTGAAGTTATTCGCTTTAGGGCAATATTCTTATATTAAATTTCATGTGTATTTACACCCATTGCTTTGCGATTTCTCTGCAAATTCTGGACACAAATGTTTCACTGATGTTATCATGTTCCACTCGTCTTTTCAACTCGACACTTTTACATTCGAAATTTTTTAAGTTGATTTTGCTATACCATCAGATTCAGTCGTTGTAGGAGGTGCTAATGAAAGATAGTAGAATTATATGAATATTTCTTACTTTCATTTTTCGTTATTTTAACGATCAATCTCTACCGCATCACTTCATCCTCCATCCGATCATTGTCGATAGAAATAATCCTGTTGTCGTCTACGCACGAAGAATTCAAGGATCCCCGTGAATTCCCGACAGAATGCAGTCCTTCTAGGCGAGCCTTTTTCACGGATCGCCGGCAGTAGATTACACGCGACAGCGAACATGGCGATCCGTTTTCGAGCGGTATACACCGGCAAAATTCACACGATCCATGGAAATCCGGTGTTTGCTATCGCGTATAATAGTGGCAAATTACACGCGGCCAGGTTGCCTATTAGCATCGCTCATAACAGCCCGAACCTGATAGAGGCGCGTGCATGAAATTTCGCAGGATCAGCTGAGAATTAAATCGGTATCGCAGCGTGAAACATAGTTACCGTTCACGGGCCTCGCATTCCAGCTCGAGGTATATCTCCGTCTATGATTTGCATTTTTACGCCGGCAAGGAAGGCCTGTGATCGGAAACGCGATGAAAAAAGGAACGATGGAAAGAAGAGAGAAGGAAGGAGAGAAAGACCAGGAGCTTCTAATACGACCGTTAATGAATAGTCATCGATTATTCTCGAGCGCGTGAATTCGCGGGAACGATAGAAGGATAGAAGTATGTAGGATGAGATAGAGGAAGAAAGAAAGGGGAATGAAAAAAGAATGAAAAGGAAGGAAAGAGTCGGCTGCGAATTGCGAGTTGCGCATTCGATCGCTTCCCGTTGCGGTTTAAATCGGTACTTCCCCTCCCCGAAGGCGGCGGACTGATAAATGAGAAATTCCCGGGGCCGATTTTCCTTCGTCGTATCGATCCCGAGGAAGGAGTTCAGGGACCCCGGTGCAAGCAGCCATAACGTCATTACGAGAAACACGATCCCGGCCCAAGCGAAATTACCAGGGATTTTTGCAACGCGCTCGAGGCGCACGAAACCGTACATACGATACTACAGGCTCGATTCGTACGTATGCACGTTGTTTACGTACAAATCTCTCTCTACGTGCACGCTTGTGCGCACATGTGCGTATTTATGGACGTCTGCGGTTACGTTTGAGATGCTTCGAGAGAGGATCGAAGATACGAATCTTACGTGGGGTATAAAGACACGATGAGGAGGCGGAGGAGAGATGCCTCGAGCATTCGAGAACAGAAGCGATTCTCTTTCCTCTACCCTTTCGCTTAATTTCAGTGTTTAAGCCTACCTTCTATACGGCCTCTCTATGCCGAAAAAATTACACGGGATGCCTCGACGTGAAAATTATTGGTGCTTTCGCGATTCGGAGTTTTCATGCTGTTTGGATTTGAATCGGTGGTTCTGGAATCTACCTGTAGGAATTGGAATGCACGCAGAGCCTAGGATCGTTCTCATGCGAGCGAGAAGGGGATGATTTTTGTAAAAGTTCGTCGGAATCGTTGTTTAAAAGAACATGATCATTGTCCGAAGGCATCTTCTTCTTGGTAGCATTGTTTCAATCCAGCCCGAATCAATGGAAGAGTTCGTGAACTCCGTCGGTAGTTGCGAATTCCCTGAATTTTTCGATCGTCCGCGAACGAAACGATTAACGAAGTCGTATTGTCTCGTCAGTTTTTCGGCGCGATATCATCTCTGGAGATTCCAAGATAAATGGTTTAATTGTTAGGAGAATAGGTCGTAACGGTACTTTTTGGCAAGCTCTTTTTCTATCCGACTTAATATTATCGTCAGACTTCCACCGGACGCGGTACTGGAGCGCGTCTCTGTACGTACACCTATACGTTCCATGAATTAAGCTATTATATTTTGTGCCCCATGGGGTCTCCATAGATTATCAATCCAATCACACGGCTCGTTCGTTTTAAGAAGTTCATGGAACGGTTTCTCGCTGTCCTTGGAGGTATAGGCTATTGCTCGTGGTTATTTGAAGCGAAGTTCGATTAACGAGGTACGTTACCCTCGGGGGCTATACTCGATATGTACCTAGATCCGCCATTTTCCGAGTCATGGGCTTGATTGCGACAGTTATGGGAAAATTGATTCATAAACGTATTTTGCATACCGGCATCAATAAAACGGATAGTGATTAGTGTAGTATGGATGTTTGTTATCAGGGATAATGATACGCTACGGTTAGTAGTTTATTAACGGCCGGTTAAAATTACGATTTGCATAGAAGCATCGCGGATATCTCGGAGATTACCACTGGTATGTTGTTTTTGTACGATGGAATTACTGTTTCTCATGTAAGTCGAAGGGATTTATTTGTAAAGTGTAGCTAAAAGGCCGTTGCTTTTTAGAGAGGCAGGCCGAATAACTCGGTCGTTATACTTTGTTGCGCGAATTTACGAAGATAGGCCGCACTTAGATTACGAGAAGTATGCTCGTAACGAGCTATAACGAGGCAGAAGGCGGCTTAACAAGGCTGTTATTGTTGCGATTACGTTAACTTACCGCTATTGAGAGCGCGATGGTAATGAATAATCGAAAACGTGATTGCACTTTGATGTCCCTCCGGGATGAAATATATTTGTATCGTACTATCCGTGATTTCCGACGCTTGCGCTTCCTGATCTCTTTTCGTAAATTTCAGAGCTGTAATAATATTATAGAACTATTTCCTACCATTTTCTACATTTCACCTTATCGTTTTACCGTTATGCCCCATTAAAATACTCCACATAGAAACTTGCAAAGAGGAAATGAATTTCACCTCCGCTTTAACAATTCTATAATACGATACACGTTACGTGGTTATAGTTGTAGTATAATTATACAACATGAGATTTCCTTCTTCGTATCATCCTCTATTTTCATTATTAACTTTATTATCTCCTGATATTCCATGTCTTAAACCAGTCTATGTATAATATCTCGAAGTTATATAGTGAGGGACCAGAAACAAGGCACTTGGGACGAAGGGGGACATTGCTCTCGCCCCGCCTATCCCCGCCATGTCGGTCCTGGAAACCTGAGATCGACGAATGACAACCGAAAATAAAACACTCTTTTCGTCGTTCCCATGACGACGCAACGAATGTGCGGGTCTCTCGGCCAATAGCGCGTCAAAATCGAAAATGCGCGAGGGAGAGGGATGTCCCTATCAGTCGGGCGAATCAGAGCAAGTTACGCCTCAAGTGCCTTGTTTCTGGTCCCTCACTATATCTCCACGAGCTAATCATCGAGGTGAGGGACAATTGACAAATGTAAAACAACGTCGGCGATCTCACTCCGCAGATTATTATTCATTGCGCAACTTGTAGTACATCCATGGGACATAGATATGCGATAACGGTGCAAATAATTACCATTGAATTATTCGTCCCACGTGGAATATTCATTCGTGCGCCACCATAACGCACCACCTAACTAATTCGAGGCGCGATGAATCCCGCGGACTCTGCTCGCCTTTGCGAGAACTCCTCGCTCGCGATTCGCGATATTGCCATTTTCTCGCATACACCGGTCGTTAGGTTTATTCGAAGTGTATCTCTTCGCGGCACGGGCTGGAACGAAACGAAGGACGTGGTCGTCAAGCCGTGAAAATATGGACGGAAAAAGAGCGCCTTATTCTTGAACGGATGCCGAAGGCAGCGTAATTAAAACTCGCGCTGGGTGTTGATACGAAGTTCGTTTCGTACGCACTTGTACCGGAACTTTTTTTTCTCTCTTGGTGCGTCCACCTTTGTAAGACGAAATGTTCAGATAACGCGGAAGCGCAAAGAATCAAGCTGTGTTGTTTCTCTTGGGTCGTTGCATTTTTATCCATCGTCATCTCAATTGAAAAAGGAATATCCATGTTCTTTTCCTACGTGAAAAAATTTAATTGCGGAAGGGAATTACAGTGGATAGACGTTAAATACAATTACGAAGAGATTTAACCAATGTTCGGTCGGTGTTTTATAAATGTTCAGCTTTCTGTTAATCCCTGGACAAAGGATCGCCGCTCACGACACGTTGTTTTACTGGGCATTGTTAAATGCCGAAATAAACGGTAATCCTAGTCTGGACCTATGACAACGAGGGTTTGGGCTGGTTGAGTATTGATTTTAGGGAATAACGGCTCCATTGGGATTCGAGATGGTCTCGTTTGATCTACCATGAATTCGTATTGCAGGAGATATTCATCATGATAGTTGAAAGTGGTTTCAGAACGGACCGAGACACCCGGAGGAAAAGGTGTTTGTAAATCGAATAGTAATCGAATTCGGACCGAAATCTGCCGTGAATGTTGATATTTATGGGCGAACGGGGTAACGGCAGGGAAGAATAAATTTACAGTCCATTCGTTGGATATATCAGATTTATGGCAGTCACATTTCCGCGGCGGTAAATACGGTTTGCAGCTACGGCGATGTAATAAAAGTTTCCTGCGGTCTGGAGAGAACCGGACTCGTTACATATTCCAGCGATCCCGATTTCTAATAACTCAGCGTAACTTTTCCTGCCTGGACGTCTTTCTTCAATTTGATAGTCGACGAAGAAGAATGCCTTCTTACGGAGTCTGGCTTCTTATCTGGAAGTTTGCCTCTGCTAACCAGACTTACTTTCCGCGGGTTTTGAAAATTGAGGACTGGAAGTTTGTAGAGGAAGAGGGAACTTTATCAGAAGGAAAATTATTTACCAAACTGAAATAACTTTTGATAGAATTTTCATAATATTTCTTCAGTCTTTTCTCTATTTGGCGGCAAAATCTTGGAAGATCTCGGACGGTGAAAACACAGAAACAAAGTAAATCTAATGGGAAGTGAAACTTCAGGAGCAAGTGGACGTTGCAGATAGGACAGTAAGAAAAGAAAGTAAAGCCAAAGAAGATCTTTGGTATTTCCTTCTCGCTAAAGAAATATTCACATGCCGTTAATTTCGCGTCGCACGTTTTCTCGCGTCCGACGACATCCTGTTAAGTAAAATCGGATGCACACAGTTCCAGCCAGACTGCTACGAGACTCGAAGATCGATGATCTTCGAGAGAAACGATGCGACTCCTCGATCAACGTGATCGTCGAGCATTGCCAACGATATAAGGATCTTCGCATTCTTCCTGGCTTCTATTTTTATCATTCAACGGCTACTTTGCTAACCAATTCAACCGCATTCCAGGTTCCAGTCGGTTCTCCCGCGACTTGGCACGTACCGGAGAGAAATTGGCAAACGATCTGGCGCCCTGTATTTCGTTACGAAATATCGCATGCTTTTCATTGGAATTTCGCATTACCGTCTAGCAGGGGTACCATTGACCCTGACATTTGGCAAAGACGGGTACGTTTAGCGAAACGTTCACGGGGTGGCCGTACTTCTGACCGAACATGGTCTATTGTACCTTCGTATGGATCTTCTCGTCGGTAGAGTCGAGAATATTCTCAACCATCGGTTGAAAATCGTTTCAACTCTCATGCCGAACAAAGTTAAAAAATTGCAAGTGAAAGAATTCCAAGTTTAACTGAACCAAATAGAAGAGATTTGTTCTTTTCGTACACATATTTTCATTATAGTAATCTCAAACTTCTGCCTCTACGTCATCAATGCCGACAAAGTCGTAGGATTCTCGTACGGTGATACCTTTAACCCCTTGACCTACCTTTAACCTTTAACGAGTGACACTCGTGATGCGGTAGCTGAAACAGGAAATTTTCAAGCTTCTCAAAAATGATATACTTGAAAACATCAGTGGAACGCAACACAATAAAATTATTTCCATGTTATTAATATTGCGTTAAATTGTAAGATATATCAGGAATCACTGACAAATTTTCAATTTAGCAATTTAATTCTGAATTATTGCACGCACAGTCGCAAAAGAAATCGTAGGGCAAGGGGTTGAAATAAACTTTCTTCCACGACGGATTTATAGACTTATGTAAATTCCGATGAAACACTCCATTTCGCCAACCGATAACTCGATTCACAGGTGCGGCATAGAACGTCGCTCTTCGACGTGATCTTGCCGCCTCGCTGAAAGCGCAGGGTAGCCGTGAACTTGCTCCGAATCGGCGACGTGTGGAACGCTTTTGCGTGGCCTCACACGTTCCATGGCAATCCCGATCGGATTAGACGCACCGTTGGCGAGCGCAATGTGTCTCGCATATTTCCGTCACGGTCGGCCGATCCTGTGCCTCCGTGGCGCCAGCCGTTCCTCGCGCTCTTTCTCCTATCCTTAACAGTTTTCCCGGGCCGTTCGTCTCTCCTTGCCTCCCTCGCGTGATGCCAGAACCGGGTTCGATTACGCGGACAGGGTGGAGACTCTCGTGAAAGAAGTCCCTCGTTTCTGATAAAGCTCGACAGGAATTCAAATAACTCCCCGTACTCACCCTCGACCGACGACATTCCTTTACTCTTAATTCCGGGGTAACGAATTCCACGGGAACGTAAGTAAGGAAAATTACGTTATCGCAATTGCCGCTCGGACAGGACTTCTCTTACCGGATTGGATTTTCCTGTTAGAGAATAAGTTCGGTGGTTGGAGTTCCTTTGTCGTGTCTGGAGCGACGGTAATCGAAGTACTCGATCGTCGAGCTGTGAACGAAGAGAGCCGATTAAAGGTATTGCATAGGAAGTGAACGATTGTCTTTCGTTTTTAGTTTTTGAATCGTATTTGGAAAAGCACAGTAGATCAGAGTTGGTTCGATGAATTTATCATCCGTTTTGCATAGAAAGGAGAAATATGGAGTATGATCTTCGAAAGTGTTCCTGCATCATTGAAGCAAGATCGACGATAATTCGACTAGAAATCTTCTCGAATCACCTCACTAGTCGTCCGCAAACAGTTACCATCATTACCTTCGTTCGAGCATAGAAATCCGTCTATTATCCCAATTACAGGTGAACTACTCCGAAACGGCCGTTCCTCGGAGATTACCTCTGTAACCGCACCCGAGATTCCTCGGTCAAAAATGCCGCCCACATTGTATCGAAACATTCCATACCGCTAGAGGAAGGTGAAAAAAAGGACATTCAATTCCCCGTGGTCCATACGTCTACGCGAGTCGATTCGATCCTACGTTTTTGTGGAAGCACGAGCGTTCCGCGTAATGAGCGATGCTTCAGATATTTTTTTCTCCCTCCTCCTAGTTTTTTTCCCTTTCTCTCTTTAGGCAACACCGTTATAACTCTTCACGGGGAGCTGATCCATTCGAGAGGAGAGTACCGGTATTCACGATATGGCCGCGGTCGATTTCGTTGTCGTTTATCGCGGCTATTCGGGGTCGTTCATCGCTTAGAAACATTGAATTATATCGAGTAAAGGCGCGATGTTACTCGCATGTTTCCTCGAGTCCTCCCTCTGCGTCCTAGTCAAGGCTGAGTGAAAAACAGCGAGGATCTTAGGCCGTCACGGTCGAGGAGTCTCTTTCCCCAATTCCGTTCTTGCTGCTTCTCGGTGCTCGTTCACGGACGAACAGGTGCTGGACGGATGATACAGCCACGTTACATGTACCGGATAACGTCCCGGGAGATTTAGTTACCGCGGCTGCTTTCACGCCGTTGCTGGATCCGTCGTTTAATCCTTAAATCGTGGCATTTATCTTTTGGCAAGTGTGCCTGCCTGGCGAGGATACGCGATGCTCGCCAGGAAGCATAGCTTTAATCTCGCGTACCTCCAAAGTATTTTAGAAATTCCGTATTCTAAGATTGCCACTCTTAACACGTTCAACGCCACCGATATTTCGCTAGATTCATCATTTTTACAGAAGTGAAAGTTTGTTTATTAAAATCACATCTTTACAAAGCAGATACCTTAAAGACGCAAGTAGTTATAGAGTCAGCTGGACTTTAACCTTTTAATGCCGATATTTAAATATTGAATGCATTAGAAAATGCACAAATATTGCAATTTTAAAGTCATACGAAATTTCATTGAATTTAATAGCGCCGGTCACCGGTGACCCCCATGGCATTCAACATGTTAATAATGGACTCGTACTTTTTTTTTATGAATGCAAGGGTTTTGGAATTATTTTTTGTTGACACTGAAACATTCGGAATGTGTGGGGGTTTTTAGTGTTTTAGAAAATATGAGAAGCGTAATTTGGCGTTTGTAGAAATTTGGACATTTTCGTGGGTCATCCTCTGTAGCGCGAATTTTTTGACGCATTTGAAAATTAGACGGCAGAAAGTTGGGAAATATAAGGAGCTGTATTATAAACAGTGAGTTTAACTTGATTCGTATGCATTTAATTGCAAATGAATTTGTGACTTTCATGAATAATTATAATTACATGTATAATTATATATGTATACATATATAATTCGTAAATTGGAAAAACATATTTTGAACAATGGAAACAATTGTATTTTGTGTCGCTACAAAGTCTCATAAACCCATAGAGGGTTCAAGTTCTATGGATCAATGAAGTTTATAGCTTGAACATTTTCTATAATACAGTGATTTTGACGGATCGAAGAACTGTCCGTATTAACTCTCATATTCTCTGAAACGAATCGAGGTACATTCTTCGATTGTTCGAGCACGAATAAGGTACAATTTTCTGAAACGGTTTCTGCGAGAGCCTTCGTTCGCAGATATCCTTTAAAGAGTCCTCGACAGCGGTACGAAAGCCATTTGCTCCGAAGATGCTTTAGAAGTGCCGTGACAATAGAATCTTTTTCCACGTCGCACAGTGTACTCTATTACCTTTCAATTTACAAGAGAGAAGATTGAAATATTTCCTGCGACGATAAGACGTCTTCAATACCTGTCGATAACATCTTCCGTCGTGAAACTCCAGAGACAAGTCCTCACGTCAATTGTTGCAAATTGGTCCCGATGAAAAATTGGACTATCTCTTCCTTTTGTTAAAATCGCATAAAAAATTTCACGGAAAAAAATTTGCACAAGCATACATAACGGAAAAAAAGTATATTAATCCACATACTATAAAAATAATATATCTAATACCATAAAAAGTAAACGTGTCCATTTCTACGCTAAACAAAATATTCCAACGAAATTCTCCAAAGATATTTCACCATAGGGAAGAATACACGACGCTGTAAAACCTAGAAAACATGTTTCACAGTTTCTTCAAACTGCAGCCCATCAACACCTCGTGTATTTTCCGCGCACTATGGTTTCCTTATTTTCATCAGAATCGCCAGGATTATGAATGAAATTCCTCCCAAAGAGAAATGAGAGACGTCAAACGACCGCCCGGTGACACGGAACGACGATGCGTTCGAAGAACTGCATTCAAATTCGACCGCGCTGATTCACACTCGCGAGCGGAATGATTCATAAAATCTCGAAGCAGCAGTATAAAATGGAAGCGGTTCCGATGATCCGGTAAACTCGGTGCGCGCCCGCGAAACAGGAAAATACGAGGGTTTTATTATGCGATCTCCTGCATCGAATTTCCGACGATGTTACGACATCGCGACTCGGTCCCGATGGATCGCCATTAAGCAGGCAAGGACCTCCTCGCGTGGCAAAGTGTTGGTACGAAAAAGGAAGATATAAGGACAGGTCTCGCGCGATTATAATAAAATCGCAGTTTGCTCCTTCCCGGGGCCCGTTTGTTCCCACAGGGACCACTACTGCCGTGTAGTCCACCTACCGCATCCGCCACGGTAACGCCGATGGCTACTTTGCATGTGTGTCCTTTCGGTCAACGGACTCGTGCAAGTGAATCGGCGGGGATACTCGATCCAGAGACCGAGATACATTTTTGCGAGCCTCCTTACCTGTTTCGTGTGTCGACATTTACCTTTCATTCTTTCTTCGTTGTTATTGTTCTGCATTTTTACTTTAAATGCTACGGTCATTTTGCCTAGCCTCTATGGCTTTAGATCTGTTCCGGACCACCGGAGTTATACGTAGATATATTAGATAATAATTTCGAAAAATGTAGGCCGGTGGTGATGGTGGGTTTTCTGCTTTATCTTGTCGTTTTCTCTTTTCTTCTATGGTGATCGTCTGCATCATCGTCGTATTTATTCGACACTATTAATACGGTTCAAGAGTTCAAGTCCATAATCAGCATAGGTCCTTCTCTATTCGTTCCTTTTTCGTGCTGAGACCTCATCGTGAAATAGGAAATCGTTTAAAAATTGAACAAATGGCAAGGGATATATTTCCATTTGCAAAATCGTAAATTGCCGTCGCTCCTAGAAGAAACGATATAGCAAAAAATAGCTGGAGGTATTACTTTGTCGAGCGGGTAAACCGGTATCCGACGAATTGGTATTTACGAGTCTGCGAGTGCCGTTTAAAAGATGAGACTTTATTGGCACGAAAGCCGTGCGAAAATCTCCGTTACGACCTTACAATGGCCGGAGTCTTTGAACTTGAGAATCTCGGGGAGGATGATAAATTAATGAATGTGTAGGATTCGACGGAAGTCAGTCTGGTAGTTCGGATGTTCCTACGGGGAATGCGCGCGTGTGCCTTGCTAGGATCTGTCGATTAATATGGGAAACGCGTGAGCGTGCTTTCACCCATTTTTATGCATTCTTGAGACGGCTCGACCCATCCGTTAGGATAATAATTTCAAAACGGACATAATGACATTCCGGTCGTGCCGGCTTTCACTGACAATGGGTCCTCCGGAGAGCATTAACGGTCCCAGAATGCGTCAGGCACGTAAGATCCTCGGTTCTACGTTTTGTCTTGCTGTTTTCTTTTCCTCTTCGGCTCGGACTGACTCGATCATCGATACGTTGCATTGAATTTCTTCGGCGCTGCAAATAAAATGTCATGTCTGCTGTTGCATATTTCATCGGTACAATGTTTAAATTGAATTGCATACCGTAGTCTAGTCAATTGGTGCAACCTGTTGTAGAAAGATGAGACCTTGGACTCGAATTGATTTCAAAGACTTTCAACGACGACACCGGTCACCTTCAACGCGTGGCATTTTGCAAAAAGTCGATGAAATTTCGAGTACGCTGAAGTTAGATAGATTTGAAATTAGCGCATTTTGCGATATTTACAATTTTCCGTCAAATGCAGTGACTTCTCACGTCATCCGCAGCTAAAATAACAAAAATAAGGCAACCGCTGCAATTGCGCCCAATTCAAAAGAGTACAATCATTAATTTTTTCCCTCAAATCGACGACTAATTGCAATCATTTTTGAATAATCCAAACGTGAAATTACTGAAAGCACCAAATCGAAATACAGTTAAAGGGACTTCGATGTCGGAGGTGTTAAAACCTAGAACAGCGTTGCTGACAATGGCCTAACTGTAACCACTAGAAAGATTTCCACGCTCCTCTATACTTCTCACCGTCTTTCTCATACGTCCACGGAGTGTGCCGTATTCATGAACACGAACCTCCCCTCTCCTCTTTCCTCCTCTCGTTTCGTCATTTTCCTCCTCTCAACGAATATAGTACGTCGCCGATGGTCCGTGAGCGACTCGTCGAGAAATTGAAGAAAGCCCGCTGAATAATGGTGAACCCGGCAAAGTGGCCTGTAGAAACGAAGTATCCGGCGCACCGTGGCTTCTTTACGATTCCGTTAATAGAAGCGCAGAAAATCGGAAGAAACTGTTAACGAAAGAGCGCGAGGTCTGCCCGAGAGAATAGAATAGCCGCGGCACGATCCAAAGAAACAAGTGGTTTGTCTTTATTTGCACACAATGAGCGAGCAACCGTAGGTGCTCGTGAGTGAAAGACGAATGGCTCGTTGTATCGGCACAATTGTCGCGATTTTCAGAGAGTTATTGCCCGATCGTTTTGACGACCGCACCATGAAAATTTACTCGTCGCGATGAAACTTTTCTTCGTCGAATGATACGACGAAAAAGGGGAAAGAAAATTCACGGACAATCGCATGAAGATTTATAGAGGTGTCCTTCGGCTCGGAAAAAAAGTCGATGCGATTTAACCGTAAAAACCATCGAATAACTTAATCGAAATCGCGAAGGGGGAAGATCGAAAACCCTCCTTTTTTTCTGCCGGCGCAAACTTCCTCCAGAATCGTTCCCAGAAGAGGAGCAGCTGCAAACGTGACCCGGCACTTCCGGCTTCGAGTCACGACGGGACCAAAGCGCCGAAACCTGTCGCGCTCATTAATCGGGCGCACGGTAAAAAGATGCAAGAAAAAGGAAGAAGAGCGGCGAAGGGAGAAAACGATCGCCGCCGATGGAGCGGGAGAGAGAAGCTACGAGCTATCAGGAAGGAGAGCGATAATAAGAATTCCCCAAAAGGTTGTCACGCGTTAAGCGCGTAAAGCGCGGGGGCAGGAAGAAGGGAACCGGGAGGAACGCTCGGCGAATACCAACGGCTCATTTAACAATTTTCGAGAAGATACAAGAGCCTGAAAAATACGTAGGAAGAAAAAGAGGAGCCGAGGTAGGAGAGAAAAAAAAGGGGGAAAGGTAGACAGAGAGGGAGAAGAGGAAGGACGAAAGAGTAGGAGGGAGAAAAGAGACCCTTCCTGACGGCCCTACGTGGTCCCAGGATCTTTGATTCGCGGTGACGCGGTATAAATAGAAACCCGCTCCCTCTACAGGCCGAACCACTCTCCTTCCCCTCCACGGGCCCTCTTTTCTCCACTCGTCTTCTTCTATCCTTACTTCGTCTTCCTCCTCTCGTCTCCGACTCATCCTCCTCGTCTTCTTCAGGGTTCTTGCATAGGGTTCTCCTCTGCCCTCCCGTCAGTCAGCTCGAGGTAACCTGTTATTTCAGGACTGCGAATCGCCGAGAGTTTTTGCGGGTTTCTCTCTCCTTCTCCTACTACGTCTTTTTCGCTCTCTTTCCGTTCTTCCTCGACTACGCCACTATAAATATCGAAGTCCCTTTTGCCCGTGGCTGCTCGTCCGTCGACGTCGAGTCGCGTATCCGTAGGGCGAGGATGAGGGCCGTGCCGGTGGCAAAGTGGAATCGGGCCCTTCGCCTCGGTCTCCTTGCCCTCCTTCTCCCTTCTTCCTCGTCACCATCCCCTTCCCAGAAAGCCGACGAGGCGCCTCTTCACGGCATCTGTCGCACGACGACGACGAAAACGACGAGCCTCACAATTAGACAGGATCGCCAGCGCCTCGTACGTCTTCTTCCTTTGGTACGAACGCGGTACCACTCGACGCGGAGGAAAGAAAAACCGGCCTGCGATGGCGCGCGTAAGATTAGCACCGTTCTTTTACGCTGCCACTGGTCGGCGAGTTATGTCGGGAAATCGTCAGAGTCCAAAGTGTTTCATGCAAATCAATCGAATTAATTAACTGTGCGTCAATCAAATTTTCCGTGCGAAGTAAAAAGATATAAATCGTACGCTGAGGTTGCAGCGCGGTCGAGAAACCTGTCAGCGTACAATTTGACGCTTTCGTTAGGACGAACCTGTCGAACCTGTTGGTCGAATGACGACTCTTTTTACGTTGCTTTTCATTTCTGCCAAATCGACGGCAGTTTTTCTCTCTCGGTCGTCTCTCCATTTTTGAAGGATGGCGAAAAAAAAGAAGAGAGAATAACCCTTTCCGCTGTCACAATAGTGAATAGAGCCACCTCCGAAATGACTTTGCCTCTGAGAAAGGTCCGGTAGGATTGCGCATGCCACCGTTGACGCATTGTTAGATTTCGAGAGGCGCGCTGAATGCTTGGAAGGATACCAGGAATCACAATAGCATCGCACTTGCGGTTCGCCCCGTTTCGTCGATGCACTGACCGTCGGTTGAATAATAGCCTTGGAAAGGACGCTGAATTCTCCGCGGATTCTTGCATGGGCCGTCGAAGTCACGAAGACCGTTCTCTCGCTTGGGCACGTGAGGATCGTCTTCGTGACTTTAAGACGGCCCTTCGCGCACCACGATTGCCGATAATGAGCGGCGCAATTATTTTAATGTCGTACGACGGGTTACATAAATATCGGTAAAGGCGACAATTATTTTCCCCCGGTTTTGTGGTGCACACCGAGACCAACGAGTATCCTGATAACGGTCAAACAGTCGGCCCTGTGCGTGCTTGATTAATAAATCCAGTTAACGTGGATTTATTCGGCCGGATAAGGATCGCGCGTACGGTCGCTCGCAGTAATTAAATTTGCATTGCAGCTGACGACCGTGGAAGCCGTACGATTTTTCGCGCCGTAATTGCCCGTGATTTTGTTCGCGTTGAGAGAAACGTTGATAATTAATTGTCGTTCGGGATATGTGTGCATTTGTGGGGGACAAATGATAATCGGAATCAGATATGCACTTTTTCGTCGACGATGGGAGAGATGTTTTATTAAAATATTTCAACGTAAGAATGAATGATATCCTTTGATAGGTGGTTGTCGCTTAAAGCGTGTATTTAAGGAGAGGATACGATTCCACGGGAAATCGTTTCTCCCCTTCTTCCTGGCATCCTGCTCCATGCAGGTTGTTTGCTCTCGAAGAAGGTACGTCCCTTATCATTGGTATTCCACGAGTTTGCTTTCCGAGTAGCCCTGATTCTAGACGTAATTCACGGAATTCTCGTTTCGGACAGACCGGGAATCCCTATATTCGACTACGCCGGATGCATCGACGATGAGCTTGGCTCGCAGAGAGGAAAATTTCTAGGAAAACACTTTTAGATTTTACGAACGTGTCTGCACGCTGGAATCGTGACGATTTGTCCTTTTAATCGATAGCACAGTTGCCGAACTATCCTTCTCGGATGTCGGTTCCTCGCAGTTTCGCGCGGTCGTTCAATTCCGCGGCTAATTACTTGGGATCTACCGACTCGTTCGTAAAACTTCACCGGCGAATCCTCGCTGTGGAAATCCGTGGCGTGATTTATACCGATACTCGCTGGGATTTCAATTTCAGGACGCGGGATTTTAATACCGCAATTAACTTGACGCAATCGATATCACGCTCCATTCGTTCTGCTGTAGTCTGACAGTCTCGCCGTGTACTTTTACAATTAGTCATCTCCAACTGATACAAGTTATTCATATCGCGGTTTCAGTTCAACGTAGATATTATAGTTTAACGTTCTGTTATCTATTCGCAGTGCAAACTCTCAATTTAAATAAACTTCGTTGCCGCACATTCTGCTCAGTATTCAGAGTTCTATGTTGAATCGATACCTTTAACCGATTATACTATCGGCTTTCGTACAACCTGTGTCATTAGTTACTTCGAGTTCAATTAGTAAGTTAAAATCGTACGGTCACTTTCTGCAAGCGAATGAAAACCAACGTCGCGATACAAACAAAGATAGCCTGATTTCGTCTCTTAGAATCGAAGATCTCATTATTGAGTTGAACGCGAGGAAGCGATACTTAACACTAGAACTACCGGCGTTAAATCTATCATATTTAAAAATATGAAATAAGTATTTTGAAAAAAGGGGAATTAAGAGGTGGAAAACTTGATCGATTCGGCAATTTATGTTTTATTAGATGGACGCAGAATATCTATTCTATGACTCTCATATAAATTTGGAGAATTTTTGTAAAAAATTGTGTACCAGTCATTTTCACTGGTATGGTAAATCTAGATCTCAAGATACGCAGGAGCATAGTGTCGTGCAGGAACGTCGCCCTCGGTGTAGATTCGTTAAATTTCAAGCGACCGTCACATCCATCCTCGAGTTCCTGGCAAGTTTCTCCCGTAAGGATCGGCAAACCGTTACTTTGCATCCCGGTTACGCGGCATCCGGTCGGCGCGTGGGTCAAACCAGAGATTAATCGGGTCTCTTTGTCTTGGTGAACAGTTCACCGCTGAGATAGCATCGCCGATACGCCGATGGGAAAAGCACCGACTGTTCTCGTATCGCTCGATTTTATCCCACTCTCGTGACGGTGCTCGAGATAGCTTAGAAGAAAGTCGTGTAGCTGATCTATTTGCAACGATATATGCGACCGCGTATGTACATACATATGTACACGGATTAACAAGGCATTCGCATTGGGCGACGAGGATGACGGAACCGGCCTGTAAATTTTCCGAGGGACGAGGCGCCAAGGGCACCTTGGTCCGCTCTTACGTGTTACGTTCGCGTATTTCACGCATGAAGTCCCACCGATGTCATTAATATATCGAGTCGCCCGCGGAGCACGAATCGTGCCGAACGTTCTCTGAATCATCGTCGCACGACGAACCGTCCGCTCGTAAAGCTTTCCCGCCAAGTGGTAAGTACATGTACACGAAACGGTACAACTTGAGGTGTCGACGCGATATCGAATCCCCCTGTTCTAGGACCTCGATCTTGGCACGAGCCGCGCGGAGTACCTACGGCCCGATCCCTGAACCTTGAGACAGAGACGGCTCGCTCCATTGATCCAGATCCATTTACCTAGTTTCCTGGAAAGGCCGAGGAGCATAATGCATGCGCCTGGACGACGGCGACGAACAACGACAACGGCACTGACGAGCCGTCTTTACGTACTATAACCACTGTCTCCTTGGTCGGACAGGTAGTGGGCAGGTATAACACACGCACGGGCCGCATAGCGTACTATATACTGTTACGCGGCCATCGTGGCACGCGCTAGTCCATAGTGCTTCGAAAAAAGAAACCGCTAGACCGGTGGCCCCCTATCTAACTGGTACATCGTTTTCGAACGGACCGTTCGCCAGATTCCACGCAAGATTGCCCGCAGCCGAGCGCAAGGCTACCATGGCCACGCGTTGCCCGGTCCGCTCCATTCCAGTGCAGCGTGTCACCCGCACTTCCGGTAACGCTCGGCCCAGTACCTCCGGAGCCCGACGGCTAGCCGTGGCCCTTGTATGCTTCTAACATCCGACGGGCTTGCTCTCACGGTCAAGGTCAACTTGCAGCCACGACGCCACGATAATTGCTTCTCGGTCTCTCTGACGCGTGGGTGTGGTCATCGGGGTTATCGAGCTGGAACGCTCAACCGGGAAAATGGGTCCTCGAGGAGAGAGGAATTTGGAGCACGGTTTCGTTTTAGCTGGGGATAACGGTATTGAGATGATGTATCGTTAGGGGTAAATAGATCGCTGATTTTTCGAGGGAGGGGGAGTATTTTTGTTGGAGACTAGTTTTGTTTTGTTGGAGTGGAAATTGAATTTGTTTCGAATATGATTTGGTTGGGAAAATTTGACTACCTTTAATTTTTATTAATTTGTTAACTGTCAAGGCATTTCTAGGGGATTTTTTTGTTCGAAGTATCTGACGGATAGATTTAATGATTTTTTTTTAAATTTCTGAGCGTTCGCTTCGTGCCTAGAAGTTAAATTAGAAAGGGGTCAGCTACTCTTCGTTTGTTTAAAGAAATTGTAAACTGCAGAAATGCTCATCTTTAATAGTTTCTTTGACTCTTGTGCAAACATTTGTGAATACATGTCTGCATGTGCAAACATAGCGCGGCAACGGGACGAGAAGCGTCAGAATTTTCGCGTTAAATATCTGAAGCCCGTTTAAACAAGTATTTTACGATTCCTTGCTCGTTCAATGTCAGATTACGATCGTCGACGAGTTGACTCGCGAGTGTAGTTAGCTGGACGTTATCTGATTCCATTGTTGAACCACGGTAACAGCTATTTAGAACGAAATTGCTAATCGCGAAGTCATGGTTATGTTACCTGTACAACAGCTTTCAAGTAGAAGCTAAAACCACTTGCAGTGTACACGTTAAAACGACTCTGCTATAGGCCGAAGAATAACGTAATTCGAACTGCTACGATTTCTCGTTATTTCAGTATAGAATTTCATCGTAACAACATTTCATCGCATCGTACGCAGCGAGTTGCAATCAGAAAACGTTCGATCATCGTTTCTTCCAAATTACAACCTTTACCATGCAATTACAGTACAATGCTTGCCCAATTCACTGCAGAAAGTTGAGCCGAAATTTTCCAATATTAATATCCTCGAGTATTTCAACATGAAAATTTCTTTCCAACCGATGAATTACATCCGATGGCGTCCCATAAAATCTCGATGATCGCGCCGAACAAGATTTGCCTATTACACGTCTGTCCGGCTACACGAAGCAAATTAATCTCGTTACAAGACATAATTCGATTCTTCCTCCTTCGACGGCACCCTCGACGAGGGGCTCGGCGAAATTATTATCATTATCGCGGAAATTTCATCGGCGAGTTAGTTAATTGATTCTCTGGTAGGGCAAAAGAAGGATCCATCCGATCCTGATTGCCGAGACGGCATTGCGGACGGAGACTAATAAGGGAAGTAATCGCATATAACGTGGGGTTGTTCCTGATGCAGCGCGAATAAACTAATGCGATGCTGTGGGGCTATAATCTGCGTTATCCCTGTATGCGTTTCTCCTTTAATATTGTTCCTATTCCAGACGAACATCATTCGATCCGAAGTCGCATTCGAGTTGGCCATTCGATGATTATACAATTCTCGCTGTATCATTTTCCGCTTTCCGTGAACGAATTACTGTCATTCTACCACTTACACTGTCCTCGATTTTGCCGTTATTACGATATAAAACGATCCTTTAGGTTTGTTCGATTAAGTAATTGTGGAAAATTGTGGGAACAGATTGCACTGTAATGTGGTGATTCATATTTCGTTGTGTTATGACGTTTAGTACAAAGATTATCGTGTGAAAAAGTTAAAATTAAGAAATTACAATTTCTCCTTTTGCATTAACTTTTTTTTTTTCATTTGATAAGGCAATGGGGTATAATATTGCGCTGTATCGAGAAAATACATATTTACCGATGACGTCTAATAGCTGTGTAACTGAGATTTTGGCTGCGTTGCACTTGTCTCGTGGGAATATGCAAAAATGAACTCAAAAGGCGGTCCCTTCGGCTGCAGTTTGCGCGTAAAAAACTCGGATCGCGATTGGGGCGATTATTCTAAACAAAACGACCCATTAGTCTGCTCCTGCATGCATCATTAATATACACGTGATTTCAATTATCGTCCCGCCGCGTTCCAATTTCGAATTTCGCCGGAACGCGCCGTCTGCCATGTGCAGTTTCTAGAAATTCATCGACAAAGAATCATTGTCCTAGTGTTTCTACGAAGTCATCGAAGACAATTTTTAATGTGTAAATTTTTAATTCTAATTTCATCTTGCTACAATTTCTCGGTATTTTCTCGCAACAGGCACTTTGCGATTTATATTTCCTATTTAACAAATGTATATTTAATGAATTAAAAATTATAAATGCAAAAATAACTTCGGGAAATCCTAATTGATGAATAAAAAAAATCTGCGCGTAGAAAAGTCAATTAAAAAAATCGTGAAAATTACAAATTGTCGTGCATTGTTATTATGGCGAAATGCTGAAACCCCTTCCTTTACACACCGATCTGGGAATCGAAGGATTCGTCCTCACGCAATATCCGAATTTAATCGTCTGAGATATTGCAGTTAACGCGGAACGAACAATCTCCCCTTTGTGTTTCCCTGCAATGCTCGAGGCTTCTCCTAAACAATTAATTTTAAATTAATCCGAGAGTCTACGCGGTCGCGCCTCGGGCCTCTCGTCGCTTCAAGATTTAATTCGTCCTCTTCTCTCGACAAACCTCATTTGTTCCGTTGACTGAAACATCGCCGACGGTTTCTTTCCGCTTTTTTTTTTCGCAATTCTCAAATATTCGTCCCCCGTCGACGATCGTTGAGTTTAGAACCACCATAAGCACCTCATTGTTCTTTCTTTTCGTTCGTGAGAAGACTGACTGATGCGCAAAGGAAGTTAGGAGCGTAATTAGGTAATTATCAGACCAGCAACCTCTGAGAATTTGATACCCATTCGTGGCCCGTTGAACGGTGCTACTATTTTACCGTTTTTTTTTTCGGAGGCTCGTTTTGCCATTATTCGGTAGTTATCCTGGAATCCATGGAACGCAATACAGCAGCGGAAGAATGGATTTCAGGTAATTTCGGATACGCGAGTTAATTAATTGCGCGACGGTAATTCGCAGAATGTTTTCGTTGTTTTGGCGGTTTAATGGGGGAATTAAATCGGCAGGAGGATTTGGGAAAATTTATTAAGTATATTTATGGTAATGCTCGATTGTAAAGATGCGTTAGAGCAGAGCGGACGAGGAGAGAAATGGATGGAGTAACGAGAAGAAGAGTAATTTTACGGCGCTTAGTCGTGGCACGCATTTTGTACGAATACACGAAAAAGAAATCGTGGAGAACACGGCGCGGGGACCTTCCTCTCGGCCCTCTTTGATCCTGAAAATTAGCTTACAGTTTATTGCATTTTTTACAGTGCCTTTCATCTTCGGGATCTCACGCGCGCCGGCTAAAATCTCTCATCAATATGCAGAAAGGGCGAGGAGGAAAAAATGTGGAGTGGGTACGATGCAAAGAAGCGGGGATGATGCAACTAAAAAAAAGTCGGAGAACATGAAACACGGAGGATGAGAGATAGGGGACCGAACCTTTCGATCGTACGCTCCGTTTGACTAATTTCAGTGATTTTTTAAAAGAATTCAACGTGTTATTATTTTAAAAAAGATTGCAATTAAACGATACGTTAAACGGAGAACAGAGAAGCTTCTTAAGTAAAGAACGATAATGAGGAAGGACGATGATAAAAGACGGGCAAAATTATAAATCGAAATTTTATTAATCTATAGACTTTCGTAAAAATTGTAATTTCTGGCAAACGAGATGGCAATATTATCTGCAAATGAGAAACCATTTTACTTTCAATTCAGTGAAATGAGATTCACGCTGTAATTATACAGGAAGCAAGGCGTATACTTATAACGGATGTACTAAGAAGTACGTGGTATTTAGTTGGAAGCTTTCATACGATGATCAACGCATCGTGCGAATATTATGCTTTCTTTAGGAAAGTTGACATTTCCTCGAAGCAAGGCAGTTATTAACCGGTGTTGCAATTTTGCACCATATTACGACTCCTCAGAAAACATCAATTTAAAGTGCGATAGATTTAAACGTTCCTTTCTTTTAATTCATTTGTCAATGTTTTTATGAAATCAGAATTGTTTAAGAGTCACTCCTAGTTGCATTTTCTCCGGAATATATTATTTCTATCGCTATATACCATAATTTGATTTATCGAACAGTTAAAATAGAACGAAGTCGCTTTCTGTGAGTTTCGTCCCGTTGAAAAAATCGTAATTTTTGTAAAATTCATCATAAATTCATTTTTCGAAGAATTTTGATTTCTTTCCATTGTCATAGACGATTTCGGGATACAGTTTAATTTTCAAGGCAAAACAACGATGCAATTTGCAAGCAAACCTGCCGTAGCGCTTCCATTGAACTGTGCAGGTGTTAATTGTTTGATCATTAGCACTTTACACCGTGTAACGTATGTTAAGTCGCGTAATGACATTAAATTTCAATAACTGTTCGGTGGGGAGGCCATGTCCCAAGATAGCACCGGTGGAAGAGTCACTAAGGTGCATGTTTATCTCGGGACAGGTTATGTTAACCGACTGATAATTACAGGTGTTTATAATGCCGTGGCATGCCAGTCACTTTCTGTTGCGAAAATCACGTTAGAAATGCTAAAGAATGTAATTCCAATTGATTTTCTCCTATCTATCACGCTCGTTTGCCGCTGATTTCAGTGCAGTGCAGAAAGTATCTATTATCTCTTTAACACAACTATCTGTAAAAGAATTCAGTGACATGAATGGCATTACTCGAATTCTACATTGCATACGTGTGCATAAATATTGTTAACGTTCCGCGAATTATAACGTGGAGTAATTACGCAAGCACGACATTAAAATTTAAGAAAATGGGAACTACATTTCAAGATTTGCTCTTTACTGAAGATTCGACCGATCTCTGTCAACGCTCATACGCACCTCTTTTCTTAACTGTGTTTTTAATAATAATAAGTCGTAGCTATGCATACACATATTGAAAAAATACAATACGCTTCGATAACAAAAACCAACGAAGTTTCTGAATTCCTCGAAACGCTATAACCATCTGTCTTTAAAGCAAGCCACGATTTAGAGATTAGACATGACTTTGAATAATCCCCATCCACAAATACTCTTCAACGGGACTCTCCGGAGATGTAGAACGAACTTTCGAATCCATTGTATCGAACGGTCCTTCCTTTCAAAGGAATTATCAAAGTCGATTCTCAATGATATGCAAGTCTCACTGTCTCTGATCGCCGGTACCCGCAAGGGGGTTCTTTCTCACGTTTAGTCATCCTCCGGGTGGCACGAAGAAGAGGAGAAAGAACAGAAGACGAGGGTAAGCTGAAAGAGAAGGAACTCCAAAGATCACAATCAACCCGCACTCCATCGTCGACGAACATCGGCGGAAATACGAATCAAAACTAACCGGGTCCAGGAACTTAACACCTCTAATAAGATACGGGACATGTGAACCTCGCAACATATTGTCGAACAGTGCAACTTTTTTCATCGTTAACCCTTTGCACTCCTATGTCGAGCTGTACTCGACACAGTTTTCTATGCCACTTAAAGTTTCATTTAATAATTATCGACTTTTCGAAATCAACATTAATTTTATTAAATTATAAATATCCGGCGGTACCTACAATCGTTCCTAGTAACAAGTAAAAATTAATAAACAATGGTAGACAATTTTCCGAAGCTATATTTGCTTGTCTGACGAAAAGATAGTAAAATAAGTCGGAGCACAGAGGGTTAACCACACAGTGGCAGAATCTCGCCGAGAAGTGCCGAGCGACGCGATAGCGCTTCTTTATTCTTAGCGCTGAAATACAGCGGATATTTTTCACGTGAAATCTTAACAATGCGATCAGATTGCCTGAGACTCGAACGGTTAAATCTTCGTTTGATATTCTCATTTTTACTTCCCCCAGGGGCCTGGCCAGCTCTTGGAATACAGCTGGACAGGTATGGGCTTGACGCACCCGGGGTACCTGAGTCAAAAAGTAAATGGTTGTTGAGCGTGCAACACCGCGCTGTGCAATGAACACAGAAAGCGCAAATGCTTGTTTACAGCACAGGATTAACATTTTACGGTCTCCTAATTCAACAAATTCATGGAAACAGTTCTTTAAGCTCACGCATAGACCCTAGCTGCAGGTTTCCGCTGAAGTGAGCGTGACGCGTTAAACGATAACAATTCATGAGCCGAGACGAAATGAGAAGTGATTCTTGCATAGTTATGTTGGAAAAAGTATACAGAAAATGTTTAATTTGCAAAAATGCAGTACTATTTAGAATCCAAAAGATATTCATTGTCAGTGATGGAAAACTTTGACAATTTCCTTTAATTCATTGAACAGTATATTTTTAATAAACTACGAACTTCAATTTTCTATTCAAGAGTGATCTTTTATTGCATAAGTGTGCTTTTCACGTAACAAAATGAGTGAAAAATGTAAGATAGACTCGTCAGAGTGCTACGAAGAAGAAAACGTGTTTTTTCGGTAGAAAATTGTCTCAAGAAAGACTTGCAACTGTAAGTGCTTGTACTAAGTACAATTTTCGAGAAATTTCATTAATTTAGAGATTTTGGAAAGCGACAAACATTTAGGAAGCGATATAAAAGTAATGAAAATCGATATGTGAAAATTCATGTTCTAACAATTAGAAAAAATCGGGGAAAAGATTGGCACCGTGAAGATGTTAAAGCAGCGATCACTTTTGCCGGTGATGTCACGAAATATTTCCTCCTCGAAAAGAATTGGTCACCGCAGCTACCGGTTCTCGTTGGTCCTACAGGATGACGCGGATGCATCCTTCTTCCCCGTACTGTCTCATACGAAAGCAATGCGTGGCTCGCTTGGTTTTTCCAGATTCTCTTCCAGCGGTGTGGAGCTTTCAGCCTACCAAGTGGTAAAAAGTCTCTTAATTGGCTTACCGGTATCTCTGACGATCGGCAGATAAGAGGAGAGCCGAAAAAGGAATGAGAGGGATGAGAATTTATGGAATAATAACGAAAGCCTCTGGGATACATTAAACAAAGTTTATTATCGGGGTACGAAATCAGCGTACATCGTTATTGGACGATTTATCAAATTTTACCATGCCATCGAAGATATTTGAATTTTCAGTTTGAGATTAAACGAGAGAGAAGTAATCGTCCCGGCTTGAAACTAGCGTTGGACGATGAATTACATCGGGTAAAAATACCTCGATAGGACTCGAGGAAATAAGTTGACATGAATGAGGAAACAAATAAATCTGTAATGTTGGATATAGTCTTAACACTAGAACTACCAAACCAGTCAAAATGACTGGTGCACAATTTTTTCCAAAAATTCTCCAAGATTATAGGAGAGTCATAGAATAGATATTCTACGTCCATCTCATAAAACATAAATTACCGAATCGATCATCATTTCCACGTCTGAATTCCCTTTTTTTCAAAGTACTGAATTAATATATTTAAATATAACAGATTTACCGCCGGTAGTTCTAGTGTTAAAGTGTTCGAACTGTTAGAGAGGCCAAATATAGATCTCCGCCATTTCTAAAATCCTATGTATCGGGTGATGGCATAAGTTCGTGCCCGATTGAAGAATAAAATTCAGCAAGCTAAATTTTAAGGAATACAATTTTATCAATCAATTGTACAGTAACCATTCTTCTCTACAATTCTTTTCCAATGATCTACAAGCTTGTCGATTCCATTTTTGAAGAGACAGCTTGGCTTTCCGACCTCTATTTTGAAAAATTCTCTTAAGCAGAAATAAAGTTACCAGACCGCTGTTTGATTTTAAAGTGACAGATAATACTATCACTTAATCGGTGCATGCAGCAAAACCAAACAAAAACATCACAACTCCACTCTGCCGTTAAGTTTACGCCGCACACGGCAACCACCCAATATATACGAATATAATAGCCTCGGTGATTGAAAAACCCCATGAAACCGTAGCTTCCATAAAAACTCAAAGCCGAGTTTCGAAGCAACAACAAACGAATCTTCAATCATCCTCTCGATACCGATCATCGGTTCTCGCGAAGAGTCGAAGAGAAGGGACATTCTGAAAACTTCGTCCGCGAGATTTCGCTGGGAGTAGCTCGCAAACAGAGTCGCGTGGAAACGGTCTAATAATGTCAGTGTCGGACCTTGACATTGCTCGCTGTAGACAATGTCCTCGCTGTCTTTTCCCTCAAGCCGAGGACTCACGCCTCGTACAAGAGGAAACAAAGGGAGAGGGACGACATCCGGTCCCGGCGTGCTCGTGTGTCGTTCAACTCCGGTTATCTCACAGGAAAGCAACCGAGCATCTCTCTCCGGCATTGCCTCGTAATGGCACTCGCACCTAATTGGGAACTTTGTTTTCTGAACAGATGAAAAATGCATCTTGCACCAAGACCACGAGGTGAGACGGAACGAGGAGGTGATGATGGAGAAACAGAGAGAAAGGTGAAAAGAAAAAAGAGAGGTCAAGGAGAAGGTGTTTTAACACCGCGACCAACCTACGTCACAGGTCCCCGCGGAAGATTTTGCGCGAGCTAAATGAAAAACAAGGTAATAATTATTTTCTTAATATTCGCGTAAAACGCGGAGGAATTCGCGACAGCTCGATCCGCGCGTTCATCGGTGGAGTCTTCGATTCAGGAACATCCGAATATTCAAACGCTGACATCATCGATTATAAACGATCGTACAGGTATCAAGGAACGAAGGAACGGAGATACCGATGCTGTTATATCAACGGTGCGCGTGCCTGCATTTGTAGCGCTCGTAAAACGAGGCATTCGTGCCATTCTTACATCCATAGACGCACGCGATACGAATACGTCGACGTCCTCTGACTTAACTGTCGTGCTTTCCCTCTCCTCTATCCTCTCGGAGATCGAGCGTATTTTCAAATCAGCATAGCAACGATCAAAGGAACCTCGATCCGATTGAAATTATCGTAGGGACGTTATCCTTTCTCTCATGATCCTTCGAGAGAAAGAGAGAGTGTGTGTTTTTCCCCCGTGGTGCGTGAAACGGGTGAGTTCGCGTGATGCACTCATCCCGGCGGAGCGGAACGGCGATCGTCAGTCCGTAAGACGGTGATTCACGAGATGATAGCAGGTGGAAAAGGAGAAGAATCGAGAGGGAAAGACGAGCGAGTCGCGCAGGTGAGAGAAAGAAAGAAAAAGAGAGAGATCGGCGGGAGGCAGAGCGGATAACGTCGATGACGACGACGAAGGAAGAAACGGAAAAGGAGGGAGGGGAAGAAAAAAGAAGCGGCAACGAAGAAGAGTCTAGGGTATCATCGCCTATAAATACTCGCACAGCCTCGGGCAAGGACGTCGTTGGTTACGGAGGATGATCCTAGACGATCGTCTTACGACGATTCCGATCTCCCCGAGTGGATCGACGTACGCCGATCACAGACTGACGTTCGCTAATTGGTGTCTTGAGTATGCTAGAAAGGGGATCGCTCCGGGTAATAAAGGATGTTACACGAAGGATTTCTGAATCTCCGCGCATGTCTGCGCGCATTAACAAACGCGGTGTTATGCGCCGATAATGAGTCCTGAAATATCATACTCGCGGCGCGCAACTTCGAAGGGTCGGGAGGATCTCAGGGATCCTCGTAAGTTCACTCGTCAGGCTAACGGATCAATTCCGTCGACCGTTCTGTAGTTTCACGATCAAAGTCTCGATTACACCGTGGCCATTGTCACGAGGAGATTTCACGATACATCCGTCAACTCGGGCTAATGAGAATACATTTCCGTGTATGGAAAGACGTCGCAGCTAATTTGGGAAGCTTGGAAAAATCTACGAGATTCAACGTGCTTTTCGGCGAAAGTTCCCTGATTTTCAATTATCCTTGGCAACCGGTATAAACGTGATAAGAAGTCTTGCACAGAATCTGTATAATTAAGAGAACTCATGTTCGACACGAGGAGATACTTGGAGCGGTAAATCGGCGAATTACTTAGCACGATTGCCACTCGTCGCTTATTATCGCTGACGCAATTCCCGGGCTATGTTTTACGTTTGCAACAACGCCGATCGCGGAATTGCGAGTCTTACTTTCTACTCGACGGTGACGCAGAGTCGCCATAGGACGTCTTGGACCTTTGATCGCTACCAGATAATTGCTCATAGTCGAACGTTAAATCTGCCTATAGCCTGTTTCGATTTCTGCAGGATTATCGGCGATCGATCGGCTCAAAGCCGCTGCAACATCACGGTTCGCTATGACCCGTTAATTAAGGTCGACGTTAATTTCACGATTCGATTGTTCCTCGTGCAATGGAAACCTCTCGGCGATGTCATAGCGATGGGAATGAACGTTAACGAGCCTCTCGCGTTGTTGGTTCCTCGTCGAGGAGGATCTGACGGTTAAAACGCATCCAAAACGAACGGACCGTGATAGATCGGACGTAAAGTGAATTTACAACGTAAGCTCGTAATACAGTAGCGGAATAAATTCCGGTACGTCGCGGAAACGTCGTAGGATAGTTGACAACAGCTCGCGCTCTCCGTGGACATTCGG
Organism: Cerceris ruficornis; assembly: GCA_963989415.1. Classification (NCBI taxonomy): domain Eukaryota; kingdom Metazoa; phylum Arthropoda; class Insecta; order Hymenoptera; family Crabronidae; genus Cerceris; species Cerceris ruficornis. Next base: position 9,448,481 of record OZ022523.1, read on the forward strand.
CCAATAAATAGCGATTGTTAACGATGACGTTGACCTCCTCAGCGTCGGTTCATCTCCCACGTAGAAACGGCAAGGAGCGTTTGAAAAGGGGCGTCAGATGAGATGTCAGATGCCGGAAGACAGTTGTCTGGAAAACAATGTGCCCGTCTTTGTTCGCGGCGCATCAGCAATAGAATGGGAGAGCCCGCTAAAAATTCGGTCTCGGCGCTCAAAACATTCCTACTTTATTTATTTCTATACCGTTACACGGAAACGTGAGAAAATCAAACGTCCCGCCACGACCAAAAGTCCATAACTTTCGAAGAAATGAAGACAAACTTATATTTTTTTTCTCCTTTGGTCACGGTAAGATGTTCGTTACTAATTGCACGAAAGGAATTATAATTATTTTATATGTGATTCACTGTAATTATTGATTACACTGGTCAATACGATTCTTCTCCCAAAGAATATTTATTCTTGTAGATTTTATGGCGCTGAACACGAATTTGAAGTCCGTTTGTCTCCATGAGAATCCATTATTGAGAAAATCAGTTTCGGAAAAAATTGAAACATTTAACTTACAGAATTTCGCAAAATATCGTTTGTTTATTATTACCCCCTTCTGTTTTAAAGAACGTAAATTTTAATAATTTAAAAAAAAACAAATGAATTGCCATATCATATCTGTAAATTTAATTTCTCTAACTGCTTTTTTCTTGTTGTTTGTTCAAAGTTATTTTACGCGAAAATTAAGACTGCTAGAGATTAGTTTCTTCTCTCATGCGGCGTGCATTTAACTGTTTCTCGAAATCGATGCAAAACTAGAGGCGATCGGATGACCCGTCTTCCAATTAATGAGTCGTTCGTGTAATCGTGAAAAAGGACGATCGCGTTGAATGTAGGCAGACTTGTCGGACGGATCGTTGACACGGCTAATGATTTAATAAAGCAATAAATATTGTATATCCGCGAAACAGCGAAAAAAAGGCATTCGCGGATGTGCAGGTTTTTTTGCGCACGATTTTCTCCGTTGAAACGGCGTGCGGTTATATAAAACTGTATTAATACATAACCGTTACGTTCTTTCACTCGCTTCTGGCGAAGTCGTAATCTCCATTGATTAATTACGGATAGAGCATAAATATTAATATCGCGAAAAACCGTTTCTACGTTTCCGACGACTCGCCGTTTGACGGTCCGTCGTTTATTTTTGTTCCAAAGTCCCATCGACCGGTACCGATACCCACGCCTCCTATTTTAAATATTCGGCCATCGACCGTTCGCTTAAATTATCATTCGTTAAACGACGTCCGGAATCTCCGCGAATTCGGAGATTCACGACGTAAGTGTGCAAACATCGGGGGAATTTTGTCAAGGACTCGAGCTCGCAAAAAATCTCATCGGATGCTCGCTGTTCGCTTTTCTGCGTCATCGAAGGACACCGTGGCGTGAAATCAATTTTGTGGAATCGAGGGGAAAAAAATGGTACTCTCGCAAAAGCGTGCGCGAGGTTGATGAATACGGTACACTTTGCAAAATCCATCTTGCTCGTTCGCGAATACGAGATTTTGATCCAGCAACGGATACCGGTATCGAGAGAGGTGAAATATACGGTGTATCGATGCATTTCAACTGAAATAGAAATATGACGTTGCCTCGCAGCAATGGATTCCACGTGTTGGCGAGATTTATCGTCGTTTAAACAGGCTAGTTTGCGACCGTTCCCGTGCGATCGAAGAATTACTTTATTATCATCGCGACAAGTTTAAATCGATGTTTTATTGTTCGATATTACCTGGCGATATTCACGTTGGAATTTACGTAGCGTGACAGTGAACTTGCTCTCGAGAGTTCTAAAAATACTCCGTTACCTGTAATAGTCACATATCCCAGTTACGTATCCCTGTTTTACCTTCTCCTTCGTACGCATTAACACTTCGACGTTTCACAAACACGCTACACCGGATAGATACTCCTATCTACTCGAAGCAGACGGCAAAGTGATTCCAAGTCAAATATTAGTTCGTTAATGCAACAACGTCGACTCGGTTCCGCGATGAAGTTTAATCACCTCTGTCGCGGCTCTCTTAAATTCAATTCCGATTAAAACGCGCTCTCGATTTCCCAATCGGGCGGACGTTTCATCGTGATCGTTCACAGAGAAAAACTGGCCACTGAATCAATATACATTCTTCACGCAAATTAGTGCACCCCGCCATTCCGTCCGTTTTTTTTTTCGTGCTTCGTACCTTCACGAGACCGAAAAAGACACGAAGAGGAAGTCGTTCTGTCGGAGGCAAATCATGCAACGGATAACATCGGCATGAAATACAAAATTCCACGTGGAGAAACCGTTGAACCAATATGCTCCCATCTCGTTGATCGATTCCAGGAATGCCCCGTTTTTTCTCCCGATGGCAGAAGACCGGTAAAAGGGCCCGATATCTCTGGCGGTGAATGGAAAAGCCCGAAAGTAACGTGTCGACGACCTCGAGGACGATTAAGTAATCCAACTGGCCATGGTGTTCACGAGTCCCGGTGTTCTGGCTCGTCGATGAGGTGCGTTCTTCTTCTAGGTACGCACAGGTGGAAAGAAATCGAAAGGACCTGTACGTAGTATCCATGGTGCGTTGCTCGGAGCGTGCAAAGACTCGCACAGGGAAAAGGTCAACTACCTCCCCGGTTGCAGTCTCGGTCAGCATGCTCGGCCACGAAGAATGATGATTACTGTAATGGTAGTCCTTTTCAAAGGATTATATGGTCTTTCTTAGTCCAGAGTTCTACCGACGGGCTACGGTTAATGACCCGAAATTGTTGAAAAGAGCTCCTGCTTCTTACGTCCTCGCGTCCTCGACTTTCGTATGGATGCTTTTTGTCTGTGATCTAATTGCCGACCTCGTGTCGTGTATCGCGGTTATTAAATATCTATTTCGTCGGGGATTATAGCGGCGGAGTTTACGAGTTGATGTCATCGCGGATGGTGCGCGAATTTCTGTCGGCTCCTCGGCGGATCGTTACCGTCTCGCGTGAAGTTAAACGTTTGCCATGGAATACCTGGGGTCGTTTGATCGATATGGGAAGTTCGAAGGTTCCCATGATCTTGAACTGTCCTGGCTGTCTACGAAATTTTCTGGAATATGGAGATTTCTTGGTCGTATGTTGAACGGTGGGATTGAAAAAAAGTGAAAGGCGAGGTAATCGGATAATAATTCGCGTCGATTTTTGATACGGCTTCAATTTTAAATAATTGCAGTCTGTTTGGAATTACTGTGCGCGCGTTGCATCAAAATTCTTTGCGAAAGAATCTGACAGCGGTGAATTAGTAGCATTAATGTAATTGATAAATGGGCTGCTGAAATATACCGATTGTACGACGACATTGAAGATTCGATTGCAAATTGGATGTAGCATGAGATTCGATACAAACGGACTGACTTTAATGTCAGAAGTCATCTCGGAGATGTTTCAAGGTGATGTGCGAATCCTAGATTCGTCTTGAAGTTCAATTTAAACTGCATATACCCTCTAATCGTTGAAATCGACGTGGTATTAAAGTTTTCATCGTAGACTGTAATGAGGATCGAGGAAGCAATTATACGTTGTACTTTTGAGGAGATAAAAATGAAGATTAGGAACAGTAGGAGGAATTCGTGATGTCTTGTATCTTGTGAGTTCGTGAAACAGTAATCAGTGTCACGTTACTGGCTTTGACGGGTTGCCATAAACTTTCCTAGCGGTGCGAAACGCCAAGTCAAGGTCTACTGATGTCACCAGGAACCACCCACCACGAGGAAACAAGATTCTTTGCCAGTGTCTCGGCCGTTTCGACTGGGATTCGTGTCATGGAAACATTTGTTCTGTCATTCTTTATCAATTTGCTGCTATCGGTAATCCAAGACCCTATGGGAATCGTAGAAATGGCATTTTTCTTCGAAATTATTTTTTTTTAATTTCACAGAATACGGAATTTATAGAACGAATAAATTTCATGGCGATTCATTAACTATTATTTTATTAACAAATTCTTCGATCCAAGTTGATGCAATCGTGGACAAGTTGGATACGTTTTAATATTCCTTCCTTCATGCGCGGGGCGGCAAATGTATAAAAGCACGGCGAGTACATTTCGGCGGGCAACCCGTTGCAATTTTGTCCCGAAATGCATCAAAATGCATGTCATAATATGGCTCGTTTATTTCCGCGATTCACTCGATGCTGCATGGAAACGACATACTTCAAGAAAAAATTGCCGACTCTTCTCGTCCCTTTCGTTATGACGAACCGGTGCATAAAGGCTAATTTCTTTTACGTGACGAATCAAAGCACGCTGGAGGGAATGCTAACGACAATTCAAACGGGCATTGTAAAATAGCATGCTTTCGAGGATGATAAAATATCAAGAATATTAAAAACTCCATGTAGATACCGAGAATATGGGGATATTCCATCAAATTTGATAGAATTTGTTGATATCATCTCGTGCCTCGACTCGAAATTTCGAAGAATCATGAAACATTCATCCACGCTAATGGATCTCTAGTTTTAGAAGCAATCGACGAGCATTAATACGAAAGCGATACAGCCAAACATACAATTTTCGTGTGCATATTGAAATTTACATAATTATCGTGAACATGGGGATCCATTTTACCCAATAACGGAGGTCCCTTGGCAGCAGAAATTAATGTGTTCCTATAGAAGTTAGAAGATCCGATTGATAAAACCGTCGGTGGTAATATTTCTTCGAGATCTTCTTACAAATGGGACTAGGAACGAAGACCGAAGAAGATCAATATTTCAAATGGGGAAAACATGCAGAAAGCTACGAGGTCTCTGGCAGAGATCGAGAGGAAAGTTTCAAAGATACAACGACTATCTGAAATTTGATTCTAATATATTTATATTCACATACTAGTCGCAATTTACTCATATTTCCATAAGTAATATTTCTTTATTTTCAATTAACGCTCCCCCATAGGACAATGCCCTATCACAAAATTCGCAATTTTACAATGCAGCCATTTCACAACCCTCTTCTCTTTCCTCGGCATGCTCACGCAAACTCTCCACGTTCGATCGAACAGCCAGAAAACCAAGCGTTCACCGTAAAAGCAAAAATCACCGGTTGAAATCGCCCCACGATCCATCGAAACTCCAACACGCGCCTCGCTCGTACCGCGAACGATTAAACAGAAAAAGTCGAGCGCTTCATCGCGTCTCGCGAATGCCGATAACCGGTGACAATTAACCGCGCCTCTCGACCCGGCTGCCACCTGGATAAATTAATTAGAGGAAAAAAGAAGCGGATCCCATCGCGGAAGCGGTCCGTGTTCTCGGAATCGAAGGAAAACGCGTGTCTATCGAGCGTGCACGTCCGAACGTTCGTCCGGCGGCGTAAAGCAACTCGAACGTTCGATAGTTGTCGCACTATTTTACCATCGGGCGCCGAACGATTCCGCACATAACTGGCTCAACTGTTGCGTGTTTGCACCCACGCGAGCCTCGTTGCAACTTCCTCATTGAGATCGCCGGTGGAACGGATCGCCGACAAAAAGGGAAAATCCTCGCGCGAGAAGTAATTTGTACTTGGCTAGGTCGACCGGGATTCGTTAGTTACGAATACGTCGCGATCGACGCCCTTCTTTGTCATGATAATCTCAGTGAGGTAACAATTATCGAATTACAACGAGTGGGCGCAACTGGATTAGTTACGTTTCCGCTTGTATCACGACTGCGGAGGGTCTTTCAGTTTGATGGACGATTCGATGGTGTGTTTGAAGAATAACGGCCAGGGTGGAGCTCTTATCGACACCTTTGAAGCGTTACGGAGAAATTCGCCTCGGGGAGCAATGAATCCGAAGATCGTAGACACGGATGCTGAGCTGGTTTTCCGATAGCGTCGAGGACTTTTAATAGACGGGGTGGAATATGGTGTCAGGGTAGTGAGTGAAGTAGGACGTACAATGGAGTATCAAATTGTAAGAAATTAATGATTCATAGCGAATAATTCTTATTACTCTTCCCGAGTTTCTCTCTGTTCGTACGGATCATCAATCTCATAGATAGAGACTTTACGTACTAGCTTCCCATTCATCAACCATCCATTATCTCCTCCAACTTTGAACCACATTGAACAAAATCCACCTCGAGTGCTCTACATCCTTCAATAAAAAATTCATCGATAATTCCTTCCAATTGGTTGCAACTTCGATAAATTAACGCACTCCAAGGAAACACAGAACCAAAGAATCCAGTACCTCCCGGACATGCTTCACCGCCAGACCTCCCGGAGAAACGGCAGTCCTAATCTTCCCTGTCGGCGACTTCTATAAACTTCATTGTTATCAATAGATCCTCAAGTTAATTGGAAGCGCGTTTCTCAATGGATTATGTAGAGGCTTTAGCCGCGATTCCATAAATCCATCCCATCGGTGGAAGGAAGCTCTCGGTTGGGTCGGGGAACGCAAACGATCAGGGGGAGGAGCGCGGACACAGAAGAGACGGACAGACCGAGCGAGCGACGTGTGCTCGATGTACGGCAATGTTCAACGAGGAATGCCGACCCAAGCCGGTACCAGGCGAACCTTCTAACTACGGTAGTCCATGCGTGTTTCAAGAGGATCGAAGGAATTTAATGGAACCTAATGGTTATGGCTTCGAGGTTAAAGTCTCCTCGGAGAACCGATGCTTTTTTTACGCCGCGGAAGAATTACCTTTCTATTGATGGATATTAACACACGTGCGTCCCGTTAGGAGGAGGCCTATCAATTCTAGGGGTTAGAACTGTCCCACGAGCGCATTAACCACGGTGTCGTTGCTTATCAATAATTACGGTAAAACATCCTGCTCGAGTATTTCGAGTTGCCGTTAGTCGACGATAAGCGATAACCGATCGAAGTTTGTGAAACTTTGCGAAGGATGTTCTCCGTTCGTTCTGGGGTTGATCGAGTTGGAAATCGTGGTAAAGTGTAAGTGGTTTTTTTTTCGGATCATTTTCTACGTCGGTCGGTGTCCGTGTTTGCGATTAAAGTGGAAAGTTTTTTTAAGAAGTACGGTTGAAGAGACCGTAGTCTGTTTTCTGGCGAACCATGGCACTCGGGAATCTTTCTAATTACCGGAGAAGGGAAATATTTATGCACGGTAGTTTACTGGTGTTCCTGGAAGATCCGGGGAATTTAATAAAATTTAATGAGTATTCCATGGAGGTTAAAGCCTCGAAGGCTCGGTGCTTGTTTCGTTGGCAGGACTACCTATGAATGGAGGCTTAAATACCTGTCCCGTTATGGCGCTGTGCTACTGAATGTAGGATCATGCAGATTTCACTCCGTGTACTTTTACTTAACACATAGCCTTTGAATTTCTTGTTGTATCGGAATTTTAATTCCCATACAACTTCTCTCCTATTCCGAACTTTTTTTTGCCCCCCATAATTCCGGACTTCTTCCATCGAGCGATTGTTAGAACGTACTCCTCGTTCTCGGAATTATCCATCCCGATCTTAAAGGATTTTTTCAACGGTATTAAAATACTTTGAATTTGTCCTACACATTATTCACTCGCAAAATTAAGAATTTGCAAATAAATTAAAAATTCAATATAGAGTATAAAGGAAAATTGATATCAGTGGGCAGAAACGTTAGAAATTTCGTAGAAAAATCGGTATCGTTTTTCCGTTGTTCTACCTGACCGCCAAAGATTTATTTTTGGCCAACCGATGTGTCGTCCTCGTACCTCCGATAGACAGTTTGCCATTGTCATTCGAAGAGCGGCGCGGAATCGCGACTGGCAGAAAGTAGGCGCCTCCTGATTCTTGGCAGTTCTCCAGGAGCACCGCGATCCCACACTCCGGACTTCCAGGAGTCGAGTCGCTGGAAAGAACTCGAGTATCGATCTCTCGAAATAGTCTACCATAGAAAAGTGTCTTGGGCGTGTTTAGCGCGGATTCGACGATGAATAGGGTAGTCACGTTTCGAGAAGTATGCGAACTATCTTTCGACATGGCTACCTTCGGCCACGAAAGTTCCCGCCAAGCGAAAGATTTATTAATCGGGTGAAAATTGCAGTTCTTTCTATCCTGCAAGCAATTCCGTACCAATCGTCATATAATTGCAATCTGAATTCAAGTTTAGGCAGAATAAATACAAAATTTAGTATAAACTGTGAGTTCACTCCCTAAAACGGACTTCAGCATACATTGCTCTTCTTGTACAGGGTATTTCAAAATTATTTGTCATGGCTTTCAGGGGTTGTTCTACACCTTCGGTTGGATGGAGATTTGCAAAAAAGACCCGCCGCAAAATTCGCGGAAGGGTAGCTGATTTTTTTATTGGCTCATCGCATTCGTCTACGTAGGTAAAATGTCTGACAGGTACCGTGGGTCAGAAACGAACCATTGTCACGCAAATTATCTTTTAATTGTGTCTCCGCTTGATAGGGAAGAAGCAAGAATAGTGCCGTACCTCAAACATCCCTTACAAAACGGATATTCCTCCGTTGTACTTCAAGCGGTGTACATCTCAATAAAATATCTACATTCGAAATAAAAATTCTCCCCTAAACAAAGCGTCAAAATCAACCAATAACTGTATCCTTGCATCACTCGAATCTGCGAATAATTAAAGGCCGTTACTCGACAACTTGCGCTTTCGCGAAGAAGCAGTTACACGAATCCCTTCGTTCGAAGGGTAGAAAAAGTACGGGTGTCCATCGAATATCGGATAGAGTATAATTTTCCAGCCACCTCTTGACCGTGTCTATCGCGGACAAGCTGCCGAGCATCGGCTATGCCCGATGATGAATCCAGTCATTAACTCGATCTCCGTCTGCGCGCATTCGATCGTCATCCGGCGTCAGAATTATTAGCGAAGGTAACATCGAAGTTGCATCGCCGTTACCGTTCGTCGAGCACGAGGGTTAACGAGTCTACGCGTCTGCGGTCATTCGGGTTATTTCGTTATCGCAGCAGGAACCAACGACCTTTCTCTTTTTCCGTCTTTGAACTCAATCAACCTTCCGTGTATCGCGCAGATTGGAGAATGCGTATTCTCGCGGTGCCACGACGTTTTCGCGATCCGGCGCGCACCTATGCGAGCCGCTCATTAATCCTTGCCGATGGAAAATTTCATTGTCACTGCAAAACGGACAGTCTTTCGCGGATTCCAAACGGCCATGTCTCTCAATAGGAATGACGCGATGCTGCTATTAATCTCGTTATTGATATATTATTTATTACGCGTCACAGTTATCGACGGTCATATTTCATCCGTGTACTCGTGAATTGGGGTAGTCCGGAATAGAATAGGGTAATCCGTTGAATGAAGATTGAAGGGAAATTGAAGGGAGAATACGCCGGTATCGATCGGCTATTATTTTCTGATAAGTGGCTCACGGTTTGAGAGGTTCAAGCTTATATATTCGTCGATCGAACATGTTCACTGTCAATTGCTGAAAAATTTATTTAACGTTGCGCTATATTTAGAAAAAATTCCAACCATCGTAGAATTATCGATGAATTAATCATTTCAAGTTATTCAATTTCCTAATGCCGGTTGTCATCAGATATTTCTAAGACATTCTCCAGTAGAAGAAATTGCAGACTTCGCCGTCCCCTGTGCGAAGAAACTTTTCCATTCTGCTATTTCAGCTTAAGCTCCTATGGTCGATTTCGCCTAGGATCAACATTTCCAGATTGTTTCCGAATCACCGAGGCTATTTTGTACAAATTACATAAAAAAATCTGCCTGAAATGACGGGGTCTGAATTTGGACCCACTAATTGGGAGTCCAAGTCGTTAGCTCCAGCGTAGCTCCAGAACGAAGGTTAATTTCATCTCCCCGAAGCTCAATTACCCGAAAACGTCAACAAACGACGATCACTCTTCACGAGACAATGCCATGAAGTGCTTTTCTTCGTCGGCACGGCTTCATTTAGATTTTTTGCAATTTTTTCCTCTCTTCCTGGCGAACGGCAGTTATCCCGCTTTTCTCTCGTCGATAGAAATTTGTAAGCGGCGCAATAGCGAACTAATCAAGCGTCGCGATCGCGAATTCATTAGCTCGGAGAGAAAACCGGATCCGGAATCCGCGCACGAGGAATACACGTTTCCATGAGTCATCGTCATCGACAACACGGCGCGTCATCCTCCTCGTCCTCTCAGTATTTATCTCTTGTTACATTAACGCGTTAATCTTTAATCTGCGCTATCTCGCAATGCTTTTACTTATATTCGTGCGAGCTACGCAACGGATATAAATAATCGCAACAGCTCATCGGCGGATCTAGGCACCCGTTGTCCCTTCCAATTTTCATGTCAGCCATATATTAGCCAGCGCAACATGAACGGTAAATTTCCATCCAATTATTAAAACGTACAACGAACGATTACGATCGCGGCTTTACAGGAAAGGAGGGAAAAAATAATACGAAAAAAAACATACACACATTTACGCTGAGATGCAGAGATGCATTAATAAACGTCGAAACAAATAGATGAGAAAGCCCGGAATTATATATATTCCTCGGACTGTAAACGACGTTTAATAGCATGCAAAAAAGACCGACAACAGTAAAAGCATAGAATCTTGCGCAATGACAAAGAGTTCGCACTTCCCTCCGAATAAAACTTCTCGCATTTCACTCCCTTTCGTCCGACATCCATCGAGATAACGAGTAACGGTCTCTAATTCATCAAACCGTCCATGTAATTTCTAACGGGACAACTAACATTTATCAATTAAACGATATTAACAAATAATTACCCAACAATCATCGCAACATTATCGTCTTAGAATCCAAGCTTTCCATCTTCCTCGTACGTACTTTCTCGCGCTTCAACACACTTCTCGCGCGAAAGGTGAAAATATCAAAAGCATCCGAGACGTTCCTCTCGCAGTGCGCGACTCCGTAACCTCTACAAATCATTTCGCGGGATGAAACGCCATGGCAAAAGCGACAGTGAGGAAAAAAAAAGAAACGGAGAGAGGGTGAAAGAGAGAGACGGCTCTGACACGTTGTCGAGGATAAGCGGAACGAACGTGGAAGATGTATCGGGGTGGACGTCCCGCAAAGAGTCCGGTCAGCGAATAAAACAGGCCAGAGGGAGAAGGGCGTATATACTCGATGTCCGGATCTTATGGGCGAAAGAGCGAGGGAGCAGGAGAAGGCTCTTGACGTCCCGCGGATCGGTGCACGCAAGGCGTATCATGGCGTAATTGCGTTATCGTCCATTAATCATGTTACTTATACGCTCCGCGAAGTTCTATGCACGGCGTGTAATTGTGTCGTCCAGCCTGATGGAGCCCGTTACGAGACTTCGCCTCGAAGGATGCACTTCGTCTTCGTTGATTTTTCTTCTCTGGGTCGATGCGGTCCTCGGTCTCCTCGGGCTTTTTCGTTCGGCCGAGAAAAATCGACGACACGGCGAGAACTCCGCGGCGAGGGTGCATTTTTTCCAAGCGGAATCCGGATACGACGATGAAGGGAAGTCACGAAGTTACCGGAGAGTGGTTCTATTATTTAGTTTGTCGTCGGATTCTACGAGCTTTTGACGTTGGTAGAATTTATAGCGGGGTGTGTTCTTGGGATTTACATCCCCTGTGGTTGGGGAAGGAGATTATTAATTGATGTGTTTAGAATTTTGGGGTTCTTAAAATTTTGTATATGTCCTTTGTGAGAAAGAAATTCAGGGGAATAGAGAGACGGTGGGATTTTTGTTGTCATTGATTTTTTTTTTGATAATTTGTGATAATTGTCGGTAGTAAATTGCGTGTATTGCAAACATTATATAGCAGTTAAGAGCGCTTGAAAAATTCGAAATGTCTTCGAAGAAGAATGAAACGACGTTCTTCGAGAAGAAGCATAGTGATTCATTGGTAGCCTCTTTAGTCGCTGCAGAGTTGTACAAAACGATTAATGCGATATTAATGCAATGAAACGACGTAGAAACGGAGAGACAATGAAGTCATCGTTCTCCGGGTCAATTTCACTTTTGCATTTTCCACGTGTTTTATCTGGAATCCCCGGAACCCCTAATACATTTTACAAATTATGAACAATATTATTTCTTAAACTACATATACTTTCATTATTTTTAATCATTATACAAAAGCATCGATAGTATCTTCCAAGTTACATCAAACAATCCATTAACCACATCCCGCTCAAATAGGGCGCGAATTACCACCCCCTCGCAACTACCCCCCAAAACCTTCGCATCCTTCCAACATCCCCTACCCTCGATAGCTTCGAAATTCATCAGAAACCTTAAATCACGAACAAACCGATGATAATTGAAGAGTATGAAAAATCCAAGAAACGCTTAAACCACCGTGAAATACCAATCTTAAAAGAATGCAAGTCCTACCGCTTCGGCTGCGATTCGGCGGATGTCTTATTTATTCCCGAACACGGTGATTCACACGGCAATGGCAATAGTTATCGGCGTTGCAATTAGTTGCGCCTACGGTGTACAGCCGATTGACTCTCGGCATCGCGACGGCGATTAATTATCGGTGGTTGACGCGTCAGAATAAATAATTGTCGTTCGGCGAGGTTCTTTCGCAGCCGTAAGGAGAAAAGAGACACCCCGCGCGGCATAACCATGGGGGGAAAAAATTCGCAGCGTGGAATAGCAGTGTCGTACGCGAAGTGATTTACCGATTCGAGTGTAATTGGTGATGAATGGCAAGCGCGGCGCGAAGTTTCGTTATCGTTTGAAGAATGCGCGGGACAACGGGCCGCGGTGGTATCATAATTAAAGGTGCGCGAAAATCTATTTATCGTACCGTTACGTTCCGTTAAGCCGAACGGGCGAGATATCGGCTTGTATATTGCGCATAACTGCGGAGGACGAGGGCTACCGTATGTTAATTAGAATTGGAGCCTCGTGTAATCGAAGGTGTCGCTAATAACCATATCGACGGTCCGTTATCGGTTTATGCGAATATCGCGGAAGTGGGCGATATTATTTGTGAAATAGAACTTGACGGATCGGCTTTACGATTTGGGGGAACTTGTTTAGATGGGTCTTGAGCCACTGACGATGGAAATTATTTGGGTGCTGCTGGAATTCCTTTTTAAAATCTTGAAGTTGCGAAGAAAAGAGAATCGATTCGGAACTTATTTAGGATTATGAGATAAACTTTAAAACGACTGAAGTCGTTGAAAGGATAGAATTAGGAGGGTACAAGATCGTCAGAATTTTCCAAGCTCGCTTCTTCTGTTTGATGGGAACGAATCTCAGAACGATGGCACAGGTATATCACTGGGATAACGTAACAGTTTTAGCATCGAGCGGAGCTATATTTAGATGAGATAGCCGAGCGCAAAGTGTCTCTTGCGTGCGTAGATTCCCGCTTATCGGACCATGACCGCATTGGCTTCTTCATCTGGCGTTTTACCTTTTTCCTTTTAACCGTCCTCTTCCCTCCCCTTTTTTTATCTCCCTCCAGGCAATCCCATGCTCTTCCTTCTTCGCGTATGCAACCAGAAACGAGTTTTCTGTACGACGTGCGTGTTATGGTCGCAATGGCTAATCAGCTACCGGATACTGGTTTTAGAAAGATTTCGCAGATGGAATGGGACGGGAATCGGGGAAAAATCGCGCTGTGTTGTTGCGCGCGGAGATTATTACCCTGGAAAAGAACGTAGATGTATGAATGACAGGATGGTGAACAAGAAGTGCGCCGTCGTTGTCGGATGTATAATTAAGAAGCGGAGAAGTGAATAACAAGAAACCAGGGAAGAAAGTCCATGAAAGGCGATACGAAAAGTGGACTGCGAAGTGACTCCGGAGGTTGAAGAGGAAAAGCGAGCATGGTAGACTGGCCAAAGAAGCTGGTCTGTAAGTGCTCCGGTGTGAATTGCAATTTAATGACACAGTTCGCCAAGCGGAGACGTCGAGGCGAAGTTAGTTTTGCGCGAACAGTCGGCGTGGATACGTTGCCGTTTTGTCTTCAGAAAGGACGTTGGAACGAGCGAGAAATTAGCCTTGTCGACAGGCCACTCGATATTCGTACACTTTGGCAGACTGACCTCGGGCCGATTCTTCAGGAGTTCGGACCTTATTTCTTCCCGATTATCGGCGAAATTGCCGTCCGCATGTGCGGGGAACGTGACGAGTGCAATTATCAATGTCAGAACTAACGCGAGGCTGTCTCACTCACCCTTCTCCGCCTCTCGTCACGGTTCTGTAATTTGTCCATTTTTTTTCTTTCTACCTTCCCCCTTTTCCTTTCCCTCTCGATCGACCTCTTTCGCCATCCGCGCTACGATCTTCCTCTCGTTCTCAGCTCCGACAACGAATTAAACGCACTTTAATGGGATGATTTTCCAGTCACCTCTCGCGACGTACGGAACGAGAGGAGGCTCGCTCGTCAAGCGACTGTGCGTGCGTGAAGTTGAAAAATAAAGGGTACACTTCGGAGAAAGAAAGGCAGGAGGGTAAGAACGAGAGGGAAAGATGTAAAGAGAGACTGGGAGGGTAGACGAAAATGAAAAATCGAGCCACCAAGACGTCGTGGTATCCAGCGATGCTTCAGGCCTCGCTCGGAGACGTACTCTCGGTAAAGGGATATCGAGGTGAGATTGAAATTAAAATCAATTAGCCTCGGGTGTGCAATCATTAATCCGCCAAGTTGTACGCGTCACGTGACGAAGATCCCGGACACCGTACTCTGGATATCCAATTAGGCGGGTATCGTGACGGTTGATTGAGATCGATAAAAAGCAGTCTCAAAAACGAGGAATATTCTTCCCCTTCGAAGAAGCCAGCCGACTCGACGCTCTTCTCTCCCCATCCGCCATTTCTCACGGGGACTACCACGAACTACTGAATAATAAACGTAATTGCATATCGGTATGTTGTATGTATTACGAGGAAACGCGTAAAGTACGACGTCCTGGGATTTCGAACGTACCGATACACACTCGTCCTGAAATGGAGAACGTGAGAAACAGATATCCACCGTCCTGGGTCCACGAGGCTCTTATCTCTCGATTGCCTAGAAAAAGTATAATCAGTGTTGGATTAACGGGTGAAATAATTGTCTGCGAAAAAGTATACGCACATGACCGTTCGCCAACGAGTCGATGAAATAGGCAAAGGGTGGTCGGAGAAAAATCAATCGGCATCCCGGGAAGGACTAACGACGATCGGCGATTCTCTGTATCCCCGTTAAAACGGCTCTCCGCGGATTTATCGAAGCCGGTTTCCGAGGCGTCCGAATCGAATTTTTCCGGGATCGACGGTGCATAATCATTATATCGAAGTCGCCGGTTTAACCAGTCCTGATAACATCTTTCCCATGCTAAATATACCATCGTAATGGCTAAATCCGTATCGCGAGGCAAGGAATTAATCGGTGGCTAGGCGTACACGTCAGAGGCGATGTGTTTGGTTTCTGCGAAGAAATGCCATTCCACCGGTAGCGAAACGTCTTTCGCCGCGTACATTCTATGGGAAATTTCTGGTGGTCGACCATGACTTCGATGTTTGTTTATTCGTCCATTTTTTGCCGAGCGCGGAGAGATACTTACAGTTAGAATTATATCCGGTTTTAGCTTGTACAACTATTTTCCCTACGTGTTTTTCAACTATCGTTCTAGGCTAACCCAGACAAGTATTAATTTCCAGTAAATGAATTTTCATAACAATGTTGTAGAAATATTTTTACCCATTATGTACGCATAATATGTAAAAATAGTATACACTTCTAGAACTACTTTAAATACCAGGATTTAAAAAATTTCTGTGTACTTTCCACTATCAGCTTATTAATAATTATTCATGATTAAACTGACAGGAGCATCGTAACGCTAAACAAGCCATGATGCTTCCACGAAATAATTCATTAATAAATATCCAGGACGTCGTCTCAAGTCCCTCTAACAGAAACTCCGTGCATGCTTCATAGATATCAAGTAACGTTCCTTTTATTTCTTTTTCACGTCAATAAGTCAATCAGCAAACTCGAGACAGCAAATGACCCGGGAATGACTTCGACCTCTGCGTAAAAGTCGTCCCGGTAAGTCCTCGCGACAGCGCGACTCGTCAGAAACGAAGCTACCTAAAATCGCCGGCAGAATCGCGCGCATACTTGTTGCGAATGCAAAATCATGATGATCTCACGGGACTACCGTTGGGACGTAATTGATAAAGTAAAATTCCTCTACGTAATAGACAGTCTGTTATAACGGATCGTCTCCGTTTTCTAAACCGATAGAGCAATCGACAAGCGCACGGGCAATGAATAATCTCCGTCGTGCATCGTCCGTGAAAACAAATTTTTCCGCACACTTCGACACGACCTTCGCGTATACCTCGTTGCTTTATTGCATTTACATGGAACCACTCACTGAGACAGTGTTCGCGATAATGCGAAACATCATTAGTACTATTACTCGTACTCGAGTACAAGCTTGTCCTCGTACCTCGGCTCTCTCGCTCTCTCCTGCCGCGGGGCCGTCTCGCTTTTCTCCTCGATGCTGATATAAATCCAGCCGTAATTCCAATTAATACACGCGCGATCATACCTCGTACGCTAATGCCTCAAACTACTCTTGCATTTGCGGAATTAACTTACGACGTTACTTCTGGAGATTAATGTGCTCAAGGTAACGCGATGAATTAGCCGCGCGAGATTAATCGCATCCGCGGTTACGGGGTGAATTATCTGTGATACGAAAAATCAATAAACCAAACGACCCGCAATTAATTTCGCAAAGCGCGGACTATCGCGCGGGTGACCGGAATTGCAGCGCGACAAGGTACACCGGACTCGTTAATGGAACGACACAATGGAGATGTAATTATGTCGAGAGATTGACGGAAATCGGTTAAATGTAATGGTCGTTTCTGAGTTAATACATCGGGGTGAAAGAAGAAGTGAAGTGAAATTGTAATCAAGGGTTCTTTGAAGTATGCTGACGCTGAGAGGATTTTAAAGTTTAAACAGATTCCTGGGATGTGAGAATTTTGGAATTTAGGATTTTCACTGTCAAATCTTATCGGTAGCATTGATACCGATAACATGTATCGCGGTCAGTTTTCCACTATTAAGTATAGAAGTTTATAATTATTTCGCGTACGATGTATTATGATTAGTCTGTTTACCTAAGCGTTTCACACCCGGTATTGAATTTAAATTAAATCTAAGTTCACCGATGTCTTAAAATCATCATCAAGTTCATATTAACCCTTTTATTGCCGACCACAAAATTGATTAAATTAGTGACAAATATATTTCAATATTTATCTATTATAATATGTATCTAACGTTGTTAGGAAAAATGAACAAGTCGGTTACTGATTGTAGACGGTAGTTTGAAATAAAAAGAATCATCATTTGGTCATAGTTCAATATAGTATAGCGTACTATGGAGCATAGATAGTTTGTTCTCAATTATTTGCAATGAGATTCATATGAGCAAACTAAATAATAACCCCATGATGATGGGCGATAGGAGTGTTGCTGACGACGATATATCCGGCGCTAAAAGGGTTGAATTGTTTACTGTTTAATCATTTCGCATTATAAAGTTTCTTATATCTGTAGATCGACATACTTTTAATTAGGAGGCACAGCAATCGATGTTTTTCGAGGATTGCGCAAACATGTAAAGCGGTTCGCGTGCAATCTATACATTCGGCCCGTTAGATATTACGAGCTTGTCGAGTCCGACAGGGACAAGGCAGAAGGAGAGAGCGGGAAAGACACGTTGGTCGTGCCGTTATATCAAATCTAGGCCGTTACGCGCATTTCTAAAACACTTCGACATTAGGAGCACTCTTCGAGATGCACTTGACCTTCATACTAATCTTGACCGCGTACCTCCAACTTTATGGCCGCACAGTTTGCGAGACGTTTGCTGCGTGAGAATGTGCAAAGATTGTTCGACGCAAGTGTCAAGACTATATTAACACCGTGAAGGATTCAGCGCCATTTCAACGCGGAATTTAACCATTTGACCGAAACAAGAAGACAGACTTAAAACTTACGAGTTAAGTTGGATATTTGCGAGATGAAATTGCAAGATGCAGTACTCTTAACAAAGGGAAAAAATAGAAAAAAATTCATGTCTAAGAATTTTTTTAACGCGTTGAACGCCACCGGTATTTCGCTGGTTTCATCATTTTTACCGAAGTGAAACATTTTCCATTAAAATCGCATCATTACAAAGCAGAAATATTAAAGACACGAATAGATATACAGTTAGGAGGACTTTACCTTTTTCATGCCAATATTTCGATATTGAATGTATTAGAAGATTCGTAAATATTGCAATTTAAAGTCATAGGAAATTGAATTTAATAGCGCCGGTCATCGGTGAACCCCATGGCGTTCAACGTTTTAATGTCAATTTCTCCAAAATGTTGGAAAATACTAGGAGCAAATGTAAAAGATAAATTCCAAGTCACATTGTTTTATTCTTGAGAACACAATATACCAAAAGATAATGGCAACAGGACTAAAGATTCAAACTCCAAAACTACACTCGAGATATACCAACGATAGAGCTTGTACGACGTGCCTTCATTTATTCACCAGTAGATAAGACAGTGGTGAAATATCTAATGTATGATCATGCCTTCTTTATAGTTTCCAAGAAAAGAATCTCTTACTTTCACACAGTCGAGCCTCGCTTTTCCGTAAACTGAAACGCGAACGATGGAAAGGAAAACCGGGGGGAAAAGTAATCCGACGAATTCACAGTTGATAAGCGTAATTTATTTGGTGGCGTACAATTACGGTGCAGTTATTCCCGGTGTACCGTTCAAACAAAAGGAGACACGAGGAGATCGTGACGAGGAACGGAACGAAGTTCGTTAACCAGACGACGTAAGAAAGACGTAGCAGATCGACGGCGATAAGTAGAGTGCTTGTTGAGAACACTAAGAGGCGTAAACAAAGGAGAGTTTCTCACACGTATGACAATGAACTTGGAAGCCCTTAGGTTACGTTAACAGACTCCAGACGCGACGAAGACACCTCCCGTAGAAACGTGATCTCGTAATTATGCGTGGCCTGTAAGAGAAACTGTCTTCCCCTTCGTCGTCTTTCTTCTGTTTCCTTTCGCACGTTGCGCTCACTGATTGTAAACAAGTCCTCCGGCAACAATTATCTTTCATTACGAACTAACGAAAGCCTATTGTTTTTGCTGATATTCTTAGTGGACCAATATTATAGCGCTGCTCTTTGGAGCAACTTTGGAGATGAATCTTTTGGCAGTCTGAAGAATTTCACGCTTTTTAACATTGGATATTTATTTTTCTTTGTTGGAAATAGTCCCCCAGGGGCCTGCCTAGCTCTTGCTAGCCTATAGATGCTTATTGGCGAGAGTCAATTAATTATTTTTTTAAATTAATACCACGGGAGCTGGTCCAAGATCTGGGATATTTCTTCGTTCTGTCCCAGTCTTCGGGTAGACCTCGTAGGGGTAATAAAATCCCTTAATCGTACGGCCGAAGAACCCTACGGGACCTCGGTGGGGGAGCTGAATCAATTTACAGCTGGAATACTGACACATTAGAGCCAATAGAGACTTAGAACCACCCGTTAAACCAATCTGGATCACTCTGTCGTTAATAATAACTAGAGGTACTATAACAAAAATTTAACTATGATGGACTATGATAGAAAAATGGATCAACAAAAATTGCAACTTGAAAAGTCAATCAATGCTAAAGGATTTCAGAGTTCAGTGTGTACAATTCCTGTTAGAATGTATTCTTCCAAGGTGAAGAAATACGAGAAATAAACCACAAATAAATTCCAAACTACTGAAACAAAAATACTACACATCTACAATACAAAATTGAGAATGCCAGTCTCAAAAAACTTAATAACATGGCACGAAAGCAACAATGTCAGCGATACAAACGAAAACCATCCTCAACCAATCCTCGATTCTCCACCCACACATTCCACTTAGCATACACTCACCAGACTGAAATCAAGCCAAAAAGAATCTCATCGCGACAGGTATCTCTCCTTCCGAAGCCAGCTCGTGCACAAAAATAGCCTGCAATCCGGACGGAGGGAAGAAGAAATAGTGGAAAAAATAGTGTGAAATCCGGACAGGGGGAAGAAGACTACGCGCAAGGATATCACTCGTAATTCTCAGTAGCCGGTGTCGGTAGGCAATCTGATCCCGGGACAACGGTTCGGAAGCATTGGTTGACAGTAAAATATCAGCAGGTACTACTCAGTATGGCCGCGATAGGATCGAGTGGAGGCAGGTATATAAGTGCGGCTGACATAGGCACTCCTATCCTGGCAACAGTCCCCGGGGTACTGTTAGCCAACGATGAATGATAACCGTATCGCGATATGCGCCGCCGATACAATGGAGAGTAAACGGAGAATGTATTGGTCAGGAAACCGGCGGACGCGCGAGCGCGGATACGTTTCTGAAATAGAATGCGTATTGGTTCGATAATTCATTCGGAGCGGAGTAGTGAGTACTCGCCGGCGGTGTCAGGTACCTCGGTGATTGAGCACTAGGCGCATCGAAGCGCGTGTGTGCCGTGTCAAAGATATCACGATGGCTTTGATAATGCACGGGACTTGCGCGTCGTAGGCCTCGTAGTTGCCGGAGAAGCTCGATTAAATTGCACCGAGAAGTTATTTATGGTGGCGCAAAAGGGAGAGGACGAGAGTGGGACGTTACACTCTGACGAGCGAGAAAGTGACCGTCTTGTTATCGCATTACGGATTGGTTTTGAGGGGATCGCGATTGCGGTTTGGTAGATTTGGTAGGAGATCGTAGAGTGATAATGGAGAACGTGTGGCGAGAGAGGGGTTGGCAATATTGTTGAGAATCGTTGAGACTTAGGTTTGAAGATTGAGTGGTGTAGAGGCACGATTTGAACGATTATCTTAACGATAGGGCAATAGATTACATTTATAGAATATTTTGTCCCCATTGTTATCAAATTATTAGTGTTTTTAGATTCTATGCTAAACCGTTTTGTTATTGCATTCGGTTTGGTAGGTTTGGTAGGAGATCGTAGAGTGATAATGGAGAACGTGTGGCGAGAGAGGGGTTGGGAATATTGTTGAGAATCGTTGAGACTTAGGTTTGAAGATTGAGTGGTGTAGAGGCACGATTTGAATGGTTATCTTGAAGATAGCGCAATAGATTACATTTATAGAATATTTTATTCCAATTGTTATCAAGTTGTTAGTGTTTTTAGATTCTATTTTAAACCTTTATCAATTTGTCCACGGCAATGTCGAAGCGTTTGTTCCTACCCCGTTCACTTTACTCTCGATCCCAACAATACCCTTCGACGGTTCTCCCCGGAGTTCGTTACCCTCAGAAATTTACGAGGTTGTAACGATAAAACGTAATTAAACGAATGCTCGTAGTTTACGAGTTCAGTGATAATTGAACTCGCACCTTACGAGCCATTTCCTGTGTACTACGGAGCGTCCCGAGTATCACCTCCTGGGGCCCTTTCTCCCCGGATCCTCCGCTCCTAAATTTTTATCTGTCTGCCTAACGGCACGCCGAGTTTTCGGTTTCGTCAAACTTCAAAGCACCACTCTCCGTTTTCAACGGCCGCAGAGTCGGAAGGTTTGTCATCCGGCGCGATGTCAATGTCCTGTTTCATCATGTTTGGGAATCCGCCGGGTCGCTCTCCTCGCTCTTCTGTTTGTTCTCGGTACACTTCGAGAGAGAAGAGACAACGCGCTGCTTATGGCGGTGGAACGGTATACGGTGTTTTCTCGTGCGTCACCAAAATCAATGGTGACTCGCGAAGAGAACGGGTCGTAGTGTCTTTTTCTCTAGAGGGGAATTTTTGATAATAAATTGAAGAATCCGAAGGAAAGTTGTCCCGAATGTCGAATCGTACGTTTGTAGATGTGCCGGTAGAGTCAAGAATTTCGTGGGATTTGTTTGTATAGTGGGAGGAAAACATGTATCCGTGATTCCTTGAGTGTACCGTAGTTATTTACACGATAGACGAGGGATTTTAACATGTTGCGATGGAAACTGTTGTACAGGTGAGCGACCTGTTCGAAGCAATTTGGATGGAGCTATTAATCGAAGTAACTTCTATAAAAATTGTAAAAATTTATGATACGAGCGGTCAACATTGGCGACCTGATACACGTAGGAATAGATAAAATGAATTGAATTAAACCTTTGTATTAATAATTTTGCACAGTGTGATTTTCAAAGCAATTTGGAGGGAGCTATTAATCGAAGTAACTTCTATAAAAATTGTAAAGATGTAGGGTATAAGCGGTCAACATACCTGATACACGTAGGAATAAATAAAATGAATTTAATTAAACCTTTGCATTAATAATTTTGCACAGTGTGATAAATTTCAAAGCAATCAGGAGTCCGCAATGCGATGAGGCATTTCTTACAATATGAAGTAGACAAAAATGATACTAAAGAACTGCAAATCTTTTTGATTATTATTTGTAATTACTTGACTGTACTTCCACGCATCTCTGAAGTCAATGTAATTAAAAAAAAACGCGCCTCTTAAAGATAAAGTGGATATATGCTTCCTGATTGTACTAATTACTTGCCTTGAACAGTAAAATCAATTAACGTACCATGATCGTCAAAAACACTTTTAAAGCAGATAAGTATAAACGTATGGTGCACGTCATTTCACCGTGAGAAGTTACCACCTAAATCTCCGTCTACCATGTGAAAAACCTAACTTAAAGCATCGGAATACTTTCGAATTTCCCGGAACCACGTACTTTTAGAAATGCAATTAAATAACTCTCGTATGTACAACGTAACATTCCTCTATCTCGATAGAGAGTATACGTTACTAGATTCGAAGATAAAATAATAGAGTCCATATATTACACCTTTAAACGAGTCCGGCGCTTTAACTGTGAGGTTCGTGAAATAAAATTACACGCGAATTAGACGGAACAAATAGAGTTTAGATGTCAGAAACCCTCCTAATAGAATCTGTCTAACGAGACACGAAATAAGAGTAATAAATTTGGCCGTTCGTGCCGCGCAATTTCTTGGCAAGATCTTTCGAATTGATCGAGAAAACGGGGCGCGAAGAAATTCGTTTCGCGTGTCAATCGGTCCTCGCATTACGAGCGAACGGCCCGTCGAAGTTGCTTCTTTGTAGCTACTTTGCGAGGGAGATTTTATCTCGTCGCAAAAAGAGAAGGAGCTCAATCAAGGCAGGCTGAAGTGTATTATCGAAGATTCATTTATATCCTCGCGTTTGAGATATTATTTCGTGAAATTGAGTTAGCGATCGAACAAGAGGAGCGACTCGTTACAGATTCTCCGTCTTCGTGACGAATAGATAGGCGAAAAACAAGATGACGTAGTATGTCCCACGACGGATCATTTTCCGACAAGAAATTAATTTTACTAATTACTTAATCCGGTGTTTTCTGGAATCTCTCCTTTGAAAACCGTTATATCGCTGTTCTATTCTCTCTCATTGATATAAACATTGGTCCATAAAATCTTCAAAGTAACTCTCCCCGTTACAAAAGAAGTAATCGAACCGATTGCAGAAATCAGTCAGATCTCACGTACTATTAAAGCATTATTATCCAAGGATGACAACTCAGCCTTCCGAAAGCCATCGTAATAAGATCCACGAAGAAGCAGAAATACCCGTCTAAATAAAAGCGAAGATTTTGCAATCGCGTCGTACGTGGTGCTAGGATCTCCGAGAAATCGCAATGTTTGAGAAAGCATGTGGGCCATGGCCCGTCCAGGTTCGAAGTTTGCTTTAAACGTCGCTCGTACCTTCGTCTCTCGTTCTACCAATTATCTCGTTTCGCTCGCAGCGACAACCCAATCGAACTTCGTTCGACTTCTTCCCTTTATCAATTCTCTCTTTTTTTTCCCTTCAATGTAACGTGCAGAAATAAAACGATACGAGATTGTAACTCACGCATCATTTGCTTCGAATTTCCACTCAGGCGAGGACGTCCCAGTGCGAAAATCGACTAATCGTCTGTCGTAATGTAACGTCGTGCCGGTTATTGGCTACGCATCGCGTGAATCCTCTCCTGGCGATCGAATTATCGGGAAAAATGGCGTGGGTAATTGGTTCCGGACGATCGCCGATCGTAATTACTGGTAACCGGATGATTGAGGTGAGGCAAGGTCTTGGCAGATCGTAAAGAGCAGTTTACGTGGTGAGAGCACGACGTTATGCACGCACTCGAACGTCGCAGCGTAATGCGAGATCGAGATCGAGATCGATAATGTCCCGTCGGTCGAGGTGAAGACCGACGACTCGTAAGCGGGCGCCTGCCGTAAAAGCCGCTATCGGGAGATGCCGATTTTTCCACGGATTCTTCTTTCCCGCGACATTGCCGCGGTTGATGGAAAAGTATATACGTTAATCGTTACGATGGAATCGGTAGTATTATTATTCTCGTTGGGAATAGCTTTCGTTTGTGTTTCTCGTGTTATTATATCGTGTTATATCGTCTCGTGATTCTGTTGAAATTTTAAATCTTGATTATATATTATAATCTGAAGACATAAGAAAAATCTTAAATCTAAATTGTAGGATATTTAAAAAGTGATTTGAAAGAGATACTTGTAAAACACAAGAGTCTTGGAAAATTACACAACTCAGTTACACGAGCAAAGAACTGCATAACTTCGCCAACGAACGTAACGAGGAAGGACAAGTAGAACGGCAATCGCGAAGGAAGAGAAGAAACCCAGGAACGATTTCTCCTTGCATAATTACAGTAATAAGTTAATTACGCCGTCCGGAGCGTTTCTCTAACGACATAATAAATCCGAAACGTTCGATCTCACAAAGGTCACAAAAATTCAATGCAAATTTCGAGCGTTCTCTCTCGAAGTCGCTCGAGAATCGATACCGAGAGGAGGGAAATAAGATGAAAATGGGACGACGAACTACCCGGCATTTTGCGGATAATCACCGCACCGTGAGAATAGCCCGGAGATACGGGAGAGAGAGCATGGTCCTGCTTTACGATCGACACGCCGCGACGATCTTCCTTCAAGGATCGCGTCTAAACTCCTTAAATCAGGTCAACGACATTCGCACGAGTCGCGGCTGCCGTTGCTGATTCGCGATTCACTGACCTACGCCGATTTGCCGGAGTCACAGTAACGATCCAGGTGACCTTTGATAATCGCACCGCGAGCCTTCGTCCCCCGTTCAGGGTGAAAAGTCAAGACTCCGGCCTGCCGACGAAAGGTCCGGACCGTTATACCAATGTACGACAATAACTCATTATCGCGGTAAAATCTCTATTATCGTTGCCCGTCTGACGCTGAGTGTCCAGTTTTCATTATTATAATTATGATCGTAGGATTGGCGAATAATTTTCTCGGCATTTTTTTCTTGTCGTCCCCGAACGACGACTGTTATTTTAAAGACTTATTACAGCTAGGAAGCACGGAGGACGATGAAACGGAAATTACACGTAACGTGTGTCCTGATAATTTTGAATAAGTATAGGCAATTTTAGAGGGATTGTTTGTCCTTTGTGTAAACAATTTTAGGAGCTGTGATGGTTCAGTGGGGCCGAGTTCAAATTGTCCTTCGTCACCTTTCGGAAATTTGTTCTACGTGATTGCCTTATCAGAGACTTCACTTGAAACAGTAAATTCTAGATGAAAAGACCACAGCAGTTTAAGTCCAAAAAGGTAGAGAAGTAAATAATTTTGTAAGTTGATACGATAACTTTTCGAGAGGAAGTACAGTTAGAGATTAGTAGAATTGTTATTTGAATTGTAAGTGGTGCATTTATCGCAAGAAATAGGAAACGTCTGATATCATATGATTGGATGTAAGTCGGAGAGTTCACGAGGAAAATTGTAGGATGATTTTATAGATCATAGAGCTCCATTACCCGAAAACGGTCGAAGCACCGACTTGGAAATCGTTTCTACCGTGAGATAGCCGATCCAGATGACACTTGGAAGTATCACGAAGAGCGCGGATTCTGCCGGGAAATGTACGATAACGATTCCAATGACTCGTAATCGTTATGGGAGGACAACGGAGACGCCCGTTATCTTTACGACTCGATCTTTCGCGCAGAACCACGAAGTAGAGGGTGGCCGGATCGGCTCGCGATAAGAGATAACGGAGCCAGGATCCGAAGGCGAGCCGGCTTATTTATCGAAGCGGTGCTCCTCCACGGGCTATCCCGGAAGGCAATTTCACGTGAATCCAACTCCCCGTCACATTTTCCCTGACAAACTTCGTGGAAGAAGTGCGAAGTAGAGGCACTCGAGAAATCACCGGGATCACGATCAATCCTTGATTTTTCACGGTAACTTCATTTCGAGGTGATCGCCTGAGTGTCTTAGTATTGGCTCGATTGTCCCTTTGGATCACGTTGTTACATAATGCAGGAGTTTTATTCTACTTGGTGTAACGTTTACTCCGTGATAGATAAATTGAGAGCATACGTATCATATACTCTTAATTCTTTACACGATAGAGTTTTTAACACGATAGATACGTTCCCGAAGAATACATTTAAAAAAAATTCGTGTAAAAAATATACTGCATCTATGGAAAAATGGAAGATTAGTTCCAGTCATAAGAAATCAGCAGAAATAATACAATAACCCATGAGATTTCGTGTGACGATCTTAACCCCTTGACCTACGATAACTTTTGTGACTGCCTCCGCAACAATTGAAAATTAAATTGCTAAGATAAAAATATGTTAGTCACTCCTGATATATTTTAGAATTTAACGCAATATTAATAACAGAGTAATAATATTATCGTCTCGTGTTCCACTGATATTTTCAATTTGATCATTTTTGAGAAGCTTCAAAATTTCCTGCTCCGTCAGCCGCATCACGAGTGTCACTCGTTGTTGTAGGGCAAATGGTTAAAAATATTGTTTCGTAAAGATTGCACATGTATCACGACAAAGTTCATCTTTCCAAAGAACATTTAACTTTTCATTGTTTCACGCAAAAACCCCGTGCATTCCCGTCTCGGTAATGTAAGCGAGGATGAGGCGAATGCAACGACTCGTATTACGTTCCGTATGATGCTTGTTACGTCGTCGTTATCGCTTGTTACATTAAACGACGAAAGTTACGATCTGCAACATGTGTACAATATCGTAAACGTTCGGCGAAAAGATATTCGGTGATTGCATTACAGGAGTACATTTCATCGGGGGAATCTTAATCGGGCAAAAGTATGCTGGCTCCTATACGTATATAGAGAAGTATTTCCCGTTTTATTGGAAAGCATGCAACTTCATAACCGTCGCGCTGTATGGTATTAGCATAATGATCCTCCTGACTACTACACGCGAATAGAACTATCGAATAGGAAGTTTCCCGATCGTTGAATTGATCGAGGTGATCTGAAACGTTGGCCGGCTCGTTCTCCGGAACTTATGCCGCTATATAGAGATATCTTCTTATAGGAAGCCATCAAGGATCGCATTTACAAAGAGACGTCAACGGTAATAGAGCATAGGATCGAATGTACGAGGAACGTTTTGTACAATAACGGCGAGCCGTAAAGATCCGGGAGGATTTATCGATCGTTTCTCGGCTTTTTCTTCTGTTTCGTATAAATTATGATAGGAGGAAGCGTATGTAAGCATTCCTGGGATGAAAATTCACGCAGGGAAAATCATTTTCGCGGAAGAATAATGTTGAGCTAAGAACTTTGCTGTAAAATTTACTGTACGCTCGGTCTTTACGAAGTTTTTCCTCGGCGAGATTGAGGCTAGGTTTGGAAGGAATTATGCAAAACGTTTCGCAAAGTCTTTTCATCAACAGCTTTCAACTTTTAAGGAATACGGATGAGATTATTTGTTGGCCACTGGAAGAAAGAAAGTTGGTGAAGATTTTTTAAAAGTACTTTGGCAGCAATATGTTAAAGGAACTTATCTAATTGGAAAATGTTATTCAACATTTGAAGAGTATCATTGCAAAATTCCAAGATTTTCATTCATCGAATGTAAAAGATACACGATTCTAAAGTAACAGAGGACAAACTTGGAAATATCTTGTAGCCGATTCCTTTCCTCAACTTTCAAAGTACTTTTATCCTCTTTCATCTTAAATTTCTATATCGCGGTATTCCAGAGAAATTCACCAGAAAGGAACACCAGTGGCGAGGAAATTGGTATGCGACGTATGCGCGAGAGTGAAAGAGGAAGAATGAAACGGAGGACAGAGGAAACCAACTTCCAAACGAAACGTCCATCCCTTTTTCCTTTCACCGAACAATGAACATTCCGTTTCGTGGGCACAATTAGCAAGGAATTCCGGGATCGTTCCGGGGGGATACAGATCCGTAGAAGCGGAGGAAGGGTGAAACCGCGGTGACTTTAGCGGCCGCAACGTTTCCCAATCGTAAACGATTCCTAATTACTTTCCAACGACCTCGTGTTTCGCGTAAGAAACAAATTAAACTTTTCTAATTGCACCCTTCCCCCAGAAACTGAATTCATTTGCCCCAAACGTTCTTACATACCAATCGCAATAACCATACGATTCCCCCTCCGATAGTGATTTTATTGATGTTTATTTATCTAACCAAAATCCAAGAACAATTCGATATAAATCCGAACACGCTATTGTTTATTCAGCAAAGTTCAATAATCATGTAAAATACAAATCGGAATAAGTGACAATATGGAGTCGAAGGATTGAATTCAAAATCAGTGAGATGGATTTGGACCAGCGTTGCTTATTTCTATCCAGAAAGGTAGACGGAACATCAAGCCCTGGATCTATTGCCGATTTTTCATGTTCTCAGGTAGCATTGCTACAGATCGATCGAAGAAAAATTTTAGGCAATTCGAAGGAGTGAGCAAAAAAGAAAAAGCGAACGACGCATCATCGAAGTCGGTTTTTCAGGGGAAGCGAAAAAAGCGAATTCGATTTATTCCGCAAACCGGAATCGGCGGGCACGCGACGATAAATCTTGCCGGTGTTATGCACGCGGATTCTTTGCCCTTCTTCTTGCTCTTCTTCCTCCCCAGGTACTTAAGCCCCGTAGTAATTGCCGGCAAATATTTCTCGAAGCGTCAGCTGACAGACAGAAGAAGGAAGAAGAATTGTCAGAGATAGACACGGTGTAGTTCAGAATGCAGCTAAAATCAACTCCCTTACCTTTCCCTTTCCCTCCGAGAGAATTTCAATCGAATTCAATGCCATCCCTTCCAACCTTTTCTCCAGCGGTACACCAAGGGCTTTAAACGCCGAAGGAGAATCGTACCATTTTTGCTCCCCGCGGCTCGAAAAGTGCGGTCGTTAGAGCCGGATTGCTACGATCGAAACTGGCCAACTTTCTTCTCTTCTCTTTCCGATCTTTCTCGTTACTCGTCATTCATCGGTATGCGGGTTCAGGTTCGTGCGGCTTTGGTATCGATCGAGGGAAAGGGAGGAAAGAAAGATACGAGGGAGGAAGGGAACGAAGGGAGGCAGAGGAAGAGGAGGAGGAAAAAGCTAGGATCTCAGTCTAGCGGAGTGTTTACTGTTCGCTTGGGTTGTAGATCGCCTCTATCTTCGATCTGGCCTCTCTTTTGCCCGAGCTCGAGTTGAATGGCAAAGAACGAGCCACGTTGAGGATCCTCGCGTCAGCGAAGTAGCCGCCGCTACTCACCCTGAAATTTACAAGCACGCGCTGTTCATCCGTTATCGATGTCATCCGACTCACATACATCGAAAATTCACCGGGGTACGATCGACGGCCAGCCGTTTCAGGGACACGCGAATGTGACCTCGAGCAAATCCCCTCGAGGAGGAAGAGAACGACTCTCGGTAAGCTTTCTCAGGCAGATGGAGAAAAGTTTGATGCCATCGGACCTACCGGTTCGAGAGGTATAACGTGGGACGTATTTTCGAAATGCGGGAACCGAAATAGGGGCGGAAGAAGGTATTCAAATATAAGTGCACTTAAATAGCCATCATTAACCCCTTGCCATACAAATTAAATGGAATTTGATGTGACCAAAAAATACTATTTAATTTCGCTCAACTGAACAGTTACGTGAAAGCTGAGAAAGACTACACTTTATTTTGAAATTTGGATTTTTATTAATCAGATTGATGTTAACAAAATACATCTAAATAACATTAAAAAATAATACGAGTTGCACGAGTGAAGCAACTATGTAATCTAATTGTAAACTACACGGCGTCCGCCGAAAAAAGCGCTTGACGAGTCAGACTCGTCAAAGTCTACAGTGGCCCATGAAATGAATAACGAGTCAGACTCGTCATTGTATGTCAAGGGGTTAATAATCTGATAACACAAGATGAAACGATGGCACGTCCATTTCCGTACGAATCCGAATTAAAGCTAATTCTATTCTCCAAAGTTGAATATTCTACCTTCGAATCTTCACCTTATAACGATACAAATTTAATGAACCAGTCTCGGAATACATCGAAACCACACCCGTTGGAAATTCTTCGAAATTTTCGCGAACCGTCCGTCACTCGCTCAACCCGTTATCCAAGGGGAACGTTGAGACATGGCGCGTCGTACGAGCACCGCAGGATTTCGAAAAGCGTGTAACCGTTCCTTCGCTTTGGAGCTTCAAAGAAATAACGGGGAATCGTGGAAAGTGGCTGGAGTCGACGCTTTAAATGCAAAGAGGGTCTCTCGGTACACTCGGCAGTGGGCTATCGATCCGAGAATCCCGAACCTCTTCCCCGTCCCTTGTACTCTTCTCTCGCCCCCTTCTGTCCAACTGCTTATCCGAATATCTGCGTACGTAGTAACGAGTGCTCTCGACAAGCGCACACGGCATTATTCAACACTTCGAACACCCACGGACGCGTGGGCGAGAGCCGGACAACCGTTCCGCGACGCACAGGGACCTCGTCCACGCAGCAACCTCGATCGGCTTTGGTATGCGCTCGGTTATCGACTCTTCTCTTAACTTTACCTCACTTTACATCGACGTATCGAATGGTACCCTTTGCACCGATGTTCAACCGGTGGACTTGTGGGACAGTTGGTTTTTGGAAGGAATTCGAATTTTTGGGAATCGTGGAAGTTGAAATATTTCTTTTATTTCAATAAATAGGAGGACAGGCCCTCCAAGGGTGTTACATTCCAGGATCCGCATTTAGTTGACGAGGAATTTAATAAATAATATATTTATTACTCGGGTAGCCGCCCTCGGTGACTTCAGATCAGTTATGTTTTAAGATTGTATTAGTTCGCACGGCGCTGGCTAAGTTACGTAGATATCACAGGGTTAATAGATAGATAATAAATAAATAAATAGTGTATATAAATAAATAACTAGATAAATAGATAAAAGCGTTGTATAGAGTCAGCTCAGCCGCCATAGCTACAATATGATATTTTGATGTGGTAGTGATATAGGAAGGCGAGAATCTGGTTTGCCTGTTCGGTGAAATCTGAGGAGAGTTCGTTGTGGTGGAATTGTGCCAGAAAATTTAACGATGTAAAATTTTAAAGGGTTTGAAATATGTACAATTTTATAGTCCGGGTTACGTTTCTCTTTGAAATGAAGATGAAAAGTAAATAAATGTAAAGACCTCCGATCGACAAGCGCTGTACCCAACTTGAAATTCCGTTGCTATTATGCTCACTTCGCAATATCGATGATTTGCAACCTGAAAGTCTGCACTCTCAAGGAAATGACCTGAATGAAAAAGAAAGAATTCTCCCGAAAATGTACAACGTCTTGATGCAACGGCTTCAATGCTAAACTTCAGCTTTCCATGCCAAACGACGAGAAGCAGAGCACCGTGCATTCTTGCAACGACAGCACAGGGCGTCTCGTTTTCATCCCTAAAGTGCACTCCGGGTCGACGAACTTTTAACCAGTTCTGAGATTCAGAGCCGTTATGTTACTCTATTCGTTGCTTCGACGAAACGCTGACGAGGCCGCGAGCTCGCGGATTGCAACTGGGAATAATTCACTCGAGTAATTTACAATCGTCGATTTACGGGAATTAAGTGTTTTTCGCGTAAAAACGACATACCGTTATAATCGGCCGCGCACAGTGGACACATTGTTGGAGATTCCCGACTGGAAGCTTCCCGAGAAAATTATTCCTGCTAATAGAAATTCGCCTGCGTGCCCATTATTGTTATCTCGCTACCGTTAATATCGACGTACCGAAGAGGCGATTTATCTTTTGCCGGTATTATTTCATTCCTGATGGAAAATAAATCTCCGGGCGATTAAACCCTCTTAAGACCGTACTTCGGAGTAGATACATTCATTTTTCCCAGTTAAAACACACCGTCTCACTTATTATCCGTGCTCGCTTCTTTCTTTTTCTTCTCTATCTCTTTTTTTTTAAACTAAAGATGCTAATGCGACGTGTATCATGGCGAGCATCGCTCGGCGATAAAAATGGGCGCGTTTATCTCCGTGACGTTTATCGGATCGTTAAACGTACATATGTTTGTCTTTCGTGGAAGCGAAAGAAGAGAAGAGCGTAAGCGAGCGACACGTTATGGTGCATCGCTGTAAGGGATCGCGTGCAGGATCCTTCGCGCCTGGAGGTCCTGTCGCAGGATCAGTGGATCAACACCGGCTTGGTTCAAGGCTCACCATCAGCTATTCGCCCCTTGCTCGGCTTAGACGTTGGAAATTTTATTCCCAGCAAATTGAATTTCATGAAACATCGATTGATCTCTCGTTCCTTTATCATCGTAATAGTGGAGTTCTTTGAGGAAGGTTCGTTCGGGAATTTGGAAATGTGGTTGCGAAGTATAAGGGAGTTCGTGAAATAAAAATGATATGGTTCGATACGTTCTTATTGGATAGAAGGAAAAATTAAATTACGTAAGACGATTATGGTGGGTATTAAGGTAATGGTTCGAATTATCCATCGCTGAGCTTGGGTTCGAAATCCCCGTATGTATAACGAAATTTCATTCTATGTGATATGCATGTTATAGCTTGGGTGGGTCGATAACCTCGTGAACCAATAGGTCGTAGGTGAAATCACCGCAGCAATTGAAGCGAAAAATAGATTTACCAAGAGACAGTGTTTTTATCGTTAATTTATTCCAATATTCTACCCTCTAACACTCTTATTCGGTATGTTTGAATATTCTGCATTAATGGTGGATAATTCTAGTGAAAAAAGAATGATTGTTCGAGTACTTGAGAACCTTTAATTCGCATTAGCTCGGTACATCCTTAACATCGTCTTTCTTCCCTTGAGCAATCGTGGAAAGAGGTTGGAATAAGTGCATTCGTAAGCTTAAGTAAAACGGGAAAGGAAGATAAGTACATTCGCAACTGAATTAGATCACCGGGGAGATTTAATGCAAGGGATTTTTGTAATTCAGCTAAAAGATTCTTGAAGGAGGTCTGGAAAGGTAGAAACCCGAAGGATTTCACCCATCCTTCGAGCTTCTGCGTCTGACCTCGTCTTTGCGAGAAGCTCTCGAAGAATCTCCGTGGAA
Source organism: Cerceris ruficornis (assembly GCA_963989415.1). Classification (NCBI taxonomy): domain Eukaryota; kingdom Metazoa; phylum Arthropoda; class Insecta; order Hymenoptera; family Crabronidae; genus Cerceris; species Cerceris ruficornis. The sequence continues at coordinate 9,481,869 of OZ022523.1, forward strand.
TTTCTGATATCATAAGTAAAGAATAGTCGGGAATTTCTGGATTTTCCAAATTCTCGGGAAGCGAGCAACGGAGATGGGACAAAAGTCGGTTGTTATGAGTTACGAATTCCACGGTCGAGAATTCGAGGAGTTTCGAATAATCGGTGGATGTTTTGGGGGAAAGGAAACACGCGTCTGTTAGGGAACTATTGTGAGAACGAATCCCACGAATTTTTGTATATTCGTCGATGATATTATAGGGAAAAAGGAATATTTTACCGCGTCAAATTCATCGCGGGAATTTAACGCAATCATGACGCAATAATAACAACAACAACGTAAATATCTCAACGACTACGTGGCATTCGTTCACGGAGAAGCCAACACCGCGATATAGCGTGACCTTAACCCTTTCTCCGATCGATGTACAATCAGGAATAAATCATTATTCACGTACCTTCTTTAGTGATGACGCGAACATATCGGTGTAAACAAATTTCCATGATTAGTCTGGCCATTTGTTATCGGTTTCTGTAATTTTACACACGATGGATCGTCTCTTTTGCGCAGAAGACCGAGAGTCTCTTTTATACAGAATTCTACAACTCGTATATTCTCGAATCAAATATTTTGATAAACTTTTACAATAAAATCAGAATATTCTTAACAGTATATCTTCTTATACGTAATGGTCGACATAAATGCTGCTTGAAAACTCGTATTACAAAATAATTCTCACGATATCGTATGTTTGAGAGATTTATATTTCATACTTCGTTACTTTTATGATCATCTTGTAACGGCGTTAACACTAGAACTACCAAACCAGTGAAAATGACTGGTAAACATTTTTTTCCAAAAATTCTCCAACTTTATAAGAGAGTCATATTAATAATATAAATCGAGTCATGTAAATAATAGAATAGATATTCTACGTCCATCTCATAAAAGATAAATTACCGAATCGATCGTATTTTCCACCTCTTAATCCTCCTTTTCTCAACATACTTATTTAATAGTTTCAAATATAATAGATTCAACGCTGGTAGTTCCAGTATTAAATACTTCTTCAGAGGCATTACGCTAGCTATGGAGTTAAATACTAGTTCTCCCAATTACCAGGACCAAGTTTAAATCCATCGTCGCTTCTAGAAGAATTTTTTAAATTATCCCATAACATGCCATAACCCCGTTGATTGAAAACCCCCAAGAAATAATTGGTTATCCAACAAAATAATACGGCTTCGACGTTACAGGCAGAAAATACAAAAGAAGAATAAGCAGAAATAATTCTTTATTCGTAATTTCAAGCTAGATAAAATACGAAGACGAATCCATCGAGATCGATAACGTCATAAATTAATACATCGTGCCTGGTAAAATCCTCCGAGTGAGATCAATGCGCGTCATAAAATTTTCGACATAACGAGTCATTACGTCAGACTTATTAATGACCCGTGCTTCCCGAGATATCTCGCATCTATACGGCTATTACCCGTTAGTGCGAAAAACCGCCTCAAAGGCGACTCATTAGACGCGGAGGATTGCGCGTTTGTGTTGGCTCGCTGCTACGCCTAAATGTTTCGCACATTAACGCACATGTAACATGTGTACGCACTCGGAGCATCGTCCACGAGTCAGTCGTGTGTACTTGCACGGGAACTTGGCGATTAATTGGTCACGTATCGCCAAGAAGAGAAGAAAGACGATACGAAGGGATGCGAAAGTCGCGGTTCGTCCGTGTTGTTCGGTATGCTGGCAAAGGTGTCGATAGTTCGGAGAATATTCTTTTTCTACCATTTCTTTAAGTATGAAAGAAATATCGAAGAAAAATTATAATATTGCATTAACTCTTTGAGGCACGGGAATTCAGAAAATAAAATGACCCATGTTGCACAGACCATTTTCTTTTTGATTGAATAAAGTTGGTTTATATTTATTAACCCTTTGCGGACGGAGACTTTTTTGAATATTGAGAAATAATCATTTATTTGGCGATTGAAAATCATCTTTTTATCAGAAAGTCAGAGTGTTAATGTATTTATAAATTACTATTTGCGTAATCATATTTCAGCGGTTATATTTCAATTTTTCAACTCTAACCGTGTATACATGCACCGATAAACTACAATCAGATTCTTTCTCACGCCGCATATATGCGTCGGTCGTCCTCGAAGGGTTAACAAAGTTATATAATAATATAAATTTTAAAGGTGGGACAAAAATGTCCCATCGTGCATCTTCACGTATCAAAGGGGTGGGACGCTTTTAATCCCGCCGTGCCTCAAAGAGTTAAGGGATGCTTCGATGATTCAACGACTAACGTAAGATCGTAGAATAACGTTGTATGTCCGATCGTAGAAAGTCTCGATCAATCGCGCGCATTGCGATCGGTTATCCAATACGGTATTAATTAAGAGACTAAAGTTTTTATTGCGCCTACGTCCAATATTTCTACCAACGGCTAGTCCCACGATAGATATATCTCTTAACGAGCGATTGCACTACAGATATTTCTCCTAACGAGTGGTTGTACGTGTACAGTAAGAGAAAACACGGGAGGAAGGTAGCTGTGAAATTATACAAAACGAAGACAATCACGCGGAGGGGTTAATAATCTTCGATGATAAAAGGAAATAAGAAGGAGAGGGGAATGAAATTTATGTCTTCCTAGTGAAAAGCAGAATTTCCGTTGCCACGTTGTCCTCGCCTTCTTGTTTGCCCTTCGGTCGGCTGTTCGGGAAGATATCGAGGTATTTCCGCGATAGCCAATTGAGTGAGCGGTGGCGGTAGGAACACAGCGGCGTCGGCGGCAATAATGAGAACATTGTTAAATTATCGGAAATCTCGCGTCATTATGGTCCGGCAGAGGCTTCTGCCGCGGTACGCCGGGAATCTCGGTACTTGAATCGATGCCGCGAGGCAAGAAAAGGGGGATTAGATGGACAAAATGAAAGAACAGCCGCCACTGGATGCGGGTGTCGCGACACGATAACGCGTGGACGCGCTTCGACTTAGACTTTTATCGCGATCGGCGACGCTTAAAATAAGCGTGGTGAATTTATAGACAATTCCGGTAGATCGCCGTGGGATAATCGGTCGGATAATTTCAATATTCACGCGAGAATTCGCGAACGTAAATGATCGGATGAATGCCGTTGAAAGTGAAACTCGATTCTACGGTGAATTTCATCGCAATTGCGCTTTATACAATTTCAGGGTAGGGAATGTGTAGTGGTTGATATCAATGAGTTTAAAAGAGTGCAGTGAATTGTGGACAATTTGGTCGGACATTTTACCGTATAATTTAAACCTCTGCAGTCCGAATTTTCTCTGAGGTCTGAAGATCAGTTGCACGATGGCACATTAGAGAATGATAAAAGTACTGTTATAAATGATATATTTAATTTCATTTGGAAACATTGAATTGTAAAGAATTTCATGATCTTTACGAACTAAATTGTAATACATATTATACATATACATATCATACATGTCACAATATTTGAGAATGTTAAAAAATTGACTTTGAAGAATAAAAACTTAGATTTGTCTTGTGTTACCTCAAAGTTACACGGGCCCATAGAGGGTTAAATACTCTCAAAGTATTACACGAAGAAACGTACACTGCTGAGTGTTAACCCTTAGCACCCCTATGTCAAGTGTCGCTTTTACACCAACCTTAATGTCAAGCTGGACTCCACATTATACAACGCAGTCTCTAAAATAATAGTAATAATAATAACAATTCCTATTGCAATGCAGCTTTTTACCGAGGCCCCCCTTGTTGATATATTTTGCAAATCAATTAAGGAGTCGATGGTAGGTGACAAAAAATTAAGGAGTGCAAAGGGTTAAATTTAAGATAGGGCATGTCGATGGAGTAAAGGCTTTGAATTTTTGTACAACATGTACCTTCTAGCTTCAGCGGTTTGCCTAACTAAAACTGTAGGTCCTAGGCGACACAAGCATTACAGTAAAATTCAAAAAATACAAAAAGAAAAATGAATTGCCAACACTAACGACAAACTTCGAACTATGCGACGAAGTTAGAACCGTGCAGTGAATTGTGGACACTTTAGTCAGCCATCGAACCGGGAAATTCGAAACTTCTCGACACCTCACACAAAGACCTTCCTATCGCCAGAGGTTAAACTTCGATGGTAGAACATCCCAAACAATAATTATTAAACAAGCAACCTCCAACGCACGGTCGTTTGCCGGAAAGCCATTTGCGAACAATATCGTGGTATTATAGGACTCAGCATCGGCGGGTCAAAACAATCGGAAGGAATCCATTGTATCGAAGTTAAAGGATCTCTCGGGAGGCTCGAAAGGTCAACGCGAAAGCTCCATGGTATAACCTGTTTCCGTTCTGCATGCTGAGACGCACGCGGGGCGAACGAGCGAGCGAGCGAGCGCATGCATGCGCGTTCGTGGCAACGTTCGAGGGTGAAAAAGTCACGCGAGTACCGTAACAATGAGTCGTCATGGGAAAGGTGGCCTTACGACGCCATCGAATGGACACTAAGTACCCTCCGGCGTAATCCTGATGAGCCTGTTGCTTGATTCATCGCCAGGCCAGGACGTTACTCACTTCGACCAACGATCGAATCTCTTCCGTCGTTCTTTGCGCACGGTTATATTTAAAATCTTACTACCGCGGCAAAAAAGTTACGTCGGTGTAGGCTTTATTTGCGCGAAGATGCTCGCTCGTGGCCGTGCCTTTCAAACGCCGAAGATTCGTAATCGTTCCTTGCTCCCTGTTTTGCGTCGGATCGAAGAAGCGTTCTTTGAATTTATCGCGTTTTTTGGCGACGTGGTGAAACGAGTTTAACAAATTGCAGTGTTGAATTATTTCGAGAGGGTAATAGCGTTGCAAGCTTGGTGGATTATTTAGAACGATAGAGGGATTTTCACTCTTACAGTTAGTAGTGGAGAAATAAAAGATTCTCTGTGTGGTCTGCCAGGAATTTAATTCTATCTTTCATGAACCGCGTGCATTATAATATAGAGTCACGTTCGCCAGTAAAAAATTGAATAAAAAAGGTGACATTTTCTGAAAGGTACTAAGTTGAAAACGTTAAAGTAATGCTCCATCGTTAGATCATTTTCGGTTCATCAACTTTATCCTGGAAAATGCATAGCGTAATAGAAATCACTCAATGACTCAAAATTTTGTTTCATCAATTCAACTATGTCACGTTGCAGAAAAAATCATAAGACAATGAATTAATCTTTCGTTTGAATTAGTCTTTCGTTTGAAAGTTAGAAAGATCCGTAAAAGTTTTGCTTAACAGACACCACGTCTAAATGAGTATTTAATGGAATACGTGCGTAGAAAGGAATACCTAAAATTAAGGATAAAAATATAACCCGATCGACTTGCACGAGTCCACCTTCTCTCTTTGCATGCAAAGGCGCGTAATGATAGGCTCCACTTCGACAAGTTTAATCATTCCTGGAAGAAAAATCGCGCGTGTAATACTTATTGCTGAGTGGTAATGTCTTCTGGTTAATTGCTGAGATTGCATTACGAGCCTGTGGCGCCAGGTCTCGTGGATATAGAAATACTACCTCGTCGGCAGCAGGCTAGTATCTTATTATCCGCGCCGAGTATCCCCCGAGGATTAGCGACATGGATAATACACTCTCCGAAGCGTGACGAGTGCAAGTACTGTTGCAGAGCGATATTCAGCTCGAAGAGAGCCGTGTCTCGTGTTTACGAGGTTATAATTAACTGCACTTAGGTATGGATCTAAAAATACTTCTCACTCCTGAATCTTTAACGCCTGTCATCGAGATTTATTTCTGGGGATGCTGAACCCCGTGCGATCGATCTAATCGAGCCGAGGCGATGAAAACTTCAACGGAATTAACAAATTGCCTTTGATATTATCTGCGTCGAGTACAGAATGGTAAAAGAGTTTTGAGTCTCTTTTAAAGCAGACTCTGCGGATAAGAAGCAATATTCCCATTTGTCGAGGTGCATTTTTAAGAGTGTTAATAATCCGTACGTACAAACGTCGAATTAAAAGTCGGAATTCTGGTTACTTTATTCGTAATAAAATTTTAATTCGTTGCTTGTCACGGCGTTAGTTCTATATTTACAAATGAGTCGCTCAGAAACCAATGCGGTTAAGTCAAATATTTTGGTGTTTTCTGATTTTTGTAAATTTTAATCGAATGAAGTTTACGCTATTAAAATTGACAAAATCAAAAAATATCAAAAAAATTAACTTAACCGCATTGGCTTCCGAGCGACTCAAATCACATTTACGTTTTTACATCGAAGTTCTCCACGTTCTCCACGTTCACCAAATTTTAACATCTCCCAAATCACTTATGACGTACTCGTCTCATAGAAAATTTTGAGAGGACCTAATCCAAAACGTTGACCGGACGATCGTAAGCCCCCGGAATATAGCTTTGTTGAAACTGAACGTCGTTGCACCTCTCTTCCGTATATACTCGTCAGAAGGTAGGATCGGGACGATGGTAGGAGCGATATTCCCTGAATGACCACGAAGAGGGCCCTTTTCTGTTGGAAGGTCGAGGTACGTACACACAGTTCCGGGTGGATGGAGAGACGAGGCTGACATTTCGGCGAGTGGTGCTGCTAATGAGACTCCTTTATGCTAATCGCTCGCGTGCTCGGTACTTCGGGGCCCGCTTGACTCATGAATTTTATCGCGGGGCTTCATCATTTTCTTCGTTGGCTTGGAACCGCGATTGAGTCGTCAGAGCGAGAGAGGGACCCTCTTCCGTGCCACGAAGAAGCGGCCGGTTCGACTTCGATGGAAGCATCGCCGGCGAAAAATCGAACCTTTCGCTCGACGGAGCACGAGCACGACGATCCAGATAGCCAGAACTGGATACACCGCAGATCGTGAGAAATGTATTTGTACTGTCATCCGCGATAGATAGGTCCGATCGTCGTGAATGCACCGTTTACAACGAAGGCTCTCGGTTAAACGTTTACAATTTGTCTCGCGTGAGGTTTCAGAAAATCTCTCCCCTTTCTTTTAACCCTTTCGCTACGGAGTGCTTTTCCGCGAGTCTGCTAACACGGTGCGAAGCAATCCCAGCGCGGATGAATAACTTTTAGTGGCTAGTGGCGTAATATAAATAATTACTTCTTTATTGAAGTTGTAATGCGTGTAATACATGGAAACTAAAAATTTATGGTATTTAAAAAATATCCAATTACAAAATATGAACTAGTAATTAATTCTTCGTTTGAAATTTCGACGGGTGACTATAGTCATCGATAGTACCCAGCCAGTGTTAGGCGGCGAGTGACTATAGTCACCAGTAGTATCGAAAGGGTTAACGTTTAATATCTAAATTGAAGTAAACATCTTGCAGGAATCAGTTCCACCTACGATTTTCCAGAAATTCTCAGGAAGATACAGGTACTTAATCGAGGTCCAATTCGTCCGCGATTAGTCTCGCGTGAAATGAAGAACACCTTTTCACAGAAAGCACGTATCATCGAGAAAGAAGTTCCACTCCATCGGTCTCACCATCCATCGCGACTCGTCCCTGACGATCTTTTCTTCGCACAGAGACACAAAGAGACAAACTCTCCCTCTCTCTCTCTCTCTTTCTCCCTCGGCGTTTAACGTCCTGCCAGAGAATTAAGCCAGGCGATACCTCGAAGGCCCTGACCTTGGCGTAACGAGTCACGCAGAGAAGTCGAGAGTCACGCCCCGCCGTGAGAAAATTAATTGATATACATTTTTGTCCGGTTTCGCCTCTCGGCTTTGCTCGTTACTTACACTTACTTACGAGGGTAAACCCCGAGAGGATTGGTCTCGGATGCTACCGAGTGTACCTCTCAGAGGATGAGAAAACGTCCTGGGGATTCATGGCGACGACAGGACAGCCATTTGACAGGAGCATGGCAAAAGCGGTCGGCTAAAGCTCGATACAATGAGCGTAACAAATGGCGCGACTCTATCGGCCCTGTCGTAATAATAAAGCGGTGGATGCGGCAATCGTCTTTGCGGTCGATTAGTAACGATTATGCGCGATTAAACGGCAGCAATTACGGCCGGCGCACTGGCTCTCGGGAAACCGGAGGGAGAGGAGAGTCGCGCGTCCTTGCAAGGATAAAAGCTAACTCCGAGTAAACTCCGACTGCCAAGAACGAAGACATTCTACCGGCGCGTTTGTATTCCACTTTAAGCCTGTTTGACGATCGGCTAATCGGGCTGTCGCGTACGAATCCACTTTTACGACGTTTGGAATTATCGTCGATGGAGAAACGAAGGTAAACGAAATTTCACGGTACTTGAAGCGTCCTGTGTCTTGTCGTTTGGTAAAATAAATAGACACGGTATGTAAGAGAGTCGAAAGATGTTTAAAAATAAGCGAAGGTTCGATCAAGTTTCCAGTAGCGCGGGGGGAACCTGGAAGATCGAAGGTTTGCCTGTGTTTTAGCTCATCGAGGTATACCAATACCTCGTTTCCTCGGTAGCACGTTCGAAGAGCAAACATACTTGGATTTCGTAGAGTCATCCACTCGGTTACGCGGATTTTCGTGCCTTTCGCAATACGCCATTCGAGTATATTAATTTCGACGTGATTATACGAGCAGGATGATTTATTTGATCAATACGAGCTCGCGTCCTCGATCGTTCCGGGAAGCCGATGGCTTCTCGAGTCCTTCGCATTAGCATCGAAATTTGTATTAAGACGCCATCGAGGATTCGAGAGGCTTTAAAAGTATCCGACAGCTGCAACGCGAATGCAAACTTCCTCTCTCGTTTCGTCTGTCTTTCTTCCATCGAATCCAATGACACACGAACGAATCGCCAACGAATCGACGGCACATGCGCTCGTTAATCACCGAACGTCCAACGGATCCGTCGATCGAAAAGGGCAAGCGCTCTCGTTTCGGCGTGGAATCGCGGAAAAAGCGAGGACCTTTCCGTTACGACTTCATCGTCGGTATCGTGCGATGCAGGTGCATCGGCGCGCAGAGACTAATTGAATTTCATTACACGGATTGACGTCTCATTCGAAGTTCTCTCTTTGACTCCTGACGTCTCGAACGAGGCCTCCTTCCCTCTCTTTCAAGAGAGATACTCACGGCGAGCAAGAACGAGGCTCCCCCGACCGTCTCGGAGGAATACGGATTGATTTGTAATCGCAGATCACAGCTATCGGTTGCAGCGATATCGCGAAACGACCGTCGAGTTTCGCGCGGCCGAACGAGTCGTCCAGCGCGGGCAGATATAATTATCCATTTTGTAATTTTCCAGCCTGCGAGATAAATCTCGGTGTCTCCGTTTTATCGCTTGCCATTTATCAGACGGCGAGACCAACGAAGGCAACGCGCGTCGGTGTAACGTAAATTGTAGTTAATAATTATCGCATTACATCTACCGTATCTTCCCTCGGCTTACCTCGGCTGCATTCACCGTCAAATCGCAGTAACGAGTAGCATCGTTATTATCATTACACCTTAAATTCTGACGACTTTACGCCGTTCGACGTATAAATGGGCCCCTTCGTCCGCAGGCTCGTAGATATTCTCAAACTTTCGAAGGAATCGATACTCCGCCGATGAATCTTTTTATCTTGTTTCTTTTACTGCTCTTTTATACCGCTCAATTTCACCCGTCTACCCCTTCGCGCGAGAAATTTCTGCGATAAAACTTCAACGTCGCGTCGCGGTATTTTATTGGAATCGGAATTACGAGACTCGTATACCCGTGGAATCGTCGAGGTCACATCGAGAAGTGACGTCACTCGCGTCGATGATGATTATCTTCGCAAGAGAAGATGAGTCCTTGAAGTGTCTTCGCACTTCGATGTACCGAACGTCTAACGATGGATCGAACCCGACGCCATTCTTTTCGAGCTTTTGTTTCGACTAATGTCGGAAGTGTCGGAATGTTCGAGGAAGATGCTACGCTATGTTGCAATGGTTCGCGCTTGAAATATTGGCAGAATATTTGACATCTCCTAGCACGCATTTTGATAGGCATTGGTGTAACAATTTCGAATTCTGTTGGCTAATATTTTGTAGAATTTTATACGGTCTTTTTGTGTAACCTGACAAAAAATATTATCAGATGTAAGTGGCGTTCGTTTAACTAAGTTAGTTAAGTTAGTATCGTTTCTCCTTGTCTTCTTTATTTTCGGAGGATCGAGAAGTTTATCTGACAGGAACTTTTATAGAGAGCTTGTTCCATGGATTTCCGAGCAACCGAAGTTATTCGTGCATCAGTCATGGATTCTCAAGTATTACATAATTTTTTCTCCGCTTATACTCGTGGATCGGTAAAAAAAGGAACTTGAGAATCATTGAATCGAAGAGCGAAAGAAGAAAGAGAATGAAATATTACTTATTAAACGTGTTACTGTCCCCGTTCTGACAAAAAAAAATTGCCGAGGTGACGTTGGAATTGAAATGGTGCATTTAACGTTGGCAATAATTACTCATAATTTCTCGCGCATAAAGCGCATTATTATTTATATCTACACTCAGCACCGATCCTCGTCCTTCCTCGAGATTATAGATTTAACTTCGACGAAGTTTATTGCGCGCTTGCTCCACGAAGACGTTCATCCTTTACGATGCGATTAACTCGCAGAAAAATCATCTCGAAGAAGATCTCCGCTCGTTTCGATCGTCTTTATTGGTATCTCTAACGGCGTTAATTTGTATGCTAACCAATCTGACTCGATACATGAAAAATGTCTAACGCGTTCCGTGAATTTCGCGCCGGTACCACTATTCCGAGAAACTCGCCACCATGGCATCGTGCCTTCGCAGCGTGAGCAGAAAAAAAGGGAATTAATTATCACTCCTACGCAATTACTCAACCGCGCGGATAATTAATTCTTCCGCGACTCTCCACGGAGAATTATTGATTTACCTGTTTTTATCATATCGACCGTGATAATTCGCAATCAAAAGGAACCGCGAAATTCCTTGGGGGACTCCATCGAAATCAATATCGAGGATGCGCCGGTTAAATCAACACGGAATCGATTAAGCTTTGTGTATCCTGTTCCATTGCTATAAATAACGTATACCCGTTCTCCTGGCACGTGTCTCGATCGGCCACGAGCTATTTATAGCGATCGTAGATCGCAGATTGCCGCCGATACATCGACGATTTATTCGATCGTTTCATTCGATGCGCGAAAGTTCAATCGCGGAATTCAATCGGCGAGGCGATCCTCTTCGGTGCCACGTTTTTCATCGTCGTCTCATTGTCGACGTTTCCTGCGGCATGCGGAGGCAGGATCGTCGCGAATCGAAATGACGACACGTTCTGTTAATTACGCAGACGGCGAAGTATGTATGAAAGTAGATGGCACGGACGTAACGCACGCCTCGGTAGTACTCTACGTACCGTTATCGATTTACCTGAAATGCGTTAAACATTCTCATCGAGGGCAACAGCAGCGTTCCGCGAAGATTTATCGATCATCGTCAACGTAATTCTATTTGCGCGCGCGTTATCGTCGAGACGAAGGATTCCTCTCGTTCTACGTGAAACGTTGCAGATACCGTGGTTCGGAAGATTTGCGATCCGTGGGATCTACGACAGGCTGGAGAGATTGATTTTCATGCTGTTTACAGTTTTCATTGGGAATTTTGTTGAAATGATAGTTTATCGTGATGTTTTTACGATTCTTCTCTTACTTAGTAGTAGGTGTTCCTGTATGGTCTTACATTGGACGACGTATCGTAAAGTAGGGGAATATCTACTTGTTGTTCGGCGTGGAAACACTCGGGTAGAGAAGAGAAATTTTCTTTCGTTTTAGATAATTAATTTGCAACTTGCGATTCTTCTTTTTATCAAAATCCTTATCGCAGATACGAGGGATGTTTACATGTTGATGGATACAAAATTTGTTTCATTTGGAGGGATGAAATTATGACCGAACAGCAGGTAAAGGACGTATAAAATATAATCAGAGAGGTATCCACTTTTTGATTGACATAGAAAGATTCTGGTAGAAAAGAGAAATTTTCTTTTGTTTTGCAAAATTAATTTGTAACCTTTAAGTTTTATCAAAATCCTTATCGTAGATAAGAGGGGTGTTTACATCTTGATGGATACAAAATTTGTTTCATTTGGGGGGATGAAATTATGATCTACTTTTTGATTGAAATAAAAAGATTCTGGTAGGAAAAATAAATTTTCCTCCGTTTTAGAGAATTAATTTGTAACATGCGATTCTACTTTTTGACGGGCATAGAAAGATAGGGAAGAAAAATATATTTCGTTTCGGTGGACAAAATCGTGATTGAAGGTGTGAAGTACTTGCCGACACGTATAGAAATATTTGGATAGGAAAGAAAATCCGTTTCGTTTCGAGGGACGGAATTGTGATTGAACAACAGGTGAAGTACGTATGAAGTGTTACACGCACTGATACACCTCGTAACACAGTGGAAATCGAGAAACGAGGGACGATCATTGAGAGGTATCGTGTAGCAACAATAGAAGAGACAAATTGTTCGAAGATAAAACAGATTCTACCATCCGTTCTCTCTGGAACGATCGATTGTCCGTCTCAGCGGGCGCCCGGAGATTTTTAAGGACGAGAATCGCTGTTAGAGTTTCTCTGAAAGCTTCTAAGAGTGAAATATTTCGCACTGTCGTATTTTCTCTTCATCGAAGATTGAAATAAAAATGATACGACTGTAATAGCGACCGCTTCCAGGAAATTGTTTCGTCTACAGTTGTAGATTAATTATCTGGAATCTTTTCTTCTTAAATAATAGGTTCTGAAGAAAGGAAAGATAAAATAGCGATGGAGGAACATAGACTTAAAAAGATTCTAAGGAAGACAATGGGAAGCTTATATATTTATGGAGGATCCAAAATTGAGTTCAACGGAAGGATTTCTTATTCACGACTCAGGAGCCACTTTCGACTCTCCGAGAATAATATATTCAGACCCCTTTCTCTCAAGGCAAAAACAATAAAACTATAATCAGAAAACACACCATATCGGCTCTAAAGACCCAAAAGAAATCAAAATTCATCGCCAATACAATACTCACTAGTGACGGAGAGTAACCACGGTCCTGAAGTCTCTTCACGTATGAACTTAAAAGCTCGATCTCCAATTAGCGCGCCAAAGTTCAAATCTCCGTTATCCACAGATTTTTCCTAAATTATCATTTAATACGTTATACTCTCGTTTTTTTAATCCCATCTAAAATTGAAAATCCTAAGTAAAATCATTTTAGCATAAGGGAAAGGATGGTTATTAAAGTTGAATTCTATCTCCGTGTTTTCATTATTAGCTACAACCGATTCTGTGCACTCTTAGATTTTGCACTCTTAGTTATCGAGTACAAATATAATCTTTCCACGTTTTCTTTTCCTTTTTTCTTCCAACTTATAATAGAAGTATTTACCTTGCATTCGACGTGTATACACGCCGCTGTTTAATTTTAATACCGCATCCCGTAAGAGATTTTTAAAATAAATTCCGCAGTTAACTGGTTACCTTGCAGTCATTTCCATTCGTTCAAGCATTCTTACCATACACACTCATGCCTTATAATACCCCTACATCATCATAGCAATTAAAGCAAAAACATAAAAGAAGAAAGAGTATAAACGTAACAACGTACTAAAGCAAATATAAAGAGAAAGATAAAAAGCACAAAGGGAAGAGCTGAAGGAAAAGTATCCGGGGCGCTGGAGCAGACATAAGAGCAGAGACAGGGGGTACCAGCTGCCGCAACATGGCGTGGGCGACCTGTCCTCCCTTATACGTCCAACCATACCAGCTAATTCATTGCGTATAAATGCCCTCTCTAACTAACTACCTGACGCTCCTCTCGACTTAACCATCACCTCGTCTTCTCGCCGTTCTTTCTTCTCTGGATCGAATTAAATTTCGTGGTACCCATGGCGATGATGTACAGCGCATGCATGGCGATCGATCTTCGCTGCGGTACGTTCGAACGAACTGCACGCGATGCGTTTTCGTGAGATTAACGTTCAGGATGTTGGAGATCAATTTGTATTGCGATGCTTTCCCCCAGGGGCCTGTCTAGCTCTTGCTGGCAGGTACGGGTTTGGCGAACCCGGGGTACCCGAGCCCGCGTGCCTTTTCGGTAAATAGCATCGGCGAAAGCCGATCTACGCCCTCGCCAAGGGTGAAGTTTGGTACCACGGGGACTGGGCCAAGTCCCAGGACATTTCTTCGTCCTGTCCCAATCATCGGATAGATCTCGTGGGGGTGGTAGTACAGTCTGAATCGCAAGACAGAGGATCCTGTGGGAGCTCGGTGGGTGAACTTCATAAATTTACAGGTTGGGCACTGACACTGAGCCAGTTGGGGTTAGACCCTTAAAATTTGTCATCTAAAAGAATCACGTTAACCCTCCATGGGCCCGTGTAACTTTGAAGTAACACAAGACAGATCAAGGCTTTTAGTCTTCATAGTCAAGTTTTTAACTTTGCTACATATTACGATTTAGTTCTTGAAGGTTATGAAATTCTTTACAATTTAATGTTTCAAAATCAAGTTGAATGTATTGTTTATAATAGTATTTTTATTATTCTCTAATGTGCCATCGTGCAACTGATCTTCAGATGCTACAGAAAATTCGGACTATAGAGTGTTAACGGTATCATGGGTGTAATTTCACCCCAGTAAATGAATTCTGTTTTATAAAATAATAGTATTTATAAGATAATTGTATCCCTACTCACGCCATAAATGATTACAGGAAAAATCACTGTTACCAGTAATTCGGTTTGTGAATAATATTAGAAATACAATTTACATGGGGTGATTTTTCACCCATGATACCTTTTAAGGGTTCAAAATCGGTGTTCTTGAAAAGTACCAATGAAGGCTGGTTAAGAACGGACACAGCAGAGTTGAAATAATAGGAAAGTGTAGTGTTGGAGAATAGTTTCTATGTTAATAATTGTCTTGGCACTGGAATTATCGGCGATCAATATCCTCATACTGCATAAATATATGAGAAGAAAGGAAACCCAGAAGAACCCAAGATTGATTTGAATTTGCACACCTCGAGAAACGACACTATTAGAAATTGTAAGAATTAGCCATCAAAATTGAAAACCAATCACTTTACTTGCCGTGATGATCGAGCTTCAACTTCATAAGACAACTCATCAATACAATCGCCGCCTTCACTTTCTTCAACGTAACGCATTACTCCACATTCAATGGCTCGAAGAATCGCAGTGATAAAAATACCAGGATAAATCTCCGGCATAAATCTCTCCGTCAAGTAAATTTCAACGAGTGTCACAAAATCTCTGGAATCCCTCTCGTCGATGGGCATCGTTTAAAAAAAGAAATAACAAGAATTAAGCGAGTGGTATCGAGCCGAACGTGTATGGTCCGAGTTCGCGAAGGCAGCCGTGCATGGAAAACAGTTTTACAACGAAGAGGAGGATTCCTTTTGCCCCGGGAAGCAGAGGTCGAGTTAAATCGACTGTCCGGCTCGACGGAGATGAGTTATCGATCGGCTCGTCATCGACGACAGGTTATTGTTCGATGGCGTGGGCAGGGAGTAAGTCAGCCTCTATGCAAGTGAACGCATTGTCGACTGTTTTATGGCGCGCGATCGTCCCGTCGATCGCCGTGCAATTTGTCATCGTCGTTAAATTTATGTCGGATCTCTTCTTCGAGACGCGTTGCGCGTCCGGGCCTCGATTAATCACGATCCGTCTCCGAAAAAGAAAACGATACGTCCGCTCTCGCGCAGAATGGAGACGAGTGAAATAAATGCGAAGGATAAGCCGATGGAACGGTCGGTTTTACGTCTATAAGAGTACAGACTTTTATCGTTTTTCAATGCAAGGACGTCGATATCTTGCAACGAAGGAAATCGAAAGTTGAGTAATTCTGTCTTTATCGTACTTATGGACGGTCTCGTTCGATATCGGTGACCTTCTCTTGGATTAATAACGAGATCCTCGATATTGCGATTTTATTAGCACCGATGTCAACTTAAATGATCGATATATCTGCAAGAAAATTACACTTATGTATTGTCCGGCTATGCACGGAATACTTCACTGATCTTTCAGCTCCTAAGGGTACAGGGACAGGGTTGAAGTTTTTATTCGCTGGATTCCTTCGGGTATTCGCCTTTTTATTTTACTTCGTAGAATGATATCTTTAACTTATCGTATGCAGATATATTCTGTAAATCTTCTGGACATTATCTACGGATATTAGATACCTGTCTCGGTTCAGCTATCGCCGTTAAATCATTTCTTTTGCTTGTTTTATTATCTTTTCTGCTCACGGTCACCATTACAACGACTATACACCTTTTACAGACGAAACGATCGTGCAAATCTTAATCGCAGAATGTAAATGTCGGTACGGCATTTATATTAACACCCGGTTTGTCAATAAAAACGAAATTACAACGATAACTGCCAACCGTTCGAAGGCTAAAGAACACTTCCTCTCCCGATCCATTGACTTTACGCTAATCTGCCTTGATGAGGCGTCGTTGCCGCGAATGGAAACGACAGGATCATCGGCAGGAAATGGCCCGTATTTTTAACATGAGCACCAAATTGTCGTGTGCATCGTCGCGAAGGTTTCCTTCGGAATCCTCTTTTAACGGTATACATAGGAGAGAGCAAAGGTGAGTGGACGAAGATGCCGCGTCGAGCCGAAGCCGGTCCGTGTCCGTGGGATGGCAAAAAATTATTAACGAGCCATCTAATTAGGAGTTAATTATTAAATGGCACAAACCATCGACGATTATTGATCCCAGGGAATACACTTAATTGACATATCCGAAGGCGCGCGTCTCAAGAACGACAACCGATTTCCTATTCTTCTTTTTCCTGTTTCAAACTTTTTGGCTTTAATCGTTATGGTCATTTGGCTACGATTTATAGGATTCTTGATCACAATGTCTGTGATATATTAATTGATAATTCAAGAAAAATCAATCATAGTTGATAGGGATTTTTGCTCTAACTGAATTGGTAGTCGGAACCTTCAACTCCATACTGGTCAAAGTCCGATCGGCAAAGGTCTTCTTTCGTCCTGAAACGAGAATAATCCGATGTCCATTAAAACTTTGTTACACCTCGTTTGACGATGTTTTCCATCGATTTCCATCGATGCTCTTCGTTTCGTGGGGACCTTCGAAGCGAAGGATAGTAGCGAGTCTTTTAAAAAAACTTTCTCGAGAAACTGGTCTCGTTATTTCTCCCCCTCGGTGATTGGAATAATTTAATTACACCACTACTGCTTGCGAAGGTAATAGAATTATGACAATAAAAAGCGAACGATATGATAATGTATCCTGGCGCGCGGGATTAGCATTAGTTCATATCTTTAAGGGTTATAGCTTCCAATTAACGTACACCGATCGTCGTAAGAAATTTGTTCAGTAATATACAGTACTCTTCCGCTAATATGAATTCAAATGTTCAACGGACTGAATGCATTGGAAATATTTTGAATCATATTATCCGTCCAGCGAGAAAGGTTGAATTTTTCTCGGGCTTCAACAAATAATTAAATTGTACGCATCAGAAATAACTCTCTATAGATTGACGCAGCTAACGAATTCTAATTAAGTGTCAGAATCCACACATAAGTTTTGTCGCTTGCGCCAATTTGTCGGTATTATTGGCTATATTTTCGGTACACTTTAACCTGATTATTTCGCTTCCTTTTATTATCGAATATTTTCAAGAAACTCGGATCTTCGAGGAGAGAAAGACTGCATTACAGTCTTTTCAAGAAAAGGCAGGGCTTTTTTTAGATTGAAATCCCCGTCGTTCTCGATCGATTCGACGAGGTTCGATCGTCTTTTATCTCTTCCTCGCACGAGCTACGTCTGTCAGAAGGTGAAGAAGGCAGACACCGGAGCGATGGTAAAACATTTTCCTTCATGGAATACATATTTTTTTTCACCGGGCAACAGCAGCCTTTTTTTACGTTGCAGGATAACAGAAGCACTGTTATCGACCAGTATCGTTTACAATCCGGCAAGTCGACAGCCGTGAAATCCATTAATTGTGAATTCTCGCCACGAAATCGCCAGGAGATTGTTGAACTCGCGTTCCTTTCTTTCATCCAGGACGATGTCCCGTCGTTGCAGAAGTTTGGAGAACGGTCGGAAATTTTTCGCTTGAAAACTTTTTTTCTTCAATACATAAGAGAATTAGTATGTTTCTGTTAGATTAATTGGTGTGTGGTAAAGTAATAGGGACAATTTAATAGATAACTCGTGCAAGTAATAAGCATAGAAATTTCCAAGTTTCATATTTATTCATTTTCCAGTTAAATACAGTTAAAACAATTTTGTATACATTTTTCTGGAAGTTTTGATATTGCAAACTTGTTGTCCCGTCTTCAACAAATTTTCCTTTGATTTATTGTTTTAAAAAATCGTTCATTTTAATTTCACTAATTATCTGAAAATTATTTAAAAAAATTGAAGACACAATGATCGTGAAAGCGAAGTGCAGGGAGCGGAACGATTTACCGAAAATCCCGTTGCATATCGCGAAATTCCACCATTCTAGGGCCTTTTTCATCGTAACAGGATGCTCTTTCGCTCTATTTGACACATTCAGTCACGATCGTTTCAATTAAACCGGTACTTAAAAAAAGGTACAATCGAGAAGGATCGTGACGAATCTGATATGGGCAGATCTCGTTCATTCTCTCCATCGTTTTTGCGAGAACTGCGCTCAACCCACCGACTCTCGATACATGCGAAACTTTTTTTTTCGCGAGTACACCTTCATTAGCCTATTACATGGCAATTTAAAAAGTCTCATGGCAATTGTGTGATAGTGAAACGATTCGAGTCACGATCCGACAGCGGATCGACGCGGATCAAACGATAATGAAAAGCTAACGTTCTTCTAATTGCGAATTTGCCCTGGTTCGATTCATTGATTCTTAAAGTTTGCACGTTTGTATTTAACATTCGTACAAAGAAGTTTTAAAGTGAATAATATCAATTATATGTTACGTGTCTTTCTACTTTGAACTATCGAATTTGCTGGAACACCGCCGGTCTCGTAGATGCGTCGTCTGACCAAAAACGTCCGAATCTCCTGACAATAGATGCGCGCATATTTAGTCGAACCGTTACGTTCTCTGTTAATTTATAATTATTGTACTGTGTTTTCACTATTATTCTATCACATATATATTACACGATATTTATTTAACATAATATTGACGGCAAAACGGTGAAAGTTACATTTATCGTAATTTACATGCAACTGAACATTTCACATATCATTCGCACAGTCGTACCAGGTCACTTAAGAAAAATATCTAATCGCTGCAAAAATTCCACACAGGAAAACACATTAAAGAGGCATCCAACTTAGTCATTAACATCCGAAAGTTCTTAGTCACGCAAGCAATCGATATTTGAGTGTTCGTGAAAACAAAAATCAATTTACATACTCTCTACGAATTACAATCCAAAGCGACACGAATGTTCTCAGTGCCTTCCGTTCTCGTCCTTGAAATTTCTCCGTCGTTTTTTGCCTCCGTTGTGCGCAAACTAATAAGAAACTTTATTGGCGCACCGCGGGATCGATTCTCTTTTTTCTTCCATAAACGGCTCGATATTAAGACGCTGAATCGCTCGGTGAAGGCCGATCGTAACCACTGCCGGTAAATCGGCCCGACCGTCCGCACCGATCGGACTAAATTGCTCGATTGTAACCGCAATTAATTACACGCGCCAATACACACTCCCGTAGGGCCTGTGCACCTGCAAACGTGACAATCGATCGGCTGCATATGGCAGTGCAATACGGCCGTATTACGTCCTACCTTGTACCGATTTCCATTTACAGGAATATCGGGCACGCGGAACAGACATTCTCCATTTCGCGTGTCCCGCCTGATACGAACAACTCATTACGCGAAAATTCGTTCTGTCAATGATACGTCTACGTGCTGAACTCCCCTGTTTTGCGCGACATTGTTCCATTGTTACGTCGAGACCTTTGCGTTGTTCTAAAGGTTCTGGATAAGCTTAACCCCTTGCTGTACAATTTCTTTTGTGGCTGCCTCCGCAATATTCCAGAATTAAATTAGTAAAATAAAAGCTTAAAAATTTAAAAAACTTTTACAACACTTCTGATCTCAAGTGGGTTAAGTAACACGGGATAATGATAATTAACACGACATTTCTTGGCCCATAACAGAAGTATCTTCGCTGATAGAAATCTAGTTCCGAGGCTTTATTTCATTTATATTTTTTTCATCCTGCTACAAACACAAAAAAGTTGGTTCACGGTCTTACGATAACGGTACAACTCTGCAGCAGAAGACAAAGTACACAGCGATTATCGATCGGCTACAACAAGCGCGCGTATGAATTCGTAATATCGAAAGGGTCGGGTGGAGAAAAAAATCGCATAAAAAGCGCGATCCGATCGGTATGCAAATAATTGGCGGATCGCCGATTGAAAAACTAAAAAATCGCGTAGCACGAAAGAAGATATACGATGCTTGGCATTTAGCTGGCATAATGAGCTGTCTCATTTGTCTTCGCCGATCGACGTGAAAATAAATTCATAAAGTCTTCGATACCCGTTAACTCCGTGCACTTCCGTCGTTCCTTCCTACCTTACGTACAATTAAACAATTAAAACCTCCGGGCCGTTAATTAATCGCGCGATGCCGAAACAATAGCAGAGTGGAAAGAAATTCATTCGAATGTCGGTAGCAAGATATCGGCAGCATCGATGGCCCTTATCGGAGGGAAGATCGAATCTACTAGATCTCAGACGATGTCTCTCTCGCCGAGCGGAGCCGAGCCGAGCCGGTAGCTGGGACTTTAATCCACCGGCGTTCGATAATCGATCGCGATTCGATTGGCGCGGGTAAACGGCGCGCAAAGTGGCGCGTTCCTCGTGCGAGAGCGCCACGGCAATTACGTCTTAACCGGCGGGCATTAATTAGACGCGACGAAATAATTAATCTCAGGCTGTTAGATCATCCTCAGGAATCCTCCTCCTTCGCTACGTCGACGCCGATCGTGCGAATCTGCGCAGGGAAAGGTGTATACGTGGTGACGCAGGAAGGGGTGGATCGAAAGATCGAGAAACTAATGGCGCAGAATTGGCGAAAAATTCTGCGGTTACGGTGTGCGTCTATAAATTGGAATATTCTAATTATAGCAGGGGAGGGGGAAGAATACTGAAGTATTTGGCTGTTACTTCTGTGTTTTAACCCTTTGCGGACGAACACTTTTTTGAGTGTTAAGAGATAATCATTTATTTGACGATGAAAAACTATTCTTTTATTAGGAAGTTCGATTGTTGATGTATCTGAATTATACATTACTATTTGCAGAATCATATTTCAACGATTATATTTTAATTTTTCAATTCCAATCGTGTATATGATACATGCCTCGTTAAACTATAACCAGATTTTTTCTCAGACTGCATATGTGCGTCAGTAGTCCCCAAAGGGTTAATTCTTAGCTAACATTATGGAGTCAATACCATATTGGTATTCGCATGATTAACACGTTTAATTCCACGGTATTTTTATGGTTTCATCGTTTCTACCGAAGTGGAAGATTTTCTATTAAAATCGCACATTTACAAAATAGAAATTTTAAAGACACAAATAGATATACAGTCAGCAGGACTTTAACTTCTGACCGTCAACATTTAAATAATTAATGTAGTAGAAAATTCATAAATATTACAATTTAAAAGACATATGAAATTTCATTTATTTTAATAGCGCCGGTCACCGATGACCCCCATGTCATTCAACGTGTTAACAGTCATAGTGCAAATTAAGCTTAACTTAGATGTTGATACAAGACGAATAGAATTGACTTGAAATTTATTAGAAAAACAATTCACACGGTGTTATTTTTCGCCCATGATACGTTTTAAGCGTTAAAGAAGAAACTAAAAGTACTCCAGACTCTGAAAACTAAGCGTGCTCACTAACTTTGCTTCTTGTAAACACGCTTTATCCATTTTCACCAGTATTTTCCAGTTATTCTTTAAACCGTTTAGTCCCACTGTTTATTCTTACTGTTTGGACTGCAGTACAACTTCCAACACGATTGCATTTGTTTTGTTCTACTTTCGGTAAAACTCAGCCCCCTTCTTGCTTCACTCAATGTAACAGTAAACACATAGACGTACGTGTTCCCGTAGAAATTCGCGACGACTTCCTCGCCGAACGTATCGATTTTATCGAACTCGTAGCCATCTCCTTGCTACGTCGATGGCACACCGTAATCGCTATATATAGAAATCACGGAGACACCTGCGTCTTCTTCGTAATTTCTCTCGCATTTTTTTTCCTTTTCCCCATTATTGGCGACGAACGCGCGAATCGAGCCCGGATGCAAGTATGCACGTCGAGAATTCAACGCTCGGAGAACGATCTCGACGGCGTGGAGATTTTCGCGAGGTCGATTATGGAAAATAAAGCGGCGAACTATGACCTTTCGTCGTGCGGTGATAACGGCACAAAGGTATGCGACCTCGCGATTGACATTTTTATCCCGAAGCTCGTACGCAACGATCGTCCTGCTGCTTGCGAAGACGATTGAAAGTTTTCATCGTGAATACTTTTCCTTTTTCTTTCCATGGTTTCACGCTTCTTTCGCCAGGTTTAATGGCGAGGAGCTCTTTCTGCGCTGATGTTCGAAATAAAGGGGTTGGATTTTTTGGAATTTTAACACGTTGAATGCCACCAGTGTTTCGCTAGTTTCATCATTTCCACCGAACCGAAACTGTTTCTATTAAAATCACATCTTTGTGGAATAGAAATGTTAAAAGTAAGAATAGTTGTGTACTCAGTAATAATTCACCTTTCTAACAGAAATATTTTAATATTGAATATATTAGCATATCCGGGAGTATAGCAATTTAAAGATCATAAGAAATTTCATCGAATTCAACAGTGCCGGTCACCGATGACCCCCATGGCATTCAACGTGTTAATACGTAAAAGCTATCGATTATTCGTGTTAATCAGTACAGAATTCTTTGAATTGAAAACGTTCTCGTATATTCCCAGAGTATTTGCGTTGTTTTTTGTTTATACTTTGCACGGTTCAATTGCGTGTTATCTGTTAACATTCTTGAGGAAGATGTGAATGAGCTGCTCGTGACAAATCGGTTGAACGTGAGCATTAACAAAAATACCGACAACCATTTAAAAAGAAGCTATTGAAGCATTGTTTCCTACGTGTTTTAACCGAGAAGCGCAACAAAAGGGGTGACGTTGCTAACGGGAAAACAAGACTGCGTTTGTTTTCTCAATGTTTCGACAACATTCACTTTGCGCTGAGGTTCAAACAAAACAGAAGCAACTGCGTAAAATAGTTTTGCTCGAAACGCACAATTAATCACGCACGACTATAAAGATATGTCTGTTTAACGAAAGTGTTTGTTAAAATTTCAAAACTCACATTTTTTCATCCACATACACAATTTCCAATCTTATTTCAGTCCTTTCGAGTAATTAGAAACGAAAAGTGTTAGAAAAATTCATTTTCCATAAATCTTCTGTAATAGAAGATACTCATAAATGCGTCATCCCTTCGAATTTCCCCCGCAAAGCCATAAAAGAATGACCTCAAAGTATCCTTGTTTCATTGAAGCTCAAAGATCAAAATGAACGCTCATTTAAAGAAACTGCATACCAGTAAAACCAACCTCGTTAAGCTATCGCAAACTCTTTGCAGACTTAAAAGGATTATCCATTAACAGGACGATCCAGATCTCATCGCGATCTCGCGAACTTACTTTACTTTCTTACTCGTCGATCGTATCGATCATAAAAACACGGGGCAAGAAAAGGAATTCCCAATTGATCGCAATGAAATTCTCTTCGCCTCGGAATTCCGATCGAAAGAGGGCAGAAAAAGTGTCAGGTAATTAAGCAGCCGCAAAAAGTGTTATCGTTCCGATCGGCATACGCCAATCACCCTAAATGATTTCCCTTACACGTATCGCAGGTGCTTAGAAATCGAATTACCCTCGCATGTAATTGCAACGTGAATGCTCTACACGTGCCTTTACGTTAATACCGAATCTTAGGAAGAGTCTTTAAAAAATTATACCAATCTTCCGCGCGATGATTATTAGCCGCAGGATCGTCTTATCGTCGGCGCTTCTTTGGGCGACACTGAACGCTTCCCTTTAGATATGCATAACTGCATCGACGATTATAATGCAGGTAATAGCCCGTGAGAGTGCTACCGGTGCACGGGGCGATGTTATTAAGCGGTATTCGGCCGTAGAAGATTTCAAAGCTTAGAGTGTTTGCCGAAAGCGAGGTGAATTTGCACGAGAGCGTTTGCTTAACGGTCTTACGCAACGCAAGGTCGTCTACACCGGGAAATGCAATTGCTCGGGATTTGAATTTCAAATCTGCCTCTCTCTTGCTCTCACGAGCACGCGAGATAACCGTCTTCCTTCATTTCTCCAAGTAAAACAGACGGATAGAGGCGCAAACGAGTTCGTCGTCAGCGTGCTTCGCTGAGGACGAGGAGGCGCAAAAAGGGCTTGATAGATGAGGAGATCGTTTCAGGGAAGTAAATTAAAAATGTGGATAGAAATGGAGTTCTTTGGAACTCTTTCTATTTTCTTCTTCAGTGACGGAAGGTTACATCTAGCGATCTCAAAAGTACGCGTAGAATAAATAAAGTTGCGGGGAAGAAAGAACATTAGAAGTTTAAAAGTGTTAATTGAAGTGTATTAGCGATATAAGAATTTGTCATGGATCAATTTTCAAGAAGAAACGCATTATCTCTTGAATCTTTTCATAATAAAAACAATCACTCTACTGGGAAATAATCTGCTAATGAAAAAGTAGATAAACCAGATCTCAAAATATAATAGTTTAATAATTCAATTGCAATTCAAAATCTCCAATGATACATGCGGAGAAGGAATTCTGCAAAATTGTATTACAATTAAATTAATAGCTCCAATAAGATGACAAATACCCACAGCATCCAACGGGCCCGCACTACCGACGATTATTCATCATTCATTAATTACCATTTATCGTGAAACGGCAACGTTCGATCTCAAACACCTAACAGCACTAACGAGCATTGTACGTTTTCCCCTATCCCGTAAAACGTCCCTTTTTTCGTGTCCCCGTGCAACGAACACACATTTATTCCAATAAACTCCACGCTTTACTGAGAACGAAGGAAGTGCATGATTTACGTCCAATTATTTATATTCCTCGCCAATCATCGCGAGGTATACAAGCGCCTATCCTCATGGCGAGTACGAAGAATCGCCGATGCTATCGATACGCGATCGGTGATATATCTAAGCGATTCAGCAACGTTTTTCCCCGGCCCCCCGTGTTCTCCCTATCCTGAATTTACGTAACGGCCAATATTTATTTATTTCTTTTCCTTTCCTCCCGCTAAGAGGATTTTTATTTTCCGCGTATCGCGTAACTAGGCGCACGCGAGATTCCACGTACAGAGTTCTCACCTCGGATCCATAATCGAACAATTAATCGCACGGCTCATCGAGATGAATCAGCGGCGTTCGATGAGGCCGCGAGCAATGGCGTTTCGCACGATTCGCATTTGCATTTTGGCGATGCAAAATCTCGACTCGGTGGCGGCGGTCAGCCGAATGGATTTCTCTTCGTTCGCGGCAAAGTACTTGGCCTAATCGCGTCGTTAGGGGGCTTCGTTATACCCGGCGCGAAAGAAGGTCGCAAATTAGCGAAGGTTAATGATTCCGAGCGGACGGCTCTCTCTCTGGCGCGAGGATGAGAGGAATTTTTGAGAGGAGAGGACCGAGAACGATTACGCGATCGTTTGTTCGGCTGACGCAAGGAAAATATTGAAGTAATCTGCTAAATTATCGGGGTCTTTGGATGATTGACTCAGTGTTTGATGTGTGATATAATCGAAGGTGATCGAACGATTATTCCAGCCTTGTAATTTAGTTTTTGAGAGAGGATTGATAGCATGAATCAGGCACGGTTCGAAGGTGGAGATGAATGTAGTTAAGGGTGGAAAATTATTTTACAAAACTTAACAAAATATTGGAGAAAATGAGATTAATGTCTGCGAATTTTCATTAATTTTCAGATAATTAACCAAGTAAGAATCTTAACACGTTCGCGGACGGGAATGCTATAGCATCCATTTTCATCGTAATGTAGAATGACATGAATGCTATAGCATTCGTGCAATGCCAAATGACAAAGCCAATTATAACTCATTTAATTTTATACAACCTTATTTTTTTGTAATTATTATGCAGTTTAAAGTTATGGCCAAGTTATTCATTGAGTATTTTTATACTATTTTATTTTTTCCCTGTCTAGTTAGAAGTGTAAGTTAGAAGTATAATACTTGATTGACTATTTTTGCAGCTTACCGAAATTTTTAATTTCCGCGAACGTGTTAATTATTTCTAAAGCCTAATGCAAAGTTTACAATAGCACCTAATACCGTTAAAATCTTATTTTTATTCCACAACACGTGTCCAATATTTGAAAATTAAATCATACTCCTTAAAGCAGAACAAAAACCAATAAACAAGATGCTAAACATTCTCAAACCTCGCCAGGATCGAAGAGTCACAAAGCAAATTAGTAACAATCGTTCGTACATTGAATAATGAGAAACTCTATTCAACTGGAATCACAACAAAACCCTTTGCCCTCGGTAACAGCATCGAAACGACTCAATTATTCGTTAACGATCGTCAAACGAAAGTTGGAATGCTACATTAATTATCGACCATTAGTGACGTTATTCTCGCTTCTTACTGTTAGATTGCCATTCCATCGGCTTTCGCCCAGCTGCTTCGAATTTTATTTCTCTCTCTTTCTCGCCCGCTGTTTCACCGTTTTGCTACTTCGGTATCCACGTTCCGTGATCTGTGCGCCGTGTCGCACGGCCTTGCCACCTTTGGGAACCTTCGTTCTAGCTACAATGTGAGCATAATAATGGACACTTAGCGATTCGGTATGGAAAACAGTCTAATTGCGCGGATACGTTTAGATGCGCCTGCCGTCACCAGGAAACAGCCGACAGGACGTGCCGGAATATTGCGAAATTCTTTTCCTTAGGAATAAGAAAGAGCAGAGTTTCTTGTCCTGTTCGATTAGCCTTTCCAATTACCATCGATTACACGAATCTCTTTGTATTCGAAGATTCAAAGAATTTAGAGAAATTCTTATCATTTGGAATAAAACCATTCAATATAGTTTTTTATCTCGAAGTATCGAAAGATGAAGAATTTTTGCGCACGAAAAAAAATGTATAAAATGTAAGTCATTTTTTTTAAAGAAGTTATTTAACATTTTTTTCAACGTTGATTTTATCGTTGTATCAAAGAGATAATGGAAAATTACGTAACGACGAAACTTGGAATATTTTTGCAAACTTAATGAGAAAAACTTAGAAGAGGCGAATGAAGATTGCAGTGATTTTTAATTGCAATTTAATCTCGTATCAAACGGAACCGTAAACAACGTCGGAACAAAAAGGTTCCCTGAATCTGACATAAGTCTTAGGTAATTAGATATATCGTGACGACGGGGTTAATTTAAAATTTTCCACACGTATTAGAATGATTTCCATATAGATTAATCCGTCGTGAGAGGTAACCACATTCATATAAATGGACACCGGAGGTCCCGCTTTATTATTGATTATTCAAATACCTGAATATTCAGATGCACCGTATTATCCTATTCGAGGAGCTACTTGCAGTTTTAAGTGTCCCCGTGTTTTAACCATCCATCCCGTGCCATCGTCCCTCCTCTATTTGCATTTATATTACTCATTAAAATTAACAACATTGTCGCGACATTAAATGCACGCACGAAATTACGATGGACGATGATGATTCATCTCGGCACGCCGGAGACCTCATCGATATTACACGTACGAAAAAGGTAAGAGAAGAGGATATATAAAAAAAAAAGAAGAAAAAAGGGGGAAATAATTAATCTGAAAATCGTTAACCGGTTTCGTTCGGTAACCTGTAATAAATTAGCGGGTAAACGTTATTTCAGTCCCTCCGGTCCCTTCCTTTTCCTTGCTAATTTATCGCATACTCTCGCCCTGCATTTTCCTCTTTCGCGAGGATTTATCGTAGACGCGTATCCCAGGACTGGTCCCACGGAATCAGAGGCCGAAATCATTAACGAATGAAAAAATTTCGTCGAAGGAAGAAACGATGAAGATGAAGAGAGAGAGAGAGAGGGAAAGAGAGAGAAGAGAAGAAGAAGCCAGAAGAGGACGAAGAAGAAAGAACATCAGCGTTGGCTCGTTTCCGGCGACGCGGCGCGGCTCGTCTTCCTTATCCTCCACCGAATCAACCTTAATTAGCGAAGCTAATAAATGATTTAACGGTGCTTCCATCGTCATCCGGCCGCTGCGTTTCGGTCGTACCCGGAAAGGTGACGCGAGCATCTTTGATCCCACGAGCATTTGCATTTTTCTACCGGAACGACCTGTCAAGTTCACGGGGATTATGGTAATTGAGAGGATTCTCCATCGCGATCGAGGAGAAACAAAAATCGACGATGTTCATTTTTATCGTACGAACGGTGTCCGTCTGGGGTTCCTCGTTTCCCGACGGTGATAATTAATAATCCGACAAAAATTTATCCCATGGAAGATGCTGCGTAACGAGAACACGGAACTAATTATATGATAGTAATTAAACATTTGTTTAATTGACGATAAAGCATGGATAATTCACGAGCACTCATTACATTTTCCGTCGACTACTTGCCAAATTCATATCGGGGAATATTACAATGATAAAAATGAACGAGAAGTGAGACACTCGAAACGATAGGAAATTAAAATACGATGGGAACAGCGATAACGTT
Organism: Cerceris ruficornis; assembly: GCA_963989415.1. Taxonomy (NCBI): domain Eukaryota; kingdom Metazoa; phylum Arthropoda; class Insecta; order Hymenoptera; family Crabronidae; genus Cerceris; species Cerceris ruficornis. The sequence continues at coordinate 9,510,714 of OZ022523.1, forward strand.
TCCATTTATAAAATATGAAATCCTTATTAAAATTTCATCGTCTGTTTTAAATATTTCTATCTCGCTACGAAAATATTATATGTTGGATGTATTAGTTTAACTGCAAGGTAAAAATATTACAATGTCGTTTAATGTCAACCGTGATAGTCAGAAATTCGCTTAAAATCAAGCTAACCGTACTAACTATGGCAAAGAATTAAAACCTTCTTCCAAAACATAAAAGTAAATGGAAAATTCGAATCGATTGAACGCGGAACGACGATTAAATTCGCAATCAGGGGGTCCATCGTCGATAAGCCGGCGTCGTTTCGCGTAAGAAACAATAAAATGACCGGGATGACTGTACTCCACTTAATAAAAGTCCGTCTGATTTATGCAGTGACGTTAATACATTTACGATCGTAATAAATATACTGCGCGTGGTGCGGTTATAATTGTCCCCGGCGAGATTAGAGACGGAAAGGAGAGATCGCCGTGGAAAAAGGCGAATCTCCGAAGAACGACCGCCGTAAATAGGAAAAGTGCTGTATAAACGAATATTATATAAATCCTATGCTTTTAAGAGGATCGTTACGAATTGGAGAACGGCGATATCGTTATGAAAAATATTCAGGTGATCGTCGTCGCGAAAATGGTTCACGGTCGGTGAAAATAGAACGTAACGAAGTATTTAAATAACAAAAGAAAGCGCTAAGGACTTTCTCGTTAATAAAACGTTGAGAGGGATAAGCCGGGGACGATCGAAGGGCATAAAAATAAATTCCGTGCGCTTTAATTGCGAGCATCGTGCGAAATGAGGGTAATACGTTTCGCGGGGTCCTCGTAAAAAAGAGGTATATATGTGCGGAGTGCACCATAACGCGTAGGACCTACTTCAGGGATGGTTTCGCCGTTTCAAAGGGAGAAAATACATTCGGTAATTTGAAAATACGAAGATGCGATTAAACTTTGCTTCCTGCGAATCCATTCGCGAAATCGATCCCACGTGCTACAGCCTTTGCACGGGTTACAGCATAATAAAACGCATGTACGTATTCGTTATCGCTAGAATTTTATGTGTTTTATTTTTTATTACGATATTCCTTCGTAGAGGAGGTAATATAATAACCCATTTCAGAAATCGATTCGCGGGAGGCAAAGTACGAATAAACGTACGTACGAAGGAATAAAGATAAAAATAATAGTCGTACATCGAGAACTATAAATTCTGTATCGTAATGCGTGCGACAAAATTAGAAAACCAGTTGGCAAGCGCAATACTAAAATCCTCGTTCGTATCATCCTTCCTGCGAAATCATCCCTGCAATTGATAGCCTACATTTGTAGCCACGTGCAAAGGCAATGAAAAAAGAACAGAAAATAACATAAAATTCGTAAGTACTAGGATAAATTACTATGAATTTATTTTGGTAGCTTACATCCACGAAATACGTACAAATAGGTATAAATAAAAATATTCGCACACAGAGAAATATAAAAGATCCTATATCGTAACATCTGCAACAAAATTAGCAAACCAGTTTGCAAGAGCAATACTAAAATCTTCATTCATGCCATCCGCCCCAGGAAGCCATTTCTAAAATTGTTCTCTCGTATGCATAAAGATCCCAAGGAAAAAAAGGATGCGACACAAAATACATACCTATAAAGCACAAAGTACACATATCCTCGCGCGTAAGGTACACATATCCGCGCACGATTCAGCGGGCCCTTTATGACTTTATTTTCGTGGCTCGTTTTCTTTTTTTTTTGGTTCGAAGCACGAGATATCCGTCGAGAGATTCGGCGGTAAAGTATCCCACGGTAAGTCAGTAAACTCCCCGAGCTCAAAGTACCTTCGTTGCTGCCCTTAGGGCGCGCATGGGCCACGTAAGGTCAAGTACTCGGCTCGATCTCGACCTGCAATTTCGGTAATTTCGCGCCGCGAATCTTCGGTTATCGAACCCCTCCGTCCGGCCCTCCGAAGGGCGGTCCGTGCCATACCTACGTGTTTAGGTGCCCTCGCCCTTCGCCTCCACCCCCTCTGTGCCAGCGCTTGCACCGCGATCTTTAATATCGATGGGGCTCTGCGAAACAACGGAGATCGTTCTCGATATACGCGCTCTGTTCACCCACCCACGCGAGGGGTCATCGCGAAAGTTCCGGGAGGTCGAGGGTGGAGAATGAATTGGGAATACGTACTCTACGAATTCACCATGAAATCTTTTGGATGGGAAACTACTCACGCTTTTATTCGCGAGTTGGGTCGCGATAGAATGTTAGCACGTTGAACGCCATGGGGGTCACCGGTGAACGATGCTGTTAAATTCAATGTTTCATATGACTTTTAAATTGCAATAGTTGCGAATTTTTTAATACATTCGATATTTAAGTATTGGCAATCAAGAGGTAAAGTCCTGCTGACTTCTGCTTGTGTCTTTAAGGTTTCTGCTTCGTAAAGATGTGACTTTAATAGAAAAACTTTCACTTCGGTAAAAATGATGAAACTTGCGAAATATTGTTGGCGTTCGACGCGCTAAGAAGAGTGGTTGATTTTCGGTACTTCGCATTGTAAGAATTTTCTCCGTTATTTGAATAATATTGTAAAATGACTTTTGTAGAATAGGTACTAAATTGTTAAGTGTATGCAGAAATCTATAAAAATAGCGACAGACGTAAGTACAGTGTATCCATCGCTTCCAACAATACTATGAAGAAGAAAGGTACAACGTTTGAGGGAACTGTTCACCGTAAACATATTTTGAAAGCCTCGTTAAATGTAAATGACGATATCGTCCGATTTTATTGCTCGTTACTTAAAAGAGGATATTACATGGAGGAGAGTAAGCAAAGTCAAAAATTGCGATTATAAACGGCGAGGTACGGGCAGCGCATAAGAGGAGAATATTAAGGACAATAAATCTTTCTTACCTCGTGAGGGATAACCCTTTGTACACATTGGGCGTTACTTGCAGTTAACGGACATACATAAAACGTAATAAATTTGTCAAAGGTATGTCACGTAGTTTCTGAGGCAGTATTGCAACATCATTGGAGCTACAATGTGCCCCGTGGCGAGTTGAAACTCGCGGCGCGGCAGAGAGGAAGGAAAAGTACGTTTTTTAAAGGTGTATCACGTAGTACCTGAGACGGTATTGTAATATTGTACGAGCTATACGAACTTTCTGCCGGCTTGTATTTATAATACAGAACAGGGATACATCGAGGGAAGTAAGTTTTTTGAAGGTACATCACGTAATTTAACTCTCCTATAACGACGAGAGTCTTCCGCGGATCGCCAAAAGAGGGAAAGATATTCGCAAATATGGTAGGGCGGAAGAAGTACCACAGGAACACGACATGTCGAGTCAGGTTGCTCGAATTGAAGTTTTATATAAATTTTAACTTGATACAGTTGTAATTTCATCGAAACCTATCAAATCTTCACCCTCTGTGGCTACTTTACCACAAAACGATCTTTTAAAAAATTTGTTGCGTGATAACCAGTGGCGATCCTGCGAAACCACGACAAGTAAAAACGTTTGACTTTGTCACAGTGGTCATCTGATGGAACCACCGCTTTTTTCCTATTTTACAAAAAATAACCAGCGATAAACGATAACTTTTTCTTCTGGGAAGAATTTAAATTAGTCTTCAAAGGGTTACTATTAATGTACTTCAGCGAAATAGAATGTGCCCTTAGACGTCGAATTAATGCCCGAAAGTATCTTCAGTCTTGCATAATTCAGAAATTAATTAAATTCAAACCAACTAATCCAGTTTACAGTGCTACGATCATTCAAAGAAGATTGACAATTTTAAACGTGTCCTCCGCTACATCTTCATTAACGCAACGTTACATCGTCTTCCACGTATCCCAAATCTCCGATACAACACCCACTAAAAATTCCCCAAAACGAATCCTGCCAGTTCCTCTCTTTAAAACCCCAACAATCAACTCCTGCCTCGCAGCATCTCCCCCGAAAATCTCCAAACAATCCTAAAAAAACGTCAAAAATACCATCTTCCCAAAGATGCATGTACCCAGAAAGAGCAAAAACAATCGTCATTCCTGCAGTCGGAGTGCGTACGTGGCACCGTGCACGAAAACAGTTTACGACGAAGCTGGCTATAATGATTTCTGTCTTCCCGCTGAGACGACGTAATAGCACCGCCTCATGAGAAACGGAGTCACCCTGTTCCCTCTCCTCCAGAGAGGAGCCTCGCAAGGAGGTAAGACCAGAGGATACGTTTTCGGCAGAGGATAATTAAATCTCTCTCGGAGAACTACAAGCAGAAGTGTATCGCTTCGGGGCAGCCCTCTTTTCGAATCCTCGTGCACGTAATGAGGGATTGAATTATGTTCGTCGAAAGCGATCGTATGCAGGTTAGAGAGGAACGTGTACGTAGCATGATGCACGAGGAAGTTGAACGGACAAGAGGAAAGTTGAGACGTTGACCTGACGCAACACTACCGAAATGCATCCCCTGTTAATTGATTTCGTTAACGGCGAGGCCATTAAAACGTAATGGCTCGGAAAGTCCTGCTGAGCGAGAATAATTCGGACCCTTTAGCGGCGAGAGAAAGAGGAGGACAAAGGGAGGAGACGCCTGAGAAACGATTTCGAAGTCAAAGGGCGCTTCTTTCATTTCCGGAAGGAATTTAGGGAGATCGTTTTGTTTCGTTGATGTTGCGTCTGCGATGTTTCAAGGGTCTTAAAAAAAGGAAGGATTATTATAGTATTTTTCTACGAAGATTTTAATAAAATTGTGAGTGATGATTTTTAATAAAAGGGAAGAGGATTGTAGACCAGGAATTTGCACTTATTAATTTCTGGAAGAAAATCAAGGGGACCGTTTTTCTTCGTTGATGTTGCGAGTGCAATGTTTCAAGGGTCTTAGAAAAAGGAAGGATTATTATAGTATTTTTCTATGAGAATTTTGGAAAAGATATAAGTGATGATTTTAAGTGAAAGCGAAGAGAATTGTTGATGAGGAGTTTGCACAGGGGAAATGAAGATATATCGAGGAGTGTGCAATGGTCTTCCTCGGGAATGTGGGACTGCACGAAGTAAGCAAATATTAACAAGATGGTCGGTAATTATTTGTTGACAAATAACTCGTCGGTGGATGATGAAAGTGGTCTCTTTCGACACGCACGGTACAGTTAGGATGATTAATGATCATCGTGACGTTTACAGGGGTTCATAGTGTTTCTAAGCCTGTCGAAGATACTTTCGGAACGTCGCCGCGGGTCCTCAGGATTGATTGCAATATAATTTCGAAGTTTATAATTGTTTTTTACGAACGTATCGTATTAACTTGTAAATTTCAAGAAATTCATTTCGTAGTCTTTCCGAGCAGTTGGTAGTGATCTTTCATTAATTGAAACATTTCCAGTTATCTTTATGAATATTGCATATTCTTGCACGGCTCGCTAATTTTACATAAATCCATCAAAGTTGAATATGAAATTAAATTTAACGGGACGATACTTTAATAATTGTATATGATATCACAGAAAATTCCTAAGCACTCTATGCAGCTCCTAGCGTATTCAAATCCCTGTGAAACTTCCTGCAAAAACTAGCACGAATGTACCGTTCGTCTCGTTCCTTCGCAGACCACTGAATCAGCCTGTGCTATTCTTCCAGCGGAATTCGAGTGCATCGTTAACCACGAGGCAGATGTTTGACCTATCGTAACATTTCCTAAACCTGTCGCCACTAATAGGCTATGTTAATTAAGCGCCTCGTAAAAGAGCTTGAGAACCCATCCGCGTTTATTCAACGACCGTCTCTTTTCAACGTCGGAATCGAATCAGCATCGTCTTACCATTCTTCCCATTTCAATCTTCCTTCTCCTTCTCTCGAAAACACCGAGTTACAAATTCACCGAAAGCTTCTGGATTCTACGTTACATCAAGAAAAAAAAATATCATTTAACTTCCACCAGTCATTTGCACCAATTACCTCTGCAAATTAGAAATATCAAAGTATCGTTTCTCACAGGAAGAAAAAAAATTCCAATTATAAAAAACATTCTTCTCCCAACGACTTCCCGAACGCTGAAAAGTTTCTTTCGCTAGACGATTGGCAATAGACGAACGTAACGTCGACGTATCGAAACACCATAGGTGCGGCTTTATACATCCATCGATATACCTCCGTGTCCTTTTTTTTTTCCTTCTTTAATCCAAGTCCGATCTATTTATCGCCATTAATCGGCGCTGCTGTGTAACATCGCCGAGGGATACGTTTAATTCGAGAGGAGCTCGTCCGCACGAAAAGCAATTACGTGTCGACGAGGACGAGGACAATTCCGGGTTTGCAGGAACACGCTCGCAAAAGGACGAGCAGCCGAAGAAAAAGATATAATGGAAATTCGCGAGAGGAGCACCGGGAGGGGAGAGAGAGGGGTCATCATCCTCGCAAACCTTGGACCGGAGGTAGAACTCTTTTGCCCGATTACAGTCAACCTATTTCGAGGTCAATGCCTGAGGCCGATGGAGGAGAGCGATAAAATCCGTGTGAGATTTTCGAGCAGTCGAATAATTACTATATGTACATACCTATGTACATATATGTGTGCGCATGTAACGTATCGAAGGAACTATGTCTCGCTTCAATCGGAACGTTTCACCGAGGTCGTGCGTCTCGGTCGAGGTATTCTCTCATCTATCGCGATTCAACATCCGATCCGAATGCGCTCTTGGATATCCAAATGCGTAAGTATCACAGGCATTGGAACTAATTAAACGAAACCGTTGTAACTGTACAGACGATTGTGCGAGGCGGCACGCACAAAGTCAGAATGTACAATGGATTTTGATGCATTCGCCGGAAGGGTTGGGATTATCGGATAACGAATGTATGGGGTTTCGAGGCATTTGTAATGCCCTGACAAAGCTAATTAGATACATCGTGCACGGTGAAGTGAGTAGTAAGATGGAATTTTGAAATATCTTGCCAAGCAGAATTTTTTAAATGTACTAATATAGAAATTTACAAACGTGAGGATCAGACGGAAGTTTTTGAGACTTTGTTCAAATGATAATAATATATTTGGGTAGTAAAATATTTGAAACAAATATCATTACAATTCTGAAAGAATTGTCTCGAGAACCCTAGAAAATACGGTACAAAATTTTATAAAGTGATTCAACTAACCAATCATTTTTCTGTGGGTACCAAACAGTTAATTGATATCTTTCCTTGGTCATCAAACGGGCAAATATGTTTTCAAATACGTATCCATTTGGTACCGATACGAATAAAGTCCCAATCGATAATTGATACCAAAGACCCAACATTTTGATTCCTATCGATACTTCCCATTGAGTATTTTGGCCTCAAATTGCTCCAACATCATCCACAGCATCGGGATCGACCCTTTCACCGGGCAAAACGCAGAGAAATTATACGATTGGTAAAAATAAGGGGTGTTTCCTTTTATTGGGTCTCGGACCGGCAGCGTCTGCATTCCAGACGAGGCCGATATCGCGATCGGCAAAGGTAAAACGCTCGCGCGTTGTTATACAACACGTCGTCCTTGAAACGCATAATCGTCTTCGCACCTTACCTTCATTTTACCGCCTTGGATCTGCCTTTCTTTCTGTTTCTCTCTTTCTCTCCTTTTTTTTTACACGCGCCAATGTTTACCAACAACTCGAACGCCAATGACTTCTGCCGTTCCTTCCGGCGATGAATTATTAATATAATAGTAAGTTAAAGTTGAAACGGTGAGTGACGGGACGCATAATTAATCGGCCACTTTGCGAGGGTATTCGCATTACACAAAGAAACATCGTTGTCTCGATTTTGCGTCGTAAAACTTCTTGCTATCATCAAGTAAATTGTGTCCGTCGTATTGCCAGTGACGTTTGAGTTTGCAGGAAAGTTTGCAAAAAAAAAGTTGTATTCGCAGGAAAGAGAAATATCACGATTCTTTCAAATTGAAATTTGCGGCAGGTTAATTTTTTACCTATTTAGAAGCACAATAGAACTGTTAGCTTATCTTCGATCTTTTGCAATTGTAGATTGTACGTTTGCTGGTATGTAATTCTAAATCATTACTAATTTTTAATTGAACAACTTCTGAGATACAAAGGGGAAAAAGATGTCTTCACAAAGCACTGAATTATTAGGAAATTCGCAACTTCGAACGAGAGATACTCGGAAATTATTAGAAAATCCTCCCTCCCGCACCTTCTTCGGAGTTTATGATACCATTTACATAATAATACACTTTACTCTCATCCATATCCGTTGTAGTATCGGCGACCTTGAAATTTATTCCGCCGAACGTTCACTTAACGGAAATTCCGTGCTGCTGAAGGTACTCGGGCATCCGATGACGCACCGCGTTTTTCCTCTTGACTTATAATCGTCCAAGACGCAAGATATTTCTATTATTACAATTACAGGCGCCTCCGTCAATGAGTCAACGTATTCCACTTTTTCCTCAATCTCTATCTCGCCAAGTTTCATCACCGTTAACGTTTTATTCGCCGTTAAACGATGCTCCAACAACGAGGAAAAAGCCTATCGCAAAAAACGGAAAAGTTCTTTCAAACGGATCCCTTTCTCGGATACTTTTAACGCGTGAAATTCCCAAGCTCGGATGCTGCGTTAAAGTCGCGACTGCTTTGAATTAAAAATGAAACGATACCTCCTAGGGTGCGACGTTGAAACCCTCCGTAATAAACGATCCCCGGGATTCCCCAACCTAGCTTCATCATCTTATCCCCCTTTCCAGCGATTCTAGGCTACGCGCGCTATTCTCTTTACGATTATTACAATACGCCCACAGTTTCCCCGCTACTCCCATTACGTTAAAAACGACGGGGAAAAAGCAAACTAGCAAAGGCTCGTTAAACTATACCGGCTAAATTTTCTTAGGCATACCGAGCCTTAACATCGTAATGTTTAAGATCGTAAAGCTAAGTCGTGGTAACGGGCAATGAGGGCTGGCAGAAGAGAGAAAGTGCAACGCTATTATTCTCTAGCCGATGTACACTCGTAGCTCAATTGACAGTCGCCACGACGGGGCGACTGGGATGGTTCGCGAATGAAACGTAGAAAATATTGCGACGTTGGGTCTACGAAATTCGCCAGGGGGAAAATATGACAATGGGCAGTCGTTAAATTAAGGCGGAGGAAGCGTTATTGAGCCGCGAGGGGTGGACCCAACGACCCGCCTGGCAGTGAATTTTACCATCGACGTTACAACGAGAAACCATGCCGACTTTTCCTTTCCGACGGTTAAGATATGCATCCCGCTTCGCGGCTTGTATTTATAGTACGCGAGACCTGACCTCTCGCGTTTTCGCTCAAGTTTCATCCCCCCACGTCGAGGGCCCTTAACGGGGGCCCCGTGAACGTAGACCGGTGGGACCAACGGGCCCACCGCGAGCGCATGGTTTAACACCATGGTAACAGTCGACGACCCCCATATTGTATTCCGGACGGGCTACCGTCTAGACACCATCGTCAATAACTGAGTCCAGTTTTGTTGGGACAGACTACATTGAGCGGAGTTTAACACCAGACCTACGGCCGCCGTCAAATTGACGGGTTCCTACTTTCTTAAAAAAATTTCTGAAATTAATAGAGAAGCTGTACAGTAAATATTTCACGTGTATTTTATAATACACAAATTACTTAACACGTTAAGCGCCACGCTGATTCCTAGGGACCGGTAATACACCTTTCGTTTGGACCATTTATTAGGAAAGGTATCTTTCTGTTTGTTTTAATAAACTATATTAATTTTTGATAAAATGATATATTTCTTATTTAAAAGCACTAATAATGGATCGTTCAGACGCGACAGCGTAGTTTAGGTAAAAAACGAACCGTCGGTTTTCATTGCTCAGAGTCAACATAAACGAAAAATGAATGTCCGGTCCCTAGGGACCGGCGTGGCGCTTAACGTGTTAACTGATCGTGTTTTTTTCGAAGTACTTATTTAATATACTTAAATGTACCTGATTTAACGGCCGTAGATCTAGTGTTAATATACGTATAATACATTCACATTATAATACATTTTTCAGTATTCACTTCTTTTTTTACTGTTCATTTTCTGGGAAAGAATTGTCATTTGACAAATTCACCGGTTGCGGTAGGAAAAGGTATACGTGAAGTGTCGGTAGGAATAGTGTTAATAAAAAGTTCGAAAAGCGAGATGGAACCCGAAGGATTAAACAGTTTGAAAAACGAGGCAGATAATCTCGGTATCTTTCCCACCGCGCCATAAAGACTGACAACCTGACGCCCAGTTGCTTACTCAAGCCATCGCAAACGTCCAATAAAATTTCATTTACCGTATTAGAATACGAACAATGAGCGCCACTAAAACCTCTCCATTAATTTAAAACGGTACTTAAGCAACGAAACCGAGCACGAATAAACGTTAAAAGATTCCCATTACCCGCAATACATTCGCGAGGTTGCCTCCTTCTCGATTCCCATCGTGGCCAGGTCGAGGAGGCTTCCAAGGCGGGCATAAATTTCGGGGCAATTAAAACATTCCTGCTTAAGCGTCCAAAGAGACAAGTAGAAGGAGCTTTCTCAAGGAATAAAGAATCGTGAGAGAAGATAGTAGTAGTAGTAGTATCAGCGGTAGTACCTATTATTATTATTAGTAGGAGGATGAAGAGTAGGAGGAGGAGGAGGACCAAGAAAGAGAAGAAGGAACAATAAAAGGTGAAATGCCACGATGCGCGTACCCCGAGATTATAATGGCGAATATCGCGCGAGTGTGATGTACGGTGCAATTGGTCGTTCGACATAGAACTCGAGAAAACGACGACGACGATAACGAAAGAGCGGAAAACGAAGAAGAGGAAGTACGAAGGAGGAGGACTGGCCCCTCCTCGATCCACCAAATAATTGATGCACGTTGGAGCCTCCGCGGGGTTCGCCTGGTAATGATGGGGGTCCAAGCCTCGTGGTTACGTCCTTCCCCTTGCCCTCTTTTTCCCCCTGTGTCCACCCCATCTTGGCCTCTTCCATCGCCATGCTAAATTGGATCCCCATGAAAAATGAACGGCCGGCAAGACGTTCCGAGGCGCCTTCGATGTCGGCATTTAGGTGGCTCTATATTACTTCTGGATACTCCGGTAATACCCGCCACCGATCCGGTAAACGACGATAGGAAAAGAGAGAGAGGAACAAGCGGCGCAATCAAGACCACGGTGCATCCATGGTCATTTTGTCGCGCGAAAGACTGCACCGAGTCTCGTAACGAACGACCTGCCAACTAGATCCACACTCTCAAGGGATTCGAGATTATTCATCGGTTGACTCTGTAACGAAGACGTATGGGACGGAGATGACGTGTTAAAGGCGGCGAGGCTAATACGAGACTTAACTGCAAAAAAATTCAGCGGTCTATTAAACGTCCTTGGACGATTTATTAATCGCGATGGAACTGGTCGGTGGGTAACGATTAGAGGGAAGATCGGGAGGATCTTGTTGCCCGTGAGGATTTATGCTTTTAGAGGAGCAAATGGAATTTGCACGAGGAACGACGACGAGAGGCGAGTTTAAGGATTTTTCGGCTCGAACGTTCGAATTTCTTGGGGTAACACAAGATAGCGGGATCACGAGCAACCATGGCCGGTCGTGTGGCTGGACTATAAGAACGGATTAGCATTCTCCTGGCAATCGTGCGAGGTATTTCGATAATTCGACAGAGACGTGTCGTCGATCGTGATCGGCGAGCGAATTCGCGAAACGAGGTGAGCAGTGTCGAACCAATGTCCCACGAAACATCGATGTCACGGGATTCTTTATTTCTCCGTCTTTCTCTTTCCGTCTCTCTCTCTGTCCCTATCGCGAAACGTACTCCTCTTGCACGTATCTAACAAAATCGCCGTGCACGGACACTCGCGGAAATTCTACCGAAACTCTTCCAGAAATTCGCAACTAAAAATAGATACGTTTCAAAAACTGCGAACACCTCTCGACCGAGCAACTCGATAAGCCAAACATCAACGAGCAAATATCCTTTCCAAGCGGCTCGAGAGGAAATGCAAAAACGAACGATCGCCTTGAAAAGTCCATCTCACCGTCCGCGAGGCATACATTTTTCTACTTTACGTTACATCGTTCCTAAATCTCCATAAACATCCAAAGGTCGTGTCCATTGAGATTGGCAATTTCGAGGTTGACATCGAAACCCAAGACCTTCTACTTTCAACGAATTCCAAAACAATCCTCACCGATCCGCGCGTACATTTTACAGATCTCCGAGTCCGCGATGCGATAATTAATCGAATAATGTTTACGAAAACATCCAGCGAAGATTTTTCCATCGAGAAGAAAAGGTCAGTGACCCCGATGGCTCGGCAGTACCAAAGGCACACACGTACTCGGTATCACCGCGCGAGAATGTCGAATGGAATTACGTCAAGGGAAATATCCTACTCTTGGCGCGTTTACCGTTTTGCCGTTCGAGCGAGCAGCACCTCTTCTCTCTATCTCTCGACGAGGCTTAAAGGTTACAAACGCACTGACCCATGCGTGTCACCGTTATTCCCATTGATTTTTCTCTCCCTCTCTACTCTCCTTCTCCCTCCTCTATTTCTCCGTCCATCTCCATTCCTCTAAACTTGCTTCTCGCTCATCTTCCGTGCTACGAAAACCCTCGTAGGAAAAGGATTGGGCGGCAACACTCCCGTAACACCATGGCACGTATCATGGTTTCACCGCGGGCTACGAAATGGCACCGAACGAGGTGTACGTTGTACCGAGGCGTAGCTACGTCGGTTATTGGTTTACGATGCCACGAATGATACGTCATTATCTTATGTGGTACATGGGAAGCTGCGGTCAGAGGTTTTCCAGAGAGCAGCGAGGCTACCATTCCTCTATTTGCATGATTGACGGACCCCGATGCGCGATAACCGTCAATCAAACGCACCGATAACCACTCCTTCGATCTACCAGCGGCGATTTACTATGGTTATCGCTGTTTTAAGGAAATCTAATTGAGAAGGACGAATCGATGTTTCTCCGAGATTGTCTCGTTACGTTGGCTTTTTTTGTCCTGAATACCCTATTGCGGACACTTGTACTTGCGATACACGGATGGTATCTATTCTTGCCTAGTCTGTCCTACTGGTCAAACGAATCTTATTTCACGCGATAGAAGTAGGACGACTATCTGTAAACTGCACCCAACTCTTTTTTTACACTATTTTGAACTAACACGGTTCACCAATACACTTTTTTACGCGAAGTCTGTCTTCTAGCATGAATCCCAAATTTTTTTTTAAATCTACTTTTCACAATGTAATCAGAAGTCAGTCGGTTTAGCCCACACATGTGTTAGTGACTTCGTCTACTTCGTGGAATGTTTGCTTTGTATTCCTAGGGTTACGGGGAATGCCCGAATTTTATTGTCACTTTTTTGTTTATCTCGTTGTACTTCAACTTGAACACAGCATCTCGTTATTCAGTACAATATTTTGTGTTAAAGTGTTCAGTTCGTAGGATGCAATAAATAATTTCAACAAAGTTCTAAAACTTGATGTTCAAATTAAAGTTCTTTCTAATTCTATGGTGAAATTTTCAGTATAATTTGTATTGATGATAATTTTTTAGAATTACAAAAGGTAATATTGTTTTTATAGCACCCTTATTAACACTATGCCGTCCGCGCGATAAATGAAGATTCTTTAATTTGGCGCCGGTTAAATTCATATAGATCTTTTCATTATTACTTTTCCGCACGGCTTTTTGGGAAAATATTTAGAGATTTTTTCAGCTTACACAATTTTTTAAAGTTGTGGAACATATCCCCAAATTCACCATATGTCGCATATATTTTTTACACGATTTTTCTTACACGATTTTCTAAGTAACGTATCTACCGTGTAAAAAAAGAGTTGGTTGTATTCTATCTGCAACTTCCGAAACATACCGATTCATTTCTCTATTCCTAATCATCTCTGCTACAATGTCATGCCCAGGTTCAAAGGTTAAGGAACAAACTCGTCAAAATTCACGCAAGAATCAATGTATTTAAACCAAAACTATCACAAACACCTTGCCAAAATTCTGCAACTCCAAATAAATATCTGAAGAGTATTCCCCAAAAGGAGACATCCTCCAGCATCTCCGCCGACAAGAACTTCGCCGACCGATCGGATTAGGCGACCAGCCGGGCATATTAAGATTCAATTTGACTTTCGCAAGCCCAAAAACGAGCCTCGCGGGTACCTCGGCCGTATCTTAAACGGCGATGAGACGAAATGGATATTTATTCTGCCGGCAAGGATCTTTGGTTCGCGCGTGCTGCGAAACCGGCAGATCGATTCGCAGCAGCAATCCCTCGGCGAGGGATAAAGCATCTTGGAGGGGTTGCGCTCGCCTACGTCCCGATAATATCGAGGGTGAATCGTCTCGGAGGGGCCGTCTCTCTTCGTTCGGTCGGCTCTCCCTCGAAATCCCTCGAAGGTTCTTTCCTCCGATTTACCTCGCATCGGCAGATAAATCTTCGCCGTCTCGAATCTCCTCTGTGGAAATATTTAACCTGCAATTTAACGGCGCGTAAACACGCCCCTTAGCGAGTACAAACAATTCCTCGTTAGTGAGGAGAGAATTTATTTTTCTGCCTTGCAAAGTATCAAAGGATCTTGACGCTTTATCCGCGGGACATGGCTGCAATTCTGTTTTTTGCGAGGACGGTCATGCTGTTTGGGATGTTTGAACTGGTTGCGGAAATGTATACTTGGATTTTGAGGATGTGCTTGTCACAGAGGGAGAAGTATGTATTTTATTGTACGGCTTACGTTACAGTCGGTTTTGTAAATTATTAGGTAGAAGCTGAAAATTCTTTCGCAATGATACATCATAATGGAGTGCTTCCTTGTAACGACACTACAATTTTATTCAACTTTGTTACTTTCATCTTTTTATTTCGACTCCCGGCATCGTTTTACTTTGAGCTAATCTTAATCTACCTGCAGAAAAATTCAAACATCTCTGAACATAAACGATTTAACGCTTTATCTGCCGCTCACAATTTTCAACATCGCGCAGGAGTATATATACATATTTCTAAAATTCTCCAACATTAAAATACAAAATGCGAAAAAATGCTCGATCTGCTTCACTTGTTTCAAGTCAGTTGCGATTTTATTTTACGTCAATCGTAATAAAGTAATAACTATTGCCCGTGTACGAGCGTTACCGAGCGCAAGAGCTATTATCAGTACATCAATAGTCTTCCGGTAGATAAGTCGTTCTGAAACTAGATTTACATTAATAGGTCAGCTCGTCTTACTTTCCTCGACCTCGATATCATCCGCTTACACCTCTACCATCCTTCCGACCAAAAAGCCAAGAATTTTTCCAATATCCTTTGCTACATGCACCGCATATTTGGTTATTCGTTAACAGAAGTCATCCTTCAACTTCCTCTGCAATTTAATTGTACAAGGATACCAACGATCCGTACTCTCAGCCGACATAATGTCTTCGGGACTATAGGTATACAGATTCATATAAATTACATCACGAGTATCCTTGAACATGCAGTCTCCGTTGGTGGAGGAACATCTCGGACATCTTCCGGACCTTCTACAAGGCTGCCATTCTCCCACAGCGGCTGCGGTACCGTTAACCCTGGCAAGTTTTGCTGGTCGAGGACGAAACGTCTAATAACATTAATAACAAGAAGTGCCCCGTAGGTGGTCCTCGGACGGAGGTAGATATCCATGGGTTAAACCAATACACCATAATAATACCTTCGGGTGTCATTGCGCTTAAGTGTCGCATGCATCACTGCACTGTCGGATATAGAAGAAATATCCTTATAGTACGATATTACGGGAGGCCCTATAATAAGAACAGTTGAAAACGTTGGAAGTTAAAGCGTCCCGCGTTTCGAAGGGAAATCTACGATGATGACGGAGTGCAGTATGAATACTAATAATACACGGTGTAACATCGACTGGATATATCGTAAATACGTATTCCGAATTAACGTTTGCCGGAGTGACTTGGCAGCTGGACTGCGTCACGAAGTTGGGCTTTCCCGTAAGCTGACTCTTCGAAGCGCTCGAGATGCATAAAGATGGGAATATGGTTTTTTCTCTTGCTGGGGACATCCCTGGGGTGTTGCGATGGAGGTTTTATGACAGGACGGAATGTAAAAACGAATGTTCTTCTAGTTCGCAATGGTGAGCATTTACTGGCTTAAACTATCCCTCTCGGTATTATTCCTTTCGTTTTTAAAATTAACCGTACCGTACGCGGTCAAGTGACCGGTTCGGTGTATCGAAAATGTGTAATTTTTTCTACTACCAACCGAAGACCGCTTTTTGCATTGTTTCCAGTATTAAACTGACAATCTTCTGCATTTCTTTTCGTGAAAATGTTACCGTTACTTTGTAACTGGTGAAATAATTAGCTACAGTGAGAATAAGTGTACATAAGGTACCACTACGAATTAGTATTAACCCTTTCAAGACTAATGGGACAATATATCCCAAACTAATGGTCATTTGAAGTGCTGGGTTATATAATCCCAATATAAAAAGCTGATGGGATAATACGTCCAACTTCCAAATTTCTAAATTTTGAGAATTCTCAACAGCAGTGTTCAACAAGCTTATCTTACCTCCAAAACATTAATAAAAACTTGTTACACTCTGTTTCAAGTTAAATATAAAAATCCGTCTCGAAAGGGTTAAACCAGCACAATTGCGCAGAAGCTTTCCGTTCACCTTCTTATCCGTAATTTACCAAGGATTAAAATTCCAAATCTCAGCTATTCCAAAGTAGAGAGAACAATGTATACACAAGTTTTAATCTCTCAACCCGTTCATTTTCCCTAACAAACCAGCGCTCCTCACTTTCCCAAGCAATGCAAGAACGCCTCAGAGTCAGAACTCGATCACCCAACAAACTTCTCAAAGTGCAAAGGGTGAAAAACTCTCGACGCACCCTCGCACCGTTCCACCCTAGTTACGCCGTCGCGCATCCCCATGGGGTGTAACGTTTCGACTCAACCCCATAGTTCAACCCCAACGAATCTTCCCATCCGATGCATCTCACCTTGTCGATTGTTCTCTCCTTCCCAATTCCAAACGCGCGAACGGCTCGAATAAGCACGAACGCTCGTCGAAACGTCTTCGGAATTGGCATGACCGGACAATCTAAATGAGTGCAGACACGGTTGTAACGTTGTCATGCGGACTCCGTGGCACCGTACCTTCACGCGTGACTTCCCCGTAGCTCTCTTTCCCCACTGCCTCCACCCACGAAAGAACTCCACGAGACAGGCTCGCGCTCGTACGCATGCAGGCACGCACTCCTCGTGAGAACGGCGCTCGTGCGTTCTCTCGATTCTATTGGCGCCACGCCGCGAACTTGGCGAACGTTCAGCAAGACCGAGAAGGAGGATGGAGTAAGACGAGGAAAGAGGACGGAGAAAAGACGGGGAAAGAGGATGGAGAAAAAGAGAGAGAAACAACGCGACAAATTTCTGTGCTGCTCGTCGCGTATGCTATTGTCCGAGGATATCGGGCGACTTGGAGAACCGAGTGCATGGGAATCGATGAAAATGTTGGCATTGATTGACGCTTTCGTTCCGCGGAAGGTAGAGGATAATTGGTTGATAAGTGTTAGAGGTTTGTGAAGTGCTATTACTCATGAAATAATCAACACGGTTTGGAAGCAGATAAACCTCGCAAACGATATGAAGTCTCGCGGTACGAGGCTCGGGGTAAGGGAAAAGTGTCGCTTGCACCGCCTATTCCCACCATATTGGTCCTGGAAGCCTGAGATCGACTAATGACAACCGAAGACGCAACTTCTTTCGTCGTTCCCATGACGACGCAACGAATGTGCGGCTCTTTCGGCCAATAACGCGTTAGAATGGAAAATTACGTCAGAGGGGATGTCTCTGTCCGTCGGGCGAATCAGAACGAACCACAGGCCAAAGGACTTTTTATCTTTTGCGAGGTGTATAACTTATTTCCAGCTGAGAATTTACAAAATGTCTGTGCTTGATTACTCGGAGACGATTAAATTGCAGAGGACTCGCTATGTATGAGAATTGACATGCCTTGTAAGTTGATAACGTTAAATCTAGAGAGCTTCGTGCATAATGTAAGGTTGGGGGATGTGGAAATTTGGAGGGGTTGGGAAATTTGGGTTATAGACGTTTTAGGGATGGATGATACATCGTGAGATGTACTTGGAGAAAGGGAGGATGATGAATAAGCTTGTGTTACAAGCTGCTCCTACAGATTATCGCACAATAATAATTCAGTGCGTGGGGGTTGCAATATGCTAGGTCTGGAAGCTGACAGGTTTTATGTTATTGGATGTAGGATGACAAACAGTGGTTACAAGTATCGGTTGAATAAGTAATGCACAGATAACGAATGATAACAAATGAAATTGAAAACTCCTGGCAAAGTAGCAGACCGATTAATTACAAGGCGCGAGAAAAGCTCGAGGCTAACGTACTGTATTAACGACCGCAGCTAAAGGCAAAAATTCTTGCCATTGTCGCCGGCAAATGACTGTCATTGATTTTCAAGAAACCTGGCAGAACGAGGGCAGCGTACGGAATGAAGTTTAGGCGTATTTCATGGCACAGGAATAAGTGGATTCACCGCGCATACTAGAGCTCCAAGGAATCCGAAAAATGCGACGAATCTCCGCGAGAACGGACCTCGCACTTTTAGCGCCGTCGGAAACCTCCACGTAGTCGATTTTTTGCGAGCGCCATCCATAATTCCCGCGGCAATCTGCATGTTAATAAGCACATAAATCGATTCCGCGTACACTCCAGGCGCTGAAAGTACAAATGCTTCGCGCGTCTTGCATTTAAACATTCGGGATAAAGAGCAACACTGAATATGGCATAAATGGCATCTCGAATCGGCGAAGCAGCTCGAATCGCTCTTTGCTCGAGTGCCAAAGAGACGAGTGTCGGTGCAACGTCGATCTGCACGGATAAATCGTAATTCGATGTTGCGATAAGGACGTCGAGGACAGCCTTGAATTCTGGCTTTTCTGCGAGTCGAGAATTCCAATCGGTCGCACGGATCTCGAGGTTACATTTAACGCGGCTAATGGACGCAACGTTTGTGCGTGAATCCACGGGAACACGGAGTATCTATGATATAGACTTCCACCTCGCAAAACTGTCGATAACGTCCGATAAGCGACATGATCGGATAAGTTTGTACTGCACGAGTCAAACGAGTTCTGCCTGTTTAACGCCGAACAGCGAGGCTAATTGATTTGTTTCCCATTCACCTATCGGGTGTATCCATCGTCGGGCACATGTACATTTCTATCGCTTAAAATACCGATAGCGTGAAATATATCCTACGAAAATTCTTCGCAGCACGTGCATTCCGGTTGGAGAATACTTTCTCGAGAAGCTTCAAACGTCCAATTTATCGGCGAGCACTGCAAATACCGACTGACACACGTCAGTGCCGTCCTCCCAGTCATTCGTGGACGGACGTACTTCAACGATAAATGGTGCACGTCAATCAGTGCACACCGATTACATGCATTATGCGCTTCTAATACAAGCTCTAAGTGGTATACGACTAACAGCACACGCCAGAATACCGACGTGCGAGCGTTTCGATAGATGGAAGCGTAAGTACAGTCGCGGACAGATATTTTTGTCGTTTGTAATCTCGGTAGGGAATTAATCATTCGGTTTTGGCACCGTGTTATTTACGTGCCTGATATCCTACAATTACAAACATATGTCTGCGACTGTACTTACGTACATTTGTGCATTATTGCACGTAAGTACGTTTCTGCGTATATTTACGCGTTTGCGGCAGACGGAAGCTAAACGGTAAGCATCGAACGTCGGAACTTCGACAAATTAGGCAGACGAACGAAATGATAGGATTTTGCAATCGTATACTTAACCCTTTGCCCTACAATAACGAGTGGCACCTGGTGCCGAAAATAGAATAAATAACCCTCGCTCTTTCCAAAAATTGCGAAGTTGAAAAAAGTTCGATATAGACAGAAACCACTGTTAATTTTTATTTCAGCACTTTAACCCTTTGCGGTCCGAATTATTTTGTCTCTTTTGTACTGAACTAAATGAAATTAATTTCACAACATTTTCTGTCATAGGTTATTGTTTTTTTTAGTGATAGCAGTGACTATAGATACTGACGGATATTTAGATGATATTACAAAATCATTATGAAATTAGAAAGTCAATATTGTATCGTTAGAAAGAAAATAAAGTGAAAAGCTGTGTCGAGTATTGCTCGGGACTGCAAAGGGTTAATGCTCGTTACTCAGTCACAAAAGAAATCATAGGGCACAGGGTGAATAAGCTGAAACCCCAAACTAACGGATTCAACTCCAAATCTCCATCAGCTCTGTGAAGTTTCTCCCACACCATATGTGTATTATGCTTTCAAAGGTTTAGAATTCAACTAAAGCAATTCTAAGATCATAGCACTGAAATAAAAAAATATATTTAGATAGAATAAAAGATAGAAATTAAACGGCGATCGGTACGGTCGAACGAACCGCGGTCAGGCATTCACTCCTCGCACAAGAGCGTGATTCCATCACGTGTGAACGAATTGACCACCTGGTCAATATAAATAAATAATGGCGATTGGTATGCGAGACGTGCGAGCTACCCGCTTACGTGATCGATCGGCCAGCGTAAGCGTCGTTATACGTGTAGGCGGTAATCGTCTGTAATCGTCCGCCAGGACCATGGGAATCTTGCACACCTGCTAAACTCGCGAATACTTTCTTACCCCGGAATCGATCGCCGCGTTCAATTGCATCGGCGCGCATCGACGAAACGATTCTGTTTGATATGCCGCTGATCGAGGAGCGATTTTATCGGGTACGGATATCGTAGCCTCGCGTTTAAATGAGTTTCGGTGCCTGCGTCGTTTTGCGTTTTAAAACATCGGCTTCGTTTTAAGAGGAAATGTAATTTCCATTCTTTTTTCTTTCCTCTTTCCAAATCGTTTTATCCGAGAGAGTTCGATAAAGAGGAATTTAACGTTGGCTGTATTCGTGGAACTACGCAAGTATGACCAGTTGCCAAGGGACTTCGATGTTTCTGACTTCCGTTGCAAGGAAATATGCGTCAGGCTGTTAGCAATAATTTGCGAATAATTCTAACGCGCCAATTTAAACCGGACGAGATCGAGCGGAACCGTTACGCGCTAATCCCTCGCTGAATCACAGGCTTTAATAGTGCTTTAACTAGCCGCAATTACAAGAATACTTGGCAGACAATAGTTCATTCAGAAATCGGAGGCGCGTGCTGTAAATCGAGTCGATCGTCTGATCGTTATGTTCCATCGGATTACGTCAATGCCCCTTTCCGAAGCCGGATCTGCTTCGATGACGTCTGCCAGATCGATCGTGAAACGATCAATTGCCCTTCCGCGAGGACGGCTATCGACAAAGGGTTTGCGATTACGTCTTCGTTCATCCGCGTAATATCATTGTTGTTCCGTATCTCGTGCATTCGTCTCCGATCATCTTTACAGCTACTTCGCTCGTTGTACAGTTAGGATTACAAGCGCAACGAAATTGGCAGTTGAAATTGCAAAGAAATCTTCAAAGGAATACGATAAGAATGCAATTAAGGGGTTCAACGTTTAACGAGTGGATCTGAATTCAAATATCTGCCACATCTAAGAAGACTTGTTCCCATCTAACGTGCATATCATTGTCTAAGCATTTCAGAAGTCACTAAAAACTCAGATTTTCTCAGAAAAATCAGATTTTAACGAAACCATCGTACCAGTTGACGCGCAAAAATGTAAGAAGGAAGAAGTAGAATCCTTTTCTACAGCAACTCTCGTTGTTTCCATCGATCGAATAAGCCAGCGAAATCTCTTTGCTCGTATCTGAAAGAGATAGAAGAACTGGAATCCCTTGCAGTTTCTTTCGAAGCTTACGATCCTCTCCTCCCTCGGACAATTACTTCTAAACCCGACACTGAATCCGCCGAAGACGACGACGATGGCGACAGGGATTCCCCTGGCTTTAGCGATCGTAGGCTTGATTCACTGGGGCATTGTCTCCGAACGATACGCATACAATGGCTCAAAGCGATCTGAATCTAATCTATGACTTATGGCCGCGGTGTTCGCTTCTTGAATGAACAATGTGCCGCGCGGTGCACAGCTTTTTTTCCATCGTCGATCGGTTCGCTCCCCGGCGCTCCTCGCTCGTTCCTCCTTGCTATCGCTTCACGCGGGGATCCTGTCGCCGATACGACGATTGTGAACCTCTCTTTTTACATTTCTTTTCACCTTGCATATCACTCCGATGAATCCTTACCGTTCGAGATCGTTTCGCGGCGTTTCGTCATGGAGGAAAAGGTTTTTGGGATAAACTTGCTGGATGTCTTGATGCACTGTTGGCTGGTGCCTGTGATTCACTTGGAATGCTTGAGCATTTTCTGTGAATCATTTTTTATATGGTAGATTTGTTGATGGAACACTATCTCCGATGACTATGACTCTTTCTACGCGCTTTTTTCCTCAATTTATCAAGTTTAAAACGTCTCCGAGCAATATCGCGGCCTTTCGTGCAACATCTGCATAAGCACAGACCGGATATTCGCTAAAACTAAGTTGCTCTCCTCCAACCTTCAGATGGTGTTCAATACGCACCAGCGAAAAACAAAATGTGGAAACGAGAATAAAACGCACAGGGGGCCAAACTCGTCCACATAAAATCACATTTTTGCATAGTTTTGTCACCATCGATGAGTGTATTGCATCAGCGAATTCCTCATCGATGGAAGATGTCAACTGCACGACAATATGCATTTAGCAGTTGGGAAAGTTTTTCCTCAATTTATCAAGTTTAAAACGTCTCCGAGCAATATCGTGGCACTTCGCGCAGCATCTGCATAAGCACAGTCCGGATATTCGCTGAAACTAACAATAAGTTTCACTCCTCCAACCTTCAGATGGTGTTCGATACGCACCAGCGAGAAACAAAATGTGGAAACGAGGATAAAACGCAAAAGGGGCTAAACTCGTCCATATAAAATGGCATTTTTGCATAGTTTTGTCACCATCGACGGGTGTATTGCATCAGTGAATCCCTCGTCGATGGAAGAAGTCAACGGCACGACAATGTGCATTTAGCAGTTGGGAAATTATTACCTAACACAGAGTGCGAGATTGGATCTGCTTACGCAGTCAGAGAAGTACTGGGAGGATGACTTCCTACATAGATAACCATCACCACGGACGAGTATCCTCTTTAAACGACGAGGTCGCCGGTTTTATACCCGGCATTATGCAATTCCTTGAATTCATCCGGACGTTTATCGATGTCCTGCTCGTCTTTCGTGCTTGGACCTACGCGCAGCCGGTGTACCTGCTATGCCATTGTATCCTATGCGATCCCCGGGACGACTCATCGATTGTAGGAGGATCCTTTGGAGCGGAAGGAGCGGCTATACGTACCACGGTTGCCTTTTCGCCCGTATGATTAATAACGTACGTCGAAAACGAAACGATATCCTTTGTACGCCTCTCTCGGAGGCAGAGCGCGGACAAATGTGCCGATAAACTATAAAGGACGGTACTTTATGGGACGGTCGAATCGACGTTTAAGTAATCGGCCTGTAACCCCCGAGTGAAACGAGCCTCGCGGTTGACCCGAGCTGAATGAACTTTCGTTGGAGTTTACCTAACTTCTAAAACGCGCCGGCTTCGACAGAAATATGCGCGGCATCGTTTATCAAGCATGGAAACGCTTATCGAGTACCGCATACTTTCGTGCATCGGCTATCGGAAAATAAGACCGAATATATCGCGATATAAATCTCGCAAAGCCGTGCCTACGATACCGGCCGGTCCACGAGCAAACTAGAAAACCGCCCGAAGAGGAAACTAACGGGGGTTGCGACGGGAAAAAGGGGGTATGCGGGAGGGGAATTGCGACGGGGAGTGCAACAAACTGCGAAATATAATAGGTCTGAGTTACGAGCGCGACTGTGTGGTCCTGGTTTGACCCTTGGTCGCAGGAGGTAGTTAGCTTTAAGGCTTAACACACACGGCGCATGACGCGCAACACGAGCCAACTGAGAGCAAACTGCGGGAGATAGTAGCCTCGCTTTTGTCGGAATACGAACGTCTACACGAGAGCTACATCGTGTTCACCGGATGGAATAGTCGTTCGCGCCAGTTCGGCTGGCACCTATTGTCACCGACTATCTCACCTACGCTTCCGCGACGGCAGTCACCGATCGAACTGCTGCTTTTGCGACAGATTAACGCGAGCTTGTTAATCTGGAATAACTACGACGTGTTTTACTGCTCAGGTTTGGAAATGTGTGAAGGGACGTTCGAAAAGTACTTGGAATCTTGGACTTAATCTTAAACTTAATCTTAATCTAAACTTAATCTAAATTTAATCTAAACTTACAAAATTTAGAGCGGACACGATATGTTAGCGGTTGAGCTCGCTAGTTGATGCGTTTTAACGTATTTATATTGAGAATTTTTAACGACAAGTTTATTCTCTCCTTATCTTTAACCCTTTCGAGATTAGAATTTTTTCTGACTTCTCGACAGTTCTGGTCATAGATTACTCATTTTGAGATCCGAGTTTAAAGCTAATAGAAGCTTTATTTTTTTATATAACTTTGATTTTTACTTGAAAATGGTCTTAATTATTGGATTTGAACGGCAATGCACAACTCATATATTATTGATGTTGAATGTATTAGCATAAGCTCTCTGATATAACGGTACCAAATTGCACGAATCCGATTCGATACTTTACGTTTAGGTTCGAGATCTGTAGTCAACGCTGAAAGCGTCAAGTATCGAATAAGTGAAATTTTAAAAATTCAAGCTATCGTTCTCCAGTATCTCTATATCCTCTCACAACTACTTTTGCAATATCTGCAATTTTGAACAACTTCCACCAAATCCGCGACGCACTCCGATCCAACCCCTCGTCGAATTATCTCGCGCAATATGATGGCCTCATTGAATATTTCCATTTTACAAACTCTCCCTACATAAAATCCCCCATTCAAATAACAAAAATCCAAGTACATTGACCCACAGAGAAAATATGGAAAAATCGCGCCATAATTTGCAATATTTGAGTCGCGTGGAAGTCAATGCGGTTAAGTCCATTTTTTTTAATATTTTCTAATTTTTGTAAATTTTAATAGAATGAAGTTTATTCTATTAAAATGTACAAAATTGAGAAAATATAAAAAAAATTGACTTAACCGCATTGGCTTCCGAGCGACTCATTTCTCGGACACCCCGTACACCGTGCAGCTCGTCGAATCCACGTCGAGACATGTTCCTCGAAAGAGCGGACCTTGCAGGACAAATCGGCGAGGGGAATGCGATTACCGCATTCGCGCAGTACGTCTTCTGCATTTCGTAACCCAGACGAGGCTGGTGCGCTCCGACGAATACAGAAAATGCATCCGAGTGACCGAAGCTGAAGCGTGAGGGGGTTGGGAATCTCCGGGGAGCATGACTAGCTCGATGCCTACCTACATCCTCGTCCTCTCTTACGTAACACTTCGGAAATGGAACGCGTGGGATTCGACGATGGAGGAAACGGATCGTACGGGATCTCGCGAACTAACTGCCAACGATATCCTGTAATTCGCACGGCTCTGCCAAGGATACGACGGTATTAATAACGGGTACTACGTTTAGGTGCTTTATAACCGTGAAATTTTCGGGAATGTACACGCCTCTTTGGTGTCACCGAGCGTGATTCCTTGAATTCTTTATCCCCGTTCGTTTTCTACGTGCGAATCTCGAGTATTCGATGTGAACTTTTCCAAGTTTGTGACTGTAGCCTCGGCAGAGATTCCAGGGTACATCGAACCACTTGCAATTTCCTTCTGACACATTACTGACCGGAAACGGGACTTCAAATGTTTCTGCACTCTCTCCGTAGGGTCTGTAATCCCTGTAATTTCTCGGATAAGTATTTCCTTGGGAACTGCTGAGTCGTATTGGATTTATTATGGGATACTGGTATTACAGCATCGCGTAGGAAAACTTTGCTGAAGCATCAAGAGTCGTCAAGTGCCACAATCTCTTTTAAAGTAGCAGCAATTCGAGTCTACGTGAATTTATCTTCGCATGCTCGCAGGCAACGACTAAAAGCACGAATATTCATCGCCATCGTGTAATCGTATTACCAGGGCAAAAATACTCTTCCTTTCTCCGTCCTAAAATAATTTCCCCCCTAGAGGGATTAAAGCGCCGAAATTCAGGGCTTGCCGAAAGTGCACAATGAACGACGACAAAAGGGCTAGCTGCCATAAAGCGGGAAATGACCCCAAGCTCGTTTCCTTCGTGACTCGGCCTCTCCACCCTTTCTGGCATAGAATTTTTATAGTCTCCCGTTGGAAGGCTGGCGGAGAAAGGGCTAATATTCCACGACCACCCGAGAGAATCGAAAGTCGTTGGATGCAGCAGCCCTTCCTTTCTCCGGGAGCAGCGTCTGGCTCCTGGCCAGCTGACTTTGCGAAAGTACTGCTACACCTACGCTCACCTACACGTCCAACGACCCCGTGATCTTGAACTTGTCCGTATTCGGCGTGCTCGTTCGAGGAAAGGCCATTAGATAACGGTCGAAAAGAACGAAGAAGAGGAAGAAGCCATGCGTGCGGAATAATCGGCAAGAGGAAAGAAAGAATCTCGCTCTCCTCCCCTCCGGGGAGAGGGCTGCGGTGGAAAGCATGGAAAGAAAAAGTGTCCAGGGACAAACGTAAAAGATACGGACGATTTTAATTGCTACCAGGAAAGAGCACAAGCCCTCTTTCTCGCCGACGGCACACATGCGTTCCTTCGTGCGTGTCAGGATCTGGCCGGATGTACGCGCAACTGCGCTCCTCTCCTCGATGCTCCTAGCCTCAAAACTAGCCGCGCAGGCTAGATTTTAGATTCACGGGAGGACGCGCCAGCGATCCTTTATGCCGGCGTACGCCGACCGTTTTCTCCTCTCTGCTACGACGGTTTTATACTCTTGTCAGACAAGTGCAGCCTCTTGCGAATGCGATTACGTGCTTCTATAAACGTAATGCCGTTGCGCCGCTACGCGACAGGGTTGATACGAGGCTACGAAACAGTGGGAGATAAATCGCACGGTCGTCGTTTCGCTAGTGCTTGCACTTTGGTGGGATCGGTGTTACTTTGTATCGGTTGCGAGGGGAGAAGTTAGTTAATTGTTTAGAATCGTTTTAAACACTACCACCGTTAGAAGCTATGACTGTGTTCATCTTAACGGTACTCGCACTTCGGTCTGATAAGCCTTTGTAAGTGTTGGATGATTATCATCAAATAGTTATTCAGCACGATTGACGACATAGGAAATTATACCAATCACTTTGCGTACTTTGCATCCCTTAGTCAGTCGTCAAATCTCGGTTTCAGGGTAAAGTTTGACCCCTGACCAACTGTGGATCCTGTATCTCCCCAAACTTATCTGAAATTACCTTCACTTTTAAAAGGGCAGATCTCTTAGAATATACAGTAGCAGAGACGAGGATTTGCGCATAAGTTCTGTCCGTGTCTTGGAAAATACACCATAAGTTCCACAGTACGTGGAGCAGTTTCAACATTTCCTTCGTCGATCGCCAAAATCGCTATTCACATTAACACATTGCGTACGGCGCTCTACTATTTCAACCCCTTTTGCAGGACCCCAGATTCGAGCGCTCTAGAGACTTGGTACAATTTGTATATCCGATTATTTTGTACCCTTTCGGAAATTCAACGTGCATTTATTTCATTAAGAATTTGTCATAAGAATATTCATGGTTGCGTCACCTTAGTAAAAATCAATTTATTCTTAATTTCTTCAGTGATCGATACATAGGTGTCTATACAAAAAATGACAAACGAGATATCTCGTCACCCGTACGCAATGTGTAACATCATTCATTCCCATAATCATCGAATCCCCGCTGCCTCTGTCGACAAATCCAAATGCGCTGCGCAAAGAGAAACGAAGACAATTCCTCGGCGGACCTTTGTGAATCTTCTCGCCAATAAACGCCCCCAGATTCACTCCTTCGCACTAACCCACTGAAAATGTCGAGGACCACGATAATGGGCTAATTGTGCTCTCGAAACTAAGCGAAGCCCGTTGGAAGTTTCTTAGGAGCTCGAAGCGAGCGCAGGACGAGGTATCTCGGTATGCAGGTCACCCCATTCGTGAGTCCACAAATCACGGGATGCATTGTCTGATCAGATAACGCGCGAGTTTATGTTATCTCGCGACGGCTACCGCATAACTCTCGCGAGAGTTATCGCGAGCATCCAGGAGAGCCATGGATGGACATGCCGACGTTCGTAGACTCGCGTATCCTGCCAACCGTGGACGACCTATGCATGGGCTCCGTTACACTTCCTCGTGAAAAACGACGTGCATGCGACACGTGCAGAGACACGATCGTCCTCGAGTACCACCTTAATCGCGATTATGACGTTTTAGAGGACGAGGGATTGCATTACCCGGTGGAGCTCGTTAATTCTTACATTTTATTCTTCGGATGTTACTTCCGTGTCGTTCGCGCGTTAATCTCGGTATCTGTGATTATAATTCAACGGTTATCAGTGGCAATGGCGAATCAAATTTTACCGAGATCGAGGAGATACGTGGTTTCAGACGGCACTCATTTTTTTTCGTGGGCGATGAAGGTTCGGACGGTGTGGGAATTTTTGTTTGTTTTGGAGATACTCGTAAGTTTTGTGGAATCAATGTTGGATCGTTTGTGAACTTCTTTTTTTATAGTTGATTAATATCTCACGTATTTGCAGATATATTTCTTTGTCATCAATGATACATTAACATGTTGAATGCCACCGGTACACATTTTTACTGCAGCGAAACTTTTTCTATTAAAATGGCATCTTTACAAAGCAGAAACCTTAAAGACACAAATAGAAAATTTGTAAATATTAAAATTTGAAAGTCAAATGAAATTTCGGTGAATATAATAGCGTCCCCATGGCATTTAACATGTTAAAATCGCTGCTCCAGAAGGATAAGTTAGTAACGTGATTGAACTACAATTTGGAATTCTGTTTGCGATTATCAACTAAACTGTCTCGAAAATAACCTTCATCCACTCCTTAAAAATAGCCACACAAAAATTTCAAGGCTCTCTTGCGGCCCGTAGTCCCTTCTCTGTTATAAAAGCCACTCTTCTTTTACTTTTTAATTACAATAACTTTATAGAGAATAATTTGGGTCAAATTAATTCTCGAGTTTGGTCAAAGAACATCTCAAGGACGGATGAATGTTAAGCTAATCCCTGTACTCGATAAAATAAACCATCTACCACTTCGCAACACGAAGATTCTCAAACCAAGCTGATACTACTTACGAATGAACGGCTCCAAGATGGATAAAAATCCGAAATAGAAAAAATAAAAGGAAGTAAATCGTACGAAATTCCATCTCAATCGTTTCTCGTAGGAAGGGCATCTTCAAACATCGGCCTGACTGCACACCAACGTCCGAGGACATATACTGGCTAATGTTAAGAGCTACCTTTCATCCGTCCCCTGGCCGTGTCCCCAGGTACTGTACGGAGGCGATGTAGTATAACGTACGTTGGAGGCACGTTGCCGGTGGGAATACAGCGTGGGTACTTACCTTTGGCTGAGAGAGCCGATCGCCTTTCTCAGAATTAGATAAGTCCCTTTATTGGTGATCGGATCACAGCGGCAGCAGCGGCAGCAAGTTCAAGGTTGGCTGGTTAAAAATAACCACCTTGGCGGACTCTCGCTCGAAGAGAGAACTCCTGCTGCCGTTGCATCCGCTGGCTCAACTCGACCGGATATCTACTGTCCTACGCCAAATGAAATTCGTACATTTCCTTCGTAGCTAGCCCTCGTAGAAATGTCCTCAGTCGATATCAAAGTTTCTGTGCAAACGTTTGATCATAATTTGTAAGCGATCGTTCGGCAAATGAATCGAAATCCAGTCGTCGTGAAAACGATCTAACACGAAGAACACAATCGGTCAGAACTATCCCCGGAGGTGGTAACAGAACGGTGGACAGTGGAGGGCCGGTTTGGTGCACGTCTGGTACAGTCCACTCTTCGTCCCTGACCCTTCCACAGGTTCTTTAACAAGAACTGTACCTTTTTCTCGTCCCTCTTGAGAAATCGATCCGTTAGAAGCTGCACAGATACCATTGGAATATTATCGCAAACGTAACCCTCAATCACATCCTACGTTCAAGGGGTTTAATTCCAGGCATTACAATTTAAGAACGAAACCTCCAGCTAACCCGAGATTCATGGCTCCGTCGTCTTACGGTATCGCGAAAGAAATTTCCCAACAGTCGCGAAGTACGTAACACGCTAACGCGAGGACGTCAGATGCGTTACGAATACGAGGGATCGGATAGATCGCGAGTTCGTGCCACAGATTTTATCGTGACATCGATAATAAATACCGGAACTTGTCGCTCGTGGCAAGAAGCATATTCCCCGGGCACGTGGAAGGCGCCGTAACGGTTCGTGTCGGGATTCCCGCGAAAAAAAGTATCTGCACCTCGTGCAAGAAGGGTACTGCCGGATAAATGACACGAGCTCGCTTAAACGTACACGAGTGTGCACATACCACGGGTACTCTTTACAACTACCACAATTTAAACGGCATTCACGGGTACACCGGTACGAGCACCTGTACGTGTGCTCACAACGATGAAGATATAACGAGGTCAAGCGTGTCAACGGACCTACCACGCGAGCTATGGTCGCCTTCGCATGCTTTATGGGCCTAAATATCGTAAACTGGGTAAAGAGTACGTTAGGTATGCGAGTTCACGTTAATGCGAGGAGAATTCCTCGAGGGTTCTCGATCCTGGGGCAACGGGGGTCGAACGGTGCTGGAAATAGACTGGGGATCGATTACGTTAAGTTTACGATCGTGTTGCGATTGGGCGATTTTAGTTTGCTTGTTGATTCAGGATTAGTCTTGTCACAGTTTTTTACGTGGTTCTAAAAGAAGGGAGATAGACTGGGGATCGATTACTTCAAGTTTTTACGATTGTGCGATTTTAGGTAATTTATTTATTTAGGATCGGTCTTATTACAGCTTTTGGCGTGGTTCAGAAAGAAGCGAGATGGGTTAGGGATCGATTCCTTTAAGTTTTTACGATGGTGCGATTTTAGGTAATTTACTTATTTAGGATTTGTCTTATTAC
The DNA here is from genome assembly GCA_963989415.1 of Cerceris ruficornis. Classification (NCBI taxonomy): domain Eukaryota; kingdom Metazoa; phylum Arthropoda; class Insecta; order Hymenoptera; family Crabronidae; genus Cerceris; species Cerceris ruficornis. Next base: position 9,541,923 of record OZ022523.1, read on the forward strand.
AGCTTTTAGGGTGGCTAAAATAGGAGGGAGATAGGCTGGGGATCGATTACTTTTAGTTTTTACAATTGTGCGGCTTGAGGTAATTTATTTATTTAGGATCTGTCTTATTACAGCTTTTGGCGTGGTTCGGAAAGAAGGGAGATAGGCTGAGGATCGATTACTTTAAGTTTTTACGATTGTGCGATTTTAGTTAATTTTTTTATTTAGAATTCGTCTTATTACAGCTTTTGGCGTGGTTAAAATAGGAGGGGGATCGGCTAGATATCCATTACTTTAAGATTAGGATTGTGTTGCGACTGTGCGATTTTAGTTAATTTCGCCATTTATTTGTCTTATCACAGTTTTCGGCGTTGTTAAAATAGAAGTGACTAGGCTGGGGATAGATTTGAAACTTGGGGAGAAAAATGAGGAGATGGGAGGATTGAGGATAATTGCAATTAATCTCTTGTGTTGGGATTTATTTGATGACTGTGTTATATATTTAAGTTGAAAATTGATCAAGTTTTTGTTCTACATTGCAGTTTCAAATGAAATAGATGGTACCCAATGGTTTTTCAACTTTGTAGCTTTTGGAAAATTCCCAGATCTTTCGCTCCATTTTTTTCTACTTCAAGTATTACTAGATTCTTGGAAGCAAGGGTATAACTGGTTTCAAAACAGGTTAATTCTACTTCTTATTACGACAAATAGACTTTAAATAGAGCACACGTGATTCTCGTATGCCCTCTTAAAATCATAATTATCTTCTTAGCGTGATAAATAAATACACTTATCTTAATTTTTGAAAAACCATCAACCATTATTATTTTTCTTTCCGGTATAAATTTCTGCATAAACTTTGTCCTGCTAAATTCTTCTCAGAAATAAAAAAAATTCTGCCACCTGAAAGTCTGTTTACAAACACAACAAAATCGTAGATTCATTTCATATTACAAAAACCAAAGTCGCAGTGAAAATTGAAGGAGAAAGGACAAACGATTAAAATCCCCGACTTCCGTCAACGTCACTTTTTATTGAATAATCAAAGTGGTAACACTATAGTATAGCGACATTTCTCATAAGTGTAATAAATGATTAGCCTAAAACCTCTGTGTCACTGCTTCATCGTTATTCATCGTCATAACAGTAAAACTCCGTTCCTGAGACGAAATACAAATGAATCACCTTTTACTTCGTCACATAATATGCATATATGCGTATAGTGGTATTTTGCGAGAATTTCGAATAAAATCGGTGACCAGTGTACGTATTTATATATGTATATTTATATGCACGTATGGGTACACTTACGGTGTAACTCGCCCCGGAAGTGGCGCCACGAATACACGAGCACACCCGACTTCCGGGGGACTGGAAAAATCGCATCTTTAAAAAGTTAGCGACGTCGCAGTGAACCTTTGTCGTCCTAATCGACATCACATTTCTACGTCATTTCTCTATCTATAACCAGGCAATTGTATCTGTGTTTCACTTCTTTTTTTTTTCAAGCCATCGTAGAATCAATCGAAAGCACCTACCTCCTACTTTTGAATAATCGCAACGAAATAGACGACGGAGAAATAACTCCTTATTAAATTCATTAGAAAAAAAAATTACATCACCGTTACGAATTATTGATAAGATAGAGTAACGATCGAATTAGTCGGAAGATTAAGCGCAAAGCGATGTTCTGGCACCTGATGTCACGTTATTGCACTAATCGGGGACTATTATGTAATAGATGATAAGAGATGTATTTTGCAGAATCCTACGAGTCAGCGGAAAGTGAAATTTTTCGCAATTATCTATGCCACGTTATTGCACTAGCCGAGACTATTGCTGATAAAAAAGATCAAACGGGACAAGTGTGTTCCGAGCATCCGTAAGTTCAATCGCGTTTATTGCTTCGCGGTATTACTTTGCGATTAATTCTGCGCGATCGATCGATCTCGAGTCTACGATTGATTCTACGTAACTTCCCGTTTTTCCAATCATTTTTCTCCCACTCCATTATAATCGCTTGACCATTTCTTTTTCGTCTCTGTACGCGCAATCGGCCGGCTTCGAAAATCAACGCCCCGCAGCCTGCTGGTTTGCACACGTCTACGTAATTCTAGAAAGCCTACGAAGAATATACTTAAAAATTAGTGAAAACAATGACAGTGTACGTTGTCGGTGCTATCGAGCTGTCGCGACGAGACTTCATCGACGGAAGAAGTCTCACGTCGTTCTCGTCGTACGCGACATTTTGAAGTCTTAAAAGTGTGCTAAAAAAAAAGAATCAAGATATCGTTTAAGAGCTAATAACAAATGGATAATTTGATTTCATTCTCGTCCGCTCTCGACGCAGCTTCCTTCTCACGGCCTCGAAATCGCAACGGAAATTTCCGCAAAAATTCATCTCTGCTTTGGGATAAATCCAAAAATTCTTACGGGCATGCACTTGGAAATATCGTGCAACGCGTGAGAAGTGCGGCCGATTTTACTTCTCTCCTTTCTTTCTTTTTCTCTCCATTTTTTTGCAGCATAATCTGGCGCGATGGCAGTACGGCCGACTATATTAAGATAATAACATACGTATAATGTATATGATCGGTACAGTAATAACACTAATGATAATAATAATAAAAATGTATAACTAATTACGAAATTAAAAAAAAGCACGATCGAAATTTAAGTTAACTATACATCTTTTTTTCACACGGATTACTGGGTTTCGCTTTCCACCGTCGATCTTCTTTTCTCTTTATCTCTCCTTCGTCTTCGAATGACCATACTCTCTCCGCTCATTCTCTCCTCCTTTCATTCTCTCTTTTTTTTCTACTCTCCGTCTCTCCCATACTGATTAATCGCTATTAAAGATCGTTAAGTAACTCTACAATTCATTGTCGAAAAATAGGACATCGTGTTCACAGTTCTCTGTCTGCTCCCTTCTATCATCTCGCGTTTTTCGAGTAATTTTTCGCAACTCTTTCTGTCTCTCTCTCTCACTCTCTCTTTCTCTCTCTCTCTCTCTTCGAGGTTGCACGACAGACAATCGAGCGCAAAGTATATACGCAAAGTCTACAGATACACTTTCGTTCTTTTGATTCGCCGGTAAGAAAATCGATCGACTTAGAAAATTGTAAAAACTCGAATCCTCTTCGACGATAGAATCAATGTATTAATTAATTATTAATATACTGGTCCAACTCTCGGACCGTTTTTTTTATCGTCCTCTCGAGCATATCCTAACATCTCGTAATACATAACCGATCGCGGAAGCGATCGTCTAAGTTGAACGTACAATTTGCAACTATGTCGTATCACCGTGAGAAACTCACGGGGACGAATTGAATTATTTGAAGTGTCGTGTAACATGAGCGAGATCGGCGTTAAATACATGTCCGATCTCGTTGCAAATTCGACGTCGATCGTCACAGTCGGAATGTTCGAAAAAATTCTGATCGGTAGCAAACTTACGCCACTAAAATATGTTCGATCGATAAACGTTGATCTTTGATATACATCTCTATACTTAATAAACAACATCACGATGGCGATCGTGTGAAACACTCGTGGCTCTATTAAATCAACGGACATACTATATACGTGATAATAGAATCTCTATCGGCTGCCTAATTGCTACCTGCTAAGTCTTAAAACTTGATAATTCGTTAATTCGATAAGAAGAAAAGAACAAAAAAAAAAAGGGGGAACAATGCAGGCTTCGGTGCGTATACACGTGTATCAACGGTAAATCTGTTTGCACATTAACGCGCTCAATTTTCTCTATCTCCTCTCTTTCTTCTTTATTATACCATAACAGGATTGTGCATCGGGTAACGATTACAGTGCAACGTTAACGATCGACTGTCATTATCGTGTTACCGTCGAATCATCCACGACTCCGCGTGTGCTGATTGTTTTATTGCTACCTGTTCTCATCTCGAGGAATCGAGACGTTGGAAATTATAATCGAGGCTAACTGACACTTCAAAGCTGACAATGTAAACCGTGAAAAACGAAAGGGGGAAAAACTACTTCGCGAGAATTTTCACGCGAATAACGAAGTCTGCGAGCTCTGCGATTTTTCTTTTTCGCATCACCGCAAACCTTACGTTCTATTCTGCTCTAAACTTGCACAATTTCCGAAGTTAATGATTCTACTCTGCTCTAAATTTGTCATTCAAGGTGCAACTGTTTTTTCAATCTTTATTACGTGCAAATTTGATACTTCCACTTTGACTGCAATAAAGACCGAGTCTTTGCAGAATCAAATCTGTGACTGCTGGATAAGAAAGTCCGATACAAGATTATCCTATTTATTCAAGTAGGAAAATTCTGAAGAAAATCCACCGTAATGGAAATATTAATTAGAATCGTACGCGTGAGCTTGAAAAATCGACGGAAGCTTCGAATCTACGGGTCATTGAAAAAAGAAAAGGGGAAAATCTCTGCAACAGGTACGAGTTAAGTAACGGTATGTCATTTCCTCTATATTCATATAGGTGTGTGCACGTATCTATATATTCTTTCCTCGCTTTTTAAAACTACCGGCGAAATGATACGATCGTGGCATGCTCGACGAGGATAAAGTTGCAAGCGGAGAATACAAGCAGTCGTTGAAAAGAAAAGGCAAGAACTCGGAACCTCGTACGACGAAGGAAAAAAAGGAAACTAAAAAGAAAGTGCAACGTTCGCGTTTAAAATGTCCATACACCTCGTTGAGAATGGTTATAAAAATTGTACTACTTATCGACGCTAATATCTAGCGCATTAACTCTGATAAAATACCGTTAAAATTCCATCCTTCGTAAAACGTTTAAAAAAAGAACAACAACAACAACAGGGAAAATAGAGGCACAGCGAGAAGAGTGGAAATTGTTTTTAAAACGAACCGACAACGAAATCATTCCCAGATTCGCGAATAAAAATCTCCCGCGTGTTGACCGCTCCCGAAAGAAACGAATCTCGGAATCATTTCCCATAGGGTTCACCAAAGATGGCATATAGAAAAAGAAAAAGGACAAGAGAAAGAGGAAAAATACGCGATTTCTGTATAGAGGTCCTCGCAACGACCGTATATAATGTACACAATGTGCAAAAAGTGCATACAAATATAAGTGTGTATATATTGTTACAAACATGATAAAGGAAAAGTACACCAAAAAAAAGAAAAGAAAACAGGCGATCCGGCCACGGGGAGAGAGGAGGGAGGGCCGTCATCGCTAAAATCAATCCGAAAAAGAGAAGAAAAGGAAATATTAATGTGTAAAAATACCGTCATGTTTCTACCATTTTCTCTCTAAAAAAAAACTCCGAAAACCCGCGACACTTCTCGTGTCTCTCTCGTCAACATATACGCCATGCATCTCTTTTCTTTTACCTGGGTTTACACTTCCGAATGTTCTGCCACGTCTGTCAACCCTTTCCGCGGCCTCTCGTCTCTTCCAAGTGAAAATGATTTTTGTTTTTTTTTTATCGAGGAACCTCGATACACGCGCGGTGATGATGCAAGGTGGAAAAGTCAGACGTACGAGGTACAAAAACGTTGCGATTCATGCACGACGAATATTCCGTCTTCGAATCTCGCTCGTGTACCCGAGTATTATAAATAATCCTGATTTTAGTATGCTCTCCCATCTCCGACGACTGTCGCTTACATTCCCTATCCTTCTTCGATCTCTCACTTGCAAACGAGACATCTATCTAGCTACCTGTCTATCTACTTATCCGCCTGTCCTTGTATCTATCCGTTTACCCGTCGTCCTCGTTCACGGAAGTGACGTCAGTGGTTCCACATTTTGATTGTTGGACTGACTTATTGTATTATTTCGAATTAATATAACTACGTCTAACGTTCAAGATGCCTCCAATCCAGACATTGCTGAGAAAGCTCCCAGTGTCCCAAAAGAAGAACGCACCCCGAGGGTTAGGCGCACAAAAGAAGAAACAAGAAGCGTTCACAAGCAAGATGAACGTAGAAAGATTCGCCAGAGCAAAAGAACAGGACATGGCACGACTCCGTGAAACGTTCTCAACACTCGGTTCACCTTATAATCCGATAGACGACTCAATTTTACAAAGTATCGAATGTGGCGACGAGGTAAACAGACCGGTCCTTGAGGTGTCAATTTCAACGAGCATTGTTCCTGAACTGGTAAGTAGCACACTCGACTACTTGGAGACTCAACGAGTAAATATCGAACGCGAGCGGAACGCAGGGATCTTGCAGCAGGTAACATTGCTGCAAATAAAAGCGAAAGTAGCGCGAGCTCGCGCTACGACGCCCGTCGATTCACAACTTGCGAATGACCCGTATAAAGATAAAACGTGCAAGCACTTGTGCCAAGTCATCAAGAGCCATGAGCTCCTGATTGACCAATGTGGCACGGTAGTACACGAGAAACAAACTATAGTGCCAAAACTCCACGTTCCACCCAGAATTCGTGGTCCCCGACGGTGTCGTCAGGACCGAAATGACTTATGCTGGTCAACGCGTTCACGTGCCAGGACATTTCGTCGGTGATCCTTTCGCTTGTCCAGCTGCGCGGCGAGTTGTATTTGATGAGAATCGCTTCATTGATCTCGATCAGGTCATATTGGATTACACTAATTCAGTGAATCGGATCGTGAGATCTTTCATCACCATCCCCGATTACCGATCTTCCAATCTCGGCATTCGTGACGGTGCGCGATAGAGCATTTGCATTTTGCACGAGTCGTTTATCGAAAGTGAATATAACCCGAGACACACGCTCGTTAATCGGGACGAAGTTGCGCGAAGAGGACACGTCCGACGTTACTTAAAAAACCCACGCGACGGTTGGTCTGTCACGAGGAAAATATACAGTGAAAATCCATTTACGATAAGAGAGACATCCACCCCTCTCTTTTCTCTCCTCTTCTCGCTCTCGTTTTGGTCTTTCTTGCTTCTGCTGCTGCTGCTTGTTGCCGATGCTGGTCAGGTTTGTTCAGCGGGGGAACGGGAGATTTTTCGTTTAGCGGGTATGTTTGGTCGGAAAAGTGTCGTCTCAGCCAAGTCCGGCCCATTGCATGAAATCGGGTACCTCTCTGACGGGTACGTCCCTTGCCAGAGCCTTCACCCTCAGGTTTCTGTCCTCCGTCAGAAGAACGACCTCCCTCCTCAGCCGTCTAGGTTGTCCTTCCTCTGTCGGGGTAAAAAGGCAATCCTTGCGTTTCCCAAGTCGTTCTCATTGTCCCGGGACGTCCGAGCATTTCGCCCGAAGGTAGATCCAACCGGGAGGTTGTAACGTTTGTGTAAATATTATACGAGTGTCCGGAGTATTGCGGATGACACGTGAGATAGTGTAAGTAATGTTTGACGGATTTTATCTCTGCAAAGTGTTAACGGGACGAACAAGTGGACGGGGAAGATTTGAAGTACGACGAGGCTAGGTAATTTGCAATTTCAATCGTTTTGTAAATGTTGCTTCGTTTCCGAACTCGTTTAGATAATGGAAGTACACGATGTAAGCTAACCGTGGGACTTAAATCAGCGCGATATCGCGAATTAATGCGCCATCGGATCCGGCGAGGTGACTTCCAATGAGATGGGTTTCGTTAAAACAGTTCAAAGTGCCGTTCGTGTGATCCGGAAGAGGCTAATAATTGGTACATGTTGGACGATAAATTGTACTCCGATAACGCGGCAAAAGTTGCAATGGCGATTGTAGCAGTGGTAAGAGCGCTCCTACATCGATAACGGTTAATCTCTATGTAAACGAGAATTATAATCGGCTCGGTATTAATCACTATCGGGCAAGAAGAAACATCGAAACGCGTTCTAACCGAGTGCTCCGGCGAGATATGTATGTATGAACGGTGAGGCTCGCTTACGTACCTGAGTTCGCTTGCTCTTTGTTACCCGTTTTACAAAGGCTCAAACACGTTGCCAGTATCCTGTCGTCGTTTCTTGTCAGTCCGTCCTGCAACATAATCATCGGCTTTGCTCGCTTGTAATTTATTTAACGATTAACGCCGCGACGGTGCAACGAAAGAAACGTGGGCCGTGATTGAAGAGGGATTAATTGTACGTGTTTTCTGACAGTAATTTTAGTGTGCTTGAAATACCAGAGATTCCTGGTATTAATACAGACGTCATTTTTATAGAATATTTCAAAGAATTCTGTAGATACGCGTACAATGGTGAGGACGTGACATGGAAAATGATTAATACGTTAATTACCGTGCGTATTCTGCGGAATTATGTCGTCAGATATATCCGACGGAGAGGCATTATAAATTGAATTACGCTAAATTATCAAGTTATAGATAATTCTAAGACCGTTTCAATCTTCTTCGTCGAAGACTTTCAATAGAAGTCTGACACAATGAAATCTTGAATGCCATGGGGGTCATCGGTGACCGGCACTGTTGAATTCGATGAAATTTCTTAGGATTTGGAAATTGCGATATTCACCGATATGCTAATATATACAATATTAAAGTATTTCTGTTAGAAAAGTGAAGTATTACCGAGTACATAACTATTCTTACTTTTAACATTTCTATTCTATAAAGATGTGACTTTAATAGAAACAGTTTCCGCTCGGTGAAAATGATGAAACTAGCGAAACACGAGTGGCATTCAATTTGTTAAATTAAATTTATAGGAAGCAATGCGTTAAAGAAACACCGTAAATTGTATCGCCAAAATTGCAAAATTTTCAATAACATTTCCACAGCCCGAAAATAAGAAACACAATCAAACGGTACAATTACGAATTACCAACCGTTCAAAATTAATACACCCACAAGTTTCATCTGTCCTTTTAAACCCAATTCGTTCGACAGTCCCCCATTAAAATACCAAACAGCCATCCCGTGACTCTCCGTACATACAGAGACATCGAAGAATATTCACCGAGCATCTAGAAGAGGAAGAAAAGCGCAAAGAAAACGAAGAAAATCGAGGAAAGACGAGGACGATAGACGAAGTCGAGGAGAGAGAGAGTATGAGGAGGAGAAGACGGGCACGAAGAAGGTAACGCGTACAGAATAAAATCTAACGAGCTCGCGCACTCGTTATCTATCGTTCGACAGATCGAGGTTCCTGTTACGATCGTATCCTACCCATGTATCCTGCATGTTACCAAAGAGATAAGCAGGAGGCCGAGATGCGTGCTGCGCCAGAAGTTACTACGCCGCGAGAAGAGTTTATCTGTACACCACGTGGGAGTTCTTGGATACTCGACCCCTTATCATAACATTCGCGCTTCAATGAACACCGGCCAATTCCTCCTTGCTTCCTCCTATTCCCTCCGACCATCTTTGCCCTCGTTCCTTCCCTATTTCCATGCCCTACTACACGGCGAATCCCTCGGCCCTTCTTCTTGCTCCGGCGTTTACCGGCTGCTCGTTACAATCGCATCGAACGAATGTCAACATGGATCCTCTTTATCGTTCTGCGCTTACTCAAGTAGGCGCCGGGTCGACAGCGAGAAAATGAATGGCGGCAATTGTTGGAAGGGATCGATCGTAATAAATGGAACCCTATGCTTCGTCACGGTCGAACTTGGACATTTTAGTTTGCTATTGTTGAGAGGAGATGGGAGAGCGGTAATAGGATTTTTTTCGTGTTTGTGGCTGTTGATTGGGAATTGATGGTTGAAATTTATAGAGAAGAAGATTGGGGATTATGAAGAAGGTGAGAATATATGGTGGTTGAATGTTTTAACGCTTCTTTTTGTCTGGCGTATGTGAGGAAAAATGTTAAGAATTAGAGGGACAGTTGACGTGTTAAATTTGAGGTCAGTTGCACAGTAATTTTAATCGGCGAAGAATATTTGAAGATGTACTGTTCAATTTTAACAGAACTGTCTTATCAAGGGATATCCACGATTCCATGCACCGTCGCGTTGATTTCAAGAAATGCATTAAGACTAGAACTACCAAGGTAGGCAAAATGACTGGCTGCTCATTTTTTCTAAAAATTTTCCAAGTTTATAGGAGAGCCATAGCGCATATATTCTATGTCTATCCTACAATACATAAATTACTGAATTAACCATCTTTTGGACCATTTGCAACATTTATTTTATAACCTTAATACCGGTCCCATGCACCAGTGTCGTCAAAACAAAAAGTTTGCCGTCAGTCCCACGAATCAACGGCGCCTGAACGGAAAGTTCACTGTCAGTCCCCAGGGACTGACGTCGAGCTCAATGTATAAGATCACATCTTTACAAAGCAGAAACTTTAAAGGCACAAAGGGATATATAGACAGCAGGACTTTACTTTTTCGAGACCAACGCGTAAATATTGACTGAATGAACAAATTCGTAAACATTACAATTTAAAAGTCATATGAAATTTCATTCAATAGCGCCAGTCATCGGTGACCCCCATGGAATTCTACGTGTTAACCTGGAAATGAATTAAAAGCAGAATAATTGGTATTTTTACCTTATCAACATCCTCCTCGACCGTGAACGTGCTAGATGTGAGAACGGTTCCTCTGGTGGTCAAGCATCGAATCGCCGGATTTCTGCTCCTCGCAAAAGCCAACGCCGCCTTGGCACTTTCGGCGACCCTGGCGACGTGCTCCGGGTCCAAAGCCGCCCTTGAAGCCGGAGGACAATCTCTGGCATCGGCGCCTCTAGCCAAACCCTCCAGCTCGTTCAGAACTGTAACATAATTCGTTCCCTCGATTAGATTCCCTCGGAAAAGTAAGCATCCTCCCGGAGAAGGGAAGAAGTTGCTTCCTAAAAGCAAACAATTTTCTTCCATAGGGACATAGTAATTCCAAAAGGGATTCTTTCCTAGGGTAGCGCAATCTTGAGAGATGTTCGCCGTGGTAACTGGGAAAGTTTTTTCATCGGGGAGTCGCAAGAGTGTGATAGAGAAAGAGAGAGAGAGAAGGGAAAGGGATAAAGAGAGAAGGGTGCCGCGTTAAGGTGGAATTTAAATGAAGAAACCTTAATGTTGTTTACCCGAACTTTCCACCCTGTTCCCCGACATGGAAGTGGTATTAACGAACTTCCCTTGGCATCGCGCTTTACACCGTGCTAAGGCGACTTTCTCCGTTCAATCTTTCTGGACTTTCATGGTGGCCTTAAGAGAAAAAGAAGAACCCGACGGGCTCGAAACCTTCTGTGAGGCTTAGAACTCCCTACTTTCTTATTTGGCTAAGTATAGGCACTACGTTGCCTTTGGTCTGAGCGGATTTCGGTGGATCTATAAATCGTAAGAGGATTCTCAAACTACCACCCTGAAATAGGACACGATTCGAGGATCTTATTCCTTAACGAATTATAAATGAACCAGCTAGAGGACGATTTTAGAATCTTAAAACGGAGGACGTTGAACTTGGAGGAAATTGCAAAGTGGACTGTTAATGGACGTTAACGCTACAACTAATGGCGTTACATCGATTATAGTTAAATATACCGAATAAGTACTTTGGAAAAAGAAAAATGAAGAGGTGAAAGAGATGATCGATTACGTAATTTAAGTTTTACAAGATAGAAGTGGAATATTTACGCCATGGATCTTCTGTGAATTTAGAAAACTTTTGGGGAAATTGGTAAGCAGTCATTTTGACCGGTTTTGAAGTTTTAGTGTCTTTTTTTAGTCTTAACCCTTTGCGGACGGAAATATTTTGGAATATTGAGAGATAATCATTTATTTGGCGAACCAAAACCACCTTGTGAACAGAAAGTCAGGCTGTTAGTGTGTATAAATTATAAATTACTATTTGTGCAATTATATTTCAACGGTTGTATTGCAACTTTTCAACTCTAACCGTGTAAACATACGGCGTTAAATTATGATTAACTTTTTTTCAGGCCGCATATATGCGTCGCTAGTCCTCAAAGGGTTAAAGTTAACCTACTATAGGAACGACTACTATGAAAAGTTATATTTAGAGAAAAGGAGATCGGAATATGTTTTCAATGACCGAATTTTTGTCATTCTGATATTTAATGCGCGAGGTAAAATCCCAATTGGAGATTAATACGAGAGATTGGCCAGACATTTCGTTCGCATTACACGTACTATCGTAGCGTGGCGTTTGCTAATTATCACGAAGTAAAATCGTAACACGAGGAGATCCAATACCGGAGTGTTTTTGACAAGCGCTAATTGGACTGTCGAGCAACGTACGTGACAGAATTTCATGCATTTCACCCTGTCCCTTTCGTCTCACGTTTTAAATACTTCCTAGCTTTGTACTGACAAATTTCATCGCCAATTTCCCCGTCGTAAAATCCACGTTACACCGAACAAATCGCATCTAAATGGTCGAGGAGGGAGTATATTCGATAACATCGGCTAGTTCGCTCAACCAAGCCCTTCTCTTAGGGATAATAAATTAGTTTGGCACTATTCCTGGCGCTGTCGGTGTTTCCGACATCAGGACGAAGGGCTGATCGAAATCTACCCTTCGAAATCCTTCTACGATTCCCATGGGAGTATTACGGACGTACTTGTCCCTAATCCAAATCACTTACGTCCTAAATTCCTGAATAACCCTCTGTAATGAAAACCTCGTGTACATCTCCCTTCCTCCTTCACTTTCAACTTCAGACCTCCAGTCTATTCGATTTTCGGCAGATACACTGCAGAAAATGTCATCCCTCTTAATCACATTCCGATGGATTTACATAACAATGATACACGTAATTGTCGAAGATCAAGAAGATAATTGCAGGTGTACAGGCTTCACGATATCCAAATGCCTAATTTCTTTTGGAAACAAGTTCCTTTAAGCTTAATGATGTAAAAACCATGAATCTCAATATGCGTCATTATATCTCAACGATCATATTACAATACTTCAAATCTTATTCCATATTCTTAAGCGGATGAGCCGCGATAAGTTTAGGTCTCCGAGTACGTATACGCGCCAATAATACTTAAAGGATTAACGCATCTTAAGAGAAGCTACGGCGAGTAAAGACGCAAATGCTCGGACTCTCAACCAGTGAGCCAAAGTACACCTCGTCACCTCTGTGAAATTTTTCTTCAATTTATTATTTAACATACCATAACCACCGCGATTCGAAATCCACGTAAAATCGTACATTCCGATCGAATTTCCACAGCAGCTGATTAAGAAAAGTACCAAAATACAAATACATATCCCAACGGACCAAATACCCGTCAAACGACGAGCTAAAATGCATGCAACGCTCACACGTCGCAAAGACGCATACCACTTCTCGAAGCAATTTCGCCGCAGCGATCGTTTCGTCCCGATCGCAGCCTAACTGCATTAAACCATCAGCTCGAAGTATGTCGGGCAACGCGACGAGTGCAATCGCGTCGCCGATGCAGTCGATGAAGGGAAATAGGGTGGCAATACCGGCGATTCCGGTGGCAGCATGGTCAAAGGAGGCACAGACCCCGTAGAGTCCGTTCTCCGTCGGTCGGCGACCACCATGGGCATCGCCCACGTACCGATCGTGCCCGGGTACCGGCAACGTAGTCGCCGGGCCAATCGCTGACCGTTTCAGGCCGTATACATGCATTCATGTATGAGCCGTGAGAACCTAACTGTGAACACTCACCGTTGCTCGTTGTCGGAGGAGAGCCAGACGGACCGTGGCCGCCCGTCGGGGTCAAAGGGCAGCGCCAGTCGATTTTGCATGAAGGCGCACTTTCGGTTTTCGGTGCCACGGTGCAGCGATCGCAAAAGGAACGAAGGAAGAAACACGCCTCGCGGAGACAAAAGAGAAACGGACGGACAGCTTTACGCGGCGCTTTCGAGAAGCACATGGGGGGATAGGTATGCGTTTGGGTGTTGTCGCTGTTTAGTTTTCGTTTTGACTTTCTTTGATGGCGAACGAAGGGGGAGCCTTTGGACGGCATGCTTCTCGGGTCTATTTTGACGAATCAGAGATTTGCTTAGAATTTAAGGGGAATGTGCGATGAGCGTTTGTTACTTCGGTTTTGATGATGAAAAACTCCATTAGAATTTTATGAACTGTACGTTTAAATATGGTTCTTTGAGAGGTTGAATGCCACGGTGACCGGCGCTATTAATTTCTTTGAAATTTTATACGACTTATAAATTGTAATATTTTCGAGTTTTCTAATACACTGAATACTTCAATATTAGCATTGAAAAGGTAAAGTCTCGCAGACTGCATACCTATTTGTGTCTTTAACCCCTTGCCCTACGCTTTCTTTTGTGACTGCCTCTGCACTAATTGAAAATTAAATTGATAAAATAAAAATGTTAGTGATTCCTGATATATTTTTGAATTTAACATAATATTAATAACATAGAAATAATATTATCGTGTCGTGTTCCACTGATATTTTCAATTTGATAATTTCTGAACAGCTTCAAAATTTCCTGTTCCATCAACCGCAGCACCAGTGACACTCGTCGCTGTAGGACAAAGGGTTAAGATTTTTGCTTCGTTAAGATGTGATTTTAATAGGAGAAGTTCCACTTTAACCCCTTGCCCTACGACTTATTTTGTAACTGCATCTGCAATAATTCAGCTTATAATGTTAAAATAAAAATTGATCAGTAATTCTTGATATATCGTATAATTTAACGTAATATTAGTATTATAGAAATAATTTTATCTCGTTGCGTCTCATTAACATTTTCAATTTCATAGATTTGCAAAACTTGAAAATTTCCTATCCCATTTATCGCATCACGAGTGTCACTCGTTATTGTAGGGCAAGGGGTTATTAAAAATGATGAAACTTGCGAAATATCCGTAGAGTCGAACGTGTTAATGAAGTTTTCGAACCAGAAGATACATGGAGCAGAAGTCTAGAGAGAAAAATCCATCGGAAAATGGAATCTCAAAGTGTCAACTGAGATGGAGACGAAACGTTTCAAGGCGTATCTCACCCAACTGAAATATACCTGGCGAATAATGTAAACGACAATCGCAGCAACTTTCTCCGGCCAGATAAATTAACTGGCTGTCAGTTTTATGCCATGCAGACTCGAAACGAGGGGAGGAAAGCGACGGACGAAGTTCCACGGAGAATACATATTCCATCGTATTCCCGGGTAGAGAAAAGTACGCAGGAGACCCGGCTGACTTTGTGGAATAAATCGTAGCTACTGACGCTCGGCCACCGAGTTCCGAAGAGTTCCCCTGGCAGACGTGTTTTTCTGCCTCATTTTTTCCCCTCTTTTTCGCTCCCCGGCACTCGCTCTATCTCTGAAATCCGATAATCGACTCGGGTATACATGAACCTTACGAAGGGCTCCGGATAGCCGAGGCACGGTCCGGTGTGCCAGACGCACCAGGAACCCATTCCAGGCACTTTCAATTGGAGATTCAACGACATTTGGTATGCATTAGTCCACCCGATTCTAGCCAACCCCTTCGTGGTTCTGCTCCATAGACGGAGAATCCGGATTTACATCGGTTTACTCGACTTTTAGTGGCTGTATTAGATTAAGAGGTATCTTGGATTAACGCAGGAAACACGAGGAGGAAGTTGCTTCCTTGGAAATTCGATGGGCTATTTTTGCGAACGACTTTGCATTTTAATAGACTGCAATTTTAAATGGTGGAAAATCGTGGCGTACGTGGAATGAAAGTAAGTTAAGGGTGTTCCGTGAACTGTTTGGTAAAGGAAGAAGTCTTCTTTGGATGATGGAGGGTGTTTTAAAGTTTCTGGTGAGTTTTTACTGCAATTTGGAGATATGTTGTATAATATGTTAATTAATTGAGAATGTAATCACAGCACTGGTAATGATACTAAGAACATTAAGATTAAAAAATTCTTGTACACGCTCGGTCGTTATTGCTGACTTATTAAGTTATTAAAACTTACATCGCAACTACGAAGTATCTCGTAATTGGAAGTGAACGGGTCAATCGTAAATTAATGACGGTACAAATAAAAAATATACGTGGTATCTTTGAGTTTCGCCGAGCATTCTCTTGGACATCCTCTCACGTTTTCCTATTTACATTTTTATCCTGTTTACCCTTCTCCCACTGCCCCCGAAGACTATCGACGGAAAACTCGAGGGCGAGGATAAATTGCACGATATGTACGAATAGGTAGCATAAAGTAGACTCGATTCCCTGCACGGAATCAACAATTGCGAACCAATTCCTGCAGCTTAAGGTAAAAGCCTGCAGATCGAGGCGTTGCTAAAAGTAGGTTTACACGAGGAGAATCCAAAGATGCATTTCCACTAAAGACAGAACTCTTTTCCACGCCTACAAATCGGCACGATGATCAGTCCATCCTTTATCTACACCTTTACTTAACACTAGAACTACCACACCAGTCAAAATGACTGGTACACAATTCTTTCCAAAAATTTTCCAAGTTTATAAGACAGCCATAAAATAAATGTTCTACGTCCATCTCAAAAAACATAAATCACCGAATTGATCATCTTTTCCGCCTCTTGATTCCTCTTTTTTCAAAGTATTAATTTAATATATTTAAATATGATAGATTTAACGCCGGTAGTTCTAGTGTTAACGAACGATCAATTTCACCGAGAATTCTATCTATCCAATTCCGTATGACTTTGTTCGAGTACAATGACTTTGAACGTGAAATTAAACGTGAAGTTACCAAAGAACAATTTATATAATTCGTCCCCGTTAATTGAGTCAGTGTTACGGTCATTAGCATCCGACGTGGCTGATGTATTAAGCTCCTAATGGTCCCCGTCGTTATACCTGCACCCTTCCAAATTATACCCACATCGGCCCCACAAAGAAAAAAGAACAATGTTCAATGAATTATGACCGATCGTCCGGATCGCAGTCCGATCTTGGCAGTTGAAACTTTCACCGACGAAAATCCCAAGGTCGCATGATCGTCCTTGTACCATCGTGATGGGCCTGACCTAGGTCATGGCTGATGAACACCTCAACCGTCAGAGCTCTTCCGGAAAGATCGCCGGGTAATCGGCATTGCCGCAACGCCACCGGAAAGCCGTGTATACGTTGGACCATCGATTATGACAGCTCGATGCCACGAAATTCAATCCCCCGAATTATTATCGACCCAATCGACGCTAATTTGCGATCGCGCAACAGTGATTGATGGGCCTTTCCATTTCGAACGGCCTTGAACCCTCGAGTTTACTTGTGTCGATACCTCGACGACAGAGAGTCTTTGAATTCGTTGAGAGGCTTCTTCTTTGCAATTGAGGCTTACGAGAGATTTCTGCCGGAATAAAAGACGGCGATGCTCGACGATCGTCAGTGACGTAACCGATGATGAATTCGTCAGAAAAGTACGAAAATCAATACGTGAGAATTTAATGTTCGCAATTCCTAGCGTTGCGTAACGCGAAATTAACGTCGAAGGTTGCTTGAAACTTTTAATCTCTTAATATAATAATTTTTGCGCTCGAGCAGGGGTATTTTTTGTAAGAATAAACCGCATGGTAGTGTGTAAATTTCTTAATTTTTAGCAATCTTTGCAAATACGATTATCCTGCCCGGGATAAAGAAATAGCAACGAAAGTTTTGTAAGATCTAAGACGCGTTACGAGTGTCAAAAGTACGAGAATAGTCGAAGGCGTAATTGAGAGTATCATCCCTTTAACACTAAAACTACCAGCATTAATTTTACTATATTTACATATGATCAGTTAAGTAATTTTTGTTTTATAACACAGACGTGGAATATTTACAGCGTGACTCGCCTATCACTTGGAGGAATTTTTAGAAAAAATTGCAAACCAGTCGTATCGACCGGCTTGGTAGTTCTAGCGTTAACCCACTGACTGCCAACTACGAGATATCTCGTAGCTACACTATAAGTTTGAATTAATAAGTTGATAACAATGGCCGAGCGTGTATAGAAATTTTGGAACAAAAATGTTCTTCGTATCATTACAAATGTCGAGATTATATTTTTAATTAATGAAATTAATGTTCTAAAAACTTTCTGTCATCTTCTCAAATTTTAACAAGCAAAGGTAATATTTGCTTAGTTTTCCTGGTAGTGAATGGGTTAACTTCATACCCATCATACAAGCCAGTGTTCCTTCTTCCGCTCGATCACCGATCGAATCGCAACCGATGTCATGGGGTTCTCGATTTCAAGGACTTTTCGTCGATTCGGCTAAGTTCTCGATCAACAATGCACAGCATCAAGTTTGTTAAAATACATTTACGAGCGGGATGGGCGCAACGGCGAAAACAGTAATTTGACAGATACACGCGGCACGGTAATTGGGTAATTGCTATACCGCGGTACGTTCATGAGGATGGGTAATTACTTTCTTGCACGGCACCAACGTCCGGGGTAACGGACTATCACTTTTCCCGGTAAACGTAAGGCTCTGCCTTCAAAGTTTGCTAACTGAGAACATTATTTTCGATTAACGTTCCATCTCGACGGCCTGTACTTTTGTTTAATAATGATCGAGGAAAGACGATTCGTAAGTTGCGTCGCATCTTCTTGCGGGGCTTTTTGAAGATGTGGATTTATATCGATGCTGAGGTCAGGACGTTGAATTCTGTCGATGAGATACCGGATATCGTTAAACAGTCAATTTGCTCGGTAAAGAGAGAGAGGGATTTTAAAAGTTCCTTCGATTGAAATTATTATTCTCGATTAAGATGCTTCTTTCGTTTAACGATCGAACCTTGTGGCATATTTGACAATAAAAAGGACGGTAATAAAGCGATAATGAAGTGTGATAAATAGCGAAGACATATTTTACGTTAAAAGGCTATATCGACGATTTATTGGTATGTCTGACGTATTCCGTGAAATTCCCGTCAGACATCATTAAACTGCCACTTTTCTCGGTAAACGTTAAGACAGCGTGCAAAGTTCGCTAACTGGCAATATTATTTTCAATCGACGTTCCAATGCTACGAGTTATTTTTACTTATTAACAATCAAGGAGAGATTATTCAAACATCGAGAATTTGCATCTTTTTGCGGGGGATTTTTGACGATACGGATTAATCTCGATATGGATATAAAGAAGACGAAGTTTGACGAATAGCGGCTTATTTTCTACCCATGGATTATGTCGACGATTTATTAGCATGTCCGACGTATTTCGTAAATTCCGTCCGGCGCGATTAAATCGATGGAAGTTATTCAATCGCGCGATGAACATTGCGAAATAGGATTTAATGAAATACGGCGAAATATTAGAGCTAAGCTCGAACCACCAACGACGCTCGGTCGTTTCGAGAATATTAATGTTGCGCTGCAATTAAAAGCAGTCGATGATGCCACGAATGATCCTTCAGCGATGATCTTACGATGAGAAATTCAAGAAGCAAATTGTATAATTTGTCTCGTGCAATTAGTAACAAGAGGACAATGTATGTCGAGGATGATGACCCAATAAACTATCACGGTTTCGCTTCTCGAATCGGCGAAAGGATCGTCTCTAGGGCCTCCACACAAAGAACGATGACGACGACGACGACGGCGATCGAGGCAAGTCGAGTATTTGCGCATTCGTGATCGGTATGACCCATGACGCGACCTCTCGAAGATGTTCTACCGATGACACGATCGCCCTCGGGCAAAATTCTTCGGTTCAAACAATCGGAACTCGCGGAGAAGCTTGTAACGATGCGTCGTTATTTTTTCGTCGAATTAACACGCTGGAACTGTGGTTTACGTTATTTTTTAAAGGTGCAGAATGTTGGAAAAAATGTGATTGATGATACTGAAATATTTGCCATTAGTTTGAGAACGAAATTACGTGGAATTACGAGGCAACGGTGACGTTCGACATGTTTGCGTTGAAGAGAAACTTTAATCGTTGAACGTCTTATTATGATATATGAATTATTAGAGGGTGTTTTGTTAATTTTATGCGAGATTTTAATTAACACGCAATATATCAAATGTATTTACATATTATTACTGTTTAAGAATTGTAACAGGATTTGGGGGAGTTAACCTGGTTGCAGAATCAAAGACTTTGACTTTCAATTAATAAATCCGAGTCGAAATTTTTGCCACTTCTAATAAACTTTTGACAAGTTATTATCTAATATACCATAGCCTCAATGGTTCAGAATCCATCTTAAACTGTAGATTCTTGAGAAAATGACGGTAAAACAAACTGAAGAATTTTGTCGATAGCAAAGTGATAAAAGATTCGAATGTAATTAGATATTCATAACATCTCGAAGTTCCAGCAAGAATTTCTTAAATTTTTACTCAGAGACAGCTTCGAGAATTCGTCAAAAATGTACGACGGGAAAGACAGCAGATAAGAAACATAGAATTCGATTTACGATATTCGGCCGGATCGATTCGCGCCGCCCCCCGTCTTTTATTTTCGTTCACCTGGAGAACAAAGGTCGGGATGCGCAAGAGTCACGACCTCCTCGTCGTTATTTATCGACGATTATTTCTTAGGTTCTTTTTGCAAGGAGGTATTATTTTGGACGGTGTTACCAAAGGGTATCCACCTCTCGCTCGGGATAATCGACGACCTTCGGTTGAAAAAATACCCGCCGGGGTCGAGGGTCAACCGGTCCACGGATGCTTCTGGCGACTGTATAGAATTATTTATCTCGGATCCTTTCCTTATCTCGTTGCCACGAACGTCGGGCTACAAAAAGAGATCCCACCACTTCCCCGTTTCTTCGATACGAACGTCATAATTAAAACGAACCTCCGGAGAACGTACCGCGATCTCTGCCCCGCCGGATGCTACACTTTTTGCTCGCGTATTTTAACGCAACGGAACACGCGATAAAGAGAATGGCACAGGTAATCGATGTAAAATGAACATTCGTATCATACTCACCAACAAGCGGCACCATCAGCGTGTAAATCGGCTGTGCACCAGAAGTCGCTCTAGTGATATTTTGCAATTGTGGCAGATAGTCAATGAAGCAGTTCGTGTCCGGTACCAGCTGCCGTGGCCTCACCTCGATTTCCACGGAGACCGAAGACTTTTGCAAAATCGCCTGAAACATACCAAGATCGGCATAGTTAGATAAGACAAGCATTTCCGTTGATTCTATTGCCAGCACGCGCCGACCATCTTCGCAGTTAAGTACCGTAACCAATCGGATTCTAATCAAACGACAGCCAATCGGTAGAAAATTCCTACGACAATTCCGCGAAAGAGGATCTCCTTGACAAACATCACCGTACACCCTCTTCTCTCCGTCTCTTCATCTCTTTCCCTCTCGATCTCTCGCTCCTCATTTCCCTCCTTCTTTCTCCTCGACTTTCATCGAACTTTTACGACTCCCCTAGCAAGAGATATCACGAATCTCCATACTTATTGCACGTACCACTCGCTCGCGTATTCGCGAGGCCGTCGCAGCACGTCGGTGTGTTGCACGCGCGCAGGACGCAGGATGCAACGGAAGACGCATTACCCTCCAATTGAATCCCACGTATGCACACGGTGCATCGTGAAACAGTCGCGCGCGCACACCGCGGAGAACAATGTCGGACCGGCGGCATAACGCGAATGCCAAGTAGCCATTGTTGCAACAAAGGATACGAACGTAATGAGCCCCCTAATGTTGCCTCGCTTCGTGGGACGATGATCGATATACGCTACGGCGTACTGCACCACACTTCGCGAGCCATTGTACACGACGAGATAATGCTTATCCAAAAGATGTAACTACCTAACTGTCCCTAACGACGACCTACAAATGCCGTTGCAGTTTATCAGTCGTGACTGAAACCGGCGCACGCGTTTAACGGAAATAACGTTACGGACTACTCTCTTACGTCTACGGAGATCAATTTTCGCACTTGACCCACTATGCAAATGGGACGAGTCGACGGGGGAATTATTTTTAATACCCTCTAGTACACCGTCGTGATCGTGGAGTACGGTAAATGGAATTAAAGTTGACGGTTCTACGGTGTGTGTTCCAGAGTTTAGAGATTTTTTCCTTTTTACCTGGGGAACTTGATGTTGGCAAAAGAAGTGTTACAGAGTCTTTGGAAAACGTATATTGCCATCGTTTAACGGTATTCGAGATGAAAAATTAAAGTTTTCGATAGTATTTTATTGCGGTGCGATTAAATTTTTTTCAGAACGTTTGAGATTCTAGGTCGCCTTGGCTTTAACCTATTTGGATCACCAATCCGCGCGATGGGAAAATACTTCTACTAAGAGTTTCTTTATTTATTGAAATTTATTATACTTTTTCAAATAACATGAAATTATGAATGGCTTCATATATTACATATGAACTGTCGTGTCATGGATATCACCATTGCGGTGATAAGGGGCAGAGAATGCAATCCGAGCCGTCATGCAAATAAGAGACTAATTCCGTGGAATGGAAGCGATGAACTTTCATAGCAAACGGTAGAATAAAGAATTAAACTTCAAGGTTTTTTGTCTCAACTTCAGCTAAAATGAAAATGTGACTAATTTTCAATTTTATGATACCACGATATCATATCTTTGCAATTCTGTTCAAGACATTTTTTTCCGTTCCAACAAAGATGAAAATGAGACTAAGTTTTAATCCATTCACTGCCAGGAAAACTAACCAAATATTACCTTTGCTTGTTAAAATTTGAAAAGATGACAGAAACTTTTTAGAACATTGGTTTCATTAATCAAAAATATAATCTCGACATTTGTAATGATACGAAGAACATTTTGGTCAAAAATTTCTATACACGCTCGGCCATTATTGTTAACTTATTAATTCAAACTTATAGTGCAGCTACGAGATATCTCGTAGTTGACAGTCAATGAGTTAATCCTATCACACAACGATATCATACCTTTGCAAAGATGTTGAAGGCCTTTTTGCAAATTCGAATAAAAAGAAAATCAGACTAATTTCCTAACCTACGTTACAAATATACTATATCTTTGGAAAGATGTTCAACCCGTTCTTGTTGATACAAGCAAAAATGAAAATTAGACTAATTTCCAATCCTACGGTACAACGGTATTATATATTTGCAATTATGTTCAAGATCTTTTTTCCATCCCAACAAAAATGAAAATGAGCCTAATCTCCAATCCTGTGATACAACGGTATCATATCCTTCCCAACGGTACTTCGAAAATTATTCAAATTCAAAGGATTCATGAATATCGTTCGCATTGTTCCCGCGTTCGCACATCGAGCTCGAGGTGTCGGAAAGCGCGCGAAGAATCTGACGACAAGCTTAATTGTTCGTGAGAGTACCCAGGCAGAATGCAAAAGCGAGACCGCGACATGCACGCTTCGTCGCTCCGTCATGCCGGTACGCAAAATGTCATGCACGTGTCGAACGTTACTCAACCGGCACAATCGAGATTCTGTTGGTCGGTGGAGGAATTATCACGGTATTCTGAGCTCGCAGATTTTAATCTGGAAAGTTTCTGGACAGGATGCTTCTCTGTTACGATACTTCCGTCGACAGTCGCGATTCTTGCAGGAATTGTTTCGCGGAAGGCTTGGAATTTTGGGCAGATTTTTATCGTGCTTGATGTAAAGATTGCGTAAAAAATATTTCTTTCGGATGGTACGAATTTCATCCTACTATATGGCAGACTGAGACAGAATTTTTATCTTCGTTGCGGTGGTAGCATTAAAGTTTGCATGGTTAAATTTTCTAAGCTTCGGTCTTATCACACTTTTCTTTCAAGGCATAAAATAGCTCTGACTATCCGACACTCTTTGGAGTTTGAGGAAATTCGTGTATGGCTTCGAAATATAGCTTACTAACGCTAAAACTAACAAGTCTAATTTATAGGGGAGCCATATAGTAAATATTCCACTTCTATCTTAAAAAACAAAAATTACTTAACCGATCATCTGCTTCACCTGTTGATTCCTCTTTCTCCAAAGTACTTATCCGGAATATTTAACCCTTTGCACCCTTTGCATTTACGAATATGTGAATATGATTTTCCTATTGAAATTGCTTCGAGTTGCTGATAATATAAATGAAAAAAAACTTTGAGTGCAAAGGGTTAAATATCATCGATTTAAAGTCGGTAGTTCCAGCGTTAAAGCGTGTCTTACTGTCTCAGAAATAATTCCACCACATAATTCTTTTTTCATTTCCAACATACAAAATGATTTTGCAAACAATCTACGATTTCAAATGTAACTCTTAAAATGTTCAATATCAAGTATCCATCCCCATAGCACTTCAACCCCACGGGAACCATTGAAAAATATCCCTACAAATGAACAACGAACCAGGTAAAAATCATTTTACGAATAAAAAAATTCGAAGACCGAGATTCTCTAATGAAAATAGCGGAGGACGTTAAAAGGGGTGGTTGATCGCACTCGAGAGACAATTGAATACCTCGCTACTGGCGGCATTCGCTCGACTAGACAGCAACTTGTGAATGAATGGGGACACCTGCTTCGATATTCAGGTGGGCACGCCAAGTATATTCATAAGCGTGTACGCAAGTCGTCCGTTCTAGTTAGAGAGGACGGAGATTTTAATCCGAAGACGATCGAGACACGTGCAGCCATCGAAAGGGAAAATAGTCGGAGGATCGTCGAGTCGTGAAACGAGGACTTTCCGCGATTAATTACACTTGCAATTACGACCATGTTTTGTTGACACCTTTATTTCTAGTTGTACAAATTTGACGAATGCTCGAATAGGAAAATATGAATCGATCGAAACTTATGGATCTGGTAGAATGCGCTCTAACATTTCTCTAAACTCGATGCTAGACATTCGAATTTCTTCCTTTAAATAAGATACCATTGTTATTCCCAAAAGTAATCACGGCAACGAATTTCTACGATTCGTGACACGCATGCGTGCAAGAACTTGGCATACGAATCTCAATTTTGTGTTCATGCTACTATGAACGTGTGCCTGGCAGTTCCTCCTTGGCTGGATAGATTTTTCTAGCGTCTACTTTGTGGTTGAAGCATGAATATTAGAAGATGCGGTGGTTTTTGTAGTCAATTATAGATTATATAGGTGATATTTTTGCAAAGTTTCCGGTCGTAAAATGTCGTCTCCCAGAAAGGATACCGTCGTTACATAAACGACGAATAATCAGTGCTTATCCAAGAAACGATACGTTTTTACTACTTTGCTACTTCCTACGCGTTTCTTTCTCTTCCTTATTATCATACGTTGCTTATTTTGTATTACGTGGATAAGAACTATCATTTGAATATTTAATTCCGCTGAAAATAGCTACAAATTCCTACTAGGTTCAACGTTCAACCTTTTACGAATGAGCTTGAAGTTTTTTAAATTACATAAAATTACTTTTCACTTATCGATGCTTCCACACGGCAAATCATTCGCGAATTTCTCTTCCTCCGATTCTCTACGTTTTCCAATCGACTATAATCCGTCCTAAATACACCTGCAACTTCGTGCTACATCCAACGTTTGTTCGATCATTTACGGCTTTAATTTTTCAAAAATTACATCGCCCTTCCCTCCAAGTATTTGCAAACATTGTCACCTAAATCCATTACGGAGAATGTTAATAACAATATTTTTCATTTTTCAGCATTTCCCAATCATCCAAAATCCAAAAAAAATCCACTCTCATATTCTCCTCCAACTCTTTCACTTCCCACATTTCGCCGCCACTCATCCGCAGAATCGCGAGTGCGAAAAATAAAGGAGGAGGAATGCCAGGCTTTACTCCCGTTTAAATTATTCGCGAATTCCTAAACGAGCGAAGGCGTACCGTTGCGTACGAGGGGCCTCCCGTCGGGCCCCCCTGTCTTCGTCACTTTTCCCGAGTCCACGGCCCTACCTAGTCCCCTCGCACCTCCGATTCCAGCGGCACCCTTCTTCCACGACGAGTGGCTCGTGAGAACCCGCCTTGAATCACGCACCGCGGCTCTAACGCCCGCGCATATTAAGCACACACCGACATCATACCACATGTGCAAACTTCAGCGCCTCTAGCAACATTGTAAATGCTCAACACTCGCGGAAATTTACTCGCGTCGCGTTACGGACAGGTTCGCCGCACGAAATCACGGGGGGTTTATGGCGACGACGAGATTAGTGAGTCGTAAAAATAATGCGCTTATGTTGTCGAATTGCAAGGCGGTTACTGCAGATTTTTCTGTGGGAGGATTGGAGTTTGGCTTGGGGTACAATTTTTGCGAGGAAAATTTTAAAGCGGGTATTGTGGGTAGGGTGTTAACCCTTTTAGTACCGGGCGACGATACGTCGTCTTTTGCAACACTCCTGATGCCGCGCATTATCACATTGTCATAGTTTTTTCATGTAATATCAGTAATTTTATTATTGTAAATATCAATACTTGCGGATATTTACTCGCGTCGCGTTACGGACAGGTTCGCCGCACGAAATCACGGGGGGTTTATGGCGACGATGGGATTAGTGAGTCGTAAAAATAATGCGCTTATGTTGTCGTATTGCAAGGTGGTTACTGCAGATTTTTCTGTTGGAGAATTGGAGTTTGGTTGGGGTACAATTTCTGCGAGGAAAATTTTGAGGGGGAGTATTGTGGGTAGGGTGTTAACCCTTTTAGTACCGGGCGACGATACATCGTCTTTTGCAACACTCCTGACGTCACGCATTATGCGATTATCATATAGTTTTCTCATGTGATATTAATAATTCTATTGCAAATAATTGCAAATACTCAATTGATGCTTTATACTGCGTGTTCTACATGAGTCGTTTATTTTGGAAGTGGAATAAGTCAGTTTATTTTTAAGTCGAGATATTAGGGGGACCGGAAAGTAATGTCGTTTCTCCAGATATTTTGCTCAAAAATCAATTGATTTTTATCGATCCGACATTGAAAATTTGCACCCTAGATGACAAAAGGTTCTTGATAACGAGGGTGATTACATCATTCAGTAAAAATAAAAACTTCCTACAAACTTATTTGTTTGAATTTAATTTAAAAAACGACATTACTTTCCGGTCCCCCTAATATTTAGGGTTTGCGTTTTCACGTATTTAAAAAATTCGATGCCAATTTTCGAGAAGAACGGTCGCTCTCTCGTAACTATATTAAATAGTAGACTCATGAAAAAATAAAAAAAAGCAACATTATAAATTTACTATAATTCCGACCGTTAATTGGGCGTCTCGAATTTCCTCAACAAACTTACTTTACCGTACGCTGCCCATTGTTGCAAGTACACCTTTGATTATCGATGGGTTATCGCAGTATTTATGCAACACCTTTGTTTCCTTAGATTTTAAATTAGTCCGCCGCTTGGGAACGCGTTCGGAGAATATTCCCGCGCGTGTAAGAAATTTCATTCAACCAACAGAGACGGGATGAGAATCAATTAACGGTATCGCATTCCGGGCAAGCGACAAACCCCGCTACGATAAGAATAATGAATCGTATAATCTGCGTTATTTCGCAAAAGAAAAAGAAGAAGAAATAAAAAACTACGTCCCCGGAATCACGTAGAAATAGCATAGGGTAAATGGGTTAGAAAATGCGGATTCCACTATTTCCGATCGATTCGTGAATAAATGAGAATGCCGAGAGACGTCGGCTAAGATTATCTAAGCTCACGTCGAAGATAAAGGCGAAGAGAGAGGAGTCACGGCAGGTTTCCAGCTATCTTTAAATGATATATCATCACCCGGAAATGTTCTCCTCTGCGATAGACGCAAAGAGGACCGCGTTAAATTTACACGCTCGGCTCGTCCGCCGCATTTGTACCAGAATGCAACCGGGCCTTGCCTTCAGGATGCGAGCAGAGAAGGATCGATGCGAAATCTCGCTGAATATGCGCACGGTTTTAATGTCCCGATCGATATCTAGACAATGCCCATAGAGTTATTCTTGCCGGCGAAGAACGAAGCGGAACCTTTAAACGAGTTCAGAGAGTCCTTCGTATCTCGATCCATTTTCCAGGCAATAGGCGGGGGAATAGCGTATGCCGAATGCCATCCTCGTATAAAAGAAAATCGTTAAAAACTCCATGACCGTGGATAACACTTGAGTTTCGATATCCGTACACCTCGCTCTTTCGTTACAATGTAGTCGTTATCATTTTAGTTGCCTCCTTTCGTGACGTCGGTACAGTTCGGCGGCCGTTTATGAGTCTCCTCTTTTCCTGGCCCTATCCTTTTACCCACGTTTGACAATGGTTACTGATAATACCGGCGTATGCAGGTGTACTGCTTTATTGGCACGATACTTCAACGATCGCTGTTTAAGATAAGGAGGACGGAAAATTCCGGAGATGGGATCTCCCTCGACGAAGTTATTACGTGGAAAAGTTTACCATATAAATGTGCACGCTCCAGAGGGAATGTATAATATTGATATAAAACGGTACTAGCTGTGTTTTGGTATTCATGAATTACCAAGGATCATTGCCAGACAGTATATGAAATGTTAAATATAGCGTTCGGTAAGGTGGCTTTAATTATAAATATTATTATTCTATGGTTCGACGATAGGCTCAGTTATGCTTTATTTGGATTTACCGTTTACGGTTCAATTAGAGAGTTTCCTAACTTGATAAGAGAATTTTTCCGATATGGAAGTTAAATATGCATACGGTCGACGGAAATGGTTGGTACACTTCCTACACGATTAACCCGTCCAGGTAAATCATCATTAGTACGGTGAAATGAAACACAGAAAAGGGATAAAGATCGAACGAGTGCGGTAATGTGAAATCGAGGAGGATAAGGAATCACCACGGCACTCGGGTACGTTCGAATTCGTTTTATTATCGAGCTCCACCTCCGACGGAATTAGCAAACAGGGTTATACGCACGATATATTAAAGATAATCGCATTCATGAATGCAACAGTTGCGGCTACAACGTTCCAGCCGCGTGTAATGGCGCTCGCAAATCAGATTGGTTCCTCGTGCGATCATAAACTACTCCCACGTGAGAATCCGAGCGACGACAAGCACCGAAACACCTGAAAACTTCGGCTGCTACCCCGGCGCCACCTCTAAGAACCCTGTTACAGGACCAACGTGTCGTTTCGGCACAATCCTTTTGGAAAGGGCGTGCAGAGTGTTTCAAAATTATTTGTCGTGGCTCTCAGGGGTTGTTCTACACCTTCGATTGCATAGAGATTTGAAAAAAAACGTCGCAAATTTCTCTGGTTCTTTTTATTACCTCATCGCATTCGTCTCGTTGCGCAGGTAAAATGTCTGAGAGGAATCATGAGTCAGAAACGAACCGTTCTCTCGTAAATTAATTTTTAATCGTGTCTCCGTGATCGAATTCACTGGAAATGAATCTGGATACAAATAAAAATAATTTTGAAGCGACGAAATGATACGTCTGGGTATTTTTGTAAGTGAAAGCTACGCTATTTTGAAGGTAATGTGTGCTGCGCGTTAGATTTGCGGTTATGGCTTGAGCAAATAGTGTCTTTTAGTAAGGTGAGAATACTCTTGCAAAAAGGTGCCAAGTGGGAAGATTAAAAAGAGAAGAGAAGAACTGTTCCCACTTGCCGTATTTGAAGAGGATAAAAACCTTGGTGCGAACAGAACGGAGATAAAGAATACTCTTGAAACAACGTTGATACTTTGCTTTATAATTGTATCGTTATTAACACTAGAACTACCAAACCAGTCAAAATGACTGGTGCACAATTTTTTCCAAAAATTCTCTAAGATTATAGGAGAGTCATAGAATAGATATTCTACGTCCATCTTATAAAATATAAATTACCGAATCGATCATCTTTTCCACCACTGAATTCCCCTTTTTTCAAAGTACTTATTTAATATATTTAAATATAACAGATTTACCGCCGATAGTTCTAGTGTTAAGTCTCCTCTACTACAAATTTGAATCGGCCAATTTCTGAAGTATTTAGAAGCCAGAAATTTTACTACACATAGAAAAGGTATTGGAAGAATCACCGGATATAATTTTGACGTACAATATTTATAGTCATCACGGTCAAGTCCAAAGTATCGATTAATCCGCCATCGAATCCCTAAAAGAAAAGCAAATCGGTGACTTCAATGAATGATACCCGCGCGAAGTAGAATGAGGAAAGACAGAAGCAGACACGGCTGACGTCTCGTCCCGAGGGAAACAGGAGGCTGAATCCCCGGGAAAGCTTGGAAATTAATGGAGGTTCATTGAGGTAGTCCCTGCAAAGAGCGACTAGTTCTACGTACCCTCGACACGAATCCATCCTTCCTGTACAACCTGAAGACACTCAGTCTCCGGCTGTTCTGAGAGTGCTTCGGTGCAACGACGCAAACATTGACATTGTCACGAGCTGTACCACTCTTCTTCTTCCTCTCTCCTTCTCTCTTTCTCTCTCTTACTTCTTTCTGGATTGTGGGGAAGCACCGCACAGTCTGAAGTGCATCCGAGAAGAAGACCACAAAAGAGTGTTTGCACTGTCAATGACTGAACTAATAGAAACGACGTGGAACGATCCCTCGGTGCCAGGTCTTCAAGAGGAATTCCAGGTGTCGCGGAGTGGCGCGTCTTTTAGATTTTCACAGACGAAACGTGCATTCTTGAAATATTTTTCCGCCTCCGACGGAAATCTTGAGTAAATTGAAAACTCCGGCAGACGGTGAAGAGCGAAGGGAGAGAGAGAGAGAGGAGAGACTCGGTACACGAGGTGTACGACAGTTGCCGATATAACGGCAGCGTCTTTGAACGAGAAACGTCCTTCTTGCCAAGGAGCTCGACGAATTGAAAAGAAAATCATGCCTCGGGCTGTTCCCGCGTGACGACGGAAAAAAGTAAATCGCCGTCTGTGTATGCACATACAGGGAATTTCGTTTTGCACGACTGGAAGGCCATAATTTGACTTCCTAAGTGACGGGAACGATTCGTTTGACTGGTTGCACAAATTTTTACGTAACACTTCGAAATTTCTGCACGGCAAGAACTTTAGATATAACGTATCTCTTGTAGTATTTTGTCCAGCTGCAACACCGCACAATCCTCTTTACATTCTAAACAAATATATTATATTTCCCGATGTACCTAATTTTTTAAAATACAACAAAAGAAAATTCGCTCTCGGTAAAAAATACCTTCTCGCGCGCTTTCAAGTTTCATCCTCCAAACGTTAGAAAATTCTACGAAAAGGTTAATACACGACCTTTGCGGAAGACAACCCCAGCGTAACGAACATGAATCATCTTGCAATAGGTTTCCCGGCCTCGTCGAAGCAATATTGCTGTTTTGCCAGGGAACACGAGACCCCAGGGAAAACGAGTGTCTCTTAATATCGAGGAAATTAAAGATTTCTCGTAGCCGGGCCAACCGGGCCGGCCATTACCCGTACCGCCATCGAGGGACAATGAGTACAATATCCTTCTCGTTCGCCGACAGACCCCTTATTTCAGGGGTGACACCAGAGAGAAACGTTATCTCGGGCCTGCAGATGATGCGAGGGTGAGCCTCGACCACGTGTGTCTCCCATGAGACCGACCGCCTGGTAATATTTCCACCATAAAACTTTGAATATAGCGGCTTCTGGTACACCGGCATTGCGCTCGCAAGTTGCATGGGGTTCTGGTACACGTATCGTCGCGGGAAAGCGAGAAGGAGAAAGGGGAGTTAGCCGAGAGAAGGGTGAATATGTAGGATTGTACGATGGGTTTTATGGGGTAGCCGACAATGAGATTTTTAAGGACGGTTGACTGTGGAGGAACGGTGGAAAAACAGATACCAGAACTACACGGGGATTAATTATTAACGGAGAGAATTTACTCGGTGAGTTGGGCAAAATTTGTGGAAATGTAAATTGGTATATGTTTCACCGTAAAATGGAATGTTTAGTGGGGCGAATTTTTTAATTGTCTCTTGAACGATTTAACGGATATTTCTGCGAGCAGCAATAAGCAAGTTGCAAGTGCAACTTTAGGGATCGTGTAACGAGATAGCGACTGCGAGTACACGATATTAATAGCATCGTTATTACTTGCGAATGTAAAGTCAACTGTGTAATCCCGTGCCAACAAAGTAGCACGATGGGGCAATAGCGTACATTAATTTAAGGACGTGAGGAATTCCGAAAACGGATCGGACGTTGTAACGACGTTCTAACGACACGAGGATATCCCCGATAGAATTAACTCGTATTACAAACGATCGGCTGCACGCGGGATAAACTATCGTTAACCGTCGGTGCACGTGAAATTGCGCTGAAATGTAAATTAACTCGAATCGCGACGATTAGCCGGGGGAATCGGTGAAGTGTAGAAAATCGTATCTCAAACGACTTCCTTCGAATATTCCACCAAAAGGAGAAAGAGATCGGAGGGATATATATATAGAGAGAAAAAAAAAGAAGGAAAGAAGATCCGAGGCTTCTCTCGCGCCATAATCTTTCAGCCATTATATATCCTAGCTCCGCACAGAATAGTTCGCGGCGATTAAAGTTAATGAGATCCTCGCAAACGGAGAGTCGAGATCCTCGGTGATCGCTGTTACATCTTCGCTGATTATTCGCCCTTTGCCGGTGGATCTAGACGATTTCGTTCGTCCGAGCTGCACACTTTGCATAATTCGAATTTCGTCGACGTTTCGTTTTTTTTCTCTCTCCACTCGCTGGAAGTCGGATAGTTCCAGTGTCCTCTCCACTAATCCGAGCGGAGTGACTCGAGTCAACCCTCGACGACTATGCAACCGTGACCGAGGGTGATAACAGGGGCTGGAATGGGACCCCATAGGATGCCTCTAATTGTACGTATTTGCCGCATATTTATACGACTGTTTTATTCAAATAAACCGAGCGCTGGTTACTCCGACGACGACCAAGGGGACCTGGATACGTTTTAATCTCGTTCAGAACGGTCCCGTGGCATCGGGGCATTAAGTTTGCGCCTACGATTGCAGCCACTAAAACCACGGTGCAAGATAGTGCAGGTGAATTTATTCAAGCACATCGCGGTAATGGGAGAGGAGCGTTTGAAAGAAGTCATCTCTTCGCCAAGGGCTTTGCTGACATTGCGCCGTGAGCGGGTCGTTTCTAATTTTATAATTATAATTGTTCGTGTTCTATGGCTAGTTTAATACCGTGGACGAAGCAGAGCTCTAAAGGAGCCACGGAGAAGAGACTGATACAAATGAGACGGCATTAAACACCGTGAATTATGAAAAGAGCGGAGATACGGCGAAAGTCATTTAACCCTTTTGGTATGGTCGCGGACGAGAGATAATGGTGGACTGGATGGCTTATGGGGTTTAACGGCCACGGAACTCGAGTACCGGCTGTGAAAAATTTATGGGAGATTCTGGTGCATTCTAGAATGGAAGCCCTAAAGAAGAACTGCAACGATAGATGTAAAAGGATGTTTGAATTTCGTAAATATTTCTGCCTAGTCCTTGGAAATTTCAAGTAGAATACATAATCGCACTGGCAAGGGTAGAAACGGAAATTCTACCAGGAACGTTGCCTAAAAGTAAAATCTAGCGACGTTATATATATTATTATTTAAATACAACGAATAAGGAACTTTAAGGAAAAATTCAAGAGGAGAAAAAGATGATCGATCAGGTAATTAAGGTTTTATAAGAAAGAAATGAAATATTTACTGCATGAAATCAATTAGTGGAATTTTTAGACAAAATTGAGAACTGGTCATTCTCACCGCCCTGGTAATTTTAGTGATATAGCTTTTCAAGCGATGCAACCAGAATCTTTTTCTCCCTATTGCTTGCATCGACAGATCAATGCTTAAAAAATTGTACACGTTCGTTTTCAATTTCTACCAAACTCTTCGTAACCAATGTCATCGACAACCGGTAAAACCCTCTACCCAAAAGGATGAATTTCAAGATTGAATCCTTCAACAAAGTATCTCCGTGGGCCGTTTGGACCTTTCGCCTTTCTTTCAACCTTTCGTGCTCGATCATCGGCGACGTTAAAAGAGCAAGGTAAAAGAGTACACCTTTTAAAAAAGAGAAATGCAGAGAGGGTAAAACGAACAACGTTATAAAGAGGTACCCTCCGGAGTGTCACGACAGGTGTCCGTCTTTTGCGGCGCTTCCCTCGAGCCAACCTCTCTTCATCTCCCACCCTTTTTCTCTTTCTTCTCTCTCTCCCTCTCTCTCGTATCTTCCTCTCTCTCCCAGAACATCGCAGCATCCCCGATACGTATAATTTATTCATACGCCGTCACGTCACCGCGGCCGACGAGAAAAGATATAACGAGTGCGAGCGGCATAAATCACAATAAAGCGTATCGTTTATTAACGATCTCATTTAACCGCGGCACAAATAACGCCGCCAGGAACGAAGAGCAGGCCCGTGCGTGCATCTCGAATGCAATTCGTATGGGAATCGCGCCGGCATTTATATTCCGTGCGGTGCTCGGCCTCTGCCTAAACGATTGCGCGGAAACGCCGAATGCAACGATAAATTATCCATTATGTTGCGCGAATACGCGAGAGCCTGCGAATGGTATCGATTGACCAAACCCCCATACCCCCGTCCTCCTTTCTCCTCGCCCCCTTTCTTCGAACCCCCATCAACCGCGTTTTCATGGCTACGGGATGGCAATGTGTACCGATGGCCCGCGGCTACCGGGGACGTCGATGATGATAATAATGATGATGATAACAGTGGCAATAATAACGATCATTATGCTTCGCCACCGGTGTACTGTACTTACAATGTACGTGGAATTCTGCCAATTGCCTGATTGTCTTGCATCGAGTGGAAAATTGTATCTCGTTGATGCGAAAACTCGGTGATTTTTCATCGCGGATTTCGAAGGGTGAGAGCAGAATTCATTTTGAGAATGATAGGACGAAATTAATTTGAGGAATAAATTATACCTTTGAATTTCGTTTTTAGTGTCTCCATTGCAGAAGTGTAGTTTGCCATAGAAATTTGTGGGGGCTCTAATTAATTTGAGGAATAAATTATACCTTTGAATTTCGTTTTTAGTGTCTCCAGTGCAGAAGTGTAGTTTGCCATAGAAATTTGCGAGAAATCTAATTAATTTGAGGAATAAATTATACCTTTGAATTTCGTTTTTAGTGTCCCCAATGCAGAAGTGTAGTTTGCCATAGAACTTTGTGGGGATTCTAATTAATTCGAAGAATAAATGATACCTCTGAATTTCGTTTTTTTAGTGTCTCCATTGCAGAAGTGTAGTTTGCCATAGAAATTTGCGACAAATCTAATTAATTTGGGGAATAAATTATACCTCTGAATTTCGTTTTTTAGTGTCTCCAATGCAGAAGTGTAGTCTGCCATAGAAATTTGTGGGGGCTCTAATTAATTTGAGGAATAAATTATACCTCTGAATTTCGTTTTTTAGTGTCTCCATTGCAGAAGTGTAGTTTGCCATAGAAATTTGTGGTAGTTTCATTTAATTTGTAAAATTCGGTTTAATTAAGTGAGTATTGTTAACGATTTTTTCGATCATTGATTGACGATTGTAGTGAAAGTGGCAATAACGATGATTATACTACAGCAATAACGATGATGGCACAAAAGGAAACTGCACTCGCTATGCATACGGAATGGTGCCAATAACCTACCCCATATGGCGTGGACAATTAATACTCATAGTCGGGGAAATGCAACGAGTTTCCGTCATGGTTTTCAGAGGGAGCGAACGAATGAGAACAGATAGGAGAGTCGATCATATTATCGCTAATTCTGCGAATATAACGAAGGGTACTTCGGTGTTGGTCTCCCTTCTATTCCATGGAAAATGCGAATTGTAATACTTGTCAGCAACGATGTTTCATTTATGGAAAACATTGCCTGTAAAATATACAATTTCTCTCACCTTTCACAAAATTAATCCGCGATATATACATTTATTTAGATAAAATCATTGAATTCTAAAAAAGAAGCATAAAACGAAGGTCAGGAAATGGTATTAAAGTTTTCACACTTCTAAAAATTTGCAAGTTAAAGCGAAATTCTACCCGACAGACAGCAAAAGAGCGTCGCTAACAAAAGGTAATTAGTTTAGAGTAATTAGCTGCTCGAGTTCTCTTTACTCTTACTTTTCACCTTCGCCCGACACCGTCTTTCCATCTGCCATCGTCACGGTCGACCTTCCTCGTCAAAAGTGAACGCATAACCGACGTTTTAATCGTACTCCGTGTCTGCATTAGACTTTTTCCTCTTCCTTCCATGCCGTACCGATAAAATAATCCCATATTTTTCAGCGCGGATGCAGTTTAACGTGACTTTACGATCGAGCAGCAAAATGATTTTAATGAAACTCCTGTTAATAATGGCGCCGCAATATAAAATATATCCTCGCGAATGCAATTGCTGATACGTACCAAGGGTACGGAATGATTCACGGAATATTCCGCGTAATTTCCTTAAATCACTTTGACGTTGATGATTAAAATCTCTTGAATTACGAAGTAAAATGTTTTGTAAGAATGCACGGCCATACTTTATCTTATTACTTGTGTACCACTTTTAGAGATGAGGCAAACATCGTCCTCCGTTCATCTCTGAGGCTGCTCTCCTGGCAAGCGTAATAGCACCTTTTGCAAATCTACGTTGAAAACTTCGGCACAGTTTGCAGAAAAATGGAACGACCAACTTCACCACCTTTGTCTCGTGCCAAGGTCTTTGCGCGGAACGATAACTTAACTCGATGACGTTTGTTTTAATTAAAAGTCATGAAAATAAGAGTGCTAATTAAGCCAGAAACTCCATTACGCTCTCGACAGAGGAGTATATCCTTTCCCTGTGAAAAGTACGTCCTCTGGGGTGTACGCAGAGGTTATCAGAAATCGTAATAATTTACCGAGACACTACACGCCATTCCAAATCTGCGGATTTGGCGTGGAATTAAGAATTTCGCGTGTAACATTCCGCGGGAAAGGACGTTTTAAATTGGGTCTCCAGTGCGTACGCGATATTTATTGCTCGATATAATCTGAGAATAATTAATTCGAGTACAAGAACGTACAGTACTTCCGTTTCGTTCGAGGCAATCTCGGGAAAAGAACCTTCGCGAGGAAACGGAGAACGTGATAGACATACACGACGGAGAAATTTCGAAGAGTGGGAATAGATCTAACCCATTGCGCAAACACGACGATTCGCAGTAATTGCGAAACGAGTAGGTGACACTCTTTATCTTAACTATTATTTGTAATTAGCGACGAACGGTCGTTAACCTCGTGGACTTGAGATCTACGTGTACTTCGAGGACTTCATTCTCGAGTTAAACCGACGAATTATTGTAAACTCTAGAATAAAGTTTGCAGAAAAAAAGTTTCATAGACTTACTCAAACTGTCCAATGATCATTTAGATCTCAAACGAACTCATCGGGAATTTCAGGCGCAAGAAATTCACCAACGATAAGTTGCTGTTTCATTCTGAACTTTACCAATCGCGAGAAAATTTCCATAAAAATTCTCCTGATTTACGGAGATAGAGGAATGGAAGAGTTAATAATTCGGCGCTGAAAGGAGAGACGATAAAAATTCATCGTTCCTCCGCAACTTCCTATCCGATAATCGAGTTTCACTCGGCAAATATTTTCTCGTCCGGGAATAAATTCGAGCAACTACCGGGGAGGAACGTTTTATATGTATATTTCACGAAGGTACGCGGTTCTTCTTCGTCTCCATTCTCGCAGCCCTTGCGCGCTTTCTCTTCTTCGCCCCTTTGCAGCATCCCCTTTCGTTTCGAACGAGCAAGAAGCCTCCCCTGGGATAGCAATCTAGCGTTTTCGCTGACGAAAGAAATATTAAGGCGCCGGGTTCAAGGGGAACGACCGTAAAATTCGGATCGCTCTAATTGGCCATTCCTCTTGGAACATCGACACGCGTAGGTACGATATCTTTCCCTCTTTTTTCTTTCTTTTATTTCTGCGTGTGTAAAATTCCAAAGTTAACGTGCAAGCGAAGAATCGAGAACATTCAAAGAAATTCCTGGGATAATAACAGAGAGTCTGTATCGCATTGAATGGTTTATTTTTAAGCCTGTCGCGAACAGTTCCGAGCGGAAAATAACGTTGGAATCGTTGAACGGTGAAGGATGGAAGGATGAGAGTAAGAGAAGGGAGAAAAAAAAGGTTATAATAATTCGGCATAATTGCCAAATTGCAGGCCTTTGGATGCCGTAAGATTGATGCCGAAACGGACGGTATTATGGAAGAAAATGGGACTACGAAAGTGCGGCGAACTAACTCGAACGATCGCGGAATAAATACGGCCGAAAGAGATCCTCTTTGCTTGGAATCTTCGGTCGGTTACCCTTGGAGAGGAGTCGGCAATTAGTTTGCTTCTTTTTTCACGCTACAAGTGGCACACGCAACGAGCGAGAAAAAAACCGGCGAACGGGCCGAGGTCCTAATTAAATTTTGGTAAACACAGCCAGTCCTCTTAATTATGGCAGACGAAATTGCGAGATCCAATTAGCCTATTGCCTAATCGTTCGGTGTGTAGAGGCTATGGGGAGAGAGATCGAAGAATTACCAGAAACACCTGGTCCATTTGGTTGGGGAAGTCCGAACGGAAGTCCCGGGAGGAGAAGAAACGAATTAGTATCTATTTGGAGAGAGACTGTTTACGTTTGAAAAACAGAAACAGTTTCATTGCAATGGGGATAATAAATTTATCCATTAATGAAAAGAGATTCTACTGAGTTACGCTATTGGAAAGTATAAAATAGAAACGTTAATTCATAATTTTACCGATTAGTTTTAAATTAGATTATTGGAAGATAAATCAGTAGGATCGAAGTATCACAGCGGATGTTGCAAGTCTGCAATCTGAATTATTTTACCAATTAGTCGTTGGTTAAGGAAGTGAACTCAATTTCATTAAATTCGGTACGGTTGATTGTTCATTCTGGCGCAATAATAATAGTAGGTTAAATTCAAATTTATTTATCAGGGAAGAATTGTGACCAGTTGTATTATTGGAAAGTTTAATTTATATCTATATATTCAGAATTTTACCAGCCTTTTTTACATTAGAATATTCAAAAGTAAAATACGACCATCCACGTGTCAAGATCCTTGAAGGAATCACGAGAACTCCCGAGGTCGACGTTTCTCGAATCACGCAAATCGAAATTTCGTCGTTGTCGCTCCGCGGCTCGATATAATTATTTCACACGAACGAAACTTCTTTTTCTTAATTTCCAACGATCATTTCACGCTTCTTACCCTCTACAACGGTTAATTAATCTTCCTCGCATCGATGTGCCTGTCGCTTCGGCGTACGGGACGGTTAAATTTTAATCGCGTGTCAATTCCCTGCCAGGAATACGTTTCAAATATCTTAAATTCCGGTTTATTTACATATGTACATACTTTACAGTACACCGTGGAAAAAGAATCCCTCATTAAGTTGGTCGTCACAGCGGAGCAACTCTCTGGGAAATGGATGATATTCAAGTCCAAGCTTATATTTCCCCTGAAACGACGTTTCGCCGGGAATAAAAACATGGCCGATGAAAGAAAAGAGAAGAAAAAAATACAAAGATCACGAGATATTTATAATATTACAGAAGTAACTATTAGCCGATCATCTAACTTTAAATCTCTTAAAGATCGTAACGCGACCAGCCACGTAATGACACGATCGTCCACATCTATCCGATACGATAATAATTTTCACTCGGGCACAGATAAAATTACGGGCAGTATCGTACGCGTACGATAATCACGGTATTACGTTAATTGAACCGACGTTTCCTATTATAGAACTATTCGAATGCAAAAGCCCACGGAGGCCGGGACGACGATGCAATTTCGAAAATATCCCGACGATGTAATAACGGGAACTGTATGGGAGAACCGAGGTCGGTATTGAAAAAGAGAAGCCAGCAGGAGATTTTCACGTCGAGAGAGCTTCTTACCCTGAACTTAGGATCGCGTATGAGGCCACTTTAATTGGCATAATAAACCTTTAAATAGAAACCTCGTGCATGGGAGCGAATGGCGTGTTAAGAAGTCGTCGGTGATGTTTTCTGAATCCGCGACGAGCGGTATTCCCCTTCACTGCGACATCAACCTAAACGTTTCAGGTTTGGGTGCATGTGCACGAGGAGACGTGGAACACGAAAGCGAGGAAGGAAACATCGTGTTACCGATCCTCGAACGTACGAAAACTCGACACGCGTGTGCATCGTGGTGTTCTTGCTTGCCGAGTCTTTGCTTTCGTCGTTTTTCTGCGTTTGGGAATTTCGTGTTTCGGTAAAAATACGAATTTATCGGGTTGCATGGGAAATTACACTGTATCAGGTGCGTACGATAATTATGGTGTTACTTTAATTAAACTGGCGTGTTCGAAATGCTCGAATGCGACTTGAGAGGATTGGAGACGGGGAAGTTTCGAAGTATTTTTAGAAGTATTAAAATCGTTGAAAGTATGAATGATTTTTAACAGTATACTATTTCAATATTGATGAATTTGTTGCAGGTAAATCTAGAGAAGAGTTGTCATCGATTTTGTCTGATTGAATTCTATAAATATGAGAGTACTTTTAGACATATATTACATTCCTTGACTATACTTAGAAATGTGAAGATTTGTTAACATTATACCGCTTGGACATTGCTGAATTCGTTACAAGTAAATCCAAAGAATAATTACAGAATTCAATCAGGCAGTATCGATTAGATCCGAACTATCGAGGATCGCCTTAATTCCCTGTCACGCTTCAAACGTGGCAGATTTGTTGCTTCAACGTATGAAGTATAGGACTTTTTTTTTAACTTTAATTCAACGATCGAAAACCCGTGTCCGTCGTGGAAGAGCGCAGCGGAGAAGCCGCCGAACGAAAATAGATCGAAACGTCGCTCGATCCCGAAGAATCTTGATCCTGTCAATTTAACAGACTTTACGCTCGACTGCAAAAAATATAATCGAGAGGTCTGAACGTAATCGAATACCACGGTAGATAATCGACCGGCCGTTGCAGAAAAAAAAAGGGATAGGAGAATAAATCTCTTCCCGTGGCTACGTCCTTCGTATCATCGTGTATTACCGTTAACTCAGCCCTTGCGATTGCGCCGAGGAATTCATTTCGTTCTTTTTCCCCGTCCGTGGATTGCGCCCGGTCACCTTCGTCGTTCAACCGCAACGAGAAAACCCGTTCGATAATTCAACGGGCCCAATGCGACCGAAGAAAACGATGCTCAAATACCATTACGCGTAAGCAGAAAGTATATTTACGCCATTCTCATTTTCACGCGGTAATTAGAGAATCATTTATCGGCTGAGAATTAGCAAACCTGTTTGGGGTGCAATGTGGCAAGATGTAAGACAAATCTGCATTTTCTGCTGGAGCAAATGAATTTTTACACAAATTTTATAGGACAGGGGATTGTTTGTGTTCATAACGACGGAATGTTTTTATACTTTTTGGCCGATCAGAAAAAAATGAATTTGTAATATACCGAGCAGAAGGAGAAAGTAAATCTACGCCATTTTCAGTTTCACGCGCTATTGCAGAATCATTTATCGGATGAGAATTAGCAAACCTGTTTGGGGTGCAA
Source organism: Cerceris ruficornis (assembly GCA_963989415.1). Taxonomy (NCBI): domain Eukaryota; kingdom Metazoa; phylum Arthropoda; class Insecta; order Hymenoptera; family Crabronidae; genus Cerceris; species Cerceris ruficornis. The sequence goes on from OZ022523.1 coordinate 9,583,189, forward strand.
TGTGGCAAGATGTAACACACATCTGCATTTTCTGCTGGAGCGAATGAATTTTTACAAAAACTTTCTAGGACAGGGGATTGTTTGTAATTCGTGGCAGAGTATATCGATTTTTGCAAAGTCTTCGTGGAAAGAGATATCATCTAAGTTCGCAACGAGGAAAAAGTGTTTCTACACTGTTAGGGTGAATAGAAAAATATCAGTTTTTAAATTATTTAGGAAAATTAGCGGTGTTTCTTCATATCAATGCTTGCATTACCAAGGATCCAGATGAATGAAATAATATTTCGAAACCATGTCTTTCCACCTCCATCAGCTTTCGAAGATCATTGCCTCGGTGATTCGGGATTCTCTTAAAACTATAAATCCTACGGAAAATGCCCACAGTAGTTAAATCCGAAGAATACAAAAGGAGAAGAACAATTCCTATCGGAGCGCGATGAAAAAGGAAAACGCAATTTATATTTTACAACAGAGTACTTAGGTATATTTAGAATTTTGCAGTCTTTCAGACTGTGGGATTAATTAAATTCAAAGGAAAACGAAACCGCTTCTGTACTTTCAGCCTAAAAGAAAAACTTAAATTCACTGTTATAAAGAAAAGTATTAATTATCAGAATAAATGTTTTAAACGTTCATTCACAATTATACCGATTATTTCCGTAGTATATTATTCGAGAATTAGAAAGAAACATCGCTATCTAAAGCTGGACAAGTATTCCATAGTCGTCTACCGTAAGCATTACACACCGCGAAATCCCAGAACAATGTAATGAGACCATAACGGGAAGCATCGAATTTTGACACGCACCAAATGGAAAACCTGCGTCTCGACACGCACGATCGAAAATAACGATGGAAAAAGACCAGCGTCTCTTTACACGCTCGGGTATTACATTATCGTTGGTATCGTGGAAGAAGAAAACGATAACTCACGCCACGCCTTCTCTCATTAATCGATCCGGCGAGGTCCATTTTTAATGCTCACAATTTAACATACTCCTCGCCGACAAAACCGATCTCGTTAAAACGTTCGCTTCTTGTTCGCGCGAACCTGTGCGCCCTTGCGCTATAGATTCGTTTCTCGTTCCCCCTTCGGAGAGTGAGGCCGATCGGCAAGAAACTAGAGAACTTTTTTCCCCCTTTTTCGAGCACGTCTTTGACGAAACCAACCGCTACTTATTTATCATCCGCTGGCCGATTTCTATTCGAGACAAATGGCCCTTTCTTAACGGTACAGAATCGTGCGGACAATCGAGATCAGTTCGACGATCCGCCACGTGGTGCACGTTCAATCTTGAAAAATCATATTTCAAGCATTTTCTCTCGTACGATCCTCCCGTCCTCTCGACGATCGAGAAATCGTGCGATGTGTCCACGTCAAAGAGGCAAGGTTCATCGACCAAGCATGACGGAGTTCACGGATAAGAAGGTGGATAAAAAAAATAAATGGGTAGAAAGAGGGAAAAGAATTACAACTCCGTGAATGGAGTTGGAGTAGGTGAAGGATTAATTAGTTACAGTTTAGGATGCCGGTAAATGATTCTCGACGATATTACGCAACTAACGACACCGTGCCGTTCAAATGTTTAGTATCATCACCATTGTCATTACAATCGGAAGATGTGGAAGATGAGAATTACAGAAAACTTTTTACTCGTCTACGGGAATTTTTTTTTCCCCCGGCGACCTCAACGCCGGGGAAATACGATTTTAATTGTCGTATCCCAGATTACGGGCAGACTACTCGGATGCAGTAATACGTGAGAGAGGCCGCTCGAAAATGCGAATTTGATTATTCGGCCTGCTGGCAAAAAAAAAAAACGACGACCGAGCAAAAACGCCGTTCCGCGTAACGTAGGCGCGGGAATTGAAGGTATTCGGCGCGAGCACGATTTCAAAGCGGAATAAAAACACACACGGTGGAAACCGTTAATTCGGAAGATGAGCATATCATTTCCTGCGATGCCGTGAATCGCGCTTAAGTGAAATTTCTCGCGCGAAATTTGCAGGGATATGCGAAGCGTGAGGGAAGGATCTTGGAAAAAACACCTATTTATATGTGCCTCGGAGAATTCGAAATTACTTCGCACCGAATTCCTCGGACGGTCGCATTCTGAGATAAAAGTAAGTAAATAGGATATAACAGTAAAATTAATATGTTATTCGGCAAATGAGAAACGAGTCGCGGATAATTGTTTAACGTCCTCGTTTTCGACGGGCGATCTTTCGCTCTTCTCTCGAGGCGGGAAACGGAAAGAGAGAAAGGAAGAGGGGAAAAAAAACGGTACACGTTCTATGCGAAATTCGCTTGAATACTTGATTTCGACCCTTACTGCATTTTGACCCTAGTCTACCTCGAAACAACGGTCGTCGGGGTTACCGGGACACGAATTAAAAGAGAATTAAAAAAGCATCGTCTACCGGCGGCCAGCCGGTTTGAAGTTTGCGGTTCCCTCGACGAGGGAATTAAACGCACCGCGGAAATGTGCGAAATTTCGTCCCGGCTCGTTTCGACTGGCTAATTAAGTGTGCCACGCCTTTATCCGAGCGACGTTTATTGTTCGAGTTAACCGTAAAGTGAATCGAGCGGAATTTAGATCATCCCTTTGACGGCTGACATAATTAAGCATTCGCTGACGGCAGGGAAACAGGTTCTACGTTATGACTCGAGGAAACTGCTCCAGATTCGCCGACAGGCACCGTTTTGCCGTATGATAATCAACGTGCAAGTTTAAGCGGCGGTTTCAATGGACTTTTACATTTTTTACTGGGCGAGTTACGTTCCAAATTAGTTTGAAGATCTTGGAGGGAAAGTGGAAGTCTTATTTTTGTTTGGTAGCGATAATAGATTATTATAGAATGGTTTAATTGAATTTGCATAATTAAGGATAAATTCGGAACTTGAGTTAATACGAGAGATAACTGAGTCGCTCGGAAGCCAATGCGGTTAAGTCCATTTTTCGATACTTTCTAATTTTTGTAAATTTTAATAGAATGAAGTTTATTCCATTAAAATTTACAGAAATCAGAGAATATCAAGAAATGGACTTAACCGCATTGGCTTCTGTGCGACTCAATTATTAAAGAGGGGAATTCTTTGGTTAGCGCATTCTAGACTTTTGAAATTATAAAAAGTAATATTGACACTTTAGCTACCGCTGACTTTTTTTTGGATATTCAGCAGGAGTATATGTATCTGTTAATAAAACTCGATGATCTTGAAATTAAAATGTGAAAAAATACTCATGTTATTCCGATTTCTATTGTTTCAAGGCAGCGTAATTTGATTTTATTACCATTTGTAATAATCAGTAGCCTATCGTTCAATGATCCTTGACAAACGGAAAACCTCTTTAAAGGCTTCCGGTAAATGCAGTGTTAAGTAGAATTCTACTGCACTTAATTTAAAGAAACTCAAAGGTAATTCATTTTTTGTCGCTTTGAAAATTATCTGTGCTACAACAAATTACATGTATTTCATAGAACTGATCACACATCCATGAGCCACCCCACATCAAACATCATCATCCCCAAAAGCGCGCAGAGGTTCACGCGTTCGCCATTTCCAACGCACCAGTTCGAATTTCGCATTAATATTCCCGCGTCGCGACTATTACCCGATATCGCAATGCAAGGGAGATGCGCGATGCTCGGTTATCAGGAACACGATGCTCATAAACCAGACGGCAACATTTCGGATTCGAAACACGGCGGAAAAAGAAGGCGACGTCGCGAAAAGAAGAACGAGCGGAGATACAACTGCATCGACTCGCTCGAGCGGACTACCGAGGTACCAGGAGGATATCGAAAGTATTTTATTTAGCCGTGAGAACACACCACACTTGTCACCAAAAACTTCGTATCGAGCATTGTCCTCGGGGTAACTTTATACCATGGGTTTTCGGTACCATGTTTCGCCGGGGAAGCGCCCGCGCTGCTGATAAAGCCGCCCGGTAAAAATTCGACAGATAAAAGTGGCAAATTTATTTTCCCTCCTCCCCATCCCCATCCCCTAGCACGGCATGGAAAGAAGGTATCCAAGCAGCGAGGAGAGAGATAATGTACACGATCTGCCAGGGGAAATAAATTTCATGCGTTATTCGAATTGCTCTCGGAGAGCCTTCGATGATCTCTGTCAAAGATAGAAATACGTTTGAAATTGCTACGGAGCCAGCGGGATGGATCTTTGGCTTTTAAGGTATGGGATTCGTGCACGAATTTTCTAGTATGAGAAATATATTTACCATTATAACTACCCAAGGCGTTCAAAATGACACCTTCGTTTCTCCTCTTCTAACCTATTTATCCGACAATTTTAACGATACTGGATTAATTGAGTCGCTCAGAAGCTAATTCGGTTAAGTCCATTTCTTGATATTCTCTAACTTTTGTAAATTTTAATAGAATAAACTTCGCTCTATTGAAATTTACAAAAATTAGGAAGTACCGAAAAATGAACTTAACACTAGATTTATGGGCGTGAAATCTGTTCCATTGCAATATGTTAAATAAGGACTTTGGAAAAAGAGGAATCAAGCGCCAAAGATGATAATTCGTTAAGTAATTATTGTATAATAAAATACACGTGAAATATTTACTGTCCAGCTTCTCTGTAAATTTGAGAAATATTTATAAAACAAGTAGGAACCCGTCAATTTGACGGCTTCCGTAAATCTAGTGTTAAATGTATTGGCTTCTGAGTGTCTCAATTCTCAGTAGATCTACTGTTAAAGATTCAAGACTAATAATTTAAATACTCTCGTCTCCACCACTTCGATGAATCAACACAGCAAAATTCACGAAGTGCACTGTACCACACTAAAGGGATTAAAGTCACAGCTTCACGCCGTTAAAGGACGCAAAAACAAAAGTAAAGCCAGGTATTTCAGATCGCGGGAAAATTCTACCGTTCGGTCGTCCTTTTTCTCGCGCATCTCGAAAGAAAGATATCCCTTACAGACTGAAAAGGAAGACGGAGAACCGCCGACCACATAGTACGCGCAAAATCCGGCCCGAAGCGGTGGTTCGATAATAAATATGCAAAAAGGAGGAGCACCGATGCCGTAAATAAAAACGGCAGGCTTGCGTGCCGCGAGGTCTGCGGCGAAAAAGAAGCAGGACCCACGAAATAAAAGGACGCGAAAGGGTTCGCGAAGAGTGAAAGAGAGAAAGGGAGTGTTCGAGGGGAGGAGGGAAAGAGCGGAGGGAATAATAGTATGCATCGTTGTGTCGTGGTAATCTCTTGATTTAGTTCGACTTAGTCCTGCGGGCGTGTTTCGCAGATACTTCGTCGAGCCCTTTCGAAACGGCGAGGGAAGAGGATAGGTGGATACGTGCGAGAAAAAGGGCAAACTCCCGGGCAGATATCGCCGCTGGAGAATCATTGAACCGCGATATCGTACTGACGTCTCTATTTATAGAAGGTTCGTTGGGGCAAGCTAAATTTGGAAATGTCGATTCTCATCCTGCTCCATCGGCGAAGACTCGTACCTTCGCGAAGGGTCGACGTGGATGATAAAAGGAGAGGCGGATCGCGAAAACGTTTCTGGTGTCATTCGTGTCGGGCGTTTTCTATATTTACGACGGCACTGAAAATACGCGGGGTATTATGACTTTTTCTCGTTTCTTATTCTTCGAAAAATGCCAGTATCTGGAGATGTGACGGATGAATTATCGGATATTGCTTCTGATATTACGTTTATCCGGAAATTCCAATACTGAGAAATTTTGTAGTAAACTACGAAACTTTCTGACACGTAGAAAATGGGAAAGTCTCGGAAATAGCTGCGAAATAGATCAATTTTAATACTAGAACTACCGATGTTAAATCTATTATAGTCTATCATATTAAATAAGTACTTTGAAAAAAGAGGAATCGAGAGGCGGAAAAGATGATCGATTCGGTGATTTATGTTCTTTGACATGGACGTAGAATATTTATTCTATGAGTTTTCTATAAACTTGGAGAATTTTTGGAAAAAAATTGTGTACCGGTCATTTTGACCGGTTGGTAGTTCTAGTGCTAAAAGGGTGATAGACGTGAAAAAGGGATCACCACCCATCAGCCACCTCGTTTCGAGGTTCCGATAAATGAAACTTCAATTTCCACATTACATAATTCACTAAACTAATCGATCGCTTTTCGACCTTCGTTTTCTTGTTTCCCTTCGAACGAAAGCACCGCGAGATGCAGTACCACCGATACGCCAAATTATACGTTTCAAATAATTTCGACGTCGATAAATCCCGGTCCATTTCGAAGGAAGGACCGGCTGAAACGTACGTGCAGATATATAGACGCATGCAATATTCGCTCGTAAACGCTGCTGCACCACCTCGTCGTAACTTCGTGCGTACGTAACTTCATTCCGCGTCCACGGACTTCGCCGGGGGCGTATAAGCGATTTTTTTCTTTCTTTCTGAACTCTCTCGATCTTGTTTTATTCATCTACTCGGCCAAAACGATAGTCGGGAAGTTTGTGCGTAAATAAAAAAAAGTATCTTAATTTCAACGTACTAAAACCGTGAAAAAAAGACAATTTAGGGGGAGAAAGAGTATCTACTGTTTAAGGTGGATTCCGAACCACCGATAAAATGTATAGAATGTAAAGGTGAAAAGCCCAAAGAAAGATTTTAGGTCATACTGGTACTCGATGCATAAATGCTGCTTAACCCTTTGAGGACGACGGACGCATATATGCGGTCGGAGAAAAAATGTGACTATAGTTTATCGGTGCATGTATACACCGTTAGAATTGAAAAATTAAAATATAACCGCTGAAATATGCTTACGCAAATAGCAATTTATGACTTCTATGCATTAACACGCTGACTTTTTGACAAAAAGGTGGTTTTTGATCGCCAAATAAATGATTATTTCTCAATATTCAAAAACGTCTCCGTCCGCAAAGAGTTAACGATACTGAGGACCTATCGAGGTAGGATTTAGGATCCTACGACGTCAAATCGCCATAATAATTACAACTGAAAAGTATAAAACAACAAAAACATCCTTTACCCCTATCCCACCCCGCTAGACTTCTTCTCACCTCTGCACGGTACAACATTCTCAACTTAATTTCCTTACGCCATTCCGACGGTATTCCAACAAGAATACCCGGCCAACCGAACTACAATCGAGAATTTCAATATAACGACGTAGTAAGTAGTGATCCATCGACGCGTTCTATCGATCGTACGCATCGATAGATCATCCTTCTCTGTGTTTAACGAGCGAACGGTACAGCCCCGGGGGATATTACATGCTCGATGCTCACCTGTACTCGCTGCCGATGACGATCCTGCTTCCGCTGCCGCCTTTCCAGTTCCTCTTTTCTCTCGATCAGCGACCTTATCTCGACCGCGGCCACCGGTGCTATAGGATCGTCAGGTACGTCGGTGCACGAGGGTAATCTTCTCAGGGTGGAAACAGGTTCGTCTTCACCCTCGCTGTAACTTTCTACCAGAATCTCCGAGTCGCTCTGAAAGCACGGAGGGGAGTTTCGCTTCGGTCAATTATTTTGTTGGGGTGTGTTTTGGTAGGTGGTGGAAATTGATGGTGGTTGGAAAAGGAAGAGTTCATGGGGGTGTTTGGAGGGCGACTTTTTCGCTGCTGGTAACGAGGATATTGTTGGGAGTGGTGGTTGATTCTGTATCGTGGGATTTAATTTTACGTGAGCAAAGGTAAGAGTGATGTTTCGTGTTAAGTTAACGATGAAGGCAACTTGGAACGGTTTGTAAATTGTTAGGGCAGTGGAAGGATCTCAGAATTTAATATTGTACGAGGAAAATTGTGGTGGATGTCTGAAGGAATAATTCTGCAGAATTTGTATAGCAGTTAATGTGTTCGGAACGAAGGTAGTGGGAGAGATAACTGAAAATTGGAAAGGTTCCATCTCTTAATTAATATAAACTGTATTAATTGGAGCAAGAATCTAATTTACATGTTCCTAGATTTGAGTGAACACCCCAAAATACAGTAAACCGTTTAAATGTTTAATTTTAACATCTCACCGTACAATAACGAGTGACACTCGTGACGAGATAAATGGAATAGAAAATTTTGAAGTTTCTCAAAAATTATGGAATTAAAAATATCAATGGGTCACGATACGATCAAATTATTTCTATGCAGTTAATATTACATTAAGTTACACGCGGTAGTTTTAGTGTTAAAGCAAAAAATGTTGATGGTGAACAAAATTCTCGGGAATATCACACAGCGTTAGAAATAATTTATGCAAATAGATTTTAAAGAGTGAATGATCAGTTACCTGTTCAGGAGGTGAGCTTGGCGAACTTGCACTCGAAGCTTCGACGACGGAGACATACTCGCTTACACCCGTTTCGCTCTTCTGTAACTTTAATACTGGAGTCTCCAGCCCGCAAAGGAACACTTGGCCAAAGAACAAAATTTTGTGTATCCTCAGGCAAACTTGAGCGATTTCCTGTAAAACGCGAACACAGACTGAAAAATGCGAACATAGCCGACATCGTGGAGCTATGGTGATTATGGAGGTAATAACTCGGACTCGCAGCACTGTACCCGAGTTCAAATCCACCATAATCTCTGGGAAATTTTCCCTTAATTATTTTTTAACGTATCATAGCCGTTGTGGTTCAAAAAGTTCGGCTTTAAAGGCGAGAAATTAAATTCAAAAAATACTAAAAAAGAAAGGAAGAAAGAATGATCATCGAGAAATCAGAGGGTCCAAAAGTTTGTCAACGTTAACTAGTGATATTCTTTCCATAGGCATTTTTATGTAGACTTATTTAATTAATTTACCATATCTTCGTTTTTATGAGCGTAACAAGGATCTTGAGGATTCGACATAAGTGGAGTGAATCCTGCTAATGTTGTGTCCTCTTGCAGTCTTACGAGCTCGAGTTCTGAAACAAATATTTGACAGATGTTCGAACATGTTTCTTAAGAAATTTCAGAATTGCAGGCAATGCTGCAATAGAATTTTTTCTCATTCGATCAAAAAATTGACAACACTCCTAAAGCCGATCATCGTAGAATTATTATTTAGTTTGCTTATATGATATTGGTAGTTTTATTACATATAATTAAGAATACACAATTTATGCTCCATATTACGTTATTCTGTATTAAAATATGATCAAAAGATGATTCTTTTTATGTCTAACTACTGTCTACAATCAGTCACCGAACTGTTCATTTTTCCTAACAATATTAGATAAATATTAGCTCTACGATTTTCAACGAATATTGAAACACATTTGTAATAAATTAATACATTTTTCCGGTCGGCACTAAAACGGTTAAACACTTTAAAGAGGATAATTTCAAATCGGGAGTCATCTCGCATAAAAGCTGCAAACTGGAAACTACCATATTTAATTCCCCTCTCGAAAATGAGCGAGATCCAAGAATAATTGCACCCGGAACCTCTAAATTTCCTGCACGCTCAACTTCCGCAATAATTTTCAATCTACGTTCCAGCGTTCACCATAAAGCAATAAACGCACTATCGGAAGAGTTCTCATGGCATATCTACGACGACGGAAGTAAATATCTACCGCGTATTTAGGCGATCGACCTGACCGTCCGCGTTCGAATGGAGCTCGCGTGAAACAGAAAGCGCGATTAGGTTTCTATATTTCTTTCTTCGAGGATATTCAACCCAGCCATAGACTTAATCCGCCTCGTATAGAATCCTCCGGATGATCTATTACGATCCCGCCAAGCCGATCCTCCTAACTCGATCCTCCTCACGTTCCATGCAAGCCCGACCGGTGATACTGACCCTGAACTTCGTGTAATATTCGCGATAAATGTATACCGACCCGTGTAAAACGATTCGCACGATTCTCGAGGATTCGCGGTAATAATTATTATAGGACAAAGTTGTCGCGGCCAGATTTCCAAAACGGTTGGTCGGTTTTTTTTCTCGAACGGGATGCCGGTAAAACCGTTCCTCCCAGGCCGTTAGAGTACGGGGGAATTTTTTTTTTCTTTTCATCCCGTATAATTATTACGATCGAAAGGTACGATCGTCCTTTAATTACGGAACTCGTGCAGCAACCGTACATTAAACGATCGCGCTTAAAGCGAAATCGATACGTCGTACAGGATGGACGGGGAGGAAATAATTCAAGTCGGGGACGAAGATACAATTTTAAAGATGGACTATAATTTTCCTCCGCTGACCGCTTGAAATCGCAATTACCGCGAGGAATTTATTGTTAAACCGTGGGACCGTTAACTAGATAATACGGCTTCGTACGCTTTTCTGGCTCTAACACAAAACGTCTCTGTACTCTCTCTCTCTCTCTTTCTCTCTCTCTGTCTTTTTCTCTGTTCTCTCATGGTAGACTCGCTCTTGGGGTCCCATGGGTCCCACCGCGAGAACTGATCATCTCGAAACGGCCGAAGGCCAGTAACGTCGAGCAGGGGAAAAAAAGGATCGTGGAAGAGGTTAAAAAAAAGAGAGAAGAAGAAGAACTCGCCGATCTTCACAATAACATTCCTGGCCTGGTCCATGGGCACGTTCGGCAACATCGTGTGGTCCGCCCAACGTAGCCACCCATCGTTCCTCTTTTACCTTTTGTCCAATTTATCCATTGTGCCTCGGGTGTAACGTGCAAGTAAATCAGCGAGAGAGAGAGAGAGAGAGAGAGAGGGTGAGAGAGGAAGCTGCGAGTGGAGCGAAAGCAAGAAACGACCGAATGAACAAATTGCCATTACGGCACACGTTGCCTCGGTTTACCGTTACTGTTTCTGCTCCTTTTTCAAATCGTATCGTTCATCGTGGTCGTTATGGGATTAACCCTCTAGCTGACGATGGATTTGAGAAATTTTAGTGATTTAAGCCTGGAGATGGGGATACGTGAATAAGGGGATTTAAGGATTACAGAGATTTTTGAAGGGACTCTCGACCTCGAGGGGAACTTTGGATACTTTTATGGGACGAGAGAGAGAGGATCATTTGATTATGGAGATATCAGGATTTCGTTATCGGGTAAAGAAAGTCTGAATAGGCTCGATCTTGGAATTTATGAACAGAGATTCGGATAAAATAGTAGCCTTGTGCTCGATTTTCCTCCGTTTCTTGAGAAACCTTTTCCGAGTGATTTCACATAAATTTGATACTCTGTAAATTATGGGAAATCTACGATAAGCTATGATCTGTTGATAAAAAGAATTGCAAAAGGAAGTAAAACGGCGGTTTTGAGAAGCGACAGAATTAACCACAAAGAAACTAGACAATCACGTCGGTTACTTCACACTTCTATCTTTAAGAATTAATTTCCTTTCAACATCTTCCAGATGACAAGCACAGACGATTCCATGAAAACCGCAACCAGCGTCTCTTCGCGTGAAAATATCAATCTTAATTGATCGCGCTTTTAAATGACGATTAATCAGATATTACTTAGCAAATTGTTTCAACTAATGGAAATACCGATAGCATCACAGGTTCCTCCGTGTCTTGGTAAAATTACACGTAACAAAGCAATGTATTAGATGTCAAGGATGTAATATTAAAAATACTGACGTATCATTAATCCCCGCTAGAATCGCACCGTCGATACGTTCAATGATATCATTCAGGTGTTACGTACTGTTACGTGCCGTTGTTGTTTCTGTCGGATATAATATAATCTCAAAGGTAAGTATAACACGGAGCAAGGACGCGTTGCGAAACTGGAACGCTCGTTTCAAGCCGTCGAGATCCGTTGGAGGACCCAGTTTAAGGCAATGCCACAAGTCGACGACACGACGAGTCATTTAACCCTGAACATCGCGAGGTTTACATCGGAATTTCGTAGAGACGAGACGTCGACGCGTGCCTTCATTTTAGGAATAGTAATATATAAAACATTTTTGATTTTTTCAGGCTCGAAGCGCAACCGCTGCGACGATGAACGCGGAAATTTTGAGGTACAAGTGAGAATTTTGAACAGAGCGGAGATCGACACCTGTCTTCGTTGAGGATACTGATATCTAAAACATTTTTTATTTTTCAGATTTAAAGCGCAATATTTGCTACGTTTAACGGGGAAATCTTGAAGTGTAACTGAGAGTTTTGAAAAGATAGGAGATCGATGCGTGCCTTCGGTTTAAAGATAGCAATGCATGCAATTTTTTTTCAGGTTTAAAAGGAAAAGACTATTGATATGAAAATCTCGAGATATAAATCAGTATTTTGCAGACGCGAGAAGTCGATGCTTTTCTCTGTTTTGAAGCTAATAATTCTCGAAGTATTTTCATTTTTTTTGGCTTGAAAAGAAAAACCTGAGATGCCTGACGTGAAAATAATTTCTTTTGCATTCTTTAGAAACGACTTTTCTTTTATTGCCTTTTCTGCAAATGTAAGTAGAACCAGAGCGTGAATTTCAGTACAGTTAACTTAGAGTTCCGTTCTGCGTTTAAAAGAGAATTTCAAACCGATAAGTATTCCCGCGAAATCACTCTTCCCCTATTGTTCCCTACATGACTATAACTTTAAAAAAACACGCAAATTTTTCTACCATCCGACAGTACCGTTTCACAATTAAACTAAGAAATCCTCCATCCAACAAGTAAACCAGAAAAAGGATCGCGACCATTTTGAATCCATCGATGCAATTAATTCTCCCAAGTCCCCGCTCCTCTCCGCGACTCCTTATCATAATACCGACACGCGGAAAAACGTGGGCGATAAAATATCGCGGCAGTCGGATCCGAATGAATAATCGCGGCGCGTAGAATTTTCTTAACAGCGTAATATTAATTGCCGACGCATCGGTCATAATTATCCCCATGGATATCCATTGAACGAGCACGGTTCGCGGGTTGTTGGATGAATTTATTAGCCACCGCCTCGTACGTCTTTAATCCACCGGACGTTTCGATTGATATCGAAATACTAATGGCTCGTCGAACGTTAGATATCCTATGGCCACTATATGCCGCCGGAGGATGTCGACAGAGGTCCAGTGTCATGGTGTCGATCGGCCCGATCGACTCGTGAAACGTCGTCGCGAGCTCTCGCGGCATCCTCACGTGAATGGGGCATGGAAGCGATGTAATTTCTGTATTCATAAGATGCAAAGAGAAAGAGAGAGAGACGGGGAAAGAAAGATCGAAGGAGAGAGGAAGATGGAGACAGTAGCAAACGCGGCGTGGCCCCGGTACACCGTGAAAGACCATTGGCTGCTGGCTTGTAAACGGCCAGAGAGTATGGCACTGCAGTGGTCACATCGAACGGATTCACCGTTACGTAACCGCCGGCTATCCACGGGTCAACAGACAGCCAGAGACTTCACCGTTCGAGGAACTTAAGTTTTTCGATCGACGACTGGTCCAACCTCGAAACCGGGCTTCAACGTCGAACGATCGTCGCCGGAGGCTGGGGCAAAAGGTTCGGGATTCTAAATAGGGGGCCTGGGTTTGGACGTTGCGGCCGTCGTGGAAGAATTTTTTTCTCGGCTTGTGTATCGTAGGCTGGAGATCTTTGGGGTAACGGTCGATGCCGAAATATGGGGATTGATGGTGATGGTTATATTGGGGTAACGGGTATGGGGAAATCTGAGAGTTGATCCTATTAACTTGCGACATTCTAATTATAATGTTACGGTAATCGACGAGTGCATTGTTAATTAAGATTTCTTGAGATAGGGTCTAAATAGGAGTATAAATGAATTGGTGCATAAACTTCAACCAATTCTACATCGGTGATCGGAAATCCAAAGTTTAAATCTTAAGAACATCGCGTACAATTCCGAGATACTTGCACTTTAACGGAAAACTTTACGCTATCGCAACCTAGGTCGAAATCATTTTTAATAATCGACAAACCCTCCGACGGACATTGCCTTGTAATTAAATCTCCACATTGTAACATTACGCTACGTTGCGCGTATAATGAGCGCATCGTATCATTATGCGGTTATACTAAACTCCGCCGCCGAACCGTTGCATTAAAATTGTGGTATTGAAATAAGAGCACACCGATCGGACACGCGAGATGCATATTACGCTGGCAATGTAGCTTTAGGCACGTTCCCGCCACTCGTTGGGGATTATGCATTAATGAATAGGCGATTGTAACTCGGTGAGCCTCTTCGCGCCACTTTCTGACTTTATGTCTCGAGTGCAGACTAACGGCGGATCGATCAGCCGAGCCGATTACTGTGATTATCCAGTCCACTTGTCCCGATCGGCACGATGCATAAGGGGGCTTGTCCCGCGCGAGAATAGATCGCGCCACGATATTCTTGGAACGTCAAATCGATCGAGCCTCACGGGATTACTGTGATTACTAATCGACTTACATTGATTACCGCGAGTCACCCGGAGAAACGTCGATTGGCACACGAGGGACCTTCGTTTTCTCGTCGAGGATGCGTTTAGGATGATCACCGAGTCGGCTACCACGAGATTACGGCCGGTATGACCGACAAGGGAAGTTCGGGAACTGATATGCTCGGATTTTAAAGGAACCTTCCATAAATATTTATTAGACTTATCAAAGAAGATAGCTGTAATTCCTTTGAGCCCGCTTTCAACTTTGAGGGAGATAACAAAGGAAACCCCTCTTTAAGGGAGGTCCTGTCTGTCTGCTACCTGTCCTGCCTCTCTCCTGTCTGTCTACTTCCCGACCTGCATGTCTCCTGCCTGTCCTGCCTCTGTCATATCCGTTCTGCCCAAAAGCTCAACACCTGCGCGCTCATAGCTCTAAAGCTCATTTCAGACGGAGTAAATTTGGGATTATGTCGAAATTCGGATTGAGCTTTTTAGTTTGAGCGATCACAAGTGAGCTTGCAAGCTCAGTTGCCGTTGCTCAAACTAAAAGCTCGCTCGGATTTTGGCGGAAAACGCGGAAAATGGCTCAAAAGCTCAATATCTGCGCGTTCATAGCTCATAAGCTCATTTCTGATGGAGTAAATGTGAAATTTAGTCGAAATTTGGATTGAGCTTTCAGTTTGAGCGATCACAACTGAGCTTGCAAGCTCAGTTGTCGTGCTCAAACTAAAAGCTCCCTCGGATTTTGACGAAAATTCACGGTAAACGCGGAAAAATGGCTCAAAAGCTCAACACCTGCGCGCTCATAGCTCGAAAGCTCATTTTTAGAGAGTAAATTTAAAATTTAGTCGAAAATCGGATTGAGCTTTTAGTTTGCGCGATCACAAGTGAGCTTGCAAGCTCAAATTTGACCTTCAAATGACCTCCAAGGAACAGACAGGGCAGACAGGAGACAGGACAGAGAGGCAGGACGCAGGGAACTGGCAGGACAGGCAGGAGAGAAGCAGGAGAGGCAGGAGAGAGGCAAGAGAGGGGCGGGACAGATAGGAGATAAGCAGAACCTCCCTCAAAGAGGGGCCTCCCTGGATATTTCCCTCAAAGGTGAAAACAGGCACAAACGAATTGCAGCTATCTTCTTAGATATGTCTAAATAATATTTGTGTAAAGCTTTATCAAAATCAGGGTATACCAGTTCCCGAACTTCCCTTGGGAGCATGGTAATTGCAAAGGGAATTCGCACAGATCGTTGTAATTGGAACGGTCTAAGAGAGATATTTCCTCATGTATCGAGTGTAATTCGCAACCCTGCTGGTGTATCTGTGATTATATTTGCATGACAATATTGTACTGTTAATTGCCTCGTCATATTGAAAATTAATGTAATACTTACTTTTAGAAAACTGCCAATATGTAGCTTGAAAAGCATCAAGAAAATTTTCTCTTCAAAGGAGAAATTTCATACATGCAATTTTCATTAAGACTTTTACTTTCAAAGTTTTCGGAAAATCATCGTTAAATGGTTCTTCAATCTTTTTTAAAATATTAGAGATACACGCTGTCTGACAGTTATTACTGTGCTACTGACTAATACACCATAAATTATTTCCCTAGTGCGCTATCGTATGTCAGCCGTGTACCATTAATGCCGTATCCGTCAGTCACAGCATTTGAAAAAAAATGATTAGAAAGCAGTTTCAATCATTCTATTGTTTTCCGTGCTCCGTGACATTAAGACTTACAAATTGATTAAGAGAGTAAACTACTCACCGTCTTCGCGACCCTCAGCGTCCTTGGCCTGAATCAGAATCGCCCTCGAATAATTCAATTTTTCTAACAGGTTCACCATCGTCGCGAGTCTGCTCCATGCGTCTCCGGGTGGTCTGCAACAAACCGCAGGTATCTTTAGAAATGAATTAAATTCCCATCCCTCTAAACTGTTGGGCTATCGGCTGAAATCGTGTAACAAGAAACCGGAAGGATCCAACCGCAGATGGTACTCCCCCCTTGCAATAAATATTCCACGTGATTCAGTAAGCTGCCAGGATGACTGGGCAACCTACGTGCCCTCTGCTATTCGAAGGTGAAATAAAGAAATACGGTGGAGCCGGCTGGTTAGATCATTTTCAACTTGGTGCATTTGCACGATGAAAAAGTCAGCTTTTAAAGAGATGACCGTCTAATTTTTTTATTTAAAGAATATTAGGAATTCCTTTCCTTTGCGTCTCGTTACTTTTGAAATTAGATTATCGTAGAATAGCTTTTGAACCTTTTTCATATTTACGTTTCGAACGGAACGTTTTGGAGTCGAAGGGAGTTCTTGTGCCGTGGAATGTATGGAGAGATTGGAAGTTAATTAGTGTAAGTTAACCTTTCCTGAGGATAATTTACGGAATTTACAAAAATTGCTTTATTATTCCAATTTTCGGCTGATAGAAATATCAGGTTATTACTTTTGAACATAAATAATACATGAGTCACTCAGCAGTCCATTTTTCAATATTTTCTCATTTTTGTAAATTTTAATGGAATGAACTTTATTCCATTAAGATTTAGAAAAATCAGGAAATGGACTTAACCGCATTAGCTTCTGAGCGACTCATATAGCGGTAATTAGCGCAGTCTGATTATTAAATTTTAAGAATACAATTATTCTTGCCTCATATTTAATCACATTTTATATTTTACTTTTGATGAAAATAATCTTTTACGAGCAGTACCACTTTTTTAGCTATTTTTAATACTTTCAAGTATTTCACATTTAACATTCTTATACTACTTGACTTCCGACCCTTCCACAAGCTTCTAAAGCTCACAATTAAAAAGAATATTCTTCATTATCAGCCATATCCGTAATTCTCCCATCTAAATAATAATACTCCTTTGTAAGCGCTTCAAAATCGCTGTCACGATTCTCCCATAAACGTCAGAAAGATAAACACGAATTAAAGAAATTACAAATTTAAATTCCACCGCGCTAAGCGATACCATCTAAATTACAAACTTATCGAACATTCGCAACTTCCCCTTTACATAAGACACTACGATCTCTCAAACTGTCCGTCAATTAAGACGCCCGTGCATACAGAAATTAATAAACAGCGCATTAGCCACGACCTCATCGAAACTAATAACCGATAACATCTTCCCCCGGCGTCCCGATCGATGACATTACCGGTGGTACATCCACATACTCCTGCATTATATACGTTTCCATTAGCCACTTCCGTATTACTGTAAACTGAAAGTCACCCGTTTAATTATTTTCAACGGTGATGAATGGCAGTACGCGAGGATCATTTTCCAAGCTATCGATCACTCGATCCTGCCTGGAGTCCGTGGCCCTCGAGGAGGCGATAAAGAAGCTCAAAGACGGCGATCGTGGCGTATATACATAAAGAAAAGTATACGTCAGTTGCCGATAGGATATTAATCGATTGCCATCGTGTAAAGGTCATTCGTTAATTGCAGTGGCCACGATACACCCTCGTTTTCTGTACGTCTAATCGGTCAGGCTGTCCGTTGGCAAATTATTTGAGCAGTTTTCACGCTACTCGACTTTCAACCTCGCTACGAAACTCACTGGTGTATACATTCCGCGTGATTAACGTCAAGCGAAAATACGGTAATTGATTCTCCTGATATCGATCGACGTTTGAGGAGAGGAAAGGAAAAGAGGGAGGGAGATAAAGGATACGCGGAAACGGAGATCGATGAATGGCCGTTTAAACAATTATTAATTCGATGATGAATCGATAGGAGTAACACGTACGATCTATCCGTACGAATTTGATTGTAGAAGACGATGAGGATTTAAAGAGAGGATGCGATAGTTGTACATACCGATCGGCATCATCGCCGTGCACCGACGTCCTTGCCAAGGAAACGCTTGACTCACGTAATTGTTAATCACTAACGAGCAACAATAATTAACTTATCCAGCCGGATAGAAGAGGCTCTCGGTGGTGGTTGCGCAAAGAGGTGCTCGATCGCGCACGTTCTCGCGGTTACGGGACTAAAGGAGCCTTGAAACTCGTTTAATGGACGATAGATTACATCAGTCAGACGAGCATGACTCTTTCCTCTCCTTTCTTCTCAGCTTTTTATTGGGGCCTCATTAGAGGGATTTGAGCCACCGATATTCGGTGAGTTATCAAAGCCGATCCCGCGGCAAAAGAAAAAAGTACATCACGCTCCTCTTAATCTTCCGCTACAAAAACTCTCCTTCAAGTACGCTTCTCGTACGAGGGTCTCGTTGAATTCATCCTCAACGGCGCGAAACGTTAATCGTACGCCTCTGTAAGCCACTAAATTTAGCCGCTTTCAATCTTCTCGAATTTTCCCGGAAGTCTCGATAATTTATGCAACATCGCCATAAGAGGATTTACGATCGACACGCAGTTCCACGCGCGTGAGATAGAGCTCTTCGTGTTTTCAAACGAATGACTCGTTCCTACGGGTGGATTTTACAGGCCTCGTCTTTTGTCAATCATCGGGAGGAATGTAAAAAGATAATTGCACGATGAATCCGTCTTTCCACGAAATCTCCTCCTGTTTTGCATCGCTGAACGTCGTATCATCGGTGAAATGCTCTTATTGCCGATGACTCATCCAGTGATCCGAGTTTGCCGAACGAAACAGGTTCAACCGTGGAACGATTCGGGAAGGGTTATATGCAGGTGGAAATAAATTTCGCATTATTCGACGTGGAAATAATTGACGAACATCGAATAATTGACGAATTTCACGATACCGTTGACTTTAAGGCGTACATTGAGAATCGCAAAAGGTTCGCCTTATCGTACGATAAATCATAGACACATGTCTAGCTGGAAAATGTTATGTGTTCTCCTTGAGATGCGTGATGTCTCTACCAGCTTCCTCGGAGTTTCCCACCCTGAGAAATTGATGCTCGCAGGGAAATTAATAGTCCAACACAACAGTCATAATTCAAAACACCTAAACTGTCAACCTGAATTAATAGTCGCTGGCAGCTGCGACGGAACCGAACGGACCGAGTCAGACGATCTGCGCGCGGTTTTGCTCGGACGAAACCCACCCAACAAATCTCTCACTCTCTCTCTCTCTCTCCCTCCTTCTCTCTCTTGCTCTCTCATTTCGCTATCCAGACACTCTAGAGATTAATCCATTTGACAAAGGCAAATATAGATCGTCCATCGGGCTGCAAACCGGAAACCTAACAACGCGCATATCGTACGATTAAAGGACTGTTCGTACGATTAGAGACAGTTTAAATAATTAAACTGCCTTCGTTATGGGACGTGCGAGGAGTAGAGGTATAGAGATAAGTGTAGTGCCGTGGAAACCCGCAAACATGCGTGTCTGTAGATCGAGTTTTGATACGATACAGCGGTTGACCGTGACCCGACTTGGACTTACGCTTACGCTGCTTCACTCTGGTCATCGCACTTGGCGAAATTCCCCACAAATCGCGCCTCCGCGAAAATCCTACCCTGCGAGGTGAAATTTGTTACTTCTAATTTGGCATCGTTTTCAGCTTTATTTGATAGATAAGTAGGGACTTGTAGAGTGTGAAGGTTGTTAATGTTTTTTAGATTACTTTATGTTAATTTTATGTTTTGATTTGCGCGCTCAATAAGCATGAAATATGCGTCACACTGACGACAGGTAGCTGTACAAAAATACGAGCAAAGAATCAAACATGACTCACAAGGTAAATTCGGGTTAGGTCTGGATAAACTTTGCATAAATATTTATTAGACATATCTAAGAAATACGCTTTTATCGAATCGGAAAGAAAAATAAAGTTCTACAAAAAAGAGGGACCGGCGTGTTCAAATTTAAAAAAGCAGCTTTATGAGTCTCAAGAAACAGTATAACTTTTATTTTAAGTATTTTGTGATGTCTTTTGTTGTTTACGACTAACAAGCACGTATGTAGAAAGAAAGGGTTCGCACATCTCTCTCAAAGTAGCAAATAGGCACGAACGAATTGCAGCTATCTTCTTAGATATGTGTAATAAATATTTATGCAAAGTTTCATCAAAATCGGAGTGTATCAGCTCCCGAACTTCATTTCCGGTCCAATTAAAGTTTTCGTTCTGCCTTTTGGAAAGTCTTTTAAATTTCAATTTTAATAAGAATGAAATGTTTTCCTTATAAAATACGCAACGGCACGCGGAAACTGAAAATATCGCAAAAATAATGTATGAATAAGACTGTGAAAAATGAATAAATTTCATTGAAAATTGCTGCTTAATTTTCTCTCTGTCATAATTAATATTATTCGCTTAAAAAGTGACAGGTCAAAGAATGTTAAAAAATATGAAACCTCGCGAAAATTGATATCTAATCATGCCTCGTTAAGTGCTGCAAAACATTCCTCGTTGAAGACCGAGGTATAGCACTTTGGCACTGCAATTCCGTGAATGTATAATCTGCAGCTCGAATGTTACATAGTAATATTGTAAACCATCACCGCTGCTTCGTAATTATGCCGTGGCAACAATAATTCAAGCTAATTAAAGGTCTCGCCAGGTGCGAAGAGGTTAAGGCTCTAATTGATAGTTCATCACGCAGTTATGCTATTTCACTCGATGGAGAGCTTTCCCAAGGTCGATGGGAACCGATGGTACGTAGAAGATCGTACGATCTATGCCGTATATCGATAGTGTTCACCATCGATATTTACGAACGATGAAAGAATATAACACGATGCCGGGATACCGTCGAACCATTATTATTCTCGAATTAATGATGTCCTTCGCGAAGGTTTGACGAACCGTGAGAAGATCCTTAAATTTTCAACGGCAATTAAATGCAAGAGTGTCACAACGCAGCTCAAGGATTATTGTACAACGATAATTGTAAAATCGATTTATGCCAAGGACTGCAAGCGTATTGCAAATAAAATGCCAATCTGTTTAAATGAAAAAAATTAATTGCAATCGAACTTATTGCTCGTCTTCACTGAAATATCACTATGATGCAAAATTACAATCCTACAGCTGGACTGGAGCCTCGTCATCTTTTATCACAGCTATGTAAAAAGAACTACCGAATTTATAAATATAATTTAAAAATCACCGAATTCCAAAGGATGTAATGTGAGAAAAAATTGAGAAATTTCATAACGAAATAATAAGTACATTGTACAAATTAAATTTGCAAATTCCTGCACTCTTTCTGCAACGGAGACATTAAACGTATGAAAAATGGAAATAAAAATGACAGAACAAAGTCCGCATCCTGGCAGCGTCAAAGGAAGTTCACGGGAAACGCGAACTTCGCACGTCCCTTTGTCGCCGTGTAATTTGAATAATTGCCAAAAAAAGCTCGCGAAAAGAATAATTTGTGGCTGTAGCGTAATCTGCTGGTGAATGTATGCATCGTACAGTTACCGACTGGACTCTCGAAGCCAGGAGCCAGATTGAGACCACAGACCACAAACCGCAGGATCAGGGAGTTCGAGATATCGAAGATTCTTTCTCTGCACAACTCCCTGATCCTAATATACGCGACCGCTCGTATGCTCTCACGAGGGGGAATTTATTTCTGTTACTGACATTTAGCGGTTGCACCGATCGCACGCGATAACTGCAAAGTTTTAAATAAACGGCATATATGTGTATCGAAGGGGAATTCGAAACTTTCAACGACGCCGGAAGTCCTGCATTTGCGAGGCTGTGAATACAGCGACGAGGGATTTACTGCCTGGATTATGGTAGTACGGTTGTACGCAGGCATTTAAAACCGATTTTGCACGGTTATGAAATGGTATTAATTGTATAATAACTATAAAAATATTGTAATCGGTTGAATGAAGATTAGAAATCTGGGGAGAAAATTAAATTTGGCAAAGAAGTTGCTTTTTGGATAGAAATTAATATTCGAAATTTTAAAATAATCAATTTTGTTAGTGGCAATAAGAATTGTATTTGTGCGGTTGGAATTGGATTTATCGTGGGTTAAAATGAAGATTTTAATATTGTTAAAGTATTTTGCAGATTCTGGGATTTATGTTTAGTTAATCATTGAAATAGACAAATATTAGATTATGTTGTCTGAATGATGGAAATGATATTCTATTGTGAAGTTTGTTGGCATGAGTTTTTGAAACGTAATTACAATTCTAGAATAAAACAGTAAGATAATTTTAGCATCCTTCATTGTTTCCAATGTTGAAATATGCACCAAATTATATTACGACACAAATAATTAAAAGGAAATTATTATTCCAGAATAGAATAACGAGCAATATTGCATGAAGTTGATCATTTCAGACTTCCAATGACACACCGAAATGCTTAACAGTATAAATAACTACAAGGAAATTGTTATTATGTGATGGAATAGCAAAAAGATTCGAATACCGTTGGATCCTTCTTACTTACGGTAAAAGAGAGTTATATATAAGCGATTAAAATAACAAAACGAAATACATATTCATAGAACACTTACCCAACTCTGTAATCAGTGCAGGATGGAGGTGGATTCCAAACGGTGCTATGACAGAGCATCCAGTCGCACCAAATCTAGAATAAAGGGTTTCAGAGATGAAGGATAACTTCGGTGGAAATAATCAAATTGTTTCTATTTATAGAGAACCAAGCAAACGTTTTATTTCATTTGCCACGTTCATCTATCCTTAGAAAGTGAACCGTATGCCTTTGGTCCTGTCTTCCGTCCAACTTTATCAGTAATATTAATGATCACACCTTCAGCACAGACGTAACTCTTACCATTATTCCGTGTACTTGTTCGTGTTTCGATAAGTATCGACATTCTTTTGGAAAACAACGCATTTCTTAATTATACTATTCGTTCAAAAACACGTTTATATTACTTCTGGTATCGATACGCAAAAAGAGAAACTTAAATGCAAACTATTAAACGATATTATCTACATTATCAAACCTTTCCACATTAGCTCATGTTCATCAACGATAGTGTCTTTTTCTAGACGACAGTCTCTAATTTCCATATGAAGCTACATCGATCGGAAAATCCCTACATTCGACAGTTGTCTGGGACATTCAAAGGAAGAATTACCACGATTTTAACCCTTTTAGTGTCGACCAAAAAATTGATTGAATTAATGACAAATGTAGTTGCGAATAAAAAGAATTGTCATTGGCCATAGTTTCATATAGAACCTGCCATGTAAAACATAAATTGTGTATTTTCAATTATCTGTCATAAAATTACTTATACAGGCTGTTAAAAAAACCATTCAATATTTATATGGTATATAGGATACACTGTACTAAAGCTGTTTTACTCGGTACAGTGTATCCTATATACCATATAAATATTGAACCTTTTTTTTAACACTCTGTATAGTATGAGAAAGGTAAATAATAATCCCACGATGCCAGGCGTCAGAACTATTGCCAACGACGATATATCGTCGTCTGGCACTAAAAGGGTTAAAAGTGCACGATAAAGAATCTTATTTCTCAACACAATTTCCCGTCGTGTCTCTCGTTAAAACGACCACCCAACAAGCAAGCTTCAAAAATCCACCATAAATAGCCATACAAGTGCAACATTTTAGACATACTACAAAATTTCTGTCAGTATTCACAAACACAGCAGCAAATTAACATTCATCTTTGAGCTACAATTGAGGTAAAAATTTCGCAATGATATCCTTCAAAGTTGCACCGCCATGAAACCAGGAAGGAACAATGACATCGTAATTCCAATGGCTCGTCATAGTCTGACCTTCATCGGCGGGACGTGCATGCATACCTTACGTGCGATAGGTGCATTAATCGCGGACGGCGGATTGCATAATAAGTCGAGACACGAACAAACCAGGTCCAGGTCCTGATACCGGCCACCGGCGGACCTTGCGTGGGTGCGAACCTCGCGTCGCTTCATAAATCCTCGACTGCTTAAGCACGTTTACATGCAGCATTACGACGACAACAACGACGTCAACGATGACGCGAATAGGTGAGAGAGGTTCGTACCTGACGGAAAATTGGTACGCGTCTGCCATATAAAAAGAAGGCGGATCATCCGAATAAGAATTGCCCGGCAATGAAAGTGTGATGTATAATTCTAATTGTGGGGGATTTTCTTTTTACTTTCCTGGAAAATTCGTGAGTTTTTTGCAGCGCATAAAGAATACCGGATTGATCCTTTTAATTAGAAATTGCCAGAGATATAAACTACAATAAGTGAACTTGATTTTCTAGGACAACATATTTTCAGGTGTTCTACATATTTAGCTATCAATGTTCCGAGTTTGGATTGCTGATCAATTAAACCGCGATACGTAAATTTTGTCTTAGGATTTTATGTTATCTCTGTTTGAATGCTCGAAGCGCGGTTCTTATTTTTATCGCGATATCTAAATTGCGTGCTCCGATTGTTTCAGTTCCACGACTTTGGCCATTTCGCGCAGAATTTAAAACTGTAGAAGGCTCTAGGATGAGAGGGGTGACGATAATGTACTTATAATGTGCGAAAAATTCCTTTGAAACGATGACGAGGAGATGCGATCTTGGGTGCACTATTTAGGGCCAAGCATTATCACCAGGGCCATCATAGTACCCTAAAACTTTACTGCTGGATGGTACGTATATATTTGTGCAATAAAAATAATAAAACAAGCACATAGAATTATGGTGGGTCATTTAAAAAGTGTTCATAATTAATCCACGATAAAAGACACGAAACGAACATCTGCTTGGTTGATACTGCATCCACTGGACGACGTAATAGTATGTCTTATTTTTTATGAGACTTTTTTCTGATACTTTTGCACGAGAATCTAAGCACCGTGAACGCTTCTCGGAAAAGTAGCTCTACGATAAAAGCTCATAAGATGTAGCAAAGATAAGGGAAGTACCTTGATAGCTGGTAAAAGGACTTGCATGTCCTCGCAAACAACCATCCTCGGCTCTTCTCCACTGTCCAGCTGTGACTTCAGCAAGGACACGCCGCGTTCTAAGATCAGGCTGAACATCTGCAAGGACACAACCAGCGCTCTTTCTTGAACTTCAGATCGATATCCTTGCTCCATTTGCGAATCTGTAAAAGAAAAGAACGAAAATCGTTTGAATTGGTTCTTGACGCTGCTTAGACAGAACGGCTGATAGAAGTGCATCTCTAGAAATATTTAAACTACTTTGTCGACACATCAATCGACTTACTATATTAACACATTGTTGACTGTCAATTTTACGTAGAAATTAACTCGTGTCACCGTCTATTTTTTCCGTAATCGAGTATGAAATTGAAAGAATCTAAATAAACTTCAGTATACTTTACTTATACGTAATAAATTTAAATGAAACTTTGTACATATCTGCTATATATTATATTTTATACATATTATATATTTTAATAATTTTTTCGGCGTGCTGAAATTGAAATAGCTAACGCAATTGCAAACACGAGTTATCTCGTGATCGGTTAACAACGTTTGGACATGAAAAACACGAGTTGACTCGTGAGCGGTCAGCAATGTGTTAACACTTAGCCAGTCAACGTGTTAAAAAGATGTTGAAGATGTCCTAACCATGCAATGTTTCGCAAATTATGGAAAATTCTCAAATCGACTCGTAAAGGAACGTAAAGTCGTTGTGAAGGTGGAGAACGGAGGGAGGAAACCACGAAGACACGTCTAACGTCGATATCCGGAAGGCAATTCATCGATGATTGTTTCGTCGAGAGAACGCGTAAGTGAGTGCCGGTAGCGATCACGTTTCGGTGATGATCCGGTGCCGCGCAGCGGAACAATCTATTCGCAAGCATGATCCAAACCACCGTAGGCCTTTTCTTCAGGACTGTCATTACGCGTCGTATAAAAGCTACGTGACGCGACGAGTCGACATAGCAGGTCCAAAGGAGCGAAGGTCATGCCGCGACCTTCGAACTACTTCGTTCGAGATGGGTCGTGATGGTCCGACGTGGACATTTTGTGCTGACTCTTCAGCTTTGACATTTTTTCTTGCTCACTCCTTTCAATTCTATTCGTGCGATATGAAGAGCTCGATATAAGATTTGAGCCGGGAATTATGAAAAAGTTGTCAGTCCAAAGTTCGGAAAGCAGAGCTTGTTAATTATTTAATGTTGGATTAATATATATCAGCGTTGTGAAACTACTTTGTAAGAATAATAAACAAATTGAACTATTTAACGTTGATAGTTGCTTCACTGGTGGCTATGGTGGATACGGTGTTAAAGCTTGGATTCCTAATTAGCAGAGCCGAATTCAAATCTCTATCAGCCGGAGATTTTTCCTAGATTCATCAAACCTAACTTATCAAATACACCTAAAAGAGTCAGTCAACTTGTTCATTACACCGCACTTAAGGTCAAGAAAATGAAAGGCCAAGATCCCAACACAGCGTCCATCAAACACAAACCATCCTTGCAATCCTAACCCAGGCACGGTACGTTTGCAACAACCCAATGATCAATTATTACATGACAATCCCTCGACATACAGTGGCCCTCGATTTACCGTATGCCTGTTCGAGATTTCCAAAGGCACACACTGATTATCCTTGCAAGATCCTAAATCACGATAGAAGCCGACCGGATCATAGGTGTAATTAGACGATTCCGTGTACGGGAAAAGGGGAACGAGCCTACCGAGGACGAAGTGGAAGGCGTTCCGAGAAGTCAGACAACGAGGTACTTCGCCGCATCGCGAATACCAAACCCCGATGTGGCCAGGTTCGTGAAAATCTTCGGTTTCCCTCGGAGATCTTGGAATACGAGAAAGACGGCGATTCGATGAAGGAAAGGGATGCCAAGGAGAGAGAATTGTACGGCGGAGCGAAGGAGGGAAAGGCAACGTTAACGAGAACGGAGAAAGAAAGAGGGAAAGAGACACGGAAGTGCAGACGGTAGAAAGACGAGGCTTTTCATTATCTCGTATATCCATCGCGGGTAATCGGCATAGCCAACATTTCAGCGTCGTTTCCATCGTGCGGGGTTAAGAACAAGACTACCAGATACCGTGCGGTATAACTGCACCGAGAAAGATAGTCCTAGTTAGTTTACGAGGGCAACATTGTGCGGCACCTTTCATCTGGGATACCGGAACTGCGTTAGCCCTACTCTGCAAATACTACGAATACTCGCGAGTAGCCTGTACCATCGAGCAATTTACGAATTGTGATTGATAGTATTGTGTTAAATGTTTGAACGATGAGACTTTGGGGACCTTCGTCAAAATGCATGTACGTTTGGTAATTCATGTTTGGAATCGGTTTTTAGGATGTTTTAGGAAATTACGTCATTTTAACACTAACCATATCATATGCGGTCAAATGAAAGATTCAATGGAATGAAAATATATAACTTTCTGGTACTATTAACTAAAGGGTGTTTTCGGCGTTATTTCTTATATTAAATAGACAATCTGTTGTATTTTTTTCCGAAGGATATTAGTATTATGTCATAATCCGTTGAGTAATAGACTACGGTCAGTGAAAATTCAAATCCTTTTAAATTACAATATGTACGAATTTTGTAATATATCCGATATTTAAATATCGGCGTTATAAAGATGAAGTTCTGTTGAATATATATCCATCTGCATCTTTGAGATTTCTGCTTTATAAAGATCTGATTTTAATAGATAAATTTCACTTCAGTAGAAATGATGAAACTAGCGAAATACCGGGGGCGTTGAGCGTGTTAATTTAATAATCCAATAATGCACTTGCCAGATGAAATTCGTAAGTGCAACGAGAGAAAAAATAGCTAGGATCGAGATACACGTGAAAGAAAATGCAGAAAATGCGGTGTTCAGCGACAAATATAGGTGTAGAACAGAAATTGAATAAGGTAAGACCATACGAGAGAATATTCCATATTCTTGCACTATCCTGCGCACGGCGCATATACGAAAGGTACTCCACGATACTGTGGCGTCTGGCAGTTTAATTTATCGCGGACGAGGATAATAATTAGCGTTTAACTGCGAGATTCACTCGAAAGCCCGTGTGGTCTTCTTCAGGGGTTGCGAGTGCAAGGGGTAATTAGTTAGGTAAGATTTATAGGAAGCCTTAACTAATTGCTAATGCGATCATTAGCGAAAATTACGCATATCGTCCAGCGGACTTCCTTCCTGATTTCCACCACTTCCGTAAGTCTTCGTTTTGTTTGATTTTCATTGAAATTTTCTTACGTTTCAAATCTGTGAGTATTTATTTATATATTTAGACTTTTAGAAATAGGATTTTTAATCGCAGTTGACGTTTCAAGTTACTTTTAATATTATATTGGTAAAATATCCAAGGAAATTGCGAATAAAAATTGGAAAATTAAATTTGTCTTCTTTTTGTTCTGAACTTAACCCATTGACTGCTGTACTGTCAACTACGCAAGTTATATTTTGCCATTTAATTGTATGTGACCAAAGATCCAAATATATAATTCAGTCTATCAAATTAATTCGTTAAAAGAGAGGATTTTGCAATTATTCGGAAATTAATAACCTAGAAAATAAAAACTTTTTAATGGCACTCTTCGTGAAACATTTTTAACAAAAACGTTCCACAAGTGGCGCATAGCAATTAACATATTAAATACTTTAAATCTAAGAAGGTTGAAAAACTTAATGAAATTCAACCCATTTATTTATAAGACGAACAATCAAAAGCCTCATTGACTCCATTTTATTCCACATCTCCTTACTCGGATGAAAGGAAAACAGCGATTTTGCTCTCCACCGCGGTCAGAATAATTACAATGCTACAGCGGTAAACATCTCTTAATTATAATTCGATTAATACGAAAGAAAGAAGGGAAAGAATCTCCATGAAAATGAGATCGAAGAGGATGCTTTCCCATGTGCAATCTCCCCGACGAAGCTCTTAACGAACTGAACGCGAGCGCGGTACGCTCCGAAGTGAAAACTACGTGGAGCGTACGCCGTTTAATGAAGTTGGAGGGCGAGGTCAGCCTTCCTGTTTCCAGAACCGATATTAACGCGATTACCTCGCGAAAACGGACGGTAATCGAGTTAGCCAGCTGCGCAGATAATTCGATTAGTATCGATTCTGCCGAGTGAGTCCCTGATTCGCCGTATTTGCTGCCGCGCGACGTCGATAATGAATTTTCGCGAGACATTTTCACTCGACGTCGATGAATATCAAGAGCTCCCCGTTGTCGTATTATCAGTGAGAAATTGGCAACGTAAATTGGACGCGTCTCTGAATTACAAACTTCTTCTCTACGTATATTTTAAAAGGGCGTGAAATTAAGTAATGGAAGTAAATAGTCCTTGTGCAAGGATAATAGAATCTTCATTTGGGTTAGTTTCTCTGTAAAACATGTGGTTCAAGTGCATTTCCTTAATTGGGAAAGGAAAGAGTGCATTATATGGAATATTTTAGTTGGAAACTTTTCTTTTCAATGAATTAGAGGATATTCTTTGATAATAAAAGAAATTATTCGCATTTAACACATCTGATGTGGTTTATATTGAGATGATTGAATTTAGTTCATTTGAACATTTGCAATTTTTAAGTTTGGGTGTACCATTTGAGAAGATTCTTGTAAATTCATTATACACCGTCCAGACGACTAAAGCTAACGACTCGTAGAATATGAAAAAGCTATTGTCCAACGATAATCACGTCTTAATGGCCAATGTAGAGGTATTAAGTGTCGTTAAACGTAACTAAAATACGTGCTAACAGAGGCCCACCGCGAAAGACAGAAATGTACGGATGACTTTAATGTCTTCGAATGCACATCTCCTTTTGCACTTACTTCGCGTCTGTCTATTTAACAAGCAAGCGAGCAAGTGCTTGAAACAGGATCTTCCTGTCTTATTAAGTGCTTCTTGCTCTTAGATTTTGCCAAAACGTAACGAAATATCTTGTCATACATAGACTTGTCATAGATTTAAAAACAAGTACTCCATCCTCACGAATCACTAAAGTACCAAATGAATTAACGATACAACTCGAACTCAATTTTCCCGCAAAAGTAATTCAGACCAGGCGCCTCGAATAACCAAAAAAAACCTGCAGTCGATTATCCTGCAAAGTTTGAAGTAGCAAAGACAAGTACCCCATCCTCACAAATCACTAAAGTACCACATGAATTAACAGTAAAACTCGAATTCCATTGCCTTGCAAAAGCAATTCATATCCGGCGCCTCGAATAACCAAAGAAAAAACTGCAGTCGATTATCCTGCAAAGATTGAAGTACCAAAGACAAGTACCCCGTCCTCACAAATCACTAAACTACCACATGAATTAACGATACAACTCGAATTCCAATCCCCTGCAAAAGCAATTCAGAACTGGCGCCAAGTCCAGTCAATGAAAAAATCACGATATAGACTATCGCGAAGGTTCAACCAGCGAAACATGTTCGCAAGAGGGAATTTAATTAATCGAATTAAATTGCCTCTCTCTCATTCCCTCCCTGCGACTCTCTCTCTCTCTCTCTCTCTCTCTCTCTCCGAGGACTGTAACTCTCGGAGCACCGTCCGGCCTCCATGACGTACACGTCGCAGCGTCTGCTACCAGACGGCGAAGAAGCGTTCGCGCGTGAAGATTCAGTGAAGGCCGTGACGAAATTCTCAGCGTTCCCGCGTTACACGTCGCACGCGGACGTAGGTGTGAACAACACTTTACGCCGCGCCCCAGGGGCAATTTACTGGATTTATGATTTAACGCTCGTCCCTCAAGAGCTCGCGCTGCACGCCGCGCTCTTTCTCTCCTCCCTGGCTGCCGTGTCTTCTACCAGTGGATATTTATGTTGGTACATGGCCGAGAGCACGGATATTCTGTGCCAAGGAAGAAAATCCATGTGCTGCATCGCGTGAACTAGATTAAATTATAAGCAAATGAACGAAAAAAAAAAAAAAAGAATGCAGAGAAAAAGAAAGGTACGAGCAAGTGTACGCGAAGAGACATGCGAGCAACGAGTTGAAAAGCGAAGGGGGATGATGCTGCGAGCTCGCGTTTGCCCGATACGACCCCGACGAGGCTATAGATTTATCGAATGGAATTTTCCGCTGCAGAATGACGAGCCTCGGTCATGCGATAGTCTAGGGTACTCGGAGACCTCCTAGAGGGATAACAGCGAAGATGAGCGCTCAGTCTTGATGTCCGTTGCCGGGAATAATCGGGCATTGAATTTTATATAAATGGCCAGGAGTGATGCCTCGCATAAATACGCGCATCTTGAATTATGATACGCGTCTCGATCTTACGTACTACAATTATGCCTAACGTGCAACCGGCGAGGAACGTACATGGCGAGGAACATTTGTCGGTTCGTTCTAACTCGTGCGTTTAGAGACCTAGCCGGCGGATGGATCATTAGTGGGATAACGTTTCTCGTATTCTATTAGCATACCGGGTGTTTTTTTTCTGCTTTGGAAACGTTTGCCCCGGTGGAATTAGATGGCGGAGAAACGTAGGTGAGCGACATAGAGCAAAGATATGGGGGCAGAAGGGAAAGGGGAGAACGAGGAACTGAAAGATGACGCGGAAGAAAATATCAGAGGATAGTTAACATTAGAACTATGGGAGTTAAATTTGTTGTATTTAAGTATATGAAATGAGCACCTTGGACAAAATTTGAATCAAGTGGAGAAAAGATAAAAAATGTAGTCATTTATGGTTTACAAGGTGGACGTAGAATATTTACGATATTGTTCCCCTATTAACTCTAACCCTACCAAGCCGGACAAAATGACCGGTTCACAATTTTTTCTAAAAATTCCCTAAATTGATATGGGAGCTATGAAGTAAATATTTCATTTCTGTCTTACAAAACCACAGTTACTTAATTCATCACCATTTTCACCTCTTCATTTCTCTTTTTCCAAAATACTCATTCAGTATATCTAATTTTAGTAGATGTAACTCGGTAATTTAGTGTTAATTTAGAAAAATTTTCTACAAAATTAGAAACTGGTCAATCTGACTACCGCAGTAATTCTAGCATAAAAATACGAATGTGGCAAAGAGTTATGGGGTAAATCTTGAAGAATGGAAAAAATAAGATATTCAATGAGATGTGAACGTAATACGTGGAATACGTCGAAGATCAAACACGGAAGGATGAAACGGTGAAAGAAACGGGACCGAAGTTAATAGTGCAAAGTCTGAAGAGTCACAGAGTGATAAGATAAACCTAACAGGTACGAAGAATGTCGAATAAGTAGATATAAAAAAACAGCTATCTAAATATACCGCAGCTACGAAAAGTGCTGGCTATTCCAGGCATAGAGTCGCGACCAGTCGAACGAACGAAAAATGCTTAAAACGGCGCAACTAAAATACACCCCATCGTCACGAGGCAATCATAAAGATATCACATGATAAAACGACACGCAGACGACGCACGATC
Organism: Cerceris ruficornis; assembly: GCA_963989415.1. Lineage (NCBI taxonomy): Eukaryota > Metazoa > Arthropoda > Insecta > Hymenoptera > Crabronidae > Cerceris > Cerceris ruficornis. The sequence goes on from OZ022523.1 coordinate 9,615,770, forward strand.
AACGCCAGCTATTTCGTAACTAAAAATGTTGCCGGGCACGCACGGGTAGGGATAAGGCTCGCGCGGAGGGTCTTAACGATCGTAACTTTACCCGAGGGCCGTCATCATCATTACCGCTATCGTGCGAACGAATTACCAGACTAATATTACATTTACGATATCTATGTCGATATTATCGTCCGCGATATCCACTTTCCACTTACGTACCGCCGAAATTTATGATTTTCATATTTCAGTCGAGCGATAAAATAACGAGAGGCATCAATCTGCACAGGGAATCTCGTTCCCCCGGTGCACAAGGCCCAACCGGCACGCACGAGAACGACGTGTCTCTCTCGAGGGCGCCTGGCGCCAGGAACACCATGGAGGAGAGCCACGACGTCGCCGTTGTGCAAGGTCTACCCATAAGGGCCCTATCCTCGGGGCACCTATGGGCCTAGCCGTCGCCAGAGATACGCGCCGTCCTTGGTGACTTTTTTCCTACCGATAAAACGGACGGTTTACGGGGAAAGTACGAGACGGAGGGAAAAGTAGGAAGGGGCACGTTTTGTACGTTCGTAAGCAAGTTAAGTTATCGTAAACTGGTTTCACGGTTGCCCCGCGCGAACCGCGATCGGGGCGCGAGGACGATTTAATAAAATGGCGCCAACCACTGCCAGATAGCTGGATATCCGATTACGATGGTCCCTACGTTGCAGTGGCGATGAGATAAGTCCCACAGGAAACGACCGGCGGTGTCGATGACCCTCGAAGAAATGACCGAGGGGTGGGTGGATGATCGAACCACCGCTAATCGATGGACCATGGAATTTCTAATGGAAGTATCTGCATAAAACGTGCCTCGAATTTATTTCCTCATGCTATCGCGGAAGGACGAAGAGAGAGGAATCATTTTATTGCCGTAGCACGAGAAATTCCTTAGGGATTGGGAATCGTGTGCGGGACCATTCGATGGTGGACGAAATGGATTTTTATCGGGCCCTTTGGTCAAAGGACTACGAAGATTTCATTGAACATCCGGCTCCTATTTTACAATCGGAATAGTAATCGATACAGTACTAAGAATAATCTCGCTTCCTCAAAACCCGGAAGTTACAGAATTTTTCCAATCCTCCTTCGTCCAACTAATAAATCTATGTAATAGCATATCAAAAGTCGATACTAGGATTCTCCTTCCAACCGGACAGCGTTCCGATATCCTTACGTTTCCCTACCATTATCCTCGCACCAAGCGCGTTCACGTTAATCAACGAAAACGTTGCGCGTCGATCATTCTGATTTATTAACTCCGAACAAAAGGCACGCTTAAACATCCATCGAAGCGAAACTCGCGCCACCGAGGCACCTTTTTATTTCCCTATCGATGGAACTCATCAAAGTGATAGTCATCCTCGACTTTAATCCCCTCGAAGCGGAGTGCAGAGGGGTACCAGCGAGAGCGTTTATTCGTCTGCAAATTAGTCACGAAGTCGGTGCATTGGAGTGGCACTAAAAGCCAGGATAGTGCTGGCGTTGCTGCCAATAGCAATGGCGATGGTGGTTATGGTGGTGGTGGTGCGATGATGGCGATGGTGGTGGTGGCGAACAGCTTCTGCTGGCAGCTCGAGAGCTCAACGTACGACCTTGGCGAGGCCTTGCGAGGTCGCCGACATGATTCCGTCCTGTCCACGGACTCGGGAGATCGGTGGGATTAGGAGAGAAGCAGAGAGAAGGAAAGGGGGGAGGGGGAGGCTGGAGAAGCGAGAGAAAAGAGAGAAACGGCTGTGAAGGTGCCACCTCTTATCATCTGGCACGTCCTGTGTGCCAGAGAGACTCGACTAGATTTTTATCAGGCCCCCTTCTTCGTCCGCGTGTTAGCTGGCAACTAGCGATTGAATCCTCCACGAGCCATCAACGCGCAAATACGTAATTTACGTGGATCTCAGAGAGGCCACCGGTACATGCGCCCGGTCTAACGAGCTCCGTGAAATCCTATTTACGTCGGCGAGGTTAACGCTTTAACGTGAATCCGCGCGAAAATACAAAGCCGAACGTGCACTTTCCGTGGGTAACTGATCGCAATGTTGTTGCGCTTGTTTCGCGCGGGTTAAGGCGATAATTAATCCTCGGGAGGATTTCACATTTTATTTTCAGCCTGACGCTGAGCTGGTTTCTTGATTTGTCAGGTAGAAAAATGTTGCTGGTAATATACAGGAATGACGGAGTGACAAGAAGGTGATGATCCTTATAGGGAGGAGCGAGTGGGAACTTACAAATTTCTTGTAACGAATTGCGCGTGTAAAACATGAGATATAATGTGCGGGGATATTGGAGCTCGTAAATACTGCTGAAAATTTTCATGATATTAATATCACTATATAAATTTACATGTTGCTCTACGTGTTGAATCTGATACCATGGAGACTAGAATATATTCAATGATAATTTGGTGATAAATCTCCGAGAGGCAACGGATATTGGAAATCAGACCAACTAATCGGCAGACTTCGACTTCATAACCATCAGGTCCTTAAATTTTTACCCCTTTGCAGTTCTATGTGGAGCTATACTAGACATAGCTCTTCACTTCATTTTATTTTCTATCGATTTAATCTCGACTTTCCAATTTCATAATGATATTGTAATATCACCTCAATATGCGTCAGTATCTACAGTTATTTTTAAATTTTTAAAAATAATGAACAGCCGATGATAGGAGATGTGAAATTAATTTCATTTAGCTCACTGCAAAATTGAGAAAATAATTCGGACCGCAAAGGGTTAAACTACATTCTATAGTTCATATAGAAATAGTAGTTTCTACATGAAATAGGATCATCATGAAATAGACCATGATATTATCGAATAATATACCGAATAATATAATAATATACCGAAAAAAAAATTGCCGAATAATTTACCGAAACCCCTAAGAAGACATGTATCTTAAATCCAACTCGTCGCACAAAAAATGAAAGACAGAATCCTTATAAACAAGGAGTGTCCTTCAAGTTTCAACATACGATACACCTGAAGTAAATTCGATATTCGTAAATTATTAAAAAGGAAGAAAATCCCTCGGCTAAATCCCAGACGGCAAGGTGTCGCCGTGCAGCAAATAAATGAAAAAATCCTTAAAGCCTCTCGCTCCATGGCCAGCTCCATTCTCGGCTTAATTACACGCCCGCGATACATTAAATGCCGTCATAATCGGAAAGAAGAGGCACTCGTTGGTTTTGCATCGTACCACGGTACGCCAGGACACGCGAGCTTTAGTGTCTTCTTGTTCTTCCCTTCGCCCTGCAGCTACGTGCTTTTTCTCCTTTAATTTGCACGGATACACCGCACAAGCAGGAAGAACCGAGCTTCCTATAATCACCGTTGGAAGTGATATTCCGATATGTAATAATGATGGTGGATATTACCTCGCGATATTAACGATGTGCCTTAACCAATGCCAGTTCTTTCGCGGAGATCGATTCGCTCGTTTTTTCCCGTACTTTAATGCAACAGACGCCTAAGACTTTACCGACATTGAAATTACCATGAAAGTACGTGGTATCGAGAATGTAAAGATTCCCTCGACCTATCGAAAGAATAGGAAGTTCGAACAGTTCGTAAAAGCCAAGTGTATTCCATGTTCAATAAGATTACAGGACGATGGAACATCGCGAGATTTTACGCTCCTCGATGAGAGTATATCTTCGAATGTTAATTAAGTCTACGCGAGAATGCGAAAACGAATCCAGAAGTTTAACCCCTTGCGGTCCGAATTATTTTGTCAATTTTATAGCAAGCTAAATAAAATTAATTTCACATTTTTTATCGATGGCTAATTATTTTTTTTAATGATAGCAATAACTATAGCTATCGGCGAATATTTAGTTGATATTAAAACATTATGAAATTGGAAGGTCGATGTTAAATCGTTAGAAAATAAAATGAAGTGAACAGTTATGACGAGTATAGTTCGACATAGAACTGCAGAGGGTTCACCTCTCAAATATAAGGATTGCATCATAGACAGGGATTACGAGCAGGTTGATCACGATGTGGTATAAGAAAGAATTTAATAAGTACTCGTTGCCAGTGGCATCATATACCTTACCCGTGGCCCGAGTGGTCGAAGGATATTTATAACTTGGCATGTAAAACCTTAAGGAACGGGCTTGGTACATTATTCAACACGAGTGATGGCAAATGTCACGGAAGAAGACTCGCAAAACAAACAAAATTCACGACTCGGTAACAAGAGATAAATCATTACCGAGGCGCAGGACCAAAACGCGATATTATACTTTACAAAGTTGAACGTTCCACCGTGTTGCCTCCTCTCGCTTTACAATGTACGATAATCCGATCGTTTATCACTTGCTAAATTGTCTTACTCCTGTTTTAACGCGTAAAATCCGTCTTTTCTGCCGAGAAATACCGCGTTTTTCTCGTACGAGATCCGTGAAGAGCATCGTTTCATGATTATGTAGCGGAGAAGATTTCAAAGAAACCGTGAAATTCACTGTGGAAAGGAACGCTCGATGTTTCTTGGCTTTTGGCCGCTTGACCTCGACTACGTGCCTGATAATTTCGTGTTTCTTGTCGAAGAGACAATTTTAGGAATAAAGAAGAGCAACTTGTAAAATTCCAAATTTAAAAGAGGATTTTTAAATAGAGTTTCGGGGAGGCTCTCGATTGTCAGGTCGATGATGTGCGTATGTGGCGGGAAAATTTTGTAAAATATGAAAGAGAGGGAGTTATGCTATGTAAGACAGAAAGAATTTTTGCTCATTGTATCAAGAAAATTCTCAATTATTAACCCCTTGCCCTATAACGAGTGACACTCGTGATGAGGTTAATGGGATAGGAAATTTTCAGGCTTAGCAAAATTGATCAAATTGAAAATATTAATGGGGCGCGACGCGATAATTTTATTTCTATAATATTAATATTACGTTAAATTGTACTATATATCATGAATCACTGATCACTTTTTATTTTAGCAATTAAATTCTGAATTATGACGGAGGCAGTCCCAAACAAATCGTAGGGCAAGGGGTTGTCTATGATATACATATTTAGCAGTAATAAATTCTCAAGGGCATTAGCAATTCAAACTCTATCTCGCTCTCGAGAATTCAAACTTCAGTGTACTCGATTCGATCGTGTTCCATTCGTATCAAAAATGCATCAATTCTAGGTGCGAAAACTTCGAAAAATACCAGAGCAAATACCATTCAGAGTAAGTCACTGAGCTCCAACAGGAATCTTCAAAAAACTCTATTTAATTTCCCCAAAAGTATTTTGTCCCTAGCATAAAAGAAGGACGTAAACAGACAACAATTTTTCCCTCCTCATCTACAATCAAGACTTACAATACCCTCCTCGACAAAACGACCCACCACGTCGACCAACGTGTCGTGTCGCAGATAGATAAAGTTAACAGCTCCATCCATTTAGCAGCATCGATTATTCCTGCGCTAGGACGAAGTACCGAAGTAAAAGATGCCTATTACTCGCGAATGACACCCAGGACGTTCGTCGAATTCCTTTGTTGCACATGGCTCTTCATCATCCAAGAAGATTCCACCCTACAATGTCTTTCACGGCGTGAAACTCTCAGCGAGCCACGAATTGCATGACTTTTACAGCCCGAAAGAACGAGAAAGATCACCGTGATAGTGAAAAGAATATCAACGACTCTCGTGGGAATTCCATTATCCTTCGATGAACGAAGAAGTCCCTCTTCCATATCATCTCGATGAAGGGCAATTCAGAATTGTCCGGAAGGAAGGATAAGATGACCAACGTTTCCTCCACCCTTTCTACCTTCCCTCGTCTCAACCCCTGTTCTCGTTCACGACACCGTGACTCCTATGGGACGCGGTATTCAATTCCCGGGATTTCTGCACGAGCGAAGGCCATGATGAGGCCGCGGTGCTACCGTGTTAGAACGGAGGACGTGACCACCCCAAACTATCTCACGCACACGATCTGCGATTTGTTGCACCGTAGCAGGCCAATAGCAGTTATCGCCGACCGGGTGGAACCGAAGGGACGAAGAGGAGTGAGAGAGCAAGGAAAGTGCATGAAGTCACCTCTGCGAAGATAGAGTAGGTGATTGCGCTGCGAGGGTCTACGAAAAACGAGCATTTCGCGCATCGCCCGCGGCGATGTACTTACGGAAATACAAGATGCGCCTTTATTGCTATCTCTGTCTCCGTTCGGACGGAGATTTTCATGGAAAAGATTAATTATATCGCGACTGAGATTGATGAATTCGCTCGGCCTATTCGCGAGATCGAATTGGCATATGCAAAATTCTGCCGCTTTCATTACGCTAACGAGGCTTCCTGGATAGCCGATCGGGCGTAAAGGTTACGTTTTTACGTGGACAGCGAAGCGTTGCGTGGATGTTGAACTGTAATATTATTGACTCCTTAAAGAGACGACGGGATTTTAGTGAGGCTTGTAGGTAAGGTCGTGCTTTCTGTAATAGGGTACTCCGAGAACGCGGTTTCTGTGGGGCAAGAATTAATGAACTTGAGTGATTACGATGTAGCGTGAACTTTTCTGTGTTTGCGTTAACAAGGTTTTAATTACACGATGGAAAAATTGCGGTGGTCGCCCCGATAATACGATTCTAATTGATAGACTTTGGCAATTTTCATATAGTACAGAGTTCTAGAAGTTTTCCTTAAAACGATTTACATATGAGTCGCTCAGAAGCCAATGCAGTTAACACTAAATCTACGGCTGCCGTCAAATTAACGGGTTCGTATTTTTTTTTAAAGGTTTTCTCAGATTGATAGAGAAGCAGTACAGTACATATTTCACATGTATCTTACAATACACAAATTACTTAACTGATCGTATTTTTTACCGCTCGATCCATCTTTTATCAGAGTACTTATTTCATATATTTAGATATGCCAGATTTGGCGGCTGTAGATCTAGTGTTAAGTCAATTTTTTTTATATTTTCTGATTTTTGTAAATTTTAATAGAATAAAGTTTATTCGCATTGCCTTCTGAGCGACTGATATAACATATTCATACGGTGCAATTTAGAGAATTTTGCCAATTTTCATATAACACGAATTTTTCTGGCAAAACTTCCCCTATACGCGGTATCCTACAGCACCAATTTCCTTACAGACATTTGACTTAACACCTTCGAGCCGGGAAATTATATCCCAGCACTTTAAATGAACATTAATTTGGGATATATTGTGCCGTCAGTCTCAAAAGAGTTAATGAACCAACGTCACATAGCCTTTTTCTAATTTTCCCCCAACTCCGTTTCTACACAACCAATCAACCCTATCGCAAAAGTTGCCAGTACGATACCAAGTCCGCAAAATGTTAAAACAAAGCAGAGAAAAAATTGTCGTGAAACGTCCGCACAAAAACGCTCTTACGTGCAGAACGAGTTACGTCTGGCAAAGCAATAAAATCGTTCGCCGACGTCGATGTGAATTATTACTGAAAACATCGACGAAGTGGTAATTTAAATCGATAGCCTCGCAGTTCTTTTTCCCCGCTCGCACGACTTCAAAAATATCCCTCGTAATCTACATGAGGCGATCGCGCAAGAAAGTGGGCGATGGCACGGAAGATATATATCCACGTGCCTTAAATGAACGTTATGTAAATATGCGTGTAAGTATGAAAGCAAGAGAGGAAATGCAAGGGAAGGTGAACGAGAAAGAAGTAAGAGGGACCGGTCGATGCGTACGTTGGCACATACCACCGTGGTACGTGGCTAAAGTAAATTGGTGGTCTACCGCTGATGTACGACAGAATGATATTATGAACAGGCCGTCGTCTCATGCATATTCATCCGAAACATTCGCTTCGAGTTCCTTACCAGCGTGATTCGATACTTAAGCTCATCCGCTGATAGACAGGAATTTCTCTGTGTCTATCTGCATCTATCGACGTCGGCATCGCACGAAATTGCTCCTACGTCCGTCGGGAGATATATTAAACGGGTTAACGGGGATTGCGTTAAGTGGTTCGAAAAAACTGGACTGCCGGAGTTATTTCCAAGGTAATTAGCAATTACTTTAAGCGTTACGCCCTTCTATTTGGGATAATTGTGCTTGCAATTTTCTCTAATTGATTGAGATATCATATTTTTGAGGTTTCAAATCACTTTATCGGGTCATAATTTCAAATGGGTTTCATTTTATATCGCTTACAGAGAAGGTTCAGTTAAATGGAAATGGTTGAGTGTGTCGGGGACATTTAAAAATTGGAAACAAAATTGATTGGCACTGGAATTTTTGAAGATTGCAAATTTCTGTTGTAATTAAATAGTTTTAAGTCAGCTTAAATGCATTGTTGACGCTAACCGTATCGACACTGTATCAATGAATCGCTCAGAAGCCAATGCGGTTAAGTCCCTTTTTTGAAATTTCCTGATTTTTGTTAATTTTAATAGAATGAAGGTTATTCCATTAAAATTCACAAAGATTAGAAAATATCAAGGAATGGACTTAACCGCATTGGCTTCTGAGTGACTGATATATCTGTTGTGATCGTAGCTTATCATTTGACCGGTTATGAAATAACGATTTCATTTTTTCCAAGGAAATACAGAACTTTGGAAATTTAATATAGAGACCATCCGAGAAAACAGCCTTTAGTTAATAATAAAAAAAATTACATATTTTCATTCCATTGACTCTAGTTTCCATAACTCAATTTTTAATATTCGCCAACGTGATATTTTCTAAGAAATCCTCAGGAACGAGTAAAATTCGGCTACAGAGGATTAAACCTACTGGTAACATTTCAAATTTCTGAACAAGCCAGATATTTTTCCTAGCGGTAAACATATATCGAAAAAAAAACGATTCCAGCAGAGATATTAACACTAAACCCACCGACTTTATATCTGTTATATTGAAATATACGAAATAAGTACTTTGGAAAAAGAGATTTGAAGAGGCAAAAAAGATGATCAATTAAGTCATTTTTGTTGTACACAATAAGCCTAAAATATTTACTGAATGGCTGCCCAATCAATTTGGGGAATTTTTAGAAAAATCAGCAAGTGGTCATTTCACCACCATGGTAGTTTTAGTGTTTAAATATAAAAGACAAAACCACCCCTCCGATCGACAAGGCATAAATCTGGAGATAATTATTACAAAGAACACACGAGAAACTTCGAAAGGCGAATAAAGGAGAGAATAAGTAACATCGATGATTTTTCAGTCAAACAACTCGAAGTGAAGCAGGAAGACGTTGCCACGATAATAGTGTTATTCTTCGCAAATGAAACGGTGTTTGTATTCAGAATCCAACAAAAGATACGTTAACGTTTTTTCCCATCTGTTCTGACAGCAGCGAAGGTTTCGCCGATCCCCCTGAATCCGGATTGCAAGGGCGTAAGTATAGCTTCGACGTCGGATACTACATTGTAAAAGGAGCTTTCCTCTCGATCCTTCTACCGGCATCAATAGCAGTATTTACGGAGCCGCTGCTGAATAATCTAAGGGATCGAATGGAAGAATAAAAAGGGGAGGACGACGGAGGGGAAAGGGCACGGTAGATAGGGACAATCCTGTCCGTAACCATCGAGCAGACAGGTAATCTGCATGCCTAATAATTTCACGATCGTCCTCGATGCAAATACTCTCGTGCACGTCCATTTTGACATTCGTTCTACCGTCGAACAGTGCAAACAGAACGGAAACCGGCCGTGAAAGTATCGAATAGCCTGTCAGAAGACGCGTTTCGCTTTAAACCAAATACATCGATAAATGATACTCCATCGATTGTGCGATTCACCGAATCATCGCCGATGGCAGCCGGAAAGTGCGATTAAACCTGCGACGATCGACTCTCCGTGCTTATCGGGTACTTGATTTATGAAACCGCAAACTTCGCTGTACGAGTCCTTAGCTACTGTCTACTTAAAGATTCTACCGGTCGAAGATTCGTATCGCGTTGACTTCCACATTGTATTTATCTACCTGCAACTAAATTGACAGAGTAATTCTAACGTAATTGCGAGATTCCCGAAGTTAACGACTATAATAACACTTGGAACCTGCAGCAAATATGATAAAAGAATTCCTAATCGTCATTTCCCACGTACATCGTACGGATGATTCAGAATCCATGTAAACCTGTAGATTCACAAACCGCAACGGTCGAGGACGAAGAAACAAAAATAAGAACAAGATCCCTAAAGGACACACAACGTCAAAGTACCCCGGTGAACAGATATCCCAAGTTGGCAAACTCCTAACGAGACTTCACGGTGACTCACCGGAAGGGAAAAACCGCAACGGCATTCCAGCCGAAAGTCCAGGATGAGTCCGACGAAGCGACTCGTGGAAGGTTAGAGCAACGAAGCGATTAATCTCCAAAAGGATCCAGGCAGGATCAGGATGGACAAATTGTTGATATACCATGACGAACGCCGCGGGTGCAGATCGAGTAGGAGGAACGAAATCGAAGGGGTTATAAAGTCGCACGTGCAAGTAACGCAGATGGAATGCGTCATTAATGCCTCGGTCCGTGGCATCGCGGCAGATCAAGTCCTTATGGCAGGCATTCATAGTTATTATCCGCGTCTACGCAGGAAGTTATATTTTAACGGTCGTAAAGGCTCCGGTGCGCGAGGGCTTCGCAAAAGGCTGTTTGCCCGGAGGTATATAAGTGCTCGTGCAAATACAAAGGTAAACGCGTCTTTCTCCAAAGCGGGATGGCGTGCCTTTCTCCTCTTGTTGCTGCTGCAACAGCAGCATTTATGAAGAAGTGTCACTGGGAAGCACGACGGTCCGCGACGGGACGACTCGGAAGAATGGGAAAGAAACGAACGACGGAACACGAACAGCGTGATTCTATGCGCGCGTCTAGCCATCGAGGCCTACTGTCGGTCGATTAATTTATGGGGTAATTTTCTGTCGCGAGAGACCCAGGGTGGAACCCTTTGCTCGTTTCGGTTCTCGTGATTTCTGGGATGTTTGCGAGGAGACGCGGCGGAGGATGTTGAGGTAACGTTGGGAGAAAACATACTGAAACGTGGTTAAATGCGGGGATATATGGGTGATTTTTGAATGGAGGGTTATGGGGTATGGTTGGTTGGGTTCGTTTACGAAAGATTCTTGACACTTATAGGAGGAGATGTTTTTAAGCGTAATGTGTAGAGTATATTGCTGCATCTTCGAATTTTGTTGATTAAGACGAGATCTACGGCCGCCGTCAAATGGACGGGTTCATATATTTTTAAAAAATTTTCTCAAATTGATAGAGAAGCGGTACAGTAAATATTTCATGTGTGCCTTATAATACACAAATTACTTAACTGATCGTATTTTTTACCGCTTGATTCATCTTTTTTCAAAGCAGTCATTTAATATATTTAAATATACCAGATTTAGCGGCTGTAGATCTAGGGTTAAACTTCTCGTAGATATCGCTTGAAATGTTTCTGCAAAAGTTGCAGATATTCTATAGTTTTGAATGAAATTTTTAATAAAATATTCGGCAATGTTTAAATGTTAAAAGTGAGTCTACTTTTATAATGTAAATTTGTAACTATTGGAATATAATGTTTTGTGCACCGAAATTAATCGTGAAATGGCTGGAGTGTCGATTTTGGGCGTTGATCTCGTTTCAAGAGGCGGGCAAGCGAGGAAATGTAGAGAAAGAATGAATGTTTAAAGTTGTGGCTATTTCTGGCTATATTTAGACGATTGAATTACGACTTATTCCGACGTCGGTGTTCGTTTATTTTTCACGAGATGAAAAGCGAGAAACGAGCTACCTCTGCGGAACTACGAGATGAAAGAGGACGAAAGTAGATATTACCAGTCACGGCCAGACTTCCGTTCTTCCTAGGAAAACGACGTGGATGTAACTCTTCCCTCTGACGGCTTATTTTAACACAAATATATGTGACGTCCCTTACAAAGTCGGATGCCTTTGACTTTCATTGGACGTACCGTTTATCCTGATTCTAAATTCCCACAATCGTACAACGTGCTTTCGGAATTTACGCCTCGTAAGTTTTTCAACGATACTTCAACGTTCCCTTCGTTTTATCCGCGCCGATAAAATAAACGACAAATATATCTTTCGCGCGATATTCCATCTTCGCGGCACATAAAAACAACGGTATAAAAGAACACGGTTAAATCGATTTCCTTCTGGAAATACTCGCGTCCATAAAAAAAGTGGAAAATTTCACGATCAACCTTGATCGTTTTCCTTCGTGAGGATAATCTTTCGAGAAAGTCGAATGTGCGATAGGAGGGAGATCAAATGAATATTTCAAACGACTGTAAAACCGAACACGAACATCGACATCATCAAATCGACCATAATGACTGATCTATGACTTGGATAGAGAGAGAGAGAGAGCGATATATATCGACATCTTGTCAGACATGAAATGAGGATGAAGGAGTACGGAAGAGATGTGCGTAAAATAGTCTCGTACAATCCACGCATTATGGTGGAATAATGCACGTCGAGGTTTCGAAAAAAATCCAAAGAACCGTCTGACAACGGGATTCAGCACTCTTGAGGGATCTTCATTGAAATCTGTCTATTGCACAACATGCTCTTTTGGAACAATTGTATTAAAATAATATTTGTGATCAAATAGTAATCAAGCGTAAGGTAAATTAACCCTTTGCCCTATAATATCGTGTGGTACTCGTGACGCGGTACATCGAATAGGAAATTTTTAAATTGTTCAAAAACTGTTCAATTGAAAATATCAGTGGGTCAGGAGACGTTGAATTTAGTTCTATGATATTAACCCCTTGCCCTACAATAAGGAGTGACACTCGTGATGAAGTAAATGGGATAGGAAATTTTCAAATTTTGCAAAACCTATCAAATTGAAAATATTCATGAGACGCAACGCGATAATACTATTCCTGTAATATTAATATTACGTTGAATTATACGATATATCAAGAACCACTGATCAATTTTTATTTTAGTAATGAAATTCTTAATTATTGCGAAGTCAATCACAAAACAAATCGTACTGCAAGGGGTTAATATTTCGTTAAGTTGCACGGTATATCGGAAAATTAGTGATATATTATTATTCTAACAATTAATTCGGAGTTATTGCGCGCTCGGTCACAAAAGAAATTGTAGGGCAAGGGGTTAACACAGTGTCAAGTCATATATGATAATACAAAGCTAATAATAGTGCTGGATTACCAGCATAAAACACTTATTAGTGCGCCTAATTACTCGATTAGGTATAGTTTGCTATCTAACTCTGTACCTTGCACCTTCTCAACCTTTTCTGTAGCTGGGTTTAAGTTAAAAAGGGCAGAATTCTCAGAATAAGCAGCAGTAGAGAAGGTATCGTGCATTCTATAACTTTTTTTAAGGTGCCAAGTGAAGTATTCAACTTGGAACTTCAACAATAGGTGACACTAAGACTTGACAATTTACATTGTGTTCTAAATAGAAATGAAGGTAACGCAACTGCACTGATATTCAGTAGCAAATTACAAAGCTAATAGAGACACCTGAGATTTAATTACGCTGGGACTTAACCCCTTGCACTACGATTACTTTTGCGATTGTACGTGTAATAATTCCGAATTAAATTGGTAAAATGAAAATTTATCAGCGATTCCTGATATATCTTACAATTTAACGCAATATTAATAACATAGAAATATTTCACTGTGTTGTGTTCCACTGATATTTTCAATGTTATCATTTTTGGGAATCTTCAAAATTTCCTATTCCATCTACGGCATCACGAGTGTCACTCGTTATTATAGGCCAAGGGGTTAACATGTCCTAAACATAATTTAAATTAGCGCAGCTACCATAACACTTTTACCGTCCAATCTCTCCATCTTCATTCAATATTCCACAATCATCGTCGACCAGGATGGCATTAGCTTACAAAATTCCCAACCACGTGATTTAGAACGCGCGCATTTAAGTGCACAATCTCAGAATTATGACGAAGACTCGCGAAATATCGCATGCACGATAAGCCCTTTAAGGCACCGCGTCTCGGAACTTAATAATTCACCTTTAACGATGACCCAAACGACCCGCACGGCGATGCTGGAAAAGTTGCGGTTACTTAAACGTAACACGTTCCCTGGAACGAACTCCATCTTCAAAAGGAATACTCTCTTCCTTTCCCGAGATTATGCTATCATTATTCCGCTCGCGTATGAAGAGGGTGAACGTGCGCGCTGATTGTCCGGCGACATACGACAATTTACGAAGTGACCGGTTAATAGCGCCGCCATTAATTTGCAAATCGTTGTTTAATTTCCAGCCCGGCAACGCTATCTGTCACGAAGGTCCTCGTAAACGTACATCACCACTTGGAATGGGAGTTAATTGATTAATCGTCGTAATTAAATCTCCTCTGTCTATCCATCGGGCGAATTGCTCGATGTTATAGGAAATGACCTTGGAAAAAAGTGGACGAACAACGACGACAGTGTCATATCGGAGAAAAATGGCCTGCCATTTTCCTATCTTATTAAATCCACCGACAAACGAATCACGGCTTTAACGCATGCGAAAGAGCCATTAATTTCTTATGGCGATAATTGCTTCAACATTGCGTTCTGAGCTACTCGAAGCCGCGATTAAGGTGGACGTTGTAGAGAAGAAAAAATGGGTTAAAAATTAAGAAGCAAATTAGGAAGTAATATCAATGAGAGGCACATTGGCAAATCTTTAATTCGCCGAGACCGACTTCGTTTAGGTCGGAATGAATCATTAACACGCGTTTCACGTTGATGATCGTAAACATCGTGGTTGGTGGTAGGAATCTATGAAATCTAGGTATTCGTTGGAAAGTCCCAAGCTGAATTACTTCGCGTTGAATCCAGACGGGTGATTAAAAGGCGGAAATTAGTTGGAAGGTCGTACGAAGCTTTAATTCGTGGGTAATAATGGAAGACATAGATGGAGAACGTTTCTCCGTGCTTGAAACAGGGTTGTTTGTGGTACGAGGAATTTTAATTGAGATTTGCACATCTACGATAACTGTTTATCGTAGGATTATTAAGGTAATATTGCTAATCGGTTACCAGCTTCCTCAACGTACACCTAGCCTTATAATTCATCCTTCCAATACAGTTAAATTGAAAGATTATCGGCACCGTAATACCACGAGCGTCGACCCATAAATACGCATGAATGTAAATCCCGAGAAGTTATGAATAGTAAATAGATAACGACGGTGTCAGGAGTGCTATTTAACAAAACTCACTGCCTTAAACGCCATGAATAATTGATACCTTCTCTGCACAAAGTTCGCATAACGTTCAACCCAGAATTATCAGCCGTGAAGAATGGTAAATTTCGCGTTTAACGTTGCGTCGTTAAACGGTAGAAATTTCATTGGTCCATCGAGGGATGTAATTTTGTAAAATCTAAGATACACCTCCCACGTGAAAAAGAAAAGAAAACTCGACCATCGGAATAATCCGGATAATGTTCGGAAACCGTGCGTCAGATACGTGGAAAAGATAACGAAACGAGGGAAGTATAGGAACAAAGGAGTAATGATAGTACACCTCCGGTATACGGCGTATCATTACACGTATCACGTAGCGCCCTCGGCAACGAGAGTTTCTTTTTCGCGTACCACCGTTGAGAAACGGCAACCCCAAGCATCGACATCACGAACAACGACCGTGCTACCGCCTTAGCTGTTCGTTCACCCGACCTTCGCAAGGTCACGCGGCTAGGATAAAAAAAAGGGGGAGACAGAAAGGTGAGAGAGAAGCGAGCGGCTTGCCGGAGCCGAAGGGGGAACAGGGTCTAATCAACGCCCGGAGTCATGCTCCAGAGAACATTGCGGGAAGGTAGGGCAGGAAGAGGAAGAAAGAGAGGAGGAGGAGGCGAAAAAAAAAAGAGCGAACGATGAGAGAAACGGTGGGAGGAAGAGGAAGAAGAGGAAGAAAAAGATGAAGAAGAGAAGAGGGAAGATAGAAGAGGCGTGAGACGGTGGTCGGGAAGACGAAGGAAAAAGATCGCGAAGATGAGTGCTAACCAACAGCCAGAACTACGCTCTACGGCCTGAAAATTACCGAGCATTAAACCTCAATGGCATTTTCGGACCCATTATTGCTCGTCCGTGTGCTACGTCTGTCTTGCGCGGTTTCCCGTTGAAAAGCACTCTAAAATGCTCTGAATGGAGGAACGTTTCATCCTGAGAAAAGATAGGAAGAGGAACTGCGCGATTGGCGATGCGAGTATGACTGACTCATTTAGCGGGATGATATAGTTAGATGGTACTTTGCACGGAGTAATGATCTTGGCATGAAGCTATCATTATTATAATAGGAAACCGTTCTTAATCGAGAGTCGGAATGTGTAATTATGCATAGTTCAATACAAAGACTAACTTTGATGTTCTTGCGAAGGAATCTTAACACATTGCGTACGGGTGACGCGATATCTCGTATATAGCAGACCTCATTTTTTTTATATGTACGTATATATCGACGACTCAAGAAATTAAGAATAAATTGATTTTTACTACGGCAACGTAGCCTTTGATATTCCTGTCACAAATTCTTAGCGAAATAAATGTATGTCGAATTTCCGAAAGAGTACAAAATAATTGGATACACAAATCGCAAAGAGCGCCGTACGCAATGTGTTAAGAATAGCGAAAGCTTTATTGTTACGGTATGATGAGAATTTGCAATGATCTAATCGAGAAGATGAAACTAAGCGATCGTGCTTATTTCATTGCGTATTTAAGAATTTTCTTCCGTTGATAAATAGTAAATAACGTTCTTCGGTTCGGTAACGGAAAATATTACCTACTTGATATCCGTTATTGAAAAAAGTATTATTAACACCTTGCCGTGCAATTAGGAGTGACACTCGTGATGCGGTAAATAGGATAGAAAATTTTCAAATTTTACAAAACCTATGAAATTGTAAATATCAGGGAGACGCGACACGATAGAATTATTTCCATAATATTAACACTAGATTTACGATCGTTAAATGTATTACATTGCAATATATTAAATAAGGACTTTGGAAAAAGAGGAACCAGGCGGCAAAGATGATAATTCGTTGAGTCATTATTGTATTATAAAATACACGTGAAATATTGACTGTACAGCTTCTCTGTAAATTTGAGAAATGTTTATAAAAACAAGCAAGAACCCGTCAATTTGACGGCTTCCGTAAATCTAATTCTAATATTACGTTGAATTATAGAATATATGAAGAATCACCGATCAATTCGATTTTACCAATTTAATTCTCAATTATGGCGGACGCAGTGACAAAAGAAACCGTGCGGCAAGGTGTTAAATCTGCAGAACTACCAGCTTTTACGCGAAGCTCTATCGTACCGATCAGCCCTCGAACT
Organism: Cerceris ruficornis; assembly: GCA_963989415.1. NCBI lineage: Eukaryota > Metazoa > Arthropoda > Insecta > Hymenoptera > Crabronidae > Cerceris > Cerceris ruficornis. Next base: position 9,633,113 of record OZ022523.1, read on the forward strand.
ATTAACCGCAACGATAAGAGATTTCATGTACCTTCCATAAAAATAAAACGTTCGTTCCAAGAACACACGGAGAGTACGAGTAGAAAGCAGTGCCGAAGATGGTTCCTAAGAAAATCCAATGCGCACAATTCGTTTCACTTGGTACCGCGTGAAAGCATTGCGATCGGGATTACGTGCAGTATCCTGCGAAACCCGTTTTCGCCGATCCCGCCAAGTATCGAACCCTTCGACCTCCTCTACCTCCTTCTACAACTTCTCCCACCGTGGTCGTGCGTGTCGCGCAATGCCGGGTTAAAAATAACGCCACGCCAGATATTTATAGCGACAAGGAGAAGCGGGGAGAGGAGCGAGCGAAAAAGAAACGGCAAAGAGGAGAAAGGAAACGGGGGATGGGTGAGATGAGTAAAAGTGGGAGAGCCGCATCGGAGTAGATCGGAGGTGATATCTGTCGCGGACGTGTCTGTGGGAAGAGAAGGAAAAGCATCGAAGAGAGACAGAGAGAGAGAGGAGAGAAAAGGACGCGAGGGTAAAGAAGAATGAGAAGGGACGACCGTAACTGTGCAACCTGCGCTGGCGACGATCAGCCAGTGGAAGGAGATAGTCTGCAGCAGACACTGCACAGGGTAGTTCAAGTAGAGCGATGCAGTACATTAGACGAACGGAAGAGAGACGGAGAGGGGCGAGGAAACGAAGGGAAAGGGAGGCTAAGAAAACCAGAGGAAGAAGAAAGAGAGAGAGAGAGAGAGAGAGAGAAACGGGTGCATTGCGCCTGAAGCGAAGTGGCCTTGACGTGGGCCGACCGGCGAGGGCAAGGACGACCGCCCGAGGGAGATCCTCTCTTTTTATTCCCTCCACCTTGACTGCCCGGCAGCATCATCCACGACGACGACTCCTGGCCTGCAACCGCACCCATCCATAAGTTCGCATATATAACGTCAAACGTCCCTATTACAACCGCGGAACGGCTGGTCCGATATTCTTCGAGGATATTTTCTCTGGGGCTTTTGTACCGGCTGTACCACACCGAGAAACTCTCACTTTGGGTACAACGTGAGATTACGCGGATCGTATACGCGTATGGTCAGGTTGTGTAACTTACAACCACCGAAGGAAAAGGTAACTCGAGTTTCTGCCCAACATTCCCCAACGGCCGTCCTGGATGACCCTAAGTAGAATATACTGAACGTTTGAAAGTTCCCTGGGTAGTTGAGGTTTGTAATTTTCCTCGAGATTATTTAATTAAAATAAACCAAGCAAAAGTAAAACGCGCGCAATGATCCAACGCGTATCTCACGAGACTACCGGCTCCGTGACGGGAGCGTATTCCAAGTATTCGAGATATCGTATTATCATCCCCGATCGGGAGCCATCGACGGAAAATCGCGTTTCATAATCTTAAATCAGCCGGTTAACACTAGAACTACCGGCGTTAAATCTGTTATATTTAAATATATTAAATACGTCCTTTGAAAAAATTAAAATTCAGTGGTGGAAAAGATGATCAATTCGGTAATTTATGTTTTATGAGATGGACGTAAAATTTCTATTCTATGACTCTCCTATAATCTTGGAGAATTTTTGGAAAAAATTGTGTACCAGTCATTTTGACTGGTTTGGTAGTTCTAGTGTTAAGTATCGGTACGATGTTCCTATCTCGTCCGTTCTCTCGTACGTTCGACTCGGTTCTTTCGAAGGTACCTCCAACGTTATTCACATCCCTGCGATCTTCTTACCGAACGTGTCAACGTACCGATCACCGTGGTACATTCAAATGCAAGTTTCTTGCGCGTCGAAGAGCGGTCCGAGTTATCTGGAAAATGCACAATCCGAAGACAATCGGTATCTTTTCGCGGTACGGTATCTTCTTTGTAGTCGAGTCCTTTTGTCTACTAGCGGAATGGCGATCCGCCCCGTCCTCTCTCCGCGTCCTTTTCCTTCGGTGAGACAACGAGATCGTCCCTGAGAGTTGCCTGGCTCCAGAAGTCGTTGGAATAATTCATGACGTCGCGATCTCGCACACGAGAATAGTTTATCGTGGGGGTGGCAAGGGGGTAGAAGAGAGTGCAAGGGGAGAGAGAAAGGAGCAGAGAGCAGAGGAATAGGTGGAGGCCCGATCGGAAATCGATTCACGTACCGATAACACAGGCCCATCGAGTTTTCTCGCGGGGGTGGGAGGGAGAGAAAAAGCACGCTCGAAGGTAAGAAAGAAAAAGGGAGAATCGAATGACATCGACCACCGTGCGTGGTTGCACGCTGACAAGTATCCAGCCGTCCTTTTACCCTAACCACACCTAACGTCGGGTACGTGCAACCGTCAGGTTCGAGGACGTTTCCAATGTCGTCCCAATGATTCATCGACGAGTTCAGCGTGACGTCCATGCTCCTTCGCCGGCTTGCAATGTTCCGACAGGTGCAACCCGAGGAGGACTATATACGAATAGCTCTGCGGAAAGTGAGTTTCGAAAAATTCTGCAGGTACGAGCGAAGAAGGGGACGAAGGAGAAACGAGGGATAATGGCATCAAACCTGCGTCAGAACCTTAAGGAGAACGATCGGCCGATTCTGGGAACGATGGAAGTTGTAAAATGGATTTTTACGGCCGGGGAAAGTCAGACGGTTTCCTGCGAAGAGTTGCGTGCTATAATGGCGATTAATGTAACTGCTTGTAAAGTGTCTCGTGGAATTACAATTATAGAATTTATTCGTGGACGAATGAAGCTGTTGCCGAGCTTGTTTTATCGATGAAACGATACATGGAGGGTTTATGGGAGACGAAGGAAAATTATCCATTAATTTAATCGTATTAATAGACCGTACTCTCTATGGAAACACCGCCTCGATATGGAGATGCAGAGCTTCTCAAACGAAATGATTTGTCGAACCGTCCCAAGTCCATGCGGGTACGTGTCTTAACGTTCGGTACGAATAAGGAAATAGTATAAGGAAGATGTAGCACCGCGATGGTAACGCTGCTGGGCCGATGTCGAGTAACGATGCGATAATAACAACAGCTGATAAATAACTAAAGATCGTCGATTGCTTGTCGGCTTTAATGCGAATACGCACAATAAATAACCCATCGCTGCCGGTACATTTCTACGTCTGCGCCATACGGTTTCTACATGACCAGTCAACTATAAATCCCGTATTATAAACAGACCCTTGTTATCTATTCTAATTCTTGTCTTATAAACCCCCATCGCATGGCTACTATGCTCGACGATTATTTAAAGCGTTGTTCCCCGACAGGATTCTGTAGAATCTTCTTATTAAATGTAGCGATGAAAATGTTGTTAACTGTCCAACATATTTGTCCTTATGATTCAATAACATATCCCTGAATATTCTTATATCAACGACGACAATAACATCGGTCACCGTGAGACGATGATGGTTAACACGTTCGGACCCTGTGCACATTGTAATGTACATAATACTTTTCGTGCTGTATCTTATTACGTATACGTTTAAACTTAGTTTCGACACCTAATGTATCTACCCGTGATCGTCTAATATGAAAAAATAACGTCTGCAATGTCATCTGTTATTTCTGTGTGTATATGAATTAAGTTAATCTCAATAGAAACATAATTTTTCTTAGGCGAAAGAAAAGAATTCGGGTCTGAAGGGGTTAACACGTTCGCGGATGTGAATGCTGTAACATCCATTTTCATCGTAATGTAGAATGACATGAATGCAACCATGTCCCAATGCATTCATGTCACGCCAAATGATAAAGTCAATTATAATTAATTTAATTTCATACAGCCTTAATTTTTTGTGCATTTCTCAAAATGTTGCGGCGCAATAAGGTCATCCTCCGTAATCAATAATAAACTCGAATGTCCCCTCAGAGGACGCAACCTAGTGTTATGCTACACTTACGATGTCCCCTCAGGCGGAACATCCGAATGCAAAGGGTTAAAGTGCCCTCATTTATTTGGCAATCCACAAAAATCGACACTTCTACGATCCTCCTAACAATTCTCCTTTCCACGCAAAGAGTGATATTCTCGACTATTCGTCACCCTGAAGTATATCATGAAAAAACGAACCATTCGACAAACTCGAAGGAAACCCGTGAAGAAGTACGTACCTATGGCGTCGCAGCGTCGTAGCTCGGCGACAAATAAAGCCGAGTCGAACTGCTTGGTTGCGATAAAAGTATCGGTCGTAACGTGTGAAAATGGTGCTCGAAGAAAATAAGCAAAGGGTCGGACCGACGAGAAGGAAATATCCATGCTGACATATTGACACAGGGGAGTCGTAATTCGCAGCTCCGAGAGACAAATAGAGGGCTGGCGTTGCGGCGCCCGTTGCTGTCCGTGAAGGAATACACCGTCTCCTCGCCTCTCCTACGGGACGATCCGTTTCACGTCGAGGAAGAGAGTGCAAAGAGTCTGCGCAAACATCTACGCGGCGAGTATAGCCGAAGGAGGCCGAGTTCGGGGTTTAAGGCCCCGACGCGTTCGGCTGTTTGTTCCGCGCCGATTAATGCCCTTTGCGAAAGAAAAGGCACGACCGAGCGTGTATCTCCGGGAAATAGGTAGGACTAATGTACGATTAAGAGCTACACCGGCCGGTAATTATGGTGCGGCAATTAAAAACTCGTATCTGTAAGGGCCGAAGGCAAAGCGCGGCTATCGTGTACGTGGTACAAGCAAGTGTCTTGTTAAAACGTTGTATACGTTACTAATTAGAAGTAATTACTACACGTGACACACATCGGACCACGAGATTACCCGAAAGCTCGAGAAAATCGTACCGAAGATACGAAGGAAGCGGCATGAGTCAGAGGGAACGTGTTCCTTCGCTTGGTACGCACGTGAAGTTGCACGCTGAGACTGAATGTTAACGATAATGAGACTGTAAGAGCAGCATTAAGATAACGCTGCGTTCCGAGTGGTTGAATAAAAAAAAAAAACGAAAAAAAACAAACGGGAAACATAGTTGGGGGAAAAATACGATGAAATAGAAACGACCGTATAAAGATAGCCGTAAGAGAAAAATCAGCCGTGCTAATTAACTCCTCGAGGTGATAGAGACTTCGGATGCACTTGCGAATAATTCCGCGAGGAGATGAAATTGGAGCGACGATTAATTCCGATGTAGGGAGGGGCTGCAATTAAGATTAGGTAATAATGTCGATCCTTACTTTATCTCGATATCGAGAGTACAGGTTTCCCTACCGGTGCATCTGCTTCGCTCATTTAAATACTGGGAATATGCATTAATCGCTTGCATCTTTACACGTGTATTACCGACGTAATATTGTTCCGATATTACTGGCACTTTTCACCGGTATTTTTGCAACCCGTCTGAGCGATGATCGTGTAACGATTCGAGTGAAATTATTAATATGGAAAAATAGCGCCGGGGTGTATTAAGTGGTACGCAGAGATTGAGATGCAGACGATGCATATGTCAGATCGTAAAGGTATATAGTTGTAGGTCAGAGAGGTCGTTTCGTATCAAAGTGTACAAAATTGTTGCACTTTCCGCGCTGATACGTTCAATCTTGCGATCCTTGCTGGATATTACAAGCCGCGCCTCCAAGTGATCGACCACCCCCCTCGGTTCTTCCACCGTGCCTCCCCCTCACTCCTCCCCCTTTACCGCATTAAAATAATTTAATTTAATACCCGGCAATTCCGCTTATTGCCATTGCAGCATCAATTTTAATAATAGCCCTCTCAGTGAGATCCTCCCGACACCCTCTTCGGGGTCGTTTGCCGGCATCGCGGCGTTTCCTGTGCCTCCGCAGGAACTCGGCTCACACACGACACACGTTCGATATTATCGTCGCAGGGGCAACGGAGACTTTGTTGTAATGATACTTGGAAATTGCGACTTGAAATTCATTTTTTGAGAATTTTGGAGAAATTGAAATGAACGGTAAGGGGAAAGGTGGGCAATTTTGAGGGGATCCTAGATTGGACAATGATCTGCATGGACATAGAAATTAATTTAGGCGATATTTGTAATGTAATTTTATCGGGCGTGACAAAAATATAAAGGAAAATTGACGTCGTCGAATTTAGAGTATCTGCAGTCCAAATTAGGAAACGAGTTACCGAGATTGGAGCGGTGGCACCGTTTCGAAAATAGTTCTTTTTATCCAGTTATACAGTGTCACAATCTGTTTCATAACGCTTGCATATTAATTACAATGCTAAAAACGTTTTGCGTTTCTTTTTTGCCAGAAACCAAAAACAGATTTCCTATTTGTAGAATTATTTAACGGAATCAATAACGAGTACTTTCGTCTTTTGCTTTTTGAAAAAATAGCAGTCGCTAGAAATTGGCATCATAGTATTTTTATTTATGATATTTATTCATAGTAAAAATTACTCAGAGTGCAAAGGGCTAACTACCTACCTTTTGATTGTTTTACTACCACGAAGCAAACGGTTTTATTTCAGATTTGAGAGATTTAGATATCAAAGAATTACAATGTTATCAGCAGACTATACTCTTGCGAATCTTCCTCCTCGAATAATAAGAAAGAAGTGCATAAAAGCTATTCATAAAATCACGCGCATTATACAAATATTCCTGAAACCCCCTATCGTCGAATCTCCCGTGTATAATAACTTCTAACGCACAACCCAGCGTTTCAAACTCCCAACAAATGTCTCTTCTACGGGGTGTATATCGTGTTATCTTCCCAAGACTGTTTAATTACAGAACGATTGAATAATGAATTACATTGGAAAGCGAAGTACAACGTTACGCAACGTCTTGGTACCTCGACCACCCATAAAGATCCATCTCTGTCCAGCTCTGTCTATCGTTGAAACACGATACATGCCAATTATTTCTCGCAACAATTATCCATTCGATTCTCAATCTCCGACGACGATCGGCACGCGAAGCGGATACTATCCGGAGGAAAGCAAAGTTATTTTCTACGTCGCTTCGAGGTCAGCCTCACAGCAAGTATTTTTTCTTTTCCGCGGGGACAGCGGAGCGTAGAGGCCTTAACCGGAAATGGAGCAAAGGCCGTTCATTAAGGTTACTCCGAGAGGAGTATTTCCTGGGATAGCGATATCGACGAGACGAGTACGAACGTTAAATTACGCGATGCTCGAGTACGGAGAGCAAGAGCGGAGAACCAGATACCGGACGCGCATTTATATCGGTGCATTAAGGCCTGTGTGCATCGCGATGCGCCGGCGTGTCCTCCCCTGTGGTACGCCAATTGCACGACGATTACGCGAGTACGAAAGGCTCGACATAAATCGATGCGAATTCTGAAAAATCGTTTGTTGCCTTAGAAGGTGGGAAAGAACGGTAACCCCGGCTGGGCTTATTTACATTTATTTATCACGAATGTCGCGCACGATCGAATAAATTGTTCGTAGATGCAACGGGCATCGATGCCGGTTAATGTTAAGTACGAAACTGTTATCCCACGCTCACCGCAGCGGCATTAACGTCATTAAAACATTGGTAAGTTTAAGGCATGCTATTTAATGCCGGCATTCGTTATGAGGGTCGTTGCATTATCTCGATGACGATTCCAAGGTCCCATTATCATAATTCCCATATTACGCTTACATTTTTACCGTAATTATTTCGTCGGGATGCAATGAGAACAGAGAGAGATTAAAGATAACGGCGGAGATCGTTTGAAATTAAAATCGACATTAAAAAGCGTATCCCACTGAGGAACTGTTGCTTGAGTTTTACTTCGGAATGTATCCTGTGCACCGCAAGCATCAAAATAAGAACAGAGAAATGGGAAATTTTCGTGGGATATTTGTACAAGAATAAGTTTCCAGTTGTAACTGCCTTCGCAATAATTCAGAATTAAATTGGTAAAATGAAAATTGATCAGTGATAATTGATATATCGTATAACTCAAAGTAATATTAATATTATAGAAATAACTTTATCGTGTCACGCCTCACTGATATTTTCAACGTGATAGGTTTTCCAAAACTGGAAAATATCCTTTCCAATTAACCGCTTCACAGGTGCCACTTGTTATTGTACGCGAATTAATGTTGCACTTAATGACTTCCTACGCTCATCTAAATATCCCTCATCATCGCCACCATCTGACTAAATATCCAACGGTGAATGTTTTACCGAAATTAATTTTCCTCGGTCTATAAAAAATTACAAAAATAATTCCAACCTCAAATTGTTATCATATATCCATTCTATATTATCAGCAACAACGATCCACCACAAGGTATCCAAATTTCTCACAATTCCACGTCCATCGCAGTCGCGTATCGAAGATCGAGAAGCGATATCCCGAAACCCATACGTTACCCCGCGAAGGGAGGTTTTGGTTAACATTGATTTCGCGGACACGCCTCTGCACCATGGCTCGAAAGTATTCTTACGTGCCTTTCACCATGAATACTCTCCTCTCCGGTACATCCTCGCGCTTCTCCGTAGGTGCGCGATCTCGCAGGCAGGCGCTTCTTCTGCATGCCTACATAAATTTACTGGCACGTCAGGACGTGTTAGCATTATTACGTGTGTCGAGGGAATACCGATCCGACCGACACTTTTTTCCTCGTCCTTGCGCAGGATGAAGGGCCCAAAGGCGGTGGTATTCGCCACCGAGCGCTGCACAACCCCAATGGCGACGGGGCGACGGCGAAACAAGCCCGCCGGTGAATCTCTCGCGGACAGATGGTAGCAGGATCGCGTTACAGAAATTGCCAATTACCTATAACATGCAATCTCTACCTGCCCTGCTCGCTCTGCTATCGTATTAATCCGCGATCCTTCGGACCCGAGTTAGGTGCACACGTTCGCCCTGGACGTGGGTGAAGGGCGGATGAACTTGGGAGGAATGGTAAGTGGACTTGTAAGTTACAGGCAAGTGGGGGATGAAAAATGTGTCCTGTTGAGGAGAGTCGTTTTAGAAGTTTGAGAAAATATAAAGAAAGAAAATTGAGGTGTTTCTTTGCTGCTGCATTTGAAGGAGGAGCATTTGAAGTGAGTTTTTGCGACACAGGAAATGTTCGGAAAGTGATAAGCTTTCAACTCGAGGCCACTAATTGAAAGTATCGTTCATACTAAAAGTACCAATGCGGTCAAAATGACGAGTTTGCAGCTTTTTTGAATAATTCTTCAAATTGATAGAGGAGCTATGAAGTGAATATTCCACTTCTGTCTTATAAAACCTAAGTGACTTAATTGATCAGCTTTTTCTCCTCTTGATTTCTCGTTTTCCAAAGTACTTAACACGTTCGCGGACGTGATTGCTATAACATCCATTTTCATCGTAATGTAGAATGACATGAATGCTATAGCATTCATTTTACATAATCTTCATTTTTCGTAATTACTGTGCAGTTTAAAGTGATGGCCAAGTGATTCATTGAGTATTTTTATACTATTTCATTTTTTCTCTGTATAGTTAGAAGTGTAATACTTAACTGTCTATTTTTGCAGCTCATTGAAATTTCTACTGTCCGCGAACGTGTTAATCGGTATATTTAACACTAGAACTACCAAACCAGTCAAAATGACTGGTACACAATTTTTTCCAAAAATTCTCCAAGTTCATAGGAGAGTCATCGAATAGATATTCTCCGTCCATCTTATAAAACATAAATTACCGAATCGATCATCTTTTCCACCTCTTAATTCCCCTTTTTTCAAAATACTTATTTTATGTTTTTAAATATGATAGATTTAACGCCGGTAGTTCTAGTGTTAAATATAACAAATACGACGCGGGAAGTTTTAGTGTTAACTTCATACTCTTCGTAGTCCTTTCGATTTTCTATTCAAAGTTTTCACTATGAAGCAACCTTAACCTGTCGGCACAGAACTTTCTTGATTTAACTTCAGTGTTAGAAAATGATAACAAAGGACAACACCATCGACTACCAATTTCAACCTGAAATAACAATCCAGGACAATTATATTCTCGACTGACCCTAAGCGAGATTTTAGTTGGCCGTAAATTAAATGAAAGCTGGACACTTGGAGGTTCGCGAGAATTAATGACAGCGTCGGTACAAGTCATTAGGATTGCGCTGGTAATTAATTACACCTATGGGTGACCAATAATCTGGGTAGAAGGAGAAGACGAGAGAGAAATCCACGAGGATAGGGAGACCGTAAAATCAATTTATATGCAAGTAATGGCCCGTGGAAGCTGGTCTCTCTCGACGTTAAGCAGCCCGGAAGGTACTCCCTTTCCTGAGTACTTCTATATAAGCTTTCATTTGTGTGACAACGTTGAATTAGCACGGCGCGATAAACTGGCGTATAAGCCGCGCTTAATTCAAGACTACCACGAAAGGCAACCGATCGCCCGGAGGGATAACTATCTTCGAGTATTTAGTGCCACTTGCGGATAAGATCGAATATCGAGCAACGACTATTAACGATCTTTACGTGAGTCCGGGTAGCCGGAACAAGACCGCTACCGCGAACCATTTAGTAGGAAAGGATAAAAAGCAGAGTCCAATATTGACTCTTGCATCTCCGTAAAGTGCATCGATCATCGACTCATTCGTACACTCGTTTAGTTCTTTCGAGGCCCGAGGCAGCGATGTTAACTAGACGTTTAGTGTTTAATGACTTTGACTGCTGCCAAGAGAGGAACGTTCGATGGGCACAATTAATCTATCGATCGAAGGAACACGGAAATAGTCATCGGAAAAAGGTATAGACCATAAAAAAGAAACACGTGAAGACCTTTCCATCTGCATACACGTTTCTCCTCCTATCACTTCTACGAACATACGAATCCCCCTCTCCATTTCACCTCTGTCAAATGCGTCGTTAACGTCTCGCACTAGTGATAAGGCTGTCGAAAAAGTGCCCCCAGCCTCAAAGGAATCACCGCTCGATTATTTGCTCCCGTGTGCAACTCGGAAGTCAATAATCCCGATGCGAGAGTTCAACCTCTCCTTTTGGATTGGTCTTCGAACCCGTCGATTCTCTCTATGTACTTAGGAGCAATATCTGCACCCCGAAAACTCGAAGGTCGTTTGACTGGTAACCGAGCGAACGGTATTCGCTTTTTGTCCGTCACGAAACGAGGAACAATTAAATCTCGACCCCTCGTCCGAGGAGGAACTCGAACGATATAATTGTTCGCCGACGATCCTCCAAGTTCGAAAGGGGAGAGAAGGGGAGAGAAGAAGAGAGAGAAAGAGAGAGAAAAGAGAGGGTGACCGTTGAACGCCCTATCGATATCGCAACGGTGAAGGTACATTTCGCAGGTCATACTAATCACCGCTGATGATACCTTTTATTCCAGCCGTCGCTTCGAATTCTGTTTGGCATTCCTGACGAGCCGTAGTCATTAAGGCATCTCTCTTTCCGTCCGGCGTTACGTCTCGTTTACGAAGGTATGCGTTAATTCACGTCGGACGGTGCGTAAAAAGGCGCAGTTCGGTCTGCTCCCTTCGTATCTCCACTTTGCAGGACGTTTGCCAAGTGCAGCCTCGTAAAAAAGACGCGAATCTTTTCCGGGTGAAACGAAGGCCAATCAACCGTATGCCTGAGTATTCGAGAGGGAAAGATGGGAGAAAGAGAGAACGAGAGGGAGGCAAGAATGCATACGGACACCGGTGTTTCGTAATAAAGGAGACTGGTTACGAGAATGACTTCATTGGATGACATACTCGAGTACCTTCCACTTATTCCTCAGACGGCGTACAAACGATATTTAAAATAAGTTCGACTGTACCCTTTTGCGTAAACGGGCGCGATACGAGCAACGGATAAATGTATGTTAAGTGTCTGCAAACACCCTCGTAAGTGCGGCAAGTGGAAAACAGAAGGATCGAATAAGGTGTACGGATACCGAGAGACGCGTTAACCTCGTTTGCATAACGTGTGTATTGCGAGAGAGGGTTGCGGAGAGGACATAAAACGGGAGACATTCCGTTTTATCGTTACCGATGACATTTAAACGAACAGATTCGATTAAACGACCGACAATGAGTGGAGTGCTGAGCAACTACAGAGCTTACAATACCGAAAGAGTAGCGAGTGCACGTCAAACACGTATCACTCGTTGATTATACAACGTTCTATCCAGCTCGCCGTGTCTCGACGATAATGAATTATATTTAAATATGACAAGGTAGCTGAATACGAAGCACGAAGACACGTGGTGTTTAAAAGATCGCAGGTAACTTGACGGTAACGTGAACGCGCCTCGGAGGAACGTCGAGGGAAAATCGACCGGGAGTAAGAAACGACAGGGAGTCGAAATGACAGGAAACGAAGGAAATAAACGATAGGCAGTGAAGTGGGAGAAAGAGAGAGGGAAAATACAGCAGAGAGGAGAATCCGTTCTGAGATATAATTTTTGGCGCGTGCTGCGAAGTGCGGTTAAGCGAGGAAATAAGCGACGTCCACCGGTGGCTCGAGGCATTTCCCGCTCGTGAGGGCAACGTGTAACGCCGTTCGCGGTTTATTATTAATAGGACGATAAGATCGTGAAGCATTACGCGAAACACACAGCTCGTCAAGCCGTAACTGGTTCCGTGCCGAAGATAGAGTCCCTCATCTATCTCCGGAGACACGCGGTACGAGAACACGGGCGAGGAGAGGCGCGCAACCTCCGCATCCTAGTGTCCTGACTCGCGTGTGGGTAGCGCACGGCTTGTGGGAAGAACCGCGAGGAACGCCAGGTGGGAAAATGACGAATGTCACTACATTAGACACGGCGCCGCGTATACCACCGAGAGATTATGTGATCTTGGGTGGAGGTTAGCTACTATACCGCAAGGGCTACTTTAGTTTTCATCTATCGCGAACGTCACGAAGAAACGTGCGGCACCGGCTTTGCGGGAGGTCGTTCGAGTGAAACTGATAGGGAGCTGAATAGAAGGGTGGGAGGCTGGGGGTGTGATGGAGAGAAATGGGGGTTTTGATGGCGAAATTGTATTGAGAAAGGATCATAGTGGTAATCTGATTGTATTTTGTACTTCTTCGGCTTAGACTGTGATGACCATTTTGCCTAAGACCAAATGTTTGAGGTGGATTTCAAGCAATTGATGCAACGATACACGTATCACTTTTTATGCGATAGTACTCCTTTTCGTATTTTTCGGGTAACCCTTTGCGGTTCGAATTATTTTGTCCATTTTGTAGCGAGCCAAATGGAATTAATTTCGCATTTCCTGTCGTTGGATATTAATTTTCTTTAATGAAAGTAATAACTATAGGAATTCACGGATGTTTAGGTGATATTACAAAATCATTGTGAAATTGGAAAGTCGATATCAAATCGATAGAAAATAAAATTAACAATAGATTTACGGAAGCCGTCAAATTGACGGGTTCCTACCTGTCTTATAAATATTTTTTAAATTTACAGAGACGCTGTACAGCAGATATTTCACGTGTATTTTATAATACAATAATAACTTAACGAATTACCATCTTTACCGCTTGATCCCTCTTTTTTCAAAGTCCTAATTTAATATATTGCAATTTAACAGATTTCACGCCCGTAAATCTAGTGTTAAGTGAAAAGATACGTCGAGTGTAGCTCGGCATAGGGTTGCAAAGGGTTAATCTATGGTTACTTCGCCTAGGACCACCTGTTTTAGGAGGAATTCGAATTACCGAGGCTGTCATATGTTAAATAATAGTTTACGACAAATCTTTCAACCGTGACGGGGTTTTAAACTCGGACTGGCTGATTGTGAATCGGTAAGTTACCTCCTTAACCCCTTGACCTATAATAACGAGTGACACTCGTGATGCGGTACATGGAATAGAAAATTTTGAAGCTTCCCAAAAATGATGAAATTGAAAATATAAGTGGAACACAACACAGTAAAATGATTTCTATGTTATTAATATTACATTAAATTGTAAGATATATCAGGAATCACTGATAAATTTTCACTTTAGCAATTTAATTCTGAATTATTGCATGCACAGTGGCAAAAGTAATCGTAGTGCAAGGAGTTAATCATCGTAGCTGCTTGTGGTGAACCAGTATTCGATTTTTTTCGATTTTGTTATTTTAGGCCGATTCTGATTACTTGAACTAGAATCTACAACTTTGTTTACGTTTGATCTACAAAAACTATTATATGCATATCACGTAAGAAAAATATTTCAGAGCTGTCGGGGAATAAACTCAGTATTTTCAAGTCCGAGCGTTTAACTTCATACTCGCTATAAATGCTCCTCTTTAGAATGTAATTTTTGTTTCTTTATGTAGAAATTGAATGGCAAGAGAATTATGAAATTTCGATTGCTTCTTGCGGTTCCCATGCAAATGTAGAAATTTGAATTCGAGGAACGTGCAACCTCTTCACCGTCTGCAAATTACTAGCACGAAATACCAAACTGGAGAACCAGATCCTCCTTTTCATTGTGTCTAACGCACACGAAGATGAGATTAATGGCATCTTCGTCACGACCGTAGGAAGAATTCGCGAAAGAAACCGGAGGCACTTTTTAACGGCCTTGTCAAGGTTGACATCTTCTCAGAATCGATGGCACCTAAAGGAGAAAAGTTCTCCGCACATTCCTATTCTGTTGACGCATCAATCATCGCTAAATCATCTCTCATTCACCATCAATTTTCCCAATGATACTTTAATAGGAACTTAATAACACCACTTTTACGTCTTCACGCAACGTAATATGATAAAATGGCGATATTACAATTATACAAACAATACTCATCTTGCAATCCGTGTTAGCACTTAAAGCATCGGCTATTTTATTGAAAACATTACCTGTGCGCGATTTGATTTCCGGCAAAATATCGACCGGGTTTGAAGTGGTGTCAATTTTTGCAAAACTTCAATTTCATGTTTCACGACTCCTAATGGCTGCAATGAGGCGAATCATTTTTTGTTCGACGCGAATGTTAGTGCTCTTTCAGATTATTTAAAGCGGAAACAGCTTTCTGTCGCTAGTTGCATCATTTTTATAAAACTAAAACTTTTTCTATTAAAATCACATCTTTACAGAGCACATACCTTAAAGACACAAGTAGTTATATAGTCAGCAGGACTCTAATACCAATATTTAAATACTGAATAAATTAGGAAATTCGCAATTATTACAATTTAAAAGTCATATGAAATTTCATTGAATTTTATAGCGCCGGTCACCGGTGACCCCTATGACATTCAACGTATTAAAATTATTCCCCGGCGCTACATGAGCGCTTTAAACTTCAAAGAATACACAAAAAAGAGATGTATCAAAATCAAGCCAGACATGACCTTCAAAAATCTCGAAACTTTGGTTTCCAACGGCATTTTCGTCAAAACGAAATTTCTCAAAAAAGAAACCCGACCGAGAAAAACGTTTTCATATTTGTATTCTGTGCCACCAAAATACAATAAAAGTCCGTGTGAATGTTCCTGGTGGCAAAAAAAAAAGTTCAATTTTATAGACTACTGTAATTCGCGATAAGTAATTAACAAGAATATAGACCTCCTCGTGCAAATGTCCCGTCGACGTATCGCGCCGCGATCTTGCTCTACGTTCGCCTTACGTAATCCAGCTCGCGCTCAATTTCCTCGCTTCGAGCGTTATCCGCGGCTGATCTTGGCCGCATATTCTTCTTCGCATGAGCCGTCCTGTTTTTTGCCGGCTGACGAGTCTCCAATCAAATTCGCGATTTCAGCCGAAGTGTTAATGACCCGCGCGCGTACGCACGCACGTTTCACGGAGCAAACTGTTCCGTGATCTTACGAAAATTCTTTCTCGTTATGCGCAAAAACCTGCCTCATGACCCGACTGACACCTTGATAAGATCTGGCGCTGATTCCTTTGAGCCGAGGCGATGCATCTCTAGATACGAATCCCCATCCGGGAAGCAGCATCGCCGATTTTAACAGCTTTGTCTCATTCGCCGCGAAAGTTCTCGTTTTTACGTGGAATCTCATACGGCGACGATGTACGACTGGTTTTGCGAGAGTTCTGGATTATATTTATCGCGCAATTGTTCGGGTTTAACGGTTTTGTTGGAAGAGAAAATCAGGTGTATGGGGTTTTAAGATAATAACGCGATAGGTTGCACCATAGGTCTGTTGTTAATATCATTTATAGCAGATACTTTCTATGTAAATTAATTTCATTAATGTAGATCAATTAGGTAAAATTGAAATAAATATTAATCACTAATAAATTTCAAATACAAAAGTACGGTCGCACGGAGCACAAAAACGCTCCGACCACTGTCTCGTTATAAGTCTTACACCAAGATAAGTTTCATTGTTACCTCAAATCCCGTAAAAAATACTGATACCATGCGCATCATGGAAGCCACACGCATCCCATGAATTATTTATCTTCTCAGAAATCTCGTAGAGTGTTCTAAATTCTTAGAACATATCCCGAGCATATCCTGAACTTTTATCGTACCTGCAAATCCACCTGAAACGCGTCCACTGTTGATTCTATCGCGCTCGAGAGATCTCATCGGATTTCTAATTAAACGTGACAAAATAAATCAAATAAATCCATCGAGAAGGAGAAAATTCGTCATTTTCACGGCGAAGGCAAAGGCACGGTACTCGGACGTATCGCGAATGTCAGCTCCAAGGGCGGATAATAACAAGCAGTCTGAGAGCTGACTCGATTAATTTAATCTACCGGTGGATCCAGCGGCAGGATTCGCATCCGTCCTAATGACGCGATAATATTCGGACGTAGCTGTGTCTGGGCGGATGCAAAGTTCAAAGGTCACTGTACCGTGATCATGCGAACGGGTCACGCGTATAGATGGACAGCGTGCGGTCGGATGCACGGGAAGGGAAGAGAGAAACTAGAAAACACATCCGTGGAAGCCGGAGTGCAGGATCGTGGCGAGGCTGCGTTTCAAATGATACTTAAGCATCCTCTTTTTCATACGAGAAAATAATTCCTCTTTCGAACTGTGAAAATTATTCTTATCATTTTATGGCCGCTGAATTAAATCATTTTTGTCAAATTTTCTCCAACATTTATTCTGCGAAAATAATAAGTATGACTGCCAAGGAGTATTTACGTGTAGATCCTCAGAGGTTTTCCGATATTCCGGCTCAGTCCTTAGAATTATAGAAAATTGTGAGAGAATAAATCTACAAAATTAAATACCTAACACCTAAATAAAGTTAAAAATTATCTAGCTTAGTCCGAATCCCTAGCTAATTAAATTCTTGCCATTTTCTTTCTTGAAAACTATATTAAATTTACACTAGAGAAGAAATAAAAATTGTACCGATACACTGCCAATACAAATCTCCACGTTAAACGGTAAAACAAACTTATAAGCACGAGTATAGAAAGGGCGGTGCGTACGAAGGGGTTGAATCTCCCTCAAAGTTGAAAACGAGCATGAGCGAATTACAGCTATCTTCTTAGATACGTCTAATAAATATTTATCCAAAGCTTCATCAAAATCAGAATGGTGTATCAGTTCCCAAACTTCCCTCGGTAGTTACTCTACACGATCGTCTTTCCTCTAACAATTCCAAGTCATAGTTTCTCCCAGCAATGACTTTGAAACGTTCCGCGTGTAAACACGTTTAGCGCAGTGTCGTGAAACGAAATTACACGTTCCTAAGGCAGAAATGCAAAGGGAGCCTCATGACGAATCCTGTGTGGGAGCAAACGCGAAAAAAAGAAAGGGAGAAAAAGGTAGTCCCCGAAATGCTATGCCCGACAAAGATAGAACGATCAACCGGGGGCAATAATTCTCATGTTTTAGAGAGGCAATTTCGAGTCGAGTGCGCGCGCACACGAAGAGTGGATTTTCGAGGGCTGTACTTTTCGATAATTTATGCCAACGAGTCCGACTGCGGGAGTTTCTGAGAACCGATTCCCTCGGTGCCTCGGTTACCTTTGCGAGCCCTGATCGGTAATATAACTTCGGATTCGAGTACGCGGCCAGCATATATAGGAGACACTTTTTATCAGAAATTTTACACAGGTCTCCCGTAATCTTTAGGGCCGGCAGTTTATCCGAGCGTGCGGCCAACCGTAAGATGTACTTTGTATTACAGGTGGCCCTTCCATGCGTCGTAGGTATCGTCCGAATTTTCGGATAATGCTTAAGGCGAGCAAAGACGAGGGGTAATACGAAATTTCGGATCTTCGCAGGGTGATACGTGAGATGGATAAATTCACTTATGGTTTCTCCGCGAACGGAATTCCTGCCTCTGTCGAACTCGCACTTCTTTGTGAAACGGTTTTTGTATGATAAATCCTTGAAATGAGGGAACAAGGTTTGAATTGAGATCTATTTTTTTCAAAGAAATATGCGTTTGGTAAAATTGAAGACAATATTAAAATATCAGGGTTTCAATCCTTTCGGTAAGATTTTGACCGAGAATTTCTTCTATTTCATATCGAGATAGCATTCCATCATATCTTGACCCCTTGCCCTGCAATTTCTTATAAGGCTGGGTATGATTTAATTTAGCACTAAATTCTGAGAACTAATATTGACTAATATCACAAGAAATCGAGTAAAATCAAAATTATTAAATGACGTGTAATTCTAAATTTTTGAACTTAACGATTCGTAAAGTCTCAGGTTATTTCATTTTAAAACAAGTGTAATTCAATTTCATAAGACAAGAAGTGAATAAAAATACAACTCCTATACAACAAATATGCAATTATAAATTTCAACTGCAAATAGAAATTTAATTATAAGTAAACTTAAAGGGACTATTCTTATTTCACAATAACTCAAAACTACTCCAAAATCATACCTCCCCCGGCAACGATAGTTACCAAACTCAAAAATCATGTAGTATCAACTGCAACTATCAAAAATCAACAGTAGCGAGTAGCAAAGACATTGAACCGTCACCGACGATCTTACACAGAAGGAGCTTTAAAAAAAGCAGCCACGGTTTCCGATAAGAACGGGAACGATTGCACGGAGAGGAAGAGAAAAAGCAACGAAACAGTTTAATAATACCAGTGCGTGCGGTTAGCCGCGAAATTACGAAACGTTCGAGAGCAGTCGCACATAGGTCCGGTGCACTCGAAGCGAAAGAGAGCGAGTGGATGCATTTAGTAAGTACCGACATACAAGCCGAGTACGTGGAAAGAGCCGTGGAAAGTACACCGGAGACTGGATGCAGATGATCCGAGATTATAGACATTAGGGACATTAGCCTCGGCGTTATATGATTCTTCGTTGCCCCGCGGTGTATTCGTACCTCAACACGCGTGCAGTTATTGCGCCTTGCACTTTCTACCGAGAGAGAGAGAGAGAGAGAGAGAGAAAGAAATAAAGAAAGGGAAAGAGAGACAGACGTTGCTTAATATGCACCCTCCGAGGCGAGTAAGTGATTCCAAGTGCGTAATTTGCAAATTTAAGTACGCAAGTAAGTCACGAGCCTTCTTGTCGCTGTTATTAATGAACCACGACGCCCTTGCATGCTTTCGATTGGCCTTCAAAGATCCAACGATTATTACCATTTTGTACTACTTATCCCCGCAAACGATTCTTTTCGTTTATGACGTACACATCCGCACGGTGCAAAGCGCCGGAGAGGAATTTTAGGGTTTGCGCGCGTGGGAAAATTTATCAGTTCGTTAATTATCGTGACAATGCATTTAATCTTGTGAGATAATCCGTTGGATTTAACGACGACGTTTTGTCATCGCGACGAGGCAGAATTCGGTGTGTGAAGTCTGCACGTTGGATTCGAGCGGTCACGTTTTGTCGGTTTAATTTTATTTCGTGGTTTCGTGGGATTGGACGGTGGAAATTTCATGAATTTCTCCGCGAAATGTGGCACGGATGGGTGGACCTTTTAATTTCGTCGATTCTTTGAATTCTGCTTGGTGGAATATTTCCGAAATTTGTCAAGGGACCGAGAAACTTCGGAGAGTTAACAGGGAAACTTCAATGGATCCAACGAACTGGAGGAATAGGTAGGAAAATGGAAAAATCTTTGAAACTCCCGGAATTGTAATTTCTATCTCCACCTGAGAGATTTTAATTCTACAGTTTAAAACCGAGAAATTAATTAAATACATAACATAATTACTAAAGAAAATTATATACAGGAAAATTCGACATCAAAACTCCTACCTCCCACACCTAAAATTAACCCATTAAAGTCAAAATCATTTTTCCAATTTTTCGTCAGCTAAATCAAATCCGATTTCATGAAATTTTCTGCTTGCAAATATTTCGATGAAAAGATTGTGTATAATAAAAAGTACTTTAAAATTCCCAGTCCTAATTTATTCATTAAAGAATTAGGTGCAACGAAAACCATCCTCGATTGCAGAATTGCAAGATATTAACTATCGCATGTGTGCACGATTGAATTCGAAGTTTTCCAACCACGTACGACTACGCTTCATCGCGTTTCACGTTTTCTTTATTACTTCGTTCGTTATCTCAAGAGAAACATTGAATTCTCCGAAGATTCGCAAGAACAGAGCCGGAATATAGGAAAACCTCTGAGGATCTACACGTAGAGGATGAGGATAAGAATATGATGAAGATAACGAGAGGGGGCAGGGAGAATTACGTACGAAATGACGAAGGAGCTAGCTGCCTCTATCTATCTTATTATCGCAAATGATGCTTCTCTGATATCCGGTACAGTTAGATGTAATTAGAGGAACTTCGACGTGGTTCCTAGCCGATCCTTCCGTTGGACGGAAACCACGGCAGGCTTACTATTTACTCTTGCCATTAGATCGCGCACGATGTTGCTAATCATGCTTGATTTTTTTCATCGATCACGTAAACTATGACTCTATCATTCCACGGGTATCTTGAAAGAAAAATTGGAAACAAGTGCCGTATAATATTGGAAAAATATCAGTAGTAGTTTTGGGAAGAAATTTCTTCGATATTTCTTCTCACTTTAAACTACTGTGGTCCTTTATCGTGGAATCTATAATTTGAGGTATATTTTGTAATCGTTAACGCTATTATTCACGTATTGTTTAACCCCTTACACTACGAGTTCTTTTGTGACTGTCTCCACAATAATTGAGAATTAAATTGCTAAAATAAACATACGGCAGTGATTCCTGATATATTCTAGAATTTAAACCAGTATTAACAACATAGGGGTGATATTATCGTGTCGTGTTCCACTGATATTTTCAATTTGACAATTTTTGTTTGTTGTCACTCGTTGTTATAGGGCAAGGGGTTAACACATTGCACGCCGGCAAAATATCAGCCGCTGAAAATCTGAATACCGGTTTTATAATTTTCAAACCAATATCAAATTTAAATGCATTAAGTATTCACAAATTAAACGAAATAATACTGCCTTCTTTGCCCACTTTACCGTTTTTCTCAAGACAGAATAATATGAGAGATATTGATCGGCCAAATCTGCAACGATATATTTGAAATTCCGCATTATCTCGGGACCGGCGTGCAATGTGTTAAGAATAAAATGATAAAGATGTACATTTGGACTCACGGGCCGAAAATCCGAGCTTTTAGCTTTGTAGCCTCTCGCCAGGAAATTTGTCCTAATATTTAAAATTTGAGTCTACGTAGGCAAACATTAGTTTACAGAATCTCTTAGTGTCGAAAATGCAACACGTGAAGGCCCTCGCTAGGAAATTCAACCTACTATTTAAAATTTCAATCTGATTCGCTTAAATAAGTGCAGATTTACAGAACTCTTCAAAGAGTATCGAAGACACCAACTACAAAGCTCATTAGTACCGATTAGAAGGTATTTTCTCATCGATCTACAGAAATGGTCTCCAAAATTCTAGAAAGATCAGCAACGACCAAACAGTCCCTGGAACCGTGTATTCCTCCGAAGATACCGTAGAAGGTCGTTTACCCTTTCCCCGGTTGAATCTCTTCATCCTGAAGTAGCCGGTAGACGTGGATTATCTTGCTCCACGTGCAATATCTTCGGCTACTACTTGCCAGTGACTCGAGTGCTTTCAATTCCACCGTCGACAAAAGTGGATCTGATGGATGTCTCAAGGATGACTCGACATTTCGAAAGAAGTTGAGAGATATTTCATTTTTTACCGTACGAAACGTTCGATGAAACGCGTGAAAAGATAGAAGTGTAACTTCTTCGAAGTTAAGAGCGAAGATACAGAAAGCTATTGAGGAATAATCGAGGCTATGAGTTTGTAAGAATATTCTTCGTATTATGGTGAAAAAGTTACAGTAATAGCCTTTAAAATTGATAATATTATCGAGTCTCTATTATTAAAGAATGAAAAGTTTCGTGAAACGTGAAAGAAGAATGCAAGAGCTTTGAAAAAGAATGAAGTTGTAGGAAAAAATCCACCCCTTTTTCTAAGGACGTTCTACTGTACGGCGTTCTGCCATTAAAATTATAATAATTTCATTTGAAAGTGAAGGATAATGTTATTTAGAGACAATTAACGTACAATGGAACGTTCATTGAAACACGTAAGAGGAGTACAATACCTTTGAGGGTACAGAATGAAGGGAGCGAAGGGACGACGGACGAAAATTCCATTTCTGTTTCTAAGGACATTCTTCGTGCGATATTCTCGCATCGTAGCTAGAGGAATCTCATTTGAAACTAAACGATGATATTATCTGGTAACAATTAACATTCCTTGAAACGCGAGAAGAATACATCACCTTCGAAGGACGGACGGCGAAAAATGTTTCTGTTTTTTTTCAAATATACTTCGTGTTATTTTCTAATGCTGTGAAAAGATTCTATAAACTATTATGTCCTCAAAGAGCACAGAAATTTTCATTGACGGAATGAAATTTTCTCGAAATAACTATAAATAACTGAAATGAAATAAATATATTCTACGAGAAAATATGGAGCTCTTCTTAAAGTTACAAATAAAATTTTATATAATTACACTCTTGAGCCGAAAAAGTAGAACAAATTTTCACTTATCAGCAAAATTAGCCCGAAACTTTTCTTCTCTTTCTTTTTTATTTTTTCCGTTTTAAATGCACTCATTATTTCTCTCAGAAATTCAAAGTTCAAGCCTTTACCTCCACACTCACCATAGCACCCTTCGCCCTTAAAACGACTTCGCCAAAGTTCCAACTACAAAGCAACCTTAACCCTTGCCCTACGGTTTCTTTTTGACTGCCTCCGAAATAATTAAAAATTAAATTGCAAAAATAAAAACATGTCAGTGATTCCCGATATATCTTAGAATTTAAATCAATATTAATAACATAGGAATAATATTATCGCGTCGCGTTCCACTGATATTTTTAATTTGATCATTTTTGAGAAGCTTCAAAATTTCCTGTTCCAGCAACCCTATCACGAGTATCGTTATTGCAGGGCAAAGGGTTAACAAACTCACTTCCCCCACTTAGAACTTCCTCCTTCAAACTTCAGCGCTAAAAAAGACATCAGAAATGTCATGAAAACTCGACAGGCAATATTATCAACTACCAATTTCCCAACGAAATAACAATCCAAAACGATTATTGCATTGTCTATCCGCCCCGTACGAGGATGTCTGGTAGAAGAAATAGAAAGCACGACAGGAAATCGATAGAGCAAACCACAGGGATGTGCGATGGCGGTTTAAGGATGATGAAGGCAGGACCTAACGTTCCTTGACATCGACCGCAGACAGTGTCGACACGGGTGCATAAACTCAATGGGCCATTACCAGGAGTGTTTACGATTTCAATTACCGGGCTGCCTGTGATAGCCGGTCATCACGCTCCCGCGGACAAGGTCATTCGCTGGAAAGTGTCGTCGCGTGGACCGGACGATTCTCGATCGTACCTCGTATCGAACGTAACGATCAGGAAGTATTCGAAATGCTCGATCATCCGGTACTGGATAATTACAGCCGGACCATCGAAGAGTCACCGAGGGCGGGATAAAACTGGTTCGTTAACGTGAGTGAGATCACGATAATGATTAGAGGAAGGTGACCGTACAGCACCGTGATAAGGATACACGTCGATAAAAATATAAATGTTACGGGCATAAATAAATGGTAATTCATCGTCCACGCGTTACATTCTGCGAATCCTTTGCGAACGACTTTTTTGAATATTGAGAGATAATCATTCATTTGGCGATCGAAAACCAGAAGTATCAGAAAGTCGTAACGCTAAGGTATAGAAGTTATAAGATACTATTTTCGTGATGATACTTCAGCGGCTATATTTCAATTTTTCAACTCTAACCGCGTATACTTGTATCGATAAAGTATAATCAGAATTGTTCTTAGACCGCATATATGCGTCCGTAGTCCTCAAAGGGTTAAGCCCTTACCGTACAATAACGAGAACACTCGTATCAAATTGAAAATATCAGTGAGACGCGACACGATAGAATTATTTCTATAATATTAATATTGCATTCAGTTACACGATATATCAGGAATCACTGGTCGATTTTTATTTTACCCATTTAATTCTGAATTATTGCGGAGACAGTAACAAAACCAAACGTGCGGCAAGGGGTTAGTTAGGAAAATCTCATTGCATACGAACGCGCGTATTATTCGGTGGAAGTCGATTTACTTTCCGCGTGCAATCTTCGTGGATCGTTCGCTTAAATAATTACCAACCGCGAAAACCTATAAGGAGGAAGCTACCGAAGATTAACGCACGTGCACCATCGACAGTGAGCGCGTCAGGTGTATTCTGCACGTGACGTTAACGCGACTTAAAGGTCGTCGTAGCACTAAAACTTCGTAATCGCTCAAGATAATGGATGCCCTGCGAAGAAGGTACGTACTCTCACGAGATTCATGCGAGTAAAAGTATGAATACGCGGGGATATTCAATTATGGTTACTCGCGCGGCGAGACCGAGAGGTTTTCGTGTAATTGAAATTTTTTAGCGAAGGGACGATATGACGAGGTGTCCTTGGAGCGCACGATGCCAAGGATTGAGATTTCGGTATTTTAACCCCTTGGCCTATGATAACGAGTGGAGAAATTTTGAAGATTCCCAAAAATGATGAAATTGAAAATATCAGTGGAACACAACACAGTAAAATTATTTCTATGTTGTTAACACTAGATCTACGGCCGCTAAATCTGGTATATGTAAATCTATTAAATAAGTACTTTGAAAAAAGATGGATCAAGCGGTAAAAAATACGACCAGTTAAGTAATTTGTGTATTATAAGATACACGTGAAATATTTACTGTACTGCTTCTTTATCAGTTTGAGAAAATTTTTTAAAAAAGTAGGTACCCGTCAATTTGACGGCGGCCGTAGATCTAGTGTTAATATTGCGTTAAACTGTAAGATATATCAGGAATCACTGATTAATTTTCGTTTTAGCAATTTAATTCTGAATTATTGCACGCACAGTCGCAAAAGTAATCGTAGTGCAAAGGGTTAATATAGCATGAGGATTTTATTTTGCAATATTCTTGAACTTGTGTTGCAGGATTGAGAATCTTCCTTCACTATTGTAACAATGATACGCTTCTGCTTACCCTTTTGCATATTAATGATAATAAAATGTCTTCCATGTTTCTACAATTTATTACATATCAAAAAATTCTCCGTTGGATCTCCCACCTGCACAAATCCTTGCACTTTTTGCAGCCACGTTCGTCATAATCGCGCTGCCACGATAATTAAATCCACATTTATTTCACCCGCGCCAAACAAAAGATCCGCAACAGTGACATTTCGTAAAAACGTTAAGATCCCTCCGATCGGTGGGCGACGCTTTAAGATAATAAACGAAGACGTTTTTCCCAAACGATGCAGAAAGTGACGAGGAGTGTCATAGGATTTTTGCGTGCCGAGATTCCACGGTGCGAAAGTATGCAGTTAAATCGCCCCAGGAAAAAGCATCGGGGCAGGTGCAAAAGATCCCTGCAGACAGTTTTACATCGGAAATAGAGCAGCATGAAGCTTCAAGAGGGAAAGAGAGAGGCCTCGATGACTCAGGCTCGGTTTCATCCTGAGAAGAGTCAGACCTTGACCAGGGTTTCGCTCTCGTAGAGGAGAATTAGTGATAATTATATAGGGCTAGCACCTGCACGCAGGTGCAAAAACTTGAAAACGCCCTGTTGTCCCGATGGTTTTACTCGGCCGGAGATGCATGCCGTGAGTCACTCGGTAAGATGATTCACAAGAACTTTGAAGAAAATACTATCTGGATGACAATCCGATTGAAATCCATGGGAAGTTAAGAGAATTTAAAGAAGACCGTTGTATGAGCGTACAGTCCTGCGGAAGGGTTATCTGGCACTAAAACTACCGAGACTTTTAAAATGGCCGGTCACCAATTCTTTCGAAAAATTATCTAATTTGACAGGGGAACCATACGGTAAATATTCAACGTGTACCTTACGAAACAGAAATTGCTTAAATGATCAACTTGATTCCTCTTTTTTCAAAGTTTAGTGTAATGAAATTTATTGGATATAAAGCCGGTGGTATTAGTGTTAATAATACGGAATTAACACGTTGAATGCCATGGGGGTCACCGGTGACCGGCGCTATTGAATGCAATGCAATTTCACATGGCCTTTAGATTGTAATATTAGTCTCTAGTTAATAATAGTCTCCAAAAGGTAAAGTCCTATTGTCTATATATCCCTTTGTGTCTTTAAAGGTTCTGCCTTGTAAAGATGTGATTTTAATAGAAAAAATTTCACTTCAGCAGAAATGAAAAAACTAGAGAAATACCGGTGGCATTCAATGTGTTAATGAATTAGAGTCGGTAGATTCTTAACGAAAAACTACGAAAGCGTCAGATTAACGGTTTCTACTTTTTTATAAAAATTTCTCAAACTTATAGAGAAGCTATGCAGTAGATATTTTACTTTATTTACTTTACTTTATTCTTCATTTAGGGTACTTATTTACCATATTTAAATATAACAGATTTAACGTCCATAATTCCAATTTTAACCCCAAATCTACGGAAGCGGTTCAATCGACGGGCTTCTGCTTTTTTGTAAAAAATCGGCATATTTACAGCAAACTGGTACAGTAGAAATTCTACATGTATCTTCTAACACACAAATTACTAAACTCATCGCATTCTCTCCCGCTTGGTTCCTCCTTTCATCAAACTACTTATTTAATATATTTAAGTATAGCATATCGAACACCCGTAGTTCCAGTGTTACAGTAAAATAATCTTCTGCACGCGTCAAGTTCAACCGATTCGGCAACGTCGTTAAGGATGAATTCATTAAACTCGGTTAGTCTCGTATAAACGGTGCTTCCTCTCGTCAGAATGAGCCGGCGAGACTTGAAAGTTGAAGGGTAACGTAAAAAGAGACATTCGTTTTTATAATACTTTTCCGCGTGTCGGAGGCAAGCCTTTGAAGTTTGCAAAATTTAACGTCCGGGAGAATTGACGTTGGTTTAATCGGCAAAAAGATTCGAGGGATTAATAACTCAAGGAGTAGCTCCAACTGGCGCTCCCTTCTCGATGAATCTTTACAACGCCGGGAACGTTCCTTTCGGGATATCGTAAACGGACGTTAACGTTAACGTAGGAATTTACGAACGTTGCCTTTTCGGCACGTGCGAATGCCGAGGCATCCACCCTGAAAGCCCAGTTTCATTTTAACGTTCCGGAGATTTTTAGATGATTGGATTTTCGAAAGGGCGTTCATCGTAAATAACGTAGAAGATAAAATATAAAGGCAAACGAGGCCGGGCTACTTTTCTCTTTCTCCGTTCGATACGAGAGCTCGACGATAAATCATCCATAAAGCGACAAAATCGTGCAACGAAAAGAAACGAGGATAGCTCGGACAGTAATAAAATACGACGGCAACATCGAAGAACACGCGATCGGTCGTCGAGCAAAGAGAAGAGAATCATCGAAGCAAGAGCGAAAGCGACAAGTAATTTGTATCGTGCGTTTCTGCGCCTCAAAATGAAAAGATCCGCGGGGACGATAGATCGGATTGAATTCGAATGGCTTTCGGCAGCAGGCGTAGTCGTTATTCTGATTTATTGCGGCCGTTCGCGCTGGCAATACCAACGTGAAACAATAAAGCCGGACGGAGGAGCGAGGTTGGCGTAGTAACATTAAATAACGAGACGGCCGTGGCCGTGAAAGAGATTCGATCTAAAGTGTCGGTTACAACGTTGTCGTAACAACTTTCTTCTTCTCCTTCTCCAGCAACCGCGGCCCTCCAGATATCGTGTCTGCTTGCTTGAAACGCACGCGAACCTTTTATCGATCTATCGCCGCAAACAACGTTCGACTATTCGCGCGAAAGTAGCCCTATCATGGTAGATTCTTAACCCTTTCAGTGTCATGGACTCATGTGTTTCCGGCGAAAGCTGCCGATACGGAGTACGGTAACATAAATACGCGAGATCGGTATAAATTATCAGCTGGGACTATGGACTCATAGATTTAGAAAATCGTACAAAAACATTTTTGAAAATAATGTGATCATATTAGTTTTAGCTAAATATAGGTATCTTCTTCTCGTATTTTAACCCTTTGAGGACGACGGACGCATATATGCGGCTGAGAAAAAATCTGATTATAGTTTATCGGTGTATGTATACACGGTTAGAATTGAAAAATTGAAATATAGCTGTTAGAATATGATTACACAAATAGTAATTTATAACTTCCATACATCAGCACTCTGACTTTCTGGTAAAAAGATAGTTTTTTAACGCCAAATAAATGATTATTTCTCAATATTCAAAAAGTCTCCGTCCGCAAAGGGTTAAATGGCGAAGTAAATAGAATGAATTATCCTCATCATTTCATCTAAAAAGGTTCAATTGTTACATGTTACAGTGTGAAAGCTTTCGTTCGGACCCTCAAACATCTCAATTAGGGACTTGTACTGCTTTCAAATACAACGGCTCATATGTGTTTATCAATTTTTTTGATGCCTCAAAAAGTGCAATTATATTTATATAATAGTAGGAGGTAGGTAGTATTTACCATTAACGGTCGAGCTACCATTCGGTTGAAATTCGTTCCAACTTATCCTACTATTTTAGGCGTTTAAACCCATCGTAATATTTTCCAAGTATTACGAAACACCCTCTACACGGAAATTCCCGAAAAAAGAGCCCTCTCCTCTAACGATCGCGCGGTAACTCTCAGAAGAAATAGAATTCAAACAAACACCCGCTAAAAATTCCACGACTTACCCTTCAGCTGCGTCGACTCGATGGCGAACATATTGAGGGCCAAAAGCTGAAGAAGTCGAGTACCGGGAAGCGGCAACGGCGAGTGTTGAAGCAGTGTTCTGAATTCTTTCAGCATCTGAACGCCAGCTTCTTGGAACGTCTCCATTCTGAAACAAACAAATTTCACGTTTAGCCGCCGTTCGAGAGGGGAAAAAAAGAAAGGAAGTAGAAAAAGGAACTCGGAGAAGACGTGGTTGAATTGTTTGTAAAAGGAATGCCTCGTAAAGGGAGCCCGTAGCGGATACGTAACCCAGTTTATTTGAAGCGAAAAGTGGCACTGCAAAGTCCGCCGCGAGCGAGGTAAAATCGAGCGTGTCAGGAAGAGAGTATGAATAATTGAAGAGTCAGCCGTGACACGTATCAGTCACCCGACAGGATCATACATAGTTGAAGGATTTTGGTCTGGGATAAGGACATCGACCCGTACAGCGGAGTTTAGATTATCCAGAGGAAAAAAACAGCCCATCCGTAATTGAGATAGGTGTATGCAAATGTCATATTATTATACCTATGCAAATAATGCATGCTAAGAAAGTATTACACATCTGAATTCTTCGTAGAATCGCGAATAAGTCCCAGTGTTCGGAAAGAGGTACCGAAGTGCATCGCGCCTTGGGATGTCCAACTTAAATTACAAGTAATGGCACGTCGATCGGAGAAAAGAATATCCTCACGGTACGTATATAAACGTCAATTTCTCGTCACTTCACGGATTTATGACGCAATAAAATTAAATAGCGCTCACGTCATCCACGCAAACAGGATACCGAGAGAGAAAGAGAGAGAGCGCTGGGCAAAAAGTCATAAAGTGGAAAGCAAAAGGGATAAAACGGAATGAAGTAATGCAGTTGAATACATTCATTAAACCACCTCTTGCACCATTAGCACTTACAATAAAGCCGCACGGTCTATGGGGGTTTATCCACCAGGAAGCTTGGTTGTTTTGCGAACGAGGGTCAAAAGTCAGTGGAAGATGCTCTCGGGATTATGCCTCCGGCCAAACGCCGTGTCGGAGGTCAAGATCTTTCGAATTCGATCAATCATCATCGTTTATTCGTTACGTACACATGGTGGAGTGTTATCGATGGACAGTCGTGCGGTTTTTGCGGCCATTTTGGTGCACCATTTTTGCCGAATAACACTAACTGTACCGGTACTTCATGTACAATTGATCTTACTGTGACCGGTCATTTGATCGGTTACGAGATAGCGATGATATTTTTCCAAAAGTGCAGAATATTGCCAATTTAATATAGAAAATAAACCATAAAATCTCCTGGAGTTAATATTACAAGAAATTAAATATTTTCACCCATTGAACCGGCAATAAACCGAGTATGGCACGGTTAGTGTTAAAAGTTCGAACTTATAATTAATAACTTCTTTATAATTTAACTAAACTTCATTATAACTTTTAAATATATCTTCCAACGTTGTCTTATCACTCATAAAATTCACATCAACTTTTAATTCAATTCCATTTATTCGCTATTTCCACTTAAATACTTAAGGTCATACCCTCTACGATCAACAATTTCAGATGGGCTCAAAACCACCGAGACTCTCATGAGTTGTATAATAATTGAAGAAAACCTTTCCAGAAATGACGAGGATTTGAACCCGATCTCCCTAATTGGAAGCCCAAGGCTCAACATCGTATCCACCGTACCTCCATCTCATATTCGTACCTTCATCTCCATTTACCCGCAAATGTTGTCCTACTGAAATAGATCCAATCATAGCCGACAGCGTTCTTCCAGCGCTGCTGACAGTACTTGGAAACGAACGAGGAAAGAATCCTTCTAAGGTATAGTATTTTCAATGGTATCGAATAAATCCTTTAACGGGTGAAATAACGGTAACGAGAAATGCCAGAACGTCAGTAGCGGGCGGGTTAAACTGTATCACGACTCGCGTTAGTTCTTCACGCAAAGGGTAATTTCTCTTGGACTCTATCCTCTTTCTTTTCTGTAGCTCTTCGTTCCTCCTCGTTCCTCCGGTGTAGGTGCCGACCCTGGATCCATAACTCTTGGCGGAGTCTGGTTATAATTAGGATAACGGCGAGCCGCCGGTAATATTGCCGTATACATTATGGCACAACTATGTTCGAGGAGAGAGAGAAGCATTAAGGGAGAAAGAGGGAGGGATGTCTTTCTTTTTGCAATCTAGTACTGTGCATAATTTCACCTATATAAATGTTGCAGATGGCGAAGTTACTCGGCGCAGAAACTAAAGAGATCTAGCGCAGAGGAAAACGAGCAAATAATTCGTCTCGTAGAATTAATGTACATTTAAATTATTCCTTGGTCCGAGATAGTTTATCAAAGGGTGAAATGCTTGTGAATTATTGTCACGGACATGTTGGTAATATGATATAGATGTTTTAGCTTGGATTCATTGTAGTTTGCGTGATTTAACACGTTCATTGCCACGTGGGTCACCGATGACAGATGCGGTATTCTACGTTCAATTATATTTAACCAAATAGAACGATGTTCTTGTGTTTTGCTATTAAGACAATGGAAATTAATCCTCTAGGAACTCGTGTAACTTTGAAGTAACAGAAGGCAAATCTAAGATTTTATTCTTCAAAGTCAATTTTTTAACATTGTCAAATATTACAATTTAGTTCTTAAAGATCATAAAATTCTTTACAATTCAATGTTTCCAAATCAAGTTAAATATATCATTTATAACAGTATTTTTATGATTTTCTAGTGTGCTATGGTGCAACTGATTTTCAGATCCCACAGAAAATTCGGACTATAGAGGGATAAAGTTATTTTAGAGTTATGCGGATATTCATAAGTTGGCGCGATTGAATTAATGAGAATTTTCATTAAAAATTAAAGAACGACTGTTGGCTGTTATATTTAAAGTACTGAAAATTGCCGAGAATACTTATTATTTTGTTATCCGTTTGTAAGTAATTTTAAGAAAATATGATCATAAATAACGTCATCGTATGAAGAAGTCAAAGTGGAATTAATTACATCGCTGCCTTCGGATATACTCGTTGTTTCTGCACCCTTATTTGACTCGATGTTTCAAGAAAGTCAAAGTAAATTATCGGTTACTCTAATTAGAGAGGACTGATTCCTGGTTGCTTCGTTACAAGACTCGAAGACACTGTCTGCGAAATTTATTGGATGCATCGATCAAAAGAAAATAATTGCCTTATTGAGGGGACTCTGATAAATTACTCCTAACGATAAAACGAGTTGTAACTAACTACTGGAATAGAAAGTGTAACGGAGATGCATAATTTCATATTACTCAAGCGACTCAGACGCTGAATTCTCCATGTAATTTCCTCCCGCAATATAATTTAGAATCGTGTACAATGTAAATGCCGATTAGCAATATTGAAGAGAAAAACGAACGTCTCCATTTAATAATGCAAACTATGGTGCTAGTCATTCCAAAACGTCCGGAAGGATAGAAATATTGTTTTACAGATAATTGACGATACAAGTAGAAGGGTTGAGCAATATAGAAAACTGGAAATTTAGAAATGTGGGGTGTTGCAAATATAGAAACACAGAAATGTTGAGATAAATAGACATAGAGATATAGAGAAATAGCGAAATAGAGAAATAGAGAAATAGAGAAATAAAGAAATAAAAAATAAAAAAATGGGGAAATAGGGATATAGAAAAGTGGAGGTATAAAGGTATAGACAAATAAAGAAATAGAGAAATAGAGAAATAGAGAAATAAAGAAATAAAAAAATAAAAAAATAAAAGAATAAAAAAATGGGGAAATAGGGAAATAGAAAAGTGGAGGTATAGAGGTATAGAGAAATAGAGAAATAAGGAAATAAAGAAATAGAGAAATAGAGGTACAGAGGTATAGAGATTTTATGATCTAGATATTCAGAGATCCAGAGATCCAGAGACACAGAAATCTAAAAACACAGAGACTGAAGTCATAGAGATACAGAAATTGCCTGAGGATACACAGACATACAAGTACATCAAAATACAGAGATTTTCAAGTTTAAATACCCAAAAACATAGAAACATAGATAATAGAAATACAGAAACATGAATGAATCTTGATCTTTTCCTAGCATTAACCTATCATTCGTGAAAACGCACGATACGAATCACATAAGCAAAGCAAGATACGACGAATGATTTATTACCGTAACAATTTCGCACCAACAAAATTAATCAACGGTATACCGACACAATCAAAAGCCTGCGCGAAGGGGTCAAATAAATTCCCGACGATTCACTTGATCCTCTGGTAGCACTGTATTAACACGTACAAACGAGAAGCAAGAATTAACACCGATGCCGCGGCATAGGTGATTATCTAAGTCTACGCTAATCCTCCTCCGGTGAATTCAAATGATGAAGGAGAACGTAGGTGCCCTCGTGAGACCTACTAAAGAGGCATCCTCATAAAGACACGAGAGAAACGGCACTGAGATCTCACGTACCAGCCGCTGCTCCTATCTTTCCCACAACCTCTTTCTCTCGTTGCTTCGCGCACAGTGGCAAATTTACGCTGCGAAACATCCCGTTTGGGATTTGTCCTGACGTAGATTCCTTTCACCGCCTTTCCGATTACGGTGCATCGGACAAATCAAAATATTGCTCGATTTCGTGGGGGTTAAATAGTTACGATTATTGGAGCATTGCTCCGAAAAATTGAATTTTATAGAAAAACTACTCCGTGCGACTACCGAGATCACATTAGGATTTTATTGACATTTTTATCCCTTATAAATATGATTTAAGATCTGAAATGTATTAAGCTATTGCCCTACAATTTATTTTCTGACTGAATGTGCAGTAAGCCCAGAATTAAGTGCTGAAATGAAAAATTATCACTGATTTCTGATATCACGTGTAACTTGACGCAATATTGCTAGTATAGAAATAATTTCATCGTCTTCGACTAATATTTTCAATTTAATAGTTTTTGGAAAACTTTAAGATTTCCTATTCCGTTCACCTTGTGACGAGAGCCACACGTCATTGTAGAGCAGAGTTAATAAAATTGAAATTAACGGTTTCTAATTTTTAAACAAAATTCCTTAAACTTAAAACTTTGCCGTTCCTTAGATTTTCTACCGATCGACTTTTCCTCCACCTTCGTTGCACTTTCGAAACACTTATCAAGAATATTCAAACGCACCGAATTAATCGTCGATAGTACCAGTACTAAATCATTCCACCGTAATGAAGAAATCCAGCGGCAAACTTGCATCGTTTAGCATAACGCAATGCATAAAAGTCACATAGTCGCATTATGACAATCGAGAAATATCAGGTAATATGACATCGCAACAGTGGTCAACGCATTCGCCATTCCCATAGAATGCCGGGACATGTTAAAATACCATGTTAGAATACCATCCTCCTGTATTTTATGTTCAATGGAAGAGCGAAGATAAGATAAAGTTTGGGATTTGCATTATAGTCAAAGAGCATCCCCGACCGTACTTTCGCACGTTACTCACGACAGAAGGGAGTCTCTTAGGTGAAACGGCGAAGAGAGTCTTCAGGTTGACCCGAAGCACAGCCATAAAGCCTACTTCTTTATTAAGGACCCGCACCTACGTCGGCAATATTCCAATTTCACGATAGCCACCACGAAAGAGAGGAAGAAGCGATAAGAAAGAAGAGAGGTGGCAAACACTTCTCTTCCTCTCCACGAAGGATGCTCGTTTCGTTGCTTGACTTGTTTATTTCAACTCGGAGACGATCCGATGGAATCCTTTAGCCGATCCACGGATCTTCACTTAGTGTATCCAGTTACGCGCTTGCAGTTCTTTACGGTAATAACTTTATTTCAACATTTACAAAGTACCGGATTCACGACGTACCGAGAGAGCCCTTTTTCTCCGATTAGAATTCACCGTAAAAAATCTTAACGATGCCTTTGTACCGTAAAACTTCAAGCCACACTAGAGAGAATATCAACGGCGAGATCCAACTGCTATGAATACGTGAGGTAGATTCGCAATCAACACGATAATCTCGCACCCTGAAGACTCCTTCTCTTCAACGACACTTTGCTCATTGTCTTCGCTTGCGATTAAATGACGAGATTTTGCTCGTTAACTTCCCGCGTGATTATATTCCCGTAATTTTTGTTTCCATTCCTACTGTAACTGGCGCACTATCGTGCACCGGCATTATAGGAACGCACCGAATGCACCTTCTTCATGAGTTAGAATTACATAGGGCGCCATAACGCCTCGTATACTTCCTTCTGGGCTCTTTCCTTGTACAGCACGATGCTCTTTACACGTTCGCGTGCTACACCGTGCTTCTCTGATACGACTTTCCGACCGACGTACCGTAAACATACCGCAGTTATTAACACCCGACGGCATTCTTCTCCATGGTGCATGTACCGGCAATTGAATATGGGGTTTCCTCGACTTTGATCTCCTTCGAGACGGTCGTGTAGCGGGGTTTGCTGAGACGCGAATTTTGGCAAGGCGAAACGAATTGCAGGCTATGATGCAGTTTAATTTGGACTGTTTGTATTTTGATGTAATGAAATGAATTGCACCTAATTCTATTTATACACGGTAGATACGTTCCAGACAAAACCGTGTAAAAATATCCTTCAACCCTGTAAAAAATAGTTAAAATAAATTTATTAAAATTTATTTTAAGAATATTTTAGATTTTTTAATCGTGCTAAATCCAATGAAATCGTGTAAAAACGGAATCAGTTTTTTTTTCTAGACCGTGTTAAATCAAAACCGTGTTAAAACAGAATTGGGTGTATTTCTTTTAATTTTATATAACCTTAATTTTTTGTAATTATTATGCAGTTTAACCCATTCGCTGCCAAGCCTAAATTATATGAAGTTATTCCCATTGCCATACTTAATTTAAACTTGTAAAAGATCATTCTCTAAATAATAATTGAAGTATAATTTTTCTAATAAATTTTATTTGTATTTTTTTCAAGTTTTTTACATTTGAATATTTACGTCTGTGGCCAGAAAAGATTTGCTAATTCAAAAGCCTGTATACTCGAGTAAAGACGAGTATACTCGTCCTTGGCAGCGAATGGGTTAAAGTGATGGCCAAATGATTCACTGTGTATTTTCATACCATTTTATTTTTTCTCTGTGTAATTAAAAATGTAAGTTAGAAGTGTAATACTTGACTGTCTATTTTTGCAGCTCACTGAAATTCTTACTGTCCGCCAACGTGTTAACACTAGAACTACCGGCGTTAAATCTATCATATTTTAAAATATTAAATAAGTACTTTGACAAAGGAGGAATCAAGAGGCGGAAAAGTTTCTCGATTCGGTGATTTATGTTTATGAGATGGACATAGAATATTCATTCTAAGACTCTTCCATAAACTTGGAGAATTTTTGGAAAGAATTGTGTACCAGTCATTTTGACTGGTTTGGTTGTTCTAGTGTTAATTTTTGAAATCTCACATCTATCGCAACTACAGCAGTTACCTGTGCATCCCCGAACATCAAGATAAGACAGCGGTGAATATCAGAACTCAGCTATCGGTCGAAACACGGCGGTCCCCTAACGCAACGGCCGATTAACTTTACGGCGCTTTGATAGACAGTAAAAACATAATTATCATACAGCTCGAAGGAGTATACGTGGGCTTAATAAGCCAGATTCGCCATACGGCTATCGTCGAACCGTGCCGGCGGACGTGAATGCGTACTCCTTTCACGTTCAAGGCGCCGTCCTATCGTCGACGGCCGTCGTGGCTCTCCGAGAGGCGCCTTTCCCAAGAATGGAGGAGTCTTCTCACGACACTGAGACTGTCGCTCACAGCGAACGCACACGGACTTTGCTTTTACGAAGTTGGCTAGTTCTATCAGCCCGAACGAGAGATATGGTACATGCATAGATTGCACGGTACTCTCGGTCTCCCTTGAGCTGTTATGACCGGTACTCGCGGTTGCTCGATGATAAGGGGATCTTTCCGCTTCTCGACGCACCGTCGACTTTCCATAAGCGAGATCTATTTGCTCCGGTAGGAGCGACAGAAGGAAGGCATCTCTTATCGGTAACATTGCATGGGAAGGAATTCTATCCTGCGATACAGATATATCGCGACGGTTGAGAAAGTGAATGAAAAACTATAAAATGTGATAGCGTTAGAATATACTCCTGTAGCTCGGGTCATTCCTGATGATAGGATCTCGCGTGATAAATGAACGATAAAGTCATTTTTATTCCATTATCTTCGCAGACTTTCACCGGTGTTCGTCGAATTGATATACGAAGCGATACGATAGTTATTTCGGAGAATCTAAAACGGTAGCAGGGTTGCATTCTCGACCGTTGCAGTGCTAAATATATCGTGGAGGGTATTACGTGAAAATATGAATGGGTCTATATATATGCACTATTCCTGGAAGTTTGACACAATCGGCATTATCGAAACCACGCATCCCTCTATTTGCAATTCCATGCAGCAACACAATTGGCACGGTCCTCACGCAACGTGCGATCCGCGAGGGAATCCGATGAACCCTCCGTTGCAACGCGTAGGGACACCGGCTGCAAGGAAGAGAGGAGATGCACCGTAAGAGAGAGGGAGAAAGAGGGGAAGAAGGAGAATTGCACTTTAGGGCATAACGGCATCCCCACGACCCACGGTCGCCGTGTCACGGAGATGCGGCCTGCGTTTCTGTATCGTTGTATGTGTGTGCAAAGCTTGCTTGCACAAAGTAGGAGAAAAAGAGAGAAAGAGATAGAGAGAGAGAGAGAGAGAGAGAGAGAGAGAGAGTGTGCAATTCACATCGTGAGCTTTCTTCGAGAAGGCAGCACGTCGTGGTACACCGAAGCACACGAGGGGCCCCCTCGGCAGCCCGTGTTGTCCCATCGACACCGACCAACTCTATGACTAACAAGTTTGCACTTTAGCGCATAACGGGGCATTCCGGCGTGTTCCATAGATCATGGTCCATGACCCACGGATTGCGTGGGCCGGGCACCATAACCATTCCTCGCCGATATACCGACGG
This sequence comes from Cerceris ruficornis, assembly GCA_963989415.1. Taxonomy (NCBI): domain Eukaryota; kingdom Metazoa; phylum Arthropoda; class Insecta; order Hymenoptera; family Crabronidae; genus Cerceris; species Cerceris ruficornis. The sequence goes on from OZ022523.1 coordinate 9,671,155, forward strand.
CGTGGCCGTGGTACCACGAGCATTAAGTTTCCAGCTTCTTCGTCTTCCCTCTCTTCTTGCTTCACCGTTCTATCTTTCTCGCCCTTCATCTCTCTCTCTCTTTCTCTCCTGCTTTTCTCTATCTTCCCCGTCACGTATAACCTGCCTCATGATAGCAGAGCGACTTTGCCGCTTTTGATCGTCAGATAATCCTGCTAAAGGATTACTCTCGAACTTCGTTTCGTTCACTTTTACCGCTTTCCCGATGCCGCGTGTTGCACAGTCGATGCGACTTATTTTTTCTCCTCCCTCGGATATATCTCGGAGAGAACGTGGCGAGACGGTAGTCGGAGTGATAATTCCCGGATAATATAGCGGTACAGCGTTATCGGTAATATTTCTCAATGTCTTCGTATACCCTGGTATGCTTATATATTCATCATTGACGAAATACAGGGCCCCTTTTCATATCCGAGGTTATCTACCCGTGTCGGAATACGCAGTCACGCTCGCTCAAATTTATCCTCGGCTAACGATCGATCTCGGAGTGCTATAAATCCTCGATGATCCTTCTCGCTCTTGCTTTCTAGAGCTTGTTTGGTTGTCTTACTCTTTTCTCCTGGTATTGCTCACTTCTCAATAAGTAACCGGTAGAGTCAGAGGGAGGCGTACATCAGGAAATCACCTTAGCACGGTAAGGTCGTCGTGTAAGAGTTCAGGGTCAGAATGCCAACGCTACCGCGTGGTACCCCACACGAAGAGACCCTACACCTTGAAATGAGACGTCCTTCGTCACTGACACCCCCGAAAAATTGATCTGGATTGTCCGGATGAAGACTGGAGAAAGGGGTGCATTGTTGCTCTTGTGTTTTCAAGTTTTAAATAGGGGGGACAGAAACTGTGATGGGTATGGAGTCAGAGGATCATGCTTGTAATTAGTGTCTTCCTCTCTGTGTCACGCAACGTGCGAGAGATTTTCCCTAAATTTGTATTTAATATGTCATAGTGCCGCTGATTGGAAAGTCACGTAATGTGCAAATACCAGGCCAATTAGCACTATACCTACCAAGCCGGTCAAAATGACCGGTTCCCAATTTTTTCTAAAAATTCCCTAAATTCACAGGGGAGCCATGAAGTAAATATTCCACTTCTATCTTATAACACCTAAGTTAGTTAATTAAACATCTTTTTCACCTCTTGATTTCTCTTTTTCCAAAGGATTTATTCGGTATCACCTAAATTTTAGTAGATATAATGTCAGTAGGTTTGGTGTTAATTATAGCAGTTAAAATTTTTATAAAAAAAGTAGATTCCGGTCAATTTGACTGTCATGGAAGTGCTAGTGGTAATATTACAAAAATCAACGGTTCCCTCTAAAAAACCAAGCACACTTTTTCACCTTTCAATATAAAATTAATCCACGTAATTGTGTATCGTAAAGCAACGTAAAGCAACGTAAAGCTATGAATCACGAAGCCCAGTAATTTGCGTATAATCATAAATTTTCATCTAAAAGGCGGCACAAGAGAGCTGCCATCGAGGGAAAGGAATTCTTCCATTTTCGTCCACTTTCCATCACCTCCCTTAACTCCGTACAATAATTAATCGACGCGGCATGATCACCGTATCCGTAAAATAATCAGCCATCAAGACCAATCATCTTATAATAGAAATGTAATACAACCATCGGTTTTATCTAGATTATAAAATCTAAATAGCTCAGTCATCACTATCTACGTACTACCGTCACAGAAACCGATTAATTCCGCTACGTCTTTCTCATTTAATTCTTTTTTCCCCGCTCGATCATTATTATTAATATTATAACCATCATTAAACGGCCAGGCCCGATTTTCATTTCGCGTAGGCGTCGATCGAGATACAATCAGTCCTTACCGCTCTTATCTGTCCTTAATCGGATGCTAATTTCGTGGCAATCACCTCGAAAATTAATTGCAGTAATGACAGTCCGTATAAACAGATATCTCAAGAAGCACAAATTACTTTAATTAAGAATATTACGTGTATCCGCGAAACGAGACATAAACATCATCCGTCAAGATCCACAGGATAAATGTCGTAGAAGAGCAAGAAGATGGCTCCATATTGAAAATTACAAAGTCTCCATGAATAATGCCAGTCTATAAATATCCTTCGATGCACCGAAACGTCGTTGCACAGACGTTCAAGATCTTCCTGTTGTATTTTCTTCCTCTATATGCATCTTCCATCGTGCGAGGATATCAGAAAAATCCCAGCAACATCTCAAACGTTGATCTCTCTTCCGTTCGTGCAACCATTCTCTCTCGTGATTGTATTATTCGGGGAAAAAGGAGGGAAGTTGTTTCCATGACGTAATCTCGCCACGTAAGATGATCAATTATACGGTAATAAATCATGGCAGCAGTATTGCGTGAATATACAGCTGATCTATATCCGAACTCGGCTATATCCGCGATCGTCCACGCCTCTCTTGATGTGCAAATAATTAATCAGAAACCGAGATACCGATCTGAAATGCCCGGTCAAAGCACCTACTGCGCGCATGTGCTTTTGCAACTTATCATTATAAACGAATTTATATGAAGATGAGACAGCCGTGACGAGTAGTTTTTTAATCGTGAGACCGCGGAGAATCCTCACGTGTTTGCACGCGAGAATCGTGCGACATTTTTCTTTCTATTTAAGTCTCTTTATTAGAACTCGATGGGAAATGAGATATGCGACTATTCGCGGTGCATCGTCGAATCTCTTAAACACGTCTCTTGAACAGTAATCGAAATAAAACAATAATTCTACAATGTTGCAATTGGTAACCATTTCTTTAGGACCGTCAATATTCTGCAGTTCGGAACAGTCAATCAATATGAGAAGGCAATTATAAAGTGTAGAGAAAATATCAATATTATCAATGTAATTGATGTAAGAATTCTAAATATAGAGTAACAGTTCAAAAGGTGCTTTGCATTTGCTTAAAAAATCTCAAGGTTGCTGTTGGAGGCCGACTTGTGCTAAATATTTTTGTAAGATGTACCCCAAAGTGACACGGATCTCAAACAGAACACTCTGCTTATTTTCAATCAGTTATCGCTTTTCCTAAATATGTCAAAAGATGACAGAGCAATAACATCCGCCTTTTGGGAATCTTGGTCACAGGGGTCAAAGTTGTCCTAACCACCCACGCTAATTTGGATTCCTTAAAAGGACAATCTAAGGCTCGAAGATACGACAGTTTTTAGTTTACAATTCTGCTACGTCAGCCTGGACCCGTTATCCCACTTTTATCAAAAAGTTTAGATTCTTTTCCTTATGAAAAAAAATAGTTGGAGCCGTATTACGGAAACATCAATTTAAAATTGGTATCAGAAGTGGGATTCCAACATTTTTGGTTCACCATATGTAAAACGACTTCCAGGACAATGTCTTAAATCTTGATATTTTCAACGAATCCACTTCTATCTTTCTTTATCATACAGGTCTTTACAATCGCCAATTTCCACGTGATGCTCGATCGCGAATCAATCTTCCCGTTAAAGCAGGAAGTCTGTTCTCCAACGACGCAAGCAACGTCTCAATCGTGCATCGACGCGAGATAATTCAAATGGCATGTAATAAGGTGTCGAGGCTTGAATTCCAAGCGTCTTCTCCCGCGGTGACAATATCCGACAGGAAGGCAGACACGGAACGTGTCAATTTCATCCACCTCCTCGTTTACTCCTTGGAAAACATCATCAGTTAAAAAGCAACCACCTTATTTTTTCCTCGTATCCTTAATTAAGTGATTACGTGCATTATCGGTGTCTTCGTCATCGTCGCTCTCTTAACAGCGCGAAAAAAAAGAAAGAAAATAAAGGAAGAAAAACCCCACAGTTCTCACGACGCAAATAACCGTGCGAAATAAAAGCACACGTCCACGAACATGTTCTGGGATTTTGCAATCTTAATCCAGAAATTATGATTGGACGTTTCAGACGGATGTTCGCCAAAGCGTCTATTCCACGTGGTTTAATTAAACGGCCATGTTTTGTGTAGCATGGAACCGAAGGTCGTTTCCTCGTTGTCGTTACATTGAAAAAAAACTCGAATAGAGAAGGTTGCACGAGTTCGGGAAATTCATTGGATGTACGAAGGGGCAAACACAGGAGTTCTCAACGAGCAAACAGAGTTCGTAAACACATCAACAGGAACGGCAGCGGACTTAATAAGCAGGCCGCGGTATTATAGATGATCTCTTTATTGACCGCCATAAATCAGAGTTAAGAGCGGGCATTATTACTACCAAGTATATTATCCAGTACGTCAAGAACCGGTGATAGAGTACCGACTCGGCCACTTCGCGAAAGACACTTGCAGGAGAAGATCCGAATACGAGAGGTCCCCGGTGCATTTTGGGGAACGAATAATTCTAAAGGGAAAAAGCAAGAGGCTCGAGAATAGAGAGGGAGAGAGATAAGATAGATCAGACGTTACAGAAATCTAAGGGGATAGTGAGAGGCATTTTTCGCTCGGTATAACCAACCACGAGGATTCCATAGGGAGGAGGGATTTTTCAATTAAGGCAAGACAAATATTCTCTTCTGGGTCTAAGGAGCAACGAAATCCATTATGGATTCGTCGAAAGGGGCGAAACGTTACCCCTGTGAAAAAGAGATGATGACGCTCTATCAAAATGCGCATTCTATTTCGAGGGAGGAAGAAAAGGAAGATAAACTACCGAGAACCAACCACGAGGATCCGCCGAATAAAGGAACGAGATCGATGGGGAGAGGGTATCGCCTAATCCTCGACGACGGAGACAGGAAATTAGAATTTTGCAGATTTATCACGTTTCCTTTTTAAACTCGTGATTCCGGTCGCTCGATAAATCAACGGTTTGGATCACCTTTACTTTTTCTTATCCCCTCGATTCCCTTTTCGTCCTTTTCTCTCCTATCTTTAACTATCCCCGTCTGTCTCTTTTTTATTATTTATTCAATTTATCAATTTTCAGCTCATCCCCGGGACGCTGAATCATTCGTAGCACGTGCGAATTCTATTTTCCTGCAACCGCAACGAGCACGTTCCATTCGATCGAATAAAAAGAGCATTCTTTCTCCGCTCGCGGGAAAGAACAAGGAGAGAAAAAAAAGGTAGAACGTGAATTAAGATCGCACGAAGATTCGTCACAGGTTCATCAACCGGGGGTAGAACTTGAAACGGCTATCAGAAGCTATCGACAGGCAAGAGGAATCCAGATGGTCATGGCACGATGCATACGTGCAGTCGGTCGTTGAAGATGGTCGGGTTCTGGTCCGAGGCTGCGGTGTCCAAGGGTGTCCTTGAAGCGGGCGGGGTCGTCACTCGAGGGCCGCGGGTAAACGACCATCAGAATCCATGTGTGTTACCAGCCGAGGCCTTATAGCGCACCATACACCGGTACTACTTTAACTTTCTGCGTTTGTGTATGTAAACGTCGTTCTACCTTCTTCCTTCTGTCTCTTCGCTCGCTCTCTTCTCCTCCTCGTCCTCCTCCCCCCTCGTTTTCTCTTTCCGTCGCGCAGCACGGATAAAAGAGAGCCCACCTTGCTCATCTACCACCGAGGCTACTACTTCTCCTACCTTACAAGTGTTATGAAATGCCGATCCCCCCCCCTATCTCCCCTCGTACCACCAATTTATAGGTTTAATTACCGCGTCATTGCGCGCGCGCTGTTCATTTAGTACCGGGGAAGAGAGAAAAAAAAATTGCTAATAATTCGTCCACGACACGAAGAACGTCGAGGTAGGAACCTCCTCGTTAATTACTCCTCTCTATCGTTATCCGATCGGTATGACGAATCGAATGCGAAGACGGAAGAATAGCAGGAGAGTATGGATCCTACCGGTGAACGCGGAAAAGTCAGACTTGAAATCGGAAGAATGCATTCCTAAACTAACCCGGACGATTCGTCACGATTATCTTCCATTTAATATCTCATACGTTGCGAAGTACCGAGATAAAGACGCATCAGGCTTAATGATAAATGCAGACCGTGATATGACGAAGAGTATCTCGATGAGAAGAAAACAGTTCGAGAGAGACCATGTTGCATGGAAGTCGTCCTTGAGGGCATATAACTCAAGAGGGCCGGACGATGCTCGGCCAGTAATGAGCCAAATCCATTACAGCACTCGCAGCAACAACGCAACATAGCAACACCGTAAGACAGCCCTGAGCTTCCCTTCTTTCCTCTCTCTCTCTTCATTTATTCAACGTCGTTTCTTCTCTCTTACCACGACACGACCAACCTCCTCTCTACACGTGTGCCCCTGGTACGCACATATCGCCGGCTAACAACCACCTAACCAATGGCAGCGGTTCACTACCAATTCCAATTATAGATCGTAAGTATATTCTAGCGAGCCACCCGAACTGGAACCTCCCTTTCATCTTCATCCTCGTCCCTTTCGCTCCTATCGCCGACGAAGACGCGCTTCTTTGCTTCCTGATGGCGAAACCCATTATGCATGGGGTACCAGGTAAAATGAAAAGTCGAATTACGCCATCGTGGGCAAAACACTGCCGATCGAGACGTTGCTGGTAGTGATTTTCTGTCGAGTGTGATTGGGTAGGTTAACGGGCACTTGGATTTTAATTGATGTAGAGTAGAGTGTGAGTTTAATTACTGCGGGGAGAATTGTGATTTTAATCAGAATAGGCCGATGATTTACGGTGAGCGACGTTTTTGAAAATTAGATTGTAATTTATGAAGACTGGTGGCTCGGTTTGTGTTGTATTAGAGAGAGATTATAGCTGACAATTTTGAGAAGAATTTAGATGAATTCGATATGCTGGTGAAATTGTTAACGTTGAGGTCGTAGCTTCTTGAAATTCGATGAAACCGTGTTATCGCTCGATGCCTGAGAGAAAATGGCGAGTCGAAACACCCGGAAATAAAAAGAGAAATTCAATTTGATGTATGGAAGCAATTGTGACAATTTCCCCGTGCGCAAGAAGGAAGCCCGAGCGACGAGGGTTTCAGATGAAGGCAAAGATCCCACGAATACTGAAAGGCAATCCATTATTGTCGAGATAGATGCAAATATCATATCGAGTCAGTTAACAATAACTATGCGGTAGTTAATTTCCTGAAAGAAAATATATGCGGTAGCACTTGACAGATGGTCAGGCATAATGGGATTCTGCGAGAGCTCGGAATGATACCGGGTGTCGCGTAAAATCCAACGAGCGCAAAAGAACCATCCACCATCCAAACATAACTCATCCGCGATAACTTCGACAATATTGCAAAGCGTGGCTCAAAGAATTCGCACAACGCAACCGAACAGCTTAATTCTCCAAAGCCTCTTCCATCGTGTAAATCGTCCAAACGCTAACCCGACATTGTCCGTCGGTAAATCCTCCCTTTCGTAGAACCAACGAGCACCAACGTTCCCCGTTAAACAACCTAACAACCGCTACAAAGTACAAGCGCAAGAGTTACCCCTCTCTACCAGCGCCGCTCCATCGGAAAACGGCACGGTTAATCCGGCATTGAATATCGGCAACGACTTAACGATTATCGCGTATGACTTATCGCCGTGGCATTGCCATCGGTACAATTAAACGCCGGGGAGTCCTCTGCAAGGTACCCGCAAGGTCGTTACGACGGGGACACCAGGTACACGCAGATGGAGAACGGCCCTAGCCGGTAGGTGCAGTTGGGAGACCAGAGAGACGATGAAGCGAGACGGTGGCCAGTGGCGCCACGCAATTGTCAATTAACATTTTTACCGCCGTGCAAGAAAACATGGGGCTACGTGCCGCGTACGTGGCTCACGGTGAGCTCAACAGGGTTCCAGGGATCACGGGAGTGAGTCCGAGGTGGAACGAGTCGCGTAGATGGCGAGGATGCAGGGACAGAGTGGACCCCGATGAACGTGAGAGGGAAGAGGAGACTGTGACGGTCGGTGAACGTCGAAAATATGAGAAAGGAGAAAAAGAGAAGAGATCCGAGTGGGATACGTTTCATTATGATCACGCGTGCAATGGATTGCTAATCGTAAGCGCCCCCTGACCGCGCCCCGTATACGAGGATCACGCAACGACTTACGACTCTTCCAGATTCGTTTTTCACTTGTGGGAACCGAAGACTTTCCACCGTGGATATATACTGCACGAGACACTATTAGTACCGTTTAGCATATATCACTTTGCCTGTTAGCCTCTCATGCAACCCCTGTCCGAGACGCTTTCTTAGAAGTGTATTCTGCGGTGAAATCTACTCACGGCCTATGTCATTGGGAGCAGTATTATACTTGATGAGCTTTTTAAAATATCCTTTACAATTGCTAATCGATACGTACATTTTTTTTTTGACGATACATAATTATTATGAATTACTTAGGTCTTAGCTTACAACGTGGGACTCTCGTGGCGCGGTATATGGAATAGACAATTTTCAAGTTTCGTAAAACTTATAAAACTGAAAATATCAATGAGTCGTGACGCGATAAAATTATCTCTATAATAATAATATTACGTTAAATTATTATTAATATTAATATTAACATTACGTTAAATTATTATTAATATTAATATGAAAATTACGTTCAATTATTATTAATATTAATATTAATATTGCGTTAAATTATTATTAATATTAATATTACGTCAAATTATTATTAATATTAATATTAACATTACGTTAAATTATTATTAATATTAATATTAACATTGCGTTAAATTATTATTAATATTAATATTAACATTGCGTTAAATTATTATTAATATTAATATTAACATTGCGTTAAATTATTATTAATATTAATATTACGTTAAATAAAAAAAGAATAAATAATAAATAAATTATACGATATATCAAGGATCACTTATCAATTTTTATTTTACCAATTTAATTCTGAATTGAGTCGCTCCGAAGCCAATGCGGTTAAGTCCATTTTTTTGACATTTTTGTAAATTTTAACCCTTAACGGTCGTAGGTCACCTCTGACGTGATTTTTCGCATATATACTGAAATCAACTACAACCTAACAACCCTACAAGTTAACAGAATAAACTTCATTCTAACTAACCGCATTGGCTTCCGAGCGACTCAATTATTGCGGAGGCAGTCACAAAAAAAATCGTACGGCAAGGGGTTAATATCAACTCCAGAAGAATTCCTCACCGCTACTCTTTTCTCTCCGCCCTACATCATCGATATTTCTGTTTTACGAAAGAGCAGTTGCTCTTCAAACTTCAATTTCTCTTATTGGACGTAAGTTCGTAACTTCTCCACCCACGACCACGCTTACACGTTGGACCATAGAGAAACTGGGAAAGTAGCATTATTGGTTTCCGATATCGCACCATGCAAAAGCAACGTCATCGTACGTCAAGTGCATTCAATTCCCTAGGGAAGTCAGTGTCGATCGACGGCACAAACGGAACAAAGGTACGACCCATATGCGGTTACGTGTCAGAAGCAACGAACGCTGCTGCGACTCGACACGATCTCGGTTCTTCGTTATTCTGTTACACGATATCCCTAAGGGACGGCTCAACACGTACGGCATTCACGAGATGCAAATGTCGGGCAGTCGGACAGCCAGTCAACCGCACCATCAACTCGGCCATTGGCGAAGGGAGAACGGAGCTTAATCCTCTTCGTCTTTAATACCGAGAGCTTTGAACGCGTCGATTGCCGAGCTACCCTTGCTACTATCCAATGCGAGCTTTTCTTTCTCAAATGAGAGGATTTCTTATTTATCGGGAGAGTAATTGAAAAGGAGATTTTATTAATTGAAAGAGTAATTGGGGATCGAGTTAATTCTGTTGCTACTCAACGATTATTGAGAATTAATTTGATACGTGGGAATGTGTTGCATAGAGAATGGAATTAGTGATGGTTTTCTATGTTTCTACGAACATAGTATAGTTTGAACATACAAAAATCAACTGCTATATTTTCTTCTTGGAATGCTTAAGAAGTTGCAGCTGTGTAGATATGCAGTCTGTTTTATGTTAAAGCCGAAAAGGGTCTTTAGACCCTCGCTAAATTGTTTTAGACCCTCACTCTGTGACTTGCAGTCTTAGAGAGAAATTTTTTTTTGAAATATATTCAAAAGTATCCCTGGAGAAAAGAGATCGATCTGCAAGCAAATAACGTGAGTACACCTGGCCTTCGAAGAACAAGAAAGTTGTGCAGATTCAAGGAAACGAGGATTCGCGAGTTTCAGTGAACTCTGGAACGAGTTTACACGAGTCTATTTTAACATCTGCAAAGTGACGCTGCGAATGGCAGCCGGTTATAGTTGTCCAATTAATTTTCTTATTTTTAGTAGCAGCACGAAAAGAGAATACGAAGATCTGCAACGAAGGAGAATACTGCGAACGCTAAAATCGTGATTTTAAGAGAAGTAACAAGTTGTACTTGATCCCTGTTAAAGGTGTATCCGTCACAACTATTTGCCATTATTAATTGTCCATAAAATTTATTTGAAATCAATGTGTTTGTTTTTGACCGTCTATGATGCACATTTTGTGGCGAGCTTGAAAATTAGGCGTATGATAGCACAGAAAAAGGCTTCGAATATTCAATAATTTAATTATAACGGTTAATAAAGTAAAAAGAATGATCTTTTAAATCGCCCATCGGCTGACTTTCCAAAGCTTTACGTATCCTAATGAAATACAAATTTGCGAACTCATCCATCAACTTAATTTGCATAACTACGCGATAATTCAGAATTTAATCGCTAAAATAAAAACTGATTAGTGATTCTTGATATATCGTATAATTTAACGTAATATTAATATTACAGGACTAATATTATCGCCTCGCGTCTCATTAATATTTTCAATTTCACAGGTTTTGCAAAACTTGAAAATTTCCTATCGCATTTTCCACATCACGAGTGTCACTCGTCTACCTCGTTAAGCTACTTTGAGATATTACAAATTTCAAAACAGAAATGTTACATATACGGGCACTGAAAAATATCAAGACCCAAATGCTACCAAAAACATTCTAGAATAAGATAAAAATGGTACCAAAGGGCTGTGATTGATAAGAAGATAAAACCTCGGACTGCCAATCAGTGGGTCGAAGTTCAAATCCCCGTGAGTCTGAGAAATTTTTCCTAAATCATTATTTAATATACCATAGCCTCGGCAATTAATTAAGAACCCTCTCGAAACAGGAGGTTCTAGGCGAAATGGCCATAGAAGTTAAACCCGAAAAATACAAAAGAAAGCGGTACCGCATACCGAAGGAAAGTACAGATGGAACAGTATTGTATGAAACGCAATTTCGAAAATTAGCTCAAAAGATGTCGAGCTTCAAATACAAAACATTACGTACAAGATCATCGAGAAAGAAGCAGACACAAACGCTACCGGAGACATTCTGGAAGAAGGTAAAAGTGGTACCGAGTCCCGAGAGAAGTGCAGACGGAAGCAGTGAAAGTAATTTCGAAAGGCCAAGGCCAACAGTTGTTGAAGCCCGAGAAAGAAGAATAGTCTTCCGCTATTACGTAATGACAGTCATTCGTCTTACAAACAAATACGCGCATTATAGTTTTCAAAGCAATCCCTGTAATTTTATCGGTCATCATTATCATAAGATATCGACGAACAGATATACTGCAACCTATCTTTATAATATTATTTATCAACATAAGGATGGTCTAAGTGAAATATGTGCATAATTAAACTTATCACTTATCTCAAATGACAAAAAATTAAGCTGTTTAACGGCATTGATAATTGTCCTGTTACACGGAATTCCACGAGCATTTCAAACAAAAGCCTGAATATCTCAAGACGGAGAATAAATGGCTCAGACCATTATCATAATTACCTTAAGAATTCTAAATGAATATGAAGAGTATTAGAAGTTAATACGCAATATATCTTATAAAGATGTTACTTTTGAGGATTCTCTTGTCTCGAAGTAAGATAAGGAAGACGAAGAAACGTTAAATAAATGAAAATGAATTTCCTTCGTCAATGTCTTAATGCAAAACACGATGTACACGTACCAAGAACGTACGAGCAAGACGGACAACTATTCTTCCACGAATAAACTATCTTTTCGCTCTTACTATAAAAAGCAAGGTACTTGACAGCATATAATTATGTAATCAGGCAGTTATTTTTATCTCCGAAGATCTACCGACTCTAAGTACATCCTTTGTTGTGAAAACAAGGCTTTGTGACAGTTCCGGGAAGCCGAGGACAACAGTATTCATCGGTGAATATAGTGTCTTGAACCCTTCATAATGAAATTACGTTTTCACCGTGATGTTCATTTTCCTTGTTAAAGTAGACGTAAATTTTAAATTATCTTTCGAGGCATAATTCGAAAAATTATTTAAAATAATAATAAGTCCTACACGTAATTACAGTACATCCTATCATTGTAGTTTCTCGCCTTTCTTTCTTTTTTTAAACAAAAGCAACGGTAACATCGCCGGATGTAATCGAAATCCCTATGGGGCAATAATAATAGGATATTACACGCGACCCGCCAAAGTGTTTGGCGACTGAACCTTCGATGCAAATTCGGGTTGTAAATTTCCAGTTACAGCTCTCCAGGGAGCCGTTAGAACTTTGCCTACATAGTAAGCACATAACAGTTTGCTATAATAATCTGCATATGCTTCCTCGACTTAATGACAAATGACACGTTGAATTGACAATTTCTGTCGTATAAGAACACTGACATTAAGCTATTATCAGCGTTCCTGCGAATGCTATTCCTTACTGATTAAATCAGCAGATAAAATTGATAGAAACATCCGGAAACCTGAGGGGCATGCACGCGCCGGTGATTATAGGAGTGATCTAAGTAGAAAATTGGAAAAATTGCACTTATTACTTATCTTCTGTTGCACCTATGTAAATTACGATATGGTGGAATTACTTTGTGGAAATGATACAAAATTGAATCGTTTTTATGAAGTTGGTAATTATCTCTTTACACGTAATTTAATATCGTTGAATAACCAACATTAAACACTTATTTACACGCCTAATCTCTCATCCAAGAGATCAGTATATCTTCAGTCATTGAACGTACTTTGTAATTCCTTAGACCAGGATTCAGCAATATCTTTTTGGTAAAGAGCCATTTTTCCGTAAATTTATTTGCCGAATTCTACAAAGACCCATAAACAGCCAAATAGCCAAGTATTATGCTGTGAATTTGCATATTAAATCGACCTCAGTTAAATTATTTCAATTAGATTGAAGAATCAGAGGTTGCTGACTCCTGAGACAAGATATTAAAATATTAATATCTTATCCTAATAACCTATGTTATTAATTATGTATCTCGTTAAAACAATGTCTAAAGAATGAAAAGTATTATAATCGATAAAGGAAAAAGTATGAGTGCAATATTCGTTAAAGCGGAAATAAGGACTTCGCCCTCAAATCCTCGACTTTAAAAGTCACAATGCACGAGACATAAAACACTCACGTTTCGCGGAACCGCGCTGAAACAACATAAAGGCTGCCGTTAAGTTTGTACAGATATTTATGCAGGAAGACATAACAGTTACTAGTAAGAACAATTCAATGGTCTTCGCACATGCACGAAAGGTTCTCGATAAAAATGCAACCGAGAAGTTACACATCGTTTTCTCGAGTTACACTGGCCCTAGTGGCGTGTAGTTAAACAGCGACACGGTAGAATACTTCATTCAGAAATTCCTTCGCGTTTCTATTCAGCAAGCTTATCAACCGGATGTCGTGGAAGGCTGTAATTACCTCGTAACTAACTTGACCAGTGCGTGAAATATTTCTCGGAGCCATAGAAGTAAACCGTGAAAAGAAGAATGTTTCTCTCTGGCGAGAATACATTTAAGCATTTTTTCCCGCGTCGACGTGGAGGAACGTAAACGAAAGAAAAGTAGAAGTGTAGATTTCGAGCTAAATTCGTTTACCAACGACGAGATACAAATAATTAATTAAATAAAATTCAATCAACTCGGGGCAGTTGTTTCAGCTGCGGCAGATATACACGTGTACATAAGAAGTATCGAAATGAACAATTACTCACCCTGTTTTGTTGATCAGCTTTCCATGAACGTGAAGGTAAGACGTGACGAATCGTTTGTTCACCTGAAAAAGAAATTTACAGTACGATATTATAAAGAATCCACTATTATTACTGCATATTTGAAAATATGCCAAAGTACGATTTGCTTATAACTTGAAAGACATTACTCAAGCATAAAAATTTTTTAATCGGGATAAAAATACATTTAATGATACGCTTGAATAGTGACATAAAATTGTTGGTCTACGATATTCGTGTAAAATAATTTTTGGTCGAAGTTAACTGCCTCTTAATTTCTTACCTCGACGCTGCTTAATTGCGCCAATTCTTCTAAGTCACTGTGAGATAATCTCGCTTCATTAGCAGCTGCCGCAGTGGTTGTACGGCGGACTCGTCTTCCGCCGGGATGAATCCAGATTTCTCTTCTCAAATCTCCGCTCATATTATTGGCGCCTTCCTTTTCCTTCATCCTAGCTCTCTCTTTCCATTCTCTTTCTTCTTTTCGTTTACGTTCCGTGGACTCATACTATTAAAATTGATTAAGCTCTAAGAATACGTGCTTATCGTTTGAACTGTTCTCGTGAAATTAGCGTTATACAGTTATGTTCAAATTGAACATCAATTATAACCCTTTACCTGATTTATTTTCTCTCCCATATGTGACAATGTCTTATCTATTTCTATATTTTTCATTTTAACCGATCCGATCAAATAAATTTACAAAACTGTAGAAATTTCTCAATTCAATGTAAAGACAACGATGTATTCAATGGAGAGCACTGAATAAGAAAATATGAGAGAGCTTACGAGTTTTGGATTTGAACATCACTGCAATGAATAGCACAAATGGGAGCTCTCTACATTGCCTAACGAGAATTGAAGGTTTTATGTATTTCGGCTTTTTAACACTAGGTTTAACAGGCGGGTAATTTTGAACCATTTTAAATGTGAGGGAAACTACAGAAATCGTTTACAGTTTTTTCCATCACTTGTACTGACTTTTAATGCATTCAACGCGATGATTAATATCGAAATTCATTTTCTTCGAAGTCTTCCAAATGCGAAATTCTCTGACCTATTGACCCGTGTCGATAGAGATAGGTATATAGAAATGTCCGTAAATCTAGTGTTAAAAAGTCTCAAATGGTGAAGGAAGATACAAATATTATTTTTCATGTAATTCAATCACGATTTGTGTAAATTACAAGACCAGATTTTTGCACTTCTTTTATTATGAAACACTTGCATCTTCCCAATGCAACTAAAAGTAATGCATGCTAGTATCGTGTGAAAAAATATGGCGATAACTAGGGAAAGTGCTGTGGTCTATAGAAATGTGACGCTAATATCTGCATAATTGGTAAACAAATGTTGTTCTTACTGTTACATATACTAAAAACCCACATGAAGTATTGCCGTTACTAATTAGAAGATCGATCGTTTTACAGAAGCACAGAATAATTCTACGTTGTTGTTGTTTTTTAATGGAATCTACACGTGTGCGATAGAATTAAATTCTCTAAGTTCAGCGAGTTTAATGCAAGCGTGCAGATAAACCTTGGTGTATCAAAACGATGTATATACTATAAAAAATAGTATGAGAATAAAGAAACTATACAAGCTTCGGTTAAAAGAATGAGCAACGTTTGAAGTCTCAGATTCTAAGAGAATATCACACCAAGTATCAAAATTTACTTACGTAATGTAGATACTGGCGGCAAAACAAAATTAAAATATTATTAACGTTAGTATAAACGCAAACATATTAATAAAGAATTTCAGATGCATAACGTACCTTTCTTCTGTTTTCATCAAAGAGACCTATTAAGCTTTCTCTCGCGGAAAGGAAAGGGTTCGATGCCATAAGAGATCGCATGTAATAGTACACCGCGTCTAGCTTTCGTCTCTGAAAACAAACGCGCCGTTGATTTTATCTTATTTTACGTGTATCACTGTTTCTTACATGATCATACGTACAGCATAATGTGCCAGTACTGCCAGCTGATTATAAGGCCTTCCATTCTTAGGATTAAGTTGTTGTGCTTTCAAGTACCATCTGGAAGAGAATTCGGCGTTACGTATTTCAACATTTTATTATCCATTCAACGTACCAATACTTACTGCTTGGATTTTCCATAATTACTTGTTTCTGTTGCTTGTTCCCTGTATCTCGCTAGATCGCCCAGAAAGAGATATATCTTTTGCGCGCTAACCAATGCCAATCCTAGCATTCCAAGTCCTTTAGGCAACGTTGACGATGCCAAGAATGTATCCAACTTGAATTCGTATTTACTTTCAAGCACAGTCAATAGATTTTCCAGATACACTGTACCCTCATCGATAATTTTCAACATCATTTTCTTATAATGCTCGCGACCTTCGCAATTCTCTTTAGGCATGCCTTTGCGCAGCATCTCGATCATATTGTAAAAAAGTATCTTCCAAAAGTGATGTTCGACGTTTTCAGTTTGACAAAATTTCATATCAGTCTCGAGCAATGTTTTCAAGCTTTCTTGAAGGAAATGTCGTATGTATAAAACCCTTTCCCAGTTTGACGTGAAACCGCCAGAACTCAATATCCATTGCAATTCCAAGTCAGCACGTTCGATATCCAGCAACAGGTAAGGATTTTTGGCTGATCGAAAACTGTGAAATAAAAATACAGTTCGCTATTATTATCTCAAGATCGCTTCGTGTAATTGATGCAAATAATAAACTGTGGATTATATATCGTTTGTTGACGATAAAGATATTATTATGGAAGTAAAACAAGCAAAGAAAGAGTACATGCAGCACTGAATACGATACCCCATCTCCAGCTTATGTATAACTGTGATTACTCTTTGTATACACACCTATCTGAGTATGGATCATACCACGAAGGTCTCATACTTCCAAATTGATCATTTGTCATATATGGTGGGGGTACACCATCTAACTGTGTTCCTTGAAAGCTATGGTGAGAAGACGTAATACCTCCGTGGGATTGAAACACTGGTACACTCGAGCCTTGTACTGGAATCTCATTATCCCTAAGCAAATAATATTATCGAATAATGTTATAGGGAATATTAATCACAAAGGATCAACAAATATCCTCATACCTTTGTACTGCTGCTCGGCTACTAGGTGAAATAACAACGATAGGTTTATTAGGATTGTTAGGATCGAACAGTGTTCTCTGTTGCTGCATTCCTTGCTGCCTAGAAACCGAATGACTCGGAGGAGATTGAGTAGTTTCGGGCAAAACTAAGACACCTGGTGGTTGAGAATTATTATATCCCATAGATGAAGATTGGTGAGCTGCCGAATTTGTATTTGACGTAGTCACAGAATGAGAGGAAACACTAGGTGTTTGCCGTCCATCGTCAGAATCACAAGCCGACATCTTTCTCCCTGTTCTCCAATTTTCCTCCAAATATCTATCGGATGTTCTAAATCATAAAATTAGAAGATATCAAATATTCTTCAAACTTCGACGTTTATCTTATCACTCATCAATTTCCAATGTAAATGACATGCTACCTATGTCTGTGAAGATCTTCAAAATTCCGACCGCTTCGGAAATTTCTGTCCTTACTAGATTCACGGCTTCGTTGAATAATATTATGATGTCTCCTGTGATCGTATCTTCTATTGTTATTGCTGTTCTTTTGATTGTTGTTATAGTTATCGTTTTCACGATTTTGTTGATTATTCTGTCGATCCCGGCTATTGACACGAGCTTTATCTCTGCTGTTACTCCTTAAATAATAACGAAAAATAAATTCATTCCAAGCGCACAATGGAAGAATTTCATCCAAAAGTGCCAAGCGCCGCGATGGCGCTTCTTTGTCTACGGCGGTGAAATACAGCGGATTTTTCAACGTGACACCTCAACAACGCGATCGCGTTGCATGGAACACAAAGGAATATAATGCATTGAACGCATATAACATCGTAAGTCTTACCGATCTGCTGCATACTTCTTTTCACGCTTTTTTTTTTTTCGTCGACCAAGATGACGCTCCACCACAGGCTCATTTCCTCCTTGTTGTAGATTCGCATTTTCACGCAAACTTAAGACAGATGAGCTGCGGCTCGCACGTTCAGCTTCTAACTTTTCACTTAATTCGACCTCCTCGTTCCAATCCTATATTTTCAAATTGAAGTATACAAAATACGTACACAAATGAAAATGTTAAATCCAACAACTTACAAATGGATGTTCGGATGATGTGTTTGCTCCAGTATTCGAGGTTTCACTTTTCGTGGGACTAAGATTTAGATTCTGTTGACTGCTCTTCTTTTCTTGAGCAACGTTTCGTTCGGATGTACTGCTATCTGTTCGTTGCCTTAACCGATGAAATATAATAGTATAAAGTATACCGTAAATATGCAATAAATAAATCTTAAAGTAAATTGATCGTTACATTTGATTACGGTGAGAGACAGGAGGCGATATATCTCGTTGGTGATTATCAGGTGAAGAGTGACGTTTATTTGCATTGGATATTGAAGTAGTAACTGGGGATACTGATGGTGGTGGTGGCATCATTGAACTATCGGCTCGACTTAAACTTTCCATGCTAGTATACATTGTACTATTACTTCCACGTCGATCGTAAGACCTGCGTTTCATGAAAATGTAATTTTCTTCCCTCAGATTTATTTAATCCAATATAGAATAGAAAAGAATAGAATCCAGAATATAGAAACATGAAGTTATTGATTTCATGTTATATACAATGACAAATGAAGTACATTTATAAGCCAAATCAGACCTTTGTATATATTCTTGACTGGGTGTATGAGATCTGGAACTTGGAGCTGAATACTGATCAGGAGTAACACATCTGAAAATATTTGTTGAACCATCTAATTCCTCGGGTCTAAGTCTTCCTCTACCTTTACTACGTGCTGGTACCGTATTAGACCAGCTGGTTTGAGGTGGTAATGGACCAGATGGTGGCAATGTTTGCATTGTTTGCGAGTGTTGTATTGCCGGTGGGTAATTATGATTTGACGAGCCCTAACGCGATCATAAATAAGAAGCATTTTCAAGACATGTCCAAAACATATATCACACGCTAGAAACAAGTAAAATTACATTTACCTGAAATGTAACAGTACTACCATTCCATGAATCTTCTGCACACGAACCAAAAGAATTTGTTGGTGGCAATGGCAATCCATTTTCAATGAGATACAGTTTTTGAAATCGTGGTGGTAAATGATCTAATGTTACATTTTTGGAATAATTATCTTTTCCGCCACCCCTTTTGCCCGAGGGTGGTTTACCTTGAAACTTTTCAGGATGTCCCGCGGGCTCTACGCTACGTGTATCTCTAGTACGATTGAAATCGTTAACATGATTTGTTGTTACGGACAGAGGCTCGGAACCCTAAATGTAATATAACAATTTAGATTAAAATTATTCAGGGTGGAATAAAATTATCAATGTTTTAATTCCCGACCTGTCTAACTTCACGAGAATGATCTTTTCGACTTCCATAATTTCTAGCAGCCAGAGGGGAGTCAGATCGCCAACGCTCTTCATTTTCGTTACCGTGACGATTTCGACGATTACCCGAATATCTTTTACAATGATCATCTCTATTTTTACTTCCACCTTCACTGTCACGTCTACCATGTCTTCCAGACCGATTACGATGATTATCGCTTCTGTGACTACGATTGGAATGAGAATCACGATCTTCACTGCGTTCCCTTTCTTGATCCCTATCCCATCCTATGTGAATGGGCGATCTAAAAGATAAAAATAATGTCAGTTTTATTGATACTTCAATGTCTGATTAATGATACCTGCAAGTATCCATACGGATTTATTTTATTATAGAACTGTAATCAAGGATTTCTCTTGAATTCACCTATTTCTGCTATCCTGATCAGCTAAAGCATCTTTCCCTTTTTTAGGTACATACAATTTTTGCTCTGGTTTCTTACTTCTCCTTCTTGAATCACCTGAACTACTGGACTGAGAAGAACCTTGTAACTGTTCATTGGTAGTATTAGTTCTATAATTAATATTCAAATTGTTCAACTTTTCTGTAACATTTTCAAGTTGTGGTGGTGGTAAATTATTTTGTGCTTGATTAGATCTGTTCATATGTGTCTGCTTTAAACGATGTTGGACGGAGCTCGGCTTGGATCTTTCTTGTGAGATGTTATCAGTATCATATTCATCCGAAGGTCTACCAGATTTTCGGAGAGGTCCACTTCCTGGTCTATATAAAGCTTGAGTAGCTCTATTTCCTCCACCACGCATTCCCATTGATCTGTCTTTTTCCAACTTTATACTTGTATTTTCTGAAAGTCCAAGATATTTCCGCTTGTATAGTAATAATAACAATGGGAAATATTATAAAACTGACTTCATTAAGAAATAACCCATTAATGCCCACAAACATTTATTTTAACATAACATCATCTTAAAATTTGTAAATTAACAAGTAATTAATAATAGGATAGTAAGTGAAACATATGTGATAAAATGCTTTATTACATATACATACGCAATATTTCTTAAAATGACACAATAATTCACATAAATGAAGTAATTACACATTATTCCATGACTCACCTATTTCATATTAATGTTAATATATTTTAAAATATTTATGAAACTATAAAATCAAAAAAAAGTAATATAAATATAACACTTTGTGATAGATAATGGAAACATTGCTTCAAATAATAATGTAACATAAATAAAGTAAAATATAACGAACTTGTACAACTCTCAAATTGAAAGCATTACAATTATGCGAGTAAACTAGTTATAGCATATTAATATATCTCTAACATATGAATTAAATATTCATATATTATTTAACCTTTAACATAACAATCCTTTACTTTTACATTTGTAGTAACTGTTACGTGCAGCATTGAATGTAACACAGTTTCGTGCTTTGAATTCCTATAAAATCGAACGAACAACCTAATAATATATTTTATTCAATATAATAATTCAATGCTGATTGTTGACACTCTTGACACTAACTAAAGTTACTATCAATTCATAGGAATTAGGTATAATTGTTATATAATCTATCGTCGTTTAGGACAATTTTATATCTCCTAGCGAAGTCTTATAGAAAATATAAGACATGCTATATTTACTTATTATTCTAGCAGAATTTCACAATACATCACAGCGTAATATTTCTTACTATGCTTTTAGGTTAGTTTGTTTGACGAGGTTAACTTTGCTCAATGCATCCGATAAAGTTCTAAGGATGCTTCAAAGTTTATTAATCATATGCACACAGAATGTAATTGTCGAATCGTGGCTTAAAACGTTTGTAATATTCAATAATATGATTTTTTCCAAGGTACCTTGTGAAAATCCTTCCCACTTTCTGCGTCCTTTGTCGCGGTTCGCCATATTGAAGTACAATCATATCAAAATTTTATGAGATCAACGAGTACGAAGTTTCATTTAAACGCATTTTTATTCGTTTAACAATTGTATAAATTGTTTAATTGATATAAAAATGTTTAATGCGATAAACATGTATTCATCAATTACTGTCAACCTTCTATTATTAAACGATTTAATTATCTATTACTTATCTCAAATATTAATGTCCGATATAAAAAACTAAACATTATGTTAATTTGCACGTACAATTAAGCATCTTAAGATGATTTTCATTCTCGTATACAATGAGAATTTCCGAAGTCAAGTTGTATTATGTTTTAAAGATCGGAAATATTCGTAAATGATATCAGTATTGCAGAACATGTTTTATTTCAAAATATGATGTAAGTAATGTTACGTTTAGGTAATGACATTAATGATATCGAACAAATAATATAAGTTTATACTGCTAACTATATTGCAATGTTAACGATAAAACCCGTTCTTTTTCAATAAAATAAGATGAATATGCATTAGTAAAATCTCGCAAATATCAACCATGAATTGAAAAATAAATTCATGGCAGTATATAGTAACTGAAATATGATTTCCATATATCCTTAAAGTATCTTATTCAAAGTATTTTTTAATTTATTACTTGAACCTAATGCAATTGAACACTAAAATAAAGGAAAAAATGCGTAAATTTGTCGTACTAATGTAAAACCAGTTTTGTAGAGTTATTTGAATAATAATATTTAGGAATAAAAAATTATATCCGTATATAATGAAACTTCAAATAGAAATAGTTAATGCAAAAAGATACTTACTAAACTATATATCCAAATATTGATGGCATAATCTTATATTAATCTTGTATAAAAAAAATAGGCGATATCTGTAGCCTTGGTAAACAACTTGAAAAATCAAACAAGGAAACACAAGATTAAAGGTATACTAGGGATCGCAAAACGCAACGCCACACGTCTAAGCCGGGTTCTTCGTACACTGAAATTACGAAACTAAAGTGATTTTAATATATCTTTTAATATAACAGAGGTATATATTTGTTAATGTATATAACTTTAATATGCGATACGAGTATCAAGTAAAATACTTGCATTTCATATAAAATATGGAACTTACTCAAAAAAGAGTGGCATAATAATACCTAACCTTAAATAAATATCCTCAAAACATTCAATCTTACCGATCTGAAATGTTTATTCCACTTGTTGAAGTGAGCCGTAAATTAACAACCGCCGTTCGTTGTAAACGGCGAGTTGTAGTTACGGGAATAGGAATTGTATGTCCTCTTGGTATAGGCGTACAGAATTCATGGAGAGCTCTTATCGACTCCAAGTCAGGCGTTACAAAGTTATCTGAGCCAGACTATGAAAAATTACCTTGTAAAGTAGGTAGGTTTCTGTGAACCTCTGCTTCTTTAAAATAGTTCATGTATAAAATATAAAATTTGCACTATTTTTTAATAGGTGCATTAGTGCCTAAAGGAAATGGTCCTAACGAATTAAATATTGAATCTCATTTTTCAAAAAGCGAATTACGTACAATGTGCCCTGCCACTGCTTATGCACTGATAGCTTCGGAAGAAGCATTAAAAGACGCAAAATGGAAACCGCAAGATGAAACTGATAAACAAGATACAGGAGTAGCTGTGGGAATTGGAATGATAGATTTAGTTGATGTATGTGCAACTTATGAAGCTTTAAAGAAAGGATATAGTAAAGTTAGCCCTTACTTTGTACCAAGGATATTACCAAACATGGCTGCTGGTCAAATTAGCATTAAATATGGCTTTCGTGGGCCAAATCATTCTGTATCGACTGCTTGCGCGACAGGAGCACATGCAATTGGTATTACAAATTGCAAGATAAAGGAATATTACATGCTTACGCATGTATATAACAGGAGTTAACCAAAATGTTAATTTCAGGTGACGCATTTCGTTTTATTCGCGGTGGGGAAACGAGCGTGATGGTATGTGGTGGAGCTGAAGCATGCATCAGTCCCCTGGCTATAGCTGCTTTTTGTAGACTTAGGGCATTAAGCACTTCGAAAAATGATTTTCCACACGAAGCATCACGACCATTTGATAAAGATCGTGAGGGATTCGTTATGGGGGAAGGTTCTGCTATATTAGTATTGGAAGAATTAAATCATGCACTCCAAAGAAAAGCTCATATTTATGCGGAAGTTCTAGGATATGGTTTATCTGGTGATGCATCGCATTTAACAGCACCTAGTGAAGACGGTACTGGTGCGATATTAGCTATGGATAGGACAGTAAAAGATGCTGGCATAGATATTTCTCAAATTACTTTTGTCAATGCACATGCAACTTCAACCCCTTTGGGTGATGCCATCGAAATTAAGGCTATAGAGTCCTTTATGGGAGAGCACAGTAAGAATGTAACAGTTTCTAGTACGAAAGGAGCACATGGTCACTTACTGGGAGCTGCCGGAAATCTGGAAGCTGCTTTTACTGTACTAGCCATAAAAGAAGGAATAATCCCACCAACATTAAACTTGCATAATTTAGATGCAGAGACGTGTTTAAAATTTGCACCTAATGTGAAGAAAGACTGGACTACAACAACAAAACGAGTAGCTTTAAAGAATGCCTTTGGTTTTGGAGGAACGAATGCATGCTTATGCTTTGCACAATATATCGAATAATTGTAATGATAAAAAGAAGACTAAGAAGTCGGAAAAAGCATAATATTACAAAAAAGCATAATGCATACTAGTCATTCCTTAATAAGTGTACATTAATTAATACATACATCGCATCTACGGGATTTGTACATATTTCTAGTAAAAGAAAAAAAATTGATTCTGTATAAATGATTTATCAGAATTAAGCTACAACATGATAGCTTAAATATTTTTAATAATTTTATGTGCTTCAAGGCAACAACTTTGTAAAGTGTAGAACAAAGACTTTTATACGGATTGTATTACATTAGAATTAATCGGAAAAAATGTAATTTTGAAGTAATAAAATATGCGCTGCATGCAAGATTTATTTTGTATTGAATTTTGCGATAATTTCCGATAACGTTATTACAGTATCCACGTGACAAATCTTAATCATTTTGCAATAGACGCAATTTTGCAGTTGATGTTCTCCGGTAAATAATATTTCCTCAAAGTATGTAGTAATTAATGAAGTTTATCTCTTATAATCTCTGTCTACGTGCACCACGAATTCGCCATTCTATGGCTAATACGTGCTCATACAAATCTATAAATTTATTTATGTAAGCATATGGAATCCACCCAGATTTAACTCTGAACATTGTCGTGACACAGCTCGTTTTGCATTAAGCTAATGTTTCCTGTCAGCTTCGTTATCTCAGTTGTTCAAGTATAAATATTTGGCTTAATATTCTAAACTTCATTCACTTACAACTACATCCCCATCTACAACGTTACTTTTTATTTATATCAATTCAGCAGCATAAAAAAACAATGAAATTCAAGGCATATTTGTTGGTTTTTTGGTACCTCTAGTTTATTAGATGCAGTTCTCTGCTTGCAGATAAACCATACTGTATGATGTTCTTACGATGTACATCTCCAATGATATTTTATTCACACAGGAAGGTTGACCTCCAATAATAACAGTTATCCAAAATACATCTATTGCACTCATGTTTTTCTACTGGCAGTAAATCAATGTAAAAAAAAGGAAGATTGTAAAGATCCTATTAAGTAACAGTACCTAGTAGGAATTTTTAGTGAGGAATGGTAAAGGGCTTGTGATGACTGCATAATATAGCAAAACGTTTTCTAAGTGTCTGACGAAGTTCTTGTCGTTTCTCAAGAACTTGGCACATACGAGATTTAAACTCCAACACTTCTTCCGCGGGTATATAGCTCTCTTTCTCTTCATCGTCAGACAAGTAAGAATCCTAAAGATCAATGAATAACATCGAAATGAAACAAAAGTGCGCTACAGAAAAAATTGCAAGTTCAAACTTCACTTACTTCTAACATCTGTGTAAGTGTTAGCCCGCCACCTCTTTTCTTCAGCAAAGAGATGTTAGAACTGGAATGAACAAGTTTCTCAGATGGCCGTATATTGTGACAGTCTCTTTCGTGATTACAACAACCATCACTGCACGCAACTTCTGATCCTTCTGGCGTACTAGAAAGTGAAGAACTGCTAATATTATGTTCAGAAGAGTAACCGCAATCCTGTGACGATTGTTCACTCGAGGAACGGCTTTTCCTCTCGGAGATTGATAATTCAAAACGTTTCTTCATTTCTATCCACATATTATATCTTTTACTCGGCTTTCCTATCCAAGCGTCTACTATTTCTTTAGCCATCGGATCTTTGCATTCTTCTAGACTATGCCAGTGCTCGTCTTCAATCTTTTCAGAGAAATCCTAAATTTTAAATGGTTCGTAAAGATCTTATCGTTCTACCATTCATTGATATCTATCTACTGGTTTTGCTTACCTTACACGACTCACACGTTTCGAATAACTCTTCTTCGGAGAGATTTTTAACGGGAGTATTACTTTTTTTCGTTTGGTTCGTAGTGACTTTTACTTTTGATTCTGGTGAACCCTTCTTAACAGCATTTTTTTGTAAATTTGGCGACTTCTTTTGGAATGCTAACTGAGTCTGACTCTGTGATTGTGTTATACTAGTTTTTGATTTTTTTAGGCAATCAGGACATTTACATGTCGGTGGTCCCTTGTTTTTTGGATCTAATACTTGTAACTGAAATGGGAAATAAATATTTCTATAACTCCTTCCACGTATGTTGCATTCCTGTGTAGAGAAGGCAATATTAATTCCATTATGTGTACCTTATGTCGATCTATGTTTTGCGTCGTCGGTTTTGAGTCTGCACAAACACAAGAGGTTTCACTATTACCATTTTGCCGCTTGCTTGAACACTATAAAAATATAAGACATGATAATATTATATGTAGGAATTTGAAAATATCAATGTGATTAACATACATCACACGTATTTTCTTTCTCTTCCGTCTCATAACGACGCTCTTTCTTCTTCTTGCGTTTCAGTCGTAATTTTTCTCGTCGTTGCTGTTTCGCTATTTCCTCCCTTGTTAATTCCTCGTACAGCAATTCTAATTGAGATATACCTTGCTTCACTTCTACAGCCATCTATAAATTATGTATGAATATACCTTATAACCAATTTATATTACATTAAGCAGATTTATCAAATGTACCTGAAAATTCCTGGAGAGTGCATCCACTGCAACAGCAGCTAATACCTTACACACAGTCTCTTCTTCTCTTAATCGTCTATGAACTTTCTGTAAACGTTCGGCAACACATATTCCTAAACATGTAAGTACTTCTTCTTGAGCGATTCCTATTGTTTTTGCATGCCGCTCTCTGAAATTAAATATCATATTTCAAAATAAACTGCGATATAAATTAACCCAATTGCATGATAACTCTAAACACGGCAGACGACCCGTAGTACCGCGCATTTCTGCGCACAACAGATTAACAGCGTAGAGAGCGGAATATCCTCGTGCACGTATTATCCCGCGTACTGACGCAAATGTGTTAAAATAAATTTCATGATGATTACCTTCCCATAAATTCTGGTTGTGCACGTCCAATTAATGTACTAATATAATCTGTACTAGTAGGTAGATGAACATGCCGATCCGGTATACAACGTTTTATCCCTGAATATAAAGCAGCAACATAGCCTGTCCCTTTCATAGGTTCAGGTTCTGCCGTTAAAAGTGTAGCTGCAAACAGTATCCTTGTACAACATTCTGCACAGAACCTATGTTTACGTAAATATGTCTCTACAGTAGCATCAAGAGTATCAAGTTCTATTAAAGTAAGCTCTTGACGACAAGGAAGATCCATGCTATCCCAGACTTCCCTCCATGCACTTGGAAGAGGCTTCATTCGCTGAATTTCCAATGAGTGCAATACACATCTTCTTGATTTTTTATTTCTGGGTTGTCTTTCAACTAAACTGTTTAACCTAGCACTGTGAAAGGTATACAATTATTAAAGACTTTTCATATACATCTACAAAAAGTATTTTATACATTTATATCATTACCTATGACCTTGTAACATCGTACAAAGTGATTGTGGTGATTCCAAAACATTGTCTTTTATAGACAATAATCCCTCTGGTGTAATTACTAATGGATCTAATGCTGGATGACCCGATTTCATTAGGTCATAGAATAATCTTTCAACACTGTATACACAAAAAATGTAATATTCAATACTTTTACAGAACTTACATTTGTTGATTATATATTTAACATATAAAACCATTATACCTTCTTCTGCAGCCAACACAAGGTACTGCTTGGCCTAAGATTGCTAGCATATCCTTGCAAGTGACTTCAAACGATGCTTTTATTTCTTCTTTCGTCAGCATCTCAAGTTTCCTATTAAATTCATCAAGTTGTTTACCACGACTTAGTGGACTATCACAGACTGCTCCCAAACCATTTACATCCATAATGATCTGCAATAGATGTATAATATCAATCGTATTACTAAAGCCATGTAAGAAAGATATTTTGTTTATTTGGTGATATCTTAAATGTATTTTACATAAACATTTATAACCTATACAATGTTATACTACAAACAATTTATCCGTAACATAATACAAGTATTTATATTACATATAAAATTGGAACAGATATCATTAAACACTAAAGTAAATATAATAATGTAAAATATAACTGTTAATCAAAATATATCAGTTATATAGAATAAAAAGGATTATGAGAGTTTGTATGAAAATACATTTAGTTTATTTACATATTACATATTAGAAAAAAATTCATATTAGAATTACTATAATCAATACATGTTTATTTTGTCCCAAGGGTAATATGGAACTGACAGAGAAATAAAAGAAGAATTAACTCTGTAAATATTTTTGCCTGCAAATTGAAACAACTGACTTCAACATCTCAATAATGGAAAGAATACATTGAATGTCTTCCCTAAAACCGTTACCACGCTGAACACTGTCAATCAGCAATTACTGTATAAGATACTGACTGATATTAAACAGTGGTCAGTTAATTGGTCATGCCACGGGCGTGCATTCATTGCCACGTTTAGGTTAAGTTAGGAAGATCATAGAATGCCATTACGTAAGTACCATCAAAATTTCAATTTCTGATACTCCGACATAGCGCCTGAAATCTGTGATCGACGAAAATCCTACTGACCGTGAGATTCTCATCGACGATCAACGGCATTTGTCTTCGCGTCAAATCGACCGGGAGATCGTCCCGCCAAACGTACAGCAACTTTGCCATCACACTTAAATTTCCCTGTTGACGTCGATTGTAAATGTAACAACGTTATATTTTCTATGGTCCTGCAAAGCACGATCACGTATAATTGTAATTCACTCCCACGTTACACCATAAAAATAAGTAGACGGTATCATACGTCTGCCATTTGCAACGAATGGTTTCTCACTTCCGCCCTGCGTGCATTGTCCCGCTTCCCTCTCTACGCGTCATCTTATCCTTATTCTAATTGTACATACCTGTTCCTAATCTTTCTCTCTCTTTTTACGTCTTTTCTGGTCCAAAGTCCTATTTAAAGAATCATTTATCGTAATAGATAAAACTTTGATATAAACTACTGATACATCGATTACACGTAGTACAAATATCGTATAGATTTTATACAAAATTTTCAAAACTTTAGACGGTATTACATCGGATGGAATTAAAAAGTTTACACTCAAACGAATATTTTGTGAAGTTGAATAAATGGATGTGTAGATAAATTTAGATTAAACTGTCTTACTGTTTTAATGTTAAATTAAGAAAAGAATTAAGAAACGAAGATTTTATTACATTGACAAATATTTGTATTGTCCGCCGTTTCATTTAAGGACATCTACCGTTAACGTGTACAAAGTAGATAGAGAAAGAGAGAGAGAGGACTGAGAAAAAGAGGAAGAGGAAGAGAGAGTTTTGCTTTAATATATTTTTATATCTACCTAAGTGACGGTTCTAATACTTATTTTTCTTATTTGTAAAACTTACCGAGTATGAATACGTAGCGCGCGCAGCACGATAATTTACAACTTTCTTTTTTTTTTCACCGCATTAAAATTTTTTCCTTGTATTACATCGTGAAGGAAAACGATATTGTTAAACAATTATCATTTGTTTTGCATTATTACCATTCTTTTCCTCGTTCTCCGTCAAGTATTTGCAAGATAAGTTGATAATTAAATCGCTAACTTTAACTGAAAGTTAAAAGAATTATGTTCTTTAAGTATGCTCGGATATTGTTTATATTCATATTTGTATACTTATTGTACTCATGTGATTACCTAAAGGAGATGAAGTCTGATTTTATAAATCAAGGATATAATGTTATCGATGTTATTTATTTGACGATAAATGGAAAAACTAATACATTGTCCATTAAAGAAAATGCTAAAGAAAAGATATTTAGCAAAAATGAGCTTAAAAGGTATACTACTTTAGAAGATGGTTTATACATCTCAATATTAGGGCAAGTTTTTGATGTTACAAAGGGTTCAAAGCACTATGGACCCGGGGAAACTTATCATGCTTTCACTGGTACAACTTATAGTCGAATACTATTTTTTCCACAACTATATTTGTTGTAACATTGTTATACGAAATCGTTTTTAAACATTATGGAATACTTTCATAGGTTGCGATGCATCTCGAGCCTTTATTACAGGACAATTTGATGATGAAGGCTTAACAGATGATATTTCTTCTCTGTCCGATCATCAAGTTAAATTATTAAATGATTGGGTAAAATTTTATCATGAGAATTATATCTATAAAGGTATGCCAATCGATCCATTTAATTGTCTACAAATTTGTAATGTTCATTCTAAAAAGTGAATGAAAATTTCAATTAAACAATTAAGTTACATTTCTAAATGATTAACTAATGTCATGTTACATTAACTATTGCCTGACTGTATAGTAATTTATATAGGAAAATTAAATGGGAGGTACTATAATGAATATGGAAATCCAACTGAGCAGTATCATAATGTACAACAGAAGTTGAAGCATGCTAAAGAAGAAAGTCTTAAAGATGAACAGAGGAAACTCATGTTTCCACCATGTAATGTAAAATGGGAAGTAGATTCTGGTACTGTGATATGGTGCTCCAAAAAGAGGTAAATATTGGGTGGTAAATCTTTTTTTTAATACATAAACTTGGTATTTACTTTTTTTTTTTTAGTGGTGGCATAGAAAGGGACTGGATTGGTGTACCAAGAATGTTATTTGAGTCTCCAAACTCTAAAGAATATCGATGTACTTGTGTTAAACTTGATAGTAAGGAATATGAAGAAACCAAGGGTATGCTTAAGGAATACGATGGTTGTCCAAGAACTTCATCAGAATGTGCTATAAAGATAAATAGTTAATAATTAAGAAATATATTTTGTACTGTTGGAAAGTTCAGACTGATATTTACCATTCCATTGACTTCTCTGTTTATAAATATTTATTTGATTGTTGTCCCTTGTACCATACAAAGTATCATCATAAAAATTATACCGTTTAAACTATCAGTTCTTTTTCTACATTTTAATACAAATTATTGAAAAAATAACAATGTACATAAGTTGTGATACAAAATATACCATATATTTATAAAAAGGAATATGTCGTAGTAATTTATTTTAATTAATTATTTGTTTATTTGTAACGAATTTCTACTATGTAAACATACAGACGGTTTTTTAAATATGTGGAATACGTACTACCTTACTAACTTTAATACTAAATTAATGCTAACTGTGTTAATACATCGTGAAATGTTTGTTCATCAGCAAAATTATAAATTGACTTAAATTTTTCCCATACATTTCCTTTTCACATAATTCTAATAATATCTGAAATGCAAAAACTAAATGTCTTTATTCGAAACTGTATGTTCTATATTATGATTGTTTCAAATACTTCTCACTGATCCCAAAAATGAAGAATAAAACATTAATGATAGGTATAAGAATTTTGAAAAAGTGTACGTAGTAAGAAACTCTACTTTTTCTCCATTTCAATTACAAGATATATCATAAATCTTAGTATAGCCATTTCATTGCACTTCAGTGTCAACTTTTGCAGGAGATTCAACTCTCATATTATTTAGTTTATCATGTAACATTTGTATGGTAGCATAACCCCTTCTGAGGTTACTTTTAGATATATATACTTTTTTCATTGTTGCATTACTTTTCCGTTGTTTGCGAATTGATATAGGTGTATTTTGAATTAGTATCGCTCTCTTATATCTTCGTTTACTCATGTGTATAGTACTATCATTCAGATCATCCTTTTCTTCATAAATAGTTTCTAGGCAGTTATGTTTTCTTACTACCTTTTTATTTAAGTAATGCTTTATAATATCGTCCTCCTTCAAATCCAGCCCTGTTCTTTTTTTTGGTCTTTGACTGCATCTAACAATAGGTAAGCATATCACAATTTAAATTTAGTAATTTTCAAATGTCAATTCACAGACAATTCTATACTACAGATATTTTTATACCGTCTATTAAGATTTTCATTAGAAATAACTTTGGGAACTCTTTTTCTAAGTATTCTTGTATTTTCTGACCACGAGATATTATTATTAACTGTGAGCATGTTTATGCCAGCGGTCACAGCATTCACACTGGCATCAGTTATATCATATTCAGGCTGTCTGTAAAAAATAATAAGTATGTTAAAACAAGGGGTTAAAATAAAAATAGCAAAAGAAATGTAGATTTATAATTTACAATATTTTATAGAATATTAAATAATTTACAAACTATTGAAATACGTTGCTGGCTACAAGTTAAATCAACTTTGTATTATTTCAAATACTATTTTCGAAGAAACTTACGACGTTTCAGGTTCTTTTTCATCCATTTGGAGGACTGTGGGGGACAGTAATGTATTCACACTCTTGATTCCGTAATTAAAATGAATCATTCACCATTGGACAAACTTAATTGTCTGTCTATATTTTAAATACTTTCAAAAATACGTATATTTCAACATAATCATACGTGTTGAAACAAAATGGATTCATTCACTGACAACTATCGGGATACACGCAGCTGTGAAAGATCCGGTTAAGTTTGAAGAATAACGCATCCGACGTCTTATGTATTTGAAAATAATTACGTACCTACAATCCTAATTATTATAAATTGTATTACGAACGAATATTTCAATTCTCTGGTTCTTTATTAAATATCACTGATAGATAAGGCAATTAATGTATACTCTTATGAAAAGCAATAACACGTAATGAGTGTCTCAAGCATCGGTAAAATCTCTTATTTTTGTTACCAAAATCTCATCGTCTTCTGCCAAAATCTATCTCGAAAACTAATGGCGTTTGTATTGGACTTCACTGCACTTCACGCTCAAAAACCATCCTCAAAACCAGGGGGTCCAAGCTTAGATGGGAAAGGCTTGGTATAAGTTTCGAAAAATGTTTCGTGTTCGTGGTTGTAGGGGGCGGTAGCGTCATGGGATTTAGTGACTATAGCAGACGGTAGAAAGCGGTAGCGTTACCGAATATCGTCTCTTCTGTGCATTCTGTACCGACAAATTTGAAATGTAGAGCGCTTAAACTTTAAAATGTAGTGCTATATGCATTCTAAGTTTTCCTTCTTCAATTATGATGGTCGTTGTAAAAATTTCCTTCTTCTTGTTGAGTCAGGCGACAGTATTCAGATAAAAAAAGAAAGTAATTTAACCTTCCCCATCTAAGCTTGGACTCCCTGCGCAAAACTTTCAAAACAATATGGCTATGCTGTTCACAGAGGGTTATAATGACGCAAATCTAGGTTTAACGCCTAAAACCCCTAGTTCTTTAATGTGGTTACATATATAGTTACACA
This sequence comes from Cerceris ruficornis, assembly GCA_963989415.1. NCBI lineage: Eukaryota > Metazoa > Arthropoda > Insecta > Hymenoptera > Crabronidae > Cerceris > Cerceris ruficornis. Next base: position 9,704,451 of record OZ022523.1, read on the forward strand.
AAAAGCTATGTAGTTCACAATGTTAAGAATATTTACAAACAAAACTCATTCTGACAGCTTGCAAAGAATATAAATTGTTAAAACTACACAGAACGAAGATATACAAATGAAAATATGAAAAAAGAAAGAACGGCTGATAACAGCCGGCCATACAAATTATAAGTATTTTCAACAAATTTACAGGATACATAAAAAAGCCTTAATTTAAACTTATACTGTTCTAAAAATGTTGAAATTTACTTAAATTTAGAACATTTTTTATTTTCTACATCCATTTCTGTATGAATGTTTATTGCTCTCTGCTGTTTCCTATTATTAAATAAATGTTTAGGTTATGTTTATGCTATCTTAAATATCAAATATCTGTTAAGTTATGACTTAAAAGTATGTGCAAGTACGATTATTAGCGTTTACACCTTATAAGAATTCTATTTTAATAATATATAAACATATAACATGTACTTTGTACAGTGTAAATAATAAAAATTTAGCAATATAAAATTACAAATTATCAATAGTTCTTTTAAAAATACATATTTATGTTAACAATGAATCCATTTTCCTTCATATTATTTGTCAAGAGTATTGCATTTAACAGTTTTCTCATATTTTACAGCTCACCAAATATTGAGTCTAACAGGAATTAGTTTTCAAAGGAAAAGTATCATTGTATGTATAACAATAATCATTTACAAAAATTTGCATTGTTTTCATATTTCATAATAAATTTATACTTACAGGGATTTGTTGAACTAACAATTGTTCCACTACGTGACACATTAAGGCTTATTAAGCTTAATGCTAAGCAATGTAGGATATACAGAGTATGTTTAAATGATACTTATGAAGCGCCTTTTCAATACTTTGATCCATTTCTGGATATCTGTCAAGGAGATGGCACACAGTAAGTCACTATTTAATATACCCATATATATCAATTATACAATTGATAAAAATATTGTCCTTTTAGACGGTCATTGGAGTTCTTTTCGAATATGCATTTAGCTGCTGCATTGAAAGTTGATCCAGATAATAATGCAGGAGAATTAGTCGTTCAAATACCACCAGATGCAGCACACTTAGTTGCTGAGGGTAGAAGTTTAAGAGTTAGCATTGAATTCTCTTTAGAGCAACCTCAAGGAGGAGTGCATTTTGTAGTACCAAACTGTGAAGGCACTTTAGCAGAGGTACAATTTTCATATGCATTACACATAGTATACAGTATTGCTTTATTATGTTATTATTTTACTTCATGGTTTGTATTTTTAGAGAGGAGCTCATATGTATACGTATAGTTATGAAAATTCTTCAAGACTGTGGTTTCCATGTGTTGATAGCTTTGCTGAACCTTGCACATGGAAATTGGAATTCACTGTTGACGATTCTATGACTGCTGTGTCGTGTGGCGACCTGGTGGAAGTTGTATATACACCCGATATGCGGAGAAAAACATTTCATTACGTCCTTAACACCCCAGCATGTTCGCCGAATATTGCACTTGCAGTTGGGTAAGTAAATTCGAAAGTGAATGCTATTTACTCTACAAGATACTTCAAATGTAGAAGTTACAATATTTATTTAAATATGACCTATTACTTTTTTTGTTTAATAGCCCATTCGAAATATTTGTGGACCCTTATATGCACGAAGTAACACATTTTTGCTTGCCACAATTATTGCCTTCATTAAAAGTATCTGCGAAATACATGCATGAAGCATTTGAATTTTACGAGGAAACTCTGTCAAACAGATATCCATACTCTTGTTATAAACAGGTTTTTGTAGACGAGATAGATGAAGATATAAATGCATATGCCACCATGAGTATATTAAAGTAAGATTTTTTTTCGGTACATTGCCATTAATTTACTATTATTCTTTAATAAAACGCAATTTTGTTACATATAGCACAAATTTGTTACATTCGACTGCAATCATTGATCAAGTATACATCACGAAAAAGGCTATGGCTCAAGCTATTGCAGAACAGTTTTTTGGTTGTTTCATATCAATGCAAAATTGGTCTGACACATGGTTACCTAAAGGTATTTCAACATATCTGACAGGTTTATATGCCAAAAAATGTTTTGGAAACAACGAATACAGAGAATGGATACAATCCGTAAGTATATTTAGCAATGCCGATACAGCAGGACCCCGCATAACGCGATATTTCTATAACGTGACTTACAATTTACATTATGCCCTCGTACAAGACGATCCAAAAATCTACCAGTAAAATTTAAATGAAAATTGCAAAGTTATTCACTTCGTCGTTTCAGAATGAAGTGAAAATTTGAAAGGCAACTGTAAAAATGAAACAACATGGAACTTATGTCCCGCGTTATACGAAGTTCTGCTGTACCCATATTCGTAAAAATGTGCTATACGTATGTAAATATTACGATAATTCACATTGTTTTCAGGAGTTACAAGAAGTTGTAAAATATGAAGAACAATTCGGTGGTATAATATTAGATCCTTCACAACCACCAGCTCCTTTACCAATTGCAGCTAATACACCGGCACCGACACCAAGAGCACCAGATCCTGGTTTCTATTTTCCTATAAGAAATTTACACACAATGTCTCCAAGATACATAGAAGTGCTCCGTAAAAAAGCACATTTAGTTATTAGAATGTTAGAACATAGGATTGGGCAAGAATTGTTGCTGCAAGTAAATGTCTGCATGTATATGATCTTTACTAAGTTACATTTAAGAAATTACATTTGATATTATTATTTTTTCAGGTCTTTAATAAACAGCTATCTCTTGCGGCCAATGCTGCGCAACAAAAGATCGATTCGGGACTTTGGTCTCATATGTTAATCAGTACAAATGTTTTTACAAAAGCAATTTTTACAGTAACAGGAAAAGATATGGCGGTTTTTATTGATCAGTGGGTCAGAACCGGAGGACATGCAAAATTTAGTTTAAGTTTTGTATTTAACAGAAAAAGGTGATTGTACATTAGAAACTTCAGTTTAGCAGGCAATTTATTTTTATAGATATTCAGCATTCCACCGATACAAAATATGTTTATATCGTTTAGGAATACCGTAGAATTAGAGATTCGACAAGACACAACACATCAGAGGGGAATAAGAAAATACGTGGGTCCACTTTTAGTTAATATTCAAGAATTGGACGGTACTTTTAAACACACTTTGCAAATTGAAGGCACAGTGGCAAAAGCAGATATTACGTGTCACAGTAAAAGTCGTCGAAATAAAAAGAAAAAGATTCCCTTATGTACCGGAGAGGAAGTGGATATGGATCTTTCTGCCATGGAGTAAGCATCTTTGTTTACCTATAATGTAATATTTCATTGCAGGTATCTTTATACCTTCTTCAAATGTTGTTTCCTTTATTTTTCCTTAAGAAAATTAAAATTCATGGTAGTAAAACGTTTTTATAAAATTTTATTTGATTTACAGCGATTCCCCAGTATTATGGATAAGACTAGATCCAGATATGACACTGATGCGTGCTGCACAAATTGAACAGCCCGATTACCAATGGCAATATCAATTGAGACACGAAAGAGACGTTACTGCACAATTGGAAGCCATTGAAGCTTTGCAGAATCATGCCACCCCAGCCACGCGATTAGCATTAACTGATACAATCGAGAATGAGCATTGTTATTATAAAGTTCGACTTCGGGCTGCACATTGTTTAACGAAGGTTCCTTATTTTTAATATTTTTATCTCAAGTATATTGATGCCTCCTATAAAACGTATATATACTGTTATATAGGTAGCTAATGCAATGGTAGCAACATGGGCTGGGCCTCCGGCAATGTTGGCTATATTCCGGAAATTATTCGGATCAGCTTCATGCAGGCGTATAATTAAGCAAAATAATTTTTCAAATTTTCAACATTACTTTTTGCAAAAGGTAAAATTAACAGATCTTTTATATTATAATTTATAAAGCGTCCTGGTCTTACTTAACATTCAATTTATTTGCTCCAATCAATTACAGACTATTCCCGTAGCAATGGCAGGTTTACGCAATGCTCATGGCATATGTCCGCCAGAAGTTTTAGCCTTTTTAATGGACTTATTTAAATACAACGATAACAGCAAAAACAGATACTCGGATAATTATTATAGAGCAGCACTAATTGAAGCTCTTGGTGCAACTGTTACACCAGTTATCAGCATACAACACGGGTAAACGAATATGTTTAACAAGAGTATGATTATATATTACAGAATTTCATAATTAATATACCGTTTCAGGACTGCTATCACAGCCGAATCTTTATCTGTCGATACTAAAGCTATATTAGAAGAAGTCACTAGGAATTTAAATTTGGAGAAATTATTACCGTGTTATAAATATACCGTCAGTGTAGCTTGCTTGAAAGTTATACGAATTTTACAAAAATTCGGACATCTTCCTAGTAATCCACATCTTTTCAGAGCATACGCTGCATATGGACAATTCATAGGTACATATATGCACGTTAACGTCACTTATATTAATATGAACACGGTTGATGATCGTACAATCTTGCGTGTTAATCTAGATATCAGAATTGCAGCGTTAGAGGCTTTAGTAGACTTTACAAGAGTAGATGGTAAATGGGAAGATTTAGAATTTTTATTAGACATGATAGAAATGGATCCTCATCCTGGAGTGCGACATAGATTAGTCAGACTGATGGTTGAAAATCCACCATTTGAAAGAGCACACAAGCATCGTTTGGATCGACCTGACTTGGTTGATCGTATATGGAATATAGTTAAGTATGTTTATCTTATAATACCGTGCTCTTTGATTTTTTTTCTTATAATTCTGTACAACGTATGTGTATATATACATATGTGTATCCTTTCAGCGGCATGCTATCTCATGATGCTAAAATTCGTTGTGATTTAGTCGATTTATACTACACTTTATACGGTTCGAAGAGACCACTTTGTCTCCCCATCCCAGAACTTGCACTTATCACGAAACCTAAGAAAGTAGGACCACAAAGTCCAGAACGCGATGTAAGAATCGACGTTTTAATTAATGCACAATACTGTTTTATATAATCGTTTTAATAAGAATATTTCTTGTATTTCCAATATAATTCATATTTATTTTAGATAAAACCAAGTGTTCCACATGTGAAACACGAACCAGTGATAGATGTGGAGGCTCCAGTTGTATCATGTAAAAGAAAGCCTTCACCAAGTAGAGATATACCCGGCCCTTCAAATTTAGTGGACTATTGTCCCGAACCAAAACGACAGAAGCAAGTAAATAATGTAAGAAACATTTATACATATATAGTGTAACATTATTAGGATTGGCTTCCGGCTTGCTGCGAAATTACTGAAAACTTTTTTTCCGAACAAAAGGATGAACGTCCAAATTCCGTGCCTGGCGAAGGAAAGGTGAAGTCAGAATATTATAGCGATAACTCCGCGTCATTGCCAGGTATTATGGGAACCCAAGGCCCGGTAGGTTTTGAGCCGGGAATGTTTAAGAAAGAATCCGAAGACCACAAGCAAAAGGGTGATTCCGCCAACAAAGTACGATATTTGTTTATATGTTTCCTTTTTAATAACATGTATCCCCAACATATTTACGTATTTCATTTCTTCAGAATAAGAAGAAGAAGAAGGACAAGAAGAAACATAAACATAAACATAAACATAAGCATGATCATAAGCACGGTAAAGACAAGGAAAAAAAAGAGAAGGAGAAAGTTAAGGAAAAAGAGAAAGATAAGGGTAAAGATTCATCTAGTTTAAAGATTAAAGAAGAAACTCTAAGTTCTGCAAGTTCCAGTCCTAGCCCGGATGCGACAACTGCAACTAACGAATTTAGTTTCCCGTGATAAAATATGCAATCACTGTATAATGATCCCCTTACTACGAGAGCTGTTTATATAACTTTTATATAATTCGAAACATTTATTTTAATGTACCATAAATCAGAAGAATTATAATGATCTATTGTAAATACACTTTTCTAAAATATATTCGTGTGTGAATGATTTTTATTACATTAATAAATTTCAATTTTGTTCGTTTCACCCACAACGATTTTTATATTGCAGTTATATTAGTAAATCGGAAATATAAAATAAAATGTTACGGGATTGAAACACTAATATTACCGCAGTTTACAAAAGTTAAATATAACATACCAATGCAAAGGTTATGATCGACTTATTTTTTTTATCATGGTTCTTTATACAATCGACGATAATAAAACAAATTTTGCATTATTAAAAAGAACGGCAATTATTGTACAAATATGCCATCGTTTTAAATGTTCCAACGATACCACAAGCGCGCTCATATTTAAATATTTTTCGCGCACTATCAACGGTGGCGTCTGTGGTGTTGCGGCAATTTCGAAGGAGTAGTGAGTTTTGAAAATTTTGACAACGACCTCGAGAATGGCAGATAACCAACAAAGTAGATTTGAAAAGAGTCTTGGCCTTTTAACGACGCGTTTTGTTACCTTATTACAGAAAGCAAAAGATGGTGTTCTCGATTTAAAAGTAGTAAGTATCGTCGGGAAAGTTTTGGATATAAAAAGTTAACCTGGCTGCTAGGTTAAGTTGTCGCGGGTGTACACGCCATTTCTGCCTTGCGGGAATTTTGAAAGAAGTAGTTGTTAAACGAGTATTCGAGCTTCGTTATTAATATTTTTCGCAGAGGACTATTTTGAACCTGTAAATTCTCATAATTCAGCACTATGCAATAGATGCGTAATAAGCATTCATACTTCAACATGCTATCTTACATAACCTAAAAATAAGACAATCGTTTGAAGCTATTGTCACCTTTATTATTGATGATATTTTAGATATATAAATTACCAATATTCCAGGCTGCTGATATTTTAGAAGTACGTCAAAAAAGACGTATTTACGATATTACGAATGTTCTGGAAGGTATTGGACTCATAGAGAAAAAAAGCAAGAATAGTATTCAGTGGAAGTATGTTTGATTGTTTATCATTTTAATATTTCCGTAGTAATTAGTTATGTATCCCCGATATAATGAGACATATTGTTTATAATCATATCAGAGGTGCAGGACCGGGTTGTAATACTCAGGAAGTTGGTGAAAAATTAACTGATTTAAAGGATGAAATCCGAAAGCTTGAGGATCATGAGCAACTGTTAGATACGCATACTCAGTGGATTCAGCAGAGTATAAAGAATATAGAAAATGATTTAATTAATAGAAAATACGCATTCATTACATATGAAGATGTAAAGGAAAACTTTCCTAATGACTTTATATTGGGAATTCAGGCTCCTCCTGATACAGAATTAAGTGTACCAAATGTGGCACAGGTATTATAGTATCTGAAAGAATATAATCTCTTATATTTTATAGAAATTCTATCAATTATATTTCATAAGTGAAATTTCAATAGCAGATGATAGAAGATGAGGAGAAGGAGATAAATTATGAAATGTTTCTGAAAAGTACTTCGGGAGAGATAAAAGTGTATATGATTCAACCAGAATTAGCTAAGACGTATGATAATAAGGTATTAGAGATGAGATTACAAGAAGAATCTAAAGGTACCAAAAGGGTGAAAGAAGAGGAGGAAAAGAAAGAGGAAGCCAATACTAAACCAAAGAGAAGAGTTGGAAGGTAAAGTAGGATTTTTATATAAAAGGAAGTAATTGCTCTATTCGCACCAAAAATAAGAAGACAATATTTTTGACCTGCACAGAGCAAAGATTAATTGTTGATCTTCTTGGGGATAAACAGATGTTGAGATAAGATCTGTTTTCTTGGTAGAGATCATACATTACATTATTATATTACATACATTGTATACTGTAACAATTGAATTATTTAAATATATCAATAACATTTTGCAAATAAAGACATAATTTCAGGCCATCAAAAGGAGCTGGCAAATCTGATCCTGTTTTATCAGATGAGGAGGAAGAGGAAGATGCAGAGTTGATAGAAGCAAAAATTGTGCTTCACGATGTTAGCATATCAGGTAAATTGATTTTAACAAATTGTTTACAATTTATGCATCATGTACAAATTTCTAATCAACCGAATATTTAATTATAGACATTGCGCAAAGAGATTTGGAAATAATTGATCAATTTTATTCTGAAAGTAAGTAAAAATGTTTTACATCTATTAAACATGTTGAGACATAAGAGTATCTTCAGCTATGCTAACAGAAAATATGTCTTTGTTGAAAATAGCAAATTCCATGTAAATGCTTTAATGTATTTCCATGTTGATTTCAGTTTACGGGCCACTTGTAAGATTAAGTCCACCGCCTGGAGAAAACGACTATCATTTTAATCTCAGTGAGAACGAAGGAATTTGTGATCTATTTGATATCGCAGCAAAATGAGTAATAAGTCATATAGTTTGAACAATTGGATGATTTACATATTAGACTGTGCCAATAATGTGCAAAATCAAGGAAAAAATTTATTGACAATTTATAGAGGCTGTTCTGTGTATATAATTTTAAAGAATGGATGTGGGTAATGATCATTGGATATATGCAGTATTTTTTTATTACTAGAAATAGAGAAAAGAAAAGAAAATGATGGAATTGCGAATAATACATTGCACGGTCAATTTTTTTATAGTCATCATAAATTTATGGACAGGTCACAAAAATTTTACAAATCCTCTGTAAACTGGACTTTGAAATCTAATTTTATGGCTTTGGGTAGAACATTAATATTCGCATACATGAATTGTATCATTGTATAAACATTTGTATATGTTTGATTATGTTTCATTATACCAACTAAGTAATAATTTTTTTCCTCACGTATGTTGATGAGTTACTTATGATGAACTGTATATTGTGTACAATTGTGTGAATTTTATCTAGTAAAATATGTATAACGTCCATGCAAATGATCAACAGTATGAGTATATACATAGATACATATGTCTTTTCTATATTATACTACCTTTGTTATAATACATTGCATTGTCCTTATTATTGCTCTTACAAATTTTGATAATACGTACTTTGATAATAAGTTTAATTATCATCACAATTGTCTAAGCATAAGTTTCTTAGAAACATCATACAATCTGAAGCATGAAGTAGGTGTGCAAATAGAATTAAATGAAGGCATTTATGTTTCAATACTTTTACGAGTTATTGTATAATTGTGAACGAAAAAAAAAAGAAGAATAGTTCAACCAAAAGAATCTTTCAATTCAAACCCATCTATTGGAATGTTTACACGAACTTCAACAGAGTCTCACGTGATTGAATATATTATGTAAATTCAATTTAAGCAATCATTCGAAATCGCAATATATCATAGCTTTCACTTATTCTCATTTCATTTCGTTATCGAAAACATCTGCACAAGTCTGGTGAAAATTCATACTTTAAATTATGCAATATATCGAACAAACGGAAATTGTACTCGAGAGACACGAAAGCACCAAGGACAGATAAGAATGGATCGACCAGTTTCGTCACCGTCGAGAGCTTTGCGCGTGTCGGACATAAGTCTCTCTCGACGTATTCATTGCCAATATGCGCGTGCTTCCGTAGTAGTGCATCATTTCCAGATGTGTCAATCTTACGGGATCACAGGAAATCGCGGTACAGCGAGTTTACTCGCGTCACGTTCGAACGAACCGCGGTAACGATATTCGACATTTCATCAACTAGTCAGAAGAAGGTACGATATTTGAACGAAATGTAGGAAACGAAAAAAAAAGAAAAAGAGGATTAACAAAGCTAATCAGGTATTTCGAGGATAACATTCCATGCATTTCACTACTTCGATAAATTTTGTTATGCTGTTGTTGTGGCGCGACAATGGATTAAAAGATTAAATGAATCATTCCTTTCACATGACAAAGTGATAAAAAGCAAGAGACATAAAGGACATATAGTGGCATAGCATACATAATACTGTATGATTTATTTTCGAAGCAGCTCTTGCACGCACTCTTGCGTTTGGCGCGCCGCATTATTAGGGACAAATCATTAGTACGTTTTGTGAAAATATTGAAAAGTGAATTGTTCGTAAATTATCTAGTGTGTCATTGTGTAAAAGGTTTTATATCACTAATTTCATAATAAAATCTGTGGATCAAATTTATTTGTTATAATAAAGTGAATTATATTTGTAAGAAATAAATATTGTTATTTTTGTTTTTATTGTATCGATATAGAAAATGGAGCATTTCTTGTGTTAATAAAAATATAATAATCTTTATATTTCAGCAATAACAGTAAAAATGCGGGTCATCTTTGTGAAATTTCGTGAAATTTCACAAAAGTATCCCATAGTACGAGGTATGGCATCATACACAATTATATGGCCTGCAGGAAGTTTAATACAGCAGAAGCTCACAGGGAGTGAGGAACTAAATTATATGCAAGCTCTAAGATTTAGCTTATACGGTGGCTTTTTTGTGGCGCCAACTTTGTACTGTTGGTTGAGATGTACATCATATTTCTGGCCGAAAGCAGATTTTAAATCTGCTATTACAAAAGTACAGTTAACGTATTTATAATTGCTATATTCGAATTTCAGCACTAAGACATAATATAATTTATGTTACAGGCTTTAGTAGAACAAGTTACATACGGCCCTAGTGCAATGTGTTGTTTCTTCTTTGGAATGAATTTCCTTGAAATGAAACCAGTATCAGAATGTATTGAGGAAGTTAAACAGAAATTCTGGCCCACATACAAGGTATCCATTACATATACAAATTGTAAAATGATTTAATAATTAATTCAATGATCATAAAGGAAAATTCATTATTATATTTTATAACATGAAGTTATATGTTTAATGTATTGCATACTTTCAGGTCGGAATTTGTGTATGGCCTATTCTACAAACTATTAATTTTCTTTTAATCCCTGAACACAATAGGGTAGTTTATGTAAGCTTTTGTAGCTTAGTATGGACAACTTTCTTAGCATATATGAAGGCAATGGAAGCCAAGAGACAACAAAGAGAAGCAGCAAAGGATGTAAAATCCGAAGATACATCGAAGAATAATAAAAGCACGGAACCTACTTCTTTATTGGAAAATATAAAGAAACGAATAACTGATAAATGATGAACATTGATGAACATCTGTTAAAGGATGAACATTCTTAGCAAATTGATACTTTAGCCTTATTAATTTATATATTATTTAAATTGCATACATAAATGACTATTTATGTTTCCATTTTTTTGTGATAAGGATAGTTAAAGTACCTGTCACCCACAGTACAAAATAGATAAATGTAAGAAGTTACATGTTCCATGTAGCATGTGTTTGAATATATTACAAATGGAAAAAAAGTCCATTTTGAAGACTTTAGAAGTCTCATGTATGCATGCATGTGTTTCACAATGATATTTCAAAACGATGAAAGTATACAAAAACTGTACCAAAATGTAAACAACTTTTTAAACATTCGATGTGATAATTATTGCTGACAATAACCTGTATTTAATGTTAATAATAAATGGAACAATAAAGTGTTACAGATAATCTTGAATTTTTTTTATTCAAATGAACCGTGATTGATATTCCGAACTGATTTCATTTCCTAATGCTAAACTGTTTAAAGTTATTATAATTATTTTTGAACTCTAGTATTTTCTTTTCTATTGATTGTATTCAAAACAACATGGCTCCTATGAAAGCTAACATAATAAGTTTTAATCATTGTAAGCTATCAAACATAAATCAGCCTATTTAATATAAGTTATTAAATAAGATATATTATTGTATTTCCTGTGCAAATTTCAAACTGTTCTGTAAAAAGATGTACAAAGTGTTCCTCGCATACTCGGAAACTACGAAATACGTATAACAAGAGAAGGTTATGGCAAGGATTTCGTAATTGAAATGTTATTTTTTCGTGATTTGCAACATTAAGAAAGTGAACAAATAATTTTTTATCAACATTAGTATCTAAATATTTGCAAGAAAAATGGCACGCCCTTCCGTATCAGCGCAATGTGATTTAGTTGCATCCTGCATGGATGGGGTTCATGTTAAAATTGCAGAGGCCTACAAACCTCCTAGAAAAGTGTGTTTACCAGCAGCTTATAACAATAAACTGCCAGATGTATCAAAACTAATATACGACTTTGGCTTGGAACGATCAGTGCTTGAAAAGGTGAGTATCAAAAAAATAAATTATAATTTAGTATCAAAGTTTATGATAATTATTTGTGTAGTATCTTTTGATAAAATTTGCTATATATATTGTAATTGCTTTACTACGATATTATTTCTACCTTCTGATTATTAATTCATAGATGACAGAATGGCGTAAAGCAAGACAGGCAAACAATAAAGGTAGACTTACACGATTGGAGGAAAAAAGGAAAAAGGAAAAGGAGGAAGCAACACCTCCTTCACCACCTCCATTACCTGACAGTGTAAAACAAACACCTGTAAATGCACCTGTACCTGAGACGACAATACTTACTCCCCAACCTCTGTCTCAACCAGCCAATGACCTCCAACATTGTGTAAAAACAAATGGCCTTGATTTTGCTGACTTTGATAACGATACTAGTAGCCCTTTCGATAATATGGAGTTGAAAACTATCAATGACATGGAAGAACTTGCACAGGTTAGCAGAATGAATAGACTTTACAGAAACTTACAATATTAATTGCAAATTAATCTTTCTTTTGCTACAGGTACTTCAACCTACATCACAATGGGTACCACCGGCAAAGTTAGAGAGCATACTAAATCAACTAACAGTTAATGATCAGTCAAATGTTCATGTAGAGGACAAAAATGATAATATTAAGAACCAAACAATTAAGCATGAAATTGATGAGCATGAAAACATTAAACACCGCAGTGTATCTGCGATTGTACAAGACTTACAGAGAGAATTAGAAAGACCTTTCATGGAGGTAATATTTCTTTATAATAATACAATGCTCTTATGTAAATTAGATACTGCAGCCATTTATCTATTGTATATGTAACAGAATTGGAAGCCTTGGCCTAATTTGGAAAGTCCTGATATCAGTACACATGAAACATTGAAACAGGAAGAATCAACCATATCAAGTCATGCAATAACCGAAAATTTATTACTGAATTTAACAGAGGACAATCGAAAATTAGCCCGACATTTGAGTGATATGGGATTTCCTTTGTCAAGAGCTGCTCGTGCTATACACGATTTAGGTGGTCAAGATAATAAGAAGGTTGTAGAATACCTATTAGCTGTGCAGTCATTAGAAGAGTCTGGAATTTCTGGAGATGAGGCTGAAAAAGCTCTTGCCCTTACACAGTATAATGCCGAAAAAGCTAAGAGTTACTATAAAAATTTATGTACGTTAAGAGATTTAGGCTTCCCTGAAGATGAGGCATCTGAAGCACTGATAAAATGTAATATTGATCGCGATAGAGCTTTAGATTTACTTATAGCGTAAATATAAGGTTGAAGACGGTATAAGTATGGTTCACAAGGAATTTTATATTAGATATTTAATTTTACTTAAAGTATAAATAAGATGCCACTATAAAATTGTAAATATTCAACCTTAGTAAGAAGATCAATTCGTATCAATGTTTGTACATAGTATAGACTGACTGCTGATAATTACATTTAGTGAAGTACGAAATATATATTAAAACAGTTGTCAAATTTAATTTAAAAAACTTTAAATTCTTTTATTTTTCTAGCATGTTCTATTTACAGAATTAGCTAATTAACAAAGTAATTGTCGTCAATTTACATAACACCAGTCAAAATTAGCTATCATGTTGGAATGTGTATTAAATTCAGATGCACATCTACAAAGTTAAAATCGAATTATAGTATAAGTAATGTAATACAGACAATAGTTATCTTACCTCCTACAACAACATAATGCTATTGTTATTATAGACTCTGTATGATGATTAATACCAACAATAATCCAAGCTTCTGTGAATATTGGTTGTTGGCAATGTGAATTTACGCAAACACTGGTAGATCCATTCACTAGCAAGTTGTGTGAAGCATAGTTTATGGAACACATTGTAAAATCACATTTTTTATCTTTTATTATCGGTTCGTATAAAATCTTTATACTTATAGGAGACGCGGAAATGTTTAGTGTATGTTTATACCTAAAATAAAATTAAGTACTACATTCCTATTTTAGACTGCCGCACAGTGTTATACAAATTGTGGAAAATTCTCTAATATATAAACGCCGGTAGTTACCTTTCGGTATAAACTTTTCTTAAAGCCAACTCCCACAACGAGGTAGTTATATTTTCGTTAACGTTGTGAACTTTCAGAAGCTGTCGCGGCAATTCAATAACGAAACCAGTATTCTTTTCACGCGATGCATTTGTTTTTACGTTCAATCTTATATTTGTATGCAATACAGGTTTCTCAGAATGCATTTTGAAGCATCTGTGATTGTATATATGTATATACTTAAATACACATGAATGAATATTTAATATGTTTCTCAGTATTCGGTATTATGTTATAAAGCCTATCCTGTACACTAATTTATTTCAAATTTGTATTTACGTAAAATATATGTTTTTAATTGCTGAAGATAAACTTACCCATAACCAAGGGTATTTCTCCGTTCATAAGTAAATGCATCTTGAGTTTGAGCAGTTAATTGATAAAGAACTGGATAAGATAAATAATTTAAATATACATTTGCATCAAATCTGATGCATGGTGATGAAACAAACCCATTTAATGGTAAATATCTCAGCCTATATAAATGTTATTCTGCATAAAATGAAAGTATTTAATACTGGCAATAATAGTAACATTCTCAAAATATTGAATTAACTTAGGGTATTATTGCGATTTATTTAATATATATATATATCATGTAGTCAAATCGATAACCTGTTTGAGCATACAGAAATTATTTGAATTTCAGGTGAAATTGTAAGTCTGTTAGGTAATTCCTTTAGCCGATTATTATCTGCATTCAATTCCTTGAGTTTAGATAACGAACCAATCCATTCTGGCAATGCAATAAATTTATTTCCAGAAAGAGACAGAACTTCTAAGCTATGCATTTTGCTCATTTCTATAAGAGTAATATTTAAATTTCAATCAAGCGTCATTTGACTACAGCCTAATAAGTAATAACTTACCAAATGGTAATTTTTTTATAGAATTATCATTTAATAATAATGATTTTAAGTTTATTAAGTTTCCCATACAGGGAGGTACATGTTCTAGCTTGTTAGCACTTAAGTCAAGAACCGTCAACTGATGCATTTGACCAAGTTCCAAAGGCAACTCTTTAATTAAGTTACCATATAAGTATAAATTAGTGACATTAAAGAGTTCTATTATCCATGGAGGTAACATAGTAAGTTTATTCCACTTTAAATATATCTCTTGAATGTGACTTCCATAAATCCTTATCGCCTCAGGAAACTCCACGAGACCCCGGCAATTCCAATGCAATATCACCTTGCATTTGATTTCATTCACCATTTCTGTAGAATCTGAGTCCATTTTTACATGAGATTGATCAAAATTCTTTTTAAATATTAAAGTCAAGAGATACAACTTGATCTACTAAGGTTGGCAGCCAACCTTCAGGATATGCTCAAAATAACTTGGCCTGCTTGAAAGATTAGTATTAATAACCCGTTACATGGCTTTATTGTTTAATACTGCATTCAGAAAACAAAAAGCAGGGAGTTGAATGTAATAATCATAAATAATTTTTAATGGGTTCAAAAATAAAGGGGATAAGCTATTACCATGATGCAAATTCTTGTATATTATTGAATTTGCTTTTGAAGAAGGAAGGTTAAATTGCTGCATTATGTACAATAGCTATGTGTCGAAATATATTGCAATACTATATACCAAACTTATTTATTGTATACAAAAAATCTCTAAGGAGAAATTCTTTGCTCATTGTGTCAACTGATACTTACTGGATTGTTGACAATCACTGAAGGCTTTATATATTGTAGGTATTGTACAAGCATGAATTACATTGTATATTTTAATCGATCATTCTCTACAAAGAGCTATTACAGAAAAATCTGTCTAATATATCTAAAGTTAATGAAACAACACTGGCATGTTAAAAGTAAAAATGAAAATTATTTTAATTATTTATATATTTCAAGATTTCCTTCTTGCTTATTTGTTTCATTAAATGTCTTGTTAAAATATTTTATCCAACAGTAATTAACGCACTTTTATGCGCTGTACGTGT
Organism: Cerceris ruficornis; assembly: GCA_963989415.1. NCBI lineage: Eukaryota > Metazoa > Arthropoda > Insecta > Hymenoptera > Crabronidae > Cerceris > Cerceris ruficornis. Next base: position 9,720,638 of record OZ022523.1, read on the forward strand.
ACTTTAAATGTTTAGACAAGGCACCAATCCATTCTGCTACAAAGATAGTTGAACTTAACGTTTGCTTATAATAATAAACATAGATGTATCTCAATTAAAGTGTGGAAAGTTTCATTATTTTCCATTAAGCACGGTAAAATATTTCACAATGCCAATATTATTAATATATATTTTTATAACGTTCCAAGGGTTATTGTTGTATATCTGACCATTACCGTGGAACGGTTTAAATTAATTGAATTTTTAAATTAGAAATCACTGTACATGTCAGAAAATAAAATTCAGGATTAGTTGAATAATTTTTGGATAAAAGTTATTTTTGAAGCGTAAATTAATGAAATACATATATTCAACTATGCGTTTGCATGCGGATTTTATTTCTGCGTTTTGTCTACCAGGCGACGCTCGCGCGTTACTTGTATTATATCGCGACCTGCGTAAAATCTAACCTGATTCGAGTGTAACGAAATATTTTATAAGTTACTATGTTAAGTAAAATGTGCTTTTCAGAAAAGTTCACCTGTTACATGTTCTAAGGTTGCTCGGAATTCCGGGACATATGAAACTGGATACTAATCTTTTTCGAGTAAGTAAAAAATTACTCCAATTAATCTATACATTACATTGCATTGAAATTATAAGTGAAACCAGTCAAATTTTAATAACACAGCAGTTCTCATGTGAAATAATAATGATTATTACTTAGGTGATACGTATAAAACGCAGTTACAGTTATGTTGAAGCGTAAATTTGATGAGTTGGTGGCTGAAATTGATAAGCCACCGGTTAAGAATTCATTGGATTCAGACGAGGAAGATGATGAAACCAATGAAAATAATTATAATGTAATGCACGAAGATGATTTCGAAGGTATGTAAAAGTAAATTTGAAGATATATAAAGATTACATGTTATAAAACTAAAAATAATATGTTAACATATAGGTGCAGAGGATGGACCGACTGCTCCAGAAACAAATGTCGGTTTTACAGCATTTAATATGAAGGAAGAGTTGGAAGAGGGACATTTTGATAAAGATGGACATTATTTATGGAATAAAGAAAAAGAAATCAGAGATAATTGGTTGGACAACATTGATTGGGTTCAGGTTTGTACAAGATATTAGTGTTTAATAAAGTACATAATATTGAAATGTGCTTGTCATAACATAAATTGAGTTTAAAGTTATATATGATTTTAACATTGTGTGTTCCTGATACACATCTCAGTATTCATTGGTACTCTTGTTAATGGACTTTTACATACTGAAATATCAGAATATGTTTTCATACAGCAGAAAAATAGAATTATCTGTAAGCCTGCCTTGTTTACTCAGTGATGCAAAACGTTACTAAGGCATAATCTTGATAGATCAAACCGAGTTCTGCAGCAAGTGTAAAGAAGGAAACTGCAAGCAGTAAAAAACATGGACTGGCAGATAGCGATAGCGATAGCGGTAGCGACGATGATGGTCCAGACATTATGTTCGATCCTACTCAACTCTATAAACAAATATTAGAATATCTACAGCCAGGAGAGACAGTTTCAAAGGCTCTATGTAGGCTCGGTAAGTATTTCAATATTGTAAACTATATTGGAACAAAATAATTCAATAGACGGTTGTTTCAGGTAAAGGAAAAAAACGGCTAACGACAGCAGAAAGATGGAAAAGGAAAAAGGAATCGAAACCTGTAGAAGATGATAAAAATTCTGTTGATATCATAAAATTGACAGAATTGGCAAATGAATTGTTAACACGCACAGGAAATATGGATATATATCAAGAAAATTATGAACAAATCAAAAAGAAGGTGAAGAAATTACATAGCTATATCGTTAAAGCATTAATTTTACAATGTAATACGAATTGTTTTAGGTTGAAATGGGTGAAAAACATGCTCACCCGTCAAAGCAAGAGGCAGAATTAGACATGTATTCCGATGATTTTGATGTAAAAGAAAAAGCAAAATTGGATGAAGGTGAAGGTAATTATATCTTTTATCTGTTTAATATGCATTGGTTATATAAATTCGTGTATTATGAAATTAATTTTCGTAGGTAATACGAAAGAATCGACAGATTCTACAAAAGATGGAAATACAGAAGACGAGGTAACATGGGAATTGAAATGGTCTCAAGATGAAAATACTGAGATTCATGGCCCCTACTCGACTCATCAGATGCAAGCATGGGCAAAAGAAGGATATTTTAAAAGTGGGGCATGGGTGAGAAGAACTGGCCAACAGAATCAATTTTATAGTGCTGCAAGAATGGATTTTGAACTTTATCTGTGATACCTTAATGTAGCCGTTCTAATAAAAAGGAGAATAGTAATTTTTTAAAGATACCATCCGGAAACCGGAAGCATTCTGCTTCAAGCTAGCACTCCATTTAATTCTGGCATTTTAAAACTAACAATATATAACTATACGCAAAAACTTGTAAAATATTACGGAAAAACGTTACATTTATGTCAGTTAAAATTAATGTACTGTATCGGAGCTACAAATGCGCAAAACGTGTATATCACGATAAGTACGCAATCAGCGACAGTGCTAAACGAAAGATAATTCATTCCATGTACGTACTAAATTATGTTAATGATACAAACGTCCATCTTTATACATATCGCAAGAATAAAAGATTCGTGACGTACTGTTTTGACTTTTTCATCGACATACCTGTTACTCTCGTTGCCGAACGTGGCTGAAAGCAAGTGAATCTTGATCATAACTGCACAATGTTGAGCAAACAGTTACATACTTATTATCTACGAATTCTATTCCGTGTCTTAAACGATTTTTTTGCTACATTATTAACAGCCACCCGGTAAGGCACTCGATCAAGGAATAACTGAAGTGACACTTCAAGGACTTCCTGCGGATACCCAATGGGAATAGGGGCGACAGAATTTATAGCCCGTGCGTAGCGCGGTATTTTTAAATAGAACTTTATCCCTAAAGTAAACCTATTTGTACCACGCATAAGAAAATCCATGAATTACCCTCGTGTTTATTTAACTGAGTGCAACTCGATGTCCCTTCGCTTCTGTATATTTCTTTTAATACCTTTAAAAGTAGGGGGCTTTTTTCAAGTTCTTTAAATCATCTATTTTTTCTGTCTTCTCACTCTAACGTCTTATTCGTCGACGTTAATCCGTAGAATCATTGAAATAACTCACCGTTTCCTTCATCCATTGATGCGATGTTGACTCAGATCCTGAATTATATTTCACGTATGGACTTAAATCTACGAAATCTATTTCACAAATGAAATATACACAATGAGGGACAACAAACAAAACATTGGGATTGTGACAATAATTAAAAGCAATCTACTACACGTACAACAAGAGGATAAAGGACAGACACAAATGACGACAAACTTATCTACGACATCGGTACAGAATGAAAAGCGAAGTAACTTCCGGTATTAGATAATTAGCAGACGCTTCATTACTGAATATACAATATAACTTTATTAAGTATCTTAAACATTTTTATTAGCAATGTATGAAATTTCTATACGATTACTTAAAATATTTCACGTATGTAAGTAAATCGTACATACATATGTACCCGTGGGTATATGTGTATATATATATTTATATTTTTCATCGTATATATAATTAGTGAGTATAAATTCACAACTCCATTGAAAAATTTAGAAAAATTTTACACCGGAGTTTAAAACGTACAAGATGAAAGTTTCTCATTTTAGCGTATAGCAAGAATCAAATCTTTCTTAATTATCGCCTAGATTTCAAATTGAAAGAATCATGGCATAATTATTGGTATATTACAAGAATAGCGGATAAACGCATGCAATGTACGTTTTACCATCGTCAAAAAATCACCTATCTGGCGTCTTTATTATTAATACGTTCAATATATGTTAGACTTCGATTAAAAATATATACTATCCTAGGAATTCGGTATTCCTCCAATACCTCATGTAAAAAAAGGACCTCCAAGTGCAAGGATATCATCCGAAACAGCGTTTCCCAAACAGTATTTCATAAGTTGAAATGAAGGATTCCATAAAGTGAAAAATATTAAGAAAAAAATAAATAAATAAATAGATCACTTTCCTTTGGAAAAAATTACCTTTCTCCATTTACATAAGTCAATTGAATCCTCTAAAATCCGAATTTTTTACCGCGTCTGAAGATCCCTTGCACGATAGCACATTATAAAATTATAAAAATACAATTTTAAATAATGCATTTAACTTGATTTTTAAACATTGAATCTTAAAGTCTTTCATCGTATTTTGAGAATTAAATTTTAATATTTCACAAATTTAAAAAATTCACTTGGAAGATTAGAAACATAGACAAGGGCTTGTAAAGGGTTAAGGGAAAAATTATAGGAATTTTTTATAGTTGTAAAAAAATATAAAAAGAAAAATCCAATGAATAGACTATATTGGAAAACGCTGATCAAAGGATTCTGTAAGATATTTTGATCATAGTCCAATTCTTCGAAAAATGTCCAATTCCTTGCTCGAAGATTCTACAAAATTCTACGTAATAAACGAAAGCCTATGAGAGCTAACGGCGTTGAAATTAAACCGCTCATCTCACTTTCGTCATTCTTTGCCTACAAAAAGGAAAACAGTAAATCGAACTGTACAGAAAGGCTGTATGAGCACACAAAAACTATGTACAGGACAAGTTTGACGTAGATAAAATGCATTACACGCACGCAGAGATCAACAAAAACATATACATTGGTCTTCTTTCCTTCTTTGCTTTTCTTTTCATTTGCAATTAGGGACGCAATCGAGTAGGGTTTTTTACACATACAGGAAACAATTAGACGAGGACGAAGAAAAGGTAGAACGGCACACACAATGGACGCAGTTCTCGTAAGCCGGTTTCATAAACGCACGTAAAATACGCAAAGCTGTTAACGAAGCGCTGACACGTTTTATGTTACGGATCCTTAAAAAACGCTATCGTTTTGTATTGTCTTAAGTCTAGCCTTAATTAGTTTACAGAACGCTAGTTCTAATAGTATCGGATACACACGAGTACGCGGTTGTCTTAGAAAATACCAGAGATTTGCAAGAATTTGCCAGAGTACTGGGACACTACTTGGTACTCCGCTTTTCCCAAGTGTCTCTGCTAATTGTACGAAATTAAGTTTACGTCTGTAGTTTAAGTTCAACCCTTTAACTTGTTACACTGTGTATGTATGACACGGGAAAGTAACTTGGGTCGTATATATTCGTTCATGATCCGGAGTAAGAATTTTTCCGTACGTAATATAAACTCAATTTGTCCCCTATCACCATTGATAAAGGGCTAAATAGGTTCATTGTTATTTTAATTATTATCATTATTCCTGCTAATAAGTATACTTGCGAAATTGTACTTGTACGAGATGCATTTATTAAGGTTCAAGAAACGGCGCTAAATATTCAAATATTTCAGCGTGCACTTGAATACGTACGACAAATTTTTAATTGAATTTACATATAGATAATGTACCATTAAAAATGAGTGCAACTAGTTTAAATTGCATTAAAAATATGCAAAAAAGGTGTACAACTTATGGAAGAATCATAACGAATATGAAATCTGATCCTCGTATGTACTGAACCTCGTCGTTATGTACGTATTTGACCTACTGTTTTAGGTCACTTCCGAACCATCGATTGAACCTCGTTTTACAAATCGTTATATGTAATATGTCAAGTACACAAACTATGGACCACAGACGTAATTTAATTACTTTAACTTGGACCCTGAAAGATGTTAACCATATCTGGCGATCGCGAGAGAAAGTTACATGAAACTTGCCTCTCCCCGCAATGTACATCAGTCTTCATTCTTTTCCAAACACAATTAGCATCAATAGTGCCAGACTCGTAAAAGCAACGATACAATTAAGGTCGCAATTATTTATAATTCAAATATCCAAGTTAGAGCTATCGTACTTCTTTCATCGGTTTCGGGCAGAAACACCAAAGTGTCCTCATACTCGAGCGTTCAAAGTGGTACCACGTTGATGACACTAACACCCGGTGTAAAGTAGTAACCCTACGTCGTCTAGATTTGATTCATAAGCGAATTACACTCAAAGACTACCGACTACGACTGTATTCTCGCATCGTTGTTATGAAACCGGCGGTGATAACGTTATAGACAGAGAAATAGAGACGAGGAAACGAACACGAAACGGACACTCACACGGACGTTTACGCACGTGAGGAACGTGATGTGCATTCGACATTACGAGGGGGGGTTTATATGTACATACAAAAATAGCCGCCAATGCGGTGCGCATCAAACGCATCGAAATCCCCGGATAAAGTAGAAGAAAAAAAAAAGAGGAACGATGAAGAGGGTACCACGAAGGAAGAGGGTGAGATATCCAGAAAAAGAGCGCTTAAATCCGGGCCCCTTTTCGTCTCTATCCTACACGATCGTGCCCTCTGCCTCTCGAGGCAACCTCCTCTTCTTTTTCACCTTCTACTTCTTCCTTCTTCAGACGAGATCCACGTAGCATGACTAACTACCATGACTAACGAGTCGGGCCAAGTGCCACCGAAGAATCTTGGCTAACTGAGCGAGAAGACGGATCAGGGGAAGTACCTTCATGGGTCTTATATTTTGGGCTGTCAGAGGGTGGTCCGGTTTGGCTTGATTTTTATTTCTTTTCTACTCGTTTTTCACGCGTTCCCATAATCCGACGTGGATGGTATCACTGATCGAGATCAAAGTAGATCCGGGAGTGACGTATGGTCCCTTTGGAATTCGTATGAGGGATCGAATGATTTGGGTTCCTTATGTTCCGGTAACTAAGGTGTTCATGCGCAGGAATTTATAGGGAGTGTTCCGTAAGTGGCTGGTCGACGGGTGGATATTTTTTAACACATTGCGTACGGGTGACGAGATATCTCGTATATAGCAAACCGACCGTCGCGGCTTACGAGATATCTCGTTTGTCATTTTTTTTATATGTACGTATATATCGACGACTCAAGAAATTAAGAATAAATTGATTTTTACTATGGCAACGTAGCCTTTGATATTCCTATGACAAATTCTTAGCGAAATAAATGTATGCCGAATTTCCGAAAGAGTGCAAAATAATTGGATACACAAATCGCAAAGAGCGCCGTACGCAATGTGTTAAGAAGAAAATGTTTGAAGCTTGTTTTTGAGTAAATTGGCTTTCAATATTCTCTTGGTGCAATTATACTTGCTTGTCTACTGAGCTCGACTGTTGGTTTTGTATGAGGATACGGAAATTAACAAAATTGAAAGTGTTGAAATGAAGTTCAGTGGAAGGAGTTTGTAAGGAATGCGAAACTGCTTTAGATTTTTCAGATTTTGCGTGCTATTTGCTGGACAGCCAAATACACTGTCCGGATCGCGTAACGAAAGAGCTTGCCGAGACATTTTGCCCTCAATTATTCACAGAACTCTTTAAATTATCCAAGTTCTCCAAGTCTACGAAGAAATAGAGTCCAACGCTTCAACCTTCAATTAACCCCTCGAATTAGGATATCGAGTCAGACTCGTGTAGTAGAAATTAAAATTAAAATTCTTGCAATTTCAAAAACCATCAAATTTAAAAGTCCAATACCATCTTCATGTCATCGGTTTAGTATTAAAATTTAGAATATATCTTTAGGTTAATTTACTGTTTAATTATGTCATGCACAGATCGAAAAGAAGTTGCCGGGCAACCCATCAAAATATTCCAAAATCATTATACCAAGCTAATTCAAAGCTAATCTCTAAAAAAACAAATCTCACGAGGACAAATTTCCTTCTCCATCATCTTCTCATTTTCCTTCATAGAATCTTAAAAGTCCAATACCATCTTCATGTCATCGGTTTAATATTAAAATTTAGAATATATCTTTAGGTTAATTTACTGTTTAATTATGACACGCACAGATCGAAAAGAAGTTGCCGGGCAACCCATCAAAATATTCCAAAATCATTATACCAAACAACTATTCAAAGCTAATCTCTAAGAAAACAAATCTCACGAGGACAAATTTCCTTCTCCATCATCTTCTCATTTTCCTTCATAGAATCTTAAAAGTCCAATACCATCTTCATGTCATCGGTTTAATATTAAAATTTAGAATATATCTTTAGGTTAATTTACTGTTTAATTATGACACGCACAGATCGAAAAGAAGTTACTGGGCAAGCGATTAAACCGATCAAAATATTCCAAAATCATTATACCAAGCAACTATTCAAAGCTAATCTCTAAGAAAACAAATCTCACGAGGACAAATTTCCTTCTCCATCATCTTCTCATTTTCCTTCATAGAATCCACCATTCTGCCTTATAGCCACTTACGGGTACACGACCCCGTATAAAATACCCTTCATCCTGGCAGAAGTGTCACGATAGCTCGAGGTTTCACCGCTGTCGATCGCAAGACGTGGCTGACGTAAAATGAAACGGGAAACGGGAAACCTCGGCGTAACTTGATTGCAAGTAAGATCCGTCGTGGCGAATAAGTTCCCAGTTTGGCCGTGACAAGCAGCCGCGAACTTCGTATCGAAAGTTTCGAAGTTCGCTTGATGGACGGCCGCAATTCAGAAAGCGAGAAGAGTCGTAATGCAACTTCTAGGTCAGTAGACCGCCGTTACCGCGTTAACGGAGTGCATTCTCCGCCCTGGACTCCTTTTTCCCTCGGTGGATCGTCGGTTTCGTCTGGGTGAAATTAATTTTTCAGCCCTGTCCGATTCCCGTGAAGATCCGATTTCCGGCGAGGGAGAGGACGGCTATCCTCCGTGATATCTGATTTTATTGAAATCACATTCGGACAGGCGCTGCAAATACTCTTCTCTTCGTTTACTTCGCCCGATTTCACTCGGTTATGAGAGCAATTAGTGAATTATTATTTTTCGTCGAGGTTTATTTTTCCTGAATTTTTTCCCTCGAGACAATAATGGCCCAAACGAGTGTTTCCCTTATGTATTTGTTAAAGTTCACTACTATGTTATGTAATCTTTGTGATTGAAAAACATGTATTTATACTCTCGCGCGTAAGGGCATTTGTATTTTCTTTTTCTGAATAAAGTTATTATTATTATTAGTGAATTATTATATGCTGTATAAATAACACTTTCTGTTTGGGTTGAAATAAGGGTGTTCTCATTGGATCTATGCGATTTGATACGTTTTTGTTGCAACTGAAGCGATCTAATTTCTGGTTTTAATTTCTCCTGTTGTTTCGTCTGGGACTTACAGCTTTAGATGGGTCCTCAACCACTGAATTTAATTTTTGTTCACGATGAATTGTACGATGAGATGTTTGTGTTACAATTTTTCGAATTAACGATTTAAATGCTGGAGAATTTGGTACTTTGTAAAAAAAATGTTTTTAGAAGCTACGTTGATAAGTTTCTAGATAGAGAAAATTGAGGATAATAAGAGCACAGATGTACAGCACGTTACTTTAAAGTTAGAAGGGGTTATAAAGGGTTGAAGGGCCGGTAACGAGTTTCCTCATTCTGTATCCTGCGAAAACATAAAAGACCTGTCAGGTGATTCATTAATCAAGAAGAATCGTTTAAAATTTGCATGTGTAAATGCAAGCGCTGTTTTAATTTAACTGCTTCAACGATGTCTGACATATTTGTTATCGCTATTTATCCATTCCTATTATGAATCTTTCGAAATAATTAAATTATTGGCAAATGATAAAAATACACATAATACTTCCCGTTAAATTAAAGCTACCTTCGAATATTATTATGTATATTCTGTTCTCCATTCTATCTGAACATCCACTGCTTTAATAATTCCATCGTTTAATCCAGTCTACCCTGTCTCGCGACGGCTCGTATAACAGATATCGTTCTTTTATTTCTGTGCTACCACCTACTTGATGTTAGTTCGGTGTCTTGTCACAGAAAATCACGCCTCATAAACAATTGATTATTGCACCCTCGGATGTTCGAGTAGAATAAAGTGCTTTGTGCACGGGAGATTGAAATAAAGACCACCCTTAACCCCTTGCCTTACGATTTCTTTTGTCACTGGGCGCGCTATAACTCAGAATTAAATTTTTGAAGTAGAAATTTATCAGTGATTTCTGATATGTTGTACAATTTAAAGTAATACTTTAGATTGTGTCGTGTCTCACCGGTATTTTCAATATGACAGTTTTTGGAAAACTTTCAAATTTTCCATTGAACGTTCAAAACTCAGGACTTTCAAATATTCCTATCGTCCAAATAGTTCATAATTACTGATCCAAATTTTTCATATCTATAGGGGAGTCATTTAACAGATATTCGACGTTTATCCTGTAAAACATAAATTACTTAACACTAAAACTACCAAAGTGGTTAAATTTATCGGTTCCCAATTTCTTCGAAAAATTCCCCAAATTGATAGTGCACCCACGAAGTAAATATTCCACTTCTACGTTACAAAACCTAAATAATTTATCATCTCTCTCACTTCTTAATTCTTCGTTCCCCAAAGTACTTTTTTCGCTATATTCAAAATATAATACACATAACGCCGGTAGATCCAGTGTTAATCCTCCATCCATTTCACCTCTTAATTCTTCCTTCCACAAAGCACGTACTTAACGTATTTAACACTAGAACTACCGGCGTTAAATCTATCATACTTAAAAATATAAAATAAGTATTTTGAAAAAAGGGGAATTAAGAGGTGGAAGAGATGATCGATTCGGCAATTTATGTTTTATAAGATGGACGTAGAATATCTATCCTATGATCCTCCTATAAACTTGGAGAATTTTTGGAAAAAAATGTGTACAAGTCATTTCGACTGGTTTGGTAGTTCTAGTGTTAAACATAATAGATTCAAGACTGGAAATTCCAGCGTCAACTTTCAACCCAAACGTCATCTGCAATTAACCGAACGTAAATCGAACGCTTCCGCGGAAGTTGGTAAAATTCGTCATAAGTAAAACCCTATAAGCTCGTGTGCAACGTGCAATTATAATTAACGCCGACGACGACGTGAGGACGACGTTATAAATTTCGGGAAACACCACGACGGATATTCAAGTTTGAAACTCCTCTCTCCGAGGTCTTCATACAGGCGGATTCAATTAGGGTGGACGCATTAAATTTCTACGGGGTTCCGTTGCGTTTTGATGGCGCGTGCATGACGGCGAAACACATAGATAGATTTCAGCATCATACTCACGAGTTCGCGTAATGGATTTCACCGTTCTCTCGTGACACTCGGCATCGTTCGGTGAAATTTCGTGCATGACGGTCCCTATCACGTGAATTCGAAAGTGCAATCCATTTTTTTTTAATCCTTCCGGTGATATTCATGAGGGGTACTCACGCATATTTCGTTCGTAATGCATTAAGTATATTTCTTCTTTTTTTTCTCTCGTATTCAAAACATAACATCTTTTCAAACTTAACATCATAAATTAATAAATAAATATATATATATATATTCTTATATATATATACGTATGTATGTATATATACGCTTACGTCTGTATAAGTGTGTATTTTGTCCTTAAATATATTCGGTGTAGTGTTCCTACGGTAAAGGTCGTACCTATTATTGCTTCAATTTACAAGACTCAGAATGATTCGCGCATCTCCTATGCCAGTCGATGGTTTAAATGAATAAGAAAGAGGAAAACGAAACGACGACGAATCGTCGTTTCACGATTTTATAGTGTAACTTGCTCCCTTTAAGTATGTCTTACACGGAGGAACGCGTTATCATAGTTTTTCATTATTCTCTCCTTCCTTTCCTTTCTTTCTTTTTGTTAACCCTTTGCGGACGGAGACTTTTTTGCATGTTGAGAAACAATCATTTATTTGGCGATCAAAAATCACTTTTTTATCAGAAAGTCAGAGTGTTGATGCATAGAAGTTATAAATTACTATTTGTGTAATCATATTTCAACGGTCACATTTCAATTTCTCAACTCTAACCGTGTATACATGCACCGATAAATTCAAATCAGATTTTTTCTCAGGCCGCGCATATGCGTCCGTCGTCCTCAAAGGGTTAATTAATAATTAAAGTCATTTCTCATTAACCCGTGGTTGAGGTAGCCGACTGTTTTGCGAGAGTCTTGTCAAGGTTCCTCAGCCTAAAACGGACTTTGTGGAGAGAAATGAAGAGGACGAGGGGGAGAGACAGATAGGGAGAAAGCATGAGAGAGAGAGAGAGAACACAGTGAGAGAGAAAGAGAAAGAGAGAGAACAATCTTGGGTCGGGTAGTTTAGGGAGGGTTTAAACGGACTAACGAGACACTGCTTTGATTTGATTTGTCACTACGTTTAAATGCGAAATGAACGCCCGCCTCGGAACTGCCGTGCAACATTCGCACTGAACCAACGGAATCCAACGCAATCCCTGAAAATAAATACGTTCCCGACTCTACCGAAACTGCAACGAGCACGTTTATGTGCCGTACAATTTGCATTCCAAGTCAGATTGCGTTCTCTCAGTGAAAATGCATCCTGGTTCTCCGGAAGGCGCAACTATCTCGGAAGACATTTCATTCTCACTTCTCCACGGCTGCCGCCGAAATCGTGCGTGGTCAGTGTTTCCTTTTTTTTCTTCTTCTTCTTCCCCTTATTCTTCTTCTCTTTTTTTTTTTGATGTGTCACGCCATAGCTACCGTAATCCGTCGTCCCTATACGGTGCGAGCGTGCTAAATCCGCCTTCGGACAGGAAACACAATCTTTACATGGTTTCCACCCCTTACCTGTGGACGATATAATCGATACGCTCGATAGAGGAAGGATTTCCGTATCACGATAATCTCGGGTAATCAGTCAGAATAGATCTGCCCTATTAAAGCCCTCCTCGTGTGTCTTTCTAGACGATGGATTTAATGCCGTCGTATTATTAACATTCGCTAAACAAAGTCTCCTCGGTGAATTCACGTATTAAAACGTAGATTCTACGCTGTTCGAATAATCCCTCGTTTCTCGGCTCTTCGATAGTACGCGGATAATCCAACGTGTTAAAATGTCATGACGTATTCCGTCAGTCTGCCCGACGTGTACCGAAACTACCAAAGGATTCCTCCCGTGCATCCGTTTGAGCTTCTTCGTAATACCGGAAGCGATTCTCTCGCGTTCAAACAAACACGACATGCGGCTTCTCCGGAAGTGGCGGTTCGTAATCGTAATCGTACTCGTAATCGTAACCGTAGTCCATACGATGAACGTTGGACCTCTGGGACGCGGGACTCTGCATACGATAAAGCGACAATACTTCCGGCGGCTCGTCTCGAAGATCGGTCACGTCTGCGACCGCGTAGACACCCTCTTCCGTTTGCCTTCCGTAAGGCTCCGTATCTCGTCGATTGGGACGAGTGTAACGCGGTGTTTCGTAGATATTCGTATCCTGGGATTGCGGGCTACGTTGAGCGGCGGCTTTGCCACGCGGTGTCTCGTAAGTGTTATCCTCGTTTCTCGCCAATAATCGTCTACTGTACGATTCGGCGTTCTTGTCGAGCTCGTCGTTACTTCTGCCAACGTAGACGAGGAATTCCGGTCGATTCGGTGCTGCGTACGCCAGACGTTTCTTCCGTTTCGCTCGCGTCAGATGTGCTATCAGGGCGAGAATGGTCGCCGTTGCGGCTAGACAGCCGGCGGCTGACAGCGAGAGATAGAGAGGACTTAGCCGACAACGCAAAGAACCCTCCGATAGAGCGATTAGAGCTTTACCGGCGAATTCCTCGTCGTTGCAGATGATATCGTGGGTATCAAGCTCGAGCCTGGTCTCGTTCCGTCGTTCCTCCGCCCTGATAACGTTCCACAGCCAATGCACGGAGCAATTGCAGACGAGGGGATTCCCACCGACTCTCAGGGACGACAGGCCATCGACGGGGAATTGCGTGGGTTGCAAGGTTGCCAGGCTACAGTGACGTAGGGATACCCATTTCAGATATCTCGCGCTATAAAGAACCCTCGCCGGTAGCTCCTTAAGTCCGCGATTACCATCCAGAGAGATGCGCTCGAGATTCACGTTGTCCGCGAACGCTCTCGCGTGAACGTTCACGATCGTGCAATCGTTCAGCTCGAGGCTCCTTAGTTCGAAGAGATTTCGAAAACCTACAGCTTCGAGGCTACCCAGTGGATTCCTACTGAGGACGAGGTTCGAAAGAACGTTCAGTCGGGCTAACGAGGGCGTAGGAACGGAAGTTAAATTGTTCCCGGCTAAATCCAGGTACAGCAAGTCCGGTAGACGTACGAATGCATCGTCGCCGATGTTTCTGATAACGTTATTGGCTAGATTCAACGATGACAATGAAGGTAGAGAGGGTAAGGAGTCCTTATCCAATTCTTGTATAAGATTGTCCGATAGATCAACGTTCTCCAGGCTAGGTGCAAGGGCTAGATTACCGGTTGGTACCTCCAACAGCGAATTCTTATTAAGTACGAGTACACGGATCTTGTGAAGATTCTTCAAAAGATCGTCGGGTAAGCTGGTGATGGAGTTGTCGCTGAGATTTAATATCTCTAGCTCGCTGGTACTTTTGAAAGCTTGATCGTTCATCTCGGAGATATTGTTGCCAGCTAGATTGAGCTCCTTCAGTGTGACCAAGCCCTGGAGGGCGTTCTTCGCCAAAGCTTTGATCGCGTTGTTGCTCACGTTTAGACTGATCAGTTTCTTTTGAAGGAGAAAATTGTCCGAGCCCAATGTACGAATGGAATTCGAGGTGAGATCGAGGCTCTCCAGGTTACCGTAAAAGTCGAAGGAATGGTGAATACTCGCTACCCGGTTGTTGGACAAGTCCAAATGCTGGATATCCGGATTCAATTGGATGGGAACGACCTCGAGGTTTGCGTAAGCGCAAGATGAACGTAGATTCTCGTCGTTGCAACGACATTGCGCCGGACAGAGAGCGTTTGCAACGATTGCCATTGCGACGGTCATCGCTATCGCGATTGGCAGCGTCGTCGCGGAGGGTCCACGTGATGCCATTCCATATGAACTCCTCCTTCACTGCAACTGCCCTGCAACAGAAACGATAAACCTGTTTATTGCTTTGACGAATTTTAATGCTTTATTTTATTGGCTGTTGAAAACCCTTCGGTTTTATGATCGTGATTCAAAATATACGCGATGGAAAGGAAGGATGGTATAAGTGTTTTTTATTTCCTGCAGTATTTTGCATTTAACTTTAATTGAATTTTTATACAATGTCTGTTAGTGCTGTGTGATAATATTGTCGCAGGAATGAAAATACATCGCATATTTGTCTACCTCGAAATAATAAATTAACTCGATAATTTATTTTCACTGAAATAGATACATCTACCCTTTAACCTTTCGGCTCCGTCTCGTCGAATATACACATACAGGGTGGTCCACGTAACTTGTGCACCTCGAATAACTTTTAAAGTATGCGTTGCACGAAAGAATGTTATATACAAAAGTTACATGGTTTTAAAGGGTACACTATGTAGTGTGTTAATTTTTTTCATAGGTGGAGGCGTTTCGGAGATTTGAAGGTCAACTTTGTTTTTTTAAATGGAATGATATGTTTTTTTATTCATCATGAAATAGTACGTTTCAAGAAGAGTTCAATGACCTATGACTAAAGTTCATTCAAGGTCAAACTTGCCTGAATATTAAGTAACTATAATTCAAAGTATGTCGTGCTTGGTATCACTTTAATCAGAAAAATCTCACAAATACGTTAGCAAAGGTTTAGAAAAAAAATCGAAAATGTAAACAGCCGATCGTCCCGATTTTTCTGATTAAAATGATACCAAACATGACATACTTTGAAGTATAGTTACTTAATATTCAAGCAAGTTTCACCTTGAATGACCTTGTGTCATAGGTCACTGAACTCGTCTGAAAACGTGCTATTTCATGATGAATAAAAAAACATATCATTCCATTTAAAAAAACAAAGTTGACCTTCAAATCTCCGAAACGCCTCCACCTATGAAAAAAATTAACACACTACATAGTGTACCCTTTAAAACCATGTAACTTTTGTATATAACATTCTTTCGTGCAACGCATACTTTAAAAGTTATTCGAGGTGCACAAGTTACGTGGACCACCCTGTATATATCCCAAAGCGCATAGGTTCCCACCGCGGCCAATTTTCAAACGAATTAATATCGACTTCGGAATTTCATAATTTTGTATATTTAACCGAGCCACTCTCTCGATACTCATAATTATTGCTATTGTCGATGAAAAATACCAATACGTCGACGGTGAATATCGCCAAGTTAATTTCAGCTAAACGACAAATTGGAAGCAATACGAGTCGACAGACGCGAAAAATAATGCATCCACGTTCTCACACACGTGACATTTGGCTCTAATGACGTTCTACGATGTCTCGTAAAATACTGTGCAATTATGTAAACGATACCTCCAAGGCAACGGAGCACCGAAGTGACTATTCGGCGAAATAAAAATCCCAGGTCGCGCAGGAGCCGCTTTGTAAACGAGCAACTCGCGAAAGCGTAACTACCCTTTACGTTCACCGGTTGCTGCACAAACTCGATGCAAGTTTATTTACGGACACCTGCACGTTCGTCGGTGTTCAGATTTTGCGCGGTTGCACCGTCGCTTCTGGCCGGGATATATCCGGCAGGGTGCAGTTTGTGTGTCAACCGCTCTCCGTTTTTTTTGTTTCATGCTCCACGGAATAAATAACATTATCCACGAAGAGCCAGAAAGAGAGAGCCCCCGGGCGTTAGAATGCCGACAAAATAATTTCAAAAGTGAACGAGGCACTCTTCGTTGCACACCTCAAAAATAAAAACCTACCGAACGCATCCTCCACGAATTATTCCGTAAACCTTACACGTTACGTTGAGAGTCATAAGCTGGAAAAAATTAACTCTTGCATCGTTTCAAGTCGACTTAATTGGATCAATTAAGGTTTTCAACTTATACAACGACCCCAACCCCTCGCTCGTTTGCAAGAGTACGAAAACTTTCCTGGAGAACTGTTAAAACTTCATTCGAAACACGACGGTAAGAAATCGTGGATAAATAAACGCGTTTTATTACTTCCAACGAATACACAGAGCATCAACTTGCAATCGATGCACTCGCGATTAATCGTAAAGGGATTACCGTTCAACGTTACTTACTGCATCGTCGATAATCTCAACCCCATAACCAGTTTCCCGGCCAAGTATTCCGCGGCCAGATATTCCCCAATACCCTCGTTCCGGTAAGTGCTACCGCGCCAGTAATTTTTCACGTCCCTTTTTCTGCGCTTCGCCCGGAATAACAAATGGCGCTGATCTCACTGTCATGTATAATGCACAGATTTACAGCATTCCGCTATCTGACAGAGCTATACGCCCCGTCTCTACGTCCTATCCGAGAACGGGGGGTTGCGGCGTTCTCCACAAAAAAAAAATGCACCGGACGTTAACATCCGCGGCGAGTAATATCCCGTATGGCGGTCCGAGTCATTTTCTCGGGGAAATCGTTCGTCCTGTTTTTTCCCATTACATTTAGCTTCGTCCCTTTTCACGTTGAAAGCCTACCAGCGATGGTAACAGGGGGATGAAGCGAAAGACAAGGACGAAGAGGAGACGAAAGCCGAGAGACGAGGGTGAAAGACTGTGTGGCTCTTGAGAGAGGATCAAGGGGAGGATGATTGGTACGAAATTCGAGGCTCTAGCCATCCCAATAAGCGACATCAGTCTGATAAACAACACTTGTCTAGGAGTAGACCGATAAGGGTAAAAGGCTGCGTATTAGACGGGGGTAGTTTCGACGGAGGATAATATTTGGGATAGAGGCTACCGGGCACTCGAGGGAAATTGTTTTCGTTCGTGGAAGAATAACGCGGGTAGAATGAAATTAAGAAATCATGGAACGGTGGGGTTTAGAGTTTACTGGCTTTTACAGGGACCTGTGGAAGAGGGTTGATGGAGAGGGATGAAGAGAGGAAGAGAAAGGACGGTGGAGGACTCAAAGGATGTTTCGTGACAGAGGCTAAGCGTTTTTCTCCGTTTGAAACTTTTCGTTGTGCTTGGATGTTTTTTTTTCGTAGCCACAAACGTTTTGAGTGCTAATTTATAGTATAATTTTGTTGGTATCTAAAACGATGAAAGTTTTCTTTACTTTTCAAAGGTTGAATTCCATCGGTGCACCAATGTTTAACCCTTTGAGGACGGAGACATTTTTGAATATTAAGAGATAATAATTTATTTGACAATCCAAAACCACCTTTTTATCGGAAAGTTAGACTTTTAATGTATACAAATTATAAATTACCATTTGTGTAATCATATTTCAACTGCTATATTCCAATTTTTCCCCTATAACCGTGTAGACATGCGGTGATAAACTATAATTAAATTTTTCCTCAGGCCGCATATATGCGTCGTTAGTCCTCAAAGGGTTAATTGTCTGCTAATTCATAGTCTACAACTTTCACATTATCCACTCGGACCAAGTTTTTCATTATTTCTCTACAATTTAATTTCACCAGTGACCCCATGGCACAATAAGAGTGTCATACCGACACAGTCAACTCGAAATTTATCTCCTGTCCTTCCTATCGCGTCTCCTGAAGCGCTTCTAAGAAACGCGATAAAACAAGACTTCTCCATTTATCGGGGAAATGGAAGGAAATAAATAATAAA
Organism: Cerceris ruficornis; assembly: GCA_963989415.1. NCBI lineage: Eukaryota > Metazoa > Arthropoda > Insecta > Hymenoptera > Crabronidae > Cerceris > Cerceris ruficornis. The sequence goes on from OZ022523.1 coordinate 9,739,238, forward strand.
CGGTAAATTCTTCTCAGCCGGCAGAGATGACGAAATTTGTCAGAGCATACATAATATATATATGTAAATGGCATCGAACGCGGCTGCTAGGCCGTGCTGGCTCCTTGTCTATAATAGAATCTGCGCAGTTTGCCCAATTCCAGAGGGTATAAAGCAAAGAAGCCGTGGGTAACGTATAACAGGCCAAGTCATTCAATTTACAGGATCCCCTTTTCGTTTCCAACTCATCTCGTTCCAGCCTCGCCGGCTCCGAAACTGAACTGAAGATGAGCCAAACTCATACGAGACTTGGCTAACCGCGGAACGGTCCAACTACAACCTTCGACGATGTCTATGAACTTAAGCGCGCTTCCATTCTGCATTTTCAATGCACCGACAACTTTACCGTTGTTCCCAAACATTTTCGTCTTATATCAAGCTGACCTCGGTCGAGTGGTCTCGTATAAGCTTCTCTTAAACTTCGGAGAAACTTCTTTCCCATCGAATTTGTGTTCTACGTGGTCTGTGTGAAATCTGTTTCAGGCAGATAAAAGTATTGTGTATTTTACGGCTATTAATATTGAAAAATAAAGAATGAATTTTTAATGTTGAAGTAACGCAGATCGGAGAGGTTTGCGAGAAAAATTGCAAGAGCTTTTAATCATTGGATTAATCTATTAAATGAATTAAATGAATATTATTCACTCGCTATGCTGTGAGTAAATGGATGGAGAAGGAAGAAGCTTGATCGGTATAATTGATTAATTATGTAAATTGTAGGAAATCGGATGAATAGCAGCGTTGGAAATTTTAAGAATTTTTTATAAATTCTGGAAGTTAGTTACCTTGATCTTCTTGGTAAACGTAATATTAAACGGGGAGAGGCAGAGGAAAAGTTTTAATGGTGTAAAAATGTTTATTTTTCAATGAACCTACTATTTAAGCATGCGCAACGACGAAGAGGGAAAATTAAATTTTGTTTCAGCTTTTCCTCTGGAACTCTTCTAAAACGGAGACTATAAAACTGAAGTGTATTATTGTTACGAAAATAACAGCAGAGTACGCGACAATCGGCAAGAGCGGTATTTTTAATCGAAGAACCTCTCGCGAAAGGTCTAACGTTACACGATTTATTTTTACTCGTAAACGCACAAATCTCACGGCTAATGGGCGTCGTGTTTCGATTGTCATTTGCTTTTATTGAATTGTTGTCCGTAATACCCGTTATTGTCGTACGAAACGGAAGAACGCCGATACGAAAAACACGAGAGAGGGACACGGGCCGCCGAAAACGTATATATTCCGGTCTCGCAATCTAAATCAATTTTCCCGCGCTGAGAAAAACGACAAATTGAACGTTAATATCACCGTAGAGTTTTGCACGGAAGTAATCTAAAATTAAAGCATGGCTCGCCTAAACGAATTGCACGAATCGTTGCATTGAAATGCAAATTCAATTAGTTCTTCAGCGGGGTTAAAAACTTGGCCGGCGCGGCACGCATGCGTAGAGTGCGCGGCGCGCAACGAAACGCCTAATTGGATTAGCATATTAATGCACGAAATCGGAAAATTCGTTAAGCTAAAAGTTTGCTTTAATCTCACTCTCCTCGTCTTAATGAATAGCCTCTTTCTCAGGAGGGCGCGATGTAGTTGTCGGGAATAAATTACAGGTTAGTAGCAGGCAACTGGACCCGTACACACGCCCCGGCCTTAATTTATGCATTTCTTGACCCACACCGTGTCGGACCTGCTTTCCTACCTGTTGGTCCTTGTCTAGGCTCTGCCACCTGTTCGAAAAGGATCCACCTACTTGTGTATGAGAAAGAAAGAGGCCCCGAGAGAAACCGAGGAAGAGCGGCTAAGGACGGAAGAAAAGAAAGAGGCGGAGGGAAAATAAAAATAAAAATGAAACGACCCGACGCATTTACATTTCTCAACATCCCACTCGGCATCGTCGGCCGTTTGTTATCCCCGAACGTGCCTAAAAACGATGCCTTCGAATTTAACGACGTTTAACGAACCGAGAGGGGCATCAATTTTCATTCCGCCCTAATACGAGGGCCAATATTTCCACGAAACCGTCCCAAGGAATTCTTACCCATCGGACAGATGTTCACGATTTATCCCTGCCGTACGTGCGATATCGTGGCAATCGAAAACATGCGATTACAGGTCGCGCCAGGAGCACGGTCGCTCGGGGCTGCCGATAATGGACGCTCCGATCAAATATTATACACCGGGGGGATATTACGTTCGATGGGTATCCGCGGGACCAAGGGGCCCCGTTCGAAGGCCGATGGTGCACGGGGTCATGAAATTTTGATAAAACGATCAACAGGCATGCCCGGAAACTCCAGGGCCGCCATCGGATGGTGTTGTTGAGCTTCGAAGAGCCTCTCCAAGAGGAGAGACTCCTTCGTGTGCTCCTTTCCGGGTATTATGCAAATGGGAAACGGAGAGATTCGTTTTTAGGGTAGTCTGGCTGAAATTGGTAGAGGAAGAGAGACGGAGAATGGAGGAGAGAGCGGGGAATCGAAGGTGGAGGAAAGAAAGGGTACTCTTTCGCGATGCGTTCTCCAGGATACGAAAGTAACTGCGTCGGCTACTTCTGTCCGGTTCGTATTTCCAGAAGGGGATGGCACTCGATCCGTCATCGAGCATCCTCGAAACGATTTCACCCTCTGGACACGGCCGAGGGTGAGTCTCCGCGTGTCCGTTCGAGTAAAATATTGCTTTACGCGGAGATCGAGGCGATGTGTGTACACGTATCCGTCCATACACGTTGGAAGAAGGAAAACGCGGGGTTTAAGGGTGGGACAAAGAGATGCAGCGAAGAGAGACGACGACGGGGTGAACGAGAAGAGAGGAAAGGCGGCGGCGTACACGAGAAGCATGGGGAAAAGCGAGTGGGAAAAAGCCTTCTGCAATTGCAATCCGGACAAATATCCGGAGCCGAGACGAACGGCGGACGAACAAAGGGAAAAGGGGGAGGTGGAAGAGAGCAAGAGTAAAAGGGAGAGAGAAAGGAAGAGGGAGAAAGATAGAAAAGGAGGGAATGGAACGGAGAAAGAGAGACTGGAGGAGTAGAGAAATTGTTCGGGTTACTGCGAAACGAAACGAAACGAAACGAAACGCTTCTCTCGCTTCTATATATATGCGGTAGTCGATAAACCGCGCCTGCGTAGCTCAAACACAGAGCTACCCTCTCGTACGGCCAAGGGGGATGCTTTCTCTCTCTCTCTCTCTCTATTTCTCTCGTTGCACGCATACCTCCGTTCCGCGTTCCCGCGCAGGGGTGTGGATTAAAGATATTAAAGATACCCGGGCCTTCGTGGTGTCCTTCGTCCATCCCCCTCGGTCTCTTGTACGACGAGGACGACTGCCGGCAGTCACACCCCTGTCTTTTCCTACAGGCGATATGATTTTTACCAGTCTACCGTCTCTCCCTGGTTTTCTCTCCGTGTTCTTTTCTTTCGTAATGAATATTAATCGCGACTGGACGAAGAAACTCCCTCTACGTACCGCGGCCGAATATTTACGGTACCACCCCTTTCCTCGTCCTGTTGCTTTCCGATTGAAACAGTCGCGCGTACAGGCAAAGGGGTGTTCCGTGTCGATGGCTTTGAGACGAGTTGTGTATGGCAAGCCTCCGCGCCGGTGATAACGATCCGTACTGTTTAATTAACGATGCTAAACGTGGGTGATTAATTTCCTCCTGCCAGTACAAATTCCTGGGTTGCGCCGTGTTTGCTCTCCATTCTGTTGGTCCGGCGGAAAAGCTTGCTTCTTAATTTCTCATCCTGGACTCGGCTCAGATACATTTACCGATGATTTATTCATTGGGCCAAGGTTTTACTTTGAATCATAAATTTACGGGGGAGAATGGTAATGAGATATCGGTCCGTTGTATTAACATAGTTTCTTTAAAACTTCCAATATAATATTTTTCATTCGGAGAAGGAATCGAAGCTTTTATTTTTTTAGTTTTTCATTTATCGTCTATGTTGAAACGCAGGATACAACGAGGATATTTTTTTTTTTTCGTATCAATTGTAGAATTCGTAACGAGAGGAACGGTAATGAGTAACGACGTATCGGAATATCGCATTATTAACCTCCCTCGTTTAAAATTTATACCTAACGCGACAGGGTGTTAATTAATATCCCGCAGAGTCTCACGGTCCGCAATTATCACCAATATCTCTCTCTCACTCTCTATACTATATCTCTCTAGAAAACTCACCGTCCGACCTTTTTTTTCTCCAGATTAGAATTTATCGAAGCGAACGTTCACACATCTCAACATGTATCGCCGTGTGAACGGAACTATTTCACGGTCCCCTAATTTTACACCGCATGATTTATCTTACGGCACGAATGTTAATCACGTCCACTTTTTCCCGTGGAATAAAAATCATATATCTCGTAAGTTTATCGTCCTACGAGACACGTGCACACAGAAGGTACAATTTATATCCGTCCATTAAGAAACTCCAACGGAATAGTTCTAATCATTACTGATCGCATAAAAAAAAAGAAACTCTCAGAAAGTTTCGTAGGGTCTGAAATCTTTGAGCTTTCGTTTCGCGTTGTAGTAACCGACCAAACTTTCACCCCCGGTCTTTTCTCTCTGTACTTTGTTTCCTGCCTTTCGAGAACTTCCTGGCCTTCCTTTCGCGTATCTCTTTTACCTCTTCGCGTCCTCTTCTCTTTTTTTCCTTTTCCTTCCGTTACGAAAAATTCTGAATGCCTCCATCTGTCAGCCGGGATACGGTGGATCCAATTACACGTAAATTTCGTGTCGATCATATTGCGGTTACGGCAAACCGGAGATTACGCACGTCATTTCTCCTTTTCCGTTCACGTTAACGTATCGAACGCTTTTGGACGTTGTTCGTTATCTCCTGCATGCACAGAAATCCACTGGATTCGACGTCTATTAATAATAGCCACCGTGACACGTATTCTGTATTATTATTAGACGCATGAATAACACTGTCCTACAACATTTTTCTTTTCCAATAGCCACTGGGTGATTCTTGTCGGTGTAATGCGAACTCGGATACTTCGCAGCTTCGCAGCAGCCACCGATCAAGAAAAATTTTTTGTTTTCAATGTGTCGTATATTTCGATAGAGACAAGTAAAATATTTCCGCAAGATACAAGGCGTCGCCAGTGATTCTCAGCGCAGCCGTTTCAACCGCGTTAGTATTATAATTTTCTTTAACACTATTCCTACCACGACCGGTCAAATGAACGTTTTTAAAATTTCGAATAGAATTTCCTATATACAACGTGATTGAATCGCCTTTAAACTTCACGACTTTTCCTCAAATATACGTATAATACATTCACAGTATAATACATTTTTCAATATTCACTTCTTTTTTTACTGTTCATTTTCTGGGAAAAAATTATCGTTTGACAAATTCACCGGTTGCGGTAGGAAAATGTATACGTGAAGTGTCGGTAGGAATAGTGTTAAAAGTAAACATTTATTCTTTATGAGTTATTTTATGACTTTATGAGTTATTATGTGTAGCTTGCTTTACAAATACATTTTATGCTTATGATCTACTTTTTGACAATATCCCTACATTAACCGTTTTAGTGCCACGCAACGCGATCGCGCTGCTTCCGTGCTGTGGCAAAAGTTGCTGCGGCGTTTAGCAGAAACTCTCAATTAACAATGAAATATATATGCCGAGAACGTAAGAATAGAATATAAGAAATATATAATAAATATAATATTGTAATAAATATATGAGAAACAGAAGGGCGCGGTTGCGCCGCTCGCCGTTATTCGCAATGAAACGAAGGAAGCGCTGTCGCGACGCATGGCGCTATCCAACACGGATTTTTAAAAAGCTCTGGCACTAAAACGGTTAGAGAAAGTATTATACACCTAATTCTGTTTTTACACGGTAGATAATTCAACCCTGTAAAAAATAGTTAAAATAAATTTATTAAAAAATTTGTTTTAAGAATATTTTACATTTTTTAATCGTGCTAAATCGAATGAAATCGTGTGAAAACGGAATCAATTTTTTTTTAGACCGTGTTAAATCAAAACCGTGTAAAAACAGAATTGGGTGTATTTGTAATATTTGGTTATACAAATAAAAAATATTGTTCAATTGCATTTACAATGTCAAGATTAACTATACGAGCAATTACTTCCACTTCGCTGACCGACGATTACAACGACCGATGCGTGTTGTCAAAGCAAACTCGGCGGTCCTCGGCGATCGCGCTTTCCAGGAATTCGTCTCCTTGGTCCTCTAACGATAACAAGTCGTTTCGATGTTCGCCTCGCTATCAGTTTGCCCTCGACCGCCGACGTGTAATCAGTGCTCCGTGATCGGATTCAAGCATTTTCACATATTAGTGCGTGTATAATACATTCGACGACGAGATTCAGAATCAACAAATACCTCCCTTCTTCTGGGCTACTTGGTAATTCATCTTTACAGTATTAATCCTCAGTTAGCGGTCGTTTGTCTGCTCTCAGCCACCAAACCACTTTCACCCTTGCCATCGTATGTCTATTCTCAGCTACCAAAGCAAAGAATCAACACGTTTCTGGGGTATATATAATTCTTACTATTATTTTATTAGTTTTGTTTGAAGTGCGACTACACATTTTGTTTTTAATTAAATACGACCGCAAAGGATTAGTGGAAAAGTACTAGAAGAGAAATGAAATCTTCCTCTTGGCAGAAAAACTTTAATATGTAATTCTGATAGTGTTTTTTGCTGTATTCAGATATGTAATCCGTTTGTCTGCACCATTTAGGTTTTTTTTCGTGATAAGCACTTTTATATTTAATAAGACGTATAATCTTGAAGTGGAAAGGGCAATTGAAAAATATTGCTTATTTATATTATGTAATTTTACAAGTGTATTTGTTTGTTTAATGTAGCATTATTGTCATAAAGTAACTCATAAACAATAAATGTATACTTGTAAAACAAACTATAATACTAACGCGGGTGAAACGGCTGCGCTGAGAATCACTGACATTACCGTGTATCTTGCGGAGCTATTTTACTTTCTTAGTCGAAAACAAAAGTTGTGTTGCAACTTTCAATTCTGTTTTCCTCAAGAAAGGTATCTGCTCTATCGCCTCCTGCTATTAGAATTCCTCTCGAGCGTCTAGTTTCTAAGATAGATAGGAAAATAACCACAAATTTTGGGGCACTGTGGGCCCTGTTTTCGCTTTGAGTATTGTTCAAATATGTTTAAATGTTTATACCATTAAAGTAATATGCATTGTTATATTCTGGAGGGTTTTTAGAATCATTTTATGCAAAGAAAGATCTACAAGATCAGCATAAATATTCTTTTGGCAAAAAATAGTGTTGTCTAGTGTAATTATTTAACACTTTAGTCTGGTTTTGAACCCAAGTAAAACAGTATATTCTAACAAAATGATTATACCAGTTAAAGTTGAGAAAAGATACAAAACTGAAGGAGAAAAAATTGTAAAGAATGAGAATTTTTAGAAGAGCACTTTTTCTCTGTGGAATTTAATTTCTCCGTCGTTGTTACGCAGTTTCACATTGTAATTGAATTTCTTAGACGACAAGGATGTGTTCTTAACCTACTTTTATTCATTACTAACATTCAGAGTTTATTTTTTGTCTGAAATTTCTTTTCTCTTGAAAGCTAACACTATACATTAACAGAGAACTACCAAACGTTAATCTGAAACATTTAGACAAGGGAAGAAAATTCATCAATTCGCATACGTTTTACAAAATTCATGTCAAAAACTGAGTAAAGTTCCATCCCTAGAAATTGAAATAGTTATTCAATAAAATACAAATCAGTTTGTTCGTCTAGCTTGATAAATCAACCGTTAAACAATAAAAATGCAAATCCTCCATTCCAATTCCCCTTTCAATTCCTCAGACTCCCGCGAAAGCCCGGAATCATTAATCAACAAAAACACGAGACATTCCGCGAGTGCACGTCGCTCTAAAACACGTCGTTTCGCCTTTCCCATGGCATTTCGGCTGATTCCTTTGTTCAATTCCACAATGTTGTTCACCGTGTAGTAAGTAATCGTATTGTTAAATGTGGAATACGATCCAACGCTCGTTTGTTGTGGTTTGACTCAATTAATGGTGCAGTTGTACGAGACAAAAGAAATCTTCCTCAAGTGGATTTCCTGAACCGTGACCTACCACCTACGGGGGGGCTGTAAACAAAGGCGGTCGGCAAACAAAGTTGGTAACAAAGGCAAACACGATATCCGCCCTTCAAAGTGTCGTGCATAAAGTTGAAGTGCAAGGTACAAGTTCACCGTGGAGGCCTTCCTCTTTCTCTCCTGCGAGAACTTAAATCGGTAGGACAGAACGCCGTGAGAAGTGGCTGCGAACTGCCGTAACGTTTAACGTATGTGTAAGTTTTATACGGCAAGTTCGCCTATAAATCCTTCCTTATCGAGCCTTATATGTCTACGTACGCGAGACCGTTCAGCGTGTGCGAGAATGGATACGCGAAACACTGAAATCTGTTATGCCGCGAAATTTCCACCCGGGGAACGTCGATGTGGAAATAATTTCGATCCTGGCCACTACCCTTATCGCTATGGACCTTTCAACGGGGATACCTGTTTGGAGGAGAAATAATAGGGTTCTTTTTACCCTCCGTCGCACCATCGATTTATCCACGTTCGTTGTTAATTGATATTAATTTCTAGGATTTTCTGCCGTTGAACAATCGTTCCTTGTTTATTAATTGTTGTCGGAGAGATTGAAACTAGGTGTTTGTAAGGCAAGGGCTTTTATTGTTTTGTCAGTTTTCGATGCTTTGTTCAGTGCGATTAGGAGTTATCGTTTTAGGTGGATGCTAAACATTATATGAGAATTTAGGAAAAATTTCTTAGTCCTAATAGGCCAAGATTTGAATTAGGCCCACTAATGAGCCCGAGACTTTACCATCTTACCCGCTTTTGGTAAGGAATTTTTAACGATGTTAGGATCTGATAATTTGACTACAGTGTTTTATAAGTCCAAATTAATTTAAATATTCTCTTTATTATTAATTTTGTAAATTTATTTACTTTCCAGGTGCATCTATGACCTACATGAAAAAGTATTGAATTCTGTATAGTCGGATTAATTTATCCTCGGTGTTTACTGACCCGGGTGAATTTTAAAAAACGACTGGATTAATAAATAGTCACTTTTATTTGATAAAATCAATAACAGACATCAAAAATCAGCCAACAAAATCGTCGCAAAACCTACATAGCGTCCACACAGAACGCGTCCGAGAGCGTATGTCGATTTCAGGTCAAACAGGCAATATTTACAGCGGATATCCTGGGAAACATTCACGAGCTTACAAAACTCGGCTTTATCTCATCCGATCGATTATCGTTGCTTTCAAGAGTACCAGAGAGATCGCGTCTAATCTTTCCAATAGAAACGAATCCCAGAAGCCTATCTCTGTCCCTTCGATCTTCGCAATATCGAAGCCGGACCGCGGCAGTAGCAATTTTCGCATCTCATTCGTACTTTACATCTCTAATGTTCTGGCAATCGGATCGCCGTAAGATCGGACAGGGCGGAGTTTTAAAGAAGGCGTCGAAACAGCTGCAGCCACCTTCGTAAGGAACGATTGGACGTAGGGATAAAGCAGTTAGGGCTCCCATCTATCTTTCATTCCACCCCGCGCCTCTCTCTATCTCTCTTTCGCTTTCTTCATTTTCTATCTCTCGCTTTTTCTCCGTTCGAACGGAGGGAGATGCGTATCTCTGAAAATAGGATTGGTGCGGCACGCATTGTGCCGAGGACACTGTCTCTCCACCATCTCCGTTCCTCCTACCCTCCCCCTCTGCCTGCTACCTTTGTATTTATAGCCCTCTCTCGGCTTTTCCACCGTCCTTCTTCGCGCCCTACGACCGCTTAATTCGACCGCTCGCAAGAATACGATCCTCCTCGGTTTGGTAGGTAAACGACGACATCGCTCGATCCACGGAAACGAGCACGAGAATGCACCCGGGGACTTTGCCAGGTGGACTTTGCTTTTGTTCAGCTTTTCCGGCAGTTTGTCTGCACCTTTTTTCCCGCGGTTCTAATGCCAACCGCGATTGTTGACGGTGCGATGGGGGGTGTTGGTTTAACTCTTTGAGAAAAGGGGAGGTCGAAGGGGTTGGAATAATTTGTAGGTGTATTGAAGAATTCGAGTGTCGTTTGGAGGAGGGATGAGGGAGGGAATTGATGGAGGGAAGATTTTAGTTCTTATTGAGAGTGTAGTTTGTGGCGAATATCGATCATTCTTACGGGGAAGATGCTCGACGTGTTGGAGACCACGGCTATGGCTTTTGGTGAACGCATGTATGGGTTCATCCTGCTTAAGGGGTTGGTGAGAAAAGTGGCGAGACAGGGAAGGTGAAGGGTTTTGTTACTTTTGGGAGAAATTATTTAAAAGTGTGGTTTCTGAGGTTTTTGCGATGGGATTGTAGTAAAACGTTTGTCCTTTTGTTTTGTTGTTAGTAAATGTTTATCTACGGTGTCTAATGTACTTTATTCATTAGTATTAATTATGAAGCTACTAAAGAAAGGTGCATTTGACCACTGAGACTTTCCAGCCCCAATGTCGTGAAAAAAGATCTGCTAGAATTGAAAATTTACTCCGAAATTAGGGCGTATAAATATATTGGAAACTGTATTCTCCCTAAATGAACCTTTATCCCAGTTTTAATTATAAAGCTACGAAAGGAAGGACTATTTTATTTGAAATTCTAGAGACAATTTAAGTTACATTTATTTACCGAAACTTTCCCGTTTCAGTAACAATAAAAAAGATAACACATACATCTTAGAATTAAAAATTTACCCCGAAATTAAATATGAATGAAACGATCTGACTGAAAGTTCCAAGGATGCCCCACATAAAATACTATCCAACTCGTTAAAACGCCACAGCAGATATTAAGAATCACGCTACAAATCTCCCCAAACTAAATCTCAATTACACGGAGAAATACGCGGCATACATTTTCTAGTTTAACAGATTCTTTTTCATTAATTCCTCCGTCCCGCCCCTCTTTTCTTTACGCTTTTCTGCAGAATTACAGGCATTCCCATCTAATGCAAATTACCCCGCTGTATCTTTATCATTATCTCTTTAAGCTTCTGCGCTTCGCATTTGTGGCCCATTTTCTCGGCCTGGAGGATCTCCCCGGTGTGTGACCGTCCATGGGAATACCTTTTCTCCGGTCAGGAGGAAAATAATCGGAAAACGGACGGCGTTGCACGAGAGCAAATGCGTCCATCCGTGGGTGCAGCAGGCTATCCGCCGCCAGGTGCGTTATGATTTACCACCGGCGATGGAAGTCGATTGCTGGCACAGAAAGTAGCCGGGGGAGAAGCCGATGGTGTTCCCTCTTTTATTAAAATTTCTCACGAGCCTGTTTTTATCGCATCGATGGAGCGCAGCAAAGAGTAAACGTGTCTCGCGTTAATCACACTTCGTTCTTCTTTTCTCGAGTACTCCTCTCACCATCTTTCTCTCTCTCTCTCTTTCTCTCTCTCGCGTCTCTTTGGTTACGGATTTTCGAAGGGGCGGGTCGGCGAGATTGGTAGATCGATAGTTTTTATATGTGTACTTTTTATTACTTTTTGATTTTAACATCACAAATGTTAGGGTGAATGTGAAAACTCTGGGACATGTATTACGTAAGGAAAATTTTCTTGAAATATTCAAGGGAGCTTTTAAACTCGGGCTTTGTTGATTCCAAGTCTGAGACTCTAACTGCGTACCTATAATAGCTTCCGTGATTCGATCGTGTACGGGAATGGAAAGTATTGTCGCTATGGTAATTATTGAGATGGGACTAGTATTGTATTTTAATTAAAAGATAAGGTAACTGTAGGATCAAATGATAGATGGCACTAATCATCTTCTCGCAGGATATACCTAAATAGACGTTAGTTATAAATATGGTTAAGATTGCAATATGCCTGAATCATGGGAAATTGACAAAATTTTGTAAAAAGTGGCGAAAAATGCTTAGAAATAAAACTATTCTATGTGACGGGTGTTGAAAAAAGATACGAGGTATTCTTAGCGGCTTTAATGAAGATACCAACATCGCGACGGCCAAACCAGACATTCCATTTGTTACAATATTAAACATCCTCCTCGAAACTAAAGCAATCCGCGATGTAGACTGCATACACGGGGCATTATTAATCAGACATTCGAACTGGAGAAGGGAAGTGTTTGTCGACGAACAACTGGACGTGCGCATGATTTATGAACTTCCACGTTGCTACTTAGGGTGTTAGCATTACACGCATTTGCGTGGTCGAAAACCATGATGATCGTTAAAATTCAACGATTCTTAATAGACCTCGACACTTCAACGATCGAATGTACAGCGTTGAGAGAGTATATTATGTAAATTTCAGATTAAAAAGATTATACATTAACCTACAATCTTCCAAACAATGGGATACGTTGAGGCTCGGATTTCATTTTCAAAAATGGGAACAAAAAGGGGTGTGATGGAATATCTTATACTTACGGGGTATTATGCAGAAATTTTAATACCAAGTGGATAAGTTTTCCTCTCAACAATGGTACACGCAATCACGAAGGGAATCGTAAGACAAAAGGGTTAAGAAATCCCCCGAAATACATGGACGAAAATTTAATTCCACCGGTGGACCTACGTGCCAGAGCGTAGTTAATACCTGCAGTGCAATATAAGCCGATGTTAATAACTCGAAGGAATATTTTGGGGCGGTTTCCATCGGCTGGAAAAATAGTAATATCCCATAAAAGGGGGAAGGGTGCATTTCATTACCAAGTCTCCACGGCGTGCAGGAGTTATTGGGATTAGAAGTAGTCGCGATATCAGGAAATTAATTATGGACTTCGAGCCACGGAGTAAAAAGTATATATGTGTATATATATATTCTTTATATAGATACATATATACGGAAATACACAGATTTTCTCCCAACGAGCATGGATTTAATTTGTTTAACGGCTCGCGGATTTGAGCCTTCGATTCGTTGATTATAAAGAGCATTTAACAATGGACCACTGAGCCGTATGCGTCGCTTTGGATTTTCTACATTTTCTCGCCAAATCGGATTTACATATTGTATAAACGTTATATGTAATATTGTATTTAATATCGGTATTTAGCACTACCTTTGTTAACTTATTTTACCATATTGAATAATTTAATCGTCAACGTATATATGAAAGGCTATTGAAAATTTCAACGATTCAAAATACTACCGTAATTCATACCAATACACAGGTAATAATAAAATCACGTTTCATAATTCCCATTGATGCCATGCGGTATAACCTATTCATCATTTTGATATTCATTTCATAACCTAACGCTTCATTATCTGAATTTCCATGGTCATTATAACTACGTCATCATTTACCAATTAATTCATTCTACGGTGACTTCATTAAGGATGCCTACGTTGAAGAGAACCATCATTTATCGTCGATTTTAATCCCATTCTATCTTAAGTTTAAGAAAGAAAATACGCCGTATGGTATTTAGCAAAATTTCTCATACAGCTGACTTACCGCTAGGCGGACGTCTGTGACTCATTGTCGTTACATGGTGTAAAGGGGTGGCGAATACTTACACAGACAGACGTGGATTATCAGTACGCTTCCTCGGAGTTGTGCACATCGACCTGGCCCACCGCAAACTCCGCACACACGCTGGACGCCCGTTGGACCCAACCTTTCGTGTACACACAGTCCGTTCAACCTTGATAAAGGACGATCAAGTACACACACTTTACACGAGGCACATAGAGTCGACGACGAGGGTTAAGAAATCAACGAGATTTCCTCGCATCACTGCTATTGCCCCGAGCCACGTGACTATTCGTACAGGGAGCACTTGAATCATTACAATTCGTTTCGCCGATTGTTACCATCTCGTTTACGGTCCATTAATCACCGATATCGAATCATTATCGGTGCAAACGAGGCGGGTTTCCGTACACTTTGCAGTATCGCGTGAGACGAGTACGTCAGGATAGACGGTCGAATGAAAAAGTTCTGGACGTTATTTTGTCGCGGTAATGAACAAGCGAAAAAAAACAGAGACAGGAGGAGTAACGACGAAGAGAGCGAGATTTAGCGGTGAGTGAAAAAGAGAGGAAGATAGAAAGACGAAGAGAGAAGGAGAGATAGAGATAGAAAAAAGAGAGAGAAAGAGGAGAGAACGAAAGACCGCGGTTTCTCCCTGAGATTTCGGGCTGTACTGCAAACGAGAACAGTCGGTCCTCACTGACTCGGAGTTTGGCTACGTACTCGCGGCCGAGACTTTGGGATCTGCGCAGTCGGCTACTCACCACCACCATCACCACCACCATCGTCGACATTTCCACCCCCCACCCTACTGCCGCTGTACTAACCCCAAACCTGTACGGCTCCTCTCGATTCCAACCCTAACCTCTAACCGACAGCGCCCTAACTCCGCCTGGCGAAAGCTCAAAGCCACGCGTGGACATGGGATTATTCTTATTCATCGAATATTACTACTGACGAAGTTTGCCTGGAGGCTGGATCTTCATCTATATGTATATTACATTTTTTATACGTGCAAGGCATAACGCTAGATGGTGGAATTGATTTGACAATGAGTAGCTCATTTTGTTGTAATAATTAATAGAACCGTTGAGATTGATTTCGTATTAGATAGGGGAGCAATAGCGTATAGCGTATCGTATAATCTGAGAATTTCGTTTTCGTAGCTAATCGTACGTACTTTTCACTGCATAAATTTGAAGTGTTAGTAGAAATAATATAAGCTTCTTATTGTTTGCTTCGTTTGCTATTTTAATGTAGAAGAAAAATCGAATTGAGGATGAGTTCACTTTTGGAATTGTTCTTTAAAAATCTTAAATAACGATGCCGTTGAATTTTTCATTGTCGTTGGATTTATCCGCGGAATTACGTGAAAACTATTTTACCAATCTATTTGAAACTATTTTAGGCGAGAAAAAAAATTAAATCGCTGCTGGAAAGTTTGAAAGTAAAAAGTTCTCGTTGATAACAAAAAGAATCTTGTCCAGAGTCACGCTTCTCGGAGTTCGTTGCTCCATACAAGTTGTCTCCGCACATTCTGCGGAGTGTTGGAAGTTTGCCAAAGTCATTCTCACATAATTTCTGGGGAATATAAGTGCCAAAAAATACATGAGACTTATGGCTATAGCTTTACTATAAATCCATAAGCAGAAAAATAATTGCGACAAGATTCGGGTGATTAAAAACTCGTCGGAATTTCAGTTAATGAAAGACGGAATATCTTCGTGATTGATACTTCTGCATATTACTATGACTAAAATTGAAATTTACTCGTATATCGCTGCTTCATAAAGGATAAAATCACGGAAAACAATTATATTATTAACTAATTAACGTGCAAAGGGTATAAATAGTATTTACGAATAAAATAATAAGAAGTAATATGTTTGCTTGAAGTATAACATGTTTTTAAATTATTTAAATTTTTATTGTTATGTAATATAACATAGATTAAAAAGAACGGGCATTTTAAGTGAAAATATATTATTAAAAAATATATTCGACGTTTTAATTTTACCTGATGCAAATGGTGTTTTAACGCCATCTAGTACTGGACACATTTAACGTGTAAACCGATCTTACGTCGATAAAATTCAATTTCTTTTTTAATTAAATTTTTTATATATGCTAGCATTCCATTATTGAGAAATGCATGCAATCGATGTTCGAAAAATTCTCTAACCTTCGAAATCACATAAATATTTCATTGTCTAAAAATCTGTATGTTTCATTGACCTAATGTAGCAATTGTGTGATGCAAATTTGAGATTATCAAGATATGACTCGTTTCATAATTTTCTATTGCAACAGAGATCAACGGGAAAGTCAATGTAATGACCATAGATAAGCGCAGAAATAATTACGAATGAAGCACTGTGCGTAAGATCTTACCATTAGATTGCATGTTTATAAGTTATTTGTTTTTCACGTATGTACTCGATGTTTGCAGAAGTACGTTAATTTATGCTACTAGATTCTTACATTCGTCCGAACAAAAATATTCTATGTAAAAAGCATAATCGTGAAAAAAAATGTCAATAGAAAAATACTTTACTATGAACATTCACAAAATATTTATCTACTTTTTTTTTTATAAAAATATACGTTGCCACTTAAGAATTTACTTTTCCATCTTATGGACAAAAATTTAAATTACATTAAACAACGACGTATAAGATTTCAATCAATTAGCTACGAAGTTAAGAAACGTATTGCGTGCATTTAAAAGCTTTTCGCGTTCCAGCAACTTTTTCGTTTCGCGGTACTCAAAAAGGTTAACCTTAAGTGTACTTTGTCTAAGAGTGAAATAAATCTCAGACAATAATTCAAAGGCAGGTTATCGGGAAACGTAATGTCAATTGCAAAGTTAATCGATGCTCTCTCATTCGCCGTAGAGATACGAGTGGGGTTGGCAGGTCGTTGTTCCTAGTCAAGATCATGAGCTCCCTATTCTCGATATTTCGCAATGCCTGGCGTAATGCCTGACCTCCGCATTCAATTCTACCGAATGCAATTCTTCAGAATTCGACGTACTGCACTCATCGCTCAATCACGCGTTGACTACGTGAACAAACGTTTCTAGACGTTCGAGTGACACGTACCATGTTCAACCTATATCGATTTCCCATTGTTGCCTACGGACATTTAATACGTGTGTGGCTACACTTCCACCATACATGCGTCTATTTACACGTCTATTTATTTGAAAATAAGAAGCATTGAAATCTGCTTCACTAATATAAGAAATATATGCATATTTCGATAGCAATTTGAGTATCTTCCTAGAAATCAAGTATAGGATAAACAATACGTAAACACTTTAAGCAAACTTCCAGCGAAGTACACATCATACCATAATTATAGAATGTGTATTTAAATATTTATGTATCTCATGTTTAAATGAATCATTTGGAACCTCTTTCCTCAAACTGCATCCTAACCTAACTTACATACCTTGGAGGTGCATATAGGTGTACACACAAATACGAAAGCAGATGGGGATCTAACTTTCCTACTCATGATACGCATATTTTTCAAGATAAAACACGCTCGTCACGTTGAGAATTAGTGAAATAAAGCATAGTAAGATAAAAATACATCATGGTTATTTATTTGTTGAGCGTATTCGTCCTGATACCAGTTTTAACTTTCATCATTGTTGCCAAAAGCAGTTTATGATACATTCGGTAAAGGTGGTAAAACGCATGCGCACATTGTGTCGCCGGTGTCAGTTCGGTGTTAGACGTTAGCCCTCGTCGGTTCTGTGATAAAATCGTGATTTGTGCAAGATCAAGTGTGGGATTAAACCAAACAACAAATAAACCTGGAGGCTAAGGGAAAAGGTAAATATCATTGATAATAACATTAATATTTACTACTGCGTATGAATGTTTTCACGTGATGAAGACGTAGAACGAGCACGAGCAAATACAAGTAATCGATTCCTTATTTGGGTTACATTAGTTGTTATGATTCTAATATATTTGTTTTTCATACGGAGTTAACGAAATAATTAGATATTTTGAATCACGCTTTACTACTTTGTAATATCGTATATTTATTATTCTTAATGTACAGCAAATGATTCACAACCACGTGACAGCTTTCAGTTTTGAACAGTAATGTATGCCCGTTCAAACAAACATAGTAAATTATGAAATACGGTATCACGAATGATGATAAATAACCTTTAAATATTCATATTTACAATAAATTAAACAAAAACAACGTGCTTTTGAAAAGAATCCGTCGTTTTGCGCATGCGTTTCATCTACGTGCTTCGAGATCCTTTCATTCAATCGAATTCATATACAAACGTAATATAAAAAATAGAACATTTAAAGTTCTCTTTTATAAATTATAGAAATGTCGAATGCATTCAATAATCTTTCGTCACCGTAAAACAAAAAGAAAAACTTCTCGCAATTAACCAATCTTTCACGAATAATTGGGAGGTTAGGAAAAGTAAAATGCAAAAAACATGGTATCGCTTCCGTCCTGCTGTTAAGTTTTAACACCGAACTATCAAGGCGGTTAAAATGACCGGCTTCCAGTATTTTCGAAAAATTCCCCAAATTCATAGGACAAACATACAATAAATATTCCATGTCTATCTTATGAAACAAAAATTACTTAAACGAATATCTTTCTTACCTCTCGATTTCTCTTTTTTCAAAGTACTTATTCAATATATTTCAATGTAGTAGACGTAAAGCCGGTAGCTCTAGTGTTAAAGCTAGTATGAATGATAAGAAGGGATGAAGAGCAACGTGTCGGTGCGTATGAGCTCTAACGTCGGTATATATGCATACATGTGTGCAAAAGAGATAGGGAGGGAGAGAAACATAACACCCTGCGAGGCGAGTGTCGCGAGGCTGGTACGGCGTAGAAAGAACGAGAGTGCGCATCGGTAGGTTTTACCCTGACCTCGGTCAGGCAGACACGATTTAATTTAACCGGCACTCTGCAAACTCACAGTTCAATCTATCTTTGTCCAGTGTCACGTTAAAATCTTTACAACTCTCGCGATTTAACGTCGTCTTCGTCTCTAAAAGGGAATACCCGCTTCCGGTACGTAAGAGAGTTAAGTTCGCGGCAGTGTGTAGATTAAAATGCGATATATACGTAGCGGTACGCTCAATTACACTAACCCGTGAATGAGGATACAATTTTCGATGAATTGCAAAAACGGATTAAATTTGCTGAAGAACGTATAAATTCTTAGGAATATTTGGCATGTTTTTGAGTGTCAAGAATGGTGTAAAGATTTTGTGCATGAAATGTTAAAAATAACAACAAACAGATTAATAATGTTTAAAAGCAGTACCGGTAGATTATCAACTAGTATGAAGATAAAATGAAAACAAGTGTTATCGTTCGAAGTTGTCAGTTATTTATTCACGTTATGTATTTCCATATTTGCACGACTTTGACTGTTCTCAAAGAAACAAAGTTATATATTTCATGTTCTCGTGTATTACAACAAATATTAAATACTTGCCAAAAACAGTTCAACAAACGGTTGCCTCATTAAAATTGTTATATTAATCGTTTCGTTAAATCCTGTCGTTATTGCGAAATTAAAGTACATTAATAAAACATTCGTCATAGTAAATCGAAAGTTTCCTTATTCGCAATATCATGTGAGAATCGGCCAACATTGTGAATCAGACTGCTAAAGGACTCGACAAAAAACATCGTTTTCGACCATCATAACTTAAGAATTCCTTCAAAAGAAAAAAAGTTCCCATCTCCATCAAAAGCGATCGCAGTTCGCATAAATTTCCCGTGTCAAATCGTTCCGTCCTAATGCCTGAAATATCACGAAAGATGATGCATAAAGACGTCGATATTTTTGCAAAAAGTATAAATCTCCCGACGGGAGTTTGAATGCAAATTACGCGAACCCTGTGTATGCAACGCCGCGTCGACTCGGGGAGTCACCGGCATCGAGTGGGATTCGAAAACGAGAGATCCGTGGCGCCAAAGGCAAAGCGACAGCGAGAAATACAAGGAGGAATTGAAAGGGGAAATATACTCTCTCGCACGAAACCTATGGGCGGATAGTAATGGCTAGAGCCGAAGGCAAACTATACCCAAGCTTAAAGAGCAGTCGAGCGTGCAATGCGTGGCATTCTGGCGGAAAGCCTTGCCGAGCTTTGTCTGTGAAGTTGACTACTGGCCAGGGGCGTTGGTAGCATTCTTTGTATGCAGCTACTTTGGCCACATGAAAACTTCCTCGAGTGTTATTCATCGCCGTAATGAGGATGATTGTGCTCGGAATTTGATGGGCAGAAATGGTCCATTGCGGCTGCGCATACCTTCAATCGATAGATCGAGAGTAGCGAGAGTTTATATATTTACACAAGTTTAAAAGATCCATTTCACTCGGTAACGATTGCGATGTATTACCGTTTGGTTTATCTGTTTTTTATTTTATTTTCTTTTAAATGGTGAATAATAAGTATTTAATGATTCAGATTGTATACAAATTTTCGCAGTATTATCAGGAGTCTATGATAAGTTTCATTATTTTTCCTTTCACCGATGAAAGGAAAACGTGGCATCAATGAAGCTCGTATTTTCGTTAAATAATGAACACCACTGTTACCATTGAATTTAACAATAATATCACGAATGAGGAGGATCCTTTTGAATCCTGTTCTTTTTATGATATCTGGAAATAATTGGAAGAAATTCCCTGAAAGGAGGTTTATGAAAACGAACGACGATTCTAGTTCAACGACGTATGGCGCCGTGTATTGTTATCGGAAATTACCGACCGCCAATTATGAAGACCTTTCCTAAACTGACAATTACTCTACTTAATTTAAACCATTAATACTCGCTAGTTATCTTGTTGGTAATATAACCACAATGAACAATCATTCTCGTGCTCTTATTGAAGTACATCTGCGAAAGAATATTTCACTCTTTTCTTCGTTCATTTGCAATGTTATACGTGGCGCACAATGAAGCAAATAAAACTCATTTCTTCTCCTTTTGTCACATAATAAAAAACGTTATCAACTGAACGTCAAAAGAGAAATATTCAAACAGTATTAAAACAATTTCATTCTATAAACGATTTTGCCATAAACTTTGTAACATCAAACTTTTTCTTGCGGTTTTTGTTGGGTCCGCATAAATAAAGATAAATCAAAAATTTCTGTATTCCATGTTGGAATTGATGTTACCGTAAAACCTGTGAAAATACAGCGGTATGGAAAAGTTAAGTAAAACAGCTACATATTTGCCCAATCGCCGATTACGCAACAATGCGAAAAAAAGAACGCGTGTTTGCGTAACCAGCGGAAAACCTGTAAATTACCTCACACGTTTCTGTAACGCTCGATCCTCGAAATTTCACGGTACACATACAACAAGTAGATGCATATCTGTAGAAATAATATTTGAAAATTGCAAATTTCTACGAAACGTAATTATGCACATAGTTAAAAGAAAAATAATGAATTCTAAGAACTCCGTACCACTTCCGTTACAGGTACCACATAGCGGCCACCATGTTGGGCCCTGCCCTGTTCCTCTTTGCTCTCGCAACATCAGCATTCGCCTTTAATGGCGAACTCGTGGAACAAGAATGCCCTATGGACTGCCATTGTCATTATTTTCGCATCAACTGGGTGACCGATTGTTCCGAGAGCAATCTCACGAGTATTCCTTATGACGAACTCAGCCCGAATGTTTACATTTTGGACATGAATGGTAACAACATTGCGCAAGTTGGTCCATTTCCACCTTCCATCAAATTAAGGCGTCTTCAAATGGCACACAATCAACTGACCGAGCTCAAATACGAGTCATTTGCTGGACTAACTTATCTCCTTGAAGCGGACTTTTCGTCGAATGTTATCACTCATGTCGATCCTGAGGCATTCAGGTAACGAAATATAACTTTTGGTTTCTTTTCTTATGAATCCTTTAATATAAATGGTCTCTGTTTAAATACCTGTTGATTTAACGTCTTTTAATATCAAATTTTTATATTATAAATATGTATTTTTATTAAACATGATTATTATGTTTATAATAACGTTTTTTAAAGTACTTTTTTCTTGTGAATTTGTATGCTCCATCAAAGTACTGAAGACAGGAAGAATTTCATTATTTTACTCAAAAGTAACGCGACTCTGCTATTGCGCGAAAAGTTGATGGACTACTTTACAAACCCTTGATAAAGGGTTGATAAAAATTTAAACTTGTATTCAACACTAACACGAGAATAATTTCGGAATATTTAACCGCAAAGCATTATTTAATGGAAGCAATCGTTGAACAGGGATAATCCAGGACTCATCACTTTGGAACTGCAGAACAACCCCTTAGAGGAAGTGAAAGGTCACTTCTTAAATTGCCGTACTTTGCTATACCTGGATCTAAATTCCTGCGGCATACGTCACCTGAATACACAATTTTTCCACAACACGACGAATCTTAACAAGCTCGATCTCTCTCACAATCCACTTCAACGAATCGAACCAGGCCCGTTCGATCATCTCACGAATTTGGAGTACCTAAAATTAAATGCGTGCAACTTGACCTACGTTTCGCCCGAAGTTTTCGCTCACTTGGAAAATCTTCGTGAACTCGAAATGGCGGAAAATGATCTTCGCACTTTGAGCTGGACGAACGTACTCGCACCGTTGATTCGATTGGAACATTTGGACATTACAAAGACCGGCATTACAAACTTACCTGGCGATGCTTTCGCCAAGAATTTGTATCTTCGACAACTGGTTCTCGCGGACAACGAACTATGGCACTTGGACGTTGGAAACACGCTGGGCCACAATTTACACAATCTTCAATCGCTGGATCTTTCGAATTGTAATTTACAAGACCGACTGTCCGAAGAAGCATTCACCAATGCTAGCAAATTACGGGTATTAAATCTGAGCGGTAATCCTATGCTCGCGTCCGACTTAACTGCCGTTTTACGACACCTGCCGAAGATCCACAAGCTTTCCCTGAGTAATTGCAGTCTACGACGTCTACCGAATGCTTTCGACGTGTTCGAACACTTGGAAGAATTGGACATATCACATAATCCACTATCAGACGCATTCGTTAGTCTGTTGAATCCTCTGGAATCGTTGGAATACTTGGACATGTCCTATTGTAATCTCGGCTACGTCGGTAATAACACTTTCGCCCATATGACCTCACTGAAGAAGCTGATACTATCGGGAAATAAATTGCATACCTTAGAGGAAGGATTGTTCGCGAATCTGACGCGATTGGAAAGCCTGGAACTGAATAATTGCGATCTTAAGAGTCCCGTTGATCCCAAGGTATTTGGAGATCGCATATACACGGATATAATTGAGTTGAAACTCAGCGGAAATCCACTTGACGTTCCATTGGAAGGCTCCCTGTTATCAAAACAATTATCGAACCTCGAGATCCTCGATCTCAGCAATTGCAATCTGGTACACCTGAACGAGGATCTGTTCACCAGTACGAAGAATCTTACTCAATTGAATCTTTCGAGTAACAATATATCCGGCACGGAAAATCTGATTTCACTGAAGAAATTACGTCTGTTGGAGCATTTGGATTTGAGTAACAATAATCTATCCACCGTCAATCCGACAGTTTTCAAAGCGAATCCACGTTTATTGTCGGTCAATCTGCTTGGCAATCCATTTGTATGTAATTGCTCGATCGCAGAGATGTGGGATTGGGCGATACAGGTGAAAAACGATCTCCACGTGCTGACCGGTAGCCAACCGGCGAATTTCGAAACCGGTGCAGCAAAATTACGGAAGAGTTTGTCATGTTCGTACGATGAAGAAACTTATCGCAACATCATGGAACAAATGCGTATATCCGGAGACCAACGTAGACCCATTCTTCGAAAGGGTGATATGACGCCTGCACGTACTTGGGCGAAATACGTTCGCGAATCAAGCTGCGAACGGCGTTCATGATATCCGATCACCGAATTTCAACATGCGATATTAAACGCCTATTATGACAGGGTACGTAAACATAAAACCGAACTGTGAAACGTATCTCGAGGACGAGGAAAGCCGAATATACGTTCTTGATATCGTCATAATTTATTGAGATCTCGAAACTCGAAGTATCCTTTACTTCCATGGCATACGAGTTTATTTTTGTAGACAGTAGATTTGAAGTGTGCCGATAAAGGAGAAAATTTCTGAGATTGTAATTTAATTTTCAGGTGTTCCCTGTATGCGTTGAAAATATTCGTTGCTCTATGCTTACGCTGTATACAACGATAATTTCTTCGCGTTATTTTTGCTTATAAGGTGATATAACGTCTCTGTACGTTATTCATTATAATGAGACTTATGTTTCTTCAAATATAATCACAGGATTAAGAGGCGCGTTCTGGTCGTTGAATAAATATGTTAAAATCGACGTTCCGCATTTATGAATATGTATCAATGTATGTATAAAATATGTATCGATATTAATGCTGCATTCGTAACATTTGTACATTGTTTTTATACAATCAGATTAGACTAAAGGTGTCCGTGAATTTGTATTTCATCCAATAAGTGCCGTATTCGTCTAAATCGAATATTTCTTGAAAATAGGCGCTAAAACGTTATCGAACATTTAAAAAAAATATCTGTTCCCCTCGAACGAAGTTATTCTAGTCTTCACACGTTTCAAACAATTGAGTGTTCCATAAACATAGCTACGAATACAAGTCTTCCGCCTTGAAAATTTATTTTTCCGTCTATACATACTGAAGCAATCATACTTGCTGCGCAACCGGTAATTTAACAATTTATTTCCTTCTTACTTTCGGCAATTTCGGAGAGCGCTTACGAGAATTCATCCCTTCGTAAATGGAAATTATACCGGATGGTGAAACACGACACAAAGTCCATCATTGTAATTGATGAAAGTTAAAAACGCGTCTGACATCGTGGAAAGCAAAGAAGAAGAGGATAGCGAGATTTCGCAAATCCGTGACGAAGTTATGAAGTTCTCGGAAGTTTGGGCTTTATTGTATCGAACGTAGATATTATACTAGGGTTACTAGTTCGTGTAAGTACATCGTGATTAATAATTGCATGTCAGTGCATACTCATGTGCATCCGCACCTGTGTTATTGGGTGATTGCGTAGGGTCGCATTTTAAACAAAGTTATGAATCCCGCCGTACATATGAACCGTTTCATGGCGCGATGAATTTCAAATGCAATATTCGCCTAACTTTTTCGCAAAATGTCAGCATAATTCATGAACAAAACTAAAGAAAAAAAACTATTACGTAAGCGTACTTTTCAATTCATTGATTCTTATCTTTGTATAACTTTGTATTCTTGCAATGCATGGTCAGCATCTACAGGAAGTAGAGTTTACTGCGTAACAAGCAATATCTCCTTATGCTGTATCGGCAAAACATCAGTCCGTTATCATTTCATATTTTTATTGTGGCTCATTCACGAAGAATGCAGAATTTTATGTAACATATTTTTTCGAAATACCTTGCTGCATAATACGTTCAGTAAGTTATCGATACTTTTTAACATTCTTGAGAACTAATTATTTAAATTGTTCAAACTATATATTACAACGTGCCACTTAACAGCCATTTGCCTTCCACGTTTGTTAAAATTTACGACGATTCCTAAAAATACTCAAACTTTACAGCAAAAGGGTTAATTATTTTTCTCCTGCTGGTTTTCATATGGGTCTGCGTGAGTTTCGTTTTAATTTTAGATAAAAAAAAGTTTACCATCAAGGAGACGCGTATTGCGTTCACGAATAAATATTACAAGAGCGATTGCCGGAAGTACTATGAACAAGAATTCTAATACCGATGCGATTTAACTGTATCGTGAAATGTACAAGACTGTATTTAATAAAGGTATCCTTTTTCTTGATAAATGATTCTCGACAAAAATTCGCCCAAATACGCCTAAATAAGAAGTTTTAGAAAGAAATTCATTTTTTAATATTCCACATCAATATGAAGTAACACTCTACATTAGAAATGGATGACGTACTGTTTCATTGGAAATCGCAGTTTTCAAAATATCGTTAGATATAGCACCGTTAATCAGTTGTGAAAATAACACTGAAATAATTGAAACTGTAAAAATTGGACTAGTTAACGAAAGAAAATTGCTGACGGTGATAACAAATATGAACGCATCGCCCACACGACATTACAAACTGTAATTACTCGCAATCGTGCTTAGGTGTTTATTGGAAAAGAAATAAGACCTTAACGGCACGAAACTCCAAAACGTTTCAGAATTATTTGCGATTAGATTTCACGGAATATGGGAATTTCAAAAATAAAAAATTGCATGCATGTAATTTTTCTGAAGTTTACGATCATTCGAAAAACGATAATTTCACGCGCCACGGTATGCGCGCGACCAGTGTCTGGATGTTGTAACTATTGCATCCAATAATTATTAATTATAAAATCAATAAACCGTTACAATTCCTATATGAACGAACAAGTATTTTCATATTTCATACTGTTCTGAACATCGTGCAACCTGCTTGTACGTAAAAATTCGTCACAAATCAATGCACTGAATGCAATCACCTTAACCTCTCCATTCCATTCAAACGAGGCTAAGAAATTCATTTGAAAAAATTAATAAATTCATTATACCAGGTATACCATACATTAAACAAGCAGTTTCCACTAGACTTGCAGGAAATTCAAACCATCGTTATGTAACTCATTACATACTCGTACGTGAATCAAAGTTTTCTACATGCACATGCACAGCTTAAAACGATATGTCTAGTAGTCCCACGAACGTATAATAAGCCTGCTAAATAATTTACACGTGGAATACCACGTAACAGACCAAGATATTAGTGTCAAGTGAAAAAACCAAAGGAGGCATAACCCGACATAGGTGTATAGGTTAAGGCATCTATAAGCCACTTTTATCGAACCCATCGTACACATGTGGAAGCGAATCCACTTGTGCACACGTGATCGAATTTCAAGGGCTATATGTAACTATTCGCCACTGCTATCGGTGCCGGACGACTCCTCAGCTAGTTGGTCATCCAATTATTTGAACGTCATGCGCGCGGACGTAGCCTCTGACCTGAAGCTTTCGCGATCGCTCGTTTACTATCGGCTGTGAACGAGAAAAGATTGTCAACGTTCTCAGTGACCATTCGTTTATACATATATATATATTATTTTTCGCTGTACAAAAGTGCTGATTGTTAAATGGATATCTCGATGGTGTACAATTTAAAGATGTTGAACCTGTTCGAGTCTCTACTGAATATTCCTAAATTCTACTACGGGGCGCTACTGGGCATTGGATTTTGTATTTACTATCTCTGCGAGGTTGTCAGAGTAAGGAAAATAACATGTCTTGTTGCTTTTTCTCCTTTTTGCACGTTATGCCATCGTGATTTGCAACTGTCTGGTGTCTCGTTTAATTTCACGAATGATCGGAAACCAAATATCTGTATCAAATCAGTAGTCAAGTGTGTTGCGTCAACTGTCTCAATAGCTGTCTCGAACGCACGTGATATCACTTTATCTTTATAGAATGAAAGAATAACATGTAGTATCGAGCTTGCAAGAATGTATTGCAATTAATTTTTGAAATTACAATGATTCTTATATATTGAAATTGTATTTCGTATCAACTATTATCATCTGTGTATAGACTAATCGCATCAAGTTCAATCAGCGACGGGTTCAATTTAAAGTCACGTGCACATATCTTGTTGCCGTGATGCATTTTAAAGATAATTTTTCTGAAGATACCAACTGAACCTTGGAATTATTTTCGGTATAATTAAAGGCTATTGACATTTCATCATGAAGATATATATTAACCTTGAGACGTCCCCTGATTTGCAATCGGAAAAATAAATATAATCGTCTGTAGAAAATTGTATGGCAATTTACAATTGTCGAAACCGCGGTTCGATTGATTTAATATCAACCCCGAATCAAATATTTCGATGTCCGCAATTTACCGTTATTACGGACAAATTAAAATGTAGAAATTTTATTCAGAATTTTCAGTCAAACAGTGATACTTCCAACTACCGATTAGTTGCAGAAATATTTTTTTTACGTATTTGAAAGCAGTAATATTTTAACATGCTGTGTTATCAGGATTTCCGTGATACCAATAGTTCAAACTCTCGCACGTCCCTTCATAGGCTATACGAGCTGCGAGATGTACGATATATTAATTTGACCTTAAAACTCCGAGGCATTTGCCCGAACACAATGCGTGATGGTGTTGTGTGAGCGAATCACACATAGGTAAAATCAGACTCGGTGAATAGTCAATTATAAGGAATAATGCAATGTTTGAATAGAAAGATTTATCATTGTATATCATTCTTCATTCGGCAAATAAAATAAGTTAAATGTTTAATTTTTATAATTCTTACGACATAGCTGAAATGCTTTAAATTAAAAGGAAGATAGTATTTAATATCGGAAGTATTATTTACAAAAAGGAAAAGATGGAATATAGCATTACTTTTTCGTAAAGATTATTTTAAACAAAATACATCCATTCTCGTATGTAATACGAAAAATGTCATACGTTCCTATATATTTGCACGTTTTTATTGTATAGGGTACACCATTTTTCTTTCGCAAAATTTCACTACTACATAGTATAAACAGGATTAATAAAAATGCAATAAGTAAACACAAGACTTTACATACTTCATTAAATAGCTGTAACAAAAATGATAACAGATCGGTATTTTCTTGACACAGCATAAAGATATTGCCAATATTTATTTCACATGTTGTCATAAACTCATTTATGTAATAAACTCCACAGCCTGTAGTCATCAATTCTATATTCATAGCACATATTGTAAATAAAAATAGCTACAGTATTTTATAAATTCACAAATTAATTGATTACTTAGTATTTATGTATTAATTGCATGTTGATCAATACCGAATTCTGATATTAATCAGTGATATGCTTGATTAGATTTGATATTATTTTTATAAAATTAACTTATTTTTGTGATCTTATTTTGGCAGTTTAAGAATTTCATTATAAAATGTAAATAATAATTCAATGTAAAGTATAAATACTGTCTTGTGCTACAATTTCATTGCATCTCTTCAGATATATTGTTAAAGAGGAAAATTGAATTCACATTGATCTTAATGCACACACTTCAAAACTAATGTAAATATTTAACATATGTAAAAAGTAATAAGTATATGATTTTTAGACACCATTATTGGTATGCTCAAATGGCCCATTCCGGTTGTTTTTGGAGGAGCATGTGCCACTTGTAAACAATAAATTTTGGCCGACGTTATGGTGCTTTGAGTCTAGAGCACAAACTATTCTAGCTAGCATTCTTAGATCACGACTTTTACCAACCATTCAGTATCGCAGGTTGGTAGGTAGATTAAAGATTTAATAAAAGATGTTAGATAATTATACATTAAGCAGGGTATATTTAATATAAAATATTGTTTTCACCGTGAAGAAATGTATATAACATTTGAAAGAATTACACATTATATAATATATTGTTAATTTTTTTATATTAGTAAATACATTAATTTTATAAAGCATGCAAATTGGTTTAAGATATATTATTGAACTTGATATGATAATTAGATTGTAAGAGTAACTATGTATTAAGCTCTTACATTTTTATTCCACTTAACTGATATTTATGCAGAGAAATTTTGACTTTATCCGATGGAGGTGAAGTAGCTCTAGACTGGGCAGAAGAAGGATGTTCTTCTACTTCCCCTCTTGTAATAATTTTGCCAGGACTCACTGGTGCTAGTCAGGCAGAGTATATTAAGTGCCTTGTCTCTGCTGCAAAAAAAGTTGGTATACGATGTGTAATTTTCAACAATAGAGGATTAGGAGGCATTGAATTAAAGGTATACAGTTCAAAATTTTCGTTCTACATGTATTAAAGTCTCAAATATATCAGCTTTGAATTACTTAAGTTAAAAGTCACAAATTATTATAAAATCTACAAAGAACTGTTATTTCTGTTTCATCATTGTAGACTCCACGGATGTATTGTGCTTCAAAGAGCGATGATTTATCAGAAGTTATCGAACATGTTAAGAAATTGCATCCTCATGTGCCTTTGGGAGCAACAGGCATCTCAATGGGAGGGTAAATAATTCTCTTTTGATGATAAAACTTTGGTATGCAAATGAAGTATTCAGTTGATTAATAATGCTTGTCATACGATCAAAAGATCGTTTTTTTTTAATATGTTATAGAGAATTATTTGTAACATAAGAAGCATAATATTAATGAAATAACGTTATGCTTGTAACTGATGATTCTTTTTTATTTTCACAATTTCCCAGATTGATCTTAGGTAATTATTTAGCAAGCCAAGGAGTAATGGCTGGAAGAAAATTAAAAGGTTGCCTTATCATCTCAGTACCATGGAATGTTTTTGCTGCAACTAAAAGTACCGAAGAAAATTACTTCAACTTGATGCTAAACAAATATTTGGCTAGCAATCTTTGCCAAAATCTGCAGCGCCTAGACGGCTCCACGAAGGACTCTTTCTCCGATATAGAATTTGATACTGTCCTAAAGGTGAGTTTAATTTGTTTGAAACGAATATATTTTTTTATTTAATCATGTGCTCATTATACAAAGAAGTACGAGCATTTAAATGATGTAATCTTCTTGTACATTTACAAGAGTCAAACGATACGGGAATTCGATTCGCATTTCACGGCGAAACACTTCGGCTATAAAGATGTAGAGGAATATTATTCCAACGCAACACTCCATGATAAATTGCATTTAATCGATGTGCCATTATTGTGCCTTAGTGCCGCGGATGACCCATTTCAGCCTCTACAGGGTAAGTGTATGCAATTTCGATCGTGAAAGAATTATAGTTCTTATAATTCACCATGAAATTGATGCAACATTTTTCTCTTTTCATTTCTACTAACGATATAACAAATAGATAAGACAATTTCTATTTAATTAAAATAATTTATCATTATAACTGTCCAGCTATACCCTTAAATGAGATAAGGAAAACGAAAAAGGTGGCAGTCGTTGTAACATCGCGTGGTGGACATATTGGTTTTTTAGAGGGTGTATGGCCAGTCAAAGAAGAACAATACATGGGAAAATTCTTTTCCCAATATTTCACAGCTCTGTTCACTGGAGGTCTAGATTATCAGGCATTGTGACATATTTCACAGCTCAGTTTCAAAACGGTATTATTGATATTAAAATTTCGACTTATATGTGACTATTATTTAGACACACAATGATGTATCCTGATGATAGTTACCAACTTGTTTTTAACAAAGATGTTACGTACGCGACATCGATGGTGATAACTGTTACGAATTTCTAGACTTACTTACGTAAAAATGCCGTAGCTATTATCGAAAAAAAGCAGAGGCTTCAATATCGTTTACTTCGATATTTATTGTAGCAAATTTTTCATAATTCATAAAAGGACACAGAGTTTTCTTATAATTTCTATACTTTTACGATAGTACTACGATATAACGAAATTTTACAAGTGTATTATCACTTGCATGTTTATTTATATAAATCATTTTTTATAAAAGAGACAAGCTGAAAGACGATCAGAATGTTCATTTTGATGAAAAATATTAATTAAATTAATTATACTTACTTAATCGAGGATAATTAGTTTGGAAAATTGAATACCTCCGATTGTTATAAATGCAATGAATTCTCATGTTTTGCCTTGTATTTTTGCATTTAAAAAAAAGCATATCACAAAGCAGTCTTTAAAATGAATGGCGGCAGTTAACAAGAGATGCCAATATAAATATGATATATAATATCAATCATATAGCATCAATTGTATTAAAAATACAATATAATACCATAGCATTAATACTTTTGACAAAGAACTCCGAGAAATATATAGCAATTATGAGAAATATATTTCTATGTAGACAAATATGTATTTTAATAACAAAATATATTAGTTATAATATTGTTTAATAAAAGATGCGCACATTTCTTACAAATGTTAATGTCGTATTAATAAATAAAAGTTACTAATTCCGTAGTAATAAAATGATAGCACATTAAAAAAAAATCTATTTTCTCGTCATCTCAGAAAAAGCAGGAACTTATAAATTATAGAAATTTTTATTCAGTTACAATAGAAATGTTTGTTATAAAAGAAATCGCTGAAAAGCATACGAGCTTCGTTTGAAATTATATTTTGCCGTGCACAAAATAATTACGTAAAAAATATTTCTCACACTGTATCACATGAGTATTTTTTGATCATTTCAAGATGTATGCAAAACACAGAAAGATTTAATCGATATCCTTGCTTCGTATTACACCTTAAATTCTAGTCCCAAAGACTTGACAATAAACGCCAGAATATCTGCATATTCTTCGATCTGAAAGAAAAACAATCTTGTTAGTGCACATTATATAATAATATGTATACTTTCAACGATTTAATCGCGAGATACAGACGACTTTCATAACTGGCTTTCCACTGCCATGCCCTGCCTTCGAATCTATTCTAACAAGTAGAGGATTCGTTTGGTGTGGTACTTTCCCAAGAGTATGCTGCAATGTTGCTATGAGCTTAAGGCTATGCAGCGGTACTACACGATCATCATGATCTGCAGTCAGCAATAGTGTTGCAGGATACTGTAATCCATTATCTGGAATCTTTACATTGTGTAAAGGAGAATACTTTAAAAGATTTTCAAAATGCTTCGGGTCATCGGAACTACCGTAATCAGATACCCAAGCACCACCAATCGTGAATTTATGGAAACGCAACATATCCATCACTCTGCAATCAAATCGGAAGTGTTAATCTACGGAAGTCATCAAAATCTATATACTAATATTATATGTTGTTATTACACTTTATCACTAACCCAACTTGAGCAATGGCAGCACCAAATAAATCAGGTCTCTGATTTATACAAGCAGCAACCAATAAACCTCCGTTGCTTCCGCCCAAAATGCTTAATTTCGATGGCGTGGTATAACCATTTTCTATGAGATATTCGGCTGCACATTGAAAATCGTCGAATACGTTTTGTTTATTGAAGAAACATCCATCATTATGCCACTTTTCTCCATACTCGCTAAGGTGTATTATATTTTTGAAATATCACACAATCGTAATATACGTTAGGTCAACGGTGTTATTCGCTTTTTATCTTACCCTCCTCCACGGATATTTGCAACAGCTAGAACTCCGTTTAAATGTTGAACAAAAACGAGTTTAGTGACACTAAATGTTGGTTGAATGCTCACATTGAAGCCTCCATAACCATACAATAAAGCTGGCATATTGTTATCCAAAACTGCATCCTAAATGCACAGCTTATTATTACTGCCGTTATACTCTCCTAGTGTACTCGGATCATAAAGATACTTACGTGTTTCATTACAACAAACATGGGAATTTGTGTACCATCCTTACTTGTATAAAATATTTGACTAGTTTTATATAAGCTAGGATCAAAGTTCTTTACCTTGATCTCTCGCAATACCTGTTAACATATCGTTCCTTTAATATAAATTTTACTCATTGTCGTTAACGTAATATTTTGTAAATTACATTGGTCACTGACCTGTGGATCTTCTTCTTCCTTAAGATCAGTTCTATATATAATACCAGGTATTAAGAAAGACGTAAACTGATAAAATATTTCAGAATATTTCTTATCTCCTGAAAATCCAACTATTGTACCAACATCAAGGGGGAATGTTCTAAGTACATTACCGTCCTTTAGACTGTGCAATTGTAAAATATTCTGCAACGTTAAGTCTCTGATATTCTTCACCGTTTTATTACTTCTTATTTTATCGAAATAAAAATTGATAATTATAATCTTTATTCACCTTAACATCCTGGATATAACAGGCTACAAATTTGTTTCCATCAACAGCATAGACCCAATCTAGTACATTATCGGGATGTTCGGGTAAAAGAACGACCCAGCTTTCTTGCTGATAATCTAATAAGTCTATAGCTATCAATTTGAAATTGGGTGCATTTTTATTTGTTCGAAATATAGCCTTGGTACCATCATTTGTTACATACTGCATGAAAAAAAAAAGAATTAGTAGTTAATTGAAGGCACAAGAAGCTCGAAATAAAGTGTAAATATGTTACTAACGTCATAATCAGCTTCAAGTTTATCAACTACTTGAGTTAAATGCAATTTTTCATTTAAGCTCATTCCTGGCTTTAATTCAGTAAAATAAACTAAATTATCTCTACAATCCTTTACAGTTGTAATGATTAGCCATTTGCCACAGTCAGAAACTTGTGCAGATCTAATAATAATAATAAATAATAAATAAGGCTAAAGCATTAATTCACTCGGGTCTATTTATATGAAGTTTTTCATAAATATTTGTAGTTTCACGTAGTTTGAAACATATACATAACTATATCACTCACATCCTCCATAAAGGTTCTTCTGGGAACTCAACTACAATCGCGTCGTCCGATTGTGGAGAGCCTACTACATGATAGCATAACTTCTGATCACGATTACCCTCAGTTTCTGACCCATCTGTTTTACCTTTCTGATCACGGTAACATGCATAGAAAATTCCACGATTATCATGAGTCCATGTCATACGAGAAAACTTTACTTTTTCCAAAATTTCCGGATATTTTTCTCCTATATAAAGTATAAAATGATAAAAGTTTACACATTAACGATTGCCCTATGATTAAAGACCATTCATTCATACCAGTTTTAGCATTTAGAAAGTGAATTGTACACCAATCGGAACCACTACTGGATAAAGCATATGCAAATATGCTGCCATCTTCGCTAAATGCGCTACCTGTAATTGCTACAGTACCATCTTCCGACAATGTGTTTGGGTCTATAAATATTCTCGGCTCGCTCTCCAACGTGTCTTGCACATACAAAACACTGTAAAGTAATACATTTTTATATCTTCATGAAGATTCTTGGTAATGTTTAGATCTGTTACCTTTGGTTTTGCAAACCAGTATTTTTATAAAAATAATATTTATCTCCATGTCTAGCAGGACATGAATATTTTGGAAAGTCCCATAATTGTTTTAAACGATCATAAATATCTTGGTGCGTTTCGCACGAAGCTAAGTATGGTTTTGTAATAGAATTTTGGGCATCGACAAATGCCTTTGTCTCTTCTGAATCCGGATCTTCCAGCCATCTGTATGGGTCGGATACCTAAAGATTTATATTATACTTAATGCCTTCATCCACGTTATCTGTGTACAGGGCGTTATCTTACATAATTTGCATGGTAAAACAAATGCACAGCATTTTTTGCAACAATTAACATATATTTTTGCACAAATATTATAGAATTTAACATTATATTTTGAGCCTAATGTAATAAAAATATTTTAATTTAATCATAAAATTAAAATCGTTAAATTTTTTCAATTTAATCATCAAATTAAAATCGTTAATAATAAATCGTAGAAAACAATTAATACCCCTTCGGATAGTTTCATTAAGAATTATTTTTTTTAATATTTCATTCTGCTTATTCTAACCTCATTTCCATGATAATGATCGACGACGGTTTCGTCACGTCGTGCTTCAGGGTATTGTAATTTTCCCATAATTTTTAAATTATCAGAATCTGTTTCTTTCGAATGGTTGGACACCTAAGATATCGATGAAGCAGTACGATGAAATTAATCGTGGTAATATTAGCATACAATAAAGTATGCCACAAAAATCTTACTTGAATGGTGGAAAAGGCTGATATACGATTAAGTTGAATTCGGTTACGAGGAGTACGTTCTAGTATACTCTTGTAGGTAATACCTGGGACCTTACGCAAATAAATTTTTTGCAACGTATTCGCAATAAGTGACGTAGCTATAACACGCATTATTCACGCATTATTCACGCGGCACCTCTTTTATATCATTTCAGTGTTTTTTTATCGCACCAAAGCGCTTTTGTTATCAATGTGCGCCAGGTGTATCACAGTCCGATGTCCCTGTTGTCAGTAGATAGCATTAAAAAATTCTTATTAACGATAGCAGATTTTAATTGGTATATCTGACGGTGACTTGAACGATTTGCAATGTTCTTATAAACAAAATAAAAAAGACTTATCCTAATGATACTGGAAAAAATTATCCGCTGTAGGGCGATTCAATAAATACTTTCTAAAATATACAATATTTATATAGCATTGTTTATCGTATGTTTAACACAAAGAAAAATGCGAAGATAATAATTATATGACAAATACGTTGTACATATGTAGATTGTTAATTATAATAATAAATGTGCATCCAGAGACAAAGTAATTTCTCGAAGTTACATGAACAACGGGCAATACAATGTATTATAAGAACTGTATACTAAGTAAGCTTTAATTAAAATGCAATTAGAATCGAGGTCTTAAGAGCAGATACTATGTAGCAACAAGCGCAGAAAAATCTGTAAAAAAATTCATGGAGATTATCTGCTGTTACAATATGAATCAGGAAGTATGGATAGTTTTAGAAATCATACGTTAGTGATGCAGTTACGAATTCATCATTAATATTAAGCATGGGAGGCGGAAGGGTACGGGGAAATATTCTTATCAATTGGCCTTAATTGCCCCCCTTCATAGTGCTGATATTAACTAACACGTAAACGTGACTTTTCACGAGATGTGACTGGCCAGCAATATCTTGGAGCTACAGTGTCGTATGCCATATCAATACGAAGTGTATTTATATTAACCGAAAAATGATAAATAAGTCAAACAAAAATTTATTTCACTTTTCCAAATCCAAATAAAGGGTAAATTTTATTATTAATTCAATACCGTATCTTCGTCTCTCGTAAGGCATATTACTCACGTTTCTTTCGAACTTACGAAACTATATTTATACATAATATCAATATACATTTAAAAATAAATCTCGTTCTATACTTTTAATAGATGAAAAGCTTCTTTTAAACATTCAACGAGTTATTGACTCTTCAATGAAATCAAGCTATCTAAATTTGAATTTTGATAGAACATCAAGATGTACATATAAGCGTATGAGTTCTTAACGAAATCCTACTTAATGAAGATTATTCATATAAATGTTTCGATTTAACACGTAATTATTGCTTTCAATA
Organism: Cerceris ruficornis; assembly: GCA_963989415.1. Taxonomy (NCBI): domain Eukaryota; kingdom Metazoa; phylum Arthropoda; class Insecta; order Hymenoptera; family Crabronidae; genus Cerceris; species Cerceris ruficornis. The sequence goes on from OZ022523.1 coordinate 9,775,932, forward strand.
AACTGTAATGAAGTGAAAAAAATTTCCACGGGTATGTATCTTAGTGTTTACGTGCCTGAACTAGGCACTGCGGGGGGGTTAGGTGGATCATAAAGAGTAGCAGAGTTGCGTTGCGCTGATATCACGCGCAGGTCGGATGTACTTTGTGCTGCGAACCTAGATAACCTCTCGTGTGTGTTAAAAGCTCTCCCCTCTACTTTCTCCGATCACACGGCGCTCATATAACATCAAAAGGCAACGGTTAAGTATTCATTACGAATCGACAAGTGCATCGGTTAATTTCGAATTACTTCTGTAACTCGGTTACCGTTAACAAAGTGTTTAAACCGTTCGGAGAGGACCGTGTAGTTTAACCTACGAAACGTAACCTATAGCCCGCGATAAAGAGGTCGTTAGTACTACGTGTAACTTCCGCCGCGGGTAATTTAAATTTTTCCTTTCAAATTGTCAGCACACGGAGGAATGCAAAAGGACTGCCGAGACTGTTTAGGTATCCGATACCGTATAAATTCCCTGGATCAAACGTGGAAGTGGTTGCATCAAACTATTGCTCTTCACGACTATCTGATCTCTATCACCGCAAGTCAATCCGATTTCTCTAGAGATCTCTGCCACTAGGGCTGCTATCTGCAGACAAAAATATTAACCGCTACCAAGGCTGATTTCGCCACGAATTGAGGTAACCAAGAAAAATTACCTCGTAAGATTATTAGTCAAAGACTGATTTCGTGAGCCAGTTACGTATCATCGTTACCAGGGAAGACGGTTTTTGGTACCGTGATAGAAATTTCAAATTACTCGATCAATCAACGAAGAGACACGATTTTATAAATCTCCAACGACGAAAATGTCTCTGATAAGTAGATGCATGATTGCCGTTAAACGCGGCGCTCTATCTAGCAATGTACATCAATTGTCAAGATATTCAACGAGTTTCAACGAAACCAGAGACGACCCTAACGATTCTATTAAAAAGTCAGTATTCATATCGCAATCCACGGATGTGTTCACCAATTTAGCATTGGAGGATTGGTTCTACAGAAACTATGATTTTACAAGACATCACGTGTTGCTTTTGTGGCGTAACGATCCGTGTGTAGTAATTGGACGTCATCAAAATCCGTGGATCGAGCATAACGTCCAAGCGGCTGAAAAATGCGGCATTGCGCTGGTACGCCGAAACAGCGGCGGCGGTACTGTCTACCATGACAATGGCAATCTCAATCTGTCCTTTTTTACACCACGAGAACGATACAATAGAAAATACAATTTGGGAATTATAATGAGAGCATTGTATCGAGAATGGGGCTTAAAGACTGACATGAATAAGCGCGAGGATATAGTCGTCGAAGGAGAGTTTAAAGTATCCTTTAATGTAAGATTCTATAATACGATGTATACGACATTTATTTCTTTTTTTTTAAAGTGTGGAATGTTCGGAAAATATGTTTGAAATAAACGAACGATAGAATTTGTCTTATTACATAGGAAAATTGACGAATAATGACATATAAAATTGTTTGTTTTATAAAGCAGATAATATGGCGCACGGATAACGGCCATTACAAAATTACAAAATGTACGCTCCTTTGCCGGGCGATTTATGCATTGGAATGCATTTAGATTTCGTATTTAAAGATATGTATACATGTATTTCTGTAAATGTACGCACATTACAGGCATATGTATATACATGTCGTATATTTATTTAAAATTGTGAATATATATTGCGTACATATATGAATGCATGTACGCACGCGCGAGCGCGAATACAAAACATTGCGCGTCGTGTGTTCTGTATCTCTACAGTCGCATCGCCGGCTGTAAAAACAAACGGGCAAACAACCGTTGAACGTTCTTATCGTTTATTTTTTTTATATTAAAAGTACAAGTATTAAGATATATATATAAATTAATTATTTAGAGCAAATTATACAAAAAGGAATGTTCCACACTCCACGAAATAACCGAACGTTTATATTTCCTTAACTATCACGAAACTAATTTGACAGGTATCTGGTACAGCTGCAAAATTAGGACGACCCAATGCTTATCATCACTGCACGCTATTGGTCAATGTAAACAAATCAGCTTTAAGCTTAGCTCTTGAAAGAAAAGAGGTATGCTTTTTTAACGATAATCGCGAAGTTATCTGTACAAAGTCTACCGAGTAGTCAGTCATTATTTCTTATAGTATACATATCATTGTTTGTAGTATATATTACAGACTACATGTACCGAGTATCGATAACAATCTTATAACATATACATCGACGTATATATCTACATATATCTACACATCCTCCCCTACGAACTAATCGTGTATATTGTGTTACAGAATGATATACAAACAAATGCCACCGTATCTACGCGTTCTCCAGTGAAGAACTTGGTAGATATAAATTCACACATAAGCATGGATAAGCTCGTCAATGCTGTGGGATGGGAGTATCTTCGCACGAAACCTCTTGTTCTTGAAGATGGAGGTCAGGATTATATACAGCGACAGAAAGGATTCCAATTTATTAATCCCACCGAAGATTGGTTTCCAGGTATGGGAATTTACGATGAAATAATTTCATTATTTTACGTATACGCACGATATTACACATAGGATTATATACTACACTTTATACTATATATACAGTAAACTCTCGTACGACGCGATTGATACGTTGCGCGTTGTATGAATTCGCGTTATAGGAAATCACGCTGCACGATAAGTTCGTATCGTGTGACGTGAATAATTTCAAACGATATATTTGCGAAAATTGTTACTCTGCATATTTTTTATTTTCGATGTGTCATCAAATAGGACCGGTATACGTTACTAATTCGTCGGACGTTCATTCAGTAGTGTTGCTCATACAGATACGTTGAGATTAGCAGCGTCAAAAAACAATTGTGAAATATAAAAAATCAACAAAGATGAAGAAAACAGTGTGATATTGCACCAAAGTTTATCTAAGTGTAAAATGCAGGGAATTCTTGTATTCAGTTACATATCGCGTTTTATAAGACATCGAGTTGTACGAAAACGGTGGTTGCAATATCTCTGGCGCGTTATAGGAATTCGCGTTAAGTCGGGGGCCTACTGTACCATAATATAATATGTAGTATATAATATACTGAAATCGTATACATACGATTACCGTTACAAGTGTCTGTGTGTATTTACATTTACTTATTGCACCCATTATTTACAGGACTTGAAAAATTGAAAAGTGAGTTTCGTTCGTGGGAATGGAATTTCGGTAAAACCCCGAAATTCACGGTGACCCGAGTTCTTGATGTTCCCGGTCAAAATGGTAAATTCCATCAGCTTAATCTAACGTTGGAAATACAAAATGGTATCATCGACGAGATCCGGATGAGATTGCCGGTTGGTTTAGTACCGGGTGACTTCAGTCAAGACGCGAGCGTGATAACTAATCTTCGTGGCACGAGATACGACCACGAAGTTACGGAAAATATAATCGCCGCTATTGGTTGCAAGACCGTTACCTTAAGTACGACCCAGAATGTTGATAAAAGCAATATGGTTGCTACACAATGATTAGTCACACCGGACAATAACAATGGTCGTGCCTGAATCGCAACTGTGTTCAATCTAAAATCGTAAAATCGTTGTTTGTAAAAAATAGGACTTTTATAGTGTTTTATAGTGTATCATAGGATTTTTCATACTAAAGACTTATTATTGTTTATATGTGTGTAATGTAGAATGTATAAGATAAAACAAGATAATGTATTGTAGATCGTATATCATATTTTTATATTTTTGCACTTTTAACGTGCATACACGATTTCCATAAATCGTCTGTGTTAATAAATTTTTGTTAATGTTACCAAAAAGAACAAGGGAGGAAACAAGACAACTTTATTGATCGATCGTTGCCGATCCAAGTCTTTTAAATATTTCGACTAGTTTAAACACGTTGGTGGCTATATTTCCACATTTATTCGGAATAATACCAATGGTTCATCGATGTTTGATGTGTAAAAATATCTACACGTATGTATATCATTTACAAACACGTCATTCAAGAGATATATAAAGGAAACTGTTTGAAGTTTCGGCTGTGTGAAATAATTTATACAAAATTCATCAGGGGTCTCAACCCAGTCACAATACAGGAACAAGTTACCTTCAGAAGTTACGTGTACGTCCCGCTACATCCGGCGTTATTGTTATTTAAATTTCTCGCGTTCGACGAAGAACCATAAAGTCCTGGCCGTAACATAACTTCACGATATGGTGGTGGAGGTGTATCTGGACAGGACACCAAGTCCGTATTGTTACCGATAGTAAGATCCTGAAAATGCCATAGATCCAACAGCAAAGAAAGCCTTTGAGAATCGTTGCTGGTTCGTTCGCGATGTCTCCACCATCGATAACATGAAAAGTTTCCTGTCAGCCAAATATAAGAAATAACAATGCTACTCGCGCTACCAAGTATAAAGCCAATGATAAGGAACCAAAATGGCGACATATCCGCAGAATGTTCTAGATTCCTATTATTCCTGGAATTTTCGCACATCGATACATTCTTTTCGTTTGATCGTGTCGAATGAGTGTTCGCAGAATCGGACGTTTCGACATCGTTGTTTGTGTTTGTCGAATGATGATCATTTTCTAACCTCACTGGCGGTCGAAGGATCATCTTTTCAAACTTTTTCTGCCCTGCTGTTTTACCACATACTGCGTTAAATGCTATCTTTTTACGTATGAGATATGCTTGCACATTGTACATAACATTGTTGCAAGACCATGGGTTCCTAAAAAAAGATCCGATATTAAAGAGTTTTATAGAATTGCTTTCACCTTATGGCCATGTATCTTCATATGGTAAAATTGCACGGTATACTAAAATTGTATATACGACGTGAAAATTGGATAACTACTTCGATGCAAGTAATGAAGATTTTAGTAAACAAAAATGTTTATTGTTATGGTTATTCCAAGTATCACGTTAAAAATGTTGAAATTATATGTGAAGATTCTCGCATACCCATCTAATGATAACTTCTTCAGAAAGTGAAGCATATGTAAGGCAACGCTATCAATCTGAATCATCAAATTGTTCGAGAGATCTAGATTACCAATATTCGTTAGTCCATTGAATGTATCCAAAGGTAAATGACTAATTTGGCAGAAATCCAAGTATAATTCCTAAATAAAAATTAATTTCGTATTATGAAAGAATAATCAGTGATTACAAGCAGAAAATATAATTTCAATGGATAAAATGCACTTCACGTCTATATAAATTAATGCATTGCATTGCAAATTCGTCTAAACGATTGTTAACGTTTTACGTTAAGTTGGTAGATAATAGTGTCGATAAATTCACAAATGTATTCGCAAATAATTATCAAGAGATTTTCATCATTACCGTCAGCGAAGAAGATCGTAATTTCGGTACGTGCGTATTGAAATTGTTTTTCGACAATTTTACGATCCTCAGGCTTCTGCTATCGACGAAAACGTCCGACAAAATGTAATAAAGATGATTCCGAGACAGATCCAAAATAGTTAACTCAGCAAGGCCATCGAACGCATTTAATCCAATTTCACTGATTGAATTCCCCGAAAGATTCAGGTATTTCAATCTCGTTAATCCTGCATTCTAAAACAAAGATTTTTCTTATTTTTTTCTTCTCCAGGAATATTCTATTTCTTCTAATGTTTTCTTCATCTTCAGAGAACGTTTGACAACAACTTATAATGGCATAGTTCATTAACATGGATCATTTGATGCAATAATTGCGTAATTATACCTATTATAATAATAAAGAAACCGTTTAACCGACCGGATACAACGTTGAAATTTATGGATTCATCGTTTGCACGTGAACATCTACTTACCGCCAAATCGAAATTATTTAATGAAGATATCGAATTGTTTGACAAGTCCAGAGCTTGCACGCTATTTGGTACACCTGTGTGTATGCTATAAAGATGGCGTCCTATGCAAGAAGCACGTTGCAACTTGTACCAAATGTCACACACACAATACGTGGGACATAATTCCGAAGATTGTACAGCGGCTATGATACCACTCCGTTCGAACACAAACGAAAGAAATAAACAAAGGATGATGCCACTATTCATGATAGGATCGCCGCAATTAAGCGGGATGTACTTTGAAAAAATTGTTGTACCGATTCTTTGACAAATGATGTGGATCTGGTAAATTCACTTCTGATAGGTTCTCGGTACGTTTTCACGACGCTACGATTACGGTGGTAAGGTAATCTTATCTTAAAACACGCCTATGTGTATCGTATGGCTGTATTAGCGATTGAGATACGTCATCATAGCCTCTGACGCTCTTCCCGCTTTTTTTTTTCTACCTGAGAAACGTTATTACAAAGGATATATCGGTACATTGTAAAGTGGAAATAGGAAAATGAATGTGATTAGTCCCTGAGTGTTCGGTAAATTTCGTCCGGTGACTCCCTTGGACTTTTCGATGGTGTATTACGGTAATGACGGTAATAAAAGTATATAATGGAATTTTCTTCAGAAAAATGTAAAGAAATTACCGTTAAGTATTAGACCACTCTTGTCAGGCCTTTTGTGCCAATTCTTTCGAACTTACTGACACGCCTTGTGAGCAAGAACAATAGAATATCGTAAACAGGGGGTAATTCTTTGAAAAACAACCTCACCACAAACCAAAACCGATGACCGCGATAAATTCGAGCGTCGCGAGAAGGCTGCCGATGGCCATAGAAAACAGAAATGAATTTTATCGTGGCCGAAAAAGTTTTACACAAATAAAGGATCGAGTTAAAAGATTGGTAAGAACTTTTATAAAATCTACTTTATTTTACGATTGCATATACACCGCTGAACTAGATGACTTTAAAGCCTCAACGATTAATTTGTCAAAATTGAAACTGAGCCGACGAGCAATTGTTAAAAACATTGATATTCCTTCAAAGATCGTATGTTTTGTATTTTTCATTTTGAAAATAGGCTACTCGCATGGACATAAAACTCTTAGCTGGGGAATAAGTTTTAGTGTGTTGATGTCACGATAGAAAGGATTAAGAAGCTGATGTAATTTTTATGATCTGAAATTTTACAGTTATATGTCTATACCGTATGTATACATATATAAAATTAACGCGTCACCTAATAACGTTGTATTTAAAGATGAAATATGTTTATAACGTTGGGATTTCTTAAAAGACAGATGAAATTTAAAATTCCTTTAGTGCATCTATCTGTGAGATCTATACACACTATACTTTCCTAATGTTTTACATAATAACAAAGGGGTGAAACATCCGATACTCTCACGATAATAGAAAGCCGCATCTTTTTATTTGACAGAGAGAATGGCAGTTGGTAACAGTTAAATGTTATTCATTAGCCCTTGGCACTTCTTCGTAGCTAGACGAGGGGGTAGTGTTCAGTGAGCTAACAGCGCAGCATTTATTGCGCAACATCCACGGAAATAAATCTAGGATAGGCTGCTGAGAACGCGTGGACCGTTGCCTTCTATTCGGCCTTACCATCCCTCTCCCCTGCCCCTTCGCATCTTCCGGCCATTTTCATTGCTCGTCCTCCACGCCGCCATGACGAGCATACGGCATGGCACTGCAAGTGCCTCACCTTCACTATCACCGTTGCACAGAATCGATATATCGATGTAACGATGTGCATCGGAGTCGATCTGTGGACTAAATATTTATGATTTCATATTCTTCAGCAACACTGACAACGAAGAAACAATCGTAGTCGTACGTTATAGAGTGTACAAGAGCATGGTATTACGCATCGGCTAATAAAATGCATTGCCACTGTCAGAGACCATCCACTCTCTCGTCTTTCGTCACTGGCGCCCTCAGCTGACTTTCAGTATTAAATTTGACGGTATTGCAATGAAATATCATGCCGATCTTGGCTGTCATATTTGACGAGTATTAAATTACGGTAGCGGCATTAAGCCGGCTCGATGTAAAAATTGACGCTGACGAATTTCACGAAGGTTACGATCTCCAATTAATTTGATTTATTTCAATAAACAGTCCGTATCTGTTTTGTAAATAAATACTGCGCACATATTTGTGTTATTTAAATCGTGGAAGTATCTTTGAGGGTAAGATTCTTTGCGATACATTCTTCGAATTTGAGCGTCGCGTAAAGATACTCCACTCGCCGTGTGTCGTCACCAACCTTCTCAGCTGACGTAAAATGGCCGACATCTACTGTCAGCTGAAATGCGAACGAGACTTTCCTCTGCTAAAACACGATTTACTTTCGTAAAACGTGCATTCGCGTACTTCGTACACGTCCTGTTTGACGTTCGATACGAAATACTTCGGATGACGGAAGTATTTCATTAAAAATACGAAACAGTATGGCATTGCAGCGGTAGTAAGAGCATCTGATACAATGACGCTCTTTGACAAGAGCTTCGTAACATCGGCAGACTGATCACTCGCTTGAATTTCGTCACTGACGTTCACAGCTGATGACAAAATGACCGCCTTATGCATTTAACGCTAACAGCTGATTACAAAAGACGCGAACATGGAAATTCTGCAAGATCATACTTTTTATTCATTTTTCGATGGAAAATCGACGAAACATATAAAATTCGTGCATGATTCGACACGGTATTCACGTAAGTCGGTATACTTCGCTTACGAGGAAAAAGAGAGGAACGCTAGAAGGGACGCCGAGTACAGCCGTACGAAAAGAGGAGAGGGCAAAGAAACTGGAGTGTCTCCCGAAGCGAAGCACTTTGGCTAGGGTTCTAGCTTGCGATTTTTTCCCGTTCTTCTCGTTGTCCGGGCGGTCGGCCAATGAGAGTAAGTAGGTCAGCGCGAACGGCCAATCGGTGCTCGAGGCCGGGTCACGTGGGTTTGTTGTTATCTATCAGCTGTTTTTCCCGGGCGGGCGGGCGGCCGGCCGGCGCAGTGAAAGCCGCTTGGTAGTCTGGCCTCAGTCCCTCCCGGTCGCTCAGCTGTGCGTCACATGTCGGGTACCGCGAGTCCTACTCCTGCCTGGATATCATCGAATCGTATACCGCTCGCTCGTTCAAGCAGTCGCATAACGTCGGATTTACTCTTACCGGCGAGCTTCAGTCTTGTATTATGCTGTCTGCCGCGTGCACGCCAACGAATTATTACCAATCGATCTCTAAGTGCCTCGAACATGCGGACGGCGTGACGAACACGGGCGACGGTACACGCCGCTTTGTTGATACGTTGAGTTCTGTGTTCAGGCCGCGAAGGCCACCGCGTCCATTCTCGGTCTAGAGTCGATCCAACTTTAATCGCGTTCTCACGCAAAACTACCGTTCTACTCGGTGTGTACGATTTGTGTCGCAAAACAATGACCTAAAACGTAAACGCATTCACGAAGTTCGGTAAGCCAGTAGAAGTTATTAAGCGTCGTGACGTAGCGGGCCAGTGTCTCATTTCCGGGAGTGATTTCCAATGGTCGGAGTCGAAACGTACAAAACAGCGGATCGTGTAATTCGTGTCCATTGAACGTCGAACACTCGAATTACGCGTGTGCGGTTAATTACCACGACTTTGTTACGATACAACTGAAACTAATACGTTGACACAAGTTCGTATATCGTTCCACGTTCAGCCAATAAACAAGTGGTTCCATTTATCGTGTTATTCCGCGTCATTTCGAAAGTAAAGTCACAACGCAACGGGAAGAATCAACGTCAAATGACCTTCACGAGAGACGTTTCGTCGCAATATCCTGTGACCCTACAGACGCTACGAAGATTTCAATAAAGGCCAGTGCGTCACTCGGACGCGGATATTTACAAACACATCACCGGGAAGTCGTGCATCGGCAGAAATTGCGAATAATGTCGACGGGCAAGAGGTTAGCGAAACGCAGCATCATTGGCACCAGAGTGTGCGCTCCCGGCGAAGACGGGAAATACTACAGCGGCGTAATACACGCCGTGAAAACACCGGCTTCGGCCGCTTCCGAGTCGGGGCTCAGTATCACGCCGAAGACTCGTTACTCCGTGCGGTTTGACTCCGTACCCGGTGGACGACCACCGAGTCCAAGCACGGAGTACTCCGATCGCGATCTAATCGGCCCCGGCTTCGGCTCCGTTACAAGTGCTCGTCTCGTTCCTGGACAGAAGGTCTACCTAACCTACAACGGAAGGGAGATTCACGCAGAGGTCACGCAACATCGCGAGCATCTCGACGAGGTCGACGTTGTAATTGCGCCGAATGGTCAAGAAGTAAGTGATTTTTCCCCCTTATTTCTTCGTAGATTAGAAAGGAGAAATGAAAATTAATTCGTCGCTAAACGTATGAACATTTGAGAATTGTATTTCTGTAGTAACGTTATATCGAAAAACAAAGATCGCTTTGTGCGTCGTGCGTGCAACGAGGTGCGTTAGAACGTCATTCGTATGCTCGCCGGGTTCTGTTGCATGGAGGCAGGTTAGCGCGCATCAGGCGCAGCCAGGGCGCATGCGCAGAAGCTACCGTGCGTCTATACGCGACGTTCACGAAGAAAGTCTTTCTAGAGCGGTCAAACGTTCTCGTTTGATAACGCTACCGGCGTATCGCTCGTGGAATAACATTTGCGTAGGGGTAGTTTCGTCAATAGGACGACGAAGATTCGACGAGTTAAAAGGGAGGAACCGTGACGACACAGCGGGGCTCCCCGGCGTGTGCGTGTCGTTAATCAGAAAATTTAATTTTCGTGACCTCGTTCCTAAAGCGGACCATCGAGTGGATGGCCCATTTACGTTGTGCGCATGAGCGAAATGCTCTCTCTACACGGGATCGACGGAGAGCGAGAGAGGTAGAGAGAGAGAGAGAGAGTGAGAAATATAGAGAGGGATGGTAGGAGCGACATTGCAACATTGCATCTGGGTACGAACTCTGTACTATATACGTATTACGCATACCCAGAGGCAATTGAACCGTTGGTAATGATCTCGCGGCTACCGATAACATCCGAAAGGAATTCATCGAAAATACGATGCGCATAAAATTCGGGGCAGGTATTTATAAAGGAATGAAACCTTTGTCATCAAGGCCATATCTTCTAGGCAACAGCGATACCGTTGACTTCCGACGTACCTTTCTCAAATTACAGAGGAGGATGGAGGACGACGGAAACCGCGAGAGTAGGGAATTCGTAGAAAAGTGTGGCAAGCGCAACGCAATAAATACCCTATAAAACGAGGGATAGCGCTATTACGCTCGGTCAGGCGTGGCGTAGAAATATACGCAGTCTCGATACCGCTACGTGGGCGCGGTTAGATTCGTAATGAGAGGCACTGTGCGAGAAACGCTGCACGTAAGACTCGCGCCTATGGGGGAGAGCTCGGGTTTTATGTACGAAGAGCGGGGTACGGTAGTACTTGCCGGTGCACCGGCTACCGGCGGCCCCACGTGGAACGCATTAGCGCAATATCTTTCTACCTCCGTTAGGCAGCTCAGGCGTGACCACAGTTCCATTTCGTAGAAACTTCACCGCGCGCACTAGCTTGAGGAAAAATGAACCGGATCTCTGGACAGCCAAAGCGTCCGGTTCCGATAATTTTACGTTCGGTTCACGACCCAACTGTGGATATCTTCGCTGTATTTTCCTAGGAATCTGTAAGAGTGTCGTTTGTCAAATTGTTTACGCCGAACCTGGTCAGCTGCAATTGTTCCGTCATCCGGGGGAATTTCCAGTATTTCGCGGGATACACGGTTAGATTACAGTAGGATAGATTGTGGAGTTGTGAGAAATCGTTGCGGGATTTTATTCGATGAGATATATTTCTTTTTTGTCATTTCAAGTTTAGCTGTTATGGTTATTTTGCAAGAGATCTGTAATTTTGTGCTTCGGGTTGTTGAAGAGGTATATGCATCACGAGGGAGATTCTTTGGAGTTGAGGATGAGGATTCGAACTTTACCTTAGTATCTGTGAATTGTAGACTTTATTCTCAGAAGTACCATAGCTATCTATGGTGTACGTGAACTGAATGCACTCCATTTTCTTTCAAGCTCCTTAAATCCAACTTCAATAAACAATATTTAAAAGAATACGGTCGATTGCGATATCATGTTTATATACAATTCTTAGACTTATATTAATAAGACCTGCTTTCTTTAAATTCACTAAACTTGTTTAAATTAAGTTGGTCACAAAGAAGGACTACAGCTACTTAAAAATCAAGCCTGATCGATCTCCTAAGATACTGTTACAGCTTAAAACTGGAACCTCTCTCTATTTAAATAATTCTCCGATCGAGCTACAAATTTCTCCTGGAATTAATTCCGACTTCAGAATTAATGTTTCCTTACATGCGACACGGACAACTTCCGGTACCAGTCATTCTCGCTATATCCTTCCAAAGATAGATATCCAATCGTGAAGAAATTTCCCCACATTAATTTCAATTTATCCGAAATGAAAGATTTTGGATTTTTTTCAAGATGCAATAATTCTTCTCACACATTTATTTCAGAATTTTAATACATCGTATTAATCGTTGGTAGATCTAGTGTTAAAGATTATAGGAAAAGAGAACACTTCTGTTATTCTTTCGAACGGGCAATAATTCTTCTAACACATTTATTTGAAAATTTTAATATATCGGATTAATTGTTGGTAGATCTAGTGTTAAAGATTATGGGAAAAAGAGCACTTCTGTTATTCTTTCGAAGGGGCAATAATTCTTCTAACACATTTATTTGATAATTTCAATATATCGGATAAATCGTCGATAGATGTAGCGTTAAAGATTATGGGAAAAAGGGGCGCTCCCGGGATTCTTTCCAAGAGGCAATAACCCTTTTTATCCTTCCTGGAATAACTGGCCGCGCTTATCCGTAACCTTTAATCGAGAAGCGTCACGATTAACACGTTGATAGAATACCACGAGGTAGCAGGCATTTCATTGGCGTTCTAGGTATCCGTTTACACGTGTAATACATAGAAAAACGTTCATGGCAGACTTTTAACGACGTCGAAGGTCGCCGAGGTGTGAATCGGTAAATAGCGCTACGATATTTGTCTATCCGCGTAAATACGCGTAGGTGGTAATTTCAAAGCTTCCGTACATTTTGAGAATAGCAGATACACGTCAAACGTATCGCGGTATCGCACACTCTGCAAACATTTCGTAATCGTTAGCTTGCAATTTGACACTCGGTTGATTAACGTTCGATAGAAAGTGTAACCTTAATAGCGAAAGAATCATTTTATCATCTTCGATTGCCGCGCACATGTATTTGCTATAATTAAGACGTTACGGATCAAAAATACTATCACTCTTTTCACATTCGATGTGTATGAAATTGTTAAAAATGGGTAAGAGTATTCTATTCGTCGTCAGCTGGTAAACCGTGAGAATTCTCGTGGTAAATGTCCAGTGTGTCCAATTACTAGGATGAACTGTGCGAATCTCTGTCTTCATAGAACGAATTTAACGCGAAGCAAGCAAGTGTCGATAGCAATTTCAGTGAACTGCGTCCGAATCGCAGCGTGACTTCCGCGGAGCCGGTTGAGAGCTACTGATGCATGCATTTCACTGTGACCAAAAGGTAGGCACAACGTTCGTACGTGTAACGCATTCCGCGGTGGGAGTACGTTTCGTCGTTAAGTGCGATCCCATCGGCTCTATCTACGGTCACCACGGAAATATCCGACCCGCGGGGCGCATTCGAAATAATGGCCGCGTTTAACGGTGCTACTGGTCACCGGCACAGGCGTGAGGCGATTGAGTAAGAGATCCCGCGCGCACTTCGTGCGTGGATCCAAAGATAGATATCCCGGCACCGGCTGACCGAACCTAACTGGCTCGACAATATACATACGTGCCGTATATGTGTGAGAGAGAGAGCATACGACGTAAACAAGCACCCGGTACGCATGTCTCTTGTACTGTTCAACGTGTGTGACGTAGTTACGCGGATGTTTCTTCATACCACGCAATCGTCTCGTATTATCTGCCTTGCCGCTAACGCTTCCGGCAAATACGTCTTATCTACGCTTCGTTTCTCCGTTCACGCGCGGCTAATCGAGGAATTCAGGGTACGTTTTAATTCGTGCCCCTCGCAACGCCGATCAGTGTCTATCAAATGGTTCGGCTGACAGCCCTGTGACGTTCTATGATGGTAAAATTCGTTGGTTTGGTTGCTCGTATAGCGTAACACCGGCTGACCAATAGTTCCCTTCCTCTCGTATCTCTCTAGTCAAGGTTATCGAAAACGTATTTTCACTTTGACGCTGCTTTTTTAATGTTACCGCTGACATTACTTTCTTACTGATCGCTCGAAGAATTCGAGAGTATCGCAGCAGGAAATTAGTGTGGGATAATGCGGCTGTTTGTATATATTTGTTAGAATATTTAATGAACGAGATGTATTTTATTTCACTCTCGGTACGATGTCATGCGCGGTTCTTTTGATCCGTGCAACGCCATGCGTTGGCGTACCGGCGTCGGGTGGTACGCATGCGCGTCAACTGCATGGGCTATTTAAAATAGTATTCGAATAGGCCGGAATCTACAGTGCGTGCTGCTAGGCAGGATTATGTCATACATACTCGTACCACTTTGCCGGTAAATAGGTTACGCAAGATGGATCACGGATAGCTACTCTCAATAGTATTAACTCATAGTTACATGCCACCCGGCATCTATCCTATGTACAAGTTAGCTAGCAATAAAAAGGCATCGAGCTTGCAGCCCGTATTACATAGGCGTCTCCGTAGTTACCGAGAGGCTGATCTCTAGACAGGGCCATCTGTTTAACGTAAAATCCTTAGTAAGAAGTAAACATACGAGAAAACCACGATCAGCATCAATCAACGACCGTTCGGACGAAACTTTTTCACCCAGCAACAAATACAAGGAGTTATATCTTTTCCGCATAAACATAATAATCATTACAATTTTCCTCAAGCCGACATATCTCATTCGACACACTGACACCGTGCGATTAATTCCCGTCGCTAATCGGAACCTGCTTAGTCGCAGATAAAAGTATTTTTCTTTTTACAAACCACGAACAAGCTAAAGCTGTGACATAACCGTAACCGGTGTACCAAACGGCTCACCTTTCTCCTCGTAAAGTTGCCTGCAAGCTTGATTTCGGGTTTGGAAACAACATGGCGGCTAGTTACGTCGACCGGCCGTTGGAGGCACTGCATCCTAGCCGATCGCTTCGTAAAGTCGGTCATAGAGTTTACAATGCAGTGCCTTCTCTTTACCTCGGCCCTTACCTCGTATAGTCACAGTCCCTCTCTCTCTCTCTCTGTCTCTCCTCTTTCCCTCCTCTCCCCGATTCGGTTTACCGCGATTGCGCCCGTGTCGCAATCATTAGCACGCTTGAGTACAATTACCTTGAATATGAGAACGGCTCTATGCTAATGCAATACATATGCACCGCGTGTGATCGCTCGCAAGGTTCCGTCAAAATGGTCGCGCGTATTGTACGCACGCTACGCGTAGACTTACAATAAGTTACACGACGACGTGTCGGTATGGAATTACAAAATGGAACACGCGTGACGGTATGATCACCCGGAATCGTCGTAGGTTCGTCAATTACGTCGACGATCTCTGTATGATCGTCGTGATTCTCCGTCGACGTTTTGGTATTCGAGCATGGCACTGCAGAAACCGCGATGTTATTTCGACGGCGGGTTGGCCTTGAACGAAAATTCATTGTCCATGCGGAAGTGATCGGACGGTCGGGCAAAATTCGGTGCCAAAAGTTAGACCTTCGTCTCGACCGTAGTTTTGACGCGCGAGAAATTTTAAGACAGCGTGGGAGGATTCACTTTTGTAGAGGAGTATATAATCGAAGTTTTAGAGGTTTCAAGAGTTTATGCAAAATAATATTTAGCTATTGGTTTAACAATTGAAATTATTTCTTGACTTTAGCGTTGGTCGATTGCAATGTATTTTATTATTCTCTGTGATTGTATATTCAATTTGGTATATACCTAATGATGGTAGCCATTATAGACCGTAGGATACTTCATGAGGGCGAAATCATTACACTGTAAAGTCAAATGACGCGGAAGAAAGAACTGTCACAGAAAGTTTTGCCGTCTGGAATTAATATTCATGAGCGTAGACATTGTAGCATTGTTTTATTGTGTTTAAAATTCTTGGTTAAACGATCGGGAATATCGGTTACGTTGTGGACGCGCTTTTCCGATAAACACGGTGAAATCAGCTGATCACTGGCAATATGTGCACGTTTATGCGTTCTCTCTCCTCTCTCTCTCTCTCTCCCACCGAACAGTATCGCTCGTAACGAGTTGCACTGACGTAACAATGCAGCACGCGTCGTAAATTATGATCGATAATGTAACCTTGTGCGTGCGGAGGTAACATATGGCCGAAGGTGCAGCGTGTAAGTCCTTCGGGACTTTCTACCGATAAGTATCTGTAATTCCGAAGGAAGTTTACCGCTATAACTTGGGCAAATTGCACGCTCAATTTCGATGTAATCGAGGAATTCTCAATTCCAACTATGTCCTTTTAATTCTCTTATTAACTTCACATTGAAAGACATCCGATCTATCTAAAAAAGGCACGCGAATGTGCAAATCAAGTATCCCACCGCTGAAACAACGTCATCGGAAAAGGAAATCTTGCTTGTCATTGACACGTTCACTAACCATGTGACCCGACAGTATTTCAAATACTATATCTTAGATGAATTCTACCAGCAGTATATGCTGACAATGCTAAAAACTCTATAAAACTTCATTACTACTTTCCGTTCACTATCGGTATCACGATCCTTTCGCTTCTCTCATTCCGCCATCACAATTTCCCCGTCTCTTTCTGCACCCTTTTTTATACCGTCTAAAAATGAACCTATCAATACCCCCAGTACCAAACATTAAGAATAGAATTTCAAAATAAATGTAGCCTGAAACACGTATTCCAGGGAAAATTTCCTATTCTGAAGTAATGCATTTGCAATGGCTGCGAAACGTAACGGTAGCGTATCGAAGAGTTAAGCTTACAGTTACACGTTAGCTTGAAGCGAGAAAGGGGTTATAGAAGGTTAACAAGTAGTGCGTTTGACGTTGGAAATTTTGGCTTCAACAAGTACGTTAAGCTTTGTGGCCGGTGACGTCGACGTATGGCGTGTTTTGTTGGCCTGTGAACGAAGCGAAGCTTCATTCGGATCGATGGTGCTGCCTCTGGTGAACGGAACAGCTCTACGGGAGCTTTGCGCGAGCGCGCGCTGCATAGGATAAGCGGCACGAGGAAAAGTGGCGCGTTTCTACCGTGTACCAAGAGAAAAGCGAGGTCGGGCCTTTCTCAGAAAAGTAGGTCGAGAAGGTGGCCCGTTCGTGTACAGAAACGCGTGTTGCGTTCCGCACGCGGGATTCACAGGAAAGGCGTCATCTTCTTGGTCTTCGAAGGCGTTTTAACGGCTTGCATCGGCACGCCGGGAGAGATTACGTTGAGAAAGTAACAGAGTTTGCGAGTAGTGGCGTAAATTCCTTGTTTTATCACCGTGATCAAGTAGTGTTTCACTTGACTGAGGATAGTTTATTGGTCTTTTCATCTGTAGTTACAGATAAATGCGTCAATTTTCCAGGTAGTTTATATGCGCCAATAATTATGACTGGTCTCTGTTATTTATTCTTCGCTTCTAGATGCATAGATATTTTCCTCGGTATAACGAGACAGCTATCAACTTTGTTGAACGGTTCAGTTTTTTTTAACAATTTGCACTATGTAGTTCCGCCATTCTGTAACGTACATTGGACCGATACAAAGTTAATGATAAATTCAATGTTTCAAACTTCTAGACCTACTTCATCTTACTATCTACTTATCTTTGTAAATTACTACTGTCCATAAAACTTGCAGAGACCGGGATAATTTAATAGCTGGAGATATAGGAAAAATTGCAAAAATTGAAATCAGCTATGAGAGAACGTAACATGGTGGTTTAAGTGGCGCGCCCCATTGAAGCGCGTTAAGCAACGGGGCCCAGGGACCGCGGGCATGGTCACCGCATATTTTTTTTTTACGTATCCTACATATATATACTTCGATCATTCTCACTCTCGATGTGGTTTACTTCAATCGCTGCAGCTTCGGATCCAAACAGGGAATGTAAATGTGAAAAGCGGCCGGCAGAAAGTGCCAACGATGTGATCGATCTTGCATTAATAAATATGAAACTGTTTACCTTTCTTTCGCTCTCGAGATCTATAACTCGTCGTTTGCCAGTGAGAAGTAGGCAAGAAAGTCCATCGAAATTCGAGCAAGCGCGTTCAAAGGCGTAAGTTTATACAGCGATCGTGCTATACCACGTGAATCGGGCTTCCGAGGATGTAGGACAGGCGAAAAATGGTCGGCCTTCCATCTCATCGATTAAGTAATTTTATACGTGGAGTATCGGTGAAAAGAAGTCGTGCCTAGAGTAGGTGGAGACAAGGGCCTGGGTATTAAGTGTTTTATTGGATGCCGACTCAGATGCTTTAACAAGACGGATGAATAAATTACTCCCACGTGCCAGCCTCGCGAGATGGGACGTTTTCTTTTCTATTCGTCCTATTAAAACGTAATTTAAACGATCGACATTTAAAACACGTTAACCATACCTTCCTTCCTCGGAACATCAGCGAGCCGTCTTCGATATTTCCACGAACCATCCAATATCTTCCTATCACAACACGATTTGCAAGAAAACACCGGAGCATTAAGACACGAATAAGGCCACTCTTCGGAAACAGGAAGCAACAAATAGACTAGCGCGTCGCAATTTCTCCTCGTTCCTCCGCTTCTCTCCGATTATACCGTTGCGTTCCTCGATCTCGATGCATTTATTAAAAATCAAATCGGACACGTGGGATACAGAGGAGGGGAAAATGAAAACAAACTTTCGCTGCGTGCAACGAGAAGCTCGTCGGCGTTAAAAGCGCGCGTAAAAAGAGACGGAAAGAGGAGTCATAATCGTTGAAGGCGGAGGAGGAGGAGGAGGAGGATGATGACGACGAAGAGGAGGAGGTTGCAGGGGAGATGGAAGGTGGTTACGCGCAGGAGGAGAGGGATCGACTTAAAAGGGGCCAGGAGAGGGGCAAAAGGCGGCCACATACTCTGTAACAGAGGAGGAGTGTATGCCAGCAAAGTGTACAGTATTTTACGCAACGTCGGCTGTGATATAACGCCGGCATACACACCCCTACGCAATACCGGCCGCTTAGCGTAGGGCTAGAACGCGCCTTGTCAAAGATGGACATTATTACGATGGATTTTTATTCGGCTCATTGCCTCGATAATATTTAATTCGTTCGCGTCATTTGCTTCTCGTGTTGCTCGTTATTCGTAGAGGAGTTACTATCTCAATTGGCGGCACGGTACAGCCGGCGATAGCAGACACGCGTGTGGACGGACGTGGGTTTGGGGTATGGATTTGGAAAAATTGGCTGCTTGAAATTGCCGTTTTTTAATTGTAATTTGAGGTGAAATAGTCTCTGTATATTAAGTTAGGCTGATTTTCTATGTTTGTTTATAGAATATGTAATTTCAGCAATTGGAGTTAGATAGGGAAGTGAATTTGAAGAGAATTTCTGTAATTATATTCGGGATATGATAGTCTAACGGGACTGATGTGAAGTTTATTTGGTATACGTTAAGAAAGTATGAGAGGTATTATCGTTAGATATGGTAATTGGGGATTAAATCAACCATACTTAACTCTCAATTAGCGCGCCCAAGTTGAAATACCCCGCCACATCTAAAGAATTCTTCCCAAATTATCACTTAATATATTCAGTAGTAGAACTATCAGCGATTACATCAGCGATTACATCAGCATATTTACAGAACCCCATTAGATACAAAACAAAAGTCTCAGACGCCTCATCACTGACTCAATCTTTCAAAATCCACCTAAAATTGTAGGTCCTACCCAAAATAACCTTACCATCTGAAGTCGAAACACAGAACAACAATAACAAACAGGCTTCCTCTGTGTCGCGCGTAGAACACGAACACACCTTACAGACCTTGCTAAGCCTCGCAAAAGTAAAGAAGTCCTCTGGTTTGTTCTGATGGATAGAGACACCCCCGTTCTGACGTCACTTTCGATGCTAACGAGTGGCTGGCCGGCAAAGCCGCACATTCGTTGCGTCGTCATGGAAACGACGAAATAAGTATTGCGTTTTCGGTTGTCATTAGTCGATCTCAGGCCTTCAGAACCGATATGGTGGGGATAGGCGGCGCGAGCGACACTCTCCTCTCACCCCGTGCCTCGTACCGCGAGACTTCGGATCGTTTGCCAGGCATAGAAAGGCACGAATGTATCTCTGCACGCACATGCGTAGAAAAGGTAGACGCCGCTGCGGATCGCCATGCGCTGCATCGACAGTGGGTCGCGTTTACCCGGTTTCGCTGGACCCGGCTGAACACAATGACCCAAATGATATCGCGAAGCAGGTCGTAGCCTAGATACCGTTGCGGGCCGGCCTTTTCCCGCCCGCCGACAATCGGCAATAGCCTGGTCCCTCCTGCTGCGCGAGCACCGCTCGTAGCCCCAGATTTTCACTTTCGCGCGGGTGAACGTTGACACTCTCGCCTTTCGATAACACCGCAAAACTGGATCGAGTCTACTCACTGGGTGGACCGATGTTTCTGGGTCTGTAGAATGCTATGTGTTTAATCGAGCGAGGATTAAGAGGGACATATTGGTGTTTGCTTTGTACGAGGTAACGATGGGGGATGAAGAAACGAATTAGGCTTTTTGTAGGAAGGAGAATGGGGGGTTGATTTGGTAATTGGAGTTTGTTAGGAGTTACTTTTTGAGAGGATATAGCGGTGGAGGTTGGAGATGAGGTGGTGTTATGTAATGTAGAGGTTATTGGCGATGAATACACTGCGGATGTTTATGCAAATTTCAAGTTTGATAAACGCAGAATAAAAAAGAGTCCAAGTAGAGGACACTTTCAGTCACTGAATCTTCCAGCGAATGCCGTATCTTGGATATTTTAGATATTTTTTTTATATTACATACTTTTTGTGCATTTTAGCATCGTTAAATTTGCCATAAATGCATAAACATCCGCAGTCTAGTGATGAATGAGGGATGGATCGGGTGGAGACAAAAGAATTATAGGTAATTGTACATGGTGTGTGGTCGTTGTCAAAAAGGAAGAGGAGACGAAGGTTGTATAGCCTGACCGTGGTTTCTTTCGATGCGTCTAAGTGCTTGTTAGAATTATTAACGATATTGCAAATCCCCTCAGAAAATTGATCGGTCATCCTCTGCCAACTCAGTTCAACTACTCATATACCATATTTAACCCTTTGAGGACGACGGACGCATATATGCGGCCTGAGAGAAAATCTGATTATAGTTTATCGGTGCATGTATACACGGTTAGAGTTGAAAAATTGAAATATAACCGTTGAAATATGATTACACAAATAGTAATTTATAACTTCCATACATGAACATTCAGACTTTCTGATAAAAAGGTAGTTTTTGAACGCCAAATAAATGATTGTTTCTCAACATACAAAAAGGTCTCCGCCCGCAAAGGGTTAATTCCCAAATAGAATAAATACGCTCCAATCTAGAATATACAACAATCCTGTATCACAGGATCCTAAGAAACGTATTGTTCCACACATTCGAAGCAAAAGAAATCGCTCAGCATGAACAGAATGAACGTCATTGTTATCGTAGCCGGTGGATCTAGAGCTCATCGAGATAAACGAAAACGTTTCGGCGGAAGAACGACGTTCAATTGGCCGTGGTTTTTCCAGAAGGTTACCAAACCTCGTTATGTCCCATAATGATGCGTGGGAAACCCCCCGTAGTCGTAGCCGCCGAAAGGCCGTTAGATCTGACTTTTGCATACGTTTTAACGAGGGTTTTGCACGAAAGAAACGTAAAACGCTTTTCCTCGACTGCTTTTCCACGTGGACGTCATTGCGCCACGGCTGCACGGATTACCGTTATCGCCGTTGCGTGACCCGCTTTTCGGTACGTACCTTCTCTCTCACCGAGGGGAACTCCGAGACAAGATAAACGGAAATACCAGAGCTATAACGGGCCACGATTACCGAAATAAAGTCGGCTTCATTGAGCTCAGGTTTCGTTTCGATTCTTCAAAAATCAGAGAGATTCATTTAGAATTCTGTTCCATTCTGTTCATCATTTTGGAGAACTTAACCCTCTGTGGACGCATATTCTGGCCTGAGATAAAATCTAATTACCGTTCGCACGATTAGAATCGAATAATTAAAATATAACCATTGAGATATGATTAGGCAAATAGAAATTTATAATTTCTATATATTTACACTCTGACTTTCCGATAGAAAAGTGCCTTTTATTCGCCAAACAAATAAATATTCAAAGAGTCTCCGTCCGCAAAGGGTTAAAAGTAATCGTGCCGGCACTTTAGGTGCTAGTAGGACCCCCCGGAAAGGAGGAATGGTGTTTTACGCTATGTTTCACATTTATGGTTATTTTTCAAATTTTCCTTAATTCTGAAATGCAGAACTGACAATCTTGCAATTTTCCTTTTTTGATCGAGTGATTTTCAATAGCTTCTTATCGGGATATTGTGCAAATTTTAAGTCAGGTTATAGAAATATCACTTTATAGGGAGGTCTTACTGTGTATATATTCTTGTCAATTTAACCCTTTCACTTGCAATATCGAGATGCAATCGTGTAAAACAAAATGGAACCAAGATAATAATGGTAAACAATAGTAATTAATATTTGAAAGCAAAGAACTTCCTCCGAAATTCTATTAATTAAAATATTAATTTGTGATACTTATCTTAATTTGTTATACTTATATTAATTTGTGATAATTTGAGTACCATAATTGGCATAAGTTGCAATTATACTTTAAATTCTGCTATTAATTTCATCGGGGATTTTTGAGATTTCATTCGAAATTTTCAAATAACTGTTGCTTTAAGTTTCGTGAAAATGAGTGCATTTAATGGCGATGGCACGCCATTTTGGATGCAATTACGGAAAAAAACGTGTCAATACGTTCGTTACATTGCCCGTGACGTGAGTTCGAGTCGATAAAGTAGACTTTAAAACGATCTATAATTCTCAAATTTATAAAATTGTAAAGGCGATAATGTCACTGCTGTACGTGACGTGCGTTCCTGTAATGACGCACGCGGAGTCGGAAGAACCGATGACAAAGACGTTAAGGTCGCACAGTGAGAAATTACATAATTACACAATGCCCGAGCATCGGTGCCTGTCGGCGTGAATTTTACCGATGCCACTTTATCTCTGTTTATAAAACTCTTATAAACTGCTGAGACAGTGAAAAAAGCATTTACCGTTGTAATATGAAATTGAAATTGAGTTTCACTTTTCGATAATTATAAGGCAGAATTAGAACTTTAAGTTCTCAAAGAGGGAATTTTAATATTTAAAACAATTTTCCTGGTAACATATCATGGTATATGCTTGCAAAATTTTAGCTTCCAAGTAATAAATACTTTAATTGGCAAATTAACGTCAAATATATAGAAAGACATCTCTGCCACAATGTTACATATAACGTAGTAAACAATATCAGCAATAACACTTTGTAGTGTCCTCCCTATCCTAGTAAACATGTTTTTGTATTTTTTCCGGTTGTATTATAGTCTTCGCGCCTAGGTCTTGCCATTTTAGCTGAATTTTGAACTGCCAAAGATTATGGCACACATACCACATTTCTAGATGCGATACAGCAGGATTTGAATTCAGACTCACTGTACACAAGTCCGAATCTTTACATTCTCACCTATCATAGCTCCTCTTGTATTTCAATTGGACCCTTTGGACCCCGAGTAATTTTTACTATGAGCTACAAACTATTGCAGGACTATTTGCACGGTGTGAGTGCAAATGCACATCTGCAGAAAATTGAAAATTTTGCTTTGCCATTAAAAAACCAGCGCAAACATTTTAAAATTCTTTTACAATATAAAAAACTATAAAAACACACCGGATTTACCTGACAACGGAGTTATCAGTTTCTATTACAATGTCACCGCTGCGGTGACAACGGAGTGCAAAGGGTTAAACTGCAACGGTCATTTTTCCAAGGACCAACTCTTCCACGTGCATTCCAAACCACCATAGCCATAGGAAAAATTGCCCAAAGCTGACGGAAGAGGATTTAACCTCGCATCCACGGATTAAGAGTCCCAGCATTTACCTCCTCTCCCACCATAGCCCCTCAATAAACTCTCTTCCACGACGTTATCTTGTAACAATAAGAACCGAAACATCTCAAACAACCCTAGCTATGAAATCCCAACAAAACCATGAACCACAGTTTACTTATCTTCCTCGTTAAAAATCGTACAAGCAAAAGTGATCGACGTCCCCTATCCTTTGTGTCTCAGAAGTTGGACTAATCGCAAAGTGATTCACCCTTGGCACGCGTCAGCCGCGGCTCCTTTCCGCACGAGTCCCGGAGACAATGAAATGCTTTTCTCTATCCGCAAGCCGGTTTTTGCACGCGCACTGCAACATTATCTGCCGGCTAGTAATCGCTCGGGCTCATTCCTTATTCAGTGTCGTAAGTGTCGTGGATATAGCGTACCGATGGGGTGGGGAAGAACGACGGTGTTTGAGCAGTGACGTCACCGTTAGCAGCTCGACACAGTGACACCGATTGCCGGTTCTCTACCGGGTGGAACGAGCAGCCCGCCAACCGAACGGCTCCTTGCTGCTTCTATCTTTGTTTGTAGGAACGTCACTCATCAGGAACGTTACCGATATCGTAGATGAGACGAGCAGAAAAAACATTTTCAAGAGATAACATGCTCACCGCTTTCTTTTCACTCGAACGCGAACCTTGTTTTTTCTACTTTTCGATGTTTCTTGGGGTGCGAAGTTCATACTTTGCTGCGTTGGGTGAGTGGGGTGTAGGGTTTTTATTTCTGGAATTTTTTTTGGGTCGATGTCTTTGGTTTTTTAGGATGCGGTATATTTTTGATTGAATTTGAAATCCTACACTTCGTTGGTAGGAACAGTGGGATGAAGTTGGTTGTTCTAAAGCCTCAGGATAGTGAGATATAGGATTTTTTGTTTAAATGTCTTCAGGTTGACGGCACAAATTGTAGATGGATTTTGAAACACTAACGATGGAGTATTTGAATTACACCGTTAGGCAAATCCGAAGCGAAATTGGGGTCTAGAATGATCGAAAATGGCATTAACTGCGAGAAGTAGCCTAAACAGAATTCGAATTTTGATCCATTCAGATTTCAGAACTCTATTCCTATCACCATTACAGTCTTCTTCACACCTGTGAGAATTTAAATTTGGATCCATTAAGCCTCCAAAACTATTCTCATCACCGTCGCAATTTCTTTTGTCTCTGTTAAACCAGGACTTAAAAATTCTGTTTAGTCTCCAAGACTATTTCTGCCGCCATGATACTCCACTTCATTCCTCCATAAAGATACGCAAGTGTACATTAAATTCGTTGCACACGATAGTAAAAGAAGCTCTACCAATTGGTTTCGCCTTTGTACCATATGGGTCATGATCCACGTCACGAAGATGACTTGTTTTTCACACTTTTGGATCGCAGTCTGCGCCACGAGCGTGAGTCGACGTTATTAGGCTAGGGGTTTAATTCCATCTTCCGGTCCCGTTACTATTATTACCTCCCATCGCATACGTTTGCAGATTTTCTCTCGATGCCATCGCTAAACTAAATATCCACTGATTAAACCTCGTTTCTTTCCCTTCCTGTTCGTCTTCTCTCATTTCACGAAATGCTGCAAACGGTCCGACATCGTCCCAGGAAGACGTCCTTGAAAATTTTCACGAGGATGTCTCTCGTATTAGCAATTTCCAGGAGCTTTTCCTCCATTTGCATCCATTGATGGCACGCAAAGGTGTCAGCCAGACCTCGGAAAGTATCGATCAAATGCGTGCTTTATCTTGTCGAGATAACAGCCGTGCCTTCAAAGATTCCTCGGCTTCTACCGTATCCGGATGCGACAGTGACAGAGTACGAAAGAAACGCACCAACGGAGAAACTGCGGATTTACATCTAACCCTGAAATTCACTGGTGCTATTCTCCTATGGAGTTTTCATATGTTTATCTCATTCTGCGACGTTTCCTACTCCATTCACCGTAGAACGTCCGGTAGTATTTAAATGAAAAATTTCAACGTAGGAGAATATCTTTTACATTTATTTTACCTATAATTGCTATGCTCATTTTGTCTAGGACCTATTATTTTAGGTAGGTTCCGAATCAACGAAGTTATGATATATTAAATGATAATTTAGGAAAATGTTCCTGAGATGGACTCGGAATAACTGACTGCAAGTGGGATAATTTACTCATAGAGGAATGCCTATGGGAAACTTCTGCTTCAGATGTAGAATTCTCATTTTTTCTCTTATAATTTGAGATTTTTTCACGACCTTGATTTATATCTCGTGGATCATTCGTAGATCATTGTTTTCCCTCTTGAAATCGGCGCGCCAAGGACGTCCTTTGTACGGGCGTTATCATCGCGGCAGCTAATCAGTCCTGATGCGCTCTTCTACGTCATACTTTCTTTATCGACTGGTCATGCCGTTATTTACAAACTTTTTACCGTTGTGATAATTAAAGAAACGTCGCTCGGCTTTATCTACGGTGCAGGTGAAACGCGTTGCAAAATTGCGGAGGCTTCATCCACTCCGAACCCGTCGAATAATGATGCTTCCGTTTTCTTCGGTTAAATGAGAATTTACCGTCGACGTTCGTTTCTGAATGTACTCGATTTCCATTCATCTATCCTTTCTCCCCTATCTGTTTGGACAACCGTTCTATTTACGTTTCTTTTTCACCTTTTTTTTTTCTTATTTCGCCAAGTTCCACCATTCATTATCGTCGATGCCTCGCGAGAAGCTTTTGCACTCCTTCCGCGTTATCGCGGATAAGGTACTACGCAGAAAAAAAAGAGCGGAGAAACAATTACGGTCTTTGTGCGTGTTTTCGTACCTCGGCCAAGTACCGTACCTTATCGATTTTTAAGATATAGATCTCGATATTCGTGCGATGTGGTAAATACAGGTTAAAAACTCGGAATCGTCGTTGATTGTTCATTTGTTTGGTACTCCCTTACCTTATAATTTATCTTACATTTGCGCATACCTTAGTTAAGTGTTGAATGGATGAAATAGAAATGTAGTAACCAGTTTTAAATACCGTGCTTCCCCGAAAATAAGACCTGCTCGGAAAATAAATCACACCATGATTTTTGGGGATGATTTTAACCGTAAGTCCTACGGTTTATAAGATAGTGAAAAATGCATGCACTTGCGTCGCATGATTCTGGTCATGCGATTACTAAAAACATGGATTTCTGCAATTATTTCCTTTCACATGAGAATATAAGAGTTTATTTTGTTTTTTCGGATTTTTGCCTGAAAATAAGCCCTGGTGCGTTTTATGGGCGCAAAATTAACACGTTGAATGCCACCCATATTTTGCTAGTTTCATCATTTCCATCGAAACTGTTTCTATTAAAATCACATCTTTATAGAGTAGAAATGTTAAAAGTAAGAATAGTTATGTACTCGGTAATATTTCACTTTTATAACAGAAATATTTTAATATTTAATATATTAGCATATCCGTGAATATCGCAATTTAGAAATCATAAGAAATTTCATCGAATTCAAGAGTGCCGGTCACCGGTGATCCCCATAGCATTCAATGTGTTAATATAAGACCGGGTGTTATTTTCGGTGTGTAGTAAATTATAGTATATGTATGCATCATTAAGCTTCCATTTCTAGTACACGATCTTCAGTCGTTGAACATAAGCTGACCAAACTAATCGCAAGGTCAAAGTCCTACGGTCGGTTCAAGGAATTATCATTCCGGGATGCTAAGATATTTACATCGTAAAAGCTTCTTCCGGTTAAACACGAACGTGCCCGGCGTTGTTATATTTCGTCTCGATCGAATGCATTAAACTGATACAATTATCTCACGTAGGTTAGATCGAGGAGCAAACACTAATTATCGTATCGAACTTTGCACCACTAGACGCACTCACGAATTAGTATTTAGTGATACAAAGTGTAAATGGGGATTGTGGTACTGTTGTCTTGCATTTTGGCTCAGTTGCTACGGTTGCTATGCATTAAATCCGCAGTTTGATAGGAATTTCGAATAATAGACATTGTCATACACATATTATAGAAAAATAGTTGAAAATTCACGACGACTTCAATTTCTTTAACTCCGTAACCAGCTTAATCCAACAATAATACTACAAGAAGAATTGATGCAATCTATAACAGATCATTCTTTCAACTATCAGACTTTCTTCATCGAACCCTGGATCACTCAGTGCACAATTTTGCAATGGACCACTATTTCATAATTGCACTTCGCACTATCCTCCCGCAAACTATATTACATCAAGAACAATTACCTTAATCCCTATAACCCTTAACCACTCCTCAATTATCAGACTTTTCTCATCGAACTCTGCATCGACCTATCTATGATTTCGCAGCATCCTAGAAACCATATCAAAATTGCACTTCGTGCAATCCTCCCTCAACTATACTACATCAGACACAATTACCTCAAACCCTATAATATCCAACCATTCACTCAACAATTATACTTTCCCCATCAAATCCTGTATTGATCAAAGTACAATTTTGCAATGGGCCAGCAACTATTGCAGAATTGCATTCCGTACAATCCTCCCTCAACTATACTACATCAAACACAATTACCGCAATCCCTGTAATACCCAACCATTCTCTCAACAATCATACTTTCCCCATCAAACCCTGGATCGATCAAACTACAATTTTGCAATGGGCCAGCAACTATCGCAGAATTGCATTCCGTGCAATCCTCCCTCAACTATACTACATCAAACACAATTACCGCAATCCCTGTAACATCCAATCAGTCTCTCAACAATCATACTTTCTCCACCGAACCCTAGATCGATCAAACTACAATTTTGCAATGGGCCAGCAACCATTGCAGAATCGCATTCCGTACAATCCTCCCTCAACTATACTACGCCAAGCACAATTACCTCAGTTCCTATAACTTCTAAACATTCTCTGAACAATCATACTTTCCCCATCGAATCGCGGACAAGATCGAAGCAGAATTTTGCAATAGACCGGCAACCATTTCGGAAATGATCTGCAGCAATTGTTAGCCGCGCTTTGCGGGACACCGCAAGTTTAAGCGTGGCCACCGCGAAAGATCGTGGCTCGATGAGAAAGAAGGTATATATCCCTGATGCAACGCGCCGTTGCAGTGCACCGGTTAGCTGCACTCGGTCCCCGCTTTGTCCTTTCCCGCGATTGGAGGGAACCCCTGGCACAGCCAGCCGGTCGTTTCTAGATTCCTGCATGCCCGGTTGCCTAGCAGACGTGCTAGTTACTCACGTTCAGGTGCAGGCTGCACGTGGAAATGCGATTACGCAGTTGCGCCATCAGCCTCGGTGCACGGGCGAGCTGCACCAGGGCCGATGACGAGTCGATCTCGGGTCGATTCGCGCGAAACAAAGGAGAAATCCTTGGGAGCAGACGTACAGTTAAAGATACCAGATAGAAACGCGATTGGTGTTCCTCGTATTGTTAGATAAGCTGTTTGACCGCAGTAGGGATACAATGGGAGGATTAACGTTGAGGTCGCTTCGCAAATGCGGCTCATTGGAATTTTTGGGTCGTAGACGTGGACTTAGGTAATGGGGTTAAGTTTACGTGTTGATCGTTTGTTTTTCGATGTATAAGGTTCGATACTTCGTTCAGATTACCTAATTGCTTCGGAGATGCGCTGTGGGGTGTAACGTATAGGTTGGTTCCATTGCAGCTAATTAGAATTTTTCATAATTGGGGTCTTTGGGTTGTAATGATGAGCGTAGTGTAACTAAGTTTAAGTATTGTTGGAATTTTGGAAAATGGCATATATATGAGATTTCGGATAGAAGCTTAGCATTTGATTTAGATAAGGTAATTGCTGATGTAATTTCAAATAGTCTGGGAGGCTTCATGAATAAAATGGCCCGAATGCAGCTGATTGGAATTTTTCTAACTTGATGTTTCTGAGCTACAGTGATAGAGCCGAGTGAAGGGACTGGATTAAAATATTGGACATTCTTTTTAAAATGGCATGCATCTAAGATTTCGGATAGAAGC
Organism: Cerceris ruficornis; assembly: GCA_963989415.1. Lineage (NCBI taxonomy): Eukaryota > Metazoa > Arthropoda > Insecta > Hymenoptera > Crabronidae > Cerceris > Cerceris ruficornis. The sequence goes on from OZ022523.1 coordinate 9,806,101, forward strand.
TTAGCTTTTGATTTAGATAAGGTAATTGCTGATGTAATTTCAAATAGTCTGGGAGGCTTCATGAATAAAATGGCCCGAATGCAGCTGATTGGAATTTTTCTAACTTGATGTTTCTGAGCTACAGTGATAGAGCCGAGTGAAGGGACTGGATTAAAATATTGGACATTCTTTTTAAAATGGCATGCATCTAAGATTTCGGATAGAAGCTTAGCTTTTGATTTAGATAAGGTAATTGCTGATGTAATTTCAAATAGTCTGGGAGGCTTCATGAATAAAATGGCCCGAATGCAGCTGATTGAAATTTTTCTAACTTGATATTTCTGAGCTACAGTGATAGAGCCGAGTAAAGGGACTGGATTAAAATATTGGACATTCTTTTTAAAGCGTACACCAGCTTGAAGTGGGAGATAGAACTTTGGTACTCCCCTTAGATAAGCTGATTGCTCTGTCAATGCTATAGGAGGTTACACATGTATATAGATCGGTTTGAGTGCAGCCGATGGAAGTTTTTATACTAGGTGATTTTACGCTGAGAAATAAAGTCTCAGATTGCCACATGATAGAAGCAAGTTTAAATATCCTTGGAAATTTTTTTGAAGGAACACTTGCGCTAGAAATAACAGATAAAACTGCGATTGGTCCTCCCCATAGATAAGCCGATTGCTCCAGCGTTGCATTAGTAGGATCAAGGTGCAGATTGGTTTATCGCTTCACTGCAGCTGACTGCACTTTTCTACCCATGCACTCTCATAACGACAGTATCTTCTACCTTCCAAAAGGAAATCCCAGTTCATATTCAAAATACTTTCTCCATATTATAGCCTTCGTGATGGCAAACCCGAACACTTTCTACCACGTTAGCATTAACAACACTTGCTCAATTTAATATAAAAAAATTAAAATCCCAATCACTCTGAATTTTTAAGAAATCCCTATCTCTTCAACACTTTTCGTATTTATTTGCCCAGTATAATCACTCCGTGTGAATTCCACCTTAGAATTTTCTTAGAAATCAAGTACGAACATTGTTGTTTTTTTTTAATTTAACAAAATTCGTCATGCAAGGAGGTATTGAGAAGCAAAATACTCGGAAAGGTTAGCGAACATCAAAACGGAACGTGAGTTATCTGGTGTAAAAGGTATCGTCATTGGCGACAAGGTACACACGCGTCGAAGGATCGACTGAATCATCGGCACGTAATTCTTCGCCTCGGCAATGACAAAGGTCATCCTTGAAGCGGCATCATTGATTTACCTGGAATGAAAAATTTCTCCCATGCAAAAGTCCCCCTCGCCTCGCCGATCGTTCGAACGACGGAACCCCGTGGATACGAATGGGAATTAATTCAATCGTTCGTGTATTTTATTACGTTTCTTGCCTTACAGCCTATTAGCGAAGCGACGAAAAACATCGTCATCGTAAAAACAAAATACGTTTGACGTGTAAACAGAACGTAGAAACATTCACGCAGTGACGTAATACTTGTTTTTCTAGTCGACCGTAGCTTCTCATCATAATAATCGCTCCTATGATGTAAATATATATATATATATATGTGTGTGTGAATCCTTGAATGTTTTCAGAGCGATCGTACTGTTATTCGGATATTTTGCGATTTAAATCGCTCGAGGACAGCGTTAGGAAAATGAGAGACAATGGAGAACGCTTTGGATTTTGATGCATCCTTCTTTTGTGGATTGCTGCACCTCGTAATAATCTCTTTTATGATAGAAATATATATAAGTATTTTGGAATATCTTATAAATATTCGAAATAATTGTTACGACGGGAAGTAACAAATCACAAAGGGCCTATCGAAATCGAAAGTGTTCTCCATTGCCGTACGTTCTCCATTGCTCCTTATTTTTGCAACTTTCAATCGATTGAAATGAGAAAGTATCCAGAAAAAGAATATAATCACTCTGAAAACATTCTAAGATATTCAAGAGTGGTTTCATTGACTTTTGGATATTTTCTGATTTAAATCTACTGGAAGTTACTACTAGAAAAATAAGGAGTAATGAGAAGGTACAGTAATGGAGTACGCTGTTCTTTTTGATAGACCCTTGTACTTTGAGCTCGTAGCTTGTTGTCTCGCCATACTAATCGCTTTCATGATGAAAATATATATATAAGTATTTAGGAATGTCTTATATGTATTAGGAATATTTGTTATTTACGACGAGAAGCAACAAACCACAAACAAAGGGCCTATCGAAATCGAAAGTGTTCTCCATTGCTCCTTATTTTTGCAACTTCCAATCAACTGAAATCAGAAATTATCTAGAAAAGAATTAGAATCACTCTGAAGACACTTTAAAATACTTAAGAGTGGTTTCAATGATTTTTCGATATTTTCTGATTTAAATCTACTGAAAGTTACTATTAGAAAAATAATGAGTAATTGAGAACGTACAGTAATGGCGTACGATATGCTTCTTGATAGATCCTTCTGCTTTGAGCTCGTAGCTTGTTGTCTCGCCATACTAATCGCTTTCACGATGCAAATGAACATGCGTCTGAAGCATTGAATATTTGAAGAGCAGCCGGACTGTTATTCGCATATCTTGTTATTGAAATCATCGAAGGCTTCTGTTAGAAAATCGAATTGCAGTGGCGAGCGCATGAACTTTCGGCGGATCATTTTTCCCTGTCCACCGTGGGCAGAAATTGAGATTGCAATTTCTGTTGAAAGTCATTACGGATGACGTCAGAAACCTTCCCAGGCCTTCCTCGAAACTTCCTCCATGGTTCTTCACGTCAGGTCTTTCCCCACCATCAGTGACGTCAGTGATAAACATCATCGCAAACATCGCGGATCTTGCACAAGATTTCACGATTATTGAAAGAGCTCGCAATGCTCCACTTTTTTCGTGGCTCGTGGAAATTGGGCAATTTCACATTTCTTTTCCACGAAATACAAATGAATCGGGGAAACATCGTTAAGAGTTTCCATGGAATGCGTTTCCCAGATCTTCCGGTGATTCGAATACATTTTTTTCCACAAAATAGGAATGATACTTCATTATAAATTGGTATTATGCGAGGACTATTTTATCTCCCCCATTGTCCACGACCGTTTCCCCGAAAGGAACAGGTGCAAAGGTTAAAGTCTGCGTGCCGTTATAATGCAGAGGTACCATAAGGCACTTTATACCGTATTATTTTCCTAGGATATTAATTTTCATTGAATTATAACAATCCGAGCATAATTCTACGTCATTGTAAATTTATACGTTACCGTACAATTCTTTACATCTATTGTAATTCGATGGACGAAACGTTGCCAGCTGTATCCAAGTACTAAAAGTTATTTAATTTGATTACGTATAATCAACGGAATTCACTACTTTTTTTTTCAAAGGGTACCAATCCATTTTGCTTTGTATTTAACACTAGAACTACCGGCGTTAAATCTATCATATTTGAAAATATTAAATAAGTATTTGAAAAAAAGGGGAATTAAAAGGTGGAAAAGATGATCGATTCGGCAATTTATGTTTTACAAGATTGACGGAGAATATCTATTCTATGACTCTCCTATAAACTTGGAGAATTTTTGGAAAAAATTGTGTACCAGTCATTTTGACTAGTTTGGTAGTTCTAGTGTTAATTAGAAAGTACGTAATTTCATTTTCTAAGTTAGGAAGAGAATAATTATCTTCTATTAAGTTCTATTAACCTAAATGCTAATTATTCCTTTATCTTTCGTACAAATTTAGATAAATATGAATAATTGATAACTGTCTCGTCGACGGTGCTTCAGTTCGATTTTCCGGATGGGTACTCCTCGAGTGGAACGATCTAAGGTCAGGCACGAATTTTCTTCTTCGTGGTAACGGAACTCGATGGAAGTGCTTAGTAAGAGGACTTGCGCGACTTTTTATTCCTCGCGAGCGAAATACGAGTCGAGAACGATCCTCTCGTGAGCTCCGAGTGAATTTTGCGTGTCCCGTTATGCCGACCGAATCTCGGCGCATTCTTCGATTGAGGTCACGGCTCCGCAAACGTGGCCAATTTCTTGCCTGCCATTCTTGGTTTCTTCGTCGGTGATTGCCTAAATCGCTCGGTGGCAATGGACTTCCTAAATTGTGGTCTTCTCCTCTGTCTCCGCCTGGAGAACGCTCGAGCGTAAGCACGATAATTAGCATCGTTAAAAATCTCTGCTCATTCGAATCGATTCTTTCCCCTTGCTCAATAAAATGTGTATAAAGTGATTTGGAAAATGCAGTGGAAATAGATTTCTTTAACACTAGATCTACCAAAGCAGTCAAAATAATTAACATTTAGGTTAATAGAACTTAATAGAAGATAATTATTCTCTTCCTAACTTAGAAAATGAAATTACGTACTTTGTAATTAACACTAGAACTACCAAACCAGTCACAATTACTGGTACACAATTTTTTCCAAAAATTCTCAGGGTTTATAGGAGAGTCATATGAAAAATATTCTACATCCAACTCAAAAAACATAAATCACCGAATTGATCATATTTTCCGCCTCTTGATTCCTCTTTTCTTAAAGTACTTATTTAATATATTGAAATATAACAGATTTAACGCCGGAAAGTTCTAGTGTTAAATGTGGTTTTCTTTGTTTTATGCAATTGGAGAACACCCGAATGCATGGGCAGCGGTTGGTACTCATCAATTATCTCTGTTAAATGGAACCGATTTTTGTTTGCTATCGAATGAAATTTGTATAAAATGAGGGGAATTATTTGGTGGCAATAGCCTTCCTAAACTGTTGCCTCGTTTTTTTTTGCGATTGGAGAACGCTTGGCTGAGCGCGCAACAATTGGTACCATTAAAAATCACTATCGATTCGAATCAGATTCTTCTTAATGATCGAATGAAATTTATAGAAAATAATAAGAAAGTGTAATTCCAATGTAATTCCTAAACTCTGACTTTTTCGTCCCTCGATTGGAGAACGCACGCTTGAGTGCAAGCTAACTGGTACCATCTAAAATCTCCATTAACTCCGAATCGCTTCCCATTTATTGTAAAAAAAGGAATTCTACAAAATGACTGTGTAAACGCAGCCAATCTTTCATTTGTCAATCTTAATTTCCACGCTAAATCAATCTCACGCAACGTCTGAACGTCGATCTCCCTCTCTCTGCAATTGGAGAACGCCTGACTGAACGTGCACCATTTGGCGGTTGGAAAAATCTTCATTATCGCGAATCGGCTTTGTTCCATTATCGCATAAAAAAGCCACGGAGAATCTAATATTTGCAGTAGCCAGGTATACGCGAAACGTCTGAAAAAATATCGTCCCGTGAAACGTATCCATCGCGTATTATCAACGAACAGGTGCACGTCGATTACACGTTGACCTTTAGCGTCTGTACTAGTATCCGTGCAGGTGTTCAAACTATGTCCGATTATAAATAACAATGGTACCTAAGGTACAACAATGCTGACACAAATAACTCCTCCTACTTGCTCAATGTTCCTGCTAAAAATTCACAAAAAATTAACGCCTCCTCGTTCACCAACGAGAATACGCCTATCCTCCGATTTACACCGAAGACAGGTTCCGCAGGAAATCCTGCAAGTCGCGATCGTGGACTCTGAAAAACCGTGTAAAACGAAATGAAACTAAAACGTGCATAATTCAGTCATTTATATCGACATAAAATAATATTAAAATACCTTGAAATATGTAAGAATAACAATTCCCTCATAAAATAAGAATATAAAGGTCGAAGTATGTAATTCGGAGGAAAAAGAAATATGAGAGTCAGCAAAGATTTAACCAAAATGTATCTTAAAAACCATGAAATTTGGGGGATACAAGCAACGAACGCAGAAATCTACGCTATCAGGATGTCAATTCTTTAACCGTCTATAGTCTGAATTTGTTCTGGTATCTGAAGATCAAGATAGAATATTAGAAAATGATGAAACAAACAATTCTTAATGATAGATTTAACTTGATTTTTAACACTAGAACTACCAAACCAGTCAAAATGACTGGTATCCAATTTTTTCCAAAAATTCTCCAAGTTTATAGGAGAGTCATAGAGCAGATTTTCTGCGACCATCTTATAAAATCTAAACTACCGAATCGATCATCTTTTCCACCTCTAAATTCCACTTTTTCAAACTACTTATTCGATATATTTAAGTATAATAGATTTACCGCCGGTAGTTATAGTGTTAAACATTGAATTGCAATATGACAAAATTATACAATTGTCGTTGAAGAACAGAAGCTTGGATGTGTTTTATGCTACCTCAAAGTCACAAGAGCTCATAGAGGGTTAAACGCAAGGCGATAATCCACGGTCGAGCACTCTGATTCATAGAAAGTTCCAGTTTCTCGTCATGGGGAAACGAGCAGAACGTGCACCTTGATACCCACAACGAACTGTCTTCCACGAAGGTTCGAATGGTCCGCGAACGGGTATCGCTTTATTTGTCGGAATCGAGTGTACAGTTATCATTGTTTGACGGAATGCGGCCTTCCCTCTCCGTTTCACTGCGAGGCCGGGCGTTGCAGGTTCTCCAATACGGCCAAACCCGGAAAGGCCTCGACTGGTTCGGATAATGATTTCGCAGTTTGGTTCCTCGTGCGTTTACATTCTTTCGCGCTTAATCCGGCACGGCGGAGGGAAAAAGAAGGAGACCAAAAAGAGGAACAGCCGCATTCCACCGGCCTGTCTGTCGGCTTGTCTGGCTTTCAGGTGTTCCTAAAACGTTTTGGTAGTCGATCGAAATCGAACCGTACGTGTGCCCCCCTTTGTTTGATAAAACGATCGCGCATACACGATTGCGGGTCTCGATTGATTTCGCAATTTTTCACGCGATTCTCGAACGAGGCTTTTAACCGGTCAGGATTTCGTAGGAATTGTGAGATTGTTTAACACTAGATTTACGGAAGCCGTCAAAATGACGGGTTCCTACTTGTCTTATAAACATTTGTCAAATTTACAGAGACGCTATACATTAGATATTTCACGTATATTTTATAATACAATAATGACTTAACGAACTACCATCTTTGCCGCTTCATCCCTCTGTTTTCAAAGTCCGTATTAAATATATTGGAATTTAACAGATTTCACGCCTGTAAATCTAGTGTTAAGAAGTTGTTTCAGGTTAGATGAGATAGGAGAGCTGTGACTGGTTATTGTTAGATTAACGATTTAAATGGAAATCGAGGAGATTCGAGGATTGGTAAATGTTATCGAATCGAAGGGGAATTTAAGGAGGGACTAAGGGTGGGTATCGAAGTGAGGGCTCTATTAGCTGTTGCATTTTTACCCCCCTTTTATGATAACACTTATCAATTAAGCTATGCCTATCGAATCTACATGACATTTATCAGCGATCAAAGTAATTTCGGGCTAATTTTTCCCTCGATATTTTTCTAAGATTAAATTATTCCACGTGTGTACATCTATGGTGCTTTCTTATAAATAATAATAAAGAAAGGAAATACAGGCTTATACTTGGCCGTCAGCGAGCTCGAGTTCAAATACCTCAGTCATGCCTGGGAAATTATCCTAAATTGTTTAACAGTTAATATATCATATTCATTATTTAATATAACATAGTCTCGGTAATTAAAATCCCACCTGGGACAATTGGATCCTAAGCGAAATGACTATAATAGTTAAAGATGAAGAAAAAGTCTAGAAGAAAGAGAGATGCAAGCTTGGTCGAAAAATTGTAATCTGAGTTTTAAGGATTTTTATAAATGAGGGATTTTTTGGTGGAGGCTTTCGAATTACTTGCGAATCGTCGTTCTACTTTAGGCCCATTATATATAATTGCGGATTAACACGTTGAATGCTAGTTTCAGCAAGAGTTCACCTATGGGTCACGCCAGATTCTTAAATAGAGCGATAAATAAAGCTGTACCACGGGGTTTGGTTTTACTTGTTTTAATTCCGATTTCTTTATAACATCGGTGTACGGTTTTAATTACATACAATTACGAGTATTAAAATAGTTAATAGTATCCTACAAATTATATCGTTTACGAGAAAGCAAGACCTAAGAAACGAGAACATATGAGAAACTAATTACTTTGATCCACCATTTAGAGTAAAAAAGGGTTCCAAATGGCACATATATCTGTCTTTAATAAAATTCATAGAAGTAGGATATTAAAAACAAGACAATTAACCTACTATTTCCCAAAGCTTTACATCTAGAATAAAACACAATCTTACTAAGATATGCAACTCTATAAAGTACCTTAGTTTGAAATTTAATTTTATCCTCAGAATATCGAAATGGACTTTTAAATATTTCATATTCTTAATGGACTTAATATCAAGTTCTAAATTAAATCGTATTTAAAGGAGGTACGAATATCGTCGAAACGTGACTTAGTCCAAGTTTTCGTAATTCCTCGCACACCTCAAATATTATCGAGTCCGCGTTCGAGCTTGATTTTATAATCGTAAAATTTGGCGTAAAGAATTCTCGCAAGTGGCAGATCCACGGTGATTTCGAGACACTTCTAAATTTATCTCGACGCACTCCATTGCATAAGTAAATTTCGTTGCCTGACAAAACGGTTTTGCCGTTGCGACACTCTCGAAGGAGCGAAACTCTTCACCGTCGAGCAATCCGGCGTCCGCGCTTCAGGAGTACCTTGTGAAATGAAGCAAATGCACTTTCACCCGGTATTGCGTTTCGCAACCTTCCACCGTCGCTAGCAGCAACCACCGTGTCCTGGTCGTTGTTCGACGAAAGTAATTCTCTCCTTCTCTCTCTCTCTCTTTCTCTGTCTCTCTCTCTCTCGCTCTCTCTCAACGCTGTATTCTGATATTTCCGTTGTTCCTCGATGTTCGACAAATTGGAGATAAAGTGATTTGCATTTTGTTACTTTTGCTTTCGTGCATTTCAATCCTTTCCATCGTTTCTTGTTTGTTTTTTTAGTGGGAAATAAATCGGTAGGATAAACATATTGCAAATAAAAATGTCACGAGGAGGTCGTTGGTGGGTGAGAAGGTGAAGGTTTGAACTTAGAATCGGTGGGTCGAAGTTCAAATGTTCTGTAACCTTTAAATTTTTCTTATATTGTTATTTAATATATTTTAATCTCAGTGGTTCGAAACCCACTTAAAACACTGGGTTCTGGGTAAAATGGCAATAATTGTTAAAGCGGAAAGAAAAATGGAAAAGAAAATAAGAATGGCTCGCTTTTGAGAATTTTCTTCAATTTGTTGTTTAATTAGATTGTGAAAAAATCTGGTTTCACTTTTATTCATATAATTTCTGTGAAACTAAAAAATAAAATAAGAATTTTACGGAAATTTGTAATGGTACCAATTCCTGCGCGTTCGAGCGTTCTCCAATCGTAGAAAGGGTACCACAATTTATAAAGTCAATTGTTACCACATTTTCTCAATGAATTTATATAAATTTTATTTAGCCATAAAGTACAGTCCGTTCCAAATAACTGTTATAAAATTATCAACAATACGAAATGTCGCGCACTCGTTTAACCGTTCTCCAAAAAAATTATTTTCATTTCTTATTTGCACAAAAGGTACAAACAATTCTTCAAAAGTAATACAGAAAAACGGCAGCTTTGAAGTATCGTATCATATCGTTAAAATATCAGCGTTTTAATAAAATAAAAAATAATGTGTAATAAATCTTATCGCGATAACACTTGTTACCTCCATTTCACAGCAGCTTCTTTCACCGGTGCATTCGGATGATGTCAGGAACAGTTACGAATTTCGTGCGGTTATCTAACAATAGTTACGCAAGCATGTTTTCAAACGCATAACAACGACTCGGCATATAACAGCGATGTAATAGAGTAACCTGTTCGCAGGTATAAGAGGAAGTAGTATTCGGTTTGCGAGTTTCATCGGGAGCCCAATAAGGTCGACGACTTTCGGTTTCAAGATCTTGGGTCGACCGTTTGCCGAGCATCGTGAGCGATTTAAATGGTGGAACACGGAATGTTAATAGCAGTAGAGCTCATTTATATTTCAACCGGCTTCAACAAATGCCCGAGTCATTAGAAACGAAAAAGTCCTAATTTTGCAACTGTAAAAGAATCGGTTCTCGTTGATTCCGCCATATTTTTCCAAATTCTGCAAAATTCTATGACATATCAGCAATTAATAATATTAATTTCAAGCGAAGCAAAATAACCAACATAATTATTTTATGCCTGCGAGAGGCTTCGATGTAAAGCGACTCGTTTGCATCCATAAGCGGAATAATCCGAATTCGATAATGTTAAAGTATCGTTGCGCGCAAATGCACGATAATACGGGCCATTTTTTAATTAAACGTCTCAGACGAGTACCACTTGTAGGGTATCGAATGCAACAATGAAATTGGGATAGAAAAAAGCTTCGCAAAATGCAGCTATTTGTAATAGCGCCGATATTCAACATGTTACAAAAATTACGATAACGTCCTAATTCACTTTTCGCAATGCAGTGATCCACTAGGCTGGTAATCCAGAAAGAATATTTTAAATCTCATTCCATAATGACAAGAAATATAATACAACTGATTTGAAGTAGCAGCATGATCACACGGCCTCTGGAAGGGCAGAGAGTCGCGTGGATAATCCGGGAAAAGAGAGGCATGGAACTGGAGAAGAAATTTGAAAGTAGCTGGTGAAAGTGCTCGACTGCAGCACGTGGCTGCCGGCCAGAAAGCATAGCGACCTCGAGCGTACTTCCTCCTCCTGCTTCTTTTCTTCTTTTGATTTCCTTCCACCACGGCCCACTCGTCCACTCTCGGCTTCTGCTTCTACTTTTGCCGTTAATTATGTCGACCCCGCGAGTATAACCGGTGACCTTTGAACGGTCTTCCTTCCTCGTGGCCTTTAAACCATCGCATCGCGCCGAAGGTGAAAGAGTTCAGTTGGAAAAAAGCCCCGTTGCTCTTATCGACTTTCAATAGTGAAACTTCGACCCGACCGTGCAACCTGACATTTCGGGCGGGATGTTGGATCGGTAGGGTCTTTTTTTCCAGTTTGTCCCTTTCGTTTCTAAAAATATTCTATAAAGTGCAGCAGTAGGGCATCATGGTGAGGAGCATGCGAGAGGTCTGGTTTGGGATGATTATATATAGAGGAGGAGGATTTTTTAATTTTATTCTGGTGAGAACAGTCTTCATGGTATAAAGTAATGCATGATTGTAGATGCGAGAGGAGTCGGATTATCCGAATAACTTATGGAGATGCAGTTACTAAACTTGAGATTCATCGTCATATCTGCAGAAATTCCTCTTACAGTATTATTTATTTATTTATTCTTTTTAACGGGCAAATTGCCCTTTAGTATACATCGAAAAGCACCAATAATTACGGTAGGCATGACACTCGAATGTAAAGAGAAAAAAAAATGAGAACGAAAATACTACAAATATAGCAACAAATATACCTATATCGAGAGAATATAATAAGATAAAATTAAATAAAATAAAATATTACATATAATGAAGTAACAGATAACAGAATGTGGTGGGATTAGACATCAATCTTAAAAACGGTAAAAACTTCCAAAAACATAGATTCTAAAGACAGTAACAGTACTAAAAGTTCAAAGATAGTAAAAAAAATACAAAGCAACGCTCCCATGGATCAGGTACTTTGGACATTCTCTTAAGCGAAAGAATTAAAGCACACAAATACAGGAAGGCGCGCGGTATGAAGCATGGGGTAAAGGGAGAGTATCGCTCGCACCGTCTATCCCCACCATATCACTTCTTTCGTCGTTCCCATGACGACCTAACGAATGTGCAGTTCTTTCGGCCAATAACGCGTTAGAATGGAAAATGACGTCAGAACGAGAGATGCCTCTATCCGTCAGGCGAATCAGAACAAACCAGAGGCCAGAGGACTTCTTTACTTTTGCGAGGTATAACATACCGCTTCGCGCAACACCGAGCCGCAAAACTTTCATTTTTTTCCTGTCCATTTGGTCATATCCAGCTCGTGTAATGCAGACGTTGTTATTGTCAAGTCATAATTGAAGGCTTTATCGAATTAACGGTAGGTGGTGCATGTATATGCGTGCACGAGGGGAATTCGGGCGAGCACGAGGCCGACAGTGCCGGTAGCCGTACGTGACATTTGTTACTACCGTATTTACATGCCAAATTCAGTCGCGCGTGATTCCTATCCCGTTCCGTTGGCATTCAGGAGTGGATTAAAATTATGTAAGAGACCAAGAGTTCCAGCTAACGTTTCTCCGAATGCCTCTAATTGCGTGCAACCGCGTTATTAGTCTCCGCTGATGTTGGATCGAGAGAATTTTCTGCTCGCTTGTCTTACGATTTCAATGAAATGTACGACTTGTTGATGAGAAATATTTCGATTGAATTGAGAGAAGCTTTTAGCTAGTCGGCTTAGAATTTTAATGGGGCGGATGGTTTTTATATTGGTTGGGCAATATTGAAATTGGGTTGAGATCATTTTTCCCTGGATGTAGGATATTTATTTTATTAGTTGTTAACTATAGAGTAATTATTTATTTAAAGCTATGATAGGTATGGAAGTAATGGCATGGATGGGGCAAGATATCGTAGGTAAGAAGGTAAAAACTTGGATTTGCAGTTAGTGCGGTCGAGTTGAAGTACCTATCATTTCTGGCAAATTGTTCATAAATTATTATTTAACATACCTTATATTTGGTGGCTTCAATCCCTCTTAAAACGGTATAGCAATTAAAGCCAAAAAAGTGTATAATAAAAAAAAAGCGGCTCAGAGTCGCAATTAGTGGGCCTGAGTTGAAATCCTCATTACTTCTGGCAAATTTTTCCTAAATTGTTATTTAACATATCTTAGTTTCGGTGATTTAGAACCGATCCAAAACGGTAGGTCCCAGGCAAAATGACCGAAGGAATTAAAGGCGGAAAGCTACAAAGGAAAAAAGAATGGGTTAGTTTCGCAGTAATTGTGCCCGAGTGCAAATCTCTCGTCACGTCTGAGATATTCTTAAAAGAGCAAGAAATATCGTAAGTTATTCTTTTAATTGGTACTTTCAAACGTAAAAATTCTCCAGTTATCTCGTACTCTTGAAGGTATTTATTAAACTAAAAAATCAAACGATTTCAGCTAATTCTGATATTAAAATTGTGATTTTATTAGCAACATCGCTATTGCGATACGAAAATCTTGAATAGGCCTAACGAAACATCGAGGTGTTATGTTAGAGAAGTAATAGTTCCTTCGCTGTAATTAATATCTCGGGGAATTGGATTCGATGAAATTAGATCGAACGATAGATACGAAACGCGCGCTGAAAACGAGCAAAATGAATTTCCATGAAAAATCAGAGATTGTAACATTCTTCCGGAAAATAATTATGCTAATTTAATTATTCGTCGTTTCCGCTACAATTTTACCGTAACATCGTATAAAATAGTGCGAATATTAACACGTTGTATGCCATGGGGGTCACCGGTGACCGGCGCTATTAAATTCCATGAAATTTCATATGACTTTCAAATTGCAATATTTACGAATTAGTTAAGTCAGTCAATATTTACCCGTTGGCCTCAAAAAGATAAAGTCCTACTGTCTCTATATCTCTTTTTATCTTTAACGTTTCTGCTTTGCAAAGATGAGATTTTAATAGAAAAAGTTTCACTTCGGTAGAAATGAAGAAATTAGCAAAATACCGGTGGCATTCAACGGATTAATATCCGCGAATTTCACCTTTTTGCCGTTTTATTATCGCATTGCACTTCAGACCTCGATGACATGAATTAGCGTCGTTAACCTTGCCCCGTGGAATCGTACTTTACATAGAAAAGTGCATTAACCGGCTAATGACATGCCGTGCAATAAGTATACACTGATAGAGGAAATTAATATTCGTATTAACATTGATGTTTATGTGTGGGTAAATAAATATCCAGAAATATATGCATACACGTGTGAATTAAAGAAGTCGATGGACTTAAGAACGATTAAAAGCACTCTATCAAATTAGCGACTTCCTTTTCTTGCATTTTAAGGCGCATGAATTTATTAACTCTTGCATTATGATTGTCAAGTTGATTTTGTACCTGTTTCGCACAAGAAATATAAATAACAATGGTGTAATTAACGTAGAGGGTGGAATTTTGAGATTATAAAGTATTTTCACGTTAGAAATTATACGGTTGTACTTTAGCATTTGTCACTTCTTAACGTATCTTTAATTTGGCAAGTTCTATCATATTTTTCATTCCCTGCCCTTTTCGTGTTTTCAGTTTGCCAACTGCTATTACAGTCTTAATTTACCAGCTCTTGGCAGATCTTTAATTTGCCAAATCCTACCATATTCCGAATTTGCCAACTCCTAAAATATCTTTAACTTCCCGACTCCTACCACATGTTTTATTTGCCAATCATTCTCCTATTTCCAATTTGCCAACTGCTATATTTTTTAATATTACAATACAAGCATAAAAACGTACATCGGTGCAAGGAAAAGTGACTTTAAATACCAGATATCACAGAATCAAAATGTCTCCTTTCACGGAACCCCATTCAAATCGTCCTTTCAATGCAAGCAGCCAAGAAATCGTGGTCCAGCGCACCTGCACGGATTATTCATCGAATTACACTTTACAATGCGAACGATCACTTTCCTAGTGTATCCTGCACGCCGCAAAATTTTCCTCGAACAATAGCTATTTCCGTAGGCGTACAGTCGGCTTACGTTAAAAGCTGTACCGCACAAATTCCTTCGGCATACGCCTGCACTTGCACGTTTCGATCGGCTATCGCACAGAAAATCGGATCATTCCGGGAAGCTACCGTCCACTTTCATTGGAATTCTTCGACAGTAGCCTTTAGAAAATTCCCGGTGATATATACGGTCATCGGACCACGAGTGATCGTGATAAAAGGCTTAAAAGTTCGCGCGAATGTGTTGCCGTTGCGGTTCCGATACCATTACATTGCAGGTTGGATGTCGTTGTCCTATTAAATAAATATGCATACGTTTTCATTTGCATATATAAACGAATATTAAATTACAGTTGGAGGACGCTGATGCTTAACGCATCGGAATTTATTATATTCATTGGCGCAGCACTGTTTCTAATTCTAATAAAGGATTAGATAGATTAATTCTAATAAATCTAACAAAGGAAATTCGTATTTAAAAGACAATTGTAACCAAAGTAATCGTGAAAGTACTTGCGATGCGGTTTCTTTCTCTGCATCTAATATATTTTTAATTTTGACAAATTCTACCGTATTGTTTAATATTTCAATAAGGTCGAAGGGTATCGAATGTGCCATCATTTTTCGCGGGAACCCAATGGCAGAGTTCTTTGGAGACCTCTGTGGTGCACGGGGTCACTGAACTCTTAGCGATCACTGTGAAATGTCTACTAAAAGTAAAATTCCAGACTTTACTCGTAGCTTTCTGTTCAAGAATCTGGGATTATTGTGCAATGAACTTTAGTTGTAGCTATGTACATTCCTATTAAAGTATACGAATGTACATTCATTTGTATGTAGCGGATTTTGAACACTTAACACGAATAATATCAATACATTCAAAATTCCCGAAGCTACATACAGAAATCTTCTAATCGAAAACACTGTCTCTATTTATAAAGAGTTCTTCGTCAACAACGATAACAAAATCACCTCGCTTCCTGAACCTCTCAAAAAATTCCTCCTCGACGCCTAGGGTCATCGAACTTGAAGCGTTCGCCACAAAACACTTTACACAAATCATCTAATTTGTTGCTAATACCTAAGTATTACGAAGTTTATCTTTATTTTGCTACAATGCTTAATTGTTCCTCTGTATATACCCGAACGCTAATCACATCCACATTAATTAATATCTGAAGGACTTTAACACTTAAGTCACAGAATACCGACTGATTTTCAGCACGAGAATCATTTCCTAATCGAATACACTGCCTTCATTCGTAAAGATTTCTTTGGCAATAACGATAACAGAAAATCGTTTCACTTCCTGAACCTCTCAAAAAATTCCTCCTCGACGCCTAGGGTCATCGAACTTGAAGCGTTCGCCATAAAACACTTTATACAAATCATCTATTTCGTTGCTAATACCTAAGTATTACGCAGTTTATCTTTATTTTGCTACAATGCTTAATTGTTCCTCTTTATATACACGATCTCTAATCACATCCACATTAATTAATATCTGAAGGACTTTAACACTTAACTCACAGAATACCGGCTGATTTTCAGCACGAGAATCATTTCCTAATCGAACACACTGCCTTCATTCGTAAAGATTTCTTTGGCAATAACGATAACAAAATCGTTTCACTTCCTGAACCTCTCAAAAAATTCCTCCTCGACGCCTAGGGTCATCGAACTTGAAGCGATCGCGATAAAACACCTCGTGCAAATAAGCTCCCATATATTAGGGACACCTCTACATTAAAACTCGAGTATCATCGTGCCACGATACTCAACGAAACGCGCACACACTCTCGTTATCATGCACAAACGAATATTAAATTACATCCAGAGGAGTCCGGCACTTCGTATCAAGGGACTCGGAACTTTTTCCAAAGGCCGAAATTACATACGCGTAAGTCGTTTCTAATTGTACGTACACGGTATTATGCAGTGTTCATGGAAATCCGCATAAATCTCGAGCCTCGTACCAGCCAAACAGGAACGATAATGCGAATATAATGACGATGCTTCGCCATGGGTTAACAGTTTGCCTGCTCGATTCCGTTTCGCGATCGTTCGCTTTTATTTTTTCACTTTCCTTTTTACAGTTCAACGCGATTGTGTTTTACCTTCTCCGCATTCCTATGGGAATGTTGCGATTAAGGTTTCTTTTTTTATACTTTTCGAATTTAATTGCTATGGTAATGTCGCCTAGTGGTAACTGCTTTAGGTGGATTTCAAATCAGCCAGGCTATGCTGTATAAAATAATTTAGGAAAAATTGTCTCCAATTTGGGCTCACTGATTGAGAGCCCATGGTGTTAACTCCTTTCTACACCATAGAACCCTCGATTCAGAGTATATCGAACTTCGTGCTGGTTTCCTTCTTTTTTTTTTTATTTTGCAACGAATTATTTCCCGATATAACACTTCAGCGTGCTTCGCGCCATCATTCACTTCTATTGAGTCGTGTTTACACAAGTTTCGACACAACGAGGCACACACACGTTGGATTGACGTTTTTTAATTGAGAACTCGCTGGAAACTGGCAGAGCAAACTGTTTTGCTCTTCGGTTATCTGCCGTGCTTTTTTTTCGGTTTCAACGCTCCGTTGAGTTAATCATTGATAAAGGCAACGATTACCATCGAGACGGAGTGTTTTGGAATTAATTTTACGGTTTTACGGGTGATCGATTTTTACGCGGCTGTTTGTATCGTTTGGAGAGGAGTTTTAGGATTATTCGCAAGGGTTTTATATTTTTAATGTCGGGACAAAAGTGTTGCGTTTAGCGGAAGAATAGAAATTAAGACGAAACAATGGGAATTCGTCCTATTCCTCGTGGAATACCCCTTAAGGCAGAATTCTCGGTAATGACGGTGTAATGGCACTCGTTTCTTATCGTTTTTCGATAATTACCGTCTTTTATTTCCCTCGATCACAGTCATTTCGTTTACGCAACACCTCGAATTCCGGCAGAAACTCGACGGAGTTTGTTTTGTGCTTTTTTTAAAGAATCAGGCACGATTTATTGCAACTATGTACTCGCTCCCAGTGGAGACTTATGTACGAGGAAAAGGAGAAGTAGAAAAAATCGCAAATATTCCGCAAACGTTGGACGATGACGTAACAAATGCATTAATAAGACGCTTCGAAGTTCGGTCTTGGGAATACTATTCCAATGCGAAATAATTACGAGGAAGTAATCTCTGACTCTGTAATTAAGCTTCGTCAATTTCAGGGAAAGTTTTGAGATAAAAAATATTTCGCACTTTCTCCGAAGATTCCCCTTTGCGATTTGCCATTCCGTTTTTTGCAGTATTGCTGATGGAATTATTTGAATGTAATTGAAAATTTTGTATTCATCTCGGTCGACACGTTTTACAATGCGATTCTATTGAGTACTATCAACATTTTATCAGATTTTGTAAGAATCTGCAAAAAGAGAATTTTTCTGTGCCCAGAATCATTTTTCACGCCTCAGAATTATTGTAATTTTGTAATTAGTGCTAGGACTGTTGTTAGTACTTTGATAAATGTTAATAGTAGAACTTCAAGTGCAAATCGAAAGAAAGAAAGAAAGTTTGGGTCTAATGAAGTTGACAATTTTCAGTTTTACTTAATTTATCAAAAAATCTAATTCCAGACATTATCGTCAAATTTCTTTCTATCGATCGACAAAGGATTGAAAAAACTATTCAAATATTTAAAAAATTAATATAAAAAACGAAAAATACCGATGAATCCTGCTTCAACTTATAATCATAGGTCGTTATGGAGTCTATGGTGTGTAAGGCCCCATCACTCTAGAAAATTCGTCTAAAATTTTCATTTAATATATCACACTCTCAGTATTTTGCAACCATCACAAAACAGTGGGTCCTAGACAAAATGACCTTAGCAACCAAACCCAAAAAAATACAAAAGAAGAAAGAATGGTTCGAGTTCAAATTCCTCGTCACTCTATAAAATCTTTGCTAAATTTTCACTTAATATATCATACTCTCAACATTTTGCAACCCTCCTAAAACAGTGGGTCCTAGTCAAAATGACTTTAGCAGTTAAACGACAAAAAAATGCAAAAGGGAAAAAAAAGAACGATATGGAGATTTAAGGAGAAATTCAAATTTCACGTTATTCGATCTAACTGGAAGGTATCGATGGTGTTGCAGGGCACGATGAGCTTGACCAAACGTATAGACGAGGTCAGGTTGCTTGAGTCACGTAAGAGCGCTCGACTTGCCGATCAGGATACGGATTTCGCCAGGCTCGCAGATATGGCCGGCGATCGTAAACGGGCCTCTTCTCACTCCATCGATGTACCACACGTGATTGGGTAAGTTTTCACTCTCATCATCCTTTAAATCGAATCATACTTTGCGCTAGCAGTACCTGGCGAGATTTCCTTTCGTTTCGAAATAGATGTTGGTAATAGCTTGATGTTCTGATTTGAGATTTTCTACGGGACTTTCATTTTAGTTTGCGTCCTCTTTATAGAGGGATTTGTCTTCTACTTGAGTAGATAATTATTTTAAAATGTAAAGCTGAATAATATTTCATCAATTGTCATTTCATAATTCAAAGTGTATTTGAATTTTGCCGAGTAATGAAAAATTGTGATTTCCATGGGTATCCTCAGGACCGTATTAATTTCTGTTTTGTAAATATTTAGAATTCTATCTTGAATTTTCGTATTAAAGAATTTATGTCAGACAGATACTGCAGATTCGCTTAACACTAGAACTACCAAACCAGTCAAAATGACTGGTACACAATTTTTTCCAAAAATTCTCCTACTTTATAGGAGAGTCTTAGAATAGATATTCTACGTCTATCTTATAAAACATAAATTACCGAATCGATCGTCTTTTCCACCTCTTAATTCCCCTTTTTTCAAAATACTTATTTAATATTTTTAAATATGATAGATTTAACGCCGGTAGTTCTAATGTTAAAAATGATTCTGCAAATCTGCCACTAATTATCTTATCACATTCCTCCTTCCATTGCCATTCTGCATGTCTCCACCTCAACCAATTATTCCCCAAGTACCAAGCGTCCCTCGAAATATTCCATTCCACCCATTCTTTCCAGATCTCCCGTCACATCATTCCGCATTCCATTCTCCCATCGGAAACGGACGGGCACAAAACCCATGCACAAATTCCCAACACCCACCATCCTCGAACCGCCACGAACCAGTGAGTAAAATTAATACAATTCCAAAGAAATCTCCCCAATTTCACGCAACTCTCGCGTTCTCCGTCTTATCGAGGCCTCGAGAAGCGAAGGAAAGAAAGAAGCGAGAAACCTCGAATACATTAAAATAACTGAAATCTATTCGTAAGGTAATCCGGAGTCAAGAGCCTCGGCGACTATCGAGAGATCGTAAAAATGATATACAGCCCACGGTCCTATCCAAATGCGATTTCAGCCTCGACGAAATTCTTTTTATACTTGGACCCTTCGAGTCCGGACTTAATGCCCACACGTGTGCACGCCTCGGGGTTCTACAAGCGCACGTCTCGCCTGAAAATCGAAGGTATCCTATGCTTTGAAAGAGCTTGCGCGCACCCACACGTTGCATTTTGGGGGAGCATCGGAGAGGCGTCCGGTTGCCGATCGTTAGACCGTGAATGCACCCTCGCCGGACACCTGTCCCTCGACTTTACGCTGCCATGCATCCTGCCCGAATCTTTCTCTCCCCCTCCATTGGCGAGTTTGAAATCCTCGTCGCCAACGGTCGCGATTGAGAGGTCAGACGACGATGACGAGCGGGGGAGGATGAAGCTGGTCTTGGGAGCGAAGACTTTGAAAATGCTGGCTTTAACGAAGCTCTGTTAGGGGATGATGTAAAGGGTGTCGAGGGGAGGTATGTCTTTTGGGGACACTCTAAGTGGAGAAAATTGAGAGTGGTCTTTGTAGGGGGTGTTTGCATGTAAAGTAAGCCTCGACTTACGCGATTGATTCGTAATTAAATTGGTAGAATAAAAAGTAATCGGTGATTCTTGGTATATCGTATAATTTAACACTAAAACTACCGACGTTATATCTACTAAAATTTAGATATACTGAATAAGTACTTTGGAAAAAGAGAAATCAAGAAGGGAAAATGAAGATTGATTAACTAACTTAGGTTTTATAAGATGGAAGTGGAATATTTACTTTATGGCTCCTCTATCAATTTAAGGAATTTTTCGAAAGAATTGTGAAGCGGTCGTTTTGACCGGCTTGGTAGGTTTAGTGTTAACGGAATATTAATGTTATAGAAATAATTCTATGGTGTCGCGTGTCACTGATACTTTCAGGGAGGTTTTGCGAAATTTGAAAATTTCCTGTGCAATTTATGGTATCACTAGTGCCACTAATTATTATACAGCAAAGGGTAATTCGTTCGAACGATTTCCACGCAAGTCAACACTTTTCCGACCGATAGCCTATAAATAGGCTTTTTGCCACCACCGCTTTTAGATTTTTAGTTTATTAATCTGTTCCCACGGCAATCACTAATTTATTTATTATTGTAGTGGAACTGTGTTAAGGAGTCAGTGAGAAGCATTTGTAATTTTCAAAGAGATTGTAATTTTCTTTAGGCAATTTAAGCCGAAATGAATCCTTTAACCCCTTAGCTTACAATAACGTGTGACACACGTGAGGCGATAAATGGAATACGAAATTTTGAAGTTTTCCAATAACTATTAAATTGAAAATATCAGTCGATCACGAGGCGGTAAAATTATTTCTATAATATTAATATTGCAGTTAGTTGTGCCAAATGTTAAAGATCAGAGAAATTTTTATTCTGGAATTAATTCTGGGGTATTACGCACGCTGTCAAAATAGAAATCGTAAGGCAAGGGGTTAAAGTGGGTAGGATGCTCAAACAATAGCGGTCGGCAAAGTGTTAAAATACCGTGTAAGTCGAATAGCGCTCACTTCAAGTCTAAGGATGCGGATTCTCGGACAACGCATTGCACATAAATATCTGAATGTCTGTCCTGTACACAAGCAAACACCTATCTCTGCTTCTGCCACATTTCCACCGACAAAGCTCCCGTTCTGGCAATTAAAAAACTAATTTTACTGTTCGAAGTTGATTTCTGAACCGCTTCTAAGAATCCACGTAACACGAAACCGCGTGAGTCGAGGAGTTGCTACAGTTTGTAGATTCTTGAGGAGATGAATACGAAGTTGAAGATCATAAATGAAGAATCACCAGTTTCAATTTATTACTTTCATGCATACAAGTGTAGAGTATACGTTGTCTCTCCGCTAAGCTATCCGTCTCTTATTAATTATTCTAACGATCGGCAATAACTCCGCAAGTGCTCCATCTCCAGCGTTCTCACCAGAACGTAAAATTCCGGAAGAAAACCGAGTGAAATTCTTCCACAATTCTACCTGTTTCTCCGAACTCATGATCCACTCTTCCACGACTCGAGATCCGTATCTTTTCGACGGACTTTTTTTCCTCCAAGCTCCCCTCTCCGATCGTTTCTCCGAGGAGGGTGGAACAGCTTTTTCACGAGCAACGACCGATGCCAACGACCTCCTCGACTTTTCTTCCTTTTTTTTCTTCTTCTTCTTCCTCTCCTTCGAACGAAGTCGTGCACGACCGAGCCTCGAAGATCCTCTCACAAAGGACGTCTGGGGGGACTCCTGTAACGTTTGCCGGCCACCATGAGGCGAAGTTACGCAGGTAGAGGGCCACAGCCGGTGTTTTCGGCCGTGGCTGCATCTGGCCATGGCACGACCTGCCCCACGTGAAAGGAAAGGTCATACAGAGAAGAGAAATCGAATGCCTTTCGAATCTCGATGGTATCGATGACGAAAGCACATGTACACCCGGGCTACCGTTTAACGAGACCTTGTACCGGGACCAAGGTTTTCGCGTTTAATTCGACGGTGTAGAGTGCTTCTTGTTTGCTGAACGACACTTCAGATTCTTTACTTTCGATCTTTCTTTTCTATTCTTTCTCGTGTATTTTTCTCTTTCGACTTGCGCGGTGATTTTGCCTGGGGCATACAGTTTTAGGAGGATTTCAAATCACCGAGGTTGTTATATATTAACACTAGATTTACGGAAGCCGTCAAATTGACGGGTTCCTACTTCTCTTATAATCATTTCTCAAATTTACAGGGACGCTGTACAGTAGATATTTCACGTGTATTTTATAATACAATAATTTTCAATGTCCTTATCTCATATATTGCAATTTAACAGATTTCACGCCTGTAAATCTAATGTTAATACTAAAATTTTCAAGGTGGTGAAAATGACTGGTGTCCAATTTTTTCTATAAATACTCCAAAGTGATTGGAGAGGCGTGAAGTAAATATTCCACTTCTATTTTATAAAACCTAAATTTCTTAGGCGATCATCTTTTTTCACCTCTTGATTTGTTTTTCTTCAAAATATTTATTCCTTATACTTAACACTAAACGTATCAACCGGGGTCAAATGAACCCTTTCAAAATTTACTCTAAAATCGTGCATTCATTGTTATTTCTTTCTCTTATCTGACTTTCTGTAAATTCTTATATAATCTGATTATTTAATTTCTCGCATTCCATTTCTCTCTTAGCTTATTTTTTGCCGAGAAAAATTCTTTGCATACCTTACGCACCACGAGGGGTCATTTGACCCCTTGTGAAATTTATATATTTTTCTGCAGTACTTCAAATAAAGTTCTAGTGTTAAATATGATAAAACTCTATGTAAAATGGGAGGAAATAGATAAAGATATAAAATTTCTTTCACGTATCTATAATGATTCGACTCAGAGCGAAAAGGCAAGTAAACTAAAATTGTTGCAGTTACTTAAAATTGATTTATTTCTTAATTATCCAGCTTCTTCGGTGGCTGATCCTTCCTCAGTCACAGAATCAATCTGTCCGTTTATTATTTGGTGATTAATGCATCTCCTATTATTTGCTTCAGAAGCTTTCCTCACCTCAAGTCAGACAGTTTTGCGATTTTCTTCTGAATTCGACTGAGCGATTACTCATTATATGTAATTAGTTTTACTGTTATAATTTAGGAAAAATCTGCCAGATGTGATGAGAATTTAAACCAATTACAGTGTCCGGCTTTTTAATTCTATGTTCACCGTATCTTGTGAAATCAATTCGAAGGGCTTAGGATTTAAGGATGTGGGTGTGTTACTGTTCGATTATGATTATTTTGTTGGAATTTTGATAAAGTGAAATAAGTTTCGGAAGGTTTATATAAGGTTCTGTGCCGCGTGCACCTGCCAGGCTGTTGAAAGTTAATGACTGTAAATCGAGCAAGGTCGTACTTTTCTTTCGTCGAGTGTAATTTTAAGCGATCACTTTTAAGTCCTTGTTACACCGAGATTACGTTCTCTCGAGCGACATTGCCTAATAATTGTAATTTATTAATATTCCCTTTCCTCAGGTTTCGAATCCCGTTCACAGAATTAATTTTCACTTTGAGACTTTTCCATCTACAAAATGTAGCGGTCCGTTGAACTTTTGAAGATCATATTAGAAAAAGAATTTTAAAATTGTGCCCGGTATCCCTTTCGAATTGTAAGCTGAACGCAGTCGTTCTAGATCGCGCAACGAGCGATTTAGAATACATATACGTTAACCCAGATCGAAAGATTTTAGTTTACCAACGCAGCTCGCCAAAGGCGGTTTCGCAACTGCCAACTTTGGGCCCGGTTTGCTGCGAGACTCTTATAGAAAACGGTTCTTCGGTCACCCCATTCCTCTGATCTCTCATTAATAAGATCACGTTGAAAAATCGTTTAAAATTTCACCACGACATCAAACCGCCCAATGCCACTCCCGAAAATCACGCTTCTCCAAAACTTCCAACCGTGCAGTCATTTTTCAATATCGACATTTTACAAATATCCTTTTCAATCTTCACCCACACCTTCCATAAAAAAAGACTTCATCCCACTTCAGACCACCAGACCACCGTTATGGTGATTATACTGGCGTATAAAACGCTCAAACCACCGTTAAAAATTCCCTAGACACCGGACTATGGTGAACAGTCGAATCTATTGGTTTTTAGGGTTTTAAATAACAACACTTTGTTTAAAAGCTAATGGAATAGACCGAGACTTTATTCTAAGAATATATGAAGGGGGTACGTCTTTTCTCCAAGAGTGAAAGTCACAGAGTGAGATCTAAAAGAATTCTGCAAGGGTCTAAGGACCCTTTTCGGTTATAGCGTAAAACAGATTGTATAGCTATGCAGTTGCAACCTCTTAAGCATTCCAGGAAGTAAATATACCAGTTGATTTTTGTATCTGTAAAATACACTACAGTCCCTGGTCATCGAATTAGGACCACTCCTAGTTTTCAGCATTTTTCATGTTTTCCATAAAATTAAAAGGCCTGTTCAGATTGTAATGATATAGTTTATTAACTGATAACACAATACACTACTACTGTACATCAAACTATGAACGTATGTTAATATCTCGTATTTCCACCCTTTGCCTTGATGACCACTTGTATCCTTTCCGGCATGCTTTGTATACATTGCTTTATCATATGCTTTATATCTTCGTTATTTTCCCAAATATCTGTAATTTTTCTTTTCAACTCAGATAATGTGGTGCTTGGAGAGTTGTAAACAAGTGTTTTGAGTAGGCTCCAAACATTTTCTATGGCATTCAAGTCGGAAGAATTGTCCACACAATTCTATTATTATCGCAACAGTAACAAATCTATAGCTATGTATAATTTGTTATCAACGTATTTAGTAATAATTTGTATGACCAAAGACAATTTTCCATATATGATATAACATTATAACCATAAAAGTGACATTTTTCTGCGTGGTCCTAATTCGATGACCAGGGACTGTATGCTCGTAGAGACATAGAAAACCAACAGAATCAGCGCTTCATCCCCCGACAACCATGACTCAAGAACGACTCCTGATCCGCGTTAACCCAGATTAAAAGATGCAAAGGGTCACGGCGAGACGGATAACTGGGAACACGGGAGTAACAACAGAAAGTTTATGCTGCGGCAACGGGCGCAGTGAGTCAGTAGGTTAGCTTACGTAATTTCGGCCGGCAGCCTCTGCGGGTGAAGAGAAGAGGCGGTCGGCTTTGCAGAATTAGGTCGATCAATACCGCGACTTTATATGGGTCAGGTGCACTACCGTGTTCCGTATACGCGAGGTGTGTACCACCACCCCCTTTCAGACACCTAGCAACCCCTCGTGCGCCAACCCCCCGTAGCATCCACCGGTAGAACGAAATGTCTCGCTTTCGACGATCCGAATAACCTCCGTCGTTTCTCTTTCCTCTTTTCTCTCCTCCCTTCGACTTAAACTCGTATATCTGTCCAGTGCACGTCGAGGAATTAAGTCCAATCAACGCGGATCTTGATCCCGGCCATTTGTTACCGAGAATCGAATTGGGTGGTCGTTATTCTCGTCGATGAATAGTTAGAGTCTTGGAATGCAACGCGATGAACCGCACGTACGATGGGTAGCTTGTGTATCGACACTTTCACTCGTCGTGTGCCTTGGACACAATGGAGGATAAGTAGGAGCATAGGAGGCTCTTGGAAGCCACACTGATCGCATTCTGTAAGTTTCACCAGCTTGGAACGCGATTAAACGCTGAACATCGGAGAGCGGTCTTTGTTGTAGGGTGTTTGGCTTCTCGGGGGCTCGTGAGAGGGTAGTGGAGTGTACTGAAGAGGAGGATCTTAGTTTGGAGAAACGGGGAAAATTGTGTAGGAAGAGGTGTCTCCTTTTGTGTTTTTCGATTGGTATGGTTTTTCGCGTGGAATTTACAGTTTTAGGTGGGTTTCAGAGTATCGAGGGTATAATATGTCGATTAATAATGTAGTCATGTTCCTCTAGAGGCGGCTAGCAATTTCAATTCGAGTCCGCCAATTGGGAAATTTCGAGTCTCCACTCTTGACCATGCTGGGACTTTTCTTTCTCTATCTTTTAGCTTTACCTTGGCACTTTCTGTATTCCTATTCTGATCGTAGCCTATCATTTAGTCGGTTATGAAACAATATAATTCTTCGGATATAAATGCAGAAGATTGTCACTTTAATTAGAGCACGGTACGGTTAGTGTTAACCCCTTGCCCTATAATAACGAGTGACACTCGTGATGAGCTAAATGAGATGAGAAATTTTCAAGTTTTGCAAAACTGATCAAATTGAAAATATTAGTGGGACGCGACGCGATAATATGATTTCTATAATATTAATATTACGTTAAATTGTACGATATATCAAGAATCACTGGGCAATTTTTATTTTAGCAATTAAATTCTGAATTACAGCAGAGGCAGTCACAAAAGAAATCGTAGGGCAAGGGGTTCATTATATAGATGTAATCATTGATAATTCGAATGTTAAGTAGATCGATACATCAATCCTGTCATTATATTTCACCGCTATCACGGTAGCTCGTCATCGTTTCCCTCTTCCCAGAGGCAAGGTCATTCCCCACAGTACATACCAGATGTGACTAAAAGAGATTTTAGTATCCTCAAGATCATTGTTCGGTACGAAGTTAATTTGTACCCGCGAACATAATCGGAATACCTCATCATCGGCTTCGTTTCTCCGTCCAAGATCATCCCTTACAATCAGAGACACGGCTGAAAGAGTTCTCAGTATCTTTAAGATCGTTACTTGAACCCAGAGGTAGTCAATCTTTTTATACTTATCGCCCATTTTTGTATCTTTGCTGGTAATAAAAATTTGTTACCACCCCCGATTCTACAGTAGCTTCAAGGTTTAGTAAAAATAGTAAGTGAAGGTTTAGTAGAAGTATGTAGATTTATCTTTTTATTTAAAGGAAAAATAACCTCAACTCCAGTGATGGCCGCTGGCCAAACAAAGAAAATAGCTTCTGCATCGGACAATATCCCTACCGGCCTCCATAAAAGCTTCAATCGTCCAGTGCTAGGTGATAGGGACCAGGTTGACTACCCCTGCTTTAAATCCTCCCACACTACCATTACTTTTGCGACTGTGCGTGCAATAATTCGGAATCAAATTTCTAAAATGAAAATTAATCAGCGATTCCTGATATATATATAAATAGTTTATTTTAGCCTCCCGGCCACAAAACGGACTTGGTTTTACATTTCTCTTTCTATTATCACTCACACTTACAATTTTTCATTCATACCTATTCTCTCACATCCCTTCCACACTCTGACTCTTACATTCTAATGTCTTTACCTCTTTGGCCTAGTTTCTTATTATTTAACTTTATTGCACTTGTGCTTAAAGAATACCTATTCTTTTCCTTTCTCTCTTCACTTTCCTCTTTATCTTTCTGCCTCTTTACTATTACCTATCCCTTTCGTTCCTTTTCTTTTTTCTTCTTTACTACTTTCCTTATCTACCGCCCTCTCGCACACTTCTTCACTAACTACTTCTCCTATGCTGATCCCCCTTTCCAGCTCTCTACACTCCGCGATTCCTGATATGTCTTACAATTTAACGCAATATTAATAACATAGAAATAATTTTACTGTGTTGTGTCCCACTGATATTTTCAATTTCATCACTTTTGGGAAGCTTCAAAATTTCCTATTCCATCTACCGCATCACGAGTGCCACTCGTTGTTATAGGCCAAGGGGTTAAACGAAGATAATTTGTATCCACGAACACAATCGGAGTACCTCGTAATTGGTTCCCTTTTCCCCGGACAAGATCATGATCATTGTTACCGTTTTTATGGCGAATCGACCTAGAGCAATCCAACGCAGTCGTTTGACTCGTCGAATGTCTCTTGGAAGCTCATAGAAAGGTTTACAAGGCCGGAACAGAGAGGACGGGGCCACGAGGAGAAACGTTAGAACTGCTACCAGTAGTCTGCAACCTAGACACACACTTGCCAAGGTCTCGAGCGACAAAATATGCCAACGAGCCGCGCGATCTTGACCTACAGCATACAGACGACCGACAGATGTCATTTTTGCCTGGTACGAGAGCTTTTGGAGAATCGAAGGAAGACGAATCCATATAAACGTCCAAGTTCCACCTTTCAAGTGTTATTCCCTTGAAATCCTTGCAAGAACGACTTTATATCATCAACGATAAAACGCACGGGAATTGCTCGAAACAACTCGTCGTAAAAGAGCGAATCTCAATTACCTACAACTCGAATTACTCTCAACCGCAAATGGCGAAGGTTTGCGTTTACATGTCGCGATGAAACGACACTTAATAGGGACGAAAGGAAAGATGAACCACCGAATTCTATCGTACGGTAATGTCTCCATGTAATCGCGCACTCTACGCGGACATCGTCCGACAATTTTCCACTTTACTTCGGAAAATATTCGCGGTTTGATAGATCCGTTTCGTCATTCAGCAAGTCGTCGTCGTGGCTGTCCGCTCGAAGTGAACGAGGGATGGAATAAAATTGTGATAAAATTGAAATAAAATTGAACCGGAATTCGGACTGAAAGGGTGCGCGGGAGGATCGGTGGAGGTGCAGGAGGGTTGTTAAGGTGGCCTAACAAATAGTAGGTCGTGCCAGGCTGGGGCCGTGGATCTAGGTCGATCGATAGAGCTACGTATCTACCGGTGCGGAGTCGCATCAGATAAATGGGTCAGGTACACGGAGTTTCACGTAGCTTTCGTCCTTCCTGTTTTTCCCATTTCCCGTTCTCTCGCTCTTTTACACGCTATTTCCGTCTCTCGTTTCCTCTTACTTTCTTTCTCTTCGAATCGACCTTACCCTCTCTTTCTTCTTTGATTTTACTCCCTTTCTTTCTACCTGTATTCCCTCTCTTTTGCTCTCTCCCTCTCTCTCGCTCTTGCTCTCGCTCTTTGTCTACGTACCTCTCGTTTTCTCTTACGTTCAACCACCCAACATTATACACTGTAACACATCGATAGAGAATGCCACCCACACCGTGGCTGTACTTGGCAGCGTCTACTACTTGTTGAGGGAGGAGAGAAAGAGGGAGGGAGAAGTCGAGGGAGAAGAAGAAGAGGGTTTCGCGACGACGCTCTTGGCCCTCTCCCACTCCGACCGGTCAAGGGGTGGGTCACTCTCTATCCAATGGCAAATCTGGGACAATGAAACGAGAGCGGTACACGTGCACCAATACTAGCTTCCTGCATTAAATGCACGATGCTACTGACACGGTGTGCGTGCGTGTGCATTACTCTGCAAAATCCGGAGACCTTGCCTTGTGAAAAGTTTTCTTTCAAGGGATATCGCTGCACGTGGATAAAATAGCCTTTTCTTCGTGCACACGCGGGAGTGATGTTTGAAAAAATACCGACAACCTTGTGGCACTGGATCATCCTATGTTTCATTGCAACCTTGCAATTAATATACACTTCCAAGTCTAAACGCAAGCAACTTTTAACAATTTTAGGAGCTTATATCATAAATTCAAATTAAATAATATAAAGTATCTTCAAATTTCCACCTCAAGCGAAGAATCCTATCAGTTAATTATCATTGGTTAGGCAGAAAAACAGCAGCCTTCTAGAAGTTGTTCTCTAAAATCATTACATCATCCCTCTGAAAATAAATAGGCTTTTCTTCGTGCAGACGCGGGGTGATGTTTGAAAAAATACCGACAACCTTGTGGCACTGGATCATCCTACGTTTCATTGCAATCTTGCAATTAGTAAATACTTCCAAGTCTAACCGCAAGCAACTTTTAACATTTTTAGGAGCTTATATCGTAGATATAAATTAAATAATATAAAGTATCTTCAAATTTCCACCTGAAGCGAAGAATCCTATCAGTCAATTATCATTGGTTAGGCAGAACAACAGCAGCCTTCTATTAGTTTTCCTCTAAAATCATTACATCATCCCTCTGAAAATAAATAGGCTTTTCTTCGTGCAGACGCAGGGTGATGTTTAAAAAAATACCGACAACCTTGTAGCACTGGATCATCCTACGTTTCATTGCAACCTTGCAATTAATAAATACTTCCAAGTCTAAACGCAAGCAACTTTTAACAATTTTAGGTGCTTATATGTAGATGGAAATTAACACTATTCCTACCGACACTTCACGTATACCTTTTCCTACCGCAACCGATGAATTTGTCAAATGATAATTTTTTCCCAGAAAATGAACAGTAAAAAAAGAAGTGAATATTGAAAAATGTATTATAATGTGAATGTATTATACGTATATTTGAGGAAAAGTCGTGAAGTTTAAAGGCGATTCAATTACGTTGTATATAGGAAATTCTAATCGAAATTTAAAATGGTCATTTGACCGGTCGTGGTAGGAATAGTGTTAAATAATACAAAATATCTTCAAATTTTCACCTCAAGCGAAAAATCCTATCAGTCAATTATCATTGGTTAGACAGAAAAGTAGCAGTCTTCTATCAGTTTTCCTCTAAAATAATTGCATCGTCTCTCTGAAAATAATCGTAAAAACGTCGACGGAAACGTCGATTCGGAAAATTGTATCGTGGTCTAGTTTCCAAGGAAGGTCTCAGGACGAGCTGCGTCGGCACAGTAACCGGGGAATTGGGTCGTCTAATAAGGTCGACCGAGTTGAAATCAGGTTGTCCGGGTTGTCCTGCCGCGGAATCAGGTCGCTCGATAGAGGCCACCCGGCTGCCGTGTTCCTGTATCCGGCGAACTGACCCGCCATTCGACTCCGTAACCCGGATATCGTCTAAAACTGGATCGATGCACTTGCCACAATTCTCACGGGGTTTCCGGCACTCTCCGCGCTACGCCTAAATTCCAGGGACAACCTTCAGACTTCCGGTATTCGCGGTGTTTTCGATCTGGAACGCCGCTCTTTCCGCGTCCCGGGCTAACGAGGGTGCGTGTTCGTAGCGCGATCGTGATTGTAATTGTTCGCTGATTGTGACCGATTTTCAAATGTACTTACGCGCCATACGTTGTGATCTACTTTGAGGATTGACTCGAGACGTAGAAATTCAGGATACATGGAGAAGTTTGGAAAATATTCCGTGTGGAAATTCAGGTGCGCCTTGTTATTATATACCGTAGATTGCATTTTAAGTTTGAGGTACGATCGTAGATTGATTCTTGGCTCTATTGGGCTAAGATCAAAGTGCAGATCGAACTCACACCTGGCAGAATCTGAATCGATCAGTTTAACCCTTTGCACTCGGAGTCATTTCTCACGTTCTCTATCACTAACTCGGCTGTACTTTACGATTTTCTGCATTCTGCCATTTCAATAGAAAACTTCGTGCAATAAGGTCATCCTTTGTAGTCACTAATAAACTCGAATGTCCCCTTAGATGGGACATCCGAGTGCAAAGGGTTAAAATACTTTGAAACCTCCAATTACATTCGGACGTAGCCTGACCCTAGCAGAAATTATGCTTTCTAATGCTTTCATTTGTGTTTTTGCGTTACGCTTTTTATTT
This sequence comes from Cerceris ruficornis, assembly GCA_963989415.1. NCBI lineage: Eukaryota > Metazoa > Arthropoda > Insecta > Hymenoptera > Crabronidae > Cerceris > Cerceris ruficornis. Next base: position 9,838,086 of record OZ022523.1, read on the forward strand.
CCACGTGATTATACCGTGCTGATTATTATCCTGTTTCACTATATATTCTACTTCGTAACAGAGAATCTACTTTGAACATGGAATACTTGGGAAACATATTTATATTGAATTCAGTTTCTATAACGAGGACTCTTAATAATACACCAGACGGTATTTTAAAGTAGACGATGCAAAATACAACGTGATATAAGATTGAAACGTAACCAGGCCAGAGAATATGCCACACCCCCGCAGATAAGAATATGGAATACGAAGTTCCTCTAAATACGTTCATCTGAGCCACCTCTAAAGCACAACTAACGCATTATGAAACGCCCTGTACGTCGTCCAAAGTGCATGTTCTCTCGAGCCTCCGTTGTATGAGAGTCGCCGGTTAGCAACACGAATCTCTGACCTAGTTATCCTTCGTCGGGGACGCCATAGCGAATATGGATCAACGCGCTTCCCGACCTATATAATGACCCAGAACCGTAAGCAGATTACGGTTTTTGGGTCACCTAGGAGCACGTACTATTCAGGTCACCGGGGTCTCTTCTCCCCTTCGGTTGATTCGTTTGATACGATGGAAAATCGAATCAAAGGGAAATAATATTAAAACGGCGTGTCCCTTAAATACATAGGACTTCGTAATGACACCCGATACCATCATACTTTCAACGGGAATGGATAATTACGAGAGTCTAGACAAAAGCCATTAAGGAGTTACTTTAGATACCATCGAAGGACTCTGAACGTTCGGTTACTTTACCTTTGCGAAATCATTCCTCGGTATGATCGATTTACGAGGGTACTTTTTACACGTTCACTGTTGTTTGCACGTCGTAGACGTAATAATCGTGTTCCTCCTTCGCACGAAACCATTGCGTAACGTTATGTCATGATAATGATAACGCTTATTGTCAATATGCAAGCACCGAGTACGGTAGTTCGCGGGCGAAATGGTCACGGTAGGATTTAAGGTGGAGCGAGAGGTCGTTCGAACCGTGGCGAATTTAAATACCACGAAATCGACAGTGATAATTGATCCGACAATCAGCCAGCACGTAAAGTCACGCCGCGAACAAACTAATAACCCGTCCTCGAGCTAAAAATACGCGTCTTGTATTACGTGTAGAGAGCGGTCCTGATACGCAACGGCGATCATCCGTTATGGATGCACGCGCGAAACTTGCACAAGTGACGCCAACGATATCGCCGAGAGAACGGGGGTGAAAGGAATCGCGTTTACCGTTCGCCATCGATTCTCCTTCTCACGGTCCAATTTTTCAAGACTTTCGTGGCCCTGCAATTAGCACGCGATATTTTAAAAAAAAAGAGGAAAAGTGACATCGGAAGATTATCCCCCTCGTGCACCTTGACTGCCATGGATTTTTCTTACGGGCAACGAGAAAACACACAGGACACCGCCGGTGTCGTAGTAATTTACTTTCTCTTTCGTTTTTGCTAAACGTATTTATGAGAAACTCGAATTGCATCGGCTCGGTGTCTCTTTAATTAAAGCCGACCGAAGCGAGAATAGGCGTTTTTAAACGCCGAACGTTCACCTGTCACGAATAAATAGTTCACCGTACGTTGAACCGCTCCGGCGTTTCTTGCGAGCGGGCGAGGTGGAGTTCTTTGTAATTAACGTTCTACCGATTATCTCGGAATGAATCCTTGGTTCTGCTTCGCGACGGTTCACGTACAGCGTAACGGTACGATTCCACCTCGAAATCGATGCTGTGTTAATGTTGCGGAGGAATGGTACCATGGATGGTTGAATACACTTCAGTTTCAGTTCTCTTTCGGTACTGTTTTTAGATCTTTTTCGCGAACAGTACGAAATTCTGAGTCTACGTAACTATTTTTCTAGGTATTGTGATAAACCTCGCAAAGGTAAAGAAGCTTCGATGCTCGTCTACACAAGCATTCCTCAAACACAGCCTCAATGACACCTCTGAACAGTCCCTCAGATTCCCACCTTCAAACACCCTATTTCCCCAACTTCCAAGACAACCCTAACCCCTATCCAACATTCAGCACCAACCCAGAATCAATAACCAATTCTCAACATCCATCATCCACCCCCGAATCAACCACAATAAAATCATTTCCAATCTCTCAATCCCAATCCTCCATCAGCGTTAACTTTCTCGCCAAACGTTTGATCTCGTTCTCCGCTGGTCGCGGATTCAACATCGATTAACCGTTTGAGTCCCAGAGGCTTTTAACCAGTTAAGTGTGTTTGACGACTATATGCGTCATGGAGATGTGGCAGGATTTTGTGTCATGACGGCTATATCCGTCATGCGTAAAATTTTGTTACAATTTGATATTTAAATTGTAATTCTGGCGAGAACTAAGTTATATTCGTAAATTGTAATGTTTAAAATGTTTAGAGGTCAAGACGAAATGAAACAAACAAATAAAAATTATAAATAATTTGAGGTGGATTCACAACTTCCTGAGAGCTAACTCGTAAGCAGTGATTATCGCGACGCACACTGGTGCGCGCTTTGCAATGAGACCGCCACACTTAACACTTTGCCGGCCGCTGTCACGTACGCGTGACTCCTCTTCGCCAACTGTTATCGGCCGCTATCACGTACGCGTGACTTCTTTTCGCCAGCGATGATGCTTTATTGCAATCGTTCCGATATTTGTATACGTAAACATATTGATGCAACGGAACAATTGATAAATAGGAAACAATGGCTGCCACAGTTTTCTCCTCCCAATTTACCAGACTGTCTTTTATTGGTTTTTAGGGTTTAAAATAATAACACTTTGTTTAAAAGCTAATGGAATAGACCAAGACTTTATTCTCAGAATATATGAAGAGGGTACGTCTTCTCTCTAAGAGTGAAAGTCACAGAGTGAGGTCTAAAAGAATTCTGCAAGGGTTTAAGGACCCTTTTCGGTTACAACGTAAAACAGACTGCATAGCTATACAGCTGCAACCTCTTAAGCATTCCTAGAAGTCAATATACCAGTTGATTTTTGTATCTGTAAAATATACTATGCTCGTAGAGACATAGAAAACCAACATCTTTTGTACGAACGACTGCGTAAATATCAGCGTTGTCGAGCAGTAAAACCTGCGTGAAACTCGCCGGCGGCACTGTAACGCTGATGCGACAAATGAGCGGCCGGCAAAGTGTTAACTGGTTGAAAGAACACGGTCGAAAAAACCCGAGCAGCGCGATAGCGCTTGTCTCCACCGAGTACTGGGACTCTTCGATAGAAAATCTGAAGAGCGCGGTCGCGCTCCTTGGGACTCGAACGGTTAATATCGAATCCGGAATAATTTGATCCCTGTCGGACTTTCATGCGCAGCCTTCAGGCCTCTCCGGTGTTACCGGTCGACGGCGTGGCGTGTGCGTTCGCCAAGTTGTAAGAAACGGGACGGTAAAGCGTACCCGGGAGGTGTTACTTTCGAAATACCGTCTAGTTCGTGCGTCATTCCTTACGCCGGACTAACGCGACGTTTCACTTTCGACTCTCGATGTACCGCTCCGAGTGGAACGGCTAAGCAGCGGCCTTGACTACGTCGTTTCGCGTCCCCTTTCTGCCGTTTCGCGCTCATTGTGTCCTTCGTATGGCCGGCTGCTCGAGAGGGCTACCTTGCCTTGCTTCTCTTCCATCGTAGATACACCTCTCGCTGTTTTCTAGGCTGCACACCGAGCGTACAATCGTGCCGGCAAGAAAGTTGGAGAGAGGATGGATTTTTACGAAGGTGAAACCCAACGGTGAATTTTAGAAAGGACATTAACGGAAGTATACCTTTCGGTCGGTTCAACGACGATGCGGGAAGTATCGCGCTCGCGTTCACGCGAGGAGAGTTTGGAGTTCTTTGAGGAATTTCGCGGGGATGTCTCGCGAAAATTAATGGAACTTTGTTGGATCGAGGACGGCCTCGAGATGGGGATGTGATCTGTTTTTGTGGTTGTATGGTTTCCTAGGGGTGGAATCTACCCTTATTTTAGACGGTGATCTTCGTCCTCGAGCGTTTCTTAACCCTTTGAGGACGCCGGACGCATATATGCGGTCTGAAAAAATCTGATTATAGTTCATCGGTGCTTGTACACACGGATAGAGTTGAAAAATTGAAATATAACCGCTAAAATATGATTACACAAATAGTAATTTATAACTTCTATATACTAATACTCTGACTTTCTGATAAAAAGGTGGCTTTTGATCGCCAATTAAATGACTGATTCTCAACATTCAAAATCGTTTCCGTCCGCAAAGGGTTAAACCGGAGAAATTAAATAATGTGTTTGAGAGAAAAGAAGTTACTTATTTCTCTTGAAGTTTACTTTGCTTAATTTTCTCATTTGTCTCACTGATTTCTATTATTGTAAAGTTGATGTTTTACTGTAAGAGTACTATAGAGGGAAGTGTCTCTTAGAGGATCTACGGCTAAAAACGAGGCACCCTATTTTCCGCAACCCTCTTCAATGTACAAACTCAAAGTTTCATTAAAATCAATGACTCTAATTTCGCAAGATCAGCAACGCAATTACTATCTTAACGAACTGAACCTGATCGTTCGAATCTTCTTCTTAATGCCCAGTATTCTTTCTCTGGGTCTAATGAATCCCCATCGTTGTGCAATCACATTAATGTGAATGTTTGCCGAAGACGTTAATGATACTTCACTTAAATGACATCGCTTTTACCGTTTCGCGATAGTACTCGATATCCGATAACTCCGAGACAGGAGAGACACAATGTATCCCGTAATTTCCTAGAAAGTCAGGGTTTCTATTGATTACCCGCTATCGAATTTCCTGCGTCGGTCACCCGATCTACTGCAAATTCAGTGTATCAGCCAGAGCTCGACGTGGACAGCCGATTTGGCAAATATTTCTCGCAGATCTAAATTTAATTAATAACCGTTATCATGGAGATAGATAAACGATCCTTTCGCCATCTCGTTACATTCGATTGTTCGCTCTTTACTTTAACACGTTGCACGCCACTGGTATTTTGCTGGTTTCATCATTTTTATGGAAGCGAAACTTTTTCTATTAAAGTCACACCTTTGCAAAAGCAGAAATTTTAATGCCAATATTTAAATATTGAATGTATTAGGAAATGCGGAAGTATTGAAATTTAAAAGTCATGAAATTTCATTGAATGCAATATCACCGATGACCGTTGACCCCCATGGCGTTCAACGTGTTAAATTCGTACTTTGTGCATTGAACAAAGGAAATAAAACGTAGGTTGACTGAAAAAAAACGTACCAATCCATGAGAACAGGTAGAAACTTTTCCACGTAGGATGCTATCGTAACATCTTTACAACTTTTCTGAGAAAACGGTAATTTCCCGTACTTTCAGAAACGTTACGGTGCAATGACCCTAGCCCATTGCCCGGCCTTCGGACATTGGTGATGCTTGATGTTATTTTTAGAAATCTAATAAAAAATTCTATATCGTTAGAAATATATTTTGCTCTTAATTTTCTATGCTTGAGCCCATGGAATTTTTGTCGGTCAATAGATTTATTATTCGATGCAAGAATTGCACTTTATCTACGTGAGCAAGGAGGTATTACCGAGGATTTAGCGGTTCAAGTGGTAGCAGTTGCAAAATTCGAGTTCCCCTCGAGCGCTCGAGGATGGATTTTTATAAAGCTGAAATCCAACGATGAAAATTTAGCTTTAATTCCGATTATATGAATTCCCGAAATCTCGTCCACTACAAAATTTAATATTAAAAAAAATACGAAGAAGTATTCGTTATGATTCTGTTAATTCAGGTGGTAGCTTCTGCAAAATTCAAGACTCCCTCCAACACTGCAATGAATTTTTATAAAGCTGAAGTTTGCTGCTAAAGTTATATTTAAGAGCCCTACAAGATCCACGAGATTCTATCAGTTTATTCCTTCAAACAGTACCAGCAGAATACAAGCTTCGATAATAAATATTTACAAAAGTGAAACTCAAAGAAGAAAATTTCCTTTCAATTTCTATTCAAGTCTCTATAGTTCTTCTGCATTGACAAATCCATTCCTGTTGCGAACCTTTCATTTAACAATCTTGAACGGAATTCCCTAGAACTACCAAACCAGTCGAAAAGACCGGTACACAATTTTTCCCAAAAATTCTCCAAGTTTATAGAAGAATCTTAGAATAAATATCCTACGACCATCTTAAAAAACGTAAATCACCGAATCGATTATCTTTTCCGCCTCTTGAATCCTCCTTTTTCAAAGTACGTATTTAATATTTCGAGATATGATAGATTTAACGCCGGTAGTTCCAGTGTTAAGTCCGAGTCGTACCAGTTCCGAAATTCACGTTTCCATCCAGCAATTATTGTTCCCCGCAATCCGATTATCGTTTCAACGACCACGGCACAAAGTTCAACCTAACCCAAGCATCTCGTTTGAATTATTTCAGGTCGAGGAAGCGACGGCCGAGCTCTAGCAATGATTCTGAACGTTCGTACAGTGGCTGGGGCGAAAGAATACCCCATGGATGCGGACGCGAGGGTTGCCGCACCAACGAGCGTGGCGACTGCATGGACGAATGCACTGCAGCTTTGGTCCTCATGTCGCTCTCATGTTCGCCCCACAGTCCTCACAATCCCCTACCACTTCACTGCCAGCACAATTACGGTCAGTATAGTACCCTGAATGGTAGAAATTCAATTTAACGATTTTAATACCGCTTGTGTTACGTAACCAGCAATTTTTGCGAATTTCATCGGAACGTGGACGGTTGGTAGCGTAGAAAATATGGTTTGATTGTTTTGACACGCTCGGAGCGAGTCTATCTGTAATTTATCACAATGAGACGGCATTATAACGGAAGGAGGAAAAAAAAGGTTATGCCATGCTTGAACTACTCGATTCTGTCCGTCTTGGGTTCTTTTAACTCTTTGGACTTAAAGTATTCCTTCTAGCTAAATTCGATAGTTGTTCAAGTGCGTCTTTTAACCCCTTGCCTTACTATTTAATTTTGAAGTTTTTGGCGTAAATATTATCATTTAATTTTGCATTGAAATGGAGCGATTTAAAATGATTAGGTTATTACTACTATTAGTTTACTATGGAAAGATAAAAAAACGAATTTTATTAAAGAGAATTGCAAGATGTAGGATGCATGTAGCGTGTCAAACTTAAAGGCACTGAATACTGATGCGGGCGACGCTCGTCTTTTCCACTTAAGGAAAAATATGAAAGTACGTGTATTGAAAAATGAAATTCCAGCCTAAACAGTTAACACGTTGAATACCACCCGTATTTCGCTAGTTTCACTGTTTCTACTGAAGTGTGACATTTTCTAATAAAACCGCATCTTTGTAGATCAAACATGTTAAAGGTAACGATAGTTGTATATGAGGCAGTACTTCATTTTTTTAATAGCAGCAGTTAAATATTGAATAAAATAGCGAGATAGTGAATTTTAACGTTTTAAAGTCGCAAGGAATTTCATAGAATTAAATAGCGCCGGCCACCAGGGACCCCCGTGGCATTCACCGTGTTAACATTAAAAATCCAACTAAATCTTGGCTTTTGTAACACAGCAATAAGTCAGCTGTACGCGATAATATTGAATAACGGAGTGAGTGAAAAATGAACCTCTTCCACGAAACAGGTTCCTGGGGAGGTCGAGGAGGTGGAAGCGGCGTAGTCGTCGGTTCACCAGGTGTCGGTGGCACTTCGAACAGCAGTAGCAGCAGCAGCGGGGCTTCATGGCGAAGTGGTACCCCGAGTCCACCCCTCAGCGATGAGGGTGCACCGACAACGGGTTCCTTGTGGCCGACACCGGCTCATCCATCGCACAATCAGCAGCACTACCCCTATAATGCCTCCGGTTCGTCGTCGAGTAGCACCCCTGGCTCGACCACCACCCTGGACGAGGGAATCGTGCCCGACTACCTCGAGGAGCAGCATCCGCGCAAGAAGAAGGTGCGTAATTGTAACGATAATTAATTGTTTCCTACTCAAGCACGACCTCGGCCGTACTTTGCGACACCGGCGTTCGGTTGCATTGTGCTCTCGAGGGCACTATTTGTGGCTCGACGTTAATTCTTTGTAATTTTACATTGTCGATATGAGTTTCTTTCGAAGAGCTTTTGAATTTGGGATTAGCTGTGAACGTTAATGATGAAGATTTTCTCGAATGGTGTCCGATATTGACTATATGATGTAAAAGTAATTGATATTAACACTAAACCTACCATGGCGGTCAAATGACCGCTTTCTGATTTTTTCTAAAAATTCCCCACATTGATTGGGCAGCCATTTAGTAAATATTTTAGGTCTATCGTATAAAACAGAAATTACTTAACTGATCATCTTCTTTGCCAATTGATCCCTATTTTTTCAAAGTACTTATTTAATATATTGCAATGTAACAAATTTCACGCCCGTAAATCTAGCGTTAATGCTGTACTGCATTGCGAAATTAATTGAAATTAATTAACGTCAGGTTGGACAAAATACTTTGAATTACAAAGGGTTAATTTCTAACGTGACAATTTGAAATTCTAGTACGTAGAATAGTATCTCTCCCGGTATCTCGTGAAATCGGCAAACGCCATTTTCGTTCACCTCGCCATTTCCTCGATCACAATGTCGTCCCGCACTGTAATGCAAAATAGTGTCAGGCTTATCGGGAAGTTATTCATTGCACGTGACAAGGACGTTCTACCGGTTACGAGTTAATATCATTGTCTCTTTATCAGTCGCGGCCTTCGAACTAGTTTCCAAAGTCGCGTGCTCGTGTCGGTTCTACTGGCGTTGGCCTTGATCGCTTTTCTAAAGTCTTCATTGACCTTAATCTTTGCGAATACACTGTGCGTTCTCTTATCGATGGCTCGCATCCGAAATCCCCTTTCTTTGGCTCCTCCTTCAACGAAAATGAATGATCCTCCGAGACGGACGAAGAAAGAGACTGGATCTGAATTCAAATCCCCCGACACGTCTGAAAAATTTGTCCTATTGTGATATTACGCTCTAGGATAAATGACCTTAGCACTGTAAGCAAAAAAAAAGAAAAAGAAATGGGCTTGAATTTGCAATCAGTTGGCCGGAGGTCAGGAGCTCTGTCACCTCTGGCAGAATTTTCCTAAATATTTATTTAACGCTAGAACTACAGGCGTTATGTTTGTCATATTCGGTAGTTTCAGTGTTAATACATCATAACCTCGGTAATTCGTAATTTATCTAAAATAGAAGGTCCAAGGCAAAATGACGTTATCACCTAAAGCCAAAGAAATACAAAAGAAAGAGGGAATGGAAAGAGACGCCTCGGGGCTGCAATTACGAAATGTGCGGCGCCCTAACGACGCGAAATTGATATTACTTATTGTCTTATCGTACCGAAGAACTCCGAAGATTCCGTGGAGATCCGAAGGTTATCGTGATTCGCAGCTGGAGCTCTGCGCAACAATTAAATCGCCTCAGCTCCTTCCGCATCCACGGCTTACGCTTAATTAGCGTCAACGAGTATGATAAAAGTCTTGGATTGCGTAAGACGCTGGCGCAACTAGCAGGCCTGACACGGGGTGGACCTTGCACGCTGTCAACATATGTTTTATAATTGCGATGGTGTCTATTGCAGGGGATCCTTATAGGGCTACTTAATGACACATTTTTTTCCATTATTTTCTTCGGCGAGAATTGTAACACTTTTCTCATCACCAAAAGCAGTAGTTGAGTTCTGCCTGGGTTCAAAGGTTGCTTGTAATTTTCAGAATTTGATCCATTTCATGGAGCTTTCTCAAAAGGGAATAATTCCACTTTGTTTATAATATACAAGGTAATTATTGAAATTTAATACTGAGGTGAAATCATAGAATTTTCGATTATAATTAAATGTCTCCCGGATCTTACATTTTTTTCCATTCTTTTCTTCGGCGAGAATTGTAGCACTTTTCTTATTATCTAAAGCGGTAATTAAGTTCTGCCTGGGTTCAAAGGTTGCTTGTAATTTTCAGAATTTGATCCATTTCATGGTGCTTTCTCAAAAGGGAATAATTCCACTTTGATTATAATATACAAGGTAATTATTGAAATTTAATACTGAGATAAAATCATAGAATTTTCGATTATAATTAAATGTCTCTCGGATCGAGTATTTCAATGAGAGGGTGAAATTTCCAAGAATGGTATTACCACTATAAGTTCAACGTTCACCAAATCTTCCTGGCGTATGCTCGTCGACGCCCGCATAGCGACAACGCCCTTCGTGTGAACCTTACCGTGACAAAAGGGTTAATTACCAACGGCGCAGAGGAAGAAAAGGGATTATTCTCCGCGTGTCATTGGTTTATCTTTATCTCGCTGCGACTATTCCTTCAACATGTCTCACTTTTCATTTCTACAGTTTTCATACGCTCGTTAATCCCGGGATGTGAATATTTTACAACCAGCTGAATATTTATGTCGGGTTCTCGTATTATTTCTTCACCATCATATGTCATCACCTCCATTTTAACTTCAGGTAACAGCGCCTCGTTGATTTATTTAAAAAAATTGTCTTTTTTTATCAAACGCATCTACTTTTTTTTGTTGCATCAATCAAACGGATTGAACAGCTACGTTCTCCAATTTCAAATGTCTCCACGGTACTCTACTTTGTCCGCATCACCGTTGTTGGAGGCATTATCATTAATATCGTACTTCCAGTGAAACAACACATCAAGATCTATTAAAATATTCCGCTTTTATCAGTCACATCTAATTTCTTTTTTCTTTTTTGTTGTTTTGTACTCCACTTTGTCCGTAACGTAACTGTTACTTAAGATATAATCGTTAATATCGTAGTTTGAGTAAAAGATGATGATTTGTGTAAAATTCCCTTCTTTTTTCATCAATCGCATCTACTTCTCTACACGCTGCATCAATCAAACGGATCTAATAACTACGTTCTCCGATCTTAAATGTCCTCGCGGTTCTCCACTCTGTCCGCGACGTAACTGTTACTTAAGATATTATCGTTAATAACCGTACTTTAAGTGAATGAACAGCTACTGATTTCTGAAAAAGTTTCCTTCTTTTCATCAATCGCGTCTACTTTCCTTCGCGCTGCCATCAGTCCGACGAATCGAAAAGCGGTATCTCCGAGTTTTAAATGTCTCCGCGTTACTCCACTTCGTCCGCAATGTAACCGGTATTTCAGGTATCATCGGTAATGTCGTGGCTTAAGTGAAACATAAATACGAGAGAGTAAGTCTCCCGATCATTCGAATGCAGCGAGGCTACGAGACACGCTTAACCGTTATCGCTGAGCAGCGTGAGCTGCATTTAGAGATTCCCGGTGACTAGTTTTCTCTTTTTCGAGGCAGGTGAAAACGTACACGCTTTCGACCGTTTCGTAACGTAATACCATCGATCGCACTGTAACAGAGATACACGCGAAGGAAAGGAAGAAGGGATCGCGAAAGGTCGGTCTTGCCGTGTTAGCTCGGCGATGCCACCGATCGCTCGCAAGTGCAAGCGCGGAAACCAATCGGTATTTGCAGCAGCTTCTTATCTTCTTAACGCTTTGAACGCTGCGCGACACTGCGGGCTTCCCGTTGATGGATTATAGTGACTTTGTACTATATCGTGTTGTTGGTCGAAAAGACAGTCTTTTGTCTGCATTTTCTTATAATCTTTTTTCATTAGCAAATGGGTATTTTGGAGGGATTGGTAAAAATTCAGTATACTGTAAACTTTTCCTTTAAACTGAAGCAGGTGACTAAACATTCTTTAGACAAGTCTCTTTCCCATTGTCATGAGAATACTGTAAAACAGAAAGGAAGAATAGGTCCTCTGAATCTTGGAATCTTAACACTAGAACTACCGGCGGTAAATCTGTTATATTTAAATATATTAAATAAGTACTTAGAAAGAGGGGGAATGCAGAGTTGGAAAAGATGATCGATTCGTTAATTTATGTTTTATAAGATGGACGTAGAATATCTATTCTATGACTCTCCTATAATCTTGGAGAATTTTTGGAAAAAATTGTGCTCCAGTCATTTTACAAAATACAACTAACAATCGTTCCTGACAAAACTTCACATTCGATCGATTAGTTCACGACCTACAATGAATGCCTACTCTTTTCATTCTTCTTGAGACTTTCCGTTATCATTAAAATGGAATCATTGTAGAATAGAAAAAAGCAAGTGCACTGAGTCCCAACACCCTAATATCTACGTTTATTAACAAACCGCTATCCAAATACAAGTAACGAACAAATCCATGCCCATCTTGGGCGGCAAATCGGTCATTCGGACTCCTCGAGCAGTGCAGCCAACCGGTTGTAAGCAACTTAACAGCTCGAAAGCGCATCCAATATAACGATATGCTGCATTCGCGTGCACGACGATGACATAAGACCCGACCGAGCCAAGGATGTAAACACGCGCGGCGATTTTTGGTATTTCGTAAGATGGCTAACAAGCCGGACCTTGAGGTATTATCGCCCCGCGCTAATCTTAGGTGGCCGGTGGTGCGTGAGCGCACGGAAAATCGTCTCGCCGATGCTCGAAATAGCCGCTAAGCTCTGCCGAGAGAGCACATGATGGCCCGCAACTCTGCTGACTCATTCTTTCTATGGTTTTTACAGATTCGGGCGAAAGTCAATCGGGAACCGATCGAGAATGGACCCGCAGCCTGCGCGACTTTCGAAAGCGAACAGGTAAGCTTGAATTTTCATCCAACCGTACCGCAATTTCTCACGATTTTCTACATCGGCAAAATTGTATTCTCCAGCGACTAAATAATAATTGACGAACGTACAAGTGCAACGTACTAGACACAAAAGAGCATCGAATACCGATGCTCGTATTTCAAGGCGCTCGGCAATAGGGGATTCTCGTTCGCAGGAACATCGAAATGCCAAGAAGTCACAGTCTTCCGAGGATCAATAAGCGTATTCCGTAACCTAGTTAACCGAAGGTTCCTACTTTCACCGAGCGCGAGGTCTCTCGTAAACTCATTCATCCCGATTCAATTCTAATCCCTCCCACAACTCGACGACCGTCGAAATTCCTACTTCCTCGCGGTCCTCCTTTAAGTCCGGATAATTTTCCGGACGTAATGCGAGGAGATACCACTTTCACCGACTCCGTAGAATCTCAGAATGTGCCCGCGCACCTGACCCAATTGACCGACTCGAAGATATCTGCGCAATCGACAACGATCAAGGTCGGCGAGCTCCCTAGATTCTTCTCGCCTAGGCTCTCGTCACCGCAAAAGGTCGCTCGAAGTCGTGATAGGAAAAGCAGCGAACCGTTCCCATATCGGCATCCGTGAGCGGGAACCTCGATAGATGGAGAGGGAGGCCTGCCAGGAAGTGGCGCGCAAGTCGGATCGTGGAATGAGCGCGATGGTGATACGCTTCCTCCTCTTTTTTTCTTCTCCCTGTCTCGTTCTACCTTCCTCTCGTCTCTCCACCCCCTCCCGGCTCTCTTTATTCTGACATTGCAACACACGCTGCCGGTATGCGCACGCGTGTCCACGCGCGAATCCACGGACACGCTGCTGTGCTACGAAAGGAATCACAGGGCTTGTCGTTTCTTATCTCCGCTGTACTCCCTCGACGGTCTGTGCAGGCTGTCGATAACCATCCGATGCACGCCATTAACCGTAATACCCTCGATATGCACCGATAAGGACAGACGCGACGGTATCGCGAATGCGATTGATATCTGGGTACGATCTCCACGGGGAAGTCCGTTCCGATGAGTTATCCATCGATTGTTAACTCCAACGATCGAGGAGGTAGAAACGATCCAAGGTTCCTTCGCGTCGACCATTTCCACGAGCTGCCGTCCGAGTGTATTCAATTATCATACATTACACGGCATAGCGCTTCCGCGTCGGAGCCGAAGATAGGGAAACGAGTTGGATGCGTGCATTCGAAATGATTTACCCGACATGTCGGCGTGTAACGACGATAAGCTAGGGAATCACGTTTGAAAGATGATTCTTTTGGAGGGAAAGGTGCCAAGGCACCCGAGGAGTCAGGCCAGGCCAGGGTCTCTGTCGTTACGCGGAGGGTGCGTCTGCGCAGAATATTACTGGCGCAACGCACGCCTCCGCATGGACCTACATCTCGAGCCGCGAAGAGACCGGCGCGGCGCCGGCGTTGCATCGCGTCGCAGTGCACACCACGTGACGTCATTGGTGGCACGTGCCTCTCCCCTTGCCCCTCGGCTCCTCGTGCCCTCGAATACTGCATTACTCGTTGAAGCGAGAGACTGGCGGGGTGTCACGAAGAGAGTGAGAGAGAGAGGGTGGAAGGAGAGAGAGAGAGAGAAAGAGAGACGGAAGATTATGGCACAAGAGGGGAAGGCTAGGCGTGGGGGAAGGTAGTTAAGGTCACCGTGGCCCTGACTGCATACGCGCGAAATAATATCTGTGTGCAATCGTTGCAACGTGTGTGCGTCGAATAGAACGCACGGAAGATTTATTTCTAGTTCCGCGACCCACTCCACTCTTTCTAGCCAACATTTTATGGGCATTGGAAGAGCGCAAATTTCAAACACGAGCCTTGACCATCGCCTTGGGCTTCTCTGGCGCATTATTGCTGCACGGAAGGCTATTTCCCGATATACCCGCGTCTTTTGCGCAAGGTTTTATCAACGGAGGCCAGACGATTTTGGGCTTTTAGCTTTCTTGGATGTTGCAAGAATTCTTCGATGCTATTGAAAATGGAGTTTTCTTTGGTTACTTCATGACTTGCAGTTTTCTTTTGATTCGAGACTTTTCGATAAATCCGGATGATCGTACTGACATCAAATTAATGACTTGTATTACTTTCACTGAAGGCTTATATATCAGTATGGATAGAAGAATAGGCTTCTCTGCAAATACAAGTATCCTCGATACAGACCTAGAAAATATACCGGTTCAAGGTCAAATAACTTTGATCAACAGTTTAAACGTGCCGATCTCTTACGTCCACCCTCCCATATTCCAGAATTCACTTAGAATCATATAGCACAATGCGACTTCTGGCAATGAATTTCTTTCGGATAGTTAGTAAAAATATTCAAAATTAGATCAAACAGTATCAATTTAATGGAACTGATACCGATCTACCCACATCATCCATGATCTCCAGACAATGTCCAAGCTCCAAGTCCTAGTTATCATCGACATTTCATCAAGAGCCAAAGGGTATAGCAGGATAAGGGGGTCAAAAGTGCCCTTCAACCGATTTCAATGGGGACGGTGTCATTCGATAGATAATGCTCGGCGATTGATGTTTACAAATTTTTAACCCTGAATTTTGACCGGAAGGGTAGTTATGGGGAAAATTAAAAAAACAGGTTTTTGGCCCTTTTTCCCCATTTATTGAGGCGTAAAAAATCCAAATAAATTCTGACATATTCTACACGGTACCGGACATATTGGAGAATTTTTTCAGATTTTTCCGTCGAAGTAGCTAAGCGTGAGAAATCGGCAAAGTCAAAAAAAACGGAAAAAAGAAGATTTCGTATCGAAATCTTCGAGGTACAACTTTTTGGTTTATATAGTAACAATCTAACACCTACGATTGTTATCCCCAATTTTTTTCAGATTTTTAAACCACCTGCGTCATTGTGAAAAAAATCGAAAACCGATATTCGGGACGTATTTTGATCTAAAACGCAAGAAGTAATTGTTATTTTTCCATTATTTTGATAGAGTATGTTCATTTTGTGCTTTTCAATGTTTCTGCATACAAAGCAATTGCGAGTGAATGCAAAGGATTGAATTGATTCAATTATTCGTAAGCTAAACACTTCCTTATCAGCTAAAAATACGAACGTCCTTTCAATAGCAGCGATGGCGCAGTCGGTAGAGTTCTTGGTTGCGGAACCTCTCGAAACTTTTTGTCGCCGGTTCGAGTCCCAATGAGGTAAAATAATTTCTGTTTTTTTTTTTTTAATCATTCACTGCATAACAACAAATAATAATCATTTTTCAATTTTTCAATGTTTTTTAAACATTTTTAAATACTTATTCAATATGAAATATATGTAAAAATAATTATGGAGCATATTGTTTTTTTCATTGATTCGTCCTAGCCACATCTCGTTATTCTTTTGTACATTGAACGAATATTAGTTTACTGTAACGAATGCAAATATGTATTCAATATTAAAAGGATCCAATTGTATATTCTGATGAATTGTAATGAAGGTGATGTCTAGCGGAAAGAATGGTCTATTTCTTTTTAAACATTTTTATTTTTGTATTTACCGCTTCTCCATTTATGCAGAGATCATCCAAAATGGACAATGAATTGAAAGAAAGAAGGTATATTGGGATTTCATCCGTTATAATTCCTTTACTGTTTTATGCAAATCAACTCCTCAATATCCTTAAATGCCTCGCCCGATCACGCCACATAATCAAAGAAGTTATCGTTGCTTCATTGACTATACCCCTAATATAATTGGAATTTCGGGCATCAAATGTTATTGCTGTGAATGTGCGAGTGGTAACCGTACCATAGGTTGTTGTTCGCACATTGCTGCAATAATATACTACCTGTCGCACGCACGGTATCTATCGACAATTGTTAGGCCTTCAGAGATATTGACAAAAATATTTAATAAAAATGAAGTGTTGCCCATCATTAATGAACATAGTGACGAGGAATAAAGCCACACGAAACGTGTTTCAACTTTTAATTATCAAAAGGTAATCTATCGCATGCCATTTATATTTTCACACTAATATTAATTTCCGTATTAACAATTGTTATCCAGTTAATACTTAAAAACATTTGTTTTCTAATTATATTTCATGGGAGGTGAATTGGCGAGAGAAAAGTTTCAAGTATTCCGCAGCTAGATACTGTAGCCTAATCATCAAATGGTAATCTATCATTCGTATTTTTACATTAATATTCATTTACGTATTAATAACATTTATGCAGTCAATAATTTAAAAAAAATGATCATCAGTTCTAAAGGTACAACTCGGTACTTGCCCGCTACCTACACGCTGCGCAGGTAATTGCGGACTAGATAACTGAAGGGAGTACATAATACTGGAGTAAGTGTTATAAAACAATAAAGCCTTCTGAACTGAATTTAATGCTTTCGTGTACTTAAAGTGGTTGGAAAACACGATTGCAATGGGGCACAAAACCTAAAGCTGAAGAAGTTGATTTGCATAAAACAGTAAAGGAATTATAACGGATGAAATCCCAATATACCTTCTTTCTTTCAATTCATTGTCCATTTTGGATGATCTCTGCATAAATGGAGAAGCGGTAAATACAAAAATAAAAATGTTTAAAAAGAAATAGACCATTCTTTCCGCTAGACATCACCTTCATTACAATTCATCAGAATATACAATTGGATCCTTTTAATATTGAATACATATTTGCATTCGTTACAGTAAACTAACATTCGTTCAATGTACAAAAGAATAACGAGATGTGGCTAGGACGAATCAATGAAAAAAACAATATGCTCCATAATTATTTTTACATATATTTCATATTGAATAAGTATTTAAAAATGTTTAAAAAACATTGAAAAATTGAAAAATGATTATTATTTGTTGTTATGCAGCGAATGATTAAAAAAAAAAAAAACAGAAATTATTTTACCTCATTGGGACTCGAACCGGCGACAAAAGTTTCGAGAGGTTCCGCAACCAAGAACTCTACCGACTGCGCCATCGCTGCTATTGAAAGGACGTTCGTATTTTTAGCTGATAAGGAAGTGTGTAGCTTACGAATAATTGAATCAATTCAATCCTTTACATTCACTCGCAATTGCTTTGTATGCAGAAACATTGAAAAGCACAAAATGAACATACTCTATCAAAATAATGGAAAAATAGCAATTACTTCTTGCGTTTTAGATCAAAATACGTCCCGAAAATCGGTTTTAGATTTTTTTCACAATGACGCAGGTGGTTTAAAAATCTGAAAAAAATTGGGGATAACAATCGTAGGTGTTAGATTGTTACTATATAAACCAAAAAGTTGTACCTCGAAGATTTCGATACGAAATCTTCTTTTTTCCGTTTTTTTTGACTTTGCCGATTTTTCACGCTTAGCTACTTCGACGGAAAAATCTTAAAAAATTCTCCAATATGTCCGGTACCGTGTAGAATATGTCAGAATTTATTTGGATTTTTTACGCCTCAATAAATGGGGAAAAAGGGCCAAAAACCCGTTTTTTTAATTTTCCCCATAACTACCCTTCCGGTCAAAATTCAGGGTTAAAAATTTGTAGACATCAATCGCCGAGCATTATCTATCGAATGACACCGTCCCCATTGAAATCGGTTGAAGGGCACTTTTGACCCCCTTATCCTGCTATACCCTTTCATGAATATTTGAAAAATCACTCGTTATTTGTAGAATTAGTTAATTAGTTTGATGATTAGTTATCTCGGAGGCAGCTCGCTGATAGAATTCGCGCTGAAAAAAATGCACGTATATACCTCCGCAGGAACTTAAGATATGGATGCGGATATTTCGATTCATTGCCAACGTACGTATGCGAGTTCTGGGACGCCGGCTCGTATTGTGACACGTTCTACCTTACGTAATAGCATTGCGTAAACTTGACGTTCGCCGTAATGCTCGTCGTACATATTTCCGTACGCCCAGCAACAACGATAGACCAGAGACGAGAACTGACTGCTCTTGAGAGCCAATGTAATTATACGTTAACCCTTTGAGCTGTGAATTTTCGGGGTTCCTTGAGCTTCTGAGATGCTTAGAGTAAATTCCGTTTGTTGTCGTTTAATTAATGAGGTTGATGGGATCGAATTGAAATTGTTGGCACCTCTGGAGGAGCTTTTTAGTGAATTATCATTAAATATATCGTAGCCTCGGTGGTTTTGGAATTTATCTTAAAGTATAGTTCCTTGATGAAATGACTGTAAGGGTTTAAATTGAACAGTGCAGAAAGAAGAAATTTATGCAGAGGATTATTTATTTTCGTAATGTTATATGTGCAAGTTATTAGTCTTTAGCTTTTAACTTTGCGATTTCATTTGGGCCTACGATTGGGACCGTTTTTCCTGTTTCTTGATCTGTTAACCATTAAATTGCCAAACTAAAAAATTTGAAATTTGTTGCAGTTATTTGTTCAAATTGACAACAAGGAATTATTCAATACAGTTACAGTTTAAAAAATTGGAAGTTTCTTGGATTCTTTTTGAACCCTTTTGCAGAGGGTTAATTACACCGTGATACTTTATCAAAAATTCGAACAGCTTTATAACGAAAGTTTAGAATCTTATTCTAAAATTATCCGTGCACTATCAGTCGAGTTGTAAAGTTTCCACTTGCAAACAACGTTGCACGGTAAAAGTTCTACGTCTTCAAGTCGCATTGTAATAAAACTTGCAGGATTTACAGCCGTATGTACGATTTACTCGATCCAATACTGAATTATGCAATTTTTAAGTCATTACAAAATCAAGATTGACCTTCAACTAACAGTATAATATGAAATACAAGCTGTACATATACATTAACATAGCTCAAAGGGTTACGTTCTTTTCCACGCTGATATTCCTTCGCAATGATAACACCGACAGAGTAAAACTGACCTCCAGTTAATTGATTGGTGTCCAGTTTACACAAATATTTATAATATGTTGATTTAAACATCATTGAATTACTTTCTTTTAATTATTCTGCAAACCGCTAAATTTCACTCGACAAAAAGTAGTATCATTTTTATAATTTCTTCCATAGTAACAATTCATTCGGAAATTATAAAATTGATTGGTTTAGCATAAAATAGAGGTAGCAAAATGAAGCTTCAAGCCGTTAAAACATATTATCCTCATCGATATTCCTAACGTAACGGATTTCAATTCCATTGAGTTATGCACAAAATGGTCTCATCGCTAACGCACGATGCGCATCGCATAACATAAGTCAGTGACCATGACACCGACGCTACGTATGTAGGAAATACTTTCAATGTTCCTTATCCTCTTTGTTTTGATTGCTTTAAACTCTGATAAACCGTTTCATTCCCCGCACGTCGTCGCTTCCTTATTTGAAAATCTGAGCCTCGAGCTTTACACCGTGAATTCTTAAATGCCAGGTATTCGACACACGAAATTTGAACGGTCATTTTTTTTACAAACTCACGTTATTAAGTTATTTAAATTATATCAAGAATAAAAATAGAGCGATTGCAACTTACAAGATTCTTGGATAATCGAACACTCAATAAATCTTTGCGCTGGGTGTTTCAGTGTTACATTTGAAAATTATTTTTTTTCTAAATAATAATAGAAAATACAGGGCTATGGGCGGTAAAAAATTAACAGATTCATAATTAGCAAGTTCAAGTACAAATTATACTACGTCCATTTCTAAGAAATTTCTTCTAAATCATTATTTAACAGGGAATATAATCGGTAATTCTTAATCCACTTAAAATAATAGGTCCTAGTCGACATGACTATGACAATTAAAGCTAAAACATACAAAAGGAAAAAGAACATCGACATCAGTTAAAGAAGCTTTCTCAGTGACTATAGTGGGTAAAAAGGTCAAATCTGGGACTTTTAATTAGCAGGCCTGAATGTGAATTCTCCATAGCTGAACAATTTGCCCTAAATTATTAAATTCTGGGCGAAATGATCATAGCAGCAAAGTAAAAACAAATACAAAGAAGGAAGAAAAGAAACAAAGATGGAAGATTATTCCAATATTCGCATTCCTTTCAATACCCTGGTCATCGGCTTGGCTTCTATGCTAGCAGTTATCTCTTAATTATTCTCATCGTTAAGCCACACTTCTTTCCACTCTGCCGTATCAAATTCTCCCTCTTATCAATGCCCGCACGTGCATAGCCGTATCGCGTTGCCGTCCAACTTTTACAAGCCACCGTACCAACTTTTGTCTTGAAATTCTTTTCCAGCAGATAATACGATTAAAAGCAAGGTCAGCAGAATACATCGGCGAGCGTTTCGCGCGTTTCATATCCTGCCTTCGTGGTATAGATTACAAAATTTCTTTGCTCGCTAGCACAAAGACAGTTTTTTTTTTCGTCGGGCCATGAGCAGCTCGGACAGCCTTGCCCTTATCTATCGGGGTGTTTCGCAATGTCTGAGACCTTCTCCGAGGGTGGACACAAAAGGAACGAGACGAGATATTAATAGAAACGTGTGTTCAATTTGACCTTGTTTTCGAGTTACAGCTAGTTCTGTGTTTCAGTCGGTCTTAATGGCAAATTCAGATGGCATAATTAACTCCGTTAAATTGTATGTAATGTCCGGGAACTCGTGGAATTTCGGAGGGAAATTGATTGTGAAACTTGGTGGTAACATCATTAATAAGTTGTATTCCGACCGGTGATGATAGTTTTGAAGAGATTGATACGCTAGGGAATTATAAAAATGCTGCAACTTGTGAATAGGATGACTAGGACACATTTTCTTTTACAAATGTTTATAATTCTTATTTAACACTAGGTTTACGGAAGCCGTCAAATTGACGGGTTCATACTTTTTTTATAAGCATTTCTCAAATATACAGAGACGCATTACAGTAGATATTTCACGTGTATTTCATAATGCAAAAATTACTTAACGAATTATCAGCTTTGCAGCTTGATATCTCTTTTTCCAAAGTCTTTATTTAATATATTGCAGTGTAACTGATTTCGCTCCCGTAAATCTAGTGTTAATGCTAACCGTACCATAGGCGGTCAAATAACCGGCCCACTGAAACGAAGATACGTCATTTCTAGTATCATTAAGTAAAGGCCGTTTGGTACGTTGTTTCCTGCATTAAGTTGAGTCGTCTGCGTTTCTTTCAAAAAGACAACATCCTTATTTGCTAACCGGTCAAAAGATCTCACACAGTAAGAACAGATATCCGCAAAGTGTCGCTACGATTCGTGTCAAAGGCTCTGTCTCTCAATCATCGGACTCAACTTCAAATCCCCCATCGCCTCTACGAAGTTTTTCCTAAATTACCATTTAATCCATCATAGCCTCGGTGATTCAGAACTTACTTAAAACAATAAATCTCAACAAAACTGGCCCCATCAGCTAAACCTAAAAAATACAAAAAAAAGAAACAACTCCAAAAAAAACATCCAACCAAAACCTAATTTCCACCTATCCCAATCTCTCCGAAAAATCACCCCAGCTGGAATAAGGAAACCAGCGGAAAATGGTACAATTCCCAAACCACACGAAATTTCATACGTTACACCGCAAAGTGTGAACGTCCACGTATTCGGACTGCCGATGAGGCCCTCGACCCAAAGCAGAACGGTCTCCTTTATTTGGGGGTGGGGGGGACCTCGTTAGAAGTTTTCTGTCGGCGAGAGGAGAGTCAAGGACGCACGCTCGCGAATTTCAGCTGGTAACCAAACGGGCCAGCGGTGGGGATGAGATACGGCAGTGTGGCATGGCCTGCCGCTCGTTGTCCTAGGTCCTGCTTGGCGTTTTTTTTTACGCCCGGCAAATGTACGTGTCGGCTGTAACAGCGCACGGGCCTCCGTCGGCTTCTCTTCCTTAACGAGCGGCCGCGATGTTCGGCTTGATAGCTGTTCGTTGTCGGTGATGTACTTTCCTCGGGTATCATTGTTACCGTGGCTCGGCTCACCTCGGGAATGCGCCCTGCGCGGGCGCAGGCGTAGTATCGACCGTTTGGGGATTCTACCTTGACCTCCAGCTGCGAAGGTACCTTGAACAATTAAAGCTCTTAAGGTCCTTGGCTGCTGGAATCGATCCGGCTCGTTAACATTATCGCTATCGGGGGAATATCTTTTTTTTTCTGCATTTTCTCGAGGTAGGGTATGGTTAGAATTTTATTCTGGGGGTGGGTTGTTTCGAGGGATGCTGAGTCGATGGTGGTTCATTTGTATTTTGCCATTTTTGGTTTTGCGCGGGTATTATTGCGAGGAAGGTGTTTTTTTTTTAAGGAATTTCTTTTGGAAGATTGGGTTTTTTGCAGTGGATGGTTTTTTCTTCTTTTGGATTTTATATAATTATGTGCTTTGTTACGCAGAAGTATCAGAATAATTGGTATAACGCGACGTTGACTGTTGTTTGAGGGGATTTTTGAAAATTGCTAAGATTCTAGTTTGATTATTAGCAAGAAAATGAATATCACATTTGATTTGAATAAGAAAGTCTGGTAGCGTCATTGTTGTTTGTTGAGAATTTTTCTCATATGAGAACCTTTACACAGCCTTTATAAAAAAAGGATCTCTATACAACTCTTGGTTCACGTCAAAGTAATTAGCACTACACAAAATGAGTAAGGTTTCGTCACAAAAACTGGCATTAATAAAGACTCTACAACTATAATAACTGCAAGATTGAATCCTCGCAATCTCAAGCAGTGATTCACCAGAAGAAAAAAAGCGATTTTTTCCATGTAATATCCGCATCTTAACCTTGCCGACTTTAAATCCGCAGCTGTATGGTCCACTGCGAAGTAATTAGCGATTAAAGCTGGAAATAATAAAAACAAACAAACAAGCATCTTATATCTGAAAGATACAGGCTATACGAAGCGATAAAACAATTATCGTCAATGCCGTTCGAAGATATTCCGACGATTAAGTCCCCCTTTACAGTGATCGTCCGAATTCTTTCTTCTTTTTTCGGCATTCTTTGTAGCTTTAACTGCTAAGGTCATCTTGCCTAGGATGTTTTAGGTTTTAAATGGGTTTCGATGCTACTTCCATCGTAATGAAGTGGAAATGCAAATTCAGAATGGCTGACTTCGAAACCGGAATAAATTTCTCAGAATTTAATATGCCGAGTAAAAGGGAAAACGCGCGTCTACCAGAAGACTATACTTTCCCCTTTCATGCAAGTATTCCTCCTCTCTCATAAGCTCGTTTCACGGACGAACAAGTCCTAAAGAGATATGCGACTTCCCGACCCGAGATCGATCCGAGAGAAAGTTACTCGATTGCGATCAACGCTTGTGTCGAAACTGCTTACGTAAAGTGTATGGCCGACTGACAATCGAGAATAGTGCGCGATTTTTAGCATCTATTTGCACCCTATCGGACGATGCATCAAAATTCGTATTATTTTGTGCTATGGCAACTAAGGAGATAGAAGCTGGGACTCGTAATCGGTACCTTTGCAAATCTCTCGTCACATTTTCTAAATTATTATTTAATGTATCATAGCCTCGCTAAATCGAAACCCAGCTGAAACAGTAAGTCCTAGGCGATGCGACTATATCAGTTTACGGGGCTCTGGAGGATAAGATGAAATTTAGGATTGGAATCAATAACCTAAATTCAAATCCCGGATCACGTCCGAAAGAATTGTTCTAAATTAGCATTTACTGTATCATAGTAAATCCACCTAAAACCGTAGGTCCCAGAAGAAGTGACTACAGTAGTTAACAATAGAACTACCGACGTTAAATCTATTATATTTAAATATATTAAATGAGGACTTTGAAACAAGGAGAATTAAGAGGTGGAAAAGTTGATCGATTTAGTAATTTATATTTTATGAGATGGACTTAGAATATCTATTCTATGATAGTCTTATAAACTTGGAGAATTTTTGGAAAAAATTGTGTACCAGTCATTTTGACTGGTTTGGTAGTTCTAGTGTTAATGCGGCTGTGGTGACTAAGTAGATAAAGGCTAGGACTCGCAGTCAGCAGATTCGAGTTCAAATCCTCGTCACCTCCGGAAGAATTGTTTTAAATTATCACTTATTGTATCATAGCCACAGTGGTTCGGAATCTACCTAAAACCATAGGTCCCAGAAGTGACTACAGTAGTTAATGCGGCTGTGGTGACTAAGTAGATAAAGACCAGGACTCGCAATCAGTAGATTCGAGTTCATTCCCTCGTCACCTCTGAAAGAATTGTCCTAAATTATCATTTACTGTATCATAGCGTCAGTGGTTCGGAATCCACCAAAATCAGTGCGTTCCACGCAAAAAGAACATACCAGTTAGAACAAACAAAAAATACCAATAAAAGGCAAGAAATTCAACAACACGCCTGAGCAACTTGGAGTATAAATCTGAAATAAGAATACGAGAAACAACTCTGCAAGATATCATCATAAAAGCAAGAATTCCCTGTCGATGGAAATCGAAGTAGTTCCAGCTTGAATTCGATGGTCAGAAAAGTTGCGGCCGGCAAACTTTCAACACTGGAGGATAAGTAGTTCCTTCGGTAAGACCAAGTAACTGTAAACTGGTCCTAAGACAGGCCGCGCCCAGTGCGTTGCTCAACTTCGGTAAGCCGAGGAGAACCGGTGTGTCTGCGACGTGGCAAGGCCGTTGACAGCGTCAGGGAATCAATCGCTGTCACGCTCACCTAACCGTGTTCCTTTGACATCTGTTGGCAGCCAGCTGATTCGCCATTCGTTGCGAATGTAAAATAACGTCCGGCGAAAGAAATGAAACGGGACAAGCCGAACGGACGACGTTTCAGCTCGATGTTGTTAACGCATTTCGTTAGAAATACACTTCTTCGCGGTGTCATTTTACCTCTAGTTACGTACGCTTGAATCTTTGATCGTGCCGGTCGTATTTATTTTAGAATAAGTGATTCGGAGAACGTGGAATAATTCACTTTGTAATCTCGAAGTAAACACGTCTCCTCCGAACTGAACTGATTCGGAGTTGCGTTTAAAGTTTACGCTGATAGAAGTTAAAGTAACGGAATGCCAAATTGGAATAGCGGCCATAGGTGCTTCAATGTTTGACGATTTGAAGAGCTTCGAATTTTATTTCATCTCGTTATTGCTAGTAAAACAAAGTATCGTCATTTGTTAATATATTACATTCTATCGTTGCTCAATTTCTTAATAATTCAAACGAAATGCTGTTCTTCCAACAAGCAAGTAATCACGAATGCAGAAATTATAACAGTAATCAGAGAAATGACCGTAAAAATATAAAAATTGCATCGATGAATGTACATCATTGCAAAGAGTATATTTAGTACCCGATAATTAGCTGTAACATTGCAGCGTAGAAAGGCGAAAGGAGAGGAGAAACAGAGAGATAGCTTATCCAACATTTCGCGATTAGTTCGCAAGGAGAAACGATCCTGCCCTAGGGCAACGTTATCCTCGATGCCGTACCCCTTCCTTTAATTTCGTTTGGAACGTACGCTGTGTAACGCATTAGCCAACCGGGACTTCTCCGGTGCCATTGGTTCTGAATATTCGCGAAAGTGCGACCTTGACATCGCCTTAACGTTGCTATACCGTACGATCTAACGGTCGATGAACGGCCGAAATCTATTAGTCCCAGACGACGCAAATGGAGGATCATTTGTTAGCCGGCTTTTTTTTCCCCTCGGCGATCGTTCTTACGTTGTTTCTTTTACTTCTTTTCTCGCGTCGAAGACGATTGCGTGAACTTGGATAATTAAAGGATAATACGGACTTCTTTCGGCGTAATTTGAGGCAAGTTATTTTTGAAAATAACGCACGATATAAAACCCAAATACAGATAAATGTAAATGGTGATAAATGATTGTAGAGTATAAAAATGTATTCTTGTTGGATTGATAAAGAGATGTCGGTTATTTTTATATTTACGAGACATGAATTCGAGTATGGGTATCTTTAGTTCTCTCAGAAATCCTTTAATACGCTTTGCTGCAGCGCCGAAGACTCTTTGGGCAATTACAATCACGTGTAATCGCGTGTATGCAAACGGGCGTAGGATAAAGCGGGCAAGTTCAATGCGGAATTTGCATTATTGAAATTCACCAGCCCGTACAGACGCGTCAAAACACACTAGCAGAAAAACATAACCGTGCCGAGGCAGACGCGTCTAACGAAGTCGACTAAACTTTATTTTTGCAAGTGTTATCCCGCCGTTTATCTCTCGCTTAAGCAAATCGGCCTTGTTTTCCATCGTGGCTTAAATTGCTAAGGAAAAAAAGCAACGTAAACAGAAGAAAGAAGTAAATTCGACCTTTTTTTCATTTCATCCGTTTCGCCATTAATTACTATTCTTCTAAAATCTACCGGTCAGGTGGATCGAGACACACCGAGACTACGATGCGTTAAATGCAATATAAGACGAATTTTCCAGAGATGATGGAGGATTTTAACTTGGGAACCGTTGATTGCAAGTCCAAGCTCACTAATTGCGAATGTAATCGTTCTAGTAAACTCGTACATCAGTTTTCCTTAGCAGCATAAAACCGGCACCGTTTGATATCGATTATACGAAACGAAACATTGACCAAATTTCTCGGAGTTTGCGCAATAAAATTGGTCGTTTGACCTTGGCGTGGATGTTGAACCTTCCTTGTACGATAAGAGAAACGCCGAATGCCGGCGTGTCCAGTTCGGGAATAACAACCGAGGCGTCTTGCACGATAACAGTCGGAATAAATATTTCTTTCTTTGTACAACTGCAATCGGCCTTGAGAAGCGTCCTTATCCCGTGCCCGACCGGCGAACAATCGCTGGCGCGTTTGAAAATCAGTGAACGGTAACACAACTCGTCGGCTGTCCGGGACCGACAGCCGCTTTAAAAGCGTGCAATGCGCTGTTTCACGTTTACTTGTCATAATTCAGCCGGCGTACAACGTACGTGAGCCGTACGAATTTTAATACATGTCCGAGCGTCGTGTTAAAACACGCACCGGTCTCTGGTTACGGTTGGACGAGTGACTGACGACTGTCTACGAGATATTTCGCGTGGAGCAATTAAGAATGAATTACGGGGCTCCCCTCGGCGATACCAAAAACTGTATTTTCGCCCGTAACGGTACTACCAGTTTCGCCTGTTAATTCTCTTAGCGAACAGATGAGAGGACGTCGACGAAAAGTGGTATCGCTGGCTGCCTGGGAGATTTTTAGAAAGGGCGACTCGTATTTGTAATTATCGACGATATCTCTTGGCTCGTTCTTTATTTCTTGGCGGAGGTACACGGATATTTTTTGTTCTATAGATTTAATTTATTCTAATTAGAACTTTGTAATCCACGTTCTATTTGAGAGACTTACAATTCGTCGAAAACATTGTTCAATTTTGGTGATAAAAATATGCTAATACCTGACTATCGGCAAATTATTTCCAGAATTAATGAGAAAACGCGAATGTTTGAAATGAAGATATTTCAGGAGTCATTAATTGATATTAGACTTTCCTTGCACTTTTAAGTTCCGCGAAGAGAACGGAATTGCAGCACTTTCTCCGACTGGATAAGGAATATATCTGATTGGATGGCCGGGGTTTAACCGCCAATGCAACGTACTCGGTGTCAAAGTCAAAGTCAACGATAAGATGATAAGCTAGAAGTAAACGACCGCCAATTTGCGTCTTGCATCGTACGCTTTTTTATCCCATCGTCCATCTTTTTTCGTTGGCGCGTTATCACTACCTCCTGGTTCCCCTGGCTCTCAACGAGCAAACGCATTCAATCGAACGATATCGGGGGACTTCATCTGGTCCTGGCTCGGTAAACTGGCGACCTCTATCGTTTTATAGAGACGCTGCGAAAGCCGCATGCACACGCGGGCTCGTCGAGACGTAAACAACGTCTCTGCGCATGCGCGGTTCATCTCGCTTTCTGTTTGCCGGTCTCGCTCGTTCTAACCTCATTCGCTCCTCTAGATCTCTTGTTTTCTCTTCTGGACCAAGCAACCGTCGCTTTACAACCTTCTCGGTGGCGGCGCTGACCTTCGTAATGGCGACCATCACATGCCGGTAGTTTGAGATTTATTGTTGTTAGTTTTCAATTGATCCTGATCACTAACCGACAATAAGATTCGTGTAAACGATAATACACGGCTTCTCGTTGAATTATATTTCATACACGATCTTCTGTTATTGCATTTCTTGTACGATAAACCGTTTGTAAATACATCGGAAACTAAGATCCCGGTGTAGTTTCATCGTGACTCACGGGTATTCAGCTTTCCCCCACTCCTCGTACGTTTGAAACGATTCTCTTTCTCTCTTCTGTGTCGACGACCTCTGTTCTTGCTCGGAAATTGCGCCGAATCGTGCGTTCCAGCGTATCTGTTCTCTGCTCTTGCACTTTTTAGCGTTCGATATTTCTATGCATTAAGAGTACCGACCGCGCTAAAAATTACGGATCGTCTACCGGTGATTTTGTTTTAATCTCGTCGTACCATAAATCTTTTCTAATTTATACAGTAGCACGGAGAAATGATTCCTTCGCTTTTAATTCTTTGGAAAACTCCTCTTACTTTAACATTATAATACAATTTCACGCTCTTTAAACGTAGAATTCTTTTTCACGCTAACATTTTATTCGTCCTATTTTAAGTGACATCAGCAATTTCCCTTCATCGATGTCTCTTTCTACTTAATCCCGTCTGAGCGTCATGTCTGCACAGAAATTTTGAAACCTCTTCGATCGACAGCGGAAAACTCGGGGTGCTTGGATCTACCGTCGAATAATTCCCATAACAAACCCATGCATTTTTCTCTTGCCACCCCGTATAGTTCGTGTTCGTGCGTGAACCATCGGTGTGTTAAGAAGGGTCAACGTCCGACCCTCACCACACGCCACGGATCGACGCGCCAACACACAGAAGCCCAGTTTGTTTTGGTTTCCCGGGCGTTACCCCGGCTCCCCACTTCTTGTGACTGTGAGTCCACTCTCTTTCTTTCTCTCTTCCTTATTTGCCCCTTCCATGTGATTCTCTCTCTGCACGATACTTGGACGCCCGTGAAAGCCATCGTCGTGTACAATGATGACGTGATCCCAAAATGGGAATTGACATCGAGTTAGCATGACGTCAAGTAACGTATATAGATGCACGCACTTTGGTATCGTTTATCGACATACGACTGTTGGCTTCCAGAAGAGGGATTCTATTAGCAGTCTTCTGATTCGTTTTACGTGAATTGAAAGATATAACGTCTATTTTATATTACCATGAGATAGAAAATTCTAATAGTCAGAATTGATTTGAATCGATACACTCCAAGACACGATAGTATTACCGTACGTGACCGCCATTTGCTTCTTTCTTTCTTTTCTTTCCTCTAAGAAACTGAACGGTGCAAGTGACACGGAGAAAGCGAGAGCCGCGCGGAAAGCAAAGTTGCCACGGCACGCGTACTTCAGGATCGATCTTCGTGTTCATACTTCGTCACATACGTTACATTCACTTCAACGGTGAATGCTCGATTCGTGGGCATCCCACGAGCCAGCCACGCTTCACGTAACATAGCCGTGGTAGAAGAAAGAGAACACACTTAGCGGGCCTGTACTGGCACGAGACCTTGCTTGGAATTTTCATTCGTAGGTTACGCCGGTTCAAAGGGGATCATCGCTCGTACGATCTAATTATAAATGATTTCAGGCTACACCCGAAACGTACGGGTATACGCGTGACTCCGTAGACATCGGGGATGGCACCGCGAGTGTACATGTCCTTATGCCGCGTCCACATTGCCGTTCGCCAACTCTTCGGTGAACAGCGGACACGGTTAGCTCCAAGAGTCGGTAGATCAAAAGATTCTACCCACTGTTATTTTTCTTATTTCTGGTCCAAGATCTTAGAAAATTTCCAAGGTCTTGGAAATTCTCCAAAGTCTGCGGAAATCTTCATAAAACAATGAAAAAGAAGTTCTCAAACTTTTCTTCGTCATTTACTAAACCATTCGCCAAGGACTTTGCACCACGTACTGTCCTATATCAAATCAATTTTCACCGACAACCACGTTTCTCTTTATTCTCTTTGCGTCTCTGCTTTTACGATTAAATTACACCTGACAAACCTTCGATCGTTGTTCGTTAACGCCAACCGTACCGCCAGTTCATTTCTGAAATAGATGCAGTCGACTGTCAACTTAATACAGAAAAACAACGCACAAAGCCGTCTTTACTTAATAATATAAAAGATTACATATTTTCATGCCATTGAAACCGGTATGGTACGGTTAGCGTTCAGTTTTTCTCGGAGAGTGCGGAAGATCCGCTGGCAAGTACCAGAGACTCGCTCTGCAACCGCGGTACCAATCTGCCCCAGAATTGTTTGGAAACGTTGTAAAGGCTGTGCACGAATAACTCGCGAACATTTCCCTCCAATGTGGACCATGCATTACGTGTCTGCGTGCAATGGGAAAGATGGGAAAGAAGGGAAAGAGGAGTAGGAGGAGTACTTGCGTAAACGAGCCTCGTAGGGTAGATGCCCGACGTGCTGCGATCCGGCCACGCGTGTGCATCCCCATCTAGCTATCTCTACTACCGGCAACATCGTATCGGGCACGATGCACCCACAGACAACTCCAGCACTCGGCAACCCTGTCGGCTTACTCATCCCTGTCGGTTCGAAAGACCGCACAACGATACTAACACGAGATCGTTCCACTACCAGATTTACATCCTTCTTCTTCTCTGCATCATTCTTTTTCTTCTTCTTGCCGTAAAATGCTTCCCTCCGAATACTGAAATCGATCGCAGTCACATTTTAATGTGTTGTTTACATATCTCAGTTCACTGTTGCATACGCTACGCACTGTCTCAACAGGTTTATTAGCACGTTGAACGCCACCGGTGTTTCGCTGGTTTGATCATTTTTACCGAAGTGAAACTTCTTTTGTTAACCCTTTGCGGACGGAGACTTCTTTTTATATTGAGAAATAATCAATTATTTGGCGATCAAAAACCACCTTTTTATCAGAAAGTCAGAGCGTTAAAGTATAAAAGTTATAAATGCCTATTTGTGTAATCATATTTCAATTTTTCAACTCTGACCGTGTATACATGCACCGATAAACTGTAATCAGATTTTTTCTCAGGCCGTATATATGCGCCCGTCACCAGGTGGTGGGAGGTTTAAATGACCGTTTTTGTGACTACGGTTCGAAAAGGCAGAGGTTTTTCCTATGATCTCTGTGAGGTCTCGAGTTCTTAAGCGGCAGCGATAGAAAATGAGCAACGTTTTCTATTCGGAGTCTGAGTCGCTTTAGGTACATTTATAAAATACTATTTGAGATGTTATCCAACGTTACATTGCAATTCTTTGGAAACAACTAATGTCGATGTGGTTTCTTAGCGAGTAGACTTGACCCTTTCTCTATTAAAGGTGAAGGTAGTCAACCAGAGGTCACTGCAACGGGATAGAATCTCGGATTTCTAAATAATGAAGCCCCAATCTCTTCGTCATCTCGGAAGAAGTTTTCCCACGTGATATATCTACGTAGTAGCCCCGATCTTTTGATATCTTCCAGCAACTTGCCCACAGAGACTCGGAATCTTAACTAGGGATTTATTGAAATAGAGAATTTTTCATGTTCTTCCTGCATTAGGATCTTTGAGCATTGTCCAAACTATTGGTCCACGGCGTCGCGACTGGGGATTAATAGCGAAAATGTACGATTTATGAAAATTGATATTAAATCTTGTATGCGTGCGTGTCCATTGACGCGTTCGATCATTATCAGCTGTTGTAGAGCGTAACTATAAATCGAAGTACGTGGAAAAAAGATTGTCTCAAAGTTCCTCGGTACGCTATACGAAGCAAAGCAACGGCAAGGCGAGTCAAGGCAAAGCAAAGGGAAAGCATTGCCTGCCGACCGGCATAGAAGGTCTGTGACCTCGGCAATGCCTATGCTACACTGTACACCGCTGCCCGTGTGTACCGTTTCAGAGGTGATGTCACGATCAGTAAGGTCCTTGAAGTAACGAACACCTTTTCGCGTAGAGACCCTGTTGCATTACGTGTAACTTCAAAAACTTCGCCGTGTAGTTGGAAGTTGCGTGATGGTATCATCTGCGCTTCCTCGTACTGTCTCCTTTTACAGTTGTACCTACGCTTGTAGACGCTTGTTCGCGTTTGTAATATATCCATTGGAAGTAATAAAGACGCAGCTTGAGAAGGACGTTGAAACGTATGAGCGGAAACTTTTTTTTTTAATCGAAACTATTTTTATCGGGTACAATTTGATGTGTCCTCGAATGGACGAGGACGAAGGGGAATATGATTTATCGAAGTGTTCGATCATGCGTATGATTTCGTACATTGGCAAATCTGTTATTTATCTCCGAAATCCTTTGTATACAAATTTGTAATCGTGACAACCGCGTGGTCAGAAAGGGTCGTATTGTTTCTGGATCAATACCACGTGATCGTGCCACTACGACCGGCACCTCCATCCGAAGCTTGCTGATGTAAACAAAGAAACGTGTGCGCAGTGAACATGCCGGCTGCCGCGCATCGATTTTCTGTATGCGGCTTAACGTGACTCGAGTGCCTACGTACACGATTAACGCTACGCCGCGTTGATCGACGAAGCGTAAGATGCCACCAAAGGATGAAGTGTTTGCCAAAATTGTTTTTCGAAGCTTCCCTAATTCTTTGTCCGGTCTTAGAATTTGGTAAATGACACGAGATTAACTGTCCTTTGACACTTAAGTACTATGCTACAACATAGACGGAATGATTTATGTGCTACTCTTTTTGTTTTCAGGCAAATGCAGCAGTGGTGTTCACATGTACTTGGCCAGGTTGCATCGAAGTTAAAGCAACAGTTGCACTCATTGAGGAACATGTGCGTCAGTTACACCTGGGGTGAGTTTCTTTATGCTGTTAATATTTCTATATATGTGGCATAAAGCAAGCTGCAATTTCTTTGTGTACTTGAATATATGAAGAGTACATGTATGGCATATCTACACGTGACACGTGCATTTTACAGGCCCAAGAAATCAAAAAGCTATGACAATGAAGAAGACGATGACATATCCGATCACGAAGAAGAGTTTTACTACCAGGAGGTTGCAGTGGATCATATGAGTTCCCCTCCAACAATGTCGCATCGGGACATGGCAAGACCACCGCACGAGGATCCTGAATACCAGAAGCAGCTCCGTTTAGAAGCAGCTCCAACTATTAATTGTACCGAAAATATGATGTTAGGAATCAGGGAACGAAACACAACATTCGCTATTTCACAATCACCGGTAAGTAGTTCTGTGTAACTACCGTATAGAAGGATAATAAAAGCAAACGGACTCCCAGACCTAATCTTATTTGTCTCCTGTTCTTGCAGAGTACGCCAATTAAGCACATAAAGCTTTCACCAAGACCGTTCCAGGCGTATCAGCAGAACATGGGTCTATTGACGGTATCTACGGGTAAGATGCCGTCGTCTCCCCGACGAATTCGCGGGGAAACGAAAAAGTGCCGCAAAGTCTACGGTATGGAGCATCGCGACCTGTGGTGTACGCAGTGCAAATGGAAAAAGGCCTGTAGCCGTTTTGGCGACTAGGCCAAGCGACCGCCCCGTTCGTATGTCCGCGGGCGGAGATTGTCGCCGACCCGACCCCAGAGTTTGCCAATGCTATGTTGAACCTTACATCAACTGCCAATTGCCAATTCTCGTTGAAGCAACGACATCATAAATGTTAATATAAAAGTATGCGGAACGGTAATCGTATCGGTCGCCGCAGCGAAGGGGTACCCTATGTATCGTCCACCATCTTCAAAAACTTCGATCTCACCATTCGAATTGTCCATCCTTACTATCTCGGTAGCTTAGTAAAACAGACACCTCTTCCTGTTCTCGTTTCCCGTCATCGTGCTTCTCGGTTTCACCGAGAACGACATCAGGCACGAGTTTCGCGAAGGAACGTCAATCCCATGACGGATGGCGGACGGTTAAAAGGGCCGATATTCGTATACAATGATATTTAACATTTAATAATAATATAAGGTAAATGTATTTAGTGACGGAAGATCGTTGACCGATCGTCTAACGATTTCTCATCGCTCGTGTGGTATTTGGCAAACTCCGCTAGGGTCTCTTAGCCGTAATAAGGGGTTTTGATTAGTAGATAGCGAATAATTGGCGCATGGAACGAGGCATTCTTAGACTGTTGCGCTTTCTCTTATATGAGGGCGCGGAACATGGCCTCGTTTCCGTTTCGCCCAACAAAACCTTTTGGTTCGGTACGTAGAAGGTACGTACTTGTCGAAATACGACTGGTACGCGTGTCCCTCAATGTGCTGGTTCCCGAACCGTCTCTTAGGTCATTGCAATAGGTCTTCCTTCTTCCGCCGAGAGCGTGTAATAACCGTTTCGCATTCACGTTGCTCTCGTAGTAGCTCGTTACGCGATTCCCAGAGGCGCTCTGAATTTATCCGCACCCCTGAGAAACGGACGTGACGTACGAAAACGGACGTAAGGAAGACCGAACGATAGGTTTGACCGGAAGGTTTGACCGATGTTCTTCCTGGAAGGACGCAGGCGGGCAAATTTAATGAAATTGCGTCGAACAGAGCTAATTGTGATATTTTATCTAAATTTATTGGATATACCGTGGGCCGAGAAAGAGAGTGCAAAGATGGATGGCGTGAGAGAGAGAGAGAGAAAGAGAAAGAGAGAGAAACGGAACACAAGGGAAGGAGAAAACAAAATTTTATACACCAATTATTATACTGCCAGATAAATAATTGAAAAGTTTTATTGTTTAAGCTTCGTACATACACGAAGCATTATATGTTGCTCTATGCGTCGCCGTGTATCGGGCTCAGCCTTGCTAGCCTCTCGACGACCTAAGACCGTGTTCGCCAACAAAGGAGCTGCGCGCACGAAATAACATAGGCCTCGCAGTTGAATCGATCGATCCACTAGAGGGTAAGATCTAGCTGAGATCTCGCTCTGGGTAAAAATGTACAAACGAATCCGAAGCGCGATTTCTGTATAGCCTATATCGCGCTTTTCTATAGCCTACGTCATTAAACCGTGCTCCTTTCTCGCTTTCGATCGTTCGCACGACACAACTTACACGTTTACACGGATTAATTTGTAAAGATATATATATATATATATTTGATCTCGATGACTTTTGCGACGTAGCAGTGGGTGCGCGAATTAATACGACGATTTTACCAGTCATCGGTTTTACCTAAACGCAACATCACCGTTTCGTCGTTAAGCGTATGACGAAGAGGGCACCACTGCCATACCTCGTCGTCAAATAAAATAATTTTAACGATAAGTCTACGTGTCTTATCGCCACTTCGCGAAGAAGCACGGATGAAAATTTCAAAGGGTATTTCAAAGACTATAATCGAAAAACGTTTCTCTGCCTATTTTACAGAGCGACGACTTCCATCATATATTGATTGATGCTCATTTTTCTAGTACAATTGTAATTAAATAGTACATTCTTCGTTTTGCATAATTTTAACTATTAATCTCGACGTATTGATATTTAATATTTAATGTTATTTGTTAATGATAACGTTACTGAGATTAAGATTTATTAGAACAAAGGCAAGTCAATTATGTTTGGCAACGTACGAGGAGTGTATAAGTCGAGGGTAAAAAAAAAGAAGATTACAATGCAAAAATCAGACCAATTATTACCGCGAGGGTATTACATTACGACTCTAAGTTGTACTCCGAACCAAAGACGTCATATCTCCAATTGTATTAATTGAATTTTTTAATCGGTACAGTTCAAGCTTCTCTGTAAAAGCACGTTTCTAAAACCATCATGCAGGGGGGACTGTGACTGTTCTCATGCTTTTTTACGTTATCCTGCGTACTTAGAAAACTTTTTTATCCTTCTCGGCTATTCGGCGAGATACTGTGTGACAGTATAAAATTCCATTCAATCTAAGAAAGGATTTCGTGTACACTATGAAGTATTGTAGGTGTCACTGTGCTCGATCGAATGCAAGAATCTGACATCCAAATACTATTGTAGAAGGAAAAAATGCCATTATATCGTTATTCCCTCGATGATCGGACATCGGCGGAAATTTAATACAGAATGAAACGTAAAAGATAACCTTCGATGAAACACTTTCCTTTATCGATGTAAAAATAACAGCAGCAACAACAAAAGGAACGTAAATGCGCGAGCATGAGTAGCGTAGAAAGTAATTGCCGTCCAAATAGGTTCCTTCTTTAGATCAAAATTGTCATCCGAAATGATTTTTCAGAGCGTACAGTTAACAATTGGCATGTATCAATTGAGAAATTCAAATGCCGAATAGTACTACTGACGTCAAGAAATGAATATTGTAAAACGATGTTTATAATTGGGCCTTCTTTCGTTTAACAGTTTTAATAGTGTCAAACTTTTAAATCATTTTCTGCGAGGCTTTTTAACTACTCGGGGACAATTAAAAAATTTCCGTAGCTTTGCGATCTCTTACAATGTAGAATTGATTTTTTTTATTATAGTGTGACTGAAGGGAACGTTGCTTGTTTGTATGAATATCTTCCTTGCAATATTGCAGTTGTTGACCAAAGTAGTACCATTCGGCATATCTGAGTTTTTCAAACAAATCTTGAATTATTGTTGCATAATTATACGGATATAAATTATTATCTGACGCTGATGTCTTTTTTTTCTTTCTTTTCTCTGGAAAGTGTCGATGCTAAGAGAATTTTGGCGGAAGTAAAACGTATAGGCACTATGAATTTCACAGTACAATTTTAACGATTGTGCCATTGCAAATGCCAAATATTCTCTCTGGTATTCTAATCGCGAAGTAATAAAAAACACACACACACACACAAATAAAAAACAGAAGACAAATTCGAATTGATGGAAATCACGTGAACGAAAGAGAAGTTTGATAAGAAACGGAAGAGCCATGTTAGAGTGCGTGCAATCGGGACAAGGATGGAAAGAGAATGGCAACTTAAAGATTCGCAACGGAAGCTTTACAGACTTAAAGATACCTCAGGTTTATTTCATATGGAAAATACAGAAGTGCCATTCTGATCGAAGCGAACGATCGAGATACATTTTCCTTGGTCATAATCCCATCGTTCTGCGACGACAGGGTTGCCATCTATCTTCGCTTCGATCAAGATGGTCGACTGATAGGCACTGAAATATATTTCATACGTATCTTCTTGCGAAGTAAACGTCAATATTACTTAGTCGAATTCATTGCACCGTGTCGCGTACTCGCGTTATTGTATAATATGTATTTCGCATTTAATAGGCCGCCTGAAAACGTTCAAATCGGGAGACAAATCCAGGCCGAATATACCGTGCCGACTATTCTCTCCATCAGCGATAGGTAATATTTAACAAAAATCCTTTCCCACGATCACAGTGTTGTCAAGGGAAGAAGCATCACTGATCAACTACCACAATCGCCGATTATCGGGTACGGATTTCCATTTGGTGCATCGTACAGATTATACGATTCGATCCGATGATCGTCATCGCAAAATCTCCACGATGTAGCACAGAATTCGTGCACAAAAAGAATCTTCTATTGACAGCACTGTACGTTCGCGATAGCCGAGCATAGTCCGCGTTATTAACCGAACATTCGATCGATTCGACAAGCGAGCCAATTAGGGGCGATTAGAATCCTATATTGGACGACACAATAGCGATCGCTCCGAATACGTCAATCGATACGGCGCTGTCCAGCACGATTGCCGAGATTTCGAACAGAAAAAAAGGAATTAAAAAAACGGGGTAAAAAAGGAAGAATGATAATAATACAACAAAAAAAAATGCAAAAGCATTAACGTCGCGGATAAATAATGGCCGGGATTATCATACCAAAACGATCTCATATCGATTTAATGAAATGCAATTTTTTCGATCGTACGATCGACCGTTTGTCATCTTTCTAACAGTCGCGCGCAACGGGCTCCGGAGTGAACCGGAAGTTCATCGAATGTACCTGTTAAATGTCGTCAACGATGAACTTGATGGTTGTAGGGCGAGCAATTAAATTGATTCGAAAGTGATTAATTAGAAACTTTACTTGCTCGTTTGGAGAATATTGCACTTGGTCGATCGTACAAAGCAAAGACATATTATTATTATTATTATTATTATTATTATATTATTATATTATATTATATATTATTATCATTAATTATTAATTTTTATTATTATTAATTATTATATTTTAATTATTGTATTATTATTATCATCGTCATCGTCATTATCATCATTTTTAAAAACTATTACTAGCGTCACTAACAGTAAGTTGTTAAACGCGAAGTCCTTATTAACAACGTATTTAGGAAACTTGTTAGTATTGCGCAATACTCCGCATTAATATGCGTATATCGATGGATCGTGTTATATCGAGTTTATTGAAAGAGTACATCGAGACCACACGTAAAAAAGAAAACAAGAAAAGACGACCTGGCTTACCACCAGCGACAAGTGTCATCCTTAACCGTTTGAGTGCCAAGCAGCGCGATCGCGTGTTTCTTATTTGAAGTGAAGAAGCACCAACGAAGACCGCGATGTCTTCTTACTTAAGCTTTACAAACCTGAGGATACATTTTCTCTTTTTTTTCAATGTGATGAATATAGAAAAATTGTTCATTCGTCAAATTATACAACTATTTTCAAATATCGCGGACGAAATGACGAATGATAAATTACACTGTCCAACAAATTTGAAGGTGATTTCTGTTTTCCTATAGCCACTATATAATTCTTATAGAGTTCGTCGTCCTGAACACGAATCCGGCAACCAAATTTCTGGATCACCCTCTGTTTTCGAAAAAAATCAGCATTTGTAAAAACGGTCGTTTTCGGTAAAGAAGCTGGTATTACGCGAAAACTAAGAAACGTAGGTTGTTGTTCTTGGT
This sequence comes from Cerceris ruficornis, assembly GCA_963989415.1. Classification (NCBI taxonomy): domain Eukaryota; kingdom Metazoa; phylum Arthropoda; class Insecta; order Hymenoptera; family Crabronidae; genus Cerceris; species Cerceris ruficornis. Next base: position 9,877,570 of record OZ022523.1, read on the forward strand.
CTCAAAAAATAGAGGAGTGTTTCCCGAGTATGTATGTATAAGCAGTTATAATATTCCGTATTAGTTAATAGCAGTAAATCACTGTCAAAGTTCAAAAACGAGCGGATTCGCGAATTTTTTACGCATTCACTTTCCATTTTCACGTAGAGGACTGTTGCTAGCACAAATTTACTGTACACCATTGGATTCTACGTACATTTCTGAATAAAAAACTATCAGCGAAAAATGTCATAACTGATTTTCGTTTCGGCTCAATTTAAGAAAATATCCATCGGGAGCGTGTTCCGACCGTTTTGCCGCTACGACGCCATCGCTGCCTTTGGGCGCCGTAGCTACGCGTAATACTTTCGCGGGCCCCGCGCATCGATACATTCCGTTGAGGTAGAATTCTCTACCCCTTTACTAAAGTGTAAGGTCATACTTATTTATATATTTTTTTTTTTTTTATAGAGGGGAAATGCTTTACGCACACCCGCAAATGTCTTAGTTTGCGGATAGTGTGGGACTCCGTAGGCATATTGTTTTCGTATACCCACTAAAACCCCTCTCTACTTTACTCTGCTTTGCTCTTTAATTTAACTAATCAAACAATACTCGCTTCAAACAATGAATAAGAATTATTTTATACGGGCTATTATTCAATGATATATTAATACCGCTTATTATTCAATGAATAAGAATTATTTTATATGTGCGCGATAAATCTTATCATCATTATTTTCATAAATATTAAACAAAAGGAAAAAAATCAAAGGAGAGAATGTTGTAGTATATTCGGTAGGAATAGGATAGCGAAATTTTCTTTATTTAGAAGATTTGAAATGAAAGAAATACGTGGAACATGTTATAATAACGATTTATTGCCGTTATCCCACATAAAATGATTCTCGTTCATTTTTTAAGGCGAGTATTGTTTCATTACTTAAATTAAAGAGAAAAGCAGAATGAAGCAGAGGGGATTTCAGAGCGTATACGAAAGCAATAAGCCTACGGAGTTCCACACTATCCGCAAACTAAGACATTTGCGAGTGTGCGTAAAGCATTTCCCCTCTATAAAAAAAAAAAAAAATATATAAATAAGTATGACCTTACACTTTAGTAAATTCTACCTCAACGGAATGTATCGATGCGCGGGGCCCACGAAAGTATTACGCGTAGCTACGGCGCCTAAAGGCAGCGATGGCGTCGTAGCGGCAAAACGGTCGGAACACGCTCCCGATGGATATTTTCTTAAATTGTGCCGAAACGAAAACAGTTATGACATTTTTCGCTGATAGTTTTTTATTCAGAAATGTACGTAGAATCCAATGGTGTACAGTAAATTTGTGCTAGCAACAGTCCTCTACGTGAAAATGGAAAGTGAATGCGTAAAAAATTCGCGAATCCGCCCGTTTTTGAACTTTGACAGTGATTTACTGCTATTAACTAATACGAAATATTATAACTGCTTATACATACATACTCAGGAAACATTCCTCTATTTTTTGAGACCAAGAACAACAACCTACGTTTCTTAGTTTTCACGTAATACCAGCTTCTTTACCGAGAACGACCGTTTTTACAAATGCTGATTTTTTTCGAAAACAGAGGGTGATCTAGAAATTTGGTTGCCGGATTCGTGTTCAGAACGACGAACACTATAAGAATTATATAGTGGCTATAGGAAAACAGAAATCACCTTCAAATTTGTTGGACAGTGTTATTAAGGGAGAAGCGCGATCGCGTTGCTTGGCACTTTTCGATAGAAAATAGAGGATGCCCGATCGCTCTGTTTGGTACTTCTCGCACGCATTCTCACGATTGCCTTCGACACTCAAACGGTTATTAACATCGTCTATCATCACCGCAGACGCTTCTATTTATCGAAAACTGAATGCATATAGATGTAACACGCTGTGGTTATGTCACATTATTCGCCACTTGATTATTCTAACCTACATAATATACGACTGAGAGAAAGAAGGGGAAAAAACGAAGAAACATTATATAATCCAACGTTAAGCAATTACGTTTGAGTGTAAATTTTATCGTCGGACCCTTTATGGTAATAAACCTGTCTAACAAAAATCCGTCAACTTATTGATTCATCTTTCATCTGTGTACTATTCGTTTACGTTTCGTATTTTTATTCGGCTAACCTGTAAACCAGTGGTTCTCAAACTTTTTTTAACACTTCTAGCGTCACGGAAATTTCCACGAAACCAAAATTATCGCGGTTCGTAATTTTTACGTCCCTGTATTTACAGATTGACGAGAATAACAGGAAATACCATAGACCGATGCAACTTTGAGAATCCTTTCAGTGCGAATTTTCGTGACTTTTTAGTTTTTAAATGATCGTAAAAAAAACCGTAGGAATAATTGAAATTTGACATTAGTATTAACGAGGTATGAATTCGAGACACGTAAAGATGAATAAGTGCTCGCTGTTTATATGCGTCGAAAAGGTTTATTTTAAAAGTAATCTTATAGAAGATTAATTATTTATTTCGAGCGCGTCGTGATTCCCTTTTGTTTTCATATTACGAGATAAGCGAGAAAAAGAAATGTGAAAAAGAATGTGGACATATTTTAAAACGCTTCGTCTCGTATTTTATTTAACTACAACGTACATTCAATGTTCGATTGTGATAATAATGTATATAATATGTTAGCACTTAAAATTTGCAAATTTATTTTTATTTCACGACTGACAAAATGTCTTTCATATGCCGGATAATTTATATTTCTTTGCTCAAAGCTATCGTCGCGTCATTTTCATCGGCACGAGAAACAATGCCGAGGAACTTATTATAGATTTTCGTTTATTACGGGTGCTCGATACCTGTGCGTCATAATGAGACATAATCGCAGCTACGAAAATTTGCTCGACTCAGTGGAATATTTTCAATACAGCGTGTAAAATCGTCCTCAGAATTCAAGAACTTTAACACTCGAACTACCAGTATTATATCTAACATATTTAAATATACTTAAAAAGTACTTTAGAGAAAGAGAAATCAAGAGTTGAAATAGATGATCAGTTAAGTAATTTCTCTTTTAGAAAATAGACGTGGAACATTTACTGTAGGAGTCCTCTACGAATTTAGAGAATTTTTTGAAAAAATTGGGAACCGGTCATTTTGAATGCCTTGGCAGTTTTAGTGTTAAAGTTCAATCGCGTTTCACCTGTTACAACGATTTTGCACTCTATATTTTGTGAAGCAAAATACACTGGTAACAAAAAGGATATATCTTATCTATCTCATGCAAAATATATATCATTTCCACGATGATAACCATGAAAGCCTCGTCAATAAAAAATCCTGTTGAAAATCCAGTAATAAAGGAGAAAATTTCCAGGAAATGTTTCACGATTGTTGTCGGACAAAAATATTGCTTTTGAATTATTACAAGCGATAATGCTTGTTTTCGTGACGAATTATGAAATTAAGGTTTAATCAGTTTCTGGTCGTTTAACGAAAAGAAAGAAAAAAAAATGACGGATATAAATGGAACGGAGATACAATAGAAAATTGTCGATCGTAAGTTTCAATGAATTTCCCGCGAGCACAAACTTTCTGGATTCTAACGGACCAACGTTAGAGTACAATGCCCCCGATCGATGGATAATAGTCCGTTAAAATTTCACAAGTTTATGCTCGCTGGAAGTAGTATTTCTAATCGTGCGGATATTCAGTATTCCACAGAAATCAAAGGAGTATCGTAAAATTCGCAAATATAGAAATAAATGTACACAAACGAAAATAGTACGATGAATCTTGCCTTTTAATTATACAAATGGAGTTCAATCTCATGGTACTCCGTGATGAACATTGAAGAAACATAATATTCAATAAATTTTCAAACATCATAGAAAATTCTCTCATTATACGAAATTCTAACAATCGTTAAATCCTTTTGAAACTCCGACTCTCATCTTGCTTTTACTGAGACACTTTCTAACATCTCACGATTCCGTAAAATGACTTATCGATTAAAATTTATTAGCGATAATATACGTCGAATGGTAATATACCTCGCTGTGTCGTTACTAAATTCAAATTGTAACTGACAGCGGACCTTATTTCAATTTTGCTAAGTTAGAAATCGTAAGATATATTTGGTCGACATGTGTCACGCATACGAATACTCCTTTACGCAAAGACTGTTTTATACTCGTACTGTGTGTGAAAGCGGACACACCAAGAACTTAATGTGTGTTAATTGTTAACGCTATTACACACGGAATTAGATCATAGAGCATATCAGAATCGGATTTGATAACCGAAAGTGTATGTAGGTAAAGTTGCACGAGACGACGAACCGCCGATAAGTGTCGTATATTTTCGATGACTGTCGGTAGTCTCGGTTACGGTAAATCGTGTGTTTTAACATTAGAATTACCAACGATTGATTTGGTAAATTAAAAAATGATGGATAATGATGATGGATTAGAAGAAATAAGGGGTGAAAGAAACCTAATCGATTTAATCGTCTATATCGGTGATTCTCAAACTCTTTAGGATTCCTTGGGTGATGGTCTCTTTACAAATTTGTGGATTGCTCGCGAACTCTTTGAAATTAATTGCAATTAACATATTGGCTGGTGTTACCAAAATATTTTTTAATAAATAACTATTTATTCGGAAAATGTCAAATTTTCATTCGCTTTGAATGAACCAGTCCAAAATTTCAATTAAGTGACCCATTCGCGGTCCCATATCAGCGCCTAAATATAATTCATTAAATATATTAATTCTTATGGAAAATTTGGCATATGCAAGAAAAGGGCAACCCCTTAAATGAATTTTTTTAAAACATTGAAATTTGAAATTTTTATATTATCTTAAAAGTCAGAGGCGGGCCGTAGTTTGCTCACCACTGCCTTAGATGATCGCGGACCCTAGTTTGAGAACCACTGGCCTACATTTTGAAAGGCAGGCGTGGAAAAAAAAATTCTAGCAATCGAAATTTAAGTAATTTTTATTAGAAATTCTAGGACCAATCAGTAGAACTGCCTTGGTAGTTGTAGCGTTGAGTTTACTCAATGAATTTCGTATTTTCGATTTATTCAAAGCCCACAACTCTTTATTCCGATACTGACACCTCCAGTTTACAGGATCAAACGAATTATCTTTTGAAACGAAAGTGTATCGAAATCCGTAGATCAAACAGGAATAGATTCGGCAGTTTTCATTGCGACTATTCAGTTTCTACTACCGGATAATTGCCGATGTTCGGATTGAATCGAACTCGGTTGCATAAATATACGAAACGATCGGTGGACATTTTATCAGTTGATACGTACGTTATTGCACGAATATGATGGAAACTAAAGAAGCGATACATTATTGTTACGATCATAAATTACAGACTTACCGAATGTCGTAAATTCAGACTGTACTTGCAAAACTAAATTTCATAGTTTTACAAAATTTCACATTAACAGTTTTTATTGTTCTTCACTTTGTTTTTGTTTTACTAATTTACGACACATTTACGTTTATAATGTTTACACTGTTATAAGGCAAAATCGGAAATCTCTTTGTGTTTTCTTTCGTTAAAATCTTCGCATTAACGTTCGTGTACACGATTTCGTAATACATTATGCTCGAACTGGAACGTCGCAGCATTTTGAATTGAAGAATCGATATACGTGTCGAGTTCGATTCCTTCGACTGAAGCAATCGATCGAACAACTTTGCGACATGAATGTACGATTGCAAAAGGATTCGTAATTTGAAATTATGAATCCTCTTTCGTGTCGGTGTAATGGATTCTAATTAAATTCGATTGCAGCAAATACTGCACGTAAAGACTCCATAATTAGATTCCATTTAATTCAAAACATGAAAGCTAGAAAATTATGACTTACTTCTCGGTTTAGTTCATTCAATTCACCGAAAGCATCGATGGAATATTGAAAAGACTATCCGACTAGTCGGTAAGACAGGGAGTTGTCAAACAAACTCTGCATAATTGTCAAATGAAGTTCAGAGTACTTGAAACTCCAATAAAGCCTGATAACTATCGACGTTTTGCGAGAACAGGGTGCGACAAATGTTCGTTTCGACGCAAACGTAACTAATACGCATTGTAATATCTCAACACTACATATTATGTTAACGACAGTGAAAATACATTTACAGTATAGTGATAAGTATGGAAGAAGAATAATTAAGAGACACGTTAAGAGATTCTGCGAATGAATCTGATGTGCTACGAACAAATATAGTTCATTAAATAACAAATATGAAATCTCAAGCTATGAGTACGCTAGCCGGATGCTATGTAAGCCTTTTGAGATCGTGCGATTATATATATATATATATACATTCATATACATATATGAACACAAATATAAATTGATATAAGAAGTAGAAAGTAGTTAATGGTCAACGACGACGACGACGGTGACGATGACGAGAAACGAGATAATAATATATTGTAGACATATAATTAACATGATTAAACATTATATTTTATTAATTATTATTATTATTATTATTATTATTATTATTATTATTATTATTAAATATACATACACACACTTAAAATATATAAATATACTTATGTAAGTATCATGTTACATAAAATATATGTTATTACGAATTCTTCCGTACTTTTTTCCCTTTATTTTTCTGAAATATACATATGTATGTACGTACGTTATTGTTATTTCACTTGTGGAATATCTAATTTTAATGCGATTTCTCCTTATGAGAATATACACCTTCAGGTGTTTCATACTGATTAGTTCAGGTCGTTAATGTTTTTTTTGTGTCTGCAATTTATCTTTAAATAACTAACCAGAACTAATAGAATTATGAAGAGAATAGAATGAAAGAATAGAATAGAATTAAGAAAAAAGAATATCGTCTTGGAAAAGAATTTTGTTCGTTATTAAAGCACTACTTGTGTTCAACGTTATTCGGATTATTACTAATAAAATGTTTGTGGAAGATGATTTTATCAAAACCTACGGACACATCCACCCTAAGAGAATCAGACAAAATTTGACCAAACATGATGAGATGACATAATAAAACAACAGGTCATATTCGAAAACCAACAATATCAAGGGGCTGCAGTCTTCCTGTCGTCTTTTTCGGTATCGTAAGAAAGAGCTTCTCTTAAACTATGCGAATGCTGAAAGAGAGGAAACTCACTATTTTCAAGGGGTTCTGGAGGCGCCGACGTCAACGCCATCTAGTTTTTTGTAATTTCCTGCATTTCCTCTGGCGGGAAATAACCCCTCAATGAAAGGCAGATATTTAAACATTGATATCTCACTTATTTCTTGACTGATTTAGATGCGGCTTGTTTCAACGTCTTATTTAGAGTCTAAACTATCGACTTACCAATGGAATACATTTAAACTCTACTGGTTAGCTTGCTATTACTAAGTAAACGTTACCGAAAAGCAGCACCTTTTGCTATTAGAATTTTTATGCCACAGCGAAACATTCTTGATGTTCTTTCATTATAATGTTCGTTTTGAAAACTTCCTCCTTTTTTCTAAGACAAATAACAATATTCAGATAAAAGCAGAAAGTAATTTAGGAAAGTTTTGAACTTGGGTAAAGCTTCGCTTCTTCCATTTAAACTTGGATCCCGTAATGCCGGTAAGTAAATTTCCGGGCTGAAAAACGCCGCAGGATGTTACGTCTATCTTAAATTTTATTTGTGGTTAAATTTGAAAAAGCATTGATGACGATGGCCCGTTGATTAGCCAAATATAAGAATGGCTGTTCCTGTCATTTTAAATTTGAATTAAGAAATATTTTGCTCAAGACTTCTATGGACCCGTAGTAATCTTTTCTTCAATAAGATATGTCTATAAACGTTACTGTTAATGGGAATCCTATAAATATACGGCGTGGAAGAATGGTTTTATCCGATCTAGATCAGATTAAGAAAAATGAACGAGATCGACGTCGAAGGTTGCGGTTAGAACAGGTATTTGTGATGTAAATTGGGTGAAAGCAAAATTAAATTTTTAAAAATATGAAGAATTAACGAAATGAAACGATTGTAGTAGATGCTTATTGTTATAATTATTAATAATTTATTACATCATTAATTTCTTAATAATGTGTATGTAGTTCAATAAAAATTTAAGTGACATTAAGCGCATTAGTTGATCGTTGAAAAATTTCTACAGGTGAGACAACAGTCAAAAGAAATATCAAACAGACTTCTGGAACGTGTAAAGAATTTAGCTAAAGAGGAACTTCAGAAACTAGAAAAAGATGATAGGTCAGGATTAAAGCAAGCACATGATAGGAAGATTATGGAGATTCAACAAAAATATCAGGAAGATATGTCAGACATTGGTCATGCACATACATCTGCTGCATTGGAGTCAGATTCAGAAGCGGATAAACAAAGAACGGCAGCTTCAAAAGCAGCTTTGAAAACAGCCTTAAAAAGGGGAAAAGAGGCTGCAAAACATGTGAAAGAGATACAAGAGGTAAAATAGTTTCAACGTTTATATAAAAGATTTTCTTAAGATTATAGCTTATACCTTAAAAATGAATTTGTGAAAGATTAAGGAAACTCTGTATAGAAAGAAACATCGGAGCAAGCTCATCAAGAACGATTGCGGCAAGTGAGAGATGTGGAAAATCTCAGATCTTCAATGATAGCGAAACTTCCACAAAGATCAATACCTGAGAAGTCTACCAGTCATGATTATACGCGACAAGACCTGAATGAAGAGAGTGACAATGAAAAGTCTGAGAAAAAAAGAAAAACCAAAAAGATCCTTTCCAAAAAATCACCTGGAAAAGTCACAAAATCCTATGTAAAAGTATAGAAACTACATATGATTATGTTTAAAAAATAATGCAATGAATATTTCCATAACATTATTTTCATTTTCTCATATAGGTAATTGGAAGTGACGTTAAAACACATTCTCTGCACTTAAAAAGCAAATCAAAAACATTAAAGACAGCATCTGTAAAAACTGGCACCTCAGTACGGAAAGATCCACTTACCGATACTCCTGATGCAGCCACTTCAATGACAAAGGAAACTGCAGAAGAAATAGAAGATGTTGAGCATATTTCTGAATCTGAACATCATGAAGAAACACCGAGGAAGATTGTACCACCATTAAATATTTCTTCAACAAAGGCTGACAAAATAGCAAGGTCTATAGTGATACATAAATAATAAACTTTTTAGGAAGGAATACTCCCAAAGTATTGTAGGGAATCTTAATTGATATACATTTATATATACCATAGGTATAATCCCGAAGATTACACGCAAGAACCTTCGAGTAGCGATAGTTCGGACTCAATTAGTGATGATTCTTCATACTTTTCTGACAGTGGTGAGCAACCTAAATGTGTAAGAGTACCGAAACATTATAATACCCCAGCTGACAGTAAAGTGCGGCTATACGATCATAGCACGCGGCAAAGAAATTTGTATGATAAGCCAGCTGGTATTGTGGAAAAAATAGATGCGAGAAACGAGGTATTATATTTAGAAATATCGGTAAAAAGCAATGCGAGATTTAATCATGTGTTCATAATATGTTGTATTTATAGCCAAGCGCAATAGACTTGGCTAGAGAAGTTGCACAAGCAGAGAGCATAGAATCTCAGTCGGTCGAAAGTCGAAAATTTAGCGCTCAAAAACGCGGTGAAGATGCTCTATTAAGAGAAAAAGTGCGTAGAGATTATAAAGAGCTCATAAAAAATCTAGATCAATTTGCATCCGATGAACGTAAGTTGAAAGCTAGTCAAGTCGAGCCTGGTCTGGTATGTATTACATTGTGTTACAAAAATTGTTTCTAATTTCTACGAAAAATTTCAAACTGCTTTATGTTTACATTTTCCCTTTATCAGAAAGATGCATATATACGGGAAGAACAGAGGAAGGTTTTAAGAGAGTATCATAAGAAAAGATTGAATGCTGCTCTTAAATTTATGTTAGATCAAAGTCCAGAACGAAGCCCACCGCATCTTACAGAAAGAGTAATCACTCTTCCACCAAGAGAAAATGACGTTTGCGATAATGTACCTCACGGTACTTGGCAAGAACCATGTTGCTCTACTTTACATTCAAGAATCGACAAAAGCCAGAAGCATAAGATCGAGAAAGAAAAAACGTCCCGCGAAGAACAAATATTAGACATGTTAAAAAAAGTTGAAAGACAAAAGCGGCTGTTATTGCAGGAATTTGGAGCAGATTTGCCTAATGATGTTTTCAATGCAAGTGTGAAGACTCTTTTTGAAACAGAAAAATCTGTTAAGCCAACTCAAGTTCAACTTGAACAACGACCATTATCGCCGGAAATTAGAGTGATAAATATGTCGAGTTGCGATGAAGATGTTAAGAAACGAAAAGTGAAAGGGCGCAGTAAATCACCTGTAAAGAAAGTAGAAATTTCCGTGCAAACTGTACCACCAAGTACAGCTGACACAGTTCAAGATAAAAGTATTCAAGTGGAATTGGTAGCAGAAAAACGTAATGAAAGTAATTCGAGTGGCACCAGTGTGAATGTAACTACTACGAAGCATTATCCAATTGAACCTAAAATTACAGTCATTACACCTGAAGCGGATAGCAGCGAATCGAGGGATTCTACGGTGACGGCGGTAACAATTGATACTGATAAGCCAGAAGTGAAAGTGACCCCACAAAAGAAAAGAACTAGTTCAAAACAATCAAAACGAACCCCATCGAAATTGTTTCAAAAGTCACGTTCAATGCCTGTTAGTAAAACCTCATCCCCCGTGAAAAGGTTTTCCAAATCTTTACCAAGTTCGCGTCAAAGTAGTCCAAAAAAGACGAATTACAGTACAGCGGATACACCTAGTAAAAGAATCGATATATACGTAAACAAAACAGGATTTAACATTAAAGTAGAACCATCCCATGTGACAAAAATAGCTGTAGATGCAAGTACACAAAGTTCTCAAATGCATTCCATGGATATGCAGCAGCAATCTGCAGGCACACCATATCGCATTCAATCGCAAAGTAAAAGGATAATTAAACTAAGAGATACTTCGGATACAACATCTACATCTTTTGCTAGTCCGCCACCGATAAGGCCAAGGGATCTATTTGACGCTTTAAAAAATAATACTCCAATTCTCGAGATGTTAGATTCTTCAGCAAATGAAACCATGAGAACGTTCAGAAGAGATATCAGTCCAGTGTCAACACCAGAAACTCCGTCTCCACGTACTATGATGATGCCGTCAAATATACCTCATCCTGATCGAATTAGTAGAATATTGAAATACAATTCTGCGGACTCTCAAACTAATGAGAGTATTATGTTTTCATCAACCAAAAATGATCCATCAACTTCGACAGAACCATCGGATTACCAACGAGATGAACGAGTATCGTCGCATCGTGTGAGCACACGCTCGAAACAATCGTCTATTTCTTCACGATTTTGCACGTGCAAGAACCCTCAATGTCGGTTAATGCACACACAATTTGACGATATTCACGATTACGCTCTTAAAAACTGCCCTCAGGTATTGAAGAAATACGAAGATCTTCAGAACATGTGCACAGAAAGAATAGCTTCTTTAACGGATCTTATTGAAAAAGTTCGAAATGAACAGAAAGGTGTGTTATCATTTTATATAAATGGTAAGGTACGCGGTAAATAAAAATTACCGATAACATATGATGGTTGTTTTTCAGGTATGGATCTTTCAGTTATGAGTCCAAGCGATGAAGCTAATTTGATGCAACTACCTTCGTCGAAACCAACAGGAAATGATCTACAAAGTGTTCGGAAACTTGTAGAGAGCATAGAAGAAATTCACAATCAACTTGCAAAAACACTTTTTGAATCGCAAAGAATTATTAAAAATGAGGTGATTGTCGAAGAACCGGAAAATGATAAGGGAATAGAGACAGACACATTGCCCTTCGAAATATCTAAAAATACAACAGAATATATGGAATTTAAGTCGGAGGTAAAGGACACCAAAGCAAAGCCAAAGATCATAAGCGAGGAAAAAGTGAACATTAAACTCGATCGTTTTAAGATGCAGCATAAACCTCAAACATTTATTACGGCTACGACATCTGATCGTAACTCACGGCCACCTCAAAAGCTCAACGAAGAGGATACAATAGAAAAATTGTCTAAAGAAATTCTAGAACAGAGTAAAAGTTTAACGAAAAATAGCAGCATTTCACCGGTGGCAAAAGAGATTAACAATTCAATGAAACGCCTAGTACAGTCCTCGACAAATACTAATGATTTCCATACTGAAATGACTGAAGTAAACGAAACAAATGATACACCCGTGAAAGAAGAAAATTCGAGGAATGAGGTAAATTGATTTCAGTTAACAATAATAATACTGTCTTACAAATATTTTTTTTATAATACGATTCAATGTTTTTAGACTAAAAAGAACAACGATTTTGTTCCACTACTTGCTGGAATTCCAAAAGTACCAAGAACAGGAAACAACACCTCCAATTCCGGAAGGGGTAAACCTCCAGTTACTTTACTTAGTGCCCCGTACAGGTAAAGAATACATTGTAAAATATATTTTCGTGTTACCGTGTTAATTAGTACTAACGAAATCAAACTTCAATTATAGAACTGAAATCGAATCATCCGGTCATGAACTGTCAACGATAGTAGAATTCGATACACCGGATACCGCAAATAAAAGTCAAAATAATGGGAAAAGTTCATCGCCTATGAAAAAAGCTACAGAAACACAGTTATCTAAATCGACGACTCTCAAACCATCAGTACATGTTGCTCCTTTACTTACTTTACAAAATCAGTATCTTATATCTGGAAAATCACACGAAGGTGCATTTGCAAAGCCATCTTCAGCGATAGTTTCTTTACACAGATCGGAAGAATCTGAAACAATTTACGATACACCGAAGACGTTGAAGGGTACCGAGGACAGAGGTGATTTAATAAAAAATAACGACGCAAAGAGGAAAGATTCTGTCCCGGAAAAGAGTAATAAGAAATTACAGTGCGATACTGTCACCCAAGATCTGTTACTTCATACCGATGATCTACAACCATTTTCTTCTGTAAGCTCCGATCCAAATAATCGATATAAGAATAACAAAGATAAAATAACGTCTACTAGTTCGAATAGTTTTTCTGGTTTGTCCGGTATTTCGGAAATAACGAGTACACCGTCCTCCGATATCTTAAAGTATGGATCGTCGCCTGAAGAAATGGAAACTGCCCTGAAGAAACTTGGCTTATCATGGGCGATAACGACGTTAAAGAAAACACGCGAAGCAAGTGCACTTAGCTCGTCGTCAAATTCTGACGTTACGCCAATCAATACTGCCAGGAGAATGATATCACCTGCTAAAAAGCAGCTTGATAGTAAGAATCGTGATCTTCCAGACTTTAGTGATGTATCTTCGATATCGATTAAAGAAGCTAGCAAAAGTACGGAACATGCAGTTCTATTGAAAGGACGAACTTCTACTCCGAAAATGCAAAATTCAAATTCCCGTAGCGCGGAAACGAATTCAAGTAGTACAAATTCATCGGAGAATTTTCAAGAGGGTAGTGATAGCTTAATTGTTCCTAACGTGTCGCTCAAAAATACATAAAGTGATTGCAAACAATTGGAAAATCTGACACGAAATGTTCTCTATACATTTAATAATTTTTATTATAAGTATTTAGGTGTATACAATACATTGAATGAATGTTGCATTTTAATTAATTATATTTTTATAGAGCTTTTTATGCTCTGTATATATTGATAGTAGTAATTTTAAAGGACAACTTTTTTAAATTTGGATACAAAATAATGACGGAGATCTAATGATTTGATAACATTAATAAATTAATCATAATTTCATAAGAAAGACTTTTATGAATGGAATATTTTTGTTTGTACATTCACACAATCCAACTCTTTCCTCGTCAATCGTAAGTATCAATAATTTATTTGCAACTTTTCATTTTATACTTTTGCTTGGTATAACAGCTGTAGTAGCTTCCTTTTTTTAAAAAAAGAAAGTTACATTGTGAGCCAAAAGTGAACGTTTGAATTAATATAATCTGCTGAATTTTCATAATTTGGTATCAGTTTGACAAAAAGTACGTCAAAATTCGATCAGTGCAATTGTGTGTTTTACTTTTGATTATTCTCACAATCCAAGTCTACTTTTAGAATTAACAATATATCTAATTTATTATTCATGAAATGTTTGTTATTTATTTTGCATTGATAATGCAACATATATCTGTTCAGCAAAATATTTTAGTTTTAACGGATTATATAGAAAGAAAGCTAAATTATCTATATATGGAATCTCTTCATTTAAATTAGGTAATTATTCTAAGTTATAAAAGTTCACAGTCCATTGATAACAGAACCTTTGATAAGGATTTAACCAGGCCGAATTGGCGCCAAAATACAGCGAAATTCGATCAAGCATAATAGGGTTGCATGATAATTCCAGAGGTCGCTCAGAATTCAATTCAAGAGGTGTAAAATTGATTTTATCCACTTTATTCCTTTTCGAAGTTTGATAATATTTTGTGCCTTTAGTCATTTCAGAATTCTCATTTGCCACTTTGACCTTAAGCAATTACTATCTGTCTTTAATGCCATATAAATGAAGGTACATAAAGATTTTAATGAATAACATTTAACATTCATTATATATGCATACTTATATATTCATTGCTACTTTTCAATATTCATTACTTTGTTTTCAATAATCATATATTTTATTCGATATTTGTTAATTATCACACGATTTAACGAATCCGAATGGGCGATGTGTTTCGATCGAGTCAACGCTAGAGCGCGTTCACTTAAAATGAAGTAGAAACCGTAGAAACTGTGCATTCAAAACTAACCATGAAGATAATTTATTAACTTTTTCAGTCTCATTGTTTGAATAAATCTCTTTTGATTATATAAAATAATGGCGCTACACTTGTGTCATCACTGTTACTAGAATTATAACTTTAATAAATGTTTAGTACCGTTCTGTGAAAAAAATCATTTTATGGACAAATAATAGAGAAAATTATTTGTCGAATGTAATGTTACATTTACAAAAAGACGAATATTGTGAGTAACAGTTAAAACTACAGTTTAATTAATAATGTACTACAGGAAAATAAGTTGATACCGTTGTTACTTCGTTACTAACGCCCAAATATTATCCGTCCAATGTGCATTCAGTATAAATAGCGCAGTCCAGATGCAGGGATTTCTTCGAATTGCATACACATAGCTATAATATGATTGGTTATTATTTGCTACGTTCAATCTAGACAATACTACTTCCTGTTAAGAAAAGTATCCGACAAAATTACTAGAGCGTCAGGTCCGCATCCCATGTAATCGGTATTGCCACAAACAAGCAATATTTAGTGGCGACGACGTATACGTTTGAGGTATACACTGTTCGCTCAAGTATCACGCATTCTTTGCGCTTTTCTTGATGATGGATTTATTTAAATGATCAATGTCTCCCTGAATAAAATCTGAAATTGATCAGAAGCGCAGCAGTTACTGTTAAACGAATTTTCCGTTTCGTTTGTGTCGAAGGTGATGAACGCAAGGTGATCCAATTGAGACTGAAAGAAATTCGTGTTGATAAAAAGCTGTATTAATGTGTAGTATAGGATCGTGTACTATTGGACCACCAAACTTAATAATAACGTTTAAAATTTTATATTTTCAATTGACTTAACCGAAATTGCGATGCAGTAGTGAGACAATTATTTTTATGCTTCTTCAGGAAAACGGAAGAATGCAAAAAAGTGTGTATCTGAAGAATTATATGAAACATTTTAAACGATGATTATCAAGAAATTACAAGGAATAATATTAAAAGCATACGGTAAGTATCTACTCATCATTTTTTCCTGTATAATTTAAGGTGAATGTACCATTAGAGAAAGTACATACATAAAAAGAATAATGGTCATTAGCCTTTCAGTAATAACTATTGTAATAACAGTTACTGTTATATAGTATTATACATTTCCGACAAATTTCAATGTGGAAACAATAGATATCTATTTAATTAATATCATTAAAACTCAGTGATTTTACCAAAGATACTAAAGTTAATGCTACTTGTGAATCAGGAATTTTTGATCTTCGCAGAAGCTGTAAGTAGTACGTTTTGGAGCATGACAGAAATAGGAACTACATTTGTTGGTTGCAAATTCATCCGCGAACACAGAAAATACTATTCGCTGTAACGGTATTAACCTTGAGAATGTATTACAGTATACATTTTTTTCTTTTTCACTTTGATAATCTTAAAAGGCAGAGAAAAGTATCTGTTGCATAATATTTAGAATTATTTTTTATTCTCTTTGTAAAAAATAAAGATTGTATACTTTCACGAGCCATATCTTACACCGACAATTATTTTGCATGCTATCACGTATGTACAATATCTGATCACTGCATAAATTGTATCTGTAGTATCAAAGTAATTGTATATATTACTTAACAAATTTTCTAATTCGGCAACATTATGAAGATATAATTTTTGAATAGATGTTATGAAGCTCCATATCTGAAAATGAAACTTTAAAAGTCTGTTACTGTATTGTACAAAATATTTAATGTTTTTAGAAAAAAGACTGCAGGAAAACAAATGGTAATGATTCTTACACGCCATATTTGTTTATAATTTCAAATTATTTTCTATTGCATGACACATTTTCTGTGAAGTATGAAAGCAGCTTTTTAATTTTTTTTATGTACTTGTTTATTTTAATTCTTCTATGTAATGTAGTAACTGTTGATTCATTAGTTTTAACAATAGGAAGTTTATATATTCTATATATATATATGTATATACATATATAGTATTAGTTATATTTTTTTAATGTACTTCTATATTGTCTATTGAATAAGTTCAATGTTATAATTTGATGATCTATGCCTAATATAAAGCTTTCTGTTATATCAATAATAAAATAATTTTAAAAACATAGAATAAAAATGAATTTTATCCTTTTCCATTAATTAATATATTTTCTTGTTAAACATATTATCATTTTATAACATTAAATGATACGAATTTACATTATATTATACATCTAGAAGAAACATTTGTTTAATTGGCATGTAATAGCTCTATATAATGACTTTTATTATATTTATATAAAATTTCTTTAAAGCAGTAATCTCAATTATTTCAGATTAGAAGAATATATGGAATCAAAATGGCACGTAGACGTAAAACTGAAGTGAAAACATCTGTAAAACCATCGACTAAGTATGTACCTGTTCGAAAATCTAATAGACAAATAGCAAAAAAGCAGTTGGAGGAAAAAAAGTTAAATGGAGACATTTCACAAACATCTTGCTCAAACAGTCCAGAAGATACCAGGAGTACTGGGGAGGATCAGAACCAAGTACTTTCAAAAAAGAATCAAAATTCTTTAAGGAAG
The DNA here is from genome assembly GCA_963989415.1 of Cerceris ruficornis. Lineage (NCBI taxonomy): Eukaryota > Metazoa > Arthropoda > Insecta > Hymenoptera > Crabronidae > Cerceris > Cerceris ruficornis. The sequence goes on from OZ022523.1 coordinate 9,894,983, forward strand.
CATAGCAAGCATAAGAGTTTACCTGATAGCAATGTAGTTGCAACTAATGAGGACAGTACGTACTCCACATCACAATATAAGAGGGATGCTGGTGAAAGTGACAGTCAAGATGGCATAGATAATATAATGGATCAGTCTAAGAAACTTAGTCCTGAAGATGTTCGACAAGTAGTAGTTGGTAATCCAAGTAATGAAGCTATAAGTAAATCTAATTCTACCGATGTTGAAGTGTGGTCAGAAGATGTTATAGAAGAGACCATAATTTGCGAAGAAATGGAAGTTGAAGAAGATGCAGCAGATAGTAGTTATACCTTGGCATCAGAAGATAATATAATGGTAGAGCAAGTACTTCTAATGAGTGAACCAAATTTAGGAGGGAAAAATTTTGTGGAATTTACTGTGATACAAAATGAAGATGGTACAGAGTCCATGGTAGTGGCACCTAATTCTAACAATGCATCTAAAAGTGAATTTCGCGTTGTACAGGAAGGTATTAGTAGTTCACGTACAGTTGAACCAGAAAATTCCATATCAGCCTTATGTGCAGGTGTGCCAACAACTTCCTATAGTAAAAGTTGCAGTGATGTTTTATCTAACGTAGAAAAATCATCTAGTGATAAGAGAAAAACATTGGATGAGCAGAAACACTGGCATACAAACAGTGATAAAATAAATTTAGACAAAGTATGTCAACAGCTTGCTAAGACAGCCCAGTCTTGCTCTGCAACAGAGAATTTTAGCCCATCCAGTGATTTCATGAAAGAGGATTTTAAAGAGGAATGTGAAGAGGCAAGTGGGAGAAAGAAACAGGATGTACAATTTAAAGATGATGCATTTTCTAAAATAGATAACAAATTGGCTGAGATGCAAATTAGCGAAACTTCAAAGGACATACAAAAATTAGTCAATGATTTATCTTCTATGGAAAGTATTGATATTCAACTGCAAACCCCTGTTAATATAGAAAAATCAATGGCAATAAATATTGATGATGAAGATAATTCATTAATATTAGATAAAATAGAACAATTACATAGATCAGATACTTCTACCACGGTGTCTGATGTAGAAACATCTAGAAATGAGCAAAGCAATGTATCGAAAAGTCAGGAGCAGGACGATATTAAATCTGCTTCTTGCGACAATAAAATAGAATGCACAAATCAGAATTTGTTAAAGGCAAAAACTCCACAAGATAAAAAAATTGGTTCTCAAAGAAAAACATCTAATTCACAGCAAGCTAACGAAGAACTGTATCCTGATGTAGAAGTAGATAACAAGGTTGATGGAGAAGACATCAAATTATCAAGTAGCAGTGACAATAGTAACGATACATTGTTATCTATGAGTAATTGTAAAGTAACAGAGGTTGATGGAAAATGTAATAATAATACGAATGATCTTGACAAGAAAGTCGAATTTAGAAGTCGCAGCGGTAGTACCGACACCACTGGTTCAGAAAGTGGATCAAATAGTTCTGGTGTAAGGAGAAGTAGCAGAATTCGATCAATTGGTTTAATGAAGCAAAGGTACGTATTGCAATTAGCGATGTATGGATATCCGAAGTCACGAGTTTGGATCTGAAAAAACTCTCTAAGAAATTCGGAGATTTTATACTTGCCTGAAACGAACTAAATAGTCTGACGTTCGGCCCGTGTATCAATAATTGTAATGTTAAATGTATTTCTTCATTCCTTAAAAAATCATATTAATTTATAGATCTCGTGGACGCGGATTAGTAACCAAACCGAATATAGATATCTCAAAATCTACCTTTCAACAAGATCGCGAAAAGATAGCCAATAATTCTAACTCCATTGCTCAAGAAGTGAAAACAGACAATCCACCTGAGATGCAATCTGATAAAGAGAGTAATGTCAGTAAAACAGCACCTACGCTTGATACGTTTATGCCATTGGCAACAACTTGTAGTACTACAGGATATGATTCTGATTCTTCTAAACCAGTCAAAGTAAAATCACGTTGGAGAAGATCGAGTGAACTTGAAATGGGTGGATCAAATACGGGGCTTGGACCTATTTTAATGGCTGGGTCAGCATTTGGAACATCAACTTCTAGTGCAATTGAAATAGGGCCATCTTTAACATCAAAGTCTGCATCTGGATCTGTAGAAGTTGGATCTTTAGATGCTGGATCAGCATTTACATCTATACCTACGAATGTTCAGACTATTACAGAAGAACAAACAAAAGAAACATTAGTTATATCTAATAACACCCCTGTTGCATTATCAACTGCACAAGCTCCAAAACTTATTGGTGCAAAAATCCCATTACCTATGGTTCTAGAAGTCAAAGATAGAGAGATGGAAGAAAGACTAAGTCAATTTGAATATTTGCGCGAGAATTTATATCTTACAGAAAGGTAAGATGAGATCGTTTATTCTGAAAATTCAGAAATACATTTTCATAACGTTTTTCAGGTATACAAATAAAGAAACCAAGCGAATGGTGTGTGATTGTTTCTTAACAGAAGAAGAAATCGAAAGAGGTGAACTTGGTTGTGGAGAAGACTGCCTCAATAGACTTCTTATGATAGAGTGGTATGATTTTTAAATTGTGTAATAATCTCTTTATTATATGTATACAATAATGCGGTTAACGTTGTTCGTGGTATATTTAATATTTATTACCCTTTTTTTAGTGGACCTAGATGTGTAGTGGGTGATCGATGTACAAATAAAAGATTTCAAAATTGCCTGTATGCTAAATGTGAAGTATTTCGTACTGAGAAGAAAGGCTTTGGTTTACGCTCTATGGTTGATCTTCTCGCGTAAGTATTTGTAAAATAAGAAAGAAATATTTTAAGACATTTTTTATTGGATTGTTGAAAATTCAATACTTATGTTTCAGCGGAGAATTTATAATGGAATACGTAGGCGAAGTAGTTGATCCAAAAGATTTTCGACGTAGAGCAAAAGAGTACTCAAAGGACAAGAACAGACATTATTATTTCATGGCGTTAAAGTCAGATCAAATTATTGACGCTACTATGAAAGGAAATGTCTCACGGTTTATAAATCACAGTTGTGATCCGAACTCTGAAACACAGAAGGTAAGTCTGCTGTGTTTAAATGTGTTTGAAATTCTTATATTTGTGATTTTATTTTGTGAACTAATATTTAATTGATTGTTAATTTAGTGGACTGTAAATGGTGAATTAAGAATAGGATTTTTCAATAAAAAATTCATAGCAGCTGGTGAGGAAATTACGTTTGATTACCATTTTCAACGCTACGGGTATGTACTGAAGCTACTTCGAAATTCTTTGAGTATATTATAAATTGGGAAGTGCTTAATCGATTTCATGAAATTAATTATAAAACTCATTGTAACTTTAGCAAAGAAGCACAGAAATGCTTTTGTGAAGCTCCTAATTGCCGCGGTTGGATCGGCGAAACACCCGAAGAAGAGAAGGAAAAGATTGAGAAGAAAGAAAAACGCGAAAAAGATACAAGAAAGAAGAAAGAAGAGAAGAAGCCAACTGATTACATGGAAGATGAAGATGTACGTTGTTGCTTGTAGAAAGTAACTTATGATATGGTAACAGTGGAGCTAATCGACCATTACATTCGTTATATGTTCTTTTTTAGCTGGAGGAAGAGATAGACAAGCTGTGTTCTGGTGGTTTAAAAAATAGAGCCCATACATTAACACTCAGTCGTTTAATGGTTCGCAGCAGAGAATTAGAACATCGAACGCGTCTCTTACGTCTTATTCAAAGTGGAGAACAACCATGTCGTAGATTATTCTTGGATTATCACGGTTTACGTTTAATCTGGAGCTACGTAATGGATATATCGACGAATGATTCTGACGAAGCGCAACAGTTTCGTTTAGAAGTTTTAAAAACGTTAAATACACTGCCAATTCCTAATAAAACAATGTTGATGGATAGTAAAATTTATGGTGTTGTTAAAAAGTGGTCACGACGCTTATATCTTTCTCCAAACGGGGATTCTCCAGAAGACGACCAAGCAAAATTGAAGTCACATTCTGAGGATATGCAAAGCAATTACGATAGTAACGAGAAGAAAAGTCCTGATCAAGTAAATGATCCGGATAAGCGTGATGGCAATGCTGACAGTTGTATGCCAATTGCTGATATAAAATCAGAGAATGCAGATGACAGTCTTATTCCAGATTTAGCTTTGAGCCTCTTAGCTGAGTGGTCAAATTTAAAAGAAGTTTTTCGAATACCAAAGAAAGAAAGGATCGAACAAATGAAAGAGCATGAAAGAGAAGCAGGTAAATAAACATATAATGTCTTAATAAGTCATATCTTTCATGATTATCTCCTTTTTAATAGATCGTGGATATAGAGAAGAATTAGAAAAAGAAGAGAAGAGGGGAACATCGTACGATAGGTATGGATAATTCGATGAAACAAATCGATACTGATGTTATAATTCTTGAGCCTAAAAAATTTAAAAAAAACTGTTTAAGTATAATGAAGCAAATATATTTTTCCAGGCATAGGTCTGACAGATACGGACGAAACGAAACAGAGAAACGGGGAGATCGGAGACGAGGTCGCGATTCCCCAGAGTCTGAGCACACCCGAACAAAAGATAAGAGAATAGAAGAACGTAGTAGTTTAGTTCCTATACCGCGAATGACGAAATACGAACGTAGACAATTATTTGCCTTAAAAGTTGCAAAGGAGGAAGAAGAACGTCAACGCCGTCAGCAACAAGAGTCGTGGCAAGATCATGAAAATAGGTGTATGGCTTTAGGTATAGACCCTCACACCACTGCCATGTTAGATCCACAAACAGGATATCCAGTTTTTTACAATCCATCTCTTGGACAATGGCAACATTACACTACACAAGGTTGGAACTTTGTTACCTCCTTTATTATTAACTTTCATAGTATCTGTCGTCATTTATTTAACATTGATTATGGAATATCATTTTTCTAGAAGGGGAAATGAGTCAACAGTGTACTCCGGTATATGTAGGAGGACCTCAATCAGTACCTGGACATTCTCAATCTGGCATAGTGCCGCAAAGTCCACACGTACTACCACCGTCAATTTCATCTGAAATATCAGCCGGTATGCCTCCAGGTGTACCACCGGTGGTTTATTCATTAGGCCAGACACCGGCTTTTAATCAAACGACAACAGCTTACTCATTACTGCCACATCGTCATCAACAATACCCGGAAGGTCAACTACCCCTCTCAAACAATTTAGTCTCAGTTCATAGTGGAACTCCTCCTATCCCAATTCAGACCCAAACCTTGTACAACCATATTGAAAACCCAACAGATCAACAGTTTCCTACGGAAACAGTCCCATGTCGACTCCCACAACCGGAAGTACCACCTATAGATTTACCTCCTAAGTGGAAAAGTGCAACTGATGCCAGAGGCAGAACGTATTATTATCATGTGAAAGAGCGAATATCACAATGGCTACCTCCGCCACCAGATCATATTGGTGTTCAACCAGATTCATCATCCACTTCCGAATCCAGTGAAGAGTCTAGTTCATCGAATGAAGAAGATGAAGAAATTGAAGAGGATCACGCGGAAGATCAGAAGAGCGAGGAGTTAGATTTCAATAATACCTTAACAGAAAATTCATTGAATGGATCGAAACAAACGGTACCGAAGAAAGTGAGCGTTTTTAATCCGACTGGAAGTACTGTACTTCTACCTACAGAAGGTAAAAAAAGGAGGGATGGATTAGTACAGGAAAGGATTATAAGCGTAAGTTACGTTTGTTCTTTGAAATTGATCTCGATCATATATCGTATATTGGCATAAATGTTTTATACGTCGGTTAATTACGTTTGCAGCCACGCAGAGAAGAAGATCGTATGGATCATAAAACGTACAAAGGGATAAAGGAAAAATTGCGTCGCCAAAAGGAAAGAGCGAAACTTAAAGAACATGTAGAAAAATTACGAAAACATCGACGCAGTAACAAATCAAAATCTCATTCGCGTCATAGCTTGAGCAAATTACAATCAGCCTCGGCTGATTTGTCTACAATGTCTGAAAGGAAGATTAAAGATACTTTCAGAATAAATATGGCAAATGTAATGGTACATTTCTTAAATCCATATAGGAAGAATGACTGCAAACAAGGACGTATAACTAATACCGAAGACTTTAAGCACCTTGCGAGAAAGGTATGCCCAGAGGCTGTTTATAAAATATACAAAATTAATTATATCGATATTTTATTTCGTAATTTCTTTTCAGCTCACACATTTTGTACTCGCAAAAGAATTAAAGCACTGTAAGAGCGTTGATGAATTACAGTGTAATGAAAATGTTAAGCATAAAGCTAAGGATTTTGTACGCAAATATATGAGTAAATTTGGTGCGGTATATCAGAAAAGTACGGATGAAGATTAATTGCGTAGATCATAATGCGAAATTGTTATTTATTATACGAGTCCTTTACCTTGAATATTGTAAAATATGTCTAGGTAATGCCCGTATGTAGATACATTTGTAACTGTATTATTATTGTAACATAGGCAAATTTGTATATGCGTGAGGAACATTTTGGTAATTTAGTCGTTAATAAATTAGCAAATTTTTAATTCCACAACCTTTAATGTATAGATTTGACATTTTGTTTTAACGTGCAAAATTATCCATATTGTACCTTTTATAAATATTGTATCTTATGTCCTGACATAATGTAAAATATACACTTCAGACAGTTATGTTAGGTATTGATCTATCCTTAATATCAGTTCAAAAATTGATGTTACATTTATATTCTTTTATTACACGACAGATTGAAAATCTTAAATATTGTAAATACTTATATACATTGTAAAGGAAATTTTCGACTGTTTCATAAGAGCAGATTGCTACTAATAAGTCTTAAGTAATATGTATAAAACCTAAATGGAATTAAAAAAAAAGATGAATTTTTGCATTTATAACTTGACTCTCTGTATTATTGCAGTTTCTTCTAAATGGTACAAAAATTTATTCTGTGATGCATGATTTTTAAAAACAAAAGTAATGTAAGATCTGAAATAAAAAGAAATCTATGTTTACTGCAGAAATATTGCTATTTATTCAACAAGTTTCCTAGCTTATATTATATGTTCTTGAAGCAGTTAAGAGAGAATAGAAATTTATATGTATATATAAACCTCGATATTACAGTAAGAAATAAAATTTAATGTCAATAAATATTGTTACAATATATCAAACGTTTATCTGATAATTAAAATTTTTTTCTGAACATGAATATTTTTTATAAATTGCACAAATAAGTAAACAACTATTAATATGTATATTTATATAATGGACTATAATTCAATCTCAATAATATATACACTCCAAGAGCCTGTTGAGCTATATTATTAAATAACAAATGAAATGAATTACTATTGAGAATAGAAATATGATACTTTCAACCACTAGAGGCGCTAGTTAATCGTACTGTACAAAGCACGTATTTTCATTCTTCAAATTTGTGCTCCTTTCTACAAAGGCTGAATAACGCTATTAACTAAACAAACATTTATATATGTCTTATAATTTTTAGATACATTGATAAGTAGGCCGTCATATGATGGATGTACTGAATCCGAAATTAATTTGGGTAGAAGGTCGATGTTACAGGGTTCAAGATTGTGCATGTAATGATAATATTACTCCCTACATTGAAGATGATTGTCAAATGGATTATGAAGAAGAAGAAGAATTCGATGATAATGAGATAAAATTAGTACCATATGGAGCCAACAAATTTAAACATACTTTTCACGTTGCTAAGTAAAGATTTTATTTCTTTATGTCACTGTATGTATGAAATAATATTAAATATATATTCTATATTCTAGATCATTTTTTTCCCATATTGTCGGTGCTAAAAATGCAACACGAGCTAAGATAGAAGCTGAAACTAAAACAAATATACTCGTACCAAAAGTCAATCAAGATGGAGATATTGGTAGGTGTATGTTCTGCTAAGTTTGTTAAAGTATATATTGGAACATTGATGCAACAAAATATCTAATCCTTTGTAATATAATATGCAAATAAATATTTCTGCTTTTATAGAGATCATTGGATCTCATCGCAAAGGAATAATATTAGCACGTCATAGAATAGATCTGCTAATAGAATCAGTTAGGAGGAAGTTAAGACCTACTCATTTCTTGTCTATACCATTAAATGACGGTCATATAATAATGAACTTTAATACCTTTAAACATGATGTCCTTAACAATCATGCAGGAGTATCTCCTATAGATGAAACAATTTTTCAAATACCAAGTAAATTGCATCTTACTATTGGTATGCTTATACTATATGATGATGTAGAAAGAAGAAAAGCTGTAGAAGCTTTAAATTATTGCAAAGAACATATTTTAAAGTATGAGAAATTTGGTGATACTCTAATGAGTTACAATCAGTGTAATAATATATTATTATTATAAGTATTTATGTAACACTTTTTAGACCTATTATTGAAAAATATGAGCAAATTACTATACATCTACAAGGAACAGATATAATGAACGATGACCCTGGCAGTGCAAAAATACTTTATGCAAAAGTAGCTAATGGAAATGATGGTCTGCAAGAATTGGCAAACAAAATTGCAGATTACTATTCCCAGATAGGTAAAACAAATAACTTCTTTTGTTAAGAAAAATAATAAATATGGCAAGAATGTTTGTTAATGATAAAATTCTATGTGCAAATGTTGTGTTAGGTTTAATAACAAGACAACGGGGTCGAGTTAAACTTCATGTAACCCTTATGAATACAAGATTTCAGTCTGACGATGAAGAAATGCCAAATAAAGCATTTAATACATTTGATGCAACAACGATATTAAAAGTAATAAAAGAGAATACATAAAATTTTCATTGACGTTATAAAACATTAAGTAGAAAAAGTATCAAATATTAAAAAAACTTAATTCTTTTGTAGGCACATGAAAATACATTTTTTGGAGAGACTGTTGCAAAGCAGATTCACATATCACAACTACATACAATTAGCGATGATGGATACTATCAAGCAACTGCAAAAATTAACTTACTTGATAAGAAGTAAAACGGTATGGCTACTGTAATACTTTATTTTTTTAATTAAAATCTTCAACATAATTATTTTCTATACATAGAGAGGAATATGAATATGAACATTTCAATATATTATAGTACACAAATTACATATGAATTCTGAACAAAATATATTGAAATTTGTTTACTACTTACTTTAATGTTTTGTAATTTTCAACCTTTCATATTTATACATGAACTTGAAATATAATCTGTTAAAATTCTATTGTGTGTATTGTACTAAATTTGTTCATGTGTAATAAAATCAACAAAATTAAGACTAATTGCATAGAAATGCATTACATTTATGGAAAAAGAGAAAAGATACAGACAGTTTCAATGCTAGAAAAAATATGTAAAATGTAATAACAGTATGATGCACTGTCTGTATGTAAATTATTAAATTGCTGTGATATTATATGCATGATTTTCAATAGGGACGCATGCGCGATAGATATCAGAAGAACGTCATTTAACGTCAAGATGATAACAAACGAATCACAGTCATATGTTTGTTTTTATCAAGCTTTGTACACACATCATTACTCTTCAGTTTTCATGTTTTATCAAAAAGACTGCCTAACCGTCTAACCTCTTCGTATTAACGTATATGTAGTTCGTATAAGCTACTGAAATTCTTAGTAAATATTATAAAATAATTAACAGTAATAAAACACTGACGTTCAATAATTATTTATTGAATTTGCTTAACGTATAATATATTTTGATTACTAATTATAGTTTTATTTTATATGAAATTGTATGCTTGTAGACTGTTGCACATAAGCAACTATTTCTTATATGATTTTTACAATTTAATTTTAATTTGGTGTTAATATTATTTATGTATGTAAAACATAATCAGATCAACTGAACACTTAACCTTCATAGATTTATTTTTCAAAAAAATCTTTCAGTGTGATATAACAAATATATTGAATTGTTTAACATTCCTATATCTTTAGAATAAAAAAAAAATTATGGGTAATTGGATTTTAATTAAAAAGAGACTCTTTATAATTATATAGAGATTAATATTTGAATAAACATTATATAAGTATTCAAATAAATTCTATGGCAATGAATCAATAACAAATAGAGCATTGAAAGATTGTTTAAAAGTATATTGCTGCACTTTTTATATTATGTTTATTCAACAATATTTTTCGTAGTTAAAGATATATCTTTTTAGTACAGATAAGCATCATATATTAGATTTTGTATAATATTTGTAGGCTTGTTAAAAATGCATGGCATCAAAAGAGTAATAGTTTTCTGTACATTGACAACTATATTGCCAACTGTGTTTCTTGTGATACCTTTATATCTACGTCATAGTTTTTATGCCAATGTAGTGTATGCTGTAACCGAATCTGATATTTTAGAAATCACAGATGGAATTTCTACAATATTCTGTTCAGTAAGAATTAATGATTTATTGTAGATTTAGATATAATGTATAAAATAAAAAATGCAATGTATATTATTTTAATATAACAAAAATCTTTCAAGTAAAGACTTTTTAGGAGTTGATTTAGGAAAGTACAATAATATACAATTGTCATGTCCTCTACAGGCACACACTTTGCAAATGAATGAAACATTTAATGCATTCCAAATGGCTCAGAAACCAGAAATAACATCATACAGAAAACATATACGATTGAAAAAAAGTATGAATCTACCAGATGATACATTAGAATATTGGGGCTTCTATCTATTGAAGGGTGCAACTGTTGCACTTTCGGTTTGTTCAAGGTAAATATTTTATGTTTTTTATTTACTGATACTTTCATAAAAACGAAACATTTATTAACAAGTATTACTTTCACAGGTTTGAGGGTGCTTCAATATTAGTTGTTAAAGGAGAGCGTAATTTACGAACGTGTGGCTTGTTAGAACATAACAATGACAAACAAATTGTAGAAGGTATATTTCTACCAGAAGCAAATCGACAAGTTAAAATAACATTTGAATCGAATGCTCAAGAAATTAATTCCAAGGAATTTGATAGAAACATATTAAATAATAGAGAAGCAAATGATGTCCTCGGGAAAAATACAGTTAGTAAACACAATTTATCAATTTCTTCTTTGGATGGAATTAAAAGAAATACTTCCAACATTGATACAAACAAAAATGATACTAAATCGGATACAGAATTTGTACAGGATAAAGAATTAGAAGAATTAGTACAAACTGCAAGATCATATGCCCAAAAACATGTAAAATTTGTATCACTAAATGATTCAAAAAATAATACCAGAAAATTGCGGCATGCAAAAAAGAGGCACCATAAAAAACGGACTGAAGAGCAAACAAACCATCGGCAAATAAAGGAACGAAAGAAGAAGCGTAAGAATGCTATTGAAGACAAGACTTCTGTTAATATGCACATTAAAGATGAACATGATGATCCTATTCAATCATTAAAAACGGAATTACATTCGAAAGTCATTAATGACGAAAGCATAGAAGACGAGCAGAAAAGAGAAAATAAAATGATCTATAAAAGACTGAAGAGGAGTCAAGAACTTGTAAAACCACCTTCTCTGCTTGACCAAGGCATTAAACACGGCGGGAATGCAATTAGAAATATAACGGATACCAATGAGGTATCATCTGTATCTAGTTTTGAAAATGGCTTATTTAATTGTTATGGGGGTTCGATTTTACTTGCTCAAGAATTCGCCCCTTCTGAACAATGCGTTAATGTCAGTTATTTACTCAGTAGTAAACACATGCAAACCAGACACAACGTTGTTGAGGATGGGTACTATTATTATATATTTTACAGCGACAATGATATTGTTTCTAATGATATACACGCACTGTTTGATATTTACAAACCAACTTTTCAATATGAGAATGTAACAAAATCGTGTATAAATCAGACTGAATGTTCTTTCTCGTTAAGTTTATTATCTCCTGATAGAGTAATTGTTGAAATACCAACTAGAGACGGTATTGAACATGAAAAGGATGATGTTAATTTACTTGTATCTATATGCCATCCACGCATGGGAATATATATCATTTTTCCTATTGCAGTATTATTGCTCATTCTTACTTGTGCTTTTATGTAATATATTTTATTGGATAACAAGTACAGCTAAAAATTCTATTGAAGTGTTTTTTTATGAAAAGATCGCGAGAAGAAAAAGGAAAAAAATACAAAAATAAAATGTCAATTATAACGAAGCTGCTTTTCAAGACTTTTAAAAATAATAGTTTTAATTAAAAGTATTTTTTAGGAATAACATAAGGAATATATACATTGATTTACAAATGATTGTATAAATGTAGAAACATTGATATTCTGTTCTTCGGTCAGAATAAAAATGTCATTGCTGTAAGAATTGTATATAACAAAAAGTTACATATACACAATATGTATAAAATTTATTTGTATATTAATCTTTTATATGTATATATGTACTGTTTAATATATTTTCATATCTCATAAAATACTCTGCTCTTGAATTAAGAAAATGTTATATATATATAATATTCTATTAATTGAAATGGTGTTGGATGTGTGCACATATAAAGATAGTGTGTGTGATTATGTTGTATGAATATGTATATGTGTATGCATAGTTGTACATATAATAGTTGAATATGTTAAAAATAATTCAATGAATACAAGAAACATAAAATTTATGCACTTTTTAAATACTTTCTATAACCTTGGACTTATCGTTAAACATAAAGCTGAAAAAGAACAAACATAAAAGACTATAATTTATAAAGTAACTATAATATTCAGAAAAAAAAAGAATGATTTCACGTGATTAATAACTGTACGTTATTGAAACTTTAATCAGTAATTGATGTGTTTGATATTCTATCAACACTCATGTTTTCATACATATAAGAAATATCATGTATTGTAAGTAAACAAACTTATATCGCCGTTTTGACTTTAAAAAGTAGAAAAAGTTTTGAGATATCTCATTTCGTTTCATCTTATCAAAAACGGAACAAAGATTACTCAAAATTGGGCAGGAAAATTTTGGAAAGTTTTGTTTTTGTTATTCGAATATACTTTCCTTACATGTATAGGTATTTATCGAGACATCAAAGAGGTTAATGAAATAAATAAAAGAATGTTGATAATCTGAATAAAATGGAATACACAAAATGTAATATATGAAATTAAGAATTTACCTTAATATCTTGTACGTAATCATATAGGTATTTGCATTTGCCTCACAACACCCCACTAAAAGATCACAAGGGATCATGGGTAGTTGACGCAACTTCCCCTGTGCGCAATAACTATTTATGAAAAAAAATAATCGTTAAAGTCTACGAATCAGGAGAAAATTATCGTGAACCTGTAAAAGTACGTGCCAAGAAATTCTCTAATTCTTGTAAATACGTTGAACGCGTTTAATCGTCTAGAAAAATTACTGAAGTTTTGAAGGCCGTTCGCAGCGCCATTGTGCGGCATTCATAAGAATATTCCTTGTGACGCAATAGGAACTCGTCCTTTCCGTCGACCTACCGTGAGTGGAACATGTCGCATACGTCTGAGCGAAAGTAAGTTCGGTTTTTCATGCGTAATCGAAAAAGATGCTGGCATTCTTACGTTTCGCAAATTCTTTGTTTAACTTGGGTTTCTGCGAATCTTGTGTGGTGCGAGATTGGACGTTAATGGTTAACGATATATTTCGGAAAAATTGTGCCGAATGCATGGACACGAGACTGACAACATGGCGTGCATTCGTTTTTGTCACATTGTTCGCGAAATTAATGCGAATTTTTCTCATTATAGTTACTGCTTCTAATCTTAATAACATCGTGACCTAACAATCTCGTATCTGATCATCGATCAGGCCTGCGGAAATTATACGGATAGACTTTGATTTTCATGGAATTCAGCTTTACACGCCACTCGACGTGCAAACACGTTTTACTTTGCTTTTGAAATTACGTAATAAAACGTAATTTTACAAAGAAAATTGATCGAAATTTTCATAAATGTACCACGTTATGCATTGTAAAAGTATCGAATATCGTTTCTTTCGAATCAGAGCAACATGTCTTACTTTGGGCACGCTTTCGCGTGAGTCACTGTCAACGCATCTATCATCGACAAGACCGATTTTTATTTCATTCCACTAATTAAGAAAATGTATCTTTGCATTCGATACGTAAATAACAGGATTGTCTTGTTTTATTAAAAAAAATTTTTAGACTATATATTCTCGATATTAAATTTGATTTTTCAAGGTCGCTGAAATTCGTGTAATTTGTCATGCTTTGATCTTTATTACTGATAAAATTATTTTTCTGTCACTCCATGTATACCATATGATGTACACTTGGTAATCTGTATTATTCTTTTTGTTATAATATTGAACCCATGAATCTCAATAATTGTTAAATATGTTTGTGCGTATGTATGGGATATGTATGTATTTGCCTATATAGCATTACGATAGTTATATTAATCGATATTTCAAAATACAAAATGTTGTACTTTTCTCTGTCGATTAATAAGGAAGTTCTATAACTTATCTTAATTCTAGAAACGATGACCAATGGCCAGGAGATTCCAAAAATGGTCCTAGTGAAAGTGAACAACCGGTGTACGATGGCCCCCCAGGTATGGACCCTGATGGCATCATCGAGTCCAACTGGGAAGTCGTAAGTCAATGAATTGCAATTTAAATTGTGCATTTTAATTTTAGATGACCAGAGAATAAGCAACACTTAATAATGTAATACCTGTTTTTATAAAAAATTGTAATACTTATAATTTCATAATCTAGCTTGTAATCAATGAAATTTTAAAAAATTTGGAGTACTGCATTTTAATAATGGATAATTATAAGAAATTTAATATGAAGGAAAATTTATATGACCCAATACAATATACTATAATATCTGTAATACATGTTATTAATTTAAATTAGATCGTGGACAACTTCGATGAAATGAATTTGAAAGAAGAGCTGCTACGTGGTATTTATGCTTATGGCTTTGAAAAACCATCCGCAATTCAACAACGTGCCATTCTACCATGTATAAGGGGACATGATGTAATTGCTCAGGCACAATCAGGTAAAGGAAATGAAAAATTACAGTTATGTATAATGTGATTGTGAACGTGATAGAAATCACATTCAAAGTTGAATATAAAGTAAATTAATAATTAATTTGTTATTTAATAGGAACTGGCAAGACTGCTACATTTTCAATCTCCATTCTACAACAAATTGACACTAGCCTTAAAGAGTGTCAAGCACTGATCTTAGCCCCAACTCGTGAGCTTGCTCAACAAGTACGTATTTTATGACTCCTTATTAATGACATTATTCATTTTGAAACAGGTCGTTTGCAATATGCGTATTACATTAATTAATTATAAATTTTAGATCCAAAAGGTTGTTATAGCTTTGGGAGATTTTATGCATGCAGAATGTCATGCGTGCATTGGCGGAACTAATGTACGCGAAGATATGCGAAAGTTGGATCAAGGTGTTCATGTGGTAGTCGGTACACCTGGTAGAGTGTTCGACATGATTAGCCGGCGGGCATTACGGGCCAATAGCATCAAACTGTTTGTATTGGACGAAGCCGATGAGATGCTTTCTCGTGGTTTCAAAGATCAAATCTACGATGTTTTCAAATTACTACCCCATGAAGTACAGGTAGATATAATTTATGTCTGTATCTCTGATACTATTAATGCAATTTTCCCTCTAATAGATGACTTTATTTTAATTGTTAGAAAGTATCTTTTTTGGGCAAATCTACAAATCATACAAGATGAAAAAGTTGCTGTAAAGCCATACTTTATGCAAATAAACAAATTTGTAAATATATTGTAAAGTACAGGTGCGTCATGATATTAGTGCCTTTTTCAATATTCACATCTCCTAGGCTTGACACATAGTATTGATATTGGAAAATAACATTTATACGTTGCAAAATATATAATAAAAAGAGGCAAATACTTCAAAATATGCAATTTTTAAGACTGTAATACTTCCACAAATAATGTTCGATAGTTGTATTTGAGTTTTGTGTTATGATGGATTCGAATTGAATGAAAAGACAATCATAGCCAGCATGATGCTAATTCGTCCACTAATACAATTCCATAATGGTGTGAAACTTTTTCCTGTAACGATAATATAAAACGTTTTATTTTTCAGGTTATATTGTTGTCTGCTACAATGCCCGCAGATGTCTTGGAGGTATCGAAATGTTTCATGCGGAATCCAATCCGAATTCTGGTTAAAAAGGAAGAGCTAACACTGGAGGGTATCAAACAGTTCTTTATTTATGTCGAACGTGAAGATTGGAAATTAGAAACTCTATGCGACTTGTATGATACACTGAGTATCACTCAGGCTGTCATTTTCTGCAACACGCGGCGCAAAGTAGATTGGCTTACGGAGAACATGCGAGGCCGTGATTTTACCGTTTCCGCAATGCACGGAGAAATGGAACAGAGAGAACGAGACCTTATTATGAGGCAATTCAGAACTGGCTCTTCTCGAGTTCTCATTACTACTGACCTCTTAGCACGTGGTATCGATGTGCAACAGGTTTCTCTCGTCATCAACTATGATTTACCTTCCAATCGCGAGAATTACATTCACAGGTAATTATTGATTTATTCATAACTTTACGTACCACAGTATAAATACCGCAAATTTATGTAGGCTATACTGATTAGATTTTGAGAAGTGCATACATTAGCATAGGTCTTTAAATAGCTTTTAAGACATATGCTAATTTCCATAAAAGTTCATCTATTGTGTTTAAAATTCATGTCCAGTAATGCGAAAACATAAGTTTTCGAAGTATTACTACATTGTTTTACGGGTTTTAAATATATCGTGAAATTCTTTTATATTACAGAATTGGTCGTGGTGGTCGTTTCGGCCGTAAAGGAGTTGCTATTAACTTCGTGACAGATGACGACAAACGGACCTTGAAAGATATTGAGCAATTTTATAACACTCACATTGATGAAATGCCATTGAATGTCGCAGATTTGATCTAAGTTCGACTCTTGGCTATAATTCATTATAATAAAAAAATAATAAAAGTAAGTGAAATACGGAGCTCTCAGCTGATCTCTCATGGTGTGTGAGTATATACAGAGTGAGTTGGTGAACTATAATCGCTTATGTAAACGCGAACTATCGACATACTTCAACGTTCTCGTCGTAATTTTATTTTATGATAGTAGATTACAGAAATAGATATCTGTTACGCTAGGGAAACTAATACTACGATATTATAATTATTACAATTGTCATTAGTATTGCTACTATCGATACTATTGCTATTACTATTACCACCACCACCACCGCACTGCTAATACTGTTATTACTATTGCTACTATTGTTACTGATATTATCTCCTGCTATTCCTTTTCCTTCTCGTTCTGCTATCATTACTATTACAATTACTCTTAATACGGTTACTATTGCTGCTACTCTTCATTATTATTACCAGTATTGCTGACACTGTTATCACTATCACTACCCGGTACTGTCATCATTGCAATTACCGATAAGAATTATCGTTAATATTACACCATTAAAATTATTATCAAATCAGAGTGATAAACAGAACGAAAGTGCGAAGTGAAGTAGCCTGGCTCAAATTTGATTATCATTTAACTTATACTGCAACCGGTCGAAGGTTTTGCATTACTTAGATGTGTCTGCAATTTTACCCCGTTACCACCTGTTCGATCTTTGTTACCGAAAATTTCAAGACATTTATCCTGAGACTTTTCATCCCACCTATGTTTCCTCAAATCTCCAACGTGACGGTTTATTCTGTATTTCGAGGTTTTCCTTCGGTACTTCTATCGCCGCGGTTGCAGCGTGTTTGTCTAGGCAGAGGTTTAGTTGGGTATTGGAAGGGGTATTTCAATCACAAGCGGTGTCGAAGGAGATGTAAATTCAAACTTAGACGATATGAATTTTTTGTATATCCCAATTCCTCCCAGGTGCATACCTTCATTACGAAATAAAGTGTTTGACCTTTTAACTGTGGTCTTTGTTATTACAGTTTTCATTGTACTTTATTAAGTATATTATAATAATCATAATAATAATAATAATCCAATTTCACAATGAAAACCCTGAATGGACAAACTAAATGATGTGAGACTAATTATTGCAAACGGTTGTCCGTTTTACCATCGCGTCGAGAACACATCTACGAGATATTTGCGTTCATTGAAAAAGTTCTCACAGTCTTTTATTTGTATTTACAGGCAGTTTTGAGCGGTCCAGAAGTGGGGGAGATATTTTTGGAAATAAAGACCAGATTTCCTGATTCAATATAGAAGTTTTGTAAATCGATATCCTTTCTAATTTCCTGCCCCCTCAGGGGCGTTAACAGTATACATGTCGGTTTATTGTTTATACGTTTACATTATTAATTTTTAAAGATTATAGGAGTCAAATTTTCCACACGATTATTTTATATTTTGTCAATAAAAAACACTGTGCAAACACTTTATATTGCATTATTCGTGCATTTTTGTGCTTTACGAAAGCTTAAATTCAGATGGTACTTTCTACATTGTGAGAACTTTTATATTTATACCTCCGTACAATGATGACTAATGGAGGTACGATTTATTTCAAAGCATTTTATGGGAATTATCTTTTTTTCTCAGTTTTTTTACAGTTTATCGAAAATTCGTAATCTTGTTTTAACGACATTCTTCATGTTTCACTTTGGAAACATTCTCCTGTAAAACACTTCTAAAGAAGCCGCTCGAATTTCCGAAAACTGTTTGCTATGGAATTCTGTAAATATTATAGGATGATGCTTAAAATGGTGGACCATTGCGAGTCTATTGTATTTATATTATATTATACATAAATAATATTTATGATTGAATTGAACTCGTATAGCCAAACAAAATAAACATGAATGTCATTTGCTTATATTCGTTCCATTATTGCTATGTGTAACTTGACGTATTGTAATTTGTACGATGTATTAGATACTAGGAACTCAATGTTTATAAGCTGTCTACGTCTTTATATGTACTTTCCAAATTTACAGTTTAAAAAACTTGATTAACATGTATGAAACGAATTATTTAACGTACGCAAGTCAGAAACGCAGAATCCCCCCACCCCTCATCTTATTTTTACATACTGATTTTATTTAGATCATAAAAATCGTAATCCATTCGAAGTCTTATGCATATCAACGAGGGAATTTCCATTAAATAACTGTACTTTGTAAAAGTAGTACATTCTTATTCAGCAATGGCACATACATACATACATAGATGAGATTTTGTACGTTTCATTATTTTCATGTTTTCGCGTGATATCAGTTGCCCTCGTTCAAAGGTTAAAAAATATTACCAATTTAAAAATACATTGTTTGTCAGGTAACCTACGTGTATTTTAACATATGTAAGTATATTTATTCATTATGAATACTTCGCAATATGCAACATAGTACATTAATGAATTCTATGCAAAATTAAAAGCGCGTAACAATGTCATCGTGTTTTTAATTACGAAGCGATACAGAGATATAGATAATGACTGTCAAATATGTATACGTCTTGTATGGAAGCCTAATTATACAATCATATTTAAGTAATATCTCAAAGTATTAAATTAGTTTTGTTTTACTGCCACTTATGACTGATTATGACTTGTATACATACTTGCACTTTGACGTGCACTTTGAGCGTCTCCTTAAATATGTTTGTTCAGTTGAATTTTTTTACTTCGCATCATGGCATCAAATCTACCACTTCAGGGTATAAGGGTTTTAGAATTAGCTGGGTTAGCTCCAGGCCCTTTTTGTGGAATGATTTTAGCAGATTTTGGATCATCTGTCATTAGAGTGGATAAGGTAAGAAGATCGTAACAATCTTCTATTTAAGTATGTGTAATGATTGCCACAAATACTTTAGATATTTTAACTTAATTATTAATTGTTTAATATGTTTTACAATATTTTGTTATACATATGGAAATAATTAATATGTAATGTATCGAAATTAACTGTAACGTATCTTCGAATTGTTATCGTTACAGAGTGTTAACCCTTTACCCAATCTTGATGTACTGAGTCATGGTAAACGATCAATCGCGTTAAATTTGAAAAATAAAGCGGGAATTGATATATATAAAAAGCTAAGTGATAAAAGCGATGTAGTAATAGATCCCTTTAGAAAAGGTCAGTATTCCCTCTCATAACCAACTTTAGTTGGTTACAAATATAAAAAAAAATGCAAATTTTAATAGGTGTTGCGGAAAAGTTACAAATAGGGCCAAATGATTTAATGAAAACGAATAAAAGATTGATATATGCCAGGTTGTCAGGATTCGGTCATTCTGGGCCTTATGCGTCTATGGCTGGGCATGATATCAACTATGTAGCTATGTCAGGTAATAAAGTTGTACTTTATATTTTTACTTAACATATGATACAAAATTATTAGAATTTGGCGCTTGTTCTATGTAATTAGGATTACTGTCTTTATTTGGCCGTGCTGGTGAGAAATTGACACCACCTTGTAATTTAATTTCTGATTTTGGCGGTGGTGGATTAATGTGCGCTCTGGGAATATTGTTAGCATTATTTGAGCGTAGCAGAAGCAATGTTGGACAAGTAGTCGATGCATCAATGGTGGATGGTACTGCGTACTTAGGTAGTTGGTTATATAGATCTCAACAATTACCTTCATTATGGGATAATCCACGGGGTAAAAATGCGTAAGTATTGCCATGCATGTATATATCAAATTCTTATATTTGAGGAAAAATGAACTAAAATAATGGTTTTGATAGTCTTGACATGGGTTCGCATTTCTATAATGTATATGAGACTAAGGACAAGCAGTATATGTCTGTTGGTGCACTGGAACCAAACTTTTATGAGATATTTTTGGACAAGCTGGGCTTGTCTGAGGAGGAATTACCACATTATAGTAATTTCGAAGAGAACTGTACAAAGTTAGATGAAATTTTCAAACAGAAAACTCAAGCTGAGTGGTGTGCTATATTTGATGGTACAGATGCATGTGTAACACCAGTTCTGAATATAGATAGCGCTCCAAATCATAAATATCACAAAGAACGAAAGACATTTGAAGTTTTAAATGATAATACAATAGTTCCAAAACCAGCTCCACATTTGTCTCGTACTCCTGGTGTCTCTGCTGGAACCCAAAGGAATCCAGAAGTTGGAGAGCATACAGTAGAAATTCTTACAGAATTAAACTTTAATCAAACAGATATCAAGAACTTACTCTCACAAGGAGTTGTGTCTGCAGCAGCACAGCGTTCTAAAATTTAATATTTCTTCGAAATTATGTGGGGTATAATAAAAGTTAGATAAATGCGACAGAGTTTGGGACCTAAACGTCGCTCTTATAAAATCAAGGTATTCTGGACAAATAGGTCCAACTTAATTACTATCTATCGGTTTAATTGTCAGTAACAATTAAGTTAGTTTTGAAACTAATTAACCATTTTTCTCTAATCTTTCCGTACTTCAAGCACGCCTCACGTGCGCCATTATTCCTTTCTCCAAGTTTTCTACCTCATTGTTTTGCTTGTATGACCTACTCCTAGGTCGCGAGTGTTTATATTCTGCTATATGGTACCGCTCGCCTTGTTGCTGCACGTATTATTTGAAAAGAGACTGTGTAGGTTTCTCATGGATTTGAAAGCTGTACCTGTGTTAGTTCTTGTACGTGGCGCCAACTATAGCGGTACCCGGCAAGTAGTACTATACGAGTACCAAGTTTTTGTATAAGAGTTGACACCCCCTGGACGCGGCGGAAGTAAGACGCGATTTCAAGAGCCAGACGTAATTCCAGTTAATTTGAATGTAGTGTTAAACTTCGTTTTATTGTCTTATTGTATTGAATATATTTTTTAAATCAATGTCTCAATTTCTCTTTTCTCGCACCCACAATCGTTACCCGGAAATCTACAAAATATAGTGTTTGAAACCGTATTCACGGAATACAACTGTATTTTAAAATTTCGTGCAGTTTGTTTCATTATAGTTACGAAACTATCACCACTGAGATTTAACGATGAATAGATTTTAAAAAAATAATTTTTTACAGTTTGTCGATACATATTCGTTTCATTTTTAAGGTTATTCAGTCGAAGGTCTGTTTAATAATCTACAGTATCCGGCTTTTAGGGAAAGTCGGGGGCACAGAAAATGGGGAAAGGTTAGGAGTGGGAGACAAAGGGCCTTAATAGGTGAGGGTGAGGTCTATGAGAAGGAAAATTCCTTTTTTTAGTAATAACAAATCATAATAAATAATAATCATAATAATAGGAACAACAGTAGTAGCAGTAGTAGTAGTAGTAATACTATTGATGATGATGGTGATGATGATGATGATGATAGGATAATGATATATATGTTATATTTAACATGTTGGAAGGGGCTAGAACGTGTCTCTCTCTTGCTTGAATATTTTTATATCAACACCTAAATAATAAAAATTAATTATTCAAATGAAAATTGTGTTTATGACATTTATAAAATTATGTAATTGTACTTATGATATTAGCAGTACATACCCAAAATATGATTTTTTAAGGTGGTAACCATATTTCTAATAATAGGCGAGTCGTACGACACAAGCTGCTCCAGCCGCTGAAATATGTGCTGTGCCTCTAATCTTTGCTCATAATTATCTGTATTGTTCGCTGGTCTATATATTTCACCATCCTCTGATGATGCTCTATTCTCTTGTGCCTCCCAGTCAGAGATAAAGTGTGTTACATCTTCTTCTGTAAATGCGGTACCTGTTAAATTGCTAATTTCCCTCCGTATTGCACGATGGTATGTACTGCTCTCAGGAATAATTTTATTCCAAGAATTAATAATAGTATCACGCGATACTTCCATCCAGGAATTATGCAATATTTCTATGCATTCTTTTAAATTAAAATGCACTTGGAATTCATTTATTCCACCTTCATATGCCGCAGCTTTTTGGATTGTTTTGTGGTGATACAGAGTTTTAAATTTGGCAATTATACCCTGATCCATCGGTTGGATTAGGCTGTTCGTGTTGGGTGGAAAAAATATGATATTAAAATCTGTTTCATTTAACAGTTCTGGGGGCACTCTCTGTTCTGTGCAATTATCTACTAATAAAACCACCTTGCCACTCAGCCTATGATTCTGTTGGTGTTCCCGTACACTGGGCTTAAAACAATTTTCATACCAATCAAAAAACAAATTTCGGGTCATCCAGACTGTTTTCTGTGGTTTGAAAATGACTGGGAGATCAATTTTACAATCTTTCAGATCAATAGAGTTTTCACGTCTGCTTGTTACCAAAGGTTTCAACTTGTGTGTGCCAGTTGCATTTGCACATAATGCTACGGTAATACGCTGTTTACGGAATTTAGACCTGTTTATAGTTTTCCCTTCAGTATGCACCAACCCTTTTGATGGTAAGGTTTTCCACAATAGACCAGTCTCGTCCATGTTATATATGTTTTCTTCAATGAGATCGCCAATGCCGCTTTCTCTCAATAATTTTTCAAAATCGCAACAGAATTTTACCGCTGCATTAGCATCTGCACTTACAGTTTCTTTGTAAATTTTTGCTATTTGTATTTCATGTCTCTTCTTGAATCCGTCCAACCAGCCCTTGCTAACTTTGAAGTCTGGCAACCCCATGGTTTTCTTCAGTTCCATTGCTTTCTCCATAAGTATGGCATTCGATATAACACCACCCTGATTCTGTCTTTCAGTGAACCAAGTGAACAAACATTTCTCAAATCCGTGGTACATGGGTGGTTTGATTCTTTGACGTTCTTTCTGTGTTTCTCCTTTGTTCATGAACTTCGAAATTTCGAGTGCGTTGTTTTTTATTCTTGCAATCGTTGCCCGATGCACGTTATATTTCTTAGCAACATTCGTGACGCTAAACTTTTGCAAATCATCTAAAACTTTTAATCGGTCGTTCATGGTTAACGTTACTTTCTTCTTACTGGCCATATCACACACTTTAAATACTAAATATATATATATATATATGTATATTTATATGTAAATATAAACTCTACACGAAAACAAAACTAAATAAAAATAGTATACTTAAAAAAATAAAAGCTAATGAAAAATAATATACTTAAAGTGTTAGATAATTTCGTATTTGAATCGTTGATAAGAACGCTCAGAGATAAATGCCATGGTGTCTGCCATGGTCCTCTTTTATAGAAAATGGAACGTTTTCCCCACCCTACGACCAGATCCTCCAGCACCCTTCTCACTCCATAAGTGCTATGCACTACCCACACTTCAGCATAAAAATCTGAATTTTGCAATTGTCGAAATACAATAATATTGAGATGCAATGATTGTTTCTTTTCCTACTTTGTATTTACAGTTATATCCTTGTTTTTTATATTTTATGAAATTGTCATTAATATAATTTCATAAGTAACTATTCCAAATTGTTTCTCTATTTCTTTTTTTACATAACAATTTTTCAACGATCCATCCTATCGATTTCTCGCGAAATGATCCGAAATCGTGCTTCGAAATGGTGCAATTCTTGTATCGAAAAATATTTATGATGTTACGCTATCGCGTGAACTGTCCATAGTGGGATTGCGAACCACTGCTGGCATCATACTACACGTGTAGTAGTATTTAAACTTAATCGTGGAATATGTTACTTAAGTAATTAGATAAGGAAGATTGGACAGAAGGAATTCGAAGCGTATGAAACGGGAGAGATTATTGAAATTCTCATTTTTATTTCTGTTATATTAATACCTAAATTCGTATCCAACTTTTGTGTTCAGCTCTGAGAATTTTCCTATGCTTCTCAAGCACATGGTTTCTAACAAGTGCTCGAGAATGTTCTTAAGACCTAACCCAGAGAATTTTCCTGCGCGACTTCACTTTCTCCTGTCCAATGTCGGACCACTACGAACTCTGATTGGACCAAGAGGAAACCGGAGGGAGTATCCATAGGACTGCAGAGAAGAAAGCGGATTGGACGATGGAAAATCGGAAGGAAAACTTTGGTGCGCGTCGAATATTTTAGATCAGAGAAATAAAGTAGCCATGAAGCCATGGTACTATCAGTGTTTCCTGGTGTTTCCTCGAAGCCCTGACGAAGCTTGCTGCAATGCTGGCGAAACGTCGAACACTCTCGTCTATCGAACGCGGCTCCTACCTGGAAGCCAAATCTAATACTATTAGTTTTATTGTTAATTAAAATTACATTCTAAATATAAAACATTAATAGATTGAACACTCCTTTCAAATTACTTTCATGGAATTCTATACAATATTATTTTCATAGAATTTTTCTAATTGTATTAAAAACCTTTCTAAAGGTTTATTGTTTGACCAATCCCATGAATTTCCCTCTTCCAAGAATTCAATTAGGCCCATCTGGTGTGTCCTGCTTTTAAAAATTTTAATTTGTTTATCTCAATAGCATAGCCATGTAATAAATTTTGAGCATCGTTCAAGTTTGTTCCATTGATTCGTGCATGGAACAAAGAACGTTCTTCAAAAGGTTAATAGGAACAGACCCCTCGCGGTCAATCACGTGACGAACCGTGTTACATTTAAGTCCTGCACCTATGAGGAGTGGTTAACTCGGGCGATGACTCATCCACCGAATTTTCCCGAGTTATTCCTCCCTCCAAGAAATCTTTCCACCATTCAGGGGACTTAGCAGCGAGGGTGGCTACCCTTCCATCACCGCGATGTACCGTGAATAGCTATTTGCTTACCCCATCAAAGGGCCGAAGACCCTGTTTTCCAATTTCCTTGGAGGGGAGAATGCTCTGTCTTTTCAATATTCTAAAAATTCGTTCTGTCGACGACTCTCAACTCCGTTTTCAGTCTTTACACCTGTTAAATTCACTGTTAATTTAACAAGTTCAACACTTCGTTAAACTTTTTGAACTTGTAAAATTTTGTTGTCAATTTTATCGTTTAATCTCGTCTGACACCTTAGATAATATTTATTTGTCACAATAAAAACATTAAAACCAGTCGCGATTTATTAATTTAAAATGTGAGGTACCGCAAATACATCGAACTTGCGGTAAACCCTGTATTCCACATTTCTGCTTACAAAAGAATTAATCATTTCCAATTATGTTCTTCACGAATTAATGCAACGTATATTTAGAAGATTTTGCATTGGAATCGTATGCATTGTATATTTCCAGCAATTGAAGTTACGCGGTCCACACTGTATGTAACAAACATTTCAAATGCATAATGTATTGTTATTTATTTCAGCGTGATATTATATTTATTCCAATGTATTACAATATTCATTATAATGTACATTTCTATTTTACATTATATTTTTATTATTATTTGACGAAGGGCAACATGTTTCTATGCATATTTAATTAGAAATCATACTATTAAATCAGAAATATCTCACAACTACGTTAGTAAGTTTAAAAAAAAAGGAAATAAAAAATTCATGTGTTTCAAATGTTTTCAAAGTTCGTAAGTTTTTAAAAATATGAAGAATATAAATGCTTAAAGTGAATAAATTTATATATTGTTGATACGTCTGTGTTATACTAATTATAAATTTAATTAATAATATTTAAAAATTTATTAACTTCAGAAGTATTGCTTACCCTTGCTTCAAAGAAAAAAAAATATAATTTAATCGTAGCTATGACTGTTAATCGCATTTTTATACTTTTTTGGCAAGATGTTATTTTCTCTGAGAAAATAAATATAGAATATCAAAAAAAAAATCATTCAGTGTGACAGTTAAAAACTAATCAATTATAGTTACTTTAATATAATTTGTTTTATATAGTCAAGGTCGATACTATAAGGACAATTCACTGTTCGAATCGAAATTAACAGCTGCAAGTCAAATGAAATAGTAAAACATACGATAATATAATTATCTTAAACTTACAGAATATTCAAGAGTACTATAAACCCATTAGTACAGTACTAGCAGTGATCGGTGTTTGTGAAGGTGCACTAGCTTGTCTTACACTCATCTCCCAAGTGTCCAATAATTGAGATACGGAAAAGCGACGAGGAAGTTTTGTTATACGAGCATTTAAAGCTTTTTGAACCGCACAAAGGAATGTCGTGGTATATTCATGAGGCGCCATAACACAACGCGGAGGTGTTAAAGGATAATCAGCAGGAACTGTAACCGATACTGGCGGAACGCATGGAAGATGACGATCATCCAACCAACATATTAGTTGGATACATTTAGATCCACTTTGTTGCGCTGGATCAAGACTGACCTGTAAGTTTAAATAAATATGTGGATATAAAGTTCGAATCGTAATTATTAACTAGTTATTATAAATAGATTACTTTAAATCGTTGATCTAATCGAGCTATTTCTCCTTGTAATACATCTGGTATTTCACTTGGAGATTCTTCTATTTTTTGCTTCTTTAGCGGTGGCGGTAAATTTCTGTTTTAAAAATTCAAGATTAATTTATAAGTATCAGTTTCTAATATACCTTCCATTCGCTTAAATAATTCGTATGAAACAATCATTGGACTTTAGCAATTATAGTAAATTTATGGTTAATGTTTAATGATATATGTACACGTGACTTACTTTATTTCTGGACCAAATAATGCTTCCAAATATGGACCAAAAGTGCGCTGCAACGTGTGATTTACAACCGGACTCTGAAGATGTGCGCTTACAGCTTCTAAAAGAGGGCTAAAGAAATGATGTTCTTTCAAAGTTGTTACAGGAGGTCCTACGCTGCCGTCACCCCGTTTAATGTCTAACTTTTCGAGAACCGTCTCACATTTTAATAGTGTATCTAATGGCATTCGCTTGCTAGGATTCGACAAAATTTCTAAGAGTTTCCTCATTTTGCTCAACTTATCGACATCTATAGAAAAGGGGGTGAAATATATGTAAATAATGCTTAATAATTTATAATAGCCGAAACATTGTACTTTCTTACTTCCTTCGTTGCTCATCTTAGCAATCATTCTTCGCAATGGTTCAATATATTTACTAAGGTGTCTAACTTTATCTCTGTACGCGTGATCTTCTTGTTGTGGGCTTGGTGTTGCACCCACACCTCCTGGAGTATTTAGTGAACTGCTGGGTGATGGTGCCATGCCTAATTGGACAAATATTTTCTTTACAATGATAATTAATGAAGCGTGACATCTTCTTTTCATATTTGAAGTCTTTTAATTACGAAGTATATCAAAATATATGGAAAATATTTTACGTGCCTACAGAACGTTGTGGTCCTGCCATTATAGCATGCTGAGGACTTGGTGATGGTACTAGTGCGGGAGATGCTACCATTTGGTTACTGAAATTACCATGCAGCTTGTTATTAAGTTTGAAATTGCAGAAATTAGATAAACATATGGAGGCGAAGTTCGTATAATCACTTTGATGGTGCAGCCAAACCAGCTGGACTTGGAGCTGATGGCGATGGGCTCTGTCTTAAAAACTGATTTGGTGTAACGTTACGTGGTCCTGGAAACCCCGTGTTTATCATTTCACCTGGCTAAAAAAAGAATTACATTTATTAAAACGATAAACAATGGTAGGAAGAATATTAATAGAGTATATTTTTGTGTTCATACTTTTCGTTGCATATGAGTCAACTGTTGAGGTAATTGACCAGGGCCCAATTGCCCTGGTCCAATCTGATTCATTTGTTGTGGCATACTAGTCTGTATACCATTGATAGTCCCACCGATCTGATTGCTAATTTGATTAGATAACTGATTTTGCATTTGGGTCTGTAAAACAATCATTTTGTAATTGCATAGGTAAACTGTGAAACATTTCGTTCATTCTTATTTTACATTGTGCACGACATACTTGCATATTTTGCTGCATTTGCCCAGTTGTAATTTGATTCATTTGATTAGGAACCATTTGATTCATTTGTTGTGGAATATTTCCTTGTCCCATTTGATTCATTTGAGTTAACATCGAATTGTTTTGCATTGTTTGAATGGGACCTATATGGCTCATCGGACCGTTTGTTTGAGCAGGGATCATACCCATTCCTGGCATTTTATTTTGCATTCCTTGCATAGCCATAGGTTGTCCAGGACGCTGATTTAAGCTTTGTAAAACTAAAGATATTCGATCATTATAAAGTAACATTTATTAATAATTTCGTTACAATCAATCATAATGGGATTTAGACGTAAATATAATACAAATAATATGTAAATAATCATTTTACAAAAATATATATTAACATATATTTTTCCATGTAAATTTGTATTTTTTCATAATAATTTTAAGTACATCAATTTGAGTAGAAATTAAAAAAAAAGTAATACAAACGTGTTTAACTAAATAATAAATAAAAGACAATATAAGATTGTTTTAATAGAAAAAAGAAAATATATCTCCATATTTGTTCATAAGAAAATAGCTTATATTTCTATCACATATTCTACTCTGCAATGTAGTTCTCTCCTTCCATAAATTTTTGGAATGCTTCTAATAAGGTAAAGCCAAGAAGTCCTTTTATCTTGTCGTTTAATTTATTTCTGAATCTTCTTTTCTTTTCTTTTGACAACTTCCTGCCAAATGTGCATTCATATGTAACACCACTAATTTCAAAATTGTCATCCAACGTAAGTATCAAGATAATAATGTCCTTCAAACATGTATTTTCCATATCTTGTGGCCATCCTTTTTCCTTTAGAACAATTGTCAAAGTGGTCAAAGACTTATTCAAATCGAATTCTATATCTTTGTAAACGCTTTTTACATCCTCAATAAACCGATGTATAAACACTAATCTATGTACAAATATGTCCAGCATATTCTTTATTTCTTGAATCATTTTAATAATGTCATCATTAATAGGATTAAATGTGCCATTCTTTAATTGTTCATCTAAATGTATTGTGTCTGGAACTCTACTATATCCCATACTAATATACCATTTGCGTAACAAGTTTACGTATACAAGAGTTATTTTGAATTTAATGCCAGGTATGAAATCTTCTTCAACAACAGGTTTGTATATATATTGTACTTTGTTACTTCTCAGATAAACCATCATACCACAACGGCTTTCAAGTCTTTTATTACAATTCTGATTTTTTCTAATCATATCTTTCCACTTTTCATGTATTAATGTTTCAGAATTTCTTCTATCAATATATCTGTAAAACTCAGAGTGAGTTGGTGATTCACGTAATTTTCGAAGTGTTTCTGAGTTATCTGAGTCATAATAGACATCACTGTCTATTGTGTCGAAGCTTTCTATATAATATATATTGTCTAAACGAGGCATTATTCAATTATTCTTCGTTTTGCGATACTGCGTGCGAAAATTCGCAATACCTAACCTTTCAGGAGGGGCGTTTTTTTTTACGGTTAAATTTTGAACTACAGTGCCAAAATGAAGAAATTTATTTAAACAATGTCGTTAAACTACATCTAATTCTTCCTTTAATGATTTTAATGCGTTATAAACTTAATATCAATTATTTAAAACACAGAGCACTTGCAGTCCTCTGTGCATTATTATGTCTGAATCAATAATGGTTGATAATGGTGTCACTTTCTATGCACATCAAAATTTTCTATTCTGCTGTTTCATTAATACTTAAAGTAATATACTGCATCTCTAAATATTATCAACTACATTTAATAAAAGGAAAGATAGGAAAGCATGTCAAATTATTTTATACATGCTTTCCATTTACTTTCTAAATAATTCTTAACATCACCTCAGACACATATTGTTATCTTAAATTGTTGGTTAATATAAAGCAATTAATGATATGTCGATTTTACTAAATATGTACGACATTTTTTATCACAATTGCTTTTAAATTGTAACATATCTGTTTTGCGTTATTGACAAAAGTTTAACAATAACAATGTAATTATTAACATTCATTTTACATGCTTAAAATTAAATATTTATCTAATGCACATTGCAAAATTATTATTTTTTTATGTAAGGTTTTTCATGTTCATTTTAAAAATAATCATACTTATCCTCCGTGCTTTATTAATAAGATTAATAAAAATGTGAACTATTTTTTCAATGTGCTATCCTTACGATTTGTAGCTGTATTTGTAGGTGGTGGAGGAATTATGCCCTGAGGATTAGAACCTGGCCCAGTCATGCCCATCATCTGATTGTTCCCAGTTCCTTGGCGTGCTAATGTTTGAAGTGCTCCAATCGGGTCTTGCATTCCTTGATTTCCAGTACCAGCATTGCCAGGTGCTGCATCTCCTGCACCTTTTTTAGAACCTAAAAAATGAAAAGACACAGCAAGTAAATAATATTCTCTACATTAGGAAGATCTGTTAAATATAATATTCATTATTACTCATTTCTCTGACATGAAGGATGAGCCTAGCAACAAAGCTGAGGTATTCTTCCTGAAACAAAACAATAGATTTATTATATGAAAAGGAAATTAATATTTTAAATTCATCGATTCACTCATTTGTTCTTCAAATATATAAACAAGGTGTTAGAATACTAATGTACCTTTGTTTTTGCTTTTTGAAAAACATGGTTTTCCATTTCTATACTATTTTTTGCTGTAGGCATTCCAGACATCTGTACAGCTTCATCTCTGTATAAAAAATATATTTTAAATGCAATATCCTTTCTGTTTGAATTACAAAATGGAAAAGTCCACTTACATTTTTGCAATTACACTTTGACGAAAGCTTTGTGTTTGCCACGAATCGTCGGTTGCCATTATCAATGTTAAATTAATTATCAAGATAAATATTAAAATCTTGTTTAACGGTTTCATTTAACGAGTACTTAACAGTATTAGCCAGTATCAGCGAGAGTAACAAACTGTAACAAACTATACCATAAACAATTGCATCTCAAGCCGTGAGGCCGCTTCTGTAGCATAGAGTTTATGATACAAAGAAGGTAATATTAATTTACGTTTTCTCTTGATAATATTTTCCTGACAATAATTTCACCTCATGTGTTCACGAAATTTATTGTATATAATTTAACTCGAAGTTTGTATAAGAAGCAGCTACATAAATTTGTTATACAACGATTGTTATCATTGTTATAAATATTCTAACAAATAATTTCTTATACCATTATGATCAGCAACCTGTAAAATTATTCAACATATTTTCAAGGAATATATTTACAGCAAAAGATCACGCTTAAATGTTTAATATTGTTTTTTAGTATAAAAAGTAATTCGTGAAAATTCCCTAGTATATCACACTTAACCCTTACCTATACGATTTTCACATTAACCATAAAGTAAGCTTAGTCTTTTTAGGTAATCTTTAAATTAATATGGAAGAATTAATATTAACGGAAGAAGAACTGATACAAAAGCACAAAAAAGAACGGAAGGAATTGCAAGGTATATAAAAAATGCAGCTTTGCATTCTCACATCTTTCTCACATAAAATTATATTAGTGCAAAAAGAAAAACATTTGAAACATATGATTTTTTAGAATATCTTTTTTGTTATAGTACCGTACAAATTTTAAATATTCTCTCGATTAATTATGACTTATCTTGGATTTCAGCACAAATACAAATATTAAAAAAAAAAATTTGTAAGGGTGATAAGAAGAAAAAGAAAGAAGTTACGGAAGAGATCACTCGTTTAGAAGAGACATTAGATAAAAATCAAAGTGAAGAATCAGCAAGATGGAAGCTTGCACATCTTAATATTAATAATGTAGAAACTGAGATTGAGGAAGACATTAATGATGATATTGATAAGGATGATAAATCTATCGAGCAATCGGGACAAAGAATTTCTAAAGCACAAAGGAGAAGAGATAAAAAAGCAAATGCAGAAAAGGAACGTAATCAGAGAATAATAGAGCAAGAAGCATTGAATGTTTTTGGTAAAAGAAATGTTGAAATGCAAGCTATAAAGAAAATCCTTTTCGATCGTGGTTTAATGGTTTATGAGATTCCAAGCGATGGTCATTGGTAAGGTATTTCAAGTTTTTAACTATTTCTGATTCTATATTAACTATATAATTTTTCCAGTTTGTACAATGCTGTTGCACACCAGTTAAAAGTTATAGGAGAGGCTCCTCTTAGTCTGCATGATCTCAGAATGAAAACTGCTTCGTACTTAAGAGAAAACATGAATGATTTCCTACCATTCATGTCCAATCCAGTCTCTGATGAGGTACTTTCACCAGAACAGTATGAAAAGTATTGTAATGACGTAGCTGATACAAATGCTTGGGGTGGTGCTATCGAGGTAAATTAATATTAGTGATTTAACATAATCATAGTTCGTCTAATACATATCTTTTATTTTTATTTTAAATAGCTGCAAGTGCTTTCACATGTTTTGAAATGTCCTATAGAGGTCATTCAAGCATCAGGTGCACCATACATTGTTGGCAATGAATATAGTAATGGGAAAAAAGTGTTACTGACTTATCATCGTCATATGTATGAATTAGGTGCTCATTATAATTCTGTTACAAAATCGGTTTCAGATGAAGACAGTTGATCACGATGTATGCTATATTTTATTATCTATTGAAAAAGTCAGGCATGTAATTTTTAAATACTTTTTACCAGGCATAAATATATATGAATCATTTAAAAAGCTGCCAGAATTTGAGCATCCAGAAAACATATCAGTTACTCAAATTGCTCTAGTACGTAATTTCGTACTAAAAATACTATAGTGTCATTTGACTAGTACTTTTAAAATTCTATCATGATATTAACAATATCTAATAGTAAAAAGGCAAATTTAATGTAAGTAAAGTACTATCAACTGATGGAGCTTCCTCCATGTTCTCTCTTTTGTAAACTATCGTCTTACAATAATAAGAAATCTATTTATTTTTTAATTGAATGTTCAACAAGTAAGCTGCCAGCAAATTGCAAGTACATATTGTTCAGTGCTTGTTTGCAAGAAGATTTTTGGATGTATATATGTATTTACTTTGAATTATTTTAGGTTCTTCTAAAGAAGAATTGTGCTATAAAATGTTTAAATTAATGTAAGAATAGCGACTGTGTATGTGTGAATCCATAACGGTACTGTTTTTGTGTGTTCTCATAGCTTTTTACCTATGACGGTGGTAATATGTATGATATGTGAAATAAATAATATATCAAATGTGTATATGTTGATGATTAGGGGTAGCATTTATTTCTTTTACAAAATTGTACTCTATGAAATTCTATACTTCGTGTGACACATATTTACAAGTTTGCATCACAGTTTTCTTCGTTTGTTTATCGTTCTCTATTATTCGTATTACTTTGATCTGTTAGTCATTTAATTCTGTTCATAATTATATTTATATTTCAAATTTATTCTTTTAACATAAATAATATAAATATTTCGGTTAGAATAGTTTCACATAATTATAAACAGCTATAGAATAACATGGTTGATAAGCCCGGAACGTCTGCCATTGATAAACACATGTAGATATTTTTATAATTATTGACGGCATATAAAAGGCAATTTTTAGTTTGCTGATGTAACTTATAAATTCAATTTCCTTTTATGATTATACTTTCCACGATATTTCAAATATTCTTCGCGCGCAAAATGAACCATGATGGCCAATTCTACTAAAAAGTACCATCGCTCTTACGTTGGCAAACCTGCAATTTCAGTTTTTACAAGTTGCCGGCATACACGCTCGTACCTCTGCGCGTCGTTTTAATTAATAACTTTATTCGTAACTTAATATTATTTGTTCTTTCTTTTCTGTTGAACATTTATATAAATAGTGAAAATTCTTTGGTGAATAAGTGGTTTAAAAGTGGATAGTTTGAAACTCGCGTGTAACTGGTGTCTGTGACTTCCGGAATTTATCGCCTTAGTAACCGTATTTGTTGATGAGTATTCTTGAAATAAAGTAGTGCAAAGTGCATTTAATATTTCGCGTTTGCCGATTAAAATGGATGGGTGTTTCGGATATCAAGAAATTCAGGCGTTGCAAGCTTTGATTGCTCCGTCGAAAGATGATTCGGATTCCGAGGACGATTTGCCACAAGCGGGTGCAAAGAAACTTGGTAAAGTACAAAGAATTTTCCTTTACTTATAATTTTGACGTAGGAATACTTGTTTTCTTTCCCACATTTAATCAAAGGAACATTTTGAAAAAACGTAAAAGTACGTCTTTTCTTTTGCCCGGGAAAATCAAATACGCGTAGACTTATGTGTATTAAGTTCGTGAGAAAGTGAGAATATAGTTGCGAAAACGCGAGTTGAAAGAAGATAAAGAAGTTAAGGAAACACCAGCAAATAGCGTAAACCTAGTCTCCTTGCCGATCATTGCAATGGAGAAAGTAAATGGTTTTTAAGGGCCTGGCGATATTGGCGTTCAAAAAGAAACGTCGCAGCAACATATAGGACCGCATGCACCCCTGAAAGAAGACAACGATGATATTTGGCATCCTTCGGAAGCAGCCACCGTCGAGGACCCGGAAATTTATGATCCAAGAAAAGTGCCCGAATATGAGATCAAATTCAAACAGTCAGTGACGGCGGAGGACGTTTTCTTAGGCGTTAGTCTTCTGACAATTTATGCCCCATATTACCGCTAATCAAAGTAGTAAATGCAAATTAATGAAAAACTTGAAATCAAATTATCGTCGAATAATAACCGGCGGTCGGTAAGTTTGTGCTACAGATCGCTGGCATATTCCATGATTTTCATAATGAATTTAAATACGTTTTAACCACACAAAATTATTAAAACTTTTCTGAGCGGGAATTCTAACATTTTTCTCGAATTGGAAACAGAGATTTGGTATATTAAATATCAAGTTCATTGAGACAATGATTCTGCTGTTGAAAACGATATAAACGATACAATTCATTTGAAAACATCACGATTATGATTTTATTTATTATTTCATCTCAGTAAAGATGAAAAGGGGATGACACTACGTTAATGACATCTGTAAATAACGTATTAGATCATATGATATTTTATCAACAACAATAATCTGTATTATCAAAAGACGTAATATTACGTTAAAGACATTCACCTACGTTTTACTAAATGATTGTATTAAATTAGCAGCGTCAATTTAAAGTTTCCAACGAAACATAATGTTGCGCAAACAAATTACAGCTCACCAAAAGACGTAATATTACGATAATATGTAATTTGCATATACAATACTCAAGAGCTGCCCGTTTTATTAGCACATTCTCGCACGATTTTCTGTTATCGCCAATCAATGCTTTACAAATTCCAATGGCTCCAAGAAGCACCAATCAATTTTCTGCAATGCTTTAAAAATTCAAGTAATGAACTTTCCACGGCTACAAGAAACATTAATTTTCTTCACCGCTAAAATCTTCGTTAATTGGCTTCGCTAATCCGCTTTCTTCTATCGTCGATTTTAACGCAAGAATTAATATCATTTCAACGTGTTATCGAAAAATTAGATGGGCTTTAAAACACCAAGCACCGCGTCCTGCGAGTGGATCTCGGTGTTTGTAAAAATGCCGCAAGAAATACGCGAGAAAGTCGAGCTTTCCGTGGAATCCGAGGCAATCGACGTGCGCAGTCCAAGGTGAGAGAATGTAGTAACCGGGAGGCATGGATTTATCGGCGATTTCGTGAAGTTTCATTGCTTTGACTTCGTAGCAGGATGGAATTTCTTTGACAATTTTACGAGGCTGTAAATCTGCCAGGGCGTAAAGCCAGTCACGATTTTCCAGATATCGGCTCCACCTTGCGACTCCACATCCGGTAGATCCCAATGCATCGTCCGCCAAGTGGCACAATGGAACTTCCGTCTTAGAGATTACTTTAAAACTCCAACGGGAGTTGGACGACGTGAATTTTTAATTCCTCTCGAGATCGATCTGTGTACTTGTCATCGATAGGAATTTTATAGTTTGGAGTTCAAAATAATTCATTGTGTAAAATGTAATTCCGTCGGATGATAGTGGACTTAGATGTCGTCCGAGTGGTTAAATCAAATACAACTTTAATACGATAAGAATAATAACAACAGACAATACTTAATAATTAACGTTTCAAAAATATCATACTTTCGGCAGTGTTACCAAAGGCAGACTCTCAGTTGGCTCGAAGGCTGCTTTTTTATATTCAAAAATACAATATATATTTTGCTTGGACTATGTTACCTTTAGTACGTGTTTTTACCAGCTACTTTCTTATTTTCTGGAACTGTGCTCCAACCAGGCATTGCTTGGCAAGGAAAACTGCTAAATATAATATTCATATTAATTAACTTATATTAACATTATATTTGTAATGTAATATCTATGTGACTATATAAAGTCTGACTATGTAACAGTAGTTGCGTTTACGTTTATTTGATATTAATTTCTGTTTTTATTAAAGGTACAATGATTATGAATTATCGATTAGTATTTTTACTGTTGTAAAATGGTCTAAGTCTGGAATAGGCAGCCTTTTTTCAGTAAAGAGTCATTATTCGTTGAATGCATTTGGCGAGTTTTATAGTGAGCCATATTATTAGCCACATTAAATATTGTAAAATCTTTAAGGTAAGATTTCATTATTCTGGATAGGTTGAACAGTCATCTATTAAATCATTTACATGCCATTTATTCCTCGTTTTCTGATATTCTGACTTTTATTTTGGAATTTAGTGAGACGGATATTAAATTCGTTAGACTGTTCTACTCTTAATTATTTCTGCAACGTGGTTTCATCAAATTACAATATACGTTGGCGCGGCGTAAAATAAATGATAAGTTCAAATTTTTCACTTAACTCACTTTCACAATCACGGCGCATGCACGCATTGACAATCCATGAGAAGCTTACTCCTCCGAACGCATATATACGTCCATAGCATTCAAAGGGTTAAAAAATAACGGTTACGAAGCAGTAACGCAAAATACTAATTATTTCACATTATTATAAATTTCATATTATGTTATTACGCGTTGCAAAAGTGACTTGTTTTCGTCACATTCATGCCATAATCCACGCGACAAATCCAACTCGCACTTGTCACATTTCACTCGTAACTTTCCCTCAGTGTTCTCACCACTTCTGTTTACGTTCATTTCTACATTTATAACTGAAAAAGCTAATTTATCAGGATCACAGAGTAATTAGAATGAAACCGTTCCGCTGAAAGGTACTGATTTTTGTTTGCCTCTCTAATTAAAAAATTAACCCTTCGCCCTACGATTTCTATTTCGACTGCGCGCGCAATAAATCAGAATTAATTCCAGAAATCGAAATTTCTCTCTGATTTCTCATATTTCGTATAACGGCAGGCAGTATTAATAATATAGAAATAATCTGATCGTCTCATGGCAACTGATTTTTTCAATTTAATAGTTTTTGGAAAATTTTTAAATTTCTTATTCGATTATCCGTGTTACGAGTGCCACACGTTATTGTAGGCTAACGGGTTAATTCAAGATATTCTCAAATAGCCGAAAGCTTGCGCCTATTTATCTTTTTCAATAAAAATTACCCAAATTGAGAGGGCGATCTCTGCCATAAGAAAGTCAATGAGATATCTTCTTAAGTAGTCGAAAGCTGGCTCCTAACATCGATGTCCCAATGTTAAAAATTCTCCTCGATATTCACAAAGAAGAAGCGATTGTTCTCGCGCATCCGTGGACATAAACTCGAACGGAACTAATTAATCTCGTTAAGCTCGATAAGATCGATTGTATAGCGTAACGTAAAGTGTCAAGGGTTTATTAGAATGTGCATCGATCAAATCGCCAATTGTCTGTGTGCTTATGCATCGTAAGATGAAAGAAAAAGTACATCCTTCGGTCGATGACGTGGCAATTCGGTGGTATAGAAGTAGAAAGAATTGTTATTCGATTGATTCTCCTCTATAATTTAAATTTTTCGTCACTTTTGAAGATTAGGCAGATGGCAGTGCATTGGTTAATGTTAAAAGTAGAGTTGTCAATAGTGAATTTAACTTGTTTGCAAGTTAATTCGATTAATTTGTTTTTATTGTTTTTGAAGAGCAGATAGACGGAAGTACATTGGTAAATGTTAAAAATAGAAAGTTAAATGATGGATTTAACTTGAGTCGTTGGAATTTTAGATGGGAGATAGTTAAGAAAAGAATTTCCCTGAAGTAAAATTAGTCGAATTACGAGGCAACTGGTACGAACACACAATGAAAAATAAAGACAGAAGAATTGAATCTTCTATGCTTGATATCTATCGATGTCTGCATAGTCTGTTTTTGCGAATGACTAATTGGCGAATCGCACCCCGAGATTTCTCTCGTTACGGCAAACGATTAAGAACGTTATCGAGAAATATAGTCGATGTAATTCGTTAAGAGATTGTGGGGATGAAAAGAAAGGAAAAAAAATATCGACTATAATTGGGTTTTATCGCCGACGATGGTGCGAACCTTGCCAGGAATTATTTACGATGTCGTAGCTATTTGTTCGCCGGCTGGTAAGTTTCGCTAAATCTGTACGCGAGATGATAAATATTCGGAGATTGCAACGATTAAAGTTTTGTTTCGTTTTTCTCCTTTTATACGTTCTTGAAGAAGTGGTTTGATTTAGCGTTCTAGCGGGCGCTTTTTTT
Source organism: Cerceris ruficornis (assembly GCA_963989415.1). Lineage (NCBI taxonomy): Eukaryota > Metazoa > Arthropoda > Insecta > Hymenoptera > Crabronidae > Cerceris > Cerceris ruficornis. Next base: position 9,934,604 of record OZ022523.1, read on the forward strand.
TTATATGTAAAGATTGTTAATTAGCTCGTAGAGAATTTGTGTACCTGAAGTTCTTCCGGAGACTTGAGATTGCTTTTTTTTATGATTGTAAATGAGCGTGGATTGGTGGAATTCGTGTAATGATCTTTGTCATTGAAATTCTAATAATAAGCTGCAGTATCTTTTTAAATTAATCTTACAAATTTTGATGCACTTAGATCTTAATTTTAACAATTCATTGCTTTAAAATCTTACGGGAAGTTTTCTGCCCTTACTATTGCTATTATTTCGTGTATAATTATCTTAAGAATTATTTGATTACATTTTATTTAGTTAATTGTAAAATTTTATTTTTTGTGCTTTTATTTTTTTTTAAATAATTAGAGTAGAAATAGGTTTACAATATGAGACTCAACGTTAGGAATTATGGAAGATTTAGAAAGTAAATGTTAAAAGCAGAATATTTACTTTTTCTACGTTTTCTTCGCTATTTAATTTATGACAGAATTATAGGAATTCGTTTATATCTTACGATAATTTATAGAACTTTAATTATACACAACGGAACTCGATCTCTTGCATTTTTTTTCTCCTTCTGCAATTTGTCGTTTCAAGTCGTTTAGCATGTCCCCAAAGCTCATTTCACAGGTTTCGCGAATGGAACTGCTCAACAAAGATGTCTCTTTGCATTTTTATTCCTTTGCTCGACATTTACAGCCTCTTGTTCATCGCGATTACATTTCGAAAACCTCATTAATTAACATTTTAGCCATTATTGTTTCAAACGGACGATCCCGGTGTTCCTCTTTCCCCATTTCTTTTGTATTAAATATTTTCACTTCTCCACTTTCCGTTTCTTTCCCCTCTCTTTCCTATTCTTTTTTATCTTTTTAATAAATTCTTCCGGGAAAATCGTAAACCTAACAGAAACTGCAAAATGTCTCTTGTCATAAGGTATGCGGTGGTAAATTGCGTTTTACATTCATTTATTCTAAAAAATTCTATGTTTACGTAATCGCGGTTTGTTTATGGCTCTTCTTTCTTCTCGCTAATCTCAGAAGATTCGCGATACCATGGAAATTCTGGCCGTCGAGGCGGTTTTTGTCGATTTCGGAAACCGTGGATATTCTAATTAAAATAGTTGCATACTTCAATTTTGCTGGCTGAGCTAACTTAGAAAAATAAACGTACAAATGTTTCTCCCAACAGCGCAATTCCCTTACAAATCTCCGAGAATTAATTTCCTGGGAATTTCAATCTAAATTACCTCGAAACAATGAGGCGCGAATAAATTGCAGGTGTTTATCAGTCGTTGAGCGAAATTTTAAAAGTGCGATTTGTCTTTTACTAGTTTTCTGATCCTCTGTTATAGCAATTTTAGGCGAAAGGTTTATGAAATGTAAATTTCAAATGAAGTAAATTTGTATTTTTTATTATTTAATGATGGATATGGATTTTAACTGAATTTCGACTTTGTGCAAATTTGATTATCAATGCAAGTATTTCCTTATGGCAATCATCGTTATCTTTTGGCCGGCTCTGTGTGCATTGAGCGCACAAATATTAATAAATAGCCTCGGTGGTTTGGTACCAACCTAAAACAGCAGGTTTTATGCAGGTTTAATGGCGGCAGTTCTCGTGTGTTCAGATATCTTGTTTAAATCTTTAGGTCCTACACGAAACGATTGTAGCAGTGAAAGCCAAACGATAGAAAAACAGGAAAATGATAAATGAGTAGCGATTAAAAATTCGTCAAAACTCTCACGAGTTTCTCTGCTGTTTTCGATACTTAATTAAAATATCTCCCTGGAAAATATCGACCAACGTTTACGAGGAAACTCGTAGCATGTTATACGTGTTATTTACATTGACGCGAATGTTTGATGGCGCGGTCGAACCAATTTCGGCGGAAATTCGAGCGTTTTGGAAACTTCGAAACTGTACTTCTCGAGCGTGTTGACCTAGATGACCTGGCGGTGACAGCGACATATTGCATAATGCAGTGCTGCAACACATTGCGGTGCATAAAGAGGGATGCACGATGGCGCTCTATACAGGGGACGCGTTAGTGTCCTCGCGCTAGAGGGAACGCGATTCTTCCGCGTGAATCGATTATCGGAACTGCATTCGATAATGCGAATCCGCGGCATTATTGCTACCTATACATTCTATCCTGCGAATTATGCCAAGCTTTACGAAAACGGGTTCCCGAAGAACTGCACTTTGCGAAGAATGGCGGATGATGATAGTGAACGTTTTTCTTTTTATTTAACCATGGAATTTTATCGTTGTGTGAGGAACACTTGAGTTCCTTTTTCTTATTGTTTAAAACATTGCAGTATTGTTAGACGAAGTGCTAATTTTCTGTGTGATTTCGGTCCGATCATTGGTGAAATAAATAAAGAAATCTTGGTAACATTTGTCGGAGTAGTTTCTTTTTAGTTTGTACTTTTCAGTGTTAGCTGCTGCTACGGTCATTTCGCCTAGGGCCCACTGTTTTAGGTGGGCTTTAAATCACTGGAGCTATGATATTTTAATTAATAATACAGGAAAAGTTTCTTAGAGATGATCGAAAATTTGAATTCGGACCCATTGATCCTGATTCCGAGTCATTCATTTTTTTTGCTTTTTTTGGAATTGACTGCAAAGGTTGTTCCGCCTAAGGCCCACTGTTTTAGGTGGGGTACAGACTTAAAATGTCTCTTTCCGTACACAGTAATTATATCCCTAATTTCAATTCAACTTTTACTTCAAATTACTAATAACTATCTTAATCATCGCGTATTTTAATCGCTCGAATGTAATTTTAATTAAACCGTACGTCCCGGACAGATATTTACATTTCGTCGAATTCTACGGTCGATCCACCCTCTGTAACCCACTTGAAATTCAATTCTTCAATTTTAATTGACTCTTTCCGCATACACATCTAATTAACATTCCCAATATCCTTTCAATTTTTTACTTAAAATTACAAATATCTATCTTAATCATCGTTCATTGTAATCGCTCGAATACAATTTTAATTAAACTCAACATCCCCGACAGAATTTTACATTCGGTCGAACCTTACAGTCCATCCACCCTCTGAAACCCACTTGAAATTCAATTCTTCAATTTTAATCCACTGTCTCCGTATACAGATCTAATTACATTCCCAATATCATTTCAATTTTTTATTTCAAATCACAAATAACTATCTTAATCATCGTTCATTGTAATCGCTCGAATACAATTTTAATTAAGCTCAACATCTCCGACAGAATTTTACATTCGGCCGAACCTTACAGCCCATCCACCCTCTGAAACCCACTTGAAATTCAATTCTTCAATTTTAATCCACTGTCTCCGTATACAGATCTAATTACATTCCCAATATCCTTTCAATTTTTTACGTTAAAATTACAAATAACTATCTTAATCATCGTTCATTGTAATCGCTCGAATACAATTTTAATTAAGCTCAACATCCCCGACAGAATTTTACATTCGGTCGAACCTTACAGCCCATCCACCCACTGAAACCCACTTGAAATTCAATTCTTCAATTTTAATCCACTGTCTCCGTATACAGATCTAATTACATTCCCAATATCCTTTCAATTTTTTACTTAAAATTGCAAATAACTATCTTAATCATCGTTCATTTTAATCGCTCGAATACAATTTTAATTAAACCCAACATCCCCGGCAGAATTTTACATTCGGTCAAACCTTACAGCCCATCCACCCACTGAAACCCTCTTGAAATTCAATTCTTCCATCGAGATTCGTCTCTCCTCTGCACTCGTTACACTATCACATCGCGCCGGCAGATCTTCGATCATTCCTCCAAAAGTATTCCGCTCGAATGCATATTCAGATCGCTTGTCTCACCCGGTACGTTCGGCAGGCTTATGGACTTTTCAATTTCGTTCACGCCGAGTGTTCCATACGGCACGGGGGTGGGCTACGGGGGAAAACCCCGTCTGGGGTACATATATATACAGCCGTAGAAATTTTCTGAGGCAGCATTTCAGGGGCCATTATGGTTTTCCCATTTCCCGAATGATATCCAGCGAGGGGGTGGGACGGGGGGAGATAAAGGTATGAAAAAAGGAGGGAGAGAGAAGGAAGAGAGATTTTCTACGACTTGATGCGAGATGAACCGCAGGCTTAGTTGCCTAGAAATAGGAAAATAATTGAGGAGAATGCATATGGCAACTGGAGCCGCGGATTTCTGAAGCGAGAAATATCGCTGGTACGGTTTATGCCTTTGGCAATTACAGCCATTTGTAATTTTTGTAAGTTTTTATGCAGATTGTATTTTCTGTCAATAAAAACAGTGGGTAATATTTTCCGAAGAATCTGAAAGGCACCCTTTTATTCTTCATTATTCTCTTTTGGTGATACATATGTGCGTGATGTTCAATTATTTTTCTCAAGTAGGACTATAATTAGTGCTGCTATAATTCATTTATTTTTTTTTTTAATTTTTGAGTTTATTGATTTTCGTATTTTCTCGAATATTTTACAATTTTGAATGAGTTTTAACGGAGATTTTGTCGATAGATGATATTATTGCGCGAGTAAAAAAAGAAACACTGTTCTACACTTTAAAAAATATTTCGTTCCCAAAAACGTGGATTTATGCGCAAATTGTATTTCCTTGTATTATTAGCATTTCAATTTTTTGTCGGTTGACAATATTATTCCAGAAATAAAAGGGTCTCTGTTCTTCACTTTGAATATAAATGATTCGATCCGAAAGAGGTTAAAAATAACATTTCTATTTGGCAGACGAGAAATGTTACCGGGATTTACACTGTAATTTGCAAAATTGAGGATGATGGTTGCTCGAATAATGGGAGGAGCGTGTTGGTGCAAAGTTTTCATTATTGTGAGTGCTTTAATGCTTCATTGACAGTTCGTTCGATACTATCTTTGACGGTACGATGTGGCCGATGGTGTTATCGGCAGTACTTACGTGATCGCACGTGCAACGTGTACCGATGACGTGTGGTGATATGTGGTATCACGGTAATTAGTTCTGTTATCGTATTAGCGATTATCACTTAGTAATTTTCGACAGAGGACGTATTAATAAATTCGACCCCATACTAATTTTGCAACGATGTCTTTCAGAAAAATGTTATCAATTTTAGTTAATAATTTACTATTATCAAGTATCGTATTATCGTATCAAATATCAAATTATAATATTAAATATCAGATTATCAAATCACCGTTAGTCGATCAATTTACAAGATCACGGCCATCTCGTTGTATTATCACTCATCCTACGTATTATCGTGGAAATTATTTCGAACAATATCTTCTCTCGCAACTCGAGTCAAGAAATTAGCGATTAATGAACGATTTTCAACGAGTGAGACTTATCTTCGTTTCATCAGTTGATAACGATTGTTCGCAGAGCTAAATTAGGTAAAGAGATGCAGTTAGGACTTGCAATCGATGGACCCAAATTCAAATCCCCCATCACCTTTAAGAAATTTTGTCTAACTTATTATTTAGTATACATATCTTACACTCGGTGGTTTGAAATCCACCTAAAGTAGCAAATCCTAGGAAAAATGGCTATAGCAATTAATAGAGCTATGGTGGGAGAGTAGATATAGGATTCGTAATAAGTGAGCCGGAGTTCAAATCTTCCCTTACCATCTTTGGGAATTTTTTTCAAGTAATAAGTGTATCATAGCCCGGTGGTTCAGAACCCACCTAAAATAGCAAGCTCTAAGAAAAATGACTGTAACAGTTATAACCGAAAAGTATAAAATGAAAAAAAAGCAAACGATCGTTCGCTCCTTCGTTCTCCGGAATGGCGATGTTGTCTTCGCAACAGTCGCGATGATTCATCGCGGCGATAGGTGCATTGTAATTCTCTCAATTACGTCAGGAGGAGCGAAAGAAAAACATCGAGTGAATATCATTCGAATGGGAACGTTAACGGTGTCGTACACTGTGAGCATCAATTTCGCTGTATTAACCTTTTCTATTTTCCTGTCGGCCATCATTTAGATTTATAGGAGTACATTGCCTCTCTGAACTTTTAAACTATCGCATTTCCAACGCTAATATCGGGATCTTTCGCACATGTGCGCGATACGATAGCGTAATACGTGCTTCCACGATGATGTGAGAACGAATGAGAAAACATAATGTTTACGGGCGGCTTCATTTATAAGGAATAAACGTTATTTAGCCAATGAAGAGTAAAATGGCATTGGGAGAACGGTTCAAGTGATGCAATTCATTCTGGAATGAGAACATCGAATTTAGGTTTTTGCGAACGTTCTTTACTAGCGTTATGTTTGGCTTGTTTTTGTGTAGAAAGTGGAAATTTCATTGGCTGTTTGAGAAGTGGAATCTGAGAAAGAAAACAAAGGATTTTAATGATTCGGAATGCAATTAAATACAGTGCATCCTCAGTGAAACAGCTATAATAATTAAACTTTGCGAATTGTTATAATTTCACCCTTGAAAGTCGCATTCTTTGGTATTAATTGTTCGCTAATCAAGTTAAGTTCATTATTCGGAATTCTATTTTTAACATTTGCTAAAACTATTCTCCAAGAGCTATAGAAAATTTGGGTTATAGAGGATTACGTCGTTTTAGGGAACTTTTGTTTATCTTGCATTTGAACTTAGAGAAATTTTTAATTCTTTTAATTTAGCAATATGTTTAATAACTTCTATGCCCGCGTTATATTCTATTTGATTCCAGTGGATTAATTTTTATTTACGACAAAGAAATGATCTGGATTTGAGATGTAATACTATTTGATTTACTAATCTGCTGCGACTGATCATGAAATATGAACGACGTGAAAGGTGTTTTCGTAGAAGTTTTAGCAAATTACGTAAATATTTGAAAAGCTTTGTTTTTCATACAGTAGAAGAATTACGTCGACATAAATACGGCAGATAAACCAGTACATAGTTGTGATATTCAATAATGAAAATGGAGAATCCAAAATGCTGTACGATTTTGTTGTACCAAACCTTCATACATGTTATATCGCCGTAACTATCGATTCGTTCTTTACTTCTTCATTTTTATCCATCCATTTATATATATTTTTAATTAAGTCATACGTTGAATTAATGATAGCTTTTTAAAACTATGGAAAAACGTGAAACTTTCTATTGGATTTACGTTATCAGTTATTACGTTAGTTATCGCTGGAACGATGTCCGTAAATTTATTTCTCTTCATTATTGTGCAATTAAAAAGTGTATGGTAATAAATATCGGCTTGTATTACCGCGAATATCGAGATAAAAAAAGATATGCCCCCAGAGAGATTTGAACTCACGACCCCTGGTTTACAAGACCAGTGCTCTAACCCCTGAGCTATGGAGGCTTACGGCACTGTGAGTCTCAAAGGCCACAGAAGGATCGATGAAACATTTTCTCTTTGCAACAGAATAAATACGATCCAATGAACACGTCAAATATTACTGCACAGTATTTTATTATACAATTAATTTATACCGACAACCTTCCCGAAGAGCACTCACATTTTTTCGAGTTTCATACTCCAACTTATTTGGACCGATGCCTGAAAGAAATGATGGTTTCAATATATTATACATTTTCAAACATATGGAACAGAAATTAAAACTTGCACAGCGAATTAAACCGTCGCTTTACAGTATAAAGTTACATATATACCTAAGAAGAATGAGAAAAATGAAAAATTTCCTTTTGTTGTTAATTTTACTTTTAACTATGCACAATTTAATAACAGCCAATCGTTCAATATTTCTTTGAAGACTTTACTTTACCGTGTAATATTGCAAATGATATCTTCTTACACAAGGCATCCCATATGGCAAGAAGTTAAAGAAACTTAAGTACTTTAACCTTCATTCGTCCTTGGAGTCTGTTTTAACCCAAATCGAGATTGAATTTGAACCAGTTCGAAATAAATTGTACACAGTGAATACAGATTATTCTCAATATGGCTGTTATAAAGCAAAAGAAAAATTGTTTTTTAATAGAAAATATACTAAGGATTGGCTAAAGACGGTGGGCACTTGTGATATTTTTAAGTCGCGAATGAAGGTTGAAATCATATCTAAACGACAACGTCAAAAGAGCAAATAGTTACGTCCGACGACTAATTAATCCACGTCCATCACGCTCAACGTACAACGACCAACTGTAGATCCTAGCTTGATATTTTTGCGCAACCTTGCCCGCCAGATGCGCCATCAGCCTGTAATAATTGAATTACAAGCGTACTGACAACGGCGACGATACCGAGCAAATTGTACATCGATCTTGTTAACGATTACCTAATTACATTATTACACGGTAATCACGGCACTCGCGATAATAACGTTATCTAAGCAAATCCTAGTAATGTACATAGATTTACGACGTTATGCATACATCGTGCGTCATCCTCAGTTTACCGCAGTTTAAACGTCCGCCCGTGAAATAATGTATGGCCACATATTTTTTGTTTCACTGAAGTAAAGAGAAAACGTGTGTCTCGCGAAAGGTCCGAGGAAAGCGCCTATTGTGAAAATTCAGACGAGCATTTTCGCAACGTTTACTCTCTCTCTCTCTCTCTCTCTCTCTCTCTCTCTCTCGTGCAAGAAGACCGACCTAAATCATCGACGATTCCACTGGAAGGAATACAGAACACCGATGTATCTCAGCGTTGTGACTGCGATGTACGAGTGCGATGTGTGCACGTGATATTCGCAAAACAGATGCCGTTTTCCGGAGCAAACAGCGAAGGAACAATAACCTCGGAGTCTGTGTGTCTTGGAAGGCGTATTACACGTTCCATTTTGCTGTGTTTAATCGTAGAGTAGTGGATACGCGGATACGAGGGCCGAAACTGGACATGCGGAACTGGTATTTGGCGAAGGGAGAGGAACTGAGGGCTCGAAAGGAAAAAAAGAATGGGGACGGAGTGGATCTATAGAGAGGCATAGCTTCGGAAACCAAATGTTTGCGAACAGATCGTCGTCGTTTTTCAAGGAGAAAAATCAACAAACGGTCATGGTCCTAATGCAGGGGACGATGAAAGCCGCTCTGCACGTGCGGATACGATCTGTGGTGGATGATTTTGGATTTGCGGATATGTCCGAATAGCGCTGATTTGTATCTTTATATTTGTTGTTGAGAAGGTGGTGGTGGAATAGGTGTTTTTGATATATTGGGGGAAATCTGATTTTTTTACAGTTGTGGCTAAGAGTTGGATGGCTTTTGCCTTATACAGTCATCCCTTACTGCTATGAGGATATTTGGTAGATAATGATGAATAAATTCTGGTAATATCTAGGTCGAAAATATAAACAAGATGTGTCTCTTTAATAGATTGCAGAAAGACTGACTTTTCGGTGGTTGTGGTCAGGGATTAGATATTTTTGTTTAATGTAAATATTAATAGTTAATCTTTATCATATAAGGCTATATGATAAGCCTTGTCTTATCTACAAGAATATCAGCATGTTTGTTAGTCGACTCTAAATAAATATTGTTAATTCCAAGGTGGAAAGTGGATACAAGACGTAAGTTTTATAAAGTGTGTTTGTTAAGAAGAGTGTATATAAAGATTGAATAGGCGTAGAATAATATAGAAGATGATTACAGATATTGGCAACGGCATGATGTATGATCTATGATTATTGGTTAGAGTAAAACGGTAATTAGCTTTTGACAGAAAAAATATCCGCTGGAATAAAAAACACTATCTTGCGTTTGACAGCCATACTGTCCGTTGGAAAGATAAGGATGACAAAATGCGCTCAATTATCAGTGATAAATAAATCCAAGTTTTTTTTACGAGTTACTGATTTGAGAGACTCAGGTCTTCCAATTATCAAAACGTATGCTAAATTATTTCATTTTAAATAATGATAATGAAAAGTCGAAAATGTTTGCAAATGCCCGCAAGAGATACAATAAAAAAAAGAAAATTCTCGTGAGCCGTTTGTAATATATTAAAGTGCAATAAAAAATTTCTGAATTTTTCCAATGTGCAAAGTTTTGTTTGGTATATTTATAAACAGTTTAATGAATGTCTTTAATTAATAATTGACATTTGTAATTAAAGTTATGGATACGAATGTCAATAGAGATACTTATATTACTGTTTACGTCTGCTTCTCATTGTTAATTACATTTTCATTAGGGTAATACGCTCGCGGTAACAGGAACGCGTCTTTATTTTCTCAAACTCGAAAAGCAAACTAATGCGAATTTCTAACCACGTATCAGGGACGGTATACAGTCATCGAGTCTGCGAAACTCGGCCGAACCCACGGAGAACTATGTTACATGCTTCGCGCTAAATTAGCTCTTTCTAGTTTTCCAATTTTGCGATTCATTAAACGAATTAATTATGAATATTCTTCCACCATGAACGGGAGATGAACTAAATAATTTGTGAAGGTTTACGTTAGTTACAAACGTCGGATTTTTTTACGAAGGGTTTTAGGGTTTTAGTTACAAAACCATAATTAAAAGTTGCAACACAAGTTTTGTTTTCGGCTGAGAAATTAAAATAGCTCCGAAAGACACAAGCTACTGCCAGTGATTCTCATCGCAACCGTATTATATGTATAGTGAGGGACCAGAAACAAGGCACTTCTTTCGTCGTTCCCATGACGACGCAACGCATGTGCGGCTTTATCGGCCAGTCACGCGTTAGAATCGAAAATGACGTCAGAACGAGGGCTGTCTATTCGTCAGGCGAATCAGAACAAACCAGAGGACTTCTCTTGGCTATTCGGGCTTTAGCTTGCTTTACAAGTACACTTTTTGTTTATGTTATTTCAAGACCATAATGCAACATTAAAGAGAAAAGAATCTTTGTAAAATTTCAGCATATAAATAAGTAATATTATTCAATTGCATATACATTATTTGTATAAAATAAGTTTTACGGTTAAATCGCGACAAATTCTGAAAGTTAAAAATTTGAATTTTGCTTCAAAACTAATTTTCTCAGAAATGGATTCTGATGGAGACAAACGGAATTCATATTCGCGTTCAGAACCACAAAATCAATAAGAATGAGTATAAACATTCTTTGAGCAAAAAATCGTTTTAACCAGAGTTATCTAATGACGATTTTAAGATTGTTCAATTGCAAGAGTTATCGAGCATTAAAGGGTTGAATGAAGACCTTGAGAAACAAAAGTATAAAAGCTTATTTTTAAAGAACGTAAGAGTGAATCGTAAATTTTGAGGTGCGTTTGTTCGAGACATCAGGAAGGATGTGCATACATAACATCGTCTCTCGTTAAATTTACAAGACGATAATAACGTGGGTGTACATCGAGCGACCCGGTTTCGAAGTGAACCGAATTACTTCGAAATTCGCTATAATTTTCAGCACGTATCGACTCGAGTAGGAAGTCTTTATATTATCAAGCGAACTTAATCCGGAGGGAAGTATTTCTACGGAATCACGTTATACCACCAGCGTGTGAAGTTAATATCTAGTAGAATATCACTATTTTCTTCTGATCGTGTTTTCAATTTATGCACTCGTTATCCGGGACACGTGATATTACGGTTTTTTATTTAGTTATCGGATTATTTTACGGTTTGTCGGGTGCCAAATGATTTTATCATTTATTTCGTTGAAACTTCATGTATTTTACAGTATTTTCGTGGATTATAATTAACGATGAGTTGGCCAGTTTATGTTTTCAATTTTGCGTTCTGTCATTTAATATTTGAGATTGTTATTTGCACTAGAATTACCAGGACTGTGCTTTTAAAGTCACAGAGAGTGGATAGAGGATTTGAGAAAAATCTGGGAATCTGAATTTATTTCGTTCAAATTGTTTATATTTTATGGTATTTCTGCAGAGTATTATTAACGATGAATTAGCGTTACATTTTCAATTTTTAGGTTTCCCCTTTAAAATTTGCGATTGTTATTTGCATAGGTGCTGGGAGGGTTGAGTTTTCAAAGACAGAGAGAATAGATAGTGAATTATAAAAGAATCCGAGGATCTGAAATTATTTCGTTGAAAATTTCTATATTTCAAAGTATTTGTGCAGAGTAAAATTAAACGGAGAGTTAGCGGGATTACATTTTCAATTTTGGGTTCTCTCATTTAAGTTTTGCGTTTATTATTTTCACTGGAATCAGCAGGGCTGAGTTATAATGGCATAAAGAAGAAATAGAGAATCTGAAAAAAAATTTGCCTCCAGAGAGATTTGAACTCTCGACCCCTGGTTTACAAGACCAGTGCTCTAACCCCTGAGCTATGGAGGCTGTTGATAATTTTTTTCTTTTTTAAGCCTGGGTATCTCCATGTTTTATCAGTTATCTATTTCTTGTATTTTCATTTATTTTAAAAACTGCACTGCATAGAATTCGACTGTGGATTTTGCTTCACAATCGTCGAATTTGACTCAGTATTTTATAATATTATACGGATGCTTGGTTTATCGTATTACTGAAATATAACGAGGATAAACATTGCATGTAAATGATGTTTGAAATATTTTTATAAATCCTTTTACACTCGGTGATAAAGCTGGCAAAATTGAAACCCGAGAATTAAATTTTGTTAGAACGAATTTTATCAGTTTTTGTAGTACGTTGCTTTATTCAAGATTTATAAGTAACAAAAATGGTAGAGTATATCATGATACATCACGCCTGTAACTTCTCGTTATTTCTTCTCTCGGAAAATCGGAAAATGTAATATTACTTTAATCGCTGCCAACTGTATCCTTAAGGATCTAAAGGATGTAATACGTATTACGTTAGCTGCCATTAACTTTAATTTTGCAAAACAAATTATATTACTTCGGCTATCATGTAGGTTCCACAAGAATGCAATATTGTTCCATCAAGTTTGCTAGTAGTGATAAAAATTCAAGAGAGAATTCTCAACAGAATTAAACTACAATCTACGCATAAATTATCTATTTAGGTTTGTAAACTCCTTTACAATTAATTTACCAGTCGGTGTCGGCACGGTTAGAATTAATGAGAATTTAGATCTTTCCCAGGGCTGACTGGAGAAAACTTAGGCCCCCTAATTGCGAATTTACGCTTTTCCTCACAATAGCCCCAAAAGAAATCGTAAGGCAAAGTATTAAACTCTCAGGAAGAACAAATATCACTTATTGTTCATCCACGGTTACAGTTTTATCGTCAGTTCACGTGTCCGGAGCACTCGTGGTCAATGAATTGATATCGCCGGAGAAATTACGCGCGAAATGCTTCCCTTTCTAGTGAAAATTGTCGACGTTAAACGGCGATCGTGATCTTCGTTTATTCTCCAGCGGAAGGTGGAACAGTCAGGCGGTGTCGGTCTTAAAAGTTAATTGTAACGGCGGCAAGGAAAAGCAGCCGCAGATGTTTCGAATGTGAATTTTCCTTTCTGGAAGGCTAACGTCGTAAGGGTAGCGAAGTTTCTGCAGTTTCAGCAGAAATAATAGGAGTTAGGTGAAGTTCCGGCACGCTTTCGGCTGCGTCTCGCCGAGGGAAAACTAAATAGCGAAAAAGAAGGGCGATAACGTCACGACGGGTGCACCCTGATAATTGTCGAGGAACGACCCATGTAAATTTCAGCCGGCTCGAATTGCCGTCATCTTTCGTAAATTCAAATTCCGTTCTTCAACGCCTGGTGAATCGTACTGACGAATGGTCGAATTGTAATGGATGTAATTGCTAATGATTCTTGAACATTGTTGGTGAGACCGTAAAGTTGAATCAAGAATTAAATTGTTAGTAGGGTCATTTCTGCAGAGATGTAGCACATCCTGATTTTAGTTTATCAAATTTGAAACGAAAACTATTGTGGGTATATATCGCTATAACTCAATTATTTATTTAAGTCTCTTTAATAAAACATAACATTTCTATGGTGCAATCTATATTTCAATATTGAAATTGTGTCTTAACAAAGTTCCAGAGAAGTCTAATTATTCGCAGACGTAGAGACACATGAGCTCTTTTCTATTAGTACCTTTTTTTCTAGTTTTGTTCATAGCATTCAATGCAGTATCATTAGAATATTGATCGTTGTTAATTAACTTTTTGTCTACACTGTTCTATCAGGCGTATTTGCCTTTTTTACACACCCTGGACATATTCTGAAAAAAATCTAATAAATATTGCATCCAAATAAAATCAGTATAAAAATTCTTGTTAAGTCGAAATGAAACAGTGTGAAGGGAGAAGCTATGTCACTGTCTATATCAATAATAATAATTAAATTTATACAACAATAATAAAGTAACACTTTTATTTACTATGCGCAAAAATATTTTTCAGCATTTCGGAGTCCCGAGAATTTTTGATGTTCTTTCATGTAAATATTATGAAGCTGCAATATTTTTTGCATGCAAATATTGCGATACATGCGTTCTTTCAAAATAGCGTTGTCTTCATAAACGACAATAACATGAATGATCGTTAATAAATATTACAATTTTCCATGTTTGTTACAACAAACAGTGGCACATATGTTCCTAAATTACCCTATGTGGACGTGCTTAATGAAATATGTGAACAAATGGTTGAAAGTCATTCGATTAATATTATAATCAAATCATATTACGGAAAATTAATGAAAGATTCAATGAATCCCCAGTGAAATACTATCTTAACTGAAATAGGATTTCTATTATTGAAACAAATATGGAAACAGAGATATTAAATTACCTATTAAATTCCATATACTTTAAGTGAGGACTATGTTGGTTAAAAAGGACAAAACTAATTATAAGACTCGTAATTAGACGTCCCAAGTTCAAATCCCCCTTCATCTGTGGGAACCTTTTCCTAAATTATTATTCAACATATAGCCTCGATCGCTCATAATTCACCCAAAACAATACGTCCTCGACGAAATAACAACAGCAGTTGTAGCCAAAAAGCATGAAACAAAAAAACATATCTCTTTAAATAATGAAATACAAACAATCGATACCTTAAAATAACAAACTCTCTACTTGTACAATTCCGTGTACATTTCAATATAAAGTTCATCAACAAACAGTTTGTTGATATTTTTCTATGTTTATACCATGAAGTGTATTAGTATCGCTTAAACGCACTTATCACTTCATCATTGCTAATTATGTAATGGACAAACAGTGAACATGAACATTGGATTTTAGGGTTGGATACTCGTTTCATTATGACGCGTAAATCAATGCAGCGAGAACTGGAATGTGTCATACGACGCGACAGATGACGATAACAGTTTGGATTAATTGCATGGTCAAGTGTACTTGCTGCTACATATGTAACAAGCTTGTCTCGCAATCTCGCGAAATGCACCGCAGGGTGGCTCGTAACAAGAGTATGGAGAGTTCCATAATTGTGTATCATTGCCGAGATACAGCAGCCACGATAGCTGCAGCGCAGTGGTATTCGGACGCGGACAATTAAGATCTTCATTAACAACGAAATTCTTATGAATAGAGATTTGCTTTTTCTTTTTGGAGAGTTATTACAGCGAAATTCCCGAGAGGGCAAGTTCATTATGAAATTTTATAAATATTTTTGCTGCAAATGTAATAAAGTACAGATTCACGGTTATTAAAATAAAAATATGGTAGAATTGGTAAAAGTGGAATAATTAGAATTTTATACGATGGAAATAAAAAGAAGATTCTTGATTCTGTAATTTTTATATGTAAAGTTTAATGAGTCATTAATAACATACAGATAGGGTAAATTCAAACGTTTACTTTGATTTGATTTTACAGAAAAGAACATCTGATACAGTTTTACTTAATTGACAGTATATTGCGTGTAAATTAAATATACAATATGAAAGATTAATTATAAAATTTAATATTCAAATATGAAATAAGAATCGAGGTAATCTCATCTCATCTCATGATGTCCAAAGAACCTAGAACGCATTCATTTATTCCAACGCAAACGAGCGCAATACTTAATCGATCCAAAGCAGCACTTTATTCGGACGAAAAAATTACTCCTTATTAATTGTACGCACGTCTATCTCCCTTCATTTTCTTTTTATGATTAATAGACGTATAAAACGGGAAGTCATGAATATTGCGGGCAATTTGAAAAAGTAAATAGCTCCGCTCCAAGTATCGCGGTCAACAGCATCGTTAATGAAACGTACTCATTACGTAACTCATTTATTATAGGTGTTTTCCTTCGTATTTTAATGAACTGTCGCTCGAAAGTACGAGTCAACGTTTCAAAAGCACATTCATAACGGGTCGCAGTAATAACACGAGGGTAATTAAAGAATTTCATTGAAAACTCCGTCCCATAGAAACGAGATTTTCGACGGACGCCAAGAAGAAGCGTAAAGGGACGCTCATTGATGTTAAAAGTCCCGCGAAATTGTTACGATCTCGGCTGCAGACTTCGTTATTGGCTTGCGGCTATTATTACCGCAATTATCCTTAATTGCTTTTCAAACATATATCCCCCGTATGGAAATTCACCGGTGAAGCTTCCCGCGGAAACTGTAGCAGTTTTGTTGTTTAAGTTGTATTTTTTGGGGCTTCAGCTGCTATTGTTATTTCGTCTAGAAGCTGCTGCTTTAGTTGGGTTTTGAACAACCGAGGCTATGATATATTACATGATAATTTAGGAAACTTGGGTTCATTGATTGCCATTCTGAATCTTTACCTCTTTAGTTACCATAGCCTCATTAAATATTATGGTTATTTCGCCTAGAACTTAATATTTTAGGTGAAGAACTTTCATGTTCTTCAAGAGTCGGTTTTTTTTATTTTGTTGAACTTTACACGTGGCAGGAATGCGAAGCGAGGTGAGACTCACGAGGGAGATGGATTTTTGAGAGATTTTTGAAACTAGGTGCCAGAGAGAATACTAACAATTAGAGACGAAGGAATATAAATGAAGGTGATAAGAAAAAATAGAGAGGCAAATGAGAGACGTTATTTTTGACAAAGCAGAGTGAAGGAGTGTACAATTAAATGCACTTGTTATTCAATTTTTCTCAAGTATTTTTTTCTAATTTTCTTGAAATCCTGAGGGTACAGTGAAATATTTAAGGCTCTTTGATTGCTTTATCAGTAGTTTCATTATCAGTTATGTCTCAGTAGCATCCACCACATCATAGCTGAGACCTACTTAATATATTCATGCAAACTTAAGTAATATTATCACTTACACAATTGTTAGTAGCCATTAAGCAATTTCTCAAATCACTGCAGAGAATTAGTTTAATATCTCCTTGCAAATATTATTAATTCAGTCTTCCCAAAGTCTCATCTTCCCAAATGACATCGAAACCTGCAAAGACAATATATATATTAACTCCTAAACCTGATTAATGGAGCGACACGCGCAACGGACAACATTCAATTTTGTTTTTCGTTAAAGAGAAACCTATCCTAGGTAAAAGTGATCTCACACTATTCGATGATTAATGGAAATAGAATGGAAGTTGTTCGTTGTCGAGGGGTACTTGGAAAAACGCGGGAAATAGCTCCATTCGAAGTAGCACGGTCAACAGGAGGTACAGTGGAACGTGCGAAGTCGATTATTGCGAGTATTCTCGAGGTACGTGGAAATCGATACCTAATTATCGGTCGAGACACCACACACGAGCTTCCGTGGGAATTTCCTCGTTCCCCATCCACCGGTTCAAGTATTTCGTGTATCTTCTTCTCCGAGGATTATCAGGGAGCCTGTAATGCGAACGTCGAACGAGATAGTGTTTGATATTTTCCGAGAGTTTCGTGATTCCGTCGTTCGAGGATTAAGGGGGTATTTTATAGTGGAAGTGTATACGTCAATTATAAATTAACGAGTTCAATTGCTAAATGAGAAGATTCGATGATTCGCCTTGAAAATTTCAATCGGCGCGGGAATTTTGTCCATTAAAAAAGTACTCCTAACGGGGACGTTATTCTTTGGAATTGCAAAGTAACGTGCTTTACCGAACTTTATTGCGGGCAATTCGTTTCAATATGGAATTACAATAGGAGATGTTACTCCTGAGGATTCGTTTGCACGGTGTTGAGTAGAATGGGAAGGAGCTTGCTATGAAAAAGACTGCGTATTTTATTGTACGTCGTGTCACGATTGCTTAATGCTAGAATTACGGACAATTGATCCGATACATTTAGAGACACCGGATAAATGTCGTCAAAGAGAAGGAATGGAGAAAGAGTGGAAATTGAACAACTTAATAGTTTATATTTTACAAAACAGGCAAAGGACACCAACAGAATTGTACCATCTATTTAGAAAAAACTATATCCATTCTAACTGCTTTGGGATAAATATTCTTTCTGGCTTCAATTACTTTGAATAATTAAAATTTAGAGTTCAATATGGAAAATATTGAGGTAATATTTATAATATTTTAAAATACATTAGTTTTATTGGTTTTATTTACTAGTTACGCTATGTTCGTTGATTAGTAAATGATAAATGATACTCCGCTTGGAAATGACAGCAGAAAATGGTTAGATTAATCGTGTATTAATTACAGTGCAATAAGCAGTTACCGTTTAGCAGAAATAAAAAACGAGACTATCGTGCTTCGATTTCTTCCCTCGATAGACGATAATGTTTCACGATGTCCTTATCAATCGTTGGCTTTTATATCGATCGCAATTTATCCGTATAATCCAAAAGGTACGCGTACGAAGCAGCAACTGCCAGACGCACAAAGAGATCAAACAAGCGCTAATTGCTTTTTCCGTCTGCACCCCCGCTCTCCTTTTCTACCCTTGTTTCTTTCCTATTATGGCAAGAAGAATGCAGTCGAGGCTTCTGTCCATTAATACTGAAATTTTAATTAAGCCCCCGTGTAGTGGTACACTCTCGTTTTATTTCCGGGCATCTATGTTTAACGATTTCTGGCAGGACAACTGCTTCTATCGTGACATCCGCTTCAGTAGAATTGGTCGTCCTGAATGCAGCCGCATTTTTCTCATGTGCACGCGCCCATTATTGAGAATATTTCATTGGTACATGTTTCGGTAATTATTAGTGGTGGTATTTTCCACGTCCTTTCGGCCCTTATGGTGTAATTTTTCCAGAACTTTCTAGTTTCTATATTTATGATGGAAAGTAACTAAAATTTGAGAGAGGAGTTATCTTATCGTGTTTGATTAACATTTTAAATAGGGAGAAATTGGATTGTTTTGATTGAAAATTCACGACTGATAGGGCTAAGTTATTATAAAAATTTGAAAGATTAGAGATTGCACGATTGCTTATTTTATTTTGCACCAATATGTCGTGTTTGATTAACATTTTAAATAGGGAGAAATTGGATTGTTTTGATTACAAATTCACGGCTGATAGGGCTAAGTTATTATAAAAATTTGAAAGATTAGAGATTGCACGATTGCTTATTTTATTTTGCACCAATATGCATTATGACGTGGTGGACATTGCAACGTACAGTAGTGCTTTTTAATAGCATTTTTCTGTTTTTCATATGCATGTGCTGGTAGTGAGAATATTCTGTCGACATTTCTCTTGGTAATTACGAAACTGATCTAAGTGAAATGCAATAAGTGAAGTATTTGAAAAATTCAACTTATCGGTTGTTTTATTTCGCGCTACTGTGTATTACAGAAATTATAAAAAAAATTAACTTAACGCGTGCACCAAACTATCTCCAAGCGAAGAGTAAATGACCGAGACAATTATCGTAATTACCAGCACAATTATTGTTCTTATCTGAAGTCTCAACAGAAGAAAATGGTCAATATAATTGTACGGTGTAGGTTGAAATTTATTCGAATATATTATTTATAATTCTGTAACGTTGATACGGAAAGCAACGAACGTACGATACTTTTTCTCGCATTTTCGCGAAAAGAAGCTGCGGTTGAGCTGAAAAACGCACAAAGGTGGGCAGGAAATAGTTCGGCGGGTCTTATAGGTGTGACTTATGGTAGCCGTAGGTATATCGTCAAGAATACTGCAGTTCCGGTGCCGTAGGAAGCGTCGAGTGTGGAATATAAACTTTAACGGATGGGTTCTTCCTTGGTAGCGTGTACCAGAAGTGATCTAGGACCTCTGTCCTATTCTTGCAGCTTCTTCCATGCGATTCTCGTCCCAGATAGAGCGTTTCACTGCCTCGACCATTGTTTCGACGACGTGTTATCGCTTTCTATGGAGAAATGCTCGAGCGTAACCCCAAAGTAATGCGTGCATTTTCGAGACGTCCCGCTGTAATGATTTTGTCGAGGAATTCTGCCAGGTGAACGCGAGACATTGTATTCCGGCTAACTATTGCGGGATTGAGATGTGTTTGAGTAATTTTACGTTGACCATACATTTTATTCATTAAGATATAAAGCGTAAAAATACATGCTCTATTTCATATTATAGCGATTTAGGGTTTTTTAAGCTTTGGTGCAATGAAGTTCAAACGGTGTAGCGATTATTTCGTTATGTATTTCGTTATCATTCATTCGAAATTCTTTGAATGATTACGGTACAGAATTTTGGGGCAATTTTACGAAAACTTTTATTGCAAGGAATAAAAGAAATCGAGATGGGTTTTAGTGCAATAGTTCTGTCAAGGTAATATGTTTTATTAATTAAAATGTAAAGTAAAACCGGTATAGCGCGAAGAAAGATATTTCTTGCCACATTTAATATACAATTAATGCACAATTAATATAAATAGAGTTATTTAAATACATTTCGGTATCCTTAATTTTCAGAATTATTCTTTAAAAATCATTACCTTCGATTTCCACGCACTTTAAGCTCGTACAATTCGGCTGATTCAAAACGCCGGATAATTTATATGCACATTCAAAGTCCGTCTTAAAATTTCTCGAAATTAATTCCCTCGGAACACTTGTAAACGTATTCTATGCCGTAAGCGGTTTACCGTTTGCGCCGAGATTGCATACTTTCACGATAACGCGGAGTTATTTTGCAATTTTCATTTGAATTATCCCAGCGTTTCCAGGAAGATGGAAATCGGTGCTTTGCGATACGTATCTCCGTACATCCTGCGATTTATCGGTATCATCGTATTTTCCTTTCTCGGTCTTAACTTCGCCGCTATTTTTTCTCCCCGATAAATGTACCTTAATTACTCAATCATTACACCGACGATCGTTCGTTCCTTTTTATTTCTTTAACACGGAGAAAAAAATTCTCTTATATAATACACCGGGAATATTACCAAGTATAATCGGTGAGATAAGATAGATAGGAGATAAAATAGAAGTTTGTAGATGCGTTTGCAAACTTGTCAGTACTAATCCACCTAAGATTCCATCGGAATTCCTGTCTCTCCTTTACCGTTCGAGCAAATCACCTTTGCCACAGTAGATGAAACGGGATACGAAGGAAAAAAAAACGTATCCTTCATAAAAATACTGCTACCGGTTTAACGTCATTCATTTTCAAAATAATGGGTAATTCAAGCAGACGGTATTTCAGTTATATAACAATAATTATTCTAATGAAATACAACGTAGGATAACAATTAATAGATTGACCGTTATGTTAGTCACCGGTGAAAAATGTTGTGTACCGGTAATAAATTATATCGTTGAATGATATTAATGATACTTTATTGAAATATTTCAATTAATCTATCGCCAATAATACGTGCCCATCGAACTGTGAACAAATAACTTAAAGACGTTATCGATCTACAAAAATATCCCCAATTTAATAATTCCACGTAATAAAAATTTCTTAAAACCTAGTATTTAAATTTTAAATTGCAAAAATTCGAATTCTACGTCCCACGAAAATTAATATTTCCCTGCGAGAGTTTAATGGATCAGGACAATTCGCACTGTCTCTGGTTATTCTCATCTCAGGATCCCCGTTGCGGATAGCATGTTTACCACAACTATTGTTTCGCGATATTCCAGAATTAGGTGGCTGTAACGCCCAGAAATTCCGCGTGTTTATGATATGCAAATGGAAGATCGAATATAATTATTTCGGTATGCATTCAAATTTTCCCCGTCACGGAGCTTTACCTTCTTTACTCTGCCACGTACTTATCGCTTGCGTGTTACGAAATGTATGGGGGTGTGTAATGCATTTATATACGTCTCACGTTCCACATGGAGTAACGCGTATTCTCGATTTACATGTCCAACCCTCGTTGAATGTGCACTTTACCTACTTACGTACGTGATTCTATGGAAGAGCGTATAGGATGATGATCTCGATATGTTTTTTTTAAGAAGTGTAATTAGAATGAAGGTACGATAATTTAGTGCTAAAGTATTTTAGCACTTTGGATTTTCGGTGCGATCAACCCTTTGAGGACGACGGACGCATATATGCGGTCTAAGAAAAAATCTGATTATAGTTTATCGGTGCATCTGCATACGGTTAGAGTTGAAAAATTGAGATATAACCGTTGAAATATGATTCCGCACATAGTAATTTATAACTTCTGTACATTAACACTCTGACTTTCTGATAAATAGTTGGTTTTTGATCGCTAAATAAATGATTATTTCTCAATATTCAAAAAAGTCTGCGTCCGCAAAGGGTTAATAGAGTTGGTGGAATCACTGATGTTTTTTATACTGCAATTGTCACTCGTTGAACGTTCTGCTAATATTTGTCTTTGTTATACTGTCTATATTACATTTATTAAGATCGATCTGCATTCGATCTTTGTTCTTTATAAACCTGCTTTTACTCAGGGGTGTCGAATGACATCTTTGTATTTGGATAACTGGAAATAATTTGAGGGAAATAATAATTTTCCTAGGAAATACTTTAAGATGAAATTTTAAGTGATGCATTTGTATACCATTGTTAAAAGTAGTGTCGAATGATGGTAGAATTTTCTTCATATAATTGTCAT
Organism: Cerceris ruficornis; assembly: GCA_963989415.1. Taxonomy (NCBI): domain Eukaryota; kingdom Metazoa; phylum Arthropoda; class Insecta; order Hymenoptera; family Crabronidae; genus Cerceris; species Cerceris ruficornis. The sequence continues at coordinate 9,957,367 of OZ022523.1, forward strand.
TAAAGTACTAATATAAGAAAAGAAACATAGCGTTATATATTCCATATAAATATTTTTATTTTACACATTTCTATAAAAAAAAGATGGTTCGACTAAGCAGAAGCAGCTTGCAGCAATATCCATACAAATACACAAATAACAACAACTTGCAACATCAGTCCGTTAAACAATATCTGAATTTAACAAGTATTTTCGTATCTCTCCAAGCTCAAACAAAATTAGTTTTTTCATTTGTTCGTGCCTCGTATGAATATTTCATTACATCTGTTTCTTTCGCTATAACGCATAATTGAGTGTCCAAACACTTCGCTGGGTATACATTTCGTTACAAAAAAAAATATGGAAATAGGGAGCCGATGGGTATCATTGTACCCGTCTGGCATGCGTTGGAAACTTCAACCGGTCAGCCATGGGTTCTGCGAGTGTACATGTTCGTTGATTTATATGTCCCCGGTGAATTGATCTGAATATATTTCTATCGAGGCTCGTAGTTTTGATAAATGCGAACTTTCATCATAGTACACAGGTGTACTGCAAAAGTTTCATTCGCGAGGGATAATCGTGAAAGATAATTAAGTAACACGCACAAATCACTTCGTACGTCCATTGCACCCTTTGCAGTTCAAATTATTTTCTCCATTTTTTCTTGTTACTTTGAAAATCTAATTTCATAAATTCTACCTTTGGATTATCACTTTTGGTAATAGAAGCAGCTATAGGTACCGAGGTCAAATTTTAAAGTCGATATTAAGTCGATAGAAAATTAAAAGTTATGGAAAGCCGTGTGTCCAGTATGGCAAGACAGGGTACTGCAAAAGGTTAATTATTTATATTCGCTGATATTAATTCTGTAGAAAATTCTTAATCACTCAAAGGTGAGAGACAATTAAACAGTACTTTCACCGGGTTTCAACCGGACAGAGTTCAATCGACTCGGTTTATTTAAGTGATAGATTATTGTAGTCGCTACTAGTTTGATTACTGATTGAGCCAGAGGTCCTGTATTGCTCTGAAACGGTTCCTATGTTAGCAAAGTCAGCTATCTAGTTCCCATGGGATTGGTTACGAAGTTTCGGCCAAGTTAAGATTAGTTAAGATAGCAGGTATCGGGGACAGCTATTCCCAGGGCTCTTTCTCACTTACCCTCTCTCTTTCTCTCATCTACGTGTACAAAACACCAATTTTTTTCCTTGCCCTTTCACCTTGTAATTGGATACTCTTTTTACCAGATCCTAGCTGTTCTTATCGCGCCCTGTGTGTGTTGGTATCTGCAAGTTAAGTAAGCATAGGTAACTCGAACTTGGCTGCAAGGTAGTTAGTAGAGAAAGTCGATTATGGTCAGACGAAGGAGGGGTTAAGAGATATTATTGTAACTTGCCTCCTTATTGTTTTCTTAATAAATTCCCTGAGGCACGCTTCTGTTAGTAAGCTTCAATTAATTAATGTATCATGAATATTTTCATTAATAAAATGTGCTTTAATAAATAACTCGATTAACGATGTATTATTCAGATTTCACTGCGTACCATTTGTTTAGACAGATTGTTGAGTCTTTGCTAGACGGTATTGAAGTAAATTGAACGATTAGAAGATAATGTTTCCGTTACATTAATTGGTTTGTATACGTCGATGTGTTTTAATAATTCCATGGGAGTAATTGAAATTCATAAAAATGATTCGCAAGAATATGACGGAAGATGGAGGACGATAGATCATGCAACGTTATGGAAAGGAGAGAAAAAAAATTATCTACCAATCATGGGACGTAATTTATCATTGGCTTTATGCGGAAACATTCATTTTCAATCGGCCGGTCACCGCATCGTTGATTGCACGGAACTTCTTTTCTTCTCGCACGAAGCAGATAATTTAAACGCATTGTATCGGACATTTAACGGAGGCATTATTAGCCCAAGGTTTCTGGCTGATTATTGTTCATCAGTAGAAGGAATCGCGAACGTTTCCAAAGGCTATAAAAGATGCGATAGTTTCAACCGGCCGTCAGTAGTTTATGGACTTCCGTTCTCGTATAGCCGACTTAAGTTTCAATAAATTCGCGGACGGCACTGCATTTCGCGCGGGATCGTTTCGCCGTGCTGACCGCTGTAAAATTTAAAAGCATGCTGCTCGCAATTTTATAAATCGTAAAAACGAAGGCCGGATGGCCGAGGGAAGATCCGCGATCGTACGATTTACTTGGAGTATGTGCGAAATCTGTAACGTCGTTTTTACGTTTAACGATGACATTTATTTTTAACATTTCGTTCTCCTTGTTTTACAGGTGGGAAAGATTGTGGATATTCTACATTATTCATCGGGGATTTCATACCTTTGGGGTAAGTTTATTTTATAGATTTATTGGAATATTTTCTTCATTGGAAATTAACAAACGAATGTGACACGTCTGAGGAATAAGTTGCGTTAAATGATGTATTTAGAGAGGTACGGAAGGAAACGAGAAAGTAATAACTGTATTGTGGATGTTTATGCAAATTTGAAGTTTTGATAAACGCTGCTAATAAAAAAGAATCCAAGGAGGACTCTTTCACTCGGTAATTGTTACAACGTATGCCGTATCTTGAATGTTTCAGATATTGTTTTTTGTGTAGTTTGGCAGAGTTAAATTTGTCATAAATACATAAAAATCCGCAGCTTAGTAATAATTTATCAGTGAAAAACAATATTGAAGGGTAGTCGTGATGGATCGATCACCTGAATGAATTGAGTAGTGTTTGGAGGAATTATTACTGAGATTCAGCGTCTCAGAAACCGAAGGTCTCGAAGACCCAGTGCTCAAAATTTAATGTCTCAAAGATCGAGTTCCTTAAAGATTAAGTGTTTGGAGAAATTGTTGTGGAAACTTAGTGTCTCGGAAACCAAGGATTTCAGAGGCTCTGAGTCTACAAACTTGAATATCTCAACGATTAAGTGTTTTAAAGAGTACCGCAGATCTTGTCTGCTTTAATCATTGAACATTCAGCGTGTTTATTGTCTTACATTGTCAAAATTGGAGAATTTCGTAGACTTATCACCTGGTAGATAGTGTATTTTAACGAGTGCCCTAAAGATTGAACATTTAAAAAATAGAAAGCCCCGAAAACTAAGTACTTTGAAGACTAAGCATCTAACAAATTGTCTCAAACCCTGACTGCTTAGGACATTGACTATCTAGTGTACGCAGCACCTCAGAAATCGACTATCTCACATTTCTAGATTTTGAGACATTCATTTTCTAACTCCTTCAGTTTCTCAGATTCTAAAACACTTCATTTTTTAACTCCTTCACTTTCTCAGATTCTAAAACACTTCATTTTCTAACTCTTTCACTTTCTCAGATTCTAAAACACTTAGTTTTTCAAATTCCCGCTTTCCTGGACAGCCAGCCTCTAAGAATCCAAAGGTCTGATACACCGAATCTTTAAAATGCAGCGTAGAATCTCCCACACACTAAAATCCTAACAATTAACTTATATCACTCTCTTCACATACCACCCCACACCTTTTTCAAAAAATAACAATCACTATAATCGATAGCGCTCTTTCTACTCCCCTCTCACAAAGATAATTACTTCTCACATCCGCCATATCCATATACGCATGAATCGACTCCACGAACAATATTTACTTCAACAAAACCACCGGCTAACAATGTGTCCCGTTAAAAAAAAGCACCATACTTTCGGCGAGCCACGAATACATATGGCCACCGACCGTCGGATACATTCATTACGAAAGCAAAACTTTTTGTAATTACGATGAAATTAACGATACTGCAAGTACGAAGCTTTTCCATCGAAATGGAAAAAAAGCAAGTTTCCGGTTTTAATGGGGACCGGACGACCAGTTCGAAAGCCAGTCTCCGTCCGGAAATGGTTTTAACGAGGTGGTTCGAAAGGGAGGAGGGGTCGTAGACACGTCAGAGCGCAAAGAATCGTGTGCAAAAACGCTCTATACACTGTTGGACGAAGCTGTTCCGGTTGCGGGAAATGTGCCTCTCCTAAATCTCATGGGGGAAAACTGTTTGATAGAGTTCCTCGACGAAACTACGATGCACGAAACTGTTTTACGTTTCGTTGCAAATTCTCTGTAGTATTTTCACGGTGAACTTTAATGAAATCGAGTCTCCTGTTAAACGTATGTTTGGGAGACGTGTACAGGTGGTTTAGTTTTAGTTTCTTGCCGGAAGGATAAGGATTTGGTAAGTTTGGATTATCCTGTTTGCGAATCTGCCGTTAATATGTTTTTCGTTTAATTTTATTTCCATTTTGACGCGATTGCAGTCGATGGTTTCGATCGTTTAGTTTCAAGTTGAAGAATTTGAATTTTATTTTAAGGCTGTCGGTTTTACATTTGTTATAATCTATTAAAGAAGAAATTTGAAGGAAGAGTGGATGTAAGATGTTTAGGTCATTATTGATTTTCTATGAATTTGAGGAGTTTTTAGAAAAAATAGTAGGTTATTGTTACTGTTTTTTTTACCGCTTCGGTGGTTCTAGTGTTAAAGATTAGATATTAAAAATTATATTAATCCGTGTTTCTCCTTGTTTTGAATATTTCCATTGAAATTTCGTGAATTTTTAGTCACAGATGGAATTATAACGATGAGGTTTTAATATATCCGCGAAAAATACTGATTTTTCCATAGAGAAAACTAGGAGAATTCAGTTCGAGATTACTTAAGGGATTCCGAAAGTGGGGAAATGATTCAATTAAAAATTATATGCCGGATAACGATGTAATATTCGTAAAAGAGATTGCGGTACAATTTAAAGAAATACAGGTCAAAAATCGTGGTCTTAGGAGAAGTCCTTTCATTTCCATTTTCATCCCTCCGAATAAAAATTTGCTCCAGATTCTCGAAGAGAATGGAGATCTAAGACGGAAGCGCAATTTTTCATTTTTAATGGTAAAAGATGCGCGGAGAAATGTAATTTGTTTTATTAAATATTTATCCCTCGTGACAGGTATCCGACGTGTATTTACCCGGTAATGAGCGGCCACGGTTTTTTCTACTAATTAGGTTACTGCCTCGTTCCGCCATGGCAGACGGAGTTTCTGGAGATTTATTTATCGTGTTTCTCACCCTCTGCACACGAACCGTGCAAAATATTGTTGTAAGTCGGTAGAATCGCATTTTGCAAGGATAAATTTCAAAACTCATCGATGCGCAAATACATCTTAATTAATTGCATCTGACGTTACTGTAAACGTTAAATACAATTACTTATCCCTCGTATTTTATTTAAATACAACAAGCTTTCCAGTTTCATTTATATTTCTACAGATTATTACAAAATTATATTTCTGTTTTCACGTAGAATTAACTACCTACCTCAATGTAGGATTAATTAATCCTACATTAATTTCTGCTGTTTCTGCGGTTAAAATAATATGAACTTTTGAATATTTTTGTTAAAGCAACGAACTATTTAAATATAGATGCCGTAAGCTTTTACTTTTATGTATTATCTGCGCACTTTTACTTCGCAGAAAATATTGTTTACCGTGCTTTCATATCAATCGACTCCCTTCTCGGTATTCTTCACTCGTGAAAATACACAGTTTGCAACTGCAGCTTTTAGAAAATCGCGAACTGTTCAGAAAACTCGTACGAACCGTCGAAAATATTTACTCCTATCCGAGGTATCTCCGACATTTATATTCCCTTTCATACGAAATTTCTGATCAGCCTCAAAGTTACCGTACGTTCAATTTCTACCTTTGCATCATTTCGCATCGGTTCCGACTTATCTCGATATCTTCCGCCGGCGTAAATACATTTAACTTCCATCTCGATCCATTTTTAGTATTATATCGCGAACAATAACACCATAAGATTTCCGAAGTTGAGAAAACGAAGTGGAAAAGGGAGGGAAACGAGAAATAGGAGAGTATCGACGAAATGAAAACACTTATCTTAAAGGCGAAGCAAATACAGGATACGTAAGAAGAGAAACTGGACGTAGAACGAAATCCAGATGCTATACGTTTACGCGATACGTCGATTTCTCTATATCGATATTACATTCGATCGCTTGAAATTTATAACCCTGATTTTTCTCATTTTTTCCCCGGAAAATCGTGATTTACGTCTTCCATACTTTTTACATATACGGAAAAACGTTGCTCAAATTAATGCAGATTGGTAGGTGAAATTTATAAATCGCTTGAGATATTGAGAGGAGAATTACGTCGAACGTGAAACGGCAGGTGATTCGTATTTACGAAAGTAGTAGATTTCTATGAAAAAAGAGTCCACGAGCGAGCAATATGTCCGTGTTATCCGATGACGTTGATCGTCTTGATATATCGAACATACCTCCAGGGCATATCGAGTTTGTAACGATGACGTATGTACGTCACAGTATGCCGGTTCCCTCGGTGCACCATTCAATGCCATTTTTGAGATTTTGCAATTACGAATGACGCCGGTTTATGGGGGGATTTTGTGATGGAGGGATATCAGATAATAGGTTTTTTATTCTAATTTTATTTTGATGTTCGTTGATCTTATCAATTTGCAGATTTGTACGTTCTAAATAATAAGCAGCGCGCGGAATTTAATTTGCTGTCGGAGTTACAGAAATTGATAGATTTATTGCATATTAATTTTAAGTTGATAGTACTTTGTACTGTTGGATATGTGGTTTTTTCTAAACATAGCAGTTTCTATTTTAGGACACTTTGATTGAATGGAAGAAATTGTTATTACAATTCTTTGGAATTAATGCCATAGAAAATTAGATACGGGAGAAAGCTGAGTTTTAAGTTTCTGTAACTTCTCGTGAGTTTACAATAATGAATCATAAATCTGCGTCCCTATTCTGTAATATAATTTTTATAATATCGCTAACAATCCTAATTTCGTTCTCCAAAGATTTTCTTTGCAACAGAATTCTTCTGAATAATACTAATCTATTATTTAAAATGTCCTTTTTTTAAATATTAAGCTCTATGCTACCATATAATTAATTCTCAAACGCGGCAAAAAATTCGGATTTCAGAGTCCTAAACAAGGCTGTCAAAAATTTGAAATTCTTTTATTTCCATTTCCGAATCTCCAAATTGAATTCAACTAATTCCATCGAGAAAGCAAAGTGTAACGTGCGCGTTAGCCATAAATTGGTATATTACAATGATTTCACATGCTAAAATATAACTTATGACCTATTGAAATTGCATTTGTCGGAATCGGCGGCAATTGAGTCTAATAATTCAGTAAATTAGAAATGGAAGAATGGCTCGAGCCGGAAGCGGATATTTGCTATCGTCACATTCGATCGCAATATCTATCGATAACGTTTCATTCGCCAAATGTTGTTACCGCGTGTATGCATTGACGTATATCGACATTACGAGTTAGCTTTTAATGTACAACGAACCCGTAAACATCGATCTTTTTGCTTTCCCATTCTGTGTCGAATTTAAATGCATTTCATAAACGAGGAATTTAAAAAAGGAGCAGTCCGACATTATGATATACATATAAATGCATCGTCGGTGTATCTCTATGTTTGCATAATTTGAATGAAACGTTGGAATAAATTCCGTGCCATTTACCATAAGAAATTATTCGTCGGTTGGAATGAAATATTTATTTTGGAATCGGAGACATTTGCGCGGACATTTTGAGAGTAACAAAAGAAAGGTATAACGTTGCTTCATTAACGACGAGAAGAATCGTACTGCTGTCTGGATAAAAAGAAAGGAAGTTTCTCAATGGCCTCGAGTGCAAATCTCTCCGTTAGCTCTGAGATCTTTTTTCTAAATTATTATTTAATATATTATAGCTCTATTGATTCGAATCTGAATTAAAACGGTAAAATAGCAAAATAGCTACAGCAGTTGCAGGTGAAAAGGTACAAATGCAAAATGAGGGTGCTATGGTGGAAGCAATTAGTGGGTCAGAGTTTAAATCCTCCCCTGTCACCTCTGCGAAATTTTTCCTATGTGATATTATATATCGTAACTTCAGCGGTTTAGATTCCATCTGAAGCAGTAGATTTTAGGTGAAACGGCTACAGTAATTGCAGTCCAAAAATACAAACAGGAAAGGAAGAAATTTCAACGATTTTACGTGAAAATTTTCATTTATGTATTTCAAGCAACCTTAGCGCGGTTCGCAGCAATGCGAACAATCGCGAAAGCATTTTCTCTCTTGGAAATGGGAATTATTTAAAGCGATACGTTTAAGGATTTATTCGTCGTGTCGTGGTATTTTGAGGCTCGTCTATTTATAATTCATTTTCGAATTATGCAACAACGTTGCTCTTTTCGGTTTTCTTCGTGAACTTTTTTTCTGTCGCTCTCCAGAATACGCTACAACGAATTTAACACGAATTTGTATCCAATTCAGGAGTGAAACATTATTTATTTATTCGCTCGTAACGCCCAGAGAAGACGGTATTATTTGAAATTTTTACGTCTCACGGTCTGTATCTTCGCAACTTGATTTTCTGCGAAAAGTACTGCAGCCTTAGTAATGTAGAGGGTTCTCGATACTGCTTGCAAAATTGACCATACATTTTTGCACGGTTTAACTTCAGGCTCCTCACAGCAATTACTATGTCTTGAAGTTAAGTATGAAAATTTTTGTGTTGTGAACATTGCCAAAGTTCGTAATGTATTGCAATGAAAGAAACATTTTCTAGTGTATTGTTGAAAAAATGAATTGTTAACAGTATTCACGTACAAAAATATAGATACGTAACGAGTGGTATATTTCGGCACACTTTTCATCGTGCTATTCTTAATATTCGCGAGGAATATTTATTTCTTCTTTGATTCATTAAAAAAAAAACTTGCTGCTTGGCATTTGGACGACTTTTACCATTTCGTTGTGAGAGATCGAAGGATATTATTGCTGATCGAGAGTGAAACGGAAAAGGAGTCGAATATGAAATTATTTTTTTTTTAACAATGAAAAGGAAAAAAACAAACATCAATTGTCGTGTTAGAATTGACCAGTTAATTTATACAATTAGAGATGGTAAATTATTGAAGAGGCTTTGTGAATTATGGTCGGTATTTTTAACGAAGTCTGTAAGTCTTATTTTCTCTCAGTAAATTTACATATTATTTCATTTAATTATTACAGAGTATTAAATTATATGTTATTCGAGTAGATTATAATCCAGACTGCTGTTAATAATTCATCATTAATTATTTCACGAAATGTTGCTGCTAATGTTTCTTCGCTGTTTCGTTGGATGGTGTTTCAAATTTAAAAGTATTTCATATTTCATGCCCGACGTTTCCGACCGAGTGGGAAACAATGCAGGACTTACTGAAAATATAGGGTTACTTTAAATTATCATTTGGACATTGTAGAAATATTATGATATATATTAATTGGCGTGACATCCAGCCTATCCAACACCTATGGTGGATTAAAAAACGATTAAATAAAAGTCCAGAAAAATGCACTATTATTTAGATTTATCCTTTTAATCCTGTAGCAGATTATAATCAGCAGAACACATCAGCAGGTTCATCAAACTCCGAATCATAACGATAATTCTCGTCTCATCCTGCTATCGAACACTTATCACGGATTAAAAAACGATTAAATAAAAATCGACAATAATGTTCGACTGTTTGGAATTATCGTTTAAATCCTGTAGAACATTATTATCAGCAGAACATATCAGTAAGTTCATTAAACTCCGAATGACGGATTAAAAAACGAACAAATAAAAATTACCTAAAATTCTACACTCACGCTGCATTTCCATTTCGACGTTTCAAATGATTGCTTACTGTAGGCTGAAATAATAAGTGTACGAAAATTCCTGGTACAATAACAATTCATACTTCGTACCAGAGAGAGAGCATATTATTAAGGTAGAAGCAACGCACGGCTGTGACCTCTCTCGAGACAGTGTCTTCGTCAGTGTCTCGCGAAATGCCGAACGGTCAGGTCGATACGTATGTACGTCCTCGAAGTTCCCTGTGTTAATTCGATAATTTCTAAATCTCCTCCTCCTTATCGCTACTTGCAGCAATTACTCATAAGCATCGGGAACGCGCAGATGTAACTTGGGCTCCACTTTGTTAGTGTAATTGGGAGCGTAATCCGTGCTTCATTTGGAAGACTGCGAGGGAAACACAGCGGGAGGAGGAAGGAGAAGGAAAAGATAGGCAGATAGATAGATGGAACGATAGATAGATGGATAGATAGAACGATAGATAGATAGACAGATAGACCGATAGATAGATAGACAGAGAGAGAGGGAGAAAGAGACAGAGAAAAAGACAGGAAGAGAAAGAGAAGAGTGTAAATCTTCTTAATTTGGTTAATGTAATCGGGAAAGTAATCGGTGCACCATTCGGAAAACTGCGAAAAAAGCCTGAAAGAGGGGAAAAAGGTATAACACTTAATTTTACTGGCGTAATTAAGAAAGTAATCTATTCTCCATTCGGAATACTGCGTGAGAAACGCAGAGACAGAGAGAGACTAAAAAGGGTGAGAAAAGTGTAAGTTTATCCACTCCAATAGCATAATCAAAATATAGTCAATCAAGTAATCTGCACCCTACTTAGAAAAAATACCTCAGAAAGTTAGAGAAAAAGAGAGACAGAACCTGTTTATGAAAGAAAGAAAATGAAAATTAGAAAAGAAAACAATAACGTAACTCCCTTTAACCAGCACAATCAAGAGCGTAATCTGCACCCTATTCAGAATACCGCTATAGAAACGGACAAAGAGAGAAACAAAGTTCGCGTATGAGAAACAGTAACAAGAATAAAAGGTAGAGCAGCGTAACTCTCTCCACTTAGGTAACGTAATCGAGTGCGTAATCCGTGCTCCATTCCTACGAGCGCTAGAGGAAGACTGGAGAAGAGGGAATGAGATCGAAATACAGAAGAGAGAATGCTAAAGAAAGAGGAAGAACGGAGTGTCTTGGCGCGTTCGCAATAGCGGCAAGGGTCGTACGTGAGTTTTTGCCCTGGCAGCCGAGGGGGTAGAGCTTGCGCCGGTTCGGCCAGTCTCGCACAGAGAGACGCGCGCCGCGGTACGGAACACTTCGGGGCCAGGTGACCCTTTTCGTTCTGGCGCGCAAGTATCCGGTGCCAGTTCCGTTCGACTCCTCGTAGAAGACTCATCTCGTCGGTCCTCGTGGTCTGCGATCCTCTCGGAAGGAGACATCGAAACGCCGCCTGAAAACGTCCCTTACGATCGATACGACACGAAACTGTGTCTACGATTAAGCTTTAACAAGGTGTCCCGAAGTCGTACGAACGTCGATGCTGGTACCAAGTGTTTTCTGGTAACTGAAACTTTCGTGTGACTCGATGGATACGAGCTGGATCGAATCGACGGGAGCGAGAGATATCAAAGTGATCTTTCAATTGACATACCGTTTCTTACTGTAAACGGGTGATATTCCGACGATAGAGTCATGTGGGTTAATGTGTACCATCGTAATGGCAGAGTTGCATCGTAGTTAGTTGATTTTTTTGGTGGATCATTCGAGAGGCGATTGGTTGAGGAAGAACGCGGAGGAATTATGTGACGAACTGTGCAAAGGTGGAGTCGAATTTCAGTGATAGCTTAACAAGCATGCAGGAGGAGCTCTGCGTAGTTTCCTGCGTGTAAATCGAGGCAACACGTGCGTCGTATTTCAGTGTCGTCCCGAGCAGTCGTTACGGTAAAGGGCACGAAAACTCTGCCTCGATGTTGACATTCCTCGAATCGCGCAAGAAGGAAACATACGGTGGTGCGGAATTTCTTGGAAGAGATTCCTTATCTCGATTGTGTTTCCATTCGGGCACCTCCTGCGTCTAACTATCATCAAACGCCGACCTTGAAGAGTTATTTGGAGTCAATTGGAAGTCGAAGGTGACATAAAGGAAGCTTATTGTCGTTTCGAGTACAGTTTTCCTCGTGCATTGTGTTCAAACGGCGGCGTTAACGAGTTTCCAAGAAGGAGGAACCATTGGCACAAGTTCTCCCTCTCTATTTCTCTCTTTTTCTCCGTTAAAAGACTGCAAGAGAGTCTGTCCAATTCGCAGTGCGAAATCAGAATCGAAGGCGTTCGTCCGCGAAACGGCAAGGGACAGTTTCGCAGTGGTGAAAATGAGATTGAACAGTTTAATGCGCGGTTGAGGAGCACTAATGAACTCGAAGCAGCAGTAATTGTTACTAATTAATTACGACAGTTCCCGGGCTTCTGGTGAATTGCGGCTTCCACCGAGTTTCAGATTTCTTCGATAGGAATTCAGGTGAGTCAGTATACATGAGATTACAATGCGCTGATAAATGCTGCTTTCAACTTCTCGGTCTTTGAGGAAATATGCTTATTCTAATTTTAGAATTTTCCTATTAGCATAATTAACACGTTGATAATATAAGACGTTAAAGTATTCTTAGCAATTTTATCGTTTATCAAACGACATTCTAACGATAGAATTATCATTTCCATACATGAATTTATCGGTTGCAATATTGCATAATCGGACTATAAGCGGATATGCGGAAACTGTTTGATACGTGTAGAATTCATCCTAGATTTTACGTGATAATTCAATTAGATACGGTCCAAAATGATGTACATCGACGGGATTGAGAACGTGCATAAATTATAGAAACATCAATAGTTTAGGCGAATCGCAAAAATACCCCATGCATCGGATGTTATTTATATTGATAATGATGAGAGTGATCTAAATTATTTTATTCTTCGTTTTGAGATATTTACACTTTTATTTTCGAGCGTCCGTTGAGCTATGCAAAATGCAACTAACGCGGAAAAAAACAACATTGACGCTCGTACATTTCTGTAAATCATTCATTCCAGCCGATATTACATTGAAAATTTTACGTTCATAATACATTATTCGTGTGATACTATCGTTATTATATTTCTATAATATTTTACATTCCTTCATGTGTATAATATTTCATCTCGTAATTTGCAAAGCTTCAGTGGTATCAGTTTGAAATTCAAAATACTTTTTTATTTTTTATTTACTTTTTATTTATACTGGTAATTATAACAGTATTGGAAATCATTTGTTTTTTCTTTGCAAATATTTAGAATTCCGTTTCAAGGTGTGCGTTAAGTTCTGTTTAGTCACTTATTAGCTTCGTTAAGTGGTTCAAGTTTTGAAATTCGTTCAAAGTAATTTCACCATAATGTAATAAATATCGATGCACCGTAATGGTGCAAAATAAGTGATAAATTCAGTATACAGAATTTTTTACTCAGATCACTATTATTGTTTGAATCATCGATGCAAGTGTAATTCTTATCTGAAATGTCAGTATTCCATTATTAACACTAGAACTACCGGCGTTAAATCTATTATATTTCAATATATTAAATTAATACTTTGAAAAAAGAGGAATCAAGAGGCGGAAAAGATGATCGATTCGGTGATTTATGTTTTTTGAGATGGACGTAGAACATTTATTTTATGGCTGTCCTATAAACTTGGAGAATTTCTGGAAAAAATTGTGTACCAGTCATTTTGACTGGTTTGGTAGTTCTAGTGTTAAGACTTTATTAAGGCATTATTAAGACTACTAGAAACGTATTAACAAGCTTTCCGTTTGCCAAAATTGATATATCAATAGCCTGTTAATCGGTTATTAAAAATAACAAGAAAATGGAACTCTGCAATCAAAATAAAAATCTTTACATTTCAATTATAAAGTTACAGTGCTTCACAAGTAGGTACATATAATCACGATACACACAAATTAACGCTAAAGCTATCAAGGCAGTCGAAATGACTGGTTCTCAATTTTTTCGAGAAATTCTCTAAATTGGTAACAGAGACATACAGTAATTATTCCAGGTCTATCTAATACAACAAAAATAGATTAACCGATCATATTTTTTACCTCTTGATTCCTCGTCTTCCAAAGTACTTATTCAATATATTCAAATGTAATAGATACAAAGCCGATAGTTCTCATGTTCAAGTGGTTCATCAATTAATTTTACAAATTTTTTTACTTACACCAGCTTCATAACTTTCGGCGCAATTTGTGTATGAGCATCGAATCGGGTCACATGTAAAAATGTACTATTGCAATTCAGCAGTTAACTGCGACTCGACGAGCTGCATCTGCCGTTAAAATCGAGCTCTGCCGGGTCATCGGGAAACGCGTTTACATCTGCATTTACGTTTACGAGCGAGAAAGACGTACAGATAAGACGAAGTACGGTTTGTTACGTCAAATTTCCCGGGAGTCCTGTATCGGTTTTATCAGTTCGTTTTTGATTGTCCGGCTCTCGTAGCGCACGAAAGTCATTCGTATCGGGTTCCCATTTGTAGATGCGTCTGCGAGGAGGAAAAAAAACATGCGTTTCGCGAAAGAACCCGCGATGTCGTGATATTTTGATAAGAGATTCAACCGGGCTGAATATGTATATATATATAGAGAGAGAGAGAAATATTCTTGTTTTTTTTGCTTCCGCCATTGAAACGAAACGCTCTTTCGCAAGCAGTATAATGAACTCCATTCGCGGGGATGTGTTGCAGTAGAGATACGGTAAACTGTTTAAGGAACATTTTTATTCCAAAAAGTAGGTTAAGGTTCTTGCCTCTGTGGCGGGAAATTGTTTTCGTAATTTCGAAATTCTACTTTCTACGGAATAGTCTATTTTCATTCTGAAATAATTCCGCGTATAACGAGAATTCGTTAGAGCCGTTTTAGGGAACGTAACGTTGCAATGCCGATGGGAAAATATGATTTTCGATTATAAAATGATATTATGTGATGCTTCGAGTAAATTTAACTCCCAATGGTACTTTTTTTTATTATTGTCTATTTTTCTTTACGGTGGAAAATATTCGCGTTACTTTAGCGAATACTTTTTTACATCTAGGGTTTCTTTTTCTAGTTTTTCACGGCTCGATTGTTGCATTATATTTTGATCTTCGTGTATCGAGAGTAAATGAACCTCGAAATAAATACATGGAATAAAATAATTCTTGCATAAGAATCGGATGGAACGTATAACGAAAAACGGGCGCAGAATTTTTATCCCGTATTTATAGCGAATCCGCCAGACACTGAGCGATAAAAGGAATGTAACAAAATGTACGAATGTACGGGAAGGAAATTTTTAAACCGATGATACATTATTCATCGCAGTACTAACCATTTTATTTGTTGATGTAATCTCGGTGAATTGCCATTTGTCCCGGTAAAAAACTTTAAATCGGGTGGAATGTAATTTGTTTGGCGATATATTTACTCGAAAATATTCATGGCACTAGTAAGGGCGTTTTATCTTCCTACGACCGTACATCGCTGACTGGAGTTATTATTAAAACTAAAACAAAAAGGAAAAAAAAAGAAAAGAGAACGACATAGAATATAAATTAGCATAATTTCCTGAACATTGTCGCGACGCTATTTGGAGATTCGATAGAAATCAAAATAGTCCATAATTACCCGCGTTTAATTAATCGAGTGTACGCTTCTCGGGTTCTAAATGAATTCGGAAAATATTTACCGGTCAACGAGATGAATTGTTTCGTCCACTTGGATTTAAACTTTGAAACTGACTCTAATCGCACATGGCGTACCGAGTTTGCACAGTATCGTCGTTCCGATTGTCGAAATGAAATATTTCACGCTCGCTAAACTTCCAACGTGACAACTTCACTTTTATCAGTTAAGTGAAATTCATCGTTAATATCGTTATGAAGCTTAACTGGCAGGTTACTTAATTCGCGGGAGGGTGGAAACAATTGGATATCGATGAAAATTGATGTTTGTTTGCCGAACATTTTATCCCGCGTATGGTTTAATGGCAGGAGATTACGTTGATTTATCGGGGGAAATTTTACCTCTTCGCATGAAAATCATTCATATTTGTCGGAACGATACGGCACCATTATTATATGGCTGCCATGAAATACTGCCTTGAAACGCGACGTTTTTTCTCCAATCTCCGGATGAAATTTAATTGCACGTATTAAGAATCCTGGACTTAGGAGTTTTGATTAAAATTCCTCCCTTGAGTCCAGCGGAATGATACTTGGTGAAATTAGTTCGAGTTACGTTATAATGGTATTCGCTGTATCGTTGAAATTTCTTTGGAGAAGATAGCTATCAATTTTTCGGGATGGATTCGTTAACCTTTGATTTTTCATTCGATATCTCTTCAAATAGTATCCCATTTCCTCTTCTTTCATAGCCGATATAGTTACGTCAGTATGAAAGTGAAGCTCTGAATTTCAATTTTTCGTTCAATATCATTTCCAGTCCGCCATAGAAAAATATTTCGCAATTTTCCAATTTCCTTTTCTTTCATGACAATATAGCAGCAGTCGAGATGAAAATAAAGCTCGGAGTGTAATTAATTGCAACAAATATCATTCGCCATATATTTTTCGTCCTTTTTGAAACATTCAGAGAATTCGTCAACGTATTGAAGTTATCACAAAAATGTTTCAACGAAATTAATTTTCTGTAAATGGGGACATGATATGATGCAAATAATTATATTATAGGTATTGTATGTGTTGAACTATTAAGGTCAACTTCATTTCTTTTAAGTGGAACAGATAATATTGTAGATTTATTTCAGCACTCCTTATAAAGAATTGTTAACCTACTTATGTTAAAAATTCTGATTAAAGAATATGCCAATCTCAATAAGTGGGGGTGGAAGTTGCAAAATTACTGCTCATCAAACTTAATTCGGTGAAAAAGCCTATTACCGATAGACACATAAAAAAAGTACTCGCAAGATTAATTCTTAAATATAAACATGTTGGAATATAGCAAAATTATTAAAAAATAGTGACATAGCCATTCAGCTAGTGCAGAAAATGTGTGTTCTGCTTTGATGTGTTTCTTTTTGCGAAGGATGTTCCACAAAATAAAATAGCCAATCTTATATTGCTGTTATCTTTTTAATCAACGACAATTTACATTAAAATATCTTCTGCGCCAATAGTTTTTCCATATCAGCAAGGTAATAAATTTATAGAAAATGCCCAGATAAACCATATAGCGCATAAAAAATTACATGATTCCCCTTAAAAGAAATAAGTTAAATCTTAAAATATCGATTATTCCTTAACCCAGAAAAATATAATCCACCATTTAGTATTCTCATATGTATAACTTTGACTAAAACATTTTGTTTTATAATTTTAATCCATCGTAAAACATTCAACCGTTACACGGAACATACCGTATAAACGTAAAAATTGCAAGATGAAAAAAGTACAATTTTTAAAAGCTTCCATCACCGTACATCTGGTACCGTTTACAAATAGATGCGTCATTGGTAAAGGGCATGAAGACACTCGAAAGCCGCCGTTAGATAGGACTTGAAATAAATCGTATAATCGTTAAATCGGTTACTAGCGGATAGTATAGCTTATACAAAAAAAAGACGATTTAGCCGCTGTAAAAGCAGTGCACGTTAAAACGCAAATGCTGCCGGAGTGCGGTTTCGTGTTAGGGGCTACGAAAGAGGTGCTAGTTACATCGTTCTCTCTTTTCGCCAACTCGTATTCGCATCGTGTATCTACGCGTCTTTATTGGTTTTCATGGAAAATGCCAATGAAAACGCCGTATCGTGAGTCCCTTCTTGTCGTTGCGTAAAGGATATAAAATTGAAAGCTTTACGGGGGAATATCTTTGAAGATTAAAATCTTTCAGAGAGAGAGATCTCGTAATAGCGTGTTGCAAAATTAACGCAGCGTTCGGAGAAATAAAAATATGGTTTTCATAAATGCTCGAGAAATGCCAGAGACATGAACAGGGTTTATGCACTGTGCATTAAAGTAATTTATAATTTTTGCACCTTAACCTTCTGGTTTCTTGATGGAGAACGAATTTGTCGACTCAAAAATGGCCCCAGAGAGATATAATCTTGGATAAGCACTTTGAAAGAAGAGGAATAAAGCGGCAAAGCGAATGATCAGTTAAGTAATTTATTTGTATTGGTTTCTCTATAACTTTGATGAATTTTTATAAAAAGAAAAAAGTGGGAAGCCGTCGTTACGTTTTCCATCAGGCCGCCTTGGTGTTTCTTATTTTAAAGAAAATAAAAATAGAAGGTTCTTTTCGTATCAAACGAAATTGAATCACGACAAAGTCTGTTGATAATTTCTTGACACTTTCAATTTGACATCCTCGAAATATTAGCAGACATAACCGAAGTTTTCGAGGAAACACATTCACAGAGATCCGAGCGCTTCAACCCTTGTTACACGATACTCCCTTCTGCATGCCGGATGCTGTTATTGCGTGCAAATTGCATCTGCTGCACTCTCACGATGAAGTACGCAAAGATCATTCCAAGTATCCGTTGGGAGCGAAGCCGATGTAACAATTGCCATTGTCTGTTACAGCACTGCGAAACAGTTGTAACATTGGCATAATTTTGACAAATAGATTTTATACGAGTTGACAAACTAGCGCTGTTCTTCAACAAAGTATCTTGTCAGTGAAGAACATCGATCTTAATTTGAAAGATTGTGGCTTTATTATCTTTCGACAGAACAGTTTGAGATAGATTGATGTGTGGAATTCAAATTTCATAAATTGATGCATTGTTCAGGTTTCCTTTGATACTTTTATTTGAAAAGTGGAATACAATAAATAGAGGAATCAACGAGGTAGTTTTCTATCTGCTCATCGTTACGCATTGTTACGATTATTAGAATAATTTTAATAATTTATTGTTTAATAATTATATCTCCGTAGGATTTATTTTTAGGTTTTCGCTTTAGGTGCTTTCCAAATTTGAACAAGTATTTTAAGAAAAGTAGTTTAAGAAAAATCTTAAATTACTTTCTTAAGAAAAAAAGAAAGATCAAATCACTAATTTGAACTCCGAGCTTTTAACGTCATAACTGTCGTAGGTGCTTTGCAATTTGAGAAAAGCTTGTACTATAACTTTAAATATGCTTTCAAATTTTTCACTTCGCATCATATACAAAGAAGAGCATTGTAATGTGATTGCGCAGACAGCAATTTGCAATTTTTACACTTTAACCCCTTTTTAGAACCTTTCTGACTTTCTGATTTCAAAAACAGCCTCGAGGTGTTAATATTTTGGATGGGCCGATTGCTCATTTTAGGGCACTAGCTTTAAAACAATGCAACTTTTCATTTGACATCTTTAATTGCTACTTTAATTTTAAATGGCCAGCGGTCTCACTTTGAAAGTTGGCTTTCCAGTAATTTTTCAGTAATTGATACTACAAATTCACAATTATTAATTAAATATTAAATATCGCGCGATATTTAATCACCCTTTCTTTGCAACATACCGAACGACACGCTCGGTGCATAATAACTTCCATATTTAATAACGTAATCCTTTTTGAATTTAGTAATTCTCTTTCAAAACTCGACTTTCACAATTTTGTTTTCAAATCGCATCAGACAGCAGACGTTCAGGTAAAAACATTACCCTCAGATTCATTATTTTCTGACAATAAATGGCGGCAAAATATTGCGAGTTGAAAATCAATATTTCGCATTATTCTATATCGTTCGATCAATCTTAACTTTATGGCAATGAACTCGTACACGTAGCCGTTTAATAGACTGTATTTTCCTGTCGTTATTTTAGCGTGAGATAAACCCGCGAATATATGGAATACATTATTTTCACGATTTCGAATAATAGTCTTTACGTGGCGGTGAAATGCCGGGCTTCTTAAAATTCAGTCACGTGAATTTCCAGATGGCTTTTTTCGTGCTTAGACAGAACGGGACTAACTGTTGTTCCAGTACACGCAAAGAGTTAATTAGCTTTCAGAGTTATCCGTTGTTCTATTTTAATAAGCGAAACGTCCAGAGCAGATGTTATGGGGATTGTCCGACTAAAGGGAGCGAGTCAAAAGAATCGTTCAATAGAGTCGCATAATTTTCAACCACCGCTGCAGAGCTTTTGTGAAGATAACACTGTTATTTATAATAACGACGTCAAATGATTATCGTTTCTTTTTAACTGTCTTTCGTTTCGAAATTTTAACGATACAAAGGAGAGCCGGATAAATCGAATATTGTTGTATGGAAAATACGAAAAAGTTTTGAGGACTGTAACAATGCATCGTAAACAATAAATAGAATAACGTCGGATACAATGAAAGTGGATTCTCTCAACGAACAAAAATATGAAAAGTAATTAAAATATTGTTTTTCACGCAAACGAGATCG
Organism: Cerceris ruficornis; assembly: GCA_963989415.1. Classification (NCBI taxonomy): domain Eukaryota; kingdom Metazoa; phylum Arthropoda; class Insecta; order Hymenoptera; family Crabronidae; genus Cerceris; species Cerceris ruficornis. The sequence continues at coordinate 9,977,519 of OZ022523.1, forward strand.
ATAATATTCAACGCGTTGTGACATTTGCGAAAATCCTGCTGTCGATTAAGGGGTGGGGGATTTCCATTCTGCTGTTGCCTTTATAATTCCATTTGTTGAGAATTGACGAGTTAGTTTCACCTTTTCAAATTGTTGAGGATATCTTTTGTTGTAAGGGAAACGTTCGTTGTTGAAACTCAAGCGTTTCTTTCAATATTGATACATGTTTACTGTGCAACCAATTCTTAACTGAGTATTGGTACAAACTTTTAAAGAAATAATACATCTATTTTCTAATTCTCTTTTCATTAAACAAACTCATGAACACGTTGGAAATCGTTAACGTAACTGATATTAAATTATATGTACTTAACGCTCGATCTACTAAATCAGTAAGAAAAACTAGTAGGTGGATTTCCCCTTTATCCTATTCTTTTCACATGTTTTTCACTCATTTTAAAATATGCAAAATCAATTAGCAGCAGTTTCAGGGTTAAAATTGCCAGTATTTTATACCTCTCGTATCGGAAATTCAAAAAAAGAAAGAAGTAATCGATACTATTGGAAAATAATCCAAAAATTATTAACTGTATATAATTCAATTCCACAAACTCCCATCATATAAAAATGCTTCAAAATTCGCGTAATATTTAATCCGACAAAAAATTTTCACAAATTTTAACAAAGTTACCCAAACCCGCCCTCTCACGCGTAACATAGAAATGATTTTTCAGCGAATTGCAGTCCCATTGAAAAACCCGGAACGTTACGCACATTTCGAGAGTTAATTTCAGATTAATCCCTTTGTCCTACGATAATTCAAAAGCTGTTAAACATAATTTGAATAACAATGCTATACCATTGATATTGCGTTAGATGATACGATTTATCAGAGATCAGTGGTACATTTTTTATTTGAAGAATTAATTCCGAATTGTTCTACACGCACTTCACAAAAGAAATCCTAGGGCAAAGGGTTGACTCTATCCATAGTATAATATTTCTCTTTTTCTCGTAAGCTTGACGTTACGGCGAATGTTTATTTTAAAGTTGATGCCGTTTGCCCCCGTGGGAGAATGCTGCGTCGCGTTATAACCGGCGGAATTTCGTACTCGTCCGTATATTTGCGCACCGAGGAGTAGACGCGAGGGCAAAAAAAGAAGGAAATTCATTATAACGCGTGAGACGTGCACGCACATCATTTTCACGCTCGTTTCATAACCCGTGCTCGGTGTTTCCGCATACAGAGAGCCGAGATAGAGACGGGGTTTTACGTTACGAAACAGCGACGATAAGAGCGCGTAAAAAGCAAGTACGGTGAAATGTGTGTTGCCCATGTATCAGAAAGAAAGATGCGCGTGACGCTTGAGTACCGTAATAATAATTGAAATTGTGATAATTAATTGAGAGGGATTTGCGACGGTAGGTTTAGGATTATTTTATTGTGCATTTAACGGAGAAAAGAAGATTGAAATCGTAGATTTGTAACTTTTTTAACGCGTTGAATTTCAATGTCATTGCGTGATTGCAAGAATAATTGAAATTGCTGTGATAATTAAAAGAGGGATTTGCGACGGTATGTTTAGGATTATTTAGTGTGCATTTAACGGAGAGAAGAAGATTGAAATCGTTGATTTGTCATTTTTTAAGAATTTTATTAACGCGTTGAAGTTCAATGTCATTGCGTGATTGCAAGAATAATTGAAATTGCTGTGATAATTAAAAGAGGCTTTTGCGACGGTATGTTTAGGATTATTTTAATGTTCATTTGGCGGAGAGAAGAAGATTGAAATCGTTGATTTGTAATTTTTTAAGAATTTTATTAACGCGTTGAATTTCAATGTCATTGCGTGATTGTAAGAATAATTGAAATTGCTGTGATAATTAAAAGAGGGATTTGCGACGGTATGTTTGGGATTATTTTAGTGTTCATTTGGTGGAGAGAGCTGCAATTTTTTTTTCTGTTTGCTTGCGAAGGGTAAGTTATTTTTTCCTGATATTTTCTGATTTTTGTAAATTTTAATAAAATCAAGTTTATTCTAGTAAAATTTAGAAAAATCAGAAAATATCAAAAAAGTTGACTTAATTGGCTTCTGAGCGACTCAATTATAGTCATCGAAGAACATTTCCTGCTTAGATTTGCAATTTCTTGTAGTAAAATTATTAAATACTGCTTACTTAGAGTAATTCGAGTGCTCGCAGGTTCAGGGTAGTTTCAAAAAATTACTTGAATAATTTCGGTGATTATTTCAATGTTATTCTACGGCAATGAAAGGGCTAATAAAGTTATTACTATAACAGTTAGTCCGGTATTTCTGGCAATTATTGCGTAGAAGCGGTTTTAAATTGTAAAATCTATCGAGTGTTGTTCGTGTATTGGATTCACCTGAATTTGAAGCATGAAATGGCAAAACAAAGCGAGTACGTTGTTGTACAAATCCATTTGCAAGCATCGCACGTTTTGAATTTTCATTCCAAGTGTTTTCATGATTCAAATTACACTGGCACGTTTATGTTATACTTTTTACGCTTATGCTGCCTGTCAGTATACATTTTTACATTTATTTTCGCACAAAAGTGTTTGCGAATGTCGTTTGAAGTATCTTTCATCAATGCAGATAACATTTTGCAAATTTATTTTAAACATTCTTCACAATTTTAATTCACTCAGACTACAAACTGAAGATGTCATTTTACAATCAAAGGAAAATTTAACTATTATTTGTACCTTCTCAGAATTATTTATAATTACATAATGAAGCAAACAAGTATACCTGACAAAGATAAGTCGTTCAGTTTGCCAAATCGTCTACGTAGACCGTTGAAAAAACAGTAAAATTTGATCTTCTCGATCGAAGTAGCAGCACGTGCAACAAAATGTACAGTTGTAATTTTCACTGCTGTTAGTTGTAAAATCAACTCCGTGCACACAACAAAAATAACGCGCTGCATATAAACGGAGATAATGGAAATCCATTGAATCGCAGGATGATACTTTTCCATTTTTTCATTAGAAATAGCCCGGTCGAATTTTTTAACCGCTGCAACAGCATCTTCATATTTTTTATGTCGAATTGCTGACACTGCATTACAGGTCACCATAATCACGAGATCATGGATAGTTTGTAATTTGACGAGAGTACAACTGTTGTTGTTCAATAAAGCACAATTTACTGTCGTAAATATGAAGAAGATTAATGCACAGTAGATGAGACATAATAGATAAGAATATGCACGTAGGAATCTTGAACTATCCATTGTCTCTCCATTAATGTTATGCGGATGACAACCATTGATGCGTGATGCATGGAGTATTGCTTGTATGTTTTCTATCATTTTGTTAAGCGGAATTTAAAATTATCGAAACGAGAATTTTTCAATTTTACACCGTGAACATTCTTCTTTAATTTACTTTTAAGGGTTACAACGTGAGAGAAGTTTGCAGTCCTTTTTGCAGCGAAGTTTTAAACATTAGAGATGTATTTCTCCGTTAACGCAGCTCTTATATAACACTATTTATCCGTCGTTCACTATTTATTTAGAAAAATGACGCAGTGCCATTATATGCAATTATCTGCATGCATGGTGCAACGTCGAAAGAAAATCACAGTTAATGACGGATAAGTTAGGATATTGCAAGCTATCGTGTCGTTTCATCTGCGGTGTATTTACATTTAGCACAGTAAAATTGGAGAACGTTATGTTCCGATGGAAGATTCGAGTAAACTGATAACGTTCTCTTCAACTAATTCAGCTGCTGTTAAGTACAGTACGGAGTAATTATTAATGGGGATTTTATGGCGTATGTAATTCTTTGACACTTCTCACTTTTTGCCAGCGCAATTTCATATTAGTCTTGAGATTTAAATTTTCCAAATTTCAGACTAAATTACAGTAAACAGCTGTACAGTATGATTTGTTTAATTGGAAATGATAGAATATTTCGCGACGAATTAACGTTGTCAAATTAATGTTATAATTAAAGTTCATTGGTATAAAGGAAATATCAAATTCTAGGTTTATTGCAAGTTGTGAATATTGAAATTGAAGTATCTTCTAAACAAATAATATGTAGATTAATACTTTTTCATAAAAAAATTTCAGATTAATCTATCGATGCATTCGAAATACTATGACTCCATTAAAAAAAATATTAAGTTGACTTCAAAATCTCGTTTATTACTAAATTTAGGTTTTAGCCGTAATTTTAATCTTACCACTTATTATCTAGATGATATTACTTAAATATTACCTAGAGTCATTACTATATCTAAATAATTTGTGAAATGAAAAGTCCACCCTTTTAACCAAGCAACACGTGCGAAAAATTTGTTAAATAACTGTAATTCCTTGTAAAACAATTTGAGCATTTGCAGTGAAACGATGCATACTGTATAAAAATTGGAAAAGATTAATGTAAACAAGTTTCTCGTGCTTTTCAAGCCGCGAAATTTTATATCTCCGTTTAGTGGTAATCTGAGAAATATTTCGAAAAAAAATATGAACGCACCGTAGAAATAATTCTGAGATGTGGCTCAGATGAGAGAAAAGTAACGAGACAGTGCGGGATTATAAAAGTCGAGGTGAAAAATCGTGGCATCTTTTGCTCGGCCGAGTTAAACAACCAGGAACGACATAATCTAAGATAAAGCTGAGCGGATCTTGGTCTCGAGATTATAAAGCCGCAAATGTGTAGAGGCATCTTCGCAAGGCAGGCCTCCTGGAATGAAATTTTGTGTTTGTTACCGGGAAAACGTTGTCTCATTACTTCTCCTCCTCTTCTACTTCTCGTGCCATTTTCTTCGCGGTTGGATTTCCTCTACTTGTCTTTTTTTTCCTCGTAATTAAAGAAATGCTCCGCCTGTAACATAATTTGTCGCTTGTAATTTCGAAAATTCCATGAAATGCAAAAGTGTCGGGAAATTTATAATCTAAAAGAGTTAAAGAGGTCTAAAAAGTTTGAGGGAAAGCGATAAAATTGCATTGCAAGGGAATTTCGATTATATAGTTGAATCATTCTCAGATAGAAAATGCTGAAATTTTGAAAAAACTGGAGATAATTTGTAAGAGCTGCGGGAATTTATGGAATAAAGTTTCGAGAAATGCTAAGGTGTTAAGAATGTGGGAAATTTGCAAAATCAAGATACTTGCGGTTACATACGCGAAAATATTTCACAGCTTTCAATCAATATTCAAATATCCTCCGAAGTACATTGTATTTTATAGTATAAAAGTTCTGAAAATCCCAAAAATTTAAATCAACAATGAAAATTGCACGTATTCACGGAATGAAGGCACGTGAAATCCCACGGTAACAAGAATGCGAAAAAATTGCAAAACCGAAACAATTGTAGTTAGATCCGCGAATAATTCTCTATTTCATCGATTCTCACTTCCCTTTTTAAATAAAATTTGAAAAATAAAGCGATACTAAATATTCCATACCTCGAATCCCCTGAAATTCGCGAAAACTCACGAAAACTCGAATTCACGAAACGGAGCTGGATGAAATTCCACGATATTAAAAATTCGGGAGAAAAATCGCAAAACCGAGATACTAGCAGCTAAGTAATTATTCTCCGCAATTTTCAAAGGTTTGTCCGCGATTCCCGTTAGCTTCATCTTCGCTTGCAAATACTCGTCTAGACACTCTTTCCACGATCGTTTTTGAATTCATTAAAATGATGATGCTGTTTGCGCCTCCGGGATTCGACGGTCCTTTATCTTCTCTTGATTTCTCGTCCATGCGAAGTCGATGAAACGCAAAGAAATTCTGCGATATATTCGTTGATTCACGATAAAGCAGGAATGTTCGAGAAAAGCGTGAAAAAAGGAATGGAAAGAGAAGGAGAGAAAAAGAGGCAGGACAAAGCACTGCGGATCGGTGATGTATACGTACATCGAGATTATGTAAAGCTAGCGCGGAGGGGAAGTTTCTCAGCAGTCAGTCCTTTCAGAATTAAATTCTGGGACGCCGGTTCGTTAAAGAAAAACGTGCCACGTTTCTCTCGGCATTCTACCTCGACCTTTCTTACAGTCGTTAGCACACTTCTTTAGCTGGATCAATTTTGTAAAGCATTCCTTACATCAGTGTTATATATTTATTTCTGGATGTTGTGCATTCTCAGGACAACATTCTTAATTATTGCTGATATTGGAAAAACAAGTAATGTGCTGCTATGTATGCAAAGTTGTTGAGAAAAATTGTTGAGCCGGTTGGGGATGTAATGAATTTTATGTGGATTAAGGTTAAACGTTAAACAATGTCGGGATAATTAGTGTACTGGGTATATGTGATATTTTGGACCAGTGTTCATTTCTTTGAAAGTGCTAATCATTTGAAAGAGGTGAAGGAGAAAGGAAGAAGGTTAATGATTCAATTTGTCTCAGCAGTCCCTTCAATAACTCTGGTCTACAAAATTGAACTTTTTTTTGCCCGAAGAATATTTATGCTGATTCTGATAGATTTTGTGGCGCTGAATACGAATCTGAAGCATGTTTGTCTCCATCCGATTCCATTTATAAGAAAATCAGTTTTGAAGAAAATGAAAATTTCTAAATTTCAGAAAGTTTGTATTTTAACCATAAGAGTTCTTAAAATTTTGTCTCCCGAATGTAATGATGCGTATTGCTTTAAAGCTACAAACATTTCAAAATTATTTATCTTAAAAATCAGACGTCCAGGAAAATTCTAATGGCAGGAGGCGATAGAGCAGACATTTTTCTTGAGAAAACTATAATTGAAAGTTCCAACACAAGTTTCGTTTTCGGCTGAGAAAAGAAAATATTTCCGCAAGACACAAGGTACCGTCAGTGATTCTCAGCGCAGCTGCTTGTCCATTAAACATCCTAAAATTGTTTATGTATTCAATATTTTCCAAATAATAGTCATTTGCGGAAAATTGTTGGTTCCACTATACCCCAAACATCTCCTACATATTAAAATTTCCGAAATTTCTCGAAAAATCTCAATTGAAAATCAAATGAAACGTAATGCGAGAACAATGATTAATATCATATAAAAATTGAATTACAAGGACAATGAGAATTTAAATACCAGATGCAGAAGAACACCGCAACAATAAAAGCGTCAGCACAATACCGTGCCGCGAAATATCGAAGAAGCTTCGAAGGCGAAGTGCATCCTGACTTGGAAAGGTTTATTTGACAAGCTCCGGTCTTTCGGGGTATGTACTTTTAATTAAAGGCACCAAGTCCGTTCTCCGCTATCCGTACAAATAAACAGTTGACTCCGAAAGTAGTTCTAAGACTATTGCAATGGTTTTAAACACGTTCCTCTTGATTTGTACTCGGCCATTACTTTTAATCCGTTTCTTCGTTCGTACCGTAATGTTCGGTGGATTCCATCGAATTCGTCGAAGGATGGGAAGCACCATGGAACGGAAAACTAATTCTACTTTTAATTTCTTGAGATTTCGACTCCTGTTACCTGTCTCTCTTCGTTTCTCTCTCTCTCTCTGTACCTCTTTAAAGGCTAGACGAGCAGGAATTCTGTAGGACTGATTGTACAGGGAGTTAATTTCCTTCGTATCGGGTAGCCTGTAATTAAAAGGGATTCATTACCTTACTTTTCTTCAATGAAATTTGTTCGTCCAACGATCGCACGTCTAACGGTCCCATGCACGGGCCAAAGTGTTTGCCATTTCGCAAAGGGAAAAAACATGCAAATTGTTAATGTCCATTAGCAAGTTTAATAGTTTACCGATTTTCGTCTCACACAGGTGTAACACGAGAAACGGTCGGACTTTTTAAGTAGAGCATGGAATAAAAAGAGGAGATATACAGAGGGTAAGGTTTATGTTATAAAATGATAATGTAATTGGTCGTAATGGCCGGCTGTGTGGCATATTTCTTATTAACACTTTGGCTTTAAGCTCTTCTAGTTATCGCACAATTAGACGACGTCGTTTCGCTGACCTAAATTCATAGATGACGACGTTACCGTGCTTATCCTTGAATTGTTTCACGAAACACGCACTGCAAATTTAATTAGATGGAATTGCCGATTTCGTTAGAAATCTACAGATTCATAGAAATGATAATTCAATTCACTCTTTGACTTACTGTGATCATTGTCCCATAACGGATTGTATTGGATGTCTCAACGCGAATGTGTAAATTGGTGTCTCGTTACAATTCAATTGGCATTCGATTTTGATTTTCCTGTGCGTAATGTTATTTAATAAAGCTTCTTTACGATGGAAAAACTGCAGAAAATATTTTAGATATCGCGCAAGATCATCGTCGGGGAAAATGTTCTCCTATTTGAATTCTAAATTGGACCATAGACCGATTGATTATTTGGTCAAATGCATACTAATCTCTTTTAATATGATTTAAAATGTTTTTCAGAATTATTTAATTTCTTATACATTTTCTTTTTGTAAATTATAAATAAAACTCTTACCTGCTACAATAAGAAAGTGAAGTAGTGCAATTTGGGATATTTGTGATCCAGATTACAAAACCCCTTTTCTCGGTTGAACCGCTGTCAGAATTTTGAAAATATTTCTTTTTGTTCAGGCACATGGTCTTAAAATCTGTTTCATTAAATTTATGTATTAGTTACAATGCCAAATCATTCTAAATTGTTTTTGCTAAATCAAAAACACTTCTTTGATTTATAAAGGTACTTCCTTAAGATACTTGTCTAAAAATATTCAAGAATTTATTACATTAAGTTGTCGTTATATATTCTGAACGGAGAAATAATTGGTATAATTGAATAAATGTTCAGTTTTCCATTAACGTAGCATAGTTACTAACTATGTTGCAAGAACGACGAAACTTTTTTACATTCTACATTCATTCATTTCTTACCAAAGTAGATGTTAACAAACGACGATGAAAATCACTTTACAGACGTACTTTAACTTTTTTCTTTATTAAAAATTAAAGGCATTTCTGAACAACAGATCACATCCGAAAAAAACAAACTTCCTCGGAGGGCACTAAACATCCAGCTAAATTCTTCGAGAGCCTTATCGATCGGTCTTCTTTATGTCACTGGGACCAAGTTTTCGAGTATCTCTTAACTTCGAAAGTTGAAGTATCTGTGGAAAGAGAAGCTCCTTGGAAAGTGATGGATGCGCGTCCATTGAGAATTGATTAACCCGCTTCTGAACTCTGTACTTAATTTCCTTTCCTTTGTACTTACATTCTCCGGTGAGCGTGTTTTCGCTGTCTTACGATATCCGAACGCCGTGAATTTTATCCAAACAGAAACAGTTGCCGGCGATAATCCTTTGCTTTTTACCTTAATGAATAAATCGCTCTCTGTAAACCGCTTAACGCACAAATAAATGATCGGAATGTGGTTGTTCTCCCGACGATTTTTTATCCTTCGTTTTATTTATACAGAAAATAATAGTTAAAGAATTAATATTCTGGAATGGCCGTTGGTGCAGTGCGAAATAAATGACAAATTTGATATTTCAACTTCTTGACTTTATACAAGGCGATCAAAATGACAAGATCAGTCATCTAAAAATGTTCTAAATTGATAGGAGAGACACGAAGTAACTATTTCAAAACCTAAATTATTTAATCATATTCTTCACCACTTGATTTTTCTTGACTTTTCTTTGCTAAAGTATTTATTCAGTATATTTAAATATAATATCTATAACGCAGATATTTTTAGCGTTAAACCATTTTTATCTGCACACATCACAAAGAAAGAAGTCGTCAAAGATGATAATCTGCTAGTTTGAATTATCTGGAAGTCGAAGCCTTCAACTTTTCAGGAAATCATAGCATCTCGTATCGATAATTTTGCACGTAAATTCTTGCGGTTTATTATCGATCCCTGTAGCCGGAATAACTAGGTTCCTAGTTTCCGAAATGGAATTCCAGCACCTTATTCGACTCGGTTGATTTTATTGTTCGGTTAGCCACGTCGGTTTATCGATTGTTTCGATTGGTTGCCAAAGCGAAAATAGGCGTTGATAATCGCTCGAAATTGTTAGTCAATTCTCTCAGCTTTATCATTCCTATATGAGTCGCTCAGAAGCCAATGCGTTTAAGTCTATTTTTTTTTATATTTTCTGATTTCTGTAAATTTTAATAGAATGAAGTTTATTCTATTAAAATTCAAAAAAATCAGGAGATATAAAAAAAATGGACTTGACCGCATTGGCTTCTGAGCGACTCATACAAAATTCGGGCACAGTGTTTCGCGGCAATCGGAGAATTAACGGCTCGAAGACATTCCTCTTTTATCGTTGATTATAAAATTCTTTTCACAATGCTCTAGAAAAATAGAGTTGTTTTATTAATGAATATAGGATGAACCGATTTTTACGAGATTATAGCGACGTTGTTTTGCTTCTCGGTGATTCCACGTCGGTGAACTGCTTGTGTAACGTAAATGAGGGCACAGAAACGTGCGGTCAATTAATCTCGACGGAATGTAACCAACGGGTAAAAATTTAATGCAACGTTGACGCGCGTATGTTTGCGTATACCGTTCGTGCTGTTGGCATTACAATATTGAAAGTTTTACATTTTATAACGTACCATTAAATGTATTGTTCTCATGGTATATTCATATTACTTTATATTGTTTCAAATATATCATTCTCATTTTACTGTAATTTTCAAAGCTTCAACAGAGTATTCATTTCAAATTGAATATCATCTTTCATGTTATATTTACTTTTTTTGTGCCAGTAATTATCAGAGAGAGATGTAAACTATATATTCTTCGTTCCGACCTACTTTGACTTTTATTTTTGGCTGGTTGTTTATTCCTGCGCAATGAGACAATTATCGCCACCGTTATACGGTGTGATTTATTCATCAACTTTCAATTTAATTTAATACAGACTACTTACATAATCACCGGTACATTTATTCTTCTCCAATATTTACACCCTTATTTCGCAGTACTTTAATTCAACAGAGTAATTTTATTCGTTGCACAAAATTAATTTCTCAATCGTTGAATTTCCATCCATCGACGTCTTCATTTCGACGATCCTTTGAAGAATAAAATTCTCAGTATCCTAAACAATGCTTATTATCTCCGTACAAAGAGACAAATTAACATGTAGAGCCGCTTCGTGGACTTAATAATGAGATTTCCATTGACCGGCCGTCTCTTTCCACTTAGAGTTTTTCTTCGCGCTCCGATTTTCCCCGGAATGTACGGATGCAGTTGGACGGGAATAATGAAAATTAAAGCAGCATCAGCTTAGTCTTGGATAGCTTTTTTCCCCCCATTCAGCTCTCGTCGCGGGGTTTCGCTGCATTCGCACGTATTTGCTTTCTGGCGCCAAAGTTATTATCTTCCGGAGCGTGCTTTATTTCCATTATTATTTTTCCCCGCTGTACTTCCGCCGGGCACACTCGGAACAAAGAGAGTACGGAGCATCGGTCTTACTTGAAAACTCATTATAATAATATCAGCTTAGAGTATACACATTGAAATGTTAATTCGTATTCACATCGGTCAAGTATTCCCGCGCTGCATCATCCCCATTCTGTTTCCACAATCTTCCTTTCTATCTCTGTATTTTTTTTTTTTTTAAATTTCCCTTTTTCCATTTTTTTTATATGCCTTTATATTATCGTTGGAGTATGCGATACTTCAACGGCACGCCAGAATTAATCCACTTGGCGGTGTCTGCTTTGAAACTCGTTAATGAAATTCTATCGATGTACGTGTACTGTGGAGATTTTAATAACATTCCTTTTTTTCCCTCGCAGGAATGCTCTGTATGGAGCCTTTTTTTCCACTCTTTTATACTTTTTTTAATTATCAGGATTATAGTTGCATCGACGACGTGGCTCTTTAGCGATTTTTTGCGCGGTGTTTGTCATTATTTTATATCCTTTTTAAATACATCGAGATAATTTATTTCGTGTGTGAAATTATCCTTGCTTCTACCATGGAATTTTTTTGCGTCGAATAGTGGGTAATGTGAGTCGAAATTCAATAGGAATTTGTTTGAAGAAATTTATATTTAATTGAATAGGTTCTTAAGGATTCATTTCTTTCGAGAAACTTATTATTTCTATGATTGCGTTAAGTTTTGTAAGAGCAGTTTCTTGGTTGTTATGCAACTTCGACAGACTTGTTTGACTTACGTGCTTGTTGCAGCGAATAATCATATGCTGAGCGGTTATAGTGAGGGACCAGAAACAAGGCTTTTGGGACGGAAGGGGAGATTGCTCTCGCACCGTCTATTTCCAGCATGTCGGTCCTGGAAATCTGAGATCGACGAATGACAACCGAAAATAAAACATTTCTTTCGTCGTTCACATGACGATGCAACGAATGTGCGGGTCTTTCGGCCAATAACGCGTCAAAATCGAAAATGCGTGAGAGAGAGGGATGTCCATACCCGTCGGGCGAATCAGAGCAAATTACCTCTCAAGTGCCTTGTTTCTGGTCCCTCACTATAGTTTCATTTTGTAGAAGTTACATTTTCTTAGTTTTATCCCAGAAAATATCCTTGAAGTTTTTTTTCGAATGTTCCTCTAACTCATTGACAATTTCTCCCATTGTGATATTTTAGGAATTTATAATAATTCAATGTTTTAAGAATTTCCAATATTCTTCAAATTTGTATAGTAGATTTGTGTAAAGTAATCGCGGAAGTATAATATTACATATTTGAATGTTATATCTTGAAATGAAACAATTGCTTGGGCTTGACACGATATAATAATTTAAGTGACGATCAGAGAGTAAAATAATGAAAGCTGTCTGGAGCAAGGAGTTTAATGAAGTTTCCTCCTCGATCCTTTACCGCTTTATTCTTTGTACCGAACGGCCGAAGTGCTCTTTCAGTTTTCCCCAGGTAAACGTAAAGTTCCGCGAAATATGAATAAGTTGTAAAAGATGTAAAGTGTATCAGGAAAGTAGAATTCAGAATTACAGAGAATCCTGCTTCGATATTCCTCTACTTTCGAGATTTTGCGAATCGAATGGCACTCGAGTGTACATGAAAATCTTTTAAAATATAAAATTCTACTCGCAAAATGGAGATGAAATTCGACAGATTTTTCAAGTGACACTTTCTACTACAAATAGCCCGAATGTACTTTATCGAAGAGAGATAAAGAATTTCGCGCCTGTTTGGCAATTCTGTCACACTTATCAGTTAAAGCACGATCTATCGGGCTACTAAGAGTTCAGAGAGGTCGGACAGGATTTTTTGATTTGAGAGAAACTTGAATAAGAAAGGAACCAAGTTGACTCGTAAAAGAAAGAGAGGAAAAGAAAGGGAGGAAGAAAGAAGAATGAGAGAGAGTGTCAGAGAGAAAGAAGGAGTAGGAGAACGACTCCTGATTGTACAAAGAGTTGCTTGAGAAGCAATCTGATTGATTGGTATGATTGTAGCCGCTCTGACGATGGTTCTTGAGAATCGCAAGCATTCTTTGTATTGTCCTCTTCTTTACAATCTGTGAGACTCCCTTACCGCATACTTAACTTTGATGTTTGAAAAATTTTTAATCCCGCGGCTACTATTTGTCATAGCCTCTGTGAATGTTATTTCCATTTTTGGTCTTCTTAATTTTTTTGTGGACCACCAGGTCAAATGCATTATATGAATATATTTTGTTATTTTAATACAATGTACATTTAGTAAACTGGATCCCAGCTTTTTCCCCGGCGACAATTAATATTTATGAATCGGTAAGATTAAAATTTGTCTCTGGTGAAACACTTTTATTGTAAGAATTATGAAGGTGGCTTTTAACCCTTTGCCCTACGGCTTATTTTGTGACTGTCTCAGCAACGACTCAGAATTAAATTGCTAAAATGAAAATTGGCGAGCTATTCTTGTTATGTTGTATAACTTAAGGTAATATTAATATCATGGAAATAATTTTATCGCGTTGCGTCTCGTTGATAATTTCAATTTTATAGTTTTTACGAAATTTGAAAATTTTCCTGTTTAAACAACGTTATGTGCATATTTTAAATATTAAAATGAGGAGGTCTGTTGGCTCGAAAGCTAAATCTAAAACAGGTTCTAGGCAAAATGACCATAGAAGTTAATGTCGAAAAACTACAGAAGAAAATGAAGGAATAACTTTCATTTTCACTCGAATCATCGGTCATGAACAATATATTACAAATATCACATATCACGGTTCCTATGTTTTTCTCACGGAGAACTCTCGCGAAAATACGTACGATATTATTCAGCGAAAATTACAGAAAATTCGCGAACATCATCATCATCGACTCGTTCTATTTCGTGCCGATACGATGTGCACTTTCCTTACATTCGCGTCTTTTTACGTAACGTGACGAGATGCCGTAAAAGAAAGAGAAAATTGCAGGCGCCATTTCTCAGCTTCCACTTTGCGCGTAATCGCCATTCCGTACGTGGCGTGATTCGTTTTAAAAAATGTGTTACATCTTTTGCATTTCGTACGACGGCGAACCTACATTTTCCCCGAATGAGGACGGGAAAACGCGACGTGGCTGCAGAAAGAATCGTAGGATTCGATGATTTATAAGATTGCAACCGGTAGGAGAACGTTTCAAATGCCGGGACACATTCGATAGAGCACGTTCGTTCATGCCCCACGGAAAAACAGCTTCAAAAGACACGTCAAACGGAGGTTGGTTAAAGAACAACATGATTGATCGGTGTATATACGAGTGCCCCTTTTTTTTTCCTGTGCTCTTTTCCTCGGCAAACTATCATCCGTGTTTCCTTCTTCTTTCGCTGCCTTTTTAAATAAACTCCGTGCAGAATTCGTGGAAATAGAGATCCTTCAATAAGACACGAATCTGCTGTATTAGCTGCAAAGATTTTATGCGAACTTCATGTTATATTAAATCAAATTCAATTTGATCGCATTTGGATCTCCTATTTGTATTATATTACGTAAAGCAAAAATTAATGTCGTTTTTTTTTATAATACAATGCGAAGGAATTTATTTGCAAAGAATTGGCCACAGTAGACCTCTGCTGTGATTGATTGAGTAGGTTTTAATAATTCATAATGAATCACACCCGAAATTTTCTCCAAGACACATGAAAAAAAATTCTTTTCGCTTCACTTATTATTTATTGAGTACGAGTGCAAAAATTGAAGAAATAATCGATTATATTGGGCGTATTTTTACGAAGGGGGACATTTTACAAATTATTTAATTCACAGATCTTGCAAGAAGCAATATTTTGCCAACAGTTCAATCAGCAGTGATAACCGCTTCGATATAAGTAGATTTAGAAATAATTCATTAAAAAAAATGCTCACACAGATCATAGATGCATTGAAAATGATATGATTCCATTTTAAAAAATAAAGTCGAGCTCAAAATCTGGTCCATTATTAAATCTCTAAATAAATACTATGCAAAATATGGTGTTCACCACAATAACTTCTATTTTTTTTAAACATCTCTGATGAGATATTCGACGGCTTTTTATCAAACAAAAGGTATGTCATGTACATTTGAAACTGTGAAGTTTTATATTGATACAAGAAACGCGCGAACTTACGACTCACACCAATAAATTTAAAAACACGATGCAGATTTTATCGCAACACTCGTTGAGCGATCATTCGTTCCATTTGTCGCGGCGTTATCGTTCGATCAAACATTCTAGCATCTGCAGGAAGATGCACGAAGACAAACTCGGCAAATAGAAGGAGAATTCTGGAATGCATAGAGTGATTGTAGAGAGAAACGAAAGTGAGGCAATTTGATTGATTGGCGCGATTGTAGGAGCGTTTGGGATTTTCTTCCATCCTCGTGAAATAAGGTGCGCTCGACTGACTTTGGAGAAAGAGATACGATTGGATTAGGTAATTGCGAGCAATTATTAGGCGCTTCGGAAAAATCTCTCGTACGAGTGTTGCTGCTTTTAAACTCGTCGATATCGTTATCTCCATCCTCCACTTAAGGGCTGACTTCCTTCTCTTTTGAGAAAACCGAAGTACTTTGAAGACGATTCTATTAGAAGCGATTGCAGCGCGGAAAGTTTCCTCTTGTCGTTCATTATTGTTTGATCGGCTCCTTATCTTTGGCTTTTATCAGCCTCTCCTAGATCGAGTGAAGGTGTAATGTCAGGGAGATTGAGAGAAAGATCTTGAGAAGTCGCGAATACTTGGAATATACATATTTTATTGAAAGACTATTTTTTGTAAAGGTGTTTGAATAAAAGAATATTTAATTAATTAATAAATAATTAATTACCTGGATTTTAAGGTGATTGACATTTGTATTTTTGTTTAGTTTTTAAATTTGAAATCGTGATATCACTCAAAAGTTTGGGAGTTCTAGTAATTGGAAGATTGTAATATGAATAATAGTGTATTTATTAAAATTTATTGAACTATGATAATATGCAGGTTTACCATTATTTGCAATAAAAATTCGTAAATCCTCGTCCGGTTAGATTTGAACTCAAAATTATTAGGGGGACCGGAAAGTAATGTCGTTTCTCCAGATATTTTGCTCAAAAACCGGTTGATTTTTATCGACCCGGGATTGAAAATTTGCACACTAGATGACAAAGGTTATTGAAAACGAGGGTGATTAAATCATTCATTCAAAATAAAAACTTGTAACAAATTTATTTGTTTGAAGTTAATGTAAAAAAACGTGACATTCCGGTCCCCCCGATAGAAATCTTCGTATCAATCCGAAGTTAGAAATATTAATAATGATAGGCACATAACAAATTTATTAATATCACCACATTTTTGAGGATAATCCGCTTTATCACTGTTCGCAAACGAACCTCGTGCATCCATGCAACACTGCAAATATTTCGAACTAGTGTAATCTGAAATTTACAAGTAATTTCTTCCAATCGTATAAATGGACACTTTACCCTCATCGGACTTGGATTGGCCATGATCGTACGGTTCGCCCGAAATTTCAGGAAATCTATCATAATTAAGGAAATTACAGCCGGTACAGGAGTCGGCTCGCTAAACTCTCCGCACTGTGAAATTGTGACGGCGCATTCATCTCTCGCATTTGACGTTCAATCGTGACGGGCCATTTGTACGTATTTACGGTAGTGCAATTCAGTGACTTAGTTAATTGGCTACGTAGAACGTGGCCCAGATGTGTTTGCGGTGACGACCCGATTCTCCGAGGATCAATTAAACGTCACTTGGCTGCGCCTGGAGCTGCATCCCCGCGTGCACGTATCAGCGAATCAGTAGATTCGATATAATCGATCGTTACCGTAAGCATGGATCACGACTTCGATTTATTGCCGTTCAACTTATCCCCTAGTCTGTTCACGATGACATATTTTATTTATCGTAATTGCAGTTACATAGAAAATTCAATTTAATCGTCGGGACGATGATGTCACTCGATCCTTGGTTCGTCCCGTTTCTTGCTTTCTTGATATTGCCATTTCGAGGGAGATTGGACTTTTTTTATTTCCCTTTGATCCAATTTCCTGATCTTCGTTCTTGTCCATAGTGCGGACGCGCGAAGACAGCGTTTTCGCGAATTTACGTTGCGAAATATGTCCGAAAAATCATGTCGCAGTTTGCGGGGTGGATATTTGAAAGAAGAATCGTCTTTTTTCTTGAGATTTTATTCTGGACTTTGACGTGGGGATAGAACACGGCGAATCGGATGAGAATCAGAACTCTGTATTTGTCGTATTAACATGAAAATGAGGATTTGATTGTTCGCATTCTATCGGTTCTTTTTATCGATCTCATCTTTTCTACATATTACAGGATGGCTTAAAAGTCATCTTTTCATTATCTATTAAAAATTTACGTTCATTCTCTTACAAGCAATAATTGTATTTCTTGGAAATTATTTTTAATTAGTTCGTAGATTATGTCCTTCAAATGGCCACAATTTTTTTTAATTTGACAAGTTGAATGGTAAAAATGTTATTAAGTTTTATAATAATATAGGCACTTTTAGGGCACACTGCTCGTTATGAAGCTCTTTATAGATAAGTCGAATAGATTTATATTAATTTTTCTATAGTAAATTGATAGTTTCTCGCATGAGGACTAACTGATTCGTGCAACGTTTATTTCACTTGTCGTTGAATGCTCGTCTGGTAATTTAAGGTCGTTCCAGGTTTCGAATGATTACTCGACGATCTTAATGTTCCGTGATAAGACAGGGAACAGAGTGGGTGAAAGCTCAGAAGTAGGAAGATGTCAGATATCTCGGTGCTCTTTAAATGAAGAAGAGATTGCGAACTTAGAAGTATATGCTTCTGAGATTTGGTACTCGACTGCCGGTGTTTAACTAGTTAGAACTTAACTAGAATAAGCACTTGTCCCTTCAAAATTAAAGTTGCATTTTACTGCTTTTTATCGAGGAAAAATATCGATATTCGTTCAAATTCAATCAGCATCGACCATTCTACGAATCCTGTATTACATATTGCACGTTTTCAAGTTCGATATACAATTAAATAAATATTGCAGGAGTGAACCGGTTCCTGATACAGGGTAAACTTAATTTCTGACAATTCTTTGCAAAACGTGCATTTGTGTCACAAATATAAAAGTGGTCTAAGTTAAAAATTTGAAAGATTGAATTTATCGCTTGTATCGTAAAACTACTTTGCAGAAATAATAAAAAATGGAACTGTTCAACGCTGTTGACACGTTGAACGCCACGGTATTTTGCTGGTTTCATCATTTCTACTGAAGTGAAAGTTTTTCTACTAAAATCACATCTTTACAAAGCAGAAATTTTAAAGACACAAATAGAGATATAGTCAGCAGGACTTTAACTTTTGAAAGCCAATATTTAAACACTTAATGTATTAGACAATTCATAAATGTTACAATTCAAAAGTCATATGAAATTTCATTGAAATCAATAGCGCCGGTCACCGGTGACCTCCATGGTATTCAACGTATTAATAGTTCTCACATTACGCAAAATTCAGTTTGCACCGTAAAACAAGAGTTTATCTATCTAGAAATGAAAAATAAGAAACTTAGACTATTTTCATAATTACCAACATATTTGTCTCTCAAAGTTTCTCAAAATGTAACTCACTACTTGCTTCTCTTTTACGCACACCCCATGATATCTGCAAGTACACAAATAAATAATTGTGCCTTCTGTAGAATCTTGAACCTTTTTCCTCACGTTTTTTTGCGGTTGTCTTTCGATGATTGTCGGGGATATTCATGATTAATATCGTTATTGAAGACCTGTACGTCTTTGGGTCTTTGTATTCCCATCGTCGAGGCAATATGCGTATCCAGAAATCCCGGGTCTCTGGTCCATAATCCACGTGGTCTTATAGTAAATCCAGGGCTTGTCGAAAAGGAAGGGAAAACGGGTGGAAATCCGAAGATGTCTTCGTTCGTCGGCACTCGGCCAACATGCAAATCCTTGGGGGGCGGGCTTTCGAGTTTATCCATATTAATGCTTCTAATTAAGCTGTAGGCAGGCCCACTCATGTTTCCTATATCTTGCTTCAGATGCCTTCGATAAACCGGCGAAAATATGAGATTCTAGAATTTGTTAAGACGTGCGGGCGAAAGTGTGCAAGTGGGAGCTTCATTTTCATTCGTCGAGTTATGAATATTTTATTCGAATTATTATCAGTTAATTGAAAAGGATTTGATAATATTCTGTATTCTGATATATTCATTTTCATTTGGCGACGGAATAAGCAGAGATCTCGGAGGATATTTCCAGTAAATATATAAAAATATTACCGAAGACTAATTAGGGTTATATAATGATAATAGGGTCTATTTGAGATTTTATTTTCTTATTCTTTTATTTTAGTGTCTAATTTTTAGGTTTTACTATAGATTAATCTTAAAATTTCAGTTTTGAAGGGTTTTCTTTCTAAATACATTTTCCATTTGACAAATTTGTTAACGCAACATACTCTACTAACGATTCTAGAGTTTCTGAAGTCTCTCAGGAATTTGTGGTATTCCAAAAACATATAAAACAATTCTCAAACTATTTCTACGTGGGGTATGTGTGTGAAGTTTGACTGAGACATTAAAAAGGATTTAAAAAATTCAACTGCAACTTGCAGAAGAAGAGGGGAGGGAAGTATGAACTAGGTTTTACTAGGGAAATAGTTTTAACATTGCCGCCCTTAAAAGGATCAACGTTTATCCCCAAGAACCACGTTTTATGGATCGATGTAGTCAACCATAGGTACGATTCGAAACCCATGAACCCGTTGTATTTTATCATCTGTCGCGAAACGTACATTTGAGAGTGCAGAAAAGAAAAAGCGTAGTCGTAAATTCATTGGTAACGTTTTAACATGGTTCCGAAAGCTGCGTTGCATGTTACAATTATTCTCCTAATTAATTACGCCGACTAAACTAAACGATGTATGGAATTTACGTGTGTCGAATTCTATATGAATACTAATGAATCTGTTATGATGACATACATTTACACGATAACACGTTGCCGTTAGTAGGATAGCTGAAGCAATTAATGCCATTTATCTTCATTAGACCCCTGAAATTCTGTAAATTTAATTTACAAAGGATAATATTGCATACAATAATCCACAATAGGCGATACACCCGTAATAGTAATTATAATATGTCTAACAACAATTCTTTCGGTCCTGTGAACTCATTAACCCTTTGCACCCTCCAATCTATCCTTCCAATTTTTCGTCAAGTAAGTAAAAATCATTTCGTAAATCTCTCTATCGTTAGTTACTCAATTTCGTCCAAATAGTACTTATTACAGTATTTCAAAAATATTCGACACACATCTTTGGTTCGGAGAACATTTGCAAAAAAAATCCGCCGCAAAATTATCTTCGACCTTGAAAGTTACCGTTAAATTTTTTAATTAGTCTCATCGCAACAAGATTCTCATTAATTCTACAAGAATATTTCAGAAATAACTTATCACGAAGATTCTGAACCTATAAATACCATCTTTAAACGTCATAGTTAACATTCGCGAATCTTCATCCAGTGATTGAGCGTACAGAACGTCGAGAAATGGTTATTTACCCTCTTCCTCGTCAATAACAAGAGCCGTCTATCCTATAGTCTCCTATTGTACCCAAGAGATTAAAATAGCTATGTGTTATTCTCAAGCACGCGTATAGATTGCACGCGAAACGTTCTCTGTGTAATGTGGGATGTAGATCTGGCAAGTTCCTTTCTGACCATTGTGATTTGTGGGCCATTATATACTTCAAATATCTGCTCCGTTTGAGATATGTGTTCCATGGATGTTGATAATTCCATTGTCAAAATTTATCGCATTTTCCTTGTAACGCAGGTCCTTCGTACTTACTTCTGTAAGTGTCGATACGAACAGGGTATGTTCGGATATTCTAGAAATTGCATTTACCGGAATGATGCATGGACGTTTCACCTTTGGTTCTGCTAAAATAAATTGCAGAGTAGGTTATTATTTTTACAGCGAGTATATTTAAAAGAATTATAACAGTTATAGGTTGAATTGTGGCGCGATTTAACGGAGATTTGATAAAAGTTTCTAAAGTTAGGAATGTTCATGACTGTATTGACGATTGTGTTGATATAGAAATGATTTTATGTCGGTGATATTCTGGGAAAAGGCTTTATTTAACACATGAGACATATAAGAATAGAATTTTAGAATTGAAACAATAGATTTTATTTGATTCCCAAATATTCACTTGAAAAGAGTTTGTCATTTAAATTATATTAGCTCGCAATGTTAACAAATGATTTCGATTAGTAAAAACATAGATGTATCTACTGAATGTGTCACCTCATGGTCCAACGGCCTATAGAGCTATCAGTGATCCAATTAAGGTATCTGTATCATTAGATAATCGATATTAGGTAATCGAGACGATATCCCATAATGGAACGCCTTTGGCTTAAAGATTATTATGGGTAATTCGAACCCACCTAAAACTCTGGTCTCGGATGAAATTACCATAGTTCATAAATTCAAAAATTAAAAACAAGACTATCACCCTTAAATATCATTTATTTATGGACAATTAACAGAGGGAAATTTGTCCTTTTACCATTTAAAAATGGAACGCTGCACGAGGTTGTTTCATTCTCTGGTAGGATTTAAAATCATCACCGTATCCTGTGCCGTTGAAGTAATTTGGAAGTTTGCTAGGTGCATTCGCAATTTTATACCGTCTTGTGGAAACTTCCTTGAACGAGTATACTAACTTTGACGTGCAATGTACATACGTGCATGGAACAAGGTATATGTATGATAATGATGTTGGTTAGAGGAAAAAGTTATACGGACAGGGCGTGTTTTACTGTCTGCTTTAGCATTAAAATCAGATTTTAGACTTTTATACGAAGTAGAGGGAAAAGAAAAGAATCGCAGTTCTCTGCTTCCACGAAGCAAGGGCATTATAATGGTTCAAGAAAGTACGGCAACTGATTTATCCTGGTATTAAGCGAAACAAATAGCGAATTAATTAAACATTCTCTCCGTGAAAGGACTCGGGGTAAAGTAAAAAATAACCCGCTCGGAATAAATACGGGATATCGATAAACGTAGGACGGCTGAGACCGTGATTTTCATTGGAAAAAGGAGGCAAAACACGGCACCGATATCGGATAGTGTAAAAAGTAACATTTATCAGCGCACTTTTAAGTAGTTTGTTTTCGTAGCTGCAGTACAACTCACGTCGGCACTAAAAGCTTTTCGAGACCGTTATGCTACGGGATAAAAATCCCGTATTTTCAGCAGAACATTTTTTCCTTCTTCGAATTCCGTGAAGGGTTCTCGTAGCTGAAGTATTTTCATTTGGTAACGTTCCCAGCAATACTCTTAACCCGTCTGTCAAAAGAAAATTGATCTTTTTCTCCTTCATCGTTTTAACTATGAACCTTGTACGTACAGAATATGAAAAAGTACCTATAAGTTCTAAGTGTCTCGTATAAATCGATCTAAGAATTATGCTCTGAACATCTAAGTTTTGTATACATCTAATATAAAATTTTGTTGGGTAATTCAAATATTCGAACATTAGTCAACTTAAGTCTCTAATCGATGCAATGTGTAATTATACAAATCATATAAAACAACTACTGTGCGAAGCTGGAAAAACGATTAGTAGAAGAAGCGTAAGTCTAATCAGTCAAAACTAATTACACCCAATTTGTTTTTACACGGTTTTGATTTAACACTGACTAGAAAAAAAATTGATTCCGTTTTTACACGATTTCATTCGATTTAGAATCAATTTAGATCGATTAGAAATTTATTTTAACTATTTTTTACAGGGTTGAAGGATATGGAACTAATCCCCTTTTTTCTGTGTACGTACTTCATGTCTTTTTTTACACGGTTTTTTTTTACACGATTTTGTCTGGAACGTATCTACCGTGTAAAAACAGAATTAGGTGTATTTGATTACCAATCAATTAATTAAATCGTATTCCAAAAAATTTAAAATGTATAGGCAGGATAAAGCATGCAGAGTAGTTCTCATATTCCTCTGCCATTTTGCTAGTCATCTTCTCGCGATCCGCCATTACAATCTTTAACCGAATCTTCCAGTAACATAGATGTTTTCTGTAACCATTACTTACATTACATTCTCAATACACTACTTTATTTATATCCTCATCCATCTGCCTCAGTTACCTAAATTTCCGACGATTTTTCTCTCCCCCTTTCTCCGTCCGCCTACGTTCGTATACTCACCCCCCGTACAAAGTCGCTCGTCTGCTCGAGGCTCCATATTTGTAGATACCCCCCTCGCAATTCTACTCCGATGTATTTTTCACAAATGAAGAAAACGAAAACGTTTATTCCCAAGGGCTTTACGAAGCCGCAGGCTCGTTTGAGATGCGGCGTGCGAGCAATTTAAAGTGGTATCTCTCAGTTGAGCACCTCGACCTGTGCGCTCACATTCTGATGTTCGCGAGTCCGTCTTGCGGCGAGAAAAGCAACCCCTTTCATACATGTATGCATGTCTTGGGACATGGCGAGCCGGATTTTATAAGGGATTTTATCCATTCTAAGTGAATTCTTTACGCTGCAGGCCGGAGGGTTTCTTGCAAGGAAAGCAGCTTGAAATGTTTTGTGGCTTAGGAACATCCTCTGGCTATGTTCGCGGTAAAACTGCGGCATGGAAAGATCAAGTGTGTTACATTGAAGGCAGACACTTGCTAGCGTGACGATGCTAGCCGGATTTTTAGGATTAGTGTTTTATGCATAAACTCTGGGCGACTTATTTATAATGTCTGTGATTTGGTGATGGTAGTTCATTTTAACACTAGAAGTACCGGCGTTAAATCTATCATATTTCAAAATATTAAATAAGAACTTCGAAAAAGGAGGAATCAAGAGGCGGAAAAGATAATCGATTCGGTGATTTATGTTTTTTAAGATGGTCGCAGGATATTTATTCTAAGACTCTTCTATAAACTTGGAGAATTTTTGGAAATAATTGTGTACCAGTCATTTTGACTGGTTTGGTATTTCTAGTGTTAATGAGGATGGTTATAGATAACCATTTTTGTTTGGAAAATGAATGGTTTAGTCGAGTGTACTTTGAATACTTAGATGGAAATATCTTCTAAGTTAATGATTTTTTGGCATAAGTAGGTTTAATATTTCTTTATGAGTAAATTACAAGTACATTGATCGATGATTCAGAATTGTACAGGTCCGATTTAGAAAATTATGGTGTCTTTCGATAATTTGGAACTACGTCTATTTGAATAGTTTAACACGTCATTTAATAGTCCCGTAGGAATTAAAAAATTATGCATTAAAGATTTTTTCGTGTTCCAAAACGTATAAAAATTAGTTTGCTTGCCAGCTTTTGGTGATTTACTCTCTATAAAATTACCATGAAGTTTGAAGCCAAAGTTTATCTGAAAAAAAAGTAAAGTCAGCATGGAAGTTGTAATTTTTATGGTTAGTACGCGACTGTATAAAATAACTAATACTCGTGAATTTTCTGAAACTCTATTTCGATAGAAAGTTACGATGTATCTATTGTTGGACAATATCGTTTCAAGGATGAATCGATTTAACAGGCTGTCCGTGTTAGTAGCTCGTATGCTTGATTTATACTACTTGGAATGGGCTATAAACCTGCCGAACGATGTAATCTTAATCACGTTTTTTTCTTTTCGTTCAACGGATACCTTTCCTGTATTACCCTAATGCAATTTTTCATCCCTCACCCTTGTGCAATTTAACATGACCCTGACATAACGACTAAATAAAATAAATTAATTGTTCTACAAGTACTATTACTTTTTCCACTGGAACACAAATGCGCTCATTTTTATTAGATTATTTAATACTTTATTGGCTAATATCACATTTGCTAATTGGATCGAGAAAAATTCAGTAAAATATTAGGCTTAAATCGTATTATTATTAGTAGTTAATCAAAGTTACGTCGCTAAATGATCTCAGTAGTTAAAACCGAAATGCAGAACAAAGAGAGAGTTTTCTTCGATTCTAGAACTACCGACGTTAAATCTATTATGTTTACATATACTAAAAAAATACTATGGAAAACGTGAAAGCAAGAGTTAAAAAATATTCTTAATACTGTAATTTATATTTTATACCGTAGGCGTGGAATATAAATTATACGGTTTCTTTACAAATTTAGAAAAATTTTATAAAAAACTAGGAGCCAGTCACTTTGACTGCGTTGGTAGTTTTAGTGTTAATCGCGAAATCTTACAAAATAAACGCGAATTACAATTTTTTTCAATTGAACACATATATGCTAATTTTATTGAATTATGCAGCAGTAGATTGGTTAATATCACATCTCGCCAAGTACATTTTCAAAGATTCGGTAAAAGTTAAGTCTCTGCTAACGAGGAAAGAATTTGAGGTGAATCGTAATCCGTGTCTTGAGAATCCCAAGAGAAAAGGTTCGATGTTGGTCGTGCAATGGGTGAAACTGGCGTTGTAATTGCGTAAAAAGAACAGCGGGTGTAACTGTAAACGAGTCGAATCGAGTAAAAGAGTATTGCGAGGAAACTTTTAAGTAGTTCGGGAAAGTTTCGCAATCGATACTGTCGCCAGAAACGGGCAGAGACATTTTCTTCGATTTTATCACTGAGAATAATTCTATCTACGAACGTTTGTCGGTCTCGTTTAAACTAATATACTTGCGCGAAAAGTTCAGTTCTTACCTTCGTTATATCTATCGGGATCTACTCGAACTGCGCCACTTTCGTATACTTATTAGATATTTTTCAGTTTGGTCGCCATTGTACTTCATCAACTTAATTCAATGGATCTTCAGTCTCCATCTTGATGGACGTTAAACAAATATTTAATCATTCTTACGAATATTTTTTCTAAGTAAATTAAATCTTGCAACTTCCTTAAAAAGGAGATCGAATCAGTTTACAATTTCGCCACTGATAATTCTAAGGGTATATCACGTTGACCAACTTAAATATAAAGCTACTTGCTGCTGCTTCAGAGTTCTTCAAATAAACTTTTAAACGATAAAAAAAATATGAAGTACTACTTCACCCAAAACTCTCGATATTTCATGAAACATTCGATGGAATTGCTCATATATTTTAAACCACAATATCGAAAACTTTTTCAATACATATCGTGCAAAAATCCCGGTTTAACACAGAGAGTACCGTTTTAAATTTTAACACTTGCACCATTTAATTCAACGTAGCTTAACACGTTCGCGAACGTGAATGCTATAACATCCATTTTCATCGCAATGTAGAATGACATGAATGCTATAGCAAATGATAAAACCAATTATAATTCATTTAATCTTATATAACCTTAATTTTTTGTAATTATTATGCAGTTTAAAGTGATAACCAACTGATTCATTGAGTATTTTCATATTATTTTATTTTTTCTTCGTGTAGTTAGAAGCGTAAGTTAGAAGTGTAATACTTGACTGTCTATTTTTCCAGCTCACTGAAATTTTTACTGTCCGCGAACGTGTTAAACAAAGAATTATCAGTTCGATTCAAAGCCTGTCCAACATTCAACCAATTAACAGCTCCTTCAAATATCACCTCAGCGATTACCAAATATCTCCGCCTCGAAGTCCCAAAACCGAAAACGTATCTATTTATCCAAAATTCATGGTCCCCCTTCACGCTGACCAATAAGTGCCGGTTCAATTCACAAGCGAGAAACACTTGCTGGCAATTTCGCTCGCCTTTAATTCCCGGCAAATTCTCTGCGGCTAAAGCTGCCTTCGAGCCGTTCTCCGTTCCGGTCGAAAGGACCCCGTGGAAATTCTCGAAGTGGCGATAGCAGGAGTGGATAAAGCGGCTCTGTCGCGTCTTCGTAGTTGCTACTAGCTGATGGAATTGCACATGCCCCCAATCAGGCTGCAGGTGCAGTTGCACACGTATCCGGGAAACTATTCGGCAAACACGGATCCCAGGTTGAATAGCAAATTGCACGAGTATACAAGAGTCCCCGCGATGCTCACGAACGGGCTGTCTCGTAATAATGGTTCCACGGAGAAACGTGACTCTTCATCGTCTGTCGCGTGTGCGGCGGGATGAAAAACAAAATGCAGATTTGGTCGCATCCATGGCCTTTCTGTTGCGGCGTCCGTTCTACTCGGAACGGTGAACAAATGGTAATAACGCAGGAGGATTTGTAAATTTAATTAACAACGGGATGAAGAAATAAGGTAGCATTCCGCGAGATTTCCATGGTACGCAATCTCTCGTGGTAGTTGTGCATTCAGGCTTTCTTGTTAGGTTTTACAAAGCCTGGTTCTCCGGTAATCATGGCGTAGCTGGGCAGAAAGGTTGATCGCTGCTGAGAAAATAAATCGTTGAGTGACGGCTTTTTGCGAGATGTCTTGTCTTCGAGAGCATAGAGTGTAAATATTAGTTGAGTCGTTGAACGAGTCTCTGTTTATGTGGATCAACGTTTACTTTTTCTACTGGAACAGACTTTGTACGCTCGTGATGGAACGACGTGGTTTGTTTATATTTCGGTTCGCGTTATCAGTTTCTCTACAAACTGTACTATTTGTGTTGGAAGATTCTGACGGTAACGTATCCGTTCTGGATCGTTTGCACGATCAACGATATCCGGATCGTCAACGAGCAGTAGACACTAGACTAAAGAGTAGAACGACTTCTATTCCGAGTGGTCCGTTTCGGTCATTGCACAATTACAAGTTATGGCGAGCGTAAAACGGTGTTTGTAAACGAGTTATGCTGCATTGAAATCCTGCAAACAATGGATGAGTCGAGTGCGTATGTACTCGATTATTCACATTGCATTCTGTGGAAAACAAAGTGCCGTATGAAATAATTGAATACGCGATAAAATTCATTTCTGTAAATCCCTTCAAAAGTAATACATTCCTGATTGTACTCTATTTTGTTGAATCAAAGCAGGTTGCGGTTCTTTGACGATTTAATTGTTCGAGTCGCGGCGCACAGTGGCAGAATCTGGCTGAAAAGTGCCAAACAGCGCGGCGGCGCTTCATTGTCTGTGGCGGTTAATACATTTTTTTCTCGACGTGGAATCCTAATTGGATTAATATCGTAATAGTATTATAATAATATTGATATT
The DNA here is from genome assembly GCA_963989415.1 of Cerceris ruficornis. NCBI lineage: Eukaryota > Metazoa > Arthropoda > Insecta > Hymenoptera > Crabronidae > Cerceris > Cerceris ruficornis. The sequence continues at coordinate 10,005,993 of OZ022523.1, forward strand.
ATTAATATGTTAATATAGCTGGAAAGTAGATATGGATCGGTTGAAGCGTTTGCCTATTGGCGAAGCCCCATGAACTGGGCGTTCTTGAGTGACCCATGCTTACAGTGGTATTAATATATTAATATACATTTAAAACGAAGCACTTACGTCCAAAATAGTCCTGCAAAATCGAAATAGACATAAAATAACGTTACTGTGAATTGCATGACATCTCATAGCCTTCAATTTCATCGATATTCACGTGAAACCGTTTGAGAATCAAGGCAAGAGGGACAAATTTATCGTATTAATATTTTCAGCGGTGTCAGCAGTTCAGAGTTGGTAATTTCGAAGGCGATATAGCGTGAATTTCACGATGTGAATCGGGAATATCTTCCTCTCCTTTCCTCTCACTTTCTCCGTGTCTCTCGTTCTGCGTTTAGGGATACGTAATACCTCACCCCATTACCGCACAGCAGTGGTGAGCCTTCGGGATTCGGGGGTTGTATATGGGGCTTATGGAGCCTGCGTTCAACAGTGGTTTCATGTGCATGCACCCCGAAACATCATTTAAGTAGAAGCATCTTCGGTTGTCTACGAAACTTCTCTCGCGCCCTTAGCTTCCATGGTACTTTACTGCAGATGGAATGCAATCTAATAAGTTGGGAAGAATGTGTGCGAAGTTTCAGGCAGCATTCAAATTTATCTAGACGATCAATCCCTCCCTGATTTCACGGAGTACACTTTTCTCCTTGGTTGTTCTATAGAATTTAGTTTCGTCCTGGGAATGTATATCATCTGTCTTGTAACTTCTGGATTGCAGTTCCTATAAGAATTTCTTGAACTCATTTAATGTGTCAAAGAAAGTTTGATTGCAGCACGTTATTGACAATTTAATTGAGAAGAACTTGTGTATTTTGTATGATATTACTGTTCAATTATCATTGAGGATGAAAATTTGCCGAGAATATTAAATTGTTGTCGTATTAGTGCAGTGTATGCAGAAGTTGCTTAAATTCTTTGGTTCTACATCATGGCGAATGATTTAACCCTCTCTAGTCCGCTATTTTTGCTGTGCTTAAAGATTAGTTACGCGGCAGCACATTGGCAAATGTTAAGAACAGAGTTTCAAGTAAAGAATTTGACTTGTCTTCTTTTAACTTGACTCAAGTATTTAATTACAAAGAAGGTTTATGACGTTGAAGAATTAACGTATAATAATTAGTACAGTTAAAAAAATGATTTCTTAGAATGGAAATACAACTGTGTCTTGTGTTACCTTAAAGTCACAAGTGCCTATAGAGGGTTAGTATCGAAATTACGAGTGAATAAAGTTAAAAAATAAATTTAAAAAAATTGAACGTTGAATGTTACTTTACACACGCATCAATAGCAATATTTTGTAGCAAGCACGTTTTCCCTCCATCTCTGACCTGCATATATTATACACGGACGAAAAGCATAGCGAATGTCGGTAACGGAATACTTATTTCATCTCTTCCACGGCGAATCTCATAATCGTTACCGAAGGAATTTTCATATAAATTCCCGACACACTGGCAAATTTTCCTCCAAAATCTCCACACGGAAAATGCAACGTCGTGCATTGCTTCGGCACTGCATGCCGGTACGTTGTTTCAATAACATCCACTCAATTTTTTCACTTCAATCTACCCACCCCCGTCGTATTTCCATCGTTGAATGTTACTCCCGAAAGAAAACAACGTACAAATAGAAATAATACGGTTATTAAACCGCGCGAACAAACTCGCTTTTTTTTGTCCATTCGAACCTCTCTCGTCTAACGGTAAACATCGAACATTTCCATGCAGCCTGACTCTGTTTTGCACGGCTGTATTTAATTCTCTCTTCCCTTTGCGAGGCTCATCGCCTACGTACCCGAATTTCCATATAACGCCGCGCAAACCTCGCACTGCGACAGTTTAAACAGAGAGAGAGAGAGAGAAGGGGCTCGCAGTGTGCGAATGCAAAAGAGTAAGTGGATTTTTGTTAGTTTTCGCGCCACTGCGACGCGGAGGAGTGTCTCTTTTATTTTCTATACCTACCAACCCCCTCCCTTCCCCCTAACTCCATGGTTATTCATGATCCCGTGGAGGTGGAAGGCAGGAATTACAATACCGACTGACACGGGCGATTTCGCTCAAGTGGAAATTACGAATATCCCTCTGGTTATTCATAATCGATTTACGAGGCGAGCCAATAATTCAGGGACGATTTTCAAGCAACGATTTTTCTCGCGTGCCTCGTGCAGTCGACGGTGAAATTTTGTTGCGTGCTTTGCTTAGCTCTGTGAAACTATTAAATCGTGTCTACGGCCATGGAGGAACAATGGCTGTGCGGCCATTTGTTTACGTTTGTATATAAATTCGCGGTACGACTTTGCGTCGGTTTCGCGTTGTTTTTTTTTTCGAAAGTTAAAAATTGAAGTTTGAATTTTTTTACGACGGTAAATAATAGAGGCGGGCGTGGAGTTTGGTTGGGCAGTTTTTTTTAGATTATTGTAGATTTGTATGGGCTGGGAGATGGGGGTTTTCAATGTGTTGAGGCACTGTTTGGATTAGCAGCTTTTCGTCAGCTTTGGAACGAGAGATTTATGAAGAGTGACTTGTGAATGGCAGTGGGACGTGGGATTGGAATGCAATTCTTTGATAATGGAAGATATTTTTGGTGATAGAAGAGAGATATACTAGCAAGATTAGTTTTTTGGCGATCCCACGAGACGGAAATATGACCGTCACACTTTAATAAACGAAGATTCATATTTTTACCTTGAAATGCCTGAAAGGGCACAAAGTGACGCGTTGAATAAAAAAGATTCACCTTGCTGCGACAACTAGGAGTCAGAAAACAAGAGGTCAGAAACTTTACCGACCGGTATTTAAGCACTTTTTATTTGATATTCAGGTACTAGTTGATTTTTTCTGCAAGCTCCCATATTTTTATACCATTTTGAAAACTTAGCGTTAACCATTTTGAATCCCAGATGACTGTCTAATTTCGAAAAGCATAAACTTATAAATATAGTGACCAGCGGTAGAAGTGGAAAACCCCTAAGACAATGCAGAGTTTCTACAATTAAAATAAACAAGAAGTAGAGCAAGTTTTATCTGTAAATGTGTAATGTTCCACTACACAAAGGTGACTGTTTTAAGCGGTATCATAATGTAAAAAAATATTAAACGATTTCTTATTTAAAAAATATCGTTATATAGATTATGGTATATTATGTAAATATTAAACTGAAAGCGATTGTAATAGATAAAATAAATATTGCTTAGCACTAATCAAAGATTTTATTAAATTTGTCAAAGCCGAAAAAGAGCCGGTGCCAGACTTCGGGGGGTCAAATCTCGCTTGTTTCTCTGCCAATTTCGACGCGTTTTCTTCAATATATTCTTTAAAGTCTAAGCAATCGATCTAGTTCAATGAAACAATTTCAGCACGATCCATTTTTCCGCTGCACCCCACAGAAATTTATCTAACAATGACTCTTCAACAATGAGAGAATATTTACACCGATCTCATCGGTGATGAGAATCACTGGCAGTACCTTTTACTCTCGCGCAGTTATTTCACTTTTTCTTCAAATTCCTACCTAATATTAACATCGATCCAACCAAAAAAGAAATCTCCTCGAATTCTCCATCGATCAATATATAAAAAGAACCATCCGTCCTAACAGTCATAATCCTATCTCCCGTTGAGCGCGACTAATGTCACCATGGTATAAAGTGGTTATTCAGCGCGATCCGAATCCATAGATGTTTCCAGGCCGCTGCATATTCATAGTAGAGTTCGGGGCTTCCACGTTCGATAGCCAGCAGCGACGTAAAATCGTCGTCGGAATTGGGGAAAGGGATTGGTTCGCCACCGTGGTGTCGGAGAAGCAAATTCAGGTGGACGGACTTTGGCGAAAGAGGACACGGAGGGGCGAGAATGCCGATACAAGAGGGTAGGTTCGCTGGTATTGGGAAATACGAGAACTTCCTACGAGCAGTCCGTAGCAGCTTTTCCCCCTGAATTAATGGCCATTTGCTGCTGAGGACGTATTTACCCGATATTTTACTTGCGGCTCGGTGCACGAACGCGCGCCAGCTCTAGGAAAACGCGCATTGGAAAAAAGTTTAACCCGGGTCTTCCAAAGCGACAAAAAGGTACCGTCAACAGTTGTCTCAGTCTTTGTCCGACGTGGCTTCCTTCTCTCTTTATCGTTGCCCTTTGCTACTATTCTTCTCGTTTCTTTCTCCTTCTTTTTTGCAAAGTGCTTTCGCTTCTTTTCGAGGATTGAGAGACGGGTAGATTGATCAGCGTTTGGTGCAATCGCGTATGGGAGGGTCTCTATCTCTTGAAACGTTCGTTGACGCAATGAAGGATGAAATCGCATTTCAGGGAGCTCTCTTTGATTATAAAAATGCGAATAACGGAGGAATTTTCTTGGAGGATGTTGAAGCCTTGGAAGGTTTTCGATGGTCGTGCTTTGGAGCAACTATTTCCTTTTTGTGTTAATGCAGTTTCTTGAGCGCGTGAAATAAGGTCGCTTATAATTACCATTTTTCATTGCGTAGAATATCAAAAGGCCAATGAGTATGAATTTTTTAGATTTTATTAGGTTATTCTGATATGTCCTATTATCCCAGAAACCAGGTAATGCGGTCAACGATCTAAATCGCAAAGAATCCGAATTTTTCATACCGTCAAGTACTTTAATCATGTCAGGAAATGTGATTAATATCCCATCAAATATTTCGGGAAAATTATCGAGAAATTTGCCATTCAGGAAGTTCGAAGGCATTCGCAGTAAATTTCATGATAAAATTAGCGAAGGTTGAACGTAAAGCCGCGGAACGGCGGTTTGCGCTGTCACATGAAATTTTCACGTTGCAATACTGTCGGCGTATCAGTACGGTGTAAATTGCTCATAAATATTTTCATTTAATTTCGTAAATGAAGCTGGACTCACGTTGATAACGAACCGTCAACTCCATTGGGAGAATACGTTTATAATTACACTGAAATTGTGACCGCAAGCTTGTGCTTTCATTTTCGAAATGACACGGCCGTAAAGTTTCCCGATGCTTTTTCTACAATTTCGAAATACTCAAACGAAAGGGAGGAGCGGTAGAAATGTAAGGCGTCTATACGGACCGAAGACGGTGAAAGATTTTCTCACGACACGCGGAGAAAACACGATATTTCATGGTCTTTTGTATGGAGTATTTAAGTGCGCTTTTGATCAAGGAGATTTTGAATTTCTATGGTCCGCTAAAAGCGTCAACCTTTTCGGATGGTTCATATTTCTCCTTATTATACGCGACTTTGATATTGAATATAAGGGTATCCCTCTGACGAAGTACATTCAGGTTGTAAATGGATCGTAATTAAGTTTTTACGTCAATATTACTGCAAAAAAGCAGTCTTTCTTTATTCAGGAAAAGTTACTACCCTAAAACCATAATTTTTCCTACTCTATAATTAACACGAATTTATATTAATTGTAGAATGATATTGTTACGTCCGTAACAAACTTTATTCTATCTCCCATGAGCATTCAGGGACAAATTCCATAATTTAACCAAAAACGGACCAGCGATCTTGTCCGTCGTAATTGTGCGTAAATTGACTTATATCACTGACAACAGTTTTCCGCAGAATCTTTACCATTTTCTCGATTATGAGTCTTAAATTCGTTTCGGGCGTAACAACATCATTACTTAGTATTTCTTTTCCATCGATGTAGCCTGAAATTTTTAAATATTTTCAATTAATTTGGATCATATGCAGTCAAAAAGCTCTCACCATAACATTCTATTTGACTAATCATCAATTATTTCGATGACTCAAAGCCAATCTAAAATTGTGGTAGCCAGGCGACATTATCTATTACCATCTTACAATAGTTCCATACATCATACACTTCCAGCTCATACAGAACATTTTTTTCATCCACAAGTCAACGACAAGCCACAATACGTTAAACTACACCCACACAACATTACAATATTCCCAATACAAAAGACACATCCCCCCAGACGATCCCATCGCGCAACACGTCTCCTACAAAACCGTAAAATCAAATTAGACCGCGAATCGCCGCCCGCCGAACATAGATGCCGAAAACCCATAAATCTCTCCCCGGCAATTATCTCCGACGTCTCTCGTGACTCGATGCTTTATCATCCGCTTACGTGCCGTCAATTCTCGACTCTATTCTCTCCCCGGCTGTTATGTAAAACTCGGTCTGTAACGAACCGTGTAACGTTCACGTAGTGCGACACGGAGCGCGAATTTGCACCGATGGGGAAGTAGAGGCGGCCTCCAGTGGGTGAGGTCGTCTCTGGTCAGACACGGCTGACCCTGCTCTCTGCTTTTACTACTGGTGCAGAGGTATGCGACCGCAGTTTCCACCCTTGAGAGTGTTCTCTCTCTGCTTTACCGCAGAACGAAGTAACTATATCCTACCGTTCGGTACGTCCCCCTCGAAGGTATGAATAAATGGGTGGTTTGGATTTTCGCCGGTCTTTGCCGCGGTTTCATTTTATAACTACGCACGCTCAACGTAACTGGCCGTAATCTCGTTATTTCTTTACCACCTTGTTGTTGGACGTTTTCGGCTTTCGCTTTTGGCATTTTAACCACTTGCCTTAAAATTTTATTTTGAAATTTTCAGCTTAGGGTGGTACTTGGAACTTTGAGAAAATCGATTTTTCTTGGGATTTTCTTCATGTAGATATCGTGGAGAATATGTTTGGCGAAGGATACGCCGGAATTCGGAGAAATAATGAAGATATCGATATTTATCCCTAAAACTACCGGCGTTAAATCTATTATATTTAAATATATTAAATAAGTACTTTGAAAAACGGGAATCATGTGGTGAAAAAGATGATCGATTCGGTAATTTATGTTTTATGAGAAGGGCGTAGAATATCTATTTTGTGACTCTCCTATAAAATTAGAGAATTTTTGGAAAAAAATTGTGTACCAGTCATTTTGACTGGTTTGGTAGTTCTAGTGTTAAGGAGCACCGTTGTAGACTTTCCCGCAGTTTCGCCGCTGGGTTTAAACGCGTTTTTCTTGAAATTATGTTTTCGGACATGGCTGACATAATATTTCGAGACACAGCTGTCCGATTGACTTCAAATTTGATTATATTCTTCGCCAGACTTGTCGCTATAGCCGTTACAAAAATCTTTAACACTAACCGTACCATGCGCAGTCAAATGGCCGATTCAATGAAATTAAAATATGTAAATTCTTGTATTAGAGAGTAAAGGCAGTTTGATACGTTCTTTCCTGTATTACCTTGACGGTCTTTTGCGTTTATTTCAGGAAGGTATCATCGTTATTTTATATCCGGTCAAAAGATTTGCAACGTTAAGAATACGTGTTCATAAAGTCGGTACAGTTAGTGTTATCTTAATTTTTTTTATTTTTTAATATGTTACAGGTTAAAGAATAAGCCGAAATAGTAAATTTTAACTTTAAAGCTACATTCATACTTCTCAAGTTAAGAAGACACGCAATATTTCTACATAACTCCACTTTTTAACTGAATCGAGAATAACTGGCTCACACAAAGATCACAGAATGCGAGCACTGAAAAGTGACAATTAATACAAGTGACAAATAATAAATTTCTACATTTCTTATAAATGCTGTTTTCTGCATTACACAGTCAGCAAACGCATAAAAATCCAGGCCACAGTAAGCTTTAATGGACAAAGTGAGAAAGATTAATATTATTCCATTGAACGAGAAATTTCTCGTGCACGATTTGTAATCGGATGAAATGTTTTTTGTAAAACATTCCCGAAAAGCTCGCAGATATTTCAATTTAATTTTGTCATTTTTGCAAAATTAAAATAGCTATCGTTAATCACAACTCTAACGTATGATATTCGCAGTTGACACAAGCACCGTACAACGCGTTCCATTTTTCAGATTGACAATCGACTATTCTCTATTCTCCGGAAACTCTGCTATCTCCTCGATTTTAGACCCAGTTCTTTGTAAAGGAATCGCGTTCAGACGTATAGGAAATTCTCGAAACAGCGAGGACACGGCGAAAGGAGTTCGCGAATTCGAAAGTCAAAGATACTTTTCGTTTCCACGCCCCTGTTGACTGTGCAGACGCTTTTATGTCTTCCGTTTTCATTTTCTCCCTCGGAATATTCCCGTTTTAGGGATCGGATAGACGGTTCTTGAAAGCACATGCAAAGTGGTTTAAGATATGGAACAGATATGTGTGCCCTACCTTTATACCCGTCCTCTTTAACCCTCTTCGCGTCCTTATCGGCTTCTGATCAGTCGAGCCTGAAATCGAGACAAGATACAGACTCATGAGCCATTCGCCCAGGTATCGGCAATGTTCTCCATTCGGCTGAATCTCTAACGATACTTTCAACTGCGAATATTTGGCAGAATTTCAGAATTTTTTCTCCGATCTTCTATATCGTTGGATCAGTTTGCCGAATAAGCAGAGAGAGCGAATAAAACGAAACGAGAAAGTCCACTGAAATATCATGGAATCTACATAAAATTATAGAACACTAATGTAGAGAGATTTCAATTAAAGTGTAACTATTTATTTCATGAGAATTTTATCAAACATATAAAATACTTTCGTTCATTTTATTCTTCCTTTGCTTCAATTTTCAGTAGATAAATTTATCTCGATATTTCCAACAATATTTCTCGACATCCTTTTTCCAATACCTTTGACAGAAAGAACCATCGTAATACGGCTAATTAATTACACGTGAAAACGCCCGGCATAAAACGTCGCTTTTATCATCTCTCATAAATACATCAAACCTTACATTCATCCGCATAATTGCATTCCACCGTTGTCGCTACTTTCGAAACAAATTCTCCGCGATATCCAGGAGAACGTTCTCCTTCCATATCTCTCACCTTGTCGCGGAATTAATTCTGTCCGAACAATCAAATCGGACATTAACGCGCGTACAAAAGAGTCGAAGCATCGCGTGAAAATAAAACCAGCTTTATTACCTTGAAACGCGACATCGCCGAGACCGTAGGATCGCAAACACGCGAAAAATCATATTCATAGCCAGCTTATCTATCCACTCCTCCCTCTTTGAGCTCGGCCGTTCATGCGTGCGTTGGCGAGAGGAGGGGAAAAAAAGAGGAGACAAAAAAAAAACCCGGTCGTTTGCAAATTCGATTCGGGCTGTTGCGCGAAGCGTAGCCGCGATAACGCTTAACGCAATCTGTCTTCGTTTGTGCCATTTGCCTTTGACGCAGTTTCGCGAGCATTGACGCTACAGGCGATGGCGCGTTTCGCCGGTCGGCCGAATGCTCTGCTGGACACTCAGTTTCGTATTCGAGAAATAATGAAATTTACCCGTTGAAGCGGGGAATTGTGATTAATGAGACGTGCGCTCGCACGTGAAAATCCGATGTAGCCGGTCGTCCACGGGCGAATGCAGGTTTCGCATGCATGTTCCGAAGCGATATCGTTTGCCTCGTACACGAACGACGACAGCCGTGAAGAGGATTGATAATAAAACGCTCAAATGAATTCTGCGCTTCCAAGTGATTTCGATGCCTCGTTACTTTCGCCGGGATATCGTCTGTGCGAGTAGTTTTATCGAAGATCGTGTTTGGCATTTGTTTTCACGGGAAATTGGAATTGGAGGAAGAAATGGAGCTTTTGAAGAGTTATGGGGGTTAGAGGGATGGTTAGGAGTGGTTGTTTAACACTAGAACTGCCAACCGGTCAAAATGACCGGTACACAATTTTTTTTCAAAACTTCTCCAAAATGGAAAACTCATAGAATAAATATTCTACGTCCATGTCAAAGAACATGAATCACCGAATCGATCATCTTTTCCGCCTCTCGATTCCTGTTTTTTCAAAGTACTTATTTAATATGATAGACTATAATATTAGGTTGGTAAGAAATTAATGTCGGTTTTAGAATTTTCAAACTTTGGCGCTTAATTTTGAGACAGCCGTTCATTTTAATTTGTTTGTCTTCTTATATCATTTTAGAAAAAAGAATGTTATTAAAAAACTTGTTTCTCCTTGGGAAAAATGTGTAAATTGTGATGGAACTTATTTTGATTAAAAAAACTTCCCATTCTCAACATGTGTATTTAAAGATAAAGTTTGAAAACCGACATTAATTTCCTACCAACCTAATAGATTTAACGTCGGTAGTTCTAGTGTTAAGTTGTTGATGCTGAATTGACGGGGAGATTGTTGATTGGAGGGCGAGTGAATTTTCTTTTTTAATTGTGTCGGTGCTTTTTGGAAGGTTACAATAATTAGTTGAAATTTGTTATTATGGTAGATAATGTGGGTCGGTGTAGAGTTTTGTTGATCTGATTTTAGATTTTTTAATGCACTGCCCGAATTTGTAGCTTTCGCGAAATGGGTAGGTCTTTGTCTCGAGCAAAGAGTTGAGTTCTTGGCAATGAGAAGGGTATGCAATTCGTTAAACGGTTCATTTTTGTTTTAACGAAATAGTTCCACCATATTCAATTTTTAATTTAAGGTAAACTCAATTTAACTATTTTTTTTACCTGGATCACAATTGTAATCAACGATGCAATTAAGACACTGTTGAGTGAACCTTATCAGAGGCCACTGTTGAAAACAATACACCTAGTATACGATAGTAATCGATAGCAAACATGATAGTAAAACGTGACAACGAATGACTGTCATTTATTGTTACTAACGATGCTGTCACGAGAACGATATATCATAAAATCGTAGTTACACAATTACAGTTTACAGCGATTTCTAGTGCTTTGTTTAAACGTTTCTATCCTTTGCATAATCGACGAACCTTTGAAATTGATTAATTAAGAAAAACTACTACCAGCAAATTTTATTCCACTATTCGTTCTCATTTCTCATCGAAGAATAATTCGCAAATGCGAATATTGGATCAACCTGTGTGTCTTCCCGAATCGAATATTCATCATCTCCGTTCAATTCTCTTTTTGCGAGTACGCTCTCATTCTTCGTAAACTTGAAAAATCTTCGCCTTTGAAAGGTTTCGTTTCTCTATTCTTATTTTTATGAGCGTACACACACCAACATGGCGTACACGTTTCCCTGGCGTTTTCATTTTCTCCATCGGAATACTTATTGCGGAGATAGAAAATATTCGGATTCATCTCCGTGTACGAATAGAAATTCCATCGGACGGAGAAGTATTTTCTTTGAGGGAATATAGGAATTCTAACAAACATCCGTCGGCAAATGTTGCCTGCCTGTTTCGAAGTCCTTACAGCTTCGGAACTATTCGCAATTTTAAATTCTGCAATAACGTACAATATCGTGTCCTGAGTGCAAGTGTCGTTTCTGATTGCTGAGCAAATTATTAATTAGATATTTCTCAGGAATTACACGATTGCAGAGTGAAGGAGAAAAAGAAAAAGGAAACTCCTCTCTGGCAGTTGAGCTTTGACAAACTCGGTCTTTATGAATGTTTTAGTAACAGTAAATATTGAGCGAAAAGGAAATTTTATTTAGTCTATTTGGAGAAAGGAAGAGTAGAAATTAGCATTATTTATCAACAAGTGATAAATGACACTTTTACATTCGGATAAAAATAACTGTGGCAGAAACTGTTAAGAGAAATAATTATTTTCTATATTGAATAGTTGATTTAGGAAATGTGCTGATACGTGGGAAATAATTTTAACTTAGAATGTTAGATATGTATTAATTAATTTGATAAAGATAGCGTTAATACAAAAGGCTGTTAGAAATTCCAATGAATACCAATTAAGTATGATTGCTCATACTTTTTTAAGCTCGTGTGCATTATATTTTACCCCATAAGCACAGTTTATTTCTCCCTATACGTTCATTTTTACATCCACTTTATTCCACTCTGTGTGAATAAATTTAAGCAATGTCAAAAAGCCGAAAATTCTCTTATAGACCCTTCCTTATCTCTGCTTCTTCGGTGATAAATATCATCTTATTCACGAGTGTGATTCATCCAGCAAGTGTACATGGAAAATGAGAAAGAAGAATAAAACAGTCGAAAGAAAGACTGGAGAAGAAACGTGAGTTATGAAAATAAAAGTAGTGCGGCAGAAATGTCAATGATTTCGAAGATGCATTTTAATTCTTTCTAAACAAAAAACAATTATTCGTATTCAGAAATAACAATTGCGTCTCTGTTATTCGAATATTCCAGTTCGTCTATCGACAAACAAGTCAATTTTTCCTTTTAATCCACTTCTTTACGTTCACGAAATTCAACCGGTGTTGCAAATTCAACGAAAAATATCCAGCTTTCCCGCATTTTTGTCCCGTGTTCTACGTTTTAATTTTTGCTTTCTGTTATTATCGCGAAAACTTTCTGCTCCGTTGAGATAGAGTTAGAAATTGCCGTCAAATATGTCGCAATGCGCTAATTGGGAATTGTGAGAGAATTTTTTTTCCCGGTCTCATTGAAACTGTAAATAATTGAACACAAGGCAAGTGGATGTTAGGAAAGCCAATTTCCAAAAGGTAAATATTTCTCTCCCGTCTTTCCTGTTTCATTTCGCCCTTTAAAGTATAACGCTTGGAGATCGTAAATCTCTTACAGGACCATGGGCAAACACTTTAAGATACAAAGTAGATGCGGACTCCTCTACACAGACAAAACTGATAAAACTTTCGAATGGACTTTCCGGCCCGATTTCGATGCGGATAAAATTCCTCCGCGGGCGAATAACCGAATTGTATCGCTGGAAACACAAAACACCGTTATGGTCAAAGCACAGACGGAAGATAAAGGCGGACCGTAGAGCTTATGGGGTTTGGCGGTTACGAAACTGTAGTGCCAACAGTGAAAACTTCACGACATCTACTTCACAAAAAAGAAATACCGAAACTACACAAAATATAAAGAAAGGCGATAGTAAGATAATGCTGAAAGTTATTCTAACTTATAAAATTGTTACAAATATTTGTGAATTATTCTTTTTCCATTATCTTAAAAACCGAATCACTATGTGGGATTGCATCAAAAGTAGCCTTCCCAAAAAACTATACTCTCCGATTTTTTTTGAGTGTTGCTTCTGCTTTTATGCGGTCCAGATAGTGAAAATGTGATGTTGGCTCGTTTTTGTAATTCTAAAAATAGAAATTCTACCAGCCACTTCGATCATAGCTTGGTTATAACTCACATCAGATCTAATTCAGTTCCCAAATCGTGATAAAAGAAATATTTATATTTTTATTTTGTATTTTTTACTTATAATTATATATATTATATTTTTTATTTATAATTATATATACTTATATTTTTATCTGAACAAAAATTCGACCAAAACAACATCCGCATGACATGCCATAAGGATAAAAATATTGTAACCCATGAAATATCCAGTAGAAGTCATATTTGATGTTTCCACGTTGCAAGCCATACAAAAATAATAAATAAACAAAAAATATTCTCCCATCTGACGTCCTCCAGTATAGCCATGCCGTAAATCGTCATCGTATAACAAACGTTGCACATATCTTTAAAAATAAAGGTAACGCAAACGTGCAACAATATCGCTGCATTAAACCATAAACATGATTTAATTAAAAACTGAGGAACGTTTTATCGTTAAATGAATCATACGAGAAATTTAATCCCCCCGCTGTAATTCGTTCGGCGCTTCGCTATCGACGAGACAAACAGTTCGCACGCTTGATTGCTTTTCGTCGTGCGGAATAGTCCGGACGAAATTTTCCTCGAAAATGCGAGGGAAAAATGGGTAAAAGCAGCGCGAACTTGGTGGCCATTTATAACGCGAACGCCACGCGCAAAAGGAACGGCGAGGAAAATTACAGTCTAAGCAAGGAGAGAAGTTAGGAGCGGCAAAAGTACTTTCTCCGTGCTCCTGGATTAAGCGATTTTACATGCGCGCTTTTACCAAGTGCCGGCCGGTTTAACTCACGAAATTACCATCGAATATTCTTCCCCAGTTGCCCGTTACAATTAAATCTTCAATAACACGCAAACGTTCCCTGTGTTTCAGACATTAAAACGAAGAATTATGAGGTGGCTCTGGATCGTCGCACTGATCGCCCTAGCACTGCCGGCGGCAGTGCCACGGAAAACGCATCGCAGCAAACCGAGTAAAGTATCATTCTTTTAACCCTTGTCGATTTACGTATTTTTTTTCTTCTTTCCCCGTTTCCGCGGAATAATCACGTAATGGCCGTCTTAGGATGGGCGATAATCGAAGGGTGGTTTTCGAGGGTTACGAAATAAAGGGAGGTTCAGGTGACCGGATTAGGATTACTTTAAATGGCATTGGTTTTGCCTGAGGAAATTTTCTAGTGAGTTAATGTTCGGTTTGATTCTTACAGGGTATATTTGATTAAAGTGGCTTTCGATATTTGCGAAGCTGCTATAACTATCTAAGGGTGTGGAATTTTATTAAGTTACTTTTCACTAATTGCCGAGATGTTAGTTGTACTACTAAATTCTTAATAGTAAAAAAATATTTTTTTTTACTAGTAAAAAGACTATAGCAGTGTTCTGTTAAATTTTGTTAAAATTTGCAATGGCACTTTAAGCATGCACATTGCATTTCGTGTAACGATGCAAAAATCAACTTTGCTAAACGGTTCAATTTTTTTTATTACTTACGTAAAGTAGTTCCACGATATTGTAATTTACGTTGGACCAAGAGAAATTAAGTGCTGAGATCAATTTTTCAAAACTTTCAATCCGATTATACTTTCATGATTATCATCATTCTTCATTTTCTCACAATTTCGAACTATGCGCGAGTAAATTTGCAACGAAAGTGCTATACTTCCGCGAAAAATTGAAACATTGTCCTTCCAACTTCCTCTTCATCTCAGTATTTTTAATTGGTAAACTCTATCTAGCTGCAGCTAAGATTCTTCCTTTTATATCCGTTCCTTTGTTTCTTTTACAAGAATATCCTCCCCTACTTTCAGCGCTCATTCTCTTACATCCATTATAATCGAAGTATTTCTATTATAACGGAAATATTGTGATAGCAGTGCCGACAGTAGCTCAATATCATTGATAAGAATCCTCGGTCAATATTTTTCGTTCTTAAAGGGTTAAATGAAAAACAAGCCAGAGTAATACGATAGTTTTGCAAGGTGTGCCAATTCCGAGTACATTCATGGAATTTCAACGAGACGGCCATATAATCTGTCGATGAATTTATAACATGTTTTACGTCGGTAAACTTGGATAATGAAAGAGAAGCTCCCTTCCTGATTCATGGCTTTCTAAAAGCTGACAGTGTAGCTTGAAAAATGAATTTCACGGGGTTGGGGCTGTTCGCTTGTTTGTAGTATGCACCTGTTACGAGGGTTCTAAACTTCAATGTTCCTAATTTTGAAAGAAAGAAAATGTACCGGTACAAAACTGGTGTAAATAATGTTTTCGCGAGACGTATTGGATACTTGTACCACGGTGTAATTAACGAAGAAAATTCTGGAAAATGAACGTGCAGTAGGAACGCTGAAACTTTATATGAAAAATAATAGCACATTGTTTGCTTCGTATTCACTGACCGATGAAATGAGAAGATGTTAGCGAGAAATAGAAGGAACAGAAAATTTTCGTTTCTCAAATACTTGAAATTAATTAACATATTCCATTTCATATATCATTACTGGAATTTTATAGTAATGTCGTAATAAATTTCCACACATTGTTTATTTCAAACTTATTTCATTTGCTGAAAATTAAGCTGCGCAGAAATTTGTTGCCAAAATTACTAAAATGTATTTTTCAAAAATTCTTCAACTGTATTAAAATATTCTCTTTCAAATGTTATTCAAATATTATTACAAAATATATTAAATAGTCACGCAAAATTTACCTAAATTCCTGAGAAATGACTAAAATAGAAATTTAATTAGTGGACTGCAAAAATTCACATTTTATAAATACTTCAGTTAAAGTAATATATTCCATTTGAAACATAATTACCCGAATTACATCGCAAAATAATACTAAACACCACGTCGTGATTAACTAACGTCGGAGGTACGTTATCAAACGTTCGATAAGCTTCGTGGGACCATTTTGTAAATTAGCCGTAGATGAAACAGTCCTCGAATGAACCTGTTCGCATCCTCATTTGTATCTAGGCATTTAAGTATAACCACCGGCAGGGATTTACTTGTAAATTACCTGCAACCCTAATTTATTAGCCCGGCTTGGAATTCAGGGATCAGATGTTATCCACTTGTGCCGTGATAAAATCTCAGCCCAAACAATCTCTGACCCTAATTTAACATTTGGACCGTTCGAGCAGAACTTCAGCCCAAGTGAATAACTCGGTCCCCAGTTAAGTTAGGATCAATCCCTGATCCTACTTAAGGGTCGAAACAAAGTTTGAGGGAAATTATTCACTGCCGGATGACATTCATCCTCCGGCAATAGGGAAGAGGGATAACGCGAGATGGATTTGGAAGTACTTTTACCGAATGTCATAGGAAAAAATATATGTCCTGCTGATTCAGATTTACGGCCGTTATCTTCAAATATTTCCTAGGATATTGCAACGTAAATTAGAATTTTTTATTGACGCATATTAGAATTTTTTATATACGCAGCAATATTCTAATTATACGCGACATTTATTACAGATTTTTATGGTACATTTCTCTATCTACTTCGTTGATAATAATATTTTAGTAAAATCTTTTCAGTTTGTTCTACGCTTATTTGCAGTGAATGTTTCTCTGATATTATGATTCTCGTTTTCTTTCATATTTTTTTGTAGGATTTAAAATTGTATTAGTTGATGATATGACGTTATTAGTGATTGTAATAAGAATGAAATATTTCAAGCATTAAATCTCGTCACATCAATTCGTGTTCTTTAAAAAAAAGGAAAGGCATGCTGATTTTGCTGCCACGGAAAGAAGTGACTGTAACGATTCAACGAGAAAATCAAACTCCACGTACGAACCCGAGATTTATGCAAGTACAGTCGCATAATTTCCTGCGAATTTTTTCCAATACCCGTATACAGCGATTCGCGAAAGTTTCTCTCCCGGTTTCATCAAAAATGCTGCGTCGGTGTCGAAAGAAGCGTTCGTTTTACCAGAGAAAATTTTCCGATGGAGCTGTCGTCGTGTTTAAACCGGAAGGTAGAACTTTCAGTCTGTATTTACTCGAAAGTGGAGTTAGCGAATTACGATATCAGTAATATCCCTTTGGATGAAGATTTTGAGCAAACACAACCGATATTTGCTTCGTACGATGAAAATAAAATTAATCGCGTGCTGATTAAAAACAAACTTTGGCGAACGTTTCATTTGAACGTTAAATTTCGCTTTACCTCCACCGAGATAAGATAATTGCGAACAAGTGCGATTAATTAGCCTGCTGCCGGTTAGAAGTTTAGCGTCGGGGGAAATTTTTAAGCACACTTTCTTATATCAGTTATTAAGCGGAGAGCCCGCTACGTGCCCAGAGTGCGGTTTTACGAACATACTTTCTATAATAAAATTACGTGGAGGCAAAGTTATCCGAGTAAAATACTATCCATCCCTCGGATACCGTCAAATCAACAATTCCTTTTTGCATTTCTTCGTCTTTAATTGTTACAGTCATTTCACGCAGGGCTTGCTGTTTCAGCTGGCTTCCGAACTATCTAAGTTATGATATGTTAAATGATAATTAGAAAAAATGTTCCAAAGATGACAAAGGATTTGGACTTGGGCTCAATGATTGCGATTCTGAACCTTTGCCTTTCTACCCACAACAGTTTAATTGCTGTGACCTTTTTGTGTAGATCAGTTTGGTGGATCTTTCTCATTAATTAATTATTTTTCTATTGATTGATTCAAGGAAAAAATTTCCAGGGGTGACGGTGGATTAGGAGTCTGAACTTTCAAAATCTTACGCGCTACAGTTTCTAATGAACGATTTTATGATATTTTGTTTACGCAACAATTAAACATTAGATCATTCGCCCGATTGAATGGGGAAAATCGGTGATGTAAACTTGGAACATCGTGTTTGGTTGTGAATTAAATATTTCGGTTAGCATTTCTCATTCCAAGTGGTAGATTAGTCCCTTTAGATCAGAAGCAGAGAACGTGCTAACTTTGGAGATGTTTGACGATGTCTTTTTGCATATTGTATGGATTCATCGTGCATTAATGACGAACTTTGAAGCAGTGCGCGTTCTGGTTAAGTTAGGGAGTCTTATAGCTAGAAAAATAGAGAAATAAAAGTCTTTATATAGTCATTCGAGAGCTTACAAAATTTTCCAAATTAATTATATTTTTCATTGTCAACTCTGTTATACAAATCAGGCATTAAAATTACATCCGCTGACATATTCACGAATCTCCATCAATCGCTAAAAAACTCACTAAAATTTTCCATCTCCACCTTGTGATATATAAACGACAAAGTCAATCAATACACTTTTCCCCTTCATATTCTATTTTCAACCCATATATTCTCAGAAACATCATTTAATCATCAACAATTAACATAGCCCTGTTTCACATACCAAATTCCTCCCCTAAATAAACCCACCCATTATAAAAGCACCCTCCACAAGTTCAACGAATCAAGCATCACCCCGGTTATCCATAACCGGAAATACTTCTCCCCCTAGCATCTACAATTTTCAAAATCTTTCTCACCCCATTCCACCCTTCCAGTTAAAGAACACCGTTCGCCATTCCAATCCTTTAACTTTCCATGCACGACCTACATTTTTCGCCACCTTCGGGTCGTTCTCGAAAAGGTTGCCGTGAAGGTGACAGAATCGAATATTCCGGGTGCGCTATTAGCGTCGAAATATATTTTCCTCAGGCATTCTCGACAATTTCGTGTTTCGAATTTGACACGGCTGTGCGATACGGAAGCAGCCGAAGGAGCTGCGCCGGTTATCGGTAAGGTGGGGTATGAAAGTAGAATGTTATTGCTCGTTTGAACGTACATAGACCCGGGTGAGGCCGATATTTTCTACTTTGAAGCGGCGAGCACGGGCAACGGTGTATTCTTTCGTTGGAAAGGGGGAAAGGGAGAAATGGAACGACGGCTAAAAACGGGGACTTTTATTGACAACGAAGTTATCGGTTATAGAGGCGTTGTGCCGAGAGAAACGTTTGCCTCTGCTTTCAGCGCCGCGATTGTACGGCGACAGGGTACCAGTGAAGCTAATAAGGACTACGAGCAGCAGAGTCCGACAGAAGATCGTCGATACTCACAACTACTTTCGCACTCAGGTCAACCCGCCTGCTGCTAACATGCTCGTGATGGTAAGGAATTAATGAACTTCCGTAATTTCGACCGTATTATACATAAATTGGGACGGTGTCTTTGTTCGAATAGAAATTAACACGTTGCTGTAAAGATTGTTGGTCATGGGCCTTACTAAATTGCGTGAGCTTTGTTATGTCTATAGTGCGGGTGTTTATGCAAATTTTAAGATTGATAAACGCTGCTAATAATGAAAACCTAAGTAGAATCTTTCACTTGCTGAATGTTACAGCGAATGTTGTATCTTGGATATTTCAGATATTTTTCTTACTTACGTGGTTTTTGTGTATTTTAGGAGTGATGATTTTTTTTGCAAAATGCAGAAAAATCCGCATTCTATTCATGATTTTTAAATGAAAATTATTTTTACCTTTGATGTCTTTATTCTGTGAAGTTGTGAATTTAATAGGAAAAGTTTCACTTGAATAGAATTGATAAGGCAGGCGAAATAAGGCCGGCATTCAACGTGTTAATTTAGCTGAAGTCTTTTTGCTAGAGATTGTAGTTTAGATAATTAATGCTTACAATAGTAAGATAAAAGATACTATAGAATGTTTAAAGACTACAATGTAGTGGTGCCTTAATCTGGTTCATTAGGTTTATTGATTAATCGCAATTTTTAACAATCTTTTTCATTGACATTGTGAATAAATTCACAATTTTTAGAGATTTAGTTCACGAGATTTATGGAAATATTTCTTTAAATGGTTCAAGATAGGAAACTTTCTTCTAATTTATATATCATAAGCCGACCTCTCTTTGGAATTGTTCCTTTAATTCTTTCTCCGTTTCCTTTCTTTCACTACCATTACATGATTAAACTAGAAACGTTGTTTTTAATAAGGCAATAGCATACAAAGTGCAGAAATCTCTTTGTTAAAATGTAAACGGAGATTCTGAAAGAAAAGTGGATTTTTAATGTACTTTTTTCAAGCCACTTGCTTCAAGAAATTAAGTAGTCCGTGCAAAATGTCTACTACAGCATCAAACGCAAAATTATCTACGCGAGATAAAAATACTTTTACGAAGAATTCATTTTATACTTTTATACTTCATTACCATTTTCACTATTACACTGCATTATTATTACTATTATTAGTAACGAATTATAATGATTAAGATTAAATAAAATTACGAATAACCTCGTAAATTACATCTGATCAATTGGTTCAATGATCCAATTTGAGTGATGCAAATGAGCTCGCAGATTGAACCGTCAAGATCAACATAAAATTTTATTTCGCTTTGTGCTTGATTTATGATCTTCTTTTATTGTTGCACGAGTCGTCAAATTGCTTGCATGTCAGAATAAATGGACTGTCGCCAATTGGATTCAGTTTCTACGAGTTTCTCTGGCTTCTACTATCAAACCGTATTTCGAATCTTTCTCGCGACGCGATAATATATAATACAAAGCAAGGAGTGAAAAACGAGACTCCGAATGAGGTGAAGATTATCAGAATTTGATAAGCCCCGGTAGATTCGTTAAGCAAGCGCTTCGACTGCAGGAATAGCAAGGTAAAAAACCAAAATCGCAGTTGTGGCATTTTTTCCAAGTGAAATTCACTTCTGCATTCAATTATCCTCGTTAACCGCGACCTCAATTCTCCCCGTAACTCAGCAGGAATTTGTTTCCCGTATACTTAAGAAATGAAATTTTGAAGCTCCATTAACCCGCGAAGCGGCTGCGATCTAATCAAGAAATCGTTACGATCTCAGATAAAGTTCCACAATTAATTATTCCCTTCTGACCGATGCATACTAATTAATCGTCTCTGATGAACACCTCTAATTGACAGGTTGTAGTAAACAAACCACGTTTCTCCGTTACGTCGGGAATATTCAGGTAGATTCATGATTAAACACACCGAGATTTCAAAGCTCGTCCTTTAATCCTCTGCTTTGCAGGGCGCGCACGATGTCGCGTTAATGTTAAAAGAGAAGGGGAATGGAAAAAAAAAGGAGAAGGCGCAGTCAACCGGCGGAAGCCAGGATTAATAGCCGCATCGTAAATTAGCAACACGTAGTTTGGAAAAAAGCGAAGAGCACCGCAAAGTCGTATCTCTCCTGAACGCCAGCAGCGACGCCGTTTAAACCAGGTCACGTTTCGGTATTAAGGTTTGTCGGCTGTCCACGAACGAGACCCTTTGCATAGGCAGGAGGAAAAAGGAAAAGTCGTGTCCCTTTGCATAGGTAGTGGTAAGAAAGGAGAAACAAGTCCCTTTGCATAGATAGCAGTAAGAAAGAAGGAATAAGTCCCTTTGCATAGGTAGGAGGAAAAAAGAAAAGTCGTGTTACTTTGCATAGGTAGTAGTAAGAAAGAAGAAGTAAGTCCCCTTGCATAGGTAATAGTAAAAAAGAAAAAATAAGTCCCTTTGCAGAGGCAGTAGTAAGAAAGAAGAAATAAGTCCCTTTGCATAAGTCGTAGCAAGAAGGAAGAAATAAGTCCCTCTGCAAAGGTAGTAGTAAGAAAGAGAAATCGTGTCGCTTTGCATAGGTAGGAGGAAATGAGAAAAGTCGTGCTCCTTTGCATATGCAAAAGGAAAAAGAAGACAAATCCCTTTTGTATAGGCGGAAGAAAAAAGGAAGAAATAAGTTCCTTTTGCATAGGCAGAAGGAAAAGAGAAGAAATAGGTCCCTTCTGTATAGGCAGACGAAAAAACAAGGGACGCGTCCCTTCTGCATAGGTAGGAGGAAGAATAGGAAAATCGTGTCCCTTTTGCATAGGTAGGAGAAAGAAAGAAAAAAAAACACAGGAAAAAAGAACTCTTCTGGTCGGCCGGAATTTCGAGAACGTATTACGAGCTCATAACCCCGAAAAAGGGATGACACGGTCCGGCAGAGGGTGGCGTTTCAACCACCCCATCCGAGCGACACTCACCCTCTTGCTCGCTTTGAAGTTCCATCGATCTCTCTGGATTTTCAGCCGATATCCAACCCGTGATGCGGATAACCGCATTCGTTCTGACCGTAATTTTCGAGCACTCTTCAAGATAGAATCGTCGGAGATCGCGGGGATCTACTTTCCTTCCTCGGCGACGAGATTAGATGCGATTTAACGTATACGCCGATTGGATTGAATTTAAATGATCGATTAGATCGTAGGGAAAAATCTTTCATAAGTAACGATGCGCAGGTAGGAAGGGGACGTACTTTTGGCTCGGTATTTTTCGCGAGGGTGATCGAAGATTTTCGAAAATTCCCTTTGGAAAGAGAATCGACTGTGCATAGGAGAAGAGAGCTCCTTTATCGGGAAAATGGAAATTACTTTCGTGTACGTGTTCATCCTGGCAGAATCAATATTAAACTTTACGTTGGAACTGCAGTTTACATAATCAGGGGTTTAGAAACTACCCTGTCTATAAACAACATTATTTGCCTTCGATTTCCCCGGCTAGTTTCAGCAATACCGTACCCACCAAGTTTTGTCTCTGCGGATATACCATGGCGCCGAAATTGTTTATACTTTAGGTGTGGAATTTCAAGGAAACTCGATTATTTCGCGATTCATCGATGCAAGCGAGTCTTCTCGAACGACGGTTAATTCACGAAGGATTCTCGATGTACAGATTACCATACTTTTCTCACATATTGCTTCGCCTCATGAAGATAGTTTGATCGGGTGTTAATTAATTTATTTTACGATATTCTATAATGGCGAGATACAGACTAACTTGAAAATATTGATTTACGAACTTAAAGATATCGCAGAACTATTTTAATTAGTGAGGATGAAAAGCGGTGGTTAGACGAAACTGATTTGCAGAGAGGTTGCATAAGGAGAGGGGTAAGCAGTGTCTTAACCCTTTGAAGCTTATCAAAAATTATTAAATTGAAAACATCAGTGGCACACGACACGATAATATTATTCCCATTTTGTTAATATTGCTTTAAATTCTAAGTTATATCAGGAATCACTGACATATCTTCATTTTAGCAATTTAATTTTCAATTATTGCGGAGGCAGTCACAAAATAAATCGTAGGGCAAGGGGTTAAGGGTGATTTCTGAGAGCTGATCAAAGAAGGAAAAGTCCAAGAAATTTGCAATAACCTAACGGCAATAAAAAAAGTCCGTACACCTCTTAGGGAGGTTTCTCGAGGGGGTGAGTCTTCCAAGGCCTCAGATTTCTAACAAGTTCGACCTACATAAATCATAATTCCCACCGTTCCCTACATATATCGATTACATCGACCCTTTCATCAAATACATCGATACCTTTCATCAAAGATGCGTGTAAGTTTATTATTGTCAAAGAGTTAACAGGACTACACGATATTGTCGCTTTTGAAAGGGCGGAAGGCGAATTCGTAATATTGCCGCCCTAATGACTGCTCTCTCCCCGCACGAGGCGATTTCCTTTTTGCAAAAGCGACGAAGCACGCATTTTCTGAACTCTCGCATTCTCTTCTTGAAAAACCGTCGAGACACGCTTCTGTCACTCTGACGTAATGAAGCGCGCAATAGGTACAAAGGAAATTACCGTTCTGCTGCGTTAACCCTTTGCTCGATAATGTCATTTTTCGTCAACGTGATTCTCACGTGGCGGCTTTGTGTAAATGCAGTTGGGACTTCCGCATCGGATGACGTGTATTTGCGTATCTATCGTAGGCAGGGAAAACAGGGTTTTAGGAAACTCTTCGAGCAACCGAAGCGCAAATCTCTGTTTCGATGGCTCGGTCCTTTAAATGCATGCAATTTTTTCATTTGAAGGGTTACTTTCGACGTTATTGCACTTCATTCTGTCTGAATTAACGCGACGGGCTTTCGATTTTCTTCATCATTTGTGAATGAGTTTGAATAAAACCGTATATTCTGTGAATATACTGATATATGAATTTTATTAATACAGAGGTGTACTATTTTACTTTATCACCTTTTTCTGTCGTAACAGAGAATTTGAAAAAATATTTCGTACAAAATTTGTATAGTTTTATGCAGTATATTATCATCACGGTCTGGTTTCCATTAAACCATGCAACTTTCGTGAAAAGAATTTTTTCGCTTATTATGTTACAATGGAAAATTTTTTAATGAATATTTTCCTCGAATAATACCATTTTTTGTATTATATTTTTTTTACCAAGCTTGTAAAAAATTTAACATGTCTAATTACACTAAAGAACCGTAAAGATAATGAACACACGCAGTCCACTGAATTATCAGAGGATCGTGTAAAATAAATAGCTGTTAATTTAGTTGGGAATTTAATAATTATTATCAGGATGAAGTCAACTCGATTTATGTTAGAAGGGGGAAAACACTTGTTCTATAGGTATTTTCATTATCGCGAATAATGCGAATGTTGTTGGAACGTCTCCTTTGATTTCGACAATTTACGAGCGGCATATCATCCATTGTAAATAATCTCAATGGTGAAATATATTTCTGATATATCGCCCCGTAATTATTGTTATGCGTAACGTTTGAATATTCAATAAAATGCCAACCGTCGGTTTAATTTGCAAAATACTACGCGAACCCCATTCTCATCGGTCTCTTTGCGTTATTCTTTGCAATTCCGAATTAATTCCTCGGTCGGTGCAATTTTTAATAACAAAAGTTTCGTCGTCCACGATGGCTGAAAGGTTATCTGTATTTTAAGGCCGTAATAAAAGGGGCAATTCGGAAAAATGTAAATGCGAGGGTCAGCGCAAACGGGGGTCGAAGTAATAACGGTAAAAGCGATATAATTTAATTTTTAGGTCGCTCCCGAACGGTGTAATATGTATTTAATCCAGGGATTTCAAAAACTTTCTTTGGCGCCGCATGCCGGTAATTGGACTTTGATTAAAATTAAGCGGCAAAAATGTGGAAGCTTGTTATCTGCGGAAACGCTCCACGGATTTTACCTGTACTCCACGAAATTGTCAGAAGCAAGTTCCATGAGCTTGATTAAAACTAACCGGCTAAAGTACAGGAATTCGTTATCGATAAAAATTCCTACATTCTGGCCATTCGTCTCTGTTTGATTATCGGTGACGAGGATTATTCGCATGGCTTCTTAAACTTGTTGACGCACAGTGTTTCCGTTGAAAATATCTTATTGTTGAAACTCGGTGAAATTCTGAAGCTCCACATACCTGAAACAAAAATGGAATGTGTCGTTATGAATAATTAGTTTCTTGTCCAAATACAATTTAAGAGAGAGTTTCCCCTGAGCTTTTGCTTAGTAATTTACTATTCTTCAATGTACTTTTTACATTTTTCTATGAGCCATTATTTTTGCAAATGGTGTGAGTGCACTTTTGAGGGAAGTGCATTAACGTTAATTTTCGCTAAACATAGGTGTCTTTTTTCGCATTTCAAGTGGCAAAGTGCAATAAATAAAATGTAATACTCCCTAATGTCCAAAAATGTTGAATTGTTACATGTTATAGCACGAAAGCATTTGTACGAGCTCTCAAATATCTCAATATAAGAAGAATGAAACTTGTACTATTTTCAAAATATAACGGCTCATATATTGCAGCAGTTCACTATGCCTCGAGCTACTTATCAAAAACATAACAATATTATTAACCCTTTGCGATCCGAATTATTTTATCAAGTTTGTAGCATGCCAAATGAAATTAATTGCACATTTTCTGTCGTTGGTTATTCATTTCTTTCAATGGTAGCATTAACTATAGGTACTGGCAGACATTTATGTGACATTACAAAATCATTATAAAGAAACGTCCATATTAATTCGTCCGAAAATAAATGAAGTGAAAAAAGCTATGTCAAACACAGCTCAACATAGGCGTGCAAAGGGTAAATCTCAACTTCATAATTCTGCAGTTAATTATCTACTCTTAACACTAAACAAATAAAATGTCTCTCATACCGTCCATCAGCCAATGCGAATAATCGAAATTTCGCAAATTACCAACTGCAACCGTACCATGAAACGTTCCATTATTTCCAACCTGCAAATAACTTATTATTTCCACTCTCTTCCCAAAGCTCCCGGCTGGTTTGGCTCATCCGATCAGAAAACTGAAGTTGGGGCTTCGCCGTTGATCTAGCTGCGAGATTTCAATTTCCGTGCTCGCCATAGTTATTATACTTTGCGCATCTACATCCACACGTAAGCGTGGCTAGCTTGTATATCATTTGCTTCCCGTTGTTTCTCACCCCGGCACGAAATATATTCTGAGACACTGCAGGTGCATGTGGTCAGGACGTCCTCTCCGACTCTTCGACCTCTTTTCCATCACCCGGTCGTTTTCTTTGCTCTAGCAATCTCCAGGCCGGTTATAACTTACACGGCTTCCCACTTAAATTCCTTTTTCCGACTAAATCACGATCGACGCCCGCGGAATTTATTTCGACGCCGAGAGACTCCGTCAAAAGAGAATTGTTAATGTCAGCCGTTCCTTTTCCCGGACCGTAGATTACGGCCCCGGTTCGTGAGAAATTTCATTTCCGGATTATACTTCCATCGTGAAATGCGTACCGTTCTCATTCGGGGAAGTATTACTTGGAATACGAAAGGTATAAGGTGATTTTTTGGAAGTCTTTTAGGGGTTTTCTCGGCTGGGGTGAGTTCTGAAATTTTCGCGGATAGATTGGGAAATTTGATGGTGGAAGGAAATTTTGTGGTGGGAGTTGAGAGTAAGAGAATTTATAGATTTGCGATTAGTGCTACTGGGTGACATAAGAGTCGACGGATTATTTAAGAATAGAATAACTCTTTTATCTATTAAAAAATTCAAAATTGTTTTACGGAGAATATAAACGAACTGGTTGAAAATTAATTCTTATTGGCTCTTTAGATTACGCACTTCGAATGTTGTTCTTAATTTGAAAAAATTAGTACAGTGACTTTTGGCCCACCGTGTATTGATCTTGATAATAATCACGAGTAATGATTGAGGGCTTTAGAGAAGACTGAATTATAATGAACTCTTTATAGGTCCACTGTGACTTTAAGATAATAGAAGATACATCTGTATTTCGAGTTCTTCGAAATAATTTTTTTCACTTTATAGACTGTAATTTAATTCTTGAAAGGCACTAATTTTGATTGCCATTAAATATTGACAAATCAAGTTCAATTCGTTATTTAGGATTTTATATTCAACGTTCGCTAATACGTCAAGGCGTAAATAATCTTCAGACGTGATAAAAAAAACGGGCTTTAGATGATTCAACAGCACTTGGGGTTGCAGGATTATTCGCAATCGAGTAAATCAGATTGCCACTCGTCTATAAATAACAGGCTTCAATTAAACACACGTAGCATCCATATAGCGGCGAATAGGATATCGCATTAAAGACTTTGACTTTCTGCTTTAAGAACACTTCTTTAACGGATTATTCTCACGGATTGTTGATCAATTAAATACAGTTAATTCGCCTATGATTTCTCTTTAATTATGATCTCAATCTAAGCACAAAGTTGTAACGATAGATGTTTATTACATGCTTACAGCTTAAAAGTTTTATCATTATTTGAGTATATTCCATTAGTTTGATCCGCTTTACACTTTTATATACAACAGTCAGATTACGTAAGATTATCCTTAATAAAGAACTTAATAAAGAAATGCTAATTAAAAAATTTGGCCTTAAATAAGCATATTCACGAGTTGTTTTCCGCTTAGTCTCTAGCGATTCAAAGGTGTAAAATAACGTCTGGTAAACGTTCCCAATATTTTTGGAACACTATACGTGGGTTTTGATGGATGAATTTTCACGCGAACGACAATTTGATACACTTTTACGAGGCAGTTTAGAATGCAACTTTATGCAAAAGTACACAACGTCGTATAAACAAGTTAACGGCACATTGACATGCCCCTGATACGGTGTAATGTATTCTGCTTGGTTACTTAAATGCAACATATTATATGAACCTTCTCGAGATATGGATAAAGTTCAAAGTGGAATGAGAATTTACGAGAATTTTGCACGAAACTGCCTTGAGAATATCTCACAGATAACACCATTCTGATTGCTATGCACATTTTACCTAGATTGATATATTTGTAGGGAGATGATAGGACGATTTTAAAAATACCGCGATTTATTTTACAACGATCAGAATTCTGCACGATATGCAATTTATCGCAGTATTCGAACAAATAGAAATAATATTGAACATTCGAAAGAAAGAAACTTTGAACGAAAGAACTAAATTCCTTGGCTGTGATGCCACTTCTTAAAAATGTATTTTATCCTAAAATTGTAATATTCTAAAATGACTCAAATTTGCAAATATATTTTGGTATTCAAAAATTTGGATTCGAATAAGAAATGATAAATACTTTTCTCGTATCGCAAAGAGCACTCGTCAATCACAGTTTAAGAGGTTAATGAGAATTAAAAGAATGCAGGCGTACCATAAATCGCTATTGATTATGCAGTTGGAAAGGGGCAACATTGTTTTAATTTCCATAGAAATGCTGCCATAGAATTTACAAGGTTCGAGGAAATTTACCCCGGCGAAGATGTTGGTACGAGGGAGCTTAACACCCCTCCAACTACGGGGTGTAATATCGCACCGCCACGGAGAGTTATAAATTTTTATGGGGGGACTTAAGTCGCAGTTATTACGATGATATCAGGCTTCATTGCTTGAGAAAATTAACGACGAGAGTTCGAATAAACGAAGTAATGCATGGTTATGGTTGTTTTACTATAGCAATCCGTTGCAGAGAAACGAGGCCTTCCTCGATTTTATATATGAATGAAGCTGTAACGTATATATACGTTCTTTTAAGAGATTGATCATGAATTTTTATATAATTAATAATATAGCCGATGTAAAACTGCAAATTGAGTATTAATTGAAAATGAATGACGTTTATATCGCACAAGAGTAATTTTAGACAATCTCTATGTTAAATAGAGCGTTTACAAAATTATATTTGCAAAAGAAAACATTCGGAATTTTACCAAAGACTCTTTATTCTCAAATCATTCTTTATATTTGCATTTCGCGAATATCAATCATCGTAAAGCCTTTCTGTAGTCTCAAACAGTGCTGACTCATCCGTCATCTCCATAATTTCTAGAAGATATGTCCTACTGTAATCTCGATGATTCAAAATTCCCTGAAACACTGTCTTCGCCATAAATTAATCCGACTAGAATTTCAAAAACTACATATAAATTGTATACCATAATCGAAATTCAAGTATCCGTAGTAAATCTTTAATATAGCAATCTATTGCACAGTAATAAAGATGTCTTATTTATGATTTATCATAAATTCTCATATTATTAAAAACATTTCGAACGAGAAAAATTGAAAATTGTATAATAATTGTGGTCGAATGAAAATTTATGAGAGGTTCTTTGGATTTTTTTCAGAAATGGCATCCTGGTTTAGCTAAATCAGCGCAGAGATGGGCGAATCGGTGTATGGGGTTGGTCCATGACAATGCAACTGGACTCTATTTGGATGGTTATGGTCAAAGTGGGCAGAATATTTTTATTACGACAGGACGAACGTTATGGTGAGTTTTTTTGGAATTAATACTTTGAAAATCTCTATTTTCTCGTAACTTTAGTTTGTCCTGCTAAAGTTTATATCCAGTTTTTAAATAGGTGCAAGTCACCTATTTATTGCGAGCAAATTGTATTTTAATTTTTATTTAAATAGAAACTAAGTTTCGGAGTTTTGAATTTTATTGCATTTACTTTTGTTGAGAAACGAACACTCTTGAAACGAAAGGTCATTGCATTTTAAAATCCCGTATAATATCAAAGTAAAGTGCAGAACTTTACTAGGCAACGTTCAAAATACTTATAATTGTATTATATTTGCTAAATTTAAACTTCAAGAAGAAGTAGAATTTTACATTCATTCACACTCATTCGTTGACTTATACTACTGAATTATATAATTTTAAATATCTGACACGAAAAATATATTATGGGGGCTATGGTATTTAAGGAGATAGAGGGCCACACTGCCAATCAGTGAATCGTATTGAAATCCCCCGTCATATTTAAATAATTCGTAATTTATCCGATGTGATATGTACACCATAGCCTCGTTGACTCAGAATCCCCCTAAAGCTGTAGGTTCTCAGCGAAATAACCATAGCAGTTACAGTCGAAATATGAAGCAACATCATATCATTTCATTAGATCAAATTTTAATTTCAATAACTATCTCGATTTTTTAACAATAATTTCACAACTTTCGCGTGAAATGTAAAATGCATATTAAAAAATAAATGAATAGTACCAAGTGCATGAATTGTTTCAATGTACACAATCGGAAGCGTTGAAAGTTGAAAGAAGAAAAGTTCCGCGGTGTCCAGAATCGAAAGTTTTGACTAGTGCGGATGTACAACAGAATTCACCTATTGTTCTATTCTCTCTCTAACGCCAACTTGCTTTCGCACTCTCGGGCTTCCTTAGGGAGCCACCTGTTGACATTCGGTGAACAATTGTCGTTGATGTCACGTTTATGTCTTGCTGCACCGTGAACAATTCCGATGCCATCGTACAGACAGCATAATTATGTTTTTAATCGATTCAATTCAATTACGTCGAACTTAAACGACTCTGGTGCATTATCACTGTCGACACTTTGGTTGAATGTAAAATTGCACGATCCTTTAAAGCGACACTGTTAAAAGGTACATTCTAATAATACAATTTTAACGTGGCATGAAATTAATTCTTTGCATAAATAAAATATTCTGCATTTCTACCTATTTCCATCTCAAAATAAAAATAACTGTGGCATCATAGAAAATTTTTTAAATTTCTCAACTACAGGGTGGTGCAAATATCACTAGACCATTTTCAAATATATCTTTTTTGTTATTACCTTTTTTTAAATTAATAACAAAGTGAGGGGCAATTGGAAGGACACGATCTACAAAACTGATTAAAAATAATTTCGAAGAATTATCAAGCAACTGTTTTAAGGCGAGTGTAATGCTTACGTTATGTAGAAATAAAAGAAAGTTAAAAAACAGCTTCAAACTATTGCATATGCTTAATATTCACGCTGTCATGTTTCCACATTCAGATTTCAATATTTCGACTCTAACTGTGCATATATACTATGCTAAGATTGCTTCTTCGGGCGTATATATAGTGAGGGACCAGAAACAAGGCACTTGACAGGTAAACTGCTCTGACTCGCCCGGCGAATAGGGACATCCCTCTCCCTCACGCATTTTCGATTTTGACGCGCTATTGGCCGAGAGACCCGTACATTCGTTGCGTCGTCATGTGAACGACGAAAGGAGTGTTTTATTTTCGATTGTCATTCGTCGATCTCAGGTTTCCAAAACTGACATGGCGGGGATAGGCGGTGCGAGAGGAATCTCCCCTTCCGCTCCAAGTGCCTTGTTTCTGGTCCCTCACTATATCCGTCAAACGGTTAAAAGTGGTAACTACAATAGAAATTTGAATTTCTGTTGCAGGAACTTCCCAATCAGAATGTGGTACATGGAATACAAGGACTTCAAGTACGGCCCCGACACGGAGAACGATCTGCACGAAATTGGGCATTACACGCAAATTGCGTGGGCCACAACGCATCTCGTTGGATGCGGAGTGAGCCATTGTACCGGTGGCAAGGGTCCACTTGGCAAGGATTTCTTCATGTACGTCTGCAACTATGCTCCGAGGTAAGTGTTCCGGTTGAAAGAAATATATCGCAGAGAACGGCCAGAAGAATTATTCCGGCAACAAAGCCCTAGACGTTGTTACAACCTACGTCGGTTTCTCTCATTTTTCCCCCCTTCGCGCACGCTCCTTCCATTGTATTTTTATTTATCTTCTCCCCACCGCCATGAAGGTGTATTTTATGTGAGCATTACGGCGGACGATGTATTTCGTACGGAAAGAAATAACAGTTCTGATACGACCATTGTACGATGACGTTTACAGGGAAGAATTAGAACGTGTTTCGTGGAGAAGGCATTTAAATGCACGAAAGAATTCGGAGTGATTGATATTTTGTAAAATTCGTCAGCTACAGTTGTATCGATCGGGTCTCGATATCGAAATTAATTTCACTCTGCGAACCTTTTCAACATCAAAGACTGCGAAAACCTCGTTGGTTCGTTATGTAAGAGATCTGTGATATGCTTCGCAGAATTTTTCGATTGTAAAAACCGCTTGGAAGTTTGACGATGGATTGACAATGGGAAAAATGATGGTGTTGGGAAAGAGAGGGAGAGGAGGAGAGCGAGAGAGGGAGTGAAAGGAGGGGTGGAAATTTTAATGGTACAAAAAGGGAAGCCAAAGGTGTTTTTCCATTTTTTAATTTGATACAATAAACGAGTTTAAAATATTGGAGGAGAGCAGACAAAGGGTGGGGCTTTGACAATTGAACAAAGAGGTCGCAGAAAGCCGGCAGAAAAAGCGACGGTAAAGCAAACGTGATGCAATGTGGACCCTGAACAATACACAAGTCTATGAGGACCTGAAGTACGTTGTATTTACTCTTTCGAGCTTTTTCGCGATTGCTCTTTCATGCGCGCATTGCTGCTACGAGCGTTTGCACGTTGATCCTTTATTGCTTTCGTTTTACAGAATAGACCGATGGAAAATTATGAATTTTTTATCGAATATTTTATAATCGCTGAATGATACACAGTGAAGTATCCTGCAATCTTGGGAATTTTGTGAAATGTTCGAATATTAATAAAAATATTTCATTTTTTCTTGCTCTCCCTAACTTCTTACAATTACTATTTCTCTTTATATCGCGAGTGCTTTTTTCTCGATACTTTATCGCTGTCGTTTCACAGATTACAGAGAAATATACTACAATCTTTTGACAAAATGGAATCGGAAAAGTATTTCCGAAATGTTAAAAGAGAAATAAAGATAAAAATATAAATCTTAAAACTATAGACACGCCCAGAAGACACAAAACCACTTAAAAATCGAATAATTACTTTACCTATTACAAATTCACATCTATTCTTTTACACACACTATAAATACACTTCTTGGATAGTATTCTTTATTAATTTAAATAATTCAAAGCAAATAGTTCTTATATTTTAAAATATTCTACTAACTTTTGCGACACACTGTATATTTATTCTAAGATTTCAAGGTTTGCCATTTTCATATTCTTCTTATTGTTTGTACCAGTACTTAATAAAGTCTCAAATCGGCCGATTCTTTTCGCGCCACTTAGTGCATTTATTTCGGATAAAGTTTCGTGTCTGGTAGAAATTTATGCAAACAGTCTATTGTAATCGAAAAGTTCGCCCGCACGTATCGCGGCTTTCGCGTGCAGAAACCGGAAGGCCACGGGCATAATCCGGAAAATTGCGGCCGAGAAACAAATTTATGACGGCACTCGACGGGGAGGCCGCGTAATTTAAATTCTCTTCTTTCATCTTCCCTTTTTTTTTCGCCTTCGGTATCGCGCCAAGGAAATATTACGGGTACGCGTGTGCTGGGAAATTGCACGCAGAAACGTACGACGGCTTGGCTGCCTCGGAAAGATATAGAGAGACGGGAACTGGCAGAAATTGCTAAATAGAGTCAGGGAAACGTCGGTTTTCCGAGGCGGGGAGTCAATAAAATACGGGAGCAGAAGTAGGCGGTCTGAGGAGCTGCCGCGAAAATATAGGAAGTCAGGGAGTTAGGAAAGAAAATGGAGGAATGAAAGTAACGGGGAGAGAATGCGACGGGAAGTGGGAGAAGTCGGGATAAATGTTAGAGAGAAATGTGATATCGTTAAGTTAGGTAATAAACATCGAGAATAATGGAAATATCGTTGATAATATACAAACGGAACAGAAAGGAGTACTGGAAGAAGTAAACCTGGAAAAAATACGAGATCGTGGAACATTAGTGAATTAGAGAAAAATGAAAACGTATGAATTTCCCTGGACCAAGGAAAAAGAAAGAATAACAATAGAGTAAGAAATCTTTAAAATTACAGGGAAAAAAGAATTTTCAAATTGTATTTAATCGAAATTAAAGATACAATTATCCGAAGAAAGCGGGGGGTACATTAATGTTTTAGGAACAATAAATACCTGAGAGAACGACATTTTACGTGATAAAATCAGCCAGGTGATTTTAAACGACACGTTCCATTACCCTCGAAATAGAATACGTTTCCGCTGTTCGATATTTCACGCGATGTGTACAATAGTCGTCCGTCTTCCGTTTCAGTGACACGACGGTCTTTCTATTGGCTGTACAATGTTCGCCAAGTTTCAATGGCTCGTCTATGAACTATTATATTTGTGGTCCTGCTCAAAGGATATCTCTGGATACCGATTCGTTCGTCGTTATTGTCCGTGTGTCGATTAATTTCTCAACTGCTTCGTGTTACGCGATGTATGCTCGTTCCAACTTCCTGAATTAGCCGTATCGGTGCCAAGACATTTCAATTGTGCTTATTTCACTATTTATAACTGAATTTTCCTTTTATGGAAAATTAAATTATAATACTGTTATGTATTGTTACACCTATTAGAATAAATAATTGATTTTATACAGTAACAGGACATTTAAATTGTTATTAATAATATGAAAAGTGCTTCTACAACACAATGAATGTTCTACATTATTGTAAAAGGGATTTTGTTCTTTGACACGTAGAATAGAAGTTGGTAGACGTGTTAAATAAGTAAAAATAATTATATGTAAAAGTGGAGTGTAAATAACAGGTGTTATTTAAAGATATTTGAACGGGAAAACATTGTATTTTTGCAGTCGAGTTGTTCGCAAGTTATTTCTTCTTACATTCACTGTTTTCTGTAGAATAAATCTTTTATCTGGGAGATAGTGATTGGAATAAATGATGGCAATATTGTATTAATTGAATTTCTGATAGGTCGAAGTGTTTAAACGTCCTGTGGTGTAAAGACGAGAGCTATATTTAGGCGTATCGACTGATTACTGTCGTAAGAGAGGAACGACCTATCGTAACCTGACGCACGTGCAATAATTTTCACCATTAAATTTTTAGTCATCCAGCTTAATTCTTCTTTGTATTACCAGAATAGGAGGATATTTATATAATTTACTGATTATTGAATTTTAATTATCCACAATGATATTTTCCAGTAATTATGACAGTTGTTTAAGTCATTTATTCTACAGTTTGAGAAACTTAGAATTTTGTTTTGGAGTGCCCCTTCACTTCTGGACAATGAGATAATTATTAACTCTGTTAAACGGTTCGATTTATTAATATTTTTATAAAGTAGCTTCACCATATTTTAATACACATTAGTGTAACATAAAATAAGTTCAATTCTTTATATTTGCAACTTAATCATTTGTCTCTGCTAAACGAATCAATTTTTCTAAAAATTTCTACGTCGTATTTTTGCAATATTTTAACGTGCATAACTGCAACCCGAAATAATTGAAAAGTTTAATATTTAAAATTTTTGAATTGCTGGATCATCAGTCTTAGTCCACTTCGTTCATAATCCCTGGTAGCTACATATTTCACTTTAATTCTCTTTCTTATATTTACATTTTAACTCGATTTTGTTTCCTGTCCTAGAAACTCGTAATATTTTACAAATTTATCCAAATGTTATTCTCAGCTTTACAGTATATTTTATGTATAAAAATCGTGCATTACAAAATTCCGTTGCGAGTACTGTTTTTCATGTAGTTCTTTCACTGCACCTTGGAAGAAGTAAACATTACTGTTTATCAGCAAACGGAGCACGTTTCGTTGACTTTACTTGACACCTGACCCATTTTACGCGAAAAATGCATCTTCGTGGTCATCGTGGAGATAGCTCGTCTCCGGTTACACGTATTTCTAATCTCGATTAAAATGTTGCAATTTATTTGAAAATTCTACATCAATTATATACTAAGAATTCCATTATTTTAATGCCGTCATTAAAATTTCATTAGACCTCCGGATGCAAAAATGATTATTCTTGAGAAGATAAATATTAATATCCCTTAGAACTCCTTTCGAAACGCACTTGAGATTAAGAAACTAAGCAGTTCGAGAGAGAAGAAGTCGAGGAGATGCAAATGGCGAAAGTTTTCGCGCGAATTTGAATTTTTGCTAGAATTCTTTAAAGGCTTTTTTTTCCCGCGTAACGAATAAATCGCAGTCACGTGGCGAAGGTTTAATCTTATTTTTTTCCCCGTCCTATTTGGCTGTTTTCTCCGTGTTCGATACAATCTCGTAATTAATTTCGTAAAATACACCCGCCGGCGGCCATTTAAATTCAAAACATCGCCCGACGATCGCGGACGAGGCCGAGGATTTACGAAAAATACTTTAAATGTAAATTAATTGTAGCCGGTGCTCCATTTGGAAATTGGCTTAAAGTCGTTTCCGAGGTTCTTCGTCGAGTCGTAGAAAATGGGTTGTCGACTGGTTGATAAAAGTTAGCGTGCTTCGTCGACATTTCCATGTCGAATAGTCTAATATTATCGTTACGTATTATTTTCGTTTAATGGCATTAAACGTTGTTAAAGAAAACTATAAATTACCAATTATATTTAACTATAATTATTATTTCTTTTACAATCTCAAAATTTCAACAATCCTGAGATCCTTCGGAGATGTTTAAAGGAAAGTAAAAATAATACGGAGCTTAGAATATCTAGATTGGAGCCCCTTTTATTTTCTCACCTGAGATTCGTCCGACGCTTCCAATTTTCCTGACTTTCCTGCGAGATTTTACGGTTTAAAATCCACGTCGACAGTGCGAAAAGCAGTCGTTTAACACAGTAACGTAAATTTAACCAAATTGTATTACGCGGAGCCAAGTCTCGTGCGAAAAAAAAGTTACATGTCGTCCAAAAAAATTGTGTACCTTTCATCCGCTTTCCTATTGCCACATAGATTGCCATTTCATTTACTTCGCGGTGTGTGAGCAATTCCTTCGTTCGGGCAGATCGATAAATAAATTAATCCTGCGGTAAATAATTTCCAGCGTATCTTCATTTCATATTATTCGAGATAAATATTTTTAAAGAATACACCGACAAGGAATTTTTTTCTAATATGAATTATTAAAAACATCGTGTTAGGTATGTGAATAATTTCTTCTTTGGAATAGATCGATAATTAAATGAATGCTCCGGTAAATATTTTCTAGCGTGTCTTCATTCGAGATTATTGGAGAGAACTGCATAATTTTTGCAGAATATACTGTTATGGACTTTTTTTCTATTAAGGATTATTAAAATATATTATTTCACAATTTTGAATACTCGTATTTAGGTTGTTTTTGGGACAATCGTATCAGGGATGTATTTTTATACTAATTCAAAAATACAATAATTCTGCGGTCGAGAGCAGATTACCCACTGTTATATTAATAGAATGTAATTTTGTTTATTTATATTATTAACTGTAAAAGAGAAGGGAAATAAACGTCCATGAAATTCGATAATACGTGGGTCGAACGGAGGAAAGTTTGGCTATGAATGGGTTTCCTTCTGACCATAGATTCGCTTAATCACCGATAGGATTATGATGGCGACGGGGATAGAGCCTTAAACACCCAATTAGTGTGCTCAAGTTCGAATTCTCTCACTATTATCTATAGAGAAATTTCTCTCGTCCAATTTTTTATTTCTGGAAGTTTATGCTTATCTATAGCATACACTATCAAAAAATAAATTCTTTGGCACGGGGTTGATAAAGAGATTGTGACCTAGAGTACTTTGTCCGATTTCTTTTTATTCTTTAATCAACGAAGTATAGTTTAGTTTCACTTTCATTGACACTAGAACTACCAAGGCAATCAAAATGACTGGTCCCTAATTTTCTTAGAAATTTTCTCCAAATCCATGGTGAAGCCATATGGTAGATATTTCTCGTCAACTTTGTCAACACACAAATTACTGAATTAATCATCTCTTTCACCTCGTAATTCTTCGTTGTTCAAAGTACTTATTTAACACTAGATTTACGGAAGCCGTTAAATTGACGGGGTCTCCCTTGTTTTATAAACATTTCTGAAGTTTACAGAGAAGCTGTACAGTAGATATTTCACGCGTATGTTATAATACAATAATGGCTTAACGAATTGTCATTTTTGCCGCTGAATCCCTCTTTTTCCAAATTCTGCATTTAATATATTGCAATGTAACAGATTTCACACCCGTAAATCTAGTGTTAATATACGTTAGAGATCGTGCGAAATTTATGCGATCCGCACTCCCGAGAAGTCCCCGCGTATGAGTGAGGACCGTTTATCTTTTGTTTCGTAGGACGTCGGGCCCATCGACGCTGGTGACGATTAAGTCAGTCTCAGCAGAACTATCCTCACGTACAGTCTTATTATTCATTTCAATATACTTTTTCATTATCGTTCACAAGCGTTTTATTTGACCTCGATCCACCTCAACCTCCTAACAATATATTTAAACATAATAGATGTACCGCTGGTAGTTCTAGCGTTAAAACATTATGCCAATATCACCTCTCGTTCCACTACTAACAAACTTCCAAACACGATCTTATTTTTCTTTATATCCTCCACTAACTCTCAACTTCCTCGTTCGACGACACTACTTCCGAGCTACTTCCCCAAACAGCTCACCGTACGATCCAACACAGACCTCCATTAAAATTCATAACTCCTGTTCCGCGAGCCACCCCTGCATGGGGGTGGATATGACGCAACACACCGGCCGTAAAAGGGTGAGATCTAATCGTGCATTGCTTCTACTTCATAGCGGCAATTACAAGGGTCGTCTCGGTCTTCCGTACGTTGCCGGGAAGCCGTGCAGTATGTGCAAGGATCACTGCACGAGGAATAAGCTGTGCACGAACGCCTGTTATTACACCGATCTATGGTCAAATTGCGCCGAGCTGGCCAGGACGTTTCGTGCCTGGGTTTGCGAAACGAATACGAAGGAAGGAAGGGAACGACGGAAGTTCTGCGGTGCTACCTGCAACTGCAAGGATAAGATCTACTACCATCACGGGTAGTGAACGACACTCCGCCGAGTGTAACGGTACTTTTGCATCGTTTCATCGATAGCCGACGTCCTGGAAGCTGCATCCACTGAATGGAGAAGATAGTAAAGCCGAATCGTCGAGGTACGAATCACACTTTCAACGATCGCACCGTGAAATACAGCACGGTGGGTGATTTTAAAAGATAAAGGGGCTCGTCGATGATTTTGCTTCCGGGTGGTAGTGATAACACTGCTATTGACAATGATGGTAGTGACGGTGACGGTGAACGATGATGGTGATGGTTTAGTAGCGTAGAATTGTCGGGGAACAAGGGAAAATATATTCTGTGTTTAAATACTCGAAGCGAACGGATCGAACGTCTATGGATTCGATGTAGATGAATTGCAATTTGTAATTTTGTTTGAATTTAACACTAGAACTACCGAACCAGTCAAAATGACTGGTACACAATTTCTTCCAAAAATTCTCAAAGTTTATATGAGAGTAATAGGAGAAATGTTCTATGTCCGACTGAAAAAACATAAATGACCGAATTGATCATCTTTTCCGCCTCTTGATTCGTCTTTTCTCAAAGTACTTATTTAATATATTCAAATATAATAGATAAATTTAAAATTTTTGATAAATAAATAGTATTATGTCTGATTAAAGTAATAAATTGTAATTTAAGAAATTATAATAATTTCTAATACTAATTTTTAATTTTTAATAAATATTATTAAATTTGCAATTTAATGTTTTTTTTAACGCCGGTAGTTCTAGTGTTAATCAATGAGAATGAACGTTCCTTTCTTCGTATCATTTCTCGCGTTG
Source organism: Cerceris ruficornis (assembly GCA_963989415.1). Classification (NCBI taxonomy): domain Eukaryota; kingdom Metazoa; phylum Arthropoda; class Insecta; order Hymenoptera; family Crabronidae; genus Cerceris; species Cerceris ruficornis. Next base: position 10,045,923 of record OZ022523.1, read on the forward strand.
ATTCTGTTATCAATGAATGATATTTTTGTCCTTGATGTCGCTTACGTTTCGAACGATTCACGGCCTGATTATAGTTAACAGTTGTCCGATTGCTTCGAGATGGAGTCTTGTAAAGTTGGTAATTATCAATTGCAGTACGCTATGTAGTAGCTATCCTTTTGTATGGAAACTATTCCCTGGGTGTATACTTGAGGTTTGATGTTTGTTTTAATCGTGAGAATTCGATGTCGTCGATGGGAAAGTGAGTTTCCCTTTTGCTCGATAATCACTTTCGACGAACGACCACGGAGATTTCCTCTCCGGTTTTCCGTCTAACGTTCTCACAGGTCAACTTTAAACCGAGCCGTTGTCTTTGGCCGACTTGAGCTTCAAAAGAAATGTTCCTTGCCTAAAGGCGAACTATGAGAGGCGAATGAGCGCTCGGAAACAAGGGATGAATCGGAGCTCCGTGGGCTGGAAAATAAGGCGAATCTTTTGATATCTGTAAACAATAAGATTGTCTATAGATGTGCATGCGGTGTGTACATAATTAAGCGTAAACCCGTAGCTGCACCGTGATAAGTGGCTCTCGGTGCTATTATTCTTCGTCGTTTGACTGTGGACGACGTTCGCGAATCGTTAATAAACTTTGCGCTTTAACCCTTTGCGGACGGACACTTTTTTGAGTGTTAAGAGATAATCATTTATTTGGCGATGAAAAACGATTTTTTTATTAGAAAGTTCGATTATTAATGTATCTGAATTATGCATTACTATTTGCAGAATCATATTTCAACGGTTGTATTTTAATTTTTCAATTCGAATCGCGTATACATGCCTCGATAAATTATAACCAGATTTTTTCTCAGACCGCGAATATGCGTCGGTAGTCCTCAAAGGGTTAATTACGAGTTGAATCGTAAATGAATTTTTTACAGTAGGTGTACTCGGCTGATCCTTGGATCTCGATGTATCCCGTTTTGCTTTCGGTGTGGCGCTTTCTTCGCTATCAATGAAACGAGAATTTAACGAGGCAGAAGCCTCGAGATTTTCAAAGTTTCTATACTTTCGAAATGTCCGTGATTTCGAAACTTTTGTGGTGTTCTGTATTTTTAAACTTTTGCAATTTTAGAAGTCACGAAGCAGCATGAGTTTCCACGTTCTCCAGAATCTTAGTAATTTCTGAATTCTCAGAGCTTTCAGGAATTTTATAATTTCAATTATTTCGAAAATTTTCAGATGTATTTTTGTATATTTAACCACAGAGTATGAATACGAATGCAGAGACAATATTTCCGAAGTAACAGTGACGATATCACGATCACAATTTCACCGTCAAAGCCGACCTTTCGTTTGCACAAAACAATCGAATCAATTGGCTCTCGTAATCATCCTATTTTCATTTATTGACGAATTCGCGCGTCGTCTAAACGTGGGACTAAAAATGTATAAATTTATCTGCCATCTGTTTATCTTCACCGTGTTTATAGCGATGTAAGTCCTTCGTACTTCGGTGTATGTAAGCAAACGAGCAACACCACGGCGTTGTGCTACTTTTCCGTGACTTTATTCGATGAGAAATGGCGCAGAACGGCGATTATTTTCCCGAGTGCTTACAAATGTAGCGATCGAGAGAGCAGAGCAGAAGGAACACGGAAGAAAAAAATGATAGAAAATTTACATCTACCTTTGTTAACACTAGATCTACGGAAGTCGTGAATTTCACCGGTTACTACTTTTTTTTATAAATATTTCTCAAATTTGTGGAGAAACTGTACAGCAGTAACAGGAAATTTGGAAGCTTCTCAAAAATTGCCAAATTGAAAATAACAGTGGAAGACAACACGATAATATTATCCCTATGTTGTTAATATTGCTTTAAATTCTAAGATATATCAGGAATCACTGCCATATTTTTATTTTAGCAATTTAATTCTCAATTATTGCGAAGGCAGTCGCAAAAGAACTCGTAGGGCAAGAGGTTAATAGGCTTTCTGTTTATCAATATTAATCTGTTATTACAGATGATAATAAAATAAAATTACGCTGCCTCGGAAAAACTGGAATTAAAACGACATAATGAGTACTTCTTCACATTTTAATTTTAATGTTATAGAGCTTTGCAAGTAGGCACTTACACTCGTGCATAATGTTCAGAAGAATGACCGGTCGATAAAGTGTTAACTAATCATCTTCTTTGACGGTTGACTCCTCTTTTTTCGAAGTACTTATTCAATATATTTAAGAATAATAAATTTCACGCCCGTAAATATAGTGTTGACGTGATCGTTCCGAGCATTGTAAATATAAATTGACTTACAACATATCGATACGGACAATTACTAGACGATAGGTACTCTAATGAAACCATTAACGATAAATGAATGTAAATGAAACGTTGCCACTGATTCCTACCTTTATCCTTCTGTGCAATTTTCTACAAAGATCTCCGCGAGATTGCATCTGTAAGTGCTCGGGACAGAGAGAAACGTATCTACTCTTCTAAATTGTCGTGAATTATTTATTGTATATTATTTAACGGTATCGCTCGGATTATTGCGATCATTTGTTTCGTCAGTACTTACCGATTTAAATGATTCACCGCGTGAAACGTTCACTCGGTGTGCTTTTATTATCGTTCGACGTTCTTAACGCACGATAGCTTTTAATTGCTTTCTGTGTCGCATTTGAATTGACACCGGTTTGTATGTGAAATTCGTATGGCACAAAAAATGAAGATGCGAGTAGGTAATTAGCCGTGGATATTTTTCGTTGTCACGATGAGAAGGGAATTGGCGATGCGTCTGGAATGAGATGAGAGTGTAGCTTTTAAGACAGGATGGATGACATTAACGCGATGCGAAATTGTGAGAAGCGGGGAGAGGAAGTTTGTGGATAAGAGTAGACACAGAAAATTACGTTAAGGATTAGTTAAGAAGTTGATTAATGTTACACGTAACAATGTAATGAGAATCTAAGTTATACGACTCGGAGTAAAATGTTGTAAACTGTCATAATTTGTCCACTTACCAAATAAAGATCCTGTAAATATATTGCAATTCGATTTTGCCGATCGTAATGAAACGAGCGCTATCTCATTTAGAAATGGGAATTTTCCACTTTCATTTCTACGACGGAATTTTAATTATAATTATTATACTAATATTTATTTGTTCGTTTGTCTTTCATTTGTCAACGATAATGCAGAATTATGCCGTCTCCGATATTTCATAACGTTATTACAATTTCATTTTGTAGATTGCACGAGCGCTATTTAATTTAAATGAGTAAATTCCCTCCTCTTTTTTTAGGGCAGCAGCTTTATAATTTTCGTTATACTAATATTTATGAATTTATTTTATATTATCAAGGATTCTACGAAAGTGTATAACTTTCGATATTTAACTGCTGAATTTCCATTCTGCCGATTGTACTAGCGTTATTTAATTCCAAAATGTGTATCTTTTTGCCATCCTTTACGGCAAACATTTAGATAATTTTTACCCAGCAAACGTCTACGTATTTTTTTGGAAAAACTTCAAAAGACGGTAAACTGAGACCTTTGACGGCGAGCTATCTCAGACCTTCTTCTTGCCAAAATGAAAGGATCCGCGACGAACGTATTTCCAGCGGCTTTTGCATCTTCAACTTTAACTTTATCGTCCTGGGGTTGCAGCCGACTCCAGCCTCCATCAACGTCGCTGTTTTTATCGCTCTTCTTCATCTTCTTCATAGGCTCATCTGAAAATGGGTATTCCTTGGAGGCTTTTTGTCGCATCTCCTTGGCGTAGCAGACATTTAGATGAGGAAAAAATATCGTGTTACTTATACCAAAGCCTCTGCACCAGTGCATGATACTTCTTTGCACGTTTATTTCATGATTACATCGGTAGATTTATTCGCCCGTGATTCGCGGAGAACGATGCAAATATTGCTGGGTATGATATACTTTTGCACATCGTTGAAATATAATACTTTATCAGTAAATGTAGTTGGTAAAATTTCATTTGGATTATTTTTAACGCTAACACTACCAAGGCGGTCAAAATTTATTAACACTAGAACTACCGACGTTAAATCTATTATAGTCTAACATATTAAACAAGTACTTTGAAAAAAGAGGAATCGAGGGGCGGAATTTATGTTCTTTGACATGGACGTAGAATATTTATTCTGACTTTTCTATAAACTTGGAGAATTTTTGGAAAAAATTGTGTGCCGGTCAGTTTGACCGGTTGGTAGTTCTAGTGATAATTCCGATTCTGAGATTTTTCTAAATATTCCCTAAATTGATAGGGGAGCGTATAAGTGCAATAAATATTCCACTTGTATCTTATAAAACCTAAATTACTTAATTGATCATCTTTTTCCCCACTTGATTTCTCATTTTCCAATATACTAATTAACTACATTTAAATGTAATAGATTTAAAGTCGGTAGCTCTAGTTTTAAAGTGACCGTAGAAAATGAAAATCAACGATCATTACATCCGCAACAATTTATCAGGTAATTACATGCGGCTTCCGGCTGGAAAGCTGGAAACTTACAATTTTACCATCATCTTTGTAAATGTTAATGGTATTTTTAAAGAAACGTTGCTTCCGTGTTAAAATGGTTCTCAAATAACCAAAGGTCATTTCACGCGGTATTTGGGAAAAACACAGGTAATTAAGAAATTTAATCACGTTCGAATTGCCCGCCTCTTTATCCACATCTCCGAATCATTTCGGCGATTTCCCATCCACCGGCAGCGATTATCTGCACGTACGTGAATCCGCAACTTTATCAATAAATCAGATTAACTATTATAGAGGTCCGCTCAGGCAGGAATTAATACGCGGAATGCTATCTTTGCGACGTGCTTAATCGCCCGGCCGCTATTTATTCGTTATACGGGGAAATCGGGGGATTAAACGGAATTATATAGCAAATAAATCGATTCGCTTTCGGGCAGTTGGAAGTGGGAAAGAACTCGATCCTTGGATAAATCCTCTACGTGAGTCCGAGGACCGGAAATCTTTTTCAGAGATATTTCTGCCACTGTAGAATAGGCACTTTTTCTTCTTTTTGTCGGCTGTTATTCCAGTAATCTTCGTGATGTTGAAAAATAAAGAAAATAGTGCTTTTTCTTATTTAGAAAAAATATCCTTTTTCTTTGCGACGTACCAAATGGAACGATCCATCGTCATAATTTGAAGAATAGCTCGTTATTCTTTGCGATGCTTGTTCATTTTATTTGGAATCCACGAGATCTGGATTACGGAGAGACATTTAATGAAACAGATAGACGTACAGTTTCACGGTGCAGATTTTATCGAGTACTGAAATTATGAAATGTAAAAGAGGATGGATCAGCTGGGTAGCGTTTTGCATGGAGAACGTTTCAGTTGCAATTAAAATTTACTTTCACATCGATAACGGCACAAATTGGCATAGTAACAATCCCGATATGAAACTCGATGCGAAGTTCGGCCGAAATTCATCGGGGATGAGGAAAATCGCAGAAATCGACGGGAAATCAGGAATGCGGCCACTTCACTTTGTTTGAGCGTTTAGAACACGGCTGAGACTCTTGTTAGCGAATGAACGTTGAATCGCGCATACTTGGATGAAGATTGAAACTACTCTACCACTAAATTCATCGAAAGCCCTGCCCTGATATCGGCATGCCAATTAAAAGGCGAGCCAGATTCGAATATTGAACGAGTGTCTTGCCTTTTTACGTAGGCTCCCTCTCACGTGAAATTAACAGTCGTAACTCGATTAAAGTGCCAATCGAATTAATTTGTTCGGTATAGTTTTAAAACGTCCGTTCACCTCGAAATTTGCATCGGCTATGTACTAATTCAGTTTACGTGTAATCCAACGTGAAATTCTTGACGTGTGCTAATTGCATTTGTTTGTTCTTGATATTGCTCATTCAGATGGACGATTTTGATTTTCCATATTGCGAATTAACTGTTGGAGCATGTTCTTCAAGTTATAAGTGATCTCATTTATTGGTTTCTGATAATTGTAATTTGTTATGGAGATTTTGATTTGAAAATTGTAAATCGATTATGGTAATACGATTTTTAAATATAATTTACCTATTTGATTTTAATATTGCTGATTTAGTTTGACGACTTTTAACTGCATATGGAGAACAGATCGCAGAAATATCCTTTTTAACAGTAATCATTTAATTGCTCTCAATACCGTTAACTTATTTTTACTGATTTGCAAATCGTGAAATATACCCTTTAAATATAACTTCATTCCGCGCGAAATTAGTTTGCCAATATGTTATCGTTCCGCAGAAATTAATCACATAAAATTCTCCACCGTCGGATATTTAAGTTTTATTCAATGATCGTAATTACGTCCATCCAGTGACATTTCATTCAAACACGTGAAATAATTACCGAATTCCAAAGTCGAAATTAAGTCGATAGAAAATGAACCGGCGGAAATTCCAATTAACCGGGACGGTTAAAGGGTTAAATTGTACTTTGGTTTCAAGATCGATTAAAATATTTATTAGCATACTAAATGGCGCGAAAGCCTCTAGATTGCATTTAACCTTCGACGTTATATCGTGAATCGTAATTGCTTCCATTCAATTCGCGACTCTCGAAGAGAAACTTACACAAACCTGGTCTTTATCATTGTATACATCACGCCCTCAGAGGCGAGCAACTACGGTCAAGGCAAACATTTACGCACGTTTCTATTTCGAAGTTGTTACATCCTACGATGGAAATAGTACGACAAGCGTTAAAGTACTTTTCATAGAAATCACCTGTCGATGTTGGATTTTCAATGGAATTTTAAATCAGGTTCTTTTTTTTCTCACATTCCACTTTACTTGATTCGTACTTGCGCTCCAAAGAAATTAGTTTACGCTCCATTTTTGTAATAATTTGAGTAGTTAGTAAAATTGTTTTAGGGATACTTAACATTAAACCTACCGGCTTTCTATCTGTTATATTTAAATATACGAAATAAGTACTTTGGAAAAAGAGATTTGAAGAGGTGAAAAAGATGATCAGTTAAGTAATTTTTGTTTTATACGATAGACATAAAATATTTACTGAATGGCTGTCCAAACAATGTGGGGAATTTTTAGAAAAGCAGAAAGCGATCATTTGACCGCCATAGTAGGTTTAGTATTAATAGCGGATAATTAGCTCTTTCTTTTTGTCAGCGAATGTTATAAATCGAAGACATTAACTCTATAAACCATGGTGGATTAAAAAAAAGCCCTGTCTTTATATTTTCCTGAAATGCAGGGTGATATTTCGATCAGAGGTACCTTTTAACACCTTTGCACTCGAATTACAATATCTTAGGAATAATTGTTAAAAACTAATTTCTGCTTAATATATTTTTTTTATTAGAAAGTTAATTCAGCATTGTAGCATTATTAGCTGGGAAATAGCGTTATAAATGAAATGTATCAAGGTGTCGTATGACACCTACGGTAGAAGTAGTGTTAAAAAAATTAACATGATCTCGATAAAACAGCATAAAGTCCATATTACTATTGAATGCCCCCTCCGTAACCGTGCAAATTTTATCCGAAATATATTTTCGTCTAGTACATATTTTATAAATTATTAAGAATAGTTACGTTGTTCGACTCACCCTGCTACCTTCCGGTGTATAACAGCTATCTGATAATAATTAGTGATACAAATGAATTAAGAGGTTGAGGTATTGCCTGTTGTGTCTCCCTGACCCGAAAAAGTCCCAAAGCTGGGCCCACTGTCCCAAATGTACGTGTACAGGAATTTCCTCGATCGCTGGGGATTTAGCCAGTGACGAAGATGGACGAACATTTCCGAAGGAGAATGAGAGACGAGAGGACGAGGCGCAAATTTACGCAGTCCACCGAAGCGAGCGGACGAATTTTAAGCCGCGCTATCGTATACGTATTTTGTTACATTTCCTACAATAGCATTACCTATCGAGGACATCGAGCTGCGATAGCACTTTTGTCACGATGCTTTACATGGGAAGCATTGCCTCTATCGTCTCTCTGCCACCTATCTACTCTACCGTCGAAGAGCAACTTACCGTAAGTAGTAGTAGAATTTACTGTTTTCGATAAGATATCTTCGTTATTAGGAATACCGAATACTGGTAATATTCTAATATTGCGGAGTTAAATTACTGACAAATAGGAATTAACTTTTACAAATAAAGTTCAAATAATTGATGTAATTGTACATTGCTGTAAGTGGGACTTGTAGGACTTCATTAATTAAGATAAACTTTAATGGCGCAGCATTTTGTCGATTATATTTACGTTTTTTTGTCCTTATAAGACAATTATTTAGTATATACGTCATTGGACATCTTTAGTTTTAATCCAACGTGGAATACTATGCTAATATCAGGCTTACTTAATAAATCGTCCTTGTCAGAGGTCAGTGGCGTACGCCGAATTAACTTACAATTATTGCTCAGTGTTTGCGTAGCTTAAATAGATTTTATCTGCACTGTTTATAACTGTGTATCATGTAATATTGTTGTTAGAAATGCGTTGGATATCGCTACAAGTTCACAGTTTCTTACAAAGATTCTGTGAAGATCGATATAAAATTCTTTGAAGCTCGGTGTAAAAGTTCTACCTTATTGAAGTCTCCATTTCTGTTTAAAGTCTTTGGAACCTCCTTTTGCCCTTTGTTAGAATTATGAATTTCTTAGAAAAGAATAAAGTGACGTTCAGAACGCTTGTAGGAAGAAGGACTTCGACAAGGTCAGGAAAATTCCTTGTCAACAATACTCGGTTATTCGGGTAGTGTGTCCCGAGTCTTACAATTAGAGGAGTAGCTCGCAGCTGTATAATATCTATAGGCCTAGGCTGGCTATACCCGATGGCAAAGTCACCCAAAGACCTTGAGACCATTGTTGTGACACACTGCACGCTCTGACAGGTGCTTTGTATGAAAAGAAGTGCGACTATCAGAATTAGAAACGATAAAACTACAATGATAAAATATAAATGATAGAATAACTGTCGAAATCTCCTAGAATTTTTTTCGTTACGTATTTAAAAATTACCTAGATGTAAACGGAAGTAGAATTTATTACCTTAAGATACATTCCAATATTGTGGTATTAAATTATTCACCAAGGCAAAGGTACCGATTGACGAATAAACAAAACTTAGGTCAAAGGAATTGCGACTGTTAGTATCAACTTAGTAATTCGTTAAGTCTTTATTGTATTATAAAATACACGTGAAATTTCTACTGTACAGCGTTTCTATAAAGTTGAGAAATATTTATAAATTTGACGGCTTCCGTAAATCTAGTGTTAAGAACAATAAGGCTAGAATTAAAAAGTAGAGGTAATATAACTACTGCCGACAGATCTTTGCATTTCTTTCGTTACAGGAATTGAAAAGCACTTATTGTTAGATGTAAACCGAAGTATAACTTATTAGCTTAAGATATATTTCAGTATTCTGCCATTAAATTATTTGCCAAGCCAGCGTTGTCGATCTACAGATGAAGAAAAATTCTGAGACAGAAAGTTTCGAGAAAATTTTCTAATCTACATTACCACATAATTATAACAAAAATCGCAGCGCGACCCTTCGGTAAAAATAATACCGTAAAAAATTCAACGATCGAAAGAAGTTGTCGATGGTATGGAATTTAGGCGATTCGCTTATGCCTGTTGAATTCGTAGGGAAATTACTTAGTACGCTGTCAGAGATCTTTGGTTTCAATCGTGCATGCGACCACTGTCTCAGAAAGTCTCGGAGATCCAATCGTATCGTTCAGTCAAGCTAGTCAGCCGGCTGCTTTTCGGCTCTCTCTCAAAGGATCCAAACGTGTAACGTAACCCCGCCTTTCGTCTTTGTGAATCCACTCGGTTCGACGTTGAAAGTAGCTTTCGGTGACCCGGATCTTCCTGCGGACATACGTTATTCCGCTTGATCAGGCTCGTTCTATCGTAGGAAAACCCAATTTTGTCATTATTCTCTTCTGATAGGTCGGCCAAAATCACAGGCTTATCATTATACTCGAGAAGATCGATGCTGTACACAATTGTACGTGCATGTATTACGTTAGTAATGTATCTACTTTTTTGGCGTGTCAACTAATTGGACGATTATGAAATATTGTGTAGGTTAACTCTTCGATGGGCAAATGCATGTATTACGTTACTAATTTATCTACTTTTTTGGCGTGTCAACTAATTGGACGGTTATGAAATATTACGCAGATTAACCCTTTGATGGGCAAATTATTCTTTTCTTGATTTTTTTTAAGTTATAAAAAATGGTATTACTGCTGCACCTATAACCATTGAGTTATAACAACAGGAAAATACTTCAATAGTTTTACAACAATATTTATTTAGTAGACATTAATTATACTAATTTATTTTCTATGAAATGGAGAGAAATGTTTATAAATATATAAAGATAGAGTACAGGCTGGACATAGTTGAAGCCAATGGTTTTTTGAGAGCTTTATAACAAGTGGAAATTACCGAAGCCATTGCGGAGGAAAGGGTTAAGTAGTTACGGATTATTTAATAGAATGAATTTTGTACTGGGTTGTTTCAAAAGTTTCTGGCATTTTTCTTGAATGCAATTATTTATGGTAGTTGCTTCATATGTAGTATTTATATTCAGATTTTCCCATTGCTGTTCTCTTTTATAATTTATAGTGCGCTTTTAAGTTTGTAATATGTCAGTTGAATATTTAGAGCTTGATTTTAATCTTCTTAAATTATTATTTTCCTCGTTATTTCATTTCACGTGTTTTGCATGCTCTTCTTTTTGAATGGCAAAAAAGATTTGCAGTATAAAGAACAATCGAAACACGAATGCTGTGAATGGAGAAAGCTTTATCGTTCAAAGAATGGCACAAAAATAGATTTAACGATTTAACGAAGGTAATTCCGGTCTTTGAAGGAATTAAGAGCCTTTAAAGGTTCTTCTCAAAAGGAACAATTGCTAAAGAGTATGAGAATTGGCCAAACAACTCAACTGCAATATAGAGACAGTATTTAACTAGGTTATTGCAATGTGAAAAGTCAAAAAGCTTTTCTGATTGTTTCTTCAAAGGCCTATAATTGTATAAATTACAATTCAGTGAATTCTCTCTTGTGAAAATTTTTTTCCTTTAACACTAAAACTACCAAGGCAGTCAAAATGATTGGTTCCTAATTTTTTATAAAAATTCTCCAAACTTATAGGAAAGTCATACAGTAAATATTCCACGTGTACCTTATAAAATATAAATTACTGAATTGATTATCCTTTTCGCCTATCGATTCCTCTTTTTCAAAAGTGCTTATTTAATATATTTAACATCAGTAGTTCTAACATTGATTATTAAATTGCGAAGAGAATGTCAAATAATAATTAGAGAATTATTTTAGCATAAGTGTAGAAAATAATAGATATTTTGATAATTATTGAATATCTTGCTTTATAAAAATCCTTCAAATTAATAGAGAAGCAGTACGGTGAATATTGTATGCGTATCTTATGAGCCATTTATTTTGAAAGTGGTATAAGTCACTTTCTCTTCAAATCGAGAGATTTAGGGTTTGCGTTACAAGTTGCTTCAAAATATTGATGCTAATTTTCAAGAATATTTACTTGACCTTGTTATCTTGGCAACTTATGACTTTATCAGTACAGATAATAAAACAAATTTAAATCCGGTAGTTCCAGTGTTAGTCAAATCGATACAGCAAAAGAAACGTCTGCAGCGTCGCGGTATATTTAACGGTTTACTCAAAACTCTATTACGAAGTACTGGATTTTGAACTTTTTCGCAAATTGCCTGATTTATACGGCTAACGGAAGAGAATGATTTGAATCCTCTGAAAGTAGCCCGACATTCTGTCTCGGACAGAACGTACGACGTGCAACCAGAGCTTTCGATTCGAGCGAATTCGCTTGCACTCGCGTCGACTGCAGCGAGTCTTGTTACAGCCAGACATTATTCCGCTCGGTCAGGTTCAGTTCTATTGCAGGGAAATGCAATTTCATCGTCAGTCCTTTAACAAAGAGAAGAAACGTATTCCTGGTAAAATAGGCAACTATTTATTTGCTATTTCAGCGGACGGAGTTACAGCGGGGAGGGCTGTAACTCGGAAAGGAAGGTTTTTATTTGCTCGTTGTAATTTGTTGACTTCTTTGTGGAACGTTATTCTCTTCGTTCGCAAACGGTGAAATCAATTTTCTCTAGTTTGGATGAATAAACAAACGTTTGAAGTATTCCAACGAGCGGAGAGTACTGTGTATCAGTTTTCCGAAATATACGAAAATATTGTTAGAATTCTATGTTATTAATCGTAATATTGGTATAAATATGCTTACTTAGGATGTGGTGCATGATTATAAACCTTAATGCATGATTGTTGCACGTATAATTGAATAGATCTCTAATAAATTCTAGGAAGTAATAATAAGAAAGTTTACAGAAAAACAAAGTAGAAAATTAGTGCGAAATGTAAGTTGCTGCTGTTTTAAATTATTAAAGGTAATATCAGTAGATGTTTAAATATTCAAATGGCTGCCTATTTATAATATAGAGCAACATTATAAATATATTTAGAGTAGGTTAGAGATCTTTGAAACAGAATTAGACCTCTATTATAATTTGTTCTCTACCTGTACTATTATAAATTACATAAAGCAATTATATGGAACAGCTTAGAAAAGAGCCCAATAAATGGCACGAAACTGATGTCATCACAATTTTAAATGATTAAAGATAATACTACTAGAAGTATAAATATTTATATTTGAAAGTGGCACAAGTCCCTTTTCCCTTACGTTGATTTATTTACGAGTTCGTACAAAAGCTTTCATACTATAAAACGTAACAGTTGCACCTTTTTGCATGAAATCATAAAACATTCTATTTACTTTCCCAGTAAATACAAACAGAAGCCACTTACGTTTAGCTAAAACTAACATCAACAAAATTTTCTCAAAAATGGACTTATACCACTTTAAAAAATAACGTCTCAAGTATCAGTTTCAATGCAACATTACTCAAAAACAAAATCCAACACATCTCTAACAAATTACTCGAATTAATTACAACAAACAGCACAGGGAAAAATCACCGCAATTTCCAATATTCTTGCCATCATACACGAAGACTTATACCTCCAATTACAACTTCTCATTTTCATCATAAAATTTCGTTCACAGAAATAACACTCTCACAATTTCCATTGTACGAATATCGAGTTTCATTGAATAGTAAATTTATCTCTACCCAATACCAAGTAGATGTACGTAGATTTATCCTCGAGAATAAATATTGCAACGTCTGCCATTAATATTGTTAGGATACAACGAAATTTCTGGATCGATCGTTCACACGGGCGACGGAAGATTGAAGCTACAAACGAGGCCGCAGGATCAAGCTGACGCAGGCCTTCGATTCAACAAGCCACGATGATCCTACAGGAGACTCGGTCATCCTGGATGCACTGACATAAGGTGAGCCCTCCCTTTGCGGAGGGAACAACGTCAGCATGAATTTATACGATGGCTCGCGGTAAATCAATGCACCTTCATTTGCATAAACGTTGCCTAGGCGTTCTGTTTGACAGTCAGTTTTATCTGTTTCTGCACTCTCGCGGGGCGAGGGGGGCGAAGTATCTCGGCGAACAAGAGGTTGAATTTAAATGAAATCGATTTATCTCGCGGTTATGACTTTTTACGAATGGAGTCGGGTAACTGCTTGGAATTTTATACGGCCGCGTTGCCAAGACGGGATTGGAGTTTTGTTTTAACCCTTTGCGGTCCGAATTATTTTGCCAATTTTGTAGTGAGCTAAATGAAATTAATTTGACATTCTGCATCGCTGGTTATTAATTTTTTTTTACTGATTGCAATAGCTAGAGGTACTGAGGGATATTTAGATGATATTGCAAAATCAGTATGAATTTGGAAAGTTGATGTTAACACTAGATTTACGAGAGTGAAATTTGTTACACTGCAATATATTAAATAAAGACTTTGGAAAAAGAGGGATCAAGCGGCAAAGCTGATAATTCGTTAAGTAATTTTTGTATTATTAAATACACGTGAAATATCTACTGTACTGCTTCTCTGTATATTTGAGAAATGCTTATAAAAAAAGCATGAACCCGTCAATTTGACGGCTTCCGTAAACCTAGTGTTAAATTATTAGAAAATAAAATGAAGTTTAAAGCTATGTCGGGTATATCTCGACATAGGACTGCAAAGGGTGAAAGGGGTGAATTTGAAGTCGTCTTTTTTCTGTGAGGAATTATATTTTCATTATTGTGAGCTACGTGAAATCAATTTTGGGGATTTTTTATGGTTTGTTGTTTGTTTTATTGGATGATGAGAATAATTGGTGGGTGTGGAGCTGTCGGGTGATTAATTAGGGGGTTGGAGGTCAAATTTCTACGACAAATATGGGAAAATCCTATATATCGCAGCTTCGGTGGCTCAGAATATTCTAAAACAGTAGAAGTTAGGTGAAATGATTCTATCAATTAAAAGAAAAAAAATACCAAATAAATTCCAAAGTTAAAATTAATTCGATGGAAAATTAACTATTAAAAGACCGTTTATACAATCAGAGTTTTTAGCGATGAACTTCTCCGTTTTTGCACCGAAAACACTTTGTAGAATTCACCAGCGGGAAATTTTTCTTATTTTTCAAGCATGCCTTAAACTTTGTCGAGTAAGTTTAAATTGAAATTTTAATTTCTAGCCAAAAGTATCTTTTCCACCGAGCTTTCAAGCCGACGGAGAATTCGGTGTTACATCAACGAATACTAGAATTCCGTCTCTTTGATAAAATTAACAGATCTTCAGATTTCCAGGACGTCGAAATCCGGTAGAATTGCGTTGTTAACAGTAAAACGACATATCACGGCAGGATTAATATAACTATCGTAATTATACGAAAACAGAGAGCCGTTTAACGTTACGCGGAATTTAAAGGAACGTACTTATTTTATATAAGCACTTTCGAAAAGTGAGTCGGCGTGTATCTTGGAAGTTTTGTTTGCGTTGCATCACTTCCCCCGACGCATAAATGCAAGTTAATGGGCACCGGGGAACTGGCGGGAATTTAACGTTGTCTTCGTACAAACTGTGCCAGTAAGTAGAAGTGCTTGTACGATTACACTTTATTTGAATATGCAAACCGAGAGAGGAAAGATAAAGCTCGGCAATCAGTGGTCAAATGCGGCAAAGTGGAAAGCAAAAATACGTCGGACTCGAAAGTTTCTTCGATAAGTTTTCACATCGTAAATGGTCCGGCCGAAAGTTCTCATTTTTCTTCCTTTCAAACTCGAATCTTACACGCACGATATCCTCTACGATTATTTTTTACAGGAGGTATCACATAAGATGATCGTTTCCTTACAAGAAATACTGAATAAGGGAACTCAAATGGGAAAATTTGGAACAAAGAAAACCATAGAGAGAAAGAGAAATTATTTTAAATAAAGTAATTTAGCCGTGCTTTCAAAGGAGAGATTTCGATGGAATTCATTTTAATCTCTCGTTTCCGTGTAATGACTTTGAGCAAAGTGGTAATAATCATAATTCTGTTTAACTTTCATTACTTCGCGCAATGAATATCTTATGCCGAATAGTTTCTTAATTGCAATAGTAATTGCAGCAATGACGATAAGAATAATGCCACAGATCAGTCGAACTAACGAGAGGCATCATCGACTTCAATTTATTCTTGTAAAATGAGATAGTACTTTTACGATGGTAGATAATCATTCGAAGATTTCCTTGAATTATATACACGTAACAAGAAATCAATCATGAAATAATTTTGCATTTGGATACAAATATTCCTCGTTTATGTTTCGACAAATTTGCGAAGCGAAACAAGCTGAAAATAAACGAGGGAGATACTTGTGCACGATGCAACGCATAAAATTCTAATAATCCGTATACAGAAAAGAAGTATCGTCGCAAAATGGTTAACTCGAGGACGAAGGACATCTTTCTCTCTCTCGCTCTCCTCTCCCTTCCTTCTCCCTTTCTTTCTCGATATCGCGAATTCCTCTTGGCACACGAGCACGATAAAAATGCTAAGCTCCTTGGGAGACGAGAAGTTGTGTGTTGCTTTTTTCTCGAATTTCTCGCGAAAAAGTCGCTGTAAGTGGTTATGGTAGAAAGTGCCCGGGCTTCGTTCCTTATTATACTCCCAGCAAGAAGGTAGTAATTTCGCGTAGTTAGAAGCTCGGGAATTATCTATATTTTACACTGTACCGAGATTCCTTGTTTTCCCATTCAGACTGAAAAAGAATGGAGTTGTAAGTTCCATGAGGTAATGGCATTTTAATCGTTGGAAGATATTTGCGGCGACAATAAAAACTGCTGCTTGTTAACTCGCCGTTATTCGGTGTGAGCTTAATCCTTTCGCTGCTAAGAATCACTACAGTTCTATTTATATACCGAATGCCTACAGCTGGGTGTATTAAAATTTCTTTGATTAGTGATTGAATTGCACAACTGATCCAAGGTCTATTAATTTCTTTTTTTCCATTTCTAACGAACCAATGTTATGAGTATATTACTTTGAGTGCAGTGAATGCTCGAAGTTTCATAAAAATTTCATCATATCACTTTCCGAATTTTAGCAATTATTTTTAATTAGCTAAGTTGGTTTTAAGGCTGCTCTTACATTGATTTTGACGATACTGAAAGGATTAAATTCATTTTGTCTTACCTTGTTGATAAATAACTCCAGTCGGTTGATTTTCAGTTAAACAGAAAACTGAAATTACAAAGGATTAATAACTTTCCATTCGTGTAAAATTTTTTAAACGATTCTTGGGCTTTTCTATCTCCGTGAAGTCTTACTTCATTACCATTACCAAGTTTCTATCGTCTGTCTTGTTAAAAGGCAGAAAAAAAAGCGAAAGTGTTAGGTACTCCCTTTTTAATATTACAGAAGAGATTGCTCATAGTTATGGGAAAGAAGTAAAGGGTTCTTTATTACGCGTAAAATAAAGAAAAAGCGCGAACGTTAATTAGAAATCTCGCAGGCTTCAACTTCGTCGAAACTTCGTCTCCTTCAGTTCGGTCTTCGCAGCGTTCCATGGAAAATATCAAAGTATCCCTGGAACTTTTACATTTCATTATATTGCAAAATTACCCTGATACTTTCATTCAAAAAGAAGAATACCGACGTAATATTCTTTTAAATGTTTCCCTAGAGCCTTCCTTTGTCCGCAAATCGCCAACACCATTTTCACAGCTAACGAAGAAAATTATGTGCAATAAGAAAGCCCGATGAAATTAAGTTCGATAAGCAAAATTAGTGTTAGAAGAATTAGAAATTCAGAATTTAACCCTTTGCGGACGGAGACATTTTTCAACATTGAGAAATACCCATTCATTTTGCAATCCAAAAGCACCTTTTTATCAGTTTTTTTTAGCAAGTTATACTGTTAATCCATATACATTATAAATTACTACTTGTTTAATGATATTTCAACGGTTGTATTTCAATTTTTCAACTCTAACTGTGTATACAAGCGGCTATAAACTATAATTAAATTTTTTCTCAGGCCGCATATATGCGTTGCTAGTCCTCAAAGGGTTAATATATTCAACTTGGTTCACATTTCACAGAACTTGCAATTAGATGCAGATACTCCCTTTCGATCGTCCAGCCTTTGAACGAAAACCCCATAAATCTAATAAATCGAAGATCTATCAAAACCCATATAAACAAGAATATACAATCCCTCCAGTGTTTTAAATAATCTGACAATTTTACAAATAAAATTCGACAATCTCCCAGTGTGCTTCAACTTCTCCACAAACAAAAGCAAACTCTCAATCGTTTCAACTACAGCGAATAGAATTTTTTATCTGTACTCCATCAAGTCTCGATACAAAGGACGACCGTGCAATTTTTCAGCGAAAGAACGGCAAGGACGAAGCGCAGCGGTAAAAATTTTCCACGGAAAATTTGTCGTTCCTACGGAAAAAAAATGGGAAAAAAGGGAGCAACTAGGGGCGGTTCGTTTGCCAAACCGACACGGTCCGCTTCGTGCCGTGAAACTTAGCGAGGCTGGCGTGACGAGGCAAATTACAAATTGGCGGAATTTGGCGAAATTAGGTTACTGCCGGCGTTAAGTTGCCTCGCAAGAAATTTTCCTAACACCTGCGACCCGATCTTTGTTTTCGTTCGCGTCCTACGGGATCGCAGGACGATATTTCATCGAGGCAGAAATTCGCTGAGATTTCATCTTTCGTACGCTCTGTCCAGGCGAGAATATAAATCGGCGGTGGGAAATAATTTCGCGAGGTAACTGTGCCCTTTTTACCGTTCGCCTTTGTGTTTCCTTGTTACGGGGAAGGGTCGATCGACCTTTTCCCTTTTTACCGTTTAAAGTCGTGTTAACGTCATACTTATTAGCGATTTTTCCAGCGTGCCATTTAATTTATAGGCTGCTGTGTTTTCTCTTTGTTTTCGATCTGGTTCGAATACCTGGCAAGGCAATTTGTTTAGACTGAAAAGCTGTTATAATTGCGACTGTAATATTAACTACTTTGGTAAAAGGGTCTCTTTATTTATTGCATGTTCGAATGAAAAGTATCTTTAATTTCTAGGAAAATTATGCCCTTGATTATTAAAGTGGTTTGCATATATTTCTCGTTACGAGACATTTAAATATTTGAGTTTGAGCAAATTGAAAAATATTTTTATACTGTATACAATAAAATATTTCAGAGAATATTTACTCTTGTTAATAAAATAATTCATCTGTTGTTTACCAATTGCTAATTCACCAGAGTGCACCTGACTTGTTGTTATTCCACTGTGAGAATTAAAATAAACTGAATTCTGTTGAATGACACAACAATCAATTGTTGCGTCGCTATTTAATGTTTAACTCTGACAATTTCAAAAAGATGTAAATACCTAATATAACAGAATGCAAAGTGGAATAATTGATATACCATTTTTTTTTAATCTCTTGACTAACAATTAGACCACTTTCATTATCATGGGCACAATTAATTACAGTCTTCAGTTTTTATCAACTGCTATTGTTTCATTTTCTCTTTATGACGATTCAGCTCTTTATTTTCCTACATTTGCAGAATATTTCGAGAGTAAATACTGTCATAATTATTTAATACCACGTTAACACTTTCAAAAATTTCGCCACGTAATTAGATATTTCATCGTCCAACAAATACTTTAAAATTACTGCAATACGATTGAAATTTCAATGAGAGATATTCCTTTCAAGATACTTTAAATTAAAAAAAAAATTAAAAATAATTCACAGCCTGTACGCGATAGCATTACAGCTAATTCCCTCCAGCATTATTTGAGTCGCTCAGAAGCGAATGCCTTAATCCATTTTTTTATATTTTCTGATTTTAGTGAATTTTAATAGAATTAGCTTTATTCTATTAACACTAGAACTACCAGCGTTAAATCTATCATATTTCAAAATATTAAATAAGTATTTTGAAAAAGGAGGAATCAAGAGGCGAAAACGATAACCGATTCGGTGATTTATGTTTTTAAAGATGAATATTTATTCTAAGACTCATCTATAAACTTGGAGAATTTTTGGAAAAAATTGTGTACCAGTCATTTTGACTGGTTTGGTAGTTCTAGTGTTAAAATTTACAAATATCAGAAAATATGAAAAAAGTGGAATTAACCGCGTTGGCTTCTGTGCGACTCATTTCTCTCTGACGATACATTCACGAATTATTACGTTATCTTATTCAGCCACCCTGTAACGTTCGATCTCGCACGAAAATCCACGCTGGTCCCGGAAGAAAAATTCGATCTCGTTATCCCGTTTGAGAATTTTCACAGGCTTTGCTCAGCCTTCGCGCGTTTACAGTTCCCATTTATTTGTCTCCCAGCGGCGTTTTCCTTTTCTCGACTTTTTCTTCGAGCAGAGGGCGGCAGAAATAAAGCGAACGAAAGAGAGAGTGAATGAGAGTGAGGCGGAGAGGACAAAGGTGCGAGAAAGCGAGAAATACAGCGAAGGAGAAAGAAATAAAGAGTGAGGGAGACAGAAGAGGGAGAGAAGCAAAGGAGTGAGAAATAACGAGTGAAAGAGAGAAGGGTAAAGGCAGAAAGAGAAAGAAGCTTCAACAAATGCCAGATTGCTCTCTCGTCACGGCATCACGCGATTCACGTCGAGAAGGAGTAACAATCGCGCAAGGTGGTGCACGTCCACGAGAATTAAATTCTTCGGCGATATCACCGCTTGAAAATCGCGTTTTCCACTTTCATACGCGGTTTTTCCGCCCGACTTCCGCGGATCTCCGCACGCGAGTTGCGAATTCGCGTTGAGGATTATCCGTTTCGTTTCTGATGTTTATGAAACGCAACAGTTCCGACTTTGATTCATCGGAACTCGTTCTCGCGTAATAAAACCTGTCCATTCGGGTTGCACATTGTGCAGGAAAATTGTTGGAACGCTAAATACGGTGAAAAAGTATTATCGGAATGTGCTGATATTTGAGAATTATTTTTACGACCTCGTAATAAACTTTGTTTCTCTCTTCTCCTCCGTCAAAATTTCGTACGTTTATTTTTGATTATTTAGAGCGCAAATATTCCACCAATATCAATGAAATATTCGCAATCACTTGAACGTGAGATTTTACGTATTAAAGCTGACTGTAATTCACTCGCAGACGGTAAAACGATATCGTCTCGTTTTCGTCGAAACAATTTCAGCCTTTGTCGTAATTAATGTTCGCGCGTGAAATAATTCCATTTCGACTGTTCGTGGGTTTTATTGACGCTATCGGAAATCATTTTTGAAATAATCGTGAAATTGAATAATTTGACGGATTTGTAAGGTAATAATGTTTGCGGAAGAATTACATATTGCATCGTAACATTGTAAATAATGTTTTGATTTTGATACGAGTTTCATGAACGTGTATTAGACGTTTAGAGAACGTGACGTCGAAGAAGGTAGAACTTCGGATTGTCAAACAGTAAATCCGAGTTTTCCTGACAACTTTTGACATCGTCGTCACAGAATTTCCAAACTAACGCTTCAAACTGTAGATTCTCGTTGGTACAACTGTAATAGAAACTATGCCAGATGTAAAATCAGCTGCATTGTGCGACTGGGATTACAGCGACAACAAGGCTAGATCTTCTTCCTTCTAAGTACCATACTGAATTTCGAACACTTGTTCTTCCGTCATTTTTAATAACAATAAAATCTAAAATACTTATATAAAGATTTTTTCACTCAACGATAAACAAATATGTATATCAAGAGAAATATTATTATACGGAGGAATATACAATTATGCCGGTCACATTGCAACGGTAGAACTACAACATGAAAGAATTTTATTTATAAAGACTACCTCACGATAAAATAACTCACCTAAAACACAAGCAGTCGGTAATCTGTGAGACTCTCCATTTCTACACTTATATCAATTTTTTCCTGAATATTATAATCGAATATTATTACAGTGACTTTTACTCGAAGCAGGATAAATAAAAATGTCAGAGGGTGTGCTATTTTACTTTTTTGCAGTTCCGGGAATATTATATTCTCGGCGTTACATTCTATTTCATTTGCAGGACCGCGAAAGGATATACGCGACCGAAATTACAACGAGACGTCTCTCAGTGATCTCGTTTTGAATGTGCAGTCAGGTAAAATAATACGTGCGATGCAAGCTTAGGGAGGTTTAACGTGCAAAGGAAAGAGCAGTCCGGCAAAAAGTTACGGGGAAGGGCGCGGCTGGTTTTCCGGTTTTCTCCTCTAATTTCTCCTTTCTCCCGAAAACGAGTGAATTTTTCATCTTGCCGGCAGTTTAACCGGGATAAAATTCAACCCGGTGGAATCGTTCTCTCGTAATGCATCGCGTGCGGGAGGATTATGGTGGTTTTGATCATTTAACGGGCGATCATAAATGTCTGGAGCGTTTGAATTAGAGATCCGTAAAAGTAAAATATTAAATTGATCATCTTTGGGTAAGAATCCAGGTCTTTCAGAGTTACACGGTTCTTCAGTTCAAATATATATTCGAGTACATTCATTTCACCATTGACTTTGGGAAATTTCAGTTCCGAATACTTTTCTGAACTTTAATACTCCTTCAAATCCAAACTTAGTGTTCAGATTAAAAAACAAGGTTATATCTGGAAACTTCGTCGTTTTAGCATTGCATCTTCCGCCAATGTCGTAAAATCTAAATCACAATTTTACAAATAAAAATTCTTTTTCACACATTTCGACATATCAATTAATAATTTAAAAATGTATGATAACTCACGTATTGAGTACTCATTGTATACTGAGGGACCAGAAACAAGGCACTTGAGGGATAATTTTCTCTGATTCGCCCGACGGATAGGGACATCCCTCTCCCTCACGCATTTTCGATTTTGACGCGCTATTGGTCGAGAGAGACCCGCACATTCGTTGCGTCGTCATGTGAACGACGAAAGGAGTGTTTTATTTTCGGTTGTGATTCGTTGATCTCAGGTTTCCACGACCGACATGGCGGAGATAGGCGGTGCGAGAGAAATCTCTCTTTCCGTCCCAAGTGCCTTGTTTCTGGTCCCTCACTGTATATGCAACTGCGAAAGCGTAGATTCCACGAGCGGTTAGGACGTAGAACAGACAAACAATTATGAGGCTTTATTACGTATTCGAATGATCTCATCGACACGAACGTTCTGAGTATTAAAAACCATTTTGTCCTGATTCAATTCCTCCATCTCTTTTGTCCGCAAACGTAAAAAAAATGAATAGATATGTGAGTCGCTCAGAAGTCAATGCGATTAAGTCGATTTTTCGATACTTTCTAATTTTTTGTAAATTTTATTAGAATGAAGTTTATTCCATTAACATTGACAAAAATCAGAGAATATCAAGAAATGGACTCAACTGCATTGGTTTCTGAGCGAGTCATATTAAAATCCATCTTCTCGTACGATTCCATCAGGCAGAAAACGTAGCACAATAAATTGGACACGAGTCCAGAATACGTCTTGGATATCTATCGCCCTTATTTGACCGATACACGATATACCGTGATGTTGGAGAGTTATTTTTCAACTCTGAGATAAGAGAAGCGATATAAAAACACAAGGGACAGAGTGGAATAGGACGGTTGCCAGAGTGCTTCGTTCCGCTGCATTTTCTGCATCTTTTGTTTTATCAGCTGCAGTGCCCCCTTAGCTACCTCAGCAAGCAACTGAAGCTGACATCTGTATACGCGAATAACGTCGTTGTTTATATATTCGTATGTATAAACCTACACGTATATCTTGCCACGATAATTCTGGGAGCCGAATGTGTCTCGCATTGCGGTAATGTGCCAGGAAAATGTCCTGCAATTTGATAGATACCGGCTAAGAGTAAATTTTGGGTCACGGTGTGTATGTAACTGATAGCTTTCGTGGAGAGGAAGTATTTAAGAGTTGAAAGGTCGCCGTGGTATTGAGGATTCATGGACCGATAAGGCGAGAGTTCCACCATAATGTAATGTACAGGGTGTTTCAAAATTATTTGTCATGGCTTGGAGGGGTTGTTCTACACCCCCGATTGGATGGAGATTTGTGAAAAAAACCTGCCGCAAACTTTTAAAAAAATCAAAGAAACACCCTGTACATCGATGAGACGCAAAAGTAACTGGTGAGTTGACTTTTACAAATTTTTGACTGCAATTCGGAACAAATATTAATTGCTGATTGGATTCTTTCAAAGATTCTCGGTTCGTTTCTAGCAACATTTTTACAGAATATGTACAGGGTGGTCCACGCAACTTGTTCACCCGCAATAACTTCTAAAGTATGGGTTTTATGAAAAAGCTTTTTATAGAAAAGTTGTATGGTTTGGAGGGATACGTTATGTAATGCATATATTTTTTTAAGTGGAGGCGTTTCGCAGTTTAGGACGTCAACTTCGTTTTTTTCTTAAATGGAATGATATATTTCTTATGATATATTTCTTATAATTTACACGACAATGTTCATCGATACGATTCTGCGCATGCAATCGTAATCGCCTGTACTGTCCGTGATTCAGTATTGAAGTTATGAATATTTATACGTGATTATCTCAGTGACATACTCCCTGATACCATAGAAGTTATCGAGGGTGAACAAGTTGCATGGACCACCCTGTACATACGATTCTACATACAGTAATAAAACGGTAGAAATTAATAAAATTTGCAGCATGAATAAATAAAGTAAGCGACAACTAACTCTTGCAATGCACTCGTAACATCACAAAGCACTTTGCACTTTCTATCAGACAACTCTGCTGTTTCTCATTTAACTTTATCCTCATATAAACAAAAAACGGCCATTACTCTCTGCATTTATTTCATCAGTCCCTAAATATCGTGCTCTCTCGAAACGAGCTGTGAAAATTGCGCCGCTTTGTTTTATCAATTATAACCATCCAAACAAACAGAGAAGTTTCTCGATAATGCAGTGCTCATCCGAGTCTCAAAATTGCGGATTGTTTTATTTCCGTCCCCCGTAGGCCGGTATCGCGACACGGTAATTACAGAGGCAGCGAAATTGCAATTTGCACGCAGGCCGTAACGTCCACTAGAATATTCGTTTACTCTCGGAGAACGAAAGAAAGGGTGAAGGGAGAACGTGAAAGAGAGACAATAATCGTTAATTACGCGCAGTCCGTACACGAGATCTTCAGCGAGCTTTGCAAAACTTCTGACCGGTCGTTTCCCTGTATATTTCTGCGAATGGAGAAATACTATTTTTGCGGATGATAAGCGTTGCAATTCTGTTGTTTTTAATCTAGAAAACGGACACGGAGCAAATAGCACCACGGTGGATCGTAGAAGCGGAAGTTAGTGTTAGTTGTAGCACGTTGAAAATGCTCGCAAACTGATTTGTTTGGTAGCCCCGGTAGACCAATAATAGTAAACCCCTTTGCACTTTTGAATCCGTGTACCTTGCACGGATTATGGTAGAATGCAAATTTTCGATAAGTAAAATTCGCCATGGTTACCTCGTTGACCGCTTGCAGTTTCCAGGTTATTCGCGATGGAGAGAATTCATGGAAACCGACTGTCGAGCGTTTAGAATGATCAAAGAGGAGGATGGAATGTACGAACGTATATTTCAGTTCGATTCTGTGCTTGACAGTCGTCTTTTATTTACTGAAATAACTTCGGTACGTTTCGGAAAATATTGCATCTTACTTAGCTGCATAGTTGTTCTGTAGTTCTCCCAATGGAGAAAGAGGATTTTAGGTAGAATATTGTCGGATTAAAGCTAGATTGGATGTCATTGATCGTCGGAGTACAATATTTACGGTAGTGTAATTAAGTGTCGGTACTTAATTAACTATGGGTACTTAATTAACACTAAAACTACCAGGCGGTCAAAGGACTAGTTCCTAATTTATTCTAAATATTTCCTAAATTTATAGGGGAGCAATGCAGTAAATATTTCACTTCTATCTCATAAAACCCAAATAACTTAATTGATCATTATTTGTAAACCGGTATTTAGCTACTTTCATCAATTTACTGAAGTAAAAATGTTTCTATTATGGTCACATCTTTACAAAGCAGAAACCTTAAAGACAGAAATAGATATATGAGTCGCTCAGAAACCAATGCGGTTGTCAATTTTTTTAATATTTTCTGATTTTTGTAAATTTTAATAGAATGAAGTTTATTCTATTAAAATTTACAAAACTCAGAAAATATAAAAAGAAGTGACTTAACCGCATTGGCTTCTGAGCGACTCATATAGTCAGCAGGATTTTACCTTTTTAATGACAATACTGAAATATTGAATTTATTAGAAAATTCGTAAAGATTACTGTTTAAAAGTCATATGAAACAGTGAATTTAATAGTGCCAGTCTCCCGTGACCCCCATGTCGTTCAACGTGTTAACCCCTTGCCCTGCAATAACGTAATGCAGTGAATATAATAGGAAATTTTGAAATTTTTCAAATACTATTAAATTAACAATATCAATGAGTCCAGAGACGATCGAATTATTTCTATACCCTTAATATTGCGTGGAATTATATAGAATATCAGAAATCCGTAATAAATTTTCACTTCAGCAATTAAATCTGAGTTTTTGTGCATTCAGTCACAAAAGAAAACACTTTGAAAATCTACAAGTCCTTAATTTTTGAGTTTTAATTCTCAAGTACCGCGTTCTATCAGTAGTCAGAAACTAAATAAAATAAATACCTATCCTTCAAAATTAAAGTCCCACTTTATCCCACTTTCTATCGATGATGAATATCGGTACCAAATATATTCAAATTCAATCCGCAACAACAGTTCTCCAAGTCCCACTCGTTACAGTAATAGAAAAAAGGGATTAATGTTCCAACGGAATGAATTTTCTCTCTAGAAATTAAAACGCTCCGCCTTATCCATCCTATCTCCATTGTACTCTGCAATTCTATTAATCCAATGTCCTCGGTGTCTTTCCGTGCGCCCGATCTTGCCATTTGTTATGGCGAATTTAACAAAGGTAAACGCGGCTCGCCACATTAATCTGCCAAAGTAACTTGGATCGCTCCCGCCGTGGATTTATCGCGGTCGTTAGCAGAACGCATTTCTGAATATCAAACTCGCGATTGAACCGGATCAACTGGTAAATCGGAGAACACGAGTCGCCGTAGTACAAGCATTGCGAATAACGAGCCATAAGTCCTCGTGGATCTGCGCGATCGACGATTTGCTGGATGACGATCGAAACGCACGTTCACGGATGAAGGTACACAGATGCCAGACTGCAGGCTAATCATTTCCAATTACATCGAATTAACTACACTCCCCATAGATTTTCCAACGTCATGCAGTTTGTGTACGTTTAACGGGATGAGATGTTTGAGAACTCGTGTGTGTTCTGAAACGATGACTGCATTGAATGTGAGGACATTTACACGATCTATAGGATATTTACTTTGAAATTTTTCGTAGTCTCGTTTCTGGCATTATAGGGTCCTCGTTTTCGCAATTAAACTTATCCGAACCAAGTTTTCCGATTGCTAATTTAAAGTTATATTTGACAAACGATAATTGATACAGATCTTTGCGTTCGTTGTCATTCGAGTACGTTTTCTCACTGTGTGCATCGTTCGTCGCGCTTTTTTTTTCTTCTACCCAAACTCTTCTGTTTCTCGCACTGTTTGTTTCCCTGTCACACATCTCTCTCATTTGCTCAGTCAATCATCTCTCTTTTTCTATCGCTCTTTCTCTTCCTTACGCATTCCTATAGTGAGTTACCAGAAAGAAGGCACTTGGGACGAAAGGGGAGATTGCTCTCGCACCGCCCATCTCCGCCATGTCGGTCTTGGAAACCTGAGATCGACGAATGACAACCGAAAATAAAACACTCCTTTCGTCGTTCACATGACGACGCAACGAATGTGCGGGTCTCTCGGCCAATAGCGCGTCAAAATCGAAAATGCGTGAGGGAGAGGGATGTCCCTATCCGTTTGACGAATCAGAGCAAATTATTCCTCGAGTGCCTTGTTTCTGGTCCCTCGGTATACATATATATTTTTAAAAAAACACGCGAAACGAAGGATTCCCTGTTGCAATTATTTCCATATCGTTGAACGTCGATACCTCCGATTTCCCAGTTTTGACGGCGATCCGTGAAATTGCGAACCGCCATTTCGCGGAGACCGACAGACGTAACAATTAACGCGCTAATAGAATTAGAGGGCGAAAGAGAAATTTGCCCGCCGACAGTGTTCTGCGTCGCGTGCAATTTAAAACGCTAAAAGGAAACGGTTTTAACGAACCAAGAGTAAAAAAATATATCCCGGCGGTATTTTAAGTGAAATTAAAAGAGAAGATGGTCCATAGGATATATAATTTCACGCGCGAACAAACTCGGCGGGGAAGATTTCCTTCTTTATGAAGACGGAGCTCGACTGTTTTCACTGACAGGGCTTCATATCCTGCCGAAATGAATCTCGTTTAATCGCCGGTGTCTGTAATATCGAGCTTGATGGCCTCGCCTCGACGTGAAATCGCGACTCGTCAAGCATTTTACCACCTTGATCTTAATTCGTCGAAATGCTACCGCGGCTGCAACGTTGGCCCGACGAAATACTCTGCGATCGTAAAGCAAGAATAATCGCTTCGCACTGTACTCGCAAACGGACGGAATTTAGAACTGCGTTGCGAATACGCTCTTCCTCCCTTCTGTAAGCTTGGTATCGTTTTATTCAATCCCGTGGAAATCGTCTTTCTTCATCCTACGAGAACGTTATCTTCGTCGTATTCCGTGGAAAAGAATTGCGGAGGGTCGAGGATTATGTTGGAGGGAAGTAGTCTTGGCTTTCGAAATCGTTAAGATCTTCTTGCAGTCATCTTTATAGAAATTTCTTCGTGTTGTATTCTCGTAGCGAGTAGCTAGGAATTGACATAATTGTTTCGTCTTAAGAATTATCATTGGGATTAAATTGAAACTGAGAAGAGTTGCATGTGTTTGTTGTTAACCCCTTGCCCTACAATAACAAGTGACACTCGTGATGAGGTTAATGCGATAGGAAATTTTCAAGTTTCGCAAAACCTATCAAATTGAAAATATTAATGAGACGCGACGCGATAATATTATCCCTGTAATATCAATATTACGTTAAATTATACGATATATGAAGATTCACTGATCAATTTTTATTTTAGCAATTAAATTCTGAGTTATTGCGGGGGCAGTTACAAAACAAAACGTAGGGCAAGGGGTTAAATTCGTTGGTGTTTTTTTCAGTAGATTCGTCTGACGAAAGGTTGCAAATGTTCATCAGAGAGAAATCAGATCTCTGTCTTAAAATCTTCTTCAAAATGTCTCGTTGAAAATTGAATCGAAATAATTAAATTGTGCTTGAAACTTTGATTAATATAATTAACCCTTTGCGTACGGAGACTTTTTTGAATATTGAGAAATAAGCACTTCTTTGGTGATCAAAAACCACCCTTTTGTCAGAAAGTCATAGTATTAATGTATAGACGTTATAAATTACTTTTTGCGTAATCATATCGCAACGGTTATATTATTATTTCTTAACTTTAACCGCGTATACTTGCATCGAAAAATATAAACAGAATTTTTCTCAGATCACATATATGTGTCCGTATGGCTCAAAGGGTTAAACTTGGGAGTAATGGTCGATGTGGTAATTAAAATTTACATTTAACTCGTGTCGCTGGCTGTTTTTATACAAGTCTAGACTGAATCTACCGCTGAACTCTGTGGCTTTCTTTTGATCTACTGCTTATATAATTTTAATTAGTACTATAATATGTATATAATAAATCTAAAGAGCGATCATTCCAAGAATAATTGGCATTTGTATCATTAGGGAGCCAGACAAAATATCTCTATATTTATCAGAAAGTATCTCCTCATTTTCAGACATTACTGAAAATTCTACAAAATTTGAATGATAAGCACAATTAGCAATTGTATACCGATACTTAAGTAACTTTAAACTCCAACATCCCTCCACGCTGCTATTAGTTACATCATTATTCAAAAACGTCAGAGAACATTTCCGAACGACATTTTTCAAGTAAGAAAAGATATTATGTCGAGTCTTCAGTCAATTAAGCTTTAACAACGACAAAGAAGAAACTCCTATAAACAGCAACGTCCTACAATTATCGTATTTCGAGTTTCCGTCAAAAGTACATTTGTCGCTGGCTCGTTTTACGATGTATCGAACTCGTTATCGCTGGTACACGTATCGTACAAAGTAATCGTTCGATAAAGGATTATATACTTTCGGTGCGGGGGTGCAGGGCGCAAAATGCAAGCAATGCAGGAGGAACGGGATTATTATCAGGTCGTGGCATCGATGTCCGGCAGGTGGAAAATTACGGAGAATATTATCTGCGATACAGGAGCGGTTTATATAAAGGGATTCAATTTTCTCGAGAAATAAAAAAGACACGATAACAGCATACGGCTGAAGGATTCGCGCAAAATGTATTCTTAGCGGTGAAGAGGTAGAACGTACATCAGGAACCTTCTCCCTTTTTCCGTCTACCTTCTTTCCTCTGTACTTTTTTCTTCTACACGCCACTCTAGAGAGAAGCACGAAGCAAAATATGACGTATAGTAATTTCAAGAATGAAATAAGTACCATTCGAATGCCGTTTGCAAAACTATGGCCCTTAAATCGGCGCTTTATTTTCTTTCTCTGCTTCGCTGATACGTTGAATTCCACCTTTGTTACTTTAGGTTCATCATTTCCACTAATGCGCAACTTTTTCTAGTAAAATCACATCTTTGCTGAGAGAAACCGTTAAAGTTGAAAATAGTTACATATTCGACAGTACGTTACTTTTTCAATATTAAATATATTAGGCGATTCGATAAAATTTGTGTTTAAAAGTCAGAAGAAATTTCATTGAATTCTATAGCGCTAGTAATTAGTTGCTCCGTGTCATTAAACCTGTTAAATATATATTGGATAAACTGAAAAGCAATGTTTTTTTTTCGTGTGACTGGTATATTTCGGTTGTTATTAATTATGAATTATTAAAATCTGATCAGTCTATCACAGTCGACGTCTGATGTGCGCAATCAGAAGGAATAAATATTACGTACTATTTTTGTAAATAAATTTGTTGTAAATAAAACTGTTAGGAAAGTCTCGGTTACCGATTCTTCATACTTCACTTGATAGCGACATTCTGTCCGATCAGAAATATTAATAATTTTCTTCCTGATCATTGTCGGATAATTATCTGATCCAAGAATCAAAAGTACACGCACTCTGAGAGCCACATAATGCAAATGATATATATTTTTAAAAAATACACACAATTCAGCTTTTTCTTTAGCGTAGGCATTAAATTTATTTGATTCGATTGCTAATCCTAATGATATCACTTGCGAAGCTAAAGTACCATTGCGAAACATTGAACATCGCCAAAGAAAGAAAGGAAACTGTTACCGAAGTATCGGAGCGCGAAGATTCTTTCGTGAATGTTAAAATATAATGTCGAAACGGATACTTTTAGAATGGAAAGTGGGCATAAGCTAGTATTGTAAATTACACAATTTCACGAAAGGAGCCGTTCTCCAAGGGAAGATCGTATTTCCCAGAAAAGCGAGGAAAGGCGGACAAAGCGCAACGTTCTCCAAGCGATGCCGGTATTCAGAGGAAGATACGCCGGAGCCGGAAATGCAGCGAAAAACGAAAATCTTCCGTGGAAGATTTTAGTAGCGGCGAGGCTTTGCGCCGAATGCGTTGAAGTAAAAGTTACGATAATCAAAACACATCGCTGAGATGAAGTTCTCAGCTTAAATCGTCGATTTCGCCGCGAAATTAAATCGATCAAATTTTGTTCCCCCGCCCACATCTTTCGATACTTTATTTGATTATTTGGATTAAAGTGGAAGAGATTGCTTGTAAAAATTTTACGTTCCATCCGTTTTATCATTCCATTGCCTTATAAAGATTTATATGACTCGTTCAATTTTCCCCGTAAAGCGGTAATTGAAAGTTCAAAAAAACTCATAAATCCCAAAATATTTCGCGGGATAAGAGCGATGTTAACATTGACAGGATTGTTATGCGTTTTCCCAGGAGTGGCTATGCGTGTCAATCTGAATTTGTTGAGTCTCGGAAGAAGCAGGAGAGAGAATATAAAATAAAGTTGCGGGTCGGAATATAATACACGTCGGAAGGATGCAAAAAAAAAAAAAATTTTTTTCGCTCGTGTCGGCCATAAATTTTCGTTAACGGTAAAAGCACGCGAAGCGATGCGCATTTGTCAAGGGACGTTGGTTGTGTCGAATAAAGCCGGAGAACAACGGGACTCGTAATACGAAATGAAATGATAAAAATACTCTTCTCTCCGAAGAAGAAGGAAAGCGAAGACACCGAACGATTTGTTTGTCGTCAGATTTATTTAGATTCTTCAAAAGATGAAAATAACGGTACGATCGAAGATTTTTTCTCTCCGTTGAATCGTACATCTGGCTTGTTTGATAAATACGAATTTGTTGTATTTCATATTTCATTCGACAGCCGGCTTCGACGTTGTTCGTTAAATCTAAATGTTTTATTGCCAAACATAATCGATTTTCGGATGACTTTATAAATATTGTCTGTTTTTATTGGCAAAAACGCACGATAGCCGATGGAATTTAATTATGAAATTGCACTTTTTAATTAACTTAATTGGCTTGATTCTGCACGAAATTTATGCACGAGATTTTAATTTGTTTCTTGTATAATGCATACGACGACTGTGCGTTGCGATTATTACAATTCTACCGTGAATTAATCGCTATTCGGTACTGCCAGCGTAAATTATAACTGAAGGATGTTAGAGAAAGAATGAAGAACTCTCTACGTTAATTTCACCGGTTTGAAAAAGCGCGCCGATTTGCGCTCGTCAAAATGGATACGAAGCAAAGTTTAAACTTCTGATATACCAGACGATGAAACTAGGTTTCTTCGGGCAAAGTTGAAATGCAAGTGCACCCTGCAGATACAAGGACTTCCGAAGAGTGGAAAGCCGGAAGGCAGTTGAAAAGCGCTAGGCAGAATTCGAAATAAGAATATGGGAGGCTTAAACTTTCAGTCTTAAATTCTTCCCCTAAAATTCCGTCTCCTTCGAGCGGTTTATTCTCACGTTTCTAACGAAACAACTTCCAACGGCGAGGAACGTCGTCCATCGAGCCGAGGAAGTGGAATTTCTTAAAATTCATTTAGCTTGTTTCGAGGAAGAAAAGTGACGCAAGAAGGTTCGATAAATTATGGGAAGACCGGAAGAGCGGATATCTTCACCGTGGCGAGGTAAATTTGTTTGTACAGTTAAGAAGAAATCAGGAGACGCGAGGTGGATGAAATTAGCGGGTTGAAGCAAGGAATGAACGCAAGAAGAGATTCCAGGAAGTTGTGAATTTTAAGAGGGAGGAAGGGAAGCAACAAAATCCGAGGGAAGACGTAAAAACAAGAATTGTCCCTGCAGGAAGAGAATTGGAGTGCAGGTCGAGGCACAGAGAGAGACTGAGAGAGAAAAGAGAGAGGAGGAGGAAACGAAGATAGTTGGGGCGAAACTTGCGCTTATAAATCACGGTTTTACTCGTAAATCTTAGACGCGAATTCGTAGAATGTAATCGTTCGGTGTGAAACGATTGGAGGAAGTAGAGATTACGATTGTTTCATAGAGTGTTTCTGAAATTTGTACAAACTTCCGTTAAACTGATTACTTTGAAAAAGCGTACGGAATTTTTGCGTTGATTACGATAAATAGCGACTGTAGGCTAGCAGTAGGTACGTTTACTAACAGTAAGATTCTTGGAAGTCTAATATGCTTTGAATCAATTTATTAATTAATAATTCAACTCAGAACGGTATGCTAACATTAACTTGCTTCTAAAACGTGAGGGTTATGGTGCGTATAGAATTAACGGCTCGAACTCCCAATTAGCGGACCTTAATTCAAATCCTCGTCAGCCCTAATAAACTTTTCATAAATTTTCAATAAGTATATCATAGCTTCGACGATTTGGAATCCATCTAACGCTGTAGATACATAACGAAATGACCATTAAAAAATAAAATTGAAATATATTTAGAATATGATAAACTTCCAGATAAACCTTTTGTAATCGACTTTCTGTTCCTTCACAAACGCTTCTCTTGTTCCCTTTCTTTCATACTCGTGCCAATCGGAAATTTCTGCAGCTCTAGAAATTTCCATCGCACAATCCGGTTTTTGGAAATTTCCATACCCTGCATAAAAAACCTCAAAATTATTTTTCACCCCGGCAGGATTATTCAGACTATAAATAACACCCGATCACTCTCTCGCACGATTACCATCGAGCAGGCGTTGAAAGTCGGAAAAGCCGAAAATAAAGGAACGTTCGATACAACGCGAAGGCAGGGTCGTTGGTTTGGATGGAAAGGGTGGCAGTTGGAGGCTGACTCGAAGGAAAATAAGGGCCGGTTCTATACGTAGCCAACAGTCGGAATGGAGAAACTGCGGTGCAAGGTGGCCCGAGCTAAGACTCGCCTTCGAGAATCGACCTTTTCTCCTTGAATTTACGTAAAAGCTTGGAATGGCACGAAGACGAGAGCCGGTCGAATGAATGGCCATTCGAATCCTCGATTCTCGCGTTTCGCCGTGTTTTCTATCTCGCCGGGAGGAACGTACGTTCGATGGTGCGTTTGGTCTTTCCACCCTGCGAAACGTTCATCGTGGAGGGTGGATCTTTTACTTGGGTCGCTTTATACCAACTGTTATTGCCACAGATGCGAACTTCTGATTCTATGTTCTCGGAGAATCACGTTTTAGTTACTCCAACGACGAGGCACGACAGCAATGATCCGCCGTTTGTCTCGGTAAATTAACTTGCTCGAGTCGTTGAGAACTGAACGGTCTCTTATCTTTCCGCGATTGCATCTTCGCTCGGGATAATTGGAGATTATTTATCGTATGGGACTTTATCGGGAGGATGATCATTTTCGAGCATTTTTGGAGAGAATGGTACGTTAGTATTGTGACTGTTACGTTAATTTTATTCTGAAATTAAATTGCAATACATTTAACATTAAAAGTATCAAGGCGGTCAAAATGACCGGTTCCCAATTTCTTTTTAAAAATTACTTAAATTTGTAGGAGAGCCATGAAGTAAACACTTCACTACTATCTTATAAAATATAAATTACTTAATTAATCATATTTTTCATCATGTGTTATAGTTAAATATTAACAGTAGATTTACGGGCGTGAAATTTGTTAAATCGCAATATATTAAATAAGGTTTTTGGAAAAAGAAGGATGAAGCGGCAAAAATGGTAATTCGTTAGGTCATTATTGTATTATAAAATATACGTGAAATACCTACTGTACAGCGTCTCTGTAAATTTTAGAAATATTTATAAGACAAGTAGGAACCCGTCAATTTGACGGCTTCCGTAAATCTAGTGTTAATAGTAATATAATGTCTCTTTTTGCCTTATATCTCTTTCGAGGAGGCGCAGAATTTTCATACACATTCGATTCATATTGAATGATGCGAGGAAAGGATAAAATAATTTGTAATGCCATAAACATATGAACCAGAATTATTAAAATTATGGTGGCTATTTTTGGTTCAAAATTTACAACATTTCGGAAACCGGTGGATTTTCATTCACGTTAATACGCATCTCGAATGTAATCGAAATTGGAAGGATTGAAAAACATATTATTTATTACGTTCGAGAGTTTCCAAACAGCAGTAATTTGGAAAACTCTCGAATTGCAATAAATAACGTTAAATCGTAATATTTTCGAATTGAAAGCGCACTTGGGCAGCACTCATCGAGGAAACATTCTCGGATATAATCGTGAATTTTTCCGGGACGGTGGTAATCGGTCGTCCAATGAATTTTACGTGCACATCTCGTACGAGGAAAGTTGCGCACGTGCAATTGCGTATTTTTGATTTTATGCTCGGTGTAAAGTACCTTTTCGAGTTGGAAACTAACCGGCATAGCTCCTTCTCCGCGATATAAAACGGTAATTGTACCCTGGTACGATTTCTCGTTTGTTATTCGCTGTTCTTTATAGTAAACGGCCTGGAAAAATTTAGAATTCACCGAGCTGCATTACACTATTTTCTCAACTACGAGGAGGGTGTGGGTGGTACCTACATTGTTTTATGTTATTTCAGAGCATTCTGAGGATAGTGTTCCTCTCATTACGAAAAATATAAATTTCCTTTTTATTTTCCCACATTCCTAAACGTAAGTATCCATTTTCCATCAGTTTCAAGGGGATGGAACATTCGTAGAAAGTCGTTGTACTTTATCTCTTTCAATAATTAGACGTCGGTTGTTTTTTTGAAGTATCGAACTTTAATTTCGAGTATATTTTTGCATACTTTATGTAAAGTATCGGTGAAATGCAGTGGAAATTTCCCTTTCACTTTTGTATGGACATTCGGGTGGAAATGCACACTGTGAACTTGCTGTTGTGTTTTCTCCGCAGTATATAAATTTACAATATTTCGCAAGAACGGACTGCAGTTTCATGGCTGTTCGCAATTCTTTTTTTCCCCGAACGATTCAATTTCGGTTGATTGTTAAAAAAAACTATGTCAAAAGAGGAGCGAAATTTTCGTCGTCTGCGCGCAACTTCGAAATCTACATTCTAACTTTGTTGCGTATTTTTACTATTCCCAAAAATTTGCATTCTCACGTCCCGTTAAGCATGTCGACGTGGAGTTAATTTTTATTTAGTACAAGCAGTAAAAAGTTCCTTCTGTCGCTGACCGAAATTTTGCAGAGGCATCTGTAAACTGCAAAATGAATGCGCGAGAGAACAAAACCGGAAACGTTTCTCTATTCCCCGGCAAACGTTTTGTTTTTTTCGCTTCAATTCTTTCAGTCAGTGAAACGTCGATTAACTGTACAAATCTTTCCATTTTATTCAATATCGAATTTTTCGAACTGAGTGAGAAGAATTATTGCAAAATTGTCGGAGGATACTTCAAATAAGTACATTAAGTTAGCTATTTTAACAGGTCATGACATATTCTAAATAACCGTGGTGTAACTAATACTTTTACTAATTTGTTATTACGTATAGCACATTGAAATGAACTCACATAGTGGTAAAAATATTTGCACTTAATCAAAAACAGATAATCAAATCGCAGTTAATCAAACACAATAAAGAAACCTTCGGACAATCGTGAAATCCGCTCTAAAAACTTCTAATCGAGGACTGTGGCGCGTATGAAATTAAAAACTCGGATTCCTGATAGACGAATCGAATTAAAATGTTCATTTAATTACAACTTAATATCTTATAACATAGGTATTTTGAAATCCACCTAATACTTTAGATCCAGAGCAAAATGACTATGTCAATTGAAATCGAAAGATAGAATTGGAAAAATTGAACTTTAATTTAATACGAATTTTCTGATGGACAAGATAATACTGGAAAATATATTCGAAATTTATTTAAATTACACAGAATCTGCAAGTGCTGTGGTTTTAAAGGTTCAAACTGCCAAATATTAGGCTCAACATCAAATCTCTGTAACCTCCGGAAGTTTATTCCTAAATTAATATCTACTAATTTCCTCCATAAAACTTCGGTATTTCGTAACTCAACTAAAACTGTAGAATCGAGTCGAAATAACGATAACTGTTAAAATCGAAATACCCAACAAACGAAGAAGAAAATCACCGACTCAGTCAACCACCCTTTAATCGTTGCAGCCGCTAAGATTGCAGCCGCATTATGAACTGTCGGCGGTATCTTTGAGAATAAGTGGTAAGAAAAAGCAGACTCGAAGGAGGAAAAGACGAGGGATGAAATGGCCGAGTAAAAAAGAGGGGTGAACAGAGAAGGAAGAAAGCACGGGGAAGCCGGCAGGTTACGATGGCTGTGCTGTAAAGAAGTACGCGATTTTACGAGCACTTGCGCTAAACGACAAAATGTAATTCTACGGGCGAGCACCCCGTGAGACGTTGTTAAGAAGGCGCTACGTCTCGAATGCAGCCCCTTTACGTTCCTGTACGTGAACTGCGAAAAAACCGGCTGCAAGACTGAACTCGGAACGGTCATGGCGGAATTGCATTCTCCGCTGCATCAGAACATTCTTACACCATGCAACGCGCCGAGACGAAGCGCATTACCGTCTCGTGAATGAATGATCTATCGTCGGCGTGACGCAGCGAATAAGATAAATGTAGAAGAAGGTTTTCCCAAATTCAAAGACGTAGTAGAATCTTTTTCAATCCTCGGACGTTTCCGAATTAACGGAATCCCGGGAAATTTCGTAGAATTTTCGGTTATTGCATGCAATTTCTGGAAAGCATCGCGATATCGTATCTCCATAATTCTTCGGTTAAGAGGCACTGCTTTTGGTCCGATTCGACTTGAACGAGCAACGGAGTTAAATTAACGTGTTTTTGCGCGATGAAGATAAGCAAAAGAATGTAACCTTATGGGAGAATGGAGCGTACAAAGCAGAAGAATATCCTCGACGTATTCCTGAATTATGTTTAATACTGTTCACGCAGCGAACGTGCCCTTAGTGGTCTATGGGGATAACAACGTCTACGTGGAAGATTACGGGAAGCGAGCTTAACAAGACGCAATAAAAAGAATTCGATGGAGGAATGGGGAAGTCTGTCTTGGTTTTCCGGAGTCCCCGAGAGCCCCTTTCTTCCGGTTTTATGGTGCCACCAATGGCTCGGCGACAACCTACTTCGAGTATGTTTGCGACTGGATTTTGCAAATGCAGTTTATCAAACGATTCCGGGTATTTTATTGTCGTGCATCTCGAGCCATATAAATGCAGGATTTTCTATTATGATTACACGAAGGTAGATCGTTTGCTTGAATTTGGAAGAAATTTTGAAAAATGCTATTTCACTTTTGAAATCAATAGGAATATTTCAAGTTTTACAAAACCTATTAAACCAAAGATATCAGTGAGACGTGAGAGGATAGAATTATTTCTATAATATTAATATTACGTTAAATAAGATGATATATCAAGAATCACTGATCAATTTTTATTTTACCAATTTAATTCTGAATTCAAAGAAGTTCAATGTTGATTGCCACGTCGTTGCATGATGTTTAATTATATTTAATTCGAGCTCCCAGTGTTTTAGAATTTTATATGAAATTTTTTCAATGAGAATATTTATTCATATCAAACTTAAATATAAAATTCATTTGACAGTTAACGTCTTAACGACGTTAAAGAGAACTTACGACAGATACGAAATTTGTATCTTAACAAGGAAGTGCCTTTTAAAGTTTAAAATGATATTTCTGCAGCAGATGAACTGTCATGAATTGTGCACGGTAATATAAAAAGGGGAATATCTTTGAGACCCAAAAGATCGTTATTTCGAGGCGAAATTCCCGTCCTTTAATTGTTAATTACACGGAAGGGAAAAAATCCTTTTTATTACGACCCGACGTTTGCCTACTTCGCAACAAAAGTTCGACATAATCCCGGCGAGATAAATCCGCAGAATTATGGGCCGAAGTTTGACAACGACGAAGACCTTTTCAGAAGTCGGGGAAAGATACTCCGGTGGAAAGTAGGTATAATGTAAAAATGAGATAAAAGGATAAGACGGCTAGATGAAAGAAAGTTATGACGATAAACAAACAACAAGAGGAACTGGTCATTTGCGTAGGTGGGTGTGAAAAGTGCACCCCGGAAGCGAGTGTCGTAGCTGTCTAGTTTAACAAGTTACTGTAAAAGAAGTCGATGCGAAACCGACAAACTTTTTGGATGCATCTCTTTTTTCAACGTTCCAATTTCGATGCTTCGCATGAAGTTTAACGCGATAATGCATCTTTCTGCGAGCACAAGAAGAAACAGATAAAGTGACAGAAGTAGATCGAATGTAGAGGATAAAAACTCTTTTAGTTTCATGAAATTTCAAATTTTATGCCTTATAGATTTTTACTAAATATTTAATAATATGACGTGAGAGAATCTATTTTATTTTTAAAAAGAATCGAATTAGCTTTTAATGTCGTCCTTGGGAATTATTAGAGTTCCTGTTAAGCTTAAACTAATTATTTTAAATTAGTTATTTATTAATTATTTTAAATTCTTCTTTGCTACATTAACTTGTCAGAAGATTATAACTAAAATTTTCTCTACGAAACATCTATACCAAGATCCAATATAGCGCGACAAGTAGAATGTCGCCGTTACGTAGCCAGACAAGTATGCCAGGGGCGTTTGAACATGTAATTCTACTTGACAGAAGAAATTATACAAAATAGACGTGCAATCGTGTGAAAACGATAGAAAAAGGAAGTTACTATAATGATAAACAAAGCTCAACAATCGAATTAATATAACGATAACATTATTCTTTACTAAATTAACTTTTCGGCAGTTAATAACCAAAAATGTCTCTACGAAACATCTGTATCAAGATTCAATATACTGCGACAAGTAGAATTCTAATTGACAGAATAAATTATTTAAAATATATGTGCAATCATGCGAAAACGCTAGAAAAAGGAAGTTACTATAATGATAAACAAAGCTCAACAATCGATTTAATATAACGATAACATTATTCTTTACTAAATTAACTTGTCGGAAGTTGATAACTAAAAATTTCTCTGCGAAACATCTATGCCAAGATCCAATATAGCGCGACAAGTAGAATGTCTCGGTTACGTAGTCAGACAAGTATACAAGGGACGTTTAAAAATGTGATTCCGGCAGTCTGCCTTAACACGTCTCCGGTGCAAGAAGACCGGGTTTAAACTCAAGAATTCGCCTCTGTTTTCTTGCGGCCCCGGGAGTACCGTTCCTCGGTTTTTCGCAAATGCAGCAGCTCGACGAGGACGACTTTCATAGCGAGAACCCCGTGCAGCTGTGCACCAGCCGAGAACATTTCTGTCTTCTATGGAAATGTCTCTCCATATTGCATTAAACTTCGTTAATTGTCACATTAACATGAGAACCGAATATCGTCTGGCAGTTGCTCGTCTAATATATTTCAGAAGTTCCGACGTCGTAAAAACATTACGACTCGGTTTATAATGTCGTGATCCCCATCCTCCGGTGCAACTTATTGAATTTCATTTCTCGAATGGGGGATCGCTTTACTGGCATTTCCTTCCCTACTGAATTTTACCGGGGGGAATTTTTTAGCTTGCATATTCATGAGAATACGATGATATAAGGGGCATTAAAAGATATTTTAAAAAAATTCTCCTTAGGTATGGCGGTGAAACAAGTCTTAAACGTGTTGTGCCAGTAATCAGCGTCTCGATCGAGGTGATTATCGTAGTTCTCGGTGGAAAGAAAGGATTTTAATGTATCGATGAAATTCAGAGAGAATAAGGTGGACATTTTTATAAAAAGGTCCTATGTACTAACTCTTGATTGTGAACTCACTTTGAGGACGTGTATATACGCCTTTCGTTGCCAAAGGGCTAAATGTTATCGTTGCTATATCTGTGTTCTGTCTTCAATCGAATAGATTCCTTCGACTTCGACGAAACGGTGAAAAATTTCAAGCGAAGACGTAACATATCGCTTCGCATTCCAAAGAAACGTATTGATTTTGTAAAGTACAGTATTACCGTGAAAGAGGCCAGATCAAAGGTGGAGAACCTTCTGTCGTCGATCTCGTGTCACTCCGCAGTCTTCTTGCAAACTCTCTCAAATATCCATTAAATTATATCCAAATTTAACTAAAAGTTAATACCTGCTTAAATGCCCGTAAAGAAGAGATCAAATTTTCAATTCACTCCAGTTAAAACATTCATCGTCGATCGTTAACCCCTTAGCCTACAATAAAGTGTGACACACGTGAGGCGATAAATGGAATTCGAAATATTGAAGTTTTCCAATAACTATTAAATTGAAAATATCAGTCGATCACGAGACGGTCAAATTATTTGTATAATATTAATATTGCAGTCAGTGGTGCCAAATGTTAACACTAAACCTACCGGCTTTATATCTGTTATATTGAAATACACGAAATAAGTACTCTGAAAAAAGAGATTTGAAGAGGTGAAAAATGTAATCAGTTAAATAACTTTTGTTTTATACGATAGGCCTAAAATATTTATTGAATGGCTGCCAAATCAATTTGGGGAATTTTTAGAAAAAATCAGAAAGCGGTCATTTGACCGCCATGGTAGGTTTAGTGTTAAAGATCAGAGAGAAACTTTTATTTCTGGAATTAATTCTGTGGTATTACGCACGCTGTCAAAATCGAAATCGTAAGGCAAGGGGTTAATTCTACCCTCGTATAATATATATCAAAACATAATCTTACGTTAAGGAAGATTTCCGCGTAATAAAAATCACTAATTTCTCTTCGTCACCCTCGCCATCTAAAGCTCCGCATCAGAAAATTTAAAGACCTCTTATTACGTCATTCACGGGGGGTTATTTCAGCAGGGAGTCAACAATAATTTTCCTTTCACGTCCGCATCTGCCAAAGTAGATCCTCTCAAACCGATGTCTCCGCTCGGACCATGTCCAGAGACGTTCTACCACGTTGTCCTCCTC
Source organism: Cerceris ruficornis (assembly GCA_963989415.1). NCBI lineage: Eukaryota > Metazoa > Arthropoda > Insecta > Hymenoptera > Crabronidae > Cerceris > Cerceris ruficornis. The sequence goes on from OZ022523.1 coordinate 10,087,927, forward strand.
GCAAGATGGAAAAACTTAGATTACCGCATTTATCTTTACCCCCAGTTGAATCCGGTGCTCGAGCTTTATTCCTTTTCTCTCTTTCCACCTCTCTCTCCCTCTACTATTTCCTCTATTTTCCCAGTTTGCCGTTCTCCGCCGTCGTTTCGTTTCCCGCTCGCATTCGGCGATGCAGCCGCAGTTATTTCACCTACTCTCCGACGATTCGTCTCGCTTTCTTGCTCCTTCTTTTTTTCCTCTACATCAAATATTCCCACCTTTATTTCTCCTCTTCCACCTCTCGGTCTCACATGCCCGCATTCTACCTATCCACTTCTTTTCTTCACTTTTTACCAGTGGAATATTCCCCCCTTATTTTTCTTCGCTCTTTCTTCGCTCTCTTCTTCATCTTCTCTCTTCGCCCCTTTGTCCTTAAGCTCGCCATGTACGCAGGTACATTTATACACTTTCCCCTCGTTCTCCACGGTGTCCTCCTCTTTCGTGTTCCTCTTCTTTCCTCTCTTTCACACAACGACCCTTTCTTTTATCTTGCAGTCGCACCAACCGGAGCGCGACGGGATATAAGGGGAAGTTTCGGGGAGATCCTTCCTTCGATTCGCTTCTCCTCTTCGTTCGAGGGATATTTCTGGCTTCCTTCGATCCTCTCTCACGGCGGGGCACCCTTCTCGGAGATTTTTACGACGGGTAAGTACCTACTTCGGGAGCTTAATTCCCAAAAAAAAAAAGTTTTCTTCCTGTACCGCGAGACGGCTTCGAGCAACGAAAGGAAGACGGGGGTGATTTTGGGTAGTCTGTATACCTCGAAGCTTTTTATTTTCTTGGTTAATGTTTTTAATGATTTTAAATTCTATTTATTTTCGGGGTGATTCTGTAATTTGGAGTGTTTTTGAAATTCATGGGAATTGGTGTTGCTAAAAATTCTGATCGGGTAGGTGAAAAAAGTTTTATTATGTGCGAGGCATCGTTTCGCGGAAATTGTGCAGTGCTGCGAGCGTGTAGGTTAGTAATATTGAAAAAATATTCCTCGGCTGCATTTCAAGCTTTAATAATAGACTGTTCGTACGAATACAATGAGGAATATAATACAGTTTTTTTTAAATGTATTTCCAAAGGTTCAGCTCCACTTTATATTTACATTTTATTAGTGTTATAATTTCAAACCTTTAACGCTATTTTTCCGAAGCTCAATAGAAACGGAGTTTCGATGGAAACCGTTTCACGTTTTCATATTCTCCCGATTGTATCATAAAACAATTGTTATTGTTTAACAGATTTTCACAGTCCATGTAGCAATTATGAGCCGAGAAAGCTTGATTCACTTGTGTTGTATAAATCCACAGGATTTCCCCGCACAAAGGAAGATTTATTTTTCGGAGTTTCGACTCGCCCGTTATTCGTTCAATATCCTTCGTAGAGTAACTTTCTCGTGTCTGAATGGAAGACGCGGACGACGATTTCCTGCGTATCGGTATCCCTTTTTAACCTCTCCTCCGTTCGATCTCTCTCTTCGTGCGATCGGCATTTCGCGTTATCTCTTAAATTACACCGTTAAATGGCATTGCACGCCGTTTCCGTGCCTCCGCCATGACATCGAATCGCTATTCAAGAATCCCATCGGGCACCGGCTCGACCTGCCGCATCCTCCGAAAGGGTGGAAAATAACGAAGATATTCCTTGGTTCCGTTGCCATTCGATCGGTAGATTGGAAAATAGTGGGCTGAAATAGAGGTTCGAACGGGAAAGCGCGAATTCCAGCGTCGAACGTGCAATTTCCTCTCCCGTGGGATTAAGTCGAAACGTAGAATTCGAAATTTTCCCAAAATCACCGTGCCCGTTATCGAACGTCATGGTCGATGTTTCGCTCTCTCCCTCTTTCTATGAAACGTGGCATGACGATCGGAGTGAGCCTTTCTATTTACCGAGCGGAGGAGGAAGTGCCGTATATAAATCGAAACGAAAAACTGTGTACTTTTGGAAAATCACCTGGTACAAAACGTCATGGCCCATTTTCTCGTTGCTGAGATAAGTCGGTGTATGGTGACGCATACTTTTGTAGTGCCGGAAAAATGTCAGTAGTTCCGCTTTAACACTAGATTTACGGAAGCCGTCAATTTAACGGGTCCCTGATTGTCTTACAAACATTTCTCAAATTTATAGGGACGCTGCACAGTAAATATTTCACGTGTTTTTTATAATGCAATAATGACTTAGCGAATTACCATTTTTGCCGCTTGATCCCTCCTTTTTCAAAGTCCTTATCTGATATATTGCAATTCAAAAGATTTCACGCCCGTAAATCTAGTGTTAAGGATGACGAGGGACTGCGAGGGCGAAAACGGGGGTTGGGTCCTGCTCAGGTCAGCATTTTCCCCCATTTTCTTCCTTAAGGCCCGAATGTTCTACAGTTAGTGAGTCCCAATGCGAATGCGAGAGAGTAAATAGTTGTGTGAGAAGGATGAACGGTTAGAATATAAGAAAGCGTAGTTTAATTGTTGTGAGCAGAGTACGTTGAAGAATAGTCGAGTTATAATAGTTGTGTTGCGAGGAGTTTGAGTTGTGTTGTATTGTTTTATTAATTAGTTGCAACCTTAGTAATACATCCTTATTTGTTATTTTCTATTGAGCTGTGTCCGAAGAGTTTTCCAATCTCCTCTTCTGAAAATCCCGCCGTTCTGTACTTTTCTTTTCATCGGTTCCAAGAAAACCGCAGAAATTCAAGGAGAACAATATTCTATCTTTTTTGAAATTCCCTGGCATCTGTTATCCATGGACATATCGTGGTCGATTCCTTCTCTTTTTCCCGTCTCTTTGTTAAGAAGACAGGGAGTAGGAATGATAAATTGGAATTTGAAATTTTATCATACAATTTTCGGAGAGTCAGAGATGCTCTCGATGCTCGATATCATTGTCGATTCTTCCATTCTATATTTCTCGTGGTAGCTCCGTGTATGGAGAATCTCTTATTTACCAATTCGATGGGGAACTGTATAAAATCGTTTTGACAGGATTGCACGCGTGTGCATGCAGATACGATCCTCATTGTTATGCGAATTGCACTTTTAAGAGGCTTCGGTTGCCGTTTTGCAGAACGGCCAGTTAAGCGGGTCGTTGCAGTAGAATCGACTCCCTTATAATCGAGGAAGCCGTCCTTTCACGGCCCACTTTCGACGACTTCGAAACGTATAGGTGTTGAGAGAAACAGTGTAGGGATAATAACTGTGCGCTTTGAAGATTTATTTCGCCGTTTCAGACTGACAATTAACGCCTTCTATGGCGTGCGCAATTTTCAGCACGGTTGCTCGAAAGTCGTTGGCATGAATTTCGAGGTAAATTGTCGGAGGTCGTTTATCGGAGAACGTTGAAGATTGTAGAATGGACTTACTAGGAATTTATATTTTTTTTCTTCTTATATCGAAAGAGTTTTAATCACGTTGCCTTTAATAAATGACAGAAGGGAATGTTGTTCGACAGGGAATTTTCAAGTGTTTGAAATTTCAAAATTTACAATTGTGGAAATAATAGAACTTCTGCTTCTACTTTTTATTTCTGAATAGATTCAACCACATTCGTTTTAAAGATAATGGAAATGAATGTTATTTAATTGGAGATTTTCAAATATCAGAAATATTTAGGTTAGTTATTATAGAAATTGTGATAATGAATTTTCTATTTTTACTTGTTATATCGAAATGGATTCGATTACATTGATTTTTAAAGGTGTTAATTTACAAAGACTGCGATTATAGAAATAATTGTATTTGCAAAAGGAAGGCAAAGCGGGACAGCACGTATGCAGGATCAATCGTGAATTTAATTATAATGGGCGATAATTCGAATACAATTTCATCAATTATCGTCATTAAAGACTAATAATACCGTTACGAATCATTATCTTTCACCGTATGAAATATTAATTTGCAAAGTGCCTAATAACAATACATTATTTCTATAGATACGGCGCGATTAAACCGTTATCCATAAGCTTCGCAACAGACCGGTAGATATCCTGAATAACTATTGTTCTTAAAATACAATTTACAGTGCTATAAATCGTCATTGTTCCGGTGTATACCTTGCGACAAGCTTAAATCGCGTAACAATACCTTCATTTCAAGCATCCGACTGCAGAGCTACCTGCATATCCACTTGTGCCAATTTCAACGAGCATCAAACATGAATCGCTCCGTCGAATGGTTCCTTTAATATCAAAATTTCCAGCGTACACGTCGCGCATCCCTGCATTATGCATTCCCAGTATTCGGATTTATTTAACGTGTATGTTTAATGCATCTAATTCACAAAGGCAATTCGGCTCTCGGTATCGGTTATCGCGCGGCATAACAAACCGGAAAGGCCGTGGGATATACAACTATAAATTCATGCAAATTGCGTTTGGCGCCATCGAAGTTCTTGGGTGGCATCGCGGAATGCCTTTCGTGTCGCTTAAAGGAAGGAAACGAACCTCGTTTATTTACCTATTCGGGGGAAAGTCTCGTGTAATCGTATTCCGCTTAACCCGCCGGGATTCCCGCTTCGTTCTTATGCGAATTGCACTTTTAAGAGGTATCGGGCCACGGCTGGTAGGCTAGTTAAGAGTTTGATTGCACCGAAACATGGCGCTCCATAATCAGATAACCAACTGCACCCCGCCAACCCGATTCATTTTCGGCACCTTTAAACTTCGCGGGTCGCGGATACGGATAATTCCTCGGGTAAATCCACGAAACTACCTTGGAATTGCGCGAAATCGTTTAAAGAGTTTTTGGCGCGGAATTTCATTTATAGCCTCTGCCACGGAGCTTTCTGGAATATTGGAATGAAATAGAGAAGATTCTGAGGGCACCTTTGCATCGGATTACCGTTAAGTTCTTTGGGCTAATAATCATTTTTCTTTTTCACTTTGTGGAAGAAATCGTGGATATTATTTGGTATCAGTGAAGGAACAGTTGTTTATTTAATGAGAACTGTATTTTATAATTTATAATATAGTACGAATTTACACAAATAGTAAAACAGTCATGATATCGAACTCTAGTTTTGTGGTTTTCAATACTTTTATGAGCCCTTCATTTTGTAAGTGGTATAAGTCACTTTCTTTTTAAATCGAGGTAGTTAAGGGGTCGCGGTAACGTGTTTAAAAATATTGACGCAAATTTTCCAGAATTATCTTATATTTTTGTAGACTTACATTTTATATTTTTATAACTTATATTTTTATTTGAGATTTATATTTTTTATGAGACATATTTTCCTCAGTATAAATTATTTCGTATTGTCATTGAAATATCGCCATTTTTCCTTACGGGAAAGTGACTTAAGCCACTTACAAAATAAATAGTTCATATATCGATACAAAATGTTAAATTAATTCGCGGTCTCCCGTTAATTTATGTGAACATAAAGTAATTATATTATTTCCATACGTTTTTTGGCATTTAGCCTATGGATTTTATTATAAAATATTTTAAGAATGCGCAATGAGATAATGCGGATTAATCTTTGGTGGTAATTTCGCAGAAATTCTTAGGAGATTTCGTTTAGCTGGTATCAATTTCTGATTTCTAATGTTTTTAGTAATTCCATTCCGTCATCGCGAATACCTTTTGCGATATCTGCCCTTACATTTTTCAACGTCGAATAAAACAGCGGAGATTTGGAAGCAATTCGAACGTGATTTTTTGCAGGCGGAAAATCTTGTTGAACTTTTTACGTAGATTAATCTCGTTGAATTATGCAAAAACGGATCAACGAATCGCTACGTTTGTTCCTACGTTTTTCTATAACGCTACCAGTTACTCCTTTTTTTAGCAAACCTTTCACTTTAATTACACTTTGTGTTTGCGAAAGTAATTATTCCGAGTCGGAGATACATTTTCCGTATTATACTTTTTATTTCCACTCGGAAAAGAAGGGCTTCCCCTTTCCATCGACGAACGAGAAAGGGAAGTAAGGGATGTCCCGCACATTCAAAGGGAGATTTCGTATTTTAAGAAGCCACCCTCTTTAGGGTTTCTTGGTGTCGTAGAATGGGTGGTTAAGAGCGTCCCTTGCGACGGTTTCTTTTTCGAATTGGCACGTTCTCAGGTAAATGGTTACCCTCCATTTTCTCCAAATGATCTTTATTGTTCGAAGGACTCCTCTAACTTTGCCACGCATAATATCTAAATAATAAACAATTCTCCCTTTTATTTTTATTCTATTAATTCATCGAAATTGAATCTCTTTTTAACAGTTTTATTAATGCACTTAGAGATTACACGAACTCTATGAAGTTTTTCATCATAAAGCAAATGAAGATCACAACTGTAGATCTATATAAATAAAACTTTAGAGATCGCACGGATATGAAAGATCGTTCCGATTCCTTTTCTTCATTGATCGGTACATTAGCGCTTTTTAGAAAAATATTTGGACGCCGGAAATTAAAGTCTATCGGTGCTACTCGACTGTGGCAGAAAAGTATTTGAAGCTTTAACTTATCTTGAAAGTAAATCTCAAATTTTCTTTTTGGAGCAGATAAATCGTAAGATACTTTTCGAAATAAATTCCGCAACTTCTTGGCTGGTGAATTCGACCTTTCTCTCCTTCACGCTGAAAGTAAATTGTGTCGGTAATTGTGACAGTGGTCTAATTCATTTATTCTTCCTTTTCAGATATTCTTATTCTTGTTTTAACGTCCGTGTTTAATTTTATACAATAACGTAATTATCAACTGCGATAAACTTCAAGTTTTTATCATTTCTATAAAGTAATTTAAATGCTCAGTTCTTCAAATGTTTAGCTTGGACCACTCTCATAGTTAATTACAAAACAGTAATTCTATTACTGTTTTAGCATAATTGTACTATTAAACATTGTGCAATTAATAGCCCCAAGCAGAAATTCCCATTAAACCTACCAAATTAGTTCTAGATGATATACACTCCTTGTCCTCGGTGGCTCACAATCACCATATGGTAATTAAAACTGTAGATTCTAGACAAAAGTAACCATAAGAGTTAAAGCTGTATTACAGAGCAAAAGTAAAAATTGTAATTTCACCATTACCATGAAAGTCTACAGAAAGTATCTCGAATATTCTTGCCGTCTACGATACATCGACTTTGCTTTATTTTTGTATAAAAATGCAAAAGATTCCCATACGAGAAATGCGACTGCTATGCTCATCGTTCCGATGGACGATTCGTTCAGTCCTTCGATTCTGATCTTATTTCCGTGAATTCCTCCGTCGAGGAGGTTTCTTCGAGAATTACTATCGGAGACATCTTTCAGAACTATCGAATAGTCAAGTGCCTTCGGCTGCTCTTTTGACTTTTTCATATCACCGGCAGACCATTTTAGCAAACGGCTCTGCCGTAGATACCTCGGAGATCGTATATCGATGGACAAAGGACGATTCTTGAAGTGCTTTCAATGACAGCCGAGAGCTTTTGAGAAAAGTTACGTTTTCAAGGGAAACTCGCGGAAACTTCATCGATGAGATGTAAAGGGGAAGTCGTTGGGCTGTGATAATTGACGATAATGGCACGATACGTTTAAAATTTGAATAATTTTAGAATTTCAATGAGGAATATTTATTCTTTTATCTTTTTCGTATTGGATTTGACGCCTTTTTTTATTTGTGAAACGGACAATTTTATTTTCAAGCGGAAAAGTATTTTTTGTTGAAGAAAATCTACCAGGATGTGATATTGGCATAAGAATAATTCTGTTATTTGCAAGAAAACTTTTTAAATGTCAAATTTGACACTACTCGACCTAGTATGACGATACGATTCGAATAATGGACGTAACAAAAATTTGTAACAGGAAAAAAGGCATCACTTTTTCGGCAAAACTGAAAAATTGTCAACGACGAGAGCAGTGTTCCAATTTAAGACGAGTATCAATTATAAAATGGATAGCGATTTATCTCTTGTGAAATTTTGATTAAAAACTTTGCTCCTCGGACAAAATATTTCTCTCGTAATTTTATTAATGTGGGAATTTCATTTTAATATTATTTGTAATTAATTCAAAGGGATGAAAAAGGAAGCTTGTATTTGTCATGCAACACTGGTATGCGAACGTTGTCGATGACTTTTTGCAATGGCCGTAGTGTGAAAGATATTAAATCCTTCTCAGTTTGACGTCCTTACTGATCCTTTAGGCATCCAATGACCTTCAAAGGACACCGTCAGACCCGTAAAATTATCCCTTTCTCCTTTGCATTTTTCTCCCCTTTGTCGTCGAAAAATTCTGCGAATTACTGCGAGTTAAGTGGAACGACCTTTTTTCAGGATACTTTGATAATTTTAAAGGATTATATTTTTCGCAAACTCGTACCCATGACGTACCAACGATCAGTATTTCGGATTATAAAAATATATAGTTGCTGAAATGTATTGCAACAATGAAGTATCATTGTTATAAATTTCCCTGAAAATAAATTCATCCGCGAGGAAAACGTTGCGAATCTCACCGTTCGAAATTCTCAAACAAAAGCTTGGAATTCGTAGGCGCAGAATAACTCGCGGAAACCACGATGTTCGCGGAATTATATTATTGCGAATCGCGGTTTCGTTATGTTCACTGGTAAAAAAATTTGCGGATCGTCCGACATTACCCGCAAATTTGCACATTGTAACGATACCTTTTAATGGCTTCATCACGATATTAATAAGTAGAAATAACAATAGGTTCGATGCCAATAGTTACACGTCGTTTTGAAAGTTTTAATGAAAATCTATAAAAGGCTTAATCTTTTCATTATTAAAATCGCCTATAAGGTGAAATAATTAAATGCTTCTCATTCCGAGTATTTTCATTCGCCAAAATTTCGACAATTTTCTCTCAGAATTTCCATAATTATTAAATCTTCCTGTCCATGTTGAGTAGTTCATTTAATATTCGTCGTCCAGAATTTTTCCAACTTACGAATTCTTAACACTTCATCTACCGGAAGCCTATTAACCCCTTGCCCTACGAGTTCTTCTGTGACTGCCTCCGCAATAACTGAGAATTAAATTGCTAAAATAAAAATTGATTAGTAATTCGTGATATATCGTGTAATTTAACGTAGTATTAGTATTATGGAAATAATTTTATCGCGTCGCGTCTTATTAATATTTTCAATTTCATAGGTTTTGCAAAACTTATTTTGTAACTGCATCTGCAATAATTCAGCTTTAAATTGCTAAAATAAAAATTGATCAGTAATTCTTCATATATCATGTAATTTAATGTAGCATTAGTAATATAGAAATAATTTTATCGCGTTGCGTCTTATTAATATTTACAATTCCATAGGTTTTGCAAAACTTATTTTGTAACTGCATCTGCAATTATTCAGCTTTAAGTTGCTAAAATAGAAATTGATCGGTAATTCTTGATATATCGTGTAATTTAACGTAGTATCAGTATTATAGAAATAATTTTATCGCGTTGCGTCTTATTAATATTTTCAATTTCATAGGTTTTGCAAAACTTATTCTGTAACTGCATCTGCAATAATTCAATTTTATATTGCAAAAATAGAAATTGATCAGTAATTCTTGATATATCGTGTAATTTAACGTAGTATTACTATTAAAGAAATAATTTTATCGCGTTGCGTCTCACTAACATTTTCAATTTCATAGGTTTTGCAAAACTTGAAAATTTCCTATCCCATTTATCACATCACGAGTGTCACTCGTTATTGAAGGGTTGAATGCTATTAGTAATTGAGATTCCAAATCTATCGCGCAAGACATCACAATGAAACCTTCAACGAAATAATTCACGTTATAATTTATGCCTCTAACATGATTCCTTTCTCGTATCTCGAAGATCGCAACTTCCTCCATAGAATGGCATCCGTTCCAATGCCAAGGGATGAAGATTCTCGCGATCATTCGATACGTGCCATAGTCTGATCGATTTTCATCCTTCGGACACGGGAGCTCCGAGTTAAATCGAACGGAAAGATTCTCATCGTTTTTATGCGTATTACACGACGAAGGCCTTCGTGTCGTAGAATAACCACTTAAGAGGGATCATCTCCCTGGAGTCGAGTTTCCCCACGAAGCAGCGATATAGGCGAATAAGCTCGCTGGCCTTGATACATTTTCAATAACTCTCGGACGTGCGGCATCTGCTCCGCGTTCCGCGGATGTTTTCATACGGAGAGAGGAGATAATGAAGGAAAACATTTTTTCCTCGCTTTCTCTTTGCTTCGTTAGATGAACTTGAAGATGGGAATTACGAGGTATCTGGGTAAAAGAGTATCGTTGGTTTTTTACGATGGAATGTAATTTTTACTTGACTCAAGGTGGATCCTGACTTTTGGGAATATTTTTGGAATGCACTGGAATTTTGTTATTTCTCGGGGTTTTTGTTAAAGCTGGTATTTTGAATTTGCATTTGGTATTTCAATTTTCGTGATTCGAATACTAAATGGTGATTCAAATCATCGACTATAACACTAGATTTACGGTAGCCGTCAAATTGACGGATTTCTACTTTTTTAAAAACGGTTTCCAAATTTATAGAGGCGTGGTACTGTCGATATTTGACTTGTATCTTATAATATACAAATTACTTAACCGATCTTCGTCTTTATCCGTTGATTCCTCTTTTTTCAAAGCACTTGTTTAATATATTGAAGTGTGACCGATTTAACGTGCGTAAATCTAGTGTTAAGAAAAGCCCCTGTACGTAATAAAATTCTAGTACAGTTTCAAAATATTCCCAAAATACTATAGAATTACCATTTAGTATTGAAATAATGGATATTTAATTCTTGGGTTTTGTCTGTTAAAGTTACTTTTATATCTAGCTATTTTCGCGAGGTATCACTTCGTGAAGTAAAATTCGCTTGCTGTTGAATTGTCATTCATTATTGTAAACAATGGATATGTAATCGGAGCACTTTTCATTACAAGTTTCAAAAAACCTATGTCTATATCGTTTTTGAGTAAAAATTGCTTCCATTTGACGAAGCAAAACTCGACTATTTCGAGTAAACATTAGAACTTGTTAAATACTTTTTATCAATGAGCTTTACGTGATACGAACAGGTTTAGAATCAGTTATTCGAGCGACAAGGCAATCGCATTTTCAACGACTCCTCCTCCATATTTCTCTTTTTTGTGGCTCTTTTGAAGACCCTTTTCAATATCACGATAGCATCGTTCGTTCCTCTTTCTTTCGCGGCGAATGGCCTCCGAATAAAGGGCAAGCTCCCCAAGTTTCGACTTCTCGATTGTAGGAGGATTTTTCGCGGTATATATGGGGCGGTGTTTTACAACGAATAACATTGGCTAGTCGTAAAAGTAAATTTCGTACGTATCATTTGCCAGGTTGTTCGAACTTTATTATCTCGACGCAAATTGGAGATGAAGAGGCTGGCAATTTTTCACTGGCAAATAAATCCTTTCGTCGTGTTGAGAATTTAATGGAAACTGCACGAGCTTTTGAGAAGTGAAATTTCTCATTGATAATTTACCTCGATGGAATTTAAAGGCAAAGAAAAATTTGAATAATTCCGTTGGAAAATTAATCCCTTGCTCTGTAATAACGGATGATGTTCGTTCAGCAAAAAATGCGACAAAGGAACTTGCGAGTTTCTAAAAGCTGTTTATTCGAAAAAACAGAGAGACACGATACCATAATCTTTTCATTTTATATCTTTCATATTGCGGAAATCACCAATTTAGTACAGAAATTTAATTTTCAATTATGACGTATGTAATCACAAAAGAAATCGGTGGATAACGGATTAATACTAAAATCGCGATGGTCACTTCGAATTGTTTGGAAAAATTGTACAAATTTAAAACTCCTTTGATTTTGATGTATTAATCAATTTCTATCTTACGTTTCTTTTCTTCCAACGTTTGTTTCTTTTACATTTAAATATGCCTCAATTATCGTCGGTAGTTCTAATATTAAAATCACATTAACGTTCATGAATTTTAAAAATTATTTTTCCCCTTTCAGGTGTTCCCTTAAGCTATTAACAAGTTTTTAAGCAATGTAATTTTACCTGATACTACAGTCTTGTTTGCACGGATAATACATGCAAATTACGAATAGAAAATGAGAGATCCACTTACGTGATGTCTCTTTAAAAAGCACCCTATAGATAACAAGGATGGAAGTTAAGAGCCAAGGCGCCTCACTTTTCGCGTCGTAAAAAAATCGTATATTTCCGTGAAAATAGTCTTCGACGTTGTCAGCAGGGTTGTTTCGGAGAATTACCGCCGTCGATAATTCTTCGAAACATGCCGCCAAACCTTTTTTTTCCCTGGGGCGAAAAGAGAGTCCAGGGATTTAAATGTTTTCCCCCGCAATTGTACATTCCAATCGCGGAATTACGGTTTCGTCTGGAATTCCTCTGAAACGTGGAGCCGCGCGAGAACAGAAAATCTCGACGTAACAAGAGCTCGAGATTCGTGCAACTTGAAAAGTATATTTTCAGGAAACAATGAAATATTGCGATTGGCTGGGAATACCGTCAAAAATAGACGTGTCAATCATGAAACGTGCATCCAGCCTCTCTGTTTTAAACTTTTACACAAAAGCACGAAGTCCATACGATTTTAAAGTGGGTCGGGATGATACGTTCTATCAATACCTTCCGTTGGACGGCTCGTCAAGTAGACAGCATTTGTTATAATTTATAACATTCTTGGAACACGATACTGGAAATTCTGATGGAGCAACCGATTGTCATTCTGTCTCTTCTTCTTCCATTATCTATGCGAATCAATGTTTTGCACTTTGGACGGTATAAAATTAGAGATGATTCGTAGAGTCGTTTAAATTTTGTTTACTTAAAGAGACACTTACTTCTTAGAATTTCACGATCATTTTGGAAATAGCTTTCTTCTGAATATTTTATTTCCTACGGTTCACTAATGGAATCCTTTCTCGCAATCTATTTCTTTAGACAGTGCGAGGTTAAAATATGTATGAAAGGTGCGAGGACAATTTTTCTTACACCGCATCTTCGTGATCCAATTCTTACAAAATCACAATTTTTTTCTGGCCACTTTTTTCTGCTATTTCATTTCCTGCCATGCAATGTGTCTTTAGACAGAATGATTTTAAAATATGGAATATTTTAGGACAATTTTTCTCCGTCCACTTTTTCGACCTGATGCTATTCTTTCAAAATCGTAGTTTTTGCAGAAGAATTTTTTCTGCTATTTCGTTCCCTGTCACGCTTTGATAGAATTTCTCATATTGTTTCTCGCAATCTGTCCCTTTAGACAATATGAAATTCAAATATTGAAGCTTCGAGGACAATTTTTATTAAACTACTTTTCTAGTATGGCATCCTTTTCACAAGATTTTTTTTTGAAGATCAATTTTCGCTTTTCGAAATTTCATTTCATACCCTCGCCTACACAATTTCGTCCTATGACTTCGTTTTTAATCAACTGGAAAGCGTACTCAAACGAAGGGCCGGAACGAAGAGTACGATGAAGCGGGTGGTTGACTTCTCTTCTTAATTTGCAGAATCCTCACGTTTTCGCGAACCTGTCGTTGGAATCGGAGAAACTTCTTTATTCTTTCAGTCATGTCCCTGTAGCCGGAATAAAAGGGAGGGGACCGTGTAATCATTGTCCCGAATGTATCCATGGGGAAAAGATGGGAAAGGGAGAATATGCATGGCTCGCTTTCAACTAGAAACCGAACGAACTTTCAGCGGCGAGGCGGATTCCTCCTTCGTCGGGATAAAATTGAGACTGTTGCTCGCGAGAAATGAAAGAACCAAATCGATCTGCACGTACGAATTCCTGGAGAACTCGGTGAAAGGAATACTATGCTCTTGCAATACGTACATCATTTTTATTTATCCCAATGATATATTCGGATATCTAGTGGTCAAAATAAATTATTAATTTGCACTGTTGAATTCGATGAAATTTCATGTGACTTTCAATATGTAACACTAGAACTACCGGCGTTAAATCTATCATATTTAAAAATATTAAATAAGTATTTTGAAAAAAGGGGAATTAAGAGGCGGAAAACTTGATCGATTCGGCAATTTATGTTTTATAAGATGGACGTAGAATATCTATTTTATGATTCTCATGTAAATTTAGAGAATTTTTGGAAAAAATTGTGTACCAGTCATTTTGACTGGTATGGTAAATCTAGTGGTAATATTGACGAATTCGCTAATATCTGCAATGTTGGAACGTTGGTATTATAAAAGTAAAGTACTACAGAATATATAACTATTTTTACCTTTAACATTTCTGCGCTAGAAATGTCGGATTTTAATAGAAAAAATTTCGCTGTTCAACGTGTCAATAAATTATATTTTTGACAAGGATAATATCAACTCTCTGTAGCCCAATTTTTTAATTGTGCCCAAATATTCATTGTACGATAGCAAATAGGCTAACGTCAAAATCTAGTGTTAAATAATGGATTTAACTTGATCTGTAAGCCATTAATTACAAAGAATATCTGTGTCTTTCGAGAACGACATTGCAAACAGTTTGCAAAGTTAAGAATATGAGTTTAACCTCTTGACGCCCTTGGCCACATATGTGGACATTTAGGTTCTTATTATTATAATTACTATCATTAATAAAAAGAATAAAAATTTGATAATAAATTATTCACTACAGAATCTCTCAACAAGAAAAATAAAAATCTTATGGTTTGACTGCACTGACTGTTATTTCCGGTGTGCAATTAGGGATATGAAAGTAGCTTCTATAAAAAAAAGTCGTCCTAAAGAGGTTAAGAAGTTTAATAAAGTTAAGATGGGTTCGTACAAGGTTAATAATTCTTAGAATTTGTCTAAATAAAGAATCACGAAGGCACAATTACTAATTGCCTTTTAAATGGACCTTTAAATTGCAATTCATAGATGAAAATGTGATGATTCCCGGTAATGATGTTAAATTGGAACGAATCTTACGGTGCGTTAAATTCTTGCCAAATACTTGCCGAAATTAGATGCACCAGTATGCATTATGTCAAGATTAACGTTACAAGGGTTAGGATATAAATTACGTTCGCAGCACGTATCGCCTAATCCCTGCTACATGCAACCCATCATTACCCCATGCGTAGTGTCATACCTAATGGACCGGCTAATCGAACGCACATACAAGCTCAATTAAAACATTCTAATTGGACAGTCGAACGTTTCGGGTTGAGCCTTGTTTAATGCAATGAAATATCTCAAGTTTAAGTGAATTATAATTTCTAATAGTTTAACCCTCTGCGGTCCGAATTATTTTCTCAATTTTGTAGTGAGCTGAATTCAAATTAATATCACATTTTCTATCATTGGTTATTCATTTTCTTTTTTAATTGTAACATTAACTATAGATACTGACGGATATTTCGGTGATATTACAAAGTATTTATTAAATTGGAAAGTTGATACTAATTCGTTAGAAAATAAAATGAAGCGAAAACCTATGTCGAGTATAGGAGGACTGTGAAGGGTTAAAGTACACGTTTTCATTCATTTTATGTTTTATTCGTGCGAAATTCTTCAATGGAGTCTTACAAGGGAAGAAACTGAATCGATATTTAAAGTAACTTTTTTTAGAAATTTTAAAACCAGTCACTTTAATGGCCTTGGTAATTCTACTGATAAATCTAAAAATTTCTGAAAGTTTTCCATGTGAATTTTTCGTTATAGTATTATGTTTTTAGAGAATGTCCTAAGTGGTTTGTGTTAATACGGTATTACAGCTTTCCGTAAACCAAAGCTGATAATTACTGGCGTATTATTACGTCCTGGAATAAGCTGCTGATAATAGCTGCTGATCCTAGGTTAGATCTTTTTATGTTACTTACAAGAACGATATTATAAAACACAATCTCTAATTTTTATCCCCAATTTCAACGATAGAAGCCTGCGGTAAGCAGCTTTAAACTTAAGTTATTGGACACGACGTCCAGTTTTAGGGGCGCTCTCGAATTACCGGCTGCGAGAGTGTTATTATCGGCCTTATTCTAAATGCAATTTCAGGGGCCATTAAAATTTGAATAAGTATTCGACTCAGGACGTACAATTCGAAAAAGAAATTACTCGAAACCAGGCATTTTTTGAACCAAAATTACAATTTAAACGTACTTTACGCATTGCGTTGTTATCAGCTATATTTTAAAAGCAATTTCAGGGGCCATTAAACGTCGAATAAGAATTCCCCTTGCTATGTCCAAGATAAGAGATAAATTTCTCTGAAGCTGGCATTTTTTTACCAAATTTATGTCACAAAACAACTGTCAGACTTGATATTATTATGAGTATTATTGCAAATGGAATTTCAGGGGACATCGAAGTCCAAATAAGAATTTTAGTTGCTCGAAAACAGCAAATTTTCGCCAGAATTCCGTTACGAACGAATGTCACATGTTACGTTATTATTGCCAGTTTTTAAAGCGCAATTTTGAGGAAAATTAAAATCGGATTAAGTGTTTAGCTTTGGACGTACAGGTGGAGAAAGAATTCCCTCGAAACCAGACATTTATTTCGTCGAAATTGCGTTACAAACGCGTGTCGCGCTTTGGGAATCATGATACGGTTTGGAAGACGTAGAATTTTTCTGTCTCCGCGCGTAAAAACGCGAACGGGGGAAAGTGGCTGTATATTGCACGGCTTTCTCCGCTTTTTGCGGCATAATGGAGGACGCGAAAGGGAGGGCAGGTTTTTGCGAGCGAGCGAAATGGAAAATCCAGGATGCAACAAATCCCCGTTGACGTGCGCGACGTTCATTTCTTCCTTTTAATTCCGTGTTTATTGCCTCGAGATTGCACCAGCCCGTGCATTCTAATTGTTATAACACGCATTACGAAGAAACCGTGCAACGGAATCGCAAGCGCCTTAATGTTATACCCATGCAAAATTCAAACTCGGGGAACAATTGAAAGAATCTAACTTCTCGATTAAAGAAACTCGTTAATTTACATAATCCAATTTATTCTTCGTCGACGTATAACACAGACTTTATGAGAGTATAATGAAAGTATTCTGGAGAGTTTCTTTTAATAATTTTTAGATAAATATATTAACTGAAATAATATTGTACGAGAGGATATATAATTATTATTGTGAAACTGCGACTCAATGTTATCTAGAGCGACTATGTCACGACAAAAAGCAACTGACAGCTGTCTGCTGAAAATTTACTTGAAGTCCTTAATTCTACTGTAATTTATTCAAATTCTCGCATCACTCTCACAGAATTACTCATTCGCTCGCACTCAAACTCACGCTCACAGTTTCCTATGATATTCGTGATCTTGAGAAAGACAGCGAATCTCCTGTTCGGCAAATCTGACCCAAATCCCACTTTCACCTTTGCAATCTTTCGTTATCCTTAAAATCACGCTTCCAATATTTCCTCGGCACTATAATTCCGTGTCACGAAAAACGTCTTATTCGTCCAGAGCAGTGATGGGCAAACTACAGCACACTGAGTGGTTCTATCCAACCCGCTGTTTATTTAAAAAGAATAACATAGAAACTTTCAATTTCAGCGTTTTAAAATGTAATAAGGTATTAATTATGTAGTAAGACATTAAATAAATATAAATACACACGTAGCAAAAATTAAACAAAACTAGAGTATATATATTTGGTGATAATGATATGTAGTGATAAGAGTAATGGTAATAGTGTTAGGAATAATAATGGTAATGATGGTAATAATAGTAATAAGGGCACGCCATCCGTCTCACTAAGGTGGTCAAATCAGACTGCGTAAAAATGCTACGCATCGGCGTTTGTCGCTAGGCAGATATACTGAGGGACCAGAAACAAGGCACTTGAGGCGTAATGTGCTCTAATTCGCCCGACGGATAGGGACGTCCCTCTCCCTCACGCATTTTCGATTTTGACGCGCTATTGACAAGAGAGACCCGCGCATTCGTTGCGTCGTCATGTGAAAGACGAAAGGAGTGTCTTATTTTCGATCTCAGGTTTCCAGGACCGACATGGCGGGGATAGGCGATGCGATATCAATCTCTCCTTCCATCCCAAGTGCCTTGTTTCCGGTCCCTCACTTTACACGTGTGTACGGGCTACTCAGGCTCGTACCTACGAAATCCCTTCATCTAATACAATTTTCTTTTAAAGGGGGCACCATAAAAAGAATACTTCTTTTCAGTCTTTACTGAGTTTCTTAGTATCTTATATTGGCTCGTAAAATTTGTTCCTTTTTTTTGGCTCGCTCCTGAAATAGTTTGCACGCCGCTGGTCCAAAGGATCGATCCGATTGCCAGGATTCCTCGTAATGAAGCGGATTTCATTTTTAAATCAGAATCACGAACGGAACATTGATAGAGTACAGTCGAGCCGTTCTTTTTTTGTTTCTCCTCCTTTTTTTTTCGTATCGTCTCGACGGTTTTCTCGGAGTCTCGCCGAAATCGTCTGAAATTCAGTTGGCAAAGTTCTGCCGAAGGAGCGTTACTTGTTCTTTCGAGCATATACGTGAGGCTACTACGAATATCGACTGATGCAGCCTGCGCTGCTGATTTCTTCTCTGACCTTATCGTGGGACCACAGGTAACAGGAAACAGGATTACGTGGGTTCTGGGAATGTTACAGGATTAGGGTAGGTTGTAGTTCGAAGCTTCCAGTCCTGTAACGTCCTGTTAGCTACACACGCTCTGTTATCACTGTGCCCGGTAATCTAAGCAAATTTTGGGATTAGAAGAGAGACAATCTTAGTTCCGTTCTCGCGAACGACGAGGGAAGTGGTTTTGTAATGGCAGACGATCGTATAATGGATTGACAATGATACGGCGATGGTACCGTGCTATTAAGTTTAACGATAAAATCGTTTATTCTTAGGAAATGCTCCTCATGGGAACGCGATGGCACTTAATATAATCACGTTTCATGGGCTCGCTGGGAATACTTTGCGCTGGATGTCATTAACACACTGGCTAGACGTAATGAATATGTTGTCTGTTCATGGTCGACGGTATCTACTTAGAAATCTTAAAGGTGTAACCCTCTTTTCGTCGTCTTTAATAGCATATATCTTTAATTGTGAATGAGAAACTAACTGTACCGACACTTTGTGTCTACTTATTTTTTGTTTAGTAGATTCTATGGCCGGTTATGAAATAACAATAATACCTCTCTAAATGAAATTCGCTGTCAACTTATTATAACGGTCTTTACTTAACCCCTTGCCGTGCCATTTCTTCTGTGACTGAATCCGCAATAACTCAGAATTAATTGCTAGAATAGCAATCTATCCCTAATTTCTAATACAACGTATATCTTAACGTAACGTTAATAGCATAGAAATAGTTTTCTCGTATCGTTACTGATAATTATTTTTATTTTAATAGTTATTGGAAAACTTCAATATTTCCTATTCCATTTATCGCGTCACGAGTGTCACTCGTTATTGTACGGCAAGGCGTTAATAGCACAAAAAATTACATATTTTCATTTCATCTAACCGGTCATTCGATCCCCTATATTATACTCTGTGTTAATTCTTCCTAATCGAATTGATTTTACTATCTTCAATTAATCGAAATCAATTTCTCAAAATTCTACGACACAGATTATTCATTTTCCTTCGAAGATACAAATGTCTGCAGATGTTAAGGCAAATTCGAGTATTGCCATCAATTAAGTGCAAATAATTTCTCAAATTCTTCGGGCCTAAATCACTTAACTACGTGAAAGTAGAAAAGTCTGCGCAGCTATCGTGAGAAACTCAAGTACTTCCACCGATTAAAAAAAGAATTAATTGCGCAAAAATTCCACAGCACGGAATATTCGCTTTTATTTGAAATAAAAATATCCGCAAATATTAACCGAAACAGAAATTCAAGTAAAAGCGTTTTATCGATCCAACGCAAAGTCGGAGTTCGTTCTCCGCAATAATACTTTACACACTTCCACGAGATATCCTGTCAGCCGTGACACGTTTCAAGCAAATTCGACGTTCCTACGCTGCAGATGGATTAAGCGATGTCACTCGCCGTCGCGCGAAGGATGCTCCTTTAAACATCCTCGTGGAATTGCGACGATATCCTGTAATGGATCTAGGAAAAGTGCGGCGAAAAACGGGGGATTTCGAACGGTGAGTATCGCCCTTGCACGATATGAATGTGGCTCCTCTCTTTTCCCGCGCTCCTGAAATTGAGAGCTCAGCCGAAATAGGAGGATCGGAGCCATGACAGCGCGAAACCGGAAAGAGGAAGAGAGTCTCCCATCGCGAAGGACAATTTAAAGACGGCGATGAAGTCGTTGAAAGTGGCCCGAAAAAATGTCTAAGACTTTAAAACGATAAGACGGGGAAAACAAGAACGTCCGAAAGGAAAATTGGAGCTCGGAAGAGCTCGAGGATGAAGTTGGCGAGAGCAGTTCCGATAAAGCACTTAAGGGGAAAGAATCCGCGGAAGGGGTGAAATTTAGAGTGGACTCTGCGGGACGTCTAATCATTAAACGATCGCTTATTGGAATTTCTTTTTCGCAAGCGTGAGTTTTCTTTCGTTCTAGAGATACATATTTTTTCAAGATTTTTAATAATTGTGGAAGATTAACCCTTGACACGTTGAATGCCACGGGGGTCACCGGTGACCGGCGCCATTAAATACAATGAAATTTCGTATGACTTTGAAATTGTAATATTTACGAATTTTCAAATGCAATCAATATTTAGATATTGCCATTTAAAGGGCAAAATCCTGTTAGCTATATAACTACTTTTGTCTTTAAGGTATCTGCTTTGTAAAGATGTGATTTTAATAGAAAAAATTTCACTTATGGAAAAATAATGAAACTAGCGAAATGTCGGTGGCAGTCAACGTGTTAACGAACGAGCGCATTTTTCTAGAACAATGACTAGTAGATCGACGGAAAAAAAAAGTAAAAAAGTAAACAATTACTTCTATCTTTTTTCAGTGTGGTACTTTTCCTCATAGTCCCTTATGTGAATACCAGGTTTTTTAGAACAAATATCACGTCATGCCGTCTGTATGACGGTATTCGATTTTCTTGGAATATTTATAATGTCGCGAATATGGCGGCATTCGTTCGCTAAGGATTAAGTTTGTTAAAATTGATATTAAATACTGTAGATGGTTGTTCGTATTGCTTTAAAGTTACATAGATAAATGGATGTATAAGCAGTCGGCATTATCTTGCGATCATTTATTATAATTCTTTGAAACACCGAACTCGGCTGGATCTTGTCTGTCAAATGGTTAACCGCTAACAGTGGAATCCGTATTTGAATCTCGGATCACCGAAGTGTCGACCCTTCCCATGAATTTTACATTTCGACTAGACTCTGCACTTTTGCGAGCGTTCATTTAATTACCTTCGTTCTACCCGTAGTGTTCGATGTGATGAATGATTGTCTCAAGACGCACTGCTTTTATCATTTAAAATTCTACTTCAATTAAGATATCAATTTCAATCTCCTACAATAATCAAAGTTCATCGATCAGAAATTCACTGCTACAATTTCTAACATGTGATGTTTGTTTTCAAGGTGGCATAAATCACTTTACTATTAAAAATGATGATTTTTCATTGACTATACGAAATTATTTATAAAGAGACAAATACAAATATCCTGAAAAAAGATATTCGAAAACACGGAATAAGAAAGAAAGTCACTTCTGCCACTTTCAAAATAAACGGCTCAAGTGTATTTAGGATTTCGAGTCTTTTTCATGAAAATCTATCATTTGACGTACAAGTAGGCAGAAATACAAAAATATGAATATATTAACCGTTTGCGGACGGAAACATTTTTGAATATTGAGAGATAGTCATTTATTTTGCGATCCAAAACCACCTTTTTATCAGCAACTTAGGCTGTTAATGTATGTACATAATAAATTACTATTTGTTTAACACTAGAACTACCGGCGTTAAATTTATCATATTTCAGAATATTAAATAAGTACTTTGAAAAAGGAGGAATCAAGAGGCGGAAAAAGCTACTCGATTCGGTGATTTATGTTTTTTAAGATGGGCATAGAATATTTATTCCAAGACTCTTCTATAAACCTGGAGAATTTTTGGAAAGAATTGTATCCCAGTCATTTTGACTGGTTTGGTAGTTCTAGTGTTAATCATATTTCAACGGTTGTATTTCAGTCTTTCAACTATAACTGTGTATACAAGCAGCGATAAACTATAATTAAATTTTTTCTCAGACCACATATATGCGTCGCTGGTCCTCAAAGGGTTAAATTTCGTCGAACAACTGCAAGCTTGAAGAATCATCCGCTTTGTTTCTCATATTTGCAACGCATTCCTTGCGTTCGATTTCCATTGCATATTAGAGTATCAATTAACGAAGACACGCAGCGAAGCGTAATTCAACGTTAAGAATTCTCTTTTCGTGCAAAGGGCAGGTCATGTCGGTGTAACGATATACACGGGGATTACCGGCGAAGGTTACTAAATTACGTGGCTGCATTAATTGTGTTACAAGAAGCAGGCTTGGTAGTTTTGATGTCGCGCCTCGCCACCGTAAAATTTCGTCGTGCTGGAATTTCATAAGCTGCTCCTTCTGCATAATTCCAAAACTCGTCGTTGTTATACGCAGGACGTTACTCTCGGCTTTAATTAACTCGATCTTTTCAAAGAAGCGTAATGGATTAACGTTAATGAAATTCCGTGACAGCATTTAATTAGTACGAACGACAAATACGTAGTCGGCTTTCCTCGGCGAAATGATCGCTCCACTTTTTAAACTTCTCCGTAATCGTAATAAGGGGAATGTGTAATAATAATTCTGGGAAATCCTAAACATCGGAATTTCCACTGTTAATAACATTCTCCTGTAATCGCGGAGACGTTAATAAATGCTGTTAAATTACGTTCTCCGCGAAGTTATTATAAAGCAGTCAAGCAAATATCCCGGAAGTTAATCCGTTGAAAAAGCGAGAGTAATATGCAATACAAACGATCGGGTAATTAATTTTTATGACAGGTGTAAAGGGTTTCCGATTGAACGGCTTACAAGGAAAAAAAGAGGAGGACAGACCTTTTGCTCGTTACGAGCACGTTTCAATTCGTGAAAGGTAATATCGACAAACATCGTCCAAGGTCTTCCAGTAACAATTAATTTTTCCTGTGCAACGGCTTGCAATAATTGATTGGTGTATTTCGCGTGCAAATAAACGTGGCTGTGCACGATGCTTTTAATTTGACTTCTGTATATCGTTTGATATAAGATCACACTAGGGGGTAGTTTTGTGATGAACAATGGCATAATTATTTGCTTGATATTTCTCCGACGATTTCACGAACGACTGTGAAAAAATCATGTAAAAAATATTATTTCTATATGAAATTGTGTGACCTTGTTTAAATTCGCTATTTCACTCCTTAATTTAGTTAACATTTCTGAATTAAAAACGATATGGTACCTATCTCAAGAATATAATCTACAAAAATAATTAAAAATAATTTCTAAGTAGCATATTTATTGTTTACGAAGAAATAAACGAGCCTTTTTAATATTCAATTATTTAATTCTACATCGAACTGTATTTTAACGCGATTGCACCTAGAATTGTCCCAGGATGGTCAGTAATTAATAATTACACAAGCGCGCGATTTATTATAAATAAGCTAAAATTAATGATAAATAAAACTTTTATTCCACTGCCGGTCTGTTTTATTAAATTACGTGATATTTTCACATTTAACCGTTTGTGATCCCATATAGAAAAGTCTCTGAATTTCACCATGAACGAAACAGCGTCATCGCGCCGCTTGGCACTTTTCGACGACATTCAAACGGCTAATTTAAAACCAAACAGGATGCAAGTTATATTGAAAAAGATAATGGAATAAGTAATGATATAAGCAAGATCAGATGAGAATAATTTTAATCAAGAGATAAAATAATTACTCTCAAGTCGATGAGATTTATTAAGTCTCAATTGAAACCAAATGGGATACAGGTCGAGGGCTAACGAAGAAACAATGAGAATTTCACACATAAAAGTTCGATTATTCGCATTCAACGTGACCGTACGTTATTGAATTTAAGTTGCAATGAAATATCATGGTGATCGTAAAAGTAATAACACGTAGAAGCAATAACGAAGCAAAGGGACCATACACGTTAACGAAGAGCGGACGGAAGTTGGTATACAAACGTAGAGCCGGATATCCCGGATCTATATTTCGCTCTTTGTTTGAAATCGCGAGGAAAAGAAGCAATCATGAAGCCGTATTAAATGAGCCGGGAGATCCATTTAAAAACTAGCTCGGTCAGTTAATAGAGAAATAAAGGTGGTCTCGCTCGAGAGGGTCGAAAGCAGAGAAGGTCGACGGAGAACGAGTCGGTCGTTGGGGAAGAACTGAAATGGAATCACGGAATCCGAGTTTTCCATTAACGTTGATGAGTCGAAAATATTTGATGCGATAGAATGCTTTACGAAAATATAGGTAATTGTATAAAAGCGGACCTGCGTTATTCACGATTTTGTACCTTCACATTTTTAGCCCGTTTCTGTATCTCTTTTTTTTCTTTTCCCCCTTCTCTGCTCTTCCTTCCTGTATTTCCGTTCTCCCTTGCCATTTTTCTTCTCATTTCTCCCAGGTACTTCCTTCCTTTTATACAGCCCTCTGCCATTCATTTATGCCGTACAATCGCAAGGGTAGTTTCTACCTTTGTTACCGTAGCGATCCATCACTTCGTCCCTGATTATCGTCGATGATTGATTCATCATGCCTGATTAATGACTACCGCCGTTCGTTAATCAACGCGTCGTTGACGATGGATGTTGTGCATTTATGGATCTACAATATTCAAATGAACGATCAGAGGTAAATTATTGTTCGATAATTAATGCAAAACTCCTGTGATTTTCCACGTTAATACGAAAGAAAGTGGGTACCTTCATTCTTCCTATTTCATCATCGTTGGGATACGAATTGAAGCGGATTGTCAATGAAAATTGAAAATTTCGTGGGTTTGACAGAGTCGCGGTAATGAAAGCGCGATTCACTTCGGTTGCTCGTTGAGATATAGCTTAGAACGAAGTCGGCGCTGAAAGTCTTCCGTAGTTTCTGCCAGTCTCCATTAAGCGCGTAATAACACCAACAGAAGGACCGAAAGATTGCTTTAATAACGTCGTTAATCAACAACTAAGTTACGAGGTTGACGATCGAAAATTTCGCTTCTCGGCTTTTGAGAAGGTATCTTCGTACTTAAACTTGTTTCCACGAATTTTGATCGACATTTTCATCGCGAAGATTAACGCAAAGCATCTTCCACCTAAAGGAAATAATTAAAGAAAATTCACTGGAACATCGGTTCTCTTAAAATTACAATAGTCGTTTAATTTTTTTCCTTCTTGTAATATACATAGAATTTCTTCGAGATAACTGAAGACACAACAATTTAAAGCTGAAATTGCTAAATTCAATTTTTAACTATCTCAAAAAAAAGAACAGTTTGAAGCAAGATTCACGAAAATTTCTTGGTAAAAGTAATTCCCCCTTTTTTCCCCCCTTTCGTTCGTGCGGTAAAACTATTACGCAAAACTGCGCAACTTCCGTTGGGAACGTGTTCACGATAAAACGGTTAAAAGTGAAAACCGCGTTGAACTTTGAGAATTTTGCATCGTCTACGAATGTTTTTCTCATTATGGAAAGAACGTTGCATGCTCGACCGCTAACATTTAATGAGTTAAGGCTAAAACAACGAAAAGAGCCAGCTTCTGCTCGTGGAATTTCATAAACTCGAAATACTTTAAGTCGCCATGAATCCTAGGGACGTATGTAACGTCACGGAGATGGAATTCAATGTTTGCATGGGTGAATGAGGATTATACTCGATGTGTATTTACGAATTGGAGTCATGTCGACGTTCGGGTATAGTTTAATTAGGCTTTTGGTATTAATGGTGACTTCAATTACATAGTACTTTGTCATTCTATCAGAAAACTGACTATTTTCAGTGGCCGGGAATTCAGTGCTACAAATATTACAGAATTAATGTTTGCAATTAACATTGAGGAACGGTGCAAAATGTAAGAGTTATTTTTCCTAACAAGGGTAGTTAAAGCCACTAAACTTGTATGCGCGAAATGTAAGATTGAAGATGAATTATAGTTATTCGATCGCCGATTATGATCGCCGTATAATTGTAGAGATAGTGTTATTATTGACGAACACTAACTTTCACTAGCGCGAGTAATAATCGATAGAAAATGTACGTCAGTTTTTATCTTTCTTACTATATGTATTGTAATATATGACTGCTCAACCCTTTGCGTACGGAGACTTTTACAAAGATTGAGATATAATCATTTATTTGGCAATCAAAAACCACTTTCTGTCAGAAAGTCTGTGTGTTAATATACACAAATTATAAATTACTATTTATCTAATCATATTTCAAATTTTTTGTTACAATTTTTCAACTCTAACTATGCATATTTACGTCGATAAACTGCAATGAGATTTTTTCTCAGACCACATATATGCGTTAGTTGTCTAAGGGTTCAAGCAGACCATAAATCATACAAATCAATTTTAAAAATCAAAAATCGTAAACAAGGTCTATTCTGCATCCTCTGTTTATTTTTGCCGAAGGTATGAACTTATTGCCACACCACAACGTAGCTCGGCAATATACGAAACCAAGATTCAAGAGAATTCCGTGCACCAGACTGAAGAAAGGGCGTCCACGGTGTCGTAATATCGCCACCTATGTAAGTACCAAACCATTAAAGAAAAAAAGGAAAAAAAAAGCGATGCGAAAATTCCGCTAATTAGCCGCGATGCAATTACCGTGGCAGATTAGCAGGAAGCACGATAGGAAGGCCGACAATTTAGTCGCGACTTTTCCGTGCTAATGAGCCTTTTCTCGGTGCCGGTGTCGGCGTTCTCGTTTTCCATCGTCGCCGTCGCCGCGAATCGAATGGAAATCGGAAAAATGCACGTCTGCGAGTTTTCGAGGTGAAAACCGACGAGCCGCGGAAGCGTTTGAAGCACGTTTATCGAAGTTACTCGAAAGGACTCTCGTTGGTGCGCCACCCAATTCTGTTTTCCATTCAATTTCGAAATTCGCCTGCGAACATCGCGGATTACTCGAAAAAGTTTCCAACGCGCCCCTCTGCGGATCTGAATGGTTCCGTTTCGGTGGAATGTCACGGGGGTTTCTTCGATGGAATCCATTTGACATGACACCCAGGAAACATTTTCCCTTCGGTATTGTACACTCTCGACTGTACGAGGAGAAAAAACGTTGATCGTTTTTGAATAACGATAGTTATCGTGGATGGATGTTTGTTTTACGACGTGCTTTTACTCTTCATTATTTTTTTAACTGAGATTTTTCCGATAGAGAGCACTTGACGTGGCATCGGGTGAATGATTTTCCAAGTGGTTGTAATTCCTGTTAAAGAGAGTTTCTTTTTTTGTATTTTATTAATTATTTTATTACCGCAACAGCACTAATGTTGAATTTTTTGACGATAATCTGACAGCAGTTTCGTGAGATTTCTTTTCAAGAAGATATGCTGGCGTAAATGTAGGCAAAATTATTTGCTTCTCTATTAATCCCTGGAATTCTCCTACTGTTTTAATTCGCCATAAAGCAAGCTGCTATGAGCCGTAATATATTCTTCTAATTGCATCCAACGTCCACGTTAAAATCGTACTTAATGCTGTTCGGTATCCAGATTTAATCGACCGATGTATTTCGTTGGATTAGGCGGAGTAAATAATGCATACTTAAAGCTATTTTACGGTCAAGATATTCCTAAAATTTATACCTAGAAATAAACTGAAATTCACGAAGAATAGAAGCGTAAATAACGCGGACTATATTATTCCACAGTCTTCATAAAAGTCGTTAAATTCTTCGTCTAAAACAAACAAAAAAGTATACGATAAATCCCATTTTAAATTCCGCAGACCATAGTCTTGTGACTTTCAAAATTTTTAGCTATTCACATTTTTAAATTTTGAACTCAAAGTGAAAACCATAGGATCTTTCTGCACTGCAGATGTAAATGCAATTTTTCCTGAAATATTTCTCGAATGGTAAAAATACTTTCACCATGCAGATAGGCACAACTTAAGGATTTCTCTAGCCCCATAAGTTTCAAGGGTTGTTTTCCCTTCAATTCTCTACTTGCCATCTATTCTTTAGTCCCTCCATTCTTTCCTCTTACCTTACGCCTTCCAATTATCCTGAATTTCTAACTTAAGCTCCCAAAAAACTCTGGTATCTTCAGATACAGATAGAAATTTAATGTTTTCGCAAATGCTTACGGATTGAGTAATTCTCCGAAGAGACAGGAATAACACCATGAAAACAAATTAGTCACGTTAAAGTACACATATCGACGCAACTTTGTCCTCGCGGCCGTTAAACCTTCCATCCAATGAAGCATTCAATGGCGCATTCGTTTCTCGGTTCTCGCGATAATTCCGCGTCGTTTATGTTAATTTGTAGCGTTAAGTGCATTCGCTATGTAATGCCTTTCGGATGGAATATTTTCCCGGGGGAAGTGATTTCTCCGCGAGCAGGATTATTCCGTATTCATGAAAGCGATGCAGGTAGATTTCCAACGACGCGTCCGAGATCGTAGCTCGGTGCAGAAAGGAACGAAGACTGGTGAAAGGGAGTAAGGGCGAGTACAAGGAAGGGAGAGAGAAAGTGGATCCGCTGGAGGGAAGGGCGACGAAGTAGAAAGAGATAAGTTTTAGTCGGGCCAGAGGGGCCCTCGTGATCTTGTTAAGTGAGTAAAAGCTCGGAAGGTACGTTAGAAAAGCTCCAGATGCCCTGGCGACTACTCTAACGCTTCCATTCCCGAAAGAAAAGGGCAGAGAAAAAAAGGAGGAGGACGAGAGTTACAGGCTTTGAAATGTAGGAAATCTCTTAAGGTATCGCGCGAGTGGATTTACAATTTTCGGAACAATTCGCGCTCGATTTACCGACCAGGATTTCAAACATTTGACCGTAGCTTCGTATCTTTGGCGATCTTATGTTCGTGTGAATGCGAATCTTCGCGGGGAAGAAGCGAACAGTTTTTAACAGAGAATGTTCAGACGAAATTACTATCCGTAGGTCTTTGTTTTAAGACCGATAAATGAATTAAAGAACTTGCGTGTATTTTTGATCATCTTGGAAACGTGAATTTTCATGGGAAAGACGTGAACAATTTTTAGTAGAAATTTTGCAATGAAATAAACGATGCCAAATATCCATTTTAGCGCTAGAACCGCCAATACAGACAAAACGACTGGTTCCTCATTTTTTTATAAAATTTTTCCGTGTTTATTGGGGAGCCATAGAGCAGATATTTTGCGGCCATCTTATAAAACATAAATTACTGAAATAATTAGCTTTCCCACCTTTTGATTTCTCCTTCTCTAAAGTACTTATTTAATATATGTAAATATAATGGATTTGACGCTAGTGGTTCTAGTGTTAATCCTTAATTAGCACTTTGTATATTAAAAATACTAAATTCATATTAATATGAGATTGGGCGACACAGTGCCAATTAAGGGCTAATTTGGTGTAGCAGCACACTGAGATCGTAACACTTGCACATGAACTAAAGCAATTAAAAAACGAAAATAACAAAGACACAGAAAATTAAAAAACACTGTTGTGGATTTTCTTGCATTCTATTACGTTTAACCGCGTTTTTCTCGCAATGACGTCTTCGCACATGGCTGACATGATATCTCAAGATCCGGTTGTCCGATTGTTTGCAAATGTATTAAAGAAATTAACGTCAACGAATGCTCGTTTTAATTTTACTATGAAACGTGCTCCAGTGACAGGATAAATAAAGATCCAGGGTCCGCTACAAGTGTATTGTTCTCGCCGTTGAACCACGTCGACAGACCGACAGGATTAACGTGCCACGTTTCGAGCCGAGACAAAAATGACGAGGGTGAAGATGAAGTTATTTACAAGGGGTAAATCCCAACGGCTCGCAACAGACGCGTTCGTCCTTGCCTTCGGTGAAAAAAAAAAAGAATTACACGAAAACTAGAGACGAAGGGACGGTTGCCTTTCTCTGCCCTCCTTTTTATCCGTGCCCATTAGTTTTTTTTTCCTGCGCTTAGCTCTCATTTTATTTTCATTCTCGTTTCTCCCTTTCATTTCGTTCTCTCTGCAGCCTTATCATTTAATATCATAGCGCTTTCTCAGGCGTTCGTCGCCTTTTTGTTTCCTCCATTAATTTTATGCTTTCTTGATCTCCTTAGTGAAACTTAAAGCGCGCATATTGGCAAATTTCATCAACCAGTTGTTCAAATGATCGTCGAAGAAAGAGATCTTGCAGAGTTTCTTTGTGGGATGGATATTGCAGAATGAAAAGTTAGTGTTTAATGAATTTCTGTAACAGAGATAAAACCTCTGCGACGTAATTCAGCTACTACTTTGGAAATTCTGTGAAACATTGTTGCTGAAAATTGCTGAAAGTTACAATACTAAGAGGTTGCAATATTCTCAATAAACAATAAACTTTCTTAACACCAGAACTAGTGACGATTGTTGCATTTAAAAATGGCAATTCAGAAAAAAGGAACAGACGTTGAAGGAAAATCGACGAATAAGAAAATTCTCACTATATTCTCTATACTTCTATAATTTTTATTAAGTTACTTTAGCAAATCATTCATTACCAGTCGTTCAATTATTCCGAAACGTTTCCGTCAGATAATTCGCTGAAAGAAAGACAAATATATAGAGACTGCCACAAAAAGGGATGTTTCTTTTTTCAAGCAAACGCACATTTTTTCGCCGGCGGACCTCCGCCAATTAACTTTCTTCTGCAAAATGTATTTTTTCTATGGCAACACGAAAACACCACAGCAACAAGGAGAAACGTTACTTACGACGTTACAGTCCCAGATGTACGTAAAAAATGTGCGGGTACAGCTGCGTGGACAAATGTGTCTTCATATGTGCGGCTCGTTGGTAAGAGGAAAATAGAACATGGGGGAATCCCTCTTCATTTGGGTTCTGCCACGCCATAGAACTCGCTTTTTGCTTAAAACTGATTACCACGGCTGGTCGGAGGGTATTAGCGAGAAGTTGACACGTTTCGATTAATCTTCATTTTTGGGAAGGTTTATCGGCGCTCGATGAGATTAAAAGGAAAGACCGATCTGCCAGGAAAGTTCTCGAAAATCCCTTTTATAGAAATCAGGCCGTGATTAACCCTAGATTTACGGGCGTGATATCGCTTAAATTGCAATATATTAAATAAGGACTTTGGAAAGAGAGGGATGAAGCAGCAAAGATGGTAATTTCTTTAAGTCATTATTGTATTATAAAATATACGTGAAATATCTACTGTACAGCGTCTCTGTAAATTTGAGAAATGTTTATAAGACAAGTGGGAACCCGTCAATTTGACGGCTTCCGTAAATCTAGTGTTAAAAATACGTTTAGAAAATACGAGACTATACAATTATCTTTTTGAATTCCAAATTATTATCTTAATTTATCCATTATTATCCTCCATTTATCCATCCATTATTATCCATATTTATCTCATTATTATCCATAATTATTTTTTGGAATTAGTAGCAGTGTAATAAGATTTTTCAATTAATTTCATATTGATACAGCGAAGAACTGTAACTGCGAACGTCGTCGATAAATTTCATAAAAAAATATTTAACCAGGGTGTATAAATACGTGACGCGATAATGCGAAATTCAATAAAAACGCAGAATAAAAAATTCATTCGTGCCCATCAGCGAATACTCGCCGAACGTGCAACATACCATGCCTTATTGTTAGTGCAAGGGCAGTGAATTTATTTTATACGGTCATTCCATTTGAGTCTTCTTTACAGCACGCTTCACGAGAAAGAAAATGCAGCGGTAACGACGAAATCCATGCGTATTTACAACCGCGAAGTATACCGACGTAAAAGAGACATATAACGCGGTATTTTTTCCCACTACTTTATGCAAATTCGGATTACGTACGCCTTAAAAATTTAAGCACCGTAAAAATTTCGGTTTGAGAATCAATAACTGAATAAAATCCGTATCTCGACGTTGGGGCGAGTTAGTCAATATTTAAATCGTCCTGATGATAAAGGAATATTCTGTTATTTGAAATATGCAGAATTAAATCTTTCTCGTTACGGAGTCTCTTGACGGTCACAGGTTTTGACATATTCAAGTAATCGGAAAGAGGTATTGATTTGCAAAAATCACTTTTTCATGAGCTAATAGTCTCAGGAAAGCTGCTTACATCGTAAAATGCGGAGTGTAGACATAAGTTTCGGGTACATGCTATTGATTCGACAAAGTAACGATTTTGTGGGATACTCATAGTTTTGAAAAGACATTATTCGAAATTTCGATTCTCTGATCATTCAAAGTGGTATATCGACATCTGGAGATTTTTTGTGGTTTTTTTTTGTGGTGATTTTGTGCTATAGCATTCATGTCATGCCAAATGTTAACGCCAATTATAATTCATTTAATTTTATATACCATTAATTTTTTGTAATTATTAAGCAGTTTAAAGCGATGACCAAGTGATTCATTGAGTATTTTCATACCATTTTATTTTTTCTCTATGTAGTTATCAGGCTAAGTTAGAAGTGTAATACTTCACTGACTATTTTTGTAACTCACTGAAATTTTTACTGTCCGCGAACGTGTTAAGTCAACGCAAACAATCAATCTCGACTCATTGCAAACGAATCATAGTACATTCTCATACGGTTCCCTTAAGTGATAATAATTGTCATAGCTTCAAATTGAGCAGTTATTCTGCAAGTGTTTTATGCAGCATTCCCATAAGACATTGCTATCAGTCGAGTGTCGTTTAGCATCGGCGATACATAATGCGTCTGGCACAATTTGCCTCGTTGCGAGCTTATTGATCGCGAAAAACGAGCTCCTTTATCGTTCGACGATCTCCACGTGCCTTTAAGTCGACAAACGCGCCTGAGAAAAAAAGAAGAAGAGGAAAGGAGAAAGCTGGAGAGCGGAAAAGAGAGGGTTGGCAGAGGGATGAGGGTAGTTAAGCGGCAAACACGCGAGCAAGTTCTTTCGATTCCTGATTATCTCGCTGATGCGGAAACGAAAACGCGAGACGAATATGACCAGGGCATTTTCGAAGATCTTTTTGGTCGTGGAGGAAAAAGAATAATTTTTTTTTTCCTAATTAGATGGCAAACAGACGGGGTACTTTATCGGGGAAGATAGTTCTTCAAAATTTTGAAAGTTTCCTCTTGTTGCTGAACAATGAAACATTTTTTCATTGATGTGGGAAGGAAAGTTGAACAGGATAATTTTTCGCAGAAATGGAAGATGATGCTGGAAAATTTGATGTTTGTTATAGTCAATTAATTTAGATTTATGGAGAAAAAAAATTGGCAATGTTTTATCGACGAGGTACAGTATATTTTTTTAATTGTCAAACTTAATGATAATCGTCGATTAATTTAAAATCTTTTACCCGTTAATCCTTGCAAAAGCTGATGTTAAATGGGTACTTTACATTGCTTGAATTTAACGACTTCGACGAAGGTAAATGGGGGTTTAAGTTACTCGACGATACCGAGAGACTTTTGTACTTTGTATTCTCTGTGATTTAAATTTCTTCCGTCCGAACTTTGTGTCGTAGAAATTTGACTTTATAAATTTTAAAAGACGATAAGTGACACCGTTATACGGTAAGATCCGCGAATGGATCCCTCTCGTGGTGCTGTATTTTCGAAAATTTATTGTCAAACTTTTTCACTTAAATATATTCATGTCAGGGAACGCGGCACGATATCTGATGGATACAACTGTGTATTTATGAATAAGATGAAATGGTAGCTGTACACAATTTATATAAATGTGAATTGCAGTCTTATTTAATATATTTTATATAATAATATCAAATACTTTAAATAATAAAGTATATAATATATAAATATATTAAATAAGCGTTTTGTAAGAAAAGCCATGAAGTGGCAAAAAAGTTGATCGTTTTAATAATTTAGATATTATAAAATACAGGTGAAATATCAACCGTACTGCTTCTTCATTTATATGAATAAATAGGAACCCGTCATTTTCATCACTTCGGTAGTTATAAACTTCAATAATTTTAAACGGGGTAACGAGAATACAAAATATCTTAAGTAATTTGTAAGAATTTCGAGGAACATGAAATATTTAAGTCTAAAGATGTAAATTATTCAATAGCATCGTTCCTATCTGAAATTAATCATTCATCTTCGCATTACCGCTAAAAAATTAATATTGCCGGTGAGGTAATAAAAGAAAAACGCTGTTGATCGTATCGTAACAGAATTTCTTAGAATTTTCTCTCGTCTTGAAAGAAAGACTTTGCCGGACGTGTAAGACAGAGGTGCGCTACA
This sequence comes from Cerceris ruficornis, assembly GCA_963989415.1. Classification (NCBI taxonomy): domain Eukaryota; kingdom Metazoa; phylum Arthropoda; class Insecta; order Hymenoptera; family Crabronidae; genus Cerceris; species Cerceris ruficornis. Next base: position 10,122,256 of record OZ022523.1, read on the forward strand.
AGAAACGTGTAATTAACGAGCAAGAAGTAGCGTAAAACGGGCGCAGTAGAAGTGGCCCGTTTTTAGTCAGACCACTCTGCAATCTGGAGAAAACGAAGGAATGAGCGACCAACTTCGCCGAAATTTTACGGTCATTTACACGGCTTGTATGTCACTTTAATTAGTTCAACAAATTATTATTGAATAACTACCACGTAAATTTGAATCCACTTAATCTCGTTATTACGTAGAATTAATTTCAATCTTGTGTATTGTATTAACTTCGTGAAAATGAAATATCTTGTTGAACTGAACGTTAGCTTTTAATTGAACTGTGAATACGTTAAATCGCGGAGTACAAAGACGGTATTTGCATCTGAAACGAACGGAAGGAGGTAATGTCAAATAAATCTTTGTTACTTTTAATAAATCCGAATTGAATTAAGTTGCCAACAGTGCGAGACAATTAAGTTTCTTACGTTTGCTTACGTGAACTTTACATATTTTCAAGCGCGAATTACCATTCTGGTAACTGTGTTTTTAACGGACCCAGGAGAATTGAAACAAAGTAAATTTAAACGAGTATCGGCAGAATTAATAAAAGTTTTATTTGTACGTGAAACATTCAAAGCTAGAAAGTTAAATTTCGTTGAATAATAAATGCAAGGCAGTCGGTTAATTTGCGAAAAATTCCCCAGGAAAATGAAACGTACGAGTGTTTATAATTTTGTAATTGTAATTAATACCAATGCTGTTATCGTACTTTCTTTCTCTCTGCGCTGTCAGGTACTTCGGAGTACCGCACTCCTCTTTATTATGAGAACTGTTATTTTAATCTTATTTTAAATTTTAAATGAATTCACATCGCGGTGAAGCTAACATTTTTTCTAATTATTCTTTGTTCTTATGAGATTCGTAGAAAAATTCTGTCGATCTTTTTTCAAAGTACTTATTTGATATATTCAAATATACCAGATTTAGTGCCGTCGATCTAGTGTTAATATTGAATTTCTAAATGTACCTCCTTTAATATTTGAAACTTTCAACTCAAATTTGATTTCATACACAGTGATTATTAATAATCCGGTTGCTTTTTGGCTAATCTTTATCTCATTCGATGATTCATTGCATTGTAAAGAAACTTTCCGTTTGAAAGAAGAACCTCTCATCTCATAAATGATAATTATCCGAGCTCCATTTCAATAAACCAAAATAAAAATCGTCCTCTCAACAAATGAGCTCTTTATTAACAACAATCTCATTCCCATGAAAATATCGTGGGCAAAATGTTCGCCAAATATCTCCCAATTTCGAAAAGTACGTTAAAATATTGACTGTTCAAACGTAGAAAAAACTATATTCCATACAAGCAATCCTCGTTTAATTCAAGATAATCCACGAAATTTCACGACGACCGAGAGAATGGAAATTTTGCCCTCGAAAGCTTCCTTTCACGAGTCTCCAGTTTTTCGAAAGTTATTTTACGCCTACGAATTTGAAGGCTTTTGTACAAAACTTTCAAATGGAGAAACCCTCGTAACATTTCCCCGATCCTGAATATATTTTTAACGAACTTTATAACACTGACATTCCGTCATACCAATGAAACGTCTATATTCCCACAATGAATTTTTTTAATCAGTATAACGTCACGTGTTCGAATTCCTAAAACATTATAAACCGCCCTGTTGAAGCTTTCAAAAGCCCGTTGAAAAAACAATTCGTTTAATCCAGAGTACCTCCGCTTTAAGATCGCACGAAAACGCATTAACCCTTTGCGGTCCAAATTATTTTCTCAATTTTGTAGTGAGCTAAATGAAATTAATTTCACGATATTTTCTATCATTGATTATTCATTTTTTCAAAATTATAACAATAACTATAGAGACAGATGGATATTTAGGTGATATTACAAACTAATTATGAAATTGGAAAGTCGATATTAAATCGTTAGAAAATAAAATGAAGTGAAAAGCTATGTCGAGTACAGCTCGACATAGGACTGCAAAGGGTTAAACATAATCCTCCCATTGAAATCGGCGCATTAGTAATCGCAGAATCAAACAATGATTTCATAATTGTCCGAGAAGCGAGTCATAGACGGTACTCCGTCATAATTCGTCGTGAATTAATGACTCGTAACGGGGCCAAGAGCTAACAAACTATTATTACGCTTCACTGGACTATCCGTTGAAGATTCGCCGTTGCTTTTGCATGAATCCGGAGCCCCGTAGAAGACCGAACCCTCTTCTGTTGGGGTTCATCATCATCAACGGCAGGTGCTTTTGACCCGGCTTCAGCACCAGTGCAACGAGAACACGGGAAGCATCGACTATTGAGTTGAACACCGGGGGTTCATTTTCTCGACAATGTTGGTATAATCTATAATACGAACTATGTGGGGTGTGTGGAAAATGGCGCTGCTAGTGGGATGGGAATTAGTTTGGAACATTAAGTAGAAATTGTGGAAGTTTTCTTTGAACATGAGACTTTCGGTTGCGAGTAAAATAGTTTTGTGAAAAGTGTTAAATTGGACGGCGTTACATTTGATTTTATAATTTCTAAGGTGTTTTCATTTACGCGGATTTCCGTGGATTATTATTTCTATTCTGAGTGTTCTTTGCTCTCTGCTATCCAGGTTAATCCTCTAGAACTCCTTGTGACTTTAAGATAACACGTGTCTGTGTTTCTATTCTTTGTTATAATCTCATTAACTTCGTTCACCGTGATAATTTCATTCCGGAAAATCATATATTTTCTTTGCAATAAGATACTACTGACTGAAACTCAATTCTTATTATTAACAATTATCAATATTAGATTGTAACGGATGGAACACCAAGTAGAACTAACGTTACTGGGTTATGGGATGCATCAATTGTTATAAATGAGCCATTCACTTGTCAAATGGATTAACTCCATAAAACTTAAAGTGGAGAACGTGATGTAATCGTATTCACTACTTTTCAAAATTCCCTTCAAAATATAAATTCAAATAAGTATTGTAGAATATATAATCGCATGTAGCTTTCCTCTAACGAAATATAAAATGAATAAGGTGAAATACCCTTGGAATTAATCAGATTGACTTTTGAATTAAATTATTTATTATTCGATAGCCAATCAAACTTTTAATGGTGTTAATCCTTATTATTACGAAAATTTATTCCAAACATAAAAAGATAGAATTCAATGAACTGCTTTGAGACTTAAATTTAAAAAAAATTAAAAAGTGCAGTTAATCGATTTGTGCATTGAACGGCTCAAATATTAGAAAAGAGATTCTACTGTCGAACGTCCTCGGTATCGGACGTTAAGAGTTTTGTAAAAGAGATTTATTTATAATATCGAAGACAGTCGCGGTGGACGTGTAACAATATTATCAAAATAATCCTCGAGCATACGAAAACGTCTAGTTACACAGAATTAATCAGTCTCCTATTCTGTCCTGTACAAACATTTAGTCCGTACCCTGTACATTGACCAATATTCGACGTTTCTCCTCCTGTCTCTTTGTCTTTCACGTGGAGAATCTTGCATTAATATGTATATCGCGATGCAAGCCAGTCGGTTCTCTCGGCAAATTCGAGTAATATGCGGTACAAGCGAGTCTCCGTGGAAATTGCACTGCTGAAGATAATTAGGGGATCGATTCTTCGGATGCCTGTGTCTAACCGGCAGATACTTCAGCTTCCGAAAATTTCTCGCAAGAGTATCGAATGTTCGGCGACGAGCGGAAAGCCTCTCGTTGCTTTTAAGAATATTGCAGGAATTTAAAACCATCGGGAGAAACAATCGAACGGTATTCCGCTAGGGGAGATAAAGCTTTATGAGCTTACGTTGATGCCATCGTTTCACGATATATCAGAGGCATGGTGAAATAATGAAAGTTTTCATGTAAGTGCGTCGTTCTTCATGGATTTATTAAAGAAGAGAAATTTTGGTATTTAGTACGAGTTACATTACGATTTTCTTTGGCATTTGGCATAGTTAAGAGTAGAACTACCAAGAAAGTCAAAATGCCTGGTTTTCTTATTTTTTATAAAAAATTCTCTAAGTTTGTAGGGAAGCCATAGAGTAGATATATTGTGGCCATCTTATAAAACATAAATTTCTGATTTAATCATTTATTGCACTTCTTGATTCCTCTTTTTCTAAACTACTTATTTAATTGTAGTAAGGTATTAAATAAATAGAAACACACACGTAGCACAAATTAAAACGAAACTAGAGTATATATATTTGGTGACAATTATATGTAGTAATAAAAATAATAGTAATAACGCTAATAATAGCAATAAGGGCAATAGTAATAAGGGCTACTCAGGCCCGTACCTACGAAATCCCTTCATCTAATACAATCTTTTTTTTTGAAAGGGGGCACTATATAATATATTTAAATATAATAGATTTAATGCCGGCAGTTCTAGTGTTAATGAATGAATGGTTACAATAAAGATGCGCCAAGTGAATAATATTACATGATAAACATATCAAATTGATATTTGCGGTATGCAGGGAATTTAGTGTGCTATAGTTCTACATTTTTCCAGTCTTGGAATTTTTCAAAAATTTTAAATTCTATCTTCTCAATTATGATTGTGACTCGATATAGTCAATAGGTTAACCAAGTAGCTGAAAATATTATACTTTTAGAAAAAAATATCTCAGTTTTTGTAATTTTAATGTATCTGAGATAAAATTTCGACTTTTGCTGCCCCGTTGAGCTATCTTCGACGGAAGTACTTCGAAATTTCATCATGACTCCGTATATTTGAAATATTCCTCGATACAAGTAGCTGCTGTTACCACAAAATCAATTTGCAACGGTAGAAAATATTACTAACTTAATTTCAGTCGATCTACGGCAAATTAAGGTCACGATTGAATCGGAAAATTGTCAATTCACGATTCCCCTCGATGTAGAACTGCAAGAACATTCTGGATTTTATTCTGTAAAAAAAATGACGATTATTTTTGTGACGTTAATAGCTACCATTTTTATAGCGTCACAGTGCAATAAATGCAATCAGAACGAGCTGGTGTTTTTACGGTGCTGTTACGAGATATGGAAGAGTGAAATTGTTAACGCGAAACGTGATCGCGATTCGAATTGGCCAGAAACATCAGTGTGCTGAAAAATAGTAGAAATAAGTGGAATAATTATCTCCGTAGATTTATATATGGACTTTCAAAGACATTTTTAGCTTACTTCTGTAGAGAAAAGTATAATTGTTATCAATTTTTCAAAAGATGTTATGCATGGAAGTTTAACCGTTAGACCGTTCTAACTTTGAGGTAACTCGAGACACGTCTAAACTTCTGTTCTTCACATTTAATTTTACAGCTCTGCCAAATCTTAGTATTTAGTTCGTAAAAGCCATGAAATTCTCTACAAATCAATGTTTAAAAATCAAGTTAAATCCATTATTTGAAAATATATTTTAAATGAAATATAATTATCGTTAATATGTTATCGTTAATATGCTATATTTCTTATCACTGATAGGATATCTTTAATATCATTAACTGGCCTTCAGATACCACAAAAATTCAAAATATAGAGCGTTAATGTTTCACTACTGTTCTCAAAAGTATTGAAAGACTGAGCTGATCCAGCAAGAAATTTCTTATTGCCGTTTTGCGATCAATATATCTAACAATTCCAGACCTTGTTGGGTGTTTATAGCCATTTTTATACGAAATGAGAAAATATCGATTTCTGAGGCTGTACTTCGGGCCATAAGTTTATTTTACTTTTATATACGTGGCACGGAGCTCCTCGTATGTCCGAAGATCGTCGCATGCGTTTATGGGAAACCTATATGTATCCCGTTACTAATATTTAGTATACTCTTACAGTGGGAAGCCTCAAATTTTCCCGTGCTTTTTTATTTTCTTTCTGAAAGTAGTATTTTATAGGAGGAATATAAAGAATGATGTTCAGCGGATAATTGTGCGTTAATAATAAATCGTCTTGCGCAAAATGTTTGCATTCAGTGTCGCATTGCCAAAGAATAGAAAATAAGAATAGTCGGCAATATGATTTTGACGTTTCTTTGTTTTCTTGGAGTTATTTTATAGAATGTAGAAGTATAAAATATTTTTTAGAAGTATAAAATAATAGATTAGATAGATAAATAGTAGAATAGAACAAACGATTAAGTTCGGCGCTGTAATGCCATAATTCAGATCAGGCGACAATGTAATTCCAACATTTCTGATTTTCTTCTTGAACCTGGTATTTTACAGAAATACAAAACAATAATGATTTTCATCAGATAATTCTGCATTAGCAATAAAACCACTCGCGGACGCTGTGAAAGCTTAGATTCATAACCGCAGAGCTACAAATCAGAATAAGTAACGGCATACCTCCATAACTCGCTTAAGTAGCTTTACAACCAGCAACATAACAACCCCAACACGCAAATCTTCATCGTCGATTTTCAATGCTTAATCATCGCATTCTATCGCTTACATCCAACCCATTTCCTAATACAATCACGTTACAAAGCAAACCCACTAGAAAACGAGCAAAATAACACCTTTCAATTTTAACCCTTTGCGGAGGGGGACATTTTGAATGCTGAAAAATAAACATTTCTGTGACAATCTAAAAGCACCTTTTCATCAAAAAGTCCGAGTATTAATGTATAGACATTTTAAATGACTATTTGCGTAATCATATTTCAATGATTATATTTCAGTTTTTTTAATTTTAACCGCGTATACATGCTCCGATGAATTGTAATCAGATTTTTTCTCAGACCACATACATGCGTCCATAGTCCTCAAAGGGTTAAGTCGTCGCATAATTAGCGAACTCACTATACATGTGAAATAAGCCCTTTGGAAAATCCGATCGTCTTAAAACGACAATATCACCCGAGGGTGTCATTACAGCAGCTTTTCTCACGTCGTTAGAACACATCAGCGATTACATTCACCGTTACGAAATATTTCATGGTGAATATACTCGGAATATCCCAAGGACTTCGTTCGAAACGCATCAATCCTCTTCTCCAAGACGTTTGCCGCATGCCGGAGCAATTGAGCTCGTTCTTCGACCTTGCACTGCATTTCGTCGCGATATTACGTTCGTTCGCTGATTAGAGAGATGTTAATTGCTAGTACGTTATTCGCGCAAGTGGTGAAAACAGGACGACGGGAGTCGCAAGTCGGCGGATCTCGAATCGATAGAAATGGTTGGTGAGATATTCTTGGACGGGAAAAGAGAATAACGTGAAAGGGAAAAAGAGGACGGTACGTTCCGAAATCGAATTGCGATATCACGTCCCAGAATATCGTCCGTCTGCGACGGGGCCATCTGTATTCATTCCTGTTCTCTCATCTGCTTTTGTAACTGGTAGAAGGACACGAAACACCGAGCAGACCCGACACGTGCGATTGGACACCGTCCTGATGGATATCCGTCAGACCTGCTGCTGTTGAATTTAAAGAGGAAAGATAAGAATTTGCATTCGACGATGATGGAATTTAAGGTGAAATTGCTGGAACTTTTAACGAGCCATTGAAGTATGGAACGGAGCTTTCAGAGAGTATCGCGATATTTTTTATCATGATTCTTGCTGTTCATTATTTAACACGAACCGTACCGTACGCGGTAAAATGACCGGTTTAACCGCTTGACCTACGGTTTGTTTTGCAACTGCCTCCGCAATAATTCAGAATTTAATAGCTAAAATAAAAATTGATTAGTGATTCTTGATGTACCGTATAATTTAACGCAATATTAATATTACAGGAATAATATTATCGCATCGCGTTTAATTAATATTTTCAATTCCATAGGCTTTGCAAAACTTCAAAATTTCCTATCCCATTTTCCTCATCGCGAGTGTCACTCGTTTTTGTAGGGCAAGGAAATATGGCAATTTTGTATTATTAACTAAAGGCTTTTTTCTGCGTTGTTTCCTGTATTAAATTGCCAATCTTCTGCATTTCTTTCGACGATATATAATCGTTATTTCATAACCGGTCAAATAATAGACTACGATCCAGAACAGGTATACGTAAAGTGACGGTAGGGTTAGTAAGTGTTTAACCCCTTGCCCTCCGATTTCTTTTGCGACTGCCTCCGCAATAATTGAAAATTAAATTGCTAAAATAAAAATATTTTAAGGATTCTTGGTATATTTTAGAACTTAACTGAATATTAATAACTTAGAATTAATATTATCGTGTCCTGTTCCACCGATATTTCCAATTTCACAATTTTCGAGAAGCTTCAAAGTATCCAGTTCCATCAACCGCATCACAAATGTCACTCGTTATCGTAGGGCAAAGGGTTAATGGGAAAAATCGAGTATGAAAGATCGCACGTGTTATCAAGGACTTGAGAAGAATTCGAGAATTCCTCCCTACAAGTAGGAATTTTAATAGTTAAGCTAGTTGTTAATTTACCTACTTGCTAGTTAAAACGAGATCAGCTATCGAAGGTGTAATAATTAATGACGAAAGAAAGGAGCGGATTTAAAGAAGACACTGAAGAATAAAAATTATCATTCAATTAATAAAGCATTAAGGGAAGAAATTTTATTAGTATAATTGCTATTGGATTCATAAACGTTCTACACATATTTTATTCTCTCCATCGTGCTCAGGTATCAAGTAAAAATATCACCGAACCCGCTGCAACTAATTTGATTCGTTTATCGATGGGAATGCCTAAATATAGTATCAAACCTGACGCGAATTATCATTCAAATAGACAGATATGAATTTTGACTTCGGACGACTAACACGAATGCCAATTGCTACCGTGTTCTATTCAATCTACCCGCGATTTCCATGGAAGAGAACGGCGAACGGAGAAATTTCCCGGAATAATTCGATTGGTATGACATTTTCGTCGCATCTTCTCTAACGTTGACTTAACCGGAATGACTGTTCCATGGAAACCTTTTAGGCTAATGTCAAAGTTTCTGACCGTCGGAGAGAAGTTGAACTTTATCGCACGATATCGACCCAGGTTCATTCGCGATGCGATGCTCCGCTCTTCCGCCATGTTGGTATTATGGAACGAAAGGAGAAAAAAAAGGCACAATGTTACGGTATCATAGGAAGTTGGCGTTGCACGATGTAAACAGAAGGAGAATAGACTCGTTAAACCGAACAAAGAGCTCTGCAATTCGCGTCATAATTAGGGAGTATTCTGAGCTTGCGTTCCTACGAATGCTTACGATAGTTACACTTAAATTTAACGATCAGCATTCCGGCTTTACGGTATTGTTTGCTCAAATATTTTTCGAATTCTGCATTCCGATAAATTTGCTGGTAAGCTGGAGTAAAATTTCATTATACGCAAAATTGCATCGGACTTAGAAGTATAATTCTAAGGGTTAAATGCGTGGGTTTGTTAATCGGATGTGATTTCTGATAGAAATTAATTTCGTTTAAGTTTATCATATGTTTATATCACTACTTGATAAAACTAACGACATTATTTTCTATCAGATTTACAAAATGGCATTGGAAGCGTATTGTTTATCTAACTCTATTAATTTTTTGATAGAAAACCGACAGATTATCGAAATTGCTTGCAACACGTCCAAGAAAATTTATTTTCCTTCTTTTTTTCTTTGTACTTTTTCGATTTTAATTGCTATTGTTATTTCGCGTAGGATCTTCTGTTTTATATGGGTTTCGAATCACCAAGGCTATGATATACATCTCGCACAGGAAAAATTTACTTAAATGATTGCGAAAAAGCCTGCAAATCGGAGTCTTCACGTCTTCACCCTCCATTGCGTCCCAAAACAATTTGAGAGCTCGAAGGAAAAGTTCGAAAGTGAAATTAAGCGGCATTAAGTGGCCTAATTTTCTATGTCGCACCATTATCCACTTCTATGTAGCTGCGTAGTTGCAAAGTGCAATTGCACTTGTTTTTCAAGCAATTATCCCATACACGATTCCCCAGAATGTCTCCACGTACTGCGAACGTTACGTTGAAGGTATTCGGTCTAAAATGCAAGAAGCATTTCGCGGACGAAATTCATGATCATATTTCTCCGCGGCAAAGTTGCATTTGATGCATCTAGCGACACGGGGATCAACGTTGCTCGAGGAATGCTTTAATCCGCCAGCGCAATAACAAGGAATTCTTGTAGAGCATGATGGAGTGCGATGGTAATATATTATCCACGTGGTACCGCGGAATAAGATAATCAAAACGGTCAAGAGAGTAGACGGATGATGAAGAATGACCACCATGGACGAAACGGTGGGTGAGAAACGAAAGTTACTCCTCTGTTACCGAAGCGAAGTCTCGAAGAACTCCGTAATTTTTCTACCATATTGGGTGATAACGTTTTGGGAAATTCTAGGTCAGACAAATCCAACCCGCCGCTCAATTGTACATTTTCCGTGGCTCTTATAAGTTTTACGTAGATACTTCTTTTTATATATTAACACTAGAACTACCGGCGTTAAATCAATCATATTTCAAAATATTAAATAAGTACTTTGAAAAAGGAGGGACCAGGAGGTGGAAAATATAATCGATTCGGTGATTTATGTTTTTTAAGAAGGACATAGAATATTTATTCCAAGGCTCTTCTATAAACTTGGAGAATTTTTGGAAAAAATTGTGTACCGGTCATTTTGACTGGTTTGGTAGTTCTAGTGTTAAAGAATCTAACAAAAATTAAAATATAATTTAAATAAATAATTGAACATCTGTTTATATTGTCTATCAGTGGTTAATCCCTTGCCGTACAATAATGAGTGACACTCGTGACGAATAAATGGAATAGTGAATTTTGAAGTGGTCCAAAAATTATTAAATAAAAATATCAGTGGGTCAGGATAAAATAAAATTAATTCTATGCTATTTAATATCGCGTTAAATTATATGCTATATAAGAAATCAGGGATAGATCGTTATTTCAGCAATTAATTCAGAGTTATTGCGTATTCAGTCACAAAAAAATGGTACCGCAATGCGTTCTAATGTCTCAAGCAGTATTTCAAGTAACAAGGGTCACTAAGGATTGTTTAGTGTAAAAATTATGTTAGTTTTTAAATAGTATATGCCCTGGAGCATTTAAATGCCCAATGCGGAAACACCTGCGTGCGGAAAATGTAACACTTGAATGTTTAAAAGCGTATATAGTTTTTTTACGGTTATGTTTTCATATTATATTATTTACAACAATCACATATGCCACTTTGAGTGGCCGATTTGAACGCTGATTGTAACTCACTTCACATTCGCGGAATTTTGTCAGCCCGGTAAAGATTTTCGGTTGAATATAGCTATCTTAGGTATATTTGGTATGGTTCAAATTTCCAAAGTTTCAAATTCACCAAAACCCTGTAGAAGGAAATCACTGAATATTTGTGTCTACAGTTATTTCTCTTCGGAAAATATGGAACTATGCTGTGTATGGTTTTAAAGGCTCGGACTCCCAATTAGTGGGTTCAAGTTAAAACCCCAATGTTTTTTCCTATTTGTTTGGTAAGTCAAAGCGCTGATGGCTCGGATTCTGCCTAAAACTGTAGGTCGTAGGCAAAATAATCGGGACAATTAAAATAAAAATATATTTCTAAAAAGGGAAAAGAAGGCAGAAAGGCAAATATTGGCAGAATTGAAAATTCTCATTACATCAATTAGCTTCTTTTAATTAACACAGTTATTACAAAGATAGAAACTTGGAAAAATTATATTCTATTTAACACGAAATCTACTGAGGTCAAAATTGTTCTGAATTTTGTGTAAATCGTCCTGAAATTTCTAAGAAAAATTCTTTTGCTACTTTACTTATTTGTCATTTTTAATTCTATTATAATAATCTTGTATCAATATTCATTTCTAATCCTACACATTTCTAAACCTCTATCTTCACGTTTTAAAAATCCTACAGAGGCAATACAATATTCAAAAAAAACATTGTGAAATTGAACTGAAAAAGTCCAAATCGAGAAGATTTTTAAAACGACCTCCACCGATCGATGTAAGGGTAGCGTTTCGATTTTACTGAAAAACAAGAAACCCCAGGAGCGAATGAACGCCATTGAAAAGCACGAAGGGAACTCCCTGCGATAGTTGAGAAACTCGAAAATGGGAATTGAATTATGTAGAGGAAAAGGAGGTGGGAGAGGGTGAGTCGCAAACAAGGGTGGAAGGGATACAAGATATGAGAGGGTGGAGGGTGCTTCTGGCGGGGAGAAAAGTTGAGAGAGAAGGGTGAGATTAAAGGAACGCCGTCTGAAGATTTCGAACGAGGAGATAACGTAATGAGAAGGAAGGCGGACCGAGCGAAGAAGGCTGCGAAAAGTTATCTCGACGAAATGCAAAACGAACGGGGACAATGAATACCTACCGTTCGCGATGAGAAGAGGAATTGATGTTAAGGTAGCAAGAGAACGAAAACACGATGATGACGGGAGAAATTATTGCGCCACCGAATAATTTGGGGAAGAAAAATTACGTATGCCATTACGTTCTCGGTAAAGATCCTTGGTCTCGTCGAAAGTTTAACGTTCGGCTATGCTAGACGTTTAATTAGGCGTTAAATGAAGTAAATGATGAAAAAGAGCATAATGGTGCATACAGTGCAGAAAATTCTCCGTGAATTCGAATGTTTAACTTGTTTCTTCCACCATGGTTACTTGTGCCCGTGGACCGTGGCGCTTGATTTAGTGAGAGCTATGTTTTCGGTATTTTAACCCTTTGCCTTATAGCAACGAGTGACACTCGTGGTGGGGTTGCAGTAAAAGGAAATTTTGAAGCTTCTCAAGAATTGCCAAATTGAAAATATCAGTTGAACACGACACGATAATATTATCCCTATGTTGTAAATATTGATTTAAATTCTGAAATATATCAGGAATCACTGCCATATTTTTATTTTAGCAATTCAATTCTCAATTATTGCGGAGGCAGTCACAAAAGAACTCGTAGGTTAATTGTATTCTTTGAGCTTTGAACTCTACTCTGATTGTCGCCAGTTGTATTTTTGATCAGAGAATTATTTTCCAATTTTGCATCAGCTAACAAGAGAAGTTTGGAAACTGATACACTCCGATTCCGATGAAACTTTTCTGTTGCAACCCCCATTTTAATTATTCTTCTCAGACATTCACGAGTTTTATAAACGACAGAAAAAACGTCCTTTTTTCATTTTGTTGTTTGTATCGCGATACTTATGCTGCTTCACAACGGAATTCGGAGCAAATTAAGGATCGTCAGAATCTCGAGAGTCAGTCGACGCAGCGAGCAATTGTCTTCTGTAAAAGTATCATCGAGGTGCATCGTTTTGCTCGTTAAATCGCATGGCAGTCCAAGGTTACTGGTTCACATCGTTCCGAAGGAAAATCGTTATGAAAGCACGTTATAGCACGCTGTATTTTTGGTCCACCGTTAACCGCAAAATGCCGTGGCGATCTCGAAACCCGACGATTAAACGCAAAGGACGCACAATTATCGCCGATAACACTATCGCATTTAATCCTCGGAACTGTGCCAGCGATCCGCACCACCTGACACTGACAAGGGTCATCGGGGAAATGTCCAACGCTGACTTTGATAAAACTTTGCACATTTGCAAAGGAGGACAAATTAAAGGACACGTATTTTTTTTTATCGGCAACGAGGAGAGTTTAAGGGGTAAAACTACCCTCGGAACTTTCGTCCTGCTCATGCTATCTTGGAAAGTATTACGGGAGGAAACAAACTTTTTGAATGAAAGTTGTATCGTGCTTAATGCAATATAACGAGGTGGATTTTTTTTAAGTAAGAAAAAAAAGGGGTGAAAGTTTATCGTAAACTTATATTTTAATTTGGCCATTTCTATGCGGATTATTGTGACGGTTGTATGTTTTTGGGTATACATATTGGATTTGTTTTATGGAAAGTGAAAAGGAATTGGGAAATTCTGATGACAAAGTGCGATTTGTGTAGAAGTTGAGCTTGTTCAAAAGCTTTTAAAATTGAACATGGAACAACACAGTTATCTGCTTTTGCGTCGCTCGAGTGAGTGCGGTAATAAATATTTATAACATATGAAGTGTCACTGAAAAAATGGTACGTATCGTTGTATCGCATTAGAGACAACGAAACGTTTAACAACTAAAGACTTTTCACATTTATAAATCCATCCCGCTGCAAATGAAAACGACACGTGTCCATCAATTTCTTTTGCTTCGTAAAGCTGTCAAATTTGAAAAAATTCGATGCCCGAATCTGCGCTGATATCTTTTGCGAATGCTCCTTTCGTTTAAATAAATAAAGAGTACTCGGATTGATAAGCTGTCGATACACTGAAAAATTAAATAGAGATCTGTACGCTTCAAAACTGTCGTATTTTCGCGAATCTGGAAAAGGCTGCCTGCCAAAATTAGCTATCGGTGAGAAAAGGACAGAATTTTCAACATGACGAGGTTAATACAATGAAGTCACGTCAAATGACCTTTCATAGAAGAACAGTTCACTTGGCAGAATTATCTAACGTGGCGAATAACGATGTTATAAATAGGTAAGGTCGATAAGTGTTTCTTGAGTTTTTCTCGATAATCTTGGAGAATTTTTCCTTGCAAATAGCGATTGTCAGTTAGAATAAATGTCAGTTCTGAGTTACAAATAATATCGGCTGAAATCTATTCCATTTATGGAGATTGTGCACAATTATTAGAATCACATAAGTTTACAGTGTTCTCGTATTTTTTATCTTAAATTCTTCAAGGAAAAAGCATCGCAGTATGCAAAGTTGTGCAAAATAATCGCATATGCTAACTACTGGCATCGTTCCATATCATTAAACGTAGATGAATTCAATTGCATAATTCTCCTTTCCACTATTTCACAAGTCATACCCTCACAAATATATAGCGCATCTATTTCCTTAGCTTTTTAAAACATGCTATAAAATGAACCTTAGCGCAGTATACCCGTCCAAAAAATAATGATCAATATCATCGTTGAGTGTTATCAACCTTAAATGAACACAATTGCATTATTCTCCTTTATAACGTTTTCCAAGTCATTCTCTTACAAATGTTTAGCGTATTCACTGTTTTATACGAATTGAAACTTACTACAGCAGACATCTGCCGAACATAGTTCTCAATATATTAGGGGGACCGGAAATTAACGTCATTTTGAAATTCAAACAAATAAATTTGTAACAAGTTTTTATCTTTAATGAATGATGCAATCACCCTCATTGTCAACAACCTTTTGTCATCTAGCATGCAAATTTTCAATGCCGGATTGATAAAAATCAGTTGGTTCTTGAGCAAAGTATCTGAAGAAACGACATTACTTTCCGGTCCCCCTAATATGTATAATATATTACTTCCATATACCTTATACACCCTATAATATATATACCTTGGTCCCAACCAGATTTTTTTACATTTTCTACAAGCAGTTAAATCTTCACCGTTAAAAGAAAGCAATAAATTACTGACATCCGATTAAGGCCATTAAACGAAACTTAGAGCTCCCTTTGCGTTAATATCTTTTCTCTTCCTGTTTTCTGATATTAATCTCCACTCTCTGCCATCATCTCCCATGGTTCATTTCTTCACCTGTATATTTCATATGATATAACACCAACTGCACTATCATTCAACTGTGCAATAAACTATCTATGTAAATAACATACCTAAATCCTTCATCGTGTTCAACCACTGAAACTCATCAATAAATGACGTATTCTATTTTACGTCATTTCTGATTAAACGGTAATAAAGATCGCGGAAAATACGTACATCTTCCTCGATCGTTCCACTTCGGGAAAAATCGAAGCACCATACACAGACCACCAATACCCTCAATACAGAGTCGAAATAGAGGTCGAGAGGGGTGCAAGCAGAGAAGAGTGTTTTCCTGCGTGTATCCGGCGAATGCCATGGTAAATACATTAGGCACCGACGTGGTTTCGCGTGAAAAGGGCCATTTGCATCAAGAATGGAGGCATCGGCTATGGGAAAGCATTCGTCATTGCTGGCAGTGGCGGTGAGAGGTTTGAGGGGGTGGGTTTCACGGACGGGGTTGTAAGCACGGAGCGGAGAGGATGCCGAGCTCGTCTCCGCATGATAACGAAGCTCCGCGATGCGATACAGGAAATGCACTCTGCGCCGCCATGGGTGCATTCGAATGTACCCGCCGCCTACGAAAATGGAAGCCGGGTTCATATTTCCATGCAAATTGCAATACGTGCCAGCGTATCCTTCGCATATTCGAAGCCGCCGCGAGAGGACTTAATTGTTCTCTTTGATCGCTGTAGAGAGACGATGGCTTTTTCCATGCTCGTCTTGGAGACAATGGAAGATGATGTTAAAACGATTTCGAGAATGTACAATGAAATGTTCTACGGTGGATTGCTCTAATGTTGCGGGAATTACAAAATGTTAATTGAATTGATTCTTAGTGGTTCTGTGGTCTTCGCAAATCTATTCTTGTTAGTGATGTTTAGATTTGACACTGAAGCTATCAAGGCGGGCGAAATTACTAATTTTTTATAAAAAATTAGGAACCGGTTGATTTTTTAAATTTATAGGAGAGCTACGTAGTAGATACTTCACTTTCGAGCATCTTTGGAGAGATGGCCCGTTAACAGTTTGACTGCGGCGTGAATTTTATTCTGAAATTTAAATGTAATGTATTTAACGCTAAAACTAGAAAGGGGGGCAAAATTACCAATTTTTTTATAAAAACTTAGGAACCGGTTAATTCCCTAAAATAGGAGAGCCACGTAGTAGATACTTCACTTTGGAGCATCTTTGGAGAGAATGGCCCGTTACCAGTTTGACTGCGGCGTGAATTTTATTCTGTAATTAAATTGGAATATATTTAACGCTAAAATTACCAAGCGATCAAAATAACCGGTTCTCAATTTTATTTAAATTCTCGAAAATGATAGGAGAACCGTGATGCAAATTTTCTATTTCTGTCCCAATTCTCATTGATTTCTCCTTCAACAAAGTACTTATTCGGTATATTTAGATATACTAGATATAACACCGGTAGTTCTAGTGTTAAAAATTTTTATATTCTTATTTTAATTTACATTAACAGTTCAATTTCAAATTATTATAGAATTATTTGCAATATTTCTCTCTACTCTTCTCCAGCACTTTTATTTTCATTGGTAAAAGATACAATTGATATATTTCTAATATACCACACACCCAAAATTTCTTCACATTCCCACTTTCTTCGTTAACATTAACAGCTACAAATATTTTGAAAGTTTCTCAAATCTCTCGCTGACAATCATTTCTACAACGAAAGAACCTATACTGAGGGACCAGAAACAAGGCACTTGAGAGGTAATTTGCTCCGATTCGCCCGACGGATAGAGGCATCCCTCTCCCTCACGCATTTTCGATTTTGACGCGCTATTGGCCGAGAGACCCGCACATTCGTTGCGTCGTCATGTGAACGACGAAAGGAATGTTTTATTTTCTGTTGTCATTCGTCGATCTCAGGTTTCCAGGACCGACATGGCGGGGATCCCAAGTGCCTTGTTTCTGGTCCCTCACTTTACCACTCAACTATCTCCAGCGTCACGAGTATCTCTCTCCAAAATAATACCCTTTAATAAATTCAAACTACAAACTAAACCCTTCATTTCTCACAGCAGCTAATTCCGACACACCCGTCCGCTAAATAAATCGAAGCAACGCGCAGAACGAGCACACGAGTCGCATCGCGAAAGCAGGGATTATTTCGTTACGCATTCGACTCCTCGTCAAAACCTGAATCCCTCGTCTCTGTTTCATTGATGCGCTCGAGATTGGAAAGAAGGCGAAAAATTTTCAATTAACCGAACCCCGCGAATTCCCCGTCGAATGGAACCCGGTTCCCATTCATATCGAGATTTGTTTTGACTAACAGCCGCGAAACTGTCATCGCATGGCTGCTCGCCAGAAGCATCGGTCATTCAGATGAATATTTAACGTTCGGTTACTGTGCTCCGTACGCGCCATATGTGACATAGTGCATTTCACTGGCGCAAAAAAAAAGGGAAGGACAACCTTCGAATGCACGACTTTGCTCAATGCCAGTCGTATGAACACGCATCCGCGTACACAAGGGATGGTATACGAGGCTGTTAAGGGAATACAATAACGACACGCGTGTACTGTATAAATCGATATCGGTGTATGGTTATTTTTGAAAGTTCAACTATTGTTTCACCCAACGAATGCATTTGAGCACACCTGTCGGAGAACGATCTTGTTCAAAATTGTTTTTGGGTTTTTGTGCAGCGCTTTTGATAAGTTTGGGGTGAGAGGGCAGCTCGGGTGAATGAGATTTTGGAAGATTCAGTTTTTTTGTTCCATATACTATTTCACTACTATAATAAGTAGATCGGGTTTATAACAATTTCATTTTAAATTCTTTTGAATTAAATTTGATATAGCTCTTCGCGCAAAGTAGTGAGAGAAGACTGTTATAACAGAGAGTATTATAATAATATTTCATACACCACTAATTATTTTATAATAATTATATAAATTGATGAACATAACAATGTTCTTTTAAACTGAGCTTCGAAAAATTCGGAAGATTATGTTACATACATTACTTTGTAATAAGTAGATAAGTTAATACTAGATTAATTAATACTACTCTTTTCAATACCCTCAAGCTTCTACGGAGACGTGCAAGCGACGTTTGAATCATAAAGATTCACTAATTGTAATTAATATAGAGCCATTAAATTTCGTCGACCGATCGGGAATATCACGAAATGGGGTGCTCTCGTTCGCCCCGGGCAGCAGGAAAAAAGAAGCGAAGGAATCGAATTGATTTCAGTTTTATCGCTCATTTGTTAAGAATAATGGCCACAATCGCGAAGCCGTTCGACGGGATACCGTGGATTTCCGGGCGGAAATCGCACGAAATTAGAACGCACCCCTTGAAACCACCGCGAAGAAGCGTGGCAATCGTTCGTCCCAATTAATTTCTAACGAGCCCTTAATCCCTATCGAAGTCAACCTTCGTTTCACCTTCCGTCGATTCTCCCGGATGCAAATGCGAGTGCAAGGTATCGCAGAAACGTCCCTTATCGATCTTTAAGGGCCGAACAGCTGCCGCTCAACGCTCGCAGTGATTTAGGGTTTTTTGTTTTATAGCAGGGAATTTCATGGTAGAAGTGACAGGCTGTAATTCGACGCGTGATAATGTAATATTTTACAGCCGTTGGAATTTGCAGGTAATGGGCGTCGACGTTATTTACGGGTTATTCCGTTGGGTTTTTATTTTCAGGGTAATTTTTTATCGGCAGACTTATAATTAATGGCCCGCTTTTTATGCAGGGTTAATATTATTTTCTGAGGCAACAGGCTTTCGTTGTAATGGGCGTTTACTTTTTGAAATTTAATGGCGTTTTGTTTACGTATTAACACTAGAACTGCCAAACCAGTCAAAATGACTGGTACACAACTCTTTTCAAAAATTCTCCAAGTTTATAGAAGAGTCATAGAATAAATATTCTACGACCATCTCAAAAAACATAAATCGCCGAATCGATCATCTTTTCCGGCTCTGGATTCCTCCTTTTTCAAAGTACTTTTTTAATATATTGAAATATGATAGATTTAATGCCGGATAGATGTAACCAGTGTTACATTTATTATATTTAAATATAATAAATTTGTTCACGTGCATTTCAAAGTCTTTATTCACGTCACCGTTCTACTTTTGCACGCCTGTCTTCATTGCTATTTCGATACCTGATCGGAGTAAAAGTATTTGAAATTACGATGAATAATCATTTTTCGAATTAGTTTTTACCGTCTTCGAAGAATGGAATTATTAAGAATACAACATAATCGATCGACTGCTTAATTTACATTACGTTGAAAAGTAATAGATGTCTAATTTTTCTTCTTGCTTCTTTGGTAGTACAAAGGAAGCAAGAGCGTATCGCAATACTTATCGTTCTCCACCGGAAAAAAAAACTAGTACGCTACTTCGAGAACAAGAAGCTCTTTTGACTTTTTTTGTGTAGCGAGCTTTTAAAAGAGAGAAAACGTATATCCCCGAGAATGATGCGCCGCGGAAGGTAAAAGCTCGGCGGGAAATCTGTTGAAGTAATTCTTGAATTTAATTTCCTTTTCCTTTTCTTCTTTGTAAGCGTTAGCCGTGGCTACGGAAACTTCGTCAGATTCTTCTCCCTACCTTATTTTCTTTAAATCTCATCTTCCTTCCTAAATATATCTCAGGAAAGGAGAGAGCAGTCTGTATCAGTGTACTTGCGTCGAATTAACACCTCTTCCTTTAACTGTACATCTTCTCTAATTCATACGAATACCAAGAAATGATTTTAACGAAGATACAACATGTCCGTTACGTTTGTAACACTAGATTTATTGACGTTAAATCTGTTATATTTAACCCCTTTGTCGTAAAATAACGAGCGATACTCTTGATGCGGTAAATTGGATAGGAATTTTTTAAGTTTTGCAAAACCCAAGAAATAGAAAATATCAGTGAGACGCGCCAACGATGAAATTATTTCTGTAATATTAATCTTACGTGAAATTATACGATATATCAAATCACTGATCAATTTTGGTTTCGCCAATTTAATTCTGAATTATTGCGGATGCAGTCACAAAAGAAATCAAGGGGTTAAATATATCTAGTAAGTTCTTTTAAAAAGGTAGATCAAGTAGCAAAGTGGATGATCAGTTACGTAATTTGTGTATTACAAGATACATGTGAAATATGAATTGCACTCCTTCTCCATAAATTGGAGAAGTGTTTATAATAAAGTCAATTTCATGGTTTCCGTAAATCTAGAATTAAATGAACGCCTTGTAAGAAGAAACTCGGTAATATTTTTATTTAAACGTGAAACTCCTGGACTATTTTAAATTCTCCGTTAACCGACATTTTTACATCTACAAAGTATCACATTAACCCCTTGCCCTACGGTTTGTTTTTAAACTGCCTCAGCGATATTGAGAATTTAATTGCAAAAATAAAAATTGATCAGTGATTCTTGAAATATCGCATAATTTACTGTAATATTAATATTACAGGAATAATATTATCGCGTCGCGTCTCATAATATTTTCAGTTTGATAGATTTTGCAAAACTGGAAAATTTCCTATCCCATTTACCTCATCACCAGTGTCACTCGTTATTGTAGGGCAAGGGGTTAAATCCAGGAGTATTAACATAAATACATCATTATCCGTTGTATTAAAAAGAAGAGTGTCAATAGCTAATATAAAATTCAAACAGTAACTTGCCACCATCTCTTCAAAAAGCTCAATGTCACCTTCGCATCGCATAAAAAAACGAGCCCACGGTACTAAACTTTTTCCCCGTCTATTTTATAGGCCTTTCACAGCCGTACTAAGCACACGCAAAACACTTCGGTGTACTCAGGAAAGAGTGGTGTTCCGAGTAATAACGCCCGTGAAAAGATTACTCGTCATTCCATTCCGAAAGTACAGTCGAAAGAAATAATTTCGAGCATTACTCCCATGCGGTACTTTCGCCAAATTTCACGTAATTCTTGCAAGGGGAGAAAAAAAGAATTCCCACGACGTGAAACTTTTAACTTTAACAATTAGCGTCAGGGGAGGAATTTTAATTTAAGCACATGACAGTTCGCGTCACTGGCGTGGAAAGAAGTGAAAGAGCGAGAGAGAGAGAGAAAGAAAGATCCCAAAAAATCCGTCCGCCTTATGGCGCTTCTTTCTCATACGTGGGAAGCTACCGGGTTTCTCTTTCTTTTTATTCCACCTCCTCGCTCGCTTTTTCTTTCTTTTTTTCCACCAAAATGCAGGGTGGTCTCGCAGGGTCACACCGTATATCGTGGCGTAGGAAGTAAGCATGGCTGGTTCCTATGTCAAGGCGATCACGGGAGTGCAACCGGTGCAACCGTACAGTTATAACGTTGCTGGTAATACCCCAACTGATTTCCCATATGGCGCCGTCAAGTGAAATCCGCGGCGAGGCGAGAAATTTCACGTGGCTGCCGTCGAATCGCTTTATTTCGCTGGAAAAATCATCTGGAGTATCGGTATCGTTGTCCGTGGAATTGCGGAGGACTTTTTTTTCACCGGGTTCCGGGGAGTATTCGCAAAATTTCGAGAATGGAACGGAGAAGTGTCGATTGCTTTGTGTGGCGGGTGTTTGGTGAAAAATAACAGTGCAATTGTAATATTTACAACGTGAGTGAAATTTACGATGAATCTGAGAAGGTTTTTATCGCTGTTGACTGTTCGAAAGTATATTTTAAGCAAGTGCACCCAATTCTGTTTTTACACGGTCTTTTTTTACACGGTTTTGATTTAACACGGTCTAGAAAAAAAATTGATTCCGTTTTTACACGACTTCATTCGATTTAGCACGATTAAGAAATCTAAAATATTCCTAAAATAAATTTTTTAATAAAATTTAACTATTTTTTACAGGGTTGAAGGATATGGAACTAATCCCCTTTTTTCTATGTATGTACTTCATGTCTTTTTTTACACGGTTTTGATTTAACACGGTCTATAAAAAAGAATTGATTTCGTTTTTACACGACTTCATTCGATTTAGCACGATTAAGAAATCTCAAATATTCCTAAAATAAATTTTTTAATTAAATTTAACTATTTTTTACAGGGTTGAAGGATATGGAACTAATCCCCTTTTTTCTATGTACGTACTTCATGTCTTTTTGTACACGGTTTTGTCTGGAACGTATCTACCGTGTAAAAACAGAATTAGGTGTATACGATTTTTTAACTTACTATCGATCCATAAACTTCCAAAAATTGTATAATTAACTCCTGCAATTTGTTACCATGTAACTGCACCGCTGATCGTTACTTCACCGAAGAAACTTCCATTGAATAAAATTACAAAAATCGCCCATTATCCCGAAAACGGATTTCCAAGCGATAAATGAAAGTTGATCTCTCGCAAAAACAAAAGCTCCTATCAGTGTAACGAGCACAACCTCCTATACAACATGCAATCCATTTTTAAAACGATACCAAAGGTAAATGTGATTTTTAACGAACGCAGCTTCATCAACGAGGTAATTTCCTTGTCACCCTGATTCATTATAGAATTCACAGTGACGAAAAGGGACTCTGATGTGGCGAATCCGTTTAATCTCATTAACGCAAATGGGATTGCGTTAAGGTGGAATTAATTGCTGTCTTTCGAGGAAGCAGAGCGAAACACGGAGACGAAGCATGGTCCAAGTACACTTTCTTTCCCAGAGTGCAATTTCCGTCGGAGTAATCTATCGAGAAAACGAAAGGGTCCATCCTCGTACTGGAAATCAATTCTCCTTTATTCGTCCGTCCTATAATTCCTTGTGCATCCGATGGCTACTCTGATAGCGTCGTTCTAATCCGATCCTACTTGGTTTACACGGTGGCGAGTCGAATTTAATCCGCATCTAGTCCGGCGTGAACATGCTAGCACAGTATATCAGAGGACGAAGAGAGGGATATTCTATGCTCGCTGGAATATAGGCTACTCGTTCCTATTATCAAACGATATTGCATGGATTTTGGCAGACCTCTCACTTACGGCGCTGAAAAATTCAAAAACTTTTGGGTCCGGGTTAATTTCCGTGAAATTCATGAATCTCATGGCGTGTCGATTGAAAGGCTTCGCTGATGTGGAAGGATCTGGTACGTTGTACAGCAGGGGAAATTGAATTTGGTGTGAAAATTGTTTGGCCTATTTGTAGTCCAGATATTTAACCCCTTGCCGTACAATAACGAGTGGCACTCGTGATGCGATAAATGGAATAGGAAATTTTTAAGTGCTGGAACAATTATTGAATTAAAAATATCAGTGGGTCCGTATAAAATAAAATTAATTCTATACTATTTAACATTGCGTTAAGCCATACGCTATGTCAGAAATCAGGGACAGATTTTTATTTCAGCAATTAATTCAGAGTTATTGCGTATTTAGCGCTAGAACTACCGGCGTTAAGTCTGTTATATTTCAATATATTAAATAAGTAATTTGAGAAAAGAGGAATCAAGAGGCGGAAAATATGATAAATTCGGTCATTTATGTTTTTTGAGTCGGACGTAAAATATTTCTACTATGACTCTCCTATAAACTTTGAGAATTTTTGGAAAAAATTGTGCACCAGTCATTTTGACTGGTTTGGTAGTTCTAGTGTTAGTAACAAAAGAAATGGTACGGCATGGGGTTTAGCTGCTGAATAGATAAATTAATTGCCTGAGTTTTCACGTATTTGTTAATTTATTAATGGCTGGGTGAATTGCATGTATAGATTTATTGTGCAATGAAGTCGTCAAGAAAGAGTATTGAAATGGGAGGAGATAAACAAATTACCGTAGATGTCGACCTAGTATAATAATTATCAGCAGTAGAAATTTACAAATATTGCTTAACACTAGATATACGAGCGTTAAATCTGTTATATTTAAATATATTAAATAAGTACTTTGTGGAAAGATGGCTGAAACGGCAAGGGAGATGATTCCGTAGATCTAGTGTTAATAGCATTAAAGACATAAAATAATAATATCTTCAAGAAAAGAATCGTGGCCTGAACAAATAGATAAATTAAAAAATTGAATCTGTAGTTATTGAAATAAATTAAATGTTTTAGATGGTTTCGTTTATACTTCGCGAATATACAGATGTTACTCTATGTGCATTGGGACCGTTAGGGTGGGGCAAGCGGCTAGTCCCCTTGCCCTTTTACTGTTCAGTTTGTAGGGCGTTGGGAACTTACAATTCCTGTAGTATTATTTCTATAGGCTATTTTTGTACTACAGAAAGTGCGAATCTTATTGTGCGAGATAAAATGGATGTATCATGTGTCTGAGAAAAAGAAACTTCCCCTTCGGGAAGTAGGGTGGAGAAGCTGGGACCTATGGTATCGCCTTACTTTTCTCAAGTATACATCAATGGAGGTTTAGAATTAGTCTCATAAATATTTTGCATATGTTTTAAGCCCATACAAAAGTTTAATTATTCTTCACTTTCTACGCTGCTGAAAAATGCATCTCGCAGAAATTCGTTTAAGCTACTGTAATCTTTGTATATGAAGTTCATAATCGAGAAAGCAGTGAATATGATTTATTTTTAGTAATACCGATACTAAGAAAGGAAGTTGGGGAACTGATGCACTTCACTTTTGTTGAAACTTTGCATAAATATTTATTAGACCTACCTGAGAAGATCGCTGTAAATCGTTCGTGACGGATTTCAACTTTAAGGGAGATATCAAGGGTGGGGCAACACTTGATATCTCCCTTAAAGTTGAAATCGGGCACGAACGAATTCCAGCTATTTTCTTAGGTAGGTCTAATAAATATTTATGCAAAGTTTCATAAAAATCGGAGTGTATCAGTTCCCGGACTTCCCTTGTAAGATCAAAAGTGAATATTCATTGAATATTCAATGTACGATATTTAATATTTAACGTCCACTGGATGTTCTTCGTACAAAGAATAATTGAATATTTTACATTTTATTTCATAGAATGTTCTCTCACCCTTTCAACAAATCAATCATCGAAGATTGCAACGCGTTAACGAAACGCTTGCATTATACGATATTAAAAATCTTTTATAAACATTTCAAATTTCCATCACTTCAATCAGCACTGAACGTTATTAATTCAATAATTAAACAACCACCGATCCTCTTTTAATGCCGCAGCACCTCTTTACACAATACCGAATAAATGCACTACATTAACAAAACATTCGATTACCCTTTACAAGTCTATTCGATAAATATTAATCATTGAATATTGCTCAATATATTATTACGTTGCGGGCGTATTATTTCACACAATAAAGCCATATCCTCGCGGTGAAATCCCCTTCGTTTTTCACGGCTCTCGAGCATCCGATTTTCAACCTTTTTGAGTGGTCTCGATGAAACGGTTGACGTTTCTTTCACTGGCAATCGTCGTTTCGCTCAGGTATTCCTTAACAAACGGCGATTACTATGCGTACAACGTAACCCGTGACGGACTACGAAAAGCAATAGCCTCGAATACCGAGTAGAATTCTTAAACCGGCTTGCACCGATGTCGAGAGTGAAAAGAATTGTCGGTGGTGTACTTGAACTCCACTATCCGGACAGACGACAGGTGTTATTGCGTGTCTTCGTTAGCGTACGTGACTTTTAGCGCGAGAAAACAACAATCGATCGTAGATCGTTCGTAGAATCGAGGGAATTAATTGCTCGTCGTCGTGAGATTTTTTAAAAATTGCGGGAACGTCGATGTTGAACTTGACGGACGATTGGTTGGGTGGCAATTTTATTTTAGCCCTTGAATGCACAGTGTTGCAAATTTGCATCATGTTTCTTTTTTCATATCGAAGATGCTCAACCTCAAGAATAATACGTAAAGATTCATAGTTGCATTTTTGCAACTGGCTAGAGATTTTTTTTAACTAAGGAACTTGAAATTCCAAAAAGTATCAAATTCAATATGACAGAATAACATTGATCCATTTTCGAGTCAGTTTAATTAAGTTTGAAACATAGCTCAGGCTGAGTTCTCAATTTTTTTTTGATGATTTGTGGTTGTTAAAGTAATGGGAAATTTGTTTATTGGTGTATTTATTCACACTAGAATTACCAAGGTTGTCAAAATGACTGGTCTTAGAATTTCTAAAAAAGAATATGTAAAGTGTTAATTCGATTTTTCTTGTCATTTTCAAATTTACCAAATTGACCTCGGCAATTCTAGTACCAATGTCTAGTTTATTTTGAGATATGATAATGCAATGGTATCGCGGCATTATAGAAACGCAGAGACTGATCGTAGAAACGAGGGATTGCTGGATAAATTGTGAATTAAAGCATTACATTATCTGACATTAATAGATTAGAACACGTTGCAATTAAACCAGCTACATATCACTTTTGTCCTATTCCTCCATTTGTTACGAAAACGCGAATTATACGAGTAAACGCAATGTTTAACGTGAATTTTAACATGTGGGTGTTCGCATTCGAAATTCCCTGAAATTATTAAAAGATCATCAATGTTGAAATGCATGCCACATTTAATGAATATGGAATGAAGGACTAATTTCACGCAACGCTCCGAAAATCATGGAAATTCGGATAATCGTCGAATCGCATTTGTATTTTATTTATCATTTTGTTATTTCGTTTTCGATTGTTCGTTTATCTTGAGGTAAATATTGGCCTGTAATAAATTAACGAGATATCCGATAACGACGGACATTCGACGTTAAGAGCAGCGTGAAATTAAAAATAAGCAAAAAATGGGAAATCCAACGATGTCGACGAGCAACGATAAACCGGAACAAAGGGAAGTTCGAAGAATAATTGAATTACGACGAGAGACCAGAAAATTTTGACCGGCCACTTCCACGAGTCTCGAAGTAAAACGAGGACATAGAGAAGAACGATGAAAAGATGTTCATCAAAGAGAAAAAAAAAGTAGGAAAATTAGAGAAATTTCAGTGGCAAAATTCCATTCAAATATCACCGCTTTCAACTTTATTTTTCATTGTGCTATCGACCCAGGGATATAATCGATTTCACGCCAAGTGTTTCGATAGAAAATAAAGCAGACTGTTCGAACTTTTAGAAGCGAATCTTGGTGCTCCATATCATCGAATCGCCGATAATCCGGGCACCCAATTCCGAAAGAATAATCGAGTACTTATCGATTGTCGTGTGACCAAAGGGGATTAATAATACACGGGAAAAATGGCCAGGTACAAAAAAACTGCCGAGTCGTTGACGAAATTTAAAATTAAAATTACCGTCGATTTTTCCCGTGAACGATCGATCTTAAGAGAATAAACGAATGATTGTAGATTGAAGGAATGGGGAATTAATAACGCCTAGAAAATGGAGATAGAAATTGCGTGAAATTCACAAATAAGTTGTAAACTACAATAACAAACGAATCTCTTTACTTTTTATTACACAGCAGTAATAAAGTGTTGACCGATGGAAATTAACAAAAGAGATTAAAATACGCGATAAATATTGGTTTAAAAAAATTCACAAATCGTCGAATAAAGCATGAATTTGAAACGGATCCAGTTTTTGTCTACCAGTCGGAATTAAAAGAATCGTCGAGTGTTTATCGAGCGAGATTAAGAAAAATTAATTATAACTGGATAATGGTGGAGGTCATAAGAAATCGGTGGATCATCGAGTAAATCGTGAATTAAAATTACGCCGGGTCTTTTCGTATTAAACTACAGCCCTTCGGTCTCGGAATTCCCTTTCAAATTATAATGAGCCACTTAACAATTCCGATTTTATTAAGAACCCGGGGAGAGGGTGGAGGCGACTCCGTTTCCAGTGAAGCAGAACGAAAAAGAAAGGAGGAAGAAGTTGAAGAGGGTGCACGGGTTATGACAATCCGGAAAAGAAAGATTGCGAGACGTGATTTAGGGACGGGGAATTCATCAATGTGATTGTTTCTGCTGCTGCGAAGTTTCCTTTTACTTGGATGGATCACCCTTTCCGTTATCACGTCAAATTGGAGTGATTTTTTAAGAATAATGTGAATGCTTTTTTAATTATGTTAGAGTTAACATATTGAATGCCATTCATGTTTCGCTAGCGCCGTTAGTTTTCTATTCGAAGCAAAGACAAGATAGTAAAAATAATTATATTTTGAACAGAACTTTAATTTGTTAACATTAATATTTAAATATGAAATGTATCAGCAGCTTTATGAATATTACTACTTGAAAATCATAAGAAACCTACTATGGCATGAACATGTTAAATATTTCTTTAGGAATTGAAGTTCGAAACTGATTATTTTAATTGCATGCAACTTTTAGTTCGGTTTAGACATTTTTATGTAACAATATTTCGAAAGCAATTAATATTTTGATAGGATTACATAAAAGCAGCGGCCATTTATGTGAAATTTTGTAAAATGAGTAAGTGAAACGGGAAGGTGGCGGAGATTGCAATCGATCATTATTGGCAGAACAATGCAATTAATGAATATATTTAATCTGTCGAGACAACGGCGTATTACGAGTGATGCAGACAGGCAAATTGACATATTAATTTCAGAGTGATCAACGTAAGTGAAGAAACGTGTACCATTGATTCTGCATTGTCTCGTTAAATTTTGATGCGCGAAACGCGAAGTTTAAATCTGCACGAACGACATGTTAATTCTGTCAGCTGTGAATCAGAAAACTCATAATTATGATCGGACTAAATGAAGATTATTGATTGCTACTAATAACAATATAATTATTTGCATTGCTCGTTTCATTATCTTGTTTATAACTGAAAATCGTGTAACTGATATCGGCCTTCGTTACGTGCACATTTCGTCCGAT
This sequence comes from Cerceris ruficornis, assembly GCA_963989415.1. Classification (NCBI taxonomy): domain Eukaryota; kingdom Metazoa; phylum Arthropoda; class Insecta; order Hymenoptera; family Crabronidae; genus Cerceris; species Cerceris ruficornis. Next base: position 10,151,543 of record OZ022523.1, read on the forward strand.
GATAGGACAATAGAATTTTTCGACAATACATGTCACGTACTCGATATTATTAATGAAATTGAATCATTACATTGTCAAATTACAACCTGAAATTGAAATAACATCAAATGCCGATAATACAATTTTGAACAGGTTTCATTTAAAAAGAAAAATAATCCAAGCTTCACTGTAAATTACTTTAACGCGCTTCAAGACTTGTTACATTTATATTTTATAATCAGCAGACTATATATAAATAAAATAAGTCGAAATAGATGAGTAGAATAAGGAATAATAAAAAATAGACAGATAGATCGAAACCCATCCTCAAAAATATCTGTTTAACACTAAACATACCATGCGCGATTAAATGACCGGTTCAGCGGAATAAAAATTTGCAACTTTTTGCATTATTAAATAAAGGCTGTTACCTAGATTCTTTGTAATATTAAATTGACAATCTCCTGCTTATCTTTCGCAAAGATATTATCGTTATTTTATAACCAATCGAGTGATTAAACTGGGTAAGATGGATAAACGTAGCGTTAAAAAATTAACATCGTCTCGTCTATACCTACAGAAAATATAATAAAAAAAAATCAAAGTGTGCATTCCAATAAAAAAAAAATATTACTCCCATTCGCATTTCGTTCGGCACAGATCCCCGAAAATCAAACGAATCTCGCATCAACGATTTCGAGCGACGACAATACTTCGATTATGTTACCATAGCCGTCGTTAATTACCGGGGAAAAATCATGTTATCTTATCGTCCCGTTTTAACGAGATAAAATGCACGGGGAAAAAAAAACATTGCCCCAGGGATTCAATATTGGTCGGAGTTTATTAGTTTATGCCATTGACGCGGTTGGGTGCATCGGCAAAAGAAAGATGGCAGCTTTTAAAACAGGCGTTGCGGTCAGCCGTTTTCAAAAATCCAATTTTTGCGCTCGCATCGATACAGCCTGCGCGTGCTGGCAACATTCAATTTCGATTTCCTCGTCGAGTGGTAACCGTAACGTGGAAAAAAAACAAAAAAAGAAAGCCCAACGGTAAACCGTATCGCGCAGTTTGGGTCCTCGGCTCGCGATGGTGGGCTTTGTGTTTTTATCTATTTTCGACGAAACGTCCTTATCGACGGTGTTTTATTTATCGCGGCTAAACGTCACGGCTTCCCGATGCATCGGGGATACGGTGAAATAATGAAAATTTCCATGCAAATTCGCGCAGTTCGGCGGATTACGCTGCTTTCGGCCATTCTCGTATAATGTGTACAAAGGCGGAGTTAAATTAGAAATTTCGGCAGCCAACGAAACGGCATGGGATTAGTTCTGGAAATGGGACGTGACTGTTTATTTCTTCGTGGAATAATGAAGAATAATGATAATTCATCGTGGAACGAATTTAGGCTGTGTTGTATCGATTACTTTCAAACTAATAGATTCTTCGGTATTTGTGTGCTGTTGCAACTATAATAGAATATTTAACGACAGAGAATATTAATGTGTACATATTAATTGCATGGCGATAAATTGGAAGAGTAATGCGCAAAGCAGAGATTAAAGAATTAATTGATAAACGGTAAATTATTTGCAATTTAACGTGTTTTGCGGCGACAGAATTACAGCTACATCAGAATGAATTTATTATCAAAAAACACAGTATGATGGAATATTAATTATTTCAAAATATATTGATATTTTAATAACCGCTTGTTCACACATCGCTCAACATATTAATTGATGAGTCAATAATGAAGAGATGCACTCGTCTGTTTAATCAATTCGCTGTTATAAAAAATATAATATGTAAAATATAATATGTAATATGTAACAATATAAATGTAAAGTCCCGTCACTCGTTAGTTTCTACGAAACACGTACAATCAGAATTATCAGGCAGCCAGAAAAGAAACAGGATCACAATGGATGTCTACAGAGTGCATTACACGATCCTAACGAGCAGAATGTTCACTTAATTAAAGTCGATTTTGAATTTAATTAAACAGTCTCAACGAGCGAAAAAATGCCATGGCTAAGGTTCAAAGAATTTAATTAAAGGCTTTTCACTGGAAACACCAAAAGCCCCGTTGGCAAAGCGAGGATAATAGACAAGAAAAATGCATACCAAAAAGAAAGTCATTCGATGCGCAAGCCAAACGACAGGCGACACGATGTCGTGTAGCAAATTAAAACTTAAAAATCCAGTACTCTTCCCCTCTTTCTCTCCCTATCTTTCCACTTCTAAGATATTTTCCATCAATCGAGCACACGGAGTTAACTTCTCAAGAGTCCGATGAAGAAGCCGTCGTCGAAGTTGTCGGAAAAAGTCAGATTTACGAAGACTCCAGGTACTCGATCATCCTCATCGACGACTCCCCCGCAACTTGCAGCCGGAAGGGACGAGTTTGCCGACAGAAAATTCCTCATTAGCTGATAGCGTCGAGCAGTTATATTTTCAAAAACAAAAAAGAAAGAAAACACGTAGAAGAGCAACAAGGAAAAAAAAGACAAGAAGCGGAGAAAAAGTCCCGGATAAGTTGTCAACGTTGGCGTAATCTCGACGGGAGTTTGCCGATATTTTATGGGTATGTAACATATAGGGAAATTGAAGGGCGAAGAGGAGCAAAGGGGTGGCAGGCCGTGAAATTGGGGAGATACGGTGGTCGTTGTCGAGTACCACGATCGATTAGGTATCCCGCCGTGAACTTCGTTGGGTTACGAACCCGGCCGAAAGAAGGTCGAGTGGGATTCGGGGGTGAAATTCGACGGGCCAAGGGGTGGCAGACGATTAGCCGATGTCAGGGTGGATTATACGAATGGAAAAGCTCCGGCTGGAATGGCTCTTTCGCATTTATGCTAATTGAAATCACGTAGGTTTCGCATTATGCTCGATTAGTATCGGACGATCGATCGGATCGGGATCGTGGAAGGGTGGAGAATTCTGGGGATTCTTTCGGATTTGCGACACGAAACGGGCATTTCGTGAGAAATCGACGTGATTTCCATTCGGTTTTAAGCTTCGGGTTACGGCGTGAAGTTTCAATGAATTTCCGAATCCGCGGACGCAAAGTTTCTTTTTGTTTTCGCGCCAAAAGCGAAGTGCATTCCGCGGTAGGTTTATGGTTTTAATCAAGGTCGGGAGGAATTCTTTTTTTCTATTGCCGCTTCAAGCGGCCCCATAGAATTCATGATTTAACGTAATATCTGTGTATTTATAGCCGTGATATTACGATGTTCGTTTAACGAAACAACGTCGGGGAGAAAATGGCGGAAAACTGCGCTTTAAGTGCCTTGTAATGTGCTCCATTACGTAATGAATTTGCAAAGCACGCGCCGCACATGTAATTTGCTTTGTGCCATTATGTATTTCAAGCGCTCATGTAGAGATACTTTGCACGAAATTTCTAATAGGCGTGGGTAATTTTCTGCATGTCGATTTTATTCGCTGATGATGGCCAACGAGTCTAAAATGTACTCAAACTTTCTTACCCTTTTGTAATTTTGAATTGTTTTAATTGAAGCAGCAACGTAACAACTGTAACGAATAAAAAAAAACTTAGTTGGATCAAGTTTCTTCAACTTCTTTGCGCTAAAATGTTAAATATATTCATCCACCTTTGTTTCAGGGTACTTCACGTGCCATTACTTTTAATAATAAGAAATAACACTCAATTCTTGATAGCTATCAGCAGTTATAGTTCTTTTATAGTTATTATTATAAATTATTATAAGTTATAATAGAAGTTAAAGGTTCGGATTCCAAATGAATAAAGTCAAATTCACTTTATCGTCACGTCTGACAGAATTTCCCTAAATAACCTTTTAACACATTTTAAGCGGGGGTTTTCTCGCCACATTCTCACCATATAGCGGACGACATTTTGCAATTCGCGTGCAAAATTACTTCTACATAAAATATCTACTACGTTTGAACCATTAGTTACATATTAATAAAACTTTCAATTTTCTTTTAAAAAATAATTTCTTTATTTACTTTGCTTTGTCGGCTCCCGCGCTTGAGTAATAATATGCGCGAAACGAGTTTAGACGTTTCCCGCTTAAGATGTGTTAATATGTCATATTATGATTTAAAGCTCATCTAAAACTGCAATTCCTAGCTGAAAACTTCATAACAATCAAATCCAAAATACAGAACTCAATTCTCACAGATCTCCGTCAAAATGAAATTCTTACCTCTTCCATCCTCCATCCGTCACGTTTCCGGTGAACGTTTAGGAGCAGCGAGAAAAGCAAACCCTTTCGCGGTAATACCTCGAAATATATTGGCTACCGGATTAAAAGATTCGCGAGCAAATTGGCGCGAAAGAAGTAACGATCCTAAGAAGAGAGAATGGCACGGCCGTTGTCAAAGCCATAGAAGCTTTTGGCGGATGCAGTCAAACGTTGGTACCAGGCCATTTAGGCTCATCCGCTTTAATTGGCTTCGTTTGTAATTACGGGAGAAGAGGCGGCGGCAGAAACTGCTAAGGGGGTGGCACTGTTGAAGACAATGAGAAGAAGGTGAGCGGAAGGGGTCGGACGAGGTGAGGGGTTGTGCCGGTGCCACGGAATACTCCGAATACTGCACGTTGACGTGGATTGTGGCCTGAAGAGATTGTGGAAGTGGGTTAGAGGGTGCTGCAGCCATTGTGAGAGGTCCTTCCAGGCAGGAAAGACTCGATACAAGTTCCCGGATGAAACAAAAGCCTCAGCCACGTTTCTTTATTCGTCTCTGCTCGTATCTCAGGCAGAACGATTCGAGCATGGATCGGACTTGCTGAGAAATATGATAGAAAATTTTAACGAACGTAATCCCCATTCGAGATACTGTTTCCAATTATTCTTGCCTCATGGATAGAGAGAGGGGGATGAAATGGAAGCTTGTCGAACGTGTCGTGAATTCTGAGACGACCGTCGAACTGATGAAGTCAGATTTTAAATGTTTGGACGTTTAAAGTGCAGTGATAAGTGCTGCAGCTGGATGTTTTTATCGTGAACATCTCTATGAGATGAATTGTATCGTAATACAGGTGTTAGAGAGTGTTACAAGCATTTTGATGAGTCCTTCCAACCGGGAAAGACTCGATACAAGTTCCCGGATGAAACAAAAGCCTCAGCCACGTTTCTTTATTCGTCTCTGCTCGTCTCTCAGGCAGAACGATTCGAGCATGGATCGGGCTTGCTGAGAAATATGATAGAAAATTTTAACGAACGTAATCCCCATTCGAGATACTGTTTCCAATTATTCTTGCCTCTTGGATAGAGAGCGGGGGATGAAATGGAAGCTTGTCGAACGTGTCGTGAATTCTGAGACGACCGTCGAAGTGATGAAGTCAGATGTTAAACGTTTAAAGTGCTGTGATAAGTGACGCAGCTGGATTTTTTTATCGTGAACACTTCTATGAGATGAATCCTATCGTAATACAGGTGTTAGAGGGTGCTGCAAGCATTTTGAGGGGTCCTTCCAGGCAGGAAAGACTCGATACAAGTTCTCGGATGAAACAAAAGCCTCAGCCACGTTTCTTTATTCGTCTCTGCTCGTATCTCAGGCAGAACGATTCGAGCATGGATCGGACTGGCTGAGAAATATGATAGAAAATTTTAACGAACGTAATCCCCATTCGAGATACTGTTTCCAATTATTCTTGCCTCTTGGATAGAGAGCGGGGGATGAAATGTAAGATTGTCGAACGTGTCGTGAATTCTGAGACGACCGTCGAAGTGATGAAGTCAGATTTTAAACGTTTAAAGTGCAGTGATAAGTGCTGCAGCTGGATTTTTTCATCGTGAGCACTTCTATGGGTTCATGTGCATCGTGTTTCCGATGAAGATTATTTGATTGCAATGACGAAGTAAGTGCAGAAATACTAAAATTTGCAGAACTGATAACAATATATGGCTCTAGAATTGCAATTGCCTCCAGAAGTTAATATCACGGAAGACTAGACGCAAACACCTCGTAGATGTAACGATCTTCGACAAGATCCTCGAGGCCAAAACTTAATCAACTCCTCGCCTACTCAACGATTCCTCGCTCAATTTTCATCGAAGCCAAGCCCCCGTACGAAAGCAACGTTCTCCACAATTTCGACACACTTTCGAACACGGAAAGCCCCCATTGCAAACCAACCTACATAATGCGCCAACGTCCCAATTACACCCCCTTTATCCACGATCGCAATTTCCCCCCGTGTTCTCCATCCAACTAATTTCTTCCGCGTGAATTGCACTCCTCCTTTTTAGCAGCATCCGTTAAAATTCCACCGAACGCAGGCAAAGAGATTCACGTCCGAACGGAGTGTATCCTATCGATAATTCGAACGGAAGCAGGCATTTCCTGAATGGCCAAACCACCAACGACGTGTCTTTGGACGCTGAAGGTGGCAAAGCAAATCCGAAATTTCGGACGGTCCACGTCTCATTGGCGAAACCTCTCTCGTCGCAGGTCCCTCGATTCGAGCCATGGCATTTCCTGTGAGCAGAATCCAACGCTTTACATTCATAGTCCGCCTCTGTCCCGGCTGGTTCTGCCCGAGGATCCGGACTGCCGAACACGCCCGTTTCTCTTTTGATCGTGCAAAAGCACGTACGTACACACGGCCGCACACGAAACTGTCGGCGCCGGCAGTCCTGGCCTTTCGTGCAACAAGTTTCGATGGCTTTTCGTATAATGCACGCTCATCGTACCGCAAGCGAAACGTATCTGCCTGGGAGGAACGGTTTTCGGTGGCCGCATACGCACCGTCACATGTATCCACGATGGCACACCTATGCCGGTTTCCTGGCGAAGGGAGAGGTTGGACACGCATATTTAATTGAGAAAATGGGGAGGCGAAGAGAGAGAAGGCGTGGGAAAGATCGTGGAAGCGTGACAGTTTGGATTTCGCATGGCAGGAAGGAAGAAACTGATTTCTGGAAAGTGTCTGGTGTCGGAGATTCGTGCTTCTTAAGGGGTTACGCCACCTTGAGATTTTCAAAAAATCGATTTTTCTTTTGGCTAGATGAATATTGCTTATATTTTTAGGAATATTTTAAGCGTTTAATCATTTCAAAGTTCAAAGTATTACCAAAGTTATAGCAATTAGCAGTGAGCAATTAGCAGTAACCCTGACGTCGTACTATTTCTTCTCTTGCGTTTTTCTCGAAACTACATTTTTCAAATCGGTGTACACGATATCTCAATATCTACTCAACCGATTTGGTTAAAATTTACAACAATTGTTGTTTATAATATTCTCTAAAAGGTGACGTAGGATTTTTTTTGATTGGATGCCATGTTCAAAAGTTATACAGCTTTTAAACTCAACATCTCGATGCAAATACGAATTCTTTTTTCAAATAGCTGTCATTTCTACAAAAAAATTTTTTAAATTCTTTCCCTCCGTCACATTTTAGCTATTACCCTTATAAATAAGAAGACAACAATTTTTTATATTCCAGACAATGCCTAACAGAGAAATCATGTACACCGTGAGTAAGGGTTTTCAAAAGAGAGTCCTACTTATCGCCTCATATCTCCGTCATTTTTTAACATTTTTTAATCGTTAACATTGCAAATTGTTCATAAAACTGCTATGTATATGTGTAAACTAAAGAACATTTTATATACTTAACGGCTGCGTCAAAAAAAGTGTTTATTTTCATACCTATTTTTCCGAGCGCCAAGGTGGCGTAACCCCTTAACACTAGATTTACGGATGCCGTCAAATTGACGGATTCCTACTTTTTTAAAAACGGTTTCCAAATTCATACGGACGTGGTACAGCCAATATTTCACTTGTATCTTATAATATACAAATTACTTAACCGGTCTTCGTCTTTACCCGTTGATCCCTCTTTTTTCAAAGCACTTATTTAATACATTTAAGTGTGACCGATTTAACGCCCGTAAATCTAGTGTTAACGTTCAATTATGTTTGAGGGAAGATGTCGATGGTGGAGGGTTCTTTTGTCGAGGCTTTGGGAAGAAGAGAGCTGGAGGGTTTAATGTTGGAACTACGGAGAGTCAAAGTCTAAGAAACTTTTAATTAAATTTATATCGTTTCAGTTCCCTTTGATTTCCTCTCCTTTCAAATATAGACGGTTGGATCGGTCAAGTTTTTGGTAAATCTTGCTTCTTCCGTTTCACCGTATTTATGTGTTGTTTTTTAATTAACCTAATCAATCTTAGGTTTAATAGAGAATTAATAGGTGGGAGAGGAATTTTGTACGGGTTTTTCCGAGGAAGATATTCCTGGGGTTTTATCTGGCAACGTGTTAATTGTGAGGTTTGAGAACCTTTTAGTTGAATGTATTTGGGTCAGTGAATTCTTCGTTTTTAAGAAGAGTTCTATGATTTGCATGTCGGACGAAGTGTTGAATGAGATTTTTTCTGGATGAGAGATAGGTATATTTTAGTGGGACAGTCGATTTTGGAAGAATTATTGGTTCGAGGTGGAAACTTTGAGTGCCGAGGATGAAGAAGATAGAAGCTGTGGGAAAACTGAAGCAACATAATTTCAGTATCGACTTCTATCGAATTTTCGTAGACTTTATCAAACTCTGTGACAAACTAAAAGTGGCTATAAATCAAAATTCAAGCGAATTTTCTCCTACGATAAAAGAAAGTTTCCCAAGTCTCCCAACTTGGCCATTGAAATTCAATTGATCAAATACATCGCAATTATAATTGGATTTCTTACAATCATTTAATCAAATAATTGCAATTTTCGAACATGTAGCGGTTAATTAAAATTTAATATTAATCAGTCAAACAAATCCCACCGATTTCAATCATCTTCGCGACACGGCCTTTCCGATTGGAGTATATTAAAATCGTGAAGTATCGGGTGATATCTTGTTGATCTTAATATACGGCGATCAGAAATGAAATATCGGTATTCTGTTTATATTTCATTAGCGCCGATAATGGAACGAAGGAAGGATAAGACACTGGTTCGGAATACGAAATACCAGGATCGATATGAAAGCCACGGCAGAGAAGTACCGATGTACCCCTCAACGAAAGAGTTTCTCCGAGGAAACTCTAATTTAAGTTGGCGAAACTAAAAACGAGGAATGGAGTAAACCAAAGACGCCGAACTCTCGAAATTCAATATCCGTTAATTAAAAGATTCCTTCTTGCTTCTTCGATCGATACGATACGAGTTTCACTCCGATTTTTCCAACGATAACGTGAATCATAGACGTATATAATTGAATGAAATTACTGATTATGTAAATATTCAATTATGTTCATAATTAAAGGCGATTAACCTTTTCATCGTTAAAATATCGAGAAACTAAAATCGTGTACTTGTTATTCAAATACGGCCATTTACTTCATTTATATTAACGCCATTTTTCGAATTTTAAATCTCAAAGCTCTTGATTGAATGGTAATTTTTATGTTTAGAATAAATTTTCGTAACAATAAAGATTAGCACCATAAAATGACGACGTTTTTTTTGGTCATTGAATAATAAATACTTGATTTTAGAAGTCAATCTAATTAATTCCAAGGCTGTTTCACCTTATTTATTTTATACTTCGTTAGAGGAAAGCAATATGAGATTATGCAATCTAAAATATTTATTTGCACTTATATTTTGAAGGGGAGTTCGAAAAAGAGTGTAAAAAATTTCATCACATTTCTCCATTTTAGGTCTTAAGGAGTTAATCGCTTTGGCAAGTGAGTGGCTCATTTAACTCTAATTTTACTAGCAAGCCAATTTGAACCATAACCGAACTTTGTAAAAAAATTACAGAAAACCGTTTACATTTTTGTTGCCACTTGCACTGACTTTTATCTATTCTACTAGACGAGTTACATCGAAATTCATTTTCTTCAAAGCCTTATAATTTTCAAGTTAATTTTCCACGTGGTGGAAAATTAGAAATTAATTTTCTACGTGGTATACGTATTGACTCGTGTCGGTAGAGATAGAAAAATAGAGAGTTAAAAAAAATTTTAACATTGCAATTATTACAGAAGAACTTTAACGTAATATTCTCCGAAACACGATCGCCGCATACCACGAAAATTAATGCGAGGCATTGAAACGGAAAGAAGAGTATATCAGAGGGCGGAAGTGCATCATCCTTCTGCAATGGCTCCCGAACGAGGGTCGACAGCTGGAGGAGGGTTTCTCGACGTCCTCCTCTTCGTTCTACCTTCCTGGCTTACCTTTGTAACCACGTGAACCGAGCACGTGGAAAAGAGACACCCTTCTCTTTCCTCTCTTTCTCTGTCTCCTCTTCTCTTACATTTATCCCCCTCTACTTTCTTACTTCCTCCTGTCTTTCATTTCTCTCTGTTGTATCTCTTTCTCGCATTCATTCTCCCTTCCATAATACATCTGCTTCTCTCTCTCTCTCTTCACAATTCATTCTCTTTCTCATTTGTCCTATATATAGAACTTTATCAAAATACAATTACATTTACTATCGTCATGTATGTATAATCGTGCGATTGTAAAATTCTGAAGTTTCTCAAAGACTCTGTGAAATCTCTCTCTGACTCTCAGATTTCTCTGAAATTCTAACGGAGCTCTCAAACAGAATAGAAACTCATTGAGAAAAAAGTAAAATGCGTGCTGACCGTGCATCTGGACATATTGACAGTAGATCTACCAACCTGGACTAAATGACTTGCTCCGAATTCTTAACCCTTTGCAGTCCTATGTCGAGCTATACTCGACACAGCTGTTCACTTCATTTTATTTTCTAACGATTTCATATCTACTTTACAAATTCGTAATGACTTTGTAATATCACCTAAATATCCCTTAGTACCTATAGTTATTGGTATCAGTAGAAAAAAATTATTAACCAACGACAGAAAATGTGCAACTAATTTCATTTCGCTCGTTAGAAACTTGACAAAATAATTCGGACCGATATGATTTCGGACCAATTCGGACCGCATTGATATTTTCAATTTTATAGGTTTCGTCAAACTTCACTTTACAAAGCAGAAATTTTAAAGACAAAAAGAGATTTATAGGCAGCAGGACTTTGCCTTTTTGAGACCAACGCGTAAATATTGACTGAATTAACAAATTCGTAAATATCACAATTTAAAAGTCATATGAAATTTCATTGAATTCAATGGTGCCGGTCACCGGTGACCCCCATGGCATTCAACGTGTTAAAATAAAAAGATTTTTATAATTTGTATATTTGCCAGCTTACAGTTACTGAGCCAACTGTTTCACCGAGATAGTGCTTATTCTCGAAAGCACCTAATGTTGCCGCATTCAGAGAGAAAAATCGCAGGACGTGAATTCACGTCAGCGGCAATCAGAAATAGAATTTAAAATGACGCAAATTCACGTCAGCAGCAACCAGGAACAGAACTTGAAAAGACGTGAATTCACGTCAGCGGTCGCAAATGTGTTAATACCCATCGCCTCATGGAACTGCTACCTACACACTCAATTTCTATCTCCCTTATTTTCATATTTCCCTCGCACTCTCTCTCCCTTTGCTCGTTTCCCTCTCCTCCTCCGTTCTTCCCTCTCTCCTCTTCCCATCGTGTCCCTCTGTCCTTCTCTATGGTTTCGCCTCTATGGGCATGGTGCGACATGGCCAACAGGTAGAGAGACAGACAGGTGGCCGGCCGATCGTTCGTGTTGCCGGTGCAACGATAGTACGACCTTTCCTGTCTTTCCGGCCAGTCTTCATCGTCGTATCTTAAAAGTGCGCGAAAAATCATCGAACGGAAATGCCATCGTGAAACGTCGTGCGAAGGTGAAAGTTTTCATTGCCACGTAAATCACGGAGGATCGTTTTTATCGCGTCGATTGTTACACGTTCCGGCGTCATGGGCGATAGAACGTGCAAGTAGAAAATCGAGGGACTTCCTCGTCGACGGATACAAAGTGGATGCCGTACGAAGTTGGTGAACGTGTGGACACTTGTGACGTCGTTTTAATGCATTTCCTCGTTGCATCGTTTGTAACGATACGTCGTGTGCAGGTGACACGGTCTTTCAGGATGATGATACAACGATGTTAATAGATGAAAGCAATTATCGAGAATTGCGTACGATATGCGCGGAAGAGGTATTTCGAGTGTTTATCGACGTTTGACAAGAAGGGATAGCGAGGTTTTTTTTATTTAATCTCGCTTGTTCACGTCAACATTTTTTTGCCGATACTGATGCGAAACAGGATCGCCGATGATTCGCAAAAGAAACAACGCTTGTTGGAGCATCGTCGAGTCGCAGATTTTTTATATTGATCAGCGCCGGTTTTCGCTGTTGTGCTCGTTCGTGTGACATTCGTTTTGCGAGGGACCTTCCGATGAATTGCGACTGTTGCGAAATGGAGATTGATGAAGTCGAGTACAATCGTAAACGTTACAGTGTTGACAGGAAGAATGGAGGATACGGGGGAAGGATGTGAACTGTGAAAGGTAAGTGTTTATATGGTGTATTTCATATATTTTATCGTATTTTCCTCCTTTTCTATGGAAAATAACGGAAACCAAATTTCATCTTTATTTTTATGAAGATCGTCGTGATTTCTATAATATTGAATTTTAACACTTTACCGACCGGTAGCCTATTAACACTAGATCTACGGCCGCCGTCAATTTGACGGGTTCCGACTTTTTTAAAAATTTTCTCAAATTGATAGAGAAGCAGTACAGTAAATATTTCACGTGTATCTTGTAATACACAAATTACTTAACTGATCGTATTTTTTACCGCTTGATCCATCCTTTTTCAAAGTACTTATTTAATATATTTAAATATACCAGATTTAGCGCCCGCAGATCTAGTGTTAATAGGCTTTTTGTCACCAACGCTTAGACTTTTAGTTTATTAATCGGTTCCCGCGGCAATCACTAATTTGTTATTTATTATTGTAGTAGAACTGTGTTAAGTAGTCGATGAGAAGCATTTGTAATTTTCAAAGAGACTGTAATTTTTTTTAGGCAATCTAAGCCGAAACAAATCCTTTAAAGTGGGTAGAATGCTCAAACAATAGCGGTCGGCAAAGTGTTAATAAACGTTATCTCGTTGAAACAGGAATACCGTGGAGCTTTTTTATTAAGTTTTATTTTTTCAAAGGTTAAATGCCATCCTGCAATCTGATTGAATTTCTTCCTGCATCGTTAAAAAGTTCGCAGTTAAATAATAGGATTTAATACCAGGATATAATATCATTAAAAGTATACTACGACAATGCCACCGATAATGAATGAAACACGCTGGAATTCCGCTTGGAAAACATTTGTGGAATAATATTTGTAATGGTGTCACGAGTATTTTGATTTCTGCGTAAACGCAAACGTGGAAATGCAAATCGAGAGAATCATCGTTCCGTTGTATTGCTCGTTGCACGAACTGGAGTGTAGTTTGTCGGAGAATTGTAGATTCATTAGTGTGTGAAATTAAGGAGACTTAATGTATGTACTTTGATCCACATTGGAAATTCCAACGAACCCGCCATAGAAACAAGTGTTACGAGACATGCCAAGACAATCGCGACAGAATCACCGATGACTATATTCAAACGAATTTCCCCTCATTTTATAATAGTTAATTCGCTTAAGAGAATTCATATTTCACCGCGCTGCTTTAATCACGGCGGTATTGTCCGCAAAGTAAAAGACGTCCATGCGAAATGAATAATAATGAGGCTCATTAAGGCGAATCTTTTTTTTCGGCAGAAATTAGAACAGCGTAGAATTAACATTTCATTCGCGAAAATTCGAATTAATGTTTCGTAGCCGGTGCAAAAAGTTTCCTCACAGTGAGAGGAAAGAGAGACGAGCACTTGCTCGGTGTCTTGGGAAACAATGGTAATTCGTGTCATTGTCTTGCAAGTATTTATCAAGTAGCTTCATTCAAGGCTAAGATACGAAAGAGGGAAAATAGAGGACGATTCCTCTCCATTTTTATATTCGAAAGCTTCCAAGAGACGCTCGGCTTTCCTCCGTCCTTTTCACCTTTCCCGGTTGAAATTCGTCCAGGTGCCTCGTTAACGTCGCGGCGGCTGAAATCCGAAAGGAAGTTTCCTTGAACGAACGGAAAGTAGATTCTCGAAGGCACGAGACTCCTTCTGGTGTCACTTAGCCTCCCGAGCTTTCCAATTAACGAGAAAACAGTCGGTAAAGTTAACCTTGGCTCCGTTGCCCTTGCTTTTTCAAAGACGATCGACGATCGATCGTTCGAGTGCCTTGCCAACACCTGGGATTTTTCTTGAATTCGTTTTACATATCTTAACTACGTCTTCCTGCAGAGTAAAAAAATATTACGCCTTTTGATACTGCGAATTCGTTGAGTTAATGCGAATTTCATCGGGGTGCGTTTCAAAGTTGTAATTTTATGAGTAAATTAGAACACGATATTCCGACACAGCCGAGAATTAATACAATATGATTTACTTAACTTGAGTTAGCGTTTTTAGATTAATTTGCTTTGGAAATTCTGTTAAATATTTTTTGGTAAATGTATAAAGAATTACACTAATTCAGAGTGGTATACAGATTCATCTTTGCACTGAGAATTAAAGATTAAATTGATTCCATTTCATGGAGTGATGTTTGACGAACGCAGCTCTGATAACAGTATTGAAGCACCCTAGCACTCTGCAAATCAAATGAATTATTTCCATGAATCCGTGTATTGAGAAACCCGCATGAACTTTAATCGCTGAAACAAATTCTATCTCTACGACATCGCATTATCTCTGTAACACGCAAAACAACCCGCGCGAACATTCTACTTATATAAAGAAACTCCCGGTTCGGTATAATAAAACGATTATTCCATCCAAGTGGACGTTGTTTTGCAGGTCTAACGCATTTGCAAAATTAGGAAATTTATCGGAGAATCTCGCAGGAAATTTGTCGCAAGTTTACCTCCCTCTCCAAAGTGCGAGATAAACTTTCCCAATCATTGGCTCGAATCAGATCCATCTGTTAAATTAACCCCCTGGTTCGGACGAGACTCAACGTAGATTAGAATTTTTGACAGACGATAGAAATTCTCCGACCTCATTTCCAACTCTATACACGATGATATCGACGAGGCAAAGGAACAGGCCGCCATTTGGGAATTATATTTCACAAGAGCAGAACGAAATATACAACCGTTCGAGGAATCCAAGGCGCAGGAAGTGGAAGATCCGAGGGGAAGACAGGGCGAAGAGGAACGTGTCGAGCTTGCTCGTTCGAATCACGTATCCTGCTTTCTATTTATCTATCGTCCGAGCACAGACAAGGATTCGTTTATCGCCGCATCCGCAAAATTTATACCACCTTGAAGGACACTCGTTTCCTTTCCTTTCTCACGAGACGTAAAACACCGGGGCGTGTTTCTGTCCCGGCTGTCCGGAAGTCCTCGAGAAGCGACGAAATTGAGGATTTCTATTTGGCACGGGCTCATTTTCTCTTTGACGATCCTCTAACACTCTGCAATTTCGAGGCCCGTGAGAAAAGCGTCTAGGTTCACGTCGATAGCTCTGGTAGCCGTATAACGGAAACGGACTGAAATGTCACGTTGATTAAATATTACTGCGTTTGTTATCGGTCGAGTCGCCTTGCTTCCCGTGTTTTTATCAATTTTTCAATCAGCTTGATCGAATCGTCATTAAAAAACCATCGGGTTATTCGTTGAAATTGTAAGAACGTATGATTCTGAAGTTTATCTCGGGCTTGCAAATTGGAATAATTTATCGTAATATAAATTTCAGGAACCCTAATTACGTAATGTCCGTTCTTATGTTGAAATCTTTGTGAGTCCGTAGAAAAAGAAACAGTTGAACCTTTTGTGAACGAAATTAACCCTTTGAGGACTACTGACGCATATATGCGATCTGAGAAAAAATCTAATTATAGTTTATCGAGGCATGTATACAGGATTAGAATTGAAAAATTGAAAGATAACCGTTAAAATATTATTCTGCAAATACTAATGGATAATTCGGATACACTAACACTCGAATTTTCCGATAAAAAAATAGTTTTTGGTCGCCAAATAAATGATTATCTCTCAACACTCCAAAAATTCTCCGTCCACAAAGGATTAAGAGGATATTTTGTTCTACTTACTTTGTAATTTGAAATGCGAAAAGAAGACATCTATGTTTAGCTAAAATTAACTTAATCCTTTGTCTTACAATTAATACATTGAACGACGCGGTGGTCACCGGTGGCCGGCGCTGTTGAATTCAATGCAAGCTCGTATGACTTTAAGATTGTAATATTTACGAATTTTCTAATACATTCAATATTTAAGTATTGGCATTGAAAACGTAATGCCATCCTAACTATACAGGGGGTCCCAGGTTTTAATGTTCAAAGTCAGTATATTCTATGGCACTAAATAAGAAAAAAATATTATGTAAACATAGGTCACATACAGGGATCATTCATTTTTCTGGTTATGAAATAACGATAACATTTTTCCGAAAAATACACTGATGATTGTCAATTTAATGTTAGAATAATGATAATTCAAAAAATTAGAAATTTTCAGTCCGTTGAACCGATCGTTTGACCGAGCACGGTACGGTTAGTGTTAACAGAAACAGTTTGACTTCAGTAAAAATGCTGAAACTAGCAAAATACCGGTAGCGTTCAACGTGTCAAACTTCGATATATCGTGCCCTAATCGACAGCCAGATCGGTCACGCATCGGCCTATTGACAATTACCAACAATTCATCGGTCCACAAGAAAGACTTATTATCCTGAATAAATTATAAATGCAATAAGAAAAATTATTAAGTTACCCCGATCGACAACCGACGTGCCTCAAATTTGTTGTTCACATTGAGCTCGATCGATGGCTCTCACGTGATACTATAAGCGAAAGAGTTAAACAACTTTTTCCTTCCTTTCGAAAACTTCCTTTTTCAAGAATGGACCACTTTCAAAAATAATCCCTCATATTGTAGTTATCGAACGAAAGATTAATGTTTAATCTATTTTGTTTCAGACTATCAACGACATCATCCCCGAAGAATATTCCGAGTGACTTGAAACACCTAAAAATCTAATCCACCCGGCACCGGCTCGAGAAATTTGCATAAAATACTCTACAAACACCCATAAGAATAGAGAACTCCCGTGCAATTCCCAAAAGGCCGAATGTACGAAATCGTACGGTTAATCTACCATCAGAATGGTAATCGCGAGTGTACCCATCGGCGAAACCGTTCCCGGGACATCGGTGAAGCTTCGAAGATCGCGTAGACTTTCCTCGACGAGAGGATTAAAGGTGAGAGGATCAACGAGCACAGAAACGTCCGAGCAATCGGCTCCACGGCAAGATCTCAATCAGAAGCTAGGCCTCTGCCCCATAGTCAGCAAGAACATCGTGGAGGGCAACGCGAAGGGGCGACCGTTGATGAATTGGGAGTTAAACGAGAGAATCAGTCTGAGCAGTGGTTCCAGCATCGGCATCGAAGTGAGGCCAGACGCGAGGAAGGGCATCGAGTTCAGTGAGAATCGTAGGAAAGCCGAGGTAAATGTCAGGTCCAAGATCAACGAGATCGTGGAGGGTCGTCGAGAGTCGAGAATGTCCGATAAAACTACAACCCTGGAGCTCATGAACGTGTCCGGATTTCCACGTGCCGTCGACAAGAAGCGCCGTGGCTCATGGTCGATCGAAATCGACGTGATCGAGAGAGCCGGCGAGGAGAACGTGATTAAAAGCGACTCGAAGTACGAGATTGGGATTCCAAGTCGGAGCTCGGTGTCTCGGAAGGCGAAACAGAGACGGCAGATCAACGTTAACACGGCGAGGAGTGAAAAGTGTGAGAAGAGCGACGGTGACATTACCGTGAATGGAAGATCGATAGGTAAGAAGAAAGTCGACAAGGGCAACGATTCGATTTCCAAGAGGCTCGAGCTAATCCACGAATTGAATCAGAAGATCCTGGCGAATTACGAGAGGTTCCAGCAGAAGTCCAAACGAAATCACGCGAAGGAGGTCAAAGAGATCACCAGGGGTAGTTTAATGGAACCGACGGAGAAGACGAGTGTGCCCTTGAACGGGGAGAAGAAGGAAGGTAAGAAGGAGGAGATCTACACGGAGGTGAAGCGTAAAAGTAAAGCGAGGGAGGAGGCGATAGCAGATAAACGGCAGGAGTCCCCGAGACAACGGAAGGTGGACATCAACAAGTTTACCTTCTCCAAGGGCTACTGCGAGAAGCTCACTGCCACGCAGGATCGATCGGATTCTACCGATAGGAAGAAATCAACGAAGACGATCGGCAAGTCGAGACACGCGTGCGACAATGAAAACTTCACTCTTTCCGCGAGGCCAGGCTTCTACGATCAAGAAACCGATACGATTCGACGTAAGGCGGCAAGAACGGACGGAAGATCGACGCGCAACGAGATAAACGTTTCTCGGGCTACCTCGGTATTCTACACGGACGATGAATTCACGAGGGAGATCGTCGATTCGACTACCGACGATAATAACGGTTGCCTCGAAAGTTCGAGATTGTATCCCGACACGTTCATTTCCTATAACGAACGGAAAATCGACGAGGTAAACGAAACCGATCGGTGTACAGGTGTACAGGAGGACCGTCATCGATTGTACCAAGACAAAGGAGGAATTCCGGATACGAGCAATATCGATCAGGTTGAAGCGTTGAGCAACGAATCCGAGAGGAAAATCGAGACGGTCGATCAGGAAACCCTGGAGAATGAGATTCTGGAGAATCTCGACGAGACCATCGGGAGATTCGACAACGAAAAAGCAGATTCCAGTTTACCGGACGAACGTCGCAACGCGGAAAAGACGGACAGTTTCAGCGGTGATTCGATGCAGAGCGCGAGTCCTTTGTCGGACACGAAGAGTCCGAAAGTACCGAGGCTTCTCGAAACGTTTAATTCCTCGTGGGACTCTGGAGTCGGTGTGGATGTCGGCACCGGAAGCGGCTGGGTCAGGATCCACACGGGAATCGAGAGCAGCCTCGTCTATCTTACTCTGGACACCACGGCCAAGGATGTCTGCAGAGACATGCTCCTGGGAGACGACTTGTCTCTGTTTATTCAGGTAAGCGGACTCCAACTTCCGCGGCTAATTATTCATTTCGTTTAAGCTCGCGGAGATTACGTGCCGAACCTAATGAGAGAGTTGGGCGCGCTAATGGGGAAATATGGAAGGCCGATTGCGTTGCTTTCAAACACGTTCGGTTGGGTTTTGTTTCGTGTCGAATGTGCTCGGTGTTAAAAGGTAGTTTTAGAGTAGGATGGTGAATTAATCGTCGGTTGATTTTGTTATTAACAAGGGGTGTATATGGATGGCGATAGGGGTGAAAGAAGGGAAGGTAGAAATTTATTGGAAGATTAGGATTACATTTAACTCTTTGAGGTATGGGAATTCAGAAAATAAAATGACCCATGTTGCATAGATATTTTTTTTTGATTGAATAAAGGTGGTTTATATTTATTAACAAAGTTATATAATAATATAAATTTTGGAGGTGGGACAAAAATGTCCCACCGTGCATCTTCATGCATCAAAGAGTTAACCCCTTGCCCTTCGAATTATTTTGTAACTGCATCTGCAATAATTCAGCTTTAAATTGCTAAAATACAAATTGATCAGTAATTCTTGATATATCGTGTAATTTAACGTAAAATTAGTATTCTAGAAATAATTTTATCGCGTTGCGCCTCATTAATACTTTCAATTTCATAGGTTTTGCAAAACTTGAAAATTTCCTATCCCATTTATCGCATCACGAGTGTCACTCGTTATTGTAGGTCAAGGGATTAACAATAGATCTACTAAAGTGATAAAAATGGATAGTTCTGACTTTTGTGAATATTTTTAAAATTTCTAAAGCTGTGTCTCTTTCAATTTTCAACGTCTATCTTGTAGATTGCGAGCGATTAAAGCGATCGAGTAGTTTTTCACTTCTTCGTTCCCATTTTCTAATGTATTTGTTACACATTTTTGAGTATATTGAATTAAAAATCGATAGATTTAGTGTTAATATTATTTAACGTGGAGCTAATGCCGAAGAAACCTGGGTTTCTTCGATTTTCTGGTGTGAAATAATAAAAAGGTAATTCGATATACCACCGGCGTGTTATTACCTATGCTTTATGAATTATGGAGCGGGTTAAAATTATTTCATTGTTTTATCCATTGACCTGGTTTAACTCTGTAAATTCTAGAAACGTATCTCGCATGTTGTCCGAGGTTTCACCGTATATAAAACATAATACTTGCTCGGTTTATTGGGGAGTATAAGACCGTATAAAAATTTATCCCACATCTCATTTAAAAAAGTGGAGTTATCCTGCATCTCCCTCATCTTTGCAGCCGAATTGCATTATTCTCGTTCGTGTATTCTAAAGTGCATGGTTTGTACAATAAAATTTAAAAAAAGGAGAACATTTACACGTTGAGTAACATTGAAATAATTGTTGCAATAAAAGTAAAAATGATGTAAAACAGTAAAGCCAAATAGACACGAACCACAGAAACCAAAAGCATCGAGAGATCAAAGTATCTTCCTCCGTAAACCAAGCGTTTTAAAACGCCCTTCCGGAATTCGAATAATTACTTTCAATTTCATCCCGTTAAATGAACTCTCTCAGCGTGTTCCACCCTTCGAGTTCTCGTAATTGCGCAAAAAACACCTACTATTTATTTCGACCCATTTAAGATTACTAAATAACAACGAATATAAATAAATTCACGAGCGAGAAATACTTGTCGTGCGCTTCAAGACGAATTGAAGACTGAGCCGTTGAAAGATAGAATGGCAAACGATGATGAGGGGAAAAAAGGAAGAAAGATAAAGGATTCAAAGCGGGGAAAAATGAGAAAAAAAGCGTGACGAGTACGCGACACGATGACGAAGGAGGTGGGCGTTGAAGAAGTGGAGAAATGTACGGGGGAAAAAATGCGAGGGGGTTTTCAGATGGAATATCTCCGCGGGTTTTATCACGTGCTCGAGCATTAACGACGTCTACGACGTGGCAAACCGGAAATCTCACCGTCGAACCGCAAGATCTCACCGAGCGGATAAGTCGCGCGATTTCGTTTCGTCATTTTCACGAAGATACAAAAAAAGGACGGGAAGTATCATTTACTCGGCGAACAAAAGATAAGTGCAATTTACATGCGCGGTTTTTCTCTTTGAATGGAAGGCTGAATCGGGCGAAAATCGTGGCTTGCTGAAAGTAAGGCAACGTAAAAAGATCCGAAACGTTTCGACGTCTGTCTCGTTTTCACGCTGGCGTGAAAGGAAACGCTGAAACGTGTATCGCAATTAAATGTTAAATTACGTTTCAATGCGACAGAATTTTCAACCGTGCGAATCGAACAATAGCTTGGGATATTTGTATGAAAAAATACACTTAACGTATCATGGTATTACTGAGATTTTTAATTGCAAAATTCATAGCATTGTAAATAATCATTACCAACGAATTGTTTTACATGAAAAACAATTTGGAATATGATAGAATTCTTCTGTTGTTGTTCGCGAAGTTTATTTGCAGAATAGAAGTTGGAATATTCTTGGCGTTCGATAGAAATATATGGATTACGTGAAACGGAAAAAGTAGAACTACGCAAGAAGAATCGCAATCACTATTTGTAGTATAGAAACGTTTAAGTATTTGGTTACTTCTCCATTCGATGGTTCGATCGTTCGGATTTTATTTGTTGATAAACAGAACGTTCTACATTCGTCTCTCTGCAATATAGATTGCAAATATTCTTATCTTGATCGTGAAATACAGAGAACAGAGAATGTTTTATTCGCCATGACACAAAGGGGATTTCTCAGGTACAGAGAATAATACTTAAAATAGAAAAGGTACTTTCGAATCCCAGTCACTGGTTTTCTCTGATTATTTTCCCTTCTTTGTACATACATTTCCCACGTAGAAGAATCTGAAATGTGCTCGTTTGAAATTTCCAATATCCAATAAGCATCAGCCATAACGTAGGTCAGGCGAAACGGGACATTCAGAACAGCTAAAGATGCGAACCCTCTTAGAATTTAATGCGAACGGAATATAAGCAGCGAAACAAATCTAGTGACAAGGAGAATCGAGATTCAACGACCTGCGAGATTTATGTCATGGAAATTCCACGATCGAGTGATGCCAAAAGTCTATTCTCAAATAATATCTCTCCTCACTGATTCTAGGCGTAAGGAGTTACGAAAAGGATCATTTTTTTAAAATTCGGGATAGCTTTTGAGCTATGAGCCCGCAGGTGTTGAGCTTTTGAGCCATTTTTCCGAGTTTTCGCGAAATTTCGTCAAAAGTCGAGTCAGCTTTTAGTTTGAGCAACGACAACTGAGCTTGCAAGCTCACCTGTGCTCGCTCAAACTAAAAGCTGAATTCGAATTTCGACTAGAATCCAAATTTTCTCCGTCAAACATGAGCTGTTGAGCTATGAGCCCGCAGATGTTGAGCTTTTGAGCCATTTTCCGAGTTCGTCGCGAAATTTCGTCAAAATCCGAGTGAGCTTTTAGTTTGAGCAGCGACAACTGAGCTTACAAGTTCATTTGTTATCGCTCAAACTAACAGCTGAATTCGAATTTCGACTAGAATCAAAATTTTCTCCGTCAAACATGAGCTTTTGAGCTATGAGCCCGCAGATGTTGAGCTTTTGAGCAATTTTTCGAGTTCGTCGCGAAATTTCGTCACAATCAGAGTGAGCTTTTAGTTTGAGCGACGACCACTGAGCTTGCAAGCACAGATTTTGACCTTCAAATGACCTTCAAATGGTTTTTAAAACTGAGCAGCCGCCAGTACTGAGCAGACGCCAGATCAGATTCGTAATCAGCGAATCAAAAAACATAAGAACACTAATTTTTAGCTATATCGGATGTGTTTTGCGCTTTTGGCGAGGATTTCAAAGAGATCGAAAACTGTGCGAGGTGCCTGAATAGCTAGATCGACGTTCTGGACCACTGTGCGGCGTACCGAGACGTAAGCACGAGAGATAAAGTGGGAATAAGATGACGTAGAAGTATGCTCCGCTACGAGAGCGAGAGCCTCGGTTTCCGGAGTTGCTTGCCTTTCTCATCTCGGCAAACCGATTTCGCTATTCTAGACCCCGAAACTTTCCTCTTTTTCGCCGTTACGCCGTGGACGGCGAGTGACGGCGTATAATGAGTACGAGGCGAGCCGCCTTCTCAAAGATAACGAGGTACGCGCCAGTAATCAAAGGAGTCTAAGACTTAAATAGCAGGCAGCCTCTTAAAAGAAGCTTCGGCTCGATGCAACTACCGGAGTGCTTGAGTTGTTCGCCGTGTGGGTACAGTCGCTTGCAATAATGACGATCTTGGGAGTTCTTTTTTAAAGCAGATTCTCATCCGTGTGTTAATTGGCCTCTTGTCTTGCTGATGAACGTCGATTATGCTTCGAGAATGATAAAAGTGGCGTTTCTGGGGAAATAATGAAATTTTGCAGCTGTAACTGCAACTCACAATTAACCTTCATCCGTCCGTGGGGTCTTTATTGAATCAAATTGAAATTTAATTTAATTGAAATCGAGACAAATTGTACACAGTGAATACATATTATTCTGGACGAAATAATTAAAAGGAAACAGCAAAAAAATCTAAGTTTTCTAATGGAAAAAAGATTACGGGTGAGAAGAGACCGTAGGAATTTTAATAGTATATTACGACCCAAGGCCAGAAAGTTGGATTTCCTGGCGTGCGTGATATAAAAGCCGAGGCGAAGCCGAGGCTTCTATATCACGCGCGTTAGGGCATCCAACTTCCTGGCCGTGTGTCGTATACTATTTTTCTTTATCTCCAGCCGAAAGTACGTTAAATGATCAATTTTAATGGTTCAAAAAACGCTGACAGCTGTCATTTTTAATTTTTGTGGCCGGCATCAGCGCGCCCTTTCGGCATCCTTGCGAAGCGTAGTGCAGTGTGCCCGGCTTCTGCTACTCTCGATTAACTGATTGGTGGGAATCGCCCGCCGACTTTTGCAAAACCGAGGCGAAGCCGAGGTTTTTGCTGGTCGGGGCGGGCGTTAAAATCGTATATAATAGATGTCAAAATTTTGCAATACCTCCTCTTCATCAATCGAATCTTCAAATGAAGAATCGTCCATTTTTAACAGTTTAAATGAAAAAACATTCACAACATAAATGAGCCGTTTATTTTAAAAGTGGCCTAACCCCATTTGTCAATTTTTCTCCAATTGCCATGAATACAGGTACAACTGTATGTAATTTATCAATAAAGCATTTCAGGTTGCTTATATTCCGAGCAAATACGATAATTCTTGACACAACGTTGGCGCTGTGACTGCGAGCCACAAAATTCTTGTAGCCAATCAGAGCACGCGTTAACTCGAGCTGATTGCAAAAGCCGTTGTTCCCGGCGGGAAAAGCGGCCAGGAAGTTCGTACTTTCGGCTAGGGGATCAAGAAAATATATTTTTGTCACTTCTGAGAAACTTTTCTTGTGTGATATGTATATCATAGATTCGGTGGTTCGAAATCCACCTCAAAAACCTAGGCGAAATGACAATAACAATTAAAGCCGAAAAAGTAAGAAAAAATTAAATGTTGATGGGTTTTGGTTTTCTGGGTTCCTCGTTCTGCTTGATCCGTAGAATGATCAATGGTTTTTATCGTACCTAAGTATAATAGAATTTCGACGAAGTAAGTGCAATGTTATTCGTAGAATTTATTATCCCGTAATTTATTTTCTGTAATCACATGCAATTTAATTATATGATTGTAATTTCAATTAGAAAATTGTATTGTGAAATTTTGAACTTTCGAGACTTGCAAATACTGCGAGCCAAAGTAGAAAAACTGAAAGCCGCGAAATTATTGCAGTCGGCTGTACAAAGACACTCGGACGAATGAATGATCCTCTTTCAGGAAGCTCAAGCACCGAGTGTATTTAAGTATTCCGCGATTTCTTCGTCGAGACGTTTGATCGCAGTGCTCTCATTCGTGATTTTATTAGTTTAGAATTTGTTCTCATTAACCTTTCATCAAATGATTCATATCTAAGATGCTTGTCAATTTATTTTGCAATTATACGAAACTCTTTACCGTTGTAAGTTGACACTGTACACAAGTGCCTCTTAAAAAAGGAGATTTATCTCTTAATCCCTCTGTTAATCGAGTCGTTCGTTAAAAGACCAAATTTCATCTCTATTTAACACGTTATTTCATGCGACAAATAAATTACGTAAAACTGCACGCATTTTGGAAAATACGAAACGCTATTTATCGACGGCAAATGACATCATAACGTGAAATATCGTGGTCGGAACGAGGAGCGAAAATCGTTTAATAGCTTCGCACAGTTTGTATTCCGGTAATCGTCTTCTTAACGCGTTTAATCCGTAAACTTTTTTAATAGCGCATTCTCGGTGGCACCGAGGCGAATTTGTAAACTAAATTGAGACGCTGGACATCCCAGTTAATCAGCGAAAATGAACTAATACCACCGAAGTGAGCTTTAAAAGCACACCCTCGAATGCCCTCCTCTTTTTCTCGTTCGTTAAACGCGGAGGAATCGATTATTCATTATCTCAAGCGACGAAGAAATTCAGTCGACCGGCAAGTATCCCCGCATTCGTGAATTTCATTATTATCTCCTATGGATTACTTTCCGACATTTGCATACCTTCGATTTTGTCCGAGCACTCGGAAGAATGTCAATTAGAATATTACTTCGTACGATGGAAGAATAAGTGCGGCCGCAGGAGAGGAATTTCTTGAGAATTAAAATTTCATAACCACTTTTGTAGTCTGAGAATTTGTAACAGTAATTTTTAAGGATATTTAAATAATCATTTTAAATATTAACTCTTCGCTGCTGTACGTCAGACATGGTTTTCAGATGTAATACATTTTCTACCGACTTAATTTCGGCTTTAAAATTTGACGATGTCTTCGCGTCTTCTCCGAAATATCCTTCGATACTTACGGTTGCTGCGATCATAGGACAATAGTGAATAATTAATTGGATATTTCACGAAGGCAATTTCACTTCACTGACCGAAAATTAGTAAATTAATTTTCAATGGCAAAAAGTTAAGATTTAAATTAATGTCGATAGTGGTTGTACAATTTAAAGGTCCGTAATTAATATTATTGTGAAATATATGAGGATAGGTAATAATAAATGCTATTAATTTGCATTGAATCCACAGCATGAAAAATTTAATCAATTGCATTAACAATGAATAGAACTGCATGAGCAATAAAGTGAACAAATAATTGATATCGCAAAAGGTTTACAATAAATGAGTCGCTCAGAAGCCACTACGGTAAAATCTATTTTTTGATATATTCTAATTATTGTAAATTTTAATAGAATAAACTTCATTCTATTAAATTTTACAAAAATCAGAAAGTATCAAAAAAATTGACTTAACCGCATTGGCTTCTGAGCGACGCAAATATGAAGAAAGATCACGTCCGTTAATTTCTGTTTAATTCCGATAAAATCATGTAAACAGAATGTAAAACAGCGTCCGACATCCTCTGACAATTGTTGGCACGGAAATACTTTTATCAGGATGACTGGAAAATTAGAATAGGTTCGATTGGTGCACCGGAAATTCGTTGAGCTGTAATTATCGGATACGGGTTAAGGTGTCGACGTATAACGGGATAAATTGGAGTAATAAAAACGTCGAGGAAAAATAATATTCGCGCACCTTTTGCCATTTATCTGCATTTACCCGGGTAACTACTTTCCAGGCCGTTCGCTTCTGCAAAACACAAAGCCGACGTGGATGCCCGTGCCGCGGAAAATGCATCTAATAATTATTGTAATTCCATCTGCACGATATGCGAACGAAACGCGAAATGGCCTCTCATTTATCCGCGTTATTCACGCGGCTGATACATCCAGACGAACCGCTTTTACGACGAACAAAGCCAAATCGTGGTTTCACTTCGGCCCTTTTCGCTCCTTTTACCAAAGTCCCTTTCCACCTTCGAGGGACGACGTGATGGATATTTTTAAGATCATTTGTCAGACGGCTTGAACCGTCGAAACGTTACCTTTCTTGCGCTCCTCGGAATGTTTTCAAACGGGAAATGCTAGGCGGAACGATTTGGAAAAATTGCCGTGGAAAATTGGAAAACCCTCGTATTTCGATGTTAAGCGGAGGGAATAAAGAAACGATAGAATTTTTATTTCACGTGTAGAATACAGAATGTTTGCCGATAACATGAGAAGTCTTTGGTGATCGAATGTTGAGTTAATTGGAAGAATAATGCGTGAATGATTGTCGATACTTTTAAACAAATTGATTTTCAGCATGTGTAGATTAATCCTTTTTTATAAGGAATGTTAAAAGAAATTCGTTTATATAATTTAATTCACAGGGAAATTCCTTTGTTACAAGTAAATTCATTTATGCACTCCAAAATTATGCGGCTAATTTTTAAAATTTTAATTTTTAATAGTTTAGTCAAATAAAAATTCTTTTCACCTAATAATCACCTGGGAAACAAAAAAATTTGATATTAAACATTTCTCTATATCCCAAAAATTGAAAGAATTATTTTTACGGTTCCTTGTGGGCAGTTCACCCTGCGTAAAAATGCCACGAATGGAAAATAATGTTTTAAGTATCTGTGTGAGATAAACCCAATCTATGATCACCAACCAAAAATTTGGACTTGAATAAACGTCCGAATCTCAGCGTTTTGTGGAAAGCGTGATTCGACCGATCGTCGAGAAATCTCTTGACTCCAAGAAATATTAAATGTCCACCCACTTCCCAGGAAATCACGGCATCGAGACATCGACGCGAAAGCAATTCCGAGTGAACGTGTAAACTCGAATGTACAAATCGAAAGGAGACAATTGTACGGTCGGATATTTATCGACGAAAATATCCACGTCGTAAGGTTGAAATATTACCCGAAGATTTCTGCGCTCTAATTCCCCATTATTTGATAATAATGACGGTATTAGTTGCAAAATTTCAAACTCAATTTGACTCGTTACAATTTTTTATGTTTATCTGTCGTATACTTCGATGTCGACAGTTATCGCGGAGGAGTGAAAATGAATACTTTAATGAGGGAGAATTTTTCATAATTAATTTTCATTAATGGACGGCAGGTTGGAGAATAATGGGTGGTAAAATACTTGTTAATATATTAAAAATGTACATAAAAAATGAATTGAAATTCTATGTCGATTATTAAATGTACGATGAAAATGAAATTTAATATTCGTTAAAGCTGTGATAGTTTATTGAAACTTTGGTGAGCCTTCGGGAAGTTCTCAGACGAGATCGATGGGTTGTATGACAGTTTATAAACAATTTCCTAGTGCTGACGAAAAGTTGACGCTAGAACTACCGGCGTTAAATATGTTACGAATAAGTATATAAAATAGGTATTTTGAAAGAGAGAAAGATACATGCGGAATATGTGCTGTACTGTTTTTCTATAGAAAATAATTTTTACGATTCCAGTAACCATAATGTCAGAGTCCGGCACACTAATTAAGACTCCGTGCCTTAACGCTATAACTAACGAAGTTACACCAATTATATTTAAATTTACTGAATAAGTACTTTGAAAAAAGTGGAATCAAGATGGGCAAAAGATGATCGATTAAACAATTTAAGTTTTATATGATAGAAGTGGAATATTTGCTCCTTGGCTCCCCTATTAATTTAGGGGATTCTTAGAAAAAAATTCGAAACTTGGTAGTCGTATTGTTAAACCTTTGAGGACTACAAACGGTAATGAGCTCAGAGTATAAAAGCAATTATTTTCCAAAATACGAAAAGGTAGATCTACCTCTAAAGTGTATTTATTTCTAAAACTAAGACCTGAATTAA
Source organism: Cerceris ruficornis (assembly GCA_963989415.1). Classification (NCBI taxonomy): domain Eukaryota; kingdom Metazoa; phylum Arthropoda; class Insecta; order Hymenoptera; family Crabronidae; genus Cerceris; species Cerceris ruficornis. Next base: position 10,180,310 of record OZ022523.1, read on the forward strand.
ATTACACATTTCTACGATAAAATGTTCAGCTTGTTCCGCCAAAATGACAATCGAAAAACTACGCTGCTCTTCCGGTTTACTATCCTCTCGTCTATGGTAATAGGCGAAGGAGGACTATTACCGATTACTAGGAAAATCGATGGACAGACGGGAAAGAGCAATCCGCTGGAAACAAACGATAGATATCACGGATTGCAGAATCTCCCGTGAGATCTACCGCTGTGAAAGCTTCTCCACCTTTTCTTTAGGGGCCGCATTTCCATGTGCAAACACGCAGAAAAAAGAATAGGACAATATCTAGAATAATGAGATGGCCGACGCCCCGGGTTTATGAAGTTCTTCTGCTTTTCGCGCATGGAACGAATCTCTGATATGTCTGCGTCTTACTGCCAAGTATTTGTAGAAATATGAAAAATATTTCATTTCCACGGGGATACTTTTCAAAATATTTTCCTTTCCGTGAATCAACAAAAAAAAGGGGAAGATTTACTCCCGTTATTTAACGAAGGAGAATATTTCCCGCTGAACGAGAAATCTGGATATTGCACAGTAGTTGGTAAAATCTGGAGTTTGATTTGTTGCAATTACACCGCCAATTGTTTTTGCACCTTTTCATAGTATAAAATTTTTAATTGCAAAAAATAAGAAGTCTTTGCGATTTAACGCTGGAACTATCGACATTGTATATGTTACTCTCGAATATACTAGATAAGTACTTTGGCAGAGAAGGAGTCAAGAAGAGAGAAAGATTATTGGTTAAGAAATTATTATTTTATAGAATAGACTTGCAATATTTATTGTATGGCTTCCTATCGTATTAATATTCTCCAATCCGACCCCCATGTTGAAGTTGCAATGGGATTACGAAATCCGTACACCGAATTAGCGTCGAGTTGGGGCACATCACATGTAGTATTCGCATAGCGGAAGCTCCCGTTTCATACAATGGCACTATTTCGAGATCTTGACAGGCTTGACACGTCAGGCTCATCTGTCAGGCCGCAGGAACAATGTGCAGATCCGGGAAGACTTATGCGAGGACTGTTAAAGTTACGTCCCGGCTTGATCGTGACGCAGTTTCCTTTCAATGGTACCTGAAATTCGTCAGAGAACAAGTAGTCATTGTGTTGGCCTTGTCTTCTACTTTTCTTTTAGAATCCCATGATAACGCGCGGAAAGAGAAAAATATGTCCTTTGATTGGTAATTGAGGATCGTGTTGAGATGTTGGTTATTAGAGATGGACAACGAAGAGTTAACCCCTTGTCCTACGATTTCTTTTGTGACTGCCACCGCAATAATTAAAAATTAAATTGTTAAAATAAAAATATGTCAGTGATTTCTGATATATTTTAGTATTTAACGCAATATTAATAACATAGGAATAATATTATTGTCTCGTCTTCCACTGATATTTTCAATTTGATCATTTTTGAGAAGCTTCAAAATTTCTTATTCCAACAACCGCATCACGAGTGCCACTCGTTGTTATAGGACAAAGGGTTAAATCACTTTAACACGCTGAATGTCATGGGGGTCACCGGCGACCGGAGCTATTGCATTCAATGAAATTTCATATGATTTTTAAATTGTAATATTTAGTAATTTTCTAATTTATTCAATATTTAAATACTGTCATTAAAAAGGAGAAGTCCTGCTGACTACATAACTACTTGCGCCTTTAAGACGGGTTATTGTCCTCCAGGGGAACATTAATTGACAATAAACTAAAGATTTATCTGTTAATATTTACGAATATGTTAATTCAGTCAATAATTACGCGTTGGTCTCAAAAAGGTTAAGTCCCGCAGTCTATACATCTCTTTGTGTCTTTAAAGTTTCTGCTTTGTAATGATGTGATTTTAATAAAAATGTTTCTCTTCAGTAGAAATGAAGAAACTAGCGAAATGCCAGTTGCATTTAACGTGTTAATAAGCGTTTCGTAGAGAATATGGTGATAATAGAGGTATAACATTGGATTTCTCTAATAACACCTAGCTAACAATTAATTTTTATTGAATTAATGATCTATTGAAGGATCTATTGAATTAATGATCGTTTATTGTAACGCAGCAGAACATAAATTCGTTCTATCTTGTTTTTCAAAATGTCTGCCTCCGACTTTAAAGACCTCTTTAATTTTGAAGATAGAATTAGGTCGTAAGACACTCCGTACTTCTACGGAGTCAATGGTGTATGTTCAACGGTTAATTGTTTCTAACAAGGCTGTAAGGATGAAGAGGTTTGCTGAAAATACAATTATAAGTTCTGGAATATTCAATTATTAACTCTTCTGCGCTCGAAATACACCTTCTCGGAATATCGAAATTTATCTTAGCGCTATGTATTGATTTCTCAAGAAAGTCAAAATTTCTCGATTCCCCGAAGCAAAGTAATTTTGATCGATATTTTTCAATCCTCTGCAAAAATTCACGTCCCTCCAAGAAGGAGGAATAAAGGTCCTCGTTGATCCGCGGGAAGGAAAATATTTTGAAAATTTTGTCCCACGGTCGAGGAAAAAGGGGATTCACCTTTTTGGCGGTTTACGGCGAACGGAGACAAACTTGACTTTACATCAACGGCCTTTTTTTTCTCCATTTATCAGCCGCATACTCGGCGCAGTACCTTCTGGGAGACTGGTACCAGGCTCGTGATTGAATTCTCGATTATAAAATCTATTTACTTTATTTTCCGGGGTTTGGATAGGTGCAGTGTGATCGATACGGAACTTAGTAACTTACATCAAAGGCAAACACAAACTCGAGAGTGGATTGCTGCGAAATCTCTTGTATATTCTTCGTGTATTTTAGCCTCCTTCTCAATATTTTACATAGATACAGGCAGTATCGACAGCAAGCCACGGGAGGACGTGCAGAATTGGATGCGGTTCCAATCCAAATTTACTTGATTCTATTCCTCCTCGGTTTCGCGAAGCATGCACCAACATTAAGCAAATTTCCGCATCGCGAAATTGACAATTGCAAAATTACTTCACACGCGGGGAAACATGTTTACATAAAACACGATAATAATTCATTTCAAAAATAGTAATTAACGGTAACTGCAGAAACTCCGTCCACTATTTTTCTTTGTTTGTACTGTAACGTTAAAAATTGTTATTTTTTACATACCTGAATTGAAGAATTTTTGTCAAATATATATATATATTTGACAAAAATTCTTCAATTCAAGTATGTAAAAAATAACAATTTTATTTAATTATATAAAAATATTTTTATAAAATTAAATTAAATATTCTTATATAATTCTAAGAATATTATGCGTATAAGAATATGCGCAAAAATATTTTTATATAATTAAAGAAAATTTAAAATTTATATATAAAATATATATATGTAGATAGATAATTATAGAAAATTCTGAAGGATAATTCTTCGAGATAAATCGCCGCAATGAACTGGAATAGGTATTCGATCAATTTATCAAGTATTAAGAAAACCGTTCGGTAAGGAAGGATTTATGGAAGAGTTTCGAAACTCCTGACCCAATTTCACGCAAGACTCGAAAATGTTCGGCGCTATCTATCTATCTATCGGCGCGATGAAATGATCGGTGAGAAATTAATTAAAAAATAACGGTTATAACGATAAAGCGGACCGATGAGAAATCCCGCCGGCTCCACCGGCGAGAACGTGATTTTAAGCGGATGAAATGAAACGTAAAGAGAAATGGATCAAACGAAACATTCGCCGCTGTAATATCGAGGGCGGATCGGTATTTTAATCGCACTTTCAAATTTATTACTGCACTGTTTCTCGTGAAACCAGTGCGCGAAATTCAATTAAAACACCGGTTATTGGTATTCGTTAAGAAACGAAGAAAAATGGACAGTTCATTTCGTGCCGCGATATGAGAAATTCATTGTGATTTATATGTTTATTTCCATCGTCCTTGTCTATCAAAATATCTCGGAGTATTTCACGTAAAATCAGAAGTTTTCAATAATTTTAAATACCATTGAATATTTTCGCGTTTCCTCTGTTCGGTATCTACTTAAAAGTTTCAAATTGGTCAATTAATAGAGTAGATAATACTAATACTAAGCATCGTGTTAATAAGAAAATAATAGAAATATAATTAATTTCTCATAAAGCTACCTCAAAATCCTACAAATGTGCCGCTTATTTCCACAGTGGCATAAGTCACTTGATAAAGTAGATAATACTTCTTCCATCAGCAATAGAAATACGTTAACAATATTTTCTGGTTACAATTTCATAGATGTAACTTTAAAATTACTTAATGTATTTTCTGCGCTCTAATTTTGCCACTGTACCGTGATAAACAATTTTTAACCCTTAGCTGGCACTATGGGGTCAACATCATATTAATATTCCTATGGTTAATACGTACAGTGCCAGCTAAGGATTAATTTAGTTATCGATTCAAATCGGATAGAATTAAATTAAACTTAATTAACAATATTAACCCTTCAGCTGACACTGTGCGGTCAATACCATATTAATATTCATACAGTTAATACACAGTGTCAGTTAAGGGTTAATATTGTACTCTCCATTTTCGATTCTTTTACAATAACAAGCGAAATTTTATAATTCCATTAATATTTCTCCTTTGGCGTAATTCAAATGGATATTTCCACTTTAACGAAAACTCGAACGTGAGAACACGATAGAAAAATGCACGAATTCACATGAACTTGTTCGTTTCTTGTGTCGTTGAACATCTGTTCGTGGCATTAACCGGTCAGTCACGTTTTATAAACGACCCGACTTCTCTGCCATAGTTTCTCAGGTCAGAGACACCTGTTTCTACAACGTCCAGGGATGAGGCAGCTGTCTTGTGCTAAATTCATCTACATAATCGCTTCAGTTCCGATGAACTAAATACGCGACTGATAAACGCGAGAAACGAGTGGACTTGAGCACCGTGCGCTGAGGTAAACTTTGTCCCACAATTTCTAAACCCTACTTTTCCATTGAGTACTTAACACTTAACCCTTTGCAGTCCGAGTTATTTTGTCAGTTTTATACTGAGGTAAATAAAATTAATTTCACAACATTTTCTAGTTGGTTATTCATTTTTTTTTAATGATAACAATAACTATGGGTACTGACGGATATTTAGGTGATATTACAAAATTATTTAGAAATTGGAAAGTCGACATTAAATCGTTGGAATATAAAATGCAGTGAAAAGCTATGTCGAGTAAGTATAGTTGTACAGCAAAGGGTTAACGGACGAGCGCATTTTTCTAGAACAATGATCGACGGAATAAAAACAAGTAAACAATTTATATTTTTTGAGTGTGGTACTTCTTCCAATAGTCCCCTATGTGAATACCAGGTTTTTTAATACAAATATCACGGCATGCCGGCTGTATGGCGGCATTCGGTTTTCTTGGAATATTTATAATGTCGTAAATATGGCGACATTCGTTCGCTAAGGGTTAATACAAAATCAGTACGATTCTGAAAATGTTATTATCGATTATAGGTGAAAAAGTAGATCAGGGAATAATAATGAACTTTACACTACAATTTTTAAATCGAAATTTTCAATTCTTTAGGTAATACAGTATAAGTACGATACTGAATAGTTTGTTAAATAGTTTATTATCAGTCAGAGGTGAAAAAGTATATCAGAGAATAACGATGAATTTTATCTCACAATTTTTAAATCCAAATTTTCAATTCTTTAGGTAATACAATATCAGCACAATACTGAATTGTTTATTATTAATCAGAGGTGAAAAAGTAGATCAGAGAATAACGATGAACTTTATCTCACAATTTTTAAATCCTAAATTTCAATACTTCGTGAAATGTAAAATCAGTACGATGCTGAATGGTTTATTATCAATTCGAGGTGAAAAAATAGATTCGAGAATAACGATGAACTTTATCTCACAATTTTTAAATCCAAATTTTCAATTCTTTAGGTAATACAATATCAGCACGATACTGAATTGTTTATTATTAATCAGAGGTGAAAAAGTAGATCAGAGAATAACGATGAACTTTATCTCACAATTTTTAAATCGAAATTTCATTTCTTCGTGCAATGTAAAATCAGTACGATGCTGAATAGTTTATTATTAATCAGAGGTGAAAAAGTAGATCAGAGAATAACGATGAACTTTATCTCACAATTTTTAAATCCTAAATTTCAATTATTCCTGTAATGGAAAATCAGTATGATACCAAATATTTTATTGTCAATGATAGATGAAAAGGTAGATCAGTGAATAATTATGAGGAAAACAGGAAAACATCAGGACGACAGATTAGACAGAAAGGTGGAATATCGAAAGAAAAGATCATTAACACTTTTATTGATAAGAATAACCATAGTCATCAAAGGATGTCAAGGATAATCATCAGAGGATAATATTTAATAATTACAAGTAAAGCAAATAATTCCCTGCGACAAGAGGTAAAAGTTCAGAAATTTCGGAGCCGGTGTTTTGCGTTTGGCCTTTGAAAGAGGTGAAACTTTGTAAGCGGTCTTTTAAGCGTCAGAGTATAAAAACATGTTAAATGGCGACTTTGTTGTGAAAAAGCACGATGGTAATGAGATACGTGTAATAAAGTACACAAATAATATCGTGATTTACAAGCGTTGGAAAATAATTCTGAAAATACGGGGAATATCAACATCGGAAGTTTAATTCATTGAATGCACCAGGGAGAAAGGTAATGGGAAATTTCGAATGGCTCGGATATTTTTCATAATATCAAAGATATCCTGCAATTAGCAGTTATATCACGAAGTTTAGTTTCCATGTTGAAAGGTTCATTAGTCATCGTTAAACCGCGTAGTCGCCGGCGAAATTCGCGTTCAATTCTGTTTAATTAATCCGATAGAAGTCTCGGAAAAATGATGTCACTTCGCGAAGAGAGTGTATCGAATCCGTAACGATTGAAAATTTCATTCCCGTCCGATTCGGCGTCTTTCCGTGGACGATTCAATTTTAATTAAAAATACAAATTGCATCCGAGCTTGTTATCACTCCCTCTTTCTCTACCTCTCCCTCTCGGCCGTATCGCCCTCATATTATTTCAAGGCAGGCTGTATTATAAATTTCACCTTTTTTCTTCTTCACCAGCGCGTTAAGCGGATTAAAAGATCACGATTATAGTTGTTTATAAAATCGCCGTCACTTTCCATCGAAGCTCGTGATAAAAATCGCCTGGAGAAAATATCGTTATCTCAATTATTCCTCCGATTGCCCATTATCGATAACAAAACTTCCAACGCCACAGTGATCTTTTCGTAATTTCAAATTAACACCCAAACGTGATAAAAAAATATTACGTCGATAATCCGATTAATATATTGCAGTATTAAATTCATCGCAGAATTAATTCACAATTAATTTACACGTTCTCCTGCATTTTATATCGTTCCAACTGTTTATCCAATGAAAAAAGAAATTACAGGATAAACGTAAAATTGTATCCAGAACCGAGCAATGTAAAGAAGCAGGAATAAGTGAAGATGGAGAACTTTAAGAGGTGTTTCGAAACGGTCAATTTGCAGAGGGATTCATAAATAAATATAGTCTCTAACTGGCCGAGTTAGCGCTAGATTTAAACCTTTCAGAAAAATCGTAAAGCCCTACGAAACTCGTGCAAGGGTGAAGTACTTTTTGACGAAGCGATCGCAGCTTTATCGTTGAACGTTAAACGAAATATTTCTTCGTACCTACCCCCTTCCCGGGGGTTGTAACTAGTATAAAAAGTGCTGTTCACGGGGTAATTGTCGAGCAAGGTCGGTGGCAGTGTAGCAACAATCGTTAAACAACGCCTACTCGTAAAAGGAATCGTTAAATGTGGCAGATCGTAAATCCCTCACGGCGAAAAGGGATAAATATTAGGTTGGTAGGAAATTAATGCCGGTTTTCAAACTTTATCTGTAAATACCCATGTTGAGAATGGGAATAGGTTTTTTTAATCAAAATAAATTCCATTAAAATTTACACATTTTTCCCAACCAGAAACAAGTTCTTTAATAACATTTTTTTTCTAAAATGATATAAGAAGACAAACAGATTCAAATGAACGGCTATCTTAAAATTAAGCGTCAAAGTTTGAAAATTCGAAGACCGACATTAATTTCATACCAACCTAATACATTTTGGAATTTTTGTTACCGCACCAAAGTACATCGCGATTCTTGTATCGTTGAGAATAATTCAGTGTTAGTTTATTATTTTTCGAGAATATTAAGTAAGTGTATATTTCACTTTATTGTGTTTAATACAGACAAACCACATTTTTGTAACGTTTACAAAGGAGAGACTGTATTTCGTGGGCCAAATATAAGATCTGATTTTGGATTTTAATGTTGCTATTTTTCAATCCACGGATCTGAGAACGTGGTGTTAGTTTAACAAGAAGGGTAAAGGTTGTCGTTGACTCGCGGGAGAGAAAATATTTTGAAAATTATCGGGAGGGAAAGAAAAATTCTTTTTGGAACTTCACGGCCAGAAAATATGTTTCATTTGTTGCCACTGATTTTTTCACAATTTCTCAGAGTCACTCTTAGACTTTGTAATTCCTGAAGAATTTTTTTTTGAACTATAATCATTTGGGATTATATTTTGTAATTTTTTCTCGAAAGAGAAAGTCTTTAATTTTGTGGACCACGCAGTGTTATAAAAATAATGTATCACTTTGACGCTTAATTGTACTGTTTTAACGAGAGGTAATTTTCAAAGCCAAATCTCGACTCGAATTAACAAACGATAATCGTTAAAAAAAAAGAGGGAGAGACGATAAACGTCGGTCCATTGGATCGGGTCTGTTGAACTTAATTGAACATTTTTTCATGCGACCACTGAGCAGGTGAATTTCGCAAATTCCAAAAAAGATCACGGAAAACCGCAAGACTCGCGGGCTGAATTTATTTTCTCGAGATTTCCGCGGAGTCTGTTATCGACACGTGTAATTTAATTAAGCGACTCGTACCTTTGACGATCCACTCACGAAAACATGGGATATTCTCGTGTTTCCTTTGCAGTCTCGAAGCTTTCGCTATTTCATTTGATTTCTCTCAGGAAAAATCGCAATTGCCGGCGATTATAAGAGTAATCGCACCGCGAAAATACACCACGTCTCTCTTTAGCTACGGGTCGTTAAACCGGGAATCGTCAAAACGAAGGAATTCAAATTATATTAAACGATTGCCGCCAATTAAATCGTTATCTTAAACAGGACAATTAACTCGATACCGAGACGATTTATTTAATAATTCCTTTGTATCATCAGCCATCTCATTAAAGTCGATAATACCAGAAACTCTATACCTCCATGCTTTCCCGTTTGTCCGTTTAATTGCAGATGTTACGTCAGAATCCCATCGGTCGCATTACGTAGTTTTGCACATACGATTACAATATATTATAAAGTAACAATTATTTTATAACATAGAATGAATTCGTCGTACAATTAACATGTTTACTTGGAAATTTCTCTGTGAACGAATCACTCTAACTTTGCACTTTGCAATATATAGTGAGGGACCAGAAATAAGACACTTGGGACGGAAGGGGTGATTGCTCTCGCATCGCCTATCCCCGCCATGTCAGTCCTGGACACTTGAGATCGACCAATGACAACCGAAAACGAAACACTTCTTTCGTCGTTCCCATGACGACGCAACGAATGTGCGGCTATTTAGACCAATCACGCGTTAAAATCAAAAATGACTTCAGAACGAGGGATGTCCCTATCCGTCGGGCGAATCAGAGCAAATTACCCCTCAAGTGCCTTGTTTCTGGTCCCTCACTATATCTTCTGCTCCGATGACCTTACTTTTGCCTTTTAACACTCTATACGCCCTTGTGACTTTAAGATTCTATATTATTTATTTAACATTAACACTGGAACTGTCAAGCCAGTCAAAATGACTGCTTCATCAAATTTTATAGCAATTCTCCAAGTTTATACGGGAGCCATAGATTACGTATTCTACGTCTATCTTATAAAACATAAATTACCGAATTAATCATCTTTTTCACCTTTTGATTCCTATTTTCCTAAATTAATTATTTAATATATTTAAATATAATAGATTTAACGCCGGTAGTTCTAGTGTTAAGAATTATTATAATATCATTCTTGAAAGACGCAAACCGTCTTTGCAATTACATTACAAAAGATAAAGTTACATCCATTGCTTAAAATTCTATTTTCAACATCTACCAATGTATTGCCATTTAACTGATATTCAGACGCGAGAATACATTTGGTTCACAATACTTTAATTTCTTTACCTTGCACTAACTCAAAGAGACGTTAAAAAGATCCGAGAAAATTGTCAAAGCCCGTTTAATTTATCGAAAAACAAAATCAACGTTTCAGATCGAAACATCTATATATAGTTGATGCACAGATACAAGTGCATAGGTACCGAACGTTTATAATGAGTTTTGTTAATTACGTGGAGGCCTCCAGAGGAATACAGGCAGTCCAGTTTCTACCTGTACGTTCCGATGGATCGATAATGTCGTTTCTATTGAACGAAAATAAGGGCTTTACGACGTTAACGAGGATTTTAAAGTTAAAACCGTTCGGGCTGCTGGCTTCGCTCTCTTTTTCCCTCTTATTCTTCCACCTCTTCCTCTTTCCCCTGTCCATCGTTCCCTTTCGAACCGGATGTACTCGTGCCACGCTTCAGCTCATACATGTAAACCCTAACTTTTTCTACGACGATATTTTATCCTATTATTGAAACGAAGTTTTTCCTAGCTTAGGATAAAATCGGTGAAAATCGATGCTCAACGTTTCCTTTTATTTTCTTCCCCCTCCGTTCGTCGTTTCTCCCTTCTCACGTCTTCCGGTAGTTTTTAAAATCGCGGAAGTGAGCGTGAACGCTTTGAGATCATTTTCCTCCATGGTAATCGCACGCTTGTTAACGTATCGATTTGAATATGTCATTAACGTAATGTGTACTTAATCTGATTAAATTGAAGTAACCGGGAAATGGCGGCGGGGAGCCGTTGCATTGACTCTGATTTGTCAGTGTATGGCAGAATTTCGTGAATGCGAATTTAGGTATGTAATTTCATATGAAATTGCTTTACCTTTAATTCAATAGAAGGGGCAATAGGTAAAACTAATAGTTAATCTGTGTTACGTGCCATTGTCCTGTTCCCTCGTGGTAGGAAATTAAAGTATGATTAGATATTGTAGCAAGTATCGTTTAGCCCTTTGAATACTGCTGACGTATATATGCGCTCAAAGAAGCAATTTTATCTATATAAAAAATTATATTAAATTATATAGTATATTATATTAACACTAGAACTACCAAACCAGTCAAAATGACTGGTACACAATTTTTTCCAAAAATTCTCCAAGTTTATAGGAGAGTCATAGAATAGATATTCTGCGTCAATCTTATAAAACATAAATTGCCGAATCGATCATCTCTTCCACCTCTCAATTCCCCTTTTTCCAAAATACTTATTTAATATTTTTAAATATGACAGATTTAACGCCGGTAGTTCTAGTGTTATATATTATATTATAATTATATAATTATATATTATATTAAATTGTATAAAATATATACTGCGTATATGCACAGTTAAAGTCGAATTATTGAAATCAAATTGTTGAAAAGTTATAGCGCAAAAAGTAATTTAGACTTTTCGTACCTTATCATCCTGGATTTCTGATAAAACGACAGCTTTCCATTTGCCAAGCAAATTATCAGTTTCCAATATACCAATAGGCCTCCACTCGTAAAGGGTTAACATTAAAAAATCGATGGCGCCTGTTTTATAGGTACGATACATTCTAATGCTCGTCAAATTAACACTAGATCTACCAAACCAGTCAAAATGACTGGTACACGATTTTTTCCAAAAATTCTCCAAGATTATAAGAGAATCATAGAATAGATATTCTACGTCCATCTCATAAAACATAAATTACCGAATTGATCAACTTTTCCATCTCTGAATTCTCTTTTTTTCGAAGTACTTATTTATTATATATAAATATAACAGATTTAACGCCGGTAGTTCCAGTGTTAACAACGGAAGTGTGAAAACGAATAAAGTACATTTTCAGATAATCTACACCTGTGACTGAATTTATTTAAATAGTATCTCATTTGCCATCGAATTACCACAGGAAGACTGCAAGGATATTTTGCCATACGATTCTCAAATATCCGATTGCTCTACGTTTAACGTATCAACGATGCTCGAATACACCGACAAGACACTTGTTTGCTCGTTTCAATGAATCCACGAAACGACCTATGTAAATTAACATTACCAATTCGCATCTCGATTCTCTTTCCCATACAATGCCCGCACTTGCCGTTTTACCAACGTCACTTGTTTTACAATTAACGAACGCGTCACTTTAACAATAATAAAGCGGCAATAACGATCGTTGCATTAAATGGAAACGCGTAGAGTTGTAAATGAACTATTCAGCGATTTCGCTCTCCTAAATTCGCCCGCTAATTATTCCCCCGTTCTCGAATATTAATTAAAACGGCTCAAAGCGTTTGCACGATACAATCAGCGACGAATGAATCGGTAAATAAAAGGAAACGATCGGCGCAGATAATTAGGGGCGGGAGAGAGGGGCGCGGGCGAGAATGAGGGGGGGGTTGGGAAAAAATTCATTAAATTCATGGGGTACAAATGGAGAGACGCAACGGGAGAAGGGACACAAAAAGCAGAAACGCGACGAGAAACGGCCAAATGGGAATGAGGATGAATTTCGGCTGAGCTGGCCGATTCCAATTTAACTTTAATTTACGCGAGTGCCGGCTGCAAGTTAACGCGAAAATTCATACCCGGCTGATCATGCGAGCATGCTTCTACGCTCGTTGCGTTTTCAGACGTTACCTACGGACGGCGATACTGTGAAAAAATTCGCGAGTTCGCATCGCGAAGGAAAGCGTAGGAGTTCGAGGGCCGAAAACCCTCTGCCGATCTCTCTCTCTCTTCCTCGATTATTCCCAAGTCTCTCTTACTCTTTGCGTAATTAACCGCCTCATCCTGCAGTGCTGTCGGGAACAACGACGAGACAAAGGGGAAACTTTTTAACCGATGTTGTAACAAACAGAAGTATGGAACGGAATATTTCCGACGGGATTCAAGTGGCAGAATTTCGAGATGCAATTAAATTTCAGAGTTTAAAGTACCGGAAATTTAGCATGTATCGGCGTGGGATGTTTACGTGGATGACGATGTTAGGCGATATTTTGCGGCGGAATAACCGTCGATGGCCAATGAAATATGGAAGAGGCGAGGGATTAGTTTTAACGAGGCGTTTTATAGTCAAGGCATGTGATTGAAACGTTGTATTAGGACAATGATTAAACGCGATGTTATTGCGGTAATTGCTTATTCAGCGAAACACGGAATTATATAGGAACCATTGTCGATGTCTCTTTTAGTAATAATGATATTTAATAGTTAATAATGATTAAAATCCATTTTAACAATGGTCCTTTTCATAGTAAGCACGAGAATAATAATCATAGTTGGTCTGTCTCTTCAATCAAATCTTTGTCGATGATATATGGATTTGTGGAGAAATTATCGCCAACAAGTTGTTCGGTAGTCAAAGTAGTTGATTGAAATTTTACATTCGAATAACGATCGAGAACAGTAAATTTGTTTCGATCATTCTGGATCAATGAAACGCAAAATTATACAGGGGTCGATGTTAATGATCATTTTAGTAACGATAGTATCTCGTTCAAAGGTTACGTTGAAATGACGATTAACAATTAGCTTTGACCTCTACCGCATATCGAATGGCAGAGTGTGCCAGAGAGATTATCATTAATGAAAACTTTTCATCATCGTAACGCGCACGGTGAAAATTTATTACAGAATAATGATTAGAAATGACGGGTTTGTTTTTAATAACTTCCCTTCCATGGTTTAAACGTTTCACTGGGCGAAACATGAATTTCAATTTACATTGACGTTTTTAGAGGAGTATAATTGCGATAGGGATGGAATTTTGTATTATCGGATAGTTGTATTATTAACTCTAGATCTACGGGTGTTAACCCTTTGAGGACTAGCGACGCATATATGCGGCCTGAGAAAAAATTTAATTATAGTTTATAGCCGCGTGTACAAACAGTTAGAGTTGAAAAATTGAAATACAACCGTTGAAATCTGATTAAACAAGTGATAATTTATAATCTATACGGATTAACAGTATAACTTGCTGATAAAAAGGTGCTTTTGGATCGCAAAATGAATGGCTATCTCTCAATATTTAAAAATGTGTCCGTCCGCAAAGGGTTAAATCTGTTAAGTTTAAAAATATATAAAAAACGTACATTGAAAGAAGAGATATCCAGATATTAAAGAGATGATTAAATAATTTGCGTATTATAAGATACACGTGAAATATCTACTGTACAACTTCTCTATAACGAGAAATCTTTATAAAAAGAAAAGTAGGAACCCGTCAATTTCCCGGTTTCCGTAAATCTAATAACTTCCCTTCCATGCTTTAAACGTTGTACATTCTGGGCGAAACATGAATTTCAATTTACATTGACGTTTTATTCTAATGTCGCTCAGCAAGATTAATTCGTCGCGGGTCAATTAAATAGACATGCTTACGTTCCTGTTGCCGTCATGGTTTCATACAGAATCCACGGTGGTTTCGTTCCGCAATTTCTCTTCGCTGTGTTTTAATACGGGAGAGATGATTTAATGTAGGACGACACAAAGGGACGTGTACGCGAAATGGACGAAGAACTATGAGTCGAGCTGTTTTAAGAGGAATTTACATGTGTATGAATTTCCATGAGAAAAGAAAATACTTATCGCGAACGAGTGGAATATTCCGCGAAAGAGCAGATCGATTGATTTCAATGGATAACATATCATTGTAAAAAGCTTTTTGTTACACATATCTTTTTAATGTGCTCATTGTACCATTAATTTTTGAATATCGAATAATTGGAAGGTCGAATGAATTTTGCAAATTGCTTGTATTATTGAGCTGACTAAGTGTCTGTACGAAAAGTACAAAAGTAACGCAAGAATAAGGGTATCTGCATTTAAAGAAAGATGGTATTATTTCTCACAAAGAGTCGAAATGATTCTAAAAGCTTTCGTTACGGTTTTACATTCTTTATTCGAACCGCGAGTTCAGTGAAAGAGAATCAAGCAACGCAGGACTGTGGGTCTTCCATAAAGATAATATTTTTCAAATATAAAGCCGTTCGTTCTGCCGGAAGAAAGAGAAAGAAAAAAATCCCGAGTTCCGGTATATTTGAGCGTCTTTTATTGCCAGTAGGTTACTACTAATACTACTAATTTTGAAGTAACACAAGACAAATCTAAGCTCTTACTCTTCGAAGTCAATTTCTTAAGTTTGCCAAATATAACAATGTAGTTCTCAAAAATCACAAAATTCTTTACAATTCAATGTTTCAACATCAAGTTAAATCTATTATTTATAATAGTATTTTATCATTTTTTAATGCGCTATCGTGCAACTGATCTTCAGATGCTACAGAAAATTCGGACTATAGGGTTAAGTAAGGTGATTGGAACAAATAATTCTGAATTTTTAATCATAAAAGAAATTGTTACACAGTTAAGCTATATTTATTTGGCCTTACTTATCTTCTCTAAAACAGGCCAGATTAAACATCGGAAATTCAATTGTTAAGTGTTGAAAATCAAGGCGGATACTTTTCGGGAAACTCAACGACTGGAAATTCACGAAGACGAGAGTCGCATAACGAGAAAATTTGTGCTGATTTTACACTGCGGGAAGCCTCGTCGAGGAATATAATCATCCACAGGGGTGAAAGGTTGCCGTGAAAATAACGAAGGTTTTAATCGCCCTGCCTTCGTTAAAGGCTTCAAAAAGGAAAATTCGGGTGCGCGTTTCGCGCTAGTTTCGTGGAATTCTGAGACTACTCATGGAAGAGGCACTTCGCCCCTCTCAGGAGGAGCAATGAGTCTTTGACTTGAGAGCCCTTTTTGACCTCGAGAAAGTCTGTAAAAAACGAACGGATAATTTCGGACAAAACTGCTGTTAGATGTGTTTTTACGGGATTACGAGGCTGCACTTTGCTATTTCAATGTTTTAATTTATGCCCCGTTACTGTGTCATCGGAAACGCGTATCCTAAATTCCGAACAGATGAGTAAACCCGTTGTTATGCAATTTGTAGAGTGAATCATGTATCCTGTAAAGATTTATCTTCTTTGTTCTGTGTGAATTTTGTAATATCGGATAGATAGTTGTATTATTAAATCTAGATCTACGGGTGTTAAATCTGTTATGTTTAAAAATATATACAAAAACGTACATCGAGAGAAGAGATGTTCAGCTGCTAAGGAGATGATCAGTTAAATAATTTGTGTATTATAAGATACACGTGAAATATCTACTGTATAACTTCTCTATAAAGAGAAATTTTTATAAAAAACAGTAGGAACCCGTCAATTTTCCGGTTTTCGTAAATCTAATTTTAAATATATGACAATCATTATTCCTCAAATTATTTTATCTATTAACAAATGGGAAAATAATTCTAAACCCTTCCATTACGAATTCTTTTGAACTGTAGATCATCGATAAATTAAATATAGTTGCGAAAATTGACAATTTGAAGAGGAAGCAGATTTTCAAATAAACGAGTTTCTTTTTACGATAAAAATAGTTGTTCTTCGACAAATCAAGTGTAGTTGTAAAAATTGGCAATTAGACGAGGATGTATATTTTTAAACCGAGCGAGTTTATTATTCCGATGTAAATAGTGATTGATATTTACCGATAAAGTTACAGGCAAAATTATAGAATAAGTCTTTATCAATTTCACGCTAAAGTCTAGTTACATCGAGCTTAGAGCTTCGCAACAGGAACAGTCGTTTCTCTTTGGCAACGGTCTCCTTTATGTCAATTCCGGAACATAACTACACGAGCTTTGTCGGCAATGTTGGGACCTTCAAAGGAAGTAACTTCGAATAGTTGAACTTACGAGAACGAGAATAATCCATGCTCGCGTCTCGAGAGAATTATAAGAGGTATACTGTCTCCTGAGACAGTTTCCATGATATTTCGATGAACGCGGATGAAAAACATTGTGTCTCTATTAATTCGAATAAATAATTACGGTAATTGACGAAGAATCTAAAATTCGAGATAAATCTTATACGATAGGAAAAGTAGAAATTTTAAACATGTAATTAAAATCGTTTTATAATGAATCAAACTAACGAATTTTTTTGAGTTTCTTACAATTTTTCTTTTGGTAAATAAAGGAGGATCAAAAATCAGAATATGATGAGAATGGACTCTTTGAGTAAGAGTAAATGTGGGAAAAAATGTTGAAAACGACACGGAAATGTAAAAGAAAAAATATGCAATAACATCAAGGCTCTTTGATCTCCGGTTTGATTGCACTTGAAAAGGGTGTTTGACCAAAGTACGAGTTTTTCAAAGAAACTTTCCGATTGACGTGACGTTGGAAACTCTGCTTGTCGATCTGAAAGTGAGAGAGAGAGAAAGAGTGAGCTTCTTATGGGAGTCCTGTCTTACAGGAAAGCTCAATTTTAAGCTTTGAAACTCACCGAAACTCCAAGAAGCACAGTATAGCCCCAAATAGTCTCGCAGCGCCATTTAAATTTTAAAGACGCAAGAAGTAAAGTAAAAATCAAAAAATGGGTAGTAGAGAAAATTTGAATCATTTTTAATATTCTATGTAATATTGTATTAACTAACAATTTTCTATTAAAATAAAAACGCATGGTTCGTTATGTTTCATTAGTACAGTAAGTTCAGATAGTCCTGGAGTAATTGAGTCGCCAATTGTTTTGATATTTTCCGATTTTTGTAAATTTTAATATAATAAACTTCATTCTTTTCAAATTTAGAAAAATCAGAAAATATTAAAAAATGGACTTAACTGCATTGACTGCTGAGCGACTCGATTGTAAATCTCAAATAGTACAATTTAGAAGCAAGTAAAAATTATAATTAATTCCAAAATCTTAATTATTATAATCCACAGTTTGCGAAGCCTCCTCTTTCAACTTTTCCCGTGATTTTTATGAAACGACTGAATTAAAGTCACATCCACGTGCGAATTCCACAGGGAATGGAAAGTTAAAGCTGTGAAAAGTCGCCGGGTTAAAGTCATTTTTTAATTAACGAAGATAAAAAGAGCGATTGCCACGGTGGCGTAAGTTCGATCACGGAAATTCATGCTTGTCTCGATGAGATCGTAAACTTTCGAATAGTTTTACGAACTCCACTATCGGAACTTAGGGCACACTACACGTTCGGTATCTCGGTTAATTAAGCCCGGAAGATTTATGCGAGAACCGAAATTCGCCATTTGTATGAAAGTATAATAAAAGACGGAGGGAATGACCGTTTTTTCCACTCCTTCTCTGCCGTTTGATTTTAATAACGAGCATCAAACGATTAATATCCTTTGCAGTATGGCGGCGAAGCCGGTAGAAGGTTGGCTTCCCATGAAAAACCATTGGAAATACAGGATCAATTCCTTCAGAGGCTCGGATATCAGGAACTTTCGAGGAGATCTCGTCTTGGAGTCGATCCTGAATTACGGCATCTCATCGCATTTCATGTGGGTCAGTATAATTTACAATTATTCTCCTAGAATACGAATGATATTTAACCTCTTGCCCTACGACTTATTTTGTTACTGCATCTGCCATAATTCAGCTTTAACTTGCTAAAATAAAAATTGATCACTAATTCTTGATTTATCGTATAATTTAACGTAGTATTAGTATTATAGAAATAATTTTATGGCGTTGCGTCTTATTAATATTTTCAATTTCATAGGTTTTGCAAAACTTATTTTCTACCTGCATCTGCAATAATTCAGCTTCAAATTGCTAAAATAAAAATTGATCAGTAATTCTAGATGTATCGTGTAATTTAAAGTAGTATTAGTATTATAAGAATGATTTTATGGCGTTACGTCTTATTAATATTTTCAATTTCATAGGTTTTGCAAAACTTATTTTCTAACTGCATCTGCAATTATTCAGCTTTAAATTGCTAAAATAAAAAGTGATCAGTAATTCTTGATATATCGTATAATTTAACGTAGTATTAGTATTATAGAAATACTGTAGGGCAAGGGGTTAACAATATTTAATCCGTCAAGTAAAATCTTAAAAATTAAAGATTTCTGTTTGAATAGAACATTTTGAATAATTTTATTAGCATCTTTTATTTCGGGGGCTTTGATGATAACGGAGATGGAACTTCGGTGAATTAGCGAAATATTAATTGTTTAACACTAAAATTACCAAACCTGTCAAAATAACCGGTTATTAATTTTTTCTACAAATTTTCCAAATTTATAGAAGAACTCTGAAGTAAATTTTTCACTTCTATGTCATAAAACTTAAATTACTTAATTGACCACGTTTTTAAACTCTTGATTTCCCTTTTTCCAAAGCACTTATTGAATAAATATAAGATATAACGCCAGTAATTATAGTGTTAAATTCCTCTATATAAATAAAACGATTCTACGAATCTTACTATTCTCTAGTCGCTTCGTAGATCTGTCTACAAATTAGCAGAATTCCTTCATTATGCATGTAACCAACAGAAAGTTACACTAACAATTACTATAGCATTTGAATAAACTATTAAAAAAAAGATCACATGCCCACTTCGAAATGCGTGACAATTACCACGTAATTATTCCACGCAGCTGACAATTATCCAAGCGAAACACAAGATTCCTCTATTTTTCATTTACGCCGGGACTTCAGACGTTAGAAGAACAGGATGACAGAATTTCCGGGCAGTCGGTCCATTTCCGAAAATTTACGATCCCGCAGTTTTATGGGCAGAAATTTTTTTGCGGCAAGAGAGAAAGAGTCGATCGCAAACAGCTTATCGTTCTCTCGATCAGCATCGCACGGATAAAACTTGTTCGGTCGACGTGCGGATACGAGGGAACAGGATCGTAACAAATATCGGCTCGGCTCGGAATTGAAAATTGCATGTACTGCACCGTTGCATCAACGGAGCATCTCGGTTCGTCGTTAAAATTGCAGGGCCGTTGTAACGTGTTGCGCGGAAGAGATACACTAAGTGCTAGGTATAAATATCTTGGGAGTAAAGGATGTCTCTTATTTTTCACGTGCCGTGGAAGGAAGAGGACGAGGCTGATGGAAAAATCGATTTCTCTGTGTGTACAATCGTATTGCGAAAGTTGCGGAATCGGAGTTAGCGTATGAAAAAGATCGCTTTCCGCCGAAGAGTACATTATGCAATTAAACCAGGGTGTCTTCGTAACGAGCGCCAATTAACGGTGTTCATTAAAACGAATTCATTGTTCGATCATTTCCGAACGCACGGCTGCATAAATTAATTGCGCTAATTATTTACGCATACGGATACGCTGACAGATACATAAGTCATGTTCGGGGTTGTAGTAAATTGCGAGGGAAAATTAATCAGATTTATAGCCTCCAACTATGCCACTGTTTCCCTGATGTTCTTCCTGTTATGAAAACGGTTTTGTCAAATATTTATAAATAAATATCAACGGTAGAATCGACGCGAAACTATCGACAAATGGAGCACAAGATGCAACTGGTTGTCGTTTCATGCTAAATAAGAAGTTTCTTTTACTCCGAGAGGCGGAATTTCGTACGGACATTGTTGAACGATGACAGTCGAGAAACAAATATTTCCATTGCCTAAATAAATTCCATGTTTCCGCAAACTTTCTTGAAAATAAATAACTGTTCGTAAAAATATCGGGGGAAAGAGGTGAAGGTTTAGAAAGCAAATGTATGCGAGCCGCCATCAGAAACATGCACCGCCGATGTCATCGCGATTCCGGAGCAAAGTTATCGCGAACAATGCACATCCGATTTCCGGCGGCGGTCATTCAGGATGAGGAATTCGGTCGCGCTAAACTGTACGGTTAGTTGTTCGGCTGATTAACTATCTACAATAGTTTCGACGGGGAGCAACGTGATGACTTATCGCAACTCGATGGCTCGTAAATGGAACGTCTCGATGGATCGGTCCGGTAGGTTCACTATCTACGAGGAGATTTGCAAATTCAAGTTTCACCGATAACGGATATTCCAATAGCGAGTGACTCTTCCAGAAATTAAAACATCGGGTTAACGTTACATCGAACAATACGGGAATTTTTAAATTTATCCATGTACGTTTGAGAAGTTTGTTAATTTCTCTGTAATTGACATTCTCGTTGATACGAGAGAATAGTTTTTATGACGATATTAGCACGTTTGTTATCAGGGTGTCCTGAGAAAAATCTCTACCATAGCCCAAGATTTTATTTTGGGATTAAATGGCAGCAATTGGTATAAACTTTACGTATTTATATTTAGAACATTGTAAAAAAGTAAAATAAACATTCTTTTGAAATCTGTTGAGAACCAGGAACGCATATATAGTGAGGGACCAGAAACAAGGCACTTGGGACGAAAGGGGAGATTGAAGTGACTTACACCACTTTCAAAATAAACGGCTCATATTTGAGTCCCTCAGAAGCCAATGCGGTTAATAGTTTTAATAGAATAAATTTTATTCTATTAAAATTTAGAAAAATCAGGAAATATAAAAAAAATTGACTTATCCGCATTGGCTTCTGAGGGACTCAAATATGAGCCGTTAATTTTGAAAGTGGTGTAAGTCACTTCAATCTCCCCTTTCGTCCCAAGTGCCTTGTTTCTGGTCCCTCACTATATATGAATTGCTCAGAAGCCAATGCGGTTAAGTCAATTTTTTTGATATTTCCTGATTTTTCTAAATTATAATAGAATAAAATTTATTCTATGAAAATTTACAAAAATGAGAAAATATCAGAAAAATTGACTTAACCGCATTGGCTTCCGAGCAACTCATATGTGACGACGGGCAGTGATAACAATCGAACGTGACGGTTGGTAGCGAACGAGTTAATAAAAAAAAAGATTTTGAAGAGAGGTAGAGAAATTAATTCGAGTATGGCGCAGAGTGGACACACTTAAATTCCTCTCTGTTTGACGTAGAAAGGAGGTATATGGTTGTGGTAAATTGTTCGTAACATTATACGGAACGAGTGCATATCTTCCTTTGATGAAACTCACGGGGAAGTCCGTGCTGGTTATACACAATCTCCGGTCTAGACTGTGACCTTAACAAAGTCTCTTACTCCTACCTCGTGCCCTTCTCAATCCCTCTAGGCAGTTCGGAATGGTTAATCGCTATTTGCCCATCAAATAACGTTACTAATTACCTCCCGCCCCGACCTTCCCTTATTCGTACGTTTCCTCCGCCATGGTCGAGGACTTACATTGTCATATTTGAGAATGAATATGTCATAATAATCGTGGAATTGAATGACGGCCAGTAATCAAGTTGACTTTCGCGAAGGTATTTCACCGTAGGGAATTCAGTCTCATTGGAAATCTTTCTTTTTAGTTATTTCACGGAAACTAATATCCCTTTTGCACGCGATATACAGATGAAATGGCATTTGTCGTTTTTTACATTTCTGTCTGCCCTCTTCGTATCACAGGCACTGCGGGAATAGACGAAGTAATTCGAGCTAACGGGACGTTTCCATTTTCGTCGGCAGTTTAAACCTCGAACGAGAAAAGAATTGTTGTGAAAATCAGTAAACGCGAACGGCACTTTTCTTACAGTGTTTGTGAGTTTAGTAAAAAAATATAATATTGGTAAAGCGAAAATAAATGTCGTTTTTTATTTTACAATGCGAAACCATTTTTTGTGATTGAGAATAGTCAATATTTATTCCTTTTAATTGCACACGTGTGATAGGCTGATCAGCTTTTAATAATTCATAATGAGTCATATCTAAAATGTCCCACCAGACACATTAAAAAACATTTATTTCCGCTTTATCCAATAGTTTCTGTCCATTTTTCAATTTTATTTGGTAAACAGAGTATTTGTTCCTTTGATCAACTTTTAATCTAATAATACTTTAGCCCTTTGCAGTCCTATGTCGAACTGTACTCGACATAGCTCTTCATTTCAGTTAATTTTCTAACGATTTAATATCGGCTTCCCAATTTCATAAGGATTTCGTGATATCACCTAAATATCCCTCAGTATCTATAATTATTGCTATTATTTAAAAAAAAAACCTGAATAACCAACGATAGAAAATGTGAAATTAATTTCATTTAGTTCACTGCAAAATCTACAAAATAATTCGGACCACAAAGGGTTAAGGCACTTTTTTTCGTTCTAGAATTTTCCAGCGTTTATTTTATTCCAAAAAATCTGTACATGTATTCAATCTTTTAATTCTGAAATGTTCAAATTCAAAGACGTTTACGGTGAATAGACAGCTTGAATACAGAATGATTGCAGCGCAGATCAATCAAGCGGACGAAATATCTCGCTTATTTTGTGTATTACAACCTACGACGAACAAATAACCAAACATTACCGCGCTATATTACCAAGGGCATATTAACGATAGTGGTAGTACTTTGACGCAATATTCAAAACGTACGAGCTCGTTGATATTACAGCAGATCAAGGTAAATGAACCCAAACGTACGTTCGTACCGTTCAAAGGGTCTACTAAAATAAATACCCGCCTTGTGAACATCACCGCAGTTATTCGTACGATACAAAATACTTGGCGTTGAATGAAAGGCATAATTGTAGGAATAACAAATTTAGATTTTTTGAAAAGAAAATAACGAATAGATTGTCCGTTGGTTGAAGAAAATAAGCAGAAATTATTTGTTATAGTGCTTCATGGCAATATTAAAACTGTCCCACAGTAAAAGGAAAGCGACGACGCGCCGTTTTATATCGTAAAAGAGCTGAGACCCTTCGTAGCGTGTAAAAGTTTCAAAGGGAAATTGCGAACTGCGAGTTGGTAGCACCATAATCGGCGTTTAACGTTTTGGCTTAGCCGGCCGTTATGTCGTTTGCTCTGGCATGGCGTACGTCGTTTCCGGAACTTCCGTCGAGGAAACTCTCAGTCGTTAGTGGTTATTATGGTTAAATATGGTCGGTCCCGTGGTTCGGCGTTACCAGAACACTCGCCAGATGAATTTACTGTTTTAAAGCGCGCAGTGCGAGTACAGTGTCGAGCTTTAACGTTCGTTATTATCCATCTTGACTTTTCTCGGGAATTTTCGACAATTTCCTTCAATTTCCTACAATTTTCTAGCAATTTTTTACTGCTTCCATGATGTTCCTAGATATTATAAATTCTATCCTTTGTCTAAAAGCGTCGACGTTTCACGATATTCGTTAAACTTTGTCAAATGAGACGTCGAAAACTGTTTCATCTTAGTCTTCCGATTTTCTCGAAAATTATTCTTTTTGCACGAATAAATTCTTCGCGATGTGTAATTGATGTTAGTAAAGTAAATTTGACTTTACAAATGGAATTCGATGCGGGATAAATAATTTGCAATTTATTTGCTTATTTAAAGATATAAGTACCATTATCTATACTCGAGGATCCAGTACGTAGTGTGCATTATGGTAAAACATAGACTATTCTGCGGCGATGCTCGGCCAGTTTCATAAATATTCCGTACCAAACCTTGCTAAATCCACACGTAACTTCGGTTGTAGCCTTCTGCATAAACCATTGTAGGTTTAGCAAAATAGCCAATGGTGGATGAAGCGCGCGCCATATAATATCTATGTCTATTATCGGACCACCTTCCACTTCATCAAGTTAAATTCATCAAGGTAATTCATGCCCCATATTATCATTCGTTTCCTCTCGAATTTATCAAATGTAACCTTCTAATTGCATTAATTGAGAAACCGATGAATTCAATAACCATCATTGATAACAATGTGAATTTTCTTATTTTGTATATGTTTGGCTTCAATTGGTCATTTCGCCTGAGACCTAATATTTTAGGTGGATTTGGAACCACCGAGGACGTGATATATTAGATGATTTTAGGAAAAATGTCCCAAAGATGACGGGAGAGGATTTAAATTCGAGCCTGCCGATAGTGAATCCCAACCTTTACATTCTTAACCACCATAGCCATCAGGTGTTTCGTTCTTTGTATTTTTTTTATTTTAAAACACTGTGATCACTTTGCCTAGGGCCTACTGTTTTAGATAGGTTACTAATTACAGAGACAATAATATAAATATTAGATAGGAAAAACTCCCCAAAAGTGACGGAGGAGGATTTTGAATTTACTCATGGCGAATCCGAGCCTTTTTTGGATTTAAATACTGGTTATTTCACCTGATACCCACTGTTTTAGATAGCTCGATAATTACGGAGGCTGTGATATGCATTTCATATAGGAAAAATTTCCCAAAGATGGTGGAGGAGAATCTTGAGCCTACTAATTGCGAGTCCGAGCTTTTTTGGATTTAAACACCGGTCATTTCGCTTACGACCAACAGTTATAAATGGCTTCCGAATCATCAAAACAGGTAGCTTCGAAATACCACAGAAATACAAATGTCACGATACTCTATCTTTCAAAACAGATGAATATCATTGAAAATAAATATTAAAATATCATTGAATTTTCTGTTCGATTTCACGAGTCGATAATTCGCATCTATTAACGTTGAATTCCGCACGTGCATGAAATTCCCGCCTACACCTTCGACACCTGCTTCCGATACGTCCGATAATGAGCATAGTTTAAAATAAACTATCCCCGTTCTCCGGTTGAATTCCGAGCATTCGTCCAACTTAAGAATCAATTGAATGGGAGACGAAACCCAATCTGTCGCAATTAGCAGGAACCGAAACTTCGAGAGGAAGGTTGTTAATTCGACGGCAACTTGGAAAGTGGAAACGTAAGCGGTGTTTCGTGTATTTAATGTGTCAGGTTGACACGTACCTACTTGAACGTCTGCACGTTTGATCTCTGCTCATTTATCTTGACACCTGTCCCCGTTTTCCTCCTGCCTTTAACGAGTTTAAGCATTTAAGTGCAAACTTCCTTTTTTTTCTTTCTCTCAAAACCGTCAGCACGGGATGTTAATTACTGCTATTCTACTTTCGCACTTTTCGAACGAGTTCGGAGTTGTAGAATATTTGAAAGAATCGCTCGCAGATTGCTCTAGATTTTTAATGGTTTCGAGCCACGCACTGTGTACTTTTAAATACAAACAAATGTATTCAAAGGTTCAACTATTTCAAACAATGAGTTCTACAGTCGTACAATCATTCGAATGTTTTTTCATTATCGATTCATGTATACAGTGAGGGACCTGAAACAAGGTGCGTGAGAGGTAATTTGCTCTGATTCGCCAAACGGATAGGGACATCCCCCTCCCTCACGCATTTTCAATTCTGACGCGCTATTGGCCGAGAGACCCGCACATTCGTTGCGTCGTCATGTCAACGACGAAAGGAGTATTTTATTTTCGGTTGTCATTCGTCGATCTCAGGTTTCCAGGACCAACATGGCGGGGATAGGCGGTGCGAGAGCAATCTCCCCTTCCGACCCAAGTGCCTTGTTTTTGGTCCCTCACTATATGTGGAATGTGTTTAACACTAGATCTACGAGCATTATATCTGGCACCCTTAAATATATTAAATAAACGTTTAAAAAAAGAGGGATCAAGCGGCGAAGAAAATGATCAGTTAACCCCTTGCCCTACGGTTTGTTTTGTAACTGCCTCCGCAATATTTCGGAATTTAATTGCCAAAATAAAAATTGATTAGTGATTCTTCATATATCGTATAATTTATCGTAATATTAATATTACAGGAATAATATCATCGCGTCGCGTCTCATTAATATTTTCAATTTCATAGGTTTTGCAAAACTTATTTTCCAACTGCATCTGCAATTATTCAGCTTTAAATTGCTAAAAGAAAAATTGATCAGTAATTCTTGATATATCGTATAATTTAACGTAGTATTAGTATTATAGAAATAATTTTATCGCGTTGTGTCTTATTAACATTTTCAATTTCTTAGGTTTTTTATTGTAGGGCAAGGGGTTAAGTAATTTATTTATTATAAGATACATGTGAAATATCTGCTTTACTCCTTTTCTATAAATTGGACAAATATTTATAAAAAAGTAAAAACCCGTCATTTTGACGGTTTCCTTAGATTCAGCATTAAAAAGGAATTATCGTTAATAGCAATGCACGATCTCATGTAAACGTGATTGAATTGTAAACGTCGACGGCACCGTGACGATAATAGAGCCTCGAATTCTCGAATAGCGGGTTTGGATTTCAAACCCTTCCGTCTAGCCTTTGTGAAAATTTCTCACGTGCTATATGTACATCGTGACCTCCCTGTTTCCCGATAATCTCGCTTAAAATTACGAATCCTCGAATACACGTGGCAGAGAAAAATTAGAAGTATAAATGATCCCACTATATTTTTCATCGTCGACGGAAATTACGCAGCGAATGCATTAAATTGCCGCGAAAGGAAGCGAGGTAGGTTTATGAGTTAACTTTACCGAGGATTCGCATGGATTTCGCAAAACCCCGGGGCGACGAGATCTAAAGGCTTTCAGAAGCGGATAAAAAAGTGTCTCGGGCTCAGGCGAACGAGTTGCAGTATCGTGTAACCGCGTGCAGCATAACACTTTAACTTAATTAGCCTGGCAAATTGTATAACGTAACTTGTATAATGCACTTCGAGTTTATGCCGACGTCGCGCGAGAGCACAGAAGCCCCTGAAATTGCTCATTAATAGCGGCAATAATGTTATAATTACTGTGGCACGCGTGAACTGGGCCATAGCTTCCTATCTCTGTAGAGAAAGTACATACGGCCGTTCTGCTGAATTTCAAAAAGCCGGAACAAAGTGGAGAATTAGCCGGGGAATAAATTGAATCCGCGTTTTTTTTTTTCCATCAACCTTTCATTTATCCTTTTTATTTTAGGTAGCAATACGTTTCGATGCGCGCAACGTGCATCGATTTTAAACGAAGTTATCGCGCTTCACGGATGACGTGCCCGTATTTGCGGTAATAATCGCTAGGAGAGACTTTTACCTTCGGAATCGCGTTAAATTTCACAATTTCGCATACGTGATAAACGATGTTATATATATGGCACGGTAAAACGATGAATTACGGAGGTACGTCAATCACGGGAAATGGAAAGATGCCTGTGAATTTTCGTAGATGCAAAGGACGCACGAGTTTCGACAAATTTCTCGCGAAACGAGTCTCCGTTGCTTAATGAGAATTGTAAATATTTAACTGGCAAGAAATACAGACTGTCACATTTTCCAGCAACGTCTAATACGCCGAAATTCCGGACTCGAAAGTTGCAGCGCAAGAAGTTCAGTATAATGACAAATGGAACTCGACGTGGAAGTTAGAACAGAACTAACACCGCCCGACGCAAACGATACTTCGTCCATTTCTAAAATTACGTTCAACGTACTCGCAAACTCCGACGGTGGAGAAAATTTCCAGGAGTCCGTGTTAAATTTACGAACGGCTCATTGATATTTTCCTGATAGTTTAGTCGATTGCAAACTTCAGTCTGCAAGTACTCCGGCGATTTTAATCGTCACTTTTATCGAGATCGAAATAAATTATGTAAAAATTCTGTAGCAGGGAAAATTAATATTAGCTCAATATCTACAAATTGAAGTATTAGAAAAAACGAAAATTGTCCGATGGCATCGCTCAATCTTCTTTAAAGAATCTTATTGTTAATTTTGATTTAGTAGTGTCCTGCGATTGATTTCTATGGTGGATATGAAGTTAAAGGCTGAAACTCCTAATTATTAGTTGACTTCTCAAATTCACATTACCTTTGCCAGGTTCTTCTTAGAAGATAAGTATTGTATACGATATCCTCGGCCGTTTGGAGTCCACCCAAAACTATATTTCCTAGGCCAAATAACCATAACAGTTCAGAGCCAAAAATAAAAAAGGAAGAATATTCTTAATTTCTGTTTAATCACCAGCTCTGTTTGTAATGACGGGTTTTAAAAACAGAGGCTTGACCGTTATGAAACAATCACTTCTCTTTTGAATTTTCTCGACTTTAACCACTTTCACCACTGTGGTCACTTCCCCTAGGATCTGTCGTTTTAGATGGGTTTCAAACGGTCAAGGCAAAATAGGAAAAATTGTCAAAGTAGTAGGAGATTCATACTTGGATCCATTAATTACGAGTCCAAGTCTTTAACTCTATAACCACCATGTTAAATCTTAACTGCATAGCACCCCAGTGTTTCATTGGTTTATATTTTATTCGGTTGTAACTACTGTGGGGTAATTTGTTTCGCCTACAACCTACAGTTTGAGAGAACTCCGAACCACCCAGCTTGTGATATAATTATCATATAAGAAAAATTTCCCAGAGGAAGAAAATTTAAATTCGTGCCTATTAATTACAAGTCGAAACCTTTAACACTTTGCGGACGGCAACAATTTTGAATATTGCGAGATAACCACTTATTTTGCGGTCCAGAACCACCTTTTTATCAACAAATTAGGCTGTTAATGTATACACATTAAAAATTGCTATTTGTTTAATCATATTTCAACGGTAATATTTCAATTTTTAAACTCTGACTGTGTATACAAGCAGCGATAAACTATAATTCAATTTTTTCTCAGGCCAGAAAATGCGTCGTTAGTCCTCAAAGGGTTAATTCCTTATTCACCATAGCCCCCCAAGTGTTTGATTAGTTTATATTTTATTCGGTTGTAACTACTACGGAGTAATGACTATGATATACGTATCATATAAGAAAAATTTCCCAGAGTAAGAAAATTTAAATTCGTGCCTATTAATTACAAGTTTTTAACTCCTTATTCACCCCCAGTGTTTCAATCGTCAACATCTTATTCGGTTTTAACTGTTACAGGGTAATTTATTTCGCCTACAACCTACTGTTTTGGGCAGGTTCCGAATCATCGAAGCTATGATATACAAATCACATAAAAAGAATTTCACAGGGTGAGAGAATATGCCGGGGGATGAATTCGGGCACAGTGATTGCAATTCAGAATCTTTGCCTCCTTATCCACCATAGCCCCCCATCGATGCAGTGTTCGAGCCATTACTACATGATGTGTTCAGTCAGTCTCGTAATGTGTAGGCGAGTGCCGAGGTAAAGTTACTCGCGGCACGCGAGGTAAAATGACGAATGGGGTGAGATGACGAAGTGCTCAACTAACGCAATTAACCTGCAGAAGGTGGTACGTGGTTGGTTGGATAAGCTATTAAAAGCATAGTCACGATGTAACCGGATCCGAGCATATCCTCTAATTACCCGAACCCTCGAAGGTCCTCGAAAGACGGACAATCTGTGTGGAGGAAAGGGGAAATTCAATGGAGAATTTTCAAATTAATCTTAGACACTTTCTTTCGATAATGAGTATTTTTTGAAGGGCATGTCGTTTCAATGATTAATCTCAAATTCGATGATGTCGATTGGAGTGTCAGAAGAATAAATTGGAAGTTTTTGTAGTATTGTTAAAAAAAAATTGCAATCGAAAAGGGAAGGGTAAAAGGTCTGTCGGTTGTTATTGAAGTTAAACTACGTGACGGGGCACATTGTTAAAAATTTGTTAAAATTTATGGCCGCGATGAGAGATGAGAAATAGGTTTTTATATGACATTCATTTACATTCTACAGTGGACCGTCGGTGCATTACGTTATGCGTAATTTGTTGCAATTAAAATTAAAAGTAAAACTGCAGCGTGTGCCTGGGCATCGTCAACGGTTCGTCTGCATTCACTTTTCGAGGGTTGCTCGACGATAAAAGTGTGAAAGTGAAATTAAAAATGTATTTTTAAATCCTTCCTTCCGGGCATTTGCATTTAACGCATAATCTAGGGCGTTTATAATATGGGATATTAATTTTCTAATAATTCCATAAGCAGAATTTCGTGAACGGCTAATGATATTACCTTTAACCATGGAACTGCGTGAACGCAGTAATGTAATTAGCGCGAACGATGTTACAATCGCGGATGAATAATTAGGCGGTGTCGTTGCGCGTTTATGGTACTTCTCGAGTTCGTGGGTATTCATAGAGACCAACGATCTAATTACAATCAATAATGTTTTAGCACGTAACAAAGTGTTTTTATCGCTAATTAATTACCCAATAACAACCTTATTTTCTCTTTGTAAAATCCAGAACTGGACAGCATGTAACAGATTTTGTTCGGGTCTCGCAATTTGAAAATGAAACTAATAGAACACGTGTCCTGTCGACAAGCTTTTTAGGTCATTTGATGAAATTTTTTATAAAAATAGCATGTCAGGAAATTATAATAAAAAGGCCAAATAATCTCTTGGAAAAACGTGCTTTCGGTATCGTTGAATAATTGCTTAAATTATATTTGTTTCTAATTGCCTCGTTTTTATATCTGTCGACTACTGTTACATTATTAGAACTGTCCAAAAAATTTTGTAAAACTGAATTCACCGATATGCAAATGGCCCCGAGAAATTGTGAATTTTCTACCAGTACAATCGACAATCTCCAGTCACAATGTTCCTAGAAATGTAACATTCTATCTATTTCCAATATTCATTTTTGAAATTCATATTTCATGTCCTATTCCACAAAATTCATTGACATTAAATCTACCAAGGTGGTCAAAATGAATTTTTGATAAATCTTCCAGTTTCTGACGCCATTTCTCTTTCAATTTTCAAACGTCTAGCTTGTGGACAAAAATCAATTAAAATCGCTTACGCCTTTTGCCTCGCTCATTTCTTTCCTTCTAACGTTTTCATTTAACATTTCCAAATACACGGAATTAATTATATTAAAATAAAAGTAACGAAGCAACAACCGATACAGCATTTCAACCGCCATTTCAAATAAGCCACCGGCTGCCAAAAACCAACAGAATTCTTTTCACTTTCACTATCCAAAAAGACAACTTTATAAATCACCAAATAAATCCCCGTGCGATCGTCAGTCACGCGAAAAATTCGCGATTCCCGTTGTTGTCTCTCGAATGTTTCGCATCATAGTTACCTTAGAGTAAATGATAGCCTATTAATCATCGAGAGTTTGCGGCATGGACGTCTACCAATATCGACGAACGAGTTCATTTTTCTTCGATAATTCCCGGATAATAATTCTTTCCCAGGGTTTTTCAGCCCCCGCTAAAAGACCACGCACGTTGCCTTTAATAATCGCGATCGTGATTTATTGGATACTATTCGAAGGACGACTGGGAAACAAAGTTCCTCGACATTCTCCGCTTGCGAATCGTCTAATATTTGCATAAACGGAAGGAAATATTACACGTGGATAGAAGCGAATTGACCGATGGTCCGTGTGTTGAGAATCGATACGTGTATCGAACTCGTACCAAGAGATTTGCGAATGTGTCCGTGTGAAATATTGCACGAATACGAAGACACATCGCGATAGATTTGCGACTCTCGTGCCGTTTCTGCGTTCGCGTTACGGCGACGATGAAACCACCGACGACACAAAAGAATGAAACCGGAGGAATAATTAATCGTACGATTAAATATTATTTCAGCGTAATCCGAAGTTACGTACTTTTATCGTTCGGAAGGAATTCAGTGGAATTTTTGCATCGCAGAAATCTGTCAGGTCCCGTTACAGATTCCCAATTACCTATGCAAAATTCTGTCGAATCTCTTTTTGCCGCTGACTCGCTGGAAGTCATTGGAATATCGGTAGTTTTTTCATGAATATTTCAAATCATAGATATTACGTGAAATAAAATGTTGAGAGAACAATAATGCAAAATGCGAGCACGTGAAAATTCACGCGTTAAATCTGATAACACGTTATAATGAAGTGCAAAGTACACCGTAAACTGTTTTAAACAAAGTAAAAGTATTTTTGTCGTGATCTTTTTTTTTCTGTGCAACATTAAACAAAATTTGTGTGTGTAGCTGCCTATTGTGGGATCGTAATATTGCGGTGATATTCGATAATTAGCCCTCGTTAATCTGCAAGCACACGCGAATCCATTCGACGCTCTGTTGCGATTCACGTTAGCGTCAACATTTATTTAATATATACTCATTTAATATGCCGTTGCAACGTTCGTTGGGTTGTCGTGTAAATGCACAACTCTATAAGCCCTCGAAATGCTTTTAACATGGTCAATTAACATTTACGGTGCCTTAGTCGACGTGAGAGTAGGGATAAAAATTCGCTGGGAAATATAGTACGTCTACAGGAATTACGCGAAGTGAACTTTAAAACCTTGTTATTTCTTGTCATGGAAGAAACGAGCGATTTATGCTCGTCATATGTCTTCTTTAAACTTTAGCAATATGTTATTCGGAAAATATCAATTTCAGGGGAAAAAGGAATAAGATTGCGTTGTCACGGTAACTTGTAGACGGAACAAAGAATAATAACGGAGTAATATTGAAGAACGTATTCCGTGAGTTATTAACGAATCGGCGGAAATGGCATTCGAAGAATGCAGACAAAGGGAATTGTTTTTGTAGAGAATCTTTTAAACCCTTGTCTTGTAAGATAACATCGAGGTGCTGGACTTAAATGTACTATTTAATTGTACCTTAAATAATTAAAAATATTATCTAACGTGAATTATACACATGTCTGACACGGTAACATAGAAAAATATAGCTGAGAAATATATTATAATCTTTAATTAAATCACGAAGGAACTTGAAAGTTATTGAAAAGACTCTGAATCTCTTGTATTACAATTAAAACTCTGAGGTTTTGAACTATATACTATTTAATTTCGCATTGCAATAAATCGATTTCAAATGGTCGGGTCACTACTACATCAATTAGTTTACGATAGACAGATAAAAATGGTGAATTTTTTTAAAGAAAATTGCAAGTCGTACGATGAATATGTAGGATTTGATACCGACAGAGATTCAAAAGGAAGTTGCAGCAGTAAATTAGTCTGTGACGCAATCAGAGGCGCTACAGTTACTTCCGGTTACTTCCTATCCATTCGTACCGAGACTATCCCTGTCATTCTTTATTCACTTCATTTGTAATGTCTTAATTATCTTATTTATTAATCATTAAAGTGTCACGGCAATACCTAGAGTTTACAATGATTGCTTCCCATAATCCAACAGAATGTAGCCTGTCGGATTTAAAATTATTGAAAACTGATGGGCGACACTAGTCTTTTATACTTCAGGGGGTAAGGACAATAGATGTCACGTTAGAATTGGATAAATATGGGACATGAAATGGAAGTACTGAATTGTATGTTGGTAATTGAAGGTGGATTGTTAAAAATGGGAATGAAGAAAAATAAAGAAATGTACGAGAGATTGCATTAGAGGTAGACGGTTGTAAACAATATTCTCGATTCGATGTATGCATAAAACATGTATCTTAAGTTGGAGACGAGAATAATTCAGAGAGACGGTATTCTCTGGGGAATAATTTGCATGTTTAACGCCGTGGAGGGTTGTTTAACGATAAATTTCGACAGTGTTGGAGATAAATGCACGTCCGAAATCGTATCGATGTAGGTTCAAGAATAAATTGTAAGAATAATTCGTTGTAGTCGCAGGTGCATTCCTTTCTTTCATTGGACGAAGTTTGTTAAAGAAGGGAGTACGGCAATGGCGAATTTATTGCGAACAAAGTTTCCGTAAAAAAGTGATATTAAATAAAGTTTAGCACTCGACAGTTATTCTGCCTTTTTAAGCGGCTTCTCTCGATGAGAATACGCTTCGCGAGAATTTCCGACGTATTAAAATCTACGGAGTTCCATAAAATCGGCTACTTCCTGCATTTTCTGCATTCTGCGTATAGTTGGAAGTCACCGAAGTTTTCACCCTGTATGCGCATTATCCTCTATGAAAATTGTAATGCAAAGTTTGATATTATTCTGCGAGGACTTTCAATGAAATTTCTCGATTGTTTGTACCGGTTAAAGTTACGATTTACATAAATATGAGAGAACAATCCTCCCACACGCTAGGGTATATTTACGGCCATATTGCAAACATTTAATTTCCAAAAATCCATATTACCAAAAAGATTAACAAAAGACTCTCTTGTCAGCAAACTGAAATTGTTAAATCACGTAAACAGCGAATAGACGCACACTTAAATCAATTAAACAAACACTCCCCACCACTGAATTAAAATTATAAAATTATAATCACGAACGCAACGACTAGACATAGTCCCCAAATAAAAATTGTGGCTCAAACCTAAAAGATCAAAAAAATTCCTTAACACTAGATATACCAAGCCAGTCAAAATGACTGGTACACAATTTTTTCCAAAAATTCTCCAAATTTGTAGAAGAGTCTTAGAATAAATATTCTATGTCCATCTTAAAAAACATAAGTCACCGAATCGATTATCGTTTCCGCCTCTTGATTCCTCCATTCCAAAGTACTTATTTAATATTTTGAAATATGATAGATTTAACGCCGGTAGTTCTAGTGTTAACTTTCTCAGCTGCTCAACCAGTTGCACTTGCGCCAGGGAGAGATATTAATAACAAATAGATAAAAACCTTCACTACTAATATCCAGCAAAAAAATCCACAATTCTAAGTCCAATAAGAAAAGACTCTCCCACCACTGATTTAAAATTATAAAATTATAATTACGAACAAAACGAACAGACAAAGCCCCGAAATAAAAATCCAGACGCCAACACGAAAGATAGAGGAATCTTGTGACCTTCCCAACTGATCAACCCGTTCCACTTCCACAAGAACAGGGGTGAAAAAATTCCCGTAGATTAAAACTCGCCGAAGAGAGAAACGTTTCTCTGTTTCCGACGAATCCTCCACGACGATCACGGGCACAGTGCCCGCGTGGTCCTCCGCGTTGATTAAAACCGCAGTTCCTCACTTCTTTATCTTCTTCTTTCAGGGCCCGCATCGCCATTACCGGATCTGCTGGGATACAGTCGTTGCGGGTATGCCCTCGTGTTGAAGGGGTTGGTTTTTCCCCAGTGGAAACGGCGACCCTTGGCTGTCATCGGATCCAGGCTCTTCCTTTATCCGGGTAAGCGTTCCACTCAAGATTCTGCCAATCCTCTCCTCTCGTTTTCCTCTCGGATAAGGAAAACTCGGTAAGAATGGAGCGGTAGGCCTCTATCGAGGATAACGGACGATTCCCCCCAAAGGGGGAGACACTCGTAAGCTTATTTCTGCCATTTTTCCTTGTGTTTCTGCCGGAATGGTCAATTATATGAAACATATTTGCCACCTGTTCCTCGCGAACTTTACTCGTACGACTGCTCGTGAGACGTTCCGGAAATTGGACAGTTGTTTTCGAACGTACGGAGTCCGTTGGAGGAGGGATACGTTTCCTGGGAAGTATTTAACTTGGGGGATGGTTTTTGAAATTACGTGGGGATTTTAAGAGAAGAAGCTTAACCTGTTAGCGTGCAATAAAGTGTAATAGTCGTGACGCGGTAAATGGAATAGGAAATTTGGAAGTTTTCCAAAAATTGTTATATTGAAAATATCCGCCGGTCGCGAGACGATCAAATTATTTTTTTACTATTTATATTATGTTCAATTGAATGAAATATTAGAAGTCAGAGGGAAATTTTGATTTCGGGAATTAATTCTGAGTTATTGCACACGCAGTCTAAATAGAAATCGTAGGGCAGAGGGTTAAGAAATAATTCTGAGTTTGTGTCGATGATAATTAATTATTAATTACGCTGATATGCGTAGTCAAGGTGGTAGAGTTTTGACGAACTACGTAATAATTGTTTGCAATTAAAGAATTTATTGAAGATTCAGTATTGCGAAGAATTCTCCAAATATTTGATAATCTTTTGTAGGTGGCGCATAGTTAAACGAATTGTATAATTATTCTAAGCAGAATATTTAAATTGTTCTCCAAAGACTTTCATTTTCTGCGTTCTTTTTAAAGTCGAATTTTTCGGTGTCTGTATTCTTCCAATCTCACGAGACAATTAGGAAAATTACAAATTCAACGGGGAGAAAGTCTCCTGGTCGAGAGGCTAATAAATAACAAATTTTATCTCCCAGTCCACAGCGAAGACCCCTCGAATCTCCGGCTGAAGATAAAATAGTATCGTCGAAGAAAGATATTTTTTGCCGGGGCTCGCCGAAAATTTTGCGCTTTATCAAACGGTCCGATTTATTTCGAACTTTGATTTATCTATCGAAGAAGGGGGAGGTTTTTTATCGGGCCGCGCGCCGATCAATTGTCGAAGCGCGGCTACTTGTCGGACCGGGAACATTACCGATACAAAAGTAACTCGCTAACTGATAAGTCAACTTTAAATTGGATTTCTTTCTGCGGATACAGCTGCAAGAGTTTCAGCTTACGCCACGTTAGATAAGAAGCTGTCAGTGTGAATAAAAACATTCATTTCTTTCCCCGCCCTTCGAAACGGCACATTCAGATTTTTCTGCATTCGTGCAAATTTATTATCGTGCAAATTTATAAGAAATTATCGTCAAAAATTCTATGTCCAGTTTAATTGCAAACGTTAAAGTATATGGTAGATGACAGCGTGGATAGTTTCTTAACACTAGAACTACCAAATCAGTCAAAATGACTGGTACACAATTTTTTCTATAAATTCTCCAAGTTTATAGAAGAGTCTTAGAATAAATATCCTACGACCATCTTAAAAAACATAAATCACCGAATCGATTATCTTTTCCGCCTCTTGATTCCTCCTTTTTCAAAGTGCTTAGTTAATATTTTGAAATATGATAGATTTAACGCCGGTAGTTCTAGTGTTAACGTTTGAAATAAAAATTTTGGACTATAACAGATACCAAGGTAACGCTAAAACTACCTGCATTAAATTTATTATATTTAAATGTATTAAATAAATTCCTCGGTGGAAGAGAAATCCAAAGTGAAAAGGATGATCGATTAATTAATTAAGATTTTATATGAAAGATGTGGAATATCTACTCTATGGTTCTCGTAACAATTTGGAAGTTATTTAAAAAACTTTAGTAACCGGTCATTTTCAACCCCTTGGTAGTCTCAGTGTTAATACACCAGATTCCGTCCTTCCAGACGTCACCAGTTTCCAGAGAGTACCGTTCCATTATATCCAGTTTAACCGCACATACTTAAACATTCACACGTACATGGACACGTTGCATTCATACGGCTTCAAACGCGGGCAAACTTCGTTCCTCGAAACAGGCAACTTCGGCGACGAACAGTCGTCCGGATCTTCGAGGAGAAAACCACGTCGCTCTCAAGCTGTCTCCCTTTCACAGGATGATCTCGAGATATACTTTAAGCTATTGAATACAAAAGTAGCGTTAAATCGCGGCCACGACACGAGAGGAAATTAAATTAACGCTAATCTTCAATACGTTGCTTCATCGCGAAGAATTTTCCAAAGTATAATTCGACGGTACCAGAATACAAGAGCACGAAGTAGAAATAACATGGAGCTCGCATCGACTATCTTTTCGCACGGTTTCTGCGTACTATCTATCGAATTACGGTCCTCCTTCTTGGTGTATGTAAATATCCTCGAGACCCTGGCAATCCTTGGAGAAGATAAAGGCACGTCAGGCACGGCTGAAACGAAAACATCTACGGATCAGTCTCGTACATCCGTAGGGTTGTCCCGTCTCTTCTAACCCTACACGAAACACCATGATTTATCTACGTCCTGTCCTTTATCCTTCCAGTGGAACGATCCTGTCACCATCCCGAGTGCGTGCCGCGGATCAGGAATTTCTTCCACCAGAAGGATTTATCGTCCTGACGTGCAATTACGCTCTCGAACATCCGGATGTGTCGGATTCACTGTGAAGCATTATCAGCAAAAAGATAATGTTCCTGGATTTACGTATTTCGGGGAATAATTCCGCGATCTGGATTGATCGGAGGATATACGATACCGAGTTTAACGGGTGGCATGAAATGTCAGTTATGAATAGTGTGGGATATTTTAAGAGCAAGCGGTCGTATTTTAACCCTTTTGTTACAAATAGTCGCAAATTCCAATTCGCTAGATTGAAGTCGGCTGACTCATTGCGAGTTCGAGTATTTAAATATTCATCAACCATAGTTCGTCTAATTTCTGTGATTATTTCGCCTAGGACTAACTATTTTAGGTGGTTTCCCAACCATCAATTGTAACAATTTTCATCTTTGGGAACCTCGCATCCTTATACAGGGTGTCCCAGGTTTCAATGTTCAAACTTTGTATATTATATATTATATTCTACGGCACTATATTCTCAGTATATTCTATGGCACTAAATAAGAAAAAAATGTTATGTAAACATAGGTCACATAGAGTTTTATTAAAAAGTTATAACAAAAATACAGAATGGAAGTAATATAGGAATAGTAACCGACTTACTGTCACTGCAAGCATTGGCTCAAATAGATCAGCAATATTTACATTCAGTGTGTTTATGTAAGCTGTGTTTGCTATAGTGAGGGACCAGAAACAAGGCGCTTGAGGGGTAATTTACTCTGATTCGCCCGACGGATAGCGACATCCCTCCCCCTCACGCATTTTCGATCTTGATGCGCTATTGGCCGAGAGACCCACACATTCGTTGCGTCGTCATGTGAACGACGAAAGAAGTGTTTTATTTTCGATCTCAGTTTCCAGGACCGACATGGCGGCGATAGGCGGTGCGAGAGCAATCTCCCCTTCCGTCCCAAGTGTCTTGTTTCTGGTCCCTCACTTTATCTGTGGTCACTTAAGATTGAAAGTAATTTTTGCAAATAAAACAGAATAGAAACGAAATTCGCACAGTTATATATTTGATCGCTGTCAATCATGTATTGTCAAGAACAGTGGACATTTTGAAATGGAGTATTAATTAACTGTGGAAGTGACGATGTCAAGTATCAAATACAATGATCTATTATATATATATAAGTCGGTTAGTATTCCCATATTACTTCTATTCTGTACTTTTGTTATAACTTTTTAATACAGCTCTATGTGACCTACGTTTACATAACATTTTTTTCTTATTTAGTGCCATAGAATACACTGGCAAAGTTTGAACCTTAAAACCTGCGACACCCTGTATAAATGTCCTTATTTACGAGTTATATAGTTTGGGAGAAACGTTCTAGCAAAGCGATCGCAGAACAAGGACAACGAAATACCAAAGATACTTAAACCATACGAGTGAAAAATTCAAACGTGTTTGCCGTTTCAGTTTACCAATAAATATACTCGTACGCGACTGAAGAAAATAAAAAAAACAGTGTTTATCTTGAATTACGTGTAGCTTTAACTGAAAACGAATCGATGCCGGATAACAGGCAGATGAACCGAGGAAGACTAACTAAAGCCAATCACGTTTGTTTGCGCCCAGCCGATGCAACCCTTCGTCCTATCGATACAATACAAACATGAGCAAATTGCTAGTTGTAAAGTACATCATCAAAATGTCCATTCTCTGTCGGATAAAGCCGTCAAAAAACTGAACACGCCGTTTGGTATTGATAACTCCGCCGTTTCTCCGCTGACCTGCAATTTTGCGAACACGAAACTTTACCTCGGACATTCGATAGTTCGGACAAATAATCCGAGTGCTCTCGGTTTTCATGAGTTTTTAACGTGGAGGAAGTGAAACGACACCAAATTTTCGATTTATAGTGGAAAGTGGAGCAGCTGTGAACGTGGAAGAAAAATTTTTCATCGGAAAGAAACTATGGACGTCTTGTCGGTGCTATTGTATGCCATTTATACTACGGAAAATATCGAACGATCCCCGACAGAAGAAGTGATTTCATTCCGGTCACGTTCGGCAAAGCCACGTTCAACTTGGTTGTCATTTGGTAAAAATGTCTGAATCAATGGAACTTTGTATGGATTCGAGGACACTCGTGTCGATTGCCGTCCAATATAGGCCCTGGCAATAGCTACGATATGGCTGTACAAGATACCGTTATACGTTTTGTTCAATCTTGGCTTTTATCTCCTTTAAAAGGGTAAATAAATAGTTTTCGGCATATTGCTTGTTGGATTAGTCTTTTGAAACTATTTGAACTCAACCTTTTTTGCGGACGGTGACGTTTTTGAATATTGAGATATAATCATTTGCTCTCCGATACAAAATTACCTTTTTATCAGAAAGTTAGACTATTAATGTATATAAATTATAAATTACTATTTACGTAATCATATTTCAACGGTTGCTTTTCAACTTTATAAACTTTAATTGTGTATACATCCAGCGATAAATTGTAACTAAATTTTTTCTCAGATTACATATATGCGTCCTTAACCCTTTACGGTCCGAATTATTTTTTCAATTTTGTAGTGAGTTAAATGAAATTAATTTCAAATTTTTCTATCATTTGTTATTCATTTCTGTTTTAATAATAACAGTAACTATAGATACTGACGAATATTTAGGTGATAGTACAAAATCATTATGAAATTGCAAAGTCGACATTAAATCGCTAGAAAATAAAATGAAGTAGAAAAGCTATGTCGAGTGTAGCTCGACATAGGACTGCAAAGGGTTAAAGGGTTAAATGTATATTCTAAACGTATCATCGAGCATGGATATCGTTATGTTTTAAAGTGCACTTTACGTTTATGGAAACTTTATATAAAATAACGGAATCCTTATGAGTATTGTAGAAATGTGGACTTTCACGATGGAAATTACATAAATCTTGTACAATGCAACATTTGTCTGCAGAAATTTCACGCGAGCTTGATGAAGAGTTTAACTTAATTTAGTAACTAAAATAAACCTCAAAACGGGTAGTGTTAAGTGTTTAAACAAATCTTATATCTCACCAAATTAGATGCATCTTTTCGCAAAATAAAAAGTGTCAACGTTCACACTGACCGAACAGAATGATAAAAACACCTTGCTTTAATTTTTTTAATAAATATTCCAGAAATTTCTAGCATTCTCTCGCTTTTAATTTCCTACGTGTATTTCCTAAAGTGTAAGTGATTAAATCGATAAAATAATCTTGCCCCCTTCGTTTCTTTTCTTCTAACAAATTTCTTTACTGTTTTTAAAACAAATTTGATTAATCAGTGGTAAATATAGTGTTAAACAAATGTTTAACAATTCTAAGGCTAATCTACAACATCCACCCTCCCCAATTTCCATCTCAAAATCAAGTTCCACCATCGACAGCAGAATCCCAGCATAACGAATCTCCGGCGATCCTCGAAAACTTGGAGAAAAAGATACCACGGGATATGAAAATCGGAGAAACTAATGAAAGAGCAAATTAAAAGCAAACCGAATGTGCAGGTCGACGGGGAAGAACTCGCCGCTGGTTCGCCATTAATTAAACCACCGAGCTAACACGAGGAAGCCGCAATGTACTTGGTAAATTACTAAGCAAAATTCCCGAGTCTCTCTTTTCATCTTGTCTTTCGGCCATGAATAACATGCCACAACCGAAGAGTAAATAAGTTGGCCAAAAGTGTTGCCGAGAAAGTCACCGAATAGGGAAGGATCGTCCTCTGGAAGTTGTTCGCTGTTGATTCAGCACCGTC
This sequence comes from Cerceris ruficornis, assembly GCA_963989415.1. Taxonomy (NCBI): domain Eukaryota; kingdom Metazoa; phylum Arthropoda; class Insecta; order Hymenoptera; family Crabronidae; genus Cerceris; species Cerceris ruficornis. Next base: position 10,222,702 of record OZ022523.1, read on the forward strand.
GGCGATGGTGAACACCTGTTACCACAGCTATCTTGAGTTTAATCAAGCCGGGATCCCGAAGGAACAGCTAGGAAAAGGGTGGCCTTCTGACAGACACGACGACGTAGGAAAGCTGAATTCAGATTTGACCAGCACTCGGGGGAAATACTCGTTAAGACGAACGCCCCGTGGCAATCAGCGGCATTAACATACGCGCATGAACGTTTGTTTTAATCGACGCTGACGTTCTCGGATTTGCATCGGCGGGAAGTTTGTTTCGAATGAAAGGTTTCGATGGAGCTTCGACAGTTTCCATGTAAAGTGCTTCGTTATAGTAACTGTGATTTGAATGTACCACGGTTAACACTAGATTTACGGGCGTGAAATCTGTTATATTGCAATATATGAAATAAGGACTTTGGAAAAAGAGGAATCAAGTGGCAAAGATGGTAATTCGTTAAGTTATTATTGTATTATAAAATACACGTGTAATATCTACTTTATAATTTCTTTGTAAATTTAAGAAATGTTTATAAAACAAGTAGGGACCCGTCAATTTGACGGCTTCCGTAAATCTAGTGTTAATTACAATTTCGGATGTTTGTTACGGAAAATGAACATAGGTTGGAGTCATTTTAGAGAGATTTTGTGGGATGCTTTTGAATATGTTACGGATGCGATCGGAATTTAATCATTGCTGTATAATTATAAATGAATTGGTTATTATGGACGGCTTTGTATCTGTGAGTTTTTGGAGAACGGGGAAAGCTGAATTACAAGTGCGGATAATGGTGCGTTGGTTGGTGAATGTTTGAACGATTTTGGATCGTTAATTATGGTATTACTGGAGGGATAAAAAGTGTTTGAAGTAAGGTGCAATCGAACTTGGGATCATTTTTCGAACTGTGTCAATGGCTTTTAAGTTTAAATCGGGTAAGAGCAAAACAACGTTCGACTGCTTTTCTAGGGATAAAAAGGACATTCGTACGAGGACCTCCGAGAGCTTTTTCTACCTGCGCGGTCCAAAATTTCCGCGGTCGTTGAAAAGTTTGAATTTCCCCGACCGAATAACTTAAATTAATTAAACCGTAAAAAGGACCATAATTTAATAATTCCGATATTTCAGTCACTCCAAAATATGATCTACCACACTTTCCATTATTAATAAATATTTCTAACGTACTAACGAATAATATGGACAATCAAAATTTCGAAAAATTCATCGATAACCTCGAAATTTCTAGTATTCGACCATTTATAGTCAAAAGTTAAATTGACAAACGAGATTGTACGTTGAGGATGAGAATAACAAATACCCAAATGTAATAGCGCTAAATGACAAAGTTCCTGAGTGAAATTAGCGGTAGTCATTAAAATCGGTCTTTTCCATTTGAGCCGATTGCGTTAAGTCGAGTGCAGTTGCTATTCATACCAGCAAAACCGCCGAATTTGTTTCTGAGTCGTTAAACGGCCGAGTCTGGCTGACTCTGAGCAATTTCTAATTGAAACGGGCCGCGGTCGCAGTTTAAATCAGCAAACTGCACCGAGAGAGTTTGACCCGTTGCCGGTATACTTGTCGTTTCCTGATTACGGAAAAGCTACTATTTTACATGGACGGGTTTCATCGGGAAATCGTTATCGGGCATAATTATCTCGAGCACCGGCTAATTCAAGCGATAGGACGAACCGCACGAGAATCAACCCTTTCGTCACGGGCGTCCGCTCCGCCAGCGTATTTTCCGTATTTTTCCGTATTTCAGCTGCGTTAAATTTATCATAAATGCATGAAAATCCGCAGTCTAGCGTTGAGTGAGTGAAAGTGGAAAAGAAAGATGGATGGAAATAAAAAAGCGCGTGCCGAGGAGGATGAGGATTAAGAAGAAAGTATCTGCAGACTGAAGAGCGAGCATATGCGAGCGAATAAGTCTGACAAACTATCCCCTTTATCTTATTTTTCTACTAGGCAATATATTAGTTAAAATAATTCTGGAAGCACACCTCAAGCAATCCCATACAATTCTCTAATCTCTGGTCCACCCAGTACTATATTTACATCTTAACACTAGAACTACCAAACCAGTCAAAATGACTGGTATACAATTTTTTCCAAAAATTCTCCGAGTTTCTAGGAGAGTCATAGAATAGTGATTCTACGTCCATCTTGCAAAACATAAGTTACCGAATCGATCATCTTTTCCACCTCTTAATTCCCCTTTTTTCAAAATACTTATTTAATATTTTTAAATATGATAGATTTAACGCCGGTAGTTCTAATGTTAAAAAATAATATGAATTTCATTCTTACAACAAATACAATCCATCCTTAACCCTTTCGTGACGGGAGTCGCTCCGCTGGAGAGCTCCCACTGAACCGCACCAAAAAAGTGTGCACGCTTCAAAAATAATTTTTTATTGCAACACTTTCTTATCGTGCAAATATTCCACTGTTGAGTAACGGAAAACTGAAGCTCGTCTCGACGGCCAAAAAGTACTTTGAGTTGGATTAACCCTTTGCACTCCGTTGTCAGGTAAATCCGGTGTATTTTTATATTTTTTTATATTATAAAACATAATTTTAAAATGTATACGCTTCTTTTCAATGGCAAAGCAAGATTTTCAATATTACACAGATGTGCATTCGCACAATTGTAAATAGTTTTGAAGTAACTGGTAGCTCATAGTACAAATGACTCGGAGTGCAAAGGATTAATCCAATACGGGTCAATATAATCAAGAGATACGTTACAGGCACGTTATAATTCGATGGCGATGATAGTCGGCGCCCGTAACGAAAGGGTTAACGATCCCGCTAACAGATTCGTCATTTTTCGAATGAACGTTTCGTTCGAATAAAATTTCCCGAGAAATCGTCGAACTCTTCTATTTTTAGACGATTATCCAATAGGCAATGTTTTTGCAATAGAAAATGAACGGAGGCGATTGTCACGATGCAATGAGTGGAAGTAATTGATAAGAGTCGTAAAGTGGAAAAGGACAAGATTCCGGACGGCGGGAATTTCCATTTGAAACGACACTCGGGCATATCTCTCGTAAAGAGACAAAAGACATTAGTGCAAGTCGGGTCGGGTTTAATGGACGTTGCCATTCGATGTGGAAAATGTTCGGAATGATTTCGGGACTCAAAGGAACGCGCTCGAAACCGCCTACGAATGTAATTAAAATGCCAATTCAATGAAAACAGTAGGCAGTTCTCCATTAACGAAATTGAAAGGATCGAGCCACGAGGAAGGACAGTGCTTCCAGCCGGGTTTTTGCACAGGCGTTAGTTCAGCTCCCGACCACTTCCCTTTTATTCGACCCATTTCACCGATCGACGACGCCAATGGACCCGATCTATCGAGCAGATTAAACCGATGGCATTAGCATCGGAAGAAAAAGTTTCGGGGATGCTTAATAATGAGGCAAAGCGTTGACCAGGCCTGTACTTGAGAACCTTTCAGAAAGTTTTAATTGCCCGAGTTACCACCCGCATTCCCGGCTTGCTTCCTTGCTGCTCTCCATTACCCTGATGAGGTTACTGATCAATTGAACGACTCTTCCTCTGCATAAACCTCCGACGAATTTTCCTCGTCACTTCTTTATGCCTGTAGACCGCGTTAAATTAATTCACTGTCACTTGCTTCCTCCCTCTGTCTATCGGTTCGGTTGCGTGCGATGTTACAATTTGTTTTTGAATTACAGTAATGATAAAAGATTGCGAGTTGTTTCGCACCGGTGTCTTGTAAAATTGCGAGGGAAATTAAAATCAATGAGCCATCATTTACAACGATTGAGAAATCTTTTCGGTTAATTACAGTCTCTTTCGAGAGAGAGAGAGAGAGAGAGAGAGAGAGAGAGAGAGAGAGAGCTGGTAGTCTTGTATTTAAAAAGAACTCCGATTATCTCTGTTATTTAAAAACTTCTCAATACTGCAACAGTAAAAGAAGTTCATCTCGTTTAACCCTTTGCAGTGCGAGAGCAATCTCCCCTTCCGTCCCAAGTGCCTTGTTTCTGGTCCCTCACTTTATCTTTGTGCATTCTGTCTTCAAAGTATCACTGCCGTCATGTTTCCACTTTCGGAACTAATTTGGAATTCTCTTCGCTTCTACATCAATTAGAAAAAAAATAGAGTTGTTTCCAATTCCAACATGAAATCCCTCAGTCCGTCCATCAGTGCTAAGAGAAACTGACGAGAAGCGATAAAGCATGGAGAGAACTGACGAGGCATTCTTAAACAACCGAGCCCAAACGCGGTACCCTTATCATTCTCAAGATAAATATTTCGACGTACAGTCTAATGATATGTACCTGCAGAATGAAACGCAGCCTGCCATTGATATTCCAGCATTGTCTAACTGAATTCCTGCGCGTTCATGTACCACGCCTAACAGCACTCGGCGGTCGACGGCGTGTCCGCCGTTGTCAGTGTTATCGAATTTCCCAGGAAGTTTTCGGAAAAACAGCACTGCCGCCGCGGCTACCGATTTAATCCGGAATTTATTTCGCTGGTCGAGCTCTGCCGTGGAATACCGAAAGGGAACTATTCGTGACCGAATATCCCTCGGTTGCAGAATCGAAATCATTGGCCCGGAGGAATATCCCCCGAGGCTGTCCTAGTTAGAATAATAATATCCTTAGAATACTCTGCCCGCGTGGAAATTGCTACGCTCGAATTTTCTACCGTGGCGGCCCATAAATCTTAATGCATTTTTCTCGCGGATAATCATACGATATCCGTATGCCAAGATCGGTCGTGCCAGATCGAACGAAACTATGACTTCGAAGGAGAGCGTCACGAATTTTCTTCACGTTCATGGTGGCAGATAAAAGCGACGGGATGAAAGTTTTTGTGACTGGTATTACTTTGGATCGAAGGGTTTCCGAATTTCTGTCATTACTTGGCAACTTTGGCAAAAAATTTGTTTAACATGTTCAATGCCATGGGGGTCACCGGTGACCGGCGCCATTAAATTCAATGTTTCCTATGACTTTTAAATTGTAATATTTACGAATTTTCTAATGCGTTCAATATCTAAATGTTGGCATTAAAAAGTTGAAGTCCTACTGACTATACAACTACTTGCGTCTCTAAGGTGTCTGCTGTGTAAAGATGTGACTTTAATAAAAAAAGTTTCACTACTGTAAAAATTATAAAACTAGCGAAATATCGGTGGCGCTCAACGTTTTAAAAATGGAGTCCTTCGTTTCCGTTTGTCAGATAGAATATTTTTATGGCTAGCATTACATTACATCGAAGGATTTTCGAATTTGTCAATAGTTTCAATAGTTTTTAGAAAACTTCAAAGTTTCCTATTTCGTACAATCATCACGAGTGTCACACGTTATTAAAAGGCAAAGGGTTAATTTCTATGGCAATTTAATCTAAGATCTACTGTTTGAAGTAGCTTCCTAATTTCGGAGGCTATGACTTAAATATCACCAATTTCAATTCGCACGTATTATTTAATCACTTATTTTTAAATTACACGCGTTCAGTTTAGTTTCTAGGCTACGATATTATTAGTTAATTTAAGGAAATCTATTCAGTCTCTTCCAAGACGAGTACCGATATTCTTTGGAGGCTTGTCCGGGATTAAATTAGTCTAGGACCCCACAATATATTATGTTACATCAAAGGCAACCTAAGGTCATCGAAAAAGTATTTTACCTTAACACATTGCATGCCGGCTAAATACCAGTCGCCAAATTTGTTATATTTGATAACGTTGCTATTTGAGTCACTACCAAATTTAAATGCATTAAGTGATGTACAATTGAAACGAAATAATACTGCCCTTTTTCTCCGCTTCACCGTTTTCCTCAAGACAGAATAATACAATAGATGATAATCTGCCAAATGCACAATCATATATTTGAAATCCCGCGCTATCGCGGGACCGGCGTGCAATGTGTTAATCGTAACGAAAATCCAGTAATGCCGTTCCAACAATTAAAATATCGAGATCGACGGAATAATCGACGAAGCTCGATATTGAAATGACAAAGCACATGGAACTAAACACGATATCAATCATTTTGATTTCAGCCTGTCCAGATTCTCGACCGGAATGGATGGAATTGGGTGGCGGAGGTGGTGCAGTCTGTTATGCGCCGTCACGTTTGGGCAAACTCGTCCTGCGTATCACTGGATTTCCAAGGGTCACTCAGCAGTATCATCAAAGTCAACAGCAAGAGGACAGTCACCACCGTGAGACCAGGCACTTATATCTCGGATTTCATCACCCATGGGACAGAGACTTGTGGAAAAGTTGGATTAAACAGGTAAGTCTTGATCAAACACAAACGCTCTGCGTTATGTCAGCAATGGGAATCATTGGGATTGAATTTATCTCGGGGAAACAGATCCCAATGTAGTCTTTCAGGAGGTGAATTTTCCTTAAATGACAAAAACATATTTTATAACGTTGAAATGTAATACTATTTTATTATACCGGGTATTTCGCCTAACTTGACCACCTTAACACTAGAACTACCGGCGTTAAATCTGTTATATTTAAATATATTAAATAAGTACTTTGAAAAAAGGGGAATTCAGAGGTGGAAAAGATGATCGATCCGGTAATTGATGTTTTATGAGATGGGCGTAGAATATCTATTCTATGACTCTCCTATAATCTTGGAGAATATTTGGAAAAAATTGTGTACCAGTCATTTTGACTGGTTTGGTAGTTCTAGTGTTAAATATATCACTTATTTCGTATGATAGAGAAAATGTCAGAGGTAGGAAATATTCTGTTTGAAATTTCCAATACGGTGGTGGGCCTAAATTTTTTCTCAAGATCATGTTTTCGAGATTTCAAGGCCATTGTATATGTTATTTAAATGGGACTGTATATTTGCACTACACAGTCTTATAGCTTATAAAAAAACGAATCCAACTAGGTGCAATATGTTGACCTTCTCGTGACCTTTAGCGAGAAATATATTTATAGAATTTCAAATGTTTTAAGAATATTTTCCACCTCTGACATTTTTCTATCATACAAAATAAGCGATATATTTAAGGTGGTCCAGTTAGGTGAAATACCCGGTGGATTACATATTTTATCTAAGTTTCTTTTTAATTTCAAAGTATGAACAATTGATTGGATGCAGATATAATTAAAATGTAGGTCCTACTACATTTACTAGGTAAAATGGACGGGTGATTGCGGATATTAATTGAGATGTAACTATGATATTAGCTCACATATCAGAATGTCAGATTGAACCGGTTAAACGGATGAAACGCATACGTAAGTCGCTTCAAGTCCGTGGAATAATTCCGGGATGAAAGGTAGACCAGGTTAATACGAAAAGTTCCAACGTTCAACACATTTCGGTAGATTAAAGAGATTGAATGAGTTACCAATTTCAATTAAGAAGGCGATTATAGGAGAGAGAGCCGAAGAACGTGGACGTCCAAAGGGAAGTCTCTGGTTCACGATGCTCGATTTCATTTCCAATTTAATTTTTGCAAAAGTTCACTCGAAACAATCAAACTTCCGGAAAAATATTCACCCCCCGGACCGTCGCTGCGTTCAGCGAGCTTGAAACGACGAGAATCGGCAAGGAAAGGGAAGAAAAGACTTGAGGAAACGCATGAAAAAGCCTTGGCGACTTTCCGTCGAAGTTTCAAAATCGAAATCAATCTTCGAAAAGGGCAACTGCCGTATTCCGAAGTCAATGTTTGCCAGACAATCGCAGCCGACTTAAAGTTTAAGCTTCCAGAAGTGAAACCAATTCTTGGAAGCTCTTTCAACGTCGGTAAGTTCTCGAGGAACGAACGGATCCTTATCCTTGGTGGCGAGACGACTGAATTTTGCATGACATCCTGGGAAGAAGGGCTCGTCCTGCGGTGAGAACGAGACCAAGCACGAGGCCGATGTAATATTTAAAAAGTATAAAAGACTCGGCCAGCGTTGGGGCTTTCATCTTCCCCTTACCTTTCATCCTCGCGCGAAGAAAGCTTTTACTTCATACGTGAGAAGACGATTGAGCTTTTCCAGGCCGGAAAGGAGTTGCTTCAACGAGCAAGTACGAAATATTGCACGTTGCAACCCTCGAAGATTAAAATGCACTGGGAAAAATGTAGAAACGCCAAGCGATTAAAAGAATATAGAACGTCTCCATCCTTCGTTCATTAACTCCCGTTTGACGAGAAGCGCGACAATTAGCGAGCTTTGAAAACACCGGAGAAAACTAAGCTCGTGCTGAATTACCGTCGGAAAGGATTCTCCGAGTGGTCCGTTTTATTTAAACGTCTTCGTGTTATTGCTTCTTTTTTTGTTCGAACGATCTTTAGCCGAGTTTTAATAATAATTATGCTTGGAAGGAAAGATGTTTGTTTCTGAAAGAAAATTACTTTTTTTCGTTTAAATATAGATGTCCTCGATAAATTTTCGGAATCGTTTTCTACAAGAAAGAAATTTCCTCGAAGGTTTTTCTTTGCTAAAGAAACAATCTAAAATTTCGACGTAAAACCATCCTGCTCCCATATCACGATTTTTCAGTATTTGATCAAGATCTACCAAGGAATATTCAGAAATAATTTTACCTTCCATTCTCTCAACTGTTTCTTAGATACTCGAGTGGATATAACTGCGGACTTAGCCACGTACCTTGATGGTTTGCACTTTCAACTCAAGATCGTTATCCAGTCTCTAATGTTCTGTTAGTAGAACCTTGGTTGCACAGAGGAATAGAAATTCTTCATTTTCCGATTTTCCACTATTCAACGGAGATCTGCCGAGTAATATTCATCTTCTAGTCTTCGAACATCTTAGTAACTCGTGTCGACGTAATCATGAATTAAGTCCACGTAGATCGATGGTTTGCATTTTCGACTTAAGATCGTTATCCAGCCTCGGGTGTTCAGTTAGCAGAAAGTTGGCTACACAGAGGGATACTAACGCCGCATCGTTTGTACGCGAGGCTGTGCGATATTTGTTTGAACGCGGGTCACCGAGCTGACTTATGGGATTATGTCCCCTTGTAGAGGGTAAGCATTGAGCCAACCCCTTACGGCCACTCTCCAACTCGTGCCGTCCCATTCCTTGAAAAGATACCGTCGATTCCGCTTGCATTCTGCTCGAACATCGTTCCTGCCGGGAATAAAGAACCTCCGGGGGTTCAATAAGCAGAACGCTCTAGAATTCAATCGGCATCGTCGGCCCAATATTTCATATTCCCCGATATTAGCAGTATGAAACCCGGTGAGTAGTTTCGCCGTCGAAGAAGAACCCCGAAGTAATGACAAATATCGATCAGCCGTTGAAACGACATGGGATAAAGATGGTTTCAAGATGATTCACGATTTTTAATGATTTTTCTATAATTTAATTCGACCTCTCGTTCACGAGAGACCGTCGAATAACGAAGGCTGTTGCTCAGCTTCCTTGTAATTAGTTGTCGGAGAGTTTTCACGACTCTTGTAAAGAAAAGAGAGGACCTTTGGTTGCCGTTTCTCAGTTATCAGGGATTTTCATACGCGTTATGTAAATCCTATCGGGGAAACAGTGTCATTAGGAATTATAAGTTCTTATGAATACAAACTGCAGAAACTCTTTCGAATAACAAGCAGAGGAAGAACACTGTATAATACGAAAAGTTCTCTTGAACGGGAAAGGCAGCAATCAGAGACGCGTAATGCTATTATGAAGTTGGAGTGGACGAGGTCTATTGAAGTCGCGAGCTATATCTTTCGGATAATTGGGAATTCTATTTCGTGTACTTAGGAATTTTAAGTATACCCTGAATACTTAAATATTTGAGATATCAAGTGAATTCGATTTAAAATCGTTTGGTATATGTTAGATTTAGAGAATCAAAATTAATTGACAATGTCACCGAGAGAAGTTCTAAAATGTTTCCCACTTATAAAATATTAATTCCACAAATAGTGACAACTAATCATATTTTTCTTGGCACTTTAGACAACTAACTGTTACCACTACTTTAAAATTTCAACTTAACACTAGAACCACCGGCGTTAAATCTATGATATTTCAATATATTAAATAAGAACTTTGAAAAAGAGGAATCCAAGAGGCGGAAAAGATGATCGATTCTTTTTGGAAGAAATTTTCTTCTTATTATATCGAGAATTTTTGGAAAAAATTGTGCACCAGTCATTTTGACTGGTTTGGTAGTTCTAGTGTTAAAATTATTTCCTAAGTTTAATCGCTCTTGTTGCTTACTTATTGCTTTCCTTAATAATTATCTCCGCCCTTCCTGCATTTAAATGCGAAAATATTGTTTAATATCTCGTGGTACAAATAGGTGCATGTACAAAGCCAAAGAGAGCGATTAATAAACATGTAATATAATTCGATAAATGTAAACGTTTACACGTTACACAAATTATTGCGGCCAATTACAATAGGCACAACTATTAACAGAACGTTTCACAAATGGCGATTATAGTCTGAATTAGTAACAGGAGGGTCAACACGCCGAATAAATGGACACGGTCAACAATAGTAGGGGCAAATATCAACAGGACGTTTCACGAATGACGATTATAGCCTGGATTGTTAGCAAAAGGGTTAAAAGTGAGATGAGAAATCGTCGTACAACACGGAAAATCGTGTCAACGAGGGATGACAGAAGATAATGTCGTTACATGAGCCGGGCCGAACAGGACAGTGAATTAGAAGCCCTGCATTGTCGATTCGCAAGCCGATGCAAATGAGGACAAACACGCACGGCCGCTGCGTTTTGATGCAGTTTAATCGAATCGCCGAACCAATAACGCGAATAGAGAACTTGACTGCAGCCGAGAATAGGTGTCCAGATGCTTCGGATACTGATTCATAACAACCGATTCAATTTACGCATGGAAATCTAGAAATCGTATCGTAACCATCGATTATTACTATAGCGAATAGAACGTGTCAAAGGTTACCGATTGCAACAGTTATTAACAGTAGAATTGTGGAGGTGGTCAAAATATCGGATTTCTAGTTTTTTTTTTAAGAAATACTGAAATGTATGGAGACGCGTTGCAGGAGATGGTCTGCGAATTTTTTATAATAAATGTATTGCATAATTCTTTCATCCCTCACGATGCCATTTGTGAAAAAAGAGAGAATCGCCGAGGTGATGCAACGTGAAATAATTTCCACCAACTAATTACTCCATTGAATAATAAAACCTTTTATCGAGCATTTCGCAATTTCGATAAAGCTTCGTAGGCGTTTAATTAAAAATACCAGGACACGTAAAAATACTGAAGTGAAAATACAGAAATGAATACACCGCAAAGAGAGATTCCGGTTAATTGAACGAACGAAATCGTTGGCGCGATCTTTGCACCGTTCTATCGGAATATCACGACTTTCAGTGTTTGAAATCACTGGGAAGAATCATCGTGCGAGGATTCATAAGCTCGCACACGCAACCAGTGATTTGGTAAAATGCCAGCTGTTACCACCGATGGCGTATGCAGAACAATTGATTACGTTTGGATTATGCACCGCACTGTTGCGCCCCTGGAAAATGATATTCGTCGTAAAAAGCGCGCGACAGCTGAAAAGACTTTATCACGGTTCGGGAGATAAACAATTTCACTTTTCAGGCGGCTAAGAATCGAGTATATTACTTATTACAAAACAAAGGGATAGTTTTTTTCAAAATTTTCGCATGAGAAGATTTGTTTAGCGGTAGACAATTCGACTTAACTTAATTTGTTAAGATCTCTCTAGTCAACTGATGTCGATTTAGTGTAATTTTTCAGGGGACTATCGTTAGTTTCACTCTAATAAAATATTATTTGTTAAAATATAAATAAAGATTAATTTTAAAAATTGATTTCATTAAAATAACGAGTTTAGAATGAAAGCGAAATTCTAAGAATTAATTGAAGCTCAATTGATGGGTGAGAAATACATTTTACCTGATATTCCAATAAGTTTTCAAAAGAAATCTACTTTGCTAGGAATTGGGGCGGTTCGTGTAAAGAGAAGAAAAGAATTTATGAAAAAGAATATTCAGTCCACCTGGAATTTATCAATCTCTCAAAGGTTAATTGATATTGATTTAATACAATTCTCTAAAACACCATCGGTAAATTTGTTTCGCTATAGCGTCACCCATTTGTCTCTAGCAAGCAGAAATTAATTTCCAGACCTTATTTCAATAAAGTATCAAATATATTCCAAGAAGGAACTTCAAAGGATCAATTCAAGCTAAAAAACCTAAAAAAAAATATAAAAACATATCTTACTCGATACTCCAACAGATATTTTAAAAAAACGTACCTCGTTAAAACTTCCCGCCCAAAGAAGTCCCGAAAATTAAGATAGAAGAACAAGGATATTAGGCATCTCAAAAGATAAAAAAAGGACTTTTCGGCATCGCGATTCGATTAGAGTCCGAGGAAGATGGGCAGAAAAATGAGAAAGCGTCCTAATATAAATCTCCGGCTCTCAATATCCTGTCAAAAAGAATCCGTTTGCCAGGAGGATCCAGCTGAGCGATTAATACGCGGCCAAAATCAAAGGGAATCTCTATCGTTTGATGGGCCAAATCCTTGGGTAACGTCGAAAAGATCGACGATTGAGAGGAAAAGACGGAGACTCGATGGGACGATGGAAGAACGAGGATAGGGGGTGGCGTCGTCGACCACGAAGAGGAAGGAGGGTCCTGGAAGGCGACGGATAGTAAGAGGAATTCCGAATGATGCAAACATTGGCCTAAAGGTACAGCCTGAATATGAAATCACGATGAACAAACTTTAATATCCAAATGTAGATCACGAGGGGAGACGGTGGTGCTATTGGCGACAGAGGAGGAGAATAAGAGGAAGAAGTAAGATAAGGAGCTCCAGAGTGGCTTTTATTTCTCCAAGTAGACATACTTCTCCGTTATTGGATATATTCTCGTACGTGGTACCTATTCATAGGACGTGGATCAATCTTCTATTTTTACAACTGGCATGGAAGTAAATTCTGGCAGGACAACCCCTTTCGACAACCCCCTTTCTTTTGTATGATTTTCTGCTCTTGCCCTTTCGTTGCTGTATTGCGGATGTGTACAATATCAACAGCCGTTAAATCATGGGCTGCTACGTTTTTATAAGCATTTTTCAAATTTATGGGGAAGCAGTACAGCGGATATTTCACGTGTATCTTATAAAATACAAGTTACTTAACTTAGAATTTTCTTTGTCACTTGATCCAACTGTTTTCAAAGTACTTATTTACATTTAAGTACATTAATTTACATTAAGTACATTCAAGTATAACAGACTTAACGCGCATAGATCTAGTAATAAACGTAATTGATTTCTTTGCGATGAGATCATTACATTTAGCGTATAAATATGATTAGAAGATTAGAAAATTAACGTGTGATAAGTGTGTATCATTTATTTTGTCACTGAATCCGCAATAACTCAGAATTATTTGCTAAAATAACAATCATATCCCCGATTTCTGATATAACGTATAACAACGCAATGGTGATAGCACAGAAATAATTTGATCGTATCGTAACCGACAGATATTTTTAATTTAATAGTTTTTGGAAAAATTCAAGATTTCCTATTTCATTTATCGCGTAACGAGTGCCACGCGTTATTGGACGGCAAGGGGTTAAAGGGGAATTAAGGTGAAGTGTTTATTTGAATACTGAAGTAATTAAAAAACCACATAGTGGTATATAGTGAGGTAATTATCGAACGGGGAAAAACGTCGTGTCTGTTATCAGAAAGTACTTCGAATTTCGCAAGTGGTTGAACACAGATGTGATATATTAGCCCCGGGCGTACTATGAATTATGAAGGAGAACTGATTTCTCTTCCTGTGGAACAACTAGTTTAACAGCTTTAAGCATTAGGTCTGTTCATTTTGAATTGCCGATTCACCAAAAGAAATTTGTGAAACTGACCAGGAATTAATTCGGGACTTAATTTAATTTGGGACTTTTTATTAAACATCTATTATACAAAATACTTCAAACGTCTAAAGATCGTGTTGAAAATTAAACCAATGATTAACTCTTGATAACATGAGGAGGACAGCTCCTAATCAGCTTTTCCAATTAAATTGGCAAAGATCAGGTGTACTTTTCCGAAATTATTGAACAACATATCTCTTTGTGATTCTGACACCTAAACCAGTAAGTCCTAATTAACATTCTCATAACAATTACAGCTAAAAAAATAAAAAAAAGAACGAACTTACTAATAACAAATTATTTAAAGCTAAAACTACCAGGACCGTAAAAAATAACGGTTGCCAATTTTTTCTAAAAATTCCCCCAAATTAATAAGGGGAGTCATGTAATAAACATTCCACTTCTATCTTATAAAACCTAAATTGCTTAATCGATCTCTTTTTCTCCTCTTCACTTCTCTTCTTCCAAAGTACTTATTCAATATATTTAAATATAATAGAAATAATGCCGGTATCTCTAGTGTTAACAAACTAAAAACATTAAATTTCTGTGCTAATAATTTTTTTATAAAATTAAGAAGAATACAATCGCATGGTTGAATACTATTGCCAATAAATAAACTGCAGCAGCAAAAGATTAAAAACACCCCTGATTACCCACAACGATAAAACTCCATACGAATATGCAAATCGCGCGAAATTCCGTGCGTCTGTTTTTTATTTCATTATTTTTCAAATACTTCATATCTATATCCAACATGTAGATACTCCTCGAATGAAAATTTAACCTCTACTCAGCGTACAATCGAACGGTTTAATCGTTTAATTCGCCATACAAGTTCAGCGGTGTGTACCTTAAAAATTAACCGGCTGTACGGAAACATAGTTTTGACAACCAACACTTTGACGGAACGTGGAGAGCAGGAAAATACGCGGGGCGTGCATTGAATAATTCAAAGCGACCAAATAACACACGCATCCGATCGATCCTATTTTGCGTCTCTGATCGTTGAATATTTAGCAATGAATTTATCCGAATCATGATCTCGTATTTCGGCTAACATCGAATCCACCGCGAGCTGCTAAAAGTACCCACGGCGTTTCGATCGTGATCACTGGTAAAACCGAAATCAATATTCCAGTAACGAATACCGCGACGCGTTGTGGCTTTAGAAAGGGAACGACGCAATTTTTCAAATATGACCTTGCGTTCGGGGTGATGCTTTGATGTCGATGAAACGTTAATTCCAACAGTGCTGCAACCATACGTCAGCCTAATAAACTAAATCGGGTTAGGAAATGTCGACCGTCGTGAATTGTAGTTGGACCTTCGACGGACGAAAGTACGATAGTAACAATTTATCGAAGTAGAATGCAGAATTGTATTTTTACAGTTCTATCGTTGCGTGTATTCTGGATCCTCGCAAAGGGGATTCGATCCGCGTTCAATTGCCAATTTAAGAGAGTAGCCTCTTGAATATTGAGCATGGTAGTTTTGAAGGTAATGGTTTTCTGTCTGATCAATTTCTTCGATACTCCAATTAGCGAGCGGTTTGACGAAAACAAAAGTTCAAAATATAACACCAGGTGGATTCTAATTTTATCAATAGGCAATATGAGATATCAAGTCGTTTAGTAATTAAAAGTAAGTCTAATTTAACTTGCTTCAATAGTAAGAGAATCTTATTTTATATAAAAATCCGAATTTGAATATCTAATGGCAAGGAATTCTTTAACACCGTACATCTGCAAAGGTTAAAAAAAAGTACCAAAAAAATTCCACGAAGTACTCAAAAGCGAAATAACTCGAAAGCCGTCGAAATCTCTTTCATTCATGAAAGCACTTAAGAGCTTGAAAAAATTCAAAACCACCTAAAACCTAGAATAAAATGAGCATCTACCCTCAACGTACAAAATAATTTTCACAACCTACCCAAAACTCCAAGCACAATTTTCAAAAATCACTGAATGCAAGTACCGCGACATCTACATACACCTACGTATTCGCCACACGAAAATAAAATTCAATCCCACTAATATTCCCTTTGGGATGCGATCCTTATTTCGCGATCGGTTCACGTGAACCAGAGAAAAAATTTGATAGAGTAGAATTATTTTCCAATTTTCTCCCGCGTGTCCGCGGGATCCAGCTCATCAACCATACGACGCAATAAATATCTTCATTCCCCATGGGATGTACGGGGGTGGGTGTATAAATCCATCTCGACGTGTAATGAAAAAAACGACGGTTCCTAGATCGGGGGCCTCGGTTGACGTGGCTTCTCTCGTGTCATCCGGCGTGTAATCACACTTTCGTTCGGAGAGAGAAGAGATATTCGATCAGCGACGAATCGACGGTACGAAATTCCTCTGGCTAGTTCCCGTGTACATAAATTTTTCCCCGCCATGTTTTGGCGAGGACAACAACAACAACAGGCAACGGTGGTTCAGCCGTGCAGCGTAGGAAAAAAAAGAAAGAGCAAACAAAACATTCGCCATGCGCGATATAACGAATGAGAGTTCTCCCGGTTGCAATTGAAAGACACGTTGCCCCTGCATACAGGGTGTGCTTTAACGCGCGAGGCGAACTTTACGGGGTGGATGGGGGATATAAAAATAGTTGGTCATTTTACATCCGTATTTTATGTATTATTCTCGTACGTTGTCCGTGGGATATTGAGACAGGCATTAATATGCCGGGACGGGAATAAATTAGAAGCGTTTTATTTCGGGGCTTCGTTGAAGTTGTATTCGACTGAAAAATACGACGGTGATTAGATCATGAATGAGAATAATAAAATTGTAATTCGAAGAGTAATATATATTTTTTCGGCCGGTTATTATTAACACGAAACCTACCGGCTTTATATCTGTTATATTGAAATATACGAAATAAGTACTTTGAAGAGGTGAAAAAAATGATCAGTTAAGTAATTTTTGTTTTGTACGATAGACCTAAAATATTTATGGAATGGCTGCCCAATCAATTTGGGGAATTTTTAGAAAAAATCTGAAAGCGGTCATTTGACCGCCATGGTAGGTTTAGTGTTAAGACTGCAAAATTATTGTGAGTGGGAATGGCCTTGAATACATGTTACTTTAACCCTTTGCGGACGGAGACATTTTTAAATATTGAGAGATAACCATTTATTTTGAGATACAATACCACCTCTTTATTAGCAAGTTAGACTGTTAATGTATATACATTATAAATTACTATTTGTTTAATCATATCTCAATGGTTGTATTCCAATTTTTCAACTCTAACTGTGTATGCAAGCGGCGACAAACTATAATTAAATTTTTTCTCAGACCACATATATGCGTCGCTAGTCCTCAAAGGGTTAAGGATTTTTTATTTTTTTTGTATGCAGTCCTTCCGGATATTCGATGAAAATCTTTCGAGCACTTGTTACTATTATACGAAAATTGTTACATGCGAGAGTAAAACTCGAATACGTGTCCCTTTAAAGGATTATTATTTTATCTTCTATATTGCATTCTTCAATTAAAATTTACGAAAAACTTTGGAACTTTTATTATTAGAATACTAATATCATTGTTTCTAAGAATAAATCTCGAATATATACGTTTCTCCAGAGAATTCTCATCTTTTCTCTATCCCATTCTTCGACAATTTTCATAAAAAATCGTCGAACGTTTATTATTATAATACTAAGATTTCTATAGAAGATTTCTATGCAGATTAACGGAAAAACTTTTATTATTTTCTACATTCAACTTTCAGATAAGTTTCACGTATTAAAGTACACCCTGTACGTTCATGCGTGCAACGCATGAGACTACGTACAGCACGTACAGTGTTTCTTTCCTAAGGAACAGCTTACTCTCTCTTACCAAGCGAAAATTCAATCGCGGAGACCCAATTAAAAGTCGATTTGCGAGAAAACGGTTCGTTTCTGACCCATGGTTCCTCTCAGACATTTTACCTACGTAACAAGACGAATGCGATGAACCTGCCCAAAAAATCGGCAACCCTTCCGCGAATTTTGCGGCAGGTTATTTTCACAAATCTCCATCCAATCCGAGGTGTAGAACAACCCGTCGAAGCCATGACAATACCTTTTGAAACACCCTGTACAAAGTCCAGAGTCTGCATTTGCGTCGCAGCTCGTGCCTCCTGTGTCGATGCATCATTAATTAATCGTATTCATTGCGTTTCACACTCAAGGGATTTTGGATGTACCACCTGAAACCAAAAGCCCTTGGGTATGGTGCGCATAACCGGGACCAGCTGCCATGGACAGGCATAAGATGAAATACGAATATCTGGCGGGAAATTAATCCGAATGCCAATAGCTGGCGGAGGACAGCGGTAAAAATGAAAATGGAAATAACGGCACGTTGCGATGTCGCGAAAAATTGGAAGAATTTCGCAGGGTGTTTCTGCACGGTGTCTCCGTAGAACTTCATAATAGGCAAACTGTGTATAACACGGTGGTATCTATAGTAATATCCTGACAGAGACAAACTGTGTGTAACATGGCGGGTACGTGTAATGGTGTCTCTCGTGCAAATAAACCGTATGTTGCTTAGCGAAGTCCATGGTATTGTGATTTAAGAAATTCTATTGTTAATTGTTAATTAAAAATGTGGAATAATTTCATCGGACTTACATTTTTTACCGTGAAAAGTTCCGGAGAATTGGGGAAAAAGTTTTAATCTTGAATAGCTGCATGTAAATGATTAAAGAAAGTTATATTAACTGTTCTTATCATTTGGAAGGTAGATTGTACTTGGTAAACGGGTCGGGAAAGCTGTAGAGTGAAATTTTTGAAACTTTAAGGACTTTTGACGTTTTTTGGTTGAAATCTGGGTCATAATTTGGACGATTCGGTAAGTTGAATTTTTTAGGGTATTTAATAAATTGTTGGAAATTGTGGAAGCACCTCAAGATAGACGATATTCCGTCTGGAATATATTCAACTTGAAACGTAATATATTCCATTTAGTTGCACCTGATTGTGCAATCTCCTCTTGTATTAAATTCTATGATATTAAAACCGCGTATTCTTCATTTATGAAGAAATAAAGACAATGTGGATTGTTTCGAGTAATTCCAATTGGAGAGGGATCCTTGAGGAAAACAATTACAAAGGGACTTAATTTATTCGCCGGCATTTTCACGACGATTTTCAACCTCTCTGTATCTCATTGCAGTTTATTCGAATGCACGATGTTTCGATTATTCCGGCGGAACATTTGTTTTTTGGGTCATCGTGCGATCTAAATTACGTTAAACTGCACGTTGCTTAACCGATTATTTAAAACGTATTCGTTAAAAACGGAATATTCATTGGGAAGTAAAGCATCATTACGTGATCGTTACATTTAATTATTAAACTGACGATTTTTCATTTTATTTAAATCAAACTCCACTTTTCCATTGTTCCCATCGCCGGGCAAATTTTAATATAACGCAAATAAAAAAATTAAACGTTGCGAATTTAAATAAAGCCGATCCATTGAATTCCTCGAATCGTCGATGATAATAGAAGAATTTATCAATAATCCTCGTCGTTGTTTTTCGCAAAACTTTTCCTACCGGTGAAACGAAAATGTTATTCGTGGACCATACATTGAAAAGTTATCTCAAGAAACATAAATGTTGAATGGCACATCACGTAGAAAATCGGTCTTTGAGAGTAAAAGCACTGCCCTAATTTCTCACGTCCTAAAAAGGGAGAAACCCTCGGGGAAGGTGAAGGTACAACGAAACGATGTAGAACGAAACGATCGGACCTGCGAGGCACTGGAAATTAAGGTTTTTCCTTTTTGACATTTAGCAGTAAAAACCAGGACGTCCAAATTACCGAGAAACTTTGAGACACTTTGCGATACCGTGAACGTAAATATTCCTGTCTCTTAGCTCCCTTCGGACTTGGAAATACTCCTGAAATAATCGGTATAAATTAATTCTATGAATAATTCACTACGTGTTTTCTGCATAACAAAAAGTGCATCGTGAACTTTCAAGCTCCCTTTACAAAAGAATCTCGTGTAACCGTTGAAAAAGCGACCCTTAGCAATGATTTGTCTCACCGAGATAATTGGAACCGGTGCAATTAAATGCATGGAAAAAAAATCTATCCGAAAAACGATTCCCCGCCCGATACTTGTAAGCTCGAACAATTTCAAACTTGTTTGAGAAGATATAAAGTTGAAACGGCGATTTCAGTCGTAAATCTTCGATTGGATCGTCGAAGTCTGCGGCTCCCTCCGAAATCCACTGTAAATCGCAAAAGTTTCTCCTTAATCGTTGAAAGGCACTTCGCAAAAGTTACTAGTTACAATTCACCCACTCTTCTAATTCTCCCTCTCTCTCTTTCTCTCCATCCCGCTCTTTTTTGTCGCCCTTAAAAGTCTTAACATCTCTAAATCTTGAATATAACACGAAACGTACGATTTCTAGAGTTCCCTTAGAATCCCGGCACCGTGGGATACGTAAAATGGTGGATGAAAGTGTACACATCGAACCCCATTGATGGAGCACTCGACAATTTTTATTTCCCTGCTTGTCCCGTTACATCGCGAGACTTCGCTACTAGGTTTTCAGTTTACCATTTTATTCCTTTTCCCCTTTTACCTTCCCTATTTTACGCAGTCACATTCTGTCTCCCGCCTTTATCCCATCAAAGGATTCTTTTCAAGAGGGGGTGAGTCGCGGACATGAGTTCACATGAATTTCCGCTCGTTAGTTGGGGCACAAAGAGAGGACGGAGAAAGATAGACGCATAAAAGAGAACCCCTTTTTTCGTCCAAATCATCTTCGAGGGTTCTTAAAAATCTCACGTAGTCGTACTTGGTATCGTCAAAGAAAAAACTCTAATTGAGGCAACCTTCGATTATCCGCGCGACACGGAAATTCTGGAAAAATGTCAAAGGGTTTCTCTAGTCTGGGTTTAATTGTTACGTTTGACATTATTAACACTAGAACTACCAAAGCAGTCGAAATGACTGGTACACAATTTTTTTCAAAAATTCTCCGAGTTTCTAGGACAGTCATAGAATAGATATTCTACGTCCATCTTGTAAAACATAAATTACCGAATCGATCATCTTTTCCACCTCTTAATTCTCCCGTTTTCAAAATGCTTATTTAATATTTTTAAATATGATAGATTTAACGCCGGTAGTTCTAGGGTTAACTCCGTTTTATCGAAAGGGTGAAAATAGAAAATGCTGAGGATCGATAAAGAAAGACTTGTTTCTCGATCTTTAACATTAGATCTACGAAAGCTGTTAAATGTACGGGTTTCTACTTTTGTATAAACATTTTTTAAATTTATGGACAGAGCAGTACAGTAGATATTTCACGTGTATTTTATAATACAAAAATTACTTAACGAATTACCATTTTTGCCGCTTGATCCCTCTTTTTCCAAAGACATTATTTAATATATTGCAATGTAACAGATTTCACGCCCATAAATCTAGCGCTAAAATTCTCTCAAGCAATAAAATATTAACACTAGAACTACCGGCGTTAAATCTATCATATTTCAAAATATTAAATAAGTACTTTGAAAAAGGAGGAATCAAGAGGCGGAAAAGATTCTCGATTCGGTAATTTATGTTTTTTAAGCTGGACATAGAATATTTATTCTAAGACTCTTCTATAAACTTGGAGAATTTTTTGAAAGAATTGTGTACCAGTCATTTTGACTGGTTTGGTTGTTCTAGTGTTAAGAAAAGGAAAATTAATTCTGCCACAAACGTTGTAAGTTACACTGACGTTATAAGATATTTCAAGACAATCGCAAGACATTTTTTTTCCAAATCCCTTTGTAAGTATCACACAAACGACTGAATCGTAATCAAAGGGACGCATCACGATTAAATGCAAAGACGTCTGGAAGCGCGAAAAAAATTCCCGTCCCTTTTGAATTCGTCATTTCACCTTCGCCGTTTCTCTGCGACGTTCGTGAAATTTTCATCGGCAACGAACCAAAGCAAAGCACCGAATAAGTGACTCAAGAAAGGTGAGGTATTTCTCGAGTGAAATGCTAAACAGCCGGACGAATTGCAGCAAAGAAATTGGTAACTTTATCTTGTCGTTGGTTCAATAAGAAGAACAAGCGGGGAAAGAAGAAGCGGAGAGGAAAACATCGGTGCTTTTTGTTCCACCTGATTTTCCAAAGCTTTCCGGCACACTGCAGGACTTTTTCAGGTGGAAAACCAGGGCACAGAGGGAAAAAAAAGTTGTGCAAGGACGGGTACGATAATGATGCTCTCATTACGGGGAATCCCTCCGCACCGGAGCGTCATATACCGGGTGCCCTATCGAAATTATTCCATGTTTGCGGTAACCTTGTACGCCATGCTTCCTCGAGAGCCTCGATTACGGAATTCTTTCTCCTTTTCCTCTCAAGCGATACTCTTCGATTCGAATTAACTCGAGAATATATCGGTGAAGAGGCTCTGTGTGCTAAAAAGAGCTACCGCTCTCCGCGGTAAAAAGAGTAATTTTGAAGAATATACAAAGACACGTAACTGATATCAATTCGACAAATTCGAAAACGAAACTAATTTCAAGAAATAAATGCTATTTATGATATCGTTTCTAAGAGTTACGTTATCGAATATTTTAATAATAATTATCTGAACGTGTATTACGATCTTTGAAAATATTTGAAATTAATATCGAATCGTTTCGTTATTAATCTCTGGGTAGTTTACACTGAATTAGATAATAGATTTATTTCAATAGCTATAAAGCAATGCCACCGGCAGGACGTGCAATCGGGTGTAAGGACAATTGAGTTCAGTTGCAGGAAAATTTAGTTACAAATTTCCGGTGCGTATTGCCGGGAAATTTGAAAACGAAACTAATTTCAAGAAATAAATGCTATTTATGATATCGTTTCTAAGAGTTACCTTATCGAATATTTTAATAATAATTATCTGAACGAGTATTGCGATCTTTGGAAATATTTGAAATTAATATCGAACCGTTTCGTTATTAATCGCTGGGTAATTTACGCTGCATTAGATAATAGATTTATTTCAATAGCTATAAAGCAATGCCACCAGCAGGACGTGCAATCGGGTGTAAGGACAATTGAGTTCAGTTGCAGGAAAATTTAGTTACAAATTTCCGGTGCGTATTGCCGGGAAAACACTTTAGCCAAAACTAGAAATCGTTTATGCGTGTTACCGCAATAATACGCGCAACTAATTAGGATACAATTGAATATCGTGTTTGCGATGTTTATGTTTAATTCTCGAATTCGATTAAACGACGTTACGATTTTTAAGAGCACTGTAATTACAAAGGCACGATCGATCACTCTACCATCTATTCATTTTGTAACAGAAGTGTTGGAAGTATTTAGGTTGCTTTTTCTTCGCGAATCGGAACTTTACACTTACCGTTGGAAAATTCTATTTTCTCCCGTACAATCGGAAAAGTGAACGAACAGTGAAATGGCTTTTAATCAATTTGTTCCTCAAAATTGGTTTACAGTTCTTTCCAACTTCGGTGGGAAGCGTAAATACGACGGAGAAAATGGTGTAAACTTCGATCGAGTTAATTACTTTTCAACGATGAATCCTGCCGTCTTGTATTTGCAATACAAATTTATTAACTATTTTACTGTTACTAGAGACATCTATAGGCGTTGGAGAAAGGGAAAAGAAGTAATTTACGTGTATCGCCGTCAAAGCAGCGATCTGTAAGAAAATTTGAAACTTGCGAATTTTCGATACTTTTCCTTTTTCAGCGATCAAACGAGTGAAAGAAAAAGAAAAATGGAAAGAAAAGTAGGATAATTAACAAGAAAAAGAATTAATAGAAGAAATGAAAGGACGATTTTCAAAGAGGTTTTCGCCCAATGTTCTATTTTCAAATATGTTTTTACATTTGAAAAGAGAAAATGTAAGATGTAGAAATCAGAAATTTTCAAAAACTCTTTCATCCGATATATCTTTCTGCCGATAGCGGATGCAATTTTCTTCGATTTATCTATACTTATGGAAACCTACTTTCAAGATTTTCCTCATTCTGACGCATTTAAAGCGACTAAACAATTTTTTTCTGGAGTCGACGATTCTCCATCGAATCCAATTTCGTTCGATTCCGTACTGCTCTTTTCTTACGGCCGACTTAAGCTTCGATTCTAAAGTTTCACCAGTCAAAATCTCGCATTTTCTTCATTCCGATGTTGTTTCAGTATCGAGAACCTATCGTCAAATGATCGTAGTTTCGAGAGAAAAAAACATCAAGCAACGAATATTACCGTAATACGGAAATGAATTAAACGGAGAAACTGGTATAATATTTCTGAGTCACGCGAATGAAAAATACTGCGAGTGATAAAACTTTCATGGACTCCTAGCATGAAATTAACGTCCGTATTTCATAAATATTCATAAACTGTGATCAAACTCCGACCTCTCGTAAAATCTCTTCCTAGATTTCTTGAAAAGGAAAGTATTCCAATCTTAACTACGAGCAGCTCTTACAAAAAAAACAACAATACGTTTCGATGATAAAATACAAATACATCGTTGTCATAATTTACGCGCAATATTTGCCAAGTTGGCGTGCTATTTTTTTCAAAAAACAGTATCATCGAATCATATTTTCCATCTGATTTTAAGATCGCTTAGAGCCCTTAACACTAAACCTACCGGCTTTATATCTGCTATATTGAAATATACGAAATATGTACTTTGGAAAATGAGATTTGAAGAGGTGAAAAATATGGTCGGTTAAGTAATGTTTGTTTTATACGATAGACCTGAAATATTTACTGAATGGCTGCCCAATCAATTTGAGGAATTTTTAGAAAAAAATCAGAAAGCGGTCATTTGACCGCCATGGTAGATTTAGTGTTAAAAAGAAACATTGTAATCTGCATTACAAACAGTTATTGGTAAAGAGCAAAGGGTCGACAATAATCTTTGTAAATGGCAATAATTCATCCCTTTCATTAATTCACGAGCCACACTAGCTGAGTAAGGCTTGCAATTTTTTCAAAGAACAGTGTCACCGAGGCATATATTCTCTCTAGATTTACGATCGCCTCTGATCGAAGTGATTGACCCCGTAAAGGTTCCCGTGGCCACGAAAGGCGTCGATCCCCTTTTTACGCCTCGAGAAAGCTCCGGTGAATTACGAGTTTCATAATTCATCGCGGAGTTCATCGATTTGAAAGCTCTTTCCTGGATTTCCCGACATACGGAACCGAGGACTCGTGGCTGTACTACTTCCACGGATTTCGTCTTACATAGACGAGTGGTACCGCCGCCAGATTGGAGCAAGAAAGCTTTGGAAATGTTTCCTTCGAGGTTCACCTCGTCCCCGTATAAAAATGTTAAGTAACGAGCTAGATCGACGGATGAGACGTCAGTTTCCAACTACTTTCCGGTTCTGCTCTTCATGATCGAGCTTGATCCTTCGAATATCTATTCTACTTCTTCCGTGATAACCTTCGACGCTAGGTTATACCTTACTTTTATCTCTTCTCTCGCCCTACGGCTTCTTCCGTCCCTGAAATGTCTTTTCGCGGACTTTGGACACTTGCATTGACGGTTTATTAATGCCGAAGATGTACATAGTACGTCAAGTTTCTTGAAAAAGCGGTAAAAGAGGATAAAAGTGTGTTATTTGCATGGAGAAGGTTTAACACTAAACGTACCAGCGGGGTCAATTGACCCTTTTCTGAATTTACTTTGGAACCGTATATTCATTGTTATTTCTTCCGCTCATCTGACTTTCTGTAAATTCTTATATAATCAGATTATTTAATTTCTAGCTTCTCATTTTTCTCTTAGCTTATTTTTTACCGAGAAAAATTCTTTTCATACCTTACGTACCACGAGGGATCATTTGAGCCCTTGTGGTAAGAATAGGTATATGTAAAATGCCGGTAGGTTTAGAGTAAAATTTTCGATTATCGATCTGATACTCGCGACATTGTGCCGAGAGGAAGATAATAGTAATGAAAATGCGTTATAAAATTACATAGACACTTAACTATTCTCCTTATAATAGGTCCTTCGAGTTTGACAAACCTAATGACTTTGATATCTAAAAAAATAGAACTTTAGACAGTCGTAACGCCAACGCAGAATTTAACGATAGGCCCTTCATTGGACAGAGTGCTCGGTATATTCCTTAGATAAAGGGCAAAGCCCTTTAACCCCTTGCCCTACGATTTCCTTTGCGACTGTGCGTGCGATAATTCAGAATTAAATTGCTAAAATGATAATATATCAGTGATTCCTGATATATCCTACAATTTAACGCAATATTAATAACATAGAAATAATTTTATTGTGTTGTGTTCCACTGATATTTTCAATTTCATTATTTTTGGGAAGCTTCAAAATTTCCTATTCCACCTACCGCATCACGAGTGTCACTCGTTATTATAGGCCAAGGGGTTAATGAGACGCAACTCAATAAAATTATTTCTATATTACTAATACCACGTTAAATTATACGATAAATCAAGAATTAGTGATCAATTCTTATTTTAGCAATTTAAAGCTGAATTATTGCGGATGCAGTAACAAAATGAGTTTTGCAAAACCTATGAAATTGAAAATATTAATAAGACGCAACGCCATAAAATTATTTCTATAATACTAATACTACGTTAAATTATACGATAAATCAAGAATTAGTGATCAATTTTTATTTTAGCAATTTAAAGCTGAATTATTGCGGATGCAGTAACAAAATGAGTTTTGCAAAACCTATGAAATTGAAAATATTAATAAGACGCAACTCAATAAAATTATTTCTATATTACTAATACCACGTTAAATTATACGATAAATCAAGAATTAGTGATCAATTTTTATTTTAGCAATTTAAAGCTGAATTATTGCAGATGCAGTTACAAAATAAGTCGTAGGTCAAGGGGTTAATAACCCTCAGAATTCTATAGAAATCTGCTCGATTATCGTCAGACGCTTCTTTCTCTTTCCCTTCGCAGTGATCCCTTTCGAAACAAGAGCAGAGGGTGGCTCGAAAACGAGTTTATCGCGAAGTGCGGTACAATGCTTATCGTATTATTCAAATATCGGTCTATCGCGTTCTAACGCGTATATCAAATATCTCGTACGGCCTCCGCGTCGTCGTTTTAAGCGGCATCTTCCAGAGGAACTTCCGCCACGTTTTTCGATAAAAGACTCCTCGCCGATTCACCCTCCTTCCTTGCTGTCTCGATTGCAACAAGACACGATGCTCCTTCAACGTATCCCCAGGACACTTTCTATATTTCCACGGATACCTCCTGCACCGTCAAATCGCTCTTCGTATTCCCCGCGGTTACTTGTCCGTAAATTATGCGATATCATGGTACACGATATTATTTCAGTACGAAATGTTCTTATCTTACTCGAAAGTTTCCCTGCCCTCGTGAAAAATACTTCTGGAATTTAACACTAGAACTACCAAACCAGTCAAAATGACTGGTACACAATTTTTTTCTAAAAACTCTGCAAGATTATAGAAGAGTCATAGAATAAATATTCTACGTCCATCTCAAAAAACATTAATCGTTGAGCGTTACACGTTATTGTAAGGCAAAGGGTTAATATTCTTCCGGTATATGAAGTGTTAATGTAACATCGGTTTTCCATGTACATTTACTGTCCATTGTTACGTCGCCGTGGTATTTGCACGAACTTTCCAAACGCTACCGATCGTTTCTTCCCCTCACCGATGGAAAACTCTTCTTCGTTTTGCCATGCGTGTCGAGAACGAATCGCGGAAAAACGTCTGAATTCTTAGGTATTCGTAATAAACGAATGGCAGAGCCAGGAACGCAGTTGCGTATTGCTTGTTCTCTTACTTGTACGAACAACTGGAGATTGGATCGACACGCTTCGCTCGTCGTGAAATGCAAAATGCGAGGATATAAATCCAGATACGATATGGCGGAGGTTTCGCGGAAGGGGAAAAAATACGGTTCACGGTGAAATTGGCAGTAAAAATGCCGAGATTCGGAAGATTTGAGCGCGAACGAAATTCGGTGCAGCGGGCAGAGTTTACGCGTGATCTGTTATGGCGAGAGAGCGACGAGTTTTTTATAGTGCAAACGCGAAAAAGGCTGGCTCTATCATTTTACGGGAATGTACGAGGATGTGTAACGTTGGTACGGTCTGTAAATATGTTTCGGTAGACTGCAGGATGGATTTTTGTACAGGGAATAGCGTATTCAAAAAAATCGGAGAATATTGTAAGTATCGGACAACCGAACCTTTACCATTCACGATTTATTTGAAGCTTCTCTCCCCCGGTGCACTGCGATTTTTCACTGGTTCAAATATTAAATTTCGATTAATATTTTAAAAAATACTCTGGGATGTTTGAACCTTAGAAACATATTTGTTAAAATACTTTATACCATGTATAAAATATTATTTCGATCGTAGAAGCATATTGTAAGAACCGTACGATGTTATTTGAAAAAAAAATCTCATTTTTCGGCTGTCCGGCGTTGTACCTTTTCGATATGAAAGATAAATGGAATTCGCCGAGGGAGCACAGCCAAAGTAATTTGAAACTGTAAACAAACGAAAATTTCGTTACATTTCTCGCGTGTCCGAAAGGCTACAAATCACGTGGGATCAGGCTGTCGGTTAGAGATTAAAAAATCGCATTTCATCGGCAAATGTCGAAAGATCGCGGCTTGATTCTGGGCCGCACGTCGAACCGAGAGTTCTCTCATTTTTCATCGGATTTAACCGCGCTAATCCGGCCTGCGGGAAACTGAAATCCGAGTCGGACTGTCCAGTCTTCGAGAAAAAGGCCGCGAAAAGCCAAAGCTAGGAAAACAAAAAGGGAATTGCGTATCGCCGGGAAAAACTTACGAGATGGACGCTCGTGGGAGGGGAAACAAACTGCCCCGTTGAACGATAGCGGTGCAATCGCGAGATTACATCGGAACAAGAACGAAATTTCCCGCGAGTTAGATTTTTTATCTGCACTGTAGTTTGAAAATGTGAAATGAAAATTTGTCGTTTAGAATATTTGTTTTTGCGACTGCTGAACTTCGAACTTTCATCTCTGTGACGAGCGCTGCGGAGTTTATAGTAATTGAGTCGCTCAAAAGCGAATGCGGTTAAGTCCATTTTTTGTTATATTTTCTGATTTTTGTAAATTTTAATAGAATAAACTTCATTCTATTAAAATTTGCAAGAATCAGAAAATATAAAAAAAATTGACTTAACCGCATTGGCTTCTGAGCGACTGAATTAATACTTAAATGAGATCGCCCATATAAATTTATATTTTGAATTATACCATAGAGTTTCGTTGCATTTTCATGATTCTGTAAACTTCATTCCATTAAAATTTACAAAAATCAGAAAAAATAAAATAAAATTGCCTTAACCGCATTGGCTTCTGAGCGACTCAATTAATACTTAAATGAGACCGCCTAAGTAAATTAGTATTTTGAATTATTCCATAGAGTTTCGTTGAATTTTCGTCATTCTATTAAAATTTACAAACATCAGGAAATATAAAAAAAAATTGACTTAACCGCATTGGCTTCTGAGCGACTCAATTAATACTTAAATGAGACCGCCCAAATAAATTTGTATTTTGAATTATTCCATAGAGTTTCGTTGCATTTTCATCATTCTGTGATTCGACTAGGATACTGTTTATAATTTGTAATAAATACTATTCATTGGAGTACTACACAAAAAGATTTTTTATCCGATGTGACTCTAAATTACATTATTGATGCATTCTTTATAGTAATTAATACTCAAATGAGATTGCTCAAATAAATTTGCTACTTTGAATTATAGCGAGGACATTCCTTTCATTTTCTTCTTTCTTGAACTTCTTGCCGAACAATAAGGACTTAATTGACATCCCACAATTAAATTATTATACCGAACTGTACCGACAATTTTTCTGGCAATTTTACTTTTAAAAGTTTCTTTCAACAATTTCATACAAAATAATAAATATCATTGATCGAAGTATTGCACGGAAAAATAATAATTTATCTCGCGTGAGTACGTTGCGAAAATTTTCGAGTTCCAACAGAAGTTCGGCTACAAATTCCACGAATTATGTACGAAGAAAAGAAGCGCCCTGTTCCACGGAATTGTGTTGGGTGTAATGATATATCATATGCGTGTAACATACGTTGCGGTTTACACAAGCAGTACGATTCCCATATAAAATTTAGGTGCAGAGCAAACGACAGGAATTTATCGGCGGTGTGCGATGCACCGTTGTAACGAGTCCAATTACGTGCAATCGCGTTTGAAAGCGTTGTAATATGAGTTCCCGGCCTGCGATCGCAACACGTTGGGCAGTAATTGTGTACTAATTTCCATATACCGATAATACATCGCGAAATAATAATTACTCAAACGCCTGATTAACACGTATGCATCTACGGTTGAAAGGAGGTCGACGATAACTCTGAAAGATCGCTGTTATTCCAACATCGCCGGAAAAACTTTAACTTCTTTGATGAAACTTGTAAGATTGACTGGTATCTCGAAGTGTTCTAAAAGATGCTTGCTCACAATATTGCACGTTGATGAGATTGATAGAAAATTCATTTAAACCTATTTACTCAATGATCATTGAAATTATGACCAAGTCTGCTTTGTAATAAAATAAAACTTTGTCCCTAGGCACACAAGGATCGTTAATTTGTTGCTCTATATCCTGATATAGTCTAGAAAAATAAATAGTTATTCAAATGCAAAGAAAACATCAGAAAATTAATTTCAACTAGCTGCCGCCAAATTGGAAAATTCATTTGGCTCACAAAGAGCTAAACAAGAAAGTTTTTAAATATTTCAAGATTGTACTAAAACACTGTATGATACAAGAAAAGCTCTGGATTAATAGAAAAAAAATGTCTGGGCTGTTTCTACAAAATCTCAAAGCTCTAAACAACCTTCCGCCAGAACGGCAAAGTTTTCCAACAAAATAAAGCGTGGTTTTAAATGCAGATATATCTGCATGCAGATATATGCAGAAGACACTCTGAAAGAGAATTTCCGTGAGTAGCAGTCTCGCGAGCGGATAACATAGTTGATTTGCGAGAATTTTGCGTCGACACCTTAAGTATCACCGAACTGGAAAATGCGAGATAATATTATCGTCGGGTTAGAACGACGTCGTCGAGTCTCGAGCGACAGTTTCCGGCATACACTGCTCTGGTAGACGAGCTCGAGAAGTTTAATTAAACTTTATTTACCGGAGAAGATCTCCGTCGGAATTTTCGGCTTTTCCATTGCAAAACGCTTAACGAAGTTCACCGGCGGAATATAAAATTCTCCGCTCGACTCGATCCGTCCTATTAACTTCGATTTTCCGTTCGACCATGCCGAAGATTTTTGCAATATGAACAGTGGCAAGTTTCAACTCGGTCGCGTCTTTATGCAAACAGGCATAAGTTCGCAAGTACCTTCGAGATTAGGAACTCCCCGGAAGTGTTCCCCGGACTACAAATCACGGTGGTAAAGTTACGAAAGTGTAGCAATGAAATTTTTGAGAAGAGAGATGTCCGTTGAGAAGGAAGATGAAAAAGATGAAAAGAGAATTACGTGGCGGTAAATCTACTTCATTTCTGGTACCGTTTACGAAAATAAGCGGACGTGGAGTTTCGTGATATACACCCGGGGGGAATTTCTATTTTATCCGGCCTGGTTATCTTACATTAGCCGGAAGGAAACAAAGTACAGATGGCCGGGGAGTAAAGGAGTTTTACGAGACCTTCGGCGGCATAGTAAACTCGCAATTTCAGGCAATTTTTCGCAATCAGTACCGTGTCTGTGTGTACACTCGGACGATTTTTACCGTGAGGGCGATAAAAACAATGGAGGAAACGGAGAGGACGGTGAATAGAAGAGAAGAAAACGCAGAAGTACCGAACCGTTAGACATGTGCATTCCAACGGTACGGGCACGCGAAATTGATCCTCAAATTGGTCATTAAGAACACATACGTGCATCATGAAGATTA
Source organism: Cerceris ruficornis (assembly GCA_963989415.1). Lineage (NCBI taxonomy): Eukaryota > Metazoa > Arthropoda > Insecta > Hymenoptera > Crabronidae > Cerceris > Cerceris ruficornis. The sequence goes on from OZ022523.1 coordinate 10,254,562, forward strand.
CACGATGTTGGAGATTGCAATGTTGGGAGGAATAAATTATGTTAAATTCTCGTGACTTTAATCTTCCCTCGATTTTCATGGTTAAAATATACCTGACTTCGATTTACGTTACATCGTCGACTGTTTTCACAGTTACTAAAAATCCCGTGGAGACTGTAAATTATAAATATCTAATTAGTCCTAACGCGTATGCTACCATAACTTTTTTACTGTAAAAACTGCCTATGTATAGAATATCCAAAGATTAAACCAAGCTTCCAGACCTTTTTCACTTTCAGCCACTAAATAAAAACATCTCGCTTTTGAAGTGATGCTTTTGTAAATGGGATTTTATATACATGGAAGCACACTTTTCTACAAAAAATAATTCCATCTTCCCCTCAATATAAATTGCACTCATAAAAATCTACTTTACAATAAAAACAATCAAAATCATCGTAAAAGAATAATCAATGAACCCGTGCAAAGCATATCATCCCGCATATTAAATAAGAAAAATAATGCAAGGGTAGTATCTTCGCTTCGACCTCTCTATAGAAAAATTAAAATAAAAAGAATTTATAAGAAGCGCGAATGCTCATGACATCCGCGGTTACAAATGTTCTTCAAAACCACAGAAGTCGCGCTGATGCTAAAAGAAGAATGAATATTAGAGAATTTTATTTTCATTTATAACTGACTATTAAAAAAAGGCAATGTATGTCAACATTAAATAGCTATGATTTTCAAACTTTTAATACTATGTCAAAAGCAGGGAATTTTAACCAAGTATGAGCCGTTCAGTGCACAAATCGATTAACTCCACTTTTTGAATTTTTTTAAATTTAATTCTCAAAGCACTTGATTGAATTCTCACTTTTTATGTTTAGAATAAATGTTCGTAATAATAACGATTAACACCATTAAATGACGAAGTTTGTTTAGCCATCGAATAATAAATAATTGAATTCAGAAGTCAATCTAATTAATTCCAAGGCTATTCCACCTTATTCATTTTGTACTTCGTTAGAGGAAAGCTAAATGCGATTATATATTCTACAATACTTATTTGTATTTATATTTTGAAGGGAATTTTGAAAAGAAGTATGTACTATTTCACCACGTTTCTCCACTTAAGCTTTTATGGAGTTAATCGATTAGCACACTGAACGGCTCATATATGGATATAATTGTAAAGAAATATGGATTATTGCAATTATTAGCTCGTCCCATCGTTAACACTAGAACTACCGGCGTTAAATGTATCATATTTCACAATATTAAATAAGTACTTTGAAAAAGGAGGAATCAAGAGGCGGAAAAGATTCTCGATTCGGTGATTTATGTTTTTTAAGATGGACATAGAATATTTATTCTAAGACTCTTCTATAAACTTGGAGAATTTTTTGAAAGAATTGTGTACCAGTCATTTTGACTGGTTTGGTAGTTCTAGTATTAATAATGTGAAACGTAACAATTAAACCCAGACTAGAAAAACCCTTTGACATTTTTACAGAATTTCCGTGTCGCGCGGATAATCGAAGGTTGCCTCAATTAGAGTTTTTTCTTTGACGATACCAGTACGACTACGTGAGATTTTTAAGAACCCTCCAAGATGATTTGGATTCTCGATTCGGTGATTTATGTTTTTTAAGATGGACATAGAATATTTATTCCAAGACTCTTCTATAAACTTGGAGAATTTTTTGAAAGAATTGTCTACCAGTCATTTTGTCTGATTTGGTTGTTCTAGTGTTAAGCGACAGTAAATTCGACCTTTCTATAGGAAAATGAAAATAAGAATTTATAAGAAGCGTGAAAGTTCATGACATCCGCGGCCACAAATGTTCCTCAAAACCACAAAAGTCGAACAGAAGAGAGGACACAGGGGAGATACTAGTGTTACCGTTCTTCCGGTAGCACGTGGCTGTTAAAACGGCCGAAATTGTCGGTTCCAGCGGAACGACGAAGAAGTTGCGCAATGGTAGGCACCGAGCGTGTTCTTCCGGTTTACGTGCCCACAAGACACACGACAAACTTCGCGACTCCTCAGTGATGTACCGACGGCAGTCATGAATAATGCCCTGCATCCGGCGACGGCTCTCCTCTTCAAACGAACTCGAAAACGAACGTCGTTGAAAAATCGCGCCGCGAAATTTTAACGATTCCGTGGCGATGAGTGGCAATCGGAAACGGTTTCGACGAACTTTAATCGCGTTGCTTGTGTGAAAATTAAAAAAAAAGGAAATTGGAGAAAAAGGGGAGCAAATGAAAATAGTGAATGGATACGAACGACGTGCGATGGTGGATGTAGCGATCCAGTTTTTGGAAGGTTTCGAAGATGTTGGAGAACGGAGAGGATTAATTACCTGTCGATAAAGAGGATTAATTAAGTGACTGTGAAACGGACCGGAAATTATTTGTAGTTGTTTGTAAAATTTAATGTGGATCGTGATTATCGTTATTTACGAGAGTTCCTGATTTAAAAGGGATTTTAATCTTGATCGAGTATAAGTCAATGATCGATGTTTGGAGTATTCTACGGGGTAATTTATTCGGACAAATAACGAAAATTTTACATTTTCATGAACTTAAACACGGGAAATTGGCGAGCTGAAATTAATGACTATACGTTAAATCGGATTATCGGTAGTGGTGATAAATAATTCTTAGTGCTCGTTGCTGAAAACATTTTCATACACTGGCGAATTATCAGGAGGAGAAGAAATCGGGCTCGCTGTTTGAAAAGAGAAAAACTATGTTCGATGGGGTTACGCGAACGTGAAAAATGATTTAATGCATCGATGGCAACCATGAATAATGCACTGCCTCTGGAAGGCACTTGAGAACGTCTTCGAATGTCCTCAAAGGCGACGTGAATGGTGGTATCGTGAAAGCTAAACTCTGTCATGATAATATTTTACTTAAATGTAGTTCGACTCGTTTACTCATTCAGATGCGATTCAATGCGAAAGAGAAAAATTATCTCATACCGTAAGTGAGTAAATTACAATAAAAAATTGAAATAGCACTTATAGCAAGAAAAATGAGAAATTCAAAAAATAAAATTAATGAAACATTTCAAGAACGCGTTTAAACATCAAGTCTGCGATCCTTCCCGAATGATTAGTTCGCAAGAATTAATCAAAGGATTGCAGTCAGCATTGCCAAATCGTGTGCAATCAGTAAACCAATGACGTATCAATTGATACTGACATATTTAAACATTCTTCCCGCTAAAATCGCAATTCCAAATGCAAATATAACTTCTTTCTTAGATTACGCAAGGCTACGAATAAATTTCATAATTTTTAAATAACGTTTTCGTCAACGTTAGTATTCACTGTCATCAAACCAACAACATATCAATGGCAACTGACATATTTGTTCATTCTTCCCGCTAAAGTCGCAATTCCAAATGCAAAAATAACTTCTTTCTTAGAGTACGCAAGGTTACGAATAAATTTCATAATTTTTAAATAACGTTTTCGCTATCATCCAGCCAACGGCATATCAATTGAAACTGGCATATTTGATCATTCTTCCCGCCAAAATCAGAATTTGAGATGCACGTACAACTATCTTAGAATCCAAAAGTGTCAATTCCAAATGCAAAAATAACATCTTTCTTAGGGTGCGCAAGGCTACGAATAAATTTCTTAATTTTTAAATAACGTTTTCGCTGTCATCCAGCCAACGGCATATCAATTGAAACTGGCATATTTGATCATTCTTCCCGCCAAAATCAGAATTTGAGATGCACGTACAACTTTCTTAGAATCCAAAAGTGTCATGGGTAAATGTAATTGTTCTCACATAACGTTCCAGTGGACGTTACTAACAGCTGTACTAACAACTGGAGGGACAGTTAAACTCACGACGAAAATGACCGCAAATTTGCAAAAGTCTCTTTACCTGAAATTTGCCAATTATCGAGCGCATATCCGTGCAACAATTATCGTACACGTGAACCGGCCAGCTCGTCAGACTGAACGCAGAATCCGTTATTTCTATTCGCTTATGAAATTCTCAGTCGAATGCGCTTTATCGTTGCATAATTTTCATAACCGGCCCACTATGGAGCATAGACTCGAGCTACATTAATTTGATTAGCGGGGGCAACAATAACCGTAATACACAGTTGAACAGAGATAACCGTAATTACGGTGCTCTCTCTTAATCACTTTCTTACTTCCTCCGGCACTCTCATTTCTCAGATAGTTAATTTGAGAGATTTTTATCTCTAACTGTTATTTACATACCCTCCTTTCGTCACGAGACGCCGAATATGTTCTGCGTCCAATAAGAAATGTAATTAATCATCTTCTCTGCGTGCTCGTAATTTATTCGAGAATAATAATATCATCGAACGCCAAAAAAACACGAGTATCAGGAAAAACAGTACTTTATCGGGGAATTAATTTGGAAAAAGTTGCACGTTAATGGATTCGGCAATTAATTGCCAAAGTGTACGGTCCGACAACTGAAAGATGGCTAGCGAGCAGCGGAGCCTCTCGATTTCAGTCGCCTATTCCCGTCATTTCGTTTTTGGAATCCCAAAAACCAGCCTCCTAAAGCAAACGACTATGCGGAGTGTTTTCTTTAGGAGATTAGGTTTGGACATTCCAAAAACGAAATGGCGGGAATTGGCGTTTGAAAACGAGAAGTTCCGCCGCTCCCTAGCCATCTTTCAGTTGTCGGACTGTACAGTGTTTAAGTAATCTTTTGTTTCGCCGAAGGCCCTCGCTTCTCGGAAAATCGTGCGAGATTATACGTCGACCTACATTGATAAAATAGTGTTCGAATAATTCGACGAGTTTCAAGATATTTCATTTTAATTCTATCGTCGGGGCTATGGCGAATAAGGAGTTAAAGGCTCGCAATTCTATTAGGGGGACCGGAAAGTAATGTCGTTTCTCCAGATATTTTGCATAAAAACCAATTGATTTCTATCGATCCGACACTGACAATTTGCACACTAGATGGCAAAAGGTTATTGATAACGAGGGTGATTACATCATTCATTCAAAATAAAAACTTGCAACAGATTTATTTCTCTGAATTTAATGTAAAAAAACGACATTACTTTCCGGTCCCCCTAATAATTACTGAGTCCAAGTTCACACCCTCCATCACCTCTAGGACATTTTTTTCATGAAATATGGACACCATGGTCTCAGTGGTTCGGAACCCATCTAAAGCAGTAGGTCCTGGACGAAAAGGTTACAGTGATTAAAGTCGGAAAAATACAAGAAATGTGCTCGGAATCGCAATCAGTGAAGACGAGATCAAATTTCCCGTTATCTCCGAGAAATTTTTATGTGATACATATATCATAGCCTCGGTGGTTCGAAATCCACCTAAAAGAGTACGATGACATCATTATAGCAGGACAATTAAAAAAAAATAGAAATAATCATGAAAAAGTTCCATGGTAATGAAAGAAATTCCTTTTTGTACGAATTAACGGCGAATAAAAATCGCTGAAACGAGATCCACGCTAACGCGACCTTTTTCATCCGGGTTCCAGTATTTCCGTGGAAACAAAGAGTCGATGTGATACGCGAAACTTTTTGTCATGTATTGAATGCCACTTTATAGCGCAGTGTCGCGGTGAAACTTTTCGAGCGTTACCAGAAAAGTTACTTCTCTCGTTAGCCACCATCGACGAGCTCAGACAGCCAAGACACGAAACTTCTCTTCTCCTTTTTTCCCTTTTTTTCTTTCTTGCCTCCGTTGTACAGTGCAAGGCACACGAAACGCTTCCCGTTAGTTGGAAACATCGTTTTGCCTCGTTTCCTTCTCGTTTTCACGCCATCGTAGACATGTGTCAACGAGTCGATACGTACTCGATTTTCTGGCAACTTCTTGCAACCCTATGAGTTTCGACTGGTTGAATTTACTGGAAATATTATCGCGCGAGTGCATAGATGAATTATGCGAAGGGATGCTTTAAAAGAGATTTTCAAATATTCATTATACGGTGGGACTTTGATGGATGGTGACTGTAGGGTATCTCCGAAATTGCATATTCTCTTGTCATAATTTAAGACGATAGTGACTACAGGATGCTCCTAAAACTGGGAGTCCTCCTTTAATAATTTTTTAATGTTAATATGTCTTTTTTTATATGTCTAATATTATATTTAATATTAAAATTTAATATGTCGATGGCGATTGTGTTATAAGATGTATGTAAAATTACAAGCCTTCTTCTAACAATTTAACTTAAAAGTGTTTGTAGAATATTTCTAAAATAGCAACTCCTCCTCTTCTAATAATTTGAATCGATAGTAACTATAGGATGCTCCTAAAACTAGGAGTCCTTCTCTAATAATTTTTTTAACGTTAATATGTCTTTTTTTATATGTCTAATATTATATTTAATATTAAAATTTTAATATTAAAATTTAATATGTCGATGGCGATTGTATTATAAGATGTATGTAAAATTACAAGCCTTCTTCTCACAATTTAACTAAAAGAGATTGTAGAATATATCTAAAATAGCAACCCCTCCTCTTCTAATAATTTGAATCGATAGTGACTATAGGATGTTCCTAAAACTGGGAGTCCTCCTTTAATAATTTATGTCGATGGCGATTGTATTATAAGATGTCTCTAAAAGTACCAGCCTTCTTCTAATAATTTAACTCGACAGTGACAGTAGGATGTCTCTAAAATAGCAAGTCTTCTAAAAATAATTTAAGACGATAGGTACTGTAAGATCTCCTTAAAATTGCAAGTTTCACTTCTCCTAATTTAAGCCCAAAGTTCCCTTCAGCAAAGCGCTGATGCTAAAAGAAGAATGAATATTAGAGAATTTTATTTTTATCTATAACTTACTATTTAAAAAAGGTAATATATGTCAATATTAAATAACTATGATTTTCAAACTTTTAATGCTCTGTCAAGAGCAGGAAATTTTAACCAAGAATTTTCCCCGGTCTACATATATATGGATATAATTATAAAGAAATATTGATTATTGCAATTATTAGCTTGTCCCATCGTTAAGCGTCAGCAAATTGCAACAGGCATACGAAATTCGGATGATTCTGGCAACATATATTTTAAATTTGTAAGGCACAAAATGAATTTTCACTTTAACTAGAAGCAGATTAAAACACAGCGGTCTGTACGCGTAAATGAATCGGTTCGTTAACATGCGCATGCAAATACATAATGATTATTTAGTGGCACTAATTACAACGTGCTTATTCCCGATGCAATTTTAATCTAATACGTATCTACGGATTTCAACGAGATAGATAAACTGTTCCTAACGAACCATTCGTTAACGTGATACTATTGCCGTTTCATTTCATCGTGCTCCACCGAGGGAATTATTTCAAAACTGTAAAATAATCAATCCCTTCGAGCCCTACACGGAATTGAAAATGTGGCATAAAATCACAATGTGATTTGTACGCTCCTGAATTGGTGAAAATAGTTGTCGTAATTCAATTTCTATTCAACTAACGAGACCATTTTATTACAAACCCAACAACACGTTAAATTATCTATTATTACACCTTTCACCATTTTCCTTCCATCGTTACAACGTTAACACTAGAATTATTGACGTTAATTTCAATATATTAAATAAGTATTTTGGAAAAAGAAGAGTCAAGGAGTGAAAAGGATGGTTAATTAAAGAATTTATGGTTCCCCTTTGAATTTTCAGAATTTTTGTAAATTAAAATCCAGACTTTTGGATGTCCTTGGTAGTTTCACTATTAAATTATCTGATGAACCAAACAAAGTAACACCAAATCTACCAGGGAAATTAAAACAACTTGTTCTTAATATTTTTAAAAAATTTCTAAAGTTTCTAACGCTGCTGCTCTTTCATCATTCTACATCTACCATCTTAAATGTAGACAATTGCATCGTTCAATTTTCTTTTCCTCGTCATTCATTTTCTTTCAACATTTGTTACGATTGATTGTAAATAATATCGTTCCCCCTGTATGTTATATCGATTGTGAGAGTCATAGTAACGACTCAAATTGTTTATAACAAGTTGTCAGAGAGTTCTCCATCGAATAGACGTGTAATAAATATAACTCTTTCTTTTCTAAAATATTAGTAGTCTTTCGATGCCGCGCCGTAATCGTAACAATATTTATTTATTATATTTAAATGTACCGCATCAATCGTCGGCAGTTCTAGCGTTAATTTCATTAAACGTTCAAACGATAAGGGATATTAAATTATATATTTGTTGCTATGGTCAGATAAAATAAGTTTATCGGCACAGGGCAAAAAAGAAACGTAAAAAAGAAATACGACACGGTCCGCCAAGATTACAAGAAGGACTTTTCTTACCGTGTATGAACTCGCGTGAAACAGACGGCATGAATCTTAGTTCCGCGCGAATGCAACTGCATTTTCATGAGGCACATACGTCGCCAACTGTAGAAACTGCATTTATCATTGATCGTATAATTCATGCTTACAAACTGGTGTTCCGCAATTTCGCGAAACTTTCCTCGACTATCAGTTCCGACCGGGGTACCTGAGGAACTTACGACTAGACTTAGGTCTTACATAAAGCCCAATGAAGTATCCTCGTTCTGTCATTGTTCTCGTTTGAGAATTCTTGATGATTCTGTACGAGACTTTGTTGATGGTTTCGATTACGGTCTTCTCAGATTTTCATTTTTAATTGAGAATATTGCGAGGAGTTGATGATAAAAAATTCTTGTTTGATCGCTGTTCAATTTTTTCTTTAATCACTGTGGATGAATTTGAAAAGAAATTAAAAGTATCATTAAGAAGCTATTGTGAATATTGAGTTAAAGACTCAGACTCCCAATTACTTGGCTCGAATTCAAATTCCCACCACCTCTGGGAAATTTGTTAAAATAATCATTTAATATAAATTGATATATGATAAATTTAAAATGTAAATTTGAACCATATTAGAACAAATATATATCGTTGACTTTTATAATATTCTCATTAAATAATGATAAGTTTTAGTTTGAAATTGTTGCAGCAATTACAGCAGTAGAAAAAGAAGTATTACCATAAATTAATAGCCTAATTTTAATATTAAAATTCACGCAAAAGATTTTCGACAGTGAGTACTATATTTCCATAAGGGAGAAAAATATAATTCGAAATTGAATTGCAAAAATGAAACAAAACTTTGAATCCCACGTAAGCATGTTAGGGCGGTGGGTGGTTTGCCAATTGTATTGCGTATCGTTAAATTTCAATACAATTGGGAATTGCATTAATGCAGTACGTGCAAAGCATTAGATATAACAAGCATTGTTCTGCTTGTTAGTACTCCTACCGACTGCTCTTATTATTCCAATGGCGAGAGCTCATTCAATGATTTCTTGTCGGTATTCTAACATGTTTCACTTAGTATCATCTCAAGAAAATATGACTTTAACCACATTTAAAAACCTTAGATTTTTTCTATCTTAAAATAAACGACGACTTCCATTAACATCTGATTTATTTAAAAATTTAAATTGACAAAACAATATTTTCACTTTGCAATGTCAAAGGGAGAAGGCACGATTGTAAAGCACGAATTGTTCCAACACTTTCATCAAAGAAAAACTTTAATTAACGATGGTAAATGTGAAGTGCAAATTGTATACAAGTGATCAACGATAATCCATGATTGGAGTAGTAATTTGTGATTGTTTCGAAGAAGAATGGTGCTTAATGGCGATTTGGTTGTTATCATGGAGGAACGTGATTTAGACAAAGACACCATAGACACGGACTCCTTGGAGTCCGAGGTAAAATACCCATAATTCTACTTTATTTGAATACTCTGGAAACTAGTGAATCGATGCTCTGCGGTTAATAATGAACGAAATTACAATAATTGTAAAAATTGTAAAGCAACATTTTTAAGGATCATTCACAGAATATACCGATAGTTCTACTTTATTTGAATATTCAAGAAACTAGTAAATCGATGCTCTGGGATTAATGATGAACGAAATTGCAACAATTGTAAAAATTGTACCTTTTTATTTTACAGGCGACACAGTTGTCATCGTGTCCAAAGCGATTGGATCTGAGCATCGGCGGTCTTTCGAGACTTCCTGACGGTGCTATAGCATTTCCTGCCATTGAAGAGCTCGCATTGAGTCAAAATCAACTGACAAACAAAGACAATAATCTGGCACTTTTGCACAGGTAGGCAAAAAGTAGAAAAAACCGCATGCCGAATTAACGCTAGAACTACCAAGGCAGTCAAAATGACTGATTCCTGATTTTTCATAAAAATTCTCAAAATTCATAGAGCAGCCATAGTGTAAATATTCTACATTAATTTCATAAAACATAACTTACTATATTAATCATCTTTTCCACCTTGTAATTCCTCTTCATCTAACATACTTATTTAATATATTTAAATATAATATAATAGATTTAAAACTCGTAGTTCTAGCCTCAATAAAATTCGTAAAAAAAGTACGAAGTAAATTAGTGAAATAATTGGCACCGTTGTAGAGATTAATTTGTTATTAAAAAGGATTGAAATATGATTAATTTTCAAAGCATTTTCTTTGCGAAGGTTTCCTAAACTTCACGCTGTTCACCTGGAAAACAATGACTTCAAGAAAATTCCGCGGGAATTACTGGAGCTTAAGGGGCTGACCTACCTCAATCTTTCAGACAACAAAATCGAGAAAATTCCTGCCGACATAAGTCAACTTATCAAGTATGTAGAAGCCAATTTCATCCAATTTTGTCGCGGAAAACATTCTATTCGCAACACCGCTAAAAGCAACATCCATAAAATTATTCCTCGAAAAGTTATAAAAAGAATGTTTCCATTAGATTTTTATCTCTCAATGAAAAACATTTTCGTACGCGTATTTTAGTCTGAACTGAATGTAGCCGTAGGGAAATATTACGAGAGTTATTTCTACTTGTGCAAAAAGTACACGATACGTGAACGTCGTTGCAGTTTGATTTCCAGAGGTAATCGAACTTTATCGCGTAGTCGAATTGCCACTGAATCAAACTGATTTTCGCACACCGATAATGGAAAATTATCCGTTAATTAATCGAGCCACCGAGGAAGATATATTATTTGTCGATTTCCTCGCATCCCTGCACTCCTAATCGACGATGTACCAATTAAGAGGAATTGCCTGCTTAATTGATAATTAACATTTAAACTCAACGGCAATTGGTAATACGAAAGAAAGGGTCTTGCTTTCTCTTCACTTGAAAATCTGCAAACGTAAGATCAATCGAAACTATGATAATATTTGTTCGGTTGTTTAAAACACACCTAAGACGGTGAAACCAGTTTTACGCCGATTTGTGGGAAAAATTCTCATAGCAATGATAACCGAAAAATACAAAAAAAAATATAATATTTGTTAGAACGATTCCATAATCTCACAATAAAAAGAATTATAAACGAAAGAAAAGAAACAAAGGATTATCCGCCTCCGTGCATTCTTCCCTAGAGCGTCATTTATCAGAAATTTTGGTATCAAAAAATCAGTGGTATCAATTGTCAGCATTAAATCACAGAGGAGCTTTACTTTCTCTCTATTCGAAAATCTACGCTGTTAAGATTAATTTGTAACCTGATCAGCATTGTTACAACGACTCCATAATCTTACAACATGAATTATAAACAAGGAAACGATCCAACAATATCAAGAAATCAAATATCCATCCAAAGAAATTACCCGTCTTTGTTCATTGCTCCCTGGAGCGTTCTTTATCGAGAGTTTCGGATAAGTTATCCAACAATTAGGCGCATCGATTGTCAGGATTAAATCGCACAAAACATCCGATCTAACCTCGCGATCGTAAAAGGGTCGTATAATTAAGGCGGAGATTACGTAAAGTTTCTCGAAAACTGCTTTCCACCGGCCGGAAATGAGGATGCCAAAGCCCTGCAGAAGAAGGAACTACGGGTGTGAGCACGAACCTACCGACACACAGAGCCAACACACACATCAAACACTCTGCGCAGACAGTGTTGATCATGTAAAAACACGTACAAAGGCGCATACACCTGCAACTGCAAAACCTAAGCCAACTCTCCACTTACCGGTAGAATGGAGTTGGGCAACACGCCCGCCCAGAAGTCATACACCGAGGCAGTGGCGCAGAAACAACCAAGGAACAGCCAGACCGCAAATTAATACGGAAATCCCCAATAATATCATTGCCACTTACTTTAATTAATACGAAACTCGGAGCAGATTTTTGAAATTCGAGTTGGCCTAAATGGAATTGCGACATAAATCTGTTTAACTCCTTGGATCTTTATTAGTGCAAAATATCAGGAAGTAAGAGATCTTTGTTTGGTAGAAATGAAAGAGCGAGGGATAAATTCTTTTCGTATTCTGGATTGGTACTTCAAAACGCAAATTAATAAGGAAATTCCCAATAATATCATTGCCACTTACTTTAATTAATACGAAACTCAGAGCAGATTTTTGAAATTCGAGTTGGCCTGCATGGAATTGCGACATAAATCTGATTAACTCCTTGGATCTTTATTAGTGCAAAATATCAGGAAATAAGAGATCTTTCTTTGGTAAAAATGAAAACGCTTTTCGTATTCTGGATTGGTACTTTGCTTATTGCACTTCGTTAATATTCGTTTTATTGCAATAGAACGAAATAATTTATGAAAGAGAGGTCTTTATAGATTAGGACATTATTCCATACATTGTCACAGTCTTCTTCTTACTGGAAATATTTCCTGCATTAAAATCAATCTCAAAAAATTAATTATTCTACTCGTCGAGAAAAAGCGACTAGAATGCTGCGATAGAGAAGGAAAAAGGGCAGAAATGGCGAGCAGTAAAAAAGAAGTTTCGCGGCATTTGGAGATTATAGTTGACGTAGGTTCGAAAATGCCGGTGTAACAGTGTCATAATGTCGTTATGATATTGTGAAAGGTGTCGTGTAACGTACGCGTAACGAGAGTACACGTTTTGCCTTTATTACGTGCACGTGCCATTAATTAAAGTTGAAAGTGCCGATCCCTCCTACTCGACCTTGCATTTTAAGTGATTTCTTTCAGCTTAGCGCTGCGTTGAATATTTCTCGTTTAATAGGGCTGGTCTGTTCCATTATTTATAAAAGGAAGCACCCAGTGCCTCAACACGGAACTAATCACGCTAATTACAAAAACCCAAGTGTATAATCTCATTAATATATATCATATTACACTCGCGAAAATGGCTCATCAATCTTATACCATCGTGCAAATTCATCGTAGATCATCATCGAACTCCAGCCCATGGAACGACTTTCTATCCTTTCGCAGGTTATTTGATACTTCGAAGATTACGTGAGTTCATTTTTGCATAAAAAGAAAGCACCTGAATTTTAATTATTATTTGTTCAACGTCGAATTTGGTTTTTTTATGTCGCAGAAAAAAACTACAGTTCATTTAGAATGGTTTATGATAAAAATGTGACAAACAAGCAACACTTGTTATTAGTTGCACGCATTAATTAGAAAATACACCCTTCTCTGTTATCCAATCATTAAATCCTTAATTATTCACAGTAATCGCGAACAATCTGAAGAGATTGGGTCTTTGCAGTCTTCCGAAGAATTACAAGTTTCATCAACTTTAAAATATCCAAGCAATTCCACAAATTCACGATTACTACCGTCATCGAGCAAAACAGAATGCCCAACTTTGAAATGAACTATCAAATTCATCTCTTACCACCGACAAACCGTTGAAACAACTCAAATCACCACCACAAATCCCAAACAAAATGGAAAAGGTTAAAAAAAACACTTATAAAACCAAAACTGCATTATACCTCTCCGCAACGAATCTTCTTCCGCCAACAAACCTCGAAAGTCCCCTAAGCTTATTACCCTCTAAAACAACGTTCTCAATTTTCCCAAAAACCCTTATCATCCAAATTCCCTCGGCCAAGACCCCTCGATCATCGACGTCCCTCGAGCGGTTCGACCAACACTCGGGGTCAAAGTTCATACCAAAACTGCACGTCGTAGTTGGTCGATCGAAAAGTCAAATTACAAAGATTATCCGGTGCATCGCATTTGTCCTCCTAGTGTACCGCTATTAAGAGGCGCGAAGATCCATTAAGCCATTCGAAGTTGCCGAAGCGAGTTTCGAAGTTCCATGGCGTAACTAGGCCGACGTATAGTCGAGTTACGAAGCGTTAACCAGTCGCTGGTTGCTGGTTGCTAGTTTCTGCTACACAACCAGGCCGCGACACGAAGAGAATTACCATAGCCTCGCTTTGTACACCACTAGCAGAAGGTAATCTCTACTCTGTTACGTCAGAGTGGTCAGCCAACCCATCCTTGGTCCCGGAGTCCTCCCTCTTTCTTCAAGACACGGACTACCGTCCTCGGAAATGGCTTGGCTTTCCGTGCTCTTCTTAGTCCTCGAAAGAGCTTCTTGGTGCGTGCACCTCTTGACTTTGTAAAACACTTCTTTTCCGATCGTGCTCGTCGTGTTTGCTATTCGTTAGATTGATTTCTTTCGAACGCTTCAAATCGGTCGTCGCTGAGACGTGTTATTTTCAAGTGTCTCTGATCGAGAAGATCTTGTGTGTTTTCTTTCCAACTTTTCTGTGTTTAGGATTGAAAATTATAGATCTTGCGATCGATGGAACTTTCATGTGATTCTGATCAAGTATTGTAGAATTTTTGATAATTATTGTAACGTAGAGTTTTCGATACTTTTGTAATGGACTTTGTAAGGGAGAATGTAGAGTTTTAGTGTACTTGTGTCGTGAAAATCGTTAATTCGTTGATACTGTAAATCGATAAATAGCTCGTAGGGGTTTCGATGGAGGTTGAATATTTGAAAAATGGGAGGGGAATTTGTTAAAGTATCAAGCCTGCCGGATAAAAGCCATTCAGGAATACTCGAGGAGATTGTCGAGATTTTTAAAGACTCCCTCGCTCTTTAAACAGTGTGTGCAGTAACCGAAGAATAAGGAATGATAAAGCAGGTGAGAAATAAGTACGTACTCGTGGAGGAAGTAACAGCGGCTTCATAAAGCAAGAGAATACAGGAAAGATAACTAAGATTCGTTATTCTGTATTCTTGCGCGCTAAAAGTGTAAAGTAGGTCGATGCACGTAAAAGAAGAATATCCTGCCGGCGTATTTTTACGTAAAACAATAAGTCCTGCATATAATGACGGAAAAAAAGTCGTCTTCCCGGGAAAGAGTACAATTTAAAATCATCATAACCGGCGCGGCTCCATAGGAATTAAATGCTCTCTATTCTCTTCCCGTTATTTATTTCATGGAATCAAAAAATTCCGTCGAATCATATTTAACTTTATTCACGTCGAATAATCGCAAATTAACTCTGCGTCGATAAAAATCGAATTTGCAATAAAAAAAATACGCGTACGTGATTGTTACGATAAATTTAAAAAGCAAATTAAATCATATCGAATCGCTCCTCATTCAGGAGGAACGTTTAAACGTCAAATCGCAGCAACAAAATGAATTTTCAGATAACAATATTTAAAGCGGTATATTAACTCCCATCGATTCACAGTAAACGAGATATACTTTTTGCTGTGTAAAAGTTAAAAAGTACGAAGGAGTATCTAGCGGATAATTACAATTTACGTAATTCGTCTATGTTACAACTTCGATTTTACTTTGAAAATCGAAAGTTCCTCCGATGACACAGATGTTTACTGCAAGGAAGGTTTTCACCATAATTTGAAACTTTCTACTCAAGTGCACATCCTGTAGGCGGCACATTCGTCTAGGTTCACCGATTCGTTTGTCGGAACATCGACAATAAAACGTGCATTGACATTAAGCCATGTTTCATCGCCGTAACCGATTCATCCCGTGCGATAAACAATCATTTCGTTTGATCGTACGCAACGGTGAAAACAGTGTTTGCAAAGGATGTTTAGAAAGAAAAGTTATTTTCGCGCTGTCGACTTAAAATATTTGATTTTTCAGAGTTTCATTGTACTATTTTGTTCATTTGTATTTATATCATTTTTTTTTCATGCATTTATTTATATACGTAAGTGAATATTACTAAAAAATATTTTAACTATTTGGCTGATAGAATTTGTAGAAGAGTTTCAAAGATACTGGCAGATTCTGATCTTTTGCTAGATTTTGACGAATAGAATCACAGAAGAAAGTTGTCTAATGTCATCGCGAGATCAGTGATGGTTTATTTATTTCTTTTGCAGCCTGAAAGAATTAATATTAGATCGTAATGGAATCAAGGAACTGCCGGACGAAGTCGGAGAGCTGAAAAACCTGAGAAATATTTCCCTCGTCGGAAATTACCTCAGCTATCCGCCGTCCTTTCTCAATATGCGAGCTCTCACTTTATCGGTATGTTTGTACGCCCCTTAAAATTCCAAATTATTTTCGCGATTTTGTAATATCGAGAATTCATAATCAGCAATGTGCGTTCAGAATCCGAAACGTTCGTTTATAAAACGTTGCATGGCACGTACGAAATTGATGAGGATTTCGAAGTGAATCATCCATGATTTCGCCAATGATACCCGCGAAATTATAGCACGATTCTAATTGATTTTCAAATTCATATCGTGTGTATAATAAATATTATTTATCAGCAACGATGGTAACATTTATTCTGCGCACAACACCGAGTATCATACATTGCGAAGGTATTATTGGAAAAGTAATACTAATAGATCGATCTTGCAGTGGTAGTAAATAATCGATTTCAGATAATAACGGGCAGATGTTCACAATTGACTTTGGAAGTAACATAAATCAAACGAGGCCAAATATCGTTCCCAATCAAAAAATTGTATTGATTTCTGTAATGATGAAAAGTCTATCGTTTCTGATATGTGCAGTAGCACGTTTTGGCCAATAAATTTTTAATATTCAATTTGTGAAGATGAATTAAATTTTTTAAATCAAATTTTTATTTGATTTAAATTTTTTGTATGAATCAATTGCTGATTCCGTTGATTGATTTAACGCTAGAACTATCAGCGCTAAATATATAATATATTTAAATATATTAAACAAGTACTTTGAAAGAAGTAAAGTTGAGTTACACCGCTTTCATAATAATCGGCATATTTTAAAGTACGTTTAGAGACTATTTGGAGTTGTTTTAAAATCACATTAAATTCACAAACGACAAATTTTTTTACAGACGTCACGAAAGCGTAATAATGATATTGTATAAAAACAGCAATATTCAAATTACAACTATTTTGATTCTTTTTAAGTCTAACTTCCTATAAAATAAAAAGTATTTTGTTTTCATTGAAAATGTGCCCCGGCTTTCACCGGGTACGACAAAAATATTTTATAGACTCTGTAATTGTTCTCCTAAACGGAAAAGTTTAGTAAAAGGCGAAACATTTCTTCGTATTAAAGGAAAACCAGAGTGACGTAATCAATTTGCAAATCTCTTCTTATGCACCACCGAAGACTAATTTCTTTCGAGCAATAGCATTCATCCTCTACGACACCTAGCGTTTAGAATCAGAGATTTAAATTCGCACCTGCCAAATAGAAGCTATGCCTTACCAAAGTGCACGCTGTATGCACACAATGCACACTTTCCTTGTATTTTTGCACGACAAGAAAGTCCTACTGCATCGGATGATTGATATATTTTTAAATAAACGAATCAATATTTTTCAGGATGTATTGTCGAAGGGAGATCATGGAAAAATGTACAAAGATGAGAAGAACAATCAGAATAATTTGTACAAAGTTAACTTGAGGAATAATCAACTAAAAGGGAATATTATTCTGGGGAATTATGGAGTAAGCGTGTATTTAATGATTGCAATTATTATTTATATTATTGTTAAGCTTCGATGTAACCATCATTGAAATACTATTTGAATTTTTTTTCTTTCTTTAAATCCAGAATTTAACTCATCTGGACGTGAGCGAAAACAGCATTGAAAAATTGGATATCAGTGCGCTTCACGAATTGAGAAGTGTCCGTTGTGCACGGAATCTCCTGACAGAATTAACAGTCTGTGGAAGAAGTCTTACTTCGCTAATTGCCGGGAATAACAGTAAAATCTTTCTCTAACAAACCACTCCGATAATATTACACGCATATCAATTCCCACGAATTAATTAACTATCGAATGTTTCATTATCGTTGCAGAATTAAAAAAACTAACCATCGAACCGGTGCCAATTAATCTCGAACACTTAGACGTATCGTAGTAAGTTGAAGTTATTTTCATTAACAAGTTAACTTAATATTCCGTTAGTGTATCACGGCAGGGTGCATTTTTCGAGCATGCATATTCGTTTCAGCAATAATCTCGAGACTCTGCCGGAATGGACACCAGATTTACCGGTCTTACGTGCCCTCTTTGCATCTCACAACGCATTAACAGCCCTTCCCGATCGATTACTTTCGCAACCCTCGCGATTGGAAGTTCTTCATCTACCTCACAACAGATTGCAAGCTTTACCACCACCGAGGAAACCGCTCAACATCGTTCATCTGACTCTCCAGGACAATGCGTTAACAGCTTTACCTACCAGCTTCTTTCCCAACACTGAAAAGTATGTATATCATATTTTTATATGATATAATATATCATATAACTTTATTGTATGATATAATATATCATATAATTTTATTATACGGTATAATATATCGTATAATTTTATTGTATGATATAATATTTCATATAATTTTATTATATGATATAATATATCGTATAATATATCATACTTTTTAATTTTTAATTTGTAATGGATTAACACTTTACTGATATAATCAATGTGGTGGATTGAGAATTTGACGAAATTTCGGTCGAAATATTTTCATTTGATTTTAAATCAGGAAGTTTATAATTGTTTTGAAAGATTAATATATTTTATTTGTTTAACGTAAATATACATTTTCTCTTCTTCCGTTTTCCTTTGAAATGTGTATTTACGTAGTATGGAATACCGAATGACCCCGAAAGATTACTTTTTAAGGAAATATTGAATGTCAGTGTGAAGAACTTTGAGTCCACTACTGCGTTTCTTTCGTCGTAAAATCGTAAATCACGCAATACAGTTATGATATAATTTCACTTAGGATGAAAGTTTTGAATCTCTCGAACAATCGACTATCCGAGCTTCCTTACCCTACGGAAGGTAATAAAAATCGACTGAACAGTCACACGTTAGAAAAACTCTATCTGACGGCGAATTGCCTGACGGACGCAGCCTTAGATGCACTTGCGAAATTGACGTCTCTGCGAGTTTTGCATATCGCTTACAATACTTTGGACACTCTGCCGGAAAGGTAAGACAAAGTCCAATAACTCGAAGTGAAGGTTGACAATTTTTGCCTGAACAAAGCCCTACGATTTTTCTACAGTTGCATAGCTTCCTGGAGAGACTTAGAAGAATTAATATTATCCGGAAATCGTCTTCAGTATCTACCGGATAACGTTGCAAATTTACGACATCTGCGCGTGCTAAGGGTGCATTCCAATCGGCTTCTAACTTGTCCCACTTTCAACAAGACAACGTCGCTGAAGGTAAAAATTCTTTTCGCTTTTTTTCGTATTTTTTCAGGTTTTAAATACTACGGTCATTTCGCCTAGAACTCATTGTTTTAAGTTGATTGCAAATCACCAAAGCTATGATATACATATCACATAGAAAGGCAACAATTACAAATAAGTTCAACAATTTAAAGCCAGTTATAACGAAGTCTAAGGTGGCTATTATATGTTACCTTTGATAAAGTAAACAAATAGATTTTTTAAAAGTTATAGACTGCTTTTTTGTTTTATTTTTTTAACACTAAAACTACCAGCATTATATTTGTTATATTTAGATACGTTAAATAAATACTTTGGAAACGGAGGAATCAAGAACTAAAAAAGATGATCGATTAAGCAATTTAGGTTTTATAAGGTAGAAGTGAAATATTGACTTCATGATTCCCTTATCAATTCGGGTAATTTTTCGAAAAAAACTAGGAATAGATCTTTTGATCGCCTTGGTAGTTTTAGCGTTAAGGAAACGTTATATTACGTACAAAAAAGACGCCGGAAGTGTGTTTACTTCTTCGCAGTTTAAAAAGATGTGACCCCCTGAAGGGTCAGATTCCCAATTATTGGATCAAAGTTCAAATCTCGTGGCTTAGAGGACATTTTTCCTAAATTATCGTTTAATATATCATAGCTTTAGATCTCGCGAAAATCTGTTGGTTCCAGGCAAAATGATTATAGCGGTTAAAGCCGGAAAATATAGAATGTAAAGCGAACTGAAGTTCGCCTCAATTTAAACAGAAATTACGGTCTTATCCAGGTGTTGGATCTTGCTCACAATCAACTGGACAGGGTAAATTTAGCAACGTTAGTGCCACCCCAACTTCAGTTCCTCGACATATCTTGCAATTCGCGGCTCCATGTCGACCCTAGGCAGTTCCAAGTGTACAGATCTCAAAGACCGATATCCCTGGTCGACGTATCCGGTCAGAATAGACCGAGTCTACCTTCTCACCCTCATCAACAAGAAATCGTTACAGCGGAGAAGGGTGCGGAACAGCCTTGGAGATTGGGTTTCTCCGAAACGGCGGGTTCCAGAGAAAAGTAAGTGAATTGAGATATTACTATGAGAATTGGGAATCAGGTATTGTTTTGTCGTTGGCAAATCTGTGTGTGCAATTTAGAGGACTTCGGTGATAATGGGGATGAAGTCAAGTAGTAGTTCTTTGAATAGAAGACTCGAGGTTGTATTACTGTCATTGCTGCAATACGATTTCAGCACACGCGTCCATATTTTACCGGAGTTTAACATTGTTCAATTTCCGCATTTGTTTATCAGAGCTATTGGAATTTAGAACTAATTTTAAATCCTCGATGAAACGGCGGGAGATTTTAAAATTGAAAATTTTTAAGATTCCAAGGTGGTAATAGATATGAAAAATACCAGGTTTTTCAACAGTAGAGACAAGTTCGAATTATTATCTAGCTAAACAACTTTTCACCGCCCCATCTTGGATCATCGTTGCATTATTCCACCAATTTTTGATTCTGTTAAGTCCCACTTGTAAATATCATACCTCCAATGATACAAAGCTAAATTTAACCCCTTTATAAAACGACCAAAGCTTTCACAATAAAAAATTTCAAAAATTTCAAAATTCCCTCAACTCTAATGATAATGTTACTTTCAGATTATACGTCTCCCAAATAAGAATGCCATCATTTTGCAACGTGGAAGGTCTCTTTGGTATATTCGACGGCGGCTCGAACCAGGAAGCTCCTAGCACGCTCCAGGAAATGATACCCCGTCTCCTGTTGGAAGAAAGAACCGTCAGGGAGACATCGAAGGAGTACTTGAAGTACACCCTTCTCTCGGCTCATCGGGAGCTGAAGGAGAAAGGTCAGAAATACGGTATAGACGCTACTCTCGTGCACATTGTTAGAATTCCGTCTCAACAAGGATATTCAAAAGTGCCAACGAGGTATTCGTTGAAAGTTTCCTCTTCCGGCGAGGCGAAGGCCGTCCTTTGCCGAGCGGCAGGTCCTTTGACCTTGGCACCACCAAAGAAACTCTTCGCGAAGAATCAATTGGGAAATGCCGCCATGTTCCCATTGGTCGTGCCCGATCCGATCTTCGAAGAAGTGACCTTAGAGGAGGACGATGAATTTGTGATCGTCGGAAATCGACGTCTGTGGGAAGTATTGAGCATACAGGAAGCCGTAAGGGAAGCCAGAGCCGAGGCCAGTCCTGTGTTGGCGGCAAAGAGGCTTCAGGATTTAGCGCAGGCTTACGGGGCCGAGGATAATTTAAGTATTATAGTGGTGAGATTAACGGGGCCGAATCAGGGCGACTTGGATCAGCTGATGAGAGAGTTGAGACACGCGGTTGGTAAAAATAGAGGGCAAAACGATGCTGGGTGTCCTTGCCCTTGCTGCTTGCCTCCGGTGGCGCACAAACCGCCAGGACCTTGCTGCTGTCACGCGAACGAGGGATATTATTTGAACGGCGTGCTGAAAAGTATAGTAAACAGGTAGGAATGCTCGTATCGTGTCACGCGAGTGTAGTTAAACGTAGCTAGATGCTTGGAATCGAGAATTAAGTGGACGTATTAATTGTTTCTGTTATTGAGTCATGCTATCAGTCAGAGATGGGCAAACTTTCTTACTTGCGGGGCAAGAAAGACAAATTTTAATTGGCTAATATAAATTATTAGAAAACTCAATAAGGACTCGATGAAATGCTATTTCTTTAAAGTGAAATTGAAAGTTCCTATACTATTATTTAAAAATAGTATGGAACTTCTAAGCGGGTCAGATTTGTCCCGCAAGCCTATCACTGCCATAAGTAATTGCACGTTCATCGATTCATTGTTTGGCCAATCAACGCTAAAAGTGCAGTTTTCCATCGGCCAGATATCGAACATTTTTAATTCGGGCGAGAACATATTTGGAATAATAACGTTAAATAATTGTTTGGATAAAGTTTAATATGCCCTTTGTGTCTTGTTTTAAAACACAGAGAAATAGTATTAATGGTATTGGATGAAAAAAAATTATTTAAACGTTCCAGAACGAACAAGGCACACAATGGATCCGGCAGGTATTTCAAAAATCGACGACCACCTCAAGAAAACGAGAGTCCACCGTACAGAGACGATAGAAGCTCGCCGAGTGGCCAGTCCGATCAAGCTAGCGATAGTACTTTTAAATCTAGACATCCTTCTGGAAGAGTATGGTCTGGAAGTGCCGCCTCCAGAGCGACAAACAAAGCTCGACAGAGTGTTCCCATGCACGAGAACGGTACGAGGAAGGTGAGGATTAATTGTCATCAGATCTTGTTTGTGATCAGACCTTGATTCTTTTGCAATCGGTGTATCATGAAATATGTTCTTTAGCTCATTAGAATGATTTGTATCACGAAATGGAATTTTCCTCAAATCTTTAACACATTGAATACCGGTCGAGTTTCACAACTTTGGTTGCATTTAACAGCACCGTTCACCAACGACCCCTGTGACATTGCCATGTTAAAGATGAAACATTTCCAATCTTTTATACCTATCTGACAAAATGCAAGCGAATAAATCGATCAGTTTTCTTCCTGCTAATATTTAGAGCTCATTTGACAAACTCATCGAAAACGTGGGAAATTAATGCATATCTTTAAAAAATACGACCCTTATAGCATTAACCCTTTGCACTCCTTAATTTTTTGTTACCTACCACTACTCCTTAATTAATTTGCAAAATATATAAAAAAGGGACCTCAGGGAAAAGCTGTATTGCAACAGAAACTGTTACTATTATATTATTATTATTACTATTATTTTAGAAATTGCGTTATATAAAGTCGAGCTAGTTCGACATTAAAATTGGCGTAAGACATGTAATGTCGAGCCAAACTCGACATAGAAGTGCTAAGGATTAACATGTTAAAGATGAAACACTTCCAATATTTTACACCTATCTGACAAAATGCAAGCAACTAAATCGATGAGTTTCTTCCTGCTAATATTTAGAGTTCGTTCGACAAACTTATTAAAAACGTCGGAAATGAATACGTATCTTTAACACTAGAACTACCAAACGAGTAAAAATGACTGGTGCACAATTTTTTCCAAAAATTCTCAAAGTTTATAGGAGAGTCATAGCAGAAATATTCTACGTCCAACTCAAAAAACATAAATGACCGAATTTATCACCTTTTCCGCCTCGTGATTCCTCTTTTCTCAAAGTACTTATTTAATATACTGAAATATAACAGACTTAACGCCGGTAGTTCTAGTATTAAAAAAATTCGACCCCTATAACATTAAAGTGTTAAAGATGAAACACTTCCAATCTCTTACACCTATCTGACAAAATGCAAGCGACTAAATCAATCAGTTTTCTTCCTGCTAATATTTAGAGCTCGTTCGACAAACTCATCGATAACGTCGAAAATGAATGCGTATCTTTAAAAAATACGAGCCCTCTAACATTAAAGTGTTAAAGATGAAACACTTCCAATCTCTTACACCTATTTAACAAAATGCAAGCGACTATATCGATGAGTTTCCTTCCTTCTAATATTTGAAGTTCATTCGACAAGCTCATCAGAAACGTGGAAAATAAATATGCGTCTTTAAAAAATATTTTTTCAGGTGTCGCCGTGTCTTCCGGCGCAAGAGGACGCCGTGTCCGATAGATCGGGTGCCCTCAGCGAGGAGCAATTCCGCTGTTGGGAGTACATGCTGGAGCAAAACACTCAGCTATTATTCGACAAGGAATTGGATACCTTAACGAGGACCCCATTACGCCGCGGTCAATCGAGATCCACTCCTCAATTAGGAAGCAATTTGCCTTTCCTCTCGAAGAGATTCGGAAGTGCCAGATCCTTTAATCCTTCCGTTCCACGGCCTCCCATGGTACGATTCGGCAGCGGACGAAGATTACTCAATGGCGGACCAAACGCCGCTTATTTCGGTAGCCTTCAGAGACTCATGCCTTACAATCTCGAGTACGATTTTGCGGTTATTCAGGAAAGAAGTGGAATGGACTCCTTGGAACAGGATGCTACGAGAATGCAACAATATTGGGGAGTGGCTACTACCGAATTGTAGTCAAGTCGAGAAGAGATTGTTAATACAATTGGCAATGCAACGATATGAAAATGGCGATCTGAGAATCAGAAAATATCGGGAGGTTTTTGCGAGTGAGAAGATCGATCGATAAATCTTCTTGACTTTTGTCCGGGTAAAAAGAAGGAGACACGAGGCGATAAATTATTAAGATACGAGGAGTGCAGTTCCACTCATTTCGTGGATTCTAACGTGGAGGCAATTGTCGATAATGAGATTGTTTGAGTGATTTGTTTATTGATACCGATGGCGGTGTATTGAGCAAAGGGTGCAGATAATTTCCATGTATCAACGGTGCAAGCAACTTTATCGAGGCTAATTGCAATTGCACGATAAAAAGATAGACATTTATAGACACGCCGAGTAACAAAGAGACCATCAGATTCTTTGTCTTCGTTGATCCGTACGGATTTTACTGTCATTAAGCGAAGATAAAGGTAGATAAAAGGATCCAAGATCATCGTCAATGAAAATCTGCCGTAATAATGTGACATTAAAGCGTTCTAAAGATTTTACACGAACTTAATCTCATTATCGCTCGACTTCCGCGTGTCGTTCGATCGAAGGAAACTCCAGGTTATTTCCGAATGACTTTTATCGCGTTCATCGCCGGCCAAATTCTTCAAAATTCAAGTATGGCGGATTACATCATTCCGGATTATACACTTCTCACGTAGAATCTCCATTATCATGTAAATAATCGCAGCCGTAGAGTATTAGAGGGATTCATATTAATCGTTGCCAAATTTATTTTTTTACGTCGCTTTGTTAATCTCAAGAGGACACTTATATAACGATAAGAGCAGAATTAATTCATTAGTCACGAGTAATTACGATACTCTGCCGTATAATATAGTATTATATTACAGTACTAAATATTACCATTCTATCGTGATATTAAGCATGTAAATAATCGAACATACAAACATGTATATAATCATTGAAAGCGTGTACGAACGTTCAATCTAGCATTAGAAACGACGATCGGGAGGATGATCAAAGTATTTTGTATATTATTCTAAGTAAGAATGTTGCAGCTAAACGTAAATATTCAGATAGATGGAAGTCTGACGAACGTTCAAGATAAACTATCGCAAAGCCAAACTAGGAACTAAACATTCATGCAGAGCGCGTGACTCTATTGACGTGACAAACAACACGATCTCATGCCGTTGCTGTTCAACGTGTACGAATGATTATTGTTACATATTGCAATAAGTTTCAAGCGAATCTACGCTCTTCGAAATTGTCCATCGTGTGAACCCTTTCATCCTACCTTGTGATTCAACAATATGCGCAAGGATTACGAAAAAGAAAGAAGAATAAAGAGATAGGTCTCGATTGTTCTTTCGAATTTTCCATACATACTGTGCTTTTTTTTGGTGTTTCTGTGAATGACATTTATTTTTATAACGACGAAAAGTATACACGACTACTGTACCTGAATCTCTACCAAATAAAACTATCGACAGGAATGACAATGGATTTCATTACCATTCGTTCAAGTTCGTTGGAGATAAATGAAGGAGCTTTAAATCGTATTATAATTCAATGACTCAGAAGAGAAAACGATGAACCGCATAATTGTTTTGTACCAACTTTCTCCCGCTTAAAGCGAGATAAATTAACAATCCCGTATTTCGAGACGGGGCTCGGTTATCTCTGTTTTCCCGTCGTCTAATTTCTTAACGACGGCCTTGATAAGTATTATCTTATTTGCCGAGCAGTATTCGAGCTTCTACACTACGCTATCGCATCGAACTCTTTTTACCGAATCGACGAAGAGAAAGATACGCGTCTAAGGAAAAGATCACAGATTCTTTTTTCACCTTCCTCCTTCGTAATCTCTTTCTCTTCTCCTCTCACCCTCTATTTCTCATTCTCCGTTTCTCTCGCAACGGGCAAAATGACGTGTTCGGATAGCAGCACGTGTTTCTCTAAGAATAGTGGGCGAGGTTTTGCTAACTGCTCGATAAATACAAAAGTGGACCTTAATAGAGTCCAAAATCCGAAGAATCGATAGGTTTATCTGTGCTATTTGTACGAGACTTTAAAGTTTATCTACGCTCGCTAAGACTTTCTAATTTTCTTCTTGCTACGGTTTTATCGATACCGGGAGCATCGTAAAAACGTGACGTAGATGAATGAGTTTCGTTCTTTGATCTTATGTTGTAACATTTACATAATTCGATTTGTAAAGAATAAAAAAGCGTTATTTGCAACGACATGGAAAAGTCGGGTTAATGTGTCGGTTCGGTGTCTGTATGTCCCCCACAAAGCACTCGAAGAACTGCTCGAAAAAACGGTGTTATCAAGATTTCTAGCGTGTTATATACCGTTATCACTCGTGCCTCTCTAATCCTTCGTAAATACGTAAACACCATATGATACTTTCTTTTATCTATCACGTGTACTAGTTCCAATATCAATTCCGCCAACGGCAAACAATTGTTTGTCGTCTCCGGTGACCGATAATTTTTGAAAAACAGCTGAATCTCAATTCTAATTTCGAAAAAAAATCTTAAGTCTTTTCTTTGATCGGTAATACGTGAAATTTCGGAAAGCTGCAGGAAATCGGCAAAGATACTGAAGCTTGCACGATTATATAAGTTTATATTGATATTATTACAAATAAATTCATAATATCGTGACACGAACGTGACAATCGGGCGAAAATTGAGGCGAATATTGCGGCAATCTTGATGAAGGCGTCAAAATAACGAAACGTATGTCATAAAGTGCTCGTAAATGTGTTCAACTCGTTAATTAGCAATTCTGATACAATGTGCCATCAAATAAAAGATAGGCGCACGATTTACAGCTATATCTTTCGCACCGTATAATTTGATGCGTACAAAATGCAGATTGTCAAACAATGGAAGACGACGGAATACTGGGAGTAATTAATGGTTTAATTGTAAATTATTCGCACGTGAATTAGAATTTTAATCGATAAAGGTATTATAATGAAGTTAGAGTCAAATGCACGGGTGGAGCGCGATTATTACCATAATTATCAGTACCTTTAGCCGATCACTGTAAACACTGTGCTCGACTTAGAATTTTAGGGTAAACATGATTCTGTTTGCGAGATTAGATCCCAGCTCTGATTTCGTGCCACGTAGAATACTGTACACAACACATTCTGGAAATAATATCTTTAACTCTCTTTACGTTTGTCTTCCTATTATTGCGATTTTGTAGAAAACAGATAAACATTCCAATCAATCAGGAATATGGTAATGCGAGAATTAATTGAGTCGAAGCACGGGAATTAATCTCTGTCTCTTGGAAGTTTCGAATTGAACGAGAGTTTGAAAAATATTCTTGTATTGCATTTTACATATTTTTACGATTTATTAATTGCAAAGTCAAATAGAACTGAAAGAAATACTTGGAAAAAGTGCATGTATAACAGTCGACTGAAATTCAGCTTATCCTGATAAACATTCGTATCCAATAAAAAATAACATAGAATTACGAAAAATAATTCTGTGTGGGATTTAACGAAATGTATTCTCCGATAAATAAACAGATGCAAAGAAAACCGCGCGGAATTACACGAATTTAAAAACTAATCACTGAATTCATCACTATCAGCTCAAAAAACAATATCGTGCAAAATGATTCGTGAAATAAAACCTCAACAATTAAAATATTTCCAACCACAATGCAAAGTTGCTCAAAATAACTTCCTTTCTGTAAACTCAAGTCCCTTGCATCCACCACTATCAATTCAAGGAACAGCATCCTGCAAAATGATCTACAAAATTAAATTCTAAAAACAAAAATATCATTAAATACGATGCAAAGTATTAAAATAAATCTTCCTTCTACAAACTCAGGTCCCTAAAAGCCGTCGCTATCAATTCAAAGGACAACATCCTGCAAAATGATCTACAAAATTAAATCCCAGAAACTGAAATATCATTAAACACGATGCAAAGTACTTAAATAAATCTTCCTTCTACATGCTCAGGTCCCTAAAAGCCATTGCTATCAATTCAAAGGACAGTATCCTGCAAAATAATCCATTAATTAAATTTTAAAATCTGAAATATCATTAAACACGATGCAAAGTACTTAAATAAAACTTCCTTCTACAAACTCAAGTCCCTAAAGTCCATCGCTATCAACTCGAAAGACAGTGTCATACAAAATGACCCACAAAGTTATGTCGAAGCTACGAAAATATTTCTAAAACACAAAGTAAATCTAAGCGCAATTGTCAGAGCTCGTACAATTCTAAAACGTATCGAGTAATCACGTGCGCACGAGGTACATATGGAAAAACAAAGGTGGTGGGGAAGACCACGTAGGATTTGCGTAACCCTATTGAAGCCCGATGCCAAGAGTCAGTAGTATCTCGGTCTTCGTGTACATCGCGTCGTTTCGTTTCGTTTCTTCTCGGTTTGAACATTTTTATTTCTCCGTTGTAATCGTGCGATCGAACGTTATCTCTCCTTCTTTCGTTCACGATGCACACGCCGGTTGCAATTACGCCAGTAAAACAACGGGTGGTGAACCTTCGCGGATAGTTTACTCCATTATGGTACCTGTTGTACGAAGAGACTGACTAGGTGCACGTGTTGAAGGAACTACGTCGCTAGTAAGATGATAAATTATTTTAAATATTCGATTGTTCTGTGTAAAATGACTTAACTTCACGTGTAAGTCAATTCTGTGAGGTCAAGGTGTGTTCGAGATTTTTTTTTAAATAGTTGAAGATCAAGCTCGTCGAAGATTTATAATTAAAATTCGCTGTTTGAATTGGGAATGAATTCTACGGTGAATAAAACTTTCGCATCAATTATTAACGGGTGATATGTGAAATATTGCAGATGTTTCCGTCACTGGAATTCAATTGTACAGAGTAGAGTGTATATACTTCTTTTTATATTAATCTTATTCGAAAGTTGTAGATTCTTTTACGAAATATGTGGGAAGATTATCTGTAAAAGTACTTTTTCCCAGCTGCTTATAAAAAATGGATTAATTACAAGAGCTGAAAATTGCAAAGTATAGCGAAACTGAAATACAATTTTGTAAAGTATTTGTGCATATACACTTTCGTATAATACTTTTATTTAAACTTGCTAACTTGAATGAAGGAATATCCGGGAAGATTATTTCATTAATTATAACAGCTATAAATTATAAATTGTAGCAATTAATACTTATTCAACGACCTCTCATTGCATGCTATTTGAAACAATAGTGACAGTGACGAAACATGTGGGTGCAGATATCACGTGTGATAGTTTGCGCGCCCCAAAATGAATTTGCAATTCAACGACACTCGACGGCGTCAAAGAAACACTCTTCTATCGAGGCACACAGTGTAAGACTGTTTTATCAAAATTTTTTTTACTCCCTGCTGGGTGAAAACCGACGAGACAAGTCTGTCGTGCATTTCTTATCGCGAAATAAAGACTCCACACATGTGCGAATTCACGCTTTATTAAGTATTGAAAATAAACCGAAGAATGATTTTCTTTCGTGTTCCGTGCACCAGCGGAAGATTGCACTTTACTTCCACGTTTATGTCGAACATGTTAA
This sequence comes from Cerceris ruficornis, assembly GCA_963989415.1. NCBI lineage: Eukaryota > Metazoa > Arthropoda > Insecta > Hymenoptera > Crabronidae > Cerceris > Cerceris ruficornis. The sequence goes on from OZ022523.1 coordinate 10,284,686, forward strand.
ATAAGTTTTCCTCGAGAATGTGTAACACTCTTTGCCCGTTCCAATTTTTACTCTTATCGTATTATCCATTTACTTATCCCAAAACCATAAACGATGGACGAATGAGACTCTGAGACAGTGAAATAAAGAAATTCCTTTCATTTCGACTCCAAAGTCCACGACTTCGATGCATTATTCATTTTTTCTTGAAGACGTTTCTTCGTCAATTTGAATAGAACGTATTATCGCTAGGATGTTTTACAAGATGAAGAAATCTTGCTTTCAAAGCTTCAGTATAACGTGTAAATTAATGTGTTATGGCATGCAATGTTCACTCCTGGCTGTTTTGCAATTTCATGTATGGAAATATCATAATGAACGATCATTCAGCACGGCGATTATTAATTCACGTCATAAAACGAAATATGTGTTTGTAATGGTGCTGAAGTAAACATCTTTCAGTGATAATCGTAAACAAGGATGGACGGAAACGCACATTGCATTTTCCGCAAAGTTTAATGATTTGATGTGTGAAGTCTTGAGAGAATTTTTAATAATATATTCCAGCTCTTGACAGACCTTTCAAGGATATATTTTAATTGTTGGAAGAACATTCAGGAATATATTTGAACTCTCGAGGAAGGAGAAAATATTTAAACGATAGATTAATTAGTCGAAAATCGAGACGATAACGAGGATACGATAGAGAATGATGTAGCAATTGCGAACTTCGAATTCTGCAGATATATACGAAACTTTCTTGCACGGACTTTGCAACGTGTATTCATGGTGAATTCGATGAACGATCGCAGCTGATAGTCGCAAATAAATTTCCTCGGTTTTTGCGTCAGCTGACTGCCACGATAACGCACGTAATTCTTTGAGGAGCTTCAGAGTCTTGTATTTTTTTAATTGCAACGTTTGCTGTATAATCTCTCATGGAATTTGTTTCTTCTTTGGATGCCTCTTCAATGACTCGATGGAATCTCAAAAAATTGCAATCCGTAACGAGGAATTTTTCAATGCATTCGTTATTGCTGACGTAGTGTTAAGTTTCGCCATATATACAGAGAGGAAATCCAGAGTTTTTAACTTTAATCTATGCGATAGAATAATTGCAGTATTTTTAGATAGGCTAAAAAGTCAGTACTTCCGTATCGCCTTATTTTGTACCTGTAATTTTGTTTTTAATAGTTACATTTATTTCGTCGATGGCCTGCATTTATTTCATCCGCAGCCATGTCATAGACAACGGTTAATTAGGAATGCTTTAAAATTTAATTAACCTAGTCCGTAGTCATGTCGTAGGTATGTGTTAATGAGAAATGTTTTAAAATTAAATTTATTTAATCCGCAGTCATGTCATAGACATTAGTTAATTAAAAATGTTTTAAAATTAAATTTATTTAATTCGTAAGCATACCATAGACACAGGTTGATTAGAAATGTTTCAAAATTAAATTTATTTAATTCGTAAGCATGTCATAGACACAGGTTGATTAGAAATGTTTCAAAATTAAATTTATTTAATCCGCAGTCACGTCATAGACATTAGTTAATTAAAAATGTTTTAAAATTAAATTTATTTAATTCGTAAGCATGTCATAGACACAGGTTGATTAGAAATGTTTCAAAATTAAATTTATTTAATCCGCAGTCACGTCATAGACATTAGTTAATTAAAAATGTTTTAAAATTAAATTTATTTAATTCGTAAGCATGTCATAGACACAGGTTGATTAGAAATGTTTTAAAATTAAATTTTTTTAATTCGTAAGCATGTCATAGACACAGGTTGATTAGAAATGTTTTAAAATTAAATTCATTAAATCTACAGTCATATCGTAGGTACTGATCGATTAAGAATGTTTTAAAATTTAATTCCTTTGCATCTATGCCTTAATTACAGAAATTCACCTTTTAGTATCTTAAACCATCACATTCAATTTCCTCGAGTGTACGCATCGCACAGGAAAAATTCTTTAAAATGCCACAAAATAATTACCGTACAGTGACAATACTGTGTAATGTAATTTCACGTGACGCATCATTTCCGTGAAATGTAATTTTTCCATCCGTGTAATTGCAATTTTCATCGCAAATTCCAGAATTATGTTTACAGCGTCCACTCTAGCATACTCTCGAGTATTCCATATCGAAAGGCAAAAAAATGAGCTCGGCTTTGTCCAGCAGCCTCGCCAATTAACAGAAAAAAATTGCAATATTCTATACTGGCACTCCAAGGTTATCAAAAGAAAACATTCGCGCGATCTAAAAAGAGAAAGGCAAAGCAAATCTACCTGTTTCAAATCAATTTCAAACGTTACGAATACAGCGCTTACTGCAATCTTTAGAATATCAAATAACGAACTACGAAGCAATTAACAAGGATTTTCATAATGAAGAAAAAAACAGCGAGCAGATTTCACCGCAAAGTTTTGAAACTGTCCTATTTCCTGTAATTTACCGATCGTAAAGAAACGACGATCAAGCGTACACTCTGAATGTTTGCAGTTGCGCCACGAACGAAGAGATTGCACGAAGGACAATTATAACTAAACGCGAATTGTATTAACAACGGAAGGGGAAGAAAACAGAGTGTTTTACTTTCCAAACTTAACACTAGAACAACCAAACCAGTCAAAATGACTGGTACACAATTCTTTCCAAAAATTCTCCAAGTTTATAGAAGAGTCTTAGAATAAATATTCTATGCCCATCTTAAAAAACATAAATCACCGAATCGAGTATCTTTTCCGCCTCTTGATTCCTCCTTTTTCAAAGTACTTATTTAATATTTTGAAATATGATAGATTTAACGCCGGTAGTTCTAGTGTTAAGAGCGACGTGTTGCATCCGAAAAAGTTACGTGCAATCATAAACAACATTTGCGAACGTCAGAAGAAAATACGATGCAAAAAAGAATCGCTATCGTTCTTCAAAGTGTCTATAAAATTCCCAACGTACACGTAATCGTCAACAATTTTACAATCGGTGAAGGAATTAAATGGATTCTCGTGACGGTAAACAATGTTCATTTTGCTTATTTTCCAACGCATTAGATTCCGCGAAGTTGCCAATACCTCTGTTTACTTGTTAATCATATGCAACGTGGTTGTCTCGACGAAAAAATATTGTCAACATACGCTCGATCAATGCGGATACGTGTCAATAATAGTAGAACAATAGAGTTATGACGGGAGCGCATGGCAGTATTTTTTTTATTGTTAGTTACTACAGCTCTCTGCGGGGAATATATTAGATGTACGTGGCTGTGGCTTTACAAGATCGATATGTAACGTAGCATGACACTCGCGAAGGTTGACCATTGTGCGATATACATCAAACTTATTCCACGACATTTGTTATAGTAATTTTGCCATTCCCGTAGCATCGATATTCGAGTGGAAGCCATTTAATAATAAAATACCGGCCGTTTGGCTCGGTCATTCGATCAAGGACATTAAATGACACATATGCAGTGTATACTCTGGTCATTTGTTACTGTAATGTTCAAAACTTTTAATTTAATTTTGTTTGGATCCAGAATTGTTGTGTGTTTTATGTTAATTTTCGTTGGAGCAGCAAAGTTGCAGGCTAAGTCTTGTGTTGATACTCTTTCTTAACACTAGAACTACCGGCGTTAGATCTGTTATATTTCAATATATTAAATAAGTACTTTGAGAAAAGAGGAATCACGAGGCGGAAAAGATACTCGATTCGGTGATTTATGTTTTTTAAGATGGACATAGAATATTTATTCTAAGACTCTTCTATAAACTTGGAGAATTTTTTGAAAGAATTGTGCACCAGTCATTTTGACTGGTTTGGTTGTTCTAGTGTTAATTTTACGAGTAACGAGAGGTGTAAAATTTGATACAGTATCGTCGCGTATTTGACCCTTAACATTTTCAAAACTAACAAGGTTCCCAGGAATAGCAAAGTGGCAGGTCAAATTGTGAATTCTTTTTTCAAATTGCAAGCACATGTTTGCCGCTTGATATCTTCAAAACTAGCTTCCGTAGGTGTGACAAAGTTCCAAGCAATATTATGTGTGCAATTCTGCAGGACATCTTGCATACACACTTCTATACGATTAAAAAATTTACATCGTGTATGCAAAGAAGATAATTCTTATCTATATTACATGCTTTCATTTGAGAAATGTTTATAAAACAAGTAGGAACCCGTCAATTTGACGGCTTTTGTAAATCTAGTGTTAAGGACAGTCGAGAATCAGCTTTTGCGAGGAGGTTGAGTAGCACTGAACAAGGCATTGAACTGTGTCCAACTGACACGTTATACGCATCCAGTAAGCTAGATCTGATATTCTATTTCAGAGTGCTTATTTTTAAAAAATTGTCTGCGGCCAAAATTTTAAATTTGTACCAGCATTTCTGCGTCTGCCTCTCTCTCTCTCTCCCTTCTAAAATTGATATTAATTACAAGAAACAAGCTCAGTTACCGATCACGAGTTAGTCTATGGAGTAATAAGAGAATGTTCTCAAGTCTACCGCTTGCAATTTGCAATGACAGTTTGCTGGCTGACGGAGATCGGAACGACATTGTACGCGTACCTTTCTATAACAGGTTGACGTTTAAGAAACGACATCGTGATTTGCCATTTCTCGGCACTAATCACGGAGAAACAGCTACGTTATTTTCAAAATGGCTCAAAAATAAATCGGACAAATGTTGTTGCGCAGCATGAAATACTGAGTCTGAAATGATCGTAGAAAATCGCAAAAAGTACATTGTGAAATTTGAATGATTTTAAGGTGAAGTTGCAATTATATGATTTTGATTATTTCAGTTCTAAAAAATAGACCTTTGTTGTGAGACACGGATTAAAATCTGTGTAATGAGACAACTATCAAATTCATTAACTAGTTTAATTTTGTTATTATTTATACAAAGCAAGAATAATTTTTCAACATTTTTTCTTGGATCATTTTCATAATCACCAACAGATTATAATTTAATGTAAATGTTCTGAATCAACGTTTCCGACAGCCATTGTACAGAATCGTGTAGTTCTTCGGCTACATTTAATTAAGATGCTTGTATCAAGCACATTTTTGGTTCTAATACGATAAATCCTTACGTTTGGAGACACTGTGAAAACACGAGTGTTGCAACTAGGTCGACATTCTACGACCATATTTTCTTGGAAAATATTTAACTACTCGGAGCATTATTTTCATACTTGCAAACGTGTTTGAGCACATGTGAGATCGTATCAGGGAGCGAGTAAACGAAACTAATTATAAAGTACAACAGATTTTAAAAGAAAGAAGGAAATAAGTCATCTAAAAGTCTCTTCTATATTTTTCTTCTTTCAATGTATTGAATAACATTTTAGACAATCTTTCAATTCTGTCGCAATAAAAAATTTAATTCTAAATATAAACCGACAAATATAAACATATTTATTGTCCATTTTTCTATTGCAAAGTACGTTGACGAAATTGGAAAAATAATGCAACAGTTATGTTTCCGCAGAGATCTGAGATTCATACGATATTCCTAATGATTCATCGCGATTATTAATTCGCATTAACAGCAAGTATCTTTCGATGTCACATGTAACGATTTAATGAATTTATTAATCACGTTTTCCCTTCTTCTGCAAAGCTAGCAGACGCGTGAAATTAAATCCACACTGTTCCGTATGAAAAGGATCTTCCAAGAAGATCGTATTGTCTCGTGATGCTTATCAAATTGTACAATGTTACGTGGAAGTTTTAATTATAGCATCTAAGATAGTGCAGTGATACAAGGCTATTTACATTGCTGTGTTAACCGAATGCGATTGCAGTTTCGCGTGCGGAAATATGTCAAGAACAGTTAACAGTATCGTTGCGGTATAAATCCGGGTCCCTGTGCGTCCCTACATGTGAAGATCGAAATAATGGGCGAAAAAGTAGATAGTTTTCTACAAAACTGTCCTCTGGAATTGATAAAATCCCAGGACATCTTTGAATCCTTTTCTTTGTCATTCATTTTCGATCATCATTTTGGTCATTTGATCTGGGACTTACTGTTTTATTTGGGTTCCGAACCACCGAGACTATAATATTAATATCACATAAGAAAAATTTCCCAGAGGTGACGAAGAATTTAAACTTCGAACACTGATTGCGATTCCAACCTTTTAACTCCTTCCCCACCATAGTCCCATTAACTGCAATGACCATTTCATCTGGGACCTACTGTTTTAGGTTAGTTCCGAACTACCGAGACTACGATATAAATATCACGTAGAAAGAATTTTCCAGAGGTGACGATAAATTTGAACTCGCTATTAAAAGTAGAAAATTGCCATGACGGTCAACGCGTTAAAAATTATGAAATACTGTTCACTGTGAAGAACGACACGAATATCAATCCGGCATATTGCCTTAGGCCCCGGATTTTCTGCTAATGTGGAAACCAATGTGTAATGCAATTATTACAACAGAAAAGGTCTGTCAAACGACCATGAAATAATAAGAATTTCTGGACATGTTCCCTTCCTTCGGTGTAGTAGTAATTCATCGCGAGTCGCTACGATTCGTATTACTTGAGGGCGATAAAAACCTATCGTCTTTTGATAGCTGACGATGTAAAAAAAAAGATCTTTAACGTATGGTTGTGATTGTGCTTTCGAAGCTTTGCCTATCGTTGAAACGCAATCCACGGGGCAGCATTTCGCTGTAACACGGCGCAACGTTATCGGTTTTGGCACGTAACATAAGACGTAATGCAAGGAAGCCATGATTCCGCGAAATCGTGTTACGTTAATGCGAATCGATGATTCTACGGTTACGATTAAAATTAAAATTAAATTAAAGCAGAACGAAAACTGGAATGTGTTTCGATAAATGCACGAACAATGTAGGATATTAAAAATGACTTAAATTTTTGTTCTCAATTTTATGTAAATATCCCTCAGAAATTTATAACGCTGTTTCTTTTTCAATTCTGCAAGTTTATCTTGTAGACTGCAGGCAATTAAATCGTTCAAATTTTTTGCCGGCTTCGTTTTCTTTATTCTAACGAATTTATTTGGCATTCTTAAATATATCAGATTAACTGTCGGAAGATCTAATGTTCAAACTTTAGTAGGATAAAATTATGAGGAAATGGGTGGTCATAGTGCTGGCATATCGTCCTGCATTAGGTAGAATTTCCTCCGCTAATGCGTCATAACTGTTATCACAGTTCCCCCGGACACTTTTTTAACAAGTGCTTTCCTGTCGCTTAATAATATTATTCTGCTTCGAACTTAATACATTAGACACCTTTCTTTCTTCCATCTTATTTTAACGAACAATGAAGAAAAATGCGATGATCATACTGATATGAGACGAATGCCAATGTTTTAATGATAAAATGTATCTTTATGCATGATGGAAATTAATTGACAAAGTCAAACTCTATTGTTGTTTGTACAACTCTATTGTAATAATAAGATATCCTAAAACGCCGTATCACGTTAAAATTCAAATTTTCATTTATACAAAACGTTTCCTGCAAGTGTACAGTTTTAGCAACAAGTATTCTCCTTTTAACTGTAGCTATAGATACATAACACCATCTATTTTCATGTTATCCATGAAGATAGTGCAGGTATCAACTTATTAAAACGTCATCAACTAAATATCTGTCGCAAAACCGACGCCATAAGTTACGAATTAAAGAAAGTACCTAGAAAATTCAACAGTACATTGGAAACAACTTAATAGGTCGACTTACCCAGAATCCCTTTACTTCTGCGCGTCCCTTTCTCCTTTCTACAGATTCGCAAACAATTATTAACACTATACAACTCGAAGTTCGTAATTCTAAAAATTTTCACATTCGAGGGCTCGAACACAAGCTAAACAATTATCCAACAAAGAAAATAACCCTAATATGTATTAAAAAATTCAATAAATCGTTTACTGCACGACTAATCATCAGTATGGCCGCCAACAGGAAGTAACTACTCGAAATTTCGAATTACTCTTAAGTCCCAATATTTTTCTCTGTTCTCCGCTATATCTAATCGAAACTTCGCCCCATTCGATACAGAGACAGTACGAATAATCGTACAGAATGTACACAGATAGAAACGTCATCTTGCAATATTGCAATTGCTTGAAAAAAAAGCTTAAACTTGTTGTACGCATTTGAATTAGAGATTCTACTGATTCAGCAGTGTCGTCACTTCCGTGTTTGACGGCGCTGTCAGATCGACCATTGTCCTATACGTTACGGAGAAACCACCGTCGGTATAGTGAAACGGCAGTGTGTCTTTTCGTATCGGTGAAAAAAGTTGTGTTGCGCCGTGGCGAGTTAAATTATGTTAAACGCGATAAAAAATATGGAGCGACTGCCCTGGGCATTCGTCAAATAACACGTACTTGCGTGCTAGGTGAAGACGAAGCTGCCAACCAAGCATTTATAAGTGAAATCCACCGAGCTTTTCCGATACCGTAGGTAATCCACGAATTCTCTGAAAAATGAGACACGTTTCGGAGTACGGGATATTTTTCTACGCTAACAATCGGATGGCATTGATTTTTCCGTTGTTTGAAGCACCTTTATCTAGAACTGCCCTTTTCGACTTCCGCACTGAGCGCATTATTGAATTTTTGTTATATAGGGTTTCCACGGTGCGTCATGCTTTTTCGCCGTATCTTTCTGGCATTTCGATATAAGATTTTTCTACTGTCCCGCCGTAAAGATATGTGCATCGTCACGATTCGATATGTATCGAGAAATACGTAGAGCTCTTGGATTATTTAATGTATCAAGTTTCCATGTGGGTAGAGTTCGTCACGTTAAATGAAATCGCAGCATGGCTGCTTGTGTTTATGTATCATCGATGTGTACCCTGTTTCTAGGCTGATATGTAAATGAAATTTATAGAAAGATGATCTATCCTTTTTATATATGACAATCAATTTAGAATATACATTGGTATAGTTACAAAATCTAGTAATTGAAATTTCATTGATCATAGAGCAGTTCAGCAACCAGTTCTTTGTGATCACAGATATACTTGTATGAATAAGTATAACTACTACTTTGTAACAATAAAATGGTCATGAATGAAATGCTTTAGTAATATTAGCTTAGTACTTTTTCTTTTGTCTATGCAAAGAGCTATCATGTTACAAAGTATTATTAGGTAACTGGAACTCATGTAATTGTTTTCATACTTCTATTATTATCTGTTTACACATCAAGGAAGAGTTACCTAATCATTGCAGTAGATGTTAAAATAAATCTAGAGACGATAAGACGTATACATAACAATTCATCTTCAGTGACCCTTGTTACGGTTTGTAACAATTGTCTGTGCAACAGCTATCGTACTACAAATAACATATAAAAGTAATGTTTCATTAAAAAAAGAAATTAACATGGTATTACTACTTCATTTAGAGTCTTCATATTACTAAAAGTTAGTTGCACCACATTTTTTCTGCTTTATTTTCATGCAGTCTTTAGAGGAATTTTCTTAATTAATGTTTGTTAAACTAACGAATAGATATGCTTCTGGTAGGTGACAATTCTATGTTTTTTTATATGCTTTGAAAGAGTCAGAAAAATATACATGTAACATTGTTTTCTCATTTCTGTTTGGATTTAGTTTTTATCACATCAGCTCCGAAAATTTAGTAAAAGAGACTTTGAAATTATCAAGTGACGTGGTATGACTTTATGCTACACTGCAATACTCAAAAAAAAATACATATAAAACAGTTTGATCAATCAATTGGAATATAATTTGAAAAGAAGGAATTTTTTCTGCACAGCTAACATCATAAATGATATTAAATAAAATAAAGAATACATTTATACGTATATATATATTCAGTATTTAAAAAATGTGATGACTACGTCCAGCATTTATTCTTGTAAATATTTTGATCCTCAACTAATTATCCCAAGAAATTTATCACCTTTGAATCAAGCTTCGTACGTACCTTACAACAAGTCCCTTATTACAGAAAATTAGCTGATGTGAATTGAACACACCTTGAAACACAGAAAATTGAAAGAGAAAACATTGAGAAAAAGAAAACATAGTAATATGCAGCGGATGTGGTTTGTAGAGAGCAAAGACGAGGAGGAATTCAAGCAGCTAGAGGTCCCACGTGAGACTAGCTTCATCGAGGTGGCAACTGAACACACTTCGGACATGAGGGGCTCAAAGAGAGACTGGATTTTCAGAATCCAGGTAATCTTGCTCGATTCTTACATCTACCTGACATTATATTTCAACGTTTCATGTTAATCCTCTGTGAGCCCGTGTAACTTTGAAATAAAACAAGACAAATCTAAGCTTTTATTCTTCAAAGTAAATTTTTTAACTTTTCCAAATATTACAATTTAGTTCTTAAAGATCATGAAATTCTTTACAATTCAATGTTTCAAAATCAAGTGAAATATATCATTTATAACGGTACTTTTATCATTTTGTAATGTGCTATCGTGCAACTGATCTTCAGATGCCGCAGAAAATTCGGACCATAGGGGGTTAATATCTTTAAGAACTTCTTTTAATTTTAATTTATGAAATTTGTACATTTTTATATATTTGTAATTTGTCCTCTAAGGTACCTAAGCTGGAGAAAAATGAAGTTGTATACGTGGTGGGTAATTTACCTGAATTGGGTGCTTGGAATCATAATCAGGCAGTTCAAATGTCACGGGAGCACGGCAGTCGGGATTCTCCTGTACTTTTTGATAGTAACAGTAGTGGAGAATTCTATGGTGAGGATGGACAAGAAAACGTAGGAGATGGTTCATTTCATGATATTAATGAGTAAGTAAATGTAACATAATATTGCAACCTGCAGTATACTTTAATGCAATAAATTCTTCCTCTTTATGGACATAACGTTAACCACCGTACTACAGTATTCCCCTTCCTAAAATATATCTTTGTTACTCTTAACTATAAAAAATATAGCTACATGTGAATATGTAAATATTTCAGAGAGGGGCAAATATTCTCACAAAAAGTTGCACTTCCCATTGATGCGGATATTGAATTTCGATATTTCGTTGCTGTCATCTGTCAATCTAATGGCACTAAGAATTCGGCCAAGACTCTCATAATTCGTAGTTGGGAGACTCACATGACACCGCGTATTATCAAGAGAAGCAGTATGTATTTAAATATTGAAAAACTTTACACACTCCTTGAGTATTGATTAAATGAAACCAAAAAATGTATTTCAGCTCCTAGCAATTTTACGAGCGATACATTGCCGGACCCAGACAAGTTTGGGTATCATAAAGGTTACTCCAAAGTTGAACGGGGATGGCTAACGGATGAAACTGTGATACAATTTAAGCTTTTTAATAATCCCATTAAATTATGGAAAAACCGATTACAAAATAGGAAGGTTCACATTAAAGTGAGTATTTCCAAGTTCGTAAACTCAATTTAAATGTTTAAAGATTCTTTCATGATACTACATTCCCGCGATGTATTTTATTTCTGTTGCAGATGACACCTGTAAATCTAGTTAGGCACAATTCGTTAGAATTGCAACAATTTGGTGGTGACTGTGTAGACGATAGTCTTTCTATGGATACGCAAGATATTGTCGATCAGCCTGCCTTTAGTATTACCGAAATCGCTGTACGTACAAACGTATACTGCATAATTATATATAAGTATGATTTTATCGTCATCATACTATAATTATTTGTTATCATTTTAGGTAATCAATGATGAAGAGGCTCGATTCAAAATCCAGGAACAATTTGGCCGAGCTTATAACGAAGACGAATTTATTATCTTCAATGTCGCAGTGCGGTATCCCGACACTATTGTAAGTTATCATGAAAAATGTCTCATCAAGAAATCATAGTAAATACACAACTCGGTGAAAAACCATTGGTTGGTATTTATTGCTTGCATTGCTTGCGATTTTTTTGATATGCATTATGTATGTAGACTAGATCGACTCCAATTTGTATTCCAAAGTCCACCTTCTTCCATCTACCGTATCGACACGTTCTACGAGTGGAAGGCGCCGAAAAGGCATTGTCCTTGACGGTGTTATAAGATAGACTTAAACACACGATTAATACAATGAAATATGAAGTATCTTATTTTAGCTTATCGACCCGGCACCGATGACAAAAGTACATCTTTATTTAACGATATAATACGGTCACACGATCGAATATAAAATTCATAAAAAATTGTAGGCATGGCAGAGCAATAAATGATAAACTAGTGGTAATTCACGAGAAAGCTAGACACAGTAAGAATACGCATTGACCATACCATGTGAGTTTTCAGTAGACCACGAGTAGGCTGGCCACGTCTTCTCTCGCGACTTTGTTCAAATTACTTGGTAAAAGATAATTAAACTTGTTCAGCAGCTATTGCCCTCCTTGGAAACCAGAAGCGATGTCGCGCGAACTGGCCCGGAACGAAGACAACCGTCAGCTTGTACAAAGCAAGACCTCTGGTGCAAATGATGATGCTAACATGCAATCTGATGTATCGATGCTAAGCATCGTCTACCACTTTACATCTGTGTCACATGACATCACACAGAGATATGATGGTTTTGATTGTCGTTCACCCTACCATACCTATCCTTAGGCTAGCCTCTCGTAGATCGAAGAAACCAAAATTTCATTAGAAAATACGTTTTCACGATTACGACCATGTGACTCTGGCTGAACTTATTCACTTCCAATTATATTGACACATATATGCGTATATATGTATATGAAGACAACTTTCGAAGAATTCCGATTTACGCGAGTCGTAGCCATCCTAAGCAACCCTAAGAATTTTGCGATATCAACGCTGTCACATCTCATATCCATCTGTGTGCGTCGAAAATGGTGAGGCTCCCATCACTCCTATATCCTTTTAGTGTATTACTAATATTTTCTAGCTCTGACCAACTCTACTGTACCGTACGTGGCACCGCTGCACGGCCAATGCCAGACTAAGCTGTCAGAATCTTCTGAATCCGAATTACAAACTTTGCAGAGACTCGATATCGAAATTTAATAATGAATGATCGGCAGGTGTTGCGGGATACGCGTCACCAGGCAGTGTACAGCATTTGGCAATTATTGGTCTGGTTCATTGCTAGATTATGTAGGAAATAAATTATTGCCTTTTTTTTCGCTCTCGCCTTTGTATCTCGTTATTAATTTGTTGCTCTTGCCTTGCAAATGATGAAACTGAAAGAACTGCCAATAGAAAAAGACAATAAAGTAGAAAGAAACTTTCGAACGAAATTTTGCTTACTACATAAAACGATATAAGAGAAAGATGTACAATTGTCTGAAACGATATAGTTTAATTCCTACGGTTTATTATAGTGATCAAGGAGCATTTAATGATGTATTACAACTTTTGTCATACTTATCGAATACTTCTTTTACGTTGCATCTTGATAAAGTAAATTTACGTTATCAATGTAACAGAAAAGACACGATGTTTAAGCTTTCACTTAAACCGAATGTCCTTGATCAGTGGACATTAATGTCGATGCAAGCTCTATTATGGATGAGCAAAAAATATTGATGCAAGAAATTGGTGTTGTAAAAAATAGTGGTATTTTTCCACGTAAACTGAGAAGACTGTTTTTTCAGGCATATTTAGTGGACTACTACGTGTACAGCTCGAGGTGTTTTCCAGGAGAACCACCAAGCCATATTGGTTTCAGCTACATCTTGCCTAGCACATTGCAACCAAGTGTGGGACTTTTAACAGTACCAATTACAAGTACAAAGCATAGACCTATCGGTAAGATAATAAATAATAGAATGAACGATAATTGTGCCGTTATATCTGAAAGTGGTACAAGTCCATTTCATCTTATGTTGAGATACTTGAGAATTCGTGCAGAAGCTTTTACGCTCTAGCATGCAACAGTTCAATCTTTTCGTACGAAATCATGATGATATTTCATTCTATTTACTTTGACAATTTGAAATGTGAAGAGATGACACCTATGTTTAGCTAAAAGTAACTTTAATAAACTCTCCTCAAACATGGACTTTTATCAATTTCAAAAATAATGGCTTATTTAATACTTCGTCTGCCGCTTTCACGTAAACGTAATTTGCTAGTCTTTCTTTAATAGAAAAAATTTCACTTCGATAGAATTTACGAGACGAGCGAAATACAGTCAATATTTAACGTACTACTTTTAATTTCGATTGTTAAATATTTTTAAAAATACCACGTTTATATATTTCTTTTATTTTAGGACAACTTACAGTAGAATATGTTGTAATAAAATCAATTCCGGACTATCCGTGGGACATGAGTATTTCGTACGCGAAACACTGGGAACAACGGTGGTCTGGTTTAGACGTCGGACACAGAGGACTCGGTACATCCTTCCAGACGAAAAAGTAAGTTGACTAATATTTTGTCTCGTGGAAGCAATTATTTCCTTCTAATTGACGAGTTTTAAAACTCCACGATATTGTATTACAGTTGTGCCAATGTACGAGAAAATACAATAGCTTCTCTAAAAACGGCATCATACCATGGCGCTGATATGGTTGAGTTTGACGTTCAACTTTCGAAGGATCACATACCGGTGATCTATCACGACTTTTACGTCTCTATTTCGCTAAAGCGCAAAAAACAGATAGAAGCTATGGACATGCTCGAAATACCCGTTAAAGACCTTACATTGGAGCAGCTACATTTATTGAAGGTACATAATTAATATCAAATATATAAACCACGGTTAATATATATTTATTATTATAATTATATTTTCATTTATATCATTCTCATATTCGTACGAATTCAAGTCCGAATTATAATATTTATATAGGAAGATGTATGTATTTTTTCTTATGTTGTTTTATTATAAACATTTCTTGGTTTAATAATCCATTACTTCAGCGGAGACACAAACGACACTGAATTAATATGTAATATATTCGAAATTGACATATGATACTACACGATTTTATAGCCATAGATCGGATAATAGCATCAAATGAAATCTCGCATTTAACACTGAACGATAGAATGCAGCTTGTTAACAATGTAACATGCATATTAATGTTTCGCTTTTTATGTCCTTTTTTGTATTTAAGGAGAATCGATCACCTCAGAGGGTTGTATGTTAGTACCATGAACATACAATCATTAAAATGAGTAATGTGATATGCGCATTCGTATTTGTCTTTTTTTAATATCCTACAGGATTTTTATTACCCGGGGGACTCGTTGGGTAAGGTGCTGTATTTCGTTGATAAAGCTGAGCAGGGGGTTAACCAACTGGTGAGCTTTCATATCGCTTGCGCTGCCTAACTCGTCGTCAAAATATCTAACCAATCAGTCATTCAGATAATTCGATGCATGCTAATTGAAAAATAGGAAAGAAAGAGAAAATCAAATGAGACGATTTCAATCGAGAAAATCAAGAGACGAGGCAACGCCTCGTAACTTGACTCTTTGGTATTTCAAAATCGATCAATATCGATCGTCAGAGTCGTATTACTTATTGCGCTCCGTGTGTAAGAGTAAGCTAAGAATTAGAAGGTAAAAAGCTTAGTCTTGATAATTAAGAATCATATAATGGTATAAAGAACACTGTGTAACCTTCACGACATCGCCAGAACGAATTTTCACGAGGATGCTTTTTGAGAACCTCAGACATCATTTTTAATGATCTTTAATACACCAGTTTCGCTCCCTCTGTCTACACGTATCCGCTACAACATAAATGAATTACATGCGAAATTCTTCATCGATATGTAATCACATTTTCCATAGCATGTGAATAATATCATGAGGAGCATGATATAATATCTTAATATATTCACATGTCTTCGAGATGTCTTTTGCTTTGTCCCGCTTTTGAAAGACACATCATTTCCAGTGTAATGTGATTTTTTCTCAAAATTTGCCGATCTAACGAGAATCACGTCCACGAGATTCCCATGTCGTGCAGTCGTCATAAGCGAACATTTTCTTACAGGTTTATCACGTAGCCGAAGGCCGAGAAAAGAACCCGAGGTTCTTCGATGAAGACTTAGAAGATCATCAACCATTTCCTACGCTTCAAACGGTGCTTCAAGAGTTAGAGCAACATGTCGGTTGCAACATCGAAATTAAATGGACTATGCAGTTGAAGGTGAGAATTAAAACAAACGGCTTTCTCGGTTTAAAGCGAAAAGCAATTATAGAAAGAAAACTTCCTCTCTGCTAATTTCTACATCGTAGGACGGGACGTTTGAATTGAATCATCCATTCGACCTTAATATGTACTTGGACACTATACTCAAAGTAGTATTAGAATACGGAGGGGATAGAAAAATTGTATTTTCATCGTTCAACCCTGACATTTGTGCCATGATTCGTCTGAAGCAAAACAAATACCCGGTGGTATTCCTAACGCAAGGGATAACTTCCAAGTATCCCACATACCATGATCCAAGATGTCAGACAATACCCATGGCCGTTGGACATGCTCTCGCGGCTGATATTTTAGGAATTAATGTCCATACCGAAGATATTCTTAGGGATCCGTCTCAAGTTAAGTTAGTTAAGGATGCAGGTCTAATTATTTTCTGCTGGGGTGACGACAACAACGATAAGGATACGATTCAACATTTAAAGAAACTTGGGTTACATGCGGTTATTTATGATAAGTAAGTAACTTTCAATATGTCGATGGATTTCGTATAAAAACTGTTTACTCAGCGAGAATTTCCAATAATTACAGAATCGATGAGTATAACGCGAAGGAAGTTAAAGAAAGTATATTCTTAGTCGACGCTAGAGAAAATCAGAAGGCTTTAATTGCTTTGGCTCATTGCAATCAATCTTGTGGTCCGCCGCAGCCTCCAGAAAAGGTATATTTGCATATATTTTTAAATTTACCGGCGACTGAATCGCATTAATTGAAAGTATCACTATCAGAATCAATACAATTTTCACTTTACTCCCGTAAGATTTCGACTGTCATCTTCCCAGCTTCCAATACTACTTTTTAGCCTCCTAACATTGCGTATTGTTACGCGGAATATACAGAAATGTCATCTCTTCCGCAGGATTTCTTCATGGACGTAGATAAAACACGAAACATGATAACAGGGACATCAACAACAACATCGTTCGCATCTCTTGGTAAGAATAGTATGGGTAGCGATAATATATATTCCATGTCAGCCGTTAAATTATCGACTACGTGTGACCATCAGGAGAACAAAGAGATCAGTGAAATGACGAAAGATTTCAGCGTTTGTGCAAAATCCTTCGGTCACTCGATGAAAGCTAAGAGTATCTCAGACTTAGTGTGCCGTCAAACGACGGCATTACCCGAAATCTACGGAGAAGACGAGTCTGCGAAGGACTGCCTTTGATGTTTCTCTTTTAACAAGCCATTCATGTCGTGGTTCTGACCCAGGAAACGCATTCGGCGAAAAGACCTATCGCAAGAGGAAGGAGAAATCTGAACGGAATGTTTCGTAATTCATTATTTCACTACGGCATTTTTCGTCGAAGAGGCTAAAGAGCAATTCACAGATATATTCCCGGATCGTTCCGGAATCTCCCGAAAATTTCAATCATATTTCATGGCCACTTTGCGAAGTATATACGTAATATATGTCGATGTGCAAACAAGACGATCGATTGCATCTCCTCATGCTCATTTATTCCAATCATTTCGACGATCGGTCGACTTAGCTTGCATGCGATTTTTATGACATAAGAAAAAGCATTGCAGTGGCCGCTTTATTTTTTTTATTATTTTTTAACGTCGATAAAGTTCAGTGTCGGCTGTAGAAAATGATATTTCGACTCCTTGCCTCCTGCCTGTAACAGGCCAATACGGGAGTTGCGAGTTTTTAGTACAAATGTCTTCAGGTATATTTTTATTTAAATCATGAACGAAAAGAATGTCATCCCACTCATATTTCTTCCTGCACTAATTCAGAATTTCACTTAAGAAACGAATTTGACAGTGAAAATGATTCTCGAAACACGCAAGAAAAAAATAGAGATAGAAGAAAATGAAAATACAACAAAATAACGATTGCCTTTGATTGCTTCGAAACTTGACAAAGCTGTAAGGTAACTATTTTTCCTAGACGTAGGGTATCTTTCATTCATCTATTTATGTTTTGAGATATTTTTAATACAATGTCCTAACGATAGAAAAATCTTGAGAATACGAAAGATCTTTTCACTGAACGACGTCCCTTTTCTTAATTCTTATTCGATCATATATTTATGTATTAACTATCTTTGTCTGCTGCAAAAGTCGAATCAGCATTAACCATACTGCAAAACAAAGAAATGCGTATTGTCCGTATCAAGAAGAACATGGTGACAAATGCAGATAGTTTTTTTATCTATACGATAATCTCAAATAATGAACGAACACTTTCTTTCTTTTTATTTTCCTTCAATTTTTCTTTGTTTTTTTTTGTTTCGTTTAAAAGACCAAGTACAATTGAAACGTCGAACACCATGCATTCGCTTTAACAGGACAGTCCTTCTGTCCTGGGCCGAGTATCCAATTGATCTTGTAATAATAACTGCATCAGTGACAACAAAAAAAAAGAGTAGCACGCGAGTATCTTTTCAAGATTTTAACAGAGAAGATAATTTATACCACTATACCGCATTGGTAGTACGCTATATAAGATTAAAGAGAGCGATTGTATCAATCGTAAAGATTCTGGCGATGTACAGAGTATCTGTTAATGGTTTAGGAGAAGTATACCACCAGTATATCATGGGAACACATATTGCAACTGTACACATTACCGTGCGCGAAACGGGGTGGTTGCGAAATCTTTTCTATTATCATATAGAGGCTATGTATTGTAATAAACCAGTTAACGGATATTAATCAGTGCGATAAGTTTGTAGCTAAATGGAAACACATTGTAGAGAACATTTTGAAGATTCCAACACATAGAATTAAATGCGTTACAATCTCCGAGTGTATACTGATAAAAAAAAAAACTTCATATACATTTCAGATTTTTGCTCGTATGTTTCTTTTACCCTTTCCTTATAATTATAGAACGAGCTAATTATGAAATGGATAATTGCAGTAAGCGCGGTTTTAAGGAGTTTGTAAATATTTTGTACAAATATGCGCACGCGCATAGAAAAGACGGTAAACTGCAGCAAATAGATGCGGATTTCGAAGTTCTTTCGGATGTTATTTTACGAAAAATTATTGTTGCATATTATTACGTTTAATTCACTATTCTTTTTGCGGCATATAAAAAATTAAAAAATTTCAGTATGAAAGAAATAAAATTATCCGAAATTTGTATGAAGATGTTTGAAAGTGCTGTGTAACGTTTTAACGTTTATAATCACAATTTGTATAAAAAAATGAATGTGTAGAAAAATACTTTAAAAAAAAGTAAAGAAATTCTTTTCTCAAAAATAACTTTCACTATTTAAGAATTTCAGTACCGCGGCGAATGTGCGGTGAAAATAGAGGCCCACGATTTTTTAAGTGTTTTAATTTTTTTCCTAACTTATAAGTTGAAAAAAAAATTCACACCTACGTGATTAAATACGTAACTTTCTTTTTATTTTTATCAATCATATATTTTTTTAATTTCTACTTCTATAAATTTAATTATCTCCTTGAAGACCTTGGAACGATTTGCAGCGCGTCAATAAAATATCCTTGGTACCAACAGTTTGCACTTTTATGAAGGACGATTATCCGATCGAATATAATCTACGACTTATTACGAGTATACGTAAGAAAAGAAACACCTCTTTCGTGCAATATTTCCAAGTTAAATATCTTGCAGCATTGAATTTCTGTTTGAAACGAGAAGAATCTAATGGCGGTCAAGAAGCCCCCACCCTGATCTCATATACCTAGGCAGTCAAGGTGTCAACAGGCGAGGCCAAATAGAGTTTTCCACATAATTCTCGTCTGGTTCGTGTTTCCCACGCTTGTTTCGTTATTTGCCGCTTCGTCCTAGGACATTCGAATCCTCGTATTTACGAAATACAATTTTAAAATAACTGGCGTTCGAAAAGAATGCAATTGCACGAAGATTAAAGCACAGTGCGTAGAAAATTTTTTCCTGACATGTACGTGTATACGTGCATAATGTTTTGATTGAATTCGCAGCTGAGGTTCACACGAATCCGTTCCGCTAAATAATGTTTATCGATTCCGTCTCGTCAATGAAAGTGTAAACAGATTTTAATTCTTCCGGTTTGCCTTTTAACGTTACGATGTAGAATATATGGGAACCGACAGTTGTTTAATCATATTTTCAACGTTATTATTCTACTCGTTAAGTATAAAAAGTTTTAAATGCATGCGATATGCACACCGTCTGGTATGATTATTATACTATACGACTGTAATATCATACACTTAAACATTATTACGGTAATTTGGAGAACTCGTTTCGACCAGAGGAACGTAATAAGCCTGGTCAATTTTATGCTCAATAAATTATATTAATCACTCGATTCACTCGCACACCATTCGCTCGTTTATCATATTACAATTTTGTCATGTAGTCCTTAGGAAAGTATGTGCTCCAGTTTGAATTGCATAGAGAAGCGAAAATTTCGAAATGTAATGTTATTTTTTTTATTTATATGAACTGCCTGGCATTGTAACATATCATTATTGTTATTTAATATGCTTACTGCCTTAGGCTTATTAGTTTTCCCTTTAGTCGTTTTGCCATTTGTATTTCATGTCAATATTATGAGGAGAAATGATGATAAAAAAGAAAATCTATTTAAAAAAATATAATGTTTTGAGATTTAATTATGGAGCAAATATATATAACAATGTTCGTTGTTCTTATGAAAATAAATATTTTCTTATAGATATGGCTTTTACAAGTTCCTTAGAATATAGTTGCTCAAGAAACAATCCAATAATCATGGATGATGAGCTTTATTTTGTGAAGCAACAGTGAGGAAAATACATTGTAATGGGGTGGGTGTTGTCCACCACAGTATGGATTACTATATGGAGTTGTTTATTGCGGAGCTTCGAATTAGCTCCGCAAACATCTCCAAAACAAATCCCATGTGATAAAACAAGAAAAGTTTTTACCGATTCTTGGGGAATTATCAGTGATGGACCTTTAGGCTCTAATTATACCCAAGATTCACATTGTGAATGGTTGATAAAAGGTACAAATATTGTTACGTGTCATTTCATTATTACTATTGTTAAACAAATTATACTAAGATAATTTTATATTTTTTTAGCCAACAACAGCCGTCAATTTATTACTTTGAGTTTCCATACTATGGGAACCGAATGCAGCTATGACTATGTTTTCGTGTACGATGGAGATTCCTTTAGATCTCCTCTTTTAGGTAGCTTTAGTGGAAAAACTGAACCTCAACAGGTGACATCATCGTCCGGTTATGTAAGTTAATCTATGGGCATTTAGTAGTTGATACTGCTTTCGTTCAGGTACCGACAAATACATTGTTTACATTGATATATCATAGATCGTATTAATTTTATATTACACTTACAGATGTTAATATTATTGTACAGTGATACAAATTATGTTCTGGATGGTTTTCATGCAGAATTCTCAGTTACAAATTGTCCAAATAATTGCACAAATCATGGAAAATGTATAAACAATACGTGTGTTTGCGAAAATGACTGGGGTGGAAAAGATTGCTCCAGAGCTTTATGTCCAAACAATTGCAGCTACGGAGGAGTATGTGACTCAAAGCGATGTCAGTGTGATAAGGGTTACTCTGGACAGTCCTGCTCATTACATAAAACTCATCCAGAAGGAAACAAGTGAGTTAGCAGACATATAACAGTATTATGTATCCATTACTTCTTTATAATTGTATCGTGTATCATTAACAGGTGGCACTGGCTTTCTCATTCGGAAGGCGGGTTAAGACCGCGGGCAGCTCATACAGCAGTATACGTAAAAGAAACCGACTCTCTGTATGTCTTTGGGGGCTACGATCTCAATTATATACTCAGCGATTTAGAAGTGTATAGATTTGGCACCAGCCAATGGGAAGACGAATATGGTAATATACTAGGTAAATATTACAATTAAATAACACCCAGAAAACATAATCATAGTCGAAGTATGCATGTTTCATATTGCAACATTTTAACAGAAGGTGCTTCATCGGCCGAATATTTAGATCCCATGCTAATTGCTACAGAATTAGAACGAGTAGGTTCGGGAGAAAAAGAATCATACGGGCTTCGTACATCGTCCCTTATTTGGAAACTACTCTACAGTATTAAAGACAATAATACCTTTAGTTTACGTAATCATGCAAATGCAGACGGTACTCAGCATGGTTGGCCAGAATTTAGAAATACTGTAGGACACAGGGAGCGCGACAGGAAAGCCCAGGAAGCCAAAGAAAGTCAAACGAGTAAAAGTACAATTAGAATCGAAAGAAACGACGATTTTAGGAGAAAACACTTGAGGCACCCTAAGCCTCGATATGCACAAACAAGGTAAAAATACGAGTTTACGTTCGGGAAGAACATAACATCGTACTCTATGTGCGTATATTCATTACCAACTATTCTAGGCATCGTAGAAATCTCGATACACTAGATCTATACAGAGAACATCTTGCTGCGAACCTCAAAAGTGACACAATTAACTGGGAAGAGCAAAGTGCAGAAGGTTCCCCCGGGGATAATATTTTTATGCAAGGCTTTTTAGAACCAAAATTAACAACAGACGAAATATTCAAAGACGAATCTACCGAACCGACGATAAACGATACACCAAAGCCAAGTCCCCGATATGGTCACGCTGCTTGTAAATACGAAGGTCGGTTATGAAATGATAATTAAACTAATCTACGATCTTATCAACCCTAACACCATCGATATTTTACTATCAACGACAGATGGTTTTGTTATATACGGTGGGAAAGTACAAGATGGCTCTTTGTCAAATGAACTATGGCACTACAACGTTAATACTCGTATTTGGACATTGCGAGCTAAAAATTCCCCATTTTATCCTCCGAGATTAACGAGACATTCACTCACTTTAGCAGACGATTATATATATGTATTTGGAGGTAGCACAGTCGACGGGGAATTTTCATCGAGCCTTTACAAAATAAAGCTACACTTATGTAAGCTTACGAGACATTTACGGGAGAGTTCTCACCTCGAGAATTCTTTTATTAATTTGTATAAATTTTAGCCGATCCTACGGCAACTACGGAAAGATGGAAAGAAGTACATCCCCGAGGAGGTAAAGAACTGGATGTGCGCGTGGTAGCGCATTCAACGGTGTTGCATCGTGCTACCAATTCGTTATTAGTTTATGGGGGAGTAGTAGCCAGTGTGGCTCGTTTTAGTAAATTGTCGGATAGAATGTTTGCATTTCAACTCGATAGAAAAGTCTGGTCCGAAATTCATTACCCAAGAGCACATCTGAGAGACACATACGTCCCACGAGAACGAGCGTTTCATACTTGCAACATTATCGGTAATTAAACAATAATGTTCATAGTCGATAGACTATTTAATGAAAATTTCAATTTTTAAAATGTATTTCAATATTTCAGGAAATTATTTAGTCGTATTCGGTGGATATTCACACAGGCACAACAAAGAAGAAATCTGTTACGATAACCAGATGTATCTTTATCATTTGGGCTGTCACGCTTGGGTCAGTCACGATGTGTTGGGCTTGAATGACAAAGGTTAATTGAATTTTTTAAAATTAACATAGTGCATTCAAGTTACACTTATTTTACAAATTCGATGGAAATTCAATTTTTAGATTCTCGTTACCCCAAACAGCAAGGGGTATTTGCACACGCGGCGGATGTTCGAAATGGAAATACTTTATTATTAGTCGGTGGTTATCACGGGAATGTGAATGCAGATTTGTTAGCATACACTTTACCACCAATGCTCGCACCAGGAGACGAAGACTATTTAGAGCCAGAACAAATATGTTCGAGGCACAAAAGTTTAATGGAATGTGCTGCTAATCCAGAATGTGGCTGGTGTTCAGCGGACGAAGTAATTAATTTGCAAATCTATCGCGTGTATCGTAAATTTCACCCAATTAACTTTCGAATGCTTCTAAATTATTTCAGATTTGCTATGGTAGAACTATTGGCAGCAATTGTACGACTAATCTTCAAACAACCCGTTGTCCAGGCGTTTGCCCTGCTTTAGGAGATTGTCATTCTTGTTTAATTCACGGTCAACCTGGTGGAGGATGGGGTACGACGTCCCACGGGAAGAAATCGGTCTCTAACAAATTAAATCTCGGAACTTGTACATGGTGCGTTCAGAATGCACGTTGCCATCACAAAGACGATAATTATGGAGTTTGCGGTCTTCGAGACGATACACCGTCGCAAATACCCGGATGGTGGGGTTTGAAAGGCACGGAAATTATAAAAGTCGAAGAATGCCGTGAAATGGACAAAAGACCGGGTTTGACTTTTTTGCAATATAAACCGCCAGTGAATTTCAGTCAACCGGATTCTGTAACGATTGTTAACGCGACGACGGTGGACTTTAACGTGCCGTCTATGCAAGAGGCGAAAACGGAATCTGCTCTTGGCGGAGAAATAATTGCTAGACTTATTGGATTTCTTCGGCTACCGCAACATCTCTGGAATGGCACCATGGAACACTTAAAGATCTGCGTTAGCTATAACAGCGCGACTCTCCATGTATCCAGGAGTGACAAACCTCAGAAATTGGTATTACTCGTACTTCAATAATTATTAAATTTAAAGTTTCAATTGTTTTGTAACACTTTAGAACTAAAATATGAATTTTCCCTGACATTCCCGTACTTTTGTAACTACGTTTAATAACATTTATATTAAATTACAAATTTGAAGATTCTAAAAGGTTTCATTAACGTTAGAGTCAAATTATTCATAAATTAAAATTTCTTTTATATTGTTACGTATTTCGATGCTTTAAAGATTTTACTGTTTTTTATGAAATGGATAGAATATATTATAAATAAGAGAACTCTTTCAGGAATTAGTTGCAAATTTAACCGCCGAAACCCCTCAGTGCGTTCCAACGAAATGGCAAGGCGAGCATCAAATGATGCCAGGCCGATATCTCTTAGACTTCGAGTCAAAAAGAATGGTAACAACGAGTTACGCGCAAAACAGTAAAATGGAGATCGCCCACAACAAGCAGACCGAGAAACCGAAAGTCTTTACCTTCGAGTATCTAGAGCCCTATCAAAACGGATCCTGCCATCAGTATAAAAACTGTCTGCACTGTTTAACCGATTCTTCCTGCGGCTGGTGCGACATCATCGACAAATGTCTCTCACGTTCTTCCAACGAAACGGAAACCTGCGCGGCCGACGTAGAATGGGACGAGGACGGAAATCCGATTCGCGAATGGCACTATTTGACTATCACCTCATCGGCCTGTGCCAATTGTTCTAACTATATTTCCTGCGAATCATGCGTCGGGAGCAACTTATGCGAATGGTGGACCGAGGAAGCACGTTGCGCAAGAATTGGCAGACTTCCTAACGCGGTTGTTAGCCTAGATCAGTGTCCAATTCCATGCAGACAACGATCGAATTGCACTCAATGTTTAGACGAGCGCGGAAGATGCGTATGGTGCGAGGCAACGCAAGAATGTTTCTCATTCTCCGTTTACACTTCCGAGTATCAATTCGGCTTGTGCCGAGAATGGATGGATCAAGCTGGTCTCATGGGGGTAACATCGAGATCCGGTTCCTCTTTAACCGACAACGATCAATGCAAAAGTTGCAATCGGCATACAAACTGTTCGAGCTGCCTGCACTCATTGAGCTGCGGCTGGTGTTACAGTCTAGAGAATCCTATCATGGGGGCGTGCGTACAAGGAGACTTTAATCAACCACACGTGAACTGTAGCTCGATCATCAATGAATATCAGAATACTACTCTAGAGGCTAGCGAATCTGGATGGGCATACGCTCAGTGTCCCGACGTGGACGAGTGTGATTTAGGTTTGCACGATTGCCATCCGAATGCACTGTGTACCAACACTCATGGCAGTTTTAGTTGTCAATGCAAGAGAGGATTCAACGGCGACGGTAAAGAAAACTGCACGAAAACGTGCTACGAAAAGTGCATAAATGGATACTGCAGCGAAGCGCCAGATTACAAGTGCGAATGCTACCTCGGATGGACAGGACCGGATTGCAGGACTAATTGCGGATGCTATAATCATTCTATGTGTATGCAAGGACCTGGTATCTGTGACGAATGTCAAGACTGGACGACTGGCAGATATTGCGATGAATGTAAAGCAGGCAGCTATGGAAACGCGACGACATCGTTAGGTTGTAAAAAGTGCAACTGCAACGAGCACGGGGATAAGGATTTAGGAGCATGCGATCGACAAACTGGCGTGTGCTTTTGTCGTGATAATACAGAGGGTGATACGTGTCAACGTTGCAAAAAGGGATACTATGGTGATCCAAGGAATGGAGGAATATGTTATTATGGATGCATGTCGAGAGGTATGCTCGGAGGAGAGGGAAACGGAAAGCAAGGACTTGGTAGTAGACACTCTCAGCTGTCTTTATGGGAAACTCACTTTGGAGATTCACCGACGAGAGAGTGTCTCTGGATAGTCAGCCCAAAGACAGATCTATCGTCCGATACCATGACTTTAGCGGTCCAAAGCGTTATTCAGTTCACGATACATGACGACATCAATGTTAGCTGTCAGGAGAACAGCGTTTACGTCTACGACGGACTTCCGGAGTTTGTCTCCTCAACTACCAGTCATCAGAGCCAACTACTCGGAGTGTATTGTACAGAAAGCACCGACTATCCTGTAACGGTTGAAGCGAAATCGGGATATCTAACTGTTCACTATAAACAGCTCGACGAAGTGGAGGGCTTCAATGCGAGTTACATCGTGATGACCTGTAACAATTGCCCTGGCAATCGGGAATGCCGGAATGGAAATTGCCTTTGCAAAACTGGCTTCGTTGGTATCAATTGCGACATTGAGATATGTCCGGGTAATTGTACATCTTCGAAGAAACAAGGGATTTGCGACAAGGGTTACGGACGTTGCGTTTGTACGATGGGATACGGTGGTCGGGATTGTTCGATCAAGATCAAGGAACATCAGTTGATCTTTACCGAATTATTTAACTCGGAATACCTCGCTGATCATTTGGATCATCTACGAAAGACTCTGCCAAGATTCGGACATACTATCGTCGCCGATAGGAGAGGAAGTCTGTGGATGTTCGGTGGTTACTCACTTAGCCATGGTCCTCTTAACGACATCCGACTTTTTGATACCAAGAACAACACCTGGATGCCAGTTACCGTGGAATCAACATCGGAAGCTTCTATGCCGCAAGGAAGATACTTCCATGCGACTGAAATTGTTCACAGTAGACAACAGATATACGTTTATGGTGGATTATCGATGAAAGAGGAAGACGTGCAGGGTTTGTCGAATAACACGCTGAGTGATTTCTGGAAGTTCAGTTTACAGAATCAGAGATGGACGCAGATTGTGCAGGAAGAATCGAAGAGAGAACCGCCGCCGTTGGCTGGCCATACGTTGACTTTAAGAAGAAACGGAGAATCCGAAAGTTTAATCTTAATTGGAGGATTTAGTCCAAAGTATGGATATCTGAACACCGTGTGGGAATTCAATTTAGAGACGGAAACATGGAACACCATAAACACCATTGGAAACGGGCCACTCGGTGTCTACGGTCATTCTACGGTTTATCACTGCAAGTCGGATAGCTTCTATATTTTTGGCGGGTACACTTATGCGATAAATAGAACGTTCATTTCGAATAAATTGTATGCTTTGAATTACAAAACTCGCACGTGGTCCGTACTTCCACCGTTTGATGATGATTTTACGGATGGTAGTAGTTTGGTAAGATGATTAATAATTCATTATTTTAGAGAGAGAAGAGGAGATTGCAGACGTGAGAATTCATTTTTTGTTACAGCCTCAAGCCAGATTTCTTCACTCGGCTGTAACAACAGACGAGTACATGGTAATATTCGGTGGCCGGCAGAATCCCCATAACACCTCGGATTCTCTGATAGCGTATAAATATTCCTGCAATCTCTGGATACGCTTAATAACCAAAGACATGGAAGTTATCGGAAATCCACCACCGCCGGCGTACGCTCATGCAATGATACATGCCGATCCAGAATCCAATGCTGTTTACGTCGTTGGTGGTTTTGACGGTGGAATTAAGAGTCATGTAACTCTGATAACCATACCCGAAGACCTTTGCAACTTGTGGACCGATAAAATAACTTGTAGAAAGTACTTCGGTTGTTCTTTCTGCGCTGTTACCACGATCAGCGGAAACAACGCTTCATTCTGTTTCTCCAATGAAGTATCGGTTAACAGAGACGACAAGTAAGTCCGAATATTTCTTCCAAGAAATATACGATTATTTATAAATATGGAGAATTTCTTATTAACCGATGATACAATTCCAGATGCGACATTAATGTAACTCAGGCTCAAAGATCAAACGGAATCTTCTGCAATTCCGAATGGATGGCGAGCAGGAAATGCCAGAATTTTAAAACTTGCACCGAATGTTTAGCCGAATGGCCATATTATAGGAATGAAGGGTCAGTGTGCAAATGGTGCACCAATTGTCCAAATGGAAAGTGTATTCCATCAGAAAAGGATTGCGATGAGCTGAATAAGTGCAGCTTCAGACAGATATCTGTAACCGATGTTGATCAGTGCGGAGAAAGGCAGTGTCCGGCGAGTGATTGTGAAAAATGTGACATCCTCGATGGCTGTGTATGGACGAGACAAGTTTTAAAGACTTGTGCGTATTCTCATCATTATTATTCACTGCATCAATAATTGTTTCGTCGGTCCTTACAAATTTCTTTGAATACTTTCAGCCGAATTGGGAATGGCTGTAACAAGTGAACCCGTATACGACTGGAACTGCGTGCCGGATGATATTTTCGGAAGATCGAGCATAAAAATGAGCAGCACGCAGTGTGAAAAACGATGTGCGGATCATAAAGATTGCAAAAGTTGCTTGAAAGGCACAGGTGCAGAGGGTGGTTGGAGAGAATGCAGATGGTCCACTCAACTCAACGAAGTAAGTATTTATAGTGGACAATTAACGTCGTACAATTTGAATAATATTATAATGCTAAGAGTCGCATCGTGGTTGTGAAGATAAAAGCTTTGATGCCCAATTAATTGACTCAAATTCAGGTCCCTCTCACTGCTTGGCAATTTGTCCTATATGATATATTGTATCGTAACTTTCTTTGATTTGAAATTCCTTATGGGATGTTCGAAAGATGTAACTCTAATTATATAAATTTATTTTCAGTGTATATCACCATCGTATCAACCTCTGTACTGCGCCGGTGGTGTATGTGGTTTGGTTCTGCGCAGCTCCGACATGGATCATTGTCCCGAGCCCTGCTCAGTTTTTAAACAATGCAGCACTTGTTTGAAACATTCGCATTGTGGCTGGTGCTCTTTAGATTCTGCCAATATAACCGGGCAAGGAATCTGTACAGAAGGCTCTCTCGAAGCACCTACGGATCATCCTGCTAGCGGCACTTGCGAGATGTTGTATTATCAACAGTTTCCACAAACTGAATCACGTAAATGGATTATTTCTGTATTTATATTCATGCAATGATTTATTTCGCCTTTTTTAAATTATTTAATAATAGGCACCATTTCTTGCCCTTTTCAACCCTTGTAGCTATTGTAACGACATTGTTCCCACGTTATACAGAATCCTCGGAAATTCAGGACAATGTTACCATGATAATTCCTGCGATAACACCGAAATCAGTGTTTTCTTGGCACTACGTGCGTTGCCCGCCGGAAAACGAATGCATGAACGGACATCATACGTGTTCTCCAAAGAGTGAGAAATGTTTTGATCTGGCCGAAGGTTTCGAGTGTATGTGCGGGGATGGATACAAAACTGAAACGTAAGAGCGTTGACCTTTGTCTTGTCGATTGTTCGTTTTCTAGCTTTTCTTTTAACTTTAATCTTCTTTAATTTCAGATCGGTGAATGAATTCGGCAGGTGAGTTTCAAACGATAGAAAATAATTAACTCTTTGAGTGCTGAATGCTTCGAGTCAAAAACTGTTTTCGTTAAGTCTTTTATACTTTTTGGCTTCAATTCCCACGGTTACGTCGCGTAGGACCTACTGTTTTTGGTGGGTTCCGAATCACCGAGGCTATAATATACATATCACGTAGGAAAAATTTTCCAGAGGTGACGGGGAAGATTTGAACTCTGACCCATTAATTGCGAGTCCGAGCCTTTACATCCTCACCCACTATAGCCCCAGGAAAACGCGCATTTATTTATTTATTTCACTGCCTTCATCTCATCTATTTCTCACTGCAGCAGGTGCAAAATTGAAAAAGATTGGCAATACGATCCATGGGCTCAAATTCGTTTTTACCAAACGCATCCATGAGTCGATAGTTCATTCTAATAGTTGTCACTAAATGCACAGATACATTCGTAGCACTCAAAGGGTTCAAATATCGTTGCGATGATTCAAGATGATAAATAACCATGAAATATTTCCAGAAAAATTTGTGTGCCAATGTGTACGCAAGGTTGCGTCCGAGGAACGTGCGTAGAACCGAACGTTTGTCGTTGTGATTTTGGCTATGTAGGTGCCAATTGTTCTATCCAGTGCCAATGTAACGGTCACAGTAATTGTGCTGGTCCCGATAAATTGGACTCGTGCTTGGAATGCCATAACAATACTATGGGTCCCCAGTGCGACAAGTGTTTACCATTGTACGTTGGAAATCCAGCGGACAATGGTCAGTGCGTGCCGTGTCTCGAGTATTGTAACGGCCATACGCGAATTTGCATCAACGAGAGCATGACTGTCCCGGTAATTCGATTTCTTCTATATTTATACAAACTAAAGTATATTGAAATACATATAAAATTTACTCTTCGTTCGACAGGACCCTAATTCCATCGATAAAATGTCGATAGAATTATTAAAGAGACAATTGGTAGAGGGATCGGTAGCCAAAGCAAAATGTGTCAATTGTGGAAATAATACAAAAGGTGACAAATGTGGCGAATGTATGACCGGTTATTTCCGAGGGACGGAAGATCTCCGAGATGTATGTCGACCGTAAGTATCATCGTTTAACACTAAAACTGCCAAACCAGTCAGAATGACTGGTACACAACTTTTTCCAAAAATTCTCCAAGTTTCTAGAAAAGTGATAGGATAAATATTCTGCGTCTATCTCAAAAAACATAAATCGTCGAATCGATCATCTTTTCCTACTCTTGATTTCTCCTTTTTCAAAGTACTTGTTTAATATATTGAAATATGGTTGATTTAACGCCGGTAGTTCTAGTGTTAATCAATTAATGAAAACAGTATTGTCAATAGTATCAATGGTGCACCTATCCCCCGATTTATACGGTACTTCTTTCACGATTTCGCTTTCAAACGGTTTTCTAGGCAACGAAGATCCCATTTATTGGATGTTTTAACGTCGTACTGCAAATATGAATATATCGAACTTTTTTCAGCTGCGAATGTCATGGACATGGATTCACTTGCGATCCAGTGACAGGAGAAAAATGTAATTGCGGTAACAATACGGAAAGCGAACCGTCCTGCATCAGCGGTCCCATGAAAGGCACTAATACAGGTGGTAAACCTTGCTGGATGGTCCAGTGCAGCAGATGCAAAGAAAGTTACGCTGGTACACCAACAATGGGACATCAGTGTTACAAAGCAGTGTCGGTCGACAATAAAATGTGTTTTGATTCGAAGTTAATAGGTATACAAGTTGACGAATATTCGCTCATTCTTTCTACTCCTTTCTTTTCTGCCTTATATTTCTTATTAGAATCATAATTCTATCCTTTTCTATCATTCCACACGTATCATCTTCTGCATGTTCTTTCTTCTACATTCATCAAGTACTCTTATTCTATACTCTCACTAAGTACTATTCTTCTTAACTTGCATCATTCTGTTCTGTTTGGAGGATCTTACGGTTCGTACTCCTCCACTGGTAAACTCCACGTTTCTTCTCTATCATTAAATATCAGTCATTTCACTTCATATTAATTCAATCCATTGCAGATGAGTGCAAATTGAAACCAAAGCCCCTGAATCCCGGACAGACTGTGTTCTTTATGGTACAGCCACGATATATGAACGTTGATATTCGAGTAATGGTCGACGTAACCCAAGGAGCTTTAGACCTCTTTCTAAGCCCCCGTGACGATTCCTTCGTCGTTACTCTCAACTCCACGACCGGTTACCAAGATGTACGGATAATTTCTCCTTCATAATTCTACAAATTTCCAAATGTCCAAATCTTATAATCTTGAATTATTTTCAGGTCGAATTGGACAGTAGATTCGTGTGGCACAAAGATCGTCACACGGTATGGCACGACGAGGAGACCGACAGCAAGATCAGAATCGTCGAGTTTCATCCCCGTAATTCGTCCTTTACATCGAACGGTAGCACTACTGAACCAAACTGGAACACCGGTCCTCAGTACATCGTGATGGAACGTTACGCTCATAATCTTGCAACATTCTTAACTATCGAGAAGGGAAATACATTCCTAGTAGTGCGTAATCTGACGAGCCGTTTAGTACTGACATTGCCCCAAGACAAACACGAGCTCCTTCAGACGAAGTTTCACATTGCTCTGAGGGCGATCGATGGTTTGCATCCGGAGATCCACGGTCGCGCTGCATATGGGATGATCTTCTTCCGTCAAGATCAACTGCATATCGATCTCTTCGTATTTTTCTCTGTATTTTTCTCCTGCTTCTTTTTATTCCTAGCTGCTTGCGTGGTTGCATGGAAAACCAAACAAGCAGCCGATGAACGGAGAGCTCAAAGAAGGCACGTCGTCGAGATGTTACACATGGCTAACAGGCCGTTCGCCTCGGCAATCGTTATTTACGATCGCGATGGCGACGACTGTAGTCCAAGTTCGCCCCTACGAAAGGGCAGACGTAACAAGCAGCAGCAAACTAACTTTCACAGCGATGTCCAACCTATAGCCGTTGAACCAACCGAAGACGGGATCGCAGCTGTCGCGACTATTTTCATCAGATTACCTGGCGGTCGGCAGGCTCCCGTTAAATTGGCCCTTGGCAGCACATTGATACTGTCGGGCAGGATGTATCCGGTGAACAGTACGGTGTTCCTAAGACGTATAAACAATCATGCTTGAAATTGAGGATATATGTTTCCGAGGTAGATTTATTTGCTGTCTATTTGAAGGTATCTTGAAGCTCTTGTTCAGGATCGCGATAAATTTCGTATGCTCTTCAGTTCGGTGGGTCGGATTTCATTGATCTCGTATATCAGATTTGTATGATCATTGATCTGGAACGAAAGACGACATTCTCTGTGCAGAGGAATCGTGAATTTACGTGAAATCGTATCTCGTAGTTACAGACGTCATATTTTTCCTCTTTTTTTTTTCTAATTTCTTTTGCAGGAGGGTTACGTTGTTACTGTTCTCTTTAAACATGTCTTGAAATACGCGCTTTAAATATCCGCCAGTAACGTGAGAAGTAAGTTTAATATATTGTACTATATAGAGAGGATGATGCGATCGTGAGGATATTTAAGCTAGATGATAATATATATTGTCATACCTTTCCATGACGAGACTGTATGTTTGTAAATAACGATCTGTAATTATGTATTAATTCGTATTTTACACAATTTTTGTAGAAGCATTTTATTGCGACGAGACATGGTTTTTGTGTCTTGGAGCGGGCTACTTTTCATGGAGAAAAGTGGAATAATTTTAACGATTCGTTTCCATAAAGGTTTTACGTGATCAACAGAGATTGCGGAGAAGTATTTGCATTGCTCAGACGAGAAGTAGTTGCCTCTTGAATTACAAGCGAGGAGAACAATGACGGCTTTCAGTATTTCCGTGACTTGTCACGCTGATTTAAGTATCAAACTTTTACTATGTCGATTGGTGTCTTTTTTTTTGGTTTTAAAGAAAAGAGAAGGAATAATCGGAAATCGAATATTTGGATAGCAGCTAATGCGAAATTGCATGCCGCATCATACTTGAAATACTCTGTGCGGTA
The DNA here is from genome assembly GCA_963989415.1 of Cerceris ruficornis. NCBI lineage: Eukaryota > Metazoa > Arthropoda > Insecta > Hymenoptera > Crabronidae > Cerceris > Cerceris ruficornis. The sequence goes on from OZ022523.1 coordinate 10,318,771, forward strand.
CTTCTCATTGTAGGCATCTTGACGACTGGTTTTCAAGTTCTATTTCACCAGAGAGAAAAAACCAGAGAGAAAATATTCGTCGAAAATGTAATGATAATACGCCAAATGGCACCACTCTCTGATATTCGGCAGACAGGGTGATCTCCGTGTTTGATGTACGTCAGATGTGCTGTTGGAAGCTGAGAAGTTGGTAGTCGAAGCCACGAAACAATTTAATTAGTTGAAACTACGGCGAACATGAAGTTAGAGGTTCCGACTTCCAATTAGCGACTCCGAATTCAAATCCTCGATAACTTCTCTAAGATTTTTCCTAAATGATCATTTAATATATGATAGCCTCGATGGTTTTAATTTGCGAGTCTCAGGAGAAACAACCGTAGCAGTTACAGCTAAAAGACATGCAAACTTTATTCGCTCCGGCCGTTACCTATATAATTTAGGTAAATTGATGTTACCATTTGTTCAATAAGAAAAATGTGCAATACCTGTTACTTTTATATGTCAATGTACGATGATTGTCCTAACGAGCTAGAGCCAAATACAGCCGACTAGCATCTTCTCAGCTGTCTGAGGTATATTTAAGATATCCGTCATTAATTCTCATGGATTTTCCTAAAACCAAGCGAATGAATGATCACGATAGAACTTATATATGCCGTCAGAGGTGTCCTAAGTGTTGCCAGGCGAACGAATTGTATCCGCTAATTTAAATGAACAGTATTAGAACCGTTGATTAGGATGAAAAAGAAAATGGTAATGCGTGTGTTACAAAGGTTCCTATGCCAAATCGATGAGGAATGACGAGCGTCCTAGCATAGTAATATATTATTTATGACGAGAAAACGGTAGAAACGTATAAAAGATTTTAATTAGGGAAGATTGTAAATACGAATGGTGCACGTTAAGAAGCGTTTGTCGACACCGCTTAAATACTGGTTATAACGAAACCATGGCTATCACACGGACTTGAATCGATTGAAAAAGAAAGAACAATGAGGAGGTAGAAGAAGAAGAAGCAGAAATGTGTGTATTTTATCAAAGATAACAAACCAAGGCTACGTATTAATCAAAATATAGAAATAATAGAAATGTTGATGTAACAATATCGATGTATTTACTATTAAGAGGAACTTAAAGAAATTAACTGAAAAGCAGACGGTGTAGTGACATAGATGTGTAAATAGCGCGAGGCGTCTTTGCTGTACTGTTATGTAATATCAACAAAATTGTACATTGTAGAATATCTCACGGGATGATCGCAATGCGACTTTGAATATCTGCAAAATATATTCGTAGAATCCTACGAATTCCTGTCCAAATCCTAAATGTGAATTCTTTCCAAAGTTACTTGCAACACCAAAAATTTAATCACACCTCGAAAAACAGCAGAGGAAGTACTTTTAAAAGATATTCAAATCGTTCCTCGAGCCATTCCGTCTACGCTACTGATATGCTGGAAGAACGCACGGTTGTTCCTCGATCAGGAACAATAATTCTCTGAATAATTCTTAAATGGACATACGGATTACCGTACCACATTCTATCCGTTGAATCTTGGAATCTGTTCCCTCGTTTCGTGAGTCTCGTCGCTATGATCTGAACGATACTCTCCTTTACGTAACAAAAATCTCATGTTCACTCTTTCCCGGTCCCTTCCCCTGTAAATGTATCGTCTCTTCGTTCATGACCTTTTTTAGCCTACCCCTTTTCCAAATTCTTATCGTCCCTCGTTCATTTCTGCGCGACCAATCGTAATATCCTAAATACTCATCCGTGAGTTTTACTCGACGCTCTGTAAACATAAACGTAAAGTAACAATACAAAATTGATGTATATGTACATTTATATAGGTTTACGCAAATAGAGGATATATATATATATATATTATATATACATATGTATACATAATTGTATGTACACAAGGAACGTGTAATTTTCTCGGTTGTACAGATCTGAGCGTTATTTCCAGAATGTTCTATTTTATATGTAATTATTACATTGCATTCAATGTAAGCGATATCTTCCAATGCCGGCATTGCATCGCGCTGATAAGAATTCGGTGAACGTTCAGAAACAAAAGAAACGACGCCGTGTTTAAAAGTAAAGAAATGGTTGTGAAGTCCTCGCTGCGCGGTTATCGCTCGTACGGATTTTCTATCCGCTTCGAGGATTACTTTGTACTGAAGAAAGGAACATGAGGTTGTGCTAATGAAGATTGATGAATTGTATTTGAGGAAGCTTTAATAAACACATGTAAAATTGGATTTCCTCTTAAAATTATTTATTCCTACGAGGTCCAAAGCCCAATAATGTACTTAGGGGGTGTTGTAATCTGTTTGTTGAATTTTTAAGTTTATCATATTATATAATTCTCTCTTTTCTATTATTTCGGCATTAATGCTACGATCAATTTACCGAGGACCTACTGTTTTAGGTGGGTTCCGAACCACCGAGGCTATAATATAAATATTAGAAAAAATATCCGAGAGGTGACGCAGAAGGGGACTTGAACTCGGGCCCCATAGATTACGAGTCCAAGCCGTTACCTTCTTATCCACCGTAGTCCCTTTAACTGCTGTAATCATTTTGCGAGGACCTACTGTTTTAGGTGGGTTCCGACCACCGAGGCTATGACATGCATATCACATAGGAAAAATATCCCAGCGGTGACGAGAAACGAATTGAACTTCATCCCACAGATTGCGACTTCTAGCCTGTTACCTCTTTACCTACCACAGCCGCTATAATTGCTATAGTTATTTCATCTAGGACCTACTACTGTTTTAGGTAGGTTCCGACCACCGAGGCTATGATATACATATCACATAGGAAAAATATCCCAGCGGTGACGAGGAAGGAATTGAACTCGGTCCCACAGCTTGCGAGTCCGAGCTTTTACCTCCTTACCCACCATAGCCCCCCAGTGTTTCGTTTGCTTAATTTTTTTCGATTTTACTTGCCATGTTAATTTCGCCCAGGACCTACTGCTTTAGGTGGATTTCAAACCACCAAGACTTTAATATATCACATAGAAAAAATATGAGATGACAGAGGAGGATTTGAAACTCGGATCCAACGATTGCCAACCAGAGCTTTTAGCTCTTTACCCACCACAGCACCCTTTATGAGTCCTTGTACGTGTACTATACTTTTGAACGTATGTTTAATATCTGTAAAGATAATAATGTACAATGAGAAGGTAGTATACTTACTACAGCTATGGTTCCCATGGCGATTCTAACGCAAACAAACCTGCCGAAGGTCTAGTTTCACCTGCAATCAATGTTGCATTACGCGGAACAATAAAATAGGTCGGTCGGAAATGTGCAAAGTAGCTGAGACGTTAAAGAACGTACACTTAATTCTAAGCCAAAGGACGTCATACTTTGGAACATGAGATTTAAAATATCTCTTCAAAACCGTAACAGCCATAAGCGTTTGGTGACGTGCGTGGCATGGAGCTCGACGGAAGAAATCTATTCTTGCGGGTAAATATCATTGACATTAAAGTAAATAAAATTTTAAGAAAGCATTTCAATGATATACTTTATCCAGCGAAGATCATTTGCTGATATGCTGGCACCTAGAGGGTGGAACGGCGCATTCCAACATCGTCGTGGAATTTCCTGATGATTTTTATCCTACCGATATGCAATGGCATCCACGGCCTAATTACACGGTGTCAATTACCAAGAAACAATCTCTGGATGTTCTTTTAATTACCACGGCAGATGGTACTGTTAAAAAATGTCAATATATGTCATAATCTCCGTTTAACTCTTCGAAGTCCAAGATTTTGTTTAGACACAAATTTGAAACTAATTATAAAATTTAAAAAAAATTATTTAATAAATTTAACCATTTTTAACTAATTTAAAAATTCGGGAGTGTTTTAAAAAATTCTACGATGGAAGTTCGATATAAAAAAAGACGGGTCATCTTCCACATCGCTGTGCCTCGAAGAGTTAATTATATTTTCGCATTATTACGAAATATAATTATACTTGGATGTAACTATAGTTCCATATATTTACAGGAAAGTATCATTTAATAAATAAAAATGGACGTATAGAAAAATCCGTGGACGCTCACAAAGGTGCGACGACGGTAGGAAAATGGAGCACCGACGGTTCCGCCCTCCTTACAGGTAAATAATGCGTTGAAACGAGATGAAATACGATTGATAAAATAATTTTCAACGTTTATTTCAGCCGGCGAGGATGGCTTAATAAAAATCTGGTCGCGAAGTGGAATGCTTCGTTCGACCGTAGTCCGAGGAACATTTCCAATATTTTCCTCTGCATGGAGTCCAGATTGTACAACGATATTGTACACCCAGGGAGTTAATCTAGCTTTCCAGTCCCTAAATTCAAATTCCAAACCCAGAAAGGTTGCTTGAACCACCAATCTAAAGTACTCATGACACAGCACTATAGATTAATTAATTAAAAATCATATTTTCAGTTACACGCGCACGACAGCCTCATCCTCGTCGTCTCCTGGAATCACACTCACGGACTTATAATTTCTGGCGCCGAAGACTGCCGGTACAAAGTAATTAAAACGTCGTTATAAACGCAACATCAACCGACAAGTATATAATTGAATTTCAATAGTAATCCTACGTAAATATTCTCAAAGGTATGGGACTCCAATGGCACTCAGTTGTTCAGCAGTAGCATGGGGGATCATCCTGTTACTTCGATCAGTTGGAGTCCCTGTGGTAGCTACTTTGCTGTTGGCGCTTACAATACGATTAAACTGTGCGACAAGACGGGAGTTAGTTTCCTTTCATTCTCTAGTTTGTCGTATATTTTCTTCTTCTAATTCTAAATAAACTTTTCAGTGGTCTCACTCGTTAGAAAAAATAAATGCTGGAAGTATTTACAGTATAGCTTGGTCCGGCGACAGCACTCAAGTGGCTATGGCTTGTAGCAGTGGAGCAGTGTTAACGGGACACGTTATAGACAGGTATAATTGAAAAAAGACATGTGTTATTTAAGAATAAACATCTATGAAATATTATACTTTACGTGATAACAACAGGAGATTAGAGTGGAACGATTATGAAGCTACTCTGGTGAAAAGGAAAGTGATCGAGGTGAGGGACGTCGGCAATGAACTTCGGGAGACTCTGGAAATATCGGATCGCGTGGTGCAGCTGGAATTTGGCTTTGATCATTTAGTCGTTATCACTCCGGCACAGTGTCATGTTTATTCTGTAACAAACTGGAATACGCCTGCAATATTCGACTTGAAAAATACCAACATTTCGGCCGTTCTTCTTGCTGAGAAGTAAAAATAAGAAAAATAATGGAGTATTTTAGACGAAGGCGGGATGAACTGTAGAGGGCATTTCTTTCTACAGACACTTCTTATTAGTCGAATGGAACAGCGTGTCGTTGTACAGTTATCAAGGACGTCTAATGGGAACTCCAAGGTGGAAGGGTATGACACAAGAACGTATTTGTCCTCCTTGCGTATCTCTCTGTTCTGATACGTTAGTGATAAGAGACCAGAGCAATGAAAAACGTAAGAGAGAAGTTCAGATTCTTACGAAAAAACTTAGATGTTTCATAAAGACACTAAAAGAACAATTCTTTCAGTTCTTCACGTACTGGAAGTGAATTACAACAAACCCATCACGGAAACTCAACCGCATTCTCATCTGCAGAATATTACGAGAATAGCGCTAAATCACATTGGTGGAGCAAGTGACAGGCAATTAGCGCTGATAGATACAAATAAAGATTTGTTTCTAGTTTCTATAAGAACTTCTGGCTTCGGTAGAGTCTGCAAAATAGGTATATCCATCTCCCATTGACACTAACCGAACCACGCGCGGTCAAATGACCGGTTCAATGAAATGGAACAATTTTTTGTACTATTAACTAAAGACTGTTTTTTACAGTGTTTCCTATATCGAGTTAACAGTCCCCTACATTTATTAGGAGGACCGGAAAGTGCTGTCGTTTTTTACATTGACTTCAAACAAATAAATTTGTAACAAGTTCTTATTTTTAATGAATGATTTAATCGCCCTCGTTATCAACAACTTTTTGTCATCCAGCGTGCTAATTTTCAATGCCCGATCGATAAAAAACAATTGGGTTTTGATCAAAGTATCTGCAGAAACGACATTACTCTCCGGTCCCCCTAATATTTTGGAAAGGTATTACTATTTCATAACCGGTCGCAATATCTGCCATGGCAAGTAGAAGTACCCACAAAGCGTCGGTACGGTTAGAGTTAAAGTCTTTTTTTAACCCTTCTGGCAAATTCACATATTTTATAACATATTTATTACATTGTATAACATATTTCTCTATTTTCTCAGCCGCCATGGCACAAGACATCGCATGGGCAACCGATGCAAACGTTTTGGCCGCAATGTTAGACGCAACGTTGTCCGTATGGTTGTGTCCTAACTGCGTTCACTATAGCGACCGTAAGATAATACGAAGAACAAGAATCGACAAGGAAAGCAGGTTTAGCATTCATTCTTATCGCATTCCTTACAACGATGAAAAACAACACTATCGCCGAAGGAATATTTATGCGTTGTAAAATAAGTCGTTTAATGTGTTCAGCGAATTTGGAAGACAACCGAGCATAGCAAGAGTGTACAATGGTATGGTGATGGTAAGACGAGGCGATGGTGCATTAGTTGCATCTTCCTTTTACTCGTTCTTCACGAGTTTGCAACAGCACGTGCTGAACAAAAGGTGGAAGGAAGCGCTTTCGCTGTGCCGAATTGCTCAGGTATTTCAATTTCTTTGGATTAAAGTAAGATTTTCTTCTGATGTTTGGAGTGTTAGCTATTGTTATTCGTAGAATGAAATATTGTGGACCTGTATGGCGGTCATGGCGACTGATAATAAGGAATTGAGCGTCGCCGAAGAAGCTTACGCCGCTATCGCGAGATACGACAAAGTAGACTATATTCAGCATATAAAGGTGACGATATAATATGCGATACTGATGGAATTATTTTATGATGATTTTATGAGTTGTGAGTCTTTGAATGAACTTTGTAATTACAGAGTCTACCAAACAGAACGGTAAGATTGGCAGAAATGGCTTTATTGGCAGGAGACTTATTGGCAGCGGAGGGAATACTTCTGCAAAACGGATTAATCGAGGAGGCGATAAGAATTAATATCGCTGTTTATAATTGGAATAGGTATTTATGGTTCTGTCGATAAATTATACGAATAAATTATATAAATTATAAATTATACGTGTTTCTAAGTTTATGATTGTATTTCAAAGGGCGCTGGAATTGGCGATAAAGCATAAGAAGCAATTGGAGGAAGTGTTGAGCGCAAGGAAGAAATATTTGCAAGCAATCGACAAGGAAGAGACGAATCAAAGTTTCCTAGCGTACATAACGAACGTTGCTAAGACACAAGTAAATTGAGTATCTTTATGTCATTGCACTGTCATAACTTGCACGTAACTTCGTTTCGTTCTCTTTCCTGGATCAGTGAGAACAGAAAGTGTTTTCACCAGGAAACCATCGAGAAAGATCCGCGAAATCAAGAGGAAATCGTGCCGGTCGAGACTGAAACGCTGAAGGAAGAGACATCGGACAGGGAATTACCTATATGAGGGCGAAAAACGAATTTTATTTGTACAAATCTGTTGTTAAGAAATCTACAAATTCGATACAACGAACCTGCAAGTACAACGAATCGCGATTACTGCGTGTACAAAAATCGAGTTTAACTACCCCCCAGAAACATGCACGAGTAATAAACTCAGGAATTTTTAAATCTAAACATAATAATTTCCGATACTTTTAAGTATTGTTACAAAAGGAATCTGAAAAATGATTGTGATAAAAAGATACAATAATTTAAGTGCATAAGTCGGTAATAAATAAATAACGATAATACGATCGAGATACCTTACAAAACTAAAAGTTTCAAGAACATTGAGATCATGCCAATGAGAAAGGTAGTGAATACAAACAGAAGCAACAGCCTCCGAGTATGCCACGTGGTCTCCTTTGTCTCCGGTCTGTATCTCGTTGCCAGAGCAGCCTAAAATAAAGGCAGTAATTTCGTAAGAACGGCGAAGGAACATGGTGTACCTTCTATTCGTGTAATAATTAATTATCCGTGGTAGAAAATCGATCGGCTTACCCATCCGCCGTTGGCTTGTATCCATGCCGCCAGTTCCTCTTCCAAAATGTCCGTCATACCTGATACCAGAAAAGAAGCTCGTTTCTCATCCTCGACTTATCCCGCGACGGACGTTCGAAAAGTTTTCATTCTCATCGATTCGAAGGACCGTCTCGCTCTCTCGGTTCTCCTACCGTCATTTTAACGACACATTACCTCTCTGTATGGCTGGTAGAAATTCTGGTTTTCCCTGACGCACGCAATCCACGGCAATGCCACCGGCGATCGCGTAGAGGGCTATCACTTTGCCCCAGGTCATTTCGCCGTTTCTGATCATCTCCCTGGAGACCTCGGCGAGCGCCTCGCTGGCGGACTGCTCGGAGGAGAAACTACCGCAGCCGATTTGCCGGGCAACACGGACGAATAGATTTGGATGCATCTTCTCCAATTCAGCTCCGACGGATGTAAGCTCGGGATACACTTCTCCGACGACTGCACCGCCTGGGAGAAGCATGGCGCTTCTCATCCTTTTTAGGCCAAGCTTTCGATGGAATATTCCCGAGCGTTTTAGACGGTTGCGAATGTACTGGGCGCATAGAGAGGATCCCTGTTGATGGAGATAAGCGTGTCAGATGAGGCCTGCCGTGGGTGTTTTCTTTTAGATCGAACTTTCAGTGAAATAATCTTAACCCTCTCGATACTACTGGTGATTAACACTAGAACTACCGGCGTTAAATCAATCATATTTCAAAATATTAAATAAGTACTTTGAAAAAGGAGGGACCAAGAGGCGGAAAATATAATCGATTCGGTGATTTATGTTTTTGAAGATGGACATAGAATATTTATTCCAAGACTCTTCTATAAACTTGGAGAATTTTTGGAAAAAATTGTGTACCAGTCATTTTAACTGGTTTGGTAGTTCTAGTGTTAAGTCATCCGCCGCCTGACACTGGCTGGGTACTGTCGGTGACTATAGTCATCCGTCGAAATTTCAAACGAAGAATTAGTTACTGGTTCATATTTTGTAATTGGATATTTCTTAAATACCATAAGTTTTTAGTTTCCATGTATTATATGCATTACAACTTCAATAAAGAAGTAATTATTAAGTTGGTAAGAAATTAATGTCGGTTTTCGAATTTCAAACTTTCGCGCTTAACTTTGAAATAACCGTTCATTTTAACCGGCTTGTCTTATTATATCATTTTAGAAAAAAAAATTATTAAAAAACTTGTTTCTCGTTGGAGAAAGTGTGTAAATTGTAATGAAACTTGTTGTGATTAAAAAAAGTTATTCCCTTTCTCAACATGTGTATTTAAAGATAAAGTTTGAAAACCGACATTGATTTCCTACCGACCTAATATTTATATTACGCCACTAGCCATTAACCCTTATAGTGCCGACTGAAAGAATTGATTGAATTAATGACAAATGTAGTTGCGAATAAAAAGAATTGTCATTGGCCATAGTTTCGTATAGAACCAGCCATATAAAGCATAAATTGTGTATTTTCAATTATCTGTCATAAAATGACTAATATAGTAGTATAAAATGACTAATTCGTACCGTGTTAGCAGACTCGCGGGAAAGTACTCCGTAGCGAAAGGGTTAAGGGTTAAGAGGTTCTTAAGAGAGAGAAACCCTGTTGATATAGATAAGTGTCTTAGATGAGGCCTGCCGTGGGTGTTTTTTTAGGTCGAACATTCAGTGAAACAATCTTAAGGGTTTGAGAGGGTTGCGAATGTACTGAATGCACAGAAAGGAACTCTGTGGATGGACATAAGTATGTTAGATGAGGCCTGCGGTGAATGTGAAGTTAGCAGCTTGGACTCCTAATTTGTGGAACTGAGTTGAAATTCCTGTTAGCTCGGGGAGATCTCTTGCAAATTGTTATTTAATACATCGTAGCGTTATAGTCACTGTTGCTCGACATCCATCTAAAACTGTGAGATCCAGACGGAGTGATCGCAGCAGTTAAAGTCTGAATATAAGCTGTGGTCGACAGGGTGGCGAAAGCTCAGTCTTGATTACAGTAGAGAAACTATAAGCGCAGTTTAGAGCGTTGTATGAGAACTAGCCGCAATTTTTGCGGAGCGTTGTATGGGAGTCCACTGTATCATACTATCGTCATACAGACAGTTAAAAGTGGAGCTATGGTGTTTCAAGTGTCACGAATTTTTACCTGGGAGACCGTCAACTCGACGGAAGCCGAAACCGTTCTCCATCGTATGGTGTGAGAGATCTTCCTCGAAACGACATCGCTGACGTTGCTGAGCCTTCGTCGCGCTGATCCGACGACGTGGAATGGTGAAATCTCCTGATTGTTGGGAGTCGTAAACCCGGCTAAATTCGAGTGCAGCGATAACGCCAAACTGTTTCTTCGGTATGGCGGCACGGCGTTCATAGAGGTCTCCTCCAAAGCTCGCAGAGATCCCAGTCCAGACATTGAGGATGCTTCCGTTGAATCCTCGTGCCATTCAGGCTGCTCTGTCTTGAAAGATCGCGGCAGAATTAACGAGGGTTTTTCGTTACTCAAGTCTTTTCTTCTTTTCATCTTTGGAAAGAAGAAACATTCGAAATCACCATCCGTGGACTTTCAAACTTCTAATCTTAGTTATTACTCTTTTTACCAGTATATCGATACACATATTTTAGTTAATACTGTTTTATCTTCTGAAATTTCAATTTGATGAAAAAATAGGAATTTTCCAAGGATCTCTTTAAAACCACAGATACAACACAGGTCAGTCTAAGCGGCCGTGACCCCTATGGTGTCTTCGCGAGGCTTCATGGTGTCTGTCGTCCTTGACGTTAGAAACCGGAGCGCTATATTCACGACAGGTCCCGTAGAAAATTAATATTCCTCCCACGAGTCAAGCAGTCGTTATCTCGCAACCTTGTTTAGCCCTGCTGTTTGACACACTCAGCGGCATTTTGTGCGGCGCGTTAAGACACACAGCCATTGTGTGTATATTACTCATTTTCATTTCATCATTTGCCTTCTTAATACGGGGAATTAAGTTTCACGCGTGTCATTTTCGAATCGAGGCAAATATCGCGCGAGCTATTACGAATTCGTGGTTTATTGAATCGAGGCGGCAAACGTAATATGCGAATCGTGTCGATGGTCGGTTGCTTATCAATTAAGTAACACTGAAATTTCTTATTTTGAAAAATTACGCGTGAGTAATACTTTTAGCGTTAAACTCGTTTCTTTAACACTAGAACTACTGGCGTTAAATTTATTATATTTCAATATGTTAACACTAGAACTACCGGCGTTAAATCTGTTATAGAGAAAATCGATTTTTCTTGGGATTTTCTTCATGTATTTAGATATCGCCGAGAATATATTTGGCGAAGGAACGCTGGAATTCGTAGAAATAATGAAGATATAGATATTTAACGCTAAAACTACCGGCGTTAAATCTATTATATTTAAATATATTAAATAAGACCTTTGAAAAAAGAAAAATTCAGTGGTGGAAAAGATGATCGATTCGGTAATTTATGTTTTATGAGATGGACGTAGAATTTCTATTCTATGACTCTCCTATAATCTTGGAGAATTTTTAGAAAAAATTGTGTACCAGTCATTTTGACTGGTTTGGTAGTTCTAGTGTTAAATAATTACTTTGGAAAACGCGAAATCAAGAGAGAATTATTTTTTTTTGCATCGACGTAGAATATCTACTCTGCGGCTGTTCTATAAACTTGCAGAATTTTTGAAAAAATTTAGGAACCAGTCATTTTAACTTGCTTGGGAGTTCTAGAGTTAAATCGAAGAAATTCTATTTGGATTGAATTAGACAATTCGTATTTCTCGTTGGAAAAATTTGTCCACTGTAACATTCATTTCTCTTTCGTGACAAAAATGAATTGTTAAATTCTGAACTCGAGAGGAAGAAAAGTCCACGGACCACTTTTGTCTTCCGGTTATTTTACATGGAAGGAATTAACTCGACTCTTATCCTCGTCGAGGCCGACGTTGAATGTTATCAGTTATCAATACCGTCCAGTAGACACGTTATCGTTTAAGTGCCTTTAAACATGCTCGTTTTAATGATTTTTCTTGAGTGCCTCCCGTGCGATGCATACGTTTCAGATAATTACATTTCACTTTCGATAGTCTCGTTCAAAGGCATTATGTAATATCGATTATAACTCGTTAACTCTCATGAATAATGTACAAATGCAAAACCGCTATTTAATTACCTGCTCCTTATTCGTGTTCCACATTTAACCACATAATTAACGTAGCTATTTTCGATACGGTATAAACAGTAACAGTTTGAAAATACATTTTGTCATTTACATGATTTCAATGCTTTTGAAACTTAGTAATTTTCTAACGTAAAATTGTTTTTCAAGCCGTATAATCGTCATATATTCACTATAATCGTCAAGTATGCACTAAATTGATCGCGTCTTTTATTGCAATTGTTTTTCTAACGTCCTTCCTAATAATTCGTAAAAGTATATTTTCAAATTCTTTATGTTTATACAGCGTCGAAAATTATTCTGCAATCGTTCCGCTAATTTTATAATTTGATTCTTGAAATTCACAAACTTTCTTTGCAACTTAGTGCTTAAGATTCAAGTTAAATCGATTGTTTAAAATACAATTTTTAGCAATTATCCGCGTGTTGCAGTACAATTAATTACAGACTCGACAAGAAATACGGACAATAGAAGGTTAAACTATCGGATGATTAAACTAAAAGTCATAATTGTTTCGGCAAAGGTGGAACGCGGAAGATAGGATACGTATTACCGTATTGATATGATTGATACGATTAATTTACCGATCTTAATTCCGCCTCGTTCTGGCTACCCAATCGAAAGTCCGGCTTCATCGTAATTAACGCGCGCCCGTCTCATTAGTCACTGTCGTCTATCACGTTCCTCTTATACGTTTATATGCCTAATGATATTTCCGAATTATCAGTTATCAACGGTGAGTCTGCCGGACGGTCGATTATCATTCGAGAAGCGTGCGCAACAAACCGGTAAATCGTTTGTTTTATCAATTTTCAAGGCTCGTTTCCTGACGGCAACAATAGCATACGTGTTCACGCGAGACTTTTGCCGCTTCGGAGTTGCGAAAAATCGTGCGGAAATTAATGAAACATCGATCGTATATCTGCGTACACTGTGTGAAGTTGTTTTTATTGTGAATATTTGCTAATGGGTGAATGAATGATAGAGAAAAAGATAAGTGTAACATCTAGGAATGAAAGCATCAAAGTGTATATGAAAATTCAAATGAAAAATAACAGATGATTGGACTTTTTTTTTAGAAAGTTACGATACTCAGATTATCCAGACGCTTATTTATCATGAAATTTAATCTCATCTTTCGGATCAATAATTTAATTTATAAGAATATCTTTGTAATTTTTATTATACTTGAATCTTTTCTAGTTCAACGAAAATTTTTATGTAAATTTTATATTAATTTATCTATTGAATGAATATATTCTTATCCTCCTAATTCACATAAATATAATGAAATTCCATGTATTATTAAAATACAATTTTTAATATGGCAGAATAGTGCAATGAACTTAAAATTCATACATAAAGTTTTAACTTTTATTAAAAATATGCTATTGAAGAATACTTAACCTTCAACACTCAGCTTCAATTCTAGCATATTTTCGAAATTATATTCATGAATTCGTAATAATTATTATTGTAATAATTTTTATTTGTAAAATTTTGTTGATTGCAACAGTTATGGATGTGTGTTGTAAATTGTAAATGACGTAATAATTTATCGCAATTTTATTTCATTTATATTATTAAAGAATTTCAACATATACATAACTGGCGATCGTTTATTGAAAATTGTATTTGCAAGATTCCTGTTCTGTTTGTCATAGCAAAGATTGCTTAATACCGTTAGCTCTCTACAGTTTTAATATCTCAATTACCGGCTTATTATCTTTGCCGATAAATAATGCATTTTGGAGTAGAGTTCTCTTTTCCATTAGAATTCTAATTGCCGAGTTATTATCGTTATCGTTAAGTCATGTATTTTGGAATGCAGTTATTGTGAAAGCCGTGAGACAGCGCGTTGAATTATTCCCATGCGATTTCAAATCCCATTTGCAATAGAGAGTATTACTCAACGACGATCGTTTGTTTCCCTTGGCATTGGAATCCTAATTACGGGATTATTATGCTTACCGGTAAATAATGCATTTTAGAGTGCAATCTGTGAAAGCTGGAAAAACAGGGATCTGTAAACCAGCCCGGCGAAATTCATGAAACACCATTCGAGTATTGTACACACTTCGAGCTTGAAATCGTAGTTTTCCGTGAAAAGCGCATCTACGAGATTCTATTTCCGTTCGTAATACCATCGATTTCTTAACGTCGATCGTTTGTTTCCTTTGGCAGGGAAATTTTAATTGTCTGATTATTTATCCATGCTGATAAATAAATCGTTCTGAAATGCAGCTCGTAAAGTCGGCGAAAGCCGGAAGAAGGCGTGATATGTTGTGGAAGAAATTAGCGAAACATGGATCGAAGATTGTCGATACTTTTTTTTATTAGACACTGCAATATGTTGCAAAAAGAATGATAAAGTGTTATAGTAAAATATGCGAGATATCAATCGAGTGTTGTTCTTATTGTGTTCCTTTTTATTTATTAATATTACAATACCTCGTAAAAGGCATACTTGTAAAATTTCTCCGTTATTTTTAGTACCATCGATTGTTTACTTCTCTTTATTCATTTATCTTCTTTGACATTGAAGTATTAATTGACAAACGATTAATAATTCATCCTGAAATGCAGCTCATAAAATCTGCAAACATGAAGTAAAAATGCAAAACATCGAGCGAGCATCGTTCACACTTTTCTTGTCCGATTGCACATCCCGATATTTCATAAAAATAATATAATTTGGTATGCCATTCTCGTTCTTAAAGTCATCGATTACTTAATTCTCATCGTTTATTTGTCTCTTTGGCATTGGAATTTTTATCGCAGGCTATTATCTCACTCGATAAAAAGTGCATATCAAAGTGCAGCATGTGAAAGATCTAAATGAGCTGTAACGCTCTTCTGCATGCCCTTCGAGGACACCGAAGAAAAGCGAGTTCTTCTGCAGGCGAATAAAAAAAAATATAAGTTTTATCTCGGCCTACAAACTCCGATTAACTTTGCATTAATATTCCGATCCACGACGAGCATATATTAGCATAAACATGACGCTACATTTACTATTGGTTTTAATTAAACCCTCGAATCGGACGTATTCCATCGATTAAAAAACAAGGTTGCTCCGATGTGGGGAAGTTTTGTAATTTGCTACGTTAGCGGAGCTTTAGTTAGCGTTATCTGTGCAGATGAAGAGCGATATTGAGAAAAGGTAAATTGGTTGAGAAATCGGGTAATTAATTGGTTAACAAGAACGTACATCGTACCAATTAGCAACCTCTTAAAAAGACACTCGAAGGAAAGCAGGGTAAAAGGAGCATACTTCGGCGTATTCTTTCGCGTTTTTTTAAATTAATCGCTCCTTCTTCATCCCATCATTTATTTAAGCGCACGTGCTCGAGCATATCGATCTCCGTTGATTATAATCAACGAGTCTTGAAATCGTAACGTTTTAATCGGGCGCACCGACACGAAAAGAGTTCCAGATTTTTGCTGTCTTCTTTTTAAATGTAAATCGTTCCACCTGGTTCGGCTTTAACGTGTAATGCAATCCTGCGAGATATTCGGTCATTCCTGATTAATATTCGAGACAATATGTAAACATAACAGTTGTTTCGTCATGGGAAATACCTTGGCGTTTCTTTTATTTGTAACGGTAATGCGTTGTTTTCTGCAAAAATTGGTCGGTGACTCAAAATTCACCAAAAACAGTACGTTTCCACAGAAATAATTTTAATAATTCAACTCAATTATTATTACGGCTTGTCTCGCGGGTAGAGAAAGCAGAAATATTATAAAAATAAATAAAATTGTGAAAATATTGCTTCAAGCAATATTTTAAAAAAAATTCTCGTTCCTTACATGGATACTTGAAACTAAAGACTTAGCATTTGTTAAAACAGATAGAAAAGTACGACAATAGCGAACATATACGCAGGTGACAATTACGCAACTTCAAAGAACTCATCGTTATTACTATTCACTGTAATACAGTATGCAAATGCGGCAACATAAGATCCTTCAGAAAAACAGAAAATGCTTCATTGCAACTTTAAGCCGCCCTCTCACTTTAACATTGTCTCTCGTAAGCAGATTAAAATTAAACGACGAACTTTGCACTTCTAAGAAGACTCTTAGCACGTTGAACGCCAACCGTATTTTGTCTGCCTCGTTATTTCTGCTGAAGTGAATAATTCTTTACGTTCATCTAATAAACGCACCGTTATAAATTTATATAATTAAAAAAAAAAGTCATTTTGACTGCATTGCTGGTGTCAAAAAAATCGTCAACGCCACTCATCGACATCTTCCACTGTATTCGACGTGTTGAACTCCCTCTTTTTTGCAATTATTCATTGAATCGCGAGGAATTCGTCCGAATGTTTTGTCGAATCGTTTCAATCGCGATGCAACAGGTGGTTGGAACTGGTAGCACAACGAATTCGAACGGCAATCCCAGAAGGCCACTTAGGGATCGCTGCAGACTATAGAAAAGTATGTAGGTGCCTTCGAACAGCGGTGACGAGCGATTCGAATTCGTTGAACCATCAATCGTGGCCTTTCGCCAGTGTAATAAACGGGCGTAGCCTGTATTTCGAGCACGTATAGAACCGGTGCCATTCGCGAGAACGGATGCCAGCCATCGTCAAAAGGAAACGCGCTTTTTTCGGAATCGTAGAACTCGAAGATGAACAGGGTTGATACTGGATATAGCTTACGAAGAACTTGGTCTTCTGTTTTATAAATTTCTTCGAGGATTGAATTGAAAGACTGATCTTTATGATATAAAATTCTCAGTCAAGTCAGATCCTAGGTTATAGGCTGTTTTTCTATCTTGAGTGAAATAAGAGATTGTTGCAAGATCGATTTACTACGCACTGTATAATCATTTAGCGAAGAGTCAACACGGAACTGTAGGATTCATCGTTATTAGTCGGCTTTTTTCTGTTAACACATTACCGACCGCTATTGTTGGAGCATTCTACCCATTTTAAAAGGTTTGTTTCGGCTTAGATTGCTCAAAGAAAATTACAATCTCTTTGAAAATTACAAATGATTCTCACTGACTCCTTAACACACTTTCACTACAATAATAAATAACAAATTAGTGATTGCCGTGGGAACCGATTAATAAACTAAAAGTCTAAGCGTTGGTGACAAAAAGCCTATTTATAGGCTACCGGTCGGTAAAGTGTTAATAGTCTTCTGTTTTATAAATTTCTTCGAGGATTGAATTCAAAGACTAATCTTTATGATATAAAATTCTCAGTTAAGTTAGATCCTAGGGTATAGGCTGTTTTTCTATCTTGAGTGAAATAAGAGATCATAAGATCGATTAATTACGAACTGTATAATCATTTAGCGAAGAGTCAACACGGAACTGTAGGATTCATCGTTATTAGTCTGCTTTTTTCTGTTAATCGTCGTGCCTCTGATTGTGCCTCTTGTGACAGATTGTCGCATGTTTTCTGTTCAACGTTCTTGCGGTGATTTTTCTCAGTGTGTGCGAAGATGCGGCAAGTTTTTATACTCAGCGTATAGAAGTAACTTTGGTTTAAGTAATTAACCCATTCACTGCCAGGTAAACTAAGTAAATATTACCTTTGCTTGTTAAAATTTGAGAAGATGACAGAAAGTTTTTAGAACATTGGTTTCATTAATCAAAAATATAATCTCGATATTTATAATGATACGAAGAACATTTTTGTTCCAAAATTTCTATGCACGATCGGCCATTATTGTTAACTTATTAATTCAAACTTATATCACAACTACGAGATATCTCGTAGTTGGCAGTCAATGGGTTAACTCTTCGTTTGAGCATGAATTTCATATTATTGGGTATTTTCAAAAGATTTTGTTCACTTATATTTTATTACATCGAAGAACATTTATCTTCCCTCTGAATATGTCCATTTATAATTATCCCATCTTCGATAAGCAACAATTCTCATTACCATTCTCTTACCTTACATTCGACACCTTTTTACTTTTCCAAGGCAAAAGAAATTCTCATTAAATCTCACAACGTACCTCCCTTCGAACCCAAAAAAATCACTCAAAAGCTATCGTCAAAATGCAACCACCTGTCGAATAATTAAATCACGAATATTATGAAGGTCCGTTTAAAACGACATCGATATGATCGATCCGATACGAAGCTCCTAAATGATTCACAAAACGGTTAGTTAAAAGGCGCGCACCTAAGTCCGAATAAATTTGCATGATCTATCGTTCGACCAGTTTGGTGTATCGTCAAATTTGGCGTGTGACGTAAGCGGATGGAAGGGAAAAAAAAGAGGAACAGCCGAATTGGAAGGACCTACGTAAGTTACGCGTGTAACCAAGAGAACGAAAACGCGCTCGACAAAGAACGAGATAGGATAGAAGATGCGGGCAAAGTGTCCAGGTAACGGCAGCGTCCCCCACCTTTCGTAAATTTAGCCGAAAAACTGAAGCCCCTTGTATCCTTCTTAAGAAACCATTCTCCTCGTTATTACTCGAAATTACCGACCGGGGATTCACCTTTCTGATTTTCGTCTTTCCCTTCACTTTCTCGCACGATGTGTCTTCCTTTAAAAATATTGCATACACCTGATGGACTTCTTTTCCTACAGTGTAATCGAACTTTTTGTCTTCCGTGATCTCAAAGTTGAATGCAAAACAATTTTAAACACCTAATATTATAAAGCGATACCTGCTCTATTGAACTTTCCCTTTTTTACAACGATGAAACGTCGCGTTACCTTTAATTGAACGATGATACGCAAATATGATGAATATTCGTCGAATCGTCGATAGCGCGTTTTAAATCACAATATTTTCATATCGTAACACGTCTTCCTTTCCTTCTCGTCTTCTTCACTTTTAAGAGAACATCGTCACTTTAAACATTTCCACGCGTAAATTCCGATTCATCCTTGGAACTTGTGGATTTTTTTTTCGATTGCGCGGCAATGAATTGTGCAATTTTAATTTCACGAAACTCGTCGTCTATCGAGAATAGTGTTCAGGATCGGCCGAGGGACACGCGGTCCGACCGTCGAAATCGTAAGGAGCACGGCGCGTACGGCACTGATGACTTTTCAACTACAAACGATACAACTTGAAACTGTTATGTCAACGCCGTGTAAGCGTTATCCCTACTTACATCCTCGCATGCCGGCTTAGCCATTCTGCGAGGCATTTTAATCGAATGCCAGAAGCGGGTATCCGTGTCACGATAACATCTTATCGTCCGTTTGAAATTAATCCACGATGTACACACACGTAAATTGCTGCGTTCGTTTAATTCGGATTAAGTCACTTTTGCAACTGCGATTTTAACCCATTTATGATGATAATTTCTGGCAAGGTATTTCTAATCCTCTTCTTTTCGTTTTAATATTCAAATCTTCTTTTTCTTAATTTTCTGGAGATAAATAACTTTTTATGTTTGACATACGAGGATATCCATTATTCTTCCGTGTGTACATGTCCATCGTTATCTTTAAGCGTTAATTACCTTGCTTAAACGATTTCCCAACACATCGGAATTCTCCTCGGAGGCGAGAATAATGAATGAACAGAACAAGATTCGTGTATAACAATATTCTATTCACAACGATGATATGATAAAGTAGCATCGACAGGCAACAATATTTTTTTTGGAAACGGTACAACTTACAATATATTGCGACTTATAATAAATTAATATTTATATGTATATATATATAATTTTATATATGTATATACGTATGCGTTTGTATATATACATATATATAAAATCTATATAAGGAAAGCTTGAAAACACTCCATTCGGTTACGTTTATTTTCGCTGGTTTCTTTTTTTTTGTCGTCGGTTCTAGGCGTATTTTCATTATATACGAATATTATATATATATAATGTACTATATATATGTATATATTAATTCCTAGCGTTCTTTTATCCTATACTGTGCTACATTAGAAACTTTGAACGATAATACTTTCCATTTTCAGCGTGTCACCTTTCTCTCGTCACGATATACAATAAATAAATATCTCACGCATTCACGGACACACAAACAATGTCATTCGTCTCGCAGTCATTCAGAAATTATCACACGATTGTAGTTTCACGAGGAGATGATCGTTCGTCGTACCATCATCGGCTTTTGCAATCGCTTGATCGTGAGGGTCCTCCATGGATCAATGAATTCAACTAGCTTGAAGAAAAAGGGCGACAGTGCCGCGGCTGAATTCGCCGTAAACACATTCAGCTAAGCTAATACTTTCGCGTATGAAACGATAAACATATAAAAAAG
The DNA here is from genome assembly GCA_963989415.1 of Cerceris ruficornis. NCBI lineage: Eukaryota > Metazoa > Arthropoda > Insecta > Hymenoptera > Crabronidae > Cerceris > Cerceris ruficornis. Next base: position 10,339,358 of record OZ022523.1, read on the forward strand.
AGACAATGCAACAACATCGTGGAACTCGATCGGCACTATCTCCCTTTTCCTCGATTCCATATCACGCGAAATGCACGTTCGATTCCGTCTTTCGTACAGGTTTCAATTTCTATTCGACTTCTCGATTCTCCAGGTTTTCTTCGTTGACAGATATTCTCTGTTCGATTCGGTGACATTCTTCTTTACAATTGCAACCAATCTTTATACTCTCGCGAAAAGTGCCATTGACTTTTTAGCTTTGAAAGAAGTGCACGTTTCAGTCGATTAAAGGAATTCATTCTTTTATATTAAACTCGCGTGCAATCGTACAAATTCTATCGTCTATTGCCATTCTCGATTCTTCTGATCTGCGATAAAGCATTTCGAATGCAACATTCAAACTATGCGATCACTGGTGTCGTGTTTCGTTGTCACTTGTCAATTTGCCTAATTTGGAATGCAATCGGACAGACTCTTGAGTCGTACTCAGCTATCTCCAAATTTTTCACGATATACAACATCGATACACGTTGCAATTACCACTTCTCATTTACACTTATCTTCGTTGCAAAACATACAATCCAACTATCGCGTAATCTCTAGTCCTCATCGATTCTCCTAATATTTTGATCCCCATTAAATGGTTTCGTACAGACTGCTCAAACTATCGGCACAGAATCACGATTATTGACATCGCGTCTGATTGTCAGTCGGTGTTAATTAATCAGTATCGCACTCGATCATTCTTCGAAGATGCACGTCGCAACTAAAGGATTAATTGACGGTCATTATTGCAAATGAAACTCTTACTCGAAACGATTCTATACTTCATGACGAATCGTACGATGACGTTGAAAGATACATTATTCAATGCTATCCTTAAATAAAACTTTGTTATTTTAAAACTGGAGGTGTGGGCTTATCACTTCTTTGTGATATATTGAGTATTCCCGCCCTACTATATCTCCATCGAAGCGACTGGCACGAACGAGAACATGAAATCGCTGCAATAATTGTTAACTTTAACGATATTATTCTGTAGCATTAGAAGATATGCAGTTTCATAAACATCAACCTAACTCTGATACTTTGATAACGTGGATAACGAGCTCCACAGTAGCTTACGCCTTTGCCTAAAAATGGGCCGTTGCTAAGGCTTTTCACGAACAAAATCGCATTTTTGCACAAACTTATGTTGAGACAATCGCAACCTACACTGTTTCGAGGGTCCCTACAATTGATGATTGTAATTCAGCAAGGGCTGAGCTTTCGCACCGCCTGCGGTTCAATGCACCTGCAGGTGCAGATATGAGATCTTTCATTAATGAGGTCGTAGCTAAATGTCGTGCGACTTCACCAGTCCACGTGGATATGGCAACTGCTAGAAAGTCCATATTAAATGTCCTAGGCTCAAGGTGTATCCGGACAAACCTTGATATTCGATCAATTCTGAACACCCATTACCATCATCTCTTGTAGGAACATGAGGAACTCCACAAATCTGAGGGCAACCGAGTAGTCTAGCAGTTGAAATCGTGTCACTGAAGGACATCGACAATACCATTATTGATAAGGTATCAGTTTAGTGGACTGGTTTAACACGCAGTACAAATCTTGGGTATTATGGGGGTTGCACGTGGCAAGGTTAAAAGTCCTGCCATTGCTAAGTGCGCAGCAACCATCTTTACATACTTGTTAGGGTTAACTAAAGAGATCAATATTACACCTGCTTGGATGAACCAACAATGGACAGTTTCAAGTCACCATACATGATATACATATCAAGGATTTGATAAATGAAAATATACTGAGGCATTATGCTTAGATGACCACGTAGAAGCAACATATGGTGTCCTGGAATTAACTAACTGCAAAGAATATGATACCTCTAACATGGATAATAGGTACTATCCAGACCTATAAGCGATAACGATAACATAATTGAAATCGAAAGAATGATAAAACAATTGTAAAGAAGAGTGTCGCTCATACATCGTTACGGTTTTCCCTTAATTATCTTACGTATCTTTAATGAATCTCTTAGTGAGAAACTTAGCTCGCTGATATGCAATGTCCTATCGACGTATACATGTATAATAATAGGTCGGAGAGAAATTCGATCGACAAGAATTGAATAGAAGTTACATTTAGAATCGAGTTTAGTAGCGCCATAAAAGACTGTCGTTTAGATATTTGTACATTGTTCCATATATGTACCATATGTATTTCCAACGAGGAACACGTCGTACGGAGAGTTAAACACGAGGAGAAGCTACCTATATATGTATATATATTGTATCGTTATATAGTCTATTACACCCGAAGACGAAAGGTGATATAAACCGGCTCAACGGAGAGAGAATCTTAGGCTTTGATCGAATTTAAGTGTCACCGTGGGTCTTCATTAACGAAGAAACTTAACACGCAGACAACGTCGTATCGTTGTATCTTCCGTGCTCTACTTTATATATCATACGATCGATGGCGTGACGGGGGAGTAAAATACACGATGCATCATACGCAAACATTACAATTAGTATGTAACTGTCTAACGGACAGAGAAAGTGGTGCCAGCCACTTGTAACGTCATCCCAAACCAAGGAATCCAAACAATTCACCTCGGTTCCACACGCGCGTCAATGATCATTCTCTTTCTCGCTTTCACTTTCATTCTACAAAAAAAAAACGAAACAACAACAACAAGAAACTAAACACAGAAGCAGGTACTCTAAGAGTTAATCGTGTACCGTACAACACCGATACAGATTCGATCACAAAGAGAGACAAAGGATAACGACGGTAATGTTAATACGTTTCTTTTCCACAGAATGCCCAAAGTTATGCCGAAAGTAACGCGATGCAACGATATATATATGCGTATATATATGTATGTTTGTATGCATGTATGTATGTATATATAGATATATAGATATCAAAAGCAAATGACTTTTATACATAATTCAATCCGCACGTATATCTCTACTATCGACACGAATTACGTATGTTATATAAAACATATGAATCTTATGATACTACACGATGCTACGGTTTTGTGTTCTGTTACATTTCGATCCCTTAATTCGTAAGAGATAATTAAAAAAACAAGAAAAAAGTTAAGAAGAGAAAAGTGAAGGATGCCGCCGTTGCGAAGTACTATTCGCCCCTTGCCCTCTCTTCTAATGATGATTCAGAATTTCACATGGCCGATTTCGATACTCATCGACATTTGTATATATATGTATGTATCTATATATGTATATATATATGCGCGCGCGTGTCAGTGTGAATACATTATTATACGAATTGTTTCACGGTATCGTTTACCCGCGCATGGGTCAAATATTTATATTATTTACAGAAAGTCGTGTGAGATTAACGTATGCATATAGACACGTACACACCTAAGCGCATGGGAGATATATAATATATGTAACGTATTAATAAACAAAATTCCTCTTCACTTTGACTTTTTCACCTCACCTTTTTCACTTCAACAACTGTTTAAAGCTAGGCGTAACGATATCAGGGTAAATAAACGTTATACGGTAACACATGTATACGAGTGTGTTAATGATAAACTGCAGAATTAACGACGCAACGAAACAATCTGCAACGTCCGCGTATATTACGTATATACACGAGTGTATAGCGAGAATAATTGATAATAATGAATGTTAAGTATTCGCGAAATTAATATCGATAATTTCATACAATATTTACACGAAGCTGCGTTTAACTGAACATATCTTTAACTTAATGCTGATTATTGTCGAAGTTCAGTTACTTCCTTCCAGCGTGACATTTTCCTACGTGCCTACTAGCAACCATAAACATTCTTCTTCATCGAGGAATAATAAATGTCGGATATTCGTTGCAACTGGTGCAACGAAAATTCTCCCTGCCGACGTCGGGGCGATTGTTTGGACATGAAGTGCAAGAGAACGAAGAAGAAGTAAGTCTACGTAATCTCAATCGGTACAGAACCCCGTATTATAGTGTCTCAGAGTGACGAAACATGCACACATAATACTAGTACTCCATAAGCGTCTTGGGATTGCGTCTCTACGATAAATTCGCGTTGCCGTCAAAACCCGGTGGTTTACATATTTCTTTTCCTTTATCATAAACACGGCAATCTTCACGATAAAAAGGTGTGAATATTTATATATGTATATATACCTCTGTATACATATATATAGAAGAGAGTCGTTAAATGGCAGTAGGGAATCAAGTAAACCGGTACGAAATAGTGCCAAATTCTTTCTTTCAATTCAAGCACCAGCGAAACCATATACCTCGAGTACTCTAATCTCAAAATCACCGCTAGCACACAGAGGTGGATTGTTGAACGTCGAGCACCGGTCTGTCTTACCGTACCTTATATTTTCGTCCATCCATATTGCTTGTCCATCCCTGAAAATGAGCGAATAAGAATCTTTTAAATAATGCACGAAATTCAATGCCTATTTGTGCAAGACACTCGTAGCGTTAGAATTTTAACTCTTTCTTTCATTTATATTTTCTTAGCTTTAACTGCCATTACCATTTCGTCTAGAACCTACTGTTTTAATTGGGCATCGAGTTTACGATATATTAAATAATAATTTAGTAAAACTTTCACAGATGTGGTGGAGAATTTAAACTCCCACTGAATGTGAGTCCCAACATTTACCTCGTTACCCAACGTAGTCCCAAAAATTTTAAACGAGGGTTGTTACCGCTACGTATTTACCGAGTATCGTTTAATTATAATTTCAAGATGACGAAAATGTGTCAGCACTTAGAGATGCTTCACAAAGAACTGCGTCCTCAGAGTGAAATTATAATAAAATATATTTGTCAATGTTTTATTTTCAGCCGAAAGACTCACCCTCCACCAATCGTTATCATCTTGGAATCCGCCGCCATAAATAACTCGGCCGAATGATGAACTTTAGAATCGTTGTGCGAGGTGTCCATGCCTACCCATGGGTACTTGGCTCGTTCTGGATACAAGCTGAATAAAAACGTTTCACCTGTACCGAAATAAGCCTGCCTGTGACCCTTATCGTCCTTTAAATTACGCTCGCACCATCTCGTGGAACAATAGGCTCCAAATACCTAGGAAATAGGAAGAAAATACAACATTTAAAACAGTCAATCACAAATGTTACTAGAATATGTAGAAAATGTAGTCAACAACTCGAAACTCTTCAGAAATGTAAATTCTTTCGTCATTTGAAATCTTCGTGCGAATTAATTTCCTTGGAATCACTTACTTCGTTATTACACGTTTTAATCATTAGCAAAGTGGGTTCGTGTTGTTCCACTCGTACGTAAAATGTTGTCAAAGAACAGCCATGCTCTTCGGTTGTGTACAACAGGATTGGTTGGTACATGGTAATCCTCATAGGCAGCCAGGACCAAAGTGTGAATAACTGTCACAAAAGGAGATACGCGCAATTAGCGAGGTATACAGTTAAAATTCTGCTGGAGCTGTGCAACCATTAGTTTTCAATAATATTGTAATTGTTCAACAATACAGCAAACTAATTCACAGCAGTGGTAGATCATGCGCTTGACTGAAAAAAAAGAAATGAAAACAACAGCTGATCCATAAAGCGATAGATTATCAAAATTGAACTTTCGCTGCTTTAGTCTTTCTTACTGTAAATTATTATTTTATATTTTTAATATAATTAGCGACTTATAATACAATAATTTACATTTACGGGATCTTTATACGTTATTTTTATAAGACGACCTTGAAAATTTCGAGCTTAACTGAAAATTAAAAGAAAACAATTGATATTTACAATTACATAGGAGGCAGTATCACTTAACTGATCACTGCATAATCACTAAATTATTCATTTAACATATAAAAATCATAAGATCAAAAGTAACATCGAAACATAGCTTACACTTAAACATTGCCTATACAGTAACATTGTAACTTTACTTATCTTTTCTTCTAAACGTTAGTACAATAATTTATTAACAGACTCACTAAGAATTCATCGCGCTAATGCAACTAAGGAGACCAAACAGAGAGACATTACCGCTAAGTATCTAATGCTTGCAGAGGCAAAATAAAAAATATATCATTCAGCATGCAAAAGACACGAGCATCGTTCGATCCAAGATGAATGAGTTTGTATAACAGTATGATTATTTATTTGCAATGATCCAAGGCGAAGGGAGCGTGAAATTTATGATGCGATGCAAAATGATGGAAAATGAAGTGTTAATTCTAATTTACGAAATTTCTACATCTCCGTATCAACGTACATGATAATAAACCGAAGTCAATGTAAAATTCGGAACTAATCTATTTAGTATAGACTACGTGTTATTAGTTTTACACAATTAACCGCATCGCAAGGAAATTTCTCTCGAATTTCTACAAACGAAACTACTACAAACACAGAAATTAGTAATGATCTCGACAAACAATTCCACTGTGTCACTACGAGGGCGTAAATAAGACGGAAATAACGACATGCTAAATTAATAAACAGGAATTAAAGGAAGAGTGGGGAGTGCTAAAAATTGGCGCACAAAGTGTTGAGGAGAAGATCGGTGCAATGTTCCAAAATCAACATCGGAACACATACACCATTCCATGTAAATCTTCCTGGAACGTAAACTAATCCTGAATCAGATCCCTTTTTTCCGTAAAAGAGGACAATTAACGTTATTACGATTTCAAGCTCTACCGTCCTTAAAACAGGACAATATTATAAACGACATGGATTTTCTATATACGTAATTCAAGACGGTTTCTACACATCGATGACAATATCGACATGCCACAGAAAGAGGCGACGAGCGGACTACAGAAAATTCCGTTTTTTTTTTTTGCTTTGGCCGTAATTATCAGTTGGCCAATGAGTACTTACATCGGGCATGTCTAGAATCTGGGAGCATATACTTTGTATGGGATAAACCCCCATTGACAGAGCACGCGGTCCAGGACTGTGTGCACCCTACACCCATCATCATAAAAATCCATCGTCATTCCAGTAACGCAGCGTAACACAAGACAATACAGAAACCGTCAATTATGAAGGATCAGCCCTTCGAATATCGAGTTTGCATATCGATAGGAGAATTCAATATTAAACAAACTGACGGACCAAATGATCCGAAAAACACAGAGCATACAAGAAACATCGGCTAACGACATTATCAAGTGTGATCGTTTGTATTGGAGTATAATTATTTTGACATATCGTATGGCTGTAGAAAGAGTGTACGACTTTTTGAGAGAAATTAAACGAGGATGTATGTGCTAAGGAAGCATCGAAAATAATCCGTCGAGAAAACGATGGTGCGATGTTTGCATTATGGAATATATCTTTGTAGTTTTGTCAGAAATGAAAATCGTGGCGAAATTGCAATAAATTGGAATTCCTCAAGCACGTTACATTCATTCACCAACGAAAATTCGTGTTTACGTTTTAAGCGCTCTTGGATGTCATCTCTGGGTATTCGTTTGTTTGTATGGTTGTGTATGTTCAAAGGAATCGATTCGAAGGATCCTAACGATCAATGACAAGCATATGTCGATAATAGGCCCACTCTAGTGACGGTCACCATCTATATCCATGGACTGAAAGAGATTCTCTTTTTTTTTCCATCGACTATAAACAAAGGACGTTGTAGAATCTCGTGTCTCGTTGCAACTTGCGTATCGCGTTGCACAGTTACACCGAAAGCCAGTGAGAACCTGATGAGTACGCAATGAAATTTGATTGAAAACGATCTTTGTTATTGTAACCACTTAGAAAGGCAGTAACTGCAAGTGAATAGACGGTAACAGCAACAAAGCTGGCACGTTAAAGTATAACAGTGGGTGAGTATGTATGAATGTAACAGGTAGTAGTTGAAGGAATATAAGGGTAGAGCACATGAAACTAACAACACATTTCCCAAAAAGATAATTATACGATACCCTGTCTTTGTATGTGTCTTCACACTCTTTCTGAAAACAAATTGAATAATTGAGCAGCTTTTGCATCTGTTGCATACTGGTAACCCTAAGACGCTACGTTAGACCGATAGTCAGTTAAACATCTACTGTTTCTTATTCTCTTTTTCTTTCTTTTATTCCAATAGAGACATTGAAATAAAAGGATGACTATTAGTCCGTTGAATCGCAATGGAACCTTCCCGCCTGTAGATTATTTCTCCGGGAAACAAAGTCGCGATATCTTTCGATTTTTCTTCTCTTACGTTCCACAGGTAAATGGTAAGGAGAATTACAAAGTTCGTCACAAAGTCATGCCGATATTAGAGTGTAACTTTTTACATCATAACTACCAAAGTGAGAAGAATAGTTTTATCAACAGAGAGAAACAGATAGAAATAGAGACGTTAAATCGGAAAGTCTTAGTTCCTACGTGAGTCCACTTTCTTTCCCATCTTTCATTTTCTTCCTTTTAAAAATGAATATCTTACAATTTCTGTTAGAAAAACAAATTCATGAATAATACAAATAACATACTTCTCTTATCGTGAGTGTGTGCGACATCATTTGAATGTTGACCTGAGACTGACTCGTGGGTAGATTGTCCGTCGATCGTGATCTGGCCATTGTTCTCGACCCGGACAGAACGCTTCTACTCTTAAGAGCCATTTCTGTGCGCAAAAATACACGTGATATGTATGCTGAGCTGAGTCCACGTATTCCAAATGCGGTGCGTAAAAATTTCGCCGGCGTTACCTGCAAAATTGTGCACAATGTAATTGTCTTGCATCGTGTCTCATGGAATACTTCATACATGCGGATCGTTAGAAAGAATCTGAAAGATTCTACTCACTGGTATTTGTCTCACAAATTTCGAGAGTGCAGCGTCGATGCCATTCTTCGAAATTTCGTTCATCCATTCGGAATTTTGCACCGACGAGTGCTTGTAAAATAATAAAACTATAGCCATTGCTACACGATAGAAGACCTGAAATCAGACAGAGATCCAATAATGATATAAAATTAAATATCACCGTCACATTATTCGTAAGAATTATAATAGTCGAGGTGTGCGTTATAACGAGAAATCTCTTCGGATCGTTGGGCGATTTTACAAGCGATATTGTTAGCTCGCCGAAAAAAACATTGTTTTATATATAATACATGGAAAACAGTCACAGTAAGTGCACAAAAATGTTCTCCAAACAATTTCCTGCTGGCACAGAGTCAATGTTCAAATTTAGCATTCATACTATTCCTGGAAAAGCGGTACTACATAACCGGTGTGTATCTCTTGCCTTCGTCTTCATCAAGCGTTTGAATGGGAGCCAATAAAACTTTTTTAACGCGTCAGGCGATAGAGAGTGCATCTAACGCGTTATCTTTCCTTACGATTAAACTAATCCCACATCACCGACCTTGATGCCTTCGTGAAGAAAACAGTCCATAACCCTGACTAGATGCTGGAACGGGAGAAGCTGCAGAATCCACCATATCCAATCCATATAAATCCTTTCCGCTCTCGACGCGGAGCAATGCCTCGCTAAATGAACCGCTGCTGATTTCTGTTACCAGGAATTATAAAGAACCGTTACAATTAACGTTAAGCTTATACTTGTAAGTAATTCATGACTAAATAAAAGGCGATATCCACCGCATAATTTGATCTGCCGCTATCGCGACTACCACATAATCCGATCTACTGATATTAGACTCATTAAACCTCAGCGCTGCTAATTATCTAGTGCAGATATGACGCAACACTGCATTCTATTCGAGTATTACTCACCACGTGTTTTTTGGTGATTTGTTCGACAGTCTTCCACGTGACTTCGTAAAGTAGCTTAGTTTGCGTGATGAACATCTTCTCCTTGGCGGCGACTAAACTGGCCATGCAGTGGTAACATTCTTCTTCTGAAGGAAAAGTAGATTTCTTAAGTATTTCGACTTTTAAATAATATAATACTATAAATTTATAATAAGTCTGTTTTAAATCAATATAAAAATTCCACCTCGAATTAACGAGAAACTTCTCTGGGCCGAATAAATTTGATAAAAAATTCGAATTATCATAAATCGAGGGTAATGACGATTTGCAATGACGTGATATATCTAATCAGTGGTAAAACGTATCCTTCTACGAACGATAACGTTTTGTAATGTTATTTAATCGATACTAACCTGGCATAAAGTGAAGAAGCAGTACTGTTATGGGGTAAAGCGAAGGGCTGTAGGTGATGTCAGGACAAGCGTAGCCGAGGACAGACACAACTCTGTCTGCGACGCTTCTGCCTTTCCTGGTTAGATTATACGACAGGCAATGAGTACTATCGACAAAGGGCGGTAACATAATTGATTTTTCCGGTAGCTCTGCAAGCAAATTATTTCCAACTTCAATATTCTCACTGTCGTATTATTAGACTACCGAGTGTAATGTTAAACTTTAATTTTATGAGATGCAATCCTTTGCCTTATTAACACGTCGAATGGGGTCGTTGACCGGGCGTTCCTGAATTCAATGAAATTTATTGCGACTTTTAAACGGTAATATTCACAAATTGGCTAATATTAACACGATCGTGTAAAATGAATGAATTACTAAATACATATTTTACTGTAAAAAGATGTGATTTTAATAGCAAAAGTCTGCATTCGTTGTGTTAATAGAAAGGTACTGAATAAATTGATCTACCGATGCACAACTAAACTCAAAATTCTTGTATTCCTTAAATTTTCAGTTTTTGATCGAAATAGTCTAATTAAGGTGTAAAGCTCTCATCTATATTTCTATTAAATATAGAACATTACACTGCATCGACGTAATCATCCGACATATTTGGAGTACACCTATCGCCTTCGCCGTCCACACTCTTATCGATGAACGACGTTGTTTTTCAGCCTCAAGTTATTATTATTTAACAAAAGAATAAACATTCAATATACCAAACCTTCTATTATCCAACTGATAAAAAAACTCGTACAATCTGTTTTGATCGTGTCAGCTTCAACTGCTATGGTTATTTTGCTAGGACCTTCTTTATATGGGTTCCGAATCACCCAGGCTACGATATAAAATGACCCAAAGACAACGGCGAATTTTAAATATAACAAAGTGCCAACTATTCGAGAATCCGTACCTTCAAGCTATTCAACCTATTTCAACCTCCCCTACTCGAGCCTACACCCTCGGCATCGAAGCATAATAAAATTAGAAAGACACCTATTCAAACTTAACACACTGATGACCGGCGACGAGTTAACTCGTCATCGCACTTGCATTATCTATTGCAATTTATGAAACCCAGGGCGATGTAGAATATTGCAAAGTTTTGCGCATCAATTACAAAATAATAGCCGGCGACATGACATAGTTTCTGTGTAAAATAGTCGGTCAACAAAGTGTTAATATACTCAATCAATATATCAAATCAGCTACACCTGATCATATCAAACCTAAAGAACGGACCTGTCGTTCCAAGGACTTGGTTAACCATGTCCCAATAGAAGCCATCCAGCATGTTCTTGCCATGTGCATGCTGATTGCAAAGAGCCGGCCAAAGTTGCGCCCTAATCCCGTTGTTAAGGGGCCAGGCATTCTCCCTTATTATCAGCTTCACCTCTCTCTTCCTGCCTGTCTGTAGGAGCGCATTAACTTCGTTGAAGGTTTTGAGGGTTTGCTTCTTGCTGGTTGGCGACTCCGGCTGTATGACGATGTTCGTCGTATCGACGTGAGGTGGGAAAGCGTCGTCGATGTCGACGTTCGTCTCCTCCTCGAGTACCGACATCATATTCGGTAGATTGTCCATCGAGGAGGGTGTCTGCGTGACTAACATCGCAGGCTGCGACTACGGCGCGAGATTTTTCTTCATGGTGCCGATCCCGTTACCCTTTGAGACACGCTTTTTACGTCATGTCCTGGGATGTTTCAATTTTCATCTGAAAATTGGAGAACTACGTTAGATCGATGATAGTTAAAGTCGATAGGAAGGAGCCACTTTCGAAGTTATCCGTTGGAGATGCGTTTGGATGGTTTTTCTAGGATTTAACGTCTGAGGCTCTGAATCATTGAGTTTGAAGCATGTATGGTGTTATGATGACAGTAATATTGTTGTTTTACATGTTTCTATGCATTATCGGTTACTTATGCAGAGCGTAGACGTTGCATATCGTATCGTTTGATACTTTTTGTGAAATTGTAAAGATATCGCAATTTAACGTTATTTCGTCTTGACTTCCAAACATCGTAAACATCTTGAAATTTACGAATATGTTCTAGTTTTCACGAAAATTATATTCCAAATAACCAACGGTAACTAAATTTCACGGATGACGAGTATACTCGTCATGGCACAAAATATGGTCACTTCGCCATGACGAGTATACTCGTCATGACACAAAATACGGTCATTTCGCCCTGACGAGTATACTCGTCATGACAGAAAACTACAGTCATTTCGCCTTGACGAGTATACTCGTCCATCACAGCTAACTGGTTAAACAAATTGGAGTTTAATTACAAGTTTATCTATCCAATTTTTATATAATTAATTACATTAATTAGAATTTCGTTTGAAAACAATAAAGGGTCTCCAATTCAAACACTTTTTTCCTCAATCTCATTCGTTTCGTTCTCAAAGAGAAATCTATTTCCACCGGTGTAGCACGTGCTCGCCGTTAAAACGCTTGAAATCCCTCGCAAAGATCGAAAAGTGTTCCAAGGCATTACGAGTTAATGCATCGACAAATTTACGCGTGCACGAAACGAGCCGAGCTGGTTTCCGTCAGTCTGCCATTAATTCCAAGTGCGTTCGATAATTATGCGCATATCATCAACGATTATATCGCCGTATCCTTTAAAAGTTTACGAGCTATTTGATGTATCATTAACCGGGCTCACGTTCGACTGGAAGATTACCATTCCGATCTCCCCCGAAAGGCGGAGTGGAGTCGTTGCACGATTCCAAGAATCTTCCGTAAACATTCCCATAATAACCATGACTGTAATTAATTATCATGTAGACCGCGCGATCCGTTTAATCGCGAAGGAGCGCTTGAACTCTGCGCGATCGAGCTCGCGGGAAAAAGGAAAAGGCGAGACCGGCGAGAAACGAGCGCAAAAGGAAAAACGGAGACGGAATCGCGCGCGATTCAATGCGAACGGAGCATCTGCATCTATCGTGTTACCGTTAAGTATTCCTTTCGTTGACGTCGCTCCGCGTCGCGGCATGTTAGTCACTTTGCAACTGAAATCAATTGTCTTGTAAGGATGCCAGCGTAAACAAGACTCGCCCGCTGTCTCTCTCTCTATCTGCGGCCTGAACGTCACTTCTCATATTTCTAGACGACGATGCGTAATTTGTCGCAAACTTTTCCATTTTCCACGCTCTTTATTTCCTATCGGTACTTGTATCCCGGCGCCCGTTGAATTCCTAACGAGCGAGATGACTCACCGATGAATTAAAAGAAAGATCCTATCGTCACTCTTCCCTGGGACGTGAGATTCTTCAGTTTCAAGATTAACACGATACTTTCAATCAAAACCGAGCACCGTGTCATTTCGGGACAAATATTTTGCACGTTTCCTCGGCCGATGTGTTTGCAGATTTAAAGACACTTGTAAATTTCGAATCGAGGTATCGAAGGTTAATCGTGAAATCGGACGAAAGACGCGAACGGGTCGTTTCGTGGCGAGGAAGATCATCGATCAGACAATGACCTCAACGATACGTTTCCAGAGGAGTCAGCCACCGGAGTGCAGGAGACAATGGGTATATAATATCGCCTATAATTAGCCCCGTAAAAGCTGTCGCTAATAATAAGCAAACCAGCCAGATGCGAAGCGGTAAGTAGCGATAATCTCGGTGTACTTAACGGTTATTAATAAAAAGCGCAAGTTATCTTGCAGCCACAAACACGCTTAATGCTTATCAACACACCATGTGCGACTCGCGGAGCATTGCTGTACACAATTCGCAAGATAGACCGCTCGGTAGATAAAGCTTTTACGACCGACGATCGTGCCGTTTTTGCATGGTGGAGAGAGGCTGCGCGAATGCACATTTCCAACGAGCGCATATTTTTATCCACCCGTCTTCTCCATCGGGTACAACGAAAATCAATGGCGGCAATTTTCGAACCGGCGAACACTCGAAATATTTCGAACCGCGATAATACGCGTGGAATTCGATGATGGCTTTATTTGCAGAATGTTTCACGCGTGTTATTAACCGTGTTCTCGATTTATTATAAAGTATGATGGGCTCATCTGTCTAAACAGAACCCCGAGGATAGTCAATGGCTTGGAAAAATACAAATTTCGTGGGCAAACAGGTGCGTTTGCGAAACAGTTCACGTCGATATCGAGACAGTTGGATACCATGATTATTCTCTGGGAATGTTAATTAGATTTCAACGAGTTAAGATAATATATGAGCCACGAAGAAGTCATGTTTGCGATTTGAAAGCAAAGGAAATAGATGTATCGTGTTAATTATCAGGCAAATTAATGATCGATTTATTTACAGAGCTTAGAGACGATCGGTTGGATTCTTCAGTGATTCATAGTACGTGAATTATCAGTGTCGATTTCTCGTTATTAACCCCTTGCCGTACAATAACGAGTGACACGATAAATGGAATAAGAAATTTAAAAAAAATTCAAAAACTATTAAATTAAAAGTATCAGTGGGTCACCACGCGATAAAATTATTTCTACGTTAAGTTATACGCTGTATCAGAAATCATGGATAGATTGTTACTTCAGCGATTAATTCTGAGTTATTGCGCATTCAGTCGCAAAAGAAATGGTACTGCAAGGGGTTAATAACATCGTGACAATCATCCATAGTAGACTATTATAAGGTGCTTAGATGGATTATGCGAAAAAAGATTCAAAGCCGATGAAATTCGCAACGAACAGTCCTCCCTTTGCGATGTGCGCACACCCGCGAAACTCGGAGATTTGCAGTTGCCGCGGTAGATAAATATTATTGCAACTCCCGAGCGCTCGAACCACTTGATAGTATAAATACATCTCATCGGAGAGACGAAGGCAAATGCAAACGCGCCAGCATTGTCGAGTACAAACAACATCCGTCTAACTTCGTACGATTTGCGGGAAACGATCTGCCAATTGAGATCTTCGAACTTTCTTAAACTTTGAGCAATTTATGATCGCTGCATTTTCAGTTGTCATAGAGAATTTCATTGTGTCGTTTTCTTGTTTTGCACGCAAGATTGATAGTGGGTTAACAAAGGTTGGAAATCTGTTAATATTTTATTTGTAGAAACTATGATGTATAGTACGACAACTGAAAGATGGCTAGGGAGCTGCGGAGCCTTTAGTTTTCAACCGCCTGTTCCCGCCGTTTCGATTTTCGAATCCCCAAACCCAGCGTTCAAAAGTAAACGACTATGCAGAGTTTTTACTTTAGGAGACTGGATTTGGGAATTCCAAAAACGAAATGGCGGGAAAAGGGGGTTGAAAACGAGGTCCGCCGTTCCCTAGCCATCTTTCAGTTGTCGGACCGTATTTGGAAGTACAGCCAATTCTGTTTTTACACGATTTTGATTTAACACGGATTAGAAAAAAATTTAATTCTCCTTTTACGCGGATTATTTTGATTTAACACGATCGATCGAAATTCTAAGAAGAAAATGTTGCTCTACTGTGGCCTAGTCAGAACACGAACACAACGATTAATTACTGAATTCGCTCTTAACCCTTTGAGGACGACGGGCGTATATATGCGGCCTGAGAAAAAATCTGATTATAGTTTTTCAGAGTTGAAAAATTGACATATAATCCTTGAAATATGATTAGACAAATAGTAATTTATAACTTCTTTACATCAAACACTCTGACTTTCTAATAAAAATGTGGTTTTTGATCGACAAATAAATGATTGTTTCTCAACATTCAAAAAAGTCTCCGTCCGCAAAGGGTTAAATCCAGTGCAACATCGGCACCACAGGAGGCTAGTCCTAATTTTGTTCAAGAGATTACAGATACGTATGCGTTTATTGTCAGAAAGTGACAACGAATAAAATCTTTTTACATGTAACTCATATTATTTCGCCTAATTTTTGTGTTCATGAATTAGTGACCCTTCTTTTTCCTTTCCAAATGATAATTCACTTTGTATGATACACGTGCAATCTTTATGAAATAAAATGTTTAAGATCCTAACATGAAAACTCATGGTTTTTTTTATTATTTTTGCTGATTTCTTCTTCTAGAAGAACCAATCTTCTATTTTTCCATAGATGCAATATATTTTAGTACACGAATTTTTTTACACGCATTCTCCGGTAACGTATCTACCGTGTAAAAATAGAATTAGGTGTATAATGATAAAAAGGAATGGCAGCTCGGTCTTCTAAATAGCTGAGAATTTTCTGATTTCTATGATACTCCGAGATCTATTAATTGATTTGAAATACAAAAACCCTGAATCGTCAAACGCCGTGCAATTCCCTTAGTCGGTAGTACACTTTGTGATTCCTACTCTGTCGTCATGAAACACTCAGATGTCAGTACGACGAATTACAAATCTAAAGTCCGACGACAACAAACAAGCACATCGGCTTTTTGCACGAGGATCGCTTCAACGATGAACTGCCGGCAGAAATTAACGATAACCGGTTTCGTGTTGTGCGGCGAGCGGAAAAGGTTGATCGTCCGCCTCTAGAACACATCGTCAGCATCGTTTGTGGTCTCGTCGTTGTTGTTGATGTTCTACATTTCGTCTTTGACTCTTTGCACTTCGAATAATTCTTACTATCAACTACTAGCTAATCCAAGATTAATTACACGGTACTAGTGCAGATCTGTAGACAATTGAAAATCTTGCTTTGGTATTAAAAAAAAGCGTATACATTTTAAAATTGCTTTGCAGTATAAAAATACACCGGATTTACCTGAAAACGGAGTTATCAGCTTCTATTACAATATCGCCGCTGCGACAACGGAGTGCAAAGGGTTAATTGTCATTGTTATTTTGTTTCGAATTGATGGTTTTATGTGGATAATTTAGAAGAAAATCTTTCAGAGATACCGCAGTTGTCAACATGTTGAACGCCACGGGATTTCGCTAGTTTCATCATTTCTACTGAAGTGAAACTGTATCTATTAAAATCACATCTTTATAAAGCAGAAACCTCAAAGATACAAGTGGGTATATATTCAGCAGAATTTTATCTTTTTAACGTCAATATTCAAATATTGAAGATATTACAAAATTCGTAAATGTTGCAATTTAAAAGTCATATGAAATTTCATTGAATTCAACAGCGCCGGTCACCGGTGACCCCCATGGCAGTCAACGTGGTAACTCAGACGTGCTGTTTGAGATTCACAGTCTCTTACACCATAGCTGTCAAGTTCATCTGCACTTTAACTAAAGTTTACGACATATCTTTCAAATACGCTCTCCAATATCATCTTATCAGACTGAAGTTCATATCGGCCTTTAACTCAATCTCATTTATTCTATATCACGACTTTAAGTACCACGATCAATTTGCATAATACTCGCAACGAATTAAAGACGATTCGGAACCACTGCGATGTATGAGAACTAGGAGTTACATTAACCCTTTGCCCTCCGAATTATTTTACTAACTTTTCGTCAGATAACTTTAATCAGTTGCACGATAGCACATTAGAAAATGATAAAAGTTTAGGAACGATCTTCAAGATAATGAGAGTAGCGAATTTCAATTTGAGTAGGCTTCGAATTTGAAAATAACAAAAATTGAAACTTTTACTTTTACGAACTAAAGTTAATATTAGAAAAAATGTATCAGTTTCGGAATGCTGTGTTTTTGATTCCTATGTTTTTATTACAAATCACTTAACCCTTTGCGGTCCGAATTATTTTCTCAATTTTATAGCAGCTAAATAAAATTAATTTCGAATTTTCTATCATTGATTAGTCATTTTTTTAACGGTATCAATAACTATAGGTACTGGCGGATATTTAGGTGATATTACAAAATCATGAAATTAAAAAAATCGATAGTAAATCGTTAGAAAATATAATAGAGTGAAAAAGGTGAACCCTTTCAACACTGAATTTTATTCCTTCAGAAAATGACTAATTTTTAGCAGTGTATATTTTGCGACACAGGAAATAGAATAAAACTAGGACTGAGAATGAAATATATTTTTTTTAATTTCAGGAGTTTTCAGATTTTCAGCTGGGATAGCATAGATCCCAGTAGTATGTTACTGCTGGAATATTTTTATCCCAGCAGTAAATATTGTCATATAAACAAAATATATGGAAATAAATTGTACAATAATAACATGAAAATTATATGATAATTTTTGGGATATAAAATATCCCAGTAGTGTTGTAAGGGTTAAGGAACAATAATTTCCAAAAATTAAATGTACTCCTCCCAGCTGATAGTCCCAAAAGAAAAATATGCCGATTGCAAACGGTCAAACGATCATTTAGAAAGAAACCTCCCAATGATTCCGGGGATATGAACTCGCATCCAATAATGGAAACTCCGAACTTTTAATTCCATACCCGCCATAGTCCCTTTACTCTCATGATCTATTTCCGGTGATTAAGACGACCCTCCGGAATTTACGTATCTCTCGGTCGCTCGGAAGAATGCATAGAAGCCAATACACTGGTAAACAAAGCACAGCCACGCGCAATTGTTGCGTAACGACGTCTCAGTGTTGACCGAGGGAAATACGATCGGTAGACGAAGTTTTGGCGAGAAATTTCGCGGTTGCAATTGCCAAAGTGCCGCAAGTTCTCGTACGTGGCACGCTAATATTCGCGGCCTTGATAGCCAACGATCTTGCTGAGAATTATCATCTTATTTCCCGTCAAGTTCATTGAATAATTCATGGCTCCGCGAATGAACGTTGGTCGTCTGGAATCTTCGTTTGATGTTAATTCATTCTTCTTCTTTTTTTTTAAATATTTTTTTTTAATGGACAGAGAGAAACGAGGGAGACTTTTGTAGTGGTAATTTATATATATTTTGAGTTGCTCTGCTGTATGGAAGTAGAATTGATGTTTCTGCAGGAGGGTTCGATCGGAAACGTATCTCTTTGGTATCAACTGCTCGCTAATAATAGATTGTCAATTTTCTGCGCTCCCTGAGATTCTGCGCGACGCCTCGCTAAACGAAACAGACGATTATTTCATTAGGGCTCAATTAACGGGCAGTTAGTGCCGCTTCGTTTATTCCTGGGACTTCTCAAGAGGAGAGAAAAAAATGGGAATGCTTTTGGACCGCTTCGAGGTGCGAATATTACGAAGAAATCTCGCCGGGTTTTAAAACCAAGTTGTTTTCTGTTCGATTAATAATTAATTGAACATTCAATATGAAAATCGTCTTGCAAAATGTAAGCGAGAATTTCTTACCAATCGATTACCAAGATATATAAATTTATAGTAAATTAGAAAATAACTTTTTGTTTATTTTCAATGCAGAAATAAATATCAGATATATTAAGAGCTGATGAAACTTTGATACGATTATAGAAAAATATAGTTCGCAAATCGTACTATGTAAAAATTGAATATTTTGTAGAACAAAGTATTCAAACAATTCTACGTAATTATTGGTGCTTTTCGATGTGTACTAAAGGGAAATTCGCCCGTTGAAAAGAATAAATAAATAAACTTTAATCGAACAACAGTTCTTGCTCTTTCGTGACGCTTGTCCAACTGACGACTGTGCGAAAAATCGGAAAAAGTTAGCGGGACAATAATAGCGTCGAATAACATAAAAACGGAATGTGCGCGTATGCATCAAACATGAGGTTAAACGTAATTTCTCGCTCTATAAGAACTCGTAAATCCTTGAACAGTTCTGCCGCTAGAAGTTCAGCCGAGTTAATCGCTTCCGGCAAGAAAGAGTTCATTTTACTTGCAATTCTATAACTCCGCTTAACATCCAACAGCCTTAATGCCATTCCCTTCTACGAGACGTTATTTATGCTACTTCTGCGGACGGAGATTGCAAAACTCGATACGCCGGAATGTTTTGAGAATTCAGAACTTATCGAACTCATGTCTATCGTTCGATTCGAGAATATCGCGCCGCAGATAAACATAAATCAACGCCCCCGATAATTTGTTAATTTGATAATTAAACTGGAACGAGATAAACGATGGCCGGACGGATACGATTTATTTGCTTGCTTCGATGCAATCGCACGATGCACTGAAACGTGCATCGACAGGGACGCAGAATGTTCGGAGACAGCATTACTTATCTACAACTTTTCTACTTTTATTCAAATTTATATCACAATAAATTATCACTTTATCGTATTACGGCACCGTTCAAGAATCCATTCAATCCATTTAACCCATTTGCATCCGTGAGCGGAATATTCCGCGGATTACGATAGTGTTTTATCCATCAGCCGCGGAATATTCCGCGGATGACGAACGTCTTTTATCCACCAGCCGCGGAATATTCCGCGGATGACGATATTTTATCCACCAGCCGCGGAATATTCCGCGGATGACGATCTTTTATCCACCAGCCGCTGATGACGATTGTCATTTATCCACCAGCCGCGGAATATTCCGCCCTCACAACGTTAAACTGCTGCGCACGGAAAAGCACGGTACTGTGGGTACTTCTGCCGTATTTAGAGCTATGATGCAAATGGGTTAACGTAACAAAGAAATTCAACGATCTTGGTAATTTGTTATTCAAGAAAACCGTAACAATGTATCCAATGTTCACCAATAAACGTGTATCAAACGAATTCGAGAAACGGCAGTTTGAAAACACGATGTTTCATCGACCAGAAACCACAGCCAATTCACTGGTTAGTGGACAAGATTCTTCTTTAACAAAATCGCGGTATCGGTAACACGAGTATTTCAGCAAAAATTCGCGATGTAAATCGAGACCAGCGAAATCTCCCCTTTATTACGAATACATCGGACGCCTCAATGGCATTATTCCAAATCACATGACACCAGGTGCGCAAGCTATATTCGAGTACCTTTTTTTTCCTCCTCTCATGACACTGCTATTTTAATGAGATGTATCCGCCTCTTATAGCCGTTGTAGTTATTTTCACACTTTCGACACGCGGCTTTCCTATACACATCGCTCAACGAGACCCGACGTTCGGAGCGCGTTGCACGTTTTTGCACGGAACGCGAACGCCGATAGATCGATTTCGCGATTGGAAACGTTTCATCTATGGATAATGAATACAATCGGCGGAAATCATTGATGAAAGCTGATTCAGTGATTAATGAGATCTTACGTCGATCTCACTGCCTCGCTCCGCGACAGGTGGGAGATTCGAGTTTCTTGGTGGTTGATTGTTTAGAGAGTTATTGTTGTTTGTATTTTTTTTGGCTGCAATTGTAATGCACAATTCGCCTAGAATTAACTGTTTTAGGTGGATTCTGAGCTACGGAGAGAATTATCGATGATTAATCTAATAAGATTGGGCTTAACTAAATATGTTAGAAGAAAAAGAATAATGGGGGAGAAGTTGAAAGATATAATATGGAAAGGTGAGAGGAAGTGAAAGATAAAATAATTGCTTAGTTTATTTAGCAAGATGTTCAGTAAGATGGGCATAAAAAATGAAGTATAGTGCTAGAAGATATGAGAATTATTTAACACTAGAATTACTAAGGCCGTGGCAAAATTAAATTTTGCAAATCAACTTCCCACCTGATATTTCGAATCGAAAAATTCTACCGAAGTCACGTGGCACATGATATTTTAAAAAATGCAGATATCACGTGCAAATTATGTTTGCGGAAATGATGGAAAAGGATTTGTAACTTGAATCTACTACTGGGGGATTAATATCTCCGTTTGAAGTTTGTCAGATTCTATTTCCTACACTTGTCAGTTCCAATTCCTATGGTCAGTTCTCCACGAGGATATATTTCCTTTTGCTAATGCAGTTCCACTAACTGCATACAGTGTAACTGCAACGCGGTAGAAGAAAATTAATGATGCAAGGAGTGACTAATTTTCCGGTATTGATTTCATCGGAAAAATATGACTAGAACTCAGAAGCCAACGAGGTTCTCGTTCAAATGACTGTCATTCTTATTAACTACCACCTCGTCTAAGAATTGGCACGTGCCATTTGCCATCGTACTTCGCGCGAAATAATTGCATTCGAAGATAACAGTAACGTGACTGCAATGTGAAAGTAAATTTAATTTTCACCGAATGCCAACTCGTTAGAAAGTACCACTCATCGACGCATTTATTTTAAAGTGTTTCTCGTTCTAACAGTGAATTGCCATCCATTAGTGTCGTTATACGCGAAAAAAAATTGCACGTGCTCTTTAACCGTTTCCACGAATTTGCATTAGTATCGCGAGAATGTCATAAATCGTGCAATATTATACATAAACATCTGATAACTATTTCTCTCTTAACACGCCACCTATTATACATTTTACAGCGTGAACTTGACTGACGGGACAAGAAATTTTGAAGCTTCTCAAAAATTATCAAATTGAAAATATTAATGGAACACGAGACGATAATATTATTCCTACATTATTAATCTTGCGTTAAATTCGAAAATATATCAGAAATCGCTGACATATTTTTATTTTAGCAATTTAATTTTCAATTATTGCGGAGACAGTCACACAAAAAATCGTAGGAAAAGGCGATAAAAAATAAATATTATAGCATATAGTATTTTAAACGTATCGATGAATCTAAAAAAATGGAATTAAACGAAAGAATGAAAAATTACCTTTCCCAGCGATAACGTGTTACTACAAAATCCAACGACTTAAAAATAAATTTCTACCAAGTAAGCTGACTTTGTTTCAATCAGAATCGTCAATTCGAAGAAACCAACCCTGGTAGCACAAAATGTGGAATATTAAATATTCAAATATTAAATATTAAATATTTAAATGTTAAATATTTTTCCCATATTTAAAAAATCTTAAACTAATATTTTTGTGCTACTAGGGAAGTGCCTTCCGCTGAAGAATATCACCGCTGTCAAATATAATCAACCTGCAGCGACAATTTTCGTGCTAAACAGTCGCCTCTGGCGAAACATCGTCAATTTTCATAATTCCGTTTACAACAGCTATCATACGCAATTGCCATTCCGCGAATCCAATTTCGAATCTCACTTTTGCACGATGCTCGGAGAGAAGACGAGAAGTATAAGTAAACGAAACGAACAGCCTGATCACCGATCGGTTCTCGTGGAATTAATGACGGAGCAGGGAGAAATTACAGAATGGAATGTAGGCTGCTACTCATTTTCACTCGGCCGATATAAATATTACGTTTCGCGCACGTTTCGCGTGGGAGTGTTTGCACGCGATGGAATCGATCGAGGGGCAACTTTGCGAGTTTATTCTTAAAGGTACGTAGGAAGTGTTTATCGTAGAAATTAAAGATATTCCTCTCCGCTATAGCTGCTAATGTTTCCGAATGAAACCAGTCGATTGGGCGGATCGGTTCGTCGACGTGCAAATAATTTATTACAGGTGTAACGTTCGATGTTGTTTTCTTTCACGCGGCTCGCTGAATAATGCTGGGTATTATGCGTGAAAAGTATATAATTTATTCATTTCCTCGACGTTCGTGTTATATTTATCGATGAATCACTTTCGCGCAATGAAAGTAAACTGCGATCGGTGATCCTTGTACTCTCTTTTGTGCTTCTTCGCGGGGACAGATATTTTGAAGAAGAGAGAAAAAGAATTCACGTTCCCTGTGATGTCTTGTGGGGAGTTATAAAAATATTTCCACGCGATAGAACGTTTCGAAGCGTTCATCGAGTCTCCGTTGTGGGCTGTGCTTGCAAAGCAGCTTAGAAATTGCTCTCTCGTGCAAATTCAATTATCATTCCCTTTTTTTTCGCCTGCTGCGTTGCACGTCTTGTGAATGTGTGTCGTAGCGTATCGTGGCACAAGTTGCGTGGAATAAAATCGATGGAAATACTCAGCGGTCTTTGCGATTCTTTAACACTAGAACTACCGAACTAGTCGAAACGACTGGTACACAATTATTTCCAAAAATTCTCCAAGTTTATAGGAGAGCCATAGAATAAATATAAATATTCTGCGTCATGGGAACGACAAAAGAAGTGTTTTGTTTTCGGTTGTCATTGGTCGACCACAGGTTTCAAGGGCCAATATGCTGGGGATAGGCGGTGCAAGTGACACCCTCCACTTACCGCGTGCCTTCTTTCCCTTTTTGCTGTGATATATACCTCGCAAAAATAGAGAAGTCTCGCGGTAAGAAATACGTGGTAAGGAGAGAGTGTCGCTCGCGCCGCCATCCCCACCATGTCAGTCCTGGAAACCTACGATCGACCAATGACAACCGAAAACAAAACACTCCTTTCGTCGTTCCCATGACGACGCAACGAATGTGCGACTCTTTCGGCCAATAGCGCGTTAGAATCGAAGATGACGTCAGAAAGAGGGATGTCTCTATCCGTCAGGAGAATCAGAACAAATCACAGGCCAGGACTTCTCTACTTTTGCGAGGTATAAAACGCCTCGTGCAACGATACCCCCCTACGCGAATAGCAGGGGAAGTAATAATAATAAAACCTGCAACCAGCAGATCTACCGGTTTCGATTAGGAAACGTCGATTATTCGAGCGATCGAAAGACACGTCGATAAATATTGCTAACAGCCTGGAATTATGCGGAGGCCTGAGTCGAAGTAACAATTCGATAAGACATCGTGCAAGGAATATATATCAATGTTTTGTAGCCACACTTCGCGTCGTATCAACGTTCTTAGCAGTCAGACAGACTATTGCATAATTAATTTCGATTCTCATGCCGTGGCATATCTGATACGACGGAACGAGATAATGTTAATTGTGCCTTCGAGGCGAGATCTTCCTTAATACGAAAATACAGTCAAATTGTAAATAAAAACAGCGACAAGAGCGACGCGTTGAAACTTCATGATCGATCGAATTTATCCTCATGTCTTCGTGTACCCACGGAAAGACGAATTAGTTAATGAAACAGAATTGTTGCTCAATCATCATGAAGATAATTGTTGTCGTATTTGTAACTTAAAATCACAATGGTCACACGGTTTTACCGTGCAGTTGGTTTTACAAAAATGAACGCATGTAACTTAACACTAGAACTACCAAACCAGTCAAAATGACTGGTACAGAATTTTTTCCAAAAATTCTCCAAGATTATAGGAGAGTTCTAAAATAGATATTCTACGTCCATCTTATAAAACATAAATTACCGAATCGATAATCTTTTCCACCTCTTAATTCCCCTTTTTTCAAGACACTTATTTAATATTTTTAAATATCATTAATTGACGGGTAAAATAATTGACGGTTAAATAAATTGACGGGTGCCTACTTGTCTTATAAACATTTCTCAAATTTACAGAGACCCTGTACATTAGATATTTCACGTGTATTTTATAATACTATAATGACTTAACGAATTACCATTTTTGCAGCTTCATCTCTCTTTTTCCAAAGTCCTTATTTAATATATTGCAATTTAACAGATTTCACGCCCGTAAATCCAGTGTTAACTTTCGTCGTTCCTGTGTTTACGAATTTCTACATCGCACTGCTGGAAGAAAAGCCGACTCGGAAGGTGGATGAATAATTTATGCAAATATAACGACGACAGGCACACATCCATCTATACATACATACATACATATGCACTTGCCGTTCGCTCTACATCTTTCACTTCGCGCATTATGATCGACGGCAGACACAATGCAGTTTTCTGCGATAATACGAGAATGATTCATTCGCATCGGTGACAATGTATCTTAAATATTGTGTTAAATATTACTGCACGTTTTCTTTCTTTCTTTCTTTCAACGATGAAGAACAAAAGGTGACGGAAGTAAGACTGACCCTTGCCTCGAATTAGGGACATTAAAAATTGTAATGAACTCGAAGACTACCTTCTGCGAAGCCAAAATCAAGAAAGAGATGATCTATAGGAAAAGAAAACACTAGAAATATAAAAACTTCCTACAATTTTATATTCACTGCCTATAAAAAATTAGTAAAAAATTTTTTGAGAGCAAATCGAGAGCAAACCTTTTCAAAGAATCTCTAAACTATTCGAGATAGTTCTATTGTGACAATAAAATAATTGACCGGGCAGCTAATAATTAACACTATTCCTACCGACACTTCACGTATATCTTTTCCTACCGCAACCGGTGAATTTGTAAATTTGATAATTTTTTCCCAGATAATGAACAGTACAAAAAGAAGTGAATATTGAAAAATGTATTATAATGTGAATGTATTATACGTATATTTGAGGAAAAGTCGTGAAGTTTAAAGGCGATTCAATTACGTTGTATATAGGAAATTCTAATCGAAATTTTAAAAACGGTCATTTCACCGGTCGTGGTAGGAATAGTGTTAAGAAGAAAATGTATCTTCGAAGAATTATTTTCCTTCGTAGAAGAAATGATCGATTGAATTGAGAACACTTTCTAGGATAAATACTACGGCGAAATTTTCGTGTTCCTCGAATAAGTGTATAGTCCAACACCGAACTTCCTGTCCGCTGACTGTGGCCACAATCGATATAAGGCGAATCCGTGAGGTAAACCACCCGATTGCTGGCAGCTTACCAACGATTGGCTCACATATTTATTAACGCACCATGTAAGAATTTTAACGTGCATCTAAACGACTCGGTAACGCAATTCCCGGAGAAAACACGTCGCGGTTTTGCCGCTCCCGGCACGTTTCTTTACTCGCGCCAACACGTTAACGAGATTTTTCGGCTGTTTCTTTTTGTTGCGTTCGATATTTTGTCTGGATACTGTTGATACAGCGATTTGCGTTAATTACGTGATAAATGGTGTCCTTTCAACGTAGAAATACAATCTACGAAATTAAAAGTACAACTTTAGCTTGATTATAGTGCTGCCATAAAAGTATAATTGCGAGTAATTAAGAGTCTAGCTTTGCATGTGATGTAGAAAATAGAATTCGTTGTTATTACTGCACTTTTTCTTTTTTTGAAGATGTGGAACGAAGGGTGACGAACACCAGGGGATTTGATAGTGGATAATTAAAAAACAGTGGATTAACGCTAGAACTGCCCAAGCGATAAAAATGGCCGGGTTTCTGATTTCTGATAAAAATTTCTCAAAATTACAGATGAGCTATACAATAAATGCTCTAAAATATAAATTACTTAATTGATCATCCGCTTTACCTCTTGATTCTCCTTTTTCCAAAGTACTTATTTAATATATTTAAATGTAACGCCGATAGTTGAAGCGTAAACCGTCGCATTGTGTTATTTTTTTCACTATCTGCATGAGTTAAAGTTATTTATTTCAGTTCTGAAATAACGATATAAATGATAAAGAAAATTACACGTAATAATGATTCAATTCGAGGCACAGGCAAAATTTTTATGTTAATGTTTCCGCATTTGGTCGAAGAGATTGAGCTATCTAAAGAGGTAATCCTAAAGAGGCTATAATGAGAACGCAAATAGAGGCTGTGGGACCTATGGCGGATAAGAAAGTAAAGCCTGGTACTCCCTGGCGTTCCCATCCTCCCCCGCAACCTCTGGAAAATTTTTCCCAAATTATTATTTAATATATTACAGCCTCAGTGATTCGGAATTCACCTAAAACCGAAAAATCTATGGGAAATGACGATAGCAGTTGTTAACCCTTTGCGGACGGAGACTCTTTTGAATATAGACAGCTAATCATTTATTTGGCAATAAAAATCACCTTTTTATCAGAAAGTCAGAGTATTAATATATACAAAATATGAATTACTATTTGCGTAATGATATTTCAACGCTGATATTCCAATTTTTCGAATCCAACTGTGTACACGTGCGCCGGTAAACGATAATCAGATTTCTTCTCATCGTCAGACCGCATATATGCGACCGTGGTCCTCAAAGGATTAAAGACGTAGAGTATTAAACAAAAATAATAGAACCTGGGATTCTCAGAGTAGATTCAAATTCGTATTGCCATTCCTTGGCAAATTATTGGGAAGGAATTCTTCGGTTTTCACGGATAAAACGGTAGATGTTTCTGAGACGTACAGGATAAAATGTTGTACTTGAGAATTCTCGAAAGTATTCGATGCTCGAGAATATTTTTGGACATCACGTGGCAGTTTCGCGTAAAGTTCGCCGCTAAAGTACGAATTTACAACGAAAAATAAGAGATATATGTTGTTATTGCCGGGTAAATTACGATGAAATCATCGTGGAAGAAACGTAACTTTTCCGAGTCGTTGCGGAAGATGCTCGTGAAAGCGTTTACGGCTTGTAAAACGACGAAAGTGTGGAATAATGAAATGAGATTTATTATGTTGGTCGAAGATAATCGTTGGATGGAATATCGCGGATTTGAGCTGCTTTTACGAACGATGTAGCTTCCTAGTCGTTACGTAAGGACTTTCGAATTTGTACTCGTTTTACTTCTATGTGCATACAGCTTTTCTTCTATTATTAAATTACATTAAGCGTTTTTATCGTTACATTAAAAATAATGGACACGCACTACTACTTCTATCGCTATCATCAAGAATAAAAAATACTTTCTATAGGTAGGTTTCTACAGCGCGCAAGAAAATTCGTATATTGTAAAACAAACTTCGAATTCTTTAACAGTAGAATTACGAAGGCAGTCGAAATGACTGGTTTCTCATTTTTTAGAAGAACTCTCCATATTTATGGGGGTGCCGTACAGCAGATATTCCACATCAGTCTTATAAAACATAAATTACTGAACCGATCAACTTTTTCGCTTCTTGATTCCTCCTTCGCCAAAATATTTATTTAATATATTTCAATATAACAGATTTAACGCTCTATAGTCCTAATATTCTGTAACATCTGAAGATGCACGATGGCAAATTAGAAAATGATAAAAATACTATTATAAATAATAGATTTATCTCGATTTTGAAACATTGAATTACAAAGAATTCTATGATCTTCAAGATCCAAATTGTAATATTTGGCAAAGTTAAAAAATTGACTTTGAAGAATAAAAGCTTGTATTTGTCTTGTGTTACTTCCAAATTACACTGGTAATTTTTTGAATTATTAACACGCTGAATGCCACCGGTATTTCGCGAGTTTCTTAATTTCTACTGAAGTGAAACTTTTTCCATTAAAATCACGTCTTTACAAAGCAGAAACTTTTAAGACACAAAGAGATTTATAGACAGCGGAACCTTACTTTTTCGAGACCAAAGCGTAAATATTGACTAAATTAACAAATTCGTAAATATTACAACTTAAAAGTCATATGAAATTTCATTGAATTCAATAGCGCCGGTCACCGCTGACCCCCATGGCATTCAACGTGTTAACTAAAGCCTGTTTTTTGTATCGTAACATATATTAATCGACAATCACCTGCACTTCTTTTAGAGAAATATTATCGTTATTTTATAATTGGTCAAATGACAGGATACGTTGAGAGTAAGTATTCATAAAGTATCGGCACGGTTAGTGTTAAATAATACTAAATGTTTTTCTATATCTATATCTACAATCTATATATCAGTCTGTATATGTTATTGTATATATCCAATTGTTTTTGCAACGCAGTAAATTATAAAAATATAGGTTACAATAAAGAGCTCTCACGATGATTAAAGCTCTCTGCAGAGACAAGCGGTCGCTGTGTCCGAACGTCGACCGATAACGCGAAACAGCTGTGCATTTTAACTCGATAAATTCTGTTTTGACTAAACCGTCGACATTGTTTCTTTTATTTCTGGTATAGCGAGACTACTAATTATCCTCGATGCTGAGTTTATTCCGCCGTTAACTTTTGAATGTTCGTTATATTTCTATTTCAATCGAAGTGCCATCCATTTCAAATATTCATGTTTTTCCCTCTGTTATTATGTATAATATATTCTATTTCTTATTATTAACCCAGACAAACGGATTACATATCTGAATTCAGCACAAAAACTACTATTGGAATTACATATTAACCCATTCACTGCCAGGAAAACCAAGCAAATATTACCTTTGCTTCTTAAAATTTGAGAAGATGACAGAAAGTGTTTAGAACATTGGTTTCATTAATCAAAAATATAAACTCGACATTTGTAATGATACAAAGAACATTTTGTTATTAATATTGCATTAAATTCTAAAATATATCAGGAATCACTAACATATTTTTATTTTAGCAATTTAATTTTCAATTATTGCGGAGGCAGTCACAAAAGAAATCGTAGGGCAAAGGGTTAAAAACAAAGTGTGTAATCGCGCTTAAAACAAAACTACTAAAATCCTAGTAAGAATAATGTATACCTCAAAAACGTGTTTATTTTTTGCTTTGGTAGTTCAGAGTAGACACACGACCGTGACGGTAGAATTTTTTGGTGGCTGAGTGCAGACGTACGACCCCTAACTAAGGGTTGATACCACTGCAAGGATGAATTACCAGGTAGCCCACAAAAAGAGAGGTGTTCTGTGATTCCGAAGCTCACCTCCGAAAGCATTGTACACGCACTGATAAGCGAAAATGCTTGGACCCGATCACGGAGCACTGATTACTCGTCGGTGGTCGAGGGCAAACTGATAGCAAGGCGAACATTGAAACGACTTGTTATTGTTAGAGGACCAAGGAGACGAATTCCTAGAAGGTGCGATCGCCGAGGACTGCGAGTATGTTTTGACAACACATCGTGGCGAATGTCGTACTCGTCGGTCAGTGAAGCGGAAATAATTGCTCTCGCTGCTCGTATAGTTAATCTCGATATTGTAAATGCAATTGAACAATGTTGTTTATTTATATAACCAAATTTTATGAATATAATACTTTATTTAACACTAGACCAAACCAGTCAGAATGACTGGTACACAACTTTTTCCAAAGATTCTCCAAGTTTATAGGAGAGTCATATATTAGATATTCTACGTCCATCTCATAAGACATAAATTACCGAATTAATCATCTTTTCCACCTCTGAATTCCCCTTTCTTCAATGTACTTATTTAATATATTTAAATATAACAGATTTAACGCCGGTAGTTCTAGTGTTAATTTGGTGTTATTGTCAAAAAGTAACTCGTAAACATAAAATGTATTTGTAAAGCAAGCTACATATAATAACTCAAAGTCATAAAATAAGTTATGAAGAATAAATGTATACTTGCGAAGGAAACTAACCCTTAACATTCCGACTTTTAATTGTGAAAGTCGACCGGCAACTCCAACTTATTCTCAACAGACTTCGACTTGCAAGTTTTTAAGTGTTAGATTTTAAATGCTACAATGACGTGTAAAAAATAATATTAAAGATATTCAAAACAATCTTCATTCATCTCTGACTGTCTTTACTGATCGCTTGTAACTGACTCAGGAGTATTATTTTTCATTTGTAAACAATTACCGATAACGACCCAAAAATACATTTGGAGTAATGCGTCGCACATCGGTTAACGATTAATATTGTAAATGCAATTGAACAATATTGTTTATTTCTGTAACCAAATGTTATAAATATAATACTTTGTTTAATCGTATTGTCAAAAAGTAACTCATAAACATAAAGTGTATTTGTAAGGCAAGTTACATATAATAACTCAAAGTCATAAAATAAGTTATGAAGAATAAATGTATAGTTGCAAAGGAAACTATAATACTAGCGCGGCTGAAACGGCTGTGCTGAGAATCACTGAAGGTACCTGGTGTCTTGCGGAAATACTTTAATATCTCAGCCGAAAGCGAAACTTATTTTTGAACTTCCAGTTATGGTTTTGTCAAGAAAAATGTCTGCTCTACCGCCTCATGCCATTAGAATTTCTCTAGGACGTCTCATTTTTAAGATAAATAAGGAAATATCCATAAAAACTGGGGCATTTTGGGCGCCATTCTCGCTTTGAGCATTGTTTAAACATGTTTAAATGTTTATAACATTAAAGTAATACACGTCGTTATATTCGGGAGGGTTTATAGAATCATTTTGTACCAAAATATTTTTAATAATTATTATGGTTAAAATACAAAAAATTCTGAAAGGTGAAAATTTTCATTTTTTAAAAAATGGAGTCAGATTCGTGTTCAGCGCCACAAAATCTACAAGAATCAGCATAAATATTCTTTGCGCAAAAAAAAAGTTCAATTTTGTAGACCAGTATACTTAAAGCAATTGCAACGTTGTAATAAAAAAAACATTGGTTTATAGAAGTTTTCTAAAGAAATTGTTTAATAAATCTAGCGTTAAATGAACGAAATTAATCGTTGGCAGCTCCAACATTAACACTAACAATGTCACTTTACGTATGCTTCTTCTTATCGTAACCCTTCATTTGGTCAATTATAAAATAACGATAACAATTTCCTGAAAGAAATGCAGGAAATTATCAATTTAATGTAAGGAACAACGGAGAAAATGGTTTTTAGACGATAATACAAAAAATTAGATATTTTCATTTCATCAAACCGGTCGTTTGCCCACGCACGGTAACCTTAGTGTTAAGCGTTTAAAAAAAAATTCGTTAACAACCAGCAGGAGCCCTAAAGTCGTAGATAAGAGTTTCGTTCCGTCTCGTTGTACCTATACACGAAAGTCCCTGAAACGAGAACTGCCTACTTCCGAGTAATAAAGCCCAATGCCGTAATCATCGTGATTTAACGACACCGACCCAAGTGCCACGGAGGGTCGGTCGTGCGATCGTGCGAATCATTTTTCCAAGATGACTTTCGGTGTCTTCGTTCGAGAACTGCGTCACAATTTCGCCTACGTTCATTCGAATCGTTTTCATTGTCTTGAAGAAGCATCAAGCACAGATAGCAATAGTTTTTCACGCGTGAAACTTTTAGAAAGTCAGTTTAACGATCAGCGAAGAAAAGAAAAACTCTTAAGACGTAGAAATTAATTGTGTGCCTTCCGGAAAGATCGAGTAAGTTCGAAAGTGTGCTGGATTGGATCTGTTATGAATCGTGGATTTTTTTTGAAAATTTAAAACTGAAATTTAAAACACTAAACCTACCAAGCCGGTGAAAATGACCGGTTCCCAATTTTTTCGGAAAATTACCTAAATTAGTAGGAGAGGCATGAAGTAAATATTCCACTTCTATCTTATAACACCTAAATTAATTAACCCATTGCCTTAAAATAACGAGTGACACTCTTTAATTTTTCAAGTTTTGCAAAACCTATCAAATTGAAAATATTAATGAGACGCTACGCGATAATATTATTCCTCTAATATTAATATTGCGTTAAATTATACGGTATAGGAAGAATCATTAATCAATTTTTATTTTAGCAATTCAATTCTGAATTATTGCGGAGGCAGTTACAAAACAAACCGTAGAGCAAGGGGTTAATTAATCATCTTTTCCACCTCTTGATTTCTCTTTTTCCAAAGTACTTCCTCGGTATATCTAAATCTGAGTGAATATAACGTCGGTAGGTTTAGTGTTAAACGAGGAAGAGAGTTCTTATGGAACGACTTCGCTCCTAATTGATGCACACTCGCGCCGAATTGCATAATTCGCGCGCAAACGGCAAAATAATTCACGGACGCACCGTTCATTGTGTTTTCGCGTTTCGATACAATTCAGTCTGCTTCGAGATTGCACAATAACACGATAAAACGTTACGGTCTCGTACGACAGTTGTTTTCGCAACGATGGACATTTATCGTGAAAAGACAGCGGGGATTTATATCAAAATCTTCGTGTTAATTGAACGTCATTAGGGAAAATGATACTTATCAACATCGAATTAAAACACCAGCCAATTATTTATGTCGATGAACTTACGCGTCGGACGGCTTCGATTACTTTATGCTACCCCATATAAAACCATGGTTGCACAAATCCTACGAGCAGAATAACTCAACTGGCGAATTGCTGTGTCAATGCCCTAGATTCTTTTGCACGCGAAGAAAATTCATTTACTTTAATAAACAGACTTGTACGCTCTTTCGATATCAATTTTCCTAATCGTCGAAAGTATCCTCGATCCGAAAATTTCTGACAATTATTCTGAAAGTAGAAATAAAAAAAAGATCGAAGTATCTTATATTAGGGGGACCGCAAAGTAATGTCGTTTTTTACATTAAATTCAAACAAATAAATTTGTTACAAGTTTTTATTTTTAATGAATTATGTAATCACCCTCGTTATCCGAAACCTTTTGTCATCTAGTGTGCAAATTTTCAATGCCGCATCGATGAAAATCAATTGATTTTTGAGCGAAGTATCTGGAGAAATGATATTACTTTCCGGTCCCCTTAATATTAACATTTTTCAGTCCTGTGCCGCGCTATATTTGAAGAAGCTTTTTGTTGCAATTAATGATTCATCTGTTACATTTCAACTTTGAAATTTTACAACAATTTTCTATCCACATTACGAATATTCCTCGGAGTCTAACAAATCCTATTACTTAATAAGAACGATCGACAAATGGTTGAAAATACCTGAGATCATTTTCATTCGAAAATTAATTCGTAAAGCAGAGTTAAAGGATTGCAGCAAAACAACGCGAGATAGAAAAAAAGTGAAATATTTCACGTTAGAATGCGAACCCCAAAAGATTAAACTCAGGAATGGGCGAAACTGATGTCATGTTCGCGATAAAGTCATCCATAGAGTTGCACGAGCTCCTTCGATTATCGATTACGATAAGATTAGGTAAGAGATAAATAAGTATATCTTTTGCATACCGAGGGAAATGTTCCTTTGCCAGAAGAGAGTCACGAACTGCACGGATGAAAATCTTCGTACATTTAACGTTTTAAGCAACCTCGAGTGTCGTGACCCATATTTCGAGAACAGCTGGATCGATAGGCGCTTCCAGAAAATAGATTAATCTTCGAATATTATCTGTCTCGATATACCCCGCCATGTGGGATCAATAACAATGAATGTCGTCATTTAAGAACGCCAATATTCCATATTGTTATTGTCACTAAACGAATAGATACGCGGTAATAAAGAACTATAAAATACTGTAAAATTTCTGACAATAAAATCACGTCGAGATCTTTATTGGCACTGGATGTTTTACTGTCATAAAATGAGAAATAAATTGCACTAGACTTCTTCTGTTATTCTTTGAATTATAGCAGAATGATACTTCGAAAAATCCTATAAAATTGAAGGTATCGTATAAAACTGTGATACCCCTAATTCTGTTTCTACACGATAGATACGTTCCAGACAAAACCGTGTAAAAAAAGACATGAAGTACATACATGGAAAAAAGGGGATTAGTTCCATATCCTTCAACCCTGAAAAAATAGTTAAATAAATTTATTAACAAATTTATTTTCATACTAGAACTACCAAACCAGTCAAAATGACTGGTACGCAATATTTTCCAAAAATTCTCCAAGTTTATAGAAGAGCCTTAGAATAAATATCCTACCACCATCTTAAAAAACATAAATCACCGAATCGATTATCTTTTCCGCCTCTTGATTCCTCCTTTTTCCAAGTACTTATTTAATATTTTGAAATATGATAGATTCAACGCCAGTAGTTCTAGTGTTAAGAATATTTTAGATTTTTTAATCGTGCTAAATCGAAGGAAATCGTGTAAAAACGGAATCCATTTTTTTTTCTAGACCGTGTTAAATCAAAACCGTGTAAAACGGAATTGAGTGTATATTACGACGGGCTGAACATTCCGAATTCGCGGTGAGATAATTAAGTCCGTAAAGCGTTTGTAACGTGACAGAGAGGTGCAAAGTTTCCTCGGACTCGCAAATTAATTGTCTCTGGCGACACGCTGTTCTCTTTTTTTATCTTTAATCTTCAGTTCGTCTACCGGTATGTTAATAAGTAATGTCTGAGATTCGAATGTCATGGGGCGTGTAAATTTACTGGGTACATTTCGCGTGTCGCGCCTTTGATAACTGATTATTCAAATTTTTAGCGCGCTCTACCATTCTTTACTTCTCGCGGATTAATGTTTAGAATTTCTTCCGTGCGTCGATCCTTCGCACTTCTGTACTTTAAAAATCTGTTTATTCTCTTTGTAGAAATTATAAAAACAGGGGTGACTTATTGCACCGTGAAATTGGTGATTAAATTTAGTCTTGGAAATGAAAAGAACAACTTGAGATGTTTCATATGATACTAATTAACCCTTCGAGACAACGGAGAAATTTAACACTAGAAGTACCATCGTTAAATCTATCATATTTAAAAATATTAATTATTTTGAATAAAGGGGAATTAAGAAGTGGAAAAGATGATCGGTTCGGTAATTTATGTTTTATACGATGGATGTAGAATATTTATTCTATGACCCTCCTATAAACTTGGAGAATTTTTGGAAAAAATTATGTACCAGTCATTTTGACTGGCTTGGTTGTTGTAGTGTTAAGAAAAAATTTAATACTAGTTTATTGCCGCATGTATACACCGCTGGAAAAACTAATATTTAACCGTTGAAATGTGATTACGAAAGTAGTAATTTATAATTTTTATACATTAACACTCTGACATTCTGATAAAAAGTGCTTTTTGATCGTCAAATAAATAGTTATTTTTCAATATTCAAAAAAGTCTCCGTTCGCAAAGAATTAACATGAAGGATGTAATAAAATGTTTGCGATTCTGCCGCAGATAGCGACGATAACAGACCTAACCCAGATTAAACACAAAAATTCGCAAAACTAAGCTGGCACTGGCGTTATTCACGTTCTGCTGGCAACAGAGAGTTACAAAGTTGAGCATTTGATTGCCATCGAGGAAGAGGTTCGTGCAACCGCAAATCCGATCCAATTTTTGAGTATCTTTTTTCTAGGCTACCTCAATAAAAAGCCCTTATAAAATATTGCTCCCATCGAGAATCAGCAGTAATGTAATAGTTACTTAATAGTTCAATCGACTTTGCAAACGCGTTAATTTGAATGATAAAAGAATGAGGAAGAGGTTTCCAAATCAATTAAAAGAAAAGAGAGAAAACCAGAACGCAAATGAATAATTCATTCCGAGGCATTAATAAAATTCAAGAGGTACGAATGAAGTCACGAGATTTCGCGGAACATCTCCCTGCCAATGGGCCACGATACGACTTATGCCATTAAGAATTTTCCGATCTAAAAATAAAGTAATTGACTTATATAATTCGCGTAACACGAATCTATCGAATTCCCATCGAAACCTTCGAATCCTCAGAAATCCTATTTAAGAAAATTAGATCGTTACGGATGATCCGCAAAAGACCTGTTTTCTCGTACGACCCTAAATGACCGGCTGTGACAATTAATTCGCAAATGCAGCGGATAGAACTTGAATTCGCGAACCCTCTCGGGTATCCGGCGTCGATGTTCATGCAGATTAAGGCATGGGGTTCTCGATTAACCCTCACGATGCGGT
The DNA here is from genome assembly GCA_963989415.1 of Cerceris ruficornis. Lineage (NCBI taxonomy): Eukaryota > Metazoa > Arthropoda > Insecta > Hymenoptera > Crabronidae > Cerceris > Cerceris ruficornis. Next base: position 10,376,634 of record OZ022523.1, read on the forward strand.
TGTTCACCATTGGTGTGTTTGATAATAGTAAAGAGGGGATAGTAATGAGCCTGATGATAAGAAATAGCAGGTTATTTCTGCCGAATGATTTTTATTTTGAAGGAGGTACATTGTGCTACTGCTATTGTCTTCATTTTTGTTATAACTGACAATACTTTCAATTATCTGTTATCGATATTAATTTACGTATCTCGATAAAAGTCTTTCATTTGCTTTTTTTGTCCTGATAAAGGTAACATTTATTATACAGATACGTTAGTTTTCCAACATTAATTTCCGCATAATTCTATCACAATGGAAATACTATCTATTGTCGACACTGATATCCTTCGGTATCTATTATCGATATTTACTTCCTCCTTGCTATCACTGCAAACGTAGTATTCCCGATATTCGACACGAATTTCTATCTCAGAGAAACGATCGTCATCTTCCAATCTCGACCTCGCATTATTTCATCCGCCATCGTCATTTATTTCCTTTCATTCGTTGCAACAAACTACACCCCATTTTCGCAACTCGTAATTACTCGTTACGACATTACCGTTGTCTCCTCTCTTTGTACTTTTCGGCTTTAACAGGTATTGTCAGTTCGTCTAGGTTCTACCTGGTTTTAGGTAGGTTCCAAACTACCGAGATTATAATATACATTAATACAGGAAAACTTTCCATGAGTTAAAGGGGTGATTCAAACTTGAACCGAATAATTACGAATCCGAGCATTTAACTTCATATCCGCCATAGCCCCCAAGTGTTTCGTTTGTTTATACTTTTCGACTCTAACTGCTATGAGGTCATTTCGCCTAGGGCTTACTGTTTTAGGTTGCTTCTGAGCCATCAAGGTTATAATATACATATCTCGCAGGAAAAGTTTCCCAGAGGTAACGATGAATTTGAAATCAGGCCCACTGATCGCGGGTCTGAGCCTTTACCTTATTATCTACCATACTCTCTTTAAATGCTATGGTTATTCGGCCCAAAATTTACTGTTTTAGGTGGTTTCCGAACCACCAAGGTTATAATATACATTTCACATAGGAAAAGTTTCCCAGAGGTAACGATGAATTTGAAATCAGGCCCACTGATCGCGGGTCTGAGCCTTTACCTTATTATCAACCATATGCTCTTTAAATGCTATGGTTATTTGGCCCAACATTTACTGTTTTAGGTGGTTTCCGAACCACCAAGGTTATAATATACATTTCACATAGGAAAAGTTTCCCAGAGGTAACGATGAATTTGAAATCAGGCCCACTGATCGCGGATCTGAGCCTTTACCTTATTATCAACCATATTCTGTTTGTCTGCTATAATTATTTGGCCCAGAATCTACTGTTTTAGGTGGTTTCCGAACCACCAAGGTTATAATATACATTTCACATAGGAAAAATTTCCCAGAGGTAACGATGAATTTGAAATCAGGCCCACTGATCGCGGGTCTGCGCCTTTACCTTATTATCAACCATATGCTCTTTAACTGCTATGGTTATTTGGCCCAGAATCTACTGTTTTAGGTGGTTTCCGAACCACCAAGGTTATAATATACATTTCACATAGGAAAATTTTCAAAGCTGAGGGGAAATTTGAAGTCGCGAGACCGAACCTTTCTACCCACCATAGTCCCATTAACTACTACGATGATTTCGCCTAAAACCTACTATTTTAGGTCGTTTCCAAATCACCAAGGTGATAGTATACATATCGCATTGGAAAAATTTCCAAAGCTGACAGAGAATTAATTTCGGGACCACTGACGGCGAGTCCAAATCTTTACCTTTCCATCCACCATAGTCCCATTAACTACTACGGCGATTTCGCCCAAAACCTACTATTTTAGGTAATTTTCAAACCACCAAGGTCATAGTATACATATCGCATTGGAAAAATTTCGAAAGTTGAGGGAGAATTTAATTTCGGGCCCACTGACGGCGAGTACGAACCTTTATCTTTATACCCACAATAGTCCCACTAACTACTATGATGATTTCGCCTAAAACCTACTGTTTTAGATAATTTTCAAAGCACCAAGGTCATAATATACATAAATTTCCAAAGCTGACGGAGAATTTAATTTCGGGCTGAACTCTTCTAAACTCGCACTGACGGCGAGTCCAAATCTTTACCTTTTTACCCACCATAGTCCTATTAGCCACTATGATGATTTCGCCTATAACCTACTGTTTTAGGTATTTTTCAAACCACCAAGGTCATAATATACATAAATTTCCAAAGCTGACGGAGAATTTAATTTCGGGCCCACTGACGGCGAGTCCAAATCTTTACCTTTCTACCCACCATAGTCCCATTAGCCACTATGATGATTTCGCCTATAACCTACTGTTTTAGGTCGTTTCCAAACCACCAAGGGCCTAATATACATATCGCATCGGAAAATTTTCTCAGAGGTATCGATGAATTTGATCTCACCCCCTAATAACTAATTACGAAACCGAACCTTTACCTCTTTACACAAACTAGCCCCCAAACTGCTCTATTAAATCCGTCACTAGGAAAAAACTCTCAAGGTTTCCGACGACCTCAGCGATCGCTAATCCCATATACCCCATAGACGCGAAAAGGGTTAACCTTCGTCGAGATCGGTGGCTGCAGACGCGGATCTCGAGTGCGCGGATCTCTCGGCGAGCATGGGAGGATCCCACTCGACACTCTTGACGTTTATTGCACGTCCGTAAATCATCCTGGCGAATGTCCGCGGTAACCGTGCCCGCGTGTGCCTCCGCATAAGCGTGTGCAACCATCGAGAATTTCGTAATCGGCTCCGCACGAAATACACCTACATTACGTAGATACTCGCGCTCGAGAGACAGAAGTACAGAGAGATAGAAAGAGAAATATCCACGTTTTGAGCTGTTGGGTGCGATCTCCAAAGGAGCGCCACCGGGGGAGAAAAATCGGTGTTACAGGGCGGAGCTGAAAATTTTCGTAGGTCGGAAAAGCGCAGGCGATACCGTGGTAATCCTCGGCCCTCTGATCAATATTAATACCGGGAGACCTGCGAGAGGGCAAGACGGAGGGTATCCGCAAGGGAGAGAAAAAAAAGGGACGGAAACGAATTATCGCGTACTCGGGCGCGCTCGCGAATGGACACGCGAGAAAGATGATGAATTCACAGAGAGGAAGGGAAGAATGAGAAACAGAGAGAAAAAGATAGATATTAAGACAGAGAGACAGAGAGAGAGAGAGAGAAAGAGAGATAGGAACTCGAAAAAGTAGAGCGTCCGAGAATGACGAATACGAAGGATGAAGGGAGAAAGAGAACATCGTCGATAAACGTGTATTTACCGCCAGTCTAGGAACGTCCACGCTCTCGTCGTTGCAGCCCACCTCGCTGGACGAAATGCCACGGGAAAGATTCTTGTTTCTCGCTCCGGCGTGCAGCATGCAACACCTTTGTCTTCTCTCCTAGTCGACCGGCCCGCGGCACGTCATCGGCGGATCGTCCGCGCACGAATCACGGAGCGGCTACTGTCAGCGATTCCGAAGGGCCGAACGGTACGGAAATCTTGGTCTCTCTTTCTATCTATCCTTCTTGTATAGACGTGTATATGTGTGTCTATCTGTCTCACTCTCCGTTCCCTCTACTTCTTTCTCACTCTCCCTCTCTCTCTCTCTCTCTTATTCTTCCTCCTCTTCTATCTACTTAACGGAGCACACTGTGTTCACTGCACGGTAAACGCACTCTTTTTCTTGTCGAACGGCGATGCCTCGAGGGAATCTCCGCTACGTGCGCGCAGTCACGGCACTGTAATTGGCACTGTCGTCGCTGTCACCGTGTTGTATCCTCGCACCTCGGCCGGGCTGTCTTCTTGGGAATGAGCGTAATTCGGAGGCACCCTGGCCAAGATTCTAAATCGCGAGGGTACACGGCTGATTATCGGTACGAGAGGAATCCCTGCGAAACGACAGTTCGAACTTGTACGACACACTCCGCGGTACGACCGTATATTGCATTCATTCGAGAGCAACTGCGGATTCGTGGTTCACGGCGAGCCAACTTGTGCGGTGGCGCCATCCAGCCGCGATTGCAACCTGGGAGCAATTCGGACATAGACGGGAGGCCGCGATGCTATTTTGCTGACGTGGAATTTTTCGATCGGTAGAGCGACGTAGACGGTCCAAGCTTAACTGCCAGCTTTACTAATGTTTCGAGGAACGTTCCGTGTTAATGGTTGTAGGTGGCGGTAGTGTCAGCGAATTTAGTGTCTGTACGAGACGGTAGGAGGCGGTAGTGTCAATGAATTTAGCGGCTTCTATAAAAAATTTGAAACCTAGCGGACTTAATAACTTTCGATTTTTGTTTGAATACCTATCTAATCTGGGAATCTAACACATAATTTGCAAGTCGATATGTCAGTGAGAAATATCTATCGGTCGCTCTTTGATGTAATTCGATCTATGCGATTCGCGTAACAAATACTCATTTGTTAGTAAAATTTCATTAAAGCTTCTCCTTTGAAATTCAAGTAGCAGTTTTGTTGATTTTAAAGAGCAATTGTGCTAATACTGTTATTTTTTAAGATTCTCTTTTAAAGATTCTGTTCTTGTTTTGAACGTGTGGCGTGTTCATAGGTCACTACAAGCCTGCGTGACCACAGTCAGCCGTCACATGACAGGTCACGCTCATGATCGTACTTCGCGTCACTTTGAAATCTCTCGAAGCAGGAATAACGTTTTGATTATTCTTTCTGTTCTTAGTTTTTTTTTAATACTATCTGCATGAGCTTCGATGAAATCGTGGTCGGTGTATTCACTGATATTGCATTCATAATTTTTTCGCCACCTTTTCAAAGAAATCGCAAATTATTTTGTCCGCTTATATCTCAGTAACGCTACATGCGCGTGTATCGTATTTATAGTGTTTTAAAACTTTCTGAATATTAGGAACAACGTGCAATAAAAACTATAAGGATTTATTTAAATTTTCAACGGTGAACTTTTCAGGATTCACCACTTTCAGATTAAGCTCAAACAATTATCATAATGATATTTCCTCCATCCATTTCGCATTAATCATTGGCCGAAGCTTAAATCCACGCGGAGAGACTAAAGGTCCAAAAAATATTTCATAAGAGTCTTGATATAATGTGGTAAGGGACTCCGTTGCTTGTGTTGCATACTATTTACATTTATTTCTCTATCATTTCTGCGGAACCAATATTTTTACCTTCTTCCTTTCCACTTGATGAGACTTAAATTTTTTATAGAAGCATTGAGAATCATATAGAAGGCACTAATATCGGTGACACTCCCGCCCTCTATTTTCTTTTACAGACACTAAATTCGGTGACTCTACTGCCCCCTATAATCACGAACACGAAACATTTTTCAAAACTTAGGCAAAGTCTTTCCCATCTAACCTTGGACCCCCTGGTTTGAACTGTGAATTAAGGTTGAGAATCGTGATTTTGCGGAGGCTATCGAAAATGGCGGAATCACGTTCAAATAGCGACGAAAATAATTGTCCTCCGGCGAAAAAAGCTAAGGAAGAGGACGAGAATGCTTCGAAAAATGACGATAGCATACATGAAACCCAAGTATCTTTGTCAAATTTCACTGTTACAAAAGTACTGCAAAACAATTGCACGAGAAAACAAATATTCGTCGAGGGTACTTTCAAAGGGTTCGAAGAACCAGCTATTGTTTTGTTAGAAAAACAAACTTTTTCTGATGATGAACCATTTTTAAGGAAGGCAATATTCAATGAAGATACAACTTTACAGAAACTCTTTAGAAATGATATTTATGGAAATTATGAATGTTTCCCTCCTGTAAACCACAATGGTATGTTGGAGTAAATCTAACCTTGTGTTTATAAATTATCCGTAATAACTGATTTTTTAATCAAGCGGAATTATATGTAGTTGATATATTAAGTTGCCATCTATCTGATGGTAAACTTATATAGTAGTTATACATTCATGTATATTTCTAGAAATATTGATAAGATTTATATACAACGAATTTTTCAACTAATCAATTGTTATTCTTAAGTTTTGAATTATATTTATCATTGTAACGGTCAATTATTGACTGTAACAAAAACAAGCAAAAGGAATGTGTTAAAGACAGGAATATATAATATTTTCTTTCTTCGTATTAAGAATACCATGATCATAGCATGGGTAGTAGTAATATATACTCTGTGTAAGATATCTTGTAAATTGAAGAGAAACGGATTGTTTGCTTAACTCTCACTAAATTATCGATAAATATCATATATTCAATTACTTGAATAAAACTCAAATTACATAGATATCTTAGTCTAGAGCATAGTAGCATTGTGAAAATAATATTCTATTTAACGTTCAAGGCCTAAAAGTAACAATAATACATCCTGCAACTCAAAAACACATTGAGAAATTTAAACGAAAAGAATTATATATTATCGATGAGACATATGAGCTTTATAAGAAGATTACACTTCCTCATATAGAATCATATAGCTTTTCTATAGAGGTATGTACAATATAAGTAATAAGTTCATGCAAACTCATAATTTTACATTATTTTGTACTGTATTATAAACATTAAATGTTTAAATTAATTGCATAGCCTTATAAAACTATATAGTTTTACATACAATATTATACTGTCAATTTGTAATAAAATTTCAGAAATATAGAGATTAGATTTTGTACATACTTTTTTTTCCAGTGGGTGTATAATATTTTAGAGCACAAGGCAGAGCAATCAAAAATAGTATACGAAGATAACGATGAAGAAAAGGGATTTATCATGGTACCTGATTTAAAGTGGGATAATCAACCAGGCACACTGAAACTTATAGCCCTCCCTTTTAAAAAAATTCGATCTATACGAGAATTGAATGCATCTCATTTGCCACTGCTGAAAAATATCCAAGAAGCAGGGATTAAAACAATTGCAGATAAATTTAATGTGCCTGCTTCTCAACTAAGAATATATTTACATTACCAACCATCTTATTATTACCTTCATGTGCATTTTGCTTATCTCATGTTTGAGACACCAGGTAAAAATTCTACATTTAATTCTATCTAAATTAATTACCTAAAAATAAGAGGTTCTTACATATAGTTACGAAATTTTGATTAAACAATAATAAAAAAAAAATACGTAAATTGTTCCAGATCTTCGTAACATCCACTAATCATTTAATCCACTTAATTATGAAAAACTTGTTTGTTCAAATTTATTACATTTTTTACAGGTATTTTCGTTGAAAAAGCACATCTTTTATCTATGGTCATTAGGAACATCGAGTTAATGCCAGATTACTACACGAAAGCCATTCTTTCGTTTGTAGTTGCCGAAGGAGATCCTTTATTCGAGAAATTTGAAGAAGAAGGAGTTATATGTAAAGTCAAATCAAAATCCAATGATGTGTAAATATCATAAGATATTCTGTATTTCCTTATGCATGAGGGATCTTCTATTTTAACAGTGTTCAAAAATAGATTATAATATGTGAAAATCACATCTCGCGATCGATGGTACAAACGAATCAAATAATTAACATGTTATCTCATGTATTTTATAAATATAAATTTTGCGGATTCATTTAATTTGTAAGGGTAACAGTATTAATATCCTACATCAAGATCGGAATATATTTTTTTAAAAACATATGTCGTATGTATTTTTCTTTTTATGCATTGAGAAAATAAAAAAAAACTTTCGTTCTAAGGAATTCAAAATAAAATCATGTTTCCTTCTGTGCTTCTATATTTACATAATTTCTTTCTGTGAGCAATTAGATGTTCCAATTTTCGTATTCCGCGAGTGACAATTAAGGCTACATAATTGTAAATATTATTTACGAAGACATATAATAATTGCTATTTTATTATCTTTTTTTCTTGGAAAACTTATATTTTTTATCATCGTCCGGACTTTTACGTTACGTGTTATCAACAATTTGGAATTTTTGGCACTTTACAAATAAGATACAAATCTTTCAAAAATTATAATTATACAATGAAGTATTCCTGTTTGCAATTTTACATAATACACACTTCGTGTAAATTGGAGCATTGCCATTGACAGTATTTATTTGCATATCCTACAATCTTCCTTGACGCATCAATAAAAATGCAATACCCGAGTTGTTTTATATTTCTTTAATTATAAAACGAAAATCAGAATAGAAAACTGATGGTATAACGACGAGCATATATACACACCATAATTCAGTCACGTTCATCGTGACACATAAATTATACACGTGTCATTTTACAATGTTTATTTTAATAAATATTTCTATCGCATAGACGGTGGTACATTGTAATCAATGAAAGGTTTTCTTCAGTACTAATATCGATCTCTGCGTCTTACTAAATTTCCTATAATATAAATGAAATTACAGAATTCTTTTTATTAAAAATATAGCAAGACTTAGATGATAATGTCCCTTTTGAGTGTACTAAGATATTACACCTATTATTACAACGAAATTTATCGTAGAAATTTCCCAGGGCATCCGGAACTTTTACGCGCATAAGAATTCCGTGTCGCGGGGTGGAATTAAATAACAAAACAAAAAATTTAATCCGGCATTTTTACAATGCGTATCATTCGTGAGAATTGTAATTTGTTCCCCCCATTACAATAATAATATATCCGTTTATAAAGGAGAATGAGAAAAACGCAGTAAAAATACTGTTAAACTGAGACCAAATTACGGAGAAAAGGAACTTTAAACAGCGGAGGCAAATTTGTATGTTTATATCGCCGGTAACTTTGAAGATAGAAGGCAAAATAGTTGAAAAGAAATCCACGCAACTCGTACAGAAACTCAATGTACATTCAGTAGGGGTATGTGAATGATTCTAATGATTCATATTCCATCTAAACCGACGCCATGACTATGAATGTCTTTGAAAAAAGGTGAAAGGATCATTTACAGACTGTGTACTTTCCTCTTTAATATGAAAACAAAAGTCAAATATATTCTATTTGACCGATCGATAGACAAAAAAGTGTAAAAAACCTATCATAAATACAAAATACTTCATACGTCGAATAAACGTGCTACGGTATGTCAATTGTGTGTATATGCGTATGAGAGATTTTCAAAGTTCGGAACTAATGGTCGAAACGAACATATGCACGCAAATATATGCTTGCATATACGTGTACGCGCATATGTATGATGTGTTTGTGTGTGTGTTGTGTAATATGATAGTCGCATAAATTCAAGGTCACCTTCGAATTGTTTACGTTGCAAGAAGAGTACGATACACTCGATTACGAAAGACGTTCCGACGTATATGATTTTTCGCGTACCGTATCGCACAATAGAGATGCGTGGGTATTCGACGATCCAAAATAAGAACATTTCCATTCAATTTCAAATGAGAAAATTACAGAAACTTGACACGTTTTAATGGCCAGAGAGTTGAATGCGTTGATCTTTTTAACCCTTTGCAGTCCTATGTCCGGTTACTCTGGACGCAGCTTTCTGGTCTAATTAATATTTTACGAATATTTGAATATTTCTCGGTACTTATTATTATTCCTGTTAATAAATAAAAACGGATAACCAACAGTATAATATTTCCCGAAATTATTGTTGCTTAGCTGATGCAGAATTGGAAAAATAATTTGGGCTGCAAAGGGTTAATAAGTTTTACGGATTTTAGAAATATAATGTACAAATACCGTTAATCTAAAAATAAATTGCATTCCTTGACATTAGATCTGCCGATGATTAATTTAATATAGCTATAAATGTTAAATAAATACTGTGGAAGAAAGGAAAGGAAGAAAGGAGGAAACATGATCGGTTCAGTCGCTTGCAGTCTACAAGATAAATGTAGAAAACTAAGCAAGAGCCATAGAAATTTCATTTTGATCACCTTGGTAGATGCAATGTTAATAGTGTCAATTAAAGCGAGAGAATCCATCGAGAGTTGTTACGAATTTCTAAACAATAAAGTTTCAAAGAAAACGATATCTTTTAATACGTTGAAGGTCACGGAGGTCATCCGGTGACCGGCGCTGACGAATTCAGCGACATTTCTCATGACTTTTAAACAATAATATTCACGAATTTGCTAATATACTTAATATTTAAATATAGGTTTACCATTTATTAATTAAATTTAACTTTTATTTTCCCTGTTTCTCTCTTTTTTTAAGGGGCCCAATATTATCTTCTGCGCTCGGTGCCTGAACCAATCTTCATCCACCTCTGGCTAAATATATACCTATTTTTACTTCTCATGTTTTTGCTCTATGAAGATCTGCTTTTAATATAAAAAATTTCTCTTCGGTAGAAATGGTAAAGCGAAATACGAATGACGTACAACGTGTTAGGACTCGTCGTACCCACGCAGTCCTGCGATACTTATCATTAGGAATTCATCAGGTAACCGATGAACATACACGTAACAATGACGTTCGTTTGATGTGTCTCATTCAAATACATACGTTTATAACGATTACAACCTTTTCAGCGATCACGGCCTTCTAACAAATCGCACATTTAAAAGAGGGCATTTGCGTGCATTGTCATTACATTGTGAGATCAATAGCCGAGTTTCTATCAAGATACGTAGAAATTTGTATCATCTTGTTAACTTAACGCTAAATAAAAAAGAAACAAAAAGAAGGAAAAGAAACATAAGCAGAAACAAGTAAGTACAAAATTAAACCTTGGAAGCGCACAGAGTTCATTCACCAATGCAACAACGCCTTGCTTTCTTATATTTTCCGTAAGATTATCGTTCTCGAGTACAGTTAGCAATCTCGAAATACAACAGCAACGATTGAATTTCAATATTATTTCGAACAACAGAAATCAACGTGCATTTCCATTCGTAACGATTAATTGTACGCAAATCTCGAAAACGTGATGCTTTCTCTGAACACAAACCATAACTAAAATTAGTACTTAATAGTGAGAACAATAGAAACAATAATTCTGATATTCATTTTTTCCAGTTTTACAGAAGTAACAATCACCATCAATGTTCACGAAAAGATTTCTATCTTTTGCTTTTGTTGTTTCTTTTTTTCTTTGTTTTTAATACAGAAATACAATGATTCATCTTTAGAGGAACGTTGTACTTGTTAATTCTGCAATGCTACGTTCAAATTACAATATCAGAGGCTGTCGTTAACGATACACGTCGTCGTTGACTTCGAAATAACATTCTAAATGAATATAATAGAGCTACAGTTTCTTTTCTCATTAAACAGAACATGAAGTTCCATTTTGTGAAACTGGACAAACGTATTACAATATCGCAAAATTCGCTGAAGATACAAGAGATAGGTACTTGGAACATACTAGAATTTTGTGCATTGTCATTACTCTCACAAACGTTATGCGTTGCGAGTTAAATAAAAAAAAAATATATATGTATACATATAAATATATATAAATATATTTATATATATATACGTAGAAACATTTAAGTACTTATGCTCGCTGAAATACATATTTTCCTATCATGCGAATTCGTGTTATTTATCCCGTGAAAAAACTTACCTTTATCTATGTTCGTCAATGGATTCGTTATTAATTTATAACGATAAGAATGGTATAATACTAATTAACGCAGACGTACACAAATACGTAATGCATATACAGGTACATTTTGCAACTTTTTGCATTTTCGTACGTGTTACTCCTTCGGATAACGGGGAGATAAAATATCTTGTATCATGTTTCATTAGAGATCCGTCCCGAGTGCAAGAATAATTGAATAATCAATGTTTGAATTAATTCTTTGAAGCTTGAAACGTAAATCTGCGTTGGATGTATTTGTAATAATACATGGACAATATTAAAATTTCATTTTTTTTAAATATATGCTAGTATATTAATTCTTTTGAAGAATCACATTTTTGCGAGTAACAGTGATAATTCTATATATTTTAGAAACAAACGGATATGGCGGCAAGTTTGTTTAATTATCCTCACTCTCTGTAATAATTGTTTAAGATTAAATATTACAGTTCATACTTACGATTTACAATCGTCGCAACGAATTTTTCTAATTTTTGTAGTCGAGAACTTTTGCAAATTGTATAATTACCCGAAAGAAATATATATGTAATTGACGTTCTGACTTTTTCTCTTCTTTCTTGACTGACAAATTAACGGAAAACTTCATAATTTAAACAAAAAAATATACTTTGAAGAAAAATTAGCGAATTGCTAAACAATTGCTATTAAATCATAGCAGAATAAGAAACGAATTATTCGCACGTTCTTTTTGCAATGAAAACATATTCCCCGCGGAAATAAACAATAACATTCAAATTTTGATCAAAATGAGAATTTATCGATCATGCAACTCAAAAAATATTATCAGGAATTATAAAATGAGTTTGCTTCGAGATTACATCGCAGAAATAAAGGACGCTTCACTAGTAATTTTGTAACATTCTTATTAGTAATTATCTTTCTACGTATAAAAAAAAACAATTCCATCCTGACTCTTCGGTAAAAGAAAGAAATTGAATAATTATTCGACGAATTGTCGCTCCAAAGAATCCAAATGTACATGTATATGCAGAAAAACGGAAAATAGGTGAACATATACGTTGCTCACGTGTACATGTGTGTGGATGTGTATATATCACATTAATTCAACATTAATGGTATTAATCGATTAAATAGTATGAATAATCGCTTACGAAGCCAGCCTTGATTTGGAATTGAATCCATGATAAGTATATTAGCCAAGAACACTACGGCATTCCCTGATCAGGTACTTAACGTGCAATCGATAACGCGACGCTTCGAAAGAAAACATTCGTTACAAACGCGAAATTTTTCTATCGACATTATCATGCCCTTCTCGTTCATTCGATACATTTACGATGAACATTCCAAACCTTATCTCACTTTTATTCCTTCTGAATTTCATAATATAATTTAGTGATATGAGCCGTTATATTTGAAAGTGATACAAGTCTTTTTCTTCTTATGCTCAGACATTTGGGAATTACGTACGAAAGCTTTTATGCTATGATAGTGATTCTTAAAATTCTTTAGGATTTGAAATGAACTACAGTTACTGTGTGAGCAACTGTCTGTGAAATATTTCTTGACAAACAATTATTTAGTTAGAAAATGGAAAATCATAGAGTTAATATGCTACCATTTCCATTCCGAATTTCGGCCGGTGAAATTGTACGGCAAGGGATAAAGATATTTTTTTAAAAAGAAGCTTATATCAATTTCGAAAATAACGGCTCATATAATACAGAAAGTGCCACGATGTACAAGAATTCCTCGAGTTCAATGTCCCTTTCACATCCTAAAAGTTCATCTCCGTATATCTATGTTATATTTGTCGATGGTATATTCGTTACTCTACTACAATACTGAACATTACAATTATAAATTAAATATTAAATTAACACTTCGAGGCACGGGAATTCAGAAAATGAAATAACCCATGTTGCACAGACAATTTTTTTTTGATTGAATAAAGTTGGTTTATATTTATTAACAAAGTTATATAATAATATAAATTTTAGATGTGGGACAAAGAATGTCCCACCGTGCCTCAAAGAGTTAACATAGGATGATTGCTCATCTTACTGTTTACCACGTATATCAGATTCTATCGATACAGCAAGGTATTGATAATCCTTTGATGTTTGACAATTGCATTTGACTTCAGCGTTTTAAAGATTATTATCGTTCTATTCCGTAGAACCTTATGAAAATGTCTGCGAATACCATTGACGGATAAGAGATAAGACAGTTTCATTGCACTCATTCTGATACTTGGAATAAAACCCAATTTGAGGCCTTCGTCTTTCATTCGGAGGATATAATCGTAAATGAATCAAAAGAACGAGCGCTTGGTCGAAATATATTAAACCACAACCATCGTATAACGTTTTGACTATGCTACGCAAGTGCCCAAACGATTTCAGTGATTCTCCTCTGATAGAGTTTCAGCCTTTTTCTTAGTAATTATTTACATTGTCCAATCACATTATACAGGGGCTTATGCGAACAACAAAACAACCTTACGGAATACGCAAGTCTGATCGAAGCTAATTAAAGATAGAATTATCATACGAGCGAAGATAGGTGTAATTTCTTAAACACTCAGAACGTTAATCAACATGAGAATAAAAAATACACGTATTTCCATTCGAATAGTCACGCGTTCTCCCTTCTTTCGTAAAACTGACGTTTGAAACTGCATCAACACGTTAAATAAAGCACGTTGACCTGGCGACCCTTTTCTTTAATTACTAATGTGAGCGAATCATTAAACTTCGGAAGATATTTGTACGATTCACGAGAGACAAAAAAAAGAACGAAATAATGAAAGAAACAGCACTGCTCCGTTTTGAAAATGCGTTACGAGATACAGGTATGTCTCGATTTATACATCTTGCGTTTTGGACATCTCGTTAATTACAGTGAAAAAATTTCATTTAATCCTTATATATCTCTTTATCTCTAATTCGAATTAATCGGAAATCAAATAATTATCGATAGTCATAAAAAAGTCTGAGGCAATGTGATAAACGTTTATACATATTCAAGTTATGCAATTGACACTCGAAACTCTATTATTTATTAATTGTATCCAGAAATGCCTGTAAAATGAGTATCGTGCAATATGGTTCTGCAGATGCGATTTAGTAAGTGGATCATCCAAGAGAAGTATACTTATAATTTAATAGGAAATTAACGAATCTCAAAGCCCAATGAGAAAAAGAAAAAGAACGAATGTTAATTGATATTGATTTTCTTCATGTCAACGTAAGAAAGTCATCAAATCAAACATTAGATACCTAATAAATATTTGTGCTTATAGAACTTCGTCTGACTAGTTGGTCATGATCCACTACGACTATCAATAAATTGTCATGACAGTGCTTTATATATACAATTATGGAAGAATGATTTTTCGTGATAATTAACGAGTCGTAAATGATTTGTAGAATAAAGCAGGTACTGGCTTTCTTGCGGATTGAAAGCATTCGCAAAAATGAAACTTTATAAACAACGTTTTTTCAGTTTCCTTCTCAGTACGTAATGCCATCTCAGTTTTTTAACATTTCTTTTAAAATGATAATCATTACATTCCATTTAACTTCTAACTTTAAAAGGATTTGGGCGCGTATCGCCATTATGAATTTTGTAAATTCTATCGACTTATCAACCAGAACTGTCTTTTGCTATGGTTTTTCCTACATTATATTATATTTAAAAAAAAAAGTATAGGGGACATAAACAACGTACATACATCATATTCTAATTTCAATTATGCGAATTCTAACGCGATGTTTTAACAGTGATGTTGTTATTACCTTGAAAAAGGAAGAAAGACTCAAATTCAACAGCACAAAAGTCAGATTTACGAAAGAAAGACGTCGATAATGTCTACGTCAAAGACACGAATTTCATTTAACCGCTTCGTTCAAACCGCTTAACAAAATATTATATAATTTAATAATTAACGAAATTATTTAACAAATAAAGAGAACATCGCATTTCGAACTCATTTTTGGATGTTATATGAACGTTCTGAACCCGACGCACGATTCGAAATTGTTTAGCTTGGCATTACATAATATCATGTCCCAGTACCCATTTAATGCGTCCCAGGACTTTCGAGTTCGAATAAATTTGTCCTTTAATTAACAACGAATCAGCGCTTGCGCTTAATTTAAAATTTCTACGAATCGTCTATTTATCACATTGAACGCTGTACACATTTTGCAAATTGCCGCGGAAATTTTAATAGCTATTTTGTACCGTTCGAAAGCCAATACGCAAACATATCACTAAACTAAAAAGTTACAGGAATTTAAAAATATAAAAAACGTACACAAATGACAGTAATAACAGAGAGAGAGAGAGAAAAGAGAGAGAAGAAGGAGACAGAGAGAGGAGGATTGTGTGTGAGAGAGAGAGATGATCATCTAAAGTGAATTTGGCGTCCTGACAGTTACCTTGATCCTCTCGGATGATAAACAATAATTTTCTCCTTGTGTATTAATGGCTGTTTTTGAAGGATGATCACATGACTTAAAATGGCTTGATTTGCCAATGACATTAAATACAGTTTGTATGGTGGACTAGCTTCGGATTACGACTTGAGTAAGAATCACGTCTCTAACAAGTCGTCGTAGGTTTAGGCGTATGCTGTAGGAGGATCGTTTACAGATATTTAATTTCTATTCACTGTTGCACGGTAATAAAAGGTAATTTATACCTTAACGTTTCATTAAACTTTAAAAAACTATAAATTGATATCGTATTATACTTTTTACATTTTTTTTTGTATTATGCTATTTTTACTTCGGTCAATGAATTACTCCGAAAAATAATACGTAAATTGAGTATCGTTAGAGCGAATTAAATTTACTTCTCGAACGTTGGAATCCTTTTCTGCCATGTGCTTTACATTTACAGACATCAAATGCAGCATCGCGTAACAGATTTTAGAATTATACTCGAGCCTATGCGGAAGTTCTTTAATCTAATTTGAAATTCTTTAATAACCTAACGTAAACTATATTATGCATATGTTATCCTCACCTTAATTTTGTCCGTTAGCTTTTTGATTTATGATCATTCTGTGAATGCACTATTATCGATATGGAAAGAATCTGTAAGATCAACCCACAGCATATGTGTTTTCAAGACGTCACTGGATTATTAAATACCCTTACATCCAGCATTAGTCACGTCTTATGGTCATAAGTAATGTCAATAATGTCATATTACTTCCGATGACAAGTATGATACAAAACATGTTTCTCGAAGTTTCTCATGGAAGACATTATGGAAATTATACTTTATTGTCAAATTCAACGAATTTATAAGTTACGTATTATAGAAAAATGAGTTACACAAATACGTCGGGGTAAAGTTTAAAAAACGTTGAATAATTTATTAAGCCTTATATAATCTTATCTGTGAAATTCTAAAAACTAATAAAGAAAACGATGCGTAACCACGTTGCAGAAAAGAGATATTCGCAATTTCAGACTTCCACGGAGAAACAGACTTGAAACATGCTTATGTAATTTACACCCTACTTCTATAGGGTCTTAATGTGACGAAAATTGCAGTTCTTAAGCTTCGGTAGACGCTACCAGTGAGCCTTTAGGCGTGTACGCTGTCGCATTTGGATCTAAGTTCGACACAGTACACCCTGGACAGGGACTTTCATTCGACCGTATTTTTGTTCCTGCGACTCGCACTTCACTATTCAACCGAAGCTTGGACGTTGCACAGCTTGGCGCAGGACCAAATGTGTCTTGTGGCATCACAGCTAACTCTTGGGCTATTTTTGCTTTCAGCATCTCAATTTCTTTATCTTGAGATCTAATTAAACCTAATTTAACATAAAGTTCACAATGTACAATGCAACTAATTGTTCCGTCTTTTACAAAACTACGTTAATTTACAATAGAAGGACTTTTTCTATCGATAGGATTAATCTAAATGATTATCGGATATATCGAGCAAATGGGAAGAAGTTATCAATGATAATTTGCAATGTGTATATATAGATAGATTTCCCTTTAAGGTATCCCTGTCAAATATTAATCAATCAATATTAACTATTACTTACCCTCTCTGATTTCTAACTGCCGCTTAGCCTCACCAAGTGCCGAGAAAAGGTCGAGTTTTATACGCGTTTCTGCACTTAAACTGTCTTCTAAGTGAGCTGTTTTATCTTGTAACACGTTTAGTGCACCAAGTAGAATTTCAGATTCTTTGTGATTCTCCTTGCAACGTACTGCGTCTTTTTCGAGTACACTGCACCTAATTACAGAATTATTTACAAATTGTATCAATGTATGCATAAAAGAAATATTACATTTGCAATTACAGTAAGCGTCAAATGTTAGTTTATTTTGTCAGGATAAGTAATCGGTTAAAAAAAACTGATGAACTTTTCACGCTGTCAAAATTGATCCGTATATCAAAACATAATATCAATATATTATGTTTTTATATCAGAGTTACTGATTATAAATAATGGCAGATACTGCTGCCAGTCAATTTGATGTTTTTTTCAATACATTGCCAGTGTATGATACTTTTACACTTAATTATATTCGACATTCTTACCTCTCTTCTTTTGCTTTAAGTTCTCGTCGTAAATTTTTGAGATCTTGCTCCATTTGCACTCTGCGAGTTTTACACGCGTCTGTACATTCTTGTCTTATAAGTGGCGGTGGAGGTGGTGGAATTGCAGATCGTGCCTCCTCCGCAGCCCGTCTCGCTCGTCTTTCTGAGACTAGGGATGCCTCGCACGCGGTACGTTGTTTTCGTTCTTCCGCAATTCGTTTTTCCAACGAGGACATTGTTTGCTTATCTAATTGACGAGCCGTTACTAATCCGTGTAATCTGGGAAAAACGAATGCAATGTGTGAGCGACCGCGTGAAAATATTGAAATGAAGTATTAAAATAAACTTTGTAATACTTACTTGGTTTGCAACTGGTCATTGTCATGCTGAAGTTGCTGTATATCGCCCTTAGCCTGCCGTTCCCCGGTTAGTAAGGTATTTATCTGTGAACGTAGTTCTTGCTCTAGTTGCCGACTCGACTGTAAATCCGACTTCAAGCGTTTTACATCAGCCTCGAGCCTGCGACACATCAGTAACCTATTTGAACGACATCGAATTACGGCAAAGAAGTGAATAATAAATCTGATAACATAATAACTCGAAGTTTCGAAATCTTACGAAGAAATCAAAAGCACACATATCAAGATGAGAATGAAATAAAACGAATATAAACGAAAATACTGAAGTATAATACATATATTTTATGAATATATAAGAAAAAGAAATATACTTTTCTTTTATGCTTTGAATATAGAATGTTTTTTAATAGAAAATTTGACATAGAATATTTTATAATTAACACTCACAATATTTGCTTTCATTTCCAGTTGAATTGTTTTATATTAAGACAGATAAATAAATTCAGCAATAATTCGTATTAACAGTGTAAATTATAAACTGAATACAATTATATAGAAAATGCCAGTATTGGACGGATTATTTATATGTCCAGAAAAAGAGATACCTACGATAGCCTTTTTTTTTACTTAAGAGAGTAAATGAAGTTTCAGTGTCCTCATATACCTTTGACAATAGTCATCCTGTTGTTTCTGTTGTTCAGCATTACTGTCAACTGTAGCTTTAACTTGACGAGTTTTACGTTCACGTTGTACGCTGACAGTTGATGACGAATCTCGACTATCTTTTACATTGTTCCATTTCCCTGTTACTGACCCATTAGTTTGTGATTTTACTGTTGTATGCCCACAAGTTCCACCCTTAATGGATTTGTCTTTATCAACTTCGTTTACATCAAAGTCATTTACAGACCTGTATTTTGTATTCAGCTTGTTATTGAAATTGCGGTTATACAATTTGGATAGATGAATACAAAAAAAGTTTGCGAAACATACATTTTTTATCTTAATTCTATACTTACCCAATCCTCTCAATTAACTGTACATCATTGTGAGCCACTGTATTCCCATTACTATGTATAAATCTCTTATCACTTTTATCAGACTGTGATATATTTGTTACATTATGTTTATTATGCTGCTCTTCCTGTTTTTCACCTTTATCTAAAGACTTTCTATGATTACTTTTTGTGGTAGTATTCTGTACTTGTGATGTGACCTGCGTACCATTGTGGAGATTACCATTTTGTACGCTTGCTTCCACAGTATTATTGTTGCCCCCTAAAACATTTAATTGCAAAGAGATATAGTATTTTGTAAGATGCCACTACGTACACATAATATTATGAGTTGAAAATAAATACAAACTACCTCTGCATTTTTCGGGGCTTGGATTATACTGTGGATTTAATTTATGAGATTGTGTTTTAACATGTTGCTCTAATGATGTGGAAACATGTGCTTGTGATTGCACTTGTTGTTGTATTTGTTGCATTGTAACAGCTTGTAGCTCTAGAGGCAGTGCTTGCTGCAATAATTGCAAATAGAACTCGTTCTCTTTTGCCACATCCTTTTGCTTTCTCTGGTGAAAAAAGTGTGTACATGTAACGACTGGAACACTCATGCATAAAAGGTCCTAACCCAAATAAACTTACCTGCCTCATTCTGTAGCCAATATAGCTTTTAAAACCAAAACCTAATGTCACTACAGGATAGCCAATGCTAAAAAAGATATAATACTTGCAGTTGCTATATATACACATTGAAAATATTGAAAAATGAAGAATGTCTAATAGCTATTTCATATTCTTTAACAGTTTGCCGGCCGCAGTCACGTACGCGTGACTTCTCTGCGCCAGCTGTTATAGGCCGCTATCACGTACGCGTGACTTCTTTTCGCAAGCGATGATGCTTTATTCCGATCATTCCGATATTTGTATAGGTAAACATATTCATGCAAAGGTACAATTGATAAATAGGGAACAATGGCTTCTACAGTTTTCTCCTCCCAATTTAACTGATTCTCTTTTGTACAAACGACTGCGTAAATATCACCGTTTGCGAGCAGTAGAAACTGCGTGAAACTCGCCGGCGGCAGTGTAACGCTGATGCGATAAATGAGCGGCCGGCAAAGTGTTAACATTATATGGTGTACTAAATATGAGTCTTTAATTTTGAGAGATAAATAATCTCTCGAAATGATTTTCTTAGTTTTATTATTTATATAAGAAATGCAAATTATACCAATGAGCTGCAAATGGCCGACAAAGATCCAAGTGAAATGGCATATGCCGTAAATCTCGCAACCGAACTGCTGCTTCTATGTATAGAAATAGTAGCCACAGCATCACAGTTGGAAGGCATACTCCTTTGTCTATTTATTGTCAAAATTTATCATTTTATTATCTCCATATCATTAATGTTTTCAATTGAATTGATAAAATGAGAGTCATATATACCTGTATGCCAAACGTACTGCACCCAAACATATGTGCTAGCAGCGAAAAACAACCAATGTACTGGGATGAAAAAGAAACAAATCATGTCTGATGTAAGTGCAATACAAATAAAAAATACAGAAAAGGCCTGAAAAAAGAAAAGAATAAAAGTTATTTTGATACATATATAAATTGCATTTGTAAAAGGTATACGATTTTGACTTAAAAGCAAAATTTCTTACTTACCAAGCCTTGATATTTGAAGGAATCGTAAACGCTTCGGAGAAGCAGCCAAAATGGCCATAAAAATTCAAAACGGAATTCTAAAATGAAGTCTGCCAAAATCATCATGGCCCATAGTAGAAGAAACTTTAGATAAAGTAAAGTACTGAAATAAAATAAATATTATATTAATTTTATGCCATTAAGATGACAGAGGTCTGATTATAGAAAGTACTGTGAACGTAGATACTGCAGTTTGCACAATTACTCCATTTATATTGCCCTATTAAAATATAATTACTATGCTTATTACTTATTAACTGTGGATAATGAAATAAAGGGTATACATTGAACCATTTTTGATATAATAATAGATGTATCATTTTATTACATATACCAATAAAGATAACATAAGTATTCATTAAAATGCTTAAATATTTATGCAGAAGAACAACACATATTTGCCAAATTCAAAATTAGGAAAAATACAAAGGAGTTATAATATAAATCAACAATTAATTTAAATCAAGCAAATCAAGATTTATTGAACGGTTAAGTTTCATATAAATTTCAAATTAGTTACATTCAGAATATCTATTGAGTCTCAGATAACAAAGATATGTCACAAATGAAATTCTATAATACAGTAATCTTTCTAGAAATACACAGGTAGCGTCAAAAACACAGAACATGTGCATTAGAACAATATATGGCGCAGAACACAGATCCAACAAGACACGAATAGAAGTAAGAAAAAAATAAAACAATTACATAATATGAAACAGTAGTATTTGAAAAATACATCAGATGAGTTTCTTGAACTTTCAAATTCAGCATTGTACAGTGATAGGAAGTTACTTGACATTACATCCTGTACCAGTTGGTATAACGTACTCGTTATTCGTGACGACGGGATCACAATAACGCGATCTAAGAAACTTTTTGTTAAAAACAGGTACACACGGTCAAGGTTTTGGCAAATGTCAAGTTATGTCACGCAGCTTCTGAAAAGCGGTCGTCGATCTCGTGCCGACTTACCGCACCATGGAGGTTCGGTAAATTCGTACAGCCGGGAGATTCGTGGGTACCATTGAAAAAGATATGCAGTAAATACTTCAACGTAAGAAACATCGAGTTTTTGGTTATTTTTAATATCAGCCATTCCAATGGGGACGCATATGGCGGCCAAAATTTACCTTCCGTAGATTCCCTCGGTGAGCTTGTTGCGTTTCAAGGGCCTCCGAAGCTTACCGCACTCGACATTTCTTCTCTTCATATTCCTCGTAACTTTCACTACTACCAAGGCGACGTTATTCGCGGCGTGTAACAGAACGGAAAAAACTGCAAATCTTTCGCAGACCTGTGAAAAAATCTACTCTCTCGCGCGCGACTTCTATCAGTCTCTTTTGTTGTCATTCGTCTGTGGACAGATTCGAGGTCTCACAGCGGTTTACCAAGCAGCTGATTGGTCCATTGTGGGACATGGCGCTAATCAACGCCGAAAAATCACCTGCTCGATTATTCCGTTCTTTATGCACTTACGACGAAAAGAGGCACGTGCACTCGATTATACTTCTTTCACGGTAGACTCTGTATCCTAGAACACTAAAACGATTTCCACGAACAACGATTTCAGGTTGAAGCCTTTATCGATCGTAGATGTCTCCCGACAGTGCTATGGGTCCATCGGCTTGTTTCACTTACGTTAACAGCGCTCTGACCTGGCAACATGTAATGCTCCGTCTCCCTTTCTCTTTTTCATCCCCACCGCTGTTCGCCTCTTCTCTCTTCGTTCCTTTTTCGTACTTCCTCTTCTAGACGCACGCTTCCAGTTCTGTCCATATGTACTTGTTGGTGTATCTTCCTTTCTCTCACCTGTTTCTGTTTTGGAGGGCTACTGATGCGCGATCGTGTTATCATTTGAATATGATTGCATTCGATGTTCGTTTCATGTATTTGTGCTACTTTGTTATGATTTACTGTTACGCTTTGACACAGAGTGCCATTAAAACTTGATATCATAAATTGCTACGTTTAAATCGCCGCCAAAATGAGCGCATGCGAAATTCTACGAATGCATTTTCTACTGGTATCAGCGGTTTTGAGTATCAGTTTGCAGCAGTTTGCAGTTAGCCATGTGCACTATCCGATGTCAGGGTTGAGAATTTATTTGCGCTTTCGCATATAGAACGTACGAGAGCTATTTTGCGCAATAAGATATAGTTTTATTTGAAGAAAATGGATAATTCTTCGGTACTAAGCTGCATTGCGCCATCAGTTTCGTTGAATTTTATAATTATTGTTGCTTTGTTTGCGCTGTGCGTTCAAATAACGTATAAAATTGACATCATAACTGCCGTGAAAGATACGGTTTTTATTACGTCTTTCCTTAGTACAGTGATCATTACTTTTGACATTGCATTCAGATTGTGTCATTTTCTGTTTCAATCAATGTTTGTAAACAGTGAATGCTCTACAAGTTTTTCCTCTTTCGAAGATATGTTTCAATTTAACATGCCTGCAATTATTCTAATCGTCATTAACATTATATTCTTTGTATGTATGACAATAAGCATACATGGAATGCCTTTATATTATATAACTGGATTCAAACCACTTGCATACATACCTTGCATTTTACTCTCATGGTCATTACTGCGAGTAACAAACTTTAGTAATGGAGGGTACCAGAAAACATCCCCTGTAAAATGCATTGAAGGCTTAGACTACGGAACTGGGATGGCATACAGTTACTACTATGGATATTTGAAACTTATCCTTCCTTCAACAGGAACTGCCACCAAAGGCTTACTCGAAAAAATACAAAATGCTGAAGATAACCATAGCATAACATTGGCTTCTCAAAAGCTGATTATATTAGTCCCTTCATCTTCGTATATACCACCAGATTTGAAGGAATCGTCGTATCAATGGATGGAAAGTGCAATTGTTTTGGAAGAGCAACTGCGTGATCGTGCCGGCGTAAAGAGGCGATCGTACCGTAATAATATATATAAGATCTACCCTGGTGGTCAAAACGCAAGCTCAGTACCTCAGTATGTAGTGGTAGAAGGAGCTACACCTTTACTAACTTTCTATGAAGTTCAAAAACATTCACATTCAGAGACAAAGATATACAAGAAGTATC
Source organism: Cerceris ruficornis (assembly GCA_963989415.1). Taxonomy (NCBI): domain Eukaryota; kingdom Metazoa; phylum Arthropoda; class Insecta; order Hymenoptera; family Crabronidae; genus Cerceris; species Cerceris ruficornis. Next base: position 10,400,874 of record OZ022523.1, read on the forward strand.
ACAAAGAAGTAGTGAGAAAATTTTATGATAAACTAAAGGAGTTACTGGAGAATGATCTGGATTGTAAAGATCTTTGTGAATTAATCTATTATGACGATTATGACAGTAACGGTGTCAAAATTAATGTTGCAAAAGTTATTCTTGAACGATTATCAAGGCTTGAATTTGAAAATGCCAATCCTGGATAAAAATGAATGCGACATTTCATCATAACTTACTACCTGTTATTGGTACAAATTTATGAATAACAGAAATTTATAATTGAACAATTGTCCTGAATGAATACCTGTTTTTTCATATAGAATATTTATGTTATGTTTCTAAAGAAAATAATTTACTGAAAAATATATTTTTTATCATTGTTTTACTTGGTAAGTTGATACAGTATTACTAAGATTTTTATACAGTGACAATACCAAAAATTGAAGTATGAAATACTACATGACACAAGACACTTTAAGATATTTCATATAAATATTTATACAAAATTAAGGGTGTAAGTCGAAAATTTTTATGTAATTATTTTGAAATACAAAGCTAAAACTAAGGTATTATTTTTTTGTTGAGTTTTTTCAGAATAATTCACCTTTGCCTTATTTCGAATTAATTAATAACATTTAAAACGTTTTATCTAGATATCAACAAACGTATCAGGATGATAACATATATGTGAAAACCTTTTGTCTGACGTGTAAAAGATATTTATTTGTAATCTTTAAGATCTGTATGGAACAAGGTACAAAATAGCATAAACAATGTTTCAATCATTAAATGCGCCGTTATCGATAATAATGGCTATCATTTCAACACTATGTTTTATCTATGATAAGAAGTTCGTCTATATTCGGATACTTAGTATAAATACGTTCATAGTTTTCGAACGTTGTCGTGTAAAGACTTATAATCTACAAGGCCCCGGCTAAAAAGGGTTACATTAAAAAATATATTATTAATCAGGCTTTTTTTTTCGATCATTAAATTGATTATAACTGTTATTTCATTACAAATGGCTGGTGTATATGAACACACTGAAATCACAGATTTTCGTTTTACATGTCCATTTCGAATTGTTCCGAGGATTCTTCAATAACCGGAGTATCTGCAACATAACGTGTTTAATAATTAGAAGAAGCTCTTAAAATTAAAAGACACATTCATTATTATATGTAATCTGCTACAATTGTGTTCAAGAATATGTAGATAAATTGTATAGAAGTCACGTAAAAGAACCATATACTTGTAACTTCCAGTTTCACCAGAAAGTATCAACTATTGACATTAAAAAAAATACGTTCTGAAAGATAAGGATTAAATCGAATAGAAATCTATTCGTGAAGAAATTGTAACAGATAAATATTTCGGTTTAGAATTGAAATAGGCTAAAAAAAGTCGTACGTAATAGGACGAAGAATTCGATACACAATGAAGCAGGTACTGACCTTTACCAATATGAGTCTTTGGAGGTGTTGTAATAGTAGCTGGCATACTCTTTAACAATTCCGCTGGTATGGACGGCATATTTCGTGGCGGCGTTCGGGATATAGGAGAATTTCGCAAATTCATTAAAAAATCGCGCTCGTAAACGATACGGGTACCTGTACAATATTCATGAAATTCGTAAATATCAACCTTCTCTTTGAAAAGAATAAAACAACTTTTCGGCTATTAAGTGCTACGTATATATTTCTGTGTATTCAAATAATATTTGACCTGTATATATGTTTAAGATACATATATCTTTCATATTTAATTATTGACTTTAATAAATTATTATCTTCAATTTTAGAAATTCTTAAAGTCATTGTCAATATAAAAAATGAGGGTGTATGTCAAAGTATGATACATTCCTGTATATTTATTAATCATATATTTTTTATCGGAAGTATTACAAAATATTACTCGAATAAATACAAGTCGATGATTTCGTTAAATTTTGATTACTTCATAAAAAATATACATTTTTTTTCTTTTCACTTATCATTATTTATTTACGTACTAATAATTCTTCGTATCTATTTCTTTGGCACTCTTTATCTCGCAAATTATTAAAAAATGATTCCTCTATCACGCAAAAGGAATTATGTATAACATTGTCGGCGCAGTACAGTACATTTTTAATTACCAGTTGTTTTTTCTTTATTTCTTTCTTAATACGTTTTATTAAACAATGCCGAATCGGAGATAGGAAAAAGCCAGGTGTTCGCAATATGCGTTTGCTTATATGGCCATATTCTTTACACATTAAAGATTACGAATTAATATTTGTCACTTATTCGCTCGATATCGGTTACACGAATTTCATAATTCCTACATAAATGGTATATCGCTTGTAGCAAATTTTATACAAAGCTTGAACGTTAATGTAGATTATGATAATTACAGTTTAAATTAAAAATATATGAGGAGAAATATGCCTTTGGAGATTTATAAACAAAAACATACGGGTTTTGTAACACGAAAGAATACTACGCTGACGAAAAATTATCGTGTTGAAACTGCAAGTTTTTGCCGTTATACGGACACCGCAAAAATTGTTCAGGTTCTTGCAAAAATGAGAAGAAATAGCGTCACAGCTTTATAGAAAGGAATGTACGAGATCTATTTATACAAGTGTATTTCTGTACTGACACCTAACAACGAACGGTAGAAGGGTTGGCGCACTTACCAAAACAAACTATACCGTATGACAGATAGGCAAATGTACGAGATAAAGCGTATCCTTGATTTCATGAAAAACTATTAATTGCAAGTATGTAGCCTTTATTTGATTATATTTATTACATTTATCTGTTTTATAAGGTGGGGTTTCAATATTTATTTCAATGCACTGGTACATTTCGATCGAGCAATCGAATATTATTTCAATTCGATGTTTTGGAGCCATCTTAAAACAGTAGATCCGAAGTAAAACGGTCATAACAGTTAAAGCCGAAAAGTAAAACAAACAATGAATTATATTAATAATCTCTTAACGTATTAGGTGTAGTGAAAAGGTATTTCTAATTTTTCGCCACTTTTCTGACAATATACGAATAGAAATGGTGAGGTTCTGCTGAAATTCCGAATATGCTTCTTAATTGGTCCCATTGTTTACGATGGAGTAAATTCAGGGCTTTATTTTGTGAAGTTTTCCGAATTTCACAGAATTCTTTATCCTTAACATCTACCTTGAAATTGCTAAAAAGAGCGGGAGATTCTTTCGGTTCAAATAAATCTAGCAGCCACATGGAACTCATCGGAAAGAACTTTTTACCACAACTAATAAATATTTATTTCATTTTAAGTATTAATTCCCGACGAACGAATCATTTTGAAATTCTGTTAACATTAGAACTACCGGCATTATATCTATTATATTTAGAAGGTTGTCTTTTAAGAGTGAAATGTAGAAAAACTTGTTTATTGTTTACATTAAGAGACCTCAAAAATTACATGCAAAGATTATGCGTACATTCACTAGGCACGTAAAAACAATTCTGCTACTAAACTTATCCCGAAGGTCTCACGATGCGAGCGCGACATATTCTTGCAGTTGTTTTCAAAAGACGCAACTATTAACCGTACCACTACTATCGTACCGATAAATATTACGTATTGACTGAACACGTGCTTAAGTACTTTGAAACTTCGTGCTATTCGATCGAACATTGAAACCGATACTTCGTACGACCTTCAAAATTTGAATAGCACAGGATTTTCCCGAATTTGCGAATATTGAAAAGTGGTTTAACGCACAATTTCGCCAGTTACTTTGTATACCACTTAATATCATTTATATTAGTTTAAATTAAAAGAAAAACCAATTTAATATTATTTATATTTACGTATCCTTTAGTATATCACAAACCGTTTGGTTTTTGAAAATATCTGCAATAATAACGCCACTTTGAATATGTTAATTACCGATGTTACTTATTGGAGTTGACTTAAAATTTGAAATTTGATAATATTCAAATATCTCGATATTTGATATAAAATCCAGCTAAACTTTCGAATTCGCACGATCGTAAAAGTAATTCGAAAGTGAAGAATATAGATTATTTTTTTATCAAATGTAATACAAGCTTTCTATAAAAAATGTATGCAAAATATTTACGAGGAACTCTAGATAAATGTAAATATTCAGAAAAAAAAGGTATTCTTAACATTGTGCGAGTATTAATCTAGTGTTATATTAAATACCTTCGTTCAAATCCCGATAAACTCTTGAACCACGCTTTACTCCGCTTTACTTCGTGTAAACTTCTTAAAACGCGTGTAGGTATTATATAAATTTAATGTTATGCTGAATTTTGATTCCTACCTACTCTTAGCTACATTTATGCAAAATTCATTCAAATGAGAACAGAAACTTAAGATCGCAGTTTTTCGATTTCCCGTGATACACGAAATTAAAATGTAAACTGATGGAAGAATTATTCATAGAGATGCAATAATAAGAAAGAACAAAGAAACAAAATGAGTTAATCAATGAACAACGAAATTAGAATTTGCGCAACGTTTATTTATTTCATACTTATACCGATTAAGTGGAATTTACAAAGGAATACGTTGCTCCGATGGGTTTGGCCTTAAAAATGTCTCATACGGGAGTAAAGAAGAATTTACATTACACTAAATAAAGCACTGACCTCCTGGTGTCGTTGAATAAAGTGTTCCCCCAGGGGTAGATGAGTAATCAGTCGGTAACTGATTGGTATCATTGATCACGATCCTTTTCGACGGTATGCTTTGGCTCTGAGTAACCTGCTTAGCTATCGGTGATGAGGACATGCTCAATTCTTCTATTTTATCCTCGCGAAAGGAAGAACTACTTATATTCGATACGAACAGCTTATGTAGAAAATAAAGCCAAGGTCCGTCAGCGATTTGCTGTTATTTGCGATAACGAACTTACTGCGTAATTTACAAAAAAAATGATGAAACGAGCGCCGCGTGCTCGTCTCTCGAACTTAATTAAAAAAAAGAAAATATTATTGTTATGCGAAATTGAGCATGCGAACTGTTTTTACGAAAATTGACATAGATCTTGCTTGCACTAGGTTTCGTTTAGCTATTATAAATTTATACGATCACAATAGCCTTGAATCGCGCGTAAACACCGCGCAACATAACCTAACAAATTAAACGTGACCGAACTCAACAATGTTCCAAATCCACGGCGGGCGATAACAGATTCTTCTTTTATATGGTTTCTCTATCTCCCCCCCCCCCCCCCCCGCGTCCCGCCGCGTAATGCTACAGTTCATTAGCGCAACTGGCGTATCGAAATAGAACTAACTTCATAATGCAAAATCATGTTGCATATTTTTTATCGTAATGTACATCGAATATATTAAACTACATGTAATTTATTTTCCTATTAAAATCAAGGTGATATTTTTCTATTAGAAAATTAAGATATTCAAATTATAATTTATTAGATATTTCATTTGGGATTCAATTTTTGTTTTCAAGTAACTGAACTGATAAGGGATACAGTGATCTATTTAACAATGTTAATAGTATGATAAGCTGTATGTAGTTGTTTGCAATATATTTAAATATTTGCTAATTATTGACAAACAGGATGAATAGACGCGATCCAATAATTAGAATGTAGTTGTTTTAAAATTGGTACTAAAGTCTCTATGCGGAATTGTAGTAGGGACTTATGAATAAGTTGGTGATGCCGATGCTCGTAGCTACTCGTAGCTGTTCGTAGCTCGGGAAAATAAATGTTATGATTGTAACCTATAATATAAAATAATTTTCAATTTCCATAAACGAAGTAAATAATTTTATTATCAAGATGAATCCAACGGAACCTACTAGCACCGAGACATTAAGGTAATATGACTTTGGAACGATTAAAACGCACATGCGTAAATAATTGCAATATACCGGCAATTTTACATGAAAAATTGTTAAATCATAGTTTGTTTAGTAATGTTAATTGTTTATTAAATAAGCAACATTCCTTAACATTTTATAATACGTCTTTAAAAGTTTATTATTACATTTATATCATTTTATATTACAAACATTTAAAAACACATGCGGCAAAAATAATAATACAATATATTTTTACAGTTCTAAAATGAAAGATGTTATCGACGTATTAGCTATGCAGAGGGAGAAGAGAAATACTTTACAGAAAAGTATCACAATTGACTATACCAAAAGTAGTGATAGTTTCACTGTTTCAAGATTTATTTTTGAATGTGGTACGTTTTATACTTCGTGGTTTGTATTATTGATGAGCATCTTTTTCTCAGAGGAGGCATTAAAAAATGTATATTTAAAATTACAGGCTTGAAATTAGAAGCTCATCCATTGACTGTTGCTACAGCTGCAACTTTGTATCATAGGTATATAAAAGAAGCTGCACCAGGGGGCTATGATAATTATGTAATTAATTTTTTTAACTAATATCTGTCTTATAAGAAAATGTATTAACATATATGTTTGCTGTATGTTTCAGTTAATCGCTGCAACTTGCCTTTATCTAGCGGGTAAAGTGAAAGATGACTCGTTAAAAATAAGAGATGTTATGAACGTATCTTATAGCACACTTCACAGAGGGTCTCAGCCTTTAGAATTGGGAGATCAATATTGGAGCATGAGGGATGCTATTGTTCAAGCAGAGCTTTTAATTATGCGGATGCTCAAATTTCAAGTTACACCTGTACATCCACATAAAGTAATTTCTATAAGTTTCTTTTTTTCTAAATATAATTCACAGAGTCTTTTAGAAGTTTGTTAAAACAAACATTGTATTAAATTACTTTGACTTTTAGTACATGTTACACTACTTAAGATCTCTGCAAGCATGGTTTGGAGAGGAGGAATGGCTAAAATATCCAGTGGCTAAGACAAGTATGGCTCTTCTCCAAGATTTTCATCACTCTTCGGCTATTCTCGATTATCCACCGAATTTGATAGCAATCGCTTGCATTAATTTATCTTTACAAATTTATGGAGTCGTAGTACCATTGATGGATGAGTGTGATCAACAACCATGGTTTAATGTGCGTATAGTAAATATGAAATTATTAATAGCTAAATCCAAAATAAAGATGAAGAAGTACGAAGTAATAAAATTGGTTGTTTACAGGTGTTTTGTAAAGAATTAACGAGGGATATGCTTTGGGAAATAATGGAAAAAGTCATGGCAGCATATGACGAAGAACCAGAAACCAGAGACAACTGAAGTTTTGCCTATTTTAACTCCGAGTGCATTGAACCTCATGACATATTACATTTCTGCATTCCTCTCATAAAAATATATGTTAAGAAAATACAATAATAAAGTCAGGTATCATTGACAATAAGAGAAACATGGTACACTGCATATTCCTTGAATACTATTTCCACATATAAATAAAGTAATATACACGGATCGTTAATTAAGGACAATATATTGTAATGTCACTGAGTGAACTTTGGTTTTGTACAATTTCGAAACGATGGAAAGTTGAAGCTTTGTATCATCAAAAATAAAATATCTCGATGAATAAGTAATAATACCATCCGTTTAAAGTCATTTGAATCGAAATAAAATAGAGCTGATATATTAATAAAAATTACAAATGTTTTGTATCTTAATATAAATAAACATATTTTGAATAAAGATTCAAAAAAGTAGTACACAAGTTTTTAATGACGAGTGAGGTTGATTGTAGGGTGCGCTAGCATACTTACATTGCTGCATGTTGCAGCATGGTTCTGCACGTGTCGATAATATAAACCATTTAATTTTCATTATTTTTTCTACAGTGCGTACAATTGGAAAAAGTGTTGTATTTTTTATAAAATATGTAAAACCATTAATGTATCAAACATTCATTATAATAGAACGTTCGTAACTTAACCTATATAGTAAAAGATACAATTTTATTTAAACCATAATTGATAATTAAAATATCAAAATGAGTAAACGTAAAGTCGACGAAGAGACTATTGAAAATTCGACAGAAATTAAGAGAGTTCTTTCTCGTTTCAAATCCGATACTGGTGAATTATTGCCAGGCGGTTTATTGGATCTGCCAGTAAACATCACTGTTGACAAGTTGCAAGCAATATGCAATGCTCTTTTACAACAGGATGATCCTGTGCCTTTAGCATTTTACGTTAATAATATAGAAATCACAGACTGTTTGGAAAAGAACATTGATGAAAACTGTAATATTAGCGAAGATGTTATTGAAATTATTTATCAGCCACAGGCAATCTTCAAAGTTAAAGCAGTTACAAGGTGTACTGGTACTTTGGAAGGTATATATTAAACAATGGATTACATAAAACTTTCTATCTTTATTTGACATTCTGATTTGTGTAATTTTTATTATTGATCATTCATAGATTTATGATTTGTAGGACACAAAGAAGCTGTGATATCAGTTGCTTTTTCTCCGAATGGACAACATTTAGCCAGTGGATCTGGAGATACTACAATAAGATTTTGGGATATTTACACACAAACACCACATTTCACATGCGAGGGACATAAGCATTGGGTTTTATGTATAGCTTGGTCACCATGTGGATCTAAGCTTGTTTCAGCATGTAAAAATGGATTGATTCTATTGTGGGATCCAAAAACGGGCAAGCAGATAGGTAATAATTATCAAACTTCATTTATTACATAAAACTATCAATATTTTTTTTATTGTTTCGGTTTTTTAATTGGTTAATAAAACTGTAGTTTCATGAATTTGTAGGAAGGCCAATGGCTGGACATAAAATGTGGATAACATCTTTATCTTGGGAACCTTATCATAAAAATTCAAATTGTCAGTACATGGTCAGTGCCTCAAAGGATTGTGATTTAAGGATATGGGACACAAAACTTGGACAAACATGTCGTGTCCTGTCTGGTCATACAAAAAGTGTGACTTGTGTTAAATGGGGTGGAAAAGGTCTTATTTATTCTGCTTCGCAAGACAGAACTATTAAAGTCTGGAGAGCCGAAGATGTAATACATTGCATTGCAAACATTCTACAAAAATGACAAATATATTTTCCATATAAAACTGATTAAAATTAATTTAATACACTAGGGAATATTGTGCAGAACTTTAGAGGGTCATGCACATTGGGTAAATACCTTAGCATTAAATGTGGACTACATATTGAGGACTGGCCCTTTTCATCTTGGAGAAATTGCAGGAAAAGCAGAGAGTGCTATGGAGTATGCAAATAAACAATACGAGGCTATAGGTGAAGAAAAACTTGTTTCTGGTTCTGATGATTTTACATTATTTTTGTGGAGGCCTGAGAAAGAGAAGAAGCCTATTGGTATTGTAGTAGAATTTCCGGTTTTACTGTATCATCATAATACAGTATAGTGTTTACAGTATTTTTCAAATATTCTAGCAAGAATGACGGGCCATCAACAACTGATTAACGATGTTAAATTTTCACCGGATTGCCGCATAATTGCATCTGCTTCCTTTGACAAATCTATAAAATTATGGGAATCAAATACTGGAAAATATATAACTTCGTTAAGGGGGCATGTACAAGCTGTATATTCAATTGCTTGGAGTGCAGACTCTCGTTTATTAGTAAGTGGAAGTGCAGATTCAACTTTGAAAGGTATGTGACTGGAAAAATTAACAATGTTACATAAGAGTCCTGTAAAAGTCTCTTAATGATTATGTTTCAGCATCATTTTTTCAGCTTTATTATCGATTATCATTTGATTTGTAACAATTCTTGACCCAATATTATATTTTTTCAGTATGGAATATGAAGACAAAAAAGCTTGCTCAGGATTTACCAGGTCACGCCGACGAAATTTATGCAGTGGATTGGTCCCCTGATGGATTGCGTGTAGCATCAGGCGGAAAAGACAAAGTTTTAAGACTTTGGCAGAATTAAATAATAATATATTTTTTATAAAAACCTCCACCTGTCTCTATTTCAATTCTACGCTTTAGATTTACATATTTATGTAAATATTTTGTTTTTGATGTAAGGATGCAAAGTAGTTCTGGTAATTTTAAGCTCAGTACAAACTTGAGATTTATTAAAAAACCTACAGTAAATATGAATTATACTTAACTAATGCATTATTACGAAAATTTCATATTCCCTACAATTTTCTAAAGAGCGTGTCATAATTTTGAGTATTCATAATTATATAAATGGCTGTAACATATGAGGTTTTGAAAAATGATAGAATATAATCGTGGGGCATAGAAATTTCGTTTTCTTCTCGCCATACCGGTCATACAGTGACCTGCATTTAAACTTGGCCCCACTTGAACCACGGCGTTTACAGTATGCATGTAACATTATTGTCCCTGCTAGAAAAATAATGTTATTAACAAAATGTAACGTTATACAATATATTTTATAACGAAAACATAAAACTGAAAAAGTAAAACTAGATCGTAAATGATAACAGTTATTACTTTAAATCGCTTTTCCGATTGGACAGATTTCTGATAGTGTGAGATAGCATATACTATACATGATCATGTGTGAATACATCTATGGACATAAGCTGTTTATGATGCATGTATAAGCTCTTGTATATGCATAAACACATTCATATAAATACAGCAAACACGAGTGCACATTTCATATATATATGCAATAATTCAGGAAACTACATATATGCTTTCAAACGCAATAAGTACACAGTTGAAGGCACTCACGAATCCGATTATTTTGTTGATACTAACATGACGTTTGACAAGTGAAAGCTTAACCTCGTCGAATTTCTATATTTATATCACATTTATATATAAAACGCAGCCTCCCATCGTTTCTATCATGGTATACAAAATATAATACACATTCGTACTGTATTTATAAATTAAATCTGTATGTTTAATTGTATGATCTGTATGAATAGACTACGATTGTATAATTTAGATAATTTAGATGTAATTTTTGACAATGTATATTTTAAGTGAATGGAAATAAAAGTAAAAAGTAAAATTACAGGATGATGATGCAGCTGCTTTACAAAATTTGGAACATCTTATGACTGAATTTTTTTCACCAGAGACGACCAACGAACGAAAACGTACAATTGAACGAAGTTTTCAAGAATTTGCTGGACAGATTGATTCTTGGAGACCCTGTTTACATTTTTTGTCTTCGACTAGCAATCATCATGTTAGCATGTTCGCTCTGTCTACCCTCGAGGTATATAATGATTTATTGTATTGCAAATACTGTATTACACGTAAAATATTTAAATGAGCTGTTAAAATATTTAAATGATTGTTTCTGTAAGAAGAAATTGTGTTAATAGTGATTTATACTTATGAACTATCACGTTAACATTTTGCATGAAATTTTAGACCACTATTGGACGACAGTGGCCAATTTTACCATGGGAAGATAGAGCCCTTACGAGATCGACTTTATACACATTATCTTTGGAAAGAGGTGTAGCTCCTTTTGTAAGAAATAAAGTAGTCAAACTAGTGGTAGATATTGCAAGACACGACTGGCCACATTTTTACCCAGATTTTTACTCAAATATTCTACAGGTTTGTGAATGATTTAAATCTTCATTTTGCGTTTAACAATATTGCCATTGTAATTTTCTTTATGTTTCAAAAGTTATTAAGTCACAAACATACAAGATTGTTGGGTCTTGTGTATTTAAGAACAGCCTCCGAGGAATTGGCAACACCAAGGGAAGATTTGCCTTTACAAAGGAAGAATGAATTATTCAGATTTCTTAGTGCCCAAGTGCCTTTGACTTTGGATACTCTCACAAGTATTATTCTCTTTATTTATAACTTAACACGTTAAATTCATAAGTTGCTTTCATATAATAATTAATTTATTTATTTACCAAAATTGATGAAGAAGAATTAATTACTTTCTATTCTGTGTGAATCGTATTTTCACATTACTTCTTTTATGATGCAGCACTTTTAAAAGAAACTACGAAACTGCAAAGCCGATCTGGAACAGTGACACCACCACCTTCACCTACCAGTGGTCAAACTATTGCACCTGTACGTGCTATGTTAGATGTAGAAGGATTAGCAACTGGAACCAGTGAAGTGTGCATAGCAACACTTTACGTGTTAGCACATTTATTTAGTTGGATTGAATTGTCTGAATATATTTCAACAAATTTATTGGATGCCATTTTTACCTGTGCCAGGTATCACGATACAATGGTACGATTTTATATCAGTTCCTTTATACTATGTTAGCAGAACGTGGTTATTTGAAATTATTAATTAAAAATTTTCTTAACAGAATAGTAAACAAATAGAAATGGCTGTACAAGCAGTAACTACTGTAAATGAACTTTTATATCGGCCGTTATGCTCTCCTAATATAACAGATCGATTATTAGTGGAGATTTTCCAGAATGGTGTTACATTATTTCAATTTATGGAACGTTTGGATTCGATAGATGAAAGGTATAATCTTAATATAGATTAAAATAGAGCTTATATAGTAATATACTATACGGCATCGTTCTTTCAGTTATATGGGAAAGATTACAGAATTCTTACAGTTATTTGTAACAAATCATCTAAAAAGGGTTGAATCGTGTCCGAAATTTCCTGTAAATACATTGCTAGAAGTTTTGTATCACCACACCTTTCAACAATGTTCGACGGTAAATGGATACTTGAGATGTCTAGAGGTTTGGACAATGCTTTTAGAAAGCACACAGTCACGATATTCTCCAATTGCCATAGCTCTGGGCGAGCGGGTACTTCAGAAAATGAGTTTTAAACTGAATGCAAAAACGCTAAAAGATCTCGACACCGAAAGTCTAGATGAAAATGTAATGAAATTTATAAACTTTTGATATTTCCAATTATACGGGATATTACGGCATATTTATATTTCAGGAGGAAACGGAATGGCAGCATTTTCTAAGATGCAACGTAGAGTGTTTGGCAAAGGTAGCTGATATTTCGCCGATACCAATCTTCACATTATTGGTAAAATCCTCAGCAAATACAGCATTGTCTGGTTTATTGATACACTTATTAATTGGTATAATTGTTTTAGTATCAGGCATGGAGAGAAGAATTGATAATATTTGGAGAGTTGGGCGCTGCTGTGGCTAATAATCAGGTAATTTTGTTAAATGATTCAGAAGCCACTGACGTACATACACACTTACGAGATTTAGCATCTACCACGCAAGCCTTAGCCAGGTTGTACGCCCTTTTCATTGGTAAGTTAATTTTTAAGTAGCTTAAACGCAGTCTAATTGTTTTAATAATTGTAACTATAAATCAAGATTCTGAATATTAGGAGATCAACCGAGTATTGATCAGTCATTAGCTGAAGAACTAGTATCTCAGACTCTAGACGCATGTATATTCGCAAGAGATAATGAGTTGTATAAAGCAGCTTTACAACCGTCCGCAATTGTAATAGACCTAATGGAAGTGTAAGTTAGATACCAAAAATTCGAAATTTATTAATACCTCCTGTCCAATGGATTTTGAAGCATTTTTCCACTTGAATAATTAATCGAAGTTTAAAATTTTTACCGCATGTTTTTCATATTTTTAATGTAAGAAATATCCGATAATCATTTAAAGATTGTGGATTAATGTAGTATTCCAAGGATCATTATGTTAACAAATTCATATGGATTTCGGAACGGAGGAGTAAAAAATTGCATTGTTCAAAGTTAAATGCAGTCTCGTATATAAACGAAATTTAACTTTGAATTATGTAATAATTGCAACTTCCATACATGTTAATGTGCAATTTAATTTGTGTATTCATGATATATTTTATTGTCAGTCATTCGCAGCTATTAGCATCGCTTCAAGCTTGGTGCCATTGGATAGCTAAAAGGCCGGAGAAAGTCAAGGAATCGCTTTGTCAGCGTTGTGTCGATTCTTGCATTCTAACATTAGATTATACAACGCTTTACAATCATCCCCCCTTTGCGAATCTTATTCATTCTGCAACACATCTCTTTCAAAGCATTACAACTATATTAAAGCCTATTTTATGGGAGGAACCCATATTTACAAATTTAATTTCGATGGTATCATATCCATTCTTGAAGCCTGATACGGGAAAGGTACTACGAAGGGGATTAGTAAATGCAATTATTTTGCCACCAGGTGATGCGGCTACCAGGGAAAAGTTACTAGGTAAGTTAATATGTAATAAACATTTAAAAAGCAAATTCGCATCTAAGAACAAATGTACAGGCCAGATTTTTGTAAATAGGTACTATAGTATCAACTTTATCTACACCCTTGGGATCACAGGGTCAACCTGTACCTCCGGAATCAACAATTTCTGTAGTAATTGTAGCTCTGACTCAGTTACTGGAAGATTGTTCTTCGTCATCCTCGGCAATAAAGAGAATGTTACATTCGTGTTTACAGTCGACGATAAATCGAATATTAGAATTATTACCTTACGTGATAAGGTGTCAAAGTGTGTGCGAAACGTTACTTAGTTTCTTGCATTCAGTATTTTCAGTATTACAACAACAGTTAGGCCCTGAGTTTACACAAAACGCCGTTCAAGGATTGTTACATATTTACACTAGGTTTGTCATTTTCATTTTCAAATGATTTCAACTGAAATAATATAGAAATGAAAATGGAATAATAATCCTTGTGTGTTTTATAGGGAAAATATACCTGTGGGACCTGCCGTAGATCAATTATTGGAAATTTTGATATTGGTTGTATCGGCATCCAGTAATGCATTTAAAGCATTTGTTCCTTCAGTAACAAGTTTATGCTTAGGTCAAGTTTGGCCTGCTGTCTGTAATGATCTCAGCGCTCATCCGGATACTACACTTGTTCTATTAAAACTCTTTCATAGGTATTTTCATTGTTGCGCTCTAATAACGCAAAATCTATTTAACACTAGATCTGTCAAGGTTATCAAAATGACATGTTCTGAATTTTTTTGAAAGTTTTCCCGAAATTTCTAATGCTGTTTCTTTTTCTGTTTTCTACGGCTATATTGTAGACTGCAAGCAATTTAATTGATCAAGTTTCTTGCCCCATTCGTTTATTTCCTTCTAACGTATTTATCCAACAATTTTAAATATATCAAATTAATCGCCGGTAGATCTTGTGTTAATGAATTAGATTTTCGATATTTTGGTCAGTTTTACTTATTACTATTTAAACTGAAGTGAATTTATTAATTGAATTTTCGTAGCATTCTCATGCACCGGTGGCAATATTTCTATAACACTTCTGTGTTACGCACTCTTGGTCATCCTGACGAGGATGAATCTGTAGAACATAAAGAAGAATTGGTTGCGATATTGGAAGCTTTCGGTCAGGCTCTCCTTCAACCAGACGTAAATATATTCCGACAGAGTCTACAAAGTCTCGAACAGTTAAATATTAGATGGCGGCTTTATCAACGATCTGTATTCAAAGTTCATTTGCTCGAGAGATTCTTGATGGCTTTGTTTACTGTACTGTTTCAACAGTAAGTTTTTAGAGATAAATTAATCGAAACTTGTTGAGTACATTGATAAATTTCTTTCAGATCTCACAATTTGTTAGCGGATGAAATAGCCACTGCTGTTCACAGTTTAGCTTGCGTTAATATAGAATGGTTTTTCGGTCACTTTTTACCAGCATTTCTAGCTAGTTGCAATGGTGTCGACAACATGCAAAAAGCCACATTGCTTGGAAACTTCGATAAGTCCACCGTAAGTTGGTTTAAACGTTGATGTAATACGTTTTATCATTTCTGAGATTATACGCATTGCATAATTTATTATTTTTAGGATCAACCAACTCTGACAAGATCCGTGCTTCAATTTATTTCCGATCTAAGATGTTATCAGTTATGTAGACCGGGTTGAACGAGTCGTGTGTCAACATAAGACAGAATTGCGATAATACCATTTGATAAGATATAGTGGCATTTAAAGAGAAACAGCATTTATAATGAATCTCCATTCCC
The DNA here is from genome assembly GCA_963989415.1 of Cerceris ruficornis. NCBI lineage: Eukaryota > Metazoa > Arthropoda > Insecta > Hymenoptera > Crabronidae > Cerceris > Cerceris ruficornis. The sequence goes on from OZ022523.1 coordinate 10,416,768, forward strand.
TGTGCCTATAGACGAGTACGAAACATTTCTCGTCATGGAATGAGAAAAAGACAAGACATTTTTTAAATTTTACCATTCTGTGTGAACGACTGCTGTACCTTATTACGATGTCGCCAACGTTATTGTTATAAATAAAAAGCGTCTTTTGTATGTATATCGTTAATTGAATTTTAACAATTTTCCTAGGTACGCTAATTTTACTAATATTAGGTTTAGAATTTTCAATAACTTTCACTTGTACATCAAGTACAAATTTCATGACCTACATGTAAGATTGAAACAGTAACACATATTATTTACAATGTAGCATTACAATGATGCATTTACCACGTAATCAATTCAGATTTCTGAAAACAATCTTTGTTTTCTTATGCTTATCACACTGCTCTCTCTTTGTCTTTATTTTGATAAAGAGAGTCAGCCCGATAACCCGCAATCTTTACTTGCAACTGCGTTACTTAGCTCGAGGAGTCAGTGAAAAAGCAACTGACAATGTCTATACTGTTGAGGAAGACCGGTTGTACTCCGGAATTACAGATGGTGAGGTACTTAGTAACCGATCCCAAGTATGGGTTTTTAAAACAGTTAGGCTTCACAACAGAAAATGCCGGTCTCTTTGATGGACGCTGGGGAGGATCCGGTAAGGTAAGAAATTGTTATTTGCAATTATTAATCTACCTTAGTCTGCTGCGGTCGCATAATGTATATGTAAACTAATGACCTATTGTTTCTAATATGTTTCAAACAGATGAGACATTATACAATTGTCTGGGTTTATTGTCTCCATAAATACTATTATTAATACGACTCTAATGATACTTGCAGTAGAATCTTGTTCCTTTTAACGCTTTGTTTTTTAACACAGGTTATTGAATCAGTTTCACCGGCTACTGGTAAAGTAATAGCAAAAATTCGTACATCCACACCGCAAGAGGCAAGTAACGCTATTACAGAAGCAAGAAAAGTATGGCCTCAGTGGGCATCTTTGCCAGCACCGTCAAGAGGAGAAATAGTACGACAGATTGGTGATGAACTTAGGAATAACTTAAAACCACTTGGACGATTAGTATCATTAGAAATGGGTACGTTGAATTCCATACAATTATCAAAAGTATGTTACCGAATATGAATATTTTTTTGAAAATTCCATTGAGATAACAATACTAATATCTTTTAATGCACGTTCCTTCAGGGAAGATATTACCAGAAGGTATCGGTGAAGTGCAAGAATTTATTGATATATGCGACTATGCAGTTGGATTATCTAGAATGCTACCTGGCAGCATTTTCCCATCAGAAAGAAAGAATCATGCACTTCTAGAGAAATGGAATCCCCTTGGTGTTGTTGGAGTTATTTCTGCGTTTAATTTTCCCGTTGCAGTAAGACGAACTACATGTGAACTGTTTACTCATTTCTTTGAGCAGTGCTGTAAGATAATTCATGTTTTAGGTATACGGATGGAATAGTGCAATAGCTATGGTCTGTGGCAATACAATAGTTTGGAAAGGAGCGCCTAGTACTCCGCTAATATCTATTGCAACTACCAAAATCATTGCTAATGTGTTAGAACGTAATGGCATACCAGGGTCCGTCGCATCGCTAGTTACAGGTGGATCTGATGTCGGTGAAACTATAGTAAATGACACACGGTAAAACCATACATTACTGTCGTTGTGGAATACACTTTTGTCACAAAATTTGATCTTTCTACCCTATGTTTTAGTGTACCACTTATTTCATTCACGGGAAGTACCAATGTTGGAAAAGAAGTAGCTCTTAAAGTACAAGGACGATTTGGAAGATCTTTGTTGGAGCTTGGTGGCAATAATGCTTTAATTGGTAAATTATCAATACTTATATTTATTTATATCGTGCATATTGTTATATAATTCTGTTTAAACAGTTGCCCACGATGCTGATCTGGAAATGGCAGTTAGAGCAGCAGTATTTTCTTGCATAGGAACAGCAGGACAGAGATGCACTACTACTAGAAGATTAATTCTTCATAACAAAATCAAGACGGAATTTATGGGTAAAATATTGAAAATGAAGTTGTATGATATTAAACTAATAGTTTATGTCTTTCAGGAAAGCTAAAAACTGCGTACAAAAGTATTTTGGAACGTATAGGAGATCCCTTGGATGACGGTATTCTATATGGGCCACTGCACAGCCAACAAGCAGTAGAAAACTACAAGGTATTGATACTTATCTAGAATGATAATAAGAAGCGTGGAATTACTTATATCATGATGGAAAAATGATATGTTCTTGATAGCAAGCAGTAAAGAAGGCTGTAGAAAGTGGTGGAGTTATTGAATTTGGTGGAAAACAAATCGATAGACCAGGCTTTTACGTAGAACCTACAATTATTTCGGGTTTATCACCCGAAGCTGAGATAGTTCAGACAGAAACTTTTGCACCAATTGTATATGTTATTGATTTTAATTCCGTGGACGAAGCTATTGCCCTTAATAATGGCGTGGAGCAAGGATTAAGCAGTTCTCTGTTCACAAAAAGTATCGGAAATATGTTCCAAGTAAGTGCAAATAAATGAATGAGTGCATTCATATATAGTATATCTATATTCTGGTAAGCGTATAGAATGTACCATTGCTAAACACAAGTATGTATCTTGTTTTTCAGTGGATTGGTCCGCATGGTTCTGATTGTGGAATTATAAACGTTAATATCGGAACTAGTGGTGCAGAGATTGGAGGTGCATTTGGCGGAGAGAAAGCTACTGGCGGCGGTCGGGAGAGTGGAAGTGATGCATGGAAACATTACATGCGACGTGCAACGGTTACTATTAATCATGGAACTGAATTACCATTAGCGCAAGGCATAAGATTTGAATAATTAGATGAAACTAATAATTGATCACATAAAAAATCTTAATTGTTTAATTCAAATCGTATAAAATCCACCTGGACATCTACAGAAGCTTTTTTATGAAATTTGTATGCTCTTGGAAGATCGTATCTTAGTTCTGCAATAACTTTGCCTTTTGCTCCGAACTGCATAGCTTTCGAAAGAACGTAATTGCGTGTACTTGTTTTATGCAAGGAGTAAACTGCTCCCGACGCAAGCTTTGTCGCAATTTCCAAGAACTTTATGTCTATACCTGCATTGTGCTTAGTCCCAAAAGGTGGATTCATGACCACTGTATCGAAGTATTTCTCAAACTTCCCTGCAATTTAATAGAGGCGATGTGTTGTTTCAATTTTGATAAATAAAAAGTTTATATTTGTAAATATACCTGGCAGATACTGAAGTATATCACATTGTACAGCTTCCACAAATAATTCTATATCATTACAATTTCTGGACAGAATTTCGAGAGCATCGGAATCTACCTCAAAACCAATTACATGATTTGCTTCGAGCATTAGTGCTCCAAGTGATAAAATGCCACAACCGCAACCTAAGTCTGCTACCATACGTCCCTCAATATCGTTAAATTGCGACTGAGCAGTATATAACATACACGAAGCGATGTGAGGGCTAGTACAATATTGCTCCAATAATATTTTCGGCTTCTCAAATCCGTCCAACTGTTGTAGGTACTCCTCTAACTTACGAAGTTGAAGGCTTGCCATTATTTGTATTTATTTACAGATTTTTACTAATTATTTGTTTTTAATTCATTGATGATACATTTGAGAAATCATTTCAATTTTAATCCACATTCAATTATACTCATTTGGTATCAAATCTCGGAAGTACTGGTAAAATAAGGTTACCAAAAGAAGAGTCTTGCGTTACAAAGTATCCTGATGAAGCTGCATGTGCACTATGTAAAGCAGCTCTTTGAGATACGCTCATGGCAACACCATCGGAAGATTGTGTCGAAGGCTAATTACAAGAGATTCGTCAGAAGTAGTAAAAGAAATTGTATGGGATAAATACTCATTTAAATAAGATATTAATTTACAATGTATGTTTACCACGTTTGAAGGAGAACCAGTCGGGGTAACAGCTAACGTTGTGCTTAAGGTTGGTGACACACCTTGCTTCAAAAGCATTTGCTTCTTTAACTGCAGTTCTTCTAAGATCTTTCTATTTTGTAATTCTATAATCAATTAAACAAGGACTTTGTTTTGTCTTTGAAAGCATAATAAAGTCACGTGTAATAATACCTCTTGAGTTTGATTGTGAAAAAGCCATTAAAAGTTGAATTCTTGCTTCGACAGCAGACAGTGATTTAAAGTGTCTGCAGTGTATTGAATGTAAAAATGCCAGTAATTAATTGCATATAGGTTGTTACGTTGTCAATCACAAGATTTACCCTTGCGCATACAAAAATCTATCTTGTAACAGTAGCTAAAAAAGGTAACAAAAATATACTTCGCATAATTATATAAAAGTAAACATGCAATTTCTTTCAAAAATACAACTGTTATTCTTAAAGCAACACTTCTCCTTTAAATGTATTGTGTTTTACCTTAACCTCACAAAAGTAGAAATTTTTTAAATACAAATCTTCCATACAAAACAATACCTATCAATACATAATGACGTCGTAAATGTTCCAATCTTTAAGTAAAATCTTATCAGTCTTTCCGTATATACTTAAAGACGTTGCACACGTCAACTAATTAATTTTTTTGAAAAAAACTATTGTTCCATAGAATCCCTAGATAGGGAATATATAACATATACGTTCCCAGAACATGAAAAAAGATTCGCCCAACATCGACGCACCGCGCATGCACCGAAAACTCAGATACACGCAAGCGCCACCTCACGGAACAGTTCTATCCCAGAAGTTGTCCTAAGGAGTTCTCGGATAGTTGTGTGTGCCCGGTTTTCTCGCGATTTTTTCGAGCTCGAAGGATCCCATTGCTGCTACTCCGACAAAAAGACGTGAGTATCGAAGACGTACCCCTTGTCGTTCATTTTTCGTGCTGTATTTACGACCGATTATCTTGGACAATACGAAAAATCTATGTACCCAGACGTGACAGGTTCTGGCAAAATGGCCGTGCACGATTTACAACAAACGGTTGTTCCGCATTCTCCCGACGATTTCGCATTACGATTATTTAGCCATTGTTACCTCCCGATTGACCGTGCAATTAATTCAAGCTCAACGGTGACAATGTCCATTGACTCTCGGTCAGTCATTAAATCGTATTGCGTATATATTCGACATACATGTTGCACGTCACATCGAATTGATTTTTTCGCGAGTGTCCGCTTGCGTGGTGCGGTGGTACAGTCGGTTTGCCGCAACTACCGACTACCGAACTTAAACCTTTGAACTGAATTTCATTGTTAATCGTATACGTTATCTTATCCGTAAACTTGTCAAGACGAAAGTGATCAGACTCTGCCTTTTGACAGACACTGTTTAACACGAGTTACACGATCAGCTGTCGAGCCTGTCAGCCAGATTAATTACGACGTTCCCACGATACGGGAATGTAAGAGTACCTATGATTAACTTGTTAGTTCTTCGAAGTTTAATCGCAGCATTGTTGGCTTTCTGGATTAAGATGATAATTAGGATATTAAATGGCATTCTGTGTCGTCCTCTTGTTAATCGATGACGTCGAATATCCGTTTATTAATGATCGTTAATAAGTTTTATGTCGGGAAACAATCTTAAGTTATTCTTTGTGCCGGTGTGTAAGAAGATTAGTTGAGAAATGCGAAGCCACAGGTAGGATTGGAGAGCGTGAGGTCAAGAAGGGCAACAGTCGCTCACCTGTTCCAACGATCCCGGAAATAGTCGCGGAGAAAATGAATCGATGATTAATGGTGGATCGGGTATAAACGAGTTCATACCTTTTCCAAAATTTCGCGAGCAATTTGTTAGAAATTAACTACACGCGAGTCTAGACTTTCAGCGTTTTAATATCTATCTCCAAGCTACAAGTTTTTCTTCTTGAAAGAAGTTTGTCAGTGTGCTTAGATCAATTCATTTTTTTGCAATAAAATTGCGATACATCGTGTTGATGTTACACCCATGGATTTTCGATTTTTAGATAGAGCAGGTGTGCATATTAAATCGTCGTGTCATTTTCAGAATTATCGATGTTTATAGTTGAATATAATGCAATACGTCCGTTGAATCTTCGTCAAACAGTGACCTGCGACTGATAAAGATCGTATGACGAATTAAACATAAGAATATTCCATAATATTGACAAAACGCCTGGTTTAATATCCAAGTTCGTCCACCGTTACTGAACTACAGTGTCTGAAAGTGCAGCACATTTTATTTCGCCGATGTCAAGTAAACGCCACGATGGAGTATATTTTCAATAAAAGATTTGACATTCTCGCGAATTTTGTCATGGCACATGTCTGATTTAACGCAATAAGGTGTAAGGGCTCAAAGGAGGTCGGCGTGAATATTTGAATGCACTGCAAGGCGAAATATACGCGATGCCGAGGGTGGGCGGACAGCCGGTTTATCGATTGCGGCGCATCGTCGCGATAAGCATCGCCGTGAAGCGTCGCGATGACGCAGCACGCCTTCGTTTGCCTTCACGATTGTCAAGGTCCTTCCTCCTTGCGTGTTCCTTAACACAAGATGTTTCTCCGGCCTCCCTTTTGTTTGTTTTTTCATGCTCGAGGTCACTCATGGATTTTTTGGGTATCGATGGAACTTTAATATTCCCGGGGAAAGATGGCTGCTAGGCGGTAGGTTATCGATTCTAATTGGTTGACTTGGATTCTTATCCGCCAGTCGTAATCAGCTTTTGTCCGGATAGCCTAGAAATTCTTAACCAATAGGAGCCACGGTTTATTTTTGATTTGAACCGTTGTCCCGCGAATTTTACGAGGAATTTTGCCAACAATCATTATGTCATTGCAATTAAATGTGACACGCGGATAGTTTAGTAGGACAGCTAATACCTTTGAAACCTATTTAGCAATATTTAAATTGTCATCGTGCGATGATTCAGAATCAAGGAGAATATTGAACTAAAAACTGTTACGTAAAGAAATCCAGGTGTAAATAATAATTTTCTCTGACCAGAGGCATTTGTACTTTGTACTTTAAGATTATTTGGATTCTGACATAACACTGTGCAGAGTTATCGGCAAATTTCTTACTTTGCCTTCGGTATTTTCCAGGCGATTAGTTTTAAATTACAGGGACGGATGAATTTGTTAAAATGTGAACGATTTAAGAGCACCTAGGGCTCTCGTTGTTCCGTGCGTTCTTCGATAAGCATTGCCATATTTTTCCTTGTTTCCTTTCCCTTTCGCGTACCCTTCGTACTACACGCAGAGAAAAGTATTATCGATCTACTAGAATTGCTGCCATGAATTCTTTCTAACAAGCGCCTAAGTGTGGTAACACATTTGCGGAAATAGTGCATTGATTAACTGCTTTCTTTATTCTTAATCATACAGGCGTATTAATTGCATCTTGTAATAAAAAGTTGGGTGAAAGGAAAGAAAGAAGTAGATTTTACTGTACATAATCGTTACAGCAGCATTATAATTACGGAAAATCTAATTTTCTCATATTGCTAATAGCAACAATAATCATAATAACTGTAACAGGACTTTGTAAAACGCGGTACTTTTATAATGCTACAAAAAATGCTTTTTAAAAGATTACAAGATTGTTCCTTTCTGTAACTTATAATTAAGGAAAATTTGAAAGACAACTATAAATGCGACTGAAAATAAGTCAATTAAATTTCAAAGTAAATTGCAAGATTATTCACTTCCGTATTTTGGAATTAAGGAAAATTTGAATGGCACCTATAAAACTGAAACATAACGCAGAATGTATCTCTCCTTTCTACTGAAAATTAACGCTAGATCTACCAAGCTAATCAAACTTACTTGTTCTGAATTCTTCGTAAATATTCCTAAAATCTCCAACGTTGTTTCAGTGATGAAATCAAACAAATTTTTCCCTCCCGCATTTCTTCCCCTCCAACGCATTTATTTGATACTTTTCAGTATTATGAATTAATTAACGGTAAATTTACTGTTAATATCAAATTTCCCCGGCAATCAATACACTTTAACGTATAAAGATCTTAGTACAATTATAATATTCCTTACACATGTACGTTGCAAATTCACATAAGTATCTCAAGCTTACAGACAAATAAACAATATTTCAGATAAACCTTGCAAAAAGAAAACACACGTTCGAGTGAACTTAAATGATCACAACCATATTCCAGTAGCTATTATAATTCCGTTTACATAGTCACACGATGACTGCATAATATTACAGTGGATATAACGTTTCATGAAACACAAATACTTAGCATCCACTCATCGGCCTGCACGGTGCTCCTTGGACGATAGAAAGTAAAATAAACTGCGACATTGATTTCAAGCCGTGTCGAGCGTGTTATTGTCCCGATTAGAGCTCCAGGATGAGCCGGTTTCGCGCGTTAATTTAAATATGTGTACTTCCCACTTCGCATAGGATAACGAAATCTCAAGAGTTACAATTAAAATGCACGTACTGGAATGAAATCTACGAAAGATAAAACATTATTATTCCATTATACGATAAAAAGAAATTCCCTACGTTTCCGTATAACGCGATCGAAAATAAATTAATTAAGTTTAAAAGAAAATTGTAAAATTGTTCAATTTTGTGAATTTTCGAATTAACTCATTGCGGTTCAAGTTACTTCTTAGATTTTTCATCAGTCAAGGAAAAATAACTTCGGGGAATAATCTATTCTTAATTATTCATTTTTAGTTAATAACAGGAATGACAGTAGGTACTGAATATTATATATGTTAGGAATAAATAGCAGAAATAAAAATTCATTAGTTATTCTTGATGTATTGTATAATTTAACGTAATATTAATAACGCGGAAATAATTTTATGGCGGCATGTCCCACGGATATTTTCAATTTGATTGTTTTTGAGAAACTTCATGATTTTCTATTCTACTTGCCGCGTTATGATTGTAAGTTATTATAGCCACTCATTATTGCAGCATAACGGGTCAACGGATCGTTATTTTTCGTCGCATGTGTGTTATCGTTCTTATCTGTAATTTCGACATCGTGCATTGTTTTGTAACACCATATTGTACGAAGGAACAGGAAGTATTCTCACCTCCATTGTTCCTACGTTAAAAGTCAGCGTTGTGAGCTTTAAATGATTTATTACATCGCATTTATCTGCCGTTAAAGTATTACCGTCGATAAACAGACTTCGATGGATTTCGATTGATTTCAAACTTAATTCGAATCCGAATAGAGAATTCCAGGAAGAATGAGGAATTGAAAACGACTCGTCGTTGTTGTAGGAGTTTATTGCAGGGCAAATTCTTTTTTATTATGATTCATTTCAAAATTAAGTCGAATTCGGATAGAGAATTCGAGGAAGAATGAAAAAGAGAAAATGAATCATAGTTGTTATAGAGAAGATTTCTTTTTACTTTAATTAACTTTGAGATTAATTCGAATAGAGAATTGTAGGGGAAGAATCAGAAAGAGGAAACGAATCATAGTTGATAGGAGTTTATTGCAGGGCAAATTCTTTTTTATTATAATTCATTTCAAAATTAAGTCGAATTCGTATAGCGAATTCGAGGAAGAATGAAAAAAAAAGAAAATGAGTCATAGTTGTTATAGAGAAGATTTCTTTTTACTTTAATTAACTTTGAGATTAATTCGAATAGAGAATTGTAGGGGAAGAATCAGAAAGAGGAAACGAATCATAGTTGTTACAGAGATTTCCTTTTACTTTAATTAACTTTGAGATTAATTCGAATAGAGAATTATAGGGAGAATGATGAATATAAAGCGATTCATCGTTGTTGCAGAAGTTGCTTAGAGGGGAAATATTTTTTATTCTAATTAACACGTTAAATGCCACCGATATTTCGCTAGTTTCATCATTTCCACCGAACCGAAACTGTTTCTATTACAATCACATCTTTATGGAATAAAAATGTGAAAAGTAAGCATAGTTGTGTACTCAGTAATATTTCATTTTTCTAACAGCAATATTTTAATACTGAATATATTAGCATATCCGTGAATATCGCAATTTAAATGTTACAAGAAATTTCTTCGAATTCCACAGTGCGGGTCACCGGTGACCCCGTGGCATTGAACGTTTTAATCCTCCATGGGCCCGTGTAACTTTGAAGTAACACAAGAAAAATCTAAGATTTTATTCTTCAAAGTCAATTTTTTAACATTGTCAAATATTACAATTGAGTTCTTAAAGATCATGAAATTCTTTACAATTCAATGTTTCAAAATCAAGTTAAATATATCGTTTATAACAGTATTTTTATCATTTCCTAGTGTGCTATCGTGCAACTGATCTTTAGATCCCAGAGAAAATTCGGACTATAGAGGGTTAAATTATGAAAGATTCTGTAACTGTTTAGAATGCATGATTTCATGAAATCGAATCTTTTTTTGTTTCAGGCGATGTCGATGGCCGGGCATTGAAATAATCGCGAGCTGACTGGAGGAGAATCTAGTCGCGCTCATCCGAATTCACCATCGAGTATTAGCCAGTAAAAACAACCAAGGATCATGAAAATGGTGCTGTCTCAACGTCAGAGGGAGGAGTTGTAAGTTATTCTTCCATCATTCGAATTATTATCATAGAAGTACATGCTCGGCTATACAAAAAATAGCCATTTTGCTGCCGAGCGAAAGTATCTTACCTCTGCGAAGAATGTCGGGTCAATTTGGCGAATTTGCTAAGAGTTGGAAAAAAACTCATAAAAACCAAACTAAAAATGACATTTAGAAAAATTCAAGGAGCAGCATATTACGAAATAAAGAAAGAACAATGTGATGCCAATTGTATTACAATATTTGTTGGAAATCATACGAATAACATCAATACAGAACATGATGAAAAACGTAGTAACGAGTTTCTCTTCTACAAACAATATTTGCACATATGAATGATCATCGTTTGATCATAGTTTTACGTAAATCACGTAGTATGAAGTATAAATATTACATTTTCAGTCTTTTTGAACAAAATAACTAATATCCAGCGTATACGGCGTCTCGGCGCCAATCGGCATAGAATATAGCAGAAAGTTAAACCCAAAAACAATTTTTTTAATTCTTTTGCAATGCAATTAGACCATCTATAACCTTTTATCGACGTTATATATCGTTGTGCGGCACAAAAAGGATTAAACTAAAATTACAGTTAGTTAGATGAGACATAAATAAACAGAAACAAATCCTAAGTTCTATAAAAAAAATGGAGTGAATGCATTTTCACATTGGAAACTAGGATAGCAAGAGATCGTTGTTATAGCACTTACTATTTAAACGGTTTTAAATAGTTTCATTAGCTTATTTTATGCTTCTGCAAATTTAATGTCATCAGTGAGTTAACCCTTTGGCCGCAAAGGGCCGATGTATCGGCTGCGTGTGCTTCCTCTTGGATTATCGCTTCTTTTAGCTGGAATCAAACATTTGAATATACTTCAATTGTATTTCACGTCCTCTAAGCTAGGGGCAAGCTTTGACACTAAAAGGGTTAAGGGAAACGTCACTGTTATTTTTATAAAAAATTTAAACGGATAGAGGAAGACTTTACTTATATTAAACGGGTTTTTAGATGATTGCTGTTAAAAAGTGTCGGAGGCGGAAGTAAATATATGAATTACATCATGTATGATGCACCGTTTCATTTAAGTAGAGATAAGTAATTTGCTGCATTTCAAAGCAATGCTAGGATAAAAAAATATTATCGACTATGAATGTTTCGAGTTATTCTAGAGTATCTTTTACTCTATTCTTGAATGAGTTATTCTAGGTTTAAAATTACGTTTATTACCAATGCTACAAGCACTGTTTCTGGATTCATACTATCGCTGTCTTATCACTGATCTCCCTATTATTCTTCATTATCACCCTCATCAAAACTACTTCAGATTGACTTCCTTTTATCTGTTCCATGTATTCTGCTCTCAACACAATTCTTACATATTGCCGTGTATCGTGTTTCAATACGTTACACTGTGCAAGCGAACTTTCGCGTACATCGTTCAAAATTATTCGATTTTTTTAAAAACTGCAGCACTTTTCACTCATACTTTATGCCACATATAAAAACCTTCAGTTCGTAGTTCCATATTCTACATATTCGTACTATATACAACTAATCATGTATATGCTATTAATTGTGAGAGTTGTGTTTCATTTTTTTTCCGTTTTAAGACATTTTAAGACATTATCCGTTTTAACACTAGATCTACGGAACCCGTGAAATTGACGGATTCTTATTTTTTGATAAACAGTTCTTATTTTTATAGGGAAGCGGTACAGAAAATATTCCAGCTGTATCTTATAATGTACGAATTACCTAACCAATCATCTTCTTTGCCGATTAATTCGTCTTTTTTCGAAATACTTATTTAATATATTTAAGTATAACAGATTTAACGCCCGTAAATCTAGTGTTAACTGGTCCAATTTAATATCATTTCTGTAAAGTAGTTTTACGATATCGTAATTTAGATTGGCGTAAAGCAAAGTAAATGATGAGTTCAACTTCTCATTTAGATAGACCACTTTCGTGATTAACGGCACGTTTGAAGACATTTTCCTCGCATAAGACATTAGTTGTACCGGTTTGCAAGGTGTCTAAAGTCGTAGGCTCTCGGTGATATAATCATAGCAGTCGAAGCTAAAAATATTAAACAAAACAAACCGTACCAGAATGAGTGCGTCACAAAAATCTAACGATGTTGGTAAACTCGTTAAAAGTTTGAGATAAGAAAGCCGTAAATAAAAAAAATAAAGTTCATTGATCATTGTAAAAACTAATGGTAAATTGAATCTAAAATAATGGTACAGAATAATGGCGAAGCATACAGTTAAATTTGCACACTGTACGCCGAAGTTTTGAGTAAGTGGAAGAATTATTAATGACATAATTTATTAATCAATTAAGAGAGATTAACCATTCACCAACATAACTGCCCTGATGACTGTCATACTTTGACAAGTTGCTGACCCTGGAACAAGTGAATTTCAATTACTCTTTGCACAGTTGTAATAGCGAGAGGTTCATTCATTTCAGAATCACGCGATTATAAGACGTAGGACGTTAATAAAAGATGTTTGCACGGTTTGCGTGATATCTCTTTCGTTGGATTTCTGGAACACTATATTGTGTTTATGCCACAAAAATGAGATTGACTTTGTTGTAGCTATTTCGCCATACAACCTAATGTTCTAAACGGGTTCTAAATTACCGAGAGTATAATATATTAATTTAGAAAAATCGCCCAAAAGTGACGGGAACTTAAACTTGGCTTTCACTACTTGGGTTTTTAAATTCCCTAACCGCCATCACCCCCCTTATCGCGTTTTTTTGTATTTTCTTTTCGACTTTAGGTAGTATTTATTAATAATTTAATTATCATTTAGTTAATAAAAAGGTAAATATCATAGCTCTGATGATTCTTTTGCCTCCTAAAACTACCTAAATTCGAATATTAATAAATACTACCTAAAGTCGAAAAGAAAATACAGGTCTATCCAGAACAGTATCGTTCAAAACTATGAAACGTAAGGACCCTTTAGTGTACCTTATCTTAACACGTTGAATGCCATGGGGGTCGTCAGTGACCGGCGCCATTGAATTCAATAAAATTTCGTATGAATTTTAAATTGTAATATTTACGAATTTTCTAATTCATTCAATATTTAAATATTGCCATTAAAAGGGTAAAGTCCTGCTATCTACGTAACTACTTGCGTCTTTAAGGTATCTGTTTTGTAAAGATGTGATTTTAATAAGAAAAGTTTCACTCCTGGACAAATGATGAAACTAGCAAAATATCGGTGGCGTTCAACGTGTTAAACTATATAATTTTCTATCTTATTTATTATCATATTTTACCAAATAGTCATCTCTAACATTAATAATGTAAAAAATAGGCTAAGATCAATGAAGTCAACATCTACCAAAAATAATAATAACAAAATCGGAAAGCATAAATTTCGCTCAACATTTTTTCCCTTTTCATTGCTATGTTCCTGTACCGTTTATAATTCTATTCGCATCCAAACCATACATGATTTCCAACGTTCTCTAGGTGAAGCAAGGATAGACTGCAAAAACTGTTAAAATCCAATTTCTGCAACAACGTTTCTTGCCGTGGTTTCTCTCTAATGGATTTCTTTCCCATTTAACGTCTGAAAATTTAAGTGTCACACGCTTCTTCTCCTCTCTTTCACGTTCCCCGTGAAGATTGTTCGTCGCTGAAGCGCCTTCGACGGAATATCAAACGATAACGACACGAGCGCATAGAAATCAAGGGAAAGGAAAGCCGCGAGGACGCAATAGCGAGCATTTTGTTCGCCGTCTACCGCTTTTGTTCTCCGGCATTCGAGTGGAGTTAATGCAACCATACGAGATAAATTCTATTGCGTTCGCCGTGCGTTTTGTTCCTTCTTTGAGGGATCCTATGGCGACGAGAAACTGAAAATTGTTCAGTAAAGGAATCTAGGTGTAAAGAATCATTTCCTTGGACCATTTCTACTTCGATTTTCGAGATTATTTTGATTCTGACACAACACCGCACACTTATCGTTAAATATCTTTAATTTTCCTTGGGTGGAATTTATATTTTCAGGGTGACAAACTTGAAATTACAGAGACGGATGAAATTGTTAATACTAAAACTACCAAGACGGTCAAAATGATTGGGTACCAATTTTTTCGAAAAATTCCGCGATCAGAGTTCTCCGATTTATAGAAAATCAGGAAATATTCACTGAGTACGGTAGATATTCTGCGGTTCTTACAATAAATAAATACTTCAGTGATCATCTACTTTGCCATTTGATGACTCTTTTCTCAATGTGCTTATTTAACACGACAATTACCAAGGCGGTCGAAAAGACCGATTAACAATTTTTTTGAAAACTTCTCCGAATTGATGCGGGAGTCACTAAATAATTATTCCACTTCTATCTAACGAAACTTAAATTACTTGATTAATCATATTCTTCATCTCTTGATTCCTCTTTTTCCATAGCACTTATTCAGTACATTTAAATATAATAGATATAACGCCGGTAGTTCTAGTGTTAAAACGTGGCCGAGGACTCATCTCGAATCGCTTTAAATATATTAACGGATGTTTCGTGAAAGCGGTGAACGTTGGGAATTGAAGTTTTGAGAAAATCGCATGGGAGAGTCGAAGGATCGAGTTTGAAGGCTCGTTTAACGGCTTTGGAATGCTGGCAAGGATAGTATATTCTATATTGCGAGTTGGAATCAGTTTTATCATTTTTTCTATGGTGGTGGTATCATCTGTATTTATATTCTTGCTCTGACACTGCAACTTTTCGACTTTTCCTATTTTTTTCCCATGGCTGCTAAATTATAATATCGATAATATTAGTAAAATAGGGTTTCATGAAAGTGTTGGAATATTTCTTTAATTAATTTCTTTATCTCAGCATCTGTGTACTATTTTCAAAAAATAATTAGTTTCGCTGGTACAAAAAATAATTAACTATTTAAGCAAACAGAGGTGACCTTGAAATGTTTAAAGCTCTGCCTTCGTTTCCGGCGAATGCGTAATTACTTTTTCCAATCAAAAATCGTTTATCTTTGATAGTTTCAACACCATATCAACTCAATTATGGGATAATCTGTACAGAATTACTTAATCCATACGCTACCACCATGCCATAGTGTAAAACGCCGATTTTCCTATCATGCATCATTTAAACGTTAAAAATTGAACTAAATAGATCATAAGTCACTTTTCCCCCCATAAATACGATTAATACATTAACATGAAGACAATTAAACATCACCTAAGCAAAAGACGTGCACTGTTCTACATAAAATTACTCTAAATGCTACACAGCCATCGATTTTCGAGCTTCGTGGTAGCGAAGGAACGAATATTATTTCATGATCATCGACGATATTTCGAAATCGGTAAGATTTGAAATTAATTTGAAACTGCACGGTGAATGAATGTCTTGAAACCTCGGGAAAAAGAGAGAATATCGAATGGCCATTATTAGTCGGTGGGTAATTTTGTTGAAATCTCACGTATTACGTACACTCATCATCATCCTCGCCGTATTTGGAACGCTGCTTGGAAGAATACACGAAACGACGACATTTCTCGTGGATTGTCAGAATGGAAATTCATTCCTGCATTTGCGTGACTTAACCTTTTATTTTGACACCGCTTTCGGGAAAGTTTCCACGAATATACATAAAAATAATGCGTGAGAAAATTTAAATATCTACTAGCCCAATAAAAAAAGGAAAATGAGACCTCTAAAAGGAAACATAGACTCGTTTTACACGCAGAATGTTACAGAGGGCCGTTTTTTCTGGTTATTTTCTATCCAGCAAATATACAGGGTGGTCCACGTAACTTGTGCACCTCGAATAACTTTTACAGTATGCGTTGCACGAAAGAATGTTATATACAAAAGTTACATGGTTTAAAATGGTACACTATGTAGTGCGTTAATTTTTTTATAGGTGGATGCGTTTCGGAGATTTGAAGGTCAACTTTGTTTTTTTAAATGGAATGATATGTTTTTTTATTCATCATGAAATAGTACGTTTCAAGACGAGTTCAACGACCTATGACTCAAGTTCATTCAAGGTCAAACTTGCTTGAATATTAAGTAACTATAATTCAAAGTATGTCGTGTTTGGTATCATTTTAATCAGAAAAATCGGGAGGATCGGCCGTTTTCATTTTCGATTTTTTTTTAAACCTTTGCTAACGTATTTGTGAGATTTTTTGATTAAAAATAATATATTTTCATCTTCTTGAACCGGCCATTTCACCGCGTACGGTACGGTTTGTATTAAAAAATAATTAGATGGGATATCAATGGGACTTGGGCCCACGCTTGCAGCGTAGGAATGCGAGATGCTGTTCACTCGCCATTGACAGCCCCATAGTGGAATTTGTAACGAGGTTTATGCAAATTACCTTTCGTATTCGATTCTTAATATTCTAATTTCCAAGAAGTGACATAATTATTCTCACCTTGTCCTCCTGCTTTCGTTGTATCTGCGAAGCACTTTTCTTTCTAGCTGGTTATCTTTAAATGCACTATTTAGTGATCGTTTTCTGTATGCTGGTTTCGCTGTTAACGTAATTACAGGAGAAAAATTAATTACATTAACAATAAGTACAGTGAAGTGTAAGTTATCGTGCAAGCTAAAAGCTCCAAGGTGCCAGTTAAAAAATTATTCAAAATTGTTTGCCTTCAAAATTGTTGCTCTATTTGAAACGGAACAAGTTCAAAACCAATGTCTTATCACTTGATCAACGGAAGCTGTCGAATTGACGGGTTCCTACTTTGTTTAAAAACGTTTCTCAAATTGATGGAGAAACAGTACAATAGATATTTCACGCGTATTTTCTAATACAAAAATTACTCGACGGATCATCTTCTTCGCAGCTTTATCCTCCTCTTTTCAAAGTACTTATTTAATATATTTGAATACAGCAGATCTAGCGTTAAAAGAAAATAATCCACGTGTATTAGAATATTATACGTAAAATTGGATAATATTTGAATAGGAAAAACAAGTTTCAGGTCATTTTTATCAGGTTGTTATCATGACTTTTAATTTGGGCCATTGACTACTGAACAGCCTTCAATATCGGGTGACTCATAGCTCACGTCTTAGCTCATACGAGTAAAGAAATGTTTTCGTTGAAATTTTGAAAAATATGCACACTCAAAAAATATATATACAGAAAATGAATGAAAGTTGAAGTTTCTAAGAAACGTTTTGCAGTACATAACACGGGAATCTTTGCGATAGGTCAAAAAGACCCGGCATTCGTCTGCCGCGTCGCTGACTGGACCATCTGCTGTCTCAAGGTCAAAAGACCTTAATCTTTATTCTTATGGAGCACCATAGGTTCAAGTGACCAGGCACCATGTAATATTTGAAACTTAAGGATCACTGTACGATAAAACGTTAGGTTTATATGGTCTGCAATTATTATTAACAGTAATTGAATTTTAACACATTTACTTCCGACAAAAGTCTGTTCTTCGTATTTAGCGAGGTCGATATCAACACTTTTTATCATGAAAGTATCATTAATTCAAATTATGTTCATGCTTTGTTTGATTAGTTAAGAATTTCATCCGTTTTTGTAACCTATTTAATTATAATAATATTTAACGGGCCGATAAATTCTCTTTGCTTTTCGCACTGTAGACGTTGAGTCACATAGCTGATGTATGCTGTATGGTTTCCTAGGTGTCCGCCCCAAAACAATTAAATTACCGTGGAAAACGCCGCTCAGCAACCCTCATGAAGGGTGATCAGACCCTTCCACGCGATATTTAGAAGAAGGAATATTTTAAAGACCCAAAAATTCACAATGTCTTAGGGGTACCAGAAAGTCATGTCGCTTTTTACATTAAATTCAAACAAATAAATTTGTAACAAGTATTTATTCTTAATGAATGACGTAATCATCCTCGTTATCAACAACCTTTTGTCATCTAGTGTTCAAATTTCCAATGCTGGATCGTTCAAAATCAATTGGTTTTTGGGCAAAATGTGTGGAGAATCGACATTACTTTGCGGTCCCTCTAATATTGGCTAGTTAATTATTATATTTCATTATATTATATTTCAATATATTAACACTAACCGTACCGACACTTTATGGATACTTATTCTTACCATGAATAAGTGACCGGCTATGAAATAACAATAATACCTTTTTGAAAGAAATGCAGAAGATTGTCAACTCAATGTAGGAAACAACGTACAAAACAGTCTACACTTAATAGTATAAAATTTTATTGAACCGGTCATTTGAGCGCGTACGATATCGTTAGTGTTAACATTAGATTTACAGGCGTGAAATCTGTTACATTGTAATATATTAAATAAGGTCTTTGGAAAAAGAGGGATCAAGCAGAAAAAATGATAATTCGTGAAGTACGGTATAAAATACACGTGAAATATCTACTGTACTGCTTCCCAATAAATTTAAAAAATGTTTATTAAAAAAGTAGGAACCCGTCGATTTGACGGCTTCCGTAAATCTAGTGTTATCTAAGTACTTTGAAAAGAAAGGAATCAAGAGGTTGAAAAGTTGATCGATTCGGTCATTTAGGTTTGATGGCATGAACATAGAATATCTACTCTATGGCTCTCCTATTAACTTAGCGAATGCAAAAAATTCAGTTACTATTCTATTCTATTTTGAAATGGAAACTTCAATTATTAATTACGCAGGAAAATGAAATAAAAGTATTTCAGTTTCAGAAAATAATTCGGTGCCACGTAAAAGGGACTTAATATGACCTTAAAACTGCAAACACACTTTGCAGTTCTGCACATTTAAGATTAATAACGCCTCGACTCGTTACACTTTAGCGGTGTAAGATTTTTCCAAGATTTACGCATCAGAAACCTTGTAAAGGTACTTGATTTTAACCGAGCATGGAAATAACCCCGTGAACTCGTTATCTCGCCATAACAAATATCTCTATTATATCTTTAACGCTTGTATTTACGATAAGACGTGCAAAGTGTCCAATTGAGGCTTTCAAGTGACAAAGCCTTCAAAATATCCTTAAATTTCTAGTTGTACTACTTTGATATTCTCATCTATAATGCCATTTTTCTACAGTTTCTAGAATTTTCGTCAAAGAAACCAAAAAATGACTTCATTTTAATTTCTTCCGTGCATAATTATCATTGCTTGCACCACATACTTCTCTCTGCCCCAAATACTTGACGATTCGTGAAATTAATTTTTTAAAATTCTTTAACGGGAGTTTTCCATTAATATCCGGCGATGGTGATTAATTATGGACCTTGGGGGATATTTAGATTAAAATGTGAAATCATTCGCAGCTGCGGATGTCGAAATTAACGCGATAATAAAATTATATGACCTACACATTTTTAAACATAGTCTGAAAAAAAATGTTCCATCGTCTGCGACATGATCAATTTACCAACCTAAAATAGAAAAATGGGGTACCATCTTTATCTCTAAAATTGAAAATATTACGGAAAACAGTTTGAACCTTCTTCGGTTCTTCCTCGAAATCATTTATACATCTTTCCCCATGGAAATGCCGGAAAGGGTGGCCAACGAATGCGTGCCGTCTGGGAATGGATCAATCGTGAAAATACAGAGGGTTTCACCGTTGAGTCTCAGTTCGTTAGTCTGTAATTACGGCCTCGAAATCCTGCAGAAGTCATGGCATAGAGAATCAATAGACATGGAAAGTCAAAAGGACCGTTTTTCGATGGTTAATTGTACGATGAATATTTATGCACCGTGTATTCTCACGTTACGCATCGCCATAATGAAAAAGGGCCTCGTTGAATCACGGGGATTATTACCATAATTTGTGGTAACTTTAAAGAAGTACAGATTACAGTGATTTCCTTTGGGTCGTTAAAACACTACGAGCTAGCAGTTTTCTCAAATAACACGGCAGAGCTGATGGCAGAGTTCGAAGAGCTGTTTGTGCGTCTAGGTCACTTCGAGCAGTCGTAGAAATTCCTCGTTCGTCCTATTTAACGAGCACGACGGTAATTCCAAGCTGTTGGGAGAGAAATCGATTAATAAAATTAGCAGTAAATTCATTGATGCTAAATCTGAGAAGCTGCAGCACCTATGGAGATCAAAGGTTGAAGTCCTAAGTGATTAGGACCTAGCTAAAACTGAATTTTTATTCTTACTTTTAGGCGGAAAGAAGAGATAGTAAATTTGTTCATTAGCACAAGGTTAGGTTGAACATCCTATAAATTAGCCGCAATAATCTAAAAATTCTCAATTCTCCCAGCAATTGATATTTCTAATTTCTCCCCAAGAACGTAACTCTACCGTTACCCTAATCACAAATCTTTTCCACCCCAATTATTGATCATGTTCATCGTCTTACTTCACTTCGCTTAACACTAGATTTACGGAAGCCGTCAAATTGACGGATTCCGACTTGTTTTATAAACATTTCGCAAATTTACAGAGCAGCTGTACAGTATATATTTCACGTATATTTTATAACACAGTCATGACTTAACGAATTACCGCCTTTCCCGCTTGATCCCTCTTTTACCAAAGATCTTATTTAACACGTTGAACGCCGCCGGTATTTCGTTAGCTTCATCATTTCTACTGAAGTGAAACTTTATTTATTAAAATCACATCTTTATAAAGCAGAAACCTCAAAGATACAGATGGATATATATTCAGCAGAATTTTATCTTTTTAACGCTAATATTTAAATATCGAATATATTACAAAATTCGTAAATGTTGCAATTTAAAAATCATATGAAATTTCATTGAATTCAATAGCGCCGGTCACCGGTGACCCCCATGGCAGTCAACGTGTTAATATATTGCAATATAACAGATTTCGCGCCCGTAAATCTAGTGTTAATCTACCATAATTCCTAGAACTCCGTCAAATCCATGTACACATTCCCATGTGGTATAGTCGCAGTTGGAAAGTTGGTAGAAATCAGTGTGGCATAAAATGCCCAAGGATCCTCGAGTTCAGCGCGACCTAAGATCACGTAGGGTCGAGAGGATTGACGTATATTTTCTAGCAAATACGTCGTTTATTCCGCGAAAGCAACCTCGTCTATATTAGGATCACGTTGTACACCCTCGGTGGACACGAAGCAGGACAATATCGATTCGCTGGTCGATCGATGTCGACTAATATGCGTGACGTCAAATTGGTCGTGGATCGACGCCTGTCCCGTAGCCAGGGGACGTTAGAGGGGCTGCAGGAAAGGGCGTCTCTCGAGCACGCGCAAATTGCAGGATCGATAACATGCGGAATGAGTCGGCGGACCCTGGAGCAGACCGTGCGAAAGAGAAAGGTAGACCTGGGCGGAAACGAGGAGAGACAAAGAGGCTGGGAGAAGTGTCGAGATAGGAAAATTTTAGACCGGTCATTCTCGTTGCTGCTTCACTTTTTTCGACTTCGTGTAATAGTATTTTGTGCAGGAGCTATTGTTTTAGGTGGGATGCGAGTCACTGTGATTATGATGTAGGAATTGGATGATTCGGGGACTGAGTCCCAGTCTTTACCTTCTGATGAACCACAGCCCCATTAGCGGCTATCGGTTCGACTAAGAGCTAGTGTTTTAGGTGGGTTATAAATCGTTGAGGTGATGATATAGGAAATGATTGTTTAGGAAATATTTGTCCGAGGTGATAGGGGAGGATTTTAACTCTGGTACAGTGGTTGAGAGCCTGAGTCTTCACCTCTTTACATATGAAAACACCTGATGGAATATTTCTATTTAATGGTTTTATTTAGTTAAAGATATAATAATTTTAAGCTGGTTTAAATATAAGTGAAAAAATAAGAATATAAAATAACGAATGATCTGCACTGTGACTTTGGAAGTGAGGACGAAGTTCTACAGCACGAGGAACGGCTCTGCTTTCCTATAAACAAATCTTAAAGCCGCCGCTATCACTTCCTCATACAGCCGTCGAGCGTTACATCTTTGCACTTCAACAGCACCATTAGCTGCTATCAGTTCGCGTAGAAGCTACTGTTTTAGGGGGGTTGCGAATCACTGAGACTGTATATATGCAGGAAATATTTGTCAGAAGTGGTGGAGGAGGATTTGAACTGTAATCCACCGATTGAGAGTTTGAGTCTTTAATTCCTTACCAATCTTAGCACCATTAGCTGCTATCGATTCGACTAGAAGCTACTGTTTTAGGTGGGTTGTGAATCATTATAGCCATGATATAGGTAATAATTATTTAGGAAAAATTTCCCAGAGGTGATGGAAGATGATTCGGTAACTGAGTCCCAGCCTTCACCTTCTGATGCACCATAGCCCCATCAGCTGCTATTATTTCGACTGTTCTCGTATACATTTCCGGATGTAACGTGCTATTTGCTAAACGATCATATACACTGATGGGATCAGGTAATTAAGGAACTAGATGAGACATTTCGAGTCCCACGAGACTTCTCTACTGCACCATGTGTTGGTTGAGGAACAGAGAAGAGACTTTAGCCCTTTGCAGTCCTATGTCGAGCTATACTCGACATAGCTTTTCACTTAATTTTATTTTCTAACGATTTAATATCTACTTTTCAAATTCATACTGACTTTGTAATATCGCCTAGATATCCGTCAATATCTATAGTTATTGCTATCATTAAAAGAAATGAATAACCAACGACAGAAAATGTCGTGCAATTAATTTCATTTAGCTCGCTATAAGCTTGACAAAATAATTCGGACCGCAAAGGGTTCGGGAAATTATTGAAATAAGACGAGACAGATATAGAAATATCAGGTAGAAAGATATAAAAATAGGAAGAGGAAAGACAAAAGAAGAAATAGACACGAAGAAACGAAGAGCGATTAAGGCGAGAATGCAGAAGAATGAAAGAAATAGAAGGTGATGGAAATAGTGGAATAGAAAATATTGCAGATGCGAGAAAAATCTACGAGAATTGAAAAAAAATTGAATGAGATGCGTGTAGAGGAATCAAGGGAAGATATACGATAGCGGAGTAATGAGAGAAATACTGAAAGGGATGAGAATACAGAGACAGAGCGGATGCAACGGCACCGACCGGAAGGCGACTTTATTGAGAGGAAGAAAACAAGGAAAACGCAGAAACATGAGAAAGGCAGAAGTACAGGCAGGTCAGAAACCGCAATAAACTTAAAAAGCAGGAGCTCCTTCTGCGTCCTGTGGAAGAATGAAAGGAAAAGCTGGAAAACGCGAGGAGAACAAAGAAGAAAGGTTTCATCGATCGGCGCAGGTGTCCCTCGTGTCCACTCTATTTCCTTCAGCGGGCTTCGGGATCATCGAGTCTCTCATTTTTAGATACACGAGGTGAAACTTAACCCATGATGTTCAGATGTTCACTGATCCGGAAGTAATCGATAATGCTACGTATCCGCTGCTGGCCTCTGCGTTTCCATTTTGCGCGAATGTCCATGACGATTGTGATAACAGCGATAATGCGGATGCAATTTAAAAACGGAGAAATGAAGGAAATAATACGATCGAAGAAAAATATTGGAAATAAAGCGATGAATGGAAAATTTAGAAACGTTGGATATAAAAGAAAAAAACAAGTAAATTCTATTAAAAAAGAAATAACCGCAAAGTTCAAAGGCGCGTTAAAATTGCATCGGAAAACGGATTACGGTTAATAAACAGAATAAGGGCTCGCGGAATTCTTTCCCGTTTCTTTCATCTTTCACTTCCTATTTCTTTCGTCCGGGTGTACAGAGTAGATAAAAAGTCGCTTTACAGTCGAGTAGGAAGCAAGAGACTCTAAAATTGTTGAATGAAATTTCCATGCGAACCTGAGCTTTCAAGGAAAACGACTTTAAGAGTTATGAGAACAGGTGTACAGTTAACTTGTTAATTTTGCGATTCTCGTTCTTAAGACCACTTTTTTTCGTGTTTGTACACAGCTCTGTGACTGGATTTGCATTCATTCAACGAGTATTTCCTGGGTAAAGATGACAAGTAAATAGTAGAAGCTAAACTCGATGATCTTGAGTGTCCACGTAACCGTTTCTTCGCGACTAATTCGTCATTTGTATTAGTCATTTGATAATGAATTTTGCAAATCAACCGTATGAAATACTGAGCGGAAAAAGTACGTAGTTGTCGGTTTCCGAGTGGATTGTACCCTGTTAATTATTAAGGACGAACCTATTGATCTTCTATTACCGGTAGAACGGTGAAATATCAATGACTGATCGAGAAAATGTTATTTTTAAAGGTAACCTTCCGTCTGGCAAATTCTCGGGTGATTATCTTTTATTGAAGATTCGTATTTTTGATAAAAAATAAAATAGTGTTGCTAGAGTTGTCGAATGATTTTGCAGTACTCATTGTTTAAAATAATGATCTTTTTGTGAGCAGAGAAATATATTATTTATTTCTCCTTTGTATAAGGTAATAAAATATTGATCTCTATGAACTCTTGGTCTTCCGACGGTATTCAATTTTTACAGGAATTTTCAAAATGGTTTTTACTCAGGTATGAGCTATAATTTAACGCCTTTTACTTTCTTTTTTAAGACGTTGGCTCAGCTTTTGTCCGCACAGTGAATGGAAAGAGATAGTGTAATAATATATTTTAATATATTCCGAGTGTGCTATTATTTTCTTGTCACTATGGTTGCGCTATTATTATCTGTGACATATTAAAGGCAGGAATATTGTAGGATATACGAAAGGAACGTACGCGCTGTTTAGTTTTTCTTCATAATGAAAATTCAAAAGAAAATTAAGCCTGAAAGTCAGAAAAATGTAAAACTTGGTGCACATTATGTTTTATTCTTAACGCAATTCAATTGCAGAGGGTGATATCATCCCTAGGAAAAAAAATCAAGTTTTTTTCAACAATGAGAAATATCGAAAAGATATTGAATTTGAGTAATTTCACTTTCTGAAATCGAATAATTTAACGAATAAAAAACTGATTAAAAAAATGAATTTAATCGCAGTTTTAGATCATTAAGTTTACTCCAATAATTTCGAAATTAATTATTACAAGAAATCATGGATAAATTGTTATCATTTAATAACTTGAAAACTGAAGAGTTTTGCACACCTTTCTCTCGGTATACCCGGTGCACATATTACCATTGCTTTCTTGCACTTTGTGTAATTCCTTCGCCACTTTGAATATTCAGTGTCATTCAATATCTACCTCGTCAACCTCGTTACCCCAATTGTGTATTATTTCTCAGCTTTCCCACTTGATTAGCGAAGGGAAATTAGAAAGGTGCGGAGGGAAAGAGAGAAAGAAAGAGACAGTAGATTTGTCGATTATCACAAGGTCCCGTTGCAGCTGGTCTTCCGTTTCTTCAGGTTTCATGCGAATACTTCAAAAGGTAATAAAGTATTGTTCTCGATGCCTTGACTTATCCTTTTGGGGACAGTAATCCTTTTTTGTACGGATTTCCTTTATTATCGTATATGGCGAAGAAAACAACTGTGTGCCGATGAAAACGGTGGAAATTCAAAGTTATTTTATGCAGGATACAGTCGTGTAATTAATTTTAACACAAACTATGAAAATGGTCTAGATGATTGGTTCCGAAGTCTTTCTAAATATTGGTAAAAGTTTGAAAGCTGTTACGTTTTCATTTTTCCACCTCTATCTTGTAGATTTCGAGGAATTAAATCGACCAAGTTTTTGCCATCTTCATTTCTTTTCTTCTCAGATATTCATTTGATATTTTTCAATTAATTTAAATTAAGCGTCGGCAGATCTGCCGTTAAATTGGAGTTGTGAGTTAAAAACGAGAGATTTCTGATAAGCACAGTTCAATTTATAGTGATCTTGAAATCTTTGAAACGATTCCCTTTTGCTTAAAATGAATATTTTGTACGATGCACCGCTCAAAACTGTTTAATTATTCCTAATAATGCTTTTGTTTATCTTCAATTATTTCAAAGTTACGGCTGTCCCTCGAAAGTGGGACACCGCGCAGTCTATCTATCAGAAAACTCTTCACAATTTCGCATTAATTAATATATTGATGAAGCAAGTCGGCATAGTCTACTCTCTCAGGTCTAAACGACATTTTTTGCTTAATTGCCTGGGCAGCTATGTAAATAATTTAAGCAATAAACATTAATTTCCATAAAACTACAGCGCAGCAAGTGTTGCATTATCTCTGGCAATGTATAGAGTCAACTGTTCTGCACAACAGTAACATATTTTCAATGAATTCTGCAATAATTAAGGGGTTAATCTTGGATTTTAATGGTTGAGAATTTATTTTTCTACCAATGTTCGATTTTAATTCATATATTTCCCTCAAAGATACAAAATATATTGTTGCTGCATAGATTTTCTTTAAGAATGACTTAATATCCGTCACAGTGTCTGCATACTTGTTCAACGAGTTAGAAAAAGTTTTATTGTGCCAGTTTCTTTTAATTAATCTCTGTGTCTTTATCTTATCCGAAGAATGGAGATTTGTTTACGCGTAAAACGTGGAGAGGCGAAAGGTTTTCATTGATTAGAAATTACGTTCTTCAAGTTATCCAGACGTTTTAATTCTCTCTTCTGTTGGCTAACGTTACGTAGTAGAAATATGAATTAATTAGACGTGCGGAGGAATTCTATTACCGTAATATTAATATACACGCTATCCTGCATCGATATGTTCTCTTTCATACAAGATTTTCTGGATTCCATTATATTATTTCATCGCCTCGTATTTCTTCCATAAGTTAATTAATTTCAACCGTGATTACCGGACAAATAAAAATTACACTTTAATCAATTATTTAGTGCGTCTTATTAATTTCACAGGCTATGCTACATTTGTTACTGTAAGCCGGCAGAAACTTGAAATTGTAATTAAAATAATCCACCCACTGAAATTGTAAGGAAGCTTCGAAAATTAGAACAAAAGTTTATATCATATTTTACTTGTTAATTGGACATTAATACGACTATCTTTTAACTAACATAAGAATTAATTTGCATCTATGATCGTTACAGCGTTAAAGTCTTAAACTCCGAATTAGAGGACCTGAGTTTAAATTTTCATTTTTTTTTTAATTTAAAAAAAAACATTTTCCCTTTAGTTTACTTAGTTGCAACTACAAACAGCCAAATATCATGCGGTGAAAGTTAATTTGAATTGTAAATCGAAATTATTTAAGGTAAAATTTTATCACTTTCGTTAGGTCAAAGAGCAGAAGATTTTAGATGAAACAGCCGCTGATTGCCGACTCATTGTACACAAAATCACAAAAGAAATTATAGAGTAAATGGTTAACCCTTGCGGTCCGAATTATTTTGTCAATTTCATATTGAGCTAAATGAAATTAATTTCATATTTTCCATCGCTGATTATTCATGTTTTGATAGCAATAAGTGTAGGTATTGCCGGATATTTAGGTGATGCTACAAAATCATTATGAAATTGGAAAGTCGATATTGAATCGTTAGAAAGAAAAATGGAGTGAAAAGCTGTGTCGAGTATAGCTCGACATAAGACTGCAAAGGGTTAAAAGCCACAACTGATCGATTAAGTACTATAAACTTGTACGGATTACACGATAAACTATTAATTACCCTGCAGCGCGTAGCAGGTGCACGTGGGTCGTTTATTCCGAGCATCTTCCCGCTAGAAACTTATGGTGCATCACTCATATATGTCTTCCTACGATGAGAAACCTTATATCTCGTATACGTGATACCCGTTGGCTGGTGTGTTAAGGTAAATGGAAAAAGAATAGTTAAAGAGAACAGGAAGAGATCGTTGTCTCCGTATACGCGGAATATAAGTACATCGCTTTAATGACCCTTGATGCGTTGAGTTCATGGGAGCATAAAAGTCGAAGGAAGAAACTGAGAAGAAAGGGCCATCACGACGATGATCACATCACTGACGAATACTCTGGGTTTGGGAACGAATCCGAGATTTTTGGAGGTGACCTGAACCTTGTAGGCTGAAGGGTTTCGCATTTATGTAAAACTCTGGGTAATTAGTGAAATAACTGTAATAATCAGCGACTGAAATCGAAAAGAGAGGAAGTGTTGGGATAAGTGAATTATGAGACTGCGGTGACAATGAGTTGTAATAGCTTTGAAATTAATGTTGCCAATTTTTTCTTGCGATCTATGTATTTATAATTAATTTATATAAAGTTGCTGAAAACTGGCCAAGTATACCTTTTAACTGTGAGGATAATAAAAAGAAGGGAAAAAATGATGAAAGTATGAAGAGGATGCAGATCCTTCTAATATATTCATCGGTCTTGAAAATGCAATATCTAAAGTTGCAAATACTTCAGAAAAATAACCATGTACATCCCGAAGTGAAAAACTACAAGCAAGAAACTGAATCCACCGGAAAGTCCGATTCTATATAATTTATGAAATTAACCTTTGATCGATTGAAATTTCACTCCATCATTTACGCTCGTGATTGAAAATAAACGGAAACATAACAAATGGTTCAGTTCAATCATGGGTTTATACAGAAGGAACGGCGCTATAAAC
Source organism: Cerceris ruficornis (assembly GCA_963989415.1). NCBI lineage: Eukaryota > Metazoa > Arthropoda > Insecta > Hymenoptera > Crabronidae > Cerceris > Cerceris ruficornis. The sequence goes on from OZ022523.1 coordinate 10,445,753, forward strand.
TTAGTAAAAAAATTGAAATTTTGCTTTAAACTTTCTCCACGTGCCCTCATCGGATTACCGTGTTAAGACGCAGTATCGCTTAAATCCGTTTAAACCGTCGATCAAAGACCGATCAATCAGGTAACTAGGCTAATAGAGATAAGTGAGAAAAAAGAATCTGCAACGCAATGCGATCATCTGTTCCCTATGTTTATGTAGTTCAGAGTGAAAGGCATTCGAATTGTTGGCCGTCATTTTGAAGGAAACCGATCGTATCTTCCGGCATGTTTCGTTTTATTTCTTTCGGCTACGAGCCAGCCACCGCGGCATTTGAATGCTACGAAACAAAACTCACAATGCAAGGCGATAATTTGCAACGTACTATCACGTGGAGGCAGGTGAATAGAGACGAACGACCGACTTAAGGCCTTTCACCCCGGCACAACTCTGCCTGACTTTCAATCTCTTTCCCACGTATTCAACCTGTGGCCCCTATTGTATCAACGAGTACAGGACTATCTACCCTATGTTATAAACAGTTGCCAGTGAAATGTCAACGTCGAGAAGTACACGAAGTGTGTCAGAAAGTGTGGGCGCAAATTCAAGTATGGATTTGGAGTAGTGGGGTAAGAAAAAATGAGGGAGGCTGTGGTAGCTACGGAGTTGCAGACTTAGACTTCTAATTAATATTAATGGGGCTGAGTTTCAATCACGTTAGATTTGAGAGATTTTTTTTGCGATATTATATCCTCGATGATTTGAAAGATTTGTAAAATTGTAGGGCACAATTTAAGTATGTATTTGGAGTAGTGGGGTAAGAAAGTGGAGCTCTGTCTAATTAACATTAACATTAATGGAGCTGAGTTCCAATCGCGTTAGATTTGAGAGATTTTTTTATGCGATATTATATTCTGGATGATTTGAAAGATTTGTAAAATTGTGGAGCACAATTTAAGTATGTATTTAGAGTAGCTGTATAAGAAAAAATGAGGGAGGCTGTGGTCGCTACGGAGTTGCAGACTTAGACTTCTAATTAATATTAATGGGGCTGAGTTTGAATCACGTTAGGTTTTAGAATTTTCTTTCATGCGATATGTATATCATGGTTTGAATTATTTGAAAGACGTAAAAAATTGTAGGGTGTAGGTGAAACGACAGTAGGTCATAGGCAATGGTTGAAAGTTGAAAACTGAAAAAGAAAGAAAGGAAATATGAGTACCGTACTTACTACCGTAATTCTGTGATAGATCGCTCATTAGAAATAAATTTGCACATGTAACGGTATTAGTAGATTGTGTAATTGCAGAAGTAGCTGATAGGATATTCAAAGGCGTGTATTTAAGCACGATAGCAAGCTTTTTTGTATATTTTCTGACGCTATAGGTACAATATTTAATTATTTCTGTGGCAAATTCACTTTTAAAATTATAGCTTTATTTTACGGCACACCGTATATAAGCTTTGAAATGTGCACAGACGATTTCTGTATGCTGAAAAAGAGTGTTCAGCAAATTCATTGTGAGAATAAACGTGAGAAAAGATGTGCTACCAGGCATTATTGTATTGTGATTACTGACAGTGGTAGCAATGTCTAATGAATGTAATTTTTTTTAAAGATGATAATTTCCGTTGTTCTTGATGTATCAATTTTGATACTCACATCTCATAAAGATTTGAAATTGAAAAGAGGTGCGGATACGTTGCTTAAGCAATTTCTATTCTATTAATTTAATTAATTTTCTTTTTTCTTTTTAGAAATAAGGCGATTGCAGATTATCTCAGCACCAATGGCTATCAAGATGCACTGGAGGCATTCAAGAAGGAAGCTGATATGCCGGGAGAAGTGGAAAGAAAGTATGGGGGTCTTCTTGAGAAGAAATGGACCTCAGTGATACGATTGCAGAAGAAGGTGAGATATTTGAAAAGAGAGATATTTTAAAAAGAATTTGTATACACAATAATATTCTATATAACATTCAAGGTAATGGAATTGGAATCCAAACTTTCCGAAGCAGAAAAAGAATTTATCGAAGGGGCGCCAACGCGTAGTAAAAGATCACCGTCTGAATGGATACCAAGGCCGCCAGAGAAATTCAGTCTTACTGGACACAGATCTCCCATAAACAGAGTTATTTTCCATCCAGTTTTTAGTCTTATAGTATCTGCAAGTGAAGATGCCACCATAAAGGTAAGAAGTATACTTTAACAGAACGAACGGCATTTATTTTAAACCATAGAAAGTACTTTATGCTCTTCGTTTTCCTAAGGTGTGGGACTTTGAAAGTGGTGAATTCGAAAGGACATTAAAAGGGCACACCGATAGCGTACAAGACGTTTCATTCGATGTCTCCGGAAAACTTTTAGTCTCCTGCAGTGCAGACATGTCAATCAAATTATGGGATTTTCATCAATCATTTGCCTGCGTTAAAACTATGCATGGACATGATCACAGTGTCAGCTCTGTTGCATTTGTGCCACAAGGCGATTTTGTAGTGAGCGCCTCTAGGGATAAGACCATTAAAATCTGGGAAGTGGCAACAGGGTACTGTATCAAAACATTGACAGGACACAGAGAATGGGTAAGAATGGCGAGAGTTAGTCCTTGTGGTGAACTAATTGCTAGTTGCTCAAACGACCAAACTGTACGAATCTGGCACGTAGCAACGAAGGAAACAAAGGTATATTTTGCGAAGTTATCGAAAAGAATACAGTCTGTGTAGAAACTCATTGTATTATAGTAAGTAAATATTTGAATTTGAAAGGTTGAACTCAGAGATCATGACCACGTGGTGGAATGTATCGCATGGGCACCGGATAGCGCAAAAGCATCAATTAATGCTGCTGCAGGAGCAGATAACAAAGGGGCCCATGAGGGACCTTTCCTTGCATCGGGCTCGCGAGATAAGGTAATACGTGTTTGGGATGTCGGTGCTGGCGTTTGCCTATTTACCCTTCTTGGACATGACAACTGGGTACGTGGCATCGTCTTCCATCCTGGTGGCAAGTTTATCGTCAGTGCTTCTGACGATAAAACACTGCGAGTCTGGGACACGCGTAACAAAAGAGCGATGAAAACCCTTGAAGCGCATGTTCACTTTTGCACCTCTGTTGGTAAGTAACATTACAATTTTTTCGTAATTTCAGTTGTAAGCGATGTGGTAAGGATACTGAGTGTAATAAGCTTGAAATATTTAGATTTTCTTCCCTTAATGCTGAAACAAGATCTTACTGTTTTACTTAGTCTTTTCTTTCTTTTTTTTTTTAAATGATTTATAAACCTTGTACACTTTTTAGATTTTCACAAGAGCCATCCTTACGTGGTTACTGGTAGTGTTGATCAAACGGTGAAAATCTGGGAGTGCCGCTAGTCACCGAATTTTAGAGTTTCGTTGAAACTTCATTAAGAAGGATAATGAAAAACAAGACGAACGCGCGTCTAAATTGATGGAAACGGCCGAAAGAGTAAGCTGCTACAAAAGCTATCGTAAATACTATTATTATTAATATTATTATTATACACACGTAAACACTTATGGATAAGAGCTCTTTAATTAATTTATAATAAAGTATATTTAGTAATTATTAATAATATATATCGTTTTACGGTAATGAACTGCACTATTCGAGGAGAGTGACTCAGAATCATCGAAAAACTTGTTAAGCGAGGAGGATATTGCCATATTTCCTTAGTGTTCTCTTCATAATATGAGGTATAAACTTTTAACGAAAGAAACAGAAAAAAAAGAAATTGGTTTCCTACGGTAGATATACAACTATACATACGATTCTGTATATATTTGCCTTTGAGTAAGAATTTCCGCATTAATGAAGTAAGTTGTGTAATTCAGTGCTTTCCTTTTCCTTTTATTAGAAATCAAATTAATCGGATATATTAAGAAACAGATGTTAGAATTTAGGGAAAGAGTCCAGCTCCGAGAATATATCATCCTCCTTGATTATATTTTTAAATGTTTCGGCTGATCTCAGATCTTTTCAATGGTGGCGAGAATTTCGGCTGTGGCGTCACCTTTTGGAACAACGGTAATTGCTTCATTATCATTTCACCTAAGCTCTCCTCGAATGTTCTTGGCAATTTAAACAGAAAGAAATGATGCTGCTCCTTCTTTACTCATATATACGGAAAAAAATGCAGCATCGTTACAATGCTAAGTGCAATGTACTGAGCGTCAATAATTTATCTAACGCTGGTTGACGAGTACTGTAGTAGGTAGTATATTGTCGTACCCTGCTGCAAGTCCTCACACGAATAAAAATTCGTTATACTAGATATTCAATGTACAATGAGTGAAACGTTGATAATGGACAAGTACTCTCGTACACTTCGTTGATCAAATCATAGAAACACGACGGAAGTTCTTTTCATTCAAGCTTTCTGTTACATTTGATCTGTTTAAAAAAAAAACTTTGTCCCACAAGACATGTCCATTTACAGCGTTTGATTTACATTCTACATATATCTATGTATGCGTGTATCATTAACACCGTCAAGACACAGGACTATCTGAATTATTCCCCTTAAGTCCAAAAATGTCATAGACAAAATTGGCCAGAGGCTTGGTGAAAGTAAAGCAAAACGTTCGGATATTGCGTTTTTCTTGGAAGAAAGGTACCGAAGCAGCAGTCACTCGATTAAACTACAAGTGTGCTCAAAGCAAAAAATGAGAACGGAAGAGAAGGCTTTCGCCAGTACTTGGCGTCCAGTCTACGTGCATTATTATTAATAATACTAAAATAGGGACAGCCGAACAGAGTGTGCGAAACGTAAGAAAAAGTGAAAAAAAGAAAAGAAGCATTCGAATCGAGCTGAATCGAAACTATTAAATGTATCACATACTTGTATGGAAATTTGAAGGCATATAATTCATTGCGTGGGTTCCAAGATGAGAGGTACTAGTTGTATTCTTAGTTCTAACTACTATTAGCGGTAGTGCAGACATAACGTAGACGAAAGAAAATAAGGGAATAACCGGGTTACGAGTGAACGATTGATCGACACGCGACTGGTACACATTTTAAAGCATCGTTAAACACATACCTACACGCGTGCATAAACGTGCAATTTGCAGATCATTTACGATAATGCTTAATTAAGGGTGATTTTTCAAACAGTACACTATTGTCTGCTACATTTTCCTACTGTTTCTCCCCGTTGTTCAACCTTAAACCCTCCAGATACACCTCCGAAACATCTCTCAATTAATGTGGTACTAAATTATTTTGATGAATAATAAACGAAGTTATCACTGAGTCGTGAAATCGTTCTGCTATATTACCTGTATTTCACATCATTCTTGGGAGCATCGTATACCGTCTTTTTGCCATTTTATTTGACTCATTAGCGATATACTTCATAGTTTATACAATAGAATTTCTATCGTATTGTCAGATGATGTTCTCGTTATTTTCTAAATATACACAAATACATCGATAATATACGTAATGATATTGCACGAAAATTTTACAGGGATGAGTTATATATATATATATACATATATATTTTTCGTGCAAGACTATCATGTTCCCCAAAACTTTGAATAGTTACAACTCTACGTTCGTCTACTCAATTTTCCCAAATTTTCGTTTTACTAGCATTTTTATGATAGTAAATGTACAAACAGATTTTAGTTCTTGAAATTGGAATGTACCAGGGCCTGGTGCATGTGTGTCCAATTTCCGTGGCAAGTCTTACGATGTCCTTGTAGGACTTGAAATTTGCATAAACTTGTAGAAACTTATAATGTAGCTCGCAGATCCTAACGTTACGTTAATATAGTGTAAAATTTAATGTAGTGTATAATTTAATTTTGCTGAACTGCAAGAAAATGACGGATCGAGAAGAGTATATGCGTTACTGTTTCTGCAATGAGTCAAGCGTTCGACTTAAGTCGTTATTCTGCAGAACGTGCATGACAGTATTTTACATTATAATAGAGAAAGGAAGATGCTAACAGTATATTATTGTAATTAAGCAAACAAATTAAATACGCGTACCGGACACATTCGATGTTCGTGTTTATACGTAGGTGACGTAATAAAAGTTATGTCGTAGCTGCTTTTCATAATTTCGTCGCACTTGCTTCAATGAGTTTCGCTTCTTCTACCTACCTTCAAAACAATTACAACATCACACATACGTAAATCAATATTCATTAAGACTGTTTAAACTGATTATCATTTATTTCTAATGCAAAAAAAATCATAAGATATTAACAAACTTAACTTCTACCATGTATGATAGTCGAGTTGTCTTCATTTAAAAGAAAATTAATCATTATATAAATAATCTCTTTTATAATAATGCAAACAATGCGAATGTTTTATAGATCACTAAAATATTCAAATCTTCATCGTAGTGGAACTGTTATATTTGAAAACGTAAATTATTCATCTGAAAGATTTCTGATAAAGGAAAAATGAAATTTTGTATCCGTCTGTTATTAATTTATTCATATTTCTAAAATAGCAATGTAAACAGTAATTACAGTATATAGAAATCAGAACAAAAAAAGTAAGAAATTTATTCGCAAGGGAATCGAATACCAAGAACCGTTTCCTATTATCTTTGCTTATTTAATTTATAAAGGAAACATTTTAAAGTTGTCTCCTATAAAAGAAAATAGTAGCTTAGCATAGTAGTTTAACAATAGAACTACCGATGTTATATCTCTGAGATTTAAATATACAATTAAGTACTTTGGAAAAACAGAAATGAAGAGGTGCAAGAAATGATCAATTAAATAATTCAAATTTTATAAGATACAAATGAAATATTTATCTCGTGGCTCCCCTATCAAAGTTGTGGAATTTGTAGGAAAAATTGGGAACCGGTCGTTTTGATAGCTTTGGTAGTTTTAGTGTTAATGTTTAAAAAAAAATTAACATAGTTCGCATCGACAAATGCGAAACATTTTAAATATCACAAATACCTAACTTACCGACACGACGATATTTAAAATCTAACTTTACCCGTGGTTCGTTTACATCGTAAATCACGTCGTGATACATGTGCAATGATAGTCGTATGCTGGTCACGACTTTGAGCGTGGTTTCATTTAAAGAGAGGAAACCTAATTTCAAGTAAGAAATTCAATGTTTTTGTACTTGTCCAAAGCATTTTGAAATAGATTAATTGTTTGAAAAAAAAAGAAAAACATAAGCGATCAACATGATGGGTTAGTATAGTATATGTCGTATCGGGTTACACATTCGTTCGGGGAAGCTGCGCTTGGATATCTACAGATTTTTTTTTTACTCAATAAATTATTTAATTAATGATGACGGATGACCAGCAAATGCCTTTGACTTTACCTGACACGCAAAATGCTGAATCGATATGTCTGACACAATCGCAAGATTTACCATTATCGCAGCAGAAAACAATGGTTTGGGGAAGACTATGCCCAATTAAATTGCCGTTCAAAACGATTGGTAAGCTTTTGAATATTTAATATTTATATTACTGGACCCATTAGTGTTTTCCATTCTTTTAATTATTTTTCTATTTATTTTTAAAGGCATTTCATAGAAGTAATTTATTGTTCGTAGAGTGTTGGAAGAATTTTATTTACGAATTTCGGAACTTATAATTTTTAACTGTTATTTATTATTTAAACAGATATGGTAAAAAATGAATATACTCTTGGACGCTCCGAAAGCTGTGATATTTGTGTAACTAAAACTGAATTAAAACCAAAATGGCTCAGTGTAATGAGTAAAGTGCATTTTAAAATTATTAGAGAATATATTAGTGGTATTACTAACGATGCTGTAGTATATTTAGAAGATTTAAGTCAGAATGGGACTTTCGTTAATAAAGAAAGGGTCGGACGTGGTAACAGAGTCGTACTTGAAAGTAACGACATAATATCTTTAGCACAGCCCATTGTTACAGGTAAGTACTTCTCATATTTTGCGGTATAGATAAGTAATATATATTTTCTACTATTAAAATATTAAGATGTTAATTACTTCTTTATATTTAAAATCCTATTCATTGGAATTATATTGTCTATGTATTATATAATTGTAATGACACTATTTGTTTATATTTTTTCATTTACAACAGTTTATGTATTCATGAGTACCACTGCATTTGAAAGCAATGATTTGCCTCTGGAACTTAAAAGCAAATATGCTGTTTCACGTAAGCTAGGGTCTGGTGCATGTGGAGAGGTAAAAATGGTTTTCTCAAAGATCGGTTGCAACAAATTTGCTATGAAAACCATAATGAAAATGAGTATTACGACGAATGGACAGAAACATCCATTAAATGATCCCGACAAGATTATGAACGAAGTAAAAATTTTAAAAGCCTTAAAACATGTAAGATGAATCATACTGCAACCCTTTTGAATTACCAATAAATGTATAATTATAAATACTTTTCTTTTAGCCGTGTATCATCCGAATGGAAGAAATTGTTGACACACCAAAAGCAGTGTACATAGTATTAGAGCTAATGGAGGGTGGAGAACTTTTTGAAAGAATAAAAAGTAGGGGTAGATTGTCTGAGAAATTCGCCAAATTGATATTTTATCAAGTTGTGCTTGCCGTTAGTTATCTACATGACTGTGGTATCACTCATAGGGATTTAAAGGTAGCTTTAAAATGTCACATACATTCGGATATATGTCTATATTTTATTTAGTTTAAAAATATTTGTTGACCATTTCTAGCCAGAGAATATTTTGTTAGCCAGTAACTCTGATGTTACATTGGCTAAAGTATCAGATTTTGGTTTATCTAAATTGGTTGATGCTCAAACAATGATGAAAACCTTTTGTGGAACTCCTATGTACGTTGCTCCAGAAATATTGTCAACTATTGGACGTGGTTCTTATACGAATCAAGTACGTTTAACATTTGCATTATAATAACGCGGTTACAAATTAAAATCGTATGTTTATTATATTCTTCGTTTTATTAGGTAGATGTGTGGAGTTTGGGAGTGATATTATATGCCTGTTTAAGTGGTACAGTTCCATTCAACTGCCATAATAAAAACATTAGCTTGCAGGATCAGATAAAAAGGGGTTACTATCATTTCCCTGAATCAAGATTCGGGCATGTCTCGGACAAAGCTATAGATTTGGTATTAATTTAATGTTAAAATTTCAATTATTAATCATAGATAACTGATATTAATAATTTAGAAATTCGTGCGAGATAGTAAACGGTATTATTATTTTAGATAAAGCGTATGATGACTGTAAATCCGAAAAAACGGATTACTATAAAACAAGTTATTTTGCATCCATGGTTGAAAGATCGGGAACTTTATGAGACAATGGACACTATATTTTCTAGAGAGAATAATGAGAATATAGCACCGCAAAATCTCTGCAGTAATAATACAAAAAGTGATCCTTGTAGGAGTATACATAAACGTGCTAAATTGGAGTTATAAATACCTATATGTACATATACACACAAATTCGAGTCATAGATATCTATATATACACGTACACAAATAAATAGTACAAAACTGAGGAAACTTCCCTTTGGAATAGAGTTAACGATGGATAAGATATTTTCTTCTTGTTTGCTCCAGTGAGAAAGTTAATATGTTTGTAGGTTTATATGCCCTTTCGTTTGAATCATCTAAGTCTTAATTGGTTAATGTTATTAAAATATATTCTTTTATACGTAAATTGTGGTATCCAATAATTTATTAAACAAATGAACTTAAGTTAATGTTAAATCAAAATTATAACGACTCCCAGTTAATGTACTCGTGCGAGAAGACTAAGGACAGTATTTAACGTGTTAAGTTTATGCCATTGTACAGGAAAAATGAAAGTACAAATCGAGATTCATTGTGATAATAGAAAAATAATTTGACATGAGATGTATGCACACATGTCGAATGTTATTAAATAAGAAAGAGCAACTTCTAGGATTACCAATGTATTTTTATATGTATACGATAATTAAAACGTTGTTAATTACATGACTTTACCTGCTTACCTTGCGATGGATCTATGCTTTTTCGTCGTGATCTAAAAATTCTCTGTTTCCGAGACAACCTTTGTTTATGTATCTATATGCACGATTTGTTATTTTAACGGAAACAAGATTTAGTATTTAATTAGAAAAACCGCTTTATATACAGCTACAAGCATTCTTAACAACGATGATTTATTAGTCTCATTTTCTTCGTTTCTCTGTTCATTCTTCTCTACATTGAAATATGTCTTCACCCTGACAGGGATTCGGCAATGGAGTTTCCATCTCCGGTCGGTCCTTTTTAGCAAGTCCTGCTAATAATCTTTTGATTTGAGCAATCGCTTTTCCAGGATTCAAACCCTTGAAGAAATGCGCATCACAGATGTAGGAAAGTAAATAATTTTTTCAAAGTTAACTTCGTTAAAAGTAAAAAAGTAAAATGTCAGTTTCTAAATGACATTCAGTAGTTTATACCTTTGGACAAGTTTTTGTACAATTGAAAATGGTATGACATCGATATACGGAATAAAAGTCACGTAATTTTGCAAGCCTTTCCTTGTGCTCCATATCACGTGAATCTATTATCCATCTGTAAGCCTACATAAACAAAGATATATAAAACATAATATGGTTGATTATTAATACTGGCATATAGATTAGAGAATAATAAGATATCGATGTATAGGAACATTAAAGAAACCGAAGAAAATTTTATTCGTACAATTACATCTATATGCGCGTTAAAACTTATTTGGAAATTCTGTACCGATAAAAATTATATTACATAATACATATAGAATTAATCTTCATTCGTTCTTAGAGTCCTTTTTGGCACAAATAGAAATTTAATTTGATTCAAATCAAGACAAATTGTATGTACACATCGAATACATATTCTCAGTAAAGTTATAAAGAATAGATTACGGGTTAGAAAAGACTCCAGAGACTTTAGAGTGATTTATTTTAAGCGAATGAAGATTAATTTTCTTCTGTTTGTACCTGTAAAAGTGCTGCAGGACCTAAAAATTTATCGCCGAGCCACCAATATGGCGGACAGGAAAAAGTACAGCATCCGCAAAGTATACACTCGTAGAAACCATCGATTTTGTTTCTGTCTTTTGGACTCTGCAAAATTTGGCGCATACCAAGGAAACTATCTTCTCCAGGGCGTTTTAAAAAGGGATCGGTCTTTTTGTATTGCCCAAGGAATTGTTCCATATCGGTTATAAGATCTCTGATAACGTAGGAGTGCGGCAATGGATATACGACTAAGGGTTTCGAAGATTCTTTTACTTTTCTAGAGACACAATGAAGCGTTATCGTTATAATTTTGTATCCAAAAGATACTTCAATTTAGAGACTTATTTCTAACATTTTTTTAAGTCTTTAACAACAAACTCATTGCAGAATAATTAGAAGAGAGAAATGAGTGGGGCAAAAGTTTCTTCGTATTGTAGTAAAAGTGAAACAAGCTTTTGGCTGGAAATTACAGGAATTGTACGGTGATAATTATACTTAAAAAGTTGCAAAAGTAGACACCGTAAAAGGGCGCACATAAACTTGACTAAACTTCATTTAAAATATGAGAAAAACTTGTGTCACTTTTGCGCTAAAATGCGAAGAAGCTTTTTCCCCCATTCAATATAATAGATTACATTCCGAAAATAATATCTGAATAAAGGAGATTCTGATCAATTGTTCTGAATAATCATAGTTTTATATGATTTCTATAAAAAAGAACTAAATTTGCACATTACGTGATGCAAGCCAAGGTATTAACGCCATCGATATTCATCGAACAACTTCCGCAAATGCCTTCGCGACATGATCTCCGAAAGGACAACGTGGGGTCGTGTTGTGCTTTTATTAAAGTCAAAACATCCAGCACCATGGTGCCACATTTATTTAGATCTACGTTGAACTGCTGCATATATGGCTTTACATCCGGTTTTTCGGGATTCCATCGATATACTCGAACGGTTCGCACACGCGGTTTTTCTTTCGGCTTCTATTGCAAAAATTTGTCAGTTACAATCTAATCATCGGCTGTTACACTTTCCTTATTACAATGTAATCATTAGATGTTACACTTTTCTCATTACAGTGTAATCATTAGCTGTGACAACCTTTTTTATCCATCGACCTGTATCCCTCAGTATGCAATTAATTTTCGTTAATGTTCGCCGATAATAATGAGAAATATAACTTTTATTTGTAATAGAATTTAACTGAATTATATTGTAAAAAGTTCTAGTTGAAATTTAATAACAAAATTTCTGTAAATAGTTGAAAACGTATCTATATTTCTTCGTGTACGATTCATTTTCGTTAATGTTAATCAATAAAACTTAGAAACTCAGAAGAAGAAGGTTTAGCTAAACTATATTGTGAAAAGTTCTAATTAACGATACGTACAAATTAAGTAATAATAGACTGCATGATTTGTGTTAACTAACTTGTGGAGGTGTTTTACATTCTTTCATCCCAGCAGTCTCAGCTTCAACGATAACATTTTTAACTTTCTTTTCGGGGGACACAGCGCTTGTCTTTTTCTCACTGGATAAAAGCCTCGAGTCAAGTCGATGATTCTTTTGACATTTGCTGTGGCAAAGAATTCTATCCAACCAAAATCGACTCACATATCTATTGTAAACGATAAACATATTTGTAAAAGATAATACAACAACCCCCGTAAATTTCACGTGTGACTAATAAAATAGAATATTTTTTCCGATATCTCGGAACATTTCGTTGTGGCCGTAACTTTCTTTGCTGGGATAGAAACAAAATATCGTCGTATCGTGAAACATCGTGATAGTATTGCAAGAGTACCAGCTTCGGGTGATTGGAATCGATTATAATTTAAAGTAATAATTGTAAATATCTTGTCATACATAGACTCAAAGAGCTCTGTTAATTTTAATTATCCTTTGCTTTACAATTTTTTCTTAATACTCATACTTAGTTTTTTAATCGTTGCAATTCTGTGACTGATTAAAAAAACCTCGTTGAAAAGTAAGAATAATCAAGTCCCTTCGTATTTATAACGTGTCGAATATTATATTTGCGCAAATTGAATATTTTTTTATATTAATTTGTATAAAAACATAGTGGGCTTTTAAAGAAGAATAACAAAGCCTCCTCGTATTTAAATTTATATTTGACAAATTGAATATCTTTTTTATATAAGTTTAGATAATTGCAATATACTGCGTTTCTAAAGAGCACTATCAGGTATATAAGGGGTTAATAGGCGTTATACTACTTTCTTTCAAATTTTTTTATTGCTGCACAGAATAAATGTTATAAATCATTTTTATAAGGTAATAATTGTATCGTTGAGATTAAAGATAGAAATTAAATCACGTTGCAACACCGTATATTCTTTCTTCGTAGGTAGTCACTGTCCCTGAGCAACCTTGCTTCTCTTCCACTACGATAGAAACTCATTTACATGTTACAAGATATATTTACACAACGATTAGAACGGCATAAAAGTGTGTTACAAAATATGTATACTCGATATCAAGGATTATTTTGATAAATGTTACAGAATTCCTTCGTTATTTGTAAGCAGTCTACGAAAGAAGAGCGATAGGGGACAAGTGACGCAGATGACCTAACGACCGTCGATTATCTTCGACGTTCAACAAGTCTTTAAATGTTTCATTTGTTCCATACATAAAGAGAATCTTCTATTTCTACAATAATAAACAAGTTGTTCGTAATTTTACACAGGATTTTTATCTTTTAAGATGAATACCGCTTAAGGGTATTAAAATAAATAAATTGATGAAGCTTCATTTATATCGAAATCATATTATTTTTCCGTTTTTGCTTTTTTATAGATCAAATTATAGATTAATATAATAACAGATTTAATATGATTTCGCGTGTTTACTTTTCGACATCAGATTTTCCAACATTTCTACATCTTTTTGCAATACGCAGCGGATATTTTTTAAATGATATATTCTGGAAAAGTTCAGGGATCATCGTACGTGATACGCAGGCTGCGATAGATTGACCCCCGCGAAGAAAATCAGTAAATCATTTAATCGCGAGCAGTGAGTAAAGACAGACTTGTTCTCGTTTCATGACCACCTGTTGCATCACAAACGTGTTCATTTAAACCGGTGTTAATACAGTATACAAAGTTTTCGTATTCTAAGGTATGTCAAGAGAACGTGAATAAGTTTAAAAAGTATATAATAATAAAACTTAAAAACTGGTATTTTTGTAAAAGCAAGAAACTTCGTTAAGACTTATTGATATGTATAATTTCATTAATTAGAGCGAGGTTATAGATACGGAATTTCCATTATTTAATACCTTTTTATATAGTACTTTTATGTATTATAAAATTGATCATCACATTATCATTTTTATTACTGTAATTTATTATCTAATTAATGGTGCATTATAATAAATTTCATACATTAGTTTACATAGGTTGATACGTAATTGTGTTTTAGATAATATGCAGCACAGTGTTTTGGTTATTGGTAGCGGAGGAAGAGAGCATGCTATTACTTGGAAACTCTCGCAGTCCCCGCATGTAAGTACTCTGAATGGCACAAAGTGTTAAATAAAGTGGCTTTTTTATATGTTTGTTAATTTACAAGACTTTTTATTTAAGGTAAACAAAATCTATGTCTCTCCTGGAAACAAAGGAATCTCTTCAGTTAACAAAGTTTCTTTGATAAAGTTAAATGTTAAGGATAACAAGGTATTTCTCATTTTATTATTATCTGTAAGAAAAATCTTTACAAATTAGATTTATTTACTTGTATCTTATTTACACAGGAAGTTGCAACATGGTGCAAAGAAAATGGGATAAATCTCGTTGTAGTTGGGCCAGAAGATTATTTGGCAAATGGCCTGGCAGATGAATTAAAAAATGTAGGAGTAAAATGTTTTGGTCCAGAGAAAAAAGCCGCTAGAATAGAAGCTGATAAAGACTGGGCTAAACAGTTTATGGACAGACACAAAATTCCTACTGCAAGATGGAAAGGTTTTACGAATGCAGAAGAAGCAAAGAAATTTGTCATGAAGTAAACACACATCTTTTTTTATTGGATGAGATTTTAAGAAATCTGCTATACATATAATCATTTATTATAGTGCACCATTTCCAGCACTTGTGGTAAAGGCTGCAGGTTTAGCTGCTGGAAAGGGAGTCGTAGTGGCAAAAGATAAGCAAGAAGCCTGTCAAGCGATAGATGATATTTTAACTGATAAAAAATTCGGAAGTGCAGGAGAGACTGTTGTCGTGGAAGAACATTTAGTAGGAGAAGAAGTTTCTGTTCTTGCATTCACAGATGGTATTGGCTGAAAATTTAAAACAATTTATTATAATATTTAATTGTGATAGAAAGTTTGTAATATCGAGGTTTTCTTATGTGCAGGAAAAACTATTGTACCAATGGCACCTGCACAAGATCACAAAAGAATATTTGATGGAGATGCTGGACCAAATACAGGTGGAATGGGAGCTTATTGTCCTTGCCCATTGTTAAACAAGACAGATTTTCAAACAGTGAAAGCAGATGTTCTGCAGAAAGCTGTTAATGGTCTTAGAGAAGAAAATATTCCGTTTGTCGGTTCGTAACATACACTTTCTAATTCATTAGTAAATAATCTGTACATGTTTTTATAACATAACAATGTAAACGTTTCAGGTGTTTTATATGCTGGGCTAATGTTAACTCCAGATGGTCCCAAGGTTTTGGAATTTAACTGTAGGTTTGGAGATCCTGAAACTCAAGTAGTCTTGCCACTTTTAAGATCAGACCTGTTTATGATTATGAAGGTAATCTGTATTTTGGTAGTATAACTACGAGGATCTTCTTATCTTTAACATTAATTATAATTTAGGCTTGCTGCGAAGGATCTCTGAATGAATCTCAAGTCGAATGGCAGGAAAATGTTTTCGCTGCTGGTGTTATTTTGGCATCTCGCGGATATCCAATGTCGTCATCGAAAGGCCAAGTAATAACAGGCACCGACGGTGTAATGTGTAAACAAGATCACTTTATCTTCCACAGTGGAACCGATATTTCTCCCCAAGGAGAATTATTAACTAATGGCTAGTATTTAACGACGTTACGATCATTTATATATAAAGATATATTTAAACAAAATGTAACATAACTTTCTTATTTTTTTATTAGGAGGAAGAGTTTTAATCACTGTTAGTTTAGCTCCTTCATTGGCTTTAGCAGCTGCTAGAGCAACGCATGCTGCTCAAAGTATATCATTTGAAGGAAAGCAATACAGAACAGATATAGCACATAAAGGAATTGCAAGGTGCGTTATCAATTACGTTGTTTTCAAGGGAACTTCTAATAAAGACATTTTTCTAACAATTAAATTTCCAGGTCGATCCTACATCATGGAAAATTAACGTACAAATGCAGTGGGGTAGACATAGAAGCTGGAGATTCGCTAGTTTCTGCGATTAAGCCGGCTACTTGTTCTACGAAACGTGCCGGTGTATTAGGTTCAATTGGTGGTTTCGGTGGATTATTCGACGTTAAAGCTGCAGGTTACACAGATCCACTACTAGTATCCGGTACCGATGGTGTTGGCACAAAGTTGAAGGTAACTTTTCTGTTATATGAATTTCATTTGCGCACGTAGTAAATATTCTGCATTGTTACATCTTCACAGATAGCTTTCGAATGTAATAAACACGATACCGTTGGAATAGATTTAGTGGCTATGTGTGTAAACGATGTACTTGCACATGGTGCAGAGCCATTGTTTTTCCTTGATTATTTTGCCTGCGGGAAATTGGATGTTAACGTTGCAACTAATGTTATAAGTGGCGTAACAGAAGGCTGCAAAAGAGCTGGATGTTCCTTGGTAAGTGGAAATTTCATAAATTAATCAATTATTACTATCTTTACTTACGAATAAATGTAAGAAAGATAACAAGAATGCGATCTTTAGGTTGGAGGCGAGACCGCTGAAATGCCGGACATGTATTCGAATGGTGAATACGATTTGGCAGGATTTGCAGTAGGCGCTGTGGAAAGAAATAAGCTACTTCCACATATAAATGATATAAAACAGGGTGACGTAATTATCGGACTTCCATCCAGTGGTGTTCACAGTAATGGGTTCAGTCTTGTACGGCGTATTTTGAAGCTAGCAAACAAAACGTATTCTGATGTAGCGCCATTCGCTGAAAATAATAGAACCATTGGTATTACTCTCATTTTATTAGCTGGTAATTAATTTTTATCGATTTTGTTTACTAAGAAATTTAATATTGTAGGCGACGTACTTCTGGAACCGACAAAAATTTATGTCAAGGGAGTTCTTCCGGCTTTGAGAACAAACTTACTAAAAGCATTTGCACACATCACTGGAGGAGGACTTACGGAAAATATACCAAGAGTTCTGCCAAATGGTAAAAATGTAGTATTAGACGCAAACAAATGGAAAGTTCAATCAGTTTTTGGTTGGTTAGCGGCTGTTGGTACGTGAATTAATTGTTAATCGTATATATTTCTCTCTGTATTTATTTTAAGATATTTTTTTTCTTTCCTTATTCATACTGAGTTCAATTTTTGCTACAGGCGGCATAAGTAAAGAAGAAATGTTGAGAACATTCAATTGTGGCATAGGCGCTATTTTAATTTGTTCAGAAGAACACAAAAATGAAGTTTTACATAAACTTCAAGGAGAAAATCCAAAGATTATTGGCTACGTAAATAATCATAGCGGTAAATCTTATTTATTTTCATTATAATAGAATTATTTGTCGCGAGGAATTTTAACTCAAAAATTTATATACTTCAGAAGGCGAAACCAGAGTGATTGTAAATAATTTTGAGGAAGCGTTAGAGTCGGAAATGAAGAGATACGTGCCCGAAATAGTTAAGAACTTAAGTAAACCTTTGAAAAGAGTCGGCGTTCTCATATCTGGCAGCGGGACTAATCTACAATCGTTGATCGATGCAACACGTGATCCAGCACAACACATTGGTGCTGAAATTGTTTTAGTTATTTCTAATAAATCGGGCGTCGAAGGATTAAAACGGGCTGAACGAGCTGGTATTAAGACAGTGGTAATTATTGTTTTAACTTTCAATTTTCATCATTCTGCTATAGCTGCAATATAATTAAATGTTAAAAATTCGGCAACAGGTTCTAAAACACACGGATTATCCCGATCGTGAATCTTTTGATTCATCGATGACCAAGGAATTAGAAGCAGCGGGAGTTGAAATAGTTTGTCTCGCTGGCTTTATGCGCATTTTATCAGATAAATTTGTAAATCGGTGGCGAGGCGCTTTATTAAATGTACATCCTTCGTTATTGCCATCGTTCAAAGGAGCGAATGCTCACAAAGATGTTCTAGCAGCTGGTGCGCGCGTTTCGGGATGTACCGTACATTTTGTTGAGGTATTACACATCTTTCACATTTAGGAAGAAAGTGGTGCAAGAAGATTAATCGAATGATAATTGAAAATCATTATTTACAGATTGATATAGATTCAGGAGCAATAATTGAGCAAGCATCTGTACCTGTATTACCGAATGATACTATTGAAACTCTTCAAGAACGAGTAAAAACTGTTGAACATCGTATGTTTCCACTTGCCTTAAAGCATTTGGCTACTGGAAGGATAAAGTTAAAGGAAGACAATACCATCACATGGAATTATTAACCCATTTGCATCCATAAGCGGAATATTCCGTGGATACCGTATTTGGAGCTACGATGCAAATGAGTTAAGATCTGAACGGTTCTATGATTCGTAGGTTTAAAATATATTTTTAACTTGTTACAGTTTTCTATATTTACAAACAGATAACTTTAAGTGATCTAATCAAAACGAAAATAAATAATTGTTGACTATGTAACTTTTTTATCAAATACTGAAGTTATTATACTAAATATGCTTTTGTACTGGTCGTCAGGTAGGTTGTTCTCAGTATTAGATTTTTTTACAGGCGGCACGGATAGTGCTTCTTTTGCAAGATCGTCGAATTTAATATGAAGCATTTGCTTTTGAAGTATAGGCACTACCAAGTTATACTTATCAATTTTATTATTTAGTTGTTTTACTGTTGGTTCCAAGTCCTTCAGAATTTTTTTCCACGTTGTCTCGTCCATAGGTGTTAATGGAACAGTCCCTACTTTATTACGTGCTTCAGCTAATAACTTCCGTAAATCCTTTGTTTCTTCTCTAATTTCCTTTGATAACTGTATCCATTCTGGTGTAAATCCGTTGTCTATTAATACCTGAATTATAATTTCAGATGAATTCTTATGTAAATTTTTTATCAACAAAGCTTTGATATTGACATTAATACCTCGTTCAGTTTGTGAGTGACAAAATCAACATATGGATTTTGAGCATTTATATTTTCCTTCAAAGGTTTACCCATGCCAGGTAAATCACTAAATTCTCCTTTATTCATTGCCTCTTGGATCAAGTCTTCCACAAGACGATCCATCCCAAAGCGTGTCTTTATGTCTTTTGCACGTTGCTTATCCATTCCAACTAATGTATTACGTTCTTCGGCTTGTATCTTTTTTAATCTGTGTTCCATCACATTATCCACTGCCTTTTGAGCTCTTCCTATCATGTACAATCTTTGCCTCTTACTAGGTGTGCCTACATCCACATTATGTACCAAGTAATGTCGATGCTGTGGTGCTGTATGCTAAATGAGCAAACATGTGAATTAAGCTTCTTAAAAAGTTATAACTATATAATATACATCATACCTTAATATCAAATTGCTCTGCCTCCATTGACTGTTCATCTCTTTCCTTCTGTTCTAGTCTGGCTTTACGAATCTGTCTATAAGCACTCTCAATCTATTGAAAAAATCATTATTAATTACACACAATTAAACGATTTGTTAAGATCAAATATTGCTTGACACCTCAGAGAATCTAACTCCATCCGCTTCTGATGTACCGCTATCTGGATGAAATCGTTTCGCAAGATGAACGAATGCCAATCTTAATGTTTCATCTTCGCAGTTTTCTTCGACTCCCAAAGTTTGATACCATTTCTTTAACAAAATTTTCAGCAAATTAAAATCTGGATTTCAATCACACATTTCATATCTACGACACAAATAACAGAGTTTTATAAACTGATAGCCAAACATCAAGGCTAGGAAGTGTGAACAACATGAATTTATTAAGGAACACTTTTTAACCCTAATTTAATTTGTATTATTATCAAAATTAAGTAAAATCCACACCTTGATCGTAAGTCGATGTGCGAACCTCTTCAAAATCATGAGATCGGAGTACGAAAAGCGGAATAAATGCGCGATGCATTTTTCATGAAGCCGGTTGAAATGTAACATGATTCACGGTAAACGATACGCGATGTTGATCTAAAACACTTTTTATTCGCTAAATTATAATGCAACTTATATACTCCAAATGTCAAATGAAAATGTCAACACGCAATAACTTCTGTATCAGCAGATACATATCATTCTAGATATAGCTACTGATAACTTTAAGTACTGTGGGTGATGAAACATTTATCTTTTAACAAAGCAACATTATGAATTATCATTGCACACTTTGCAAAACCGTGATGCAAATTCTGGTATATTTAAATGAACTGTTAAATATATTCGAATAAATTGCGGCAATTTTTAAAAACATGCGAAAACTGACATGTGCAACCACGTGATCAGTGTTATCAGCTGCTTCTGCACTACAGATTAGAGAGGTGTGCAAAATCACTGACAGTGATATATTAAAATGACCGCAGAATCACAATCACAGCCGTAATTTACCTTCATTCACCATCATTCACGACCTTGATCGTGTTTTTTACCCTGAGCCAATCTGTTCGCTATAATTATAATTTTTTAACTTTAAAAAAATATTTATTAAATACGATTTAATAGCGAATTGCATTGTTATTTGTGATTTGAAAAATCAATAGAAAAAAAAAGAAATGATTTGCTATATTCGTACAGTAGAATTGTAGTTATTTGGTATGTGGTAATAACGAAGAAAATATTATATTTTAAGTTCATTTGAATTTGCCGCCGATGTAGTCCGCTGGTTCTTGGCGCTCTTCCGAAGTAGCGGCAGCACAGTCGTGTTCGAAAATTTCGTTTGCTTAGCTGTGGGACCGGGTGCTCCTGCATTTGATTCGTTTTTTGGTAAGAAATTGTCAAAATTTGTGCTCCAATTCTACTCACAGTTACACATTAGTATGTTATGCCTCTGAATATAACAGTGAGTCGTCCACTTCTTCCTTTCTTAGAACGAAAAGACGCAAAATGTTGGTCGGGCCTCCTCTCTCGCTGATCGGGATGCTGCTGAGATTCATAGTCAAATATTTTGGAATATGTGAGTTCTATTTCCTTTATATTCAAGCAGTATGAGCAATTCTTATCATTACCATTCGAACTGTTGCATTGAGTCTAACGATGCACAAGTAAAATCAATGTATATTTCAAAAATTGCATTTTACGACGATTCGGATTTGCCTTCGGTATTTCATAGTTTCCTATTTTGCCCATTGTCGCTGACGCGAGGCAGATCGCCCGCCATTTTAGAAAGTTTCACTCGTTTGACCGCGAAAATTGTTTTATTAAAAATATAATACAGTGATGGATATTTATCGGAAATGAAATGAACCATACACATGGGGATTAAGAGTAATTTTACTATGGAATACATTTTTTTTGCAGGAAATTCATGGATCAATCTAACTTCAAAGGTTGATTGATGAATATTTGTCTCTGAAATCTTGTCCAGATTGCGATCGGTATAGTAGGAAGGGATACCGCTAGTTACTTACTAAGAATATATATAAAAAAAAAGAAAGTAAAATATTTAGTTGGTGGTACTGCTATCCTCACTGGACGTTATAGTTCGTTTCGGCTACTACTTCGTCGGGGCGGGAATGATCATATGCGTAGAAAGTTATCAAAGTTTTGTGTGTTTTATGTCTCGTCTTAATTGTTCCTTACCGGTTTTTGTATTTCCAATGATATTTAAGCATTTATACTCTGTAACAGTGCATGTAAGCGATCATTCCTTATTGAGAAGTATTTAAGTTTGTGTTTAACTGATTTGAAGGGTAGCCGCTACGACGCGTCATACGAGGTTACAGACGTAGTATTAGTGTTTTATTCAAAGTTAACTGTAAAAATGCATAGGAGTTTTTGATATTAATTATTTGTGATGGATATTGCGCCGACACAAGTCTTCGAAGATGATGAATTCGCCCCGACGCAAAAAATATCGTGTCAGAAAGATGACGAACGAATAATACAGGTATAAATATGTTTGTCTCACATCAAAATTCTTTGTAGGAAAATTTGATTCAGTAATTGCAGAAAATAATATCTTTGGCTTTGTATACGTTGCTCTAAAAAACTTGCCTGTAAAATTTTCTGCTTTTGGAGTAAACAAAAAATGTCTATGAAAGAAATCGAATTTTTAACGTTTCAGATTGGAGTCTTATACATTGGTTCGAAATCATATCCAATTAATAGAGGAATCAATAAAATTGGCAGAAGTCCAGCCTGTAACATCGTTGTAAACGAGCAAGTAAGTCTTTGAAAAGTTTTCATTCGCAGTTCAATGATACAGAAATTTTTTGAAGATTTTTTCAAATAACTTTAAGTACACTCAGAGTATAGTGAAATAATTTTGATATTAAAATTTTGAAGCTTGTTCGTTTCTTATATCGTTTCTTCTGCTATTAGTGTTAAAAAGCTTCTTTTTTAAAATGTTCTTCACATTGTCTTCAAAATTTTTTGTTCCGAGTATCATAAGCCACTGCTCTCCTTGCATGCAATCTAATCTTAATTTTAATCATCAATCTTATCAATATTCCTATCCATTAACATTGTAATGACATTCTGTGTTATTAAACCATAACCTTTGCCACTCCTAAGTCGAGTGTGGCTCGACATCACATGTCTTACACCAACTGTAATGTTAATCTAGTTTCAACATTATATAATGCAATTTCTAAAGAATAGTAATAATAATAATAATAACCATTTCTCTTGCAATACAACTTTTTATAAAGGCTCCGTTTTTTCATATATTTTGTGAATTATTTAAGAAGTTATTGATAGGTAACAAAAAATTAAGGAGTGCAAAGGGTTAGGTAAAATTCTGGTTCACACGAAAGTGGAAAATCAATAGGAATTATGCAATACAGCATAAAATAACGCTTTACAATTTGGTTTTATTTATGTAACATTGCGTTTAGACACACAGCTACATGCATAGAAAAATAATTTCGTTCCTCTTTATGTCATTGCAAAATTATAGCCGTGATATGTATAAACAGAGAGTCGATGTTTTAAAGTTCTTCTTTGACAGTCTTAGGAGACTCCGTCACTTTATTCTCATTGAAACCAATGGAGTTCCAAAAGTCTTTATCTCCCATATTATTGTCCTTATCCATATAGATATTATCTGGTCCAGCTATATGTAAATAATGAAGCTCTTTATCGGTTGGGTTTAATCTTGGCCATTCAACACCGCCTACGTTCGGGACTCTGAAAATTGCATTAACATGAAAATAATCGGAAAAACGTCAAATTTAAGACGGCGAAAAACTCGATATTAAAATACCATAAGTATTAAAAATACAATTCATATTGACTGTGTTGATACTAAAAATGTAGTTAAATTCATAGAATAATTTCGAACTACTCACAAATTAGTAGCAAGAGAAATCCAAAAATCAATTAATGTTTGTTGCATCTTTCGATCGTTCGGTGTTGTCGTTGGATCTATGTATGTAGTATCAACTACGCTATAAGCATCGTCAGCGTGACTCACACCTGTATTATAATTCGCATTATCATAAAAAAAATATTAACCACTTTTCATAAAAAGATTATTTGAATCGATGCGCCAAATTTACATTTCTTTTTTGCAAACGCGAAAAATCTCTGGGGGAAAATTCACAGTACGATAGAACCTCGTATAACGTGGGTAATACATTCCGCGTTACGTTTCATTTTTATAGTTGTTTTTTGAATTTTCTTCAATTCAACAATACACAAGTGAACAGTCTTGTAGTTTTTTTTAAATTTGACTCGAATTTTTTATCGTGTTATTTCGGAACAGTGCAAATTTTAAGCCATGTTATAGAAATACCACGTTCTACGGAGTCCTATCGTGTAATACACAAAGAAATATATTAAATTAATTTAAACTATTTTAAATGACATTTTTCAATGTTAGAATATAATTACATACCATAATAAACTTTGGTACCGCTCATACCAAAGCTCAAACTCTGTGCTGCGTTGTACGTGTAATAATAATACCACACCGGTTGTTGATTAGCTTTTGCCTGCATTGTGGCAGCCTTTTCGCTATCAGCGATGAAGAATCGATCGCTGGCTACTTTAATCAAAGGTTTCGTCGTCGTTCTGTCGATTGGTTTCGTTCCGAAATAATGCTTCTTAATCAGCCTTGCCACTTCCACGTGTTTATTTTGTGGTAAAGTGAAGTTGTAATTCAGGAAATGAGGGGCAAGAGTATCCCAATTTTCCTCCAGTGTTTTCAGCGCGCTGTCTTGGGCGATGAATTCTGCAGGATATTGATTGAAATAGAATGGAGTAAAATTAATATTTACTGTTTTCTTGCTAATTGCCGTCTTATTCTTATTCTCGTACCAGCTACGGGATAGAGTCCTTCTTCACTGGTCACTCCGGTAACCCAAGGAATGTCTTGGACGTCGCCACTGCTTACAATTTCAGCCGGAGAACGGTCGATGAACGGCTCGTCTCCCATTTTCTCTACTACTGGTCCAAACGGTGTGAATGGATTGTAATAGAATTCCTAAAATTTTCAGATTTCTTACTGATATATCTGAGAATTCATTTTATTATAAACGAGCTTGCATTATTCTTTGATGTTATTTTGCATTTCAATGTGCATCTTTTGTGGTCGCTTCGCTTAGGATCTAGAGATTTAGGTACTTTGCGAACAGTCAAGACTATTATATATTAATTGATAAATTAAGAAAAATTTCTTAGATTCGATCGAGATTGAAACTCGTACTCATTATTTGTGAGTCGAAACTTTTAGAACTTTGCAGTCAGAATTATTATTCCAATTTTTCGTCGACAGAATGAAATTTTTTACTTCTATTTATCTGCTGATTGCAACAAATACAAGTACCGAGGTATCCAAGTAAAGATACAGCGTATTATCAAATTCCAATAATCCAAAGTCGAAATGAAGTCGATAAAAAATGCATGACAACTAATACAGCATAACATAGAACCGTAAAAGCTAAAAATGTACGCACTATAGCCCCTTTCTTATATTTAATTAATTAAAAAAAAATCGTGTTTGTAAATTGTATTTATGAAAAATCATAATCACCATAAAATCACCGACAGCTTGAACAAGTGCGGTTGATGGACGGAATCTCAAACATTGCACCATTTGTTTGGTGTTACTCGTAGGACATCCCATAAGAGCGCCCAATTTTTTAGCCTTCTCCAAAGCATTTTCCGTTTGCGTCCAACAGTCAAAAGCTGTTCCACTGATCGACATACCGGCTAGATTTGCAATCGAGAAGAAAATTCAGATATATCGTCATTGTGTAAAGGAGGAAATTATTCAATTGATAATTGGAGCAATGCTCTTTTAATTTGACATAGAAAAAAAGTGAAGCAGAGATAAGATAGGATTTATTTGATCATTCGCGAAGAAATAGATAGGTGAAATAATATTTGTACCTTGGAAGAGATTCGCGCTTCGTGGTGATAGATAATGATAATGAACACTGGCACCGCCAGCACTTAAACCGATCAGAGTCACCCTTTGGGGATCGCCACCGAACCATTCGATGTTCTCGGAAACCCATCGCAACGCCATATTCTGATCTTTCAGACCCATGTTTCCGGGTACTACTTCATCTTCCGTGCTGAGGAATCCTTTGAAAGAAATTTGCATATAATTGAAAAAGTTAGCCGCGGATTTCTTGAACAGTAGCTCTCTCGAATTTAATAACTCGTGAACTATAGGATATATATTGTTTAACCCTTATAATTTAATATATCTATAATAATATTTCAACGGTTATATTTCAATTTTTCAACTCTAACCGTGTAAACATACACCGATAAACTATAATCAGATTTTTTCTCAGGCCGCATATATGCGTCCGTCGTCCTCAAAGGGTTAATTCTTAAACAATAGTTCATAATTGTTGACAACTCGATAGTTCCAAACTTAGCAGTATCTCACTTATGCTAAATTTTTCTGACTTGATTATTTTTGTAGAATTTTTGGTATCTTTAGTGGCTTAAATAAGAATAAAAGGTTCTACCGTGAACGAATGATCGAGAAATTTGAAAGGAATGGAGTTGCCACCAATATTTCGCTATTTTCTTCATTTCCACCGAACCGAAACGGTTTCTATTAAAATCACATCTTTATAGAATACAAATGTTAGAAGTAAGAATAGTTATGTATTCAGTAGAGCTTCACTTTTCTAACAACAACATTTTAATATGGAATATATTAGCATATCCGTGAATATCGCAATTTAAAAATCATAAGAAATTTCATCGAATTTAACAGTGCCGGTCACCGGTGACCCCCATGGCATTCAACGTGTTAAACATAACACTAATTTTGAAATTAAAATCACCTAATAGATCTGATAGGTACATCGTTATAAAGAACCCAATTATTTATCAAATCCCAACTTAAAAAGATCATTTTACATACAAAAGCCTATAGATTTCTATCGTATTGAAAGATAAAAGGTTATTCGTGTCGAAATCAATGATATCCGACTTAAATCAATTGCATAATCACCGGCACGTATATCAGCACGGATTCTTAATTACCTAATGGTCCCAGACGATAATTGAATGTAACGAAGATGACATCACGGTCCATTAAGTATTTGGCACCCATATGCATTCCAGTACCAAATTGGAAAGCTCCTCCGTGAATCCAGAAAATTACGGGCAACGGTTTAGGATTAGCTTCTTTACGTACCGGCACATAAATATTCAGATACAAGCAATCCTCGGCACCCTCGACTTTATTCTCTGGATCAACTGGAGCTTGCGTGTATTGCAAGCATGGGGCACCAAATTTGGTGGCGGAAATTTCGCCAACCCATGGTGGTAGCGTATGCGGTGGCTAAAATGTGAATAATATGTGCGAAAATCTAATTACGTTCTCTTAGATCAGTTATTAACACTATTCCTACCACGACCGGTCAAATGACCGTTTTTAAAATTTCGATTAGAATTTCCTATATACAACGTAATTGAATCGCCTTTAAACTTCACGAATTTTCCTCAAATATAATACATTCACATTATAATACAATTTTCAATATCCACTTCTTTTTTTACTGTTCATTTTCTGGGAAAAAATTATCGCGAAGTGTCGGTAGGAATAGCGTTAAAATAACGTACATTTTTCGCAATACCTAAGCTCATTTTCTTAAATAGATTTAAAATCGTAAATTAAAAATTGAAAAGATTCAATCTTTTTTTTTAGATCACAGATTAATTCATTTGTATTACAATGCAGTACAATGCAATGGTGATTTTTTATAATGGTTATCTCTAATTCACTTTACTATTCATATTAAAGCAAATCAGAGAGAAAGTAAACACCAATAAAAATCGGAAGTGATTTATAATTAGTTTGTGAGATCTTATCGTGAAAGTGTTGATATTATTCTCCGACGGAACTATTTACCTAATAATAGTAATACTTATCTGTAGACGTCGTCGTGTAATAAGTATTATGATAACTTCTGCACGCTGATATCGGCGAATAAGATATACAAGAGACAATATTATTCAAAAATGAAGCAGCTAATTATTTCTTTCTCCGTACATGCTTAATTTGCAATTTCATTAACCCCTTGCCCTATAACAACGAGTGACACTTGTGATGCGGTTGATGGAGCAGGAAATTTTGAAGCGTCTCAAAAATTATAAAATTGAAAATATCAGTTTTAAATTATAAAATATATCATTAATCACTGACATGTTTTTATTTAGCAATTCAATTCTCAATTATTGCGGAGGCAGTCACGAAAGAAATCGCAGGACAAGGGGTTAATATTGTTTTCCTTATAAAATTGCTTTCCCTTCAGATTTTCGTTGCATTCACTATTTTTCCAAATTCATTGCATATAATTTTCATAATATTCGAAATCAAGCACAATTATATCTACAATTTACCATTGCAATGTACAACATAATTTACAATTGATTACCTTAACGAAATGTATCCCTATCTCTAACTTTACCGTGCAAAATTCGACAAATTTTCGACACAGATGATTGAAGAAAATATAAAGGAAATGATTGGAATTTCTGCGATAATCTCTTTACCTTAAATCGGTACTTTCCAATAGGAGGTAAAGCATAAGGAATTCCCTCGTAAGCTTGGTACTGTCTTCCATTCGCAGACACTTTGTAGTATCCCTTAATTCGACCTACTGGGGTTTTAACTCTTGGTGCATCCTCCCCTGCATGCGCCAATGTTACAAACGCTGCGAAAAGAACGAGCAGGGCGAGTTTGGTGAACGCCATTTTGGAGAACGCAACTCCACTTCGGGCTCTCGCGATGGACTGACAAATTCCTCCCGGTCTCTCTTATTTATCTCATAAAATGGCACTGCCGCGAGCAACCGATGCGAATGCCGAGATTGGATAAGTGCGATCTGTAATCTAAAAAGTGGCGCAAAACATTCGAATTGCGGTGATAAGTCGTTCCGACGAATTAATCGGTCCTTCTATCTCTTTCTATTTCCTTTGGAATTATATGACTGTACGCGCCGACCATTGATATGCGCCATGTACATTAAAATAATGCCGAGGTCTTCCAAGTGTGATAAGATAAAACTATGGAATTAATTAGACAGGATTTGAAGAAGATGCGAATACGTGGCAAATCATGTTTTATTGATCGGTCAATTGGGGTGGGAACAAATATTTTTGGAAAAGTTCAACCGTATACATTTTTTTATATCGTTCTTAATCGTGAAATATTTTACGCAATAATTATATTCGGGTATTCTTCTTCTTTTTTTCCTCCATCTTGCCCGACCGAAGTATATCGGCGGGCAGTAATCTGAAAATAACGAGTAACATATTTTATCTTTTACGCCGTTTCTGAAGTAATAACAACAATCATGCCACCGGAACGATACGAATGATATTTAAATATTGCAATTATTAAAATAATACGGTAGAAGCTTTTGCTTTAAAAGTATCGTAAAAATCTGACCAAGAAATGTGAATTCGAGAACAGTTTGTGAAATTAAAAAGACGACGGCAGAAAGCATCGATACTGATTAACATCGCTATGAATGAAAGTCAATGAAATCTTTGATATCATGTGCCTCGCAAATTGCAAGATACTTTATCGAAGAATAAAAATCGAAATAAAGATACCATCGAGACGACGAGAACCATTTTATCGTTTCCATCACGTCCATTAAAATCAAAACTTCCTGTTTCCGCCACCAAAATCTGGAATATCATCTGACGAACTATCAGCATGAGAGCAATGAAAGTATGAAATTAATTTGGATTGCAGACAATATCGAAGCAACATGCAGAAATTGAGGTTGATACGGGCCAAGGGTCATCGTGGCTCTGCGACTTGCATTCCTCCAACAAAACAAAACTCAACAATGTAAATTCTATGTATTATTTTATGCATGCACCTATTGTCAGGCTTGTACAGATAATTCATGCACAATTTCTTGGCTTAATTGTGACGAATACTCGCAAGATTCGCAGATTTTCGCAAAGTTTCGTTGAAATAAGAATTTTCAAATTTGTCTTATTTTCACTTGGAACGCTGTAATGTGCAGTTTTTAAAAATTTAAGTTATGCAGAGGTTGTAAGTTGCCGAGTTCTTAAAAACAGAAAGGCAAAGGGATAAGGGGATTAAAATGATTGCTCCACTTTAGCGGCTTCAATGCAAGGGAATAACTCTTGCATATTTATACAAATTATAATTTATAATAAATTAATTTTACGATATTTTTTTCTTAAACTATGATTCTTTCCGCGGGTCTTCTTTCGTCCTCATTTTCCGGCCTTTTCGCTTTTAATTTCAATACTCTTTCCAATTAAATTGTGGAGCAATCAGACCCGCGATTCTCTCTTCTTTTTCTTGGTATTAACTGTTGTGGTCTTTTGTCTAAAACCTACAGCTTTAGTTGTGCTCCATAATGTCCCATAAGATATTAAATGACGCTGTAGGAAAACTCTTTCAGAAGTGATGAAAATTTGAATTAGAATCCAATAATTGCAATTCCAAGACCTTAGCTCCATAACCACCGTAACCCTCAACGTTTTGTATTTCACCTTCAACTATTACAGCCATTCTGTGAAGGTCTTAAAATTTTAGGTGGACTTCAAACCACGAAAAACGAATTAAATGACAATTTTCGAAAAATCGTCCATTACCTGGGGGTCCAAAGCTTTTAATTCCATACCCATTGTAGCCTTCCTGCGCAACTTTTTTTCAGCGATCCATAATACATGTTACTGAGGCAGGATAAGGCAATTAATTCGGCAAATTACGATCTCTGCACTGTTCTACACTACGTATTAATTTATTCAAGATCATTGACGATGTTTGTATCAATTGAATGTTACCCGAGTATCCTCGCAATTATTATACTCTTTTGTACTGCAATTTTTATAATCTGTAATATTAACATATTTATAATTGAAAAAAAAATAATAAAATACCACCTTGTATCATTTATTCCCCGCCCAATTAGTCAATTTTACGACCTGGTCGTTGGTATGAGCTTAAAGACGGCAGCGCAATCGACTTCGGTCGTGTACGCGCAATTTACAAGATGCATTGTTCAATGGACGATTCTATAGTGCCAGAAACTCCAACGTTACATCGTCAAAAAAATCAGCAGACGGTCATACCAGGAACTCCAGATTCTTCCATGGTAATTATAATAATGCTAGAATCACCAAAGTAGGCAAAGCGACTGGTTCCCCATTTTTTCCAAAAATTTTTAAAGTTTAAATGGGAACCATAGAGTAGATATTCTACGTTCGTCTTATAAAGCATAAATTACAGAATTAATCATAATTTCCATTTTTCGATTCCTATTTTCTAAAGTACTTATTTAACCCCTTGCCCTACGATTTCTTTTGCGACTGTGCGTGCAATAATTCAGAATTAAATTGCTAAAATGAAAACTTATCAGTAATTCCTGATATATCTTACAATTTAACGCAATATTAATAACATAGAAATACTTTTATTGTGTTGTGTTCCACTGGTATTTTCAATTATATCATTTTTGGGAAGCTTGAAAATTTCCTATTCCGTCTACTGGATCACGAGTGTAACCCGTTATTATAGGCCAAGGGGTTAATATATTTCAATATAATATACTTAACGGCGGTAGCTCTAGCGATAATTCCTTTTTACATCGCCATCGCTGTTACACGGCATATTTCCCCTTGTGTGTTTTGTGCAGAACAATTCATCCACTTTGGGAAATATTTCCGTCATTCCCGGAACTCAGGCGGATCAGAAAGAGTCGGTATTTCGATGCCCTTCATTGCCTCAGAGTCGAAAATCCAAAGAGAATAGAAACTTCATCGAGGACTCGTCTCTGGAGGACAGCGCGGATGATTCTTGCAATATTAGCACGGAGGAAAATGAAGGAAAAACGGTTAGTAGTTACGAAAGCAAGACGCGAATATCGTTGGAATCGCGGAACGAGACGAACGTTGATATCCACGATGTGGAAACTCAGAAGATTTCTCTCGAGGATATCAAACGTTTCGGCGATGTTGCCTCGACTAGTAAGTCGAGCGACATCCACGAAATGGAGACGCAACCAGAAGACATCCACGATTTGGAGACACAGAGGACTATCACGGATATTCATGACATGGATACGCAGGAACAACTTGATGCTATTTATACTGTGAATACGCGGAAAAGCGTCGTGAATATTCAGGATGCCGAGACGCAGAGGAATAGCGATAACGATGAAGAAAAGCGGGATATCGAAGAGACAGCGGCGAACCGGGAAGAAGATAGCATTGATGCCATGGAAACGCAAAAAATTGAGACGAGGAACACTGATGTTCGAACTTGCGACACTGAAGTGCAAAAAACACTGGATGACGATAACAAGAGAGCTAGGATTAACGATAAGAATCACGTGGCAGATAGAAGTCAGAAGTCCGAAGAGGCGGCAAGGTCGGAGCTCGAAGAGGAGGAAAGTTTTCCGAAAACTTCACAGGAGTTTCTCAAACTGTCCCTCGCGTCGAATTACGACGAGGTGTGTTCTGTATTGGATCAGAGCGCCGTTTTGCTAGGTTCGCAGAATTTACTGGAGAAATTCATGAACGAAGAAATATCGGTGGATGAAAGTAAGCCAAGAGCGTCGACTTCGAGAGTTTCCCTGGATGAGAAGGATGCAAATGAAACCGGCGGTAAAGATGAAAATGTAACGAGCGAGAAGAGTACCGACGATGAAAATATATTCGATGTTGCGACGCAGAAAGAAAATGACGAGAGTATTTTCGACGCTGCGACACAACGCGTTAGCATGAAATTGGAAAATTCCTTGGAGAATGAGGACTCAGAGACCGACGAGGAAGGTGCATTTTTGAGATATTCGCGTAATAGTCAGTCGAGTATCGATGAGAAAGTCATAAAAAAAGACACGAACGATGACGACGACTCTGATACCGACGAGGAAGGGCGATTCGTAGAAATTGCAATCCGAGAAAGGCAAAGGGCGTCGACTTCCTTCGAGGTGAAACGAAACGAAAGCGAAGGAAAAATGGAACCAAGGACTAGTCAGGATTCCGATGATTTCTTTAATTTACCGACTCAACGTGCTAGTTCGAGAGGCAAACATATATCTAACTCTACAACGCCATTAGGCAAGATGGAATACAAGGAAGAGAATGTCGAAGAAAGTAAAACTAAAGAAGCTACCGATAACGTGAAAAAGAATGATAAAAGTAAAGTTAAAATTAAAAATAAAGACTCGGAAATTTTCTTAGCACCTACGCAAATCCTTTCATCTACGGAGAACCCTCTACCATCGAGCAGTTCGTCTAATAACACAAATGAAGCAAATTGGAATCAAGCGAACGAGGACATCACCGACATGGAGGACAATTCGTTAACTCAAATAATCGTCTCCAACTCAACTTCTTGCGGAAATTTATCGGACGATGAATACCAGCTGGTTAATTCGAATTCTCCTCAGGACATCGATTATGAAATGGCACCTACACAATTGATCAAAGACGTCGATCATGTTAATAAAGAGAACTCTGAGCCTGGAAGCAGTAAAAAACACTCACCGAGAAGTTCTGCACCGAATAAAATCAATTTGGATGACACCATGGAGCGAAATCTGAATGAAATGTTCGACGGCGTGGATGAAGAACAGGTTGCCGAGGAGCACTTGATATCTACGCAAAGTCTTAAAAATATGCTGCAAACGACGCAAGAAGAAGCGGCAGACAACGAGACGGAATCTTCAACGACGAGAAAGAGTTCGCCAAGAGCAAGAACGTCTACGACGCCGACGGTAAATGCGAATTCACATCCGGTGGATAAAGGGACACGAGCATCTCTTGCGAAAAGTGCAGACGTTGATTCGCAGGATCTGGAGGCTCGGTATTTCTCTAAACTTACATCGAAACGGAAGACCAACGTTTTTAAAGATTCTCAGGACGCTGTAGATTCTGTAAACGATAGAACTTCTCGCGAGAAAAGTAAAAGGGAATCAAAGTCAAGTAAGAATAATACACCTGAAGCAAATAGCAGCATGGCAACTGAAGACCGTGAAAATAAGAATACCTTTAATAGTCCAACGCGTAAGTCTTCCACGAAAGTATTCACCACGCCAAAGTCATCGAAGAAGAACAGAAACAGAGAATCAAAAGTTCTGGAGACAGTTTCGCCGAAAGTCCTCCCGTCTTCTGAGAAAAATGATCAAACGATAGCAGAGCTTTCGAAGATCGGTGATAGCGTTATCAGTTCACCTAGGACCAACGAATGGCCTTCGGTAGTGTCAAGAATATTGGCGGAAGAAGGCGACGACGACATTATGGCTGGCTTGCCGGAAGTCCGAATTTCAGGTACGCTTTCAAATCCTGCGAGTCCAAGGTCTGCGATGTCCAACGAATTCAAGATTAAAATCGATTACAACGTTCGATCAAAACGAGGCAAAGGCATCAAAAAAGGCACCGGAAGACGAAAGGGCAGGCAGCTTAATCATAGAGAAATCGGGGACGATGAACCGTACGTGTTAATCAATAGCATTCCGTTTGCAAACTGTTCGAGTGAAAAAGTTTTAAATTCGTTGTCCGTAAGTCTCGGCGTCGATGAAGTACCTGTGAAACTGATCGGCAACGAGGAAACACAAGTGAAATCGAATCGAAGGAATCTGAGAAGAAAAACTATGGGCGATTCCCTTAAGCCGGAAATAAAGGAGAAACCTCCACAGCAGAAGCCGATATCCCCGATCGAAACGACAGAACAATCGAGAAAGAGTGTTTCTTTACGGAGTAACAGAAGGACTGGTAACTTCAGCAAGGAGAATGTTGATCATTCTTCTGTTTTTCAGGTCGAGAAAGAAGCGCCCGTCGAGCGCGCCGAGATTAACACAGAAAGAAGGAAAAGTGTTAATCCATCGAGGGCTGGAAAAAGACCTCTAAGTAGCACGGGGAAGGACGTCGAACAGGAGAATGCGAAAAAACGGAAAGCAGAGAGTATCAACGAAGTTGTTACTCTTCGATCCACGCGAAGCAGAAGGGGTAGCGTGAAATCAGCCTCTAATACATCACAGTCCGGGACGATTCTTAATTACATGATTAAAAGAGATTCGCCGGTCAACGAAAACTCAAACGAATCGTCTAGAAGCAGTAATTCGTTGTGCAAGAATGCGGTGATAAATGTCGTTCGAATGTCTCCGAACGATATAATGGAATATACCAGTAGCGAGAGTTCGCAGGAGGAAATTAACGGCAGCTCTGTAAACAACTTCGAACGAAATCGAACTGTCGAGACGGACAGAGGAACATCCTCGAACAGCGTAGATTTATCAGCAGGTCAGAAAAACATTCAGAATGTTACTACGCGAAGGAGTGCGAGAGAGAAGAAACCCCTTCGCAGCACTAAGGACATCAGCGCAGACGTGGGCGAAGAATCGCAGGAAGTGGAGATGATTATGAGTAATGCGTCGATGAACGAGCAGAATTTGAGAATTGAGAAGAACAGAAACGAGACCGTGAAAGAATCTACGAGAAGAACTGGTAGAAAGCATTTGTATAATAAATCAAACGAAAGCAGTGATAACGCCATTGACAGCGTCTCATCCGATGTCTGCGATTCCGATAACGCGATGTTCGAAGTGCCTTCGTCGAAACCAAAACGAGCAAAGCTTTCTAGAACTATCGCAGCGACTAATGTCGATATTCAGGAACCGATTAAAACGAAAGGAGGAGGACGATCGTCAAGGTCAGCTCGTGGTAATCAGCGGACGAACAATGAATCTCTACCGGCGGAATCGGATGACAGTTTTGATGGTAAAAAAGCACCGAGTAAACGAAGAGGAAAGAAGACGACGAAAAAGAACGAAAGCGAGATAAAGGAGAGCGATGAGATGCAAATAGAAGATAGTTCCTCGGCAATAAATAGCAGCATGGATTCATCGATTATGTCTGGATCTGCGAGATGGAGAAGAAGTTTGTCCACGTCGTTCACAAGTATGAATTTGCCTTCTAAGGTGAAACATAAGATCTTGTTTACGGGTGTTGCTAACGAGTATGGGAAAACTCTGACAAAATTGGGTGAGTGAGAAATTTCAGAGGAGAAATTGTTATCTGTTGGATCGTCGGTATACCGATCTCTTTTATAGGCGCATCGTCAGTGGAAGACCCTGCGAAATGCACCGTTTTGGTTACCGATAAAGTTCGAAGAACTGTAAAGTTTCTTTGCGCATTGGCGAATTCCGTGCCGATCGTGGCTATCGATTGGTTGA
Organism: Cerceris ruficornis; assembly: GCA_963989415.1. NCBI lineage: Eukaryota > Metazoa > Arthropoda > Insecta > Hymenoptera > Crabronidae > Cerceris > Cerceris ruficornis. The sequence goes on from OZ022523.1 coordinate 10,481,740, forward strand.
TCGAGAGTGGAAAAGCTGGACGATTTTTAGAATTGGAGAATTATACATTGAAAGATCCAGCCGCGGAGGCTAAGTTCGGTTTTCGACTTAGAGGAAGCTTGGAAAAATCGAGGGGAAAGAAACTATTGGATGGTTATACTGTCGTTATCACGCCGAACGTTTCGGCACCACCGATACCAGAATTGAAGAGTAAGTGATTGTTTTTTTTTAAGGCGAATCTTTTACTTCTCTGCAGATTTTCGTGGACACATATCTTTGCACAGGTATAATAATATCCTGTGGTGGGAAGGCACTGGTACGGCCACCAAATTCTTGGCCCGAAAAGGCGCTGATCATAACTTACGATGGAGATTTGGTAAATGCGAGAAAGTTCCTCGCGAAAGCACCGAAAACTGTTACTGTACAGTCAACGGAGTTTCTTTTAACCGGTATTCTGAGGCAGGAATTAAATTTCACCAAATACAAATTGATATGATTATTATTTTTATTTCAAACGGAAATGTATTCTGCTAAGAGAGATAAAGTTAATGAACGAAGAATATATCAACTGTACATAATTATTTTTGTAACGAATCTTTTCGAACGCATTCGACTTGAAGAAATGCGTTTGACATACTTTAACTGACGGTTTATTTCGTGAATTCAACTGGATACCTTTGTTTAATGTGTGTCACGACGGTGAAAATTGTTTTTCGAGTTTAACGATAACGCTGATACTGAGAGGATCTACGCAAACAAAACGTTCAAAAGTTTCAATAACAATTGCGCACACGAACGATGCCTTTTATTAATTTAACAAAAAGTGTTTGTGCAATCTATATTTCGTGTACGAGGAAAATTCTTTCAGAGCTGAGATCGCAAATGACATCACAGTATCACGAATTGTCGATCCCGGTGATGAAAAATGAAATAAAATGGTATGCCGCCTGTTTTGTAACTTTATATACGTAAATCAAATTCTGGTACCATATGTATGTGTAATAAATGGAACTAGAATTTCAATGAAAACCATATTCTTAACTATAAACTTTTCTTTGTCTTTTCAATTACGTGTTTCTTTTCATGTGATACTTAAACTCTACACAATGAAAACTATAATTCACGCAGAGCTACGAGCGATATATATTTATATCTAGTATATCGATTTCTAACTCACGAAGTAAATGCGTCCTTCCAATGTCAACATTGGATCAAAATGTCCAATGTTTTGAACGAATAGTAGATTACTAAATTGAGCAAAATCTAAGAAAGTCCTATCAGATAAACAAATCAAATACCGTTTAACTTTCCAATGTGTGTCATGAGAACCCTCGATTTGTACTGAAAGAAGGGGTAGTCAAAGCTAGGACTTATTTAGTATCTTATCGTATTTAGTAGCCTACCTATCACGAATTCCCGTGTTTCGACATCAAAAAGATTACAAGACGCAGCCTAGTCTTACTAAATACTAATCATCTTACTCTATATTCAGCGGCTAAATGCATAGCTGAGAAGAAAATAGGATATATATATATATTTTTTTTTCTTGTATTATTATAAAGTGAAGTAGATATTCCAGAAAGAATCAGTCCGTTTTGTCCTTCAACGGACTGACGTGGTTTTCCCTCGAAAATAGGGTTTGTACTGCGTCAGGTTCCTGAAACAAAAGCGAACAAAAAAGAATGAAATTAGATACAGCTATCAAAGACACTTTCTTTTAACGGACAAAAGATAATAAATAACGGTTAAATAATTTCGATCGTAAGAATGAAATAAACAACGTTCAAGCGTCCGTGGGATTTCATATTTGCACAGCTATCGCAATATAAAGTAACTGCAAATAGACGCGCATGCGCACACGTAAGAAATGAGTCACCTTTAAGATGGTCGCGGTGATAACAAAAAAAGAAATAAGCAGAAAAAAAACAAAGTGCAATAACGTTCGTGAAACGTATCTCTTGAAACGCGAAAGCAATGATTTCATAGCAAAATGAATTCGTCATTGGCGAGACGTTGAACCTTGGATGAAATCATCGAACGACAATGGATATACGTGTTTGAAATTACACCTAAGAAGGAATACATCGTCGGTACGTAAACACGCATAATTCCGGCCAAGGTTGTTGACTTTTTTCTATTCAGAAACGGATAATTAAATATCGTACGATACGAAGGCATTACTGCGTGGTAAATTTGCAATAATAATTTGAGAACTTACGAATTATGCCTTGGATTTCCCAGTGTTCCGTTTGTTGTGCTCAGAATTCATCAACTTGGTGAGAATCTTTCTGGAATGGCCGCACGGGTCGAAGTGATTCGTGTGGGTAAGAGCTTCGCGTTTGCTTCTCTGTTTTCCACTGTGCCCGGTAAAGATGTACTTGTCGTAATCGTAGTTGAAGTGCTCGTACTCGTCAACGTAGTATTCAGACATAGCTCTTGAATTTCTCGAAAGTTTTGAAAGTAATAACAGTGATGTCACTGCCGAATTCGCTTGCTCTCACTCCGAACTTTGGTTCGATACTGTTCCTACGGCGCACTCCCCGTTCTGCTTTTATATGGTGCTCAAAAACCAATGCGCATGCGTGGACAGTAGTGCAACTAGTCGTTCAAACTCCTGATGCAAAAATCATTTATATACGCGTATTTGTTAAGTTGTTCCGTAATACAAAAGTACAGTGTCGTATGACTCATTGAACCGTGAGAAAAACATTAAAAGTATCATAGGTCGATCATGACGAATGAAACTTACAGGACCGATGAAATCTTGCGATCGGAACTTTGAGAGAAAAATCTAGACGCATGTCGCGTATACCGGTTATAGAAATTGATCGTGAAAGTCCGCGGTAATCATAGAGAAATTTCTTAAACCTCATGTTTTACTTGGAGAATCGCAATGTAAATAACAGATAGCCTAGCAGTCACACCAGAAGAACAACATAAAAAATGAATTTTATAGATCTAAAAACAATAAAAAAGATATCAAAACACTTTCCTCGTATTATACGCAACCGGAATTAAAATGCATATTAATGAATTCATTTTCGATCTCGTCATGAATCCTTGCAAACTACACCTTAAAAACTATATAAAATAACAATTTCCTAAAAAAAAAATATTCACAATAATCCATACACGTGTATACGTAAAGCCATCCCTGAAACGACGCGTCACTAACGCGCCACCGCGAGGTGTGTATTCAGCTGCATTTTCAAAAGGCTATGGCTGTGTTGTGTTGAGTTCTCATCGAAGCGAATACACAATGCATACCCGTAACAAGCCGTGCATTCCCTCAGATGAGCATTACAGAGGGGCCCAGGTAAATTTTAATGTAGCTATCGGTTACGCGGAAGACCTGTGCGTTTGGAAACAAGAGATATTTAGGATCTATCGGACATGCGCAGTTGACAGCGCGTAGTATTAACGTTGCATGGTATCCCCACCACAAGGCAGCTCCATAGGCGAACTGTTTTGTTGCGTTGTGCGTCCAATAACACGTATGAGAGTGTGTGAGAACTACACCGGGGCGTGGTAGAGAGGAAGCCGCTATCAAGCGTGTTCTTATACTACGTCGTAAGATTCTGATGCAAATAAAATCGCTTAAGTGTGAAAAGACACGTAATCCCGGCTGACGAAAGGAATTTCGGGCTGAGCGTATAACCCCGATCGAGTGTTATCAGCAAATACACAAGCTACGTTGGAGTTGTTTGGAAACATGTGTGTCGCGTTCGATTGATCTATCAGATGTTAATTAGGCAGAAATAAACGTGACGGCGGGTCGCGCTTGTTTGAATTTTACGTAGTAGCTATCGTCGTGCGCGATAAGAGCGTGCATCTTGTCACGTTCCAGTTGTTTTAAAAGTTCTCGGACATTCGATAGGTTGTTAACATTGACGTGTAGTTTTCTGATGTGCGCTTTAGATTTCATAAGGTTGCGGGTGTTTGCATGTTGCTACCGGATGATTACGTTAGTGAGGTTGAATGATGTATTCTTTCGGTTCCCTTTGTTCTCACATATCACGATTTGAGATAGTTTGTTAATAATGGGAAATGAATTATTGTATTTTTATTGAACAGATATGGCATTTTCTATACGATTATTTAAAGGCTGAGTGATTACAATTAATTATCTCCTATGTTCCCGTAGTGCAATACAGATCTCGATAAGACTCTAATGTCTGTAATTCACTTTTGTGAACCTTTTCACAAGTGAGACGTACCTAGTTATTATTTGCAATAATTCGAGAATTAGAATAATTCTTCTAAAACCGTCCATTATCCACAAAGACATCATAAGCTGTAAAATGACAGTAGAAAAAGCAACAGCTAAGAGAACCATCTTTTTAAAGCAGCTTGCGACTGTTTTAAAGAGTCACGTACCCTAACTTCACAATATTTATCAAAATCTCTATATATAAACCAATTCTCTATACCTCCGTCTCTGATTTTACCGCCCACGTTAAAAATAATAATCTCCTCCAACGAGTGCAATACATCTCTCAAGGTTGTCAATAAAAAAATGTCTCGGTGTACAGTTGCTCGAATGAGACAGTAGATCCAATGTTTAATTTTAGCGCCAAGAATTCACAAAGAGCGCGAACGGTAGCAAAGCAACCTCGTTCGCCGACTACTTTTACGCTCGTTCTGCTTTTCGCATCAGTTTTCGTCGGCTAGATGACTGCTCGAAATCTCTCGAAATGTCGAACGACGAGTGAAAAGATGCCCCGTATCTACGATGTCCCGTTAATCGATATGATCCTGTTATATACGTAAGAAAAAAAATAGAAAGAACAATGAGAGAAAAAGATTGCTACTTCTCCCTTCCCTTCTGCCATCCTCCGCGGCAGAATTACAAACAGGTTTCCAAGCGAAACGCACGACTCTGCTCTGCGTGTACGTCTTACACATGCATAGACTGAACTTTTTTTCGCGGCTATGCTGATTTCATGAAGTCTATCTATAACTTCAATAACAAAATTTATATGTACAGTTGCGCGTGTACGAGTGCACTCTGATTAATCAAATCAAAGTGGTATACCGCGGATAAATAGCCGTGGAAACTCCAGACGCGACAATCGAATTAAGCAAGAATTATCGTCCTGTTAATTAACCGACTCGATATAAAGTATTTAATTATTCCTCTGTAATTTTCTCCGATGACGTTGAGAAGCTGTCATGGCGATAGAAATTGTTTAAATACATTGCGCTAATTGTGAGATAAGTACAGAAAGCTACTTGTCACGATGACGGTCATGCTGTTTTCTTTGTTCAAAGTGATTGTTAGATTGTGTACAATATTTATCTCGAGCACGGGGCCATGATTAGTGACAATGTAATTGATGTGTAATTCATTTTGTCCTCAGTCTCAATTAACCATGTTAAATTTCCATGCACCTTATCGTCATCTCTGAACGATTTTTCCAACCTTACTGTTATCTCGATTGTTCAAACTCCACCTGAAATTAAACTTTACCAAAATGCTGCAAAAAGAGGCAAGAGAAAGAAATAACGGAAGTAATGTATAACATGTAAAGATTTTATTGAAGAAGTCGATAATCGCGCAGTCCCATACAAGACTCCTTGGGCGCAGATAAAAATCTCTTTCGAACAGTTTTCGATGTATATATCAACACGGATATTAAAATGCCAACTATGCAGAAGACTCGTTACTTCGATTTCGCGTAGCATCTTTTACAACTGGAAGAGCCTCGTCACGTTTTTAATTATTCCTCGAATAGTATCTCAATCGATGCCATAAACGTCCCCGCCCTTCCGATAATCGGCATTCGCGAAAATTGTACCGTTATTTTCGAAAATAACGCAGGCAACGCTACCCCGTACTCTGTATCGCGTTGTCTTATGGCCTATCCTCTTCAAACCATCGATCACCTGCTTCGGTATGCCGTATTCATAGGAAACTTCCGCGGGGAATAATTGATGGTGTATTCTCGGTGCATCCACGGCTTCTTTTACCGTATTGTTCATCCAGAGAATTTTCGCGACAATCTGAAAGTCGAAAACGAAGAGTGATATAAGAGAAGGTCTTCTCCAAATGGAAAGATCGTGCGTTATATTTGGTATATTTAACAGTATTCCTACCGACACTTCACGTATACCTTTTCCTACCGCAACCGGTGAATTTGTCAAATGATAATTTTTTCCCAGAAAATGAACAGTAAAAAAAGAAGTGAATATTGAAAAATGTATTATACTGTGAATGTATTATACGAATATTTGAGGAAAAGTCGTGAAGTTTAACACTAGAACTACCGGCGTTAAATCTATCATATTTCAAAATATTAACTAAGTATTTTGAAAAAAGGGGAATTAAGAGGTGGAAAACTTGATCGATTCGGCAATTTATGTTTTATAAGATGAACGTAGAATATCTATTCTATGACTCACATATAAATTTGGAGAATTTTTGGAAAAAATGGTGTATCAGTCATTTTGACTGGTATGGTAAATCTAGTGTTAAAGGCGATTCAATTACGTTGTATATAGGAAATTCTAATCGAAATTTTAAAAACGGTTGTTTGACCGGTCGTGGTAGGAATAGTGTTAACCCCTTGCCCCACGATTTCTTTTGAGACTGCTCCTCAGTAATTGAGAATGAAATTTCCAAAATAAAAATATGTCAGTGATTCCTGATATATTTTAGAATTTAACACAAAGTTAATAACAGAAATAACATTATCGTGTCTTGTTCTGCTGATATTTTTGAGAAGCTACAAAATTTCCTCTTCCATCAATCGCATCACGTGTGTCACACGTTATTGTAAGCTAAGGGGTTAATTTCATCAGGATATACGTCAAATTCGAGAGGAAAATAAATCAGTACGAACTTGAGCAACCGTCGTAACAATTTTCGTGCCACCAGATGCGCCAACGACAAGTTTCACGTTGTCGTTGGAATCAACGAAAATCGAAGGCACCATCGACGACAATGGCCTCTTTCCAGGTGCAATATAATTATTCGGGCTCGGTGGTAAACCGAAATAATTCACTGTCGATGGTACTCCAAAATCATTCATTGCGTTGTTCAATAAAATTCCAGTCCTCTCGCTGGTCACTCCACTTCCAAAGCTAAAAAAGATTTTTTTTTTCAAATAACAGCAGATCATTTATTTTCTCGCCAACGAGGTTCACATGCTTGTTTTATTTTTACGAAATTAACATACTAGAAATTAATGGTGCTAGTAGCCGCGACAGCGTCCCCATTCGGTGCTAATACTGAAACATGAGCCGTTCCGTGATCATCGACGCTGCTTCTCATGGATGATTCGTAATGGCGAGGATCGTCCCAAGTTTGTTTGTCGTCGATTTTCAATCTCGTTGCATGCGCTTGGGCTCTTGATGTCATATTCTTCAATGTCTTGAAAAGGAAAATTGACGTTTTCAATTCAGTAGTTGCATTATAGTTAACACATTACTGACCGCTCACGAGTTAACTCGTGCTTTCATGCCCAAACGTTGTTCACCGGTCACGAGATAACTCGTGTTTGCACTTCCATTAGCTATTACAATTTTACCAGAGCAAAAAAATTACTAAAACATATAATATGTATGAACTATGACATATACCAGATATGTACACAGTTTCATTTAAATTCATTATGTATAAGAAAGTATACTGAAGTTTATTTAGATTTTTTGAATTTCATACTCAATTAGGGAAAAAAATAGCCGGTGACACGAGTTAACTTCTACTTAAAATTGCCGGTCAACAATGTGTTAAGAAACATACGTATACTTTGGAATTTAGTTCAAAATTTCAACTGCAGTATGCACAGATGGCTGCCGCGTAATTTTATCGGGTTAAAAGTTCCCGTTGCAAAACGCAGTGGAAAAAAAAGTAATTCTAACAAAAGTTGCACCGTTTTATGGAGATGATAGAGTATAATTGTACATTCCTCTTGATTTGTAAGAACTACGTTTTTGAATTTTCTGTCGAATTTTTTAAGATGATAAACTTAGGTGGTCCTATATGGATAAAAATTATTATTTTATAATTTAACGAGATAGAATTAAGATGATGAATGATCAAAAGGAGTCTTGGATGTGTAAGTACGTGAAATCGACTAACTTCCGTCACATTAATGTAGTCCTTATCACCCATTTCTGCTCTCAGGGCAAACACAAACTTGAAAGCCTCCAGCATTCGATGATACGTAAGAGTAGTTGCATTAAAATTAGCTAAGTCGCTCGAGGTAAAATGGAAATCGTCTAAAATGTTTAAAATATACGCAAGGAGGCCTCCGCTAGAAGGCAATCCAACGGTAAATAGTTTTATGCCATTGGAAAGGTCCGTTTCTAAAGGCTCGTCCCATGTTACTCTGAAACCCATTAACGTACTATAATATCGGAATATTTATGGTAACGAGAGAAATGAAAAAATTGCTTCAAACTTCATAAAATATTACTGAATAATTCGAAGCGATTATTCAAATTAAAAACAAACGATATGTAAATGTTACAGAACTAAGAAAAATAGAAATAATGTATTTGCCTATTTTAAAAAGTTGTGCAAATGAAGCTAATCATAAGTAACTTCACGAATTTAAAAATTTATTTAATAATTTGATATATCTTTAATTTTAAAAAAGAAGTCATCTTACCTAAATTGATTTAAATCTTTGGTAGTTATGATGGCATCTTTCTTTCGCAAATCCTCTACGAAAATTTTACCTAGTGTGCCGTTATAAAACTCCGTCGCATTCTTTTCCGCGATGATCCGCAAAGTTTTGCACAGCACTTTGGGCTTAATTATTGTGCCCGGCTTGTAATAATCATTGGTCTCAGGATCGACGAACAGTTCCCTAAAAATATCAAAAGGAATAATTTCATTCTGACATAAATAATAATACCTAGCGCAGATATAAACATGTAAATTTCCGTGAGAAATAGTTCCATAAGGAAACATTGAATCAACGACAATTTAGATTACTGCTCCGAAAGAGAAAGAATAAGATGGCGCAACAAGATCTATCGATAACACCTAAAGATAGTAAGAAGCATAATTTATTTAAATCGCGAGTAAAATATAAAATTTGCATCTCCGCTCACTTTAAAACAGCATCCCTATAAATGTATTTCGCGTTGAACTTAAATCCATCGTGTTGAATCTTCGTCAAATTGTATCCTGTTTCGCACAATTCGATGCTCGGGTTAAACAATTCCGCCCATGGTAATTTGCCAAATCGTTTATGAGCTTCCCAATACCCTGCCAGTTCTCCAGGAACTGCAATTGATAGCGGACCTAAAAGAAATATTTGTAACATTTCTAACTGAACTATGGTCCCATGGTATTTTTCAATTCATTTGCGCGATAGAAGAAGAAATCAATTATACCGATAAACGACGATTCGATGGGTTTGTCATCAAACATCGTCGCATTTGCGGCTAACGGTGCTCGATCTCTGGCGTTCAAAGTGTAAGCGCGTCTTGCAGTTTTGTTGTAAATTGTCATCACGAATCCACCGCCGAAGCCCATGCTTTGCATGTTCACTAATCCATTGCAAATCATTGCGGCAATTGCTGCATCGACCGCCGAACCATTTTTTTTCAATATCAATCTGAAAGAATTATACATTTAATATTTCTTATTTCCATTAAGTTTCTCATCTGAATATTTCTTCATTGGTTCGTCTCAATTGAAGTGCAAATTCAAATTTTTCCAATTAACGTACATTTTTAGAGTTCGTGGAGCATGATAATTTTTTTCCAACACGTTCAATGCCACGGGGGTCACCGGTGACCGGCGCTATTGAATTAAATGAAATTTCATATAACTTTTAAATTGTAATATTTACGAATTTGTTAATTCAGTGAATATTTATGCGATGGTCTCAAAAAGGTAAAGTCCTGCTGTCTATATATCTCTTTGTGTCTTTAAAGGTTCTGCTTTGTAAAGATGCGATTTTAATTGAAAAAGTTTCACTTTAGTAGAAATGAAGAAACTAGCGAAATACCGGTGGCATTCAACGTATTAAGCAAATCGAAAATTCTATAATTGTACGATAATCGTAGAAGTCGCAATTGCTTTGATTTCGAAAACAATCAATTAATAAATTATGTCCGCGGTTGGTGTTAAGGCATTGCGTGGTCGGTATGAAAAGATGTAAACTGCAGTCGATCGCGAAATTCATTCGATAATTAATTAGCGAATGCAGTTATTCACGTACTTGCCAACAACCGCGCAAGGTGCACCGTCGGCGCACACTGCACCGCTTTTGAACATTCTTAGCCCACTCCATGATGGAGGCTGCACCGTTTCCGGATCCGGTGGTACCAAATCCTCGCTCTCTTTATTATCTATATCATCACTAGCACTATAAATACTGAAAAAGACGATCGTAGCGAAGAGGATAATGACTACCACTCCACCAGCTATTAGAACATTTCTTGCACGGAAGAGAGACCTGGAAATTAGCACTCAATGTAAACAAAATTCATTCGTAATGGATGATTTGTATTAACATAATCGAATCGGCAAATAATGGTAATTTCCTTAATATAATCGTTCGGGAATTTTATGTTTAATTCATATTGTATGAGTTCCGATGAATTCTACCAGCATCGCGCGACGAAAGAGTTTTAATCCATTTACATCACAGCTTAAATTTTATTACTTGTCCTTCATTATCGGAGTAATAATCCTCACAATGGAATCGGATCATTGAAATACACACGACCAATTATACTTAATTCACAAAGGCATTACCGATTGCATTTGGCTTGAATATATACAATTTTTCATTAATACTAACTGCTTATAAGGAAGTAGGAAAGTAAAATATATTTTAATATGTACAAAATCGTAAACAGAAGTAGTTTTATTTATCGCGGAATATTTCGCTTCGTGATGCAATTGGATTAACATGTTGAATGCTGCGGGGATTACAGGTAATTAGACAAATTCAATGCCCAAATCAATGAGATCTCTTCCGGTTTTTAAACTCTAATATTCATGATAATACATACAATATTAAATTAGTAGTATAAAGTTACTAAGCTGCTGCTGACGAATACGTAACTACTTTTTCTTTAAAGCCCTTTATAAGGGGGTGATTTTAAGAAAAAAAAGTTTCACTTCAATAGAAACAACGAGACAAACGACTACACCGTCATTTTCCAACCTGTTGAGTTTCTAAATATGCATTCATAGAAGTTTCAAAAAGAAAATCCCAACTCACTAGCATTCTTTTACAAGAGACAAACGACCAAGTTGTTTTGTTGCACTCCCCGAACTCGCTATCATCTCCGGCGATTAAAGTGCGCAGAGATAATGGATCATGTGTTACAAAATGTAATATTTTAATTCACTTTTATCCCGCCCCTCTTGGGCGAGAGTTAATCTTTCATTTTTATCATTCTGACAGTAATGAGGAGAACATTACATTGCAAAAGTGATAATACTTTTTTGCGTTAATTCGCGTTCGTCAGACGTAATGTTCATTCAGTCTGCGGTTGCAATTGCTGCTGTGCCGACGTGCCTAACCCATCGCTTTCTGCCATATTTTATAACAGCGACACCACGCACTGTTGTTGCTCGACCACAGAAACTGTGATATAGTTGCACGCTGCAGAAACCGGTATTTTATTGGAAACAGAACGAACGATTTACGACGAATCCGTAGATCTACAAAGAAAAATCGATACTACGATCTAAGGTTAGGTGCTGATACTTTCTCGAGGTAAGTAGGTTACTCAGTAGCTAACTTAGGTCCCTATGTTTTAGGCAATGTTCTTATCTCGCTAAAATGCAAATTGTTTTGGTTGAAATTGACTCATTACACGCCAAGGTATTAATTGTATTATTTTCTGTCGTTTCAAGTAATTTTCTTTTACCGCTTACTATGGATAGGTGTTTTATTTTGTGCGATTTTTGGCTGTTGGGAGAATTTTCCTTATGTGAGCATTTATACGGGTTTCCTTATCTATACTTTGTACATTGCGATTTTAATCTTTTTTGATTGGATATCAGTGATTGTGGGGCTTCGTATTCAGATAAAACGTGTTTTTCTTTTTATTTACGTTCTCAACGTCTTAGAACGATGATTTATTTTTGTTGGTAAGAAAAGAACGCGTTCTTTAATGATGCAATTACGGTACTTATGTTATCAAAATTGGACTTATTGCTCCAATTTATCACTTGATTGTTATCAGTGTTGGTTTCAAATTTAAATCATAAGAATACGATTTTATTTTGATGTAGCATATATGAGGCTGATAAGGTACACTCTCATAAATATTTTTTTATAAGGTAAAAGCACTCGAACATTATGTATTAATTTTTACGGAAAATGTTAGTATCTTTCTAAATGGTCTTTACTCCTTTTTGTTTGATTAAAAATACTATGGCTTACTTACAGTGTTAATTGGAAAGAGAATCATTAGTATAATCAGTTTTACAATCCCATCATTTATAATACATCTAAACTGTAATGACAGCACGTTCCCATTATATAGAACTATCAGTCCCCTTCTATATTCCAATCAATCACTTTCAATAACGCGAAGAAATCTCTAATAACGTCGATACTGCTTTGAAAGTTCAGTAACCCTCGACAATTGGTATCGCTACCGAACCATCGACGCACTTTTTGACAAATCAACGCCTCAAGATTTATTAATTCCTCAAAGTCACAATGCATCATCTCTGCAAACCAAAGAAAAACCGACAAACACACAAAGCCGAAACTCCTCTATCCACCGGCGAACGTAAACCCCGCGAAAACGCAAAAGCCTCACCGATCATCCGATTCGACAGAATGAAATTCGCGCAGCCTGACTCACTTGTCCGCTCGAAGAATCGTGAAGAATCTTCTCGCTCTGTTTCGCGACGAATACGATCGCAACAGTCGAGCGGTCCCAATGTTGTCCGACTCGTGGAAATTTTGATCGTTGTTCTCGTAATACCGACGAACGTCATCGGTACTGTTGTACGCGGAACTGGTGCTGGACGATGCCGACGAAGTCATGTTTTTCCTCTGCGACAGACGTAGAGGACGAAGAGAAAAGCACCGGTTAATTAGCCACCTATCGTTACCTGTGCCTAAACGATTCAACGGACGGTCTTACGTGACGCAAGCGACTCGCATATACCGTCGTTACGACGATTATTACCGATACGATCGTGATTATGATCGTCAGGCTCACCCGGTCGAGTCGGTCGAATCGCTATCGTCCGGATGACAGATCCAACGGATCACACGATGATTCCGTCTACGTCATTGTTATACTATGTCGTCACTGGATCTCACTCACTCTGATAGATCGCTGTGCGTGGAACACCATTTACGGTTGATGACACTCTTTCAAGTTTCCTCAACGTCGCTTCGTCGAGGATTTTCAGGGTCATGGTGTCGCTGTTACGGAAGAACGAGGCCGCCGGTCGTTCGTCGACGAGACGACGTTGGAAACGTCAACCGCATCGTCCCGAATGGAAGCCAACGGAGAAAATCGATCAGAGCTTGCGCGTTTCGTGATACTCCGTTGTAAAACTGCTCGCTTTCTGTACCAACTGGCCGACACGTGTACATCCGCCGGGAGTCGTGAGAATGCGAAACGTAAATAAATATAGGTGACCGCGGAATGAGATTTTTCAACCGCCGTTCTCAATGCTAGATCGGTGCGATAGGAAGAACGAGGGAGATACGATTGTTTCGATGAAGCTGAGATTCGCAAGGATGAAGGAAATTCTGAATGAAGATGCGGAAAATTTTGAATCGCGAGCTGCCGGAAATCTCGATTGGTCGAACTGTTGAAAATCGATTGTCTCATTGGTACGGAGAAATATTGGATTCGCATGGTTATTGCGACTGGAATGCAGATATTCGCGGTTTAGTATTTTACCGGTGATTTCTTTGGAAAGACTATGGGTTTTAATTATAACTCAATCTTTTTATATTTGAATACGTGATAGTTATTGTTTCAGTGTAGGAAAATTGCAATTGAAATGTTATATTTAAAATGGAATGTTTTTTGTATATTTATAGTTGGGTTTAGTAAACAAAATTTTCTGTTATTAAGAATATTGGTAATGGACCAATGGAATATCGCGGTTCGTGCTGTATTAAATTTTTAAATATTCGATTCTATGCAATTTTTTATACGTCTGTAATTGGACGTGAAATGAAAAATTGACTTCTACTGAGAATGTTAATCTTACAAATGTACGACGGGGGTGGACTAGTGGAATATTACAGTATTGCATTAAATTTTAAAATATTAAATTCTCTGCAATTTCTTGCGCGTCTGTAATTGGACAGGACAAAAAAATTAAATGAAAATTTGGAGAATATGATACGCAAAAATACAAGATGGAAGCAGATTAATGTAATATTGTAGTTCGCATTGTAATCAATTTTAAAATTTTATTTCTCCGCAGTTTTTGGCGCATCTGTAATTTGTCATGACAAAAAAATTGCCTGAAAATGGGAGAATATGAAACGCAAAAATATACGATGGAATCAGATTAATGGAATATTGCAATTTGCATTGTACTGAATTTTTAAATATTAAATTCCCGGCAATTTCTTGCGGTGTTTGTAATCAGATGTGACAAAAAAATGGGTTTAACATGGAGAGCATGATACAAAAATATACGGTGAAAATGGATTACGAAACACTCCATTGCGCATTCTTAACTTTAACGTGCAACGGCAGCATTTGCATTTACCGTAACTTATAGCACTTGGAGAAATTACTATGGCTGCATTTAAAACGAGTCTATTGAAAAGAACTTTGTCGTTTACGTTCTATTTTTTCTCGATGAATGACAGAATGGTAAATGTAGTTACGCATCTAGGTGGTGATTGTAAGGGAACGATCTGGAAGTGACGCGTAATTACGTCGTTTTGTAACGGACGTTCGACAATTATATTAATCATGAAACATCAGCAGTGCAACGCGACCCAATGGAATGAAAAAAGACCTATATCGTGCTGGCTGTTTTGTTACATAGAATTACAAGTGTGCTGCCTTTGAAGCATGCTTACACTTATCACCTCATCAGATTATCATTTTAATTTTATAATTTACAAAGTGCGAAATAATTAATAGAGAAAATTGCAAAAAATTATGGAAATTTCCCTTTTTTAAATTGCCAGTTATAGTAATCGATTGACGGGAAATTAAATTTAATAAACGTACCTTATTTCCTTGTGCGACGACGCAGTGCGCGTTAAACTGTTCGTCCTCGTCATGTTTCCTCTTACAGTTCTCTACGTTTCCGAAACCTCAGGTATTACGTGATTGTATATCCTGCATATATTTCTACAAATGAAACACGTTGACCGATACAGAGAACCGCGACCTCATGCGGATTGTATAATTGTCACGATCAATTTTAAATACATCCGAGTACGATCGTGCGCCGAAGAATTGAAATAGCGCTCAGATGCTAAATATAAAAATCAACTGAAACCATCGGGCGTGAAATACCATAAAAATACTTAAACTTCACAACGGAAGCTACAAACAAATACATACAAATTGTTAGATAACTTTTTAAGCGCAATATATTCAACAAAGAAACACAAGAGAATTCTCTCCATCGGCTTAAACTTTGCTGAATATCCAAACGGCACAAAGTACCAAATTCAAAGCACGAAAATAAAAATAAACGCAACTAAACAATCCCCTTGTATCAATCTCCCGAGAACATCGTGTTGCGGAACTAATCTACGCAAAATGTCCCCGGGGATATCATCTGGCCCACATTTCCCTGACACTCTTCCTCTCCCCTGGTTTTCTCTCCCTAATTTCCGCGATACAATTATCTAATTATCCGGCGATTCACTCCTCTAAAAATTGCTGCTACTCACGCACACCGGTGTAACGTAGAGACGAATGTAAAACCGGTGGAGACGATTCATTCATACAAAATGAGCGATGAAAGCGACGATGGGAGTCCCGTTGTCACTCGTAACAACACGCGCGTTGTTCGGCCACACGCTTCGACATAGAGTGCCGCGATGAGATGTTCGCCGGCCGGCATATACCGGAGCGAAAACGTCTCGAAACACGTTCGGGTGGCACGATCGAGGAAGGAGAGGGATCATTTCTTGCTCAGTTCGACGAATTTAATCCCTCCTCCGGTTTATTTGAATTTCAGACGACGACGGGGGACGACCTTACGCGCAAAATGAGTCCGGAATCTAAAGAAGGCGCTCTTTCACGATACGCTCGCGCGAGCCTTTTTGCCCGGCGTAGAACGAGCGGTGTTTTTTTTAAAAAGGCAACATCGTGTTCTCGGTCTACCCAGGAATAACTTTGATACACTAGACGCCATTGTAACACACGAGATTTATTCGGGTATCACTCGACTTTTTTTTCGTGCGGTAATAAACGAGATTTGCGAAATTTTGCCCCCTTTAATTACCGATGGAAATATCAGAGAATAATTTCCGCGGACGTTCGAGCCTGAAAAGTATACGGGGAGGTGAAACTCAATTTGGCGGTTGATTACGATAATGAGTTTTGGAAGTTAAGGGTTGTGGCCATCGGCACGAAACACTACGGTACACTTTGCCTATCCGTAATTGGGATCCATTACAAGCCGGTTTCGTGAGTTTCGCCCGGTCTGCGTAATAACGAATCTCAAAGTGTCGAGTTTAATTATTTCGTCGGGTGCGTGGGGACGATAATTAAGTAACGTTCCCCATCGAACATCGGTGCTTGGAATTATATTAACTCGAAGTGTAATTAAAAAGTCTGCCGATTTCGTAGGAGAATGTGCCTTTAACGATCGTCCGCGTTTTACGGGGGAAATGCGAAGAGGATGATAAATCGTCGGGCGAAAGAAACGATGGAAGAAAGGACGAAACGACGGAATGGTTTTAAAACGAGTTCACGTGGCACGAGGCACGCCGGGGCTTTTCAATGGATTTCTCTTTATTTTGCACTAACGACATATACTCAGACATCATTTAGGTCGAAACACCTTATAATATTAACATCGATACAACACCCGTGCCCGAGAAAGTTCCCGATTGTTGTTATTAGGTTGGTAAGAAATTAATGTCGGTTTTCGAGCTTTCAAACTTTGGCGCTTATTTTTAAGATAGCCATTCATTTTAATCGGTTTGTCTGCTTATATCATTTTAGAAAAAAAAAATTGTATTAAAAGACCTGTTTCTCGTTGGGAAAAATGTGTAAATTGTAATGGAACTTTATTTTGATTAAAAAAAAAGTTATTCCCATTCTCAACATGTGTATTTAACCCATTGACTGCCAACTACGAGATATCTCGTAGCTGCACTATAAGTTTAAATTAAGTTTAAGTTATCAATAATGGCTGAGCGTGTATAGAAATTTTGGAACAAAAATGTTCTTTGTATCATTACAAATGTCGAGATTATATTTTGGATTAATAAAACCAATGTTCTAAAAACTTTCTGTCATCTTCTCAAATTTTAAGAAACAAAGGAAATATTTGCTTAGCTTTCCTGGCAGTGAATGGGTTAAAGATAAAGTTTGAAACCCGACATTAATTTTCTACCAACTTAATATTACTACCATCGGTGTGAGTAATTCGCTCGTTGCGATCGATGAAGATCGAGCAAATATTGTCCCCTTCTAATTGACGAATTTTCGAAACGACTCGTCGATTGCACGGACAACTAAGTAAACACGATTCATGTAGTCTTAAAATGGCACTTGACATGGGACACAATTTAACACGTTGCTATCTTGTGGTATCACGAAAAATGACAAGCCTGAAGTGCGAATACCATAAGGTCTCTTTACATTTTGGTGATTCCTCTTTTTTTTCAATTTTGCTTATTATTTTACATTTATTTACATATAACCTTAAAATTTCATGTAAATCTGAATGACTTACTGTAACTCTTACGCTTTACTACGATATATTGTAACAATTACAATATGAACAATCCTGCGAAAGGTGTGGACATCAAAGTGTTAATATGTATTCAGAGATCTGTGTCGGTACTCGAGTATCGTTGGAATAATACTCAAAATAATTGAAACATCATCCGACATCGAATACTTGCAGAATAACCTGCTGATAGTGCTGGTTTCGAACCCTAGAACAATTAATTGCAGGATGCAGCGTCTGAGTGCATCGGACTTAATAAGCACTGATCCCTCGAAAGCGACACCCAACACTTCAGTTTTATACGACAGTTGAAAGAGATAATTATATTGCTATCATACCAGCAATTATTTATTTTCAAAACTATGAAAAATACAATCTCACCACCTGTACCAGCACTTATATACGCAGGCAAAATTGCGAATTTATTCGTTTTCACGGGTATTTAATCAATAATTATGCCACTTAAAGTTCCAACGACCCCGCACGCTTCCGGTATGCTTTCATTTCCTCGATCGTAACACGAAGACTACGTTTGATCGTATTTAAAACTACTCTCACAGTATAATTTGTTATCTCTCGAATTCCCCTGTAAACGCTGCCATTATTTCCCCAAGTAATCATAGCGGGTTCGAAACTAAACTATCAGATTTCGATCTGTAACATACACCAGGTCCCATTCTCAAATAGCACAGGCATAAAAGAACGTGAATTTCGTACAATTACCTCGTCGGCTGCAGCTGTATCGCACGATTAATCCAAGACTGACGGAGACAGTGCTTTCTTTTCCAGATGATTTCGAAATATTCTTAGCATTGTCGCCGAGTAGCCACTCGATGCCGAAAATATCGGAGAAATACCAAAAATACACCATAGCCACGGATCGCAACGAAATTTTGGAGCCTCCGTTCCAACGGCTATTAATACCGTCGAAGACTGGACGATTATTTTTTTTCTTCTTACCACTACTAATTACTAAATGATCGATAGTTCATTGTTCATCGAGTCGATACGAACAAGTTGAGCGTGGATGTGTGGATGGTTTATATTCAACTAATTCATTTACGTGACGGAACATCGGTGATTTACCTAGGAATACTTCCGGCGATCGATTGCACGTGTCGATTTACAGAATTGCCGGGTCGAATGCAATCGCTAATTAATCATCCGATGGATCGCTTACTAAAGCGTCTATTAATATTTCTATCGCGGTAACGCTACAGTTGCAATTATACTCCGTCCTTTCGACGAGACACTTATAGAAGTCAACGAGGTAGCCTGACTATTTGCCAAACGATGATGGCGTATTAATTAGGGACGTCGACGAAGCACGAGGGGAAATGATTGCTCGACTCCTGGAAACGATGGCAATTGTCATCGTTGTTGGAAGAACGATGACGCGATAGACTACACTGAGTAGATTTTCTAGGGTTCGCGCAAGGACGAAGGATGAATCGTGAATTCTGAGCAACAGGATCATATTGTTTGCGTTTAGCCCTTTCGTTGGTAAGGATGATCCACCCTAATTTCCCTGCTTAGGAAGGATAATAATGCTCGTACACGTTATCGTAAGAAATCAATCAAATACTGGAACTTCGACAGAGTTCTTAAACTTTCTAGAAATATTCCACAATTTTAACCCTTTGCGCTACAACGAGTGACACTCGTGATGCGATTGATGGAACAGGAAATTCTGAAGCTTCTCAAAAATGATGAAATTAAAAATAGCAGTGGAACAAGACACGATAATATTATTTCTATGTTATTAACACTAGAACTACCAAGCCAGTCAAAATGACTGGTTTCTCATTTTTTACAAAAATTCTCTAAATTTACCGGGGAACCATAGAGTAGATATTCTACGGTCATCTTATAAAACATAAATTACTGAATCAATCATCTTCTCCACCGTTTGATTCCCATTTTTTCGAAGTACTTACTTAATATATTTAAATAATATAATAGATTTAACGCCGGTGTTAACGATCAAATTTGCGAGAATTTCGCGAATGTATTTTCGTCGTGAAGGTTACAGTTATATCTAGTAAAAAAACTTTAATGTCATTATTAATTTGCAAAATTATATTTTAATTAAGAATTCAATCTATATACTTTTCTTTTAACAATTTAAAATTCATTGATACATCTACCGTCGTTGGTTACCGTTGACCATTATTTTCTGACACGAAATTACATTCAATAAAATATGCTGATATTTTAATTAGTTCCATTAAATAATATATTTAATATATTTATATATAACAGACTTAATGCCGGTAGTTCTAGTGTTAACACTAGAACTGCTGACGTTAAATCTATTATAGTCTATCGTATTAAATAAGTACTTTGAAAAAAGAGGAATCGAGAGGCGGGAAAGATGATCGATTCGGTGATTTATGTTCTTTGACATGGACGTAGAATATTTATTCTATGAGTTTTCTATAAACGTGGAGAATTTTTGGAAAAAAAATTGTGTATCGGTCATTTTGACCGGTTGATAGTTCTCGTGTTAATATTGCGTTAAGTTCTAAAATATATCAGGAATCACTGATATATTTTCATTTTAGAAATTTAATTTTCAATTACTGCGGAACCAGTCACAAAATCGTAGGGCAAGGAGTTAATAATGATTATAGTTGTCACAATATGTAGAAGCTTCTTCAAACACTGTAGATTCTTTTAATATTATCAATGCTGTTAATTAAAAATGCAACAATATTGCAATTATCCTCATCGGTCAAATACAATCGGATAAACGGTTACAAGAATATTGCCAAATTAATTGCATCAACCCTTTGAGAGCGACGGACGCATATATGTGGACTGAGAAAAATTCTGATTGTAGTTTATCGGCGGATGTAAACACGGTTAGAGTTGAAAAATTAAAATACAACCGTTGAAATATGAGTGCGCAAATAGTAATTTATGGCTTCTATACATTAACACTCTGACTTTCTGATAAAAAGGTGGTCTTTGATCGCCAAATAAATGATTATATCTCAATAGTCAAAAAAGTCTCCATCCGCAAAGGGTTAAACTATTAAGGGGACCGGAAAGTAATGTCGTTCCTCCAGATATTTTGCTGAAATACCAATTGATTATTATCGATCCGGCATTGAAAATTTGCACCCTAGATGACAAAAGGTTCTTGATAACGAGGGTGGTTACATCATTCAGTAAAAATAAAATCTTACAAATTTATTTGTTTGAATTTAATGTAACAAAAAACGCCATTACTTTCCGGTCCCCCTAATAATAAATCAAAGAAAATCATTCCAACAGCAGATAGTTTAACGTATACGAGAATTATACATCCTCCTTTGGCAGGGTCGAGGGGTTAAATCTTATTATGCACTTATGCCCATCCACGTTCCCATGCGGAGCGCTTTTCGTTCGGACGTATATAACCGCTCAACGAAAGGGTTAAGGTTCCATTAAGTTTTACGGTCTACTCTCGCAAAGGGGAACTCTCTCGGGTGTTCGTCATTCGTCGCGTGACGTTCGTCGCGAATTTCCGACTCGGGGTAAATTCGCGATAAACTTCGCCGAAGGTATCGCCGCGGCTTGATAACGAAGGAAATTATTACAACGGATTCCTTTACAGTACGCGAACTTTCTCTCGAGTTGCCGGTAACTGTACAAGGATGACTTGGCGATTAACTTTCCTCTGACTTTTGCGGGCAGGGTAGAATAACTTTTTAAAATTAGTTCGCCCGTAGCGTATTGATCGGTTTTCTCCTTCGCTGTGACGGAGAGAGCGTTCGAGCGGGTTGCTTCGAATGCGGCTCCTTTTCATTCTTTCTCGTTTAATGCTGCTTCTGTTGCTGAGTGGAAGTATAAAAATATAATTTCAGGATATGTCGATATATCGCGACCGATATCGAGCATAAGGGACACGCTTCGGAGTATCATCTCTTTGCGGTTCGGGCAAACTCGAATCGTATCGATCGTAATTAAACAGATAGAATCCCCGATGTGTCGCATCGGAACGTCAAAGGAAATCCTGTAAATGATAAATCCTCCCGTTTTTTGCGTTTTCTTGGTATATTACAATCGTGACATCCGAATGCTCCTCTCGATTCGAAGTCCATTCCAATTGGTAGTTTCTTGCGATTCGAGCGTAGTCGATTCGATCGCTAGTGTTCTCCGAGTACGTACACATACTAGGCTAGAAATAAATTAGTAGAATAAAGGAAAAAATATACGTCGATCGATCGAACTAAGAAGAGGAAGAAGCGAGAAGCGGCCTCAGCTGAGATGCTTCTTTGCGCTCCTCAGGAACTTCCGATTCGCGAATCGTTTTCGATTTCCGTAATAGCGGCCTGCTGCACCTCTGTCCTTCCTTTTCCACCTCGATTTTCTCCGGATTGATGTCCTCTTCGACATCCTTCTCCACCTCCTTAGATTCTATGTCCTCGACGCTACTCCAACTCTGGTCGCTCTCGCTTCGTTCTCTGTCCTTTTTCGTACCGTTTATCCCTTTCTCCTTTTCTGCTCCACTTCCGTTTTCCTACGTGCATCGTCAAAATTTTCCGTCAGGCAGATCGTATTTTGTGGCTGCGATTCGTGCACGTGGTTGAATATAATTAGGAAATCGTTTCTGTGGGTGACTTTGAAAAATGACATTTTAAAGAATCGTGTAGGAAGAATAGAAGAAATTTGGATGAATTCTGTGAAGGTATAGAGTTTACAAAATATTCAGGAGGAAGGATAACATTGTTTTATAACGACGCAGTAAGCTTCGAACGGAACTTTGTAATTGCACTTTAAAAATACTTGAAACTCCAGTATCTATGACCGTTTGGGATTCTATACCGTCGTAACTACGTTCCCGTATCAACCTTAACACGTTGAACGCCACCGGCATTTCGCTAGTTTTATCGTTCTTACTGAAGTGAAACTTTATTTATTAAAATCACATCTTTAGAAAGCAGAAACTTCAAAGACACAGATGGATATATATTCAGCAGAACTTTATCTTTTTAACGACAATATTTAAATATTGAATATATTACAAAATTCGTAAATATTGCAATTTAAAGGTCATATGAAATTTCATTGAATTCAATAGCGCCGGTCACCGGTGACCCCCATGGCAGTCAACGTGTTAATACTGAATTACCTTCATACCGAGTTACTTCAGACATCAACAATTATCCATCCACGTCTTAAACGCTCATGAAGTATCAATACTTCCTACAAACTTCCAATAAAATCAATATCCAACGTTGGAGAACACCTTTAATTCAATATCAACAAATCCACGTCAACCCCCGAAAGTAATTTCACCAAAAAGCAAATTGAAGCACGTTCGAATAATTACACGATGGTACTATACATCCGAAAAAATTCAACACCTCAATGAAACTCGAAGAATCGATTCCCGAATGATTTCGAAAGTAAAACAAAATCCGCGAATTATTCGCCGGCCGGGTTATTTTTACGCAAAGTTCCCGAGGTCGCGGATCGGCTCGCCGAAGAATCTCACGCTTCCAAATGTTCCATAAATTTGCCCCGCCCCCGCACCGATCCCCGTATCAATTCACGATGCTCACGTGTACGAAAAGCTCTACTCACATTCGCGATCGACTTCACCGGCAACGTCGTGGTCGTCGTCGTGGCCGTCGTGTCCGTGGTATCGCTGCTCTCGCTGTTGTTGCTCGGTCGAGCACCGACCAGGAGAGCCCCTTCTTCCAGATTCTTTCCGCGAGCGAATCGTCGCGACGCTGGCCAGATGTCCGATGAATTCTTTAAATTGGCCTTGGCGAATTTCTGCGCGACGCCTGTCGTCCAGACGCTCGCCTCGCTGCTACCCGTGCTACTGTCGCTTCCCGTGCTGCAATGTCGCCATCGCCGCTCTTGAAGGGTGTGTAAAAAATGGGGAATCATCATCGTCATTGGCGTTGAGTACGATCTTGGGCTTATGGGAAGCCGTGGGAAGATCGCGTCGACTTGTACGGTGATTTTAGGGTCGATAGGATGCTTTGTATGGTGGAACGATTAACCCGTTTGGGTCAATAGGGCATTGTATGCGTGCAATTTTTTGGCTGCTTTGGCCAAAGAGCTATGCGCGTTTACATTGTGAGTGCAATTATTGATTAGTTTATCTATTTAATTCTTTATTAACACTAGATTTACGGAAGCCGTCAAATTGACGGGTTCCTACTTGTTTTATAAACATTTCTTTAATTTACAGAGAAGCTGGACAGTAGATATTTCACGTGCATTTTATAATACAATAATGACTTAACGAATTACCATCTTTGCCGTTTGATCCCTCTTTTCCCAAAGTCCTTATTTAATATATTGCAATGTAACAGATTTCACGCCCGTAAATCTAGTGTTAAGTCTAAGTACGGTTTATATTTTAACACTATGCCGTCCGGTCACGTTGGGGTCATGCAAAAATATGCGGATAAATGCCGGTGACACCATGTTGGTGACACGATAATATTTTAACCCTTTGAGGACTACTGACGCATATATACAGTCTGAGAAAAAATCTGATTACAGTTGATCCAGGCACGTATACACGATTAGAATTGAAATATAACCGTTGAAGTATGATTCTGCAAATAATAATGTGTAATTCGTATACATTA
This sequence comes from Cerceris ruficornis, assembly GCA_963989415.1. Lineage (NCBI taxonomy): Eukaryota > Metazoa > Arthropoda > Insecta > Hymenoptera > Crabronidae > Cerceris > Cerceris ruficornis. The sequence goes on from OZ022523.1 coordinate 10,506,160, forward strand.
ATGTTCGAACTTTCTGATAAAAGAATGGTTTTTGATCGCCAAACAAATGATTATCTCTCGACACTGAATAAAGCCTCCGTCCGCAAAGGGTTAAGACGGTTCCCTATTATATCGCAAAGGCGTTGCGGCTATCTTACAATCACAAATTGTTGCAATGTATTCTGTACAGGCTGTAATACGCTACATATCCGCGAAATTTCGTGAAAATTGCGGGACAGAATTATAACTTGTTGTGATTAGTAAAACGTGACGTTTCATGATTTCTCGACAAATTCGATAAGCGCCGGCGTCAATCCAAAGAATCTTGATTTATCTCGCGGACGGAATAGTGTTAAGAAGTGATATTTTGAAATCACTTTTTCAAATATTATTATACTTAGATTTAAAGGTTTGAGCGCTGGCGCACAGTGGCAGAATTACGCGTCAAAGTGCCAAGCGGCGCGACGGCGCTTCTTTGCTCGGGGCGGTGAAATATAGCGGGTTTTTTCGATGTGGAATCTGAACAACGCAATCGGATTGCGTGAGATGAAGCAGTTAATTAAACAAATTGCTGTTAAGGGTATATTATATATTTTGTAATATAATGGAAATGAGTTAATTGCTTGACGGGGAGATTTAAATGATAGGTAGTGCTGTGGAGAAAGGGGGCTCGTGAGAAAGTAATGACATTTCAGGTTGTTTCGGTAATTGTTTATAGCTTCTTCACGTTTTAGGTAGTATGTTGAGTAATAGGAAAAGTTTCAGTTACTTTCCCTCGAATGATTAAGAATGTTCAAGCATAAGCCTCTAGTTATTATTACGTAAATATGAGAAATTAAAGTACTCGATGTTCTCAAACTTTTAAAGATCTAACTCCAATTATCACTGTATTTCTAAGTGGCGAAAGAAACACAAAATTGAATGACATTTGATTATTTAACACGTTGAATGCCACCCGCATTTCGTTAGTTTCATCATTTCCACCGAACCGAAAGTGTTTCTATTAAAATCACATCTTTATAGAACAGAAATGTTGAAAGTGAGAATAGTTGTATACTCGGTAATACTTCATTTTTCTAACAGCAATATTTTAATACTGAATATATTAGCATATCCGTGAATATTGCAATTTAAAAATCGTAAGAAATTTCTTCGAATTCAACAGTGCCGGTCACCGGTGACCCCCATGGTATTCAACGTGTTAAAAACATACCTTCAATATATGAATATATTTGAAACGTGTGACACAGCTGTGAATTAAACAGCGAAGCAAAAACATATTAAACGTACTGTCGCACGGAAGACCACCGGAAACAAAGGGCTTCCTGAGAAGTGGACTTCCACCTTCTTGGCTCTCCTCGCTGCAAGCACGAGTTATAAGTATCCTCGGACTTCTCCTCGGAGTTTCGTTCATGGCTATGGAGCATCCTGCACCAACATCGGCCCCGATGAAATCGCTTCGATAATGGGGCCCCATCAGACTGGCTGCGCTCGCGCTCGACCTCACCAATTTGCTAGTCTCGCCTTCGCAAAACGAAGAAAATGAAAAGTCCCGTTCTCGTAAATCGGAACTTTCATCGGAATAATCATCCACGATGCACTCTTACAAATACCTGACTCTGAAGTCGGGACTCTGAGAGTGTTGCAGGATGCAGCGGGTTGTAATCTGGTACGATGGAAATTCAAATTGTTACTGTCGAAATTGTTGCCCGCTCTGCAAGTACCTAGAGCCAATAACGCCTCGCTGAGCCTTCGCTGCAACGGCGGAAATGGAAAGAACGAACCGGTCCCACTTCCGGATGGCCTTCTAGATCCTGCTGCACTCGGTGTCCTTGCCTGTATCTCCTGGAAATTTACAAAGTTCCATCGTTTGGAGAATTATCGCGGGGAGGATATATACAGGTGTTCTCGGAATGAAAATTGTAGGCATTAACTCTATTCCTACCACGACCGGTCAAATGACCGTTTTTAAAATTTCGATTAGAATTTCCTATATACAACGTGATTGAATCGCCTTTAAACTTCACGACTTTTCCTCAAATATACGTATAATACATTTACATTATAATACATTTTTCAATATTCACTTCTTTTTTTACTGTTCATTTTCTGGGAAAAAATTATCATTTGACAAATTCACCGGTTGCGGTAGGAAAAGGTATAAGGTAAAGTGCCGGTAGGAATAGTGTTAAAAAGAATTCGAAGAGTGAAGATATAAATCTAGTTTCTTCTCGGTCTTTGACGTTACCTGCTGAAGCTCCGACTTGGTCGCTTTTTTCCGCCAATAGTTCTGCACGGAACGGCGGAGAGTCTGTGATTTTAAGCCGTAGAGGAGGCCGTTGATGGGTGGAGAACAGGCGAGCAAAAGAGAGGCCAACGAGGCTAGCTTTGGGTGATCGTTAAGATGAGGATGATTGCCCGCGCCGCAAACCTCCCAGAGGATCAGGCCGCAGTATGGGAAATAAAGCACGTATAGAGAACCAACTAGCTGCATTACCTGAAAATTCCGTTGAAATTCATCGCTCAGCAATACAAAATGGTAATTTGTGAAAAAATGCTAAGATAGCACTTTGTGATCGACGGGAGTGTTCTCTCACAATAATACCGAGTTTGGCGGTAACAGCTATTAATTATTCTTCAAAAAGATTCAGAAGATTTATGGAAGAGCTGATACCTGAAGTCGATTGATGGTTGAGAACGCATCTAAAATTGTAGATCTTAGGTAGGATGATCGTAAAAGTTAACCCTTTGCGCTCCGTTGTCGCCGCGGCGGTGACATTGTAATCGAAGCTGATAACTCGGTTGTCAGATAAGTCCGGTGTGTTATTATATTTTTTTATATTGTAAAAGATAATTTCAAAAAATGTACGATTCTTTTTTAACACGTTGACTGCCATGGGGGTCACCGGTGACCGGCGCTATTAAATTCAGTGGAATTTCATATGAGTTTTAAATTGCAATATTTGCGAATTTTGTAATACATTGAATATTTAAATATTGGCGTTAAAAAGATAAAGTTCTGCTGAATATATATCAATCTGCGTCTTTGAAGTTTCTGATTTATAAACATCTGATTTTAATAGAAAAAGTTTCACTTCGGTAGAAATGATGAAACTAGCGAAATACCGGTGGCGTTCAACGTGTTAATGATAGAGGGAGATTTTCAATTTTCTACTGATGTGTACCCGCACCGTGTAAATAGTTCTGGAGTAGCTGGTAGCTCATAGTAAAGATTACTCGGAGTGCAAAGGGTTAAAGTCGAAAAAATGCAAAGAAGAAAGAAATAATGGTCGATCGATGGAAATGGTCTATGCCTCGTCAGATAACGATTACGAAGAGGGAACGGAAGTTAATCGCGTTATAAAAGACAAAACAGAATCATCGACTCGCCGCATGGTGTCTATCGATTTGACTTGCTAACTCGCCCGGCGAAAATTAAATTACAGATGAGGTTTTAAGTCCGGCGCTTTTGATTAGTCCGATCAGCTTAAATCTGCGGGTCAACGAATTAAGCCGGCTTCGTCCGCGTAATTGGAGAAGTGATTTAACACCGTCAAACAGAAATAGTTTCACGTTTGCAATTTATTTAAAAGGTGTAATCTCATTGCACAATTGCATCATCCATTCTGACCATTCGATTTGAGCTTCGTTGATGAATTTCGCGTTAAACATTGTTAAAAAAAGTAATTCAATCTCTAATTACTCTGTCCAACAAATTTAAAATTTGTTTCTGTTTTCCAATAGCCACATAGTGATTTTTATAGTGTTCGTTCGAAGAAACTGTCTGCCGTTTTTAGTTTTCTCGTAATACCAGCTTCTTTACTGAAATCCACCGTTGTTGCAAAAACTGATGTTTTTCGAAAACAGATAGAGAAATTCCATTGGCGGATTCGTGTTCAGGACGACGATCCCCATAAGAATCAGCCAGTGGCTACTGGAAAACATAAATGGTGTAGGACAGCGTTATTGGAGGCATAGAAAGAATCTTGTCGCAATATCAAAGAATGTTTGTAATGTGCTAAAACGCATTTGGCTGGACAGGTCTCTGCTAAACGGAAGTGCAAACAACGAATGACGCAAATATTTATTGCATGGCTGCATTCGATTATGAGACGTTGCGTAATAAGTATTACAATAAGAAAGAAACGTGTCATTAACCGTGCGCCTTCATCTACGCTGCCTCTTTAATTTCCGTCATACGTACACTTCGAACGTCTATTTTTATCGGTCGTAGCCTGACATTAAGAGGATATCTGTTCTGAAATATTTGCCAAGATAACATTGACTCTCCCTGATACATCCATCAGATTGATGTGTTCTTTCCGCAAACTCAAATAAAACGCTGACCTAAGTTTAGTTTCAAATCCCATCCAACGCGAAAATCGGCCCGACTAAAAACGTCTTTCTTTAGAATTCCTCTCGATTGCACCGAGAACGGTGCAAATATCGGAATACGAAAATGAAAACGGCGACTAAAATGAAAACGTCGGACATGCTTTTTGACATGGCAGTTCAGAAATCCTCGCTCATAGAGTCGATGTTTAACGAAGGGTAAATGAAAATCCATGCTATTCTAAAATAACGCAAAATTCCTACTGAAAAGGTAAATGGTACCAATTCTTTAGTGTATACTTCATGCAGGAAAATGGTCGGAGACAAATGTATCACTTGAACCGCGGTAAAACCATCAATCGAGATCCACGGAGATCATTATTTGCCAATGGCAGAGCGAAATGTAACAGGAAAATGATTACATTTGTCAGATCCACTAACCGTGCTGGCAGCGCTGTGAAAACGTGGCGGCCCGCCGGCGGACGGTGCCGTAACGGTGGGGACGAAAAATGGATTTCTTTGATGGGTGATGGTCACTTGGGCGCTCAGGGTAACTTCGTAGATTGCGCTGGCGATACGATGACGATGATAACGCGCTATGCCGAGTACACGTAAATTGCAGACTGTCACGAGGACTGCCGGCAGTGCCAATCCCAAAATGGCATAAACGGCCCCGTAAAGGGTCGCCGCCGAACCCCAGGAATCGTCACCGAAATCCGGGACGCAGCAGCCCAAAACTGAACTGTATCTGATGGGGAAACAGTGAGACGAATTTAATGAACGTTTTCACGTTCGACGGTGCGCAAATTTTGCCGATGAATTATTCGAGAATATTTAATGGGGAATGCCTTAAATGAGACTATATTAGAATAATTGGAATTCGGAGGAAGTGTATTTCAAATTTAGATGAAGGAAGGTGGAAAAATATTTGGTAATATATTTGAATAAACAGAGACTGCAGAAAATGTTTGGACAGTGAAATATATGTAATGGAAAATCTTTATAATTTATAGAAAATGTGCAAAGGGAGGAATACAGATGAAGTTTTTTATCACAGTATTGATTTCGTTCGATCGATAATAGATGCATATCTTGGGCAACGTTGAGGATAACGACGTTGCATCTAACTTTTACGTTATTTTATAATTCCTCCCATTTACCAAATACTGCAATATAAACAGCTTACCTCGCAGCATCCTAGAAGTAACTTTTATAATTTTACTTCATCTCAACAACTATACATCTTACCCCGTTTAAAGAATTAACGACAGTCGTAGCGCTATGAAAAAATAACGGAATTCCATTTTTATCGGAAACTCCCTGTATGCAATTTTTATAAAACACTCGGAACAAGTAAAATATGATCCGATATTTCCATCAGGAATGTCAATTCTCGCTCGAACGATTAAACGATTCTGAACTAATCCGTTCGTACAAAAAGTCTTCCAAAAATACGAACCTGTAAGGTGGAACCAAGCCGGAGAAGGGTGGCAGACACAAAAGTAGAGCTCCAGTCCAAGATGCAGCTAATCCGACCACGACACGTCGTGGCGAGACCAATGCAGCGTAATGCAACGGCGCCGCAATTGCGTAATACCTGGACAAGAATTTCACCCTGCAGAACGACCGGGTAATTAAGACGAAAGCAACAAAACTCCCGTATTTACCAACGTTCACGTTCGACTGGAAATAATTTCCCACAAATCGTTAAAACGTGACGTGGTTCGCCGAATAAAATGACGACCGTAAGAGGAAACGTCCTATAAGAGAAGTATCTGGAAAAGCTCCGCGAGCTGGGATGCCGCAGTTTAAATTTGCGAGCTTCCTGAATAAAATATTCGACGTTCGATCCCACCGAAAACGTAGCCCGCGACATTTTCAGTCGATAAAACCCATACGTGTGTCTCTGGGTATTTTTAGTCGTGCAAATAACGTTCTTCCTAAATTTCCGATACGTTACTTTCTCATTTCTTTCTTTCTTTCTCATACAGAATTATTTGCTTCTACGATAACTTTGAAATCTCCTTCACTGATGAATTTAAAAAAAAATTCCCACCATATACTGTGCTCCTCTATACCAAACAATTGTACAAATTTTTGTATGATGCTTCAATCTCCCGTGAAATATTCGACCATTTCCAATTGAAAGGGACACACTGAATAATATAATTAATATAATAAACCCCATTCAATTCTTTCAAAAATACAGAACAAGTGTCTTGCATGCAATGCTTCCCAAAACGTTCAGGAATTTTGCAAGTATTCCGTACCGCGGATCAGTTGATTTAATTTCGAAGAAATTAGTAGTATTAATACAATTGATATAATAGATTTTATTCAATTTTTTCGCGAATACGGAATAAGTGTCTTGCATACAATGCTTCCCAAAACGTTCAGGATTTTTGCAAGGATTCCGTAGCGCGAATCTCTTGATTTAATTTCGAAGAAATTAATAGTATTAATAAAATTGATATAATAGATTTTATTCAATTGTTTCGCGAATACGGAATAAGTGTCTTGCATACAATGCTTCCCAAAACGTCCAGGATTTTTGCAAGGATTCCGTAGCGCGAATCTCTTGATTTAATTTCGAAGAAATTAATAGTATTAATAAAATTGATATAATAGATTTTATTCAATTTTTTCGCGAATACAGGACGAGTGTCTTGCATACAATGCTTCCCAAAACGTCCAAGAATTTTGCAAGGATTCCGTAACGCGGATCTCTTGATTTAATTTCGAAGGACTATCGGAAAGAGACGACCGACAGAAACTGCACGATCTGACGCAGAACTTGAGATTGGATCGGAGCTCTTGCGCCGGTTGACAGGCACAGAGATATCAGCTGAATGCGTGGAACCGCTATTGACATCTTACATTGAAAAGCTTCCCAGCTTTGTGCAACCCAAGTCCGCGTCGCGTCTCGTCGAGCGTCGCCGTCGCGACGTTCATACGTAGAGATTGAGCTTGGTTTTTATCCCGCGCATCTCGCCCTCATAGATAAAGGATTTTTCGCTTTCGTGCCCGCTGACTTAGCAGCCCGAAAAATCGCTTTTGCATGGGAAATTTTGCGGGTTTCGAAATTTCTCGGTCGCATCAGAACAATCAGAAAAGTAGAACTATCGAGAATTGATACGAAGAGGTGCACGTGTCTAATAAATATTTTGTAAATGTAAACTTTAAGAGAAGATAACACTGATATACAAAATTGAACTTTTTTTTGGCCCAAAGAATATTTACGCTGATTCTTATAGATTTTGTGGCGCTGAACACGAATCTGGAGCCCGTTTATCTCCATCAGACTCCATTTGTGAGAAAATCAGATTTGCAAAAAATGCATATTTTCAAATTTCAGAATTTTTTGTATTTTAATCATAAGAATTCTTAAAATTTCTGGTATAGAATTATTCTATAAACCCTCCCGACTATAAGGATGCATACTACTTTAATGTTATAAATATTTAAACATGTTTAAACAATGCTCAAAGCGAAATCGGCGTCCAAAATGCCCCAGTTTTTACGGATATTTCCTTATTTATATAACACTAGAACTACCGGCGTTAAGTCTATCATATTTCAAAATATTAAATAAGTACTTTGAAAAAGGAGGAATGAAGAGGCGGCAAAGATTCTCGATTCGGTGATTTATGTTTTTTAAGATTGACATAGAATATTTATTCTAAGACTCTTCTATAAACTTGGAGAATTTTTTGAAAGAATTGTGTACCAGTCATTTTGACTGGTTTGGTTGTTCTAGTGATAATCGATCAGTTAGATCGATTACACTTTACGAGATAGATATAACAGATGAAAGGATGCACACTGAAATTTTAGGATTTTTTTTTCTCAATGTGCACGTAAGTGGTAGCATGTTATGGCGCCTCTGATTCCGTTGATTTCATCTAACGTCGTAAGAGAATATTTTTTGTCTCGTATCACGATTTCGCAATCTAAATGGCACAGGCAAAAAATAAAGAAACGTTCGACAAAATATGAAAGCATTCGTCCGTATCTGCGTTAAGCTTGTTACGTCGGCAATGTTTTGCCACGTCGAAGTCCACCCTTGAAACGAATAACAGATAAAATTCAGTTTTTTCCCCCCACGATCGATGAGAAAACAGCGATACGTCCTTTTATAAACTACCATCCATTCACATCGTTCCATTGAAAAACCGACGTGTCGAATAGAACAGTTTGATGGGCGACAAACAAGGGACGCGCAACAATTCCCCATGGAATTCAAGATAAATCCAAGTGAGAAAAAAAAAGAATACCTTTAACCCCGCAGCCGTGAAGGCACTTTCAAGAATCCGTTAAATCGGTCGAAAGTTTGTAAATAAAAGTCCACATTGGCACGGTTTACAATCCGCGTATATTGAATAACTTTCCCGCGTAGATTTACGCGAGCGAGAAACGACGGACTTCGGTCTTAAATTCCGCTCGCAACTTTCGATTCGTCCCCTCGCAAACTTCCAAATTAAAATCCCTCCGTGATCCGGCAAACGGGCGAGAGGGTGGAGAGGTAGAGAGGATACGAAAAGAGGAGAAAAGAAGTAAAAGCTAAGTACTCACCTGTCGCAGTTCAATCCCGTTACGGTCCAAAGTGCGACCGGATGTAAGAGGGCTAAGAGGAAACCGTGAAGGACGCACCAGGTGCCGGTGATGGGCCAAGAGACAGTAGTGAAGATCAGTAATATCAGACACACGGCTGCCTCGACTGCGCCCAAATGTATCAGCAGCAATGTATTCGACGTCTGTTGCTGTTGCGTCTGCGAATATTACGAGGCTGTGTACGTTTAACGCATTATCCCTCAAGTTCTTTTTTTGCACGCGATTAAAAGTTCTCTCAGGTATGGCGATCTTAATCCCCACCTGGGTTCCAGCAATTTCAACTTTGGATCGTTTCACTCGCGATTCCACTCGTGAATTTTGTTAACCATTTAGCCGTGGCGCGCTTTAACCGGAAGTGATATCCACCGTGTGACATGAGCGTAAAGATTATGTCGATAGGCGGATGGTTATTCTGCCGGAAATGATTTTATATCGGCAGTATGCGAAGTGTGGTTTGTTACGTAGCTCGAAGTTTAGTGATTATCGAGATACAATGTTAGTTTGAAATGTCAAAGCCGGAGTTAAACTTGACAGGTTTGACAACTGTCAATTTAAATAACTTGAAATAATGAACTCTATCTTCTAGCGAGATTTATGAAAAAAATTTTTAAAGATATTGTACAATTTGTTTGAGGCACGTCCCTAAATTAATGTTGTATGTATGAACATTTGAATATACGTTTCTTCAGCCTTAACCCTTTGGGAACGACGGACGCATACATGCGGCCTGAGAAAAAAATCTGATTATAGTTTATCGGTGTATGTATACACTGTTAGAGTTGAAAAATTGAAATATAACTGTTGAAATATGATCACCCAAATAGTAATTTATAATTTCTATACATTAGCACTAGATCTACGGCTGCCGTCAAATTGACGGGTTCCTATTTTTTTAAAAAAATTTCTCAAATTGATAGAGAAGCGATACAGTAAATATTTCACGTGTATCTTATACTACACAAATTATTTAACAGGTCGTATTTTTTACCGCTTGATCCATCTTTTTCCAAAGTACTTATTTAATATATTCAAATATTCCAGATTTAGCGGCCGTAGATCTAGTGTTAACACTCTGACTTTCTGATAAAAACGTAGTTTTTTAACGCCAAACAAATGATTATTTCTCAATATTCAAAAAAGTCTCCGTCCGGAAAGGGTTAAAACCTAGAAGTACACCTATAATATGAATATGAGTTCTTCGTGCTTCTCCCACGAAAACTTTTAACACCCTTCCTCGATCGAAACTTGTGTAGAATCTGTGAAAATAAGGCTGCTGTGCTACTTGCTAACTATCGAATACGTACTTATTAAATCTCAAGCACCGAGAAGTATTAGACACCCTGTAAATTCATTAGCAAGTACGTTCTCACTAAAGGTTCGTTACCAAGTACTTTGCAAGCATGTGAAACGAGTTCTCAGCTTTTATGAGCACCCTTCGTAAGGAGTATCAAATTGACTTAGATTCGCGAGCTCGCGTTAAACTCGATCGCATCCCTAACGATTAATCTCGAGGATGCGCAAAACGATCGTTTCCCGTTGCTTCGCGTCTGTTCTCGCAGGATATCGCGATGCTTTATTTTCATAGAAAAAAGAGAAAGAAAGACGAAACCATAGATGAGGCTGCGGCCACAGAGAACTACTTATACGACCGACACGTCGTTGACTTTGACTTTCCATCGGTAGAGCTTCGAAGGGATTTTTTGCGACCTATTTTACTGGCTGCCATTCGATCGCCAAGCCAACGATGTTATATCGGAAAGCGTACGATCTTTCATAACCGCAGTTTCGTGCCGCTGAAACTACCGTGGCCAGCAGTAACCGCGAAAATGACGCGCGTGAAAAGAGGTAAGGCCATTCCGGGTGGTTGACGACTCTCTCCTGCCACCGGAAGTTTCCTTTCGCGGGCGGAAAGTGTGTCGGGAACCGAATTGCCTGTTTTCTTTGAAGAACTCCTTTGCAACGGGAATTTCGAAGTTTGAGGGTGTTACCACTTTGAGAACGATGGATCGAGGGGTTGTGTTTTCTGTTTGTTGTTTGTAATTTACGATTTCGATTTCTTTGCATGCTTTGGACGTAGAGGTTTAGGTCTATACACCTAATTCTGTTTTTACACGGTAGATACGTTCCAGACAAAACCGTGTAAAAAAGACATGAAGTACATACATAGAAAAAAGGGGATTAGTTCCGTATCCTTCAACCCTGTAAAAAATAGTTAAAATAAAATTAAAAAATTTATTTTAATAATATTTTAGATTTTTTAATTGTGCTAAATCGAATGAAATCGTGTAAAAACGGAATCAATTTTTTTTTCTAGACTGTGTTAAATCAAAATCGTGTAAAAACAGAATTGGGTGTATAGTATTTCAAGGCTATTGTATGCAAATTATTGGAGGAAAAATTTGTCAGAAATGTAATTATTTTACTAGGTAAAGGAGCAACAATTCGTATAAACTTTAAGAGAGAAACATTAATGGTATTATTTAACACGTTGACTGCCATGGGGGACACCGGTGACCGGCGCTATTGAATTCAATGAAATTTCATATGGCTTTTAAATTACAATATTTACGAATCTTGTAATATATTCAATGTTTTAATATTGGCGTTAAAAAGATAACGTTCTGCTGAATATATATTCATCTGTGTCTTTGAAATTTCTGCTTTTTAAAGATGTGATTTTAATAGAAAAAGTTTCACTTCGGTGGAAATGATGAAACCAGCGATATACCGGCAGCGTTCAACGTGTTAATATCAATACATTAGTCAATTAAATCTACGTGCAGATAACTGAAAATTTATCTTGCAGAGTTCGCTTAAGAAATACAGCGATATTTCTAATATAATGTAAACGTTAAGTAATGCGACACCTGGCAGAAATATTACCACTCCTTTTCATTGATAACAAACTTCCCATAATTTATTTGACACGAAAGTACAATAAATCATCGGTGAATGATAATCTACCCTTGTATTTTATCCACTTGCCTAATATTCATTCAATTTCACTAAATTCCCTCCCTGGGAGTGGTATGTCAAAATTAATTCATCGTTGTAATAATTAACATTTTGTATCCATTCGTTATTATAAAAAGATACAAAAAAATCCATGGAAGATATATCAGAACTCTCTGGCAAGAATACATCTTAAGAAAAATCACGGTTCATTCGACGGTAATTAGATAAAAGCGCTGGTTCGTGTCGTTTGTACTAATCTAAAATTAATTCTCGCATAATGGCACGAATTATGAGAAAAAATGTTTCGAAGATAACGCTCTTTCAACATAATTGCAATCAGGCTGCGCGGAGCGTTGTACGGCTCGGTATATTCTCATTTGCTAACTGGGACCAATTTATCGTCCTTCTTCCGCCGTTATCGAATTTTATTGTGCTGCCACTATTCGAGATAATGGTGCTATCATCGAAGAAAAACATCCTGTTGAATAATTCTTAACGTGTCGGTGCTTCGTTGCCTTCGAACGGTTACGGTATTTCTCGTAACTATTTAACCAACCCCTATTTTTCATGGGTTCTCCGACGTGATTAATGTCCGCTACGACGAACATTTCGTACACACTTCGTGGATAGATACTGTCACGTACAAATCATGATAATTTTACGACTGTTGCGAGAACTTTGTTCGGCGATTTCTCATAAATCATAGTGATCTTAGATTGACGCGTAGATTTCGCGATATTCGGGTATTTCTGTGCAATTTTGGCTAGAGTCGTTAAAAAATGGTAAATTATTTCTTTCTGCGATTATTTCAACTTTTTTCAGTATATTGCTCAGGTTTCAGAATGGTAATTTAAAATCAAATTAATATCTAAACGCAGATAGAATAATCTCTGAAATACAAATTCGAAATTGTACAAATTTAGCTAAAACAACTTCTTGACAAAAATTTTGACGATAGTATAAGACAATGTCTAAAAGAAAAATAATTGTCTAAATTGATGTGTGATATCTAAATTATATATGTCTCTGAAACGAAATTCTAGCAGAATTTGAAGACAATTCATCTAAAAGTATCATGTATACTACTTGTACCGATAATTATAACAGTAGCCAAGCTCATTTATTATTCGCTTCAGAATATTTAGACTTCTATTTCGAGTCAAGCTACGGTTGTCCAATAAGACAATTATCAACTCCTCTAAACAGTTCAAGATAGAACAAGCAATAATTTCAAATTTTCAAATTTCTTACTTAAATCGTGCATAACAACCGGCACGATTTTACGGTTGTTTCTGATACCAGACTTTACATTATAAATGAGACGATTTAAAGCAAACCGTGGCGTGCGATCTTAAAGCATTCGATATTCACCTGTTTACCGAGGCCAAGAACGACGAGAAGAACGTATCCGTTGAGAAGTAGACCCAGAGCAGAAACGAGGACGAGAGGCACCCCAAAGGCCCAAGGGCCCATTCCTCCTTTTCCCCCGGATTGTTCTCACGGTCCTCGAAGATCCCTCCTTCGACGACGAAACAAACGAGCCCCTTCTCACTCAGGTCAATCGATCGTCCCGCTCTATTTCCGGTTCCCTCTTCCAGATCGTCATGATTGTCGATGCGACTGTAACATCGGCGAAAAGTACGTCTTATCGATCGGTAGTTGCGGAGCAATTAAACTAAATCTCGTTAAAGTCGCGCGGTCAACCAGTCGTTCGCACCGAATTTAAGCTACGGCAATCCAGTTAGTAAACGGGTGAACTTGTTATCCGCTAGGATTTAATTGTTATTTCGCGTCTGATGGTGAGAGCTCGGAATTGAATTTAACGTTTCGCGAGAGGGAAACGATTTTTAATGGATGCGATTCGACGAGATCCATTGAAACTCCCAACGATCGGATACTCGTTTGGATGTTCGCTTGTAATACTTTCTCAATTTACGTTGAAACTTTGACTAGAACTAAAACTGGAACTATCGAAGCAGTCGAAATGACGGTTTCCTCTTTTTTTCGGAAAATTCTTCGAATTTATAGGGCAGCCGTAGGGAATATATTCCACATGTATCTTATAGGATATAAATTATTTGACTGGTGTTTCTTTTTACTTCTGGATTTCTCTTTTTGAAAGTTCTTATTTAATATATTTAAATATAACACATTTAATAGTGGTAGTTCTAGTGTTAACTGATCATCTTCGCCTCAAACTACCTTTGTTTTCAAACTAGTAACTTAATATACAAGTAATGCTCGAAGAACAAGATTAATGCGGGCCATGCTCTTTGAAACCCTGTTGTTCGAGACTGCAAAAACCGAGATTCCGTTTCAAGCGCGAAAATAAAAAAAAACGTTACGTTTAAAATTTTTTTCTTAAATATAAACTAAAATCTTGTATTTTTTTTAATTCATTTTGGTAAACACTTCTAAGAAATCTCGTATTACTTAATCCAAACTCATAACTCTCTATCTTATCAAACAAATGCATATTTGAAAACAATTTTATATCAATTTTTTTTTTTGCAAAAGAATTACTCAAAAATCGTGTAGTCTGAAACCGTGTAATTCTTCGGGGGTTACCTGTACTTAAATATAACAGATACGACGGTAATTGAACTGTTAACTTACGTCTTACGAAAGATCGATCATCCTTTGTACGATTAATTGCGACGAAACGATGGAAATTGCGTTGCGGAAGTGCGAATTAAACGAATTATATTATACGTGTTACGATTCTGCCCTTCGCTCTCTCCCCGGTTGATTAGGAGAACGAAATTTCTAATTAACGTGAAAATGATGGATGACCATGGTGCCGGGGTTTTCGCGAGTTTCGCTATCGATTCGCCAAACGAGGCATCGGTTTTGGTCAAGGGCATCGTATCGGTAACGCGCGGAAGGTCACCCGCTGTCGGACCATTGTCGATTCGAATCTCGCTATTAATTAACGGCATTTGTTGCCGCTGAAGTATCTTGAATAATACATCAGGCATTATGTGAAAGAGTGCGGTAACGATCCGCTCGCGATAAATATGGAATATCGTATGCTTAAGCCGGATCGGACTTAATTCACCGGAATAAAGGGAATTGCAATTTGTTATTGAACTGTAAACCTCGGAACTTGATAAAGACACGGATAAAAAATAATCGTAATGCAGACGATTATCCTTTTACGCAGACAATTCGACTCGTACGATTTATTTACAAATCAAATCTCTTTGTAAACATTTTGTGCACTGTGATGGACAGTGATGCCTTTTGTACGAATTATCCTAGATTTATATTTATACTTCGACACTTTTTAAATAAATTATTGCAATTAAATAATAAGGAGTTGAAGACTTTACACGAGTTCAACATTCGCTATTTTCTATCTTCGTATTCTAGCATTCGTGGTTACAGCGTAAAGAACTTAACACTAGAACTACCGGCGTTAAATCTATTATATTTCAAAATATTAAATAAGTACTTTGAAAAAGGAGGGAACAGAATATTTATTCTAAAACTCTTCTATAAACTTGGAGAATTTTTTGAAAAAATTGTGTACCAGTCATTTTGACTGGTTTGGTAGTTCTAGTGTTAAATATTTGACGGTCATCTCTGACTGCGTAATTCCAAACGATGATCTTCAGACATTGAAATAACAGGCTGATTCACGTTAGACGTTGCTAAAAGCGTCTAATTATTCTTATCTGCAATGATTTGACCCTAAAGATGCTACTTCACCGGAAATACGTTCAGTTCAATAAAGATAACAAGACAGCCGGAATACGAGCAGCATTCAATGTGCTAAACAATTCATAAGCACAGAAGAAAATAAAAACTATGAAAGCTTCCTCATGGAACTGTTACTATCATCAATTGCCTCATCATTCTGACTTTGCATTCGTTTTGCCAGTCACTCTTTCGCAAAATCCCGGATAACCTTGACACTGAGATGGTAAAAAAAATACGCGGAGAAACCGCAGATCTGAATTCGAAAGCGATATGTCACGATGAGAAGCTGTATCGCGAACGATCGTAGATTTCCCAGCCGTTCCCTTTTCTGGTACATATTGTTTTCGAGATCACGAGAGCCAGCCGGTCGCGTAATTTGGTTACGTTGTCATTCTCGTGGTTCCATTATCGACCATTAGCGCGTCCCGACGTCTGCGTGCGATACGACGTCGAATATCGGCGAGGCTTGTCTCCTTCGATCACTTCCTCCCTGATGGCCTTTGCGATCTTACGCTGATACGTCCCTTCGGAAGACTGTCTGAAAATTGTGTCGGCGATTCCTCAACGTCGTTGTTGCATTTTTTGCAATTTTTTGCACCTTTTTTTGCAGTTTCGTCGATAGTGGTACCGTTGAGATTCTCATTGTTGACTGCAGGAGAGGCGCCTTTTGTACTTTCTGATATTAACTTTTTGCGGTTTTTCATCGATGTTATTCTTTGCCATTGCTAATTTTTTGTTAAGATAATTTTGATTTTAGGAGTTGATAATTATTTTGAATTTCTTAAAGAAGTGTTGTACTTCTTAAACAATATTCGTGCTAATATCAACTTTGCAATTCTATAATGATTTTGTAATATCCCGTAAATATCCAACAGTACTCATAGTTATTGCTATCATTGCAAAAAAAATGAATAACCAACGATGGAAAATGTTGTGAAATTCATTTCATTTGGCTCGCTACAATACTGACAAAATAATTCGGACCGCAAAGGGGTAAGCTTTGCACTCTGATATTATTAACCCCTTGCCCTACGATTTCTTTTGTGACTGCTCCGCAATAATTGAAATTTAAATTGCTAAAATAAAAATATGTCAGTGAATCCTGATATATCTTAGAATATAAAGCAATATTAGTAACACAGGAATAATATTATCGTGTCTTGCTCCACTAATATTTTTAATTTCATAATTTTTGAGAAGCTCCAAAATTTTCTGTTCCAACAACCACATCACGAGTGTTACTCGTTGTTATAGGGCAAAGGGTTAACATTAGAATTATAGGCGTTAAATATTTGATATGCAAATATAATAAATATATTAAATAAGTACTTTGAAAGAAGAGGAATCAAACGGCAAAGAAAACGATCCGTTAAGTAATTTATATACTGATCTGTTTAGTAATTGTTGAGACATTAGGAGAGAAGCAATGGGATAAGTGTTTCACAATACTCCATAAACACAGAATTTCGTGAATAATATAGATCGATCGGAAACATCAATCAACCAAAATAATTCGTACTATTAATTAAGGTAATCCAACTCTTGGCTCGAAGCCGCGAAAAAAGATCATTAGTTACGCGCGAAGAAGAGAGCTTGAAAGGCGAACGATATCATAAGGTTCGACTAAAAACGTAACTAAGGAAGTCAAGCAATTTATCCGACATCGTTCGTTCATTTTCGCTTTAATACTTTCAACGTTGGCGCCATCCGAATTTCGGGAAAATGAATTTTTCCAACAAATTACCGAACAACAATTATCGAACGTTTCGTCTAATTTATCTTCCCTTAATAGCCCAGTAAATTATAGTTTCCCTATAACGACGAAATTCAATTTCTACATTAATGCTAGATCAACCGAGGTGGTTCATTTCACTTTTTCTGAATTTTAAAAATATTCCTGATAATTTTAACCCTGCACCTTTATTTTTTTATCTTGTAAAATGTGCAATATTAAATCTATCAAGATTCTTGCCTCCTTAATTTTTCTCTTTAGAAGTATCGGAAAGTAATGTCGTTTCTCCAGCTATTTCACTCAAAAGCCGATTGATTTTTATTGATCCAGCTCTGAAAATTTGCACACTAGATATCAAAATATTGTTGATAACGGGGGTGATTGCATCATTCATTAAAAATAAGAACTTGTTACAAATTTATTTGTTTGAATTTAATGTAAAAAACGACATTACTTTCCGGTCCCCCTAATTCTTCTAAAAAGAAAAAATTAAGGAGGCAAGAAACTTGATCGATTTAATTTTAAACTTGATATTTATCTGATATCTTTAAATATCTGTGTTTACATATAATTATTTTTTCCACTCGTTCTTTCCTCGCAAACAGATTCCTACAAAGTTCTTGCTGTTTAGTAAAATTAATTTGCAGAATTTCATCGTACTCGGTGAATTACACCATCGAAAGTCCGTCGTGTTGCAGCAGCATTGTTTAACGCTTTCAAACTGAGCATCTATTTTGACGTAGAACTTCGGAGGTTAAACGGTAGAAGTTCTACGAACTATCCGTGAGCATAGTTCTCTTTGCAAATTTACTCGAGTGCAGCCCAATTAAAGGAACGAGATTTCCATGAAATTAACCGCGTGCACGATGCGCTAAGCACTCCAGGTACAACACGATGGTGAATGCATCGCGATTGCATCGAACGCCACTGATTAAAGTTTTGTGGCGATGCATATCCTCGCGTCGATGTTCACGTGGGTTTGCTAAGCGTTCATGCAAACGTGCAAGAGAATTTCAAAATTCTGTTGCAGATACTTCTTGAGAAATAATGGAAAATTCAAAGATCGTGACATTTTTATGGAGTAACTTTTTTCGTTATCGCCGATAATACAATTCTACAATAATGTGCTGAATTTGAAAGGTGAAAAATAGAATTTGAAAGATCGAAGGAAATTTCTTTTCTGTTGATTCACGATCTCTTTTTACAAGATTTTAAAATTAGCACACTTTTATTCTTATATTCCTCACAAGCCGATATTCCATCGTTCGTCTTCACTCCAAAGTTTGAAACGGTCGCGTAATATTAATATATTTATTAAATATATTGCAAGTAATAAAATGCATTGCATGGATCAAGATAAAGCAATCGAAAGTAAGTCAAGCAGACATTTTATCTTGCCGTAACTCGACACGTGTTAAATCTATTTCCACAATTTATTACATCATCACTGTCGTGTCAAAATCGTTTACTGTTAATTTGCATATAAACCTATTTCTTTGACGACGTCAAACGTGATGAACAGTTAATAACGTTTCGACGTACAATGTGCACTTGTGCTTGTAAATTACGTTGTACGATAGGCCATTGCAATCTTCAATAATATCGACGATATTCGCGACACTCTAAATGAGAATAAATCGTTTGCAGCTAAAGCATTTACAGCTTCCTTCTCTTCCCTATTCCTCAATTTTTCTCTAAATTGCATCGAGGCATGACGGTGAATCGCGAACGAGAAATTTGGGATCGTCGCCAATTTTTGAGGGATTCCGTTGCAGGCCTGCACAAAACAGAAGCAAAAGTTGGAAAAGTGCACCGAAGGGATGGCGCAAGGAGGGTCGTTGGAAGTTTTCTCATATATTTTTTCGTCGACGCAAAGCGAATGGAAGCAGCTGAAAATGGAAGAAATGAAAATGAAGGGAGAGAGAGAGAGAAAAGATAAAGAACAGAAAAAGAAAAGAGCCTACTTGAACGTGGATGTGGGTACCATTTGAGAAGGGTGAAAGTCATCGCGAAAACAGCGGTGGAAATTCGTGTCTCTCATCTGCTGTGCACTTGGGACCCGATCGTATTGGCTTCCCATCTGTTTGACCAAACGAAGGGTACGTTTACGGGGAGTTTGAGAATAATAGAGATTATTGAGAAAGTTGCAACGTTCCTGGATATTATCCAGACGAGGAATTTCTCCTATACTCGCAGACGTTGGAAAACCGTGAAAAAGTGTGTCAAGACAGATGGGAATTATTGTCTGCCTGTAAAAATTAAAATTATGGCTACACTGGGGATGTTTATGCAAATCCCAAGTTTGATAAAGGCAGCTAATAAAGAAGAATCCCAGTAAAGGACTCTTTCACTCGATAAATGTTTCAGCGAATGCCGTATCTTCGATATTCTAGATATTTTTTATTTAACACTAGAACTACCGGCGTTAAATCTATCATATTTCAAAATATTAAATAAGTACTTTGAAATGGAGGAATCAAGAGGCGGAAACGATAATCGATTCGGTGACTTATGTTTTTTAAGGTGGACATAGAATATTTATTCTAAGACTCTTCTATAAATTTGGAGAATTTTTGGAAAAAATTGTGTACCAGTCATTTTGACTGGTTTGGTAGTTCTAGTGTTAAATTGCATGCTCCTTGCGTGTTTTAGAACTGTGAAGTTTGTAATAAGTGCTCACAACACTTTTTTTTTATTCAGAAAAATGTAGTTTCTGGGTGAAATATTCGAGAAAAGTGGAACGTCCATAGAATTATTTTTCTGATACTTCGGTATTCTACGATTTCATTGTGCCTCATATCGCGCTGTTTGATTGTAAAATAATATTGCAAATGGTACGACACATGAACGTACGTCAAGTTTTTATTTCTCTTGGATGCTGTATGACTAGCGAATGGATTATGAAGGGTTGATGCGAAATGGATAGGATTAAAGGAGTTATATATCTCCATCAAAAGGCACCTGCATCGATTCACAGCCCACGTCGAAGTGGCTTTTTCTTTTCGCTTGCTCTCATCTCACGTCATCGACTTCCCTTGATCGGAGTGTCCTCGTAAAAAGGACTTGAGAGATGATTAAAGCCATTTACTTTTAAAACTTTCGAAAATTAATGTTCTTCGAAGTTTTAGTGGATTTGTAAATATAAATAACACTCTCGTAATTAACGAAAAAATAGCTGATCTACGTATAATTAATTAAACGCGTGTAATGAGTAAAGTTTCAGGTATACCTGTGAAAATTAATTAAAATAATTAATTGGTAAAATTGTTCGCAAAAACTGCAACAAAATATAGATGTAAAAGGCTATACTACGTATAAGTAAAGTTAAAAAATGTACATAGACGATACATCATATTTTCCAGTAGCTTCTTTGAACAATTCTCACAATTGTTTTATTCGCCAAGAAAGTCCAACGTAAAAAGAATTCCACATTTCCCATCTATTTCTGTATGATAAATAACCCCTATATAAATGTTGCCTTTCCGCGAGCTTCAACTCAATTCTAAAAATGGCAGAATTCCACAAATACCGAGTAACAGGAACTCGGGAGAACTTTTCTAATTGCCAAAACAAGCCATGATTGAGTCGCGATCCAATTAGTCGAAAAATCCTCGATCTTTCCGAGCAGATTAATCCTCTCGAGACCCGAATCATTTGTCAATGCGAAAGCAGAGTTCGAGACGCACGAGTGCTTCCTTTATCGATCCTTTCGAGCAACGGCTCCTTCGTATCTCAACCCTCTCGCCCCTATGCGCGATCTTTCGCGCAACAAGTATCGAAGGATAAATAGCACTCTTAGGGGACGTCGAGAATTCCAACTTCGATAAGGACCTCGCTCTTTCGCCCACACTCCGGGGTGCCGTGTTTTGTTTGCTAGAACGCTTTCCACTTCACTGACAAACCGAACAGTCCGATTTCAGACGACATTTGTCTTTCTGCCTCGGCATGGCGTCATAAGGGGCTGCAAAGGGCACGCGTGGAAGTTTGTAAGTTATGGGAGGCCTTGATACTTCGTTGCAAATTGAAGTTAGATATACCAGGTGACCTGAAATATATATATCACTAGAACTACCAAACCAGTCAAAATGACTGGTACACAGTTTTTTCCAAAAATTCTCCAAGTTTATAGAAGAGTTTTAGAATAAATATTCTGTGGCAATCTTAAAAAACATAAATCATCGAGTCGATTAGCTTTTCCGCCTCTTGGTCTCTCCTTTTTCAAAATACTTATTTAATATTTTGAAATATGATAGATTTAACGCCTGTAGTTCTAGTGATATATATATTTCAGATCACCTGGTATCTCTAACTTCAATTTACAATTTGTATCTCTAACTTTCAATTTGAAAAAAAATTTCTCAAAGTTCACGGCCGATTCGACCTCCTCCTGAAATATATATATATATATATATATATATATATATATATATATTTAACAGTAGAAATATACAGTAGTAAGTATTTAACAGTAGTATATATATGTATATTTAACAGTAGAAATTTCAAAATAAAACATTCTGTTTTTGAGCGTATACATAACTGTTCACTTAAACTAATTTAAATAGTATTTTTCGGACGCATCGAATTCCGTTTTATTTGTATGTCAAGGGGTTAATATGTCATAGCCTCGGTGGTTCAGAATTTACCTAAAACCGTTGGTCCTGGAAGGATCTATGGTGGGTAAAAAGGTCAAGGCTAACACTTATTGTTAGCGGACGTCAGTTCAGAGCACTGTGACCTTTTGGATAATTCCCATGTGATGTGAATATCACAACATCGGTGATTTGATTCTGGTATTCAATGACCACGTAATGTTATCTCCGATAACATTATATCAAATCTCCGAGATTTGATATACCTCATAATCGAAAATATCTTTCAATTTTCCTCTCCATGAGCCGCGACGAACACGCACGGAAGTGTATTCAGATCAAATATTTTTGCAGCATCGTCCAGCAGAAATATAGATTTTCATTATATCCGACGTGGAGATAACGATCGACCAGAAAATATTAGAACGTCCCACGGTGTACAAACTACCGATACCCCATAGGTATATACATTCTCCGTCGGACAGGAGGTTTATCGTTACGCTCGACCCTTTGGAATTCGAAAATTGAAGATATCGTGAAAAGTATGAACGTGCACACCGCAATACCTGCGAACGATAAAAATCGTTCCAGTTAAGGTTCCTCCGTCGTTGATGAAGTCACTGTTTATTTATAGAGCTGGCAATCGAAAGTGCAATTTAAATCGAAGGAAGAGGGTGGCATTTCCAATTCTTCCATACACGTACAACATTTACATGAGCTCTCGAATATATACACGTCGCTATCGGCATCAGAAATTTCACGGAGCCATCTAATCAGTTTTTAACGACCGCTAATTATTCAAATTGTAAAAGGTCTTAATAGTAGATTCGAGAGAGAGTTATAGATATATGTGTACATAGATATATGTGTATTTGTAAGGCAAAGATGTGTGGATTGTACGAAGGTAACTCAATTCACCGCAAAACGACAGTGCTATGATTAATAGCTTTGAGCGTATGGATGGTAAAAAATAAAAGGAACGAAGGTTCGCGTGGGTGAATTATGGGATTCTTATACAAAAATTCGTGGGAGGAGGAGGGAAGAAAGAGGCTCGAGATGAGGGTCGACCCATATATCGGGAAATATACATACGTACATGCGATACCTCGCGTGATCGCGTTGCACGAGTGGATTCACGGGGAATCACTGTTAATGCAAAGAAACGGCCAACGGGACGTCAGACGGGTTAAATCGATTCGTACGAAATATGTCCTTCGTATATCGACGATGCAAAATTCATGGTGACGCTGGTAGCCCAGATATCGGAGATCCGGTGCTCTCTTAACACTAGAACTACCAAACCAGTCAAAATGACTGGTACACAATTTTTTCTAAAAATTCTCCAACTTTATAGGAGAGTCTTAGAATAAATATTCTACGTCCATCTTAAAAAACATAAATCACCGAATCGATTGTCTTTTCCGCATCTTGATTCCTCCTTTTTCAAAGTACTTATTTAATATTTTAAAATATGATAGATTTAACGCCGGTAGTTCTAGTGTTAAGCTCTTTCGTCTGCATCGATGTAGACTTGGATTAGAGTACTATATACTTTTTTTTTATAGTTGTGATTATTCACATATTTACAGAGCAGGCTTCTTGGAAGGCAATAAATTAAACATGATTTTCCATCGCGGGAGAAAAATTTATAAGTGGAAAAATTTACTTCTAATTTTTTTTTAACACTAGAACTACCGGCGTTAAATCTATTATATTTAAATATATCAAAAAAGTTCTTTGAGAAAAGAGGAATCAAGAGGCAGAAAAGATGATGAATTCGGTCATTTATGTTTTTTGAGTTGGACGTAGAATATTTCTCCTATGACTCTCCTATAAACTTTGAGAATTTTTGGAAAAAATTGTGTACCAGTCATTTTGACTGGCTTGGTAGTTCTAGTGTTAAATCTGTTATATTTCAATATATTAAATAAGTACTTTAGAAAAAGAGGAATCAAGACATGGAATTAATGATTGACTCGGTAATTTATGTTTTATGAGATGGACGTAGAATATTTGCTCTATGGCTCTCCTATGAATTTTGAGAATTTTTCAAAAAAATTGGTAGCCGGTCGTTTTGACCGGCTCGGTGGTTCTAGTGTTAAAAGGAGTTCAGATTCGTGGAAAATATGGAATTATAAAAATAATGTAAATTATGGAGTCAATAAAGGGAAAGAACGGTTTGAAATGTTTTCTTGCAGATGGAGGAGTATAATGTAGAATTCGGCAGTCAGTGCTAAAATAAAATTGAAACGTCATAAAAGTTCACGTGCGACGAAAATCTACCAGACATCTGGTAACCATAAACCTCGGAGTACGGCCCTTCTCCTCCCGCAAACCATAAAAATTCAACCGCGCAGGTACTTGACAATAATTATGCGAATAACTGATTTATGGATCGATTATAAACGAATACATTCCTTATAAATGGGTAAATATTTGCATTTTGAAAAATCGATGTAAGGAACATTTTCTAGTAAAGGATCGACCAGAAGACCGAAGGATCAAAAGGCCGCACAAGTAATTTTGCACGACCTGTAAAATTTACAATATCCACTATTCTCACATGGATATTCCTTGCTTAATTTCTTCCAATGCAAAGAAATATATTGATTATTTTATATTATATTGCTCATGCTATGTACACGAATAGAAGAATAAAATGTAATAGAAATATTGAATTTTCATCTTCCACATGAGAAAATACTTCACTCATAAATTTCATTTAATAATGACGTCAATCTACGGCCATAAAAGTATAATCAGTTCCCCTGTAATTGCAGAAATTACTCATTTACCAGCACCTACAATATTAACTCGGCGAACGATGTTTTCGAGTGTTGAAAATAGGTCGAAAACAACGGCAAAGTGGTATTACATGTACGAAAGTGCATACTGCGAGAGTAAGAGTACACACATTCGCGAAACTATGTCGCGTTTTCGGTAGAATGGAACTTCTATTAGACAAGTTCCCATGGAATATCGGTGTTCAAAAATCGAAAACTGAGGGGACGAGGGATAACGATCGCCTGGAAAACACGCTGTCGAACAAAGTTCTGGGAAGCCTGTTAATATGGAAATTTTGATTGACTCTGGACAACGGAGATAATGTCGACAAATGTCTCGTTTAGTGTTATTAGATCTTGACAACACGAAGAATTTTGAAAGATCCGTGATATTAACTGAACTGACATCCCCTTTTGCGTAATAGATGAAAGAGTAATGTTATTTAGCGAATAAACTTAGGCTTGAATTATAGACATCTAATAATAAGGATTTTTCGAAATCTTTGTCAGCGAGAAGTAACTTTTCTGTTGAAATTAGCCTTTCGTAAATAATAGGATAACTTTTTGCAAAATTAACCAAATGAGTTTCGAAACAAATCTATGGTTTACAGACTTTTATAATAATGAATTTAACATATTATTTACGTAATGGTAATTGATTACTATGAAAAAGAGCAGAACTGCTGGAAACGCAATCGTTATCACCACTTTTATGTAATTGGAAATGCAAAGATTTCTTTTACTGGCAACGACATTTAAATAAACGCTTAGTTATCAAATTCCTTTTATCGTTCTGGAACACAGAGAATTCTAAACAATTCGCTAACCAATTCATAAAGCCTCGCATATCGTATTAAAAAACTCACGCATGACAATAACGTCGTTGAACAACGATGAACGCGATAAATCATGAAGAATGTATAATCAACGTCGAGATAACAGGAATAATCGTAGTGAATCTTATTATGCTGCATTCGAGCGTAGGAAAAATTCTGTGAGGGTGCTCCTGAAAAACGCGGGCTTCCTGTTTCCGGTGAGATTCAATCGGGAGACAAAGGAAAATAACGTACCGCGAGAATTCTGTTGTGGAATTCGCGGCTTCCCTTTCGCGCGAGAGGATGAATTTATTCGCAGTGTGCGCAAATATTTTAATATTCAAAGCTACGTGGGTTTCTCGTTCGAAGGTGGATTTTCATACGTTTATACGCAATATCGTGCAGATTTTTTAGTTTCTACCAATGCGAAAGAAGGGGGGAGTCGTAGCCTCTCGAATTGGCTGGAATTTAAGTCTCTCTTTTCTGAGATTCCCAAAGAGGTACTTGCAATTATTACGTAAAGTAACGAACTTCTTGGAAATAATATTGTACAAATGGCAATGAACTAATTGCAAATCGTCTTTGAGAGACAATCGGATTGAAATGAACATTTCAACTTTCGCCTTTTGTATGCAAAACATCAAATGAACGGTTTCAAAGGGGGTACGGCGAACAAAGAGTTAACGGCTCGTGCTTGCAGCCAGTGGACTCGAGTTAATCCCTCCCGGTTTTATTAATTAATATATCATAGCGTCGATGATTCAGAATCCACCTTAACACTAGAACTACCAGCGTTAAATCTGTTATACTTAAATATATTAAATAAGTATTTTGAAAAAAGGGGAATTCAGAGGTGGAAAAGATGATCGATTCGGTAATTTATGTTTTATAAGATGGACGCAGAATATATATTCTATGACTCTTCTATAAACTTGGAGAATTTTTGGAAAAAATTGTGTACCAGTCATTTTGACTGGTTTGGTTGTTCCAGTGTTAAACAGTAGGTTCTAGGCAAAACGAACATAGCAATTACAGGGTATAGGGAGGGACCAGAAACAAGGCACTTGAGGAGTAATTTGCTCTGATTCGCCAGACGGATAGGGACATTCCTCTCCCTGACGCATTTTCGATTTTGGCGCGCTAATGGCCGAGAAACTCGCACATTTGTTGCGTCGTCATGTGAACAACAAAAGGAGTGTTTTATTTTCGGTTTTCATTCGTCGATCTCGGGTTTCCAGGACCGACATAGCGTGGACAGGCGAGAAGAATCTCCCCTTCTGTCCCAAGTGCCTTGTTTCTGGTCCCGCACTTTATATGGTGGTGGGTCTATGGTATGGTGGCCACTTGTAATTAGTGGGCCCGAGCTTAAATCCCCCATCACCTCTGGGAAATTTCTCGTGTGTGTAATATATATTATAACTGATTCGAAATCCACTTAGAACAATAAATTGAAACCGAAGAGAAATATGAAAAAAATGGACGAGCAATTTTCAATTTCCCGCTTGAAAGTACTGTGTTCAAATGTGCGAAATTACTTTTACAAATTTTACAATGTCAACGACAAATTATGAGATAACGAGAAATATAAATGGCATTAAAAAAAGAAGATAACCTAAAAGAACGAACGATGTAATTGCTTTGAATTTACGTCATTTTAGGTATTCCAAGGAGGGGAACTTTTATCTTTAACCCTTTAAAACGTCGGACGGAAACGTGCTGCGTTTTCTGGAGTGACGATTAGTCGCTTTACAAACTCCGTGAAGTTGGTACGTTGCTTCAGCAATTCCTGCTTCGTGAAAGAAGTACAACTTGTCACGTATTTCAGTATCCTTTTAACGGCACGTTCTTCGAAGTAAAGAGCTAACTGACCCCACAAAGGTGCGTTATTAACAGCCCGTCTTTTTACAATTCTATCGGTGGACGTAATTATTTTTAACAATACCTTCCAAGAATCCTTAACTTTTGATTGGAAATATACGAATAAGGGGCCGTTGAAATGTTGGTCAAATAGAAAGGGAAACGATGCCAAGCAATAGTGCTTACAAATTTATTAAAATATACGAATAAATTGCTTTAAGAATCCATTAACCCTACGATGTTTTTTGCGACTGCCTTCGCAATAATTAAAAATTAAATTGCCAAATAAAAATGTATCAGTGACTCCTGATATATCTTAGAATTTAACGCAACATTAACACTAGAACTACCAAACCAGTCAAAATGACTGGTACACAATATTTTCGAAAATTGTCCAAGTTTATAGGAGCGTCATAGAATAGATATTCTACGTCCATCTCATAAAATATAAATTACTAAATCGATCAACTTTTCCACCTCTTAATTCTCCTTGTTTTAAAGTACTCATTTAATATATTTAAATGTAATAGATTTAACGCCGGTAGTTCTAGTGTTAAAACTACAAGTCTCGCCAGCCATGATCCACGCTCTCGCAAAAATTCAAATATCCCGCGTCACGAAACAATCCTCGTTTATCCATCGCCACCGCTAAGCTGCAGAAAAAGTATCAAAGATAGCTAAAGTTACGTAAAAATATCGAGCAGAATCGCCATAAATATAGGTAGACATAGGTGTCTTCGCAGTTTACTCGAAATCGGGATAAATGGGGCTATTTATCAACGGTGACAGGCCACTGCAGATAAATCATTTTTCTATGCAACGTACAATGAAATTTTCATCGCGAACTTCATCGTTATCGATTCGCGAGGAGGTGGTTCGTGTGCTATTTTATCTTTCAACCGGCGCGGACTTGCTCGTCGCTCCTTCGTTTCACGGTGAAGAAATTGAATTGTCGCACGTCGCCGGATATCGAGTATCGGCGGGGCATTTGAAAAGAACGAAAAGAAAGACATATTGGGGCAGTCTTTATTCGCATATCTGAAATCTCGTGATAGCGCTTTGACGCAAAATAGAGTTTCGGGGGTGGGCTGTCTGGTATCGATCTGTCAAAACGAAGTACGAAAGGGCAATCGACGAACCTTCAGCCCACGTTCATTTCCACGGGGAACTTTGTAAGCTTGGAATTTTGTTATCACTTCTTTTTTTTCACGTGTTATTACAACCTCGTTGGATTCGTGCTTCCGTACTTTGAGCTCGGATTCCTTTATTCCGTCGCATTTTTTCCGTCTGGCTATAAAAATTATTACTTTTACTGAAATTGCCAATTTCACGAGGCTATTTTCCCCTGGTTTTTCTTTTTCTTTGATTTATGCTAATGTTTGAAAATAATAGACCACGAGAACGAATTATTTGTAATCGTCAGTATTAAATGATCTATGGAAGTAACAATGAGGAGAAAAATGGACAGGGTGTAATTAATATATCCACCGAAGTCTTTCTCTTGTCGACGTTAATTTCCCAGATGGACTCAGTACATTCTTCGAGTCAAAATCTTGATATAATTCTTATTCAAATTGTACTATTATTGCGGCGGCAAGAATGCAAAAACCTTTGAATTTTATATTCCCTCGTAACATGCGAATAAGTGGTGCAAAACTACAAACAATGAAGTTTAGTGTATCGAACGAATTGTTTTTTGTTTGTTTGTTTTTTTTTGTATGTTTTTACAACGAATATCGTGTCCTGACACGTGAGGAATATGTATCTGGTGAACGAGAGACGTGTTTTATTCCATCGCTGGTATCGACGTTGAAACATCGCGAGGTTCTATCGGTTCTTAACAATCGCGTGTAACGATATCTCGAGAACCATCAATCACGCGAAAGAGAGACGAGCTCCCAGCAACCAGCTGTTCCAAAATCCTTCTTCATCGTTTAGATACTACAGTTTCCCGCTCGAGATCGAATTACTGAAAAATTGCAAAAATCCATCAGCTTGTGTTTCGACAAAGTAATTCTTAATTCCATTTGTTTCTCGAGCGCAAAAGTAGTGATTCGGTTATCGTCGAATCGAGGGACGACGTAGAAGTAATTAAGCGGAGGACGATATATTCGACCGGACGACCTTCGTCGTTGATTTCACGATATCATTCGGCAGACAATAAATGGCCGAAAGTTATCAAGAGAATGGCAGGCTGCAAGGGAAGAGGAAACGAAATTTTGTCGTGACTACTGACACTATTTTTCTACGAATAGACGTCTAACATCCGTCGATCGATTTCTCGTATGTTCGTACTTTGCTTCTGGTTTTCTTTTATCCTGCCACCCTCTTTCCGTCTGTCCAAGAAAATTATTACTTTCATTGAAATTGCCAATTGCAATATTTCTTCGGAGCTATTCTCATTCTTCGGTTTGTACAAACCTTCGAAATTAACAGACCCTGAAAACAGGGTAATTTTTAGTAGACAGCATTAAAGAATTTATAATACAATGAAATAAAAAAGTCAATTACGGTATGAAATGTACAGGCTACGTTTTCGACTGTCGTGAATTTAGAGTTTAAGACCTGGACTCTCGATTAGTAGGTCTGAATAACAGTCCTTGTAATTTCTTGCAGGAAATCTCTAAATTAAATATCTAAATTATTTTAGACAGCATAGCCTCGTTGATACTAAACCCACTTAAAACTGCAGGTTTCCAGATATCATAACCATAGCGATTGCAGCGGGAAAATATAGAAAAAAAAGAAGAAATATACCTTCATCTAACATCAAATCTTCACATCAATTCATATTTCCATCAGCTATTTAATCCAACCTTTATCATGAAAAGTACAATTCATAAATAAACCTTTATCAAGGATTCTTCCCGGAAAACGTCTTTGCCCCTTTTATCGTACGATCGTACCGCAGTAACTTTCATTTGAGTTAGGTAAATCGATTCACGACTCACCGTATCAAAGTCTCGGGATACCCGTTTCGCTGTGATAAAAACAAGAGAAAAAAAAGAGCGAATACGATTGTCGCGCACGATCATCCGGATAAATATACCGTCGGCACGATATGCATTTTTCGCATCATCGGTACGACCTTTCGCGGCTGTTACCCCGTGTTACATGCCGTGAATTGTTTGCATCGAACGTTCGAAAACGTGGAAAAAAATGTCATTGAACTTCCTTTGACTCATGAGAAAAAGAGAAAAGAAAGAATAAGACAGCGGGAGGTAAGACCCGTAGTATTGCGATTGACATGGAGAGAAATGGGAGAGAAGAAGTATTATGACACGATATCATGATCTGTCTAGAAAATAACCGAAGAAATGGCGCTTAAAGGTAGAGAAAAGAGTAGTCAATGACGGTTGATACTCGCAAGAATCGAGATGGGATCGACCTCTTGACCCTTTGACTGATAAGTACTCCCGGTTCAAACGTTTAGGGTGGATAACTCGAAGTAACGGTCACCGAGGATAAAATATCCTGAGTGTTGACTAATATCTGCTATTGTTAATTTTTTGCACTCCCTTGCCCTTTGCACTCCTTAATTTTTGGTTACCTACCAACGACTTCTTAATTAATTTGCAAAATGTATCAAAAAGGGGGCCTCAGTAAAAAGTTGTATTGCGACAGAAATTGTTAGTACTATATTATTTATTATTATTACTATTATATTATTACTATTAATTTAGTAATCACTATTACTATTAATTACTTAGTATTATTAATTATACTTACTATTATTACTATTATATAATACTACTATTAATAGTATTATACTTACTATCATTACTACTAATTTACTATTATAGTATTATTACTATTTATTTAGAAATTGCATTGTATAAAGTCATACAGGTATTTTTTTTATTTTTTTTTCTATGCTACACCGCTCACAGAAATTAGAAGAAATTTCGAAATGTATATAAGTGTATGTCTATACGTTTCCTGATCTTGAAAATGCACATCCTGCAATTTCACCATCATTGTCAGGATATTTTGGCAGTCTTCGGTGACCATAAACCCTAATGAGCAGTCAATGTCTAGCACTCTCGTCCAGTTTGACATGCTTCTGTTCAATCCCTCCAGGATGTCACTTGCTACTCAATCACAATAATGAAGTACACACCTCATTTACATATTCAAACAACTTTCTTTGGCTTGTCGTTAGCTTTTCTGATGGTCCTCTTTATAAAAAGAAAATCAAATACTTCTTTATCGCTTCATATTCACTTTGAAATATCTTTTCATTTTTGGATGTCTGTGATTTGCATATCATCGAACCAGCGTCGTTATTATATCAAATACAATCGAACTGAGACTATGATATTAAGATCGCACAGGAAAATTTCCTTCAGATTTTAATATATTCATCTGTGGTTACTTTTCACTGTAGTGCGTGCGAGATCGAAAATATTGACCCACACATGCGTTGAAAGTACATCTTCGCAGTTTTTTCGCGATTATATATTGTACATACAATCCCATCGATGGATAACGTATATTTACGTAACACCGAAAGAGTTAATGCGAAACGAAAGAATCGAAAGAGGCCGACGTATGTGACAAGGCTGATATTAATCCCTCATGTCCCACGGGATGAATTAGCAAGCGTGATCGATCGGTCTCGAGTTTCGGTGCACATCTTCTCCCGGTGCGACATTATATATTACACGTCAGTTAGTGTCCACTGGCATCGTTAATGGATTTTAATTAATGTCGTTTCTCGGGCAGGTGCGCGGCATCGTCGATGCTTAATTACGAGAGGCCCCGAGTCCGCTACGTTCGCGCTCCCCGTGAATAATTAAACGTGTCCGCGAGAAGCGAAAAGACTAACCGACGAAACGACCTTTGAAACTACGAATTATTCAGTCATCTCGATGCATACGAGTCTATAAATATTCTTAACGATCGCCTCGAAGACGGGAGATTTGTAGAAATTCAGACTTCTCTTTGCGACCGAGCCTTTCGCGTCTCGGCCATCTATTTTTCACGTATCATCGTTACCGTAATAATCCTTCGTGTCGTTATCTATACCTTGTATCTATCTTCATCATATTTTATGGTGCGGATGTAACACGTACGGATCCAACAACTTCCCCGTACGCCCGGAACCCTCATTATCCTTCGTTCTTCTGCCTTTAGTGTTTTGCATTTTATCAGAACCATTCTCCTCAAAAATCTGAGAGATATTTTTCACAGATATTAGGAGAAATCTTTATAAAAGATTTCTTACGGTCTTATAATCAATTTATAAGACGAATTTCTAGTGGTTTTACATTAAAATATATTCTAATTGTCTACCTATTCGTGTCTAGTGGTATTACAATTTAAACATTATCATTTATCCAAAGTTACATAACTTCTATTTGAGAAATATCAACGTAACGATAAAGTACGGTCACCGGGTATTACGCGAATGAAGGGGAATTTCCCGCAAATAAGTCATCAAATTCGTGGCCTCGAGGTGTCACACATAGATCGAGGAAGCCTTGAAAAATTAACTTGACAGACATACACCTCGGAGATCGAAGAAAAATAATAATCTTCGGGACTTATCGAGCGGCGAGTGTGGAAGGAGAAGACGAAATTCTAATTTGCATCCTTTGAAGGACGTACGTGTCAAACTGCAATCGTATTTCATATTCACGTATTTCGTATACGTGCATTATTTCAGGACTATTACATCATCGCGAGGACCGATTTCACGCTCGGATTCCGAAGACATTTCGAATGAAAGAGGAAGAGAAAGGGAGATCTGCACGTCCAGAAGAATACGTCTGTTAGTGGCGTCTGCCTCGGTGAGAAAAGCCTCGGGCATCTGATCAAATAAGTATCTCCCCGAAAGACACACACCCCCCGATACGAAACGTAGAAGAGTGCGCGATAAGAGGGAGAAAAGGAGGCAGGGATTTATCCTCGTAAATATAGATATCCTTACGAGGCAGAAAATACGAAGAAATGGCCAGATAGAAAAAACGAGGCGAGTTTTTCGCACGCGCGGAGAACGCTTGACTGGGAAAGTACGATACGATACAAGGGCATGTGCAAAATGTATTACAGTTATTCGACGACACGCAGTTCCGAGTAAACAGACAGGTGGACAAACAAATACGTTAAACCGTACGACATCCTCCGAAAACACGACGCGAAACGTTGCACAATGGGAAGTATCTCTTGCAAGGTGGATGACTTGTGAAACACGCTGGAAATACCTGTAATTCTCGAAACGATAGTTACTTGGAGCGATGACATTGGAAACTATTGCTGTGAAGATGACATACTAGATCTATTCCTCAATTTCTTTATTTTACTTGTCAAGATTTTTAATTCCTGCTTTTAATTCCTGCTTTTAACACTAGAACTACCAAGCCAGTCAAAATGACTGGTTCCCAATTACTTTCAAAAATTCTCAAAATTCATAGGAGAGCCATAGAGCAAATATTCTACGTCCATCTCATAAAACATAAATTACCGAGTCAATCATTAATTCCATGTCCTGATTCCTCTTTTTCTAAAGTACTTAATTAATATATTGAAATATGATAGATTTAACGCCGGTAGTTCTAGTGTTAAGAAAGATACTGATATTGCGCAAACCTATGTTTGTCGATTTGAAACAAATATTTCAGAGACGAAGAAAACGAAGTCCCAGGGGTCTAGATACTCGGTCTAATTTCAAATTCCCACATGGTTGTTCATAAAGATGTAAATTCCCAATTCTAATTAAACAGCGGAGCATAAATATCCGTAGGAAATATCCTGTAATTGCTATCTCTGGATGAAAACTCAAAAGCCTTGTTTGACAAAAGGAACATAGCCTTGCGTGTCTAGATAATCGGACCATCGGCAAATCTCCTTTTCGTCCCTAGAGAAATTTTTTCCTCTACTTGCGCATCATTATCGTCGATGATTGAAAACGCCCCTAAAACCTTGGCCGTCGAAAATTACGAAACGAGCAACAAGAATAACGTTATTGAAATCGATAGCTCGTTAAATTTCTTATTGACACGTTACATTGTCACGATCCCGTGCCAGTGATCAATTAGACGATCAGAAGAAACATGTACGACGGAAAACGTCCATTCTCCGAATCTCCTTTGACCCGAATGCAAGATTATTTCACGTAACACCGTAAAAGTTCGAAGAGCAGGCATCGTTTGCGTACCTACATAGTCGGAATGGTCTTCGGTCCATTAAAAGTGAAGATACAGAGGATTCTCGTGGCGTTACCGAACCGAAGCAAGGATAATAGTTTTACGGTTGTTAAGATCCTTCCTTGAGCTCCTTCTCAGACCTTTGCAGTTTCTTCGCATCCGTCGGCGTCATAGTTTTCAGAGTATTCGTTGCCCCGTGACGCACTTCGGAATATCTGACGGGTTTATTTAATTTTTCATTTATAGTTTTCTTAATATCGTATTAATCTTTGGCTTTTCTTCTATATCAGGTTCCTTTAACCTTTTAACTGCTGCAAATTGGCGTAAATGAAAGAAATGTTTCATGGGCAAAAATAAAAACTACGGTAAATAGTCTTTTAGTGATTAAATGTAACGTTTTAAAATTATCATTTTTAATTAGTGCGATATCTGCTGCCGTTTAGTTAGAAAATGTTCTAACTGTGATTCTCCATTGTTTTTGATAAACGAAGCGTTACATTTAATATCCGATTAATTTTTCTGTTTAATTTTTATTACTGACACCCGAAAAATCTTTTCTTAAAAATGCAAAACCATTAAAACTATCAATAATTTGATAGCTTCACATCTCAAAGTTGGATTTTCTTTTTCAAATAATATCTAAAATTGAGAAACTGATTTTATGAAATCGCTTGGAACGAATTAACAATTTGTGCAAAAATTTACACAGGCCTGCATTTAAACGCTTAAAGGATATTTCCCTATGCAACTATCGCTGTACACGTTTTCGTGGTTGATGGGATTCCTTGGAGGATTTTTCACACGGTTTTGTTATCTTTCACAACATACGCAAGGCTTTCGCGGATTCGAGGGTGCAGCGAATTCGCGGGATATATTCGACGATTGAAAGTTCGCGCGCATTTCGCGCCAGACATCAGGATATTGGAATACCTCTGACAGGAGAGAGAGTGATAATTTATTTCTATTTCGATCATTCTCGACGTGTTACACTCGTTTTATCGTGATATGTTTCTTCGTGAATCGCCGAATGATTTTGTGAATTTATATAACAGAAAACACTTGTGCGGTTTGTCTAAAAAAATCTGTACCAGAATATAATAGAGTCTTTCGTATAAAGTGGAGAATATCGTTTGCATGTACAGTTTTAACAAAAAATTGATAATAACTTTGCATCGTTAAAGATTCTTTCATAAATTTTCCGCCTAATGACAATTTTTCTGGGTCATTATACAAGATAAAATGATACAAGTATTCCATTAATGAGAAGTCTGAGGTAATTCAATATTACATAGGGTATACTCAAGATAAAATTCCTCCTCATGTAACTTATATAAATTCCTAGCGTTAAAGATACCCTTGTAAGTCTTTAACGCGTTTGGCACGGTATGGCATAACGCTGATGTTTCACTGGCTGTCTTTCTTAAAGAAGGTGAGGTATAAACATGATGCCCCATAATTTAACCCTTTGCCGTACCATTTCTTTTGTGACTAAATGTGCGGCAACTCTGAATTAATTTCTGAAATAACAATCTACCCCTGATTTCTGCTATAGCGTATAATTTAATGCAATATTAACACTAGATTTACGGAAGCCGTCAAATTGACGGGTTCCTAATTGTTTTACAAACATTTCTCAAATTAACAGAGAAGCTGTACAGTAGGTATTTCACGTGTATTTTATAATGCAATAATTACTTAACGAATTATCATCTTTGGCGCTTGATCCCTCTTTTTCCAAAGTCATTATTTAATATATTTCAATCTAACAGATTTCACGCCCGTAAATCTAGTGTTAAATAGCATAGAATTCATTTTATTTTTTCCTGACCCTCTGATATTTCTAATTTAATAATTTTTGGATCACTTAGAAATTGACTATTCCATTTATCGCGTCACGAGTGTCACTCGTTATTCTACGACAACGGGTTAACTTAGAATAGATAAAACTGGATTTAAATGCCTGAACTATGTAAAATATTTGTTATAAATTTTCAACAGATGAAAAATTACCAAAGTAGTTCGCAGCCCTTAGTGAAAAAAAAATCTCCTCTACACCCGTGCTTAACGTGTTAACCAAGCTACAAAGAATTGCAATTCTTCACACCGTGCACATATAAAGTTACACAGTTCGATATCGTTTCCAATAAACTCAAAGGAAGATCTTCCTGACGTTTTCGAACTATAGAAATTGTAGAAATTCCTCTCTCTTGCGATTCACTGAAAATATCTTGCATCTTGAATCGCATATTAAATAAAAGTGGAAAATATTTGATCGTCCAATTCACCATCGAAATTCCCAACGGCATGAATGAAAAAGGACGGGTCGGTAGGGGCATTATGAAGGAAAAAGGGGCTCAAGGTTAAAGCTGTTCGATCCTACACACAGAATGTTACGAGGCTTTTGCGGTAGTTCTGTATCGACCGTGGTCGATCGACATGCGATAGTGAACAAAATCGAACGGAGGTCCTGTCACAACGAAGGTAACCTCGACTCAACGACAAATTACGTTTCACCTCCTACCACCATGTCGTGATACCGTACGGTCCGTCGTACTCTCTCTTGGAAACGTTAATAATTTTCAAAGTCGTACGCCGACAACGACCGGGTAATACTAATTACTTTCTTTTACCGGTTTCTTTTCACTATAATTACCGGTTTTATATCTATTATGTTTAGTTATACTTAATAAGTACTTGGGAAAAAGGGGAAGAGGTAAAGGTGATCAGTTAAGTATTAGGGGAACCGGAAAGTAATGTCGTTCCTCCAGATATTATCCTCAAAAACTAATTGATTTTTATCGATCCGGCATTGAAAGTTTGCACACTTGATGACAAGAGGTTGTTGATAACGAGGGTGATTACATCGTACGTTAACACTAGATCTACTTATTTTTTTCGAAATTTTTCTCAAATTGATAGAGGAGCTGTACAGTAAATATTTCACGTGTATCTTATAATACACGAATTACTTAACTGATCGTATTTTTTGCCGCTTGATCTCTCTTTTTTCAAAGCACTTATTTAATATATTTAAATATACCAGATTTAACGGTCGTAGATCTGGTGTTAAAAATAAAAACTTGTTACTTTATTCGTTTGAATTTAATGTAAAAATACGACATTACTTTCCGGTCCTCCTGATAATTTAGGTTTTATAAGATAGAAGTGGAATTTTGCATGGCTCCCGTAACAATTAGGGGAAGTTTTTGAAGAAAATGGCAACTTATTATTTTGTCCACCTTCGCTGTTTTACTGTTGAGCACACATTGCGATATATTGTCCTTGGTCGGATAGAGAATTTTTATTCGTTCTTGTTAACTTCACCGTTTGCGTCCCGTTGAAATTCCACGTTGAAAAGACCCGCTGTATTTTACCGCCGTGGACAAAGAAGTGCCATCGCGCTGCTTGGCACTTTTTGACGAGATTCTGCCACTTTGCGCCGCTCCAGGACTTAAACTTATTATAGTTAAAGTTATTTTTGCGAAGGAACAAGCGTTTGAGGGCTGCATAGCTGTTGGTACAATTATCCACTATAGTTTATTGTCGTTTAGACAAATGTTACTCAACAAACTATTCAAGATGTAGCTACAAAATACGAGAAAATTGTGCAAAAGTCTAAATGAATGTCTAAAAACAGTAACAAATGTCTTTCAGGCATACTGTTTTTGCTCTTTCTCTCTCTCTTTCTTTTTCTTCCGTAATTTCATCCCTCGACGAGGAGGAGGCGGATCGATCTTAAAATGACGGATCAACCGTTCCGGAACGAGGCCTCGGAGGAACCTATGGATGTCTTCTCGGAAAATACCAGCCTTTTTTTACAAAATTCTCCATGTTCCATGCTATTTCTCTCTCCTTTCTCCATTTCTCTCTCGCCCTACAGAGATTCGGATTGGAAGAGTAAAATTCTCGCAGACTCTCGCCACTTTTCTCCTCCGAGATGTCATTGTCGATGGGTCGAATTAAATATGATTATCGGTTATTGCGATCGCGATGGATCCTTTGTCCCATGACGATAAGCCGTAACGAAAGCTCCGGATTTCGTTGAGATTCGTTTGGTGAATGGCAAATGAAAGGAGACGAAGAAAAAAAGAGGGACGAAATTAAATCGAATCGAATCTTTATCGACGCACGCGACGATACGGAGCGATATTTCGAATAACGCCGAAGGGAATATGATTCCTGAAATAGGATGAGCATACAGGAGGGATGTAACGATTTTCGATATTTCATGGTGATTAAATGACTCGTAATCGGACGTAGCCCTGTAACTTATTACTTTGCCGCAGTCAGAGGCGAGGGCGAGGCCGACAAGAACGCAAGGGACAGGGAGGAAACTGAAGATAATGAAGGAAGAAAGACAGTGAGAAAGGGTAGAAAGAAACGAAAGTGAAAATCAATTTTTACACTCGCAAAAGGAAACAATTCGCACGAGTACACCATGCGGATGAACATTTACCAGCGTGTGAATTCGCGAAACTAAGTTCCAGGGCTTTTTGCTTCATTTTTAAGAAGATATCGTTAACCCCTTCGGACCCTGTGCACATTGTAATGTACATAATACTTTTCGTGCTGTATTTTATTAAGTATATGTTTAACCTTAGTTTCACTTAGTTTTTTTTATACGAATATTTCTCAGGATCTCCTTAATGTTACAAGTTTTGCGTAAGGACCATATGTCCATTAAAATGTACATTTACAAATTATAAATAAAAATTATGATTATAATTATATTAAATTATAATTTAAAAATTCGGGTCTGAAGGGGTTAACATTAGATTTACGGGCGCGAAATCTGTTAAATTGCAATATATTAACACTAGAACTACCGACGTTAAATCTGTTATATTTTAATATATTAAATAAATACTTTAAAAAAAGGGAGAATTCAGAGGTGGAAAAGATGATCGATTCGGTAATTTATATTTTGTGAGATGGACGTAGAATATCTATTCTATGACTCTCCTATAATCTTGGGGAATTTTTGGAAAAAATTGTGTACCAGTCATTTTGACTGGTTTGGTAGTTCTAGTGTTAAATAAGGACTTTGGAAAAAGAGAGATGAAGCTGCAAAAATGGTAATTCGTTGAGTCATTATTGTATTATAAAATACACGTGAAATATCTACTGTACAGGGTCTCTGTAAATTTGAGAAATGTTTATAAGACAAGTAGGGACCCGTCAAATTGACGGCTTCCGTAAATCTAATGTTAATGTAAGGTCGAAGGAGAAGAAATTATGCGAGAGGTAACTCCTTTTTTTTCATCGAGAAGCATTACTTTTATTTTACTAAAAGAGAGAGCCGAGGAATCGATAGAATTACTTCGACTCAATTTTATTACGGAAAAAGATTCAAGAGAGCATCTTGGAGATATAAAAGTGGAAAATCATGGAGAAAAGGAAGGGACCGAAGGATCCAATGGTCCGAGGAAGAAAAGGTATGCGCCGTTTTGCGAATCTTTCACGGCTGACTTCTCAAACGCGGGTTTATTATTGCGAATTTAATGAAACTCGTGGCTCCGTAAGCTAAACAAGATTTCAAATTTAATGTATCGTACGAGAGAGACGAGCTTTGAAGTCCACGAAAGAAAAGAAACGAGGGAGATCGAGAATGAAGGAGGAAGCACGAATGGAAGATAATGCGGAAGGCGAAAAACGGAAATTGTCGTTCCAGGATCCGCTAAGTACCGTCGTCCCCTCGGCGAGCTCAGGTTGTTGTACGCGAGAAAATCTAATCCGAGCTACTTAAAGTTTCCTCGAGACTCTTGCCAAGAGAAAATATACAATGTGCTCTCTTTTTAAAATCGTCTCTTCTCAGCCAACGCTGCAAACAGCGGGGTAAAACAGCCGATGAACAATCGCGCGAGCAACCTATTCCTCTTAGAACTTACGAAACGAGCCTATCGAAATAAAAAAGATATTTCGTACTTTTACACGTTCAAGTAACAACCTTCGCTCATCTCAATCGTAATTCCGCCCCTTTTAACCCCTTGCCTTACGATTTCTATTTCGACAGCGTGCGCAATACCCCAGAATTAATTCCAGAAATAAAAATTTCTCTCTGATCTTTAACATTTGTCACAACTGACTGCGATACTAATATTATAGAAATAATTTTACCGTCTTGTGATCGACTGATATTTTCAATTTAACAGTTATAGGAAAACTTCAAAGTTTCGTATTCCATTTATCGCCTCACGTTTGTTACACGTTATTGTAAGCTAAGGGGTTAACCCATTCGCTGTCAGGAAAACTAAGCAAATATTACCTTTGCTTGTTAACACTACAACTACCAAACCGGTCAAAATGACTGGTACACATTTTTTTCCAAATATTCTCCAAGATTATAGGAGAGTCATAGAATAGATACTCTACGTCCATCTCATAAAACATAAATTACCGGATCGATCGTCTTTTCCACCTCTGAATTCCCCTTTTTTCAAAGTACTTATTTAATGTATTTAAATATAACAGATTTAACGCCGGTAGTTCTAGTGTTAAAATTTGAGAAGATGACAGAAAGTTTTTAGAACATTGGTTTCATTAATCAAAAATATAATCTCAACATTTGCAACGATACGAAGAGCATTTTTGCTCCAAAATTTCTACACACGCTCGGCCATTATTGTTAACTTATTAATTCAAACTTATAGTGCAGCTACGAGATACCTCGTAGTTGGCAGTCAACGGGTTAACCGGATATCCTTAACACTAGATTTACGGGCGTGAAATCTGTTAGATCGCAATATATTAAATAATGACTTTGGAAAAAGAGGGATCAAGCGCCAAAGATGATAATTCGTTACGTCATTACTGTATTATAAAATACACGTAAAATATCTACTGTACAGCGTCTCTGTAATTTTGAGAAATATTTATGAGACAAATAGGAACCCCTCAATTTGACGGCTTCCGTAAATCTAGTGTTAATATTGTATTAAATTATACGCTATAGCAGAAATCAGGGATAGATTGTTATTTCAGCAATTAATTCCGAGTTACCGCACATTTAGTCACAAAAGAAATCACAAAATTAGTCACAAAAGAAACTTGACGGCTTCCGTAAATCTAGTGTTAAAGCAACCACTGACGTTCGTTCGCACAAATTCACCCCAAATCATTTCACCATATCGACTTTCCATCCTACCGCATCTCCTTTATTTTACAAAACATCAGCCGGAAAGATTCCAATATAAATCCCACACATTCCAACCGTCGCAAACGTCCCAACGTAATCGCATTACCGTGAAATGAATGATTAACGATTCGTGAAGGCACGATATTCGTGTCGACACGATAAAAAAAAAAGCCAAAGGAGGAAAGGCGATATACCCCACGCGACATCACCCTTCGCCGATTTCGTCCAACTCTACCATGTACACAGTCCCGCTCGTCCACGCTGGACATTCCAGTTTACCCTAACACCCTTCCACCGATCTCCCATGGGTCTTTAAACGACCATAAGCTTTGCTTTCGCGCGACCTAACCGGCCTTATTGATCCGAATACCGAATTGAAACTGGACGACGACTGACATATCGATTCCACGTTATGTCCTACTTTCGTCAAGTCAACCGTAAAGGATACAGCCTTTACGGTCTCTCTGTCCCTTTTAACTTCACCTCTCTTTATCTTGGATGCCGCGAGTCGGTCGAAGAGCAGGTACACCTTCGACCTGATCGCCGATAGAGAACGAAGGGAATTCCTCCGGCGGGATGCCCTATAATGCGATACTCGAACGACGATACACCTGGGAAGTAATCGAGCCGGTCGACGCGAAAACTTCTTCCCCACGTGGATCTTGGAGCGTGACCTTGGCACGCTTCCTGCAGGCTATATCGGCGCGGTGTGTGTTTCGCTATAACGCTCGACCCGTGTACCTCCCACGACGGCAATTCAGAATACTGATATTGACAGTCCCGGAATTCCGATTGATCGAGGGTAAAATCAATCGTGTCGGGGCGACGTTACTTCGGGAAATTTCAAGGAACGAGAGCGTATTCCGCTTTCGAGGGAGGATATGTTAACGAAATGTCGGACGATAAGAGGGAACGTTGTAAAGGGAGCGTTTTGTCACGGGGGAAACAAGTAGAGAATACTGATTGCTATGGTGGTTGGAAGAAGTATGAACGATTTGCGTTTAAACGTGGATGGAGTTAACACTGTTCCTACCACGACCGGTGAAACGACCGTTTTTAAAATTTCGATTAGAATTTCCTATATGCAACGTAATTGAATCGCCTTTAACACTAGATTTACCAAACCAGTCAAAATGACTGGTACACAATTTTTTCCAAAAATTCTCCAAGTTTATAGAAGAGTCTTATTGTTAGAATAAATATCCTACGACCATCTTAAAAAACGTAAATCACCGAATCGATTATCTTTTCCGCCTCTGGATTCCTCCTTTTTCAAAGTACTTATTTAATATTTTGAAATATGATAGATTTAACGCCGGTACTTCTAGTGTTAACACTAGATTTACCATACCAGTCAAAATGACTGATACACAATTTTTTCCAAAAATTCTCCAAATTTATATGAGAGTCATAGAGTAGATATTCTACGTTCATCTTATAAAACATAAATTGCCGAATCGATCAAGCTTTCCACCTCCTAATTCCCCTTTTTTCAAAATACTTATTTAATATTTTTAAATATGATAGATTTAACGGCGGTAGTTCTAGTGTTAAACTTCACGACTTTTCCTCAAATATACGTATAATACATTCACATTATAATACATTTCTCAATATTCACTTCTTTTTTTACCGTTCATTTTCTGGGAAAAAATTATCATTTGACAAATTCACCGGTTGCGGTAGGAAAAGATATCGGTGAAGTGTCGGTAGGAATAGTGTTAAAGGGATGAGAGATAAGGGAATGCTTATGGTGTCGGTTTTTTGAGACGTTTCGGAAATTAGCGAAGAGATGGAATAATAGCGAGGGAAGTAGTTCGGAAAGTCATTTTGTCGTGAAAAGAAATGGTCTAGAGTACTCGATTGCTGTATTGGTTTGAAAAAGTATAAAAAGTGTACGTTTCCACGTGACTTGAATAAAGAAGTAAAGGGAGGAAGAAAGCGTTTCGTGCTTTTTTAAGCGGAAACGTTAGCGGAAATATAAAGTGTTGGAAGAAAAATGGGTTATATCGCAGGTAGAAATAGTCTTCAGTACTGAGTACCGTATTGGTTCGAAGAAATATAAAGAAATTGCTTTCCTGTACGGTTGAAGAAAGAAATGAAAAAATATAATAAAGGTATCGAGAGAGATATTGAATGAAAGATGAAAAAACGGAGGAGTGTACAGTATCCTCTTTTAGAGATTGTTAGAGAAATAAGAGATAATTGATGAAGCAGTTTGTAGTACGTTCTCCGCAAGGTTGTGTGATTCAATCGCCATTATAAAACTCGCGGTTGATTACGTCTCGCAATTGAAAGGAAACTTCAACTTCGATTATCAATCTAGGCAACCCATTCAAAACTTATTCGACGTGCTCGATATTTGCGAAGTAAGCTCTCGCATTAACGGCGGGAAATCCACGAAGGAAACGAGCTCTGACTCAGAAAATGTTCGCCGTTAAGGAAGAACACACGTAAAAGGCCGTGTTCCGTGAAAGAACCTTTTAGAAAACAGACCTTGACACGTTTCTGCGTATGATCTCTCGTAATTATGCGCTTTAAAATCACGAAAATATACCATCGTAGTAAACAACCGGAATTTAACGTCCCCAAACGATAAGTTTCCGTTTTCTTTTCCCCTCCCTTTTACATGGTCTAAGGAGACAATAACGGGTCAGGACAATCGCAAATTCCATTAACGTCCAATGGCAAGGATACAAGAAAACGATACCATCCCAGGGATACCGAACTTATTCATGATTTTATGCCATTTCTGCGAAACAAATTCGAGCCAATCCCCAAAACGGATACTGAAATTTTAC
The DNA here is from genome assembly GCA_963989415.1 of Cerceris ruficornis. NCBI lineage: Eukaryota > Metazoa > Arthropoda > Insecta > Hymenoptera > Crabronidae > Cerceris > Cerceris ruficornis. The sequence goes on from OZ022523.1 coordinate 10,550,602, forward strand.
GATCCGACCGTGAAGTAAATTCCACGCTCATAACCATTTAAAATGTTACAAGCTTCCCGATCTACCTTAACCGTGCTTCATCTTTACCCCAGAAAATCGAGTATAGAATCGATACCCTCATACGTCTTCCCTGAAACAACTGAGCCTTGTCGTTAACGATTGATGAATCGTTGAAATATTCTTCTGAAAGTTCAAAATAAGAGCGGCAAAGAAGAAAGAAAGCGAGAGGAAGAGAAAGAGAGTGGATGAAAATCTACCGATAAAACGAAAAGGTACGATCAATTGCGAGCAAGAGAGTTGCAAGAATGCAAGAGGAAATCCCTTCGCTGATTCTCTCCCGCGTTTCACCATATCGGCAAGTACGTTTCTCTCGAAACTTCCCCTGTAGGATTATTCCATCCGACGCTACGTCCGACAGAGTAACCGATTCGCTCGAGGGAAACCACCCTTAAGACACCGAGTTCGAAAAGAGGCACTGCGTGAACCATCGCTGACCACGGAAAAAGATTGAGGATTTTTCCAAACGGACCTGGCACGACTATCGGTCTCACCAGACACCCGTTCCTTATCGGGATAAGGTGCCCGAGTGTCTGGCCAAGTAGTTTGTTCTGTACCCGAGCCAACTAGAGTCCCTCGTTCGGTACATAAGCCCTCTTTGCTGCTACCAACGTTGTCTCTCTTCCTTGTCTCATTGTCAGGAAGTTTTTACAGCGGGCAGATACAATGAGGGGCATTTACTAAATACAGGGAACCACCCCATTCTTTTAAGTAGACGTTAAATGTGTAGAGGGTCTTACGACTAACAAACTTTGAGGGTTGATAACTTCTCTTTTTGCAACTGGGTACATGAGACTTTCGTACTTAATTTTCACACATTCGTGAGGATAAAGTACAAGTTTAGAATAAGTTTGAACGTCAAACTAAATTTACTACATCTACAATGTAAGATGTTACTTATGTAGAAGGAACCACCCCATTCTTCTAAGAGCAATTTGAATGTGTAGATGTTATAGTTGACAAATTTTGAGGGTGATACCTTCCCTTTTTGCAACTGGGTACATGAGATTTTCGTACTTAATTTTCACACAGTCGTGAGGATAAAGTACAAATTTAGAATAAGTTTGAACGTCAAACTAAATTTACTACATCTACAATGTAAGATGTTACTTATGTAGAAGGAACCACCCCATTCTTCTAAGAGCAATTTGAATGTGTAGATGTTATAGTTGACAAACTTTGAGGGTTGTGGCCTTCTCTTTTTCCAACTGGGTACATGAGACTTTCGTACTTAATTTTCACACAGTCGTGAGAGTAAAGTGCAAATTTTGAATATGTTTGAACGTCAAACTATATTTATAGAAGCTACAATGAAAGATGTTTATTATGTTGAAGGAACCACCCCATTCTGCCAAGAGGAATTTGAATGTGTAGATGTTATGGTTGACAAATTTTGAGGGCTGATGCCTCCTCTTTTTGCAACTGGGTGCATGAGATTTTCGTACTTAATTTTCACAAAGTCGTGAGGATTAGGTACAAATTTAGAATATGTTCGAACGTCAAACTATATTTATAGGAGCTACAATGTAAGATGTTTATTATGTAGAAGGAACCACCCCATTCTTCCAAGAGGAATTTAAATATGTAGGTGTTATGGTTGACAAACTTTGAGGGTTAAACCCTCTTCCCTTTCCATCTGTGTTCGCCGGGTTTGGGCACTTAAACGTCACAAAGTTTTCAAATAGAAGATAAAAATTTGAAATATATTGCACCCTTGAGTATATTTACAGAATCTACAATGAGGGGTATTTACGAAATATGCTAACCACCCCGTCCTCGAAAGTGGACGTTGAACGTCCAAAAAATGTCCCGACTGACGAATTTTTCTTTTGCAACAGCGTTCACGAAATTTACATATTCGATTGTCAGAAAATTTCAAAGGCGAAGAACAAAGTTTGTAATACGTTTCAATGACAAACTGGAAAGTTTCTTTGTCGAAGAGATTGGGAAATAACTTCATTACGGCACGTTATTATGAATCATGCGTGCAATTCGTGCTCGTAGCATTCCCGATTCATTACAGAGTACAAGAGGAAGGATTAATGAGACGGGCACCCGATTCGACGAAACATTTGCTTGAATGAAAAGGCGAGGAATTCATTTAAAAGCTTTGTACCGGTGCATAATGCATTCGCATTGCACGAATAATTTGTATAATACAATTTCCTCGTTGTTTTGACGGCGGAATAAGACGGGAGGGAGTTTCACCCAAAACTTCCTCTGTTTTCAAGTTTTTGATACGGAAAATGAAGAGAAAATAAATCGTGGAGACAGCGATTTGTTGAATACTTCGTAACAACTCATCTCGTTCGGACGATTTCAGCAAATTGAAGAGATTCAACGAAGTGCCACATTTATAAATACCACTTGAATATTAAATTACCATCGTTCGGTTGCAATTTAATCCGACGTTTTATTATCACATGCGCTTGATGTTAGTAGCGCCATTAAATGAGTTCCTTTGAAAATTGAATATACGTGACTTTGCAAGAAACACTTTTCGCAAAGAGAAACGTGCGCTTGAATAATATAAGACAAGCATCGAGTAGCGGGAAACGTTTAATTATGATCGTTATCTTGCCACGTACACGGAATACGTGAAAAATCAAGATCGTCGTAGGAATTTTTTTTCTAGCTGGAATCTGCATTCCAAGTAATTCATTGAAAATATTATTTCCGCGCCAAAATAATACTTTTTTATGATAGCTATACCGTGAAGTAACATTTACAAAAAGTAGAAGAAATCAATGAACGAATGTTACGCAACTTCCATGTTATTGTAGCATTTTGGTTTTTACATTTGCCGCGTGATCGAGCTCAAAAACGATATTTAATAACATTTCATAATACCAACAGATTGCTCCATTGCATACACAGTATTAATTTTTTCCGTTGATATATTTTACCTATAATAAAACTGAATTAAAATCTCTCCATGAAAACGCAATAAAACCTGCTACCTACGAAAGGCAGTGCAATTTTTTCAACCGACAGTAGCGTTCGATAAACAAACCGATCGTTGCGATTCCGCGAACGCAATCGAACGCTCATGGTTAAATATTATCGAAAGTAGAGGAAAAAAAGAAGAGAAACACCGAACAAGTCCAATATTCTATAGAAAACAATTCACTAAAGCACGTACGGTAACACGAAGCGCGATGGTGCAACGACAAAAGGAACGCGATATTCCCAGGATATTCCGCATCTGAATTCCCGTCTCTCCGTCGGGAGGAATATGAGATTCGAATGTAAAATAGCTGTTTCCCGATTTCCATAAAACGTACGCGATATTTCAACAGCGTCGTCCGTCGGAGATGAACGAGCGGCATCGTGAAAAGAGGATACCGCGAAGGAAACGAAGAGGAGCCGCGAAGAAGGGCAGCGTCTTTACAGCCCCTCGGCGAAGGCTCGAAGCCGCAACATCGTTCATTCCGCGAAAGGTTGTAGACCTTGCCTCTGTATTATTAACGCGATGTACATCGATTTTGTCTGCCTGGCTCCGTAAACTCGTTTCTATTCCCGCGAGTGCGGAAACGCAGGTGGCAGTCATCGAAACGAATCGATCGTTGCCGGTGGCTTGGCGCCCTATTGGTGAAAACGCGCGAAAATAGGAAAGATCGAGGATCGTACGAGACTCACCATAGGAAAGAATCCTTGGACGTTGTCTAACGATCGCATGGACCAATGTTTCTCATCCCCGTCGACATCCTGAACTCTGATGTTCGGATCGAGAATGTTCCAAGCTCATTAACGTTGCACAATGTACAGCGGTGAACTTTTGCGCGCTTCTGTTTGCCGTGTTTCGAACCGATCGAAATCCGATGGATGCTGTGCTCGATAGAAAAGTCAATTGGCTCGGGAGAAACAACAAGAAAGAACGATGTTTCACCTGGGTGATGATGGATTCTCGAAATCTCGCGCGCGCGAACGAGCGACAACGAGCGAGGGTCGTCGCCGTTTGGCCGGGAAGAGCGACCACCCCGGTGTATATCTTCCCTTTGATGCCACGTGCTGGAATCAACGGGCGTCGATGTGAGAGAGAAAAGGAACGATCGGGAGAGAGAAAGAGAGAGAAACTAGCCACGAGAACCACGTCGGCGCGAAGCGTCGCGACGTCTACGTCGACGCGCGCACTCGGCGCTTCCGGGGAACCGGGGAAGAGGCAACGATTCCTTGATCGCTCGATTATCAATGTCGATCGCTAATTAGCGAGTCTGCATATCACCAACGGAATCTTGCGGTTCGCGAACCGCAGTGCCGGATTATCGTATTGACGTGTACTTTGTCCAGGATGTACCAGAGGTACATCTACGTTGACGAATAAAAGTTATTTCGTTTTGAAGCTTTTACTTGACTTTGGATCGGAGCTTAATAATTTTAGAAGTATAACTTAGAGATTGATTATGTCATAAATATTATTTATTTGGATGTGACAGGGTTGATAGGTGATTTACTGTACTTTTACGAATGGAAGTTATTTCGTTTTGAAGCTTTTACGTGACTTTGGATTGGAGCTTAATAATTTTAGAAGAATAACTTAGAGATTGATTATGTCATAAATATTATTTATTTGGATATGACAAGGTTGATGGGTGATTTACTGTATGTTGACGAATGAAAGTTATTTTGTTTTGAAGCTTTTACTTGACTTTGGATTGGAGCTTAATAATTTTATAAGAATAACTTAGAGATTGATTATGTCATAAATATTATTTATTTGAATATGACAAGGTTGATGGGTGATTTACTGCATGTTGACGAATGAAAGTTATTTCGTTTTGAAGCTTTTACTTGACTTTGGATTGGAGCTTAATAATTTTAAAAATATAACTTAGAAATTGATTATGTCATAAATATTATTTATTTGGATATGATAGCGTTGATGGGTGATTTACTGTACATTGACGAATGAAAGTCATTTCATATTGAAGCTTTATCTTGACTATGGATCGGAACTAATAATTTTAGAATAACTTAGAGATTGATTATGAGATAAATATCATTTATTTGGATGTGACAGCGTTGATGGGTGATTTACTGTACGTTGACGAATGGAAGTTACTTCGTTTTGAAGCTTTTACTTGACTTTGGATCGGAGCTTAATTTTAGAAGAATAACTTAGAGATTGATTGTAATCTCAATATTATTTATTTTGCCGTGATAGGTTTCGAAGATTCGAAAGTGGTAGCTTGAATAATAAGGAATTGGACATTTTTTAAGCTTTGAATATAAAAGAGAACGTGAAAGGATATTTTTGCTTGCCAAGAAATTACAATTATTTCAATGGATGGTCATAGTCACTCTTGATATATGTGCAAGTCGTTATGATGAAGGACTACACTTACAATTACCAGCGAATACGTTAAAATGTTCTGGAAAGAGCGAAGACAAACAATTCTTTCTGAAGTATGATAACGGACATAACGAAGTGAACACTCGAAAAATACTGATTTTAATACGGTTATCTTAATAAATTCGTCGACGCGTCGTTTCCATTAACTAATTGTTTTCGCTGCTTTAAGGTTTCTCGGTGGACGGTTATTCAAATGTACTGAACGTCCTCCATACTGGACATCCACTTTGCGTAATTCGATTATCTAAATCTTCGAATCTAAATCTTCGAATACTTTCGCGTTCCCTTTTTCCCGTATTCGGCTAATAAAACGAAATGATTTCTCCCTGGGCGTTCGAAATTTCGGTTCGAACGTTTTCATGTTTATGAAACGAGTGGCACATAAACTTTTCCGCGCGAATTCACTGATAAATTGCCGCGATGTAAATACCAAATTCTAATTTCTAGAACGAGGTTTATCGATTAATACAAAATTTGAACATCGATCGAATATTTTCTTTACCGTTATTGCTGTACGGTAAAATTAATTATTCGGGCCACGTCTGCTTTCGCTTACTGAAATTTCTATAAAGCAAACATCCGCGACAACCTAAACAATTTTGAGACTACATGAACGTACACAGAGAATGCGTTCCAATATTTACTCGCTGTTCGCTTTATCTTACGTTAGATGGTAAAATTCGACGAGGAAACCTTCGCAGTGGACATTAATCTATACTTGTAAAAATAATAATCCAATTGCACGGAGATCCGACCGCAAAAAGATAGTATAACCACGAGTAAACATGTTTATAACCCAAACGTCGATGGTGCACGATCAAAAATGTCTGCCAAAAAGACTTATCGCCGTGAGCGACCCACGTGAAAGCGGAAATTGTTAGGCCGCGTGTTGATGACGAATGTCGTTACTTCCTGTAATCATGCCATTTTTAATTCTTTTCATTTACAGTCCAATTTATCCTTGTTGTTTCAGGTTGACTTGCCGAGGATAGTTCTTTGGAGAGCGGAATTTAATAGTTGACGATTTTTGCGGCAATTAAAAAGATGTTGAACCTTGCTGAAAGTCGGCTACAATTCAGCAAACCTAATAGTCACTGGACGGCGGCACAACATATCTTTTACGAAAAGAATGGCTATTTAGTGATCCGACGTCTTATACCGCAAGATATTATTGACAAATGTCATCAGAGGTGAGTTTTCGAAAAAGTGCTACCAAAGATACCAAACGCTCTCTCTCTCTCGTTATATCGGTCAATGTTTAATGAGAAAATGAAAGCGAAAGACTTGATAGAAATATTCAAGAATTATTTGTGGAGGTAATTGTGAAAAAAGTCGAATACATTTATTATCTGTTTCGAAAGAGATTGTGTTTTTTTTTCGCGCGCGTTGAATTCTTTAGGAGACAACTATCAACTTCGTTAAAAAAAGTAGTAAGTCGAATTTCTCCAAATTTTTATGTAGGTTATTTTCATAATGAGCATTATATTTCTATTCGATGAAATGAACGGGTCAGCGATTAAAATATTAATTCTACGACCCCTCTGTTGAAAAGGAACGGTATTGTGCTAAAGACAACGCAATAATTGCTCCACAATTAATTCTCCGATAAAGCCGTAATTAACAAAAAATCAAATTAAATTCTCCGCGTATTAATTCATTTTAATCGCCGACGATCTTCAATTTTCGTTCAAATAATTACTATAAATCGGCTTTTTTCAGATTCGAGGAAATCATAGAAGGAAAGGCACCGCGAGATGGAATGATTGTAATGCATGATGTTAAGGACAGAAAGTCCGTGAACAAAATACAGGATATAAACCGTGATCCAGTGTTCCGTGAATATATTGAACATCCAAAAATCCTTGATATAGTGGAAGCAGTCACCGGACCAAACATCATGGCTGTTCACAGTATGCTTATCGCAAAACCACCCGATATAGGATTCGGAACTTCAAAGTAAACTTCCTCTTACATTTGTTTTATCTAAGCTAGGCAGATTTTACAATAAATAAAGAAAAATGTTCTGTAACCTCAGGGCAGAGGGCTATGGTGGATATGAAGTTAGAGACTTGGACTTGCAATTAGGACACTCATCAACATTGATGAGTTTTTAGAAATTAGATGAGTTTTTAGGCAATTAGAAACCTCAGGGATACTTTCCTACGTAATGCATGAGTCGCTCAGAAGCCAATGTGGTTAACTCTATTTCTTGATATATTCTAATTTTTGTAAAGTTTAATGGAATAAACTTCATTCTTTTAAAATTTACAAAGATCAGAAAATATCGAAAAGTGGACTAAACCGCATTGGCCTCTGAGCGACTCACGTGTATCGTTACCTCGGTAGTTTGGGACTCCCATCAAATTGTGGGTCCCAGACGAAATGACCACAGTATTAAAGCCGAAAATACAAAAAAAAGTCCGTTTTCAGACTGTACTTCGAATTTTCTACCTGCAGTTTCTCTGAGGGGACAATTAATCGTGCAGATATAAAGATTGTCTCATATCCTTGTTGAAATTTATTTAATAATGTTGTACGTATTATTTATAGACATCCGCCACATCAGGACTTGCTCTATTTTCCTTTCCGACCAGCTAATAAAATTGTAGCCTCATGGACGGCTATGGAACCTTGCTTTCCTGAAAACGGTTGCCTTTACGTATCTCCAGGCTCGCATACTTGTAACCGTGTGTACCAGCATGAATATCCACCGAATTTAGTTAATAAATTCTATTATGGCATTCAGGTACGAAATGAAAATTTCATAGTTATCAGATTCCGTCGTTACACAAATTTTTCTCCGTATTAAAGAATCTGCCCGAAGATACTAAGTGGATAGATCTCGAAATGGAGCCAGGTGATACGGTGTTCTTCCACCCCTTATTGATACACGGATCTGGGGTTAATCTGTCTAATAGATCAAGACGATCTATTTCTTGCCATTATGCAGCAGCTGAATGCAATTATATCGACGTAAGTCTGACGATATTTTGAGAGATATCATTTTGAAAGATAATTTACATTAATGCTTAAACTAATTTTGAAAATTAGGTAAGCAACAGTCCTCAAAGCCGAGTCAGTGAGGATGTTATAAAATATGCGGGAAAGCAGTATCCTGGCCTCGAGATAAAGTATCAAGATCTATGGTATTTCAAGTCTACCCTGGTTCGCGGAGTTAGATCGTCTTTATAAAAATGTTGAATGGTGCGTTTGGTATGTATTTCAAGGTGGTCGCGCGTGAGAATAATAATTTAACAACATTATGATATGATAAGGGTATGGTAGTAAAATTGTGTCATTGTTTGGACATAAATTGTAGGAGATAGAAGGAAGGAAGGTAAGTAATGGCATGACAGAAAAAGATGCAACGACAACAGGGTTGTCGCCATTATTATTGAACGTAACATCTCGACGATGCCGCTGATGAGAATAAGGTGGTTGAAAAGTATAACAATGTTTCGAATGTGGATCTTTGTAGGTGTTTTCGTGACGGACACTGGCGCTCGAAGTACGACACGCAGCCAGGCACATTTGAAAACGATCTAGATTGCGGAAACGTTTCTTCACAGCATCGTCGTCTCGATGGACCTTTTGGTTGTCTCTTTGTAACTCTGATAAAACATCCTTCCTTCCCTTTATTTGCTGTTAATGTAATAATATACTGTTAATATCATGACTTCCGAATTTGAGAATGGAAGAAAAATTGAGGACCACCTTGCCAGGATGAAGACAGCAAGAAACACAATACTCATAGATTGCACAGCACCCTTGAACGTTACACGTTTTACAGCTATACCTCTCTCTTCTGACCACAGACGGTGTTTCCTCGGTTCTTAAACTTTCTTTTTGTTCTATGCTACAGCAACCGTTCGGCAAGACATCGCGTCTAGCACATACTACTCCACGTTCGTCTACTATCAAAACTTTTCCCTGACGGAAGATTAAAATAATAACATATAAATCTAACATAGAATAGAGACAGTAGGAACTAGTTACGTATATACTTAATATACCTGGATGGAATTACGACAAGGCTGATCCAAAATATCGCTATCGTTCAAATTGGACATAGCATCCATGTTTAACGGATTATCGTTTGTTCCTTGATCAAGGACAGCCATCTGCCACAATGGTGGCTTACCAGATGCTTTTAATTGATCCGACAATGCATCATCGTCCGACATTAAATCGTCGTTATTCTCATTGATCATCATAGCATCCATATCGTCGAGATCATTATCCAAATTTAATGTTTTTCTCTATGAATAAAATAGTATCTCATGCTAAATTTTGAACAGCAGTTGTATTTAATCGTGCAAACAATTCCAAATCTCTTATTGGTGTTATCGGTGTTAAATGTTACTATGGTACTTCGAAACGATAGTTTACCTCGTTACGGAACAATGAGAAAGCGCAGTATGTGAGCGACAAAGCAAAGATCAATCCAAGAACGAGACGTCGTCTAATAAGTCTGAACAGACCGCCGCAACTTGGCATCCTTTTTATTCTTTTTAATCTGTTATTAAAGTCTCAATGGGCATCAAACTTCTGTTTTGATAAAACTGATTATATAGAGTTATCAGTTTAATCGTTTCTTTGGCAATGCCCTGTGGACGCTTAGAAAAGGTGTCTGCCGACGGTGTAAAACACATCGAATAGTAAGTTCAAACGTAGATTAAAAGTTATTTTCAAAACGGTGCAGTGTGGGAATAGAAACAGAGAGAAAGGTTATGTTGTTTTTTTTCCAAACATGACTTAAACATTTGTGAAGCGCTTACCGACCTTCACAGACAAATGGTTTATTGATACAACGTAAACTTCTACCGATTCATACTAAAAATGACAAAATAAAGTGACTACAGATTTGAATAGATACAAAGATCCGTTAAATCTGGGTCGACAACCGCGCGGAAATCACACAACGATAGAGGTACATTGACTTACGAACCGCGCATACGTTCGTAACCTATTATGTTAGATGTCACTGCTTAAATGCTTTCTACCTTTGATGAAAATTAATTAATATTTTTACAATTATGTTACGAATATTTTACATATACACAGAAAACTATATTTTCTGTTTCTAACGTTAATGGAAACTGGGTGAAACGATTATACATGTATTTTATTTTTTTTACTTTTTATTCTATATTCTACAGCAAAATGTTATACAATTAAGCTTTATATTAATAAAATTATACATTATATTATTGCAGCAAAATAATTAAAACAACATTATGTTGATCCCTTGATGCCCTTTAACCTTAATCGAATCGATCGCTTTATTATACACGACATACAAAATTCAAGGAATTTCATTTGAGCTGTATAAATGCAAGACTGATAGTACAAAGATATAGTAAATAAATGAGAAAATATAATCAATGGCTTTTGGGGTGACGCAATGGGCAGTATCATTAACAATTTTCTGTACTGTAATTATTGCTATTACTTGGTCTACCGTGTATCTTAGTAAGAAGGAACATAATACGGAAACAAGTATCAAAGGTCAAAAAGTCACGTAAGCATTCTTAAACAAAAATTTTTATAACAATTCAAATTAAATTTACAAAATTCCATAATATTTTGCAGTACAATACGACCTAGACCCACTACAGCTACAACAGTAACGAGGACGACAAGAACGACAACGACAACTACAACTAGACGACCACAAATTGACACTCATGAAGAATTAAATATAAATAATTCAAATTCACAAAAAAGGAATAATATGCAAGGCTCCAGATAGTCTAAAAATATTGACGTTAAATTTATATCGATGAAATTGTCTAATTGCACAGTTACCGACTGAAACGACCGAAGGAGATAAAGCCATAAAGGTACGTAACTGAATTAATTGTAAAATTAATTTATTTGAAGATTTCTCAGTATTTAAATCTTTTTACAACGTAAGGAACAAGGGGAAACCTTTCTATAATAATGTGCGGTAAGATATCTGAATCGTAGGGGATTAACCCTAATTTTATGTTTATAATTCGCTTACAATTTCAATAACTGAAGAGTTTACTGATAATAATCGAAAGCCATAAAGATTAGGAATTATTGTCCGGTCGAAGTATTTGGCACAACACTCTCACAAAAGTGAGATTTTCCAGATGTAGGAAAAACTATCCTGGTTCAATGGGGCCTTAGTGTCGTAAATCTCGAGGACGTTTATAACTTAAGGGACCGAGACCAACCATTGACGGTCCACTCGAGACAATTGTCCAACGTTTTCGTACCCGCTCCCTATTAACCCTGCCAGAGACCCAAAACTTCGATTTTTGACCTACCGCATGCAAAAATGGGGAAAACCTTAACGGGTACTTCGATTAGATAAACGACTTACAATACCCCCAAACCTGCATTATCCTGTATACACGCATAAATTATAATCTAGTTTAATCGAATTGAGAAAATGTTGCTAGTTTTCATTATCCGTTAATCTTTTATTCTAATAAAGTCTTTATTAATTGAAGATACGTCGAAAGTATTATATTAAACGCGTTATAAACTCACGTATTAAAAGATGAAACATCGGCGCGAAGATATTCAACTGGTTGGAAAGAAATAAGTTCAAAGCCAGGGTAAATATTTATTTAAAAATTTCAGAGCCATCTCAAGGCCAAGAAAGCACGCTGCATTTGCTGAAAATGCACGAAGCATTACAGGTACAATGCCACGATAAAATGCCATTAGTCCTTCTTCTTTTACCATTGCCGGGAATACAGATCTCAAACCGCGAGGATATTTCCCGGGTGGGGATGTCTGTAGCCGTGATTTCATAACATCAGCGGGCATGGCAAATGTCCAGTTAGTTATTCCCGCGCAGCCTCCTGCTACTAGTGGCTGCCACGTTACCTTCGAGAAACAAGTGATTTTTCATGAATTTCCTCAATTATTAGTATGTACATGTATTTCCGACCGTTTACATAAGAAAAGAATCTATATTTACATATTAAAAGGTGCCTTTAGTAGCGTGTAAATGTAACAATTTCCAGGTATTCAGATTAACCTTCATACGACATTCTAAGTACGTTATATTCAAGTCTATTATGATTTCGCGGTATTTGTCCTTACTTCGCTTGATTTCAAGAGAAATCGTAGTATACGCTCGTACGAATAGAAGTATATTCCTGTTGCCGGCATATCTCTGAGTAACGTGGCACAGGTACCTAGGTATAAGTTGCGAATTCCGCCTTCTTTCCACAATTTGACCGCGCAGTCCAGGAAGCCGTCGTATTTTTTCGGGCCGCTCGCCTTAGTTAATGAATGGAAAGATTAATTGCTATGTCAGGATTAAGTCTAATTTGCCAGTGGTTAATTTTATCTACAATGTGCTTTGGTTCTGTTTCTGATTTGATAGCTTTATATAAAATCTCACAGGAAACGTTAGATATGCGATTGACGCCGGTTTTTCATGAATCTGAACGATTGTTTAACGTGAACGTTTCGAATAAATTATCGTGTTTGAGTTTTACAAGATTTCTGTTACGATATTTTTAAGAAGCAGGGAAAGAAATGATTTGTAAACATCAACCTGCATTTGCAGAAGGCATTTAATTCTTTCTGCCGGTGCTGTAATAAACGATGTACACGTGCCGCTGAACATTCCTGCTAGGAATAATTGTACGTCAGACAAAGTTTCTTGATCTGGTTTGGCAACAAGTTTTTTACCAAATCCAAAACCGAGAAAACTAAGGGCAAACATGGGCACAACTGTTACGAGAGGTGCTGTCATACCCTATAAAAGAAAGAAACATTGTATTAGTCTAATATTTGCTGCTACGTTTAATTTAAAAAAACATCATCTTTTTCTATGAATTTTTTGGTCATTTCCGTAATTTGGACCATTATAATACCCATATAGACTTATGAATATTAAAATTCATAACACTTTACAATGAAATGTCAGAAATCAAATAATAGTTTAATTAATTACTATTCTTCAAGGAGAAACTTTCCATTTAACGATATTACAATTTAATTATACAATCAAGTTCGTTTAATTGTTGATACAGATAAAATCACTATAGTTTTTAAATTTTGTATATACAACGAACCTGTATTAAAAAAACTTAATAATTCTACAAAAGTTTAATGCGACAAAGGCCTTGCAATTAGAAGACGTAAAAAACAGTCTTCAAAATCTTTACGAAGGGATCTCTTTTCCCGCGCAAGAACAAATGAAGAATACGATATGTGTTATACGAGGTACAAACATTGAATCTGTTTCTCGGGACTAACGTTAGTTTAAGGACCTTTAAACCAGTGCTGCCGCTGGTCTCTATTGGCTAACGAAGGCAGGGACCAACTGAGGCCATAAAAAGGTGGCCAATTACGTGCCAGACACTTAACACTACCAGCCGGCAAGGGCATAGTCACCCCACCAAATGCAGTGTCTCATCCCTGTAGTTTCGGAAAATACGTCAGTCAAAAGATCAGGATCGGTGAAGTAACAGGTAGCGATTCCGTTCGTTCCGTTGTGATGCCAAAGAAAAACCTTTCATGTGATACTACGTGTAACATATATTGTCAAATTGCGAAGATAGAGAAGGAGGGCTGTTTGAGAGATAGTGTTAAGACATCGAGGCATAGAATTGTTGAGTGTTTGAAACGTGTTGTACCGTGGATACGTAAAAACGTCCTGTTGAAAAACTTGGGGGTTTGCAGGAGATGCAGATATATATTGTATAAGGTATTTGGTATTGAGTTATTGATAACGCGATTAAAATCAAATTGGAATCATTGAGTTTGATCTTTAAGTATTACTGCTAGAAAGTGGGGTTAAGATTCGAAACTTTATTATTGTCGGATAATTGGGTTAGGTTTGCACGTTCAAACGGTACAGTTAGGATCGTTGATAATGTTAATTGTATTATTATTATCGAATTGTGCGAGTAGTGTTGTTGTCTTCGTGCGATTTTTATTCAAAGTTTCTACCGCGTCATTCCTCCGCAGTTAGATTGTTTCCTTGATATGATTTCTGAATCGACGGTGTCTGCCGATTACCGTTGTACCGTGATTTTACGACCACCCGTGGCTAAGTGTCCTACAGATGTCAAACAAATGTGAAAATTCGACGAGTTTCGTATTCAGTCCGTCTATTCGAATCGGTAAATGTAGGGATTACGGTGCACGTGTGAGTGCCCTTCTCGGAGGACTTTCGCTTTGTTTTGAAACGTTTTTCCCCATCGGACTATTCAGCGTGTAACTATGCGGAAGATTAAATTCACGGGTAAAATATTTCTTTCTACCGAGAAATAATATAACGAACCATCTCACATATTAGTTAATAGAATTACGAAAATAGGTAACCTTCCGTGTTTATTGACGTTGCAATGTTATTGGTAAACGTGATCATAAGTTTATTACGTGGAAAGACAATTTCAAGAAATTATGTTTAGTACAGTTTTCAGGAATGTAATATTCAATGAGGTTTCTTTCCAAATGGGTTATAAATAATATTAACGTTTTATTTAAATATGAAATTACTTGTACCGGATACAAAAGCTTATAGGTTAAACAATGGAATAGATATTTTTTCGTATTGTTACTTCAATTCACACGATTGGGAAGTTCATGGTACAAAATGTTTATTAAGCATTTTATCATGATATGTAAGAGGAAACCTCCGAACTCGACTCCTGCGAGTAACGTGCATGGTATAATAAAATTCTCTGCAATATTTCGAGACGTCAAAATATTTTATTCAAACTTTCTTATCTTCCGACAATAATTAATTATGGAATTACGAATGAATAACATTTTCAGGGGCTTATTTTTGAAGAAAAATCATTATTCTAATGTGTAGCTTTGGTTTTATTTTTTTTTTCAACGTTACATTCAATTTTTTGAAAACTGGGGCACTGTAGGTCCCAAACCAGTAGTCCTCAATATTATTAACCTCTGACTGTAATTTCTTTTATTATAAATATTTTTCGTACAGTACTGAAAGTAGAAATGCATAAGGTTGTACAATTTTAATTGCTTTTAAATGTTTCCTATTATAATTTATGTACGGAATCAATGTAAAAAGATATCCTGGCTCGAGATAAAATTAGAATATACTAAATTTTCACAATTTCATTTGCTCGCGAAATCGTTAATAATTCCGTCGCACGCTAAACGATTCCACACAACATTAATTGCAAAACGATGAATTAAAATGACGCTAATTTATCAGAAGTAATACATTCTCATTAAGTTAGATCATTTCTTTTTTCAAACTCGTGTACATCTTCGCTGATGAATCATAGACGATACGAATTATCTCAAATTTTTGTGATCACGGATTCACGAAGTTAAGAACAATAATTTCCAAAAAATTAAATGTGACGTTCAAATAACTGAATTGTAGAAAAGTGGTGAAACACAATGTTATTTACACTCAGGCATTTTTTCAAGCAAAAAGAAACGCCCTGGATTAATTCTTATTTATAATTAACATTATCATTTCTTTATTAACAGATTGAATGCCATGGGGGTCACCTGTGGCCGGCGCTATTGAATTCAATGCAATTTCATATGCCTTTTAAATTGTAATATTTACGAATTTGTTAATTCTGCCAATATCTCCGCGATGGTCTCACAAAGGTAATGTCCTGCTGTCTATATATCTCTTTGTGTCTTTAAAGTTTCTGCTTTGTAAAGATGTGATTTTAATAGAAAAGTTTCACATCAGCAGAAATAAAGAAACGAGCGAAATACCGGTGGCATTCAACGTATCAAAAAAGTGAATCTTTGACGCACATTTTCTACGATTTTACAACAGAATAATAGTAAAAGTCAAATTCTGTGAATACCTTGTACAAACTGAGGGGTCCTTCTTGCATAACAATTTTTCTAACTGCATCCCAAGTACCTTTGTACATGCCCGGCATAGTTTGCAACCGTACCTTAATTGTATCTAACGGATGACCGCTTATTACTGTACACACACCGCCAAATCCTCCGGCTGTTTTAAACAAATTACAGAAAGTTTGATTTCCGATTAATTCTATCCGTTTGCAAATATAATTAACACTTAACCCCTTGACCTACAATAACGAGTGGCATTCGCAATTCGGAAAATGGCATAAAAGAATTTTCTAAAGATTTTTTCAAAATCGTGCGATTAAATATATTATCGTGATGATACTGTAATATTACATTTACGTTATCAAATTCATTTTGAAGTATAAAATGTAGTAAACATCAGTGTTTAATTAGATCTGTGCTGTGAGAAATGAAATCGTAGAGAAAGGGGTTAAAAGATCAGACTCGTTTTAGCTCATTCACTGCTAGGAAAATTAAATAATCTTTGTATTTAGTGTTAACCCTTTGCAGTCCTATGTCGAGATATACTCGACACTTTACACTTCATTTTATTGTCTAATAATTTAATATCAATTTTCCAAATTCATAATGATTTTGCAATATCATCTAAATATCCTTTAGTATCTCTAGTTATTGCAATCGGTAAAAAAAATTAATAACCAGCGGTGAAAAATGTCAAATTAATTTCATTTAGCTCACTACAAAGAAAATTTGCAAATTTTTTGTAAAACAGATAGTTGACGTATTAATATTTCGCTTCGATAATCATTAGCAGGTGTATACCTATGAAATACTTCAGTGGACTTCTCTCTTCCGACATTGCTAATCGAAATTAAATTTGCAGTGGTCAACAATAGGCTTGAAGTGTCCAAACGTCTTTTAATTCTGACATTTCCCCCTTTAAATTGCGATCACGAATTATAACTTAACTGTATTAATTCTTTAGGCGATTAAAAAGTAATCGTTACATATAAACAGCGTGAAATTGTCTTCAGTAGTTTCATTTTGGGACGAACATAGCAGTGCTCATTTAATCAATATTATTGCAAGTTTCTTTTTTTCTGGTTGCACTTGTTATGTCATTATAATTAATTTAGTTTTTTAAGAGTTACATTTTAAACATTTGTACGTCTTTATATTGGCATATTTTTATTTAATTGTGGATTGGATGATAATGAGGAAAGTGAATTAGATATTTGATTCCCGCTGCAAATAAGTATTTCTCATTAATATTGCTCGCTT
Source organism: Cerceris ruficornis (assembly GCA_963989415.1). Lineage (NCBI taxonomy): Eukaryota > Metazoa > Arthropoda > Insecta > Hymenoptera > Crabronidae > Cerceris > Cerceris ruficornis. The sequence goes on from OZ022523.1 coordinate 10,568,075, forward strand.
TATATATTGGCTGCATTATTAGTCGCATAATAATTGTTTAAGAATTATGCAACTGATATGTTTTTGCACGGCGACATGTTCTTTGCAAAGGTAAATCGTATAAAATTTCGAGACTTTCGCTTCTGAGAATCATTGAAATAGTAACCGTTATTGCGCGCAATTCGTTGCTTTAGATAATTCATCAGACTGCGTCATAGGTGTGTCTTACATTCTTCGTATCACGAAATTGGATACATTTCTTTTTAAATGTCCGGATATAAGAACTCCTTTTGCGTTTAAGAGTCAATGGTTTCGAGAAATAGCTTCGCAGTTCATTAAAATCTTCAAAGTCGTCAAAGATATCTTCATTGTTCGAATCCTTAGAATTACTTGATCTTTGAGCGCCTTCAAACAATTATGTAGTTAAATTGAAATCGTGATAATGAATTTTTGAAGGACGACTACATTCATAACATTAGAGAATGATGAAAATTTGCAGAATCACAAAATGTAAATTGTGCAACGTATAACCTTCTGAGATAATAATAGTCTAATAATAGACAATTATAGGAGACATCCAAATTTTTATTTTATACATATTAACCCAATTTTCAAAAAACCTTTGTGGGAGAAAATAATTCACATATTTCTTTTAATTTTAAAGGTACTGTAGTGAGCTAAAATGTTAGTTCTCAATTACGTTACCTTTTATTGACAATATTCTTTAACCCACAGATTTTCCAAATGAGGAGATACGTCTTTCTATTTTTAAGTACTGCAGGATATAAGTTAAACTCTACAAATTTTTGTTTTGTACAATCAACATCTTCTAAATTTAAATTCGGCGTGAAAATTATTCGCATTTTAGAGATCATTACATTCTTTTCTTCCATAAGATCGATGATCGGCATTGACATCCCACTTATTATCATATAAGAATGCCTAACAAATAAGAATTGCACCTCTAAGACCTTACGCCTACCTTTTTACAAGTGATTTCATAAAAATCGACAATTTTTCATCCAAAAAATTCCTTTGTATACTTTGTATTAAAATATAATCGAACCGTCATGTGCGCAATATAGCCTGACAAGTTAGCAGGAAAATAACATTCTTGGTCCTCTTTGTTCGTTCTGACGTTGTTCCATCTGGAATGTGCCGATCACCATGAGTAATGTAACGTGATACCATGGTCTTACACAGTTTACAATCACGGTTTACAGGTCCAGAAAGAGCCCGGGCTTCGTAACGTGTTCTTCTAAATGTACCAACGTTAATAACGATTAGTTACTCTAAGTTCACTCTAAATCCTTATTTTCTAATTGTCGTCAAAATTATTCAAACAATCAATTTCTCTTTCTTCGTGAACTTCGGTCATTTAATTTAGATATATTTCCTCCAATTTTGGATTCTTGAGGGTTTAAATTTGATTCCTTTTATCATCAATTTTAAAGGTATTTTTACTTGAGAATCCGCATCGTACGCATTAATCCATTTGCATCGCGAAGCGGAATATTGCGAGACGAGTAACTAATCTATATTATTTAACGCTGAATAATCCACGCGAACTAAAAGTATTTCTATTGTATTTATTTATTAGCATATGAATATTATATTTGCATATTTCAATACGTCAAAACCCTGCTCGCTAAATATTCGTTATAACAATAAGAGACCTAGTCAATTAGGATTTCCATTCTCTTGATGGCCGCATGCCTTGCCGCGTCTTAACAGATAAATTCGTCCCATCTTCCTGCCGCGTTCTGAAACTTTCCTTCTATCAAGAACCTTTTTCCATATACTCATTACCAGGCGTTCAATTAGATTTCTACAAAAGCAGGGCTCTTCTTCCTCTCTTATTCCTAAACATTCCTTCTATCGAACACCTTTTCCGTGTCAGGCTTACAATTAGACACCTACGCAAACAGGCTCTTCTTCCTTGCATTCCAAAACATTTTCAGCAGACTTTTTAACCGTCGTCTCATGCCTAATTAGAATATCTACCTGCTTAGAGGGTTTCCATGAGCTTTCCTCCGCTGCATTTCTTTTGGAGAAATATAATCATTATTTCCTAAGTCAGTCTCCTCAGTCAAATTATGGAGAAAAGAATCTTTTTTTTTGTGTTACTTTAAACAATTTTCTAATTTTTACATTTACGAAAAGTATTGTGTTTTATTCTGAATTCAACTATTATGCTAATTTTACTATACACCATTGGGTTATGGAGATAAAACGTGCACCATGCGCGCAATTCTGCGCTAACCACACGTAGTAAGTTCAGTAAGACAAGAGAAAGAAAATGTCTTACAATTAATACAAAGTACAGAAGATTTGAGAATAATAAATGTACAAGCAGCCGTAAAGAAAGCAGAAATACATATTCAAAGATATTAAAATGTTTGTTGCCTACTATCGCGTTATCTGGCACTTCAGAAAGTGCTGTCGCACTTTTGTGTTTCAAACGGTATAATCCATTATCGGATATTTTTGATGGATGTTTGATAAGTTATTATCATCGTATCTTATGTACTTTGTATTAATTGTAAGCTATTTTTTTTCCTATCTTCCTGTCTCCTTATAAATACCCAGTCGTCGTTACTGGATTTCATTGTCAGAGGCACTGGTACTCTTTCAACTGCACGTCGCATTAATTGTCGACAAAATGGCGCACACAAATCCGGCAAACGTAATTAGTTTACTGGTAACAGCTCTACATATATCCAGTATACCGCCATATCCAGTTAAAAATAAGGCGCAACAAAATTTGTCAATTTTTCTGATAACTAAAAACATGACGTGTTTTTTGAATTCATGAATTCAGTCATTATAATAATTTTACTATACATCACCGGGTTATGGAGACGACACATGCAACACAGTTTGAGCTGTGATGCAAATGGGTGAATGAGTATACATGATAATAGGAATTTCTAAAAGTAATAATTATTTGCTGAGAAAATTCAAACGAATATTAACATTTAACGATAATTATCTATTTAGTATTCGACAAGACGCCTAAGCATTCCAGAATTTCTTGGTATTCGTCATTTTTATGTCCCTGTGACGAAAGACCTTGACACCCATCATCGACATTGTTTATCTGCGAAGTATATTTCTTTTTTGTGCCTCGGTGAAACTTATCATTCGATGATAATGATATGTTTAATATTATTTACCGCAGCGATGACTCCTCTGACCTTATGGCTTCAAAAAAATAGTAAGTTTCTTTGGATCTCACACACAATCAATGTATCTATTACATTTTTGCGAATATTCCGTGTTTGTGAAGTTCGGGAAGGAAGAAGAAAACTTTGGTTTCGGTATTGTCTTTATTTTGATCACGGTACAACAAAAGAGATTTTATGAAAGCCTACGATGACTGTGTTACAACAATTGAGCGTAAAATATATGGTCGATAATGTACAAATAGCAAAGAATAAAAGCAAAATTTTAAGTTCAAGATACCATTGATTCAACGTTTCAGGAGATTTTTGTGACTTCTGACGTGCTATGGCGTTATTTAATTTTTCTTTAACACTTGTTGCTTTTGACGAATATTTTCTTCCTAAAGAAAAATTTAGTAATTCTCTCGAGCATAAGAAATCATAAAAACCATGAAAAAAGTCGATCATACGTTGACAAAAAAATCCAAACTATCTCCTCTTGCGACACCGAACCTTACTAATCGTTTCTGTTACAACAGAAATGATAAATTCCATTGGGCCTTAATCGTACATCCTAACATTTACACCGTTCGACTCTTCAATGATCTTGTGCCGTTCAGTCCAACAATTTCCCACTTCCTCTTCAGTTTATTTTACATCGTTATCTCCCCTACCTCAAAAATTGCCGTCGTCTAAACAGAAACAGCCTGTTCCTAGTCATTTTGAAAATCTTCACGAAGTTGCACCGTGAAATCGGTCCCATCTTTCAAGAACCCTCTTGCATCGCACAAACTCTCTTTTTTGTGACTCGTCTTAATGTAAACACTCGTCTCAAGGTTTCTAGTATTACCAACACCGACACAGCACATTTATTTCGCTCCTTCGTCGATGTTCGGTAAACTTCGTAGAGCCATCGTATCCTCTTCAAACAATCGCAGACTGTCGCAGTAGCATCAGTCAACTTCAATTGTTTCACCATGAAACAGCTGCACCATCGACACTCGCACGTGACTTCCTACATGCGACAGATCGTCATGAATCGCAGTTGAAGAGGAAACGCCGAAAGAATAAATGTTAACGTCGCACGTTGTATCTCTTACGTAGTATTATTCCTGCGAAGTATATCGTCCGCCATCGGAGAGTGGACAGAAACTCTGGCGATTGGTCGTCCGTGCGCCTGTGCCGTGTATACCCCGTGTATCTTGTTTACTCTCTTGCCCGGGACAGTGATAAAATATCTCATATCTACATGAGTACTGTTAAATCTGGGATAGGGAACGGAATAGCGCGAGGCGTCTCTTAAACCGATGCCGAAAAGAGCGCGAATGGAAATCTCAGCGGCGATGAACTTCGACAACTTCCTACTGAAGGGTTGGCTTCGTCGTATAGGACCTCGCCGCCGTTACGAGCTACTTCGTAAGGTGCGATTATTTCGTGTGTCGGCGATGAAACGTTGACATCCGGATGCTACGTGTGTCGGTGATGAAACGTTGACATCCGGATGCTACGTGTGTCAAGCGAGAAACAAAAAAAAGAAAGAACGACGGAAATGCGATCGTACAGAATTCAAAGTGTCCTTTGTTTCGCGCGTTTAGAGGAAGACCGTTTATCACGATGGCGGAGGGATCTAACCGTGTACTCCTTTGGCGATTGTTACAGCTGAAAAATGACTTGGAGAACCGTGGATTGAAACGACGTCAGGTCAAACGTGGACTGCTGCAGTTAGCGACGAAACCTTGCATCGTACTGCGAAGATTACCTGAGAAAAATGGGTAAGTTTGCTGTTCTGGTGATACATAGTGCCCGGTAGATAATATCCGGTATCGCTTATACCGGAAGGTGTGTGCTACGCGTCCTTGAAAGTTACATGTTGTGCTGCACGTACTGATAATGTATAGGGCAATTAGGCTGATAAAATAAAAATATTGACGTGTTTGGAGGAGCATTGAGGGATGCTCGCTTACCGAATTGTGGCCTAGCAGGGGTCAACCAGTAAAGTTTTATTCTAAGTATCTGTGAAAATGTTTTTTATTATTTATTACGTTTCACGAATGAATGGCGTGTACAGTAAATTTATATATATTTTTCCGGCTTCGATTGCTACGGCCATTACGTCTTGGACGTACAGTTGTAGGTGAGTTCCGAATCACTTGCAATTAGGAAAAATTGCGAGTTGGAGCTTCCAACTCCGTATTCATCACAGTCTCCTATAGTAATTTTGTTTCGCAAAATTAAATTCAGCAGTTTTTGACAAAACTATCGCAAATGTCGTTAATTCAGCGAATAGGAAAGATTCTTTTTGCTTTACAAATTAAAAAATGGATGATATAAATATTGTAAGACCCTCAGACGCAAGTAAATAGGGCTCGTAATTTTTGCCAATTCCTGATTTAAGGTTACTGGTGGAATTTAAGACAGACTCTTAATAAAATGTCACAAAGACTTTATTGTTCTGTGATTGATACCCGACTGACCCTCGGTCGACTTTTTTTCCAGAACATGTCAATGTTTTGCGATGTGGCAACGACTAGAATTTTCCGTTCGCAACGGTGACGGTTTTCTGTTGCGTCGAAACGTTCGGTACCGATTGATCTCACTGACCCTTGACCAGCTAAAGCTTCAGAGTGGCGGCTTTAACCCTTACAAAATTCTCACTTATTGACACGTAAATAATAATGTAACTCCCCTACTGACCTTTCTTTTCCTAGTAGACTGACCTGCCCAGGTACTGTTACCTACTTCCGGAAACTTGTTCAGATCTTTTTTGGGACCATCATAAAAAACAAGAGTTACGATCGTTGAAGATTTTCTTTACGATTCCCTGGAAACTGTGAGCTTCCTTCCTCTATCGGGACCTTTTCCGAGTGATCTACTGCGAAGGATCGTATCACGGTAAAATCTCCAGGAATTCTTCGGGACTTACAACTTACCCTCCCTGCCGGGAAAAACCCGTTTTCCCACTTCGGCTTTCCCAAGTAACATCCTCGATGAAGGTAGTCCTAATATAAGGACTTCTCTGCGGACCTTCCGGAGTCAGTTGAAATTAGTCTGTCTTAGGTGGCAGTCATTCTGTATTTCAGCCGAGGTGCTATTTTCAAATTGTGCTCATCTGTTGGTAAAAATTCACTTGCTGTGTTTTGCGTGTCTTGCAGTAATATAGTGACGATAGGTCAAATTTCCTAGGGGTGTTGTATTTCGTAACGCGATTCCAAGAAGTTTATTAAAAGGAGAATATCAACTTTCGGATGTGCAAGAGCAACGAATCGCTGACCGTTAGAGTATCTTCGTCTGAATTATAAAACTAAAGCTGATTGGATGTAACTCTACCCCTTATGCATCATTTTGAGGACTCGAAAATAAAGTGGTGGGATGTCTTGATGACTCGCATCTGGATGACGAGTTTTTATGACTAAGGTTCCAAAAGACAGACGCTTTTCCTATGACCTTCGTTCGGTCCAAAGTTCTGGCATTAAAGCGACGCCGCTTTGGAAAATGAGCAACGCGTTCTCTTTCGAACCTGAATCACTTTCAGTACATTTACAAAATATTATTCGAAGTGACTCGGTATCTAACAGAGGAGTGTGGTGGCAAAAAGGTACAGTTTCTTGAGAAATTTTTCCTATTCGATGTGTTATAACCTCAGTGGTTCCAAAATGGCCGTAGCAGTGAAAGTTAAAAAGTACGAAATATAACCTATAGGTGACGAAAGCTCAGAACTCGCACTTGATGATTGTAAATCCATACTTCATACACACTATAGTAATTATGCTATAAAAATTGCTGTACTTAGAAAACTGTCGTTAGGAACATTAATTTAGTGAATGACGGATCATTGAAGGTCAATAAACTTATAATCCAGGGGATTTGAGGGACCCTTTCAAAGTTACTTCATACCTCTCACCGGCCAACTGTTGGATTACCATCCTGACTTACAAACATCCCTTCCACAAAGTCAAATTAGTCATGCTGATCCTCGTCATCGCAAATATTTTCAATTCACTATTCATTCTCCGAAGTCCAACCACCGTCATCGTTCCCTGCAAAGTTCCTCAACCTCATTTTCTTATCTACCCCTACTTCAGTTTCGTCGCTACTTTTCACGGAATATATATATAAGCAAAAGCTCTGAGAACGAAAGGATCATTTCATCTGTGAGTCTGTAAGAACACGACCCGCTACTTTACTTATTAAATTCTGCCCATCGAGGTGTAATGAAAACGTGTTGTGCCTTTGTTCCTTGTCTCGGTATCCAACGCAGTGATATGTTCATAATTTTTATAAGTTTCAACATCCGCGTGCAAACATTTGATGGTTTCATCTCCAAGGAATATACGTCGAATTAAACACAGCTCGTACGACTGCACAAGAGGCTGCCGACTTCATAAAATAGCAATAAATATTCTGTTATCTTTTGAGAGAAACATTGTTCATGCATCATGCTGTCTTGAAACATCACATTTTCTTTTACGATAAAAACAGTATAAAAGAAATTGCTGATAATTCTTCAGAACTGATTCCCACTGTTCTTTCCCACGTGATCGAAAGAGAAATTTATATAATTAAACGGATGTGCAATACGTGAGACGTTGGCAGATAGCTGTGGTTGCAAGATCGCACTTATAAAAAAAATCTGCTGCATAAGGGAGAACCGCAGATCATGTTGCGAATTCTGCGTTAGCAGCATGTAGATCTTATTAATCGCGACTTAAGAGCAGCGAGCACAGTCTTGCTTTAGCTTCCGACGAAACGGGAAGTGCGCTAGAAGAGGATGGTATTCGAAGAGGACGAATTTCGAGAATTCAGTGAAATATAAAAGTAAAACTTCAACGGTGTTCGCATTTATGGGAAAAGATTTTCTGCTTGTTGCAATCTCTACGACAATTTCTTGCGTTATCCTCTGCCATTTTCTATTATTTTCAATTCTGCCTTTCGTTTAGCGTACACTTTGTATTTATATAAAACTGAAGTTTTATTAATTTTGTTCGAATCACTTTGTAACTTGAATTAAGTAAGGCAGCGATTTTACGAATCGGATTAAATTAAATAATGATTTCAAATATTGAATTACACGTTTGTATTTACGACGTATATTTAAGCAACGTATACAGTGATTGACCACGTAAGAATAAATGTTTGGCATAATTTACAACGAATTTATTTTGCACCTCTTTTGTTTACATTCCGATTTATGAGCGAGCAATTTTAATAACATTTTACTGAGTTGAGTTAAACAAAAAAGACAGTTATTGTATCAGTTTCAAAGAAAGCTCAAGGAACCCTACAGTTTTCTATTTATAGAAGTTACACGAGCCATTGTTATGCAATGTTTTTCAGAATAGCTAAAAAAAACGGTTGACACTGATTCTAATAATCGTTGTCGGGCAAACAAGACGAAAGACCTTAGTTCTTCTTTTCCAAACGCGGCGCAGAACTTTGCAAAAACTGAACGCTGCACCGTTCAATCACTGTATACTTTGCCCAAACACCGGTTCCCACTTTCAACTTATTCCAATCGCGATGTATAAGTAATGAAAAAAGATTTTATGGGAACCTATGTTGTGCTGCAGAGACGATGAAATTCATTCATCACAAGGAGATAAATGAAATTTCCCCGGAAATGGAGACTACACGGTTAGCCGATGAAATAGCGAAACCAATGATGATTCAAGATACCAAGGGCGAAAGTGCGCAAAACGATCATTTCTACGAGAAGCATTTGACAAAACTAACGCTACCAGAGTCGAAACCTGTACGTAGTATCGATATGCCTCTGTTGGGCGACCCGCGAAGAATAAAACGAGCCCAGGAGGAACTTAAACGTGGAATATATTTTCCCACGTGGTGGCAACAATCTGTTGCTTCACCGATTGTTAATATGCCGATTGGTTCAGTTATCAGTTGCGAACAGCATAAAGTAACGTTTGATATCGAGCTAGCCAAAAAATGTGATTCGAAGGAAGTGCAGACTTGCGAGACAACAAGCTTGGAGAACGGTGTACAGATCATGGGAAAGAACAATGAGAATTTGTCAGAATGTACGATGAATACATTTTGGAACTTTGTCGGCAGGTATACCATGAGAAAAGTGCGGATTATTTTGTGATGTAGACGTTGTTAGGGTAGTAAGCATGGTTTATGCACTGGTGATTATGTGTAATAAGTAGACTGCTGACGTTTATGCGTCGTAAATATTCACAGAGCATATGAAATTTATGCTCTAAAAAATATATAAATGCGCAAGAAACATGTGCATGTACGCACGATATTACTTACATACTATATTAAATATTGCGAGTACTATTAAATAATACTAACTTAAACTTAATGTAGATTAAGTTTAACACTTGTGCAGTTTTAATCGTAGCAGCATCTTCTTCTTTAAAATTTAGAACAACCTACTAACATGAAAAATAAAATGAATATAGATTTTAACCTATTACTAATGAGTATTGTAGTCATAAGAGTAATTAAGTAAGTTCTGAGATAAGTCATGTGGACAGGATATTTTGCAATTCTCGTCTTCGAGTTATCACATGAGGGATACTTTTCTGTATTTTTTCTTATTGGTGCGATAAGGATATCAGTAACGAACATGGTTTGATAAGAAGGATCACGTTGCATACGATGTTGGCTGCGTGTCGAGGATTCGTGGGAATGCTGGATTTTTAACACTTTGCCGGCCGCTGTCACGTACGCATCAGTTCTCTTCGCCAACTGTTATCGGCTGCGTGAAATTTGCCGGCGGAAGTGTGACGGTGATGCGATAAATATGCGACTGGCAAAGTGTTAAGTTTTATCCCAGATGGAATGGTTTAGAATTAAGATTTCATATTGTATCTTGCCGAGTAACGTACAGTGTTGATTAATATTCGATTTTATTTCTTATTGTTTCAGTTTAAAACAGTCATCGCCAAAGGAAGATGCAGACTCCCCGTGCTGCTTCAAGAGCGAATGTAAAAGTAAAATTCCATTTTTTGAGAAACACTCTCAACAGAAAGGTACAAACGGACAAGAGTCAGGCATCAATAACCGCGCACAGCCTGATACAGAATCCAGCACGGAAAGATGCGATAAACAAGTCGAGAGACCAAAGAACCGAAAAATATCCAAGCGTTTGTTTGGAGAGAACGATAAATCACTTTTGCAGGAAAAAGGTAATACACAGAACGATATAGAAATGAATTCACATCCGTTTGATACAGCCTTGGCGCAGTTGGATGAGATCCTCTTGTCGAAGAGGGAGAAGAATTCGGACAGAAAGTCGACGAGTCCTCCTAGATCTGAAATTAAAAACGTACTCACCAAAAGTAACATTAACGAGGGTGTATCAGCTGCTCCAGACTTAACAGCCGATAGTTTTGGCACAGAAGCGATCCCAGTGCGAGTTAAACTAAGCCAAATAAAATTTAACTTGAATCAAAACAGTCATTGCAAAGAGAATATATCAAATTTAAGTTGCAGCAAAAAGTCAAGTGCCAAGGAAAATGTTAATATCTGTATGGATAACACAGACAGGAGTTTCGAGAGTAAAAATACTACTCCGCCGAGTGAAAAAATACCATCGAAACGAAAAAGCGATAAAATGAACGAGACAAAAGTAAAGCATTTGTTCGATGCGTCGCTTAAGTCATCCGATTCTAAGACCGTAAATGAAAAAGAATCTAGTCAAAGGAAAAGACCGTATCAATCTGTCAAACACGATCTCTTAGAAAAAAGGAAATACACGAGTATAAGCAACGTGGAAGAAATGTATGCTAAGAAGAGAAGAAAAGTCGAAAGAAAATTCCGAAAATATTTTGGTGAAGTTTTGACCGTTAGCGAAGACGAGGAAGAGAAGAGAACTTTGCGAAATAAATTCAGGAAGAGAAGAAAGAAGGATTCCGTCGATTCTTGCGATTCTGGGGTATTTCTTACCGAAGAAAACGTTGCCCTTAGAAGCAATATGGAAGTTTTGAAAGAAATTGAAACTGTTATGCCAGACTCTACGATGCATGAAGATAATGAAGACGCTGTTGATGATGTCTCTACAATAGTTAACAACGAGAGAGATAAAATAGTTGAAGAAATAGATAGTGGAATATTGCCAGCTGCGGAAGATGTTGTTATTAAATCAGCTACATCGACGTGTGAGGCAGATAGTTCGAAAAATGAAGTTCGAGAGGTAACACAGATAGAGAAGGCTGATTCCTGCAGCCAGGAGAATTTCGTAGAAAGGGTAAAAACAAGCGATACCAGCGAGGTGAATGAAGATACTACAAAGACGCAAGCTGTTACAACTTCTGTTGAGCAAACAGAGGTAATTGAAGTGGAAGTAATATGGGTTAGTGCTGAAAAAGAGTGCAATGTAGAAGATAACGAGAAAACAATTCTAAACACTATCGAACGTGATACAGTCATTGTATGTAATGAAGATAATAAAGACACCAAAGATAATGGAGATAGTAAAGAAGAGCTCCTTGAACTTCTTAGTATGAACATTACTGAAACTTGTAAGGTTATTCGTGATGGTAATGTTATTAGCTTACAAGAAAACAACACAGTGGATAAAAATCAAAATATAATTAATACGAATACCGATGAAACTAACTCCAGTTTGAATGAAGCGAAGAAAGACGATCTGAACTCTAGTCACAATACCAATGATGAAGAACGAGTTGAAAGTAGTGAAGTAAGACATATTACACCGAAAGATGAGCAAAACACTGAAAATATATTGTCGGAAAGTGTCATTGTGATCGAGAACACGCAAAAAGTCATTGACGTTATCACGCTAGATAATGATATAAGTGATATATTAAACGAAGATCACGAGAAACCGACAGAAAATGCTGAAGTAGCTAGTGCCATAGAAGAAAACAAAGATGAACAACCGAATGCAGTTCCTCATCCTAGGTTAAGAGTACTTTCTAGTGCAGAGCTCGGGTCTAGATGGTGTCCTACACCTATACGTAGTACTAGTAATGATACCACAGGAACTGCTACTATTTCCTATATTCCCACGACAGTTAACGCGTTTAATGCCGAGCCATTTGCATTTACAGTTAATCTAACGTTAACGCCTAATGTAGCTTCGAAGTGTACTACAGCTCCGATATCTACCTCAACTTTTCCGGTGCAAACAGTTTCTTCAGTGGTATCAACTGCTCAGCAGCAATCCACCCCAGCAAAATCTGTTACAGATATAACTGCTGATATAAATAAAGACTATAGCAGCATCGTTGATAAAGTTTTAGTAAAAATCTGGCGGTTGGTTAAACACAACCGTTTTCTTTTTTCCAAATACAGTGCAGAAGCTGTATTTAGCAGAGAAGATAGAGATATGTATAAGAAGAGCACGGTCGTAATACTTGCATTAGTAGAGCAACTAGGAATGATACTAGATACTACTAGTTACGACGATATTGTGAACTGCGTCATAAAAGTACTTAATAAGAAGCTGCTAACGACTGAACCCTTGTCTTTTCAAGAAATGGCGGCGTATGCGCCAGTGCATCAATCGATTTACTATACTAAGCCACGTAACGTTGCCCGTAACAATAACGTTTCGTATAGTACACCAAATGGTCATTCAAATGCACCATTCACGCACGTTAGCAACAGTCAGCAAACTTATAGAGCTCCAGTAGCGCAGCCAATACCACCTACGAATAATTTGATCAGGCAAAATACACAAGCAAATGTATTTCCTGCACCTGCTGCGGGAAATCAGATGCCCACGAATGCACCTCCTGCACACGTAAACGTTAGGTTTCCGAGTTCTAATCGTCCAAACGAGAAAGATCAGCGAAAAAAGCAAACATCATTGCAGAAAGATCATCCTAAGCCAAAAGCTTCAACAAAGTGTCCCAATAACTCTGATAAACAGGGGATGGGTTATAGACTGCAGAAACCTCAAACGGCTTCTTCTAAAGAAACATTATATGTGCATTCCGTCCCGAACCAAGTGCAGACACAGAACATTCCTCCACCACAAAGCATTATACATCAACTTCTTCAATCTACACCTATTTTGCAACAATATGTGCAAAATGTTACTTGTCCTCCAGTTACAAATATTGTGCCTAACGTCTACGTTCAGGAAGGACTTTATACACAGCAGACCCACAAATTTCCGCGTAGTTACACGAGTAAATCTATTCCCAATCAACCAATTCCGCAGGCTATTCATACGCCGTATGTCAATGCGTTACATAATACAAGTTTGCCTGTTCAAAATCAGCAAGCTCAGCTTGTAACGCATCAACAAACTATTCCTGAAATATCGCACGAGCTGAACGCATTTCAGTTACAAAGTTCACCGCCGTTATTACAGAATGTACAACAGGGTGTACCAGTAATATTAGTGTCGCATGACATTCCACAACCAACACCGATAAATTATATACCGCAAGCTGTACACTTTTCATCGAATTTGCCACAGTGTGTGTCAGCTAACGTACCGCAAAAAGAAAATATACCTCGGCCAGTGACATTCACGATACCGCCGCAGACTCTTGCACCTGGAGGTACGACGAGCCCACAGTATATATCGCAGAGCTCGCATTCCACAAATAAACCACAAAATATATTACCTGCACAAAAGCAAGGAATATCATTGAAAGTTCCAGTTGATGCAGCAAAAACTGAACAACAGGGATTTCTTATACTAAAGTATGTTACTGCTGCCCAGAAGAGAACTTTGGTAAGTCAAATATTGCAGTATTTTACTCTTACGAAAAGTTTGCAACGGTACTTCACAAGACAGCAGTGGAATAATATTCAATCTACGAAATTATTGTTATATCACCTTCAAACAGTTCTAAGCAGTGGTAGACAAAAAACTATGGGGCAATACGAAGCACCAAAGGCTTATGAAACGGTACCAAAGAAGAACATACCTGTAGACATTAACAATGCTCCAGAAATAGTAGAAAAAACAGTGCCACAGCAAGAGGTATCAAAAGAAACTGTGGTACAAAAACAACCGAGTGACATACCTAATATTCAAGAAGAAAAATCTGTACTGGTTCATGAACATCAATGTGATATACCTCTTCAAGAAAATTCAGAAGTAACTCTGATTGAACCTAAAACAATTGAAGATGTTTCACACAATTCAGAAAGTACCGAAACGTTGAAGCAAACACAGGATATAAGTACAGAACAGAAGGAAGAGACTGAACAGAACAAGCAGATAGAAGAAACATCTAATGAGTCATGTGTACCTGATAATGTTACAACTGTAGAAGTACAACAGGCATCATTGCAACATTTACAAATATCGTCCGAATCATTATCCATTCCGCAAGAGAAAGAAGAAATGCTGTTATCCGACAAAGAAACCGAAAATATTTCTAGTGTAATAGAAACTACGTCATTACAGGCAGCTGATTTAGAAAAACAAGACGAAATTACAGCAGAACAACAAACAAATTTTCATCTAGTAACTGTAGAAGTTTCTCCCAATAATTATGAAGTAAAAGTGGTTGATGCTGACATAATTGCCGAGAACAACGATAATATTATAGATAACGTAGATGAGAGCAAGACTGAAGAATGCAACCAGGAAGTATTAAATGACCAGCTTCAACATAGTATTGTGTCATCACCGTTGTCCATAGAAGTCCCGGATGCTGAGGTTTCGACAGTTGTGACAGAAAATTTTGATCACAGTGTTGAACCTTGTGATCCTAATTTAGACGATTCACTACAAGAAACAACAATATCGTTTATTACGGATGTGAGAAGCATACCATTAGATGTATTTGAAGAGATGGGAAATAATGACAATGCAGATACAGATAAAAGGGATACTGATGTTGAAGAGGAGGAAAATAAAATATGCCTTAATTGTAACAAAACAAGTACTGTACTTTGCGAAGTGTGTCTAGATGCTCATTATTGCTCTAAAACTTGTTCAGAGTCGCATTGGGAGGAGCATTACAAGAACTGTAAGCCCCATCATTTATACACGGAGTATAAATGTGATTTTCCTTCCCTGCAACATCCATCTCTTCCCTCGTCGTAAGATTTTATTTTGACTCTGTTGTATTAAACAGTACTTATTGTTGCTGTTGTAATGTAATATCATTTATCTTTCTTTTTATAAAACCGTCTTGTAAATTATTATATCCTGTAGAAAACGTGTAGTTAAGTATTTTAAAAAACACCAAAAATGTTATAAACTTTAATTATAGGAAAGTTATATGTTTCACGTTGTACTCATAAGGATTTTGGGTAATTTCAAAAGTTGAGATTGTTTTATTTAAACTGCAACGTTTAAATCGTAATATTGGTAATTGTTATGTAATAATAAAATCCTATAGTTTTGTTTACAAGTATTATTATATAATGTCCTCTAACACTTCGATGTGAACTAAAACCATTACAGTATTAATGTGTACTGCAATAAAATGTGATATGTCGGTATTTTTTATCTAATACATTATTTAATAAATATATATATTTATATATATATATATAAATATGGATCATATAGAGGCAAAGGAGTATTATATTTTTAACACATTTATTCATTTCACTGTCTTTCGAGCTGTACAAGATCTGCGTATGTACACTGTATTATAAGTTTATGTACTAAGAATTCTAATCATTTTCGACTTTAACATCGATTTTATTCGCGACTGTTTAAGTGAGGGTTGTAAAAGAGGTTCTTTTGACCGTCTCTCCATGGGAAGGCCTGCGATAAATGAAAGTAAACTTAGTTATTGTCATAAAGTGGTGTCATATATGTAACACTGTATTTTACAAACCTTGTTCATGATATTTAAATATGGATATGGCACATAAGGTGTGTGATGATGCTCGTGCTTCAATTCTTTCATTAATGTGCTCACCGTACCAATTAATACCGTTGGTGCAGCCACAAAGAGACTTAAGTTTCGCCAAAGTTTAGCAGCTAAAAGTTAAAATCGCTGTTACGTAATACGACGTCTTCTTAAGATAAAATCCAAAATATATTTGAACATCGAAATATTTATACGTGTAACATTACAATATATATTCATAGTATTATATATGAAACAGGAAAGCATGTAAAATATGAAACTATATTAGGCGAAGGAAACGGGAGCTCAACGTAATTAAAATTTCGTAAAAAATATATTTGTAGAGCAATACTTCATTTACGGCATAGAATTAAATACATAATAGACGTACCGGCTTCATGATCTCCATGTGCCGCCGCACCAGCTTTTTGCGAATATCTACGAACAAGCCTCAACGAACCAGACATATTCGCCATTCTGTAGCTCCTGGAAACTCAGTCATGGACTACCCGTTAATGATACGCCTGTATATCATCGATTCTCGAATCAGTAGTTTCTGGCAACGTGTAAAGGTGGCAGAATATTCCTGTTTCCTGCGACACAGTTGAGGTATTTTAACACTCATCCCGATTTCGGTTTTTCAATAATACTCTCCACTGATAATTTACCGATTATCAATAGACGTTAAAATAATTCGACGGACCCCACGAAATTTTTTATTTCATTTTGTAAGCAGAACTATAATACGTAAATATTAGCTCTACATTAATCATCTCCAGTTATCATTTATAATGTAGCTTTATAGAAATCATTCAAATGACAAATGAAACTAATAAATGTACATTTAATTAGTTTTTTCTCATTTGAAATATAATAAAAAATCGATTGCTTGGTTTCAGAGCAGAAGTTGCACTGTCGGAAATGAAACCGAGTCGCAGTTACTCTATGTACTTTGAATTCGTCGATGTAATTTTCAGTTAGTGTATATTTATTTACATACTGCATAATATCTTTCTGTATTGGCAATTTAAAATGAAAACGTTTGCGTAGATTGATATTAAATAAGCTATCGATTATTTTATATAGTAGTTTCACGATGGTTCCATCTACGTCATTTGTGCTTATGACAAAACACGTGACGATGTATCCGTCATTTTAATTCGTAACATTTCAAACTGTGCAGGATTGTCTCATACGATGAAATACTTTCTTCTGTTGAAATTGTGTAAAAAATAATTCTTTTTCTACCAAAGTATGATCCATTCTTTATTCTTAATTGTTACATTATTATGGTTTCTAGTAAACTCTCTTTTTTAATGTATTAAATATCACGACTTAATTATTACATTATACCATTTTACAGTTCGAAATTATTTGTGTATTTTAAAAAGCGTTTCGTATTTAATTAGTATGATAAATGTTTGTATAAACGTTCATTCGATCATATTAGAGTATTATTAACTGTTAATTATTGAACATCGAAATAGTAATAATATAAACATTGTATAGCAGTCGACATACGTATGATATAAATTTAAATCAATTACATATGAATTAAAACTGTTCTGGTACTGATAAATATTTAACGCTCTGACAAGGATTTGCTAACAAGGACACATAGATATGTGTTACATAAAAAAAATTCTCAGATATCAAAAATGATCAATTATTGAATGCAGTTAAACAAAGATATGACAAATTTAAGAATACATTAAAATTTCACAGCTTGAATGGGCAATACTAACACCAAGAAAAATTATCATGATAATCATAAGTACAATAGCCAGGTATGTGGTCACTCGAAATTATTATAACCTTCAAAATTATTATTCAGTAGATAAAAATACGCTAATAAGATTTTGCAGTGCACTGCAATGGAATGTTGTTATCAACTGTTGTTTGAGATTTTTTTCGTATGTTTGCATGTGCAGTATAGTCTCAGTGACATTATTGGAGGAAGTTGCGTTGGCTCAACGCACTCTCCTGATAGAGAAGTTAGAGCATGGTCTCGTGCATCTCATAGAAGGTAGATCTCTCACTTTTCAAGCTTGTGCACAATTACTTTTATACATGTAATGGATTTATCATTTTCAGCTGGAGCGAAGGAACATTAAACGATCCGCTTGGTACATCAAAGACGTTATGGCCAGTATCTCGATCACAAGCAATGTTTCTTCCAGAATTTCAAATAAGGCAGATACCATTGCAGACTTCTTATACATTTCTAAATGTAATAGCTAAAGGAGCTTACGGCAAAGTTTACAAAATTCAGAAACGAGATACTGGTCAATTCTTTGCTTTAAAAGTTATCTGTAAAGCGAGAGTGGTAGCAGAGAATGGAGTGATTCAAGCTAAACAAGAAGTATGCGTATTATTAGTCTTAAAAATGTATTCCTTAGAAATAGATCTATTCGTCACGGTAGTAATTGCCTTGTAATATTTAGGTTGCGATACAGAAACTAGTAGGACATCATCCGTTTATACTAGATTGTTCTCACAGGTGGCAAGGAAGGAAAACGTTATACATATGTAAATGCATTTGTACATTTCTATTTATCTCTGTATTGTAATTTATGTTTTAAACCAGTGTATTTTATTGATTTCAGTGACTAATTACATAGGTGGTGGAGAACTATATTCACTCATCGAAGAGTGTGGATGCTTGCCTGAGACCATTGTTAGAATATACGTCGCAGAAATTGCTTTGGCTATAGGTGAGTAAATATTATTCCATAGTAATAACATTATTTACTTACTGCAGGACATCCCTTCATTGTCTACAATTTTCTTATTTAAGATTTCCTGCATAACGCTGGTGTGGTACACAGAGACATAAAGGCAACAAATGTTCTTCTGGACGATGAAGGTCATGTTATAATCATAGATTTCGGCCTTGCCAAGTGGTTAAATCATACAGAGAGAACAAATACACTTTGTGGTACTCCGGAATATATGGGTATGTATTGAAATTATTACTATTAAAAAATTTCAAATTACTTTGAAATATATGATATACATGTTTGCGGTGCTATATCATTTGTTTCAGCACCAGAGATTTTCAAGAGGCAGTATTATGGGCAAGAAGTCGATTGGTGGTCATTGGGGGTTTTGACTTGCTTCATGCTTACAACTCAGGTATGTAATTGAAATATTTCTTAATATCACAATTCTTTGCCTTACTGCACTATATGATTAAAAAGTAAATATTTATATTTTATATAATATTGTATACGATTGGTGAAAACAATTTCTAACTTTCTTGTTGTATGACGTTTGATTAATTTGTTATTAACTTTGATAACATACCAATATCAATGTTCCGTGCGAATAGTAAAGTATCGGACTCCGTGGCGCAACGGTAGCGCGTCTGACTCCAGATCAGAAGGTTGCGTGTTCAAATCACGTCGGGGTCAAAGATTCTTTTTTTTTAATTTTTCCTTTTATTTACGAAACGCGATAAAACCCAATTGATTGTTGCTATTTCAATAATAAATTTAACAATTTTTTAAATAATAATAGCCCGTTTTTAATTTAATTTTATACCAATGGCAAACTGTGACTCTTATCTCCTTTATTTGCACAGCATTTTTTTACCAAGCACTTTCGGAATAATTATAACATATTTCTGTTGAGAAATATGATGTTGATCACTTGTCCGCAATTGTACATAATTCGTTTTACACTTTTCTCAAATTATAGAAATACTTAAAGAATCTTTTGTCCTGAAAAAATTAACTGAATAATTAAAGAAATAAAATATTAAGGATATCGCGAGATAGAGTGGACGTAAAATAATCATGTAACTTGTGTCAACGTTGTGGCTCATGTTTATTTCGAATTTTTATGGATAGAAAATGTATTGTAGCATGTGTAGTGCGAGCATAAATAAAAAATGATATCAGCTGCGATCTCTGATATCAATTTGAAGATTTAAAAAATAACGCCCCCGGGTGGGCTCGAACCACCAACCTCTCGGTTAACAGCCGAACGCGCTAGCCGATTGCGCCACGGAGGCTGTTGAATGCGTCTCTCGTTGTGCTCGTCCTAGAGTTTCTCATGATTTTTAATATCGCTTAATACTTACATTATCGCATACATATACTACAGAACAGTTCTACTTTATTCTCTCATTAATTACGCTATTAAAACTTACATATTACCTTCTAGTAATGTATAATACAATACCTCTAACATCTTCAAAATTTGGAACTTAATATCTCTAGTGTATTTAACAAATAGCAAATTATAAAATATTTTATTCTTATTATGATCAGTTTCTTGAGATTCTGGTTATCTGGAACATGTTGCAAACGGGTAAAATTCTATTAGAAGTACAC
Organism: Cerceris ruficornis; assembly: GCA_963989415.1. Classification (NCBI taxonomy): domain Eukaryota; kingdom Metazoa; phylum Arthropoda; class Insecta; order Hymenoptera; family Crabronidae; genus Cerceris; species Cerceris ruficornis. The sequence goes on from OZ022523.1 coordinate 10,588,322, forward strand.
AGTGAAACGTAATTCAGCATGTTCGATCGATTAGAAATTTTCAACGACGACAAAAAGTAGTTAAATATGGTGCAAATATTGCGTGATATTATAGTAATAAAATTAATATTCGCGATTCGCGCTATCATACGGCAATTATGCATTTCGGTCGGATTCGCCACAGGGAAATGCTGGAACAAAAAACATGGTGTGATCTTGCATTGCAAAATCTCACGCCTTGACATTTTGCCGGGTCCACTCACCTTACGTATCTTCGACTCTGTACAGAGCGTATTCGTGCATGCTAACTTTTCTTTCGCTCTTTGATGAATCGATGCATTTCTGCACCATGCAGAAATGCCGCCGTGCCTGGTGCAGGTATAACATTATTCACGAGGCTCGACCGGCCAATCGCTAAACACGGGTCTTGTGCAAGTGCATTCTCCGTGAATGCAATGATATTCTATCTTGTCGTACTCGCATCAGAATTCGAAGTTTGCACGTACGTGAAATGTAAACTACACTGAATTTCGTATGTTTGGAAATTTATTCTTAATCCTTAGCTGCCACTGTGCGTATTAATCATATGAATATTAACGCTAAAACTACCGGCCCTAAATCTATTATATTTAAATACATCAAATCAGTACTTTAGAAAAAGAGTAAGCGAAAGGGAGAAAAATTGATTAACTCAGTGACGTAGAATATCTGCTCCGTGGCTTTCCTATGAGCTGGGAGAATTTTTATAAAAAATGAGGAACCAGACATTTCGATTGTCTTGGTATTTCTAGTGTTTATATGGGATTGACCGCACAGTGCCAGCTAAGGGTTAAATAATGCGCCTTCGAGTATGAAATTAAAATGTAAAGCATAAATTACTGCTGGCTTTGAATTTCATTATTTTGCGGAAGTAACGATGTGAGTTTGTCGTTCGGTAGGATAATGCGCTCTTATCTTTTTTTTGTGGCAATTTGCACGACACTTCGCGGTTAAAATAATGTGTTATTTCGCGGTAGAGCAGTAAGATATTTATCGTCTGGCGGAAGCTCTCGATTATTACATCTGGTAGAATAGGTATGGCTCTTCGCACTCCGAGGATAAGTGCTACTTTGTGAGTCACTCGTTAACGTGTTGTCGAGCCTCTTCGTAAACCGCGACGTGATTGAACTCGCAACTTCCTTTGTCCTAGGTGCAATTGATATTATCTCGAGAATTCGAATGCACGTGCCGTTCGTCGCGTAAGATGCACGTTATATTGTCGCGATTAGTTTCGTTATTATCATTAATATTCCGTTTCTCTTCAAACACGGTCCGACTGTTATTTAAGGAAGCGGTTTTAGCACGATAACGATCCTCTTCCTTTGCGGCTACATTTTAATGCTGTAACCACTTCGAGCTTATATACCAACTATTTAAATTTCAATTCAGCAACATTGAATTCATATTACTCGAAGAAAATTAGAAAAATATAATTTCTGTAGCGACATGTACCCTGTAAACAAATTTTTTCACATTCGTCAAATTTAACACTAGAACTACCAAACCAGTCAAAATGACTGGTACACAATTTTTTCAGAAAATTCTCCAAGTTTGTAGGGGGAGTCATAGAATAAATATTCTACGTTCACCTGAAAAAACCTAAATCACCGAATCGATCAGCATTTCTATCTCTTAATTGACGTGGTTTCAAAGTACTTATTTAATTTATTTAAATATACTATATTTAACGCCGGTAGTTCTAGCGTTAAGATGAAAATAATAAAAAAACAGGAATCATCCGTTAAGCAGCATTCGAAGGGGCGTTTTAAAAAGAACCCAAGTGACATCGTCTTTGACAGTAATAATAATAATTATTATTATAACGATGATAGCAATAATACAAATAATAATATTAATAATAATGGTATTGGTACTAAATCGTAATAATAATAATAATAATAAAATAATAATAATAATAATAATAATAATGACACGTATCTCTAAAGAAGACAGAGTCGAGCTACACACTAGTTTATTAGGGATGGGGATCGTAGGGAATATGGTCGTGTGTTGTTTTGAAAAAGAAATAGGAATTTTGGAACGAGGACGTTAAAACGGGGGCGTAACTTCGTCCCCGTGGACAAAACGCAGTGTCCACCGGGACGAAAGGGGATGCAATCTGGCGCGCGTGCCAAATCGGATCCAATAGGTTCACCACGTGTTCCCGAATTTTCACTTCACTCGCGCTACCTTAAAGACGATGGCCGCTTAGCGGGACGTTATACCGTTTTCGCGAGTCTCAGGGAGAACACGTGATCATCCCGCCCCGAATTCGTGAACTATCGGAATCGTAGCGCGCCGGGGAAGTTGGACCCTGTCACAATTGATCAGCAATCTTTCTCTCTCTCTTCCATTCACACCGATACTTTCACTCCGTTATTCTCTTTCTCTCTATCTGCCTTTCATTTCCTTTCATACTTCTCTATCGTATCATTGCACACACTCTCCATCTATCTCTCTCTCTCTCTCTCTCTCTTTCACGCTTCTCTCTCGGGAAGAACTCGCGTGACGTTTACTCCGATGAAGGCCGTTCCTCGGCATTACGGAGGACTCGTTCTTTCTCGTTGTTATTGCTGCTATCGGGGCTGTTGTTGTCTTCCCAGTATTCTCACTCCGTCTGTCTACTTCGATTCTGCCTTCAGTTCTTGGGGTTTTGGCAGCAATTCGGGTTTGGTCTCGTCCGCAGCCTTGGAGTCTTTCTCTTCGGAGGACTTCTCTTCCTCGCTGCTCTTGGCTTCCTTCTCGGCGGACTTCTCCTCCGAGGAGTCATTGGAGAGTTCCTTAGCTTCTTTGGATGGTTCTTCCTCCTTCTTGTCCTCCTGCTCCGACTCGGATTTCGGCTCCGACTCGGATTTCGGCTCGGACTCGGATTTCGGCTCGGACTCGGACTCGGACTCGGATTCGGAATCAGTCTCTCGTTTGGTCTGACTGGCTTCGTCTACTTTCGCAGGTTTTTCGGCTGGGACATCTGCGCTTTTCGCCTCTTTCTCAGACTTCCCCGGCTCGGCTACCTTTTCCGCGCTTTTCGACGATTCCTCGGAGCTGGCGGGTTGTTCCGGTGCGATCTCAGATTTCTCGCTCTTCTCGGCAGGTTTCGGTTCCTCGATTGCCTTTGCCTGCTCGGGTTGGCTCTTCTCGGCCTCTGGAACTACCGGGGCTGGTTCGGCCGGTTTTTCGGCGGCTTTCTCGGCTGGTTTCTCGGCTTGCTTGGCCTCTGGAGCAGATTCCTCGGCGTCACGGGTCACACGGTCAGGCTTTTCCTCGGGTTTGGCTTTTTCTTCCTGAGGTTTCTCTTGTTTCTTCTCTTCAGCCGGTGGAGCTACTTTCTCCTCAGAGGATTCCGAGGACGCAGGTGCCAAGGGTTCTTCGCTCTTCGGTGCGGGTTCTGCTGATACGAGCTTCTTTTCTTCTTTCACCTCCTCTTTCGAGACTTCCGCGCTCTTTTCCTCGGAATCTGCCGGTTCGGCGCTCTTGCCCTCTGCAGCCGCAGGTTCGTTCTGAAATGTTAACGTCATGGTTAATGAAATTGCCATCGGATACGAACTTCAAAGTCGATAAAACGATCAGCTTACCTTCTTCTCGGCTGGAACTGCGACAGCGTCGATCTTTGGTTCTTGCGGAGCAGGTTGCACCGTTTCGTGAGCCTCTGAGGCTGCAGGTTTCAAACTTTCCTCCTCCTTCTTCGGCTCTTGGGGTTGCGGTTGCTTCTGCTCTTCCTGCGGCATCGGCTGAGATTCTTGTTGCGGCTTAGGCTCAACGGATTTCTCCATCTTCACCTCTTCCTTCTTCTCCTCGCTCGCAGCCGGCTGTGGCTCTTCCTTCTTCTCCTCCGACTTCTCGGACAGTTGAAGATTCTCAGCCGGAAGTGGCTCGCTCCTTACGCTCGGTTTCTCAGCGTTCTCAGCCGGCTTAGGAACGACCGGTGCAGCTGCAGCAGCTTCAGCGGTATCGTGTGCTACCGCAGCAGCGACTTCCGCTGCCGCGGACTTCACCGAGCTTGCCAACTTCTCCAACGGCACCACCGAAAGTGGCGCCTCGGTTTCCGAATTCTCGGCCACCGGCATAGCCAGCACCGTCGCCACGCACACCACCGTTGTCAAAATAAGCTTTATCATCGTGGTATCTGCAAAAGAAAGTCACATTCCCATAAGTTTTACATATTCGACTCATCCTACTTCATAATAATAACTTTATTCACAAAAAGAAAATACAAATGCCCTTACGCACGAGAGTATAAATACATGTTTTTCAATCACAAAGATTACATAACATAGTACTGAACTTTAACAAATACATAAGGGAAACATCTCGTTTGGGCCAGTTTTGTCTCGAGGAAAAACATTCAGGAAAAATAAACCTCGACGAAAATCCTACTTCATATTAGCGTTATGTTCCTCGATAAAACTATCCTCTTCTCACAAATATAAGGAAAAATAATAAAAACGAATAAAATACATGAATCACCGAATAAACAAAGTTCCCCCGACACTCTTGTCTCGACGGTGTCTCGATGATGAACGTCGATGGAACGTCGTGAGAGAACGCGAGCCAAGATTCCAATAGACGAATGAAACGCAAGTAGCGCACGTGGGAATAAGAGAGAGAAAAAGTGTAAGAGAGCGAGATGTCAGGGGACGTTCCTCGTAATCTTCCAGTTAGATGAGCGGACGTGAGGACGAGCTCTCGTGCTTGGCATGAATGGAGAGCACGAACGTGCATGAATGGACCGCGGATAGATGCGCGAGACGAAGGGATGACAGTTGGTCGGCGGTGTTTAATCGCGGCGGAAAAGAGACGGATAAACCGAGGGAAGGGGAGGATATAGGTGGCAGAGCGGAGGAGGGAAGGTTGGACAAGGGGCTGCTATAAGAATCGGCAGGAAGGAGAGGGACGGATGACATTGAACCGAATGCATTGAATAAGGCGAGCGTTATGGAACTAATGACAGGATGCGTGCCCCTCGCGCTCGTTACGTGCGTCACGCGACTTAGCAGCAAGCGATTGTCTTTCTTCTTTGTGCAACGCAAAGTATCGTCCGATTTTCCCCGGTCTTTCTTCTTTCGAGAGGTAGCCCGTATATTGCTTTAACCCTTTGAGGACGACGGACGCATATATGCGGCCTGAGAAAAAATCTGAATATAGTTTATCGGTGCATGTATACACGGTTAGAGTTGAAAAATTGAAATATAACCGTTAAAATATGATTACACAAATAGTAATTTATAACTTCCATACATCAACATTCTGACTTTCTGATAAAAAGGTAGTTTTGAACGCCAAATAAATGATTATTTATCAATATACAAAAAAGTCTCCGCCCGCAAAGGGTTAACACTAGAACTACCAAACCAGTCAAAATGACTGGTACGCAACTTCTTCCAATAATTCTCCAAGTTTATAGAAGAGTCACAGAATAAATATTCTACGTCTATCTCAAAAAACATAAATTGTCGAATCATCTTTTCCGGCTCTCGATTCCTCCTTTTTCAAAGTACTTACTTAGTGTACTGAAATATGATTGATTTAACGCCGGTAGTTCTAGGGTTAATTACCGAGTTGTCTTGTTTTTTCGTTTAATTCATTTGACACGCGGCTGCATTTCTTTTCTTGCGCTAATTCTAATTCTCTCGGTTCTTTTTTTTTGAGAGAGATGGTAAATTGTTCTGCGTGTATTAGAAAGGGTTTAGAACTTTGGAAGAATTGAGATGAAGTGTCTGGAGGTGATGGTTTAGATATTGATGCTTTGTAAATTTAGGGTGATCTTGGAAGTATCGATTGGAGACAGTAATTTCTTAATAGTTTGTAGAATAAACAGAAAATTTATTAGCGCGATTTCTGATATGAATTTACTCGTGGTTCACCGGTTCGAAAGTTACAAGAACAGAGAAGTCTTCGTTTGTTCAATATTAGCAAGATTCACCTTAGAGTGTTTTACCTCGAATAATAACTTCATTTTGATTCAAGATTTTTACTTTCATCTACCAATGAAATTGATCGCGGAAAACTCAATATAATTGTTAGACAGAAGATCGAGGAAAAAATTCAGCGCATTCGCACATCGGATCGCGTGAATGGCGAACGGAAAGTGAAATATGGGTGTAACTTCCGCAACAGGTGGTAATAAAGAGAGACATTGTCCTCGTGTAAATAGTTTCCACAAACCCGAAACGCATTGGAATTTTTCAAACGACAAAAGTCCTCGTTTCTGTCACGTTAACGTCAATATAAATAAAAATGATGAATTTCTGAATTAATTTTCGAATCATCGCGATTCTTATGATTGATATAATATCGACTCCACTTTCTCGTATAATGCTGTCGGAAAAGTATCGAAAGACCGTGCTTAGAGGAGTGGGCAGACATGAAACCAGAGACAATCGATGTGGTATCCGTGCAGTTTCGCGTTGGTGCGATTTATTCGCAAGCATTAAGCGCGCCGGGTAAAATGCAATCTCTCTGACGAAATCCATCGCGTTTCCAGTCTGACTTGTTGACTGGTACCGGAGAGTGTTACGGTAGCGTTGAAAAGGAAAGAGTAAAATTATTCCTCTCCCTCCGCTTCATTATGCAATGGAATTTCAAACAGAATACAATCGGATGATTCAGCTATGCGAATATTTATTCGCGGATATTCCGCCGAACGAAGACCAACGAGTTATTCGTCACCCAAGTAAACTCTAATTGGAGAGGACCAACAACAATTATCACGAAAGAAACGAGAGTGTCTCTGGAAATAAAAACAAAAAATCGATTCCATTATCCGCGTGGCACGCCTTCTGGAGAACGCAACCGCGATGGAATGTTCACGGTGAACACTCTTGCAAAGAAAGAGAGAGAACGAGAGATGAATCAAAAGGTTGGGATAAGTTTAAAGAAAAACACGGTATTGCAGATACCGAAAATAGAGAGGTAGCGTAACGATCCAGTTTTTGCAGCTCAGACTCGCATTTAACAGTGCAACGCCGATCGTGCAGCGACTGCACTCGAACAGGCCGATCGAAGAGTCTGGAAGAAGTCTCCTTCGATCGCCCAAATCGCCCTGGAAATGGAAAGTGTCCTCAAGGACGAGGTTTTTTTTGCTTTTATAAGGTTCGCCGATCGTCACAAACCTGTTACTCGGTGTGACGTAACACGAACGTGTCATATGTCGCGTAGGAACGTAAGAGGCGATGTTTACAAATAAAACCGGTGCATCGTAGTTTCGGCGGGACGTTTTACTCTTCAGACGATGATCGTAGCCGCGTAGAAATCATTGATTGGAAAAGCATGGTAGGAAATTTGTTATTGAAGTCAACTGGTTGATTAAAGAACGACCGTTCATCCTTTAAGGGCCGTACGTTGCGTTCGGCTTTAATAGAAATCGTCCCTGCTTTATTGCGTTGCAGGCAGCTGTAATGGGCCGCAATAAAGTTAATTGCAAATTACTCGACTCGCGAACGAAGAGCCAACATCTACTGGTACCGTGGACAGGCTTTTAATTATTTTCGATAAAGTGTTACGTGAGAACCGGCCGTTTCTCTATGCGCGTAATAACGACATCGATACCGTGTCGGACGATTGTTGTTGGCAGGACTCGCATCCGGAATGGAATGTTTCGCGGGAGGAAGAGAAAAAAGAAATGTTGAAAAAAAATAAAACGAGGAGATTGAAGTTTCGAGGTAAACGAGCCGACGATACCGCGAGGATGATAAATCTACGACGTGGGCCAGATCGACGGAGAGGAAATGCCTGTGAAAGATGATGGGCACCCATTACCTTATCAAGATCATCAAAGATGTAATAATGGCAGCACGCTTACAAAAGAAGACGCGCACCATCACGTGGTTCGCATCAATGGCTACAGCTTTTTTGCCCTTCTCTCTTTCTCTCGTCTCTATTCTTCGCGTTACGAGATTCATTGCCGGCGAGATCTCTTTCGAAGTCGAAGATTGTCGACCTAATCTCCTTACATTGAATTAACTCGATAGCTGACGATCTTGCATTTGATGCGTATAAGAAGGAATACGAAAGATCTCGAAGTTACTCCAAGAAAAATTGAACTTTTCGCTACTATAGAATTCCCAATTATTTATATAACAAAGAATGTAAATCGACCCGATTTTAGAGTATGAAATCTAAATACGAGGTGCATTTATTACGATCGATCTCGTAGGTTTCTAACCTCTTGCCCCACGATTTGTTTTGCGACTGCCTCCGCTACAATTGCGAATTTAATTGCTAAAATAAAAATTGATCAGTGATTCTTATCGTATAATTCAACGTAATATTAATATTATAGAAATAATATTATCTAGTCGCGTCTCAATATTTCCAATTTGAAAGGTGTTGCAAAACTTGCAAATTTCCTATTCTATTCACCTCAACGAGTGCCACTCGTTATTGCAGGGCAAGGGGTTAAAGACGTTCTCCGTGTTTAACCCTTTGCGGACGGAGACCTTTTTGAATATTGAGAAATAATCATTTATTTAGCGATCAAAAACCACCTTTTTACCAAAAAGTCAGAGTGTTAAGGTATAGAAGATATAAATTGCTATTTGTGTAATCACATTTCAACGGTTATATTTTAATTTTTGCACCGATAAACTATAAACAAATTTTTTCTCCGACCGCATATATGCGTCCGTCGTCCTCAAAGGGTTAACACTAGAACTGCCAAATCAGTCAAAATGACTGGTCCACAATTTTTTCCAAAAATTCTCAAAGTTTATAGAAGCGTCATAGGAGAAATATTCTACGTCCAACAGAAAAAACATAAATGACCAAATTGATCACCTTTTCCGCCTCCTGATTCCTCCATTCTCAAAGTACTTATTTAATATATTGAAATATAATAGATTTAACGCCGGTAGTTCTAGTGTTAAAAGAAAATTTCGAAGATTCGACCTCAGCCCGAATCTCACAGCGAGGTTAATTCGTAGATCGGCTAGATTGCCGGTAGGTTAATTAAGCGGTTGTCGCGCGAGGAAAGAGCAAGCGGCGAGGAAGGACGGAAAAGAGCGAGCTGCCAGAGAGGAGGACAAAAATTACGCAAACGCGCGGTCATTCGTTGAGAAATCTACGAGAGCGCAAATTATATGTCCCGAGGATTATTCCGTTTAGGCGCGGGCGTTGCGCGCGCCTTTTCCTTGCTTTAATCGCCGTGGTAATTTCGAAGACGGCTCTTTCTAGCGTTCTGCGAGAGACAAATTAGTGGAAGATGCTGCGCATTATGATACAATGACATCCGACGAGGTGCCGCTGTTACAAAACTCTCGACCGAGTTGCAGTACTCGGTTTCTATCAAAATCGGTAGTTTCTATACAAATCTGCAAATTGCACTTTCGACGTTCCGCCTCGAATCGAGGGAAATGAGAATTGCAATTATTTTATCTATCGTTATCTCTCGTTAAAATTCTATCTCCGTCTGACGCATTAAACATAGCTATTGCAGTATCCGACAGTCACGACGAATATTCGAAATATTGCAAAATATCACGATAGAAAAATCGACATTGATAAAGAAAAGAAAGTCGAATCACATCGTCATGACTGTCACGAATTACAAACTCAACCGATATAAAACTTGTAATGTTCATGTACTCACGTCTTTTTCTCTCCTCCCGTTCAAGTAAAAACTCGTTGCACCAGCCGCGCGTTCTACGTTGACAAAGTCTTGCTTCGGTCTCCTCCTCTTCTCTCACCGATCACCGCGAAAACTCTCGAAATGACGGGGAAAAAACTGCTCGGAACTGACGCCGCCTCGTTTGTACGGGACGTGCGTAACTTTGGAAACGTAGTCGGACAAAAAAGAGTCGAAGAGATGCACCAGTATTCTCTTTTTCTCTCTCTCGTTCTTCCTCTCTTTTCGCGCGCGTGCGATTCCGCTCGTTTGCGAAGGACCGTTGGTGATCGGGATGAAGGTTGGGTCGTGTGTCGAGATCGAATCGTCGGGGCCTCGCTTATATACCCATTTACCCACCCGTGCCGGCCAGCCCGCCAGGATCGTACAGGGGCCCCGACCCTCCTCGCTCCGAACCGACAGGGGCCCCTCTTTTACTCTTCTCTTCGCTTCGCTTCTTTTCTCTTCTATCTTCTCTTTGCCGCCCTTCCTTGCCTTTACCCGCGCCCCTCTCCTCATCCTCTACGGCCCCTCTCCCTTCCATTCCACCCTTCTTACCTTAGAACGCGTTTCCTTCTTCCTCCCTCGAGTATGGACACCATCGGCCATCGGTTCTTTTCTTCTTTCCGTTCTACGGCCCACGCCGTCTACGATCGGGACCAGAACGATCGAGGTGCGAAAATTCTAAGTGATTTTAAGCTGTTGGAAATGATTTTTAACGAGAAGCGTTATTTACATTGCTGTATTATATATTTGTAAGGAGATTCGTAGCTAGTTGTTACCTAGGGACATGGAACGATGAGGATGGTTTTGATGATCTTTCTAGTAATTGATGTGATTTTGGTCGTTTTTTATTGGGGCGAGGTGGTGGAGGTTTTGTTGGTGGGTTAGCTTCATTCGTAGGTGTAAGGTCTTTCAAATTGCGCGGTTTTTTTAAATATTCGATAAAGCACACAATTTGCTTTGATTTAAAAATACTTTTTATTGATAATTGAAGTGTCTGTTATGCCATTTATATACGAAAAGCAGTATCTGTCAAATGACCACCTCTTGCACTTTCACAGATGATCACTCTTTTGTTAAAATTTTCAATCGCATGTTGACATAATTGTGGATATCTCACCAATGACACGAATAATTTCATCTTTTAGTTCAGGAATCGATTGTGTATTGTTTTTAAACACTTGACTTTTCACGTAACCCCAAAGAAAATAGTCCATCGATGTCAAATCACGTGACCTTGGTGGCCAATTTGTCATCAGCATTTCATCATTTTTCACTGAGCGCCCATTTTCATAGAATAATTCAATGATTTCCACACATTGTTATATTGTGTACGAATCCATTTTTGTAAATGGCATAAATGTCACTTCATAAATGAAACAAGGCCTAGGCGAATTCAGAATGCCATCTGTGTTTTATTAAAGATTAAAAAGAAAACGCACAATTTGAAAAACCCTTCATATTGTATGTTGGAGTTTTGAGTGATTTGAAAGTTTGGAGTTTGGAGAATTTGTAAGTTTAAATGAATTTTGAAGATTATTTGTTTAGAGTTCGATACGCCATATTCGTCGACGCTGTAATTATTTATGAATTACGATTTTCAGCTTTGTTAACTATGATTATTTTGTCGAAAAGCGGCAGAGTTTTTATTCAAGGCCATTAAAAGAGTTTTCTACGAGCAGTGCATTCTCAATTAGATGATAATTCACTGAGTTTGATCGTATCGCTCTCTGTTAGCTGGAAAAATGCCGTAGGAAGATAATTGAACCTAGAAAAAGTTGCGATTTCAGAGTGAACAATTTTTCCTGCTCCTGTACCCATTATTCGATCTTGCGCAGGATGCAATCGCACATTTAATATTTGCCGTTTTATCGTTGCACGAGTATGGCGAACGATGTTTTGAAAGCGGACATGAGCCAATATTGACCGGAAGTGCAGCGTTGCGGGGTGCGAGGTGATAAACATGAAAGGACCGTGATGTTTGACCGTGATAAGGGTCGGAGGTATCGGACAGAATATTTGGGTCGTTAAATAGTAATTTTCCAATGATAGTTACGTTCGATAGTGTACATTGCGGTAATTAGCGTTAAGCTCAATTTCACCGAAATACTTCGACCCTATTAGTGGCTAATGATGGCTCTCTTATCTGGACCTGTGATTCCCAAAATACATTCCTCGAATTTCTGCGATAATAAATCAAAAAGTCAGAGGCTTCATTTGAGAGTCTGACGATTAGGTTTCTTATGCGTTTGGAAAAAATTACGATTTTTATTTAAATGGAAATTTCATTTCTTAGTGTTTTAATTTCTGTTCGAGCACTCCGCTAAAATATATTGAAGGTAATACCGTTTAAAAGTATTCCGTGAAGTATTAAAAAATATGAAAATCATTCCATGGATAGGTGAATATTAATTAGGCAACATTAATTACCGCAAGGACAGGATTACAATAGAAAATGTAGCATAATTCAAAGAATAAAAGTTCATCCTTTTTAGTTTCACGGGAAAACTGTTTCTTAATGCGACCTCTTAATTGTTAAGGGTAAGTCGCGCTCGGCCGATTTGAATGAACGATGAAAATTCGCGTTCGCGAGAACTTACGTGTCTTTCTCTCATTCTTTTTTCTCATTCACGGCGAAGATGTCCCTCTCAATGAGTGCAAACGAATCGTCTCGCACGTGTCCGACATACTTAAATATCCTAAAGAACGACTTTCGCGGGTCTTGTCTTCGCGATAGCAATACGTGCAGAATTAGCAACGGGCCTTAACTAATTCTAATTTACTCGCTTTGGCGCCAGGTTCATAATCGCCTAAAGTGCTTCTAAGAATTTGCAAACTGTCCTCTGAGAAACACTTGCCGACACCTTGCAAAAATACATTTACGGTTATCTTTCTTATACGATTGTTACTTCTATAATAATCTTCTGTTAGAATTTAGTGCTTCACTGTTTCAAAACTAGCTTGAATTTGGAATTTTATTTTAAACAAATTCTTCGAGCTTTTAAAGGATTAAAAAGTAGTGTATTAAGTTCAATATATCATAGTTTCGCTGATTCACAATCCACTTAAAACCGTAGACTCTAGGCAAAATGATCGTAACACTTTAACACGTTGAATTCCATGGGGGTCACTGGTGACCGGCGCTACTGAATTCAAGGAAATTTCATATGACTTTTAAATTGTAATATTTACGAATTTGTTAATTCAGTCAATATTTACACCTTGGTCTTAACACTAAACCTACCGGCTTTATATCTGTTATATTGAAATATACGAAATAAGTACTTTGGAAAAAGAGATTTGAAGAGGTGAAAAAGATGATCAATTAAGTAATTTTTGTTTTATACGATAGACCTAAAATATTTACTGAATGGCTGCCCAATCAATTTGGGGAGTTTTTAGAAAAAAATCGGAAAGCGGTCATTTGACCGCCCATGGTAGATTTAGTGTTAAAAAGATAAAGTCCTGCTGTCTTTATATCTCTTTTTATCTTTAACGTTTCTGCTTTGTAAAGATGCGATTTTAATAGAAAAAGATTCACTTCAGTAGAAATGAACAACCTAGCGAAATACCGATGGCATTCTACATGTTTTGCCCTTGCCCTTGCCCTACAATAACGAGTGACACTCGTCCCGCGGTAAATGGAATAAGAAATTTGCAAGTTTTGTAAAACCCATCAAATTGAGAATATTAATGACACGCGACACGATAAAATTATTTCCATAATATTAACATTATGTTAATTTCTACGATATCCCAAGAATCACTGATAAATTTTTAATTTAGCGATTTAAATCTTAATAATTGCAGGGGCAGTTACAAAATAAATCGTAGGGCAAGGGGTTAAGTGAAAAATACAAAAGGAAAGAAATAAGAACAATTTCCATCGAAAGTCTGAAATTTTCCATCGCCATCCGGTAGATTGGGCTCAGAAATATTATCAGACAATGTTGCCATGGGCAGCAAACGGATCGGCGCATCTCCTGGCAGGGACCGGTTCTCTTCAGGGCGAAGGTCGCCGTCTGATGTGAGGTCGTCGATACCGAGCGATGCCTTTCGAAATCTTCGCCGTGTCTGTCTTTCGCGTGACGTCCGTGATGTATGGCTTTCGTGAAATTTCGCGAGGAGGGAGGCGAATTATTAAACGGGGCGTCGAAGTTCCCTCGGTGATTTGCTCCGAGCTGTACTCGTTATGCCACCATTCTTTTTATAATAGATCGACAGCATCTTGAAAATTGATCGCGTGTTTGATAAGTGCCGTTATAGCGGAACGATGGATCTAGTTCATGAGCTGCGATCGGTTATTTTAGTGATCTACGCTTTGTCTGCTGGGCATGGAATCGTTTGTCTTTCCTGTTGCAGTTATTATCTGCGATTTATGGAGTACAGGCAGCCCTCGACTTTCGCACATTCTACTTTCGCATAATTCGCTATTTCGCACTTTTTTAAAAATTCAATTTTTCAAAGATTTTTGTCGATATTGGAAAAATTGTTCATGGAAGAAATCAAATTCTAATAATTGACATTGTTGTTAGAGGTTCTCTAATATTATAGTACTGCCTCTAGTATTGCCTACTAGACGTTACAGAATCTCAACTTTACAAAACAACATATGAAAGCGCTTAAGCACTCCTCATTATCTTATTTATACTGATAAATAAATATTTTCGAATACAATTTTTAATGGTTTTTCTACATCCCTCTACTTTCGAACATTCAACATTCGCACACGTTTCAAGAACCAATTATGTGCGAAAGTCGAGGGCCGTCTGTATGTACTTTGCTTTTGGATTTTGAGAGGTTGTTTAGACTGTTTTGCTTTGTAGAACTGAGGATTTGGATTTTCGCTAATCTTGTGAAAATGATCGATTTTCGTAATAAATATTCTAATCTTACATGTCTGATGTTTAGAAATATTGAAAACGATGATAGATTTAACGCCGGTAGTTCTAGTGTTAATATGCCATCGTTGGAAATATTTTCTCTGTGACATCGTTGAGTTTGATAAAATCGTAGACCAGAAATGCCTTGGGCATTCAAAATGTTAACTAGTTAATCGTATTGCAATAGCTGAAACATATTTTTAAGAAATTCCCACGTGTAAAACTTTCCTTGTACCTCGAGCAAGTCAGGACGGTGGAAATTTTCAAAGCGGTTGGATTTTTCCATAGCTTTCTCTCGCAGGCTGACGAATCGGGATGAGAAATACTGCTGTACCTGGTCCGAAGTGCATTGTCCTCTCAAAATTTCTCCACGATCCCTTTTCCTGTCGGTTTACAATTTTCCTGGGGCGTCTATGAATTCAGCACTTGTCGTTCGTGATTTATTGCATTGCAATTCTCGCCTCAGTGTCAGGTAGTCCTTCAGAGAAATTCCGGTGCAAGTATTTGCAGGTTTGGGTGTTTATTTAGCAATATTATCGTGGAATGGTTTGCAAAAATTCCATCGTTATTAAATATGACTTCATCTTACGAAATCAGCCAGCTGTGTACGTATGTGCGCTGAATTGTTTGCCATAAATGCACATTGTTTCTTCAGCGAGTTTTATTGCGATAGTCGCAACACTCTAACGAGGCAATTAAATCTGTGTCTATGGAAGTAAACTTTCGTTTACTTCGATTAAGTCGTTTTAATGGAGATGTTCCGTAATTGAGTCGCTGTAATTGCAGTTAATCGTCAAATTGACGGAGATTTGTCTAACACTTTGCACCGAGGATCCGATAAGTCGAATTGCTTTAATAAAATGCTCTTAAACGGGAAACTGCGGTTGAGATAAAGCCTCGAATTTTCAACTGTACGACGCAGTTTTAATCGTCGTCGCTAGAAAATTGTTCCTACGTGATACATATTTTATAGCCTCGTCGATTTGCAACCTATTTCAAATTTTAACTCCTGGGCAAAATAATCATGGCAATTAAACTTGAAATACAGAACGAAACTTAAGTAGAACAATCCACGAATAAAATCTCTTTGCCGTCGGTTTTAACTCCAAAGAACGTTTTGCATTTCACCCATGAGCCATCCTTATCAAACTCATGACACTCAAACACTCAACGATCGCAAAAAAATTTAATCATCGCCCACCAATATTTTTATCTCAAACCTCTCTCCTTTGATATTCGAAATTTCTCAAAAACTTCTCAAAGCAGCACTGACACTAGACCCACCTGCTTTATATCTATTAAATTTAAATATATTCAATAAATACTTCGAGAAAAAGAAAATCAAGAAATATGAATGAAATTTTGAGAATTTTTCGATAAAATTGACAACCGATAATTTTCACCGTCATGGTAGCTTTAACGTTAATATCAACCTCATTGTTCAACTCCCGCCCGAAACCTTTATAAAATAGCTGCGCCATAAAGCAAAATACCGAGGCAACCGGCAAATAAACAAAGTACGGATAAATGCATTGTTCTCGGCATTCTTGCACGCGTGTTATTCGTAACAAAAGCAGTAAAGTCGGGTACTTAGAAGGCTGCCATTCGGCACAGCTTCGCCCGACAGGAATAGTATACAACGCCTCCGGGAAAAGGCATAACAGCCTTCGGTATTATACGCGCTCTTCTTGCCAGTATCGTTCGGGCCCAACGTGAATCCAGCCTCTTCCTGGATCCCTGCGAGGTAGTTGCCGAGGAAACGACTACTTTACAACCAACGATTCCCAACCGTTACGTACCGTTAGGAGCTCGATCGTCTAACGTAAGTTGCTCCTGGCGAAAAGTAAGCTTTTTCCATGCACCGAAGCAATCACGGCCACCTCGGCTGAGGTAATTACGACGTTGAAACTAAAATAGATCGCCGAGAACGGAGAATTCCTCTGGGGTAGAGAGAATTCGCGACGGTCAGGAAGAGTTTAAATATAATGTCGATTTTTATAGGGATGTTTCAAACGCGAGTGTCGTTTATTGCATTTTTCGCGATGAGATAATTACGACGTTGAACCTAAAATAAATCACTGACAACGGAGAATTTTTCTGGGGTAGAGAGAATTTGCGACGATCAGGAAGAGTTTTACATCTATGAATGTTGATTTTTATAGGGGTACTTGAAGCGCGATTGTCGCTTATTGTATTTTTCGTGATGAGTTGATTACGATGTTGAACTTAAAATAAAACACTGGAACGGAGAATTTTTCTGGGGTAGAGAGGATTCTCGACGGTCAGAAAGAGTTTAAATGTATGAATGTTGATTTTTTTAGAGGCATTTGTAGCGCGATTGTCGCTTATTGTATTTTTCGTGACGAGTTAATGACGATGTCGAACCTAAAATAAATCACCGACGACGGAGAATTTTTCTGGGGTGGAGAGGATTCTCGACGGTCAGAAAGAGTTTTACATCTATGAATGTTGATTTTTATAGGGGCATTTTGAAACGCGATTGTCATGTATTGCAGTATTCACGGCGAGATAGTACGGCCGTTTTGTGATATCTTGAGAAATATTTTATTTACTTCCGCTCGGAATACGTTAGCGCTTTGACGCGAGCCGTTTCCGAGTAGTCGTTTCTGAGCGTTAGTCATACATTTAATTACCGTGTAATTGTCGTCGGGTAAAATGTTTGCCTTTCGGTAATAGCTTCGAGCTTTGCACGGAGTGTCCTTAGAGTCCGTTTTTTCCACTTCCTTAGTTTTTAAAAAAGTACAGGATCATAGGAATTTTTTGTTTTAATTTTCTTTTTTTACCATATAATCGTTTCGTTTGAAAAATCGCACCGAAGGTGTCTTCGTTCAAGTATTTATTATTAATCCCACGTACATCTGACTCAGTGGTTTAACATGAATGTTTTGTATGCAATGTTCGTATTATACGTACATACGTGTACGTAGATTAGATAATTATTGCTTTTCAATAATTCAATAGTGTCCGTTACGTTGGCTACCTGCTGTTACAAATTCATTTGGGCATATCGATGATAAGGAATTTCTTTATCGCTTACTTCGACAACTCTAAACGTGCTGCTTTCGAGTGCTCTACTCTCTCTCGCTGCGATGACAAATTTTCCTTTGCATTCCGTGTTTTTCGCACGTACGAACGAGATGCCGTTTTGCACGTACGAACACGTTATCATTGTTCGCTGTTTTCTTCTGATAACGAAGGGACCGGTGAGAGAGGTAGATGCGTTTTAAAAGTTTTCGGTTCATTGCGCCCCTTGTTATTATTTTGCGTGATTTACATACAATTAGTCGACAGTGGCTGCTCTTTCAGAAATTTTATTCAATTTAAGTGTCTCGCGGATAATATATAGATTTTCAAATCGTTTTATGAAATATCTATGCAATTTAAAAACAATAGTGACCGCATGGAATTCAGGTGATTCCATATCAAATTAATATACTTTTTCTAATGGTTTCTTGGAATATTATAATTTATTATAATTTTAAAATAGTTGCAACTTCGTGGATTTTATTTTATGACGGTCTGATTTGTTTCTCTCGACGGATTAAAGAAATGTACCGGAAAATCAGATATATAAAACGATTTGAAATAAAAACAAAATTTTGTATGTATCTGTAAAATGTAAATCGATTTGTGGAATATCTTGTAAAGTAGGAAAAAGACCAACTGCAAGTACAGCGAGAAATGCACACAAGGGAAATCCACCAAACCTTATTATCTCGATATATTTATCGAGGCCTTCAGTAAATTTCCATGGCACTATCTGCTTACTAAGCCATCATTTGTCTGTGAAATTGTTTAAACCTAATATTCCACCCTCTTTTAACGTTTCACCCACAATTTTTGTAAATATTGTGACAATTACAATTTCTATTTGAATATCAGTCAATATGTAAAATAATTCTTGGAAATTATAAATTATTATTAACTGTTAAAATGACATAGAACGAGAGTCATTTCATTCTTCGACCGTTTAAAAACAGTCTCATAACTTTCGACGTGTTTTTGCAATGATATTACGATTCACGTTGGCACAGAATTTTCCTCGCTAATTAGTCATATTCGCGATAATCATTCTTTCGAATTCTTACCTCTCCATGAATCATATGTGTATTTAAAACAATTGTCCATGTTATACGTCGTGAAAATACGAGGCAGAGAATCGTGAAACAAGACTGTTAGATTGTAAATCAAAGTCATAACGACGCTCGACTTACCGATCTGCTTTGCATAGATTCAAATTGCATATATTTTCATAAGCAGATTTTTTCTCTCCTTTTTCTTGTTTAGAGTAATTTATTAGAATGATCGTGCATTTCTTCAGTTGCCATTACAAGAAAGAAATTTGCAATACAAACATAATATTAAATTACATTTCTTTCCGTGAAAAAAGTTTATATAAGATTCTAAAGAACAATGCATATTTTTTGAAGGATATATCTCTGTTAAACGAGGATCAATTTTAAACAGGGAACGAATTTTATTCTATTTCCTACTGCTAATAAAAATACCGTTGGTAATGAGATAACAGCAACGTCAATCGACCTGGCATTGCTTGTAAAAATAGAAAAAAAAGTGCGCCGCATAATTGGCAGTTGGAGTGCAAAAGGTTGAGCAAAATTACGAGGTTGGAACACGATCGTTATAGCTACGAAAACGCCGGAGAATATATTAGGCGATACGTATCCGTTTTATAGCACGTACAAATTGCCGACCGTGCATAAAACCGTTACTATTCGCTGTCAGATAAAATCATCGACGATGATCTATCATAAGATCATCGGGGAGCGAATATCGCGAGCTTTGGAGTTGTAACTATTACTCTCTCGCTTGTAAGAGTAATTGTTCTTCGACCCTTTAACTGTTCCGTTGTATGTCCAGATTGTGCATCTGCATGATTAATTAATTTTTACCGATAAGGAGTATCTGATTTTGTATATTCTATAAAATGTGTTTGCTGTGAATTGAAACATGTTATATAGAAAGACAAATTCCGTTATTTCACTCTATTCAAATATGTATTCTTTTATTAGTAAGAAAGCGAAAGAAACGTTCAATCTTTTGAAGAAATAATTTTAATATCATGCGGTAGATTTGGAGCACAGCTTTAATATTGCACGAAGCTTTCTAATATAATTTCTTTTTTCAGTTCGATAGAATATGGTTTTACTTAGATAGTCGACTTCAGAAATACACTGTAGAAAGTGCAAAAATCCTTTTCTAACATCTGCAGTACTAAATATGCTTAAAAAATGACTTTTGTACGATAGTCACAGTAGTACAAGTACTCGAACAATATTTTCAAAGTACCGAACAATATTTGGCGTACATCGCAGTCGTTTCTTAACCAAAACATGCCACAGCTAAACATGCAATTCAAACAGGCAACTTACAACCTTCGTTTAACACGGTTTCGTGATAAGACCATAGAAATTTCCACGTAATACAAGTTATTACCCGTATCACACGGTAAACGCTATTATACCTCCATTGAGTTTGGCGAACGAACAGCGAATATTTCATCATCTCTGCTCACAATCAACTTCGGTAATCACGACATGGGCCCCGTGTCCGTTAACGATCGCTGATTCTCATTTAATCACGGTGAATCATTGCGATATCGATGCATCGTACGTCGCTCGTTAAAGAGAGCCAGGTATCACTGATCTCGAGTGTCCTTCGCATATCGCAAATCGCTGTAACCCTCTTCTGATTTATGCTCAGCGAGAAATTATTGCTCCTTTCCTCGAGGAGGGCTTTCTTTCTCGAGAAATGTTCCTTCTTGCATTGCGAATAGAACGTTTGAATGCGTAAGTACACCTCTACACTCTGCATTTCACTATTCTTTGTTGCGACCGATTAAATATTTACACGTTTAAGTGATTTAACCGGTACAAAGACGGCCGAGTACTTGTAACGCGAGAATAATTGAGTAGTTATAAATGTACTTGACGTGTATTCAGGTAAATGTTTTCTTAGCACGTTGACTGTTGCATCAGACGTTCGTTGATGGTAATTTGTGCTTTGCAACGTTAGTACGATTCTTTTGGATTTTTTTTTCATGAATTGTGTTGTTCGTGCAAAATTCAAAGTGTTTTGTAGCTGGCGTAGAACCATCAGTGTACTACAAATTATTTGTCTTCAGGTAGATTTGTAAGAGTGTAAGTCTTAAAAGGCGTTGGGCAGAAAAATGTTCAATACTGACAATACTGATTTTGATGAAACTTTGCATAAATATTTATTAGACATATCTCAGAAGATAGCTGAAATTTGTTCGTGCCCGTTTTCAACTTTAAGGGAGGTATCAAGGGAAGTCCCTCTTTAAGGGAGGTTCCATCTGTGCCCTCCCTGTCATACCTTTCTCCTGCCTATCCTGCCTGTCTCTTGCCTGTCCTGTCTGTCTCCTATCTTTCTTGTCTATCCTGCCTCTCTCATGCTTGTCCTATCAGTTCCCTTTGCCTGCCCTGTCTGTCCTGCTTCTCTCCTGCGTGTCCTGCCTGTCCTATTTGATCCTGTCTGTCTTGCCTGATACACTCATATGATTTTGACATAACTCCGATCGTATTTGAGCAAAATCTTGAAGGTTATTTGGAGGTCAAAAGCTGTGCTTGCAAGCTCAAATGGGGATGCTCAAACTAAAAGCTCACTCGGAATTTGATAAAATTTCGCGAAAAACTCGCGAAAACGACTCAAAAGCTCAACACCTGCGCGCTCATAGCTCAAAAGCTCATTTTGACGGAGTAAATTTGGAATGTAATTGAAATTCGGATTGAGCTTTTAGTTTGAGCGATCACAGGTGAGTTTGCAAGCTCATTTGTCGTTGCTCAAACTAAAAGCTCACTCGGATGTTACGAAAATTCGCGAAAAACGTCGGAAAATTGGCTCAAAAGCTCAACACCTGTGGGCTCATAGCTAAAAAGCTCATTTTGATAGAGTAAATTTGGAATTTAGTCGAAATTCGGATTGAGCTTCTAGTTTGAGCGATCACACTTGAGCTTGCAAGCTCAAATTTGACCTTCAAATGACTTTCAAGATGCCCGAGAGATATCGGCCGGCGTCACGAAAATGTGACTTTGCTCAAATACGATCGAAGCTACATCAAAATCATATGAACCCACGTTGTCGATAATTTTCTCGGAAATTGTTTTTGAAAAAAGACTTTGGGTATGTCAGAGGCAGGACGGACAGGAAAGACAGGAGACAGACAGGACAGACGGGAGACAGACAGGATAGGCGAGAGAGAGGTAGGACAGGAAGGACACAGATGGGACCTACCTTAAAGAGGGGCCTCCCTTGATATCCCCCCTAAATTTGAAAACGGGCACGAACAACTTCCAGCCATCTTCTTAGACACGTCTAATAAATGTTTATGCAAAGTTTCATCAAAATCTGTCTAAAAGTAAAATAAAATCCATCGTAGTAGTCGTTCCATAAGATTATACAGAACCGACGAGTTATCCCCGTTTCCTCCATAATAAAGCGTCAATTAATATTGAAGTAAAAAGGTACAATGTGCTAAGGGTCTAGAAAGGGTGAGCAGGGTAAAGTTGTATCGTTTAGGCAGGTATAACCGGCCTTGACTGCTTGACTTCTAATTTTATCCCAAACTCGATCCGGTTTTAGTAGCAGTCGTCCGTAGAAGGTGGTTTCGTGCTTTAGGGTTGCAGTTGGAAGCAGTGGATATTGGAACGAAGTTTGTAGTCGTTCCTTTAATTAATTGAGCGCCTAATGGCTCACTTAATTCCAATTTTAGGCTTCCCAGCACCGGATCTCGCAGCTTTGTTTCTTTTTTCCCCTCGAATAGCACAAAGCGTAGAATCATCTCATAAGCAGCCGACCTTTCCTCGTTAATGTGCCATAAAGCGGTAATAATTCGAAGGTTAATCATCATTGGATAGTGAATTACTTGTAATGTATGCTCGCTCTAAGAGTTAACGTTCTTAAGTTATCCGATGGATCAACGGAGAATTAATGTTGAGCAATTATCTCCGAAGAACTTGCTAGAACCAAAGAACTTATTCTTTCTTTCTCGTTGCTATAATCTATACGAATGTAGGACGTGTATTATGATTTTTTATGTCCACTTCTACGATCTACTGCTTCGATGATTTGAAATCCAACCCGTCTATTCATAGTCCACATATTTATCATCGATGTTTCTACAGCTATCTATAGATATCTAAATTACACGGAATAATATACAACAAACGACCAACAAGACTTCAAGGAAAATCGACAAATTCAATCTAGATAAAGAATTACAAGAATACGGACACGCGAGTGCACCCGTTCATTATCGTCTCATAAAATGAATACTTTATTACCTTTCTCCAACCGACCGTTCATTCTATCAACCGGGATACCGCGTGAATACAGTAATTACACGTTGAATGCAATACAAAGTACAGCTCCAACGTATTTCCTCTTTTCTTCGTCCCCCTTCGTACCTTCCTCCAACTGTCCCAATACTCCAGAAAAATCTATTCTCACGTTGGACGATTATAGCGGAAAAAAGTCACGCTTACTCTAATTTCGTATCAGCACGAAATGGAACACGGAGCTTCTCCGCGGCTCTGCTCGTCGGTTTTCGTGGCAGCCTCGTAAATGGACTCGCATTCGTGCAATGTACATCGTGCCGCAGACATTATACGACATTACGGCGTGGATCGTGTAACGTTATGATTATCTCGCAAGGAGCCCAAGGTCTGTTTCTTCTTGTCCTCTCCCGGCGGTGTAATTGTTCTTTCGTTTAGCGCGCATCTCATCGCGATCCGCCAGGCCATCCTCTTCGTCCTTCTTTCCCTCCTGCTGCGTTTCCTCGCGTTGCAAATTTTACTTCTGTCACGAGAGGAAGTGCATACGAAATGGGAGGATGTATCGGTTTGGATTTCTGGGTCGTGTTTTCGATGCTTCTTTTCCTCTTCTTCATCCTTCTCGATGTTCCGATGTCGTTTTAGCTTTCCAAATGGTCAAAGTTGCGGAATGAAGCGTAAGAGATTTTCAGATTTTTGAAAGTAAGTGTAATTTCGTACGTAGAAAATGTAAGACCTCTGGTGGGTCGAATTGTAGCATGAATGAAGAAATGGCAATGAAAGTTATTAATTGTGGGGGGTAATGAGACGGTGGTTTAGATTATTTATTCTTCCTATAAAATCTAAAGTGGAGAAACGTGATGAAATAGTATACACTCCTTTTTAAAATTCCCTTCATAATATAAATAGGAATAAGTATTGTAGAATATATAATCGCATTTAGCTTTCCTCTAACGAAGTACAAAATGAATAAGGTGGAATAGTCTTGGAATTAATTAGATTGACTTCTGAATTTAATTATTTATTATTCGATGGCCAAACAAACTTCGTCATTTAATGGTGTTAATCGTTATTATTATGAAAATTTGTTCTAAACGTAAAAAGTTAGGATTCAACCGAGTGCTTTGAGACTTAAATTTTAAAAAAATCAAAAAGGGGTTAAGGGTTCGATGTTATATCGTTTTTATAAATGATATTGTAATGCTCATTGGTCCAACATGAAATAAGTGATAGGTCCGACTGTTCGTATTATTGACTTCCACCACTTTCTTCATCAGCGACAAGTATAGTGATTAACACTAAACCTACCGGATTTATATCTGTTATATTGAGATATACGAAGTAAGTACTTTCGAAAAAGAAATCAAATATTACTAATTATAAAATATTTACTGAATGGCTGCCCAATCAATTTGGGCATTTTTTAGAAAAAATCAGAAAGCGGTCATTTGACCGCCATGGTAGATTTACTGTTAAAAAGAGCGAAGAAAATATTCGAGTGCAAAATTTCATCTATTAGAAGTGTAATAATAATCATCAGTTTACGACACGAAAATATTAGTTACTTCGAAAACTGTTTTGCAATAATAATAAATTACAATTAATACGTCGGATATTAACATTATTCTCGAACATACTACCACCGAAGAGTATCCCATTAATGACGATTTTGTTGTGCCAGCAACGTAGAGAAACCTGTTGCTTCAGATTTATGAAACGATACGAAAACAGTATCTATTAACTTCGAATAACATGCACAGGCAAAGTTTCTCAGCTCACAGGAAAGCACCAACCCCCTCCTTACCCGCGATAAGAAAATGATAAATTTCATGTCCTCGAGAAACTCTAAAAAGTGATATTAATTCCCTAGAATTAATCGAACAGCTCGTAAGAAGATCCAAACCCGCTTCTGGACATTATCCCCGTCAATTTTATTTTCACCGCCGGAATTAAACAATATCGCATGCATCAACGTCAGAATTCTCGACTTCTCCCTTCCAGTTATCATCATTTTCCTCCCAACGACATCCGCATCTGTCACGACTAAAAAAAAGCGATAGATAAAAGAATTAGAAATAAATACAAATGGATTACGACGCAGCTTCCTCGCCGTCCTATCTTTCACCTCGATCGAAGAAAAATGCCTAAGGGAAGCAACGACGCATCCGTTTTTAGCAGTATCTTCAACGAGTCCCAGCGCGTCTTATCTCTACGTCCACGTGTACCTGCAATCGCGTAATCTCAAACAGAGAGCCACGGTGTAATAGCGAACACGCGATATCACCGACGGTTTCTCAATAACAATTACACACTGCTGGAGAACGATTGCAAATTTAGGATCGTCGGTTTCGCTTGTCGATGGCCACGGGAGAGAGTCAGCCAGAGAGAAAGACAAGAAATACCGTATCTATCGATACGAAAAGGAACGTACGAAGAGATGAAAAATCGCGCGGACAGATACGAGAGGAAATAAAAGAAGAGGGCTAGAAAGGAGAAGAAGAGAGGGTGGACACGATGACGGAGGAGGGAAGGAGAGAGGAGGGGTTGAAGACGAGTTCGAGGCGAAGATACCGTCGACTAACGCTGAGTTAGGACGAGGATAGCGACGATTATCTTAACGATCCCTTGCAGCAAAACCTGAACGGCAACTCGTTTCATCTCCATCCTCGTAGCAAGCCGTTCTATGCGCATCGGCCGTATGCCGGTATTGCTTTCCTGTTGCCGATAGTGTTGCCGGTCCTGGCTCCTGTTTCTACTGGTCTCCGCTGTGTCCTGTTGTCGAAGAAACACGGCAGAGCAGCGTAAAGATGAGAGAGAAGTGGCTGAGAATCGGCTGGAAATAACTTTGTATCTGGAATACCTCGACGTGGAATTTCGAGTGGTCTCTTTGTGATTTTTTTCGTCGGCTTTTTCCTCCTCGACGGAGGACAGGATGAGTTTGTCGGCGATGAGGAAGTATTTACCGAAGGCGCGTCGATGGTTGTATAATATTCGTCGGGTGTAGCAGGTGTGCGATAAAAGCCGGACATTCTTGGACGAATTATTTTCTGTTTTAGATTCTATACTCGTAATTACCATTAATGATAATACGATGCGATATTTCCTCTCTGTTGCGATGATATCGAGCTTCCTCTCAGCAAGATAAATTAAATCAGCGAAACGAGTTCGCGCGTAATTGACAAGCTGTCGGCTAACGATAATAATTACACCGTCCACATTGTAATTTAATAATTCGGAAGTCGAATAGCCCACGTTACCAGACATTTTTTTCAATCGACGACAGAAATGACCTTCGACTCGTTCACTGACTCTCGCCAATTATATCGAGCACGATGTTCTCCGTACGCCTGCACACTCATCCTCAATTGCTGCTCCTTCGACGGGAATAAAGTTCTCTCTACATCTCGTCGTCCTATCGTAATTACCAGTTACAATTCCCCCCTTATTCTTTCCATCTTGTCGCAATTTACAAACTCATCCCCGTAGACGTTCGATTTGAATCCCGTCATCGATTCAGGGTGGTATCTCCATACAAACGACGCGTTACCGCGGCCTTTCGTTAATCCGCTTACCGGATATTCCCATTTTGCGTTTCCCTCTAAAACATACGTTGACGTTAAGCCCAGAAGGGACACGGTAAGCCCTACGGGATCGATGAAACGTACGAGGCATTAATACGAAAGCAAGATAGGAAAATCCAAACATTCTCGAGTCCAATATCATCCTAGTCACCGCGGTCTCCGAGGCTTCGAAAGTCGCGGACCCGCAAGGACGAGGAGGTGGCGACCGGTCGACGGCTGTTCGGAGCCGGTCGTACGCTGGTGTGTAATGCGTTACACAGGTATTACAGGTATTATCCGTATTACACGTATTACGAGTATTATACGGACGTACGTGCGACCTCGAGAGAGCAGAGGCCCGCTGGACGGCTTCTTCTTTCTCCGAGCCCCCTCCTCCGTCCCTCTCGCTCTTTGCATCCCCCGTTGGCGTTCTTTTCTCCTCTTCGACTCTCGTCGTTGCTTCCTTCGCCGAGGCTATTTTATTCTCTCTCTTAACATCCTCCTGTCTCAACTGGAGCCTCTCGTCTTCTCCTTCGTCTATTCTCCTCCTTCTTGTCTTTTTATCCTGTAAAAAGTTTAACGTCCGACACTTTTTCTCGGACGGCTTCGTTCCTCCTCCCTTTTCTGCCTTGCCTCTTCCACCTCCAACTTGTCGTCTTTCCTCCTCCGCGATTTCTCGTTGCTCCTCGCGCGGATCTGCGTGCAGCGCAATGCAGCCGCTGACTTTGAGATCTTTTATTTTTCTTCGAGGATTTGTATTTTTTCATTGGTTGATGTTGGGTTTTTTTTAGGTTTGTTTTTGACGGTCGATTGTTTGTAGATCTTGGTGGCTTTGGAAATGCGAAGGTTGCTGTGTGGAAGGTAGTTCGACTTGGACCTAATATCTGGGAGAGTCAATCTTCATTTGTCTGCTATCAATTTCGTAGTCTCGCTGCTCTCCTTTTTATCTGAACAGTTTATCTATTGCAATTCTAAATAAAGCAAATTTAATATTATAATTAATAATTAAAATTTAATATAATAAAAGTAAATAATAGGCTTTTGTTCGCCACCATTCATGGACCGGTACCCTGTTAATCAATAATTGCAAATGACAGTAAAACCAAGCTACATTGCCTTGAAATAACTGCAATTAAGACGACGTAACGAGTACTTCTTCATATTTTAATTTTAGAATTTTACAGCATTGACACGAGCATGCGCACTCCTACGCGAAGCCCGAAAGAGCGAGCGACAGATAAACTATTAACACTAGATCTACGGGCGCTAAATCCGGTATATTTAAATATATTAAATAAGTACTTTGAAAAAGGATGGATCAAGCGGTAAAAAATACGATCAGTTAAGTAATTTGTGTATTACAAGATACACGTGAAATATTTACTTTATGACTTCTCTATCAATTTGAGAAAATTTTTTAAAAAAGTCGGAACCCGTCAATTTGACGGCGGCCGTAGATCTAGTGTTAACCACTTCAAATTTCTAACAGCAATATTACAAAAAATTCTTACATTTTTTTTATCTCAAACTGTGCTCACCTCGACTTTTCCCCGCCGCTAAGAATGTTGCACAATTGAGTTCTTAATTAAAAGAAAAGACTTAAGCGATCGCCGCGTATCGCATTCTGTTTATATTTCGTTGCATTTGCGAAACGAGCATGATATTTGCGCTGGTATATTTATTCGCACGCTCTTTCCTCTTCCCTGTCATCGATAGCGCGCAGTCGATCGGCGCAAAGCGCAATTCGCGAAACCCGTTCCTGCCGATTTCGCGTCTCTTTTCCGTCGAGCGCGAACGCGCGTTAACAAGCCCTGTTCCGTCTCGCTTATGCCATCGTCGTGGATCAAATAAACCAGGTATCTTCGATCTTCGATCATGGAGAAAACGACCTCGGTATAACGTTCGACCTTTACGAACCGGTCCCCTCGGAGTGCGTTTGCATGTCGGGACAGGTGCATCGCGCGATGCAGCGCTTCTGCATCGCGAAACTGCACTCGTACCCACGCAAATCATTCGGCCACGAGCGTGTCGTTGTTGTGGGCATTGTAACCTTTTCGTTGACTGCGGCTATGATGACGATAGAGATGGAATTTTCATCTTGTAAATGGTGGATTTTAGTTGAAATATTCTCTGGCGAATTTTGTCCTTTGGGCTATTCCCAATTACAAGGTGTATTTTAGTTAAAATTCTAGATTTTTGCGAAATCAAGTTAGTGATTGATGTCGCAGATGGAAAGGTATGAGGTTTTGTAGCGACATGCGAATAGAGGAGATTATTGAGTTGAATTTAAATACTTCGTTATTTTTGGAGCATTTAGATTGTACTTTCGGCAATTTCAAATGAGTCTAAATTGAATGCACTGAGAGGATGCGCCGAAAATAAATATAAGAAGGTTCCGGAGAATTGCACCAACGTGAAGTTAACCCCTTGCCCTACAATCACGAGTAATGTGGTATATAAATGGGATAGGAAATTTTCAAATTTTTTAAAACCTGTGAAATTGAAAATATTAGGCAGACGCGATGCGATCAAATTATTTCTGTAATATTAATATTACGTGAAATTATTTAATATATCAAGAATCACTGATCAATTTTTATTTCAGCAATTAAATTCTCAATTATAGCGGAGGCAGTCACAAAACAAATCGTAGAGGAAGGAGTTGAACCTTTGAATACGTATATGGTTTCAAATTCTCATGTCCTATTCGTCATTTTAATCAATCTTTCATTTGAAACCAGCCTGAATAATCAAACTTTATTTATAATTCGAAATTTTCGACAAAATGACAATTGCATTTCTATTCTCCCATTCTATTGCCAGGGTTCTCCATTCGCACAAAACTATAACAATGAACACTTCCTTCGTGAATAATACGAACGCAGCCTAAGTTTCTATTTCAGCTCGTCGGCGAGAGTAACGAAGATACATTTCACAGCTGCCAAGGGAAGCTGTCTATTATGTATCTCAAATACAAAGTCGTGCTATGATATCGCAGTACCAGCTACGGAATGATCTCGTTATATAGTGCACGACCTTAACGAAACCGGTCGCGAGAATCGATTTGCATGGTTAGCTCTCCTGAGCGATGAATTACGCTGCGGAGTTTACTTGTCCACTTCCTACGCTATGCAAAATTGCCAGGAAATATTAGATAGAAATGCCGGACTGTTTCTTGTATGTTTTTACTTCAAGTATTCCTGCAAATATTTTCGAAATTGTCAAACAAGTCGTTCTTTATGCTTCGTATATTTTTTTGGCTTCAACTGCTACGGTCAATTTGCCTAGGTCATATTTTAGGTGGATTTTCAACCATGGAGTGATGTTTATTTCGGCAGAAAAAATTGTTAACCCTTTGCCCTACAATAACGAGTGTCACTCGTGATGAGGAAAATGGTATAGGAAATTTGCAAGTTTTGCAAGTTTTGCAAAACCTATCAAATTGAAAATAATGAGACGCGACGCGATAACATTATTCCTGTTATATTAATATTACTTTAATTTATGCGATATATGAAGAATCACTAATCAATTTTTATTTTAGCAATTCTTAATTATTGCGGAGGCAATTACAAAACAATAAAATTTTATTGTATGGCAATAAAAATTGCCATACAATAACGAGTGGCAATTTTGAATTGTTCCAAAAATTATTAAATTAAAAATATCAGTGGGTCAGGATAAAATAAAATTAATTCTATGCTATTTAATATTGCGTTGAGTCTTGCGCTATATCAGAAATCAGGGATAGATCTCTATTTTAGCAATTAGTTCAGAGTTATTGCGCATTCAGTCACAAAAAAAAAGGCACGGCAAGGGGTGAAAGGTGATGGAGAACTGTTTAAACTCGGATCCACTGATTGCGAGTCTTTGCTCTCTTATCAAGAGTTCCTTTGATTTTTTCTCGCTTTTATTCTTGTTATAAAATATTCGTTACAAACGTATTGAATTAGTTGTCAATAGGATATGCAATTTTTAAATATCCCGTCCGATTTGATATCACCTTGGAATCATCAATGGAAAAATTCTCCCATGTGTATCACAGTCTGGGTGATTCACAATTTATTTCAAATCATAGATCCCCAATGACTGTAACGGTGGAGGTTATAAATATGAAAAAAAATGTATCCTCCGATCACTAATTGGACAGCGTTAATTTAAAGCATCGTCGAAGGAAAATATTGACGAGGCGTTAGAGTTTTTGCGCGCTTGTAATCGTGAGGCGTGTTGCGTCCGATTCTACGCGCGATATTACGCTGTTAGATTATCGCAATAAATCGTTCATCTTTCGCTAATGACCTCGCCGTAAAAAGTTATTTGCCTTTGTGAGAATTGAACGCGAAGCTTTTTTCCAGCATATCGATGCGCGCGTAATTATTCGCGATTGCAGCGAATCCTACGGAATCGCAATTAATATTCTCCTCATCGTCGAGGAGAGACCTCGTGATTTTGCACGACCTTTAACGACCATTTGTACGTGTATTTTATTGCACGCGCTCGTATCTTCCTGCTCAAGGGAATCTCCAGAATTTTCGGCTATATGAATAATACAAAAGAAGGAAGTCGTTAGACATTCTCGTCGACTCAATTGTCCTCGAGTCTCGTTTCCGTACCTTCCACGAAAACGTGCTAAAACTTGATTCGTTCCTCTCGAAGTCTTCATATTTTTTCAAGCACAATTTCAAGTATACTTTCGGTCTTTGTCAGAAATTCAATCGAGTCTTATCGCAGTGATAATAATTACTTATCAGTTAACACTCTTAATTTACTTTGCACCTATTTGTATACTCGTATTTATTGTACAATTATTTGCGACCGTTTTATTATTTCTTGTTATCATTAACTTTATTTGCTCACAGATTTACTTGGGTGAAAGTATTTCCCTTTTAATGGTTCTTCCATTGTACTTTAACCAACGAAAGAGAATTTTAATTATTTTTGTAAGAAACAACCGAAAATTCTTGTAAAGATTTGGAAGGTATAGTTTTCAAAGTATTCCATAAACGGTTTAAGATGAAATAAGTTGGGTATACCTGCAAGAACGGATCAATTAGGGTCTTGGGAGCCATATAAAAGGACAATAAGAACAGTACATTGAAAAGGCCCGTAAAACCGCTGTTTGTAAAGCTCTGAGGTACCCAGGGAAAACCACTCATCCGGCAAACCAGGGGTTTCAGGTTCACGGAACAATTCCTCGCAACCCTATTTTTCTTTGTATAACGTATAGAACTGCTATTGGGAAAATTTACAGTTAGAATTTTCGTATTTTTTTAGACTGTCAACAATACAATAATTCTTCGGGTATTTACCCTAAGGGCTGAATAAGTATGCCTACGATATTTTATATTTCTTTTTTCAGTATTTTTCACCGTTAACTTCTGTGTTTTAGGTGGTTTTCAGACCGGAATTTGCCAATCTAATTAAAAGTGCAATTTAACTTCATACCCCTTATAATCTCTCATCCTCCAATTATTTTTTCAAAGTATTTAATAAAAATATACCAGCCCTGTTAAAATCTCCCAAACTGTAAGATTCAAATTTCAGATCACCAGAAAACACTTAATTTGATCACCTTAAAACTAAACCTACCAGCTTTATATTTGTTATATTGAAATATAGGAAATAAGTACTTTGGAAAAAGAGATTTGAGGAGGTGAAAAAGATCATCAGTTAAGTAGTTTTTGTTTTATACGATGGACCTAAAATATTTACCGAATGACTGCCCAATCAATTTGAGGAATTTTTAGAAAAAATTGGAAAGCGGTCATTTTAAAGGATCAAAATCAAAGGACCCAATCCAAAAGCGGCCCGGTTACTTCTTCCCACCCTTTTTTTTATATATCTTCTACATTTATTTTGCAATTTGTCCTTGCACATTTGGCAAATTGTTTTAATACAGAAAAATAATAGGAAGATCTCCATTGAGACAGAGTCTTTATTGCTATCTTATGGGAGTCAATGCTTTATTATATCAGTAGGGACAGTTTTTTAAACTTTTCATCCATGTCGTTATCAGCCAACGGATTGGCACGGGTTTCCACCCTTTCTATTTCCACTTATCTTCATTTCTAACGAACCAGGATGCATCGACGATAGTGCGTAGCGTAACTGATTGTTGTTTTTCGTCATCTAACCGAAAAAACATGGAAAAGGGAAAGGAAGAGGTAGAGGAACCGAGGTAGACATATGCTCGTCACGTGTGAGACGAGGTACACACGAGGATGAAGCCTCGATATGCTCATTCATACTTCGCCGTCAGCTGACGTCCACCGATCACCGATGAATTACAATGCGCGCGTTTGCGCGACGCATATGCGTATGTGTCCAGCTTTTTCTCCGTTTCTCCCTGTCTTTTTCCCTTTTCCACACCTTTTACCTTTCCCTCGTTTCGCCAGCAAACGTCCTTTCTCCTTCCATCGTTCGGCCATGGTCCACGAGCGACCGGGGGACGTCTGCTTTGGCCGGCCGCGACACGAGATTCGATTTGCATTTGACGATCGGCTCTCGTGTCGTAATCGGCGTCGTTTTCTTGCGCGATCACGAAATCCGAGGCGACCGCGAACTTGGTCGTCTCGTTTGCATTCAGGGTCACGCGGATACCATGACGTGGCTAATGAGCGATCGCTCGTTTCCACCATAGTTTCTTGCGATTTTGTCGCATTTACGCGGAGCTACGGAATTTACGCTGTTAAGGGAAGTTTGGGAATTGATACACTCGGATTTTTATTAAACTTTGCATAAATGTTTATTAGATTTATCTAAGAGGATAACTGTAATTTCTTTGTGGCATTTTGTCGCATTTACGCGGAGTTATGGAATTTTCGCTGATAAGGGAAGTTCGGGAATTGAGACACTCGGATATTTATTAAACTTTGCAGAAATGTTTATTAGACTTATCTAAGAGGATAACTGTAATTTCTTTATGGCATTTTGTCGCATTTACGCGGCGTTACGGAATTTTTGTTGATAAGGGAAGTTCGGGAATTGAGACACTCGGATATTTATTAAACTTTGCATAAATGTTTATTAGACTTATCTAAGAGGATAACTGTAATTTCTTTATGGCATTTTGTCGCATTTACGCGGCGTTACGGAATTTTTGTTGATAAGGGATGTTCAGGAATTGATACAGTCGGATTTTTATTATACTTTGCATAAATGTTTATTAGACTTATCTAAGAGGATAGCTGTAATTCCTTTGTGGCAGTTTTCAACTTTGAGGGAGATATCAACCCCTTTGACTCAACCACCCCTTCTAAACACGTGCTTGTAAGTCGTAAACAACAAAAGATATAAAAAAATAGTTAAAATGCAAATGTTACTGTTTCTTGAGATCTATAAAGCTGCATCGAAGACAGAACGTTTATTTTAAATGATTTTTTATATCTTTTGATGTTTATGACTAACAAGCACGTATGTGGAAAGGGCGGTTCGGGCAAAGGGGTTGATATCTTCCTCAAAGTTGAAAACGAGCACGAACGAATTACAGCTATCTTCTTAGATGTGTCTAATTAATATTTATGCAAAGCTTTAACAAAATCGGAGTGTATCAGTACCCGTACTTCCCTTGTGCGTTTTTTTTTTATTGAGGGGGATGTGTAGGTTTGTGGTTCATGTTTTGATGGTTGCATTTCTTCTTGTTTCACTTGTACTGGCTCAGAGGACTTTTATGAATAGGATTTGGAATATTTATTAAAATCAGTTTGTGTATTGAGAAGCTAATACTGTTGTTCAACATCTCGGCTTCAACTGGTTTGGTCTGTTCGCTTGGGACCTATAATTTTAGGTAGATTTTGAATCACAGGGGCTATGATATATTAAATCATAATATAGGAAATATGTCCTAAAGATGACGGAGAATCGAACTCAGGTCTACTAGTTGGGGGAACTAGCCTCTTTCAATATTTTACAGTTCAGTTTTAATAACTATGGTCATTGTGCCTAGGACTCACAGTTTGAGATAGGTTCCAGGCCATCGTATATATCAAACAGTATTTTTAAAAAAATTTCCATGACGAGAGAGAGAGTTTAAATTTGATCTCGCTAGTTGAAAATACGAGCGAATAACTTCATATTCACCATAATCTCCAACACTCTTGCTGTTTACAATTTAATATTCAAGGAGAGTGTCAAGACTCGGAAAGGATTGCTAGGAATGGAACTTTTGATATCGTGAACGTAGAAGTTGAAGCTGCTAAGTCGTAGGCGATATCGATGATTGTAAAGTCAAATAGACTTGCCGACAGAGTCACTTAATATTTATTGAACTTCGCAGATAAATTCATGAAGTCGCCTGGCGTTTGCGAACGCAATGATAACCGCCGTAAACGTTCAACGAAACCGCAAACTCAGTTTCGAGCTTGCAGCTTCAAGATTCGATTGAACTCTTACGTTCTCCAATATCTCTGCTTCCTATATACTTTCCATTGTTCATTCTCTCATTACATTTACAAGAAACACTCTAATTACAAAAACCTCTTCGATCTCGATCAGCAAATTCACATCCCCCGCCAATTTACCATTACAACTTACAAAATCCCACTTCATATAATTTACGATTTTTAATTTACCAACCATTCATATCCGTCCCCTTTATAATTTATAGTACCACCCCCTCGAATCCCCGTGGAAGCATAAATCGCCATTTAAAATGTATATTTCATTTCCGATCGCAGCCAGGTAGAACATGATCCTATAGACATCCGATAGGAATGAGAAAAGGGTCGAGAATCGAGGCAGGTATAATCGGTCCCAAATAGACCCAGTGGTTCTAGACTTAACAATCCTTTCCGTTGAAGAGGAAATACAGCGTTACGCAGATAGATATAAGACAAGGACAACAAACCACCCAAATACCATGGCTAAAACCCTGTATACACCCGAAACAACCAGGAGACTAAAGAGAAAACACCCTCAGGATTTGACCGGTTATAAACAAAAATTTCTGTAAAACTGCTAATTCAGTGGATATTAGCACCCACGCGCTATCCACACAAATAAAAACTATCGCCGAATGTCCCTAGGACCAATTGCAATAGCCATAAGGAGTTAATAAAAAAAAAAACAATTTTGAATAACTGGCGCAGTACTTTTCCACCCTTCGACGGTTCTATTATCTCTCGATACTTATCGCCAGTACATTTCCATCTGGTAATGGGACTTCCCCTCCGCTCGTAGGTACTTTCTATCCTTGGCCGTAAAATTTCCTAACGGGACTCCATTATCGCCCTGGGTATTATTCCATCGATGCGAATGATGCACATAATCGTCCTCCATGGTGTCGGAGCGATAATCTCCCTCGCATGTACGCTCGATAATCATCCCTGTCACCGTCGAGGGTCAGTTGTCGGCTACGACGAGCAAAGGGCCCTTTATCTTTTGAGGGACGTGCAAGAGTGTCGATTAGAGTCGGATCTCGGATAAGTGGCCTTGAGTTTAATTCAGAATGAAAGCTCGTACGAGCCGCCGAGGCTGGACGTGTCCACGTTTCGCGGCTTTCCGTACGTATTCTATCGTGCGGTCTTACTTCATTTGTAACGGGTTATGCAATTTCATTGTTTCGCATTTTTCGAATCTTCTTGGCTTCGTTAGATGTGACCGGGAATATCATGATCGATGCGATTTTCGCGACAATTTGCGCCGCCTTTTTCTGCGGATGTCGTTAAGCTTATGAGAGTAATTGTGTTTTGCATTTATGTCTCAGGTCTTTGGGAGTCTTTGCGGTTTTAAGCGGATATAAGTTGTATCTGTGGTTTTATCGGTTTATAGGATTTTATTCGATTTTGAAACAAAATTGTTCCGAATGAAAATTGTAAAAAACAAGGCAGATTTACCATTCTGTTAGTTTGCAACAAATTCTCAAACATGATAGATTGTTCGAGTTATAGAATTTGAATTTTCTATGTCTCAGTAGATTTGATAAATCGATTTGAGTGATAATTACAAAAATTACGGAATATTCTAATGAAATATACAATGTTGTTAAAAAATTCTCAAGGAAAACATGTAACATTAGGAAGTACAGAAAGCTAGACAGAAAAGTATAATTCCCGATTATAGCTCTGCTCAATATCCTAAAGGGTAAATATTCCCGATAATTGGATCAATTAAAGAAATTGCAAGTACACCGTAATGAAGATCACCGGAAGTCTGCCATCGTTTCTATTTTTTCAGCCAAGACGAAGATACATAGTGGTATGTCGATTAACATCGGCATACGCTTAAACAAAAATGTTTAATTCATAGTCATTTCACGAAAATACCGGGAAGCGTGATTCATTCTGTGTCCAAGGCCCCTAATATTTCTCATAAGAACTCAGACCGCGCTATTTATACTTCCTCCTTTTTTTTCCTCTTCTCTCATCCGACGAAGATCCTCGAGAACCTGTACGGTTAAACAGAAATGCGTATGCGTAATCAATTTTTTTAACGCTGGCTTGTTTACATTAATTTATAGAATTAGGTCAATCGCCTTCGAAAATACCGAGCACGTATTTCTCCTCGTTTTTATTGCTTTTGCGATAATATCTTCAAGGGGATTCTTCCAGATTTGGATAAAGATCGAATTTACAAGAAACAGAAATCAGAACGATTCCTTCTTCTGAAACTTTTCGAAGTGTCTCATTAAAATTGCGATAAAAGAACAATCGCTGATAGCAAAAATGTAGCAATTATTTCCAGTCATATTGCAATTACTGTCTCATCGAATTTCTGATAGGAGGAATGTCGGTAGTAGGAAAAATATTCCAATTATTATATTTCCTTGAATTTGTGATAGGAGAAAAATTAGGAGCAGCAGAAATGTTGCAATTATAACGAATTATACTGCAGTTACAGTTATCATTGAATTTGCAATAGGAAAAGATTGCTAGTAGCAAAGGTATAGCGTTATGGCCAGTTATATTGCAACTGTTACATTTTATTGAAATTGCGATAAGAGAAAAATCGGTAGGAATAGATGCATTGCAATTATGGCGAGTCTAAGAATTTATCTCGCAGGAGACAGTGCAGTTTTGCCGCTCGAAGAACGCAGTCTCGTTACAGATGCAGACTCGAAACGCTCGCTTTATGACGCACTGCCAATTTCACGAGTGGTTTCTACGAAACTAGCTGCATTACGAAACGAAACTGCATTATCGCGTGCCAGGAGCAATCATAAATCG
The DNA here is from genome assembly GCA_963989415.1 of Cerceris ruficornis. NCBI lineage: Eukaryota > Metazoa > Arthropoda > Insecta > Hymenoptera > Crabronidae > Cerceris > Cerceris ruficornis. The sequence continues at coordinate 10,625,876 of OZ022523.1, forward strand.
CGGATCCAAGAAAACAGGATAACGATCTTCCTTCGAACTGATGCGCTACCCTTGATGTACTATTCTAATCCACTACGCATAATATTCCACTATTCTGTTCGACTAAGCGAAGCACGTGTTTTTAGGTGCTCTTTTGTAAATCATTATGTACAGAACTCGTTTCGACAGATTAATAGATGTAGATCGAATCATTGTAAAGTGGAACAATTTTTTGCGGACACCGGTTTCATTTGGAACACCCAATGCGAATGCAAATGCGAGAATTATGTCCTACCGTATCGTACATCGCTATTCCATATATGAAATCACGAAGTTTCTTTATCTTTTCCCAATCTTTAATTAAACACGGTAGCAACCAATGAATTGCAACACTTTAACACCTATTTGCGGTATTAAAACAGTAAAAATTGAAAGGTTATTAATTATCTTAGACTTCAGGATTCTTTTGCAAATTTTAGTAAACTAACACAACATTTCTGTGTTTTCTCTGACGTCACAGTTTCTGTATTAACTTACATTCCTTAAAAAAATTATACCAATCTAAGTTATATAATTCTCTGAAGAAACCTTCAAGAACAATGTTAAACGGAGCAGGCTGAATATTCGACGCAAGACAGAAATCAAAGCCGGTAGTTTCTTCCTGGTCAACCTTCGTCGGTGTCAATTAGGATAGTCGCACTAATTACGTAACAAGTTTGCACCAAGTCCAAGAGGCTCGGTGTTGCCTCGTGAAGATACCCTGCAACACAATCGAGTTCGGTGTTAATTTCGTGTCAAGGTATACAGTTGGCAGTGTCGTGAGGATTTTTGCTAGAACGTCCAGATGATCATCGAGTTCGATAATAAATTCTCCTATGACGAACGGTATTTTCGTTCGTCCTGTCTTCCCGACATTTGTCTTGCGCTCTATCTCCCGTTATGCTCGTGGTAACTGTAAATTCGATCTTAACTGTCTGCCCCCGATGATAATTTTATTTAGATTTCTTTTTTTCTTCTGTCATCCGACATAGGAGCTCCTCCTTTCGTCGATCGAGTTCGACGATCGATCGGTTCCCTTTTTTTTTCTCGAGGCGCCTACATTCGCCGGATGTTGATCTCGATTTGACATCATTCCGCGATCATTTCATTCGTGCAGGTAAACTTGTTTTTTCAGAATTTAATCCTTACAACACTACTGGGATATTTTATATCCCAAACATTATCATATCATTTTCATGATATCAATGTACAATTTATTTCCATATATTATTTTGTTTATATGACAATATTTACTGATGGGATCTATGCTATCCCAGCTGAAAATCTGAAAACTCCGGAGATAAAAAAAACATATTTCATTCTCGCAATCAGTCGTATTTTTATTCCATTTCCTGTGTCACAAAATATACACTGCTAAAAATTAGTCATTTTCTGAAGAAATAAAATTCAGTGTTGAAAGGGTTAAAGCATTTTGGAGTTATCGTGGATGAATTGTTGAACCAATCACGTTTGTTATGATATTTCGTTGGGTGTGACTGTCAGAGAGGTTAGACATTCGATTTTTGAGGTAAACATTTCCTAATCATATTTTGATATAGTATGTTCCTTACAGTGAAATTGATGATACGAAAAGTTATTTAATGCTACTGTTTCTCATTGAATTTTTCAGTTTTGTGGTTTAGGAATTTTAAGTTCTTTCATTCCATTTTAATCTTCTCTGTCTTCAATTCTCCATGAAACGAGTGTAGCTAGATATGATGAGGCAGGTGTGTCGATTTTTATTTTGTCTAAATTCTCTGTGGAATTAATTTTCACTTGGAATTTGATAATGATTTATTCCTTCATCTGGAAGGCCCATCAGGGGCTGTAAATATTATTCTAACAATTGCTATCGTCAAATAGAAAAGAACGACCAGCATATTATCAAATTGATTTTAGTTAAATGACGCAAATTTAAAAAACAAGATTTGAAGACAAAAAGAGTTAAATATGCGAGGTTGAAATTAATTCTTTTTAATTTAAAAGACTGAACGCGACGGCTCAACACTAAACCTACCGGCTTTATATCTGTTATATTGAAATATAGGAAATAAATACTTTGGAAAAGGAGGTTTGAAGAGGTGAAAAAGATCATCAGTTAAGTAATTCTTGTTTTATACGATAGACCTAAAATATTTACTGAATGGCTGCCCAATCAATTTGGGGAATTTTTAGAAAAAATCAGAAAGCGGTCATTTGACCGCCATGGTAGGTTTAGTGTTAATTTCAATGAGTGTTGTGCACAAGGATCATTCTTGTTGCGTGTAATAAAATACACGATTAGTTAACTAACGGAGGATTATCATTTCGAAAATCTGTTATAAGCGATTGTAAAAAGTTGAATACAAATGCAGTGACTCACGAGTACGCGGCTACGAGTGATGCAAGTTGAAAGAGTATTATGTACTTGTTTGAACGCAAACACGATGAATATTTATTTCTCGATTAATTTGTCCTATTTACGCGGAAAAATACGAAACGAAAAATTCAAGGCTCCGCGAAGAAGTAGTTTAATCGCGGTTACGTTTTGCCGATTGTAAAAAGAAACGTACGTAAACTCGTTTGTAGAACACAATTTTAATGTTTTTCTTATCTTCAAGCCCGTTGATGGATTTATTGTACAGAATCTGTGAATTAAAACTAATTATCATTTCTGAGTATTTCTTAATACAACGCTTTTTCTACACGTATCATGCTTGTACGATGTAAAGTAATAAATTCATGTAAATTGCACAGCTGACATGGTATAAATAGCATTAATGCATTATATTATATAAGTTGCAATATGGTCGCATAGAAAAAATACATGTCTTTATTTTTACGCCTATTCTTTAATGCACACCGATATTTATCAACAAAGCTCTACTCTGCTTTTTTATTCGTCCTTGTGCAAAAAGAGTAGCAGTGCATATAAATGTACATCGTTTTTTTATTCTTCTGGAAATTCGTTTCCTGAGAAACTGAAAAAAATTAAGAACAAAGTCAGCCGCCTGCAACTCCGCATACATTTACACATTCCATTCAATTCGCAATGCAACAGGAAATATTTACAAATAAAAGTTCATCCCCAAATCCAAACTCGTCTACGGGAAATTACAGAAGGTTTTATAAGATAGAAGATCCATCAATGGAAAAAAGACAGACAGCAATGCATATTATTTCTCTTATTCTTCTCAAAATTAATTTCCTACGGTGCTGAAATCAATTTTAAACAAAAATCAACCATTTACAATTTCCGATACATTCACACGTTCCATTTAAATCACAATGCCACAGGGAATATTTCCAAATGAAAATTTCATTTCAAAACTAATCCCATAAACATGAGAAAGGACAGGTACAGATATAATAGGACATCCACCGACCGAAAGAAACTAGAGGTCCACGATTAACCGATTCCCATAACTCTCAGACTCGGTTGATCTCGCATCGAATGGCCGACGTAAGGAAGTCTCTACGGCGATGATATTAGCAGTCCGGGTGCGAAGTGCGAAGTACAATGGACGTTTCTTGAAGATCTCAATGTCAGTAGTCAGCGCGAGCTAAGCACAACAGCCGGAAAAGGAGAAAAAAGGAGAAGAATCGACGATGGTTCGCCAGCTCCGTCTGCGACCGCTTCGTGTATCGATGCTACGTGATTCGACTGCTTCCCTTGGAATTAAACGACGCCATGCTGCGAGCATAAACTCATCGGCAAATTTACACCGTCTGCTCGGAGATCGTCGGAGGATTGTTAACGGATATGTAACGAATTCGAAGGAAACGTACGACAAAATCGTAACAGCTCACGTACTAGGAAACGGCACGGGAATTCCCAGCGATTGTTTGTTGTGAATACAACTTTTTTTTGCGTTCTACGATGACGATGGAAGTCGTTGCGATGCTCGATGACGTTGGGAGAGGAAATTAATGCTCATAAATTTGTAATGGTAACGAGACCGCAAAGATCTATGTAGAGTGTGCCTCGGTAATGAAGATTCATTTTTGCCTGCAATATTAATATCGCACCGTCGATGGTTTTTGTGATTTTCATGTTCTGAGAATCTTGAGAAGTATTGTTTATTATGAAGTTGCTTGGAATATGAAGTAATGGCTTACGTAATTAGTTTGAGTAATGATTTTTCTAAAACATAATTCATGCGAGGATCTGACGTTTGAATGAAGTTAGATAGTCAAGGATGGAGATTTTTATTGAATTAATATCTGTCAAGCATCGGGGATATCACGAAGGACTTTAATCGTAAGGAATTTACGCTGACAAGAGAAGATTGGGAACTGATACACTCCGATTTTGATGAAACTTTGCATAAATATTTATTAGACATATCTAAGAAGATGGCTGCAGTTCGTTCGTATCCATTTTCAACTTTAAGGGAGATGTCGAGGGAAGCCTCTTTAAAGTAGGTCCTGCCCTGCCTCTGTCATACCCAAAGTGTTTTTTCAAAAAGAATTTTCGAAAAAATTAATGAAAACGTGGGCTCATATGATTTTGATGTAGCTCCGATCGTATTTACGCAAAGTCACATTTTCGTGACGCCGGCCGACATCTCTCGGGCATCATGAAGGTCATTTGAAGGTCAAATTTGAGCTTGCAAGCTCACTTGTGATCGCTCAAACTAAAAGTTCAATCCGAATTCCGACTAAATTCCAAATTTACTCCATCAAAATGAGCTTTTGAGCTATGAGCCCACGGGTATCGAGCTTTTGAGTCATTTTTCCAAGTTCTTCGCGAAGTTTCATCAAAATCCGAGTGTGCTTTTAGTTTGAGCAACGACAGTTGAGCTTGCAAGCTCACCGGTGATCGCTCAAACTAAAAGCTCAATCTGGATTTCGACAAAATTCCAAATTTACTCCATCAAAATGAGCTTTTGAGCTATGAGCCCACAGGTGTTGAGCTTTTGAGCCATTTATAAACATGAATTTTTCAAGTGAAGTGAATCTTTCAGATCACAGAATTCTTAAATTAATTTCTTTAAATTATCAAATGCTCGAAATAATATCTACAAAGGAACAAGAAACCTGCAGCAGTCAGAACATTCATGCAACTTGCAGATCGTTCCTGCAGATGTACTTATTAAAATATTCAGAGCTCACAATCATCAATTTTCCAACTCAAATAAACAATGAAAGCCAGTGAATTCTCTCAATAACCAATGGTTCAAAATAATATATTCAAAGGATCAAGAATCTTGCTCCAGGCAGGACATTCGTGCAGCTCGCACGTCGTTTCTCGTAGGGTTAGCCGACGGAAGTAGCGTCTGTCCGGCGAGACGGATGCCCGAAAGAAAGTTCTCGAAGTCAATTCCGTAATAGTCGGCGTAGCATTGAATTCAATTGAATAATGATCCAGTGACGGTGGGGGAAGGGGCGCGAAAGGCAGCCGCCCCGATCATTATCCATCATTCGGCCGATTATCGTGATATTCCCGCGGCATTCGCCTTTATCGCCGTTATTCAACGCGTCGAGCTGAGAGTGTCGAGAGAGTGATACACGCGTGAAAGAAGTTTCGAGACGACGAACTCGCCTCTGATCCTTCTCCTCCTCCTCTGGGAGGGCTTCTCTCTCCGTTTCGTTGTCGTTTAACGATCCCTCTTGCATTTGCTTCGTTCGCATTTGTCGCTGCAAATGTACAGCTATTTAATATTTATTACTTGGAGAAATTCCTCGAAATTTTTGTATGTAATGATTGATTTTGTAGATGATGCAACATCGTCGAATGCGATAATGATTGGCAGTGTTCGATTATTGTAGGAGGAAACCGGCAGATATTATTACGGCATAGAATCGGTAGTTTTCTCTAGTAAATAAATCTGAAATTGCTCAATCGGCAAGCCTATGAGGCATTACAAAATAATTAATACTTTGCACTGAACTATCGAGTTGTAATAGCATGGTAATATAATATAAGGGAAAGGCTGCGCACTATATTGCCAGGTCCTATGAACTGTTATCGTACCGGTGCCTCAGAACCTATACAAAATTCCCCGCTATGAGTTACCAACATGTTGCATTACATTTAAAGTATCTTAAAAATATGTTCAAACTCTGAGCCGTCTCCTAAATCATGCCGTTCCTCTCGTTACAATCATTTATCAACCAGTTTCCTTCCATATTTGTAATATTTCTATAATTCAACAATATTAATTTCACCATACCCTTCATCTTCTACATGCGCCATCAAACCCATCTACCCTTTTCAAAAATTTATAAAAAAACCCAACGCATCATTGTCAATTCCTGTAATTCAACAATATACGTTCTACCACACCCTTCATCCCCTACATGCGCCATCAAACCCATCCACACTTTCCAAAAATTTATAAAAAAAATCCAACGCATCATCGTCAGTTTCTGTAATTCAACAGTGTACGTTCTACCATACCATTCATCCCCTACATGCCCAATTAAACCCATCCACCCTTTCCAAAAATTTATAAAAAAAATCCAACGCATCATCGTCAATTCCTGTAATTCAACAACATACGTTTTACCCTACCCTTCGTCCCTGACATGCTCAATCAAACCCATCCACCCTTTAACACTATTCCTACCGACACTTCACGTGTACCTTTCCCTACCGCAACCGGTGAATTTGTCAAATGATAATTTTCTCCCAGAAAATGAACAGTAAAAAAAGAAGTGAATATTGAAAAATGTATTATAATGTGAATGTATTATACGTATATTTGAGGAAAAGTCGTGAAGTTTAACACTAGATTTACGGAAGCCGTCAAATTGACGGGTTCCTACTTGTCTTATAAATATTTCTAAAATTTACAGAGACACTGTACAGTAGATATTTCACGTATATTTTATAATACAATAATGACCTAACGAATTACCATTTTTTACCGCTTCATCCCCCTTTTTCCAAAGACCTTATTTAATATATTGCAATTTAACAGATTTCACGCCCGTAAATCTAGTGTTAAAGGCGATTCAATTACGTTGTATATAGGAAATTCTAATCAAAAATTTTAAAAACGGTCATTTGACCAGTCGTGGTAGGAATAGTGTTAAAAAAATTTATATAAAAGACCCAACGCATCATCGTCAGTTTCTATAATTCAACAATACACGTTCTACCATACCCTTCATCCCCTACATGCACAATAAAATCCATCCATCCTTTCCAAAAAAATTTACAGAGAAAAAATATAAAAAAGAGGCAAACGCACCATCCTCAACGGACCGCGGCCCCCGCGCACATTTCCTCGCGAAACAGTAGAATCGCGATCGCGTTACTCGACACCGAAGCAGCGAAATAAGTAAAAGTCCGAGAGCAAATACCGAAAGGCCGTTCGGTGAATGAATGCAGGGCCGAATGAAGAATGTCGAGCGGCACAGGTGAGACATGGAGAACGAGACCGGTGTGCAGCGTTCGTCGGCGGAATCGCGAGCAACCGGTGGGATCTGGGTGCGCCGTTCTATCGGTGAAAGAAACGGCGATAAAAATCAGAGGAGAGACACACCGGGATTAACGGGTGCTCGGAGGAACGACTTGGCGCCAGCTACTAAATTAACCGGCGGATACTCACTCGCGATGCCTCCTTCTCTCGTCCAGTATCCGGAGATCTTTTTCTTTTTGCGGCTGTTAATTTTCAGCGCGATCACGATCCTGCCAGGATCGCGTGATCGTGCAAGATCTCAAAGGGGAGTAGAGCGCGAGGCGGGATGAAAGACTCGCGGGTGCGGTCAGGTGGAAAATATTATCAGGCCGAGTGAAATGTCAGGTTTATCGTGTAGGAGAATTTTCCTCTCTAAGCTCTACGTTCTTGGCCGTCGCAGAGAGTGTCCTCGAATTTCCTGTCGCGAGAAAGAACGGCTGGAATGGTTGCCGTCGATGGGCGAAGATTTGCAGGCAAGATTCGGGATTTGGAAATTTGTTGCGGGTTATGGTTGGACTGTTTTGGAGGATTTATCGAGCTTTGTAATTGGGTATCTTGAAGATTTATCGAGATTTATAGTTGGACTATTTTTACATTTTTTTTGGCGATTTATGGTACTGTTTTTGTAAAGTTGGCGCTGCTTGTAGTCGGACTATTTATTACAATTTATTGGCGGGTGGCAGCCGGACTATTTTTTAAGAGAAAATGGCGGAAGCATACGTTTTACAAAATTGTATTTCATTTAGTTTGAAGTTACTTTGCTATTAATTCTATCCATTGGAATATTTCACTTAAAATCAGTCTTCTAGTCGTACGCAAATAAAAATCCCCAGATCCCCACAAAATGTTAATAAATAAATACCCTAAACCCTTTGCAGTCCTATGTCGAGCTATACTCGACATAGCTTTTCACTTCATTTTATTTTCTGACGTTATAATATCAACTTTACAATTTTATAATGATTTTGTAATATCCCCTAAACATCCAACAGTACTCATAGTTATTGCTATCATTGCAAAAAAATGAATAACCAACGATGGAAAATGTGAAATTCATTTCATTTGGCTGTCTACAATATTGACAAAATAATTCGGGCCGCAAAGGGTTAAAGAAAAAATACATCGGGGATCTGCAGCATCCAGAATATCCTTGAAAAGCGCATTAACCCTTTGCACTCCGAGTAATTTTTATTGAGCTACCAGCTACTCCAGGAGTATTTACACGGTGCGAGTACACATCTGTGGAAAATCTAAAAGCTTCATTTGTCATTAAAAAAGAAGCGTATACATTTTAAAATTATGTTTCACCATATAAAAAAATATTAAAATACACCGGATTTACCTGCCAACGGATTTATCAGCTTCTACATATTACAATGTCGCCTCTGCGGCGACAACGGAGTGCAAAGGGTTAACACCACGGCAATTTATACATAGATAATTGTAACACATCCAGAGATACGAATCGCAAGAAACACGCATATCAGAGACGACGATCGAATTGCATTACAAACTGTTACTTACGAGCAAACACGCAGTTGTAACCTGAGCGTTACAGTTGTCATAAGAAAACGAAGTATTCGTCGAATCGTCGTCCTAGCCGGCCAAGTATTCGGACGGCTGGGAAGAAGAGGGTGGAAAATGAAGAGGAGCAGGAGAAGAGCGATGGAAGATCGGGGGAGAAAAAGGAAGAGGAAAAAGAAGCAGAAGCTCGGAGCAGGTTTTAAGTTTTTGCTCGGCGTTCAGCGAGCGTATCGGCACGAATCCCCGTATACGGGTTTGCGCGAGAGATTGAGAACACCGGCAGAAGAAGAAGGTGGAGGAATGGCGAATCAACGGAGAAGGGAGAAGAAGAAAAAGAGTCACCCTCCATGGCGCCTGAAGGCGATGAACAACCAACGACCGGTCGCTAAGGGACGCCGATCGTCGATCTACGGTGGATGCTGAGACTATGACCTTCGAGATTGCGCTCCGTTCGCCAGGTTCACTGACCTTCTCGCGTATCGTTATTTCCTTCGAACTTCAATCCAAATTTGAGCTTGACACTTAGAAATGTCGTTTGGAAGGCGGCATGTATCTTCAGGGATTCTTCATTTATATGATTAACCCTTTGAGGACGACGGACGCATATATGCGGCCTGAGAAAAAATCTGATTATAGTTTATCGGTGTATGTAAACGCGGTTAGAGTTGAAAAATTGAAATATAACTTTGACTTTTTGGTAAACAGGTAGTTTTTTAACGCCAAATAAATGATTATTTCTCAATATTCAAAAAAGTCACCGTCCGCAAAGGGTTAAGATTAAAAGTGAAATCACAGGGTACCCTAAAACATAGAGATTGATGATTTCTTTTAGAAAGAAGTGAGACTTAGAAACTGTACAAAATATTAAATTCAGTGACACGTTTAAAGATTTTCGCGCCTGTTGGGATATTATAATACTTAACCCTTAACGATCGGATGGCACGTCTGAGGTGAAAAAATAAATCGAATCTAAACTCGCTGTCTTTGGAATGTGTGGATAATTGTCTTATCAATTGAACATTGCCAACGGAGTGATTAACATGTTCAGTGATATAACAGCGCCTTTTTTAATCAAATTTTAATATTTTTGCCCCAAAAAATGAACAAAGAAAATTAAATGAGTTTTGGATAGTGATAGTGGCAGTGAATTCTTTGAAATGAATTCTCAAAGTGTTTTTGATTCTAGTAATGAGACGAGCAGTGACTCCTTATTACAATCTAAGAAAAGAAGAATTGTTATACCTATAAAAAATTGTAAATGAAGAAGAAAATGATATGGAAGGAGAAAATATTGGTGATTGAGATAACGATTGGATTGAAATCAACAGTGAATATGATCATTTATCTATGATGAATTATTTGAAATTCATACATCTGTAATGGCCCTTCAAAAAATAAATAATTTCTAACGAAAAGATTCTTCTTACAATACTGAAGATTTTTCGCATATTTACCGAAACCAGCTACAACCTAATGCGAATCACGTATGAAAAGCTAGCGACCGATAAGGGTTAAAATATCGCGGTTTCATCGGCCGATTACAATAGGGCGTTACATCGTCGAAGAAAGAAGAGAGAGAAGCGAGTAAATGCAAGGTTACGTTTCTTCTGGCATCCTGTTACCTGCTCCTTTTACTATATACTAAAGTTCCTACCTTCGATATGCATCTCCGTTACGATATAAATAGATCGGCGCCTACTGATCGTGCTTCTGAGCGTAGTTGAAGAAGCGAAGGGGAAAAATGAAAAGGTGAAAAAGCAAAAGTCCCGGGGAAAAAGGAAGATCGGTGGTAATGAAGGTAATACCGAGCTGTATCTAGAGAAGTATGCGTGATGCACAGGATGCAGCCTGCAATGCGCTACTGGAGGTCCAAACGTGACTCTTGTAACCCTTTGTTTCTGCCGTTAAAGCGAGGAACCGGCTTCTCGCGAGGTGAGGAAGGATAAGTGGTTTATCGTTGTTTTCGTCGCCGTGGAAAAAATTTCTCACGGTTGTTAATGATTCTATGAGGTATATTTAACAGCTGGTAATCAAACTTATTGCTACATTTTCAAATGCATAATTTTTTATCAGACATTTCGAAAGGCAGATGAAACGGAAAAAGTTCCCTTGAAATAAGAAATATTTCTTTGAAGAAATAATATATTTTCAACGTTCCTGTTAACTATACCTTTTAAGTAAGAAACAAAGCTTACTGTAATCGTACAAGTCTTGGATTGAAAAACTCAGAAGATTTCTGCTGCCAATCGGTAATTATTTCACGTGATGAAGTCTGAGGAAATGGTGTCTTCTTGTATTGCAGCCGCAGGATGAACGTTTTATTGCCGCGGAATACGATTCTTACGATCTTACCTGTCGTGCAGGATCTTGTTAACGTTTCGATCGTTCCACGGCAGGGATAATACGATTTATTGAAGAATTACAAAAAGAATTTACCCGGGACTTAATTACTGTCGTCCTAACGTCACCGAGACACGTCGGTGAACGCAGGATTTACACCTAGGTGGCTTTATTTATAGAGAACTCGATCCGATAAGATCTTAATTTATCGAGAACACTCTACTAAGTGTTCAGGGTTACTTTGAGTTCTGCGTTTCTTATATACTATTAATATAACGATCTTGTCGTCCTGAAACTACCCCATTATAAATTCTATGGATCAATGATCGTCAATTTCAAAGATACAGATACCTGGTCGTAATTCTGAAGTACCTATATCGCAGAAATATATTTTAGAAACTCTTTAAAAAAATACACTCCTGCAACCCAGATGATTCGAATGATATTACACCTACATGAGGCTTAAGCACAGAAATAAAAAACCAATAATATAAAAATCATTTCACGTCATTAACCCTTTACAGTCCTATGTCGAGCTACACTCGACATAGCTTTTCACTTCATTTTATATTCTAACAATTTAATATCGACTTTCCAATTTCACAATGATTTTGTAATATCACCTAAATATCCGTCAGTATCTATAATTATTCCTATCGTTAAAAGAAATGAATAATCAACGATCGAAAACGTTGTGAAATTAATTTCGATTAACTCATTACAAAATTGACAAAATAATTCGGACCGCAAAGGTTTAAAAAGGGAGAAATAATGAAGTACATGTTTGCGAGAATTGCAATATGAAAAAATAAAGATTTTTACAACCTCACAAACCTTGACATTAACGATTCATTTACTGCGAAATTGTGATACGTTTATACTCATCCAAAACGACTTACAACCCCGATTTATTACTGATTGCATGCACAGTAAAGGCTACACTCGTACAAACTATTTAATACTTAATATCAAGTATCAAAAGTCATCCGATTTAATTGTTTCTCTTTACACGGCATGCTCATCCACCGCACCACGACCAATCACCATTCATCGTCTTCTTATCGAAGATGTAAAATATTCATGTGCGTATAATCCGCGAGTTCGTGACGAATCTTTGATTGGCACTGTGAAATTTGCCGATTGTCTTCGACAGGTTACACAGGTTTCTCGGTTAGCTTTAAAATTGTCCTCTTTTTTCGACCTAGCAAGGGATCGGCTTGCACGGCGCTATGTTTAGCGCATCGTGCTGATCGTTGAATCTTCTTTTTCACTGCAAAAAACTATCGTGAGTGCCGACAGGACGAGACTCGGCCATCGAAGGTAACACACCGCGTTTACAGGATGCAAGAAGAAATCCTTTGCAAGGCGAACCAGCTTCGTCCTGCTTGAACCGATTGTACTTGTCGTTTTTTCTCTTTTCTTTTCTCTTCACTTCATGTTCGAGGGAAGGTGGACCACCCTTTTTTTCTTTATTTTTGTAGTTTTCGACATTTACTACGGTGGCTATTTTGCCTAATAGGAAAGTTCGGGAATTGATACACTCTGATTTTTATGAAACTTTGCATAAATATTTGGTTGACATATCTAAGAAGATGGCTGGAATTCGATCCTGCCTGTTTTCAACTTTAAGGGAGATATAAAGGGGGCCTCTTTAACACTAGAACTACGGGCGATAAATCTATTATTTTTCAAAATATTAAATAAGTACTTTGAAAAAGAAGGAATGAAGAGGCGGAAAAGATAATCGATTCGGTGATTTATGCTTTTTAAGATGGGCGTAGGATATTTATTCTAAGACTCTTCTATAAACTTGGAGAATTTCTGGAAAAAATTGTGTACCAGTCGTTTTGACCGGCTTGGTAGGTTTAGTGTTAACCCTTTGCCCTACAACAACGAGTGGCACTCGTGAAGGAAATTTCGAAGCTTCTCAAAAATTTTCTAACTGAAAATATCAGTGGAACACGACATAATAATATTATTTCTATGTTACTATTTATTGCGTTAAATTCAAAAATATATCAGGAAAGACTAATATCTTTTATTTTAGCAATTTAATTTTCAATTATTGCGGAAGCAGTCACAAAAGTAATCGTAGGGCAAAGGGTTAAGCACTGATTTTCGCACTTGGATGGATGCAAAACCAATTATTATTCCTGTCCTTGGTCTCAGCAAACATTCCAGATTGAGATAAAATTATTAAAAATCGGTGCCACTGCGCACCGATTTAATAATGCAGGAAAAGTTCTCCAGCGGTGACAGGTATTCAAACTGGAACCCACTAATTGGAAGTCCAAACCTCTAACCCCATACCCACCATAACCTCGGACAAGTGAGTCCCTGGAAAGAATATCGCAAACAATTGTTGGCTCCTCGTCAACCTTTCTTGCAAATCGCTCCATCTGATGCTTTGTTGCATTTTCTGTGACTTGGCTATATGCGTTTCTGGGTATTAGATGGTAATCCTTTTGAATGGAAAATATAATAGGGTTTGAGAAACGTGGAGGTATTTGCTGCATTCTGGATGGTGTTCTTTGAATTATTGTGATGGAGTGATAAGTTAGGTTGCACCTATGAAGTCTTCGTTTCCGTTTAGTTCTGAAACTTCGACTTGTAATGTAGATTTCTACTGGTAGCAAGTACTCGCAATTTTGTAAGAAGTACTAAATTAACAAATTCAGTGAGATACGGAACCAGTTTTAGATTATTTATATTATTTCAAAGTATACAATGTAGGAGAAACTTCATGGTATATTTATATTTCAATAAAACTGTAAATGGAACGCTGAGGTATAAAAAATATCAGAAATCATCCCCAATTGTAATTTTCACTTCTTCCTCTGTACACAATTAATTCATTTTTTTTGAAATATGTTAATTCACATAAAAATTTAAGAAACTCTGGCTTCCCATTTCGCCACCTTAACAATCTCTCATATTATCCAGGAGTTTCATTTCCAACTACTAACTAGATTACATTTTACTATAACTGAGCATTCTCAACAATAGAAAAGCATTATCCAGCTGATTCCAATGAATTTCAATTTTTACAATTTTAACACATTGCACGCCGGCTAAATATCAGCCGCGAAATTTGTTTGATAATGTTGCCATTTTAATCAATATCAAATTTAAATGCATTAAATAATGCACAACGAAATAATACTGTCTTTTTTTGCCACATTACCATTTTCCTCGTGACAGAATAATATGACTGATGTCGATCGGTGAAATCTACAATTATACATCCAAAATTCCACATTATTCTGAGCATACCCCCTCAGATCCAAAACTCGCAATTTTTCCCGAATTTCATTCCCACTATTAACATCAGCAACGTGCATCCCTGATAACCGAACGGAGTCTCTCCTCCTTTGACACAGTTCGCGATTTACACGTGATCGGTAGCATCATTAGAAAAGGACATCGTATCCCCGACGGATCGTCTCCACGATTATACCACTCGTTCCACGTTATTAGCATCGTCAGACGAGTTTTTGCCTTTCGCACATGGAGATCGATGCCTCCGATATCCAACGCGAATCAAACGATACGTTTCGATCCGCGGTAAACATAGTCACGGGCCTGAATTTGCAGTATTCATAGCGTGTGCCCTTGGAACGATCGGCCGGTGGCGGAGATGCAAAAAGTTCTCGTTTATGGTAGCCTGGCTAGAAGAACCGCCGGCAGGATCAGTCCTGGGGGTTAGTGCACCGGGACGGGGCTCCAGGATCGTCTTCGTTGCAGAGGACGTAAGAAAACCTTCGCAAGGCAAACCAGATTCACCGTGTCCCTCGATTTCCCCCTGTTTTCATTGGAGACGGCGAAGGGGAGGGAGATGAGAAGGAGCAAGAGATAGGGATGAAGAGAAAGGCAGAAGAGAAAAAGGTAGAAAAGGGAGGAAGACCTAGAGAGAGATAGAGTCAGAGAGGGGGAGAAATGAAAAGGAAAAGATAGAGAGAAAGAATAAGAAGAGATGGTGAAAGAGAATCAGAGAAAAGATTGAAAATGGCGGCCTATGGTGTGTATGGAGTTAAAGGCTACGGACTCTCAATTAGTGGAGCCGTGTTCAAATCTCGTCATCTGTGGGTCATTTTTCCAACCTGATATGTGCACACGCTATTTTATCGTGGCCTTGGTGATTCTAGAACCACCTAAAATTGTAGGTAATAAAATGATCATAACAGTAAAATGAAGAACTGCAAAACAGATTGAGAGGCACGAGGAAGTATGGAAGAGGGACAAAGCGAATCGAACATAAATTCACGCTGGAATACCGATTCTCCGCTACCGACTTATAATTAAACATGTACCGGGCCAGGTGCATCTGCTGGGCTGAGAACGAACGACAGGATACGCCATCTCGTTACGTTATTTCCTCTCTGGAGGTCGAACGAACAGAAGCTAAACCTACCTGTGCCTACTGGCAGAAGGGCTCCGGTACATTGGCGCCGGCCCAGGGAATAAATCAACGATTTCCTCGAACGATTCCGAGGTGTGATTGGTTTCTTAACGTGCGCCATATCGGCCATATTTTCCTTCCCTCCTTCTATTTCTTGGAGCACGCTGCTCGTCACCTTTATCCTCCATATATTTTAAAACGAAGGAAAGTAAATGACATACCAACACGTTTCACAGACTTCCTTACTTTACAATTTTTAATGCAACATCGGACACCTTTTACTTGAAATCTTTGAAACATCGAATTCCTTCGTAATTTGCAGAATATCCAAGCGCAATTTTCTTGACATACATCCTGCACATAATTTCCAGCTATCAAAGTTTCCCAAAAAATCCATCCCCTTTGTCATTCCCTTTAGTCTTTCCTATCCATAGCAACGTTGTACGTTCTCTTGAATTCTCTCGAAGCAAGCAAACGAATCTCGCCTGTCCTTCGATTATACAGAATTAAGTCGTCCGAGAGTTAATCCGCTCGGCTAAGTACGCTGATCGTTCGACGGAAGATAAAAAAGCAGCGGGGTTCCAGTTTTACGATGTTCTGGCGCCTATGCCGAAGAAGGCATCCAAGCCGAACCAGTCGATTCCTCTTTTTCTATCCCTACCTCAGGAGCAAAAGACACCTCGCGTGCAACGCATGCACCTCCCTATCGAGATGCCTCCTGCACCCTCGACAGGTCTATTTATAGATCTTGGGCATTACCTGCATCGTGCGCGTTTCTGTTCCCCGGCTGGCTGGTTTGCGCGATTGTAACATCGTCCACGATGTGGCTCGCCTCGTTTTCTTCCTCGGGAAAACGATACGCATCTCGCGGGACCCCGTGTGTGCGTACGTTCCTCTCAGATTTCTTTTTTAGATAGACGCTAATTTGCATTGTAAGGAATTTTATTCGTATCATTACGATGCACTTTGATTGCACGGATTCGCAAGAGACTCGGGAACGTGGTTTACTTAATGTTGAGATACTAGGGTGAAACTAAATATAGAGCTGTTTGGTTTACTTAACACTAGAAAGACTGAGACTTAGTATATACCTATATTGCCCAAAAGCAGTCGAAATGACTGCAGTGTGAAAGAATAACTAACGTGTAAAGAAATTTATTTAAAATTAATTTTTAATATTTTTTTATATTATTTACAGCTATATAACAGGTTATTAGTAAATATTAACACTAGAAAGACTGAAACTTAGTGTATATCTATATTGCCCAAAAGCAGTCGAAATGACTGCATTGTGAAAGAATAACTAATGTGTAAAGAAATTTATTTAAAACTAATTTTTAATATTTTTTTATATTATTTACAGTTATATAAGAGGTTATTAGTAAATATTAACACTAGAAAGACTGAGACTTAGTATATACCTTTATTGCCCAAAAGCAGTCAAAATGACTGCAATGAACAAAAATGTTCTTCGTATCATTACAAATGTCGAGATTATATTTTTGATTAATGAACCCAATGTTCTAAAAACTTTCTGTCATCTTCTCAAATTTTAACAAGCAAAGGTAATATTTGCTCAGTTTTTCTGGCAGCGAATGGGTTAAGATGTGTGAAGCATCACAGAAACTTTTTCAACCCGTCGAACAGGATGTCAAGAAATGACGATCGAATTACTCATAATAGTAATCCGGACCTTCAAAGTTTCCCTTCTCGCCTATCATTCAACTCCGCCCCACGCAGCATTTGAGAAACGTGGCCGTATCACGACAGAGGATCGCGTGGAAGTAGCCGTAGAAGTTCATTATCGTGGTACGGCAATTGGCAGGACTAATGGCATAACTTATTTGTAACGAGGGGGGAAGGCAGAAGGTTCGGTAGGAGGTAGCCCCGGGTACCAGTCTAGCAAGGACAGGTCGCCAGTTTTCTTCTACCGGCTATTTATAGATCCTAAATATTAGCCAGGACGAAGCCGTCGTTGGTGAAGTGGAACGAGGGACTCGTTGAGTTTCTCAGGAATGGTATTACCAGGTGAGGCCGACCGGGACCTCCTATCTTCCTCATTTATTCCACGATAATTACGATGCGCTCCTTTCTTTCGTATTCTTCTTTTGGCACAAAGTCAACAGGCATACCTCTCCGGCAACTATTTATAGATCCTAGATCATTATCCGCGAGATGTTCTGCCGCGGCATGTAGATGCAGGCCATTTATAGAGGAACACCGGAGTTTTATGACGTTTGATTGCCGTGTACCACGTAATGTTTCTTCTTTTCCGTATATGTTGGCACTCTCTGATTTTAATGGGACGTGGGTTTCCCTCGTGGACCTTCGTTCTTTGTCTTTTTCATTATTTCTGACATAAATCTTGTGGTTTGTTTAGTTGCACTGAAAAATTGTAACTTCATGTTTCAAGTAACACAAATTGTTACTATATTGACTCTACTATCTCATTGATCTTGAGTAACTTAACACTAGAACTGCCGGCGATAAATCAATCATATTTCAAAATATTAAATAAGTACTTTGAAAAAGGAGCGACCAAGAGGCGGAGAAGATAATCGATTCGGTGATTTATGTTTTTTCAGATGGACATAGAATATTTATTCCAAGACTCTTCTATAAACTTGGTGAATTTTTGAAAAAAATTGTGTACCAGTCATTTTGACTGGTTTGGTAGTTCTAGTGTTAAACTTCATCTTTTGACTTCTTAACCCTTTGTACTCTGAGCGGATTTGAACACGGAGAACTGCTAATTCTTCGAGATTTCTTGAATACGCAAATCCATATCACGCGACGTTCAGTTATTTATTACTTTCCGCATCTGCAACTCTGGCTGCATCTCTAAAAGTGAGATTTTCTTTCAAAATTCGAATCGCCGCAATCAATTCAGTAGAAATTTTACTATCATCAGAGAATTTCAACAGTTAAAACCTCTCTCACCTCTTCTAGACTTTCCCCAATCTATTATTTAATCTTTCACAGCCTCGATTCTATAGAATCTTACAACTGTAACTCCTGGCAAAATGACAATTAAATAGAAATAAAGCCAAGAAAATAGAAAAAAACAACGAATCAACCCCCGTATCCAAATCTCTCGTTCCAAGGACCTATCACAGGCGGAAAGAACTGTCCGATCATCTTCTTTCGGCACATCGCCACCGTTTATCGCGAACAGCGTCAAAAAGGGTATTTTATCGCAGGTTTATTCGCACACGTAAGTTCGCATAGAGCTCAGCTGCAGCAGCGGGGCAGGTTTATAAATAGCCTTGAAGAGTTGTACGCGGATTGTATGGGGCGCCTAATACGCGATGGCGATTACTCCTGGCGCCAGCGCAGCGTGGCTTCTTCGTGCTCCTCTAATGGCCGACGGTTAATGGGAAGTTAATGTCTGCCGTGTGCTAACTAAGCGACCGGTCCTTCTTCTTCCTCTTTTCCACGTTTTTTCTTTATCCTTTCACGAGCCGCTTCCATCCTCTCGCTTCCTTTTTCCCTCCGACGTTCTGCGTTGTTTTCTTCTTCATCCGCTTCTTCGTCTTCCACCCTTTTGCTCCACCCTCTTTTCACACATTTTCTTGGTTCTCAATTCTTCTTTTTTTTTAAACGAAGGACTTCTTCCCGAGGCTTGATTTATGCTGCGTTTATGATGCACTCGTTGAAGCTTTGGATTCTTTCCTTTTATACTTGTTTATATGGAAAGTTTGTCAGATAGTTTGAAGTATATGGTATTCGTGGCGTTTGTTTAATTATTTGCGTTACAGGATAATGGCGAGTAATTGCTTTGGAAGGAGACGTTATTAACGGGATGTCTGTTGTTTATTGCAGCTATAAAATAGTCCTGGTAAAGCAACATCTCGCGTTATTCCGCGAAGTATGAGATAGAGTTAAAAATGAGAGGACTCGTGTAATCTATGCTCGCCACCATGGCCATTTACAATTATTTATCGTAATTTCCGTACGCGCGTCGTATCGGATACGTTATCTGCAAATATTTAATGTCCAGCCTCCGTTATTAAGAGTGTCATGCCTCCACTTCATCCGAGGGGTTTTCATCATTTTCCAGGAACAGGTCGTTGTACATCAAAGCTTTAATAATTAATGTTTTAGTGTAATTAACACTAGCTTAACGGCAGCAGTCAAATTGACGGGTTCATACTTTTTTTATTAGGGGGGCCGAAAAGTAATGTCGCTTATTTACATTAAATTTAAAGAAATTTGTAACAAGTTCTTATTTTTAATGAATGATTCAATAACCGTCGTTATGAACAACCTTTTTTCATGTAGGGTGCAAATTGTCAATGCCGGATCGATAAAAATCAATTGGTCTTTGAGCAAAATATCTGGAGGAACGACATTACTTTCCGGTCCCCCTAAAAAAAGCATTTCTCAAATATACAGAGAAGCAGTACAGTAAATATTTCACTTGTATTTTATAATACAAAAATTACTTAACGAATTATCATCTTGGCAGCTTGATCTCTCTTTTTCCAAAGTCTTTATTTAACACTAGAACTACCGGCATTAAATCTATTATATTTAAATATATTAAATAAGTGCTTTGAAACAAGAACAATTAAGAGGTGGAAAAGATGATCGATTCTGTAATTTATGTTTTATCAGATGAACGGAGAATATCTATTCTATGACTCTCCTATATATTTGAAGAATATTTGAAAAATTCTCCTCCATCATTTTCGTTATCTTGGCAATGCTGTAATCTGACATGCTCCTTCCAGCAACGCGCTACTTTTCCATCTACCGCTCTCCGCCTGAGAAATTCCTCCTCGCACAGGAATTCCTAACAAGGACTCTCCTCCCCCGGCGTTGATACCGGTGATGGATTCGTAATCACCGGTTTCTATTTGCAGGTTTTACTTCGTTGCCTCGGGACCGACTCTGTCGTGAGAACATCGTCATCGTGCCGGGAATAGAACTGGCCCCGTGGTCGATGCACCTAGCGAGAAACGAGTCTTCGCACCATAATACATATCGATCCTGTTCGTCTTCCCCATTGCCTTTTGTCTTCGTATGTTTCAATTTCAGAAGTATCTTTCATCCCTCTGCGACGAAGGACGTTTTGTATAAACACTTCATTTTTTGGGGGATGATGGATATGAAATTTTACACCCGCAGGGGATATTTGTGGAGGGAAGAAGAAAGGAATTTTTGTTGCTTTTTAACAGTGCGAATTCTGCAGAGGATTTTTCTGAGATATTTCTAAGGAACGAGGCTTTGTAATGTTTAGTTAATAGAGGTTGACTTCTGGATAAATTTAACACGTTGAATGGCAACTGTAATTCGGATATCTCGTCATTTGTATCGAAACAGGACTTTTGCTACTAAAATTCAATTTGTATTGAATAATGAAGGTAGTTATATGTTCGGTATTATTTTACTTTTTTTATAATTGTTTTTCAATATCGCTTATATTAGAAAAATCGTGACCATTACTGTTTAAAAATCGTAAGAAATTTGGAGTTTGTCGGTGACAGTCATCACTGACTCCCATGACGCTTACCATGTTGAAATCCCATCGATTCTTTTTGCAAAGATTCAATACAAAATCTGTCGAAGAAATATCTTATATATACAGGGTGCTCAAAAAAATATTCAATATTTGTATGGTATATAGGATACACTGTACCGAGTAAAAAAGCTTTAGTAAACATAGGTCGAAAGGTCAACCGTTTCTGAGATATAATCATTTTTGTTTGCTAGTATCATGATTGACTTACTTGCTTCCATCGCATGCGATGTTTACTTTACTGTTTATAAGCCGCCTTCTAAATGTTCTTATTCAATTGACGACAGTAGATTTCATTGAGAATCATTCAGTTGTGGATCGGCTATTGCAGATATTACACAGTTACAAAGTTACAGTTACACTTATAAAACAAAAATGTTTATATCTCAGAAACGGTTGACCTTTCGACCTATGTTTACTAAAGCTTTCTTACTCAGCACAGTGTATCCTATATACCATATAAATATTGAATGCTTTTTTTTAAACACCCAGTATATATAATCAAAGGTAAATCGAAGACCTGAACTAAGGACAATGTATTTCTAGCAACGCAATCATTCCAGCAAGACTTCAATTGCCTCCATCAAAGCCATGGTGATTCCAATGATTCCAATTCAAGGGGGTTTCTGTCGCTAACGATAAAAGAAACGGTAGACGTCGTTAGGTGCGAAAACACGAGACTATTGCAATTGCAGACATACATACGACACGTGCTGAGTCTATCCTCGGGTTTCCTTTGCATTTCGTGACATCCGCCCGTCGCATCTTCGATGCGTCGTCGTTACGCATCGCGCCGATGCGTGTGCAGGTTTGAGATAAGCGTCGATCGCTATCACTCGAGTTTCGATTAGAATTTCACCATCGGCCAATGCGAAGTCGCTTTGGAATTTTCTAGACCGACGTAAACATCACCGGCGCTGTCGATACTCGATTCGCGTTCGAACGCTTCTGCTCCGTTGGAAGTTTGCTAATTCTGCCTGCATTTATCATTTTGCAAAGTAAAAACGGAAACTTCTATTCGATTCCATAAAATCGATTGTCTGCAAAATGTATTTCTTCATCAACGTTAGAATTACTAAGGCAGTAAAAATGACTAGTTCTTAATTTTTTCATAAAAAATTTCTAAATTCCTAGGCGAACAATATAGTAGATATTCCACGTCTATCATTGCAAACCACAAACGACCGAATTAATCATCTTTTTCAATCATTTCTTTCATTTTTTCTGACACTACCCTTTTTTTAAAGTACGGTGACTTTTCCGCTATCCTCTATAACTCCACCGTAATTCAACCAAGAAAACCTAAATAAAAAACGACAATTACCACGTTTCACTCTGCAGAAACCCTTCGGTAATCCAACGCTCTCGTGTTCTTCGATTTTCGAGGATTTTGGCACAAGAAAGACGTTCGATCCTTCATCGCACGGTCTAGACGTAAAGCCGCAGTGCTAACGAACACATCCGCGCCGGTGAATCGAGGAGGAGCTCGAGTTTACACAGTAATTAGTCGCTGGAGGCTCGAGTGGAGTTGTCGGTTAAAACTCGGCACATTTACATCCGACGTATCGCACGTCTCTACGTGGCGGCCCATTCTTTTCGTCGCAGATGAGAAAACGAGAGGGAGGAGGCCAGGGGAAAAAAGTTGTTTCGAGAAGCTCCGACGTATACCGGCAGGTTCAACGGCCTGAATTTTTCGCGTCTCGAGAACGCTTCCCCTCAAGGCTCCGTGGAGGAAGAGCAACATCGTCTCGGAGGATACTTCGAGGAGACCTCGTTGAGGGTCCTTATGTGTCGACAATGATATATTTCGTCGGAGAGAGTTGCCAAGTTCGGAGTAGAGAATTGGAATCGTTGGTAACCATGGGAAGTTGCAGTTTTGTATTTCGAGGGAGGAAGAATTTTGTAGATTAACACTAGAACTACCGGCGTTGAATCTATCGTATTTAAAAATATTAAATAAGTATTTTGAAAAAAGGGGAATCGAGAGGTGGAAAAGATGATCGATTCGATGACTTATATTTTTAAGATGGACATAGAATATTTATTCTAAGACTCTCCTATAAACTTGGAGAATTTTTGGAAAAAGAACTACCGGCGTTAAATCTATCGTATTTAAAAATAGTAAATAAGTATTTTGAAAAAGGGGAATTGAGAGGTGGAAAAGATGATCGATTCGGTAATTTATGTTTTATAAGATGCATGTAGAATATCTATTCTATGGCTCTCCTATAAACTTGGAGAATTTTTGGAAAAAGTTGTGTACCAGTCATTTTGACTGGTTTGGTAGTTCTGGTGTTAAAAATACTTAGGGGTATTTAGAGATACCGATGGTTTCTGAGACATTATTTTATGTGTGTTTCATGTAACTTTATTCCTGTATTTGTGAAGTGTTAACTTGGAATTGAATTTTGAGGTGTTACGTCGGCATGGCTTTACTTAGGAGTTTCTGAATCTCTTGTTGATTATTTATAATGAACATGTTTTCCATTTCGTTGATGTTCCACGCTAACTTTCAACAATAATGTGGTAAGAATATTGTTACAGTAAATTAAGAATTGTTAAAAAGTAAATTTCGGCAGTAAATATTACATCGAACGAGCGCCGATATTTTTACAAGCGTGAAGGGGTGGGTCTTACAATTAGTGCGGTCGTTAAGATCGTTTTACGCCGATAATAAAGTGTTTAACGAAGCCATCGAATTCTAGTGCCGATAATTCGAAGGTGCACGATCCTTTGGAAACATTGTAACAGCGATAACATCAGACCAACTCGGAACTTTGATTCTCCCACCGATCTATGCAAAATAGAGCCGCCGTTTAAAAATGCGTCTTCTATCTGCGATCTCATAATGATCGTTCTGTACCGTTATTCTCGGTCAAGGTTCCCGACGAGATCGAATGGGAATATCCCGTTCGCCAGTACTACCGATTGGTCCCATAATCAAGCGATCTTTCTTTTTTCTTTCTCTCTCTTTCGCCTCGTCTTTCGGCGGATTTCATTTTTCCTTTCTCCTCGAACAGCGCCGATGTGGGGAACGATTTTGGATGCTCGTTTGTTGGGATAACGGCCGACTAAATTGAAGGAGCGCTCGTCCATGAATCTCCAATTATAACGTAATTGATTTTTTACCGGCGTTTTAAGCGTGGAAGAGGCGCCTCCAGACACGCAAAGTGGAATCGTGGATTGATGAAATTGTTTTGTACGATTTATATCAGATTTTCGAGGCTTTAGAATCTCTTTCTTCCAATGTAAATGGAAAGTTGTATTTCCCTCATAATAAGAGTATTATTTCGCTATAATAATATTGTTGTAAATTTAAAGAAAATTTTTTGTTTAATCGATGTCATTCTGAAGTGGTGACTGAAGTTTTGCAAAACCGGTCAAATTGAAAATATCAGTGGGTCGAGACACGACAGAATTATTTCTATAACATTGATATTACGTTAAATTATACGATATATCACGAATCACTGATCAATTATTATATCACCAATTTAATTACTATTGTGAAGGCAGTCACAAAAGAAATCGTTCGACAAAGGATTAAGAAGCTGAAGAGATGAAGCAAATGGACTGATTAATTCCAAAATGGTCTATCAAACCATAAATTCAAATCCTCTCATCACTGCATCTATAAACTTCCTTACAATGCAGAATTATATTTCCCACAGTCCAAATCTACCCCACAATAACAACAAATAATTTACAGTAAAATCACCTCAAACTTCCACACCCTCTCCCAAATTCGACTCTCCTTCCTCCCACCCTTCTAAAAAAACCTCCCCAACATCTAAATCCCCTCTAACGATTGCATCGTTCAACCAACCTGGAACCCTTCGCTCTCAGGAATCCCCGATAACATTACTTCTCACGAAACGAACCCCAAACAGATAGAAGTCTCTTCAGGTGAGTTCACCTCGTATCTTCGAATCGTAAATCCTCCAGCGATGCAAAAAAGCTGCACAAAGAAATGCTCGTGCGGCGAGATGAGATCGTGTGAGGTCGTAGCACACGATGGAGGGACATGGACGAGCGAATAGGTTGAGGGTCGTGAGTGGCCGTTGACCCTGCGTATGTACCTGTACGCGTACCAGAGTAGCTCGGGCATACGAATACACCTAGACAGGCTAGAATCCACATTGGTAATGGCTTCTCTAGTCCGCCGACCTTCTACTCGTAAAAACAAATATTTATGAACGTCGTCGTAACGTCCATGCTGAAAACGCCGGGCCCTTCGGCTTCGACATTGGTCATTTAAGAGAGACGTTAATTACTAGACGGAGCGGCCCTTTCGACAGCGGGCATTTTTAGAATTTATTACGTTGATTACTTTATCCCTTGGTTGAGAAAATATGGGATGTTTTGTTATAGCGATTGATGGCTTGATTATTTTTATCTTGTGGGATGGCAAGGGGTGGAATTATTTTGAGTGGTCGGGTTATTGGGGATGGTTTATGTTGGAGTGTGGAGTGTTCAAGTAATGGGGGTGTTTTATTGTGAATGTGGAAAGGGGTTACGATTTCTGGGGATTGTGAGAAAGGGTTTGTAGCTGGGACTTGTCCATGTTATGATTGTAGATTCAATTATCACGAATTCGTGGAAAGGTTGCGCAAAAGTGTATCTGGGTATGTTGATACAGAAAGCTCAGTCTGCAGAAGAAATGCAAATCTGTAGTCTGAGCTTCCTGAAAAAAAGAATCTAACTGTAAACCGTCTAACTGCAATCATTAGATAAAATAATCCCAGAGATTCCTATTCACCAAGAATTTAAATGCTCATAACATCCTAAGCGGAAAAGATTAATACTTTTCTTGCTACTCTCTTAATCGCACCTGTGTAACTTCCTAATAAAACAGACGACTGATACACCACTGTGATTATACACAATAATTACACACCTCCCACATTATAATGTTAATTACACCGCGACAAATCCATCAATCTTCCCCGTCATCAATTCGACTCTCCCTGCTTCTCTCCTCCCATCGCGAATTCCACCTTTTACATCATCTTTCACGTCGCATCGTGTCTCATCATCGATGTGCATTCATTGCGATTCATCGTGATTCCGATAGACCAGCGTTCGCAAAGAGCTCTTGCTTACGAATTACGTCACGTTTCTGTTGCAGTATCCATACAGCGCGTCGAGTGAACTTTTAGCAGGCGATCGCGGCCTGAATTACATGTCACCTGGAACGTTGCCGTCCAATGCGGAAAACATTTCCCCTGCAGCTAAGGATCTCCTGAAACGACTGCTGCAGCCTGATCCGTGTTTAAGGCTGAGATCGCTCCTGAGCCTCCAAAGAATCGCTTTCTTCATGGGTCATAATTTGCAGAGCTTCATGGCGAAGAAGGTATCAGCCCATTTTCTTTTTCGATCGAAGTCACATCGTTACAGAATAGAAATATTAAAGTTAAAAATAATTTCAACGGTACTTTAATTTTTTAACACCAACATTTCAATTTCCCATGTATTAGCCAATTCGTGTTATATTACAATATAAAAATTGCAAGAAATTTCAGTGATTCGTTCAACGCGGTACTTTAAAAGAAAAAGAATTCGCAGAGCTACAGGGCGAAGAAGGTATCAGCACTTTTGCGTTTTCTTTTAAAGTAACGCGTTGAAGGAATCACTGAAATTTCTTGCAACTTTTATATTTTAATATAACACGAATTAGCTAATATACGGAAAATTTAAATGTTGGTGTTAAAAAATTAAAGTACTGTTGAAATTATTTTTAACTTTAATATTTCTATTCTGTAACGATGTGACTTTGATAGAAATAGTTTTGCATTGGCAATAGCTTTAATAATAATAGTTTTAATTGGTAGAATCCAAATTAGTAATAGCTTCTCTAGTCCGCCGACCTTGGCCGAATTGGCTAATATGTGGAAAATTTAAATGTTGGTGTTAAAAAATTAAAGTACTGCTGAAATTATTTTTAACTTTAATATTTCTATTCTGTAACGATGTGACTCTGATAGAAACAGTTTAACATTGGCAATAGCTTTAATAATAATAGTTTTAATTTGTAGAATCCAAATTAGTAATAGCTTCTCTAGTCCGCCGACCTTGGCCGAATTGGCTAATATACGGAAAATTTAAATGTTGGTGTTAAAAAATTAAAGTAGTGTTGAAATTATTTTTAAGTTTAATATTTCTATTCTGCAACGATGTGA
This sequence comes from Cerceris ruficornis, assembly GCA_963989415.1. Classification (NCBI taxonomy): domain Eukaryota; kingdom Metazoa; phylum Arthropoda; class Insecta; order Hymenoptera; family Crabronidae; genus Cerceris; species Cerceris ruficornis. The sequence continues at coordinate 10,653,245 of OZ022523.1, forward strand.
CTCTGATAGAAACAGTTTAACATTGGCAATAGCTTTAATAATAATAATAGTTTTAATTTGTAGAATCCAAATTAGTAATAGCTTCTCTAGTCCGTCGACCTTGGCCGAATTGGCTAATATATGGAAAATTTAAATATTGGTGTTACAAAATTAAGGTACTGTTGAAATTATTTTTAACTTTAATATTCCTATTCTGTAACGATGTGACTTTCATAAAAATAGTTTTATATCAGTCGAAACGATGAAACTGACGAAATACGGCTGATATTCAACGTGTTAATATATTTTTGCATATATTTATGAAGTATTTTTAGAAGTAATTAACAATTGGTATTGTATGGTTCGTATGAAAGTTTACGAAGAACTGTTCTTAATCTGGTAATTTGAAATCGATGTGACATAAGGGCGAGGTTGTTAAATTATTGTAGTACTCGAGTTTAAAAGAAAATGACATTGAAATCGGAGTGTATCAGTTGCCGAACTTCCCTTGTAACTATTCTGCCAACTATTTGCAGAAAAAGGGACTAATTCTTCATTGATTTATTTTCTTCTAATCAATCACAGGAGTCGCCGTTTAAATTGCTAGGACGAAGGATCCAAGCGGAGGATGAAAGGAGACCCAAGGAATTCTCCGATTTCGATTCCTCCATCGGAGACAGCCTCTCTCGTGCGGAAGATCGATGATTCGACGTGTAATCAATAACAAGTTTTAATGAATTTCAGCTAGCAAAAAATGTGACGCGAGAAGCTAACGCAAAAACCTCCGAAAGTCCGGCCATTTTCGAGTTTATCATCCGTGATTTTATCCACGAATGATTTAGTCATTTTTGTGTTATAGTTAGTTTAAGCGATCCGTTAGTATTACCTCGAATAGATCTGTTGATGATATTTTAGATGTAACGAATTTGTCGAATTATTTAGGAGATGCGACTTGCAGATCTGCGAATCCAACGACGAAGATGTTAAAGTTATTTTTGTAACGTTTTCGATTTTATATTCTTCTCTTTGGATGTTTCTTCCAACTTTTTTTGGAATATCTTCCCTTTTTCTTGTTACTTTTATACTCCCTACTTCCAGAGAAATGTCGACCAATGGAATTATAAGAGATTGACGGTATTTTGACTTAGGCAAATGGTGCTATTGCAAGAGAAGCATAAATTTTAACGGCTTAAAGAAATTGCAACGAAATCGCGATGCTTTTCCTACGGGACATCTGTGTGCAAAAATCGCTTTCGTTCTATGATACTTGCAAATGTAATTTTATGAAAGATCGTACGATGCGAAAATAAAGACGAATTGAATGTTAAAATTGTGCGTATTAATTCGAACAATGGTCTGAAGATCCTCGGAATTCCAATCCTACAAACGTTGAATTTCTATTATAATTTATGTTTGAAAAGATTGAGAAATATTTGACGTACGTTTCTGCACATATGTTAATTATATATTTTTCTTTTTAAAGGTGGATTTTAAGTAAGTCGTTTAAAACAAAGTGAGTACTAAACGAACCTAAACTATCGGAAAGAAAGTTGCCACGAAACTATTGGGATATTTCAGTAGTGTCGAAAATCTTCAAAACGATTATATTTTGCTTCTGGAAAATTGAATTAAATGAAGGTTTTAATTTCTATTTTTAATTAGCGGATTTCTTACTCAGACGGAGTACAAAGCCGCAAGGGTCTTCGAGATCACCAAAAATAAGGTGCACCGAGTAAATTCTTCACGAGGCGCTTGTTCTCAGTTTACAAAAGTTTTAATTTTTTTTAAGAATAGTTAACAGTACTTTTTGTTACAGTATCTCGTCGATAATACAATAAATCGTGATAATCGTAGTGCGTATAAACTAACAACAAAATAGAATGGATCTGGATCAAGAACGCAGCGTCTTTTAAAAATCAATTTGCGAAGAACAGAGCGTTTCCTTTGCCCTCTGGCTCGTATGCTTTTTTTTTTTTCATTTTGCTTTCTCAATATCCACAAAGTGTCTTGATCGTCTTTCTTTTTTTTTTATTTCCTCTTTTTCATCTTTCCGAATGCGCTTCAGAAATTCTCGGATGAGGGGAGGGGGCATCTCCTTTCCCTGGAGTGCAATTAATCGAAGTTTATGGTATAATAATTATATACATTATTATTCTTACACTTAGAGGGTTTCTCGGTTTCGATAATTATAATACAACGCATACCTCCTCAAAATTTACGTCCCGTACGACGTGTCGGCAAGCGATCACTGGCCGAATGCTCAAAATCATCCCGCGAAATTACAAACGAAAAGGAAACAACAAAGGAGTCACGGGGGAAACGAGAACGTCGATTGATCCTAAAAACCAACTTCCCCGGGAACCGTCGATTCGTCGATATTTCTCTGAACTAATACAATAAATTAAATCTCATTGAATCACAAAATCACTTTTAAATCTCTCCCATCGAATTACGCTGTCGTATTACTCGCAAGAAATATCGACGTTAACGTAACAATTATCATTTTCATCGTCGTACGAGTTTCGCGCGATTGCTGCATCATTGAAGGAAAGCACGATACTCAGACGTCCGATTAATGAATTAATCGAGACGTACTCTATCGTCCCTCGTACAGTATCGAGGAATATTACCAATAAATATATTTATCGTATATATACTTAGAAGAATGGAAATTGGTAGAGAGAAAAATGCGAAACACCAGTGTTAATGTGCAGCATTTCGACAAACGCCAGCGATCGACCGCAAACCGTCCGCGTTTACAAAATTCATCCTCTCGCGTTTAAGCCGGCACGCCGATAATCACCGATCGACGAACGATTAAATCTGAAATCATTGTCGGAGGGTGGAGGTGCATCGGCTTCGTTTACAAAACGGAACGAAATTCAATTAATGTCTAATTAACTGCTTGCACTCCGCGTCGCGGAGCCGTTTTGGTAAAAATCCTTAGGCTGGTAATTGCACGAGACACTGCCGTCATCCGGTTCCATTTGACGCTCAAGTTTTCATCGGACGATCGTGAGAAACCTTTTTTCTTTCTCCAACGAGAAGCCAGCGAATAATTTGAAGTAATCGCGAAATCGTGCGTCTCGTGCGAAAAGTCAAAGTCTTCGGTTTACCGTCGAAATTTTCTGAGGAATCGAGAAGTTCTTTACCTCTTCGACAATGACGACTGAGCCAATGATTTATAGAAACAACAAAATTAGTGTCTCGTACGAAAAATCGTCCTTAGATTTGTTCCTAGCACGAGAAACTAAAATCCTCGCAATCTTCGTCCCGAAGTTCATCATCGAAGGACGAATGAATTGCGAGGTTCTTCTCTACTTTTTCGACGACGAATACCGAGCCACGAATCGCACGAATATGAAAATTAGTGTCTCGTGCGAAGAATTATCATCAGATTCGATTCTTTCACGAGAAACTAACATTCTCGTGTTCCTCTAGAGTTTATCGTCGAAGAACCCGGAGAAACCTCGAGGTTCCTTCAATTTTCTTCGAACACGAGTACATCGAACCAGTAAATTCGACAATTCGCAAGGCCAGTGTTTCGTGCAAAAACACCAAGAAGCCTATTCGCGGATGGGAGTTAGACATCGATGATAACAGAGTCACCGAAGTCTCTCGTCCAACCGTTAATCGACACACTCTCTCCATTCTTTTACGCTCCCTTAAATTATTACTCTTATTGTTGTTACTGTCGTTATTGTTATAATATTACTAACGTAAGATATTATAATACAAGTAGAATCTGCCGTGTGCACGGCCAGCGATTTGCGACAATTTCTTTTTACAGCCTGACTTTTGCTATTAATGGACACCAGACGCTCGACCTGGCGCGTTCTCCAGATCTCCGCATCGTTCTCCAAGTTAACACTAGAACAACCAAACCAGTCAAAATGACTGGTACACGATTCTTTCCAAAAATTCTCCAAGTTGATAGAAGAGTCTTAGAATAAATATTCTATGTCCACCTTAAAAAACATAAATCACCGAATCGAGAATCTTTTCCGCCTCTTGATTCCTCCTCTTTCAAAGTACTTATTTAATATTTTGAAATATGATAGATTTAACGCCGGTAGTTCTAGTGTTAAACTGACAATTTAGCCCACTCTTTCAACCTCCACCAAATTATTCTTTTGTTTAAATAGTACAACAGATTCCCCCGTTATCTTCTGCGTGAAACGATATTTGAATTAAAAAAGAAGGACTGTACACAGGAAATCGCCAATGCGCGTGAAAAGCTTTAAACGATTTCTGGGGAATCGCGCCGGTCGAGCGTTCTGTGAAATACGAGGAAGGAGCGGATCGAAAGTGCGCGCAAAATACACCGGGAGAAAAGATCGGTGGAGAATTATTCGAACAGGTAAGATTACATCACGCTGGAGAGAATGGAAAATGAATTATCAATGAGTCGTGTGCCAAGCGCACTTTCGATCCTTTCCGCGTGGTCGAGAGACGGCCTCTCGGCTCGATCGTTTGATAAACGATCGAGACAGAAGCCCCCAGTACTGACAATAATTTCATCGTGCCTCTGCTACAATTTCGTAACCCCGGCACGGCGAAAATATCCAACAATTGTTTTTCTGGTTCACTTTTGTACACAAAATACCAACTATCTGTGCTGGAAAATGCACATACTGCTTGTACGCTTTGATATAATAATAATATTAATAATTATAATATATATACACACATATATATCTATGTATATATGTATATATATATATTTTGTTTTCTGTATGTATATATACATACATATATAAATATATAGTATTTATATATGTATACGATGTGTCGCATTTAGGGCGCCGTTATCTAAAATTAATATTTATAAGTATTCTTCGTTTTTGCAATGCTTAATATCGTAGCGTGTAGCGTGGATTTTCTATTGCGGTGTTTTACAATACGCCTATCCTTTTTTTCTTTTAAATATTTACACGAATCACACGTCATTAGTCACATGTGTATGTATATATATATATATAATATGTATATATGTATATGTTTCGCATGTCGTGCGCCTTTAATCGCCCCTGGAGAACGGTCCACCCGAAATGTGAAAGGGGTGGAACAAAAAGTAGCAGAAAATGACAGAAGAATCTCACGCAAAAAGAAGATTCTTGTATTATTTCCTGCATTGCCGGTCTCTCTCCCTTGCTAAAATAATTATCCTCTTGTGACACTCGATTTCGCACTTTCTCGCATCCTCGACATCCACGCGAATACGCACTCACACGACACCAGGCAATCCGGAAATGGATATCGTTTCTTCGACTACACGGTAGCCACAGCGCTCGACCAATGGAACGTGAGAGGTGCATCGTCCTTTCCGGTTTATCGAATCTTTTGCACACGGAGACATTTGGCAAACTCGAACTTTTTTTTATCAAGGATAATACGGTGAAAATAAATCATGGGAAGTGATTTGTTCGATTTCTTAAAATTGACTGTTACCCCGGGGGGAGGTGTGCGAATTTGTTATATCTTCGGCGTTACTTTATAAAGGATCAGCGACAGCTAATTATTTTAATGACTACTGTTTGAACTGCGAATTATGGTTTGATGGCAATTTTTTTTAGACACTCAATGATCTCAAAGTTGACGAATTAATACGCTGCGTGCGGATCTGTATATTGTTCGATGTATGAATAATAATTCTTTGCTTTGTACGTTATATTCTGGGCATAGTATTTTTGCACGTGTTAGATCCAATTATTTTCGCGAATTTTCAAATTTAATGAGAAAACACTACGTTAAAGAGATATGAATGAACTCTAATATATAGAACTAAAATTTTAAATTTTTATCACGCAACTAATACGTTTTTATGTCAATTCTGAAGTTCTTCAAATGCAGGTAAGGGATCGACGACTTCAAAGGATTAAATTTGCCGATTAATTCATAATTAAGAGTTATATATAATAATTAAATAATACAATGATTACAAAATTTTAAACAATAATAATTTCCTTCACGTTAAATGCACGATGTTCTCCAAGCAGATACGCGAGGGTTCATCGACCTCCGCTGAACTCACGCACGAGGTCATCGTCCCCAAAGGGTTAACTTCCTAAGGCGATCGATATGTGACGGTATTAAAGTTGCAAAAGCGAGATATCTCGCAAGCATTCTCCGATATTCGCTTCCTCAAGAGCGAGATACTTGGTGAACCATACGCATCGTATTAATATCGACTTATCAAGTTTCTCCGACGAGAAAAGTATCAACAATTCGGATTCTCTCACGCCATTGGACGATCGTTAAAAACTAGATTCTAAGTAAAGGAGGAAAATTGATTTTTCACCGCGATAACAGTATCGCGGCTTACGTCCAGAAGAGAGAAAAAACGCGAGTGCATTGTCTCGCTTCTAGCCGATCACTGTAGCTTTACGCTTTTCATGTTTCTTCGTCATTTCTTTCTTTATTTCTTTCGTTTCATTTTTTTTTGTTACTTTTTTGGTTTCGTACGACGTTCGTCGAAACAAAGGGTATCGATCGACGAGGTTACTTTTTTTTTCGATTTTGGCTTCGATATTGAACGATAATAAAAGCGGGAAAGATAAGAAAAGCTTCGAGGAATCAAGCGGGCTAAAGATCGTACATCGAAACACGTTTCGACGGTTTATTTTTTTTCTCTTTTTCCTCCGTTTATCCGATGAAAGTTTATTATAATGCCTCTCTCAGTAATTCTGTACTCGCGTCTCAAGATTCATCCTCAACGACGCTTCTCTGCCTGTTGTCATCGCCTACGATCGAAAATTTCGTTTGTTCTGCAATTTGACAGCGTGACTTTATTATTATATTCTTAATTTGTTCGTTATTCATCCACGATCGAAACGCGTGATCGAAATTAACGACGGATCGCCGCTAGCGATGGCAATAACAATAATAATGACAATGATAATCACTAACGTACACACTATGTATACTTCTGTACAAAGTGTAATTGCACAATGCATCGCTCTTTTTTTTTTTTCTTTTACCGTAAACAGAATACACCTATTTTATAATAGTCGTAAGCGTTTGCTCCTCAAGGCAGCTTCACAAGATAGAAAGAATGATAGGGAAGGAGAAAGACAGAGAGTGACAGAGAGATAGATAGACGAAGAGAGAGAGAGAGAGAAAGAGAGAGAGAGTAAGAGATAGGTAGATAAAGAAAGAGAGAGAAAGTGATACCTGGCAGTAAAGGAAAATAGTTGTTGTCAATCGAACGGTCGACCGATTGTCGTAGATTCACGCTTTATTTATTTAGTTCTTTTTATTTCTCTTCAAATGATTATTTCTCTGTCGCGCGCAGTGAACAGCTTAATAAACTACATAACATTAGCGAGATACAAACAATGAAGTCTCGATTTAAAATCGTTAAAATCACGGTCGTGGAATTATTGTAAATCACATTCAGCCGTCAACCACATTTTATATATATTTTTTTTTTCATCCATTTTATTAAAAACGAGGTCTCTCGAAAAATGTTTCCCCCATATATTCTCTATAACGTCAACATATAAAAATATTTAAACTAATACATCTTTAAAAACTAAATCCAACTAAATCGTTCAACGGGTCTTTTAAGATTTCCTCTTTATTTTATCTTCTTCTTCTTCTTCGTCGTCTTCGATTTGTTCTTCTTCTATGTGATGTATCTTCTCAACATGAAGTACGATATTTTTCTCTTTTTTTTTTTGTTTCTCTTTTATTTTTCATCTTTTTAGTATGTCGCTTGAGTATTCCGCGATAGTTACGCGAGACATTATCGCACGAACGATAAAGGATTAAAATTTCAGAATCGTTTACGTATACGACGATGCCAGGTGACACTGATGAGCTAGCTTGATGGCGGAAAAAAAAAAGAAAAGACGAATGGTGTTTTACATTATCTAGAAAGTTTCGTTCACACGGGAGCTCACGCACGAGCTCGAAGAAACTTCCCGGTTATCCGGCGATCGGACTCTTAATAATTTCGCTCTATACAGTCTATCGTGCATTTAAATCTAACTACTCCCAAGTATACACGTGCGTAATGCGAGATACATCGACTTCGTTACGTCGTACGTTCCACTAATAAAAAGGATACTCCGACAATCCCGAATAATCTCGAATCTCTGGGAATTCGTTTAAAACATTATCAATCGAAAGTTCACCGGGGAACGAGTGCTCGTGAGCCGGCGAAAATGAAAATACGACAAAACCGCGAGATCTTATTCATCGCTTTTCTCGTCGTTTCTTCACCCCTTTTTCCTTCTTTCTTTTTTTTCTTCTTCTTCTTCTTTCTTTCTTCTTTTAATCAAGACGACACGTATATGTGAGCTTCGTGAGTTTCCGTACAAAAAAGTCTTATGCGTTTTGATTCTCTCAGTCGCAACTACGAAAAACCGACAAACGGCATTACCACTTTACAGTTACAACTTTAAGCTCTAAAGACCTTTCTCTCCCACCTATATCGGCGAATCGCGCTCGGCGTTTGCTCGAGAATCGATAGGATCGCGACCGTCTTTTGGCATCGAAAATTCTTTGGAGACCTCTGCGCTAGACGCAACACGTTTAATTATAGAATTCAAATAGAAGTAGAGAGAGACAGAGGAAGGAGAAAGAGATGAAGAGATAGAGATAGAGAAAGACAGAAGTAGATGGAGAGATAGATAAATAGAAAGAAAGATAGAGAGATAGAGAAATAGAAAGAAAGATAGATAGATAGATAGATAGATAGACAGATAGATAGATAGATGGATAGATAGATAGATAGACAGACAGATAGATAGATATCCGGTGAGCCCGGGTGTGAACGAGCCTTAATGAAGAGAAATCAGCGAGTGACCCGCCGTGATTCCTTCGAGGCAGGCCACCCTATCACAATCTTCGTCGACGTCGTGGAGACTTTCGTCGTCAGCGTTGTCCTCGATGATGACGATAGTGACGAACGATGTAATGACGATGACGATGCACGACGACAATGATAATATCGACGACGACGACGACGACGAATGACAACACGACGCAGCAACGTCAAAGAAACCACCGTCACCGTCGGTGAGTACCGCGCGTAATTCGTCGTTAAATCTCCGGAAGCCACGATACTCGATTTTTACCCAGCCTCGACACGAGGCCACCACACTGCACCTTCACCTATACCCGCACCACACTGTAGCACCTCTACACATTGCAATTGTCATGGCCTATGGAACCTGAAACAAATGGGGTTGAAGATCGTTAGGGTTTTGTATTTTTCATTATCTTCGATATAGGGGAAGATTCTTTAACACTAGATTTACGGGGGTGAAATCTCTTACATTGCAGTATATTAAATAAGGACTTTGGAAAAAGAGGGATCAGGCGGCAAAGATGATAATTCGTTAACCAGTGTGTTTGACGACTATATCCGCCATGCGTAAAATTTTGTTACAATTTGATATTTAAATTGTAATTTTGGCGAAAACTAAATTATATTCGTAAATTTTAATATGTTTAAAATGTTTAGAGGTCAAGACGAAATGAAACAAACAAATAAAAATTATAAATAATTTGAGTTGGATTCATAACTTCCTGAGAGCTAACTCGTACGCAGTGATTATCGCAACACACACTGGGGCGCGTTTTGCAAACAGATCGCCACACTTAACTGGTTAAGTCATTATTATATTATAAAATACACGTGAAATATTGACTGTACAGCTTCTCTGTAAATTTGGGAAATGTTTATAAAACAAGGAAGAACCCGTCAATTTTACGGCTTCCGTGAATCTAGTGTTAACATTGGGCATAGCGACGATTAGGAAGGATAAGTTACAAAAATTATCAATTATATTTCAACTTGGGTGTCAGTGTATGTGTCCTTAATCTATGGCACAATTGCTTCTCTGAGCGCATTTATGCAGATGCAGGTCATTCAGGACAGACCGGAGCAAAAAACATGTAAAATTATGGAATTTTCTGTCTTTTCATCAAACCGATTCAAACCTGTCCTGTCCGTCGTAATAAAAAGACCCTTTTACTGAGTCAAAAAAATAGAATTCTTCTAAGAGAAGGGGGTTCGGAGGGGAGGGGTTCAATTTTTCAAAAAAAATTACATGCAGCTTTGTAGATCTCAAGAAACGGTATAACTTTTGTTTCAACTATTTTTTGATATCTTTTGTTGCTTACGGTTTATAAACACGTATATAGAAGGGGTGGTTCGGACAAAGGGATTGATACCTCCCTCAAAGTTGAAAACGGGCACAAAGGAATTACAACTATCTTCTTAGATAAGTCTAATAAATATTTATGCAGAGTTTTATAAAAATTGGAGTCTCAGTTCTCGAACTTCCCTTGTAAGCCTGATACGGAAGAGCGTATTGTGGTAACTCGGAAGCATTGTTCGCGAGTTCGAGGCTACGTAGTTCTCTATGGTCATTTCAGCGAGAAACTAGTTTTAAGGGGAAACTATCGAGGCTACGATATGCATTTCATCGCGGGAGAATAATTCAAAATGGGAAATTCGAAAACTCGGATTCTCGAGAAGTTCGGGACATTGTCTCTACATTTTGCACGGTAATATCTCTTCTCATTTCACTGGAAATCCCCAATTTTTTGTGAGTCTCGGTGTTATAGCGTATCACGTAGGAAAATATTCGAGGATTATGCTAGACTTCAATGATAATCCGTATTATCGCCATAACGATATCTGTTTTTCATCCTTAAGCATTAATCCCGTTTCGAATTGATACAAAACGTGCGTGTTTTAATTCCCATCAGCTTACCGGATTTCGCGCTAATGAAACGGGAACATCCGATCAATTTAACGGAATTTTTCTATTTAATTTCCAATATTATCGTGGTCTTTTAAAACACCACTTATCGTAAATATTGATTTTATCCATGCGATAATAATTTCATACAAGAATATCAAACGGAAATTTCATTTCAACGACAGAGTATCGACATTACAAAATAATAAACATACAGTCAAAGGGATTAATATGTTTAAAACTTGGTCTACCGACGATTAATCCAATATATTCACAAATATCAAATAAGTTTCCGAAAATTAAACGAACGAAGAATGGAAAAAACTTGATCGATTTAACCCTTTCGATATTAACGGTGACTAAGTCACCCGCCGACTGACACTGGCTGGGTACTATCACTGATAGTACTGTAGTCACTATAGACTATAGTGACATAGTCATTACTATATAATATTATATATAATACTACAGTCATAATACTATAGACAGGTATTATAGTCACCCGTCAAAATTTCACGCGAAGAATTAATTATTAATACTTTTAAGGCTTTCGCGGCCAAATTAGTAATCAAATGACCTGACTTCCGGGTTGGAGCCGCGTTGAAGATTGGAGTGGATTTACTTCAATCTTCAACGCGGCTCCAACCCGGAAGCCAAGTCATTTAATTAATTATTAGATCATATTTTGTAGTTGGACATTTTTCGATTACCATAACATTTTATTTTTCATGTATTATATGCACTGCAACTTCAATAAAGAATTAATTATTAATATTGCGTCATATTAGAGTGTTAGCATACTCGCGGAAAAGCACTCCGTAGCGAAAGGTTTAATCGCTTAAATTCGGCAAGATATACGTCGAAAATTGTAAAAGAAGCAGCGTTAAAAAATTTCAAGTAAAATTGCAAAAATTCCGAACAAGTCGTTTTACCACCTCGTTACATCTAGCGTTAAATATAACAGATTTATCAGCGGTAGTTCCAGTGTTAAAAATAGCTAAGGAGCTTAAAGGAGAGGAAGACAAAGTACCTGGTGAGGTGTCGGCTGTCTTCGTGAACGGCCATCTCTGAACTCTTAAACTCGTTCAACTCCTTCCTAATGGCAGCCTTGTCCTTAGGAGTTAATCGCGTCCAGGGCTTGTCGGCTCTTCTATCGTAGTCGTGAGCCTGTGTGACCTCGATGTAATCGCTGAACCTAATGATCTACACGAGGAAATAAACGATCGATTGTTGCCTTTTTCTTATCACAATTTCATGGATTCTCGCGAGAAAATATCGAGGTGTTCGAGGATAAAGTGTGGGAACGGGGAAAGGATTTTGGTTTATTTATTCCACTGAGTTGACTTTAATCGAGGGATTTTTCTATTTAATCACCTTCTTTTCTTTGAGTTCCTCGACAGTCGGTCGGAAGCTGAGCTTTCGTATCAGATATCGCTTCTTCTCTTCCTTCTGTTTCTTCTCCTCGGCAGGACTTTGCTCTGGAAGTACATTATAAACCTCCGTAACGTTTCTGATCTCTTTCTTCACGCAATAGGGATATTTTTGGGCGACGGACAACTATTTTTGCTTTTTACGATGGAACAATGAGCTTTGAAAATTCGCAAGTATGCTAAGAAAACGAGAAATAGCGAGAACGTGACGATAAATGTCACTTTAAGATTTATGGATTGTAATCGCTTTTTTTATAAACTTGTTGAATCCGACATCACGAATTCTTACTTTTATCGCCGTTTCACGTGACTAGGTCGTTGACACGCATAATATCGATGTTTTTTTTTTACTTTCGTTCTATTTCTATTAAAGAGAAGCTAAATATTGTTTATCAAAATGCCAGCTAGATTTGTATTGAACCTCAAAAGATTTTCATGTCAGAAAAAAAGAAATTCAAATTTTCTCTTAGCTTTCAAATATACCTGAAATTTCTACGTTATTTTAAAAATACCGTTTATGTTTTATTCCCTTAAAAGTTCTATATTTGCATCAAATAAAATCTACGTTCTTGCGCTTCTGAGTCTCCGCCGAACTTATCGTCAGACCGCGGATGTTTACGCGACCTGAAATTTTTACAGACACAACGAAGAAAATAGAACCTAATCAGAAATACATCTACGAAGCCCCTTACTTCAGATATTTTATACGACATTTCAAATTCTAAATATTCTGTGGACTTACAGAACTTCGAATTCCCCAGAAATACATAAAAATCCGCGGTCTAATCATCGCAATTCTAAGCTACTCATCGACAGAAAAGATTCGAGACAATAGACACATTGTCTCTTCCTGCCGCGAATCTTATTTTCTACAGAGATAAGAGGCGAAGAAAAGGGGTTACAAAAAGGGTAGAATCTGCTTACTTTTCAAGATATTTCGCTCCTCAAGTTCTTCCTGGGTCGGTCGCATGCTCAGCCGCCTGAAACAAGAATGGCACGCGAATCAGTGCAAGTCCATCGGCCAGTTTAATCTGCTTTTTCTGAACGGTGAGAGGTTCAAAGGGTCGAGGGACGTTGCAAAATCTACGGTGCCGCAAACAAGTGATTCACATCGTGCCAAGCACTTCTCTATACGTAACATAATCTCTTCGAAGTCTGCTATTATTCCAGCCATCTTCTTCATCGTGCTTCAACTTTGCGAATCGATATCGACGCCCAACCATTCTGACGAATTTCGTTAAATAAAAGTCCGCGGAATTACGCGCAAAATATCGTGAGTCACGAGCAGGTCTACTACGTGGTATCAAGATTCTTTGGATTGTAGAAACAAATCGCAACGGTATTCTGGGTACTTTCCTAAATATAGGAAGTTACACGGACTTCCATTCGCTCCTCGTTGTTACCTGCGTCAGTGCAGAGTGCATAAATTCCCGTTGATCGTGTAAACGTACCTCGGAAGGCCACAATCCCGATTGCGAATAGTTCTACTTCGCATTTCTGCTGGCCCTGATGTTTGCAGTAGGATAGATTCGCGGGCTTAAGCTCGTTTAAAGGATTCTGAGATTTGAGCATGGAAATGTTTCACTCTAATCACCAATTGTTTTAAGCGTAAGATAGAACTAGGACTCGAATGTATTTCGGGCGGTTAACTAAACAAAACTTAATGACGACGGATGTAACTTGATAATTCGCGCCTCGAAATACCGTAGTTTCGGCAACGTAACCAAGCAAAGACAGACGTGCTTCCGGTTCGAGGGCTGTCTTTTTATGTTCACAGATACAATACAAGTTGCCCCCGCCTTCCGGTGCTTGCACTGTCCCTGTTCTCCACGTGTTGACCAGCTAAATTCTTATTTTCTAAGATAGTGCTCGTACCAGGCGTTTGCTATTGAAGGCAGATGTTCAGGAAGATATCGCTCGTGCGAAAGCGGACTACCTTGTTCGAGCACCATGGTAAAATATTGCATACGTAAGGTTTCATGAATTAAAGAGAAAAAAAGAGAGAAGATAAGTTAACCTTTTGACTACGGCAGACTTTTAAACGTACCGCGCGCTGTATACAGCAGGGTTTCAACTGCAAGGTTTAACGAGAGCAGCTAAATTTTGCGGGCATTTCCGATCAAATATATTAAAATATTTAAAACACTGGGTTTTACAATGTTAAACCAATACAGTTGATGAATATAAATCAATTATAGTTAACCCTTTGCGGACGGAGACTTTTTGAATATTGAAAAGTAATCATTTATTTGGCGATCAGAAATCACCTTCTTATCAGAAAGTCAGAGTGGTAATGTACAGAACTTATAAATTACTATTTTTGTAATTATATTTCAACGATAAACTGTAATCAGCTCCCGAACTACCCTTGTTAGCTATTTTCTCTTAGTAAAGACTTCTTTGCGAAGGCTATATTTGAAGAAAGTTTTCAGGAAACTTAAGAGGGAAGAAAAGAATGAATAATTTCTTCACCTGATGAGCTTGGCACCAATGGCCTCCTTCGTCTCCTGCCTCTCATTGTCCGTCTGCAGCTGAAGGATGTTCCTGTTGATGAGCTCCTGTCTGTCTGGCCTAAGGGCTAGTTTCAAGGACAGCAACTCTTTGCGCGCGATCATGGCTGCCAATCGGCCTGCAGTCATACGAAGGGATTTATTTACATTTATGAACGATATATGCACTCTTCGGCTGTTTCACTTTTGTAGATTCTGGCAATTGAGCAATTTACTAAATTTATATTGGAGGACTTATTATCTCTGTATTAAACGGACTTATACGTTTGTATTCAGTATTCTGGCATCGACAATTGTTAACACGGTGAATGTCGAATGCATTTCAATCTTTTTATTAACCTACAATTTTTTGTAGGTGAATATTTTGTTATTTTTTTTAAGTGAAAGGAACCATTAATATGATTTTTCCGCAGCGTAGTAATATTAAGAAAGTAGGCACATATTTAACAATATTTGGTTTTTTTTACAACAGTTTTTTGACACCGAATATATGGATCAAATCGGTGATCAGTGAAACAGTATCATTATAGAGTAAAAATGTTAAATAATTAGTCAATAATATTATACTTATTTCAATCTGACATATTTATATTAAATATATAACGAAATTTGTCGATTATTGAAAAGTTATCGTTACAAAATAGAGATTTTGAAAGGTTAGTTCCATAAATAAAGTAAATACAGTATTTTATATATTTTAACTGATCATTTTTATGCAAAATACATTGAGAAATTCATGAATATTATTGTTCAAAACTTCCAAGAAATTTCATTTAATTCAGCACCGTTCACCGACGATTCCCACGGCATTCAGCGTGTTAAAATCCATTAATGACACCTATTACCACGAGATATGGTATAATTAAAAGGTATTTCAATTGAAAGTCACACAAAGGAAGCTCAACGTGCTCATTTCTTCTAGCCGTTTCATTTATTCGCAATTTACCATTGAGAATTGGCAAACAGCTGAAGCTGCGACGCAACGGCGGCGTATGTTTGACCGGCTCGATCGACGGGCACGCGATCGACAGTGTCGATGCAGTCCAAATAGACAGCATTGTGTCATCGCTCCGTTAAATTAAATAGTGGCGAAAAACTAATTCTTCCGTGCCGATATTTGTTTCACCGTTTTTTTTTCCGCGACGGACGCTGCTACCTATCAAAGACAGACACCGTTTCAATTTCGTTTTAATTAAATTTCACTCGATAGACTATGTCGTATTTGTTTGTTTTTACAGCACAGCCTTCTGAACGAACGAACATTTCTATTGCAAGAACTACGAATAAAAATTATCGAAGGGTCTTTGAAATTCATTGCGTGAAATTTCCGCGAAGGAACACTCGCGATTCTTGGAGATGCGGAAACATTGATCAACCCTATGCCTTGCAATATCGTACTTGTGATGAGGAAAATGAAATTAACACTGGATCTACTAAGGCAGCCCGAGTGACTTGTTCTGAATTTTTTTGTAAATATTTCTGTAATTTTTAACGCTGTTTTTTTCTCAATTTTCTACGTCTATTCTGAAGTACTGCAAACGGTAAAACCGATCAGGTCTTTTGCCTTCTGCATTTCTTTTTTGTTTATTTATTTGACATTTTTCAATATCTATTTTAATATTCCTTTATTTTTATTTTTAAATATGTTAGATCTCGAGTTAAATACGTCGAATTTTTTTAAAACTTGTCAAATTGGAAAATGTCGTGTAATCATTAAATAAATTGTACGTTGGCACTTTCATTCTGAAGTAGGTTTACACGCTTTGCAACATCACAGAAGAAATTGCAAGACAAAGTGTTAATCCATTGCAATCCCACGTCAAATTGCACTCGATGCTTTCCTTCACGTTATCCTCTCAGATCAATCTCGATTTTAAAATCTACCACAATTATTCACATTTATTTTTAAACATCCTTCGATATTTCCATTAACTTTACTCGTTCAAAACATCGAACGCAACAAAATTTTATCACGTCACCTTCAATCAAATACAATTCTCCCTAATAATTTCGTGCAATTAATTAAAACATTCGTCGATGCCCACGTTAATCGTTATCACTGAAAACAGATTCAATTATACGACGATATTAAGTTTTATTAAATTAACTCGAATCAATCAACAAGAAATTCGTTGAAAAAAAGGGACAACGCCGACCGCAAACGGGGTAAATTTCAATTTCGATCGAATCGAACTTCGATTAACGGAGCTACCGCGCCGCGTAAAATAGTGTTCGCGGAAAGTCGAGGCAAAACAACGGCCAGAAACGTACTGAGCTGCTTGCCAGCTATCTTCGGGGATTAATATAACTTTCGAGGTGTTTGCATGGCCACGCGCGTGTCTACGTGAATAAGTGTACCCCAGCGTGAATATAATTAGTTCGGTCCACGAAAGCCGATTTAAAGTCTTGAGCAATAGAGCAGCGAGTGGAGTCTTTGCCGTTGGTCCTTTAACACCTCAAACTTCCCTCGAAAAGGAACTCGTCGTGCTTGCACGCAGAATAAATTACACTCGACCTATTTGCGCCACGGAATAACTTTGTACTTTGCATAAATTTTGGGAAAAACTGTTCGATATTAACGCTTCATCTACCGGAAGCCTATTAATAGACTTTCTGTTTATCAATACTCATTGGCCGACAGTCTATTTATCTGTTATTACAGATAATAGTAAAATAAAGTTACGCTGCCTCGGAAGAACTGAAATTAAAATCACAGAATGAATATTTCTTCACATTTTAATTTTAATGTTATAGAGCTTTGCAAGTAGATAAAGTGTTAATATCTGCACTATAGAAATCGTGCATGTGGCGTAGTCTTTGAAGCGCGCGTTTAACACTTGTCGTACAAATGACTGGTTCACTGGAACGAAAATTTGTAATTTTTTGTATAATTAGTTAAGGACCGTTCTTTGCGGTGTATCCGGTATTAAATTGACAATCTCCTGCATATCTTTCAGGAAAATATCGTTATTTTATAATCAGACGAATGACCGATTCTGTTAAGAATAAATAGGCGCAAAGTGCCAGTAAAGTTAGAGTTAATAAAATATTTACTTTGCTCGATAGAAGATTTTGAGGGTCAAGGACACTTTGAGATTCAGTTTCTGAGAATTCAGTTTCTATACAGTTTATACCTGCAGTCACTTCCTGCTTCCGATGGGTTGTGAATTTGTGAGGTTTATTTTTATATCGCGGAAGTGACCGTAAATACTCCTAAAGCAGCATTTTATTATTTTCAAGGAATCTTGAAATCTTAATTTTTAATAGCAAGTAAGTCGATAAATTTTGTCTCAAAATTATTAAATCGGTTCAGCAAGAGAATGCAACTACCTGGAAAATTTTAAGAAATTTCTGGCGCGTGAAAAAAGTATGCAATTACGAACAAGTTTTAAAATTTTGGAAATCTTTACGATGCCCTCCGTGTCGTTTTAAATTTCACCCCAGAATCTTCGATCATTAGTTTTTAATGGCAATTAAGTCAATGAACAATGAAATTATTAAGTCAGTTCAGTAAAAGAATCTAATACTGTCCTGTCGACGAAGAATCCAAAAAATTAAAATCTCTTTTTACAAATTTTTTACAAACTTCACGATGCCCTTTCTGTCGCCTTAGATGCCACACCAGAATTGAACTGTGCCGTAAAAAAAAAGCTATATTCTTTCTTCGAGGAAAGAGGTAGCAGAAGTTCGTCGAGAAGATTAATCGGAAGATCGCCGGCGAGCTTTCAATCAAAGCCTCGATGAGAACGATTTTGTCGAGCAATTCGCCACGTTAAGCGAGCAAAAAGAAATACGGCGATGGAGAAATTTCAATTAGAAACGGTGCCTGCTGCAGGTAGGTAGATCTTTCACGTAATTCCTTTCAGCGGAAAGAAAGGAGAAGGAGAATGATAAAAGCGAGCAGTACATTATATTTCTCATTAAGATTCTTAACTTTAAGCTCGTCTTTCGCGGGGAGCTTTTACCGCTTTTGTGAATTATTATTAAAAACTATTTTCATCCTCGCTCCCGCTATTGAGCATCCCACGGAAGAAGCCGTTAAAATCTTAATTGGCTAATTTATTAGTCATCCTACTCATTGAAATACGTGTATCGCGATGGATAAATTGCTTCTACGTTCTTGAAAAATTTTCTTCCTTTTTTTCGAATCAATGGTAAATATAAAACGAGTGTATTAATAGAATTAGCTGACGGATGGAAAATTGGCACGCACTTCTTGCAGCAAAGAAACGTGAAATTTAATACTTTGCACTTGAAATTTTTCTTGGTCGAGGAATATATTTCTTGGCACTGTGAAAATTCCTCACCCCTTTTATCGAGGATTTCAATTTTCTATCGTAATTTATAGTAACTAACAGATCCATTTCAACGAGCTTTAATGATAAATTTTCAAACATTAACAATCGATCAAGTGTATCAAAGAATATTATTAATTATCACAAAATTATTAGTCTTTCTGAATACAAGGTACTTCCTGGCAAATAATACCAACATAAGACAAATTCAATCGTGAGTTTAAATTCGCTTTGATTCAATTACCAAGAACGATTAATCTGGAAAATGTCTTATCTATCAGATGAAGTTATGACAGTTGCAACACATAGTAACAGTAGAGTATACATAATAATAGATATTCCAAGTAATA
The DNA here is from genome assembly GCA_963989415.1 of Cerceris ruficornis. NCBI lineage: Eukaryota > Metazoa > Arthropoda > Insecta > Hymenoptera > Crabronidae > Cerceris > Cerceris ruficornis. Next base: position 10,672,527 of record OZ022523.1, read on the forward strand.
TTATAGACAATTTTCAATTTCAAGTCACCGAAAGAATTAATAATAACTTCAACGGAGTGCTGTAATAGCTGCAAAGTCGAAGACTCGTGCCAATTAGGAGCCAAGAGCTATACCATAATCCAAGTAATTCATGTTCACCCACAAAAAACGTTTTCTTTAACTTCCACATGAAATAATTGACTTAATATCTTATCTACTTTACTAGTTCTTCCCCGATTTAGCTTAAACTCTACGTAAGGTTTCACAACACCCTAATTTCCGTGGGAATAAGTTTGTCCTCGACAAAGAAATTAAGGTAGAGGATTAACCTGTAAACCGGGGGATTAACTTTTGTTCAACTCGTTTCAAAATGGAGACTTTTTTCTTCGCAGTGAAAATTAACCGCAGAGCAATTAACCCCTTCAGACCCGAATTTTTAAATTATAATTTGATATAATTATAATTATAATTTTTAAATATACATCTTAATGGACATATGGTCCTTACGCAAAACTTGTAATGTTAAGGAGATCCTAAGAAATATTTGTATAAAAAAAACTAAGTGAAACTAAGTTTAAACCTATACGTAATAAAATACAGCGCGAAAAGTATTATGTACATTACAATGTGCACAGGGTCCGAAGGGGTTAAGCAATAAAAGAGATTTTTAATATTTTTACGTTGTATACCCTATATTTACATTTCACTGTTTATTCAACTAAATTTCTTTTAAAAATCTAACTAAAAATCCTATTTAACCCATTCACTGCCAGGAAAACTAAGCAACTATTACCTTTGCTTGTTAAAATTTGAGAAGATGACAGAAAGTTTTTAGAACATTGGTTTCATTAATCAAAAATAGAATCTCGGCATTTGTAATGATACGAAGAACATTTTTATTCCAAAATTTCTATACACGCTCGGCCATGATTGTTAACTTATTAATTCAAACTTATAGTGCAGCTACGAGATATCTCGTAGTTGGCAGTCAATGGGTTAACTTGAACAAGAAGAGCGTCACCCATATTTGGGTGACGGAGCCCCCACCGAAGCAAACCCGTCAGTCAGATATGAGTGACGCGGCGACGAACGTGTTAACAGGTTAATTGTATCACTTAAAGCCAAAAAAAATAGAGAAGGAAAGAACAATTACTGAACCAGTACTCACTCTTCTCCTCGGGGTACTCTTCCCTGTAGAGCACCTGTCCATCGCCCGAGTCTCCATCGGCATCCTCTCTTATCACGTACGGCCTCGCGTTCTCCTTGTTCTCCAACGTGCACGGCAATGCCAGGCCGAATCTGACCGGTCGACTGCTGAAACGAATCGCCGTGGAAAACGAGCGACTATTAATTCGATGGCTCTTTCAGCTTCGGAACGCAGGTTGACGCTACTCGAACCAATGTTCTACTCTACTGTTTTAAGTACGAGACGCGTATGGAATGGCTGGGATGATAAAAAGGGGCCGGAATGTATGTACAATGACTTCGTCGCGACGATAACAGAAGCGCGTTGCAGAGAGGCTGCGACCGGGAGATCCGCTGTTATCTATCCGTCGTTCCGTCGCGTTTTCATTACCGCCATCGACGGGGATGGTTCTTTTGATAATTGCTTCTTTGTTGCGGCGGTTTGATGGAAATGTTTGATGCCATTTGAACTTTCCTGCTGTCAGTGTAACAGGGTATTTGTGGGAAGAAGTTGAAGGGGGTGAAATTTAGTGGGGTTGAGGGAATTACCTTGAGGTTGGAGGATATTTTGGTGGAAAAAGTGTAGAATTATTTACAAGTTGCAAATACGAGGACGATGGGAAGTTAGATGGGATAGATATACGTGGAATGCGGCTCGATTGAGGACCGCGGAGGGAATTTTCTCTTATTATCTTTATACCGGAATGTGTGATATCACAGAAACCAATTGACCTTCCATTGATCCGACCGCAGAAACGATTCACCGCCCGACTGTGCTACACATGAATATCGAGGAACTCGAACTGCAAGGGGTTAAAGTTGAATTTTCAAGAACGTTACCTCCTAAAATAAATCCCCTTATCTCACAATTTAAATATACCGCGTTCGAACTCTCCACCGTGCACGAAGGATGATCGTAAATTCCCCGGAACATCCGAATCGACGGTACAGCCTGGAAAATCGTCGTGTCTACGTGTGCAAAAGCGCTATTCCTTTTTCGCCTCATTTTCGCGCGAATAACCCGAACATTCTCGTTGGAATAGCGGCAATAAAACGGCGAGAAAGGGAAACCGAAGTGTCGGACATCACCCGACACCACTTCTCGTGGCATCCACGGATCGACCTTCGACGAAGGTCGGATCTCCGTGTAAAATCGAGAGCCTCTTTCTCCCGTCGATCGATGTTCTTAAGTATTCGTGCTGCTCCTTCAACGTGATACGAGAAAAGAAAATGGAAAGAAGAGGGGCTGGATGGGGTCGACTTGTGAGGCTCAGAGGCGAGATACTTTTCCATGGGTTTCCCTAAGGTTTTCTCATGCTTAAAAAGGTCGAACGTTTACCATGCTCACGGCGATCTTTCACGGCACAAGTTTAACACAGAGACAAAGACAAAGAGAGACGAAGAAGGAGAAGAAGAAGAGGAAGAAGAAGTAGAAGTAGAAAAAGAAGCAGAAGAAGAAGTAGAAGAAGAAGAAAATAAGAATAAATAGAAGAATTAGAAGAAGAATTAGAAGAAGAATTAGAAGAAGAGGTAGAAGAGAGAGAGAGATAAAGAAAGAAATAGTGAGACTAGAACATGGTGGTTCTCTGCGATCAACCGCCGTGGATAAGACAAATATTTATACACGTATATATTTATATATACCATATTGGTTCGCGCATGCTTAGTTAGACCAATGCCCAATTACCATATTCTCATCCTAGGCCTCAACGGTGGCCTTCTGGTTAAGCATAAGAAAAATACGATACTTTACTAATGACTGTGACATGTTAATGAACGTGTGCACCAACAATTAATATACCTTCATAATCGAAGCATCGTTCTCCCTTGCAACTCTTTGGTCGATGCAATTTCGATTCCGTTTCTTTCTTGTTAATCGTATTCACGCCGATTTCAAAGATCGATTAGTAACTCAACGATACCTGTGTTTGTTTAATTTCCTGTCGACGTTGTTCGCGCAAGCTTTTCTATTTCTGTCGAACGTTTCGACTTTTAGTCGAGCTCTCTTCGGTAGATTTCTGTTCCGTGTGCTTTTGGGTAAACGCAGTTCAAGGTTTTGCAGTTCGTTCGTGTTATCGTGCACTTTTGCAACGTTTATACGAGAGCCGGGAATTCTGGTGTTTGCAATACGTTTCCTGCTTTTTGTTTATTACTTATGTTTTATTTTTGAAGATGAAATTGAATTTTTATATTCCACGTCCGCCGTTTATCTGCCCTTTGTGAATTTCTTGTCTACTTTATATGTGATTTTATTCGTAATTGGCGTCGCAACTGTCATTTAACGTTAGAATTACTGCCTTTAAATCTATTTTTTTACATATATTAAATGAACACATTGGAAAAAGAGGAATCAAGATATGAAGAATATGATCAGTAAAGTAATTTATATTTGTAAGATAGGCGTGGAATATGTACGGTATTTTGACTGTCTTGGTAGTTCTAGTGTTAATGTGACAGAAAAGTGGGAACTATTTTGATATTCATTAATAGTAATTATATTTATAAGCAGATGTGAGAACTGACTATTTATAGTACTCTAACATTGCTTCTTATTTTGTCTTTAAAACATCTTCAAACTATTACGAAGATTCTCCGTGAAATTTGGCAGTTCATACAATAGCAAAAATATAAATATTTCCCTGTGTCTGCATTGTTCCCATTAATTCTGCATTTCAACGAAACAGAACGAAAATCATCGAAGAGAACTAACTAAAACAAAACTGAAAAAGCTCAACAGATCGACGAAGAACCGAGCACAAATCATACTCGAGGCGATCAATCAAAAACAGGTTACGTTATAAAACGTTTCATTTTCACCTCTGTGCGGTGAAATCACACCCTTTAAAATTATCTCTCGCTATTAATCATCGGCCGTTTTAACTTAAATTTCAAATCGGCGTTAATAATTTTCTACAATCATCAGAAATTAATTTCCACAACGTCAATAATTCCTATCGCCAAATTCAAATAATTTTACCGAATGAATTTTCAATTCATCGATGAGAAATTTGAAAATTAAAATTCCGACCGTATGTGATATAATATTTGAGGCGTTTGCGAGCTAAATTTTAAGCGAATCTTATCAACTCCTTATCACTGGTGTTCCGTGTGATCGATGTAAATGAGATTCGATGAATTCGAGCCGCACGATTCGTGAGCGTTAAGCCGAGACGCGTTTGCGAAACGAAGAAACGCGAGTCAGCGATGGAATGCCGAAGGAAACCATGAAACGAACGCGATATTGCGTTAGAAGAAATGCCAAGTAGTCGAGAGAAAATGCAGGAATGCGATGCAAGTGCGCCTTAATAGTAACGACGAGAGTAGAAGGTAAAGAACGATGTTCCAGACGGATCGGCCACTTCAGGTTTTATTTCAAGCGTTTTCATTAAAGCTCGCCGCGGATATGTGGAAAGTACTTCGCAGCGAATCGCGGAACTTTTAATCTGGAGCAATTAGAGTTGCGCGGATAAAATTTCCAACGATTGATTCTGTCGCTGCGAAGGGCGTATTTATACGTTTGGATAATTCTGACTTTGATTTACGAAGAGTCATTGAAATTCGTTGATTTTCAAATTACTTTCTGTCGTGGCGGAAAAATTAATAAACGAAAAGATATATCTTGTGAGAAAATGATCGTAAATTTCATAAGTATAATAAATATTGAAATAATTTGTAAATATCATAAATTACAGCCCATTCGTTTCTGCTATTCCTCAAAACTTCGCAGAAATTATTTGGCAAACTTCCGACTGCATTTATTATATTCAGTTTACTTTGCTAATTCGATATAATTCTCTATAAACCGATACTACTGCGGTCCAGCGTTCCAAATCGATTGAATGCTTCGTACCATCAACAGAACCTATCGAAAAGTTACTAAAAACAACATGGAAAAGAACAAATACCGATAACATTATCGTGTCGATGACTCCTGAAGTGACTCCGATTTTCGCAATGAATCTCGCATCGACGAGTTGACGAAAGACTCTCAAATTTTCATTAAAATTGTTTCAATTCGCTATACCACCCTTAAAAAATTTACCCTTAATTTTCCAAGCTTGACAATCCAGTCTTTCATCAACGAACGTATTTGCAAAAATATCTCAAAGGACGTGTCTCCTTGCAATTTCACTAACTTGAAGGAAGCGTGCAACTCCTGACGAAGAGTCAACGGCCTGTTTTCCTGGGTCGGCGTGTTCTGCGGCGTTCCAGGACCACTGCTTCCTGAACCTCTCTTCTTCAGGACACTTTTCAAGGGCACCGCGTGAAATTTAGGCTCCTTCGCGGGAATCTGCTCGACCCTCGATGTGTCGATCGCTGGGTCCGGCTGTGGCACCTTGAAGACATACATGTTGTCGTCTTCCTCTTCCACGTCGATGTCTTCCTCGTCTGCGGACGTACCGTTAAAACTCATTTAACTGGCAATTTTAACGAATACAAGTGTTATCTGGAGAAAAGCAGCAGTAGATTATCTCGCCAGTTGCTTTAACTCTTTGAGGAACGGCGGTATTAAAAGTGTCCCATCTTTTTGATGCATGAAGATACACAGTGGGACATTTTTGTCCCACCTCTAAAATTTATATTATTATACAACTATGTTAATAAATATAAACGTATTTAACTGGCAATTTTAACGTTTAACGAATACAAGTGTTATCTGGAGAAAAGCAGCAGCAGATTATCTCGCCAATTGCTTTAACTCTTTGAGGCACGGCGGGATTAAAAGCGTCGCACCTCTTTGATGCATGCAGATGCTCGGACATTTTTGTCCCACCTCTAAAATTTATATTATTATATAACTTTGTTAATAAATATAAACCAAGTTTATTCAATAAAAAAAATTGTCTGTGCAACATGGGTCATTTTATTTTCTGAAATCCTGTGCCTCAAAGAGTAAATTCGTGGCAGAGTCTGGACACACAAATTTATGCTAATCGTTCGACTTGTGGCAAAGTTCGTGCGGGTATCATTTTATTTATAGAGCTTGTCCGTTCGTATCTGCGAGTTTCATGTCATTTATCGTGGAGTTCGTTTCGTTAGATTTATGCGTTCAATCGGCACGTGGAAATATTGAACAATATTACATTAATACTTAATCTAATACAAGAGATTACTGTTCCTTTGAAATTTATGATCGCTTGTACGTTATATCTGTGTTGTACACGGCATTGTAATTTTATATTACATATTTGACGATAAAACTCGCATTATTTTCAGTGCTGTGCCACGCAAGAAGTCCGCCAAGTTGTAGCACTTAATTTTCGCGCAGACTGATTCACAAGTGGCTGCTATAAATTAACCTCGCGGCGTAACAATGATAAATATCCTACATCAACGGAAACGGGCATTGATATTGACCATGCGAAATTGCCAAGTTGTTTTAAAGAAAATTAATGCTGTCGCAAATTGCAATATCAGCCAATAATGGTCGGATCGATCACCATTAGCATTCAGGCGTTAAACACTGCACTCGAACGCGACTCAAACTATGACTGGATCTCCGAGACGCGCGCTGCGTTATAAATACGCGCTTTAAAGTTTCTACAACGCCGTTCGTATTATTTCGGGCTGTACGTGTTGCGTTAAAAGTACTGTAATATCTTACGGATTGTCTTCAATGCTCGGACACTTTGTTCACGAAAAAAAAACTCATGCGCGCTTCATCATTCATGCTCGAGTTGCAATGACGAGGGTCATGATTCCTCCTTTTTATCTTTTCGTAATTTTTTAGCGTTTCAGTGATACGGTCGGTTTGCTTAGGATTTATAGCTTTAAGTGGATATATGAATTGTGGAGAATATGATATATTAGATGATCATTTAGAGAAAATCTCCTGTAGGTGATGGCTGTTTGAAATTTAACGCTAAAACTACTGGCTTTACGTCAATTAAATTTCTATACGCCGAATAAGTATTTTGGAAGCAGAATAATCGAGAGGTGAGAAAGATGACCAGTTGAAGAATGTTTATTTCATAAGATAGACGTGGAATATTGGCTGTATGGCTTCACTAGTAATTTCGGGAATTTTTTGAAAAATTGGGAAGCGGTCATTTTCATCACCTTGGTAGTTTCAGTGTTAATTATGTAACTACCAGAGATCCAGTCATGGTTACTTTGAACGCGGAATTTGCAAAGAATTTCAAAGGAATTTTTATTTTTTGCCTCAAACTTGAGCCACTATGGCATCTATTGTAATTTCTTTGAGTGCGTGATTTGCGAAGAGCTTTGTAGGAATTTTCAATGTTTGTTGTCACGACTATGACCTCTGCCCTTCGTTCTCTCTACATCGAATTTCTTTGTTCGGAGTTATTACTGTTAAAAATATGTATGTCTGCAATGTATAAATGAAAGTACAGCTCCGCAAACGCGGTAAACAGTTTTTAATGAAAACTAATAAAAAGTGCTTTAACTATCGCACAACTGTTCCAGCGGAAATTAAAACAACCCGCGAGAGCGCGCCTAACAAAGGTTTTAACTTTTAATGAGAGTGCCCCACCGACGATGTTAGTCAATTGAATGAATTATTAATAATATCCGACAACCCGGAAGACTGATGACAATTACATCGATAATCGAGACTTTCATTGAACGATTAATTTTTAACGCCTCAATTACAGACATATCCACGATCAACTTCATAGTTTTGTGCTTTAAAGTTTAATCTTTCATTCCAATTAAATGTTACATAGACTCAGAGAATTGTCACAGAGAAGTTACGAGGAAACCATTCTTATGTTTTTCTTCTGCATTTTTTTCAGTTATGGCAGTCTCACCTAAGTCCTCCTGTTTTAGCTGAATTCCGAATTATTGAGGCCATGATATGTTAAAAAATAATTGAGGAAATGTTTCCAAGAGATGATGAGAAATTTGAATTCGGGCCCACTGACTGCAACTCCGAGCAATTCTTTTTTCTTTGTATTTTCTTGATTTTAACTACTATGGTCATTTTGCCTAAAAGCCACTGTTTTAGGAAAATACCGAATAATTGCGGAAATATTTCCAAAAGATGATAGAAAATTTGAATTCGGGTCTACTGATTTGAACTTCGGGAAATTCTTTTTTTCTTTTGCATTTTCTTGGCTTTAACTACCACGGTCCTTTTGCCTAGAAGCCACTGTTTTGGGGAAATTCCGAACGGCCGAGGCTGCGGTCTCTTAAAAAATAATTGAGCAAATATTTCCAAGAGATGATAGAAAATTTCAATTCGGGTCTACTGATTGCAACTCCGAGCCTGTACCACCATATCCACCATAGAACCTTAGGAAACTATTCTCAACGTGTTCTCGACTGCTTCAAAATCTCCTAAAGTTTGCAGATAGCGTAGTTCGGAAAGCGGATGCATACCTTCGTCCTCGCAATCCGATAAGGGAATCTGTAGCTGTCGTTGTTTGGCCAACAGAGTGGGACTCGGAGAACTAAACATCGGCGGCGGCGGAATCGGACCGATCTCACTCAACGGAATCGGCGGTTCCGGAAGTTCCGACAGCATCAATGTGTTCTGGGGCGGCAGCGGGTAACACATCTCGATTACCTGCTGGTTTTCGCCGCTTTGGTCGAGGACCCCCTTCTCCACTGAAACAAAACGAAGAAAGATATTGGTCAGATAACGTTCAAACAAATTTTTAATTAAAATTTATTATACACTTTCAAAAGATTCTTAGTTTTAAAATTCACGTTAGGTTCAACGGAGTTTCATATTTTGAGTGGTTTAAGCATAATTTAGTTCACTATGAAATTTTTACCTTCTGTTGAAGGTTTGAATTGTATTTTGATTTTTAGATGTTAAGAAAAAAGAATTGCCTTTGAATTCTCTCCTTCTTTTGCATATTTTCGGGGGTAAATCCTTGCGCAACTTAGTTCCATAGGCTTTTATCATTGCGACTATTATCATCGCGTTTTAAATATTCTCTAAAAGTTATTGATATTTAATAATAAACAGTGTTACAGCCACCTTGTCTTTCTACATTTTTAAGTTTAACGTATATGGTCATTTTAATGAACGCCAATAATTTAGGGGTGGGGTGTATTATTAATGCACAAACTACCAGCAAAGGCTTAATTATGTTCACTAAAACATACAAGCTAATGCATCCAATAAAAAACTACAATATATTTGAACCAAGACACTATTACTATTGTATCGGTGCTTTTATTCTCTGACTTATTTCTTCCAGCTCACTGCACCATTATATCTACAAAGTAAAAGTACGACTACAGCATGTTCATTGAATGAAGTCCGGGCAGACTTCACGATAAAACTTTCCGCATAGTAGAAAAATTCTTCAAAATTTTCACAGGAGAGAACGTATCAAACAGTTCTGAAATGCCCGCAGAAAATCGAGGTGAGTTACATAGTTGAAATATTTTCTCATACCCGGTTCTCTTCAATTTCGCGAATTTTCTCGCGTGCAAATAGCGCGGTAATAACAACGACATTAGCCAGGCTGATCAATAATTGGACATACAGCAGTAGGAGGAAATTTATCATTGCACTAATCCCAAGCATGAAATTGTAATTATTGATTAATATTGCCCGGTAACACGCGATAAAATTAAACTCCCAATAATCAAATGGATAATGTTAACACCTTGCCGGTAGTTGCTGGAGAACAACAGTCTTGCGCTCGAGATTGCGGTGTTATCTGATTTTATATTAACAAAATGTTCGTTGTAATGTTACCAGAGATATAATAAACTATTACTTTAATAAAAGAAAAAATAAATGTCCTTTATAACTCTTTCTTTCTACGCTGAAATTTCGCACGATTCGCGGAGCACAGTAGTTAGCACTTCATCTACCGGAAGCCTATTAATTTCTGTTTATTTCTTGCTTTCTGTTTATCAATACTCATTGGCCGACTGTCTATTAATCTGTTATTACAGATGATAATAAAATAAAGTTACGCTGCCTCGGAACAACTGAAATTAAAACGTCATAATGAGTTTTTCTTAACATTTTAATTTTAATGTTACAGAGCTTTGCAAGTAGGTTCATAATGTTCAGAAAAATGAGTGGTAGATAAAGTGTTAATAAACCCATTAGGATTACAAATAATTGTGTAAAGAAATAAAAAAGAAATACGTTGAATTAATACAATCTTCCCAAGAACATGGACGAATTCCTCTTTAACTAGGAGCACTAAATAAAAGGCATATGTCTCAGAGTATTTACCGACTTTTCAGTTCTCTCATGACGTATTAACTCGTCAGAAATCCGGTAGTATATTAATAAGATCTGTTTCTCACCGGGAGCGTAATATCGGTGGAAAGGATGTTATTCGTAGTGTGCGAAATCGTACGAGAGAAAACTCCGCACGAGATGTAAGCGTGCCAATTCTTTTGGGAAATATGATTCATCGGGTAGTATAGTCCGGTGGAAACCTTGGCAAGTGTGCATTGCTGACACTCGTATCCGTGACGAATTACGAAATTTCGCCCAAACCTTTTTTCTTTCACGGCTACGAATTCCCTCGCTGCTTCTATTTCGCGCTGTTCATTAATTGCGCTTCGCAAAGCTTTTTTTTATCGTTAATTGATAGGGAATGTGCTCGGCGTAAAATATAGTATGACAAATAATACGTACTGCACGCAATTAATATTACAGTGTATAAAAATGTCGTGGTATAAAATTGCATCGATGGTATAAATAACATTTCTGCATTTATCCCAGCGATAAATTAAGAAACGCGAGTGAAAATACGTATATTTATATTTTTCGGCTATACGTTTTTCCCGTGGCCTGCGAAATTGCATTCGCGTTAGTTCCGCGCTTTTTTTTTAATGAAATTTCAAATAAACCTCGATTCACGATGGAGTTCTCTGAATATCGGGAATTTCCAATATCGAAAATTCGAGAATCATTTTCCGCCGATCGAAGATCGTGAAACTCATTGAGTGGTTTGAAAATGATCGCAAATTATTTGGGTCTCTTGATAATATACACGATGAAGTGTAATTGCAAATTTACTTTTTCCAATGATAACGAGATTAAATGGCAATTACGTTAAGTTACACTAATCGAAGGGAATCTAGAAAATTAATTTGAGAATTTAAACCCTGCGAAGGAAACTCCCAATGAAAAGTAACTCGGCACTGTAATTCCATTTTCCGAGGTTCAAAAGGAAAAAGATCCGAGCGGTGAGAAGAATAATTTTTCACGAGGAAAAAGATTCGATCGGCGAAGGCGTAAAAAGCAGAGAATGGCGACGACGACGAAGCGGAAGTTCCGGTGTGATTAAAGAAGAGCTCAATCGAACAGCCTCGAAATTCTGCGACGAATGAGAAAAGAAGAATGGGAAAAGTGACGACGAAAATCCATTATAGACTTGTTTTCGCGGCGACGTCTTCGGCGTTGCCTTTTAACGGCAAACTGTCAAAAACTTTGGAAACTTTCGAACGAATACTCGAGACGAATGTTCCACGCTCCATAGAATGTTACAACAGCAGAGAAGATTACTTAAATTAATTACCTTACGATTTTTCCACTGGACTTCAATTTTTCCGCGATTTTTCCACGCATCTCAGTAGGAACTTTTGCTTCTCCTTCCTCCTTATTTATTTAGCGGAGTAATTAAAACTCTTTCGTGCAAGCAACGCGAGATTGTAATATTCCAATGTGACGATAAAATCGTTATTTAATCAGAAGAAAACATTGAATAATTTCGTTGTTTCTACGTTATGACAAATTTCACCCATTTCTCCAATCAAACGTTCTCCAAAGTTATCGCTTCTTCGTTGTTGTTTATGCAACGAAACGGATCTTGAAATTTGTAGAGATTTCCAATTAGGACGAATGACCGATTAAAACGGTATTGCGATGAGCGTACCGAAATAAACAGCAGATACGATAAAAATTGACGACTTTCCGTCTTAAAGTGCTGTCGTAAGACTGCTGATTTTCGGCAACGACACTCAGGAAATATTACGCTCACGTACAATCGCATACGTGACTCATGGACGTTCATTTGGCAGTGGAACAGTTTCACAAATGTCAACAGTTGACATGCTGACATTGTATCATTGCTTAAAACTATTCATTACGTTTGCATAATTTTTTTACGTTTTTGTAGATACAATTTGTATCTACACGCAGGATCATTTCAAAAGCATTGATCTCGATGGATCTTTGCGTAGTAATCATTTACGTAATTTCTATTTGTCATTTAAGGGGTTAAATCTACCCTCAAAGTGTTACAGGCACTTGCAATTTTCTGCAGGTGCTCAAACTACATTTTTTATGCTATAATATGCGGAAGAAAGGTTTCAGAAAAATAAAGAATGCCCGTCAAAGCTTGTACATTCTTAAATTCCATTTCGCCAGGTTTGCAATCTACATGTACCTCTTAGATTTGCATTTTTTACACGAATTAAAATTCGCTACAATTCTAAAGTTATATGTACACAGAACTCTAGAAACCTAGAGTCTAAAAGGAGCCGTAGGTACTAGCCCTAAGGCTGAAACATCGTCTCAACCTTAAACTTTAATTTCACCCTCTTAAATCCTCTGCGACCATCGACAGTTCTACAAATGGCAAAACAAATTTGCATTCACGGTTCAGCGAAAACTATTAACCCTTTGCGCTCCTTTGTCGCCGCTGTGGCGACATTGTAAGGTAATTTGAAAACTCCTGAAAACATTGCTGGTACGCGGAGTTGCTGATTGCCCTAGTCAAAATGATTCAGAGTGCAAAAGGTCAACACTAACCGTACAATACGCGGTCAAACGACCGGATGAACGTAATGAATGCACAATTTTTTGTATTATTGAGTAAAAACTGTTTTTTACGTTGCCACCTGTATTAAGTCGACACTCTCCTGCATTTCTCTGAGAGTCATTATCGTTAGTTCATAACCGATCAAAAGCTCACGGTAAGAATGAGTATCCACAAAGTATCGGCACGGTTAGTGTTAAATCAAACCGCACCGCAAAAAATCGCCCCCGTCCGCTACCCTTCCAATTCCCATCCCCATATTTTAACCCACCCGAACGAGCGCCGATCGTATCGACAGATAACGACAACCTCGCGAAAGTGTCGCTCTCAGTTCCATTTCCCTTCGACATCGCCGATCTAAATCGAGCCCTTCTCTGATCGCCGGAAATCTCCTCTCTTATACGTTCGATTCGATCGAGAATTGTACTCACTGTCGAACAAGATCAGCCTCCTGGCTACCACCCTGGATTCGAGGGTGTTCGGCCTACTCGGCTTTTGCTGGTCCCCTGAATTCGGGGGTGCGCCTGAAACCGGCAGGCTACCGGTCGTAGCCGTGCCTTGATTCGGCTGCGGCTCACCGCCGCTTGGCGATACCGCGCCATTTGCACTCTGTTCAGTCTTTTCCTTCTTCGGCTCTGCAACAGAAAAGAAATTTCGAGGCTGTCAGAGGCGTGACGGGCCAAACGAAATGCTAGACCGATGGTTAAACCCTCGAGGATAAGCGGTGCGCTTTGAAGATCGGCGACGAGGTTGGAATACGCCGCGTGTCTGAGATATCGAGTGAACGAACGAGATAATTCATTGCTTTATTTGTCGGTGATTTTTGATCGGTATGAACGTGCCAAGTAGCTGTTTTGTTTGTTGGGCGATGTCTGGTTGGAGCACAGTTTTAAAAAATAGGGATTTAGTGGGTAAACAGGTGGTGATTAACCCCTTACCCTATGAATTCTTCTGTGCCTGGCTTCGCAATAAATGAAAATTTAATTGCTAAAATAAAAATTTGTCTGTGGTTCCTGATATGTTTTAGAACTTGACGGAATACTAATCCTTTGAACTCCGACTGATTTTTACTATGAGCTACCAGCTACTCCAGGAATATTAACAATTGTGCGAGTGCACATCTGTAGAAAATTGAAAATCTTGCTTTGTCATGAAAATAGAAGCGTATACATTTTAAAATTATGTTTTACAATATAAAAAATATAAAAAAAACACCGGATTTACCTGACAATGGAATTGTCAGCTTCTATTACAATGTCCCCGCTGGAGTGCTTCTATTACAATGTCCACAACGGAGTGCAAAGGGTTAATAACGTAGAAATAATTGTGTCGTGTAGTGTTCCACTGACATTTTCAATTTCATAATTTTCGAGAAGCTTCAAAATTTCCTGTTCCATCTAGCGCATCACGAGTGCCACTCGTGATTGTAGTGCAAGGGGTTAAAGGTAAAGTTGCCTAGGCAAAAGCCGGAGCTTTGGCAATCTTAAGGGAGATACAAAAGCAGCGAGCTGAAAGAAGTGTCTTTGCGTGGTTATGCTGCTGAAAAGACACATTGCTTGTGGCGTGATTTGTATCTTGATTATCACACTATATTGTTCTTGTTATATTAAAGCTATTATTTATTGTATCCGCTCGGAATATCCGTTCATTTGAATACGTTCTTACTTGAACACATTTGTGACGCAAAGTTGAAAGATTGTTTAATCGTTTAATTTTGTATAGAAGTTAACTTTAGGAACGGCTATAGGTGTCATTATCTACCCCTGGACGACTGTAGTCGTTAGCATCGATGGGTTAATGATACTTGGTAACTGATACGTGAGATCGTTAATTATTTATCAATTTCTGAACACCAAGTTTTAAGTTTTTGGGGTGTTTCAAAAGTAAATAATTTTGTTATGTATAAGGATAAGATGGAGTTGTAGAACGTAGCTTATTTCTTGATCTTTTGCTTCTAACATAGTTCGGGAATACTTTGTGGAGTTTATTAACTGACATTATTTTGATAGAGTTAACTAAGTGACTGTATTTATGTAACTTGGAATGAGTAGCAATAAAAATATGAATCGACTGTAATGTTCATTCAAGGCATATTTGAATTTATATCAATATTTTTTATTGATCTACTGAGTTAAAAATGGAAATTTCTTTAAACTGTAGAAACAAACCAGTATCTTTTGAAGGATTCCGCGATTACTGTCATAATGTTTTCATATTTTAAAATTCTTTATTTAACGGGCACGTGGAACAAAAATAAGTCAGTTTCCGGTCGAGTTCAGAAAAGTCGCAACGTAAGTCGAGTGGGCAGATATACACGATATTTTTTTCAATGTTTTCGGCTGTGAGACGTCAATGCAAGTTTCCTAGAAATTTCTAGGCAATCTCAGAATTTTGTCTTTAATACCGAGTCGCATAATTCGCAAAATTTCCTGGATTCAATCGAAGTAAAATGCACTTTTTAACCGTGCAACAAATACGACGAATCTCGGAAAACAAAATTTGTATTTCAGAAACACTCTGTACGAGGCAAATAACGGTCATTTTTTTTTTTCGTATCAAGATTATAATCCGGAAAGTGTTCGCCATAGGATTATATGGGTCCATCGACTGTGGCGATGGCTTTCGTTGAACGCATACATAGACCCGTTCCCGAAGGATTAATTTTGTCGCGATGCATGGAGAATTTCACCGTGAATATTCGAGAGAAAAAATTGCATGTTTTACATTCTACAATTAAGTTCGAAGGTGACATTAATTGGATAGAATGGAAAGGGAGCAAATGAATTTTTGAAATTCCATAATCGTCGTGTCCTCTTTGGCTTTTTTTAAAGCAGAATGTTTTCGGAGGAGTTCAGAGAAAAGTCACGTTAAATCGGAAAATTTATCGTGCAGATTTTCCAGCTTGTATTTCGTCGATATTTTAACGCATTCTTGTTCTCCAAACGCGATAATTTACATACGGTTTATATTAGCGAAATGTTGCGAAAATTTCACACTGCGGGTAATAAAAGAGGATAGCGGTTTTTGCAGTAACGGCAAATAATCCGTCGTGTTACAGATTTTCGTATTTAATAATTTATATATCCCTCATTGCGCGATATGGATAAGAGAAGCAACAAGAAAATATAGTAATTTTAATAAAGGTTCTGTCCGTTGTTTTTATTCGCGGAAAGCAGTGTGCAAATTAAAATTCACTGTGCACCCTAGGAAGTACAATTTATACCAATAAATAACACATTTTTACCGAATAATTTTTCTATTACGATTAATGACAAAGAATGTTTATTCTAAAAAATTTTATCAATTTCTGCACCTATTTCTTTACGTACATCCATATATTTAGATATTATTAATCTGTATTAATTAATTTTTAAAATTATTCGTATTCCCGTTGTCTTCTTTAAAGTATCGTTCATTGGTTACTAATTCAGTGTTTGATTCAGAAATGTGGACGAAATTTTTATTACGGAGTGTCTATGGAATCCAAAATTGACTGAAAAATTGCACGTAAATGTCACGGTATAAAATAATGGCAATTCGTCTGCACGGATATCCGCATTCAGGAAATTCATACGAACAAATGAATATATTGTACGCGCCAAAAGTTGAAATAAAAATTAACCGTAGCAATAAACGAGTTCACTGCCAACTATAACGCGATCTATTTACACGTGGCATGGCCACAAATTACAAAAAATAAATTTTCCTCCGGAATATTCGTCCGTAACCGTATGAAATATTTGTCAAAAACGCCATCGGCTTAATAAAAATAAATGGTGATATTCGTGCTCGCGAAATTGAAGAACGTTCCGTCAAATATCCAACTTTCGATTTTGGGTCGTAACATTCGGCAAAAATATGATTCCCCAAATATCAATAAGCGATGCGAAAACGTTGTAAATTACCGGTTGAAACGTGTATTGGTTTTACGAACGTCGGCATTTCCCCTAAAAAAAGCAAGGCGCGCGATAAATCAGAAAAGGGGAAACGCATTTTGCGAGACCATCGAATGAAAAAGTTTGCCGATTCTACGATGAAATGGCGCACATGGATGCAGATAAATCCGCGAGGATTCTCTATTATTCAGTTCGACGACCGGTGTCCTACGTAATCGGCTGGCGCCGTTTTTTATCATTTACTCGAACGTGGTAAAAAAACGGAGAGGCAGAAATCGCGAAATTCCACGGAACGATCGTCACCGATCGACCAGCTGTTACGCGTAGAGTTTATATTTAGTTTCGTGTCAGAAACTTCGCAATAACGACGTCACGAGGAACAATAAATTTCCACGACGATCTGCGTTCTCTA
This sequence comes from Cerceris ruficornis, assembly GCA_963989415.1. NCBI lineage: Eukaryota > Metazoa > Arthropoda > Insecta > Hymenoptera > Crabronidae > Cerceris > Cerceris ruficornis. The sequence goes on from OZ022523.1 coordinate 10,689,710, forward strand.
CTCTTTCCTTCGTTTATCCGAAGAAAAAAAAAACAAAGAGAAAGAGAGAAGGAAAGTCGCGTTTATTCAACCATCGTCGAACGTTTTAGCGTGTTTCATAATAGAAACGCATTGTCTCGTTGTGTCACGATATTCCGCGAATATTGCATGAACGTCTCATTTAATTCTAATATCTCGCTGCAGAGACAACAGCTACGAATTACGGACAAATTAATGCGAAAATGATTTTTCTTGGCTTTTATTTGCCAAAACCCGTTGATCCGAATCCTCGGCAGGATAATTAGAGTGACCCGTGCAACTCGAAAAATTCGTCAAAAATTCAAATTAACGGCGACTCGTTGACATTTGTTGGACAGCTGTATCTGCCGTTCATTCTTTTTTTTTTCAAGAGTAAAGTGACCTTGACATTACGCAAAACGATTCGAGACGACGAAGACCGGTCAACGGTGAATTGATTGGACACCCAGGCTGAATATATTTTCTCGCTGTTGGCGCGAATCGCCGATTTCACCGGGAATTTCATTCGCGAATAGTTAATAAAGATGTCGAAGGGTTCTTTGCGGATAATTAAGAGATTTGCTATGCTTTTTTACATTATACTGATATACATTTTAATATTTTCTAATGACTTTTAAAGATTTAGAGATGGGGGCTTAATTGTCGGATATTGCAATTTTAATTGCTATTCAAGATAACGAAATAAGGCTGGAATTCTACGTGTTAAAGCACCGCCACAAGTTCTAAGACGCTTTAACACAAAAAATACCCAGGCGATCAAAATGACCGGTAGCAATTTTTTCGAAAAATTCCCCAAATTGATAGAGAAGTCACGCAGTAAATATTCCACTTCTATCTTCCAAAACCTAAATTACTTAATTAATTATCTTTTTCATCTCTTGCTGTCCCTTATTCAAAGGTATTTATTCACTATACTTAATTATAATCCATACGACGCCGGTAGTTTAAGTGTTAACACTAGAACTACCAAACCAGTCAAAATGACTGGTGCACAATTTTTTCCAAAAATTCTCCAAGATTATACGACAGTCATAGAATAGATATTCTAGGTCCATCTCATAAAACATAAATTACCGAATCGATCATAATTTCCACCTCTGAATTCCCCTTTTTTCAAAGTAGTCATTTAATATATTTAAATATAACAGATTTACCGCCGGTAGTTCTAGTGTTAAAGTCTCGTTTGTAATCAAGTACCGTGCAACAGAGTATCAATCAGGACGAAAACGAATGGTAATTAAAGATCGTGGTTGGCCGGACTAGTTTGTCGAAGTTGCCTGAAACAAATTGGAGCTCGGTAGATGGGGATGGAAATGAAACATCGAAATCCAGCGTGGCTCGTGATGTAAAACGAGATTCGCGTGTCCGTGAATGGCGTGACTCGTTCTTCTAGCGTTTGACGGATCTTTCTACGTCGCGGAGTTCGTCGACGTCGATTTGGAACGGAGCCAATGGAATTCCGAAAGCTGCCCGATCGTCGAGGCGATACTAATAACGTCGATAACGTGTAGAAAGATCGAAGGTCACCGAAGACGGGACGAGCTTCACGCGTGCCTTTCAAAAACGGAAATGAACCGACGGAAAACACGCTCGAGAAACTTTCGGCGAGCTTATTATCAAGCGTAATGACGCTCAAAGAGGTCACGTTTTATCGCTTACGAGGGTGGCTTTGAAATTACGTAGATAATCTGCATTTTTTTGCCAGAAAGTTAGAACGGCGTAAAGATCGGTGTAGATATAAATAAAGGAGTTATTTGGGAAAACAACAGGGCTATTAACTCGTCGGCGCTTTATGTCTGTGATAGGGAAGCTTGTAAAAAAAAATTTCCGCGTGATTGCGAAATTTTATGAGATTTTCCAGCGTTCCGTTGGAGAGATTAAAGTGCAAGGTTGAAAAAATGTTTCAGCTTGCTTATTAAGTAATTTATGGTATGAATAACTAATGTAATAAAATTTTCAAAATACGATTCACATAATATGAGGTGAAATTATTTTTACGTTTCGCGGTTTTAAATAATGGATGAATCCGAATTTGGCACATTTAGCAGCGAAAATGTTTATGAAATATTTAATCGCCTCGATGCAATTTTTATGTGGGCGAAGAAAAATTTGAATTTTGATAATTCTGTAATTTTTACGTAATTGCATCCAATGCATTTTTGCAATACTCGCTGAACCGAATGCACGAGATATTTTCAATTTCAAATATCCACCAGCGGCAATGAATTCGAAGATTTTTGTAAAACACGCATCTACCTGCCCGCTTTTATTTTTCAGCGCTCGAAATTGCATCGTCGGACGATGAAACAGGATCGATAACACCCGCACAGGAGTGTTACGTGGAAATTCTGCAGATTCATCGACTAGCACACGGCTAGCAAGAAAGAAAAATCGCACTCCATACATAATATCTGCGTTAAAGTACTCGCAGAATATCTTTCCCGAGAGTCATCTTCTTTTCATGGGCCGCAGCTGCACGCGCTATTTTTCGCGAAACCGCAAAGACATAAAACACGAGAGACATAAAAACGGTAGATGGAAAAATCGTGCAGTCTCAACGGGGTAGTCATTGCATACAAATCATAAGGGGAAAATTGACAGACAACGAGCAATTATGACAAAAACTTGACAATAATTTCGTGCAATAAACCGTTCGATTCAAACTACCGTACTCTTTTCACAATGAGCCTTAACAATGCCATTGACCCTTTACTGGCCATTACTTCTCACCGACTTACATTTACAACGTTCTTCTCATCGCAGACACTAAAAGCAACTACGATTCTACGAGACTGCAGTTCTCCTATCGCGTAGAAAAACACGCGATAAACGTTCGCAATTTTCTACAGCCACATCAGCCCCAGTCTGTTCACCATCTTTCTCCAAACTTTTCTCACCGTCGAAAGAATCGTCATTTCTCCGGAATTTCATTCGTCTCTTCCAAAATTCTCGTTTCTTTGCGTTATAACTTTTCCATGAGGTTTTCCGATCGACAAATTTCACAATTATCTCTCCTCTGTCTACTTGCCTCGCCAGCTGATGTCGACGATTCGGCCCATCGGGATTCAACGTTGTGATTGTCTGTCGGACGAACGTCGTTCTGCCGTGTCAGAATGCTTAGTCGAAACTATTAGAAACTAGAAACCAGCCACGGTTTAAAATAGATTGGAAACACCGCCGGGAAGGAGGGTGTATTGCGCGACGTCGACGACGACGAAGAAGAAGAAGAATAAGAGGAGAAGCACAGCAACGATGATGACCTTCCACCGATGAAACTGTCGTTACCCTAAATTCTTGATATTTCCACAGGCGCCGGGCATTATTTCATGGTTGATTCGTTGAATTTATCGAGGTAGTCTGGCCCCGTTTAATCGAGGGCTGTGCTTCATCGAAGGACGATTGTTGAATGTCGTTCGTTTTTCTGTTTCATATTTCCTCCTTGCGCTGTATTTCTGCGCGCTACGGCTCTACCGATTATGCCGGAGTTCTTACGTGTGTTATTATTAATTCATTTTATGATAGAATACGAGAGAAGATGCAGAGATTTAGCTGGGTGTCGTTGAACATTGACTGATCATCGCTGACACGCTCGCGAGACTGAAGTATCGTCGGTTGACGGGATGTAACGAGAGTATTATTAGATTGTATATTTGATTTTATTTTTATCCATAGCTCCATCTACGGGAAGTATCGCGCCAAGTTATTTGGACTTATGTAAGCACAATGATTTACGGCCGCGTGTTTCGCCTGTCGAGACTTTGATGGCCGATGTGCAGAATTTTAGGGAAGTTCTTGGTAACTTTTGTGTGTCCAAAGTTTTCATGTGAGTGTCAAGCATTTTGATGCGGCGAGAAGGTGAATTTATTAACGTAGTTACGTAGTGCTTCATATTTCTTACCCTACTAATTCAGAAATTTGATTTGTAAAATAATTTGGGATGTATTATATGCAATTAGAGTTTGTTGTATTTTGTTTTGCAAAATAATTTGGAATGAATTATATGCGATTACAGTTTGTTGTATTTTGATTTCTAAATAATTTGGGATGTATTATATGCGATTAGAGTTTGTTGTCTTTTCATTTTTAAAGTAATCTGGGATGTATTATATGCGATTAGAGTTTGGTGTATTTTGATTTGTAAAATAATTTGGGATGTAGGTATTATATGCGATTAGAGTTTGTTGTATTTTAATCTGTAAAATAATTTGGGATGTATTATATACGATTAGAGTTTGTTGTATTTTCGGATCTTATCTATCTTTTGGTCCTGTTTGCTGCAGAAAATTTTCCACTTACTTTTAGTGGCCCTATTTATTTTTTCATTCATCGCTATGTTCGTTCGATGCCGTACAAATATAGATTTTAGTGTCCATTTCGACATCGTTAAAACACCATCATCTCGTTTAAAATGTCTTCCCCTTCACAAATGTTCATACAATTCTCTTCGAAGTACATAAAAAATCCAAGTCAAAGTTCACTTCGACGATGTACTACTTTGCAATAATTAACACTAGATTTACCATCATTAAATCGACTATTATTAAACATAATAAACAAGTACGTTAAAACGAGGCCGCTCAAGCGCCGAAGAAGATGATCATTTAAATAATTCTCGTTTTATAAAACACCACTGCTTCTCTAAAAATTTGACAAATCTTTATAACAAAAAGTAATAACTCATCAATTTGACGAGTTCGATACTGTGTTAATCCAACGTGCATCATGCCCATGCAAATTCTACATCTAACGTACGTGCACATGCAAGCGAGCTCGAATTTGCGAGAAAAATATTCGAAGCGATCGTGCAAATTGCAATTAACAATCCCTCGTAGCCCGGCGAGACGTGGTCTCGCAATAGGCTTTCATATCGCCGTTGCATCCACCGGCCGTTTTCTGTGCCAAGTGCAGAAACGTGCATAAGCCTCAAGTGCATCGAAGTTCACTCACGCATCGCACGCATCTCTCTCCTCTCCGATATAGCGCGTGCCAAGAGCGTGTATTCACTTGGAATGCATCTAGAGCCGTGTTTCGTCTTTACAAATTGGCCAGTGCAGAACTATGAATAGCGCGATTCTCCGTGCCCTTGGCAACATTCTCGTTACGCGGCATTACGTTTCAGGAATTTCGATTACGGAAGGTTCATCGGATCGAGTTCACAGCGAAAGGAAAAACTCCGTTGTTGCGCAACGATGGGGTTTGAAATTCGTACGGGGGTTTAATCTCGTCGATGGAAATTGGTGGAATTGTTTTTGCAGCTGTGCAGATTGCAACGAGCGATCGTCCTTGTTATCGATATCTTGCTTTTATCGTGCTAAATTTTGTTTATGGGACAATGAGAATTTTGGATTTCAATGATTCTTTTACATCTCTATGGTACTGATATTGTAATGAATTTTGTAGCCACTGGTGTAAGGACTACGGAATAATTACTTCTTACGATTTTTTGGGTATAGTTAATAATTCAATAATATTTAATAATTAAAGATTGTGATCGAAGTGATACGACTTACAAGTGAACAGAACTGTTTGTTTGAAGGACTAATAGAAGTTTTATGATAATTAGAATAACCGTGTATTTTATTTATACTGTCTGCTTTCTATAAGAGATAAAACCTGCCCTTCAATTTGTATCGATGATTTCACGGTCTACAGTACGATTTTTCAACTATAAATAGAAGAAACTAATTATACACTAGATTGCGAAACCGCCACTCTAAACCGAAGGGCAAATCTTATACAAAAATGCTTAAGATTACAAAACTTCTCCTATCAGCCATTTAAAACATAAACCACCCGGTAATTAATGGCAATGGAATTATGATAAAACTTATCTCGTTCCACCTGTACCACGTATCTCTTCAATTCCGACCTTAAAAATCCCAGAATCGCATACCAGCCGCCTCAAAGACTAGCTTTAAAAATATCCTCGCCGTCGGAAAGTCGGAACTTCAAAAGATTTGCCTGTCAATGGTACAAGAAAACAGACATAAAACTGACATACCGGACGTACATAAGCTCATGAACAGAAGTCGACGGCGTTTATCGCCCCGAAATTATCGTGACGCCCTCGTCAAGGTATTTGCGTATCCCTCTTCGTCGTCTTCATCGAGGCCGTGACATCATCGTTCCTTCTCCCCGTACGAGAAGCTTCGAACTCTTCCTAAATGGCCGTCATCGAATCGCCGATTAGTCATCGTTGTTACGTACGTATCCATCGTGCATTTTCACCGATTCGACGTATTTCTTGGCAGAACGAAAGCGAGGGACGAGGAAACGACAACATTCTCCATCGTCGATTCATCAGACACGTGTATTATGGATCGAAGTCCGCACGGATGCCGATCCGTCTTTCCGAGACACGCGAGAAATTGGAATCAGAGTCGTGGTCGTGTTACTTCACGTAGTTTACGAGGAAGGTAATCGAATCCGAGGGAAATCGATTTCTTTCGTGACGATGGAATACCGAATGCGATGAAGGAACGGGAATTTCCGTGTTCTTTAACCTTTTGCCTTCAGGGCTTGTCACGTGGAGAAGTTTATGGGGGTTGCACGAAATTGGTCGAACGGTTAAAGCTGAAGTCTGTATGCACGATTTGAAAGATTATGATTAGAGTAATTTATAATTGCCTTACTATAAGCATCGATCGATTGTTTCCACGGAGCACGATCGCGGTGTTGACACTGAAACTATAGTGAGAGACCAGAAACAAGGCACTTGAGAGGTAATTTGCTCTGATTCGCCCGACGGATAGAGACATCCCTCTCCCTCACGCATTTTCCATTTTGACGCGCTATTGGCCGAGAGAACCGCATTTTCTCATTGCGTCGTCATGGGAACGACGAAAGGAGTGTTTTATTTTCGGTTGTCATTCGTCGATCTCAGGTTTCCAGGACCGACATGGCGGGGATAGGCGGTGCGAGAGCAATTTCCCCTTTCGCCCCAAGGGCCTTGTTTCTGGCCCCTCACTATATCAAGACTCTCATTTTTTTCGAAATATTCCCTAAATTGATAGGAGACCAGTAAATATTCCTCTTCTATTTTATATAACCTAAATTACTTGGTTGATCTTCATTTTCATCTGTTCATTTTTGTTTATAGAAGTATTTATTCGGTATATTTAAATATAATAGACATAACGCCGTCAGTTCTAGTGTTAAGCTTGCACGTCGAAAAAAATACCGTGTTTCACTGTTATCGATAAAAAAGCGCAATCGCGCTGCTTGGCACTTTTATACGAGATTCTACCACCGTGCGTCAGGATTCAAACGATTAAACGTTTTTAAAATATACGTTAAATTTAAAGTTGTAAAAGCTATTAATACACAGTTTTTTGATATCATTAATTACAATATTTCTACCATTATTAAAACTGTTGGTACTATACTGAGTCCATTATAAATCTATGCAACTTTGCAAGGAAACGTTTCTTTACGATAATTTTGAATTTTGAGGATGTATACACATGTTAAGGAGATAACATTTTTTGTTGACGATATCATTTGGAAGAAAAGTTTTGTAGTTATACTGACAAATTATATCTAAATTCTACGTTATTTATCGAGTAACCATTGCCGGCAGAATCTCCGTCGGAAGTTTCGCAAACAGCAAAAATCACGGCAGCAGTTCACCATTGGATTTTCACGACGAAAATCCCACGGAATTTCAAAATGTCACGAAAAAAGTCGATAAAACGGGAGAACGTCTCTCGCATGAAAACGCGACAATGGGTGGAACGTATCGATCCCTAGCCCTCGACGAGTTTTATCCAAACGATAATACTAAATTGCAGATTCGCATCGTCGAGCTAGCAACGCGTGCAATAAAGGCCAGCGTTATCTGGAAGCAGCATTGTTTACGGGCCGCTCAAGTTTCGAGGGTACTCCGCTGTTTTTCTCCTCCCTTTTTCCCTCTTATCCCCGCCCACCCCCGCCGGCTTCAACATACAACAATTGCAGTCGGAAGAACTTGAGAAACGTTTATCGACGGCTTCCCCGAAAACCGCGAGTTTTCGTAATTGCTTCCTCTCGCAGACGAATGACCCAGTATTCGGATCAATGATGACAAATAAGCTTTCCACCGGTCAAATTAAAACTGATCGAATCTGTAACGTTTACCGACAGCGCGAAATCTAACTCTTTCGGGATAAATATCGACGAAGTGTTTTATCTTTTTTTTAAACAAATTTTTGTATAGTATTGTAAGACTCATACTTAAAAATCTTATTACAGACGTTAACACCTTTTCCTATGATTTCTTTTGTGACTGCCTCGGCAACAATTGCAAATTAAATTGCTAAAATAAAAATATGCCAGTGATTTCTGATCTACTTTAGAATTTAACGCAATATTAATAATACAGGAATAATATTATCGTCTCGTGTTCCACTGATATTTTCAATTTGATAATTTTTGAAAAGCTTAAAAATTTCCTGTTTCAGCAACCGCATCACGAGTGCCACTCGTTATAGAGCAAAGGGTTAATGTTAGAGAGTACGATCTTAATCTTAATTGTTCATTACAAAATTAACGATACAGTAAAAAAAGATATTTAAGATATTTAAAAAAATTCATTGAGCGATTCACAGCGAGCCAGCCATTGTTAGATACAGAGCTTAAATCTGTTATCCATTGCAATTCAAATATATTAATCCAACCTAATACTATAACGTATCGATATTTATAATCCCTCCGACATTCGAACTCAACGTACCAAAATAGAAGAGAGAAAAGAAACATCATTTAAAAAGATTTCAATCTCCAAATCCACCCTTCCACAAAAGCCGAGGTGAATGTATCGAAGCTCAGGGCTTTTTGTCGTTGCACAAACATCCACCAGTTTTCTACGTAGTTAGTCGAAGCTTTGTGCAAATCGTTCGTACACAGAGCTACAATAATCTGGGTCAGGCTTTGACGTTCATCACAGTGCAATGTAAAAGATGTTTTCGTTTTGTTCGTAGCACAATTTATGGCATCCATCGAGATTCATTCCGTAAAATCGATATTTTCGCTCCTACATACATTTTATATGAAAAAAAAAAAGATTACACGCGTTGCGCACCGAGTGAACTATTTTCTCGTTATTTTTTTTTTTCGCCACCTACCCGACAATTTGCGACCTATAGCGAAATCCTCTTTTTTCCCGTGTCGTCGACGCGACGGACCGGCAGTTTTCCACATTGAAAAATCATTATCTCCCGAGCGCACTCTCCGTTCTGCCGCAGGGGGTTGAGAGACGGTGTTCGTTTCATCCCCCTCGATCGTAGCTTACGCTTGCAGTTTTACATAATTTCACGCGAATCGACGGGACGGTGCTCGAGTGAACACGACAGGATTGCTTTTAGATACTCTCGGAAAAGTATGGTTGCCCGGGGGCGCGGGAATTTTACGTTTACGAGTATCTTATCCGGATAAAAGCTGCACGGATAAGGGAAGAGGGGAGAGCTCTGTCGCGGGTCTTTAATACGAGATCAACGGCTTGCGCGATGGATACCGTGAAATATGAATTTTCTAGGTTTTTATGTCGAAGTTTATCGGGATTAACGGAGTTGAAGGACATTCGGCGGCGGTGGAATTCTGTGAATATTCAGAGGAGGGTTAAGAAATTTTAGTAAGTTTGTAAGAGGTCATCAACTTTGCGAGTGTTGAAATTAGGCTTAGCAATGTTTTTTGGTAGCTTTGCGAGTGACCAGGAATTCAATTTTTAATTTTTAATGTCGTTAACACTAAAACTACCGGCGTCAAATCTATTATATTTTAATATATTAAATAAGTACTTTGAGAAAAGAGGAATCAAGAGGCGGAAAGATGATCAATTCGGTCATTTATGTTTTTTGAATTCGACGTAGAATATTTCTCCTATAAACTTGGAGAATTTTTGGAAGAAATTGTGTACCAGTCATTGTGACTGGTTTGGTAATTCCAGTGTTAAATGGCTGTGCTATCAAAGTGTATGCAATACTTATTATTTTGTTCATTGCTACAAAGTTAACAATGATTTTTAAGTTTATTTTGTGGCTTTGAAGATGCCTCTATCCAATATTCAAATCTTCATCGCCTCCATATACTTTCTGGCTCACCAAAGCTAAAATTAATTATTTAAAAAGATATCAGCTTCGATTAGTGACATCTTCCTTCAGCATGAAAGGCAAAAGTTCCAATAGACTGGCAGAAACAGAAAAATAACAAAGTGTAAAAAAGCGCGATAGAAAAGTAACGAAAATTCAAAAGCCCTAACGAGGAAGCAAAACGTATTACGAACTGCAAAGAGAAGTACGATAACGCTCGTCATCGCGGCTAAGCGAAAAGGCGCGCGATCTCCGTGAAAAAATTCGCAAGCTAGGATTTTTCTCCCCACGGTTTTGCTGACATGGCTAGTTGGCTCGTGTGACACTGCACAAGAAACGAGTAATCTCGTTGTAGTTACAGGATGAAACCCCAGGGTCGGCTAAATTCTCAGACTGCAACTGCAGCTTTCAAGATCCTCGAGACGTAAATGTTCTTCGCACGCTATCTCCCGAGAGATTAACTATTAAATATTCACTCTGCGATAAGAAACTCTTTTAATTTCTCACACTTCTAAACCAGTGAAAAATATAACACTAAAAAATATATAATCCTTTTCCGTGTATCGAACATTGCTGTTTTTCCAAACACAATTACGTCAAACACGTTGATAACAATATTTAATGATGAAGACTCAATTTCATCACAATACAATTTTTATTTAATTTATAGAAGAGTGTGTTAAATAAATTATCGCAAAATAACAGTCTCTATTTGTAATATTTCCAGTAAAAAGTTTCTTAATAACAACTTTATATTTGAGGTAAATTCTTTGCACTTCTGCCATATTGTAAGTTTCCATTTTAACCCTTTGAGGGCGACGGACGCATATATGCGGTCGGAGAAAAAATGTGATTATAGTTTATCGGTGCATGTATACACCGTGAGCGTTGAAAAATGAAAATATAACCGTTGAAATATGATTACGCAAGTAGCAATTTATAACTTCTACACATTAACACTCTGACTTTTTAATAAAAAGGTGATTTTTAATCGCCAAATAAATGATTATTTCTCAATATTCAAAAACTCTCCGGAAAAATTCTCGATTAATAATTTCTAATTTCCCTACAATAATACCATTCTTATTACATCTTCCTTGCATCCCCCCTAATTTCACCCCTTTCTTCCTTCGCAGTCCACGCGACAGTTATTCGCAAATGTAAAATCACGGCACAAACTCCATCGATTTAATCGTAGCACGAAAATCCTCAAAATTCCTTCATTTACCCAATCGATTCTCGTTGCAACGAGCCTATGCCCTGAAAGGGATCGATGTAACGTCGGAGGAATTTGAGGAGGGCGCGATGAAATTGCCGTCGTGCTCTGCACGAAACTTTATGCACCTACGAGGCAGATGCAACGTTAACATTGGTTACCCCATCAAGAGGTCAGATGCTGTGGAACGTGGCATAGTGTACCTCGTTTACACACTCTGATCGACTTTGCGAGTTACAACCCTGCTACGTATCTCGAGGCGTTCCAACTATTTCAGTAACGCTGCCTGGGAGGAATATTCGCAGAGCGTTTGACGCGGATTTCCATAAAACTTTGCACGCCGATAGAACCGAGAAAACTAAAGGATTGCTAATTTTTTTCGATCACCGATGGTTCAAGTTTGAAGGAAAAATATTGCGGTGATGCTCGAGGTTACGTTTTTATTTTACTTCATTCTGGAAAGTGTTGAAGGTATCGGAAGGCTGGGGGTGGCAAACGGAATTCAAATTAGTTTGGACTCTTAATATCATAGGCTGTATTTAATCCTTTGCGGACGGAGACTTTTTTGGAGATTGAGAAATAAGCACTTCTTTGGCGATAAAAGACCACTTTTCTATCAGAAAGTCATAGTGTTAATGTATAGACGTTATAAATTACTATTTGTGTAATCATATTGCAAAGGTCATATTGCAATTTTTTAACTCTAACCGTGTGTACTTGCATCGATAAATTATAATCAGAATTTTCTTTAGACCACATATATGCGTCCGTAGTCCTCAAAGGGTTAAAATAGTGATTTTAGCGTAATTTTTAGTTTAGTCTAACTGTGAAGTTTGGACTAAAAATAAATTAATCTTAAAACTGAACTTTCAGTTTAAATTTTCCTTTTTTTTAAATTTTACTTTTATTCTGTAATAATGTTCTAATGTAAAATTTCACTAAAACGTGTTAGGATTAAAGTTGTATTTTTCATTGACAAACATAAAAAGTTTAACGAATCTTGATTTCCCTCTTTATCTTGATTTTTATCGAATTCAGCGTCGAACATTACAATTTCCTCTTGGAGAGTAAAGCACATAGATTTTCGTGCTCCTGTTTCGTCCGTTCGAAATTAAAGATTACAGCCAACAATGATTTCTAGGTCGAGTTTTCGGCGTTCCGTTTCTCTTTGAAGTGTTTTATTTTCAAATCCGAATTCCGCCGATGTCTCTCTATGGCTCTTTAAACTAAAACTATTCCTGATTGAACGCACATCGATTACACAAAGCACTTCGGTCGAAGCACAGTTTCCACCGGTTTCGAAACTTTCAGTTTGTCCGATCGCACGACAAAAGGTGGGATTGTTTGAACTGCCAGTACGTGCAAGGTCAGTAGTCATGCTACCGTGCAAGTTTTCCGATTGCATTTACCCTTTTGAGCTCGAACGATAAAAGCAAAATTGTCGAAGTCTTTCACGGCTGTTGAATTTTTCGAACAAAACAGTAACGGTATTTCTATTTTTATTTCGTCATTTGAATGATTCTTCGTTTGAAGATTTTTTAATAATAAAGCCAGAATTCCGTTTTATAGGAATGGTATTTTAACGAAATTCCATCATTGTTTATTTCACAAGCGATGACGAATTGTGATATGGTACTCGTATTTGACACTAGAACTACAAAACCAGTCAAAATGACTGGTGTACTATTTTTTCCAAAAAGTCTCAAAGTTTATAGGAGAGTCATAGAGTAGATATTCTACGCCCATCGAATAAAATATAAACTACCGAATCGATCATATTTTCCACCGCTTAATTCCACTTTTTCAAACTACTTATTTAATATATTTAGATATAATAGATTTAACGCCGGTAGTTCTAGTGTTATAATAGCCTATAAAACGGATACCTTTAACATATTGATCTATATTTGTTGCTGTACCGCAAATTTATGTGTACCAGTGTGAAATATATATTGAGAAAATATAGTTAAAAAAAATTACGGCATAGGATACCATGATTCGATTGGTTTTCAGTCTACAATAATCAGACCGCTGCTTAACGATTATTCAACCCCTTACATGCAGAATTCTTTGCAAGAAGATCATCACTTACAATTGTAAGAAACAAAAATCAAAATTGCCCGACAAATAATAAATGAATATTCTGCAAAGAATTGAAACTCCAGAACGTATGAAATTGGAAAAAATCATTCTACCAAAAAGTATTTTTTCAATTTATTATCTATCTGTATTGTATAACTATCTATTTTAATCTATGCTGCACATAAACACTTATAAAAACCTCTCTTTACTAAAAGAGATATTAGATGCTCATAGAAATTTCCAATTACCAGCTCGCTATAAATTACTTTGCACAATTTCATCACACACATCCCCGTATCAATCTCCAGTGCAAGAAGTTAAAAATACAACGTTATACCTCCTATAAAATATATAAATAAAAACCTATTATAAATTATTACAAAAAAAGGAAAACCGCAGTCACCGTACAAACTATACACTGACTTCCAAGCGCGAGGGTTGAAAAGCCACCCCCGTTTCGTTCTCCCAGTCCTTTCAAAATTCTCCACGCGCGCAATATCGGCGAACAATCCGAAAACGCGTATATTTCGACCTACGAGGATTAACCGGTGTGCGTCACGACGGGGTCGTCGACACCGAAGCATTTTCCTTCTGGCATCGATCGTTCTTTCTTTTCAAGGGGTGGAAAAGGTGGTGCGACGAGAGAAAGAGAAAGACGGCTCGGTCTCGTGTGCTGAATTAATTCTCGAAGAGCAAGATCCTCCCCCTCGTTGCTCTTCATTAATTATCTTTTCTTAACCCGCCCTGACACGTGGAAACTCGAATACCCGAGGGACAAGGAACTTTCATGTCGTTAGATATGCTTTTGTTCACGTGTGCAAGAAGAAACGAGTGTGTTGATACTCCACGACCTATTGTCAGGTCGGGTTGACCTGATACGAGGTTAAGATTATAATTTCTGGTGTTATTTTAATTTTATAGTGATAGTGGAGCTGGATTGTATTTAATTAATCAAAAAATATTTTTTAATCGGGGCGATATTTTATATAACTTTTATACTTATTATCTCTGACTTTTGTGGTGGAAGTAGACTGTGGATGTTCTTGGAGATTCACATTTTTATGAATGTAATTAGGTAAACGGAACTTATGCAGAGATTTGATTTGCACCCTAATACTGCAACAAGTGTCAAATTTTCGGTATTTTAAATATTTTTTATTACATACATTTGTGGAATTTTTATAATTTGAAATTCGCATAGAGTCATAAAAGTCTAGGGGTCAGTTTGAAAATCGTGAAATTTTATCGGTAATTTTTAACTGGCAGGTAATTTTTTCTCTTGTAGTGAAGATGCAGAAAAAATGGTCGTTAAAGTTAAGAATCTGAAAGAGCTATCTTCTAGTTCCGTTGGCATGCATGCATTGGTAGAATCGAATCGCTAATTGCTCGACGTGATTAATGAACAGATGAACACCGAAAGGGTTGATTTGCTCTTCGAAATTTAATTCGACGGTGATATACTTGGTAGGAGTTTATTTAAAATCGTAGAGCCAATAAAATCCAACGAGGGAGAAGAAGAGGTCGCTATTTATCGGCAAATAAATTCAGCGAACGACTGAGGTACCGTATTAATTCGATGCATTCCAATGCATAAAAGCTATTCGAAGCGATTTCGGATTGATGCCTTGCCGTGTAAACGTTCGAAATGTCTTTCCTTTTGGTCGTGCCATGGATTTTTACGGTTAAATGCACAATAACGCGTCACTGCGTAAAATAATTGCTAAACTTTCGTCTCTTCCTCCCCAGGCATCTGGCCCCTCGCCGAATTAAACATCGCTTGAAAGTGAACGGTCTTTTTCTGACTTTTATCGCTCCCATGGTATATGTACACCTTCATCGAGGCTAATTGCGTTAAACCGAAATCAGAACTGCGCTACGTGAAAATGCAAACTTAACGACCCAGTGGATTTGTCGCTAAATGCGGAGAATTACCGAGCTAAACATGTTGCGATTTTAACTTCGCTAACGAGGAGGAAGCATTGTGCACGTGATATCCTTCTCTACTTTCGGGCTTCCGTTTCTGAAGAGAATACTTCGGGTATTGAAATTTTATCCTTTACGACAGTAATTTGTAAATTCATACACTTGAATTTTCTACTTGCGCTTACTTCGGAAGAAATATTTCTTTCTGAATCGCAATATTGAAATTTACAATTTATTAAGCACACGTAAATTCACAGATAGAAAACTAGAAAGATTAATTAGTGATTACTAGTGATTAGTGATCACTAAAAGATTAGTGATTGGCGATCAAACTAATCGCCGCATTTCAAAGTGCACGAAACACGACGTGGAATTTCCTTTTCATCGTGGAACCATCACGATATGAAATTCTGCGCATACAATTACTTATGGATTATAAAACATGTAAAGTGAATCGAACTGAAAAGGTTATTTCGTAAAACAGAATATTTTATCATCAATATTGAACCTCTCTTTCAAACCTCTCCAGCCTAAAAAACAAAATTCTACCGCAGTCTCTGTAACAGCTAGAATTTCAGCTAAAAGGTTCCAAGCAAGCCAACCATCGGATTGATTTTGCAGTGCTACGCCGGCGTATTCGTTACAGTGACGAATTCGCGAAACCGATCGCTAAGCTACACCAGAAAATGCAATCCATTACGAGCGGCCTCGTCCTCGAATCACCAACGGCATTATTGCGGTGCAGCGATCGCCGCAACGACACGGCAACCTACGAAAACTTACAGTTCACCGTATAAATAACACGGGAATAGCATGCTCTTATATCGCGGTCATAAAATCGCGATAAAGTCAAATTAACCGAGGCCTCCCATTAAATACTACTCTCGGTGACTGTAAAAGTAGGAGAGTTATTGTTGATGTTCTTTATTTCGGCTTTAATTGCTGTGGCTAGTTCGCGTAGGACTTACAGTTTCAGGTGAGTTTTCAACCATCGTGGATATAATTTCTTAAATGATAATGTAGAAAAACTTTTTCAAACGTTACGAGGATTTGAATTCGAGTTCGCTAATTCGGAGTCCGAGCCTTTCACTTTATGACCATCTCAGATTCCTTTGAAAGTTTGCCGATTATTTTTTATGTTTCAAAGCTGCAAGATTTCTGTATATCAATTTGGAATTTCTAAGTCGTTCAGAAATTTAAGAAAACCTTCTTTCGAAGAAAGGGTTTTCCGCACCAAAAATGAAAGGCAGAATCAAGACCTAAATAATATCCTTCATGATTCAACGTACCTTATACGTTAACACGTTCGCGGACAGTAAAAATTTCAGTGAGCTGCAAAAATAGTCAGTCAAGTATTACGCTCCTAACTTACACTTCTAACTAGACAGAGAAAAAATAAAATAGCATGAAAATACTCAGTGAATCACTTGGCCATCACTTTAAAGTGCATAATAATTACAAAAAATTAAGGTTATATAAAATTAAATGAGTTATAATTGGCTTTATCATTTGGCATTGCATAAATGCTATAACATTCATGTCATTCGCATTACGATGGAAATGGATGTTATAGCATTCACGTCCGCAAACGTGTTAAGTCAATTTTATATTTTTAACATTATTTATTACATCCCCGATTTACCCTTCCGAGATGGTTATTTTGCAGATTCTTCCCTCCCCTCAAAGAGACGTTTAAAAGGAGAGAAATATTGTCCCCGCCAATTAATTTGGGTCGAGGTGGACAAACGAACGCATTCCGCTTTAAAAATATCCTCGCGAAATCGCTTCAGCGATACGGAACTGCACGACGGAGAAAGAACAATTAAATACCATTACCAGAAGAGCTCGTACGTGGACTAAAGAGCTTAAGAGAGATGCGGTGAAAGCTGGAAAGATAAAAAGTTTAATTAGGAAGACGCGCAAAGGCAATACCATGAGGACGAAGCACAACGGTGGGCCAATTTTGACCCACATCTCGATGAAGTACGAGCAATTAACGCGACGCAATTGTATCGCGATCGGGATTTCTGAGCGACGTTGGTTAATTGTCGGAGAATGTGCTTTCTGGGTGGTTCGTCGGTGTTTTGTCGTGTAGAAGACATTTCCTTTTGGCGAGGAGGACGTCGAGATTTTTCACTCGCGATACGGTGGTTGTCCGTAAGGAACATAGAACGAAGAATTTCTATTTGATTAAGGTTGTTATTCTATTATTATATTGTATTAACATTTCTATTAAATATTTTATCTTGATATTCTATTAAAATTTCTATTTTATTAACACGTTGAACGCCACCGGTATTTCGCCAGTTTCATCATTTCTACCGAAGTGAAACTTTTTCTATTAAAATCACATCTTTGTAAAGCAAAAACGTCAAAGACACAGATGGATATATATTCAGCAGAATTTTATCTTTTTAACGCGTAATATTTAAATATTGAATATAATACAAAATTCGTAAATATTGAAATTTAAAAGTCATATGAAATTTCATTGAATTTAATAGCGCCGGTCACCGGTAACCCCCATGGCATTCAACGTGCTAACAAACCTGATAATTAGCTTATCGTGCATAATTCAATCCGTACACCCACAAAAGTCTAAAAATCTTCGAGCTGAGAATAAACACCTTATTTCCTTATCTTAATTAACGGCGCAATTATTCTCCCAATAAATAAATAAATAAATAACAAGCTCGATAAATAAATAAGTCTTTCGTAAATTACAGTTCCTCGCAATAATATAGATCGCTACGGGAACTTAACAGAAAACCATGGCAAGTCAGCTTGGAGGGATTTAAAGAAGAACCCGTTTATAAAGTCGAGAATCGTAAAGTGGGTCAATAGCGCGGGGGACTATTCTTTTTGCAAATCTAAGCTTCGCGGCGGTAAAAGACACCGGCCGATCAAGCCAGCTTTTTCGTTTCATGTCTTTTTGGTGGGTTTAAGGTCTGATTAATGGCTCCGAGGGCTTTCGCGATCTCCTTGTTCGCTCCCGTGCTTTCATCCCCTTCCCCTCAGGGGGAAGTATACTCCCGTGGATTATGGACCGGGACTACAGAGAATTCGCGTTCGTATTTCATTGAACACCATTCCGAGCTTCGATGGTTTATTTGGAAATATTTCTTTCGGTCAGCATTCTAGAAACGTTATTTCATTCTTTGAAAATTATTCTTTGGCTATTCGTACGTGCATAAATTCATTAGTGCTGGCATGGAAAGGTTTTCGTTTCAAACTTCAACGCTCGTAAATTTCCTCATAAATTTTACACGAATTCTGTCAGTGGATTTTTAATTTTTTGTTATGTAATTGTGAATTATGTCTTTGATTATACGTGTTCAATTTTTTTTTTGGTGAAATGTATGATCATTAATGGTATCAATGTAATTTGTTATCGTTTCGACTGGATATTACGCGTTCACTGACATATTTGAACTGAAAGGTGTTGAATTATTTTAGCAGAAAATATTGCAACTTGTTCCCATACAAAAAATGTCAATGGTAATGTAAGGAAATTTACAGATGCTTCTCAACATCGAGAATTTATAGATGCTTTGAGTAGCACTGGTAAAAATAATTACAAATATGTAAATATCACAGACAATAGTTTCACTTTTGATCTTGAATACTTATATTTTTATCAGAATAAATAATTTCGTATAGGCATTGAAAAATCACCAGTTTTCATTACGGTGAAGTGACTTACGCCACTTTCGAAATAACCGGCTCATACATCATTAACCCTTTGCACTTCGAGTCATTTTTACTACGTGATACCATCTACTCCAGAAATATATATTTTAAAATATATTTCTTATATATTTTAAAATTTTGCTTTACAATATAAAAAAATATAAAAATACACCGGATTTATCAGACAACGGAGTGCAAAGGGTTAAAGAAACGATAGTACTCAAAACGCAAACGTAACAAAAAGATCAGAAGCTGAGAACAATTGATTATTTCAATTACGGAAGACAAAACCAGCTAGTATATTTCATCGTGGTGCTTGCAGCAAATCGACACATTTCCCGATGTAACATTGCACAGTTCTCAATTAATCAACGTCCCACTTTTCAAACCCGTGGCACAATGGTTCACCATAAACACATATCAAAAACACGGCTGCTGATTAGCAACCCTTCGTGATTGCAAATATCCTATATAATATTCATAAATTGTTTCAAATATTATTAACGCGACCACCAACTCATTCCACCAGGAATCGATAAACCCGGGTAACGGAAAAATTTCACAGCCGATATACGGTGCTTTCTCGTGAAATCAACTCGTTAAAAGCTCTTTATTAAATCTACCGTGTTGACTTATCAAATTGTCGTTGGAATATGGAATATTTGAACGTGCCTGTGATTCGTTACATTCGTAGAGTTTCTCCACGTATTTCCTCGGCGATTAAGGAAGTATGCGCACCGCTGAACCGACATTTACAACAATCAATGTAAATAATATTTTCTCCTCGTTACATTAATTACACAGAATTTTAATCTTCCAAAAGGAAATGCACACTTTGCAAGTTTCACGTATAACCAGAGAAATAAAAAAGAAATATGAGACACGACACAGTTTATAATCATATTATGCAATTCTGGAATTGCAAAAAATGGGGTCGCGTGTTTGGATAGCCTGATAAAGAAGAAATGTTTAAGTCTTGTCACAGTAATTTCTCTCGTGCCAACTTTAACAGCTCAATTTCTATCCTTTCGTCATCAAATAACTGCCTGAAACTTTTCACGGTAATTCCAACAAAATTTGAGTCTCTCAAAAAAAAGATACACCTAAAATAAAAAATAAATAAAGAAAGAAACATAACGCACGTCACAGCTTCTCATAATGCCGTACCTATTGTCTTCGCATTTAATTATCTTTTTGCCATCGTTTCTTCCGTCCCTGCAGAAGCTCGTTCGCCCCGGACGATTTTGCACAATTCGCGCACTCGCAAATACCAAATTCCGCAATGGCATCGGCTGTACGCAAAGTTTCGGTTAATGCGACAAATGGCGAGCGTTTTTATCGGCTCGCTGAGAACAGCTGGGAAATTCGAGGCAGTTCGTGCGAACGTCGTTGCCGCTGCTACGAGCAAAACGTTTAATGCGATTTGCGGCGTTGACTGGAGGAAAAAAAAAGAATGTGCAAATAAACGGCGGTATAATCGCCGACCGCAAAATTCCGCGAGTTCGCGGTGCACGTCTGCCGGCGGAGTTTTTAGCGGTGAATCTCGGTTGCAAATGATTAACAATGTGTTTCGTAATTCTATGTAGTTACAGAGTTGTGTTTGTATTTATCCTGAGTTTGGGTTTGTCAAAGAGTATTTTAGATGTTATCCTTTGTTAGTGTTATTGCGTTAATCGCCATGCGAATATTGTGGTTGCATTTCGCAAAAGGAGGTATTGGAATATTTGATCATGAGATATCACTGACTTCTTAACAATTTCAAAGTTGCCTTAATTAATTTAAGTTATTCAATGTAACTGATTAAAATATAAGCATATTTC
This sequence comes from Cerceris ruficornis, assembly GCA_963989415.1. NCBI lineage: Eukaryota > Metazoa > Arthropoda > Insecta > Hymenoptera > Crabronidae > Cerceris > Cerceris ruficornis. The sequence continues at coordinate 10,710,523 of OZ022523.1, forward strand.
ATTGAATGTAACTTCGTGTGAGAAAATAATTTAAAAGAAAAGTAGAAGAAAAGTTAAATGAAAAGTATATAGATTAAATTCTTATTTAGAATATAATTTTGCAAATTAATAATGACATTAACTTTTTTTACTAGATATATCTGTAACCTTCACGATGAAAATACATTTGCGAAAGTCTCGTAAATTTCATCGTTAACACCGGCGTTAAATCTATTATATTTAAATATATTAAGTAAGTACTTTGAAAAAATGGGAATCAAGCGGTGGAAAAGATGATCGATTCCGTAATTTATGTTTTATGAGATGGACGTAGAATATCTATTCTATGACTCTCCTATAAGCTTAGAGAATTTTCGGAAAAAATTGTGCACAGTCATTTTGACTGGTTTGGTAGTTCTAGTGTTAATAGTATTATATTATTTACAAGTTTCTCTTAACCCTTTGCCCTACAATGACCAGTGACACTCGTGGCGCGGAAAATGGAATAGACAACTTTGAAGTTTTCCAAAAACTGTTAAATAGAAAATATCAGTCGATCACGAGACAATAATATTATTCCTATATTATTAATATTGCGTTAAATTCTAAAATATATCAGACATCACTGACACTGAGTCACGGGACGATTAAATTATTTCTACGCTATTAACACTGCGTTAAGTTGTACGCTATATTAGAAATCACTGATAAATTTCTATTTCAACAATTAATTCTGAGTTCTTGCTCATCCAGTCACAAAAGAAATCGTAGGCCAAGGGGTTAAAATTGCACGCTGGTTAAGTACATTGAGCACTCAACGGAGAAAGTTCCAAAGAACTGAATCGGTTCAATGCTATAATTTAACTCCTATAAAACAGTGCAAATTGAGTTACTACCGGCGCTTCTCTCTGTTTCGTACTTCCATCAAATTAAGCGAAAGCATGCGAATCCATGATACAATCATGGAATAGCGAGCAGCAGTTCAGCGATGGATATCGTGACGCTTTTCTTCTAATTAAAAATCTGGCATTCTCCGGCATCCATGGAATTCGATAAAACCCTGCACGTGACTGCGAATTCCACGGTAATTCGACGACTGCATCGAAGGAGATGAATTTCGTTAGCTTCTCAACGTTCAATTTCCCTCGACTTCTCGTTTCGTGTACTTTTCGTATCTTAATACGAGTCCCCATTATCATCGAACTTGCTGCAAGTTCCACCAAAGTCGTAGTAATTAAGAGCACCCTTCCCGTTCGACTAACTAGCTCCCCCCTAAGCTCTCTCGTGGCGATGAATAATTAATAACATTTTCTCGAGGAAGAAGAGCGGCAGAAATTAACGAACTATGGGGCACAACCGTTGGAAGTATGAAATGTTCGTCGGCGGATTTGTTCCGGCGGAAACGATACAACGTAAGTTTTCAAAGGATTTCTCGGGATTGTGTTTCTCATTTTGCGATACATTAATTCTACCGTTGAAATTACAATCGGGCGATACGTAGGTCCGAATTTCGAGAGAATTATCATGCTTCATTGGAATTTCCGTGGATCTACGCTGACTGATTGCTTCGAAAATGCGGTACTAATTAGTCGTTGCCATTCGCACATTCGCGCATGATGTTCGCCAGTTCGACTGAGAGCCGGCCTATAATTATCTGCGATTTCAATTCTCTCGGAATTCTATATGGCAATTTGTCACTCATCGACAGTGCCGAGATTTATTCGCGGCCGATCCGATCCTTCTTCGAACGTCGGACTTTCGTTTCTGATGGAAGAACGATTGAGTTTGATTGGCTCGCCATTTTTGGGTTTGCTCGTTACTCGAAAACGTGTCGATTTCAATAATGATTAGCAAAAATTAATGATAATTCGAGCGTAATTAATTAACTGTCAGAGATTATTCTGTCTGCGCTAGTATTCCATTTGTAGCGATGTCTTCCGAATATGCAAGTATTTAATCACTTTGGGGTCGAATAATTCTCCCAATTTATCGTCCCTTGATAAAAGTTAATTTGACAATATTTTCTATCATTAAATATATCTTTTCCTCTCATACTTCTATTAACACTAGAAGTACCGGCGTTAAATCTATCATATTTCAAAATCTTAAATAAGTACTTTGAAAAAGGAGGAATCAAGAGGCGGAAAAGCTACTCGATTCGGTGATTTATGTTTTTTAAGATGGGCATAGAATATTTATTCTAAGACTCTTCTATAAACCTGGTTTGGTAGTTCTAGTGTTAAATGCCCAATAATTAGCAAATCTCCAGATTAAACCTAATTTTAAGAAAATTATCTCTAACAGAATTTATCTCTTTTGCTTTTTCCTCCAAAAAGAAATTGCTAATATTAATACCTGAGCTATTTAAAAAATTACTCTACGAATTAAATAAAAATCATTTTATCGACAAGAAAAAAATACTAATGCCATTCGCAAAAGAAGCCTATAAAAGTTTCTGCAAATATCTCAAAAAAGCCGTTCCCCAGCGTGGCAACAATTTCATCGACAATATTCTACAATTCGCCGCTTCCAGACTGTTGGCTTCTTCGCTGCACAGTTTGCTCGTTGCATTAATATTTGCAGAAAACCCTGTAAACCATGGTTCGTTATTTCACGGAACGGGAGTGCCTCGGTTACGAGGAGCAAACACTCGGTTATAACGCGAACCACTTGGAGGTGCGAGCACACGGGGAAAATGGATGAGGGGGGTTTGCAGGGGGAGATTTAGCTCGTGCAATCGCGACAGACAGTGCACCGAGGAACAGCCGTTCCATCAGTGTGCATTATGCAGGATACTGCAGGTGCATGTACTTGCACGAGGATCTGAAAAAAAAAGCGGGCGTACCTTTTATTGAGGACGACGTGGGATTGAAGAATTTAACATCGGGCTGCTTCAATTTGTAAGTCGAGGAGAAAAATCAGAATATACGATGTCAAAAGTGTTACCGAGGAAGAGGACCTCTTTCATGGCATTCTTCGACATTTCCTCTTTCGTTCGGCGTTGAATTACTTCATGTACAATTTATTGGATCTTTTAGTAGCTGCTTGGTATTTACTTTTTAATTCCGGGGATGGAAATTCTCTCACTTTGATGGTCTTAGTGGAGAATTGGAGCATAGCAACATTATAGTGCTATGTATCTTGGTATTTTTCAATATAAAATAAAATCGCGGTCTGCAATATTTGACGCTCAAATTATTAATTACGCAGACACCCTAATTCCTCATTAGTCTGCAGATCATGTTACAATGAAAGTTAAAGATTTCCTCTAATAATATGGATAAACAAAATCCACATAAATCAAACTTTCCGGAAACAGGATAAATCTGTTTTCCAAGATCGCCTCGAGTGTTTAACGAAAACTACGATCTTCCAATCTCTCACAGCTTGGAGCTGTTATCCGACAGGAACTGAAGTCGCCTCGTTTATTTTGACTAGCACGTTTACGCATCGGTACGCGATTTCCATGCACGCATTTTCCAACGTGCTACACTGGAAACAATTCTTCCTGCGACTTTCCTGTTTCGTGTCCCTTTTTGTTTTTAAACCAACGTTCCCGAAACCATCAAAGAATTCAATTTCGCGGTATTTTCGGGCACTCTCGCTATTCCGCCGATTGGAATTCTATCGGCTTGCCAGATCGTTTACCACGTCGATTAGCGTGTAATCGATGAAACGGGACAAAAGAGTAGCATCGGCCTACCCACGCAGTTGCGGTTGTCGTCACGCAACAGTCGCCTCTGCATCAACCTGCGTCATAGGAGAGTATCGATGCACCGATCGCTTCCTCGTATTTTCCTGTCGTCGGTTTGTTTTAATAGCGGATGATTAACAGGAACAAATCGCTCCTTGCCGGTTCTGCATTCGTGTCGATTCTAACGAGCCGCGGTTATTGCATGGCAGTTTAGCTATCGTGTTTCACCGTGCCGTTTATCGGTTGTTGATATCGCAACTTTGGAATCGCGATGAATGAGGTTTGATTTGTGGATAGCCGAGTAACTGTTCTGTGTTTCTTTGTAAATTTCATTTCTATGGTCATTTTGCGTAGGACCTACTGTTCTTGGCGGGTTTTGAATCACCGTGGCTGTGATACGAGTACCGCATAGGACAAACTTTTCAGAGATTTGTACTTGGGCCCACTTACTGCGAATTCGGGCCTTTACCTTCGTATCTACCATAGTCCTGGACCTACTCTTTTAGGTAGGTTTTGAATTACCGAGGTGTTAATATATTAAATGATAATTCACCAAAAATTTGTCAGAGGCTACGGGGGATTTGAACTGAGGCCCACGAATTGCGATTTGGGGCTGTTACCTCCTTACCCACCATAGCCTTGGGCCTACTAGTATGTTCCAGGTGAGTGCTAAACCACCGAGGCTATAACATCCATATTACATATGAGAAATTTCCCAAAGGTGATGCAGGATTTGAACTTGGGCCCACTGATTACGGGTCTGAGACTTTAACTTCGTATCCACCATTGCCCTCGACCTACTATTTTAAGTAGGTTCCAAATAATCGAGGCTATGACATACGTGTCACACAGGATAAATTTCTTAGAGGTGTCGGGGGATTTGAACTTGGGCCCACTGATTCCGAGTTCGAGCTTTTATCTCATTACACACTATAGCCTTGGGGCTACTATTATATTTTAGGTGAGTGCTAAACCGCCGAGGCTATAATACCCATATCATATATGAGAAATTTCCCAAAGGTGATGCAGGATTTGAACTTGGGCCCACTGATTACGAGTCTGACCTTTTACCTCATTACACACCATGACCTCATACACGCTATTATACGGTGCTGAAAATAAGTCTCGTGGAGCGACACACGAGAGAGGGATGTTTTGTTAAACCCATCTACCGTCACCTAAAATATTTCTAGTTGTAATCTTCAATAGTAGTCCCCGTATTTATGGGGACCTAGGATGTTTCTTCACTTACAGGGAATATTCCGAAGAGTTAGAGCGACAAGTTGCCGTGTGACTTGCAATAATACTGTACTAATAAGAAGTGATAATTTTCACTTATATGTCGTAAAAAAAAATAGGTGAAAACGCTTCACTCTTTATACCATGTTAATAACAATACATTATGGTTACACCCATGGGGTTCGCTAGTGTACGGATGGCGTATTAAATGAGAAACGTTTGGGGGTGAATGACGGTAGGGTGACGAATGTGGAGATTTGCGGTGGGTCGCTGAGAAATTTCGGTGCTAAGAGGGTGGACTTTGATAATAAGGTCCTTTTCGGTTGTTATTGGGGTATATTGGGTAAAAAATGATCATGTTGCTTTATCGATTCTCTGAAATGCTCGGTCAGACGTGTTTAATGTATAAAACATATCAGCAAATGATGCATGCGCGGACCGTGTGACCGTAGCTTCTTCTACACAACCTTTATAACTCACTTTCTACCCACACTCTTTTCGAACTGCTTACAACATCTGTCAGCAATTCTAAGAAAATTTAAAAACCCGTCCACTCAATCCACCAATGTTTCGCGATAGAAGATGAAAAAATGTTAATGCGCGGTAGAATTTCTGAAAACGAGAATTTTCGCATGATATTTCCCCGACAATTTTTCAACATTTTAAATCCGCCTCTACGCGCAGCATTTTGAAATGGCTAAAGCAGTTTTTGTCATGGCGGAGTATCAATTAACATTTTCCAAGCTCTGATTAATTAAAAGTGAGGAGTGCACGTTATCAAAGAACACGAAATGGCAAATGACTACGACGAAGATTATTATAAGCGGTTAAAACAACGCGCAAGGGATGAAAAATGTGCTTCGCCTACATGCAGACAAGGCTGCCGTCACGCGCCCCCCTCTTCATCCCCTTGTCTCTTTTCTCCACGGCTTTTGTACGCGATCCTGAGCTTCATTAACGCGCATCACGTATGAACCTCACGCTCGAACTTTTCCATACCATTAATTGCCGTTTGTTTCGTCGTTCGCCAGAAACTTCACCCTCTAATTTCCGTCTGGCGCGGGCATTTTCCGCGACAGAGCCGCGTTCTCTTTGTATTTCGCCGTAAGAGAGGATTTTCAAACTTATCCGTTCAAACGTGAAAGCCGTTAATTTCGTCGGTTCTTGAATCTCTCGTGAATAACAGGGCACGCGTTTTCCAACGGCACGCATTATACGCCTATTGATTATGCATTTCCGCTGCAGTTGCAGCGGTTGAAATCGTTTCGATGGCTTGCCGATAATACCGAGCAGGGATTTTCAATTGATCCGGAACAAGAACGGACGGTTTGCAGTTTTCATTGGAATATAATTCCCGCTACGGTGCGGAGCGAAGGACGGTGTTTTCGTGTCGGTTTACTGATTGTTATGGAAATTTGCTGCAACTATTTCCACGATGATTGATCGTTTAATACAATGGATAAATGTGTATCATTCTTTTTATTCTTTATTCTTGTAGCATCGTGAAGATGCATCGGGAAAAAATGGTAATTACGGGCAAGAGATGTTCGCGTCGTTTGTGCTCCATTATTTGACGTTTCTTGATTATGATTGCGGTAATTAGGTACAATGTGTTCGTAATAAGCTGAGTTAAATACCGCGAAATTACTTGTACGTATCTCCGCGTAATGAAACAATGGTATTTTATAAGGAGAAAGTTTTCCATTTTACGAAAATTGTAAATGTTTCGCCTCTAATTTGAAAATCCATGTTCGCGAGGAAATTTGTAATATGCATGGTAATTGCGTTAAATTTAAAATGAAATAGAATACGGGTTGACCGAACGATTAACTATGATGCCACTACCGTACACTCTCGATGAAACGCGATTAACATAATCCAATTAATATTAATAACGTTAAAGAGCAACGTCCAATGATATTATACGTGGAAAAAGTCCTGCTAATGATGCCACGTTTCGTATTTTATTTTTAATATTCACCGAGCTTCGATTAGAAATTAATATAGCGCAGGAAACTGGCAATTATGATTCTCGGGCAATAGTTATCCGACTTGTTCGAGTACCCCAGATAATAACAGCTTTAATTACGACGAGCTACCACCTCATAATGTCGAAGCGGGATTAAAATGGTGAGGCAGAGCTGGAATCAGCCCACGCGAGCACCGAAAGACGTCATATAGCGTATTAATAATTTCCGATACGTGGCAAGCCGTGTTCTTGAATCGTGCCGAGAATAATTTTAATAAACCCATCCGGTTAATTCGCCAAAAGTTCCTACGTTTCCGCGTACTGCAGAAATAAAGTTGTAGAAATATTTTCCCAGTTCTTTTCGAGCTGCTAACTTCCTTCCTCTGGTACCATTCACGCTTTGTGACACTTCACCTTTTGCCCTTGAACTTCTTATATATTGAGGGACCAGAAACATAGCACTTGAGGGGTAATTTGCTCTGATTCGCCCGATGGATAGGGACATCCCTTTCCCCCACGCATTTTCGGTTTTGACGCGTTATTGGCCGAGAGACCCGCACATTTTTTGCGTCGTCATGTGAACAACGAAAGGAGTGTTTTATTTTTTATTGTCATTCGTCGATCTCAGGTTTCCAGGACCAAAATGGCGGGGATAGGCGGTGCAAGAGCGATCGCCCCTTCCGTCCCAAGTGCCTTGTTTCTGGTCCCTCACTTTACACGAGGAATCTGGATACAAGTCGTAAAAATTATTTCGAAAAATGTTCAAAATATATTGAAACATTCTTGAATTTGTCGCAAATCAATCGCGAGCCGCCAGAGAAGTCGAAATGTTAACAAATCCGTAGAAAAAATAATCCTACAATGTATGTACACCCAATTCTGTTTTTACACAGTCTTCTTTTACACGGTTTTGATTTAACACGGTCTAGAAAAAAAAATTGACTCCGTTTTTACACGATTTCACTCGATTTAGCACGATTAGAAAATCTAAAATATTCTTAAAATAAATTTTTTAATCAATTTATTTTAACTATTTTTTACAGGGTTGAAGGATATGGAACTAATCCCCTTTTTTCTATGTATGTACTTTATGTCTTTTTCACACGGTTTTGTCAAGAACGTATCTACCGTGTAAAAACAGAATTAGGTGTATTTCTAAAAATCGTAAAGCACAGTAGCCCTTCGCTAAAAATACAAACTCCGTAAAAAATCCGTGGTATGCGAGTATAATATAAAAAAAAACTGACAGCTAATTAGTAAAGTCGCCTCAAAATAATATTCCCTCCCGCTGTTCAGGCGCGCACGAAAAACGTGACCCCTCCTGAAACTTTTGATCGCCAGGGTATATTTCCACATGGCGTACACCGTCGGAGGGTAGGCTCTATTGTTATTATACTTGAAACCACGTTAATAATACGTCTCGTCGCGAGCTATTCTCTTTGTGCGAGTCTCGAGCAATACCCGGTGAAAAAAAAAAAGTGGTCGCGTACCGAGTGTTTTTGCGTTTCTGACTCCCGTGTCTGCCTTCCATGCACGCGCGGAAGGGGTTCAGCGTAATTGGCAACGACCGTTTTCATCCGGTGAGCTTTAACGCTCCAAAGGGAGACATTGATGCGAGAACGGTGCAGTAGTTTTCGAGAGAACACGTTTTTCACGGTTGCGGATACTATCGAGGATCGTTTTAAAACTTAAATCAATGTTCTGCCGAGGCTGCATCGCTGCAGTGATCCGTGCGTTTTGACAAGCTCGTCTTCTGTTTCGTTTAATCCTTTGTTCGGAAGCGCATTAGACGAATGTCGCTGGAGATAAGCGGGGTGTATGGGAATTCTTGGTAAAATGAACGATATCAGATGAGGGATGGAAGCTGGAAATGTGAAAATTTTTGAAATTGTGGCGGCACGACCTCTATCGAGCACCACCGCCACCGATCTAACGGTCGCCATTACGCCTATGCTCCTAGTTCCAGGATCGTCCGCTAGATCCTCGTGTCCACCGATGGATCGCTCTCGCGAGTTGTTCAACGACGATCGGTATCTATATATACGGTCGATCAACAGATACCATCGTCCCATCCAGGGCACAGCGACAGGGCCTGTTCGGTCAGCCTTACTGACGAGTCCACGAACAGGCCCAGGACGAAAGGCAAGCGCGCGTGGTCATTAAAACACCCTTTTTACCCCTTTCCTAGGAACAGAAGGATTTCCACCGGCCCAGGCAACGTGGTTCCTTCAAAATTAATCTGACAAGGGAACATCCCGAGGTGCCACACGCCGATTTTGATGAAATTTTAGTATGATGTAGTACTCGTTAGAATATTCGACACGTATTTTTTTATATCGGCAATCGTCCACGTTAAAGGGGTGAAAACCTCCCCCAAAGTTGGGGGCCAAAAGTGTATTTCGTTGAATATCTTGGAAACTATGAGAGATAGAGCATTTGCGTAAATTGGCGAAATCAGCGCCTTTGCATTACGAATTTAACGGCATAATTTCTTTTGCAAAATCTCCATTTGTTTAAACAATATGTTGAAAAATAACATATTTTCGGCAGTTTTACCACTTTAATATTATTCAATTTTCTTGAATATGTTTTTGTAAAAACTACATTTCCTATACAAAATTACGGATAAATAGGAATTTCGATTTTTTCATCAACAAAAAAGTTATTACATATGAGATTTTATCGTTCGACGCGGGAAATAGAGTCCCTACACGAGTCGTTCCTTGTTCATAACTCCCCGGTAATTTGTAAATAAATTGATTTTACCGATAATCATTCGTTGCTAACAAAAAGAAAAGCATTTTCCGTTACTTTAATGCGATATAATTTTCGGCTACAGCACTGCGCGCGGTTTATGGAGGGACATTCCCAGGTCGGCACGGTATGAACAAATAAATGAAAAAACAAGAATGGAGTGTAAAATGCTTATAGAAAAAGTAGTGACCGCTCACCAACAATGAGAAGTAGCCGAGGTGTATGTCTATCGCACTTCACGAATCTACAGCTTCGGCCTGCTTATTGTTAGAAATGTCAAAGATTATAACTCTTTGTCTATGCGTTACGAAAATCACAGGCTTTCGCCTGATGACAAATTTCAGGGATCTTTCCCATTTTTACAACATACTTCGGAAATTTCCTCTTCGCGAGGAAAAAGAGGGTGGGGTTTAACTATTATACTAATAACCAATGACAGACATGGTAAAGTCGATACGTCATCGTCTTTAAGGTATATATAATAGTGAGTGTTTAATATTTGTCGAATTCTATTCGCATCAACATTCGTATGCTGACGAAAGAGTTTTTGCTATTGCGAAGATTTTGGAAAGCACTAATAGCTTCTTGCGGTAATAATTTACAGTAATTATCTTTGTTAAAAACCAAAATTGCAATTTTTCTGCTATTCTTTATTATTTTACATTGTTCATTGCAAAATTAAAGCAGTTTAGATTTGCAGTCATGGCAGTAAATCCTATGAATATTATCCATATTTTAATTGAAACTTATAATTGTAGTAATGACGAAAGAACATCGCCGGTAAGTGCTATGGACATTGAATTAGCGAACACGATTATAGATTTAATTAACAGGTATAAGGTTAGTGGATATATAGAAGTGGAAACAGAGCAAGAATTGCTATTCGACGATGAAATGGACGATTCAATGTCTACACCATGTGGTGATGACGATATAGAAGGAATTGCTTCCTGCTCATCCTCCGAGGTGCACACAGCTGATGCAGGATCTGGGAGTTCGGAGTTCGGAGTAACGGAAAATTCTTTTCTTTTTGTTAGCAACGAATGGTTATCGGTAAAATCAATTTATTTACAAATTACCGGGGAGTTATTAACAAGGAACGACTCGTGTAGGGACTCTATTTCCCGCGTCGAACGATAAAATCTCATATGTAATAACTTTTTTGTTGATGAAAAAATCGAAATTCCTATTTGTCCGTAATTTTGTATAGGAAATGTAGTTTTTACAAAAAAATATTCAAGAAAATTGAATAACATTAAAGTGGTAAAACTGCCGAAAATATGTTATTTTTCAACATATTGTTTAAACAAATGAAGATTTTGCAAAAGAAATTATGCCGTTAAATTCGTAATGCAAAGGCGCTAATTTCGCCAATTTACGCAAATGCTCTATCTCTCATAGTTTCCAAGATATTCAACGAAATACACTTTTGGCCCCCAACTTTGGGGGCGGTTTTCACCCCTTTAACGTGGACGATTGCCGATATAAAAAAATACGTGTCGAATATTCTAACGAGTACTACATCATACTAAAATTTCATCAAAATCGGCGTGTGGCACCTCGGGATGTTCCCTTGTGAGTTGAGGTTGAAGACGAGATTTTTGTATTCCTCTGATGTGAGTTTTTCAGAGACTATGTTTCAGAGCTGGATTTTTCAGGGAATTCGGGAAGTGCGGGTGGAAAGTGTGAAAAAGTAAATGCGCAAAGGGAGAAAAACAGGTGCGAATGTGAAAAGTGTTTAGGGTGATTCAGGAAATTCGGATATGTGAGCGATCGTGGTAGAAAGTTGGAATAACTTTAACGTAAGGAACTTTGTCAAGAAAAGAATCTACAAAACGCTACAGTAATTCCAAACGTCGCTATAAATTCTTAACTCTCATCCGATGCAACGGATAGAAAAAGATAGAAAGTAATTCTGAATGCTCCAAGAATACTTTATTTCCCCTGCAATCGCGATTATTCCAGAGCCAAACTAATAACTGATCGCACGATAAACACTCGCTTTTGTGAGTTTGCAATTAAAATTCTCATTAACGAACGAGCTGTTATAGATGCGTGTTCGCAGAAGGATACATCGAAGCTACCGAACGTAGTAATTATATTCTATGTGTGATAAGCAATGTTTATTTATTACATGGAATATAATATCGAAAGCGGTGAGAATTATTGCAAATTTGCTGACTATTTCTGTCTGCGTTTTTCCACGGTTTTGCGGTTAATGCAATGAACGAGGGAATCGTTTCGCTGACATGTCGAAAGTGGCGGAAGTTCGATATTCGATTTGCGTTTTACGTTTCCAAGGTGGAATGCAATGGAGTTCGTTCAACTCGGTGGTCGAATGTGGGACTAGGAATGCACAAATGTGCAGAAAAAGGTGCTGCAATTTTTGAAGAAATTCCGAGAAAGTGGACAATGATTTTCGAATGGCAATTATTACTTTGTAACTTAAATTCATATCTCTATTTTTTGCATTTGAAACTTAGCTCGATAAAACGTTGGTAAATGTTGATAATAATACTATAAGCAGTAGATAAATATTTGTTCAGAATTATTTTATCGGACAGATATTTCGTGACTTTCAGGGATGAAATTGTAATAGTTAACAAAGTTAAATGTATTTTATCCGAGAATAGAATACAAGGGTGTTATCTTAAAGTTATGGAGGGCGTTATAGAGGGTTAAAAAGGTTCATTGAACAATTTTTGTTGCCCCTAAAAATTCGAAGGGCAGTATTGTTCAATTTTTGAACTAGGAAAGGAATTTCTTTATTGAAAATTGCAACTGCTTTTTCTTAGATTCTTCACAGGGTAAATTCTGTAATGGTGGCTTAATATAGTTAATCCTCGCATACGAGCGTAGCTTCTGTTTAAAGAGAAATTTCATGAATGGATGACGCATTAAGCAAACAGCCGAATACCAAAGCTTCCAAATAGCACGAGCGCATTAAAACTCCTGGCGAAAAGTTTAAATTTACACAAACTCGCTTTATCCTCGTCTGGAGTTCTGCCAGTAGTAGTATAATTCCAATTTTTACTCGACGTTTGTAATTACTTCGAAATTGTCCTGTTTCCAATTCTCTGAAGCACCGTGGAGGTACACGCCGAGTTTTACATAATATTCCCGTATAATCCGTGTAATTGGAAACGAAAAACATGTTACGTAAGAACGTCGTAAAAGTCTAATTCCATCTCGTCAAATTCCATCATCAATTAAAACGGCCATCGATAATAAATACGTAGATTTTTCTAACAATTCGATCACAGTACAAAATGAAATCAGTGTCAAAACAATGTTATAATAAATCATGAATAGCGTAAAACACTTTGAATTCAAGAAGAATAAAATGTTACAATAGAAAATTCTGCACATTGACAGAATTATTTCGCAAACCGCGCTGTCACGTCGAAGTTACAAAACGTAATTGCAAAATTGTCCATCTGACGAAGAATTCCGTAAGAAAAGATGGAAGCCGAATGCAAAGAGGAAAATACAACGGTCTCGTATTTAAGAGAATTCGCGACACAAAGGAAAGTCCGACGAGGAAAAAGCTTGCGCGTTCGTTTACGCCGTTCCTCTTTCGTCGAAAGAGACGAACGGTGGAGGAAGGATCGGATTTATCGTCGGCAATGCAGATGTCGTATTTCAGGAATGACGATCGACAAAGAAGAAGAAGATGAAGAAGAAGAAGAAGAACGACAAGGAGGAAGAAGGGATGAAAGAACGCGGCAAAAGTGGGACGCACGAGCTCGAAATTCGCGAAACGTGCGGACGGCGCCTCGTCGTGATTCATCAATGAAAAATTCGACCCAGTTGTCACTAACCACGGACGGCATTAATAAGCATCGCGGTGAGTAAATCCGAGGGTGAACGCGAAGAGAAGATACGAAAACCGACCGGCGGCGACCTCGACCTAATCGTCAAATCGCTCGTAAGATCATCGCGCCAGTGGGCTTAGTTTTCGCTCCAATTTTTGTGATTTCGACATGTGCTCCAACAGATGTAAAATGTAAAGTAGTATAGGTGGACCAGTGGATCTTGGATTCTCGAATATGCATTCGGTAAGTTCTGGCGGTAAGGGATGCTTTTTTTCTTTTGTGCACTATAGTGATGGGTAATTGTTGATTTTTCGATACTCTGCAGTGATGATCTGTTTTTTGCCTACATTTCAGAGAAGATAATAGTGAGATAGAAATTTTTAAACGACTGATGTGCTATGTTCACTGCAGAGCAATTTTTCAAATTTTAATTTAACAAAAATGATCGAGGGATAGTAGTTTTATATGCATTCGGTCAGTTTTGGCGGTGAGAGGTGCTTTTTTTCTTTTGTGCACTATATAGTGATGGGTAATTGTTGATTTTTCGATACTCTGTAGTGATTTTCTGCTTTTGTCTACATTTCAGAGAAGATAATAGTGACAAAGAATTGTTTAAACGACTTATGTGCTCTGTTCACTGCAGAGTAAGTTTGCAAATTTTAATTTAAGAAAAATGATCGAGCGATAGTAGTTTTATATGCATTCGGTAAGTTCTGGCGGTAAGGGATGCTTTTTTTCTTTTTGCACTCTATAGTGATGGGTAATTGTTGATTTTTCGATACTCTGTAGTGATTTTCTGCTTTTGTCTACATTTCAGAGAAAATAATAGTGGGAAAGAATTGTTTAAACGACTAAGTAACCGTCTATTACATGTACATTTAAGAAAAATTATCAAGCGACATAGTAGCTATATATAGCGTTGTTAAAAGTGATCTTTGAAATTGCACCCGTTGTCTAAAGGTACTAATATTCCTCATTTCGTCGATATAACGTAAAGCAAAAAATATTTGCTGTCAAATTCTAGCAAAAAAAAATCCGACGAAGAAGGGATTAATAGCGAACAACAGAAAGAAGGAGTGCAAGAGGAATATAAAAACCTGGAAAAATTGTTTTTCAAGCCGCATACTAAAATGTTCACATTTCCGTGTCCAATATCAAGGAAGCCGTATACAACGTTTTAAGGATTACGGAGAATGTTAAAAGCAGAAATCGTATCTATGCATTTGCGTAAAAATGATCACCACCGCGGCCAACATTCAGGGATTTTAAATCGCCGTGTGTCACGACAATTTATGGCAGAAAAAGAAGGGGAACGAGAATGCTGAAACGTAATTTCGCCAGCAGAACGGATTATCCGCGGCGTTTAAAATTTCGCGACTGCATTCAGCTCGGTTGAATTACAGAAAGAACAGTGATTTTTATAAAAATAACGTCAACGTGTTTACCTTGTAAAATAGCACTGATTCCGTTCTTTACGGTATACTTTTATCCGTTCGCATTTGTAATTCTCTCCTTAAGCCCTCGCCGGAGAGAAGTTCTTTCTCTGTTCGAAGAAGCCATTTGTTGCGACGAGGTTTGTACTCGGTTGGAGGAAAAAGACAAGTTAAGTCCCGCCATAGTTCTGGTGAACTTTCAGAAATACGCAAATCGCGAATACTTTTCTCTCGTTTCCTTTCTTCTTTTTCTCTCTCTCTCCTTTTCTCGTTTGGAACTTCGCCATGTCCCGTTGATCGCAGTTTCCAAAGTTGCTATCGTAAATTAAACCTGGAATTGATGGAGAAAAAAATATCCGCTAATTCCGTCGAATCCCAGGCGTGAAAAATCCAACGAGGAAGCTTTTAATTCGACGATAATTGCTGAGGAAACGTTTCACATCGCGCTCGTGGAGATTAAGGCAGAATAGTGTGGCAGACATTTTAATAATATTCCCCGCGAGTCATGTAGGTGCCTTTATTAAATCCTCGACGGTCCAACGTTATGGCTTACTTGAGATTTAACTTGTTACCATTCATTGTCAATTAACGGGAAATGTAAGTTATTACTTCAATCTCTAAGTGAAATATTTGTGTAGCTTCATTTACATTCAAAGCACACTTGTAATATCTGTATAATTGTCTTCAATTATAATAACGTAGTGCAAACTATTGATGTGATCTTTCGGCGAAGTTTCAATGTAACATGTAATTCTATGCAAACTCATATTATTCAAATATTCATAATATTCAAAGTTAATTAACATTTCAAGGATCACAAATATTACTATGAAACATATAATTGCAGAAAATTCACACATCATTAGCATTTAATTTGAAATTCTCGTTCCTGAATGAGAAAGTTCGACATTTGTCTTAAAACAATTCACCGATTGGAATCGATTATTGAAGTATTCGATCAATTATCAGTTTTGATTGACATTTTATCGGATAATTCAAATGTAGATGTGAGATACAGGGATAAACTGGCCGATCTAATTTTGTTTTTACTTCGTTTCTTTCGTGAGTCATTACTCGCGCAGCGATGTTACGGCTCGCATAAAATCCGGTATAAAAGCGGACTGTTTATTATCCTGCTACAGCGAGATGCAGAGAGAAAGAGAGCGAGAGAGAAAGTGAAAAACCAGGGAGGAAAATCCAAATTCCCCCGGTGAACTTGAACTCTCCTGTCGGATGTCGCTCCTTGTTGCCCGAGGGTCAACAGCATTTCTATCGTCGTCTCGTAGAGCTGAAACGCTCGGTCAGCCGGAAAATTTCCAATCGAATTTTACCCTGGAAGGGAAACGCGGATGGAAATCAGATCGCAAATCCTCTCCATCTCCGGTCAGTGGATTTCCTTGGCGCGGATAAATTCCTTAGAGATTTTGGACGTCGTCGAACGTCGCGTTTTCTCACCGGAAGAACGCCAGTTCGATTTAACAAAGTGCCGCCAAGAATTTCAAGATTTTCGTTCAGTTTAACTTGATACAATGTTAGAGATTCGATTCCTCGACAGTGACTCAAGTAGAGTATCACTCTACGAAACAGCATTTTTCTAATGTTCAAATCAAAGATTGAAACCTTTCTCGGTGAAAAGCATCGGTGTCAACTTTAAAATTACTTAACTTATCGTATTTTTTAACGCTTGATCCATCTTTTTTCAAAGTATTCATTTAATATATTTAAATATACCAGATTTAGCGGCCGTAGATCTAGTGTCAAAAAAGCGTATTATCAAAAGTGCCCATGTATTCGTGAAACAGCGAAAATACCGGTTGCAATCTCGACTTTGATGAACAAGCATTTTTGACACACCTTGCGACTTCCTCCGTTTAAGTTCACCGACCTCCATCATTTATTTCAATTAAAAACCTATGAATGCGGTTTTACATCATGCTCCTCCATTGTTTTCTATTCGTACACGGTAGAGTTTGCTATTTATTTAACAGTCTCGCGTACCTCTTGTTATTCTTTTTTGCCACGGATATCCTGCGGACTTGTACGCAAAAACGGTGGTACATTTTTGTTGTGCTTTCGCTTTCGATACTACGGATGCCGTAAAAACGGTTAGTTTTACGTGCTTTCACAAATACTGATACTTTTAGCCGCGGTTTGATATTTGTCAATAGATCTACGGGCGTTGAATCTGTTACACTTAACACTAGATTTACGGGCGTGAAATCTGTTACATTGCAATAGATTAAATAAGGACTTTGGGAAAAGAGAGATGAAGCGGCAATGATGATAATTTGTTGAGTCATTATTGTATTATAAAATACATTACAAATAATTATAAAAAACATAGATTCTAATTTGAGAAAAATTTTTAAAAAAATAGGAATCCGTCAATTTGACGGCGGCCGTAGATCTAGTTTTAAGGAGCAACGTTCTTGGTAAATAAGAATATGGGGAAAAAGCGGAAATTGTTGAATCCTGATAAGCTCTTCCAGCTGAAATTTCACCCGATCTCCGATTCCAGATACTACATAATGTTTATTTCTTTTTAATATGATGTAACTTAATTTAATTTCAGTGAAATGTAGTATAATAGATTAGACGTTAATTAAAGCGTAAAGGAAAAGTGGATGAAATATCATCTGAGAATGTATGTGTAACTATTTTTAACGAGGATTTGAGGGTTAAAATATAACAAAATACGCTGCATTTATAAAATATCTTAGATATCAGAATTCCTGAATAAAATTGTACCCGTCACACGTAATTTGTGAATTGTTTATCAGAGCAATTTAATTAAAAAAGAATCATGAAAATATGTGTGTGCTCAAGTACACATTTCAGATAGTAGAGATGTTAAATAAAAGTAATCATACCTAGTTTAAAAATTGTCGATTAAAGAATTTTAAGAAAAGAGAGTTGTACAACTTTTTGCGTGAACAGAAATATTATTGTAGTTTGAAATAATAAATGGAGGGAAAATTTAGGAAAAGTTCGTTAACGAGAGTTCTAATCCGGGGCGTAGATCCTGGCAAAATTGTCTCTATGTATCAGAACGTTGGCGGGTCATTCTATTATTGTAATTCCATAAAATTTTCTATTTATATTGTTGCTAATGCAATACATGCGATGTCTATTTGCGCGTAGGTCTTCTGCTTTGAAGGTGGATCTCGCCAAATGCAATTATTAGATTTATATAGTTCTTAGACCACAGAATTCGAGGCATATATAATTCTTTAAATAATACTCTTATAACTTCCTCGCGAAGCGCGTACTTTTGCGTAAAAATTAAATTAGAAGCGTTTCGTATTATATTATTTGAGGGAAAAATTCAAATACCATTTTTCTTTCACATAATATAATACGAAAAGCTTCCGTGAAATGCATTTGCATTCGTTCAAATTGGGTAACCTTCTGATAATAAATGAGTAACGTGTAATCGTTAAAAAGAATTGCAGTAAGTCAGATGCGTATTCGTAGAATCGCAGTTTCCATTCGAGAACTTCATTCGGTTTGAATCAGTATTTTGCTTTCCATTCCAAGAATTCTTGCATTCTAATTAGCATTCGCGATAAAGCATACCGTTTCAACTTCGTACAAGTTGTGGCGAACCTTTGTAAATGGTAATAAAACTCTGCCGTAAACTATTTCTCGCCAATAATTTTATGTTAAAGTGTAATGTAAATCTGACGTTTCAGACTTTTTTTCAACGAATCAAGAACAAAGTTTCGCAAACGCGAGACGAAAAACTATCGCCTCAAACACCATCAACGCTCTCCAAACATCATTCCCATTTACACTAAAGGTAAATCGTTTCCAAGCTTTCAACTAACAGCGCAATTTGCTTATTTACATTCGACGATTCGCGCGCGAAAAGAGATGTAAATGTGCAAAATTCCGGACGAGCGCTATCGCATAAATCCTATTTGCGTCATTAGGAAAATCGTGAAAAAATAAGGTAAATTTCCCTATACTTTGCGTTAAAAAAACTGTAAATCGTAGAAAATTTGAATACAAACTTTTGTAATTTATTAGACTATAGAAATTCGTCGTAAATGGCAAGGATCAACAAAGATTCACTTCAAAAGTCCTCCTGACATTTACGAATCGCATTTGTCCCGTTAAATAATAATAAATCTGCAAGTTAGTACTTGTTAGTTAAATGTACAATTGATTTCAATGATTTCGCATAAACATTGTCAAGTGTAAATACGTAGAAATTTGTTGTTTCCCTAACGACTACCGACATTTCATCTAAGAAGCCATTTTGACACCGCGGTGACAAAAAAGACCCAAAAAGAATCCAAAATGCCTATTAAAACCAATAGAACTAACAATCATCTACATAATTCCAAACAAAAATTCTCAGAAAATCATCACTCTAACATCAACCACCAAAGTTCCACCTACAAATCCATTTTGGTACTTCGATGGAAAATAGGGGTAGAAAGAAAATGACCAATTCACCATCGCAAAACAACAGAAAATCGTCATTCCATCGCCGATCATCAAAGCATCACCTAAGTAGCTTATCACTCAATTAAAAAAAAAAAGAAAAATCTTCAAAGCTCTCAAAATCACAAGCACATCCTATTATCCTCTAAAACACTATGGAATTACCAGTCATTCGTGAAAACTTCCCAAAAGAACCATTCGTTCCGGAAACTCTATAAATCCGACAGTCCAAGTAGCAACGATCAGCTGCTCGCTCTCATAGAAATCTCACCTGGAAATCCCTTCTTGTATCCCGGCGGCAGGAATGCGGCAGGTGGTGTGATCGGAGGTGCCGCATCCCAGCAGGGAACGACATCCGGTTGCACGGCGTATCTCGACGGAAGTTCGAGGACTTTCTGCTTCTCGCATCGTCTCCGCAGGCGGTCGCCTGGCGTGAATATTTTCACGGCCGCCAGGAACCCGACGCCACTCATCTCTTCCTTTTGGGATTTCGTGTTTGCGTATTACACCCAACCGTCGCCACCGAGGGTGATTCCAGCAGCTCGCGAGGGTTTTAGGGCTGCGCGAGAGAAATCGACGGAGGAGAACAGCGTGTGTGATCTCTTGAGACTTTTTTGGTATGATGAATGATGAAGAAGAATCGATGAGGTTCTCTGTGATGACGAGAGATCGCCTCGATCTAGAGTAGCGCGTCTGTGAGATGCATGGCGGATGACAAGAGCCGTTCGACTGTTGGGATGTTTTGAAAGAGACGTTTAAGGTGACCTCCCAGATGGCGGATGATTCGTGATATTAAAGCTTTGCACTCCGATGATTATAACGCAGTTTTCTGTTTACTTGTGGCGAGATGTGCCCGATAGTAGGTAATATTGTAACAATCTTGCATTTGTTATTTATTGTGATTTTTATTTCATTTCTTTGGTAGAATTCAATTACGGTGTGGATTTTAATGGGGTCGATACTTGCAGTGATTGTTATTATTGATATATGGTATTTGAAAACCTTTGATTAACACGTTGGCTGCCATGGCCTTTAAATTGCAATATTTACGAATTTTGTAATATATTCCATATTTAAAAATTGGCGTTAAAAAGATAAAGTTCTGCTGAATATATGTCAAGCTCTGTCTTTGAGATTTCTCTTTTATAAAGATGTGATTTTAATAGATGAAGTTTCAGTTCAGTAGAAATGATGAAACTAGCGGAATACCGGTGGCGTTCAACGTGTTAAGTAACGATTGTTTGAAAAAATACGACCTAGTGGGTTAAAAATAAGAAAAGTGATAGATACAGATCGAAGAAATGATGAATTTCGAAATAAATGCATAGATAAAATTACCCAGAGGCAATCTAATTCACGCTTGGAGTGCAAAGGATTAATTTAACATTGAAGAATGATGGCGAAGCAATTCCGTCGAGTTTGTCGAACCGATTGGCTGAAATGAGGGATGAAGTTTCCCGGAGTAACTTGGTTGTTTCGATTTAACTAAAAGTTCGAGTAGCTCGCGATAAACCAGCAGTTTCTAAGCAATCGCGGCGGTATCGTGAATTATTCGCAGGGCGATTATTCCTCATCGAAGGTGATTGCACGGCGGAAGTTTGCAACGATCACCAGTTGCGCGCCGTAGACCGACGGTCCCGTTAAATCTGATCTTTCGCGATCGAGGCGAAGAGAAAGAGGATTCGTTTCGAGGGAAAGACGATCGAGGAACTTTTAATTAGCAGCCGTTGTTGTTAATCTATTCGACGAGGTCGTGGCGAAGTCGCTTGAAAAACCCCTCGGGACTGTTTTAACTTATAAAACGATTTCCGGAAAGAGAGGGTAGACTGAACTTTTCAATTTAGAGCTGTTCTTTTTTCGAGATTCTCAAATCTTTCGTTTTCCATCGAAGTTAAATCAATCCCAAGATGTTCCTCTTGGACGGGGAACGGCGAAAATTTTGAGTTCGGCTGAAACTTTCCAACAAACTTATGCAGATAGCGCGGAAGACTCGTTTAAATCATTTGCAGAATACGGAAATAAATTTCTTCGGTTCTCGTGAAGATTCTCGAACTGGAGGCAGGTTGTTTTTTTTCTCTTTCTTGTTCTACTCGCGATTCGAACTCCGGACGTAATTCGTATTAAACTCAGCTAATGCGGATAAAGCCGTCGGGAAACTTTGATTCAAACAACCGAGGAACTAGTTTCCGGAGTTTGCATTCCGCATCGCGAAGAAATCGCTCGAGAGTATTCCCTGAGATAATCGCAATTTTTATCAACGCAAAACTTCGACCGGTTGAGACTGGAAAAATTGAAGTAAAATTTGTAGCTTTCAAAAACGAAAAAAAAAATGTTCAACAACCCATTTCAGGAGCTGCGCACCCAGAAAGTAATGTCTGCTTTAATCCCGCCCGCAAATTCGTAAAATTCCAATAAATTTTTATCAACGATACATCTAATTCGCAAAAAAATCACAATCCAATCCCGTACATCGACTCTCAAAATAAAAAAAAATTACATTCCGATTCTCCGTCAGGTAAAATACCGTCGACGAATTTCTCCGCACGGATCTCCGGAAACGATTAAAAAAAGGGAAAAAACTATAATGAAACACCGCGAAAAAAAAAGAAAAAACAATGAAACGAGACACCTAACACCCTATCAAAGCAGTGCAAAGTGCACCTGTACGATTTGTTACGCTTTCACCGAGTGACCTTGACGGATCTCCGCGTTCGAGGAGGCCGAGCGGTGCCGGAAGTGCGAATCGATCACCAGTTGCGCGCGTGGAGGGAAGAACGCCGGATCCGTGCTCGCCAGAAGGTGCGCTCCTCGTAAGAGCGTCCACCGTACTGACAACCTTCGATGGCGTTCGCGCTCCCTCGGTCTCTCTCGCGGCACGCGCGATAATTCGTCCGAATTCGCCCGAAGATCCTCGAGTGGCACCCCGAGGGCCGACGAAGCCGGTCGATCGTAGCTGCGCGCGCGCATCCGCGGTGATTATTCTGCCCGCTCCGGCGCGATCGTGCCTCGAAGACGCGTGGGCGTCCGGCTGCTGGAGGCTGCAAAGACCAGCCGGGGGAGGGTTGTCGAGGGTTGATACAGGGGCGGATCCGTTGGCAGATGCGGAAATATACGTCCAATCGGTCGATTTCCAATTTCTTTCGAATCTATCCGTCGTCAAAGAGACACTTTCTCGATCCCTCGTCTTCGTCGCGAGGTTACGCTGTTTAACCCCCGGTGTATCCGTGCCTTTATTACACGCGGTGTCGATTCCACCGGAGCGTGATACCGTCGGGCGATCTACGTCGAAGAGATACGTGTTTTTCTTTGCGATGTAACGGGGAGAATGGATAAATACGAAGGTATTGCATCTTCGAGGCTCCCGATTTGCCGGCGCTGCTCTCCCATAAATGGGAACCTCGCGTATCGGCGCACGAGGGGGTGTCCCGGCGGAGGGCGCTGGACGAGGACGCCTCGTGCCTGGGGATGAAAGGAAGGGTAGGAAGAAGGGGCAGATGAGAGGGTAGAGGGGTGTCCCGCTATCCGCTATTCGTACCTCGGGCAAGGGAACCGATCGTTACTGGAAAACTCGAGAGCGGTGGAGGGGCCTTTTCATTTTCCAAGGGGGCGCAGTCGGTGGCTCCGCGAGAAGCAGAAGAGGGGTAGCTGCGACCGGAGGAGGACGGAAGGAGGGAAAGGAGACGAAATTCACCCTTCTGTGTCTGGTATCCGGGGAATGGGGGGCACCTCCGATCGGGATCCGGTGTATCAGCAGTATCGATCATTGCTACCTCTCTTCGCCTGCTGCTCCCTGCGTGGCTCTATCGGCCGCGTGCACCCTCGTCCCCACGTTCAACGTGACGAACGATTCCGCCGAGGACCGGCGACCTTGGAATTTCGATGGAAACCCGCCCGACCATGCCGGAAGACCAGACGCTGCCGAGACGGAAGTCGGAGATTTCCAAGGGAGAGACAATATTTACGCGTTTCGCTCGAACCATTCGATTTCGTCGCGCGGCTCGTCCAAATGACTTTTTGGGAAATTGGATCCACGGAGGCGAGCGTGTAATTTGCTGTGGGCAATTTGCTGCTTGATTAATTCTGGGGTCGGATGATAGTTACTTCAAGATGTTGATTCTTGTAACTTCTTCCGATTAACCCATTGACTGCCAACTACGAGATATCTCGTAGCTGCACTATAAGTTTGAATAAATAAATTAACAATAATGGCCGCGCGTGTATAGAAATTTTTGAACAAAAATGTTCTTCGTATCATTACAAATGTCGAGATTATATTTTTGATTAATGAAACCAATGTTCTAAAAACTTTCTGTCAGCTTCTCAAATTTTAACAAGCGAAGGTAATATTTGCTTAGTTTTCCTGGCAGTGAATGGGTTAATTGACACTTGAGGGAATTAAATATTTACGGGTTGACTTTTTTTTATATTATTGTCGCAACGATGGTATTAACGGGTTGAGGGGTTGCTGTAAAGACTTGACGACGGTGTAAAAATGATTTGTAAACGTTTTACCAAGAATTGGAGGAAAACTTTCAAATTGCACATAGTAAGCCTTTGCAATTTGTCTGAACTTAATCCTAATTTTCTGTGATGGGATCCGAAATTTTGTACAAGACTAATAATATAAAATTACACTCCTCGAACTACGATTTAGACTTTGCAGTTTTAATTTGCAAATATAACCTTACGTGCTATGTAAATGAACCATCAGTTCACAACCAAGGATTTTTAAACATCACTTTGAAGCCCCCGTAAACTTCCAATTTCAAAGCTACCCCCGACCAAATAATGGTTACCGTAAATTTAGCACTTCTTTACCCAGTAATAACGGCGAAAGATTTACGACGTATAAATTTCATCCGTCGTTGAAGGGCGAACTTTCATTTTTCGATACGCGAGATTATTATTAGGCTGAGATTGCGTTCGTCGACCGGCTTTTCCACGAGAACT
Organism: Cerceris ruficornis; assembly: GCA_963989415.1. Lineage (NCBI taxonomy): Eukaryota > Metazoa > Arthropoda > Insecta > Hymenoptera > Crabronidae > Cerceris > Cerceris ruficornis. The sequence continues at coordinate 10,734,805 of OZ022523.1, forward strand.
TTGTTTACGGCCTCGTAAATTTTTACACGGCAATGTGCCTCGTTTTAAATCCCCTATCCCTGGGTATCGCGTAATCAGCCGTGGTATCCTTTAATCGTACTTTTATCGGTGATTTCGTGATTCGCAAATTTCGACGTACCGCCGCGTCCCGCTGAAATTTGTAGGCCGTGCAATTTTTTATTTTTCCGCCCTCAAAGCTGTTTTTCGCGACTGAATGAAAGAAGGGAGGGAAAGAGATAGTGACTGAGTGCCTAAGCGAAAGAGAGAGATAGAGAGATTAAGTGAAAGAGGGAAGGAGAATGGGAAGAGAGGGAAGAGAACGGTGGTTGAGTTTATGAGGTCGACACTTTACGAGCACGACTCGGTGCGAACGAATTCGTTGATACGGAAATTCGAGCAACGACACTGCTGCGTAAGTGATCCGTGAATGGGTCATTCAGGAAAGCTCCGTGTTCATAGACGGCTCTGAGACGCTTTTTAATTGAAGTATACTCATACAAAGGAGCACAGAGACTGGCGCGTTTTGTTCCGCCACTTTTACGGCCGATGCTTCTTCTGTGCAATCGAGGCTTGCCAAAATTCTTAAACGGAACGATTGTCGAGGGTTCTTTCGCTTTCCGGCCGAACGTTATTTCACGTAGAGCCCGAGAGACAAATATTTTGAATAATAATTAAATTTCTTTCTAGCCAAAGTATTTTTAAAGTACAGAATTCATTTATATTCCTTTTTAAGACTGTTTAATAGTGCCACAGGTTGAGAAATTAGGGAATCTTTTGTATCTTTTTAACGAGTCAGAAAAAATGATAAATGAGAGGCAATTTTGTCAATGTATTTTCATGAAGATGAATTGAAAGTCCGCCGGCTCCGTGTAAGTGTATTTATTGTATCTTACGCTCTGCCAGTATATTATACAAATTTTTCAAAATATGGAATTATTGCCCGCCATCATTAAAATTAATCCATGCACAATTTCGACAATGCAGTCACCCTTTCATAAATCTCAAATTGAAAAATCCCCTAAAGACCGGTAAACACTTACGTCTCAAATCGTCCGAAGAAATTCACATTACTCCGCGACAACACAGCACAGTGTCAGTGGCAGAGAAAAAGCAGAAGAGCGACGGAAATTTACACGTCCAATTAAAAACCGTGGCATATCTTTAATTACCGCTAATAGCGAACACGGGAGCTGCCGTTTCCTTCTGCATAACCAATTCACCGGTGGAAAAGTCTCGTAAAAGGGAGCATGCCATAAAGAAACGGAGTTTATTCGAGCTGTAAACGGAAGTAAAACGAACGACAAGGCCGCAAAACGTGAAAACTACGGAGCGCCGATACGACCGGGGGTGCATTCGAGAAACCGCCCCGAGTAAACGTCCTCGTCGACGAGCTCAGCTATGACGTAACCGTCGGTGCCAAGTCCACGAGACGGTCAAGTTTCGCCTTTGACTTTCGGCCGGAAAAAGTCGAACCTTGAGGAGAATACGGGAGGAAAACCAGGGAATTTCAATGCCTCGAGAATTCGCTGGTAACTGGAACGCAGAGAAATTTTCTATCCGCTCTTCGCCACGCGCCGGAAGTCGGAAGAGATGAGGGGTTGAAAGAGGGTGCGCGAGAGAGAGGGCGGAAGAATGAGAGGGAAAGATAGGCGAAGAGAGTGAGAGAGGAAAAATAAAGAGAAGCAGGGGTAGAAAAAATAAAGAGAAAGAGAGAGAAAGGGTCGAATAAAATTCATCGATAAATTCAGGGACAACGGAGACGATACGAGGGGGCAATAGCGGCACAGTGTTTTACAATCAATCAGGAAAGGGATATCAATTCTAGTTTCTCGTAGGAGCACTTTCTCGCAGAAGGGCTGCCATTTTTAACCGTGTAACCAGAAAGCCAAGAAAAATGTTCGACTGCTTGCTGACGATCGATAGAAAATAAATTCACCATACTTGGCTTTCTACTGGCATGGCAAGAGAATCGTTATCGTGCTCTTCGGGGAGCTCTAAACAATTATGGACGTATCGTGTAATTAATTCTTTTCAGCATCGAGTGGAATTAATCTTAGCGTTCAGAGGCGGCTATTTAATTGCAATTTCATGTAACTCAACTGTGCGCGGGGTGTCGGTAAATAAAAGTCTGTAAATAACAATCAATTCTAAATTTATTGTGGGTGATGGCTTGGAATAAAAAGAAAGCAAACGTTTCATCGACAAAGTTATTCTGTTCAGATGAAAATCAGCAATCTTGCACATTCTCGAGTTGTTCTCTGACTAAGTTGTTTAAAAATTTAAAAAAGGAGATAATATAACCAGATTGTTAAAAACTGAAGCAAACATAAATATCGACAGGTTGGTGAATTTTTATATAACGACTCTTTCCAGAAATGATCTCTGCAAAACGAGATATCACTGAATTCGGCAGATATTTCAAATTAATACCGAAGCAACGCGAAAAAATAATTTCCATCTTCAATATTTATGTTTCCCATGACGTCAATTCTAGCCCGCTAAAAGTAACAATTTTCCTCCCCATTCTCCGTCTTCTGTCTCAGCAGAAAGAAAAGCAGGAAAAATACTCGGAATTATATATTTCCTTCGTTAATCCAAGCAGCAATTTTCTTCGTCCTCGCATCCACCGTTTTCACGGGCTTTCGTGTTATCGAAGAGTTAATTGCTCATTGAAACTTAACGTTCGGAGAAATTCGCGTGAGTCCAACGACGTTTTAACGTCGGAATTCCATGCCCGATGGAATTTCATTTCTCCGAAGCGATAAAGTCAATTAATACGGGATCGCATTCCATGGAGCTGCAATTTTTCAATCGTTATAAATTAATCACACCAATGTCGCCGGTGTTTCGCGTGTCACGACATGTCAACTCGAACGATATATCGAATCCTCGTGGAATCGTGACTTCGTTGATAAACGTCACTCCGACGGATTCGCGATGGCCCGTGAACGAGCAAGGGGGTGAGTAAGTGTCACCGACGATGACGGGGTGAATCTTCATTGGGTGGCTTTAAAATGAATTTCTGGGAATACGTGACCGACGACAGGACGAAATGAGCTTCCGGAAATGACAGTACGGTGAAATATCCTCCGTCTACAGGATTTTAGAAAATTGTGGTGAAAATGAAAATTCAATGATTGGTTCCCCGTAACTGTAATGAAACGAAGGATCCTTTTTTATCACGAGAATTCAATGTTTTACGTCGATGATTCGACAGAGAGGTTTTACAGAGTGTTTTAAAAGAAATTTCTATCGGATCGGTTTTTTAATTTGATTATTAATATTTCTGGGAAACTTTGTTACCGTTGGATTATTGAGTATTCGACGATTTTATTGCACGATTTTTCTCCGTAATGAAGGTAGGAAGAGCGAGGCAACATTATTCTACAATTCTGACCTATTTTTACGAGTGGAATCACCTTGTTCTCGCTTATATCACAAATTTGCACTCTACCCCCGTGTAGAACATTGTGTGTACTGTTCAAATGTGCCAGCATTCTGATATTCTATTATACGAACGGTATATTTCTTGGGGTATTCTGTTTTCCTTGTCAGAAAGCAGATATACTTCATGCGGTGTTTACGTAACGATCATGTAGAACATTTCTTATAAAATTTCATCCAGCAAATTTTACAGAATAAAATATTAAATATAATAATAGTAATATAACCATTGGAATACACGTAATAATATATTCCATTAGAGATAACAGACTAATAATGGATATTAATAGAATATAATATAAATATTATTAAGAATTCGATGGGTTACTTTCGACGTTGCTAAATGACAATTTGTTTATCTTTATTTTACTTTACGAAAAATATCAATATTTCATTACTCAACGGACACGGACGATATATTTATAAATTACCGTTCCGATTTCCTAATGTTTTGCGTTCAAAAAGTTATCAGTTCGAATGAAACAAATTCTATTATTTTGGACAATTCGAGATTAATGGAAATCGCGAAAGCATTGAAAATGTGAAAGGTTAAATTGAAGGCAAATAAATGCAACGTAGCGACGGCTTGAAAGTGATTCTATAGAACCGATGTATGTTTCGTCCAAAGGGCGAAAGGTGAGAGTGAATTGAAACGAAAGAGAATTTTCATTTCCAAAAATCATTGAAAAAAAAGGTACGAGCGTTCGTAGAACTGTTCATGTTTTTTTCTCCTCGCGAAAGTGCCAATGAAATTCGAACCAATTTGCGGTACGGCGGAAACACGTCTAAATCTGACATTAACACGGCAGTTTCGCGAATGTTGTTAAAGAGAATGGATTGTCGTTGCAGAATTGAATATCGGAGAGGAGAACCGGTCGACATTAATTGAGAATACGGGCAAGATTTAATTATCCATTCTGTGACAGTTTGCTGATATTACTTACAAATTCATCGATGTCTGCCACTTATTTAAGTAATGAGTTTAGTTGGAATATTTATATTTTTATTCGCATTCTCAATTTTTCATATTTCATTGACCTGTGATAGAAAAAAAATTCAATAAGAGATGAAGGCAGAATGGATATCGTTTTGTGTCTATCGGACACGAAGTTGAAATATCAACCAGGTGAAATTTGCAAGAAATTCTATTACCCTCCATGAAGAAAGTGGGAAAAGTAGATAAACTATAGGCAGATACAATTTTAAAAAATAAACTTCCCAAAAAGTGATCTGTGAAAACTTACGATTTTGCACAGGCAGCTTTCCAAACTTTTTTATCATCTTTTCATGCTTAATAAATCGAACTACAGTCCAAAGTCGCTTAGACAATTACACAGTGAAAATTCTGTCGCTAATATCAACCATGAATTCGAATTTTCAAAGCTGGCCATGAGTCTTTGAAATTCTGAATGAAAAAACACGCTGTTCCTTCACTTTATTTCTCTCCTGTCTACTATGACGATCACGCTACGCGTATCTTGATTTATTAATGAACCACTAACGTGATATTAAAACAGTAGGGAAAAAAGGCACTAAATTCTTCATGATCGCAGAGTTGCGTCAATGCATCGTGGGTGGATGTATTAAACGAAACCGAATCGCGGCTTTAACGAGCACAAAGGTATATACACATCAATATTTCAAGGGTGCTTTCTCCCAGCTTTGTAAAAAATTGACGTCATTTGACGTCAGTGAATTTCGCAGATTCTGCACTCAGACGGCCTTTCATTCAAGAATTCACGTCTACCATCGAAAACTTCGTCGGTGCTTTAAAGGGAGGTTTTCTTTCCTAATTTCCCCTGCGATGTTATAACAAGAAAGCACGGCAAGCTTGAAACTATCGAGTTAAATGAAACTTCGCGTGGAATCGTAAAGGGATGTACACGAATAATATTGTACACTGAATTCACCATATTTTTGACGTTGAATCGAATGATTTCGAAATACTTCTTTGCCTGTTAGGTGCGACAAAGTTTTATTACGTTAAACGGAATATTAATTTCATTCGGCTAAGGCTCGCCAGAATTTTAACACTAGAACTACCAAACATGGTGAAAATGACTGGGTCAATTTTTTCCAAAAATTCTTCAAATATATAGGAGAGTCATAGAATAGATATTCTCCGTCCATCTCATAAAACATAAATTACAGAATCGATCATATGTTCCACCTCTTAATTCTTCTCGTTTCAAAGCACTTATTTAATATATTTAAATATAATAGATTTAATGCCGGCAGTTCTGATGTTAATAAATTGCCTGTATTAGGATAAAGAAATATTCTGGGATATTACTGTATTTATTATATGAATAAATTCTCCTTTTTATTCCCTGCGAAAGATCAGCCACGAAGGGTGGGGTGTGTTTCATTTGTACATACACAGACGCTTTTCAAGAGGGCAAAATCTACTCTTCAAGTGAAAAGAGCCTCTCGCTCTTTCGAGTATACCACTTTAACTGTAAGAGATACAGAAAAATCTTCCGAATAAAACATTAATGGCACAATGACGACTAAAAAAACTGTCTAAAAAAAATTCTAGAATATAATTTCCTCCTGTACATACTGTTTAAATATCAAATTAAAAACTCCTTTACGCTCGGTATAATATGTGCTTTCTATTAATTTCTTTTTATTAAAAATCACTAATTACCAACACAGCTTCAGAATTACCGTGAAAGTTATAAATATATCTCTTTTACCATTAGGATAAATCTCACTCCTTCGGAGTCTTATAGAGGTGCAAGTCAGATGCACAGTGATTCACGTGCTTAATCACTTTGCAATTCCGTCAAAATTTCACCGAAGCAAAGATTAGAAATTTGAGAATGATAAGAAATTTCTCCGCCGCGCCGTTTTCGCACTACTTGCGCAGTCTTCCACGAGAGCGGAGTGCCATTCTCGTTGGATTTACCGGGCGCAAAAAAGCAGTTACATTTTTCTCTAAATATCTTTCATCTCGATAATAAATGGCCTTTCTATGTACGCAAGCTTATGGAGCGAGTAAAAAGTTGGAAGGTGGTATCGATCAAAGAGGAGGGAATAAATGCCGTGATACAACGTTCGCGACAGACGGTTACAAACGTATGAATACGAAGGAGTAAATGATACTTTGCATGTTGAACACGTTAAACGAACAAACGCAGTATATTCTGCAACTTCGAATTTAGCACGTCTGGGATGATCGTTATAGAACAATGATCATTATCTCGTGGAAAGACCGAGGCAGCAACAAGTTCATCCCTTTCGGTGCTCTACGCAATTATAACAGTCAAATTGCTTGTATTATCTATTTGCTAAAAGCGACCACGGCTACCGAATTCAAGTTATCGTTCTCGTGCAAACGGCATTACCATAGATTGCCAAATGCCACGGTATTACGGTGTTAATAGTGCACATTATAACTCGCTGCAATGACCGTGAACTGGTATCGGCGATCATTGAACAGTCAAGTTGAATTCGATGTCTCTAACTTGCATTTCCAAAATTTCAGATTTACTAAGTTAGCAGGAATTCGTATTATCGGTTTTATTTGGTCGAAGAATTCTTTTACAATAGAAAAAAAATGATATTGTGTTTGAATTATAATATTATCATAGATTTGTAATAGTAATTAATTTGAATAATATCATAATTTTCGGAGCGTACTTCTCAAATGATTTGTATAGATGATAGCTTTAATATTCATTTAGAAGTATTTTCCATTTAATTTTTTACTAATTAGAAATTTAACTTTACGATTTATATTTATGAAACTACGATTTTTGGTGTTACGGTTATTTTGCGTGTTTAATTAACCCCTTGCACTATAATAATGAGTGACACTCGTCACGAGGTAAATGGGATAAGAATTTTTCAAGTTTTGCAAACACTGATCAAACTGAAAATATTACTGGGACGCGACGCGACAATATTATTTCTATAATATTAATATTATGTTAAATTATGCGATGTATCAAGAATCACTGATCAATTTTTATTTTAGCAATTAAATTCTGAATTATAGCGGAAGCAGTCACAAAACAAATCGTAGGGCAAGGGGTTTAATTGATCCATCTTCGATTGTTCATGTCCAGTAAAATGAACTATTTAACGTAAAATACAAAGACAGAGAAATTAACTAATTTTATCTCTCTAAAATATGAATAAAATCCCGAAATTCTAACAGCACATTACTCAAAAAGCTTGTGCCCTTCTAGACGGCGTTCACAAGAATCCTCAAAATAAAACATTTGGCTCATAAAGTCGAAGAATTTCATCGTCGCCCCTTTTCAAATCGACACGTCGCGGTTAAAGCGTCCATTTGTTTCCCAGCTTTTGAGTGACGTGGCATTTCTCGATACCGCGACATTCCTTATGGTGTTACGGTCCATTTAAATCGGCAAATCATTCTTTACCGTGCTTTTCCTTTGCACGAGGAATCTGGTCAGGGTCAATCGCTGCGTTTTTTGATTCTGCATTTATAAGCTTTGATGCCCGCCAACGTCGTCTAGTCTGCATTCTAATATCTCTCTCGCTCTCGAAACTCGGTCAGGGTTGGTTGCCGATTCTGCGGCTGAAAGCTCCGCTTACAAGCTTTTTTAAGCTTTAATACTATCCGACATTCTCCTGTCTGACACGTGCATCAACGAGTGCAACGGATTATTCTGCTTGCAGCTCTTTCCGCTCGCACTGTTGTTTCGCTTTTGTTTTATTTCCCGTCGGGCTTCGAACACGGCGGGGAAAATTGATAGACGAAGTAAGTTATGGTTTTTATCAGTCTCACGTCGCTCGCAATGTAATTTTTTGATATTAACACATTGTACGCCGGCTAAATATCAACCGTTGAAAGCCTGAATGCCGGTTTTAAATTTTTTAAGTCAATATTAAATTTAAATGCATTAAGTAATACACAATTCAAACGAAATAATACTACCGCTTTTGTTCACTTTGCTGTTTCCTTCAAGACAGAATAATATGGCAGATATGGATCAGTCGAATATACAATAATATTTTTGAAATCCCGCATTATCGCGGGACCGGCGTGCAGTGTTAACCCTTTGCGGACGAAGACATTTTTGAATATTGAGAGATAACCATTTATTTTGCGGTCCAGCATTTTATCAACAAGTTAGGCTGTTAATGAATATACATTATAAATTATTGTCCATTTAATCATATTTTAACGGTTGTATTTCAAATTTTCAACTCTAACTGTGTATACAACCAGCGATAAACTATAATTCAATTTTTTCTCAGACCAAATATATGCGTCGCTAGTCCTCAAAGGGTTAAAATGACGGAAAATAAAATGACTATTCGGTATGCAATGTTATTCGTTCGAGTGTTTGACAGGAATCGTAGTTGAACAGTTAAATAATTCCTCGACGATTGTCAATTCTAATGGCTTTAAGTATTTCTTTCCTGCTTGAAAAAATAGCTGATTTAATAAAGTTTTTTTTCGTAAACGTTTTATGCCAATTGTAGAATCCTTATATTTTTCTTTTATGTTTTTTTGACAACGGTTCTGCTTTATCGAGCAATTATAACATTTGCGGTATTTTTGTCTAAATGACGATGCGGTTGGCAATGTCATTTAAGTACGTGCAAAGAGCAGTAGGTTAAAATGGTAATTAATTCAGTATATCTGTAATTTTGTTGTTACAAGCGTGGAGCAAATGAAACAGGTGTGGGTGAATGTCAGAGTGGAATTTCATGCTGACCGCAAGAGTAGTTGACTCAAGAATCTGGCAATTTGGTATTGTTCGTGGCACGCTGTGTTTGTTAGCGCGCTATTTATAGATTCTTTTCAACACAAAATTTACCGAGACGTCTAAATTGACTAGTCTCTAATTTCAAATTAACCTTAAAACTAACCCGGCGGTCAAAATCAGCAGTTTCCCATTTTTTCGAAAAATCCCCCAAATTAATAGGGGAGTCGTGCAGCAAATATTCCAGTTCTATCATATAAAACTTAAATTTCTTAACTCATCCCTTTCCTATCTTTTGAATTCTCTTTCGCCAAAGTACTTATTCCGTACTTATAAATATAATAGACATAACGCCGGTACTTTTAGTGTTAAGAACGTAAGAAAATAGACAGAAAAATTCCTCAAACCTACAGTTATAAAATTCCTCTGATCTTCTACCTGTTTCAAAATACAAACACCTCAATCGATAGACTTTCTTTCTTCCTTTATTATCTTTCTTTCAATAAACTAATTTCTCCTAAATATAAGTAAATCATTGCCAATTCCAATCCTCGAAAAGTCGAAAGAAAAAAAAAAGAAAATTTATCGCTGTAACGGAGCCCGATAAATCTTCCTTCCTCTCGGAAGAACAAAATCTCCGATCTCTGGTCGAGCACGTAAAAAAAAATCGCACATGGTCACCGAGAAAATTTCACCCTCGAAAATCTCATACCCATCAAAAATTACACCCGTCAAAGTATCCCTCGACAAAGCCGTAAAAGCATCCCTCATAATCCCGCGACAACGTTTCGGCAACCGAAGCTCCCGCAAGCCTTGACCCTTTTTTGCGCCGATCTAATTTCGCCTCGCCGATATCGCGCGAGTTCATCGAGCAAACATTAGCGTGGGAAGACACGGCCGCACGGTCCAGCTGTACGTACAACCCAAACCTATCGCAACTCGTGGCCGATTTATGAAAGTTCAGACAGAGAGCAAAAAACCGTCCGCTTTTGATGCGGAAAAACGCGAATGACACGTGTCTGCGCATATCGATCGCAGCCTAACCGACGTTTCGAGTGTATCCTCCACTCTCGGTTGCGATGGAAGAGAAAGGAAGAAAGATTCTATGCTTTCTTCTCGTAAACGATACGCGGGTATTCGTACTAATTCGAGATTAGCAACGCCGTGTTTCGCGTGACTTTCGTCAGTTTCTTGAGGAAGCCTACGTAAACAGCTCCGAGGGAGAAATTGTTTCCCGGGACCAACGTCACGGATGGAGGACCTTGACCTTACGACCGAACCGAGCAAGGTTTTTCACGGTTTTAATTAAAATTCTGAAGTGGATTTCTCTGAAGGGAAATTTTTACCGAGGAGAGAACAGTTCGAGTTTCGTTTGAGAGTGCGGGGCCTTGATCTCGTAGGTCGTTTGGTTGTGATATTTTAAATTAAATTTCTCGCGTGGATTTTGATAGAAAACGTTGTCTGTTCTTCGTCGGTGATTTAAATAGCGTTTTTCTCTTTTTTAGAGAGATAGTATGGGTCCTTCGGAATACAGTCGTACTTCTATTATTGACGTTTATTTTTATTTGCTTTCCAGGGTAGGCTTTTCGGGAAAATTGTTCTAGTTTTTATCGGGAGATTGGGTTGAATTTCTGTTTGGACGGTGGAACCTTGGACGTTTGGACGTATTTTTATTTTTAAAGCTTTTTGATGAAATTTCCCGAGGAGAATTTTTGAATACTTTTTCCGCCCGTGATGACAGCTTTGCTTATTTGAATTATTAAATGAAAATTTCATTTTTATGCGTATTATTACAATTTATGACATTGTATGATCTGTAGATCAACGTTAACCCTTTAGCCTGTTATAACGTGTGACACTCATGACGCGGTAAATGGAATAAGAAATTTCGAAGTCCTCCAAAAACTATTAAATTGAAAATATCAGTCGGTCACGAGACGATCAAATTATTTCTATATTATTAATATTGAGTTGAGCTACACGAAATATCAGAAATCAGAGGGAATTTTTTATTTCAGAAATTAATTCTGACTTGTCGCGGACGCAGCCAAAATAGAAATTGTAGGGCAAGGGGTTGAACAAACACTATGAAATTCCTTTCAGCTTTTAAACGACAGTATGAAAAATTAGTTAAAATATGAGACATTAAAACATCAGTATAAAAAGTGTAACGTGATAAAGATCTAACTTGGTAGTAGAATGTGGTGAGGATATTTAGTTATTAAATTCCTGTATTTTGACAATTTAATGAATTCAAAGTTACGAGTTCTATTTCAGTTTGAAAACGTGAACTGCGAATTTTCGCCACGATATTAGACACGCTGGAACGACGTCAAATCGGTGATAAAAAGACGACAACCGGTTCCATGGTTCCTGAGACCTTCCAGATGTAAGGAGAGCAGAAGCGTTGATGCTGCGAAATTACAGTTTTTCCCAGATATCAAGAAGTTGCTCCTCGTTCTTCTCTGCCAGCCGAAATTACGAAAACGAGCTGAACGAAGGAAATGAAGCCGAGCCGCAAAAAGAGGGCCCAGAGAGAAAGGCGAAGATAAGAAAGCCCTATCCTCCAGCAGACCCGGTAAAATGTCAAAAAGCTGGATGCTACATCCCGAGAGAGAGAGAGAGGGAGAAAAAAAAACACGAATTTCTATCATTTCGCAAACTTTCAAGCGCCATTATTCTCGTACATTAAGAAATTCCCCCCATTTCTCCATCTCTCTAACTGTCTCTCCTTCTCTCTTCGAGTAATCGAATTCAACTCCTTACGAAGTAATCAAACCACTCCGCAAATTAATCAGCCGAAATCGATATCCATTAGAATCCAAGGCGGCAACTTGCTCCGAAGGAAGGGATAAAAACCGCCCCATCGAACTCGTCGACGTCGTGTCACCTCAATTTATGGAAACGAACGTATCCGAGATCGACGAAATTGACGAAGAGAGAGAGAGAGAGAGAGAAAGAGAGAGAATGAAGACGAAGGGAACGCCACAGCCTCGAATATCCCTGATAGGCTGAATAAGAAAACGCGGATGTAAACATTCCTCGAGGGAGGACAGAGTTCGTGGGTTTCGTCGTACGGCTCACGAAGGTTCCCATAAAGCCTTGACCTTCTTCAGCCCTCAGCGTTGCTTTTGGGGCGTTTCGCGGTAGTCCTTGCATCGATTTCGGTGGATGGAAAACCCCACCCTTCGCCATCGTGCCGTCTACTGGAATCGAACTGCCGAAAGGAGGCAGGATCGCGCACCCCGTTGCCAGAAAACGTACGGGGTTTTGGTGTATACGGGGTGGCTGGGATGTTCGCCGTTTGATTTGTTGGAACAATAGTGGACGGAATGAGAGATGTGAGAATATTATTGGATTGGTAACGGTCTATCGTGGCGTGTAGGGATGAAGAGAGAGGGAGCGGATCCTCGATAAATTCGGGCTGATCGCTACAGGGCGCGGCACTTAAGTGGAAACAGCCAATTCTCGTGCTTTAAACGCGACGAAGGGATCGAACGAGCACTTTGTTTGGAGAAGAGAATACAAAGGTATTTTCTACATCAGCGATCTGTTTCTTGTTTTCGAAATTTGAGGCTTATTCTCTGCCGACTACGAGAAACGAGTCTATGAGAATCTACTTTGTACTCGTGAGATCAGAGAGTACTTCCGAAGATTAGTAATATTCGAATAATCAGAAATGCAAATAGAATTTAACTAATTTTTTAAATAAATAATACTGCTCCTATTGTAACTGAAACACTAAAACTGTGAAGTATACACGGAAGAAAAAATGATAAGACTTCCTTTCCTTTCTCAAAAAGAAATCAATCCAGGAGAAAGTTACAAGGTTACTTTTAACGAAAAGTTCCTTCGCTGTTGCACAGTCGTCATACATAAAATATATAAAATATATCGATACACCCAGTACAGCGGAAGAAGTATCGCTGGTAGCATCGTGGATTCGGTAGGTTCGCTTAGGATTCATGCTCCAATTCATGAGACCCGGCGTATTGTGTTACGTCGGATCAGAATCGGCCTCGACGTTCGCCAGCCAGAACGTAACGGAGAAACTTCTCTGTCCGTGGCTCGACGATACGTTAATAAAGTCGATCAAGGCCTCCTTCGAGCATCTCCTTTGGATATCCACTTTTGCCAGGGAATCCCGGCCTATCGAGATCTCAGAGGTATTTTAATACGTTTTGTGAAGACGAATACGTCGACTATGATGTTCTCCGTACTTCCCCGAGGAGAAGTTTCCTTTTTTCCTTTTATTCGCTCTCGTTTACTACGGTTTTACGGGTTCATGTGCTTCTAGCATGTGTACGTTCCCGATTAGAATCACTTTAACCGAGAATAATGATTTGTATCGGAGAAATAAAGAAGTTTGGTGAGATAATTGTATGTGATTATTGGTATCCTTTTCCCTCTCATATTTATAATGTAGGAACGGAATTTTTGTACCCGTAAATAGCATTAATTTTTAGAATTAGTGAGTGTGGATGGTTTGTATACAGGAGAGAGTGGATGCTTAGAGTGCGTGATTTGGAAGGCGAAGGAATGGAAATAATTAAGGATTCTGAAGAGATTAAAATGTTCCCGATAAAAGTAATCTTCCAGGAAAATAGCAAAATAAAGTGTGTATACCGTGCTGAGTGAAAATTATCGAAAGGCTGTCGATTTTCGCAATTTATGGAGAACGATAGCCTTCCGTGATTTTTCGATAACACGGCACGAAAATTGTACAATATCGAAACTTTACGTGAGTATGAAATTGACGGTATAAAAATGAATATAAGATAAATAAAGTCGCGTGAAATCAGAGATAAAAAGGGATACTTGAAGTGACAAACGAAAAAGAAATATTTCCAGTTAAATATAACATTAATGAGACGGTAGAAAATACAATTAAACGTACATACACATGGCAATAATAAATGAATATCCTCATGTTCAATTATTAATGTTCCTCTAATTATTTGCAACGGTATAAAAAATCAGCGATAAAAAGCGCCAGTATCAAGCCGCCCTACAATTTGCCGCGTACGTCGGTGAAATTCAATTTCTCGATTCCGGGAAACAATCTGGCATTTTTGCGAAATAACAATAAAATGAAATTACAGTTATTTGTTATTTCTCGGAGTGAGAAGGGCGTGGGATCTTCACCGTTGCACCTGTCGATGCGACAGCGTGGAAATGATCACACTGCAGTGAATCTGAATGCGCCACTGTGCGATACCGATAACACAAATCGGTGCACGTGTTTCAGCGTTTCGAACGATATCGCATAATCCGACGTTATTGACCTTCCGTGCCTGGAAATTTTATTCCTGGAGTTCGAAAATATCGGGTATATATTAACGCATCAAAGTATCTATTAATTAACATGCTGACTGCTAATTCTGCCGAATTTCTCCGTCAAATATATCAGACTGAAGGAGGTAATATAAAATCGTAGTGTGCAGAGTTACAAATTTTTGGACGACTTTAACACTAGAACTACCAAACGAGTCAAAATGACTGGTACACAATTTTTTCCAAAAATTCTCCAAGTTCATATGAAAATCATAGAATAAATATTGTACGCCCATCTCAAAAAACATAAACCACCGAATCGATCATCTTTTCCGCCTCTTGGATTCCTCTTTTTCAAAGTTCTTATTTAATACATTGAAATATCACAGATTTAACGCCGGTAGTTCTAGTGTTAACACCAGATTTACGGGCGTGAAATCTGTTACATTGCAATATATTGAATTAGGTTCTTTGGAAAAAGAGAGATCAAGCGGCAAAAATGATAATTCGTTAAGTAATTTCTATATTATAAAATACTCGTGAAATATCTACTGTACAGCTTCTCTATGAATTTAAGAAATGTTTATCAAAGAAGTAGGAATCCGTCAAGTTGATGGCTTCCATAAATCTAGTGTTAAGTATGCTTTGATTCTTTCTGCAGAAATTCAAGAATACCGGTGTATTAACATTATATTAATTAACACCTGAGTACAATGCTCATCGTCAGCGATAAACGTGATAACCGACACTGTCTATATCGAGAAAAATGCACGTATCCATCTCAAATCAAAATTTCTCCATCCACTCTCAATTAATCTCGTTCCCTATCGCAACCGCTTCGCATAATACAATTTTCCATACAATTCATCCTCGAATGTCTCACCTCCGCTCGAGCACATTTTCTTTTCCTCAAACCACAAGGAAATTAACGACAAGATTTTTCTTACGTCCCATGAAGAAACTTCAACGCGAGGAAAGGTAACAAAGTCGATCAAGGACTGTTTGGTGTTTCCTCTTTGACGCTGTCTTTCCTCAAAAGCGTCAAGCTGCATCGAGATACACGATATTTTAATCCACTTCGCCGGTACGGATGTGTCTTTGATGTCGTATAATTTGAGTGTCCGTATAAAAGGTGCACGCTGTCTTTCGTTCTTTCTTTTTTTATATCAGCTTTCCTCTGTGAATACATCGTAACGGTTATACGAGGGGGCGCAGCGTATTTCGGTGTATTCACATTTTACGAGAGCGTGCGTAGGTGTAATCAGTGGGGGGTATTAGATTCCCCGCTACATTGTACGAGCGTATCATGGTGCAACTGATTGCGTGGGCGTTCCGCCTGAGTTTTCAGGTTTATTAAAGTTGAAAAACCATGTTATCCCGGGTAAAGTGGCCGCGATGAAGTTGAGTATTTATTCACTCGCCAAGTGCGCCGGTGTTCTCGGTATCCTTTAGGTGCTCTGCCAGGGCCTCCTGGATTTAAATTTTCGGTGGAAAAAGTACCGAGCAAATTTTCGCCACGGAGAGCCTACTAATTAAGCCACGGCTTCTTCCTCATAGACCGAGGACCTTTGTGTCGAAGTCTAAATGTTAATCTCAGGTTATACTTTCGTGCGTGAAGAATCGCAAATAATTGTTGAATAGAGTACGCTTCTCTTTGTGTTCGATGTATGAGGAGTAGAAATATTTAATTTTCTGAGCGGTATTATGCGATCTATCAAATATAAGACGATGAAAATCATTATTGCATAATAATCTATAAAACTGCATATTCAATTTTCTTTCGGTGCTTCCAGACACAACTATAAATTCTTGGCAATGAAAGTATGTCAGTTAACACTTTAAATTACAAAATGAAAAAAGAACATTTTCTTTTGCAGTTATACGAAATTATTTTTCAATAAAAATAACTTCTCGGCAAAAAGACTACGTCGGTCAAATTCTAAAAGTGCGGAAAGAAAATTTTCTTTCGAAGTTACATTATCCCATTACCGTCCTCAACAAATTTAATTCTTCCTTTATCCACAGTATTCTTCAATGTGAGTATTGCAACACTGTCGCGTTTGAACTCCTTAAAATCGCAACGAGTTGCACAAATAAAAATAACTTCTCGGCAAAAAGACTACGTCGGTCAAATTCTGTAATGGTGGAAAGAAAATTTTATTTCGACATTATACTATCCCATTACCATCCTTATCAAATTTAATTCTTTCTTTATCCACTGTATTTTTAAATGCGAACATTGAAACACTGTCGCGTTTGAACTACTTAAAACCGCATCGAGCCGCGCCAATAAAGCACCGAAATAAATCCTCCCCGCTGTTTGCAAAGAAAGAACGGAATCCATCGTCGCAAAACGTTAAATCATTTACACATGTCGCACCGACAAAATTCGGAATTGAATCCCAACACGGTGCTTGAAATTATTCTCGCATAAGGGCGATCCCGTCGTCACGAGAATTCGACTTCTCGAAAGGACCGATGCGGGCGCAAAGTAAGTACGTACTCTCGTTTACATATGTAAGAATCCTCTAAGCAGAATTCACGCGCCGTTGGTACTTCCACGGGGGCAATCGATTTATTCCAAGCCTTTTAAGCCAATTCTCGTACCACCTATTGGACCTTATTTCACCCTGACAACCCACGAAGAAGCAATACGCGCCCTCGTCTCGTATCGGCACGTAAATACCGTACTTCCGATTTACGGGTATCCTCGAAATTACGAGATTACAGGGATCGAAGACGGAACGAATTTCGGTGTTTCAAACTGGGGCGAATTGGAAGAACATGTAGGTGGAGTATCATTTAGATAGGAATTTTATTTTTGCTTCTCTAAATTGCTCTCTGGTGATTTTGAAAGTGGTATATTTTAATGGATGTGGATAAATAATAGCTTACCAATTGATAGACTACGTGAAAAAGATAAATATTACTTTTATACACTTTCTATATAGTCGAACCAACTGTTTTTTTTAAACGCAGATTTTATGATTCGAGGTAGGATAATTTATTTGCGACAATTATTGCAAACAGCAATTACAATGGTCCTCTGTTCGTTCATTATGGCTTTGAAAGTTAGAACTTTAAATTAATTCTCTATCTCGGTTCATTTAAATACAAACTAATATCTTATACTAAATTTCCTATTACTTATTCTCAATTCGTGTTTAAAGTATCTCCTTATTAAAATGTTTGTACGGTTTGCAATTCGAGCTCCCAGGCAAAACTAAATCGTCGCTTCCTCCTTGATTACATCTCCGCACGAACCGCTATGAATTAATTTGGTGTATAATCAGCTAGACTCGCGATTGTCGATTAATTTCACTTCATGCTTAATTAACTTGTCCGCAGCTGCGGCAAGAGAGATTTTCCGGAAGGGATTCAGTTTATAACGTTGAGAGCCTTAGACGAATTAAATCGCAGGCTTGTCGCCGTTTGGTTGCAATTGCACGGCGCCCCTGCAGTAGAAATGGAGCGTTTTAGTCAGACCGCGCTCTTTACCTAATAAATGCGCCCAAAACGTCCTGGGAAATAATGTCGGGTCTGTTGGCGCCTTAAGTGCCGAATTCGAGATAAATGTTTCCCTTTCAGCCCCTCTGCACTATTATTGCATTATTATGACTCCTTTTCAAAGGATTCCTACATCCGCGTTGAACCGAGATTCTCTCTCTCAGCGTTTTCGAATATGAATTTGTAGAAGGACGTCTGACAACGATTTAAAAGTCCTATTTCCTATCCGTTGATACTAAAGTCTGCACGAACATTGTTTCCGATGAGACAGTCTTAGTCTTAGACAAAGCAATTTGCCAGAGGCAACTCGTGTACCAGTAATTACACACGGTGTTACACAGATCTGATGCACACCCTGCACTTATATTAACCCTTTGCCCTACAACGAGTGGCACTTGTGATGCGGTTGACGGAAGAGGAAATTTTGAAGCTTCTCAGAAAGTATCAAATTAAAAATATCAGTGGAATACGACACGATAATATTATTTCTATGCTATTAATGTTGCAGTAAATTCGAAAATATATCAGGAATTACTAACATATTTTTATTTTAGCAATTTAATTTTCAATTGTAACGTGAGCAGTCGCAAAAGAAGTCGTAGGTCAAGGGGTTAAAGTGCAGACAGGGAGACAGTGTCTCTCGATCACCGAAGTAATATTAATTAACTTGAAAGATGTAAAATTTTTAACACGTTGATAGATGGATGAATTTCACCTACTTCGTTAATTATATCGTAGTCAATTTTTGTTTTATTAAAATAAATCTTTGTAGAGTAGATGCATTAAAGGTAATAATAATTACATGTACGGTTATAGTTTGCTTCTTTCATACGGGTGTCTTGATATCTGATATATTAACTAAATTGTGAATATTATTGTTTAACCATTTGCACTCGATTTATTTGTCAAGGTATTGTCACCTTCAGCGTGACACACGAGTGCAAAGGGTCAAAAGTCACAAAGAATTTATTAACTTCAGTAGCAGCAGTCACCAATATCCCACACAGCATCCAACGTGTTAACCCTTTTTCAATCACAATTTCCAATTAAACTTCTGACACACATCTCAGAAAAATTCCTTAAAAGTAACAATCCTAGAATGTCTCTATCGTAAGAGTCCTTAATAAATATTGAATTAAACCCTTTGAAGTAGTATCCCACCTGAAGGTATTCCCAGTAAAGGATTAATTAAGACTCCAAGCCTCCTTCTCTCTTATCACCCTTCGTCTCTCATCCACAGAGGGATAAGAACAGCAGCAGAAAATTATCAACCGACTTTCTTACATTCTCCAAACAATATTTCTCCCGATAAAGCAACAAAAGCTTCGGATTGCAGGAGGATAACATCGACAGAGACGAGCCGAGGGTGGTCAAGAAAAGCCCATGGTATTCGCAGGTGCGTAACTATAGCAACCTCTTTTACGGGAGTTCCGTGTCCCATGGGAACACGACGAATCAAGGAATAAATTTCAGATATACGCGTGGCAATGTGGCCGATACGGTTCGTGGGTGGACGTTTACGAGCGCCTCGACGGATATTTTTCCACGTGCGGCTGATTCACGAGCTCCTCGCTTTGTGTACGTTCGTCCTAAGGGTTGCTTAGGGTTGGCGATCAACCTAGGAGTCTCGTCGAGCTCACCGTTACCGGATCTTTTTATAAATATTAAGCCAAAGACCCATTTGCAACGGAGAATGTGAAAGATAGAACAGTAGATGGGAATTTTACAATTATAAAATGTGAAGAGTTCGGCAGGATGAGAGAATAAGTCTTTGAACGGTGATATCACCCTATGAATTGATATTTTGTGAAGAGATTTCTTTGGATTAACTTACGACCCTTTTGTGGTTACGTGTATTAGGATTTGCTCGAATATTTCTCTCAGTAATCCTTGATAGACTTGGTATTCCCTTACCTGAAACAGAAAAATGATCAAATTTGTTAGTAAGATCAACAGCAGAGTGGCATCGTGAATATTTTAAGAGTAAATAGAATGTAGTAGATGAAATCAGCAGTGCTTTGTCGTATAATCTATCGACAGACGGCAGAAAATGTTAAATTACGATGCAAAATATAAATGCTGAATTTTATTAAAATTAACTGGCAAATATGAAGAGAACATGAGTGACACTGTTCATTTTCATACAAAGGGTCACATTGTAAATAATTCATCCTCGACCACGCGCACACGAAGTGCAAAGTACAGTGCATCCGCTATCGCAAACACCTGAAAGCTACGATAAACCAAAGATTCTCAACCGAGTCGAAAGTTTTTGGCTAAATAACCACAACGCGACAAGAATATTTAAATGAACCAAAGACTCTCCAAGTCGGAATGGTAGAAAAGTCGGCAAGTGCATCGCGCGAAAGGATGTTTCCGTTCCTCGGGAATGAGGATATCGGTGCTTTTCCGCGAGAAGAAGCGAACAGAAGAGAAACGGCGAGAAGAGCCTTCGCTTTTGTATTAAATTAGCTTGCACCGAGCACGTGTGCACAGGTCTTCCTTCGTCTCTTTCTTCTCCCTGTTTCTGTGTGTGTGTGTGTGTGTGTGTGCAGAAAGAACGGCAGAAGCTTTCGACTTCCGGAACGTGATCGGATATGCTGCACTCTCCGCGAGGAAATGTTTCCCGGCCGCCGAGAGGAAACGTGTTTCCACTCTCGATGCTCTCCCGTTCTTTGGCGGTTCAGAAATAAGAGGCTCGAGAGAACTTTCACGAGTGGATGCTTTCAGAGGACGAGACGTGACGATGGCGAGCATCGAGGGGACAACGTTGGATCTCCCTTTTCCTTGCGCATCTCTCCAAATCACTCCGATGCCAGCGCGACATCTCACCTCTGTGTTTTTCCGACCATATCGGAGACACACGATCGGAATGTGTCGGAACGTTTGAACTAGTTTGATATTGATCACGTTGCAAGCATTCCGAGCCTTGCACTGGCCGAAGGTAATAGTTTCGAAAGGGAACAGTATATTTCGGTATTGTGCATGGAAATACAAAAGATGGGAACGCGATTCCTAATGTTTTGTGAATTTTAAAAGATTTTTTAACAGGTTCGTCGCTGCGTCACCCAAATATAGGTAATGCGCTTCTCGTTCAAGTTAAATAGGATTTTCAGTTGGATTTTTAAAAGGAATTTAATGGAATAAACACTGAAATATAAATATAGGATGTACAACATAAAAATATTAAAAATCACTTTTATTACTTAATTGCTGGTATTGTTAGTTTAGAAGCAAAGAGGAACGAGCTGGGTAATCTGGGTGGTAGGGAATCATATTCTTTGCGGTGCACGGTTCACTTAAAAATTGAATAACTAAAATGTACCGAAAGGTACCGGGTTGAAACTTCCCAGATATATTTCTTAGACTATATACAAGTAATTTCTGCAAAGATTTCGTGCGTCTACCTGTACCCTTCTTTGTTATACCTGCCGAAAGTTAGGGAGACAGATTGCCTATCGAAAAAGGCTTCAGTAGGCTCTTTTCCATTAAATATCTTTTTAATATAACGTCCAACAAGAAAATGACTTATGCAAAAGTTTCTTTATTTCTTCTGTAGAATGAAAATCTGCAAAGAGTGATATAGATCTTCCTATAGAAAATGAAGTTGACCTTTAAATAACATTGAAGAAATATAGCAAATAAAAAATTAATATTGCACCGATATTCTTGCCACGATACTATGAAACTTTTGTGTATAACATTTTTCTCTAAAATCAATGGTTCTCGAGTTATTATTTTTTTCCACCTAGATTGTCGATTCGTTCCACTGTGCGATGAACGTGTTAAAGAGTGAATTTTAGAAAAGTGGAAATTACTGAGCGATGAATTACATTTAATGAATTTAAAGACATTAAAGAAATTTATAAAGGTTGCAATTTGAGATTGTTGAGTGTTAATTGACGTTTCAATAAGTTAACAAGGTTTATTCGAACTCATGGGCAAGATTTAAATTGACTATATCAATTAAAACTGACTTGCGTTGTTAAAATTTTGATTTTATCGAAAATTGATTTAGGAATGCTATTAATTTTCTAAAATTCTGTACTATTTGCGAAGTGTCAGAAAAAGGTCTACGCTGATAAATAGATTTGAACTGTTTGGCGTTACCGGTCAGACGTGTACAGTTAATCGAGTTAGGTGGAGAGTTAGCGAACCTAAACTACTTAGGACTATTAGAACTTTGCTCGAGTTAGATGAGACAACTGTCCGAGTATCTGTTTCACCTTGTCGTTTCTTCACTCGAATTTCAAGTGTTTAGTCGTCTTCCTTGGGAAATGAAAACTGCGAATAATTAATGAAAAAATTTCGGAAACTCAAATTCATTATTGTCTTCTAAGGTGTATCGGACTCTCCATAGATTCTTAAATACAAACACTCCAATGAGAAGTGTTTAACTCCACACAGATATTTCTTTTCGAAAGCCATATTTAAAAAAAATGTACTATTAATATAATTTTGACATATGTTTCATTCATATAAAATTTAAATAGCAATATAAAATTAATTACAAACAAGAAGCTCAATATTTCAACTTTCTTAAAAAATCAAAACCAGGGAGTAATTATATTTAAAATAAAAATTCACACTACACAATTTCTTGAATAGGTTCAGCTTAGTGTAGATCCTTTATCAAATTTATCTCACATAAAGGAATCAGAAAAAATTTCCATCCTTAAGAATTTCTTCAAAAACATCCGGAGTACCATATTATTTTTCATCCATCTTTTACGAACTATGATCATCGAGAATTCCGTCGTTAATAATCTTCCTCGGGTTCCTCAAAACTTTATGCTCTTTCCTCCATATTGACCGTCCTCAGCGGAGCGACCTTCGCCAGGAATTTCCTTCGTTAATAATTTTTAACGATTTCGGGTCACCGTAAGCGAAGGTTCTTGAAATTTTCTTAGGAATAAATTGAGTTACCGAGTTTACAGTGAAGAATCAACACCGCTACATGCGCCATTCGCGCAGCTGAAAGGCGACGCGGAAATTGTGCCCTTGGACTTTGGAAACAAACGTGTCCCTGACACTACAAGCGAGAGGCGATCACGAGAAATTCATTTTAAACCAATTTCGGAAGTTCCGCCAGAATCCGAGGAATTAACTTTCTCAGTTCGATTTTAAGCTCGAGGGAACTCCGGTGAGAGAAAAGAGTCCCCTTTATTTACACTGATGCCAGTAATAATCCGTGTGTCTGCCTTAATCCGGCGATTACCTTCTTGTTGATGTAGCCAATTATTTTTAACGTTGGCTGCAATAATTGGCTTTTGAAGCCGCTAAATAAATTTTACACCAAGATAAATACTTTAGTGCCTTTTAGAAATTATTTTACGAATATCTACTTTGCCTGATAATTTTTTTCTGTAGGTTATTAATTATTCTAAAATTCTGATTGCGATGAAAAATTATAATTATACGTAAAAGTTACAGTGTAATTTTTTTTTGGATAATTCTTTCTAAACAAACCAGTGCTTTGTAATACACTTGAAATAAAACACGACGAAATTCGGAAATTTACGACAATTTTATAATGGTACTTCGTAGCTTTAGAGATTAGATTAGAGAAATTATTTCTTACTATTTTCCTGTCGATTTTAATGTTATAAGTGCTTATTTGCAAGTATGTTAAATACAAAAATCAGTTTTATGGGTCGCTGTAAGTCTGCCGGCAAACGATCTCATTCCCGCGAATAAAAATCGTAGAATCAATAGTATGTAGACAGCTTTAATTCTTTCAAAATCAACCGAAAGGCAAATCCGCCTTAATTGCAAATCCACGCGATCGAGCGCAATCGGATCTTACTGAGAACTCCATTTCATTTCTACATTTTCTTGTGCGCCGCTGGATCCTCCCGAATCTTTCTCCGATTACTCTTACGTTTATGTACAATGCTTTCAAGAGAGCTCTTCGTTAATCGAGCGAAAAGGAGGATTTTTATTGGTACGAAAATCCAAAGATTCGGTTCCCCTTTCTCTCCAACTGTTCCCGTAACAATCATGAAAACAGCTTCTCAGTAACATCAATTATTAACATCTTATTCTTCAGTTTCATTCCTCGATATATTTCGCGCAAAGTAATAATTAAATGACTATTAAATTCCACGATATCACTATCTAATTGTATCCCCATTTTAATTAAACAATGAATCCATCGAGTGCAACCTTTGCACGTGATACAATTAACGGAGGAAATATTTACCATTGTAAGAAGGTAGATCGAAAGGTAATGAGAAATTAATTTCTATTAACCCCTTTTTCCAATAACTATTGAATTGAAAATATTAGTCGATCCCGAGACGGTCAAAATATATCTATAATATTATTATTGTAGTCGATTAAACAAAATGTTAAAAATCAGAGAGAAACTTCTATTTCTGGAAAGTTCGATTAAATAGAAACAGAATTAACGATCATTCTTTAACGTTACATAAAAAATTCTTTATTTTACTACCTCCCATCACAATTAGTATTTTACAAAGTTAATTATACACCTTACTTAATCCCTTTTTTCTCTCCATGATAACCTCCGACTATAATTCTTTATATTTCGCAAAGGCAGACGTCAAAGATAGGTTAAAATTCGGAAAAAGAATTTTTCGAAGAAACATTTACAACCAGAGGCTACCTCGGTAGATTCTGTGTTACGAGAAGATAGAGAATTTCTTCGGTGCATCCCCGCGGGATTCGAGTCGTCGCGAGATCCTGTTAAGCATTATCTATTTGAGAAACGTGCACCAGTTCTATACGTACATACATATAACAGACTTACGGGGGGTAGTCGGAAGTTCATGCACACAACATGCTAGGGGTGGATTCACCCTCATGGCAGAATGCCTTCGATTAACGCGCATCTGCAGAGGGTGTACGGTGCGGCATGCAGTAACTCGCGGCTCTACAATGCAATCTTGTCACCTAGATGTATTTAATTCGCCTGTGATATTTGCTCCTTTTCGTTTTTCTGTCTTTTAAACTGTTCATAAGCTTTGTCATCATATTTTTCTCTTCTTAACGTATTTATAAATTTCGATGGAATTTCATTCGAATTTAGATGTAGAACTTTCGATGAAATGTTTGGAGATAGTTTTATAAATTTTGCTTCAATGTTAGAAAAGATTTTTGTAATATGTTGAACGGTTGATACGTTGTTTTTGAAGGTATTGAGTTCTAAGAGGCGATAAAAATATTTAGAAGGGAGGGAATTTATTAAAATTAGCTAATGTAAATTTTTATATAGCAGGAATTACCACAAGTCTAATGAAACGTTTAGTTGTTGTTGGATGCAGAAGGGAACTCTGAAATTTCGCGACACACGGGACACGTTGAAAGCATTAAAGCCGCTGTTTCGAATTATGTATGAAGATCTTGAATTTATCACGTTTTTGGAGCTCTCTCTCTCTCTTTCTCTCTCTCTAGCCTTTTCAGTTGCTCACCCACTCATTATGCAAGCTCTTCTATTCACTGGAATACCAGACAATTTTACGCACATTTTACCCGAGTATTCCTCGCGCATTTTACGGGCACAAGTGCATTCCGGTGCATCTCCATAGACTTGCATAACGTACACTTTCGGTATGCCGGAACCTCCCTTGTCGTGTCCAGGGTAGGTTCGGTGGTAAGGGTAGAAACCTTCGATTATCGCAACTCTCCAGAATGCACTCTGCAGATGCACCGGGGCTCATACCCCGGATTCCGCCCTTTGACTCTCACCCCTTTCCTCATTCTCGTTTTTTCACGCTTTTATTTTTCTTTCTTTCCGCACATCTGCGTCTATTTATTTGGATTAAATCTTGCTCCTTTTCTTCTTCTTTCCATCTATTCTTTGTTCGTATCTATCGATCTACTTTCTTTTTCTTTTTTTCTCTTTTATCTCCATGGCGAACAGTGCATTGTATTTTACCGGGCAACATCCCAAGACGGAGCTATATTTTGTGTAAATCTGCGAGGGTAATAGTCAAGCTTTTGAACCCATAATTCACGTATATCAAGATATATGCACACGTTAAGATGATTAGTAGTTCAACATCTACCTTGCTTCCAGTAGTTTAATTAGTAAAGAGGGATTATAGTTGAGTTTAAGCTCGTTCATGTAGCTGTAAAGCATGTCATCAAATATTGTATCACCGAAAGATTTTAGATGTGTGGCTTCAAGTCGAAAATTTAATCGAAGGTCACAGAAATTGTTTTTCTAGAAAGAGGTGTTCTGTATTTCAGCTCTGAATTTTACGATTATTTCATCCACGCTCAAACAGTTTAAACTGAATTCTGAACCATCGAAACTACGATGATGAAAAAGATTTAATCAGTTTCTTTCGATGGGAAATTCGAAAAGGCATGGAATTTCTGTAAATTACCAATCAACGTAAAACGCATTATCCATTAAAAAAAGCGCACGTCCATGAAGTAATATAATTTTGTACGGAATTGACATTAAATAGGGAACGAAATTCGCTTCGGATTGAATTATTTTGTTTGACAGATTATTAAATTTTCGTCGGGAAATTAAAACAGTAATCGGCCTAATTTCCGCACGATGGTCCCGGACAAAATGCAGATTTCAACGCGATAAAGCTATACGCGACTGTATGTATCAGATATTGATGGACGGATTGATGTCAAGGCTAATTGATAATCGCTAATCGGCTCAAATTCAATTGGATTAGGTCATTGCTGGTCCGGCCGTAGCAGCATATCAGTCTGTTACATTCATTGTACATCCGAGAATTCTGGTAATCTCTTTGGTAATCCCTTTTGATTTGTATTCCGAAATAACTCCGTGGAGTGCACAGCATACTACATGCAACGGTGCATGAACTTCAGATTTTATAACACTATTATCGCCGGATATGCTCTGTTGATTCTCATATGCATGTAATTCTTCACGCATTGTCGTAATTCATCCCCAACGAATGCCATCGAATCGCATTTGAACATAGTAAGAGATTAAAATTCTTTTCATTCACGTAATTTTCATAAACAAAGATACCTCAGACTTAACAAAGTTCAACCGCAAAATAAATCAAACGTACGCCGCAAATTTTATGTCAGTCAAACAGCGAATTGACCCCTTGCTGTATTTCGTTTGTAATTGAATACGCAATAGCTCAGAATTAATTGTTGAAATAACAATCTAGCTCTGATTTCTGATATATCGTGTAACTTAGCTTACAATAACGTGTGGCACTCGTGACGCGATGGGATAGGCAATTTTCAAATTTCATAAAACCTATAAAATTGCAAATATCAATGGGACACGACACGACAAAATTATTTCTATAATATTAATATTCTATTTTTATTTTAGCAATTTAATTCTGATTCATTGTGGAGGAAGTCACAGAAGAAGTCGTAGGGCAAGGCATTAACGCAATATCAATAACATAGAAATAATTTCATAGTATCTTGACCCACTGATATTTTTAACCCCTTGCCCTACGATCTCTTTTGTGACTGTCTCCGCAATAATTCAAAATTTAATTGCTAAAACAAAAATTGATCGGTGATTCCCGATATATCGTACAATTGAGCGTAATATTAATATCACAAGGAATAATATTATCGCGTCGCATCTCAATAATATTTTCAATTTGATAGATTTTGCAAAACTCGAAAATTTCCTATCCCATTTACCTCATCACGAGTGTCACTCGTTGTTGTAGGGTAAGGGGTTAATTTAACAGTTTTTGAAATTTTTTTAAATTTCCTATTCCATTTATTGCGTTACGAGTGTCTCTCGTTATTGTAGGACAAGGAGTTAATTTAACAGCTTTTGAAATTTTTTTCAAATTTCCTATTCCATTTACCTCATCACGAGTGTCACTCGTTATTGTAGGACAAGGAATTACTTTAAAAGTTTTTGAAATTTGTTTAAATTTCCTATTCCATTTATTGCGTTACGAGTGTCACTCGTTATTGTATGGTAAGGAGTTACTTTATCAGCTTTTGAAAAATTTCAGAATTTCCTATTCCATTTATCGCGTTACAAGGGTCTCTCGTTATTATACGGCCAAGTGATTAATACTCCACACTCAGAGATTCAACGGAAAACACCGAATTTCAGCGAGCGGCGAAAATTAATTTCTCCCCGAATGATTCCTGAAGCCCCAAGATTCCTTGCAGGACTTGGCAAGAGATAGGTATAGTTAGCTTGCAATTTTCGTTGATTGCGAGGACCCTGAAGTCTCGTTCGAGTTCTCGCCTCGAGAACGAGACGAAGAAGAACGGAAAGAGCCCCAGTGTCACTTGCAAGGACGTGTAGAATACAGAAAGAGTAGAAGCCGAAGAATTAAGCAACGAGCTGAGGAGACCGAGAGGAGAAAATTTGGAGGTATTCTCGAATGCTCCTCGTTGAGTTTCCATCCTCATCTTCGTCTCGGCGAATCTATTCGCCGGAATGATAAGACGACGGGTGTCTTTGAATTTGCAGCAACAATGAAAACGTAAAACCGACGACCCTACAACGACGTTCTTGCTCGCGATTACGTGGGAGCTGGTGGATTGAATTAGCACCGATCGTGCTGAGGAATGCTAAAATATTCGCAGGGATGTTCTTAGGATCTCTCATGAGGATGTGGGGGACGTTGTGGTGGGAATCGTTTGCGATATTTTTGCATATCTTTGCGAATGGTTTTGTTATTGTTGGTTGAATGATTTGATAAGATGGGCTGTTTTTTTTTGGTTTTGAAATCGATGGTTACAGTTTATGTTGAAATCTAATTCTATGGGGGTTTTATAACAGTGGAGGTATTATGTGGTTGTTAAATGTTTGAAATTATCTAGACAGTCACTGTAGACCTTTCTCGTTATTGTAGTTTTTCGTATTGCAAAAAGATTTAATAATCCTTGAAATTATAAAAAAAAATCTCTAAAACTTCGAATAAAATGTAACTTTCTCAATTTTAAGTGGAAAATAAATAACGTGTTCTCTACGTGAGGAAATTTACACATTTGCCGTCAAATTAATTACGTGCTTTTGCGTCAGAGCTAACGAGGCAGCTAGGAGAAAAGTGCAAAATTTCAAGAAGATTGATTAAAATCTTGAGAAACTTCAAAATCTCGTGGCACAGAATTCACAAACTTCCTATAATATTATACGTAATCTCTATGAAATATCGATGCAAACTTTACGATACTCCGCCAAAACAGAATCGTGATTTGAACGTGAATTATTTCAAATCCGATTAAGAAAACGGTATGGGAATCGACGAAACTCCTTTGAAATAATTAAAGCACGCCTAATTACCGGAATGCTCAACGACAGACCGAGTAAACGAAATAGACTTATCCAAAGAGCACTCGACCCATTCGTGCTCGTTCGCACGTCCACTGCAACACTTCGGTAGTTGCGAATTTAATTAATTACCTGTTGTATCATTTAGTCCAAATCGAAACCTTTACGATCGTATGGCTCGTTAAGTTTGCTCGTGCGCCATACACTTCGAATCGGCCACTTTCGCGTCACGGCATACATATTTTGCAATGGACGCTGATAACAATCGCTGAACTGAATAACGGAGCAGCCTCGTTTCTCCGATAATCAGATGAAACTTTGTATCGCAAAGTTTTTTCATTCTGCAGGACATGTCATTTGTCCTTTTAAGATCCTTGATACTGATAATCCCCGATGTGCTATTATCATTATCAGGTAGAGCGAAAAGAAATGTTTCTTTTCTTGTGTCTGGTGAAATATTTCGGATGTGATTCATTATGAATTAACACTAGAACAACCAAACCAGTCAAAATGACTGCTACACAATTCTTTCCAAAAATTCTCCAAGTTTATAGAAGAGTCTTAGAATAAATATTCTATATCCATCTTAAAAAACATAAATCACCGAATCGAGAATCTTTTTCGCCTCTTGATTCCTCCTTTTTCAAAGTACTTATTTAATATTTTGAAATATGATAGATTTAACGCCGGTAGTTCTATTGTTAATGAAACCTGGTCAATTTTTTAACAGCCGAGGTCTACCGTGCGCAATTAGAAGGAATAAATGTTATGTATTCTTTTTGCAAATTTTGTTCGCATTGTAAGAGAAAAACGACATTTCTTTTCGCTTCGCCTAATATTAATCCTACCGATGTCAAGAAGACTCATGATCTTTTGAGTGCAAATTTAAAAAGAAGCTTATGTCTATCGAAATATTTCTGGTCGAAGGTAGCATTGTATTTTATCATCTCTACATTGCAGTCTCGAAATTTCAGGAAATTTGGGAGATCGTATAAATTACATCTAAACGGGTTAGTGACACATTGTCAACCCGAAGTGCGTGCAGTTAGCATTGCAGAATGCAACTGTCGCAGTTTACTACAACGTCGTTGACGAAGCCATCCCAGGAATGTATTCCAATTACTCGCCTTCCATTCGTGACGCGGCAAATGAAAATTTATTCGTGCTTTTGATTAGCCGAGGAAATATCGAAATTAACGAAACAAAGGGAGCGCACTTAATTAGCCCGCGAAGCGTGGATTTGAATTCTTCGAATACATCGTCGACCGCGAGCGGGAAGGAAACAATAATATTACCGGATACACCGACCATTTTTCATCCCGTCGTTCGTACTCGCTTTATCGGGGAACCTGTCGTCTATTTTCGCGGGAAAGAGAAATTGTCTCGATGAGTTCCATCCTGTCCTACGTTCCATCCTCCTTCTGTCCTTGCAAGGTCGCGAAACGAAGGGCCGAGGACATCGGGGGCAAAATAGGTCACGGGAGGACGGCAAAGAGTGCGATTTTTATAATTTATCTCGAATTTGCCATATCCTTATTCGCGAAAGTTGAGCGCAAAAAGAAGGAGCGAAACGGGGAAGCTGAGACGGGTGTTAAAAAACAATGAGGGAAAGCAAAAAGGCGAGCGAAAGAAAAAGGGTGAGCGAAAGCAGTGGAAAGAAAAAGGGCGAGCGAAAGAGGAAGAAAGAAAAAGGTCGAGCGAGAAAAAAAGGAAAAGAGAAAGAAATAAAACCGACGCCAGAAAGGGCAAGCAAAGAAAACCGGAAAGAAAGAAAAAGGGCGAGCAAAAGAGAAAGAGGAAGGTAGGAAAAGGGCAAGCGAATGAAGAACAAGAAGACAAAGGGTGGGCGAAAGAGAAAGTGGGGGAAAGAAAAAGGACAAGAGAAGTAGAAATCGAAAAAGAGCAAAAGGATAAGGAAAGGGAGAAAGAGAAAGAAAGTGAGGACGAGGAAGAGAGGGAAGTAAAGAAAGAAAGGTGAGAGAAAGAAAAAGAGAGGGTCGATTACTCTGGCGCGAGGAAGCGCACAAAGGAATGTAAATCGCTGTACGACGGCCTGTCCTTTCCAGACCGGCATTTTCTTTTCCGCTTCTCGCGAGACGTGAAAATTTTGCATTTATATTCAACCAACGAAGGGAAAGGGGAACGTCAGAGGGTGTCGTGCTTGGTACCAAGGGACCCTTCGATTTTCAAGCAAGGTCGAGAAAGCGGACTTTTCTCTTTTCCGTATCTCTTGTTTCCTTCTGGACTAATTGGACGATCGGGATAGATTGGAACACGACGCTTTGGAACGGCAATATCGCTGATTGAAATTGGGGTGGATAAAGAAATAGGGAGATATCGTTTTTTTGATATGCTTCATGTCTTCTGCCGGATTTCGGGCTTTATAATGGAAGGTAAATATGCCCCGCTGATAACACTGATATACAAAATTGAACTTTTCTTTTTGTCCAAAGAATAGTAATGCTGATTCTTATAGATTTCGTGGCGATCAACACGAATATGAAGTCCCTTTGTCTCCATCAGACTCCGTTTTTGAGAAAATCAGGTTTGGAAAAAATATATTTCCGCAAGACGCAAGATACCGCCAGTGATTCTCAGCGCAGCTGTTTCACCCGCGCTAGTATTATGATTTGTAGCTTGCTTTAAAAGTACATTTAGTGTTTATGAGTTATTTCACGATAATAATGCTACATTAAACAGAGAAGTATATTTGTAAAATTTTATCTGAAATATAATCAATATGGTTCAATTGCATTCTCAAGTTCAAGATCATTCGACTTATAAAATATAAAAGTGCTTGTCACAAAAGAGACCCTACACGATGGAGACAAACAGATTACATATCAGAATTCAGCACAAAAAATACTATTAGAATTACATATTAGAGCTTTCGTGCCAAAAGAAATACGTTACTTCCCTTCTACTACTGTTCATTAAACCTTTGCGGTCGCATTTCATTAAAAACAAAATGTGTTATCGCACTTAATACAAAAGTACTAAAGTCTTAGTAAGAATTATTTATACCTCAATAAACGGCAACGATAAAAGTGCTTTGGTGGCTGAGAGCAGACGTATGGCCGTTTAGTAAGGGTTGATACCACTGCGAAGATGAATTATAGTGAGGGACCAGAAACAAGGCACTCGGAACGGAAGGGGAGATTGCTCTCGCACCGCCTATCCCCGCCATGTCGATTCTGGAAACCTGAGATCGACGAATGACAACCGAAAATAAAACACTCCTTTCATCGTTCACATGACACGCAACGAATGTGCGGGTCTCTCAAATTATCCCTCAAGTGCCTTGTTTCTGGTCCCTCACTATACCAAGTAGCCCACAAGAAGAGGAGCGTTTGGCGATACAGAATCTCGTCTTCGAAAGTATTATACACGCACTAATAGCTGAAAATAGTTAAACACGATCGCGCAGCACTGTTTACTCGTCCGCGGTCGAGGACAAACTGATAGCGAGGCGAGCATCGAAACGACTTGTTATTGTTACTGGGCCCGCGAGACGGACACCTGTAGGTTACGGTCGCCCAGCTCCGCCGAGTATATTTTCACAACACGCGGCGGTTGCCGTATTTCTTGGCCAGTGAAGTGGAAATAATTGCTCCCGTTGCTCGTAGAACTAATCTTAAGATTGTACATGCAATTGAACAATATTGTTTATTTATACAAGCAAACGTTACAAATATAATACTGTGTTTAATGTAACGTCATTGTTTAAAAGTAACTCACGGACATAACACGCATTTGTAAAGCAAGCTACATATGATCAGTCTTAACCCTTTGCGGTTCCAATTATTTTGTCAATTTTGTAGTGTGCTAAATGAAATTAATTTCACATCATTTTCTTTCGTTGGTTATTCATTTTTTTTAATGATAGCAATGACTGTAGGTACTGACGAATATTTAGGTGATATTATAAAATCGTTATGAAATTGGAAAGTCGATATTAAATCGGTAGAAAATAAAATGGAATGAAAAGCTATGTCGAGTGTGGCTCGACATGGGACTGCAAAGGGTTAAAGTCATAAAATAACTCATAAACAATAAATGTATACTTGTAAAGCAAACTATAGTACTAGCGCGGGTGAAACGGCTGCGCTGAGAATCACTGGCGGTACATACCTTGTGGAAATACTTTAATTTCTTAGTCGAAAACAAAAATTTTGTTGGAACTGTCAATTACGGTTTTCTGTAGAAAAATGTCTGCTCTATCG
This sequence comes from Cerceris ruficornis, assembly GCA_963989415.1. Lineage (NCBI taxonomy): Eukaryota > Metazoa > Arthropoda > Insecta > Hymenoptera > Crabronidae > Cerceris > Cerceris ruficornis. The sequence goes on from OZ022523.1 coordinate 10,768,170, forward strand.
CCTCCTGCCATTAGAATTTTTCTTGGACGTCTAATTTGTAAGATAAATAAGGAAATATCCATAAAAATTGGGGCATTTGGGCTGGAGTTTTCCCTTCGAACCTTGTTTAAATATGTTAAAATGTTTATGACATTAAAGTAATATGCATCGTTATATTTGGGAGGGTTTGTAGAATCACTTTATGCAAAGAAACTTATATAACTTTTATGGTTAAATAGCAAATAATTCTGAAAGTTGACAATTTTATTTGTTTTAAAATCGATCTTCCCAAAATGGAGTCTCATGGAGACAAACGAAACTTCATATTCGTATTCAGCGTCATAAAATTTATAAGAATCAGCATAAATATTCTTTGGGCAAAAAATCGTGTTGCCCAGTGTAACAAGTAAAATTGTAATAGACGTTGAAATATCAATAATGTAATATAATACAATATTTATATTTGTTTGGAAAGCTGGTAATAAATATAGAAGCTTTAAAAATATATAATGTAAATATAATAAGAATATGCCGCTGGAAATGCGGAAATATCGATGGCTCAATTTCAGGATAACCGATACCTTTTTATTATTATCATTTATATCATTAATGCGATATAATTTTACATATACCGGCAATATTTATAGATTAAATTTTCTCTCATCATTTCAGTTTCGGCACGTACCTAAAGTACAGAAAGTGCGAATAATTTTCCACCAATGTCGAGAGTAATTACGTAATTCATGAAACACGAAATTATTCGCATTTCGTATGCACTTAAGAACGTACGATCTAAAACCAAAATAGTGCACCTGACACTGCACAAAGACGGATGAAAATCTACGTTTCAAAGGGAAGGTCCGCCCGGAATGAAACTAAAAAATGTGCAATTTATAAAATGGACCACGAACCGTTTCTCCCTTTCGCAGTGGACAATTTAATAAAAATGAATACCGCGAATATGCGGCACGGTATTTCAATGGCAAGGGGTTGCAGCTTTAACGCTTGCAACTGCAGAGGCACTTTAACGATTAAACGTTTATTTCTATTTCGAATATGGTGTATCCCTGTAACACGGCGGCAAAGTATTCCCAAAAGGACAGGATCAACGACTTAATTACAATTTACACAGACCTCGATTTATTCCGTACGTCCAATTCTCGTTGAATATTGTGGTGGTAATTAAGGCTACCCTCAAAGACAGTTATTCTTCGTTTTGAGATATTTAGGTTTTCATTTTACGCCTTGGACTTTGTGTAATGAAACAACTGGATAGTTTCTAGGATATAATTCTATTCAATTCGTAATATTAAAATTTTTTTTACTCGGTCAGCTTTCATAATTAGCGGTACAATTATTCACTTTGGCACTTACCAACGTTAATAAATAAATCATTCGTAAACGAATAATACCGGTAACATTTTCCGAGTATATCACTCGGAAAGTATCCAACGAGAAGAATGAACCGAACGAAGATCGATTCTCTGTCAGAAATATCAATGGCTCTGTGAGCACCATGACAAAAGGAGTTATTGAAAAAATAATCTACCGACAATTTCTCAATTCGTTTCACGTCACCTTCGACGTCCGTCGCAATTTCTGAAGATACGTCCTGCTCTTTCGTCGGAAAATGTCTATCGCGTCCTGCTATTAGATTTTATCCTGGGCGATTGGTTTTAATATAAATCGAGATAATATCTATAATAGTTGTAGTATTATTTAAATGTTTACAACATTAAAGTAATATGTATCGTTGTATTCAAAGGGGAGAGTTAAGTAAAATAACCTTGTGTAAAGGAAATTTCAATAAGTTTGACGGTTAATATACAAAAACCGTTGAAATTTTAAAACTGGCGTTTATTTCAAAACTGATTTTTTCATAGATGGAAGATGATTGAAGAAAACGATTTTCATATTCGCACCCAGTGCCACAAAGTGCAAAAGAATCACTGCAAATATTCTTAGTGCCAATAAAAATTTGTAGATCACTGTAATCGCACGTTCGCAGAGCGGTTCGAGAAGAATGATGTAAACACGTATAAAAAATATTGTCAGCCTTACAAGGGGCGGTAGGTCAAGGCCGTGACGGAAATACAGAAAGCGTGTTCAACGAAGAATTCGTAACGAACCGGAGTTCTCCCTTTTTATTCCTCGTTCTCTAGTTTTCGACTTTCGTCTCTTTTTCTTCCCGTTTTTTCCCCACCCCCTCGCCTCTTCTCTTCCTACATCGGCAAAATGAGAGAAGACTGGCTGCAATACTCTTTAAAGGACGTTTCTGTTACCGGAGAAATTCAATTTGCCTTTCACCTGCTTTCCATGTCGAGTATCGCTGAAACAAAGGCGAACGAAGAAGGGAAGACCGACGACTTCGTAGAAGATGATCGTTATTGTGTTACGCAATCCGAACCGATTTATTTTCATGGGTCTACTACTTTTTCTCATTTTTATCTGCTACTTCCCTTTGCCCTGTACACCGTTTCTCCTATTTATTTCTTGAAATTTTGCGAAAATTTGGAAAATTTAGTTGAAATTTGCAACATTCGATGATGCTTAAATCACCTCTGAAGCAAGACATTTATAACAAGTAGATACACTTTTTTTAAAGCTGATTTGACAGTCCGAAAACTAATTATGTAATTGGAAGTTTATAGTTAACGAGATTCCAGCCGGTTTAAGGCATATATTACAACAGAAGCCTGTTGTCCATTGTATTATCCTTTCAACCGAGCCGGTGTTTAGCATTATGAGTTATTAAACCCTTCGTAATTCTACGTCCAGTTAGACTAATAGGTCTTCAAATTTCTACCCGCTTGACTGTTATAGCCTCGACATTTGTCTGCTGAAATTTTGACGTCAATTAATGACGTAATCCCAAGCTTAAAGTTTAAGCCGATTCCTCGAAGCCAGAGACTCTCACATCACAATTATTTCACAACGAATCCCACAGACTCTTTGTTATTCTCACGGCGAATTATTGCAATACAAATTACTCATTACTCATACAAATTACACTATTTCTTTTCCAATATCCTTGTCACTCTTTGCGACGATTAAAATAATATAATTACATAATTTCTTTTATCATATCCATGTAATTTTTTACAACGGCTGCATTACGCCTGATAAAAATTCACAAAGAGGCACAAAACTGGCACCTCTGCGTCCCTTAAAACTAATTAAATACTCAAAAATAGTTGCCTGCTCGTCCGTATAATAAACCCGATAGCTAAGGCCTTAACAAAGCCTAATTTCGAATCTCGATGGATCTTCATTTTCAAGGAGCTATAATACTTCGAAACTCGCCCCTTCAAACTTTCCGAAACATAGGAGAACTTTAAAACTTTTCACGGCTATCGAAAAATTTCTCCAAAACTAGGAAAAATGCGGATTAAACGATCACCGTTATCTCTTTCCAAAGGTATTCGTCAGTTTCGCTCAACTTTTTCTATTTCCATGGGGTTCGGGGGTAGGGGGTGTCCCGAAAGCTGATTTTAACGAACGTCAAAGCTGGCTTCGTCTACGGGGTGGTCTCTTTGCAAAAAAAAAGCACAAACGGCAAAATGAACCAAAGCGAGAGACGGATTATTGGTAGATCGAATTATTAGAGCGTGAACTGATAAATCCGGAAGCTTTCGATTTTTCCACCGAAATTCTCGCCTTTTCATCCTTTCGTTTCCTCGCCGTGTGTATGCTTAATTCGATATCTCAAGCGAAGATCCGCGGATTAATAAATCCGTTCTTCGTCCGTCACCGTTATCGAGTTTCGCGCAGTCTGATAACGTCGCCGTTGAAACGTTTTTCGAATGGGTCTCAAAAACGATCCTGGATTTAGTTACGTTAGACACAATGCCTTCACTTTCGGAGAATAGAGCGATAAAGATGAATTACGAAGAGAGGCTCAGACTAGATAAATCCCATAGTCTTGCTATTATATCCCACGATAAATTCTGGTATACGAAGTAACTCGATTTTGGGGGAGCGTTTTTTAACCTTTAGCATCTAAAACTCGCAGTCCTTTGTGGACGGTTAAAACAACTCTGACGAATCGTATTTTACAAGGTCTCTTGACAGCATCTTTCAGGAATGCGAATTGTCATGGGAAAATCATTTAATTTGGTAAAATTTTATGCATATTATGAATATGTACCTAGGTCATTTTTTATACGGTGGATGCATATCGTGTAATATAGAGACATGATAAAGAAAGCCGCGAAACAATCGATTTCAAAGTTGTTAAGGTGATCATGTAAAAAAAAATCGTATAGAAGACAATTATGCAAAAGAGCGCCTTATAAAGTGGCACTCTAGTGTACATACACACTATCAATTTGAAGTAATATTGAGGCTGATTTGTAAGTCAAGATCAATCGATAATTGATATTCTGATGTTTTTATTTAATATACTTATTTTATATACTGATTTTACTATTTAACTATATTGAACAAGTACTTTAGAAGAAGAGGAAAAAAGAATAATAAATTCAGTAATGTACGCTTTATGAGATACACGAGGAATAAATATATGGCTCCCCATTATTATGAATTTTTATAGGAGGTGTATTTATCCCCTAACTGTATCAACTTTCATCTAGGTATTTCCTGATGGAGAAATTCCAAAGCACAATGTCTCAGCAATTACCTAGTTCTTCTAATTAATCCAGAAGTAACAAAATAATTTTTCGGTGCGTAACAGAGCCAGTCACTGTGACTGCCTTGGTATTTCTAGTGTCAACAATTATTATTTCTTCATAAAACTTATCACTTCCAAAATAATGCCGCAAACTCTGTCGAATCATACAAAAGTACGATAACAAGCCAGTAAAATCTCCATCGAGTTATAGTGAAGACAATTTGCGCCTGTGAAAAATCTTTGCAGATTTTTCCCAACGATCATGTAAATAAGTTTAAGACCATTAAGTACGTGCTATCATGACAGAAAATAACTCAAGACCACTAAATACTGCCAATCAAGAAATTCCGCCCATCCCTGCACACATCGGTAACCGAGAATAGATGGCGTCCATGAACGCAATGCAATTTTAAACATCAATATGCAACTGCACGCGCGGAGTAAATATATTTAATCAGCAATCATGGAATCGAGCTGAAACGAGGGTACATTTCTGGCACGAGCCATCCCTGCTTAAAATCCAACCAGGGTCCAGGATGAAATCAATATGGCGATGCAGCAGCCAACCGCGGCCTTTATGCTCATTATTAAATCCGCTGCAGTCCCGGAAACGAAGCTGATGTCTACGCGTGAATTTTACTCGCGAAAATTTCGCGGGAGCATTCCCCACTTCGTTGTCCTCGATATCATGAAATCCTGAAGCTCGTGCGTCAAAACATTATTGGCTTTCCCCTTAAATCGCCCTGATTTTTTATTATATACAAAACATGTACTGGTCTTCGCATTACTACATAATAATTTATTATTTTCCAGAATTCTTAGAGAGCAATTATCAGAGAATGATTACTGAGAAAATAGAATTCTGTTTGTAATATTAACACTGAAGCTACCAAAGCAGTGGAAATGACTGGTGTCAGAATTGTTAAAGAAGTCACTTAAATTTCTACTGTTTGAATTTCTTTGATTTACTTAAAATATAGAAATACACCTAATTCTGTTTTTACACGGTAGATACGTTCCAGACAAAAGCGTGTAAAAAAAGACACGAAGTACATACGTAGAAAAAAGGGGATTAGTTCCATATCCTTCAACCCTGTAAAAAATAGTTAAAATAAATTTATTAAATATTTATTTTAAGAATATTTTAGATTTTTTATTCGTGCTAAATGGAATGAAATCGTGTAAAAACGGAATCAATTTTTTTTCTAGACCGTGTTAAATCAAAACCGTGTAAAAACAGAATTGGGTGTATAGAAGTTGTATCTCGTTGTCTTTCCACTTTCATGTAATTACCTACAATTTTAAATTTATCAGTCAAAGATCGGTAGTTCTGGCGTTAATACGAGAAAGGGTAGACGGAAGTATGATTATATCAAAGACTGTATGTTAAATGCCGAAGGGAATATGTAATTTAACGTGAAACTTACGACACCCTGCGATGCGGCAAGTGATGCGCAAAGCGATGCGGTAGTCGAAACTTCATTTGCCGGCTTATGGAAATATGTTTAGTTATCTAGTCCATAGGTGTCCGAGTAAACACACGACCTATAAACTGTGAGCATTCCAGGGTCCGATTTAATTGCTGATCCGTTTTAGGAAAGCAGTAAACGTAGCGTATTCTCATCCTTTCGGCATGCGTGGGAGACCGATCGGGATTTATCCGCATAAATTTCGCACAAAGAGGAGAGGAATTTAACATAATTTCCGTTTGAGAATTTTGTAAATTCAAATTGAACGCGAGGGCGCTTAAGGGCTGTTTTCACGGTTGTATATCGATGAAGTAACACAGTGGGGCGTAAAAACCATGGGGAAATCGAATGACTAATAAATCAGTTTAGGAATTATTAAAATTTATCAAAACCGACAACATCCTGCCATCCGATTTCGTCCGTTACGAAGCGGTAGGACGAAGAGACATTAAATATTCATGCGAACAATGATGCGATGGTTTCGATAAGTTCGAATCGAACAAATTGCCAGCGTTGAAGAAAACCGTCGTCCTTTTTACGAGACGCAGATGCGAAAATTCTTATCGATGGAAATACACGTAAATTGGCACGGAAGAGGGCCCCGAAATTTTCATGAATAAAACATGAAAACCCGGTCCTCTTAACTAAGGCTGCCAGAGTCACGAAAAAAGGGATGGCTTTCCTGTGTACATACGTCTCTTTAAATTTCAATTTTAATTTAATGTCGGAATATTAAAAGAACGATAGATATTTCGCGGAAAAATAGCGTATGATTTTTCATCCTCCAGGATATATCGACGCAATCATACGTTTATCATCGACGATGAAAAATCAATGATGTCAAATACGATAACATTTGTAAATAAGACGTTTTACTTTGTGTAGAGTGAAAATTAAAGACTTGAAACGTCGCTTAAGATGTTTGTTTAATAAGACTGATAATAAACTTGAATATACTTTTATAAATATATTATCTTCTAACCCGTCGTTTTAACGATTCAAATTTCCTTTATGCTACGCTTATTAATATCAATACCACGAATTCTTTTCATTTTAATATTCACTTCTCCCCGTAATATGTTGAATTAAAGTCAGAGAAACCCCGCGAGCAATTTTTACACACTGCAAAATTAAAACTTTGAACAAATGCTTCATAATCTGAGTAAATGTTCAAATGAATGGAAGAGTGAAATATGTCAAAAGTTCAGAAAAATCTCAAAAAATTATCATCCAACACAATACCGTCGATTCTCAACGATTTCCGTTTCCACTTCTCTTCGTCTCCGATATTCGCATTCGCACGTTCCTGAAATATCGCAGAAACGCGCGAATCCTTGGAGTCGGGCGCGAAACCGCAACGAGACGCACAGGAAACGAGGAACCAACGGGAAGGAGGAACGGGGAGAGAAATTTCGGCATTCGCGGGATAAGCATGACCGAAGAATCCCGTGTTTACACCCGAACACCACACGCCGGGATTTGCTAAACCCTCTGCGGCAGAAACCGGACGATTTCGCGAACGACGATGAGTTATTCACCCGAGATGTACGTCGAGGTTCCAAAATTCATCGCATCCTGCCCTCCGGGATATTTCGACTGACGTTGATGCATCGTCCGCCCGTCAGGCTGACCTTTCCTCGGTGTGTCTTAATGCGTTAAGTGTCGTTAAAAAGTTCATAAATTTCGCGAAACTGCTAACCTTAAATCCACGACGGTCTCGAGGTGATTTAGCGAGCATTATTTCGTATTCTTCGGCCCCGAGGGTTGATGTATAAATCTCGCCTGAAATTTGGATACTTTTAAAAAAAAACGGACGAAACTCACGAGCGTGTTTTCCGGGAGGGTTGAGAGTGAAAGTGGGATTGAAGTTTAGAGGGAAATCGGTTCTTAAAAATGGACGGGTCGCCGCGGACACATTGTTTTTAAAATGACGTCGGAAAAGGAACGTGTTATCGAAGGAAGACGGTCGGAAGAAAATGGAGTATTTTAAAGATTTATACCGAGCACGGGAAGGATGAGCTACGAAATATTGCATTCTAAGCGCTACTATTTTTAAGACGGGCAAGACATGTTCACTGGGGAAGAATGTAATACCAATGTCAAAGGTTATATTTGAGCACTCCCTCTCACAAATATACATATTGTTGAGGCTTGCAACCTTAATATTGCAAAGTTTATCGTACAGATGCAGAAGAAGCATTTGTGCAGTTTTCAGATTATTATTTTTCCCAGCGCACTCTTTTGACCTTCGCTGCATTTAATCATCTACTTGAAATTTCATTCAATGCTGCGTTTCAACTGATGTACTTTAAGCAGCAATTATCGTAGAGTAATTTAACACTTTCAACGCCACGGGTGTCACTCGTTATTACGAGACAAAGGGTTTCTATTTTGACTGCGTGCACAATAACTCAGAATTAATTCCTGAAATACAAATTCCTCTCTTACTGCTGACATCGTATAACTGAACGCAATATTAATAGTATAGAAATAATTTGAGCGTCTCGTAACCGACTGATATTTTTAATTTCATAGTTTAAGCAGAATATCAAAATTTCCTATTCCACTAACCTAGTCACGAGTAGCAGAAGTTATTGTAGACTTAGGAATTATATACTACTGTAAAATCGAGTCATGTCCTTCCCTCTCTCTATTTGCCACACGTACAAATTTTCCTAAATCGAATCAATAAAAATCACCCGCAAGCTAAAATACTCCAACATCCTGCACCCTCCCAATTTCCTCCTCCCGCTCCAACAGTACCCTTTCATTTTTACCAACTTGCAACAGCGCCCTTTCATTTTTGCCTACTTAAGTCATCGAACCCGCCTCCATAACCCGACAAACTTGGCAAATTCGCGAATTCCCAGAGCAAGAGAATTCGGTTGGCGTTAACTTGGAAAGCCTATGTTCGCGTTGTTCTCCAACGAAGTCCGGTGGGACTCGAAAGAGACAAGAAAAACAGCGCTGGCCAGCAGTGTTATTGTAGACTTAGGAGTTATAATACTATTGTAAAACCGAGTCACATACTCCCCTCTCTCTACAAGAGTCATCATTCAAATCGTTTAAAAAGTGTCACATTATCGAGTGGAAATTTTCCAAAACTCGATTAACCCTTTCGATACTACTGGTGACTATAGTCACCCGCCGCCTGACACTGGCTGTGTACTATCGGTGACTATAGTCACCCGTCGAAATTTCAAACGAAGAATTAATTATTAGTTCATATTTTGTAAATGAATATTTTTTAAATACCATGAGTTTTTAGTTTCCACATATTATATGCATTACAACTTAAATGAAGAAGTAATTATTTATATTACGCCACTAACCATTGAAAGTTATTCGTCCGCGCCGGGACTGCTTCGTACCACGTTAGCAGATTCGCAGAAAAGCACTGCGTAGTGAAAGGGTTAACAAAAATCATCCACGAAGTGAAATACTATTGGTTTTTAGGGTTTAAAATAATAACACTTTGTTTAAAAGCTAATGGAATAGACCAAGACTTTATTCTCAGAATATATGAAGAGGGTACGTCTTCTCTCTAAGAGTGAAAGTCACAGAGTGAGGTCTAAAAGAATTCTGCAAGGGTCTAAGGACCCTTTTCGGTTATAACGTAAAACAGACTGCATAGCTATACAGCTGCAACCTCTTAAGCATTCCAGGAACTAAATATACCAGTTGATTTTTGTATCTGTAAAATATACTATGCTCGTAGAGACATAGAAAACCAACAAATACTCCCAACATCATCTACCCTCTCAGCTTCCTCCTACCGTTTCCACGGTACCCTTTCATTTTTACCAATTTAACAAACAATCCGTGGATCCTGCCTCCAGAAGCCGACAAACTTGGCAAATTCGCGAATCCCCAGAGCACGGGAATTCGGTTGGCGTTAACTTGGAAAGCCTATGTTCGCGTTGTTCTCCAACGAAGTCCGGTGGGACTCGAAGGAGGCAAGGAAAACAGCGGGGACCAGCAGTGCCCACTTCCCGCAACCCATTTCGCGTAATATAATCCAGCAGTGGCTCTAACTCAATTAACGAACGCGGCGCAAATGGAACGACGATCCAGCGCGAAATTACACAGGAATTCACGTTCGAACGCCGACGCGCATAATCCATATTACGCCGAGGATTGCGCTGCTCTAAGGTCGACCATAATGCTTCGACGGCGTAACGGAAGTACAGCGTCATCTCCTTCTCGCTGTAACCCACTTCTGCAGGATCTACAATCCCTGAAGAGGATTCGACCATGCGAAGAGATAACCAGTCGTCGAGGGTAATGATGTCTCTTCGTGGTCCACTTCGTGGACGCGTCTTTTCCGCAGAGAAGGGAAGTGGAGTCTCGATAGGATCATCTCTGGTGGATAACGTTCGCGGTACTTCCGCTGATGGAGATGCGCGAACAGGATGTTGGGGCTTTTGGAGTTCGTAAAGCTTCGAGATGTTTCTAGGGGAATGAAGGTTGCTTTTTTTTGGAATCTTTGCGGTTCGTGGGGTGAGTTCGTTGAGGATGTGGAGTTTTGAGATTGTAGATGATGTTAGAGTTTAGGAGAGACGTGATTATGATACGGAAACGGCTTGTTAAATATTTTATAGATAGATATTTGGGAGAGGGTGTGCTGTTGATGTTGAGAAGTTGGAGAAATAATTGTTACGATGGAATTGATAGATTTAACCCTTTCACCACGGATTACATATTTTTAGTTTTAAAACTTTTCTTGCGTTTGATGACCTTTTCAGTTACTTAAATAATCTACTTTTGGGCAAATATGTAAATTGATTTTGGTTTAAGATTTCAAATTTGAATTTTTAGCACATATGTCCCGTCAGAAAGTTTCGCGCATTTGTCTCAATAGTAACAGCAAAGATATTTTAGTGAGTGTACTTTAAAGGGTTAAGAATCGTGCACCATCATCTTTTTAGAAGTTTTTGGAAAGTTTCTTTAAATTTTCAAGCTCGATGCGTCTGAAATTTCCTGTTTAAAAGCAGCATTTCCTTTTGCAGTATGTTTCTCCCGATTAGCAAACAGAGCAGCAATTTCTAAGGAACAGAACATCTACCGACAAAGGAACAAAGGACAGAAGTCGTTTTTAGATCTTGTAACCGTCGCACAGGGGACGTAATTGAATCGTTGGCAATGATTACGACAAGACGACATAATTGGTGGTTAACCGGAACATTGTATAGCGGTTTGGAGTACGAGTGTCATCAAAGTTTCATTCAAACCGACAATGTTCGCTCTATCGAATGGACTGAAGGACCAACCGTAATTAATTTCAAAGTTCGAAGTCAAAGTGGCAATTCGTATACTGATAATTTAATTCTGTCGATTAGAATGGAAAAACATGCAAACTTAGGAGCCCTGTATTACGTCTGCCGGATAACGTTGCTGGGAAGCTGCTGTTTAGACTGACATAAACAATATTGACATAAACAGCCGCCGATGAAGCCGAGCGAAATATTTACGTAACGTCGACGACGTGGAAACAAAGATAGCCATCATCCGGAAGTGGGAAGCGCCATTCGAACGTAAACAGGGGAAACATCGGACCAATTACTTGTCTGTATTTTTCGTAATAAAAATTTTTCACGCAGGAAAGTCAAACATTTATTTTAGCTCGTCGATAAGTTCGATCCCCTCGATTCATTACGTTTTGAAATAAACATTGCAAGACCTTCCAAGTTACTTGCGGTATTAAATAATTACTGATAATTTTCACAAGTGTATACAGAGACTCCTCATTCCGTAAATATAAAACAATCGACAATTTTTTATCACTAGAACTACCAAGGCAGTCAAAATGACTGGTTTCTCATTTTTCATTAAAGCTCTCCAATTTTTGGTGGGGGAGTCGTAAATTTTATATTCTACATCTATATTATAAAACATAAATTACTGTATTAATAATCATTCTCACCATCTAATTGTCCCTTTTCTAAAGTCCTTATTAAATATATTTAACACTGGAACTACCGGCATCAAATCTATCATATTTAAAAATATTAAATAAGTACTTTGAAAAATGAGGAATCAAGAGGCAAAGCAGATAATCGATTCGGTGATTTATGTTTTTTAAGATGGACATAGAATATTTATTCGAAGACTCTTCTATAAACTTTTTGGAAAATTGTCTGGTTTGGTAGTTCTAGTGTTACCTTTAACAGATTTTAGAAACAGAAGGCAGGTCAGAAATTAAAAACAACAATATAATAATATAAAACATGTAAAATGAAGTGCTGTGATTATTAAAAATAGTTTCTCATATTAATAAACAATTGCCAACTCTTTTTATAACAGTATACAAGTTGCTTATTCCATAGGTACAAACTTATCAAAGAAACTTTTTAAATGTACCGCCGAAAGAGCGATGTAAAGATGAAAATTATATTCGAAAATAATGTTAAAAACGTAGAAAAAAGTGCCGCTTTAATGTTTTAGTGCTAAAGCCGTGAGTAACCGGCTGCTAAAATTCTGCATCGGTGCAAAATTAAAAGGAGTCAATCAGAAACCCTATTCCGCTCTATATAACCAAACACTTTGCGCAACTAACATCAAACCACGGCGATACATGGTCAGACGGCTACGGCGGTTAACGCGGTAGTTAATGGATAAGCCTCATCAGAGTTTCGGCCGGATCGATGGCCAAAGTTCACTTAATACCGGCGATTTTGCTCGAGAGCCTTTTCATCGATAGATTTCACCGAAAACATCGGCCCGCTTTCAGTTCGAAAGTTGCCTCTGCCCTTATTTCTGAGTAGACCTTGACGGGAATATTTTCAGTTTCGGTTAATTGCCTACAAGTCATGGCGACTCAATACAACGTGAAGACTATATACAGAATTTCATTATTTCCGTGGCTATTGGAAAACAAAAAAAAGTTTTAACTCTTTGAGGACTAACGACGCACATATGTGGACTGAGAAAAAATTTAATTATAGTTTATCGCTGCTTGTGTGCACAGTTAGAGGTGAAATATGATTAAAGAAATAGTAATTTATAATGTATATACATTAACAGCCTAACTTCCTGATAAATAGGTGGTTTTGGATCGCAAAGTAAATGGTAATCTCTCAATATTCAAAAATGTCTCCGTCCGCAAAGGGTCAAACTTGTTGGACTGTGTAATTTGTGTCATAACTCTTATCAATTTTGTCGCGGAAAATTAGTTTGAACATAGAAGGTGAAGGTGATAAGTAAAAATGTAAGCTGGAAAGAGTCAGAAGAGGAGTACCCAATTTCCTGAGAAAATAGGAAATACCAATTATCCAAGATTAATTAACGTCTCCGTAATTCAGTGAGAAGGAATTAATATCGCAAAAAGGGAGCTCATCAGGGAATGATATTCCACCATCAACCGATCCTCCGAGAGTACACCATGACTTCCGGCAAACGTTCCATCTCGTAAATGGCAGCCGAGATAAACCGCCTACGCAGAGTTTGGTCACGGTATTCCTATTTGTCTTCCACGCCTTCTTCACGGTCCTCGGATGGTTTTGGGTTGACCGAAATGAACGTTTGTCGAGCCGTCAAGGACCGAACAATATTTGCACTCGCAGACACCAGAGGGCCAAATAATTGCGCTGGAAGTGATTGTACAGCGTGGTATTAGACGTACACATCTCCCGCGTATAATGAGGAATCTCTAGCCTGCCGTATTAACGAGGCTCTGTTAGGATTTACGGTATATTCGAGATGGATAAGCCCCATCAGAGCGAAGCTAAAATCGATAGCCAAAGTTTACTCGAGCTATCGAAATGGCTGAAGGCCTCCTGTGCCGGCTGCTTAACGTCATTACTGATGCATGACAATGCCTCGAGATATGTATCTCTAAGGAGGGAAAATGAAATACGATCGATGCTGCCACTTTCGTTTTTTCTGTCTTTCATATCAGCTTTTTGTCTTAATTCTCTCGCGGTCTGAGCTAGATGAAATTCTTCGCCTTTATTTATTTTTCTCGTCTGCTTTATTTTCATGGCATTAAAGACGGTATTAAGGGTAATTAAAATAGATGAGTTCGGCGAGCAGAAAGCGAGAGAAAATTCTCACCGTGCAACGTTTCGGTATTTTTTGCATTATGAGATGGGATTATGTTGGAATTGATGCTGATAGCCGATAGCAAGGAAATATAGCCGAGTTTGTTATCGTGGTGATCAAACTTTGTACGATTAGTAGGCTTAGGTATTCGCGAGTTAATATATACGTTACATCGGAATTACATAAGGTTCGGGATAGCAGAGGCTAGACTCCACATTGGAAAAGTTTTCCATTCAAAAATAAAAATCTCGCGGATGTAAAAGGAACTTCTTGTTTTTTTAATGAAAAAGTTCATCCGGCGGATAATAATGTAACCATAATTCCAAAGTCTCCTAGACTCTTCATGGCAACTGCCTCTCGAGAGTGTCGTTCACAAAGTCGAACACCGCTCTTTGCTAATTTAATTTTCAATTCTTAATACAATACGTGTAAAATCTGTAAATCGGCAAATTGATCTACTTTACCTCGATTATAAATTAGCTTTCTACGCTTAAAGTACACTAACATCAAGAAATACAATTGAACGTAAGTAAAAAGCAAGTAAAAATGATCAGAAACATTAGCAGCCGAACTGCCAAAGGTGACTTGCGACCGTTAAGGGTTAATAACACCCCTTACTTCCAAATGATCATCACAAAATTACACTATGACGAAAACCACCCTCTACATTTCCTCTAACAATACTTTCATCCCTGTCTTAACAAATTCTAAAATAAACGAAATTCCGAGGGTGCTCGACGATCGATCTCAAACACTCGGCCGATCTTCTCCGCGGATAATCCCGAGGGTAAAAGGGAACGGCGTTCCCGACTCGATTTAGTCCAGAATCCTCATCCGCGTGCGGACATCGCGGTTAAAACATCGCGCGATAAATCAATGGCGGATGTCTCGCGCCAGCAAGGCGGCGGGGGTGGGTGCAGGGGGTGCGTGGTCGTTATACACTTGTATCAACAGTGAGCTGGTAGGTCGTTTGTTCTTGTCAGGCTGGCTAATCTACCGGCACTCCTGCGTTACGACATTATGGATTTATGCTGTTCGCGGAACACCTCGTTACAGCTCTTCTTCGTTCCGAACGTCTCTTCTCCTTCATCGTCCTTCTTCTCGGTGTCTCCGTTGGGGTAACATTTTTTTTTTCTTTTTATTTGAATTCTTGTAAAGGCGAGTACCGCCACGTTTTCCTCGATATCATCTTCAACGTGGAGATTTCGCAATCATGGAATACGACACTGGGATTGAAACGGGGAAGGAGGAATACGTGGGTGTTTTATTACCGGGGTGGAGTTTATGTACACCCCCGCTGTTTCGAGTTCTGATCGAATGTTACGCAGAGGTGGACGTTTTATAAATGCTGGAGCAATTGTTCTCGGTTAGGGCGTTTGGAAATGTCGAGTGGCAATTGGAAACTGTGATTGCGGAATGAAAGTTGGAAAGTGAAATTAGGGGTTGCGGGATATATAATACAGAGGGATGGGGAGAGACGTTGAGTTTGGTTATTAGGATTTTACCGTTGATTGATTATTTAGTGTTTGATGGGAGGTTTGAGAAAATATGGTGCAGCATTTTGTACCTTCGAGATATTTGTAATTTTCGATTAAATAGGTGTTATTAATATTCCGAGCAGGTTTTTGAAATATAAAACTGCGTAGAAAGAAATCTATAGGGATCATATAATTGACCCAGCAAAAGTGTACATTTGCACGAGCAATTTCTTTCGATTCAACCCACAAGAAAAGAGTTAGAACTCGATGCAATTTAAACCCACGTGATTCGAGATTTTCATGGAAATACGGCGAATAAAAATGACATACGACGTGCGTGTCACGTCTTCCGCGTACGACAAGAATAAGAAGTGAGTTTTTACCGTGGAAAATTGCGTAAAGAATAACGAATCCCGCGTAACACATTCCAGATTAAAATTCACTTCGTCTCCTCCTCGAGAACAATATCCGAAATAAAAATCCACAGAAATTCTACATCCCCCCGAGAAAAATAACCCCCAACCATCAAATAAAAATTCTCCAATCTTCAAACGACAAACAGAACGAATTTCCCTTTTCCTCTCAAAATTACCATCTCCCAAGCCGAGAGAAAATACCTCGACCTTGAAATTAGATGAAATTAGGTCTGAATTGAAGCGAGTCTAATCCTACGAATGAGAATGAACGCGGAGGACCTTTGAAATTTTCAAGTTTGAAAGGACATATATCCATCGGCCTTGGGCATAGCTTTGAACGAGGAACGAGAACCAGAGCTCGGTGTCAGAGGAGAAGATTAGACGGAGTGTCTGAAGATACGTCGGGAACGATAATCTTGGCACGAAAGCTCACGAGGAAGCGGAGTATCCTTCAGGACGAGAATCCATCGGGTCCTCGCTGCAGAAGCTTATCCTCGGCTCGCCTCAACTCGCATATTTTCCCGTTTTTCCGCATCGTCGAGGAAGGACGAGCTGGGTCGTTTGTAAAATCACCTTTCAGAGTTTGGATCCTTGCGGAGGCCAAGGCCGCTCGAGCGACACATTCTGTGTCCTTTTATCCCGTATTATAATATCTGTCATTCGATCAACATCGTTTTCAACTTATCGAAATTTCTTGATACGAAAAGTATTTTCAGGATTTTTCCAAGTGGACGCAGGAGAGTTTTGTTTGCAGGTGAAATGTAATTTGTTGAAAGGTTGAAAGTGTTACGACTGATTTACCTTTGTTGAAAAAGGATCTGATGAACGGAAGATTGAACTTCTGTAAGGTACGATGTTTGAAACAAATATTTGCTCTAATTGAGATTATTAACACTAGAACTACCGGCGTTAAATCTATCATATTTAAAAATATTAAATAAGTATTTTGAAAAAAGGGGAATTAAGAGGTGGAAAAGTTGATTGATTCGGCAATTTATGTTTTATAAGATGGACGTAGAATATCTATTCTATGACTCTCATATAAATTTGGAGAATTTTTGGAAAAAATTGTGTACCAGTCATTTTGACTGGTATGGTAAATCTAGTGTTAAGATTTTTCTATGTGACTGTTTCAAATGTGAAATTATCATTTATAACGTCCTGATAAAGAAATATGGGAAGATATCGTTTAGAAAATTCATTGATCCTGAATTATATACTGTTTATAGCGTCAATATTCTATTTAATAATATCCAATTCACAATCGGATACCGATCAAACAATTTACCGTTGCGTGACACCAGCATTTCTTACGGGATTTATGTTCGCTGAATTGAATTGCCGAAGGGTCGTGAGGAACTTTCCCGCAAAAAAGATTACAGTGTAGTTCGTGTAACAGAGTTCTATTTATATCTGCAAGGAACAATCACGAAAAAAAAGTTTCACAAAGGAAGTTAACAGCTGAAAATTGCCTCGATACAGAAACGATCCTGATTCAATTACCGCGAACAATTACACACTTTCCCAATGTTCATCATTAAAAAATCACGGTCGAGGTGACTCCCTATATTCTACCACCTCCGTAATAATTTTCAATTTTCCGCATCAATTGTTTCATTCGTCCAAAGCAAAACTTCAAAACGCACTTTGAATCACGAAGAATATAAACTCGCGCAACAAGCTGCGTAGAAGTGCACACGTTTTCGATCCATTTCACCACCACCCCCATAAATATTCTTCACTGGCAACTCGTTATTCGAATTTTCCTTCGCTGCCGTTTCTCGATTTTCATACAATACAAACACACAACATTCACCACTCGGGCGTATAAATCATCCTACGTTAATTTGAATACCAGATGCAACGTCAGTGATTTATCGAAAACTTCGAACCGTTAACAAGGTGTCTCGTTATGGGCTAACGTCAATCTCTGCCTTCTTAATGAACGTTATTTAACTTCCCGAGCAGGAAAGCTGCTAGGGAAAGAATTAACGCCGAGGGATATCGATGATAGATAGTGTTTTTGCAGTAGAAATACTATGATATTACTATTTTTTTTATAATTACTCTCAAGCTTACAACTTTAAATAAATTCAAAAACAGGAAGGGTGCCACATGTGCATAGAGAGAAATTTTTTTGATTAACAGGGGATACAGAATTAACACTAATCTAACGATATTTAACACTTAAACTAACGACATTTTTGGGATATTTAATCCTACCGTGGCAAATCTTTTGATCGGCTGTGAAATAACTATGATACTTTTCTTAAAGGAACACAGAAAATTGTCAAATTAAGGCAGTAGACAACTTATCGAGCTGTTTTTACTGAATATTACAAGAAATTACATTTTTCATTTCATTGAAAGGCTTTGCAACTTTGGGAATTTGAGAATATTTAAAAAAAATGAATACTCAGCTTTTTGAAACTTTAGGTAGATCGAGTGTTGATTCCTCCCTTCTTTTCCCTTGCCTCCTCTGTCTGACTTTCGCGATGAATTAATTAACACTTTTTGTCACTGACGATCATTAACACGTTCACCGATATTTCGCTAGTTTCATCATTTTTACAAAAGTGAAAGTTTTTTTATTAAAATCATATCTTTACAAAGCAGATACCTTAAAAACACAAGTACTTGTACATTCAACAGGGCTTTACCCTTTAATGCCAATATTTAAATATTGAATGCATTAGAAAATTCGCAAATATTACTATTTAAAAGTCATGCGAAATCCCATAGAATTTAACAGCGTCAATTAAGCGCAATTAAGTGGAAAACCTCCCTAACATGTACACTTCAAATTGTGTGTTAAAATCTATCAACAGACAAGAAACAACTACAGAAGGTGTTCTCCCAAAGAACATATCCAATTCCAAAGTGTTCCATATACTTCCACCGGTCCGTTTTTGACAAAAAGATAAAAAACTGATTTTCTAAATTTGCATTTATGTTTCTATGATGCAATATTATGGTGCATAGTGCATTAACATCACCTACTTCAACAGCACGCACCCCATAAACGTCAGCAGTCAACAGTTCCTACCAAAATGACTAACTTTCTCGCAATCTCACTCCTTCGACCCTTCGAGAGATCCTTTGATGTAATCCCGAGGCGTTGTCCTGTCGGTCGATCTAAAGGCACCTAAGAAAATCAAGATTCTTCGAGGGTGGAACGGCATAATTTCCTCGGTTCTCACGGGGGTAGAGAGGAAAACTGTATAAGGGGTTTGCGACCCGGGAAATTTTCTGCTTCTCGAGGATGCTCAACGCCGATTGGCGCTTCCTTCGAATATCTCTCTAAGGCTTTAATCCTTAATACCCTCCCTGTTCTCGGGGCTATGAAAATGAGATTACGGTCCACTCGGCGGTCTCGACGAATCGTCTGGAATTTTCTTTCGCTTCTACAGCTGGAAGTGCATGCTTTTTGATGCTCTGCGCTCGAACGTCTCGAAAGGTCGTATTGGAAGTTTCATATTGGAATTTTGCGGTTGTCGTTTGTTCATTTTTAAAAATATGGATATTGTGATACTGGGAGTTGTCTGCTTGCTACAATGGTGCATTTGGGTCCGTGTCAACTGCACTTTTTGTTACTTGCGTGACCTTTAATATACAAGATGATGCGAGGATAGGGAGTAGTTTTTACAGTTACGATGGAAAGATACTTTCAAGTTTGAGAAGTTGTTCTAAATGCAAAAATTTTAAGGCAGTAACTGTTATGCAAATCTGGTGACATTTTTTCCCTCGAATATACCCAAGAAACGACGCATTGCAAAATGACGTTACAAGAAATTGTCAATATCAAGATAATTCTCAACTCCGTTTGTTTGTCTTCGAGGAAGAATTGCAGTAGAATGCTATAATATCGATTGCCCGCTGAATTTTTATAATCAATATATACTTGAATTATTGAATTATGGCAAATGTTATGAGCTTTAAGTGCACTTTTCTTAAGCATCGTGTGCAACCATGACCGAACGAATAATCCATCGAGCGAGGAGGCGCCGTCGACGAGGAATAAAATAAAAACGACGTGAAATAAACATTTAGAATGAAAAACAACGGAAAATCAGCGAGCGGTTGCTTCACCGCGGAAATAACAATTTCGCGGAAATCGAAAAACGTTATTCGCGCGTCGGCACAGGTTGCACGAAATCGATTTCAATTTATGGCCTCGTTCTCTGCACGCGCCGTTTTCGCGAGGACGAAGAAACGAGAGAATCAGCGAGTTTCGCGGGTCCTCGGAGGTCTATGAAATTTCTCGTCGCAAACGGTGAAAATCGCTTCGCAGAAAGGAAAGCCATCGATAACCTATGCCATCGACAGTCACCGATTGTTTTTTATTGAAAGATCGATACAGTTTTTTGAATTTACGACAACGTATCGATAAAACGATAGCTTGCCAATTTGAGCCAATTTTTTTTTGCTTGCATACCTGATGTGTCTGTGATAATTAGCCATTAATGGTGGGACGAGAAAAAACGATCGATAGTCAACGATAGTTTTTACCGAGTCATCGATAGCTTACCATCACTTTTGCGGAGTGAATAACGACCGGAAGATCGCCATCAATTTTATGGTCTCTGTTACGAGATCCTCGAGGTTTAAGTATCGTGTGTGCCTGGAATACACGGCTCTACATCGATGATCGAAAAAGATACAAAAAATAAAGAAAACAAACGAGTCGGTCGTAATACGTGAAGAGAATACATCGTGGTGTAATATTACGTTGTTCTACAACCCTTTTAAAAATCGCAATTTGCTACGATTTCATATTTCCTGAAATTTTAATTCTTCTCATAGACATGAATTTCCGAATTATGTTTTGACTTTACCACATTTTTCCAACCAATTTTTCATTGTCTTTGGAAAATCGCCAATTTTTGCGGGTCGTCTAAGAGTTAATTCTATGATTTAATTTCTTAGAATTGCTTTTGCTAGAAGAATTATTGATTTTATTGAACATTTATCGTAGGTCTTTTTTTCAAACCAGAACTCAATGAAATTATCAAATAAGTTCGCACTATCCGCGAGACGCGTAGACCTTTTATCAATTCTTGCAGATGCACGTAACAGCATAATGCAATTGCGAGTATAAAAGCTGCAGTGCAACGAGAAGGGTATCATAACCCGTAGATTTTATCGCGTGCAACAGATATTTCCCCGGAAAGCAGCAGATCGTGAGCTTGTTTCCTTCTAACGTGAATTTGCATTTTCTGTATGCCCTGCTTGCAAATTTCCATGCTTCTTTCGCGCCACATAAAAACTACAGTGACGTAAATGTACATCATTCTCATGAATGAAATTGACCCATGTCGACAATTTTATATCGGGAATAAAAGAGCTGAACGTTAAGAGTACATAATTTTCGCAACTTCTATGCAATTTCTTTGCGCTCCATCTTTAACACTAACCGTACCGCCACTTTATGTATAATCTTATTCTTACTGTTACGAAATAGCGGTGATACTTTTAGTAATTACTTACTTTTAATATAATTACTTTGCATTCGAAAGAAATGCAAATTACTAATTTAACATAGGGAAAACGCAGAAAACAACCTTCGGTTAATAATGCAAAAAAATGCATGCCTTTATTTCACTGTGAACAGTGGTGAACTTTTCTTCAAAATATTGTCATTCAACGAGATTAACACTAGATTCACGGGCCTGAAATCTGGTAAATTGCAATATATTAAATAAGGACTTTGAAAAAAGAGGGATCAAGCGGTAAAGATGGTAATTCGTTAAGTCATTATTGTATATTATAAAATATACGTGAATTATCTACTGTACAGCGTCTCTGTAAATTTGAGAAATGCTTATAAGACAAGTACGAACCCGTCAATTTGACGGCTTCTGTAAATTTAGTGTTAAATGAGCAAAGGCCTAAATTAATTCTGTTAGAAAAACGTCAGTAAAATGAAATGCTTATTAAATTTTAATTTTTACCTATCAAAGATCCAGGGTAAAAGGAGGTAACCGTAAAAACTGCTCAACGAGTGCACTTATCTCCATAGCCATTTTTTTCTCGGTTCGATACTTTAAGCAGCCAAAAGCTCAACGTTTCGCGGAGAGATCGCCAAGTCGATTGCATGGGAGCAGAATCGCGACTGCGAAAAAGTTTGTAAAATATGGCCTCAAATAAGCCATGGAAAAAGTCCATCGGTCAATGTCAGAAAGCATGGCCAAGCTTTGCTGGCCTGCTAGTGGCACTTGACGATATGATGGCACGTGCAGAAGAAGACGAAAAAAAAACAATAAAAATGCGTTTCTCATTCTCGTGAAATATCGCCTCAACCCTTGCCATTTTGCCCGTATTAGCCGTAAGTCCGCGTACTCGTAGGTAGTATTGGTAATATTATCCTTCAGTTTTATTGAAATTCACCATAAATCGATCGTTTATCTTCGAATTATTTCAAACGGGCCTTGAATTATGAACATAATATCACGTGAGAAAATGGTCGATATTAAGATTCAATAGCTGAAGTGACTGAGTTCTTTTCAAGGTTCAAATTTACGCGCGGCGATTTAGCACGATGTGATATCGGTTTTGAAACACTTATGGTCTGCGAAGAGAATGAAAATCGTGAACAGAAGACTCATTTTGAGAAACCATGGTTAGCGTGGAATTAAAAAATCAAACTGTCAATTAATGGATGCCAGTTGCCTTCATTACTTGTGGAAGATTTTCTCAAAATTGTAATTTGTTGGTTCAAATCCCCCTAAGGCGAAATGATCATAGCAGTAAAATTCGAAAAAGGCAGAAAAAATAAAAATAAGCGACGAAGGGGAAGGAAGAATATTTGAAAAGCAATGAAAAATCTTCAAAAGCCCATACAGAATATCATGAACTGATAAATCAAAACTGTAAATATTCAGCATAATATTCCAACACTAAAAGTTATTTGCCCATTTTTTTTATTGCGCCCATTGAACAAATCGCCCCGAATTTCCCATCGAGAACTCTTCTTCATTCATCCTAACAAGAGGAATCATTCAAACATTACAATCTTTCAAATAAAACTACCTAAGACTCTTACGTGTACTTGAACATCAAAGAAAAGCCCACAAAGGGGCCAGGTTTGTTGCTCTTTCGCGAAGCTTTTCCCTCTCGATTATAACGTTCCAAGGGTGCATGCTTTGCACAAGTGGCTCAAAGTTGCTTTCGATTAAACTAATAAAGAAGACACCGAACGCCGGCGATCTTCATCTCGCCTTGAAATTGTCTTCGGCGGAGAAGCGAGCGATGAAAACGCTCGAGCAACGCCGATATTGGAAATACCACGGGTTCGTGCGTCTGGAACAATAACCGCAAGAGTTAATGGGAAATAAGAGCACCACGGGCCGAGGAGCCGTGACGATGTGAGCAACGGGTTTTATTAAATCGAAAAACAATCAATGTACGTTAGATTGGTAATTACAGGCAAGTAGCACTTTTCCATTACGCCTCGTTCGATTGGTTCTCCGATTGGAAGGGAAAAAGGTAGGGACACTCGGTTATCTTCGATTGAGACTCTTTTTCTACTTGTTCGGATTTAACCATCAGCAGGACTGTAACGAAATAATGATAAAATTTCACCGGCAGCCAGAAAATTGACTCTTCTCTATCGAGTAAAGCTGCATGACTCAAAGTCAATGTGGTTTTCTTATCCTTTATCAATATTTCTGCAGTTTCTCTATAGTTACCGATTTGAACCTGGTAAACGTTTGTCATAACAATAAAATATTCCTCATCTATGACTGATCGCCCTCGGGCATTTTCTAAGCATTAATCACCTTTGAAAATATCGAAGTAAGAAGAACAAAACATTCGTTGAAAAATTCGATCAACAAATCAGCTCTCCCTTTCGTCCTTTCAAAACATCCTTCCCACCCTGTACAAATGAAACCAGCAAAAATACAAGAAAATCCTATTGCTCCTCACAGATCAATCCACACTATAATTCGCAAATATTTCTGCTACCATCGGCCTGATCGGCCCTTCTCGCAACATTCCAATAAGGGAGCAAGGACTTTGAAAGTCCTTTCGCGAATCCAGCCGCACTGAATGGCAAGAGGCCAGGGTCGTAGGGACGTGCCAACGATACGAAAAATATCGCGTTTCTTTTCTTCCGTCATGTGCCAATCGGGTATCGAGATATCGATTCATCGTGCTCACCGGATTCGCTCCAGTTTTGCACTTCGAGCCCAACTTCCTCCGCGCGATCCGCAAAGGCGCTTTGCCGCCGCCGGCGGTGGAAATTCGCGAGGACGAATTTTCGTTCTATAGAGGGTGAGCGCGAAAATTGTTCTGCTAACCGAGAGAGGGTGGAAATAGATCTGTATAAAGGGAATTTTTTCTTGCGATGATACGGTACTCTTATCGAAATTGAAGGATAGCAGCTGCATGGAGCTTAATTGCAGTATGAATAATTGTTTTTTCTGATAGCAGTAATTATAGGTTTTGTAAGACACTTTTGTTAGATGTGGAAAATTATTAACGCGTTTACTGACTATGAAAACTTTAGAACCGTATCTGGATGCCGGTATTATTAATAGAGCATTTCACTTGACTCAATAATTGAGTCATTGGCAGTGAGCGTGTCTTAAAATTTCAATTATCCCAATTAATCCCAAATTCTAAATCATTTGGTAGAAAATTCTTTCCAACTTCGCTCCTTTAAAAATGGATTTTATACTAATCTTTCAATATTGCAGTTATGGCAAATTAAATATATTTAATGAGACGGATGTCATGGAAATCAGAAGTTACTGAATTCGATAAAATTTTTATACAATTTGCGTCAGTCTTTTTCCTCTACAAATCGAACGATTTTATGGGAAAATAGAATTTATTCCATTAACTCGATTTACCGTAATCCGAAGAATCATTCCCTTTTTATTCGCATCGCGATTTTTAACCCACCCGGTACGCGCTCGGGCGACCTCCAAAGTGCTTCCGTGAGAAAATTATGGGTCACGGTGTGCGAACTTTTTGCACGACTTCTTTTTAGTGAAATCGGACCGTTTGTTGCCTGTAAACGCTGGCAATGTGTAGCGGAACGAATATTTGCGGAAACGAAGCATTTGAATTATCGTGGCAGAAATGTAGGTGATTATTAAATTTCTGTTTTGCAAAACGACATACCGCATCGTATTTGTATTTAATTTCGGATTCAATTAACAGTATATCAACTAACAATAATTATACGATATGAAAAAACAATCTTATACTATATGAAACGTGCACGGGCTTTTAAAAATCCACCATAAAATATCTGAAAACTAAGGAAACTATACGAATTTGTAGCGTACCTAGGTCGAAGTAGGTAACACGATTTTGCGATTTTGCGAAATCACGAAATATGTTCAACGTTCGAGCGATCCCCGAAACAGCGATACTTTTCTCTCGCTTCAAGGTCGACAGTAACATAACGAAACTATCCTAACCAGGAGTAATCCTTCCAGGATCGTGATTTATTCGCGGAAAATTGTGTTATCGTCCGAAGCCTCGTTCGCATTCCGAGGCGCGCAGGAATGCGAAAACCGTCGATAAATCTCGATGGCGATTCGAGTCGGGCACAGCACAGCTTGCAATCGCGTTTACGCGAATCCCAAACTCCCGGAAATTTTATGAATCGTCAATGACAAACTTTAATTCCCATCGTAAAACAGCTTCGACCTGACCTTTCACGCTTGAATTCACTCACGGTGTCGTTACGATCACAACGACACATTTACATTTATCACTTTGCACGTGAAAAGTACAAGGACGATTTCATAGTGCAGAAACGCAGCATCAGGACGATTTTTTTAAGCGTTATACCTTTAACCCTTTGAAAAATTGAAAAGAACCGTTGAAATACGATTTTGCAAATAGTATTTTATAATTTCTATGCATTAACACTCTGAGTTTCTGATAAAAAGCTGGTTTTTAATCGACAAATAAATGATCACTTCTCCATACTCTAAAAAGTCTCGGTCCGCAAAGGGTTAATACCGACCTTCCAATTTCATAATGATTTTGTAATATCATCTAAATATCCGCCAGTACCTATAGTTATTTCTATAAAAAAGAAATGAATGGCCAACGATAGAAAATGTTGTGAAATTAATTTCGTTTAGCTCGCTATAAAACTGACAAAATAACTCGTACCGCAAAGGATTAAAGCGTTCTCCAGAGAACGTTTAAGAGACGATATCGTCCTGTTTCCAGAGGAAACGTATTTATTAAACAAGTTCACGAGGATGCGGTTAAATAACACGTTTGTATTCCTCGAGCGACGGAGAACGAGGGTGGATACGGGGGAAACTTATTTTTCGATTAAAGGGAGAAAGATAAAAATTAGATTCAATTTTCTACCGTGGCAGGATAATGCAAGCCTCTCCTTTTGATTCGATTGGCATCGACGTGACTTCGAGAAACAGCCAAGAGACACGAAGGAAACTTCGGAGGATGAAAAGATGACGCGGAGAATCGACAGACGAACGGGACTCGATTTACACGCGAAGGGCAAAGCTACGCCCTTTTGCCTGGAAATTCATGGAAAAGTTATAAGATCCTTACTGCGAGGTGAACCCAAGAGTCAAGCGTTCCTCTGCGAATTTAAAAAGGTCACCGTGTAATTTTCAAAATCGTCGAGGGATGTATTAAGTTCACTCGTTTCCGGTCGACGTTAAACAAGAAACGAACTCGGAGTTATAAGCCGCTTTAAATCAACTTCCATCCAGGGACAAAAGGCTGCAACCGGAAAAACATTGGTTTGCTCTGGCTCCCGGAGACCCGGAAGAGAGTTTCCAGGGTTTAACCTTGACATTTGCCCGCACTACTCTTCCTTAAGCACCCTGTGCACATCGATTTGTACCTTACAGTGCCCTCGCACCTTCGTCTCCCGGATTACTATGTCGCTGCTTTATAGCTTCGTCGGGGAGAAGCATATTTACTGCATGAGAATTTATACACGTGAAACGTCTACTTGTGATTTTGACATTTTTAAAGGTCTTAAATTTCACCTCACGCCTTCCATCCATTTCTATAATAAATCCATCAATTTCACGAATGCAACGCCATCTTTTTCTGGATTTATGATACTGCCACTGATATTTATTACTTAGATAAATTTTCTTAACCCCTTGCCCTACGATTCTTTTGCGACTGTGCGTGCGAGCTAAATGAAATGAATTGCACGACATTTTCTGTCGTTGGTTATTCATTTTTTTAAATATCAATAACTATAGGTACCGACGGACATTTATGTGATATTACAAAATCATTATGAATTTGTAAAGTTGATATTAATTCGTTAGAAAATAAAATGAAGTGGAAAGCTATGTCGAGTATAGCTCGACATAGGACTGCAAAGGGTTGATATTCCATTCATTGTTAATTGAAATAAACATTCTTGACTTTTCCTGTTTAATTCCTACATACAGCATTCGTTTCTAGACGGCAAAAAATCGCCGCCTCTCAAAGAGCAGGCCGATTACAAGTTCACGAATACCATCTCAAAATGTCCCTATCTTTCGCAGCAGTCTTTAAAAAGCGCACCGGCTTCGAACTCAATTAAAAAGTCGAACACACTTTTCGACTTATTACTGCAACTGCTTCGCCGTATACTTTACAAGTACCAGGAACGACGTAACTTTTTTTCCATTGAAATCCCAAGGTTTTCGCAGTGCGACAGAATCGAACGCGCAAAAAAACGATATTTCTTGCATAGCTCGTGGGTGCATATTCATTAGAGAGAAATCAACAGTGACAAGGGCGCAAACGAGCATGTGGGCGATCCTGCGCACGGTTGCACCGTTGCTGCAACCGAGGCACGAGGGCGCGCTGCATCCCTTGCATCTGGTCCCGGGAATCTCGCGATACCGCTGCAGAATTCCTGCCACTCTGCGGTTATATAAAATTCGCCCGTATTTCATTGGAATCATTCTTCGCAACTTGGAGGAAAACTTCTATCGATTATTCCACGCAATCAATTATTCTTTATTATTACGTAATATTATATAACTCGTTCAGCTAACAGACAGTGAATTTATGATGGGATTATGCAGAGAAGGTAGATAAAGTAGATAACAGTTTATGCTAGATAAACGCATATGATATCATAGTAAATATTTTATATCATATACCGTTGAAAGAAAAGCAATAAAAGGAGATGAAAAATACTCAAACTAATTTTGAATATTACTCAACGTTATTTTAAAAAAAAAATAGTTAAGGGGTAAAAATACTCAAACTAACTTTGAATATTACTCAAAGTTATTTTAAAAAAAATAGTTAAGGGGTAAAAATACTCAAAGTTATTTTAAAAAAAATAGTTAAGGGGTGAAAATATTCAAACTAACTTTGAGTATTATTCTAAGTTATTTAAAAAAAATAGTTAAGGTGTAAAAACACTCGAACTAACTTTGAGTATTACTCAAAAGTTATTAAAAAAAAATAGTTAAGGGGTAAAATACTCAAAGGTATTACTTTGAGTTTACACTGTGCAAAGTGGCCGTAGGAGATTGAAGGTGTTCTACCATTATAAATTTATCGAACTCTCTTAAATAGTTAAAAATATATTAATTTTCACTATCTTGGTAAATCTAGAATTTATGATGTAAAGCGGGGTTAAAAATTTGCAAAGACAGTGAATGAAAGGGACGATGAGAGATTTGAAGAAAGAAGACCCACAATTTACGAAGTAGATCATTGATACTTGGCTGAATACAACTGTATTATTCCGTAGAAATTTCAGAAGCCGTACAGATAACTGGATCGGACGAAGCAACGTCGACAAATTCAGTAGCTTTCCTGTTCGAAGAGGATTCCTTGCGAATCTGCACGCGTGTCATTCGCGACTTCGAGGAAGCTTTCTTGGTAACGGAATCGCTCATCTTTTGATTGCAACGGAGGATACGTGGGATTTCACAGCATCGATTCGAGGCCGCGCCTTCATTAAGGTCGTTCTATCTTGCGACGATCTTAATTGAATCTTCCTCGCCGTTATATTCGCGTCGATTCTCGTCCCTACAAGCTTTGTCATTGTTGCTTTTGAATAAAACGTAGGTTGCTTCTTTTTCCTTCTAACAGTAACACATTATGCATCCGGTGGAAAAGTTCGAATTTTCACGGCGAGTATTTTGCACTCTGAGCCGCGAAATTACCACGGGAGGTGAACGTTTCGGATTAAAATTGTTGAAAATTTCGAGGTCTCTCAGAGTTTGCATAAGGGGAAACCTCTTAGCTATTTAGGCAGCCGCTTGTCGCCTAAATGGGCTCCTCCTCGGGACAGAGTTTCGAGGAGCCGTCGAGTCGACAAATTTCACCCTTTTTGTTCCTCTAGTTTTCACGCACACTTACACGTATATACGGATTTTCTACAATAAATTCCTACCTGTCATTATTCATCTTGACAGACACCTGTTGGAAAAAATTAGATTACTTCCGAGAGAGGGTGAACGATACAGGATATGAATAAATGAACATTATTCGTCCGGCACTTCCTCCGATGAATGCTACGAGTGAAAAAGTACCTTCCGCGCAGGTTTCATTTGTAATTTTTATCACTTTTGAACTTTCTACTCGACTCTTCGTACTTCGGGGAGTACTCCACGTGCTTTTATGTAGTTACGAATTTTTTATTGTATTAACGTTAGACTTTGATAGGGATTCCGTTCTTTCAAAATGAAACGGTGCTCATAATAATTGCAGTAATTACAACCGGTTCAACTTTACCACAAAGAGAAATAAAGTATCAGCGAGGCCAAACGAACTCCAAGAGTTAAAGATATCAAAGTTATTGTAAGATACACAGTTTGATATTTTTAGTAGTACAAATATTTTTCACCCAAAAGTACTATTCAAATCCAAGTATCTCGGTCGATCGCGTTTCAAGTTCCCAAAGTTTATTTACGCAGATAGAATGGGGGTTTTCGAGAGAACGATGTTAAAACGCGATTTTCACTCTGCGAGGAATGGTGTTTGCAGAAATTTAAAGGCAGAGGGTTGCGTAGGTTTGAAAATATTCAGGGTGGATTTCACGAGAACGATGCCTCGGTTTCGTAATGTTTCTCAAGAAAGTCCTTTACCCTTTGTGGCGCCTTTTATTTTATGGGGGGATTTTGAAGAATTACGTCAGTACACGCTTACAAGATTGCACGGTAAGCTTCTTCTGAGAACGGGCTTGCCTTTTCGCTGAAATAACTTGTTCTACGAGAAAGTTGCGAATATTATATGTCAATATTTCCTTGCGAATACACTGCGGTTGCTTGTTCTCTCGAGTGTTATTTGCAAGCAGCGAAATAAACAGCGTTAGGGTTTCGTACAAATTGCACCGCCAGGGAATTACAAAAATATGCCATAATAAATATATCTTGTAACGTTTCGTTATGCTGAACTGAATTCAGAGTCCGCAGAAAATAAATATTTACATTGCAGACAAATGTCCAATCGCTAGTAAATTAATATTTGCACAAAAATGTTAACAACTTTGTGTACATAAAGAAATTAATTTACACAGTGACGTGCAATTAAAAAGATAGAAAATTGTTCTCTCTCGACAATTGAGCCTTCCCATAAATTTCCATTGTTCTCAACGTCGTATAATTTTTCAAAATCGTTATAAAAGGAAATTGCACGTTTAAAAATAGCTCATCCTTCGTTAAATTTCAAACTACCGTTCTCGTGCATGCTTAATGAACTTCTTTAACAAAATCGAGTTACAAAAATCACAGGTTAAACGAGGTCTACCACACTTTCACGCCAGTATCATAACAAAAGTAGTTTACATGGTGATGCCGAAGAATACATCATAAAATCGCGTTAAAAATGGAAATCTATTAAAATATCAAACAGCAACGTAAAAATGATCCCAGGTTGAAACAGCAGACAGAAATCGCCTCTGAATTTGCATCGAAATTTAGTCAACGTTCGTCAAAATGTCTTAAAATATTAAAAGATACAATTCATTAATGTTCTAATAATCCTTCGTCGCTCTTTCAATTAATTAACCCTTTGCACTCCGCAAACTGATAACTCTGCCGTCAGGTAAATCCGGAGTATCTATCATTTTTGTATATTCCAAAGCATAATTTTAAAATATATACGCTTCTTTTTTAACGGCAAAGCAAGATTTTCAATTTTCTACAGTTGTGTACCCGCACCGTGCAAATAGTCCTGGAGTGGCTGGTAGCTCATAGTAAAAATTATTCGAACTGCAAAGTGTTAATACGATAATTTAAAAAACAAACACTGCAAGTACATACTTCCCTTCCAGTTATCTCAAAGACGAAAAGGTCTCTTTCCTGGCACCGTATCAATTCACGGATACAATAGTCGCAAAAACTAGAGCGATTTGCAAATTAACTGACAGTATCAGTAACGAGAGAACGACGTTTAAAAATCCTCGGAAACAATGTCTCAAAAAGTGAAACAAGTCGTGAAAATAATTTGCCAGTTAAATTTACAAGAAGCATTCTCTCTTTCTCTCTCGTGGAGTCAGTCGATTTACATTTGCCAGGGCGAGCACTGCTGGCAATGGCTTTCGCGTTCGCACGTCCTCGTGAAATTGGCAGTGAAACATTCGCGTACTAATAAGCTTCCCGTGGAACGGGTGCGAGCAGAGGATAATTATTTCCTACCGGTCCGGTAATTTCCAGCCGGTGCCGGCGTGTTCGGAATATCGGCGAGCCGGTGAAACCTTGCGAACGCCCACGCGACTAATTCTCAAGCACGACCTCTTTTTCTGCCTTATCCCAAGGAAAATGGCGCGATTGAGACACAATTTGCGTAATGCCGGTTGATAACGACGGGGAAAAATATCGCCACGATTAAAACCGACCGCCGGAAAATTAACGAAACGGGCACGACTTTAGGTTTTCGAATCGATAACGGGACGGTGAGATATTACGTGGAATTTTCTCATTGCCGATACGCACTCTTAGGAATAAAATTTCCTTTGTGTACGTGGACCGTTTATTTTCTACTTCGTTCATTTTTTTAACTTTTCTTCCAAGTCGATTTATAATTGTGATTGCTAAATGTAATTAATTTACTAATTATTAATTGAATGTAAGAATTTAGAGGAATGTTATATGTATAACGATGTATATGAAGAATAACTTGCTACAGTGGAAAATAATGAAACAGTTTGTGTTACAGAAATGTTTCTTGTTCAATAAACTTTTAGTATGTCTCCTTACATTCGAAATGTCTAAATATTCCAATATGCATCGATTATTTCATTCTATCCAAAAAAAATTCTGACGGACTGTTTTCTTAACCCTTAACGAACGAGCGCATTTTTCTTGAACAATGGCGAGAAAAAGTGCGCAATTAATATCGCTTTTATTGGATTTTATGAAAATTTTCAGTAACAATACGTAGTATATGAACAGATATGTCCATGGAAAAAGATACTGAAGTGAAAATTACAGAAAAATAATGGGGGCTGAAACAAACGAATTGATGTATGTAGGTAATGTATAGATTTTTATACAATTATAAATATATTTTTTATAGATTTTCAATGTATTTATACAAAAAAGATAATGAAAGGAAAAAAGTGAACTATTACTAATATATTTTTTGGGTGTGTCCGACCGCCCTTAGTTAACGGTTAACGGTGTTAAAAAGTCAGTCACCTGCTAATTAAAATTGTGAAATATCAACAATAAGAATCGAGAATTCACAGGGAAATTTAAATTTAAGTATCGTCAGTGAATGTAATTCAAGAGAAAACACTGTACAAACAACTACTCTCATCGTATCGTATAATAATTCAACTTTGCAGCAAGAATCCGCAGATGCGCGCAGGATCACCCTCTTTTGGAGTCCCAATCTCACCCAGGTCATCAATTTCGCTTCCTCTCACATTCAGAAGAGCACCGTGATTCCGTCCATGTCGTTACGATCCGATTCCTTCATTTACTTTCCTGAGAGCGCCTCTCCGCAAAGAGGAACCAGTTTCCGATCGTAAGAACTCTCCTCGTTCTACGAGGATTTCCCTTTGTCCCTCTCGAGCACGGCCACCGATGTTTTAACCCTTTGCGGATTTACCTCGAGCTATGCTCGATAAAGCTCTCTGCCGTAGCTAATTTTCTAGAGAATTAATTTCCACTTTGCAGGTTGCCGCGGAATTTTGTAAATTCAGGCGAGCCATTCTTCGGTAAGAGTAATTATCTTTGAATAGAATGGGATATATGGAGCTGAAATTACATAAGTTGTTTTCTTAAGGTTTTAATTTGCGAATACTGTGTTCGCTTTAGTGAAAAATCAAGAGTTTAGATTTTCTCGAATTTTTGGACGGATTTAAAGTTTCAGGTTCAAATCGGCATATTTTTCAGGCTTTTATTCAGTCAGTGTTTTGATAATCTGAGCTAAATTACTCTTTGGTGTTCTCTGTCAATCGTTTCCCCTATCATATATTTTTGCGTTAGTTTTTGCATATCGTATTTTTAATTTCAATGCAATGTCTACACTTTCAATTACCCCTCCATGGGTGTCTGTCTAACCTTTTGAATTTTCACTTTTAACGAAGCCTTCAGTCGCTTCTCGTAATGAATAAACCACGTTAAAGAATTTTCTCAAGTTAACCTGTCGCCCTACAATAGCGAGTGACACTCGTGATGCGGTAAATGGGATAGGAAACTTTGAAGTGTTGCAAGACCTATCAAACTGAAAATATTAATGAGACGCGGCACGATAAAATTATTTCTATAATATTATTATCACGTTGAATGACACGACATATCAAGAATAACAATCAATTTTTATTTCAGCAATTCAACGAGCTATTCCGAAGGAAGTCACAGAAGAAATCCTAGGAAAAGGGTTGATTCCACTTAGCCAACGAAACATTACAAAACTACCGCGAAGAGGTCAAATTAACACTAGAACTACCGGCGTTAAATCTATCATATTTCAAAATATTAAATAAGTACTTGGAAAAGGAGGAATCAAGAGGCGGAAAAGATAATCGATTCGGTGATTTATGTTTTTTAAGATGGATATAGAATATTTATTCTAAGACTCTTCTATAAACTTGGAGAATTTTTGGAAAAAATTGTGTACCAATCATTTTGACTGGTTTGGTAGTTCTAGTGTTAATTATGAACACGAACAACCCACACTGTTCACACCTCGACAAATACAATCCTCCCCTCGATAATATAGCTATCAAACAAGAAGGAAAACACATCGTCCACCGGTTTAACAAAATGCCTAAAAAAAGAACCGTCACAGTCCGCGATTTCCTTATCCACTCTGCAAAGTTCTCGCAGAGAATACCGAAAATCCGCGAAAGAAACGCAGCCCTTTCTCCGTCTCATCACCTTCCGAAGCTTTTGCCGCATCGGCTGGAATAATAGATGCGGCGGTGCTGAAACGTGCCCTGGAAGATCGGCGCACGGCACCCTCTCTGTGTGAGAATCGGGGATGAATGGATCGAGGTCAGGAATATACGAGCTCTGTCCGGCACAGACGCTCGTCGTACTCCAGTGAATCGTGCTCGACGGGGATGGTGGCTCGTATTCGGGCCGCCAACTCGCCTTGGGCCAGCCACGAGCAGGCAGAAAATGCATCGGGGTTGCTTCCGCACCCTGCGAGTCTCCTCGCGTCAAAGCGCGTGGTGGTTTGCTCCCCCGCCCTTTCTTTTTCTCCCCTTCTTTCTTCGCTGCGAGAAGGAAACGCGAGCCGGTGCTGAATAGACAGCACTTCTTTGTTGCATTCAAGCTGACGTGTTTATCTTAAACTTTTCTTCTTCGGGGCTTACAGCGCGGGGTGGATTGATGGGATGGGTTTTTGAAAATTATTCGGAGGTGTTCTTTTTCCGGGGGGTTGAGGAGTGGAGTTTCTTTGGTGATAGGTGTCTTACGAGCAGTTGTAGATAAGTGTTTTTTCCTGGATGTGATTAGAGTTGATGTTTAACCCATCTTAATCCGTAAGCGGAATATTCCGCCTTGTAGAATGTTAAACTGCTGCGCGCGGAAATGCACGGTACTGTGGGTCTTCTGCCGTATTTAGAGCTATGATGCAAATGGGTTAACACGTTTACACTGGGATGTACGAAGGTTTTATGAGAATTTACTGCTGAAATTAATTATGCTTTAGGCGTGACCCTGAGGAAATTACAATGGTTGTTTTTACTTTGAATGTCAGACATTAACAAAAATGACTTATGGGTTAGCCGTGTAATATTTGATTGAATTCTGATTGTCGATGCTCCGTGGAAGGAATGACAAGTGAATGGAACGATATCAGAAATGTGACCATGTTTTAAACGTGATAATTCCTGTCGCAGTGCATTAGCTTCTTTTATTAACTGGATTTTTTATTAACGTGGAGAGACAAAATGTAATCCCGAGAAATTTTCGTGACTTCTCTTTATTCTCAAATCTGTTAATATTTTAGGCAGGAATTACGGAGATGGGATTAGTGACGGAAGAAATTGTGAGATATTTCTATAATATGATCGAATTAACGCTAAACCTACCATGGCGGTCAAATGTTCGCTTATTGATTTTTTCCAAAAATTCCCCAAATTGATTGGTCAGCCATTCAGTAAATATTTTAGGTCTATCGTATAAAACAAAAATTACTTAACTAATCGTCTTTTTCATCTCTTCGAATCTCTTTTTCCAAAGTACTTATTTCAAAATAACAGTATAATACAATATGTATTATTATAAATTACTACAATAATATTTCAATATAACAGATATAAAGCCTGTAGGTTTAGTGTTAAGGAAACAGACGTCTAAATTAACACTAGATCTACAGCAGCCTTCAAATTGACGGGTTCCAATTTTCATAAAAATATTTCTCAAATTTATAGAGAAGCACTACAGTAGATATTTCACGTGTATCTAATAATACACAAGTCACTTAACTGATCGTATTTTTTGTCGCCTGATTCACATTTTTTCAAAGTACTTATTTAATATATATAAATGTACCAAATTCAGCGGCCGTAGACCTAGTGTTAATCAAATGAAATTATTTCAGCACATCTTACGATAGCAATAATGCAAAAAACTGAAGAATAAGACATTTGCCAATACCAGAAATATCGAAACGCGAGAACTGAACGTACACCACCTCAATTCAATATCTTTCGCTGCAAACGCATCCAAGAATAATGAGTTTCCATCTGCTTAAACCTAAAACAAAATCTATCCTCAAGATGAACGACTCTTTGTGAAACTCTATCGCGTCCATTCATCCTCGAAATAACACAGAATTTAAAAACGATTCTCCTTCTTGTATAACACTGGAATTCCAGTTGGCATACCAGTGCAGATCCCGCGTTTACTTCACTTTGTCGCAACAATGCAAACTTCACCGTAACGATTGTGTAACCGCGCTGCAAGTGTGCTGTAACTCTGGAAATTGCATTGCATCTAAACCCGACACGTATTGCGGGCAACGAAGCGTACGGTGAAAATGCAAATTGCATTAAAAAGGTAATCGGGAAGGGCAGGTATAGGTGCACTGCACGCGTGCATTCGACGTTATGCGTGCAGCCGTGCTTTGACTATCGCATCCACTTCACGTGATTTATTTTGTAATTTGAGCATGACGCAAGTTGGTGTACGTATTTTAATATGAAATCACATTATATTATAAATTGCTTTATTTACGTATCGCGTTGAGTGTTATTTGAGATGATTTAATCGGGGAATATGAATTTATTCCAGCCACGAGGTCGATTGGCTATGGTCGACGATTCGAATGTTTGCTGTTCTGCATTCAGGCTTTGATCGCTGTGGTTATTTTAACTGGGTTCTACAGTTTTTCGAGGGTTATTAATTATCGAGATTATGATATATTAAATCATAATTTAGAAAAAATCTGTTCGGTGATGGTCATTTTAAATGTGGCCTACTAATTGACAGTGTGAGCCTTTATCTTCACAACTATCAAATTACTGGGCAATTTAACTAAAGTTCATAGTGGAACTACGTTTATTAGTTATAAATATTCCTTCAATTATGTTATCCGACCTAAATTTTATTTTTCGTTGATCCGTTTCTTCAGCTTACGATAGTCATTTTCCTAGGATCTACATTCTTAACTATTAAAAAATTTCAAAATTGGCGATTTTACGTACTTAAATTTCGCACTAAAATTGACCATAGTACTCAAAGCCGAAACACGAAAAGAACAGCACCAATTTATAACTGAATTTTTTACCAAAAAACACAAATTCCTTTCCCCATATAAAACAATTGCAACGATCAGTCAAAGTCGAGCATGTTTCTTTCTCCACGTACATTTGTCCCTCTTTCAATGGTAGAATTCAACACGAAATTGGATTAGTTTTCGAGCCATTATGCGAAGTATATCGTAGGACGAATGTTCTTCGCGGTAGTTTTATCGCGATTCACTTCTTGTAGAGCACATTACTTTTTCAGGGACCGGATTACGGAGTTAATAAATGGTAATGCCATTTTTCCAAGCCTCCTCGTTACATCATCTAATTTTCTCCCCGTCCTCTGGTACTTTCCCTTTACCATCTTTCCCCAGCTCCTTTCCTCTCCGTTTCAATGTGCCGATACAGGCGAAACACTTTGCAGAAATGACGGAATAATTCATTTTCCCTCGGCGGGACGTATCGACCTCGAAAACGACATCTTTGTCGGCGATAACGACGAGGTGACGTCTCTCGAGGAAATCGTGGCAGAGAGCGACACAAAATAAGAATCTCTTGGACACGAGATAAACGACACGTTAGTGAATGGAACTAAGAAAATTCGAGAATTGCGAGTGTTGAGATTTGTAGCCGATACGAAGGACGGAGTGATGAATAATTCGTGGATTGGCAAGTGCTCGAGGAAATGGAGATTATCCAATGATAATTGAGATATTTATAGTCGAGCACTTGGATGCAAGTGGTTGTTGTTGTTTTGAAAATGTAGATGCAGGATAGTTTTTGTGTAAGTATATTATCGTCAGCATATTTCTTATTTTTGATAAATTGATTGTTCTTCGAACGAAGAGGTTGAAGTGTCGTTTTTCCATGTAAACAAATTTCATTACTGTGACTATTGCGAGCTAATCACTGCCACGAATATCGCGGATGACGAATGAGTTAATAACTTTCTTCGTATATGTTAATTAACTATTAATGAGTAACGTTGTGAGAGATTTGACAATAATGTACCTGGTTACGTTGAAAAAATTACATAATTGCGATTGAGTGGACAATGCATGGGGCAGGAAGATGCGAAATTATTATTCCGCCTTGAAAATTTCTCTTCTTTTCAAATCTGATAACCACGAAGAAATGTGAGATATTTTGATGAAACACACGGAATTCAGCACAATAAAATGTTACAGCTTGACGGAGAAGCGCAAAGAAGAGTTAAAATGGCCAAGCGAATATTAAAATTCTAAGGCTTGTAAAATCCAGCTTTCAATTCCACCATGGAAACCTTGACCTGCATGTTTAGAAATTTAAAATTTAACTATAAAGCATTTATCGGAAAAGTTCAATGAACGATACGTCTATTAGATTATATAAATAGTATATAAAAAGCACAGATTTTTGTGGCATGCTTGATACCTTTAAAAATAGGGAAGCACGAGCGAGATTTCATTTCGTGTTGTTTACAACTACAAATGGTGCAAGTGTCCGAAACCAGCTGTCCGTTAATAATTAATTGTACACACGTTTTCTGAAATTCCGCAGAACATTGCCCGAACACTCCCACGAAAGTAACGTTTCATTTAAACGTAGGCGAATAAATGTTTTCGCAAATTCGGCGAACCGCGAAAGCCATTTCCTTCTACTTGATACGAGAATTAAAGAATTAAATTTCAATTATTAAAAAAGTTAAATAATTCAGGAACCTCAAAATTTAATAAAAAACACGTGCATTGTTCTACTTCGAACTTAAATTTTCGTAAGTACAATTTGATATTTGCAATTCATTAAAAAATTAAACTCAATAAACTGTACACGTTTTAAAATAAAGTGAATCTCATATGACAAAAAAGAATATTCCGGGATAGTAAATTAATTTTGCATTTAAAATGAAAGGAATTCCGCGTGTACTTCCTCTATTGTATTTATATTTTCGGCTTTTATGGTAATTTC
Organism: Cerceris ruficornis; assembly: GCA_963989415.1. Taxonomy (NCBI): domain Eukaryota; kingdom Metazoa; phylum Arthropoda; class Insecta; order Hymenoptera; family Crabronidae; genus Cerceris; species Cerceris ruficornis. The sequence continues at coordinate 10,807,250 of OZ022523.1, forward strand.
ATCGAGCGTGTACAGTTTTAGGTGGATTGTAAAGCGCCGGGGGTGTGATATATAGGGAAAAATTCCCAAGGGATGACGATGAGAGGATTCGAAGTTTGTCCACTATTTAGTGAACTGAAACTTTATTCCTCTTCCAACCGCATCCCCACGGTTCTTATGGGTTTACATAAAAAACGAGGTTTCCACTGCACGATTTACATTTTCGTATGTTTTCGAGAACGCATCTTTTTTAAAAATCCTACAAAGCTCTTCGGACAGAGAGAATAAAAATTTTATACACTTCTCAAAAGGAAAAGGCAATTTTATATAAAAGGCGAGGAAGAATCCATTATTACAGTGCCACGAGCAGTAAAACAATGAGCTTTATATTTGAACATAACAAATTAGTACTTTAGTTAACGAGGAAGGAAGAGGTAAAAAAGAAGATGAGTTAAATAATCTCTGTTTTATAAGATGGACGTGGAATATTTACTTTATAGCTGTCCTATCAATTTTGAAAAAATTGGGTATCGATCATTGTGACCAGCTTGGCAGTTTTACTGTTAATAATAATTCTGTTCCTAAGAATCCGAGATCATCTATGTCACGGTATTCTTAACCCTTTGACTTACAATAACGTGTGACACTCGGGACGATTAGATGAAATAGAAAACTTTGAAGTTTTCCAAAAACTGTTAAATTGAAAATATCAATCAGTCATGAGACGATCAAATTACTTCTAGAATATCAATATTGCATTAAATTATAAGAAATATCAGAAATCACAGGGAAATTTTGATTATAGGAATTAATTTTGAGTTATCGCTCACGCAATCAAAATAGAACTCGTAAGGCAAGGGGTTAAAAATCGTCAGGAAATTCAACGTGTCGTTAACACTAGATTTACGGGCGTGAAATCTGGTAAATTGCAATATATTAAGTAAGGACTTTGAAAAAAGAGGGATCAAGCGGTAAAGATGGTAATTCGTTAAGTCATTATTGTATTATAAAATACACGTGAATTATCTACTGTACAGCGTCTCTGTGAATTTGAGAAATGTTTATAACACAAGTAGGAACCCGTCAATTTAACCGCTCCCGTAAATCTAGTGTTAACAAAATTACCTACGTAGTCGTACTTGCATCCGCGTAAGCGACATTTCAGATACTAAAACGGGGTCGTTTTCCATTTTTCCACATCACCGTAACGCAGAATCGTTCCACTTCCAAGTAACAATATCACTTTATCTCACCCCTGTATTGTGCACGAAGGAAACAAAAACTTTCAGACACTCTTCATAAAACTTCGAAATCGATGCAACCGATCTCCAATTCAAAGTTAAACCACTCCCGCCCATTTTCATTCATACACGTGGCTATGATATGGGTTAAGGACAGACGTTCAGCAGGATTTCGCGGCCGCGGGGTATTTTACAAAAATGGCGACACTCCTCTCTGGCTAGCACCGTTACGAGGGAGGAAATAAAATGGGTATAAAACCGGGCGTACGTATAATCGCAGCTGTAATCAGGACGAGGTTGACGAGTCCTTGATATAACTAACCGAGAGGAAGGAGGGAAAGGGGAGGAGAAAAAAAGTCGTGGAGAGTGAATCGCGGAGTTTTGCGAGAGAGCAGAGGCGGAAACCAGGAAGTTTACGATTATGGAGGACGACTTAGGTGGTCTCGCTAATCGTCGCGATTCCCGGGAGAATAATTTATACCCGGCATGCGAGCCGGGGAAAGCGAAGAAGCCAAAGGAAACGGAAGGAGGTTCGTTCGGTGAAACCTGAAGGATCTTTGGGCGCCATCGAGGATACGCTAAACCGATTCCGCCGGCAGTGCTGATAAATAATTCGAGGCTAAACGAGACGAGAGCCGGAACGAATCTCCGGAGAATTGGGTCACCGGTTCGAATGGATGAAAGTCAATACAGAGATGTTAAACGCGAAACGTGCGCGTCCAGGATGAAGTTTTACAAGCCCTCGTGAACCACGGTGGTGTTACACTGCCGGCCATAAGTATTAGGACACCTGCTACGTATGCACGAAATCGGAATTTGATTGTGGAGTGAACATTTTCACTGTTTCTATTTTCAGGTTTTGATCAAAACATATTCTCAACTATAGTATTAACGACATCCTTGGTTAATTTATAAATTTATTCCTGGTTTTTTGACAACAGACTGTATTATATTTTTACCGAGCGACTTTCAGGTTCTGGTGCGTGTGACTTCTCGTATCAGATCCTCTGTAAATGTATACAAATGTTCATAAAAATATTAAAAAAACTGTGAAAGCCGTCATGAAGAAAAGACGTGGTTATATCGATGAAAACAAAATATAATGTTATTTTATTTTTTGCATTATAAACCTGTTATAGCACTTGATGTATGTTTGCCTTGAAATATATAATACTAAATAAAACAAAATTAGTTGAGATCATACAAAAATGTGCGCAGATTTATGTTCACATTTATTCTATCCGAAGTAGGTGTCCTAATACTTATGGCAGGCAGTGTACGTGTTCGCGATCGGATTCTTGGAGTTGTTGCGATTTATGTGTCCTCCTGGACGATCTACGTCGATCGAATAATACGTCGTGATATTGTCTTGGAAGGGAAACTTTATTTTCGTTTCGAACGTTTCGTGAATTTCGAGCGTTCTGAAATGATTGGAGAAAAGGAGGATGGTATTTTAGATAATATATCTGGTATTGTTCTTTGTGCAATGGAGTGGCTGCTTCAAAGACATTATGTTGATTTGTACTTCTGGGTCAGGATGTATTCGTTGGATTTCATTAAAATTGCTTTCACGATGAGAAAAGGAGAGGATCAATGGAGGGACGTTTGGAAATTATGCCTTGAAATGCACGAGTTTAGAAATTAATTATGCAGCAGACTGTCGTATAACGCGAATTCCTATAACTATAATTAAATTAGTAATTAGTGATAACGTATTAGACTGTTTTCCTTTTCGTCACCCGCTTGATATGCTTCCATCGTTATTGTGCTCTTTATCAAATTCCAATGAAATAAAAGATATTTCACATACAGAAATAACACATTTCTTTAACCCTTTGCGGAGGGAGACCTTTTTGAACATTGAGAAATAATCATTTAATTGGCGATCAAACTCCACCTTTTTATCAAAAAGTTAGAGTGTTAATATATAGAAGTTATAAATTGCTATTTGCGCAATCATATTTCAACGGTTATATTTTCATTTTTCAACTCTAACGGTGTATACATGTCCCGATAAACTATAATCAAATTTTTTCCCCGACCGCATATATGCGACCGTCGTCTTCAAAGGGTTAATTACCTTCGTATATATGACATTTATTTTTAAATTACTGTCCTGTTCGATCAAACAGAGAAAGTAAAATTTAACATAGCAATAATAATTTGAAACATGTTTTACACGAGAAAAATTTCAGAATGGTTTCCTATAACGTGAATTCCCACAATACGGTACAAATAAACCGCGTTATACGAGAGGCTACTGTATTGTTACGCATGAAGGAGTCAGTAGAATTAGCGTTACTAAGTTAAAAGGCATGTCAATTATCATAAAATTAAAAACAAGAGATTCTACGGTCTGACGTCTTCAGATACGTACGTGTTTTAAAACGTCGGCTTGCAATAACTGTTATATATTTTTTAAACAGTGTTGATTGCTTCATAATGATTAATAGAATTCCGCGAATGCGCCGAGCGCGTGACAATATGAACACAAGTTCGTTGGCAAATCGGAACAAGAGTGTTGTATCTTCTACAATGAATGTGACATAATTGATAAGTTGATTAACTTGAAAACACTATCTAATGACAGAGACGCGGCTGGTTCCATTAATTGTAACGGCAATGAAGAAAGAATAATGAACGCCAGCTGGAAGCTACGATGCCGTTTACTCGGTTTGCAAAAACGGGCCATTATTAAACCACCAGCCGGTAACTGGATTCTACGTCGAGATGCTATCCCATTGCGGAAGATCGATCATCAAATACGGCTTATAATGATTAAAACTTTCGTGGATTAATTAGTTCTCAGCGGATTATCGTTAGACGTTAGAAGCGTAATTTTTCATGAAACCCAAGCACGTCTAATCGTGTAATTAGTTTGGCTTAGTTTGCACACAAGATCGTCTACCAGTCTCGAGAATTAGACATATACTGTTAATCTGTGACGTAATAATTTTGAAACAATTTTAAACAATTCATAAAAGGAAGGTATAGTACACGTGCTGCATCCTTTGAGACTACGATGCAATATTTCATAAATATCGCGCTTACCGATAAGAATTTTTCTATCGTAGCCTAGTTTTTTTTCGGCTAGGGAAACTGCCTTATCTTGTTACGGTACAAAGGCTTCCAGTGTCTCTGTCCTCATAAAATGGAGGATCGATTAACGATAAAGCTCTAAAGTCTTCTCATCCGACGTTATCAGAAGCTCCGTGGAAGAAAAAGTCGTAATGATTATTTCAACGCGATAATAAAATGTCGTTGGGTTACTTCAGGATGGCGCTACTTTTCAAGGATGAAATTCATCTAGGGTCTACGTTTCTAGGGGAAAATGTTTTACCGACTGCTAGTGCACGCTTATCAACTGTTCTTATCGTGGCGGGAGATTTAAAATTCCCATTATCACTGTGAGAACTCGGTGGATAAGGTAATCCCTAATCTCGCACACGGAAAGTGCACTTTCTTCCGACACTGTTCCAATCAATAAAACCCGGGATTACAGTTTTACGAGCTCGCAAAATTGCAGCTACATCGGATAAGGTTTCATTGATCGTAAGGACGCTTTAAGCACAACTTGAAGAAGCTTTCCACCAGATGGCAACGAGCTAGAATCTGCGAAACGAATAAAACGCGAGAGAGAACGGATCGATCACGACGAGACTCTAGGATGAAAAGCCTTTTACGAGGAGCTCGCAGAGAAAAATTTTGGCATTTTTATGGCGACCATAACACTGTCCATTGTATCTGAGACACGTCGCAAAAAAAATAGATAGTAAACATTACCCTGGAAATACAAGCGTGTAAACCAGAACGAATATTTTATGTTTGCACTTGGAGATTTCTGAGGGTCATGTCCTCTTCTGGGAAAGATTGAAACTGTTTCGACGATGAGATAAAATTTTGACGTAGCTTATTTACCTATGCTCGTGCAACTGGATATGTCTCTCCATCGGTTTTCTTTATTACGGAATTTCAAATTCTACGTTTCATATTTCATTTGGATTTCGATACGTTTGAAGTCCGAATTCTTCGAATTTCATCCCTCGAGATCGAAGAGGATTCGGATGTAAGTTTATGTTTCTCAAATGCAGGATTAAAACGCGATTTTACACTGTGCGGTGAAAAATTGATTTCTAACTTTTGGAGAAATGAAATGTTCACTTATTTACAAATGAATCTACAGATAGAGAAATTTCTGTATATGGTTTTAACAATTTTACACCTAGAAATTTTACTAGCGCAATATGTGTGATGACTCTCCAAATATTCTATCTTTCGCTGCAGAGAATCAATTAAAACAGTGAAAAATCATCAAAGTTCAATCGAGTAGGACGTTTTATATTATTGCGCGTTTAACTACGAAAGAGGAGACAAAATAACGGACCAGTTAGTCGGAATTGACAAAGGTTAAACGTGCAATTAACAATTGTTTCCCCGAACGTTGCGTCATCAACGCGATATCTCGTAATCAACTGTTGTAGCAAGGAGATTATTTCATGCGCTATGAAACATCGCGTAAAATTACTATTATTACAACGTGATAACAACATCGCACTGTAATCCTCTGTAACTCGTTGTAACTTCAAGGCAACACACGGTGCACCTCTGACATAATATTCTCAAATTGTTTCAAGCAGACTTGCTTTATGATAAAACAATTTTAAATAAAATTTACCCGTCAAAATACTATTCCTAATATTTAACGATCCCCTACCTAATTTCATTTAATCACCAAAGGAACAAATATTCAGATGACAGAATTAAGAAGTACTTAGCTTCTCAATGTCTTAAACGTCGACAAAATATTTCTAAATTCAAGAAGTACTCTTGAATCGCACAGAAAAATGGGAAATATATCTTAGAAGTTTAACGAATTACTCGAAACACATCGTACTCACAATTAAATCCCAGTATCAAAGGTGTATTGCGCGAGTCACCATTAATTATTCCGAGGTACATACCTGAAACACAAGCAGAAGAAATACACGTTAAATATTGTCGAGGGATCAAAGAGACTAAAAATAAATCAAGTTTCCTTTTCATGCGTTCGCTCCATCATATTAAATATACGTTAAATTTTGCTCCACATTCAATACTGCTCTTCGATGCGGATTTAACGCAAAATGTTTCCCTATCTCTGAAAAACTAATCCCGTATTGTCACACGAAATTAACCCATTTGCCTCCGTAACCGGAATATTCCGCGGATGACGATCGTCTTTTATCCACCAGCCGCGGAATATTCCGCTTACGGATAGAAATTGGTTAATTTCGCGTGACAAATACGGGACTGGTTTTTCAGAGAAGGCAATCCCGTATTGTCACACGAAATTAATCCATTTGCATCCGTAAGCGGAACATTTCGCGGATGGCGATTGTCTTTTATCCACCAGCCGCGGAATATTCCGCTTACGGATGGAAATGGGTTAATTTCGTGTGACAAATACGGGACTGGTTTTCCAGAGAAAGCAATCCCGTATTTGTCACACGAAATTAATCCATTTTATCCGTAAGCGGAATATTCCGCGGATGACGATTGTCTTTTATCCACCAGCCGCGGAATATTCCGCCCTGTACAGTGTTAACCTGCTGCGCACGGAAATGCACGGCACTGTGGGTCTTCTGCCGTATTTGGAGCTACGATGCAAATGGGTTAACGTCGAAACGCTTGAAGAGAAGTCCGACACTAATTACTTTCATACGCGGCAACAAATTGAAACGGTTTCAGGAGACAGCGGAGAAAAACATGCACCAAGGGGAATCTTCGATCCGACTGCCGGTTAAATAAAACAACGCTGTCGAATGGACTTCGATGAAAGGCGGCAGGAATGAAAGAGACAGTCGTATGAAACGAACACATTTTCTCAGTGGGAGCGAGATGTAGGACGTTGATTAGCTGTTCCGCGAAATCCCACATGGATTGATACTATGTTAATGAAAAAAAAATCGCCTTCACGCGATTTACACATAAACGATCCGATTGTATTCCCTTTCCCTGGTATGGGTTATTTTTAACGCAGACATTCCATTATTTGGACCTTAACATTCGTGACTGAGTTTCTTCGTGCTCACGTAATATTACTGGACTTAACCCTTTGCTCTTTCTGCTGGAAATGTTAAATTCCTTTGCTCCCCTCTTCCTTTCAACCCTGTGTTGTATAATTTTTGTCGATCGGGATGATAAGAGTATTGTGCATTTTTCTAATTGTGAGAATATTCAATGAACGATGCTTTTGACTGATTGTGGCCTATATATATAAACGATGTGAATTTCTGTTAAACAATATTGTATTACAGTATTTAATATTTTTATTTTTATTTTATTATTATATAATACAGTATTTTGCGGATTTATTTGCTGTATCTTGGAATATCTACGGTTATTGTTATTACCGAAAGTAGAGAACGTTGTCAACTTAGTTTCAACAGACTGACAAAAAAAAATGGAAAAATTATTTCGATCGCAAAGAATTATAAAAATTCTTTGTTCGTGTATTAATTGAGATCGTGGACGTACAAATCGCTGAGATACAATTCTGCAAAAATAAATTTTATGTGGCACAGGATTTATTCCAATATTAATATTTGATGTTTCTAATACTGCTGCTGTCGGTGTATTATTTTTCAATATTAATAAGCCACGATTTCACATTTTTTTTATGAGGTTTCAAAAGGAAAGGGTTTCGGAAAAAAATGTACAGAGTGCAAAGAGTTGTAACAGAAATCTGAAACAATGGTAGAATCCAGTATTGGAATTCTCGTGAATGGAGTTTCATTATAACGTAAAATAAATGGCAGATACTTCAAAACGGACCTTCGCTTCTGTTTTTGCGAACGTTACATAGAAACTTTCGTGCAATCGGCTGAAATAAAAGAACCATAGAAATTTCCACGGTATGAAATTTAAATGTCAAATTAATCTCCGTAAAATAACATCAAAGGCGACAACATACGTTGATGGAAGAGTGCATAGAAATCCTACAAGCGAGAATATTTAAACATACACGATCCTCGCGACAATACAATCCCAGGTGCGCGAGAAAAAGCAAACAAAAAAAAGAATCCTAAAAAAACCTCGCGACAGACAATACGCGCAACAATTCCACGTGTAATTGAATCAGCGCGAGGAATACCGTTGGAAACAAGTGCATCGCAGTAATTTTCAGTTAATGCGAACACACTGTAACCCCGTCGCATTCTCGTTTCACCTGGTGTGCTCAAGTTCGCATTAATATTCATTCTTATTCCGTGACACGCGTTAATAATTCCCGAGTATTCTCGACGAGAAACATCCCCGGTTTTCCGACATTCCGATTCGAGACACGACGTGCAATTTTTCTATTTTGGCGTATACAGGTTTAGCCATAGAGCAACGACGATAACGCGCGATGATAAATTCGCGAAGGATGAAAGAGGGTATCGTACTATAAGTGCAACAAGACAGGTTGTGAATGGGTATAGTCGATCTTCGCTTTAAAATTTCAATTAGCGAGGAGACTTTATCCGGTCGCTATTGTTATCAGCGATCCGGGGAGAATTAATTATCGCTCACGAATATTCCATTAATGAGTCTCGCGGATAAGTACGGCTCACGAAAGGAGAGAAGATAGTGCACTCGGAGACGGGGGATATCGTTGTACGATTCTGAATAACGAGCAATTCCCGTCGATGGATTAAAGTTTCTTTTAATCGGCTGCAAGTATTTCGCTCGAATGTTTACTTTCTTTTGCGAGCGAGAGAGATAGAGAGATATATAGATAGATAGATACAGAGAGAGAGAGTCTCGTCCTCTCTGTAACTCTTTTCTTTTATATTTCATAGAGTATATTATACTTTGTGCGAGAAGTTCCACCTCGAAGAGCTAATTGACATCGAGGGACGAGTGTTTGAATAAAATTTCAGTCATTCTCTTTGTAAGAGAGGTCTCTCCTCATTTTTGCACGTCAAACGAATGTTAAATAGGTAAAATAGCGATTAAAATGATCTTCATTCAGGGAATATTTGCAATTCATTGGAACGGCTCTAATTCGATATGACAGAACTATATTTAACAGCTCGGTAGCTGCTCGGGATGTTTCTCCCGTTGTCGCAGATGCGAGAGATACTTTTAAATTACGCGACGGCACGGCCAGGAGATTCTGTTTAATGCAGTTTTTGCTTCGATGTCTACGGTGAGTAAAAAGACTTTCCGAGGGGACAGTTATTGCGCGCCGTCTTCAAAAAAACATCCTGCTATTCTTCCAATTTGCAGCTGTGTTTATTAAATTCCCCCGCAGCTATTCAACCGAGATCTTTTGTATCGTAAAAAATTTCGGAGCAAAGATTGCATCAACGGCGACGTTAATTAACTCCCTTTATATAAAAAATTCAAGCCCCTTTCCTTCGTCTTGGTCATTTATAACTTGTGATAATTCTGAACTAAACGGTTACCGCAGCGATCAATTATGACATTTAATTACTTAATTTAAACTCTATTTCTCCAAAGATAACATGCTACTTTTATTAATTAATAAAAACAGGGCCTATCACTCGTAATAAAAATTTCTATCCCTATAAACTCATCTCTCTCTGAAAGAATATTGACAGACAAGAAAACTGCAAAATGAAAAGTTCATATATAAATAAATATTCCAATTGTCAGGTTCGCACTCAATTTCATTCGTTCATTAAGTCAGAAACTTCTGAAAATAATGCAATTACATGTGTCGTCCATCCAATTATCTTCTAATCTTTTAATCCCAAAAAATGCTTAACTGTAATGCATCGAGGGATAGAAACCGTAATATTGTTCCTTTTCCAAGATAGCTAGAACAATGTCTATTGATTATGCTCGCGTCGCGCGAATGGATGCACCGTGAAAGCTTATGAAAGTACATGGAAATACAATGGGACCCCGTGCACGGTGCGAAGACACCTTGTCGTCTGTACGGCGCGTTGTCTGCAAGTATATCGTTGCGTTCGAATGTCATTAACGCGATACGAATAGCAAGCAAGCAGTTGCGGATTAGTTTACCCGCGATGGTTTTCTTTGTAAGCAAATTAGGTGTAATGGCGCCATTGGAATAACGATTGCCGTCGACGTGTATATTTTAACGCTCGGACTGTTTGCCAAAATGCAATAAAGAATCGACTTTCGTACGTGAGCTTCGTGGTCGCCGATTGAACTTGCGGGGATGTCGATGTGAATTTGTCTCCTTTCGAGGAGCTGTATTTACTAAGTGAAATGACATTTTCTAGGGTACTATATTTGTTAAGACGGAGGAAAATTAAATTCTGAGTTTCTTTGAGAGACGGAAATGACAAAAATTGATTACGGGAATAGACGATGGGTTATTAAAATTGATTGACAATTATATCGCATTTATTGGAAATATTGTGAGGGGATGAATACCTTTTTTCGAGCTACTCAAAGAGGGTATTTTAAATTGAAAATCATGGAATTATTGGAACGGAGCGCAGAGATTTGATGTAAACGAATAATTCTACGTCGATTTAATATTCATTCTCACGGGCGGAGTTGTCAATTTATTTAAATGCATAAATATGTAAAATTGTATAAATCTATTTGGAAGTATTTATTCATTTATTTATGCAAAATTGCTGCTGCAGGCATTCAGTTGCAATAATGCAGCCACTTCTGTTCCCGACTGTGTGAATTGCGAAACTTCGTAATTCCACTCCATTCTAGTTTACTGAATTAATATCGCATCGCCGTGATAAATCAGCATTTGTAACATTACTTTTAGATGGAAAAATAATACTGGCGAATAAAAATGAATGATAGCACGTGTTATCATCGATCGAGGTACAGCTTGTTAAAATTTTATTCAAATAATATTCATCAATTGGAGAAAACATTTACTTCCCTACTATTTCATTACAATCGCTTTCATCCCCTGTACGTCGAATATGCAGGGTCTTTCAAATTGCGCGGTTTTTTTAAATCCTCGATAAAACACACAATTTGCTTTGATTTCGAAATACTTTTTATTGATAATTAAAGTATCTGTTATGCCATTTATATACAAAAAACAATATTTGCTAAATGACCACTTCTTACACTTCCACGTCCAGTCTTTTGTTAAAATTTTCAACCACAAGGTGACACCACATTGTGGATATCTTGTGATAATTGTAACAAATTGATATCACCATTTCATCATTTTTCACTGAACGCCCATTTTCATAGAATAATTCAACAATTTTAACACGTTGCTGTATTGCGTACGACGCCATTTTTATAAATTGCACTTCTTAAATGAGACGAGACATTGGCGAATTCACAACGCCAACTGTGTTTTATTAAAGATTAAAAAGCAACGCGCAATTTGAAAGGCCCTTTACATTAACAGACATCTAAAATCCTACTGTTTGCGTGACAGTCGGTACAATGCAGTGCACCAACGACTGAAAACCCGTTTCTTGTCACAAGTTGCACAGGCCACTCCACGTGGTACTCGTGCGAGTACCTGGTCACGAAGTAGGTAATTAGAGTTTCGCGTTAATTTATGCTCGCGAACTTAAACGCAGGTAGGAAATGACAGTGGAAGGTCTCAAGATTTCATGCCTCTTTTCTTTTCGTACCGTTTTGCAAGCTGAAAGTTTACCGTGAAATCCACCTGCAAAACCGATTGCCTTCGTACTTCACTGATTCGTTTAGGTCGACTCGTTGTTTTACAACCATTTGCAATGTTTATTTAGATAAAAGATTTGCGTAATTCAACGTCGACTTTAATTACGAATGAAAGACATGGCCTTCTAGTTAAAAGAAAATAAATTGGAAAAAAAAATGATTATGAACGTAACGAGTGGAAGCATCGTAGTTTATCTGGGCGAAGATAAAATAAAATTCATGGGTGTTAAATTATTGTATGCGATAGCGCATGCAAGAGTCATGTTTTTAATTATCGTAAATAACTTTATCAGCATTGGGTATAATTAACTTGTTACATTCTATCGGTAGAATATAATTACTAGGGAACTAGAATATGCGAATGGATCGTATTTTTCAACAGTTTCATCATTACCTGATACGAAGAGAATTCGTATATTTTTTTTGTCCCTCCAATTAAAAACTTTCATTCGCAACATTCGAAAATACTCTAACGAGGGAATTTATGGCTAAACTCGAATCTGTAGAAAATTCAAAAAATGTAAATGACGATATACTTTTAATCCCAATTGTACGTTATTTATTTCACGAAGCTTTACCATCCCTTTAGAAACAATTAAATGGATGGCCTTTATTTTTTAACACGTTGAATGCCACCGAAATTTCGATAGTTTCATCATTTTTACAAAAGTGAAACTTTTTCTATTAAAATCCCATCTTTACGAAGCAGATACTTTAAAGACACAAGTAGTTATGGAGTCAGCAGGACTTTACCCTTTTAATGTCAATATTTAAATATGTAATGCATTCGAAAATCCGTAAATATTACAATTTAAAAGTCATACGAAATTTCACTGAATTTAATAGCGCCGGTCACCGGTGACCCCCATGGCATTCAACGTGTTAACCAGGGTTCATATTGCAGATATTTTTTATGATTTCATTTTTATATGTTCTCACTTTATTGTTTTATATTCCTAATCTAATCCTGCAAATACTAGCACTGTTTATCAAGCAGATAAACAACATTAAATATTTATTGTACTTCTCTCATCTGAACCTTCTGATCTACGTTCCACTCCAAACATAGATTTACGATATCGCTCGTATAAAATAAACAGAAGAAGAACTACATGCAGTCAACGATATATAGAATTATTGAAATATGAAATTCATGATTATTCGACATTTATACGTTTAATTTATCGACATATCTTAAACAAGTAAAATTCCACCCCGTTAATACGCCCGCCGATTTATCGCAACAGTCGTTCGTCCACGGTTTTCCCGTGCAAAATTACGGGATTTTTCATGGAATTGATACATAGCAAATGCGACATCGATCGGCGCGAGGGAAAATAAAACGGAAAATTCGAGCGAGGTCGCGTTGAACTTTAGTTACGAGTTCCGGGAATTCCGTCGCAGGACTTCTTTGAAATTTAAATAACGCCCCGTAAAATAATGTCTCCGACAAAGTTTTTGGAATTTTCGCATTAATTCTATCCCGACTATTAATCCCTGTGAAAAGTCATTGCACATTTTCATTCAGAATTCCCGCGAACGGCGAATTCTTCGTCGCGATAAAAACTGCACGCCGTGTTTTCTCATCCTTGTAAAACAATTTAACGACAAAACGTCACGCGGAGTTTCTAGAAATAATCGTGAGATCTCATTTCGTTTAACGACGTGCGTTCATCCCTGATAATGAAAGCAATATCTTTTAACGACGTCCACGCCGTTCGTGAAATATCATCGCTAAAAATGTGGATCTGCCTGCTTTTTTTCCTATTTCATGGAAAGAACTAGAACAATTTTATAGACTTAGGATTCTTCAAAGTGATTATTCTGTTTATTTTTTCTTTAACTGTTGTGGCAAGATCGTCTTAATTTCAGAATTTAAATGTTGCTAGATATAAGAAAGAATATTTTAGATAAGAAATGAATACGAATGTGAAAAGATCGTACAAACGGCGGTGAGATTCCAAAGCATAATTTTACTCTAATTATGCTGCACGAATTAATTATATTATAATAATGCAACAGAAAGTGAATTCCGTTGATTCAGACGGCGGATATTTTCCGGATAATGAATAATTACGTACTTTTATTTCAGAGTATATGCGGTTTAAAATAAATTTCAAACCTTATAATATTAATTACTATTAACCTCCTATATTGAAATGACTAGTCCAGCCGTTGAGATTTTCGAGCTGAAATATTCCAATACTCTGTGCGAACTCGTTTATAAAATCAGAATTTCTCTGTATATTTAATTTAATACGTACCAACGAATATTCGGGTAATTGATGTCGTATAAAAGCGTAAAGAACTCGATATTAGTGAGTTTACTAGTTCAAATTATTATATTGTATAATTATATATTTATAATTTGTATAATAATCAGCCATAGTGAGTTTAAACAAATGCAAGGTAGACATTTCGAGAACTTTCTACGGGTGTGGCTAATTGTGGATTATTGAAATGCGAAAATGCATATGACTTTGAAACAAGGTCGAGCGGATTAAATGTTTAGATACACTCTGTACATTGGTTCGAGTTGAAATACTCGTCCCTTCTAGAAGCTTGTTCATTAACAAGTCAACGGTCATCTTATATTCCGCCATTAAAATACATTTTATTAAAAATGCCGGTATTTCAATTTTCTACTCCGTACCGCCGATGAAGAAAGTTCAGGCAAGTTTTAAATTATCCAAGAATTTCTAACTCCACGTAGCTTAATTTCTTAATGGAACCTTTCACGAGACGTATAAATGAAAAAATTACATTTAAAAAATGGAGTATACGTAAATTTAAGGAATTTCCACAACAAAAAGAAAAGGTAGAAACCCGTCATTTTGATCGCTTCCAGTGTTAAAAAAAGAAATTCATCCATCGAGCTGAATGCATAACCGAACACTGCAGGAAAAAATCAATGCTGACATTTGTCGTATTCTTCCTATTTTTTTTCCGCGCTTTATATCCCGACAATAGACGGCGCGTCGCGTAACAGTAAAACAGATTCCACTCGTAGAGTGCATCTGCATACGGGCGACCGTGTGTCGCGTGCACGTGAATGCAATAGCGCACCTCGTGCATCTGACAGCTAAGCGCTACGAAACGCGCCGGTGTTTCGAGCTTTGATAGTTTCCACTCGAAACGGAGAAGCACCTCGCATGATCCTCCTCTGTGGCGTACCGAGGAAATAGCCCTACTCAATTTTCCCATCTCAATGGCCCTTTCATCGCGTAATGATGTTATCTACTAGGAATTCGAATCCGCGAAACGATACTCTGTTTTATTGCTACGGAGAATTCGATGATTTGCGAGAACGATACGCGAATGGGTTTTCTGGTTTGGGATGCACGGTCGTGATCGGGTCGTTAATAATTTTGATGGTAGTTTGATTAGAGGTATTAACTATTTACAGGTTTGCATCGTTTTCATATTAATGCACGTCTTAACCGCCTGCGAGTGACACTCGTGATGGGGTATAGGAAATTTTAAAGTTTCGCAAAACTTATTAATTTGAAAATATCACTGATCAATTTTTATTTTGCCAGTTAAATTTTGAATTATTGCAGAGACTGTAATAAAAGAAATCGTATGGCAAGGGGTTAATTTCTCGCCCTACAATCACGTGTGACGTTCATGATGCGGTGAATGGAATAGGAAATTTTCAACTTCTCCAAAAATTATTAAATTGAAAATATCTGTGAGTCCTGAGATAATCAAATTATTTTTGCACTATTAATACTGCGTTCAGTCACATAGAATATTAGAAATCCATGATAAATCTTTACTTCAGCAATTAAATCTGAGTTGTTACGCACTTAGTTGCAAAAGAAATCGTAGAGTAAGGGGTTAATGTTACATTTGTCGAAGCAGAGAAGAAAACTGTTTGCTAGATTTGTTGAAAAATTATTGAAATTTTTAAGAGTGAAGAAAGAAATATGTTATTTGTTGTTCGTTGGATTTTCTACATCTACCTTGTCGAGGGTAAACGATTTAATCGATGAATCCTTTTATATAAATTGCTTAGTTTTTTTGACAATAGTTGTCGAAAATGTCAAAATTAGTGAAGAATGAATCTAAATTAACCGTTCTACTATTACGGAGCGTGACTGTGCTGTAGAGATATCGTGATGTTTACGTTTATGCGTAATAGCGCTCAGCTCGCATCGTATCGTGGTATTATTGACGCAGTTCCCAAAATGACCTCTGATGTTAATCCTTTGACTGCGAAAGGCATTTATATATACGCCCCCTAAGTTTTTCTTATCACAACGCAAATGCTGTGTTATTCCATTTGCTTTCTACTCTCATTCACATTTCTATGTATTTACCAATAGCCATATTGCGCACGAACAAAGTTTTTTTTTATTAATAAACGTAACGACGTGCGAGCTGGAAATATTACACCGTATATATTGATGTCTCCATGCAAAATTGCACTGCAGTCGAAGAATTAAAACTGTTCAATAATCTAAAGCCAGTCTAATATCGCACATTAAAATAATTGATAATTCTAGTACCAAGATTCTGCGTTGGGCATAATACGATAATGACCTTAGTCAGAGCTAATACTCCATTGAATTAATTTCGAATTCAAAATTTCATAATAGTACGATATATACATTTAATGGAAGCATCATTTCTATGAGTGAAGCAAATGCTGTGAAAAGCTGTTCAATAATCTAAACCCAATCTAATATCAATCACTAAAATAACTGATAATTCTAGTACCAAAATGCTGCGTTGGGCATAATACGATTATGACCTTGGTTAGAGCTAATACTCCATTGAATTGCGAGTTCAAAATTTGATAATACTACGATATATACATCTAATTGAAGCATCATCTCGATGAGTGAAGCAAGTGCTTTGCAAAGTTGTTCAATAATCTAAAGCCAATCTAGTATCAATCATTAAAATAACTGATAATTCTAGTACTAAGATTCTGCGTTGAGCATATTATCATAATGACCTTAGTTAGAGCTAATACTCCATTGAATTAATTGCGAGTTCAAAATGTGATAATGCTACGATATATACATCTGATTGAAGCATCATCTCGATGAATGGAGCAAGTGCTGTAAAAAACATGGTTATTGCTACAGTAGAAAATTTGTAATACGTTTCTGTGAAAGTTCTAAAATATTTTCTACGGTGCCGGCGAAGTGTAACGTCCAGCGCTTGCGAATGTCAACTCGTTGTGGGCAAATGTTTACATGCGCGGAGGCCGAGCGATTCTAAGAACAGGCTACTTCAAAATATGAATCGAATCACGCGTATTATGTTTTCACCTGCCTTGCGTGACTCGAGGCCAAGGACAGAATTGAGGGAAGGTTAACGTAAATCGAGTACATAAATCAAATTGGAGAGATGCTTAGATGGAAATGTTTTTCTTCGACATCGAAGGCAACTATACTAATGCTTGCACTGCTATATTAATTCTATACTATTTTAATGATATGCGAATATTGTTGGAATATGTATACGGCGTTATAACAGGTGAAATATAAAATTAATTAAATAAAATGTACCCACGCAAATATAAATTATTACAGCTACTCTGAACTATGTTCGCACAAGAATAAATTATATTCATAAGCGAGCACCGTTTGTCAATTTTACATTAATTCCATCCAAATGAAATATTCCCCGGCAGATTGTCATTAAACATAAATTTCCATTATTTAAATATTTCGTCCATCCCCGTCAAACGCACAACTCTCCATATGGCACCGCACATCGGATCGAATAAAACCGCCAAACCATACGATTTATCAAAAACGGCAACTACTTTCCCCCGTGTCAGTTTTCGTACAGCAAGCATGACGGTAAATTTGAAATCTCAAAAAAAAAATAAATCTACCGCGCAAAAAATAACAGACATTGTATCGGCAAAAATTCAGACAGTCCTTCGAAAGGTACTCGATAAACGTCCGACCCTTGACCTCACCCGGTCACATGGAAATCGGAAAAATTCACACGACACAAACCTTGAAAAAGATGCGTCAGGGTGGTACCTTTGAAACACGTGCAGCCCATAATAAATCCCATCATCGGTGCGGCCGTCGTGCAGGATATGGGAGTGAAACGACGACGATCAGCGTAGAAGTAATCTTGTCACAACCGATCGCGTTATCTCGTCTTCGGCGTCGATTTTTCTGCTCTTGTCGTCCGCGCATCGACGATCAAGAAACAACGGCGATCGGTACGATCAAGTCCGAGGATCGTGATCGCGAGACCGGAAGTCCCGACCTCTTGGCACATCGCGCACTATCCGAGACGGGGACGCGGATCGAAGGTGCGAACGTCGCGTCGTCCTCGTGGCACGCACTCAACTGAGAACCTATTTGGTCAGCGGGGACTAGCGGCGGACGAAGAGGCCCGAACTCCCGGATCGGCTATAATCGCCGAAATCACGAGACCACCGAACGTGACACTAGGTACGAACATGTCGCTTTTGTGATGGAGTTAACACCGAGAATTTGCGATGAAATTGCGTCGAATGATGGCACGGTTGTTGTTGTTGTTGTCGTTGTTTTTCCTCTGGGGAAAAGATTTGGTTTTTGAGCGATGGAGTGAATTGTTTTGGGATGTTCGTTGAATACTTGAGTAATGAGACGATTAAAAATTTCAAGGGTTGAATTTTTGTGTCAGTCTTCTTTTGTATATTGTGGCTTTAATTGTTATGGTTATTGTACTTGGGATTTATAGCTTTAGGTGGACGAAGAGGAAATAAGTCCCGGCTGAGGATGTTAAATGTGATAGTACGTGCGAGCATGTCGCTTTTGTGATCGTGTAAAAGCCGAGGATTTGCTGTAAGACTGCGTTAAAGAATGACACGATCGCTGCTGTTTTACCTTTGAGAAGAAGATTTTGTTTTTGAATGAACGGATGAATTGCAGAGGCACGTGGAAGAGGATTAATGAATTGTATTGTGGCACTTTGTAAATCAGGTGGTTTTGGTTAAATTAGGTGATGGCAGACCTGTTTTGAGGTGAGCGTTGTAATGTGTATAATCAGGCACCTATCAACTCCCATAAAAGGGCTCAATTTTGAATCATTCATCATTCGTACTTTCCGACTTTAACTGCTACAGATACCTCGTCTAAAATCAACTTACAATTTAGCAATTCGAGGTAAACAGGCGCCTTGCACAATTTCTTTAATTAAGAATCGAAGCCCTTACAAATAATTTGGTCGATCGAAGAATCACCGACTCTTAGAAATTGCAGAATCTTTACAATTTCTATAATTATATCTCGTAAAAAGTCATTCGCCCTAATTTAACCCTAAATTCGGTCATCGTGACGGGAAGTCGAGAGCTATTATGTATTTATTTAACGTATCGCGCGAATGCTTGATCAGGCGGCCCCCATATGGGCGGGGGATTGAGATACTGGTGGGAGAAGGCCCTTTTAAACCTCTACTGGCTACAGTGAGGGACCAGAAATAGGCACTTGGGACGGAAGGGGAGACTGCTCTCGCACCGCCTATCTCCGCCATGTCGGTCCTGGAAACCTGAGATCGACGAATCACAACCGAAAATAAAACACTCCTTTCGTCGTTCACATGACGATGCAGCAAATGTGCGGGTCTTTCGGCCAATAGCGCGTCAAAATCGAAAATGCGTGAGGGAGGGGGATGTCCCTATCCGTCGGGCGAAACAGAGCAAATTACCCCTCAAGAGCCTTGTTTCTGGTCCCTCAGTATATGTAGTAATGCCAGAGCTGATCATGCGCATCTCACCTCCGAGGTATGACTCGCAAACGACTCGCGGTATGAGGCACGGGGTAAGGGAGAGTGTCGCACTGCCTATCCCCACCATATCGGTCCTGGAAACCTGAGGTCGACGAATGACAACCAATAACGCAATACTTCTTTCGTCGTTTCCATGACGACGCAACGACTGTGCGGCTTCACCGGCCAGTAACGTGTTAGCATCGAAAATGACGTCAGAACGAGGGCTGTCTCTATCCGTCAGGCCAATCAGAACAAACCACGGACCAGAGGATTTCTATATTTTTGCGAGGTATACCAAAGAGGCACGCGGACTCGGGAGGCCCCGGGTGCGTCAAACCCGTAATGTAGGCCAAAACTTTCTTGGCACCTCAGAGATAATGTGCTCTGATTCGCCCGACGGATAGGGACATCCCTCTCCTTCACGCATTTTCGATTTTGACGCGCTATTGGTCGAGATAACCGCACATTCGTCGCGTCCTCATGTGAACGACGAAAGTAGTGTTTTACTATTGGTTGTCATTCGTCGATCTGAGGTTTCCAGGACCGACGTGGTGGGGATAGCGATGCAAGAGCAATCTCCCCTTCCGTCTGAGGTGCCAAGATACTGTAGTTTTACTATACCTGTCCGCGCAGTACGGACAGGCCCCTGAGGAGGGCAGGAAGTCGAAAGATGGGAACTATTCGAAACGGGATCGAGTAGTACGTGCCGTTGCAGTTGCACGTGAAAGTACGATATCACTGTTGATTCGCGCGTGCCAATTAATTATTCGCTGACGTTACCGTAAGAAATCGCACGAAATAACTGTCGGTGTACGACACGTTTAATATTCGCGCGACGTTTCGCGAGCGAGCATATCGTGTAACGTCAGTTCCGTTTTTAAATGGAAGACAAATTGCGCCGATAGAAACGGGTCGGCTACGATGATTCGCTATCGAGTACCAATTACGAGATTGAACGATTCGAATACAATGACATTTAACAGCATCGATCGACCTGTTCTTTTTAATTGCACTGTGACAAGCAACAAAATGCAGAGCGAAGCGAGGAAGAAAATGTGAAAGCTTCAGAGGTGCGCATAAGGCAGAATGTAATAATGCGAAAGCTATTATAAGCACGAGTTATATGCAGCCAATATATCCGCAGGAGCGAGATTCAGACATCTAACTTTAGTATTTCGGTCGACATTTTAATTGATCCACCGAATTGTACCATCTGACAGGGAATTTATCGCCGATGGATCTTTATCTATCGAGCATTAAATCGGTCTCTAAACGATAATTTACGACTTCAAATTAAACGCAAAAAATACACTATATGGAAATTTTACCATGATCGACCAAAAAATTGAGAAAATACGACCAAAATTAAAATTCCATCTTAAAACAATTCACATTGAAGCAGCAGTTCTTCAATAAAGTCTTTACTTCCTTATCGCAGCAATTCAATTTCCATAATATTAATTTCCTTCAAGCAAACTTCATAACATTTTTTTTCAATAGAAATATTATATCTCCAATGAAGAATACCTCAGCACAAACAAAATTAAACCAACAATAAAACTTTACCTTTATCCAAACATTAATAAAACCACTGAATTTCCCACGGCAGCGATCATACAGTATGCCATAAAAAACGTGAAAAACGTGATTCGTACATTTTTTCCAATTTTACACAAAAACTGTAATAATGAAATTAATTTACATTGCAAATTTATACAAGTGCATAGAAATCTTTATGAAGCGCCATATTAAATCAGCATAATACTTCCCACAAAAGAAAGAAAGAATCCGACGACGAAACTTTGCAAACACATACACATCCGTTCTATACTCTCTGAGGACTCGCTCGAGCTTCGTTAATTACCTCGACGACTGTCAGGCATTTCTGCCTGCGATTATTCGTTTCGGTGCATTAGCATCGAATAGGAGAAGGGCGGATCAATGGAGGATACGTGGAACGGGATTGGACAGTGTTCGCGTGCTCGCGAATTCCGCAAATACGTGACCACTCTCGACGGGTTCCGCTCGTTTACAGGGTGTTAATTAATCTCGTGCAATTTATACGCGAACCGGAGCCCGCATCTGCGGCGATCCTGTGATTTTGCATCTCGGCGAACGGTACGGGCGGTAAAGTGTTCTCAAACTGGCGTGTCTTAGTGGAACACTTTGGTTGAGAAGTCGATGGAAATTGTTCTTAATTTTCACCACAGCCATTCAGGATGGATAATGCGTCGAAACATTTTGTTTCTTTGATAGAATTTTCATGAGTTGCGTCGGAAGTTTGCTATGGATGTGACTAAATTTAAAAATTTGGTTAAACGTTGCTTAACTCGACGTTGTTAACGTTTGAGTTTTGCGGCGTATTTCACAACGTTGTCTGATGTCGTTTTGGCAAGTGTTTCAGCGGATTTTAATTAATGCTGTCTGTTATGAAGCGGTAAATTTAATATTGATTTTAAGTCATAAACGTATTTTCAGCGGAGAGAGAAGTTATTATCGCCACGAGCTGTCGTGATATTCCCCTTTTCAGAGTAAAGTGCGAGGTTTCAGGTTTTAGATTACGTAAAACTTTTGTGTCGGTTCGTGTTTTCTTGTAAAAAAAAGAGATTGAAAAGAAAGGAATGCGATATCGTCGAAAAATTCGCGACAATTGTTATGAGAAAATATTATAAATTACATCATTGCTTTTTCAATTACAATACTTATTATTGTCATTCCGAAGTATTTAGCATATTTATTAATTAATATATAAGTATTTAGTATATTTCCAAAATTATTTACTAGCACAATAATGTCTTGAAAATTGATGCAGTGAAATTTATGATTTAAATAAATAATTAACGCAAAGATTCAACACAGTAAATCTAAAATAATGTAAATTTGGCTACATTGAACGTGAATACCGCGAATAACCGACACGAATAAATTATAACATGTAATTTGTATCGCAAAATTTCTATTTACAAATTTTTTTCTTATTAATGCATAAGCCCCAAGAATGTCACAATAATTTGATTTATTCTGTTGTGGTCAAAACTTCAGTCCATGTACCACTCAACGCCAAAAAACAAAAAACAGCAGAAAAAAGTTGCATTGCCGAATTTCGTTGATTATTATAGCCTCGCAATGAGAGCCGAGATCGAATTACGTGCCGTTCGAATTCGGTTTCCGCGTATAACGAGTGATTAAATATGCGTGTCCATTGCAAATATTATCCGGCGAATTCCGAGCGAATGGCGAACTCTCTTCCGGCGGTAAATCACGGGAAATTGTATTTGGATTCGCGCTCCGCGGTTTGCATTGTACACAATACGTGCGATTATGAACGGCGGATTACATAAGGAGCCGATATTTAACTCCTTGCATTCAATTATCAATTTTATCCCTCGCATTCATACCCTACAATGTCCTATTAACAAACAAAAACTTTTATTACAAATACCCAACCCATGTATTCCGTTCCAACAAAAAGAATCCCACGAAGTTTCCGCCAGTATTTCTACCACAAATCGCAACAAAAATCCAAACACGTCCGCGGAACTTACAGGAAATTATTTCCTTTCGACCGGACGAGGAAATTGAAAGAAACTTCGTGAAATGCGAAGTCTCAAACGATATCGATGCTGTCATCGACAGTTAACCAGCTCCGTCCGTTAACAGACGGACTTATTCTACTGCGTCTGCCTTAACTCGACTTATTCCACTGCGACCGGGACTTCTCGAGAATATTGAAAGTCCATGCTACCCCATTTTCAGAATTATTATTCAATGGAAACCTTCGTGCACAGATTCTCCAGATTTTGTCATTTTCGATGAAGCCAGGGTGGATTTGCGAAAAGGTCCGTTCGAGATTATTCCAATTTTTGCAGAGTAGCTCTCCGTTCGAGAGAGTTTTTCTACGTGGACGACGAAGGGTTCTATGATACAACATGCGACCAATTCGAGATGCAATAGGATCTCGTTGGGTTTGGTATCCAATAGCGCATTATTGTCGCGACCCAATTAAAGATTATTGGGTTCCGATGTGGGAGGAAGAACGGACAGGGTGAAAGTTCCGTTTGTCGACCTCGTTTCATTCGACAAAAGCACGGCAAAGAATTCCGTCATATATTTTCCATGTTGGAGAATTATGGCCGTTCAATAATTCTTGGTTCTATGACCAATAGCCGTGGGTATTTGTTTTTAACTGAATGATTTGGCTTTATTCGTATTTGTGATTTTTTCGCGTTAACTTTTGAAACAGCTTACTGATAATTCCGTTGGACAGAGTATAGTTACGAATTGTGTCGGAGAACAGTTAGGTTCATCGGTGCAGTACATTGCATAGACAATAATGTGTTAATATGTTATTAATATGCTCGGTGATGAAGTGAATTTCATGCATATCCGGGCTTCACTGTCTCTGCGTTAATTACTTTCACGATTCCGCGAAATCGTTCCGCTAATGATGTCTGCAAGTGGCGAAGTAATCATTCCGTGCGACATAAATTACGATCCGTGATGTTTCTGAGTCTCTTTTGACCGAGTTATTCAAATAGTCGAACTTCTTCGAAGAAAGTTTGCTTGGTTGTGTAGTTAATTAAGGAAAATAATGCACATTCAAATAATAATTCCCATTATTCAAAATTTCTGCCAAATTATTTAATGTTTCAAATTGTTCAGTGTTTCTAAAATTTTGGACGGTTTTGAAATTTGTTCATTAATTGATTTACTAATTGAAATTATACCGTTGTCTTTGCAAGCACAGAATCTCGGGACTGCTTTCAAAGAAACTTGGAATAATATTTATCAAGAAGAATCGCTGCTTTTAATTTACAGTCTCGTTTGTCTCGCATTATTCCATCTTTCTGTAAACCGTATGCATAAATTTCCATAAAAACCGACAAACATAAAATGCAAACGGCTCTGGGAAATCTTGCAAATGAGATAGCATTCCGTGATGCACAACAGAATTGTTTCGCTTTCTGTTTTTAATTTCATTTACAAAAACGCTCCCAATTCTTTATGTTTACTCCATGGCAATGAATTTCATACTAATAATACTTTAATTAAACGTAAAATCATTGTGTTAAAATAACTCTCATTGGCAGAGTTTAATCGCTGAAAGGTAAATAGTAAACGTAATATTCAAAACAGGTAAAAAGTACCTGAAATTCAAAGGAACAAATATTTCCGAATAATTTTCACAGCCAACTGGAAAACATCGATGCACGGTAATTAGTGAAATCCTATATGTTCCGAGACGCTAATTCCAAATAAACATGCATCGACACGGATGCAATCAAACTATCCACTGCGAAGGACTAAAAGCACTCGTTATATAAATACAAACTCGCACTTTTTTGCACATCCCTGAGAATGCGTGCGAGTATGGTTTTAATTTAACCTACATTTCTTCGAAAACTCTTTTAACGAACCCCGTTAACGAGGAGTCAGACCTTCGCATCGTAATTAAACCACAATCTTCCCCAATTTTCTCATTTCCCTCCCTTTTTATCAACGTCAGATAAATTCCCATTAATAATGAAGAAGCCTCGCAAATGCACAGCCACGCGATTTATTCCTTGAAATTCTATCTCATCGACACTTTAGACCACGAAATTCCCTGGGAGCGAATGGAAAATCGTTAATTTTCCACGTGGCAGAATATCGTGACGTGACCCATACTCTCTTACGTTAAAGTGCCTCTTTTCAAAACTGAATCAAGATCCGGTAGGAAAATAAGAAGGTGAAAAAGAAAAAAAGGTTCAGCCACGTCTCTCGTTCTTCGTCCAGGTTTTCCTTTGTCCAGCGAAACATTTCGACTCGAAGTTTCTAATTACATGCGAAACGCGGACGTCATTGGCGTCGGCCAATTAAACGGGGAATACAAATTTCTCCGTCGACTTTTCCCTTCGTTTTTTCCCCATTTCTCCTCTTTTTCCACGTTCGCCGTCGACATCGACGTGCAACAACGTCGATGCTCCATGCGAACTGGCAAATTGCCGTCGTTGCAATTTGTTGGGCGAACAGACGTTCGTTCGCTCGCCGCTTTCTTCGCGTCTCGTCTGAAGTTTATCTAGATTTTTTTTCTGCAAGCGGAACAGCAGCGCGGAATTCATTTCCAGAAGTGGGAATAACGTTCTGATTTTTAATTCTCCCAGGTGTTCCTCGTTCACTCCTGGTTTTTCTAATTGAAAATATTCCCTGCATCCGCGTGGAATACGGTGCGAAGCGTTTGGTGTATTAATTGAGAAAGTTTATTAATTAAAGTAAGGGGTGAGAATTAACGTGAATTCACGGTATTTTCGCGTTGCAGCGTCTTGATAAAAAGGTCCGCTGTTTCTCGGGCGTGCACGGGATTTATTTGTAAAGTAGGATTTAACGGTGGAACTACCGAAGTCTGTGATTTTTTTGTTATAAAATTGTAACGTAGAAAGTCGTTTCTATAAATTTATTAACGTAGAATGTCTGTTGCGATTGCCAACGATCTAATTTCCTATTTTTCAATCGAACACTTGATCTGATATAATTTAGATGCGAGCGTTGCCGGAGGTCATTACCTTGTAATTTTAAACTTCTCTAAGCCATCACAGGAAGAGTCTGTACCATCAAGGCTTTGAAGTTCGATTTATTTCCCCAATCTCTTGGTAGTTAATTGAATTTTATTTGAGAACTCCCTCGCTTTAGATACTCGTGAAGATGCAACTAGTCGTAACTGAGAGGTATTTTAATGAAATTCGTAAGCTGATAAAATTGCAGATCGAAATAAATGGAATATGCAATGTAGAGGAAATTCAGTCATTAAAAATAAATCCTTAAAAATGGCACGTGCTCAAAAATTTCCATCCTTTGGAAACACCTGTGCATAATTGCAACATGAATAGTGCATTAAATGGAGAAACATAGAGTTTCAGAAAAGTTACAAATTATTATTCTATCAAGCAAAGTTGCATCACTTAAAACCGATGCGATTTCACTCCCCGTCAACAATATTTTCCCACTTTCTTCTCAATCATCGATTTCAAGCCTAATATACACTTCTCAGGAACAATAAAACGTTCTCCACCTCTTCAGAATAGAATCATCACCAAGAGTTTAATAAAACAACCCTCAAATTCGACGAAATCCTCGAAAATCACATTCTCAGAATTATTTTTCCACTATGCCTAGGCAATCGAGTCATTAACAAGGAGTCAAATACAATTTCTATCAAATTCGACCAAATCCACGAAAATTTTTTTCTCAAAATTATTTTTCCACTATTGCTAGGCAATCGAATCCTTAACCCCTTGCCCTCCGATTTATTTCGTGACTATGTACGCAACAACTTGGATTTAATTCGTAAAATA
The DNA here is from genome assembly GCA_963989415.1 of Cerceris ruficornis. NCBI lineage: Eukaryota > Metazoa > Arthropoda > Insecta > Hymenoptera > Crabronidae > Cerceris > Cerceris ruficornis. Next base: position 10,834,164 of record OZ022523.1, read on the forward strand.
AAAATTCCTCGGCGATTTCTGATATGCCGTATAATTTAACGCAATATTAATAGTATAGAGATAATTTTACTGTCTCGTAACCCACTGATATTTTCAATTTAATAGTTTTCGGTAAACTTCAAACTTTCCTATTCCATTTACCGTATGACGAGTGTCACTCGTTATTGTAGGGTAAGGGTTTAACAAGTCGAATGAAGTAACCATAAAATTCAACCAAATCCACAAACATTTCTGTCTCAAAATTATTTTTCCACTATTCCTAAGCAATCGAGTCATTAACAAGTGAAATAAAGTAACCATGAAGTTCGATCAAATGCCCGAAAATGATCATTCAATCGAGCAAAGTTATCACGTGCAATGTGTTTTCCTTCCTCTCACGTCGAGATATTTCTCCGGCAACTTCCTCCTTACTTTTTAACCGCCGATCTCGACGTCGTGGAGAACGAGTCTGGCACTCGACGATCGGCAATCGATAGGCCGTCGTGTCTCGCGTGCAAAACCGGAAATCGATCGCGCCGTCGGAAGCCCCGCCGAGGCCGAATCGGCTCGCAATTTATACGGTGACTTTTGCATCCCTGAAAAACGACCATTCGGCCAGACGGGAGAGAGAATGATACGCAATTTCAAAACTCCTCCCGACGCGCCCTCTCCGACGTTCATCGGGGGTATTGCTGCACCCTGTGCAGGTAAATATCGAGTACATGCCGCCACGGGTTTTATCAATTCGACGCTCGCGAGACGTCGAGCAAACGGAAGGATATTCTGTATGCAGAGCGCCGTGTGCATTTTTAACACGTTCCGCTGGTCCTACAAATTTTAATGAATTTTTCCAACGAAAAAGTCCGGCATAAAGGGACTGCTGTGAAATGGAATTCTGCGAGGTTGTTCGGTAATTTGAGATTATTTATGTAAATGTTTTAAAATGAAGTTCATCGATAAAATTGAAGTTCGTTTATTTATATTATTGTTAAGCCTTTGAGGACTAGGGACGCATATATGTGGTCTGAGAAAAAATTTAATTACAGATAACCGCCGAAGAACACGATTAATTCGTGCCGTGTTCTTTGAAACCGTGTTGTTCGAGAATACAAAAAACGAGATTCCGTTTCAAGTGTGAAAATAAAAAAAAAAACGTTACGTTCAAAATTTTGTTGTTAAATATAAACTAAGAATTTTTATTTTTTTGGATTCATTTTGGTAAACACTTCTAAGAAATCTTGTATTACTTAATCCAAACTCATAACTCTCTATTTTATCAAACAAATGCATACTTGGAAATAATTTTATATCATTTTTTTTCAAAAGAATTACTCAAAAATCGTGTAGTTTGAAACCGTGTAATTCGGGAGCTACCTGTATAGTTCATCGCCACATGCATGCAAGGTTAACGTTGAAAAATTGAGATATAATCGTTGAAATATGATTACACAAATAGTAATTTATAATTTCTATACATTAATACTTTGACTTTCTCATAAAAAGCTGGTTTTGAATAGTCAAATAAATTATTTCTCTCAATATTCTAAAATGTCTCCGTTCGCAAAGGGTTAAAGTCTGTTTACTGTATCTTGCATATTAAAATATCTGGCATATTATTATAAACTTAATTAATTACAAGTTCAAGTTATTGTTGCAATAGTTTTTTACATTTCTTAGGAATTGTAGTGAATGTTGAAACCGAGTTTTTATTTTATATGATACCTTAGATTGCAAATACGTTAGTGTCAAATGGGTGGCGATAAAGAATGAGCGACAAGATATTTTGATAGGTGAAGCATCGCAAGTGGAATATTTTACGGTATATTAATCGGACGTTTTTGCTCGACGGGGTAATTTGTCCGATAAACTAATTAGGTGGAAGAGAAAACGAGCCAATCTATCAATGAAGAAAGCCCTGATGGATCAGAATGGTGAAGATTCATGGTCATTTTGGGTAATCCGGGAGAATTATTAAGCTCCATCAGCATTGTAAGGGATGAGCGGCTCCTCGATGGACGGATAGGCTTGGATTTCCTACTTTCACTTCGAGGACCAATTGTCTCAGAAATATTGGCCTTAAAATTCCAACGACGGATTAAAATATTCGTTACTTGAGATGGAAATTGAATAAATCATATCTGGTATCTAATTGCACCTCTATTATTTCATATAATTCAATTCAAAATTGTGTTGTAATTTTAATAAATCTCTTTCGACGATTGAAATTTGTAAAAGGTACGTCAACAAAAATTTCAATTAATTACGTATCTGTATAATTAATCATTTTACGATTCCAAGATATCCTTTAATTAAATATTGGAAATCTCGCGTACAAACATGAATGTGTATTTTTAATTAATGTAATTCCCCGATACAATGTATCGCCTTTCGTTGTTCTCATTGAATTTAATTTCTATAAACGACGTACAATCCAAAAACAAGTGACAAATAAACTATTTTCACAAAATCTCGTAGATTTAAGTGAATCCCTGAGAAACACTTGATTCCTGATACCGATCCAGATTTTTGGCTATTGTTTCAGCACAGAGTTCAATTTTGGCATCAGTTTTGATTGCATCGTGCTTTGAACGTTCTTGTGTTAAAATTTCGCTGTCCTCTTTTTACACAGAAACGATCGAGGCTAAAAGCGATCAAAAGCCATGCCAAAATGATCCTTTTCGCTGAAACAAGAGCCAATAATCCGTATCAAAGATTTCCCATATCAATCCTTGATATCAATTCCTGATATGGAATTTCATAACCAAGTTCCTCTCCAAGGAGCCCAGAATTTCACCCAACTCCACGATATTTCACATAATACTTAAATCTGATTAAACTTCTCCCAAGGTTGCGAACCCTAACCGACCGGGTATCTTAAATTTCAAGTTCTCTGATGCATCATCGAGAAAATCGCGTTAACGGCGAAAGTAGAAGCCACACACAAACTGTCAGCGAGATAACAAAGTGCTCCAAGGGAAGACAATTAAATCCCGTATAACGTCACGAGACGAGAAGGACAGGAAGAGATAAACTTACCATCCGAATGGTTGCCCCGGAATGAACGGAGTAAGATAATAATTATTCCCACTGTGAATTCGGTCTTCGCGACGAGAAAGGGGAGGAAGAAGAAGCATAAATCGCTAGAAAAATCGGGAGACATTTTTTCCCAAGTGCTCGGAAGAATTCGGTATGCAAAGCGAAGGAAACGTCTGGTTATTCTTCGTGGAGGACTTTCGAGAGGAAACCGGGAATGGGAGGACGATTTACATCGTGGGAACGTGGCGCCTCGGAGCTTCGTACGACTTAGCGGATTTACTTGGCTAAGGTTGAACCTTCTCCTACCTGATATGCCTCGACTTTCTTCTTCCACGTTAAAACGAAGAAACCGATCAAACCTTCAATCGAGTTTCGAATAGTACTTCGAGTGAGACTACCCTTAAGTTCGATCACTTAAACTTCAACGTTTGGCACTTTCGGTACGATTCTCGTGCAGTAGAACACTTGACAACGTTCACGGATAACTTTGCGATGGAATTAACACGTTTGCCCTTAGGGTGAATGGTGTCGATGGGCTTGCTACCATTTCGATGTTTGGAGGGGGATGGACATACTTTTTTAACCCTGCTGCCCCCCTCGGGTTTATATGACTCGAATCGAAGATTATTTTAATAGATACTATTTTTCTGAGCATTTGTTTTTCATATTCAATGCATTTCAAGTTTACACCTGTTTGTATGTTTCACACATTTTAAAATGTGAACCTTTGTTCACTGGGTTGTTATGATATGAAGGAACATGAATGTGAGGTATAAATGAAGAGAACAACAGGGTTGGAGTGATGTGTTCTTCATTAAGATTTTATGGAGTGAGTGATTGTACGTGTTAAATTGTAATAAAAGTTACTTCCTTACTATCCAATATTGCACATGAAATTTTCAACTTTTTGCAACGTTTTGGAAAGTTTAATTACCTTATCTCAGATATATTAATAGCCATATTTATACCCGATGTCAGAAAAATTATTTTGTCAAATTTCTCTTGTCATCTTTAACACATGAATGCTATAGCATTTAATTTAATTATTATAATTTAATTTAATTTTTGATTTTCATTTAATTTTAATCATTTAATTTTATATAACCTTAATTTTTGGTAATTATTATGCAGTTTAAAGTGATGGCCAAGTGATTCATTGAGTATTTTCATACTATGTTATTTTTTCTCTGTGTAGTTACAAGTGTAATACTTGACTATCAATTTTTGCAGCTCGCTGAAATTTTTATTGTCCGCGAACTGAACTTTTTGCACAATCGTCAAAAGGTCCTCGTCGAGGACCAATAATACTCCATCGAACGATTAATAAATCCATTCAAGGCAATCTCTCAACGTTGCCTAATTTAATTCAGATAATTCAGGCAGCCGGTATCAAAGAACGTGCATCAGAATCCATTAAATATATTATCGCCTCTTTCCAGGCGTTTCGCCAAAATCTGCCCGATGTGGTTAAACGCACATAAAACTTACATAACGAGCATATTATATCTTGCCCACAGAAGAAACATTGCCATCGTCCACGCCAACGAACATCCACCGTAAATATCACCACTATCTCCATAATTCTATTCCACTGTGTTCTCTTCCACAAAATGAAAATTATAATTCCCCTGTAAAATCGATTCCCCGCGAAATCTCATTCTACATTGTAAATCAATTGGCGATTCGATTCTTGTAAGTTCAATTCGTCCAAGTTAAAGGGCCGGAGCGTTCAAAGGGACGATTCGAAGCGATGCTCTCGAAGAAAGATACTAATCAACCGATAGCCGGGATTAAAATGGCGTGGCTCGTTTCAGGGAAGTAAACTTTCCCGAACTAAACTGCGATCGAACCTGCATAATCTTCATCCCCCGTGCCACGCCCCATGGGAATCCATGATTCCGATCTGTTGCTACCGTTGACCGTTCCCATTCATTCTCGGGTTATTCAGAAAAAGCTGGTTCATCGAGCGGCATTGAAAGAAAGCGAGAAAAAGGAGGAAGATGACAGAGAAACAGATAGAGAGAGTGAAAGAGATAGGATGGGACAGGTATGGCGGTATAGTGGAAAACGAAAGAGAATGGAAGTTTTCCGGCTATTTCGAGCAGAACACGGTTAAACTTCGGGTCTGGCTGCGATCGTAAAAACGACAGGTTGGAAAAAGCCCGTGCGAGGAAGGGGAAAGAGGGTGGGGGGAAAAAAACGAGAGGGAGTTTTCAATTATTGAAGCATTTCAATTCACGGCGTTATGGTTTTCAAACTCGCTCGTTCTCATCGATTTTCCTAGATCTCTTTAGCTCTGTTATCGCTCGGATATCCGCACTCGGCGTCGAAGAATGGCCATATCGAATTCCGATATTTTTCACGCTGCGAATGAAATGGGGATTAGCAGATTCGAGAGGCGTGATTCTGAAGAGACCGGGAGATCTTGGTGTCAAAAGCGGGACGAATTCGGTGAAATTGAACGAGCGTATGTGCTCCAAGTTTGAGGAATTATTGGCGAGCTTGTTGGCAGAGATTCCAAGTAAATTGTTGATTATTCGAGTGATTTGCTTTGATGCACAATTTCATTTGAGTCTCATCGGGAAGTAAAAAAGTGTTGTGAGTAAATTCACCGGATGAAATGAATGACGGTTTGTGCGAGTAATACACGTTCTCGCTGAAATTGCAACATTGCGCGGCACGGAAGAAATACTGGCGAAGATTCCCCTTAAAATGGGAAAAGACGTGCTGGAATTTATTTGCACGTATTTCTTTCTTAAATTAAACGCAGACTATTTTATCAACACGCGAACTACTGTCGAAGGATAGAAACAAAGTCACAAGTATTTCACGATCGGTTAATTGTGCTGCGAATTTATCTAATTCTCTCAGCAAATCATTGATCTCCGAGTGCAACACCTTTGTCATATAATTAATATCAAATTTTCTACCTGACTGTAATCCCCTTGAAACACAATTCTTATTAACACTAGAACTAAACCAGTTAAAATGACTGGTACACAATTTTTTCCAAAGATTCTCCAAGTTTATAGGAGAGTCATAGAATAGATATTCCACGTCCATCTCATAAAACATAAATTACCGAATGTATCATCTTTTCCACCTCTGAATTCCTCTTTTTTCAAAGTACTTATTTAATATATTTAACCCTTTGCACTCGAAGTTTTTTTTTCATTCATATTACCAGCAACTCGAAGAAATTTCAATAGAAAAATCATATTCACATATAAGTAATTGTTATGCGCATTAAAAGAAAATTCATTGTTGTATGTTATTGTTTTTTTAATTGATTATGGATACAAATGTTATAATATATAAAAAAAAAATCAAAATTAAATATTTGTTTTTGTTCTTATGTTATGAACTGAAAGTTATTTGGGAGGAGTGCAAAGAGTTAAATATAACAGATTTAACGCCCGTAGTTCTAGTCTTAATACATTCCCATCTCCACCGTCACTGAAAAATGCAGAAACAAAAGGTATTTCCACAGACCCGCAACAAATCACGAAGCACCTTAAATAATTCTACAAAAATACGTCGCCGTCCGACGTCCTCTCGGACCGTCAATAAAAACGGAGTGCTGCCACTGTCCGACACCGGCCATAAATCATCCGAATGACCCAACGGAAAGCCCGAAGAGAGAAGGCCTCTAAAAATTCCACGAAAAAATTCGCACCTAAGAAACACCTCGCCACAATTTCCCCCACGGAAATTTCCCGCGGGTTCGTTCGCCGAAACGCACTCATTTGGGGCGGACGTTCGCGCTCGCGCGCGATTCCCGTGCGGCGTGTTTTTCAAACGGCGCGCTTTGATCTATTCTCAGATCGGCAGAGCGCGCCGGTGGTTCCTCCTCGGGATGCTGGCTGCAAAATGACAAACGCATGACTTTTTTCCCCTCTTCGATGGCACACGAGCATTTCCCTTCAACGTGTGCGGCCGGTCGGCTGGTTGGTTTGTGTGCAGACGTCAGGGGGAGCGATTCTTCCTGGTACGTACGTTGAACTCTGACCCGGAAACAACGGCGCGGGGGCTTTGTGCTTGGCCTTCGACAACAGGTCGGGAGAACACGCCAGCTACGCTATCAGGCTTAAAGAATGAAAAAGGACGTATTTCTAGAACGTTCAAAACCACCCCTGCTCTCTTCTTCTTTGCAACCCTCTTCGAGTAACGCCCTGAGTTTCGTGCCGATAATGACTCCCTCCTCTTTTTTCGAAGGGGATGCTTTTAAGGTTGGGGTTGGATTTTTGTTTCGTGGGTATGCTGCTGTTGTGTAAATTATGGCGTGACGTTTTTTTTTTCGCGATAGAATTTTCTGGTTTGAGAGTGGTAGGGCAAATGTTCTGGGGTATTAATTATTCAGTGTCTCAAAGTGTGGGGTAATTGAAGTAATTAGCGTGAAACAGATATTTATTGGTTTAGGTTGCAACGCAGGCTATCGTGAACTTATGCAGAATTTTGGTAGTGAATTATATTTTGATTACAAAATTTCAGTATTGTAGCTTTTTGTATTGGGTCTTTGACGAAGAATGTGCAGGCAGTTTTAGAACTAAACTCTGACTAAAACAAATAGTAATATTTGATAATGAAGTGTTCCATTGCCTCTCTTTCTCAGATATATGTGAAACAGATGGGTGAAACAAATATTTAATGGTTTAGACTGCAATGCAGGCTATCGTGAACTTATGCTGAATTTTAATAATTAATTATATTTTGATTAAAAAATTCCAGTATTGTAGCTTTTTGCATTGAGTTATTGAAGAAACTAAACTAAACTCTGACTAAAAAAAAGATAGTAATATCTGATAATGAAGTGTTCCATTGCCTCTCTTTCTCAGATACATGTATAAAATTTCATAAAAGATCTCAGAGAAATTTAAGATCTAAAACTCTCTTTCGAAATTTCCTCAATGCATAACACTACAACTACCGATATTTCTAATATTTTTAAATATACTGATTAAGTATAGACTTCGGAAAAAGAAGAATCAAGAAGTGAAAAATATTACCAGTTAAGTAATATAGGTTTTACAAGATAGAAGTGGAATATTTACAGCATAGCTCATCTACCAATTTAGAGAATATTTCGAAAAATCTGAAAACCGCTTATTTCAACCGTCTTGGTAGTTTTAGTGTTAAAGAAACGTAATAAAAGTACACGCAATTAACAAACAACAAATTGAAATTTCGCGAGTAAGAAAATCAGAATTCCCCGTATATTATCACGGTGAAACTGATATAAGCTTCACGCATGGAAGCTCCGGAGAATCCGATCCACCCCTTAGATTCACTTTTTCGTCGGAAACTCGCGTTTCAGGAAGATAACGCTGCCCGGTCAGGGGTAAAGAAGCGGAAAAGGGTTGGAAGACAACGGTTGCCGTTAGTTTACTCTACGGTTCTGCAACCGTTCCCTCACGAGCACGTAGAGGGTGAACAAAGGGTTGTCGTTGGAGCTGTCCAGATACGAAAAAAGCACCAGCCCAAGGGAATGTAAGACACATAATACCAAGGCTGTGGAATAAGTTTGTAAGTAAAACTACCCTCGACGATACGAGTCGAAGGACTCCCTAGGAAATGCATTAAACTAACAGAAACATCGATAACATCGTCGCACGATTAATAACGACGTACTGTTGACATTAGCTCGACCAACGCGAGGGTGAAATTTCAAACGAGGCCTTGATATAAGGGTTGAAGGAGGAAAGAAAAATTCTACAAAATCATTGAAATTTCACGCGAACTTCATTTACCCGACTTAATTGCTGCAAAGATAAATTGAACGGTCTTGAAAATCACGTTGAACCCCTCGTGCCGTATATTCGTAAGCGGAATATTAATCAAAGTCGCCATTTAGATCTATTGATTAATGAAACCTCGTCGCCATCCTGATAAACATGAGCGTAACAAATTAATTCCGAAATAATGCAAGAAAACCCGCGGAGAATTAATAAACTAAAATGAACACTTTCCTGTCGTAATCGGCCACCTAATAAATCGACATTTAATTACAACTTCCACCTAACGTTCCGTTCCCCCAGGCAATTATTAATCTCATCGGCGATTCCATTACATCCGATGGGAAAGCATCGCGAGCAACTTGGACTTTATTGCCAACGAGTGTTCTTCTTATCGTTACATCATTTCATCCTGGACTCACTCTATAAACCCTCTGTCACCTCTCTAGCCTGCACTTCCACCCTTCCTCGAAGTGCTTTTGCGTCGGTAGTCAAGGGTAATGCGTACCTTTGAAGAGTAAGGTCTGGAAACTATGAAAGGACCCACCCTCTCCGATCTCAGACAGTCTCGAAAGTCTGCTCCGTGAAGGATCTCGTATAAGTGTCGTTTCCGAGGAAACCCAAGAAGCATGTCGACGAGAAGACGTCGTCGTGCAACGCTAACTAAGAGACATCTAAGAAATCGTCCTTGGAAAAACGTCGCTTTAATTCTTCCGGGGCAAGGTCTGCGAGAGCAAGGACGAGAGGGTTGCTATTCCGAGTGTGAATTTAATTCGCACATTCCTGGAGACTTGCATAAGATCGTATGGAATTGGGTGTAAGGAAAATGAGAACGGTGAGGCCTCAGGTGATCGATACGCGCCATTGACGTTGATATCGTCAAGGCGATGACTGTTTGGATTTTAATCGAGGAGTGAAGTGGCATGTGTTTGCATTATGTTAAGTGTGGCGGAATGTGTAAGAGTGGTCCCGTTGTTTTTGTCATTTTCGAGTGCTAAGGTTACTATCAAGGTTATCGTGCAGATACCAGGAAAAAATTCTACCGATGAAGTTTGAATAGGAGTATGTTATGTAAATTTTCAAATTTTTATCAACGCTGGAATAATGGAATATATTATGGCGCGAAAGAAAAATGATTTCTGGCAAATATAAATCAAAAATCTACGTTTATGACTGTAATAGAATTTCGGAACAGATCCGAAACACACGAGGATCACATACGCGGAAAATTTCGCCGCGAAATCGGACAGATGTGACGCGAGAGCGCGAATGATTTGAAATGACAGCGAACGAGGATTAATGATCCGCAAATAGCTCGGGAGAATGGCTGTATCGTTTATTTTCCGTCGGTTATTTCCGTTCGATACTTTTCACGGCCGTTTGCGGATAATTTTGTCCCTGTCTCCGGGAAGCACACTAATCTGAGAATGCACGCGACAAGTTAATCCCAACCCTTTCACGCCGATGCTAATAATAACGAGATTTTTCGAGAAGTTTCGTGACTTTCCCCTCGTCCGCGCTTTGAGAACGAGATCGATAACCTTTCGGATGTTGCCTCGAAATGGATTGATGGAGAAAATCTGCATGCATTCGCGAACATTTTGCGAGATTTCTTGAATTTAAGCCCGAACGAAAAAGAGGCAGAGTGAAAAGACAAACGGGAAAGTTGGACGATGAATTCGTGGGCTTTTAAAGGCGCCGATCGCAAAATTGGGTCGAACGAGCGTAGGACAGGGCAAAAAGGAGAACAAGTAACGTTCAGCGGCGAACCTTTTGGATACTCTAATTACCTCAAATTAAATTAACGAAGAAAGGATGTCGGACGACGTGAGAGGCTCACTCGCTGGAAGGAGTTTCGACCGCGGAGACTTTTTGCTCGCCGAAAGGTCGGGGTTTCAAATTCACCCCTTTACTGGTTACAATTCTTTTAGATATCGCTATATTCTATACCTCGATATCGCTGTCTGCATTAATCAAGTCATAATTAGTGGAAACTCTAATGCAATGTTAACTCAAAACAAATATTTTATCTTGGCTTCTAATTGAAATTTACGTTTTTACGTAACACATGTACGTCACGTCACGTGGAGCAATCCAATGCTGCACAGATTAACGAAATATTCGGCTCAACGAACGCAAAGAACACTTTTTACCCGAAAACTGAAATTACTGACCGTGCTGATTCAACACGCTGCAAGTGCAACGAGGAATCTGCCCACCGTAAATCTGAATGTTCAAAATTCGCCAGTTCTGTTCCAAAAAGCATTCTTTACATTATTCAAATTACTGTATCAATAATTACATCCGACACAATAAAACATTAACACCGAATTATCAGAGATTCTCTCGTCTACCCCTATCACCCCGACAAATATCCGTCTCATCTAAATACACTTGGATTTCCGCCAATTTCCGTCCTCCTTTAATGCGATCTATCATTCAGCAATTTTTCTCGAGCACCCGACGAAGCCCCATGTTAAAAGACCCATGAAATATTAATCGACATAACGCGCATTAAACGAAGGGGTTGCTCGATCGTCCTATAAGCTTCGAAGGGTGACCCATCGGACTAAGTGGAGTCGTTCAGGACCATTGGCTGCAACGGCTTGTACCTACGACATAGCACTTGTGCTGACACTTCACCCTGGAGATGAAGCACCCCATTCGGCCCTCCTTCCGAGCTTTCGGAAAGCCCTCGAGATGGAAATCGATAGAGCTTCCTACGTGCGATTCAAGTCGGCCCTATAACGTCGATTAAACGTTTACCGATTCATTCGATGCATCCTGACAGAGCAACCTACGCTAATTAATGCGACCCATTTAACACGACTGCAGTCACTTCAAGTCAACGCAGGATTTCGAGTGTTCGGAAGGGATGCGTGCTCGTATATACACGAACGTTCGATAAATCTCCTTGGCTACTCGAATTCCTGACAAGTTTTGGATAATTGATCACTCGTACCGTGATTGTAATGAGAACGATTGAATTCTCGGGGAAGAATGTGTAAATAGTGCAGGGGGAAATTAATTGTGTTACTGCAGTCGTTTCGACGTAGTAATTCGGCCCTCTCGCTCCTTTTTTTTTTCTTCTTTTTATTGGAGTAATTACAAAATTCCTACGAAACTTGGGCATTCGAGAATTTCTGCGAGTGGAGGATTAATTTGCACGATCCATTATTTGCAGTTGAGCTAAAACGCACTCTTCACGAGGGGTGCACTGTGTGAAAATTGTTGGCGGAAAGTAAAGACCGGATTTTCTCTGTATAACCGAGTTTCGCTTGGGTATTTCAATATTTGAGGGATAACAGAAATTTTAGACGTTAGAATTTAAACACGAAATTAATGTGTTTCACTAATACCGTGCTACACTCGATGGTAATTCATACGTTTCTGGTACGGAAGGTATTAACACCTTACTCTACAAATTCATGTATCACGTTTATAATTTTCACGTTCACAGTGTTCTATGCGAATCATTATGCAAATTATTGCTTTTCTACTTCACTTTTTTACGTTTTCACTATTAACACGCTCTGCACGGGGTGGCATAACGCTGATGCCTCACTGATTGTCTTACTTAACCCATTCACTGCCAGGAAAACTAAGCAAATATTACCTTTGCTTGTTAAAATTTGAAAAGGTGACAAAAAGTTTTTAGAACATAGGTTTCATTGATCAAAAATATAATCTCGACATTGATAATGATACGAAGAATATTTTTGTTCCAAAATTTCTATACACGCTCGGCCATTATTGTTAACTTATTAATTCAAACTTATAGTGCAGCTACGAGATATCTCGTAGTTGGCAGTCAATGGGTTAAAGACGGTGAGATATAAACCTGATGCCTCACAATTTAACTAACTAAAAATTAATAAAACTGGATTTAAATTTTTGAAACTATGTAAAATATTTGTTGTAAACTATGTAAATTTTTTGCAGATGATACACTACCAAAATAGTTTGCAGTCCTTAGTGAAAAACAATCTGTTCTACACCCGTGCTTAACGTGTTAACTGTTATATTAATTTCAGCTAAAACATACACTTTTACGCGATTAACCCCTTGCACTACGGCTTGTTTTGTAACTGCTTCCGCCATAATTCAGAATTTAATTGCTAAAATAAAAATTAATTAGTGATTCTTCATATATCGTATAATTTAACACAATATTAATATTACAGGAATAATATTATCGCATCGCGTTTCATTAATATTTTCAATTTGATAGGTTTTGCAAACCTGAATATTTCCTGTCCCGTTTTCCTCATCACGAGTGTCACTCGTTATTGTAGGGCAAAGGGTTAAAACGTTTCTCAGCCAACGGAGCAATAATCTGCATATCACGCAAGAAAATTCTTAGAACTGTCAGGGATTTGAACTCGAGCCCTTATCACTTTTCTCTCGATGCAAAAACCACTAGACATCCATCATCGAAATACTCCCACAAAAATATTAATTCATCTCCCAATATAGGTACACATCCCTCTGTGTATACAACTCCGGAAACAATCATCCAAAACAATACAAATATTCCATCTACCCCGTTAAAATATGCAAAACCGAAATCAATGATGGAATGGGAGTACCTTAAAAAAAATCGAAATATTCTTCCAGTGCATTTTCTCTTTGCATTGTGTCCCTACACGCAACATCGACAAAGTGCCAAAATCGGGGTTGGATATCGCGGGAAATCCGAAGTGAATGAAGAGAAGGAGCAACGATAGGAGCGTCGAAACGGTGACGGGAGAGGGTGAGATGGTGCAGCTGCAGCTGCAGATTCTGGTATCGCCGAGGAAATTAGGTTACTAGAGCATATATTGCTGTCTCGGCCACGCCGAATGCACACCTTTTCGACGTCGCCGCATAAAACACCACTGCAGCATCAAACATCACAACTTTGGACTGGTATTGCACGAGAGGTCACTGACTCTCGGTACGGCTGGGCTTACTGCCTCCTCGTTGTTTCGCATCCAGCTGCATCCGTCACTGCGTATGATCTGTTCGATCGCATTGCGCTCTCGGGGGTTCCTAAAGAAACACCGTTTCTCTTTCTCACTCGCGAGATTACTCCGTTCACCCTCGAGCACGATTTCTATGATTACAGTGGCGCGTTTCCTTTATCCTCGATATCGGTGCGAGGAAAATTGTTTCTCTCTCTCCTTTTTTATTTTAGAAAAAAGATCCTTACGATTTTACGAGTGTTCGTCTAATACCTAGGAAAGGACGTTTAACACGAATAAGATTTCGTGGCGATATTCGATCGACATGTTCGCGAATGCGTCACATTTGGTCCACGATGCGAGATGCAAGGTCGGAAGTTCTTTTCAAGGCGACAAGACTCGCGTCGGTCTGTTCGACGGGAAGGTTAATCGAGAGCTTTCGATCCCCGTCGGCGCCGTCGGGTGACATCGACGTCGGCTAATCTCTTTTCACTTTGAGTCCCGCTGGACTGCAATGGAGCGCAGAAGGTGGCTCGATATATCGCCGATACGAGGCCGTGTCGCTCGTTATTCCTACACGTGCCCGGCTGAGTGTGTGCAAGGTAAACAATGGCTTATCGACGGGACGCAGCAGCGCCAGGCGATTCGATAAGGCTCGCGAATCTATCGAAACTGTTTGGTGTTCTGTCTCGCTTGCTCCCTGAATTCTCGATAAGCCACTACAGTCGAGATACCGATTGGACGATTACACGGCAGAAATTCGAGCGATCGAAATGCATGGGGCTTGCAACGGGAGAAAATAAATGTCGATAGTGTTTGACCTCGTGTTTTTGGATGTCAACGACCCTCCCGGGAATTTAGTCTCCTGGTACTCAATTTTTATGAGATCGTGACAAATCACCCCCTTTGGCGAAAGGAAAGATTCTTGAGCGAATTGAACATGATTGTTTTTATTGAAATTGATAACGTATTCTATGACTGCAATGCTTTTTCAGAGATAACGCCAGGTATTGTTCCATGTCCTAGTTGAAATGCTAATTGCGTTAGTACTGCCACGTTAAACGACATCGAGGATTAAAACTGACTGTCAAACGAATTTCAATCCGAAAACTAAGTACGCTCGGGAAAATACACGATCTCAATGGGGTGGAATATTATTTCAATCTTAATGACTATCGATCCTTCCCGTATCACTTCAGACTCCGACGTAATTCCTCTTTTATCTACAATAGATTACAATTTCCAAGTGCCCTTGCGAAGTCGCTTATCAGTATGAATTTCCGCAAAACGTTCCATTCCTCTAACCCTCTACAGACATGGAATCAATCAAGAATCATTAAACGCAAAGAAATTATTTAAAAAAGAAACGAAAAAAATTGAATACACTAGTCTGAAGCAAGATCTCTGCCACGTTATCTATGCCGTCTCTGTCACCGCGCATACGTGAAACCAGTGCACCAAGTTTTGCTTAGAAAGCCATTTTATATTTGACAAAAATTTTGAAAAACACTGTACAAAATAACCCGAGAAAGATAAGAGAGAAATGTAAACGTAACGTGGTGAAATGGAACGAAAGAAAAGGCAGTTTGTCGGTGGTAGCATCCGGGCGGGGTACCCAGTGACCCCAGCTACGCTGCTACGTCGGTCGCCGGGTCACGCGGATACCCGGGTCGACGCATGGCGCTCGGTCAAGGCACTCCGCTCGAAAACATCATCCTGAGAGACGTGCAAACCGACAGACAAAAATATTCGCGACACGATGGAATCCCGAGTGGAACGAGGAAAATCGGCTGACCCAATTTCGCGTTGCACTCGTGTGCAGAAAATATCTTTGCGGTTCAGGACTGTAACCCAGGGACTCTCGTCCCGTGTCTTCATCCTGGCACGAGTGAGAATCACCATGAAACTTCCCAAATACACGGTATCCGGTTAAACGGGAGTTTAACTTCGGCGAGAACAAAGGTCAGAGTGGTTGCACGCTATTAAACTCACGTTGCACCGTACGTGGCTTGATATATCGATCATCCTCGACAATTCCGTGCTACCTACCCGACTCCGGCTATTGTCACTTGGAGAACGGGCAACGAGAGAAACGATGGTAGCGCGTGTTGAATATTGAAAAAATAAGCGGATCGTTACGAGAGAAAAACCCGAGCAGCTAGCGCACCTCAAGCACACCTTCCACTCTCCTCAAAATGGTACGCACGACGTTACGATCACGCCTCGGCTCTCACTTTTCCCCATTTTTCCCACCTTTCCCGTCCAACAGACCGCACGGTGCTCATCGCACGGAAGAACTTTGATCTCGATTCCCGAACGATCGACCTTCTCGCGATTTTTTTTCACCGGGAAACTCAACGTTACCGACTCGATCCTCGCGAGTATTCCCGCTTCTCTATCGAACGCGAGAAACACTTGGAACCAGCGAGCACGAGCGACTTTGTAGGTCGTAGAGTGAGGTTACGCGGCGCGTTGAGGTCGGCTGGTGACTGACTCTCCGGGCGTCGCGACGCCGACGCCACCTTTGCGCGCTCTCGCTCCCCCCTTCGACCGACCGCGACCCCCTCGATAGACCGAAACCCTACCACCCCCCCCTCTCTTCCTCTCCCCCCTTAAAATCCCCCACCTGCAGTTGCAAGCATCGTGGTTTATACCTGCCAGGTCTGTACACCTATCCGCGGACATGCACCTGCTGCGAACAGCCGAAGGTTGCTGACCGGCTACTACCCCTTCTCCAAGATATTCGATATTCCTTCCGGAATCGTTATGAGACGGTATCGAAGGTACCCTTAATGCTGTAAAAGGTCGCTCGAGTTTTTCCGTCTTTTAGCAGGGCCGTATTGCAGGGTGTGCAGTTTTTGTGCGAGTGCGGTACTGCAGCCTTTGGATGCATTTTTTTTTCGGGAACGTTTTTCCTCGGTTTTGTGAGGGATGATGTAAATAGTGCTTTGTAAGGAGAGACTTTTTTCCGGTATCGTTAAAAAGATGCAGGGTGTAGAGTATTATTTTTGTGTGAATTGATACGTTGCGGTGAGGGATGTATAGGTGCTGCGGAGCTTTTTTTGACTTGACCTTCGTGAAGTAGAAAGCAAAGGTATTCATTTTTGCTGAAATAGGCAGCAATTAAATTCTTGTAGGGTTACGTTTAGAAGAGACAAAAATTGAAGTAGTCGGAGTGTATTTCTTCCTTATTGCCAAATTAACTGCTGCAATCAATGCATTTACAAATCTGTAACATTTTGTGTAATTCTTTGCAAGAAATGTTACATTTATAAGCTATGTCCGCAGTATTTCTAATTGTAAGTTCACTCACGACACGGATTTTTAAATTACAGCCAGAAAGTATGAATTTTTAGTCAAAGCAGGGGAGAGGAACTATCGAGCGAGAATAATGCACAAGCCGTCTCGCAATTACAAAGGAGGTTCACTATCAATAGAAACGTTCCCATAAAACACCTTTGACGGGAACATATTGAGCCATAGGGTAGTAGGGTCACCGCGAAGACAGAAGTCGACAGGGTAAAGGGTGTGAGTGCACCCTGAGCGATCAAAGAATACCAGAGGGGCGATCTCGCACTTTCAAGGCGCCATTAAACTCTCAATTAGAAAAGCTGCAATTAAGAGCGACAAAGCCTACCCAAGGGCTCTCGGAGGAGGGAGAGAGAGACGAAGAGAAAGAGAGAGAGAGCGAGAAACGAGAGAGAAAGACGGAGAGAGACATCCTGACGGATGTCAGATATCCGAGGAATTAATTCCAACGGAAGGACACGCTTGTCATCCGCTGACGACGAAATTCGAGATAATAAAGGAGGAAAGATCTACGGAATCGTAACGAGCATTATACTCCCACTTTGTGCACAAGAATTCCGAAAATCTGCCAGCTTTACATTCCAGAGCTTTTGGTATCGTCGGTGCTTCTAATTAAGAAAGGACAATGAATTAATAATAATTTCTACCATCTCATTCGTATTGTTTCTATTTTTCAAAATCATTGTGTTGCGATGAATCTACGCTGGATTTTTTTATAACGAAACTCGTTCTACATCGCATCCTACAGGTAGAATTAGAGACGTGACGTTCGTTATTTGTCCGCGCGGTTGACATTAAAGAAAAAAATATAAATTTTAATTGCTGCCCTTTTCTTTTCTCTCTACGCACGTTTTCCGCGCGTTCGTGCGTTTCGGGGGATCGTTAAAAAACGAAGGGAGCGTTGTAGAAGAAACGTGCGAGGAGTATAATTGTCGCGGC
This sequence comes from Cerceris ruficornis, assembly GCA_963989415.1. Taxonomy (NCBI): domain Eukaryota; kingdom Metazoa; phylum Arthropoda; class Insecta; order Hymenoptera; family Crabronidae; genus Cerceris; species Cerceris ruficornis. The sequence continues at coordinate 10,852,102 of OZ022523.1, forward strand.
CGAACTTTCCACGCTGACGATCGAAGCGCGAATGTTATTTTCGACAGCTTAACTTCGCTGCGAATAATGAGAAACTGTCGATTGTCGATGCTCGTGATATACACGACACGACGCCAGAGAGTTCTATTATCTGTTATCAATTGTATTTGCAAGTTCGATAATTTCATTCGCTCGATGGACTAACGCAATGAATTTCGAACGATCCTCACTCGAAATTTATCTCGATATCTGTGGTTAGGTACTTCGATATATTTCTAACATTTTCATTTCAAAAATAAATATGCATCCATCGTGATACTTCACTGGACGTAATTACACTGATTTCCATTTTTAACATTATAGCCAGTACTAATTATTATAAATAGACTTCACGTAGGTAGATTACGCAAGAAAAAATATGATATAAAAAGATACAATTATAAATCGATCAAAAATAATTTAATTAATCTATTGCCACGTATATTTACATCTTCTTTTTTCAATGCGTAGTCAATTTGTATGAAATCTAGTATACAGTAATTAGCACGATTCACAATAAAATAAATTAATATCAATGCGAGCGCATCCAGAGATATCGTTCTTTTAAATTGCAGCAATCGCTAAACTGCTCCAGTCAATCTTTTCCCAACACTTCACGTATAAATCTCTACAACCACCAATCAAAGTTCTATCATCCAAGACAAATGCGACGGATTCAAGTTCCACAAACACAATTATTACTTCGTAACAGTTTCATGCTAATACGATTAGTCATGATATCTATCGTTACAATTCTACGACCGACCGTGACGCTTCACGGAACAATCTGCGGAAAATTGAAATTAGAAACTCACTAACACCGTCCTGATAAACGATTCTCAGGCTAATCTGACGATTCGCCGTATTTTAACGCTGCTCTTTTCACCCGGCGTATGTGGGTTTATGCTTTTTTCTCCACGATCATCGGAGCGTGAATAAAATCAGGTTTCCACGAGATAACACACACAACAGAATGCATACTGCAAACCGTTACATGCATCTCTGCCGGCTCGCATGTGCATTCTTACCGATAGTTTGTAAGGCATTACACGTGAAAACGATAGAAGCTGGTAGAGTAAAAGAGATAAGTGACGACAAAACGCGCCGTGCGACTTTTCTGTGCGTGGAGAGAAGATAATATCTGTCAATGCCAGTGGAAAATTAAGTCGATTTAGGTCGCACGTTCTACTACCCTAGAAACGCTCGAACGTACTCTATTATGTGGCTCTGCGTTTTAAAAAAAAATGTGTCGAGTCCGTAAAATATGTTACACCTTTGTAATCTGCATTTATATCGGAGTAATAATTATTTGGGATACTTTTGAGAAATATTAATACAATGATTTATGAAAAAGAAAGTAATTTATGGGGGATAAAGTTGTTGGGGTACTTGGAAAAATTGTTAATGAGGGTATGGATTGTAGAATTGATATTAAACCATTCGCTGCCAAGCCTAAATTATATGAAATTATTCCCATTTCCATGCTTAATTTAAATTTGTAAAAGATTATTCTCTAAATAATAATTGAAGTATAATTTTTGAAATCAATTTTGTTTGTAGTATTTTCTTCAAGTTTTTTACATTTGAATATTTATGTTTGTGGCCGCAAAAGATTTGCTAATTCAAAAGCCTGCATGTTATAACATATTGAAAGAAGGACGAGTGTACTCGTCCTTGGCAGCGAATTGCTTGAAATAGAAGTTAATTTGATTTAGGAAGGAAAATGCTTGGATGTGTGACGAGATAGCGTTAAATTTTTGCACTTGGGGTTTAGCAATTACAAGGAGAAGCTTTTTACTATTATAACCGAATGTATATGTTAAAACTGTATTAAAGTAGAAAGTTATAAGCATCTATGAAAATTGACAAATTCAACAAATTATGTACAAGCTCAAAGGCCAACGACGAAGAATTTATAACGTTTCGAAAGCGCTAAAATTTAACGATCAATTTCATCAAATGTCTGATATAATATTAATTACACGAGCCTGCTTCCTTAACACGTCATGCAACATAGTTGCAGTTACGTGCTACGATGTTAACTAACGCCAAGAATTTATCGATTGAAGGAAGTTGTACCATAAGCGCTTTTAAATATAAAAATAAAGTCTTTCTATTCTTATCTACGCGGCGTTATTCTCCGGCAATTTGTCCAATTTCTCACGCCCTATTTCTCTAGAAATTGCGTCACATCCGATGTGTCAAGAGAAATTTCCCGGATACTCGATAAGCGTCGAAAAGAAAATTTCCTCGCATCTTTTTTTCGACTTTACGTGGGAGAAATTTTCACCGGACTTGCAATTTTAAAAGCCAATATTTACGATCGGATGACATCGCTGATACTTTACGAGCTCGAATTGCGTCTTAAAAGAGTAAGAGAAATTGACGATTCTATTATCCGCGAGAAGATTTGAATACATTCTTTCGAGAATATAATTCGCGAACGCATTTGTAGTCCATTGACGAACAGGAAATGGGAGACCGATTTAGGATTCTCATATCGATTTCCAATTTGTCGACTGTGCTGCAAAGTGCAAACCACTAAAGTTATCGTCGATGGTGAGGTCTGCTCGATGTAGACGCGATTAACGGAAAAAGGAGGAAGAGCAAATCAACGGAGGCTCTCTCAGACGTTGTTCGCCGCGAGAACGTTTAGTGCAACGAACTTCTGCAACGATCGCGAGTGCATTGACGGTTCACAATTATTGAAATACGAATTGCTCCTAAGGAGCGCTTATCGCGTACTCTTCTTGCGTGGATCAATATCTGTACTGTTGCCACGGGAAAATGATTATTTAAGTGCATGAACGACATTAATGTTGATTATTTGTGAATTTAACACGTTTCACTAATTTCATCATTTTTACTGGAGTGAAACTTTTTCTATTAAAACCACATTCTTACGAAGCAGAAACCATAAAGAGGCAAATAAACATATAGAGAGCAGGTCTTTGCCTTTTTAACATTAGATTTACGGGCCTGAAATCTGTTAAATTGCAATATATTAAATAAGGACTTTGAAAAAATAGGAATCAAGCGGCAAAGATGGTAATTCGTTAAGTCATTATCCTATTATAAAATACACGTGAAATATCTACTGTACAGCGTCTCTGTAAATTTGAGAAATGTTTATAAGATAAGTAGGAACCCGTCAATTTGACGGCTTCCGTAAATCTAGTGTTAAGGTCAATTTTTAAATATTGAATGCATTAGAAAATTATATATGAAATTATACAGATAATTACATATTATTTACAATTAAATTATATATAATTATATATTAAATTTGATTGAATTCAATACCGCCGGTCATCCGTTAATCCCGTGGCGTTCAACGTTTTAATAACCGGTATTAAAAATTGCTTCTATTCTATGCAAAGCGAATATTTCTACAATTTGTAAAAATAGAGGAAAATTGTACGTAGTATATTTTTGTAAAATATATTATTTGAATAAAGCATCTCTACGAACAGCCGCGATGTATATAATGAATTTGATTTAATAGAGCATTATCATACCAACCAAATGTAAGATTTCCTAATGTAACAACTGTAAGTATTCTCGAAGCTATCAGCAAACGCAAAAGCTGGGAATCATGCCCGACATATCCACAAATCCCAACGATTCTCCAAATTACTCAAACTAGCTCCTCAAACTGATCTCGAAACGACTCCATATTTTCCAACTACTCCAGAAACTTAATTCATCATTTTCGCATAATAGATCCGCATATAACATTCATCCTTAAAATACGACAGCCAATAGATCCACACTCCATCTATATTCACCTCAAGTCTTAATTCAACATCGTGGAAATTTACTTCGCCCTTCAAATATCCACCTTCTTACCTCCATCCTTCGATAACCGCTATAAAATCATATAAATAGATTCGCGTAATTCCTAAATCTCCGAAATATCTGTAACGTTCTATCTCACAATCGCCATTAACCCTTTGAGGACGACGAACGCATATATGCGGCCTGAGAAAAAATCTGATTATAGTTTATCGGTGCATGTATACACGGTTAGAGTTGAAAAATTGAAATACAACCGTTGAAATATGATTACACAAATAGTAATTTATAACTTCTATACATCAACACTCTGACTTTCTCATAAAAAGGGAGTTTCTGAACGCCAAATAAATGATTATCTCTCAATATGCAAAAAAGTCTCCGTCCGCAAATGGTTCACACTAAATCTACCGGCTTTAGATCTGTTATATTGAAATACACGAAATAAGTACTTTGGAAAAAGAGATTTGAAGAGGTGAAAAAGATGATCAGCTAAGTAATTTTTGTTTTATACAATAGACCTAAAATATTTACTGAATGGCTGCCCAATTAATTTGGGGAATTTTTAGAAAAAATCAGAAAGCGGTCATTTGACCGCCCATGGTAGGTTTAGTGTTAAAACGTAGCCCGTTTCTTATCGATCGTACCATTTCTCGAAAGCGGTGCAGCAGGTGTCGTTGTCATCCTGCGCGATTATAGTTCAACGGGGAAACAAAGTACCCGCTGGTTGCCTATGGAAGAAGGCACTCTCGTTGTCAGGTAGAGGAATTCGGGTCACCAAGTGTCAGGTGAGCACAGAGGTACTCGTGGAGGGTTTACGGAAGGTAACGTGGAGCTGCAAGGACATCGACGGCCCTCGTGGTCAGGAGTTGCGGTCAGGAAGGTTGTCGTCCACGTCTGCGGCGTCGGTGTTCTGCGGTTAGTCCTCTTGGATAATCAGCCGGTAGTCGAAAATTCATGAAGTCTGTCCTTAGTTACCTTGGAAATTTAACTGCCATGGTTCTATCGTAGAAGAACCGTAGAAACGGTAGATTCGACAATGGGTAAAACTGAAATTACCGGGTATCTTTCTTCCTCTACGTTATTGAATATGCAAATTTTAATTTCAAGCGTTCTAGACGGCATAGGCGGTCCTTTGAAGAGTTACGATTCCATTAATTCGAAAAATCTCTATAGTTTCGTGGGCCACGGGTTAAAACAGGGACAGAAGTGGATTGTTAATGTAAAAGTTTCGCGTCAGCGAATCGAAGAGCTATTGAAACCTGTTGTCTGTATGCATCGTATGAGAGGGCTATCGAGAAAACCGATATTTTCGCCCGAAAATAAAAGTGAGAAAGCCGAACGACCGGGAGCGTTACGAAGAACGATGGCGGTCGGTGTAAAGAGGATAAGAGAAATAGGATGTTGGATGTTGCTTGCAGTTATTTAACCGAGAGATTCCGATGGAAAAATTACGAGGGAAAGGAGAAGGCCCGTGGTTTGCGTTAGGAATGATACATTCCCGACATTTTTCATTTGGCCCGCCTTATTTCACTCCGACAGGATTTCTCTGCTTCACCGAGAGAAAATATATACGTACGTCGAGTTCCAGCCTCGGGGGACAAATGACAACCCTCGAATCTTAACCCCTTAGCTGTCACGTGTTTTAACTAAAGAGTATTTCCTGTGTATGTAATACCCTCTTACATCATTTCACGTGGATCAACTGGACGATTTTTATCGTAATCGTTACTTTACACGGGACAAAGTCCTCATTAACCCTTTGCCCTACAACGAGTGGCACTCGTGATGCGTTTGATGGAACAGGAAATTTTGAAGCTTGTCAAAAATTATCAAATTAAAAATATCAGTGGAAAACGACACGACAATATTATTTCTATGTTATTAATATTGCGTTAGATTCTAAAATATATCAGGAATCACTAACATATTTTTATTTTAGCAATTTAATTTTCAAGTGTAGCGGGAGCAGTCGGACAATCGGAAAACGGCCGAAAAAATTAGAAGTTTCATCGAGTGTTGCCAAGTTATATTTGTTACAATAACTTATTCCTTTTTATATCGTATTTTAAATATATTAATCGTAGAATAGAAGCAATGTACCGTTAATCTACTAACTATGCACCACCCATAACTGATTCCGGAAAATGTGTGCGGATGATGAATGTTCGAAAGTAGAGGGACATAGAAAAAAAAAACATTAAAAATTGTAATTTAAAATATTTCTTCATCAGCATACATAAATAAGATAATGAGGAGTGTTTAAGCGCTTTCATGTGGTTTCTTTGTAAACTTGCGATTCTCTAACCTCTAATAGGCAATGTGTGAGTGAGCGCGAGTTACAACGCACAGTGGGAGCGACTGCATCGAAACGAACAATTTTTGCAACATCGACAAAAATCATTAAAAAATTAAATTTAATTTTTAAAAATATGCAAAACAGCGAATTGTGCCAAAGTAGAATGTGCGAAAGTCAAGGGCCGCCTGTGTGCTCCCTCAAAAATCAGGAAAAAGACTTATCAGAGCGCATGCCCGTAAAAGCCGAATACCCACACACGTCGCCAAAAAACGTCGACGAACGTTGGCGGGGGCGTAAATATACGGCTTTGACAGCTGAAGGGTCAACGAAGAATCATCGTCCACTGTGGTCATCGCCGCGAAGAGACAAAGGAGGGCCAGGTTGCCCGTACTATTCCGTTTCCCTGAAATTTCTGAAGTGAACATTTCCGAGGGGTTTCACGAGACACACACACAGGGGGGCCTTGAAAGGGTTCCACGTCACGTGCGCAAAGTCATAACCTTCTAGAATTACGCCGAAGCACCACGCTGGCTTGCGGTACGTCGACCTCGTGCCAGCAGTTTGCTGCCGTTCTAAACTGCACGACAAATTCCGTGGAATTGCAGGCGTTAGTGCTCGAATTGCGATTCCACGACCGTCGCGGGTACTTCGTTGACGGTACGCCATTTCGTCCGCGTAATTGTTTAACGCTTTGAGTGCCGATCGTAGATACGATTTATTCCTGCCGTTTGAGAGCGCTTTCTTCCTCGCTTTCCAGGGGAAACGGAATCGAGGTGTTACCGTTGAAAGGTGGAGATGGGAGATTGATAGATGAAACGGTTTTTTATTCGTTGTAATTGACACATGGATGTTTGAGCGGAAGAAACGTGCGGATGCACTGTGCTCGAGAAACCGACGGTCATTGTGTATCGGGAAATGAAATTCGAACGGAGAGGTCGTTTTCTGGAGTGTCATGGGACTTAATTGAAACGTAGGATATCTACTTTTACCTTTGATTGGTAGAAATTCTATAATAAGAGATTTAATTCTTTGCAATTTCAGATTGTGCTGTATCAACCGTGGCCTTTTATCGGTGCATTCTGGAGACGACTTCGACTTGCAGATTTAACGATGATTCAGCAAAGTATAAAAAAGTACTGCTTAAAAGGTAAGAGTTAAAAAATGTTCTCTATTGAAAAGTCTTAAGAAAGAGTACACTCCAACTGAAGTAATTCCCCGGAAGATGATGAAAGTCGAAAGATAAACGTAAAGATTCTCGTACAATTAATCGTAATAAAACGTTTCGTTTCGTCCAGCTAAATTGCCCGACTGGATTCCTCCTTTTCCAAAGTTAATGTAACAATCTTGCCCCATTTCCATCGATAATCCCCGGAGGTGTTTCAAAGAGACTCGCGAAATAAAACCCGACAGAAAGTTCTTACGTCTCCAGCAGAAAATTCGGTTTGTTTCGGCGAAGTTTATCGCGACTCGGAGGGAAAGCTACGTCGGAGAACTGGCACCGGGGAAACCGGAAACTGGTGAAACAATGTTCAACTTTTAAACAAGTACGCGCGATCCAGGTAAAAGCATTCCGGATTGAAGAATCTTAATCCCTCGTAGTTCCATGCAAGCTCGGGGACGATCCCTTCGTTTCTCCGTTCCAAGGACATTTCGGCGATCTTGCGGCTAACTGGGACAAGAATCTACGATGCAATCGGATGCAGAGTGAAATGAGAAATACCGGGAGGCACCAGCAAGTTTCGCGCTTTTTTATTTTTTTTTAGGGAAAGAAGAAGAAAGTTCGCGGTAACGAGCGAGAGAACGTCTGGCTGGATGGGGCCGACGTTGTATTTTCTATTGAGGGAAACGCTGAAATACGTGAACTAAGAAGTAACCACGTACTGTGAGAGAGAAAGAGGGGAAAAAATGAGAGGAAGAAAGTATAAAAAAAATACAGTGGGTATTCACCTGGCCAAACCTTTTAAAAATGCATCTGAAACTTTTCTGCCACGGCTTTCCCGAGGCACGTGAAAGGATCGGGAGAAAGAGTTATTCAGATCTAAACTGCTAAACAAATATGAATAATTATGATTTGTATGAAATATATGTACGGCGAGACTTTGAATAACGTCTAGGGTACGGACTTGGAATTTAGAGCAGCGACTGAAACATGAGATTCAGTGGAGAGAACTGGAAAATGATTCTGAAATTATTTTTAAAGATCCTTTATATACACTTATTGTTGCCAACAGGTGTCACACGATACTTTTGCAAATAATTATTGAGAATAAGAATTCTATAAGTTACAAGTCAATTGAAGAAAAGTGATTGAGCTAAGAAAATAATCTCCAATTATAATTTGCAACGGTGTCTTTCAGTAACGTTGATAAGTGATAAAATATACTAGTGGTAAGTGATAAAATTACATATTGTACTTGGTAACTGAATCGCTGATAATTGCACATTTAAATAAAAATTCCAGAATACAGAAATTTAAAAAATTCTTAACACTAGAACTACCAAACCAGTAAAAATGTATGGTACACAATTTTTTCCAAAAATTCTCCAAGTTTATAGAAGAGTCTTAGAATAAATATCCTACGACCATCTTAAAAAACGTAAATCACCGAATCGATTATCTTTTCCGTCTCTTGATTCCTCCTTTTTTAAAGTAGGTATTTAATATTTTGAAATATGATAAATTTATCGCCGGTAGTTCTAGTGTTAAGTACAAAGGAAATTTTCAATTCAAAATTTTTAGGATACAATTCTCAAAGAAAATCGACTCGCGAGAAATATTCTTACTTCAAGTTTAACCGTACTTTCGTCTTAACAACCGCTGTCTAAATAATATCGCAAAGGTTAGAGAGTTAAAGCACTTTTTCTGCGCTGCATTCGATCGATCCTATCGGTATCCACGTTCCATTGGATTTGTTTGTTTCCATAAATCGTGCACCGCGAAACAATACGTTCCCACGCACGATTCTTTCCCCGGTAACGTTTCGTGGAATTTGCAGCGATTTGCAGGAACGCGATAGTCGATAAAACCGTTGAACAAACCGCGACACGAAACCGTGAAAAGCGGGGTTGAAATCCGCCCGGTGATGTTCGTACCGTAAACTAAAAGTGATGTAAAAACGTGTGTAAGATATTCGCTGAGAGTTTGAATGCATGTCAGGAGTAGGTGAAAGCACATTGGATGAAGAAAGTTTTTCTCCCTTCGGTGAATAACGTCGGAACTTTGAATTAGGGCAGGGCATTAAGCGAACGTTTTGGTCAGACGGAGATTCATTTCTGTACAGTGAAATAATGTAATTTTCATCAAAAGACTTTTAATTTTCTCGTACTAATTATTCCCGAATAATAATAATTTTTGCGCTATAAATCCATGCATTTAAAAATAAAATATTCGATTTAATATTTTAGCAAAGTTTGAATTAATAAAAGAAATACTTGAAAATGAGAGAATTGATATTTTTAGGATAATTGTGAAATATCAGTGTTGAAATTGATAAAAAGAATTAAAATTGGTTTGAATACTTTCTTTTAATATCGTCGATTAATTTACATCACTTTAAACGAAGGAAACAAGATTAATGGGAACTTGTCTTGCAGCGAGAAATTCAAGCCTGTAAATTCACTCCAAGCGAATTTTCATTTCCGCGGCATTTGCGAAAGTACAACATTAAAAGGGTTAAATTGCCATCGACGTCGAGTCAATCCGTTGACGTTATCGCGGCGATTCAATTTTATCTTCAAAACCGCCCGTGCTTTACGTTAATGGATCCTGAAAGACGTGCAATTCACCGAATTCAACGTTCCAGTTTCAGCCTTTTGTATCATCGTATCTTTTTCCAACCCATTTTTTTAATAATGCATACCACCGTTTTCTGCACTCGTTGCTTACAAAAGCGGCACAAATGAAATCGATGCCACGGAATGGTGAAACGTGACAATCAAAATCAAACATCGTGTCTGTCTGCCTGCGAGCTGTAATTTTTTGTGTATTCTTATTCTCTGCGAGGTATTTTTTGCGGGAAATAACTCCGTTAAATTAACTACGAAAATTCTGCACGTGACTGAACAACAGCTACGAAATAACTTGAAGATGCCAAAGTAACTTGGTTGGTGCAAGGAAACCCATAAAATTTGAAGTTGGAGAAACGCAGCCACGGAGTTCTAGGTCAGGAAGTTGAACTAAATAAATACCGAACACGAAGGACGATCTATCAATGTTGTTTCACCCAGTTAATTAATGTTTGTCCGTTGCAACAAAGATAATCTCGTATCCGAAAATAAACGATAGCTTCGGAATTCACGAGACCCTTTCGAAAATAATTCTGAAGTTTCATTGGTAGGATACAGTTAATTATTCTGTGATACAAGATTCTAAAATCGCACTGAAGATGATGGAAAAAATTGGGGCAAACCACCTATAACGAAAATTCTACGTAGTGTGACTTTACACGTTGAATGCCACCCGTATTTCGCTAGGTTCATCATTTCCATCGAACCGAAACTGTTTCTATTAAAATCACATCGTTATAGAATAGAAATGTTAAAAGTAAGAATAGTTATGTACTCAGTAATACTTCGCTTTTCTAACTGCAATATTTTAATATTGAATATATTAGCATATCCGTGATTATCGTAATTTAAAAATGATGAGAAATTTCATCGAATTGAACGGTGCCGGTCACCGGTGCCCTCATGGCATTCAACGTGTTAAAAGCTCCAGCAATCAGCTAATAGAACAAATTTTTTCAACTTTTATTGCAAACAATTCCGACGTAACAGAGCGGAAAAATTGCGACAGTCCTCACATAAAAATACTTTCACACACCGCACCCTTAATACATTTGGACAGCCCTCATACATCACACACTCGTTGTTTAATGCGGGTTTTATCCAACACGATGCAGAAATTGTAACAGACCGCCTATAAAAATTGTTCTACACCCCACAACTTATTACATTTGAACAATCTTCGCCTGGCACGATTTTTCCAATTTGTATTTAACACTAGAACTACCGGCGTTAAATCTACCATATTTAAAAATATTAAATAAGTATTTTGAAAAAAGGGGAATTAAGAGGTGGAAAACTTGATCGATTCGGCAATTTATGTTTTATAAGATGGACGTGGAATATCTATTCTGTGACTCTCATATAAATTTGGAGAATTTTTGGAAAAAATTGTGTACCAGTCATTTTGACTGGTATGGTAAATCTAGTGTTAATACGGTTTCGACAGAGTGTTAAGAGTTTAACTACGCAAAGCCCCTTACTATAACCTTCCGCCAAAAAGTATCGCAGAACCAACAATTTCACTTATCCATCCCCATAAAATAATTGCACCCCCAAATCCCAGACCTTTCAACTCGGTTCACCGACCCCGAATCACGATAAACCCGGGAATGCCTCGAGCGAGCGTAACTCAGGTATATTTTTATTAATTCACATGCCCGTCGCAACCCCGTGAGACTCGCCGGCATGATGAGCTACGACCTAAGAAGTCACCCCCGTCAGGATTTATTTTCCCTCCTGGTTTGGTTACATTATTGATTTACTTAATGCAACCGCGACAATACAATCCCTTCCAAGATCTCACAATCTGCGCGTTAAAATCCAATCCACCTTAACCATCTAAAAGCGAACGAATCAACATAAGAAAAAGTCTCCCCGTGGACTGTCCCAAAAAGATTCACCCCCGGAATCGAATTAACCGAAGGTGGATTAATGTGCAATTAAACGCTGAAGCGAATGAAGAAGGTACTACAAAAAAAACCTTAGGGTGTGCCTCTGAAAGCGGGGTAATTATTTCAATTATTCACGGCAACTTACGTCCCGCAACGAACGGGTCAAAAGGGGTGGAAGGAAGTTTCTCGTGCTCGCACGAGCGATCAAATAAATTCCAGGAGGCTCGTGTCGTTGCTGAATTTCGTCGTCAACGTTGGCATAGGGCTTCACGACGGCCCTGCGTCAATATCGACCGGCAACTCCGCCGTTTCCCTCGTACCCTCTCCGTCCTCTCTCTTTCCTCGTTTCTCTCTCCTAACACCCTGTCTTTCTCTCTCTCTTTCACCCTTCCACCCCCTACGTGGGCCTATGCTGGTACGTCTGTGCTCGCAGGCTGCAGGCGAATGTATATTCCGCGAGTTCGCGTACCTAGGTAACGTGCCTGGGTTAGGTCTCGGTTAGGTAGCACAGAAAACGAGAGGAAACCATCGGCTTGCTGAAATATGCACCGAGTCGCGGCAGACGCCACGAGAAAATGCTCGTACGAGCATCGGCTGGACTTTCGGTTCATTGAATTTTCTTCCACGTTATTCCCGTCGTGAAACGGATCGGCGGTTTCACGTTGATTCGCTGTGAAATTCGAACGAATGGTCCTTAGCTGCGGGTGAAGTAGTTGCAGAGTGATGTTAATCGTTGGATGGAAAGTATTATGTGAGGGTAGAGATTTAAGGGATGAGTCGAATTGGGGAGGCGCGAGGAATTGATTTACGGGTGGGTTTCTCGCGGATTTGATTTTCGTAGGGGATACAAGATGTTTGCGAAGTGGAGAAGATATTTTTGTAGTAATGATTATTATTGTGGAAAAGGGAATTGTAGAATTGTATGATTGAACAAAAATTAAGAGTTGCACGGTAATTGTGAGAAATTGAATTAGCGTTAAGGTAGATCCGGGTATTTGAAATGCCGTAAATACCGCAATTATATCGATAAATAGAATCGTGGTAGATATGTTTGTTAAGTGTACGTCAATTATCGTAACTTCAAAGTTGAGATAAATGAATCTGAAAAAACGACGTTATCAGAGTTCAGATAGCAAAGTTACTCGTACCTTCCGTTCTGATAATATTCTCTCGTAATTCTATCTCAATCTAGAATCGTGTCAAGAGATTTAATTGACACGTTGCAATCAGCACCGCAGATCGAAATGAACCATTTACAGAAATATCCACGGAATTTCGAGACTCGCGCGAAAAACAAGGAACATCTATTTCGGTGTACATAATAAATTCCACGTGTTTCTGCGCACACTTAGCGGTTGCTTAAATCGGACCACCCTAAATCCGTCCCCTCTGCCTAACTAAATCCAAATAATCTCCTTAACCCCTCGCTATCAGCAACATCGTTTAAATCATGCCGCATTACCGTTGACCCTGATACTTTCTGGTGCGAAAATGTCCGTTTCCCACATTCCAAACGCGTTACAGCATTCCAAGGTGGGAATTACGGTTGAAAAGAGTATCTAAAATATCATCAGACTCGATAGCTCGACAGAAATGTCTATATTCATGAATTTTATCGAATAACTATGAATTGAAAATAGAATCACGACCGTAACGTTGGTTTATAGGTTTACGACATTTATACGATCTTCGACACGTTGTCCGGTGAGTAAAATTTGTCCGATCCTTTTTTGTGATCGTAAAACAGAGGAATTGGTAGAATTCGAACATCAAGGGTACGAATTGGAAATAGATTTGGTTGTACAGGGTCTTTCAAATTGCGCGGTTCTTTTAAATCTTTAATAAAACAGACAATTTGTTCTGACACCCTTGGATTATTTTCTTTGGGGTTACGTGAAAAGTCAAGACTATAAAAACAATCCACAATCGATTCCTGAACTCAAGGATGAAATTATTCGTGTCATTGGTGAGATAGAACCACAATTATGCGCTACACGTCATTGAAAATTTTAACAAAAGAGTGGACATCTGTGGAGATGCAAGAGGTGGTCATTTGGCAGATATTGTTTTTCGTACATAAATGGCATAACTGATAAAACTTGTCAATAAAAAGTAATTAGAAATCAAAGCAAAATGTGTTTTATTAAAGATTTAAAAAAACCGCGCAAATTGAAAGACCCGATAGATAGGAAAAAGGGTGTCATGAAGGTAGAACATTTTCTATTTTCCATAAGAATCCTAGAATTTTGATATTTTTTACTATTATTGATGCGTTCAAAATGTCTTCATTGACGGTCAGCAAACGTATTTCCTATCAGAGGAATAACCTTTACAATACCTCTAATAACGTCATCGCAAACGTACATAAAGCAGATGATTCCTTTCATAAGAACTCCCCTTTACACGATGCCTTCCGCAAGTTTCTCTATATCGTAACACACAGGGTTACGTAACCGAACGTGTCGATTGATAATTAACGAAAGTCTGTAAGCCATAATTACATTACCGTACACCGCCGCGCTACGTCGTTCTACACGCCGTAGGAACAAATGACGAGGCATCATTTTCGCGAACCATTCACATCTGCATTTTGTTCGCAGAAGGAAAATAAGGGGGAGGGGTGGAACAAAGAGGAGTAAACAGAGGAGGGAAAACAGAGGAAAAAGAGAAAGAATGATAGAGAAAGGAACGGCTGGTAGGCTCCTCAACTCGCGATGTACGCAGAGGCGTATCGATCGTCGTTGGCTCCCATGGTTCTTGCCACGAGACAGACGAGGAACATACACTAACCCACCCCGTGCGTCTGCACGACGTTTCATCCTCTGTTTGCACCCTTTTCGTCCACAGCCTCCATCACAGCCGCTTAATCCGCCCTCCCCCACCTTCCCCGTTCGGTCTTTCAGCATTTAGCTACGGAGCAAATCCGAAAAAATCTGCTAGAAAGCTCGGAATGGGTGGTGAACTTCTTTTGTGAGAATATTAACCCCTCGGATGTGGGGGGATTTAATTAACAGTTTAATTTGTAAAACATTCTGGCTAAATTCGATGCTGCTTTAGCGATGCAACTGGTGCTGATAGTAAAAAGAGTCCGAAGTATTAGAAATATCGTTGCAGATTGGAGTTGAAGTCTGACGATTATTGTAGGGTGGAAATATCTACTTTTCCTGGTAAAAATGTGCTTGTCATATTTCTTTGTCCTGGTGATCGCGGAAAATCTAATCATGATAGCACTCTTTTTTAAGTATGCGTTGAAAGCTAAGGACCCGAGGAATTCGTAGATGAAAGGCACATTAAAACCGACCCAGAATCAAGCGAAATATAATTCTCCAAAGTATGCATACGGCTGGCCTGTGATGAGAATCACTGCTGGTACCTTCTGTCTTGCGAAGTTATTTCACTTTCTTGATCGAAAATAACTGCTGTTGCAACTTCTTCTTGTCGCTTCTCCAAGAAAAATTTCTACTTTCTTGCCTTCAGTTATTACATTTTCTCCTGAATATTGACTATTTAAGATGAATCGGAGCAAGTTCATAACAAATGGGGCATTCTCGGCATCATTTTCACTTCGAGCTATGTTTAACCCCTTGCCCTACAATAGCGAGTGACATTCGTGATGCGATAAATGAAAGAGAAAATTTTAAAGTTATCAAGAAACTATCCAATTAAAAATATCAGTGGAACACAAGACAATCAGAATATTTCCACACTAATAGTGTCACATTAAATTGTACGAGATATCAGGAATCACTGATAAACATTTATTTTCTTAACCTTTTGCGGATGGAGATTTTTTTGACTCTTAAGATATAATTATTTATTTGTCGATTAAAAACCACCTTTTTATCAGAAAATCACTGTATTAATGTATAGAAGTTATAAATTACTACTTGCGTAATGATATTTCACCGGTTATATTTCAATTTTTCAAAACTAACCATGAATACATGCACCGATAATCTACAATCAGATTTTTTCTCAGACCGCACATATGCGTCCGTCGTCCTCAAAGGGTGAATTTAATTCTGAAGTATTGTGCATGCAATTACAAATGAAATCGTAGGGCAAGAAGTTAAACACAAGTTTCACCCCGTCACGATTTCACTCTAAAATCATGTCGATGATGCGCTAACGCGGCAACGATGACTCGTTCCTTCGAAAGATGCACTGCCCTAGAATTTACACCCTGAAAGAGTGCATCGCGGTGCTACAATATTTTCTACAAAAGACCTCGAGTAGAATAGGGCTCCTTAGCCGGATCTCTCCACGAATTAATGACCTGACATTCAGCCGGTCGATCTTAACTACTTCCTAACGGCAACCGTTCTGCCACTGACGAGAAGAATCTCACCATGCTGGGCTTCATCGATTTTGATAAGACTCTTCGAGATCAGCGAGTGATTTAAGACACGGATAACGGTATATTCCATCGTGAGATCGCCACATCGGTGGGCAATTGTGAACGAATGAAATATATCGTTCATCGGGTCTGGCAATCACTCCATGGTCCTGTGAAGTCTCTTCCGAATCGATGAGGTTGAGCTCACTTGTATAATAGATGGAATTATTATTTGAATCTAACGCTCGAGATTAGATTGTATCATCTGTTCCTTGCGATTAGGTAATCCCATTATGCTAGGAATAAAACACGGCTGGATGGAACCTTGAAATAGTTAATGGAGAGTTAAACTTGCTACCAATTCTCTGGTGGTGTACGTGCATCATAGATCTGTTGATGCGAAGCTACGGTGAATATGAACTTAACACTAGATTTACGGAAGCCGTCAAATTGACGGGTTCCTACTTGTTTTATAAACATTTCTCAAATTTACAGAGAAGATGTACAGTAAATATTTCACGTGTATTTTATAATACAATAATTACTTAACGAATTACCATCTTTGGCGCTTGATCCCTCTTTTTCCAAAGTCCTTATTTAATATATTGCAAAACAACAGATTTCACGCCGGTAAATCTAGTGTTAAAGGCTTGAATTCTAAAATAGTGAATTTGAAATCTCCGTCACATTTGTGATTTTTCCCCCAATTATTATCATGTATTATTCAAGATGCTTCCAAGAGTTTTCTCTTGACATATAATTCTGGATGACGTTCTTGAGCGATTTCTAAATGCAAAATGAACGAAAATGAAATACATGAAAACCAACTCTCAATGATACGCAGAAATATACTTATAAGCTGCGGCAGGTAATCAAATATTGCAACGAAGCCATTGAAAGATGCAGTATAGGAAAAGGAGTCGGTATTTCCACAAAATTATCAATTGTACTCGTATCGCTATTCTGCGGCGGGTAACGTGGAAATCGGGGGTCGAAAGTAGTCGAATACGGCTTGTAATATCGCGTTACACGCGTCTGGATAATAACGTGATTTTACGGCTTCGGTTTAAACCAAGGAGGAAACCCGATAAACTTGCCCGAGGCAATGGGAGAAATGCATACGCGGCACAAAAAAAGGGGGGAGAATCGTCTGGCAAGGGTTGTTTGTTTCCCGATAGAGTTTTGCGAATTGTAAATATCACGTGCAATCGGCTCTGTAAAATAAATTTTTATCCGGATAAAAAGTTGGACGGGAGAGCGAAATAGAAAAATATATCGTTTCCAATGTAGACGGACAAAAGTAACATGGAGGATTAACGATTGAAATATCATCGTTGGACAACTGTTATGCGAGCGTAACGCCATGAATCTTCGATACGTGGGTTAACTTGAGACGAAAGGGGTTGGTCGAATGGCCGGGCGGAAATTCCATCAGAAATTTAAGCGGTCGTCACATAGCACGACATACCAAGATTGTACTTGGTAGCCCATTAATGCTGCCTGTAGAACGTGATTTCCGGTAATTAGGACACCGTCTATATTCGCGCCCTTGTTCGTGTTAGATACTGAGATGACGGTGCTATAATTGCATCGTATATCTTCTCTTTAAGTGCCTCCGAACTCCTCTCTCGTAGCTAAATATCATCCAACTAAGTTTCACTATTTTACCCCACATCAATTCCCTCCTTTCTGACAATAAATCTCTGCAACTCCGCGGGAGCCTCTTAACGAGCATTATTAATTAAAAACCCACCAAAATCTCTCTCCTATCGAACTTCTAAAACCCCAGGAACATCGTTCTAAGCGACATCTCCTCGATTACAACCAATTCCATTGACACACCTCCCGCAGTCAATTTCCATCATGTATTCTCGAATTATCTCCCCATAAAATCTGAAAAGCCATTCGGTAATTCCAACGAGAGCACCGAGCTTCGTGTAATATCCAGAGATAAACGAGATCACACTGACCTTAAATCTAACTAGATTATCACGTCGAGATAGCGAAACGAGAAAGGTAGCCTCGCAGTGAATTTCGCGGTAAACTCGAAGGTGTACACCGATAGTATCAATGTTTGCATCTTACCTTGCGTGCTGCCGTTGGGCTGGCTACCCTGTGGTATCCCCGGGTAAAGGGGTGAGGGATGAGGCGAGGGTTGATTGCTGGGAGGTCCTGTTGAGTGTGGATTGGCAGTCGTCGGTGTCGGCGTGACAGAAGGTACTTGTTGGGATTGTTGAGATGTTTGCACACCACCGGCTGACGTCGGTGTTGCCGCGGGGGTGTTACCACCGCCGTTACCAACTCCTCCGCTAAGCGGCTGTTGCTGCTGTTGTTGCTGCTGCTGTTGCTGAGGCGTTTGTTGCGGCGTTGGTGGTTTTTGAGCGTCGGTCGAGTCGCCGGTCGTCTCTGAAATCAGAATAACGACGAGGTTATTAAACGCGCCGGAATATTAATCTTACCCTCGCATACAACCCCTTTGCATGGATTTCCGTCGTTGCTCTCGCGCAAATGTGCAACGTTAATTCCAAATGCGATTATTCCGTTGGCGTAGAAATTCCCTGACAGTGAACGGGGATTTTCGCGGAATGCTTTGTGAGTTGTTTCGTATTTCATATCGATACGGTGCACGCGCTCGTCGTTTTACATTACACTGTAATTCCGGGTTACCGGTTACGATGTAATCGCAGGGGAGTTTTATAAAGTTCGGTAAAATTGATGGATAGGAAAAAATAAAATGGAAGATGTCATACAAAGGAACGATGAGCGTTAAGGTTTTCCGAGTGGAACTAAATATTATATTTTGAAGTGAATAAGAGCCATAGCAACTGCAGAGACGACTGTTTACGATCCGGTCTCCGCCATTGTTCGATTTCGGGCGACCGACTCTGCACTGGGTCCGTTAGCTATTTTTAATTTAGCAAATTTTTGATGCTTCGGGTCCCGTGGGCCCGTTTGGGCACCCATTTGCATCATAGCTCTAAATAATAGCTCATAGGTTAACACTGTACAAGGCGGAATATTCCGCGGCTGGTGATAAAAGACGATTGTCATCTGCGGAATATTCCGCTTACGGATGCAAATTGGTTAAGACCGTCCGCGTCGTGGGCCGTCGATAACGAGAGATCCTATTGTCTAGGTGGGTACTTTGCCTCGAGGCTGGGGCCTTAGGGGTGTTCACCAGATGTGGAGTTTTCCATACCAAGACACCCCCATGGTTTACGGACGTGTCGAGACAACCTTAACCCATTTTCATCCGTAAGCGGAATATTTCGCGGATGATGATAGTCTTTTATCTACCAGCTGCGGAATATTCCGCCCTGTACAACGTTAAACTGCTGCGCGCGGAAATGCACGGTACTGCGGATCTTCTGCCGATTTAGAGCTATGATGCAAATGGGTTAACAATTTTTCGGGGCCTGCCTAGACATGGATAAAGAACTTTCCTTTACTCTCGTTGTTCGAGAGTAGGAAGAGAAAAATTAAGTAAAAGAGTAGGGAGGGCCGAGGGGTAGAAAAGGGCGACTCGCGGTCCTCCCGAGACACAGAGAGCGAACAATAGACTCGGTTATCTCTAAAAACAGAAAGTTTCTACTTAATGAGAAATAAATCACTTACGAATTGTTACAATAAAGAACACGATCTCTGAAGCAACGAAACTGGAGACATTCTGATCGCTGCTAGAGACGAAATATATAGAAGAAGAAGAAAATCGTAGTTGTATCAGAAGCGTACGGATATTTCTTCCTCATTTATCACAGTTAGTGGAACTTAACCCCACCGTCACTATTTAATCGCTTTTCCCATTTTACCGTTCACCTCCCCAGGGTAGCTTAGATCCCTGCCGAAGGTGGAATTCCCGGGGTAAGACAGATCCAGTACCAAAATGCTTGACAGAAAGGAGACAAAGGAGAAATACCAGGGGGAACGTCGTTAATTCCATCGTAGGAAACACGGAAACCAAGCGGGGTAGGATTTCAAACGTCGACGAGGCTCTGATTCACGACAACGGCACTGGTCTCGCAAACTTCGCTCCAGTTGGGTTAAAGTTGGTTCATGAGACTGCCTTCCGGTGTCCGCTCAGAGACAAAAATATTTCTTCCGCATTAATTCTGTTCAGCGCCGAAATTCCGTAAAATCGTGATGCATTTAGTGCACCCTTGCAGTGTAATATCTAAATTGAATTTGGGAAATTATAGTACATTTTATTTTACGAGTATCTTCTGGTATCTAACGAAACGAGCGAAACTTAAAATATTTTTGGGTTTTTAGTCCTCTGAGATTGCATCTTGGAAGAAGAAGCGACGAAAACTAACACGATAGGATTCTCGATAGGGTTGAGAACTCGCTTGAAAGTCGAACTCTCGGTTATATCTGCGGAGAAATATGAATAATGGGAGTGCTCCTGGATTAGTTTAGGAATTAATACTCTACTTAGTTCTCACCGGCACTCCCTCACTTCGGAAAGCACTTTGACAAGCACATCGACTAACAAAGCACTATTGTGCTAAGTATCAAAAGAGAATTTATTAATCATTCAAACGCCGAGTTTTACGATGTTTCGCACCAGCACTACGGGAAAATGTATCCAACACTCCGTCGAATAAAATATCTTCAAACTATTCTCAACGATATTGTCTTCGTTTTTTTTAAAGAGTCGTTAATTCACGTTACAGCTACGCGATATTGTTAATGTGACAAACTTCGGGCTATAATAAACCGGAACTTTTAAAAGCTATTAAAATCTGCTCAGCAATCGGAGGCTTAATTTAAAAAGTTTTTCACTCCGTAACAACAAGGATCCAACACCGTCTGCAAGTAAACACTTAAGTTTCAAGAGCTTACCTTATCGCTTTTGTCGGTAAGAGCGACGGTATCGTTATCGTCTCCTGGTAAAATAATCATTGTTCGAGACTCATGAACAATGATATCGCGATAACTTTAACAACTAGAACTATCGACTTATATTTAGAGATAACAAGAAAATATACTCAAAGAGAAGAAACAAAGGAAGAGAAAGAATCGAGGAATTTAATCTTCTAAACTTTACCAGATAAATGTTGAGAAAAAATAGAAATCACACAGTTATGAATTTTTGTAATTTCTGTAACAGAAATCTTGAGTTAAGTGTTTTGATTCCCTTTGTAGTTCTATTATTAAAACGAAATTAAAATGAACGTAAGAGATAAAAGAAACCGCGACGTTGTAAATTTCTCTAATTTTTAACAAAATGAGGAGCTATTAATTTTTAGTACTTTGGAAGATCTAGAGTTAAGAATCACGAATCAATTGTTTAAGTGCCCTAACAGATTTTGTATCTGACAAAACTTACAATAAACGTAAAAAATCAGAAGAATCGCATCGTAATATTCTGAAAATATTAGAAATGCGTGATTTCGAATATCACGGTAGATCTACTGTTAAATAACTTGAAAACGAACGCAGTGGGACGGTTTGAAGCCTTATTATCGCGAATCTTGTCGTTTTCAGAATAAAGTATGAATCGATTTCGCGACAGGAAACGTAATTCGTTGCAACCCCAATTAGAGCTCGTTCGTTTCCACTTTTTTCTTTCGAGCCGACACAGATGGGCGATACTTCTTTGTGATTAATTACGGTCTCGGAATGGAATGTGGTATATATCCTCCCCTCCGATTCCGGAAATTGAGCTCGTGTCTGCACGATAACGACCATGAAATCTAATTACGTTCTTTGACATTCGGCAGTATTATTTCTCCTTTGCCGCCGTGTCAACCCTCGGACTGTGAGATCTTATTTCCTGATCAGTCGGAGGTGGACAATTTCCAGACACGTGGAGTCGTTGGGTATCCTCAAATCGTGGATTTTCTGATAGAACTTAAGTTACCAATAAAGATAAAAATATACGTTACAGAGAGGGAGATAGAGTAAGACTGCAACTCCACCAGTAACAATGATTTCGACTGTCATCATGTTAATTGATAAGACAGCTCACCATTCCCCAAAATTATAAAATAAATAAAATGTTCTCTCAATCTCCTACAACTACTGTACCGTTCTCTTTGAATACAAAGCATGATATTAATTTTTCTTGCTTGCAAATTTAATGTCAATTATTCACCAACCACCAAGAATAAAAATATGCTACATTAAATTTCGCATTTTAATAATTCTTCATGCAATCTAATTCCATTACAGACTCGCATCTCAGCCTCGCAGGAGTACGATCGTCCACTTTCCCAGGACAACGATAATTTCGTAAATGCAAGCTACAATTGAATTTCCAGCCGCTATAACACTAGAGAAGAACTGCAAGACCTTCCGCTGGGCTATAGGACGTAATGCAAATGGATCTTACGGGTAAGAATAGAGGAAATAACGAAACGCATTCTCGAGGTAGGAGAGCAGAGATTCAATTTCATTCGGTCGTTACGACCGGCTCTCAATGTGTCTTCCTACTCGCGCGAACGTTTAACCGTCGCGGTTGAATTTACGGCACGTTCATGGCAACAAGGCGTACACGCAATATATTTGTTACCATGGGACTGCGCGAAAAATCCCGAACTATAAACAATCCGCAGACTGGCCACATTCGCGTAGAAACGGGAGCTACCGTGCTCGCGCATCGCCCATTACGGTCAACTGGAATTTCACGGACTTTTGGCTACGAAATGCGAAGCACGTGTATAAAGGATAATCGTTACGATGAATGTTACTGCTTTCCATGGCCATTTTATTATCTCCTTTGTCTGACAATGCGTGATACGACTTCATTATTTCGGTCGTTTAATCTCTTTTGTGGGTGAGGATCGAGTATAATCGATAGGCAAAGTAATGTGTTTGCGTCTTCTTTTTGTTTTTATATTTTTGACCTTCATTGCTATGATAAGTTCGTTTAGGTCTTTTTCTTTTAGGTGGACTCGAAATAACAGAGGATATGATGGGTGTCGTATGAGAACAATTTTTAGGGGGTGATGGGGGATTAGAATTCGAGCCCACTGATTGCCAGTAGCAACTTTTACCACGTTAAACACCATAACTACTTACGTTTTACTGTGTATCGGTTATATTTGATGGTGTAATTTTTATTATTTGAAAATCGGAGAATTTCTTGTCTTAATAAATAATCAATCTTAATTGCGATGCTATTGTTTCGTAATACGAAATTCGTTTCTGTTAGGACTTTAATTCAGATTTACTATCTTTTAATGTAACGACGAACTAACTCGGAAAAATTTTATTATGAAATGAAAAAATCGAGAGAAATTTGAGCATTCGAATAATTTGAGCTCAAAGGGATGCAATGTTAATGTAATTAAGCAATGGATACTATTTATTACGAAATTGGATAGAGCGCTGGAAAATATGGAATAATGTAGATTGCATTTTAATCTGACGAGGAAGAGAATTCATTTTTCAAGAAAAGAGTAAAGAAAAGAAAAAATGTCGGGACTTACCATTTTCGGGAAACGACGTCGATCGTATCACGGGTAATAAAATTCCTTTCTGAACTAATTCGTCTCTGCTGGCGCGGACAGAGATTTTCCTCTCGAGCGCTGTAATCAAATCAGGAGAACTTAATGTTACATAATTATTGTTATGTGGTAGTTCAAATCGGAATTAAAAAATTATTCTCGAATATCTGGAGAAAAGATTCAAAAGTATTCTCGAGTTTTTAACGACAGACAAGAATATTAACCCTTTCGAGACTAACGGGACAATATATCCCAAACCAATAATTAATTAAAAAATAACTAATTTAAACTGTAGGGATATATAATCCCAATATAAAAAGCTGATGGGTTAATATGCCCCACTTCCAAATTTCTAAATTTTGATCATTTTCAACAGCAACATATAATTATCGTGTTCAACAAGCTTATCGTACATCCGAAATATTAATAACAACTTGTTACAGCCTGATTCAAATTAAATATAAAATTAACATTTGACAATTAAATGCAAAAATGCATTGACCAAGGTAAGACCCAAAATTCCAAGCAAAATTAGAAGTTAAACATATTCCCATACACAATTTTCAAAAAAATCGTTCCAACTATGACTTAAAAATACAAAATCAACCCATAGAGTAAAATATCCCACAGTTAATTCAACATCAAAGCGTTGAAACGATAAAGTTCTCGAAAAGTAAAATTAAAACACCGTAAAATCGAAATCCAGACGAAAGTAAGCGCGCCGGTAAAATTTAGCGAGGTCGTCGACATTCGACGAGCTCGAGGTCGTCGTTGAGGGGTTAATATCGCGAATGTACACTTACACAAAGAGGCGGCCTCGAATTTATCCGATTTCTTTTTCCGCTTCCACTTCCAAGGCTTGAAGAGTCTACCGAGTGCCGAAAATTTGCTTTTCCTTTCGAGCGGCGGCGTGCGCGCCCCCGATCCCAAACTATTTGTCCGCAGAGCCGCCCCATTTTGTTTCTTTGCTGCAACAGAAAACCAAGATGACAATTATTAACCGTTGAACAGCACGATAGGAAATTCTGCATGTTCGTTATCGTCGTAAGGTGTGCTTAAACAAGGGGGATGAAATTCGCGCGACAGCAGTCGTTGGTAAAACGCGGTTCTAAAATTATCAACGGTCTCAAGATTCGCGTTATCGACGTGGGATACGTTTTCTATGTATTTTCACGTTTTTCCTGGGAAATGCAGACGGTCGCAGCTCCCTACGTTATCCACGCTTACCGACGAGGGATGAAATACCCACCCTCGGGAGAATTCACGACATTCTGCTGGTTTCGCATCGATTATTTTCTTGTGGCGAATTAAGGACAAATTCTTGCCGTTATTTTAGGTTGCAAGTAGTTATTTATGCGATGTCTGGCACATTTTGTGACATTTTTCTGACAGAAACGTATAAAATGGTCCTGCCAAATTCGTATTTTTAATGAGAAATTATACTTTCTGATTGTACCGTAAGTTTAAGACGTGATTTTTCTTTGGCAACAGTTTGACGTAGAGGACTAAAATTGTGCATTTCTGTTTAGATATTATTTTTTGGTGGAAAACTTCGCCACTTGGCGATAATTAGAAACGTAGTAACATGTTACTTCGTTGAGTGCAAATTTCTTCAATTCTCCTTCATTTAGAATTTCAATATGCGTGAGACTGAATTAAGAAATTTTAAATGATCGTTTAAGAACTATACCATACTCCATTTCATTTTGAAACACTGTCGCTCAGCATCTGCGATGCGACACAAATTTTATCCAGTAATTTTAAGTCAATTATTACTTTCTAGGAATAATAACAAAATAATACCTCAGACTGAGTATGTTAAATAATTATTAAACACAGTCAAAGTTCTGAAGAAACCTGTGTAAAAAGTTATAGGATTCAAACTTCCCCGAATTGGCACGTGTCAATCAAAAGAAGGGAGGAAAATGGTAAAATTACGGTTCAGTAAGCACGAAATCGGTAAAAAAATGAGAAACGGGGTACAGCACAAACATCGCTGAATACCATGCCACAACATTTTCCAACTTGACATATGCGTCGAATATCCGAACGCAAAAAAAAGGCCATGGAAAAAATGCTCTTGCACGTCAAACGCTGACTGATGACTCTTCGTGTGGATTTCGAAAATTTTCGACAGGCAAAAAACGAGGGCACTCGGTGCATCGATTCCTGGATTAAATATTATTCGCCATTGATAAAGGTTACCGCCAAGAGAAAGAAAATCCCGGGCGTTACGTACGAATGTAGAGAAAATACCATCTCGATTCGTTCGTTGAAAGCACACTTCACTTTTTTTACGCTCCAATATTTTTTATCAAAGAAATTCTGATGAACATCGGGAAAATGCTTACACCGAACGTGGCATTAAACATATCCAGGAGCATCAGAGATTTCGTGCCTCTTAACTCACCGTTAGACGGCCATGTCGATATCGCCATAAAATCAATACCCTACACCGTGACCCCATAGATATTTCATGGCTCTCGATTTAAGATTTTATGGAAATTTTCTCATGCAAGTTCCAGGCGTTATTTTTAATAACGATAATTGAACCGTTATATCGTCGATTAAGGTCTCACTGTGGGGAAAATTAAAGAGATTTTGCCCAACGGTATTAAAAGTTTGAAGAAAGCAATGAAACTTCTTAGAATTATATATTTACGCGTTGAATGCCTGCTATATTTTACCTGTCCTGTCTTTTTTATTGAACCAGAACTTTGACTTTAAAATTGCGTCTTTATCGAGTAGAAACATTAAAGGTAAAAAAAATGATATATTTGTCTGAACGCTACTTATTTAAGAGTAATACTTTAATGTCAATTATGTTAAGAAATTTGTGATTGTTATCGCTTAAAAGACATAACAAATTTTATTGAATTTCACAATTTCAAAGGGTTAATTAGTAACGGATACAATCTCAACATTTATAATAATCTGAGACATTTTTCTCCAAAATTATTGTCCATCTCGTCATCCATGCTAACTCTCTGATCCAAACTTATACCGCGATCTACCTAGATATTTCATAATTAACCCTTTGAATGCCACCGTATTTCGCTCCTTTCATCATTTCTACCGAAGACAAACTTTTTCTATTAAAATCACAACTCTGTAGAACCGAAACGTGAAAAGCAGCAATAATTATACACTCCGCGATACATTACTTTATCAACCCCAATATTTAAATATTCCATACACCACAAACTTCATAAATACTATAATCTCAAGCTCATAAGAAACGTCATTGCCACAGCATTCAACCTATTAACAGTAAACGAATGAAATTCCAAGCCCACAAAAAATTCCTATTCAACCTACATTCCTCATTTCCCACCCTGTAGCAAAATATTACAGAAATAAATCTTCCATCCCAAACGAGCGAGCGCTCGCGTCCTCGACATTTTCGCTCATTGAATAAAGTCGTTTCTCGAGCCGATAAAAGAAAGATCGCCACCTCGATATATAGCACATCCTCGGCATATGGATCTTGACAAACTTCAAATGCACCCTCTCTTTCTGCTTATCGTCGTTCAACGGTGCAACGCCTCGAGCGCATGGTACAGTAGGTCGTCTATCTTTCGGCATAAGGAAGGGTGCGGATAGGCGAAGCATAAAGGGAGGAAAGAGCAGGGTGAGCGTTGTCAAACGGCAATTTCTACGGACCCCCCATAGGGAATAATGGATGATAACGTGCGGTAGGGCAGTTTTACCCCCGCAAAGTACGAACGACGATTATCAGCCTTAACAGTCCCTCGGGGACACTTTTGCCTGGTACATGTCTTGGAAGGCGAATTTGGGGATAGGTGTGCGAAGGAGATGCACTCGAGCGAGGAGGACGTTCAAATGTAATGCTCTTCAAAGGAGTTTAAAGATTACGAGGGTCGTTTAGTAGGGAATTGCTAGAGCGTGTAATTGAATATGAGCATTAGCGTAAGCATAGTCTTGCGGAGAATATTCTTCAGGCGGAATATACAAGGAAACTGAAGAGAGAAATTTGTATTGTCTGTAAGAATGAATTATTGTCGAACATTGATTGAAAGGATGTGAAACATTCACGATGTTCTGCGAATAATGTCTTGCTTCGTGAGCGAACATCGGAAAAATGTATTTATACTGTCGCGGAAGGTCAGTGCCACTGTTTCGACGGTTTGGTTGTATGTGAAATTCGCTCATGGTAAGATACTATTTTTATCTTTGTATTTCATCTTCAGCGGGTAATAGTGCGTAGAATGAAAGTTTGGATCTGAAGCATACGACCGCTGCGACAAAGTGTTACCGTCAGGTCAGAGGTGACATAGGACCGTTAAGAGTTAAAAGATCAAGTGAATTAATAAGCATACGAATCATATGAAATTATAATATTATAAAGTTAATGTAAGTTAAGCTACCAAGTCGACAAATTTTAAGGAAAAATTATTGGAATACCGGCAGGAAAAAAAACCTGTGGCAGCCATAGCGAAAGAATAATTGAATTCCTCGATGGCGACTGCATTGGATAGCAAGTAGACTCAATGTCATCAGAAATGGTTTAACGTAAGAGCTCTTGGCACGAGATTCGAAGGGAGAAGGCATTCCTTGGCCAGCATCGTGGGCGATCGTGGGACAAAATTACTCGAAGAACGTTCGATCGATCGGCTATGTAATATATGCTCGAGCGAGTACAAACCGCTCGAGATTGATCAAACTGCATAGATACTTCAAGTTCGGCCGAGTATTAGCATAAAAGAGTCTCTTAAATGAGAATAGTGGGCCATTGAGATTTAACAGCATCCAGGAAAGTGCATTCGCGGAACGAAATACGAGAAATACAACGATACTCTCGTATCGAGATATACAAACTTATTTCTACTTTGAGAAACATCATGATAAAAAGTTCCATGCGAAACTTGTTGCCTAAGTTTAATAAATAAACTTTGTTGGAAGGTGTAATATAAATTTGCTAAGTTTAAAAAAAATTGGCAAAAATATTGTCTGTGGCTAGTAAAATTATTATAATGAACTACTTCTCTGCAAAGAGCTATTACACTTAGACATAAAAATTATTTTGCCTGGTGGTAAAAAATATGGTATTGTTCCTATGAATTTTATTACACAGCTATGTGAATAGCGGGTAAATAAGACGAACACAGAAAAAAGTTGCAGTTACCAAGGAAAAATCAAAGAATAAGAATAAAGGAGACCCTCATGTTCTAGCGTACTGTTTGCACATATTAATTATTTCAGTGATTGAAACTATTAATTGATGCTTAAATATTAAGCGCCAATTTCAGCAAATACAATAATCAATTTTATTAACTATGTGTCCATCCTCGCGTAAGAATGCCGAAGGTATTCTTTAATTTTATGTGATCCCAAGAATATATAAATTTTTCATTTTCTTTCTTTTTCCATATTCTACAATATTAAACATCTTCGATGCTTACAACCGAACGTCGGAATGCAGCGACGAATGAAATGGAGTTGCTTCGAAAGCGAGTAAGTCTCAGAATTTTACTTTCGACGAGACCGTGATTTATGTAGCCAACTTCGATCTTAGGCCTCGTCGAGTAGAGGAAGGAAAGTGGTATATCGGTGCGACCGATGCCGAAGTGGAATAATTGACGCCACAAAGCACTTCCGGTACCTGGGCGGCCTATTCACGCGCGTCAAAGGCCGTCGAGAGCCGTTGCACCGACGTGCACCGTCGACTGTCTGCAGACAATGGCAATATTAATGCGGCAATGGAGTGCATTCGCCATTGTTCCAGATTCCGATGGATCTTGACATCAACCCGACGATTATCGCATGAAGACACGAAAAAATATAAAACGTGCTGAAGCAGGCAATGGCGCACAAAGTTATGCCATTATTATCTGAATTTTGCGAACGCTTGTTCAAAGAGTACAGCGAATTGTAGTTAAAAAAAATTAGCAAATTGACAACTCAGTCGCTCGGAAGCCAATGCGGTTGTCCATTTTTGGTTAAGTCCAGAATGAAGATTGTCTATCAAAACAAAAATCAGAAAATATAAAAGAAATCGACTTAGCCGCATTGCCTTCTCAGCGACTCAATCATAGATTTAAACGGGATTAATATTCTTCTAATTTTAAGGTTGGTGTATGCATTCATTTTTCTTTAACCAGAAGTAATTAGAATCACTCACAGACATGCTCTTCTACCCGAAGAAATTCTCCCGAAGTACGTGAAATTAAGACAAAAAGATGTAACGCTAGTTCAATAATTTCAATGATCATAAAACTTCATCACCCATGACACTCTCATTTACATCATTACAACGAAATTTCTTGAATTAAACTCTGTCATGTCCAAAGGCTCCTATTAAAAGATAGACTCTCAATAGGGCTTCTATTATAACAAATCTGACCTCATAAAAACTTCAATTTTGGAACACAATTATCATCCCACACATTTCCTCCAATGAATTTGTAATTTCACCAAAGACGAACAACCAGCAAGACTGATATTAGCGAATATTCGCAAACAATCCCCCGGCACGAAATTTTATCGTACGATTATCCTTCCATCTTCTCCAATCAATCTGTAACCAAAGCAAACGGCGAATAAACTACGCGATTGAAATTCGCGCGCAATACTATGCAATCGCTCCTCGCAAAAACGTCTGCAAAGCTTCATCGCATCACACGGTTATTTAGTCTTCGCGACGACACGCGTCGCATTGTTACACGGTCGATCGATCGGTAACGAACTCCGATGTGCATCTGTTACGCAGGAAGGTGTGTAACCGCATGGTGCAGCACTTCGTAATTCCCAGTTAAAGCGGTTAATATGCAAATCGCCCGAGCGGCCACCGGTCGCTGGTGCATGGATACTTGTGGTCGTTTAATCCAGGTCGATGCCGGCTTGTATAAAGGGATTTAATGAAATCTACCTTCATAAACGCTCTTCCGGCTGAGGATTTCCTTCGAGGTATACCCGAACCGAATCTTTATTGCTGCATTGTTCTACGAACAAATTGCCAGATCGGGTCTCCTCTCGAGGGGTCACCGTCGAGCCGAGTATACCTCGCAAAAATAAAGAAGTCCTCTGGCCTCTGACTTGTTCTGATTCGTCTGACGGAAAGAGACATCCCTCGTTCTGACGTCACTTTCGAGTCTAACGCATTATTGGCCGAAAGGGCCGCACATTTGTTGCGACGTCATGGCAACGGCAAAAGGAGCATCTCGTCTTCGGTTGCCATTGGTCGATCTCAGGTTTCTAGGACCGACATGGTGGGGATGGGCGGTGCGAGCGACACTCTCGCCTTATCCCGTACCTCGGGGGACTTCTCTATTTTTGCGAGGTATATCGATGTCGTGTTGTTGATCTTACGGTTTGATTGTAACAATTTCGCAACGTGTAGAATGTATGATTTTACACGAATTTGCAGTTATTAATGGGTGCAAAGTTTAATTGAAATTGCGAAGAGGTGAATTTCTGTATTTCAGGATATATGTATTTGAAACTTTGCATGAGTTTTACCACATTCCTGCATTCGAAATTGATCGATAGAACGTATTTCATGTGAATAGGCAATAATTTCGTACAGCAGCAAAATAGCTTTTCAGTAGAACCAATCAACTCGTTTCATAATCCTATGCTTTAAACCATTAATGTGTCCAACAAGAATAGTTCAAGTACAATCAAGTAAAAATAGTTTAGCGACATTTTTGCACACTATCTGCGATCTCTTTCTAAAACGAGGCCTATCAAAATTCTCATAAAATTCAACCAACAAGAAAATTCTCTCGAAACCCAATTCGAGTTGTACAAATGGCGCAGGAAGGAATTAATTAACGTTGTTGGTAACAGTATGGAGAGGAAAACAAGGGTAACGTGTGCCGTTTAACCAAGTTGTGGCTTCGATACGACAAACGGACAAATGGACTCGAATATCACTCGAGCCGCAGCAATATGTCGCCGTTCGTCGAGGCATAAGGGCTGCTAGGACATTGCAATTGCTTCGATGCAACAGGCATTCCATCGCGTACAACAATAGACACGCGTCATTGTTCGACAGATCTTGAACCGCGCCGAGTCCTATAATCCGGTTGATAACCTGACGTCACTTGTCGTTCGGCTTACCAAACGGATATGCGAAATAATGGAACGTGCTGCTGGGAAACTGACGCTCCAAATGTCGCGTCTAGAATGCAGATTCATTTGGGGAATGGCAAAAACAGACGGGCGAATATGTGCTTTATCGATTGGGCGAATAATTTCGTGGTTGATTATAAAGCGAAGCAGGAAAATTCAGCTCAATTGTTAACGCTTTGCGGACAGACACTTTTTTGACTATTGAGAAATAATCATTCATTTGGCGGTGAAAAAACACCTTTTAACAGAAAGACAAAGTGTTAATTTACAGAAGTTATAAATTACTACTCGCGTAATCATACTTCAACAGGTATATATCATTTTTTCAATTCTAACCGTATATACATGAACCGATAAACTATAATCAGATTTTTTCTGAGATCACATATATGCGTCCGTCGTCCTCAAAGGGTTAAAATTTAAAGATATAATTAGATGATTCCGTTCTTACTGAAAACTAAGATCGGTAAAGCGACAAAGTTCTGCTAAGAATTGCACGACATATACCAATAGTAATAGTTACCGGAAGTAAAATAGAATTAATAAAAATAATATAAAACGTAAAAGTTGTGGAAAAACTTGGTAATCTATCACCGCAAATTTACCGCTAAATCTGCCTCGAAACCTGAAAAACCGTATGCTCCGAAATTGCTTAAATCACGTTCAATACTTTAACATCGAAAAGTAAAGTATCGATATACGAATCGATACCAAATTATCCGGTAAACCCATCACTTTACGAGACAGCCAACCAGTCAATAGATTATATCCGATCCGTAACAAGACCATCGACTAAATATCTCCATCGCCGGCAAGCCTCCCTACTCATAACAAACAAAATTCCCCCGATCATCCTTCAATCTGATTACCAAGGAGTATCCTAACGAACTAAAATCACCGACGAATGCCGATCGTCAAACGAACCCGAAACTTTTTATCCACAAAGTCGTATATACTCTCCTTTTTTCCTTCCTAGGTCTCTCATAAAGCACAACACTAATGGAATAATGAAGATTTCCAAGCTTCTCTGTCTCCCGAAGCCCTGGAAAACCGAGCGGCTCGCGCGATTCGAGAACGAGGGAAAAAGTGCAGAAAATAAAGTAAAGGTGCAGCGGTTAGGGGCATGTTGCCCTGGGCATGGTGGTATCCCTGACGAAGGGCTCGTGAGTAAGGGATGCTGGGGTGTTGCCATGGAAACGCTACTGTGTTTTCCGTTCCCCAATTACCTGGCCGCTGGTTGTCAACTTGAAACCCTAAATACGTTCCTGCCGCAACGAGCCAAGACGACACAGGTGGATGTATTCACTTTTACGCCGCCTCGAGATATACTTCGTTCTCAACGGCACTTTTCGCGTAACAATAGAAACGCGAATCGCCCGTGATTGCTCCGTTTTGTCCACGGTATTCGACGACTGGTCGGGGGAGGATTTCGTGAAATTAGCATGAAATTAAATCGAGACCACCGCAATGAGCACTTTGGGGGATGAAAGACTATATACACCCTCGCGTATCGATCGTATGGCTTTGTGTTTCTCTTTCCAGTTTCTCCGCTCGTTGACGAAGGGAATGATAGTTGGAGTTTCATGGGATTGTAAAATGACGCGGAAATTTCGCGCGGGACCAAAATGTCCGATTGGTGGTGAAAGTTGTGTTCGATTCTTTGGGGATGTTGGAAGCTGACTTGGCGCGATCTCGTTCGATATGACACATTTATCGTGGTACTGGATTGTAAAACGACGGAGGTGGAAGTTCACGTTTCTATAATCGTGCTGGGATGGTGGAAGTCATTCGGTGTGACGCATTTATCGTATTACGGAGTTTGAAAATGCCTAATGGCGGAGGAGTTCTACATTTGCTTTCGGTGATTACTTGGGACATTACGAGCGACACGTTCATTGTATTATCGAAGAAATCTGATATTTGGGTCTTTGTGAAACTGTTACATCCTCGCAGGAGCGAAATTTAAATTAACTTTGTAGAGAAATTAAAAAAACTTGATTTTTCAACTTCCAAACACAGCTTCACCAGATTAACCTTCAACTTTCTAAAACTCACCCTCCGAACGACCAAAAGTATCTACAAACGACATTCATCTTCCTGAACTATTCCAAACCGAAATAAAATTCTTAATCAGTCAAACTGCCAATTAATCGATCTTCAGACCGTAAAAAATTACAAATTCCAAAACTCACCCCCATACGAGCGACTAAGAGTATCAGCAAACATCATGCACTCGATGCCAAGCAATTCGGCGCCGAAATATAATTTTTAAACAAATAACCGGTCGATTAATCGGCTGTTGAGAGTGCAGGATGTTGTGGGAGCCACGCTGAGAATTTAATTTTTATCAGTCGAATGAAATTGCGGGGATGGAATCGTCCGATCGGCATCATGGATACGGCGAATTGATTGATCTCCTATAACGTTTGCGCTCCGACGGCAGGAAACAAATACGCGGATGGTAAATAGAACTGACAGACGGACAGGCAGGCCTCGTAGTTGGAATGTACCCAGAACAGGGGAGTATTTCGCGCCACAAAGCAGGAGAAACCATAAAGCCACCCCTTGGTTTACCGTCCTCTGCTCCGCGCGCCTTTTGTCCCCTCTTCCCTGCGACGGATCGAATCTCCATTATTCGCCTTTCCACCGGGGCTAAATGCTCGTTAATCCATAATTGCATCTTCTCTGTGTACCAGTCTTTATGTGGACGACTCTTTTTCACAGACGCGTCCGTAAAATTTCTAGCCGCCTTTGTCAAATGCGAATTCTACGGATCCATCATCGATGATTTCAACCGCGTTTCGAGCCTCGACGGAAATTTATTTTATCTTGGATCGATAGAAAAAAGGGCTTTCACGGGACCGTAAGGGAACTAAAGGGATGAAGGGTGGCGTTGAACATCAGAGAGTTGTGGAAGGGTAAGGTAATTTGAGAATTTCGATGGTTAAAGAGGGTATTTTGGGGGTAAGAAGGATCTCGAAGATGAGCGTGCAATTAAACGATTAAATCCAATGATTAATTTACGATACGCCAGGCGGAAACGGATGCAGCGTAGAAAAGAAAACGTTTTTTTTCAATTAGAAGCTCGAGATTAAACGGAGAGACATAGCCAAGATTAAAATACAATTGCAAGGATTCTCTTTCGAGATTTAAAGGGTGAATAGATACAGATGTAATTACGGGTGCCGTGAAATCGTGGGTATTTTGAGTGCAATCGTACGTATAATAATTTATGGCTGAATTGCGCGATTTAACGTGGCAGCAATTTAAAACTGACTTCGTCGAATTGTTACTTCGCGGAGTATCGATTGTTCGTTACAGATGCATGGTGAGAGGGAGGGGTTTTATCAAATTTTAATGTCGAAACGAAAACCTATACGTACGAACGTTCGAAATTTCCACGGATATTTATTCAGCATTAATATTTCCTGAATCGCATGGAACAAATGTTGAAAGTTTTATTAGTCGAGTATTCATAATAAATTAATTTAATATCAATTGAAAATGATTTTGCCAAACACAGAAATTAATTTACCACTTAATAAATTTCTAAAATAAACCATTCTCTTTTTGGTCATTAACCGTACGTAAAGTAAGCGACGAAGGACAAAAACCTCCGCACATTTTCCTCTTCAAAACAGAAAATCAAGATACGTCGATGCAAAAACCACGTCGTTAAATTGCCTATTAAAATTAAGAGACCGGAACAGAAAATACTCATCGGCAATTGATACACAAACGTGAAGACGTAAATAAAAGACCGGCGCATCTAGCACGTGACCTAAAACACTTCGTACTTACGGTGTTATTCATCACGGCATAAAAACAATGACGTTTCTGCAATCCGCAAAACAGGATGCCGTCAAAGTGAATCAGATTTCCTGTAATTACCGGAATCCAGTTTCGCGCCGATTCGATTTGAAATTCATTCGAAGCCTCGGGGATCGACGAGATATCGCGTGTCCTTCGCAAATAAACTTTCTCGTCGCGGAATCGAAGAAACGAGGTCCTCCTGTCGAACACGACGTGAAATTGAGAGAAAGAACGAGGCACGATTTCGTCCTCGATATCGAACCCCGGTGGTTTCCTTTCGTTCGTGGATGCCACAATGAGTCTTCTGCGTTTGTTTGCCTTTATTTTTTTTCCCGATAAAATTACGAGTCGCCTCTTGCTTCGTGCATCGTTCGCGAAATTTAATGAAACGATACACCAAAGTGGCCGTCAAAGGAAACTCGCGATAGATGGACGAAAAAGTTTCGAACCTCAAATGTACGCTTGGTTCACCGAGTTCGTCGTCGTCTTCGTCGTCATCGTCGCTGAGCTTGTCGTCGTTTTCAACGAGGCAATAAGAGAATGAATCAGCGATGCTCAACTCGAGAGTACTTGAACGGTGCTAAGAACGGCTACTTCGGATGAAATATCCAAGAACGTCTTTGACATTTGTCTCGGCGGAATTATTTGAGAATTACGTGCTCTGGCTACACAGATACTGTATTTTCTTTAATTAAAATATCTAACAGTGAAACAAATTGGTATAATAAATTTTTAGTAGAAATTTCCTATTCTTTTATCGATTTTTAAAGGTATTTCAGATAAGGTTTCGAATGAATAGTTGAACCCTTTAGAGGGATTTTTAAATTATTTTTATTCTTAATTTAATTTATGAAATTATTAAAATTTATTAATTTAATAAATTATTTTTAATTTACTAAATTATTTTTATTTATAAATTAGTATTTTTATATATTCAGTATTTCGCTAATTGAAGTTTCAACTGAAGTGAAACTTTGTCTATTAAAATTACATCTTTACAAAGCAGAAACTTTAAAGACCCAAAGCGATATATGGACAGCAGGACTTTACCTTTTTGAGACCAGCGCGAAAATATTGACTGAATTACCAAACTCGTGAATATTACAGTTTAAAAGTCATGAAATTTCATTGAATTCGATAACGTCGGTCACCGGTGACCCCCATGGCATTCAACGTGTTAAAGACCCTAAAATAAGCTGCGCCTACCTTGACAGATTAATATAGCAATCGACGAGTTCAGACAGCCTCAAAATTCGAGATCTCGTTGAAAAGTATAGAATCACGATTACACGGCGTTATCTCAAGAAACACAACGCCCGGGAAAATTTGGCCGAGAATCGTCGTCGCCGGCGTTAACTCTTCACCGTTTGCCGACAGAACGGTGCCAAATGTAACGCGGCCAAATATGCGACATGATCAATTACTCGCGTGCCAGTGCGATTATGCGGCAGCGCGAATAAATTCATGCGACGATTCTTGCAATTTGACACGAATTATTTCTCATCGAATTACCCTATGAACGTTCTCCGATCGATCAAGCAACCCCCTTCGACGTATTCGCACTAATGTCTTTCGAAGCTCTCGGTACGAATGGCACTTTTTCCATCAGTCCTCCGATATCAACCTTTCTTTTTACGACTGCGTTTCGGTACTCTCGAATGCAAATAATCGTTCTCCGTCGAGCGACTGTTCGGAATGAAAGCGCGGGTGACAGTGTTTCTCAAATCGATCGTCCACGAGGGAAGAAGATGAGAGAGAAGTGGAGAACGAAGACAGGCGCTATTTTCGGTCCACTTGTGCCGAACAAGCCGGTATTATGAATCTATGGGAGCATGAGTCAGCAACGCCCATTAAGCATAGTTGTTGACCCGGTGCAGAAGGCTACTAATTGTAAGTCGACTGGGAGCGAACGCTCGACCGGCTGCTTTTCTTACTCGCATTTCTTCGATCCTGTTTCACCGCTTTTTGCCGCGATTCGTCGCTCGCTTCCTCGATCCACTTTGAGTCTAGGATTATTCATTCCGTATCCGCCTACGTTTTTCCATCTGTTCCTATTCGCTGAGGTCGTTTTTTCCTCGGCTTTGAGAACTTGTTTATGAGGATCGGAGCGAGACGTTGGTTTGCTCCCGAGTTTAATGATGGTTTGATGTTGCGATCTTTGGAGTTCATTGGTTTTCGACGATTTAAGTTTGTTGTTGCAGATTGGTACGCGATTATTAGTGAAGTATTTAAATACATGTTAATATTGCAGGCATTGTAAGAAATAATTTTGACAGTTATACTTTTATGTGTGTAAAGTGCAACGATGTAACGTTCAGCGGCTGTACGAGGAAGCGATAGCGGCGGCTTTAACCCTTTCAACACTGAATTTGATTTCTTCAGAAAATGACTAATTTTTGGCAGTGTATATTTTGTGACACAGGAAATGGAATAAAAATATGACTGAGAATGAAATATATTCTTTTTTATTTCAGGAGTTTTCAGATTTTCAGCTGGGATAGAATAGATCCCAGTAGTATATTACTGCTGGGATATTTTTATCCCAGCAGTAAATATTGTCATATAAACAAAATAATATATGGAAATAAATTGTACAATAATAACATGAAAATTATATGATAATATTTGGGATATAAAATATCCCAATAGTGTTGTAAGGGTTAAGATTTGTTTATAAGAAAGCAGAGTCACCTATACGAAACCACTTCGTCCTCAGTTCCAAAGTCACAGAGCAAATCATTCGTTATTTTATATTCTTATTTTTTCCGCTTATATTCAAACCAGCTTAAAATTAGTATATCTTTAAATAAATAAAGCCATTAAATAGAAAAATTCCATCAATGTGTCCCAAAATGAAATAACGTAATGAGTTGACAAATTATAAGTTGTAGCAAGAATAATTGTAGATTGAAATACAAATTTAAAGAAATAAAAAAACACACTGATGAATATAAAAAGATTGAAGAATATAATTGCGCCACCAATATGACATCTTATTAAGTACGTTTGATTATGGAAGCTCAACGAATTTTCTGCCCTTCCGAAAGTCCAATCTTCCACCTACATTCCCAATGGATTGAAATTCTTCCACGAAACGCCACCCACCCCCATTTCTCCCACTGTGCTCACTAACAACAAAGAATTTTCTACACCTCCAAACTCCTAATCCTTCTCCTACATCCCGTTCGAATATAATTCTCCAAAGCAAAGCCCAGCAACAAACGTTCCCCTCGATAAAGATAGTTCAAAAAATTCACCAAAGCGAGAAAATCTTTGAAACCATCGCCGAAACTCAACGAGCAGAAATACTTCTCCATTAAATGAAAATACTTTCGTTAACTCCGTTTAAACGTTTTATCCTTTGACGTTCCCTCGCAGCATAGAAACGGAAGTTATTCCATTTACAGAATAAAGCGCGAACGTTCCAGCGGCACTAAACAAAGCCCATTCTCGCAAGGAGCTTATCCTCCAATTTTCCGCCGAGGGAAGAACGCAGGTGACAAGCCTGCAGCCGTCTGGCTACGACCGCTTAATAAAGACCTTCGTCGCGCGTTGTGAACGCACCCATACAACGAGCACCGTTATTCCTCTCCTCTCCCTCGTGAGCCCTAGAGTATGTAGACGCACGCGAATGCGTACGTAGTACGCGTACTATATTACACAGCGGGTAATGCATTTACCTTGGCACATAGTGCGTGCTGCAGCAAGATACCTATGTGCCCTGCAGTCACGCAACCACGGGAAACACGTGACCGGATTCGACGCAATAATCCATCGGGCATTCCTCCGTGTTATTGGTTAACCCTTTGCATTTGTATTGCATGCAGTAATCGGTGAACTGTTGGACGTGGGGGCGTTTTACAGAAGAATTACGCTCGATTGGG
Organism: Cerceris ruficornis; assembly: GCA_963989415.1. Classification (NCBI taxonomy): domain Eukaryota; kingdom Metazoa; phylum Arthropoda; class Insecta; order Hymenoptera; family Crabronidae; genus Cerceris; species Cerceris ruficornis. The sequence continues at coordinate 10,891,470 of OZ022523.1, forward strand.
ATGTAGGTTAAGGATTGAGAGTTGAAAATTGTATGCGTTTTGTGTTGCGGCGGGTAATTTGAAAAATGTAGGGTGTATGATGTTTTAGAGGAGAAATGCATTGGGTTTGGATGCAGGTGAAAAATTAGAGGTTTTGGAGGTGTAGGGAATTGTTTGGATTTGTATTATGCAGCGTAATTGATGATCTGTGGGGTGTATGGTGTTTCAGGGAGGGATTGCATTGGGTTTGGATGCAGGTGGGAGATGAGGGGTCTGCAGGTATGGGGAATTCTTTGCATTTGTGTTAGGAAGATGAATCGATTAAGGGTGGGATGTATGGAGGTTTAAAGAAGAATTGCATTTGATTGAGTAATTAACGAACTATAAGGCATTTATGTAGTTGAAGACTGCACAAAATTGCATTAGATTTCAATGCAGGTGGAAGATGAGGGTTTGGAGGTATGGGGAATTCTTTGAATTTCTGTTAGGAAGATGAATCGATGAAGTGTGGGATGTATGAAGGTTTAAAGAAGAATTGGATTTGATTGAGTAATTAGCAAGCTATACTGCATTTATGGAGTTGAAGACTGCACAATATTGCATTGGATTTCTAAATCAATGGATGGGTTGAATGCAGCGCGTAATTATATTAAAAGAACCTAGCCTAGAGAAAAACGTTCAAAGAATCTTACAATTGAATTGCTTTGAATAAGAATAAGATTAATGAGAGTAAGAAAAGAAATTACAGATTCAACGAGATTACTTTTCTTTGATTGGAAATAGATAAAAATTTTAATACGGTTCGTGCAACAGGAAACTATAATGTAATAAATACTCTGAGCGGAAAATTAACGAAGAAGAATGGTTCATTTTAAAATATAAAATCGCTAATATGAATGGCTACATTTCGCGGAACGAGAGTGCGAAATGTGAATTCTATTTAAACGAACATTCAAATATCGGTTTGCATTACATGAATCTGCATTCCCGCGCATCATCAGCGTGCACTGCAGCTTTGCAATTATAACGCGTATCGAATTCAATGAAAAAACGACATCCAAACCGAGTTGGCTTCAATGATTACTCCAATTTCAAATATAATAATTACCTCGAAAGTTCGTGCGTCACGAATAAAAACTTTCAGCTGCAATTCGGAATAATTAAACTTTCTATGGAATCAAGAAATCCGAAATTTCTTTAACCCAATTCATATTAACCCGAGCATACGATATTAATGATTTTCTAACAAAACTCCAAGAAAAAAGAAGGAAAAAAAAGACGGTCTTCATTGCAACATTAAAATAGCCGGCGCATTAATGGTAACATTTCACGAATCATAATCGCCGGATAAAAATTGAAATTTAAACGAACGATCGAGTACGAGCTCGCAAAGTTTTATTCCACGTCGGCTACACGCGTATACCATGTTTTGCCTCCTTTCCCCTCGCATTATATAGTTACACGATTGTATGTGCATGTAGAGATAAAAGTTTCACATAAGTACAGGTATTACATGCGAAGGAGGATGAAAACGTGACTTGGATTAAGCCGGGTGTGTGAAACGGAACGATTTATGAAAGACCCGGCTAAAGTGCTCCACGTGTAGAAGTATCATAGAGAAGAGCGAGATATATCCCTTCTTATCGAACCGGCATTAATTACTTACAAAAGAAATTCGACAGGGAGGCGTGACGCCGTGAAAAATTCGACGACGAGCAGCCGGGGAAATCTGTGATTCCTCTTTTACACGGGGCAATAAAAGAGGGAATTAATGAGCGTCCAACAAGTGGATTAAAAGATGTAAAAAAATACCAGGGGCCCCGTCGAACGTAATTTTGCTATTTATATACTAAAGCGACGGCGAGTTCGCTGGTTCGTATATATTAAAAGGTTCCTGTGAGCCGTAAATAAGCACCGGTTTCCGGTTCAAGGTGCACAAGAGCGAACCATGTGCAGACCTTTTTTGCAGTAATATATCCGTGGTATAATATAAAAAGGTGGAGAACGTTACGGAGAAAAATATTAATCTACGCTCGGTTCAAATGAAATATTTGCTCTATATATATACATATTTGCAAATTACAGAATAAAATATATTCCATTCCCGGAATATCAATTTGTTTTAATCTACTTCCTCAAATATCTCATTCTCGACTGAAATGTAAAAAAAGAGTGTATTGTCGAACAGATAAAACAAGTTGATAGAAAATTGTAATTTGCGTTGTGTTACTGTTTTTTTTTTAAAATTGCTTTACTTCAATAATAATGACGCGAAGATATTATTTTTTAATTGCTATTATTTGAATGTTATTTGAAACAGCAGGAAGCATGACGTTGGAATGCACACTGCGCATTTCTCGGGAATGATCGCGCGAGTCTTAAAACAAGAAATTGCAACGTTCTACTCTGCATTTAATATCGGAGCACGCGTAGAAACGATTTTCCCGTTGCAAATGAGCCGAGTCGCGGATCGTCATAGTCGACTGGGTTATTGCGGATCTATCCAAACGCTATTATTACTGCGATCGCTTCTCGACCTTTTCTTATATTCATGATAATCGTACACATTGATATTATCTTCACACAGCCGCGCCTTTAAAGTTAGATGTACGATACTTTGACTTTTTCGACACTCTTTCACGTCGGCGCATCGATTGCAGAAATCTATAATTCTATTTTCATCATCGAGCTGGGAATATTATTTTTATCCCGGGTTTATATATTCCAGCTCGTTTTTTAATCCACTGCGATGAGCGATGTAAAAATTTCATCGTGTGTAGAAATCACATATAAAATAGTCTTTTCCCAGAAGGATTATAATTTTTGTAATAATTATCATTGGAAAAAAAATAGAAAGCTATCAATAAAAGAAAGGAACGGGATTTTGATTTGGGAATTGCATGAAATTTCTTCGTTTGGTATTTCCAATCGATTCTATAATAAATGAATATATTAACGGTACTTTTATACCGAAATTCCAAGATTGGCAAATCCGCAAAAAATCATTCGAGCATTGCACTTCCGGCCTCGACTCCCGACTGTCTTTAAATTGCTTTGTCGTTTCCGAATCGGCCAATATCGGCGAACAGAGAAGTCGTCGTTGCCAAATCACTTTTCGCGTATCATCGATCCGCATTCCACACGATGGAATTAATCACGAAACAAAGAGTTCCATAACTAGCTCGTTTACCTTTACCGTAGAATGCGCAATATTGTAAAAGACAATTTATAAATTTGAATATTGAATTTCTCCGTCCAGATCGGATAATCGAAGACATCGGTTGCCTTTCATTTATTAAAATATTGTTGAATGAAAAATCATTGAATAATGAAATCACGTTGAATTTCTTTAACATCAAAGATTAACTCTTAAAGTGTTAAAAAATCACTTTACCACGAATGTGTATCGTAATCTCAGGAAATTGGAGCCCACCGGAAGCTTTAGGACTTCGGGAAACTAATCATGATAATTAACGCTTTGACTCGGCAATACGGGGACAAGCAACCGCTGGATGAGACACCATAGCTTGACAATGACATCCCACACCGGTGATTATAGCCTTTGCGATAATACGGGCTGTTTACATAAAACTCCATTTAACGGACAGAATATTACAGGAATTTGAGCTTGCTATGAGCCACATTAAAGTTTCTCGGGCAGTATTCCCTTCAGTCAATAATTTCTTTGAATATCAATCTTTATTATTTTTTGGACACTCTATGTATATCCATCTTCCAAAATGCAACCCCTTACCCTACGATTTGTTTTGTGACTATATAATTGAGAATTGAATTGCTAAAATAAAAATTGATCAGTGATTCTTGATATATCGCATAATTTAACATAACATTAATATAATAGAAATAATATTATCCCGTCGCGTCCCAGCAACATTTTCAGTTTGATCAGTTTTGCAAAACTTGAAAATTTCCACTCGCCACTCGTTATTACAGTGCAAGGCGTTGAATGAAGTAACTTTATCGTTTCCTTGTTTCCAGCAGTACAATAAACAAATACATCAAATTAAATCGTATTAATCGTCGATACCTCTGTGACAAAAACTCCGAAATTATATAAATAATTAAAATCATTTTAAAACACGCCATCTATTTCATAAACTCACCGCTCCACATCGAATAAATACATATTAATCAAACATGAATCGTATCGCAGCTATTCAAACAGTGCAATCCGAATATTTCATATTCGGCGCCGCAAATATGTATGCATTTCGCGGTGAAATGGAGTTAAAGCCCAAAAATATAGAAAGAAATTTCTGTAGTTCAAATAACTTCAATCTCCTTTGCCTCCATCGCTTTTAATCCCACGTTTCACGTACTGCGACCAACAACACACGACGAATGATTTACGATCGACGACGCATTTGCGGAGTAATTTATCGCATTATACATGTACATTATACAAGACAGACACACGTCAACGAATCACCCTCGATTTCTATCTGTGTCCCAGCTAATACGGCGACGAGGATCTTAATCCTTTCGACTCCGCGAATCCATATATGGATTCCGAGGAGACATTCGTCGAGACACGCACGCAGAAATAACGCGTCATGGACTATGATTATTTCGACATTACCTGGACAATCTTTAAAATGTTACTTCTTCGCTCGTTGCTCTTTTCTTTTTGTTGTTCTTTATGCAACGCTGAGACAGTTTGACCCTTTGACCGCGAGTCATTCGAAAGCGAGTCGGAGGTTGAGTAAGAAAGAAGCAGTTTTTCGGCGCGTTTCATGAGAAATAAGTTCACTATTTCCAGTAAGAAAGTAGTCTTAATCACTGTAATAAACTTCGTAGCAAATATGTCAGTTGTTCGAAGTTTCGTACAAGAGAGTCGGAGCGAAAGGGTTTAACCGTTTTGCCGTATATTTCGGATGTGTGAAAAATAGTTGAGCTGAAATGGATGTAAGGTAGTGGATCTGTGTCGCAGCCATTGTCGAGAAAAAGTTGAGCGTTTATTGTGCACTGTGAGAGCTTTGCTGAAGCGTTTAATTATAAGAAATTAGTAATTTATGGATAACAGAAGAATCGTTGAAATACTCTGACAAACACTTGATAGACTATTCTATTTTTGGTTAGATGTAACTTAACGTTGGAGTACAATTTAATGGAAATTTCGACGTTTTGATACTTACAATTAGCAGTATTACGTCGAGGTGAGGTCGCCATGAATTTTTATCATAGACAATCTTCTATCAAAGCAATTTTGACTTTCGAGTCTAATTACCGTTCTTCACATACAACTGAAGTGCCAATTACTTGCAATTGTTATTTTATACACCTTTTATAACGAAAATTAGAATAAAAATTAGAATTTCTATAACGCGACTTGAAATTTGCGCCACGTCCCGACATAATGCGATAAAAAATCTATCAATCAAATTTAAAAGAACGTTGGAAGATCGTTCACTTCTGTATTTTAAGATTAATGAACATTTCAAGTCCAATTATAAAAATAAAACATAATGCAGAATGTATCTCCCGCGTTATACGGGGTTGTACTGTATTCCCATAAAAGCAAGATGAAGACGGAACAGTAGAGAATATCATAGAGAAGAATAGAGAATATAATAAATTAATTTCATTTAACTGATAGTTTGCAAAAACAATTTAAATGGCAAGGGATCGATAAACAATCCGGCAGGTTGAAAGTGAAACTGACTATCCAGTTTAACGCATTCTCAGCAGCGTTAAGTAGACATTCGTTCCGTGCGATTCGCGGCGCAAAAGTATTCGACGTTGAAAGGGTTAATGAAACACTTTCCACTCTCTCGCGGTGCATTCGTGACCGATGTTGCACCGAGTTGCCGCTGCAATTTCGCGAATACGAGGAGATCCGCTCCATCCACCTGACGAACGAAAGGTCGTGATTAACGATTATCTCGAAACTCGAGACTCCCGATGTACAGTCCGATGCGAACCGGCGAAGCCACGTTGCGAATTCCGGTTTCGCTGATTGGGAGAGCCCGTCGAGCTCAAAGTTCGCGGCGTACACGAAGGATCAATTAATTAGATTTACATTAAACGCGACCGACTGTGAAACTAATTACATTAGTGGCACGCGAAAGAGGAGGTACGATCATGTCGAGAACTATGTGCCGATCGCTCGATATTTCGCTGACCGCCGCGCGAATATTTCGGCCAATGAGGCGAAATTTGACCTGTGATTGGATTTTTCAAAGTTTTTTAACGAAATGTTTTGATCGTGGAATTTCGAGGATGTCCTGGGCGGCAAATTTTCAGTATGGTCGCGAAATTGCGAAGAATATTATACTTTAGCGATGTCATTGTGAAGTAAAAGTTGCAGAAGTAGATGCAAAACTGATGTTTTAAAAAATGGATATTAAATATAGCTTCTATTTCATATGATATACTAATTAAATGACCTATTCTAGCCTAGCTATAATTATTTGCAATGTTATTTGGTCGTGAAATTCTGAGAAATAGAGAATGTTTTTGGATATTGGTGTAAAATAAATAATATATTTTTGAGATCGAAAATACCGATGGTACGATGATGATAAGGTATTAAACATAATCTATCCCCTTTGTATTTCATTATGTACTAAGTAAATTAAGAACGCAAAGAGGAATTGTAAGCTATCTCAAATTATTTGAAAAATAACGCGGAGTGGATATTTTATCGATATCATTGTAAAATAATAAATTGATGTTTTAATTTCAAAATAACATTGCAGAGTTTCAATATCAAATTAAATGTATCCCTTTTCAGTGTGTTGTAATATTCTAAGTGAATCTGAAAAATATAAAAAAAAATGTCTATAAAGCTGCGATGATTTGCCAAATTCAGGTAATAATAAATATATCATTTATATCTTAAAATGCATTCGCGCGAAAAAAGATTCTTGAACGACGGGCATCAGAGTGAAAATTGACGACGAAAAATGATCGTCAGCCGAGATGTTTTAACTTTGCGCTTAAAACTACTCGGGAAAATGTGAGCAGCGTGTGCTTTTAACCGAACTAATTGTCCGGAGAAGTGGAGTTCGGCCAGCTTTAAAAATGTTATATATTTCGAGAACATCGTCCGATGTTTTCTCGAGAAACACGCGCCTAGGGGCGAATTTTGCGTCGAAAGTGCAAAGTAGAAGAGAAAAGTCTGCAAGGGGAGCATTTTAAGGAATGTTTCGTGGTATAGATATTTCCAAGTTGTAGAAAACAATCTGCAGTTATTTATAACGGAACATACAATAGACTTTATATCTGGTAAAATATTTAATAGTATTTTAAGAAACACTTCAATAACTAAAGTCAGTTTAAACGGCTAACTGCTATTCTTAAAAATGTTGTTGCTAACGTGTCTGTAAATTACAATTATTTTTATAGAGGAGAAAAAAAATCATAAATTCCACGGCAAGGTTTTCGATAACTTGTGATATCGTGTGAGAAGTTTCGAATACAATTAGGTATTAATTTCAACGAGATGCAAGAAATTCATGCTTCTTAAGCAATTCCAAAATCGAACTCAGGAATGTTGGCAAACGCTGCTGAAATTTTATTAGCTCTTAAATAACGAAGACAGCAAAGTTATTATTCTTTCCCACAAAAAAAAAAGGAATTCCTTCGTGCACGATCCGGCGACGAAACAAAAATACTAAAGAATGCAAGGAATAAGATAAACTACGATTCTTCAAAGTAGAATCAACGAGGATACAAAATCGCTGCTCCGATGTTCCTAAATATTTTCCTGCTAACTCCCGAGTACTTCAAACTTTTGTTATCGTATTCTTAAAAATTCCTATACAATGAATAAAAATTAAATACGGAATGAAAATAATCAAATGTTTCGATCTCTATCGAACTAACTTGCAATTTTAAGGAAAAACTAGTTCTAAAAATATGACTGCTGGCAAAAATAGAGCACATACCTCTACGTAAGATCACAAATAGTTTATCCGATTTGTCGGAGATACCTTGAACTTGGCTTCCTTTGAATGTTAGAGACTTCGTTTGAGGAAAACGCCTCAACGTAAATACGGTTTGCTCTCGTTCAACGTATCTTCATCCATTGAGAAAAATAACAGAAGTTACGTTATTTAAAACCCTGTTTGTGTGATCTGTGCAATTTATTTTGGAAATAAATCCTCTACTCTTCCTAAATACTTATTTGCAGAACGGACAAACAAAAATCTCTCATCGAAATTCTTTTAGTAACGCGAAAAATATCGGAAGAATAACCCATTTTATAAATAAATCGAGATATTTTTTATGATGCGAAACTTGTTAAAAAATTCCTAAATAACTATACCAGTAGATGTCTATTCTTCGATAATATGAACATGTATTTTTAAAATTTAAAGAAACTTTCGTATTAATCTTGAATATTTATTATTAGAATTGTAAATTGTCAAGAATAGCAAAAAAGACGTAGGATATTTTTGATATACCACATATTATCGAAGTATTATCAAAAATACTTTCAACATTTACTGATAAGAGATTTACGAAATATCAAATATAGAAGATGTTTCTATGAATGGAATTTTTCTGAAACCGAAGAGGAATTTGTAAGATTCCAATAATAGAAAAGATCATGGACCGGCTTTGAAAAACGATATAAAAATACACAGACATTTTTCTTCGACTCGATATTAATAATATCGCTTGCATAACACGAGTGCATCTCCTTCGGCAGTTACAGTGTCCCAGTTATTTCAAACAATACCTATATAAACGTAGCAATAAACATAACTGTCGATTTGGCGATTTGCCACGCCATCGATATTTTTGTTCGTATCGAGGTAACGATACTCGCGCGAGGATTAAACTATTTAATGAAAAGAAAAACAAGTCCGCATGAAAGCAACTTGTAATCGTAGTAACAATCGTAGCATGCGTAATTTTCATTTTTTAAAAGCTTTCAACGCTAGTGTTTGTCCGGCGTCTTTGAACAAGCAGGCAGAAAACGAAATACGAGATACAATGGAGCTTCGATAACTCGAAACTCAATAAAATTCAATTCCCCGTCTGCAGCTCCCATCGGCACGAAAACATCAGAAATAGATAAAAGTCATTTTCTCGGTGCTTAAATTCAATTTATAGAGTCATCTACGAGTGGATACAAGTTGAGTCTCGTACGTGCATGGTTCGCCTTAAAACTGCATTCGTATCTCGGGAATTTTCGCTCTTATGTCGTTGTAAACATTGAAACTAACAATCGACATTCTGCACAGTGATCACAGTAATGGATTTTATTTGTATCAGATATAAAGTTCCTTCGAAACAACTGTTTTACGTCGGATTTAACGACCAAGAAAAATCTGTTGTTGCTACATCTACAAAACTCTTCTGCCGTAAGACAGAAAACAAAAATGTTATCTCAGCAGAATGAAAAGTGCTGCGGTTGAAAATGTATCGGTGATTATAAAAGTAGTCTAATTGTAAGTCTCAAATGCGAAAAACTAATATTACTGCATACATTGTGCTGCATCAACGCACTCTACGTTACGGTGAAACAACTGTAAAAAAATGATAAGAAATTGAATCCTTTTAAAAGAAAAACCAATTTAAAAATATCTCGAAACAACGAATAAATGTCTTACACTACTGGCACAATAATCGTCGCAAATAAAGTAGCAAAGACCCTAACGTTAAGAGCCCATTAAATAAACTTCCCCGCAAACTCCCCTAATTACTAAATTTCACTCAGCATTAAACGTCTCTTCGTCGCCGTAGCAAGGTACATTTCTTCGGGTGAAAAGGTTAAATTACAATTGTCGAGCTACAAGTGGCACGTGCGAAATTTCAAAGTCCCAGGAAAAAAGGGCAGGTCAACGTTACGCCCGTGAAGCTACCGCGAAAAAGGCTAATCGACCGTGTTTCCGTGCGTCGAGCTCCTAGTACGGTTTCGTACACATGTGAATCGGGCTTGAATCGCTGTCGCGAAATATATGCACATGGGTCCACGCCTTGCTTGCATAGCATCACGATCCACGCCTCCGCATGCAACGAGGCATCGTGCAAAACCATGGGGATGGAACGTGCACAGAGCCAGAAAAGCAATGACCGTCCTTACGCACACCATTTCGGTGGGAGTTGCAGTTGCAATTGCACCGAGTATTCCAAACTTGGAGATCGACCATGGACTTTGATTTCTACATAGAGAACTATTAACACTAGAACTACTGGCGTTAAATCTATCATATTTCAAAATATTAAATAAGTACTTTGAAAAAGGAGGAATCAAGAGGCGGAAAAGATTCTCGATTCGGTGATTTATGTTTTTTAAGATGGACATAGAATATTTATTCTAAGACTCTTCTATAAACTTGGAGAATTTTTGGAAAGAACTGTGTACCAGTCATTTTTACTGGTTTGGTTGTTCTAGTGTTAATGACGAGCGAGTCGTAATAACGGAGGTTGTTTTAAAGCGTGACAGAGTTTTTGCAAAACTGGGATGGAAATCAGGCACGCAATGAGACGTGGAATTTTTTGGCAATGTTTTCGATCGTTGTGCAAACTTGATTTCGTTGTTTTGAGGATTAAATCCGTTGGGATTATCGGGGTATGGAATATATTCTCTACATATGTGGACTATAGAATGAATATAAAAATTTTGGGTTTAGAAGATCTTTGGATAATTCGTTTTGATGAAGTGTAATCTAATTGTTTAGATAGAGAGGTGTGCTTGAAGAGTTGTAGCATTTAAATTTTAAAATGGAGAGATTGATGGGTACTTTTATATATGTGCAGCAATTTACATTGAATTATTTAATGCTGCATGAAAGTATCTCGGAATGATATTCTCCTCGTTTGAAAATGAGATTTTGCTTCGAAAAGCATGTTTTTTCCATTGTCAAATTCTCAGACATTGAAATCTGCAGTTTTGTGCCTGTAGATTCATTGCAGAGAATGCTTGCAACGTTGCATCTGAAGGAGAACTTTCAGACGTAGTTATTTCTTGTATTATAAAAAGAATACATCGCTGCGGAAGAAAAACGATTTAAACCGGAAAATGGAAAGCAACTTGTGTACAGAATTTGCGATAACTTCTACAACTTCGTATCTCCATGTCACATGTGCTATAGAGTTTCGACTTTACGCGGTTCTTTGTAAGAAATTGATAAAATTACGAGCATTCATTTTAGCAGATATTCGAAAATCTCCCGAAAGACAGCATGCACGATCTTCGATATCGTGCCGTCGATGTGTTGGCGAGGATACGATAATGCCAAAGTGAATTCAAATACGAAATTGTATATCGTCGATCACACATTGCATCTGTAACAATACATCAACAATAGCGAGCCTGCCCGATGCACGTGTTACATTGTTCTCTTTGAATTGAACATTAAATATTCTGGGCTCAAAAGCAACAGAATATTAACATTTTAAAACAATTGCATAGCTTTTAATTCCACTAAATTCCTAAAATCATCCAGAACAGCAGAGAAGAGAGGCTTGCTGAACATTCCTCAATATTTTGAAATTATTAAAAACCAAATAATTTAGAACATAGAATTCTGTAGAAAAAAAGTATTCTTCTAGGAAGCAACTTCTTTGCAATACAAGCGGTGCAATTTACAGCAGAAAAGTTCTCTTTCGATGATGAGAAATGAGCAGGCTATTTTTGCGCAACAAATTATTTCCCATCGTTTCAGCTCGTGTTCGATTATTACGATTAATCTCCGCCCGAGCACTTGCACGCGCAAGCACATTATATCCATGTAAAGAGTCTGCTCTATTAACGCCGAGTTTCTCTTCCCCCTAATGTATTAACTATCTCAATTGACGATCGATAGCTCGTTTATCGCAGACGCGACTCCAAAGGGTGGGGCGATTTTGCAAGGTGGAAATGTCAATGGCAGAATAACGAACGATTACACCGTCGGCGAACGGTTGCGCATCGCGTTTAATTAAGCCGATGGCCTCGTTCATGTCTGCAGATGCAGCACGATTTAAAAATCACATTTTTTTCCATTTAAATATAACAACCTCCTGTTATTCCCTACCGAAAGAATCCGCCTGAAAATTGTGCTGAGGCCATCGCGAGTTCTTCCGGCTGTGCAAGCTTTCCACGTACGTATCCTCCAATTTCTGCGGCATTCTGGCCACATCTTCCGTCTCCTTCTCCCTCTCTACTCTCCTCCTGGCCTCCCTTCCCTTTATCTCGAGCAATTTCGACTTTCCCGTAACCTCCGCCCCTAACTTTTGAACCCTTCCATCTCCATCTCTCCCCGTGGCACTTATTTTTCTTCAAGGATTTCGGTGGCTCCGCACTTCGATCGTGGGAGTATACGGTAAAAATGGCAGGCTGCCAGGACGGCTGATCGGAAAAAAGAAAGAGGCTGCCTTTCGACTTCCGGTGGAAGCAACCTCACCCAGACTCTCTTTCTTTCTCCGTGTGGCCTCCTCTTCTTGTGTCTCACCTCTCGCTTCTTCCTCTCGGCACGTTCAGACGGACGTATATATACGTACGCACACTCGTCGCTCGATAACGTTGCTACAAAGAGACGGAGGACGATTCGCGGGCGAAAAGGAAGGGATAAAAATTCTTCCTCCCCCGACTACTTGCCGTCTCGCTCGCTCGTTAGTCGTGCTTCTTTTTTAACCCTGAAAACGTGCCAAGACAGAGAGAAACTCGAGTTGCTAAGTAGCGAAAGAAAGAGGGCGGAGGGCGAGGAAGGGAAGGGTGGACAACGAGCTGCCAAAGAGAAAGAAAAAGATGACGAGTGGGCTCAAAGACCTTGGCACTGCTAGGCACCACGATGAATGGCGAGCAGGAATAAAGTGAGGTCGTTAGAACAATTTTTCGGACAGTGTTTCCTTTCTCGCCGTGGGAATGGGGACCGTCGGTTCGTCCGGAGATAAATGAACGTTATCGATGATTTGCCCGCTTTCTTTGATCGTTTTTTAACACTTTTCGTGGGGTGGGTGATTGTTGAAATGTTCTGAGAGAAAGAGGGTGTCGGATTACGGTGATGGTTTCACTCGGATGGTGTTATTTTGACGGAGAAGTTTTGTTTGTACAAGCAGAATAATTATTCCGAAGTATAGAGTTCATTCCGAGTGACTTTGTATATTTTACTATGCATTAGTGCTTTAATGTTCTTTATTTTCGCGTATTGTTGTAATTTTCTGGTAATGGTATAATGAGAGTATGATATAGACACTAAAATTATCGCCGTTGAATATTCGAACATACGAAACCGCATCTTGTAAACTGTCTGGTAAAAAAGAATTGAGGAGTAAAGAAGTTCATAAGTTCTGTCATTTATGTTCTGTAAGATAAACGTGATAAATCTGCTATATTACATCCCCCATAAACTTGGAGGATTTTCAGAAAAAAATTGGGAACCAGTCATTTTAACTGTCCTTGGTAATTATAGTATTAAACAAAGGTTTGCCTGCTGAATTACGTATCATAAAAAAGTGTCCTATCATACGTTTCATTTTCAACGAGAATAAAAAACTTCACATAGTCACGTTAATTCTAAACCACAGCTAATCATCGTGTTACGAGACGGTAAATTACGATTGTAAATATTAAAAACTCATCCATCATTTTCTTAATTTAAATGAAATTCGACGGAGGAAAACGTCGATGCAAAAATGTAAATGAAATTCGACGGAGGAAAACGCCGATGGAAAAATTTCAAAACATTTACAGACTCTTGAAACGTTGGATGAGAGGCGAGGAATGAAGTTTGCAAAGCCGATATCAAAGGCAGTGATTATCGATTTTACATAATCAAGACAATGCAACGGGCCGAGTTGCATCATCCCACGCGCGGGGAATTTTGCGGAAGCACAATGCACGACTGACACGGTCGCATTGAATAATGAGTCGCTCGCTGTTCGCGTTATAAATGGTTCATTGTTTAAATGGAACGACGCAACATTCTCTCCCATGAGGAAGGAAAAAGAAAGGCAGGGGATCTGACTCTACGTTGGCTCATACATTAAAGAAACCCTGCGAATTGCAATTCCTTTTCCTCGGCTTCATCCGGATATTCAAGAGTCTCGGTTAAAGAATTAATACGTGCACTTAATTCGCCGTTTTGCGACGGGCGGAAAAAAATGTTAACAAGTGCGAATCGTCGTTGAGATTTCTGAAAGAGAACTGCGAGTCGTGCGATGATGCAAATGTGTATGTAAATAGAAGTTCCAGGAATCGACGAGGCATTCAGTCGCGCGATGAAAATCGTAAATATCAACAAAAGAGTGATATCATTCTGCATTTCACGGTTTAGCGCGTTCTTGCAATTTTTGTATATCCCCGGCGGAGATTAATCACGTGTTAAGATATGATTCACTGTATTTCCATATCGTCGTTTTCCTCTTTCAAAGCTCACAGTAACCTCATTTCCGCAGAATTTTCAACAGAATAAAACTAAATAAGCAGGAGCAGAGGATTCTTTGTAACAGATTTACATTCTTTCCTTATAAATAGCACGTTAAGCATCGTGTACTTTCTACAAAAAAACATCGTTAGACGTACACGAGGAAGAGGGTCATCGAAGTATTTAATTACAAAATATTACCAATTTTTGCGATAGCTCTAACACTTTCTTAGCTTTCATTTTCATTGTCGTAGAACCCAATACAGATGCTATCTCTATCTGTATTTTTAAACAAATATAATTTAACACTAGAACTACCAAACCAGTCAAAATGACTGGTTCCCTATTTTTTCCAAAAATTCCCTAAGATTATAGGAGAGCCATAGAGTAAATATTTGATGTCCATCTCAAAAAACATAAATTACCAAATCAATCAGCTTTTATACCTTTCGATTCCTCTGTTTTCAAAGTACTTATTTAATATATTGAAATATAATAGATTTAACACCGGTATTTCTAGTGTTAATATCGGAATACAGCATGAGTCATTGGCACCCACGTGGCAGACGAATGACGAGGTTTTGTCCCGCGATTTTTGCATAAATCATCGATAAAAAAAATGGAAGAATCCCAAACATTAAAACGAACTACCTTCGACTACAAAGCACAGCTCACTCTGTGCACATCGTGAAATTATAATTCCATCCCCACGTTAATAAAGCTCCGGAGTACACAGAGACCGTACTCGCGCGTTACTCGGCAAACCTATTTCAATACCGAAATACATCCTCGTCGACGCTTTGTTCGCGGAGCATTCGCCGGGGATGGAGCTCGTACCGCGTGGAAAGAATCGAAATAATCGGGGGAAAAGTCACGTCTCTCGTCTCGACGGAATATGGAGCAGAAATGGTCCGTTTCGAGTACGGCTCCATTTAAAGGGGATGCAAATACAAACGCAAAGCAGCGCATTGCACGAGTCTAGAACGTGAACGAGACATTTTCACCTTCTCCGGGGAGGAATATACTGTGAGCG
Source organism: Cerceris ruficornis (assembly GCA_963989415.1). Classification (NCBI taxonomy): domain Eukaryota; kingdom Metazoa; phylum Arthropoda; class Insecta; order Hymenoptera; family Crabronidae; genus Cerceris; species Cerceris ruficornis. The sequence continues at coordinate 10,906,806 of OZ022523.1, forward strand.
GTGCTCCAGAGTATTTTATACGAAAGTAGGTACGAAGGAGGCACACGCCAAATGGAGAACAATATCGATGCACTTGGCTATTCGTGCTGTAAGCTTCGAGGGCGAGGCCCTCGTAGCACAAAAGAATTTGCCAAATTCGGCCCCGTAATCCCGGCTACCTTTCTCCACGGTGATTCTTCATAAAATCCAATATAACGTTTAATCTCGACTCGCCTCGGGCCGTTACCCTCCCTTTTACTTCCAATCCTTTGTCCATTGGGGGAGTAAAGATGCACTCCTCTCCTGTTGTTTGTTTCTCGACGTTACTATGTACCTTCGGTCCTTATCCCTTTACTCGACGGTGTATTATCAGACGTGGTTCGGACACGCATGAAGTGTCGCGAGACTGGATCTTTTCACGGGCGCCAGGCGTTTAACGCGAGGCGCCGCTTTTAACCTTTTTGCTACCGGAAATGGCGACCAGAAAGCGCTGCTGATTGACGAGAATATCGAGGCGGAATGGTAACTTGGTTTCGGCAGGTTCGTTGGGGTAAAATTTGCTTTAGGGTTCCAACAGTCTTGTAACAATGACGTGGAAGGACTCGCTTGATCAAAGATTGAGAAATAATTAACATCTTCTAAAACTTAATAATTAAAAAACTTGTTTAACCCCTTTCTTATGATTTCTATTTCGACTGTGCGTGCAATAACTCAAAGTTAATTCTTGAAACCAAAATTTCTTTCTGATTTCTCATATTTCCTATAATTAAACGCAATATTAATATTCTGGAAATAATTCGATCGTCTCGTGACTGACTGATATTGTCAATTCAATAGTTTTTCGAAAACTTCGAAATTTCCTATTTCATTTACACCGTCACGAGCGCCACACGTTATTGTAAAGCAAGGGGTTAACTTTTGAACGAAAGTGCGACGAAATTTGTTCCTCAGAGCGATATTTATAATTCTCACTTCCGACGGACATTTCTAAGAACTTGAAATTTCAAATCGCATCAAGAGCTTATCTAAGAGTACTTATCAGGAATAAGTAATTGAGATTTATCAATCAGTTACAATGAATGACCGAACACATGGAATAACCGAAGAGTTTCGAGTCGAGTCGACGATCGTATCGAGAAATATTATGTAAGCCCCGGAAATCCTGCCACGATTTCCCAGCTTGTCGCCCCGGTTTGAATAAGTCCGCCATTATAGGAGGATAAATTTTATCCAATGGATGGTAAACTTCGCTCGTGAATATTGGCTCGTACACGCAGAGTGGGAGATGAGACGTGCAAAGCGGAGCACGCGAAGAGCATGTAGGTAAATATGTGGGTCGTGAAAAATTTATACACCATGTGCTGCTCGACTTTTGGAAAGCTGACCTCACGCTCGCCGCGAGGTCACCGCGAATTTATACAGCTCCGTTTTCGGTGAAATACTGCAAGAACCCGCTGTCGATCGACTTTCTTATACTCTACCGTCTTCGGATCTCTTCGATCGGAAGGAAGATAGCAAGGTCCCTGGGAATCACTGGAATTTTTCAGTAACTCAAGTTTCTTTGTCGCAGAGAAAATAGAAATGTATATACCTCAGAAATACGAGAAGATACGACGAACGAGAAGATTCTTTGGTTCAGAAAATTTCCGATCGAATTATTACAGGCGACCTCGTTGAGGCCCCTACCGGAAGCTACAGAAGAAAACTGACGAAGCAAAAGAAAAGCTAAGGAAACCGGTCGACCTGTATATAAGTCGACACGGTGGCAACGAACCGATAGTTGTTTACCAACATCCTGGAGAGAAATAATCTGGATCAGATGGACGGATAATCTCGGATTCTCGTCGATTCGCACGTACGCAGGATACCGCTGATAAAAACGATCGAACGACTTTATCCGCCTTTCTCATCATAATTTTATCTACTATGACGCACGGACATGAAGCGTATCAGGTTAAAAATAATCCACCGTATTCGCCGGATAACTGGCAATTCAATTGAAACTTCATAATCCAACGTCGAAAAGCGCCAGGATTTCACGTTCGCACTTTCTCCCTCATGATCAATCGTCGAAATTGACTCGACGAATTACTGTGAACGAATATATTCCACGTGGGTGTTTGAAATCTATCTCGTAGCTGATACGGTCTAATTGAAGTATCCTGTCCGTCAAAATTTCCGTGCGCTTTCGACGCACGAATTTGTCATATTTAGCCCGCGGACGATCGGCGAGGTTAATGACGGCATAATCGATCTTGTTTTAATTTATCAATATTGCATATAGATAGGTTATTTCGTAGATGCCGAGAATGATTTTCGACGGTCATTAAAACGGGACAATAATTCCCATGCTTTCCCTTCTGCTCATTCACTCTTCTTCCTCGGCGAGCGCTTTCGCCTTATCGTCTTCTCCAATCTTCTTTCCGTAGCTGCGATTCTCTTTTTGTCCGAGGAACCGTTATGTCTGCTCGAAGCAAAGAGAAGAAGGGCAGGTGCTTTATTTCTAGGTAACAGGTAGCGAGGTTGGTAGCCGGGAAGATGTGCTCTGTGTCTTCTAGGACAGTAATCGTGGAAGACTTGCACTCGGGATCGAGATATCGATGGTGGATGTAATCGGAAATGAAAGACCTTGTGCAGGTTATCCACTGTTTCTTTTGCCGTGACGGTGATTCGAGATTAATAAAATCATTTCTAAAATTCTCTGGTTTGAATCATTGATGTTATGACATATTACGTAGGAAAAAGCTCTCGGAAATGATGATTTTGATCTGGCAGCCACTAATCGAGCTTTAATTCCTATGATAATTTCATGTAGGACTTACAGTTTTAACCCTTTGCGTACGGAGACTATTTTGAATATTGAGAAATAAACACTTCTTTGGCCATTAAAAACCACCTTTTTGTCAGAGAGTCATAGTGTTAATGTATAGATGTTATAAATTACTATTTGCGCAAGCATATTGCAACGGTTATATTATAATTTTTTAACTCTAACCGCGTATACTTGCATCGATGAAGTATAATCAGAATTTTCCTCAGACCACACATATGTGTCCGTAGTACTTAAAGGGTTAAGGGGATTCCAAACCACTCGTGCTATAATACATTAAATGGTAATTTAATAAAAATCTCGCAGTATTTCAATTCGAATTCGTTAATCAAACTGCGAGCTTTTAATTTCATAGCCGCCATACCTCCCAAGTTACTTTTCGTAGGATAAAGTTTGTAAGTCTGGGTTATATGGACTGAACTAATTATTTTGCCTAGATTTATTGGTAGATTCTGAATCACAAAATTTACGATATATTAGCCATTTTCACTATAATTGTTTTCCTAGTTTGTTCTCGGCCAACTCTAATTTAATTTTTGTGCTTTTGATATCACAATTTAGGTATGAAGTAATTGCTTGCAGTTATTCAAAGTTTAATGTTATATTAACAAAACGATTGTTCAGAAAACATCACGCCAGAGGTGACCAGAGTTTTAGGGAAAAATAGTTTTGTCTCGCCAGAGGTGACTTTATAGTGCAAAGGGTTGAATTAAAGTTAAGTAAATTAGTTATAATTTAGATACATAAGATAAGAATTAATAATAAGATAATATTTAGAACATCAGATAATTTAGAAAAAAATGTCAAAATTGGCTAGGCTTTAAACTCTGTCCCAATGATTGGGCGTTCCTACCTTCAACTCCCTCGCCCACCATAGTCACCCTCCAAGATGTTGAAAGGGAACTTTTGAAAACTCTAAGATTTCTTTCGTCAGCATTCAATTATCCATCAGAAATCGCTTTTCCTTCGACGTGGAAGCAGAAAAGACCGCAAGGATACCTTCTATCAGGTTATCGAGGTATCGATTAACGTGCCGCGACTTGTTCGTCGACGGAAAGGTGAAGAACTGGTGAAAATAAGATTCGCGAGGAAAACCCGCGCGAAGCTTTTTCCCGGCGATGATGAAGACAGACGAGAGCAAAATTGCATCGATTTGTGGCGGAATTCGCGTACAGAAAAACCGTACTATTGACGCTGAGCAACAAAGAAGGGGATCAATTTTTCGCACAGGTGTCCCTTTCGATATCTGATTTGACAAAACACCTGTCGATATCTATTCTGTGCTCTGTTTTTCGAATAAAAATTGAATGTTGTTTTCTGCTCGTATTGGAAGTACACAGGGCGAGTCAGACAACGTGGCGATTCTAAATAACTCACAAAATATGTACTGTATGAAAAAATTTGCACGGCTACGAAGAGGGCGTTCGGCAAGAGAGCTAAAACATGATTAACAATCATACCATTACGAATGCTTAGCTGTACTTTGATATCGATGATGTCTAATGTCTTGAATCTTATTTAACAACATTATCTCTCGACGAAATCAAAGTTGTCCTCCAAATTACAACAGTCCCGTTAAACGTGCATGCCTTGTAATGCAGGACAATTATTTTGCGAATGCCTCGGTAATTACTCATTTTACACCCTTCATAGTATAATACTTTTTTTTATGCTTCATCAGAATTTAGATTTCAGGTACTTGAAGCACAATTGGACTCTCCAAGGCTCATTCTAAAAATCTGATCAAATAATAAAGTGACAAGTGCTACAGAATGCTAAAAGCAACCATTCTAAGGTGTTCCAAAAAACGAAGGCTCCAATGCAATAAAAACAATGACAAACTATTTCCCGATGCAGAAGTATCATCAAGAAATCCCTTACTGTCTCGAAAATCCCACGATCGAACAATTCCAATGAATAAATCTAAGTTTCCTATCCCCGATGAACGTCCATTAAGAGCCCCGCTGAAAAACTTTCCTTAATGGATTAACGAGCTCTTCCGCGGTTTAATAAACTTATCTCGATTCCCGGATTGCTTCTCTCAATTTCGCAGCATGAATATCCACCTCGAATAAATAAGAGAGACTCTTCGCAGCCGTCCTCCCTCAAATTGCAACCCAATTGTCATGGAATGAGAGGCTCCTGGCAGAGATTCGGGGTACGCAGGCGCCCCCGGACTATTTTCCTCGTGGAAGATCGCCAAAACCGACTCGACACACTTCGTCGGGCCGCATTTGCACATTGAAGAATTCGCGGAAGAGGTGGGAGTGAACGTAGGGAAAGACGACCGCGAATGAGATCATCCAATACGTCCGGTTCGATCTTAATACGCCGTTACCGGCGTGAAACCCTCCCCAATTCGAAGGGATGATTAATAACTGGCGATTCGATTAAACTTTCGCCGCGTAAATTTCTTCCATTTATCATCCGTCAGACAGGTGTTGCGAATTTTTAATTCCATCGTGATTTATTGATGAGTATCGAGAGACTATTGCTCATTTTCCTTCTCCTCTTTCTTATGCAAATTGATAATGAAGGGGCAAGGGTAGTTTAGAGAATTGTTTCGATATACTTTGTTTTACACATTCGTTATCTTTACATCATATATATGTATCACTAACACTAACCGTACCATAAACGGTCAAATGATCGGTTCGATGGAATAAAAATATGAAATTTTTAGCATTATCAAGTCAAAATTGTTTTATACAGTAGTTTCAGTATTAAGTCGGCAATCTTCTGCGAGTCTTTCGGATAGGTGCTATCGTTATTTCATAGCCAGTCAAAAGATCTGCTATGATAAGAGTAAGTATCCATAAACTGTCGGTACAGTTAGCGTTAAGTTTAACTGTTTCTGTAAGTGTTTGAACATTTGTTAGCGATTCTATTATAGTTGAAGGCTGGTTTCTTTGGAGACTAAAGGTCAATTTGTGTTTCAGCAACGGAGTGAAACTTGTCTTTGGTGGGTTTGAAGCATAATATGTACCACGAGTACGAATCGATATTACATGGCAAGGGGTTAGGATGTAGTATGTACCCAACCCTCGATTTACACGGTAGATTGGCCCCCGTAAGTCGGAGCCAATATTTCCATAGGGAATGTAAAGCATACACATAATATAAATTTAGTAAATTGTTTTTACCATGAGCTTTGTTCTATTCGATAAATCTGGTCGAGGGATTTTCTCTCATGTTTTCTCTGCATCGCATCTTATAAAACTTCCACGTCTCAAATATTTTGATTAAAATTCAATTAAAATTATATTCTTGTAAATTTGAAATTTTACAATTTATAACATATCGTATTGTAATAATTTATAATATATCATTTCGTTTGAAAACGAACAAATGTTTCTTGTTGTCGCGAACGAAAGTTTATAGGATTTTGTGGAAAACTTCAAAGGACATCGATCGCGAAATGGAGTTTTGCGAATTGGCAATTAAAAAGAGGATAAACAGAATCGCGAATACATCGGAAATCTACGTCGGACGAGTGAAGCTCGTATTCGAGGAATCCCGTTCCTTCGATTCGATTCCATTGAAACGACAGCTGCCAAAATTCTTCACGGTTGCGAACGACACGCGTATATTTCGTGGCGCCGATTACCTCAGGACGTACACAGAAATCTATTTGTAGCGATTGCATTCCGCAAGGTTTCACTACCTCTTGTATCAGTCCAATAATCGCAATGCTAAAATTATCCTCGGTATGGTAGGTTTGTTTCAGAAATTGCGGGAACATTCTTCGCGCATGAAAACAAGCATGTTTTCCTGCCGCTTCTGAAATCGTGCCGAACCAAATAAATGAATCCAAACCAAATAATGAAATCATCGCGCAACTCAATAAAAAACCTATAGATAACAATTATTATTAACTTCTGATAATATTAAACTCGCTAATTTTAAATTTGCAAATGATCTCAGCAGTCGAAGTTATTGTGCCCCGTGCCCTACGATTTCAATTTTGACAGTGCACGCAATAATTCAGAATTAATTCCTGAAATCAAAATTTCTCTACGATTTCTGGTATTCCGTATATTTGATCGCAATATTAACCCCTTGCCCTACGATTTCTTTTTTGACTTCCTCCGCAATAATTGACAATTAAATTGCTAAAATAAAAATATGTTAGTGATTCCTGACACATTTTAGAATTTAACGCAATATTAATAACATAGAAATAATTTGACCGTCTCGTGTCCGACTGATATTTTCAATTTAATAATTATTAGAAAATTTCCAAATTTTCTATTCCATTTACCACCTCACGAGTGTCGCGTTATTGTAGGCTAAGGGTTAAAAATGATTCTATATAGTTAATACAAATAACCATGCGAAGCACGTGATAATAAAAATTCTTTTATAACGTGAACCATTTAAGTAATAATGTGATTCATTTCATTTTTAACTTCAATTTACCGCCTTCTTCGTACAAAGTTCCAATGAATAACTAATCAAGCAATTGCAAACCTAAAGAAACCTATACACTTCAGAATTTCCATAAGCTCTGTTCTACGTATCAAATAGAAAGTCAATTCGCGATATCAAAGAACTTTTACGGAATCGTCGAAAGGCCAATTTCACGTGACCCGTTGAGCAAACGTTAATCACAACGCTACTGCGAAACGTTTGCAACTCGCCGCAGATGCTATAATTATCATTTAGCGTTAACACGAATCGGTTAATATAGCGCGTTTCCGCGAATTCTGAAACAGCGTGTCTTGCTTCGACGGAACGACGCGAGGGCACATTAATCAAGCTCTTCATCCTAATCGATCGAACTTCGACACGGCAATGTATCAATAGGAAGACGTCCTTGGCATTCGGCACATTATAGAACATGATAATGGACGCACATTCCGACTGATGAACGAGCAAATAATTATCCGACGACTGCATCAATGTCTTTGATAAACGTCACTCTACTGAACGATGCTATACACGTGGATTCAACTGTGAATGACTTTGAATTTTCTGTACATTTCGAATCTTCATGGAGTATTATGAAAATTTGCACGGAGCTGCTGCGAGGATAATTTCTCTTGACGGTTTGTTTTAGTAATTTATGCTCACTTTTAACATTGGAATTACCAGCGTGCAGTTTATTATATTTAAAAATGTTAAATAAGAATTTAAAAAGGGGGAATTAAGAGGTGGAAATGATAATCGATTCGGTAATTGGTGTGTTATAAGATGGACGTAGAATATGTATTCTATGACTCTTCTATAAACTTGGAGAATTTTTGGGAAAAATTGTGTGCCAGTCATTTTACCTGATTTGATAATAGTTCTAGTGTTAAAGGAGATTTTTGTAACGTTTTATACGTGCGGTTTGAATATTTTGCTTCAAATATTGCTCGTATAAATGTGTAATGCTATCATCTGCTTTTGCGTAATGCAATATTTGTGAAATATTAATTTCTGCATAATTAAATATTTGGAGATACATATTAATCTTGAAAAATATATTCCATTCGGTTACCATCAAATATATTAATAATAATAAAAAAATATGACCGAGGATTAAATTGCATATTTTAGAATAATTCCCAAAATCCAGTATAATCGCTACAAATTTTTCAACATTTGAAAAATTGATCAACTCTTTCGCTGATCCTGCGAATTTCCGATGTCCGATCAAAGAGAATAATTTGCGTATCCCCACAATTAAGTTACCCCGCGTATGCGCACGATAAAACACGTTAAACAAACGAAACTAAAAGGTTTCCCTACCACACGATTACACGCAGTTCACTGACCTTTCGGCGTAATCGTATCGATCACCAAGATACTCTTCTGTGTCCTATGAAAATACGCTTATCTCTCACCGCAACCATACGTACAACGATCTCTCAGATGTAAACTACGAAAAACCAGGAGCTTTTTTATCTAATAATCAACTAATGCGGTCTTTTCGCATAGAACCTACCGTTTTAGGTGGCTTTCGAATCGTGAGAACAATGATATCACATAGGAAAAATATCCCAATGGCGACAAAGGATTGATAGTCCGTACCTTCGTCACTATATCCATCGTAATTCCTTTGTAATTTGACCAAACTATGGAAAAAAAACTTGCATACATATCTGCCAATATTATCTTGTCCGATATAAAATTCCCATCAGACTGTACTTCAATATTTCTCTACATTTTCAATTCAAGTGCCCTGATCATGTTGCATGCATTTTATTTAGTTTTAGCTTCCAAATCGCCAAAGCTATGATATATATACAGATTGCCCCAGGGTTTCATCTTCCAATTTTGTCAGTATATTCTATGGCACTAAATAAGAAAAAAATGTTATGTAAGCATAGGTCACATAGATCTTTATTAAAAAGTTATAACAGAAATACTGAAAGGAAGTAGTACAGGAATAGTAACCGACTTACTGTTACTGCAAGCATTAGCTCGAATAGATTAATGTACTTACTACTTGACATCGTCACTTCCACAGTTAATTAGTACTCCATTTCAAAATGTCTGCCGTTCTGGACGATACATCTCGATGCGTAAACACTTGTGGCATTTCGAAATGAACTCCAACAACTTACTAATAGCTATTACCGGCGAAAATTACTTTCAATCTTAAGTGACCTCAGATAGTAAATACAGCTTACATAAACACACTGAATGTAAATGTTGCCGATCTATTTGAGCCAATGCTTGCAGTAACTGCAACTCGGTTACGATTCCTATATTACTGCTATTCTGTATTTTTTTTATAACTTTTTAATAAAACTCTGTGTGACCTACGTTTACACAACATTTCTTTCTTATTTAGTGCCATGGAACATACTGACAGAGTTTGAACATTAAAATCTGGGCACCCTGTATAGTTCACATAGAAGAATTTTCGCGCGCTGATGAGGGATTCGAAACTCGAGTCCACCGATTCGGAATCAAACCTTTGTCTCTGCACTCACCGTAGCCCCCTAATTTTACAATTTTTCCACTGCGAGAGTCATAAATGCACCGATTACACGACCACGGTATTATTCATCGCTGAGCCACGTTCGGTTAATCGCCTCGGTCGCAGCTGCTGAGAGAACAAGCAGAAACGGAAGAGGGTTGAAACTCGCAGAATCAATAGTTGCGCCTGGTCGATGTGTATGTACGTATGTACGGTTAGCAACCGATATCAAATCGGCGGACCAATCGACTATGGAAATACGACTATGGAGAGAAGCAGCATGGTTATCTGCAGCATTTCGGAAGTCCACCCTCTGCACCCCATTTCACCAATGATACGATACGCTCGTCAACCTGACAAAAAGCTATCGCGACTCATTACACTCCGTTTAACGTTCCGGCACGTGCGAGTCGCGGTGAATGCGATGTCAAAGGTAGTCGGGATGCTCAATTTTGTTCTGTGAAAGACGATTGATTATTTGCCGGGAAATAATGAGGATGTTTGGGATTGAATGAATTGTCGGTTTAGGGGAGAATTGAATTAGTTTGGGGTTCGATGGAGACGTACGATGAGATGCGTGGAGGGATTGGATTTTTTAAGGTCCTTGCAAAATTGTTAGAGTATATGAAAAGAATTAAGATTTTAGGGGAGGCGGGAATTAGAGTGGGAAGTAAGAATTTTATTTTCTTCGGTACTATTAGTTTTGTTTTATTTTTCTGCCTTTAACACTAGAACTACCGGCGGTAAATCTGTTATATTTAAATATATTAAATAAGTACTTTGAAAAAAGCGGAATTAAGAGGTGGAAAAGATGGTCAATTCGGTGATTTATGTTTTATAAGATGGACGTAGAATATCTATCCTATGACTATCCTATAAACTTGGAGAATTTTTGGAAAAAATTGTGTACCAGTCATTTTGACTGGTTTGGTAGTTCTAGTGTTAAATACCGCAGGAATGCAGAGTCTTTTGTAAAGAATTTAACAATGGTGATAAAAATTCGACACTGTTCCCCAAATTCAATGCAAAATAATGAATCATAGACGTAGGAAAGTTCTCAGATAAATAAGGAGGTTCTTTTGTAACTTTCAGAATTTTTTGGAAATATCGGACGACCTTTTTTTAAATCTAATTACTTTGTACTTTTGTTCAATAATACCAACTTATCTTGCAAAAAATGCTATGGTCATAGGACAGATGTAGCACGATGAAGACTATAATCCTGAATCTTCAAAATTATTCGCAGGCAGAAACAAAACTTCGCACGATTCTGAGAATATCGATAGAAAACAAGCGTTCGCAACGAAAGAGCGTGAACATGGAAAAGTAACAGCGACGACTAAAAAACAAGCGCGCTTGAAAAATAGCAGCAATGTCGCAAATCAAGGGATGCGAGTCCGACGATTTATCATCCGTAAACCATCCTCCAATTTCTCTCAATCGTAGCGGAGTACGAATCGCAGTTAATGTTCAGTCTAGACGATCCTTTATCTCGTAGGATCGACAATCGACACGGCGTTCTCCAATTCTTTGTCACCTCTCGAGGAGATCAAAGTGTCGATACGTCATCCCACGGAAATTAATTCCTGCTGTCGCGGCAAGATCGACAATATCGCGATTTTTCCCAACCCTTTGGCAAAATTTCCCTTTGGCACGTTGCATACGTGACATCCTTTGTCGAATAAAATTAGCGATTTTAATTGGTTTCGAATGTAAACATTGTTCGTGATTAATAAATGACTGTTTTGTTTATTAAAATTATAATTAATATTTGCTCTAAAATGAAGGAAAGTTAGTTCTTCGTTCCGTTAAAAATATTCCTCGGTTCGATTACAAGAGTATGTAGTTACCTCGCTTGAATTTTAATTATTCTGTCTTTGTTCTGAGGTTTTGGGAAATTTAAATTTTCTATCTCCTCGGTGTATAACGAGGTTGCATAATTACACCTTTATTAATAGAAACCAGCGGCACGTATCAGAAACGTACCGGGCACGCCAAGGTTCCATATTAAATTTCATGCGCAAAGAATTGGATAGCGCAAATGACTGCGATCTTATAGCAAAAATACGAAAACTATTCACAGTTAATCGTTTTGTGGTCTCGCTTCATAGAGAAACCCGCTCATCTTTTCTTTCAAATCCAAATTCTTACTCAAAGCAGAAATATATCAATCTTTAACCTTCCGAGTGAAATTAACGTAGTACAAGATATCTAAAAAAACAAAACAGTGAAAAATTGAAATTTAAGTAATAATTGGAAAATTCAAAGGCTATTATATTTAGAAATTTGCGGCCGAGTAACAATTACACAAGATTTAATCTGCAACACCGTAGCCCCCCGAATCGTGAAAATCCACTTTCAGCAAGTAGCGAAGACCTAGCCTTAGAAATGAAGTCGCTAATCATTTACAATTAAAGCAAAAATCAAAGAAATGTGAATATTAAACCCCTACCAGTATAACGCTAGATGCAAAAATCAATGATCAATAGCCACCTTTCCAAAGAACCCTGATCCCAAACCAATTAAGAAATGAAAATAGAACAAATTAGCAGCTAAAATATGCCAAAATAAACATATCTAACGAATTAAAATCCCTCAGCTTCAAGCGCCAACGTATTACGACTGAACCACAACGACGTCTCACCGTTGGCACGTTCCTCAAGCACGGCCAACAACAATGTATCATTGAACACCACTAAAAGGGTGAAAAAGCAACAACAACAAAAGAAAAAGCGAGTACCAAACGCAGCAGCCGAGAAGTCGGGTAGTCGAGACACCATGATCGGAAATTCTTGAGAAAAATCCAATACAACCTTGTACCGAATAGATAACCGCCTCGATTCTTCCTGACGCCTGAAAACGGGCTACTTGGTCGGGCTCGATGAATACAAGCAACGCCAGCGATACAGGAAATTACACTCGGATGCAGTCGCGCGTGGTTTATCGTTCGGTCGACGGAACGATCGCCGATACACGATTCAATGACACCAGAGGATGGTTAATCCAGCCGAGGCTTCGAAGTCACGAAAGACTGGAATGCGCGATCGACCTTTCGCCTACACCGTCAAACGTTCGCAGACGGTGTCGTTGCATTCTTCTTCTTCGCGTGCCTCTGTGAACGGCTGCCTTCTCTAAAGGCTTGTTCAAACTGAGGTGCCGTTGTTGGAAATGTTCTATCGAAAGTGTTGCTAATAAAGAATGTGGAGGTAGGATGACTGAGTGGACGGAATGCTTGGGGTGAATTCTGCTTTCGTGCTGTTCGTCGTGAAGTACTTTGTGGAAGGTAATGTGTGGTCAGTTTGAAAGTTAAGTGAAAGTGTAGGTGTTTGCAAGTATTGGTTGCTGATCAATGATGCGAGTCAATTTTATTATTTTTGCTTTTGGAATGGAAGCTTCTTGAAATTATAAAGAGTGGAATGAATAGGAGAGAAGCAAGAAGAAATTGTGAAGCGCGACGATTATAATTAATGCGGTTGAGAAATTAAGGAGACGTGATGACATTTCTTCCCTGCATGGTACCATCGGTCATATCACAGCAATTAGAGCAGGATAATATATGAATAATGCCCAAAGTCGATATAATGACAAATAACAAAGGAAAACGTGTGCTAATCGACGTATCCGTATGGACGAGCCTTAAAGCGACCCTGACCACACCGAAGCGCCAGCTTGTAAAACGCTTCCAACACACTCATGCCGATGCGATCTTTTATAAAGGCTGAATCCAGCCGTCGTCAGACTTTAGCGCCTCTTTTCAGGAACCTCTGCGATAAATCCTATCTGCTAGCAGGGCACGAGGGAATTCAATTTACGAAATATAGGACACCCGTGTTACTGGCAGAAGCCAATGAGAATTCCGATTTTGAAGCCCGGGCTTTCTCGATCACCGACGATTCGGGAATCAAATTAGGCGAAGCTCGCTCGATATTTATTCCTAATTCTTCTTTCACGCTGAGACATCAGTCTGAGAATGCACTGTTTATGGTTAACCTTCTGTAAGTGTGATAAGAAATGAAATGTTTGTGGATACACTGTGCTAGATTTCAATAATAATCACTTACTAACAATAAGCATTCTGTGACGACTTTCATTCAGAACAATTGAATAAATTACCTATGAAAATAGAAATATTAACGTTAAAGCTGATCTGCCAAGATCAACCTAAAAATATCCTTAACCATTTGCTGTACAACAACGAGTGATACTCGTGGCGCGATAAATGGGATAGAAAACTTTGAAATTATCCAAAAATAATGAAATTAAAAATATTACGGGGCCACAATACGACCAAGTTACTTCTGTTATTAATAGTGCCTTAAGTTATATGCTATACCAGAAATCAGGGATAGATTGTTATTTCAGCAATTCTGAATTACTGCGCATTCAGTCACGAAAGAAATGGTACGGCAAGGGGTTAATCACGATAAAAAATTGAAGTACCACCCGCAACCCAAAGATTACGTACTTCACTTCAAATCCAATGAACAAACAGGAATTTAAAAGAAAACGGAACTAATACGTTGAATGCCACCGGTATCTCGCTAATTTCTTCATCTCTACTGAAGTGAAACTTTTTCTATTAAAATCACATCTTCAACAAGCAGAAACATTAAAGACACAAAGAGATATATGAACAGCAGAACTTTACCTTTTTGAGACCAACGCGAAAATATTGACTGAAATACCAACTTCGTAAATTTATTTTTACAATTTTCATTTTTACAATTTATTTTATTACAATTTAAAAATCATATGTCATTGAATTCAATAGCACCGGTCACCGGTGGCCCCCATGGCATTCGCCGTGTTAAGAAGCCCGAAAAAATCCTCAACTTAAAATTTCACAATTAATTTGCGAAAATTGAAAAAAGTTTCCAATTCTTGGACGCACAAAATGAACTTCACCGACAGACGAGTCTCTCGGATGCATGGAACGCGTGTGCATCCAGACACGCGTGTATACTTCTGTATTGTTGGTGGCTCCTCGGCAACAAGACCTCTCTCAGTAATCGAGACTGGCCTGGTTCTATTCTGGTGCCGGCTGACAGGATAAACACTCGCGGTACCAACGACCCTGTCGCAACATGGTGCGGTCAAGGTTTGCCCAGGCCTTTCCATGGCTCTTTCGTTCGTTTCCAACGACCGAGACAGTTTTACATTTGTGCGCGATGCAACGACGGTATTCTTCCCTTTTATAGCAACGTTCAACAAACAAAAACGATTTCGGGTCTTTTTCAATATGCATATTGCTCTCTTACATGTTTGGAGTTCATCATTTTAACGCCTACCGACAATAGTGAAACTTCAGAGGTAATTTAATGGAGTTTGGATAGATCACAAATGGTTATTTTAAAGTTGACAGTTTTTGGTTAATTTCAAATCAGACCTTTCCATGGCTCTTTAGGTAGTTTCTAACCACCGAGACGGTTTTATATTTGTGCGCGATGCAATTACGGTATTCTTCCCTTTTACAGCTATGTTCGACAAACAAAAACGATTTAGGGTCTTTTTCAATATGTATATTGCTCTCTTACATGTTTGGAGTTCATCATTTTAATGCCTACCGACAATAGTGAAATTTCAGAGGTAATTTAATGGAGTTTGAATAGATCACAAATTATTATTTTAAAGTTGGCAGTTTTTGGTTAATTTCAAATTTCCTTGTCGTATTTTCTCCGTTACTAGTGTAATTCGATGCTGCAAGGTAAAAAATTCAGGAAAATGCAAGATAGCAAAATAATTTCAGATTTGGCTACCGTGAGCTGCAGCTTGGAGAAAATGTTTAAGGTTGCAACGATTTCTCTGCGTTTTACTGAATTGATAAGTTCCATATTGAAACGGTACTGAATGGAGCAGTAGGGAAAATATTGTGTAAATGAGGAGAGATAATTACAGAAAATCATCGACCGTGCTTAGCGCGACGATGTTCGTCTCGTGAGATTTCACGGTAGAAAAAATGTATCTCTCTGTCAACTCTACGAGCGAGACAAGAAAACTCGTTCGCAACAGTCGTGGTATAATGCAGAGGCACGAGGTGTGCAGCTCGTTAATGGAATGCGGAATATACATTCCGGTCTCGGTTACGTAAGCGCGAACGGGTACACCTTGCACCTCTTCTCATCGATCTTCCTCTCTTGTTCCCTTCAAGTTCCTATCAGAGGCCGTGCTCGTAAAAGCATCGCTGTATTATCAATAATTATACGCCAGGTTTCTCCACAAATAGCTTCGTTAATTAAATAATTGCATTCGACAAACATCGCTCCGAGATGAAACCTTTTATCGATAGAGTTCCCTTTTCAACGTGAATGTTGTAAAATACAATTCCGAGGGGCACGATTTTTAACGGGAGATTCAAATAAAATTCACTCATAGATCCACTGAGTATAATTAATTGATAATTATGAAAGACCGAGACGATATCTGAGATATAATTAACGAATCAACGCACTTCACCGTTACTTCAAACTGTCTTCCTCCGAGTAAAATGACCACGTTATAATCCGACAGAGAAGAACAGCACGATTTCTAGGCGTTAAAAGGATACCGTGTGTATCATTATGCGAGAGACGTCATGTATCTATTTAAACCCAATACGGTCGTCGAGGGGAGTCATTTCTAAAAGAAAGTAGCTAATCGTGTCGTTGATGAAACAACAAACTATCCTACGTCGGCGTCATTCGTCCGTCTCATGATAAATGTAGAAACATTTTAATGCACAAATGAATAATTCATCGGCTCGGAATTCCAGGACAATGCAAATCAGCAACCGATCCGACGGGCTCAAACAGTAGGTCCGGCGCGAAGGAAGACGAACGAAGGAATCGGGGTGTAGCTATTAAATTCTTGACAATAGGCGAGGAAAAGGGAAATAGAGGACGATGGATGAACAGATAGAGATAGATATGGAGAGAGAGAGAGATAAAAAGGGGGAGATAAAAAGAGAGAAAAGCTGGCACAACGTTGCAGCCACCTATTACCGAAGAAGGCTCGAACGAGCAGCAGCAACAAACAGGAACGAGAACGGCACCAACAACAGCAACGAGTGCTCTAAATTACCCCATGGCACTCCTGGAACAATGCACTGGAATGTGGCACGAACTGTCTTCCGGCTAGGAGAAACGATTCCAGCCGAACTGCGTACGAGGCCTCTATGAGAAAATGCAACGGTGCAACAATGGACAACTGCACCGTGCATGTGTGCACACGTCTGTGCAAACTCGAAGAGGACACCTCATTTCCATACCTGCGGGTTTCTGCCTCCTTTGGTGGATATGACTGCGATTCTTTTCATTCGTCAAACTGGACGATTACTCGGAGAATGTGGGTTCGTTGGCTCTGTGTTTGCGAAGAGATGCTTGGGGATTGCAACGGTGGCTGCACTTTTGTCTGGATTTCAATGCATCGGGTGGTACTTGCATTTTTCAGCATAAGTAGTAGACAATAGTAAAAAGTAGCAGTGCTAAGTTGAATAGTGGAAATTACTTGTTCCTAAGCTCCTCTAAAAATTACTGAAATTTTCTTTTGCATGACGTACATTATCATAAAAATCTGAACGATTAAATAGGGAAACTCTTTTCCTTACTTGCCCTATTTTTTTTAAGTATTTGTGCAGTATGTCTAAGTATAGATTCATTTAAAAAATGTAGTTTTTGAAGCTGCTTTTCAAACTAAATAAAAAAATCGATAAACTTTGTAATTTTAAATGAAATAATGGAAAGAGCATTTTATCAGATTTAAGTGGTTAATTCCGAGACGGATAGTTATTTGGAATAAAATTCGAAGTCACAGAGATGCGTGATGGAATAATGTAGAACAATAAAATGCCAAGTAATCATCTCATTTTGAATTTCCGATTGAATATTTATATAGGTTATCAAATTTATTATTCCATAATGCATTTCTTCCTTTGACGCAGACGAATAACTAAATTACCATGACAGCCACAAAAGCGATGTTTATCGAACCATTTTCGCAAATTGCACGAATGACACGTCGATGTTCGAACGATGACAGGATCGTTGATTACGCTGCATCCTTTCTAATGATATTTTATGTAAATAACAGTAATTCACAATTACCACTGAAAATATATTTTATAGCTCGACGATAGCCACCACTTTGACCGATTCCCGATCGTTCTGCAGTCTAGTTACAATGGAATTGCAGAAAATCCAATCGATATTCTACCCATTGACGAATATTGCAACGAATCTGCGAACTTTCCCCAATACAACCGAACATATCCACGCAACAGCGATACGATTAGCACGAGAGACATTGTCCCAGTTAATCCTCTTACCAGGATTTTTTCTTTCTCGCGATTGGGAATTTGCAAAAATTGCAAACAGTTACACGAAGAAATAACGGCGTCACGGCCGAGCGAATAACGCGTTTAAATCCGTTACTTTCGAGGCAAACCAAAAGGAACGATCGTAAAATCGCAGTTCGATAAATCCAGCAGATTTTGAAAGTCCATGGAAACGATGTCACCGAATACCATCGAGATGGCACGATGACACGGCTTCCGTACGATTTGCAATGACCCAGACTGTGACTCTTTCGACGATCCGTTAAAATCCTTGCACTTCGCGGTGGCTAGCAGTAAACTAAAGCGTTCACGAGAAACTGCATACGTAAGCATGACGATATGTTATTTTTGCATCGCTGATATTTCGCCAAATAAAGCTCGGAGCAACAGGCACGGTTTTGTACGAAATACCGTAGATGCTGATTCTACTTGGAATGAATTACTCATTGTTGTTGTTGCATTTCAAGTAAGTAGACCCATGTCATCCTGCGGTTAAAAAAAGAGTATAGGTCATTGTTTTCAAGCATGAGCAAATTGTAAGTCTGAGAATGGAACATTATGAAGTTTTAGAGAATAAATTATTTTTTTTAACAAAATGTCCAATGTCTTTTCCCGTATGTAAAAGTATTTGTTCATTTTTCCTATTTTACGGACAGGACTTTTTTTTCGTTCATTTCTATATATTTTTGCAAAAGAGATTCTACCGTAGCGAAAATGTAATGATAACAATGCTAGGGAAATTCTGAGAAAAACGTAGACCTTGGTGACTAAAGCTTGAAAGGATAGAAGTGTAAGAAGTCGATGTTGATGTTTATATCGAGCATCTTTTTTAACACCAAATCTAGCAAGAGAATCAAAAAACAGATTCTTAATTTTTTTCAAAATCATCTTGAATTTCTAAAGGTGAGATCATTATAATTGTGTATCTTATAAAACAGAAGTGCCCGAATCGGTATTTATCAACGGAATTCATCAATGATCAGTCTCATTTCATTACTTTTCCTCAAACATATTTAATACGATTAAATATACTCTAGGAAAATGATTATACACTTCAACACGGAGTCTAAGCTTAATCCTTTCAACACTGAATTTTATTTCTTCAGATATTCTTGGGAAATTTTATATCCCAAACTTTATCATATAATTTTCATGTTATTATTGTACAATTTATCTCCATATATTATTTTGTTTACATGACAATATTTGCTGCTGGGATAAAAATATCCCAGCAGTAACATACTACTGGGATCTATGCTATCTCAGCTGAAAATCTGAAAACTCCCGAAATAAAAAAAAATATATTTCATTCTCAGTCGTATTTTTATTCCATTTCCTGTCACAAAATATACACTGCTAAAAATTAGTCATTTACTGAAGAAATAAAATTCAGTGTTGAAAGGGTTAAACCTATATGGAATTTTTGAAAAATGCAAAAATCCACTTTAACACGACTTGCCAGGAATATCTCGTATGTTCCGAATTTCTTGCACAAATTCTACAAAATTTACTCAAGCAGACACTGTCAGGGACCTCGACTACGTTTCACGCGAGAACTTCTTTGCACCTCGCACAAATCATCCACCTCTCGTAACATTTTCAACGCCGTCTACCACCGCTTCCAAGACTGCAACAATTCGCCACAAAGACTTTCCATAAATCAAGGCGGAATTGCAAGGAGCAAACACTTATACAAGGAAAAGCGTAGAATCGGTGGCGCAATAAGACGCTTTATTATTGCCTATTCTCTTCCCCGTTACATATAGAAAGCTGTTACAATGGGTCCCGGAATGGCTGAACGTTCGAGGAGCGAGTTATACTCGGAATGGTGCGTCATTAAAAGTGTTTGTCGTTCAGCCCGAAATCCCAAAGATATCCGAATGCGGAACGACTTCGAAGATTACACTTTTCATGGAATTCCAACGCGAAGAACGAAGAAGAAAAAAAACAACAACTGGCTAGCCAATGCGAATGGTCGCATTTCCCAAGAGTTAGTACAGAATGCGTGCACGCTCGGTGATGCAAAAGTACAGTAACATCGTCATCGAGCAAGGCAACAGCAACGACAACGGTATTTTATCGCGTCCGTTCTAAAGTTTGACGTCCTATCAATAACGAACCGTTACGACGTGTCGTTGCTTTCCACATTCCGTTAATGGACGTCGCGTGACGTCCACCCACCGTGGAAAATTGCAATAAATGCTTTCCACGCGTCGCAACGACGCGGATGGAGAAACGACGCAACGGGAGCTGATATCGACAGAAATTGAAAACGTGGAGATGCAAGGCCGCGAATTCCTGTGGAATAGTCCTTGCGATTGTCGCTGCTGAAAGATTGGCCATATCGATGACCTATGCTTCTCAAAATTGAGAGGTCTAATTGGATGATATTTTAATTTCATCATTACCAATTCTTTTTACACACTGCAAATATGTTTGTAGTGCGTCCAATATTCAATAAAACCCATCTTTGGTCCTTTGACTAACAAACGATCTGAAGTCTCTCGGTATGAGCCCCAGCATGTTGGTCCTGGAAGCCTGAGATCGACTATAGCTCGCAAAAACAGAGAAGTCCTTTGGCCTGTGGCTTGTTCTGATTCGCTTGGCGGATACAGATATCCCTCTTTCTGACGTCATTTTCGATTCTAACGCGTGACTGGCTTAAAGAGCCGCACATTCGTTGCGTCGTCATGGGAACGACGAAAGAAGTGTTTTGTTTTCTGTTGTCATTAGTCGGTCACAGATTTCCAGGGCCGATATACATCCAGGACCAGGACACAATACTTATTTCGCCGTTCCCATGACGACGCAACGGATGTGTGGCTTTATCGGCCAATCACGCGTTAGCATCGATAATGACGTCAGAATGAGGGATGTCTCTATCCGTCAGGCGAATCAGAACAAACCAGAGGCCAGAGGACTTCTTACCTTTTGCGAGGTTTACTTGCACCGCGGCACTGATTGTATTAACTTAACCCTCTACAGTGTGAATTTTCTGTGAGATATGAAGATCAGTTGCACGATAGCACACTAGAAAATGATAAAAATACTGTTACAATATTTAACTTGATTTTGAAACGTTGAATTGTAAATAATTTCATGATCTTTAAGAACTAAATTGTAATATTTGACAATGTTAAAAAATTGACTTTGAAGAATAAAATCTTAGATTTGTCTTGTGTTACTTCAGAGTTACACGGGCCACAGAGGGTTAAATTAATTCTTACTGGAACTATTTTTTAAGATCGATCCATTTTCTTTAATTTTGTAAAAATTATTGTAAACTCCTATCTAATAAAAAGTGAAAATACCAACAAATCTTTTCTTATTTCTCTAAATTCCCATCATCCCCTTGTTCCCAGGTGTTTTATAAATATCGTTAATCCCGCTATTTGCATTCGCAAAGCGCGTCGAAACGATCCGACGACAAATCCCTCACCGGTTACTACCGCCCCGGGTAATTCGCATTTAACCAGATAGCGCAACTTCGCAAACGGAGCACGATTCGTACGTCTGATAACAGACATCGAGAGAATTTCTCCGCGTTTCGCACTTAATAACAACGTTCAAGTGCAACTTGCCTTCAAAGTGTCGCAGGACTTATTCTCCGACGAGGAAAAAGAATTCCATCAACGACAAACACACCTGAGCACCGAGATCTTTCGCGATGCGTGTCGTAAGGACTAATTAGCAGGTAGCTCGTTTGTCCCGCTTCCTCGTTGCCTCTAGAATTCGCCGAGTTTCGTTCGGACGAGGAACGGGCTCCGTTTATTTGCACGAATTTTGCAAAACTTCGAGGAATAAATATTTACACGAGCTCGTTACACTTTCTCACGTTCGGCCAGTGATTTCGGCTTGTCCGCCATTTATTTACGAGCTTCTTAAAATTCCGGAAGGCTCCTGAGTGCGGAACTGCCGGAATATTAACCTTCCGGAATAAAATGCATCGTCGACGTTCGCTGTATTGCGAGATTGCGCTGGAATTTCTTCAGGAGAGGATCTTAGCAAACCGGAAGTCAGTAGGCTTTTCGTTTGGTGACGCTCATCGACGGATATCTTATTAATCGAATATTACTAATTACACTAATAAAATTACACTGCCGTGATAGAACTGAAATCGGAATGACATAATGCCTGCTTCACTAAAGTTGGATTTTAAAATTATGGAGATTTAGAATCATCAGATACACCGAAATCTTTGTGAATTGAGTCGCTTAGAAGCCAATGCAGTTAAGTCATTTTTTTTTATATTTTCTGATTTTTGCAAATTTTAATAAAAGGAAGTTTATTCTATCAACATTTACACAAATCAGAAAAAATTGACTTAACCGCATTAGCTTCTGAGCGACTCAATTGTTAGGCGATTCATTTCAGTAACGGCAAATCTTTTTCAGGGAATGTTACGAATAGGTACACACAGAAAATAGTGAACGATACATAAAATGTTAAATATCAAGAATCATCGAATTTTACACCTGCAAAATTTTATTACTGGACGAACTATCTCAAGAATAATGTCATACTATTCACGGTTATAAATCCCGTAAATATTTCAATGATTTGCACCTCCTGCCGTAATTATGCGTTTCACCGTGGCAAAATAGAGCGTGACTTCATTTTCAAGAAAGTTTCAAGCATCTTTAGATATTTAGACGTCGTAAAATCGAGAGAAGGCAAGAATCACGGATGGAAAGGGCGATGAAAGAAATTTTCTTCCGTGATCTCCGGAGTTGTGATAATACGTATTACACGGCCACCGCGGAGAGCACGTTGAACTCGAAATACATTAACTCTTAATTAGGGAACCCTTATTAGTATAATAGAGACGTGGGCGGTTTATACATTCTTCGGAATGTCGCAATCCAGCGAGTAGTATCTTCTTATCCGAATGTTCCATCTTGAGCCGCTCTGCCCACAACTTCTATCACCGTGGGCTGTATCGCTCGTCGCATTTCTCATTTCCTTTTCAAAGATGCGACCCTCATACTTCTCGGATATTTTAAATAAGTCTCTCGCTGGACCGGGATCGTATTTACGGGAAAATTCTAAACTTAATTTCGCAAGTACGATCGGAATTCCAGGGTCGGCGATGCTCGAACGGATCGAAAGATATCGAATGGCGGGGGACGGAATATTGAATTTCCAGGGGAAGCCAGAGACAATCCGAGATGGAAGAGTGATCTGCTGTTGCGTATTTTTCTTTCGGTAACTGTGCTCGACGAGATATTACGGCGTTTTAAGCTCCGTGTTTTGAAAAAATTGGAGAATTTCTCACGGTGATAATTTGCTGTAATCGTAATACGATTGCATTACGAAATTTTTATTTGAGATTCTAATGCCTTTCCTCTTTAGATGTTATGGGAAAGTAACCTTTTGTTTTAACTCCTGAAATTGAAATATAGGTTTGAAAAAGAGAGTAGAAGAGATTAATGCAACTATAACGATATAATAACGTAAACGTTAATTATCTTAACACTAGAACTACCGGCGTTATATCTGTTATATTTAAATATATTAAATAAGTACTTTGAGAAAAGCGGAATTAAGAGGTGGAAAAGATGGTCGATTCGGTAATTTATGTTTTATGAGATGGACGTAGAATATCTATTCTATGACTCTCCTATAATCTTGGAGAATTTTTGGAAAAAATTGTGTACCAGTGTTTTGACTGGTTTGGTAGTTCTAGTGTTAACACTATGCACTTTAACGTTGAAAATATTGTTCTCGTATCGAATCGTCGAACAGAAGAGACTCAAGAAAAGACATTTTGTCGACAAATATGCAACAACCGAATGCAAATGAATGAGTATCAATTAAGTCGATCCGTTGCATCTCTACTTTCTCGATACACGTTACGTAGTTAAGTAACATAATCACATAATTGTCGCCTTCGGTAACGGTCGCGTCCGCGAAGTAGAACGACCGGCGAAAGTCGAGCACCGAGAGAAAATCCCACGGAATCTCGCCGGGAATAAAACTTACGTGGTCTCAGGATGCTTCGGAAGAGTAATACGAACCGTCAAAGAAATACACGAGAGATGTAAGCGTCGGAAGAAAAAATCATTCTGATTTCCCAGTTATTCGACCATCTTCGACCCTTTCATCATCAACCCTTATCACGAACAACCTATCAAAAATAGAATATTTGGATAGAAATAAGAGAGAAGGAAAAGAAATCCGCAATTAGGACTCTTCGATTGGAAACTCTGAGATCTCTCGAGAAAAGAGGCAAATCTTCATTGCGAACGATCGCACCCGCAAGAATTCACCCTCATAGGAAGACCGATTCCATCATAATTGCGAGAAAGAGGGAATTGAATCAATCGCAGCTAATTCCTTCCACCGAGTACGAAAATCACGTTCTCCAAAGTCTCATGGATGAAAGATTCCTCTTGGTGAACCAATAACGCAAAGTGCAAATCTTATCCATTCGGCGTGAAATTCTCAAGCGGTCTATTACTTCAAAACTTATTTTTCCGCGTTTTCATCTTCCTTCATTGACCTCTCAATTTTTTTTTCCTTCGTTCGTTACAAAAGACATTCGATGTCTTCGTAGTCGGCGAAATTGGTTAAATTTTGAAAGAATTATTAGAGAGCGTCGAAAGTAATTGTCAGGCGGGTGGCGATATTCCTCGAAGGTAACGGTCGATGAAAGAGGGAAAAGAAAAACGTATTTGTTCCGGTGATTTTTCTTATCTCTAACAGAGGCAAAAGAACGTTCATTTCGCCACCGGATGAGCGGAACGCACTAATGCACGCTTAATGAGTGCAATTACAGCTCGAGATAGGAGGAGGAGAAAGGGGAGAATAAAAGATAACGAAAGAGAGCGTAGACGAGGGACTCGCCTCTTTCCAGAGTCACGGTTATTCAATTTGTTTAATTGTCGATTCGACTAACAGAAGTGGGCGTACGTTGGTGATAGATGAAAAACCGCGGGCGCGTTTTTCAACCTTTGAATTTTTAATTCACCCAGACCGTTGGGTTATGTCGTCCTGTCCTCTATTTACTTTAAAATGTTATTTTCTATTTTTCCCTGCCTCCTCGTGCGTGCCAGTGATGGAAATACCGGCGGAAGAATCTAAAAAAAAGAGAGAATACTTCGAAGCGCGCACGTGCCCATCTATCAACATTTTTGCGCTGCTCTTATCAGTCGTGAGGAACATTTTGTTTCTTATATTTCTTCAGATTTAATTACGGAGATTTCTCTACGTAGATTCTCCTGTATCAGGTGGTCTCTGAATCAGCCAAGACACTATATATTGTTTTAAATAATAAGTAAAACTAAATAAATGCCATTAACCCCTTGCCCTACGATTTATTAATTTTATGACTTCCTCCGCAATAATTGACAATTGAATTGCTAAAATAAAAATATGTTAGTGATTCTTGATATATTTTAGAGTTGAACGCAATATTGATAAGATAGAAATCATGTTATCGTGTCGTGTTCCACTGATATTCTCAATTTGATAATTTTTGAGGAGCTTCAAAATTTTCTGCTCCATGAATCGCATCACGAGTGTCACTCGTTGTTGTAGGGCAAAGGGTTAATAGTATAGAAATAATTTGACAGTCTCGTGACCGACTGATATTTTCAATTTACTAGTTTTTATAAAATTTCCAAATGTTCTATTCCTAAAGGGTTAAATTAACCTAATGCAATGACTCTTCATTTAATTATAATCACACAGCTGAGACTGCTATTTTCAAAATTATATTATTAACAATTTTTTCATCGATTATTGCTATAGTCTCGTCGCCAGTGACCTACTGTTTTGCGTGGATCCAAAATCATCGAGGCTATGATAATGTTACATGTCGCGCACCCAAAGTCCTTTTGGACATAGTAAATAACTAACACTTTTATAGAAAACATGACAACGTTTTATTTTAAACACACGTCATCGAGGACCTCTGACCGTAGAATCCCTTATTTATTTATAAACAACTGACATATCCCGGAACCCAGTAACATTCATACTACTGGGTGTTGCGGAACAATATATTTATTTTTTTCTTTCATTTTCGCCAAAAAAAACGAAATTACTTTCCGAGCAACCCAATACATATCACATAAAAAAAGTATCTTCGAAGTAACGAGGCCCACTAATTGTAAATCCGAGTCTTCAACTCCATATGCACCATAGCACCCCCGCTTTCTCATATTTTTGTAAATATGAGGAGAATTCCGAGCAATAGACACGTACGAGTTTCCATGATACAAATACGTGCAGAGATAAGTTTCTAATAATAAGCACGAGCAACGCAGCTCATCTAGAAACAATAAGACGAATATATGCGCTATTTTACGGCGATAACGTAGCGCGACTTAATTGGAAACTGTTCGAACAACGGGCTGCAAATGAATCTCGCCGTTTCTCGGTTCAAACGGAAACCCGTTCTCGAGGTAAATACGTATTTTCTTGGAGTTGTACGAAGACGCTTTCCGAGTAATTGCAACACGTTGATCGTGTTGATTTGTACGAGCAATGGGTGACGTAAACGATGACTCTTCTACGCGTGGAATACTTCGATGTCGACATCGTTGTCAAAGGATGACTAACATCATCAACGAGGTATTAATAGAGAGAGACTCAGCTAAAAGAGGCTTTTCATGACGATCAATTGTGCGCGAGAGAGAATTTCTGCGCTGCAATTGCGATGCTTTTCCAAAATAGATAGAGGAATTTCCAATTTTATCGGGCGCAGTATTTCAGTCGTTTTATCGCATATGATGTAAATGAGATTTAATAAAATTTAACCTCGAAAAGTATGTCTTCCAAGTGCTGTATTATTAAACGTTTTCACTCGAAGTGAAAATTATTCCTCTCAGCCACTGCAAAAGTTTATCGTTGTACTTGAAGTCGGCGACTCAGTTCAACAAGAATTTGCTGTTCTAAAGCATCAAAATACTCGCGTATAAATTCTTCTCCTAAAATAAACCTTCAATCACCTCGAATAAGAAACTCAACCGCATTCGACCAAAGCTTCTGCATAATTTTCAAAAATTTCCTAACCAAATTCAATGTTTGCTCACGATCGACAAATAAAACGCACAAACACATTAAAACAAGATTCAATGCCCTAAAATGTCCAAACTGAATTCTCAATGTTTGCTCATCATCGATGAATTTTTCTTCAAATCAGCCTCCTCCCGTCAAGGGCCAACGATCTAAGTTACTTTCATGCTCGAGCCACCCCTTTTCCTCTCTCGTCAATAACCAAGGTATTAGAACTAAAATTAACTCCCTTTAGTAGCGACAACCTTCTGGGAACAGCATTCACCTGCCCGTACAACAACGCTCTCGTAAACTCACCTACGTTCGCCGTTGCAGTGCACAAAGAGAAGAAACCGAGCTTAACTTTGCCATGCAAGTATGCAACGGAGGAACGGCTCCGAATCGGTACCGTTCCGACGGTGTTTCATCGGTGTTATCGGTGTCACTGTTGTGTTTCGTGCCATCTATTACTTTGCATCGCATCACCTGCTTTGATCGAGCCTTTCGAATTCAATTTACCGCCGGCGGATGCGAGACAAAGGTGAAATTCACTGGGAGAGGATCGTGTTTTAGGCGACTGTTTCGAAACCCGAAAAAGTCAGCGATCGAATTTCTCGTTACACCTTTGCGGATAATCCGAGATAAACCGAACGACAGGGAGGTCGAATTAATCGGCAACTCGGATTATCGGTTGAAGGTGTTCTTGGTGATTTTATCTGTGCTTTTTCATTCGCGACGTTTTGCCAATTGGACGGTAAAGATATCTATCGGAAGAAGATCGATATGGAGCAGCGTTTCTCAAATTTTTTCGACCGCGGTGCAGCAGTTTTTGTAAAATTTTAACGCCCCTCTTTTATGTAAGAAACATATATCGTATTGTTCAAAATGTTAATTTCAATATTTGATGAATGGGCTAATAAAAAATCAAGTTAGTTATTTTAAATAGACCTTATTAAAATTTTTCTGCGAACCGCAGCCTGGAAAACGCTGATGCACAGAATCGTTCTTTTCTTCCATTGGCGTTGGTTCAACATGATTTATCTCTTCGGAAGGTTCGTTAATACCTTCATTGCCGCAAACTGGTTCAATAGTGTCACGGTTCTGATAACAGCATTGTGTGTTATCTTGGAAACGTTGCCTACATCGTCAAAATCAACGGATTCTTCGTCGTCTTCCTCCGAGATGATTGAGGAGACGACATCGTCAAAGATTCATTTTATCCGTGAATCAAACTAAATTCTTCTAGCACTTTCCCAATTTACTGAATACTAGAACTACCGACGTTAAATCTGTTATATTTAAATATATTAAATAAATACTTTGAAAAAAGGGAAATTCAGAGGTGCAAAAGATGATCGATTAGGTAATTTCTGTTTTATGAGATGGACGTAGAATATCTATTCTATGACTTTCCTATAATCTTGGAGAATTTTTGGAAAAAATTGTGTACCAGTCATTTCGACTGGTTTGGTAGTTCTAGAGTTTATGTATCGTAACGTCTGTAATTGGGAATCCATTAAAACCCCATAAATTCCAGAGAAAATGACAATATAAGTTAAATTCATAATACAAAACACCAACAATATTACAATTGAAAAATAAAGCTTAATTGTAATATTGTTGGTGTTTTGTATTACGGATTTAATTTATATTGTCATTTTCTCTGGAATCTATGGGTTTTCAATGGATTCCCAATTACAGACGTTACGATATATAAACACTAGAACTACCAAACCAGTCAAATTGACTGGTACTCATTTTCAAAATACACATTCAAAAGAAAAGACTACCAGTGAAAATTGCAAGAATTTATATTCAATTCTACCGAACGAAGAATATTTATATCGCACGCGGAAAGAAACGAGAATTTTATTTGAAAACACCTGCCCTGAGCTCGTATTCTCCCTTCTGTCTTAAGCCGAGCCCCATACGATCGAGAAAGGGTGCATGGAAAATTACGGCCGACTTGTCCCCCCGTAACGAGAGACCGATGATCGATATCGAACATCGTTGAAAATAGCACGAAAGTTATTCACCCTCCGTTTCACGGATTGCCAAACGCCCCCGCAAATATCTATGCGTTGCGCTCATCCGAAAAGCAGTCTCAAATAAATTCCCTGCGCTCCGAAATTTTCGGATGCTCGCGTAAAATCAAGTGAATTTTTTGCCCCTGTCTCTGCGTCCAGGATTTGCAGATTTCCGAGGGAATTTGTTACGAATTTTTGCATGGTAAATTTTGAGCCGGAGAAATGACAACATGGCGAAAAAGGGGACGAAAATAAGAGGAAAATCGATGGCTCGAAACCCACGTAACAGAGTGGGTCCTGGGCTAAATGAAAATTGGAATTAAAGCTAAAAAAATAGAAAGAAGGGGAGGAAAAGAGTTGGTGAATCGCGAGCGAAGATCAATGGCAGTACTACTTTCGTACTTCATTTACGATCGCAAGATCGATGATCTCATCTGGCTGCAAAACTCCATTGATAGCTACAATAGAAGCGTGAGTGTTTATCGTTCCACGTACGAATTTATGCTCGCCTCGAGAAACAGCCTTGACATTCCAAGAGAAAGACGTGGCTACGAGCCGTACGAAAACCATGGAGAGATTAATCGATTCCATGGAAGACTGAACAAACTTTCGCGATCAACAGATTCATACTTTTTACGGATATTATTTCCGCCGAGTTCGTATAAATGTAAGTGAAATCTTTCTGCTTTTCCGCGAGCCAGCTAATTTTCAGCGTTGCAAGAATGCTGAAACTGCACCGGGGAAGCACAGTAATTGCGATCCTACGAATCTCGTCAAATATTTGTAAAATGAATGTTGAAGTAGTGCCAAAATCTGCCGAAATTTTGCAAAAATCTTGAAGAGATAGCAAGCTTACAAAATTTGCCAGCGTAAACATCAACTACTTTTCGCTCCATGTTTTATCTTTGGTTATGAAAATTAACCCTTAACCCCTTGCCCTACAATAACGGGTTACACTCGTGATGCGGTAAATGTGACAGAAAATTTTTAAATTTGATAAAACCTATGAAATTGGAAATATTAGAGAGACGCGACGCGATCAAATTATTTCTGTAATATTAATATTCCGTTAAATTATATGATACATAAAGAATCACTGATCAATCTTTATTTTAGTCATTTAATTCTGAATTATTGCAGAGACAGTTACACAAGTAATTGTAGGGCAAGGGGTTAAAAGGTATCATGGGTGAAAAAGCACCCCATATAAATTATTTTTTTATAATTATTAAAAAACCGAATTACTCGTAACACTGAATCTTCCTGTAATCATTTATGGCGTCAGTAGGGATACCGTTATCATAAAAAAATTCACTTTTGTTATGTACTTCGTTAGTTGTGCAACAAATAAGCAAGTAATCCACATCTGAGCGAGGAAGATGTATATGTTCAAGGAAAAAAGATAGAAAATATACTGTGAGATGTACAATATGTACCATCTTCATTTGTAAAAGGCACCGCAATATTGCAATAACTCTAAAAAGTAAATTGCATAATTTTCGCGACATATATAATTCTTATAATATATCTAATCTCATTTACATGTCTTTATTAAATTTATAAAATAAAAACCATTTACTGCGGTGAAATTACACCCATGATACCCTTAACGTGATTTTTTTAGATACCTTTTAAGGGTTAAAAAGGAATAAGTGATATTACCTTTTCGTGTTCAAACAAACACAACCTCGATATTTCTATCGAGCAGAGGAACTTTCGCAACGATAGAACTGCAGTCTCGAAGTATTTTCTCTTTGATCGAATTTCAAGCCATCGAATTCCACCAAATATCCGAGTGAAACGGAAGATGCAAAACATCGTTCGCAGATTCGATACATTCTCGCCGCACGAATACTCGCATCGATAAGTTTGGCCGAACGTTTAGCGAAACTCGGTGACGTTTCGCGCGAATCTCGTGTAGCCGGTTGACTTAACACTAGATTTACGGAAGCCGTCAAATTGACGGGTTCTTCCTTGTTTTATAAACATTTCTCAAATTAACAGAGATGCTGTACAATACGAATTTCACGTATATTTTATAGTACAACAATTACTTAACGAATTATCATCTTTGGCGCTTGATCCCTCTTTTTCCAAAGTCATTATTTAATTTATTACAATTAACAGAATTCAGGCCCGTAAATCTAGTGTTAAAAATTGTCGTACGCTTCCACGGTGAGTTTCTTATCCTAGAAGATATTCTTTTGACCGAGAAAATCCCCGGTGAATAAAAACTTTCCTCACGGTGTAATCTAAGGGTTTCACCTTCCCTTCTTCCTGATACATAGATACACAACTTGCCAGACTAAACGAAGCCGCGGGCATCTTGAAAAACGCACGATCGCGATTCCCGCGTTGCGAATAGACGACTAAGTTTGCAATGCTTTTCCCTTTATGCGCACGAGGAAAAGCCTGTCTTTTCCGGGCACACAGGCCCGCGAAATTAGACGATGAATCTTCCATGAGCCGCGTTTCCCTGGCTTTAAACTGTCCTACCCTTCGTCCGTCTGCATTTGCAGCTGTCCGGAGAGCCATCTTTCATGGGGAAGGGAGAAAGGAAGGAGAGACGCGCGATTATATTCTCAATTAGGGGAATAATGCACCTGTCCGGAAGTCGATGACCTTATATCGAGGACGAGATACCTACTTCTTCTGCGATACGCAATATGGAAAGTTATTGGATGACTGGAGAGTCACAATTGCCATGTTGCACGCTTTTCTGCGTGGGTTCTTGTACGATCGGTTTTTATTCGCGATTAAGGTAGTGACGATGAGTTTTTTAACAGCAATACATTTAATGGAGGTACTGGGAATAATACTCTATCGAGATACTTGTCTCTTTCCATTTCGTATGTTTTAGGATTGACTGACGTGATAATTGTGACTGAGATCTATAGTTTGTGGCAAAACAGTGAGACGCGTTGAAATATTTAGTAATTAAATTTCTCTCCTAAATTATTTCTCCTCTAGTTTCGATTATTATTTATCATTAAAATCATGGCGATTAGTTTCTGTAAAGGAGATTTTCTTAAAACAGATAAACTCCAATGAATTGGGAGGAGATGTTAAAAATAATCTTCTATTAAAATATTGCAAAATGGTAGAATACATTAAAGTATTAAATAATAGTTGTGGTATGTAAGAAATATCTGGAAAAATAAGTATAGCGCTTGCTGCTCGCGTACAATATTTTTTACAACACCGACCGTGAAATTAATACCGAGATACAGCCATTTTATTCATATATTATAACAATAGAAGAGAATAATACAATGGAATCTTCTACAGTCGGAAATAATGGCGAGCCTGTTCCCTCAAAAATACACTCGTTCGAGTAAACCTCAAAAACTTACATTTCTGCCACTCGGAAAAAAAATATTAATCTCCGAAAGCAGTAGCTACGTTTTAAATCTACGAAACGGAATATTGCCATTGGTACGATATTTCTCTCCAGATATTACGCCGTATCGAAAAATAAGGGACAACCGAACAATACATCTCCCCGGAAATCTCCTTTTCTTCGCTACAACATCGGTTTCACCCCGAAGAACTCCTTCCGGAAGATAGAAGAGCTTATTACACGAAAACTCTGCATCGCAAAACCCGTATCTATCGCGCACCG
Organism: Cerceris ruficornis; assembly: GCA_963989415.1. Lineage (NCBI taxonomy): Eukaryota > Metazoa > Arthropoda > Insecta > Hymenoptera > Crabronidae > Cerceris > Cerceris ruficornis. The sequence continues at coordinate 10,939,482 of OZ022523.1, forward strand.
AAAGAAAATCTGACCGGGGAAAGGAAAACGTGGAAAACCTCCGCTGCGTATATCATCCTCATAAATAATTTCAGCCGGGAATGTCTTATCAAATGAGATTCCAGAGCGCTTTAATCGCCTTGTTTACAGAGTAAGTAATTAAGTGTTCAAGAATTCATACATGGTTCATGCAGAAAATGAAGTTTTCCCTCAGCACCCCTCACCTCTCGGAGTCTGCCGCATCTTTTCTCTAGGGAAATTATATACACGGGTAGCAAGAAAGTTCTTGCTCTTTCATTTTGGCTCGAGTATCTCTTAATATTACGTCCGCCACTCGTATCCGCAGTTGCTCGCAAAAATTCTTGCGACGTAGAATACGAGAGCGGAATTTCTTTTCTGGCGTGTCATTCTCACCGAGACTCCTTATCGTGCTATTGTTTCAACGATGGAAGTTCATAGACTTCATTCGGAATCAGAGAATGGCGAATTTTCCACGGTACGATGAAACCTCTTAACCCTTTGCAGTCCTACGTCGTGCTGTACTCGACATATAGTGAGGGACCAGAAACAAGGCACTTGGGACGGAAGGGGAGATTGCTCTCGCACCGCCCATCCCTGCCATGTCGGACCTGGAAACCTGAGATCGACGAATGACAACCGAAAATAAATCACCCCTTTCGTCGTTCACATGACGACGCGACGAATGTGCGGGTCTCTCGGCCAATAGCGCGTCAAAATCGAAAATGCGTGAGGGAGAGGGATGTCCCTATCCATCGGGTGAATCAGAGCAAATTACCCGTCAAGTGCCTTGTTTCTGGTCCCTCACTATAGCTTTTCACTTCATTTTATTTTCCAACGATTTAATATCGACTTTCCAATTTCATGATGATTTTGTAATATCACCTAAATATCCGTCAGTACCTATAGTTATTAAATCAATTGTGGAGTGAAAATTCACCAGAAAGAAATTTGCCAAACCAATTTTGACACTGCCTATCTTTCAAGGCTTCGTTCCCATATACGGCACATAACTTCTTGTATGCTTGGGATGCGTTCCTTTTTCGGAAATAATACAATAAAATATGTCTGAAATGCGCGTTTTGTTCTTCCATTTTCAAATTGGGATAAAAACGAAAGTAAATGACTCATCGATACGATTATTTTTACTGATGAACGGTAGAGGTCCAAACAACAAGGAAACTATAGATTAGGTGCTTTGAACATGTTGACGAAACGAAAAAAAAGTTAAGAAGTCGGAAAAACTTAGTTGCCAACCCAATACAATTGATACTAAATGATCACGTATAATGCGCAATTTAAACAATAAACCTAATTTCAACCAGAACATCTGTTCTACATTTCATAAGACTGCGGCATTCCATGTTCCAACATAATAAAAAATTCCCTCTCATTTCTCTTCTCTCCCGCGTAATCTCCGACATCGCAGTTCAAAATCTAAACTATTCTCGTGAAACGGAAGTGCCAAAGGCTCCATCTCCAGATGTATTTCCTCGAATGAGAGCACCATTCCGTCAGCTAGCACGAGGTCACGCGGATAAATCTTGCGGCAGTGATACAAGTTTCGTTAACGAGATCACTCGCGTTACGGCGAAAGTTAGAGGAAGATAAAGAGACCGAATGAGAGACAGAGTCGCGTAGTAACTTAGAGAGCGATAAAGATAAAGAGATCGAAAGGGAAACAGAGTGAGTGAGTGACAGAGGCAGATAAAGAGAGCGAAATCAAGGCACAATGACAGAGTGAGAGAGAACGGTAAAAAGATCGAAAGAGAGACCGAGCGAGTAAAACGACAGAGGCAGATAAAGAGAGGCAAATCAAGACACAATGACGGGAGTGAGAGAGAAAGATAAACACGTCGAGAGAGACACTGTTAAGTGAGTGACAGAGGACGACAAAGAGAGAGCGAGAAAGTGATAGAAGAGCAAGCTGTGATCCTGCGTTACACATCCACGAACCGTCGGACGATCCTATTAACGGGGGTCTCGAGGCCTGGCTTTGAGGACCCGAAGAAACATCGCAGACGTCGAATTACACCGTCCTTCCCTCCCAACGGCATGAGGAACCCTCAACCGATCGTTTCTACGGTGTTATCCAAGCCGGTTAGCCGGCGGTAGCAGCAGCAACAGCAGCCGACAGCCTGCCGGCTCTCTACTCAATGAATGATTTCCGCGCGCTGTTGCCACATTACGTCTGCATTCTGCGCCCATTACTCCTGCTCTCCCATCGCGCATTATCGTTTCCTGCAGTTTACTATTAAACATTGCACAATTATGCAATACCGCGTCGACCTGTGGAAACCGACAGACCCGAATCGTTGGGAGGTTGTCCCGTCTGGGACATTGTCTGGGTAGACGGTTGATTTTGAAGGGTATCGGAGTATCGATTGAGGAGATTTGTTGCTTGGAATACAAGGGGTGCATTATGGAAGAAGGAGATCTGGAACTTGGAGAAGGAGGTTTGGAACTTGTTGGTAACGTTCTACCGATGCAAAATTATGCCTTTGTACGAGAAACAGGTGGGACAAGTTGGATGATTTATCCGGGTCGTCTTCTGGGACGAAAGATGGTTCGAGTTAAATTTTAACCTGTACTGATGCGAATTTGGATTCTAGATTCTTTGAATCGAAAGTTGAAGTACGGTGACTTGTTTATGGAGTAATGTGTGAATTGTGGGATTTTTTCTGGAAGTTGGACGGGTATCTCTTTATAAAGATCGTTAGAAATATAAGGCACCTTTTGAAGAATATAATTGATATTAACCCTTTGCACTCGGTTGCCCCTTCTGAGGGGACATTCGAGTTTATTTGTGATTACGCAGGATGACCTTATTGTATCGCAACATTTTGGGAATCCAAGTTTCCCTAAAGTTTTCTATTGAAATACCAGAAGGCAGAAAATCAGAAAATACCACCGAGCAGCTGATAGATAACGTCAGGGGTGGCTCCGAGTGCAAAGGGTTAACTATTAACCCTCAATTTTTAGCATCACAAGTTAATCTGCTCGAAAGTTTCTTTAATATATAAGCAATTCCATCGATAGAAGTGACAACAGCCTTCCAAGGATCAATCTCCAAACTTTCTAAGCTTCTCAACTCGCACAAGCAACGAGCCGACAACTATAAAACGATCTTTATTCATCCTTCGCCGGAGCACGACGATCACCGAAAGTTGGACCACGTATTTTACGAATATCCTGTACGCCGATGGCTTTCAGCGATAAAATGCTGCAAGTTAACGATACGACATCGTTACACGTGTCTCTCGATAGCGATCACCCGAGTTTTACAATAGCCTCTCTTTTTTGCAACTACTTCTCCCCGTTCGCGTACAGTAGGACAAAGTATAACGCTAGGAGTACGTTTTGCAGGAATTTCGTGTTCTATGGGATCCAGAGAGCAAATATAAAGACTTAATAAAACATTGCTTGGAATATAACAGCAAACGGAGTGGATTTACATGTGGAAGGGTAGGTTAACCCTTAAATGCATAGTGCTGCAAATTTGCAACATGTTTACTTTTCCACAACTAAAATGCTCAGCCTCCAGAATAATACGTAACAGTTCATAGTTGCAGTTTTGCAATTATAAAAATATTGGAAATAAAGAGATAAAAAAATTTCATTTAGACTTTTTTTTATTATTTTTCCTTATTTCCTGGGAGTATTTCTGAATCTGAAAAAATTAATTCGCAAAATGGGAAAGAAACGCGTGCATTTAAGGGTTAATTATAATTATTGGAATCCTTTAACTCTTTGGATATTCTGAATGTATATATGGGTTTAGAAAAACAATTTCATCATAGGCCATCGCATATACACGCAGTTAGATTTAAAATACCGAAATATAATTTCACAAATGCCATTTTATAGCTTGTTGACCTTAATCCTCTGGATTTCTGGTAAAAATGCAGCTTTCGATCGCTAAACAAATGATTATTTCTCAATATTCAAACAGGTCTCTATTATCAAAGGGTGAATATTAAGATCAATCCACATCGTTATCTAGTGTTATCCACGAAATACAAATTTCTATTCCACCGTTTCCATAAACCATAATTAATCCTTTGCCCCACGATTTGTTTTCTCCCAGCATCTCCCACTATTAATCATTACATTCCTAAAATAACAATTGACCAATGATATTTTTCTATATTGCATACTCTTAAGTTCGATACCATAAAAATAATTGTGCGATGTCGTATCTCATTGATCCATTCGATTTAACACGTTGAACGGCCATGGGGGTCACCGGTGACCGGCGGTACTGAATTCGTCGAAATTTCATATGGCTTTTAAATTGTAATATTTACGAATTTGTTAATTCAGTCAATATTTACGCGTTGGTCTCAAAAGGTAAAGTCCTGCTGTCCATATATGTCTTTGGAAGTATTAATAATTTCTGCTTTGTAAAGATGTGATTTTAATAGAAAAAGTTTCATTTCACTGAAAATGAAGAAATTAGCGAAATACCGGTGGCATTGAACGCGTTGATTCCATTTTCTTTTAAATTCCTAAGCTTGATCATTGAATTTTAAGTGAAATACGTAATCTTTGGGTTGCGGATGGCACTTCAATTTTTTACCGTAATTAACCCCTTGCCGTACCATCTCTTTCGTGACTGAATGCGCAGTAATTCAGAATTGCTGAAATGACAATCTATCTCTGATTTCTGGTATAGCGTACAACTTAAGGCACTATTAACAACATAGAAATAATTTCATCGTATCCTGACCCACTGATATTTTTAATTTCATTATTTTCGATAACTTCAAAATTTTGTTGTCTTGAGCAGTTTTACAACAATGTAAAAATTGTAACAATAAAAAAATTAGCGAAATACCAGTGGCATTTAACGTATCAACAAATTTTTGGAAAATTTCAACCTCTTTCATTCCACTTTCAGCGCCAACAGTTAACACATCAGGCTCATTGCGAAAGCGCCACGGTGTCATACTTCCACCAACGTTACACAATTCTCCAAACAGACGATGTCTGCTGCACAGCGAGCGTTAATGACTCGTCGCATGTATTAGGTGCGCTCCGATCATTGATCATCGGCTGCTGGCAGGGGCACGTGATATTAAACGGCAACGCCGCAAAGGCGCGGCTGCGGCGATATTCCGCCTTACGGAGCCGACTTGCACGGTCTCTTTTAAGGGAATTCATCGTCGTGGGATTCCTTATGCCACGAATAAAAGGAAGACGAGCCGGTCTACGTCTCTTTCCGGAATGACACTCGCCACGTGGATAAACATACTCGTCGAGGAAGAGTAATACCCCGAGGTGGTATCCAAAGAGAACAACGGCACGCCCTGTTTCCGAAATATCGTTCGACGATTGTCATTAGCGAGGACACGCTGTTATCGTGCGATATCAATCGAACGTTTTACCGAATATCGGACAGGGCTGCTTGAGACACCATGGAAATTTGATAAGAGATAGCATGATTTTATCAAAGTGACTAGCTTAATAAGAGAGATAGGAAGGGGATTAGTATAATTGGAATGGAGCAACTTAGAAGATCTATATTATTTGAAGAAAACGAGGAAGAAGGTTAACGAACAAAACGGCCGATGTGTTATAAAATCAATTAGAGTGTTAAAAAATTAGAATCAGTTACGCTTTCTTTTCTTTGGAATTTCTTTCCGGTTTCAACCGCTACGGTCATTTCGCCTAGGACTCGTTGTTGCAGGTGGTTTCGAAGTTATCGATCCAAGCGGTCTTTTAACTTTGAAATATTATCACCGATACATCGTGGTATTATCGCGAGCATGAGTCGATCGAATTTTGCAATTTGTTCGGGAGAAATTCGAGGAGATCATTCGAGCCGTTAATACGAGACAGTTCTATCGGATGCAGCGTGTTGGTCGTTTCAAAAATTCGATGCCAACCGGAAGAATTATACGTGCATGAAATAGATGCGTGACCGCGTTGTTGAAACGGCAATTCCGCGGATGTAAATTTCGCCCTTGTGTCGTATACCTTCTTGCGTCTTGTCCGGTACGTAGATGCAATAAACTACGTAGATTTACGGGATGCTGCGACAACGCATGGCAAAACACGAGTTGTACGTGCTCCAGTCGACGTACTTTCCAAAATGCTTTTGTCGTTTCGAGAATGACGTATATCGAACGAAATGGTCGGATGAAAAAAGTGCGTCCGGTACAGATGTAGGAGATAATGTTTTTTTTTTAAATAAAAATAGAGCCTGCTCTTGTCAGGAGTCGCGTGTTTGTGGGATTTGTTTGTTTATGATGCTGATAAGCTGCATCGAGTTTGTCAGGTGTTAATTCCTTTGCGAGGTAAAGGTACGTGATAAAATATGCTGTATTTGCCAGTGATCACCATAGTGCTCTCACAATCGGTTGTAAATTAGAAAAATTAGAAAATTTATTATTTAATTTTGTGTTGCACTGATGTACCTTGCGATACTGAAAATCTTCTTTACAGAGATGATGAAAAATTAAGTCATTTAACAGAGTCGACAGTTGTTTCATTGCACGGAATTCAGTGTGCATTCCAAAATGAAAGTGCTCTCACAATTGGTTGTAAATTAGAAAAATTAGTGAATTCACTATTTAATATTGTGTTGCGCCGATGTACCTTGCGATTCTGCAAACCTTCTTTACAGAGATGATGTAAAATTAAGTCATTTAACAGAGTCGACAGTTGTTTCGTTGCACGGAATTTAGTGTGCATTCCAAAACGAAAGTGTAGGTATTTTGAAACGAAAGTAAATTACCGAGTAGTAACGATTCGTAACAGAATACTGTTAATTAAGATGCTAATTATTATACTACTTGCACGCGTTATAATAATGACGATGTTAATATCCCACGAAATGCAAGATCAAGCCAAAGAAAGTAGAGTTTATTTAACCCTGTATCACTCTATCGTGCTAAATGCCAAGAATATTTCCTACTCTTACATTCCAACGGCGCTCCCTTCTGCCCGCGGTATTTCACCAATTAAATAATTAACCCCGGCGTGCGCGGTTGCGAAAAGAAGCCTAAGGCGATGACTGAAGAGATATTCCATGAAAGACCATAATCCACAACAGGAACGAAACAAAGAAGCACCGTCTCGAGGAACATTTTCGACGATACAACGTAAAACAATGATATCCAACATCAAGCACACATCCTCCCGGTCGTCCCGGTAAAAATAATAATTCCAAATAACCTATTCGATATCCGAGGACCTTGCATCGCTTAACGGAACGAGAACATTTAATAATCCATCGGAGTCACGTGGACATCCCTCAAAGGTGGCCGAACAAAAGCGTAGTTTTTCCACAACAACGCGATAATAAAGTCCCCCATCGTGCGCGAATATCTCCGCGGAGAAGAAAAAGGGATAAAAACGCGAATCCCGCCAGTGGCCGGCATTCTTTCCTCTTCGTCCTTTTCTCCCTTTTTCGCGCAACGACCGACGACCTCGCGAGATAACGTCGGAACAAGTAAACGGAAGAAGACGAGGAAAAAAGGAAAGAAACTGGAGAAAAAAAGCCACGTCTAGGTAGTCGGTGCAGTGCACACGCGGGGTTTGTTTACAAGCTATGGAACTCGATTCTCTTCGAGTTCCTTGACTCCGAATCGAACCACGATTCTCTCCCGACACGCGCGCACGTTCCCTTCTCGTTTTCTTCGGTCTTGCTTCGAGTCTTCTCGTAGCGCATCGTATATATGCCTTCCCTCGTTTCCTCCTTTCCTATCGGTCCCTCGTTTGAGTCCCTTTCCCCCCTGTCCTTCCCGTGATGCCCCTCTCTCCTTCTTTTCTACCGTGCGCATCGACTTCCACGATTCACGTTGCACCTCCGACACGGTGCAACGGTAACCGCGCGTCGTTGCAACCGATCCCTGCCTCCGGAAAAGCACGTAGACCGTAAATTATCGGGGCCGATAATGCAAGCCAATTGGTATCAATTATTATCGCGGTAGTCGAAACTCGTCGCTGAAGTTTATCGCCGATGGTCAACTCGTGGCGCGTGCGAAAGTTACGATGCGCCGTTTACGACGGAGCCGGGAAAAGCGAGAGTTCAGGTAGAAAAATAGGGAGGATCGTTGGAGACAGAGGTACCTTGAGGTCTTCCGTCGAAGCTTAGGTGCCCACTATTGTCCCTTAGTTTCTCCTGTGCGTCGTACCGTAAATATTTGGGGGCGAATTTAGAAAATGAGAATAGTCGGGGTACCAGTTTGGAGTCTAGAACTCCGAGGCCGGTGCAAATATTAAGGTAATCGAGTAAGAAGTTCGATTACGTTCCTTATCACATCTATCGCAATTTAAGAGAAACTTCCGCCAATACGAATAACCTCGGTGTTATTCAAAGTCACTGGCGAAGGTCGAATGAAAAGCCTCGGTATGTTTAATTACAAAACTCACCTATAACGGTGTTAGCAGCGACTTCCTTAGCAGCGGCTGCAGCCGCGGCCGGTCCGTGTGCCAGAAAATCACTGAGCGACAATGAGGATGCTATTATCTGCCGCTTCTCCTCAAAATTCAAGTAATCCAGACTGTTGCTCCTCTGGGGTCCCGCGACGATCGTCACGGTCTTTGGCGCGTGATGATGATGATGCTGCTGATGGAGATTGTTATCCCCGGACAGATTGTTGCTCTTCTCGTTGTTGCCTTCATTGGCACCTGGACTGGGTACCAGGTACACGCCACTGACCCGTATAGACATCGTCGACTGACGATCCTTGAAACGTCCGCGCTTCTTCCTCTTCCAGGGACCGAGGATCGCGACGAGACCCGGCAAAGAAGCTACCGGGTGGTCCTTTTCACCTGGCACATCCTGACGATATCCCGCTCGAGAGGTCGGCTCGCGTCGCTGACTACCTCGAGGCAGCTCCACGGCTCAATGTTTAACTCTTTCGGGTCTATCGAGGAAATTCAGGGATCCTCCCAGCTCTTGCCACTTCTTCGGCAATTCTCCGACCAAAGATTCGCGTCCTTTAACGCGTTCCTGGTCGGAGGATTATTGTAATCTCGGTTCTACGGTAACGACGCGAAGTAACGTAGATGCAAAAATCTCGTTGGTATTCTTGAATAAAAAGTTTTTCCTCCCCTGACTCTTCTCTTCCTTATCGTCTCTCGTTTACGAAGACCTTTTCGATGGTAGCCGTATAAAACGTGGACGTAAAGTAAGCGCTTACTATGGCAGGATTACGTAGAAACGGACGATACTCGTTATCACTTTGACGCGATGTGAAAACACATCGGAGACCTTGGCCGGCACGCGAACAATCTCCTCGCGTTCTCCAGGTGACGATGTGAATTCTCTCCTCTTCTGTTCCTTATCGTCGTAAATTCTACGACGGTATATGGCACAGTTGCGCGCGTTGAGCGCACGTTTGGAAAAACGACGAGAGAAGAGGAGATAATCGAGCCGACGAAGCCAATCCGACCGCACGTTCGACGGTCCACCGGGGATTTATTTACGGTGAAATCATCCGGCGATTGCGGCGTCGCGGAAAATTACTCCGTGCGTTTTTCCTCGCGAGAACGACACGATGCAACGAGCTGATGCGAACGATGCTGGAGGAATCGCCCTGCGCAATAGGAAGGAGGAAAAGTTAACTGCTGCCGCCACTCCGTTCGTGCTCTCATGAATGGCACGCATTGTACGGCGTACGAGAGGAGCCACGAACGATTGTCTTCGTACCACGAAATTCTCGACCATGCCGGCAACGCGAACCACCGTGATCCAATTACAGGTACGGTTAATTAAGATCGCGACTCTTTGATCTATTTTGACGCTCGTGAATATCGGAGAGGACATGCTTGCGGGCCATACTTGCAGTGGCTGCGGTGAAATTATCTTCGGGGGTTTCTAATAAGCTTTATGGTGTATCGGTAAGAATATTAAGAAGTAGCTGCGGGCTTTAAATTGGTTGGATTTAAATAATCGGGTAAATACTTTGAAAAAAGACGAATTACGAGGTGAGAAAGATTATTTCTTTAGGTTTGGTAATTTAGGTTTTGTAACAATGTTTTGACCTTGTCGTTCTGGGGTTACTGTGTTTGCAACCAATTTAATGAAATGCATTATCGACGAATATTAGTTATTCGGAGGATTTTATTTACGAGCTCAAGGGGATATTAATTCTGGATTAAATTTGCCATTGCAGAGAGCAGTATCCAAGTATGTCGAGTCAACAAAAATTCTTTAACGTTGCATAGTTACTTCTTTATGAAGTCAGCACCGGTTTCGACTCGTGAGAGTCGATTAATTAAGATGAAATTATTGCAAAATTCCTAGTGAAAATTGATTCCATTAGAATTTTGCAATAATAGAAATAACAAGGAGGAAAGGTCATCGTGAAACCGCGAATTCAATACTGCACATATTGCACGGAATTAAACTAAATTAAAACAACCTCACTGCAACCACAAAGCCCTAGAATATCCTCGTTTTTTCATAAAACCGATTGTACACGTTAACGAAGATGGACTATCAAAAAGCACAATCATCCCGAATATTTCATCCGAGTGAAAAATTTGAGATCCAGTAAACCAAAGAAATACTCCAAAAGCGACCTTTCGACATTGGAGCATCCGTGACCTAACCTGCCTCTCGTCGGCGATAGCTCCGAGGCGTGGATGAAAGGATCGTCCGCGCAATCGTCAAACACGCAAAACAAGAGGAATATCTCGTGACGTTTGATTATGTAAGCCACGATACCTGTACTAGGTATGCGAACAAAATGTCGAAGATAACATCACGATATTAACCTCATACACCGCTCACGATATCGTACATCCTGATGTACACATCGAGACGATATTCGTTCCCGTATCTACCGAAATCCAACGGAAAAAGGACAAAGGTAAGAATATACGGTTTGGCAGCAGCGTTAAGGAGCCGGCAAGGCGAACGCATTTCGTGGAAACGAAAACAAAGAGTAAAAGGGAAAGAGTGAGTGTGAGAGAGAGAAAGAGAGGGTGGGAGAACGAAACGGAGGAAGAGAGACAGACATACTTGATTCCGGGCAGTGGGAGCTTCCTCTCTCGGCAGGATTCGTAAAAGGACCTTCGAGGGTTTCTCGATGTTATATCACAGCAGCGACGATTCACGGCAGGCGTCGGCACTCCTCCGCTGCTTCACGGGACACCTGTGTGCCTTCTAACCGCAGGTGAGAGGAGAGCGAGACGGAGAGAAAGGACGCAACGATTATAAACACAGAAGCACATACTAGGCGCGTACGCCCAACGGGTGCGAGGAAGACGCAGCCACGCGAACGCCGAACAACGGTCAAGGGAGGAAGAGAGACAGAGAGAAAGAACGGCACGGTGCAACGCGAAAAGACGGACACATAATCACGGACGACGAGGGAACGGTGTGCCACCGATTCCGAACTTAGCACGAAAGCCGACAAACGACAACGGCGACGCGACGATGAACGACGACGACGCCGACGTCGACGGGAAAGCCGGAGAACGCACACCAAACTTGACACACACGGCTCTCTGTCGTTCCTTGCACTGCCGATACAAACGCGATCCTTTTCTCACTCTCACTCCGACTCCTCTGTCTTCTTCCTCGACGGAGGCCCGTTGTTGAACGCGAAAACAACGCAGGCACGGGGCACACGGCGAGATATGCTCGCCTCGCGCGGGGACGGATTCGCGACGGAATTAATTGCGACTGCACCGATGCAACATGTAAAAACAAACGTAGACAAGAAACACGGCGAGCGACGACGACAACGACGACGACCGCGCCACGAAACACGCACCGAGCGAGGCTCGCCAACACTGACGGCGGCCATGCGATAGCAGCGCCACGAAGCGCCGCCGGCGAATATTACCGACCACGAGGCTGCCTCCCGAAGTGATTGAATGGGGGAAACTCAACGGTCTATATCGCCTTCGTCGTAGCTTTGCCCTCGTGTCTTTTCAATTTTAATGTCTCTCTTTGGCTTTTAATCGAAGGGTGGTGTAACTTTTGAAAATGAAAGTTGGGAGAGTAATTTATAATAGGTGTCTGTAAATACATTGTATTTTTTGGAAGTTTCAAGCTGCTCTTCGTCGTAGCTTTCCCCTCCTGACTTTTAAATTTCAATGTCTCTCTTTGGTTTTTAATCGAAGGGTGATGCAACTTTCGAAAATGAAAGTTGGGAGAGTAATTTATAATTGCTGGCTGCAAGTGCATTGTATTTTTTGGAAGTTTCAAGCTGCTCTTCGTCGTAACTTTGTCCTCGTGTCTCTTAGTTTTTAATTTGTTTCTTTGGTTTTCAATTGAACGACGATGCAATTTTGAAAATGAAAGTTGAGAGGGTAATTTGTAATTGGTAGCTGTAAGTGCATTGTATTTTTTGGAAGTTTCAAGCTGCTGTTTGTCATAACTTTGCAACCTGCGTTTTAATCTTTAATATGTCTGTTTAGTTCATAGTTGAAGGGTGATGTAATTTTGGGAATGGAACTTGAGAGGGTAGCTTAAAATTGTTGTTTGCAGGTACATTATATTTTTTCGAAATTTAAGGGCATTTATTTTAATTGGAGTAAAGTATTCGTTTTTGGCAGATGTCTGCGGCGTTTGCGTTCTGTTTATGCGATATATTAGTTTTTAAGGAAGAGCTAATTCAATAATTTAAATGAGAAATATTAAGCGTAGAATAATACCGTATACTTTTAAGAGGGCAATTTTTCAGCACGATTAATTATTACAAAAAATTCAGATAATTGTAACTACCTTGTTGTACGAACCATGTCATAAATCACTTCTGCTACATTTTTATATAGTTCCACATATAATCCTGCACTCCAATTCTAAAGTAATTCCAAAAACACACGTAAAATTCATTTTGCATCACCTTTCCCTAGATCAAAGTCAACAACCAGTCTCAAAAACGCCTCAAACCCCCATATTTCAAAACACCGAAATATTCCAAAGACTCAACGAAACCTCACGTTACAAACTCCCTGCAAAACCTCTTCACGCACACCTCTAAAACCCTCCTAACATTTTTCTATCACCGTCCAATACAAAACACCCCATATTGATCTTTTCCATTAAACATAATTTACCGTCGCAAAACAACGCTAGTCACCGTCGAGGCATTCAGCGCGTTAAATTCTCCTGCAAACGTTACACCTAGCTAACCGTACTCTCCACGTACTTCTGCGTAGTCCTTAGTTAAACGTCACCACGTATTTGCAAAACAAGAGTAACGTAGAATTCACATGGGATTTGTTCCATCCATTCGAAGGATGGACTCCATGAACGATCGGATTCGACTTTCGGTGGATGCACCGTGGCGCGAACATTCAAACTGGAAGACTCCGCGTCGGATGCAGCGTGACGCGGACCACGTGGTATTTCCGAGGCGTCTAGACTCCCTAATTTAAACCGACTCGCGAATCTACCGACGTTTCAGCCCCGTCTAGCCGCTGTCACAACTAACGACTGAAATATGAGAAACACTTCGCCGTGTGGCGCACCGAGGCTCCGACCTACCCGCGAGAAGAGAAGTGCATTTTTTCACCGTGATCGTCCGCTCCAGATTTCCTCGTTAGGAGAAGAAAGAACGAGGTTGTCTCTAGTGACTAATCCCGGGTGATTCTCGACGAGATTTTTCGAGTAAAGGAATTTTCGTTGGCGGGTGTATTTTAACAGCTTGCGCTGGAATGACGTGGCACACGTCCGTGTTTATTCGCTTCTCAAGTGTTTCCCACGGAAATGGCACGTTGACCGTTTTCACTGTTTTGGATAAGTAAGTAGAACAATTGGGAAACAATATCTACTTTACGCTGAAGAAAAATAAGATGTTTTTTTTAGAAAATGGTATTTTTTATACTTTATGTTAAATATTTTTGTGTAATTAACACTGTACGTTATATTAGAACTTTTTGTTAGATAGATTAAACCGTATCTTTTATTAGCTTTTATGGAAATTGTTTCAATTAATCTCGCTTCCAATTCGCTTCGGTCTGTTTGGTCGCTCGGGTTTGTTTATAATTTCCGGTGTAAAGCGTTAACGCAGCTTTCTTTTTAACGATAATCGTAACGTTTTGGAGCTCGATTTAGCATCTTAGAGAGGGATAAGTTTGAACTGAAAAGTAACGCAACTAAGTAAGCCGAGGGGTGCATTTATTGGCACGAACCCAGTGAATTTCTTCTCCAGTGTATCTCCGGCCAAATGTAATTTCGCGACGGTCGTGCCGCACCGTGAATGCGTTAACGCGAACGCGAAACAACTGTTTCGAATGCTGCATCATAAATATGTTTTTGCAATTACTCGGTAAGACGGCATCGCGACGCAAAAGCCTGAGATTTGTTTCGGTTCGACGATCAAAGCACTTCCGTGTATCGCCTACGAGGAAAGATTCGTTCGTAATGTTCGACCAGGTAGAAACTGTCCTCTGATCGTACCTATGAGCTGCTGTGAATTAAGGTCAATTTACATATTCCTCGAGAAAATAAATATTGTGTATGCAGCTTTAAGTAAAGTATTTCTAAACTTAGCGAATTCTATCATGGGCCCGACAACGATGAAAATGAATTTTAACACATTGAAGACGGATCACGTGAATTCACGGTTTTTTATTTTTCAACCGTTGGAGAGGGGTGACGTTAAATCACGTTATTTGAAATTTCAAGCAACATCGTATAAAAAACTGCTATTATAAGTAAATAAAACGTTACAACGAAGAATTGTTGTTAGAAACAAACGTGTGATGAAGGTGTGTGCGTTATATAGTCGAATAATAAAGAACCGTTATATTGAATTCAGTGTTATATATTATTATTCAGTGTTGTTCTATAATTTCAACAAAATATGCGGGAATTCAAGCTATATGCTTTTCATCACATACCGTCTTCAATTTGTTAAATAGTATTTACATTTGTTTGAAGCGTGGAAAGAGAAATCTCGCGTAAAGTTAACAATTTACATTTGTTAAACTAAAATTCCGGAATGAAGTTACTAACATGAAAATAATTCGGAATTGTAATAGTTCAGTCTTCAATTGAAGTTCAAAGAAAATAAACTTTAAACAACATGCAAGGACTTTCGTTGTATTTTAAAAGCATTGATAAATGGTGCAAATAAGATTTAAGATTTTTGACACGATATATTAGCCAGTCGAAAGTATATTACGACATACGCGACACGCGAAAGGGTTAATTGCAATAAGGAACGAGTATCTCTGCTGACCCGAATTACGAGACAATTTACAACTAAGTGGTAGACACGTATAATTACGGTAAAGTGACAGAACATCAACGATAACCGCAAACATGCAGCGGCAGCTGCAGTTGCACTTACGTCTCGTGAATTCCTAAATGCAATCTCCCCGCGACGAGTAACCGCGGGACTTATATATCGCAACAAGAACGAATTCCCTCAAATCATTCTTACGGAACAACTGCATTTCATTTGTCTTAATTATGCATGAGAGGAGCGTACCCCAATTTCGTATTTTGATAAGTAAAAATGTATTTCGATAGGAAAAAAATTCTATTGATGTAACGTGAGATAAGCAAATACTCCAAAATTGGCAGTAAACTTCATTGCTTAGTACCACCTGTTCAAAATTTCAAAAATGAATGAAATTTCAAAAAAGTGTCTAAAATTCGGAAGTACTCGTATATATACCACTGGGTACAATATCTGTGTTTTTTCAGAATTTTCAACGAAGCCAAACAGGAGAAATCGGGCAAAAACTGTAAAATACGTTTCACCCTGTAACTACCCCTACGGTAGGGGTAGCGGGTTCATACTTTGCAGGAAGGGTTGGTTTTGAGAGATCTATCGAATGATATGCCCCAAGATTAATTTGCTTTGGGGGCACTTTTTCCATTCTTATCCGGCTAGACCCTTTGGAACGTTAACTATCTGAACAAAACTTGAACCTCTGAATAATACAGCTTTAAACCAAAATATAAATAAAACTACATTGTTATGTTACTTTTAAACAAAGTTTTGTATTCTAACGTAACAAAATATCTTGTACTTCATTTTATGTTAGCTTGCTTTTTATGACCTATTTCCAATATTTTTCTGTACCGTCTTTTCTTCTTTGCAAGCTTTATTTTTTTACCGTATCATCTAGCAGATTGATCGTTGTTCTTTTTTTTATACGTTTTTCCTTGCGATCGTCGTCGTGAATTAGCAGATAGAAAGTTTTGCAACGGGTCGTAATAAAACTAAAGCAAATAGCGTGATCGTAAATGAGCTCGTTAGATTACGAACAGGATATTCTTCGCATCAGCGTGAAGATCTTGACATTAACTAACAACAAGTTCGGACTAAAAGCGCTTGTTGAGCGATGGAGCGATAAGGAAACTTCTGATACGTGTATCAGATTGTTAGGCAACTATCTGGATAAGACGTTGGGTGCGATAATGACAGGAAATTAATGGCGGCTCTGGGCATGGGAATCGCGGACAAAGTAGCGAAGATAATATTTTTCTTAACAATGTGAAGATTCGTGTTACTCGGCGACTCTTACAGTTTCAGACTCTAAAAGATTCTATATTTAAAAAAAACTGGAATTCATTTAATTTCGTGATTTGCTTCTTCATGGAATTGTTATATTTTTATGATAACTTTTGTTTATTATATAAAAATTCCAGAACTTATATTTGCCGTAGTTTTACAATTTTACGCTTGCATAAAATCTATTGCGGTTTGTGTATGCAATTTATGCTTGCAATCCGAAGAATCTTACATTTGACATTTATATCTGATATTGAACTTAAATGAACTAATTATTCGTAGATTTAATATGTAATATTAGAGTATCTCATTTAATGCAAATTTGCGTCAACAGAAATTACAGAAAATTCATGTCTGAGTTCCAAAAAGCTTATTTAACTTCCAAAAAGTATAATTAGCTTGGAGAAGTTATTAATTTAACAAATCAAGGTTTCATCCTTCTTTCACGGGGCGAGATATCTTAATGGATATCTTAAGGGATTATTAGTATATTCAAACATTCAATGAAGTTATTGCTACAAATTAAATTCCTACCTCCCCGTTGTATTTACACAACGAGAGAATGGAGAAATTTTATCCCTTTATTGTCGAGATACCGCGAGGAGGCTCGTAATCCCGACACAAAAGCCTGCTCTATGTAATCTTGAAGGCAAAAAGGCCACGGAGACATTAGCGAAGAATAAAAGAACCACGACATTCGACACAATATTATCGTTTTAACGCTTAATACCTTCATACACCCAAGAAAAATTCTCTCAGCGCTCCTTTCCAAATTAATTTACTCCAATAAATTCTCCAATTTCCTTCTCCTTCACATTTTTAACAACAATAAACAACCCGCTAAGTAACGTTGACACTCAACACACTCTTTTCCCTCCATCACTTTAAATAACCGTAAAATAAATTTTCACCTAATAAAGTCCCGACGTTAATTTACAGATCGAACGTCAAACGAAAGAACTTAAAAGGGACGTTGATAAGCTAATAGTTGGTCGCTTTGGGACAAAAAGGGAACGAAAGCTTCCTCGTAAAAGTGTGCCAACGAAATATAAAATTCATCCTCCACGGTATTTTCGATAGCGGTATTTGAATGCCGCCGTAAAGCACGTCTCGTAAAAACACCGTAAAAATGGATCAGAATTTATGGTACGTGTACTTGAAAAACAAAAGCCCCACCGAACGTAGACGCCGATAAACTTCGCCCAAGATATACACTCAGGGGGATTATTATGGAAGACGTCATTAGTATCATAAAGACGTTGCATTGACGGGTGCTCACGTGCAAACCGTAAGTCGAGAGGGGTCGTTACGCCTCATGGTGATATCGCGGTGTTTTCGTTCGATGTATATACCACCGATTATTTCCTTTTGTCGTCAAAACGACGCTGCGGAATAAAAGATCACCGAGTTCCCGTAAAACGACGTGGATATCGACTTAGCTCGTAAGGTATCGCTGTTACTTCAACGGGGAAAATAAAAGTTTATGTGGGGGTGGTGGCGAGGGCCGTGGAAAAATTCATAAATGGATACTGACTGATTTATTTGAAGGGAAAAGTAGGTTTGTCGGTTATTTGGTATTTTATGGTGCGAACGAACCGTGGCGACTGAGATCGTAGCGTGTTGGATCGATTATTCTTCCGGAAAGTCTTTATAATTAATTTATGAACAATTAGTGGGACTGTCGATGGAGCTTTGTTAATGCTATTCTCATTGAATAGTATTAACGTTTTAGTTCTTATGGAAAATTAATATCAGAAGAGACATCAAATAATATCGACGTCGAAAAGAAGTTGGGTTGATTCGCATTCTGGAATATTTTTGTAATTAATCGACGAGCAATGGAAATATTTGGTGGGGCTTTGTGAATACCATTTTTATTGAGGATTTTTAACATTTTCGTTTCCATGGAAAACAAATATCAAAAGAGACATAAAATAACGTCTACTTCGCAAAAAAGGTTGCATACTGAATTTAAATGACTTTTATATTAAAGGATTCTCTCTTTATATACCAAGGATATCTAGACTCGCATTATAAATAAGTATTCTGAAGAAAATTCATAAAAATCAGTTGATTTTACTACTGCTACTCAAGAATCCCCCTTAGGCGATGATCAATTTGAATTCCTTTCACACTTCAATAGCAAAACCACAAAGGGTGATTTTCATTCTTTCGGTACGATTCTAGCGCTCGATATATTTTATCGTATTCAATTTATCTCTGCAAAAGGAGGTACATAACCCGCAAGGAATAAAAAGTCCAGCAACGCGCTTTGCCTTTCAGTTATTTGCATGACGATGCAACGCCGCAAGGATAACCGCAGCGAAATTCTTCGGATGACGTTCTTGTCATCCTCGAATTCCGCGATCCTCGTTGCTGCTTGTCTATGAGCTACGGAAGCTAAATAGAAGACAAAATCAGGACGCAAAGTTTCTTGATAATTTCACATTGAATATTTCGGTTGAAGAAGCGATAATAAAGAGCTTTTTTACCAAGTTGCACCTGAAAGGTGATAGGAGGTTGCGAATGTGAATTTAACGGCACGGATTCTCGATTAATGGCTACGAGTTTAAGTGCCAGTCACATCTGAGAGATTTTTTCTTAAATTATTATTTAACCCTTTGCACTCCTATGTCGAGCTACACAGATATCTATGACACTTAACGTTTCATTCAATAATTATCGACTTTTCGAAATCAACAATAATTTTGCATCTTAACATAAATATCCGCGGTACCTACAATCGTTCCTAGTATTAAGTAACAATGAATAATCAACGGTAGATAATTTTGCGAGACTATATTTGCTTGTCTGACGAAAAGTTAGTAAAATAATTCGGAGCACAAAGGGTTAATACATCATAACTTTGATGTTTCTACACTCACGTAAAACTGTTGCGCCCAGGAAAAATTATTATCATAGTTCAACCTAAAGTAGAAGACAATTAAGTGAATATCGTGGATGTGGATCTTGATAGCTATGTAGTCGAAGACCCGGACTCCCAATTAATGGGTCAAAGTTCAAATTCCCATTAGCGCTAGATGTTTCATAAATTATTAAATCTGTGCCAATTGAATATCTATTTGCTCGGATGCAGGAAGTTCTATTACATTTAACATTATTATAAATATAACGATGTCTTCTCAGAGTCTTTGAATTTTTATAAAAATCCTTCGATATCACCCCTGCGGCATCCTTCGCTCGCACAGGGTGAATTTATAGCTCGCACGCGTCAAGTTCCGGTCGATCGCTATTAATTATCATCGCTAAGCATGCCATGTCGTGTTGTCCATCGCAGAAATTCTAAAGCACGCAAGAAAAAATGTGCCCGATACCTGTTGTCGCGAAGTCGACACACGATGGAACACGTGGCAGCCTCGAATGCCGATAAATTATTTTCGTCTCGGAAACCGAATGTCTCTAGAATTTCGCCAATAAATTTGCTTTGACGCGGCGCAAACATCGAAGGCATGCCTGCACGGCGTCGTACCGTTGAAATCTTTTTAGACAGACTACGAAACAACGCGGGAAGAACGGTGCAATACGAATTTCCATAAAAATGGACCCCTCGTTTGCATATTTTTCACGTGCATCCCGGAACGCTTAATGAATATCGTTATTCCGACGAAATTATACAGGAACATGATACGCTTCTTTTCTTTTTTCTGTAATTCCTTTTCGTCCTTTTACCATTTTTCCCTTTTTTTTTCTTTCATTCCTTCGTTCTTTCTCTCGTCGATTCGACTTTCATGCCGGTTTTCTTCGTTACATCGCAAATTCCTCGGCAAATTGCCGAGTTATTATTGGAACGCCGTTAGAGGCTAGACGCATAGTCGCCCCGAACCAGAAGAAATAATTGCAACCTGCTCCGACCGTATTCGCGATATTAATGCTAACTACCGTGCAAGTGCGAGCCGTTCGCAACTCACGTTGGAAATTGAATTTTAATTGTAACCGCGATACTTATCCCGGCGAGATACACATCAGGTTTCGGCGAGGGCAGAGGAAGTAAAAAACGAAGGAGAGAATATAACCGGAGAAAGTCCGAGTTGACCAGCGACTGTCGCATATTCGGCGGAGGAATTCAATTTGTTTCGAAGGTCGGTCATTTTATCAAGTGTCGACCGCCGGGAATAATCCGAGCAAAAACGCTTTGACGTGCAAAAATACCTCGTGGAAAGTGTCGAGGTTGGATACTGGATACGGTAGATTTTTCGCGAGGGTATACCGTAAAAATTCACCGACAAAATTGCATACACTCGGCGAGACGTATGGTTAGCGTATGACCTTGCCAAACGGGAAAGAAGTCGTTGGGATGCAGGTTACATTGAATTGCAAAAATTTCACGAAACTTGTTCCGACGAACGGTTAATATATCATCGTATCGAGAAATCCGATTGAATACGATTTAATTCAATATTTATAAATTAAATCTGGTTTCGAGGATTTCTCTCTGGCGATACTTTGCATAAAAAGAACTTTGGTAAATCCTTCCTAAGACGACTGTGAGCGCAAATTTCCGCTTCTTTGTCTATGATTTATGGGTATGCGAGGGGCGAAGAAGAACGGGGAAGAAAAAACGAGGATGGTGAGTCTTACGAGACTATTCTGCAGAGAGCATCTATTTCATAAAATCAATGATTCCGAGGGACGTTTTACTGCGGCTGCAGTTGCATTTGTGCCGAGGGACGAGGCAACTATCACGGTGCACTTTTGTTCGAGCGAATACGCTTTTTCGCGGACTATTCGAAGAGGAATGGAATAAATCTTACGGTACGATTTATCGATTCTACTTCGAGCACGGACGAATACGAAGAATTTCTTTTTTCATTCGGACGAATCTCCGCATAATTTCTGACATTTTTAATCGACAAAAAGTACGGTCACATTCGTTCTCTCTTTGAGAAATCGTAAATTTTTGTCGGCGATATTTGCGCGACGATTGTTGGAACGTAGTTTTCGAAATACGAGACTGATAAATTGTTTTGGTATACAAAATTGCGTCGACATTTTGCACAATTTGTCGCAATGATTTGTATTTGAAATTTTCAACGAAACGAAGTGAATAGAAGTGAAGAGACGGTGGTTTTTATGGGAACGCAAGTTTAGTGGGTTGGTCGTTGTGGATATAACGGGTAAGTATCTACAAATAATACGATCCTTAACTATCTGCCTTATCAGATAATAAAGATAACACGATAAGTAGGTGAGGTTTTTCATATCAAGTAAATCGGTGGGTGTAAACGATACCGAAATACCTTTTGTCGAATTTCGTTGACACTATTTTGTGGACGCGAAGAAGAAAGAATTTTCACGAATTCGTATTAAAATATCTCCCATTTCTAAAGGTACAATTAAAAATAATAATGGGTTACATTAAAATGTTCCAGTAGCTTTTCTTAAAATATCCAAAAATATTATTTTAAATTTAAAAGCTAAGTGGAATATAAAAAAATTAGTAAAAAAACAATCATCCCTGAATTCCCTACTCACTCCTATTAAAGAAGTATGTAATAAAATGAAAACTCTTAGGTACACATCACTGCAATTACAAAAATTAATTTCGGACAAACATTTTATTCATTTGCCCCAAAAACTTCCTAAAAATACTACCTGAATTTTTGTTTTACGCAAAACAACATAAACCCACGTGTATCTAATATAAAAATTAAAAATGAAAGATCACTCAACAGATTACTTTCCGGCTGACGCTCGCAAAATTTTTTCCTGCCAAAAACACAGGAGTTTAACGAGAGAGCCAAATAGAAAGAATTATGCACATCGCATGTATCCTCCCGTCCATTAATTTCTCATTTTTTAACTACCATAATCCAACGCTCTGAAATTTCTAACTGCAATTCAATGTCAAAAATCTAAAATTCTTTCCACGAAATCCATACAATTATTCCCGTCGTCTTGGGTCTTGTGAGCGGAACTAAATGTCTTGCGGAAATATTTTAATTTCTAGCCGACAACAAAATTTTTGTTGCAATTTTTTTCTATGCTTCCCCCAAGAAAAACGTCTGCCCTATCGCCTCCTGCTATTAAATTTTTTCCTGGACGTTTAGTTTTTAGAATAAATTGAAAAATATTCATAAAAATGGGGGCATTTTAGGGGTTGCTCCGCTTTGAACATTGTTTAAACATATTTGAATCTTTATAACATTAAAATAATATACATCGTTGTATTCTCGGTAGTTTACAGAATCATTTCGAGCAGAAAAAATGTAAATATTACCGATAAAACTATTACCGATAAAGTTCAAAAAAATGCTAAAGTTGAGAGTTTCTTATTTTACGTATAAATGTTAAATAATTATTAAAATATATAGTGTTATTAACACTAAGAATAAGATTACGTTTCGTATTAGTAGAAAAGTCAGTAAAATTAATGAAAACCGCAATTTCTTTCAAAAAATAATTTTGTGCAGCTAGATAGGCCAAATTACAC
The DNA here is from genome assembly GCA_963989415.1 of Cerceris ruficornis. Classification (NCBI taxonomy): domain Eukaryota; kingdom Metazoa; phylum Arthropoda; class Insecta; order Hymenoptera; family Crabronidae; genus Cerceris; species Cerceris ruficornis. Next base: position 10,962,369 of record OZ022523.1, read on the forward strand.
ACTGTGCGCCGTCGTTTACCCTGATTTATCAAAATCATGCGTGTTTCTCATGAGCACTCGATTCCGTCTGTACACAGAGGAAAAGAAGGAAAACGAGGCAGCGCAATAAAAAACACAAATGCATAATGATCGCGGAATGCGGCACGTGAAGCGCGAAAGCGCATTATGTGGTAACCGGTTTGAAATAACATGTAAAATTCTAGACCGCGTGGACAGTATGAAATAATACGGCAACCGAGGAATTTCCTCCGAATGTCAATGAATCAGTGGCTCTCGCGGAACAGCCAGCGAGATAAATTATATTGTTAGGAAAATACGGGCCGCGATACGAGACAAGTAAACACGCGTGAATTTATAAGCTCTTTGGATAAAAATAAAAGCCGAATCGCATGGAATTGCCGCGAACGTTTCCCCGTATTCGACGATGCTATACGATTTTGCAGAGGACGTCGGCTTGCACTTTGTTAAATTACTTCCGAATTCTCCACTTTGGTCTATTTCGAAAAAATTCCTCGAATGAACAAGTGCACGATTAATCAGCGGCGATGAAGCGAATTGTTATTATAGCATTTCTTTATGAAATTTTCGAAATTCTGCGGTTTTCATATACGAAATTTGTTTTCGATGAAAAATTACAGCGAAGACGGTCAAGTTAAACGGAACAGGGAATGATAAGAGGAGAAAAAAATTCTCTCGTTTTATGCAACGAGCGAAAATGCACTTAGGAACAAACACAGCAAATCCGACGGAGTAACGAAAGCTCACGAGCGATGGTCAAGTGCTTATATTGGTGTAATTAGAGTAATTGCATTCTCGTGGCGAATCCTTGAATCTGTTAATAACAGAGACAAAGCTCCTGTTTGCCGAAGGATGTGCAGGTTTACTAATTATATTAATTATAGTGCCAGATCTAGATTACACGTACCATAAGGCAGATAACCGGAGTTATCGTAGAAACGTGCAATTTATTGCATGTAATTAAGGAAATGTTGCAGCTTTTAAATTGCACTTTACAGAAAATCGTGCGAAACAGATGCAGGTACGTCTTAAAGTGCAAAGATACAACGTGGCACGTAAGTGAAATTTAACGTTGTTCCTTCAGCGTTACATACTTTTCTCTCACGATTTTCACAGCGAAGACTTACTCGTCGCTTCTACGAATTAATTTGTTAATTCGTGCAAGAGGAATTTAACGTCGGAAGAGGATTATGCGATTTATTTAATTAATAGTTACATCCCGGTGCTAAACTAACAGGACGGATTGAAACGCGATCTCGTGCTTGGACAAGTGCGTGCAAGAAACGGCAAGATCAATATTCGCATCCTTAAATAGAGACATAATTAATGACTATAGCTTCTCGAACTTGAGTGTGGTTAATGGCATATCAGTCGCCCGTTAAACGGTAATTTTGCATCGTTCAAACAACTTGCGCCGGCATTCTGCAATATAATTTTAATCTCCCCGTCGAAAAGTGTTTTTCATTTGTCTGGAAATATTTCTGCAAATATGAAAATCCGGGGTAAAACGTATGGATATTATCATGAACGTATTATTTATGGCCAACAGGTCATTAAAGTGATTATTACGAATCGTATAAAATATTTTCCATGCTACGTTACAGAATTGGCAGTTAAATGGGAAAATTGTGCAAAATTCGGTGTAAATTCGGCGTGATATAATTCTTGCCGGTTTTGCTGAATTCGTGGAAATTCTGTATCGATTTCGGGATGAATTTTATTCAATTTGGAACAAGCAACAACGAAACGAGGCGGCATAAAGAAAGGAATTAAGTGGAAAGCAAAGTTGAACAAAGTAAGCTCGGCCACTTTTATGAAGTTCGGGATTAAAGGTAAGGATGGATTACGCTAAATTAAGGTCAAATTAGACCGAGTTTAAGTAGATCACCGTCGAGTCGAAAATAAAGTATTTTTTGCAATACCGAACGATGAAATAGAACGGAAGTGTCCCGCTATTGATTTCCACCGAAGGCAGGAAACTTTGAATTTTTCATTAATACCAAAGAAATTCCACGAGGTAGGTACAACGGAGAGAAGTAAATATCGCCGCCACTTTCGTTGTCGCAGATTATTAAAATAGTTCCGTCGACGTTGTTATAGTTTACACCAAACCGATCCTCCCGCCTCACTTAAAGTAAATAGCAATTCTCGGTGCAAATAAAAGCTATTTCGTGGATGCCATGAATACGCTGCTAAACTTCGTTTATGAAATTACTTTTCTGGCTAACTTGCAATTCTCGCTTGCCGAAAATTCGAATTAAGCTCGAGAGATACTTTTACACGACGTTGCCTCGATCGTAATTTAATTTTTACAGCGTTTCGCCGAATACTGAAACTAGTATACTTAATACTTAACTAGTAACTTATTGCAACTACTGCAATAATTAACACGTATATTATATCCGTGCAATATTGAAATTTTGTTAATTAACTAGGTTACAGAATATTCTCATGCTTCATTATTTGACTTCGTGCGAAGTAACGGTTAAAAAAATGTTCAAATTTTGAGAAATCTGAAGAGTAAATAATTAATATTAAATATTAATATTCTATAACACGACAGACCGGTTCTTTCTGTCTTAAAAATGAAGAAAGTGGCGGTAGTTGTAAATCGACCCAATAATAATTATCAATAAAAACAATTCCATCCCATAGAAATTTAGAGCACGACATTAACCTACATAACAACCACTCGCGTTATTGCCCCGTCATTTAACCATTACTGTAATATCCAGAATCATTACTCCCAACAATGACCTAGAATTTCGGCAGATCTGTCCGAGTCACGAACGCTCGAATAAAAACAGAGACAATTTCGCGAGCGAACAAAGCGTTGCAACTGCAATTTCCAGAAAATGGCAGCACGTGAAGTAACGCGTGACACATTGAGGATTCCATCTCTTTCTCTCTCTCCGTCTCTATCTCATTCTCACTCGTTAACACCAAAACATCGTCCTACAACGGCGATATTCAACGTAGAACAGACGAGGGGACAAAGGAGGCTACGGTAGAACGAGTAAAGCAGACCTCCGCCAGTTTTTACGTCGCATCGCGCCGAGATATTTCTTGCCCGATTCAATATACGTTGCACAGTTCGCCGTCGTGGCGTTTCTTTCGACCTCCACTTCCGATACCATCGTTCGCCACCCAATAAAGAGGATCAATCCCGCGCTTCACGACAAAGCCGACAAAACTTTCACGATCGCCGGCAGAATGGATGGAATATGAAAAGCGAAGGTGGACCGAGAGGTTCTTGCGCTTCCAGCTTTCCACTGGTACTTCAATTTGCCGATAGGACGTAATGAAAGAGCACGGGACTTTTCAGATGCGATGGCATTCGCCCGGGGAAAAAGTAGACGCTGGTGTGACCGTATTAACGGCATCGAGCACGACAAACGTGACAAATAACGGAAATTGGATAAAAGAAATATTCTTCGATTCGCCTGTAACTGCTGGAATAGAAAGGGAACGTCTGTGTTTAGTGTGGAACGAAAGGAGCGTGTGGATCGATGCTGCTTCGGGGGAGCTTTAAATTGAAGTAACACTTTTATCTGTCGTTAGTCGAACGTGCTACTTGCGTGGGATCTTTAGGAGTTTTTGAACTATTTTCGATATAGAATCAAAGGATAAGTCGTCTCCTCAATTATTATTTAATGTTTCATAGCCTCTAAGCGCTAAATGTCCAAATTCAAAAATAACAAAAAACCCCGCGTAAGCACACCTTCGAACAAAATTTTGTAGAACGAAGAGAGAAATATCAATAAATGTACCTGATGTTGCGAAGTTTCTTAAATTCGTAATTAGAAAACAATGCTGAAATTTTCCACTTTAACACGTTGAATGTCATGGACGGTTACCGGTGACCGGCGGCATTAAATTCAATGAAATTTCGTATGACTTTTAAATTTTAATATCTACGAATTTTCTGATAAATTTAATATTTAAGTATTGGCATTAAAAGATGAAGTCTTGCTGTCTGCATGACTGCTTGCGTCTTTAAGGTATCTGCTTTGTAAAGCTGTGATTTTAATAGGAAAAGATTCACTACTGTAAAAATGATGAAACAAAAAAATGATAAAAAAGATATCGGTGCCGTTCAACGTGTTAAGAGTACACTACCTTCAAAATTAAGTAACTGGCGAAACAAAGAACGGTACCGAATTAAAGCATCGAAGATACCAAGGACAAACATAGAAAATCTGCCATTTCCATTCTATTATATAACGCAAACTATTATAATCCTCCCCAGTCGACGACATCCCAACGACCCTGTTGCGTCCGACCGGAGAACAATTTTCCCACGGAACCATCCTTTCCAAAATCTCTCGAAGAGTCATCTGAGTGGATTCAAACGGGCGCAATATCGTTCGAACGATAAGAGAAAACTGTGAAAGTACGGGATGAGAGGGTAGAACCGTAGAGATTCTAAAGCGTCTCACGAGAGGCACTGCCGTCGCGACGCCTCATTGTTACGTAACCACTGTCACACTCCGCGGAAAATCGCGCCTTCCACGTTCCCCCCTCGTTTTTCCTTTCCGTACGTTCCACCCTGTCCTTCAGCTCGCGTATTCACTGCAGAGGCACTTCTCACCTCCTTCTTGCGTTGCATCTCTCGCGAAGCATATGCGAATAAAAGGGGAAAGCGAGAGAGAGAGAGAAAAAAAGGAAGGAAAAGCACGACAAATGCAACGATCGCGGCGCTCCACGGCATCGCGGCGCGGAGAACTTTGCCGACGTACGAAAATGTTTGTCCTTTAAAGTGCCCCTATTCGTGTATTCTACGAGCAAGTAAATATGAAATATGGAGCTACTATCCCTCGCATTTGCCGCGACTGTTTGCTTTTGTGCCTCCAACTTTGCTCCGACGTTGTATTAGGAAGACACTCTCAACCCGCTCGATAGAGATTCCGTGTAATCTTTTAGAATATTTCAGATGGTATGGTGCGGGAAAAAATCTTTCCGCTGCGATCGTTCTTCCTTTTAGCGCATCGAGACGTCTTGGGGTTGTAATGTGTTTGCGCGAAGATGTATGAAAGTGGAAGTTTTCAAGGGAGAATTCTTAAAGGACGATCTTCTTACTGAAAATTGTTAATACTGCGATTGAGAATGATTTCTGGGACTAAAATGGGTATGCAGTTAACTCTTTCAGACACGGCGGGATTAAAAGTGTCCCATCTTTGATGCGTTAATATGCATGGTGGCATATTTTTTCTGCCACATCGAAAATTTATATTATTTTATAACTTTGATAATAAAAGTAAACCAACAACTTTGGTCAATTAAAAGAAAAAATGTCTCTGCAACATGGGTCATTTTATTTTCTGAATTCCCATGCCTCCAAGAGTTAAGGGTTGGTTCTGCTGATCAGTGGACTCGAGTTTATGTCGCTGTTGCAATTAAGAAGATTTCTCTATATTATTATTTAAGATAGCTGGACAGACTAGGTGTTTTGAGATGCATCCAAAACTGTCCTCGGCTAATTGAATATAGTAGCTTAAACCTTTTGATGTTCTTTTATTCTGATATTCTATATATTCTGATATTCTCTCTAATTAAAGTCCTTTTCTATAATTTTTTTCAATTTAAAGCAGACGCAATTTACTGGGATTCGATAGAGTATACGCCTTATTGTTAAAATTAATTGGACCTAGATACACAAGCTGAAGATACAGTCTTACAGTTACGAAGGCAAAGCCGAAAAAATACAAAGAGAGAAAGGAGAGATGTTGTGAAATACTGGCTCTTGTGTGTTTTGCGAATGGAGTATTGTAAATATTCGACACCTATCAGACCCTTTAAAAGAGATATGCTTGTCTGATTTTGAAGGTTGAAAGGAGTACTATGAAGTCCTTTGAGACCAATCGATGACCCAGATATTCAATGCAGTTCGTTGCCAAGTCGATGCAGAAGAGATGTCCCCTATCTAAATGGAGTCTTTAAAAGAAATCTTAGATGCGATAACTTACCCGATAAATTATAGCACGAATACACTTTTTTTTAATTCGCGGTTAAGTATGCATCAGGTACTTTAAAAAAATATTAATATCATACTTATCAATTTTTCAATATTATCTGTTACAAATGAACGTAGATGTTAGAAATATTGTATTATTCCATGCTCGTAATCGGATAAATAAAAAAGGCATTTGGATACGTTTTCCGCGAATGCAGGTTTCCTGCAATTTAATTTCAAAGGAGAGTTCTTTTTTCCATTCGAATCAAAGACAGTTTGTAAATACGCCGGGATGGAAAAGAAATAACGTCCCTATTCAAACGAAAATTAATTTAACCCCTCGTGCTCGAAGATAATCCTTCGAGCTCAACGCGAATCCTGTGCAGCGATGCACCGTGTCGACATAAGCAGTTAAGCCTCTCTAACTTTATTATGCACGCGCATAAATCATACCTTACGAAACAGTTTTGATTTTCTACTTATCTTATCCGATTGTGAGAGTGCAAGCAGAAGACTGAAAAATGCAGCGTGCAATTTGCCCGCTAACGAATTATGGGCCAGATGCAGCATTTCGTACAATCAAATATCATTATACAGATGATTTCTGTGCAATGAATTTACGTGACGTTATTTGTGATTATTAATGAAAACCGATGATTCTACGTTAGCGCGTGATTTATGGTTAACGACTTATAGAAGATTGATATTGAATAAAGGCGGACTGTTATTTTATGATATTCAGAAACTTGATTTTAAAAATTCCAATATTGCAATGATGCCGGTAATTGTGAGAGTTGTTTGAGACATTTATTCTTCGTGTCGAGTTTTTTTATCATTTCTACAAAGTGCAACAAAAAATAAGTGATACGTTTAATGTTTGAACTTTCAACTTCAACCACTTTTGTAATTACTGTCACAGGCATCATTAAATTTAGACCTACCAATGTACCAGACATAATTAATTCTTAGTTCTTGCAGTCACGTTTTCCAATTTCTAACATTGTTGTCTGATTAATACTGCTACCTGTTTCTCTATTATTTTAATTTTCAAATATTTTTAATTTATATTTAAACTAATTCTGGTCAATAATTCTGGCGTTGGAAAATGCAGAAATTAAAAAAAAATACAATTATTTCATCAAATTACCTCCCTCCATCAAACAAATTAATTACAACGAAGAATGAAATATACCACTGAAAGCGAAAAAATGAAATCAAGTGGCACAAAATAACACGAATACTGCGCTGCAATATGAAGGTTTGATTATTTCAATAATTTGCATATTAAACATGTGTCTAATAATATCTGAAAAATTTCTGCTCGGTATAAAAGACAAAGTAGACATACCATCCTTGAAAGGACCAAAGCGTAAGAGGCTCATAGCTGCTGTACGTCTCGAAGACACCGACGAGAAGCAACGGAGTCAGATCATCCGCATCGATGGATGCAGGTCGTCGAATTTCACTGTCCTTGGAAATCCAGACGCGAAAACATAGCCACACGAGAATTCGCGTGATCGAATTTCATATCATGTCGCACGAAACGGTAAAGCCGCACTGAAAAGTTTCGCATTAAGCTCTTCTTTGCCGTCCACATAGTGACGCGATATCGGTTGATACTTTCCACGGGATTTGCTCTTTGTTCAATCAACGTCCGTTTTACCGATACCCATTGAATATTCATGGAGCAATTTCACAAAGGCCGTGCCGGTGGAATTTACATGGCATTAGTTTATCACGCATCGATGTACCTCGACGTAATTCAAACTCAGCGCTACCGTCGAGGAAGGCTCGCACAAGGGGATTCTCAAAGTTACACCAATTAGAGAAAAATACGAGAAACGAGGAATAACGGGGAAGCTGATTGTACGTTACTACGATCAATGAAAACACGAATGTCTTCTGTTATCTCGTTCTACTCGGATCTTGAGACACACTTCTACGATTCCACTATTCAGACACGAGACACTTTCCTTACCTCAACGATACTTCACTTTTCCAACGATGATCTCACTGTTAAAATTTTGTAAGGTAAAATATACACACTTTTACAATTGTAAGAATACTCTGAATAGAATGAGAAGACTTTTTACAAACTCGTAATACAGTGGGAAGATTTTTCATTATTTTACAATTTAACGTCGGGAAATGCATGTGCACACTTGACGACAGATGTAATCGTGATCGTTGTGTACAATTTTCATTAGTTTTCCCCAAAGTCAACGGACGTCTGTTTCACCCTTAAATTCAAGGTAGGATTCGTCCCATGGGTGGCCTGTTAACGACCGGTCTGCACGTGAAAGACACACCTTTCGAAGTTGTTACGGTGGGTGCGACTACTGGCGATATTTATGCAAGCATCAGGATGTTTCTTTAATTACGAACTTCCCGCAGACGTTTACTTCCATCACGACAGATTCTTAATCAACCCCCTTCGTTCATTTACTCGGCCAAATTGAAAGGTTTAATTGCCTCGATACTACTTTCAATCCCCGCAACTTCTTCAATTTAACGAACCATTCCGTTCGTTCGTTTTTAGAATACATTGCGTCAGGAATTAGATAGTGTATCGTCTATCAACGTTCTCTATCTATTTTCACTTGATATCTCAATGCAGGGCTTCCATTGATCTACAACTTCAGCTAATCCACCGTGTTTCGCTGATATAGCCGACAAAACGTCACTATCGAGAAACGTATTGCAACCGTTCCCATTTACTAAATTCAAATCTTTCCCTCACTTTTCACGCTCTAAAATAACGACCTGGAAAACACCCACAGCAATTTCTCCATGGAATCACACCGTTCAGTTTCCTCCGATATCGTTGAAAAAATCATGCCAACATTCTAACTCTTCCTATATCGAACTCTTTCTCTTCTCTTCGTCTAATCTCTGAATACCACGCTGAAATTTTCCAACACGGAGCAAAACTCCAACGTCATCGTCGCACGGAAACCATCGTAGTCCGTCGACCCAATAATCCCGCGTTTCGCGCCCGTTACCGGTGAATCGCGCTACAACTTTCCTTCGTACTTTCGTTTCGCGATGGAGCGACAAAAAAACATGCCGCCAACGGTGCAGGTCGTGAAACGGTGCGCGGCCGTCTTCGTCAACGGTATCCGGTGCACTGGAGCTCGACCTGGCTGGCCTGTTTACATCGTGCAGGAACGTGCCGTAGCTACCACGCCTTGCTGGGCTTCCGTCGTTTCAACTATACCAATACGTTAACACGGTTCACCACCGACGCTCAAGCGCGCTCAACTATCCGCTGCCTCTCGAACGAGAGAGAGAGAGCGAGAGAGAGAGAGAGAGAGAGAGAATATAGATAGTGATTGAGAGATAAAGAGATAGAGAGATAGATGGAGAGGGAAAGTTAGATAGAGAGACAGGTAGATGGATGAAGAGAGAGAATGAGAGGGAGGGAGAGAGAGCATCTCTGTGACCAGCCGACCGGTAGATCATTGCAAGTCCATGGTGGCCCGATATACTCTTCATTGCTGAATCTCTAAGAATAGATCGACATCGATGCATAGCCGCTGGACTGACGTAAATAGGCCGTGAGAATTTTAACCAAGAAACTGCACGCGCGAAGGTCATGGGATTCAGGCTCAGATTAACCCTTTGGCATCGGTGTGCACTCAGAGTGGACATGTATGGTGGATATTTATTCTTCGGGTTTTATTGGTTAGGAGAGACGAAGTGTATTTGTGGAAGAGGATTTTATTTGAGATGCTTGTTGGAGGAGTTTGATGCGAAAGCGGACTTTGATGTGTAGTTTCTGTTGATTTGATGACTTTTGTGAGTGGAAGAGAATTGAAAATGTCTGTGGGGATGGTTTTGTAATTTTTGGTATTTTATTAATTAGTTTGAGGAAAGGATAGGATTGGATTGTTAACTACGTTGTGGATATTTTAATTTCTCAATTGCAAGTGAACAGGAAGTGAAAAGATTTCTGCAATGTTACTTGATATATTTGGATCTTTCAGATATATCGATTTCTGACTGAAACGAAGAAACGTCGAGAGGAAACGTCATCTATCTAGGATACTAAAGCCGCAATAATCGTAGGTTCAAAGATATGAAACTTTATCGTGTCATTAAACCTACGTAAAATTGATTTCACATAAATCGTACCACGTAACAGTCCGCCGCAAATGGATCATATCGTCGACAGAAAATATTTATTACACTAACAGCAATTAAACAACTGCAAATATATCCACCTCTCGCAAATAATGGTTAATATTTGCAGACGTAAACAGGCTCTCCCCAGTTGAAGATTTAATGGTAAAACATTGTCACGATTTGCATAGAAATCGATAGAAATGCTCTAATAGTGGTTACACAATGACAGAAATACTTTCCTCGAACGAAAACTCGACGATCTTGTTATCCAACGTCGAGTTTGCCAACTCAAACGACTCTTCGAACAAACTATGATCTGTATCTATGGTGGATATGCCCATCTATTTATTTTAAAAATTAGACGTCCAGGAAAAATTCTAATAGCAGGAGGCGATAGAGCAGATCTTTTTCTTGAGGAAAACATAATTGAAAGTTGCAACACAAGTTTTGTTTTCGGCTGAGAAAGTAAAATAGCTGCGCAAGATACAAGATGCTGCCAGTGACTCTCAGCTCAGCCGTTTAACCCGCGCTAGAATTATATTTAACTTGCTTTACAAGTACATTTACTGTTTATGAGTTATTTTATGGCCATAATGCAACATTAAACAAACAAGTTTACTTTTAAAATGCCATCATACAAATAAGCACTATTGTACAATTGCATTTTCCATTTCAAGATTATCCGACTTATTAAATATAAAAGTGCTTGTCACAAAAAAACCCTACACGATGGAGACAAGCGGATTACATATCTGAATTCAGCAAAAAATGTGTAAATGTTTATAACATTAAAGTAATACGCATCATTCTTTACCAACAAAGTTTAATAAAAATGGAGTCTGGTGGAGGCAAACGGGCTACAAATTCATGTTCAGCGTCACAAAATCCATGAGAATCACCTTAAATATTCTTTGGGCAAAAAAAAAGTTCACTTTTGTAGACCAGTGTTATCAATCGAAAAACGCCTCTGCCCATTAACCATCCCATCGGCGAAGGTGTATCGAAAGATCGATCGATTTAATTGCTATTAATCGGAAATAATCGAACGGAACAGGGGAAATGAATGGCCGAGACTAATTTGTACCGTTGCATCGAGTCGTTCCCCGTAACGAGGAGGTTTTGCACGTGGATTTCACCATTGAATGGAAAACTCTTGTTCGATTGTGGGACGGACATTCCCTGTCAGGTATTTCCTACGGTAGAGAACCGGTTTCAACTTCGTATTCTTAGATCGAGATGTAATGTTGTTTGCTAATAACCTCACGGCATTATCGACGATTTTCGCATTCGGTTCACGGTGACGTTTGAACGGTAACATATGTATCTCTTTTATTCGTTAGAAATGCCATAAATAGAGAGGCATGGGCACAGAAAATACACCGGTGTCACTTGTATCGATGTCGGCCTCGCGTTGCAACGCAGTTCAACCTGTTAAACGTATTTAAAGGAGCGAACGCTTTGTACAAACACATCTGCTGTCACGGATAATTTATAACCACACCGTGGATTGACAAATATAAAATGTTAGTTAGCGAATTTTTATAACGTTTGCATATAACGTGGCGCCACGATTATAACTGATTCTTCGTTGATGTAGAGTAGACTCCTAATGTTAATTAACTGATGTTAATTGAGAGACATTAAATCGTACTGCGCGCTAATTTTATGGCGGCTTAAAACAGCATTACGTAAGCGCATCGCGAATTTACGGTTTCGTCCTTGCGCGGAAGACTAACGGGAAGAGTTAGCAAATTTATGTGTACATAGTGGAATTATCTCAGACGATATCGCGACGAATGAGGAAGTATCGTGCGACTTCTTAGAAACACCATGAAACAGATTCGTTAGCAAGTTCTTAACTATCTTTCTCATACGACACACAGAAGTATTCTGTATTCTATTTAAAGCTTCTCAAAATTAACTACCAAACACTTCAACCGCTGCATTCGAATTAAAATCTCCCGTCAATTCTAGAAAACTTTTCCTGTACGATATTCACATCGGAGACCCACTGATTTAAAAATCACCTAAAACAGTAGATCCTAGGCAAAATGAATATAACAGTCGAGCCTGAAAAAAATATAAAAAGAAGTCAAGCCACCTTCACCAAAAATCTAACACAGCACTCAACTTGTTAGACACTCAACATACTTCCCACTTTCAACCCTGTCCAGATAGAGCGATGTATCCCAACGATTTTCTCGCCTAAGAAATCCCCTCTTCAGTGTGAGGTCCCTGACCGAGGAAAAGAGTATTACAGATTGAATCACTCGTCTACTTCCCTGGATTCTCAAAGTGCTGCTCCAGAGGAAAGGAGACCTATCGGCACGATACGTGATCGGACTATCTCCTGGAACTCGGGACGAAAGAGCGACGAGCAAACGTAGAAATTGTGAACCGGTAAACGAAGCGGGAAGGCCGAATCTACGAGGCATGGTGTAATTCCTTATGCCTTATCGAACACCAACGACATTCGGTCGACGCCTCGTCGAACATCCGTGGAGATTCACCCTCTGGACTCAATGGACCATGGATGCGAAGAGGAGGGAAAGGGAAGATTTATCGTAGGATGCAACGTCGTAGTCGCTGACGGCTCTTTTTTTCGGCCAACACTTGCCAATCGCGCGAGGTAATGGCCGATAATGGCTTTCAAGCTGAAAGATAAATTGTTCGTTGCTGCTTGAAGGTACGCATCGAATGCACGTTAACGAAATTTTCGGTGGGAAATGATCGATCTTTGATGTGACGCTATTAACGGAGTAGGGGATGTTTTCGATCTTAATTTGGACATGTATCAATATTGATGATTAACCCTTTGACTACGAAAGGCGTATATATACGCCCTCATAAGTCTATCAATATATACGAAAGGTGTAAATATGCGCCCTCTCTCTTTTCCACGCACATATTTTAATCTGTCTTTGAAAACAAATCAAACGCGAAAGTGTGTAGTATGTAGTAAACGTACAATTTGTCGAGAAAGTAGATACGAGTGTAAAGAATGTGATGTAGGTTTATGCGTTGATCCACACTTTAGAATATACCACACGGAAATTGATTATTAAATTGTTTCTATTATCCTTTTATTATCTTTATTCCTTCATTATGTTAAAATTGTTTGTCTTTGTTATATTAAAATAAATTTGTTCCTCATTATCAATTTCGGATTTTTTCCTTTACATTTAATTACCCATTATTGTTGAAGGAATCAGCAAGCTGAGTTAAGTAAATTAAAATAGCTTAAAAAGGTACTTAACATAAATAAAAATTGGATATTTTTAATTTATTTGCAATTATTACTTTTTGAATCCTAAAAATGGTATCAAATCTCCGGGCACTGTTTTGGTCACTTGTCAGTGGACTGCGCAGAGCAGCGACTGACATGAATATACTGCGCCGTCCTTATTGATGGACTACTCAGAGACCGTGCGACAGTCAAAGGGTTAAAAGAGATAGAATGGAGATTATATGAAACTTATAAAACTTCATTTGTAATTAGTATATACGTAAATACGCGGTTTAGATATTCCTACAATTGCGACGAATGAGTACGAAATGCTAGAAACAAACCAATTAACTATTCTCCAGCTTATCATGAAGACACCGATCTCTTTTCTCCAAAGGTTACAAGCACATCCGCTCTTCCTTTCGCAAGCGAAATTTCGACAACTTTATCTCCTTGCTCCAAATCGCAGACACCGATTCGCGCGGAATCCAAACGACCAGAAAATCCAACAAACACGAGCTGCACACGAAAAACGTAGCATTCGAAAACTGCAAATCTGTGTCAGGGACAATAAGACCTACAACGTATCTCGTTCGCCTGGCAACGTTATCGGTATCCTCAGTCGATTATGCGGATCGATTCAATGTCCATTACCGAATTATCACGCACATTCGCATCGGCAATGAGAATTTTCGATGCGACCCAGCGACAACACGTATCAATTGAAACGAAATCAACCACGAAATAGTACGGCAGAGCAGCATTGTACCACGTCGGGGCAATTTTCCGCGACCTACCCCGTTAAGCAGGGATTTTCACGTTGCAATTTACGACAGCGCTAATATCGTCTACCAAAGCATCGGGATTTTAGCCGGGAAAAAGCGAGAGGCGAAGCGGTAACAACGGTGAAACGACAAAGCCTACGAAACACCGCGCTCTTCCCACCGGAAGCGCGCCGAAGAGATCTTAACTATTCAATGAACGTTCGTTCATTCACGATGACGGCACGTGACGTCGTGTTTTCCGTCTGCACAATACTACGCACTCGAACAATCGTTTACCCCGCTGCCGAGGCGTCGTGAAAAGGAGAAAGAAAAACAGGCGTGCACTATCGATTTTAAATAAAATCCACCGGTCGACCGTACTTCCTCGTCCGGCGATCTTTCGGGACGAAGATAGGCGGCCGAATTAATTAACCAGTTTCGAGCGACTCGTTAGAGGTAACCTAATAACGATGATCGATTAGCGAAACATCGCTGTGTAACTATTTAATAGAGAGAACTTGCTCGAGTTAGTGCGCTATTGTGCAAAGTTGTACATTTCTATGGCGTCGAGAGATCGTATGATTTTCTATTCGTCGTGTTGCGTTGTTGAGGTTTTGTTGGAGGATAGTGGATTTTGGATGTTCGTTTGGTGAGTGAATTTTGAAGGGTGTGCAATTATGAGAAGTTGAAGGATTTCGAGTATAACGATTGCTTGGTGGAAATTTGTATAATGCGGATGCTACGAGGGATACGTGATTGTGATTAGTTTTGTAATCATTGTTGCGTATTTGCTGCATTTGAGATCTATTCATGAAGTCATTGTTGAAGCGAATGTGTGAATTTTTTCATTCTATATCAGATTACGTAGTTATGTAACATTTTTATAATTATATACATTTTTACTGCCTATGAATTATCTCTTTCGAATGAATTTGAATCGATAATTTCTCAGTTTTCTAAACAATACCATTTCCGACTTGTTCAATGAAGCGGCTGTAATGACTATTGACGATTTTGACTAATCGATTGTTGTTCATTAAAATTTCGAGAAGGATGAAATCTTTGATTATATTCTGTTATATCGCCTTAATGCACTATTATCGCCGTGAAATGACACTTGTATTATATTAACGAGTCATGAAGTGCGCAATTCAATGCACATTAATAATTGACAAAGCTCTAGGCTCGCCGATTGAAAGCAAAATTAACGTGAAATTATTTCCGTTGTATCCGGTCAAACATGTCGGCGTTAAAGTAACACGGAAGAATTTGCAACAGAAAGCCGAAGACGAGCCAGTGTTTACCGGTCTACGTTCCTCGCGTTTTACGATTGCCTTGTACAGACCAAGGTAAAACGTTAATCCTTTCTGCTTTGCAATTATTTGCACGGAATTATCAATGATTTGAATAACTGCAAACATTTTTAAATTCTTTATCCAGCGGATAGATAGAAATAAGAGGAATAATATTTACAACTGAAGAAACACTGTGACTAAAAAAAAAGAAACATATAAACTGACATAATTTGGATAGAAAGTTAAAACTTCGCAATTCTATGTGTTTTAATTATTAATGCAATTTATAAAATACGAAGATCGACAAGTTTTAATAGCAAGAACGTTGTAGAACGAGAAGGCCAGTAATCCTTTTCAGAGGACTTTAGCAATTAAATAAAATCAAATACATTAATCCTCTACTTTTCGCGCTTATTCGCACCAAATCATCAATTACTTCGAAATCTTTACAAACCATCAAGAAATTTGTATTCAGAACGGAGATAATTCTCAGACATCAAACATCCAGCACGGACGATTACTTTAGCGCGAGAAATTAGCAAACGGTAAACAGAATTAGTCGCAAACGCTTCGAGTATTCTAACAGCAGAAATTTCCATGATGCACCGCCGAAACTGGCGTGTTTACCTTAATACGAAGCGAATGACGAGCTGACAACTTCCACGCCACTCGTTGAAGCTTGTGGCATTCATTAGCGGGATTACTCATAGTCGACGCATCTTGGAGTGGCAAATTAGCAAGTCCTTCGTCGTACGAAAGAAGAAATTGGCATACCGCAGCTCGCACGACATTCGGGTATATATAAGAACGCCGAACGATAGTGCGCTTCAGACGAACACTCGACGGTCATTTAATTTAATGTCGTTCGACCGAAGTCATGGGAAAACGCGCTGCTTTATTCGCGATCGTTCTCGCAATTTCGCTAGTTCTTATCGACGCTAGACCATTTCCACGGCTCGAAGGTATGACATTTATGGTGATACGAGAATACGTGACATTGACTGTTCAAATGCAGGAGAAATTTGGAATGATAAGCGCGAAAAGTGTACGGTAGTGATAGAAGTTTTTTCATATACACCTAATTCTGTTTTACACGGTAGATACGTTGACAAAACCGTGTAAAAAAAGACATGAAGTGCATACATAGAAAAAAGGGGGATTAGTTCCATATCCTTCAACCCTGTAAAAGATAGTTAAAATAAATTTATTGAAAAATTTATTTTACAGTAGAAGGACAAGAATTATTGACTCCAGAAAATACGCGATACTACTACAGATATCCAGTGTTTTGGTTTGGCAGACCCGTTTACGATGACGACGATGATTTCGTTGGCAATGGCGGTCGCAATTCTGAACTAGGACGATCGTCAACCATATCTCTTGCCAGTGTCGGGTAAAGTAAACCATAAGCGATTGTGTGCAATTTAAAAGCTACCTATCCACAGAGAAATCAGTGTTTCGTATGAAAAATAAATGACAAAAGTCTTCCGAAATATCACGGTCGTTACAATAAAAGTGCACGTCTCTTTGCAGAGCTGGATGGGGTCGCTGAAAACTTTTATCCACGTAAAAGCGTACCTTGCGCCTCTTCGCTATTGGAAAACCCAGCATGACATGTACGACTTATCATGGATGTTCATGAATTTCTTTTTTTTGCCAGTAGTATTAAGTTCTTAGAATGTACAAATACTTATTACCTAAGGATATAAATGTATCGTTTTTTTTACGTTGCTACAAAAGACTAAACTTTAGAGCACTGCCTTATTGAAATAAAAATGACAAGCATATTCATTTAAACGACTGAATTTATTAATGAACCGTTTGATTCCCGGCGCACAGTGGCAGAATCTGGTCGAAGAGTGCCAAGCAGCGCGATAGCGCTTCTTTTTCCATAATAATGAAATGCATCGGGTCTTTTCAACGTGAAATCTCTCAACAGTGCGATCGCGCTGCGTAGGACTAAAATGACTAATTCCTAACGTCATATTTTCATTCTTCTAATAATAACTATCAAGTATTACATCATGCTACACACCTGATAGAAACAGCTGTGTTATACCGCTGAACCGACCTTGGAAAATTCCACAAAATACGATCACCTTCGACCACACTGTGAGAATCGAGTTCAAAAACTACCGAACAATTAGTTGCATACACAAACGCGCACGGAAGATCGACACTGGAGCTCTAAGTGATGCAAGGATCGCGGCTGCGCTAACCGCGATAGTAAATATTTATAAGAGTTCAAAAACCATATATAAGCGCTTCGAGCATTTCCAAAAGATCAGTACACCTTATAGAGTGGCGAACGACCGTACGGCCTGTATCGATGAAGAACCACAGTTTATTTATTTTCTTTGCAATTCTGATAATTATTTCCTATGTGGAATCCACCCTTTCGAAGGATTTCCTATCAGGCAAGCAAACGTTTAAAAAATTCGTAATTAACTTCTTACTTTATAATTTTTCTATAGTATGTTAATAGTTAACTTGCCGAAATGAAAATTCGCTAATCAACAAGTGTTATACTCATTTTCCAGCTTTAATCGATACAGACATTGCATTTAGAACCTACAAATTTTAGTAGCCTGTGGAACGACCGGGGCTACGATATTTTAACTAATAAATTGTAAAAAATATCCAAAAGATAGCGGGAGTGTGAATTCAGACTAACCGATCGAAAGTTCGAACCTTTAACACTAGATTTACGGAAGCCGTCAAATTGACGGGTACCTATTCGTTTTATAAACACTTTTCAAATTTACAAAGAGGCTGTACAGTACATATTTCAAGTGTATTTTATAATACAATAATGACTCAACGAATGACCATCTTTGCCGCTTGATCCCCCTTTTTTCAAAGTCCTTATTTAATATATTGCAATGTAACAGATTTCACGCCCGTAAATCTAGTGTTAATAACGTGCCCATCATAGCCCCCAGGATGATTATTTCTTTGATTATTCCAGAACACACGAAACCATGGTATGGCGTTGTAATCCATCGTTTTTACGGGCCGTGGAACGTTCTCCGGAAGAGAAATGGCGATTACGTCGATTACAATGATTACGGCGCCCATATTTCGAGTTTTAATGCCAATTTGCCAGACTCGCCGTACGATGGACAGCCCATCTCCGAAGGATACCTCCATGAAGCTTCTCCGACTTATAGCAATGCTCATTCACTGGTAGATTCGGATTATGGACCGAGTCCAATAGGACTTGCTGTTTTTCGCACGGGAATTCGCACTGGCAGGATCACGGAGGATGACGAGGAAAGTGATGATACCGGTTTAAAGAAAATTGATAACACGACACCGATCATCGAGGAAGGATGACATTGGAATTGCTGGAATGTTAACTTTTTACACTCCCATACGGTTCTATAACTTCTAATGGCTCGTTAAACTTGTCGAATGCATTCCGACTTGGCATTTAAATAAAAGTATCTTAAGTCTTCGGTGATATCATGTCGGCGTGGAAAAATTGTAAATCTGATGTGTAAATATACAGAAATATTGCGTTTCTTTGAACCTTGGAGGTTCCTTTTCCCTTAACCCATTCTCATCCGAAAGCGGAATATTCTGCAGATGACGATATTCTAATAGAACCAGCCGCGGAATATTCCGCCCTGTACAATGTTAAACTGCTGCGCGCAGAAGTGCATGGTACTACGTGTCTTCTGCCGTATTCAGAGCTATGATGCAAATGGGTTAAAAACATACCGCTATGTCTTTCTATGATATATTGTAATTACAATATGAGCAAACCCGCAAAAGGTACGGACGTCGAGCTGTTAAAATGAAACAAATCCCTTCCGATATCCTTAATAACCACGTTCAAACAAAACCGAGCAGCCAATAGAAATTTTAATTAAATATCGGAAAACTTGAACAGCAAACGATCAAAGAAAAGCCAAAGGTACAGAATACCCCGTCGTTCGCGGTCCCCGTATTTCTTATTGATTTTAATTAATCCCTAACTCGTAGAACGAGCAAAAACTTTGGCACACGTTACACAGTCGGACTGACTCAGCGGCAAAATTAAATGAAGTTTTCGGCGTAAAGTAACGCCGCGAATCCCGCCAGCACAAATGAGCCGTTGTGTCGCAGTAGACTGAAGGTTTAATGAAACCAAGGAACCCTTTTAATCGAGCGCGTAGTAATTTTCAAGGAGGTAATCTTAACGAGTCTTTTGTCCCGGAGGTCGGTAAGGAAAAGCAGCTAGCTCTCAAGGGACTCGTGCCTCCGTAGTGAGATGAACTGGAGGCCGAGTTGGCCTCGGAGGTTCCGCAACTTGTCGACTGAGTATAACGCACGCTCAAACGGGGATTCTCTTGAATATTTAACGAGGCACTAAGAGGATGAGCTTTCTTGAAGAGGCTCCTTTCGTGAATGTCCAAACGGGACGCCACGGAAATGAACGACAGGCACGCTTTTTTCTTTCTTCCTCCTTTTTCTTTTCATGCCTCGCCTCGTTCGCCTCGACGCTGCGAAATTATAACTTACTGAGCCGGTACGGCCAGATTTTCTTCGGTCCAGAGTGTCACCGTAACACTTTCCTCTACCTGCGGACTCTCATTTTCGTTCGAACAGAAATAATACCGAGAGGAACGTACACGACTTACTATTACTGGAATTTTGTAAGACGTATCGTCGCTTTAGCGGATTACTTCGCGAAAGTTCTGATTCACGGCTGTGGCGTCTTTAAAGATTTTTAAGTGTTACGTTAGGTTTTTCGTGTTTTTTTAACGGTCGGAGTTAAACGGACTGAATTTGGAAGGGCATGATTCGTTTTACTATTTAACGTGAATACAAATCGGTAATATGAAAGAGATGAGATTTTCCTTGTCATTCAGTGATTCGAAAGTGGAATTATTTGTTTCACGGTATTTCCTCTTGCATTGGAAAATCCTTGAAATGCTATCAGCTGTTCGGCGCGATAAGAATATTGTTAATATTGTAGTTTGCTTTGAGAGGAGTAATAATGAAATAAGAAAAAATATGTAAAATATTGTATCAGTGGTTCGTTAACACGTTGAATGCCATGGGGGTCACTGGTGACCGGCACTGTTGAATTCGATGAAATTTCTTATGATTTTGAAATTGTGATATTCACGGATATGGTAATGTATTCAATGTGAAAATATTGCCGTTAGAAAAGTGAAGTATTACTGAGTACATAACTATTCTTACTTTTAACATATTCTATTCTATGAAGATCGATTTTAATAAAAACAGTTTCGGTTCGGTGGAAATGATGATACTAGCGAAATACGTGTGGTATTTAACGTGTTAAACATTCTGGTTGAATTCTATGACGACTAATATATCTTTTACGCTGTAACGATCCGTTATTTTTGCAACCCCTGTTATAATTACATATAGTTGAGTAATCTTTAATATCGGATTTCAATACGGCTTCAATTCCGTTTCAATATTTAAGTAAAGTTTCATCATTCTATTTGTCATAAAACAAATATGTCTCCTGTAAAAACATTCCCAATTCCGGCATAATCCTATCAAATATATTACAAGCTAACGAGACGATGATTAATCCTTATCAATCTCAAAAATCACGAATAAAGATAAAATATTTAACAACTAAAGTATTAGGATTAAACGCGTGAATAGAACAATTCCACGATTTACCGATACGGTAAAACGTTCCAACCTCTGCCTCGAATCTATATTTCACGGATTGAGCATTAATTAAATGCAAATGAAATTAATCCTCCTTCCGGTGAACTCGAGGCTTTACGGCGAACCTACTAATTTGGCGAAGACCCGAGTGCCTGCATACATCTTCGAAAGTGCATTCTCCTACCAAGATTCATTCCAGCCCTCTATTTATTTCTATTTATCATTGTGCATCCTTGCCGTAACGTTTTCCCGATTATCCGACGGTCGATTCGTTGTATGCTAATTTCGAAATGCCGCATGGCTGAGCATAAATCTCGTAATTCTAGCGCTCGGGATAAAAGAAACAGCAAAGCAGGGAGAAAAAAGAAGGAGAAGGTCGAGCTTCGGTTTTCTAAATTTTACATATTAACCCTTTGCGGACGGAGAGATTTTTGAATATCGAGAGATAATGATTTACTTTGCAATCCAAAACCACCTTTTTATGAGCAAGTTAAGTTTATAAGCAAGTTTAATCATATTTCAATGGTTGTATTTAAATTTTTCAACTCTAATTGTGTATACAAGCAGCAGTAAACATTAATTAAATTTTTTCTCAGATCACATACATGCGTCGCTAGTCCTCAAAGGGTTAACAGGGCGTCGGTAAAGTATAAACCAACTTTGTATTAGGGCGACCGGAAAGTAATGTCGTTTTTTTACACTAAATTCAAACAAATAAATTTGTAACAAGTTTTTATTGCTAATGATTGATGTAATCACCCTCGTTATCAACAACCATTGTCACCTAGTGTGCAAATTTTCAATGCTAGATCGATAAAAATCAATTGATTTTTCAGCAAAATATCTGGAGAAACGACATTACTTTCCAGTCCTCTTAATACAACTACCGAGTGAAGTCTAAGAAAATTCTTCGTCCAACGTGCTTTATTTGCGCTTAGGTGGAAAAGCGAAATTTCTCGTCCGCTTGGATATAATAATAAAGTGCCCCGTTACATTGTCCAAGGCAGACGTAATTTCTGTCGTCGGAACGAAGCAATCCAGCCGTTATCGCGACAAGAGCCATAATGCTGAATGATATGTTTATTTCGCTCTTTCCCAGAGAACAAGTGAATTCCAATTAAATTCAACCGGGCGGAGTCGTTCCTTGATTCACGAGGCTCCTCATTGTTCCTGGGTAATCTATAAATTTCACTTATTTATTGGAGCATCGTTAAACCAAGACAACAATTATCGGCCCTCTTTCGCTCCAAGTGCTAATTGGCTTCGAAAATACTTCTCTTCTCACTCCAAACGGCTAACTCTCTTTGACTTTCGTCGGAATATGAATCAGGGGACTTTTACAGCTGCTTTGTTACATTCGTCTATTCCAGCTTATCTTTTTCCTTATTTGGGCAATTAATTTACAGTTGCAAATTTATAAATTTGGGAAGCTACAGTGACTCGCAGTAAATTACTGGGTGATGTTTGAGTAATTACTGTGATTGCATTTAGCATTAGATTTGCTCCTTGCTTACATGATAGATGTACTAATATTGATGTTTAGACTGCGAATTTGTATGCAGTTCTCAGAGATATAAGACGCAACGTGTCTTAAATGCCATCGGTGCAAGTGAGAAAATGTATAAATCTGAGTACATCGAATTAAACATTAATAATTCTACCTTCATCAAGCATAACATTATTTCTTTTCAATCAAGATATCTTTGAACCGATAAAATGCATTCTATACATTTAATAAATCTCTACATTTCCTCTCCGATAAAAATTATAACTTTCCCACGATTCCCGATCGATCAAAGACTCCATAGAAATGAAATTCAAAGCTTTGATTTTCATCGTCCTAAATAACCAGCCGCGCGAATGTAGCGAGGGATTCTTGAAAAATCGGCGAATCTGCGATACTCGCAGAATTCCTTATCGTCCTGACGGAGTTTCATAAGGAAAAATAGGATATCTCCTCGATGATCTGCATTCTAATACGGAATTGTTCAATCTGCCTCCGAGCAAAGGAACGAGCAGTACAATGGGGAAGCATGATAAACGCGAGCTCGTATTACCTTTCGATCATTCAACATCGAAGATAGATTCAAGGTACAGAATGGCCAGAAGAAAGGAGGAAGATTTATGAGACAGAGAGGGAGAGAGAAAAAAAAAGAAGCTGTCCATTTGTACTCTCTAAGACACCCCTAGCCTTCTCGCTCGTCGTCAATGGCCGCAAATCTCTTTCGCCTTCCTGATACTTTTTTCTCTATAACAAGGGACGGTGAGGAAGCCCCTTGTACCAAAGATTTCTTATGAATCTTATGAATTAACGTCCAATTATAGACATTGAATTCGCACAAAAGAAGGCTGACATGAAAAAAAAGACCGACTGTTCTATGAAGATTCTCCTAGTCGCTTTCAACGTACAAAATATACTCGGTAAAAGAATGTGCAGAAATTTCAAGTAAGAAACTTCGAACGAAGTTAAGTATTGATACGGTGCATTTGGAAATGTGAAGTTCTTTGCATTTTTACAGGTAAATATTTGACGCTACTTTATAACCCTTTGCAGTCCTATATCAAGGTATGTTCGTTACTGTTACAAATAATTCTTAATTTTTTGTCCGTTAATTTTGATTAATTTTGTACAAATTGTAATTTAATAGTTCAACAAACGATCGGTGCATTCGTCATTCAGTGGTGAAAAGTGGAGAAAACTGATCGCAACAGGATGTTAGACGATACTTTGTAACAATTGAAAGCACTTTTGAATGGAAAGCATACCGATCGAACGTTGGAGTGCAAAAACACGTTGGAAGAATCGCTGGCCCTTCGAATCTGGCATTGCCGTGCATATCGCGCTTCTGTCGTGTCTGCCAGAAACGAAATGACACGGAAAACGAAATGTAAATTGCTTTTCTTTTTCGGCTTGACCGAACCGGCTCGACGTGCGATTTATCGAGGCCTCCGATGCTACGGCAGTCGACTGCATCTGCAACTTTTCTCATACTTTCCGCGTACTGACTTACAAGATAAATCACCTCCTTTCAAGAAATTCTACCCCATCCGATGCCGCGGAGTGATAGTTAAAATGTCGAGCATCGCGATGGAAAGTTTTTTTCACGCGAAGAAAGAGAGGCACTTTCTAAGATAAACTGCTACCCTAGCAGTGTTCCTGATTTTTGCCATTATCATATGTGCGCGATAAAATAACCTCCAGATTTCACGAATTTCGTTATATTTACCTCGGCTGTTGAAAATCTCTTTTAGAAGTTTCTTGCAATTTTTAACACTAACCGTACCGGCACTTTACATATACACATTTTTACCGAATTCGGTTATTTCATCGATTGTACAATAACGATAATATTTTTCTCACAGAAATGCAGAAGATTGCCAGCGTAATGTAGGACATAATGCAGAAAACAATCTTTGGTTAATAATACAAAAAATTACATATTTTCATTCGCCGAACCGATCGTTTGACCGCAAATGATACGGTGAGTGTTAAATATCAGTAAGCGCGATTTCGAGTAAGAATACAGAATTTTCTGAGTGTACTAATTAATTTGATTCGCTCTATAATTGTAGTAGTACGAAATGCAATAAAACATCACCCTGATTTTGGACAAACTCGTAACATTTATCTGTAACGCTGCAAATCTCTTATAGAAACTTCTTCCAATTTTTAGATACCATTGCGCGCTATTTCGAATTTGAACTCTTAATACCCAAGGTGTTTCATTTATTTTTATTCTTTCTTTGATTACGGCATTCTCATATGCTATAAAATATCGCAAAGACTGAAAGATCTTACAATCATCCGTAACATGCATAATTCCTTACGCCCTTGATGCAATTCTGCATCTCAGTACGAACTGCCTCAAATACTAATAATAATCTTCCAAACATTCCAATTACAGTTACATCCATAAGTTCCTCCTCATCGATTGATTTACATTGCGTCAAAAAAATCCGAAAAGACGTAAAAACACATTTCCCACGTAAACGTCGATAAAGAATTTATTGTCACGTCCTCCGTATATTTCACGTCGTGTCGTTAGCATTGCTGCCAGCGAAGGATGTCGAAAACGATTGCACCAAGTGCATTGCAGTACACTGCATACGTTTCGTTCTATGACGCAAATATTGGCAGCCGCGAAGTCTCAATTAAATGTAACGTATAACTGCATTCACTCGTAGCAAACCGAATTACACGGAATTCCTTGATGTCGCGAATAAAAGTCACCTCGACACGATTGCAGAATGAATTTTTCATTCATTTCGCGCCATAATGCGCTCAGATGCACCAAGTGTCTCGTGTGTTGCACATTGCGCTTAATGCACGCAACATCCTGCAGCGTTATGTAAATTTCTTCCAGCATAGAAAATCAGGGATCGACTATGAACGTATCGAGTCGAAGGACGATATGAGTTTCCGTCGTTGGTTCAGTGAGCCGTCCAGTTACGCCGATTCTAATGAATTTATTACTATTAATACAGACGGTACTCAGGGGTCATCGGTTGACCTGATTCTCGATTCGATCCAACTAATCCTGTATCGGTAAATAATTAGAGTCGGAAGCTCGAGTTTTAACCCTTTCCAGTCGGATTGATTCTTTCCAATTTTTCATCAGCGACGAGAAATTAATATCATGAATTTTTCAATTGGCTAATCATTTTCTGATGATAGTAATAGTTATATAAGTAGCGGGAAATTACTTAATTTAGATTGTATTGTTATCTTAAATTGGGCCATAATCTATATTCACATAGGAGTTAACCAAAGTGATAACTCTTTAGAGGGTTGAAAATAATTCGATTAACAATTAACTACAACGGAACACTTTGTCGAATATGTTCAGAATAGGATTGCCAAAAGTTGGAAGAATTCGCTTTCAAAGTTGCAACGGAAATCTCGTATTCCATAAACCGGAGGCAGGTTTGAAATGTACATGAAATAGATCTGATTGGGTGTGTAGATGTCCTCTCGCGTTGCACAAACAGCAGCGGGGGTGTATCGAGTCTGTGATTTGCAATACCCACAAGAGATTGCTTTCGAACCCAGAACTTTCCATTACTGGAGCAACGGAACATTTGATTGGTCTCTGATTAATCTTAATGAGGTTATCACCATTAATTTTGATGTCATCTGTGCGCAATTGCGTGATTACTTCCACACTGTGAAAATAAATACACAGGTTGGCGACGTTCTAACATGAAACCACAAACACCTAAATGTTCAGATAGAAATAAATGAAACATTTTCAAATGTATTTTTATTGATTTTCATACGTTTATGAAACGTTATGTTTTTTTTAAATTGATACTATACTAGGAAAAAGGAGTGATTGAAAAATTGCATCAACATTCGACAATTTGAGATACGGAAATGATTTTGGTATTTAATTAGATGTACTTTACAAGATGGAATTACTTTGTCAAGTTTTCAAACATTCTCCTTCAACGTTCACTCCGTTTGATAAATGTTGAACAAAGCTTCGCTCGTATAGCCTCGTTAACACTTTGAATGCCACGAGGACCTTTGGCATTAACAAGCTTACCTAAATTTCTTACAGCCCTTCAACGCTTACGAAATTCTTCGCCTCGAATATTCACGTAGTAGTAAAACATTAGTAATAAAATATAGCACATAGAACTACTTCAACTTTCAGTAGCTATAATTTATAATAATATAATTTCAGCGCCAAAATATTCGAAAATGCGACGGCGAACGATTAAACGCTCTCGTTTTCCTCTCCCTTCGTAAACTCTCTATTTTATCCTCTTCACCAACAAATACATCAAAATTTGCATCCCACAAGCAAACATCCCCCGCCAACCCAATTGAATTACCGCGTCAAATTATTAGATGCGAGACATCCCCAAAGTATACACACCGCGTCAAACTAAAAGATACCTTCATTAATAACATTAACCATCCCTTAATAATACTACAACGCAAAATGTGGAGAAATCCAATTAGAGACACAAAAAAAAGATTCTGGGATCCGTACAGTGTTTGTATAGTAAAGAAAAGCGTAATTATTACCTCACACCATATTAAAATAACTCACCTAAAAAATATCGAAAATATTAATATCGAAAAGTGTTTATAAAATATGCTAATTAACAATGAAATTTCTACAAATCCTAAATTATCTATAAGAAATTTTTCTTACGTATTTCATAGTCCTCAGTGATCCAGAATCGACCTAAATGAGTAGCTCCTATGCGAGATGACCATTTCAGTTAACTCGAAAATATATAAAAAAAATTATATTCTATCGATACAATAGAAATTCCGTGTCAGTTTGTTCATAAATCATAAGCTACACATATTTTCTCGTACTTTACGGAAATTCTATTACAATCTCAGCATGTCCCGCTAATGGATAGAAGCTGGGAATTATTGCAGTATCAAAAGGGGGCTCCGCCAGAAGAAACGGAAACCCCCATAGACTTCTTCTCATCTCTACACGGTACTTATGACTCACCCTGGGAATAAATCGGGAACTCTCCGTCGCTGTGACTGTGCGTGAGCATCCCCGTGGAATAAAACTGCCAGAGGGCCCGTTTCCTGTTTTCTTCCGACGTACCAGCCAGGACCTCGTCGTCATCGGCGAGGCCCAGCAAACTTACGACCTCGGAAAGCGACAGGTTGACCTCTTCCACTCACCAGAAAATTCCAAAATCAATTCTCCGTTCGCGAAACAGATTCGCGCACTAGTCGATGCAAAAATTCACTCGCGTTCGTTATGGAACTTGGAATGCATTTTATAAAAAAGACAGTAGCCTAAACGATCACACGATTCACTGGGAACATTCAATGTACATCACGTTTAAAGTCTAGTTGTTTTTAATTGTAAAAGTCGCTGGACCTGTCGAAGGGGTGGAAATTTTGTGCGTTGTCTCAGTTAAAGGGGTGAGTTAATTGCACCTTGTAGTATTATTGTATAGAATTAAGAGTGGCACAGTGACGAAAGGTATTATCAATACGATCTTAAAATTGAAGAGAAAACGTGCTTCTAACATCGAAAGTCGTAGTATCGATTTTACATGAAAGCTCGATTTTCTTATCCGAGGGAAACTGAGATGAGAATCTTAAGGAGATTCGATAACGATACACGCTGTTTCGAATTCACCTGCTCGTGGGATGTAATTAAGGATAGGTATAAAACATTTACGTGAGATTCTATTAACTAGATACGATCGCGCAACTCGACCGATTTCTGTGAATCATTTTAATTAAATAGGTAACAAAACGCTCGTACATCGTCGCATTAACCCTTTGCAGTTGTATATGGGACCACAGCCATGGCTTTTCATTGCAATAAATTTTCTACCGGCTCAATTTCAATTTTGAAGTTTGACAATATTTTGTATCCTTACCTAAATATCTCCCAATACTTGCAGTCACTGCAATTATCGACTAAAACAAACAATTACTTTCACGAAATCAAATTCTCTCTAATGAGAAACATATCGGAGAAATAATTGGACCGCAAAGGGTTAAAAAGATCGCAACGGTTTCACAGAATTTCTCATTTATCGCTGCGATAAAAATATCATCACCGGATAGCAATGCGCGAGACGATCGTGAGAAAAACACCGACGAGTTTTCTCCCGCCATGTAAAAATATCGGAACCGTCCACCGGACGAGTTTTATTTGGGAAATCCACTTTTCGAGACGGAAAGGAAAAACGAGACAGAAATCGTCGGTTCGCGACGCTCCTCGGTTTTCTGTACGTGTAAATTTATACCGTGCTATTAATACATCGAAACTCGCTGGTTGATCGATCGCTCGCGAAGGGTCCAACGAGAAATTGAAACTGCGCCTTTGTTGGCGGAGGGTGACCCTCCCTTAGATAAATCGAAAGTCCAACGCTAATAACGATCTCGAACCGCTTCCACGGGCTCGAGACTAGTTTTAATTCGTGCCCTGCTCCTCTCCAACCCCTATTCCGTTGCTATTCGTTATTGGGATTTATTTTCCGATTACTCGCCGCGATTCAATCCTATTCGTTGTATCGTTGCGATCACGGAGAAAAGGAAACGGCACGCTCGCGCCACTCGATGGGAATAAATAACGAATAAATCCTTTCGCGCTATTGCACGGTTGAATTATTGATTTTTAGACAAGCCGAAGGACGTATCTGTAAATACTCGTCTAAACCGAAGTAATAAATGATTTCGCGGAGACAAGGAAGTTATGTAATATTAATATATCCATATATTGCATTCAACCCTGTATTTATCTTATAGCGTGAAACCGTAAGGATGAAAAGACTAAGAAATTTCTTTTCGCTACTATCTGCTACGTCCCGCGTGGAGAATGCTGGATTTAAAATTTCAAAGAGTTTCAAAGTTACACGAGACACATCGAGAAAATACCGATTCGTCACGCGTGTGATAAGAAATCGTTAAAATTCTATCACGAGAATCCCACGAGAGGTATGCAGGACTTAAAAATTCAAAGGTTTCAAAGTTTCCCAAGACCCATCGACGTAACAGCGATTCGTCATCGTCGTGGTCCATGATCAAGCACGTACCTTAATCTCGCGAAACAAATCGATGCTTCGACTTTCAGCACGAAACTTCCCCGACGTCGACTCATAGCCGACGAAAAACAAAAGATAGCACGACACCCTGGTCACGCACCTTAGTTCTCAGCCACGGATCGTTTCACGACGGATGATCGCGCTCCAACGATTAATCCGTTCGTCGTAGGCCGCGTTTCCTTCGATTTCCACGTATACCGATCGATCACGAGTAGCACCACCGCTGCCATACACGACACCCTTTCCCGAGATCCATCGAGATCGAACGATCTCGCACGCAGTCTCCATGGAACGTACGCGATGGCGTGAGACGTTAGAGCCACGAAGGAAACGTTATTTGCATGTATCACTTTGACGAACGGATATCAACGATACCCGTGTGGAATCTCGTGAACGTCGAGAAGAAATGTGCGTCCTACGTGCGACGGAACGGGAAGGACTTTCGTCCAGGACGGGTTCGATGCGCGCACTGGGGATGAGAGAGAACCAGGGAGCAACCTGGGGAGAGAGAGCATCGGCTCTGATAAGGAGAGAGAGAAAGGGAGAGAGGGAGACGAGAGAGCGCGCGCGCCGGTGGTGCGACCGAGAGACAGAGAGAAAGAGGAAGACCAAACGGCGCAAGCTTAAGCTCGCTACCGGGCTTCGAAATACGCATACGACATAGTAGTGCAGACTGGCTGAGCGTAAGCGAGTCTCAAATCGGAATAGGAATGCTCAAAGGTACGGGGAAACGTCGCCATTTCCATCTCGAGGGCACTCAAACTGGGTCTATGTTGTTTACTACGACGGAGAATGGAATAATTTGACGATACGATGGACTTTTTTTACCTTTTGTTTGGATCGAGGAAATTTTGAATATTGCGAGCAATCGGAGGTGGGATGCGAAAATTTCTGGGGTTGTGGAAGGATTCGTTAGGATTGTAAAAAAAGTAGGTAGATTTAAATTAATGTGCTTGAGAAAAGTATGAATTCGTGATGTAATTCCGAGGATATGTAAAGAAGATTTGGGAGTTCGTTTGATTATTCTTGCCATCGCAGGGTGATAGTGTCGGTGATAAAGTATCAGTGTCTATTTCGATTCTGATGTGGAGGAAAAATCGTCTACCCGATTCGACTCAACGTGACTTACATTTCGAAGCCCGAGATCAAGGTGATACGGTTGAAAAAATATGCGAGAAGGTCGTATCGAACTCCTGGAAAGGATACAGGTTCTCCATTGATTTGGAATACGGAAAGGACATAGGAAAAGGGGAGAAGAATTTATGCAAGTTTGAGGGTAGTAATTTGAACGGAACGGGAGAAGGTTTCCATAGAAGGGGACATAATTTACAATAAAATCGGGAAGAGGACGATGTTTCGGTGGAAAAGTGTGGAATAAATTCTTTCGCTCTCTTATACAAATGTATGCTAGCAACAGAGTCCTCGATAATAATTTTGAAGAGGTTTAGAAGACCTTTGTGCGACGTTTCTCACAACGTACGAGGAGTTTGTTTGGTGATTTCGAAAAGTACCCACTTTCGGAAAGTCCAGAGTTCCACCTGCCATGACCCAGTTCTCTAGCCGGCCTTAAAGCACAGTTTGCCCTAATTTCATGCGTTAACAGCTCTTCCATTGTTGTTAGTTATTACCACGTCCGATTTTAAATGGCTCATTAAATAAAAACGTGTAGGTTGACATTTATTTCGTTGAGGTAACATTTTTATAGTTGGAGGAGAAGGTATTATGAATGCAATTTTTACGGAGCATCCAATATCCTATGTGGATCGTTCAATAATTAATTGATATGGTGCAATTAAATTTATCGTTCATGATTATGCACGATAATGGGAAGGATATGAATGCATAAACTGTGTTTTAGAACGGTTGTAAAACACGCCCGGTTTCATAGAGAGAGAAAATGAATGAAAATTCTGGTCTGAAACTGTTACGAAACATGAACATGGCGTCATTCCTGATTACACTCACTGCACTTTATACAATGGTTTCGTGCCAAAACTTCACAGTTCGTTAAACCGAAACAAGCTTAGGAAGACTATTAGAAGTCACACTGCAACGACTTAAGGATCTTCATGGTAATATTGTAAAGTTATGAGAGATTACCTTTTTTGCAATGTTGGCTAATATTAGTCTTAAAAATATGACAAAACTTTTCCCCTACCGAAGGTAACACAGATATTCCATCAGTTTTGAAAAATATCATCGGGGTGATTAATTGTTGCAACAGTGAAATATACCGTTTATACAAATAATAGAAAATAACACACGTGTATTATATAATTTTAGAAACTTTATCAATTTTTCTAGTACTGCACACAATGATTGACTTGGAGAAATATACCTCACTTCGAGAAATATGATTAAAAAAATTAATTTGTATAATTATAAAATAATCCCTTTACATAGTAAAAATATAAATAATATCTGAAATCAACTGTTGAATACTCCTGTAATTCCAACAGGCATGACTCAGGCTTGGAAGAGACATTGGCATCATTTAAATATTAAAATATTGGCACAATTCACACGAGGCGAACAATGCGCAAATCTTCATTTCCACACAAATCATATTAAGTAATAAATAATGCAAATGGTATTACCGCTAAAAGAAGCGTGTTTCTAACAGACGGATAATTAAATATATAAACGTTAATCGTATTCTGCGATTACAGGAATACAAAATGCACACATTTCCCTAATCCCCTCGGATGCAACGCGTACGAACACAATAATCGATCATTCCGCCCTAACGATTCAGGAGTAACCTTCAGATTTGTGAGATTGCGTGAAACATGCAAATCTACCTCGCTAAACTGCCGGCAGCGGATTAATGATGTTCATCGTTATAGAGATACTACGAGACTTCGAGCACTCGTGAGCCTACATCAAGGCCAAGGACGTTCCTCCACGATGGAAGGGCATTTAGGAAGTGCTGACATAATATACGACACTTGAACAACCCCTCGGCTTCTGCACCCTCGCCACGGCACGTCGAAGAGCACGCAGAAGACATTTCTCAAATCAAAACCGTATAATTCAATCCGAACTGTCTTGAACTTCGAACACCGGACTGTTAAAACCGAGGATTTCTATGTCAAAATCCTTTGGCAAGCTTTTTTCTGTATGTTTCAACTGTAATTGCTATGGTCATTTCTCCTTGGTCCTAATGTTGCAAATCGATTGAACCACCGAGGATATGATGTGTATGTCACAGAAAATTTTTTTAGAGACTACTGAGGATTTGAAAATGATCACGATGATTGGGAGTTTGAGACTTTAACACCAGATTCACCATAGTTGCTTTTGGGTGGCTTTCTTCTTGCAGCCGTATAACATGTATCTATACCTCGCAAAAATAGGGAAGTCCTCTGGCCTGTGGTTTGTTCTGATTCGCTTGACGGATAGAGACATCCCTCGTTCCAAAGTCATTTTCTATTCTAACGCGTTATTGGTCGAAACAGTCGCACATTCGTTGCGTTGTCATGTGAACGTCGAAAGGAGTGCTTTTTGCGGTTGTCATTCGTCCATCTCAGGTTTCCAGGACCGACATGGCGGGGATACGCGGTGCGAGCGATACTCTCCCCTCGCCCCGTACCTCATACCGCGAGACTTTTCTATTTTTGCGAGGTATATAATAGCCAAACTTGAATGAAGGCGCGCGGTATGAGGCACAGGGTAAGGGAGAGTGTCGCTCTCACCGCCTATCCCCACCATATCGGACCGGGAAATCTGAGATCGACTAATGACAACCGAAAACGCAGCACTTCTTTCGTCGTTCCCATGACAACGCAACGAGTGCGGCTCTTTCGGCCAATAACGCGTTAGAACCGAAAATGACGTCAGAACGAGGGATGTCTCTATGCGTCGGGCGAATCAGAACAAACCAGAGGCCAGAGGGCTTCTCTCGTCTTTGCGAGTAATATATACTGTGCAGAGGTGAGAAGTTTAGCGGGATCATTGAGGGGTAAAGGGTGTATTTTAGTTATTTTTGCACACTCCTCTGTTAACTAGATCTACTGTGGCAATCTTCAGACAATATGGCTAGTTCTTAATTGTTTCTAAGCATTACAAAAATTTATAACAGTTTTAACTTCATTAATTCTCTGCAACTGTCTTTCAAAATATAAAAATCAGTTTTTTCCCTTTCTACGTCTGTTGTTTGTCAACATACTTTTCTAGCAAATGGAGGGTATGGAGTTAAAGGCACAGATTCTCAATTAGTGGACTCGAGTTCAAATCCTCGTCATTTGTAAAAGATTTTTGCTACGCGGTATGTACATGAGTCGATAATTATGGTAGTTAAATGATTTAATTTTTATTTTAAGACATTTAAACTTTACTTTCAACTTCCATGTTAAGCTTTCTGTGATAAGATAGTTATCAGCGATATCAAACGGTTCAAGTATTTAGCATTTCTGCAAATCAGTTCTCCTATGTTGTAATGTGTAAATTTATTTTTTCCAGTTTTTTACTTAGGCCACCTGCAGATGCAGGCCCAAGGCAAAACGACCACACTAATTAAAGCGGAAAAATACAAAGGGAAGAAAAAACCTGTTTTAACCCTAACATAATCCCCACCTGCTGTCTCTTAATGGCTCACAATGCCGTAATGATAAATTTCCACAAGCAATTAAGGATGAAGAATTTTTTTTCGCAATAATGAATTTTTAGAATTCGTCGTAAGTGTGCAAAGGGTATTTATATTTCTTTATGTCTGCACGCTACTCTACGATATATTAAAAAACATCAATTCCTTTCAATTAAACTCGGAAAAGAATGGTGGCGTTAAAATTGTAAGATCAAAGGCTTTCGGGAAAAATAATACAAAAGAGTACTTCTTAAAAGCAATTAAAATTTGTTCGCTACTCTTCTTAAAGCATCGAATCGGTGTAATATCTATTCTTAACTGATTAAGATACTTTAATTCAGATCTTTTATTGCATTTTACGAAGTACCTTCTTTCCATTTTTAAAACTCTTCGAATTCTGTTCTACAGTATCTTTGATGCAGCGAAAAATTATAATTCAGCTTTGAAGATATTAAAAATTGTAACTAACTACTCGCAAGAATATTTAGTTGTCTTATCTGAAATCATTTATTGCGATAAATGCACAACATTAAAACATATTGAACAATTCTTCGCAATACCTAAAACGGCAAATATTTCGATATTATTCGAATAACGATGTGTTTTAATTTCCGATTAAGCAAATCATAATTGTGTCCTTATTCAAACAAGAACTGCTATTTTATCAAACAGAGCATGCGTTACGGATTTTAATTTTTCCTACACTTCAAATCGATAAAAGCTCCGAATGTGCTTCCATCTTACGCTTGCATTCAATATGAAGCAAAGCAGAAGAGGTAAAGTGTTATCACAAACATGATATGGAAGCATTGGTATAAGATAAACTTGCTTCTAAAATCTTTACAGCCAGGAAACTGACTTATCGATATTGGAAATGCACGACAGCCTTTAAGCGCCCTCTGCTTAAAATTGCAATTATTCTCGGATTAATTTATTTTCCGAATTTTATTTCTTATCATTGTTAACACTATTCTGCATATTTCAATGATCTCGATATAAAATTATATATCTAATTCGTAATATTCTTTACTCTGAGGAAATGCAGTCGGTAATGTTGTACGCAATACGAAATCGACAATGTAACATGTACAATATTAAAAACCTAAATAAACCTAATTGTATTAGGTTTATTCTCTATCATTTCGTAGCTAAATTTATTCTATAACTCATCTACGTTGATATAATAATTATCACTTACCGGTGTCGCCATTGCTCTGTGATTTCGTTTGTTCGTTTTCTACATTCTCACAGGTCGTTGCAGTCTTCGTATTTTCGTCCGCTGAAAGTAAATTTCGCGGAAATTATAAACAGTTCTATGAACAACAAAATAATAAAAGTACCAAAAAATCTGGTTCGGCCTCATGGCAATAATTCTGTAGGAAGAAAAAGGATTATTTTTGGAAGGCATACATATATATTTTGTATTAACGAAACATTATTCTTTCGTGATCGATTTCTTATATAGACCTTGCATTACAGATTTAGTTCCCTAATGGAGTCTTAAAAATAAAATTAGAATATATCCGCAATGAAAATCAATTTCGTCCGAAAATATACATATTTATTTAATCTTCGTAGCCTATCTCTTCGTTTCCATAAAAACAAGTCATTATAGATCGTGTTGGATAACTGGCACTAATATCTCTTGCGGGCCTACTTCGTCGAGCTCTTTGTGCTTCCTTATATGATGCGTAATAACAGTCTTTGTAATTATCGGATGGCTTACAAACAGCATTTGGAAAAGCTTTAAGTAATAACTTTTTCCACAATTGTGGCTCTGAACAAAGTTCATGAAATTCAGAAGAGCATTGCGCCATCCTTGTCAATTCATGCACTTCTAACAATCCTAAGATCTTCAGCTTTACTTCGGTCGGAAGACGCTGAAGACTTGGGAATATTAAACCTGATTTCATCAATATGTCTGTGCGCGCTGGAGTAGCCAAAGCATCCTTAAACCTACAGAACAATGTTGTCAAACGAGAGAATACACTTCCTAACGTAACAATTTCACAATGCAGTCAAACTACCTATGAGATATTTCTTTGATATTCCTGTAACGCTTGTGAATGTCCCTTGAAAAAGTACTAACATACTTTGAACTTTCTACTGCTATACTATATGCCTTTTTCGTTGAAAGAAGAGGACAGAAATTAACGATCAACGTGTCTCCTGATGGTATTACTACTAATTTGCATTCCACTTCGGGGAAACGATGCAAGTGAAATCTCAATACATAGATTCCTGTCTCTGTTCGCCAATTTTTAGGTATGTATAAAGATCGTAATCTTTGGCTGCTATAAACAATTTTGTACATATAACACAGATTAAGGATGGTTTAAATTCTGTTTTATTAGATATGACAATACCGCTGTGGAGAATTATCGGTGGACGAGATATAAAACCCAGATTCTGCCAAAAAGACTATGAACAATGCAACCAGATAATCGTGTTGTCCAACACATTTATCCAGACACTTTAATATTCCCTTGAGGGAAAGTGATAAACGTGTAATCGTACTGTCTTCTGCTAATATTGGTTCTGACATTTTCTTCGTTTCTCGAAAATAACGCTAACCTCTCAACTGTTCGTGACGTATCAAAATATACATCACCCTGTCCGCTACAAATTTTATTGACATCTTGTGGCGGCCTCTTTGGAGAGGAGCATAAACCACTCGATACGATAAGCATTATCAAATGTCAAAAATTGAAATTATAATGCAACATATCAATTAACATTAATTATTGTTTAACATATCAATTGTCATGATCCTCCTTAT
This sequence comes from Cerceris ruficornis, assembly GCA_963989415.1. Classification (NCBI taxonomy): domain Eukaryota; kingdom Metazoa; phylum Arthropoda; class Insecta; order Hymenoptera; family Crabronidae; genus Cerceris; species Cerceris ruficornis. Next base: position 10,999,298 of record OZ022523.1, read on the forward strand.
CTCGTAATTAAAGATGAAAATAAGTTTTACCTGGCATTACGACTTGCAGCACGGAACGAAATACTTGATGGATAATGAAAGGAATTATAAAGTAACACTTTTGCTTCTAAACTGACAAAGAGTAACATGTAATCGAGTAATATAAAGAGATACTACATGAAAATTTCTGTCATACGTAGAATTTCCGATTTAACCTTATCGCAGATAACTTATCATCATACAACTTTTTGTCGATAACTGAATTTGTGGGGAAAGTTTCTGTAGACTTTCAATTAAAGGGAACGTCCCTATCCCAATTTCTAACTAGAAGGATAATTGATAAGTTATCTTAGCATAATGAGGAAAAATATTTTACGAAAAATACTCTCCATTGGATTACATATTCGATAAACAGTTTCCACCGTTCTCACTGAACAGCGCCACCACGAAAATTGAAAAATCTGAGGTAAAGTGAGCGAAACGAAGATAAAATAAATAAATTAAAACCGGTATTGAAACTTGTTATGGTTTTTCAACACGAACATTTCACGTCGTTCATCGGTCATTTTATTCGCAGCCAATAATATGCACATTTATTTTTGCAATAAAATTAACTACTAAAAAATGCCTTCCATACGAAAAATACAGTTTCAATAAACGATACCTATCATCGCTCGAACTAATTTGAACAGTACTTTCTCAGTACTCTTATCCACCTGCTTACCAATAATCTTGTCATCAGTAACGTACCACGAAATCAGTCGATTAACTTTTTTTAAGAAAAAAACATAACCGATGAAAATATCTTCAACGAACAAAAAAAAAGTCCAAGCACCTAACATTTCGTCGTCGATCACGAGTGAAGTTAGACTCAAATTACAAAGTACAAAACGAAGTGCCGTCGAATTATATCAACCGTCAGAAACGTATATTTCCCAAATAACAACACCAACGTCTCAAGAACTTAGGCTACAATTCAATGAAAAAATCTTGAATAATTGTCAAAAGTAAAATTTACAAACGGCGATACTAAACGATAACTCGGTAATGATTCCTTGCTCCATACGCGCGGAAAATATGTCGTGTAAACGAACGTCACGTGATCGTCGACATGTTACATACAAAAATCGTTTGGAACGTATCGCGAGCGAAAGGGCTCGCAAACTTTCAAATACGTTCCTGTCCGGCATGCAAGAGCGCTCTGTGCCACTTGTTGCATGGCCGCGCTCGACACTTCTGTTTAAATAAACTGGTTTCGAACTGCCGTAGGATCATTTAGCGGGTCTTACGTACCGGGAGAGCCGGATGTGTCAGCGTCCTCCTCGCATGGGGGTTCAGGCACTGTTGCTTGTCCATGGGCCACAACACTCGTCACTGCACTTGACACTACCGAGTCGCACGATTCGGCCATTTTCAGGTTAACTCGCGTTAATCCGTACGGCGGCTAGTTACCTCACCGCATTCGAATCCGAATTCTTTTTCGAAACTTCCACGCACGCTTCGCGGTTCATAACGTCTTGCTGCCATGACAGATGGCGGCGGTATGATCGCCAACGTGCTGCTGCCACCTGGCGGGAACTTTCGAATACGTTTAATTTCCATGGGAGGGAATACGCGGATCTTTTTCAAAAATTGGACGTCTTAATTTATAATGTATTACAATTTGTAATTAAATTAATATAAATTTAAAAAAAAATGTTTTACTCGATGGCAGGCAAATTCATTATATTACGGACAAAACGATCAATGTATTACGAAAGCAATATTCGTTTACAGTCTTCGTTAATGTTACTTTGACAAAGATATTTTCAGTTTCTCGCCAATAGTTATTTAATCAATTTTTTATCAATTTGTCTATCCGAAGTTGAATACAAGAGCTATAAATGCTCCAAGGATAAGTCTCGATGATATTGACACTATGAAATTTTATTCATTTTTGATTTTGTAATTGTCAATGGTTTATTAAAAGATTTGCAGGTGGTAGAGACACTGTCCCATGTCCTGAAATTGCATGAGGCAGTCCAGATACGCCTTTCATCCACTTGCCAACATCACAGCAATAGCATTCGACACTGTTTAAAGTTTTCATCAACACCGTCGTTACTCCGCCAATGATTAATAGTTGGTCGCCTAAGAAAATGAAATTATTTCGAATATGCACAAAAATTTGTACACAATCTATATCGATTTTTCAATTAAAATTTTACACATATAAACTTTAAAATGTTAAGCATTTAAAGTTTTCATGAACCTGGTACACTTATTTTTGGGCTTCCGTATACCATAGCAGGCCACTGATTCTTTTCTCGTTATATTACATATTTTATTACAAAGATAGCTATGGTACCCGTAAGTGTATTTATGCAAACGTGCATTTTTCACCGTATCTCTATTTTATAATCGCGCTTCATACTTATTACATTATAGTTTCTGTCACTATTATTATAACGCCAGAATATGAAACATTAAAAAGATTAAATATTGAAAGAAACTCAGAGCAGCTTTGAATTTCAAACAAACCTATCGAGCCAATGCTATGCCCATGCCTTGCGATCGACATATTTGCCTGTTCTTTCCATACGCACGATTCCGTATCCCAAATATCTACAACATCGACACTTTGAGTGCCATTCTCCGTGGTTGACGCACCGCCGATCGCATAAAGACAATCGGAAATGACGTAGAACGAGGCAAAGCATCTCGGTGATCTCAAAGGCACCGCCTTCAACCATCTGTGATACAGCGATACACAAAGTTACTTCAAAAATCCATGTAGTTACGATAAGTAAAGGTAGTCTAATCTAGAAAATGCAATGGAACATAAAAGGTGCAATGGAATCGAGCTAACAAATTTTTTATCGGGTCATAGCACTCGACATCCTTCGAGAATAGTTCCTTCTTCGATTTTGTCATTCCGCCAGCGACCCAGATAAGATCCCGATATTTCACACTGGCAGGTCCCACCCTCGCTGTGTGCATCGGTTGCATTTCTCTCCATGCTCGCTCCGATGGATCGAAAGCCTCCACTGTTTTTGAAGCTCTGAACAACCGCGATAAATTTACTTTTCTGTCATAACAAGATTATAATCGAGAATTGAAAAGACTACGATTTTTCGGATCGTTTCAAACTGAAATTTCTTTCTGATTGCAAGTAACTTTAATCTTCTTAATTTAGTAACTTTAATCTAAGTAACTTTAATCTAACTTAATTTGATATAAAAAGAATGTTTACGCCAGATTGATATTTTTTGTCGTTAATAATACGAAGAAGGATGAATAGAATTCTGAAGTATAAAAAGAGCAAGTGCACTGTAGTCTAACAACTTACATCCCGTTCTTGTCTTGTCCTCCTATGGCATACATTTTCCCATGACTGACCACCAATCCGAAGTCCTTTCTGGCTGTCAGCATTGCAGGTTCGTTGAACCAAGTCCTTGCTGTTGGATCATAGCTCCAAACGCTACAAACCGCAATACTTTTTCGGTGAAGTTTGTCTTCTCGAGGGTCAGCTCCGCCTGAACAATTTTTTTTAAGCACTTGCCTTTTCAAATTTCATTTTATAATATGGCATACAAACCTTTCGTACGTTTTTAAAAAGGCTGAATTCGGTGTACGATTAAATACAATGAAATATTACAGACTAAGAAGAAATCTTTGAAAAAATTATAATCTCGGATCGAGCTTACCCACTAAATAAATGCGTCCTTTTAGGTAAGCGACTGCATGATGATGTCGCGCTTCTGGAATTTCCCCTACGAATTCCCAAATGTTTTCGTCAGGTTTAAACCTGTATATATCCTTGCCCGTGTTTCCACCGTGACCATATTCCTCGTGAGGATCGACACCGCCGAATACCAATACCGATTCACGATCGGGATAATAAAGAGAACTTTCGAAGAAGTAGGCGTCAACGTTCGAGCCCAACATGCTACTGCTGATCCTTTGCGGTCTGCAAGGGATTAGTAACCTGTATGGCTATAAATGCTGATACAATTTTTAATATCAATTGGTTGCTTAACAAAATATTAACAAATTAATTATAACGAAATTGTTAACGCTTAATAGAAAAATAAAAGAAAGATGGAAGATTTGTCGTTTGAAAAATATGTGAAATTGGGAATGAAGAAAATTCTAAGACTAAAAAAATTCTGCCGGAAGCAATGCTCACAATGGCGCTTCATAATTGAGAAGATACGTTTGTATTTGTTTAGATTGCAAAATATTTGTCGCTTCAAAAATAAGTGAATTTAGGAATGAAGAAAATTCTAAAGCTAAGAAAGTGCTGCCGGAAGCAATGTTCATAATGGCGGTTTATAATTGAGAGGATACGTTTGCATTTGTTTAGTTTGCAAAAGATTTGTCGTTTTAAAAATATGTGAAATTGGGAATGAAGAAAATTCTAAAGCTAAGAAAATTCTGCCGGAAGCAATGCTCACAATGGTGGTTTTTAATTGAGAAGATAAGTTTGTATTTGCTTAGATTGCAAAATATTTGTCCCTTTAAAAATAAGTGAAATTAGGAATGAAGAAAATTCTAAGGCTTAAAAAGTTCTGTCGGAAGCAATGCTCACAATGGCCGTTTATAATTCAAAAGGCGCGTTTGTATTTCTTTGGATCGAAATTTAGCTCGTTGCGCATTATCGCCAGCTTGATACTCCATCTCGTTACTTTCTGCAGCATTGTTATTTTTAGTATTACTATCAAGATCCATCTGGATTAATCTCTCCTCGACGAGCGGAGAGAATGTATCTTCTGTGTCGGTATTATCAGAATGAGACACCGAGCTCGTTCTTTCGTCGTAATTCGAGAAGAACGTAGGCGATTTGATGGTTCTAATTGCTTTCAAAGCATCGGAATCTCTGTCTTCTACATATTCAGATTTTTTAGCTTTAAACTGCAAGCATAGAAATTTCAAGCGTTAATAAGATGGACAATTCCATTAATAAGGAAATCGTCGTTAAAGCTCACTCGAAATCCTGCAAAATTCTCTGTAATTAATTGCTCTTCGTTCCCGGATTTACTTTGATTTTTCAAACAAAACTGATCGACCGTCTTCTTAATTGAGCTCGTATTCTGCGGACGCTCTTCCTTCTCATTCTTTCCTTGACTTACCAAATTCTTTGATATTCGAGACTGCGGTCGTTTACAAAATCCACGACCAGCAGGAACAGCTAAAAGCTCTGCCACTTTTCTGATATTCCGTTTCTCTTCCGACGTTGATTTTCTGATCTATGAGCAAAGATATCAATTTCAGATGAATTGTAACAGCCAATTATTAACTTCATTCCGCATATCGCGACGTTCAAAGTATTAATATATTTCCGTCAAGAACGTCTTCAATTCTATCGAATCTCCAGTCGTTGCAGCAGGTTTACGCTTTTTGGAAACTGAGTTTCGCTACTTCTATGCGCCGTAGAAACTTTCCGCAAGGATATCCACTAACTTCGTCAAGTCTCCTTCGAGCCTTATATCCTCTGTAGACGGCCTGTATCGTAGTAGCTGCCTCGTCCTCGGATTTAACTGAGTCTGTTCGTCCTTCCGTATCCCTCGGCTTTTTACATTTTATCTGCTGTTTCCCCGTGGAAAATATAAGTTTCGGCTCCCACTGCTGGCAACGGCAAACATCCGCCGCGTTTTTCAGCCCCCGGCTCTCGTAATCCAATTTATCGGTGTCCTAAAAAGATGAGCCTAGACTTTAGAGAGAAAGTTCAACGAAGTACGAGCCTCCGTGGTCGTTGCGATCGTGAAGTTGACTTTGTACTGCAACTATTCCATTACCATTAGCTTTGTTTTACTCTGTTCTCGCTTTTCACCGGTCGACGATTTGCACGGTGTTCTTGGCGATTCTCCACCACCATTGAACCTCGTATCGAACACTGTTTCCTTGATTCTTTCGTTGTTGGACGTTGGATTGTTCTGTGTGGAATGTATTTCACAGTTGTAAGTCATTTTAATAAGGTGTAGGAGGAATTGCACTTATAGTTGGAGCAAGATTTATGTGTTATCGTAAGGTACTTGATTAATTATTACTTCGTTTCGAGTCAGCGTAATCTCAAGGTAAGAGCTTATATGTGCCGGTAATTATGACAGTGGCGTAAGTTCATTTTTCTTCGGTTGGAAATATTTGGAAATTTTGTTTTTATGTTCGAATTGAATTGGAAAATTGAGGGACCATTTTGTATAATTTTTACAAAATAGTTATGTAATGTACGTTGGTGCGACAGAAAATGAGAGATAAGTTAAATTCTTCGAATTTTTCACTAAGGCCACTTTCATAATCGCCAGAACATGTGCTGTAAGTGCAATTTTTCTCAGTCTCGTACACTCGTGACAGTCTCTCCGGCAATGCGGTTTCGTTAAACGCGATTTTAAGCAACATAAACTCTGACCTTTGACTACGACCGCCTGGCATTTCTTAGTCGAAGCGTATTATTTTCACTTACAAGCACGCAGCTTACCTCGAGATTTCTCTGACGATAACTGCGCTATAGTCCTGCAAACAAGGAGAATTTTGAAAGCGAAAAGACTACGTGGAACTCTCATCTCGAGATTGTACGACAAACGACTCACCATTTAAATTGGATGCTAGTTCCTTTTGCGAATTACACGAAATACACTTTTGATATTACAGTGATAATCATTGTTACCTTTGAAACGAATCGTGAAATAATACAAGCATATTTTACAAAGACCGTATACATTTATAAATATATATTTTCAATATAATAAAGGACTAATATTTACATACAATACGTGCTAAAAATATAAGAATATTAATGGATCCATTACAAGACAAGTCTACAATTATTCCCATTTTACAATCTTTGCGTTACTTTCCGATTGGAATCATTTCCAGAACTGTGCGCCGCTGACTTACTCACCCCTTTGGCGTTATTCTTTTCCAAATTGCTCAGATATTCGTTCACGAATTCCGGCGGCATTGGCATACCAGGTGGCATACCAGGTGGTAAATAATTCCCTGGTATTACCTTCGAAAATTTCGAAGAAACCGGCACTTTATGACCACCGCTCGTTTGTCCTAAGAAATTCGACGTCATTTCGATTATGCAAAAACAAAAACTGCACCCTTTACAATTCGTATGAAATACCTGAAGACGACACGTCGCCGTGGAAATGATTTTGAACGTGGTTCTTCTGCGTTCTTGTTCTAAACGAGGAATCGTTCGGCGGTGAATTAGGAGGGGTAGGTATCGTCTGTGATTTGCGAGTCTTTAATTCGGACAGTTTTGTTTTCTGATATTCTTCGAGGTATAACAGAAATTCACGGTACGTGACGTAGTTCTTGAAGGGAGATAGAATGGCGTTTACTGCGGTAGTTCGTAGATGAATGGCTGTATTAAGAGGAAATCGAATTACCTTATCTTCCCCGGCCCAATTCCGATTAGTCGGCTCGGAAAGCCCTAGCAAATCAATCCAGTGATAATAATCTTCCGTCTGATTGCCGTACCAGTATTTTATAATGACGAATCTACGGAAGGATCGTTCGTTATCTAATAAATATTTATACCTGATGGAAAATTGTGTCATACAAAATTGTATAGAAAAAAAAGTTATAATTAACACTAGAACTACCAAACCAGTCAAAATGCCTGGTACAGAATTCTTTCCAAAAATTCTCCAGGTTTATAGAAGAGTCTTAGAATAAATATTCTATGCTCATGTTAAAAAGCATCAATCACCGAATCGAGTAGCTTTTTCCGCCACTTGATTCCTCCTTTTTCAAAGTACTTATTTAATATTTTGAAATATGATAGATTTAACGCCGGTAGTTCTAGTGTTAACAGGGAACATGTATGTTTAAAAAATTTCGTGTAATTCATTCCCCCCGATGTTAACGAAATTTTAAGGAAGTTTACGCTAAGCCATCGTCGACCATCTTTTGTATTTCGGGATAAGACATTAATTCCATAAATTCCGGGTTCTCCGGGTTTCTCTTGACGTCCACTAATTGCCATGGTGCTATTAATCCAAATCTGACGCATTTCAGCACATCCAGCATGTATTGCTTTCTATTGTTCCAGTCGTGCATCAGCCATCGCACAGCCGACATCAGAACTTCCATTTCGCTGTCATATATTAAAATCGAGGGCGTTTGAAATATTCACAGAATGATCGAAGGGGGGAGGAGAAATCGAGAGGAAAATACCTATTGACGCAGATATAATTCGATTTCAATAAGAGACACAATTCCTCGACGGATAATTCTAAGAAGTCTTTTGTGCTGACGAGCATCAGGAAGAATTTCATTATCCGCGGCACCATTAGTTCCATTACGGCGGTGTTTTTTATCTTTTTCGCCTCTAAATATAGCAAGAATGCCGTGTCTTCTGTGAAAAGTTCGTCGTTGTCTATGAAAGCCCAACATTGTTCCTCCAATTCTACGCAAAAGGATGAAACGTAGATGTAGAACAACTCCAAAGAAACTCATTTAAAACTTGAAATTTTTATCTTTTCTGCCACAACTATTAACTTCATAAATATATTATTATTAGTGCCCTACACGATTTTACTAATTATTCGCAGCGTCTAGTATTACGAAAATTGTTCCACAGTCTGATATCAATTTCAAAGGGCAATTTCCTCGCGGAAATCTAAATTTCATTCAGTTTTATACGCAGATACGAAGCGCGTTTTATTTCCTTCGAATCTTATACACTTTATTGAAGTTCGACAGTGACATATTCAGGGAAAACTCGAAAGCCGCCGCATCGAAAGTTTCCTCGGAAGCTTATCGCATCGGGAAACCTTTCATTCTTTTCCGGGCATACGCGCGGTAGCTTTGAACTTTTAAAGTGTACTAGAACGCGCAGGGGATATATTATGCAAGGCAGTTGTAGTTTAAGAGATTGATGGAAATGGAAAACAGAAGCGGCGATACAATGTAAACAGAATCGCCGGTTTTACTATGAAGCTTTCGCATTAGCGAAAACAGATAGGAATAGGTATTTACGTAATAGACACGGCGAAATTGTTTCCAGCGGGGAAGGCAATAACGTTAAAAGCTATTGCACTTGCCATTGAGTTTTATTAAAACGGAAACCTATACTTTCCTATATTGTCCACTGAAGCTGGCTAATACGGTATTTTACAGAATACCGATGATAACCCGGCATTACGGTACTATTATTTTTTCACGTACCTTTAACCCCGAGGTGTTGAGCGGCCGTGAATATTTCCAAAATATTGTCCCTCTGCAAAAGATGACAGCTTTCCATCGCTGGAGTTATCATCCAGTCGTAAATAATCGAAAACGCCTTCGAGGACACTCCGGTCTAATTGAAATATTCCTCTCATTAGTATTTATTCAAAATTAAATTTACAGTTACTTATTATCATCTATATCTATCCGGAAGAGTAAGAAACACCTGACTGCACCGAATATTCCTGATTATTTTAAATTGTACCATACCGTATGAAAATATTAATAGAAACCTTCGTTGTACTGTTCATTTTACACAATATTATCAAAATAATTCAACCTTCCCTAATTAATTTAGTTGACATTCTCTAAAATCCCTCCAAATACAATTCTAAACCAGCGCAAGTGTTATAAGTTTCCCTCTGATAATTTCAATTTCAAATTTTCTCATTCCAAGAAAACGTAATTTATCATCCAGCACGACTTTCTTTTACTTGAAGTCCACTTAGAATTAGACGACCTCGGCGACACGGTCACAAGAGAGTCAGAGTCAAAAAATATAAATATAAACAAGGTAGAGCATTCGCGAAATGGCAAGAGAGCCGAGCCATCGAAATGGCAGTAGACCTTGGGGCGCTCGTTAAAGGGCGGTAGGCGGAACATTATTCGAGAGTCGCCATTCACCCTTAAGTAAAAAGCGAGTCAAATATAGCCGGGAGGAAGGAAGCCAAAAGGAGTTCAAGGTCGCTTGGCTTGGAGCCCACAGAGTCACTGTTAGAGGAGAACAGAGGGGTCAGATGAACAGGATGCTGACACGGAAGATTGGGGTCGTCAGCAACCCCTTGGCGTTGCCTATTCGGCGATTTCGAATCTCCGCCACGAGAGATATTAAATTTTATTACTCGATCGTCCTATCAATTCCTATCTATAATCACATATCCTTGGCCACTATTGCTTCTCGTAAAAGGCAAAAAAATGGAGCACCGATACCCACTTCTGTCCTGGTATTCGATGCGGTAAGTCGTAACAAACTTTTGGCCGAAGAGCCGAACTTTTAACACTTGCCAGGATGAAAACTTTCGTCGTATTATCTTCTTACATTCCGTAGTCCTTTCTGTAGAGTCCATAGAATTTACAAGATTTTGAAAAAAAAAGAAACTACAGAAAGATCGTGAAAACATCTGAATTCAGCTACCTACGAACGATCTTTATCCACCTGTATTTTTCTTTTCCATTTAATACAGGATTTTATACGAAGCAAACAAGCCAAGCGACGACCCCGGATTTGTTGAAATTCCGTGGAATTTTCTCTACGAAAATGTAAACGAGGCAGAGCCCGTTACCCGCGCGAAAGGTTAAAGTGGAAAACTGAGAAAGTGCAGGCCGATATCGAGAATCGAATATATACGGCCGATAGATATGTATCCAGGGTAGAGAACCAACGGGCAGAAAATCGGATCGCGCGAACAAAAGGGACTTTATTCGAGAGATCCGATCCGTTGGAGTCTGCATTCCGTATACGGCCGGCCCGATAAATCCCGTAATACATCTTGCTCGGTGCGCGTGTATAATGTAGCGCGCATCGCTTTTCCCCATGGCAGGGAATACAGGGAATCCAGGGAGCGGGTATCGTTCCTCGTGCTATGTAATAAATTGCCCGGAGCTCCTGGATCTGCGCGTGGAACGACACGATAGCATTAAGGTTATCGACGGCCAAAGAAATGTCGGCCTGAAGCCGCGGTTACGACTCGTTTAACGTACTTCGTTAAAGGATGAAGATCGATGGCCCGAGGAGTGCTCGTGACGGCTCGTAAAATGGGAGGAAATTCGTTCGTATGCTACGCTCCCGACGATATTAATGTCCCTCGTGGTTTCTGAATAAGTGCCGACGTAGAAAAAGAAATATCGCGCAATGTATTCTCATGCTCGATGGTGGCCAGGCTATGCTCGAGCGAAGGGAGATATAATTTGCATTCTAAAGCGCGAACCTTCGCCGGATCGATTCGTGGAGGGAGGGAAGGATTTGTTAATTCGACGGGAAGATCATCGGGCAGCGAGTATAGCGTGGAGATCGTAAGTCGTCGATCGATCAAATTAACTGGTCTACCTTAGTCACAGGTGTTTGTTATTATCCATCGTTAGCGGATGAGTCGACCACGTACAGGGTGTTTCAAAAGGTTTTGTCATGGCTTCGGGGGGTTGTTCCAGACCTCGGATTGGATGGAGATTTGTGAAAATAACCTGCCGCAAAATTCGCGGAAGGGTAGTCGATTTTTTTGGGCTGGGCCATCTTATTCGTCTTGTTACGTAGGTAAAATGTCTGAGAGGAACCATGGGTCAGAAATGAACCGTTCTCCCGCAAATCGACTTTTAATTGGGCCTCCGCGATTGAATTTTCGCTTAGTAAGTGAGAAAGTCAGCTGTTCCTTCGGAAAGAAACACACAAGATATCCTTGCACGGTCCGACAATCACGTGGTGGCTAGGGAAAAGAATGCGGTTCTAATTCGTCAGGCGACGAGGGCCATGCCTCCATTCACACTTGGGGTACTTTCGGTTCTAACGCGCTATTCGTTAGAAAAACTAACACATTGAAATTGAACCATGATTTTAAGTATTTCGGGGCGGGAATAGGCGGTGCGATCGAGATGCTGCGGCATCACGATATACATCAAGTGTTTGTCGCACTGTACATGAGTGTGCCGTGAAACAAAATCGTCGAGAAGTATCGAAACGAGCGCAGATGGGGCAATTAGAAGGGATCACTTCAGGATAAGATTAGCGGTATTTTGAAAATTCCGTCTTAATCGTGTGTCGTGAAACAAAATCGTCGAGAAGTGTCGAAACGAACGCAGTGCGACGATTGGAAGAGACAACTTTAGGCTAAGATTATCGGTATTTTTTAAAATTCCGCCATAACACGATGAACGCCACCGGTATTTCGCTAGTTCTATAATTTTCACAGAAGCGAAATTTTTTCTATTAAAATCACATCTTTACAACGCAGAAATTTTAAAGACATAAATACGTAAATTGTCAGCAGGACTTTACCTTTTTAATGCTAATTTTTAATTGTTGACTGCATTAGAAAATTCGTAGATATCGTAGATATAAAATCCCATCTTTGTAAAGCAGAAATCTTAAATACACAGATAGATATATAGTCAACAGGAGATTATGTTTTCAGTGCCAGTATTTAAATATTAAATGCATTAGAAAATTCGTAAATATTACAATTTAAAAGTCATATGAAATATGGGGGTCACCTGTGACCCCCATGGCGTTCAACGTGTTAATGGCGTGACCATGTAAGAGAAGCTAATAACATCTTCTCGAGAAGAATCATAGAATGGAGTAATACATATGAAAACATTGATCGGTAAATAGGTCTCATGCATGCCTCGCGGGTATGCAAATGTTACTCCGGCTCATTGGCACTGCTAGAGTGAAGCAAGTGGTGTAGCCATGTTAACCCTGTGCCTTTCAGTTGATTAGGTCTCGTCAACTCATCATCTCTGCTCTATATAAAACGTACTCACTCCGGTCAGGTCGATCTCTTTGCAATTTCTCTCATCGAAGAAGCTGCTGTAGCTTTGCAGGACCAGGAGATGGCAGTGGAACTCGTCCTGATCGATTCTCACTATACAGTCGGCGTTCCTCGAAAGATTAATCATTAAATTTACCCGGTAATCCTGTTGCTCGTCGACTTTGCTTTATCGATTGGACGGAACTATAAGCTTACTTGTAATTTGTGATACGCCTGGCTAACTCCTGATACAAGTCGGTCTTCTCCGGGAGAATTATGTTATCCCAATCGATTGGCTGTTCACTCGTAAACCCCAATCTGCTTAAAGTTACGGTGATCGAACGTTATTGGCTGGCGGATTTCATACGAGTTACGGATTCGCGATTACTTCCTACAGACGGATAAAGAAGGAGACTTACGATGAAAGCGGCACTTCCTGTATCGTCGGAAGTTGATGAGACGTTGATTGTTTCTGCTCCATTTCCATCTGATTCAACTTCCCTTTGTACGGATGCGTTCTTGTCTTATACTCTCCTTCCATGATGATCGACTTCTTTTGATTCTGTTACGAGAAAGTGCCTACTGTTGAGACTTTATGGGGAAAGCATCAAATTGCTGTAAGTTAAGTCAAAGCTTTGTAGATAAGATTGTACATAGCGGAAGCCTTTCAAGACTTACGTATTTTTTCAATTTTTAAACAAGTTACAAAATAGCAGTCACTGATATCCTAGACGCAGAGGAACTTCCTGGACCGTGAATGTTTCAAATATTATTTCATCCATACTTGCAAGTTTTACACAGCCAATATCTTTACTCCATAGCAAAATTTCTCGCAAGATTGGAGTTGAACAATAATAATCAAGCAATAGTTCATTAATCGATCCAACAAAACGATAACAGTCCACCCATTCCACCAGACAGATCGTCCCATGATAATTCGATTAAAGAGAGACACTTTGAAGCAGTCGTGAAACGTTGGAAAGTTAAATCGCGTACGACGATCAAGAGCACCTGTAATTGATTGATCGCCGATGAAGTGACATCCGCCGGAAGATCGATGCGTTCCGTTCGTGGTGAATACTCGGAAGAGCATCTACCAACTTCGATACCTGGCCTACTTAGTTCGGCCTTCACGTTAACCTTGGTTCGTTGAGGCTCTGCCACCAGTACACTGACTTTCTTCGATTCGAAAACCACCTAGAATGACTATTCGTCTGCTTTGAGGCCAGAATTCCAAACGCACGAAACATTCTCTTAGCCCGAGCCACGATTCGAAGCTTTACCTGATTCGGAATGATCTTGAGATTTCCGCTCGGCGTCGCTTGAAATGGAAATACTCTTTGAGAATCGCCACCGTCGTTTACGCTGATAAATGTACGATTGTCGCCTCGTTCTCGTGGATGCACATGCATCCTTTGCATAAGACAGTCCAAATTTGGACGGAAGATTTCGTTTCTGCGTTGCTGGTCCTTGTTGTCTCTTCGAAAACTGCAAAATGTAGTTTCTTCGATCTCGTTTCGCAAAGGATGCTTAAAAAATCTGGCTTACGAACTTTGGAATAAATAATGTCTTTATGATGGTATAACTTGTGAAATTGAACGGTAAGAAAGTTCTTATGAAAATACTGAAATAAACATTACCAATAAGATAACACAGTTGATAGAATTATCATTCCGAAGTTCGAGCTTTAAAGTACTTTGGAAGAAAGTTTCGCATTAAAATGCAATTTATTACCCCGGACGAGCCATTAGCTTCGGAACAGAATTATCAGACGGTCGACATCTTCCCTTTGAAATTCTGTCCGACTCGCAATACTCAGACTTTCTTTCACGATCAGGAACATCCGAATCTTCTCTTTGACAAACGAGAGTCTTCTCTCGCGATCTAATCAGATTTTTCGCCGACCTGGCTAAATATCCTGTCTCTCTCGATCTTGATTTTCCTTCCGACACTTCGTCCGATGCAATACGGCGATTCTGGGTTGATGAAGGAACTTGCACCACTCTGCCGTCCTGATAAATGTGTACGTTGAGTGCTTCTTGCCGTCTCGATACACGACGATGCCGTCTTGAAGTGGTTTTTCTTCGGACAATTGGATAGACGGGCGAACTGACTTCTGGAGTTTCTGATCTCACACTGAAAACAAGGGCATCCGTGGAAATTTCAAATTTCAATTTCTTCAATTATATGAGCCGTTCGCAGGCTAAATCAATTAACTCTACATTTGAATTTTTTTAAATTAAATTGCAATTGTCAAATCACTTGAGTGAATCCTGATTGTATATTCAGCAATATTTACTTTTAATTTATATCTTGAAGAGAATTGGAAAAAAGAATGTATACTATTTCATCACATCTCTCAACTTTAGCTTTTTTGGAGTTAATCGATTTGGCCAGTGAATAGCTCAAATACTACTACTTCTAAATATGTGAACAATTCACGGAGAATTTCGTTGTTCGCAGAAGCGGATTCTCGCTTGTTTTCCCTCGCGAAGAAGAAACCTAAAGATTCAACGAGCAAGCTTTATTCTAACAAAAAAGAAGTAAAGAAATTCATAAAAAAAAATCGTGTAATTGCAATCATATTATCCGAGGGAAGGCAATTACAATTATCTCTACTTTTACCTATCTGGAAGAAATGGCTGTCCGATCCTCCTCCTTAATTCGCTCGGCTCTGCGACAGCCTGGTCGGAATGAGAGGATTGTAAGAACCGTTTCGACGATGACTCTTCCGGTGTGGGCGATTTCTCGTGATAAAGGACGACCACGCTGCTTTTGCTATTACCCGGCCGCGGATGGTCCGGTGATTCCAATCGATCTTTCTGCGGATCGACTAAGAACGTCCTGGAATTAGATTGCTCGTCCTGACGAGGATGTTGGAGCCGCGTGTTCGAACGCCGTGGCCGCTCCTCGAAGAGCCTGCCTCGTTTCCGTTTACTCGCAAATTATTATGTTCCTTGCCGAGGAAGAGGTAGGCAAACAGGAACAGAGCGAAGAGGAACAAGTACATCGAATCGAGAGGAGCCACTTTGAGGGCGTGACCAAATTTACGAGGGTTCGGGTCTTGGGGATGATCGGAATCGAGGACTCTCTAGAATGAAAAATCAACCCCTTGAGAACCGTATTTCTCGTCGAGTTTACGTAATTCCTGTTTTGACGGAATACAGACTTCCGCGTAGATATAACAATGTACAGTAGGCTTCGTTTAAATGAAAACGATACAATATCTCAGGTGGGATTGAAATTGTTAAAAAGATGTTTTTACAAAAATTATTTGGTAGACGGGAGGATAGCAAACGAGGCTAATTATACTTTTGCAGGGCAAGTAGTGGAGATTTTAAAATGTACTTAAATTTTTTTATCTCTGTTACGCCTTCACATTTACACTGAAATATTTCCTAAGTAAATGCTCCATCGGCACAAATAAATTCATAATTCATTGATAAGAATGCTAACATTTTATTGATGCATTCAAAGTTATATGGTTCCACTTAGAAAAATGAAAAGGAACAAAAAATCTTGTCCACTACTGGACCTGTAAATATATAATTTGCGAAATTATATGTCCCCCTTCATACTGAATAATTCTTGTTACAACATTTCTTTGATAACTTCAATCCATTTTGAGATATTCCTCAATTTCTAGTTAACCAAAACATACTGTACAGGAAAACGGTCCGATTTTTATTTGTCATTTTAAGGTTAATATGTATTTAAACGTAAATACTGAATATTCTCATCAGTCAAGAAAATTTTCCAGTTTTAAAATATCTTTTAAATATTTCTAATATTAAATATTGAATTTCCAAGAAATCGCCCCAAAACCCGAGCACTGGAGAATATTATTGCAATTTCTCTCGATGACTTACACTTTTTGCTGTTTTGTCGTATCGCACGTATTATTCTAGGTGTACTCTTCCCCTTCCTGCTGGCATGATTACGTATTAGACGTGTTAAACATACATGTTGGAACTATATATTGTTTAACGGCTCTTCTACGAGTACGTGATACGCTTAACTTTTCGGATAATTACCAAAGTTTCGTAGAGGATTTGCCGTTAATATCTTCACCTCCGCTCGAAGACTTTTCTTTGGCGAAAGTTACTTGAGTCTGAAAAGTGTACGGACGAAATGAGACTCGATTCCGATGATGGCGGAATGGTGTTGATCGAAGGAACATTATCGCATTCGTCGAAGGAATTGAGGGATAATTTTTCGAATAAATTTTACCTCGTACTTCTTCGATTGGATGGGAAAATACTGAAGACTCGATGCTCGTTGTACTGTTGGAAGTTTATCTTTGTTCGAGGGAACTGAAAGGTACTTCGGGAAGTTAGAGTTTATGAACGAAGAAGAAATTATAGTTCGAAGTAGAATATTCGCGAAGTGATAACAATACCTTACGGTATAATCGAAAATTCGTAGTAGATTTAATACTTCAAATTCGTATACTTCAGTTTCGTTAACACTTACATCACTTACGTAATTTTGTGTCGACGTGATTGCAACTTAAGACGGGTCGATGCTGATTCAAATTTCTCATCGACGATCCGAAAAGATGGGGCGAATTGTCTTTTGGATTCTTCGAGATGCGATAAGAAAATTGTGGCTTTCGACAAGATCTTGTAAGACTACATTGAAAAATTCGCAAAAATTAACGCAATATATTTCTATCTACTATTCGACGATGTAGTATTATAAAACTGTTAGTTGTGCCAGTAATTAAGCCTTTTTTTTAAAATGTAGGGTTAATTCTTCATAATAAACAACTATTATTGCTATTAACTCGACCAAACAGTATAATTTTGTAACATTCCTATAAAACTGCTGCAGCAAATTGTAATGTAAATTAATACAACACAAAATAATAGATAAATTCGATATTATAATTCTCCACTTGCACCACTTTCATATTCATCGGCACATCTCTAATATCTAATACGTATCTCGTGCTCAGCTTGTAATACAATTTCGAATTTTCTTTTGAAATCGAGATAATTTTGTCGACGAAGGAAAATCATTTCCCCTTTCACAGAAACGATACCTCGGCTTCAGTAGATCGAGTTCCGAAGAGGGACAAGAATCGTCTTCAGTAGATGCAGGAGTCCCAAGTTCCTCCTGCAAATGCGATCGTTGAAGCTTAACAAAAGAGTAACAAAACTTACGAAGTACGAAGATGAGATTACCGACAAAGTAACCTCGTTATTACTTCTACTTTCTACAGAATTATATCGCCAACGAAGAGCAGAATACACAGCCATTACACGGGTCTCTTTGATCTCCTTCTTTAACGATACTTACGTCATAACGCGTTAAACCTCTTCGCATGGTACGAGTCACATTTGCTCACAGAAAAACGACACTTAAAGTCGGCATTATTGCGAAACTTCACTGTCTCACTTCCGTCATGTAATGTGGAGTAAAAGGCGCAAAAAATATACGTTATACAAAGTGTATGTTTTGACATTTAAAACGACCGGAACATTTGTAAAAATGTGATGTAGACGTATCCAGAAAAGCCTTAGAAACCAAACATGCGACAGACGAGCGCGAGCATGGGAGATGCGATCGTGTAGCTTTTTTTAAAGCCCTAAAACAACTTTTCATTAACGAGTGAAGTTTACGGCGAACGCAAACGTTTGTGCGAGGTCGAAGTGTACTTTGAAAATTTTACAAACACTTTTTACGACAGAAAAATGCAGTCGTAACGGAGCATTCGTAAGAATCACCGTTTCCTTTTGAAACTATTAAGAAAACTCTTTAGCCCTCGTAATTTCCTCTATTTCCTTAATTAAACAAACTATCAAGGTTTTCATAGAAATTAAGATACAGAGATTTCCTCATTCTCGATCTTTTAAAAACATCTTCCTCCTCACTACGTACGATAAATTTATATTTTCTAATAACTAATTGTTCTACAAGTTTGCTTCTAGAAAATTATCTTGAAATTTGCACACGTACTGTATCTGCATATATAATATAATCTAGCCGCCATAAACCTGTACAACGCTCCTATGGAACACTTTTTTCGAATTTTCTTTCGTAAAGGAAAATTCTCGGCGCGATAAATTTCGATGGCACACCCTGTATATACCTTAAAATAAGTGAAAATTTTTAGACACGTCGATGCCTCTCAAACAGCTGATCGAAACTCCCCCGAACAACCCCCACACGTTCACACGTCAAGGATCCCTGATATTCGGCTTTAGGGGATGTTTTCAGTAAAATCCAACGGGACGTAAATAGAGCCATAATCAGAGAGGGAGAGAGCACAGGGTTGAGAATCGAAGATATCGTTGGTATTTGGGCTCCACGAGGAAGACGAGGAGGTCGAGGAAGATGGGTCGGCAGAGGGAGAAACCGGAGGGTGGAAACGTGGGTGGTGTTGCCTGGCGGGCTGCATCGATCGCTTCGGCGTCCTGGTGACCTCGACCTAATGCCACCCTCTTCTGCTCTTGAGCACGTCCCTCCTCCCTGCACCCCTCGCCGTCCCTCTGAAAGCTACGGGGTCAGTTAGCACCCCCGTCAAAACACACAAAGCCTGGAAGCAAGAGAGGGAGGAGGAGAATAAAGAGAAAGGAAAGCCGATTTCAGTGCTCGACTTGCGGCGACACTTACGTACTTTCGATATATTTTGAATTAAATATTTGTTCCGGCCGGTTCTCTGCCAATTGCGTGGAAATTGGAGTAATTTTAAATGGGATTTCTTCTCATGCTATTGACGTTTATATTTTGGAACTTTTTAACGGAGGATGCTTCTAGCATTTAACACGTTGAACATCACCGGTGTTTCGCAAATTTCATCATTTGTACCGAAGTCATACTTTTTCTATTAAAATCTCATCTTTATAATGCAGAAATCTTAAATACACAGATAGATATATAGTCAACAGGAAGTTATTTTTTTAGTGTCGGCATTTAAATATTGAATGTATTAGACAATTCGTGGATATTACAATTTTAACGTCATATGAAATTTTATTGAATTCAACAGCACCGGTCAGCGGTGACCTCCATGGCGTTCAACGGGTTAACACTAACCGTACGATACGAGGTCAAATGACTGGTTCAGTGTATTGAAAGTATGGCATTTTTTCTATTATTAACCAAACACCGTTTTCCACGTCATTCCCTACATTATACTGACAGTCTTCTGCCTTTTTTCGTGAAAATATTATCGTTACTTTATAACTGATGGAATTATCTGCTACAACGAGAACAAGTGAACGTAATGTAACAATATGTTTAGTGTTAATCGAGAGGACACTATACAATAATACAAAATATAAGCAATGAAGAGTACACTCTGTAAAATCAGGTAGAAATCTAAAGTCTACATCAGATTAAATGCGTCCTCCAAATTGCTACAAGTCATAATAAAAATATAAATCTCGTTAAAACCGTTCATTGAAAAATGGATTTGATGAAGCTGCATGGAAATCAACGAAACCATCGAAAGGGCTATAATCAGCCGAGCTTTAAAGCCTCATCCCAATCGATCAATTAACTGTCTACGATCTTTCATCAAGTTTCTCATACATTTTTACTCAGCCGATATCGATCAGGCCGATTACGAATTCGCAGGTCGTGTCACATCGCTTCGGATCGACGTACACAATAGACAAATAACTTCATGTACGAGGCATGCACACGCGGCATGCATCGGTCGAACAAACGATTCTCGTTGTGTCAGCGAAACGGCACACGGAATTTCCGTGGAAACGAAATACAGGAGCGAGCGTGTGTTGCGGGCCCGCACAATATTGCGGCTCGCTTTACAGTGCACGATATTAAGTCTCCTGAGCGCAAACGGATAGGGGTGGGGGATGCAAGTGCAACGGTGCAATAAACCAACGAAACTGACGACATTATTGCGCTAGGCTCGTTGTACCCGTCATCTTTCGACGTGGTATCTTTCGCGAACGAACGCATGCAGGTTGAGTATGGATGAACTTCGAACGTTTCGCTTCTTCAACGTGCAAATTAACCATCGACATTGTTCTATAATTAACGATTGTTTTCCGTTCATCAGCTTTTTCCTCTACGGGCGCAAAACATCGAACAGAAGGCGAGCAGGGATCTCGGTATCCTCGAACGAATATAAATAAAATGTTCTCAATGCTATAACGAGAAAATCCGCAACGATACTCGAGATGCCATATTAGAACTGTCGATTCTGCAACGTGAATATTAATTGTACATTTATTGGCACGGAAATATTTGATAGATAGGAAACGCTCACGAGCCTCTCTCTAATCAGCTTCGCGGGTCTGATTAATAGAACGTTATTAATAGAACGTAGAGGAGGAAAGCTGTTGAGTAAAATTAACGATTTTCCAGCGGACGAATACCCGTCGTGGCTAATCACCCTACAAATCTCGTGCGCTAAATATCATACACGCTGAGTTGGGTTACCGTTATTGGATCGCCATGCATATGAATGCCGGCCGCGATCTATCTGCCATTAATGATATCGTGTAATGGTAATAATGGTATCTATGAACAATGGAGGAGTGTAATTTCGCATTGCCGACGACAATTGGGGGAGGGAGGCTTCGACAAAATGCACGTCACCGGAACGATCGGGAAATATGGAAGGTGTCATTCGTAGATCGCGCCACAATAATTCGTACACCGATCGCGATTACGCGGTTCTGCGGTTTTTCTGCCGATACCGTGGATCCGAGTGGAAGGTTTCGCAGAGAATGTGAAATTAAGTTAATCGCATGCCAAAACGAACGACAACCGTGTTTCTGCAGTTCAAATTGCTAACAAGTGATTCCACTGTTGCATAGTTATCTAGCCAGAATGTATGTATTAATGGAGGATAACTATGGGCGAACGGTATGAGCACCGTTATTGGAGAAGGAACAGAGGGAAACGTCGATTACCACTATTGAAAGACTTGTGGTTAATTCAATCGAGTTTGTGGAACACGTTGTTGAGAATGTAACATTGTTACTATTAACGTGATCGCTGAATTTCCCATCGCTGTAGATTCATTCACTGAATTGAATGTGAATTTGTCATTTATTACTTAGCAAAAAGTGGTAAATTTATCAACGACACTTCTACGGAACCCAACTGTCAATTGATTCGATCTATTTTAGCACTACTCACGTACAATCGAGACTACATCGTATTTCTTCCACGAAACTCGAGGGAGATCGATCTAAGGGCGAAACCTTAAAAATGGCAGTCATTCGGACAATCGATAATCCATTTACACGCGTGATTAATAGAACGTCTCGGTTGTACTAGAATTTCAAACGAAGCAATCGGAGCTTAGGGAATACATCTGGAATTGCCAGGAGCCATGGAAAAATCGTTAAGGAGGCTTAAGCACGATTTACATTTCTACGAGATTAAGAGCGCGTATTCCCCGCGAATGGTCGATCCGTTCCACCCTCTTTTACCAGGCTCACCCCCTCTTCCCTCTCTCTCGCTTTTTTTTACTGATAGCCCCGGACGACGATTCCCACGTAGAAATTCATTTTGACGAGTCGACACTCCGTAGCTCCCGGGGGTGGCAGGTAAAAAAGGGGAGGAAAGGAGGAAGAGCGAGAGAGAGAGGGAGAGAAAGAGAGTCAAACCGAGCAGGAAGAAAAAGATAAATGAGCTACAGTGAGATAGCCGAGATAGAAGCTGAAGGACCAGGAGGGAGAAGCTACGAGATCCGGGGTGGTGGTAGGCGAAGAAGTAGGAGGCGGATAGGGGTGAAAGGGGTAACGCGAAGCGAGCATACATTTGAACGGGAACTCGCTCCACTTTTGCTCCATTTGCGAGGGTGGGGTGAGATCGCGTGGGAGAGAAGGACAAACGTGTATGCCAAGTTTATAGGTGTGCGTTCAGGGAAGAGGAAGAAGGAATAGGAATTTGCAGTCGACCGGGTGAGACGAGGGTTGATACGGGGAAAGAGGGCGAGAGAAAGAGAGAGAGAGAGGTATAGAGGAAAAGGAAGGGGAACGGTGAAGGTAGCAATGGTGGTGGTGGTGGTGGTAGATACGAGAGAGGGGGACAGAGAGTTGCCAAGGTTACACCCGCGTCATAACCACCCTACGGGCGCTCCAGTAACCACCCTCCTCTCCTGGACCATTTTCCATCCCTGTCTCCTCGTTCCCCACTGACGTCGCTCCGATTCCCACCACCCCATAACCCGGATCGCCGTTGGCGCACCGCTATCCACGCGTGTCTGCTAAGCTTTCTTTAAAAGTTCCGCAATAAATCCCACCTACCACCACCATCCTGATTTATGGTAAACCTTTCTCGCTTAAAAACTGCAAGGTTCTCCTCCTGTCGATGCGACATCTCACCGTTTTTCGCTTACACGAGTGCGAAAGGGACGATGGGTGAAGACCGTTTGTGACGTACATACCTCTTCCGTGAAAGTAACGCTACAACGTTGGAAATGTTTTACAAAGTCATTCCGGACATTTGCGACGTTTAAAGAACCGAGGTAATTTTGTATCGTTTGGATAATGAGAATGGAAAGGTAAATTAGTCGGAGAATTAATTGAAATAACGTTAATGTTCCGCAAGAAGGAAGCGCCCCTCTCTGCCGGTCAATTTATTTTTCGATCTGTTTGGATACGATGATATCCTTTAACAGCGATTTAAGTACTATTTACAATTAAGAAGGTAATTAATCTTTTCCGAGGGTACCGTACACGAGGAGCGTTTTCCGAAGAAATCCCTTTATAATTAAAATCATCCATCTTGCTCCATCTCGGGGAAAGTCCTTGGTTGCCTTCAAAGTATTATCTTCGATAAGCTCGCGATTAATTAAACCGTGGCCGCTATGGAATTACAGGCGTACCGCATAGAATTAAGCAGTGTATAGGTAGAATGTTGAAAAGCAAAGCCTTCGGCTTTTCATAATAAAACATCAAAGGCTTCGGTGCAAAACTTCCGAGTTACACAACACGCAGGACCGGGGAATAATCGTTTATTGTATCGCGTTATTCTCCAAAGTTACAATTTCAATTCGATGTCTCGAAAGGAATTCTTCGCGGAACTTCCGACCGAATGGTTGCTGTTATTGATTAAACTTCCAACTGCAATCGAAACGATCGTTAGAATGAAAATCCAATTGGTGTTTGTGTTCCACCCACAGTGTTCCAGTTTCGTCGGATGTCTTTCTCTGCAGTTTCGAACTTAATTGCGGAGGGTATGTGTCTGTAACCCTGAATTACCAATTAATTAAACCGTTCTTCGCCTGGCGTAGGGAAAGGCTAGCTTAATTAATTGATAATCGGAAGATCGGTCTATCCAAGATAGAGTAATCTCGGATTAGCTTTCCGCCGTGTCTTACTGGATTGAAATTGCAACGGTGTGCCGTGTCGGTGAATCTGAAACGTTTAAATGTTTAATCTAATCGGCGAGATCCTATAAAGCCGAAACGAATCACGTTCGACCGCGAAATTAAATCTTACTTTCATCGTCGATACGATTCATTTCTACGATGTTTCACGTTAAAAATCATTACGTTCGAGCTTCGATTAAAATCAAATACTGGGAGACCTTCAGTTTTATAATCTGACAGAAATTGAAAATACGAAAAAAAAGTCTTAACAGTGGATTTACCACGGAAGTTGAAATGACAAGTTTATAATATTTTTGAAAAATCACAGTAACTTATAACGAGACGAGTCTTTTGACGTTCTACGTTTATTCTGTAAAATACAAACTATTAAACTGTTTAATTTTCCTCCTTTCTATATTATTTCTTTGAATACTCGTACCTGACTTTTAAAAGATTAAAAGTCGAAAGTATTAATAAAAACACCTACAGTAAACTTTCGAAGGATAATTCATTCATTTAGCCCACCATTTCAATGTTACCTAATTAATCTTAACAATAAAACTATCGACGTTATATCTACTAAAATCTAGATATACTGAATAAGTACTTTGGAAAAAGAAAAGTCGAGAGGTGAAAAAGATGATTAATTAACTTATTTAGGTTTTATAAGATAGAAGTGGAATATTTACTTCATGGCTCTCCTATCAAATTAGGTAATTTTAAAAAAAATTGGGAACCGGTCATTTTAAACAGCTTGGCAGTTTAGTATTAATTGTAGTAAGTCCTCAGAATCAACTATGCCAAATTCCTCCTCAAATCTACAAAGAAGCAGACAGCCGCTGATGCAAATGTCGCAGAGGACGATCGCTTTGGGAAGATTATCCAGGATCGAAGTAGGACATAGGACCAGAAATTTCTCCAGAAAAACAGGATGTTTTTCATCGAGTTTGACGGACGAGCAATGGAATGTGATGCATTTATCATGCTGCTGCGTTTGCAGACTCTGTCCGGAAACTCGAAGTAAACATTTATCGTTCGCAGCATGCGCGAGAGCCTCGTGTCGCGGAAAGAGACGAAACTAACGGCAAGAGGAATTACAAAGAGGGACAGAAGGTAGAGGAAAGGTAAAAGAGAGGATGTACTCGAATGAAAGACTAAGAGGATAGAGCATCCATATTTTTCCCCCAAAGCAAACAACAGTCCCCGTTCTCGCGGCGGAATCTTTCGGCCTAGCTGCATTGTTCGTCACGGTTGACGTTTCACAAAAGGAAAGTAAAAAAGGAGAGAAGAAACAAGGGTACAATGCAGAAAAACAAGACTAATTTCGTGTTTCTCTCGTTTAGGAATTGGAACTCCTCTTCGGTCGCGGAGAAGTTCTGACCCACTTTTCGCGAAGATGGGAATTCCGTCTTCTTGCACGACGGGGGTGAAAGGGGAGGGTGGTTAAATCGTTTCGACCAAGCAATCTTGGAAAATTTCAGGAGTATAGCAAGATTTAAGCTCGCAAGGATAAAGGAAGAAATAAAATTCCACTTTGCCGTCGTACTTTGAAATTGAAATTTAACTGCGTTAATATTACTTCTCTGCATGAAAATTATTTACTCTGGAAATATTAACGAGAAAATATTTTCAAAAGTATTTATCTCTTAAAAAGTATCTGCAAGCGGTAGAAAAATAACTAAAAACACCGTCCTATACTATTATTTTTTTTCAATAGCCACTGAAATTCTAATGGCAGGAGGTGATACAGTATATATTTTTCTTGAGGAAACCATAATTGAAAGTACCGACATAAGTTTTGTTTCTGGCTGAGAAATTAAAATATTTCTGCAAGGCACAAGGTACTGCCAGTGATCTTCATTGTCAGCGCAACAGTTAACGTTTCACCCGCGCTAGTATTATGATATGTAGCTTGTTTTACAACTACATTTATTGTTTATGATTTATTGCACGACAATAATGCTACATTAAACAGAGAAGTAAGTTTGTAAAATTTCATCACATAAATAAGCAATGTTATTGCTCAACTGCATTCTCAAATTCAAAACTATACGACTTATTAAATATAAAAGTTCTTGTCACAAAAAACCGTACATAATAGAGACAAACGGATTACATATCTGAATTCAGCACAAAAAATACTATTAGAATTACATATTAAAGCTTTTGTGCCGAAAAAAATACTTTATTTCTCCTCTAGGACTTTTTATTAACCCTTTGTGCTCGTATTTCTTTAGAAACAAAATGTGTAATGGCTCTTAAAACAAAAGTAGTAAAATCTTAGTAAGAATTATTTATACCTCAGAAACGTGTTGATTCTTTGCTTTGGTGGTTGAGAGTAGAAGTACGATGGCAACGGTGAAAGTAGTTTAGTGGCTGATAACAGACGCACAAGCGCTAAGTAAGGGTTGATATCACAGTAAAAATGAATTACCCAGTAGCCCAGAAAAAGGGAGGTATTTAGTGATTCTGAATCTCGCCTTCGAAAGTATTATACGCGCACTAATAGGTGAAAATATTTAAAGCCGATCACGGAGCACTGATTACTCGTCGCGTCGGTGGTCGAGGGCAAACTGATAGCAAGGTGAACATCGAAACGACTTGTTATTGTTAGTGGACCAAGGAGACGAACACCTGCAAGGTACGATCGTCGAGGACCGCCGAGTATGTTTTGACAACACGCGGCGGGCGTCGTACTTGTCGGTCAGTGAAGTGTAAATAATTCCTCTCGCTGCTCGTACAGTTAATCTTCATATTGTAAAAGCTATTGAACAGTATTGTTTATTCATACGACCAAATGTTAAAAATATAATACTTTGGTTAATGTAGCGTTATTGACAGAAAGTAACTCATAAAAAATAAATGTAGTTGTATGTGTTTATGATACTAGCGCGGGTGAAACGGTTGCGCTGAGAATCACTGGCAGTACGTTGTGTCTTGCGGAGCGATTTTAATTTTTCAGCCGAAAACAAAACTTATGTTGCAACTTTGAATTATGGTTTCCTCAAGAAAAATGTCTGCTCTATCGCCTCCTTCTATTAGAATCCCTCCTGAGCGTCAGGTTTTCAAGATAGATAGGAAAATATCCACAAATGTCGAGACACTTTGGGCGTCGTTTTGTTTTTGAGTATTGTTTATAAATGTTTCAACGTTTCTAACTTTAAAGTAATATACATCATTTATATACGGGAGGGTTTGTAGAATCATTTCGAGCAGAAAAAACATAACTAACTTTTACGATTAAAAGGCAAAACATTGTGAAAGTTGAAAGTTTGAATATTTTTTCATAATTGATTTTCTCTAAAATGGAGTCTAATGGAGACGACGGACTTCATATTTGTGTTCACCGCCACAAAATCAATGAGAAGCAGCATAAATATTCTTTGGGTAAAGAAAAGAGTTCAATTTTGTAGACCAGTCATATTAGAGTATTAAAAAGAAATATTAGAATATTGTACAATAGCAAAAAGGAATCTCAGATGGAACGTAACAACGTGAGAAATGAAAAGTACGAAAAACCATCCAAAATGCGCCCCGAGATTCCTTTAACTGTCCGCTAAAGTAATCTCATTCCACTTATCTCATTTCTTCGTCTATTTTTTGAAAAAGCCCGACATTTTCCTTTAGACTTTGTATCGTGTTACGGTGCCGCTGAAAGCATTCCTCGAAAACCAATATGTAAGGGAGCCAACGAATATCCTTGCTCCCTGAATTCGGGAAAGGAAAACGTAGGGTGGCTCCAGGAAAAAAGGTCCCGGTCCACTTTCGTAAATGACACAAAAATATCGTCCTATCCGAGGCTCGGGGTTAAATCGTTCTTTCTATCTATACGAAGAACTGATGGCAAGGGCGGCACCGTAACACGCCGGCGAATTACGTAGGAACAGTGACAGAAGAAAGAGAGCAATATTCCCCTAAAGTGGTCTAAGCGAGGTACTTAAATAACACACTTCTCATGTTCCCGTTTCCAACAGGAGAACACACACGACGAGAGGTTCTCCGGGGCGCTTACGAAATGCGGAATAAATTCCTTCCCTTTTTTTCCCGCGAAACGATCATTTTCACGTTGGACGAGAATAACTCGGACTTCTTGCATCGCCATGCCGAGCGAATTTATGACGGGAAAAGTGATAAAAGATAACGAGGAGATGGTGTCGGAGTTTTTTCATTTCCCGGCTGGTAATTTTAAGCAAGACGAGAACGCAAAGCGCTGACCCGCTTATGGGGAAAATCTCGTCTGCGTTGACAAAATTACACGTTTCACGGTGTAATGCACTTTTCGGGGACATCTACAAAAATGACGACTCTCGTTTGTGTTGACTGAAAACGAGGAAATGACGTCGGCGAAGAAAAGTAAAAACTGCGCTTTCAGAGCGGTAGAATAGCGCGTGGGAAGAATTGTAAAATATTAAAGGTAACGTTGAGCTGCGAGTGCGCGCCTGATAAAGCGGATTAAACGAGAATAACAGGGAGAAGAGTGAAATTAAATTGCTCCGCCGACTTAACGCGAAACGTTAGGAAAAGTTTCCATGGCAGGGATCGACGTTTCAGAAAATTACACTCGCACATTCGCCGTAAAAAATTAATCATACGCTCCTCCCGGGCCGGGAGTCATAAGAACTCTCTTCGGGAAGATTGGTCGACGGTCGGGGAAATATGAAAACACTCTCATAAGGCAGGTGCACAGTTATTTTTCATCCCCGTTCCACCGTTCCGAGTACTCTGGACTTTACGAGGGCGGTAATGACAGTCTTAAGTTTCGCCACAAATTTCACTGATATCGCCGTAGAATCTCGAGTATCGTGGAGCGAATTATCCTTAAATTCACCCGGTAACAGGGAGAAGAAGGTGGAACGGCGCGATGACTCCTGAAGAGAGGATGCAATCCCGATATGAGGGCTACTCGTAAAACGGGATGAGAGTATAACAGTATGGGGTTCCTAGCCTCCGACTTGTCAGTGACGGTCGTGCAATATTCGAAGAACGTCGGCTTCGAAAGAGGCCAGCTGCTGGAATGGTGAGAATAGGGGTTGCTGGCCACCCATTCTCCACCCTCTCAGGAAATTGCATATTCCGTCTGATGCAACATTCGCGCACGATGCCTCGATTCTGCCGTTCTATCTATCTAACTTTGGTAAATCGTGTCTTTTGAATTATTGAATTTCTCATCAACTAACAATGCGTGTTGCGAATAAATAAATTCATCCTTTTTGTGCAATCGAATCGATCGTTCGCGCGGAGAAGTGGTTTCTTTCTTGGCGAACGTTCAAACGCGGGAAATGCGGACGATGGAAGATCTGGAAATGATTTCGTGGGAACGTGTATTCTCGTCCTTTTGTTGGATAAACCATGTAGGCGGATTGTATTTACAGGCTGAATACGAACGAGGTATGCGTTATTAGTCAAACAAACGTGAGGATGAAAGAGGGAAATAAAGGGTGGAAATAATGAAATAACTGGAGGATAATGGATTTTTTGATGACAATTCTGAAGCAAAGTATTTCTCCTCCGCTGCAAAAATATTCCGAGAGAAAAATTATTATAATTATAGAGATTTTATCGAATGGGAATAATATTTCGGTAGATTAGAATTTGATATGAAACTTTGGAAGAAGCGTTAAAAGTACGCAATTTTACGGAGTTTAAAGATAAATGTAGTATCGACGAACGGTCTAGCAATTTTTTACCCGCGGCATTTTTTTTATTTATTCTCAATATGACTTTGATGGCGGCAGCTATTACCCCCATATAGAACCACGAAAACCTATAAATCGCGTATGAGAGTTGCTTCGGTGTTTTTTTAAACATAAAACGAAAATAAAATGCAGAAAGTCTCAGGTAAATGATAGCAGTCGGAACAAAAGTACCCGGGATGGCAACGGTAATGTTTTATGGTACGTAATAAATTTAAAAAACAAATATATATGTATAATATATAGAGGAGAGCCGCGCGAATATTATTCTTCTCTGTAGTTAAGATTTATACAATATCCCTCCTGTTTTCTTCCCGTTAGCACGTAATTGCTCTCATGAAATAAGCCCTCGTTCCTACGCAAAAAGATCTACATAAATGTTCATTAATATGCAACATCGTTGCGAGACATCCGACGAATGTTCTGCAAAGAATGAAATTCAATTCCGCTCTGTAAAAACCGTATACGTTAGAGACGAAAAGCGTAAAAGTTTCGAAAGATCAACACGTAGGCATCTGCGAGATACATTCTAAAATATTTCCCCGCCATATTTCCCCCTCGTTTTATCACGCGAATCCCCTATTCTCGCGAAGACCCGCCACGGTGCGACGTATAAAGAAACGGTTGCAATTCGGCATTGTTGCGAAAATCCTTCGACATGCAGCCGTGAAATTTACCTCTCCGGACACGTATTCGACACCCCTTTCCCTCGTCTTTAGCTAACCCTCTTTGAATTATTAACCGATAGCTTACCATCTTTGCACAAACCATTTTTGGTTAGCGATTCCATCGTCGAACTCTCGACATTTCGCCCACGTCGTCTATTGTCCTTCTCCATTAAATGCCAAAGCACCGGAATACCATGGTATTCATCTTCCAACGGCAAAAAAGAGTTGTCCATTCCACCCTCGCATTTTTGACCTCTGCGCCCCGTTTAATGAGAATTTTCATGAATACGCGAGAAATTTTCTTTGAGAATTTATTAGGATCTCTCTCGCGAAAGCTGACCTTTTCCCTTCAGCCTTTTGACGTTTAATTTAGCATAACCTTCTGCCGGCCGTAAATTAACGGCGTGTAAAGAGGCATTCAGTTTCGGAATCATTTGGATTTTATAATTAAAGTGCACTATTACGTATTACATGGACGTTGTAAGTGTGAGGTAGTCCGTGCGTAAATGAAACTAGAAGAATTAGAAATGGAGGGCCATTTTCGCTTACAATAAGGATTAACGTGCTTTCAAAGTTTGTTTATTGATTTAGGAAAATCTTTGCCGGGTTTAACATTTTTTAATAAAATGACTCCACTTTCTATTGTTTGGAGGTTCATTATTAAAATTTGCTCTTTTATTTCAAACGATTGAACCAAGGGAAAGGTAGACTCGATGCAAGCGAAAGCTCAGTTAAAGACATTTTTCTCGATGTAATTTTACATGAATGCTTCTACGAATTTACAAGTTCTAACAATTTTGTACACTGCAAAATGTGCAACGAAAGTGCATCGAACGTGAGAATCAATTACAATTGCATATTATATGCCGTTTCGCTGACATTTTTACCATCCACCATTCGACAGTAACAACCACAAACGTAAAGCACACTCGCCGTTATGTCTGGCCTCGTCCAAGTCGTGCACAAAATTGCAAACGTTGAGTTTTCGTAGATTTATCGATGCGAGTTAAACGAGTAATAGAGCGATGTCGTGTGCCTTTATGGTAATGCGTTACATCGATTACACCCGGAAGCATGCAGTCACTGTCGCGACTTTTATTCGTTTTTGCAATCACCAGCAGTCATTTTAGAAATCGAATGCCCCTTTGTCCTCGTGTGTTTCATTAAAATTACAATTTCAACCAAGCAAACATTTCTTTTAGCTCATAATGATTTCCATGTCAAAGGATAAAACAATGTTCTCCATTAGAAGAAAAAGTTTGATCGTGCTGCAAGCTATTACATGGCTACGTTAACTCCATGTAAATATTTTATCCTGTGGTCATGTCTCATGTGCATCTTATACTTTTGATAGATAAAAATATGGAACAACCCTGCTGTGACGATATATGGCTATCGTGCGAAATTAAGATACCAAAAATGAATAGAAAGTCGGTAGCAAACTCTGGTCAAACTGTTCCTTAAACACTGAGTTAAACTAAGAATTTGAACGTTCCAAGTGGGCCAATTACCATCATCAAAATCCAGTTGTACACCTTGTTACTTCTAGACTTAAAACAGCAAATAAATCTAAATAAAAATGTTGAATGCCATCCATATTTGTCTAGCGTTGTCATTTCTACCGAAGGGAAACTTTTTCCTAAAAGTAGTTCCATGTTCAGTAGTACTTTATTTTTTAAACAACTATATATAAATATTGAATATGTTATCCAATTCGTGAATGCTATTCTTTAAAAGTCACTACTTGTATGCAAATATAATATAATATTATAGTCTCATTAGACTTTCAATTTGATAGGATTCACAAAACTCGTAAACTTCCTACCCCATTGAACTCATCACAAGATTCACTCGTTAACGTACGGCAAGGGGTTAAACAAATCATCTAAACTCGATTTCATCATTTTTTATTGCTGTCACACAACCTGTGTGACGCGAGAAAAACCGTCGCAATCCAATGGCAAACGGAAATACCTCGTCAGAAGTTGCTGTCACCGAATGAGAATCGCTTACGTACTTACTTCCTGAGCGGTTTTAATTCCGCGGCGAGGGAGTTTGTAAACTCGCCGAATAGGGTGTTACAATGGCACTTTCCAAGAGTATATCTACACGGACCGATCGTGCATTGTATTTACTCGACGAAATAGAAGAGCCGTAACATTTCAGTGTAACTGGATCAGCGCGTAGCCCATTTTCGAGGAAGGGGCCCTAACCGCGGCTTAACCTGATTTATGCGCCGCAGCTTCCGCGTTCGCGCCGTATTAGCATAGAGCTACGGCCGGGAACACGTCAAGTCCCGATGCAGAAGTCGATGAATTTAGGTATGAAATTGCATTTTAAACCGGCCGACGTCAACGCTCCCGATTCGATTATCATCGATTCCCGAATGCCGTCCGGGCTATCGTTGCTCGGTGGAAATTGCCTCTGCCGCTGACGGCAGGTTATACTGTCATTTCGTATCTCGCGTGTAACAAATTACCCGGAATTACAAGCAGCTGCGGTTCTTCTCACATTTTGCATTTTGTTTCGGGTGAACTTCGTATCTGGTGGAATTAAGCTGAGCTGGAAGAACACGGGGGGACCAAAATGGCGAGTGGGACGGTGCAGAAATGGAGGCTGGTAAGATTCGGAGTGGAGAGGATGGTGTGGATTTATTGGAAGGGAAAATAATAACCGATATCTGGTACTAGTTAGCGGAATTCTTTTCCAACTCTTATCGAGCACCATAGAAAAGTTTCTCATTAAAAGTTCGAACGAATGTTACGTCCATCCTATTGTCACTTATTGCTTTCTCCCAGTTTCTCGTTGAAAACAATATCCTGAGAAGGAAATTTGTAGGGCAGGCGTAACGAGTGCGTCGCTCATTATGGAGAATAATGAAGTGATTTAATTAATCGGATTAACTGTCTCTGTTCTCTTCTAGTACCAGTGCTGTAATATTGTAATTGAAAAATAATTTATTATAAAATAAATCATCTCTTTGGCGTCTTTGTATATTGTCACTTAAGATGACAATAACAATCTAACGAAACTTGATAAAAAATAAGCAACTTTCTCAGTGTAACAAAACAGAATCGTCCTTTGCAATCTTCTTTTACTTCTTGCCATTCATCCAACTTTGCCATCTAAAGAATTTCCTACGAAAAAATTCTTCTATAAAATTTAAAAAGAATGTTCTCACACAAGCTACACACTTTTATAAAGGTCAGAGAGCAACGATATGCACTGAACAAAATTATAGATGTATCAAGACCCGCAAAATTATGCATCTCTTGCGAGAAACATTTCTTCCAATATTCCGTTACAATGGAAATTTTTAAGGCGATAAATTTTTGACTTTGCGCTCTCTGCGTACATTAATCTGAAAATAATAGAACGAACGAGAACGGAGAGAAATACGGGGAAGCATTCACGTAACCGGTTCGCTGTTGCAGATGCAAAAGCGGAGCATGCCAGGCGATCCATAACGACGATAGGCTCGGTAACTGATTGAGGTTTTGCATCGGTTAATTAACGGCACACTAATGAAGATAATTACTATTAGCATAGTTAACCGTTCCGAACGGGCCTGCAGTTGGGCCAGAACGGCTACAGCCGAGGGGAAGGGTGCGAGAGGTGGGGCCGTGGACAAATCATCCCCTACCAATCGCCGATGCAAAAGAGCGGTGGCAGGCAAATGGGGGTGAGACAGACGAATCGCTCCAGAAGGGAAGCGCGTTCTCGTCCAATCCAATTTCGGATGACGAGTGGCATGCAGTGGGGTGCGGAAGGCATGCCGAAAAGGGGTGAGAGAAACCGAATCGAGGGGTGTAGGCCGAAGGGAAGAGCTGGACACGGGGGCAGATAGAAAATTATTGCACCCGCTCGTCGCGGATTGCAACCGAATTGGATAATTAAATTTTCAGCTTCGTCGTTCTTCCGTTCCGTTCTACCGGAGCGTTGTCACCCCCTTTGCTTTTTCTATATTTTCACCCTTTCACGGCTTTCACGTTTGATCCTGCATAATACCCGAAACGTTTTGGTGCTCGAGGAGAATTGCTCGGTAACTGTTGCTTTGTAATCGTTGTTTATCGGTGTATGCTGAAAATGAAATATAATAAATCCGCACTTTCTATCAACACAGTGGTTCCCAAAATGTGCGCCGCGACTTCCTCGGAAACACGACGAAAAATTACACATTTTTCATAATTACCTAAAGCTTGAAATCGAAAAATAGTAAGGTCAATTAAAAACATTTTTTATTTACTTCTACTTAAAACATGCATTGATTACCGGAATTTTAAATCACTGAAGAACATTGGAACATTAGTAGAAAATAGCAGGTATAAATCTGTGGATGTGAAAATTAAGCGTGGATCTAATATCACAGACTTAAGTTTAATTCCGCGTCCTTGGGATGGTAATGGTCTGCTAGGATGCAATGTTATACCTATGGAAACTGTTGAGAGATAAATTTCTTTCTGGAAAGCACATGTTCTACTTCAAAATATAATATTTTTATGTGTATGTTAATCAATAAAAATGTTACTTGTTAAAATTTAAATGAGACGGGATAGGAAAATCGGGATTTATCCAGGACTTTTTTTTTTTCTTATTACAAATTTCTAATATTTACTCCATCAGAACATTTGTTACAAACGTTCGGACAACGAATCCGTCGAGAGATCTGTTCTTAAAACGTGACAATTCTTCCCGACAATTGTTGCATCATTAGGTTCGCGTAACGGTGCGTAAACGGCGCTTTAAACTTCAGTCCGGCCGTGAACGCAGAATTCACGGTAGAGCTAATCGCTAAACCAGCTGCGAGCTAATTAGTCGTCGCGGTGGCGTGACAACAGCAACGACAACAGGAGCGACCGAAAGCTACGCCGTCCACGCTTACGCACTGGCACACATACGACGATTAATTTAGTGTCGGCCATTATCGCAGTTGCACATTCGCCGGCGTTGCAACGCCGCTAGTCAACGCGGAAGATGGACGGTGCTGCTAACGCCGTTATTACGCCACATCCATTCCGCTCGCGTTTCCGACTCGACGAGCTCGCGCTTCCGGATACACTTCCTCCTGCGACTCGATGATAACCGATCGTTTTCCCTCCTTCCTTTTGCCTTCTGAGAAACGAAACCGGATTGCATTCGGGTCCTTCTTCATGCTACCCGAGAAAGCGATGCTCCTTGCTCGGATGAGGGAAGATTCTGGAACAGTTTAAACAAAATTTTTTTTTAATTTTTTACGCCAAAGAGAATTGTCTGGTAAATAAGTCTTGAAATAGTTTGATCTGTACGACGAAACATGTGACACTTTGTTTTACACAGTCCGATAATAATTTACGGCAGAAAACGGAACAAGTGATACTTTAATTAATAAATAATCGAATCGTGACGTGCTGGTTGAAAAATGATAAATATAAACGAGTGCATATGTTAAATGCACGAACTGAATATTCGGCTCATCAGTATTTTCAGGCGTATCCGCATGGACTGCTGGCCAGCTGAGAATTACCATTTTTAAGTTCATCTATTGAAATTCAATTTAATTTGTGGCGCACGTTTACTAATTCCATCCGGCGAATAATATTCGGAAAAAATCGATGCTTTTTAAAAGAAAAAGTCCACAATCTACATACACCACGGTAGAAGTAAATTGCAAATACTTTCGTATGAATTCGTTTTAAACTGATACAGTTTATAATGTTGATTATAACCAAGGCGACTACGCTATCAAGGAAAACAATTTAGAGGAAAATTACCTCAGATCAACCGGTTAACAAACTAATTAATGCGTATACCCTCATTCGGCTGCGTCGAGTCGGCAGAGGAGACAGAAAGCAAAAGAGAGAAATGAAAAATAAGAATGGAAAGGAAAAGAGGGAAGAACCAGTGCCGGTAGTACGCCGTAACCCAATTAGCCCGGGGCTAATTTTCCCTACGTGCTCTAAGCAGCACTCTTTTGTACGGCACACGGTCATCTTGATTATCTCGAAGCGCCTTTTTCCGAGGGACCATTCTATAGCGACGGCAAAAAGTAGGAATTAAAAGGTGTCACTGCGACGGTTTCACAATTTGTGCAGCTTATCTTGTTTTCCAGCCAGAAGTACGGTCTCGTGCAATTCGATTACGGTGCAATGTCATACCTCAAAGGGAGTTATTTCGTTTTAACGATTTATTTTTTTCGCTTCTCCTCGGGAAAGTAATGCTTTGTCGTCTTTCCAAGGATATTTGTACGATGCTCTTTTAATTAAAATTGTTCAGCGTTTCGTGGCGCTGTCGATAGTGAAATTACAGAGAAATATTCTAAGAGTATTTAATATTTAGGCAGATAGAAACTTGTGCAATGTAATAAAATCTTTTATTTTAATATATCAAAGTGATTGATTTAATTTGTTATTGTGTGAAATAAACTTTTAGAATGTGAAATAAACTTTTAGAAGATGCTACCAGCACTGGATTTAAGGAAAACTACAATGGCCGATTTGCGTGTTTTCGTTAAAACAGAATTCCAAGCTTCTGAAATATTGTGAGAGTTTATTGAACCGGCAGAACAGCGTGATTTCGAGTATTGGACTACATCCAGCTGGCAATCTCGTGTTTGCTGGAATAACGCGATTATCCTGCTTTCCTCACAGCTACCGAAAGATTGCCGATCCGTTCGATTTTAACGGCGCAATTAGTTATTGATACCGCTGCTTTAAATGCCGAGATCTTTATGAACAAAAATATAGAAGTATGACGTTTCATCTTTTCACTGGTTCTCAACAAAAGTATTCATTCTGCAAAGTGTTGCGTTGTACTCGCTTTTGAAAAGAGAGGGCAGTAATTTTCATTGTATTGTACAGTTGTACAAAGGAACGGAGCAGCGCGGTGGTAATTTTAATCGAAATCGGGAAAAAGTGTAAAATAGTTGGAAGATAAACGATATAGCAGTGGATACGGTCACAAAATCCATAGCTTTCATATGCAAATGTAACGAACCGTCGTAACGGCAAGAACAATTGAACACGCTGAATTTTACTGCCATTTACCGTAATTTATTTTTGGTCGTATCGGTGGCCTGCATCGACCGATTTAAACGGTCCAATCCGGACCGAAGCAGAATTAAATCGTCATAAAATTGTCATAGCCATTTTCCCCGAGCCACTGTTATTTCGCGTGATATGCGTTTGACAGTAACTATTAGGAAAATTCATGATATCGACTCTATTCGTCGATGTTACGATCCATTGTACCTAGTGCAAATTCTCTGCGTTACATTACACTTTCATGCTCGTCACGATGTTACCAATGATTGCATCGTCGAAATTGAACGACTTTAAACATCTTTTTCTTTCTTCATAGTGTTTTTAATATTACGTTTGTATCGTAGATTACAAAAGGTTTCAATTTTTCTCTTCCTTTCCTCTTCCCTCCAGAACGCGTGTTCAATATTTTTGAATCTAATAATGTCTTTTAATAATAATTTAAAAAGTAACTAGCCAAATTTTGTATCTCTTACGTGATGTTCCGTCACCGCACAAATAATCAAACACCAATTTTACAACTACTTTGCTTCCTGCAACATCGAGAATATCCGAGAGCAGACTCTCAACGTCGTAACGGCTCACAGCGACGAAGAAATTAATTGCTAATTGTCCGAGAAAAATTAATTGCCACAAAACGATTGCAATTTGTTGCACGACATACCTCGCAGCCGCCCGACTGCCCGTTTTCTTATCCGCAACACGTTTGTCCTATTAAAGTCTCAATTTTGCCAAACACAATCCGCAAATGTCGAGACATTTCATTAAATTTTAATATTCCAACAAAGGCTACTCGCTTTCCCGCGAATACAATTTGTTTCGCGCCAAACAGCGAAATGCCATTTTCTTGGCCCGTTGTGAAATAACTGCCAGTACCACGCTCGATTGGCGTTCACGAACGAAATCGCTTTTACGGGGAGGTTAATAGCGGCGCTGGATAAATGGAAAGAAAAAAAAAGAAAGAAATCGATTATCAAGCGATTATTAAATTTCGGTACATTAATCAGGGGAATAATTTAAAAATAGAACAGATCGTAATTCAATCTCCATCAGTCATTCGCGGGTTCCTCGATTATAATCAGCGGACCCTTCGACGACGTCCAATATAACGCGATAACCGGTGGATTAAAATCGATCGATTAGCACGCGGCATGGCTGCTAATGGTATCGCTCTTAGTCCTCGATAAATTAATCTTCCTGCGAGCGATCGCTCGATTATCAGCGGCTCCTTCGGGGACTCGGCACATACGACTTCCCGAAGGGAAGATAAATCCCTCCAGCATCTTTTCCAGAAGAGGCCCACCTCCACTTCTCCCTTATTCCCTGTCCGGATTTGATTAATTAAGGTCGCACGAAACGATAGATCGTTCCGGGGGACAATGGCGAGTGCGTGAGTCCACGCTGACTGATGAACGAGAGAACCAGGACGAGTTCGAATCGATCTGGAGACTCGATTACCACTGGAGTTTCGTGTCCTGCCAGACACCCCGCCTTGTAGACTTTTCACCCCCTCTGCTGTCGCGAACAATGGAAAGGTTTTTTTTGATTAACGAGTAAGGTTTAACGAGCTTCTTGGTCCTTTCTCTGTTTCTCTTGGGTTCTTAGCTCGTGGCGTTGTTGCGTGGACGTTCTATTTTCCAGGAACTCTCGACAAGCGATTAGATGGAGACGTCGGTAACGCAATCATGGGAGGGAATGTCCGAAGGAGAGGGTGCTTTCACTTGGGGTAGTTATGACGAGAATATTAGTAACGCTGCCGTAGAAAGAACCTACGAAGAGATTGCTTAATCCATAAAGTTAATGAACCTGATTGTAGTTCTGGATATGCTAATAATTTGAAAATAATTAAATGTGAAATTTAAAGGCTGTCTGGAATTTTTTCTGAATTTTAGAATTCAATTATGAATGGTAGACAGTATGAAGATCGTAGGTGGAGCTTTCATGGACATTATTAATTAAGTAATTGTAGGTGGAGTTTTTATAAACATCATGGATTTCGAAATCGTGGGTGAAGGTTTCATGGAAATCAGTGATTTCCAAGAAGGTCGCACGTTCATGAATATATCGAGCGCGGGCTTTCGATAAGGGCGATACAAATTTTGAACAGCACCAATGGCAGAATGCTCTCGATGCAGAATATTTATTTTAAAATATTTGCCGGGCTTCGGAAAATTTTATTTTCAATTCTGTACGGTGTATCCAGTGCCGGAAACTCGTAATTTCGCTTTTCTAGTACACAGAGAGATCGAGTATCGCGTATACCACATTTGTGGAAATAAAAAGTTTGTTATACGCGCGAACGGGATACGTTCGCAAAATACGGGGTAGACGATGCTGTATGTTAACCGGCACTGCACCAAGACAATTGCAATTGGTCCGCGGAAAAATTTGTATTTCAATACGTCCGTGGATCCCTCTACAATAATGCTGTTGTTTCGCCTGTGCAATTAACTTTCAACGTTTATTGAATTTCCATTCAAAACGTATAGATATGAATATCAATACTTTTCATTTTATTTCCCCGTGCCTTACTATATTTCAAAAACGATTGCAAATACTTTACAAACCACAAGCGGATTGTGTTTGAAAATAACAAAACAAAAGAATGTCCAATTTAATTTGATGTAGCAAAAATTCAAAATTTTCAGATATTAAACACCCACTAACAACGTACAAAATTCGAATGTCCTCGATCAAGTACCATAAACGATTTTGAAGTATCAATTCCCGTCACCGAAGGGTTACCCGGAGCCATTCCGCTCGATCCACATATCCTCCCTCAGGTTTCACCCAATTCATATTTCCTCATCGGTAGGGCACCTAATTCCCCGGAATCGTCTTACCGTCAGTGGGTCGCTCTCGAGCCCTTATACCGGTAACAGGATTGGCGTTAACGCGAGCCTCGGAGTCGCGAGTGCCTCTTTCAGCCGAGCACAGCTCCTCCACTTTGCGAACCAAGGGATTCCACCACCATTTGTCTGACCATCCATTCATCCATCCGCTGGTCCGTTTCGCGTTGCGAAGTACCACAGCGTGGGAGGGAAACGAGGAGGATGAGAACGATGTGTAAGAGAGAGAGAGAGAGAGAGAGAGAGAGGAGCGAGAGGAACGCGAATCTCGCGGGAGGAAACTGGAGAGTGGAAGAGAGAGAGCGAGAGGGGAAACCCGGGAGCTCTATCGACCGACTTCTCTCATCCAGCGTCCCAGCTAGGGAGCCGTAGGTAGTAGTTGCAGCTGAAATCTCCTCCTCCTGTTCCGCCACCCCTTCTTCCCTCTCCCTCTCGTTTGCAGTTAGCTCCCTCGCACTCTCTCCCTGTTTCACCCCCTGGAACGTCCTCTCCGTCTACCTTGCCAGCGGATCCTCTCGCTTTCTCCCCGGCCATGGCGAACTCTTGACATTTCGCCGCGTTGGTGCACCAGTTCCCTGTCCCAGCGAAAGCCCAGATGTCCTCCGAGGCTTGTTAATGCGCGCTGATTGCCAGCACCGTTCCAACGTCCTTCCTCGCTGTGAAGGAGACGAGGGGGTGGTTTTTTTGCTGAAAGAGCGAGCGAACGTGGAGAGAAAGGGAGAGGGAGAAAAATTGAAAAGGAGAGGATCCATGTCGATGGCTCGTGAAGAACGGAACCGAAGAGGAAAGAAAGAGAAATCGAAGACGGGAAGTAGCGGACAAACGTGGAAATGGGGAGAGCGAAACTGATGACAAGCGACAGCGACAGGGAAGATGGAAGATGACACGAAATACGGGGTAGGTTACTTTGCCGCGAATCTGATGAAATTCTATGCGGCGTTGATTGCTTCTCTCCTCTCGAATCACCCCGCGAGCAGTCCGATTGGCGCTCGTGACATTTCAGAGAGGGCAGTACGTGCACCGGAAAAAGGGTGGTTCCGATATTCCGCGTACGCCGAGGCTCTTTTCTGCGGAAATGCTCTGTCCTTCGACAGATCGAACGTGGACAAATCGGGGTGGGAAGTTGAAATTTCAAGTATCGACAGAACGAAAGAAGAGGAGATTTCAAATTACTTTCTTCCACGCGGCATCTCGTATTGATTCTCCACCGTGAGTTTCATTTTGATCGCCGTGCCGCGCTGATCGGAAAGCCTGGCGAAAATGGAAAGTTTCTGATGGTATTACTAATTTCATGTTAATATCGGACCAGGCTATTTAGAACGAAATAGAACATCGCTAATTACGATGCCTTCGCGCTAATTGCAACGTCAATATCCGAGTGTAGGCGGGCAGATAATTAAATTTAGAATTTCTCTATTGTTACTGACTATCATTTTAATTCGGATTAATCGTTTATTGAAAGGGCTTTGGAATTATTACGTTATAAACTATAATAACAAAATTACGAAGTCTAAAATTCGTCATAGAAATGCAATTAATATAACGGCCACCGTGTGGGTTGCATTCACGACACAGTGGACTTTCCGGTTAAACCAGAAGACCTTTCGCTACTGAATCGACTACTATCACAAAATATAATATACATCGAAATTATTACGTCGTGCAAATACTTTTTCTTAACAATATTAATATTCTCAGTCTTAAAAACATAATAAGAACTACATTGCAAATAAAATGAATATACTCTGTTACGCAAGCTGTTAACACTTTGGTAATGGACACGGCAAGAAATTAAATTGCAATGGGACTCGCAAAGGTGCAGATAATCCCCAAGAAACAAATAACAAACGATGAACCATAATATAAAACCATCCCCGTAGCAAAGTTGGATTTCTTAGAGGCGCATCGAGGAACTTTTCAAGCTCACGTCGGAAGTGAACTTTCCAACATCCCCGTTAACTCTCCTTTAACACGTAGAACAGGGTGTTACGTAGGAGTTTTCCCAATGGGAGTAAAGCGGAGGACACGCTTTCGACAGAAACGAAGTTAGGAGCACGGCGATGTTTTCGCAGCGGAAGTAACATTATTTTATTCATGCGGTGTCACGGCGGGATCGGTGCAAGCGCGGAGCACGATCAATTTCCATATGCAAAATGTCCTCCGCGACTTCGAACAAAGTGGAATCGCGAGTATTCGTCACGTCTGCGCGGTTTTCGCGCTACAGGAAGAACGGCTGGAGATCGCGGATGCTTCCATTAATGATCGTGGAAAAACTTTTGCAATCGGCACGAGAGAAATCTGAAGAATTTCATTCCGGCAAAGTTCACGGCGCGAGGGTAGAAGCTGCGATAGAAATTTCGTTCTCGTTCGAATTGCAGAGTTGCATCTCTGTGTCCTTCGAGCTTAATATTACATCGGCGGGAATATTTTTAGGAACGACGAGTTGGACTTGAGGATAGATTTTTCTAATTTAAAGCATTCGGTGTATTTGTCTTTGGTGTGACCTTCATTTCTAATTATTCTTTAATCTTGTTTTATTTTGGGTAAAGAGTTAATTTTAGGGGTTGAGGTGGATACGGTGTTAAATCCTGGAATTCTCAATCAGTAGGTCAGAGTTCAAATCATTATCAACTGTAGAAGAGTTTCTGTAAATTATTATTTAAGGTATCATGGCCTCGGTGGTGCAGGTAACTTGTTAACACTAGATCTACGCACGTCAAATTTCTTATACTTAAATATATTGACAAGTACTTTAAAAAAAGGGGGATTAAAACGGCAAAGAAGATCAATTAAGTTTTTTTTTGTATTATAAGATACATGTGAAATATCTACGTACTGCTTCTCTATCATGAGAAGTTAAGAACTCGTCAATTTCACGGCTGCTGTAAATCTAGTGTTAAAACTGTAGGTCACACGCAAATTGACCACATTAGTTAAAGCTGAATGCCTAATTATCAACTAAATCAACGAAAAACTCATTTTCCACCATAATGTATGAGTATATTGTTATAATGATTAATACAAATTAATTAAAACCATAGATTCACTATAGTTCTCATAAGGGAAGTTCAGGAACCGGTACACTCCGGTTTTGTTAAAACTTTGCATAAATATTAATTAGACATATCTCAGAAGATAGCTGTAATTCGTTCGTGCCCGTTTTCAATTTTGAGGGACTTTCAACTTCAAAGTTGAAAACGGGCGCAAAGGAATTACACCTATCTTCGTAGATAAGTCTAATAAATATGTATGCAAAGTTTCATAAATATCTGAGCGTATCAGTTCCCCAACCTCTCTTGTAAGCTCCAGAGACCTTCGATAAAAGCAATTCTCATTTCGTTAAATTGCACGCGTCCGGCAACAAAAGGAAATCATTCACGGGAAATGTGTGGAAAAACGAGTTTGCAGAAACGAGGGCAAATTTCTGTATCGAGTTTTATTCGCGTCCGCGAATCGGATTTCGTGGAGCGACGAAGAAATTTTTTCCTCTGCAGTTCCATGAGTTCCCGCAGAATTCCTCCGCACGCGGCCCGCGTACCGGCAATTTCCATTGCATATTCAACGGCCTAAACGTTCTGTCGTTGCCAGCAGTCGCAAAGTTATTATAGCGACATTTTGCGCTGAAACGAGACGGCCGGGGCGAACGGAGAAGAGGTGAAGAGAACGGAGGGAAAAAGGAAAAAGGTTCTGCGTGAAGGATTAATTTTCTCTCACTTTTACCTCGACGTTGGAAAATTTTACGGGGCTGGATCAATTATCGCGATCTGAAGTGAGTTCCGGTCGAGTGCTGGAATTAAACGTTAAATTCCCCGTTAGGGAACGTAATCGAAATTTCAGATAACAAACCATGCTTTGTCGAGTGGCCTGCGAAGATAATAGGATGCGACACTAGGAGACTGAGTTTTGCAGAGGAAGATATCAAAGAATTTTAATGATTTCGTAAGGTGTTAATTAAAATTAAGTTGAAAGGCGATGCATTTCATAATTGAGTTCTGAAGTGATTTAAGGATTGATAGGCTTCCGTAATATTATATAAGTATTGAAATATCGAGTTGCTTTAAATAGAAATTGAATTTTTCGATTTATCGGATATACCGAAGAGATGAGATTTACGATGTGAAATTAACGAGTAGGAATTCGCAATATTGAAACGCGTTCTCGAATTCAGTGTTCGTGTCGTATAATCGCTCGTTTTCGGTTTTGTTTTAAAGTGTTCCAGCGAGCCGATCGATAGATTCTGTAAGCCCGTAGCACGAAATGCACGTTTTGATCGTCGACAACAGTGTAATACAAACTTCCGTTAAATTTGCAACCGTAATATTACATGAAATGCGTTCGAAACAATTCGTGCAACTTCA
Organism: Cerceris ruficornis; assembly: GCA_963989415.1. Taxonomy (NCBI): domain Eukaryota; kingdom Metazoa; phylum Arthropoda; class Insecta; order Hymenoptera; family Crabronidae; genus Cerceris; species Cerceris ruficornis. Next base: position 11,043,846 of record OZ022523.1, read on the forward strand.
GCCGCGTCAATCATCCTGCAATCGATATTCTCAAAGCGCATAAACAATTTCGAAACTTCAATCGGAAAGCACCACTTCGTATCTCGCTTCTTTTGTATCTCCCACGAATTTGACAAAATTCTTGAAAAAAATCCAAATCAATAGTTTGAAGGAGTAGGCAGGGATTTTATCGTCTCGCGGTAAAATTGAACAAACGTCAATAACACCTGGTATAGCGTGGCAACGGTGCGTTTCATGCAAATTACTTGGAGAACGCACGAAATTGAACGAAATGCGATAACAAAATGGGAACGGCCGGCCGAAATGTAATTCCCAGTTCGAGCGGCTCGAATTAATAATGGCGAGAGCGGCGAGTCGTTCGCGATCGAAATTCAAATTCACCCGCCGCGCGCCCCCGTTCCTTGTTTTCTTTACGACACATTTATAGGTCGGAAATGCAACGAGGACCGCACATACCGAGTCCCCTGCCGTGCGATATTTCCGAATGCGATCTGATTATTCGACACCATGCAAACGGGTAAAATTGCGCGTATAATTAACCGAACGGTAAAACTGCCCGATAATAATAACAATCATTTCCGATAATTTCCATCGTTTCGTGTAATTAAATTATTCGCACGGTCGATGCTTTACAACTTAAACCTGCAATTTTCGTTATCGATTTCTCACGATCGGAGGTTTTTGACGAAATGCAATCAATGTGAAAGTGCAAAAGGCATTTACGTTACTTTATGTCCACCGTCGTTGGTTCTTCTCGTTACTTCTTCTTTTTTCTTTCTTTTACGAGACATAACAACGAGCCGAGTAATGTAAAACCCCAACGAGCACCGATATCCTTGTTATCGTCATAAAGAGCGGAAGGAATAAAAATATAAGCGAGAAATAAAAGGAGAGCCGCTGTGGTCGCCATAAATCTAAAAGTCCCGGACTTTTCGTGCGTGTGCCCGGAGCTTTCGCGGAATGTATGTATATTTCACATCTCGCGGGTGAACTTCCCTCGCATTTCGTGCTTTTTCTCCTTCTCTGTTTCATCCCTTCTCTCTCTATTTTCGTCCTTCTCTCATTCTCTCCCGAGAATGGAGCAGTGGACGACGGCAAAAACAATGCCGCGGTTTCTGGAAGAGAAACTGCAGTTATGGTCTGGAACCGCGGGAATAACGTTTGGTAAATAGAAAAAGAAATAAAAAAAATAATTCTCCTCGGCTTTCGCGCATGACAAATCGCCGCTCGCGAATTTCTTTAACGTCGTTTTTAACTTCTCCGTGTTCAACGCGAAGAAAGGACAGGGACTCCTGCGACTCGACTCTTCTTTTGCGAATTCTACTGAAAGTTTAAAATATAATTGCTCGCCTATTGTAAATACACGGTGTATATTTGATGCATGTTGGTTGAAATTAATGGGAAGTTGTTATTAATACAAGAACGCCAATGCTGATATTTGCATTTTGCAGAATTATGATTATTGCAGGTTACGATTATTACGTTACAAGCATTTTGGAATACATTGCTTCTGCGATATTCTTTATATAACGAATCGAATTGCTTGATGAATCAACGAAAGCTATAGATTTTTTTTTGTACACAGTAAATAGTCAGATTACCAATAAAATTTAGTAATTTTGCTGAAACATTTTTGTAAACTACTTGCATTAATTTAACCCTTAATAGGCTCCCACGACTCCGAGGTAACTCTACATTTGTGCTTCTACTTTTTTAAATCATTTTTTTGAAACTTTTACATGCTTATGAATCACGTTCCATACATTATTTCACATTCTATTTTTTAACATTTAGCATTGTGTTATCGTTTAACTAATTATTCCAGAATTTGTTTTATCCTCGCAGTAAAATATTATGAAATATATCTCCTTTATCGTTATTCTTTTTAAAACCGTTCAAAAACTAGCCTGTGGCTTTTGTAGCACGAAATGAAAGTATGAGGGAGTAAAAAAATCTGGCGCAGAATTTAAACGAAATACAACGTTTTACAGAGCGGGAGAAAAAAATGCAAAACCAGGAACGGATATGCGTTCGAGAATAACAAAAAAGTTGTCCTCTCCGGCGAATGCTGCTGATCGGTATTCTGGAATTTGTATAAATTCGTTTGGATTTAAACAAAACGAAAAAAAAAAAAACACCCGACAATCTCGCGGGTTTCGCGTGTTATTACGAGTAACCGTGTTACGTTGCTTCTGCCTCTGTGTTTCTGGCGATAACGTCAATGACAATGGCGCAATAATGAACCTCACAGCGGCTACCAATTCGTTCGAGTTTGGGGGAGTACGAACTGCCGGAACTACGTCATTCCGGCATAGAAATAAGCACTGACCGTACGTTTAATCCCCCGAATAATGAATTACGTGAGAATAATTTGGAAATACAAGAATGAGCCGCTGATAAAATTTTCACGCCGTCGAAAAACCATCGAAAATGCGCTGTTACTGAAAATCATTCTTACGCCCTCACACTTGTATCGTTGGATACTGATGCGTTCATTTTGTTAGTCTTAAAATACCTTTTTCAATGTGAAAATAAATTAGTGCATCTATGAAGATTGCAAAACATTAACATATTCCGTTATAGTTACGCCAATAATTACAATAGTGCTCCAAGCCATTTAATATTCTTCTTTTCGAAATGTTTAGTTCAATGTTACCAGTTTTTTTTTTAAAGTAATCGCACTAACAGACACTGAGGGATGAGTTTAATCTTTCAGAACTTTGCGCTAGGCATTCTCATTAGTCTGATTAATTTTAATACAGAATCATGATTGGTTTCTAAAACTTTTCTAAAATACAGGAGAAATATCCTTATCTTTTATGCAATTGCGTTATTAACAGGGAATAATACTCTCAGTCTTAATAATGGTTCAGATAACAATGAATGAGATGAAATAATAAAAGTTGTGTGAAAATTCTAAGAACGAACTGCGCAATGTAAATGAAACAAAGTCGGACTAAAAACAGTGTCTTTTACCATAACAAACCATTCTGAAAGATCTGAGAAGGTTTACGTCTTTAATTCAGCGAATTCGAAGGCCCGCGGGTGCACAAAGCTGCAGACCCGTCGAACGCCTCGCCACCCCCGTCCGCACTGCCACCCCCGACGGAGACAAAAGGGGTAGAATCGAAGTACCTGGGCGCAGAATTTATTCCAGCCCCGCCCTGGCTAAGCATCGCCGAGAATGCTAATGAGTCGCCGGTGCCGCGGTGCAGGATTTATCTTGAAAAGTAATGCAATGCCGGTTTTATAAATCGCGAAATGCTCTACCGCGAAAATTGCAGTCGGAATAAGGCTTCTTTTTTTACGATTTACGCTGTAATTTTCGGTCGACGTTGAGTGCGCGGAATTTTTTGATGGAATTAAAGAAGCGACGAGATTTATTAAATCAGATATAGCGCAATAACTTCTTTGTAAAATTGAAATACATTAGTTATGCCGAGTATAAAAATCTTCGATTATTATAAGATTATTTCCAGAGTGATAACAATTTCTATAAATAATGAGGAAATTTAACGTTCGTGGATTTTTAAAGGCTAGTCTTATAGTGGTACTGTTGCGTGGCAATTAAAAGTGTCGTGATATTTTCAGAAGCGATTAACACGAGCTTTGTTATACCGCAGTAATTAATTGTAAATTTGAAAGTGCATTGCGAATGAATTCAATGGAATGAGAATACAGGAACGAATATAAGCCACCTTTGGAAGTCCCTCATCCACGAACTGTAATTATCACGTTCCTGTGATTTTACTCGTTCCATTACAGCTGTCCTGGACAATAGAATATTTTGCCTGGCGAATTCTCCGCGAATTTTGAAAGCGAGAAACTGGGTCACGAGTCTCTAATTCGCCGGAGTATTTTCATTTCTCCCGTATGGCTTTGTTATGCTTGGACAGATATAACGAATAATACATATGTATCAAATTCTACCAATTCACATCAATGTACCTCTGTTTTTAACACTTTTGGTGCCGAACACCTAGATATCGCTGTTGGCTACATTTGCGAAAAATGCCATTGACGGTATGTTTCTTCAGGCACCGAAAATCACACCATGATGGTAGTAGTTCACTAATAATTAAATAAAAATGTAAATTTACCATCGTTACATATAATATTCAATTAGTATTTCTGTCCACATACTGTATTACACGTCTAGTATCTAATTGGTTTAAAATCTGTTAATATAATTCTTTTGGACCCTTAGAATTATTATTTAAAGAGACAACTTTTACAATCTTATTTTCAAACCGTGCCAAATTACAACGCAACTCCGTACTTTACGACAAAGTTATAGTAATATCGTCATATCAGTAACATTTTCAATCGGTACTAAAAGAATTGAAAAAATTCAATAACCGAACGGCGTCTCTGAAATTAAATTCGCGTACTTCGTTAGCGAAACAACGAAATGGGAAAATCCGAGGTGAATGAGTTTCGAATGATCCCTTAAATTCGCGCGAAATCGTAATTCAGCAACTACCTTACCTTCTTTTAGCCTCTTTGCCGCGACGCGAGAAAGAGTACGACAATGCGAACTCGATGAAAACGTGCTTTTGCGCGAACGATTCGGAGGAAGCTCCGTTCTACCTCGTAAATTGCAACAAACACGCTTCTATGATTCCATTCAAGGTCTCCACAACGTAGACGATTACGGTTGTGTCGGTATGATGGCGGAGTTTTGTGAACTTACACCTCGATGCGAGCGAAAAATGGGTTGCACGGGTTATATAGCGTGCGAATAGCACGCCGAAAGCTCTTGCTAGAAAGAATTTACACATTGAACGATCGGGGTTGTTTTTTGTAGCAACGAGCACTCTGTGTATTTCTCTTTGTATTTTTAATAATCGAGCGCAGAATTTCGCGTATTATATTATCCTTGCGTTGATACAATATTCGATTATTTATTTAGGAATAATTAAATATTATTTCAATAATATTATCAGAGTATCACGAAAGACCGACAAAGCAGACGTATAGCGTTAAAATGGGAATTGTTGTGTGGATTGAAATTCCAAATATTGAATGTGTATTTTCAGAGGTATTTTTTAAAGGTCTGAAGCTGAAAGCTTTGATCTGGGATGCCTCCGCAGAATAATGTTTAATGAAAATTTGAGAGATACATTTTTCAAATTTTTCTTCCCGGCACATTTTGCATTACGCGCGAGAGGATTTAAATCAACGTGAATAAATCACAAACTCCTATCTGCCGTAATAAACGTCTCTTTATCTTATTAATAATACAGAATGTAACAGCATTATAAAACAATATTATATTACTGCATGTATCTGAATTATTGAAATTTCTCACCTTTTCATTATACAATTTATAACTCGTCTATTTTTAACCGAAACAAGATGAATAGATTTAACAGGATTTTTTCAAAATATGTATCAAAGGAAAACATATATTCTGGGCATCGATTAGCATTGTTCGTCGTTCGCCGGCCGTGTTTACGTTTAGGAGCCGGAAAATCCAGCGTTCGTTTTCAGAGACAGGCACGAAACACCGACTGGCAGGGTGAGATAGGAGCAACAAGAAGGATAGAACAAGGGGGCTAGGGGTAGAAAAAGGAGGGAAGAGGCGTCTCTGCGAGTATCACGAGGGTAACAACGTCAATGGAGGGGATGAAAGCCAGCCGAGCTGTTACCTTCCGGTTCGGAATGGGGACCGAGAGAGCTAGGTCAGGGCAAAACAACGTTAAATCCGCGCTACCAACCCCCAGGCGCAATTTCCGCTTACCAGTTTCCCCCCTTCTCCTTCGCCTTTTCCTCCTCCCTTCGCTCCTACCCTTTCTATTTCTCTTTCACCCCCTACTTCTCTTTTTCCCTCTCGACAACGCCGGTGCTCCAGGACTTCTTTGAAGTATCTATCTTTGCTTCGTGAACTAACACGAGTTAAACGATATCGAGATGCGTGGGTGGGGGTGTCATTGATTTTCTACAACACCTCCGATTCGCATCGGAAGAGGTGCGTTTTTGCGAGATGGCAAATACGCGGGATAATGATTCAAAGAGAGACGGTGGGTACACAGGTTTTCCCCGGGGGTGAATATTGTCAGCGAGTTTCCCGGGGCTGAATAATATTCCTGCGATCAGATATTCAAATTCGAGAGTTCAATCGGGTCCGCGGTTGGTCTGTTATTATAATAATGCGAATATTCTTGAGCGCGTAATAACTTTGTCTTCCATCGGCCACGTTCAGTTAGACGCTGGGCATAATTTTTATCCCCGCAAAGGAATTGGAGTTTTATACGGCGGGGAATGTCGGCGGGCAGATTTGCAAGTAACCCAGTTACCCTCGACTTCACCATAAGCGTTATTCACGTCCGCGAATAAAATGAGGGACTTCCGTTGTATTTTATAACCCGCCATATTTCCCGCGGAACTTCTTCCCTCCCCTTTGAATTTGAAATTCCGACTTCGGGCGAAGTATTATACGTTTCCTTTTTCTACCGCGTTGGACAGCTTGACACACTCGGGGGCGGTGGTTGATATCTGGGTCAAAAGAGCACAAAGCGCCACTGACGAAACTTTTTGCTTATCGAACCCATAGCTCGTTTCATTTCCCAATGGTGATACCACCCTCTATTTTTCTCTTTCTCTCCTCGCTCGTCTCGAGTTTCACAATTCGATCTTTCCCTCTCGCGTTTGCCTGATCCGCCGTTAACTCTACTTGTTTCGCTGTCCATTCCTCTCTTTGCCTCTCTTGCACAGTAGCTTGCAAGCTCTTTCCTCTCTCTCTCTCTTTCATTCGACAACTTTCTCCTTCTCTCTTAAACTACCCCGTATTATTGATTTCCTGGTATTCATGAAATTGGTCGCTGGTACACGCTGATCACGGGAAGCGCATATACCCGGGCAAATTGTCAAATAGGGATCGATGGTAACTAAGCAAACGAGTTGCCAATTATCGAACGGGATCCCTGTCGATCCTTTGTATTCCTCTGAGAATTTATTAAACCGAGAAACATAAAACGGCGAATGACGTAAAATAAAATGACTCGCAAAGAGACATTCTTCTAAGTTTCAATTTCTATTCACAAATAGGATATAAATTAACCCCATAACAATCTACTGCTTTACCATCATTCAATATTCAATTACAAAATACCTCCCAACATGAACTTTTACTTTCAAAAAATACTGATTTATATTACAATTATTGCGAACGAATATCTAACGTTAATTGCAGTTAATAAAAGTACGTTAAAGGTTTGTACAAATAAAACGAACAATCTTCTGACAAACCGAGCGAAACGGAAGCAAACGCGTGGAACGTTTGCGCATCCCCGTTCCCGGAACAAGGAGCTTGTCTGGTACCGATCCCGATCGTGGCACCTGCTCCGTTCCCTTTGCAACAATTGCTGACGCAGATCGGTAATTGAGACCATCGGTATAATTGCATTTACTACGCTGCCACGGCGTCGAGCACGTAGAGAGCGTTCTCCGTTCTGGAATACCAATGAACGTGTTCTCCGTTGGCAAAGGGATGCACGCGACAGGATGAGTGGATGTAAGTAAGGAAAACGGGCTTTGAACGTATTGCACGACGCAGCGTTTTTACCATCTCATAAATTGGCATTAGAGAAATCCCCTTTCGTGCGGAATAAAATTACTTCATTTTTGAATATCTAGAAATGAAATTCGAGTATTACCGTAAAGTCGTGTTATCACTAGTTTCGATAATTTCATTGATATTAAAGACTATTATTCTGTATCTGTATCGACGTGCCGGTGATTATACAAAGTATTCATTGTAATCCGATTTTTGAGTCTGATCTTTTGTTATTTGTCGAGAAATTTCAACAGTTTTTATCCTGATTTGTTCCTCGACACGATCTGGTATATGTTAATTACTTTCGACGGTACAGGCTCGTATAGTCGTCTCATGGTAGAAATGATACGATATATAGCTGTATAATTTATATGTAACATTTTAGTAATGTAAAATAGAAACTCACGTTTCACTGTAATTACGAGAGAGGGAAGAAAATATTTCTGCATCGGTGTATTTTCTAAATCAAAAATGCATCTCTCGCACCGCGGCTGACACAGCCGAGGATCGATAGGGGCTGCGTGTGTTACTTGTAGACCAATTAAAATTCTTTTCGCGCCCGTCTTTTTTGCACTTTTTCCAATAAACTTCGCTAATTATTTCCGCCGACGGGCTGCGCTCGTTTGTACGCTCTTTCGGGTTTTGTTCGACCAGTTCTTGCCGCGACACATCACGACGAGTAATGGAGGCAAACGCGTCGGCGTGCTTAACGAGACCGAGCGAGATTCATGGCCGAGAGATAGAACGCGAAAGAGCTTCCTGCTTCTACTGCCATTTTTCTAGATTTTTAACGTTGCTCGAGCTCCTCTTCTTCTTGCATCTTCTGCTTGGCATTTCTTTTCAGAATAACGCCAGACATTTCGCGATTCCTTCGCCCCGGAAATTCTTTGAGACTGAGATGATTTTTAATTAGTTCTGCCTTGGAATAGGAAAAAATCTGCACTTTGTACATTGTGCATAATATATCGCTTATCATTGGGGAATTTTCTGCAAATATTTTAAAAGGAAGAAATATTGCGAAATTGTTCCTCCTAGCATGGATAAACGAAAAGGTAACAATAAAATGTGTAAAACTGCACGGAAAAATACCGGGCTGATTCTTCTCTACTTCATGCTGATTTCTGGAGCTTGACGACTGTCGCTCAACTGTTCCGACTCTTTTTAATCACACCCTAAACATCCTTTGTTCATTCTCCGCACACGCATTCTTTCCCTGTTTTCCCATACAATCCGCAATTGTCGCCAAAAACGTCATACCTCCGTGACATATGGCACTCTCATCGCACGTAATCTTCAGAATCCAAAAAAAAAACGTCACCACACGAAATTAATACTCTGATCGAGATAAATAACGAAATAAATCGATTGTATATTTCAAGAGAAAATACTTAAACAATACAATATGTAGATGTGGTATAAACAGAGTTTAACCCCTTGCTGTACCATTTCTTTTGTGACTGAATCCGCGATAACACAGAATTAATTGTTAAAATAACAATCTATCCCTGATTTCTAATGTAACGTGTAACTTAACGCAATGTTAATAGCACAGAAATAATTTGATCCCATCGTAACCGACAGATAGTTTTAATTTAATAGTTCTTGGAAAACTTCGAAATTTCCTATTCCATTTGTCACGTCACGAGTGTCACTCGTTATTGTACGGCAAAGGGTTAAGAGAAAGTAAAAATATATTCGGTAGAATAAAATGAAAATTCATGAATATAAAAATAAATGAAAAGTTCATAATAATAGTCTATATATTGAAAGATTTAATTTTCATCTGCTTAAAAAAAATCACCCTTAAGTCCCTAGGTTCTTTTCTGACCAGTGGTCCATTTCCTATTAAAAGAGCAACGTTCCTTTTTATTTTCCTTTATAATAACTTCATTGAGAATAATATGTATTCACTGCGTACAATTTGTCTCGAATTAAATCCCCATTTGGGTAAAAAGCACTTCAGGGACGGCTGAAGGTTGAAAAGCTAAATTAACGTAATTATCTGCTTGAGGTATCGATTACAGAGACGTGTCAAAGGAAATGGATTTCCATAGAGAAACGGTTACACTGACCAATAGTAGTTCCAGGTGACTAGAACCTGCATGTCTCGAAATGAAGTACTTGGGAGTCACATGAACAGTCTGGTGCTCAATGTGAATCGCACGTAGTCTCTCGATATCAGTAGGCGCAATCAATTACGCCGAAGTTGAACCGGAAATCGTACAACTCATCGGAACACGTTCCGTTCCATTAGTATCCGTTCGCTATCAATTACACCAGCATCGATCTATCTAGAAGCTTCGTTAAATAATTCGATAATTACCGTATCCTTTCTATCCGCGGTAACGTCCGAACTTCGGATTTGTTCTTTATGAAAGAAAATTCGATTTGTCATATCCCCCGTGTCACGCGGAACTGCAAATTGCTTTTGCCTCAATGCTGTTACGAAACTTCCCGTATTTATTTGTTTCGCCGTACAGACGGAAATCCCGATCGCATAGAAATCCCTTTCTTTCGAGTAACTTCCCTCCGGGGCGAGTAGCCAAAACTTCATCACGGCAACTTAGGTAAGCACCACGGCATGGACGGTTAATGAGATTCGCAAGAAGTTAGAGGGGGGAGGGAGTAAAAAGTAGCGATGTTAGCAAACTCGGTTTACCGAGGTTGTATTAAGAGCAGACCTCAAGTAGAAAGGCCCCGTGTTGCTGGTTAGCCGAATCGGGGTTTCTTCTTTCCGTTTCGAGTGGAGCACATTAGAGATACTCCAACAACATCAACAGTTATCATCTAAAGTGTGCATCGCCTTGGGAAAGAAGTTCTGCGCTTTTAATCCTTCTCTACTAATTACTGACGAAATTACTTTTTCTTTGGAAGTTTGTAACACACTTAACATAAGTATACGGCTGTTTCGATTAGTTTGTTGGAAAGAAAAAAGAATGCTGTTGTTAATGTTACCCTTTGAAAATTCCGAAGAAAGAAATACGAGGTTTGAAGGTGATAATCATTTTCAAGGTATTATCAATCGAGTTGCAAGTTTTTTTTTCAATTCGTAGAGAGGACAATAATGAATGGCGATATGGAGAATTATTAATGGTGACGTTTGTTAAAATTACAATTCTAATCGTCGCGGTGACGAATGCATTGATATTTGCCATTAATTGCACGACAGAGACCTCAGACGTTCGAATTTCCGACGCAGCACTTCTGTTCTATTTCCGTGGAAGATGAAGTGCCTTGTCACATACGGAATAACAGTCACATCGTCGAGATGCCGAGTGTTTGATTTAACACAGTAGTTATTTGACAAATACGAGAAAGATGGCACTTGCCCAGCTTAAACTACGGAATTGTATTATATGAATATGGAACAATTGTGTTTCACCAATTTCTTGATCGTTATAGTAATTCTTGAAGAAGGATATTAAAACATTCATCAATCTGAGAACTTTAAAGAATTGATATAAAATTATAATCAATTTCATGCTACTGATTTTTCAATTTTATAATATTTTCATACAGTGTGTAAAAGTATAACCAAATTTTTAAAATTATGAAAATTCTACGTAATGGATAAAATTTTTTGATAATTTTCTCCTAACAAATTTCAAAATAGTATCCGAATTTTATAATTTTTCGCGGAAATGGAAACGCGTCCTCTCGGCATGAAGCGCGGGAAAGTTCATACATCACTTTTTCAATTTTCAAAAAACGGAATAGAATACCAATTCCATGGGCGGGCTCATCGACGGTTGCTTCGTATTTATGAAAATTTCGGGGTCCGCGGATTTATTGCTGGCCGATAATTTATGCTCGAATAAATCGACATCGACGATCTGGCGCGATTAATATCGCGAGACGAGATGGCCGTCGAGGCGGCCGATGTAAACGTTTTCGCAAACGTGGTAGCGAATTTCATTTGCAATAGAATCGAACCTTTCACGACTGTCATTGTAATGCAACTGCTCGAAAGACGATAACGATCTTCCCGATTAAACTTTCTCACTTGGTTTCTTTACTTCGAATCCTCCGCCTTAGCGTATAATTAATGATGCAAATAACAGTGGCTTTAATTAATCTCCGTGAAAATTGCTACACTATATATCGAACAATTCTAACCTAATTTTTTCAATTATGTTATAGATTGTAATTTAAATAATTTGCCATTATAGTACTTGTTCATATCTTTTTTTAAATTTGAACGATATAGTCTAGCTAACAGGTAGTTTTTCTTTGTTTTTCGAAGGAGAAAGGACTTGCAGAAATTCCAACTTTAAAGGAAAATGAACAAATTTTTTACTAGCTGATGATACAGTGCCTTTAATATCTCTCCAAACGAAACAGACTTTTTCTAAAATGGATATAAATTCTCACGAAACGTTACATAACAGTTTCATCTTGCCTGTATAATTGTGAACGACATAAACCCTGGTGCTTTCTCCTGGCTCTTCGTGTTTCCATTTCAAGCGATCGTTAGTCGTTCCGAATACATAACTGAAACACGCACGCTCAGTTCTCTGAAAAGTGTGGCGCTTAAAGTGGAATACCACCATGCGCGAAATGTTTCCCCTTGTTACGGCAGAAACAATTATAATTTGTAATCGAGCCCCATGTTTCTCGCATTTCTAGTCGTCTTGGGAGACACGCGAACGTGTCATTTTCTACTCCGCTTGAACGCTTTGGACTTGGGACCCGCAAGTAAGCAATCAATTCCTTTTTACCTTTTGAACATCGCAAAAAATTCAACAAGAGGCTCGTGATATTTTCAGCTCAATTTCATATGTATCAATGGCTCATCCTAATTAATAGATTAATTTAGTATCGATCTGGAAAGTTTCTTTTGTTTTAACTACTTTTTGATATCTTTTGTTACTTACGACTTATAAACACGTATATAGAAACGGTGGTTCGGCCAAAGGGGTTGATATTTACCTCAAAGTTGAAAACGGGCACAAAGAAATTACAGCTATCTTTTTAGATAAGTCTAATAAACATTTATGCAAAGTTTCATAAAAATCGGATTGTATCAGTTCCCGAGCTTCCCTTGTCAGAAGAATTCCCATTGAATTTAATAGCGCCGGTCATTAGTGACCGCCATCACGTTTGAAGTGTAAAAGGAATCCTAAAATATTCCGCTGAAAATCGCTAAAATTTCTCACTCCTTGCTGTTTCTACTTACGGAAATCGTTATTTGTTGATTGGAAAAGGTAACGAAGATTTTCCGTCGTATAATCGATTCTTATCGAGTAGCGCTTAAAACGGAAGACGGGCGCAAAAAAAGGAACGGGGGAAAAACTGGCCAAGCGCGCGATCCACCCCCGCTTTCTCCGCGGATTCAATTTATTTGTTTGCCCCGACGTCTCGTTATCGGCCATCGTGTTCCGGTGCAACTCGCTACCGTGTTCCTTCGACGGTAAATATTATTATTCCCCGATGAAACTTGATTATTATTAATGCCACCCCCGTTAGTCTTGCCCCCGACAAACGATCTACCAGGGGAGACACGAGGGAAAATAATTTATCGCTCTTCGTTTTTTGATCCACGATAATTTAATCCGTCCTCCCTTTAACGAAGAACTTTCAATATTGTAATTCGGTTTGTCGCTAAAATCATCTCAAATTTTCGGACGAGCACTCGCACGATTTTCTTATGTTTCTCAACAATGTTACTCGTTAACCCCTTGCCTTACGATGTCTATTTTGACAGCGTGCGTAATACACCAGAATTAATTCCAGAAATAAAAATTTCTCTCTGATCTGTAACATTTGGCACAACTGACTGCAATATTAATATTAAAGAAATAATTTTACCGTCTCGTGATCGACTGATATTTTCAATTTAATAGTTATTGGAAACTTCAAAATTTCGTATTCCATTTATCGCCTCACGTGTGTCACACGTTATTGTAAGCTAAGTTAAAAAAATATATTTTTTTGTAATTTATAATTGCTCTTAGATATCATTAAAAAAAGCACACCTTGCCCCGAAACAATTAAATAAACCCATTGAAACAATCGTCCGCGGCCGTTTAGGCGTCCGTTTGATTCCACGTCCCTTCGATCCCACTCTCATCATCGGCTCTTAATTGGGTCTTCGTAATTACCGCTGAAGGGGGCTTCCGCCGCCCTCTCATCTCCTCTGTCTTGTTAGTGCACATCGGTAAACGGTGTCGCCTTGCGACGATTAACGAGACAATGCCGTGCACCCTCGGGCCACGTCTTGATCTGCATCTTCCCTTTATCTCTACAACGTATCTATGGTTGCTCGTCTATCTACCTGTACCTGTATATTATACATGTCTGTACCTCTAATAGTCCAATCAGTTCCTCTCGAGATATCCTTTGCCGATTCCCTGCTCAATCGATCATCGATACGATGTCCTCGAACTGAAATGCTATACGAGTCCGCGGATTAAAGTCGTTCTTTTATATTCGGATTGCTATAAATATACCGCGGTAGTAATTTTTATATTTTCTAAGTTTAGCATTATATTACAGAATTAACGAATTATATTTTTGGAGGAGAAGATTCGTTGGTTGCTTTTTTTTACATTTATGATGTGTACTTGGTAGAGTTTGCGCATCCGAATGCAATATTGGTGGATATTTTATATTACTTTTATTAGAGATTTTAAGAACAGGCGGAACGTATTGACAGATTAGAAAGAAACAAACAAATATAGGCGAGAGTGTTGCAAGTCAAAGTTTACATTTTATTCTTTGTCTCGCAGTAGTGAATGATGCAAAAATTACAGGGGGTTTATAATTCAAAGATATTTTTTGCATATAACAGTTTTAGAAAAGTCAGAACTGTGTATCTTTATACTGGAAATTAATTGATTGGATAGAATTAGTTCTAAATTGGTAATAAGTAAGGGACGAGAGGCAAATGTGTGGAATGGTCGCATTCTTAATTTTTCAAAGAACCGTAAAACGCCAACTTTCTAGAATCTATAAGTTCAGCTGAAAAATTATGAAATTCTAAATCAAGAATATTTAATAATTGTCCAGATCGACGACACGATGACTCATTGTTTCGCTTTTGGTGTCCCAAGGACATCTGACGTTGGTGAGGCCACTCAAAGCAGATACCGTTTTACTGTCTATTACTTATCGTTAGTGGTAGTGCCACAATTTACTCAAGCACGGCCACGATACCGGTGCTTTCCACTCTCCTTCACCCCTTTTCCAACCCTTTCCCGTCGTAACTAGACCAGTTCACCAATATGAGACACAATAACGATGTAACGACATCGCCAAGGGTTCCGAGTATACCAATAATTCGCCATTCTAAGCTACTCAGGATCATCGACACTTCACTCTATCACGATCATTCTTTTTAACTAACTTCCTTAGAAAAATAACTTGCAAATAAAATATCTGCGAATTTACAGAAGTGCATTTCATTTCACAGTTCACTAAACCAAATTTCCATTTATAATTTCCGTCAAGCTCTGTCAGGAATATATTCTTATTTTGTTGATGTATTCATTTAATATTCAATTCGATTAGAATTTTCGATAAAAGTGAACAGCGTCAGAGATTAATTCGATTTGTAGTTTTTACGGATTCGACAAAGCGTAGTGATCGGATTATCGCGGATCGATCGGTACTTACGGTAATTTCAAGCAGGAACTTGGAACTGCAATTGGCAGCTCGAGTACGAAGACTCTAACTTCTTTCGAGAAATACGGGAAATGCAGTTAACTCTCTCGAGAAACGCAAGCACGAGCTAACTGAATTAAATCCCCTCCCTTCGGCGCTTCCTTCCGGTTACGTTTTTCGTGCCGCGATGTATCTTTTATGAGACGGATGCGAAATTTCGGGTCAAATGGTATCACTGGAGAGAAGAATTTTTTAACATTTTTTAAAAAATATTACCTACTTTTCTCCTCCACCATTTCCTTTGAATTTTCATGTTCCAATTTAACCCAGAAGGTGATAATATTTGATAACATTAAAATACTATTCAAATACCCAATTAACCCCTTAGTCCACAATAACGTGCGACTCTCGCGATGCGGTAAATGGAATAGGAAATTTTTGAAATTTCCAAAAACTATTATATTGAAAATATCAGTCGGTCACGAAACGACGAAATTATTTCTATACTATTTTATTGAGTTGAGCTATACGAAATATCAGAAATCCGAGAGAAATTCTGATTATAGGAATTAATTCTGAGTTATTGTGGACACAGTCAAAATAGAAATCGTAAGGCAATCGGTTGAAGTATTATTAAACATTTAATATCAATACTTTCTTTCATTTTCAACTCTTCGGGACTTCGATAAAACGAAACGATTGTAACGTAAAGTTTTGCAAAGTAAGCTTTATTCTTACGTCTACAGAACAGCTCATTAAATCGCCATTCCGTTATCTCCGGTGCTTCCCGCCGAAAAACAGTGCCAAAATCACCGCGATAAAAAGAATTCCCATTCGACGTATCGCGATATCATCTCGCGACAATGCGAACGACAGTACTTTAATTACACTTCCCCGAGAATAACCGCTGTAAACCGTGATGATTCTCGAGCTCCTTTATATTTGCTTGTAGGAACGATTTTATTAGCCCCTCACTTTTCTTTATCACACATTTCAGCAGGAGTCTGTCGCACATTTCTACCGATAATGCCGAACAGAACGCACATGCGAGACGTCGATATCATCGTTCGTGCGAGGAAAACCGAGAACAATTAAAACGTTCACGGTAATCGCGCTTAAGTTCCTTCGGAATTAACGAGGCGTCTCCCTATCCGACGTATAAATAGTTGGCTGCAAAACTGTCATAAAATAAAACGTATTTTAAAGGCGTAGCTATTAATATGCCCCCGTGGTTCGATAGAACGCGTATAAACCCTCCGGTGAGAAGCTGTCCCATAAATTTCACGTAAACCTCGAAGACAGGAAACACCACCCCTTGCAAATCGGGAGGCTGAGGGGAAAAAGTAAATTCTACCCAAAACCAGTCAGAATGACGTATCTTCATCTCATCGTCGATGTGTTAATGATTTTTACGGCGATTGTTACGATCCTATGGTGATAATCTTTCGAATCGTTGGAGCTGAAATTATTTGACGCCCACTGAGAGCCAAGAGAATCAAGAGAACCGTCGTCGTAAACCAACGACTTGGTAAGAATGCCCGGGCAATTCTGCGCAAGACTAATTAAGAAAGCTACCGGAGTTGTTCCTTGTCCTCTCTTTCTCTGTCTCGCTGTGCAGGTTCGACGAGAGTTTCTTGAAAGACGGAACCGAGTTTCGTGGCTTTTCCGGGTTAGGAACGGGAGAAAACTAGTCGTAATGAGCGACACGAAGGTCGCGGTGGGTAGTAACGTTGTTGCTAATTACAAATTTGCGATGCACCGCCGAGTTCGGGATCTTCATTAAGGGAAAGGATGCCGGTTCTCCAAGGGCAATTTCTTTTTTTGATGGAAAAGCATTTATACGAGTGGGAGGGTAGATTATACTCGTTCACGGTGAAGATCGAAGGGGATTTTGGGTTGCCCCGATGAAAATAATGTCTCAAGGGATTACGTAAGTGTTTGCAATTTCTTTTGTTAATGAAAAAAGAAGTGTGCATATCAGAAATTATATTCGACCAGTACCTAATAATAGTCTTAATGAGGTATATTAAGATGGAATTTTATCCAAATCGGTCCAATTGTCTTTCAGGCATTCCTGACACCGATTTTCAAAGCTTCATTCCCGGAAGAGCGCACTTAAAAACGGTACGGCTATTTGCCTCACTCCAATAACTTTGCAAATTTCAAAATAAAACTTTTGAAAAATATCCTAAAAAGATCTTACCAACATAATATACCATTTTTTCACTCTATCAAAAGTATGTAATTCCTTAAGCTTGAAAGTGTGGCCTTCTACCCTTCCTTAAAAATTAACACCACGCCGATTTTAGAACGGGGATATCGATATAATTCCGGCATAATTGAAATTTTTTTAGCAGTAAATAGTTAAACAATTTGTATTAAAACATTCGGAATGTGCGTGCAATAAATCAACCAATAGAATCCCTTCTCTATCTTCATTATCCCTAAAAGCATTCCAACGCATACACACGTATACTCTATGCAATATCTCTTACATTCATGAGATGTTGCTACTAACTAAATTGCCTTTCAGCTCCGTGCGCAAGCTGAGATGCAAACGGAACATCTATTTCTAATACCGGCGAAACCGCAAATACCTTCCGCTGCTGTTAGTACGCCAGGGACTGTTAACGAACGAATAAAATCCACCCGCGGTTTATTTTGCAATAATATTACCCGTTTCATTTAATGCTCTGGAATTTTACGGATCCTCCGAAAAGGCAAGATATTCTTTTTTTACCATGGCTCTTACCAACGGAATCAATTCCGTTAACGTGTCGGTTCAGCCTAACTTTGTGATTTCCCCATTGGTATGTGTAGTGGAATACAAAGCCGCATCAAACAGGAGTGTTGACAACCCTCATGAATTAGGCCTACAATTACGTCCTCTTTGGCGGCATCACGATGTTGTACTTACCCTCAGAGAAACCCTCTGGTATTACGACAAAGCGAATTGACCGTTAATTGAAAGTTGGAAAAGGTGTTAGTGATTAAATTATAAGAAAATTGCAGAATTACTCTGTGACTTCGTGCACGAAACCACTAATCCAAATTAGTATCTACAATTAACTAAAGTAACGTTAATGACATCCTTCACAGGTTCAAAAATCAAAGACAAAGAGCCATCTAAACGACTTCGTTCTTTTCCCCCGACACCAAAAAACTATCTAATCAAGATAAGCTCTCCAAATTCACCGAAGCACAATCGACCTCAAGATACAAAGGGTTTTCTTTCCGAAATTCTTTCGCCTCCGTCACATCCAGGAATTCTCTACCGTCACTTTGAACATGAAACCATCCAATCGACATTACTTCCTTGAACTCACCGAAACACAATCGACACAAAGCCCCTTTTTTTTAAACACTCCTCCCCATACGAAGGCCGTGACCAACCCCTTGGATTCTCTTCCCCCTTTGACGTCACGACACGTTCCCGGGGGTTTCCTGCAGCAAGACGAAACACCGGATCGGAGAGCAAGCAAAGGATTAGAGGGACAAGGACGAACTTAGAAAGTCGGGCGCGGTGGGAGAAAGACGCGCGGAGCAACAGTAGTAGAGCGGGAACGCGAAAGTAGGGGTAGTTTAGCTCGAACGGCCCGGGCATGCAACCCCACACCCTCTCGCGTATATATGCGATGCCTTTTCAACGGTATGCTGGGATTTGCGCCGCCGTTGCCTGGCGACCGCGCAATGACGTCACCGACTGACGTCACTGGTGCACCCCACTGTTATCACCGACCAATCGTTGAGCTGCACCACTGCCGATATAAAAGGGGCTGTTGCTGTTGCTTCGCGCGCAATTCGCGCTTCGATACGACGGTCAGAGGGACTCTTTCTTTTACGAGGCAACTCTCCTTCTTTTTTGAAGTCCCTCTATTTCTCATGGATGATGGTAATGAGATCATCTCAAGAATTTTATAGGTGACGTTCGAGACTCGAATGGCAGGTGATTCGACTTTCGATGTTTTAGAATAATGGAGGGACACTGATGCTTTCAGATGATTCGATTTCAGTCGTGTAGATTCCGAGACGAGGATGTGAGTTTGAAGGATTGACGGAGCGAGAATGCATTCAGGTTTTAATTCCGATACTTTGTAGGTCATTATGGAGAATTAGAGGGTATAATCGCTCAGATTTAACGTGGATCTCGTTCATGAAATCTCGTGGCGATCGTAACATCTGTTGAATGCACGTTTCTTGCTCTTATCATTCACGAATAATTGGTGCAAATTTATTCACGCTTGGCGGACATTCTGTAGGAATTAAATACATCGGGTGTCTTAATCTAGATTTCACCGTAATGGATTCCCGTCGGGATGAAGTGTCCCGTGGTTTTCATCCGGTCTTCTTTCCGCTTCGTAATTATGCTTAAAGAGGGATGATATCTCGAGTTGTCGGAAGGAGTAAAACGTGTATTCTCGGACGCGTCCGATGATACTTTTAAGATGTAAATAGAGCGACGTAGGCTGGCTCTTTCACGTTCGAGCCGATGTTCCTTTTATGGGGCGCATTAAAATGTATACGGCACTCGTGTGAATCCGTCGTATCAGCGCTATTGGAATACCCACATACATAAACGGCGGATAGGTACTCGTGTATTTTTAAACGCACTTCATTCTATGAGAGAGGCAAATTGAATATTGCAGAGACAACGTATGACCTCTGACCTTTGTGCAAGGGCGACAACGCTCATGCGCTTCCCGGATTGAAAATTACCGGGGTAATGTGTGTGCTAAGCGAGCAACATCGATCATAAAATATTCGATTTCTGCCACCTACACTGTCTCTCTTACAAGAGAGGGATTCATTTAAGCTGCACTAACAATAAGGGTTGTAAATTTAGTTTTCAGGGTGAAACAAAGTGTCAGCCTTACTCGCTATTTTTGCAAATGTATATTCACTTGTTTCGGTATTATATGAAATGCTTCTCATATTTAATTCAGTTTTTTTTAGTGTTAGTATATTCTCAAATTTTCCAATTTTCCAGTTTTTCGATTTATAGAGATACCTTCTTAACTGTTCCAATATACGAAACATTCTCCTAGAAATTTGCAATTCCACTCTGTGGATTCCCAAACGAGCGATTGAAATTTTCAAAAATCACGAACCCCTTCCATCACCACCGGCAAAACCACCCTCACCGAAGCGTCGATAGATCAAGTCATTCAAGAGATCGACTCACTTTGGGGGAGGCGTTTACGAGGCATTCCGTACGAGCGAGCATCGCGGTTAATCCCGCTTTGTGGCGTTGCCTGTTACGAGGTTCCGACCCTCTCCGACGTATTTCAACCCCTTCGTTGACCCCTTTCACAGTCACGGTGTTGGCACACATATATCCGGCCGTACACGTGAACATATAGAATATATATATATGGTGTCACAGCAATTCCCAATCTAGGTTATTGCTGTTGCAATCGGCGCGACTACTGCGGCTTGCCAATTATCGGCCCTCTCGCTCTTTTCCTCTCTTTCGCGCCTCGTCCGCGTGCTCCCGAGTTCACCGAGCTTTTCTCGTCGCTGTGCCGTTTTGAAAACGAGCCACCAAGTTGCCGGGCTCAAGCTCGATTTCCCTATCGCGGGCACACCGATGGCCACGTAGAGAACGAAACCACGAACCGGGACACCGGTTGCAATTACGCCGACCTCGTCGTATTAGTTAACGCAATTTCGTTCGCGCTCGAGACACCGTAACGCGGTGCCTTTTGCGAACGGGCAAACTTTTTTTTTTAGGAGATGGAAACAATAGAAATTTAAATTGGAGGAATCGCGGAAGAGTGTTCCGGTAACGAATTTAATTTGTGGAATTGATTGTTTGGTGGTGACGATTGCGAGCTGTTCGATAAAAGAATTTTCAGTGACAATTGCTTAGTCCTTGTTGTTGTGTTACAGTATTGTTACTTTGAAACTTGTGATACTTGGAAAATTAATTTTTATGATAAATTTCAAGGGAGAGATATAACTGTGCAGAAGTATGTCAATATTTAAGGGCTACATTTTTTTGCAATTTGTTGACTTCAGCTATTATGGTCATTTTACGTAGGACTTTCTTATTTTAACCCTTAAATGCATGATTTTTTTCCGTTTCTGAATTAAATTCTTTAGGTTCAGATATAAACCCAGGAAATGAGAAAGTATGATACAAAAAATTAAAATCAACAAAATTTCCTTTGCTTTCCATATTTTTCATAGTTGCAAAAATGCAATTATGAATCTTTATGTATTATTCTTGAGGTTGAGCATTTTACATGTGGAAAAATAAGCATGTTGCAAATTTGCAACACTATGCATGTAAGGGTTAACACTAGAACTACCGGTGTTATATCTATTATATTTAAATATACGAAATAAGCACTTTGAAAAAAGAGGAATGAACAGGTGGAAAAGATGATTAATTCGGTATTTTATGTTTTATAATATGGTCATAGAATATCTACACTACGGCTCTTCTATAAAATTAGGAAATATTTATAAAAAACGCGAAACCAGTCGTTTCGACTGCCTTGGTAGCTCTAGTGTTAATGTGTTCTGAACTACCAAGGCTGTAATTTAACACTAGAAGTACCAAGCCAGTCAAAATGACTGGATCCCAATCTTTTCCAATAATTTTTCAAATTTCTGGGATGGGCATAGAGTATATTTTCTACGTCCATCTCATAAAACGCAAATCACCGAATCGATCAGTTTCCCCATCTTTTGATTCCTCTTTTCTCAAAGTACTTATTCAATATATTGAAATACAGTAGATTTAACGCCGATAAATCTAGTATTAAATATCGCATAGGAAAAATTTCCCACAGATTACCGTAGATTTCAACTGTGATCTATTAATTAGTGGTCCAACCCTTTAACTCCATACCTTTGGAAGTTTCAACTAATTTATCAGCTAAATATCAACGCGCAGAAGAACTGTTAGTAAATTATAATACAAATCCGGCATCGAGAAAGTCTCGTGCGAATTGACTTAACGAGATGCATCGCTCCATTCCCGTATCAATAAACCTCATTAAACCGCATATAATTTATAACGATGCATAACATCATCCACATAGCGAGCGTTGAGCGTAAACGCGCCTCGTTTAGATCTAGTTGCCCTCGTCTCTATATTCCAACTTAAATCCAGTTTCCGCGAGAGGAAAGAGACGAGAACGACAAGTATCCCCCATCCCTGTGTTTAAGTTGCACAGTACTTCCCGTAGGATCGTGTAATTGGATCCACGAGCGCCTTACCTGGCGGGACACCTGCCGGCATTAATCTCTAGGATCCTAGGACTAGAAGGATCGCGCTAAACGAGCAGGAGAATAATAACCTTAAGAGCTTATAACTACTTCAATCTAATTACAGATATTTTTCACCGGCAACGTAAATATCCTCCAACTGCGAATTCACTTTACCCGGACGCGGTAAAAATTGTCTGGATAAAAAATAATATATCATCTTTTATAAGGAAAAATTACAGAAAATTGTGCGATGTTTTAATATGCGTTCCAAAAGTGGGTGGTGATTTTTTTGATACTTGAATGTATCATTTTGAATTAATTGGATTGGGTGTTGATAATTCTTGGGGGATGTTTTTTTGTTTGATTTAAGCTTGTGTTTAATTGAGGTCTAATTGGATCTTTACACTCGAAATAATCCTTAGGGATACTGTGAAAATTGCACGTTGTATTCAAGGATGCAGAGATTGATGGTGATAATCAAAGCAATGGTCGTAGGGTCGGCCTTTATTTTTGAAACACCCTGTGCATCGACGGAATTACGTGATAAACACGCCCGCATAAACGCGGAATAAATCATTTTCTCTTTCTGCCCCGACAGACGTGCCTACTGCAAATGCATAGCATAATAGCGACTGAGCTCCCATCAGAATTTCGGATCTAATTTACATATTCTAGACGTTGGATAAGAGAAGAGACGCGAACGATGCAGTTTCTAGGTCTTCGAAGAAACGTTGATATCGAGATATTTGATTCCCGTTTAATCAAACTTCATTTCCGCAAATGAGCTTCCCACTTTGAAACGAAGGGAAGAAGTTTAATAAATTAAACACTAAACTTCTACATCTATTTAATACTGCAAATGTAAAGCCATATCTCCTGCAAAACATTCGATGATTAAGTTATTGGAATGTTAATTCATTTTTTGTTTAATTAGAAGAGCAATTCTATAATTTTCCTGAAATTAAAATTTTACTGTATTACATTTACTTGTATCTATGTAATCGTCGTGAATTGACCATAAAGTAACCTTATAAATGGTATATAATTGACATTTACAAAATATACACATTTACAGAACATAAAATATGCATCAAAATAACTGTTGAATATTTCCACCTGTAATTCGTATTTACTCTTGGCAAATATTCTCAAAATTTTAATCATCGCACGTAACTATATGTGTATCATTTAAAACACATCAAATGAATGAAATTAAAATTAATCTTGCACAAATGTGCAACTGGTACGATTATATGTGTACTTTGCGCGTTTTTATTTGAATAATTTATTAACGAGCAGCACATTTTAATTCGTGCGAATAAAAGTGATCATGGAATATCGTTATTCGATTTTAAATATTTATTTGATCCACGATATTTTCAAATAACTATTAAACGGATACGTGCGAAATCTTAAGCGTCTCTCATGTTGGCATTACGTAAACACGAAGAAACCATTTCTCCTGTGTAACAAACGCTTGGTTGCATTGATGTAAGATATAGCCGTACCACCATCTCCGAAGACACGGATTTAATTTGCATATTCTCTGTACGAATGGCGAGAAAACATGGGACGAAGGTATTTCCGCTTATGTGGATCGAAAAATTTAGAAACCTTTAACCATTCATCTTGTTCCACTGTTTCGATATCAACTTGATCTGAAGAATCAGAAGATGTGGAAACATTTAATTATTCTCTTTGTCTTGCTACTTTGATATCATCTTTATTCTTCTAAGCGAAAAATTTAGAAAGAGTTAATTATTCTGTTCATATTATTAACTCGATATTATCTTTATTTCAATATTTCATATTTCAATATTTTTCCTGGTTTCTCACTTTAACGTCTTAGGTTTAAATTATAGTTAAATTACTTTGCGAAAAATAATAATAATTAATTTTTATGTTGTGGAAAATGTTTTTCTTGAACAAGATTTTTACTTTTCAGTTAAATATTTTAAACGAATGGTGTTTTTCATTTCACGGAATCCATGATGCAATTGGGGAATAATAGAAATTTTATTACCGTTGAGACATAACCGGTAAAAAAATACAAATCGGCACAGATGCAAATAAATGCAATTCCATGTGTTTAGTCCAATTTGCATATTTTAGATATCGGGAATGGAAATACGGTTGATGACACATCTGTATGCTCGGAGGAATGTGAACAGACCGCGGGCTTAAACCTCTAATTAAAGTTTGACTAAACCGAAATGTATTAAATATGGAAAATCGTCGAAGCTCTGGGTAAAAATGTAACTATCCAATATTATAAAAAATAGTGCGTCCAAAAATCTCATAGAATAATAATTTCTTACTTACAATTAAACATTCTACATAAATTTTAAAAAAAGCAAATCTAAGCAAATACCTGTAATAATTAAAATCGAGATACACCACTAATAGAACAAATATGAGCCCTAAAAAATCTCCATGTCACAATCAAGCAGCAAAAGGTCTAGGTTTAAGTACTAGAAAAAAAAGTTGCGTTCCCATCGATCTTCTGCCTCATCGTTGGAATCGAAGCGCGTCGATCTCGATTATCTCGGTCAGTGTGAAAGCCATTAACGTGCATTTTAATGACACCGAGGGGAGGTTTAAGCGTCGATAAACGGTTTTGCATAAAACGTCGTGGCATCGAGGACAGGCCACGGCCGAAACGAGATTATCCGCACAAAGTGCAGCCACGTGTACCAGCGTGTTTCGTTCGTTTATCGACGACGATCGTCCGTTCTTCCTTTCCATGCTTTCTTCTCTATCTTCGCACTTTAACCTTTCGACCGATGTGAAACCGCCTTACGCGAACTATTTTTGCTCGGTTTACTTGGTATACCCGGTCAAGTGGAAATTAATACAATTTGGTACTCGTGTAACGTGTTTACTCTCAGAGGGTGGTAAATATAATGCGAGCTAATTTTGCCATCGTGTTGAAAACGAGCCGCCTCGATGGAGGATAGAATCGGATGGAGTTTTCATAAAATACGAGCGGGAGTAGAGTAGTAATTATGCGTTATTAGGAACGCCATTTTTATACGGTCGAGCGTGCTTATTGTACGGGCGATGGAAAAGTCTGGAAGTAATGGGATTTACAATGGACGTCATTTTTCACCTGCAGTGGAAATCGCGCCTGCAGACTTTTCGGGTAGCTCGTATAATGTTGTGAGGTTAACGCGTTGACTGATTACCGGTGTTTTTTGACGTTGAGTTATAACGAAGTATTTTAATATTCTCGGATTTTTTATTAAATTTCTGGGGTTTGATAAATTATATTTTATTTAAAATATGTAGAAGACAATGGTAATTTTGGTATAGACGGAGTCTTTAAAGCGACCTCTCGTTTCGAATTTGCTGATAAAAATGCTTAGATTATTATTATCCGAAAATTGTTAAATTAAGATGAAAATATTATTACCAAGATATGAATTTTTTTGTTTTAATTGCTACGGTAATTTCGCCTGAGATCTATTATTTTAGGTGGTTAGAAAATCACCGAGATTAGGGTATAGTATTACTAAAATTACCGGCGCATTTATTGTATGTATTTATATATACGGAATCAATAGTGTGGAAAAAGAGAAATCAAGACGTGAAAAAGATGATCACTTAAGTAATTTAAGTCTTATAAGATAGAAGTAGAACATATGCTCCATCGCTTCTCTATTAATTTATGATATTTTTCGAAAAAATGTGTAACCCCTCATTTTGACCGGCTTGGTAGTTTCAATGTTAAATGATAATTTAGCGAAAATCTCCCAGAATTTACAGAGAATTTTAATTCTGGCCCACTAATTGGAACACCGAGCTTTTTCCAAGCCCACCATAGTCCCCACGGATTCCTCCCGCTAAAAATCTTCCAACTAATTACTGAAAACACGTATCCCCTCGCACGTGGCAAAATTAATCAAAAATCCCTCAATCCCCAGTCGTGGCAATTGCAAATAAAATAAGTCCTTCCGTATGTTCTCCATCCTATCGTCGATTTTGCGCAGGAAATATCAGACTTCAGCGTGTTCCCTTTGGTATAGCTCAGACATCTAGATTAAAATTTATTTGCGTACACCGATCGCCCCAAGAGATGATGTTGTAACTGACATATTTTATGAGCATCCAACGAGGGTTGACAGTTCTGCAATAATCTTCCGCAGGTCGGGAAGGGAAGGACGATTTCCATGGCTATAGGGCCGAGCTACACCTTTCATTTTGAATCTGTCATTCGCAGATGGAATTGCTTCGCATTAATCCGCAGACATTAGGACTATGCTTGATCGATGGGGATACGGGACCGATCGTATTCTCTGACGAAAAAAATCCCGCGCGTTTCATCGAGCATCGCCGTTTACACGATTATTCGATTTGCCGGGCGAAACTTGCTCATTGGACGGAGAAAATATTCACCATGGTTTTGAGGAAAATTGTCCTCATGTGTGCTCGTTCTGCAAAATTAAAACTGACGTGTTTTATGTTCAGAAAAAATATGGTTCCATGTTTACGGATATACGTATTATTTTTTAACGGGAAAATGTAATTCATGTTTGCTTCGAATATCATAATTTCTTTTTTAAAAAATGTAGATCCGATATTATCGATTATAAAATATAATCTTAAAATTTATACGCTTCTTTTTTATTACCAGAACATTATTTTCAATTTTTCACAGATGTGCACTCGTACAATAATAAATAATTCTGGAGTAGCTGCTAGCTCATAGTAAAAATGACTCAGAGCGCAAAGGGTTAATATCTGTGATTATCAGGTAATACTAGCCACTATAATATGTTCGACCATAGAATCTTCTCTTCTAATATTCATAACATCCCATTTGCACCGTAATATTAATTCTACTAGGTGCTTTCTGCGCAAAAATGGTTTAGTACTTAACACCAGAAATAAAAGAACCAACAAAAAAGACAATGTCTATCAAGGCAGTCATGAACCAAGGCTATACAGTTCGTATCAAAGAAACGATCCCGCCTTTGCTATTTTGCCCTTGGTAAGCCTCATTGGGGATAGCCATGGAGAAGAGAGCAGGGTAAAAGAAAATCGCCAACGAAGAACCTGCCACTGGTTCGGCGCTTATCGCGTCTGCTCGCCCGTACTATTTCTTTTTATTTGCTTCTCGCCCCTTCATGCGAGATCCTGCGTAAGGACGACTCGATGGGGAAGTTTATATCTCATGGATGCGTATAAATCCGGTTCGGGCCCTGCCTTCCGGCTCGAGGGAGACACTGATAATGTCACGATCGTGCGGCGAATCGAAATTCGGTACGTTATTTACGCCTTGGAAGTTCATTCTTAATGGATTATTTATGGTGGATCAGTGTCTTACCGGAGAATTATGTTTTGATTTCCGGATGTTAATTGAAGAAGTCATTTTCCTGGAACTTTAGTTCTGGACAGGATAAACTGGTAATTTTGGTGTCTGATCAAAGTTTTCTTCGGACGTATAATAATTCTTGAAAGAGTTGACAAACAAATTGGCATTAAGTCATTTTTGTTTAAGGATGTTTATAAACGGCATTTTTAAGATATTGAATTAAAGGGTAGATACGAATGTTTAAGAATTTCCTGATATAAATGTATAATGTTGGGAAAATATTTTAGCTGTTGATTGCACAATATTTTTCTTCGAGACAAAATAAATTCCATACTAAAATACTTTTCTCTTCTAAACTTCAAATAAAAAAGATAGACACCCTAGATTCATCGATTTTCTGTGAAGTTCAATATCGAAAATGGATTAATAAAAGAAATAGAATACAAAAGATTGAAATAAAAAACGGGATATGCTCAGCGTTCATTCTATAAATAAAAAAAATCCCGATAAATAACAATGGTACAAAAAGACTCTCATCGTGCGTATCTGCAAATCCCGAGGTCGATATTTCGACAAACCAGTTCGCGAAATTGAAACGAATCATCGTTCAACGTAAATCTCTTTGCTGTGAGTTAGGCGATACTCCGCAAGGGTAGAAATTGCAATGCGATACTTATAAATAATTGACATTCCGTTTATGAAAGAGTTGGAGCGAGGAAAGCGTTGAAAGCGCGGAAAACGAGGGGAAAAAGTCGCGATAACGTAGCGGATATGCAAAAATGGGGAAAAAGGAGTTGGTGCCTTAATAACCACGGTACCGGGGGTGTGGTCCTCACTTTGGATCGCGATAATGGAACGTAACCAACCGTTCATCGATCAAATTTCTCGCATGTGCCCAAGTTTTTTGCCACTTAACGTGCTTTCCGCGAACATCCGCCGATAATGAGAGCAACAATGCCAGCAAATAACGACACAGTGCTGTGGCTGGATTAACAAAAACCCGGTGATGTTGTTAATGATATTGCGGACTACCCTTCTCTTTTTCGCGTGCTTTTTGGTGATTCGGGCAGATTCGCTCCGATGCGAAAATCGATTTTGAATTGAATTCTTTCACGACCTGTGTTTTCGCCCAGAAAACACGTTTCAGAACGCATTTAATCGTTTCATGTCGTACGAGGGAGTTATGTTTTAGTTTGTCAATAACTTGAACTTTATTGAGAACTGACTTTAGTTTTATTTTCTTTTTTTATGAAATGATTGCGATTTCGCAAACTTTAAAACGTTTACGGTTATGATTATTTTGATTTGCTGATGTTATGTTTTACAAGATCGTTACATCACATTTAGTTTTCTCCCTTGAATTTTATTCAATTTTTCGCCCATCTACCAGTTAATTTTCCTAGCTTTCTCC
Organism: Cerceris ruficornis; assembly: GCA_963989415.1. NCBI lineage: Eukaryota > Metazoa > Arthropoda > Insecta > Hymenoptera > Crabronidae > Cerceris > Cerceris ruficornis. Next base: position 11,072,949 of record OZ022523.1, read on the forward strand.
TGCCTTAAAATATTACCGTCCGCTAATTATCGCGCGCAGCTTTTTCATAATTCCGCAGAAAATTCATAAAATAGACTGCAAATATTTCCTATATTAACACCTACGTTCTACCGGTTCTGTAAAATTATGTAGGTATCACACCTGCACGGTATTTTACACCCAAAATGACCGAACCTAATAAAATCACTTGCATATCCCAAAGAAAAAAAAAAAAAATGAAAGTCAAACGATAATCGCCCACACATTGTCCAAAAGTAACACTAAATTTTTCAAAAATACAATAGAACCTCATATAACAATACTGCGAATTAAAATTTGCTCCTCATCCCCGTACAACTTGACTAATCGTTCAGCCCATTTAAAAAAAATGCAGAACCCCTGTAACAAAAAATTCATATAACCAACAATATATGTAGTTCTCCCATCATACGAGCTCCTAGAGAACACCACCATAAATTCCAACAATTTTCCATCAAATCATTAACGAAGCAACTTTAACCCCTTGGACACTTCCATCGCTAATTTCCTCCATCCTTCCAAACAATCTTCGAGCCTTCGTTTAACGCGAGAAGCATGGCTATCAAAGTACTCCATAAATATCGAGTGTACACTTGGTTCTTAAAGTCTCATGAATTTTATCACTCGTCGAATGAGCACGAAGAGGCAAGATCCGAGCACGTTTCGGCTCGTCGGCGCGACGATGCCGGGGGCAAGCTCTGACGAGCCAGTAACCACCCTCTTCTTCGGGCAGTGAGTAAAATTTATACGATCGAGGGCGACTTATCGATCCTCGCGTCGTGAAACAGGAAAGTCAAGGAGGACGTTCGTTCCCCCAGCTCTTCGGAGGCTTTCGTAAGTAGGAACACGAGGAGGAGACAGATGGCCGGCGCGTGCCGTCTGCGAGAACAAGACCGGCCAATATCGCCAGTCCGTCGATGCTTTCTGCCTTTATTTTCCTACCTGAACTCCTGTTTTATATCGTACGTATCTCGCTGGCTTGCAATTTCGAGCGAACATCGAGCGCGGAAAATAAATACACGGCTCTGATGCTTTTACTTCTATTTTCTTCCCTCTAATTCTTCTCCCTTGTCTTTTTTCATCTTCTCCTCTTTCCGCTGAGTTTTCTTCCACTCTGGCGCGGGAGGGCGATTAATTTCGCTCGATATCGACGGCAAATATTGAAAATTTCTCTCGGTCGGTGATGTTAAATCGCGATGCGTTCTGGATGTCCTTCCGTGGATACGTTCCAGCAGTAGTTTCACGGGAGGATGAAAATATTTTGATGAAATGTTATTCTGCAGACGCGCAACGATGGTTTTTATTCCCGTTGTTTTGAGATTTCACGGGAGAGATCCTCGCCGTGCTCGGAGATTATATTTTCAATACCGTTGCCGAATGTGTTTTGTTTGCTTTTGCTGTGACGGGAATTTTCGCGATTAGGAATTATTATCTCGCTTTCGAGGGATGTTTTTGTTTTATGTCAGTATTTTAGTGGAAATTGTATCAAGGTATTGAGTATTATCGGCTAGGAATTATATAGAATTTTGTGGATTTTTTATTTACCAAACTTTATCCAATTTAATGGCATTCCAGGTTTATCGAATTCGGTCTTTAATTCGGCAAGCCCTGCGCAAGCGAATTGGCGTGTCACAATTTTGTGTAATTGGAAACATTTCAGTAACATGTATTTTCCTAGAGATATCAAGCTCGGTATACAAAAAATTTAATTCAAAAGCGCTCTTTTTTTTGTTCCCTCCAATTTGTAAATAAATTTGTAACTTGCTGTAATCCATCGACGCGGAAAAATTAACAACATTACTTAGCTTACTATTCATGTTTTCCATTACAAAGCTCAATAAAAAAAAAAATAATACGTCGAATTTCCCAGTTCCTTTGCATTCAAAAAAATCCATTCAGCCCTGCAATACGACAAAATGTATTTCCCATCGTATCATAAGCGTTGCCCAATCAATTTTACCCCGAAGCGACTGCAGAATTTATTCAATTTAATAAGTTAAATCCGACGCGTGTCAAAGTCGCACTCGAGGCTGAATGCAAAGGGAACACCGTAACTTTCGCGCCTAATACACAATGTCGGCATTGGCATTACTCCTGCTGCAGATTATGCAATGCCGACTTTGAATCGAGGCCCGTCTTATTACCTATGTATGCGGAGCTTGAGCTTGGTTCGATGTGAATATTTACATTGCTAATTTCGACCCCACCGGTTCGGTTGCCGGTCGTTGACTCGCTCGAAAAGGCAACTTTGACCGGTGTGTTACGTTTCATCGTGCGACCGTAAACGGCGCCGTGTAATTCCCCGTAATTCCGTTTTGGACATCGTGTGTGGTTAAAATACGACGGCAGACGGCACAGACGGTTTTCGTATGGAATATGGATCCCTTTCTCCCGCAAAACTGTCGACACGCGCCGAAAGAACTCTTATCCTCGAGCCGACGAGTTTCTGTGATCGTAAATTACGTAAGTTAATTTTTGCCTTTTTATTGCGGAGTTTATGGTCACATTGGGTGTACGGGTCGTTAGCGATTTTCATTGGGTCATTAGCGACTTTCTACTTGCATTTTATCGTTTAATTCGGGCGCTGGTTAATACTGTTAAGAGTGTGTTTCGTGGGGCGCGAGGTCACTGCGTTTACTGATGGGTTTTTTTCGTAATTTTAGCGTTTACTGACGAAACCATTTAATAGGAATGTTAAGTTTACTAGAAGTTATAAGGAATTTTGTATTTTTCTTGAAAGAAGGTTATATTTACTTGGTTGTGACACCTAAGAGCGGTGAGATCAATTTGCAATCTTGTCAAACTTGTTTAACTTTCCCTGTTATTAGTAATTTCTTAAAATTCTTTTTCTTTTTATTCCAACCTTTCTTTTATCAGTAATCAAAAGTATCTTGAAATCTCAAGGCTGCGTGTTAATGGGAATATCTAACATTTTTATCACAATAAGAGAAAAATAATTTACGTGAGAAAACAAAAGAAATCATAAACGAAAGGCGAATATTGCATTAGACAATTTCGAAATGAACAGAAAACGTGTACATTTTCTTCGTGCAGGCACGTATGTTTACCTTATCGTTTACTTTTATCGGAGATATCATTGATGCGAGATCTTTCCGATAAAAAGACGTTAATTTTTCTTAGTCATACGATGACAATCGTGCTCGATAAATCCGCGAAGATGCGAAGCGTTTATTGGTTCGGGAGACCAAAGAATTGGACGATACCTTTCGTTTTATTGTGATCCCGCTTATCGGGAAACTGAGTTTTATGGGAATGTATTGGTTGGTTATTGCATTTCATCGTTGAAAATAATGGCATGCTGTTTTGAGAACAAATGGGATAAGATTTGCACGGTACGCTTTCCCCAAGAGACGCGTGCTCGCATACCTCGTGACTTTGGTATAGCGAAGTCGTATAAATCGTGGAAAACAATAAACATGCGAAATATCGCGCGATATAACGCTGGAAACAAGATTCTTTGTAAGTTTTAAACCCGCAAGAAATGTCGATTAAAGAGAGGGAAACTATGTCGTATAAGCATGATCCACTTTTCTACTTTTGAAATATTGAACAATATTTCTCACAGCGATAACTTAGACATATTTTCAATTGATACAGTCTGACAATGAATCCTCGAATTTATTAATAATAAATTACTCTCTTACTTGTTTCTACAAACGCAAAGTTTTTAGTTAATTTTTAATCACATTAAAAAGTTCCGTTTATACTGACATATTAACACCTAAGAGAAATTCTACATTAACAAACTTTATAATATCATTATCTTCGATACCGCAGCATTAAATATTTATACATTATAATATTTATATTTATACCGAAGCATTCAAATGAATCAAACTGTTCTCATCGTTTCAAAGGTTTGTAGAATTTATTAAAAATTAAGAATTACTTAAATATTTCAAAGTAGTCGATTTTCCACACGATTTATCATTTTGCAAACTCTGCTTCTGCCAGGCACGAGAAACTAAAGTGATATCTTACGAAAAATCGCAAACTTCCCGAAAAAGAAACACGACTCCGCTGAAAAATATTTTGTCTTCGCTCCGAATTTATTTTACATCCGAGCACACCGTTCTGCGAGAACCATAAAACACCGAATTCGTGTCAGGTCTCTTTTGCGTTCGCACGAGGAAATATGATTCAAATCCAAACTTTCGAGGGGTAGAAAAATGCGAAGAGAATTTCGGGTCGCTTTGTGCGAAGCGAAGCTTATGGAGATCCCGATACGCGTCATGACGCGAGCATAACCATTGCCATCGAGAAGCATCGCGAATGCGAAAAATCCCGTGTGGCAAAACGCTCCGCGGAATCGTAAGAAAAACAGGCGGAAGAAAGGAGGAAGGAAATAAAAGAGGGAGGCGGAAGAAAAAAATAATGGCTCTTGAACAAGTGGCTCTGCAAAACGTCGTACACCTCGTCGAAGCTCGAGAGCCCATTGTTCTCCTCAACCATCGCTTTGCTTTTTCACGACGGGAAAACGAAGAAAAAAAGAGCACAGCTTTCCTTTTACGATGCCGGCACTGGCTCTTCGTTTTTTAAGGCCGAACTTACGAATCCTCGAGCTTACAAAAAAATCGTACGCCGATCCGCGAGAAAATAGGCGAGGTCTTGTTACGAATAAGCTGCTGTATTTCTACCTCTACGATTTCCAGAAATAATGTTTTTATTGTGAATCGTTTGATTTGCTACGTTTTAACGTCGACGTCTCGTGTCGAGACGTCTTGTGAAATGAGCTCTAATTGCCGTATCTTTATAGAGCTTCTGATAAGAAGATGCGACCGTGTCAGGTTTGATGGAATAAGCGAGATTGCCAGACGTATTGGACTTTACATGTGTTACGTCGTTAAACAGAATGGAATCTTGTCGCAGGCTTTACAATTTTTTTAACGACGTCAGAAAATGATATATATCCATATTTAATCACTCAAAAATCGTGCACCGTGTTCGTTTATTTTGTAGACATTCTCTGCGTATATTTGAAATTTTCTGATTCAACAAAAAGAGAACAAATGTAAAGTGCTATTGGAAAAATAGACATAGCTTTGTAGTTTTCAATAATATGAATTGTAAAGAGATTGGAAGCACATGTTACATTCAGCTTTAAAAATCGAATAACCAATCGCAAAAAGTTAACACAAAAAGTTTATCTCCTCGCCATCTCTATACAACAATATCACCTCCTAACTTCTCCGAACTTCCGAACTTTTCCATCCGTCAAAGAAACTCCAAAAAAACATCCCCATACCCCTGAAATTCCGCTATTCCGCACAATACTCTCAGTAATATGAATCACGGACAATTCCACCATGAACAAATCCCATTCTCCCATCCCCGACGTTTCCGTCGCGACGTCGACGACGAGGGAGCGTATTAAAATTTATAAACGCAAGAAACGAAAACGTCAGAATATTCCGCTATTCGTGCTCTCATCCGACGAAATTCCCGTCGATTCTTCCCTTTCAAAATGGTATCGGTATCAAGAGACTCATAGGAGACTTTCGACCCCTTCGTTCCTCTCTTTCTTCATCTCCTTTGTCAGCGCGGAATGCAAGTAAAGAAGAAATGGCCCGAGGATGCTGCGCCGTGATATCACTGCGTATCTTATCGCACGAGCTGGAGATACACTTTCCTCGCAAAATTGTCCTCGTCGAAACAACGTCGCCCGGATAAAAGCCCCTTCGTGACCGGCGCCTTTATCCTTCAGGACGAACCCCTTCGGCTTCTTATCGGCAGACGATCCACGCGGTAACGAAATCGCGGACGAACAATAATTTGCCACCGATAAGATTACGCGCCGAGGAAAGATCACGGCTGAGCGTGTCTCGCTTCAAGTGTTCCTTTGTGTATTTTTTCAACGAATTTTTCACCGTGCGCTAGAAACGTCGAAGGGGGAAAATTTCATTGCAAACTTTGCTGTATAGTGAGGGACCAGAAACAAGGCACTTGAGGGGTAATTTGCTCTGATTCGCCTGACGGGTAGGGACATCCCTCTCCCTCACGCATTTTCGATTTTGGCAAGAGAAACCCGCACATTCGTTGCGTCGTCATGTGAACGACGAAAGGAGTGTTTTATCATCCGTTGTTATTCGTCGATCTCAAGTTTCCAGGACCGACATGGCGGGGATAGGCGGTGCGAGAGCAATCTCTCCTTCCGTCCCAAGTGCCTTGTTTCTGGTCCCTCACTATACATGTGCCTTGTAAAATAGAGGAATGCGTATTTATTGATTCGAATTTGGATTCAATAAGGAGACTGTCTTATCGGCGAGGTTCTGTTTATGTTATTTTTTCTTGGTGTAATGTGTGATTTATCTTTTTGCATTCTATCTCTATGGTTAATTGCTCATACGGTGTAGTTTCATGCAAGGTGAGTTTCTATAACGCGGCAAAGATACTGCGACCACTGTTTTCATGTAATGCAATGCCTCGTGCAATATGCTGTATAATAGAGTGGAAGACGTTTTAGCATCACATTTTATTATGTAGTTGTTTTTAACGCGGCTGTTGAATGACGTTGTACGAGAATCTATTGTTAATTAGAAGGTGAGAGAAATAAATGGATTACCGATTATATGTAGAACGGTGAGGAGTTGGTGGACACTGATGATGTTAATAAATACGCGTGTGCAAAAATAGACGAGTAAAAATAGATTAAAAAAGAATGGGGTGGTGAAAACACAGTGACGCCGACTGTGGCATCGATTAACTTTTATTTATACTTGCTTTTCAGCGCTTTTTAAAATAACGTTATACTTTACATATCGAGACATTAAATAATTATTACCGCGGCACTTCACTTTGACTTTCACTGTTAACCCACGGCGCCCAGATTTGTTTCCGCACCAATTTCCCTCCAGCTGAATTCGATATTTAGCATAATTACTACTACATCGCTTATCATCAATGGAATTTTAATTATAATTACTTTTACCGTCATTTGCAAATAACCATCATCATCGCACAAATGTCACAATTAAGGACAGGAGGGTATTTTTAGTTTTTACATAGCACAGAATAGAATTAACCCCTTGCTCTACAATAACGAGTGACACTCGTGATACGATAACTGGAATAGGAAATTCTAACGCGATAAAATTATTTCTATAATACTAATATTACGTTAAATTATGCGATACATCAAGAATTACTGATCAATTTTTATTTTAACAATTTAAAACAGAATTATTGCAGATGCAGTTACCAAATCAGTCGTAGGGCAAGGGGTTAAAAATTTACCACCCGACCTGGAAGTTGTAGACTATATTGTATCATTCGATCAAAGAACTTAATTCATCAATTGGCACTAAATGAGTAATAACAAACCCACAAATTTACAACTCCGCCAAAATCATCCAAAAATCCTCCTACTTGTCGTAACAAAATTGCTCAAAAGCACAGTACAAACCTCTTGCAACATCTTCAATATCCCAAATCCCATTGTTCGCACCGCTTAAAAAGTTCAATGGAACGTTCATCCCTTAAAAAAGAATGTCCAAGGTGGCTCTTGAAAATCGATGTCCGTCGGTTGAGTTCGTGATTTTCTCTTCCGAGACGTCTTAGGAGGATTCGCAGTCGATCCATTAACCATTAAGCTTGTGTCACAGGAGAAGGAAGCGATTTGTGGACGGCGATAGACAAACCCTCGGGGAATAAGAAGGGTTGACGTTTCCCGTGTGTGCGTGACGGATCGTGAGAGAAACGGCGAAGAGTTAAGCTCATCCTGTCCCGTCTCCCACGTGTTCTTTCCATAGACGAAGAGGGACACGGTGTGCGAAGGCGGCGCGCGGATTTAGGGGGTGAATTCAATTCGACACGATCGTTTGCATCGACCGGTTCCTCGATGTTTCTCCGTGTCCCCGAAGCCCACGTCGGGGAGTACATCGTGCATGACGATCCACCGACGTTGGATCACCTCCAGGGACGTGTTTGCGAAAATAGAAAGGGAGCTCTCGGCGATGCCTTCCCCTCTGATTTCCCTCTTCGGTCGCTCCTCGGGGAGAAGCACCCCCGCGAAAGAGCCGACTTTTCTGCGGTTTGCGGTTTCGGCGACCTTTGAATGTACTTTTTTTTTCTTCGCGACTCGTCGAACGGCGATGATTTGAAATTTGTAGTGTGGCTGGTGCGGTGAGTTGTAATACTTTTTTTGTGGTTTTGTATCGGGTTTTTTTTTCTATGCGATCTTATTGGATGAATGTTGAGTGCTTGTTGGGTATATTGGGGGATGCGCGAGCGAATTTTGTTGTATTTCTGGCGTTTTCGGGGTGTTGCGTAAATTCTTTTCTTCTCTTTTTTTTGTAGTTTGTGCGTTTTAGTATTGTGGAAAAAATGCTCTGGAAATGATGAGAATTTAACTCTATATTCGCAATAATCCCCTTATTTAAAGTTACGAATTTAAATGTACATGCTTTGTAGAATTTTGCAAACAGTGAATTAATATACATTTCACTATAGGTAATAAAAATTTTTCCTCTTTTTTACATAAAGCAATTTTCAACGATATCTGAAAATTCAAAAATTGCCATCTATAACAACCAGCCCGTGTTCCAAAGTCTAAAGCCGGCAAAGTTCAAATTTCACACAATCAACGAAACATTATCTACCAAAACGTACCATTAGTCATCTCTGAACTCACAAGGTAAGTTCGGGAACTGATACACTCGGATTTTTATCAAACTTTGCGTAAATATTAATTAGACATATCTAAGAAGATAGCTATAATTCGTTCCTGCCCGTTTTCAAATTTAAGGAACACATCAAGGGAGGCCCCGCCATAAATGAGGTCCTGCCGATCTCCTACCTGTTCTGCCGGACCTTTTCTGTCCTGCCCGTCCTGCCTCTGTCACACCCAAAGTATTTTTTCAAAAACAATTTCCGAGAAAGTTAAAGTCAAATGAACCCACGTTCTCCATGTTAATTTTCGCAGGAATTGTTTTTGAAAAAACACTTTTCGGGTATAGACAGGACAGGTAAGAGAGAGGCAGGTTAGGTAGGAAACAGACAGGATCTCCCTTAAAGAGGGGCCTCCCTTGGTGTCTCTCTCAAAGTTGAAAAGGGGCCTGAAGGAATTACAGCTATCTTCTCACATATGTCTAGTTAATATTTATGCAAAGTTTTATCAAAATCCGAGTGTATCAGTTCTCGAGCTTATCTTGTCAGCACAGCAGCATACTGATTCGTTGCGTTTAATTATTCGCAAATACTCGCAATTACTCCATCGCCGGTAATTAAAGAAATTGCAAAGGATCCCGAAACGGAAGTCAATTAAAATCACGCAAAAACGAGAAACGTTTATATTTCAGAGCGTTAGACTTATGAGTCCTATCGCGGCCTCTCCTTCCCCGCGACTATGCAGTCTAATTATAATTGCAGAACTTCCGAACTTCCAAGTAATGGCGGGGCATTCATCAGCCCCTTTATCTTTCTCAGGATTCGTGCCAGGCTGTTAGGCGAAAGAAGAATATTCGAACTTTCGAATGCCCTCGGCAACTTTCTCTCCCCTCTCAAGTCTTGCTTCCTCATTGAGGTCGACGAAAAAAAATCTCCCGACTTCGAGCCTCCGATGGCATAAAAGGGAGGTGAGATGGCAAGGTGACAGAGAGGATCTTAAAGGTCGCGAGGTGACTTCGAAAGTGGGCAATAAAAGTTGCAGAAAAAGTCGCCGTGAGAGGGGGAAAAAAAACGAAGGACTAGGAAGGAAGAAGCTTCGAGCGAAGCTCGTGAGATCGTCGTGTGTTACGATGATAAATCATACACGACGTTTTCTTGGTTTTTCCTCCCTCTCGGGTTTTTCCTTCCTTAAATTCCTCCCCTTCTCGATGCTCGGGAAAAACGTCGAACGCAAGAGCACGGGGTTTGAAGGGAAGCTTCTGCTTTTTGTGTAATGGCATAAGGAATTAGAGAGATTATATGGAGATTGTATTTTTAATTTTTTTGTTAAAGTTTAATTGGCGAAAGATACTTTTGCGAAACATATGTCGTTTTCCCTCTAAATAATAGGCTTTTTTTAAGACACTGATGTATCGTTATAATGCCATCCTATTTAGAAAGAGTTCAGGAGCATTTAAAACATAAATGAGTGCAGCTGAGGTAGCATTACGTACTTTTATAATTGCACCGGCGAATATTTAACGGTTACAAGTCGGATAATTCCAAACAGTTTTTCTTTATTTTTATCCCTGCTTTAATGATACTACTCTGCGCGACAACCAGCATTAGATTTACGCTGCAGACTGCAGTTTCTGGTTTCAGAGACGAAGTAGAATTACCGAATACGGAACTAGGTCATCCTTTGACCAGAACTACCCCTCTGAATGTCCGCTGAAAAATAAACAACAGGTTAACTCGTCTTGTCCAATGTGCGCAGATTTTCAACAGACAAATTGTATCGTTTTTACTGGCAAACTCGAAAACAACGATTTTTTCTCTTGTCCTCCATTATTGCACATTTCTCCAACTTTGAAAAACCAATGATCTCAGAAAGTTGCCTTATCAGATAACAAATTAGAATAACCAAGAATAAATAAGAATGTCTACCTCGTCGTTTTCTGACAGAAATAAGATCATATTCGAAAATTGCAAGTTCGTAAGAAGGATAGTGAATGCACTCCGTGGAAATTCGCAAACGTGATTGCAACCTGGGAAATATCGTTTTCCTTCTGGTTGTATCCCAGTTGGCAACTGTGCGTTATTCATTTTGATCTCCTGCTAAACCATTACGCTTACATTTTGCCTGTAGTAAGTGGGTCACGTGAAAATAAATCAAACAGCGATGCTAATTGCTTTCCTCGTTTTCGAATTCGTCGTTGACGTGAAAAAATTCCTCCTGAAAATTCGCACTCGGAACCTATTAATTGCATTTTTCCACAATGTTCAAATTCACCGAAGCACTCCTCTCTTTCCATCGATCGCTAATTACTTATCGCCCGTGCGTTCCGCCCTTCGGTATGTAATCGCAATTATTATTTCACATTGCAATTACGATATTTTCCCGTAAAGCCAGACGATATCGAAACGATGGCAGACTTTCGTATATACACGAGATACTTGAAAGTTTCTCGATTTACGAAATCATTCGGATCCTACCAAGTCGATTACTTTCGGTGGAAAAATTCCAAAGTATCGGGAGAGGTACTCGTTAAACCGGCCGATGCAATGAAAATAGAGGAAACCGAGGAAACTAAGTACCCATCGTCTCTCAAATATTTTTCTATAATTCGGCTTATCACTCGAAGGCGGAAAGGGAAAACGAGGAAGAGCGAGAGGACGGACGAGAAGAATGAAGATAGAAAAGCGGAAGATATATTTCCATCATCGAAGAATCTTTCTCGGAGGAACTTACCCCAGTACTTTAAAGATATTCTAAATCTCGACCTAAATAATGGACCCCTACTGTGTAGAATGTTAAGTATTCATTTATGCCCTTTTTATGCGCGTTCTTACTGGTTTACGAGGGTCGGAATGCAAAACACCATGCGATACGCTCCTCGGCTCTTTGTCGTCGTCTCGGTGTACGTGCACGTGTATGTCTCTAGAACGAAACTAGCGTAATTGCGTTGCTCTTCGGCGCAAACGAACCGCGATAAAAATGAATGCCCTTTCACCCGTCGGATGGAAATTTCCTTGATTTACATCGGCGCGATGCGAATTTCCCAGCTTCGGCCACTTCCTCTCGCCCCTTTTAAGATATTTTTCCACCGATGATGTATGAGATCAATTAAGAGTTCGCGAGGGAAGCTGCCGCGATCGAAGAGCACCGGGTTTCTCCCTTCGTCGCCGATTGAAAACCTTCGACTCGAGGAAAAGCACGGCTTTCGTGCACGATCCTTCGTTTCTTCTTTCTCCTTCGTCTTTCCCTTTTTTTTCTTCTTCTTTATCGATCTTCATCGAGGCGAAACGAGTTTTTCCTTGGTGGTCGAAGCGAGTCGCTTCTCTTCTTCGGCAGTTTGCAATTTTCATGATGAATTCGCAACGTTGCGAGATAAATTGCGGATCTCCGTTTCGTGCTCCTCGGGGACCGGTATTCGGGGAGGAGGTCGTTTTTGAGGCGCGGCCGCTTGCAAAATCGGGCGAATCTTTCGAAGGAGGTTTACGAGATTTTCAAAATAACTTCGAGGAACTGTCGTAAAAATCTTTGTAGAACGTACAGCCTTGTCTCTCGTTGCACCGGCAGCTTAACGAAACGTCTTGCCTCCTTGGATTTATGCGGCTTTATTTACGCTCTCGGTAACACGTTCGTGTTTCACGAGTGACGTTAATAAAACGTATCGTTACGATGAGACGCCGGATAGCTCGTGGTAACATGGTGGACGTTATTTTTATGTGATCTTCCGAGACGGAATTTTGTATGTTAAGAAATAACAGGATTCGTGAATTTTAGTTTTGAGTATCGTCGTAAAACTTGAATATTACGTTGATGAATCGTGAGATCGCCGTTGGAAATTTGTGCCGAGAATTATGAGCGATTTAAATCATTTATTTTCACGTTTTTAGATATTTCGACCTTTTGCCTCAGGTTGTGCGGTAAAATCTGTGCAATAAGACAATTATTTCTTTCGTCGAACGGCTCAATGTTTTGCCATTAATGCAAAGTGTTTCTACAATGTACCTTAGAGTAATACAGAGTAAGTAATAAGTGAATGTTTTAACTTATTACTCCTCTGTATGAACAAGAATTGTACTTTATTCGCAAAAGTTATCTATAAACAAATCAACCTGAGAATATTTCTCCACACTGAATATTCATCACCATTTCAACCACCGCACGTCACACCTGTTTTTCCCGTAATACAGTACACTCAGGGATGCGTGAAATTGAAAAGATTAAAACCTCCTTAACCTTACAATCATACAATTTTGTCTACCGTCGTTCCCATTTAAATTTTATCTTCTTAAAAAACTTGCCAAAAATCCCCTCCAGTCGAAAGGAATATTTCAACCCCCGTTTCTCGTCTCCCGGGATTTCGTCACGCCTCAAACGCAGCGGATTGTGATTTTCATCCCTCCGTTTCTCCTTGAAATAAAATAATACCAAGGAGCACGGCTGGCAGAGACTACGATTTTAATACGCTTTTTGTCGCTGAAAATTGCATTCAAGAATAGCCCGAGACGCGAACGGAGCAGGTCGAGATAAACACTCCGGCTGCGGAAGTACCGTCAGGTTCACAACGGTTACGTTGAACGGCCGACATAGTGGTACGGAGTCCTGCTTTACGAGGCTGTTTTCATAAGCGGGAGACGACGATATAATTTTCGTGTCCGTTCCCGTGGGAGCGGAGAGAAGAGCTCGTGTTGATATCGACCGGGACTCCGCCCTGTTCTCTGCACGCTTCTTCCACTTTCTCTCACTCTCCCACCCTCTCTTTCTGCTTCTCTCGATTCCACTCTCTTTTTCCCCTTTTCCTGTTCTCTTTAGATTTCACTCTCCTTCTTCCTTTCTCTCCACCTTTATTTCGTTTTCTCTGAATTTCTCTCTCTAACTCTTTCTCCCTGGGTTTTTCTCTCTATCGAACTCTTTCTCTCTCAATTTTTCTCACCCCCTCGAACCCTATCTCTCTACATTTCTCTCTCTTCATTTCTATCTCTCTAATTCTTGCTCTTTCCCACTTGTTTTCCCTCGATCTCTGCCTCTCTCGAATTCTCTCCGGTTTGTCGTCCCCGGCTCACCCTCTCTTTGTCTTTCCCAGTTTTTTCCGTCCCGTTCATGAAAAACATCCCCTAAAACATCGAAAGTGTAGGGCTTCCGTTCGTTTTGCGCTTTTAATGCAGATATCCCAGGAAATATAAGCTCACTCCGTGTGATTAAACTGCTGCCCTCGTGTTTCGCCAATGAGATGGCATTTAATTTGTTAGTGCTTTATTTATGCGGTGATGGTCGTTTCGTTCGCTGGGATTACGAACGTGTGTTGTTCCTGTGGGGCTCACGTTTGAGAGGGATTTTTATTACAGCGCTCCTTAATCTCTTGAGGTGTCTATTGATTTTAGTTATCTCATGGTAAATGATATAAACTTCAATTCTTAACGAAAAATCTAAGAATACCAACTGTACTATTAACGCTAATTTTTATAATCTTTAACGATAAATTTAGAATATGAGGCTCAAGTCGAAAGCTATTGTAATAAACGATATTAAAGTCAGGAATAAATTTCGTGCAGTTTGTAATCTACCTGTGACGCTAATTCTCCAAATTAATCTGCATTCAATATACCCAGATTTATTTCATGAAATAATATAACCATTAATATCGAGTTTAAACTAAATTAGAATGATACAATCTTTCGAATCATTTCTACCAAAAAATTGCGATGCATAGAATAGGAGAGCTTGAATATGGAGTTAAACACCCGGAATTCCAATCGGTAGATACGAGTGCAAATTCACCATCACCTCTCTGAAATGTTTCCTTAAACTATTTAATATAGTGGCACACAAAACCCACCTAACACAGTAGTTCCTACGTAAAATCACTGTACCACTTAAACCCAAAAAAAAAGTCGCAAAAGAAACGCCGTCCAGAGTAAAAAAGAAAACGTCCTAAAGCCCACGTGCGACTCAGTTTCGGCATACCGGTTTTTCAGATTATTTCCGGCGTGTGACCCTTGACTTACGGACGACGTCACGTCGTCGAGCACTTGTTTACGCAATTCCGAGATTTTTCTCACGAAAATCACGTAGCCGCGAAACCACGAGTCCCTCGAGCTCCTCCTTTCCCGCACGGTCTTTCGACCTTCCCGCTGGCACAGAGGGAATTATAAAACTGGAAGAAATTGAAACGTGCCACGTTTGAGGAGCCACGGTTTTCACGGGAAAATGGAAGACGCGCGAAGCTACGGTTTCCTTTAACGACGTTCCCCGGAAGATTCGTATTCCACGAGATGGAGGCGAACAATAACTCTGCGGGGTACGATCGAACGAAACGGCGAAAAAGGAGAGATTGCTAAATCGATGATGGCCAATGGGAACGGACGTTTCATGGAGAGAAACGTAGCAAATTGCGAGGAGAAAGGAATTTTCTGGTTGAGGACGAACGTAATGGAATAAACGTTCTGTTGGAGAAAAGAAGATTTTTACCTAATCTCGTGCTATCTATGAATGTATGGGAGCAATCGATTCGTTTGACATTAATATTTGTGGATATTTAAGTACACGTTTTATAAATTATGTTCACTGATTAATAATCTTGGTGAAGTCTTGAGTTCTCTTCTGCAGACAGCTTCTAAATTTTGTAATCGCTATGTCCTTCATTTATGCAGCGGCATTCGTTACGAATAAAATTGTCTATTATTTATAATTTTACGTTTTATGTTGCGTATTATTTTTGCACCGTATCTGCGAATTCTGTGCTACATGATAATAATAATTGATATTATTCAGTTTAATATGCATGTATAATATTTGAATTTGAGAAATTCTGTTTTATCATATTATTAATATACACGGGCGGAATTTGTAAATGATATTGTCTCGTGAAATTGATTTCATGCGATTTTTATGATGCAACGGTAAGCCGATATTTCGTACCCTAGCAGGATAAAGTGCCGTGGAAAATGTAATTTTTTAACGTAAAGGAAGATCGAGGAAAAAGGATCAACAGGCTTCGAGGCGGATCATCCCTTAAATGGATGCCTCGTCGCCCTCAAACAATTTAATCGCGATTGAAAGAGCTAGAGCGCCACTGAAAAATTCAATCGGGAAAATTATTTCGGTTCGATTCTTCGGGATAATTCCACGGCAGTTCGAATCGATGGATAATTTACAACGATAAGCCAAATCCTCCCACCGGAAAGAGACTTCGACGAAAAACTGACGGATTCCCTGTCGATCTTTTGGCAACATTTAAATTTTAACTCGCATAAAATTGTAAGCGGAACGCCGCAAGAACTGTTGCAAGCATTTATTTATGTAATTCTAATCGATAAATGATCCTCTACTATTCAGGCAAAAATTATATTATCAAAGTTCAATACAGATAGAGAAACTGATTTAACAAATGTTAATTTTAGTTATTGGATAATTTTGACGTAACAAATTTGTAAAGCGAAATATATTGAACAAAGAATCAGAAAAATATCAAACAACAAGAAAGACACACCAAGAGAAATAAAACACGATTTTAAGACTTGTTATTCAGCGACGTATCTTTCGGGAATATATTACTAATGCAGATAAGCCCGCGAATATAACGTGCATTACAATCTTAAAGATATATCTCATTATCGAGAGATAGAAGCTGCATTCTTTCAAAATTAGAACACCATTTTCTCAGTATTTTTAATACCAGCGGTTTCGTGTATCTCGATGAAATCTACTTTGCGCAAAACCCAAACTCTTTGTTTCTTCAAATCTCTTTTTAACTCCTCCCCGATAACTGCGAATTCATCGCGATCTTAACTCATTTTCGACGATCATAAATCCCCGACGTAATTGTTTCGAGCGAGAAGCAACACATTCCGTCATTATTATATTTTATTGGGCGGAATCGAGTGCAATAAGAATTGTTTTACGATCGGAGGATAGCCCATTGAATTGTCACGGAGTATAGATTACAACGAAATCGTGGCTGTAACATATTGCCGCTCCAACGAACTTATTCCCATTGTTTCTGCAAGAAACCGAACTTCCCGTTGTACGTTAAAACTTCGAAATAACATAACTTTATGGTTTTCGAATTCTTGCTCCACCCTGATATCTCTTTAGATATCGATGTTACCGCTGAGATAACAAAAGAATTACATCTAGCCGTTTATAACTGGAAATTACGTGAAGTTTGTGTGTCAATGAGATTAATAAAGTCTCAAGCATCTGAAATTGAGATATATTTTTGACAAATTAATTTAATTTCGTTTAGATATAAGTATATTTGTTGATGTCACTTATCTTGGTTTTTAGATCACCGTTCTTTGTTTAATTGTCCCGGCATTCTAAATAAAAACCTTAAGTAAATTCGAAGTTCATGGATCTTTTGTATTTTTATGAATCATCGTTTCACGAGCTAATTCACGTATACGTCATTCGAGATTAAGCTGGTTTTATTTTTAATGCATAGGATTTTACGAAATATTTATGATTCAAAATTTAATCTCCTTTCCATAAATTTTCGACGAGCGGTATTTTGTATATTGATTCCGAAGAAATTACATATCCCAAACATCATATGAATATTCTGCAAAAACAGTTTACCGTACTTTTCCCCATAAGAAGAATATCCCGAATTCGTGCAATACAGAACGCACGAAAGCAGCATACGAAAGAGTGCCATCAGAAATTTATTTCCCCCTTGAAAAGGGGACGATCGTCGAAAACTCCGGCACAAATCGCCGATCGCCACTTTCTCGAACTCGGTCCGAGCATATTCTTTGTTCTCCCTCGAAACTTTCAATAACCCGACCTCCATCGAGCTCCACCCTCCAATGTCCCCTGTTCGGGTCAGCACGCGAGCCATTCGATCGCCAAAACTCGCTCCATCCGGAAACGGCGCAACTGCTCGCAATAATCGTAAAAGGAAGTCCAAAAAAAAAACGCGGGAGGTTCGTAGTTAAATCAAGCATAAACAAATTTCATCCCCAATGACGAAATGGTCCAGAAGGTAATCCCGAGCGTTCTCAAAAGGGCGATGAAAAGAAAAAAATGATTTCTACGGTGAAAAGTCGCTTTTGTAAATCGATACATCGGTGTCCGAGCGAGCGGAGGAAGGGTGTAGGGAAATTCTGAGAGTGTCAGTGATCGAGTAGAGCCCCTTGTGGCGAAAGAAGGAGATGGCGATTGTAGGGCGGCCGAAGAAGACGGTCGAAGGTGGAGCTGCGTAGGACGATGGGCGAAAGGGGTAGAGAGGGGTGGGCCAGTCGGTGCCAAGGGTGGGTCGGATTGAATCGAGAGGGTCTACCGTACTCGGGTCTGCATGTTGTCGGATGTCTTGCTGATCGATAACCTAACCCATTAACCCAGTGGTGCGGCGCGCGTGCGTCGGCTACTCGTAGGCGTCACGGCTACTCCTGTGACGTCACGGGACTCGCGCAATATCGATTGAAAAATCCGGGAAATGTCCCAGGACGTCGACGCGCTGTTCTGGGATTTTGGGACGCCCGGGGAGCGCCACCGTCGCGACGCGTCGTGTCTACGGGAATTCAGGCTGAGCCTGCGTGCCGAGCTGCCTTTGCGTGCCTCCGGGCTCCGGCTGATGTGTTTATCCTGTTAGCAGTTTGCACTCGAGTGCAATGAAATGGATGCTTCCGTCACTGCCATCCGATGAATAATACAGACGTTTTGTTCTTTTCGGATCCTTTGAATTCTTTGTGGTCAGGATCGCGCGGAATTAATGACTCTTGTTGGCGTTCGCGGTGGTGGGTTTTTTGGGGTAGGTAATTTGAGGTGGTTCAAATTGACGTCGGAATATTTTTATTGTATTTCGAAGGGATGATTCCTGGTGGTTCTGATATTCATGAAATATTGCGTTATGACATATGTGAGTGGGGGAGGAATAATGTTGATTTTTGGAAGAGTTCTGTCAAAGTTTACTTCCACTGCAAGGATTCAATATTTCTCTTATTTTCACGCCTTTTAATGCCAAAGGACCGTTAATTTTTACGAAATATTTCGATAAAACACTGGAACCTTAGCTTTGATTCATCCATGAAATTAACAACGCTGACTGCGGATTGATTCGATTAAACGTTTGTCCGTTTGTATCACGTTTCTCAGGGAATATCCATCGATTCATCGTCGCATACAATTTCCATTCCGTCCAGTTTTCGAATAAAACGCTCGTTGCAATTATTACGAGCGAAATCGAAGGAAAAAAGCAATTGCACCGGTGGCAAAAGTAATTTCACTTCGTTCGTTCCATTGCTCTCGAGCACCCATCGACGATTCAGCCTCGCGTTAAAGCCTAACACTTTCCAATAAAATTCGTCGTGCTCGTCGTCGGAATGCATCAGTGCGTCGTTTTAATTCCAATACCCGTCATTCCTCATAGTTTTATGCCTCGCGTGAACCAACTTGGTCGACTGATTATTCTCTATACAATCGTTCCATGAATTATGGATCAATTCTTGCCTCTCGCGTGCATCTGCACCAGCACATCGGTGCATATCCCGGTCTGCGTTCACCCTCTGCATTCTCCGTCTCCATTTTCCCCGGTAGGCCGTACTTGCGTGTAATTCAATCAATGCGCATCCGTCGCCGGCGAAAGCGAAGGATCCGCGAAGGGGTAATTTTATTAGTCGCAGGGTGCGTATTTTGCCGCAGCGTCGACGCGGCTCGATTTTCATAGTCCATTAAGTAATTGCACCGGTGGATGGCCGTGATCGTCCGCCGAGATCGTTCTCCCAACGTTAGGAGACACTTTGACGTGATTTCCGCCCGTCCACGACAATGTTTGCTCTCTCGATTAATCGAGGCTCGAGCAGACCGACTAATCGATGGCAACGTTCAATGAATTAACCAGATACTCGATAACGTCGCGACAACTCCGCTTCCGGAGACACGTCCGCTTCGTGTCGGATCGATTCTCGCTGTTTCGTCCGGAACTCAGATGCGTAGATGTTTTTCGTACTTTTGGTACTCTGGTATACTCTGATATTGTACTTTGGTACTCTGAGTACGTACTGAACGCCGAATTAACTTTGTGCAATTATTTCTCTGCAACTTCTTGTTGAAATGAATTGGTTTATGACGACCGAACACTCTTGTTATCGTGAAATTATTTAGATTTTTTTTTGCATTTTATGATTGCTCTTACATCTCTGGTTTTGGTGATGTGAAAAGCACAATCTAGATTTTGTTCATCGTGGAGGAAGAATAATTCAAAGACACGAGGGAAAGTTGCATCAGTTGCGACACTTTTTTTCGTAGCAAGTGTATTAGTGTATGGCATCGATCCAATTTTTCCAGTAATTTTGTGTTATTTGGAGTCATCTCGGAGGTGCATCTTGCTTTCCCCTGTTTCTTTCTTTCGAAGCACGTTTATACGTAAACGGTGATATTGTCCCGCGGAAATTTTCGATAATGTTCTGCCAGTTGGACGGCATAAGCCTCTACTTTCGACCGGAAACAAGAGCCGTCGTTTTGGCATTGTTGGTTTCATCTAGACCAGAATAATGGGAGCGAGTTCCTTTGGGCTGCACTGCACGGAGATAGTCAACTGTAACGTCATTATTGTCTTTAGGCGTATTATCTTATCATCTCTTAACGAGGTTGCTTGCTTGACCTCGATCGTCAAAAATAATAATACGGTCACGATATTTTTCTCTGGATTTGTCGCGCGCTTAATGCCCTACGATTATTCAACGTCAAAGTAGCGTTTCTTATAGAACGATAACGATAATAACGCCGAATAATAACGCAAATGGAATATTTTTTAATTATAGAAAGTCCTTGCAAATTTTTATTTATAGACGAAATCTTAAATTACTTGCAATCAAAACTACTCTAATAATAAAACACAAATCGCAACGATTTAAAGTATAGATTATGAGCTCAAATATCGATTAGAGTCGAATAAACGGGAAACATAAGTTGCAATCAAAACTGGCAGATGCAAGGAATCCGGTGGCCGAAAATGGAGCCAGAAAATCGAGTGAAATAAAAGAGCATGAAGCAATTTCTGCAAACTGGTGTAACGGTAACTGTTACTCCCATGGCTTCTGGTAGAATGCGGTATACTCTTTATGGTGTATTTACCTCGAGCTTAAGGTGCGATTTACCGCATTCAACTAGAACTCGATGCCGATCGATAGAACGAATCCGGTAATTGTGCCGATCGCTCTCCAGACATCCGTCGCAGACCGTGCAAATATTTTGTTTCATAATACTCACGAGACGATTACATTTTACCGCAAACTAATACTCTCACGTTGTCACTGAAATAATGTTACTTTTTTCAATCTTAAACAATTTCACGCCAAGAAAACCACATCGAATCCCCAAATCCTCAGAGAACTCAATGCAATCAACGTATTCCAACGAAATAACAAAGTAACGAGCTAAAGAACAATTTCATTAAATTTACAACGTTCAAGATTCCTCGTAAACATGGTAGACCTATCAATTCACGCAGCAAGATCCATAAGCTTTACTTACAGACAAATTAGTGCGGAAGAGGATGGCGGTAAAAACAACGTTGGCGATCGACCAGTTTTCCACCCTGCCAAAAATCACATCCCGCGCGGAATGCAGGGAGGACAAAACCGAAAATCCCAGAGACTCGGCGCAGTTAGCCCATCGACGTAGACCGCCGATATTTCTTCCATCGGGACGGAGGAAATAACGAGAAGCAGAGGCAAAAGGCGACAAGGAATGTTCATTAAAATCGTTAGCAAATGTTTACTGGTGTGTCGTGCTTTAATGGCGGAGCGGTTAACCCAGCCTTTATCGGTTGGCACGGTTTCACGGTCGGCATCTCTCGCAGTGTTTTACGACGCCGGTAATAAAACCGGCCGATTCTGGGCCCTTAGCGATCGATAATCCGATTTGACTCGATGGTCCGGTACTTTATGGCGCGATAAAGTGGGTTAAAAGACGTCACTTCGGGGTAATGAAAAAAAGGAGCGAAAAAAAAGGAAGATAGGGAGACGCGCTTCATTACATTTATCCAGGGAATGATCGGGCTACATCGTCACGGAGAACACGTTGCTCGATATGTTTATGATGTAATTGAAATTTAATGAAACCGAGAATCGCGATGAGCGGTGATATCGTTTAGGATTAACGCGAGAAAAATGTATTTCCGTGGTGGTCGGAGGAAATGGTAGTTTGACTGTGACCTTTCAACTTGGATTAATACGCTGCCATTCTTTCTCACAGCGACGACGAGAGAAATTGGCGAATGCGTCGAGTTGAGCTATTTTTTGCTTCGGATAAACGTTTGCAATTTTGTTCCGCTTTCGAGTGCAGTTCAGCGGAATGTATTTTTAGTTGTTGTTAAAGCTAGAACGAATTTTAGATATTATTTTAAAGGTGACGTTTTTGGAGGAAGGAAAAGGGATGAAAATCGAAGGGTTCCTTTTAGGAGTGGCAATCTAATAGATTCTCCTGTTTATCGTTATTTCACGGTGGTTGGAGTAAAGAGCCATCTGACGGAGACACATTTAGAAGGTTTAGAGGGTGCATAAGAAATTTCGGATTTCACCCCCTTGCTCCTTTCGAGGGTTGAATTCGATAGTATCCTCGAGAGTGCTGGTAATGGAACATTGTACCTTTTATTTTTACTCGTACCGGTCGTTCTACTTCAATTGATTGCTGCAAATTGTTCAATCAGCGACAATGGGTGCTTGAATTGACGGTTTCTTCGCGCGGAACTTTATAGTATAGTCTTTAATGATAATCAAGTCCACGTATTTCTTTTTACCTGGATACAATCTACCTTTCATGTTTCCGGTGGTTTTCTTCGTGTTCGGCTTCCTTTATGAAGCACATTATTACGTGGGATCCATTTTTCATGTCCAAGTAATAACGCGGTTGAGAAGTTGTCCATCTTTTTTATCACTGAAACACCAAAAAAATATTACTGTAGTCAATTCACTTAATTTGAAGTAACAAATAGTAAATTAAAGTAAATCGAATTGCAAAAAGTACCAATTCTTCTCGGATTTTTTATATTATCTTCCATATACCCTGTGTGTCTTACAGAAAATAAAAATGAAGAAATTTGATTTTTCATATAAATTCACACACAGAAATTTCCTCTCCAACAAAGCATAATTACTCTACCAATTAATTCGTGAAAGCAGGAATGCGAAAAGGTTTGCCGTAAGGTACTTAAGATTAAAATTTAGATTCGATGGGGCAGTCGACGGCGAGCAAAGATGAAGGGCGTTTAGCACGCGCATTCGGCCCACGAGGATTAATTCAATTAAATGGTAACGGAGATGCATGCTGGCGACGGTGACCACACTGCGGCTTTAGACCGGCAATTTTGCATGCTCCAACGTGCCTCCGCTGTGCCACGAGAATGCACACACTCGGTAATAATTACTATAACGACGAGGATCGGGATTGCGCGGGAGGGTGCGCAGATTCGGCGACTGTACGTGCCTAATGGGGTTTAATTGTTCTTGGTGCAGAAAGTACGGTGTTCCGCGATAACTGCATCGGGCATTTGCGCATTCACATTTGTAATATAGGGGTGTAATTATCGCATGGAAAAATATTTTACCAAGTGCTACGTGGTTTTGGGTAGGAACCTTCTGTTAAAATTGGGGTAGATTTTTTACCCACGAGAAAAAGACGAAATTTTCTGGCGATTACTTTGTACTGTAAATTGCACTGTTATCGATACCGTGTGTTGTGCACTTTCAACTGATTCTCTAATCGATCATTGTAGATTTAATTTACGAGGAAATTCTATTTATAAGGATGTTGAATCTCTTACAACAATGAGATTTAAATAAATTATCTTACAGTTGCACGAGAGACCGGCAAATATTATTTACTTTAATTTACAATGGTAAACAACGGTCAAACTCCATTCACTGTAATACCTAACAGCGAAATCAAAATTAATTTCAGAATATTCCAGATAATTATCATATCAGTTTCAATCAACGATTACTAATTCCATATCCTGTACAATAAAAACTTCATTCCCAATGAAACTACCACATCGATTGCATTTCAGATCCATGATGAAAATTTCAGCGATAAGATTGTTCCGCCAGAATTCTGGCACGAATTCCCCGAGATCGTTACATTCGTCAAACATTCTTCGCTAAATAGTCCATGAAACGTATACCGGTTTCCCAAAGAATAATATCTAGTATCATTCTCCATCTCGCGGACATACAATGTCCCTCGTGACAGAACGTCTTCGATAGAATTTCCAAATTTATTCTCACCAGAAAGAGAAGGAGGGCAAAAAGAAAACTGCACATCCGAGGCAGGGTGATCGCGACGCGTCTTCGCACGATATTTTGGTGATCGCCTAAAAGGCAAGGGCGCATTGCCGAATCGCTATCGGCCTTGCCAAAGACACCGGACTCTTTATGCTGGCGATTGGCTTAAGAACTGTCGCAAGAGATTCGCCGAAGGCTTCTGCCAAAGCACACTTGAAAATTTGACAGTGCAGAGAAGCCTCCGCCAAGGAATTCTCTTGGTGGAGAGACGAGTTTCAGCCTCTATGATCGAAGCCGATAATATGAATCATTCTTCGGCTCGGTGCCTCGGCGCTTCTTTAATCGGTTGTGAAGTTAACACTAGAACTACCGGCGTTAAATCTGTTATATTTAAATAAATTAAATAAGTACTTTGGGAAAAGAGGAATTCAGAGGTGGAAAAAATGATCGATTCGGTCATTTACGTTTTTTGAGTTGGACGTAGAATATTTCTCCAATGGCTCTCCTATAATCTTGGAAAATTTTTGGAAAAAATTGTGTACCAGTCATTTTGACTGGTTTGGTAGTTCTAGTGTTAAGATTTTACATCTATTATGGTTAATTTGATTAACCCTTTGCACTATGGAGTCACCTCTGCCGTGACAAAACTATTTTTCCCTAGAACTCTGAAGTCACCTCTGGCGTGACTTTTTCTGAACAATCGTTTTGTTAATATAACATTAAACTTTAAATAACTGCAAGCAATTTTTTCATACCTAGCACGTGATATCAAAAGCACAAAAATTAAATCAGAGTTGACAGAGAACAACCTAGGAAAACAATTATACTGCAAAGGGATAATATTGCGAAAGGAATTGATTGTGGCGTTTACTTTTATGTACAAGGTGGCCAAAAGTCAGTAGGCTATTTGAAAATATCAGAATTTTTTTGTTACCAGTTTTTGTAAGTTAAGAACAAAATGGTATCTGTTTGAGGGTTGCAATATACCGGACTCATTAGAAATAATTTTCAAGAAGTGTATTTATTGTTTATAAAAGAATAAATGTGAATTGTTGGTAGACGACGAATGAAAGAGTTTCAGTACCACCCTCCTTAAGTAAAGCAGATCAGTGGAGTTTAATTTTGCAGAATTTTCCATATTTTGATAGTTATTACCAACTTTATTCGGCAATTCAGGAATATTGTACCTTTCTTCTTTTCAAAGGCAAATGTCCTTCGCGGATTTCAATGGAGTTTGAAAAGAGCATTTGGCAAACAGAGAGTATTTAGCAAAAGATAACCTACAATACCATTGTTCCCAAGTTCTTCGACTCTCGTCGCCGATCTTAAGCGATAACCCGAATAATAATTCCGACGTAACGGCGAAAACGTGGAGAATAAAATTCGTTGAAATTCTAGTCGTGCTAATTTCAAAACTCTTCGCCGGTCTATTGCAATTTTGATTACTTTGTCTCAAACTGACTGCCAAATAGTCGTCGAATAAACGAGACAACAGATAACCCACGGAATAACGATAAAACTGAAATTTGGCAAACGCGACACGCAGCACTATATTTATCTGTCGGTGTATCGTCGAAGCACCGAAAAACGACACGTTCGTGTCATCGAGACAAACCGACGAGATTTCGTGTGTGATCTCATTTAAAGTGTCCCATTGTCTCCGAGGCGAAAAGTGAAAATAAGACAATCCCACGATCGTATTTTATTCCCAGTGTCTGCGGAGTTATTAACTCGTGAAGAAGTCGTATGACGAAGTGGGGAATAAACTAAGATCACGTCGGATTAGCAGACGAAGGTCGCCAGGGTAATGGAGTGTTCGCGATTATTTTCTCCCAAGTTGACGATAAATCATGAATTACGATTCCGCGGAACGATATGATCGTAACTTTGTCTTACATTCTTGTAATACCTAAAATACGCGAGGGTTCGATTATACAACCATGTAAGAATATGTACATTTTTATACCTTAAGCGCCTATGTAATTCGAAGATTGAAGGAACATTTGATTTATTCTTTGTACTTGTGTTTTTAATCTGTCTTATTGCAGGTGTTACATTTAGGTGTTCTATTTCTTCAAAGTGAGCACGATGCGGATCATTATCTTAGGGAGAAACATCAAACACGTTGGTGAAAAAGAGATATAAATCAACGATGATCCTTACGGGCATTTACTTGCGAAACTTGTTTGAAGCGCGTAAATTATACGGCAATTATATTATGAAGTATTATCTAGTTGCGAAGTCAGGTCAATTATGTGCGATTAAATGAATTCTGGCGTAAGATCGAGTTAGTTGCAATGATCCTCTATTATCTTAAGTAGATTTCAAGCACGTTTTGTAGCATTCTTTTTCGAACTGTTCATTGGTATCTCATACTATCTTATTTCTGTTAGACTTTTTGCGATAACAAATAAAGTAACGTTGATATCACGATTAACAATGAAGCATAGATTATCATCTGTTATGATCCAAATAATATTTCATCTATTTGCATGAACAAAGAAAATTTCACTTAGCCAAATGACTTAACAATACGTCAGATTTATTGTTCTGCCTACGGGGATTATTTATGTTGAACTTCCGAGTTCGAATATATCGTTTACGTAGGTCTCTGTGGCACATTCTTGAACGTCGGATGGCATTTTTCGGAAAATTGTTATCCTGGCAAGAGAATATCTTTCAACGTGGTGTTACGGTGGTCGTTTCGTGTCAGTGAGAACACAGTATCGCTTATTTTCGGCTCAAGCGTATGTCATCTTCAAAAAATATGCCCTTTGTCAAACATATTCTACTTAAATTAGTTCTCGTTACTTTTACACAAGATCTGCGTGAATCGCGCATGCTCGATATTCTTCTTCCCGAATTATCTGCGAGATATAAATGATTAATCAAATTCCAATGTGCAGAAATAGAAAAATTAATTTTCTCATCGGATCACTATCGAGATTCATACTTTAAACATCTACTTTTAGTGAAATAAAAATACCGGAGGTCTTAGGACTTGATGTTTTATCATTTTTTAATTTAAACCTCCCAATTATTAATGTCAGACTCATAGGAAAATCTGAGTAGCTATTATTTATTCAATTTCCTCTGACATCCCGCGAAAAAAGTAGTTGGAAAAAATTGAAATTATTTTCTCCGTTATATCCTTAAATTCCCACTGAATTTTAAATCTTGCAAAACTAGACGAAAGAAATAAATCTCAATTATATTTCAGAATCACAACAATTTCATAATTAGAAATGTTTTACCTACTATCAAACGCAAGAAATATCACTCAATCATTAAACCTCCATTACAGTTTCATTCATCACTTAACCGCTCTTCCCTCTATTTATTCAAAGTACAAAAAAGGAACATATTATCAATAACGAAACACCTTCAACTCCCCTCATTAATTCCGCAATTAAGGCTACTCCACGATCAATTAGTCTTCCTATCAGTGAACACCTGTCGAACGGTCATGTTTAGCACACGTCGTCAACCAGCCGTCAGAAATCACGTCGAAGGAATAATTGCAGGATCGTGAGGTTCGTGCAGATACATCGTTCGACACGGCCAAAGCAACGCGAAACTATCGAACGGATAACGGTAAGCTCGATATGTAAAAAAAATGGCAACTTCTCGACTAGTATCACTGTCAGCTAACTCGTGCTCGGCGTACAATGTCCGTGTAGTCGTAGCTCCTGTAACGCCAACCGTTACGCAATTAGCGAGTACATAAACATTGCGAGAACACGTTGGCCGGCTGTCAAACCTCGAGCTCTTTTCGAGATTCCTTCGGCGCTCCGATTTTATCTCGTCTAAACTCGGCTCATCGCTCGATCGTTGTTTCCATGAAATCTCATCCTTTCCGCGAAACATATCGTCATTCTTACTACTCTTCCTATTTGCATAATTTCCGCGGTTAGATAGTCGGGTGAATTGGACGAGGCCTCAGAGAGAGAGAGAGATCTCGTGAACGGATCTTGGCTGATTTATCGTGTCATGCTGCATTTTCGGATTTGACTACTATGATCGTCTCATTGAGAATTTAGGAAGATACGTGGGTCTTGGAATTACGTGGATATTTCTCCTTTAGGGAGGGCCAAAACTATCCAAAACTCATCAAATTTTCTTTGTTCATTTTTTGGGGCCAAAATATTAAAATTTGATTCAAAAAGGCGCTGTTATATCACTGAGCATGTAAATCACTCCGTTGGTAATGTTCAATTGATAAGGCAATTGTCCACAGATTCCACAGAGAGCGAGTTTAAACTCGATTCATTTTGTCGCAACGACAAAGTACTCTTGTCACGTCAGAGGTGACTTAAGACCATTAAGGGTTAATAGTTATTCCCAATTAATTGAATAATCGATAAAATATCTGAGTCAGGATGAAAACAATGAAGCATGGTTCAAAATTATATTGATAACATTTAAAAAATACAACTTAACGAAATCCCAAAGAAAGCAGCTCGTTTATCGTGAAGAAACTGAAGTAGCAAATATTTCCTCGGATTTACGATGGATAATTAAATTACTATAAGAAAAATATCTATCATTCAATAATGATATTCCATCTGCACAAAGACCACAACAATAATTACAGCACGTCCAAAATCATTCTCGAGGGACTTTGCAAATTTCTAACGATTGTTCTGGAAAAGTTGCCCGCTAATTACCTGCAATAGACATTAAACCGAAAACGTCGCAGTTTCGCCGGCGGCGAGTGTCGCGAAAAAGTAGGCGAAGCATCGTCGTGCGAATAACAACGCATGTAATTACCTCGAGGCGCATCTGCGTACAAATATCGGCTCGTGATATAGAATATTAATGAGGGAGCTGGACGAGCAAATCCGTCGTTCGTGTGCGAATTATAATTCGCCGTGATGCGGGCTCAGGGCGGCCGTATTTGCGCGTGCATTTCGTCAAGCGAATAGCAAGTAGCCGCGGACGATGGATTCCCGCCGTTTCAACGGGATTGCGCAAACTTCTCGCCGACATTTCGGCGACACGGCTTTGCAACAATTTACTCGAGGCTTTGCGCAACTAGGTTTGACTCTGTAACGATGTTTATCGACATTTTCGCGATTCAAAAACCTCCTGGTTGCCTCGACGCCAGGCGATTTTAATACTCCTCGCTCTCCTCGGGGTAAACTTTCACCCAATTTCCGTTTCCAGATAGTATACAATGTTTGATTTTCTTTTAATATGCTGCAACTTGATTGAATTTCGGTGAAATACAATATAATGGATTACAAATAACATTTGTTAAAGCTAAGTAAAGGGAAAGTGGGTGAAATATCAGGCGAGAACCTTTTGGGCGACTATTTCTAAGGAGCGTAGAGGGTTGAGAAGCATTCGCAAGGGATAATTCGGATTGGGGCCTCTTTACAATGGTGAACGTCATTTAATTGTGAGAAAAAAGAGATATATTGACACTTCGATCAATAATGGTAATTCGTGTGCTTTTTCTCTCTATGTGTCTATCCGCGAAGCTTGTCCTACCGATCGAAAAGCCATTCACGGAACTGCAACTTTAAAATTAATTTCCAAGAAAACGGTACATTTCTAACTGAATGGAATGAGTCAATAAAAAAATTTGACCTTAATTTTTAACTCTTTCCTGAATTTTGCGCCTGTTTTCTTTCACAAAGGTCCATCGATGGAAATGTATGGAGCAACGCCTGGTAGGTCGTAATATACAATTTTGAAACACCCTGTAAATCCTGCAAATACCTGCGAAGGTTGACGATAAAATTTTACAAGCCGTTAAACCATTTGGCAACGAACTTTCCATACATGTCATAAAGGAATCGCCGCCGTTGACACGATTCATCCGGAATTACCTGAGCACCTCTGTCTTCGCTGCAGAAAGGTCAAATAATTTTATGGGCCATACGTCATGGGGAAGATGCTACTTCGTTTGCGATACCGTGCTCGAGTGATTTTTAACGATTATGCAACCTTCGATTTCGATTCGCTTTAGAAAAAATGCGGAACCTTAAGTTCGCACGATTTTTTGTAACGAGGGACTTCTTGTTAAAAATCGAACAAGTGTTATTAGTGTAAGTTTTCTAATTTGAATTTGAACATTAAAAGGATGCTTTTCGATAAATGGTGTTAAGTCTGTCTAATTGGAATGCCAGTTGTACTGGCAGGAACGTCCATTCCGACAACCAAGAATTTCAGTTGTGCTGGAAATGAATATTTTTCGCGGCATACGCAATTACACGGGGGCGACGAACTCTGCTGTAATGAAGCGGAAAATTTTTCCGGAAAGATTACATTTTTAATTTTATCGAGTTGCTGAAAATGTTGAAATATTTCTTGCAGGTGAAGAATTAACCCCTTGCCGCACAATTTCTTTTCTGACTGAATTCGCGATACCTTGGTATTAATTGTTGAAATATCAATCTATCCCTGATTTCTCATATATAATTTAACACAATATTAGAAATAATATGATCTTCTGGAGAAATATTGGCTTTTAGAACAAAAAGAAATAAAATAACGTTTATACACCACGATATTTCTTATTAAAATTTTTCATGGACTTGACAAAGAGTTTAACATTCTAAATTTTTCGACACAATTATACAATTCACATGTAACATCTTGAAACAGCCTGCTACGAGTGTTAAATTAGTTCAAGTGAGAAAAAATCGTTAAGTTTGAAAGATAAGAAATGTTAGAAAAATACAAGAAGTAACATTCTTACGCTATTACTTCTTATCTGCCAAATGTCTGTCGGAAATTCTCCTTAATGGAAATCCCATTGATACTAACAAAAAATAATGTATTGTTTCAGATAGATCTCCAAAACATGCGAAGAATTCAACCCCAAAGGGAATCTCCTCCGGGGAGAACGGTCCAACGTTTCTTCGGTCCACCACTGAGCGAACAGTTTCAGTCCACCGTGTTAATTCGTTCTCAGTCTTTTAACAAAATGTTTGCTACCGTGAAATTCTACAAAGCATTCCCCATTGACTAAAGGCCAAATAGTTACGCTCAAACGTCGGCGATTTCGCTGCAAATAGACGGCTCGACTTTGTCTTATTTATACGGAGGAATAACATCCTCACTGTTCCTTTCGTTACAAACGAAAGAAAAACCTATCGAAAATATTAGGCAACTAAGGAAGCCATATTCTTTTCATGAAAACATAATATTGCGTAATTATAATATTTAAAAAGAAATGTCTTTTTGGAGTGTATAAGTTGAATGTCGTCAATTTTGCTCAAGTTATGCTCGCAGATCTGATAAATAAACTAACAAAAAATTAAGGAAATTAACTTGCAATACGTCACGGTATACCGATTGAACGTACTATTTGATAACGAACGTCACTTTGAAAATTAAAGAAGAAGCTTAAACTACCCGATAACGCCCACCGTCTTTGTAAATTAAACCACCTGCTTATCGTTTGCTAAATTAAGTAAACTGTTTATAACACGTGTCGCTGCGTAAACTGAAAAACTTCCCGGTAACACATATTCTCACAAAATCGTCTACATTTTTTCAATGCAAATTACGCCGCATTAATATTTATCCGCATCCATTGTTTCCTTCTTGTACAGAATTTACAACGAACACCAACAGAGAGCGCATAATGTAATCCAAAAAAGGCAGCATTAACAAATTGTGAAAACAGCGTAATAATAATTTCAAATTCCACAGGGTCTTCTTATCCATCCGATATACAAATAAGCCACTGAAACGAACGGTAGCAAAGTAAGAGAAGAATCGATAGAAATTTTAGCGCAGATACCGCAGCTGCTCGTAAATAATAGTCGCAATTTTCTCGAGTCCTTTTCGAATCTCCCCTGAGCATCACGACCGACCGCGAAAAGAGAGGTTTTGCGGGTTATCAGAAAGCAGGAAGGACTCGGCGAACCATCGAATCCCGTTGCCCTCTTACCTCCCCTCTTTCCGGTCTTCATGGCAAATTATCAATGTCACGTTGCACGGCAGACCTGCCTGGTAAATCCATTTACCACGCGCTGCTTGTTACACGACGTTCTCCATCCCTGTCCGCTCTTCATCTATCAACCCCTCCTTCGACGAATCCGCGGGATAAATGGTCTCCCTTCTTCCGTGTTCTTTAAACGTGTCACGGTTAATGTATGCGCGCCTTTTTGTTGACAAACAAACAACGGTAAAGGGAGGAGTTTTACAGGTGCACGGACCCGTGAGATAATTTAAATATTTAGTTTCGTGATAATATCCTGAAACGCGAGGCTTTTCAGATAAATACGAGGAAAGACGAGCCTGAAATTCATATTGTACGGGATCATCGGTGAGAAAGATCCTCTGTGATTGTCCGCGTTTAATTTGTTTAAAGCGTGTCTCGTTGAAATTTTCATAAGCGCGTTGTAATTTATTCGCGACGTTTGAAAGAAAAATTCGCGAGCAAACAACGTGACACGGAGAACCGATATGTCTATTAACATAATTATGCAAATTCCTCGAGTGCAAACTTTAACGAAACAATCGCCGTGAGGTGTGTAGAATGCGGTTTTGCAATTTCAAAGGGTCCGATTGAAATGAAGTGGCTTTTTCGTGCATCAAGGGACAAACGGGTCTGCGGTAATTATTTCCATATTTCCGGTAACGGTAACAGAAATGTCCCGGTCCGTCGAGCAGACGAGCCGTTTCCCCCCTTACGCTTTTCTACGGGAGAT
This sequence comes from Cerceris ruficornis, assembly GCA_963989415.1. NCBI lineage: Eukaryota > Metazoa > Arthropoda > Insecta > Hymenoptera > Crabronidae > Cerceris > Cerceris ruficornis. The sequence continues at coordinate 11,105,477 of OZ022523.1, forward strand.
CCGTTAAGACCACCTTGCAATGTGATGGTGAAACGAGCTGATATTTATGAGCGCTACGCCATACGCCGAGGAGAATATTTTCTGAGCCGTTCAACGAACGGAGACGATGAAATCCACCCGGTAGAATATGAACTCGCGAAATGATCGATGAACGAACTTAATTAAAGGGTGAGAATACTTGCCGGCAAGTTAGCGTGAAATTGCTCAATATTTATACGAGAAAGTTAATGCTTGGTGAAACGTTATATTGTATTCTATTTGCGGAGACATTTATACCTTTACCGGGAAAGGCTTACAGCGTTCCAAGATATTGATATATTTGTGAGAGAATTGATTGCATTTCTTGTGTGAAATAAATTTTTCGCGGAGAGTAAATGACAATAATTGTAATTTTTTTTTGTGTGGAACAGTTTGAATTACTTCCACTTGAGTTTGATTTATGAATTAAAATTAATACAGTTTTTAATATTTTTATTATTTTTAATGAGATGTTCCTATTGAAATTCTATTATATCTTGTTATGCAATTATTGAAAATCGGGCTTTATTTTCTCTCTCAATAAATGACTTTACGTAATTATTGACGTGTTAATTAACACAGTGTGTTCGGTGTACAATTGCCATTGCAAACATTTAGTTTTTTCATACCTGGTACAAATTTTATACGGTAAATAGACCCGCGATTTTCCCTGGAATGCAATACAAACGTTAATTAAAGCCTCCTTCAAAAAGTGTACACAAACAATCAACGCTCTCGACAGTAAGTAATTAATCATCATCGAACTTTGTCTAACACGTACCAAAATATTGTCTACAAAAATTTGCATTTTCTAAAGAGATCATTTTTCTCAGAATTCATTTTTCAGCTTCATTTTGCCAAAAAATTACTGATACATCCACTTTTCCCATTTATGAAAACATCGACAGTGATAACATTTATTATTATATAAAACAATTAATTCCCTTTATCAGTACACGAAGAAATTAAATATCCTGGAATCGATCCCCACCGACTTTTCCATCGTCGAAGAAAAATTATTGTTTCCTCTCTAACAAAGAACTACAAAGCCTGATTTATTCAACATCAACAGAAATAAAATAAAATAATAAACTCCCCTCACCACTAAAAAAGAAATATTAAATCTGCAAAATTTATAGTGTCCTCTCTTTCAAATAACCACAAAGCCCAATTTATTCAACGTCAAGAGAAACTTCATAAAATAACTTTCCCTTATCACTAAACAAAGATATCAAATTTGCAAAAAACGCAATTACCTCTTTAACAAACAACCACAAAACCTGATTTATTTAATGCCAACAAAAACATCGCAAAATAATAAATTCTCCTCACTATGAAACGAAGATATTAAATCTGCAAAAGTCGATGCCCATCGACTCCCTCCATCTTCGAAGTAAAAATCATTGTTTCCTCTCTAACAAGCAACTACAAAGCCTCATTTATTCAGGATCTACAGAAGCATCATAAAATTCCTTTTATCGCGGCACGCGAATCAGTACGATCGCAAAATGACAGGCAACGTCCGGATGACGTTGGAGCGCAAAAGATGGATGAGATTTCGCCGGTAGCTTGATATTGCGACAAAGATCGCGAAGGCGGTCCGATAGTTTAGCACGGGAGAGGCTTTCGCAAAATCAACGCTCTCACCGGCGTTACCACACCCGGCGCATTATCTTCGGGCAATGCGAACAATAGTTCCCGTTGTAACTGTCGACAACGAACGACGACGACGTAGACGACGACATTCGGTTTCTTCGTCGTCGGAACGCCGTCGACGATGTCAACACTTTGTCATCGTGGCGCGAGTCAGCTTGGATTTTATCCATTCTCTCTCGAGTTTTGCGTTACAAAACACGGCGACAGCGCGCTTCAAAGAATCCCGGTTGTAATCGCGCAGGAAAGTCAGCTATGCAATTTGTCGGTGGCAAACAAAGGAGAGGCTGCTACGATAGCGAATGAGAAATTCGATGGTTTTGTAGGAATATCGGATCGCTTTATTCATTGTAAGAGTACGTTCGCGGGACAGCGAAATAATCTGCATTCGCTGTGCGAAATGGGTACGTGTTCTGTAATCGGGAAATTTGCACGGTTGGCTTCGTGTTAAGAGAAATTGAAACAGGATGCTTCGTTATTACATGTTTGTTGAGGGTGGATTCACTTTTTCCGTACAATGAGAAGTTGAAAATTCTTACTATTTGGATTTAATAAATTCTCTTGCTACAATTGAAATAATTAACTGTTTAACATTCTGTACTTGGACTTCCTTTCGATAATGTCAATTTCAGAGAAATTGAATATTTTGAACGGTAACAAACTGACCTTCACAGAGTGACATATTTTACCAAAAACTCAGAATTTTTATCTTTTCTTCCGTGAGTCACATTATCAACTGATAACAACTTGCAATGACGTTGCATGCGCTATGAAAAATCGTTACAAGAAAACTAAAAGGAAGATGAGAGATAAAATGCGAGAAAATTTCGATTTTAAACATCCTTGATATCGACACGACTATCACTATAATAAAAAAATAAAAAATACCCTTTACGATGATAAAAATCTTAGTATATCGTTAAAAGAAGAGTATTTTCCTTCGTCTCTTGAATTATTAGCGTTCGATCGCAGCTATATCACGTAGACGGAGGTGAGGTCGTGCAAATTGATGGTTGTCGCAACGAAACGTTACGTTCTCATTGCGTTAAGTCCGTAAAACGTAGCCGGAGAGGCTGTCCAGCAGGGGCCTTGACATCGTGTTGACAGAAATCGTTTGAAAAAGAAGATACCGAACGAGAGAGAGAGTCGATCATCAACTTCTCCATTCGCGTTTCGTTAGTTGCACCGCGATGACATTCATAAGTATTTTCTCCGCGTTCTCCGCGTCCTTGAAGACGTTACAGCTAATTCATATGGCTAATTTCAATAAAATGTATTTTTTTCTATCGATCGTAAAATTGGAAAATCAATCTGGCGAGTAATGTTCCTCGTGTCTGATTACATATTGCTATAGTATTTTTTTCAAATATATTACGATGGTAGTATTATAATACATATATAATAATAATATATATAATATATAATAATAATACATATAATATTTTTTTATTTATTTAAAACCGCATCCACCTCTAAACTATGAGCCATAAAAAAAACAATTTTAATTAATCTAGAGACCATACGTACCTAAAACTGAGGTAGAATTGATTACCAATTTTCACTATTTCTATAATTCTTCTATCTCTTCTAATGGGACAGAAGATATCTTCATTATTTTTTCTGGCATTATTTTACAAGTAAATAAATTCGTTAGTGGTTCTTGGATGGTACTTGGATCGTTAAAAGTTTTATCACGCAGCTTATTGAGATGCTCGAAAGGGTGGTAATCCGTTTGGGGAAGGTTTGGTGAATATGAGGGACGTGGTAGAATTTTGTAACACAACTGATTCAGTTTCTGCGGCGTTATTTGCGCAACGTGAGGCCGAGCGATCGCTCTGTATAAACAGGGTAAATTGCAAATCGTGTTTAAAGCAAACAATTGCGACAAAGGAGTAAAGCTTCGAAATGACGTGTACGATAACAAACATACTGTTCGTGCGCTTTGTAATAAATCGTTGAACGTTGCTTTTGAAAAAAACGGTCATTATGCTCGCAAGGATCTCGTAATTTTCTTTATTGTCAGCGTACACGAAAGCGGAGAAAATGGAGAGCCGTTTGAAGTGTTCTCCTTTTTATAGTTTTAAATGTTTCCCTTCAAGATCGTAATTTTCCTCCGGCAAGAACGATAATTAAATTTTAATTCGACTGATATTTTACAACCGGCAGAATATATTAATTTAACAATCTTTACCAATAACACCAGAGTTACAGACAAATATAACTATTCCATTAATTACACAGATTTTCGTTGCTCCTACGAGTTACCAAAAAATTGCAGAAAAATTTGAATTATTCTTCACATTATATTCTTAATTTTTTATTCGATTTTGCTCCTCACATAAATGAATAAAAATTTTATTTCACGGCGGAACACTTTCTTAATTAAAAATTCTCGGTATTACAGCTCCAGGAAAATTGCCATGAGACATGAGTTAATTGTTTAATTTTCATTTCAACTTCATTTATTACTTAATTAATCTGTCATCCGTTTGTTTCGCCCTGGTCAACAGATTATTATTACGATCTCTCGTTAGAAAGAGATGAAAAATTCTGCAATCTATCTTATATACAACTGCATCGATCGGTCTATTTTGCATAATGTGAAAAATCGCTGATATGCAACTAGAACACGTATCAAGAGTAGAAAGAAGGACCGCGCAAATAATAGCTTTGCCGTTTCACGCTGAATAATTACCCGCGATACGTTTCCGAGAAATGTAGAAATACGTCGCGTTCGTTTCTGGAAAAGAAGATATCTCGGTACACGTGTATTCCAGTTTTTCAGGCTACTAGAACGCAGTGGTACTTAATTGCCGTTCTGCTGGAACTAATTTCAATTCTATTAATACGAAACATATTTTTTTTCCTCCAGAGAATTATTGTAATTTCGTGGAGCAAAAATGCGGAAGTCATTTCCGTCAAGGAGAAGCCAGTACCATAAGAACGAATATCAACGAGTGTACAACAAATTATGTTTGCCATCCTAAAGAAGAAAAATAAATATAACAAGATACCACTGCATTCCGTAGATCTTTCCACCGATAAACTGAAAACTTCAATTCCGATATTTCTACCTCTCTATCCTCTTTCATCGTATTAAAAAGTCGTTAACAATTCCCCAACAAAATCAACGAACCTTATAAATTTAATATCCTCCGATAATCGCGCCAATCATCCACGATCTTTCGTTAATCACTCGTAATCTTCGTTCTCATCGATTCAATATCCTAAGAACAATTCGTCCACCATGGGATTCCCCAGCGGCAAGAAAAAAAATAGTAAAAAAAATTCCTAATACGAGAAGGGAAGTCGATGACACAGAAAAGACGTTCTCACGCGAAGGGATATCAATTTCTCCGATTGATCGAATTGAAAACGTAGGTTCGATGAAACGGAGAATTCGAAAGTGCAAGATACGTGCGTTATTCCCTGCTGTTTCCTTTGTAATTTTCCGTAATTCGCCGTCGTACGATATACAAAGCCCTTTGGGCTTCTAAAACCGGCGTCGTATTATTTTATCGACTGCTGAGGAGGACAACGAAGACGAGGAATAAGAATACCGAGCGAAGAGGAAAAGATGAATACAGTCCGAAGGGGGAATACCGCAAAGCAGTGCCGTTGCATAATATCCACTCAGGGCCGTGTCTTTTATTTATGCGCGACACCGTCGTAATTTCACAGAAACATCGCGATTGCCGGTAAGAAGTCCAAGTTACACCGGTCTTTCTTGAGATTTCGAAGACGAATCTGTCGCTTCCGGAATTTTCTGAACGCGGCTGGACTCGAAATGAAGCTGACAAGATCGATAAAGGATAACTATTCCTTTTAGACTCGAATCAATTTCATTAAATTCTTCGCGGTTTAAATTTTCAATTTCTACCGATGATCAATCGTACGCTTAAAGATAATTAATAAAAATGTTAGAAGGAAAGGAATAACGAGGAAAAATTATCGAACGATAGAATTGCTGACATTTAGCAAAATAGGCATAAAATAATGAAGAAGTTGGTGCGTTGGGAACTTGAGGAATTTTTCAAAGAAATTAAAAGCCAGTCGTTTTGACTGCCTTGTTCGATCTACGATTAGATCCCGTAAATGATAGGATATTGAATTACGAGCTCCTTTGCCCATTGTTTTATAAATGAAGGATCCTCTCATAATGAAGAGCGGCGTTAGTTAAAATTCATTACGGAAAATAATAGATCGTTTCGAAGGGTTTTTAACGGCGGAAAGTTTGATGGAGGATCATTTCCCGCGCCGGAAGAAACGAGTGTATTCGTAAATGCGGAAATGAGCGATAAACGATGAATACGTAAATGACTATTCCTGAATATCATCGCGCGTCGTTTGATATCTCCGCATCGAGATGCAGCGTGCAGTGGCCTCTAATGAGACGATAAAGGTGGAGATTGCGAACCATTATATCACTCGGGCTCGGCTCTGGATACATAATGTATAGACATTGCGAAACATTTCTCCTTCTCTCATCATATATTCAGCGTTCTCCTGAACTCTCCTGCCCTTTACGAACATCCTTTTAGAATCTTAGAAGCTGGAGAACACGAGGAAACATCGTTCAACCGCGACGATGTGCCTTCTTCATTTTTCATTCCACCTCTTGCAAAACTATATGGTTAAGTCAATCTCTCAAACTATCATGCTTTTACACGTAAATTACAATATAAAGGAAACATTACCTAGAAGTTCGAAATAGACAGAATTTTAGAAAAAGTATCCTACGCAAATTGTAAATACAGTAAACCCTCGATAAATGCACTCATTTCGGGGCAAAGCAGTGCTCTTATCGTGTGCCGGTGCCGAATCTGTGTTTACATTTGGGCTTCAACCGAGCGCGAGCTTAGAAAAGGACAGACAGTAGAAGTGACAGAGAGAGGAAGCAAACAAAGTGAGCGGCACGAAAGTATGGGCGAGGCACTGCTAATGCAACAAAAAACTTGGTCGTTTATTAATTTTGCTGAATGTAACTTTTCCCAATGTATTTTTCAGATTTTTCTGGTTACAATGATACCAAACATGATATGTTTTAATCATGTAAATACTAAGTAAATATATTAAATATTGAGAAAATGTAATTCAAACTATATCGTGTTTGGTATCATTTTAATCAGAAAAATCTTGCAAATACGTGAGCAAAGGTTTAAAAAAAAAAAGAATTAAAAATGAAAACGGCCGACCCTCCAATTAGCATTGCCTCACCGATACATTCGGGTGGTATCATGTTACACCGCTCCCTCGTCGAGCGGCTTGGGTCGCCAAGGGGGATCCCCCTATGTGGAGGGGATTGTCATGATGCATTTATCGAGGGAAACTCATGATGCCTTTATCGAGGATTTACTGTACCAAGTGTTTATCGTAGAAGGGACGCTTTTCACCGTGCGCAGGAGGAAACTTATTCGCTCCTGGAAATCCGGCGAATCACGCTCTTCGCAGAAACGATTTCGCAATTTCAATACGCTGAGACTGGTTCTGCGTACGCGTAATACCAACGACAATTAGACCACCGTAACCTAGCCTCAATTTTTATCATTGGACGACTGCCTGGAGGCTGGGCCGTACATGTCTACGCTACAAATCGGGACAGCAGTGTGTCAAGGTGAGTACACACGTCCTCCTCGTGTGTACCTATGTACCTGTGACGGTGTCGAGCGCAATATTTGTACGATCGAGAAAAGAAGTCGATTGACTCGCAACATACGAAGGAAACAACGGTCGGGTTTCAAAATTGTTTCGTTTTTCAGTTGGGTTACAGGAGAGCTTTAGGACAGAAAAAAATTTAGTGGTAAAATTACTGATTCGTTAGTGATTTTCGTGAGAATTTTGTAAACTTGTAATATATTGTAATATCGTTACATGTGTTGCATGCTCGTGGATCATTATTGGAGAGAATGGAGGAACCAACAGGCATTTATGAAAAATATACAACTGTCTTTGAAAATACTAGGCTGGAGAATCTCTTTTTGTATTATCTAAAACAATTAATATGGCTTGGAATTTAGCAATGAGAAATTTTACGAAAAACTAGGACGAATATAAAGATATTATCCTCTGGAGAAATATGAATTGAAAATGAAACTAAATGTTATTACATGTGTTGTATGTTCGCGGATCTGCATTGGACACAGCGGAAGAATAGACTAATAAGACCAATAGACGTTTACGAAAAATAGAGAGCCTTTTGAAAATACTAGGCTGGGGAATCTCTTTTTGTATTATTTAAAACAATTAATATATCTTGTAATTTAGCGATATGAGATGTTACATAAAATTACGACAAATATAAGGACTGTCTGTAGAAGTGCCCTATTTGCGATTCGACTATGTGTACAGAAGTTCTGCAGTGGCAAAAGATATAGTCGCCTGAAAATGGTTAAATAATAATTCAGGAAAAATCTGCCAGAGACGATGGGAATTTGAATTCGAGTTCGCTAATTGGAAGTCCGAGCCTTTAACTCCACACCGGCGGAGAGAAAGGTATTTTACCTCAATTTCATTGTTGATCCGCGGTTGCTACGAAATTGATGAGTTTTAATTTTCCATGAAGTATCGTAAGTTAGCCCGAACCTTCTAATTCAACCGTTTGACAATACACGTAGATATGTATATCTGCATAATATTAATATCATAAACGTATCATTTTAACAAGAGGCATAACCACAATGAAGAAAAAAGTAAAGCTGTGTAAAATCTGTCGGTTAAAGCCACGTGAAATCGCTTCGAAAATTCCTGCACCGCTCGGCGAAGATCGTTCCTACTTGCAAGATGCATTCGCAATTAAGCAAAGACGGGAGGAAATTGAATTCCCGCTAAAAGTAAAGAAACAAGCGTTTCCTCGTCGTTCGGGCCCTCTCTCGGGTTCTCTCTTCTCTCTCTCGCCCTCTGTAACTTTACGTCTCTCATTTCCTACTCCCCGTTTCTTATTCGCGGACTTCTCGAGGAGCATACTCGAGAACCAATCTAGCGAGTGTAATAGAAACGCCGAGGAGAAGGAGACTGCGAGGGAGGAGAAAGGAGAAGACGAGAGAGAAAAAGACAGACACAGACGAAGAGAGAGAGAGAGAGAGAGAGAGAGGAAGAAAAGAATACGGAAGTGGTACTTTCAGGGCGATGGAAAATGTGATATCAAACGAGTCGTGGAAAACGCCCGACGAGTTCGACGGGACGAAAGATTGAGCGGGGGTGGAAAACAAAATATGTCGAAGGAGAAAGGAAGGAAAACGAGCGATTCACTCTCGAAACTCGGTCCCTGTACGCGCTCACTGTGATTTCAATTGAATTTCTATTTGCAGCCGCAGAAACGTAAATATACGAATCGGGCCACGTAATCAGGGAAAGATTTTTCCGCGAGGTTGCCTCCTGAAAATTTTTATGAATCGCGATCGAAAGCGAGAACGACGGCGGTTTACTGAAATTTGGTGGGAATTTTCGAAAAGATCGAGAGGAAGACTGCGAGGATGAGAACGCCAAGTTTCGGGTTGTTTTGCAGTTTGCGGAGGCTTGAATTCAAATCAGATTGAAATACGGAATTTAGAGTTTTTGGGATGCTCGATTTTCTCGAAGGATTATTAGAATGAGTGTAATATATTATGAAGAATGTAAAATAAAAGTATATGTATTAAAGTGCGTACGTTTTAGATACAGCAATAGCATGAAATACAATATTATTGAAAAAAAAAACAAATGTAATTAGCGAATGATCGACCATTACACAATCGCGCGAAAAGTTTCAAACGAATCTTTAATTAGAGATTCTCTGTATGCCATATATATAATTATTAAGCCACTTTTTGACATCAAAAAGACATTATTCACGATGTAAGCTCAAAATCGCCACGGATAAACTAGGCGCACAGGAAAATAACGTTTAAAACTACAAAAAAACTCCAAAGACATCTAAAAAAGACCCGAAGACAAATTAAACGAACAATCATGTCAATCTATCCATGTCCTCGAAACGCGCGTGCCAATAAATCGCGCAACTATCAGCAAGCTACTGTTCCAAGAATGGAAAAACTCAAAGTCCGTCGAAAGGACGATAATACGGCGCACTAACAGAGGGTGTTGAAGCGTGTCGCAGTAATAATTCCTGGCGCACGCAATTCGCGGGCGTGCAAATAAGAACGCAAGCACCTACAAGCGCAAGATCGTGTTGACATGCTCCACGTTTCCCCTTTCTGCCCCGCTTTCCGTGACGTAGCTCGACGTACTCGCTACTCGCGAATTAGCACGCGAGCCTCGGCGAAATTTTTTCGCCGGCGTCGCCGTGGAGCAAACATTTGCAGGAGCAGCGGAGCTGGCACGGCCGCCTCTCTTTTTTTAAATCGCGAACATTCATGGAGACACGGGCGACGTCGCTTCGCATGCCTCTCTTTATTCTACCTTGCCTCGTTTCGACTTCTGTCCCTCTCTCTCCGTCACTCTGCCCGGATTTCTTTTTTCACTGTTTCATCCTTTTTTTTCTCCTCTCTTTTAACCAAGCTCGGATTTTGCCGCCGAAAGCAGGATTCGCGTGTATGCGATTCGCATTAGGTAATTCGAGTATACGTTCCGCGTCGCGGGAATTAGCGAGGTGTCGTAATGCGTTGATTTCGGGGGTTGCTAATCGCGCGAAATAATGGTAACACCTTTATTGTCTCTTCGGTTGAATTGTGCTAAGTGCGCTCGCGTAATTAGCGCGGAAATTTTGACTGAACTTCGGAGATTTTGGCCGGTGATGTGGAAATTTTGGTCGGCTAATTTCAGGTTTCGATTGTGCTACGTTACGATTACGTGTTTCTCTATTCTCGGACTCAATGGCCATGAATTTATTATAATTGTAGTGTTAATACAGTATTTTGTTCAATTTCAGGTGAATTATGGAGCTGTGATACATGTTTTGCGAAATAGCTTGCTATAAGTTCCAACTTTTAGGAAGACGATGAAAATATTGGGCATAGGTAGTCTCACTACCGATTTCGATTCAAATATTTCATTCTTTCGTTTTTCTTTCGGCTTTCATGTTCAGAAAGAAAACTACTTTCTGCAAACGTATCGCAGAGTGACACAACGATCTACAGAATTCCTGATATGATAGAGTTTCGTCATAATTATTAATGCCTCAACAATCTGTTTTATCTAACATTAATTTTTACTTTCCAATCACTTTTAAAAATAATTGACTTTTCAAAAGATTTCGAAGCTGTGCACCGGACACTTGAAAACTCATTTTTATAATTAATTTTTCTCCGCTATGCTATAAAGAAATGATTGTTTCTTATCGTATTTTGTTGCTACCATGATATTTTATATTTAACCATTATCACTAATCTCGGTATATATTTATTAGGAATATTCTTCTAACAAAAGTTCATTAGGAAAGTAGCCTTTCCGTCGAAGAAGAAACGACTGCAAAGTGAATACACGTTAATTAGTAATCCGTGTAAGTAGCTGCAATTGAACGAGGAATGCGCTCGCCACCGTTAAGAAATTTTTGCAGGTGAAATCATTATCACGGTAAATATGTTTCTATTTCTCCGTTGCCTCTGTACTTCCGCGAAGGCGTAACTACCGCCTTTAAAACACACTAATGAGTTTGCACTTGGAGCGATAATTGCTGACGGCTCTGTTGTTGCTGTCGGCCGTTGCTAAGAATTGAATTATTCCACATGAAAATAACAAGTCACATTTCATTTGATTATTCGAGCCGCGTAATTGCAGCTCGCGCTGAACATTGCACGCTTACCCCGAAATCTTGCAACATCGTTCGTTATTTCTGGATCGCGATAAGATAAAACGTACAAAATGTTGCTTTACCTGCACGTGAAGACTAATTTTAACTATGATACACGAAAAGTCTAGAGAGTCACCTTCATTCCGCCCATCGTCTTCGAAACCTATATTTCCATAGGTAATTTTAATTTTCTACAGCTTCATATTCACCGTTCTTCGATTCTCATAAATGAGGTACAACTATATTTTCAAATTTATACAAATTACAATTATCGCCACTTTACTTATTTTGTGTTGATGCATTAAAAGGTCAAAAGCGCATCGGCACGAATTTCGAGTTTTTTCAATTTTAAAGCACGAGCTTAGTCGCAGACAGAATTTCCCATTGACGTTAAACCTCCCGCAAATATTCCCACGCCCATTCATCTCGTCGGCAATATCCGGAGAAAATCAGAGCACCCTGAAAGACCTCACACATCACATCGGCATAAATGCCGACAACCCCGAAAACACTCTGCCTGAGAGGTAACGAAAAATCAAAAGAGAAAAAAAGAGGCCTCACTGAATCCCATTCGAACCGCTCAGGCAATGATGATCGTTGGAATACCTTGGCAACGATCATTAATACAGGGCTAATTAATCGTTTTTCCCCTTTCTCTCCGCGTAAATTCCAAGCTCCAGGGTAAATCGGCTTAACGAGCCGCGCGATTAACGAGACACTTTGATCTTCTTGACGCGGTGTGCTCTCGTATTCGCGAATGAAAAGGAAATGCTATGTGGACGCAGAAATGGCTGCTATGCGAAGATTCAACGGAGAAGTAGCTAAGAGAGACGAGAAGAGAGGACGCTGAAAGAGATGGTCTCTGCACGCGGTATGTTTACAGCCGGTAGGCGTATTTATGGTAGTTACGGTTGTTCGATCGTTTACACGGGTAATTATGTTTGGCTTGAATTAATGCGCTACCCACGTTTTCCCTCCTTCCCCATGGTCGAGTCCCCTATCGGCGCCCCTTGGAAGAAGCTATCGGTCCGGGTACACGCAAACAGGTTCTTAACCGACCTCACCAGGCGGAAGGCGGCCAGGCATGGTTCGTTAATCTATGTACACACCGGGAGATCCTCTTCGTTCCATTCAGTAATCGAGAATGAACGCCCGCTAAAAGGACCCGCCGGTCTTCGGTGTGGTTTATGAACCTCTTTGGTAACGGTGATCTATGAAATTTACTTGATGGATTTGCTCATTTTTGGAAATTTTGGTTGACATGGATCTCGCCGTTTATTAGAGATTTTGGTGAATTTTGGAAGAGCGGGGATGTAAGTTACATATCCGGCAGGGATAATTTTTTTAGGTGATTGCAATTTCGGCTCACTAATTGTAAGCCTGTTAAAAGAAGTCGTCAGCCTTCAGAGTGGTTTGTTAGCCTCTTTAGTGACGGTGATCTATGAAGTTTACTTGATGGATTTGCTCATTTTTGGAAATTTTGGTTGACATGGATCTTCTCATTTATTAGAAATTTTGGTGAATTTTCGAAGAGCGAGGGAGTAAGTTAGATATCCGGCGGGGATAATTGTTTTAGGTGATTGCAATTTCGGCTCACTAATTGAAAGCCTGTTAAAAGAAGTCATCAGACTTCAGAGTGGTTTGTGAGCCTCTTTGGTGGCGGTGATCTATGAAGTTTGTTTGACTAATTTGCTGATTTTTTGAAAATTTTGGGTGTCATAGGTTTGGTCATTAATTAGAGATTTTGAAGGGACGAGTAATTTAAATACCGTGAAGAGATAATTTGTTGAAAGTGATTAGAACTTGGGCTCACTAACTGTAAGCCTATTAAAATGACCCAACGGTCTCGGAGTGATATGTGAGCCTCTATGCGAACAGTGACATATCAAATTTACTTGAAGAATTTGCTGATTTTTTGGAAATTTCGCATGCTATAAGTTTGAACGTTTATTAGAGATTTTGGCGAGCTCTGAGAGAGCGAGGATGCGATGTAGCCATTGTGCAGGAAGAATTATTCGGTTTATTGAAACAAAGGAATTTTAATTAATTATTTCCGAACATTTTCAGGTGGCCAGGTGGTTGATCGTTATCGCAATAAATTTCTGCAAAACCAAAATATATTTTGACCAACGAAGGGCATAGCGCGTAAAGGCAATTAAAAAATAAATAACAATACTACAATTACACAATATTCCTCGATTTTTGTTGAAAGTCTATCCCGTTCCGCGTGTTCATATCACGTTATATTCTCGCTGCATGTAAAATTCATATTTAAATTTTGAGTTTGCAGATAACAGCAAATATCGACAGGATCGCTGGTAGGCTCTAACTGTGCGATCGGGGATGACAACGTCGATTTTGTGCGGTTAAAGAGACAAGATCGATATCAGAAATAGCAGACCTATTTAATCTGACGGACACGATATTGATCGATGATTCTAAAAAGAAATTTCGACAGGGGTTTGTACGATTAGAAGTTCATCGATTAAAGTATATGAAATTGATGTTTAAAGTTTCGCGAAGCTTCTAAGTACCTCTAATCTACGAAGAAACGCAGCTGACAATTTTTCCTACAAAATGTACATACAGCTCTGATAAAGACCACTTTTTCACACGCCAAACAGTAAACTAAAAAAGTTGCAAAAGTTCGATTTATATTACTTTCCATAAACATCCCTCTAATTTGTATAATCTCAAACTTCCCGCCACGAACAACTTTCCCGCATCGAAATTTCCACGGACGCTTAACATTCGATCGGCAAATAGGACTTCAAATGCAAAAATACGAAAAACTTTTTTCCTCCCAGCAATTCAAGCTCGCATTCATTTCTGCCTGAACGCAAAATCGCTCCGCTTTACGGCGTAAGCCATAGGGCAACGGGATTTAGTGTGAATGAAGCTTTCTTAGTATTCCAGAGATACCTGTCGTCGCCTTCACGTGCCGTGGAGATTATCGGAAAGCAGTGTGGGTGTTATCGAAGGAGGTCAGCCGGCTTTTTCAGGTTATCGTGTACTTTCCCGATCCAAACGAGTCAGCGCGCGCTCCAAATTATCGCGCTGCATTATTTAGCGAGTGGAACGTTTACAGGGGAATTAATTCCCTTTCGTATATACACAGGGAATATTAACTGCTTGGTAATTAGGGATGGAAATGTGAGTTCGTTAATCATCGTGATCGACGGACGGACTTTTGCGCGGGACGATAAACGACAAGATAATTAAAAGGGACGCGCGTGCAACGCTTATTAACGTTGATCATTGGCTCGACGAATTCGAATGCTTGTTTCGAAAACTTTGTTTTCCGTTAATGCTTGTTACGCTTTAATTAAATCGCTCGATGTAAATGGTCAAATTATCTGCGTACATCTATGCGGATGCTACTTTATGTTACGTCGCTGCATCTAGGAATGCTGTGGGAGTTGTTTTCGTCTTTTCTCATCTCTGGAAATGTGGCGTTACGATGCGAGAGAATAATTATTTAGATTATAATTGTACTTGAGAATTGGTGGCTGTAGCAGATAAGAAGCTGAAGCCTCGAACTCTTAATTCTGCTGAAAAACCAGGCACATCTGGGACATCTTCTATCCCAGATAATATGTATATCATCAGTGGTTGGAAACCACCCTAAAAATTATTGATCCTAGGTGAAATAACTATAGCGCTGAAAGAAGAAAATCTAAAACAGCGACAGAAATTGAACTAGAAGTTCGATGAATATAAAGAAGTGGTATTTAAGTCTCGCTGAATATTCTACCCTTATTCGAGACAATCGGCGAGGGAGATTTCGCAAAACAGACATCAGCGTCGGGAAATTTAGCAGATAGCATGTGAAGTAGCAAAAGAGCTAACTCAAAGAAGAGATCGAGGAAGTAAAATAGAGCATCGCGGGTCGCGTTCTAATGAGGGTCGTCGTCAGGGGCGGAGGGAGGGTGGCATTTGTTACTTTTATCGTTGGGCTTCCGACACGCTCCCGAAATAATTAGCATTTTAATGTATGTATCTGCTTATCTAGGCGGCAGGGCGCGTTACTGAGTGTAGCTTTGCATGTTAATCTCTATGGGAAATTACATGCACCATTGCACCATCCGGGGGAATCCCAAAACAACTCCGACGGGCGTCCTATTACATTTCGAAATTAAACGAAATTTCGATGCGTTCGTGCGACCAAGTTTCTTCTAACAAGGTATCGATACCTCGGTGATTAAAAGAATTTTACGTCGAACGATGTTGCATGAAAATTTATGAACTTTAACACGGCAAATGCAACTTTGAAAATTCGAATTCATATAATCTATGCAGTATGTTTCGTTCAACTGAAAACCATCGAATATTTCAAGAGCTACCAAATGTTATGAAAAAGATATTTTTCTATGGTCGTTCTCTGCAAAAAAAAGGTATTAATCAACTAAAGTCGAAGGGCTATTAATTTAGGAAATATTTCAATATAAATTTTCGGTAGCTGAGAAAATTATTATCGCTTCAACCGAGATTCAATACAGACAATACGTCTCACTCGTTTTTATGCAATGCTAATTAACACACATGCCGCGAAATTCCAAGAACAAAGTAGCATCGTGAGAATATGAATCTGCAATAGAAATCCAATGAAATTTTTGCAATCAACTTGAAAAGAGCGCGAAACGCAAAGTATTAATGTCGCAGCGAGCACGAAAGTCTCGGAATAATGGGGAAGAAACTCTTTCCGCCGAAAGTTGAGCATGGCTTTCGAGGGAAGCTTCAATTATTAGTTTTGGACGAGGCCCATGAGCGGTGCTTGCCTAATGATAGTCGCGGATGGTGACGCTGATTACAGAGTTCGACGAAGTAACGGAGTAACTAACTCGCTGCGCGGTTGATTAGAGGGCATGTCGACGTGGCAATGCGATACTAACGCGACTACTAATGACGATCTTCCCCCTTGTCTCTGGCACAGACACCATAAGTCTCTCGGAATCTTGGAGCAGTCTTCGAGAAATTGAAAGCTGGCGTGAAGATTGATATTTGACTCTCGTAGATGGAATTTTATGGAATTATCGTACGAGCCTTTTGTCTTTTAATTTTCACGACCTTCACGTACAAATGATATTTTATTTTTTGGAATATAGTTTATTAGGAAATTAATTGAGCGGACGTATACATATGATAGGGTGTTAAAAAATCATTCGATATTTGTATGGTATATAGAATACACTATACTGACAAGTAAAAAAGCTTTAGTAAACATAGGACAACCGTTTCTGAGATATAAACATTCTTGTTTGTTATTATCATAATTGACGTACTACTGAATTTTCGATCTTTACAGAAGATTTTCCACGTGTCCACCTTCCATTTCTGCACACGCTTGGCATCTTCTTTCTGCGAACACTCTCGAAAATTCCACATTTCTGTCGGATTGTTTGACTAGCATGGTGGATTTGGTTACGTAATTCTTCTAAGTCATTTATCGGCGATTTAACCTCTTGACCTATGTTTACTAAAGCTTTTTTACTCAGTACAGTGTATCTTATATACCATATCAATATTGACTGGTTTTTTAACACCCTGTATATAAAAACAGATTTCAATATTCTTTGATCTTTTACTTATTGATAAAAATGTATACTTTATGCCTTGATTGAATATCCACATTCTATATAAATAGATAAAATGAGTTTGGAATTATTGAGTCTAAAAGACTTTCCAAAAATTAGCCTAATTAGCATGCTAAAAAATATAATCCTAAGCAGTATCGAATAAAGAATTAATTGAGAATTTCAGAGGCAACTGTAACCCGTAATACAGCATAAAGCTATTCAAGATACACCGAGATGGAAATATCTCATTTAATTACGAACTTCACGAAATGAAAGAATTGATTACAACATCGTCAACACCTTTTTATAGCGCAGAGGAAGAAACAGGGAGAGACGTTAATGAGAAGCCTCGTTTACCGTAGTCGCAATACCAACACCGCACACCATAGTAAATCCCTAGCAGGGACATCGACGGAATCGAGGATAAATCATCGTAACGAAACGGGGTTACGTAAATGTTATCCGTTAAACCGTTTCGCGATGTTTGTCTCGGCTCGTTACGCGCAATCTCTCGAATGAAATCGCGAGACACGAACTCCGCGATCGTATTCTGGAAAATTCTTTCGAAAAACGTCTTCACGGTCAGCTCGTCGTCGAGCGCAAAGCGAAATTCGTGTTTCGCGTGGACGCACGGCGGGTGAAAATGTGGAAAAAATATTAGCGGTAAAATATATCGGCAAACCGCGATAAATCAACGTCGAACAGGCCCATACATCCTTTCTATCCCGACGATTATTGCTGAGGTAGACGCTGTATCGGACTTCTATGCGCAGCGATATTTCATTGTTGCTTGACAAGCACTTACCCCCTCCTGTGATTTCTTTTCTCTTGTCCTTTTTCATCGTGCTTCATCCGTGTCGAAAGAGAACACTCTTCAATTTTGTGTTTTAATTTTTGTATGTTTCTTGCGCCTATGGTACCGGAAAACATAGTTGCTCGAAGCTATGGTGGGTGTGAATTCAAAAGCAAGGACGTCCAATTAGGGAAAGTGTGATCATATTCTCCGTTGCCGCTGGAAGATTTTTTCTACGTGACGCTTCTCCAAATAATGAGGATCAAGTTATTTGGACGGTGTCGGTAGATATAGACTTAACACTAGAACTACCGCCGTTAAATATTTCAATATATTAAATAAGTACTTTGAGAAAAGAGGAATCGAGAGGTGGAAAAGATGATCGATTGATTCGGCCATTTATGTTTTTTGAGTTGGACGTAGAATATTTCTCCTATGACTCTCTTATAAACTTTGAGAATTTTTGGAAAAAATTGTGTACCAGTCAGTTTGACTGGAAGATGATGCAAACGCAATACAGAAATCATTTACAATTAGTAATATTCTAATTGTCATTTCAAATAAAAATTCGAAACATACTTAAATTCATTCGAAAATCAAGCAATAATTATATAGATTATTAAGCATTCGATAACTCTCTCACTTTATGAAAAATCTCCAAAAAGCAAAACATATTCTGATTTTCTCTTGATTTATTAGACATTATTAAACACCTGCACTTTAATCGGCCCACGCATTTTGTCTTGCAGCGGCATTCACGTCATTCGCGCTTATTGCACGACAACGAAATCCTTTCTAGTTAAATGTTTTCGCACAACTCACCGATGGTACGTCATTTGCGTCAGAAAGCGAATATACCGCGAAGAGAATTAATGACGAACTACTGCTAATTGCATCGAAGCGCGTAACGGCGATGCGACGATGTAGAACGACTTTCACGACGTTGGTGGTATGGAGTGATTCTATAAACAACCGGTTAATATCTATCCGCATCATCACCGAATGTATTTCGCATAACAGCCACTGCAAATAGTTTCGTGCACGATTGTTGTCATAATGGAGGAAGAGTCTTATTAATCATGATCTCGCATCATTCGATACACCGTAATAAATTGTGATGACTGATGGCGGAAGATTGCACCTTTTTGAACGCAAAAAATGCACCTTTTACAACAGGGATTATTAAATGGCTTTCGATTTTGTATAGAGAGTTTAACGATTTTATACATTGAGTTACTTATTATTGTATATGATGAATTGGAAGGTAAGAAATAATGAAAGGAGGAACAATATGGTAATTGTCCTACAATATTAAACGTTTAGCTGGTACGTGGATGTAAGTTCACGAACTTCTTTCGTAATCTCTTCGTGTTTTCTCTGCATGAATTCTCGATTTGAGTGATTGTTTTTATATCTCAACACTGATGACATGTATACACTTGTTTTTCCTTGCGCTATGAAGCTAATATGAGGCGCGTTATTTTTCTAATTACTTTGATATTTAGATACATGAATTCTACACATCTAAAATTTAATTTTTAAATACCCGTTGTACCGATAGAATCTGCCCCCTGGCACAAACAAAAGCTCGCTACGTACAAATAAAACTTTATTTCCCATCGCCCCGTTTCCTGAAACATGATTATTTCCATCGCGATTTCACATAATCCATAATTTGCGATGCATTAAACCGTACGTATCCATCGTTAATCGAAATAACACGGATACATCGCTCAAAGCTTTTTGTAATTTTAAACTCCACCGTAACATCCGTCTTTTCTATCCGTGAAATCAAATTTTCGTGAGGCTGCGCACCGATCAGCCTCCCAGGGTGCAACCCCTTTCCACCCGTTCATTTTCTCTCTCTCTCTGCTCTTCCTCTATCTCGTTTCCTCTCTCTCTCTCTCTCTCTCTGTTTGGCCGTGCGAATTCGAGCGGTTCGCGGCTGAAAATTGGGTTATGGCGGTTTCGCTACCGTGTGTCCTCGTGCGAATACTCATTATCCAACGAGCCGGGCTGTCGTCGGGTGCACACCAATTCGCACACCACTCGCAACTCCTGGAAATACCCTGCGTGTGACACAATGACGGATTATGCAGCCGGGTGTCTCCCACGACTGCACGACTCCGTAATTTATTTAATCGTATCTGCACCCTCCCCGTCTGCCGCCGAATTTCGATTGCCGCCTGCTTCAAATCCGTAACAATGACGTACGATGCAAATCGCCGATAGATTGCATTTCCACTATCAACGTCCAGGATATAATAAATTTCATTCTGAGAATCCAAGCTTCCGCGAGATTAAATTCCTGATTTTTCTAGCTTGAAAGAAGTACAAGTAAAACGTCGATAAAAGCACAGATTTCGAGGGCAAAGCGTGCTCGTATCCAGTAACGGTGTCGAATCTGTGTTTACATTAGGGCTCGAGCCGAGCGCGAACTTAGAAAAAGACAGACAGTGGAAGAGACAAAGAGAGGAAGCAAACAAAGTCAGCTGCTCGAAAGTATCGGCGAGGCGTTGCTAATGCAACAATAAACTTGTTTATTTATTAACTTTCCTAAATGTAACTTTTCCGAATGTATTTTTGAGATTCTCCTGATTAAAATGATACCAAACGCGATATAGTTTGAATTATGCAAATAGTAAGTAAATTTATTAAATATCAAGTAAATATAATTCAAACTATATCATGTTTGGTATCGTTTTAATCAGAAAAATCTCGCAGATACGTTAGCAAAGGTTTCAAAAAAAATCGAAAATGAAAACGACCGACCCTCCAATTAGTATTGCCTCATCGATACATTCGGGAGTTATCACGTCCCTCGTGGAGCGTCGAGGTTCGCCAAGGGGGATCCCCCTATGTGGAGGCGATAGTCATGATGCATTTATCG
The DNA here is from genome assembly GCA_963989415.1 of Cerceris ruficornis. NCBI lineage: Eukaryota > Metazoa > Arthropoda > Insecta > Hymenoptera > Crabronidae > Cerceris > Cerceris ruficornis. The sequence continues at coordinate 11,126,134 of OZ022523.1, forward strand.
AGGGAAACTTCTGATGCCTTCATCGAGGATTTACTGTATTAACTAAATGTACTGTACTGTATTGACTAAATGAAGATTTTGTATCGATCAAAGTTTTTTTCGCTGTTTTTTTCCTTTCCTTTCCTTACAGTGTATTGTAGCATAGTGTAAGTGGGTTAACGGGACGTCAGTCGCTTTTCGAAATGTAAATTGGATGCCTTGGCTTCTGATGTTGCAGGAACTCCATTGTGGTCATTTGCCAGGCAGACAACGAGATCCATGCGTCATAAAGTTATCAAACAAACGCGGGAGAGTATTCAACTACGGAGTTCTGTGACTAGTTATGCGAGAACTCGGTACGATGCAATGTTCAGTTGCTAAAAGTTCAAATTAGAGCCATCACTATATATCTCTTTCTCCCTCGATTTTACGGTGGAAGAAGCGGTAAACATTATTCCGGGATGCATAATTATATTGATTTTTCGATACCAATCGTAGAAATCGAATTGAACGGAGAAAACGAGAAGAATATACGATACGTTTCCATGGTTCGTTAGATTCTTTCTTTGCGCATAATGTATTCGGGGAAATTTGCGGAATTTCTGCCAGAAGCCGTAAAAACTTGGGGGGATAAAAAGTTTCGCGATACGGGCACACTTTGTAATCCATTGACGCGACGATGATTTCATTTGGATTCTGCACTTTGTTTAATTTTCTATGCGCTTTCGTTTATTCTCCTTTTTATCACGATTCTTTACTGCGAATGTTTCGTCTTTGGCTTGGATAAAACGCGATTTTGGAGGTAAAATTATTCCGCATTTTCTCGAAAAAGATAAAATGGGGCAAACTTTTAGTATATGTAATCTGTATAATTAATTTAAAAACTGAAAACACATTGTATTAAAACATGAAAAGAGCACTTATTGGAATAAATATCTTCACTTTAACGCAACAATGTTAACGTGCAAACGGATTTATCAAAATAAAAATCATAATTCGTTTATTCGAACAGTGGAAGAAGAAGAACAACACACCTCAAAGGATGTTTAAAGGAACGAACTTTATCGGACCGCCAATGTCCGACTTTATTCGCCATTTTAATATTTCGATATTCCACGGTTACCCTCTTTTCTTCATGGTTCGTTGGTTCACCTCTGGCTTTCCATTTCAGAGGGAGAGGAATAAAGAATAAAGATATATTCGTAACCCCCAGGAATTTCTCATTGAACGAGGTATATGCGACAGATCTTCCAAGAGTTATTTCAAATTATATTCGCTGCGAGACGTCTTGAATTTAAACAGAAATATTATTCCATTACCATTAATTATGCCATTTACATTTTACTATCTCGTTAAACTGAATTATCTTAAATAATTTCATACCTAAGTATATATACTTAACAAAGTTAATAATTTCTTTTGAAACACCGAAGATATTTTGACTTCTTCCAACTATTCAAAACAGATGTAGATTTTACAAACACGATAAAAGTATCTAAGTATTCTTAACAATCCTACTCCATGAAATAAAGTGGACTCTCGATTTCCAACAAACTCGTGATAGCTTATAAAAAGCGCATATCATTACGCGAAAAATCGTAGCAAAACGCAAGTGCACCTCCGCCGAATCTGCAATTCGAACAAAAGTTCGATAGTTACGAGGAAATATACATAAACCGCCGGCGGGAGAATTTTTATTCCCTGGGGGCGTATTTGGAATTTCTAAATCCTATCAAATTGGATCATCTCTCCGAGGGAACGCTCGAATTGCAGCCGACCGTATCAGCCACCGATAAGCCACCGTTGCAGCCTGCTGATTACCATAATTCCAGAAATGCCAGAGTCATTTTACAGCACGTGATATCATACCCGGACATGTACAGCATGGATCTGAAATGTCTATCCTGACACTGATTGTGAGTGTCCAGCCGGGAGCCAAATTACAAGAGCATTGCCTTTTTTTAATGAAATCTCGCTTTCTGCCATTCCAGATGCGATTCTGCATTATATTCTGACATTCCTCAGTGAGAAAAACGACTTTGGGTGACTGTGGGAAAATTTTTTTAAATTTTTTTCCGGCGAAGATCGCGATTTCTACTAGGACATCTTGAAAGTAGCTCACTTTGGAAATACGGTTCTTAATATTGCTATTGCTATTCTTCATTATTTCTCGATGACTTATAGAGTTGTAGGAGTACTGGAAAAAAAAATTGAGTCCTTAATTTATTCAGGTGCCAATATTATGATACCACTGTATACGGCCCAATATTAGGAAAACTCTAATTTCAAGATGAATCTTTCGTTTCCTAAATTTCCCATACTGCCGACACATATACATATAAAAATTGAATTGTCCTAAATACCGAATATTTCTTAGAGTACTCTTACACTTCCAACATCAAAGCACTCGGAAAATCTAACAAAAATAATGTCACTTTGTTACTTTCTGCTGTACACCTTACTACACTTCTTTCTATCTCAAAATTTCTAACTTACAATTCATGTGAAACTCAAAATGCAACAAACTACCTGGAGAATATTCCAAACCACGGCAAACCATTAAAATCCCCTCCATCAAAGTCCGTTCCGTCGTACGTCACGTTTCCATTTTCCCTCGATCACCGGTGGCGAAATTCCGTCCTGAAATCGGAATTTCTGCTCCAGTACGGCGGTGTTCGCATATCGCCGGTATCTTTTCTTTGATACCATAATTCCAGCTATTTCTTGGAGTGTCGCGCAGCCAGCCGGTAAGTGTACCATCCACGGAGTACGATCTATCAGAGAAATCTCCTACCCTATTTCCCGCAGACGGCTCTGCCGAGTCTCTCGGCGCATCCATGCCGTGAGATGGAATCCATCCATCGATACCAGAATAGCACTGACGAGAATGGATATCCCGCGGCATATCTTATCTCAGGAGACGCGATAGAATCGCGGCCGGGGCGAGCCGTAATGCGGCAAGAGGAAAAGTTCTCCTTTGGCGTCGCGTGCAACGCGTTACGTCACACCGGCCTGGCCAAATATAAATCAAGCGTCACTGGTGACATTTTTATCTTTTCTTTCTTTCGACCTCCTCTCGCGACGGGGAGAACGCGCGAGGCGCTCGGTGATGCGTCCTCGAGGGCTCTTGAATGGAAAGATTTTTCTTTAAATAATTGCGGGTGGAAAGATTGTGAGGTGATGTCGTTCGAGTGCTTCTCGACTTTGTTGAGCGAGGAGAGTATTTTTATCTGAGATGGAGAACGAGCTTCGGTACGGAACTTTCATTGGGGATGATTTTAGGGGGAGAACTGACGATTTTTTATGTTAAATACGTTGAGCGAAGAAATAGGTATTGGAGTAAGAGAGATTATTTATTAAATTATCATTTAATATACTAGAGCCTTGATGGTACTGCTCCTATTTAATATTCTGGGTCGTAAGTGTGATGAGTGTAGCACACCTTTGTATGCAATTAGTATAGAAAAATGCAGAAGGAAGTAAGCAGTTTTAAACAATACGTTTGATTTCGTAGTAATCACACGTGAAAGTTTGGTTCACGCGGCGATTTTACTTTGGTCAAAGGGAGCAGGAAGAAAATCGCACTGCTTGGAAATATTGTGCAAAAAAAGATACTGATACTGGAAGGTTAATGCATGGCTGTGTCTTGATGAAAAAATACAAGAATCTGACGGGGCAAGTGACGTAGGAACTGTGTACACGAAGAAATAAACATTGAAAGAAATCGTCGCAATATCTTAATGCCTGCTCACATGTGACGTGTTGAATACGTGGAAAGTTATGTAATAATCAAATTATGCGAACAAACGAAAGGATTAATGAAGACGCGATATCACCGAGGGTAATATGATGGCATGTTTGAGCGGAGATGGAGCAAAGTTGTGCAACTTCTTTTCTCCAACGTTTCCATAATAACTAGCAATATCTTTCGGATAGCTTCATTTGCTGATTTTGGAGCGATACGCTTAAATCGATGAACGTTTCACTCAAACTTTCGAATCCGTGGTAACCGTGATAATTTTGAAACGAATTAAACAACTTTCTGTAAATGTGGAAACACCTTTGACATTTCAGCATCGTTAATTCTGCTTCTGACGGAATTGCAGTGCTAATTAGACACTTCATTTCCGGCTGTATTAAAGTCCAACAAGGCCAGACGAATCGAAGTCAATCTCCTGCTTTCAGTTGACGATTCGCGATGGCAGAAAGTTGCGCGAATGGATTCGCGGATTCGTTATTAACGTTCGATCGGCTCGTAAGAAATTGCAGTGTTATATCATACGTTTCGGCAATTTATCATCTGAATTACGATCCGTATATTATTCCGACGAAGTTAACAATAAATTTCACTGATTGTCGATAAATTTCCATCGCCGAGGATGATCGCTTCGCTTCGTAAAGACTTCTACGTTTCCGTCTTCTCCGCGAAATTGATTGGCGCGACGAATCGTGCACAAAAGACGGAAAAGGGAGGAAGGAATCGAGAGAAAAGAGTCGTTCCGCTCGATGATAGGCAAGAAACATTTAGGAAACCGGCGAGAAATGAGAAACGAATCGTTCCATTAACCGCAGACCGATTTGCAGATTGTTGTCACTTTCGCCGGTGACTTACGAGCGAAGCGACGAGATACTCGGATAATTTACGCTAAATGATTTGTCTTTCGGCGAATTTTTCTCAACCATTGATTATAATTTACGAGGGTAAAAACCTACTGCGAGTTTCTTTTTTCCCATCAATTTTGTTTAAGTAATTTGTGGCGGCTCAAATTATATCTTAACTTTGAAATATCCATTCGGTACTAGAGGATGAAAACATTTATTACAGTAATTATTTTATGCATGAAACGATGTTTTTTCATAAAGTATAGTACAACTTTTATTTCAGAAGGTTGCCTTAAATTTATGAAATGAAATTCAATAGAAATTTAGTTAAAACTACTTTCACATAAGAAAATTATTGTCATAATGTAATATCATTTAGTACTTTTAAGTAATCATTTTTACAATGATATTAAAGAGATTCCTCAAAGTACCATATACAGACAGGGAAAGCAATAAATAATAATAATCGAAACTCGATTACATCCCACGGATAAAGCAGAAAGGAGCACCTTTCACCCTCGGGTCAACCAGAAGTCGACCATGGGCGTTAAGTTACGTCACACGATACTCGCGTCGTTGATCCACCGTCGACGATTAAGTCCACTTACTTACTCGCATCTCCTTTCGTTTATCTTACCTCGCATTCCCCTTCAACGAGAACTACTCGCCGACAGGAATCGAAGCATTGCACATTCTCACGTGTCGCGAAAATAATTCTCTTGCGAAATAACATTGCACTCCTCCGTTTCAATTGTTACATTTGTTCTCCTCTCTTTTGTCAATAATCCACGAACAGCCGTGAATATCCGTACGATCGTGTTAACAGTTTCTGGCGTTTCTTATCTCGCGATCAGGAAGAAAAAAAAACACGGAGATCGAACGTCCAGTGAATTATGGAAATTACACGTCGAAGCGTGCTCTCGTGCGTGACGCGGAATGATGTTTAAATAAAACGAACGTACGGGAGATCATTCACCGTGTTTATGTTTTTAATGAAGCTGAGGAATGTGCGTTGCTCCAGTTTTGGACGTTTTGCAAATTTCACGGGAGATTCGCGGGTACGTGCACGCGAAAAACGCGGCTCCTGAGAGTGCAACGTCGTCGTACGGTAACGCAAACGATTTGTATTCAACGGCGGTCGTGCTGGCTACTGTTACTCAAGAGAATTCTCTGACAAAACATTTGGCTTTTTTTGCACAGATTCAGATATCTGACAGGTGTGCTCGTCGACGTACGTTGAATCGTGGGAACCGAGGAAATATTTCACGTTAATGTATTTTATCGGGCATTTTAATCGCTTCCTCACACTGATAATACCTTTTACCTTATTAACCCTTTGCCCTACAACAACGAGTGACACTCGTGATGCGGGTGATGGAACAGGAAATTTTGAAGCCTCTCAAAAATGATCAAATTGAAAATATCAGTGGAGGACGACACAATAATATTATTTCTATGTTATTAATACACCTAATACTGTTTTTACACGGTAGATACGTTTCAGACAAAACCGTGTAAAACAAGACATGAAGTACATACATAGAAAAAAAGGGGATTAGTTCCATATCCTTCAGCACTGTGAAAAATAAAATAAATTTATTAAAAAATTTATTTTAAGAATATTCTAGATTTTTTAATCGTGCTAAATCGAATGAAATCGTGTAAAAACGGAATCAATTTTTTTTCTAGACCGTGTTAAATCAAAACCGTGTAAAAACAGAACTAGGTGTATTGTTTTAAATTCAAAAATATATCAGGAATCACTAATATATTTTCATTTTAGCGATTTAATTTTCAATTATTACGAAGGCAGTCACAAAAGAAAGCGTAGGGCAAGGGGTTAATTAGTATCATATGATTTCTTCAATATCTAAAACTGTGCAAAGGTTCAGGCTAACAAATCAAGCTATTGAGCGACAATGTTTTTAATTACTAAACATTATCCTATTGAAAATCCAAAGTCATTCTACATTTTAAAAAGTACATAGAAACATTAACATAACTGTGCTTAGACGTTTATTTCCAACGTTTCTCCAACGTGATAAGTGTCCTCGTGTTATAATCGTTAATTGTTAAGCTAATTTACCGAATGTCGAAAGCCGGTCAAATTGTAATGATTGGAGGACGTAGAAAAAAAAAATTTCAAAAATCGCATTACACCGACAATGATATCTAATTTGGATGGATAATGCAGCACGATATTCTCTCGATCTGTTATCGAATCGACATTATGATAGCGCAAGTGCACAATAGGGAATGCACGGTAGTATTAATGACTTGGAGTCAGCGAAGATACCTAAACGTCGAAGCCTGTTAATGCCTAGCCAACTTAATCGTGATATATATACTCGCTTGTGGTGGATTAATTTTGCATGTGATACTAACTGACCTCCAATCGATGATTCCGTAATACGAATATATTGGCCATTGATTCTACAGGGTAATTGATGCACCGGCTTTGAATTTACATGGTTTGGCTTTCCATTACTGCGAGATTGTTGGACGTTTGAACTGTTTGCTGAAGTCGATATCGCCTTTGGAAAAGTTTTGGAAGATTTAACAAATTGTTAAAGTTACAACGTTCCGTCGTCTGGTGCAAGAGATCCGTAATTAGAAAGGGACTTCCTTGCACCGTGAACTGATTGTAATTATGCAAAGAAGAAGGTAATTTCGAGGTAGCAATACCTGTGGAAAGAAAGGATGATCACAGATAATTATACTGGGATTATGAATATTATAACAGACCAACTAAAAATCGTGAAATATTAATGTAAACGTAATACCGTTTAGCGCATAAACAAATGTAGATAGACCACAGATAAATAATATAATTTATGAGTCATTATGAGATTCTATTTGCCAAAAATACTAAGCAGAATATGACAGATATTTCCACGATGTACACGAATTTATGTATAAACATAAACTTGTATGGTGATGATCCAAGGTTAATAGCCTGTCCATCGTTCATCTATTCGTACGTAATTTACAAACGGACTGTTCGAGGAAGATCGATTCCGAAAAATTGCAAATGATAGCCGATCTCCCGTGTAAGATATTTTTTCGAAGCCCGCGAGAAACCGGTTTGAATATCTTGTTCCATGTTTCATAATAACGATCGCCGTTCGCGTGCACAATTACGTGGGGCTGCGTTGACGAGAGCAGGTACACCGTAAGTAATATATCTTTATATGCAGATAGAAGGCTCAATAAGATTTCAACGGTGATTCAGACCGTGTGTACACGCGGCCGAAGTTCTTTTCAGGAATTTTGATGAAACTCGGCCCGGCTCTCGAGTGCGCCGTGAGCGGTGCTGCATAAAATTGGATGGATTTTTGAAAACTCTTTAAAACCAGCAACAAAGTCGAGAGACCGAAAGTACCGTAACTTGACCTACTTCAAATCGATATATTCAGTTACGAAACACGATAGCGAATCAATTTCGTTCGTTTCCGTACACCGGAATTTCGTTCTATTATCGCTCGGTTTTTGATTGTAGAAGTATCGTATAATGAGATGCAGGCTTTCACTTGATAACTCAATTACACTGCAATGACAATTATTATTACAATATATATTTAATTTTTTTTTGGAATACTTCGTCGATATTTTAATATTTAAATTTACTTAATCAGGTGAGTCGTAATTTTCATCGTTGATGGTTATAAAATTACCAGGTCTTTTTTTTCCTACTGAAACTTTTTTCTATCGTGCTTTTTCGAAAGAAAAAGGGGAAAAAATGTTCCGTGGCGATCTTTAGTATGTTTGCAGTAATTTAAATATTGAATCTGCGCGCACGTTTTGCTCACTAAACTAGTCGAGAATGATTAAGAAATTTATTAAATTCATTAATTATTCTACTGTTATTTCCAAAGGGTCGAAACAATTATGGTCTTATATAAACACTATGAATTCATGAAAAATCTAACAAAAGATAGGAAGAGAATGCAAGAAACTACGGGGCGGAAGAGATCACGGACCTCTTCCAAGCAATTTGAACCGGTCAAAAGTTGATTCGCGTCGTGAATAAATCTCATTCGAAATTCAATAAGGTTAATTACTTTCGAAAGAGCCATCCGACGCTCGTGATAACAACAAGAAGAAGGACGGTAATAATCTCGAGGAAGTCCCATTAGAATTTCCAGCAATTAATTACGTTTCAGGCATTGTTCCTTTCGGTGAAATTGATTACTCGCTGATGACTATATTCGTGGCTCTTGCACATCCACATGCATACACTTAAAGCACACAGCCTACATGCAAGCGAATATTTACGCTCACAAGCGTGAGCACTCTTTGTAATCGCGTTAACGATTCTCGGCACCATGGAACATTAATTGTTCCCTCGAGCACAATGAAACCGCGGATGGAACCGCCGAGTGACCAGCGGAGGCGATGCTGAAAGAAGGGATGGTGGAAAAAGGAGCACCCCCTGGAAAATAGGGGAGGCTTGATTGTGGTGAATTCGTTCCGTCGTGCGCGTAATTGCTAAACGAAAGAATCGCGTGAAAATAAAAAGTGTGCGCGTTGCGATTCCTGAAGTTGCACGAAATCACCCGCTCGAAAGTTCCTCTTCCGGTGGCAGCGAGAGAAAGGGAAGAAACGTAGTTAAGGTTCGATTTTTCGTTGGGATATTCGTTGAGAATATAGCTTGACCCAAATCGCTCTGCCATGCTTCGTTCGAAATCATTTCTGACAGACGCTTTTTTAACTGGCTGACGTCGAGTTACGAAAGAACTCGTGTCACGCGTGCGGGCTTATTTTTGTGGCTGATACTTTTTTAATCACCGAGAGTCATGAATTTCTTAGTAACAGATATCACGGCATCTCATGCGATTATTTTTGAGATACTTGGTCTCGCGTTTTGCACAGTTCGTGATATTTTGACACGTTTGTTAATCTCTCGGCAATTACAAAGTAAAGGGATCACGATGTAATTGTAGTTTGCAAATGAAATCAATTTTGCTGAACGTAAACGCTTCAAATGCTCTATGGGAGAAGCTTTAATATTTGAAATAGTAAATATTCAATTTTTTCGTCCACTTTCTACGATAACACTTTGGAAATAACGTTATGTTGAATAAAATAGATCTTTCGACTGACGGTTAAGTAACAAAGATTAGTATAAAATGATTAACGATGCCTAGCATGAAATGCGATAGCTATGAAACGGTTATTCCGCCGTGTAAATTGGAAATTACAATTATGAGGATCGCTGCGAAGAGAAGTGTGCACTCGCGCAACACGAAACAGGGAGCCGTAATTATTTGCCAACGTAACAGTTTCGTCGCGATCAACGAGTCACGATGTACTGATTTTAATTGTATTGTACCGAGGACACCGTAATTAGACAACAATATCGTTGGCTGCTTCGCATTATCAATTCTCCTTGTCCCTTTCAATTTAATCTGTCAATATTCGCTAAACAACCCTCTATCACCCTGTAGAAATATTTGCACCCGTTTTGTCATAAAATTACAGCAAAACTTATCAACGACACTATCATTAAATTCAGATGCACTAGAAAATCTCCAAACGCACATTTACTTTCGCGTAAATTAATATTCCCCCATTCAAATTTCCAATTTCTCACATCTCATACACAAAAATGATAATCTGCGAATAATCAAGATGAATGCAAAAATTCGTAATCTCAAATACAATCGATATATCAAAGTTATATAAAAAAAAAGAATCAGCATACGAATCGTATCGTAAGCGGACTTTCGTTTCTCGCATTTGTACCTTTGGCATACTTTTCATTTTCCGTACGTTCGTTACGTAATCTCGCTCTGCGAAACGAGCGGCGCGTGCACGGCGTACGATCGTGCCTAAAAAGGCTCACGATCGATACACGATCTATCGTGTAATTGCAAATTATCGTTATGAGGATCACATCGAGCGTAAATTGCGCACCTTCGCTTAACGTGCGACAACACGGCATAATTATTTGCCGACGTAATCGTTCCTCCACGTCGGACGGCGATTCCATGCATGAATATATTCGCGCGATCTATTCATTAAACACATTGCAATCATCGGCTCGATCGTTCGACCGTACTTTAAAGTCTGATTGCACGATTACGAATTTACTGTTCTCGAACGAATATCGCTCGTGGAGTGGACGACGCGTAGAATACATTTTTCATTAAAATGGTTTTACATAATGTTTAATAAATCTTGATTAATTGTAGCAGAAGTAAGAAAGCTTTTCCAAAATCGACACATTAATTTCATATAACTTTTAGAATATTTTCAATGTCTTCATATTAGAATTAATTCTCTATGGTAAATTGGTATTGTGCAGATTAGTCATATTTGTCATAATGTTTGAAATAATATTTTTGCAATAATGTTAGAATGGATTAGGCTCGTTTTGCATTGATGTAACATCTATCGTAGAAATAACGATGCCACTATTGGGTTAAATTACTCGCGGTTACGAGTATTTATAACTACTTTTAATGCCAGTTAAAGTTGTTTAATAGCGCATATTTAAGATACAGTTTTAATGCTACTTAAAGAAAGTTCCTGTTTTCCGGAAACGCTGCGCCTTAAGGGATGAAAGTAATGCCTAGTTTATAAACCGAGCCTGTTATTAAAATACACTTTGAAACATTTTTTCTCCTCGATAGTTTTATTTTGTACCTTTCTTCGTTACTTCCGCCTCTTCTTCCTCCTCGAGTATTCCGTTCATTACGACTAAGAGTTAACGAATTTTTATCTTATTATTGTAATGGACTATATTAAATTATAGTCTTCTAAAAACTCACCACAGCGAAAATTAATAGAAATAATCGAAAGATGTGAAATTAAGAATTAAATTATAAAGTTAGAATTACATGTCATTTAGAATTTGAGCAAAATTTCCGCCACGCCGATTAAAATAAGTTTGCGTTAATGTCACGATATTTGTAACATTTGTTCCCTGAAAATTCGATGTATTCGAAGGCTCTGTTAAAAAGAAAGTTTATTCCGAAATTACGAGTCCTTAAATTTTTACCTCGCCGAATGCGCGATCACGAGATGCGAAAGCGCACGATAAACGTGAAATTCGCTCGTCGTATTTCGAGTTATATCGGTGAAAATGTACATCCGCGGCGTGAATGCATTCAAAGAGGTACCCTCTTGTATGCAACATTTTTCGTGTCCCGAGTCAACACGAGCAAAGTGCTGCCTGTTGGGAATGACACGCGTTATCGCCAAGTGCGTAATGGCTTTTCGCGTATAGACATTTATCGCATCGCACGCAACGTCCCGCATCTGGATTTGCAAGCTCGATGTCGATTTGTGACGCTGCGATTTATAATCAATTCCTGTTGTCAAGTGTGTTATAAATATTTGTATAAGAGCATTAGACAAATTTTAGAATAATTTCTACATTCTGATACAGTTATTTTTAATGATCGACGGGGAGAAAATCTCCTAATCTGGACCGGACTTTAAATTAGATCATGAATTATTTGGACAGTTGTAAAATCATTAAAAAGCCTTATCGTCATTTAGAACAGCAGTGAGTGAAGTATTTTACACATACAGATGTTTAAATACCACGAAAATATTCAATTTCAGTGCTTTAAAAAAAATCATTTAAAAGCCTGACTCGTTTTTTTGCATATGCAGAATTTTCCATAGAAATTGAAATATTTAATGAATTATATTGGCCAGTTAGAATTTAATCTTTTTTTTCTATTTTGCTCTTAGAAACATTTGCCCCCCATTGATTTAGATATGTCCATGTCTGACTATTGACTGGAGAATTCTACTGAACATTTGAGCAATCGTGCATTTTTCTTCGGTAGATTCTATTTCAGTTGTGTTATCTGTATTTCATTTTTATTTTTGCTACAACAGAGACATATTTTACTTCCGATATCCCTGTTATCCCTCTAACATCTACTTTCGGTATTGATTTTAATCTTGTAATATCAGTTTTCGATATCCGTTCCTTTCTTTTTATTACAACGAAAGTACCGTAACTTCGTATCCTTGATTCTACACTTTGGACAATGCTTATTGTACTGAAAAGGTTAATCAGGTATCGTGTCAATCTTTACAAACGATTGCAAGGATTTTATACCATATACAAAAGTAACGATGCCACTCGCGAAAGTTTCAACCTCATCGTTAACCCGAAGCGTACCAAAAGAGGATTGATCAATTTGTAAGTGAATAATCATCAGACATTTCATTCTTGATATCAGATCTCTAGAATTTTTTTTGTATTGTTCTTTGATTTTTACTTTAATTGCTATGATCATTTGACTCAGGACATAAAATTATAAAGGGGTACCATACTTAAGCTGTGATGTAAATATCTCGTAAGAAAAATGTGACAAAGATGAGGGGGAATTGAACCCGAGTTCACCGATTGATCTGTATTTCAATTTCAAGTACCATGTCTATTTTTCGTAGAATTTACATACTTTTAAACTCTGAACCATCAAAAATAATTTAGGAAAGATCCCCAGAACATACGATAATTACAACGTGCACCCCTAATTAGAAGCCAGAGCCTTTAAATTTATATCTACCACAACCTCCTACAAATTTATGCTCTAGGAACAATCAAGCATCTCACTTGAAACAAATTCGCAGAGTCGCCGGTATAAAAGACACGAGGTGTCATAATTTTCAGCGTTCATTTTTCGCGACGACGGCCGCGTAAGCGCTGTAATAGAATTGCATGGAAGTTTTAAACTCGTATGACCCTCATTAAGCTTTAATTCAAATTAAAAGCACATTTTCGTCGTATTATAGCTCTTAGCAGTAATTAGCTGCGTTTCCGCCTCGTAAGCGGTTATCGCCGGGGCTTCGAAGCATCGTATTAACGCTAAAAGCGTGTCGCGAATACGGCTGCAATAGCTCGCCTTGTAGGTTACTGCGACACGTTGATTTAGGTTTCTCGAACGTAAGTCACGCGTGCTTGTCACGTGCCCTTTGATAATTTCTTATCGACCTGATCTCCTTAATCTCCCGCTCTCGCAAAAAATCTGTCTAACAGGAAAATGGATGTATTTACTACAACATTTCAGTGATTTTCCGTCAAAGTTACTATTGCAATTTTTTTTATATATTTATGGGAGTTTGAGGAAAAGTAGTCGAAGGATGAAGTTGAAAGGGTGTGTTAAACATCCAGTTAATAAGGAAAATGCAAATGGGGGAATAGAAAAAGGAAGAAGAAATAATTTTTAACACTAGAACTACCGACGTTAAATCTATTATAGTCTGTCATATTAGATAAGTACTATGAGTTTTCTATAAACTTGGAGAATTTTTGGAAAATAATTGTGTACCGGTCATTTTGACCGGTTGGGAGTTCTAGTGTTAAATGCTACTGAGAGTGATTCTCATTTTTGTGCGAAAAAATAGTATATCACAGCGTGTACTACGTTGCATCGTCACTCTTTTCATATGAAAATCTCTCATTATCTGCAGATCACGCTCGTTATCACGCGTATACGTGTATCTACGTACGTATATGTCGTCCGGCGAGGAGTGATGTGGGAAAATTATTAAATTCCGCAAGTTGTAGGAAGATAAAAGTCACGTATGTAATGCCTGCAAATATAATAATATTCACAGATAGCGCTGGAAGTCAATGTATTAGCGAGGTAGTGATTTACATGCATATTAAGTACATTCGCGGAATAAATGAAATTCCGGTATTTACCTGAGTCTCGTTTCGTCAAACTATCAGCGTGTAGGACTTCGCGGTTAATTAATAATGCAAAGATTACTTCTGAATTAAATCGAGATAGCATATTGCCTGGAAATATCAATTTATTCTAATCTGATGAATTGCAACTTTAATTAATTACAAATTTTTGATTATATAACTTCGTTTTGATTTCTCTAACGAAAAGTCTCAGCATCAATGATAATAATTTTCTTACATGTACAAAGATTTAATGTCGATTTCTTTATGATATATGCCGTAAATCCTGCAGATTCGTAATTGACGACGAAGATATTAAACATGCAATTAAAAATGCACAATTTACACCGTCATTCAGTACACTAAAAACTCAGAAACTACAGAAATATTGCTCCGTAAATGAACTTCCCATTGAATATTAACATTTCAAATTAACGTACAACTGCTATCACTACTCTGCCATTAATTAACATGAGCATAAACAGTGTAACTACCACGACCGCGCTATTATTCGCAACAGCGGACAAATGTTACCAAGCCAACGTTCATTACTTGCACAATACGCGATCAATTACACTCCCATGCGATCCGACACGCTCGTCGTCTTCAAACCGTCACGAAATAGCAAGATTACTATTGTCACAGCCGAAGGTCACGGTTAATTTCTGACGTTCTCACTCGTATCGTCGCTCCTCGGTAATCACCGGGTTTTAATTAATATTTACGGAACGTGGCACGGTGTATCTCATGGCAGAAATCTGCCAAGCCGAGAAGTGCAAGGAAATTAGCATGTACCCGCTCTCGGGCCGATGAATTTCCTACCGTCTTTCGTGTGCTCGATACGCCTCGAACAGAAACGATGCCCGGCGTCGTTCTTCACGCATCGCGTGCCTCGATAAGGTTATCGGAATTATTTACACTTAATTAATTATCATACAGGTTGTAACGTGCGCTATCGATCCGCTAATCTCGCCACCGGTCCCGATGAAATGCCATTCCGCCCGGTGCTTTATTGTTTCCACTTTTAACGACTAACGAGACACGTCCACTTGCCCGCTGCTATTAATCTGCGTTTCATTAAAAATTATGCCCGCCGAGTGTAATGCGTAATTGCTGGCCGTTTCTCGTTGTATTATCCGGCACTTTCCGAGGGCTTTTTTTCCAGCAGACACGTAGTCGTATTGATGCTGGAAAGGACGATTTCGACGTTAATGGAATTCTCGTAGAATCCAAGTAAAATTCTACGGCGTTAAAGAGAATAAATTATACGGTGTACGTTGAAAGGTACTTTTTATTTGGGGAAACCTGACTCGTTGGTGTTGGTGGGTACTCTTAACGCGATATTGTCGACTCTCTGTTTTCCAGAGGGAGTTTGCGCCGAGTTTTATGTGTGAAATGATTGTCCTATCGTGGAATTTTACATCATGGATTACGTTTATTCTCAATATTTTATCTTAGTTACGAGAGAACATTATTCATCAACTTGTTGAGTGAATATGAAAATTACGGTTCGTATTAGATCTGTGCAGCAAATTAAATATAGAAAGCTACGTCCGCTCCCATATTCTCTGATCTTTAATACTTTTATCTCTTATTAATTGATACTTCGACTTGAAAGCAGCGCCAATCATGCATCTTCATTCAAACTCAAATATTTCAGTGTAAAACCTCAAAATTAAATACTAACCCAAAAAATTAAATACCATTCAGAAATTAAAAAGAATCTCCTAAAAGTATATTATCCTTTCCCTCTAAAATTCATCGCCACAATGTCCAAGAAACGTCTTGACAAGCTCAAACCTTTTTCTCAGCAAAGATACATATACAGGGTGTTAAAAAACCATTCAATATTTATATGGTACATAGGATACACTGTACTGATTGTGAGTAAAAAGCTTCAGTAAACATCGGTCGAAAGGTCAACCGTTTCTGAGATATTTATTTCACAATTAACTTACTACTGAAGTCGATGAAGCCGATAAAGATTTTGAAACAGCATGTAAGAGGGAACCCTTCGATTGGGAAATTTTTCTACCGAAAGACGTTGTGCAGCTAAAGCACTTCCATTAGCACGGTCATACATAAAATGCATGTCTTCCATTTCTGCATTCGAATAATACGCCGACATTTTCACGATACTTTGTAACTGTGTAATTGGCACTTGAATAAGAACATTCAGAACGCAGTTTATAAACACTAAAGTAAAACATCGCATGCGATGAAAGCAAACAAAAATGTTTTTATCTCAGAAACGGTTGACCTTTCCACCTATGTTTACTAAAGCTTTTTCACTCAGCGCAGTGTATCCTATATACCATATAAATATTGAATTTTATTTTGAACACCCTGTATATATATATAAGGTGTAAAAATCCGTCAGAATTTCTCTAATTAAACCGACAATTGGTCCCGGAGACTGATTTTCATTGTACGCGGCATCTCCGCAAGGTTGTCGGACCGCAAGTGCACGAGTCTGCGATAGTCGAGAGTACGAGTTATCCCGAAAGCGAGTTTGGAACCGCGACAGCAGAGATTGCTACTAGGATACTCCATCAGACTGGAGAGACTCTCGGTGCAGATTGATGTTTGCCGTAGCCGATCGAATATTGGCAAAATTACTCGGCTGCCCGGCAGGAGTTCCTTTCGTCTCGTGAGTCCTCGGGAGTGGAATCCACCGGCGGGCTTTTGAAAGGGTCTCTTACGGAGACCGGAAGTCAATAGCTTTTTCTCGATACTTCCGCGTTCGACGGCTCATCGTGTAGCGTCGTGAAAAATTTCGAAACTCACGCGAAGTGAAATTCCACATCGTGCAGCTATCGCTTAATTAGCACTTGCCGATACTTGACATTTCCGAGAATATTCCCATACCGTTTCTTCTGTTCGACGATTAAAGATTGCTTCTCATCGACTCTATAGCACATGTTTTTCACGTTGAACGTAGTCGGGAGTATTTAATGATTGTTTTAAAATATTACACGAAGATTTAATAATCAACCGTCAACCCCTTGACAACCTGTCGAATCTAAAATATTACACATTCCTACCAGGTCGATCAATACTGTTGTTTTCGATATTCTGTTAAAGTTAGGTAAAAATAAACGCAATCTAGCAGCCGCTGCAGCGTTACAAATGAAACTTCAAATATCAATTATAAAAAATAAAATCCCATTGAACAAAGTTTCATTACATCTTGGAAATTTTTTTTTCAAAGAAGCCGCTACGACCCAGAGATCAGAAATCAACGAATCCAAAAGTACCACCTGAAACTCCCATAAAGAATCATAGAACAACGGCGCAACTTTGCCTTTCTCCAGGTCTCGTTAATTTGCTTCAAATGATGCATCCGTGCGATTTATTACGATCCTCCTTGGAATATCGGCTGCCAGTCAAAGTACCTTTCAGAATGCACCAGCGAATCGTCTGGATGCGCTTCGGCACGGATACCTCTGCCTGTTGGCAGGTCATCGATCCCGCGGATAGTTAGAGCCGTGGCAGGAGCGTCAGTTGCAGCTGCAACCGGCGTCGCAGTTGCCAGTCGCAGTCGGCGATGCGCCGGCGCGCTTCCGTGATCCGATTAGGATTTATTATTCGGCCAGGCGCGTGCACACCTGTGCCTTTCCACAGATTGGCCACGAGAGATAAAAGACGAATCCTAGCTGCTTAATGCCTCGCGATTCGCTTTTATCGATCCTCGATCCTCGATCGTCCGCTCTTTCACTCTTGCTGCCATGGAGTTCCTCGATCGCCGATCAGACGCTCTCTGTTAAATTGACTTTCGTGAAATTTACTGTCACGAAGATAGTCCTCTTTTTTAGGTGTCAAATTTATGTGTTATTGCTTTAGCCTGTTTTCTCGTTATGGAGATGATTAGGTTACCAATTTTTTATTTTTTTTTATTTTGTAGGGCTTTAACACTAAAACTACCGGCGTTATATCGATTAAAATTTAGCTACACTGAGGAAGTACTTTGGAAATAAGAAATCAAGAGGTGAAAAAGATGATTAATTGACTAATTTAGATTTTATAAGATAAAAGTGGAATATTTAATTCATCACTCTACTATCAATTTTGATAATTTTTAGAAAAAATTGGGGTCCCGTCATTTTGACCGGCTTGGTAGGTTTACTGTTTAGGACTATGGGCATTCTGCCTGAGGCCTTCTATTTTAGATAGGTTGCAAACAGGGTAGATTGTGATATATATAATATTGGAAATATATGAATCTTTGAATATTTGAACTTGGTAACACTAATTTGGAGCGAGCCTTTAATTCATATCACGATAGCCCCAATTTGGCAGTCGATATTCGACGATTGTAGTGTTCTTATTTTATTCGTTTGTAAAGAGGTATGTTACGGTACAGAAGTCATCATATTTGAGAAAGATGGATGAATTAGGATTCAAATTCCGTGGATAATTAACTTTTTACTTTGCTTCTCTGATCCTTCTTAATGTCTGTGCGATTTTGCTTCGCCATTTTCAAGTCAAAGGAGATCCATTCTTTAGGTTCTTAACATGAAGATGAGATATTCATGCTATACCATTTTCGGAGACTCGTTCACCATTGCAAAATAGCGTTTCGTAGAACAGAAAAGATTTTATCCCATCCATCTAAGATCCCAAGTTCCCATCGCCTGTTCCTGATTGTTTAACAGCACGAGACGAGGTTCATTTAGAGATTGAATGCGCAGTTTAATCACGTAGGAAGAATGAATTATGCTAGATAGGTAGCATAAGCCGTAAATCAGAATGACGAATAACACCATACATCGGCTCTGAAAATGCCTAGAAACTGAAGACGTTAGTTTGCAAGCTGCCGCCGCTCACGTTCCATCTCGAGTGGCATCTTGCGAGACTCTTCAAATTTCTTCCGCATAGCTTTACCGCGATATTTCGCAATTCACTGCGTGAATTTTCCCTCGTCTCGTATCGCACGTGCGACGAAAATCAGGCGAGCCTTCCTCATCGTGGAACATCTCCTTTGTTCAGAAATAAGACACGACATTCCGTCCTCACGTAGCGAGAATTTACGGGGGACAAAAAAAAGGGTAAGGAAAAACGTAGCAAGAAAAGTCGAAAGACAGAGGAGTCCTCGGGTCACGTTGAATTAACCGAGATTCCAAGTGGGTCCGAAAGTAGGAAGAAAGCTGCGAGGAAGAAAGCCTTGCAAAGGAAAGACACGGAGAGGAAGAAAGAGAGGAATGATTGTCGAGAATAATGAACGGTGTTATCAAGATGACGAAAGTCTCGGCGTGGTTCCAGGATAATTGAAAGTTATGATTGCCATTCCCGGTGCATTCGCTATCTGCCGAAAGATCCTCCCCAGACGATGATAATCGTTACACGTGACCAGACCTGACGATCATTTATCGGCTTCTTTTCTCAGGAAAAAACAAACGAGCATTTAATCTGGTGCTAATGAAAAGAAATTCGATTTCTTCCCTGAACTTACGTTCCCGTGTTTGACAATACGAATTACACGCATGTTATGTGTTCATGTGCGATTGTAAATAATATGAATCAATTGACGGTACAAATCAATTGATTTCTATCGTTTGACCTCCTCCCATCGATCCTACATTTATTTCCATCCATTGGAAATATCATTTTCCTCTGATCGTTGATACGCGCGCGCTTTATTTTCCAATTATATTTACGCTGTCGATGCGCGATCAGGCAGAAACGTTGCTGAAACCTTTGCAAATCAAGCGGCGAGAGGTTCGTAAATTTATACAGGAGATATTATTTGCAATTTATGGCCCCGTTGCTGAATATTGCTGTGCATTAACGTGATTACTGTCGCAATGGCTTCTCGTGATTCGATCGTTCGTAATTGCTCGCCGAATGATGTAGTGAAATCAACGAAAAACTATTCTTTCTTCATTATGCCACTGTTACGGATTCTGGGAGATCCGTTTCCTCTCTTTCATTATCCGTTCTTTCTATGAAAATAGTTGCACATCTACGTTGATAAAAATGTAGCTTGATATTTCATTTCCTTGGAATATCCGACGCATATTTAAAACGTTAAAGAATTAACTACGAGTCTAATATTATAAAAAATAAATGTATTCTTATTTTCCTTGTTTCCCTTAACTTTACTACTATGGCTTTTGAGGCAGAAAAGAAAGAAATGGACGTTTCCACGGCGCAAAAGATATTTACACGCATATTCATCCGACAGGATACGAATATCGAAAAGTTCCGTTGTGAATTTAATTAAATCCGCTGAATAATATTTAGCAAATTCATGCTTCTCGCGCTATTTGTTAAATTCGAGCGGCGTGTACTCCGGCGAATTGAATGCCGTCACACTCGCTTTACGATTATTTTCCGTTGCGTCAATATGTTATGCCTCTTTCGCATTTCATCTCGATGTCTGATATCCGCGCTTTGCCTCGTTGTTCGCGCGCGTTTCCCGTTATTTGCACGATTGTTTGCCCGCGCCCTTTCGCATGCCGTACACTGACATTTCGAGACAAATATCGCATTGTTTCGCGTCACTTTACCGAAACCCGACTGATGCAAGACACTCCATCGAATCAATTTCATCGTATCGTTGATAAGCGAATGCTCTGCATATTTTTAAAAAATGAAATCAATGTCGAACGGTGTCTCGACAATTTTTACGAGCCTCTGAAAGGAAACGAAATATAAGTGTCTCCTGCCGAAGGATACAACTGAATGAAAATACGCGTTACTTTGAATATCAAAGAATGTTTTATAGCGTTCGCTGAGAAAGCACGATACTCACAAGTTACCTTTAATATAACGTTTTCCAGCGTTTGCCGTTTACACGATACAACAGCTGGAAGGTAATTATTAACGTTCGAAGCAAGCGCAAACGCTACCTTTTACGATGTATTTTTTATTCATAGCAATACGTCCGGCGCTTTTTGCGTTATTACTCGAACGATAAATTCATGCATTTTCCGAGCGAAAGATCTCACTTAACGTTACGTGTAACTTCGTCGCACGCTTTTATCGGACGGTGTTTTGTTGGAAAATCGTCCTGCATGTTGAAAGGACATCGAAAAAATACGTATTGAAATCTCCGAAGCGCAATCGGCGAAGAGAAACGAGAGTGTTATTAATTTTACATGTTTCGATGTCCCATTGAAAGTATTGTTGTTCTCAATGGCCCTTTATTAATTGCGTTTTATCGCGACATGTGCAAACATACATTTAACACTTCAATAAACTACGCTAAATCGTTCTCAAAGTCGCAGCATAAATTAATAATCCACAAAACTCCTCGTGAGAAAACAATATAAAACGTCCTTCATCCATAGAAACTTCGTCAGACCAACTCAATAAACTTTTCCCCGAAAGTCGTTCCTAAAACTAGAACAACGTCCCCGAACGTGACATTGAACCAGCGGGTATCCCCGACTTTCCTCGTCACTTTTCATTCCACGGAGCGAACGTATTGCCAGATCGCGTGATTCGCACGAAAAGTACGATCCTCCTCGCAGCTGCCTGGCTCCTCGTCACCGCGATTTGTCGGCAGATTAAGGTAAGAGACAGAGAATCGAGAGAAAACGAGACGGACACACTCGTTCGTCGTGTCGATAATGTATTAATCTGACGTAGCGAATTCCAACGATATCCGCGTGACGTTTTCAACGCGGTGGCAATGCCCTCGTAATTCCGCGACTGGCCAGAAGATTAAGCTCGTCCGACGACAATAGCGCGACGACAAAAGAGATCGAGAACGAAGATCGGTGACTTTCGTCGTTCGCCCACGCAATGGACAGGAGGAAGATCTACGAGAAATACGATATTTCGGGAACACCGGCGACTCTCGGGACGAATATAGAGTATTTTTATAATTCTCACGAGGATGTTGCTCATCGAAACGCGCGCAGCTGTCGGGAGTAACTTCCGTTTAGTAGACCGAACGGATTATCCGCGAGGATTTGCGTCGCTAGTGAGAAGACTGTTGTCGAAATTCTTTTAACGTATGTTAAATCAGTTTCGCCGTTGAGTATCGGTGGGCGGACGTTGTTTCCAGCCGCGCAATTTCGCGTTAGTCACGAGTTAGTCACGTTTCGGTGTTTTCGAGCTGGCGCCTTACGGACTTTTTTTCAGGATTTCGCGATTGTACTGCGTCGATGTTTCGGCGGACGATGATACTTTTGGTGTCGTTGGGTTTTAGAGTTGTGGGCTTTGATTTTAAGCGAGCGAGATCGAGGGGTGGCTGTGAAATTTGAGAGTACCGCTCTGACGGGAGTGGGTTTTATTTTAAGAGAGGTGAAACCGCGCGATTGGGAAATATTTTAATTAAATGTATGAGACGATTAAACTTCGGGACGAAATTAATTTGATAAAAATTCGCTATAGATTTATCTACGGCGAATAATAACGCTGGGTTTAATTCGATGTAAGACTGCACTATGGTGCAAGAGTTATTAAATAATGCTTTTTCATAAGTCTTAATGAAAATTAAAATACAGCAGTCTTTCGTTGCAGTTTTGAATAGAAACTTTGCATTACAAACGACGAGAAAGCAGTCTCATTTACAAACGGAAAATTGAAATAGAGGAAGAGCATTAAATATAAGTCGAGGAAATTCTGAATTTCTCGGTTTAACGAATAGAGTGCTACCTTCTTCGCAGCATTTTTTATTAAATGCATCGAATCGAACTGTCTTTATCTTACTTTCTGCAATTTTATCGCACCAAGTTTGTATCGTGATTCCGATAAAAACGTTAAGTCAACGAATATCTTCTTCGATCATCATTAAAACAGTTCGGATTTCATTTGCCGCCAATTAATCAGTACCGTCGTATCGCGAGACACGATACACGTCCCTTCATTTTGCGAGTCAATCTAATTCGATAATTTACCGATAGAATCGTACCGATTTATCGGTGTCGTCCGACGTAGTCCAAGTTAAACGGGGTCAGAGGCAGGTGATGTCAATTTCCTCGGTATTTCCAGAACATATTCGATCGGCGATTTCCCATCGCTGTCACGATGGAGCTCACTGATAGAGCTCCCGCAAATAAAGCTCACAGGGGACAGTTTCATAGGTGTTTCGCGAAAACGTAGCATCAGTCGATCATTCGAATTCACCTTTCATCCCGACGATGAGTCCATTTTCAAAGAGCCTATGTTTTCCAATCTATGCTTACAAATACTTCAACACATACGTCAACATAGCACTTTTTAGAGAGAAAAAATCTAGATCGAAATTGAATATTCTCTTCTGAATTTCATTTCAATTTTATTAAAGTTGTTTATCGTAAACATTCGACGAATACTCTGTCCACGTTCACCCAGTTATTTCGTTCTTATTGCCTGCAATAAAATTTAAATACAAGTGACATCGCTATTTTTAACATACCGAATATCATGGGAGTCATCGGTAACCGACATTCCTGAGCTCATCGAAATTTCTTAAGACAATATAAAATATTATTTCGACAATAATATTCACAAATGGGCTAATAATAATCGTTGTAGAAATGTGAGTATAAAATACTAAACACCCAATCGCTTCTGTCCTCAACGTTTCTACTCTACAGAAATATACTGACAGACCTCTATAAAAATGACCTATTAAAACACTTGACAGTTAATAATACAACCAATTGCATAACTAAAAGACAAATAATCATTAATCAAATTAAATTCAACTCCCAAAGTATTCGCCATCACACCCTTGCCACGTGTTCATCAAAGACACTCCTGCAAAAGACCTTAGCATCTTTCTTTCCTCGACCTCTGAGTCAGAAGTGCATACGTAGACGCTTTAAAAATGTCAATAACCAAGAACAAAGCTAGACACCTCAGAGGAGCATACCTCATATCGGTTTACACGTGCTCGAGAATTAAGGATCGTTTGATTCATCGTCGAAGTTGACTAATAAATCGTTATACTTTCTATTTGTTGGTAGCAAGGCTGCCGGTCCGACGGCATTCGCTAGAAAAGCTGATTACCTTCCACGGTAATCCGAGAGACTCACTCTCGGCACCTAGAGCCTCCTCTCCGGCTCCGTCGACTCGCCGAGCCTCCTTTCTATAGGGGTTAACGAGGTCGCCCGCGAAACAACCCAGTCACCCTCACCTTCCCGTCTCTCCTCGTTCCTCTTCTTTTTTTTCCCTCCGTCTCTCATGCATATTTAAATTGGCCGCCCCGTGGAAATTTGTAGGTAGCTAGTCTCGTTACATCGGGTCTGTCTACTGAACTGCACTTGCTTCGGTTGACAGGAATCCCGGGGAAAATTTGACGCCGGTCTGCGAGTTTTCTTACGTTGGCTTTTCTGCCGAATTATTTCTATCCGACGCTTCAGACACGTTGGACTTAGTTTGATGAGATGGACTTGCAGTGGAATAATTTATAGGATTTTGTATTTAGATTGTTGTGTGGCTGTGATTGTATGTTTTCGGTTTATGGGTTGTTTAGTTTGGGTGAGAATGTGTGGTGTTTCTTTTGATAGAGAAATAATTTAACATGTCGAATACCGCGAAGGTCATCGCTGAACGAGCGCATTGGACTTAGCTAATTTGAACAACAAGGAGTTTCTTGTGACGTTTCAATGATAATATTAATGAATTTTCTAATGTATGCGATACTTCGATACTGGCGCCAAGCTAGTGAATATGAGACTATTTTTACCTTTGAGATTTCTACTTCGTAAATGAACGCTATTAACCCCTTGCCCTGCGATAACGAGTGACACTCGTGATGCGGTAAATGGGATAGGAAATTCGCAAGTTTTGCAGAACCTATGAAATTGAAAATATTAATGAGACGCAACGCGATAAAATTATTTGTATAATACTAACATTACGTTAAATTATACGATATATAAAGAATTACTGATCAATTTTTATTTTAGCAGTTTAAAGCTGAATTATTGCAGAAGCATTTACAAAATAAGTCGTAGGGCAAGGGGTTAAAGTTACACCATTACTATCGGTTTAACCCCCTACGCTACTTCAATTTTATTATATTCTTACCGTGTCACAATACCCCCAAGAAATTTATCGATATCCATACATTTTCCAAGCAACACCACCCTTAAATAATACAAATACACCAGAATATACAAATTATCCTACAACGCTGAATACAAATATCCTCGTTAAAGTTCCCTCAAGCATCAAAAGCACCCGGCGACTTTTCACCTAAGATCACTGCGCTATCGCTCATCTTCATCCCCTGGAAAGTCGCTGAAAGAAAATTTCTCTCGATTTGCAGCAGTCTCCGTGAGAGAGAATTCCCTCTCAGAAGTCTGACATATTACATACACTCGAGGTGCGCGTTCACCGAGGCTCACGTAAAGGGAAGCACGGGAAAAATTCATTTCGTCTCATCATCCGACTTCGACGTCTAATTTGCGCTCACACGACGACCGAGTGTCGCTTCTTTTTTTTTCGTTCATCCGGCTTCGCGACGTGCAAAAGTATCGGTATGACGATCGCGAAAAGGAAATCCACTCCTCTGTCTCATCCTACCGTTGAGAAATTGCATCTTCGTTTTCCTACCTGAACGAAAGACCAGATTCTAGGGGGACGCGTCGAGAGAGGCAAGATTTCTGTTGATCCGGATGAAATTCCATTTCCACCGTGGAACGAGAGACGGACTCTGCCCATATCCCGAGGAGTTTACGCGACTTCCTTAACTCTTAACTCTAAACTCAATTTTTGAAATTACGCCGTCACTGCAGTTTTACGAAGGGCTTCAACCCCCGTCGGTACCCGTGGCTCTCACTTTCCCTTGCAACCCTCTGAACGGGGGGGTTGTAGCTTGAGAGGCGCGCTTGGGAATTACCTTGAATTGCGGGTGAAATAAATCTTGTTAGTCTACGGGACTGTCTCGTTGTGCAAATGGAATTCTTCGATCCTCTGGTTGCCACGATTGGATTGGACATGAAATTTTATTATGTATCATTAGATTTCATTTCTATCATGACGATTAAACGCGTTTTCACTTGAAGTTCGAGTCAGGGTGTGTTAATTGTAAGGAATTAATTTTTAAGAGATTTAAAGGAGCATCGATCGCGAAGGTCATCGCTGTACAAGCGCATTGGATTTAGCCAATGTGAACACCAAGAAGTTTCTTGTGACGTTTAAATGATAATATTAATGAATTTTCTAATATATGCGATACTTCGATACTGGCGTCAAAGTAGTGAATATGAAACTATTTTACCTTTAATACTTCTACTTCATAAATGAGCTATTAACCCCTTGCCCTCCAACAACGAGTAACACTCGTGATAAGGTAAATGCGACAGGAAGTTTTCAAGTTTTGCAACACCTATGAACTTAGAAATATTATTGAGACGCGACGCGATAATATTATTCCTGTAATATTAATATTACGTTAAATTATATGATATATCAAGAATAACTGATCAATTTTTATTTTAGCATTTAAATTTTGAATTACTACGAAAGCAGTCACAAAACAAATCCTAGGGCAAGGGGTTAAGGAGAAATTTCTGCACGTGTATATGACATCGTTGCGGAATACTCGCGATGTCTGGGAAACTGCGATAAATGATTCATCGGATCGAGCAGAGGTAAGTCTGTATTTAACTTTTGCTCGACGGCTTCCCGGTCAACAAAATGAACGATTCCGTTTGAGTATCGAAGACTTTGGGATTCGTCTCCTATTTTAGGTAGTGTGTCTGAGAAATATTCGCTGGAAACGTTTGTTGTACCATTCTCCGCATTACAAATACATATTTTGGAGAAGTTGCAAAGCCTTTCGATCGTTTAACGAAAAAGAAAAACAAGAAGGAGATCAGTATCGTTTGAGTATCCAACATTCTCTGATTCGTCTTCTGTTTCACGGAGTATCTCTGAACGATTTTCTCTGGATACGTTATCTGCAGTATTCCTCGCATAATACATATACTTCTGCGAGAAATCGATTTGGATTGGTAAACGGAAAAACGCATTACCAACTTGACGCGGGGTGTATTTTAAAAATTGAACGGTTCGAGTCCATCGGAATTGGAGTTTTTCCCTCGGCGGGACACATCCTTTTGGATTTACAGCCTGAAACTTTCCGTTTACGAACGTAGGATCCGAAATGAAAACGCTCGACACGATTAGACCGGCACGGTCTCGTGAAACCAGTCGAAGGACGACGAAAGGCGACAGCGCAGAGGGAAGATTAAATGGCAGCCTCCGGCAAAAAGCTTTAATTCCACTTTTTTCGAGGTTTTAATCAACGGCCAGTTTCGCCGCGTAATCCCACTGGGGGATGCGCTGATAGCGAGAGCTTTTGCCAAAACCTATCCGATCGGATCCGCATACATCCCCTGGCCGATCGTTTGATCGCCTCCTCTTTTCAAATAAAAAGGAACTTGCTAACCTACCACGCGTCGATGATTTTAATTTGGACATTAGTTTCTTTGATTTTACATCCGTTTGATCGTTTGGTCTGCTTAACCTTACCGCAATAAATGGCACAGGTGTTTGTTACTCGTTTTCAATATGTTTAAGGCTTAATTCCTTTTGTCTTTAACACAAGAACTTCCCAACCCATCGCAATGACTGGGACACAATTTCTTTCAAAAATTCTCCAAGTTTATAGAAGAGTTATAGAGTAAATATTCTACGTCCATTTTAAAAGGCATAAATCACCGAATCGATCATCTCTTCCGCCTCTTGATTGCTGCCAGTTCCAAGTACTTATTTAACACTAAACCTACCATGGCGGTCAAATGACCGTTTTCTGATTTTTTCTAAAAAATCCCCAAATTGATTGGGCAGCTATTTAATAAACATTTTAGGTCTATCGTATAAAACAGAAATTACTTAACCGATCATCTTTTTCACCTCTTCCAATATTTTTTTCCTAAGTTCTTATTTCGTATATTTAATATAACAGATATAAAGCCGGTAGGTTTAGTGTTAATATCTTGAAATATGAAAGATTTAAGGCTCGCAGTTCCAGTGTTAAGAAACGTTTCACCCGCAGTGTGATCTAAAGTCAAATTAATTAATTTGAAGTGAAAGTTGCAACGTGGATCACGAATGATTTAATTAATTCCTCCGGGAAAAACGAGGCATATCTTTATGAAAATTTCTGGATCAAAATGCCCGTCTGCGAATAATTTTCGCGGCAAACCCCGCGGAAAGTGTGCCTTTTGAGGGGATGCAAAGTTGGCTAATAAAACTCAGGATTTTGCAAGACGTCTTTTATCTACTTGCCTCGCGCGGTGCATCTTGAACGTAATTACTCGTAACTTTTGGTCCTCCGCTTAGTTCCCGGCCTGATATATGCACGCTACGAAGAAGTTTTATAAAACACTGCGAAGTAATATGAGGCAAGTGTC
The DNA here is from genome assembly GCA_963989415.1 of Cerceris ruficornis. Classification (NCBI taxonomy): domain Eukaryota; kingdom Metazoa; phylum Arthropoda; class Insecta; order Hymenoptera; family Crabronidae; genus Cerceris; species Cerceris ruficornis. Next base: position 11,154,676 of record OZ022523.1, read on the forward strand.
TTTATCGCGTTACTTTCCTCCCTCGTTTGTTACCGTTTCGTTTAAAATGGCTACTGGAGAACGCACTCTGACAAGTTTCATCGATGAAAAGAGCCGAGTCAATTTTCTACGACCAGAATGAAGATACAGATCAAATAAAATTACATCATACAGCGAATCAAACGCGCATACAGAAACCGTGAGCGCTAATCACGGAAAACCGTTTAAATTCCCGTGTCCCTCTTTCTCGTCAGACCTTCAACGATCGAGCGGAAAATTAATATAATCACGTACGAAACGTACGCTCTGCAGCAGGTAGCCAGATTTTCGATAAAAATCAGGTTACGTCCGTCAAAAAGCGCGGGAGTTATACTCGAAAATAGAAATGGAAAAAAGTGTCTATAAAAGATAGAGAGAAACAGAGATAATCGACGTAAAATCGGATCCACGAGAATAGCTCGTCAGCCTGAAAATATTTCGCATCCCCCGAATAAAAAAAAAAACGCCACTGAATTGTCGTGGATTTATTCCCATGGAAACTCTTCCGTAAAAATAGTAACCTACATCCGCCGTTTGTTTCGTCTTTCCCGAATAAACGAATTTCTGCGATATTTCGTTAGTCGTCGGCGAATTCGCCCCGGAAGTTTTGCAAATGAACGACACGAGAGCGTGAAGCGAGTTGAAAATGTCTTTCTAATGTTACCCGGCGTTTTGTTAAACACGTGCACGGAGTTCTCGTAAGGGGGAGGTTGCCGGAACCGAATTAAAACTTCGAGGCCTGAAGTTCCTTAAACGCGCGGGAGGCATTTCTACGTGCAAACAACAAAATCCTCCTCCTTTCTTCCCCCCGACGAGGGAACCACGGAGGTCGTCGACCGCGGGGCAAAATTCCCTCGTCGTCAACCCTTGCCAACGAGCCTCAAGTTCGCGCATATAAAATCAAATACACAACGGTAGTTAAACCAAAAAGTTTACGCGCGACCGCTGTCGCGAAAGAGCTCGTAGACTTCTCGAGTTAGTGCTCGGCCGGGCTCTGACGTACGGCGGAAATGAGAAAATTCCTTTCTCTCGTACGTACGGCCCGTCGAACGATTTACCGTGTGACGATCCTCCCCCGCCCCTGATACGCCGAAATTAAATGCGCCGAATGCATTTTATTCCGGCTGACCTTTACCGAGTGCACTCGGTCCCCTTTGTCGTTGCTTGAGACGGTACGACGAAACCCTCGCGATTCCCGAGGCTCTTGCGATGCGAATGCTTTTCGAGTCCCTTCGAGTATTTCCATGCGAAGAAAATGGCTTCTGAAGGGTGAAATCGGGGGATGGGTTTTTAAGGATTTTATTATTTTCGTTGAAATTGTTCGACATCTATCGTAGGACGAGGAATATTGTCCTGATGATGGAATATGTTTTGTATGAATGATCTTGGAGAGAGGGCAATAGAAAATGAATATGTCGGTTTGAAAGTCTGTGGGAAGAGCATCGATTTTTATCGCAGAAGAATGACTATCTGATTTTATGAACCATAAATTTGGTTTATCTTTTATTACGGATCTATGTTATAAGATATGATAAACTTTAATATTTAAGTAAAACAAAAAGAATTTTTTTTTATGTGTCTCATAGAATATTTTCGGTGCGATTCATTATGATTTATTACAACCTGGTTAGTTTATCACAGCCGAGGTGTACTGTGCACAATTAGAAGGAATAAATATTAGGTACATCCAATTCTGTTTTCTCACGGTCTTTTTTTACACGGTTTTGATTTAACACGGTCTAGGAAAAAAATTGATTCCGTTTTTACACGATTTCGTTCGATCTAGCACGATTAAAAAATCTAAAATATTCTTAAAATAAATTTTTTAATAAATTTATTTTATCTATTTTTTACAGGGTTGAAGGATATGGAACTAATCCCCTTTTTTCTATGTATGTACTTCATGTATTTTTTTACACGGTTTTGTCTGGAACGTATCTACCGTGTAAAAACAGAATTAGGTGTATTTCATTCCGTAATTAAATTTGTTCGAAATAAAGATAAACAAACCATTTCGCTTTACCTAACAGGCAGTAAAGAGGCTGAAGATAATTTAACCGAGGAAATAGATTGTTCAACAAGCTTACTGCGGTGAATTATTTTTTAAAATTTGTCCGTGTCAGCAGTATTGTTGTTAACGAAGAATATTGTAGACTTATAAATAAATGAACCACATGGGATCGGTAACAGGATTTCAAAATGCCGCGATCGCGCAACCCATAAATTGCAGGGTATCCACATAATGGGAATTCGTTGGTCGTTTCCAGGACTTTTCGAGGGAAGCGGCGCGTACGGATTTTCCGGAGTTTTAAAACCTTCAAAGGAAGGTTTAGAACATTTTCCAGAGTGGACAGAGGCGGAATAACATGGAAAAGAAATTCACGGGGTCGAGTCAGCGGAATATTCGATTGGTGGAGAGCTTTGACGAAAATGTCTCAAAGGGAGCACCGAAGGACCGAGGGCATCGATCGATTGATCGTTGATTCGTCCAACTAATAAGATAGAATGACACGAGGGATTTTTTATCCACCCTCTTTCGATACGTTAAATGCGGTCGACGGAAGGGTGAGTCATCGACCGGCATAATCATCATGACGGGGATGAATTTAAAGAGGAATTTTTAGATTAGATTTCTTTCGATTACACGCTTATCATTCCTTGCCGATTACATTGTCCTACTGTTATTTATATCGGTCGAATAAAGAGATCAAAAATTCTTTCAACGTGAACTTGCGAAATTCGTGTTCGAATGTACCGTTGAAAAATGGCATTCCGTTCTAATCGGTCAATTATTGTTATTACATTGCCTCGAATATAATTTCGCCTGAAATATATATCAAGTTTTATTTTCCCAGTCATCGATATTCATCCTTCGAGGCAATGAATTCACAAACTCGTAATAATACGAATCATAATTCTTTCAAACGATCCCTGGTACAAGCAATAAAGATTCCAACCCGAAGCCACGATTCCAAAAAAAGTGCGAATTTAAATGACATAATCTCAGACCCTCCTGCGCTCGTAACTTTCAAACTTTCGCTTTCCTTAATCTTCTTTTCGGAATCACCGAGTCACTTCCCCTGGATAATCCGTGTCTGCGCAACCCCCTTGTGGAATACAAGGAATACAAAACTCTGCCTAACGTAGAAAGTGATTCCAGAAAAGTATGCGCCTTACGATCGACGACAATCTGCACGCGAAACGGCACGAGAAAAGAGGAAAATAAAAAGACTTACTGGATTACGGATTTGTATTCAGGCTAAATTGGATGCGATTTTTTCCGTCAGCCAAAGACGCTTCGAGAAGACGAGATGGTTCTTGTAGTTGAATTAAATACCGCAGGGGTAAATTTCGCTTGAAAAATAATTAAGATACGACAACTAAAATGTTACTATTCTTCGACGATGGAAGAACGAATACAATAATAAAAAATTGCGACTCAAATTACCATCTCATGTCATTTCAACGATTAAGAAACTAAAGGATTTTCTTCGTTAAACTTCAAGAAATATTTACAATCATTCGTATCAAATTGAAATTAATTCCAAGTTATTAAAACAGAGGGAATTACTTTGAAACAGGTCGTATCGACGTATTCCATTGTCAGCATCAAAATAGCGGTGCAACGTAGCAACGACGGAAGTTTTAACCGCGATCACAAAATCAATTTCATAGTTGCATTCGATCGTTATTCTTTTCTTCCACCGTTATCGCAATTTCCGTCTTTCCTGTGCGAAACTTTCGATCGTGACTGTTTATCGTTTGAATCGCTTTCGACCCACTTTCGAGGTTTCTCGAGTTCGTAGCTTCAGATTCGAGGATTTCGGTCGCATCGAAATGCTCGCACGAGATTTGTTACTCGCAGATACCACGGTAGAAATGGAGTTTATTCGAGTCACGTTGAAACGATGAATTACGGGGTAATGTGTATCGAATGAGAAATAAATCTGCCGGGTGATATGCCGGCAGGCATTGATCGCATATCGGCTCCTTTTTCGCAGAGAATTAGACACAGCGAATGGCAAACGGTTTGATCTCTTGAGAAATTGACGAAGGGTCGTATCGATAGCTTCGTTGGGAGAATTTTTAACGTGGAAGGGTCTAAAGATTGCCTTAATTCGATGTAGATTTATAATATACGAGCGGGTGCAGAAGAATCGTCTACAAGGGATGAACAAAATTAAACGGGATATCGAACGAATTCAGATACAGATTTTAATGAAATTTTATGAGATTATAGAATGCTTTCGGAGAACTAAGAAGGTATGATTAATTGCTGTTCATAGGCATTCTAAAGGGCAGAATATTCCATTAAATTAAAAGTAAAGTTTTATATAGATTTAAAGATACAGTGAAAGGTGCAAAGTATTTTGAATTAACATTTATCGGTATAACAAGGATTAAGTATCTTTTTTTGTAATTTTTTAGATTCAACGGCATTAAATCATTTTATCTGAATTACAAAATTGTATAAAAATAGCATGCCTTTCTGTCGCGTAAAAGAATCGCATGGAACTACTTTGCGAATGATCTCAATGATCGTCGTAACGTTTTATTTAACTTCAATTAACGCGACTACGAGGGATTCTATTTTTAAACCGATAACCGTATTATCGCCTTCGATTTTTCAGTCGTGCACGCGCACTATTTCGAATTTCTGGGTGCAAATGCGACGGTAATCGCCGGATGCGCAAAACGGTCCACGTTTGACTTTCCAATATCGTTTCGCTCTTCAAGGATCGTTCCTCGCGTCGCGCGTGCAAATGCTTTTAACATTTGCTTTAAAAACCTTACGTAAAACGTGTAAAGCTTTTCTCTTCTATTTTTTATTTAGATACCAATAATTATCAAGATTTCGCGGATTAATCTGTACGGTGAAAGTATATAATATAGCTGCAATTATCGGAAATACAGATGCAATAAGATTATCTTACTGCAAAAATATTCTATGAATTATAAGTACCGTGGGCAAGTTGTAGCTTTCGAGATAGTATTAGCGTTAATTGCCGTTATTTGTAAAAATTTATGCACCTCTATTTGTTTTGTTTCTTATAAATAAAATCAAGTAAGATTTTGCAATGTTCTCCTACGAGAAGAGTGCAAAAACTTAGCTATGCAAATAAATTGCGATCGATAAGTCATACTCTTACTCCGTGAAATACCGCTGTCTTTTACTTAGTGTCCATTTACATTTTTGTAAATGTTCAGATCGTGCAACCACTCGAAGATGAGCACACTCGATGATGGGATACTCGATAAAGTGCTATTAGCTTGAAACATCGAAATGATTGGCGTTAATTATTTTGCATGTCCGTCAAAGATCATCGATCATCGCGTAAACGTTGCGAGCGTCTGACATCAATGTTTGTTTGAATATATACTCTATTATCTCCTATTGTCTATGATGCCAGCAGTGTTACAAAAGATTAACGAGGATTTGTAAACCTTTTAATGCAAAATACCCCACAGAATAAAATAATGGCGTGTAAAATGCATTTTGCCGTTTGAAAGGATGAATTTTTTACTAGCGAAAATATCCTTTTGCTAAAACAAAGAGGGTAAAAATTTTGTATGACAGGATTACAGGCCATTTCGTATCGCACGAGTTTTGTACTTATATTTGTCTGAAAAACTAAATAAAGATTTTTAACGGTATGACCGCCACAAATGGTCCATAGGGTATGCAAGTGGAGGTTTAAATGGTGCGTATATTAAATTTGCTAATATGAATTTCATATTGAATTTTATACGCAAATTGCAATTGCTTCGTGCTGATATCAAGTATTATTATTGGTTACAGTTTTGCTCATAAATGAGAGTATGCTAAAGAGCACGCAGGTGCTTCGATTTACAGGATTTAGTAAATTAAATTGCCGTCAGGCCGTATACAGTGAAATACGATGTTGACGTTGCCGTGCAATCTTAAAATAGATTTCTATTTATCATTTTACATAATCGTCATTCCCACATTACGGTTTCATTGTAACTTCTATTATTTTATTAATCCTGTCGCGCTTTTGAGAACAATTGGGAAACCGAGCATCGGAATTCGGCAATACGGTGAAATACGATCATTTGCTTCCATGGAAAAGGGACAAGATTGCGAATCTATCGAATCCCTCCGACAGAATACGATTATTCGCGGTATTTAGCGGCATGGAGTCGTCACGAAATCCTGGGGAATTCGGGGGATGAATTTCCACGTTGAAAATCGGCCGACCGTGCGAACTGAATTCCGCTTGGCTGGACACGCGTAATTGAACGATGCGATCGCTGATCGACGTGACACCCAGAAACTGCGCTTTCGCTTAAAATTCATATTCTTCGTACGAATAATTCTGATCGACGCGCACCGTTTCAATAAGTCCCGCCGCGGCAACCTTCGAAATCTCATGATAAGCCTTCATCGAATCTGTATGCTGATCGATTTCGTTTCTCCCTAATTATATGAACTTGCTTTTACGCGTGTGTTATTATTTAGAAATTGTTTTAACCCTCTGAGGACTAGTGCCGCATATTACGTGGCCTAAGAAAAAATTTAATTATAATTTATCGCCGCATGTATACACGGTTAAATTTGAAAAATTAAAAAACGACAGTTGAAGTATAATTACACAAATAGTAACTTATAATTTATATACATCAATAGTTTGACTTTCTCATAAAAAGGTGGTTTTGAATCGCCAAATAAATGGTTATCTCTCAATGTTCAAAAATGTCTCCGTCCGCAAAGGGTTAAAAGTATTTTAGAAATACCAGTGGTGGAATAAGCGCTAAGGTGAGTAAGCGGGCGCGTCTTCTCTTTTTCATTTTCCTTATTATTAATAACTTAAGGAGAATTTTTATGAAACTTTTTTCTGACCTGAGTTTGAGGACCTTGCAATTCTTACCGTTTGTGGCCCCCAACAGAATTGATTTGCCACTTAGTAATATCCTGTTGTAGAAAAGCTATCACTATTTTTAAAACGTATTATAACTGTTACTTAGAACGACCTTCAGGGGCGTATTTTTGCTCCGCAACAATAGCAGCATCGTTTTCTGAGTTTACCATGTAAGAATCGACTGTATTATAAAAACGTACAAAGGCTAAAGCGAACAGAAATCTATTTAATATATCCCTTATTTCACGTTTGATTGTTCCACTTTAACCCCTTCAGCCCCGAATTTTTAAATTACAATTTAATATAATTATAATTATAATTTTTATTTATAATTTGTAAATGCACATTTTAATGGACATATGGTCCTTACGCAAAATTTGTAACATTAAGGAGATCCTGAGAAATATTTGTATAAAAAAATCTAAGTGAAACTAAGTTTAAACCTATACGTAATAAAATACAGCACGAAAAGTATTATGTACATTACAATGTGCACAGGGTCTGAAGGGGTTAAAGAAGAATGTGCAGCATCAATCGGTTGCCTATCAAAAAAGTCCGTCCAATTCGCAAAGAATACATCTCCCGCGTTAACCTGAACAGCAACAAATCAATGACATTCGCGAGAACGTAATAAGTCTCCCGGTTGCCCGGTGATTCATTGTTTTCGCGAGATGCAAGCGCGTGAAACAGCTAGAAGATAATAGTCGGCGCGTCTATTCCTGGCGTTCCCGATCTATCTTCTTTACGAGGCCGTTCGTCACTGGTCATTCATTGGCCGTGTTTCGGTGCACGATTTTGTGACCAGAGGCGTAATGCCTCGAAATAACCCCATGTCGATAATGGACAAAACGATCATCAAAGAGCGCAGCGCAGGAATGGATCCTTTCACGGACGCAGACGGCCTTCGTAGGAACCTATATTTGCATTTTACATTCGCTCCTCTCGTCCTTTCGATGGCGAGATTCGTATGGCCCTTTCAGTGCCAAGAGGCACTTGCCAAAAATGCCTGTGAAGAGGTACGAAAACATTGCAATTTGTAACGAAACATCGACAGCCAGTGTGAACGCGTGCGCGAGGAAAAAATTGAACGGAATTGTTATTCAAAGTTTTGGAGCTTACGGCAAGTATTTTAAACGGATACTGGGTATTTTTTTAAAACGAAATGGAACTAACAGAATATACGGAATGTTTGCTGAGATGAGGCATGAAGTAATTGTACTTCAAACGGATGATTATCAGGGAACGCTGTGGGTAAAGTAATTTAGCGTACAAATTACTTTCCAATTTGTTCCTTTGAGAGGCTGATCCGAGCGAAGCACCAAACATTATTCGCGAAATGTATTCTAATTCCATCTGTTTTAATTTCATGTAGCATTCATGAGAGAAATTCCTGATAGCCGTAAACATCAGGGGTAATAAAATGAACGAGTGCAAGGCCTCAAGGGACTTTGGTATTTCATTGGCGCGTTGTATCAAATTATTTCTCATTGTTCATTTATCCGCTAAAACGGCTAATAACACAGTAATAAACAATCAAGCGTGTAAATATAGATTCGTGCAATAATCCACTACGTTCTATCAATAACGCAAAGTAATTTAAATTCAATGTAACAACAACGAAATCACCTTTGACTGCCCCATCCGCGCAAATATTTCTCCAATTCCTTATCCAATTTTTGCCACGATAACAATACAAGATCAATGGAATCGCTGCGACTCCAATTCGCGTTTAACCCATGCACCCACCGAATCCAACAAAAATCCAAACAACGAAAGCAGAGGAAAAAAAGGAATACCAGAAAGTCCGAAGCGCGAGTGTTATTCAAAACGGAGCGAACCATTTGCCGAAAGTTTCCGGGCGCTTCATTAAACAAGCAATCTCAGACCACTCGAAAATTACGAGAACAGTGCAACTCTCATTAACGGCACTCCGGCGAAAACAATATACAAGCGTCGAAAGGCAACGCCGAACGTTGCACGGCCGGCGAAGAAGGCACGAATTTTCGGCGCCGAAAGTCGATGCCGAAGGGCAAGCAGAGAGGAAGACAGAGACACGAATATACATAGGGATGAGGATAGAAAGAGATAGAAAGATAGAGGCGAAAAGAGACAGAGAGTAGGAGGAGCGCGAGAAAAAAGCAGGGAGAACGTCGGCTGTCGGTAACGCGAAGGCCAGGGGTGAGTGGTTAATGGACCACCCCAGTGGTCAAGAGCTGCTCCCTCCAATCAAACGGCCGTGAAAAGGGAACGAGAGAGAGAGGGTCCGCAACGCAGGCAGAAGCGCAAAAGTTAATCGTCCGCGAGGTGACATTTGAAGAGGAAAGCGGAGTGCAAGTGGAGGGAAATAGATGGTGGCGGGCGAATCACGTAAAATGGAAGTGCGAGCTCTCTCGAGAGGGTGGGGGAGCAGGAACGAGAGAGAAAGGGAGAAAGGAAGAACGAGCGAGAGAGACGGGCAGAGGGGTGGCGCCACGAAGGGCAGCGAGAGAGAAAGAGAGAGAAAGAGAGGGTGAAAACTGCATTGCAGTACCCCGACCCTGGGTAACAGAAGCGCCATCCATTGGTCCGTTCGCGTGATTCCGGGATCGTTTGGCAAGTAATTGGTTCCTCCTCGACTCGAAGGAAAGAATCGCCGTGACTCTCTTCTCGATTTCCATCGCGCGGGGGTTGTTGAGTGCAAACAACCCTCGGGGAAGTGCAGCCGGGGCGTGTTCGAGGAATGCAACAGGAGTGACCTTCAATTTTTGTCTCTTAAACCTTTGGTTGGTGGGTTTGCTTGGCGGAAACGGAACAGCATGAGATTTGGAGGACTTAGGAGGAATTTGGAGGAATTCTTTCAGTTTTAGAGAACTTTTCGTTGCACTGCTTGTGTCATTACGTTCAACTCCTTTTACAAATAATTTCTATCGATGGAGACCTTCGAACGATGGGGTCTCCTACTGACAAACGGCTTATTCGTTAGTCTGGGAAATTTATTCGTTACTGAGAAAATTAGACGTAAGTGAATCGTTGTTGGAGTGAACGAAGCTGATTAAAATGATGTCATATAAATATAGACATTTTAGAAAGCTACTAGGTGAGGAAGTTCTAGCTGCTTTCAACGAAGGATTTGCATCATTGTTAATTTAAAGTTCGGAAATTCCATTGAAGTAGTTCGTATGCAAATCGCCAAGCAGGATCGTCGGCATTAATCACCGTCCAGCCAAGCATGGATTAACAATATCCAGTTCTGACCCAGATTCTTTGTTTAAACGGTGATTCGAATACCTGCTTGGTACCGTTTACACGAGGTACTGTCTTCGTGGCTTCGAGTTTGCGGAATTCCTTGCGGCTTGTTGGCCCGTGAAATCCCTCGCACGACTCTGAAATCGTTTATTTTCACCCTCTCTTTCTCTCTGTAATTTCCTACCACGGTTACGTCAAATAGGAGAAAACAATTTGGAAATTTAGGACTGGGCGAGTAAAGTAGATTGATCGCACGACGAACGAGCATACGAATGCTGCATTATGATGCATAATCTTAAATTGCTTCGCTGCGAAACGATCAATCACCATTCCGATTGATTTTTGGTTATATCCGCCTCGACTTTCGAACGATACGGTATCACTGAAATTGCTTTTCAATTTTCATGAAAATGAGAAGTCCTCCGTAAAGCACTCTCTTGGGTGATCGATAACGCCCGGGATAAATAAAAGTTCAATTTCGAATATTGTTAACGACATTTACCGTGTGCCAAATAGAAATTTCGATGGATTAAAGTATTAACGAAATCTTTTCCGATTCTGGAAGAAATTATCGATCAATAATTAACTAAGAACCGAAGAAATCTCTATCAGAAAATGATAAAAAAATGGTACCACGGAACCATGGATACCAAAATGTTAAAACATTAAACCCTTTGGAAGATAACACTTCTTCACACTGACTTGTGAGCTCCACACTTATCAAAAAGATAGTTTAAATATTCTGGAATAATAACTAAATAATTTAAACCACTGTTATAATTGCCAAGACAAGTATCTAAAATTGGCATGAAATGCAGCATAAAATTAACGTCAGCCATCGGAACCATACGGTGCGACGTCTCAACAACTAATATCATTCTGCAGCTTCGCACTCTTTCCTTGCAACCCTCTTACAGACTTTACTCAGACTAACCAGGAAGGGTGACTTCTTCCTGAGGGTGACTGGTTTCTCCACGTATATTTCTTCCAACGTACTTGCCGTAATCTAATGCAGAGAACCGATGGTGTGTCAGTGACAAGACATGGAACGTGCCAGGGAACACGGAATGGAGAACATGGTGAATTTCACCGGAACAGGCCGAAGTTTATTTCCCCGTGGAAAAGACTTATTGCAGCCCGACCAGGAGACAACGGGGTGGCATTGCCTCGAGCTCCAGGTGCACTCCTCAACGTCGTCGCCGATATTCTCCATTCTTCAGGATGGTATTTGTTACCCTGTCCTTCTGCGAGACCATTCAGTACAGATCGTCCTCAGTGGTTGTAGCTCGTTCGCAAGTTTTATTCAAATTCATAATGAGAGATAGTAAGTTCAGCGGGAATAAAGCATCGGGTGAATTTACATTGAGTTAATCGATTCGTGAAGTTTGGAGGATCAAGAGAGATTTCAATCGTTCGACGTTTTAAACTCGTCAATTAAAAGAGAACTATTTAAGCACTCTTAACCCTCTGAGAACTACGGACGAACATATATCTTTTGAGGAAACATTTGAAAAATTGAAATATAACCGTTGAAATATGATTACGCAAATAGTAATTTATAATTTGTATACAACGATACTCTGTCTTTCTGATAAAAAAGTGCTCTTTGATCGTCAAATAGATGATTATTCTCAATATTCAAAAAGTTCTCCACCTGCAAAGGGTTAAAAATGACTTCGCGAATTCTCGTGAAGCTGAGAAATTGCAAGGACATTTTGGCCGACCTATAAATCCAACGTAGCGAGTTACTTCTCTCGAGTACCTTTCAAACGTGGCTTTACAACGTGAAATTTATATAAACATCCAACATCCGCCAACACGTTTTCCCCTGACGTGATTAAATCGCAAAATGATAATTAACTTTCAATGACTACACCTAAGCCCAATTTCCCCGAGCGCGAACCGAAACAGCTTATGCGGCACGGAAACGTTTTCCATGGGATTCGGCGAATTCATCATCGCCAATGCGGAATAGATTAATGTCGCCTCTCACGTCAGGAAGGAGGAGCTTTCATCCACGTCAATGCGGGAAACTTCCAAGCTCCGACACTCAGCAAGTTAGGGTTCGCCCGTTAAATTACTTCGAATCGAGTTCCTCTCAAAGGGGTCGACCGCTTCGTCCTTATACCTTGCCTAACTCCGGTGCGAGTATCGAATTTATTTAACAGGGAAATAGAGAAATATTTAGCATCGATCGCAGGATTGTTAAATAGCTGTTTACATTGCTAAGACAAAAGTCACAAACTCACTGCAGCATCGATAATTAATGGGACTCTTTTCTGAGCTTGAATTGCACTGATCTACAAAAGTGAACCTTTTCTTTTTGCACAAGGAACATTTCCACTGATTCTTATTTATAGTGGCACCGAAAGTGAATATGAAAACCCAGTGTCATCCATCAGCTTTCATTTTTTAAAAAATCGGTTTTGAAAAAAAGTTCCTTTTCCTCGGAGCTAAATCGATAATTTGGATTCCACAGAAAATTAAGCTAGATATAACCAGAAATGTGTTGACCAGTATTGTTTTAACACATACAAAGATCGCAGGATATCAACGAACAAATTAATTAATTCACCGGCTAATTATGAAAAATAGATGTAAACGATACGCTTTGAGATGGAATGTCTTTGTACTTGAAGCGACCAGGTACAAGTGAATTGTAATTAATAAATGTTTATCGCGGCACGTTCGTCTGGTGACTTTAAGGAGAATCGGATCGAACAATTTTCACGTGGAATCAGACGTCGCGACTGGAATGGAAAGTTGTTGGAGAAAAGGTCGCCGGTGCAGCCTGAATTTTTCATTCGCTGCTTCTTTTTTCCGCGAGAGCACAGTGACCCACTGATTCGAAATGGAATTCTGGCAGCCGTGGTTATTCTCGTTTGCCACGGACAAACGAGCGGGGCGGTTGAAGTGGTTTTTACGGACGACTTTTCCGGAGCTCCTTTTCGCGTGGAAACGCGTCTGGATTTAATTAGAGCGCGGTAATTCAGATATTGTAGACGATGGAAAGTTTCTATCGGTTCTCTGAATACAATTTTGAACTCATTGTTTTTCCTATTGTTCGCGTAAGTCTACCCGAATGCGATTTAAGCACGTGATCCGTAAGAAGTTTTCGAGAAAAAGATATCCCGGAAAAGATACAATGATAAAATGTTTATTGTCTTTATATACTTAAATTCATAGGATATTTATTCAGAATTTATCTTGATTAAAACACGTCTACCCAACTAAACATTCAAAAATAATTCGTCCCCTATTCATAGAACATAGAGAAATATCCAATTTGGTAACAGCATTAAACTCCAAGTGCTTGAAACTTCCGAAGTGCTGTTGACCGAACGAGGATGCTTCTGATTAGTTCTACAAACGAGAGCTCAATTTTCAGCCATATTTCCGACTGTCTCTATTTAACTTTCTTTATTGCGTGCAAAGTCACCACAGGCTTTAAATCCTTCCCCTTTTAAGGGCGAAGATAAAGGTGGACTCCATGTACAAGCAAGATAAAACATAGAAAATAGACATTACCCACGCGAAACGGTACTAAAAAGAGAATCAATCCAACACCCACCACTCAATTCACATCCTAATAATCACACGATAAGTAGAATAACCGAAGCATACGAATCATTAGCCACACTCTAAACCCTCGTTCTTTAACTTCCGATCGACCCTGTAATAAAATTAGTAAAACCCAATTTCGTGAGCCGCAGGACGACGACTTCTTCCCCTTCACCGTTTCTTTCCTACCCTTTGATCTCCCACCCCGGTTTACAAACCCAATAAAGATCTCTAGAACGGCAGTGCCGACAAACGGCAAGTTGGAAAGCGCCCTCGATGCCTTCTTTCAGCCCTCGATCATTTGAGAGTCCTTTTAATTATACCCGACAAACGGTGCTCTCGTAAATACCTCGCGGACGAAAGAGGGGTCGTAGAAGGGGTGAGACTCTACGGCAACGCCAGGGATAGTATCTCAGCAATGGATTAAGAGCTCCCCGTGTTAATACCCGCGGGAATCGTTTGCCAGGCGTGCCTCGAGTGAAACCTCGAGTGAACTTGGCGATATCCACTACTGGATCGACGGTATCGACTGAGAACTTAAGCCAACTTCCATTTAAGCGGTCCGTTCAACGTCCCCGCGATTTCGAGGTCCGATTAACGTAACAAGTGCCCGGCAGAACCGATCGCATCGATTAATCGGCATTTTCGTCGGGGTATTCGTCATACTTGGTTTAACACTTTGCGGTCCGTCGATGGGATAATCGAAGTCGATTTCGATCCGTTACGATTTGACGGCATTGGTTTTCTTGATGGCTGGAAATGTGCGGTTTTAAGCAGTTGCCAATGCGTGAGATAAATGGATAGATATCTGTAATTATTGAATAAGTAAGCAAAAAATTAGCGAAGTGAGCGTAGCTAAGCAGTTTGTATTACGTGTTCGATAAGTTGGAACGCAGTTGTGGGGTGTCGTGCCGATTGAAGATCTTAAAGTGTTGGCACGTTTACGACGTGGCTAAAGTTCTGGACAAATTAATGTGATTTTTATTATCTTTTTTTTTCATTTCATTTCCAGAAACAGTTGAGTGGAATTTGAAAAGAAATAATATGTCTTTGCAGCGCTGTTTCGAACGTTTAGAGACTAACAATTTGCATGGGAGTTTTGTTAAATTTACGAGAAAACTAGAATCGTTATAATCCGGAGATTGTAGCTTGATTTAGGGGAAATAGAAGCGATTCTCCCGTGATCTGTAAAAATTTATCTTGATGCTTGTATCACGATCAAACATACAACAAAAGAGTCGAACATTTCCCTCGCTCCAGAATATTTTCTTCTCTTCTTTTTCCCATAAAGCCCGCCGTTACGCGTGCCTCTCGAATAAAGAAAAAAAGAAAGGGGAACCTTTTCCCCTTTCCTCGTATGTTCACATTTCCGCCGATACTTTCTGTTGGGACGCTCGTTAAATCGTGCCTCCGATTTTTACGGCGAGACCCGATCGCGTGATAAATTCGCGCGGTAATCCGGCGGGCTCTGCTTTCCTCGTCGTCAAATTGAAAATAAAATCGGCGGGCTACAAGGAAATCGGCGAAACAGATGGTAAACGCGAGAAGGGAGAAGGTGAAGACGAGAGAATCAATACGACTACGCCCAGGAGCGACTTTCGCGATGCTTTTTTACTCGAAGAATGGCTGCCTTTTAGCAGAACGACCGACTTGTTCTTCTATTTTTCCATTTGCATAGCTTAAGCGATTTGCGTCCTCTCCTCTACTTCCCTTTCCTCTCTGGTTCTCTTCCTCCCTCTCTCCATCTCTCCCTTCCTCCATTTTTCCATTTACATAGCTTAAACGACCTGTCCTTCTACCTTTTCCTTTCCTTACCTTCTCGAAGTTTCACGACTTTCACGAAGGAAAATTCGATTCACGGGACTCTCGCGACAACGCCGATCCATCGGCGAAACGAGAATAAAATGCCGACGTACGTGCAGCGAGAAAACGTTGCGAAGAACTGGGCAAAACGTGCGGAGAAGAGGAAAAAGAGAAACAGATACGCGAAAATCAATACGTCGCTCGGCGCTCACGGAAACTATTTCTGCGGGCTTTCCTGCTCGACAAATGACTCCACTTTTCAAGGGGCATTCGTCGCGATCGCGCCCTGTAATTCTATCCGCAATTCCGACCAACCTGTTAGTTTGATTTTTCCCGCCGTGTCTCGTACTTTGCGGACAAATTGCTCCGCTTTGAGAAGCTGGAAAAAGGCGCTATCGACACGGCGATTTTCAGATTCGATTGTTCGCACTTCAATATTTTAAGATGCGAGACGAACGATGATTTTTAATTATCCACGTTATAGAGGTTGCTTTAACCCTTTGCAATCCTATGTCGGGCTACACTCGACATAGCTTTTCACCCTATTTTATTTTCTAACGATTTAACATCGACTCTTCAATTTCATAATGATTTTATAACATCACCTAAAAACTCCTTAGTACCTAAAGTTATTGCTACCATTGAAAAGAAATGAATAAACAACGATAGAAAGTGTTGTGAAATTAATTTCATTTGGCTCACTATAAAATTGACAAAATAATTTTGACCGCAAAGGGTTAAGAAACATCGATAATCGTGGCTGCTGGTAAATGAAGAATGTTAATAATAAGAAATATCTTGCTGAATAAATTTAACCAAGCTGCTTGTTTAATTTACAAAACAATGACTATTATCAGGTAGATTTTGTAATTTATATCATCAGGAATGTCGCGAGGAAATTTGTTTAATTCTTCATAAGGTTGTTTATTGCGCCTGCGATTCTAACCTGAGAAATGTCAACGGCACTCTGATCCAAATCGCTGAGAAAAGCAATTATTGATTTGTTAAATATTATATGATGATAACATATGAGATATAGTGATTCGATGTTATAAATTTGTAAAGTCGCAGAAAATTCGTCAAAATTATTGCCTACATTTTCCTCTCCGTCCTTTTGAATAAGGAAATCGAATTTTATAGCTCCAAGAAAGTTGATCACTGAGAGTACCTTCAGATGTCTCTACGTCGATAAAATTGTATCAATGGTTTCATTAACGAAGCGACTCGAAATACATCCCCGATTCTACCCCTGAGAAAGTGGTGAGCGAAGAAGGTAAGCAAGAAAAAGGAGACCGCTCAGGAAGTAGAAGGCAATAGTCGTAAAACTTAATAAAATTGTTTTTAACTAAGAGAATGTACATGCGCATTCCACAGAGTTGCGAGACAATACATTATTTATACTAATGCTGTTAGGGCTCCGACATTTTACCATCGCTGATTTCCTGTACCAAATAAATATCTGTAGAGATCTCTTCTACAATCTTTCAAACCTCGACGAATTTTGTTGAATATCCCAAATAAAAGCTTAACACCCTGAACAACAAAATACTATTAACCCAGCATTACTGATACCCCGAATAAGCACTGAATCATCAGTCATTCAGAACGTTCCAACTACCAACAGCAAAATTTCAATCTACCGCTAAAAAGAGAACTGCACATAAAAACATAAACAGATGCACAGCTACTGCAAACAATATCAAAGCTATGCACCATTTCACTTAGATAAACAAAAATACACCCTCTTACAGATAAACAATTAATTATCCCAAAAATAATTCATGAGCCGGTTTCTCCTCCTCTACAGTAGCAATAAGAAGGTCCATCGTTAAAGCGCTTTTCGTCGCGCAACCATGTTCCTCCCTTATGTGGCATAAAGGTTAAAAATATTCGTGAAACAAAAGCAGGAGAAAGGTCGAGCAGGAGGAGGGTGGCTTCGGAGGGGTGGCTTTGGGCGATGGAACCGTGTCAGTGGTTCCATTGTCGTGGCGTGCCATTATCAACTCGGTCGTTCTTAAGGGTCCGCAAAGCGACGACTTGGCTGTTGCCTGTCGTCGTCGTCGACGACGATGCCGCGTCGACGTAGTGCGCCGTTATTGACGAGGCGCTGTGACCTGTATTTGGTAACTGCGCGCTCCAATGCTCCTCCGCTTCTGTCTCCTCGGCTCTTGTTTCTTCTTTGTCGAGGACGTCCAGGTCGCCGATGTGTTCGCTCGTCGCGTTCTCCTTGCTCATGTATCCAATATCGTAGAATTACACGGCAATCGCGTCAACTGAGTGCCCTTGAACGACGAAACGCGCTTCCGTGATGTGATACGACTTCGTTCGGTCGATATCTTCTTTCTATTTTCGAGGATTTCTCCACTTTTTCCAGACAGCGTAGGACCTTCGTTGTAGGTTGCGATGAGAGGACAATTGCTTGGAGAAGACGAATATGATGGGATTCAATGTTTCGTTATTTTGAATGTCTTTGTCGCGAATGACGAATCTACTTTGGACTTCGTAAAGTCTTGATTGGAAGGTGTATCATTCTTTCTTACGATGATTTTGCTTAAACCTACAATTCTAGATCGATTCTGAACTTCTGGAACTATGATGTACCGAATATACGTTTATCTATAGAACCTTTAACTCCAATCGCACCATAGCCTCATTACGTAAATTTGCTTTATTGCAATCATTCATAAGTTTGTCTCAATTACTTCATGTTACAAATATACTTACAATCCACTATATCAATTCCTCACCATTCCACTATTATCCGCCCCTTAGCTGCTCTCACATTTCTCCGATATTTTCCTAGCTATCTCCCATAAAAAAAAAACGATTCCCAAATTATAGGTACCCAGAAGTATACTAAAGTAATCTCCCTAAAAAGATTCCATCCCCATACATTACCGGATCATCCGATCTGAATATTACGTTTCACGTGCCGGCACGTTCGATCCGTCTTACAAATATCCCAAAAGAGCATTCAATTTATCCCGACGCACTCGACATACAGAAATAACGATATGCAAAGCAAAACCGACCCTCCGCGTCCACGCTTCTCCATTTATTCGTAAAACCGACGGTATCACCGGGAAATTAGGGTCGATCCCCGGTCGGACCGTAGGATCGTTCAAAGGGGGATCCCGTGCCCCTAAAAATTGCATCCAACCCTCTGTCGAAAAGGCAGCCGTACCGAGTACATAGATTTCGCATTAGCCCAAGTCGGGACGTAATTCGAGGTTGCACCGAGCACCAGTCGGGCTGTTTTCCCTCTTATGCAAAGCTCGCCACTTCTTGCCCCTCGTCGCCGATTCGTGCATGAACCTGACAGCTGACGCAGCCTGCAAGGCTATGGGGATATCTGTCAGGTCGTGCAGAGAGAGAGAGAGAGATAAAGAGAATTGTAGAGAGGGAGAGAGAGAAACGGACAGGGCAAGGGTGCCGGAAAGGGGATGAAAAAGCAGTGGCTGCAGGATCACGTGGGCGGGCACCTACGTATTGTCAGCCATGTTGGCAGTTTAGAGGCTTCTCAGAGACTCCGGACAAGGATAACTGACGCTGGGCTCGTTTATACTGCCATCCGCGACGTGGAAAAAGAGGCGAGAAAGGTGCTTTAAGGAGAGCGCTCCCGTGTAAAGAGAACAGCGTAGGTCTTAGACCGATTTTCCGTTCGATCCCACTTTTACGGCGGAAGTTGTGCCAGGATGGCACACCGTATCCGCGAGTGTTGGTAAGACGGTACAAGGGATATTGCTAGGGAGGATGATAAAAAATGTCGGCTTGCGAACGATGCAGAAGAGGGTGCTTTGTACCTAGGAGAAAATCTCGTCCGGAAGGGCTTGATCAAAGATCCTGTAAAGGGTGTTAGAGAGAGAGGAGGAGGAGTTTGCAAAGTCTGTAATCGCGACACGAATTGCCGGCTCGACGCTGAGCTACTCGAAATTTCTGATGGGATTTAAAGTTTTGAACGATTGTCCTGATATTGCTTCCGAAGGAACGATACTATTTAAAGGCGTTACACAGATTTCGAATTCTCTAGAAAATTGCATACTTTGTGATAAGGGAACTTTCTTTTTGATAACTCCTATCTTACGACAGATAGACGCAAATACTTCAATGTTTCTTCATTTATAATTTCAGCACGTCTTTGTAAATTAATTAAAAAATTAAACTCTTGGCAGAATTTCCGTTCAAATTCATTTCAAGTGCAAATTCAAATTCCGAGTTCAATCTGCGCCATTGCCAAAACGACGATACAGAAACGTAAAAGGTAAACCTTCAATACCCGACGGACAATATCGTTCCTCCGTAAAGTTTCATTCCCAGTTTTGTCGTGTCGTGTAAGCTAATTTCAAAAATAAAGATACTCTCGATCCGAGAAAGCGAGACGCGTCAAGAGTTCGATAAACGTTTGCATAGTCGAATAAATATTTGCATCGTTCGGTCCGCGAGCGTTCGTATTACGAGGGAATTTTATTTCGATGTAATGCCGAGAAAAGGCCTTTATTAACGGCACAAAAACGTATTTCCAGTGCGACCTCGACTAAACGGCGATAAAGCGACGTAACGAAGTATTTCGTAACGTTTCTCCTTCGTCCCATCCGTGCATGGAGAGTGTTGTTTCGATGATTTAGAATTCGCGCGTACAAAGCCGGCTAAAATGACCGCGTTGACAGAGGGATGAAGTGTTTACACGGAACTCTTTCAAGAGATAGACCCTTAAGCGAAAGAAAGTTCAAGGGTTAAGATATTTTCCGGCGAGAAGTTTTTTTTGGACGGAAGGTCGCCTTATTACGAAGATTCAGAGTTTCTTTTGCAAGAAGAAACGAATTGCCGAGCAACCTGCGACAAAATCACGACTTACATGATACGATACTTTTTCTCATATTGAAAGTAAAGTCTTGAAGACAGAAACACGGAGGAATAAGCTATACGTCAACGATACAACTTCGTTAATAATTTCTTTGTACTGTTGTTTATGTATTCTGTCTATCGATAAATATTAAAAATTCTTCTGTGCAAAGAAAACCTTTCTTTCGTAGTATCGAATGAAATTTACAATTTTAACCAACAGTCAATTAATAACAATTCAACGTTGCAAGCTACGTTGGAAGACATGAGAAGAGAAGGAAGAGCTTTGCGTACAGAGCAAACGGCAATAAAGATCAGCCGCAGGACAAACGAGTTATTTATCGTAGACTTTAATAGAAAGTACGCGAAGGAGTCGACATTCGGGGGTGCAATCGCGCCACCGCAAGGAACCGTAAATGCGAAGCAATAAAGACAGAGGGAGAGACGAGAATAAGGGTGGTTGGTGACGCTAAACCTTATAAAACTACGGTGGACGAAGATGGTCAGCTTGTTTTGGACGTCGGCCATCCCGAAGTGCCTGCCAGTGAAAATGTCTTCTTCGGGCAGAGGGCCATTTTTGTCCAGGCCTTTTTTTCTGCACGAAACAAGCGTGTCTGGGAGAAATTCAAGGAAGTAGAAGCAATAGGGATGCTATATTTCCTTCTCCTTGCTTTCCCTTTTGCTTTCGTTTTCCTCTTTCTTCTTTCTTCTCGGCGCAAAGCTTCGTCCTCGAGCGACGACTGGTTGCAACCCCTACGTACTTGGTAGCTCGACTGGTCGCAGCCTCATATTTTACGACTGTTTAAGGTGTTCTGCAACCCATAACTTTGCATTTGTCGGCTCTAACTCAGCCTGGACTCTCCTCATGTCTGCAAAGTTCCATGGACCCACTTCCGGGCTGTGATTTCTTTTGTAGTTCCTTTAACCCGAGCTATTTCCCCGCGGTACTTTGTTAGAATTACTTGTTCCTCATTTCGTTGTTTCGACGATTACGTTCCGCTTAAGGTATATTCTTGATAATTTTTTAAATTCAAGTCGCCTATCTTGAATATAGAGCTATTTGTCTTCCTTGTAAATAACTTATTGAAATTTTCCAACGTTTGAAGATTTGTTGAAACTCTCCGTTTCGAACAATGCAATATTTATTCACGAGGTTAACAACGTTTCACGACATGTACTTTATACTTGAAGTTACCCAAAATTCAGCGTAAAATCTGCAAGTAAAATTAATTCTCCGCAGTGCAGCATTCGGCTGGCCGCGAAATAATGGTCAAAATTCGTCAGTGTTTCATTAAATAAAATAATCTGCAGACACGAGACGACTTCATCTTTTAATTAATAACTACGTCAATCGCAAAATCTCAGAGTACATTTCGATACCTTACACGTCGAGATATCTCGTATTTTACCAGCTAAACGTCTAATATCGATTCTCAATCTATCAAAGACACGAAAGCCTTGGAAAACGGCCGTGTTTTTCTCATCGAGTCGGTCCAATCGATACAGTTTTCTTTTCTCAAAAAAGAAAGGAACATCAAAGAAATATCGCACAATCAACGGTATTGTTGTCCAGGTACACTGCAGATAATAACCCTCTTTTGTTTTTGCCGTCCCTCGCGATTTTTCTTCTTCCTTCCAGCCTCTCCTCTCCCCATCGCCGCCATCCCTCGTTTTCTCGACGATCCTTCGTTACGTACCCCGAAAGACTCGACGTTCGCTCGTGCAGCAAATAGCTCGACCTTGACCTTTAACCGCCATCTCACGATCTCGCGCTTAAGGGTGTCCCGAGGTGGCAGAAACGTGAAAGAGAAAGAGAGAGAGATGGTTCAACCCCTTTATCGATTTCTCGACGGCATTAAGCGTTTTTCTTCTGGTACCGCGAGGACCGACTTTTTAAATACTTTTTAAACTCCACTGTCGTGATTTCCCACTGGATTGATGGCCTATTGCCATTACAGCTTTTACCGTGCTTGTATATGATACCGTAGTTTGTGCCAATAACTTTCGCCGGACACTGACGAACGTTCATAATAGTCAAAGGGTTAATAAACAAGATAGAGAATCCGTTGGTTCCTCAATAGTTTGAATTCCACGTAGCGTGATCGTGTTGGAATTCTACGTCGCAAAGATTGGATGTGTTTCAGTACTGTGCAGAAGGAAGCGCCATCGCGCCGTTTGGCACTGCACGGTGACCAAGAAAACGGTCAACCAAGAAAAATTCTAATTTCGATCCATGTGCTTCTCACACGAGCTAAAAGTTCGCCATTTAAGGATTAAAATACCGCTCATCCACGGCCAGGAATTTTCATATAACTCGATGTGACGCGGAAGCTCCGACGATACGTGAGAAAAGTAAAAGAAATATTCGCACGGTCGAATGAAACGCGAATTGAAAGGGTGGCGACTCATGGTGACACAGGCAATTCCGTTCTCGCGTTTCTACGTTTCTGTCTGCCGACATTCTCTGCTCTCGATAATTAACGCTCTCATTAATAACGGCGAGATAAAAATATTTTCCCTGAACGTCGAATGAAAACAACGTGCAAGCGAAATATCGATATAATAATTCAAAAGGGGGGATTTAAATCCCCCGTCCCGTGAAATATCGCGTTCGGTCGAGTTTTCCAGATTTCATTCGTTCCAACAGGGCATCCGGTGCTCGTTGAACATTCGGCACTTAATTTGCACATAGAAACTATACCGTGCATCCGTTATGCGCATAACTAAACTGGTCGCACTTGCGCCAGGGAATGCGAGTGGAAGTGCTATTCCGAAAGTTTGCCAATTAATCTGTGCAACTTGCTCGAGCATAGTACAATCACCAATAGTATTATTCTCTCGTAAACTATGTCGCTCTCTTGCTTTGTCATTTGTAATCGATAATTATAATTCACAAACTTATCGACTTAACGGATCGTGGAATGGCAACATTTTTCATCTCTCCTAGAGTAGTTCACGCATTTTAATGTAATTATACTTCGGCAAACGAATGCGCTATTTAACTCTTTGAGGCACGGCGGGATTAAAAGTGTCCCACCTTTTCGATGCGTGAATATGCATGGTGGGATATTTTTACTCTGTTAATAAAAATAAACCAACTTTGTTCAATTAAAAAGAAAAAAATGTCTGGGCAGCATGAGTCATTTTATTTTCTGAATTCCTATGCCTCAAAGAGTTAAGTAAATTGTCACGGATAAATTTTCAATTATGTATACTTACGCGCTTGAAATGTTCAACGTTTAATTTCAAATTTTCACGAAGCTGTTGCTAAACAGTTTTCAAAGATATTATAAATATTGACAATTACGTGTAACGAATAACTGTCCGTGATAATAGTAATAACAGCAATGTTAGTCATCGGTTGTTGGCGAGTGCAAAATTTGCAATCGCATGAGCTACAATGGCGGTCAAAAATAAACCGATATCGGCCTACCGTGCGACAAGAAGGACCACAATTTGGCATCGATCACTCAACTTTTTCAACGATCAAAGCCAGTTAACAGTTTGTACAAATTTCATAGTTTCTATCGACTGAGGGCGAAAGGTCAATTCCTAGCTAGAACAATACAAATTTTTCATGCCTCCCAATTGTCTATGATAACACCGTACAATACAATTATTCATAGCGCTTGTCCAATGGGAAAGTTCCTCGAAATTCGCCTGGCGGGGTGTCGCATTAAGGTCTTACTTACGCATAATCGAGGGCAAAATCCGCGAAGAGCGTCGTTGAGGCATGCGAGTTTATCTCAGAGGTCCTCAGCGAAAGAAAAGGGAGAAGACGAGGCCATGAATACTAAAGTTAAGTTATTAATGCCATCTGGCAGAGTCGCCGCGATATCAGGAGGGCCGGTTATGGCGGCATTTTACCGTCTCCTGCTTTATTACGTGGATCGCGTGAAAAGGGAACGAAAGGGGAGGGAAAGGCGGCAGGAGCAGGAGAAGGCCTAATAGCGGAACCAAGAACTCGACGGCCACCCTGATAATGGAGCCCACCAGCTATCGTTATAATAATCGTAAATGCGAAAGCTACCCCACAGCGTTAAACTAGGGTGGAAAATCGCGACTTTCTTTATGGCAATAAAGGCCATCTTCCTGAGAATCGTTCTCTTCTTGCGACGACTTCCTGATTGGAAAGTGTTCCTCTACGATACCGTAAAAACGCGCGGACTGAGAGTTTCGATGTATCGAATGGTAACCTGTTGCAACGTTTTAGTCTATAGAATTTCAGAATCTACTATCCTTGCACTATCGATAATTACTCTTCGTTGGCTGCGCTTCTCGTTGCGATTCTCGCCCTCTTTTGCCTGGCTACTCAACCCCTTGCGTTCATGAGAGATCCAGAATCGTTCAGCGTGTGGTACTACTGTAGAGCGCGGGATTTTTCGAATGAGGATATTGGAAACTTCGGGTTTCACTCGATAGATAATAACAGCAATCGACTTGACTTCGACAAATAACGATGTACTACTAAATTAACAAAACAATAACGTCAACGAGACAACTCTCAACTAAAACGCAACACAACTCAATACTACAACTCGACATACTCTTCGACACACTGTAACTTGTCCCTTAAACTACCCTTTCTTATATTCTAACCGTTCATCCTTCTCACACAACTGTTAACTTACTCGCACTCGCATTCGCACTCACTAATTCTAGAATATTCGGCCCTTGAGGGCGAAAACGGTTGGCCTGCTGGCCTGAGCAGGACCCAACCCCCGCCTTCGCCCTCGCAGCCCTTCGTCATCCTTAAAGCGGAACTATCAATATTTTTCCGACACTACATTACCAATAAGTATTGGTCGGCACACGGGCTCGGGTACCCCGGGTTCGCCAAACCCGTACCTGCCAGCAAGGGCTGACAGGCCCCTGGGGGGCCTTGTGTTCATGAATAGTAACATAACTTCAGAGCTATAAAGAACATCGTATCCTCCCTCCGCTATACACCGAGTAAAAAAATTATAGAAATCATCTGCCATTCAATAAAACCTAACAAAATAAGTCACTCGAGGTTTTGAGGCTTTCGCGGCCATTGTTAGGTATACAATGGTTAGCGTTTTTCGGGTTAAATAAGTCACTGCCACCACCAATAGTCTGCAATTTCCGCCGACCCTTTAAAACTAAACGGCACCCTCGGTTATAACAATTCCAAATCCATCATCAGTATAATCACCCTGTAAAAACGAACGACATAACTCTACCATTAATAAATCATCCAGGAATGCATGGCTAAATCAATGACGAAAAGAAATCAGTTCTTTCCCTCGAATGTAACAGCAAAAGTTCCACTCGCGCTTGTTTACTTCTGCCCTCCCTGGCGACCCGGCAGAAGTCGAGCTCGCGGGACAATCGCGATCGATGCACGTACTCTCCTCCCCCTAACTCCTCCGGGCCTCTTCCGTCATTCTCGTACCCTGCCAGTATTTTTCTCCGGCAACCCCCTCCCCGGGGTTGGCTCGTGACCCAATTCGCGATAGTAGGCGGCCGTATACTCTGCACACCGCGCCACTACCCCCGCCGGCAAAACAAGGGTGCACACACACCGCGACTCGCAAGGGCGTTTCTCGTTTTTGTCAGCGAAGCGCGGAAAGAAAAGCTCGACGGAGAGGATCGCAAGCCGCGGATCAGAAAATTGTCAGAGTGGCAAGGTGAAGAGGGGGATGGGGAGCTTTATTTAAGGTAATCCCTTTTGTGAGAGTAGAGAGGGGGGTTGAGACGAAACAGCCCGTGGATTAATTTCCAAGAAAGTTGCTTTGTTTGTGTGCTTTTATTGTTGGTATGCGTATATAAGGGGAGAGAGAGTGAGAGAGAGAGAGAAAGGGGTACATATTTATACATTTATAGCATCGCGTATATATTGCAGGTATAAGAGCGAAACTCGTCGTAGTGCTGAAAGGGAGGAAAGCTTCAGAGATTAAGCTCTTGTTACGGGGGACAATTCTTTTTCGTAGTCGCGAGTCTACGTTTCAGCGAGAAGAAAGAATATCGTTTGTTCGCGAATGCTCGGTCAGGGTGGAAAACTGAAACTGCACGGCGCGGCTGTTTTCGCGATAAACAAAGCACCCATCCCCCTCTACGGCCGTAGACGAGATATTATATTTCGGGTGACGGGAAAGCGGAATTTTAAACGGAGGATTTATAGCCGCTTAAATGAATGACTATGTGTAGGGATTTCGGCGAATTAATTCGTTCGGTTATTGTTTTAAGCGGGTGCTTGAATTTTCCTTTTGATCGCATGGCAGCCGTTTTAATTAAGAATCGAGATTGTAGATGGCTTTCAAACCTTTTACTACTTTATGGAATTGATGGATATTTCAGGTAAAGGGGTGGTTTTCTAGATATAACTTTGCATTGCATTGTTTTTTTCTCTTTTATTGCGAGATTAATTAATCGAGTTTAATAAAATTCTCAGGGTTACTTTTAATCGATGCACCTTCGTTAGCCTTTTGAGAATTAATTATTCTTTGAAATTGGGTCAGTGCGATGAGGCTAAGACGAATTCACTATCCGGATAAATTTGAATTTCTGTCAACGTATATAATAACGGCGGAGCTTCTAAAGCAAATTTCAAATTCTAAATTAAATTCTCCCTTAACCATCCTACGTTAATTTAGCCGATGCATTTTCGCCAGACTTCCGTGATTTAATTATTCTTGGAAATTGAGGCGAAAGTTCGAAGAACTTTTCAACTGGCGTAATCGTAGTGCGATTTGCTGTTCCTTTATATTTATAGAAACTATGAAAGGACATTTTTTTAAATATACGAAACAATTGGACTTTTCGTTCTTCCAACTTTTTAAACACATTACAATTGTTTATTTACTTGTCGGGAAACGAATCGTCAATTATTTTATCGAAACTATCCAAGCTCTAAATCGGCAACTAAAAGTTGTGAAAGTGCACAGATTTGTCAAACACATCACGTAGAAATCACGCATTCTTCTACGTCCGAAGCACTTTCAAAGACATTAATGCAAATAATTGAGATGCTTCACACGAGAGCACAGCGATCGTTATAACGTTAGTCCGGTTTAATTAATTCATTAATTAAATGGCTTTGATGCACGGCGACGAGCTTGTTTGATGTGGCCAGGACAACGCTACAGGAACGGCAATTCCTGGATTAAATCCAGTTGAAGAATACGTGACGAGCTTCGTTTTCGCCATTTAAACGGTGCTGAAATTTGGCTAATACAAATATTTCCGGTGAATACCCAATGAAGAACCAAATAGTCTTCGCCTCTGTATCCGATATATTTCTTCGTAATTTCAGTATTTCATCACCTGATAGTCTGCCAATTAAATCATCTATCAATCATGAAAGTTACTTTCCTACAACTTGCACCCTCTTCCATAATAACCATCGACAATCGCACCTCAATATCGCTCGAAAATCCTCAAAAAATCAAAACCACGGTAGAACTCGACACAACGCAAAAACACAACGACACCCTCGAACAAACAAACAACAAATCTATTCGTCGCTGCACCAAAAACCAATCCCATCCGTCAAACATTCCCGTTTTCATCCAACAATTCCAAATACCCCAAGACAAACCGTTGAAAGCATCAATCTTAAGCGAATGAAGAACCGACATCGCGGATGGAAATAGTTGAAATATGCCTGGCAAAAAATCCAGATATTACAGATCGACCCGAGGATGCGTGGCGAGGTCAAATATTTCCAAAGTATGTACCGTGCATCGCCGTACGCGCCGTAGTAATATGCAAAAGGAGAGAATCTCGGTGGCTGAGCCACGCAATTCCACGGCGGTATTTCGTTGCGTCATATCTTCCCAGCGACATGTTTATTGAATCGTATATTACGCCGTGCCGAGAGGAGGGGTAGGAGAAAGGAAAAGAAAGCAGAGGAGGCGGAAAAAGATAACAGAGACGAGCAGAGTAACCAGGTCTTTTGGTCGCCGGTGTTCCGTATTTACGGTGGGCAGACCGATGCGCCGAAGAAAGGGGGGCCCTTTCTGCCCGCGGGATGCGTTATTATCGATTTACACGTACAATTACGGTGTCGGCCGGCAGTTACCAGGGAAATTCGGTGTATCGTACGGCACAGGCATAAATGCACTGCCTTTAAAGTACACGTATGCAGAGTCTGGTGTCGCGGGATATTGCAATATTAATTTCTCTCCGTGGCGAGCGAGCGAGCACTCGCCGGTTCGGTGTTTGCCGCCCCGTAGCTTATGAATTTCTATCGCCACGGAACTCGGCTTCTTGTGTAGTAATTTTACATGATATACGAAAGCCCTCCGTCGTAATATTAGGTATTCATTATTATTTACCGTTACCTGGATTACAACGGCGGCTATTAATTCACGGTTTTTCATCGATCGGCGATCGCACGGGGATTCGCGCGCTCCGATTTTCGAAGTGGTTCTCAGCAAGATTGATGGTTCTTGCTGGATTTTAATGTTTTTTTTCGGAAGGAAAATGTGCATCCGATTGACTTCTGTGAAATTTTACATCG
Organism: Cerceris ruficornis; assembly: GCA_963989415.1. Lineage (NCBI taxonomy): Eukaryota > Metazoa > Arthropoda > Insecta > Hymenoptera > Crabronidae > Cerceris > Cerceris ruficornis. Next base: position 11,183,491 of record OZ022523.1, read on the forward strand.
ACGACAAGTGAATTATTGTCCCGTACAATTTTCTAAATCATCTTTCCTTCCATTCGCAAAAAATTCCACAAATTTATTAAAAACTCCACGTTTCCCCAACTCTTAATAATCCTTGCAACAATAACTCAAACATAAAATTCGCAAGAAACACCGCAGAAAAATTTCCCTCGCCGATCCTCCCCACCTGATGTTACTCCCGGCAACGACCCCTCAAAAACCACCCCTATAAAGCACGAAAACACTAACAATAATTTAAAACACCTCCCAAGAGTGTAATAAAGCGGCATAAAAAGGTACTCGGGCGCAAAGAAAATTCGCGCGAACCGCTTGAAATGAATTCCTGTACATTCTGAATTACTCGTGCCCGCCGGTGCACTCGATCGCATCGTCGGGATTAATTGCCGCCACGGTGACTAGGGAACTATACAACTCGATAATCCGCCGTTATGAAATATCTCGTTACTATGTACGCGTGCACGTCGGCCCGTGCACGATAATACGCTCATCTACCTCTGCACCCTGCGTGCCTACGACGAAGCATTCCTACGGCGCCCTTGCTCGGCGATAGCCGATTGCAAAATTCCCGGCCGTGGTACACGAGCATCCGCTGGTTCTCCTGTGGAAATTTCGCCCTCGGGATCGGATGCCTCGAAACTCTCGGCCTTTCGCCCGTCCTGGCCTCGATTATTATGCGTACGAGGAGGAAAGAAAAAGCCTGGCACGTCAACGGCAGCCGTGACTTGACCTTTTCTTACGGTCGAACGTAAATTAATCGTGGAGGATTTATCAGGAGTTTTCCGTTTCCGTTGAACGCGGGGACATCGAAGGATTTGGAATTGTTCTTGGTTGTTGGGAATTTTAGATCGTTTTCTGTGACTTTTATAGATCGGAGGATCGATTTGTAGAATAAGGTAGCAATAATTTAGTAATTTTGGAGAAGCTTGATTTTTCTAGTCTGATGGAAATTAATTAATCGTGGAGGATTTTTCAGCAGCTTTCCGCTTTTCTTTGAACGTGGGACATCGAAGGGTTTGGAATTGTTGGGTATTTTAGATCGTTTTCTGTGACTGTTATAGACCAAAGGATCGATTTGTAGAATAAGGTAACATATAGTTTAGTAATTTTGGAGGAGCTTTATTTTTCTATTCTAATGTAAATTAATTAATCGTGGAGGATTTTTCAACAGTTTTCCGCTTTTCTTTGAACGTGCGCAATCGAAGGGCTTGGAATTGTTGGGTATTTTAGATCGTTTTCTGGGATTATTGTAGACTGAAGGATTGATTGTAGAATGAGGCAATATATATTGTAATTTAGTAATTTTGGAGAAGCTTCATTTTTCTATTCTTTGTAGCGACTTTATGACCGTAAGAATTTGAACGGCTCCGGTAATCATTATATGAAACGTAATCTCGTGAATTGGTAATACGTGCAACGTTAGGTTCAGGATCGTGTGGCCAAAAATCTAGGTAAATTAGCCGTGAAATTGGCGGTAATATCGTGTGCAAAAGCGCTGGATCGATACTGAACCATTTCGATTTAATCGACGTTATAATTCTGTAGAATTGCTTCTACCGTGTTCTACCTGTAACAATTTAACAATTTCGCACGAATCTACCGAACAATCAAATAGGAAGATTCAACGAAATTTTTTCTTACTAACACAAAAACCGTAAAACCGAATTCTGATGTGAATTTACGTTCACGTTAACGTTTCTGCCTCGATTGAATAACCGGAGCTGCGTAATCGCAAAGCGTCGAATGAATTTTATCGATTCCAAGCAGGCTAGGTCAAAAGGCTGTTTCGCCGAGCAGCTTTATTCGATTGCTCTCGAATGTGCACTCGTCGCCGTGACGGGGACGAGTTTCGAAACTCGACGATAGGAGACTGCTTATCGGGGCCCGTAAAGGACTCCCGGTGAGTCCTAACAGCGGAGGAAACAACGAGCTAGGAAATCGAGCCAGGATCAGACTTACTCCAAAGCGACTCACGCTGCTCAAGGAAGGTTATATCTTCCTTCGAGGATTATATGCGAGGATGTACGAGAACGGAAAGCGTGTATATACGAGACGCCTTTGGCTGGATATACCAATTCCGCCGGCTATGCTCGTAGGAACCTCCGACGTACGTTTATTAAAACACAGGTACTTGAAATTAGTGCATTAACTAGCTCGGTGAATTGGCGCGTCAATTTGAGGATGTCCCGAGGGGTTTTGCGGGGAATTATATTTCTATTAGGTGTGATTTTTTCGGTATTCTACGATATTTGGAATGAAATATTTGTAAGAATTATTTAAACGATTGCAGGTTGACGCGAAGAATTATTGTAGCACTAATAGAATAAAAGGTAGCTGCACGGATTAAGTAGGTCGGCGAATTAGCGCGCTCAATTGGGGAAGTTTCAAAGGGTTTTTCGAGGAATTATATATCTATTAGGCGGTTGTTTTGTGCGGTATGTGGGATGAAATATTTGTAAGAATTATTTAAACGATTGCAGGTGGATGCGAAGAATTATTGTAGCCCATAATAGAGCAAAAGATAACTATAAGGATTAAATAGTTCGGCGAATTTACGCGCCCAGTTGGGATGATTCAAAGGGTTTCGCGGGGAATTATATTTTTATTAGCTGCCGTATTCCTTGAGACGTTCTTAACCAATGTTACGATCATATGAAAAATTATTCCAGTACCTAAAAAAAAATACGGTGCCCACAAAAATCAAAGCGTTTTTTCAGAACAACCTAAAATCGTATTCTTGCATTGCACTCTATGAAATTTGCATTTGCAAAGATCATTTCATCGAACTACGATACTGCAAACATCATTTCCTAAAAAAGGAAAGAAAGACAATTAATAAGCAATCTAACAAAATTTCAATTCCCCAGTTCGTACACTGAATTCGTGCATACTTATATAAAATACCTAGCGTACAAGAAAGCTCGTAACTTTCTTCCCATCGAAAATACAATTTCCAAAAACTATTTCCGACGGCCTGAAATTCCCATCGATTCGACTTGTACGCGTCGAACCCAACGTCTGTTCCGGGAAACATCGAAAATTGACAGGTGAGATGAAAACGTACGGCGGCGCCTTAGGCGGACTAACGTTTCCAATGAAACCTCTCCGTTATACCGTCTCTATAGTTGGAAACGCACGACTATGCGTGTCACAGGTGCGTACGACACTTGCGTGAAACCGACACGGCTGTGCGCACGTCACGTCACACGCAAAGCAAGTCGCACCGAGAGCCTCGACGATGGAATGTGCAATTAATTGAAACACGCGTCGCGACATGCTGGAATAATATGCATACGATTAACGCGAGTATGCGTGCAAAGATCCAGTTGAAGTTCCGATTTTAGACGCGAAAAGAAGAGCGATATCGAGGCGCTGCTGATGCGCGTAAAAATTCGCGATATAGTTTTTGACATGACGAAACTGTTGCTAGTGTTGAGAATTTCTATGTATGGAAATTGATCGTAAGAAATAGAAATGAATGTGTCCTATGATTATTCCAGCGAAGTAGAAATATCGTAAGTTAGTAAGGTGCTTTTTATAGAACTTATTGATCTCTGGTTACTTCCACTTTGTTGAAGAACTTACAATTAGATGCATCGGCTTTATATCTTTTGTAATTATTGATCTTTTTTAATAGCTTTTAGAAAATTGATTCTCGAATGACACAACTCTCATATAATATGCATTGAATATTACTCCAAAGAAATATCGTAGTTATTTGAAATTTGTATCTCACTAATTGCAAAACATACCACAGTACTAATTTACAGTGTCAATCGAACCATCAATCGTTTCGCAATATGAGCAGAATTCTTACAAGGTATCAATAACCTCAATAACCATTTCCAAATTTCTGCAGCATTTATACTTCCATGCTAAAATTCGATGCATCGATCGCGCTCATTTCATCTCAGTCCCTCAATCCATCGATTCATCCCGTAGACATTGCAGCAAAAACTCATTCGATAGGATTGAAATAGTGCGTTCGCGTTGTTCGCAACATGGAACTATCACCTTGGAGAGCAGCGTAGACAAAGGCGTCTAAGTTGCGACTACTAGTAGGTGATACCGATACCCACCAGACATACCGTCCGAGCGAAGCCTTGACCCGACGAGCCCATACATTCAGCTAGAGTAGCTAGCTTTTCAAACTTCGAGAAAGGAAAACAACGACGACGACTGAACAGTAGTCTTTCGATGACGGCCTCATGGATATTTCATTCGATACTGCGAACGAAAACGCTTCGATTCCTATCGGCGAGGAGAGAGAGAGAGAGACGAAAAATTCACTGGGTATATATGTATTGCACGAATGAATTCCAAAATTGCAATTCCGCAAAGGAGATGGAACATCGCACTCCGATACCGCAATGTTTTCGCCAATGGCATCGGAGCTCGATGTTCTCGCTCTTCTGCCCACCGTAATCTCCAAATGTCAAAGTTCACTATACCGTTAATCAATATTGCCTCGCGTACCGCAACTTCGAGGAGTGCGTTTCTTTTCGTATCGGAAGCACGGCGATTCCAGCGATATATTAACGACCACGTATGACCGTTCGACCTATGGCAATGATCCTTTAAAGGGTGAAGTGGATTCTTCGACACTTCCGCAGCGACCCCGTTGATTTCTCGCCACGCCCAATGCGAGGGAGTAACATCGATACGTCGAAAGGGTAAAGGGCGCGTGCCGAATAGCGACATCGCAGAAATCAATTACGGGGCTTCGACGCGGCCGATCGGAATTTAGCGATTTTAAGGGACGATCGGTGCTTCCGAGCCTTTGGATTTCGAACGATATACATACTCTGAAATTGTATCTAGTTTCATCGAATTTAAGACAAAGGGTGGTTTCTAACGAAATTACTTTCGACTGGAAACGAGATATTTTCATTCGGAGAAAAACTTCATTTACTTTCCTGTATTTTTAAGTTTCAGATAGATCGGTTTCTCGATATTTTTAGTCTTTGTTAGAAATGCAACGTGTCAGTTTTAATTCCAAGGCAAGGAAATATTCGATATCGATGTTTGCCCTGTATCCTCTTTGTCGATCGTCCGAGACTTTGGAAGTTTTTAAAAGCTTGTAAAATACAGAACGCAGGAACAAAAACGCAGCAAGAAGAAATACTGTCGAAATATAAATTTCTTACCGGCGCCGATTTTCCTCGGGCTTCGATCCGTCGCCGGGAAATGCCAGTCCTGTAACAAAAAAAAACAGAGGGTGAAATGACCTACATCGTCGAAAAAAAAGGAAATCACGGGGGTGGAGCCCTCGGCTCGATCGATAGAATAATTACAACCTAATGAAAAATCATGCCCGCCAGAGGCGCAGTCCTCTTTAAGGGCCGACATTCCCCTCGAAACGAGCTCGTCCGGCCAAAGAAAGCAGCGGGCAGGCCGTCGCGAAATGACCGCGGAAAGAGAACGTCCCCGATCTTGGCTCTCGCTCCGACAAGGACGAGGTCGCGAGTGCGGCCTAATCGTGTGCCGGCCGATCTACACGTAGGTAGTACGGAGGTTCTGCAAAGGGGATGTATACGGCTGCAGAGTGCAGGCGCACCCCCGGGCCGTGCTGGTAGATGCACGGTTATACGGAATACACGGAAAGAGGGTGGGCAGAGGGGCGACAGCGGTGAAGGAGGAAAGGGAGAGGGAGGGTGGGAGGAGAAACAGGAGGAGGAGGTGGAGGAGGAGGACCGAGTGGGAGAGAAAGGGTAAGAGAGAGAGAGAGAGAGAAAGGAGAATAGGAAAGAGTGGGTGGTTGCCGGTGCCGGGTCGCAAAACGGGCCGCAGAGGGGTTCGGAGGGTAGCGAGGATTCGCTTCCGTGTCCCAGTAGCACTAATGACCGCCATCCTCCCCTCTTTCCGTTCAGCCGTTCCCCCACCGATTCGCCCTTGCCCTCTCCCCTCCAGCGTACAACCCCACTATTCGGTCCTGCTCCTTCCCCTTCTGCTCCCTTCCACGTCAAGTAGATCCAGGATGACTCGGAGTTACGTCACAGCCCCGAGAGCGTGCGGCCTCCTCCCTCTCCTCTCTCTCTCTCTTCCTCGACCGTCCGCCAACCTACCGCTCACTCTACTTACTACCCCCAACAGCCCCTCCGCGCCGCTTAGATCCAGCAGCGGTGTATACACACGGTACGTGTGCTATATATCTCTTTCCACTATACCGGCTAGCACTCGGCAAAACCGAGGGGAACCCGCCAGTCTCCGCTGGTACACCGAGCTGCGTGTTACCGTTCCTCGCTTCTATCCACGTTTTCGTCGTAATCATCACCGGCGCGCGTCCAACCCGACAAACCGAGCCCGTGGCACGTCTCTACGCACCGTGCATACACACTTGCGCACCGATACGTCGCTCGATACAATACATATATACAGACACGCGCGCGCACACATACAGACACACACACACACATCCACATACACCCAAGCAGCACACACGCACACGCAAAAAGAGACACGTATCACCTGCTCGGCTCGCGCGAACATTCTCACGTCAGACGGAGAACGGTTAGCGAGCGGTGTGGACAACGAGACACGTTACGCGCGCGATCGCAATCGAAGACGGACCGGGACGCGTGTTACGTTCGGGATCTCTCGTGTTAAGACGACCACATCGAGGAGTAACGCGTGCAGGTGTGTATTCGTGCGCGCACGATCTCACGTGTGCATTATACTCTCTCGTTGGCTCTCTTCTCGTCGTGTCTCTATGCGCGTGATTACGCGTGTGCCTGACGAGAGACAGATAGAACGAGAAAGAGCAAAAGGGAGAAAGAGAGAGAGAGAGAGAGAGAGAAAACTTAGAGTTAGAAAACTAGAGATAGATAAGGAATAGCTAAAGAGGAAGGGAAGATAAAGAAAAGAAGCTAAGAACCACGATAGTGAAGAGATCGTGCTAGGTTCCCAGGTACCGAGACGTCTCTCGTCGACTTCCAGCCGATCTTTCGTGACTCTTGTGTATGCGTCGCGAGTGCACCTTCGTGAATACGACTCCGATCGATCTTCTCCGTTGGTGTGCCGCACATAGGTCGCCTCTCGTCGTGGCACGAGTTCGCGCGAACACCTCTGCGTTCGCTCTTTAGAGCTTTGTGACTGTGCGAAGGTATATCGTTGGCCGAAAGCGCGAACCTGGCATTAGAGGACCTGCGCCAGGGCTTCTCGGCCTGCCTAACCGGGGAGTGAGTGTGCCTCTTTAAAGACGTGAGTAGCACGCTTCACACCGTTCCAACCTTGCCATCGTGAGTACGTTGAGAACGTTCGCGTCGGGGTGGAGGGTTGCGTAAACGTAAACGTATGAGTCGTAATGGACGAGGGTAAACAACACGGCCTGCCGTGCACCGGGAGTGCAACGCGAATGGACGGACGGTTCGATCGAGGTTAGGTATTTTTACCTTGCTCTTCGTCCTTTACCAGTCATCGTGTCAACCGTTTTGCTCACTCTTATCTGATTGTCGCCCGTGCAAGTGTAAACGTAAGACGTTCCTTCCGCTGAAAAGACTCGCGGAGGATAGATAAGGGACGCGTCGAATCGTAGCGGTAGAATTTTGAGATACGCGCTGATACGGACCTTGGACGCTTACGATAAGACGGTTAATATGCAGTTTTTGTATGCTGCAGTTTTCTGTATTCTTTGATAAAGCTGGAGATTGTCGTTTGTTTGCTGTTACATAATGATGAACAGACATCGTTGAATTACGGGGGTTGATTTTCTGGGTGGGAAGGGGAAATTTGTAAGTTTGGCGCGAAACGCTTGAAATAGATTTGCGTGCAAATATAACTGGCGTTCGTTTGCTCCGGGGAATCCGTGGGAATCGATGATGATAATTCCAAGAAAGTCTGCAATATTAAAGCAACGACCTTAACGCGTATTTGCGGAGAAACTCAGATTTTCTTCCTTCGCGAGAATACGAATTTTCAGGTCTCCTTAAAAGTAACACCGGAGATCTATTTCTGCGGAATCTTTCGCGCGTGCAAATACTCGTGCATTTTGCCCTTTCGTATTAAATGCCTCGTAAACATTGACTTACGGTCGAGTAGGCGTGAAGATCGGATCGTCATTTGTGCTTTACTAATGTCACCGCTGACAGCTGCAATTTGTATCGTCTGCACTTTATATTTTCCGCGTGCAAACTTTTCCTCCATGCACGCATAATGATGTAACGTCGAATCAATAATACACGTAACGTTTGCGAAAAGAATACACACATATTAAATTATGCAATAATTGCGCATTCTCCTACGTGCGTTGCAACTTTATCGAAAGCCAGCTATCAAGACTTTCGCCGGTGAATCTGCTCGCATTCTACCGGAGTATGCAAGTTAAAAATTCTTAGCAAATACAATCTTTTTATCATCGGTCCATTTTTCGAGCAATAACGATAAAACCATGCGAGCTTTTCCCCTCCGCGGTATGTTTCGTTCGAATAGTCGAATATTTTGTGAGGATTTGGAGTTATAAAAAAAAAACGTTTTAACGAGTGCTGTTTCATATAGTGGGGTTCATAACATTTAGCAAATTGTCTTTACGAATTTCCTTTTCTGATTGAACAGTTACGTCTACAATTATTTAAGTGCAAACGTGCTGGAATGCAACGCTGGCACTAAGCTCTGGTGACATAACGATTCAACCAATAAGGAAAATGAATGTGTTTTTGTTTCTATTCGCGAATGGTGTTCCACAAAGTTGAAGTTCATCAGGACTGATCATTTTCCCATAACTCAAAAATGTACGTTAAAATATTAGGCTGGTAGAAAATTAATGTCGGTTTTCAAACTTTATCTTTAAATACACATGTTGAGAATGGGAATAACGTTTTTTAATCGAAATAAGTTCCATTGCAATTTACACATTTTTCTCAATGAGAAACAGGTTTTTTAATAAATTTTTTTTCTAAAATGATATAAGAAAACAAACCAATTAAAATAAACGGCTATCTTAAAATTAAGCGCCAAAGTTTGAAAACTCGACATTAATTTCTTACCAACCTAATATGTTCGAAATTGATATTTTTGTAAATTGGAGTTAATTTTAAAATCTCCTTTGCATCTGCATCTACAACAAATATTTTGCAACATGTCCTCAAAACCAAATAGCGTAGACTGTTAAAACACTTTCTTGATAATCCTAATTCCTGGAGAGATATTCAAGCGTTTCCAGTTAAACGAAACATCCCGTATAAGGAGATAATCGCCTCGCGAAACGTATCACTCGGACAAATTGAAGAACAACATTCTCGGTCTTAGATTTGGCATCGTCAGACCGAACAATTTGTCGACGGTTCTGCGTCAAAGGCTCCGGTCGCCCTGTTCCCCGACAGGTGTTGTAACTGGCCCAGATTCCGGTTAATTTACCAATAGACCGTCTCGCTTAAATATATCGTGCGGCAGCTGCGCGCCGATTTCGCAACGATGGAACCACGGAACCTTGCGAATCGATATCGTCGGCCGGATCGGTTCGCGATCGATTCTACCGATAGTCGAAACGGGTCTAATCTTGCGAAAGAAAAGGAAAGCGATCTTTGTTTACACGTAATCTCAGAATGCAATCTCGTACGTTTACCTCCCACGCATCCGCGGTTACTTCGGTTTGCAAAATCCAGAAGAATTCCCGTTATTATCACCCTAACTATCGTAAATTCCAAACTCTTCGGTGGAATATGAAAATAGATCTTTACCAAGATACCGATCATTTTTCAAAAAGTCACGTATGCAAATAAATATTGCCCCATTCGTTCACACTAATTTACAAGAAAATTCCCAAAGAGATGTTTCTTCTTTTGCAATCTTCGCAGCAGTCTACTTTGCTTTTTGTCATCGAGCATTATAAATGCAGGAATCCCAGCTGGAACGAGGAAAACTGCAATTTTCGAGTTACTAATCACCCGTAGAGTAATTATGCAATTTAGCCAGTGCATCATTCCTGCGACACGTATTTTTATGCAAACCTGAAACGCCACTGCCAAAGCTGCCGTCCTGCAAAACGGTAGTTCCCCGTGATTTCCTCTTCTTTTTTTTTCCGCCTCTCTTTGTGTACTCTACTGTCTTTTGTACACACTCGGTAGATTTTGCATACCAGAGGCCGTGTCTGTCGCCGCGGAATGTCGCTCGATGTGCAAAACGGACATTTGAACTTGGCTCACCCAATTATACCCTCGACACGTTTGCTTCTAGTTCCCTTCCTGCAACTTGTTTTCGTGTGCGTTACATTGTTAGGCTCGCATGATCGTGAGAACAAAGCGAAGGCATTTGTAACGTGTTCGAACAATTTGCGTGCACGTAATACGTTCATGGACATCAATTGCAGCTGGATGTTGTTCGAATGACATTGTAATAGTTAATGAAACGTGACTTTTTAACGGGGAATTATTACGTCCAATTAATTCTTTCAGACCAATTGGAATATTATGTAAAGTGATAAAACGGTATTCTTGGTTTTGTTTAAAAATAACTTCAGGATACGTACCCCCTTTTTTGTAAAAACTAAAGTGAAGTTTCGGTGAATGTAAGATTATAGGAAATGTGATACAACACTTTTTTATTATTCATGGCTATGGATGAAAACTGCACGATAGAGTAGGATGTAATTCGTCGGAATTGACTTCTACGTTGCGAAATGTTTCGGGTTTCTCAAGAAAATTACGATTTCTTGCTCGTGCACACTTCCTGTCACAATGAAGATGATATGCAGTTCGACGAGTAATGGATACCTTCGACGCTAAAATTGCCAACGTACAAATTTATGCTGACTTCTAATTAATATACAACCGCTGATTCGTTTATCTTATCATTATGAATTCTACATAACGGCAATTGATAAAGAAATGTCAAATGTTACTCGCAATTTTGTCATTCGTTTCTTATCCGCAATAAGCAAAAGTAGCACAGATTTCCAAGGAAAACCTCGTCACTGCACCTGCATATATTTTTCCAACGGCAGTATCACGATTGCATAAGCCTTCCCACGACTCCGATAAAAGTTGAAACTAAGGAAAACGTAATGCAACGTCTTATATTCATCGAAACATCGTCTGCTGATTTTTCGTCAAAGTGAAAATTAACCATAAGAGGCGTCAGACCTTTTCCACCTACTCGTTGAACGACAAAAATGCTTATTGGCGTCAATTAGTAATTTTATCGCAAACTTTATCTCTCCAAGGTTGGCTGTAGTGGTGACAATTATACGTGGATTATTATTGCGACCGCAGATATCACCTTGCGTTTCTCGTTCATGGATTAGCGCCATGAAAAGAATTGCAGTAAGACCTTTGGCTGTTTTTCTTCTAAAAATCTCGAAAAATGCTTACAGCATTGTTTTTTTTTCACTGTCCATTCTTCTTACGAGATATGGTTACGTGACGCTAAAAGACTAATGCGTCACGTTAGCGCTAATTAAACGAAAAATCCCCCGGACGAAAATGAGTTGCGGAAACAGTCTACGCGTTGGCTCACCTGCGAGCGGATTCTTTTTAATTAAGGGGACAGAATTCGCGACTCGGTTGGGATACACATTTTTACACGAGTAACGGCTCCGTCGTAACGTTTACATTACGTAAGCACGTTTAAAAGCTACTGTACGGATAATTAAGCAATGTTCCCCGAGTAGCTGCGAGGAGTTACGTTCTTTTTTTCCATCCAGTTCAGCGCCGCACGGCGAAGTTCTGGATACGAGAAACATCCGACGAAACGTCCTGCGTGTTATTAAAATTTCAGTAGGCAAATATCAAACAGACGAAAAATGTATCATTAACGTTCGTACGATTACAACGAGGCGTGTAGAATAGGCTGACGTGGTTTTGATATACCCAAACCACGGTATTTTGGATGAACACGTGGCAAGGAGAGATAAAGTATCGGGGAATTCGATGCATCTGATAATTTTTTATAAGCTGGGCGTTTTATCAAACTCAGAAGTTTTTTTTGTGATCTTACATTACAGCTATTAAAATGATACATTTCATAATTCTTTATTTATTGGGAGATGTGTATTTAACACTATTTCTATCACGGTATCTGTATACTTATTTCGACCAAAAAGTGACTGCTGAAACCTTTGCACTTGAATTCAAATAAGTTTTTATATTATCAGGAAATTAATCCAACACTGTAACATTATTAACTAAGAAATAACGCTGTAAATAAAATATATCAAGGTATCTTTTGACACTTTCGGTAGAAACTGGGTTAAAGCCTGCACTGAACGGTAGAGCAGAACACGTAAACATTCACTTCCGTAACTAAACAACACTTGAATCCGCAATCAAATGCAAATAATCGCTAAATTAATTTACTTCCGTTTTAACAATGTCAGTAATCCCCAACGAGAAATTCAGAATACGTAAAAAAGGATATACTAAATTAGAAAACTGTTAACACCTTCAACACCATCGTTATTTCACTAGATTCATCATTTTGTACTGAAACTTTTCTATTAAAATCACATCTTTACTAAGCAGAAACCTTAAAGACCCAAATAGAGATACAGAGTGCTCAAAAAACCATTTAATATTTATATGGGATATGGGATACACTGTACTGATTGTGAGTAAAAAAGCTTTAGTAAATGTAGGTCGAAAGGTCAGCCGTTTCTGAGATATAAAAATTTTTGTTCGCTAGTGTCATGATTGATGTTTACTTTAGTGTTTATAAACCGCGTTCTGAATGTTCTTATTAAAGTGCCAACAGTAGATTTCATTGAGATTCAGTTAGTTGTGGATCGGCGATTGTAGATATTACACAGTTACAAAGTATCGTGAAAATGTGAAAATGTGAAAAATTCCACAGAAATGTGGAATTTTCGAGAGAGTTCGCGACTCTGTAAAAAGAAGATGCCAAGCGTGTGTAGAAATGGAAGGTGGACACGTGGAAAATCTTCGGTAAACATGGAAAATTCAGTAGTAAGTCAATTATGATAATAACAAACAAAAATCTATATATCTCAGAAACGGTTGACCTTTCGACCTATATTTACCAAAGCTTTTTTAGTCAATACAGTGTATCCTATACACCTTATAAATATTGAATGTTTTTTTGAACACCCTGTATGTGAACAGAGCCATATCTTCTTAATGGCAATACTTAAATATCGAATGTATTAGAAAATCCGTAAATATTACAGTTTAAAAGTAATATGAAATTTCATCGAATTTAATAGCGCCGGTCACCGGTGACCCCCATGGCCTTCAACGTATTAATGACTCGAAACCCCGATCTTCAAGTATCCGTTAATAAAAACGCGGAAGCATCGCCGACGGCTACAACTCTGTAAAATTTACGACACCAAGTATAAACACGACGCATTTAAACACCGTGTTCGCGTTTCGTTATAAAAAGCATGCCCATGACGAAATTTGATAATAAAACGACTTGCCGGCGTCGCCGACGACAGAAGAGTTGATGAACGAGAAAACGAAGGGGAGAAAAGTGGGTGGAAAAAAATGCGTGAAGATGGAAATCGAAGAAATCACGGGCGCTATCGAAAGTGGAGCAATAGTCGAGAGTTTCCGGGACGAGACGAGAGCGTTCCGTGCGACAATCGATCGGCGGTCTAATCGATTCGATACTCCCACGCCCGTTCCAATCAGTGCCCGCACGAGTTACACAAGACCCCCGCGATTGGTCGGTGCTCGGTCGTGCGCTTCGTTTTCGTTTTGGCATCATCTATCGCCTTTTCCGGCAAGCCATAATTTTCGAGTACGTTTAGAGCGCCGTTCCCCGATATCTGCGCCAATTTATGGCCCGATATTTTGCATTACCTTCACGAAATTCGCACCGGGTCGTCGATACGACCGAACGTCTTTCCGTTACGTTCGTGCCATTGTTTTGGGTGTTTCTGGTTATCGGACGATGCCTCAGAACTGTTAAATTATGTTTCAATTTCCTAGTGCGGTATTTTCAAAATAAAAATTTCCGATTTTTATGCTAGAAATTGAGAAAGAAAAATGTGTGACTAGAATTAATAATTCTGCAAGGATTATCGAATAGCGGTAGAAGTTTGTGGAAAATTGTCAGTTTTACGAATGTCATTCATATCTTGATGGTCGTTAATCAAATATTAGCTGGGAAAATAAGGCAATTGGAAGAATTCTTTCCTCTTCACGTTTGCAAATTATCGGGACCAATTTCGCAGACACATCAACTTCACCAAGCACCTCTGTAATGAAGCGCGCAATTTATTCCATCCAATAATTTCTCTACCATCCTACGATACCATGAAACTTTTCATTCCCACGGAAACTCGTAATTCCGGGTGGAAATTTCCAGCAAAGGCGTGGAAGGGCTTATCAATTACATTGTAACACCTACATACGTGGACGGTATCGTCCCTCGCGTTTCCGTATCGTCGTGGCAGGCGCCGTTGCGAATTCGAAAGTCGAACGGTGCGCATAATTGACGATGTTGAAAGAGTTAATGCCGGCTGCGTTAATGGAGATAACGGAATTAACAGTTTGCAATAATAGTACCGCCGGCGGTAATAGCACCGCTGGCAATAATATCCGATACTCGAGAGAAGTTAACTGTACATCGATGCGGTGACAAACGCAGCTGCAGTAATGGGACCTTGCAACGATGCGCGATTAATTATATGCGATCTGTCAAATCGAAACGACACGGAAACGAATTTTACCGTCGACGAGATCGATACCTTAAACGAGATACAATTGCGCACGATGGCGTATGCTTCTCCCGAGTTTTCACGCGAATCGGCAGAATGCTCCTCGATGAAGCGTGGATTTATGCTAATTTATGTGCGCTAATTTACGTGAACATCGTCGCTGTCTCGGCGTAGCACGAGCCGTACTAATGTCTCTTTGTTAACAACGGTGCTCGCGATTCTTGCCCGGGGAAATTAGATTTGCAATTTTTTGCAATGGCGCCATTCATCGATCTGTCGCGTGACATTGCGCTTCGTTACTCTCCTACTGATTTCTCGATAAGTCTCTTTTTAGATACGATGCAAATGACATGTTTGGTTTGACAATTTCTGTGATATTTTGTTTTATTTTACAAATACTACTGACAAATAGTTCGTTATCATGTAATTTAAAAATAGAAATTTTCAATAGGGAGATTGTACATTGAGACAAAAAAAATGGCTAATTTTAAACGTAGTTTTTTTTAGATATGTCACATTCATTTAACAGCGACACATAAAACACTGTTCACTGCAATAATTTATTAACACGACAACAAACTGCATCGCTTCGCGGATCGTTAATGCATAATATATTTTCACGAAACACAATTATTTGCCAATAATGAGTAATCACTTCATCAATTATACGTACGAGCCCTACCTCAGTTTAACACCGTATGATCTTTTTTCGGATTTAGCTACAATTGCCATTAAATAATCGGTTACGATAAATGTTCATTTTAAATAATCGACAACAGAATCATCATATTTTATTAGCTCGTTGAATCCCACAAAGGTTATCGGTTACTGACTCCGTCAAATTCATTGAAATTTCTCAAAACTGGAATACCTATAAAACTCAAAATACAGGAAACTCTACAGATAAAAAGAACTGTGCCATTTCCTACTAACATTTCAAAACAATGCGAAATTTCGACAGCTCCCTATAATCATCAGAATAGGCAGAGTATTCGGTTATGGGTGACTACAATTCTCGATAGGGCGAAGCAACCTTCAATGGTGGATGACTATGACCACAAGAAGTTTCTATAGGATTAAACCACCATACCTTTCATTGACCAATTTGAAATATCCAACCAACTGCATTCGCTGTGACCACAATTAATCAGAAACACTCGCAGAAAATCCCAAACAGCCTAGATGGTCAATAAGCGAAATTAAACCGTACAGAGTTACGTTCAACCGCGTCATCGATCCTCTCGTCACTGTTATTGAAGCCATACTTTTCCACTGTACCTCATACTAATGAGGTTAGTATATCATAATGTCTGGAACGAGTGCACACCGAAGATAAGTCTTTTATTTATACAAGGAATTAGCATGGGCTCGTTGACGCGGTGTTGGTTCCTATATCGGTGCGACGAGGAATACCCTATTATTCAACGGTAGTGAAGGTATACGGGGTGCAATAAATTTTGCAAGGTAATACGTATACTTTACCGGTGGAAGTAAATCTTCGAAACTACGCCCATTCGCTGTTCTCTCGAAGAGCTGAGCCGGTAACGTGGCTAGAATTCTTAAAATTAGCGAATTTCTGCGCGTCGAATGCACTCGCGTTGCGAAAATTACGACGGAAGTTTCACTGACGAAGTCGCGCTACCGAACGCGTTTAATATTCGTGGGCTTTGGTTTCTCTGTGAAAAGTTCGCCTTTAGTTCTTTCGGAGCGAAAAACGTTGAAAATTTGTGTTATATTTCAGCGTCGAAAGTGCAGATTAATTTTGAGTCTGACGGAAAGTCGATCGGTCAGTTTACCACGATGACAGAGAAAATCGTGGCGCATGGAGCGAATCGTGTTGATTTAAAGGGAATACAAAGGAGGATAGAAATATAGAGGAAATACGGGAATCGTAGAGAATCGGGGCCCAGGTGTTCTTTCCTACCCTTTTCGGTCGCTGAAGTTGAAGGCGAGGGTCAGCGATACGAGATCCCAAGAAAAAGAAGAGCGGTATCGATGTCCGAGCGACAAAAAAGCAGGCAAGAAAAACGTGTTACACTTGTTCTTGTCTCGTCGGGGTCTCATTTCTCTTGGACTCTCTTTACTCGTCCTTGCTTTTCCCGATGTACCGCTCCATTTCGTTGAAATGAGACCAGTTTTCTCAACACCGTTCCTTAATTACTTCACAGATTTTCTCACTCTCTTTCGAAAATAACTGCTATTAATTTCGAAAGTCTGGTTTTTCCAAACGTGAAATTCTATAACAAATTTATTTAATGGCGAGATGCAAAGATTTTGCATCTCTGTATTGCAATTTTGTAGTAATTTAAATTAAAATATTCTTTTCCCAATATTTTTGTGTTTCGATACCTTAACACTAGAACTACCGGAGTTAAATCCATTGTATTTCAATATATGAAATAAGTACTTTGGGAAGAGAGGGACTAAGAGGCGGGAGCGATGATCGATTCTGTAATTTATTATTTATGAGATAGATACAGAATATTTGCTGTATGACTCAACTTCAAACTTGCAGAATTTTTGTAAAAAATTGGGGACCAGACATTTTGACTGGCTTGGTAGTTCTAGTGTTAAACTGTTTCTTGAAAAGTTCAAAAATTCGGGGAAATACTACCAGAGAATAGGTTTATCGAGTAGAACGACGTGTTTAACGGCACGATGCCTTAATTCTAATCTGATCATTTCGGTTCTTTGAACACGCATGTAATGAAGAAATTCATAATGTTGCGTTTATCGCTAAAAAGAACTGTAATCTTGCGGATTTAACAATCGTACAGTTCATAAATGTATATCAGACAATGTATGTATATCATGAAAACGAGAGACTGGTTTGATCCGACCAACGAAACGACAGAACCGCGACCTTCTCGAGGTCGACGCCAGTTAGTCGCGGCTTGCTATTTCGAGATTCGGTACGACACTGTTTTACACGCTCTTCAAGGTCACTCCGGTGTGCAGCTTCGCGATTTTTACGAAAAGACATAAAAGCTTAGGAATCGAAGCATTCCCGATGGCATCAGCACTCATTTTTTCTATTTTCTTTTCGAGCTCGAGAAGGAGGCGAGAAATTTCCACGGGCGAAGATGAAATTCGCCGTAAACTTTTGTCAATTCCGAATTGAGTAATATAATTTGAGAAATATCAAGTTTAAAATGCCACTTATAAATTAACAGATATGGCTACAATGACTATCGACTTATAGGTTTAAACTCCTAATTAATAGACCCCAGTTAAAATTCCAGTCAGCTCTGGAAGACTTTGTGTATATGATATATATTCTTTTTATATAAATATATATGACTTTTGTGTATAGTCTCGATGGTTCAGAAGAATAAAACATTAAAGCTCAGCCGAAATAACTACAGCAATTAAAACAAAAAGAAAGGGATTTCAATCAACTACGAAAAAAGCAAAGACCAACGAACTGTCCAAAGTTTTTGCCTCTACGCCATTTATCCCGTTCGCGCAAAATTGTACAAAAAATTTGTTTGCACCATAGAAGTACATAAATTCTTCCGGGGAAAAAACAACGAAGAGAACGTTGCAAACATCTATATTTTAGAAGCAGAAATATCAAAGGAGTCGCAGGAAAATACGAGGCAAAGGGGAAACCTACCGAATGTCCTAATCTAGTGGTCACGGAATTAACTTTACCTCCGCCAATGCTAATCCCTCGCGGCTTCCTCGCTATGTACGCTATCGTGACGTTGACTCCGAACTTTCTTGCGTAAATAAATAGGTAGAACGTGGCGAACACCCCTCGCTTATCATGTATATACACGCGAAACTGTCCCCTTTGCGAGGCGAGCCTCGTTTCATATGCGAACCTATAAAAGGAGGTCAGTATTTGGGGTAACGTCGATACGATAGAGAATTCCTCCGGGCGGAAACGCTCTATCGATTATACGGAAGTTATTTTCAACCGGAAGGTCGTAGCAGTACTTAAAACTGTATTTTACTGGAAATTGTTTTATAACTCGGATCGTAGCTAAGAGAATATAGTGTTTCAATTCTAATTCTTATGGTTATTTTGTTGGAAAGATCGATGTTAGATAGGATTCTAAATATTGAGGGGATGATATGCAATAATTCCCTAGAGACTCTACATAGGTAAATCAGGTTCTACTCTCCATCCCCATGCTATTATAATTGTAATTGCTCGAATCCCTCCAACGTCCCTATTACAATCAGAGCAGTAGTAAATCAATTATTCACAAAAGAGAATGAAAAAGCACATGATTCCCTCGTGCGAACAACCGATAAAATCCGTAACACTAAAAGGGAGCATCATCGGTACAACTTATCCGTCATTAGAAATTCCAACGTCGCTATCCGCACCTGAAACGACCTAAAACTGCTCATCGTTTATCATTTCCTCTTTCCATCCATCTTCCCTGTCCACAGTTAACCCCGTAGGGTTAAAGGGGACGATAAAATACTGAAATTCCGACGTACAAAACTATCGATACATCATTGTAAAATAGTGGGCCACACGCGAACCCCGGGACATTTTCGACGCTGAACTCCAACTCCACCGAAACGAGGGAGATTATTTACAAGAAATGGAGATTCCATCCCCGGGGAATTAAAGGCCTGCCAGGAACTCGGGCTGAAAATGTAGTAAATTGCTGGCGGTGTACGTTCACCGGCGAGGGACGAGTTCAAGAAGGCCGGCGACAAAATGAAGGCGGCTAAAACGTGCCGGATTACGTTCTCGTTGGATGACGAAAATTCCGGGGGTGCTTTTCGGGGTATGGCGTATGTGTGAATAATCTTTCCGATGGCGCCACCAGCTGCGCGGCACCTACGGGCGGGTCCAGACTGGGTCACGGGTCGATCTTCGCGACGTAACGTTCCAATTCGCGCTTGATATTGATCTGAGCTTTTCCGCCCACGTTACAAAACCACCTTCCGGGCTGACTCGCTCCGTATCTTTGTGCCGGAGAGGCAAAGCCAGGGATACCGAGGGAAAAACCCTGGCGAAAAAGTCGTGCAAAGGGATGATAAACTGCACGGTAGAGGAGTTGAAATTTCATTTGGAATTTATACGGTTTTGTGGGAATCGCGAAATTGCGAAGTCACTGATGAAATAACGCTGAGAGTAATTCGGTGTTGGGAGACGTGTGTCGATTTCCTGTTTGGAATTTTTTGGGAAAAATCTGAGGTTGAGCTGTTCGTTGATGCGATGTACTTGAAGGAACGATGAGTGAGTAACGTTTAGAGTTATTTTATTCGGGATGGTGTATGCTTTCTGCTTACGTTCAATTGAAATGTCTTGATGCAAGTGTATTAATCATGTTTATGTGTACAACATTGATTTGTAATCTGTATATTTCAGTTTATAGTTTATAGTATATAAATGATGTAAGATAATAAAAACAGCGTGTCACGTTACATGTGATACTGGTAGCAGCATGAATCCACAGGATAATGAATTGAGCTTTGGAGAGGCAGTATGTTTTGTAAAATTATACACGATGTTATATTAAGCTGGATATTTTCCTCCGACAAACAATGTCATATTTGTAAAATTGCAAAATACTGGCACGTTGTCAGACGGAGGTTAGCAACGGCAGGAATAATATACATATGATAATACGACAATAGCCTTCGAGAACAGTGTCCAAACGATAATATTCGATAAAACCAGTATCAAAAGAGGCAAAACATTTGATACAATTACGTAAATCACGGGGCGAATGTCGTTACCATGTCTTCCTGTTTTCGAGCCGACTCGCCTCGCCTTTCATTTTTCCCCTTCGCTCCGGAAATTCAAAACAACGCGCTACCATCTACGGAGATTACATCACGAACACGGCAACACTTCCCAACTTCGGCCATCCCGACAGAATTTCAGGTTGGCCCGACTTCGAGGAAGATAAATCCCCGAGATAGAAGTTCGACGTTACCGGGCCGATCAATTGCACGAAGTAGAACTTCCACTCGATGATAGTTAAACTTACCCTCAGTCACGCCCCGGGTTCAACGACCTCGCGTGCCACGATCCAAAATTACGAATGGAAGCCGCGGCCGTCGAAGGGACGGGGTACGATACAGGAGTTACGAAATATTTGCTCATTCTCGTGTCTTGGTGGCCGCACGACGAGTTAATTCGTGCCGATCGATCACCCAGGGTCGTTCGTTAAAATAGCACGCCACCCTCTTTTCGTCTACGTCACTGCCGTGTCCTTGAGAATTCAACCCTCGCCACGACTCTCGTGCTTGTGTCTAAATATGACGCGAGGACCCTTAACGACTTTCTCGGTATTTTTTTTTCCCTTCACCATCCCCCTCCTTTCCCCTTCCGCTCTCCTTCGTTCCGTTCTACGAGCGAGACACAAAATGCACGGGGAAAATCGCGACACTTTGAGCCGTTGTTTTTTTTGTTCTCTCGTAGGAGGGTAGGCGCAAAAAGTCGGTCGAGAAAGGAGGCACGAGAGAGAAAGAGGGAAGAAGAGGAAAAAGAAAATGAGGGAGAGTGTGTGTGTGTGAGAGAGAGAGAGAGGAATGTTTTTGGTACGATCAATACCGCCCTCCTAGTTTCTTCTCGCCCTTTACCGTCGTTGGAAGTGCGCACCCTTTAAAAAGATCGTCCCGACGAAGACTTCTCGTTCTCTCTTATTGTCGAGCCGTGAAAACGGGCCTTAATTCCGAGCCGGCCACTTCGTGCCTCCTCGTATTGTTAATGTCACGCTTATCTCGTGCCTCGTTTGTCAGAAGAGGTAATGGCGCTCTCTTGTTTCTGCGCGAGGGTAGGCGAAATCACCCCTAATCGTGATTTCGTCCGTAGTTCTTTTTTCTTGCTCGCCCGTTTGTCGCGTAAACAATTTCATTCAATCGAGGGTAATGAGATTAAGCGACCGTGAAACACGGCGGACTTCGCCCGACGCTTTTTTCTGTATTATTTGGAAAAATAAATCTTCAGTCTGCACGGCTCCTCGAATCTCGGACTGTTCTGTTTTTACTAGTAATGATGCTTAATGTACGTTTTTTGCGCGTTTCGTCAAACGAAATGTGTAAGTGTATGTCTGTTGTTCAACACTGTTTTTTAATGTAAATTATATCCGACGCAAAATTGAAATGTTTTACTTTATTTAACATAATATCAACATTTTCCTACGCAAATCATATGTTTTTAGAGCAGCGTCGATAAAGATAAAAATGACTATATATTTTGCAGTATTTTACTTATTCTACCCTAGTATTTTAATATTGGACATACCGGCAAATTGGTAAACGTTATCGTTCAAAAGTCCCAAAAAATTTCATTGAATTTGGCAGCGCCGGTCACCAGCAACCGCCACTGTATTCAAACGGTTAACAATGCACACGATATTTCAAATCCAACAAAAAAAAATTCTACGCGACTCGACGCAAAACCAATTTCGAACCAAGAAATTCTACGCGCAACGTTTACAAACCATTTTCTAACGCTCTCCTTCGCCACGATTCAAAGAAATCGACAATGCAGTCGCGGCGGGCTTTGTTCGCGCTGCATACGTGATATCAATTCCATCATTCTCTTTTTTTCCCCCGCAAAAAGTATGATTTCACGTTGTCAATGGAATTTCACTTTGTGTTCGCGCCTGATCCAAGTCCATTGTTCGGACGGTTCGTTTTCATCCGCGAGGCGATTGTGTCTAATCGACGCGACAATGGAAACAAGATACACGGTGTCATCGGTGCATTGTCAATCACTTTCTCCATTCTCCCGTCCTGAACCCACGGCTCGTAAAAAAAACACTCGTGGAATTATCAATCTTCGAGGCATTATCGAAATCGTGAACCGCGACACGAGGACGGCGGAAATCTCGCAAGAAAACACGTGGCGCATGTTTCGTATTATCCGGCAGTTTGTTAAAATTCACTCGGAGATTAATCTACCGGTATTTCATATTATAATTCACCCATCGATACACGTTTAGTAAAGTCTCGTTGTAATGAGCACGTTCGACGCTGTCCGATAAACAATGCTTCCGATGTATTCGTGAGATATTCTGACGCGTGAAATTTGATGCGTTGGTTCCACTGACCTTGGAATCCACTTTTTACACGCAAAATCATGTTTCAGTTATTTACGAAAACATACTGGACCACGAATCTTGAGTTGTTAAACTTTCCGTTACACGGTGGATGATAAAACTCTGTGGATAAAGAGATGTTATGTCGATTATGAAAATTTTGTGAATTTATTTTCGCCGTCCATTATCGCAAAGGTTTATCGTTGTCTACAACGAGAGTTTTAACAGTTGAAATAGAGAAATATGAATCGGTTACGTAATTCATCGAGAAATTCTAAGCAGATGTACATTATGAAGAGGAAATGCAATATTACTTAAAAGATTTTATTTAATTGTTTGAATCCGTATGAAATCTGCATTGGATAGGAAAGCATTAAAATATAATAATAAGTACAGTTATCAAAATATGTGGTAATTTCGAATTTCCACAAATTGCTATCGCGAAAGCTCTCTGAAACCCGTAGGAAATCTTTCGAGGCAGCTATCGAGTCGTCGAATCGTAACAACGTTTCCACCCTCGTTTTTCTCTCCTCATTGGCTCGCAAAAAACTAATGCCCTGTAACACGATCCAGCCAGCAATTACTCCCAATATTTCGGTCCGTGGCATCGCGTCCCATACAACTCCATAATTGGTGACAGCCGACGAGTTCGTACGTCTTCCGAGAACTTTTATTGCCGGACGGCTATTTCTGATCCTACGCATCGGCGCGTCTCGTTTCTCCGCGATTGCATTTCGAATGCAGCCGGGACTCTGCACGCCCGCCAATTCTTTCTTCTTTTCTCCCTCCCCTCCCTCTCCCTCTTTCTTTCTCTCATACATACGCAACGCACTCTCCCTCACTTTCTCTTACACTTTCGCGAACTTCCAACCCCTTTCTTCCCTCACGTTTCTCCATCTCGCTCGAACCGTTTAAAAATTGAATCAGGTCGTACCGAAAGGAAGAGGGAAGGGGAGACCCTGAGTGATTTAAGCGAGCGTATTTCGCGAAATTTTCCTCATAGCGCTTATAGCCGCGATTACGACAGCGCGGGCATTCCTCTTGGCGAACGTCACGAAAATAAAGCGCATTAAACTCACCGGCTCGACGTTTATTTTTTAACGCGCCGGCGAGCGCAACGGGAACGGTGCGCTCTTCCTGAATATTCCATGGCGCGGTAAACAAACGATAACGGCAAGTCTATTGCATATATTGACACGTACGCGACGAGAATTCTCATCTTTCGTGTACTTCCGTGGAATAAAACCGAATAACGATGGCCGGGGGTTTTGCCGCGGAGACACGATCGGCCGCGATGAAAAATTCATCGATATCGCGCCGCGCGGCGAGCGTAATGCTTCCTCCACTTTTGCGAATTTGCTGGCCGAGATCGGTCGAAGGTATTGGCAGAAACCCACCGTGATATCAGGGATAGAATTCTTTGAGCCTGTACTCAGAGTATTTGCCAAATTCTGCATTATACGGTGGTAGTCTTGTTGTAATAAAAATGAAGAGGTGGATATAGAAAAGGGATGTTAGAAGAATGAAATGTATATCGAGATTAAATTTTGCTCTGGTTATGATAGGAATATAAAAAGGCGGATAGGTTCGCTGAAATTTATTATGCGGAATATGTTGCGAATTATCAGTCGAATAGAGTTTACTGTTAGCAAAACTGGAAGATCGTATGAAGAATATTATACCAGTGTATTGCTAAAATAGAACGTAAATTTGGACATCAATTTCAGCGAGCAAAACTTTCGCACACAAAAGATTCAACGCGGAAATTTTATACATTCAGACCCATAAAAGTTTGCTATTTATGGCTTCTTCGATAAAGGTAAAAACCGCGCTGTAAATGGCAGACGTCGTATCGGTAAAATGTACCATTCCGAATGAACTTGCATACGAATTCAACTCAGAGAGAACGTACATGCGTAAGAAATGATATCAGAAATAGTAATAATATATATAGACAAAATAATAATCATAATGCTGCAAGAATAACACCATAAATTCAAGAACGTTGAAACGGATTTGCGAAGAATTCTTGTCAGTCTTTTTCCCGGAGAAATAAATTCTGCGAATTACGATGAATGACTTAAAATACGCTCAGTATGTGCGTGACAGACAAATGTAACTAATCGGCGAGAAGAAAAAACAGGGGAGTAAAGTGCGGAAGCGCACTCGAAAGATATTTTTGCGAGCGAGGCCTTCGTAGCGAGGTTAATCGTTTCACTCGATATAAACATTCCTGACCGACATATACAACAGTCACGCGTTCTCGTCCGAACTTTGACCGATGAACTTCGGTAATGACACCTTGTTGCCCGTTCCGCCGGTTCACGGTCAATGTTGTTACGTATCTCTATTTTTCTAGCTGACTCTTTCAGCAGATTAAACCGCGAGAGAAATCATTTACTTGTACTTTTAACGAGCGTCGTTGGACCGCATGAAAATTGAAATAAAATCATGCTTTTAGTTGAAGAGGAACAAAATTCCAAGTGAATTCTGCGCGGCGAAGTAGATGAATTTTTTTAAAATAAATTACTGGCAATCTTTGACAAGCAAAGACGTTAAATTAGACATTACACTGAGCTCATTGTAATTGATGGTTAGTACGTAGAAAGTTTTATTTCGTATTCTATACGAAGTTCCTGGTGGATGTTGCGAAACAAAGACGGATATCGAATTTAATATACATCACTTTGATAGGAACGATACAGTTTGGGCTCCTCGCAAGTCCCTTCTGACTAAAAGCAGGCCAATTTCCCTTTTGATCGTGCTTCACAACCGTATGTTCGCTAATTCAATAATTAGCGATCCGATAGTACCGCATAATTGATACAGTGCGCGGTGTATTGTTTCTGAGAAACAGTTGCCGTTGATAGCTCACTATGTAAGGGTATGCTAATGTACATGGTTTGATCTATGTCATTCAAATCCATTAATATGTTATGCAAAAATGATAACACACCTAAAGAATATTTACCAAATTTGCATGTAACCGACAACAAATTGAATAAATTTCAAAAGCCTCGCCCCCGAAAATAAAATTGTTCCTTCGAAGATAAAAGTATCTTTTCCATTCCGTAATTCTCTGCAAAATCGATTGTATCCAAAACTCGAAAGTAATCCCATCTCAAAGGTGCTGATTCTGCAGCTACACAGCAGCCGATCGCTCCTTGCAAAAACACTGTCGGCCCGATTCGTGAAAGTGAAGCAACCGTCGTTTAAAAAAAACCATTGTCGTTTCACGTCGGAGACTGCACTAATTATTATTTGCCGATCCGTCGTCGATGCAGAAGTAGGAGTAGAGTTTCGTTAGCAGAAACGGCATTTTGTCCGGGGTAACGGCCGTGTCGAATCGATTTCGCGCTCTTCCACCGATCGACCATCACCGACGACAATTGCCATTTCTCAGTCTATTGTGGTTTACAGTGAAAGTATTTCATAGTCAGCGTAACTTCCAACCATCGAGTAAGAAGCGTTTCCTATCGACAGGGCGAGATTTCTTTCGGGTAACTTTCGTCGGTGTTCCAACGGAACGTGTACTCGCTCGGCCGTTAAATATCGTTACGCAAAATGCCGCTTGTAAATTGTCGTGGCGAATACTAAGCTCGTTTCGATCGCGATGAAAAATTCACGAGGAATTCGTTTGCTTG
Organism: Cerceris ruficornis; assembly: GCA_963989415.1. NCBI lineage: Eukaryota > Metazoa > Arthropoda > Insecta > Hymenoptera > Crabronidae > Cerceris > Cerceris ruficornis. The sequence goes on from OZ022523.1 coordinate 11,209,782, forward strand.
CAGATTGGACAACGAGCGGCTGCCGACACCGAGAGGAGAACTAGCTGCGACAAAGGTACGTCGACCCTTGGATTCTTTATCTCTTTTAATACGATTTGTCTCTTTACACTGTGGAACCGATGTATGGATACTCGAATCGCGAATACGGTATTACGAGAAAAAGAGTGTAATATTTGACGCTGCGTGACGCAACGTAGATATCATTAAATTCAGAGCGAATGTGACACACAATGAGATCATATATGCTCATAAAGTTTGGACAACTAGATTACAATAATTCTCAGAGTTAAAAAAAGGATTCCAAAGAATACAAGCAAATGTGTGTCTCGTATAACCGCAAAGTTACTAGGGCCCATAGGGGGTGGAACATTGCAGTTCGGTGATATGAATTCGCTTAAAATTGTAATTTAAGGAAATTAAGATACCGGTACGCGTAGAAAGTTGGGAGATCTCATAGTTAAAAGATGTAACGCTTTGAGAACGGTAGAAAGATTAAATTACTCGAATTGCGAACGTAAATTCTTGGGAAGTTTATAGCTCGATGAGAATGTAATCCGAGCATGAACTGATAAATTAAGCACGTTAAATTCTTGCAAATTTTCAGACGAATTCAGGGAGGGTTAAATGTCAAGCGGAAAACGTGCAAGGTATTAACGGAAAGTGGAAAGTTGTGTGCTATACGATAAGAATAACAACAATAGATACTGATAAAAATCTGGGAAAGAGTTTCGGCTTTGTTACGTCACAATTACGTAGCACCGATACTCCATAAAGCTGACTCATTTCCGTTCGTTTCGGCTTAGTATTCTGCTTTTAACGCGCGCCTTTTATCCATTAATCTATGTCATATCAATAATATATTTCATACATGTTTGAAGACCGCGTTAAACGCGGATGTAATTCATCAATTTCAGCACAGACGTTCGGTGATGAATCGACGACTATTGATACTTCCGCGGTTACAATGTAATTCGTAATATATTAATCTTATATAAATATTCACCTCGCATTTGCTCCACAGCGATGCTATTAATTTCGGATTAATGTTCCACGATTCATCTACGGTATACCTCCGACAATTTGTCTAATAATTAACGAGCTATCTCCCTCGCCCTCCGATTACTCCCAACTTTCAATATTTCAAAAAAGAATTAACGACCAGCACCTTCTAAAAAATTCCACCGATTTTAACGTTAATCATCGTACCTCGTGTTTACTCTATCGATATTAATTTAAAAGTAATGTTTCATTACACCCTCAGTTTCCCCAGTAATTAACAATGGTTCTCTTCCGTCCATTGATGTTCGATGGAATTTCAGTATTTTAAAAACTGACGATGAATTTAGTCACTCTTGATATTGAATCCTTATAATACAATTTAATTTTGAAGTTTCATACTAATTTTGCTCGCCGTTCTAGAAATATATGAAACCGTGGAAATATAAAATAATTGGAGCAACCGTTAACTCACTGCACTGATATAAAATGGTAATAATTCCTATTATACATACTAGTTTACAATGGAACAATAAAAATACTGTATTCCATTAGACTTACTATAGAACATACTTCATAATCCAAGACAGAGTTTAATACAAAGACCTGACACATTCCACAGACAATAAAATTCCACATACAATATTCTCGCCCAAATGTTAACCACTGCACTGCCATTTATGCAGTTTTCATCACATTATCTCCCACAAAAAAAAAAGGAAAAAATTCCCATCATCTTTCACCCAAAAAATTGTACATCCTTCTTAAGAAACCATCCCAGCGATTTTCACTTGTTTCACGCGTAAGCCACAAATTTCTTCCCGCGCTCCTGGAAAATTCACTTAGCCGTAATTTCACGTTCAGCCTCGAGTAGCTTTTTCGTCGGATCTCTCGTAGCGGAGAATTTTCCAATTTCCTTGGTCGCGTAATAAAGGCAAACGCGTGCCAGCTCCTGGGGCAGTTTGCCGGCGGATGCTGGCACCAGGAACACCGCGAAGATAATTTATCGTCGCATCGCGAGGACATTAAGGATCTGTTCGTGGTGCTGTTAAAATTTAAATCAACATAATGCGCCGTAACGACCCGACATTGCGGGCTTTCATGTGTTTATGTATACACGTTAAGGAAAAATGGCCTTGCGACGTTCCTGGACGAAAAAGAAAATTCGCAATGGCCCATTATGTACAAGCGATTCGAACGACTCGACCGATCTTATCGTTCTCTAATTGGAACACGAATTTTTAATTGGATCAATTCTGTAGACATTCGGCTTCAACTTTCTTTAAGTCTCTGAGTGCCGGAGATTAAGCTGTCGTTGGAGATTTTAGATTGATCGAGGCTAGAGCAAGTTTCAGAGTATTTCATATTTTATCCTAACGTTTTTTTTATTGTTTAGCAATGGAGCATATATTTCCTTTAATTATGGTAATATAAAGAAATATTTTAAGTATTTCGTAACTACTCGTTGAATTAAAAAACTGAAGGTTTTGTAATATTGTGGTGCGTGGAAAAATCATTTCTTCGGTTAGTAGTAAATGTGAAGGGGTTCTCTAGAGAAAGAAAAATCGTACGAACACGTAGACATTAATGTCGGGAGTTTAAGAAGTTCGGAAGAATTATTTCGGGTTAGTATGCTCAGATTCTCCGGGAATCTTGGACCGCCTTTTTCTTTTAACTTTCAGTTAGCACGATCTTACGCCTCATTTACGTCAACTATACCGTTCGAGCTTACTTACATTCTTGCCTCGTGAACTGTAGATGGAAGTGAAAAATACCATCTGGATGTCCGCCAATGAAACTATTCTCAGAGCGAGTGGCATAAATAGCGTTGTTGTGGTGAACGTGTAACACGGTGTATCGTCTTCGCGAAACGGGAGACTACTTTCTGCGAAAAGGAAAAAGTCAGTGACTGACGAGAGAGCGCAAATCTCGTGTGATGCCATGCTTGGCAACAATGCCCGTTTTAGCGGATTCATTTTGCCAGAAATTCAATTCCAATTTCACTGTAAATACTCGAAGTCTCGTGAATGCAGAGTGCAATCATAAAACCGTCTTCTTTTGTGCGAGAAAAGAAAGAAACCGTAATTCTGCTCGGTCTTAATGTATCCTTCTTTCTATCGATTAATAATATAAGTACCCATGAACGACAGAAATTTTGGACTTTCTGGAAATAATTCTAAGCGAATCTAGAAAAGCAGCCATAATCATTTGAAACTTAACACTAACCGTACCATCGGCGGTCAAGTGATCGATTCAACGGAATGAAAATTTGCAAATTTTTGTAGTATTTAATGATGGCTATTTTCTGCATTCTTTCTAACATTAAGTTGACAATCTCCTGCATATCTTTTGCAAAAATATTACCGTTATTTTATAACCATTCGACTGACTGACACCCGGTGAAATAGGCACGACAGGTGCCATTGAATTTCTATGGCTGTCTGGGAAAATATTACCTATTTAATAGAAATATTTATAATTCTCCTCAATTACATTGTCTTCCGTGATACTCAGGACTATTCCTATTCAGTATCTCCAAGTATATTAGATGAATCGGTAGTTCTAGCGTTAAAATTTCGAATCGAAAGAAAATAATTGGCCGATGCTCCCGTAAAGCACGACGCAACGATCGCATTTATTCGATGATATCACCAACAGGAATTCGTGTCTGCGTAAATGGTAAAATATTAATATTGCACGTGTCATGTAGAACGTTGAAGAACGTACTCAGTGACAGCAGCAAAAATATGCCGCACCCTAATTACTAACGTAATGCCGTAGGAAATTCAGAGAACTCTGTAATAATAATCGTCAATATTTCCTCAATATGATTTTCAATCTGCATAAATTTCATCGCTCTTCTTTCATATTTATTAAAACTCTACTTCAAGAAAATATATCTCGTCTCATAATCATCGTATTTACAAAATTTTCAACGTCAAAATTAAACGTACACAATTTCCAGCGTCAATCATCCCCCTGATTATACGTCTCTCTGCTCCAGCCAGGATCGTCGCTCATAAAATTCGCCCCTGAAAACTCTGCGACACCCACCTTTCACCTCTTGTAATTTCGTATATACGATTGCACGTGCTACACCCAGAAATTTAATTACCTTTGCACCAAGGAAAACTAAAATGTGCAAAGTGTGTCCATTTTTACCCCATCTGCATGGCTCTTTACATTTCCGGGTTCAATTCAAGCTTCTCATGGCTTCAATGTCCAAACGCTTTTAAAATCTTCCACAACATTAATAATATCGTATAAATAATCTTAATTTATACTACTGCAATTACATCATCGAAGACCTACAGTCTTAACACGATGCATTTCTGCCATACTTCTATAAATTTTATAGAATTCACCAGTCACCGGTCACCAATGACCTCCATGGTAATCACTGCGTTAACCCCTTGCCCTACAGTTTGTTTTACACCTGCCTCCGCATAATTCAGAATTTAATTGCTAAAATAAAAATTGATCAGTGATTCTTGATATACCGTATAATTCAACGCAATATTAATATTACAGGAATAATATTATCACGTCGCGTCTGATTTATATTTTCAATTTGACAGGTTTTGCAAAACTTGAAAATTTCCTATCCCATTTACCTCATCACGAGTCTCACTCGTTATTGTAGGGCAAGGGGTTAATAACTGAAACCATCATACACCCATCGCACAGAAATAATTCTCCAGATTTCAAGCTACCTATAAACACCAAAGTATCAACCCTATAACTGCCACGTCCCATTACGATCTTCGTATCGGTAGAATTTCGATTATAATCTACTCCATCATTGTAATATCATATTATGGTGTATACTTTTCAAAATTCTCCACAGGGGACTCGCAAATCGTCGCGTCACAAAGAAAAACGCGAGTTTCTCGCTTTTGTTTCGCGCCCGACAGAAATGCGCGCACGAAGGCCCATTCACACCGACGCAGCCGGTCACTCGGTCGACCGTGGTATTCCTGGGGTGACACACGACGCGCACCTTCGCTCCGTTGGAGATGAGGCCTCTCTATTTATAAATGTGGGTCGACGTGGCTGCGCAGCCGGCTCGTTTCGTCATTATTACGAGTCCGGGAGCGCGCGGAAACGGGAGTTCTTCTCCTCCTCCACCGTCGGTAACTTCTCCTCGTGCTTTTCCTCCTCTCTTCGCTCGCGGCTGTCTTGTTGCATCGCGAGAGAGTGACAGATTAATTGAGATTTCTGGATCGGTAATTGGCCCGACGCTCGAAATAGTATGATCGGACCTGCATATCGTTTCTTCCGCTTCTGTCGATGCGTTGCGTAACGCGTGAGAAGGAAGAGAAAACATTTCTGCCTTCACGTGTTTAGTTTTTTTTTATGTTTGTTGGAAAATTTGAGACGGCTTGTTTTGCTTGCTCGTGGAGTTATAAAAAGGTGGCGGGTTTTATTCTGTCGGTGAAGATGATTTACGTAGGGGGTGGTGTTTTTCTAAAGGGTCCTTGTCTTTGGGTGAATTATAGAACACATTTTATGATGATGTAAGGGTAATAGGACCGAGTGTATCTTCAAATATATGTTTGTTAATAGAATTTCAGAGATAGTATCTGCTTTCGATATGTATCGTAAAAGTATATTTATCTCAAGTGGTATATTCACGCGTGTGCTGACATGAACGAAAAGAGCTGTGGAAAGGGGTGGAATTTTATTCCCAGTGTTTTCTATCACCCGAGAAACTACACGTTGTTCAAAATTAAAAATTATGGATCATACTATTCACAAAATTGTAGCCATTCGATTTTACCATAAATAAAACTCGTAGGCGAGACTGTAAGCAGAATTTCCATAACTTCACCCTGAAGCCAATAAAATTGCATAGTTTTAAAGGGAAAAGGTAACACTGTCATCGGCAACGATTAAGAATTAATGGAAGCTTCTTGATTCAACCTCGATTCGATCCAAGCATACCGCTGTTAATACTTTCAACTTTACGACTCGAATTTTCAAAGAACAAAGTCTTCCATCGAAAGACCGTTGCGAGGCTCGTAAAAGGACTTCGATCGCGCTGGTCTACTTACGTTTTACGGAGAATAGCATAGAATAGTATAAGGAATTTTGTATGGCGCTCAAATTCTATGGCTCACAGGAGGCTATTCTCGTCGGCCGAAGACAGACAGTCGCTCGTAAACTGGAAGCTGCCAGTCCATTTTGTGCGTAAAGACACGAAGGCTCTTGAGTCACGATAGGGAGCTCGTAAACACGATTAAAAGGGATTGGCACGAATTTCGCCTCGATCGTACGTTGGCAAGGTCAGAGATTTCTCAACCGGCATTACATTAGACCTAACGATACGTCGGCTAACCTAATTCTTCGTTTCCTAAGCCTGTAAAGGCTCGTTTCGATCGTAAAAGAATTTCTATCGGTGCGTGCTGCCTCATACGGCCTTGACTTTATTTTCCTCTTCATCGTAGAATTTTATTGGATCACCTTGTAAACCGGAAATCGATGATTTATTTATTTTAAGAGATATTGCAGAGAACGTATCCACTTCAGGGACATAATAGAAATTGTAATTCCAATAACCGCGGTTAATGCAATGTACCTAACTTTAGAAACTAACACGGTCAGTAAATTCAGAGTTGATTCGAGAGAATTCAATCGATATCGTTTGCTGAGCTTTCGAGAAAACTGTATTTTTCGATGAATCCGGTTTGTCTTGGGTTGGTTTAAAACTTTGGAAAATTTAACGATGTTTTTGCATGACTCACGAAACGAGATTCTTCGTAGACGTGGAAAACATTGCGGATACGTGCGCGAAAAGCGGTGTTTTCAATCTCACGGCGAGACGGCGCGGAACGGAATGCGTATTCGTGACATTTGAAGGGGTGTCTTAAATTAAAACGATGGCAGAGAAACTGAGTTGGCAGAGTGCGAAAGAACGCAACGATTGCCACATCGACGAGTTGGCAGTGGCTCCTCTCGAACGATCATCTTCACCAGCCCCACCTTCTTCTGCTTCTTCTTCTTCCTTCCTTCTCTGCTATCTCCGCAATATGTATAATTAACCAATAGCCAATCGACGACTAGGCTCAGACTTTTCTTAGTCGATATTTTTAAACTTCTTCGCGTGAACACTTTCAGCTTTATCGCAATACTACAAATAATACACTTTTCCGCTTCTCAGCTCATCGCCGTAACGTATTAAATATCAGCAAAGCACTGACTTCTTCGTGAATTAAAACTTCACTCTATGCAACAAGTAAATACATTTCCATTAAAAAAAATATTCTAATTCTTCTCCTTGAATGACAATTCCTATATAGACATCCATTAGCATACTATTTTAATACAACTTTGAAATAAATCTGACGTTTGTGTTATTCGAAAATTTCCACTTTAAACCGGCTCAAACGATCGGCCGTGTGTGAAGTTTCAATCGTCGCTAATTATGGTCGTTGTTTATACAACAATTCGCAAGATGCCATGGAACACATGAGATGTACCGAATGTAAACATGTGATACTTTGTCTTCTGGCAGTCTGACTACTGTCAGTATTATTCCACTTGATCTAGCGAGTGTCCTATTATATCGCAGTGCACATTATTGCACGTAACTAGACCGGCTGCAGCTGGTAATATTCCATCCGAAACAAAATGTCACCGCCTCTTTGCACGTTTAAATAGCAGGTAACACGCATCGCTTCCGTCGTACGCTTTTCCTCCTGGGAGGATGTACGTACAATAAATGCTAAAAAGAATTTCTCACTGTCCAATTTAACCCACGTAGTACGCGAGGTCGAGTTTGAAGTTTGCGATTTCCTCGAGCCTTCGAGGTTTTCAAGGCTTCCACTTTCAACGTGCAAAATTTCTGCTTTGCGGATTTTACCTTGCGTTGCTGACATTTCGGTTTTACAAATAATTGATATTTCCTCCAGGAAACTACGACGGATTTAGTATAAAACTTTGAAAGTAATTATCCTTGATATCCCAATTATATTAATCATACTAAATTGCTCTTCCTGTTACGGGAGACTTTAAAGTTTCCATACCAATGTCTCTATCTCGCTCCAAAAATCTATTCTACCGTTTTATCGAATTTGAAAAAATCTCCTTATAAATCAAATGCATTCGTACAATTTACAATATTCGTATTTCCTATCGAGTTCAGCTTTTACGTAAAGTACAGCGTGATTGGAAAGCCCGTTGAACTTATCGTACGGAGAATTTTTCAAAAACATTATCAGTAATCGTACGATTCTCATCGGTCGTAATTACACCGTCGAAGAATTTCATACGAACGAAGAGACGTTTCAATCGACAAAGCGACCGTTGAGAGATAATCAGATGAAGATATTTGAATACATTTCGCTTAATCAAATTTATTAGACGACCGGAAAGTGAAATTCAAGGACGCAAACTCGCAGTGAATGCCGACGATATTATACAGACGGGGGGACACGCTATAACGTAACGTTGTAAATTATGCTGTCGTTACGTCGGCGACGATTATGCCGTTGCGTTAAATAATCGTCAGGTCGCGGTAGGCACGTACTATTCCAAGGTTATTACGCGAACACGAGTCTCTGGACCCTGCCATAATCGTGGATAGCGACGCACATTAATTACGATATCCTAGGTCATAGCACTACCGTCGTAATTCAACGATTGATTACGATATTCGATTATGTCACGGGTTATTAGAATCGCCCGATAAATTCGCCTGCCGTTCTTTCCTGTATGATTGTTCGGTTATATTTCGATCGTTTCATAAACACGGTTTGAGCAATCGTAAGTGAAGCTGTGAAAGGAAATATTTATAATATCGTTGTTTGTCACGGAATCGATGCACGAAGCTTAGTAATCAATCTTGCGCCAGTGTTATCTTCAACTTTTAGACGGGGCTTTTGTATACCGAAATTTATGATTTCATTTGGTGATTATCGCGCAAAGGTATTGAAGGACGATTGTGCAAAATGTCCACGAAGTTTGTATACATCTTGTGAATGTTCATTGTTCGAATCACTCAACATAAAGAGACTGAAAATATTCTTTTAACGCTGTACAGTAACGCAGGAGGGTTTTGTGTTGATATGTAAAATAATTATCTTTTGAATTGTAAAATAATATTCAATTTCCTCGGCGTATTACGCATTACCTAAAGATTGGTAAAAGTTAAAGATTCAAAATTATTTCGGTGCTATTAGCGGCAGCTGTAATTGGGAACTCTCACATTTCTCGTTTAAAGGTACGCAATGAAATAGCGTATGCACGACATTCGAATTCTGTCAAACACGTCGGAATTAACTGCAGTAAAATGGTAAAAAAACAAAAAAAAAATCTGCAGTCACGAACAGAATTAAATCCGATAACGTGTGGTCCTGCAGTCTGCGGTAAAGCGCAAATGTAGAAAATAGAAATGCCATGAAACGTTCACTCAGTTTCACCTCATGCGGCATTATTCGTGATTGACGAAGCAATTGCGACATCGGCAGGTGCGAAAAGTCGCGGGAATTTAATCTCGCGCGAAATAAATTGTTTTATCATGCCGATAACGGAATGCGCAATCCCGTTCTCCGGTAAGAATTCGTTGATCAATTCCAGGAGTTTTTTCGTTGTTGTACAAACAAAATTTAAACTCGTATCAGCACCGTTTTTCCGGAACTCTTCATATTTACTATACGTAAACAAAAAAGACGGTGCTTCTACCAGGAATAATTTCGTATTTCATTAAATATGAACGATTTTTCATAATTTAAAATATGTCTTTGATATAATAATTTTCCCTTAGTGCTTTAATTCTAGGCTTGCAAATACATATTAATCCAAAGTTAAATTTATTGCACATTTTCGAAGTTTGTTCATCGAGTCCTAACCGTAAACAATACTCCGCCAAGACTGTTTTTCTATAACATTTTTCTAAAGAACAATCATTAAATTTTACATTCGACTCATCTGAAATTGTTATTCTATGATTATTGTAATTGGAATTCTAGTTTGTAATTAAATATTTTGATGCCGATCGATGCAATACATAGAAACATTGGTGTTCAGAATCCAAAGTAACTTTGGACCATGAAGTATAATTAAAATGAAATACCAGAGCTTCAACTCTTAAAGAATAACTCGAATCGAGTTAATTATGTCAAAGGAAATATGCCACCGTCGCGGAATAGGAGGATGCACAATAGTACGATAAAAATCGAACGAATGAAACGATTAAATACGTTCAGTCGATCAAAACATGCCTCGCATGTTGTGACCCACTAATAATAAGACCTTGGACACATTGGACTGCCGCTAGTACGTCGTGCGCAATATTTCATTGCTCGAAGGTCAATCGATTGTCGATCGATTATTGCCAGGACTGGTCTGGCAATCGGCGATCGCTAAACCGAGAAAATACTAACGAACTTATCGTGAACTTATCAAATAACTAGAAAACTACTGATACGCGTTTCGAAAGATAAAGTGAACGTGAAACGAGCATGGAAAACAACTTACTTAAAAATACATAATCGGTATTTAATTATCCTGACCATAACGCCACACGATAGTTCTGCCTTGATCGAACCTTCTGTATTGTTTGAAGTTTCTTATCTTAACTTTTACGATCGTTTGACTATGTTATAGAGGAAATGGTATGTGATCATGTATCAAAGTTGTTCAAACGAACGACGTATTTAAATAACGTCCAATGAGAGGCAAATCAGTGAAATCAAGGGGGCAAATTATGGTAAACTCTTGGAAACGACGGTATTACGTAAGAATCGAATAATCGAGATTTGTCTCGATTACTGCAAGAGCAAAACCGGCGCAAGAGTCAAGAGCGCTTTTCCTTGCCGATAAGTACATATGTGCGAATCGATAATCGTATTTCTAGTGTAACATTTAATCTTATATCCGGCTATAGACGCGTTATTTTTGCATCGCAGTTTATAAAAATTTAATTGGCTAACTTCGATGAACTCCGTGGATTTTCGCAGAGGTTTGAACATTTTGAAATAAGCTTTAAATTTAATTAGACCCGCTGACGGTAAACCTACAACTCCAATTTATGTTAGAACTCTTTGTATCCGTAGCACATTTAATTTTAGTCACGGAATACTCGTTAAAAAATTTTTAACGATCCCAACAATGGCTTTATTCAGGGACGAACGTATGATAAAAAAAAATATAACATTTCTGTCGTCCAAGCGTGAAATAAATTCCAGAATTTTTATGATACAATTCTCTTTACTATTTATCTCCTCGATGTATGAATATCATTAATAAACTTGTTGCACCTCCTAAATCTCTGCCCGCTGCAAGTTCTCGCGATATCCGATATTTTATTTAGACCTAAACTCTCCTCCATCAGTCCAAAATGCACAAAAAGTTCAACTCAATCTTCCATTAAAAATCGTCGTAATAAATATCAAACGCTCGTAAACTTGCACGCGAAACTTCCTCCAATGAATTACTCGTATTAAAACCAAAAAGAGCAACAACATAAATTGTACAATAAGCTTTGCGAGCAAAAGCAACCATAAAATACCATGCATCTAAAGTCTAGATGAAAATATACTCGGACGATAAATTCACGAAAAATCAAAGAGCAGCGAGAAGGAAACAGAATCGTAGCCCTCGTTGAATCCCATGCGAGCCGAGGATAAACAACGAGCCGCACGAAAGTGACGCTAATAACGGCGGTAATTACGAATTCAATTTGAACTCTGACTTTCCCAGCTAACGGGTACGCGCACAGCTAATAACCGCTCGCCGTCAGAAATGACGGAAATTTTCGATTCACGGTACATTCACGTGTTCCTCCACGGTGGCCGGCTCGTTGATATTCGCGAGCCCGCGAGTCGCGATGCGCTTTCAGCGAGGACTGCTTTGCCTTCGCATGCAACCCGTCGCGCCTCGATTGAAAACAAACGAGCATTTAATTACGCGCTCGTGCCACGACTCCGCGATCGTCGTCGTTTCGTTGAGCAATCTCAATGACCGCCGCCGGGGAGACGGTCACGATCATTCGAGTAGGGATGGGATCAAGTTCGCTGTGGAGTTGCGAGTATGAATCAGTTTCCTAACCGATTGTGCATCTCGTTTTCTGGCACTTTTGGAATTATTTAACACGTTCGGCACGGTGAGGCGTAACGCTGATGCCTCACTGGCTGTCTTACTTAAAGACGATGAGGTATGAACATGATGCCTCGTAATTTAACTAGCTAAAAATTGATAAAACTGGATTTAAATGTTTGAAACTATGTAAAATATTTGTTACAAAGTTTTTGCAGATGAAACACTACCAAAACAGTTGGCAGTCCTTTGGGAAAAAAAGTTTTTATCGTTATGTGATTGGCGAGAGATTTAAACATAGGGAATTTCATTTGAAATTGAAGTTTGGAAAGTTGATTCTTTGTAACAAAATTTAAGATAATATATGTGATAGAATTTGAAATTTAATCATTGAGATATTTCTGGATGAATATTGCCAAAGTGAAAAGTGATTTATTAAATTTGTATAATACTTAAGGAAATTGATAACGTGACTGATTTACTTGCAAAGTATTCCGTTCCAAGTAAATAATAAATGTAATGTTTGAATTGATCTTAGATTATAGTTCCTTGAACAAAACAATAAACAGAAAAATTAAAAATAAAGAATTATTTTTAAACTTTACTTAGAAACCTATTCCACGGAATTTCAATATTAATTTCAATATGCTTGGACCCATCCCTACAACGAGATTCCCAGACCAAAGTATCGTTCTTTCTCTTTTTGCGATTGCAGTGACCTTTGCCACCATTCCGACGAGGATCGATGCACTTGCTGGATTTATCGTTTTGTTCGAGTGAAACTTTGTACGACGCGTCGTATGACCGAGAATTCCTCGATGTATGCGCATGTTCCTTTCCTGAACTTAAATGCATCCGATTAGCGGGACGATGATTTACGTCGCGGACGTTTGTATCCCTCGAGAGACTCTCGTAGACGGACACAAAACGGATGCTGCGATTTGTGTTATGAGGTGATGTTAATTGTCGCTCGGTTACGTTCAACGTTACTGGCTTTGTTCCGCCGTTTTTAGATTGTTATTATGTAAGGAACGTACCTACCAGCGGAAGGATGCGCTTACGTAATACGAATAAGTAAAAGGAAGCCGATTCGTGAGTGAAAATTACAACTCCCGATTGCGCTGCGTTGTTTTCGAATTTATAGCAATTTGCTACCGTTATGATTACTATGCTTCGTTGCCTATTAAAGCAGCGGATCAAGGAAATCAATTCATCGAGCAAATCATTATTCAAGTCTTTCTACGATTCGCGTTTTCGAACCTGGAAGCCTGAGAGCCGAGGAAAGAATGGTACCAATGTTTGTTAAACTCTGATTTCGCAATTCTTCGTCTCCTATTGGTCGTAATAAGGTGAATCTTTTTTGTTCAGCACACAATGTAATTCTCTTTCAGACAAATTAAAGCGGAAATAATTCTCCTTCCTGGTATTTATCTACCACGTCAGAAAATCGTTCAGTCTGATTTCATACGTCGCAACAAAAAGTAATTAGTCCTAGGCGAAACGACCGGAGTAGTTGAAGCCAGTTAATACGAAAGAAAAAAAACGGAAAAACGGAGATTGTGAATTGATTGACTTCTAAAATCATTACTCAAACGATTCAATGAGAAACCGACGCTTCTCCTTTGAAATTTCAACCGGCAAACGAGCAAGCTCACCACGACGCTCTCTCGGAGTTTATGAATGGCGGGAAGGAATCCAGCTCACGACACGGCTCGTGCGTACTCCCGACACGCACGTGCGTGCGCGGTCTCCCAATGAAAAGAGTGCGCAGAGCCGGCCGTTTGCAAAAGCTGCACGCGTCCGCGTTGCAGCACTGGCATGCATTAGCGCCGGCATTGCGCTGCACTTCGCGGTCTGTGCAATTGCACCATTGTGTAATCGCTCGATCGGTCGTACACATGCGCACTTTTTCCCGCGTCTACGCCTACAGTCGATTGCAAGTAACGTCGCGCGGAAAATGCGCACGTTTCTTACGAACGTCGCTTCATCGTCGAGTTTAAGTGTCGTTCGATAATTGCTGCATACACTTTACGGAAATAGATATTTTGCCGTAGGAATTCGTAGAGCTGGTGTACCTTTGACGATTGTAGTTCGTGGAAGAAATATCATTTTCCGCTGTAACTAAAGATAAGGCCTTCCTGATAAGCCGTAGATATTTTGTTGCTTAACACTTAGCCAACCGAATGGGGAGATTTCCCTGTTTTAAAGAAAGTCGGTTGATTACCGAATTGAGAGATCTCCCACCTTTATTTTACTAGTTCGCGTTACTGCTGAAAAATGCACCGTTTATAGCGTATAGTTTTTTTTTTCTCGGCGGTTGGCTAAGTGTTCGTATTGGACAGTAAGTCGGATAGTTCCTGTAGTGGTATTTTGATGTCGAAAGTCTTATGACGTTGGATCGTCAACACCATAACTATGATTCTTTAATATTTCTGACACTTTTAACATATTCCATTTACTAATATACTTATCGTTAGCACGCAAATACTTTGTGCCCACTAGTAATCACCTTAAAGTAAGCTATAACACTTGCACAATTTTACATTTCCCTAAACCTAATCGTTAAAAACCATTCGAAAGTTTGGCTCATAGTGAAAAAAATAAAGAGAAATTATATTCCGTTTGTATGGAAATGCGAAAAGTTCACTTCCTGTGTAAATACCTAGCAGTAATTCCATTTCACTCGGCTAGAAATACTTGTGAACGGTAGTGTACGTACATGCGTGCCTGCGTAAGAAGGTCTCGCAATGACCGTGGCCGAGCGAACCGGTGTGTCGAGGATAAATCGCGCAAGAAACACGAACACTAACGTTTCTGTGTGTACACGCAACGCCGATCGACCTGGAAATTTAACAATCGTCGTCGTTGCGACATCGTTCAGAAACAAAAGAGAATCGTCGCGACGCGCGAGGCGTTTAATTCCTCCATACAGCGATGTCTTGCATGCCGCCCATTAACCCTTTGGGACCCAATTTTGTTTTTTCGTGTTCTGAGGTTATTTGAGGTAGATATGAGTTTTTAACATTAAATATAGTAAAATATTTTGAAAAAATAAAGCTCATTTCTGGAAAAAAATAGAGATGGAACAGATATATCCCAGCGGGATTTTTAACTGGGATACAAATGTCCCAATGAGAAACTAAATAAAGGTTTTGTGTATTATAAAATGAAAGTAATTTATATAGAAAAAAATACAGTAAATTTTGAGTGAAATATATAAAAATAGATGGACATATTTGAGTATGCGGTGGGATTTATATGTTCCTATGGGGCCGAAAGGGTTAAAGTAGAAAATTCGACCACCATTACATCTAGAAGATTTTTTCTTCATAACGATTAAAATTAACAAAGTACATTAGAAAGAAAACGGGAAATCGATTCCGGCGTAAACTTTACTCAATGTATTTGTATAAGACAATTTCCGGGATCATCGACGTCGATTCACGTAAAGTTCCTCGAAGTTTACGTAATGAACAAAAATATCGGGCTACGAATTTCTTGCATGTTTCTCTGCTATCGTGTGTACCGTCGTTTCCTCCATTTATTAATTTAACACGATCGCGATATTCCACGATGACGTGTGCCCGGAAAGATCGCGTAGGATTTTACTTTTTACACATAGAAAGCTGATCGTCGTTCGAACGGGAGGAGGAAGCTTTTTGTACGCTTTCTTCACGGACTTTCGCAAGATACGACAGGTATCTCGAGGAAGAAAAGAAACCGCGTGAAGAGATTTACGCAAGAATAGAAATATCGATCGTGACGACGATAAATTAATAGGAACTGCGTCGGTGCGGATCTACTGCGCAGTAGCGCGTTCTAGCGTGTAATACTAACTAGTCTTCGTAATGGAATTATGACAACACGAGCGCCGTTGACAACCAGCCGACACATGGCTAGAAACGGACGGTCCCTTCGAAACGTCGACGCTCTTGATCGCTTATTAAAAGCTCTCAATGCCCGTGAGCTGTTATCGTAACGTAAATCGAATCGTGGGTTACGAGGCGAAGTAAAATGTTCCCGGTTTACGTCAAACGGCTTCGCGATACGCTTCCGTTAGCGTCGATAACGATAGTTGCCATAATTCGATCCTTTACGATGCCCATTATATTCCCGTGTTATGCCGATGCGAAAACAATATCCTTCGTGCTGTTCGAAACACGTCATAGAAAATAATAATGGAATTTTAAGAAAAAGCTTTGACATTGAAATTTACGGAAATAACGGATAGATTGATACTTGTAAAATTAATAGGAAATTGTGCCGTTATTGCAAAATTTTCAGAAGCATTTCCATTCTTGGATAATAAAACTGTAATAACAACCAAGACACAGACTTCGAAATAAATGGACTTAAATTGAAACGTTACGGCGGATACGGAAGTAAAGGCACGGACCCGCGATCAGCGGGTCCGAGGTCAAAAACCTCGTCGGCTCTATAAAATTAAAAGAAATTCCCACGGAATACAAAGATCGCCGCCTAGCCGATTCGAAACCCACCTAAAACAGCAAATCTTAGGCGAAATGACCATACTACTTAACCTTTTAGATACGGCTGAATTCTGCGTGTGGCTATTTCCCTGGACGGCAGGATCTGACGTGAACGATGTATAATCGATATAACACTGCAAAGTGTGACGCGCAATCCCGTTCTGTGCAGGAGAACATTCAAATGAAGTATTTGATGATTAAATCATAATTTTTTAAAAATATATATTACACATACTTTAACTATAACAATTCACTTTAATAATTAATAATATAATAGAGTATGATATATTTTGAAACATGGAAAGCCACTATGGCGCGTCGTCCTGAAATATGATATCCGCAAAAGCCACTATAGTGGCGCCTCGTATCTAAAAGGTTAAATCCAAAATGTATATAAAAACATACAAAATCTCATCCCACGATCAGTCTCACCAATTCAGAATCCATCTCAAACTTCAAAATCACTATTACAACCCGGAAAAAAAAGAAATTACAGTAACAACCTAAAAGAAACGGCTTCCTTCCGTGTCTGCCCTTAACAGCATCGTACTACTTTCCGCCCGACGCGCGAAGTAGAACCGGAAAGCCGCGAAGTCGCAGAGGCGACGACAGGCCGAAGCAAGTACATGGTCGCGCGTTGAAAAGTACTTGGGCTCCGGAACCCAAGACCTTGAGTGCGTGCACTCGCGTTGGTACGTCCCTGAGCCGCAAACAGGAACACGACGATTATCCGGCAAATGAATGAAATCGAGTGAACCGGCTCGCTTGCCCGCTCGTGTACGGCTGCCTCCGCTCCGGTTCGCTGCGATGTCCGCCTTGGGCCAGATCGCCGCGTCTTCGTGAATGGTCATTCTCGTGGCGAGCGTGTATCTCGTGTTACGTCCAAATTACATGCGACTCTCAGCAGACTATCGCGCGATCATTAATCTTATTAGTCACGTGGCGTTAAAGCGCGTCGACCCGAGGACGTTGCATTAATTTCATCGTGCTTGCACGGGGAATGTCGTTTTTATCGTGCCGTAAGATTAACGAGGAACTCGTCGTTTCGGATTGTCCATCGACGATCCTCCGACAGGACGAGGCGGATAGGAAAGTTGAATGGGGGATTAGGTGGGACGAGATGAACATTCGCTAGAGTAGCGCGCTGGCGCGAGAAATTGAAAGGACACTTTTGTTGGAAACGTTGAAATGCCTCGGACGAATGTGCCGGTATTTCGTGCGAGTTTGTTTGGAATACTGTCGGACTTTTTGTTTCGAATTATTTTCAATCGCTGTACGAATTTACGGGGATTTCATGGAAATTCTGAAGAGGATCGGGCTTTTGGGAGAAATTGAAAAGATTTTTGGCGTATAAATGGAGAAGGAGTTAGTCTGGAAAGAATCGTGGAAGAGTGGCGCGTTATTTTTATCTCTAGTTTTTTCCAAGTAGGGAGTATCTGATTTTGCAGAAATGAATTAGAGAGGAATATTTTTTGACTTTTCGCAGTGCAAAGAAATCAACGCGCAAAAGGTATACTTGTAAAAACGTGATCGGAAATACGATAAACGGTATCGTGATAGACTTTCACGTACAGTGCTCGTCCCGTTTAAGATCCTTTGATTGCGGCCCGATAAAACAAAAAACTCGAAGGTCGAAGACACGAGGCGGATTCTCCAATTACGTCGTCGATACGTACATTGCGGTTCTTGCGTAATCCATCCAATTCACGTGCAATTTACACTAACAGTAATGCGCATTTTTCTTTATTACCAAGTATGAAATATGGGTCCCCGGCGACAAGTGTGTTTCTTTTTCATTAACAGCAGCAATTATCGAAGAACGTTGTCTTTCTTTGTTCGCCAACAGATGGAAACATACGTTGTTGCTAATTCGAACAAAGGGTAAAGATATTTTGATCCGACAAAACGATATTTCTTGTTATCGTGCTATAAAGTGGACAAGACGAGATAAGTAAACCTGATTGGCACGTTTGCGAGACATAATTTCGATGAAGGAAATTTCAAGGAACGTTCGAGAACTTTCGATCGTGGAAACAACGTTCACGGTTAGCCGAAGTCTGAATAATTACGGAGACCTCCAAGTATCGTAGATCATTGTCTCATTGCAAGTTTAAAATATGCAAAAATGCGCATGACTGGTGACGCAATGTACTGCAATTTAGAGATACTCTTGATGTATTATTTATTAGCCTGAAATAATTTATTCGAGCGGTAAATAACGTTTTAAACAATAATTAAAATGGAAATAATAAATTGTTAATTAACCAATGAAATGCTTGCCGAGTTATAATGTAATTTTAAATTATTCCTTGATTTTATGATGCATATATTTTTAAAACATGTTATGAAGTGTCTGGATCACGATATCTTTCATTACTTGAGCTTAATTGATGCATGAAAACTGCGAAAACATTTATTAACTGTTAAGACACTATCGTTAACAGCTATATAGACTCGCAGGACTTTAACGCAATAGAAATCACAATTCAATTGACTTTTTCTGTGACAATTACCTTGCGGATGATCGAAATTATCGAAATGCCAAACACGTGTCCTGTCGTAAAGTAATACCGAATGTAATACAAATGAACGATCTGATAATCTTATGATATTTAATTCCTTCGAAGGTGAAAAACTTCTACGGATTGAACTACTTGCAGAATTTTTGCCACTATCGACGTAACCGACTTTCGGTAGAGTATTCGTAGTCGTATGCCTAGAGTTCACAATTACAATTAAACCTTGACGTACGTGCCGATAAAACCGGCGCTATCGACGCCGAACGATTGCGCTTATCGGTATAAAAACCTCCGAACGTCTATTCAATGAGTCAAACCTGCGTTTTTCTGCGATTCACGAGTCTTCTTTCGGCGCGTGTCGTGAAACACGCCATGCTCTCTGCACCGTCGAAATTCATTTTCGCAATACATCGTGATACCAGGAAAAAGAAAAAGTAAGAACCGAGCGCAAAAATCTGCATCTTTCAGAAAGTTCCACTATGTTTTTCACGGAGATTTGTTTGACGCTTATTGTTACGCAATCGACTTTTATTTAACGCGAATTGCAACGCAGCAAAAATTGGTAAAACTACGGAAATTTCTATCGGTATATAACTAGTATTGCAATATATTTTATGCAAATAGTATTGACGAGAACCGCCGAGCGAAGTGAGAAGACATTTTCGCGCAAAGTTGCCTCGGATACTGTTGTTTTTCACATTCTATGCAAAATAGCATACCAACTTTTCATTGCTTCTATATTCTAACGTTCTAAAAATCCTACTGCAATATGTAATCGCATTTTTCTTTCAATATTTTCGTTATTCGCTACTACAATCTCATTATCAAAGATCTGCAGTTTTAGTACATTGAATTTCAATTGAATTTTTCCTGTCTCATAAAAATCATTGAAGTAAAATTTCGTCTATCAAAATGACGTTTTCACAGAGTAGAAACATTCAAAGCAAAAATAGTTATACGTTTAGTTATATTATAATTAATTAATAGTGCTATTACGATGTCGAACGTATCTGTAAATTTAGTAGCACAGATCACAGGTGACCCTCGCAGTATTCATCGTGTTAAATGTGTTTTAAACCACCGAGGCTATGGTATGAACCACTACATGTGAAGTATTTTTCAGAGATGACAAGGAGATTCTATTTCAGGCCCAATATTTATATATGTATCCAAGGCTCTATCCCCGTCGACTCTATCCCTCTAACTATATTCTTGTAGCTTTTTATATTCTCCGTTTCGATTGCTACATCCATTTCACCGAGAAATCTACAACTCAAATGAATACCACCAAACCTCTGTTATTGATGCCACCCAGAAAAATATTGCCAAAAGTATCAGCAAACGATTTTCGCCATAATCGTACCGATGAAAAAAGTCCTTTAAGTACTATAAAAGACACAGTACTTAAACATGGGCAAATAGAATCGATTGTTCGTTCCAAAATAAAAGCGTTTCTTGTATTAAAAAATATTTAAACTTCAATCCTTTGCCTGTGTGATTCTCAATCTCCGAATGAACGATTACTTGGAAATATTGGAAAAAAGTTTACGCCCTCAAAGCGTTAAAATCCTATCTCCATAGTCGTTCTAGTCGCCTCGCCAACAGTCGTCAAAATCGATAGTAAAAATGACTACCTCTTCGTTTACTCCGCTCTATTTCGGACTTTATACATGCTCCAAATCACGTTACGCATTTCATCGGCTATAACTCGGCCCGTTTATGAATATACATGCGAAAAGCGTGTAAACGGCGCAGCCATGTCAATACCATACAATTGCGTTTGTATATCTCGCGCAACGGGTTTCGCGCAAATATTTGACGTTGCTCATCTCGCCGAGTGGATTCCGTCCAATCGAGAATCTCTCCGGTTTCGAACGGGGGCTCGTTCGACCCCCTTTTTCTTCCCGTGGGATTTTCAAATTTTTACCGCGAACAGGCTTGACGCGAAAGGCAACAACGAGGAACACGGGGATGCAATGTGACCGGGCATATTGATGAATTTCTCCAAAAGGATTGAAACGAGAATTCATGATGAATTTTCGTCGATTCCCTGATGAAAAATCGCGATATCCGATGGAATGGATGGACAGCGTGCGATGGCAGTAAACACGACGAGGCTCGTAATGTTTTCGCAAAAATAACTGTTGCTCTGGCGAAGCAAACGCGATATTGACTGTAACTGGTCCTTTCCCACAGCGAGTGTTGAATAACGGTGAAATGCTAAAAATCTCCATTATTCGCGAGTAGTAAGGGGTTACTTGTTTACAGACATTTTTCCCTATTTACACCGCCCTCGCTCGTTACACATTTCAATGTATGTTTCCCGGCGCTCTATGAAATCAATATCCATGAAATGTTTTTCATCCTTTATTTGAAAATGTTAAACTCTCTCGCTGATATTCTCATTATCACGAATATACATAATATAACGATAAAATACTCCGTTTCCTTGGAATAAAGTATCTAAAGGCTGAAGATAGTCTGTTGCAGATTTTCCAAATATGTCTGCCAGCTATTTTCTGCACGAGTTTGTAAGATAAGTTTATTACGATCGAATCGCACGTACTTGCTCGTCGACGCAAATGAGAATTCAATTGAATTTTCACGCACAACTTCTCAGGCATATCGCCACGTCAAATTTCTTCCACGTGCCACGGCATTATCGCAAAAGCGTGGCTTGTTACGCAAAATAACGATCGGTGAATGAATACTAATACGGGTGTTTTCGAGCGGTTGGCCGTGACCACGAGGCACCGATCGGGAAAATAGAAACTCGGTAGCGCGGTGCCTTTAACGGAGGGCAAACACGATTATAGGCTTGTATCGGTGAATGTTAATCGAACCATGATTTATCGACATTTTGGAGGAACGCTCTATATCGCGACGAATGTATATGCGCGTTTGCTCGAGTCTTACCTCGATAGTCGATCGTAATGTGAAAATACGTCGCATAGAATTAACGAATTGTTAGCTGGAAAAAATTCACTGCTTTCTGGAATATTTTTACAAGTATTATGAATATTGTTCGACGTAGTTTACTAGTTAGACTTTTATCCGCCCATTTCAAAAAACTTCTTTGTGAATATACCTGTTTTTTTTAGATATTTGGTAAATGACGAGAGGGCATTCTATATTGACAAAAATTTGTAAGACAAGATTCCTGTAAAGACGGGCAGAATGAATTCTGAAACTTTGAGATGCATAAAACGTAAATGCAGACTCTACTCGGAAGATGTGATTATGCATAGCTTTTTCAAGTGATTTCATACGTTAAAAATATATTCCTTGATTTCAAATTATAATCATTTCTGTCGCAACCAGCGGAAATGTTTTGCGCTCGATCGTATTTCGCTCGGTATCATATTCTGCTGCGATCTGTGTATGTTTCAGCAGCATACATTTCATATAAAAGCGCAACACAATTTTAATTGAAACAAATAATTACGTGCATTCAAGCAGTTACATCCTCGCCGCCATTAAAATGTAAAATTCGTAAGTATTCTGGTATTAAATGTACTAAATACCAAATTTCATCGAAAGTGATTCTCCAACCTCTCACTCACATCTCGTAAATTTTCATAATGTAACAAAATTACCATATTTTTCTTCAAACTATTGCTGGCTCCTTCGCTACGACAAGTAGAAATCCGCGAGTGCACAGTGCGCGTAACAATATCTCCCTGCCACTCTATGTATATCATGTTCCCCGGGGTTTCTCGCTTTTTATGAAAATAGATTCGCCATTTCCTATTTCTACTGTGCTGTATTATTGCATCCGCGCGTCGTTCGTAAAAGTTCATACCAGTAATCCTTGGCATACTTAACTGGAATCGTATACAGAGTTGCGACGTACGAACGCGCTCTTAACGCCGGTCGAAAAACCTGCTCGAACAATATGCACGGCACGTAGAGACACATAGGTGTACGTAGATATTAAACGCGTTACCATATGCCCGCACACATGTTAAAGTTTCACCAAGATCTTCCCTTCGTGTAAGTACATTCTTACTCGGGCACTTCTCTCACGTTCCTGCTTCCTGCGCTGGAAAAATTGGCTAACCTGTTTACTGATGCAACAAAGGAAAGGGAAACAGAGACGGAGAGGAACGAACGTGAATGTCTGAGCAGGGAAGTCCACCAAAGGAAATGCCGAGTTTCAGAAAAGATCGTGAAAAATTAAAGACAAGGAAATACTTCAAAAATGAACGAAGGCGAACGATAGTCGTGCCACAGAGAGGTTGGACTGGACGATTTGAGACGGAGAATGGCCAGGAAATTTCTGTGAATAATTGGATCAGACTTACAATTAAGTATGCGACGAGGAAATTTATGTGAACGTGAAATTCTAACTGAACTTTAGTTTCTGAGGTTGCAATGTACGACGATCAAGTGAGAATTGGATAAATCTATACACTACGAGAAATAGTCGACATGTAGTTAAATAAAATATTTGCAATTAATACTTTCAAGCGCAATTGTTAAATCGATAGAAAGCTAGATACGGCAAGAACCTATAATCGATTAAACGACATTCGATGTATCACCGCAAGACAAACTCTTGCAGAGTTTTTCACGAAGGTACAAAAATACCATCGCTCCTAAAAGTAATACTAAAAATTACGGAAAGATGAGCGAAAATCCAAGACAAAAATGAAACCTTAACTTCTTCAGCGACGATTTTTTTACAGGAGCTATTTTCATATCCCTAACTGTACACGGGAAATAACATTGTCAGTGCTGCCAAACCATTAGATTTTTATTTTTCTTGTTGAGAGATTCTGTAGTGAATAATTTATTATCAAATTTTCGTTCCTTTTATTAATGATAGTAATTATAATTATAAAAAACTATATAACTATAATTATAAAAAAGGGCGTCAAGAGGTTAAAAAAGAATAAAAATTCGCAGGAAAGAAAAGAGAGAGAAAGGGTTTGGCGTAGGGGCAAGAAGAATCGTAAGACAAGAAAACGGTGGCTGCTATAAGGCCTCCGGAGCGAAGTCGTTAAATGCGACACAAGGGTGAGTCGACGACCAGTGCAATGCGCCCTGGCCTTTATTTACCGTGCGCGTGCGGGTTTCCATGGGACCTTTAAAAGGCACGCGTGAAAGGAAGAGTGACAGAGGAAAAAGAAGGGCGTGCGCGCGCCACTGATGTTTCCTTCCTGCTGAACTTTCCGCTTGCTCGAATTCACCACCCCCATGCATCTCGAGGGTGCGCTCGTGCGTGCCTATACTTGCAACTTTTTATTTGCGAGTAGGAATAACAAATCTAATCTGTGCACTGTGACACAACACCGTGCTTATCTTTAAATTTCCAAGGGAAAAATTGATAAAGGAAGAAACATTTTAACGAATTCGAGTAACTTGAGGGAGCACCGTCGCATCGAATTTTTTGGGCATTTTTGATTTAGTTAGATGTAAAAGATAAGGGACAAGACAAATTTGAGGTAGCTCAGGAGAAAGGGTGAAGTTGATTTGTAATTTTTCCATAGAGGTAGGGAATTTCTAAGTATAAATAACTCTATCAGCTTGAAATATCGAGATTCATCCGGATAAATCTTTGGTCAAACAGTTCGGAATTGTATCGCTGAGAATACGCGATAAAAGGTGAAGGTAAAAGCCGCATTGGACTATCTATTTGAATAAAATTTCATTTGGAATGGATCCAAAGCTGAATTACACCTGTGCACCAGGCCGCGCATTCTATCCGAATTAAAAAGCGTCTGGCGAGGCAACGAAACAATTTACAATTGCTTCCGTCGTTCCTCGGTCTCCCGTTCTAACAACCAAGAAACCGTTCCTTCTCGTTAAGACGAAGGAGAAAAAAAAGATCCATTCCTCCCTGAAAAACGAGCCGCACTTTACAATCGTGATTGCGTTTTGCCGGTCTTACTTCATCGCGGAAGTCACGATACGAATCTGCCTGCGCGATTCGATCGTCTTTGGATAACGTGTTTCCTGTTATATGTTAGACCGGCGGTTCACGCTCAAGTAAATCAAGGTTACCGATCAAATTGCGATTACGCTCGGGCTGAGACAATGCCATATTTCTTTACCTCGTAGACTTATCGTGGTCATAATACCGTGCCCTATGAAATAAAAATTCTACGTGTTACGTCACAGAAGTCTCCACAATTTTAACAGAACTAATCCGACATCTGTTATACGGGGCTGGAAGGAAGTCTTGCGAGATAGCAAAGGAGCAAAAGGGGTATTTTGTCAGTTTAATCTATCGCAGTCTTTACAGTTCGAAGAATCTTCACGTTCAGACTCGTGATATCGCACGTTTCATAGTAGCGAAACATCAGTCCCGCATTGAACATCTTTCTAGCACCGCACAGTACTTTACAACCCCTACCGCAATTCCGTAAGTCTCGAAAAACACAATGAAACCTCCAACGCTTCATGCTCTCCAATTATCGGACAATTTCCCAGTCGCATCATCCTAATCCACGCTATCGTGGAATTCCTATCACGGAATCCGTTCTCGATCGCGGCGCAGTCCCGAGCTCGAAATTCCGGGTTATCGAGACGGAAAGGCAAAGCGATCTATCTTAGTCTCGCTCTAACGACCGAGTTACTCGGTGCAGCGCTATCACGGTGGGCCGTCGTCCTCGAAACTGGAGCGACACTTTTGAGCCTAATTCTCGGTCGGCGGGAGGAAAGGCATACCCGGCTCCGCGTCATGCTTCTCCTTTATCAGCCTCGCGGAGAGAGTCTATGAATCGCGCGCGGCGCGAGTGCGCCGAGAGCGAGAAGAGTACGCCGAGAGCTTGGAGGTCTCGCGTCCTTGCCAGTCACCCTCCCCTACGACGACCCGGAGTGGGAATCGTCCCCCACTACTGTATTCCGGCTCCTCCACGGTGATTCTCTCCCTACCTCCTTTTTCTCGCCCTCCTTCGGGCAGCGCGCTATGTAAGAGCCTGCACATGTTACCCCGCGTTCCAGTCTCGCAGCGGCATTCGCGAGCGACGGTTCGTGTGTGAATGATAACGCGACGTCGTCGATTCGGGAACGTTCGTACGCTCGTTCACGAACGAAGGACACACGTATACGGTATATATACGACGTACACGGAGTTGTAACGCGCCCGCGCAACGACAGTTCTTTTTCTTCGGTGCTTCGTTCGAACTGATACGGGAATAGACGGGCCTGTCGTTTCTGCCAAGAGACGAGCCCGGTAGGAAAAGGCGTGAGAAGAGAGCCGATCAGCCGTCTGTTCGTTTTCCTGCCATCCCGGATACCCCGCACCATTCTTTTTTACTTTTATACCGTAGAGTAATGTATGATTAGTCGTTGTAAATATAGTTCCGGGTAGAACCGAGTGGAAGATTGCGCGAGTGTAAACGAGAAGTGCGAGTAAACGGTAAAAGGGGAAGTTGTTGCTGCTGCATCGCCGTGCGACGAGAAAGATCCGAGAGGGAAGGAGAGAAAGATCGTGAATAAGTTGGAGCAGATATACCCGAGGGAATTACGGGGCTGTGATCTCTTTTGCTGACGTCAAGTCGCGGCTACGTGCTTTCGTGCGTCGTCAAGAAGACGAAAATAGTGTCCACGACCCCGAGACACGTGAGTATCGAATCTTTCGACGATTCGAAGCATGATCATCGGAGTGGCGAATCGAAAATTCCGAGCATCTGTGATAACGTTCGTAACAGAATTTTTCATCGTCGTGCGAGACGTTCGTTGTCCGTGATTCGTTTAACGTTTCGAATGGAATTCTTTTCGTGGCTGATATTCTGCCACGGAGTAATCTCGAAGTGTTTTATCGAGAAAAGTGGTAAAAATTAGTGCAAGTACGGATAGAAATTTCTAATTGAAATCGATTTGCCGCATCGACGATCTTAGACGTTTCGCGAAGCACCCAAAGGATGCTGATGAAGGTTACGAGAGGAGCGTACATAAGGTTGAGTGCTAATTTATGCGCGTGACACGTCGCGATACGTATTCCATAACGTGTCATGCGATTACGCGTCTGACTTCCAACCGGTCCGAGACTACTTGCCGCATCTACGACGTAGAATCGGTGAAGGAGTTACGATAAGTGATACTTCGATGGAAAACCAGTTCTCCTTAAGAGACCTACTAAACTTTAGCCCTTCCTACTCTGATTTCATGGACTAATAAATCTCATTTCCGTCAGAATCATAATACTTAATTATACCACTCGTTCATAATGCCAAACATATTCTAAACATTAACAAATATCTGCTGCAGAGCAATATTTGTGTTAATCCAATTTAACTTATGCGAAATAAGGGCAATGAAATTAACCCTTTGCGCTCCGTTGTCGCCGCTGCGGCGACATTGTAATAGAAGCTCATAATTCCGTTGTCAAATAAATCCAATGTACTTTTATATTTTTTTATATTGTAAAACATAATTTTAAAATGTAAAAGCTTCTTTTTTAATGACCGAGCAGGATTTCCAATTTTCCACGGATTGTAAATAATCCTGGACTAGCTCATAGTAAAAACGATCGGAGTGCAGAGGGTTAAAGTAATCCAGACAATCCCGAAGAATTGCGTGAACTTTATCGTATCTACAAATTACTCCTGCCATTTAATTCCGTATTTATAATTGAATCCGGGCGATTGAAATACTAAAACCACCATACGATAGCGGCGGTGTCGAGTGGTAATTTATGCAGGTGACACTTCGAGAAACGTCGCGATACGAATTCTACAATGCGCTCGCTGCGCGACTACTCGTCTGACTCCGAACCGGTCCTAAACTACTTAACGCATCTCTGGCACGGAGAAACGCACGAGCGAATCGTGACGGGAATAATTACTCGCTCGTAATATCCACGCAACATCTACGACTTTTCTTCGCCTCATGAATCACAGGATTCGTGAGATTACCGTTTTCACGAGTTTACAAGCTCCCCGAATATCCGGCACTTTGAATTTCCTATCGTTTCGCAATAAATTCAAATCCACGCTCCTAACGAGCAGAAAATCCGCGGTAGAAACGCATGGAATTCACGAGCACGTTCACGCGCTTGATAAGTGATAATTGACCGAGTTTATCCGCGCACACCGTGGCCTTGCAATTCCCCGGCCGGCGTAATAAAATATTCGCGCGTTGCGTCTCTACGTAATGAACATTGATTCATTAACTCGAGCCGTCCTGGCGGAACGCGATCGCCTTCGATCGCTCGAGCACGTCGGCGTCGTCGGGCTCGATCGGATTGTCGATCTCAAAACAATTGCGATTCTCTAAGTGTACGTGAGATGATTCTTTTTTCTGCTCTTCTTCGAAGCTTCCCCGAGGAGACTGGAGATCTCGAACACTCTGCGTTGAGTCAGCCTTCGCGAAGACAAACATTACCTATTGCGATAGATTACGTTAACTCTTTCGCTTCTAAAAGCAACCTCCGCGAATTCAGAGAGAAATCTTTGTAAGCTCGAAAATACTCGTTTCGTATTCGATCTTAGAAAATACATAATTTTTCTAGTGTTAATTCAATTCAATTAATTACGACTAAGTCCTTCGTCGTTGGGTATTCAATTCGATGTAACTATAGAAACAATTACCGGTACTGGAGGATACTTCGATTAAATATCAATTAGCTGTGAACGCTGCATCCAACATACGGTATTCGATGAAAATTCGATCAGCGATAATTGCGTTCGTTCGGTAAATGTTGAAGTAACCAATTTGTCCCTGTACAGTCACACAAAAAGGATTAGAATTGTCTTCCGCGACTGAAAAATCCTCGTAGAATTTACTTTCTAAACGTGTAGCGACACGATGAGAAGAATATCGAATTATCGCGAATTTTTCTCCCGGTATCGATCGTTCCATTGGCAACTTATTTCACCGATATCGCGAGTAACGTTCTAAGCGCGCCCGTCATGGGAATTAATCACGGTTTAATTGGAAAATCTCACCGTGTAAATAAAGCTTTACAGGGCGCGTGCAAATAACGCGACCGGTGACTGAAACGAGCCTGTACAAATGCCCTCGCTACCCTCCAACCTTTCTCTCCCCGATATTTCCCTATGCCGGTGCCAATCGAATCGATAGAAAACACAAGGGTTCGCCGAAAATCGCCAGGCAATTAACGGTTCCGGCAGTTTTTCTCTCGTCTCGCCTCTCTCCCTTTTCGTCCACCAGAAATTATTATTCCGCTACCGGGGACGTTGGAGAATTTCTCCCTGCAATAAATTCCTCCCCTTTCTGCGACGTTGCGTTGCGACGAAGGCAAAATTGAACGTAGTTGCCGAGGAAAAAGCGTAGGACGAGAAGAGTGTCGATGCTTTTTACCGTAGCATAAAATCAACTGTGCTTCCCTCGAACTATAAGAGAGATTGGTCACATGTAAATTGAACGATTCCAATTAGGGTGTTTTGCTAATTATCGCTGATGTCGATTATGCATGATGCGTTTCAATGCACTGGTATAGAATAGGGTAGTGTGCCAAGTATGATTGATTTTGTACTTCCGATTTGAACTTCGATAATAGACATTTTATTGGGGTTTAAATTTCCAGATGAATTTTATACTACTTAACACTTTATCGACCGGTGGCCTATGAATAGGCTTTTTGTCATCAACGCTTAGATTTTCAGTTTACCAATCGGTTCCCACGGCAATCACTAATTTGTTATTTATTATTGTAGTGGAACTGTGTTAAGGAGTCGATGAGAAGGATTTGTAAT
The DNA here is from genome assembly GCA_963989415.1 of Cerceris ruficornis. NCBI lineage: Eukaryota > Metazoa > Arthropoda > Insecta > Hymenoptera > Crabronidae > Cerceris > Cerceris ruficornis. The sequence goes on from OZ022523.1 coordinate 11,239,491, forward strand.
TTTCAAAGAGATTGTAATTGTTTTTAGGTAATCTAAGCCGAAACAAATCCTTTAAAGTGGGTAGAATGCTCAAACAATAGCGATAAAGTGTTAAGGCTGTGATATATTGTGTGGTGAAATTCTTCGAAAGTTAGAGATGCGAATTCGAGCTTATTGTTTGAGGATAGTATCAATGATTGAAGATGATAAAGAATCATTTCTAGCTAGCTTAAAGTTTACCGTGGCATTTACGTTTTCAGTCGAATGTGCTTCCTTATGGAGCATACGAAGTAACAGACGTCAACATTGAGAGTAATTCGATTAATTAATACCCCGCTGTCCGATCTACTTTTTATTGTATCGACTCTTTCTTATCTCATTTAACGTCGTCGCCTCGAAGAATGAGATTGGCGCGGAGCGGAGAAAGTTGGCGGGCAATAAAGGGAAACGAAAGTGTACATACAAGATGGTTTCGGGGATGTTAGAAAAATAGTGGTTTCAGTTTTATCGAGAAAGTAATACTTCCTCTCCGTGTTTTCGTCGATCGCGAGTTCTTCGTTTCCGACTCGCTCCGTTGGAAATGAGACTTTACTTTAGAACTTTTTTTATTATCGTTAGAACTTGCACGAGTAACGAACTTCTCGGCTCGTTTCATTCCTCCTCCGTGAGAGGTCAAGGGTGACGTCCACGAAATCGTAGAAGGGCCAGCTATCAGATTTGATTTCCTTGACCTTGGACCTTTGCTCCGTACGACGGATTCTTCTGCGATACCGTTCCCATTGTAAATCTGCTTTCGTTTTATCAGCGACATTTCGCGACGTGAAATAACAGTGAGTTTTAATAGCTCACGAAGTTATTGCATCCGATACAATCTAACGAAGCGATTGTCCCACGAATAATTTCTTACCACGATATCTACCAGCGATATAATTTCTTCTATCGGTAATAAAATTTCTATTTTTACCAATCTTCCAGCGATACTAAAAAACAAGTAGATTCATTCAGAATTTTTCCCTCGCTATCCCCAAAAAGACAGTTATCCGATATCCTCGCACAACAGGAAATTTCCACACGCTCGCTTTGCAATTTCTCTAAGTCGATGTGTTAATTAAAACCGTGCGAATTTCAAGCACCTCCGTTTCCCGTTGCTTGTTTGTTAGAGCAAAACAAGAACAACAAACTGACTAGCCAAGAAAACAGACAAACGCACGCGTAAAGTGCTTGTAGGAACGTTCAAGTTTACTTTTCGGCTTACGCACTGCCAAGCTCGAATCACGCTACCATCAATTTTCAAACCGTCCGAAAATTATTCCGAGGAATCCGAACTTCCGACTGATGCATCATCATCATCATTATCATCATCGCCGTCATTATTATCGGGCGGATCGAAGTTAGGGAAACTGTAGAAAACACTCAGGGCGGAGCGCGAGAATTTGCACGTCGCCGAGGTGTCTCATTAATTTCTCAGCTGCTTCGAGTCGGCCAAGAATAACGTTGACAATCGTGCGAGGAGAGGGAGAGAAAGAGAGAGAGAGAGAGAGAGGTCGTTTTATACACCGAGGATCGTTAATCTTATTGTACGTCTGGCGATGTGCTCTTTTCCGTAACTCTGTCATAATCACAGAATAGATATCCTCTTCTTTTCTCTCGCCAGAGTTTGCATTTATGATGAAGTAATTTGTTTCAAAGCATATAATAAATGCAGAATAATAGCAGGCAGGGTTATATCCATTTGTTATGGCGGTGATTTTAATTACGGCAGTACGTATGTAACGTTCGAGTGACGTGGAAATAATTAATTTCGAGGGGGAACGTGAACTTTGTTAATTTACGAGCGATTTGGCTCCCGATCCTTGGAAGATGAATGCATTGACAGACTTTAACGTCTACACGTGCGTTTGTTTGTGTATTACTTAACACATTGTTGACCGATCACGAGTTAAATAACTCGTGTTTGCACTTGCTATTTCAATTTTTGAAACTCAGGATAATATAGGATATTGCAAAATCTTTATTCGCAGTGTTCAGTTTATTATAAAAAAAGAGCTCCTTGCATTGATTCACCCTTTAACATTGCAACTACCAACCAGTCAGAATGACTGGTACACAATTTTTTCAAAAAATTCTCCGAGTTTATAGAAAATTCATAGAATAAATATTCTACGTCCATGTCAAAGAACGTAAATCACCGAATCAATCATATTTTCCGCCTCTCGATTCCTATTTTTATAAAGTACTTATTTAATATATTAGACTATAATAGATTTAACGTCGGTAGTTCTAGGGTTAATCTTTGAGGGCAACTAAAAGACAAAGTTTTAGAAAAAATATTTACTGGTATAAAAACAATCCAACAAGAACGTGTAAAGTGTGTGTTTTAAAAGGCAAGTGCAGCGAAACCAGATATGTTTGCAAAACATGTTGCGCGCCGCTACATGTATTATAAATGATTGCTATACTGCATACCACATCAGAAAGATTACTAAAATACGTAATATGTGTAAAGTATTATATATACAAAGTTTCTTTTATATTCATTGTGTATAAATAAAGTGTACTGAAATGTTATTTAGATTGTTTCACTTTCATGCTCAATTGCGAAAAAATAGGCGGTGATATGAGATAACTTCTGCGTAAAATTTCCGTCCAACAATGTGTTAAGTAAACACGCGATAATTATAACAGTGAAGTATATCAGCCTTATCTGCTGGCTTTTGTTTTCGGTCAAATAGTATTTTTAATTTTGCGGAATTGAGGAAGGAGGAACAGACTATGTAAATTCAGAAAGAAATATTAAAACAGAACGTTTTACAATATCATACATTACTTTGATTGTCTCTCTGTTTTAAAATAATAATTGCGCACATGTGGAAATGTGTACAGAAAGCACACAAAAGAATGTGCACGATATCTTAAATTATTGAATTGAATTATTTTAATCAAACGAAATCTTTATTAATTTGACTCTGGTTGCTACTGCAAACACAAATTCAAGATGTTCTCAAGGAAGTAGGATTTCGCCTCGAACAGAAATTACAGTAAAATATCTGCCTCCTGACGTTAAAATTACGGCATGCGAAACGCGAATAATTCCCTAATGACAGTTCGTTTAGCAATAATTTCCTTCGCGTTTATTTTCCCACGTTTAAAGGTCACAATTCTTAAATATCGATTGTCATCCCGACCTTTATTCAGGCTTGACATTTTCCGATTTTACAGTTTCAGCTACTTTGTTGCGCTTCTCTGTACCTCTGTTTCAATTCAATTATGCCGCTTAATCACTTTTCCCCGCATTACGAGCCTTTTGTCCTCAGAATTTATTCGAGCCACTGGATTCAACGACAAACGTACACGTAAAAAGAATACAGATTCATGAAAATGTGCACCGACACGAGTGACCTGTTTCATGCATCAACGAACTTACACCAAACAATTCTTGGCACTGAATAAATCGTAATGCTAATCTTTCCGCCTTTCATCTCTTATTCAATTTCAATTTATCTCTTTTATATCGCGTCTATTGTTACAGTGACGCGTACATTGATAAAAATAATAATACAGAATAACAAACAATTTCTCTACTTCTTTGATAAAAATATCAATATTTCAACTACTTTTGATAAAATGACACAAAGACAACTTCTACAATTTTAACTTCAAAATACTTTTTAATTTTGATAACTTCTCTTAACACTAAACCTGCCATACCGGTCAGAATGACCGGTTCGCAATTTTTCTAACAATTACCTAAATTCATAGAGGAGTCACGAAGTAAATATTCCACTTCTATCTCATAAAACTTAAATTACTTAATCAATCATCTTTTTCACGTCTTGAATTCTCCTTTTCCAAAGTTCTTAATCGGTATATCTAAATTTCAAATGTTAAAAGAAGTTATTCATATACAAATTACAAAGTAAAACTAGCATTACCTACAATCTTCTTATTTCTACTGATCTACTGAAACTCAAGAACCCTAGTTACTTTTCAAAAACAGCAGAGAAGAAGTTCCCAAAACTCTTCTTTAATTTCAATCTACTTCTCCTACATCGCATTAATTACCAGAAACGTAAGGTATTATCTAACCAATGTCCTCCCTTTCTCCCCAAAAATTCCCCACATGTAAACACGTCACATTCGTAAGACATTCTTTCCACTTACTTCCATGAAAAACAGGAAAACCTGATACTTTTTTCGAACTCGCTAAAACAAGATATTCGAACGACTTTCCGCGCCTTTTTCAGAGCCGCGTGTTTTCCAGCAAGGCGCCATCAAACGTCGGTCGCAATCGCGTTGCATTAGGATCGGCATAGCTCGTGACGTAAGCGAGGTTTATTGATTCGCAGAATCCAATATAACGAGGCAGAATGTGCACCGGCGGAAGGGGTACCTGCTGTGGTTTTATAACACCATACGCATTGTTAAAGAAAAATCGTTTAAACTCCCCGGTATCGATCACGCTTTCGAGTGGGTCGCGTTTCACGAATTTCATCCCTCCTACCTGATCTATTAATATTATACCAGACATTCTCGTATCGGATTCCCGTTCTCGAAGGGGTTTGAAAATGAAACACGATTTAACGATACCGTTCCTTTATATAATCATTTGTATCGCTCGGATATGTATTCTCGGAAAGGCTTCGCTCATCGGTCAAAACTTTAAGGCTTTCCTTGAGATTCAAATTAATTTTAGACCATTGCGGTTGAAATTAGTTTCCTAATTTTCTACAAGCGGAATGAAATTGATTTCGTGAGATTCTCTCCAATTAGTTACCTATTGTTATCCTATGATAGGAGTGGCTATAGCTATCAAAGAATTTAGAACACTCGAGATAATTGTCAAATTCTAAAGTTGCAATTAAGTCGATAGAGAATTTATTTCAAGGGAAAACTGTATCAGGTATTATAACTGCAAAAGGTTAAATTATTTAAAAAATCATAAAAATTTCATTTAAAGTATAAATATAATATCGAATGAGAACGTAACGATCAGTTGTGAAAGCTTCTCATTCGCATTCCGCTCCCTTCAGGAAATCAACAAAACTCACACAGCGAGGGTGTGATTAATTTTAATTAACAAATGGCGAGGAACGAGGGAAGAGGTTGCCTGAGTGACGCGTGATATATCTCTGTTTACAGTAATAAATTTCTACGCGAGGTTATTGCTTGTTTCGTGCTCGTTACCAAATGTAAGAGCTTTTATTTCGCCTTGGGCCCGGCCAGTCGAGAGGGGTTGCATTTTTCGAGGGTGAAACGAACGCGGCGGTGAAGGGACCAAACTCGTTAAGGGCTCTCGAGGAAATGACAGGGCTGCCAAACGAATCTCGAGTTGCCCTGTGGTTAAGCGTAATTTCAACCCTCGCCTACCTACCGCTGTTTGCTTTGGCAATTTCACCTTTGCTTATCACTATACTTTATTGCACGTTCGCATGATCGAAATTACAAAACTTCGTCATATTTCGCGCACGCTGTCGTCCTCCTCGGGGCGAGCAGCGAGTTTCCTATTAATTTTATGCACGATGGAAATCTCGTACGTTCCACTTTTTATTCCTTCTGCGAATGTTACAGGTGGAATTTCATACGCGGCGAACTTTCGCGAATCTTAAGTTGAATTTCACTGTGCGTTAAAGTATTTTTTTTAATGGAATTTCCGTTTGCAGTTCCGAAGCAATTACGAACTTGTTTCGGTCGATAAGAGTGTGTGGTGCGATTAACGTTTCAATTTATCTCGGATTATTGCTCGTTGATCTTCTAATAATCCCTTATTTCGAGCGTTAATAAATTTCTCGTTTAGAGAGTTCACGTATTAACTGGATGCTCTATAAAAGTGAAAGTGGAGCAAGAAAGCGGAGCAAAATCTCGAAAAAAAAGGACGTATACTGTGGAATATAGTTGACGGTGTCGAGTGACCTACTACCCCGTTTCCATGCGATTTACACGACCCTCCAAGTTCAAAGTGGTTGAAGCAAGTCGTGCATAAACATTATCGGCTATGGCCAGGCGCAGGTGTTTCGCAACGAGCTAAAACGAAGCCTTTCTCTGTCCTCGTGTTAAACTAAGGCAGCTTAGAAAACATACTGATAAATAACTTTTAAGAAATAATCTGAAACGTAATTCTTGGCGACGATTCGGTATATGATGACTGTTTATTCATTGTAAATCTGGTACGATAAATTTTCTATGCGCGGAGATTTTCGAGTTAAGAATAGAAAGACTTTCAAAGCAGTGTTCTCCGAAATAAATCTGAATTTTCGGAAACCATGCCAACGAAGTTGTGAGCGATTTAATTTCTCAATTTAATGCTTTTGGATTCTCTGTATGAATATAATATACACTGCACGCGGATTACTTATTTGTAGCTTTTGAAAAATTCCATAACTCGGGAGAATTGAAACTGCATACATCAGTGGTTGCAGGAATATTTTCACAAATACAAAATGTATCTTTTAATATCGTAACAATTAAACTATTTTGTTATGTCTTTTAATTAAAATATGGTTCTGAGACTTCGAAAAAATATAATGTTCTTAGTTCTCTTTTAACGGAACTTCATCGACAAGTTTTTACAGTGATAGTTTTCAGAATTTATAGAAAAGAAATAAAAGATAACGCGGAAGGATTAGAAAATCAAGTAAAAACTCTTGGTCTACGTAGAGGTTCGAGAAAATTGACGAATATTAGAGTCGTAATGCTCGTGGAAATTACAACAGACGCACATAGTCTTCCTGCGTCATGAATGTACAAATATGTACCGATAATGTCTCCGAACTCGAGCTCGCAGGATTCGCGTCATACGGATGTTTGAACAGTTTGCAGATCGCCAGTTTCTATATCGGTAATCGCAAATCGTGATCTACGGCGGAAACTCCATGCGAATGCAGCGTTACGAATATTGTATCGATTGAATTGATTGCTTCCACGATATAGCATCTATGCTTACAATTCTGAAATTTCGCGATTCTGAGAAAGACAAAACGCTAATCTCCGCAAATATTGTACGTTCACGTCGTAGGCTCTCTTTTTCCACAAGTATGCTATTATGAAAATAAAAGTCAATTGACAAATTGAGAATATCAAACAATGATTGCGTACCAAACTTTCATGATAAACGATCAGTTTTTAACTCCGGTTATATATCTTTCGGTATTATCGTTTTTTCATTTCGTAACGTAATTTAGTGGTCTGCACAGTGAATGTTATTTCGCACGTGTCATTTTACATTCGCTTGATATACTCGTAAAGATAATCCTGCGATAAGTAACTGCAACATCTTTAGTATATCGTTACATTAAATGACATTACTGCCGCAATGTAATAATCATTCAAGTTTCCAAGCTACACGACTCTTAATGACTCGTGAAATTATCATGTACGATGTTCTTCAAGTATATAAAACGCTACTGACTCCTATAAAACCTTTCCTTCCTCTGTATACAATCACATTTCATCGCTCATTCTACTCATTCGATCATTTGGAATGTAACTCTTTTGTTTTCTCATTTCATGAATTTGTAGTCTCATTTTAATGTACTCCTCCTTTAAATATTCATTCCAAAATCACGTGCCTCTTTAACCCTTTAACTGCTACGAGCACGAATGCACGTTCACCGAACTTCTAACATAAACCTTGAATATACGTATGAATTTACCTATATTTTCAATGTCGCAAATACAACAATTACCAAATAAACTGAGGTGAACACCTTGAGATAAATACATGCGAATTTCTCAGCAGTAACAATCGTCAACTCACCCTAAGCAACAGAGTATTTCATCAGAAGCTAATCGCAACTTTGACCCGTTCACCCTAAGGTTTACAGCCAGAAGCATTCATTAGTCAAAGGGTTAAAAAGGCTACAAAACAGACCATCCCTCACAGTCATTCCAACGGCAATCATCAACGTAGGAAAGCAAAGATCGTGCAAACAGTAGCACCGATTTCTTCATCAACCTCGCGCCTCGAATTCACCGCGATAAAGATTAATTAATGACGGTAGACAGAGGCAGCGTGCCGTGCGACCGAGGTGAAAATTATTCATTCGAGCGAAAGTTTATCGCGGCACTTTACGCGCGTGCACGCACGCCGTTTATCGCGATATAACGGCTCTATCGCGATTAACGTCGTCGCTCGTCGCGCGATATTACGCAGCCGCGATTCGATCCTCCGAGAAAGGGACAGCCGGATACTGATATCGCCGTGAGGTGGAGGCGGAGAGTCGAAACGTTATCAGAGACCGCTATCGCCTGCCCATGCGATCCCAATTTCGCGATAGCATCGATCGTAGTGCCGCGACCCTTAACCCAACGGGGGTTATCTCTTTGCGTCAACGAATCCCGACGTGCTTCGGACTTGATTTTTCCAAATTTATATCATTAACCCTTTTCGTCACGGGTGCCGACTATAGTCGCCATCGAATTATACCGTACCTGTAACGTATGGTTATATCTACTCTTTATTATATATACTCTGTTATATTATATACTACACCAGTCCCTCGATTTGCACGGTACTCGAATCACACGATTTCGTTTTTACACAGTTTTTAAATCACAACAAAAAATTTTTTTTGGTCTTATTCTGATAGTTTTGCATTATGCTATTTATCAGTATCATATGTCTCGTTTTGCACGATTTTTCCAAAACGTATTTACCCTGTAAATCGAGGGATGAGTGTATCTATATTATTATATTATAAATTTTATATATATTATATATATATATATATATATATTATTTATTATATTGTATGATTATATATACTCTTGATTATATTGACCCGTATTGGATTAATCCAACTCATTTTGGCCGTCGAGGCGAGCTTCTTTTCCTTTATTCGACAGTGGAACATTTGTACGAGAAGAAAGTGTTGTGATAAAAAATCTTTTTTGAAACGTGCAAACTTTTTTTGGCGCCGTGTCGCGTTCAGTGGCCGCTCCCCAGCGGAGCGGACTCCCGTAACGAAAGGGTTAAGATAAGTAACAATCAGGTTCTTCGGTGAATTCTTCCTTTACAGTCCATTTACATTTTCTAGGTGATTTTAAAAATTACTAATTTGAGAATCATTTCGGAATTTATGGAGGTACTTTGTATTCATTGGGTTAGTTTCTAAGTTTGAGAGGTGAAATTTTGTGCTATGTTGAAATTGGGCTTTTTGAATGTTTTTTTGGTGATTTGATTTGCATAGATTTGTTGAAATAACCAGCAATTTTGAGCCGAGGATGCCGGCAGAAAAATATTTTATGGTAATCGATATGACGAAAGAAATTTGTTTCAAGGAAATATATATCATAACATTATTTTTATGTATATTCAGGGTTGGTGATAGTACTGTAGGTAGTACTTATCAGAGGAATCATACATTTAACGATTTTGGCTTCCTCTCGCAGTGTTATCACGAAGTACTCGTAATATTGCACAATGTCTGATATCATTTCTAATTTCATAACACTCATTAGTAAAAGAGCTCAATGAACAGTTGCGTTATAAAGTTAGGCTACGAAAAATGTTACATTTCCTATGTATCTACGAAATCATATTTATTTTCCTTCAACGATTTCATAAAGTACCCAATAACACTAACATTCCTAGTCGAATAAATCAATTGACCTAACACTAAGGGCGTTATTAATCTTTGAAATTTACGGAAACATTATCAGAAATCATCGAAGAAATCGCAAAATCTATATTAGTTCGTTCTACATCATCCTCAACGATAAAATTACTGGGTAGAATAACTTTTACTCGACACGCGATCAACGAGAACATCAGCACACGTAACCGCGACTTTCGCGCGCGAAACATCGCATTCGCGACTTTCCACGGCAGTCAACGATCGCGTAGGAGCGAGGGACCGATGATCTTTTTCAATAACACCTACCGAGTCTTCTTGCGTAATGTCAGTAACAGATCGGATTGATTTCTCAACGCTGAAAGGTGGTTCGAGTTCACGTTTGCATTCGCTAAACGATGCAAAGTCGTGTGCGCGCATTCGGTGCTCGTCTTCGAAGCAACTCAGTCGTCGAGGGTAATTATTTACGCTAGACATGTTAATTTATGGTTGCCCATAATTCCTCCACCCCTTTTTTCCACCGTCGATGTAAACGCCGATGCAGCTTTGCGGCGAGTCGCGTGCAGTTTGATGCATTGCTCGGGATGCAACGGAGATCGACGAGACCGATCGAGGTCTCAGAAGTATGCAAGCTCTTTCGCGATGCATCATTGGCGAATAGTGCTTGACGATTTAAACCAACTGTTCTGATTTTATGTATGGCAAATTTGAATTTACACCTGGTATCGGAATGCTATCGTGTGTAGCGAATCATTAACACTAGAACTACCGGCGTTAAATCTGTCATATTTCGAAATATTAAATAAGTATTTTGAAAAAGGAGGAATCAAGAGACGGAAAAGATAATGGATTCGGTGATTTATGTTTTTCAAGATGGACGAAGAATATTTATTCTAAGACTCTTCTATAAACTTGGAGAATTTTTGGAAAAAATTGTGTACCAATCATTTTGACTGGTTTGGTAGTTCTAGTGTTAATAGTTTGCGATATGAATTATTCTTAAAATGTTTTGTCAACTAAGAAGAATAAATTTGAGGAACCTTTGCAATAGTTTATTACATTTTGCCAAATAATAGCGATGACTGTACGTCCTGAGGAATATCTAAGGGAAGATACTAAATCATTGTCAAATTGAAAGATCAAAATTGAGTCCATAAAAAAATACCGACAAATCTAAACTATACATTAAATTACTGGAAGCAAAATATCTGAAGCACTTGCGATTATATAATTATTAAACTTTCTTTTTCGGTAGTACTAATTTATAATTTAATATTAATACACCCAGAATTAGGACTTTAACGAAAACTGAGGGATGAAGAAAATATATCCGGTGTTCAGCTTATACACGAGATGAATTTCAGGTGAAAAATTCTAATTTTAATGAAACCTCGTAGAAACTCGAAGCATGCCAGAAGTGAAAAGCACATTTTTCTCGCTGAAGGGATTTCACTTTAAGAAGCTGTCCACAAAGTTTGCTGGATTTTCAGTTTAACGTAGCTAGTCAAGTGTACGCGATAGAAAAAGTTTGTATCGTTTTTAATTTTTTATCCAGACGTTTTTTTCTTTTTTCAACAGGCCCTTTTTAACTGCAACGTTGTCGGGCTTTATTCTGAGAAACGTGTTAGCTTTTTTTTCCTTTTGTAATATCGGAAAATAGCACTTTGTAATCCGAGATTTTCCGATTAAATTGGGAACGTGTGTAGGTTTATTAATAAATACCGTCGTTTTCGCGCGAACAGAGTGTAAATAAAGATCGATACTTGAGCAACAATGTCTCCTTGTTGCATCTAATGTGAATTGCAATCGCGAATCTCTCCTGATTGCTCGCCAAGTGAAATTGCTAGACAGATCGCGTAACAGTTAGGAGGACAACGTAACTTAAATTGACACACCGGATTGTTCGCAAATCTAACTTTGATAAAGTACTTATAATCATGGAGTAATCAATTATCAAATAATCTTGCTATTTATGTCCCTGCTAATAATTAATTCACTATATTACATAAATTATAAAATGGCGATGGAGTAAAACAAATTAACACGTTCCCTTCCATGGTAGCTTTGGAGAGCTGATCATCACCTATCATTTCTAACGTTCAAAAATATAGTGTATGCTAATTACTTACATCAAATTATAATATCCCGACGGAAATTTACGTATATCCTGAGGTACAATCTATATATTTCAATTTACAGTATATAAATGACGTATGGTCATTTCTGTGTATAATAATAATAATGTGTTTAATGATAATGAGCATATTAGGCATGTGTGGCGTTGATTATACACGCATGTAGCTAACGCGCCCTATTTAATCACTTACACGTTGCAGCATCGCTCAGAAAAATCTGCAAGCATCTAAAAAGTGATATCTATAAAAACCTACATAGAAAAAAGTCCTTTGCAAACTTCCGTATCTTTTACAAAAAAAAATCAAAGGACACATCTGAAATTCTCGACTATATTTCATTACTATTTAACTTGCATAAATTTCAAAAATCCACCGCCGTATTTCTGAAAAGACTATCGCCAAAGTGTAACAGATATCCACGCATAACCCTTAATTGCATCTCGAAGATCGTCGCTAATTTCCTCGAGTTCTCGCAAAGTCAGAAAGTGCATCGAGCGCGTCTAATATTTCTCGCGAGCTCGCAGAAAAAACATCTCAGTAGCGCGGTTAATTGGCATGTCAGAGAGACATTAACGTAATTAAGATGCCGCACGATAAATTTTCCGTTGCCCTGCGTCGCGTTTTACCGACGCGGCTAATTGACGTGTTCGAGATACATGCCCATTATAATTGCAACGAAAGAATGTAGATTTTCGTCAAGATTCTTTATCAAAAAGCGAGACGATGCCGGCTGTTTATGGTATTACAAGCGGGATGTTTTGTTAAGTGTTTACAATGCGTGTAAACCGGATAAATCGACTTCCTTATCGAGCGAACGAACGAGAAACCGACAACGGCCTACGCTTTCTCAGTTTCCCAGCACATAGCTTTTTTTCTCTCTTTGCAATCTTAAGATATATGATCTATGCTTTTGGTAGTTTTATTTTCGGTGATTATTTAGCAGTGGTAGCAATATGATCAGAGGTGAAATCGCTTTATCCGAGGTCACTGTAATATTGCGGTAATCTTTGAATACATGCAATACTGTTGTACTTTAACGTATGGTGGAGGAAATAAAGGGATTTTTCTAGAAAGTCATAAAAATGAGCCGATTGCTTCGTTAACGACGCACGATCGTCAACCTGTGAAACACGCTAAGTCTGGCATAATATGAAATAGGATTGTACTACGATATTTATTGATCGCGAAAAGGTTCATTAATTTTTTTCTTCGATAATTTGGATTTCTAAGTTCTTTGATAATAAAACAAAATTCGCATAGTTTTCCTTGATATGTGAGATTCTATTGAATTTTCTAGAATAGTACTAGAGAAGGCTGTTCGAGTTTCTAAGGATAGAAAGAGTCATCTATTCACCAGTTATGAATTAGCACCGATGTCTGCAGCAGTTGCGAATTTGTCATTCGCAAGTTACACCGTGTTTGACCGCGAGTGTTCTATTTTTGTCGGGTCGATAAATAAATTGCATTACGATGCGTAACAAACCATGCATTTTGCCAAGATTCCAACCGAGGAATATAGTTGCCTCGAGTTTCCACGATTACGTATGCATTGCACGTTGCAAAAATTTCGAGAGTTCGTTGTCGCGTCTTGCAAGACAAGAGTTTTATCGTGAATGATTGATTTTACTTTTAACGCTTAACTTATTTCTGCCGCACGAGCTTGACGGAAATTAAAAGGTGCAAAATAGTTAAATAATTTATGGCACTTGAGCGCCAGATTATGTTGAAAATTTATCAGGGATTGTAAAACATATTTAGGCTAAACTTTGCACTTCAATTATTTTTGGACCTGAATTCTAGCCAATTTCAAATTGTATGCATGTGCACTTCATCGTCTACTCATACCATTGGAACGAATGCATCTTTTTATTATATTTCTAGATAATGGAAATTGAAATGGGTGTAGTTTCGAATAACTCCATTAATAACTTTACACTTGTGGTAATACTTTTGGAAAATGGAAAAGGGACATTGAGGAAACTTAAATAATTTGTGTACTAAGAATAGAGAACTGAAAATACGCCAGAACCATGAGAATGTAACAATACTAATAATCAGTTGTCAGAGTAAATTACTGAACAAGCAGCGAAAATAATAAATTTGCTCCTCCATATTACACATTCGGAGAATAAGAATATCAATTTTGCCAAGAATACATTTTTCGGGAACCTCTTTTTCACTACTAGCTCAAAGATAATTAAATCACTATTAGTCAAAATAAAAAAAAGAGGATTCTCAGATCATTCTTATATCTCACAAAGAAGATTAACTAATCTGATATTTACTAATTGACAGTAAAGACAAAAAATTCTCTCCAAATTAAAAATCCATACCTAAAATATTCGATTTCGCCAAGTTTCTCATTTTTGAAAACTTCTCATTGAAAAACTATTCCGAAAATTCTACTATCAATATTAACCACGAAAAAAAGCAAACAAAAAACGATTAATTACCGCACATTTATAAGCCGGAGATAAGGTTCACATGTTACGAGTATCTTCTACATGTTTCACACAAAAAGGTTGATCAACCGTGAGAAAAAAAGCCTCCACCCAGCGGGTCACTGCATGAATTTTCCTATCGATCTCCCATCGATGGGAAATCGATCCGGGGTGAAATATGCGGAAAGTATCCGGGTTACATGATGCAGCATGGCGCGAGAGAAGGCCGACTAGGTTGGAGCTCAATTGTTAGAGCTCCACTTGGCAATGGTGCCGGAGTTTTTGCTCCGAATATAAAATTAGGTCTGTTCGGGCCGCGCTAGCACGCGGGCCGGGATTTCGGAGAGCAGCCGACGCAAATAGATCAACGTTAGAATGCGGCACGTCTTATTCACACTTACGTAAACAGGTCTCGAGAACGCGTCGCTTTGGATGAGGTCATTACGATTAGTAGCCACGAAAAAGGACGCGACGTTCGTCGGATAGCAAAATCGATGGTCAGATCGCTAATACTAACATCGAGGTTTCTAATATTAATCTTAGATATTCCTACTACTGGGTTGACTTTAGAAACGAACAATTCGTAATGTCACAGATCTCGTGAAACGAATAATTCAAAAGTGTTGCATTTCGATTAACATATATGCTAGAGCGCATATTTCAGGTTGATCCTTTAATGGAAGAAAATACGTAGATTGAAATATAATTTCGAGGTTGAGGGATTTAGACGTTGCTTAACCTATTGTTAGGAAAATTAAACAAATATTACCTTCCGTGACAGCATTTGAGAAGAGAACGGAAAGTTTTCATAAGTATAAGTTAATTAATAGAAAAGTGCAATCTCGCAATTTGTAATGATACGAAGAACACAGTTGTTCTCAAGTTACTATACATTGTCCTGAAAGAAATTGTTGTTGCAATGGTAAAATATCGATATAAATTAGGCTCCAAATATAAATATTATAAATTAGAGCCTTCTAAATACAGCGACGCAGAAAAATACGTCGAAATATAATGGTTGGGTACAACTTAAAGGCTAAACAATTCATTTTATTGATAAACATCCTTTAAATAATATAACACCCTGTTAATAGAATAAATAAAACAGTGCATTAAAAAGACGATGATAAATCGTATTAATTATTTCTATACATTTCCAGACAGAGTAATTAGGTGTCAATCACAATCAGTGTATCAGACACAATGCCGCTATAAGCATCAGATAACACCTGTAATAACCCATTGTTAGGCAAAGCCTCATGAAGTGTCCTTTTCGAAGGTTCAACGATGTTAAAATTATCTTCGCAGTGTAATATAAGCGGCGTGAGACGAGCACGAAAAGGACGAACGTCCAAACACGAGTCACCTTGTTGACGTAGAACGGCGCTCGCGGACCAAAACACAACGCGACCTGTGCTCGGTCAACGATGTGCTCGATTGTGTCATCCGCATTTACTCTAAGCGAACCACATTACCTCGCCTTACACACACTTTCAACACTAGAACTACGAGCATCTGTTAT
Organism: Cerceris ruficornis; assembly: GCA_963989415.1. Classification (NCBI taxonomy): domain Eukaryota; kingdom Metazoa; phylum Arthropoda; class Insecta; order Hymenoptera; family Crabronidae; genus Cerceris; species Cerceris ruficornis. The sequence continues at coordinate 11,255,137 of OZ022523.1, forward strand.
ATTGAAATATAGTAAATAAGTAGAGCCCTCTTCTTGGAAAGAAGAGGAATGACTGATACGCGGTACGACAGATGAGCACATAATTAATTCATCTATTGCAAGACACACGTAGAATATCTACTATAGAGATCTCTACTGTAGAGCTTCTCTATAAATCTAAAGTACTTCTAGAAAAAATAGGACTCCGTCATTTCGACGGAGCTTCCGTAGTTCTAGTGCTAGCCGTATGTATGCGTAGGGGGCGTTTCGATCACGTAACGAACTACGAATATGCCGGTCGATGGATTTACGGATAAAAGATCAAAGTTTACCTGGTAGTTGAAATTAGATGACGTTGACACTGGCCGGTACCTCGAGATATGTCAGATGTTGCCAAATGCACAATAAACCCGGAATCACTTACTTGAAGTGCATAAAACAGGTGGAGCACCAGCGATGTCGTTCCGTGGCAGGCAGGATCAACGTCGAAGAAGGATGTCGATTTGTTGTAGACTGGTTGACATATGTCGTTCTGTCCGTCGAAAATGTCACCTCGCGGTAGAATCGACACCGTAGAATTGACAGAATAGGATATTTCGATCGATCACGTAACGTAATATCAATGAACACGATTGTTTTTTGGAGCACTGACACGCACGCACCGTCCGACCCGACGCCATGACAGTTTCTGCCGCAAGAACGAGCAAGGAATGCGCAGAAGGCGGCGGCGCAGTAAATCCTTGTTCGGCGCACGCGCGTGATTTCATCCGAATTGGAGTGAATAAAATCACGTTTAAAAATGATTATACGGAATAAAAAATGGAAAATAATTTCAGTAATTGGGAGAGAAAAGTAATTACGTGTATAGGAGTTAATAATTCTCATTAGGCACATCATATTTTCTTAGTAATGGACAATACGAGGGAACGTCCATTCCTGCGATGCTCATGCTTTGATTTATCGATGAATTTGCATTTGAATCGAACCTCGAAATTAATATCCGTCAAATTGGCAAGCAATTTCCATTCTCAAATTTAAATTTTACATTTACTTCATGACTTACAATTCCTCCAATAATTCTAACAAATCAGCCAAAAGAACACAATTCACGTTAACGTGTCATAAAATTTGAAACAAGCTTTCTTTCAAACTTTCAAAAAATATTCTCCGTCCCCTCTTCCACTCTCGGTATTCACAAAGCGCGTCGTTCTTTGTCAATTAATACAGGATATTTCAAACATTATTAAATCCCTCATTCTACGTATTACTTATCTCAATCAAAATTGTCCAACCTTTACAAATATTCTATCTGCATCGATCATAAGAATTACTTACTAGAGAATAACAGGGGACTTACGATCGTCGCGATGCACAGGCATTTTGCAAAATTGAAAGCTTTTAGGGGATGATCGTACGTCGATGGGGAATTTTAACGGAGGAACTTTCCTGTCGTAAATAATGCGAAAGTAGTCGAAAGTTGGCGTTTATAGAGCTCGCTACTACGCCTTCGATGCAGGGGTGCGTCCGTTGCATGAGAAGAAGGTATCGATCGCACCCTGTCTTGGTGGCGTTTTATTTTTCTCCTCATTCTCCGAGTCGTCTTAGCCATGGGGGTGCGCAAGTCGTACCAAGATACGCCGGATTAATTTAATCGTAATTTTTGAACAGTTTCTTACGTTGTAGTATTACAAAAGCAAAAGATCATTTTTGTTCTACGTATGTGTCGTTTCCATTTCTCAGTGATTATATTAATTAGGTCATTTTAATTGCATGGTTATGATTGTATCTACTGTTTGGTCCTTTACATTACTTGGTCTATAATTGAACGACTGGGATAATTTAGTGCACCAGAGAAAATTCAAACTCTCTGTGATCCTATGGTTAAAGCTTAATTTGTTGAAAGAAAATTCATAATAAAATTTGAGTCACACGTATAACTTTTTCCACATATTGTTAATTTCGTATTGTATCGCGTTTTTTATCATTACAGCTCGAACCTACTGTTTTCGATAAATTCCAAATTCATCATCTTTCCTTTTCGCGATCCTACACTATGATATATTGAATGCAAATTTTGGAAAAATATCCTAGAAATTATGCGAATTTGAACTCTATCCTACTAATTGTGAATCTAGGCTTTATTTCCGTAATCGTTATAGCCCTTTTTCGAAGTATCTCGGAAATTTTTCGTCCTTTTTAGATTCAAAATCGGCCGTAAAAATTGCAGCTTATAAATTCTTTCTTACTTTATGCCCAAAACGTGTGAGTTTCACCAGGTGCATCGGACATGTTCTCGTTCCGAATATTTCTACGAAACTAATCCGGGTTAGAGCGTCCCGGTCGAAGTTATTACATCTTCCTCGCCGCAAATCTCGATTTACGAGGTCGGATCTAGATATCGGTGAGATATCGCGAACGTCGAAATCCTTCCATTTCCCTCGTAACTTCTCGTCCTTCTCCCAAGGGTTAACTTCGCCGAAGACAACTAACTTCATCGATAACTTTTTATTTTCTCTCGCGGATGAATTATTCCCTTGAAGGAATCATTTTCTCACAGTTGGAAGGCCCTTCGAGATTAAAACAAAAATTGCCAACCAGTCCGACATTCGAATCTTTCCGCAAAAACAAGTTCTACTTCTCATCGTTTTTATATGGTTTAAAAAAATACTCCGTCTACACAGAATCTCATGCAACGTAGAAGTATCAATTCCGACGTTCGCTGAGATCAAAGCGCGCTTAATTTAAAATTGATTCTCGTACCTCGGAATTTGCTTGACTAAAAAAGAAGAAAAAATAAGAGGAATCCCCAAGAATCCTTTCCCCTTCGAGATATCATCGGAACTCGCGCATCTTCCTCGTATTTCCTCCGACTCTCCCGAGAATAACATCAGCTCGCCGTCTGCAAATTACTTTTCACTTCCATTCTCGCTTTATCAGAAGTTCGTCCCCGAATCCCGAGAAACGAACTCCGTTGGATATCGTTGAGATACGACCACGTTGAAACCCTTTCCCTTCCCTCGTGCCTCCGATAGAAGCCACCCTTTCCTCTTCTACGACCCCCTCCACCCTCTACTCGCCGGGGGTAGCTGCTTTCTATCGATCACTCCGCCCACATCCTTTCCTTCCGCTTTTCGCAATGGAAATCGCGGACTTCTTTTGCAGCACTCGAAAGAGCTCGCTTTATCGGATACGCCCTCAAAGGGTTTTCCCGAAACGCGTTTAAAACTGCCGACCCCATAAGCAAGCCAGGGAACAACCCTTTACTCGACACCCGGTGAAAAGATCCTTTCAACCCTTAGTCTCATCCTCTCCAAGAAGTTTCTGTTGTTTCTTACCCTACTGTAGGGAAGTTGGAAGTTTCCTTGAAAACCGGTAATTGAAGTAATTCGAGAAAAGGAATTAAGAATTTATTTATCGGAGCAATTATCGAAGGAAGTTTCTCTTTGATTCCGAGGGAGTTTTAGAAAATTCTTCCTGCATTTTTTCAGATTAAACGTTCAAGATTCTGCGGAGCTTTCAAAAGTGCTCGCTTTATCGGATACGCCCTCAAAGGATTTCCCCGAAACACGACTAAAACTGCCAACCCTCTGTGCAAAACCGCGCAGCAACCCTTTACTCGATACCCGACGAAATGATCCGCCTTTCACCCCCTCGTCGAGAGGAAGGACTCGTTGTTTTGCAAAGCAACGTATATTTACTTGGGGCAACTTTGAGGTTTCTTTGAAAAGCGGTAATTGAAGTAATTGAAGGGAGGATGAAGGGTAGGAGTTATTTTCAGGGGGTAATTCTTCATCGGAGTTTCTTACCGTAGCGGAAGAAATTATTATAAGGAATCTATATTAGGTATGAAGTTAAAGGTTTGCATTTAGTAGCTTTGCGTTAAAATTACCGTCGCTTCCAGAAAAGTATTCCTAAATTATTAATTCAGTATATCATAAAAGGGGCTATGATAATTTTAAGTTGTTTCAAGAATAAAAATTGTATAGATCCTAAACAAAATGACATGGCAGTTGAAACTGAAAAATACAAATGAGAAAGGGATAAAAGAAATTCTTATAAATTCTCAACGAAAAATTGTCAACGTTGTCACGTTCAAGAATTCGCAATTGTTCGAAGCTAATTTTATCGAAACCTCTCTACAAAGTTTTCCTGAGATACGTCGCAAATTGCCTACACTCTGCGTAAACCAGGAGGCAACCTTTGCCCGACACCCAATGGAACGATTTACCTTTCATCCCCTTGACGAAGGGGAGGGTCCGTTGTTTTGTAAACCTCGACTACTTGGGAAAACTTCGGAGTTCCTTTGAAAAGCGGTGATTGACGTAATTGAGCGGTAGAAGAGGATAAGAGTCATTAATCGCTGTTGTTATGGTTTCGAGTTTTCCTTCGAATTCCATCTAACTTGGCGAAAAGACAACAATTTATTGTAATCCTAATTTATTCCTCCCCAAATTATTTTAATGATTAAAATGGTCAGCTCAGTTTCTCTTGTTCTGTGCAATGTATAGATACCGAAGAGTGGAAAACGATTTATCGATAGAGAAACTCTTCGTTGATCCGTGCAAAAGTTTTTCGCGGAAATATCGTATCGATGTTTGCCGTTGCATATCGCAGTTTTAGATATGACCGCAGATAGGAATGATTGCACGGTCTTTTATGCTCGACAGAAAAAGTTCTAAGCATCCTCAGGCTTTAGCTTATTCCCTCAGAGGGACTTTCCAGTGTTCAATGTTAGATTCACTGATGTAACAATAGTATAAAAAATGCAAGTAAACTTTTACGCTGCAAAGAAGTTCTTCGTGCTTACTGGTCTTAGGGAAAAACGAGAGAATTTAAAAGAAAAACTGTGGATGGACAAAAAAGTCCTTCCTGCAGGATTCAGTTGGCAATGACGAACGAACAAGTATCATTAATGGAAATGATGGAGTTAACACGAGAAGATTGCGCAACTGAATCGTTAATCCGTGAGTTCCAAGATTTTTCATCGACTGTTTTCCTTCCAATACATTCCCTTCTGTGAAGATCGATGCTACTTTTTTTTCCTTTTTCTGCTTGAAATTTTATCAGCAAATTATCAAGGCGGAATAGTGATGTTTCTCAACTGTTTCCTGTAATAACTATGGACGATAAGATGAAGTAATTCTCGGTGGGATTTCCCAAGTGTCTTGTCTCGGCTGTTCTCCCGATTGCAGCCACACTGTTACTCGCCTTGCGGAGCTATTTCAAACGATGGTAATAGTCGTCCCCGTAATTGATAATATTTTAGAGAATGCGGAGACGTTCTTCCATTAAAGTTTCTCTGCTTTCGCGATTATGTAAATTTCATACGTTAAATTTAACGTTTATTAATTCTTTCTCTGATAACTCCGGCGTACAGCTTGAACGAGACGATTTTCCATAAAATTACAGAAATAATTAGATTCCGAATAGTTGCACTTTGAAATAGCAAAATGAATTTTCGTTCCGTTGGTCTCTTATTTTTTCAGATGCGGCAAAATTTCGAATTTGTTTCTTGCAGGAACACTCCGGTTTGTTCAGCAAGATTATCTTTTTTTAATCGTACAAACGGCAACGTTTTAAACAAAATATTTATTTCGGCGGTTCTTCTTACTTCCTCGTGAAAACATTGGAATCATGGCGAAGGAATAAAATGATGCTTGTAAACACTCGATAAAAATTTCGCAAATCACTTTCAGCGACCGTCCGAAACATTGATCTTAACGTATCGACTAAAACGTCATGTCACGGCAACAACTTTCCACGTGTCCGCACGAAAGGAATGAGAATCTTTTACTCCATAAATTTTAATTACTCCCGCGGAACGACAAAGAAAAGGAAAACAATGTGGAAAACGCGCGGAGAATAATTAAAAGTCCACGCTAATGAATGCCGCTCGTTTCCTCCGAAGCCACGTAGTTGAAAGTCCAAACGTCGAGGCATTCCACGGATATCGCTAAAATGTCGAAACCCACGATGTTTCGAAGCGAAGAAGAGAGAAAGAGAAAGAGAAAAAAGGAGGAAAGGCGGAACGTTCGCCGATTTGTCGAAGCGCTCGTCGTGATTGCCACTTTTGGACGATAGAACGGAAAAGTACGTTATCCCGGTGCTCGACGTATAACGATGAAATGGATTATAAAGTTGCCAGCCGATGACTCGATCGCCGAAGTCACCACGGAAGAGAGTATGAAATAACGGAGATTCCTTAGATCGTCTGGAGCAAGCTCTGAAGATGACAACCGACCGTATTTTCCCGGATAATGGTCCCGGCCTTTCTTCTTCTCTCCTTTTATCCTCCGTCCTTCCGTCCTTCGTTCCCCGATACTCTCTTCTCATCCAATACTCTCTTTTTAGCCATTAACCTTCTCTACCTCCTGGCGATTCAAACGTTTTCTGCAGACGACGAAATTATCGAGCAACGGCGCGCACATTTTCCTTCCGCATCCGTCAGTGCCGTCGTAAATTCCAAGCGGGAAGTTTGCTTCGATTCGTACGAAAATTCGTTTTCTCGCCTTATTGAATCGTGTCGCTTCTTATCTACGTCTTTTACGATTCCACGAGGCATCGACGTTAAATGTTTTAACGACGATCGTTTCTGAGTCCATTCTCGATTGCGCAGCGTCGCGGTTTTTCGTCGAAGTCGTGCTTTTTTCTTCGGTGATCGCAAAGTGTGGGTTTACGTGTGTATGCGATAATTTTTGCGTTATCGGTCAGCCGTGATAGAAAACGCCGTGATAACGACGTAACAGGTGTCAAAGTGTCGAGGGGAATCACTTTTGTGTTTTGTTATCAATATCGAAGAGTTTGATAACACGGTGCGCCGTGGCCTTTTTCTCTGACGCTTCGAAAGAATTTTTTTTCAAATGTTGGAACGAGCACGTGACGTTGCGATATGGCTTTTGTGGTTGGCAATTAACAGAGAATTTTGTTTCGAAAGATCTATAATGCCAGATATATGGTCGTGGATGCACGAAATGTTCTTCAATTACGGTGTATTTTCTGCTTTCCTTTAAAAACTATAACTTTCAAATATTAATTCTAACGTAAAAACAACCATACAAAAATAATCGTATGAAATGTTTGAAAATTACTCATATTTCGATATCTTTTCCAAGAAATGTGATAAGAAAAAATAACTAATTTGGTAATTCGAAGCAGGAAAATTCTGCGCATTCCATCGAAAGCGTTTAAATTCAAGCAGTACAAAAATAAAATAAAATACGAAACGCAAACTGTTACGCCTCGACTAAGAGTGATAAATAACAAGTTTTAAAGTATCTCTGCCCCGCAAAGCTGCATGAAATTTATTAAAAACACGACAATCATGCGACTTGTGACGCACGTACCTCACAATTTACCTACGAGCGTCGATTCAAGACGTTTGACGCAATTTCCCGTTCTTCTGAAATTTCGCATTGCTGAATTTGCGACGGTTTCGCGACATGTGAGAGCCACGTGAAACGAATGCGATAGTATCGCAAACACGCGGGAATCACACGTGCATCGTAATGAGGAAAACAACGAATGGAGTGCATCAAACTTGACCTCCGCGTTGGCTTTCTCCCGGCATTTAATTAACCATGGTTTTGGTCTCGGCGTTTTACCCAGGTGCGAATGACACGCGAAAACGTTTAGAACGTGGGTAAGAGGAAACGATTTTCTTTGGGATTTCTCCATTGTCGGCTTAAGAAAACGGAAACGCGGCTCTGCGTGCACCTTGTGCGGTTGAAAGGTTACCGTTCGCAGAATTCACTGGAGAGAGGTGCAGTTAAATGTCTTTCGTTCCAACGGGATTCACTGGCAGGCAAGAATTGTTAGGTGCAATTTAAAGGTTTCTTGGTAATTAATAATTGTTGGGTACTTAAGTCTCTGGAAAACTATAATTCTCGAATTTACTCTTATCAATAAATATTTTGCGTGAAGTGTTTCGAATTGAAAATATTGTGGCTGTGAGTTGATAGAGAATTAAAATTAAATTAATGAAGATTAAATTATTATTTATTATGTCATATCTTAGGTTCAGAATCCGCCTAAAATTGTAGGTGTTACGAGAATTTATCTCAAAAATTAAAATCAACGCAAAGAACATGAATCAAGATATTAAAAATATTCAAGAATAAAGTTCTTCGTTATTCTAGCAACTTCAAAAAAGGAAAATTAGTCTTCGCAAAAGAGCACAATTATCCCCCGTTCGAGAATACTGCAACATCGGCAAAATAATCACAAAGAAAGTATCCACTCGTACGAACGAAGAGTTTCAAGACAGGAGAGACATTCATAGACGAAAAAGCTTAAAGCTCAAGAACTAGGTCAGGTCGCTTTTCTCCTCTTATCGGTCTGCCACCCCTCAGATTTGGGGTGACATTTAATTTTAGATTATTACGCCAAGAATAATGCTTTCACTCAAAATCTACTTTTATCATTCCATGTGCATTCTAACGTTTTGTCAAACCTTGTGTCTACACTGCTAAAATAAATAAAAAAGTGTAACTCGTTGCAAGCTACGGAGAGTACAATTATTCTCAAACAAGAAAATTCTCCAAGACCGATCGATCGAAACGAACGAGAGGAAGAGACGAAGAGAAAGAAAGACATATTGATAGCCAAAAAAGCTTAAACCCCGAGGAATTGGCCCAGGTCGCAAATCCACGAAGCGTTTCATCGCTGATCCTATTTCCCCTCGAAAAGGGGTTGCTCCCATTGGATTTGGGGCAAAATTTAATTTTAGATCGCTTCACTAAAAATAACTTCCCCCTCTCAAAATCTACTTCACCATTCCAAACCGGATTCTAATCACCTCCAAAGTCTCTTTACACAAAAAACTATAGAACAGTCCCAAAATAAATAATCGTCAACAATCTCCGCAGAAGTATAAAACATCTCCAACCTACAAACGTTACAATTATTCCCAAAGATGGAAATACTCCAAGATCGATCAATAGGACCAAACAAGAGAAAGAGAAAACGCTGTAAGAGAGAAAGAGAGATATATTCATAGACGAAAAAGCTTAAAGCCCGAAGAATTGGCCCAGGTCGCAAATCCATGGAGAATTTCGTCGGTGGCCCTGTTTCCCCTTTGGAAAGGGGTTGCTCCCATTGGATTCGGGGCAAAATTTAATTTCAGATCGCTTCACTAAAAATAATTTCCCATTCCAAACCGCATTCTAATCACCCCCAAAGTCTCTTTACACAAAAAACTATAGAACAGTCCCAAAATAAATAATCGTCAACAATCTCCGCAGAAGTATAAAACATCTCCAACCTACAAACATTACAATATTCCCAAAGATGGAAATACTCCAAGATCGATCAATAGGACCAAACGAGAGAAAGAGAAAACGCTGTAAGAGAGACATATTCATAGACGAAAAAGCTTAAAGCCCGAAGAATTGGCCCAGGTCGCAAATCCACGGAGCGTTTCGCCGGTGGCCCTTTTTTCCCCCTTTGGAAAGGGGTGGCTCCCGTTGGATTTGGGGCGCTATTTAAATGGAGGCTTATAGGGCAGGTCCTAGGCTCGTTATCTGGAGCAGCAGCGCTTGTGTCTGCGGAGGCTGTGTCGTATTGATCTGTCGGCTCGCTTGGCACCGCGATGGAGAACGAGAGCGCGAAGTAGGGAGGACGGTAATTTATCGCGACCCACACTCTCTGCCGATGGTCGATGAGAATTATGCCAAGCGGCGCGAATCCGATCGAAGACGCGCCCGTGGATTCTTCCTCTCGCGATTACTTCGGTCTGCCGTTTGCGTCGCTTGTAATTTGCCTATTCCGAGCTGGCAATTAATTATGCTCGTTTGCGAGCCGATAGACGTCGGTTCCGCCACTTCGTACTCGCGCTCTCTGCGAAGCTGTGGTGTTGGTGTAACAAGTTGGACAAGTGACTTTTCAACGATGCGTTCACGCCAATTTATTTTTTTTTTCTCTCGGACGCGTAGGTGCTACCAATTGACGTCGTGGAATGTCTCGGTTAAATATTTATTACGTGATTTTTCTTTTTTGTAATTCGATGATGAATATTCTTCCGCTTGATATCGAACATTTCGCGTTTCTGTGTGTAGGTATTTACAGATGTTCATTGCTGTGAAGATGGTTGTATGAAGGTGGTTGTATGATTAATTGGGAGGTTTTTAAATGTTCATTGGAAATAAATTCAATTGTAGATTGTATCCTTTGAGGGAGAATATTATTAAAGAATAATTGGGGAAACTTTGCAGCTTTTTTATTTGATTGTATTATTGTGTTCGTTATTATGGACGAATGTTGTTGAGGCAAAGATAATATAAGCGGATGGGAATGTTTTTGAACGAATATCAAATTATTTCTGTACGACTGGAGGTTAGAGAATCTCATGGACGCGTGGACGTTGATGCAACTGAAGTCAGCAGAAAAAAACTGCATAATTGCACGGCGAAATTAATCCTGATCCGAGTTGCTTTTGAAAACGAGATCAACGCGATGTCACGCGACTCTTGCGGCACGTGTTCGAAAGTAATGTCAAGGGTTCGCGTTTGCGTGATAACCCGTTGAAGGGTTTCCGCTAACTTTAGGATTCTTCGTGACATATCAACGAAAACTTCTCCTCGATCTCCGAATATAAAAATAAATCCATTTCGCAAATTATTCTCGCTACACGACACTCCTAATCGAGCGGAAATCTTCCCCAAATTCTGACGCCCACGTTTTCGCGATAAATCGCACGAATGGCTAAAGTCAAATTTCCTAAATAGTCTAATGGAAAAGAAGTGCTATTTAATTCATTTGAATTTTTGTAGAAGAATAATTTTTTTAAATTATAATATTTTTGACAAAAATTGTACTTCCTTTTCATGCAAAGTACTTCAAACTACAATTTTTTCAAAGAAAAAAGGTAAAAATCACTTTTGAAAATCCTCCGTACCAGACGATAATTATAAGGGAGTTAAGATCCATCATCAAAGTATGCGATTTCTTGGCAGACGAATTAAATCGTTTAATGACTTAGAGCGAAAGAATTTCACGGAGCAAGTAGAGTCACGTCCATCGATCGTGGAACTATCCCAAAATGAAATACCGCAACGCGGTTAATGCGCCAAAAAGGCGGTGGCGAAGGCCGCGCAACTTGTAAATTAGTATATACGTATATATTTGTTTATGCGACAGCAAAACGACCTTTAAAAAGCTGCCATGACAGGCGTTTCGCGCACGTGAGCTCCGTGATTTGTTGTATAACCGGTCGTCGTTACGTAACGCGATTCCGCACGGTTTCCTCTCCCGTCTGCCATATATTCATTGTCAGAGTGGAGTAATCAGAGAGTTGCCAGTGACAGACGAGAAACCGTCTTGCACCGTTTGTCGATAGGTTCGATGAATCGAGAATAAGCCACATGGTACATCGTTCTTTTTGTATCGCGATCGGAAGTCGAATTTTCTCGCGGCTTTGTACGATCGTTGAGTTTATGAGTTCAGCTTAAATATACGGAGAATTGCACGGAACGATTCCTGCTTCATTTTACTCGATGAGCGACAATTTGTGATTTCTACTGTTTCCTATTACTTTGTACTCGTCTCGATTTTTCCGATACTTAGAAATTTAAGGTTTCTAAACTTCAGAAGAACGTGAAACTTGAAATTTTTCCTTTTCGACATTTTCTCTGTGATTACTTGCAATTTTTCATTTAATCTGACATTTTCATTTGCAAAAGGTAAGACAGGGAAAAGAATAGAATCTTTTATTTCTACGGTATCGAAGGAGCAGGTATAATATGAAGCAAAAGTTCACTCGAGCAGAGAACATTGTTTGAATTACGCTCATTAAAGAAGAACTTCTTAGACAGCTCCATATTTTGGAGGCAAGACACTCTAAGTAGCACAGTTTGATTTAAACACCTTTCCACTCCAGTTACAGAAGGTAGAGACGACTGGGTTAGGTCGAGCAGCCGTGTCTTGACCCCGTTTATACCGGGTCATAATTAAATCCACTTTCCGACGCTTCTTCGCTATATGGCGCTGATCTCATTTACCAAGTGTGTACTTTCCACTTCTAACAATCTCGTAAGTCGTGAATACACTTGCGACGATCAAAACACCTGTTTTCATTAAATGATAGTTAAAAACGCGGAACAGGTACGGTTATTAAACACAGCAATGAAATGTAATGACACCGTACAGTGAATACGTTCAGGAAAAAATTACGTGCACTCTCTACAATTTTACGTGGAATAACGTCACCATGTTACTACACGTAACCCGTCTTTACTCCTTCCGAGAAGAGATTCACGTAATAGCCTCACGTGTTAATGCCGTGTTTAACTGCTTACTTAATACAAATTGTATTATTCAACAGAAATTTCCGTGAAAATCCAACACCCGATACTATCCTCTATCGATGAGCTACAATTATGCTCCATAATATTAATGACCCATGTTACACATACCTTGTAATATTGATGCTTTGAATCACCGATGGACAAACTTCTTTACGAGGAGAAATTTTGCATATGCAAAAAAAAGAATAATCTCTTAATGAAGAAATTTCTATACTATTACTTTCAAATTTGAATCGAAGTTTGCCTACCCCTGCTAAATAATACCCATCCCAAAATACTGGTACTCCAAATTATAGCTGCAGACCTCAAAAAACGTCGTGAAAAATCATCCAATCGATTCTCAAAACTTCCCAAACACCTTGAAAGCCGAAGCGAAAGAAAAGAAGTTTCCTAAAATTCACTTAAACCGTACTTTCGCGCAGACTCTTCCATACGTGTATTCCTCAATCGCTTCTCCGTTCCCCTTCACGGACGCGCAATTATGGCTCTGTCGGCAGGAACACCGGGAGCTCCCCGTGCCTATCTCGATCGAATGGGGCCACTCGATACGGCTAACGCCAGCGAAGAGCATAATTATTGCCGGGCTTCTTTTGTTCCAACGGATCGTTACGATTGTCACCGGCACACGTCGGCTGACAAGGACACGTCGTGGAAATCTATATCTCGTGCGGACCGACACGGCGTGCTCCATTGACTCGGTCGGGCCGAAGGACGTTCCTATGGCCCATATTCCGTTCTTCTCCTTCCACCACGTGACCTCCATTCAACGGCGGCTGGAAAATGCAAAGGGTGTTGGCGCACCTGCGCGACCGACCTTTCACGGTTTACCCTCGCAATTTTTCACGGGGGAGGATCGCCTTTGAATCGTGCCGCGCGCTATTCTTTCGGACAGAGAGAAGACCGCGGTGAACGGTGAAAGGGAGATGATTGCTTTGAGGGTAGTCCGTGGAGGTTTGATGTTGAAAGTAGCGGTTTAACGGAGGCTGAATCGAGTTTGAGGAATTACGGGCGATGTTGAAAATTCGTTTAAACGCGAGGCCACGTTTAGCGGTTACTTTCATTTCGGTGTGGTATAGACATTTTTCTGGCAATCCTAACATCGGAGGTTTCGTCGATTCGTAATTACCTAAGTGAACTTAGCCGAACGGAGTTTCGTTGTGGTATTTTAAGGGGTTAATAATTAAGAAGCTCTCGTTTAATAGCCACTCAACGTGCATCGCGAAAGACTCGACGAACGTCGTCTTTGAAAGCGGCACTCGGGCGATAATTACCCGGCTACGTAATCGCTTCTCCCTGTCAAAAGTTTTCGTGAAAAGTATCGCGGCGAGAGAGGAGGCTACGAAAACGATGGCGTTTCGCAGCTACTTTGTTCCCCAGGCCCGACTCGCAAGGCCGTGTATTTTTAACTTGAGAACCTTCCGGCAACCCTGCTTAGGATCAATACCTCCACCAACCCCGTCGTCGTGTACTACTGCAAGTAGAAAGGGTACACCGGCCAGCTTTAACCTACATATCCCACCTCTTCCCTCGGTCCGACGTGGAAATTCGCCGCAAACTCGAGTGTCCGTCGCAACGAGTCGAGGAACGTTTCGACGGCGAGAGAGATAAATTCGAACGGGGAAAAAGAAGACAACGATGGAGATAGGATCAGGGAAAATAAGTGGAAAGTTTTATGCCTAGAGTCATCGGATCGTGAGGTGTTTCAGCGGTAACACTTCAGGGGGAATTTTTATCGTTTTGTGTCGAAAACGACGGAACTTTTTCCACTTTTGCGCAAAGAGAGATTTTGTTTGAAAACAAAAAGAGAAACTTCATCAAATTTCTTTTACGAAATTTGTTGCTTTTTTCACCGAAATTAAATTTGAAATATTTAATTCTGCGTTTTGAAACAAGAAATTGGATTTTTCTGCGCGTAAGTGAAAGGTATCTGGTAACCTGCGGAAAATTGTTGCAAATACGATGTGATTGAAAATAGTTTCGTTACCGCGGATTCTCGGTGCTGCAATAATTGCGGCGAAACTACGAAACACTAAAGCGGAGATAGATGAGGCGCGGTAGTAGTCTAATGAATTAGTTATCATTATTGCTCATTGTTTCCTCATTAACTGCTATGGTCAATGCTATAAGAAAACCCTCGAAGGTGACGTGAATTAAGATTCGAAAATATTAATTGACGGATCGAGTCTTCAACTCCACAACTATCATAATCTCCCAAGAGATTAACACTAGAACTACCAAACCAGTCAAAATGACTGGTACACAATTCTTTCAAAAATTCTCCAGGTTTATAGAAGAGTCTTAGAATAAATATTCTATGCCCATCTTAAAAAACATAAATCACCGAATCGAGTAGCTTCTCCGCCTCTTGATTCCTCCTTTTCCAAAGTACTTATTTAATATTTTGAAATATGATAGATTTAATGCCGGTAGTTCTAGTGTTAAGAAACGACAGAAGCGAATATGGACAATCCGATGTCTCATATGTAAAACGGCTGATAGTAGATAACCATGGGGGAATTCCTTACCCTTTTCGCTACCTATTTTCCGACCACGACTGTCTTTTTCTCCGTAAGATCCACGAAAGCAGGGGAATCGAGTTCCGACGCGAACACGCCCGGCAATCGGTAGCTCTCTTGGTAGACGCCCAAGAAGTTCCACGAAGAAAGAAAGAGGGGTAAAAAAAAACAAAGTGGATGGCGTTCGAGAGAGGAAAGAGGGCCGCCTTTCCCTCTCGATGTCATTCAGGTTCAGAGAGCGACTTCCGCAATTGCAGTGGGGTGCTTTTCTGAAGATAGGCACTCAAGAGGTCGCAAGCTCTATAAGGGCAATCCCTTTTATTGCCTTTAGTTTCTTCCTTTTCACGGTGTCGACGTACGCGCCTGAGAATGCACGTTTTGGTATGTAAAACTCTGTATGGGGTCTCCTCGAAGGGGCCGCGCTTTTGAATTGAATGAACTTTTCGCGGCGAGAGCTTTCGGTGAAGCGCGAAGGCGGAATTTGAAAGTTTGCCACGAGAGGAGCGCGACGATTTCTCCTCAAATATTTGATAAGCTGGAAGCAGTCCCGAAAGAAAATTCGCACGGCTGCTGGGAGGAAAGTTCGACCGAAGTTTTCGAGAGAGTTTCGGAATTTTCGAGCAAGCGGGATCTCTGGATTTCAAGGGGACTTTGAACTTTGAATGCGTTTTTAACGATCCGTTGCGTCAGCGACGATCGGTCTCTGGATAAAGTACTGATTGGTTTTTAATGTAATATCGTCGATACCTTTGATTTTATATAATTTGTAGTAGCTCGACTAATTAATACGACGAATTTTCGAATCGTAATTTTCGAAGGCTTCGAAGATTTCACGAATCACGGGATTATATAAAATAAACATCAAAGGCTAGAATATTATACCTTATTAATGAAATTCATTTACGAAGGAAGTGATTAAATAATAAATTTATACTCAATTACGTTGCACCGTAAACGCAATAATATAGAAGTAATTACGCATCGACAAAATAAAATATAATAAGTTATCGGTAAAGCACGATGACAATTCCAACAGAACAAAGTAATTGTCAATGCATATAAAATTGCGCTACACCCCACGAACAATCTCATCTTTCAGCAGTTAGAAATTTCAAAAGGACCTGCTCCTTTTTAAAATCCGCATAATTCCAAACAAAATACCCGTTTCCAGCTATCTTTGTAAAATATTTCACGTGAAAATCAACTCGGCACAATATACCCCCGCGAGTTCACTCAACAATAGAAGACTTAAGCACACGCCGGAAAAGTCGTCGAGCAAAGGATTAATTTAATGAAGCATTCGTATTGAATCGTGCACAATTGGTAGTTTAAATTATCACCGGCATGAAACGAGAAAACGAAGAATTTAGATAAGACCCTTTTGTCGGAGTACCACAGAGTGCACCGAGAGAGGCATTATGCCGCGTGAATACTTCTAAAACGATTGGCTCGTCTTCGGTTCCTCGAGGGTGCAGAACCCGGCAGGCATCCCGAGTAACCGGAAGCCGCATTTCATTTCAATGCACGATCGTGAAAGGAACCGATAACACGGGAGCCGAGTCAAAGCGAATGCTTTTCGAGGATACTCGTGTGGAGTCTTTAATGTGATTTTGCACTTCGAGAAAGCCCCACGGCAGCCGATGGAAATCCTTTGCGTGTAACCCGCGCATCCTTTCCGAGCTTTTGTTGGCTCCGTAATAATGGATGGTTCTTCATATAACGCTTTTCCGTCGTAATTGAGAAGATCGGATTATCTTTCCAATAGTTTGACTCTTTTTCGAGAAACATTTTGAGGTTCGATTATTTCTTCGATATCGAAGGGTTGCTTGATTGAAATTTTCCAATAGCTGTGTATAACGTTGATATTTCTTGATCGTGTAGAGTCTGGTGTATACGACGAATCCGGAAACTTTGGAAGCCGGATGTGCGGGTAGCGAGAGATTACACGTTTTATAAACATCTATAAAAGGTATCGATGGACGAATAACTGTTCCGTTTTGCCAGAACCATATGTTTCTTCCGCTCCGGAGGGTGCGAGCGTTTAAGTACTTTTGCATTTCGTCACATAGATTTTTTCTGCCAATTCTTATAATATTGACTTGAAAAGCGTTGAATCATAATTTGCAGACGTAACTTCCGCAACAGATTTAAACATCAAACAGTCGTTACGCTCTTGAACAAAAAATTAACGTAATATTTTCTTCGTCTGTTACAGATTCCCAAATCAAGATCATCCTAACTCACAGCCGATCATCGGCGAACCTCAAAAGACCGTCTTACTGCCACTGTCGATAATCGAGTCGTCCAGTGGCATACACCACAGGAAAATCCCACGTCCGTGGCAAGACGGCCGATCGTCCGAACATCCTCGGTAATATTCCGCGGCTGCAACGAGGAACAACAGCCCGAAGATTTTCCCACCGAAGGCCAAAATGCACATCGAGGTGCAGGTGGCGCTCAATTTCGTGATATCGTACCTCTACAACAAGCTGCCCCGTAGGCGGGTCAACATCTTCGGCGAGGAACTCGAGAAAGCTCTGAAGGACAAGTTCAAGGGCCACTGGTACCCGGAGAAGCCGTTCAAAGGATCGGCGTTCAGATGTCTGAAAACCGGGGACCCGGTGGATCCTGTGCTCGAAAGAGCCGCGAAGGAGAGCGGTGTACCCATCCAAGACATCCTGGAGAATCTTCCAGCCGAGCTTGCCGTATGGGTCGACCCAGGCGAAGTGAGCTATCGCATCGGCGAAATGAACGCCGTTAAGATCCTTTACTCGGAGACTGGCGATCCTCACGACGAGAGTTCGGCCGATCGTGAGGTCACCAAGACTTTCAACCCCGAGGCTCAATGCTTCAGGCCGATCGAGGCAGTGGGAACGTCCCTAGGCGGACTCAGTCTCAGCCCAAAGTCCACCTCGCCGTTCCCCAGCTCGCTCGGCAGCAACGCGAGCAACGGTTCCTCGAACAATCAGCAGAGTGGCCATGGATCCGGTTCCTCGTCGGCACCATCGCCGACGCCCATCGCTAGCTCCTTCAAGGGCTCGCCTAGCCCCGTTCCGGCTTTCATACCGCGCACCACGGCGCCCCTCACTTTCACCACCGCCACCTTCGCTCAGACCAAGTTCGGCAGCACCAAGCTCAAGACCAGCAGCAAACGAGCTAACAGGTTTGTACTCGATACTCAACGACGATCTAGCCTTGCTCCTATTCCAATACACGCTTGCGCAACCGCGCCGGTTCACTGGGTTTCCTTTCTGCGAGAAGTTTCCCATTGACATCGGGGATATCGAATACTTTTGCCTTGCGTTTAGCCATAAACCGCGGAGAAGATTGTTCATGATGAATCGTGTTTGTTTTCAAATCGTGTCGCATGCTCGCAGTTACTTTGCTGCTATCGGTGATACGGTTCTTGCGGAGGGAGATACGTTTTCGACGTTTCTGTCCGCGTAATTTCATTGTTAATGCAAGTAACTTTGCCTTCTGCGTTTGCGATTGGATTATACGATATTACAGAGACGATACACGGAGAAAATCGGAAAAGTGCGAGCACGAATGATTCCCTTGTTCCTTGCAGAAACTCCCTCCGGCGATCCTTCTTCAATTTTCACTTCCACCCCCGGTTGAATCGCGAGCGCGTCCAACGACGCTGAATCAAGGGCACACTGCCGATCATACTGATGAATCGCACGTTTCCATCTCGGTTTCAGAATGTCTCCTACCGAGTTCTCAAACTACATAAAGCAGCGCGCGATGCAACAACAGATCCACCATCATCATCATCATCAGCAGCACCAGCAACAGCAGCAGCAACAGCAGCAGCAGCAACAGCAACAACAGCAGGCAGCCGCCGGAGGGTTGCCGGTTTCGCAAAGTTCTCCCCGTAGTCGCAGCCTCTCGCCCGGAAGTATAGTGGCAGGTGCGGGCCAGCAGCACACGGATCCCGGCGCTTACTTCTTCCAGCACGGACCTGCCGCGTATCATCCTCAGTTCCCTCATCGTAACATCTTCGACTCGTCGAGCCACGGCGGCTACCTGCCGGCCGATCTTTACGCGGGTGCCAAATTCCCGTCGTCCTACCTCGATCCCACCACGATCGGCCATCAGTTCTACGGCGGTAGCGTGAACGGTAGCAGCAACGCGGCCGGGAGCAACGGGAATTCTCAGAGCGCCGGAAATCTCGGCCCGGTCGGCTCGACCGTTACGAACAGCAACGTGAACGCTTCGGCTCAACAGCAAGACAAGAGCGCGCTCGTCGAGGATCTCAACAACTTCGGCCTCGGCTCCGTAGCGCCCTATCCGGCCAGCCAGTATCAGCATCTTCTCGTAGCCAACTAAAGTACTTTGATCTCCGCAAGGAGTAAAACCGAGCGGCTAGCGCGCCTCGATTCGCGCCGTATCCTCGGTACTGCTTTGCCGGAGAATAAGGAGAGGAGGATCAGAGAGATGGAATCGCTTTCTCCGTCTCTCCAGCGTCGAGATGTCGTCCAGAGTCTAGGTTCCATACCCTGACACACCCGATCCGCTTGCACCATCTGATCCGAGGGCCTCTGCACACAGTCGAGCGGAAGAGGCCGTTATTCCTGCTCATCCTAGTTCCCACCTCTGTCTCTCTCGATAAAACTATCCGTTCACACTCACGCCTAGCTGATAGCAAACCCTACGACGGTCTTTGATCTCCGAGATTATCGTCATCATCGTCATCGTCTCCCGATTGTACAGTCGAGGATACGTTCTTCACTCTCCGGTTATCATGGAAATCCTTCCATCCAAGGAACTCGAGACATTTTGTTACACGCAGGACAGACACACGGTGACACACGGTTATACTTTGTACACGTACTATCATAGACGAACACGAACAGACTCACACGCAGAGAGATACGGACACGTAGAGACGTTAAAACGGGCAGCCGATCGTAGAGGGACGATACACGTTCACACGCAGAGAGGGAGAGGGAGAAAAAGAGAGCGAAACATAGAAGAGGATTTTAGATCTCGGTAGAAGAAACTAAGATCGAAGCAACCATCCACGAAGACGATAACGGCGCGCATAGGCAACGAAGAAGCGCGGCGTAGGAAAGAGAGAGAGCGTGGCGATTGCGAAATCCTTTTGGTGCGCCTGTGTTGCAGAAATAAGCGTGCGTGATAAAACGTTAGGCATGGAAATGAGGCGATAGGAAGGAGAGAAAGATTACGAACATTAGCAGCGATAGAGAAAGAGATGATCGCGTATGCGCGCGATAGAAAAGCGCGATCGATTAATCGAAAACGCGTACATACGTTAGCCAAAACACCCGGATACGGACCCGATTGCGATGGCGCGAGGCGTGCGCGTCCGTTCGATGTAAAAGCCCGTCGGTTGCTCCTCTATTGTTATATCGTTGGTAGCAGCCGTTCGATACACACACGGACCATCGTGCTTGGTCCTCTGCCGGTGCCACGATCGAACGACACGCCGAGCGCCTACACCTGGGACAGCAAAAAACACATGTGCACACGTACGTAACACACAATCCCGAATTCTTACACCCAGAGAATACACCCTCGTACTCACCCGTATTTACCTTGGTACACACATATACGTACATACACGAGAAAGACACAATTCGCGCACGCCACACCAAACAAGTACACAGATATTACCAACGTGTAATAATTTATTTTTTCACTGGTATAGTCGGAGAATTGATAATGAATATATCTGTAGAGCCTATGTATTATATTCAAGAATGCACTCACTCTTACGGGTTCTCGCGAAACGGTAGGAACTACTTGTATAAAACTCGTTTTCGATGGAACGAGCCAGGGACACATCGCAAATTCTGACCGGAAACTCTGACCGTACACCGAGAGGCGACTATAGTCTGCCGTGGGATGCGACGAAGAAACGCGGCAACGACCAAGACGATCAGCGGAGATATTACGAGAGAATTGAAATTGAAATTGATACGGGGTAGGAGAAGAAAGAGAAGAGAGAAGAGGAGGAATGGCGGGGTATAAAAAAAAAGAAAAACGAAGCGAAAGAGATATGTCTTTCTCGAATGATCGGGAAGAGCTGGCGGTTCGATGGGAACGATCACACCACCGAATTTCTTCCTCGATTGAAATTGCCGATGGAACTCGCAGTTCCATACCGTTTGGAAAACTCGTCCTCGGTACGATTTTACATTTTATTTTTATAATAAATGCAGTAGAGCGTAGGAGAGAAAGAAAAGGGAGAAGAAAGGAAGATAGGGGAGAAGCGGCGTGTTCGTAGGGACGAAAACGGTGACGTTGCGAACCCCTTCGTTCCATTGTGCCATCGGGGGGCCGATCTTCCTCGCCATGGATGCGCGTGACGATCTCCTACGTGTCGGATCATTCGCCCGGAACCGAATCTTTCCCAGCCGTCGAGAGACAAGCCCCGAGACATCGGCAAAACTTTCCGACACCGGTCTCGAAGAGGAGGAGTTCGCGAAGTTTCCTAATTCCGTGCTCCTATCGGAGAGCCGATCCTGCCTCGCTCCAATTTCTCGCAGTTGGATATAGAATCTATTCTCTTCGAGCACGACGATCGGACGTCGATGAACTCTCCTCGAGAGTCATTCAAACCAGCGGAAGTTGCGAAGGAGAAGAAGCCGATTGGATGTCCTACGTTCACTTTCGATCGGCTGAAACTTGTCAACTGTTTTCGGTGCTGGGCAACCGTGCGAAGGATCAAGTACAAAACTCGGAAGAACGAAGAGAGGGAAGACGGAAGATGGAGAAGGAAGATCGGCAGAGGGGTCGGCAACGCGCCGGTTTACGTTCGAGAGATTAATTAGGTGATTACATTATTAAAGGCCGCGGTTATTGTCCTTGACGGCGAGGCGACGACCACGTTCGATCGCTCCGCTCGAAGATCAACTCTACGGTGAAATCAACCGATGGAATATCGGGTCGTGTCACTTTTACATCGAATCTTTCAGATTTTAATTTACCGTTGAAATTTCATAAAATTCAATGTCGTGCATGCAAACACGTGTAACACTTGCTCCATCTTGTTGATATTTTCTCACGTGTCGCGCATCTGTCAAAAGCTTCGTTACGAATTTTGCACGCATCTCGATTGGAAGTAATTTTCAGAACAGACGGAACACGTGCGATCTTTATTCCATCGGCAGACTCGAAACGTAGAGTAAGCTAAGTTTCACTTTTTCCCATTAATTTCACGCTGAATTCTCCTTCGTCTCGTGTTTTGCTTCCTAATCGAACGACGGTCGAGCTTCTCTGTCGAGTGATCGATTCGGTTCGACAGTAACGGCGGCGGAGGTGCCGCGAGCCGCGGGCCGGGCACTAGGTGCTAAAAGTATTAAAAAAAGTGTTTATCTTCGTCGTCGTGGGACAAACGTACGGAATACACGCGGCCGGAGACTGTCAACGCGCTCGTCCGTAATACGCGACGGAGAGAAACGAGAAATGCGAGAACGATATCCGCGTCGATCCGCTCGGTTCATCGGTTCCTCTCTCTCCTTAGACTAGTTTCTAATGATTAACCTTAGCGTGAATTTGTATCGTGTAAATGTGTAGTATAATTTAGGCGACGACAAAGTTAATCGTTCTTTCTTACGGATTTTTATATAGGCCATTTTGTATAATCGCTCTACAAAGCAGCTTCCGAGTACTGCCGAACGTGACACGACGTCGAACGGAGGAAAGAAAGAAAGAAAAACGAGCAAAACGTGTCACGGTCGTTCGCATGGATCGAGAGATCGACGAGCGGAAATGAATATCGTGAAAGATCGCGAGCATGGTTCCGACGAGCTTCTCCTCGCTTTCGTCGACAGAGCACATCTTTTTTCGGGACGATCGAACTTTCGCGCGCGATCGGACACTTGCGAATTTCACGATTCGTGACGTTCTTCCCGTACGATCGGCGGTATGGAAAAATTCATTGCTCATTGTCGCGGAAGAACGGTGATTTTTTTTAACGAGATTGAAATCGAGGATGAGATCGAAAGACGATGAAAATAAAAAGAAAGAAAAGAAACGAGCAAGTTGGCAGCACGTTCTCCGGGCGAGTGGGGTGTGTTAAACAAGTTTTTAACTGCGGAACTAATTAAGGGTAAATGGGGTCAGAAAGGCGCGCGATGGAGGAAGGAAGAAGCGAGGAGGAAGAACAGTACCCTTTAGTAATATCTAAACTTAATTGTAACTATTAACGATACGTACGACTGTGGTAGCTATGCTAGTACCTGCTATTGTTAAAGAGAAATCGATGAAGAGGGGAGGAGGGGAGGGGGGGGGGGAGAGATTGAGCGACGATAAAATAATGAAGAAGGAACACGAGAGGCGAAAACGAAACGAATTAATCGAGAGGAGTTTCAAACTATGCGGTTCAAGATACCGCTGGTTTGTCCGCGGATAGATCGGGAAATCGTGGAACGGAAAATGTTTTTCTTTCATCGAAAACAGATGGATACCCTTCGTCTCTCTCTGTCTCTATGGTATCTCGAGACGTCGGAATCGCTATCGTAATCGACGACCATCGCACCTCGGTTTATTTTTCTAATCTTTGTAATGTTTCGCAACAACTGATCCAAAAAAAGTCTCCCCCGCGCAGAACTGACATTTTTTACTAGAACGAAGGAAGCAACGAGTGAGGAAAAATTTCAGCAGAAACCGTCGGCGGTTTCTTTCACGTAATCGGTAAGCGATCGTTGACGTTTCGAGGGGCCTTCCGATCGAGACGAAGGGACGGCACGTGAAATTGTGTACGAGGGGTGGGAAAAAAAAAGGAGGGAAACAGCCATTGCGGTAAGTCGCGAATCAAATGGATCTCGGCTTGAGAACGAGAGGCTCAGCTCAGCGAAGAATCAAACACGATGTATACTCTAAAAAAAAAAAAAAGATAAATAAAATGAAGGGAATGATGACTTAAAGCGCAGACACGCATAGGGATGAAAACGAAGTGATGCAGAGATAGAAGGAAAGAGAGAGAAAAAACGGGAAACGTTGGATGGAAGCGATCTAATTAATATTGATAGAGCATACATTGAGATACACAACAAAAAAAAACATATAGTATTATACGTTTACAATACGATTGTAATGAACACTTTGTAAGCAAGAAAAAAAAATTATGCATAGTTTTCCATACCCTATAATGGATGTATTCGTTAAAATGGGAAGTTAAGATAAATCATGCATACACACACACACACACACAGCCATACACACGTACAAGGAAACACACGATTTACACGCCTACACATTCGAAGTAACTCGGATACACACTACAAAGTGATAAAACCAAAAAAAAAAACGGTAATCTGTCTCTTTAAAGTGTCATGTGTCTATAAACTATAGCGATTGATATTGTCTTCTTAACATAAATGGAAAAAAAATCAAGTAACCGTGGTAACGTATAATGTCATAGCGTTAACCGAACACTGCAATATTAGATATAATATATATCCGTACATTTATAGAGAGGGAAAGTGAGAAACGTCGATGCGCGCAGATTGAAAAACGGAAAGGGAAGGATAGAAAGCATGAGAGTGTAATACAATGAAATAGTTACAGACGACGCGGGGAGAAACGTGACGAGTTATTGAGAACGACGATACACCATTACCCTTGGATTTCGTTTAGTTTATCGTACTTGTCCCATACCGGGATAATTCGAAGAAAAAAAAACCCCAAAAAAAAGAAAGGAACGAAAGAGGCAAGCAAAACGGTACAAGCTCCGACAACCGAAAGCAACGGATTCGCGAATCTCGAATTTTCTCGGCTGACGAGAGCGCGACAGGGAAAAACCGCGAATACGATATCACCCGAAGTACATATACTCGAAAGACCGCGTATTACGTGGGAACAGCAAACTACACGTTCTGTGTATCGGAAAACACTCGAAGGACACACACCCCATAAATACACGACACTCGACACGCACACGCAATTTACACGTACGTAATGAGACACGATAGGGGGGAGAACACGACGAACACACTAAGGAAGACCCAAGAAAAAAAAAACAAGAAAAAACTATCGATTATTCTACCAAGTAATGAATTAACAAGAGGATGATAATTAGATTTGTAATTAATTACATATATATTTTTCAATACTTTAACTACTTGCTGAATGTAAACTATATACATATATATATATATTATATATATTATATATATATTATATATACACATACCGCATAGGGCTGTACCTCCGTTACAGCGTGGCGAAAGGGCAACCCCGCCGATTTCCCCCGGCGGGGGAGGATCGGGGCGCAAAGGATAAACAAGAAAATATGGGGAAGGAAGAACAAAAGAAACGGGAGCTCAATTGTCTTTCGGCGTCGCGATCGTCGTGACGCTGGGTCGGAAATCGACGGGTTTTTTCCCATTCGCATAGCGGAACGTCACGTTGACACCCCCCTTCCCCCGAAGTTCCCAACCCCTATGTCGATCCCCGAAGAGGGAGACGAAGATTTGTGGAAACCTTTTTGTACCCCATCCAAAGTCACCCACTTTCTCGGTGTCGAAATGAAAAAAAAAAACAACTACGTTAATCGTAATAAGTGCATCCTAAATGTAACTGTTAAATATACCCCTTCTCCAAAGCCCCACCCCAGGCCCCAGAATCTTAAGTCGTTTGTAGGAGGTTGTCGAAAGCAGATATCGTGCGCGAAACGAATGCAGTTGCGTGTTTTCTGTGTACGTTTGATCGAGTGTTCGGCAGGTTGAACGTTTGAAATATTGCTAAGTGCGACGAAAGTTCATGGGTGAATTCTGTATGCGCGGAGAAAAATGTATGCGAGAAGGTGTCCCGAGGGATGATCGCGCGCGTGTTCGCCTTCGTTTTGTTTCGTTGCGAGATGGCAGCGTGTACGTGTGTGCGAATCATGTTCATTCTTAAATGATGATTTTCACGCGCCTACTTTGCGAAATTGGCATTGCGTATAATTACGTGCGTGTACGTGCGAATATACTGTTAGAAAAGTGAGAGAGGAATGTTAGACCGAGAGAAAGAGGAAACGAAAGGGAGAAAGTGTGGCAAAGTGTGCAACCGAAGATGCGTGCGAGCGAGAAAAAGAAAAGAGCGAGACACTGTGCGCCTATATATGTATATCTGTATATAGGTACTTTCTCACCCGCTACCATCACTTTTCACCCTTTTTAGTTAACCGTTTGTTTCTTTTTATCGTTAATCGAGATGTATTTTCTGTTGGCTTTAGATTTTGTTCCTTTATTTTTGTACGAGATAAGCGGACCGCGGAATCACGCGTCCCTCCGCGTTCCGCCTGTGTTTTTACCTACGACGTATGTGTACACACATTAAGATTATTATTACTATTATTATTACTACTATTATTATTATCGATTATAGATCGCGACGATTTTTATCGTGCATGCCTCGCTCATTGCCGGGACCGCCGTTTGCCGCAGGCCCGGCAAAGAACGAACCAACGAAACTCTAGCGTTAAGAAAGAAAGAACCCTTTTCAATATTTTTTTTGATAGTTTGTTATTGTTGTTTTTGTATGATATTTGATTATACCAGCGTGTATTGCGCCTTCAAATAATATAATATATACTGCTATATTATATACATATACATATACATATATATATATATATATATTTTTGTTAATAATGCAGCAGGACGACAACTACATTATCCTGTTAATGGATTTGTTTCTCTTATGGCTCGCGTAATGCGTATTATATATAATAGAACACGTGAATATATGTATACATATATATATCAGATATATGTACATATGTATATGTGTATACACATGCGTATATATATACGTATATAAATATCCGATTATACATATATATATATGTGTATATATATAAACATATACTGCTACATTATATTTTGTTTAAAAGAAGAAAAAGAAAAACAAAACAAAACAAAACAGTGTCACGTTTCGGAAACTACGCGCAGTGCACGCGTGTGTGCCCGACGATGAAGCGTTTCTTGAAATTTTTCGAGCGACCGGGCCAAAAACCCGACTCGAAATAACGATATCGAAAACTCGCGTGTAATATACTTATAATATCATTTTGTAAATTATTTTTTGTATTTTTATATATCTTACATACATATATAAATATCGAAGCATACAAAAGTCGCGAAGCAGTGTCGTGCGCACGAAATTTAAGAAAGAAAATGAAGAGAAAGAAACCGGGAAAATAAGGAAAGACGTGAAAGCGAGGGAGAAGTGTGCGTGAGTAGGATGCGAGCGAGAAAGCTGTCGAATAAAGCAAAAAGATAGGAGAAAAATAAAAGAGAAAATTGCAAATAAGTGGAATCAACGGAAGACAGGAAGATCGAAGAGCAATGAGAGAGAGAGAGAGAGAGAAATGAGAGAATGAAAGGTGTGAAAAAGCAAAAAATTCTCGTGACGCATTTTTAACACTGACGATACTTAAATCAATCGCTGATAAAATAGTCCTTTCGTTGATCGAGAGCGGCGCAAAGATCCTATTCGACCACCATGAAACAACCGCATGTATATGCGCCTGTATGCACCATTCTTTAGAAGAAAAAAAAAACGTGTACACACGAAGACACACCGCAAAACGTAGGAACACGCAGCATATATACAAATTTAACCTACACACACAAAAACACCTAAACACACACGCAGACGAAAAAAAAAAGGTTGCGTTAAATTGTTCGCGACAGTCCCGATGTGAAAAAGCGATTTTTGTTCCCTATTATTTGTACCTTTGTATGTATTCTGCAGCTTGTCAGTGCTTTGTTTATTATTACTATTATTATTATTATTATTAATATTATTATTACAAATTTTAAATATTATCGACTTTGTTTTGTACCATTCTTTTCGTTTGTGATGCGTCGATGTAAGAAAATATCCGCGTAGACGTAACACGATTGCCTCCAAAGAGAACGCACTCGGTGTACCGAGCCGACTGTGACGTTGCTGACCTCGCAATCATTTAGTCGTAATCGGAAAAGTTATTTTTTAAATTAAGAGAACACACGATGGCGAGAATCCGTCTACTATTTCGGCGCGAACGAGTAAGCGAACTTTGATCGGAGAATCGCGTGAAATTAATTCCATCGGCAGAAGGGTGGAGGAGGGTCGAGGGTGGAAAATTCGCGATACAGGTCAATCGGGTTTCCATGCGAGAGTGAATTCGCAAGCTTCAAAGTTTAATGGTCGAGCTGGGAAGTCGTTTAAATTCCACTTAAATTCAACCTCCGCCCGAGTGCTACCATCGAAATACGACGGTGAATTTCTTATCCACGCTTTTTCCCGGGGAACTTCGCTTTTCCCGATCGTGGATTGAATCGATCCCGTGAAATGTCCATGGGATTACGGCACCGTTACGACAATAATCAACGGTGCACCGTTTCGTGGTAATTCGCCTCGATTCCTTGAGTCGGCACATGGCTTTATTTAGCTGGCTGCGGAGATCCGTCGAGAAGTTTCAAGAAAATTTCGTTTCGCGCGTGTGAAAGGGACAGCGAGAAACCGAGAGAAAGAAAGAAGAATGAGAAAGTATGGGAGAAACTAGAGAGAGAGCGTTATTTCACGAGCACGGTTGCGTTTGTGGATGCATGGGTAAAAGCGAGAGGATATTTTTTAATTTCGCGTGGAAGTTCATTCTTAATTTATCATGCAAGTACGGTGGACGAGGGTGGCGCCGATTAAGCCGCATCCTGGATCGAATCTGCAGCCGTTGCTCTCCTAATTAGTGTCATTTATTCGGATCAATCATGAAGCCTTGACTCTTGGCACTTTTTGTATCCAATGGCAGAGTCTAATTTCCTAAGAGTAACTCTTAAGGGTAAGCGAACGTTTAACGAGTGACGTGTTAGTATTATTATCATTACTATTATTAATTATTACTATTACTATTATAGAGTCACTCGACCCCCTCCCCAATGACAATTAGATAATTAAAAACGTTGAATGTTTATATGTAAGATCGGGGTATGGCCAGTCGTAAATTCGCACATGGTACGAGCGTCGAGATAAACGCTCGCCGTGGTAAATTTATGGGAAAACCCGTTCTCAGGGTAACTCCCATTAAAATTAGAACTCGAGACACAACTTTAGACTCTGCCTATTTATTAGTCGATAGACAAATTAGGCGTTTAAAGGTATACACTTAAGGAGAGAGTATCGCCCCTGAGTCAGGCTGAGAATCTCGAAAGGTAGGAAATTGTCTTTTAGTCAAAGTAACCAAAAAAAAAATATATGAAAATACGGAGAGATCGAACGAGGCCCATAGAGGAAATCCAGGATGCCGTCGGTGAGGTCAAGGGGAGGGCGCCTGGTATTAGTACACATTAGTTTCTTCGATAGGAGGCGCCCAATTAGTTGTTGGAATTTTGTAGTCTAGGCGATAATTCTCGATATAGTTAAATGTTGTCGAGTTCTCATTAGTTGTGCGAACGAAGGCGCGAATTATCGCGGGAAACCGGAATCGGCGTGAGTGTCTTTGCGCAACGTCGTCGCGAGGATGGATTTTATTACCGTTACAAACAAATTACCTCGCACGCTTGCAATTAAACGAGCGTATCCGAATGAGTTAGTTCTGGTATCGTGAGATTAACCGGCTGGTTTATTTGGCAATACGTTCTCGATTATCTTGTAGAAGCAATTACTTCTCGTCGTTAATTAATCGCTGCTAAATTAAATATCTGAAAATAGGGCCTGCCAGGAGTTCGCTGGAAAACCCCGGTGAACTGTTCCCTCGATTATTTAGCCAGCTGGTAAATCACGTAGTCTCACGTTATTGGTTAGCCTGTGCAAAAACTACTCTGCACGATAAATCTCTTTCAACGTGGCCACGCAAAAAAATAATGAAACTAGCGAGATGAGACGACCGATAAGGACATAATTCACGTCTCACGCGTCATTTGCTGGATGGTCCTTCCCGCCACGACACTCGATTCCGTTTAATAAACCAGGAAATCGTTATGCCGGCCCGTTAACGATCACAGTCGTCGAACGAAGTCTCCGTGGAAGTTTAGCAAGCGGAACAAATTATCGCGGTTCAATTGCAGGCCCGTTGCATCCGTTAAATCGGACGCTTCTGTGCGACAACATTAAGAGACGTTAATTACGCGAGACCGTGTTACGACGAGAGATTAACGCCGTTCGTTAAAACGGAAACGTACGAATCGAGTATCGTGGTGCGCTCCGATTGACAGAGAACTTTTTTAATACCCCTGCATCGACTTCCGGTTTCCTCCGAGCGCCGTCTCTGCGATCGATGTTTAAAGATTTCGAATTATTATCAACGAGCCCGTCAGCGTGGAGATTGTCGGCGAAAAAGAAAAAAGGAAATTCTCGCCCGAAGAGACAAAGCGAGCGCCTTCGTTCGGCGCGCAGCGATTGCGATCCCTCTCGAGCCGACGAATTCACGAGGGTTTCGTAAACGCGATTTTTCCTGAACCAACGAAATTAAAGAATGTTCGCGGTTCTCGCGACGAATTCCCTCGTGGCGTCGTCTCGAACGAGAACTCGACGAATTCCCTCGTTGCGCCGTCTCGAGCGAGAACTCGAGGAATTTTCGGCGTTCTCGTAAGACAAAGGGGTGATCGAACGATCGCCGGGCGGCGATCGAGATGAATTAGGGGTAGCAATGTGCGAGAGGGAGGAAGAAGAGGCACGTCTCTTTTCCACGATCGGTATCCACGACGTGTGAACGGTAGATGAAACCTTTATCTATATATTTGCCACGATATTCGATATGTGAATGAGTATATCTATTAAAATACTATTGATATATACATAGAGAGCGTGTGAGTGATTATACGAGAGAAAGATGAACAGAGAGAGAGAGAGAAAGAGAAAGAGGAAGAACGAAAGGGTGAGAGAGAGAAAGTATGGTAATATCATGAAATTATTATTCTTTGTTACTTCTTTATAATTAAAACAATAAAAAAGCTGCTGAATAAAAAGATGCAGAAGGTTGTTATTTAAGGATGACTCGGGCGTGGATTGTGCCGTTTCTTGTGCGTTTACGTTATCACGGCACTGTGTGCGACGACAGTGCCACGTGTGTGATGTTTATCGTTAAATAATACCGTTTTTTCCTCGAGTCACACAAACGTACGATTCTTTGCTGAATTATCGCGACCTCCCGTAAATCACGATCCTCAAATCGAGGAGTAACGTCTATCAGACACAGACAAACGTATTTCCCTAATTGAATATCTCGAGAATCTCAAATATACTTGGTCGGTAACACCTCGATTTGAGAATTAACACTTTTTCAAATCACAATTCCGTCGATCGATCATGCGAATTCAATTCTCACAAGATTCATGCATAAAATATCCCCATGAAAGATCATCGATGTTAATACAGATTCAGCGACAAACCGACAACTTTTACGATCGTACTTGCGAATAATAACGACGAGAATAAGTATCATCTCCAAAGAATCTCCCGACCGTCCGTTTCCGCTGCGGAATGGTGCGCAAAAGTCAGCCTTGGCGCTTCCGATCGAGTGTCGCGATTTTCCTCCGCTCGTCCGACACCGTAGAAGCTATTGCACGCGGTATCTTACGTTGGTCTTCGTTTCTTTTAGCATTGTCGCGTGTAAACTCTTTACGTAATGAACACGAGCGACCTTGAAATTGGAGAACGCCAGATGCGACTGTATATCGGCATGGCCGCGAGCCGACGACTCCTCGTCCATTGTCGTCTCTATGGTTTCGCGTCTTTGCCGCGTTACGTAAAGCCGATTTCTCATCGCAATTGGATTATTTTAACGGGCCGACAGATGCTTCGGATGCTTAGTCTTCGAATACGCAGTTTCGTACTCTTGCGGCTATTCAGACAATTATTTTACGACTCTTCTTCCATTTTCTACGGCAATTTGATCCGTGCATTATCCTGGCTTGGAGATGTAACTCTTTTTTGTAGATCTTATCGTGTTTTCTTGGAGATTTTTTAATTGCTTTGCTTCGTGGATAGATTGCACTAAAGCTGTTCGAATAATTTCAGAAGGAGGTTTGCGAGAAAATTTACAGAGTTCTTGTTTAACTGTACGATGGAAGAACGCAAGGAAGAGAGGAAACGGATAAGCTTGCAATGAGTTCGATCAATTCTTTAATGAAATATCAAAATTTGCGTTATCGAAGAGTTCGATTCACGTCAATTTCCTTTTGCGTGTCTAACCTGCCTCTTTCCAATGAAATTATCGTCGGTGCATCGTACACTCTGTGACTCGAATTTTTTAAATCGCGACGGGGCTTCAAATATCACATCGCGTGAGTGAATCGTGGAACATCGAGAAATGCACACGATGGCGTTTTTAAATTTCGTCGACTCGGCAAACTGGCGACCGCAAAAAAGTACAATGCACGTGCACCGGGAGTCCGTGCAAATTCAAACGGTTCGATAATCTCGATCTCAGTCCTTTTTTTTGCGCGCGCGTATCTCGACGCGCCTTGGATCGCGAATTTCCGCGAATAATCGCACGATGGCGGCGAGTATCGAGTCGGTGGGTTTGCAGAAACGGCACGATCCTCGTCGAATTACTCAATTAATTTTAAAATGGGACAAGGCACCCTTGTCGAATGGCGAAGCACGCGCCAGTAGAAAACGTAGATAAGGGAACACGACAAAGTAACGTAAGGGACAGAGAAAAACGAGCTAATCAAAAAGACACCAGTATTTCCTTAAGTGTTACTATTCGAGCTCGCGCGTACAAAAAACGCGGGAACGAAAGAGAACGAGGGAGCGAGAGTGAAGAAGAAGAAGGAAAAGTATTAAATAATAAATTAGCGGCCAAAGAGAAGCGCGTTTTTCATCGTGCCATTTTTCTGCGTAAACTCGCGCGCAAATGTATACATGGCGATTGATACCTTCTTATCGTTGACGAGAATCATAGAGAAGCACAAATTAAACGAAGATGCGCGAAGGAAGAATGCCGGTAGCGTGTACAGTGAAGTATATTTTTTACACAGAACGAGACAAAGGATGATGCGAGAAAGTGAGGGAACAAACGGGGATGATTGTCTGGTTGAGCTCAAAATGACTGCGTGCGAGAGAGAATGATAGGGAGAGACAGTGATACAGAGAGAGTGAGAGAGAGAAAGAAAGAGAAGAAGAGTGAAAGAGAAAGTTAAATGCGCAAGTATGACGACAAACGCGATATACGTGTGTATATTATCCAAGTCAAAAATCTATTTTACGCTCCGAAGATCCTTGTATCTACTACTATGTGAACGTCTATATTCGATTTTATATTCTAAAAAACAACGTTGATGTACACCTATTCATCGTAGGACACGTACTTTCAGATAGTCTAGAGAACGTGTGTGAACGACCTTACGTATACCTCCGACACTATACTATCGTATCGTGCAATGTCCGTCTGCCGATTCGAAAAGAAACTCCCATAAAAAAAAGAAGAAGTAGAAATTCGATCCAGAAGATTCCGGAATTCTCCGCGACTCTGCAAACCAACTTCTCGGAGATCTAATAACATCGTCGCCCTTCTCGCGATGTTTCGTAGAAAAACGATAGAATCCTGTGCGAAGCAGGAGGATAAATATCTCGCAAAAAAATGGCAGACATCGTTGCACGACTTTCTTCGATGTTGTTCTACCTGTGTCTTTTTATGTAATTGTGTACCTATTCTACGTCTAAATACCGATCCATCCACGAATCTATGCGAGAGACGTACTATCGGCGCTGTTGCGAAAATTGAGGCGGAAATCGTGCTGGAAAGAAATCGGCAAGGAACTCGAAACTGCGACTATGCAAGGCGTAAAATGATCTTACGTCCCAAGTCTCGATTTACATTCCATCGATCGTCTTCGGACGATGGATTAACGATGTCGAAAAACGTATACGAGCCTTTAGGGACGCGGGGTACGATATCTTTGCAAACTTCGCGCGATTTATGAGTTGTAAACTTCCAGTCGAGATTCTTGGAGCGTTTGGGATTTTGCATGTACTCAGAAACGGTGTGTTGGGAAATACAATTCAAACTTCCGATGGGGATGTCTGAAATTGCTTGAGAGACGAATGACAGGTCGGGAAATGTGACTGTTACTTGTATTTTTGTGTTTGATTAAATTGCAACTTCAGTTTCTTGATATTTAGCATTCTAAAGCTTACTGGACGTCAAAGTGTAGAATTGGCCATGATATGAAATGTCCTTCTTAAATGTGTCGGTAATCGTATCGGTACTATTTCGCGTTTAGAATTGCAATTAAAAATTCGAAACTTCCTTGCATCTTCTTGGAAAATGTGAGGAATTCAAGCTATACAGATAGTGTCACAAATGAATTATTTTTATCCGAAAAGTTATTAGAAAAATTCGAAATTTCCTTGCATGTTATTTCACGTTTAGAATTGCAATTAAAAATTCGAAACTTCCTTGCATTTTCTTTGAAAATGTGAGGAATTCAAGCTATACAGATAGTGTCACAAATGAATTATTTTTATGCGTAAAGTCATTAGAAAAATTCGAAATTTCCTTGCGTGTTATTCCAAGAACGCAATAGTATTACAAATGACTTATTTTATGTTCGAAGTCATTAGCAAAAATTCGAAATCTCCTTACACTTTGCTTCAAGAAGTGGACAAGACAAATAACTAAATCACGGTCTCCAATCAATCAGACAGACCAAAGCAATAACACGGTATCAAGAGCCGAGCAGTTTTTCGTCAGTCGTTATGCAACAGCTGCAGTTCCTGTCCAGATTGAATCGCTTTGTAACTCAGCTTTTTAGACGACACCCGTGGCACGTACTTGCTCCCATCTTCGATGCGAGAACCTCGACACAGATGACGGAATGCACGGATAAACTCAGGCAGATTCAGTGACGTTAACGCAAAGAAAGACGAAAAACGAAGGACAAGGGAATGCATACGAAGATTGTTAATCGTGGCTGACCATCGATTACTAGATTACTTTTTCACGGATTTTAATACTGGATGAAAACTCGTCGTTAGACCATTGTGTTTCTTTTTTACATAGTTCAACGTTACTATCACTTCCTTGGGTGTGCTGCTATTATATATAATTACAGGTGATAATTATATATAATGTACCTATAAGAATTAAACACGACAGCATATAAAATGAAACTAAAGATCAATAAATGTATAAACATACGTGTATATTATTGTACTAATGTGAAGTTATCGAGAACGTAGGTGTTTAGATGTAATTTTCTACGAAGATTTTTTGCGCAACTGCGAGATCCTTGTTAAAAGGGAGGGGAAAATGAAACGTGCGAGGAGGAAAAAAATTGTCTTGAGGTATATACTCTCTTTAAACGGCCCTCCGAGACGAGAGGGCGACGGTTGTCTTATTAATTAGCAGAAGATACGTGGGTGCTCGAGCGATAACTTCAGTCGAAGCTACGACAAATTTCTTCGCAAAGACGTACTTTTGTTCTAACATGAAGACACGCATTACGTTCGTCAGAATCGTCCATGTAACGTCGCTGTAAATAGTTTGTGTTTCTTTCATTCACAACTTTATTCGCGATCGTTGCATTTATCATCGAATCGAAGCACCCTCTTGTTGCATATTCAACGAGAGCAGAGAAATCGCACGTTCCACGAGATATTCCTTCGGGAGACATTTATCAACGATTATTTTGAATTGAACGTGCGAAAAATCGGCGTGAATTTTCTACGACGATAATCGTGTCGTATGAGAGAAAATATCGAATGGGAGATTCGAACGACCGGGTGCAAGAGCGCCAGTGCGAAGTTGCATCTATGCATAGAATGCATCCAGGGTATAAAGCGAGACAAACAGTTGGAATAACTGTCAGCCATAAATCCGAGAATGCTTTGACGGCCGAAGGGAAATGATCGTGTAATTACGGACAGACCGAAACGTCCGTGTATCACTCGGAGAAATATCGAGAGCGAGGTCGTCCAAGTATATGTCGATAGATGAAACTCGTGAGCGCGTTTAACTAGCTTTCTTTTGGCAAACCACAGCGAGACATCGCTCTTCGCAATTATCTCAGTTTTGCGTCTACGTTGAGTACCCTTAATTGCTATAATTTAATCAACAACGGGCAAAAGTCTCGGTGAACTGTACTATATTCAAAATGATATTACTCGAATCGCCCTGTATGGAAAATTGTTCTCTCTATTTTATACAAATTTCAAGATTATTTGCTTGGCAATAATTGTTAAAAAAAGGAAAAGATGTATTTCTATGTAATATTTGAAACAGAGATTCATCGACCGTCGTTGATGGAAATCTCTAGTTTTTAATGGCAGATATGATTTATCAAAAATTCTATTTCTCTATCAATGAAAAATGATAAATGTAAAAAGAAGAAAGCCCGAAAGTTATATATTCAGACGGGAAAATCCGAGCAATAGCGTCCCGTTTGCCGTAGGAAGAACGGGAAAAAAGCCGATGCGATGTAGAACGCGTGGATGGCACATTGGATTTACAGGAAAGAAGATAATTCGATTAGAAGTTAGTGACCATGACCAAGTTTACGGTATACGTTAAATTGTCGATCGCATTATCGAGCATCGGAAGCTCGTGCGCGTCTCGAAATCGCAAGGCAGAATGCTCGTGGCTTTGCTAATTCGATTTGTACGACTCAGCGAAACTGAAGCGCGTTAAACGAATCGTAATCAAGAGAAGTTGATTTAAGGCACTTATTTTCTATTATCTACTGTCCGAATTTTCATTGGTTTCGCTCAGTCACGAAATAATAGAATGCGAAGACGAACCGGAAAGAGAAACTCGTCGTAAATTCACTCCGAGATGGAATTGTCAATCACGAGGACTGCGAGGATGATGGAATTCCGCTCGATCCCATTTCGATCATCCGGTGCGTATCTTAGGCTCGTCCTTCGAGCAGGATCGAGCCTTCTGCAGGATACGTAAGCGTGTATTTCGCAAGCGAGCCTCGCAGTCGACATTTCACGCTACGCTTGATCAACATTCACCTTGTTACTGTATCCGATCGCAAAACGAGAGAAAAAGGAGATGAGAGACATAAAGAGAGAAAGAGAGAGAAATAGAAACGCAGAAAGAATAAAAATAAGCCGCGAACGATTGAGTTCAGTCGTCCGAGGTGCCTTTTCTCGGCAGACTTGTGTACTGTGACGCGAGAAGGCCCCCAAAGAAGTATGGCGAGGTCGGACTTTGACTCCGAACACCATGTCCGTTGGAAAGACGGTGGAATCGTGTACTTGACGACAGAAAAAAAGAAAGAAATAACGTTCGTTCAAGTCGTTCAAGAAACGACGAAGATTCGGCCGTCTTTTTTATCGAATTGCAATTGTATAGGGAAGTTTTCAGTAATTTTCAAAGGGTGCAAAGATTACGGGGAAAAATAACAGGAAACGTCTTGACGCAGAAGCGAGCTACGGTGCCGCTGTCGAAGACAATAAAGATCTACCTCGCTCCGTTACCTCGGGCGACAAATTCCTTTTCACCGGTTAAATCACCGTTCGATCATGCATTTTTGCACCGTGACATCTGTCTTAACCGCGTGGATTCCGTAGAAAACGAGCACCGTCGAGTAACGAAAGACCTATTTCTATAACAGCTAATCGTAACCGCTAAGGAAACTGTTGTTGATTCGATGTCAATGTCGTACCTACCTAAATCTACAATATGATCTCTCTTTACGATTAATGAGTGTGACGTAATAATGTTCGATAGTCAGTGTTATTAGCGTATAATGCTATCTCGATTAATAGTGCAGTGCGCCCTCGAGTGTTCGTCTGCGTCGATTTGCTAAAGTAGCTGTCAGTCATGACTAATTGTCAGATACAAGAACTCCAATTTATCTGTCTTCATGGAAGAGAGGATTCTCCAAATGTACAAAAATCCGATAGGTACGAATTACTACGGAAGAAATTCTTTATTTCTCCGTCATTAATTGCCCCAAAATTAGCCATCTCGACGGCGCTTATTATCGTTGGAGCATCTCGGTGGACCCTCGTCGAGATCGAACACGAAAACGCGCGGTGTCCCTAATCAATTAATTAGGCAACGACGCATGGCGTGTCACTCGAGGGCGCCTAATTAATCGAGCAGTCTCGAACAGCGCAGCTACACCTCGTACATGATCTTAGGGGTTAAATTATACTATTTACAGCATAGGTAAAAGTTAAGTCCAAAAAAGCTATTTTCTCGCTCTGTACCACACATCCGCCTCGGCAAGAGAGGAATTGTCATCCCGCGAAAAAAAAAAGGAAAAAAAAATACTTATCCGTCTCCCGAATCCGTCGAGGATCGATAAGGTCGTGGCGCTTTTGGGAGGAATTCGCGATAGATAATCGATCGAACGTGGAATCCCCGAAGCGAGGAACCGTCGGCTGATTTCCACCGAGAATCACCAACGGAGCGATCGAGGGACGGTGACGTAATCGCATTTCACATGCGAGCAATGTTGCCCGGACTTTTTGAAGAATGCTCCTCTGCAAACGCGCACCGGGAATCGGGAGAATTTAAATTGAACGTTCCAACGGAAGCATCGAAATCGCGTCTGCCGTGGTTTTTCTCTTGTTTCCTGTCGCCCGTACGTCACCGTCCGCACTCTGGACACGATTTTACAGACCGGCACGTAACCAAATGCACGAAATTTTTCTTTTCAGTTTTACCAACGCTACGGAGATTCTCGTTCGATCGCGGCCCATGCAGGTGAAGATTTTTCTTTTTTCCCTTTCTTTGTTTGTCGTTGCTTTTTGTACGTTTCTCTTTCGATTCTTCCCATTGCGAAGTACAAAGCGTAACGGAAGGGTCGTGGCGGATGAAGCGGGACGGCAAGTGAGCCGGAAATTGCTGGGACGCGAGGAGAGGAACGTTAGAACGCGATTATACGATTAGAAAGCCGTCTCTGTGTGTATACATACAACGAGGCTAGTTAAAAATTCGATCGATATGCCGTCTCTGACCTAACTCCCCGTGTACTGAATAATTAACGACGTTACAGATACCGGGGCCTCGGTTAATTAAGGGAATCTAAACCAGGGAAGTGTAATATCGTTCTGAGAAATACGACGGTAGCCTGACGAGAAATTACGCGCTCTTTGTTACATTTTTAAAGCTAGAAGTACCAGGGATTAATCTGGTCTTTGAAGAGTAGGAACGAAGAATATCTATCGATTTGGTCATTTATATTTTGCAAGACAGACGTGAGAAATGAAAGAAGTTTGTTCTTTGTAAATTTTTACAATTTGTTTTTTATTCGGGAACCAGTTATTTTTACTTTCGCGGGAAATTTATTTAGTTGGATTAAAAACAAGCGAGTTTACAATATCGCGATGAATCGTCAACGAGAATCTCCGCCACGATACCTTCAAAAACCTCATTACACCGTTAGGAACGGTACCATTTTAATTTAGCAATAATTCACACCCAAAATCGTCCCAAGGTAAACGATCGTAATGTTTATGGTACTTATAAAATTCTACTACCAACGCTATACTTCTCGTATAATCTCTTTTACTCTCACCTCTGTGTATTTAAACTCTAATCTACTCGGGGACGAAACGAGAATGAGTGAAAAGAGAACACTAGAAACGAGTTTGAGATAATATAAACGGTGACAAGCCGAGTATTTGCCGGACGAAACTTTCATCGCCGAAATGTTTCGTGGGCGCGGTTTTGCGCAATTGTTTTGCGAAACTTTGCGTGCAAATGTCGCACCGAACATCCGCATATCAAGTCTCAGGAAGGTAACGATTCGCAGGGCAGTGGAGATAGGCGCGTGATAACGAGCGACGGACGTATTAAGGAAAGGGATAATTGGCCTAATCTGTATCTCATCAGTGTGCTATGTACCTAATATTTATCTTCAGTCATCGTGAAACGTTTTAACTGGCGTGTATTTTCAACGAAAAACAAACATGTCTGTATACCATATAAATGCCAACCATCGCTTATCAATGATTGCAAGACTCCGAATCGAAAGGTGCGAATTCGAAAATTGGAATTGTTTGATTAGACACTTTAACTGCCACGTTAAAACTGAGAGATTTTTTCGTTAAATTGATTTAACGAACAGAGACGTTATCAAATTGAATAGTGTGGAAATTACACGAGTTGCTGGATAATTCTGAAGTCGCTTTAATCCCGATTGTTAAGTATTAATATTTTCATCTAAAATACTGTCTCCTTTGATCAGATATTTCTTCACGTTAGAACAAAATGCCGATCATCTACGACAGATGTGGCAGTTAGTGTGCCAAATTCAATTAACACTAGAACTACCGGCGTTAAATCTATCATATTTCAAAATATTAAATAAGTACTTTGAAAAAGGAGGAATCAAGAGGCGGAAAATATTCTCGATTCGGTTATTTATGTTTTTTAAGATGGACATAGAATATTTATTCTAAGACTCTTCTATAAACTTGGAGAATTTTTGGAAAGAATTGTGTACCAGTCATTTTGACTGGTTTGGTTGTTCTAGTGTTAACGAGGAAGGAAACCAACCATTTGTCGATCTTTGCTTCGGCAATCGGCACTTTGATATATCATACTGAAATGTAATAATGAATTTAAGTTAATAAGTTTAAAAAATCGCTACATGCCCAATGCAAATACCGAAGAAATCTCACACTTGAGTCGTCGAGTGGTTGAAAAACTGATAGACTCGCTCCAATCGTAACGATTTCCAAACGAATGCCAAGGGAAAAATTGATAGTTAAAAAGACAATGTAAGTTGGCACATGTTAAAAATTGAAGACACGTAAATACCTTGAAGAAAGCTAAGGGTGTGATTTGGAGTCTTGCGAAACTCGATGTTACAAGACACGCGATGTACGACGAGTGTTTACCGCATCCGAAACGCGTGCAGCTCCGTTTGACGGGAATAACAGCGTGCTGTGCGTAATTACGAAACACGTGAAACACTTGGTGCACATCGTGTTTACGCGCGCAATTCACCAGCTATACATGTGTCCGTGGTATGACGATACTTTGCTATGTAAAACACCCTCCCTCGTAAAACATTCTAGGAAGAGAAAACTTGAAGAAGTGACGATGCGTAAAGTGCGATGTATTTATCGCCGTTATTATTGTTATTAATGCAAATTTGATTGTCGGTATTTATACTATGTGTATAATGGTTTAATTGTTACGGTATGTCCTTGAGATTTTTCGTAGCCGATTAATGAGCACACTTTGAATTGTAAAGACGTAGCGCGAAAATTCGCGTCAAATCGGTTCACTTTGTATTTCTACATTTAATATATATATATATATATATTGCATATATGTATTTTTTAGTGAAGAGAGAAATGGAAGTTTTCCATCCCGCTGAAAAAATGAATATATATAACAAAGGAATGATAAATATGAGAAGGTATATATATATGCATACATATGTATATAGTATATACATATATATGTGTATACGTATATATGTGTATATATATTTATACAGGCGTGTGTGTATATATATACACATATATCGATAAATTTTGACGATGAAAAATAAAAAAAAGTACGACATATATCTGTATACATGTGTATAATAGTCTATAATTTTTCATATTGTTGTACGAATTTTTAAGTTTATATTAAAATGTTTTGTGCATTCATAAAAAAAAGGGGAATAACAATATTCACAATGCATTCTTCTGTGTCTATCTCTACAGCTCCAATTTCTTAAATCCTGTGTCCACACACGTGAAATGAGCCGGACTGCAATTACAAATTACAATTATCGCCGGCTACATCCCTATCGTTTCCGCAAAATTAAATGTCCCTCGACGTTCGTGTACATCTCTACGTAAAAAAAGACGACAGCAGAAAAATTATGCATTCCGCATGGAATTCGTATTCTCTCATTGAACAGGATATGTTGCGAAAACTCGACGGAATACATTGTTCACGATAAGATCGCTTACCAATTACGCAATCGCATTCCAAAATGTTAACGATCTTATTTCCGGTTAACGTTACGAGTACCCCGTTTAACGGATGGGTAGATACAATATACTATATAATTTACAGTAATTCATCAATAGTTTATTAGAATATTCTCAATTGTCGGATTCACAGTAACCTTCTTGAGGAACAGTATTATAAACGAATCGTCACCGAGTCTTTGGATCTCTAGAATTAACGATAACGTTTACGCAGTTACAGTGGCTCACGAAAGTATCAGAACACTCGCTAATAAAACATTAAATAATACAAATAAACATGTTAGACTTAAGTTCTGAAAGCAATGTTGCAACTACTATGAGGCACAACTACCGGCCTCGAAAGATCCGATGACGCGCGGTAAATCAGTGTGTAAATCGTCGCTCGCACCTCCTATTTCCACCATATCGTTCCTGGAAACCTGAAGCTCGGACAATAACAACCGAAAACAAAACACTTCTTTCATCGTATATCGACATAACGAATGTGCGGCCTTTTCGACCAGTAGCTCGTTAGAATCGAAAATGAAGTGCGAACGGGTGATGCCTCTATCCGTCTGGTGAATCAGACCGAAACTCTTGCCACGCGCCATCAGGTCATTTGCGCCCGGTATCAAGATTATGTATACGAAGTTTGAAGAGAATCGAATAATATTTAAAGAAGTTATAATACATACGTTACAAAGTTGTATTGAAACAGGGTCACAAAAGTATTCGAGCGCTAGAGATCGAGCGACCAAACAATGTTTTTTTTTAGAGAAACTATAAACATTTGTAGATTCAGTTGATATAGTTATGTCGTGTAGTGAGTTTCGTGCTTCGTTGTAAGTAACGTTAGTTTATGTAGTTACAATGAATTGCCAACTTAGTGGGGAGATGTGTATCTATAATACATTATATTATTAAAAAATCAAAAATCGAAGGAACAATAACGAACAAGCGCCGTACAGGTCGTCCAAAGAAACTACATAGTATAAAAAAGCTAGTGCACATCGTGCAACATCGTCTGAAAGCCGTAACTGAAGTTAAGGGAGGTCCAACTAAATATGAAATGAAATAAAGTGCATACAATTAGTAGGGTTCGAATACTTTTGTGACCCTGTTTCGATACAACTTTGCAACGAATGTATTATAACTTCTATAAATATTGTTCAATTGTCTTCAAATTTAATACACATAATCTCGATAGTTGTGCCTTATAGTAATTGGAACATTGCTTTCAGAAGTTAAGTCTAACATACTTAATTTTAATATTTAACGTTTTAATAGCAAGCGTTCGAATACTTTCGTCAGCCACTGTATTTCCATGTAGTTTTAATATCTTTGCCCTTTTGCGTTGCTTTATCATCGCATTGAAACATTCA
This sequence comes from Cerceris ruficornis, assembly GCA_963989415.1. NCBI lineage: Eukaryota > Metazoa > Arthropoda > Insecta > Hymenoptera > Crabronidae > Cerceris > Cerceris ruficornis. Next base: position 11,298,136 of record OZ022523.1, read on the forward strand.
AAGAAATGTGTCAACCGTAATTCATGACGGAAAGGAAGACGGCAGAATTTGAACGCAATATCAGAACGAGAAAAAACAAAAGAAAAGATAAATAGATCTCGTGCACCGTACATACAATGTAGGAAAATATGAAATTCAAGCGAAACACCTACGAACACCGTGAACAGCGAATGTGGTGTTCGTTCAGGTTCGTCGAGATGGTAACTTTTAAGTGATTCACCCTGTAATTTCCTCCGTATACGAAGCGCAAGTACGGTCTTTAATAATCGATGATTTACACTTAGTTATCCTTCCTTTATTATTACTATTATATGCAAAACGCTACAGCTTATACATTGCATATACAAGTATGCGTTTGATAATAAAACCTAAAAGTAACGAATTTCTTTCCAATGTCTAAAAATAATTCTTAATAAATCATGGTGTATTCGCAGTGCGATGGAAAATTGATGGAACCATCGTATATTCGTTTCTCCGCCAAATATCCCATATCGTGAATATCCCGTCACTGATATGGCGATCTTGTTGCACTTAATTCCGTGGCACCTCGGGGAATCCCCATGGTCACGTGTATTCCCCATGGGAATACAGTTAAGTCCGCATGAGTTAGAGAAATGATAAAAGGTTTGGTTTTTCATTAAAAAATACGCACGTGATTTAACAAGGGGAGGAAAAAAAAGGATCTTGCGACACTGTTCATCCATTATATAATACAACTGGGACACTGATGGATGTTGCCGTAATTACAGAATTCTCTTCGAGTCATCTTCCCGTTGTCCCTCAGGGAGCACTGATGTCACCGTGAGCGCACGAGTAAAGTCAAAAGGTATCGTTTAAAAACCGTAACAACTTTCTCAAAACATCAAACGAAGAAATATATAGACTCTTTCTTTTTTTTTTTCTTTGTCCCCCAGCGATCCCGCTATTCTTACGATAATACGTTATATACAGAATACCCCAGTGGTCGTGACACTGTTAACTGGATGAAACAACAGATAAACAAACAATCCACGTCGATGAGTGAACCATAGACGGGTGGAAGTACTAAAGTATAACGTAAAAAAGTAAACGAACCGCGTCGTTGTTTAAAGAAAGAAAAAAAGCACATGGACGAAAAGACCGCGGTTAAGCGGAAACGTTATTCCTTTGTCCGATCCAGTTCCTCTTGGAACCACTTCGACGAACGTTGGCATCATTTCATAATGGAAGGTCCGTTGAACTTCTCGAGGCAGATCAAAAGCGTATTTGAAAGGAAAGGTCTAATGCTGATCGGTTGCCTCGTGGAACTTGAAGTAATGAATCTTCATGGCTCTGTTATTCGGATACTTGATCTTGCATAGAGGGCATGTCGCATGGACGGCCCCTTCTACCACGTACGTAGTCAAATCAGTTTCTCTATGGAAGTTCTTGTTAATCTCCGCATCGTAAATGGTATTGTGCACAGTTAACATGTGCTTTGTCATTGCCAGTCTGTTGAACACGTGCCGATCGCACAAATTACAGCTAAAGATCATACTGGTATGAGACACCTCGTGCTTCTTCAGCGATATCGCGGTAGGAAATATCATCTTGCAACCCTCCACGTGGCAGGCATGCTTCGGCGGGCAGAACTTGTGCTTCATTGTGAAATGTTGACGCAAATTCGACACACCCGGGAATTCTTTGTAGCAAATGTTGCAAGATACCTTACCGTCATTACCTAGCAGCGGTACACACTCGTTGCTCGGGGGCTTAACGATGTTCCGGGTCGTGCGATTTTTATGGGCGAACTGTTTGTGTTTGTAAAGTACACTCATGTTTGGGAAGAGTTTCTTGCAAAGGTGACATGTTACCGGCTTCTTGCCGGAGACGGGAATAGCCTCGGAGAAATTCATTTCTTGAGATTGATCCTCGACCTCGACCTTCACCTTCTTCACGGCGTGTTCCTCATTGGATAATCTTCGTGTATTGTTGTGTATTTGTTGCGATCGTTGATTGAACGGGTCATTGTGGAAGGTGAACTTATGGCGCTGTAAGGACTGATTACTGCTGAAGACCTTGCGGCAAACTGTACACAAGTATTGACTGGCCACAGGCTTCTTATTGACGGATTGGAACTTCATGGATGCGACTGTAGTAGCCTTGTGTAGTTTTTTGTGTCTCCAGAGAACTTTCTTAGAGCTGTAGTGCTTGCCACAAACCTCGCAAGGGAAGTTTGTCTTCTTTATATCACTTAAGATAGGATGAGCCTTGTGCCACTGCATATGGTTATTCAGAGTTTCGTGGTCCGGGAAAACATTTGTACAAAGCTCGCACTGAAGCTCATCGCCGGAGAAGCTTTTCTCGGGTTTATTACGTGCACAATGTACTTCCCACAAGTGCTTCCTGAGATCTGCCACGTCGTTGAATTTGTCGTAGCACACTTGACACTGGAAATTGTTCTCTGGCTTGGTCGGTGGTGGATTGGGGAAGGATTTTCGCGCTCTGGCAGGTCGACCCAAGTTCCCATCATATGACTGTTCCTGTTTGGTCGGGGATACGTTGTTTGTGCTTTGCCGATCGTTGTTCATTAAGAATTGCATACTCAAACGAGAATTTGCACGATTATGCCAACCTCTGTGAATCTTTAGAGATGCTTCTTCGAGGAACACCTTTCCGCATATATCGCACTTCTGACCACCCTGTGATTTCTCACCGTGAGCGGTTTCAAAGTGAAGATTTAAGTTCGCTTGGAATACGAAGCTCTTGGGACACTGAGGACACTGATGCATAGTTTTCGTGGACTTGTGCTCAATCTGTAAATGACGGTCGCACATGTCCTTGGACTTAAACGTTCGTGAACATTGAGGACAATTGATATTAGCTTTCTCGTTCTTGTGGACGTTTCTGATGTGTCTTCTGAGATTGGCGTAATTAGAGAATGCCTTGGTGCAAGCGTGACACTCGTTTTTACGCGTTTCAGGATCGGAAATAGCACTTGCGTTCATAGAGGTCGCACCTTGTGAATCTTCGTCGACGGTTCCATACTCAACGCACGATATGTTTGCGTTACGTTCGTTTGGGTCTTCGATACCATGATCTTTCATGTGAATTTCCAGAGCACCGGCGCTGCTGAACATACTACGGCAAATAACGCAAGAATATATCTTCACCTTCAGATGAAGGTTCCGGTGTTCCGTCAGTTCTGCTCTAGTGGTGAACTCTAAATTACAAAGGGCGCAACTGTAGTGGTTGCTGTCGCTTATCTTCCTAGCGTTCACCTCTGCCTCGAAGGTATCCCAATCCTTGATGGAGTTTGAGGGATTTTGTTGAGAGGTTATAATCTCTTTCTTTTTCTCGCGGATTTGTCGTTCGTTGTGCACGTTACGGTGACTTTCGTGATGGGTCAGATAGTCGCTGGGTGATCTGAACTTAATTCCGCACTTCGAACACGTGAATTCTTTCTTCTTGTGATCAACAGTCATGTGAGTATGAAATCTTTTGAATATAAGAAACGTCATTCCGCAATGTATACATTTATAAGACGTTCTAACGTCTGGCATTAATCGTAGACATGATTCTCTGTGCTTAAACAAGTTAGGCCTATATCTGTATATCATTCCACATAAATCGCAAACATGATTGTGCGCGGGATCGCCGTTTTTATAAGGACCTGGAATTTCTATATCTCCAGTGGATGGTCTTTGTATCACATCATTTTTAGGCTTTGGCAGCGGTCCCATTGGCTTCAATTTGGGTGGAGATCTCATCGGTGACGTAAGTTCTTCGTACTGCTTTTCCGAATGCTTGGATAGGTGACTAAGTAATTCTTTTCTGTTTTGCATGGAGCGTAAACACATATTACAGGTAAAATATTTCTCTTCTCCCTCTTTTGGTACAACTAATGCAATTTTCATAGCGCATTCAAACGAAGCACCACAGTGCAACTTATACATTGATCTGTCAGGAAATTCTGTTAAACAAGCGATACAAGTATACGATCTCAAATCTGGCATATGTTGACGAATGTGAGAAAGCGTACTTCTCCGATCGGTAAAAGTCTGTTGGCAAGAATAGCAAGAGAATGTTTTTAATTGACTAATAATATTTTGTTGCACTTGGGTCAAAGATGCATCTTTTTCCATGCTCATTAATTCATCCTCCACGTCTTCCACTAACTCCTCGACATCTTGAGACTGTGACGTATTGCCACTATTCTCTTCTTTTTGGCTATGGAATCTTTCCATATGTTTTGCATATGAATATCTAGAATGCAAGTTAATCTGACAGTGTGTGCACTTTTGCTTGAATATGCGTGTTCCTCTAAAATGAGTATGAGGACCACGCTTGACCTTTTTCTTGTTTACTGTGGCTACTGTGTTAGATTTTTGTGTCGAATCAGCTTCCATCACTGTATCTTCTTTTGATGCTGAATTATTCAGCAACTCACTACCAGTAACTGATTCTATCTCTATAGTACAGTCTGTATCATAGTCGTCAGGTGGCTCAGACTTCACAGGTACAGTGGTACCTTTACTGAGTTCTAATTTAATTATCTCCGCATCCTTATCTTTATGTACATTGACATCGTCATCAATTAATTCCTCAACATGATCATTTTGTATTACATTGTTCGTAACCGTTGCAAGGTTAACTGCATCCTGAAAGTAAAATGTTTGGATGATACAAGGAAGGATTTCAAGTAATAAAACAAGTTTTGTGATACGTACCGAAATTGAATCATCATTAGATTCTGAAATAACCTCAATATTATCCTCATAGAAATCTAAATCAACAGGCTCATCCTTAATGGTGACAACCTACATCAATGAAAAGTAACGTGTAGTAGTTAAGACATAACATCCTAGAAAACATTGGAATATTCAAATTTACCATTGGACTCGCTTGTAAATGTGTTTCCAACCACTGGTTTAATTTGTCTTGAGAACGAAGACATAGTTCTTTATAATTATGCCACTGATTCACGCTTTTAACACATTCCGCACATATCAATGTTGGTAACCTATCAGTGGCTGAAATCTATAATAGGGTAGGTGTAAAATAAAATAATGTATGTATTTCAGAAATATTATTTATTTAACAAAGATGCAACTCTTTGACGAGGATCAACAAGTGTTTAATTTCAGCATCGGTAAGCCATGGAAATAATAATGTTTAGCATTAATAAACTAGAAATTACATCATTGCATCTAACATCATCCTTTAATTCCGGTTAGTCATAATCGTTCGAATGTCGTTCAACGTAGACATAACCTCAAAGCGTTTTCTTCATGCTTTCAAGAAATTATGCGTTTAACGAGACAGAATAAGAAATCATTATCAAACATATAAATATCGATCGCCAGTATGTATCATACATACCTGAATTGACAAACAGGCTTGTATCTTAGTTGCTAGCGATACCGGAGGATCTTGTACTCCGAATACCGACGATTTAGGTTCATCGGTAGAAAGGCAAAGTCTACACACATTATCCATGTTTTGCAGTTCAACCACCTCGTCCATTTCGAATGTTCACTATTCAAATCCTTTTCTACGCGATACCACCACACTCTGCCTGCCGCCCAACGCGCTTTTTAGGGGCAGGTTAGAGACGCAGCGTTTTGTTTGTACGTCGACATTTGAAACTGAAATCGAGCGGTTCGTTTCGACGCGTTCCCCAAACTCCGATGGTACGGAACGTGGTAGTGCACGCGCGCAAAGAATGGCCACGCTATGTTCGTTCGGCAGGTATTTATTGTTAATTATAAATTAACATTGAAGTTTAAATATGATATTTTAATAATTGACATGTAAAATATTTTTTGTTGATGGGTAGAAAAAACACCTTTTCTTTTGCGATCATGAAGAAAGAATCGTTTGTTCCACCGTGACGCCGTGAGGAAAGGAGAGCGGGATACCAGTGATGGTAATATATCAACTTGTTTTTTAATTGTTTGAATATCATTTTATTTTATATACGCATCCGAATATACATTTGACACATAATTACTTCTCATTTGTACATGCTGGTAAGATAGGCTGCACATATACAGTAGATGGTAACGTATATAACATACTTTTTCATTCTTTGGTATTAACATTTAATCGTTAGCAATCGTGATCCCATTGACAAAACCGTCATATATGTAAAAAAAGACTTGAATTATAATTGGTGCCCTAATTTTGTGGTACTAACAATATGTTATACGATCGATTTCAAAGTAAAAGAAATGCATGGAACGACGATATAAAATTTATTCGCAAATACTTTAATTCGATCAAATAATTTGCTGAAATAAACATATATACATATACGATGTTCTAATTACTAATAGTTTCACACGCTTTTCATTTTTTTCGAATATCGTGACATAAGTTGCTTAATCAATTATTGTACCTAACCTAGAGAAAAAAGCTAACCAAAAACCATCGAGGTTCCTCTCTTGCTAATTCGTTATACATGATAGCTATGAAATATTTGTGGGAAGCTCATCTACATGATAGCTTTTCTAAAGCTACCGATCTACTTGGTACACATTGAGCTTCCTTTCGAAATATTCGTGATTCCTGATACCGAATTAAAGTATATTTCAGCAGCTGAACGATCGTATACAATGCGAGTTAGAACCATGGAGGTATTTTCTACTAAAACTATTTCGTGAGGTTCTACCAAAAGTCTATTCACATTAATGTACAGTAATTAATCACTGACATCTCCATATATATTTATATTTCCAACAAAAAAATCACGATCGATTCTATACAAAAAGAAACATTTCCTCTTCAATAGTCTTGAAAAATATCGGCATTAACATTTCTTTATTTGCGTAATTGTCATTTGTGCTTCGAAGATCAGTAACGTATTGTGCTTTCATCGCGATAAATAATATTCTTTGTATCATCTATAACGTGAATATTACATCTCAAACATACATTAATTTTGCTATTTAACTTTATTTCATTCCTTATAATGGGACTTCTCCGCTGTTCGAGTATCATGGTAATCAAATACAAAATTCTCAGCAACGACCAGCGTGTGAAAATTTATATCGTCTGCAATACTTTCGATAACTACGTGATGATTGAAATCAATCCCTGTGCATACGACATTCGAACGAATTTAACATTGTCCCGCCATGGTAACGGCCAACGAGTTCCGGTTCGCGTTCCCACATTCTCGGCTAGTGAAAGATGCGCAGTCGACTACTGCGCAATTCAGGTTGTCAGACAATTGGAACTGAAACAGGAATTCCGTTGCGATTGTTGACGCACGTAGTCCTGCACGTTAAATTTCGTATTGTCCGGATCGTCGCTTTTCCTGGCCTTCAATTCCCTGAAAAAAGCAGAAAGTGGCGTTAAATTCGGTCTCTCTATGAAAAACCGAAGCTGCCCGATGCTCCGTCTACGATAGATCAATCGATACAGTGTCACGGTAATGATTTAATTATATTATTTCGATATAATATATATCCCCTTCGGATGTCTCGATGGAGGACACTGTCGATTGCGTTAATGGCGTCGTTTTGAGAAACACCTGGCAACGGCCAAAAAGGCCAATTCCACATTCAGGCCGGTTTTAGCGGACGTTTCCATGAAAGGGACTTTGTACTCTTGCGCTAATCGTTCACCGTCATCCCGCTTTACCTCTCGTTCGGTACCGCAGTCGGACTTGTTGCCTAAAAATAGTTGTCGTTTTAACCTCTTAAATGACGCGTCGCAGCTCTTCGTAATATTTCGCGTTACGATGCCAATACATAACACATTAGCCACTTGTTCGAACGTTTCGTTTAGTCATCTGGTAGCAATATACAAAATCTTGTTTAAAATATCGCTTTATTGACCGAACTCTGTTGTTAAAGCTAACTTCTACCACTCGGATTTAACCTTAACAGAAGAGAATAGAAACATCAATGGCTTTTTGGTAATTGTCACATACCCTTGCATTTTATCAATTTTAATTGAACATCATCCTTTGCACTTATCAACTTTAACAGTTATGATCTTTTTGTCTAGAATCTATATATTTTTAAGTGCAAGCAAAATACATTAGGAATGCTTAGAAGTTTCATTGAGAATCCTCTCTTTGCTCTTTTCAACTTTAACTGTTATAGTCATTTCAGCTATGTCCTATCCAATTATAACTGGGAAGAAGATAAATTAGGAATGATTAGAAGCTTTAGTTAAACATTGCCCTTTGCACTTATCAACTTTAACTGTTGTAATCATTTTGCCTATGTCCTACCCAGTTATAAGTGGGAGCAAGATAGATCAGGAATGAGTAGAAGTTTTAATTGAAAATCATCCTTTGCACTTATCAACTTTAACTGTTATGGTCATTTCGCTTAGGATGTACACGGCTTTAAATTGTAGCAAGATAGGATAGGAATGATCTTGAAATACATGATATCAAGCAAGATCTCTAAGGTTATTCCACGATTAAAATGTATCTGCTACATGTCAGCTGCGCATTTATCGTCAAGTGACATCCGGTAGATAACGTTTGTCTTATTTGCAAGCCAATCGGTATTCTCGGTCAATAAAGTGCGAATCTCACGGCATTTTAAATTCCCGATAGAAACGGGAAACTGGTTCGAAACGCTGCGCCTAATCACAGTATCGCGAAGTACTATCGCTGGCTTTCTCGGAAACGGCAGTAAAGAAAGGTATCGAGTTTCTGTAAAGAACCAAAAGAGTCCAGATGCTCGTTCGAACGGAAACATCTCGTGGTATGTGTATGTAGAGGTTGTAGATAATCCAGGCTTACCGAGCAACATGATGACGACGTCCTCGTTCGCATGTTCACGAATTTCGCTCAGCCAGGCTCGAATGTTGTCGTAGCTCGTCTTATTCGTCACGTCGTATAGCAGTAAAAGAGCTAAAATTAGTAGAAATTGTTTAGTAATCCTGGCAAATAGTTTTCAAAGATACACTGGTTAAAGGACATGTAAATATAGGACATTGATGGGACTTTTCGATTTAATTATACCGTAGAAATGCAGTTTTCTTATGAAGTTAGGGAATTAAAGTAATTTGTCCCAATTCCTTAAATTGCTTTATTACTATTTAGGTTATTAAAAGTAATGTGAAGCGGAATTAATAATGTTAGCAAAAGTTCTATCTCATATAATAATATCAGGAAGGTCAATTCAATGATGCCTGGACCCAGAAGTTCTCCAAATTGGAGCTGAAAAAATATCTTGCGTGTCGAACATATATTTCTATTGTCTATAATGCTTATAGCCACTGCTTCAATGATTTAGCGTGCTAGAATATTTTTCCATGAATTCCTTCCATCTTAAGAGTATAAAATCCTTTACCTTCATCTCATCTTTGCAGATATATTAATTACAATCTGCTTTAGATAATTTTGCTTTTTATGTAAAAGCCGACTAAACTGTTTTGTTTGAAATTTCCCGTCTCCTGCAACTGCTGCTCTTAATTATCTAATTATTGAATGTAAAAGAGTTTTGTACAGACCAGGAACATTGCATTCCGATGCTTCATGTACAATAATTGTAACAATGTGACGTAATCCGATTGATACGTATATACAAAAGTGGCATTGTTATACGTATTACCTCATTCTGTTTCACTTCGTTTATTATTCAAGGGCCTCATTTACGAGGTCCATTACTAATTATTCCTGAATGTGTACTTGCAATATTGTGAAAGAAAGTAAACTTGGAATATTTTTCTTTCATTTCTTTCTCTAACAAACTTTAAGAGGAAATTGAATTTTTCTTTACCTTGTCAATGGGTAATTTGATAATTAGGATTATATTTTAATGAATCACTGCTATGCATTTAATATAAATCATATGACAAGGAAGTAAAGTTCTTGAACAAAAAATATTCTGTCACGTTAACTTCACGCGATGAAATCAAAAACAATAATTCAGCAACGGAGGCATAGCTATTGTGAAGCTGTCTCCGGCAAGTAATTGTCATCAAAGCCTTTGAAAAGCCCGGCTATTGTCACAGTAGCGTCTCAGTTCAAAGGGGGTCTCTTCGTGCAAACAATAGAAATTCCCCGCTGCGGCTACCGCCTTTCCCTTATTCATCAATTCAAATTCAGTTTAGATGTCTTTCCAAAATCATCATTATACGCAGACTTAAATACTTGTGGTGATCCATTCTCATTTGTAACTTATTATATCCTTTAAAGATTCTCCAATTATTTAATACGTTGAATGCCATGGGGGGTCACCGGTGACCGGCGCCATTAAATTCAATGCAATTTCGTACGACTTTTAAATTGTAATATTTTCGAATTTTTTAGTGCATTCATTATTTAAATATTGGTATTAAAAGGTGAAGTCTTGCTGACTACGTAACTACTTGTGTCTTTGAGGTGTCTGCTTTGTAAAGATGTGATTTTAATAGGAAAAGTTTAACTTCTGTAAAAATGACGAAACTAGCGAAATATCGGTGGCGTTTAGCGTGTTAATGCCCTTATTACAAAAGAAATTCGCATTTGCATAGTTGATTAGGAATTGCAGTATAAGTCTAAAATTCGAGGAAATGATCTTATCACTTATTCCGTGTTGTACCGATGCGTATTACAATATGGTGAAGTTATTTTGTAGACATGATAAAACAATATCATTTAACAAAGCTGATAATTGCCTCATTACAATAAGCTCGAATTGCAATTGAATAGAAAAATCTAAATATTTTAAAACGAAGAATGAATGACTTTTTTCCACTATTCTAAATATCGGCACTTATAATTTCCAGCAAAAGAATTAAATGGAATTGTCTATTCTTGTAGTAAAAGATATTAATCATTTCTATGTACAAAATACGCCGATATCGAGCAGAAACTGAGTGTGAAATTATGGAAGTACTTTTACAAGTATGCATTACAGCGATGTTTAATACAAAGCTGCATGTAGTGATATTAAAATGCGCTTGGTCAAGTAGCAACTGCGTGTGCAATTGCGCAAGTACTTTTACAGCGATATTACCTTTGCATTACAGCAGTGTTCAGTGGAAGAGGTGTGCAATGCAACTGACATGCGCTTGGATGATCAATAATTATTTTTTCAAGGTATTTCAACGGGATAATACATGTTACAATCATTTTTAATGTGAAATCGGATAAAATCTATACTTTGGTACATATTTGAAATGATACCGATAATAACTCAAACATAAATTTCATATATTATTGAAAATTAATAATAATATAAAATATTTTATATTGTTCTCAAATAATAACATAAAACAGTAGTAAAACGATTTTTTCTCATATATGTAAATATAATACGTATTCAGAGATAAAAATTGTAAATAAAAACAAACCAATGCAATTTATGCAATTGCTTCGATTTTAAAAATTCCAAATATACATGCAAGAAAAATATGCGCACCGAACGCAAAATTGTATAACCGTGTAACGTTATCACAGTTTTTACTGTCACATATCTCCTGCACGAAGCATCGTTATCAGTATGGATAATTAGAATGTTCCGCAGCAGTCGGTTTTTTTATTGATGTAAATCGATCGTTGTAATTATCCTCCGAATGACCAAATCGCATCGTAACATCATAAATGCACGGATACGTTGCAACAAACGCAATAGAATAAATTTAGCGTCGATAGCATGACAAAAAATACTCGTAAATTTATATGTTACAACTAATTGTTAATCAATTCAGTGTCGCTGTCTCTGCGTTCAAGTTATTATCGTCTAACTAGTAATTCCACTATCGCTTCGTGGCCTGATTACTGGTTTGAACGTGGCCATCCATAAATGGAACACTAATTATCGTTCGTACGAGGTGCGACGGATGTTTCTTATTGCATAATTTATTTCAGTAATATTCATCTTTCAGCAGTGCCTTCGTTCGGTTTGATATTTGCTAGAATATTCACGGAATATCGACAGTATTGAAGCTTGAAAACGGAGATGTTTTTCTTACGCTTGAAGCCGAATTTTAGCATTTACAAATTATTCATGGTGAGTTTTAAATTACGGTGAAACTTTTAAGTCGCGCGACTGCGACAAAGATATCTACTCTTTCATTTTCGAATTGAATCTCTTTAGAATTAGAAGTTTAACACTAGATTTACGTACGTAGCTTTATAAACATTTGTCAAATTTACAGAGAAGCTGTACAGTAGATATTTCACGTGTATTTTGTAATACAATAATTACTTAATAATTTATCATCTTTGCCGCTTGATCCCTCTTTTTCTACAGTCCTTATTTAATATATCGCAATGTAACAGATTTGACGCCCGTAAATCTATTGTTAAAGTCGGTTCTTGATAGCGTGTTGGTTGAACATATTTAAGAAACAAAAGTATTTGTTATTAGATGGTTATGAAGAACATCCAGAGAACGTTATTAGCATAGATATCTCGATAATTATTATTCTTCTTGGTTTTTCCGTAAATCGTGTAGCCGTAATTAGACATGAAGGAAGTTTTCGCTTTGTTCTCACCTTTTGTTGCTCAATCACGCGTCAACGTTTATGTCCTGTATTTTATAATTTTGTCAATATTCTGTTGCATAATTTAAATTCAAATGAAAGTAAAAAATAAAGTGGAAGTGACTCTGTATAATTCTACGTTTCTGTAAGAATCAACAAAGGCATACTGCAAAGATTTCCATCCAAACTCATCTGTTTCGCCTGCTCGATGCAATCTCCCCGACTCTGTCTATCTCTCACCGATTATTAATCGAATAATGAACTTTTTAATGAACTTCCAATGAGAAAGTTATCGAGGTAATTGAAATTGTAAGACGCTATCAGAAAGTAAAGTTTAATGGATGGTGAACAACTTCTACCAACAGACTTCATTCAAAAGAATTCTATGGATTATAAATGAGAGCAGATTCAGAACTACGTAAATGCTTTTCGAAGTAGTGGAAGATATTTTCGAATTCCGACACGTTTCTACTTCGGTAGAAAAGTGCTTGAACAAAAGAGAGGAAAGTATTGTTTACCATGTGCGTCTCTGTAGTAAGCGTGCGTCACACTTCGAAACCTTTCTTGACCAGCCGTGTCCCATATTTGAAGTTTTATTGGCGTTTCGTCGACGACGACCACCTTGTTCTGAAATAAGAGAGCAAAACCATCAATTCTCCGTATAAAAAGCTACATTTCCTCTTTCACGTACGATCCTTTATCTTCTAAGAGACCTTGTACAAAGAATTTCTTAATTTTCGTTAATGCGAGCAATGCATTTACACGATGCCCCTCTAAAAAAAATCCGCACGACTTGGATTGTCAAACAGGCGCGCAAAAAGTTGCGAAATTCTTCTCGTAATGTAAAACCCTGTGACTGAACGTCTCTCACCCTAAAATCAATGCCCACGGTGGTGATGTAGTTGCCAGAGAGGAATCGACCGTCGCGAAATCGCGTCAGAAGGCAGGTTTTTCCGACGCCACTGTCCCCCAATAACATCACCTATATTTGCGGGAAATTTTCGCATAAAAATAATTAACGCATTGATTAAAACTAGTATTTATTTACTAGTGATTTCTCGAAATTAGTACTCCTTTGATAGCATCCAATTACCCATTATCAAATGAGTCACATTACAAATCTTATCTAAAATCGTGAGGATGATAATACGAGAAATTCTATCATGCGCTGCTGAAGAAAAGTCTCGCTGAACTCGAAATGTCTCATTTAGTTCCATCGTTAAGCAATACCACCTGTGCATACGACCGCGTAGCAATTAGCACGATGCATCCAAAAATGCACACGAAAAAACTCGTGTTCCTTCCACTTTGACCAATCGGACTGGTATTTCTTTGAACTCCTTCCGAGGGACTTCTTTACAGCACCGCATGATACTTGATCCTTTCGAGTTACTGTCGCGAAACTTATCATCGCTCAAAAGGAAGTAAACGTATTCGCAATTAAGCGCATAACCCATCCAGTTCCAAACGTATCGACATAATCATACCGTAGGAAATAATGAACGAGAGGATGATTCAATCAAGTTCGATGGTATCGTAGATAGGTGATCCAGGGTGATGTACGATCAAAGTTAATACGTAAAATGTATCCGATAGATTCTTTCGATCGATTACGACGTCCAGGTAACCGTCTACCGGTGATTAATAACTGTAAACGATCGTTCTCGGCTTGTACATCGTAAATAACGTTCGCGAACTATCACTGGCGCATAGGGGGAACGTTTCTCGTATGTAGAGCATAAAGAAGCAACTAGAAGTATAAATTGGTTATTACAACGATTTATATTGAGCGCGGTTTTATGGGAGAAGTGGCTATAATTCTTGGTAGAAGATTTTTGAAGGAGTGGACGTTAACACGTTAACCGCGACATTAATGTTACCTCATTTCCTGTTTATGTCGTACAATGCGTTAGTGTGATATTCATATCTTTGCTTTAAATTGCTTTATTTATGTTCATTTTTGATAAAATTTTTTATATTTTCTACGTAAGACTGTTAATTGTGGCTCCGACAGGAGCAGGAACGTGGCTTCAATTAAAAGGAAAACGCCTGTTTTCATTGATCAGCGTTAACATGAACGAAAAATAAACCGTCGGTCCTTGGGGACCGGTGAGGCTTAAACGGAAAGTGTAGTAATGGTCCCTAGGGTTTTTCTTATGATTTCCCTATGATTTCTTTTGTGGCCGTGTAACGATTCGATCGTTAATCCTTTGAGTCATTATAGAGAGGGAAAAATATTGTTTCTCTGCTGAGATATCTTATTATGCAAATTTTAAATTTTCTTTTAAGCGAATTATCAATGTCTATCGTCGATACGTTTGGAAATGAATGGAACGCCCTCGTTTTCGAATCACGCGAAAAGATTTCCTGATTATCGTATCTTACGAACGAACTACATTGGCGAATTTTACTTGAAACAATAGTATGTCCTTATTCAATCATAATTTCGTTGTTCGTAAAATAAAAACAACACCCCGGCACCATTGTGTATCGGCACATTCTACCGACCCGTAATTAACGAGTAAACAAGTAACTAATTAACGGGCAATCAAACCACGCCAAATAACCGGTCGGTTTCAAAGCCCGTTGCAACCGCGACGTCTCTTTCGAATCTCTACACGAAGATTTGCTAACACGCTTGACAATTCCCGCAAATTCACAAATTAACCTTAATTATCCTACGTGAAACGAAACAAAGAAACAACAGTCGAAACCTTTAACTCAACCATCTTTCAAAGAGTCGTTCAAAACTTAAAAGAACTTGGAAAAATACGCCAATGAAAAGTACGCTCGTAACTGCGCCTCCTGGCCGAAAGTATCAGGAGAGAGGGTAGGACCTTGAAGAAGAGCTCGCCGTGATCGGGTGGGGCCTGATGTCCGCTCGAGTCGAGGCCCGATTCCCGGGATTCTCGGGATTCTCTCGAGGAGCTCGAGGAGCGCGAGGAGTGCCGCCTGGCCGGGCCCGCCGTCTCCTGGGGCCTGCTCGAAGGGGCCGCGCCGGCCTGAGGGTTGGCATGGGCCGGCTGCGACAGGCCCCTAGCCCCACCGCTCGGGCCGCTCGGGCCGATTCCGCTCGGCCAATCAGAGGCCGAGTCTCGGCCGCTCGGTCCTCTTCCACGCGCGGACCCGTGTCTGCTCCGCTTCGACGAGCCGCGCTTATCCTCCACGGCGCTCATGGGCCCCTGATACTAGGAGCACCAATTTGCTCTTCTTCTTCTCGGCCACTCCTCGTCGCCTCGTCGCCCGCTCGTCGTCGTCCTACTGCTTGCTCCTTCTGCTTCTCCGCCGGCCGGCGATGACGACGGCTACGACACGACGACGCCGAGGACGAGGACGAGGACGATGACGACGGCGACGGTGATCGGCTACCTCCTGTCACGGCGGAGGTCAATCAACTCCGAGCTAGAAGGGAGGGAGAGATATACACGCTCTACGATATACACTCTTTCGCCTCGTGCGCCTCTTCTGCTTTCCGCTTTGCCCGCTTCTTCGGACAGGCCGGCCTGCCCGATTAACGAAGACGGAGTGAAAGTACACTCGGAACGACACGCGCCGCTCCCGGTTAGATCGATCGTTTCTCCAAGCTGCCTTTTGATTCGGCATTTTTTTACGCGTGGTATGACGCTTATTTGCGTTTCGACGTTTAGCGGAGATGATTTTTTGTAGCCTGCGAAACTGAGAGGTGTTTGGATAGAGGGGAACGTTGCGGAGATTATGGGAAATGCTTTTAAAGATTTGTTCGAATTTGATGATGGTATTTTTATTGGATTTTTTTTCGGAGACGGGACACGTGGCAGAATTGATTCTTGTTTGTAGAAGATTCGGTAACTATGATGCGCGGACATGCTCGTGAATACTTTGAAATATAGAAAAAGTGTCAGAGAACGTGTTTTATTGTTACAGTTAGGGAACTTTTGGTAAATTGTCAGTGGCGAGAGCAAAATGAAGCATCTCAAGGTGCTGTGCAAATGTGATTTATAATGGCTTCGATGGATCATCATTATGTGGGCGTATCGTATGATTGCACATATGTTGATTTATTTCTGATAGATATCATAGTCGGTTGCATAAATTGCATATCGGTCCACTTTAGCCAATATGTGAAATGTCGGTGCATGTTCCATCAATTTCTGCATGTTTATTGAACGTGTATACACCGTTAATTCCACAAATTTTCGAATTGCTGTATTTAATCCATTATTATTTTAGGAGTTTGATGCTTTGTGTATATCACATTGTACCTTTTTATTGTTTACACATATTCGATTCATTTTGTATTTGACAAATAGAAACTACAAATATTGTTATATTCATAAATTCACGCTGAATGCATTTTTGGTGGGGCACTTAAAATTCCACGAAGTTTATTTCGTTAATGTTGCATAGAATTGAAGACTTGACTCTTTTAACACTAAACATTTCTTCTAAAAATTCGCCAAACTGATAGAGAAGCCACGCAGTAAATATTCCATATCCATCTTATAAAACCTAAATTTCTTAACTGATTGTCTCTTTCTCTCTTGATTTTTCGATTTTCAAAGTACTTATTCGGTATATTTAAATATAATAGATATAACGCCGGTACTTTTAATATTAACTAAATTTAAATATATTAAATAAGTACTTTCAAAAAAGAGGAATCGAGAGGTTGAAAAGATGATCGATTTGGTAACTTATGGTTTATGAGATGAACGGAAAAATAAGGTACCAGTCATTTTGACTGGTTTGGTAGTTCTAGGGTTAATAATATACAGATCTACCATTCTGTAATTATATTTAAGTAAAGATATTAGAAGAGAAAAACTGATTTGAGAGAGACAACTGACAAAAATCACTCACAAATTTGAAAGAGAAACATGGAAGAAAAACATTAAAACAGTAACGATCTCAGAAATTCGCTTTATTATATATTCTTTAAAAAAATAAAAAGAGATCACTTGAACCGCCTTGATAGATCCAGCGTTATCAAGTTTTACAATCAGATTTCGCCGATCGGAGTGTGGTGACCAAGAATACACGGTGGTTTGCCCATAGCAAAATTCGTCATTTTCGTCTGAGCAATTAAACGGAAGCAATTACCAACTTGTCATAACGTAGTTGCCATGTCAAGCTAGAACGGGCGTAGTAACAAGCTGTCTTACACAGCCGACGAAATTGGAGAGTGGAAGCTTTTGTCTTGAATCTTTTACAAAGTATTATTCCCAGCAGAATTGAATTTTATCGATAAATTCTGCGGCGTCGACGTACAAAGTGTTATTAAATTTTATAAAACATTGCGCAGACAATGTAATAACGTTCGAAGAAAGTTCGAAAACGAATGTTTTCCGTTGGGAATTTTAATGAATACCGCGCACCTAGGAGAATTGAATTTTAACGGGGAATTCAGAACAGTCGCAATGCGAAACAAACGTAGGCGCATTGAATGTGTTCACTACACGTTGAAATAAATTTTTAAGATCGATGCGCGTTATCATACAGTTTGTCAATTTTTATAGCAATATGCGTTACAAAACAGTTTGTTTAATTCATAAAACGATGATGGTTAATAGATATTTTAAGCATTTTTAGTTTTCAATATGATCAGGTTACATGTGATCTTATTTTTTCGGATTTGCGAGCCAAAATGCGAAACATATTCGCAATGGGAAAAACAGTCCTTTCTTTATTTCAAATATTATAATTACGCGCTCTTTTCGTATTCTTACACATGCAACTAACTTCCATCAGTCTTCTTTCGCGTTAAGTGTTAATCTCGGAGGAACTAAATTGCTGTGCTAGTCCTCGCTGCATATCGCGTTATCCTTTCTTCGAAAGATACAAAATCACTTTACCTCCTACACATTTCAGATAAAAGCTTTCGCGAAAACTCGCCACGTACGTCATGCCGTATTTTCGCGACGGAACAAAGCCAGATTTAAAAAGAACGAACTTTCCATCCCGGTAGCTGCGCCTTCGCCGCGAATAAAACATATCCGGTCGAATGGAACTGAAATGCGATTATTCGAGATGCCAAGTCTAAAGGCACTTTTTATGCAATCCGTGATACGTGATCGTGCATTGCGCTCGGTCAAAGTGCATCGTTGTGAGCAGCCGATTTCGCCGTCGAAGATCGTTAATTTCGCGCCGCGATTTCGACGAATTGCGCTCCCACGCGGCAAGTTCGCATCCCCTCGCGTTTTTCGTCCACCTTTCTCCTTTTTTTTTGCAATCGACGTTTATTGAAGCGACACGACGATAAAACTCGTTCGCACGCTTCGATTACTTCCCGTTTCATTGAGTGCGAAATAGGAAGAGACGATTGTAATCGGATGGACAGGGAGCTTCGTTTAAAGCCGATGATTCTTCTCATTCGATGGATACGACGATTCGATATCCGGCCCTTGCAGCTTTCATTTCCATGGTGATTAAAAGTTTTGCAAATTCTAGAAATTTTGGTAATTACATTCCTTCATTAATAATTATTTGAAAAGTAATTACTCTTGCTCATTATGCTTCAAAGGTAATTGTATGTATTGGCGAGACAAGGTGCTTTTCGAATTAATGACAATAATGAAAATTAAATATCAATCTTTGAAGAATTTATCAATCTTTTCTTTTTGGCCCGAATTTGTATTTTAAGCACCTAGAATTTTAGATAAATTCTAAACTACCGATTATCGATTCTATACTGTGTAATAAGTATTGCAAATTATTTTTCAAATTGTTATTAACACTTTGAATGTCAGCCGCATTCCGCTAGTTTCAGCATTTCTACCGAACTAAAGTTTTTTCTATTTAAATCATACATTTATGGAATAGAAACGTCAAATGCATAAATAGTTATATACTCAGCGGCACTTTACTTTTTCAATAACAATATTTAAAGATCGAATGCATTAGCAAATCCGCGAGTATTGCAATTTAAAAGTCGCAAAAAAATGTATCGAATTCAACAGCACCGGTCACCGAAGACCCCTATAGCATTCAACGTGTTAATTCTTTGATACACGGAAACTTAAAAAATAAAATGACGCTTGTTGCACACACATTTTTTCTTAATTGAACAAATTTGGTTTAATTTTATTAACAAAGTTATACAATAATACAAATTTTTGCGGTGGAACAAAAAATATCCCACCATGCATAATCACGCGTCAAAAAGGTGGGACACTTGTAATCCCGCCGTGCCTCAAAGAGAAATAAAAAGTATCAAATTAAGTAGAATTCATCGATCCTTTCTCCAGAGTTAAACTTAAAGAGTTCGGTGAAGATGCTAGCGAAGATTCCCTTCGTGATTTAATTAGAAAGAGCGATGCCTGATGAAACGCGAAGCCGAGTGGGTCCAGCCTACCGCTTTGGGCCCACCCACGCCGTACCTGCGTCAAAAAGGCCCACCGGGGCCCGACAGGTTGGGCCTTCTAGTCGGTGGGCTCTTAGAGCCACCCGACTGGTGGCGCCCTTCGGAATGCTTTACTGGAAAACGCGAAAGAAGCGTACGTTCACTCCTTACATTCCGCGTACGCTCACTCGGATTCTTTCGTTTCATGCACGTCGAAACCTTTACTAAATGCATCACGCGATGAAGTAGTATTTTGTAATTGTTTACAATTTATTTAACACCAGATGCAGGGTCGTTAACACGTTAAACATGGATGTTCAGCTTACTTTTTTTCACAAAGGAGTGCAAACTCTTTTGGTAGTGTTTCATCTGCAATTAAATTTATAACAAATGCTTTACATAGTTTAAAACATTTAAATCCAGTTTTATCAATTTTTGGTTAGTTAAATTATGAGGCATCATGTTTATACCTCATTGTCTTTAAGCAAGACAGCCACTTAAGTGAGGCATCACCGTTATGCCACACCGTGCCGAACGTGTTAAATCTGTTATACATAAATATATCAAATAAGTATTTTGAAAAAGGGAGATCAAACGGCAAAGATGACGATCAGTTAAGTAATTTGTGTATTATAAGATAGACGTGAGATATCTACCGTACTGCTTTGTCCATGAATTTAAGAAATGTTTATAAAAATCTGTTTCCGTAGATCTAATGTTAAATCCGAAAGTTTTGCGGAAATTTCAAAACGTTCGGATCTTGACGATTTTCTTAAGGTTTTCGATCGTTTCGTTATATTATTTTACATTGGAAAATTGTTCTTCCTTCTTGAAGATGCTAATTTGTCAAATTGAGCTTGGAATATTTTTACTATTATTTAACTTCGAGTTAAGAATGCCACTGTGTTTTTAAATCGCTCGAAATTTTATACGAATTTTAACGAGAATGGAATTCCATATTTTATTATGATGGAATTGAATTGTACTTTTGGAGTTACCGTTCAATGAGCATCATTCTTGATAATTTGCTACATTGAGCAACTGCCCTTGGCTTTGCACTCGGACAGTGACATTATCTTCTCGCGTGGCACAGGTGACCCGTCCTCATTGCGTCATCGCGTCACACGCTGACAATTTCCTTCTTTCGTGCCAGGTACCTCGTTCTGCTGCAGAGTACTCCTTTCTCCAGGCAGTGCCATCAATTTAACATCCTTTTCAAATTACGTACTTTAACTCTCATCAGCCAGTGACGGTTATTAGCGAACGTGTCGATACGTCCGTTTAACTTTCTTCAATAATTCCTGCCCTTCGAGTCAGCCCCATTAGCTTTTCTCACAAAATTAATAAGACCCTTTACAGTCTTCTGTGTCAAGCATACTTTTTGCCAGTTTTTCCAAATTATCACCTTTTTTATCGTATTTGATGGTCAGTTACGAGATTCGATCTACCGAATCTCAAATTTTTGATTGTGCATGAAGATTCGACGATGGCACACTGGCAAATGTTAAATGTAGAATTTTCAGTAATTCTTCGAACTTCATTCGAAAACATTTAACTTTAAAGAATCTGTTCAGTTTCGAAAATAAAATGGCAATAGATTGTTAAAGGAAAAAGTGATTTCGGAGATTACAAACGTAGGTTTACCTCGTTTTGCCTCAAAGGTATAAGGCCCCATAGCGACCCCTATTATTTGCATTCTTTTCCACGGACCTTTTCTTTTCCCTTTGCGGACGGAGACATTTTTCAATATTGAGACATAGCCATTCATTTTGCGATCCAAAAGCACCTTTTTATCAGCAAGTTATACTGTTAATCCATATACATTATAAATTACTACTTGTTTAATCATATTTCAACGGTTGTATTTCACTTTGTCAACTCTAACTGTGTTTACAAGCGGCTATAAACTATAATTAAATTTTTTCTCAGGCCGCATATGTGCGTCGCTAGTCCTCAAAGAGTTAAGTTCAGTTGTATAATCCACAAATAAAGAACGAGTATTCTGTTCATAAAATACGCAAATCAAAGCCTCAAAGTAAAAAGAACCACCGGTATTTCTGCAAAGTCGCATCTACGGTATTATCAGTAGCAAATGTTCCGGTATCGTCCATTGTTACATTCCAACTTGGACGCGCTGATTCGTCGAAAGGACAACGGAATACTTGTTGATATTTTCAACGGAAGAGATACGTTATCAGGTTAAATTTTTCAAACGACCATTACGATAGTCGGACTTATTCCATCGCGTTAACAACGTCCACCGATCGCTATATTATCATAGTGTTGCAACGCCGCGTGTGCCCATCAGTTTCAGTGTAAGTTTAATAAATCGATTAATTGAGGGCTTGTTGGCGATGCCGCGGCATCTATGGGATTCGTTACGTGCGAACTAACAGACAAATGTATGCTTTAACATCCAACGTAGGAATAATAAAGGCGCAGCCGGATGTACGGCGTCAAGTGCATCTGCAGTGCGTTAATTAATTACTCATACGCAAAGTCACGATTGATCACGAGTATACGTGCCGATCAATAATTAATTTCACGTACGTCATATCATGTGGCACATTCGATACGTCTGCACCGACATGCTGCAATAATCGAATGCAATGGCACGCAATTCGCGTGCTTCATCGAATTTTTGTGCGATGTTATCGACGAGCTTGTACGGCCTTATCGGATCGAAACAAAAATTCATGTATCCTGTAACCCTTCGTTTCGACGATTAAAATGATAATGATAGATTAAACGTTGAATGCGAAGGAGCGATCCAATAAATGCTAAACGATCACTGCGCTATGAATGATGCCACCCTCTATGGACTCTCGTGACTTTGAAATTATTCAATTTCCATTTTCATCCCTTGAAATATTTTTTTCAAATCTCGCCGTCTGTGATCCTTTAGCTCTTCAAAGTCGCAACCTGTCTTTACCATTAATTGATTACGAATCAAGTTAAACTGACTATTTCAATTTCCATTTTTAACATTCGTCAATAAACTATCGTTACTAATAGTTACCAACATACACTACAAGTCAATAACTAATACTAGTTACCATTGTAACTAATCCGCAGTGACAACAAATACAAAATACGTCAGGTTAAAGACAAATCTCACTTCTTGCCGCCCGTGATCCTTGTGCTGAAAAATGTGCACAGTGTAATTTCCACGTTTGGCCATTAGCGATTTTCTATCCCAGGTGAAAAGGTCGCATAGAGGAAGAAGAAAAAAAAAGCGCACGTGCAGCCGGATGTCTTTATGTAACCAGGACAAAAACCTCTTGCGCAGGTGAAAGAAGGACATTCAACTCGTCCAATTTTGGTTGCGACGCGCAATACGGGGGCCTTACGGCCCACGTGATTTGCACGGCCTTTTCGACACGTGTGCGCTGACGTAACGAGGACATCGTGGACGCTCGTAGCGTACCGTGAAAAAGGATTATCTGTGCCGCTGTCCCGTTTCTTCGAGGACAATGGGACAGACTTTCTACGTGGAATGATTTAATTCCACGAAATTTCACGATGTCAATTACCGACACTTCTCGCTTTACCATTGGCAGCGATATCGCCGAGAGAAGGCGGGGAATAAAATAACAGGGGGATTATGAATCGTGTTAGCTTAAAGGAGATGACAGTTAAACCGATCTGCAGTTAACATCTTGCCGTAGAATAACGGGTGAAGTGGTGAATGGGATAGGAAAATTGGAAGTTTTGCAAAAATGATGAAACGGCAAATATCAATGAGACGCGGCACGATCAAATTATTTCTGTAACATCAGTATCACGTTGAATTATACGATGTATCAAGAATAACTGTGCGGTTTTTATTTTACTAATTTAATTTTGGATTATTGCGGAGGCGGTGACAAAAGAAATCGTAGAGAGAGAGGTTGAATGATACTTCAGGGATTTTATCTAAGAATGTAATTAGAATTTGTGAGGGATGAATTCTATGCAAGTGCGTTAAAAGAATCATCGATTTGAGAAAGAATCCTTTGGTTTTATCTCTAGGAATCTAAGGATTCTACGGATCACTTGGAGTTTTGTGGTAAATGTCTAAAGCTGATATAGAAAAGTTTAAAAAGCACTTCTGTACGACGTTTGCCTGACACAAAGACTTTTTCATCTTCTTTTCCTGTGTATTCTTCCCGGTAGAGAATTTTAGATTTATGTATCGATAAAACATGGCTCGTAAAAACGCTCGCGAAAATTCCAAAGGAACTGATGATTCCAGCAGGACTCGAGTCTAAAGCGCCGAAATAAGGTGAAGAGTTAACCTCGTTATTACAAAGAAACTCTGCCCTTGTTATTTCCTCCGATTTCGTGTTTTATTCTGTCCGCCACAGCGGATGGGGTATTAGGCGACTGTCGTACAGCGTTCTAACGAGGCTAATAATACTTCGCCTACTTTTCTACACCCGGCGTAACGTCGTTCTTGAGAGAAAGGCTTTTAAGAAAACCGAAAACCGACGGCTAAAAAACTACTACGATGCATTCTGCTTCTATTTTCACCCCGTTACGCAAGCGACTTTGCAAAAGGCTGCGATCGTTCGCTCGAGTAGGAAGATTTAACAGCAGCACAAATCAGGGTGAAATCCTTCAATATTTATCATCTAATATGTAAAACATTCAGCGATTATTTCCAATACTTTGATATTTATGGAGCTTCCTTCACTAAAATTCAAATACAATTAGAAGATTTTAAATAGATTAGATAGACTTAGATCTGCGAAATTTTGTTCTTCATAATCAGGAAATTTCAAACTTCATAGATAATACCACTTTGACGTATTAATTGCGTTTGAATTACAGCTAAAGACAGGCTTACTTCTAATATTCGGAGAACTTGAATTTTTCTATTCATCAGAATTTTCTACTTTTTAATTCAACTGATAAGAATTGTTTTTCAAAAACTTTCGCGCATCGAAATGCAACGTTCGAGCATCGCTTTTTCGCGATGGAAAGTTGCGCGTACAACTTTATTTTCGCCTTCGTTCTTCCTTTACCGTCTTCGGCAAGAAATGCTTATTAAGCTGGGCGGAGCAGCCATTATGAAAATTAATCACGCCCTTTCGGAGCGTGCCATTGGCCATTATGGGCGCATCACCTGCCGGCAGTGCGATGAAAACGGGCACTAATGTGCTTTTCTCGTAGCTTATGGGGGGAAAGGATCGTGGGGTTAAGGTTACCGTGCGAAGGGCCACCGGAGAACGACAGAAGTGCACGGTAGTCGATACTGTCCACTAATTAACGTAGCAATTAACATGGTGATCGCTGGAACCGCACCACTGCCACAGCGACCTATATATTCGGCAGTGTTAGGTCGGTTTGGATGCGAATAGCGACGTTGAAATTGCAATTTATGTGACTTGATCATTTTTATACTATTTCTGTCATTGTTAACTTTCTTATTAAATTTCACGATAATAAATGACGTAAGAACGTTTATATTAATTATATCTTACTAGTTATTTTAGTTTCGTGTGTATAATATTTTGTTTAAAATACTAGCACCTATATAGGGAAAATGGATTATTATTTGTTCATTGCTGATCTAGTTTTTACATTTCTTCTTTAATTATTCAGTATAGGATACTTCAAACTTGGCGTAGCCGGTTCACCCTTTGCGGACGGAGACTTTTTTGAATATTGAGAAATAATAACTTATTTGGCAATCAAAAACCACCTTTCTATCAGAAACTCGGAGTGTTAATGTACATAAATAATAAATTACTATTTGCGTAATCATATTTCAACGGTTCTATTTCGATTTTTCAATTCTGATTTTTCTCATTTCTCAAACCACATATATGCGTTCGCCGTTCACAAAGGGTTAGTTAAAATTCTATAAATAAAAATGCTTCAATTTGCGCAGTAAAAAAAAATATGCGAAGAATATAAGAGTGCATTGAAAAAGGAATTAAATGCAAAAACAATATTGCGTATTCACACTCAGAGTAACTATGACTACTGGTAGACAAGTTTTCATTACTTGGCGAGATCCCGATCACAGATCGGGTTCGATCGTCAAAGCTCGTGTAAACATTCGGTTATCATCATCGTGTGAATTGTATTTACGCGTGGTGAACGGTTTCTTTGCAAAAATTCTCATGAAAAATAATTTGCAAGGTTTCCGTACGATAGCTGGTTTCGAACCCGCGCAACTTCAATGTACGGTTTACGAGTCGGCCACGATAGCACCGGAGCTATCGCAGCTTCTTGTAAACTCGAGTTCTTTTGTCAACTATTTCGGTATCCTTTTATTCTTGAAGTTCATATACTAATTTTATTAATTTTGTTATATACATCTTTCAGATAACATTGTAAAAGTAAAATGAAAGTAATTTGTAGATTGATTTCAGTGATAAAACATATATTTTTTTTCGTACATAAAAATGAAATATATATTTTATGTGATAATAAGAATAATGAGAATTTTAATAAATATTCTCAGGGACGAGCTATTTCTTTGTTTCGAACTTTTATACTTTCATCTTTGACGATGTTTAACAAAAATACGTTTTTGATATTATTTTATTCGTTTCTTCCGGTACAAGGTATAAATTCAGTAATAAATGACACACACGTATTTAGAAGGATTCGAGTAAAGAACTATTACAGGAAACTCTCAAATTACACCTTTTCATCAATGGCTCCGCGATCGAATTTAATTAAAGGATACAAAGTGAATCGTCAGAGGAGAAATTCGAGATCGGAAAATCCGCCAATTACTTCTTATTATTGCTCGTCCGATTAACAAAGGGCACCGACTTACACCGTTATATCGGAATTTTTAATTTCCTCCGAGCCCTTTCAATTCTCTTCAATTGGAACTCTCCGAACCGATCAAAGGAAATGCCGCCTTTTTCGTCCTTTCCCTCAAATAGCTTCATTTTTTGCACGAGCACTTCCCTGTTTTTTTAACACCAAAAGTCCAACGGAATTGCCCTTTATTATGTCTTTTCCGCCTACTAAAGCACGTAATTATTATTTGCTAGTGCCCCACCAGCGTACCTCCCGGCGCCGGTTAATTCATTTTCCTCAGGGCCTTGCTCTGCTCTTCGTAATTAAATAAAGCATGCCCTCGACAAGAATATAAAAATAATTGCGGCCGTTCTGTACTCGACGAGAAATCACAGACACGTTCCGCCATTAGCGGTGCGGAAATCATTCGTTTCTTTCGTATGGAAAAATCGCGTGTCTCTTGCACTTCGTTCGATCCCCATAAACATGTACATTTTTTAGTAGAAATTGTTTTACGCTCTTTTTCATTACTTTTTTTCTGTTCGGGGAATACCGTAGCCTGGAATTTTCAAAAAGCTTTACTTTAGGCAACTAAAAAAAGTTCTATTTCTTTTGAATTTATTATAAAATTGTAGTGGTTTCAAAATATTTATCGGATTTGATCTTTTTTTTTCGTGAAGGTTTACAACGGACAGTAACTGAGAATGCGTAGTACAGTTAAAAAATCGGCAGTCTAATTAATCATTAAACTGACTACTAGAATATCAAAAGTGGTAGAAATTTGTTGTGTTTTCTTGCGATGTTTGTTAAACAATTTTCACCTTAACAGAGTGTGCACAGTGCAGTGCAGATAAATCGTTAAAGTGATATAATTATAATGTAAAACAACATAAATTTTCATTGGTTATCTAATATTTGCTTCGATGTTAGACAATTTTCATTTTCAACAGAATGAAAACTATCGACGTATTTCCACGTCAAATATTCATAACATTGCATGCACTGCAGTTATCGATGTGTACAAAGATCTCTTCGAAAGTGCGAAGCTTTGAAAGCGATAAAACGAAGAATTTTCACACTCTTTCCGTAAATATTCTGTAGCAATATGTTCCCATTGTTTCCACAGGAACAGATCAACGCGTTTCAAGAGACTATATATCATCCAAGACAAATATTGTCGTCTACAGAACGTATAAAAACGTTTAACTCAACGTTCATGAGAGAATATTCGCGTGGCGCAGAGAAATAATTTTCCCGTCGGAATACGAAATGCCTCTCAGCGAAGTAACCGGAGCACCGTTTTAAATTCATGCTCTAATTAATATTCATACGCGCGTATTTTAATGCAGTTAAAAGAGTAAACGATAAGAAATACGGTTATATCGTAAAACTCTTGGAAAACAAAAAGCCAATGCACAGCTGGAAATTACTCGACAGATTTACGGCAAACTTGAAATACATCAGAGGTAAAAGATCGGTGTTGACGATTGCGGGGGAGAACGGCGGTTAACTTCATCCGATATGCAAATTCACAGCGTCTCGTAAATGACGAATTACACCGACGTAAATTTCGACCGTGTCCCCACAAATGTTTTTCACCGTCAATGTGCTTTTTGTTTATGTTTCAGATATCGTCAAATCGTACCAGCCGGTGATAAATACAGCAATGTTGACAAAGTTCGCGTATGTTCACCGTGAAAAAACGAATCTCAGTCGGCGGTTTACACCGGTCGGATGTGTCGTGAAAAGTGACGATCGGTGAATTAATTCGTCGGTCGTAAATAAACGGTAATTAACACGTTGAATTCCATGGGGGTCACCGGTGACCGGCGCTATTGAATTCAATGGAACTTCATATGTTTATAAATTGTAATATTTACAAACTTTCTAATACATTAAGTATTTAAATATTGGCGTTCAAAAGTTAAAGTCCTGCTGACTATATTATATTTTTCCCTTTAAAATCTCTGCTTTGTAAAGATGTGATTTTAATACAAAAACTTCCACTTCGGTAGAAATGTTGAAACTAGCGAAATATCGTGGCGTTCTAAGTGTTAAACGGTGGTGAAATGTGATAAGTGATACGTTAAAAAAAATAAACTGTGGTGTGATAAACAGCAGTGAAACGGCGATGGGATCACATGGAGCAGAATGCTGTGGAATAGTTCGGGAACTGTGAGTACATTAAAAAATTATAACGGTATTTAAAGATATATTTCGTTGCGAATTTATATTTCTCGGCAGAATGGAAAATGTACGGATGTGTTAGGAATATACGGGAGTCATTTTAGAGATAGCGGTTTTTAGCTAATTCTCTGTGGTGAAACTCCGTAAACTATGTAAATGAATTTAATACCTGTAGGCAATATTCATTTTGAGTAACTTGTCTGCAATTAGATAGCATTCTGCTGTGGATTGTGGTAATTGAGGCACTACAGCTGTAATTCTAGTGATCCACAGATTATTTCGTGCGGAATGATTACAGGCGATTTTAGTAACGGACTTGGAATGTAGAGTGTTTCATCAAGATAAATTAAAACGTTTTACTCAATTTTATTCTAAATTGTACGATTGTTAATTAAATTGGCTTAGAAATGAACGAAACAAAAACACTGAAAACACAGAGCGTCATGGGTGGTCTCACATTCCAATTCTCTGCAATAATTAAAATATTCGATATCCATCCAATCGAGGCAAGTACTTTACAAACAAACTGAAAGACTTCCCAGATTTTGCGAGTATTATTCATACTTTAAACGAAGACTGGGTATTGATTCAGCTCTGGCTCGCAAATAAATATTGAATTCGATCCCGTCTCAGCTGTGAAATTTAATTAACTTCGGTAATGGAAACAATCCGGGGCCGTGTGACAAAAAGACGATTCGTGAGAGAAACGTAAAAATATGGTATCGGACGAGACACATCGCGAGTATTAATTGATATTGAAGAATAAATCGTTCAGGTGAACCGGCGTGGTTTGCGAATTCGCGTGCTTAAATACGCGACTCGTGCGAGTTGCTTGACAAATTCGCGATTGTCTCGCGCGAACGTGACATAAATATTATACCGGCAGTTTGCGAAACCAACACCGGTGTGGAATAAACTTTTCGGTATTCAGATTGCATTAATTTCGTACGAGCAATCGTACCGTTGCATTCACTTGAATTAATTGACTGTCTCGAATTAGAGATCATTTATTTCGTTCGTAAATGAATAATGTTCAGCTTGTTTCTAAAGTACTGCATCAAAAACAATTGCTAATTAACGATTGTTTTACGCTCTGTTCTCTCATTGAATTTGCAGTATCGCGTTTGAAGCTTATAACTTCATGTTTACAATATTTTTGATTTATAGAAGAGTATAGTATTTTGCAAATTGTGCGCTCTCCTCTATTCGATATTCGATGAAAAAAAGATATATTTTATATCTTTAAATGAAGAAATATAGTTTATCTATTATACTACCGATAAAGTTTCGTATTTGTCAACTGTCAATTTTACAATACAAGCTATGTCCTCATTTTTATGGCGTAATGAAGTTATTCGCGCGTCGTAATAATTCGAAGCTATTGCAATTCGATTTAAGCGCATTTCGCAATAAACTCATTAATTTTTTTCAGCGCGTATCCATTACAGCGAATGAAAGTTTATGCAACATCGACGACACCGTCGTAATTTCTGCCTTATAATTGCATACACAAATTTTCCAATAACAATGTCGATCACATTTTGGTTATAAATATTCCACACGCGCATCGGCACACTTTGATAGAATCTGTCGTTACATAAATATTCAAGGCAATCTCGCACTTGTTTACAGCCGCATTTCGTTGAATCCCATTATCATTTAAACCCAAAGCAAGCTGAATATCATCCTTTGTTACCATTATTGTCGTATTGCCGCTTGTCAGCAATACTTTGACAGAGATTCGATTACTCATTTCGTTGCCAAGGTGCTTGCAATTTTGCGGTTTCTCGGTGCGTTAAGCGATGCAATTATAACGCGAATAGGTTTGCAGAAATTACAGATACAATGTTATAAGAATCACCCAGTGGCTTTTGAGAAACAGAGAAAAGGTTTAAATTTGTTGGACAGTCTAATCATCGATAAGTGTCCCTAATAATTAACAAATTTCCACGACAGAATCATAAAATAAAACGAACAATTCCTATACCTTAAATTCATTTTTAGTTTTCCATTTCGCGAAATTTTCTTGATATAATTAAAAGCCTTTCTCCTCAAGTTTTGAGCAGTTTCCGCAAAAAAATGCTTGCAACAATGATATAAAAGACAAGCAGTGTTTTTGATTCCCTCGAACACATCATGTTTAATGACTTCCGATATGAATCTCAGCAATGAAATTGAATCGATGGTAAGGCGTAAGCGTGATTTCCGTAGCACTGTCATAAATCTCTCGTTAAACTGTTCCCCGACTCTGTCATACTTGTCGAGCAACAGTACGATTGGCATAAGCGAATCTGGTCGCTAATGATAAGTGACGAGTGTTTCACGGTTCGGTTTCATGTATGACACCGGCCGTTATTAGCATCGTGCGTTTTAATAAAGGGGAACGAATGGACAAGAAATACGGAAACAATTTGACCGTAATTCAGCTTATTTTCTACTTGCATATATTATATGATTACTGGTAGCTCGCGAACGTTCATATTAAACTATAATAAAGTAGGCGGAGGGTGTTGAAAAAGAGACTGATTTTAAAGGGTATTCATATTGCCAAAATTCTATACGAATCAATTACGTAAGTTCTTTCTTCTTTTTTGTACAAGAAAATACACAACGTTTACGAATTTGATATTGTCTTTGAAACTTTACATATCGTATAATGTATATTAACATTGGAATTTTCAATTATTAATTCGCTATATTTAGAGATACTAGATAAATATTTCAAAAGAAACGGAATGTAGGGGACAAAAAACAGAATCATCTAATCTCTTACATTTTACAATTTAGATATTGAAAATCAAAGTAAATACAGCTCTACATATTCGAGGAACATTTTTAGAAAATTCGGAACAAGTCATTTTCACCACCCTGGCACATCTAGTCTTAAATATCGTACAGAAGCTATTACACGTAGTCCACGAAAAGTTTATCGATGTAGAATTGAAGAAATTTATTAATTGGAGGAAAGTGACGTGGAGGAAAAAATAATAACGGACTGGAGGAAAGAAATTCGCTTTTGGAAATGATATAAATTCGAATAAGAAACGTCAGACAAGGTGAATTATTTAAGATGATGGTAATTATCGGTTATCGGTTTTCAGGTTTCTTAATTGAAGGAAAGCTTATCTGAATTATCAGAATGCGAACTGTCGAATTCATCTGTTCGCAGGATATTGAGTTGCACGTCAACCAGCATAATTATCGCTTTAGATCATCATTAATACGACGTATGTACATTAGTCGGTTACTCGGTGGCTCTTACTGGACTTGTTCTACGAAGACTGGTTCTCCTGGACTTTCCACGATCTCCGATCTTATCCTTTTTTTCACTTCTCATCTCCCTTGCACTTTCCCTTTTCGCTCGAGTTTCTCTCTTTCTCTTTTTCTGCGTTATTCTCTCTTCTTCTCTTTCTCTCTTCCTGTATTTCGCTGTTTCTTCCTTTTCCTTTCGCCTTTCCTCCTTTTTCTTTCATCTTCCTTCGCCTTCTTTGTTCTTCTTCTGTTCTGTTTCTTCTCCCGTCTTCTTCTTACCTTTTCTTTGTTCTTCTTTCTCTTCCTTTCTCTTTCTGATCGAAAACGGTAGTCATCTGTGTATTCGGAAATACGATTCGCGCATAACTTCAACGATAAGAGTTTAGTCTGTGGAACGCAGTCGATGCGAATGAATTCCACTCTGACTTCGATATTCATTCAAATCGCAATGAGTATCAGGTTCCGCTGGCGAAAGTAAATTGTTACAAGATCGGTGAAATATTCTTGCGAGAACTACATTTGCATAAGCATCGCGAATTCTGCACATTTTCGTATCAAAGATACGCCTGCTTTCGTGGTTGTAAATGTGATTTCAATTGAGAAGATAGCAATCATTTGTCGCTCTAATTCCATCGATTCAGTGTGGCGATCTCGTTATAGATAATCGCGAAGAATTTATGTTTTCGCGCTGGTTTTGCCAGTAGTACACCTAATTGGCGGATAAGTAATTTATTGCTGCCATTATTTCGTAATAAATCAACCAAGTGATTCATACCGTTGTAGATATTTATTAATTTCTTTTACTCCTGAAGGTTATCAATGTTTTAACAAACATTACAAAACCTGTTTCATAATTTCAAGAGAATGTTGTCGATTTTAACCCTTTGCCCTACAACAATGAATGTCATTCGTGACGCGGTTAATAGCACAGAAAATTTTGAATGTTCTCAAAAATTATCAAATTGAGAATACCACTGAAACACGTCACGATAATATTATTCCTATGTTATTAATATTGATTTAAATTTTACAATATATCAGGAATCACTGACATATTTTTATTTTAGCAATTTAATTTTCAACTATTGCGGAGGCAGTCACCAAAAAATTGTAGTCCAAGGGATTAATTTCATTAAGAATATCGTCAATTCGATTAATAAATTCACCCGATCTGCAATTGCAGAATTGAAAAATATTCTTCTTTCATTATTAGCGCGTAGAAAACTCCTGTCAATAAATTTGTCATATCAGCAATGTGAAGTTGCAAACATTTGCAAGCGAATGCTTAAGTTCATCGGAGGGTGCGAAAATAGCAACGGCACGCCTGCTTAAACACCTGTAGGCCATTCATCCGTAATCGTATTTAAATGCTCATGTGGTGTCATGGAATATCATCGTACAAACGTTATCCTCGAAGAAAGATCGTTCGCGAGTAATTCCATACAATTTTCTGTAACTTCAAGTGTCCTTTCGACGATCGATAAGCCTATAATCGCGGAATCATAAAACACAAGCTGTCTCGTGTACGACTTTTCCGATTGGGATTTTATTATTTCATAAACATCAGCCAATTACCCTCGAATATTCCTCGTATATTGCAATCATCCTCGTTATCTGTCCTCTGACATAACTGAAGGATAAAAGCTCTCGATATCTCGTAGACTTAACGAAGCAGAAAATGGCGCGATTTTACGAGCGTTCTTCTAGTTTTCCCGCTTTTAAGCTTCTCTGCGGAGGCTATATTAAATGTTGGACTCTTTTTCATGATTATAAACTCACTCTGATAATCTGTTGCTCCGTTTAATAATTAATTAAAAGTACTGACACGCTAAACATGTAACTAATATGTTGTTTCTACGGAAATTTCTGGAATTTCCACTTTTTTCGAAATACTTCATTAAAGGAAAATCTCACGGATTTCATACTGGATGCAAGAAACTTCCGCAGGTTTGCTTACTGCGAAAATTCTCCACATGCAATATAATTTTTGCAAGTAAAATTCTATTAGGTCGGCAAATAATGCCGAAATGGATCTAATATTAATATACTTATGAAGAAACACTTTAATAATAGTTCAAACTTTTTGGAAATCATTAAGAATCCAATTCAGATTATATAAATTTTCTAGTTTACAGAAGAGATAATTGCATAGGCAGACATTTTTATTTCGCGAGCTTCTTAAGCCACTAATAATTTAATTATAGATCATAAATAGATACAAAAACGATCGTTCTAGCATTCAAGAAACATTAATTACCCGTCCGTTATTCCTCAGGTTTATGCTACACCCGTTGATAAGTTACATAAACACGCTTTCATGCGCCTCATAAATGAAACATTTCCTCTGCACTTTTCCTCTTCTTCGGGCTTCGATTATACGAGCACGTTATTTATGCGTGCCGGGGATCGAACGGCACAATCTTACGATTAGACCATAATCGTAAAACAACACGGCGTCCGCAATACGGCTACCACGTTCTCCGGACTTATTGTTAGGCAAAACTAGCAACTTACATACACATGTATCCCATAAACGTACACTTCTGCCGATTTGTGTACCGATGTTACGCGGTGGAGCTTCATTCTATTAACAAGAGAGAGAGAGAGAGAGTCTTTCTTGCTCGCCCTTCAGGAAAGAGAGAAGACTTAATCCTGGGCTTTCTCGACCCCTCTGGATTTTTCTGACTCTTTCTCGCATTTTCTGGCTCCTTCTGGATCTTTCCGGGTCCATGGGTTCATTCTAGATTCTTCTGGATCCTTGTGACTCCTTGTGGATTCTTCTGGATCGGTGTGACTCTTTCTGGATCCTTTGGCTCCTTCTGGATCTTTCTGAATCTTTCTGAATCCGTGCAACTCCTTCTGGATTCTTCTGGATCCTTGTGACTCCGTCTGAATTCTTTTGGATTGTTGTGGCACTTTCTGGATCGTTGTGGCTCTTTCTGGATCCTTGTGGCCCCTTCTGGATTCTTCTGGATCCTTGTGACTCCTTCTGAATTCTTCTGGATTGTTGTGGCTCTTTCTGGATCGTTGTGGCTCCTTCTGGATCTTTCTGAATCTTTCTGAATCCGTGCAGCTCCTTCTGGATTCTTCTGGATCCTTGTGACTCCTTCTGAATTCTTCTGGGTTGTTGTGGCTCTTTCTGGATCCTTGTGGCTCTTTCTGGATCGTTGTGGCTCCTTCTAGATTCTTCTGGATCCTAGTGGCTCCTTTTGGATCTTTCTGAATCATTCTGGCTCTTTCTGGATTTTTCCAGTCCTTTTCTCTTTTATCTCTTTTTCTCTTTCGGGTCCTCCCTTTCTTCGCCTTTGTTTCTAATCTATGTTCTTGCTGAATTTTAAAGCTTAAACAAGAACAAAGCTTTAAAGAGATCTGTAATCCGTGGGTATTCGACTCGCTGAGACTAAGTGCACAATTGCTTGCCTAACATCAACCAAATGTCTGATTAAATAAAGACATCCCCGCTTCACGAATAAGTTTTGAAAACATATTTTACGTGGATTATTTCTAAAAGTTCGTACAGATCGACGAGGAATTTTAGACACTTCCATTGGCAGACCTGGAATAATTAATGTTCCAAAAATGGAATAATACAAGGCGGATGAATTTCGTTTAATTGAGAGATTCCGCACAATGTATTAAATGAAACGGATAATTTTCTGCCTTCCCGTAGCCTTCCAAATGAATTTCTCCATTATACATATTATGCCGAAGCAGAAATCCGAGTTTCGATGGATGTTATACCGTATTATTCATTGTTGCCTGACAAGCTAAAGGTAACGCCTATATCCCGGAATTTAATTATCACAATTAAATCACTATCGATAATACGAATAAATATTCCAGCATAAACCGCAGGACAAAATCTATCTCCGAGTACCAAAGTATTTTGTACGAAAAATTTCCATAATACAAAATTCCTTCATCTCTCCCCTTCCGACCTTTTCAACTTTAACTATTACGATTATTTCGCCCAAGAGACTTTAAAAAAAATTCCGAACCACCGCGACTACAACACATTAAATAGTAAATTAACAAAAATCTCCCAGAGGTGACGAGGATTTTAATTCGAGCTCACTAATTAGGAGTCCAAACTTCTAACACTATACTCATCATAGCACCTCTAGATTTCTCTCTCTACCGAATTTAACGTCTTGCATCATCGCAAAAAAATCCCATACCAAATTAATATCTCAAAACCACTCCAAAACTTCACGTTCCTTCGCGAAATATTTACATCCAATGAACCTAAAATAAAAATACAAAAATCACAGACCAGTCATCGCTCAACGTGTTAAATTCGCGCGACTCATCGTCGAACTGTTTCGTCAGTATCTGCCTGCGAAACGAACGGGAGCGAGTATTCGGGCCATTTCGCTAGCGAGAAAGCCGAGCACCGGCGAACCGTGAGAAAGGAAGCAAAGCCGTTCCCTGTAACCGAGCAGAATGGGAAAAACTCGTTAAGGCCGACCGAGGGCTGATGTTTTAAAAGCCTTCGATCGACGACTGTCAATTAAACAACGGAGGACGACCGCACTCGCGAAACAAACGTCCGAAGACGATGTCTCGTCGACTCTCGCGGAAGTTAAATCGCGAATTGCATTCCTTCCAAGTAAAAACACCGATGAAAAACGACCCAGTAAGACACCGTGCACGCTATACAATGTGGCAATGTGAAATGGCTCTATTACGTAACTTTTCGTGGGGACGATAAATACAACTTTTGCCGGGTATTGTTGCGCGAGGAATGTGAAAATTGCTGATAATTTGTCAGACGTAAATTTATCCGTAGGAATTTGAATGTAGGTAAATTAGCAGTAATTAGCTTCCGGTTAGTGGAGGCTGTTGTCAAAAATGGATGGAGGTCGGATGGAATGATTTTGGAAGGAGGAATTAAAAGAATCTTTAGCAATTTTATAACGAAGGAAAAACATACGCTGTTTTCTGTCGAGGAGTGTATATTTTGAATATTGTGCGAAGAGTAAAAAGTGGTTTTGTGGGTAATTATTTTTAATTTCTGGGACAATTCAATATCTTTAACCGGTATTTGTAATTTTCAGAATAGGAATCGCTTAAAAGTGATGTAAGACTTTAAATAAAATATTGCTTCGTTCTTTCGCAACACGCGGGAAAAAATTATTTATTAGGAAACTCTTCGATATTGGAATATTTGCTGTATACGAGGGAGATTCGTTCGAATTTCCTCTTTGTAGCAATTTAACGCAGCACATTCGATATTGTAAAAAATATGCGTCTCTACATTTTTTAATCTTCTACAGATACTTCCGCAGAATCGTTTGATTTTAACGTTAAAAACTCTTCGTTCCACTGAAATCAAACAAACCTTCGGACGATCGATACGTGTAAATATTCCAGCTGCGCTCTCTTAAACAAATAAATGAGATTTTTCAGTTATAACGTTTTACGGTGAAATTCAACACGCTGGCAATTATCGCGTGTAAAATCCCGGCGTAAAAACATGATCGAATCTACGTGCGAAATATTCCGGCGCAGAATATTTTTCATTCCCGCGCCAAGCCAATCTGTTATCGTTCCTTCTGCAAAATCATAACGGTTTTCCATAAAAGTCAAAACGCAAAAACAATTTCGCATCGTAAAATTTTTGTCATTCGGGTAGCGCATTCCTTATCTCGTAGCCTTGTCGAAGCGATATCGTTCGAACAATTAAACAAATTATGGCATGCCGATTACATCGTAAATGCACCTCGTCGGACAATACGTAGTCGTGTCACTTTTGTTACTTTCTCGTCTGTCGACACGTTTGAACAAGTGGTGCACGATGCAGTTGCATACGAACAGCTGGCTCATCGGTCTCCTCCACGTTTGCATCGCCTATCTGCGAAAACCGTCGCAGTAAAGCACGTTGACGAACTCCGTGGATGGAACATTGCTGCACGATAATGTGCAACGGTTGCGCGATATGTCTATTGCAGAGATGCAGCTGCATTTACCATTAGGGAGCAGTAATTCTTAATTAATCGGGTCACGGTTACTGCACGGTTATTGGAAATAATTGCGGTGTGTATTTGTGTGCAATTACTTATTGCATGGACATATTGGAATAGCTTTTTGCGGTGGTTTTCGGGATTCTTTTATGGGGTGTTTATAAGTAAGGGGGATTTAGAGAAGAGGGCAATATATGACGGTTGTTAGAGTTGTAGGGGTAGTTGAGTGATGAGTGAGAGAAGATTCTTTCTCTTTCTACTTCGACATTGCTATGGGTTTTTTTCTTAGATCTACATTTTTAAGGGGATTCCAAGTCATAGAGGCTAAGGTGTATACCATGTATTAGCTTCTACCAGTAACTTGGAAAACCTCTGTGTACTATAATGTAAAGATTAAATAAAGTTCTGCAGAGATTAACGCTTGAAATTACTTCAAACTTCGTACAAAGTTTAAATTCAACAAGTTTAAATTAGTACTGTAGTTTTCTTATGTAAGAAAGACAAATAAGTTACAAGTAGAGAAAAAATTGGTATGTGAAGCAAATCTGAAATATTAATCTGGGTTTTATACGCGTGCAGAATATTATTTTATCCATCCACGTATCTTTTTTTAATATTCGTAACCAGTATTTATTTTACTGTAATAAGAATCACGGAGAAATGTATAAAGAGAATACCAGTTGAAACGAAAAGACAAACATTCGTGATCGGAGAAAACGATGAGCGAATAAAGCGAATAATGAACAACGATAAAGCGAATTATGAGAATATATTGCGGAAATTCTCGAGAGCCAAGATGCAGATATTTTTCATCAGAGCGGAAAGGTCGCGTTAATTTTGTTTGTACGAAAACATAACTGGTGGAGAACGTAGAGGAAGACGGTAAGTGGATTACATGCGAAAGAAACTTTCGTAACAATCCTCTCTTGTTTGCGCGTAAACTGGAGTCTCTGATGCACAAATGAAAAAACTGTTTCCAATGGTGTTAAAGTTTCAGGGGTAAAAGGGATGGAAAGGAACGACTGCAAACTGATGGATTACTATGTAACTTCTCGCGACGTTGATCTTATTAGGAAAACCGTAAAGGTAAAAGGCAACGTTAGTCGAAGAGGGTGGAATGAATTTTGCCGGGGAACTTTATCGAAGAAACACCTGTTTCATATTAATTTTACAATATTTATAGATGATAATAATCTGTAATAATATAGATGATAATGTAGATAAATCAAAGGTGATATAAATGAAAGATATAATTAACACTAGAACAACCAAACCAGTCTGACTGGTACACAATTCTTTCAAAAAATTCTCCAAGTTTATAGAAAAGTCTTAGAATAAATATCCTATGTCCATCTTAAAAAACATAAATCACCGAATCGAGTATCTTTTCCGCCGCTTGATTCCTCCTTTTTCAAAGTACAGATTTAATATTTTGAAATATGATAGATTTAACGCCGGTAGTTGTAGTGTTAAAATAATATAAGTTATTGATCACAGGAATGTAATTAGATTTTTGTGCACTTGGCTCACGAATATGTACTCGAAATTTCAGCCGTTTCGAGTTCATTTTACACGCTTCACCATTAATTCTCGATTTCTGTAGGATCTGATATCGTATTACAGTTTCACCGTGACACATTGCACCATGAAACGAAGTGAAAATTCATATCACCCTGGAGTTTCTATCGCGCGTGTAATAATTGTCAAAATTATTATACGTATTATTTCAAAGTCGATGGCACGATAAAATAGTATAGCTCTGATTGGTGTGACATAACGTGCCCCATGGCGAAGTAGACTAATTTCGGAGAGAAATAACGTCGGTTTTACGCGACTTTCGCAGATCTTTCACAAAAATTGAAGAAGGACTGCCGGAGCATAATAAAAATTGCAGTTACAGATCGTAATTCTGTCTGGAGTCACGTATTCTGAAATAGAATTACATTTCATCGAAACTGACGTTAATGCAATTTTTACATCTATTCTTTAATAAAGAAAGGACGGTATTAATATTGTAGAAATTTGATAATATCTCATAATTAAATATCCGAACCTCCCTTCTCATGAAATATATCCGAACATCCGAACTCCAGAGAATTGGCGCGTTACTTGGCGTATTAAAGTTTTTAAGCGTCGCGAATAATTGCATCATAATTAGAATAGAATGAGGTAAGGTTAAATTAAAATAGATCAAGTAGATAAGTAAAATAGATTGCCCATAGACTCGTTTATTCGACGAATTTCGAGAAAGTTTCGGGTTGATTTTAACGCAAAGGGAAACTCGATGGAACGTCCTCGTCGGCGGAAAGCGAATTCCACGCGGACGGCTCTGAAAAGAGGGAAAATGAGAGGTGGAGATGAATCAAATGAAAAAAGTTGAAGGTCGGCGGAGGTTGGAAAAACATCGGCGATGAAATAGCTGAGGAAGTTAATAGAGAAGGAACGAAGTCGCGAAGTTTATTTCAGACCTTGTGGTAAACACCGTCACCGATTTATTATAAAAACTTCTCCATTCTGCATGCCAAATTAGTTTCATTCGACGGCTTCAATGAGAAAGTCGTCACTTAAAAAATATTTCATTAAACGTAAAAGCTGAAATAGAAGCAAGGTGTAAAAATGCGAAATGATCTGCGAAACGAAAATGGTATTGCAAATTCCATCGCATCTTCTATTACACAAATTGACTAGATTTTCTGCTATCAAACTTTCGAATTAAATGTAGTTAATAAAATACAAGCTCATACGCTGTAAAATATTAGCAGAAATTTGTATAAAAAAATTAAATAATATCGGTGCATTGCAAGTAATTTTACAAATTGTGTGTATTTCACAAAAAAATTGTATTCCTCTGCAAGGTAGAAAGTCTGCAAGAAAATTCAGGGTTTCTCTCTGTCGTAATTTGGAGTAATTAGTATAAGATGGAACCCTTCCACTCCCTTAGGCCTCTAGATAGAGGTAAATTTTATCTCTTTGCCTCGAGGTGTGATAAATTAGAGTCGGTCTTTATCCTCCAACGATTATCCTCGGTCTCGGGGTAGACTTTCTTCCCCATATTGTGGCGAATGTGCAATGAAATCGGGGCAGGGTGGAAATTAACAGCGCAAACACCCTCCCAAGTAACTACGTAGGGGTAGATACCGTATGGATTTCACAGATATAACCATTAACGTTGCTCCGACGATGATGAAACGCTTACGTGGTATGCGCCAGGCAAAAACAATTATTTCTTGGCTCGAATTTTGGAAACTGACATAACAAGGGTTTCTGCAAGTTTCCTCTGAATATTAATTTTGGGGAAAATGAAATCTGATAAGGGTTTCCGTCCAACAGATAGCTCTTTACGCTCGTAGAACTTTGTGTATTCCTTCCATTACTGAAAAATGGTGCTTTCTTTGTTAATTTTTAAATCGGAAAATAAGCGGTGTATTTAACTTTTTCATAACCATGCGAATTTGTCCATTAGTTATATCCAACAAAAGAAGCTTCATAATTTCATTAAACCCAAAATTAATAATTTCAAAATCGCATTGTTTTGTAAAGAGTCACGCACTTAAATCCACGCCGTAAGTTTTTCCAAAAAGAAATGAACAATTTCTACGTAATGGTATTAACAGAACCGATGTGCGCGATTCGTTTGGCAAACGATGCAACAATAATTTTTTTCACCGGTGGATATACGGCCGAGCTTTCGAGGGGGATGAAATTAACGACGCGAGTATCCCTCACGCTGTTTCTCGAGGGGTAGATTCCATTTTGATTTCGTTTGCGGTCCATTAGTGCGTTTTTCCATCGCCGGGAGCAATGGAAAAGTCACGTACACGATTCAGAATCGCATCGTATGAAGCTCATGGGGGTTTCCTCTTTTCTCCTCCTAGCAATTCGCGAATTTCCGCGAACACGCGGCTGAATTACGGGCTCGAAATGTAAAACGTTATGCAACGGTGAAACGTGGCAAGGTTGAAGAGACATGGAATATCGAGGCTTTAATTATAAATTGCATAATATCGAATAACGCCTCTGCGGCGGATGTGTGGTCGAGTCAAGGCGGGGTTGACATTAATGACGTAAACACCCTTCGGTGTAGCTACCTAGGGTGGCAACCGTTTTGATTTCATTTACGGTCCATTAGCGTTCTCTTTGTCCTGGTCAGTGCGATCGAAGGGTCACGAGACAGGAAGGATAACTAGGTGATTTAATTAACGATTCTTTGACAACTTGCATTCATACACCGAGTACCGACGAATTTTTACGCGGTCGTATTCCGAGATTTATAATTATCAAATTATTCGTGTACGCCTATCGCAAGAATTTTTTATTTAATTTAATTAGGATTTTAATTGATTTATGTTACTTGCGTGGTTCTTTATCTACACGTGAGTAGCAAATGCTGTAGTTTATAACAAAATTAGTAATAATCCTCGTCATTGATGAATTATATCCCTTTGCGGTCTGAATTATTTTCTCAATTTTGTAGTGAGCTAAATGAAATTAATTTCACAACATTTTCCATCATTGGCTATTCACTTTTTTAAATTATAACAATAACTATAGACACTAGCGGATATTTTACTGATATTATAAAATCATTATGAAATTGGAAAGTTGATATTAAATCGCTGAAAAATAAAATGAACTGAAAAGCTATGTCGAGTATAGCTCGACATAGGACTGCAAAGGGATATAAGGACTGATAAACTTATTAACAGTTCAAAATTAATGTTAACATTTTAAAATATATTCAATTAAGCAGAATCTATTACAGAACAAAATATCATGGAATTTTAAATAGATATCACAGAAGTATTGTTAATTTTCTTCCTTTATGCTAATTTTTTTTCCTATATATGCAATTCTACACAAATTTGCTCTGAGAACAAATTATTGCGTATCTATTTTTACGGTTATCTTCCAATTAAGTTGAAATAAATGGAGCGTAAATACATTTGCAATAATCAGCCACAATACCTGTAACACGATGGTCGACGACTCTGTCACATTCACTTCGCAATACCTCCTTTTTTTTAATCCTGTCACGTTTCACTTTTAATTAAACAAGCAGCAGTTATCGGATCAAAAGAACACACCGACCATTTCTCTTTCTCCTCGGACTTTAAACTCAACCTCCGCAACGACTTCGTCCCGAAAGTCTGTTTAATTTCGCGAAACGTTCCCCCCTGCTTATTTTCGCTGCTACGATTTTACGTATGCACTCGATGCACGACGATCGTGTTCACGAGCACGCGTCTCGTTCTTTGCGAAAAAAAAATCACGCGCGCACCTTCTGCGTGCAAATTTGCAATAGACACCTCTGATTGAGTTATACGCGACGCGCAACTATTTCTGGGCTCGTTTCTAGCTCAGCACGTTAGAATTAAAGAGCTTCTTCATGGACGTATCTGCAGGATGATTTAAATTCTGCGAATGTTAAATCGCACTTCTTTTGTCGTTATAGAGAAAGATTCGCACGTCTGTATTTTTTGAAATAATACATTTGATAGACAGATCTTTGGTCGTTTTTCCATTTTGATAAAATAGAAATACCACTGATCGTATTACACGCAAGGATAATTAAATAATTTATAATTATAACGTATTGATTTAAGGATTTTTACTGATCATTTTTGAAGTACATTCAGTGTCAGAATTGAAAGAAATTTCTTACAGAAATATTACCAAAGTGACTTGAAAGTATTCGTATAAATTGTACACCCCTTTTGCACTATAATCCACACGTCGACAAATTCACTAAATTAAATCACTCGCAGGCTCTTCCAATTAACGTCAGAATCAATCCACACGGTAGGGTGATTTGAATTCTGCATTTAATTATAAATTCTGTATCACCTTTATGCTCTGATATTTCCTTAGAATTTCTCACAACACAACCATTTATCAAGTTCCGAACGTAATACTTTTTCAATTGCACTCGAAGTTCGAATTAAAAGACATTCCTTATCAACGCGATGTTTGCAATTTTTTCAACATTTAATCGTACTCCGTACACAACGCGACGCACGTGTCGGCAGACGATGCAAACGAATTGCATCGCTCGCGAGTGTTTACGGCCGTCTATTGCACTCGAAGCGAAGGAAACGGGGACGATAGGCAGTGCAGTTTACACGCGAGTGCACTTCGTGTCGGTAATAAATCATTAAGAGTGCAAAAGTCCGAGACGAAGATAACGAGCGATGTCATATTGTCCAATTCGGGCCATTCGAATCGGAATTTTCGCGCGTACTTGTTAACTGAATAAAGCGATCGAACGGGGCAATGAATAATTGATTATTACTTATTAGACGTTTACGAGGCTCGTTTGCGCTAAGTTTGCGCGTATCGACGACGGAATGATTTTGTTCCAATCGTCAACCTCTTTGCAATGCAAATTGAGAGACAGTTCGCATAATGTATGATACAGTTTTGCTTTCTGGATAGAAACCGGCTGTGTTTTTCCTCGCTTTAATGGCGTTGCTTGAAGGCCTGTGTTTTGTTCGGTGGGCAGTTATAAGAAAATTTGAAAAAAAAACACGTATTAACGCTGTCGATGCTGAAAGTT
The DNA here is from genome assembly GCA_963989415.1 of Cerceris ruficornis. NCBI lineage: Eukaryota > Metazoa > Arthropoda > Insecta > Hymenoptera > Crabronidae > Cerceris > Cerceris ruficornis. The sequence continues at coordinate 11,342,552 of OZ022523.1, forward strand.
TACATTGCAATTAATGTTTGACACTTTGTAATCGTGTATTTTCAAGAGATGGCGATAAGAAAATCGTTTAAGTCGGTGTGAAATTAATTGAAAGTATGTGCTGCTGAAATTAATTGAGGGTATGTAATTGCTAATTGGTATGTACTTTTCGCAAGCTAAAAACCGAGTAGATTGACTTTTAAATTTCTCCTCTTCCTATTTATAACTTGATTCAGTTTCTTGCTTGATCAAAGCATTACAAGATTATAGAACTTCTTCCAATCGTATATGCGAGCAATCAAAATATCCATCTTGGAGTTTATACAGGAAATCTTTGGATATAATTATCAACTCAGATCCGTCATTGTCTTTCATTCCGATTTTATATGTAAATAGTGAGTACATTTAAACAGTAAGTCTGACTTACTGTTTAAGAAGAGGGGAATAAAATTGCAGCTTGCAACTTCCTCCTCCAACTCTCCAAATTTCTCTTCCGTCCAAACTCTTTGCCAACGCAATTAAAAATTCTCCAAATTAACACTATTCCTACCGACACTTCACGTATACCTTTCCCTACCGCAACCGGTGAATTTGTCAGATGATAATTTTTTCCCAGAAAATGAACAGTAAAAAAGAAGTGAATATTGAAAAATGTATTATAATGTGAATGTATTATACGTATATTTGACGAAAAGTCGTGAAGTTTAAAGGCGATTCAATCACGTTGTATATAGGAAATTCTAATCAAAATTTTAAAAACGGTTATTTGACCAGTCGTGGTAGGAATAGTGTTAACATCATACCACAATCATCATCTACGATACGTAGACATTCTTAATCACCCAAGGTCAAACTTACACACGCGAACCACTCTTTCATTTCAGTCTATCGAAAATCAACCCCAACCACCACCACCATAACACTTTCGCAAAACCGATTCCCTTAGCTAAACAATTAGCGAACGTTTACCGCGCAATAAATAAAATAATTTCCTCGTTGATTTCCGAACATCCGCAGAAGCACGTGTCAGGTTTTTACCGCGGCGAAAAGGAGAGCGAAAGGAGCGCGGTTAATAATCTTGCGAACACGTAGCACGGGGAATCGCTTTGTGGCGACTATTTTCAGAGACAGCGACGAGATAGGAAACCATCGGGGGTTGAACGGGGGAGAATCGCCGGAGGGAAACGAGAAAGAGAGGCAGAGGGTGAGGGAGAAAGAGTGAAAGAGAGAAGGGACGCTATGGGGTGGCCTGCGCGTTTGAAAAAGGGTGAGGGAAAACGGGTATCGGTCTGGAAAATATGTTGCTCGCAGTACGACGCATACCACGGTCTGCCTTCGTTGTATATTTTCACTCTGTCTTCTTCTTTTTCTCTTTTTTTTCTATCTTCTTCGTTTCTCTCTCTCTCTTTTTTCTCTCCCTCGTCGGTCTCTGCTCGAAGCAAATCACCAGTTTGGCGGGCACCCTCCCGTTCGATTAAAATTCATACGAGGATCCGGACAAAGGACCTGCCACCCCTCGGCGACATTGTTTGGAAAGCTCGTAACGAGGCAAAAGTGGCCGATACTTTTGCGGTAGCGTGTTTGAAATGTCAATGGCTGTAATTGAGGTACTTAACTTCGTGGACGGGAAAATAATTTTATCACGAATCGGATAATTATGGCGGATTTTTTTGCCGTTTTTATGGGGGAAGTTACGTTTCAGAGTGGAATGGAAGGAAATTATGATTTAGGTGTCGCAAGGTATCGGGAATTTTATATTTGTTGATATCGCACGATGATGTACGATAATGTTATTAGAAATGTTAATGCGATATATTGAAAGATTTTATTTTGTTGATTTTGTATTAACGGATGAACTACCTAGATAATTCGAGTAATTGCATGTTAATTTTCTGGCGAGACTTTTCAACTTTCTTTTGTGGAATTTCTTTCACTTTCTGCATTTATCCTTCATAGTTTTAAAAGATGCATCGTATTGTATGTACCTAAATTTAATTTCTTTCCTTTCCTTCCTTTTCTTCGACTATATTCATATAGTACGTCTAATTGTTCCTAATTAATCGTCAGAATTTCTGGTCCAAAAACATCAATAGCAGGAACAGATAGTATTTTTAAAAAATAAGAGATATAAAAGGGATTTTTAGCAACTCGTTAGCTTTTGTTCAATTTAAATAAAATGAATATCCCTCGCATAGGATGAGTTGTAACGTGTTTGTTCGTTTGATGGTTCTATTCTTCACGATGTGTTTCAAATGGCTGGAAAATCCATCGAGAGGAAAATAAAGCGATAATACGAGAGATTGAACGTGTTTATGCATCGACATGGAGGCAATCGAGACAGGTGTAAGCGTCGTTTATTGAAAATGCAACAACACGTTGCTTCGTTTCCCTTCATTTTCGCTCCATTTTCATCGACGGCTAAAAGACATCAATGTGAAACTTCTTCTTTATGTAAGACGGGACTTTTATGTCGCGATAATACGTCTCTCCTTGTTACGACCGATGAACTGAGACTTTTTGTCTCCCCTGAAGAATGCAGCCCCTAAATGTCTCGATTTTAACTCTCTTAAAAGAGGTACTTCATCATTGTTCTATATAATAGGCGAATACTTTGAAAACTTTCCCTATTCTACGGTTGCTTTTCGTTAGAATTCGATGAATGTAATTCCTGAAGGGATCGAAAGATTTTATTTCGAAGGAAAACGAAGCTTTGAAGGGACTTTCGGAAAGGGTTTGTACTGACTCTTTCAGTAAAACGGGACTGATTAAATAAGAGTGAATTAAAAATGACTGATAGCATGGAAGTAATTAGTTCATACTTTAGAAACCTCGTCAGCGGAGGTACTTGAAATAAAGGGCGTTCGTTACATCGAAAGGTAACGCAACTTTGTTTCTAAATCAAGAGATTCAATGGGTAATTATAATCCCTCTTAATTATCCTCAGTAGCGAAAGGATTAATTAATGTAAAGCTGGAATAATAAATTCAATTTGAAAACGTCGGTTGCCGCAGAGTTACAGAATTATCTCTTAATCCTCCAAAGCTCGATATTCTCGATTATTCAATTTTTACGAACCTTTCGAACATACGTCATGGATGTTTAAACCAATTAAAATTTACCCAGCGTATCGCGAAACACGAAGGAGACGATCATCAATCTCCATATATAATTTAACCGTGAAAATGATCCGGCTGAAAAATGACAACACTCGCCGTCACAGGCTAATCCGAATATTTATAGAACAAACGCAACCGCAGCATTAGTTATCCGCGTGAATCACGCGGGGAATGCGTGATTCGCGAAAGCAAACACAAAAGCACGGCGACTGCTACCTTTTGTGATTACAAGTTACGAGTATGAGTTATGTAAAAGGTTACACCACACCGACACCCGAATTTCACGACTCTCTCGCCGCGTTTTACGCAATGAGAACCGAAGTGTTATTCACATACATGGTGGGCAAAAATATTGCACTGTTATCCGGATTGTGAGGACAGAAATGCTACGTTATTTTTTGTCATACATATTACGTGTTTATTTTAGAAATAAACATCCATGTTAGAATTCAAAATTCGGGCGATAAAATGTACTTGTAAATTGTGATTTTAATTGAGCGGAGTATTGATTAATTGATTGCAATTATTTGTAGATGCAATCTATGCGCGTGATCGTACGTCAATTAGGTTACAAAATTTGGGAAACTTCGAAGTTGACTTATTCTTCGGTTTTGTCATTTTCTACGTGGCAGAATTACTGGCTCGTAATCTGATTCGTAATAATGGAATTTACTTTCTCGATTGAACAACTAAAGGTAGAAAATAACGAATGATTTTATTTTTCTGTTGTTGTTTATACTTTTGATAAGTTTAAATGTCGCAGAATTTAAAAATGAAATTGCAGGAAAAAACAGAGATATAATTGCGATTTGCGTGGACATTAAAAACGGAGAACTGTGCAAGAACTGGTCGTAATAAAATCGTAATAGGGTGAAATATCGCACGACTTTTGTTCCCATTCGATCGTTAATTTCGAGGACAATGATATTTATTGTCCACGGAACTGTATGTTGGTTAATAATCGTGCCGTCAAATAATCGAGAATCGCAGCTTATTACGTCGATACCGACAGTTACTCTTATATACTAATTATCGAGTGAATATTAAATTTGAACCTAATTAATTACCGGAACCGGAATGGCAATTATATCCTCTTGGAAAACCTGACAATTTTGTCCAATTAATTTACCCTGCCGTTCGCGTGGAATTGTTAACTCGTGAAAGAGAAGTAATTGCAGCGCGAAATGTCAAACATGATGTTTCAAATTTCCAGGAAAATGAACCGTTAAAAATGTAATATGGGTACAATTATTACTCTCTTTTGTGGAAATGTTTGTTCGTCTCTATGACCTGTTCGGCTTTATGACACATTTATGTGTAAAAATGGCACGCAATAACTATTTCTGGAACGGAAAGTCAATATAAAACGCGTGCGAAATTGAACCCTTTGTGCTCCGAGCACACCATCTAGATACACTGAAATTTATAGAATACTATTTACCAAGATATTTCCTAACACAGCTACGATTTTGCAAAATATAAGAGCACAAGTCAGTGCATTAAACAATTTTTTTCTACATTAATTTCAAATATCTAAGTTCGATACACGATAACCAAAGATAAATCGTTAATCAGTCCTCTGAAGTAGAAAATTCACCATAATCGACATCAATCACCTAAAATCAAACTTTGCCGTACCACCTTTCCCAATTTGCTATTCCTTCGTCTCCAAATTTCATCAGACACTGCATCGCCCGCTTCTCAATTCAAATTTCAAAAACAATACCATAAATTCGATCTATCGAAACGCCCGGATTTCCCGTGTTTCGCGCGCCGCGGCGAAGTGCTCTCCGCCAATTTGTCGGCATGCTAAAAGGCATTTATCACGGTCTGCGCTATTTCTCGAAATCCGATACCCGTACGATGCGTTCCCTTATCTTTTCTCCCAGCCCGGTATATGGCGTCGGCGAATTAAAATCGGTGGAGCGTAGCTATCGCGCGAGATTCACGAGGATACGCGATACGACGAGGCGCTTTACGCTCGTTTCACTTTCTCCTTGCGTCTCCGGTTCCCTCCGGATGGCGCGCCGTGAATTTCAAATGCGGGGGGTCCGAGGGACACCGGGAATTCGCGATAACTCGCAACAGAGACTGGGATCTTCGATAGTTTCCCGGTGAACGAACAAACGATGGAAATTAGCTGGACTTGCGAATTTTCGGATGTATCTTGAGCGAAGGGAACACCGTGCTTTGGATGGCGATGTCTGTGGAGAATAGGTTTTACCGTCTTTCTTGTATTAACCCCTTGGCCTACGATTTGTTTTGTGACTGCCTTCGCTATAATTCTGAATTTAATTGCTAAAATAAAAATTGATCAGTAATTCCTGATATATCGTATGATTTAACGTAAAATCAATATTATAGAAATAATATTGTCGCATCGCGTCTCATTAATATTTTCAATTTGATCTGTTTTGCAAAAGTTGAGAGTTTTCAATCCTATTTACCTCATTACGAGTGCCACTCATTATTATAGGGCAAGGGGTTAACGCTTTGCACTCCTCAATTTTTTACTACCTACCAACAACTCCTTACTTAATTTGCAAAATATAGCGAAAAAGGGCGCCTCGGTAAAATGGTGTATTGCAACAGACATTGTTATTATTATATTAGTATTATTATTACTATTATTTTAGAAATTGAATTGTATAAAGTCGAGTTTAACTCGACGTTAAAGTTGAAAAGAAATGAAATGTCGAGCCACGCGCGACACAGGGGTGATAAGGGTTAACTCTGCTGTTCTCCTCGGGTCTATGTGATGTTGGATCCCCAATTTTAAGTTGGTGTTCGCGTCGAGAATCGATTGCAACACTTGTTACTACTAACTATGAAGAGTTTTATTTCTGAAGAACCAGAGTTCACGCGTGGAAGTACGTCGATCGAGATTACTGTGGCAGAGGTTTTCTGTCGATTGTGGAAATGAGAGCTACACCCTTAAGTTTTGGGGGTGTTTTTATAAGTGATGAATGACAACTTCCACGTTAGATTTTGCAACGCGAGCGCGACTTTTGCTCGGATGACTAATTTAAAGGAAAGTCACGTTGGCCCTTGTACAATAGTCATCCTTGCCTAAATATTGTGAGGAAAATGCCGAAAACACATGCGTCATCAAACAGTGACCCAAAATGAAGATTGTTTTAACGGATACTACGCTTTTGATGATTCGCTTTTTTTATATTCAATGTATCTAAGTTCACGTCTGTTTTTTTTCGTACACCTTACATTTTGTAAAATGCGAACTATTGTTCAATGTATCACTGTGACCCGAAGAAACACGAATGTGAGGTAATAAACGTGGAGAACAGCAGGGTTAAAGGAGAGATAAGCGATTATGTAGAATGATAAGATTTGAAGTTTCTATTGATAGATTATTTTCGGTTGAAGTTTACAGTAGGAAGTGTGGTAGATATTTGGTGGATTTCCCGAATAGAAGTGTATCGATAGCTTTTATCTCATTCTTTGTGCTGAAAGTAACATAGATGTGGAACAATAGGGAGGTGAAGGTTCAGAGTTGTTATCAGTGAAATTGATTCTATCAGAGTTTCATGATATTAGATTCGATGGATATTACGGAAATTTGTGAAATTCGCGAAATGCCTAAGCAAACAAGACGTCATATTGTGCCTTCCACGGTGAAGTATCGATAGCTCTTATCGATATTATCGATAGGCAGATAAGAATTTGAAGTTGCTTTCAGTGAGATCGTGCCGCCCAAAATTTCTTCATGAAAGATTAATTAAAGCGTCGGAATTATTCGACTATGATCAAACTTATATTGTATTTAACTTATTCTCTATATATACTTTGTTGTAATATGACAGAATTCGAGATACTTTCAAGTAATAAGACACAACAGAAATAAGTTCGACTTCGGTGAGCTCCAAAATCGGTTTTCATCTATATTCGGAACATTCGTGGTCCTTGAATTACGATCTCTCTTTCATGTGCAGATTCCGAAACTATCCTATTGTTACGTCAAGGATGACAAGGAACGTCACGTTCTGGTGAAATTTTAGGTCGTCATTTGCTCGCCAAAGCCCACGACACGGTCGTAAACCGATAGTCAGGGAGAGTTTGACGGAAATCCCACTAAATTAGCCGACGTGATTACTTGAAACACGAAAATCGCTTGAACAAGTTGATATTAAAAGTGTGTGTAATTTTGCATCCTCTCTTAAAAGAAGCTTTCCTATCATTTTTAATATGTCCAAATTCTCTCGTAGAATTTGTACGATAAAAGATCTTCTAGTAAATACCAAAACGCACCTGATGCTTTCACAGACATTTCAAAGAAATTGAAAATCTCAGCGGCGGACTTTAATGGGTTTTCTCGAAACGAAATATTTCGATAAATTAAATTCAACTACGTATGAGAATATTCTTTCGTCGGAGAGACATATTTGGAGCATGCAGTCTCAGGGAGATGCGATCGTTGTTCTTTATCCCAAAGGAGAGTTCCCGGAATTTGGGGCGCTAAATTCTATTTTGCGAGTCACTTTGAAATCTACTGAGGCGAAGTCCAAAGATTCCAGAATGGGATTCTTGAAATTGATTCATTCGAGTCAGCAATATAAATCGGTGTTCTATGAAAAAGTAAGCGGGGCAGCTTCAAATATTTTTGCCGATCGAGGTTCATGGTTTTCTATCATATTTTGCATATAGGGTACTTTCAATCTTTCTGTATTCCGTACAGAATGAGAATGAAAATTCACTCTTCCCGAATCACCATTTTTCCGGGGCGAATCCTTAGACTTCTGATTTCAGATTTTCCTTCACGGAAGGAGATAAAAACGCTCGCATCCTCTTCGATCATTCGGCTGCCGAACGTCAAGTAGTTGCCCTTCCTTCGAAACTTTGAAATTCGATTCACAGATTCATCCCTGGAATCCATCAGATTCGCGAATATCGGGACTCAGTTTGCTCGGTGTCGAGCATTATGCTGTAAATCGAAATTTTGACGATAACTTGACAACAGAATTGACTGCATAGAATTGACAAAAATATTGCTGCCAAATTAAATTTTATATTCGCATAATATCCATAAATAAAGAGTTAAAATATCTTATTGCACTTGCGGCCATAGATCGGTAAATTTTGAAGAAATTAGTAATGTTATTACGGAAGGAACAAAACAAAAACCATTGCACTTTAATTCAGTAATCATTAAAGTAGCGCATTGAATAATCAGAACAAATAACTGCACTTTAATGGCATAAACTAATTTAATTTTTGAAATTGCATGTTTAGAAAGTCTCCCTATGGACAAAATTCTTAACATCAATGAACCTCCAAAATCGTGAAATCAATCACCAGTCATCCTGCCACCAATCTACCTAATAAAACCCCCAATTAACATTAACCGTACCATGCGCGGTCAAAAGACCGATTGAACCAACTGAAAAATTGTAATTTTTTTATATTATTGAGTAAAGGCTGTTTACAACGTTCTTTCCAACATTAAATTGACAATCTTCTGCATATCTTTCGGAAAAATATTATTACTACTTCATAATCAGTAAAATGATTGACCCAGATAAAAATACACAAACACAAAGTGCCGGTACGGTTTGTGCTCTTGAATACAACACGAAAATGATCCTTGAACATACCCAATCATTTTCAAAAAGGAACAAACAGCAAAAATAAGTCCTAATTCCAAAACGAATGACGCTTGAGCCGAAATTTACGAACGTACTCTGTGATCAGCACTGGAAGACCATTAAGTTCGCCCGTAAAACGTTTCCGCACATCTTGTATTTCACATGGTGTTCCCTATTCTTCGTTTCGTGATTCCGCAAGAGGAAAAAAAGAGGAGGCGGGTTTTCAACGAGGGTTGGATGCTCGTTGAAAAATGGACGGTCATACGCAGCCCTACGACTCAGAACACCCTTGCACAAGAAGGGGGTTGTTACGCGATGGACGTACACAACAAGGTCAACGACCGTGCACCCTTATTCACCCTTAGACGAGCAATGCCCGGAAGCAAGATCGAAGCTCTTTCATCTTGAAAAAAAAAGAGCCGCTCGGAAGTCTGCCACCCTCGATCCAGGTGCAATCTCTGAATCGGGTGCATCGGTACGCGAGTATATCGACTATAAATAAATTGACCTGTTTCCGTGCAAAAGAGTTTTCTTACGGCTTGTCGTAAACGAATTTCGAAATAAATATCACAAAGTATAAAGTGCCGCGTGATTCAAGAAATAAGTTCTCTCGAAAAGGGAGAATGCAACGTTTGAGAGGGTTTTAGCGAACTTGCTAACGTTTGGAGAACAATGAGGGTTACGTTGTCGTTTGAGAGGGCTGGTGAACGGTAGTGGAAGAATATTTCGACGATGGAGTCGAAAGTTCTGCGTTATATGAATTTAATATGGTGTACTGATCGTTGCAATTAATGCAAATGGTTGTGCCAAAATTGGAAACTCTGGCCTTTTAGGTAATATAACCGCGCACACCTCGTTTTAGATAATTGAACGACGAAGTTTATGCCGAAATTCGTTCGATGTGAAATTCTGTGGGACGTAAGGTGAATTGAATTTATTACCTGTGCAACGAAATTGCATTAACTGATTGCACGTATTTAGAGATGCAATCGAGCCCGTGTGCCTAATCGTAGGTACGTTAAATGCCCTGGAAAATTCAACGAACTTCGGGTTTGCCTCGCTCGATTTTATGGTGCATTTATACGCGTATTCGTGGTAATGGAATTCATTTTCTCGGTTAAACAAGTGGAGTAACAAAACAGCAATTAAGGTCCTTTTTTTGTTGTATAGTTTCTACCTTGGATATGCTTGTTTACGGAGAGGGAAAAAATTGCGAAGAAAAAGCAGACGTAATTGCGAATTACGTAGTTGTTAAAAAACTAATAAACAAGTGCTCGTAATTATTGAACACGGTGTCGAACTTCCTTTTAAATAATTTTCTTTAAATATAGTTGAACTCAAAATAAAAATGGTAACAAATTTGAAATAAATCGTTAACAGTTACTTCAAAATATCTACTACGATATTATTTTAGTATAAAATATTTCAAGTTGTTGGATAGAAAGTCATCTTGTAAATATAAAAGCGTAATGCGATTTCATTAATAATATATAGTCCTCTTTATGGTTCACGCGTTAACGTTCTCAGCTGCCGTCTTTCTAATTATTTAACAAGATAACTCTGTCAGCAGTTTCATTGGCTGCACCCACAGGATTCACATCAATCTACGAGCGAAATTGTTGCAAATTCTGTCGAAGTTTCTGCGGCATGTGTTCGTCACATTGTTTAACGCATAGTATTCAAGTTTATTCAACAAAATTTCTCTTTACGGTGTGCGTTCTCCCTGCAGACCGCACGAGCATAATATATAAATATATAAATATATTTATATGTATATTTACATACATAAATATTTAGCTCTACAAGAACTTCGTCAAAGTGTTAATGACTTTCAAGAGATTCTGAAGGGTTTTTAAGATAAAATATACTTTTTAAGTAAATTTCTAACTTAAACAAATAAACTCAATCTTAGAAATCTGTTAGAATTATTTTCGAACAATTCGAATATTGCATTTTTGTTAGACAATTATTTGCAAACGTGAAAGGAATCTACAGCACATAAATTAAAATGAGCAAACTCAGTATTTTAAGCAGTAAGACACAAGTTTCAATAATTTAAATGAAATTTCAAATTCAACAAATCAAATTTCAATAAATCAAATCTCACTCGAAGAGCGTCGCAATGATGTCCGATCGAGAAATTGCCGCCAAAAGTTCCCAACACCTTATCCTTTCCGCAACCACTCTGATCCACGTACAACCGACATTTTGCACATAATTGACCTATTTAATATAGTATAATATAAAAATCATATGTAACAAACCATTCACTCACAATAATCGCACAACGCACGTCCTTTTCTCGCGCCGATTGTGAAAGAACAGGGGAAGAAGAACGGCAAAACTGCATCATCTCGCACACGCGATTGCACATGTATCTCCTTGATTGCACATACGTGTACATACATACCTACACACATATTTGTCATTGTACTTGAACGAGCAGCAGGAAAGCTCCCCGATAAGGCACCCAAGGCGACTCCTTTTCCGTGTTTCGTTCTGATTTCGCGTTCTGTATATGTCGCGCTAAAAGTGCAAGTTAACCGCATAATGCGCGACACGCTTTCACGACATTATCGAAGAGAGTTAATTAAGGGCTGATTGGGAAGGCCGCAACGCCTTGGGCACTGTCCGGTCGTTCAAAGACCCCGATCGGTTTTGCATGAATTAAATTTACGAAGGAACTTAATTAAACGCCTCGCATTAATTGTAGGCTCACGCCATTCGTGATCGTTTTGGAAGTTGTGCGATAAGCAGCGATTTAACGTGATTTTTAAAATGCTTCTGGCGAATATACGAAGAGATTTCTTAATGTGATTAAGTGAGGAATTTAAGTGATTACATAGCTTTGAAGGGTTGAAAAATGAGGAGAATTCAGACATTTTTATATGTGGAAGATGATGCTTCGGTAAAATATTAGTATGGGGATCCTGTCAAATGTTATTTAAGTATCATTTTGTATTGAAAATTTGAGATAAATATACGAAGGAAAAAGGATGTGACAACCACTTTGCCAAAGGCATTTTTACAAAATACCGTTTGCGGTAGCAGATATAGAATATCTCCGTGGGGCTTTAGCTGAAAGAAATTGTTTTACTTTGTACGTCGAACTGTTGAAACCAAACTGATACCAGTTGAAATCGATTTTTCAAAAATTCATTCTTTCAGAAATGGAAGGTGTATGAACTCAAACTTGTAATTTTTTATCCAAATGTTGAACTTCGTCTCCAAATCATCGTACCGTACGGAATATGCAATTTCTGAAAAATCAATGCCTTTTTACACTATCAAAGAAAGCTTTTACGGTTATTTGAGTGCTCCAATTAGAATAAATTAAAATGAAATGGCTGAGAAATATGGTAGACTAATAATATCAGGAGAAGGAAGATATCGAAAGAAGATTCGAGCCGGAAGATTTCAATTTGTTCGAGTTACGTCGGTTTTTTACGATCGATTTTATAAAAAGTAGTAGCAATTACCGTGCACCGGTGGGTTAGTGAGTCTTCTAGAATTTAGGTACACAGTTTTTATACCATACTAACTGCACTCGGAGCAGGAAAAGTTGGAAAGATAGGAAACTAAACGGAACTCGGCAGAAAGGTTTCATAAAGTCCCTCGGAATGGTATCGAAAAGTTTTCGGAACACTTTACGAAAAGAATACTGCGATGAGATATAAAAACACAAAACAGAAAAGTTTGATCGAGTACATTTAGCAACAACGATCGTTATAACTTATTCTTCCGTTGATATCTACGTCCAAAAGTTACTAGCAGATATAGAAGAACATTCGATGTTCATTAACACGTTCGCGGACAGTAACAATTTCAGTGAGCTACAAAAATAGACAGTCAAGTATTACACTTCTAACTTACACTTCTAACTACACAGAGAAAAAATAAAATAGTATGAAAATACTCAATGAATCACTTGGCCATCACTTTGCACTTATGCATCAACTGCATAATAATTGCAAAAAATTAAGGTCATATAAAATTAAATGAATTATAATTGGCTTTATCATTTGGCATGACGTGAATGCTATAGCATAATAACATAAAATTTTCAAATTGCACGGAGGAAAAGATGCAGAATGATGTTTGGAAAAGTAGAAAAAAAATATAAAAAATATTTCACATGTTATTTTCATGCCAAGTGTCCCATAACTACGGAAACTGTAATTTATTAAAAAAAATTACATAGCCGTGCAACAAAGCTGTTCGCTTGTACTTCGAAATTCTCATCGTAGAAGCACCGGTATTACACCGAATCCGACTAAATTTCAATTAATATTGCATAAATGATGTAACATGAAAATCAGCGTAAACCAGGTATCAAAAACATTACAATTACGTCACTTTAAATATCTCGAATTAATAAAACATCAGCAAAAAGCATTCCATCGAATTCAGTTAATTGCAAAACAGAACAGAACGACTTTCGACAGGACGGGGTAGGATCGAAGAGGAGAAAACCGCGGGGCAATAATTACTTGAGCTAATTACAAAATCGAACACGTAACGAGCCGCCGTATTACACGGCCTCGTCGTTCGCCGCGTACGACTCATTTTACAAACGAAACCGGGCAAACACACGAGAATTACAGTCTGCGAGCCCTGTCTTTCGCAATAAATTCATCCGTTGTGCCTGTCGATGCGAAGCTTCGAATATCCCGCAACCGGCAACGGGATTCATTTGTCACACGTCGGAATGTTACAATAATTGCAATTCTCCCCTCGTCTGTGCACGTATATGTCTTTCCCTCGTGGAGTTCGATAAACGTAACGAGCAACCGTCGGCGGACGGTAATACCGTCTGTCGTCGGGTTTGAAAAGGTACTTTCTAAAAGTCCAAGAAAGCCTGGAAACTCGACTTTCCGGTAGCTGAACACATCCAACAACAGCCGCGCATCGTGTCCCATACGGTGTCTCAATTACATCTAAAGTGGTACTCTCGGCTCTCGACTGCCTCTCAATAAACGATCTCTCCCTCCTATTCGAGGCTCGCGGTGCTTCCGAGGCCTGGTCACGCCGGTCGCATCTATTCCGGCTGACTAATTAAGTCGCTAATGAAATGGTAATTGCTCGAAAAGTTCAGTCGCTTGCCGCACGAGCATTTTCAGCGAAGGATGCTGCTCGTTCTGTCGTCCGAGGGAGATAATTAATTGGCGGACGATTATACCGGTGATTATGCAGACGATTTTACGGGGATGGGGTTTCTCGAATGGAGATGTGTTCATTTTATGTAAGACTCGCATGGGACTTGCTCGTTTTTTTTCACTCCGTCGCGGATTTTCGAATTGATCGAGCAAGCAACCGGTGGGACGATGATTAATTTTCGAGTCGATGGATCCATCGTTACCTAACCTTACCACGATGTTATTGGCATGCTGCATTTATTGGATAATCGATACGTCGTGACTGTGAAGTGGAAAAAATTCCGGCCGAAAGTGCATGCTGGCCGAAAAATGAAGGTGAGAATTAGCGCACGGGGAACCAGAGATGTGTTGGGGTTGGAGACGCATAGGGGTTGAAACTGGCCTCGACAGCTTGCATTCAAAATACGTATTTTAATTATCATTCTATAAATAATTGAAAGAATATCACCTCTTATACATTATGGTATACAGCGGAAAAGATAATGGAAATGAAAATTATTCTTATGTGTCGTAAACAAAGCTTCAACTTTGACAAGGATTTTAAACTGGCTAAACGAAACAATTCCAGAATGATGTATTAACGATACATGGATCAACATTTTCGAAACTCGAATTCAAAAGAGAAATGTCTCTATTTTTTCTATAGAATTCTAGAACGAAATTTAAAATCACTTTGTAAATTAACATCTCGCGATTCGAAAGCCAAGAGGTCGTCCTCGCCATCAAGCCGTACGAAAAAATCGTGAAATTTTTGCGGAGAAAGTAATTTACATTAACGAGATGGAAATATCGTCGGGTTATTTGCCGCGATCGTAATGAAGCCCGCTCGTCATTAGAAACACCAGTACCGCAATGTTTAATGAACACCTGCTACATTACCAAGATCTCAGCTGGCAAACGATCCGCCGAAGATAGAAGAAACTTTAGCACCGTTCGAGTTGTACGCCGCACTTCTCGATAATATATCGCCGAGCGTGATTTCTCGATGGTGCGCCGAAGAATTACGATCGCCGACAGGGGAATCACTGTTTAACATGATGTACGCACCATGGGAAATTGATAATCAGGAGGATAAAGATTAATCGCCTCGAAGAAGTCGCAAATTTCAACGTTATCTTCGGCGCATGTAAGTACTTACTATCGCGAGCTGGTCAGCAATTGTGAAGAATAATAATTAATTCGACATCTCGTGCCGGTCTAGCGTTACTCGGTTTGACCTTTCGATGACCTAAGTTAACTGAAATTGCCGGTAGAAAGAGAGACAGAGGCAGAGAGGCACAGAGAGTGTTCGAATCGGTCGCGATTACAATTTGCACATCGAGGAAATTGGATGCCGACGTATCGCCGTGCTATCCGTGAAACCTGATACAGACTTCTACATGTATCCGCGAAAAATACTGAAAAATATAATATTCCAATACTACCGTATGAACGCTAGATTTCAGGCGAATAACGACGAAATGAACACGGTTCTTATCGTTTTTTTTCGCAAGTGTTCAATAAAGTTCACTTTTTCGTCCTGCGCTCCAGATATTAAAAAGGATTTATCGTCGATTACGGTGAAAATGAAGTCACCAGAAAGTTTAACTATCCACGGAGGATTATCGTCCGTTAGAAATTTTCTGATTTATCAAAAGCTTCGATTTATCAAGAATTTTCTCGCGTAAAGGTTTAAATTAGAATCCACTTAATTAGTACGATCTTATCGTTGGAATCATTTTGTCAAAATGTCGTAAGGTCGATTGAAATCATGGGGTAGCTTTTCTTCCGGGCATTCTTTGCCAAAGAAAGAATTTCTTCCCCTGTAGCGATAAAGGAATATCGTTCTTCCCAGTGACAGCATATAAGTGTTTTATGAGATGCCAAAAGTCTCGTCGATCTACGTCGAAAACTATAATGTCTTTGGTATTTTCGTTAGAATTGCTTCTATCAGAAAACGCATTGCAACGTCAGCCAACCTCTCCTCGTTTCCTCGTGGTAAAAAGATCGTCGCAAAAAAGACACCGTTGAACCTTATTAACTCCTTCTTCCTTCTTTAATGAGTCTTTAATGAACGTCAAGACGAGGAATAAGATGCGGTAGGAAGAATTGTTGCACTTCTTAACGTCTTCTCCATCTAGTTACTCCTTCAAAGAGCATACTCGAATTCGAACGTCAACAGGGAAATTTTCTTACGACAATTTCACGTAAAATTCAACTTCGTAGAAAGAAATTGCGAAAGCTCTAATGACAGATACAATGTTCGTAACACGATGCAGAGCTTTTCATAGGACTTCAGCAGGTAGGATAACGTGATACAAAGCACGGGTGTCAAATGACTATTGCGTTCGGGAAATTCCAGCTTGAAATCACGTTAAATGTTGGTCGGAACTTATATTTTCACATATGTACTTAAATAATATTTTTGAAATGTAATTTTGAAACAAACTTCCTTTTTATTGTGCATTTACACACAATAAAATAAAATAAAAGAAGTAAAAATGACATAATGGCAACAGCGAAAGTGCCGTTTCGTTGGCTCGGCTTTAACATTAGAATTATCAAAGAATTCATACAGCGTATTTAGGCATTCTAAATAAATGTGATAAAAGAAAAGAAGTAAGGGGAGAAAGAAAATGAAAGAATATGATTGCTAACATTCATCGAGATAGAGATAGAAAAATAAAGATGTATCTTCAGAAATACCAACTTTTTAAAGAAACTGAGAACCAGTCTTTACGATTGCCTTTGGGGGTCTAATGAAATATAATAAAATGATAGAAAAAATTATTTGTGAAATTGGCAAAGTACCTTAAGTCGATTATATTATTTTAGTAAGCAGTTAAATTGTGTAAGAAATGGGTTTATTTAGTATTCAATGATAAGTAACACGAAAACGAAGTAACTCCGTGAGATAATGATGAAAGGAAGTAAAACGTCAGGCTTTTGAACATTTCGAGGCTCGATCAATCTTAAGCATGCTATCTTTTCGCTCTCGCTGGTGTAACCGCGTAAAAGATGCTCGTAGAAAGTTCCATTAATCACTCTCGAAATTTGAACTTGACTACTGTGACAGCTTAATAATGAAGCTTTGAAAATATCTCAGTTTTAAGCAAACTTTCCGAAGCTAAAGGAGCTAAAGGGGGAATGGATTTGGAAAAAAATACGAAAATGAGATGATGCGCGTTCCACGTAACTTTAGTTCGCACGTTCGGAATTCGTGAAATATTTCACGGCATACTTTCCGTAAGCGATGCAACGATTGATTGCGATAACTAGGAATTTTATATTTTATGTTATATCGTCTTTGACTTCGAACTGCTGAAATTTGTATTTCCTCGTGGAGTACATCGACAGAAACAATCTACGCTCGCACCACAACCTGAAACGTTTTCGAGGAATCTCTCACCGCGACCTTGAAGAGCGAGCTTGCAAATGAGTTATTCATCATCCGCAAAGCCACAACTGAAAAGCATATCACATAATTTACAAACACGAAGCGCACATACTTCCATCGACCAATCAAAATCTCACATCGATCACCGAAAATTTCGATTCCAAAGCCAACAAAACCTCCACCCACTTGTAAAAAAATCCCCCATTAAAACAACGACGAAAAATCGCAACAAAAGGAAGCCATTCAATCTTCAATAGCACCGTATCCCGCGAAATTCCGATCGACATCGACGTATCGCACACTCGATCGGCATGCTCCGCGCGAAAAGCATCCTTAAAAAATGTCGCGAATAATCCGCAAGAAGGAAAACAGATCGGAACACCATTTAAACCACGAATGCGTATACACACGGATCCATCTACAGACTCACGGTGGATGATAAACCGAAAAGGATCGAGTTTCTCCAGTGGATCACGATAAGGTCGAAGTGGTTGCGCGCGGCGAGATCGGTCCGACTTGGACAGTTGGGTGAAACTGTCGGGACTGTGAGTCGCAAGTAGGGGTTTTCTACCCCCTAGTACCGCCACCTGAAGCCGCAGGGGGTCCTTCGGGGTGCGCGTCGGCGTGTGAGTGACGTACGTAGAAGAAGAGAGGACTGCTCGGAATTGCACACGCTCGCAGGAGCGCGCTCATCTCCATCGGCTGGCAGGAGCCCTTCCAGCGCCGTTTCCATGGCGATACGCGCGCGCGTGCCGTTCGTCGCCGCTGGTGCATGCGCACCCCTCCGCACCGAATCGCTGGCAACAGGTTTTGCCACCTCGTCGGGGAGCTCCTTTCCGGAGAGAGAGAGAGAGAGAGAGAAGCTGTCGCCTGGAAGCCCGGATCTCGAAGCGATCGATCTCGATCGGCCGCTACGAGAAACGAGGGTGGAAATTCACCGCGAGGGGTAGAACGGAATCGAACGACCCTCGTGGAGATTATAGGAATTTTGCGACGTGGATTTTCGGGGAAATGCCACGAGAGGCGGTGGTCGAAGGAGAGATTAAGATAGGGATAATAGCGGGATACGTGGAGAGGGTGGAAACTGCTGGATCGTTTTGTTACGCCGAGATACGACGACATCGGGGATTCGGTCGGGGTGGTTTTATATCGATGGTCGAAGAAACGGGGAACTGATGGGGGTAGGTTTGAGATGCCGAGTGGTATTTGCAGGATTTTGACGTTGTTTTTCGAACGGTGGGGGATGGATGAGGGTGAATCGATGCGGGGATGTGCGGGTGTTGGAGATAGGGGTTGGAATTGTAATTGGTGGTGTGTTAGTTTCTTTTTGGGCTTTTGGATTTTATTGCTATGATAATTACGACTTGAAGTGGACTCCCAATTGCTCAGACTGATATTTGAACCGTTTAGTGCACAAATCGATTAACTCCATAAAACCTGAAGTGGAGAAATGTGATGAAATAGTATAGACTCCTTTTCAAAATTCCCTTCAAAATATAAATACAAATAAGTATTGTAGAATATATAGTCGCATTTAGCTTTCCTCTAACGAAGTACAAATAGACTAAGATGGCATAGCCTTGGAATTAATTAGATTGACTTCTAAATTCAATTATTTATTATTCGATGGCCAAACAAACTTCGTCATTTAATTGTGTTAATCATTATTATTACGAAAATTTATTCTAAACATAAAAACTTAGAATTCAATCAAGTGCTTTGAGACTTAAATTTAAACAAATTCTAAAAGTGGAGTTAATCGATTTGTGCACTGAACGGCTCATTTATAACTACGTATCACAAAAAGAAATTCTCAGAGATCATTGTAAGAGTGTTCTCAGAGTAATTGTGAATCTATTTTAAGTTGCATCGTTCGCTTCTTCGGGAAAATTGTTGTCTTGGTTGCCGGAATCCGGATTAAATCATAGATCTCCGATGAAGCGGTGTAGATGTCAGAGGTCAAAATGCAGCACCGAATATCGTACGTGTAATGGAAGGCTATAGCGGTAATAGGGGTACTCTCGAACTACCAATTAATGGGCTCTAGTTTCAATCCCCTCGCTCGCAGCTTGGGAATTTTGACCATGTGCAACATAGTTTCAATGGATCAATCTTCCCCAAAATTTTCATCCATGCCGAAATTATGCAATTGATTCGTAGTCTTCCAATATTTTTAATAACCATTTATATTTTACTATTTAGTAAATCACTTTATGATTTTCTTTGATTGATACTTGATGCCATCACTCCATACCATAGAATAGTTCCTACACCATGAACCTAAATTGTATTACTCGCATTTAGCCTATATTCGACACCGTAAATGTAACTTTGTTCCTACATCTAATTAACAGACGGGAGGTCGAGACCAATCAGTTGCAAATTTGCGTTGTTTGTAAATAGCAAGCAGAAGAGTACACGGAGGATTCTAAATGTAGCAATTTCAATTTAAAACCCCGTTACGACGAGTTACCGGATAATACCATTACCCTTACGATGAAGTCCGGAATTCGAGAGGGATGCTTTCGTGGAAGTTGAAATCGCGTAACGAGAATGAATTTTCCATTAAATACGCAACGTAACGAAATAGCGGATCGACGGAAAATTCTCCAACATGCACACATACGTTCCTCCCTTTCCCCGCTTCAATCTGTGCATCGTTTCAAAGCCGAATTCTAAAACCGTAATGCGATAACGAAAGTTACCGGTAACGTAATTACCGTAGCTAACAGAGTCAGGTGAAACTTCGAAAAAGTCCCCTTTGCACGATTATATGCTCGAATTCGTGTGAAAAGGGCGATAAGCTAGAATTCAAGATTGATTCTACCGCACTTCCGAGCAACCTGTAATCTACGATCGACGTAAAACGTGAAACGACCGCCTTCTATTTTCCTGTCTAAGGGCGAACGACGAAACCTTTCTCACAAAGGCGAACCCTGAGCTACCTTCGTGACTGCCTCCTGATAATAACGAGGTCAAGAAGCTCGGAAAGATCGACCTTCGTCTTTTAAAGATGCCCCTCGCTTCTCCAAAGTGACAAACGTTTCAACGATTCCTAATGCTTGGCCTTGCGTTTTATCAGATCGGTACACGTACTTCGTTGGAGCTCTTAAAGCCGTCTTGTATGCAGATCTCGTTGATCGGGAATAAAGAGAAAGTGCAATTATATACTCGAGTGTGCGAGGGGAAATGAGGCTGTAGCTCGTGCAAAAAGTATCGGCACGAGTAGCATGGAAGCATGGTCGATGCGAAAGCTCGACTAAATCGTTCACTTCGATAGGATAAAGCTAGGATATCGGTGAAGTTTTCTGAGATGTCTTTTAACACAGCTGATACGTCGGTTTGCTTTACTTTGATGGAAATAGGATTTTCCTCGAGATATTTGTGTAACCTTCTCGAAAGAAATTTGAAAACATTGTAAAACTCAACTTGCAGAGGATGAAGGAATTCTGCGCTGAAGAAACAGAAATGTTTGGCTAATTTGTAGAAGAATTTGTAACTCGATTATTATAGGTATACTTGAACGATGAGTATTTTAAATCGAAACGAAGAAGAAATATGATCGATATATCAGATGAAGGAACAATGTAAGTGACGACTTCCAGACGGAAGAAGTGTCCGCTCCGTTGATGCTTCAGCCTGACATCAGATGCAGATAAATTGCTCCGAGCTCTCCGACCTCTATGGAAATCGTTCCACGGGATTTCCTCGTTTATACGGCAAAAA
The DNA here is from genome assembly GCA_963989415.1 of Cerceris ruficornis. Lineage (NCBI taxonomy): Eukaryota > Metazoa > Arthropoda > Insecta > Hymenoptera > Crabronidae > Cerceris > Cerceris ruficornis. The sequence goes on from OZ022523.1 coordinate 11,363,505, forward strand.
GGATAATCATGACTCGTTGCTGCTCCGTCGAGCGATGTATCGACGATTTATGCAACTATTCCGCGACTACCCTCTTCTTCATTCGGCAACTGAAATTTCCCTCGTTGAATTCTCATCCAGATAGCTCCACCGCCCCAGGGAGCACTCGTTTTCGAATTTACGGATAGCCGAGAGAAGAATTTTGCATCGATGCTGCCGCGACTGCATCGCGAAAACGAATTTCTTGGACTCGAAGATGCATTTTGATAGGCATCTCGCATAAGAGAGTCGTAAAAGTATCGAGAAGTATTCTCCGCTTTTCTGGGAATTTCTTCGAAAATCGAATTGCCGTGGCGCCTCATTTCCTCGTACTGATAAGATACGAACTCCTCTTCCGCCGGATCTCTTAAAATCAAATTTACAGAGTTTCCCTTCGAGACGATCCTCCGACGTTTTGACTTTAAATGATTCGCGCTTGGCGTACGAACTGCGAAATAATTAATCGCTCGCTTTCTACATCACGTTGGACTCCTTCCAACGTCGTTTTGTGTATAGAATGCACATGCGATTTAACGCTCGACTAGCAAATTAATAATTCCTACTCTCGAATCCACGCTGAGCTTTCGCACGTGGATTTCAACGAGATTCGCCATTGTCTACGAGTGAATTATTTCGCTTGTTGAGTTCCTCGAGTTAGAAATACACTTGGATTTAAAATGCATATTTTCGTTGGTTCTTAACGTCATCGAGGTTTAATGCATTCATTACGGTCAATTTAATTGCAAATTTTTTTATTGGCAATTATGCGTCATAGCGACATGAAATTGCAAGCACCGAGGCCATTAGCAAAGGCCGTAAAAACGTCTCGAAACTGGAGAGAACATTTTTCCTCTTCCTCTTCCGAAGATCACTTTGCAGGCTTCTTTCATTTCCTCCGTGAAATGTGCTCTCATTGGATCTCGAGCCAACGTTATTTGAATACATAAACTTGGATTTGCAAATTTTCCATCGTACAATTGCCTGCCAAGTGGAAAATCAATTTTATTCTGCCCTATCGCGCGTGTTTCGAAATCCGTGTAATGCGCTTTCGGGAACACGTCAATTTCGTTACTGACAATCAAATTTCATTACTCGCCGCACAATAACGATAAATAAATTCGCACGAAACTGGAAACTTTCGTTTTGCCAAGTAAACGAATGTACAGAGTTTTCAAATTTTCAGCTCATTCGGTATCGCGCGCTGTAATTCCATGGGGTAGAAAAATTTTGGCTGGAAGTCAGTACAACGAGAAAATACGATATCTATGTGAATTTTCAAATTGAAATAAATTTTCTCCATTTTGGAGAAAACTTCGGTCGATATATCAAACACAAGATAACAAATTCTATTGTGTTAAAGAAGTTCAGTGATTTCTTACACGAATAGAAAATCCTTTCTTTTTTTTACAATTTTTAACCTTCAACTTGCGCTCAGTTTGCCAAAGATTTACAATAATTCAGCAAGCTGTTATTTCAAATAAGTATACAGCTTTCCAAATAATTTACTTATTTAGCAAATGCAACATCGATAATTTACGAAACGCACATTTTTGCATATTCTTGTCCAGTTACGAAACATAGTACTTCATCCGCAAAAAGGTCGCAGAAATCCAAAAGATTAATAAACGAACACCGTGCAACGAATTCGTTCGTGTAGGAAGCAAATCGAAGAGCTCTATGCCAAGTATCTAAATGTTTAATTTGAACTAAGACGAAGTGCACAATAACCGCTGTAAATCGTGTTCTATGAACGTTGCACGATTCCGTCAATACGTCGATTTGATCCGTCGGCTTTCTCCATCCATTATTCAGGCGCTTTCATAGAGCAGCGAGAATAATGCAAATACGCGAAATCGACATCCGTCGACCCGCTCGTTCCGGGAGTTTTTTTCAAACGCAAACGGAATCCGGTCTAATGTGACTAAACGTTTCGGTCCGGTGACATCGCCGATTCAAATATTTACACGTTCCCAATCCCAGCTTCGTTGCAATAACCACAGACGGTGAACCACCATTACGCGGATATTGTAAATTTGTTGCATTGCATTCGATTGAGGCGAAAGTGCAACGAGTCGTAAAACAACGAGAAATACGTGTTTCTCATGGATGGAATACTTTAGGACATTGATGTCGAATTATGAGACGTGCGCTGATAGGATTTCTTCATATTTATAGTCAATTTGAAAAAAATATTGTTGGTACACGTAAGAATTGACAGTACAATGACAATAAAGAATAATGTAAGTATTTTCAACGGTAAATGATATTTAAAGGCAATTGAAAATTTGATGTACGGGTCAGAATTTAATGGATATCTCTCCTCTGAGAACGAAGAAACTTAAACGTCATTTACACTGCAAAGTAAAGAGAGCGCTAAGTAGAAAATGAAGATTTGAATCTATCGATGGAGTCTCGTAATTATTGCATTCATAAATAGCTGTCAGCAGTAAGAATGAAACTAAAGACTCGTCTTCACATCGATATCTTTCACCGACATTGAATCGACTTCGAACGTATCAAGGAAGATCGATCTTGCCGTCAAATGCCCATCGAGGTATCAATTCCCTTCATTCTACCAATTTAAAGTCCCTTTGTCACCAATTTACTAATGTTGAAACATCGACACGCTCTTTGACTGATACCGTTTAATCGTTTCACAATTCAATCGAACATAATCAATTGACATTCGCATAAAACCATGACATTTCGTTATCGATGTATAATCGACTGTACTTTCATCGCGATCTTTGCACATTCGCGCGTTTGCATGCGAAAAATGTCAGGCCGCGTTTTTGAGAGAGAACATTCTTCGACGAAAAAAGAGGATTCATATTTGCCCGATGAAAACGAGTTTCGGTTTTTGCATCGACCGTTTCGCCCATCGATGAGGGTTTTGCAAGTGCAGAAGACAGGGAATTATTACGGTCTGTCGTATAGGAGCAATATTATCCGCCGCCATGCCATTCCCTCACGCATATTCAAATTACGCTTTCTCTTTGTCCTCACTTATTTGACTACGACCGTTTGCCCTTTGTTGTTATTCAATAGCCGAACCATCAAAGGCGCAACAATTTCAACGTGATATCGATCGCAATTCGCAGCTTCTCCCTTCCTCTCTCTCTCTCTCTTTCTCTCTCTCCTGCCAAAGATTCCAAGTTTATCCAGATCGACGCCTTCCAATGCACCACGTTCAACGTTTCGGCTTGGTTCCGCGGCGGCGATAATTAGTTATTCGCGAATCCCCGCAAATTCCGGAGTTTCGTGTCTACGTTTAAACCACTAATTATAGCGACGGTTTATTTCGTGCTATTAATTAGTACTAGGTAGAATCCGGAATCACTTCGCGAAAAGCGTGGGCTTTCGCGATAGAGGCAAGGACTTTTTTCACGGGGGTGGATTTTTCTGGGAGAACGAGCAAAAGTTCGACTTGTGGGAATTCTTGATGTCTGGAAACTTTAAGGATACTTTTTTTTTAATGGGATTCCTTTTATTGAGAGTATTTTCCAAGAAAAGAAGACGCTATTCTTGCGTGAAATTTTTATCCTTTTATACGATTATTTTTTATATAGCTTTAATTTTCTGTGTTACTATATTTTTGCATTGTTAATTTTATTCAAATGTTCCGCATGCCCTTGAATTTCCTTGTCTAAAGTCACTCCCCAATTACTTTAACCTTCTATAGGCCCGTGTAACTTTGGAGTAGCACAAGACAACTCTAAGATTTTATTCTACAAAGCCAATTTTTTAAGTTTACCTAATATTACAATTTAGTTCTTAAAAAAATGAAATTGAAATCTTTTACAATTTAATGTTTCAAAATCAAGTTAAATCTATTATTTATAATAGTATTTTTATGATTTTATAATGTACCGTCGTGAAGCTGATCTTCGGGTGTTACAGAAAATTCGGACTATAAAGGGGTAACATTTCCCTAGCAGTGATAAATTCCAGTTTTAGTATTCTATCAGCCAACCTATCTGTAGTACATTTTAATTATAAATACCACTAACAAAGTCCACTCACAAAAACACGAATTCTCATATCCAGCCGCGGTATATAAGTACTACCAAAAATAATTCCCCGAGGCTCCAAATAAAATATTTCCTCAATAGCGAACGTCCCGCTTGCAAATTCAACTATCAGCGAGACGCGCTCATTTTCCTATTATCGCATCTCGCTTATCGCCTCGCCCCGTCTAAACCAACGATTCTCCGTTCCCTCCGTTTCTCTTTCCTTCGTTTCCACCCACCATATGTGTTTTTCTTTTGTTTCCAGCGATCGTACGGGTTTCTCTCTTCCCTTCCTCCTTCTTCGTCGGCTCTTTCTCTCCCTCGGCCTCTCTATATCCTCTCTTTGCCGCTTTCTGTCTACACACAGAGAAGACAGAGTGACTAAAGCCTGCTATCGGGCGCCCTACTGCGAGCGAGCCCCGGGGGCCGGAGTTTATTAGCTCAACCCCCGGTTAGCGATGGCTATGATGCTGCAAAAAGTACGAGAAAAAGCAAAATTTAAATTCCGCCTGCGGTTCATGAAAATAAATGTATGCAACGTGAGCAAGATTTCACCCCCTGTCTAAGCGATAACGCATTTTGTAATGAGAAACTCCGGGAATCCCGGGGCGCTGGAGATTTGCGCTTTTTGGAAAATCTCGGTATGGAAGGTACGGTCGCTGATCTTATATCTGGTGTGAGTTTTATTTTGTTTGCAGCTATTTTTCATTTAACACTTTACGTATGTGGAGTCGTACTTGTAGAGCAGAATGGAGAATTTGAAATTTTTTATGGTTTGAGAAACTGAATACTCCGAGCGATTTAATATCGGCGAGGAATTTCTGTACAATTTGTTTTATTTTAAAGAATTGCAGATGGGAGAAACTGTATGGAATATGTTTACTTTGGTCAATCGGTGTTAAAACTGCACGGGTAGTTGCCGGGGAATTTTGAGATAAAGAATTGAAATCATTTAATTAGTGGTGCCTATGGCTTTATAGTTTCTATTATGTCGCTCGATTTAAAAATTGCAAGCCATTTACTTTCGTTCTGCCGAATCACGACAAAACTTATTCGCAAATCAACTTAATTTTCTCATAGCAGTGAGAATCCTAACTAACTCCGACCAACTGATAGCACGTTACAGCAACCTATCTTAAAAGAAAGGTGTCAATAACCTAGTTTTAATTCTCATCAAAGCATGAATTGCCATATCGTTACTTTAATTAACAATCCTCGATGATAATAACAGAAAACGCCATCCAAATTTCTCTCCAAGAGAAAGTTAGAAACTCCAATTCTCGATTCCTGGGCTTACTTCAAATTTCCATCACTCCTGCAGCTCTTTCCCAAAATAATTATTTAATATACCTTATCACCACTCGTTCGAAATCCACCTAACACCGAAGATCTCACCGCGAACGCTTACAGCAGCCAAAACCAACAAATACAGAAGCGAAGAAAAATATCCTTTCTCAGGCTTACGGACGTAGCATTATTCCTACACCGTCGAAAATATATTTCGTTCCAAACGTCTCTCTAATCCCTCGCTATCCCCATTTTGTCCTCCACCCCCAAGCGCCTCCGTTCTCCCCGTGGAACGCATGATACAGAAAACATATAGGGACGCCTCCAGCCACAACACTACATCCGCCGTGGCGCATAAACGCAGGGTGTTTCTCTGCCATTACGCGAACGTAAGGCAAAAGGGAGAAGGGCGAACGGAATAGTGAGAGAGAGAGAGAGAGAGAGAGGGAGCGAGAGATGAAGTAAGAGTAAAAAGGTAGCAAAGGAGAAAAGAGGAAGAGCTTATTTGCACACACTGCGAACGGTCAGATAAGTTGGTTCGAGCCACCCTCGACCCTGTCGACAGATGTTGGATGTTCCCCTGACACGGGTCCGTCCATGGGCCTCCCACTTGGCTCTACGGTCCTTCTACGGTGCTCTCTTCAAAATGGCAGAGGTGCGATGTTCAAGGACGCCGGAGTAGGGTCTCGAGGCCTTTCTCGCCTGGTGAAACCTCCCTCGTGCAAATTTCACCACGAGATCGCGTTAACCTCTCGAGAGAAAACGAGCAGTGAGTCAGGGTTGGTTGGAGGGAGCGAGAAGTTACCCTTGTAACCCGAATTTTCCCGCTGGAGGAAGATTAATGTGGTTACAGGTTGGCAAATAATAAGCTCGGTGTGTGGAGAAATTTCACGCGATAACACGTTTGTCGTGTGGAGTCTCTTAGATAATAATGGACGAAGGTTTAACTCTTCGAGGCATAGGAATTCAGAAAATAAAACGACCCATGTTGCACAAACAATTTTTTTTTTGATTGAATAAAGTTGGTTTATATTTATTGACAAAGTTATATAATAATATTAATTTTAGAGGTGGGACAAAAATGCCTCGCCGTGCATCTTCATGCATCAAAGAGGTGGGACACTTTTAATCCCGCAGTGCCTCAAAGAGTTAATCGGAATTCGGGAATTGGATGGGCTGGGAAATGTTTATCCTTGTTTGACGGTTTTGGGGTATTGAATCGAAACGTTTTGGTGTTTTGATTTGTCATGTTTACGCTTTAGATGAGTACTGAGCTTTGTAAGAGATGGATAAGAGACGAAGATCTGAAAGTCTGCAGATTAACGTAGAAAGATTAATGTAAAATTTGGTACCGTCGATCTGTTTAACTTGTTGAATGCCGGTGACCGGCGCTAAGAGTTCACCGAAATTATTTATCACTTTTAAATTGTAATATTAACGAACTTGCTGATATATTCAGTATTGAATTATTGGTGTTACAACAGTAAAGAACTGCCGACCATATCGATATTTTTAGCCTCAACGATTCTACTCCATAAAGATGTGATTTTAATAGAAGTTTCGTTTCGATGGCAGTGATCAAACTAGCGAAATATGGGTGACCTTCGACATGTTAATGCAATTTCCATCCGAAAGGCTGCATGATTGGTTGCTATGCTTCTACTATTTTGCAACTGAAACGTAGAAATTTGTAGGAGCACGTGGCATAATATATTGCTCGTAACTTCTGGCAGATCGCTCAGAAGATATGGATAACTATCCCTGGCAAACTGCTATCTGACATTTTTCCTCCAGAAAACAGAGACAAGGTAGTTTGCCCGGGAAAGTGCACTTTATACTCCGCGCGATATTTTCGAAATTGCACGTATGAAACATTAAGAGCGATGGCGAAAGTATAGAATTCCGTCGTCAAGTTCGTATGTTAAATAAAGGGTGAAGTTTCGTGTAGAATCGTAGAACAACCGTGTAGTTGTGTTAGTTTGAATTCTTGGAGACTCGAAGATGGAAACGAGTTGAAAGTTGGATGGCTGACACAAAGGAAAGTTTACACAACGGATGAGAATAAGTATTGAAAAGATCTACGAGATAAATGTAGAAGCTTGACGGAATGCATCGATGTTGTAAAAATGTCATTCGACAAAGTTACACCGATATACATTTGATTTCTGACATCGTAGTATTATTAATGAGAGATTAACACTAGAACTACCAAACCAGTCAAAATGACTGGTTCTCTATTTTTACAAAAATTCTCCAAGATTATAGGAGAGCCATAGAGGAAATATTTTATGTCCATCTCATAAAATGTAAATGACCAAATCGATCATATTTTCTACCTTTCGATTCCTCTTTTTTGAAAGTATCTATTTAATATATTGAAATATGATAGGTTTAACAGCGGTAGTTCTAGTGTTAACGTGAATATCATCCTCGCTGTATGCATTTCCAATAGAAATTTATATTAAGCACAGATTTCAAGTGAAATGTGATTCATCTTCAGAATAATTACAATATGTAATCCGACGATTCGGAGACATTTAATTTAAAATCATGAGTTACGTCGGAAATTCGTGAGAAAATAGAATTGTATTTTGGTACATCTGCCGCGTTATAATTCGGGAAGAATGTATGGAAATTCTGTGAAAGTGCAAAAAAATCTTAACGAGCCGTGTATGCTCTGTTTATGAAAGAATTAACATGTCATAGATATAGTCTCGTGCGTGCACCCTTCCGCGAATTCAGGATGTAAATCCCGTGAAGGCGCTTACGTAAATTTCCACTGTAAATCCTACGTGGACACTTATATAAATGCAACAGCGCCGCTTTGCATTCGGCGGGAAAATCATGGAAACGTGCAAATCCGCCGATTACGCGAAAAATTGCGCAACGACAGTGCGAATTTGTTGCCCGTTGTTTTGATATGCTATTTTTACCGGATTGAAAATAATACCGCTTTATTCATCGTCGGCCGTGCAATTTTTCTCATCGATTTCCTATTCGTTTAAATCGCAAAATTCATTCCTGACGTATCTTTCAATATTTGCAAAAACGGGCAGCACTGGAGTGTTATAAATTTATTTGTGAGAGATAATAGCGAGGAATAATTCGGGCGTATATTTTAATAGTTTGTCATAGTTTGAACAATCATGACGGAATACGACGGTACAAATGCAATATATAGAGATTGGCAATTTGAGAGTACCGATTTTTATTATTTTCGAAAAATTAAATTCTTATATTCCTATCTGCAACGGTTTCGAAATTTTAATATTAGTTCGTAAACGGATAATAAATTTTCGATTATATTTCGAAAGCAAACGGTTCGTGAATATTCAGCGTACGAAAAAATTCACTTCTCGATTTATTCGTATAAAAAATCGTCGATACAATTCATTTCATTTTACTTTAAGTTGAAAAGTTTTCCCCGGAATGAATTCTCTTTATACTTCCTTTGTTTATATTTCAATTGTTACGACAATTGAAAATTGAAAATTAACCAATATTCCGAAAGTAAATTGCATTTGACATAAATTTTAAAAAATATAATATTTAATTGTCTTTCAATATGTGACACAATTATTCCATTTTCTTTTCAATCCTGAACTCTGTGAAATCCGTGAATGCAGTGAATATCGGTTCGAACGAGTCCTTACATAAATCCAATGTTTGCAACACTTTCCAATGCAATTTCACCGAAACGCAAGCCATCCAAGGGTTACGTAAGCTCAATCATACATCGATAATTCGATACGAAGTAATAAATTCAAACCGAAATCGGTCTCATCCATTCTTCTGCCATTTCTATTCAATTGGACGTTCACCGTAGATTGCGATATTCCCTGCAAATCTGTCTCAATATGTGCTTTATTAAAATTGATGATATAATAAATTACAGTATTACTTTTTATTCTTCGCAGTAAATAACACTTGGTTTACGGATTTAAAACAGCAAAGAAAATAGAATGAAGTGAAACAGCAACAGAGCGAAATTCTATTACGAGAACAAAACGGCGAAAATAAATTTCATTTAATATTTTAAAGTGTTTAGAACTCCGTTTCACAGAATAGTCGCTGCGGAAACTAATCCTCGAGCATTTCATTCCCGTAACGACTGTTTTCATAGTAGTTTCTGCGGCTCGTTACGTTAATCAACACCAACATTTCGCAGATTTTGCGAATTAACGTGTGCAGGCGCGAAAAGACCGGATTTGTGCGTACGTTGCATTTAAGGGACAAAGTTGCACGACGAAAGATTCAATGCCGATGTAGGAGTCTCTCTCTGTAAATTATAGTTTAACGGAATGAATGTCAACGATTCTCTTCATTTGTTTCATACACAAAGCACTCGAGAAGCTCCCTCTATTATTGGGTGTTGAAAAGTTGCAGCATTTAAAGCCGAAGAAGAATAACTCCGTACGCTGCAATTTTCACATTACTGACACTCTTTAACACTAGATCTACGAGCTTTAAATCTGTTATACTTAAATATATTAAATATGGACTTTGTAAAAAGAGGGGGCAAGAGGTGGAAAAGTCGATGAATTAAGTAATTTGTTTATTATAAGGTACATGTGAAATATCTACTGTACCGCTTTTCTATGAATTTGTGAGCCGTTTACAATAAAGTAGAAATCCGTCAATTTGACGGCTTCCGTAGATCTAGTGTTAATGTAGAAACGATTCTTTGGCCCAATAAGAAAAATACAAAATCTAATTCTACATGTTTTCCGACAAATTTTGTCTTAACGAACCAGCTAATTACAGGCCATTGTAATATTCTCAGCTCCCAGCACTATTGTAAAACCTGCAAGTAAAACGATGCAATTTTCGACCAACAGCATAAACAATTATAGGATACAATTTAAAAATCACGACACAGGGAATATTTACTCGACAAAAAGACCTTAATGACAGACCGTTAAAATTGAAAAATGAAGGGAAATCCAGGAATAAAATGAGACCGAGCAGGAAGACGCAGAAATATTTGGCCGCGGTATTTCGCGGGCCGATATTGTGATGAGAGCAAATCGACATAAATATTGATAACCGACGGATAGGAGGAGGAAAGGGCAGAACGAGGACGAAGGAGAGGAAGGAAGAAGAAAGAGAAAGGGAGTTCGAGTTCGTGACCAGAATAACGCCCAGGCATCGTACTCCGGCGCATGCAAGAGCAAAAGGTCCAAAGCGATTCGAGCAACACTCCGGGGCCGTCTCGAATCGACTAGCCTTGCCGTGGCAGAAACCGCACGATATACGTCCACCACGATCTCGAAACTCTCGCCGAGCCGAACAGCTATCGGGTGTACGAGGTGTCCATGGAATTCGATGAAATTCATAGATCGAAGTCTTACGTTCGACTTGTGGTTCCAATTGATTTTTAACAGTGTATCGCCGTCTTCGGCGGTAATAGCTACGTCGGAAGTGTAATTACTAGAATATTGATTACACGATGTATTTGTAGAATTGGAGGAATTTCCAAAATTGAAGTGTGATGCATGGTTAGCGGTACCGATCGATTTCGAACAGTATTTGGCTGTTTTGGGGGAAGTAGCTACGCCGGAAGTGTGATTACTAAAATATTGGTTATATGATGTATTTGTAGAATTGGAGGAATTTCCAAGATTGAAGTCTGATCTATGGTTTGCGGTACCGATTCATTTTCAACAGTATTTGGCTATTTTGAGGGGAAGTAGCTACGCCGGAAGTGTGATTACTAAAATATTGATTACACGATGTATTTGTAGAATTGGAGGAATTTCCAAGATTGAAGTCTGATCTATGGTTAGCGGTACGGATTGATTTTGAACAGTATTTGGCTGTTTTGAGGGAAATAGCTACGCCGGAAGTGTGATTACTAAAATATTGATTACACGATGTATTTGTAGAATTGAAGGAATTTCCAAGATTGAAGTCTGATCTATGGTTAGCGGTACCGATTGCTTTTGAACAGTATTTGGCTGTTTTGGGGGAAGTAGCTACGCCGGAAGTGTGATTACTAAAATATTGGTTATATGATGTATTTACAGAATTGAAGGAATTTTCAAGATTGAAGTCTGATCTATGGTTAGCGGTACCAATTGATTTTTTGGGGGGAAATAACTGTGTAAGGACCGTAACTGTCGAATTATTAATCGTTTGAGGTATCTGTAGAACTTAACGAAATTCAGAGGTGATATACCTTTAAGCTGTAGTACTAATTGAGCGTTAGTCATCTGTAGATATTTCCGGCCTAGATATCTTTAAAATTGCAATTGCCAAGAAACTATTATGAGACATCAATGAAATTCCGTGGAATTAACAGATGAAAATCGTAGCTGTATCCCTTCGTGCCAATCACATTTATAAAATAAGTTGCTCTGGAATTAAATGAACTACGTAGTTCCGAATAGTACAGACTGATCTATAACACTCTACATCATTTTTGAATATAATTAAAAATTGACCTTTTTGCTAATACCGCAAATGAATTTTATCGCTTTGAAAATAAGACGTAACTTTTCATCTACGCATACTTTTAAGTAAATGTCATACTTACCTAGCTCCTTTTCATTTTTAAAATACAGGATCCTCGGATTATCTTATACCATGAATACGTGAATATGAAGCATTTAATTTTTCTTCAACCTAAAAGAACATGTAAATTCTCCGTGAAGATTGCAGCCGCATGCATGTGACTAATTAATTATTCCCTTGATTCGTTAACTAAAGAAGGAGGAAAATGCAACTTCGAGAATAATCTCTGAAACATAACCGTGTTCTCTCTTGGCAGGAATGCATACTTATCGTATATCCTCCCGAACAAAGTGATAGTCGAATTTCGTATCGTGTGCATTGGCAAGAAACGCAAATGCATTTTATGGTCCGCCTCGCCGGAGAAAACTGCGAATGCATTGTATCGTTTCAGGCGAGACAAGAAGCGACTCTGCCGGGAATATCTTAGAAATGTGACTTCACCGAGTTAGTCGTAACACAGAAATCGTTGATCCGCGCCGTCCTTTGTGCATTTTCCCTGTGGTAAATATTTGCCGAACCGAGGAAACGGGGCTGCATACGCTTGCTTTTCATTCTCTGCTCAGACTGCGGAAACCGATTCGGTCGTTTTTGTAAGGAATATTTCTTGCATCGCCACATAGAACGCAACTGAATTTGCAATCCTTTAATTTCATCGGGAAACGCAAATGTGATTTTAATACGTTCCCTTTGACGATATTTTCGCGTCCCGTTTGAAGCTGGGCAAAGATTCGTTTCAAATTACTCGCTGTAATTTTACGGAGAAATTCGAAAATTGTCGGAGTTTATTTCTAATTAAAAGTTGCGACTTAAAAATCCTGGAAAAGTTCGTCGATTAATAGAATAGAAATTTTGCAATGCCAGGGGTGACGTGTTTCGATTATAATCCGAATGAGATTCTAGATACGAAGCGAACGAAACTGAAGAAGAAAATCTGCTAACGAAGCAATCAATTTTACGGGCAGGGGAATAGCGTGAAAAAATATTTCATTAACGGGTGCGAAATTTTTTTTTGTTCGAACTGCCAGAGGCGCGAGAAGTTCGCCGCGTATGGCGGGAAGACAAAAATGATTGGACTCGAGAGCCAATTTGAAATTTCAGGAAGAAAAAAAGACAGAGGTCTCTCCATTTCGATGTAAATTTATCTCATTACCGCGTTCGTGAAAAAAACAGGGAGTATTCATACGTACTTCGGATCCAAATGTTTTCTGCGATTCGTTAAATGCTTTTGATGGCGCAAGTATTTCGCCAATCTTATCGCTCATTTCGAGGCAAGCGTTTTAACATTAAAAATACTCCGCTACAGGACAAATATATTGAAAATTACGAATTACCTTTCAATAGTGAATATTTCATTTTATTCGACAATAATAATAAATAACTACTTGGCTGAAGTATGAAAAATAACATTAATCACCCATTTAATGGAATATTATTTCTTTTACGCTCGTAGTTTAATAATTGACAAATGTAAATTATGTATAAAAATGATAATACTGACGCAGATAGTTGTACAAGTATTCCAACATGTAGTACAGTTAAATTTTTAAAATTAGTGTCATCCAAGAGTAATAAAAAATTCCTATTATTTTTCCAACGCTGCTCATTAATAAATCACAATTGAGATATTAGGCCCTTATCGTGCCATTTCTTTTGTGACTGAATGCGCAATAACTCAGAATTAATTGCTGAAATAATAATCTATCCCTGATTTCTGATATAGCATATAACTCAACGCAATATTAATAGTATAGAAATAATTTTATCGTATCGTGATCCACTGATATTTTTCATTTCATAGTATTTGGAAAATTTCAAAATATCCCATCCCCTTCCTCGCGTTACGAGTGTCGCTCGTCATTGTACAAGGGGTTAACACGGTTGAACACCACCGGTATTTCGCTAGTTCCATTATTTTTACTGAAACGAAACTTCTTCTATTAACACTTTTGTATCCATAAGCGGAATTTCCGCCCTGTACAATGTTAAACTGCTGCGCGCGGAAATGCACGGTACTGTCGGTCATTTACCGTATTTAGAGCTACGATGCAAATGGATTAAAGTCACATCTTTACAATACAGAAACCTTAAAGACACAAATGCACATATAATCAGCAGGACTTTACCTTTTTAATGGCAATATTTAAATATCGAATTCAATAGCGCCGCTCACCGGTCGCCACCACGGCATTCAACTTGTTAAAGTCAGTCGCATAATTCAACATGAAAATCCAAAGTAAACTAAAATCTAACGCCGCCACAATTCAAAATAAATCTGTCGGCCGTTATCATTAATTCGACAAGCACGCGAATGAACGAGAAATTGCATGTCTTCCCTGTCAAATGAAACGCAGCAAAGTATACCATCATCGTCTCGAGAGGCACGATATTTCTGCATATCATTTTGGTAGTCCTGACAGCCGGTAATTAAGCAAAGATACGGAACGATTACATTGGGGGGTGCCAAGAACACGCTTAATCAACGTCACTTTAATTAACAAGGATACGGCCAATCAGCGAGGCTCGTTTACTACGATTAGTAGATACTTCCTGGCTTTACGCTTAATTTATACCACGGAATATTTGTCCGACACGAAATGGATTATTTCGCAGAATGGAATCCGCGAGGATCTGTTCTTTCCCATTACGAGTAAATAGCACGTCCTACGAGGACTGATTCCGAACTGGTATTCTTGGAGGATATCGCGATATAAATAGAGGCGATGAACGCTTTGAGATCTGTTATAATTTCGTGAGAACAAATGGATCCGGTTAAAATGCAGAAGGTGTTAGCTTTAGGTCGTATGTATCCCGTGCTGGAGAAACGACAAGACACGCTCTGAATTTAACGAAGGTGCAATAAACTTAATTGACTGGCTAAGTTGGCATGTTTCCAATTGCCCGCTACTGCCCCGAGTCGATCTCTTTTTCTCGGATCGACCTAAGACGACTCGACGATTTACAGGATAGGATCATTCGCAGAGAAATATCGGGCTATCAACTTTTTTGCAGTTAGATCTTTCACTTTGTTCTATTTCCTTGCGGCGACTTCTGAATGAATTGGATAGAGCAGGCGGTACAATGAAACTGAGAAATTAGAAAGGGTGGATGGATAGGAAAAAGGAAATGCAGCTAATTCTTAGAGAGTTTGGCAACATTTGTTGTTTAGAAAATTTAACACTAGAACTACCGATGTTTAACTTATTCTTTTTAAATGACCTGAATAAGTACTGTGGAGAAAGAGAAATTAAGAGATGAAAATATAATAAATTAAGCAATTTAGGTTTTATAAAATAGATGTGGAATATTTACTTCATGGCTCTTCTATAATTTTGGGGAATTTTCAAAATAGTTGGGGCCGATCATTTTCACCGCCTCGATAGTTTTACTGCTAACAGCAAACTCACCATGCATTTTAAAATGACTTATTATTTAATTTCTTTTAAAGTTCCAAATTTGTAACGTACTTTTTCTTCCTAAATATCCCGAATTTTACGCCGGAGCTCAAACCAATAAAGATGTTTCTCACCGATAAACTTTTCAACACGATCGTCGGAAGTTCAAATGCAAATTGCAGGCTATCACAAAAATTGATAAGCCCTTCGACAAGGTAAAAAATACCACGCAACGTAAAATCGATAGGAGGGCGAGGATAATGAAGTGAAAACCGAAATCTCAAGACCTCACCCTTAAATTTTGATAAGCAGCGAAAGAGAAACGGCGAAGGGAGAAAGTAAAGATGAAAAAGAAGCAGAAGGGACGAATCCGCCTCGTCATGCGGCCCAGCCCCACTTGGCACTGTCAGCTCGGCTGATTTATTGCCCTCTTCCCCTTTCTCCATCAACCCTCGATAGCCCAGTTACACATAAGAGCATCAAACTTCCTGTCTCTCCTTCACTTTCGAAGGTTACGATCGGCCGCTCATTTCTTCGCTTCGATTAAATCGCGCGCTTAATTGCTTTTAAGCCAAAGCTTCTTCATCCTTTTGGACGGAAAAAAGGAAGAAGATGTTAAAAGTATTCACCGACGAGCGAGCTCGTGCTACTCGTTCATCTCGATTTTTATGTCTGGGAGTCACGTACGAATTTTTATATTTACTGCAAAATGTATATTCTTCATGCAAGAATTTTCTTAAATGTATGCAATAATAGAATTATGCAGTGTATTTATATTTGTAATGTGTATTTCAAGAGAAGCTTCTTTATTGCACTGTTAAGCTTGTATTTCCCGGTACAGGTATTTTTTGCGAGTCTGTTGTCCGCCGAAGGGTGCAAGAACAAGGATTACTTTCGCGACACTTGTCGTTTTTCCATTTCTGAGCGTAATGTCGCTAGATGTCTTTCTTTTATTACACTTCATAAAATTTTATTCCTTCCACCTGTAACTTGTACGGAGGATTTCACTTTTTCTATGAAAATTTACTCAAACGTTTTGTTTCCCGTTCTTGCAGTTAATTTTTTTGCAAAATCTTCCGTACGGAAGTACCATCGTACGTAACATTCTTCCTTGCAAAGCTTCTCTCTTTTCGTATAGAATTTCCTTTTTCAGAATCTACGTCAAACCTCGTTCATTCCCGTTACGTAAAAAGACTCTTTCACCTCGTCGTATCACCAAAGTCAATTTCTCATTCTTCGATATTCACCGAAAATTGTTCAGCACACAACCGTAGACACGTGTATGAAATAACTATTAAACTTTTATTCCAGGAGCTAGCAATGATCTTTGCCGTTGAAGAGAAGCATAATTTTTCGGGACCCATCGTTTGCCGAAAAAAATTGGATAAATTTTAATAATCCCCATTCCCTCGCACCCTCGCCTCTTTTCCACTTAGCATCAGCTGGCGCTTCCTATCCGAGAATGAGTAGTTTAAAAACTAATTCGTTGTAATCTCGCGATTACTCCTGGAAACCTTCCAATATAAGCCTTCCTTCCCGTGCCAAGAATTTCTCTCGTTAAATCGCTTTTTCCTCCCTCGTCGTCTTCCGCTCCGGGGATCTTCATTTATTTTACCCGTCCGACGAGATCACGACCCTTTCTCCGCGAATTCACTTCGACCCCGACACCCACGAATGATCGAGAGCCACGCTAATCACGAGGGCAGGTGCTACTTGAAATTACCTAATAACGATGCCGCTCGTGCCTCTAGAGTTTGTAATTTCTCCTCGTTTCTTTCCGAACTGCCACTTAAGTTGTGTAATTGCATATCGCTGCAACGCACGCAACTTCGTCGTATTATGATTCCGTAAATTCTGCTAACGTCGCTTGAAAATCGTAGGAAATTTACCTTTGCATCTCCGATGAAGTTTGCCGAGCTGTTGTAAAGAAAATTTTCTCTGTGATTTTTTCTTTTAGAAATTCTTTGAGGATTTTTATTCTTTATACTTTAACAATTTTTATCGTTCACGCTTTGATAGTTTTAAGTAATTTACAGTTTTCGTAGGATCTTTCGCGTATTTGTTTCTTATATGGTAATTTGTAATTTAACCCCTTGCCCTGCGATTTATTTTGTAACTGCATCTGCAACAATTTAGCTTTAAATTACTAAAATAAAAATTGGTCAGTAATTCTTGATATATCGTATAATTTAACGTAATATTAATATTATAGAAATAATTTTATCGCGTTGTGCCTAACTAATATTTTGAATTTCATAGCTTGAAAATTTTCTATCCCATTTATCGCATCACGAGTGTTACTCGTTCTTGCAGGGCAGAGGTTAATACCAGATCGATGATATAAAAATAGTGAATATTACTGATCTTTCATTTTTTCCAAAAATTCCATAGAAATAAGTACCAGAGTTTTCCTTCGATGTGGAATTGGCCTTTCTCTCTCCTCGTTTCTTCTCTTTGAACTTTGGTTAGGTGCCCTTAGATATTTTACGTACCTATATCTTGCACGGTTCATCATTGCACGATAATTAGTACAGTTGTTTCATATCAATTACACTCTGCTCTCTGTCTGAGTTTTTCAGATCTTCTATTTATCGCGCGTGTTTCGTAGCCAACAGGTACAAAAATTCTCGAATGTTTCATCATCGCATGTTAATTCCTACGTTCCTTTAACATAACGTAAAGCGACTCCATTGAATTAATTGATTGTTGTCTTAAGTTTTGCATGAGCTGATTGCACCAGAGTGAAGGAACATCTGATCGGCATTCAGTCGAGCAACAATCGATTCTCACTTGATTAAACTTTATTCTACCTCGAGTGTTGCATTTACACTCCGATACTCTTCGCTGCTTGTTGGATCAAGTAACTATGATACGTTAATAACTGTTCCCTTCGCCTTTTTGCCCTCTGCAAAGACGCACCGACCTGGTGAATTTAAATGCAAATCCACGCACGAACTGGTGCTCGGTTCTCTTGATTTTATAACTAAATTTTATTCTATATCGCAACCTTCAATTTTATTGAATCGAAGAGATAAAAATACACGAAAATGATGGGATTCTTGTCACTCGTTTATTTCAACGATGAAATGACATTTTCATAACATTCGGAACGATGTAATTCCAGATGAAGTTGAAATTGCGAAAAAAAAGTTTGCAATTTCATGAGCTGCTCTGTACATCGTATAGCTTTTAGAAAGGAAATTTTTACAATTTCGCTGACGGTTGTAATTAAAGTTGAAACGAAATGGCTGAAAGGATAAAAACCCCGTCGTGTTTGACTGTATTTATCGTGCAATTTCGGCGCATGAAATGGTAAAAAACACATTTGCAGAATAAACGTCGTTTAAAGCGACCGATTACAAGCGCCGTTAATTTCAGCCACTTTTTGAACGAAGGGACATTTACGTCTCCATTGTTCGTCCGTGAGCGAGTGCGAATTATCGATCTCCCAATCCTTGTAAGTGCATTAGCCGGGGTGCATTGTACAGCAGTGCAGTATGAACTTTGAACTGTAATGCAAACTTTGAACCGAAAGTCTCGAATGCATTTTGGAAATTGAAGCGTTACGGGGGAATGGGATACGAGACAAAATGGGGCACATTTGGATCAGGCCACTCGTGTTTTGCAAAAACTTGGCGAATTTCCGTCGCGACGGTTTCATTTGTGCGATGGAACTTGCAGTAGCATCGGACAGTATTGGCGAATATGGTTGAGGAACGACGATGAAGGAGAGTTGTTCATTTTTCCGACCAGTTTTTTATCATTTACATTAATTGAACAGACATTTCCATATCTTCGACGGATTTGCGTGTCGGAACTTAATTACATTCGATCGAGACCGATTTGCGAGTATTAAGAAAAATCCACGTACTTTGAATACGTTAAAAATTCAGGGAGCGGCTTCTTCAATCTGGCAGAAAAAAAGGTTTAATGAAATTAGTAACCGTCTTGACAAATTTCGAGTGCCCTGGACTACGATAAGCATTCCTTCGTGATTTTTAACTACAATATGTCCCAGGTGGAATATTAATTAAGAATACTGTTAACTCTGAACTTCTAATATTAAAATTCAAATTTACTTTCAATTTTCTAGTATTGAAATTCGAGTTTATATCTTTTAAGCTTCTAACACCAAAAATCAAGAAGCGGCTTTTTCCATCTGGGAAGAAAAAAGGTATAATGAAATTAGTGACCGTCTTGGCAAATATCGATTTCCCTGGATTACGAAAACATTCCTTTGCGATTTTTAAATGCAATCTATCCCAGGTGGAATATTAATTAAGAATACTGTTAACTCTGAACTTCTAATATTAAAATTCAAGTTTGCTTCCAATTTTCTAGTATTGAAATTCCAGTTTATATTTTCTAAGTTCCTAACACCAAAAATTAAGAAGCGGCTTTTTCCATCCGGGAAGAAAAGAGGTATAATGAAATTAGTAACCTTATTAATTAACTATGGAAGTGGCGATGTCAAGTAGTAAATACATGGATCTATTCGAGCTAACGCTTGCAGTAACAGCAAGTCGGTTACTATTCCTATATTACTTCTATTCTGTATTTTTGTTATAACTTTTTAATAAAGCTCTATGTGACCTATGTTTACATAACTTTTTTTTATTTAGTGTCATAGAATATACTGACAAAGTTTGAAAATTAAAATCTGGGACACCCTGTATAAAATCCGCAATAATTTAGTTGCCAACCCAATAAATTCAACTGCACGTCTTCTAAGCTTCTAACATAAAAATTCAAGTTTACATCTTCTACAGTCTAACGTACAGCTTTATGCAAATTCTCTGTTCGCACGATAATGTGTACCGTTTGCCCCGATCAGAAGAGCCACGACTTAGTGAAATCTGCCAAACTGATTTGAAAGCCGCGCAGGTGCAATTCCAACCCTTTGTCTTCTCTCCTTTATATGCCGAACATATCGCGATTGATGTAGTGGATACGCGAGCCACTTCCTTAATGCAATTTCCACTTGCTCGTGGATACGGCGAATTACGTAATTATTAGAAGCCGCGTCGACACGGAGTCAATGAGATTCAGATCAGCCGCGGAGTCGAGATAAGCGCCGGTTCAGCCCGGTAATTACGTAATGGCGCGCACCTCGATGCACCGTAACTTTTAGAATGCATCCATGAATATGCAATGTCGTATACTTACGTCAAACTGAGAGAAGCCGATATCCTACAACGAAAAATAAGGAAAACCGGAGAAGAAACGTACAGAATAATAGAAACGCTAGAACGGTGACTTTTACGATAAGACGGTAAGGGTAAGAATCTTATCGGTAATGTGAAAAACGTTTTCTTTTTTGTTTTTGTAATTTTTCCATTAGGAGTTACGATTAACGCTCGATTATTTCTTTGAGAAATTCTAAATAAATCAATCGGCTAATTAACTTTCTATCTTTGTTATATTTTCTATCAACATATTTATCTACTATGTTTGAACATACCGCCGTAATAATCGGGAGTTTTAGTGTTAATTTGCAAATAATTCTCGATACTGGATATTGCTGTTAACACAGTATAAAATCGTTACGGTATTTTAAAATTAAGTGAGAAAGAGGTAAAAACTCGTTAAATCGAAATACAACGTGGAACTGAAAAACGGGCGTAAAGTTGTGAAATGATTAACGGCAGTTAAACGTGCTCCATATTGTCGGAAAAGTATCACTTTGGGAGGTGAGTATAATCGATGCATTTAGTACGGCGGATTAATTGCATACGTAGTAATGGCTCGGTTAAAGCACATGCTTTATTACTCGCGTTATATCGTTTCTAATTACATATTAAGCGTAATACCGACATCTTCTACGGAATAACAAGTACGATGGAAGTTAAATTAATTAACGGCGAAGACATTAAACCGCGTAAGGATTTAATTAGCAATGCTTCTTCCCTTTCGAGTGATTAACTGTTACGGATTTGAACTACGATTGCAGTCCAAGCTAATTAATTGCCTTTTAGAGTTGCGTTTCTCCCTTGTTTTTCTCTTTCGTGAGTTTAGAACGTAAACTCGTTGGCTTCGCTGCAGGAAGTGCGAATTTGTCTCGGTATTCGCAACAGAAAGAAATTTTCTGCTTAGTTTTCCTCCGCTCGATTCTGAGATTCATCGGAATCGGTCTACTCTATCGTTTTGAATTTCTTTGACATATCATACGCGAAATTAAGAAGTAAAATTACATGTATAAGATTTCTCTTATTCCATAAAATTAAATATTTCACAAAGTGAAAATAAAACAATACTATTTGACATCATTTCCAATATTACAAGATCCCATAAAGGATTAATTATCATACACTCACTGGTAAAAGAAGTAGTCGTGAAGAAATTAAAAATAGATACTGCACTTTTGTCGATAAAATACTATTTTAATCCCTTGATTTCTTTTGTGACTGTCTCCGCTATAATTCAGAATTAACACTAAAACTACCGATATCTACTAAAATTTAGATATACGGAATAAGCACTTTGGAAACAGAGAAATCGAGGGGTGAAAAAAGTGATCGATTAACTAACTTATGTTTTATAAGATAGAAGTGAAATATTTACTTCATGGCTCCTCTATCAATTTACGAAATTTTTAAAAAATTGCGAACCGATCATTTAGACCGGCTTAGATGTAGCGTTAAATTGGTAAAGTAAAAATTGATCAGTGATTCTTGATATATCGTACAGTTTAACGTAATATTAATATTATAGAAATAATTCGATCCTATCGTGTCTCACCGATATTTTCAATTTGATATTTTTTGCAGTACTTGAAAATTTCCTATCCAACTTACCGCATCGCGAGTGTCACTCGTTATTATACCGCAAAGGGGTTAATATACATTAAAATACTCGAAAAATTTCGTCGTCATCGCGGCAACGCGTAGAAAAAAGTTGCAGATAGAGAAACTGTCATGCTCGTCGAGAGATAGGTGCTCAGAGAGGCTCCAACTGTTTGCTGCACAGCGTGTAATGTCGAGCCGGTTCGTTAGAAGAAGCGAGAGGTTCGCGTGCTCGTAACGAAATTAAACTTTCGCGGGAAAGGCAGGAGGAGACCGACATCACGAGATAGACACGTGTTACAGGAGAAATCTGCGTCGGAGCGGCCGCTTGATAGAGCAATTTCAACTTTCTCGACGGTACACTAAACTGTTATCGAACGAGACGAGACTGGATAGAACGTACGTAGATACGTACCCGTCTGTCTTCTCTAACTGGAAAGTACGGTAGCTCTGGCTACGCTATAATCGACAACCGACAGTCTGACTCATATTGTATCCTTCGTGAAAATTACTTTAAACAGGTTTCGCCGAATTCTCGGAAACGACGTGCAACCGTGAACTTTTTCCTGCGGAATTTGACGGATCTGTTGAGTATGGAAAATAGCGGCTGGTCCTTTCTACTTGGTCGAACGGCAGATGCACTAGGCAATGAAATATCCGGTCGTTGTTTTACGGCTGATAGTAAAAATAGTATTTTATCGATGAAACTGGTATTTTTACGATCAAAGTCAGGGGAGAGTTTGACGAATTTGAAGATATTAAAATTGGACTTTTCAGACTTGCAAGTTGTTAGGTCTATAACTTTTGTTGCCTGTGGATCAATAGAGGCACGATTTAATTTTTTCTTAGTTATTGAAGAATTTATTTCGTTAAAAACAGTAGAATATTTATTTAATTGATCACAAGCGTTACGAAAAGTGTGTTAGACAAATAGAAGATCAAAGTCATAAGGCGATTCTTTGTATTTAGCGGCGCCGTTCACCCGTGACCTACTGACTTACAAAGTATTAAAATAAAAATCTTATAACAAACCATGCCCATTAAAACACATTAAATATTTGTGAAAAATCGCTATGGTAAAAAAGGTGAGGTGATGAGATAGCGAAATCACAATAGTGGCAAAGTATCGAGGCTCGTGTCTCGATAATCACCGTCGCAGTGCGAAATATCAAATGCAACTGGATCTTGGTTCTGTTACGTCTGTTCAATGCTCGCGGCATGCCGAAGACTCTTTTCTTTCGTTCTTCAGCCGCAAAAATCAGAGACGAAGTCATAAATTCAATTTCTCCCCGAAGAAAAGCGCGAGCTACGTCACTAAGAAACTCCCATTAATATTCATTCCGCTCAGGAAATGCGAATGTTCCAGACTCGCATAACCAGTTAAATTCTTCATAATTAAAGGGCCATTTTTGTTTCTCCTCGTCTCGTTAAACAAGACTCATTGGCGAACTTCTTGGAACGTTTTGCGCGAATCGAACCGTGCAATGAATCGCCTACGAGCAGTAAATGACCATCGAATACTTTGACGCGCAAAAACTCGACGAGCGTGATAAAATCATTCCCGGAAAACTGCCATAAATCTATGGACTTACTTCATCGTAAAAGCTTATACAAATTACTCGATTTATCTCCGACCGAAACGTAGCGCTATTTATTTTCCGATACCTGGAATAGATTACTGAATTATTTCAAAAATCATCCGGAGCTACGCAACTAAAATTCGACCGTAAAATACAGTTCAAAGTTACCATAATATGTTTACAAATTTTTACATTCATAAATTTAAAGTCTTCTCAGGAAAAATTCTTGAAATATCGATTTTTTTGGGCACACTAAACCTACCATGGCGGTTAAATGACCACTTTCTGATTTTTTCTAAAAATTCCCCAAATTGATTGGGCAGCCATTTAGTAAATATTTTAGGTCTATCGTATAAAATAAAAATTACTTAACTGATCATCTTTTTCACCTCTTCAAACCTCTTTTTTCAAAGTACTTATTTCGTTTATTTCAATATAACAGATGTAAAGGTTTAGTGTTAAAGTATTTATCTCGGGAAATCGAGGTAGATCGTAGAATTGTTTTCTACGAAAATGCTGGTTTAAAATTGTAGAAATAAATTCGCACCTTTCCATCAATGACACGAACGTGTCGTCCGAGCAGACGAGCTTTGAATCACGAGGGTATTTTTCCTTTCGAAGAAGTGGAAATTGCAACCATGTTTTGCACGAAAAAAATCCTACGACTCTGACAAAAGAGACGCATAATACGTGCACGTGTCTCCGCGTGGAAACGCAGAAATCTATAAATTTCGCACACGAGTAAAATCCGTGTAGACCGAATGTAAAGGCATCGTACGGCTCTTGGCCTCATGCATAAATGCATTGCTCACATTGTCAGACGCTGATACACGTAGTTGTCACGTGGTGACATTGCGGTCCGTCGTTCGTAACGACGAGCCGTCGAGTGCTAAATCAAAATTTGAAATTATGTAATAGAGGAGACCGATCCTATCGGTTTAACTTTCCAGTTCGATTTCCAATGAAACTTCTCGTTTCTTCTCCAGATGGGAATTTCAATGGGATTACAAAGACGATTCCAGATTTGTTTAATTATCTAATTTAATTCTGCAAATATATTATTCAGTTATTATTGAATTTTTATCAAATTATTGAATTACTACCTCTTTGCACCATTAATTTCTATATAATTACATTTTATTAATAGACATTTTTCATTTGCAAAAGAAACGTAACTATCGAGATATTCTTTTTATGTTTTTATGTATTTCTTTTTATGTTTGAAAGATATAAGGACGAACGTCTTGAAATTGATTATTGAAGTGCATCGAAATTAGATGGGGAGCAAAGTGTGAAAAAGACTAAGTACTTTGGAGTACTCGGCAAAAATTAGAATCGACAATTTTAATATGACATTTACATTTCCTCTTGACAAAATAAAGTGGGAAAAATGTCGAGAGCAAAGTTCCCGTAGAGAAATTATTATTCAACCGAGAAGTCGGTTTCCTCGGCTGTTGATTTTCATCGGCGCGATATTAAAGTATCGTTTCCATGGTACATACCGTGAAGCCAATTCCGACGGTGGCTGCAAAATTTCCGGGTTGAAATCTTCCGGTGTCGAACTGCACCAACAAGGAGGTCTTGCCGACTCCGCTGTCGCCAAGAAGGATTGTCTGTAAACAAAAGATGCAGTTTATTCTCGATCCTCAAAGTCTGCAGAAGTTTTGCAACAGAATAGCCGATTGTCGGTGAACAATTTCATGGAAAATGTTTGGAATTCATTTAAGTCCAAGAAGGGCAATTCGAGGAGCATTTTATCGAGGAAGTTTTCCATTGTACTTTCGATACTGATCGTTTATTTTACAAACTGATTAGAAGTATTGAATAAATTCTGTCAAGTAGATGAATATTGCGGAATGTAAAATTTCCCTTAATTAACTTTCGCAGTCGGGACAATTTTTCTAAACTACTTTGAATTAATTACAATTGACTTGGTATTTGATAAAAAATCAATTTGGTCCTCTACTGTGCGACATTAATTTCTTTACAGCAAGAACTACGGATTATAGTGAGTTATGGTGATTAAGTATAACACGATGTAAGATCACAAGGGATAATTCTTTATAATTAGGACTTTTATCTCCGTTTCTATCCTCTTAAACGAAATTGTTACCTTTAAAATTTAAAAAAAAAATGTTAATTTCAAATACGTATGGGAATTCTCTGTATTATCATTGGTGTAAAAGTTTTTCCAGTTTTTTTAAAAACTATTGACTACACTTGCAAAGGTAGACAACGTACGTGATCTAATTTCGACGACTAAAATCGCTTTTTTTACGCGGCCGAAAATAAAAAGGAAGTACGTGGCACGGAAAATCCACTCGAGTGCAACGAGTTACAAAGTTTTACGAGTTGAAGGCATAAGCAAGGGGCCACTTCGATGGCAGTGTTGATACTAACGTTAACAGAAAGGCGCATTATGGAAGTTCTGCGGCAGCTGCGAGTCCATTGTGTTCGCGAAAATGCATCGCTGCTCGTAAATGCGCTAAAACCATCGGCGAAAGAACAATGACCGGTTAAATGACAGTCCCTCTTAACCTTCCTTCTTTTGTTTTTGACAATACTTTCTAGCCGACATTAAACCGCGATACACCCATTATTCTCGGTGATGTGCGCGTTGACAGAACGAGGATATCAAAGAACAATGATATTACGAATTTCACAGGAAATATGACTCTCAACGATGCACTATTTACTGCAGTTTTAAAGTTCAAACAGGTATTGTAGAAGTAGTGCTGCCATATTATAATTAGTAGGATGATACGGTTACTGCAAATTAGTGGATCACTTTTATACTTTTATCAGAGACGGACGTTGAGCAGCATCCTCTTGATTTCAAGTTCATCAGGTTTTTTTAACCCTTTTGCTAGAAAAGGTGACTATAATCACCACTATTCGTTTCTAAAAACGCAACCACATAATCTAAAAAATATACAGTATTTTATCGTCATCGTTAACACTAGAATTACCCGGAAATATATCTATTATATTTGATTATATAAGTATAATACATTGGAAAGGGAGGATTCATGAAGTGAAAAACATTTTTATTTTATCAGATAGATGTGCAATGTTTACTTAATGGCTCCCCAACAATTTTGGGAATTTTTAGATAAAGTTGGGAACGAGTCATTTCGACTGGCTCGGTAGTTTTAATGTTAAACAACTCAAAGAAACATTTTAGAATTAATTATATCCAATTCTTTGATGATAATTATTAGAAAAAATGCACCCAAATTGCCTGACTTCCTAATAAGTCTACTTTGAAACATTGGAAAAGTCTGATTACTTTGCTACTGACCGTCACCAATCTCCATGAATACCAGCGAACAATAAATTAAATAACAGGCACCCTCGAAAACATCCCCACGAATGTTTTACCTTTGACTACGCCTACGCCAGGTATAAATACCTATATACCTGCGGTAAAGCAGGTGCCATCCTGCCTCGTAATGTAATAATCTGCCGCGTGTCCAGGTCAAACGATTATTGCTGGCTACAGGTGTTACTATCGAGAAAGGAAACTCCAGGCAACAAAGTTGACTCTCGACCGCAGGTTTTATGGGACCACACAACGCGATTGTTAATAGGAGAAATCGGAGGGCACCTAGATGGCATAAGGGTCGAGGAAAAATGAAAAGGAAATGGCTTTCGCAGATGCTGAGATCAGTGGCAAGTAAAAGGTGTCATAAAGCTTGGTAATGGAACTTAAAAATCGGTGAACAATTAGTTTAACCCTTGCGAGACGCATTTTCTTATTTTACTTGGTAACAAGTTTTTATTAATATTTTGGATGTAAGATAAGCTTACTAAACACGATGATTATATGTTGCTGTTGAAAATTATCAAAATTTAGAAATTTTTAAGCGAGGCATATTATTCCATTGGCTTTTCATTGGGATTATATATCCCAGCAGTTTAAATAAACATTAGTTTGGGATATATTGTCCCGTTAGTCTCGAAAGGGTTAAGTGATACGGAAAACAGCCAAAGAAGGAAAGCTATTAAAAAATGAGATAACGTACGGTGTAAAATGAATGGTGACCTGTTAATATCGTTTACAGGAGGTTAATTAAACTTAAAGATGAAGTTTCAAGACCGACGAGTAACTTGAGCGATATAGTGCGCTGATATGACATAAAACGTAAAAGAAATGAAAACTATATTATTAAAGTCCAATCAATTTACTATAATTACATATCTCCGACAATTTAATGTAACGTATTCGTTCAAAATTCTTAAACATGTTCCATCGACATATATTACCCAATAATTAAGTACTTCCGCACGTTAAACTCGATACGTCTCACCCGCAAAAATTTCTCCGGTAGTTGGCAAAGTGAAGTGGTCCGTTTTCGCGAAAGGCAACGGATAATTTGCATTTCGGTATCATAAAACTTACAAAGGTGACCAAAAGTATACCCTGGAAAGAATCACACCTGCGGTATACACGAGACCAAGTAGACGTCGAACTATATATCCGCAGGGTAATGCAGGTGAAACGGCTACCCGTAATACAATAACGTGGCCCGTGCCTCGGGTCAAACAGTGAGCGTTTACTGTACACTGAGAACTGCATACAGTTTCACAGGTGTCCGTTCGGGAAAGAGAAAGGTAAAGAAATATTGTGGATAATTTCTGACCCACGAAGGAGGAGAGACGGATGGATGAAAATTTACGACCTAGCTGTAAAATTCAGCGGAGCAGCACTTTCGCCTTTACGAGGTGAGGCACTCCGTGAAAGAAATTCTTCGTATCGTCATCCCTCTCTGGATGTACTCTTGGGTTCGTTGAAAAATAGGGACAACTTGTTCTCTCGGAGATCAGTTGTTTTTAGGTTTCATCGGGTACCTTAGAAATCTTATACTTCCTATGATCTTTTCGTGCTTCCGTGGAGTGGAATAAGAAGGATTGAAGAAACTTTTAGTTTGTGAACTTCGTATTTTTCTGATATCAAAAAATGATTTATTTGTACAGAGGTAATTGAACGGGAGATTTATTTGTTGATTAATTGAAATTTTAGCTATTCGAATAATTGAAATAATTGAACAATAATTGAAAATTTAGTTGATGATTACAGATATTAGAATTTTTATTGAAGCAATTTAAAGTCGATTTTTTACCGAACAACTGCAGCGAATGATACGGTGGATGCTGTAGTTTTAAAATATGATGGAATAAAGCAGGGGAAGGTTCAAGTATTTTAGAGTTTGCATAAGTCTGAAAATATTGACATTATCCCCGAGTATCTCCAAAGAATATCAGGATTTGATGTTACGGGAATTACTGCCTGTAATTCCCAAAAACAGCAATTCGCAAGAGTGAATTAAAACGCAGTAGTGATAATAAAAATTCCGACGGGAGCGAACCCCTGTAATTTTTCCCTTTGCGAAAAAAATCACAATTTAACAGGATTCCCGCATCCCTCGAGTTTATCCCAAACAAACAAATGTCTCGCCGTAGCAAAAATTTGTTCCCCTCCGGCTGTTGAACAGTTTTTCCCTCATTTCCTCGACGAATGGCGACAATTTCTCCTCGAAGCAGGAAAAAGGTTTCGATCTGGAGAAACGGGAGGACCGTGAAAGGATCGCAAGACAATATCTCGTTCTTCCTGCTAAAGGTGCGATCTGTCTTCTCGCGTTAAAGTAAAACGGGCCATCGAAATTTTGTGTCGTGCTCGCCTACACTTTTAATCCATCGAATATCGGCTCTCCCGGATGACTGGCTTCATTCGACATCAATTCAATCATCCTTGTCTTCGTTTTAAACTCGATCACTGGAAATTTTACGTTATCGAAAAACAGATTGCATACAATCTTCCAACTATCTCTCGAAAATCACCCCTTTTGATAACAAAAATCGACATAGAAACTGTAAGAAAATAGATACAGTCAAACCTGTTTTTGTGCGGTCTTTTTTTATGCGGTATATGAATTTCGAGATTCTGTTCCACATATGTACATTCGCACGCGCACAAATAAATAAATCAACTATAATAACTTCTTGTGTCGAAAGCGATTGCGAACAAGTGCATCACAAGAATGCATATGCGTGTTTTGGACTACGACGAGTAACATTGAATTACATTCACTTTGGAAATTTCTTCATATTTAAAATGAGAAATTAAAATTGTTTAAAATGTTTCCATGTGTAATTTGATTATTTATTTTGTTTGGCAAGCAGTTCCTCGCTATTTGGTAAAGCTTTGACACATTTTCTAAGTGTGACTTTTTTATGTGGTCCCTCTCCGCCGCATAAAAAATGTTTTCTTTAATATGTTGTGAACAATTAATTGTTAATAGCTATTTATAAAGTCTGCGAATATTTTGTTTGTGCGCTTTTTTCTGCGGTCCTTATCTCCCGCACAAAAACAGGTTTGACTGAGAATAATATGAGAAACAGGATCGCCATCGAGTTCCTTCCTCCCTTTATTTATTCCATCGCGAATACTTAATCGATACCGATAATACAAAATTCCGATCTCGTAGATTTCCACTTAGAATCCCAGAGATCCGATCCGCAAATCCTCCGATCGTTTACCCCCGAAATCCCGGAGGATATATCAGAATCTCGCGAAAGAACGAGGGCAGAAAGTGAGCTCCTTCGAGCTCCCACAGATTTCGGAATCTTGCCGGTGAAAAAAAAATGTTCACCGTCAATCGAAGAAGGTCGGATGGTGTCGAGACGTAGGATTTCTATTCCCTGGGCCTCCAGGCGGCGTCCCCTTCGCAGAGAATTTCCATTGAAAGATTCGCAGGACCCCCAGGGGGTGGTCGTGACGAGTGTCGGCGAATGTGTCGGCCTCAGGGGCGGAGAAACTTAATTCACTGCCCTCCCTTCTCTTTCTCTCTCTTCCTCTCCCTCTCGCTCCGATTCTCTGTCCTTCCTTCTCCCTCTCTCGTTCTCCCTTTCTCTCCCTTCTCGCGAGCTATGCCTTTGTTCCCTTCGCTTTACCCTCGCGAAATTTCTCTGTTTCTCTCGCACTTTCGCTCTGTTTCCCTCTGCTCTCTCTCCCCTTTTCTTACCTAAATTCTATTGTAAATACACCGGCGATTGCGAGCAGCTACGGGCACGCCGAATAAAAGGGTAATAATGCCGGTTGCTTCTTTACCCCCTCGCTACCCTTGCTTTGTACGGCCGGCGAGTTTAAGGGTGGAGTGTCGTTTGCTTTATTAGGTTTTATGGTTATTGAGCTTATTTAATAATGCCAGTTTATTGAGGAGTCGAAAGTAGCTATGGTTATGAACATATCAGGTTGGCGTCTTTTGTTGGGTGTGTTGTAAATCTATTTCTTTGATTTCCGTGTCCACGAAGTATTCCAAGCTTCATTATTCCATGTTTAGAGATTAAAATTTACACCTGCTATTAGGGTTGATTCAACTAGATGTAAATATGACTTTATTGCTGGATTTGTTAACAATACGTAAATTTATATCTATTTGGATTGACATTGATAATAGGTGTAAACTTTTATCATCAATTGGAGAAAATAAAACTGGAAATAATTCATGAATGCAGGAACGACATGGTGGAAAAACATTGTACTTGAAGCTCAGAAAATCCATGGTAAAGAATGTTGCTTCACGTGATGCAACTAAAATTCGCTTCAATATATTATTATTTTAAACGCGTTTGGAATTAATCGATTGCACAGTGTCTCGTTGGCCATTACGACCTGGAGAATCAATCACACTGCTCCAATTACTTCTGCACAAACCTTCCGACACGAATGTTTTCCAGTCACAGAAATTGCACGTTCGCGCAACCGATGAATTTGTTTTGCACGAATGTATCGCGCGTATGTCGTTTACCCGCGGTGGCAAAACATTTTTATTAGGGTTTTCACGAAAACACGCGAGTGTTTTGCCCCGAATTCCTTCGTGAAATAACATCGCGTCCACATTGGAATATATTATATAACCGAAATTCGCGACGAAACTGTAGCCTGGATATGAATTTGCATAGATCAACATATGATTTTGAATCGCGGATAGAGAATTTTAATAAACTTTGGCCCCATTCCATACACTCTCATCGATTGTCTTCTTCTGACAGTACAATTTCTCCGATAAAATCTATCGTGATGTGGTTGCATAAACGACGACGAAAAAGCAGCCATCAGATATTATGAGACTGTTTTCAAGCTTTATGTTATATTTATGCAACACTGCGCAACGAAAATACTCATTTCAAACTTCCCACGTGAAACGTGAAAAAAAAACTTTATTTGGCATTATGAGTGGCAAAACTGAAAGAAGAATGTCGAGATGAAGGAATACAATGACTATGCTGTCCAAACTCGACTATTTAAGCTAACAATGCTACAAGGAAACCTGGAAACTACCCCGTGACACCGTTCGACGATCGAAAAGGTAAAATCAAAGATCGAGAGCACTTACGGTCTCTCTTGCGTTTCCTTTTTCGCGTCGATACCTTTCACGCAAACGAATATAAATTAACGTGCACGTAGAAACGCGCTTATACGCGAACTGATTTAAAGGCGCGGTGAAAGTAAGGACCACTTTCGTACATGGAGCACAGATCGATTCTACTCCAAAGGAGCACTCGTGTGTAGGCTTTATTTATGTATCTTTATCCGAGCACCGTAGATTTATCGGTCTCCATAAACTTGGCTCGCCTCGTGGATTTCTCGTGACGATTTCGTTCGCCCGAGAAAACTTTGATGTCTTAACGATATGGACTAATCGTTGAGTATCTCGGCTTCTTGTCTTTTCGATACTGATACCGACTTGTTGCAAAAACTACCCTCCGCGATAAATGCATTCGAGTGAATATTTCACTGTATAAAAAATTCAAATAATATCTAAACGATTCTAGTAGGTGCCGGTACCTAGATTCTTGCAGATTGTTGAGAATTCGAGATCACTCTGAGTGCATCTAGCAGATACTAGTAGATTTTAGCAAATTCTAACAGATCGTAGAAACTTCTGGCAGATTTAAATAGATTTTAGCAGATTCTAGTAAATTTTACCTAGTTCTAGAGGATCCTAGAAGGTTCTAGTAGATTCTAGCAAATTCTAACAGATCGTAGAAAATTCTTGCATATTTAAATAGATTTTAGCAGATTCTAGTAAATTTTACCTAGTTCTAGAAGATCCTAGAAGGTTCTAGTAGATTCTAGCAGGTTAGAGCAGATTCTAGTAGATTCTAGCAGGTTATAGCAGATTCTAGTCGATGCTACTAGATTCTAGAAGATTCCAGCAGATTCCAGTATCTTCTAGCAGTTTCTGTTATGGCTAATTGCATACGCACTCAAGGGTCGTTTGTTAAACATTTGTCGATGGAAAATACGTAAAACTAATTAATAGCCCCTGTTGCCTTAAGTAGATATTTACATGATAAGACTACCAAATTATTTGAAAAGGACTTCACAGTAGATTCTAATATAATCAATTTAACAAGCGGTAAAAGATTGCTTGTTAATCGGTTGTTAATCACAGCGCATGCATAAGGTCTATTAATAAGTAATTCTTTATTGTCCACGCTCGCTGTTTGTGGGAATATTTGAAAAACGATTTTGTAAATAGTATATTATAATTTTATAAATAGACGTGTTATTTAGCTGCGTGGAATAATTGATGAATTACCGTTGATTTATGGTTCGCGATACACTCCGGACAATCTAAGGCATTCGATTGCATGTCAAATTCTTGTTTCCACCTATCTTAATTGACTGCGAACGAGACCGTCAATTAGAGATACCTCCATTGAACTGTCGATGCTCGATACAGCCGCTTAGCATAATTAGACAGCAGCGATCAGCTCGGTCTTTAATTTAAGCTTCGAAGTATCGATCGGACTAAACTAATTCAATGACTAGCCACGATTTCTCACTCCTCTTTATAATCAAACGACCGAACTCTCGTCGAAGAAATTAGCAATGCAATTAACGAACTCTACTGCGTAATTATAGAAAACTTTGATAAATTCTTGGATCGAAGGATGGTAAAATTATTTCGAAAAAAATATGCAGTTTATATTTATATTGTGTTAAATTCGTACAAAAATTGATTTTTAAGGGGAGCTTGTTCTTTCTTTCACGGAAACGTCAATGTCTTGAAGGCTGTTTTTCGACAATGAGGAATATTCAACCACCGCAAGACCCCATCTCGTTACTGTTGCGCTTTTTCGCCGGGAGCATTTCACGGGGTCGAGTAAATGTAACGGAAGTGTAAGCTGAATATACATGATCGCGCACACCGTAAAAGTGTAATCATAAAATCACTGTTCCATGAAGACGAGCCATAAAGATCTGCAAACGAGATCTCCAAATGTTGTCGCGCACAGCGGTGGTCCTCTGTAAAATCTACGATTAGAAAACGATTGGGGAAGGCTGTTCGTTTCGAACGACTAACTTTCAAGAATTTTGCTACAATTACGGGAAGATTATCGTTTTTACTGATTTTGGTGCTCGGTAATATTTTCTGTAAGAATATACAGACACGGCTGGGCCTTCCGCTTGTTCTAAAATAATTTGACAAAGAGCGAGCTACTGAACATTGAATTCCAAATTCCGCGCGATTATGTGCGGAAAATATTACTTAAACAATTACCGGTAAATTTTTGTCGAAATAGAACAATTCACTGTAGATTCTTCATCTTATTCTATTTATCTTTAGTGTTGCACCTAGCAATTTCTATTGTCGATGTTTAATTATTTATAGTTCATATAATACTTCTAATCTCTTATGGATAAACTAAAATTAATTTTTTAATATGAAAATCTATCAGATATCACTTTTCCTTTGTCAATACCTACAATAGCAGGTACTCTAAAATACTCTGCTAGAATCTGCTATAACCTGCTAGAATCTACTAGAACCTTCTAGGATCTCCTACAACTAGGTAAAATTTACTAGAATCTGCTAAAATCTATTTGAATCTGCTAGAATTTTCTACGACCTGTTAGAATTTGCTAGAATCTACTAGAACCTTCTAGGATCTTCTGAAACTAGGTAAAATTTACTGGAATCTGCTAAAAGCTATTTGAGTCTGCTAGAATTTTCTACGATCTGTTAGAATTTGCTGGAATCTCCTGGTATCTTCAAGATCCACTCAGAGTTAGCCCGAATCCTCAACAATCTGCAAGAATCTAGAAACCAGCACCTACTACAATCTTTTAGATATTATTTGAATTTTTTATAGTGAAATATCGACTCAAATGTGCTTATCCCGGAGGACAATTTTTGCAACAAAGTTTCTTCTACATTTAAAATAATTTTACCAAAAAAATTGCTATCTCAGAAATTTTTCTCGACTAACGTAGTACAAGCCCGCAAACGACCGAAGATACTGCAACCCAGATTTTCTCCCTCAAGCTGTCTGACATGCGTGCAACAATGCATTTCCGACGTAATTGCACCCACGATGCAACAAGTCAGAGAAGCAAGAGATAAAGGCGCATCTCGGTCTCCGAAGGAATTAGCGGGGCGCATCGACAGGTCGACGAGAAGTCGAAAGTAGTCATAAAATTTCCAGCCAGCCGAACCCGTGCAAAGAAACGCGCACAGGGTACACGCCGTGACAATGCCGGACGTGCATATATACGGGCTGCATTATAATTTGCATTGTGCGTTCGCTCGCTCGCGTGCATTTATGCGCGCGCTCGTGACCAAGACGCATGTGCGTGCACGTGCGTCACTGAACGAACATACGGGGCGCTTGCGAACTCACGAGATATCGCTTTACGTGCACCTTTGCGTACGATATGCATTCGTATACAGAACGCGTAAAAAAAAGAGTGCACATGTACGTGGTAGCGTCTGCGAAAGAGTTGCCGTTTTCTCAGTGACTCTCAGTCGATAGCGGGAATCCTGCGAGACTCGATTGTCTTGAATTTCATTAACCTTTTGAGGACCAGCGACGCATATATGTGGTCTTAGAAAAAATTTAATTATCATTTATCGCTGCTTGTATACACAGTTAGGGTGGAAAAACTGAAATACAACCGTTGAAATATGATTAACCCCTTGCCTTACGATTTCTATTTTGAAAGCCTGCGTAATACCCCAGAATTAATTCCAGAAATAAAAATTTCTCTCTGATTTTTAACATTTGGCACAACTGACTGCAATATTAATATTACAGAAATAATTTTACGGTCTCGTGATCGACTGATATTTTCAATTTAATAGTTACTGGAAAACTTCAAAATTTCGTATTCCATTTATCGACTCACGTGTGTCACACGTTATTGTAAGCTAAGGAGTTAAACAAATAGTCATTCTAGTGATCAGTTCTAGTGTTAAGCAAGAAAGTATGATAAATACATAAGTATTAAATACAAATATATACGTATACATGCACATATCAATGTTTGCAAATAAGTTGTATTTCATGTAATCTTCGTTTGATCACGAGAATTCAATGTGTCATAATTATCTCCTAAATTAGTCCTTAACCAGTTGTTCGAGAATAACACCAGACATCGGTGGATTACGATGAAAATGAAATGTACAAGAAACTCCGTAATACCACACGCTATTACAGCCATCGTTACTTAATATCTGCAAAACGATGCAAGACCTGATTTAACAAGATCGCGCGAAGTTTACTCAAATGCCATGAAACATTTAAAGCCTACGGTGATTTCACTCTGAAACGAGCGATATTCCTTTTCATCTGTCACCGATATTCCAGAAGTTAAATCGGGAACTGCGGTGCATGCAGTCACAAAACAAATCGTAAAGAAACCAGTTAAAGGTGTTATCTTACAGCTAGCTCTCTCGCAAACGTAGCCATAATGTTTGAGCACGATAATGTTTCAGCAATAAGTGCCCTTTACGTCGTGATCTTACAGATTTTTAGTTGGAAATTAAAATTTATTTCTTCAAATCTGTCTTGCATAACGAAATTCATCAATAACATTCTTTGTTGTTATTCGTCCTTCTATGCGACCACGGTTAATCAACAAAGTTCCATTGGAAAGCATCGCAACTTTTTGTATTTGCAATGCACATTGTGTAAATATAATTAAAGCAATGATTATTATAAACGTATGGCTCCTTTTATCTTTGTCGATGTTCATCAAAGAAGATAAATTCGCGTGGAAATATTTCAAGCAGAATCTAATATACGACGAAATAATATCTCATTTTACGTATTAACAAAAACGATCGCAAATTCATCGTGTTTCCTTTTCGAATTAAATAATTATCTACTTGGTTAAAATAACATGAGTGATGTTAATGACGACACTCGCCAGAGGCCGATTCTCTGAGAGCGTAAAATAAAATAGTAATTTTTCTCCGAAAGAAATACGAGACAGAAAATAATTACAGATTACAAAGGAGAGATCAAAGCCCGTGGAAAATGTATTCCAGAGCGGTTACACGATACGCGTCTGCACGAAAGGTAACGTTACAGAAATGAAGATCCTGAAAAGCCTGGAAAGGATTGTCACCGGCAAAGCATAAAGATCGGGTACAAAAGAGATAACGGTGAAAATTCTGGATGCATTATGGCCGGTGAAACGAGCCGCGAGGAAAAATAAAGACCGGGAAAAACACGGCGAAATGATGCGAAAGAAGTATGAAACAAAGGACGATGATTGCGTTGAAGCGTCAGTGATTTCGCGATGCAACGGCGCTTACGCGAAAACTGTTGGGAAATCTCGAGGAAAAAAGGTTATCCGATACATTTTTTAGGACCGTATCAGCACACATGGATCTTTAGTGTTATTTTTACATGAAATGGAAGGATGAAAATGTGGGAGAACTATGGAGGGATGTTACCCGAAGTACGGAACGTTCCCTACGAATGCGTTTTGATATGTATCTTCTTCGCGCGGTTGTCTTTTTGTGCATTCGATGTATTTATTTTGGTGTTAAAAATTTCAAGATAGTCACGTATGTGATTACGAAGTAATTGTGTTTTTGCATTGTTCATATCGCGTGGAAAAAGAATTTTTCGAAGATACGTGCTGAAATTCAACAAGGAAAAACGGGGACGTTTAACGAGAATGAAATTATCTTTGTTCTTTGCGAATGTATGAGATTCTCATTCGGTTGAAGGCAACGCTTATCACAAGACGGTAAATCTCCGTCTACGTGTAATACAAATTGCTAGCTCGTTCGCTTTCTGTCTTAACACCGTATTTAAATGGCGTTGAGCAACTGACAATTACTTCTAGGCGGCTATTAATCTTACCTTTTTAACACGATATTGAGAAATACGCTTTTACATATCAACGAGGATATTGCTGGAGAACCGCGCGATTTTCGCACCGGGAATGCAGAAATTTATCATAAAGTCTCCGCTCTCGAGACCGAATTTTATAAGCGCTCGTTTTTTCCAGAAGTTGCCGTTTTATAAATCGGCTTGCAGTTATATGCAACGACAGCACTTCAAGGCTGCATGTTATTTGCACCTTATGGCAAAGCGACAAGGCGAATGCTCCTAAGTATAGCCTTTCAAAGTAATTAACCACGAATGAATTGCACGTTGGCTTCTGTTTCGAAACTCGGTATTTATCAAACGTCGAAGAGATCAACAATCTAGACGATACTGAGTGTTGTCGTTCTTAGACGACGAAGGTGAGAAACATCAAGAGAAGAAAGTGTTATATTTATCGAAAGATAAAGCGAGGTACAATCTATTCCGAAGATACTAGAAGTTAAGTTTCTCAAAAGACAAAGGAGAGAATTCGCAAGATACGAAATTTCTATTGTATTTATCAAACAACGGTGGGCCAACAATCGGGGTGATACTGCGAGTCGAGTTCTTCGGACGACAAAAGGAGAGAAGCCTCAAGAGAAGCAATTTCTGTTGTATTTATCAAACAACTATAGACCAATAATCGAGACCATGCTACAAGTCGGGTTCCTCTCAAATGCCAGAGGAGATAAGCTCACGACAAAAGAAATTCCTGTTGCGTCTATCAAACAACAAACCGATCAAAAATCGAATCGATATTACAAATAGGATATTTTAGACGTAAAAGGATAGAAGCCTGAAGAGAAGCAAACTTTCTGTTCTATTTATCAAACGACAGAACAATAACTCGAGTTCTTTTCAAACAGGGATAAATTCGCAATAGCTGAAATTTCACTTACGGATATCAAGCAACAAACCGACCAAAATCGGAAAGATAATGCAAATAACATTTTTTGAACGTCAAAGGAGAGAACCCGCAAGAGAAAGAAACTTCTGTTTTCTCTATCAAACAACGACAGTCCAACAATTCGAGTTCATTTCAAACAAAGACAAATTCGCAATAGCTGAAACTTCGCTTACGGTTATCAAACAACAAACCGACCAAAATCGCAACGATATTACAAATAACATTTTTTGGACGTTAAACGAGAGAACCCGCAAGAGAAAGAAACTTCCGTTTTCTTTATCAACCAACGACAGATCAGCAATTCGAGTTTCTTTCAAACAGAGATAAATTCGCAATAGCTGAAATTTCAATCGCGCTTATCAAACAAGAAACCGACCGAAATTGGCGCGATATTACGAATAAAATATTTTGGACGTCAGAGGAGAGATCCCGCAAGAGAAAGAAACTTCTGTTTTCTCTATCAACCAACGACAGACCAACAATTCGAGTTCCTTTCAAACAGAGACAAATTCGCAATAGCTGAAACTTCGCTTACGCTTATCAAACACCGAAGCGATAAAAAATCGAAACAATATTACATCTAAAATTTCTCGGATTTTAAAAGTAGGAAGCCACAAAAGATTTCTTTCTTCATCTTAACGATAGATTGAAATTCCCCGATAAATCCTCGGCGATCGCTGATTCGTTCGGTCTTATTTCCATGCGCGGCAACGTTTAGACAGGCTCGTGCACGAGCGCACAATACGGCTCTTCGTACCGACGGCGTCCAATGGCGCGACAAGGTCGTGTACATTCGTATGCTAATCGCCGCGAAACGAGGGAAAGAGAAAAAGAGAGAACGAAGGAGAGAACTCGCGGCGATACCGGAGACCGCCGACCGATAAACGCAGGAAACCGGGGACGCGGCGAGGATAACGAGATCTCGAAAAAGTCATCGTGCAACGGCGCACGGGAACCCGGCCATCGATGGATTATAATTAGGAGTGACGGACGTTCGATGATGGAGAAGTGGAATTTTAAAGACCAATTTACAACATTCGAAATGAGCTTTATCTGATAATGAACCGATTCGTTATCGCAGGGATCCTGAATCCTCTATTGGACAGAATCTCTGGTAATTTTTACTAATTTTCACTTCATCGTGGCACTACCACTATTTTTCCAGCAAACCAGGAAGTTTGGTGAAAAATCGCGGCAACTGCTACTCGGATCAATTCGCAGAAGCGCACCCTTTCAACATTTTGTCCGCGGAACGACAAAGCGCGCTTTTGAGGGAAAACTGCGGCGGATAATTTTCACCTGAAAAACGTTTACAATGACGTATGACGGATAGGCGTGCCGAGATGGTTTTTTTCGCGATGCGCCGTTGAACGTTTATCAATTTACAATTCCCAGTTCAGGGAGTCCTCGCCTGGAATACCAATCGGAGCTGTGCGCGAAAAACGCGGCTTGAATCCTCCATTCGCTCGGCGGAGAGTTCGAATTCATGATAAAAGGCGAATCAACCTTCCGAGCGATGCGATGAGAGAGCATCGGCAGGCAAAACGTACTTGCAAAAAAGAATCGCGAGCCGGGGACACTTTGATTTTTGCAATCCCCGCGGAGAATCGTACCGATTCGCGTTTATTCATTCCAATATAATTGATACGAATCGACGATTTTTAGGGTGGAATAATGACTTTAATAATGGGGATTGTAAAAGGTTTGGGAAAAAGTTGGTATCCTTTGAGTTCCTCGATCGATGGGATGACGAAGATATTGGAAATGAAGAAGAAACTGAGGAAACATTTTACCGCGAAGGGATGCACGAAGGAAGTTCTCGAAGAGACTACCGCAGCTTGCTAAAGCACTTTAATCATTCCTGAAAATCTGAATAAAGTCTGCTCTTATCGGTTGATCTGTCGTTCGTTTCCGGAGATCGTTCGTCGGGGAATATGTTCGTCATTTATTAAGATCTCTCGAGCGCACGAGCATGCCGTATCGCGAATCTCTTTCAAACTGTTAGCAGCGTTGCCAAGCCAAAGGATTCTTCTTTTCCAGAGGGACACTTGTTCGGTACGTTTCGAAAACAACCTTCGAACTATCGAGGACCGACTAGGCAAACACCCCCTTATCACGTACGACGAAACACCGCGGAGGACGTCCGTTGAAATGCGAAATTTATGCGAGATTCCGTAGTTTCGCAGAAACTCACGGCACGATCCGACGAAATCGGCAAATGCAATTTCGTTGGATTGTTTCGTGGAACATATCGATAGACTCTCGACTCGATGTCGCACCGAACGAACATCCAAGTTCCGGTTAAGAATTCATTTGGGAGTCACGCGAAGCCGTATACCGGACGATCGGAGATTTCGCGGGAAACCGCTAAAACGGCAACGCCGATTTCTCGGTGCAATAACACAACGGTGGAACTCGGTGAGTTCCTCCCGATGGTGGATGATGATCGTCGTTCTTCCTCTCTTATTCCAGCGACGGCGGCCGCTTTCGTTGGCTCGTTCGGCTCTCTGCTCGTCTTCCTCCATTACCACGAGGCCGCTAACTCAATTTGTATGCGACTGTGCGAGTCCGCCAGATGCACGACCGCTTAAGGTCAACGCAGTCTCTAGTCGAGTTCTACTTCACAATGTGTACGGAGGAAAAATGCACTCGATGAGTGCCCGATTCGTGGATCTTTTTCTTTTGTTTCTTTCTCCTCTTTCTTGGGGCAATAAATAACTCGGTTGTTCAGGGAACAAGATTTTATTTCTTTTCAGCGGCTACAAAGATACACTTTGCGGATAAATATCCAATTGATAAGTTGAAATAGCGAGTTGGCATCAAGACAAGTCATGAAGGAGAATATTGATTTTTAACGATTGGTTAAGATTTTACAAGCGATTATAGATAATGGTTTGATCATTGTATCTGAATGGGATAAAAAGCCTAGTGTATTCCTCGCCGATAATTGACTTAGAAAAATTACGTAACCGAATCCACCATGCTTGTCAAACAATTCGACAGAAATATGGAATTTTCGAGAGAGTTCGCGGCTCTGTAAAAAGAAATTGCCAAGCGTGTGTAGAAATGGAAGCTGGACACGCGGAAAATCTTCTGTAAACATGAAAAATTCAGTAGTAAGTCAATTACGATAATAACAAACAAAAATGTTTATATCTCAGAAACGGTTGACCTTTCGACCTATGTTTATTAAAGCTTTTATACTCAGTACAGTCTACCCTATATACCATATAAATATTGATTTTTTTTTAACACCTTGTATAGATAAAATTACTTAACAAGAATTAGTAGACAGCCCTTGGGTAGATTACTAGTATTATTTCACGCCGATACGTTCAGTTTGACAGTTCATTAAGATGCCTATTAGATAGACTATTAAGATTCAAGAAATCTTATTAACTTTAAGTCATTCGCAGCTAGTACACGCAGGAATTAATTTTTTCCCGTAGCTTTTAAAATTTTCCAAAGTCCTCGAAGTACATTACAGACGATACGACATTTAATGCCTACTCTTCAACCTGCCGGATGTTCCAACATCACGTTTACATATCTAACTTGTTAAAGCTTCACGAAATCGTACGAATTTTGCATCAACCGATCGAACATCCTGGAGCTATTAAATCAAAATAATTCCAAGGGATGCTATTCTCCGCATACAACCAGGAATAGCTTAATCATATTCCAACGGTAGCACCGCCCGGCTTATGCATTGTGGTGTACGCCAATTGTGCCCTTAATCCGCCTACGCAGTCTCGTTCCTATTTAGTACCACGGTGAACTCCGCCATTGGGATATCGCGAAGCACCCCATTGATTGAATCTAGTGTACCGTGAACACTTGGAATAATTCTCTGTCGTAATACGTTGAACAGGAACGATTTATCATAATCGGATGCTCGTCCGAG
Source organism: Cerceris ruficornis (assembly GCA_963989415.1). Taxonomy (NCBI): domain Eukaryota; kingdom Metazoa; phylum Arthropoda; class Insecta; order Hymenoptera; family Crabronidae; genus Cerceris; species Cerceris ruficornis. Next base: position 11,406,073 of record OZ022523.1, read on the forward strand.
CGACAATGCGCGGCAGAATTTTTTTAGGCGCTTAGCTCTTCTTGGGGCATAATTTTTAAGTATTTGTATGAAAAATCTTGTCGAAACAATCTTGTTCGTCGTTTTTTTGATAGTATTAACGCCAGATCTTCTAAGCTGTTATATTTAAACGTAACAAATGGAAAAGTACTTTGAGAAAAGGGGGATCAAGCAGCGAGCAGATATTCACTTCAGTAATTTGCACTGCTTTTTGATAAATTTGAGAAATATTTATAAATAAGTAGGAATCCGTCAATTTGGTGGTATTCGTAAAATCAGTATTAAGTCATCTACGAGTTTGGGATTCATCGATAGACATTTTGTGTACCAAAATCTAAATTGTTTCGTAGGGAACTATGATGATTGTGGAGTAAAAACGAAATTTCAGAATTGATTTATCAGAAGACCACTTGAAATATTCAGTCCGAAATTATTTACAAATTTATCGCCTCAATGTAAAATCCGGAATATATTTTGATAATACAATTACCAGACACAGAATACCAGCTGCAAAACATCATCTTTCGAAATTCTTCGTCCAACTTTACCTACGACTACGCGCGCAAGAATAATTGGCATTTTAACTCTTCTAAATTGAATACCGTTCAGCCTAACGACACTAAACGCACAATGCTTGTTGCAATGTCTCCTACATCGTCTGCACCTTAACAAGGCTGTGTAAATTGGCTAGATGCAAACTGCAGGGACACCAGACCACGACATCGCGTTTACTTACCATCGACTAACTCGTCCCTAACGAAATCGTGTACTCAAGACCGCCTCCGACTACCCAGAGACAATTTAACGTTTAATTTCCCATACTGAAATATCCCAACAATCTGCCAGACACACGCAGCAAATGAAAAAATCTCCCCCAAGCAAATGACAATTTCCATAGGTATACGCCGTTCTCTTGGTTCGCCGAAAGATTTGCAAAAGTAAGGCCAGCCACGGGAACGAGGCCTTCAATTATCCCTTATAGGAGGTACGGAGTGAGTACTCACAAGGTACTCCGGAGTGGTCGAAGAATATGCGAGGCAAGAACCGGCTCGAGACGGTAGACCCCCTACCGGTTTTACTTCGCCCTTCCGAGCGGTGGAGTAGTCGAGCCTCCTCTCTTTCCCTTCTCTTGAGTAGTCTTAAGGATCCTCTCGTTAATTGCCATGACATTCTAAAAACGTTCCGTGAATACCCTGGAATCCTCCCACTGTTGCTCTAATCCTTACGTAAGGTACTGCATTCCGGGGGTCAAATCGGCTGAAAGTTTCTGATAAGGTTTTGACCCTCTTAAGACTTCAGCGCGGAATATACGACTTATGGAATGATCTTGGGAAACTGATTGGTTTACGATGGAATTGGAAAATTATGTGAACATTGAAACGATAGATGGAGAATTGTTGGTATCTATTGGCACTGAAACTACCGGCATTAATTTTGCTATATTTAAATATATTAACGGTAACCGTATGGACTCTTTGTGAATGTGTATTTTTGTCGTAACAGAATATACGACTTATGGAATGATCTTGGGAAATTGATTGAGTTAAGATGAAATTAAAAAATTATGCGAATATTGAAACGGTAGATGGACAATTGTTGGTATCTACTGGCACTGGAACTGCCGGCGTTAATTTTGCTATATTTAAATATATTAGCGGTAGCCGTATGGACACTTTGTGAATATGTACTTTTATTGTAACAGATCTTCAGACCGATTATGAAATAACGATGAAACCTTTCTGAAAGGAACGGAGAAAAGTGTCGACTTAATACAGGAAACAACGTGCCAAGCTGTCTTTACTTAATGATAGAAGAAATTACAGAACCGGTAATTTAACCTTCATGGTACGGTTAATGTTAACATTAGAACTACCGGCGTTAAATCTGCCATATTTCGATATATTAAATAAGTACTTTGAAAGAGGAGGAATCAAGAGGCGGAAAATTTGATCGATTGGACGATTTATGTTTTTGAGATGGACGTAGAATATTTATTCTATAACTCTTCTTTCTACTTTCTCTCTTAAACTTGGAGGATTTTGGAAAAAGATCTGTACCAGTCGTTTTGACTAATTTGGCAGTTCTAGTGTTAAGTAAGCTCTTTTAAAAAATGGAATCAAGAGATTAAAAATATGTTCGATTCAGTCATTCACGCTTTATAAGGTACTGCATTGTTCACCTATAAATGAAGGATATTTTTGTGAAAAATTAGGGACCAGCCATTTTGGCTGCTTTGGCAGTTCTAACATTAACCCCTTATCGCGAAGGGTGAAATTTGGAATATCCTCATAATGGCGAACATTGCGAAAGAAATCGTAAGATAAGGGGTGAAATATCGAGGAGGATTTAAATTAGAACTATCCCAAACGCTTATTCTCCCACAGAAATATCAATTTCCTGTGTGCAGACTGTAACGATGGTCATGGAAGTATCAATGCAGCACGGTAACGTGTGAAAGTCGCAAGGAGCTCCCGCTTCATTTCGATTATAAAAGTGGTAAACGGCCCGGGATCGGGAGCAAATCAGGAAATTGCCGGTCGATCGTAAAATTCCGGTTCCTTTAATGGCTAATACGTACCCTACCTGTAGTGGTTGGAGGGGAAAAAGGAGAAAAGAGGCGAAGGCAGGAAAGAAAAATCCGACGACGGGCTGAAATCTCGCGGAGATGTCAGACGGCAAGGCAAGCCTCCTTGGGAAGGGACGTGAAACAAGGAGGAAAGAAAAGGGAAAGAAGGGGACCTTGATACGAAGAAGAAGGTAAATCGAGAAGGAAAAGGGAGAAGCACACACAGACGGGGTAGAGAAGAAAAGGAAGAAGGGAAAGGAAAGACGAAGAATCGTCTTGGGCCCGTACTACGGCTAGTATGGACCTCAGGCATTCCCGATCATTATTCCACTGGCTTGCTTCGAGTAGGAGGGCGGCTTGACCTTGGTACGAAGGCATGACTGACCTTGCTGGTCCTACATCCGAGAAACATTGTGTCCCATCCATCATGTAAATGAGCCGGTAATGAATATCGAACGACGTTCTTTTCATGAAGTTTTTCTCTCTTGCGAGAACATGCCTCGAATGTTTACTGCGAAAGACGAACGCTTCTGTACTTGAATGGAGTATCTTGAAACGGGCTTTTTGCACTTTCTTCTAGTATCCTATACAAAATTGCAATTGGAAATTCTTTCGATGAATTCCAATGAACGTTTTACCTAGAATCTACCTTTGGGCATCATTTCAATACGCTTCGAATATTGCAAAATTCCCATTGCACAAAACTCCAAATTTCAATTACAGAATGAGCCACACACATCTTATAGAATAATTAACCCTTTGCGGGCGGAGACATTTTTCAATATTGAGAGATAGCCATTCATTTTGCGATACAAAAGCACCTTCTTATCAGCAAGTTATACTGTTAATCCATATACATTATAAATTACTACTTGTTTAATCATATTTCAACAATTCTATTTCAATTTTTCAACTCTAACTGTACATACAAGCGGTTATAAACTATAATTAAATTTTTTCTCAGGGCGCATATATGCGTCGCTAGTCCTCAAAGGGTTAAAGATCAGATCGATCACTCGGAGAAATTGAAGGCGACACGAATTGTCTGCGACACATGATAAAAATTCACGATTCAGGCTCGAAACACGGTTTCCTTTTACCCTCAACTTTCTACATTTCCTTTGAAAGATCGAGCCAAATGTAACAAGATCGTTGAACTTTATTTCCACCGAACATGCATTTCCTTTTCGGGTGTTCATCTCACCCGGGAGACACGATCGACTCACCTTATGCGTGAAACCACTGTCCTCCTCTTTCCTCTTGAAGGCACTCCTAACGTTATCTTGGTCCCTCGACGTTTTGAAGGTGGAACCATAGTTCTCGGAGAACACCTCGGCCGGTGGTTTGTAGTCTCGATAACCGGTTGGCGATGGTGTCGTGGTCAACGTCTGCTCGATCCTTCCGGGTGTGAGACCCCCGGAGAGGACGTTGCTGACAGCCGACGTGGTGTCGTCGTCCACCTCGAAGACGTCGTCGCTCATACTATCACCGCCTGTCATGATCTAGAAATCAGAGAGGCGAGATCTGATAAAGCGGAAACGATTGAGACTTCGAATATGATAATATAAGGGAATATCGACGGAGCTTTTACATTCAAAGTAGCTACGATTCGTTGAGACACGAAAGAAAATGTCGAAATGTGGCCGAAGAGAACAAGTTTTGATATCGTAGGAATGCAAAATTGCGTGATTATAATAATTAAAGAGGCAGATGACTGCCCTTCTTTGCGATTGGAAATATAATTTCGTAGACTTACGGAATTAACCCTTTGCAGTCCTATGTCTAGCTAAACTCGACATAGCTTTTCACTTCATTTTACTTTCCAACAATTTAATATTGACTTTCTAATTTCATAATGATTTTGTAATACCACATTAATACCCGTCAGTTCTTATAGTTATTGCTAGCATTAAAAAAAATGAATAACCAACGATAGAGAATGTCGAGGAATTAATTTCATTCGGCTCACTGCAAACTTGAGAAAATAATTCGGCCCGCAAAGGGTTAACGAGATAGAAAAACTTTGCGGGAATGATAGAAAATTGAAATAATTGAATAAGTGGCTAAGACTCTCGTCATAATTGCTGGCGCATTTAACTCATAGTGACTTATATCGACTCAATTAAAACAGCTACTCTAAAAACGATATCGATGCGGTCGAAGGAGCCCATTACAAAATTAAACTCGCCATTGCTCTTAAATATCAAAAGTATTCTTCATTGCATCAAGTACGCATCATAACACATCGCTGTCAGTTAGACATCGTATTAAAGTGCAATAACTATGCAACCACGTGCATTCTCCTCGCTCGATGGTCCAAGGAGAACGTAATATTCCAAAGCTAACGTAGCTGTAAAGTGTCCAACGTAAAATAGTAGATTTCCCTGAACGTGCAGCCGTGTCAGACGACGATGATACTGGAACGAACCGGGGGAGAGAAAAAGGCAATCTCCTCGATCGAAGGAACTTCTCTCGTACGAGATCCAGCCGATTAATATTTTATTATAATCCCAAGGACGGCGTTGGTTCGCCTTCGAAGCTCCATCGGGAGCATATACGGTGAAGAAATGCTCAAGGTATACCTGCCCACGATAATTCTCTGCAAAACGAGACCCGACTGTCGCATTATCAAAGCTACCGAGAAAACCAGTTCGAAGAAGCACGCCCGTCCGGCTGCGCGAACGCTGAAATAACTGTCCTTCGATCGGCCGACATCTCCATCCGAAGAACGTGCCGTAATGCTACGGCCTTGTAGCACTTAAAGCCAATTAGTAAGTCCTCGGAATGGCAACGACTCCGATATCCTACTAATTCCGAACGCACTGTTCAATGCTCATAAACCGTAATCACGGTGAGTCGAAATCGCTCACGGCATTGCCGTTGGAGAGGGATCAACGTCGGATAAGGTTTACCCGCATGGGAAATTTCGTGATGAATTCCGCTGCGAAGCAGGAAACGCTTCTAGTTTACGATCTAGGAAAGATAGCTCTGGCAGCACGATTCACCGAGGTGCGAGTGACGATGATGGTGTTCGATCTTGAAAGGTTCCTGGGGTTTTAATCTGGGAATTATTAATTGAACCGAAGGATGGTAGTGGGTTTGATGGGAAATGGCGTGTGGGTTGAGATTGATTTACGGAATGAATTATTGTCCGTCGGCGAAGTGATGTTAATTTTGAGGAATTCTCTGTAGTCGGATACTTAACTTTTTGCAGTGACAGTTTAGGTATCGAGGATTATTTAGGTGGAATTTATTATCTGATTTCATAATCGAAATTTTGCCGGTAGGGATTTAAATGTATTGGAAAATGACATTGGGTATTCGACGTAGAATTAAGGGTTTACTACTTTAGAATGCTTTCTGAAAGATTTTAGCACAGGGGGTGAATAGCGAGCTTGATAGGGATGAAAACAAACTATTTTATCATTGCATAAAAACATCTCGAAGTAATGAAAAAGATACAAAGTGTCAATAACTAGTACAGCAATGTTACAAAAGATACGTGCTTCTTATAAAATTTCAGCGTATTTTATACATTTTATATTTAACGAGATAAAACTTTATCGATGTTCAATCTCATCCGAGCAACGATCGAACTTGGATCACCGTGTAACATCCATATACACGAAATTTACTCCATTTCCTTTACGGCCACCATTTCCTCCCATCTTTAAACCAAAAACTCCCATGAGCGCATAGAAACGGACATGTCGTGTTACGACCTATGACACGCGTTAATAGTTAAATCGTTTTTAACCCATCCAGCTGCCACCAGGAAGGGAAAGTAGCTATCGTACGATTGTAAAATATTCAGAGGCAACTTCGAGGGCTTTCTCGGCGCGAAAGAGAGATTATATCGGATTTCTTTGGCGCCTCAACGTCAGGAATACTGTTATAAATCATGCATGCTTGTCGTCTTCTTCTATGCAAACTTATCGATTCCATACAAAAAGTCTGCATTTTACAAGCAGACGTCTCATCGTAAAGCTAAAAATGAAGAGTCTGCACGGGAAAGTGTCATCGGCAAACACGGAAATAGCAATACGTGAAATTCGACAATGTAAGACGTTTTAGGGAATGGACTAAAGATTTTATCACAGTTCATTTATACCGTGACATTGTAATGTTTAAAGTGATCTCTCTCTTATCTGTCACAATCAGATACGAATGACCTACTTATTGACACATTTTTTATAATAATATTGCCAACCAAATCTTCACATACCTGAAAAAGGACTTTTCTCCAGACAAATCCATATAAATAATACTTAACATTCGTAAATATTCAAATTTTCGACAAAAGAAGGCCATTCGTCTCTAGTGCATTTTTATAATCTACAATTTCAATTGTAGTTTCCCTAATTGTTACAAATTATTAATAGCTCGTTTATTGATCCCTTGCCGTACGACTTCTTTTGCGACTGCCTCTGCAATGATTCCGAATTAAATTGCTAAAATAAAAATTTATCGGTTATTCTTTATATATCGTATAATTCAACGTAATATTAATATTACAGAAATAAGTTTATCATTGCCGCGTCTCATTGATATCTTAACACGTTGAATGCCACCCGTATTTCGCTAGTTTCATCATTTCCACCGAACCGAAACTGTTTCTATTAAAATCACATCTTTATAGAATAAAAATATTAAAAGTAAGAATAGTTATGTACACGGTAATACTTCACTTTTCTAACAGCAATATTTTAATATGCATGTCTGATATATTATGATGATGTATTAGCATGTCCGTGAATATCGCAATTTAAAAATTACAAGAAATTTTATCGAATTCAACAATGTCGGCCACCAGTGACCCCTATGACATTCGAAGTGTTAAATTTTATAAATTCTACGAAACTTGAAAATCTATTTCATTTACCGCGCCACAACTCTCACACATTGTTCCACGCTAACGGGTTAATACTGCCACTAACATTGCAATTAATCAATGTAATTACACCTTTTGATCGCAACTCGATACCTCTAATCTACCAATAATAATATCTACCGCGGAACGTGCCACCAAGTTTCCCGATCCAACAAGTGGAAATTACGTCAGCCTCCCAAATGACAACATTCGCAACATCAAAATTCTCGGTATCGTAATCCTTCCTTGAACTACAAAATTTCGTAGAATTCCCGTGGCTCGAGGTACGCCGTGATTGTTATTAGAATTTCGGAGCAGCGGCACCGAGCAATGTTGACATGCCGAGTTCCGCGGTGACCGTGGCCTATGAACGAAGACGGGCGTTGACTCTTATCAGTCAAAACCTCGTTAGTCGTCCTCTGGACTCGGTTCGAGTATGATCGTCCTGCCGTGAAGTTTCTCTTTTTACAATTAAATCATACAACATTATTAAATGAACGAAGCCGAGCATTGACTCTTATCAGTCAAAACCTCGTTAGTCGTCCTCTGGACTCCGTTCGAGTATGATCGTCCTACCGCGAAGTTTCTCCTTTTGCAATTAAATCATACAACATTATTATATAAACGAAGACGAGCGTTGACTCTTATCAGTCGAAACCTCGTTAGTCGTCCTCTGGATTCTGTTCTGTTTTGCAATTAAATCATAGAACATTATTATATAAACAAAGACGGCCGTTGACTCTTATCAGTCAAAACCTCGTTAGTCGTCCTTTGGACTCCGTTCGAGTATGATCGTCCTGCCGCGAAGTTTCTGGTTTTGCAATTAAATCAGAGGACATTATTATTCCCTTTGATTCGGAATATTAGGAGAATTATTAACGGGTCGCGTGTGATACTTGTGATGTTGCAGTCTATCGAGAGTGAAGCGAATTTGCAAGGTGCAGGGCAATTTCACTCGGGTGCAAGGATGCATCGTCGGACGGTTGCTGCAAGGTCGGCCCGAGGACGTATGCGGTGGAAGAGTTGCAGATGGTGAGTGCATTGATTCGTTTACTGCATAGGGGAGAAAGTGTAGATTGCACTTAAGAGTGTAAATATATGTATGTACGTGTCGACGTTCGAGAGAAGGAGTTAATTGATTTCTAATTTGAGAACGCTTAGGCATTAAGATTATCAACGAGCGAGTTGCAATATGAAATTTAATTGCAACCGGTGTTTGTTCAGTAGGATGTTTTTCTCGTTTGCACGAGTAATTGCTGCAATATGTCATGTTTTCATTTATTTGATTTTTTTATATGTCACATTATGCAGGTTTTCTCGTATTTAACACGTTTGCTGACGTGAATGCTATAACATACATTTTCATCGTCATGTATAATAGAATGACATGAATGCTATAGTATTCATGTCATGCCAAGTGATAAAGCCAATTATAATTCATTTAATTTTATATAACCTTATTTTTTTGTAATTATTATGCAGTTTAAAGTGGTGGCCAGTGATTTATTGAGTATTTTCATACTATTTTATTTTTTCTCTGTGTAGTTAGAAAGTAAGTCTATTTTTCATCATTCTTTTATATATTTACTAATTGTTATTTAGTGAATTGAGAAATATTGTTTGACATTGAGTAAATGGAGAAATATTGATTGATATTGAATGAATGGAGGAATATTGATTGAGATCGAATAGCTAACGTGTACACTCATAGAACATACCGAGTGTACAAATTAATCTTAAAGCTATTCGCAGTACTCCAACTATCATCCAAGTTTTCGATCCACTTCGAAACACTGATTGGTAGCGAAATTGAATCAAACTTTCAATCGGAACTGTATCACGATACTTTGTTAATACGTTGACTCGATATTCAGCAGTTTTTATTCGGCTGGTTGATTCCGATTGCAAGAGTAGCACAGTATACGCCGGGAGTATCGTAGAAAATTCAATTTCCGTTACGAAGTCGAAATTGAAACTCGGTTACTTGTATGTACAGCAAAAGATTTCATCGCTGTTGATGTCCCGCTGGTTTCTCCGATTCTCGTGTGTGTTATCGGCGAATTTCTGCAGCGTAACATGCTAAATATAAATCACTTTACTAAGGACATTTATACGAATACGCGTACGTGTTCCGATGTTAATTACCATCTCGATTTCGCGATTGATAATCCAGATGCACGCGAATGCAAGTAAGACAGTTGCAAGTTTGGCATCGTTAATTTCTCGTAATTCTTATAAATCGTGGCACCGGGAAGTCCATCTTTCCGTTTACGGGACAAATTATCGCCGATGTGCACGACAATTAGCTCGTTTGAATTTTACAGGAATATTGAGCGACTTTGTTAATAAATATGAAGCGGATGCTGTGCTCAATTCTGCATTTTGTAGCGCCTCATCGATTTAGCAATTCTAGATCTACCACACAGTCGAAATTACGAGTTTTTAATTTCTATGGCAATTTTCTCAAACTTCTACAGGTAATTACCAAATTTAACCCTTTCGCCGCGACTTTATTTTGAAAATTATCGCGCATGAAGTACTATTGGGTAATATTCGTCCCGACAAAATTTAAAAGCTACGGTGTGTGTCGAAATTAATTCTGCATCAAAAATAGGTTCTTATTACTCGTTGTCAGTTACTTTCTCTTATTGTTACTATATAAAATATAATTGCTCTGAAAACTTAAAAAGCCGTATTTTTCGTATGACTTTTTGCTTGAGCCATATATATTCCATTAGTAGCGAAAGGGTTTAACTAAATCGATCTATCTTCCTTCTCCTTTTATTACTTCTTTTCCGACATAGTTTTCTGTTATAATTCTATTATAATTAAAATAACTTTAGTTTATTTAATACCAGCACGATTTCGAATTCATAGTTCAGATCTTTTACGCCAAAGGATTCCGATTATACAGTTCCTTAAAATTATTCCCTTATTTCATAGCTTCTGACCGAAAATGATTAGCAAGACGAAAGTCATCGAAGTCATACAATGTCCAACGACACGCAAAATAATGCGGTATTTTCATGAATATTCGATTACTATTTGCAAAACGAGACGTCAATTAGCGTTACTCTCGAGGATTTCGAAAGTGACGAAAAATGACGAATGAGTCAGACGCGAAGGAATCGGAATGAGTACGGGCTGGCTTGGCAGAATAGCATAAATTCGCTTCCCTTTCGCAGAAGCGAAACTGGCTGCCCTCCATTTCACTTTATCCTTCCGACCGCCCCGTGTTAGTTCGCGTTGGAACCAGGGGTAGTCCCTCCCCTAGACGCAGCAAACTGCACCCGTGCAACCCCCCGTGAATTTATCAGTCCGCTCCCGATAGAACCCAAGTACCAATTAGGTACGGCGTGTAAAGTGAGGAATTAGCATTCTCAAGGGAACCGAACACGATTATATTGCGTTAAATATTCCGCCACCAAGTTCCGCGCTGCTTTAATTAAATTCCTGACTAACGATTCTTCGCAGTGATTGCTTCGTTACGCGTAATTTTCTTCTCGTAGAGAAAAGTCGGATTTTTATATTAGTTGAACAGTAAAACTACCAAGACGATGAAAATGGCAGGTTTCGAATTTTTTCGAAAAGTTATCCATATTGATAGGAGGGCCATGCAGTAAATATCCACTTCTATCTTATAAAACCTAAATTACTCGATTGACCATCCTTTTCACCTTTTGATTTCTCCTTGCTCAAATTATTTATTCTATATATTTAAATATAATAGATGTAACACCGGTAGTTCTAGTGTGCATGTAAGGAAGGCTTATTTATCTTAACCGCTTCGTGTGTTATAATTAATTGAACGATTGATGATGCCGCTGTTTAATGTTCGTTGACATTAAGATATTTCAAAGGTTGAAGTTATATTTAGATTGGAGTTAGAAACTACTACATTTACGGACGTAATATGGCAAAATCAGCTTCTTGATACGTTGAATGTCAGCCATGTTTTGCCTATATGCTCATGTCTATTTAAGTGAAATTGTTTTTATTAAATCATGTCTGTAAAGAGTAGAGACATTACAAGCAAAATAATTACGTATACAATAATTCTTCATATATTTTACATCAGTATTTTAATATCAAACACATTAGGAAAGTATCTATCGGTTTAAGGAAAAAAGTTCTTCGCATTTTAGCGCAATGGTGAAACAAATTTTCAAATTTTTTAAACAAATATGTACCGCTTTGACCGCTCAACTGAAGAAACGACCGTCCCACTTTTGAGCTAAAATACGAAGAAACCTTTTCCCCTACTCAATTTTATCGTTTAAAAGTTACAAGATACATCGATTTTATAAACGTTAATCATCGCAGCATACAACGTCTTAAAATCCCTGTAAAAATATTTTTCACTCAAAATATGCTGAAACCTGCAATAACTAGCTGAAACTTGGCGAAAGCGAAAAGCAATGTCAAAGGGGGAAAAGAAGGTGATCGTCTATTCGAGTATCTACTCGCGATCTTTCGAGGTCGATAAATTCACCGTAACGTATCGCGCGGAGCAAGATTCCCCATCGAATCGATTCAGACGATCGAAAGGATCGATGGTAAGTCTCGCGACCTACGTACGACTGTCGACTCTTGGAATACTTGCAACACCGGTTCTCCATGCGTTGCTCAACGACAGCCCGCTTGTATAGTACTCGCCGATAAAGTTGCCTCCGGTAATTGGGTTGCGAAATCACCCTCGAAATACCGTGACACTTTGTACTGAAAATCCCTTACGTTCTGCTGCATGCATGTACAAGGCTCCTTGTAATTCGAGACAAAGTTTTAGGGCTTCGATTGTGTAACCCCGACGAAATCCTAATGCCGCTTTTGCGGTTGTGGACTTTGGTGTAGCTTTTTAGGGGGAGACAGTATTGCAACTTGTTCAGGCTTCCGAATTTAGTTGCGGATGAATCGTTCAATTTTAAAGTATCTTGTTGTAAGTGAACGATACGGGTGAAACGAATATTTCGATAGATTTTGCGATACTATACGGAAAGATTGCAGGAAATTTTCAATGAGAATTAAAGATAGGGGTCGTTTGAAGTTTATGGGTATCTGTTGTAAAATTGTTTGAGTGATATGACAAAACTTTCACTCGGATGAATTTTTCACGTTTCGATATTTGAATTTTTGATCCGAAATTACTTTTGCACAGGAACTTTACAGTTTCTCGATGCATATATTACTTAAATGTCAGCGCATGTAAGTTACTTTCTACATTTTCTCTTCATTAAGATATTCAACGCAACACTTATCACGGTGTAAGTAGGATAATTATTGGAAATATCGCATCTGCTATCGCTTCGGTTACTAAAGTTTCAGAGAAGATTAGAATTTATCGTAGAAGTTCGGTATTAGAGAAAATTTCCTCACACTTATCCAATCAAACATCGAATTTTATATACAATAGTAGAAAATAACGTCTATTACCTTGCACAATTTCTCTTTCCCATAGAACGACGAGTAATCCTTCCAAAGCTCTTGCAATTTTGCATAAACCTAAGATTTCCATGTTCTCTTCCACAAAATTTGAAAATAAATATTTTACAAACACCAAAGACAAACAGCGTGGAATAACAACAAGACGGAGCAGCCAGAAAGGTCAAATTGAGGGGACATTTTGCAACAGCAAGAGATAGTCACAACACGAAAATAATATCGAAAGCATAAATGGTGTACTTACGTTAAGGGAGGCGGAGACGGGAACCGTGACCATGGTAGGGACATCACCACTGCCACCCTTCATGGTGTCTCCTTTATATAGCACATACAGTTCAACACCGTCACATTAGATCTCTGTTAACACAGAAAGCAGCATTCGTCCATCAACGACATTGAGCTTTTGCGAGTGCAATATAATTTAAACGAAGCTCTGTGCATGCATGCGTATTAACATTTCAGATGAGTTCTCGTAAAAACCATTTTTATTATGCTCTTTCTCCGAACGTTTTCGAGGATTGCAATTTAACAATAGAGTTACGGACGGAGCCAATTTGGCTCATTAAAAATTTGATTACTCTATATATATATAAAACTTTAAATATTATTTTTTAAAGACATAGATTTTCAGTTACGTAATGAAATATATGTAAATGTTGATTCCTCTTCCCAGCAGGCCCCTTTATTTCGCATTATCGAATGTAGGATGCGTATTTTTGCGGCTGTGAGCCAATTTGACTCATAAAATGATTTAACAGTCAATCGCATAACATGAAATTTATAGCTTACATCAGGCTTGGGCAAATTGTAGCAAGTTTCGATTTATACATCGCGTGTGAACAAAGCATTTTTAGTGAAATAATATAATGTCATAAAATCCATTCTTTGAAAAAATGTTTTCAATGAATTTTTTAATAATAAATCTTTCATCTAAATTGATTTAGAACTATTTTCATTGCCAAAAACTTTAATTTTCTTGTATTCATTTCTTGTAGTCAAATTGGCTCACGTCAGTAAAAGTAGGTATATAATCAACAACCGTAAATCTAGTGTTAATTATAATATAATTAATTCGAAGCTTTAGGTGAATTCTATGTAGAGGTGTAATTTTTAGTATAAAATTTAAGCTTTATATTAGAATGACAAGGTACATCGTGATATTTTAAAAAAATAATTTTATAATTAATTTTTTCCTCCTGAACTTCATCATCCGCGAACACCTTTTTCCTGATGCAGCATTTTCAGAGGTTAACGAATTTTTTGTGAAAGCTTGGAAATATCCGATAACACTTTGAAAATGCTTTGCGCAATCTTTCACTTTGGTTAGCGTAGAATTTGTTCGTGTAAAAGGTCGGCTGGTTTTACGTACACACGCCTTAGGCGTCCTCGAAACACTCGAAAGACCTTTCAGCCCCTTCGGGGCAATTTCGATCTATTTACGCAAGCGTGAGTTAAGGGAGAGTGGAAAAAACGTATCGAACCTGTTATTCCCGATTTATTTAGTTCCTTTAGAAATTCATTTAACATCGTTTAGAACATTTTTCCTTGTTCTCTTAATTTTTTCAACATTTTCCTTCAGTGCAACTAACAGACATATTTGTTGGTCTAAAAAATAATATATTTGAAAGATTTTCGTTGTTTCAGCTATTTAATAAATTAAGTAGTTATGGGATTGGAGAGAATTCAATTTCTCCCGAATATAAACGTTGGAAATTTTTCAAACTAAGAATGAACGAATGAATCTCCACTTTTATAATTGGCGATACTTATATCGACGACTATCGCTAAAAAGTAAGTTGGACAATTTTTAACACCACCGTGTAATTAAATACATCAGAAATTTCGATAGATCATTCCTCCTTCGAATTACGTTTCCAATTACAATAACAATTAAGGAAATTAGTGACAAACTTCCAAATCCTCTTTTAGAAACGTACACACTGTATCGCCACGCTTACTTACATTCGCGTTTAATTCAATTAATTTATTTTAATTCATATTTCAATTACGTAGCCGTATCTTAAGTCGCTAATTAATATAAATTTACATTACGTCCACTTATCTGAATGAGCTCATTTAAATTCGCAAGAATATTAAAACACGCGTCCGCTCTAATGTATATAAACACGCATGTTTCCCTGTTTCATAATTTCGTCCGCAACACACGAATTTCCCTCCCATTCGTGGCCGCAGCGTGCAACGAGCCCTGCTTTAACTACGACCTCCACCGGAACGTTTACCCCTTTTCCTCTCCTCCCTTCTGTCCTCGTTAAATGATTATCTTCCTGGTCTCTGTTTTCATCCTCTTCGCATCAACGAGCGCGCAAATAAAGAACGGAATTCCTCTCTTGCAACGTGCTACCGTGTGTCTCTTCTCGTGGACCATCGTGCATGGGAATACCGTGTGCAACTTTTTGCTCATTTCAGCTTATTTCGCAACGACTCTCCTCCGAGCAGCTCGTTATCCTATTATCACGAGGATTGTATCGTTTTTCGTGGGTATCCCTCACTTACTTTCGCAGAACTGACTCTTTGCATCGTGAATTGTGTTTCTCCGTTTCTCTCATCGGTATAAGTAAACGTTAGAGTAACATGAATTAGCATAGATGACGATTATCACGACGAATTATCATCATATCATATGAATTATTAACACTAGAACTACCAAACCAGTCAAAATGACTGGTAGACAATTTTTTCCAAAAATTCTCCAAATTTCTAGGAGAGTCGTAGAGTAGATATTGTACGCCCATCTCATAAAACATAAACTACCGAATCGATCATCTTTTCCACCTCTTAATTCCACTTTTTCAAGCTACTTACTTAATATATTTAAATATAATAGATTTACCGCCGGTAGTTCTAGTGTTAATAGTGTTATGAATTATCTTCTGAATTTATTTATTTTTTTTACTGTTTTTCCTGTCACGATAGAGAAAGATTGCTAGATAATCCATCGTACGATGAAACTTCGCCCGATGGCGACGTCTTTTTCAACGCTTTAGTTTTTAGGATTAGACGTACTTTATTTTTCATCCCGACAAGATGAACGGAGATTACGCGATGATCCAACATGTAAAGGAGTTACTTTCCATGGCATCGTGGTTCTCTTTGTGCTTTGGTATTTTCAATTAAAAATATTATATTCGTTACTTACAATCCAGCTTTATTTGATAATGGCGCTTTCAGTTTCCTCGGCGTATTAATATTTTTAACTTGAAACTTTTTTGCATCTTCCTACTCGAGATAGACGGAGACCCTACGCTAATCCGCCACGCAGTGCAATTTAATATCGCCTGTCCAGCAAGCCATTTACTCCAGGCAGAACGATCATAAATTCTCTTTAGGGACTAATTTTAGCGTATTCCTCTGCCGGGCCAATTTCGACCTCCACCTCCGAGAAGCGTACGCGCATATTCGCCGTGCGAATCTTTCGTGAGATTCTACCCTCCAATCTTCCTCCCACGGGCCTTTAAACGTGCACGGGAGATATGTAGCAAACAGAATTCTCTCGCGTGAATTCGCAGGCCGATATGCTCCCGTTTGCGGCGAATTCGTTCCATCCTGCTTCCTCTTAATCGTCGATGAACTAATCCCCCCTCCCTGTTTCCCTCGACAATTCGGAGCCTCTCCAATATGCAGTCACGTATGCACTCCTTTTCACTTGTATTCCCGGCACACATGTTACACGCGGTGCATTCACCGTCTCTGTTCGATCGCCCGCGATAACAAACGTGCCGTCTTCCTTCTTCTCGAGTGGTGTTCCCTCTTTTTGGAGTATTACTCACCGCGTTCCTTTCTCTTCCACGCGCCGGACTCCCATCGCTTCGTCTCCCTCTTAGCTCTCCTCTGCATTTCATTCAGACGGTTTCCATCGTCGTTGCACCTTTGCACGTTGCCCTCTGTTCCTCTTCCGACTGCATCGTCTCGTTTTCCCTCGCGTACCGCCGCTACTTTCGTTCTTTTCTCTTTGCATCTCCGCTCCTTGTCGCACGGCTCGTTCGTAATACGTGCGTCCTCGTTTCTTCTACGTGCTCTTTCTCCGCAATTTTCTCCTTCTTTGTCTTCCTAGTGGGCAATTTTTCCCTCTTCGTTCCTCCTTCTAACGCTTTCTTGGTTCCTCGCAGTTTCTCTCTCTCTTCTGTCCGCTTCTCTCTCTCTTTCTTGCTTGTGTTCCTCTCTTTTTCTTGCTCGTGTTCCCGTGCCGTCCCTGTCTTTGGCACGAGAGAAACCCGGAGGAAACAAGTTCCGTGCGGAATCTCTCTCTTTCCCTCTTCGTCCATCTCCCTCTCTCTCTCTCTTTCTCTCTCTGACGAACGCTCGCTGCGTGGCCCACCCACCGCAATAAGTTCCACCCGCCCACGTTACCTCTCACGCACTTCTGCCGCGCGATCATCCGTTGCGGATTGGAAAGCAGCCGCGTCGCTTATCTTTCTGCCCGATCTGTCTCTCGTTCTTGCACCTTCTCTCTCTTTTTCTTTTTTTCGCTGTCCCCTCTCTTTCTCTGTCCCTTCTTTTAATCGTTCCGTCTCTCCTTCTCCGTTGCGACTCGTTCCAACGAAACACGAAAAAACGAGGCGAAGAACGAGGAAAGGATCGACAGGAAGGACTTTTTAGCGGGAAATTAACGCCAAGAAAGGAAGAAACCGTGCCGCTTTCGTGCGTCGATTTGTTCGCTTTAATTAATGAACGTTCACGCTCGATTATTCGCGAAATAATGGCGCACTTTTTGAGGGAATTATGCCGGCGTGAGGCCGGAATGAAAATTCACGGGGAATGTTACCGCGTGGGATTCCAGCGTTACGGACAATCCGATGGCGATTGGTATTGCAAATTCGGTTATTTCGGCGATGGTGAGCTTGCAAATTTGCCACGCCGTAATTGCAGTTATTTGGTTGCGCTTTTGCAATTCTTACGATCGTTGATTCGGAGCTATGGCATCTCGTTAATTCACGGCGATGATTAACTGTGTTTTAATGATTGGATCGTTGCCTTTCTGGATTTACTGGCAAAAATTTGCAACTTGGAGGTCGTCGACGTCGGTGAGGCGACTGAAAGGAACCTGTGAAAATTCCAACTTCTAATGGTATCTTTCTTTTCCATCGCAAAAGGTCGATTTGTGAGAGAAATTCCTTTGTCCTTGAACTCGGTATCCGGTGTACTTCCTCGGTCGTTGTTTCCTCGACTTCCACGGCCACTCAAGCGAATCGTACTCATGGTCGGAAGTTTCATTGTGATCCATCGAAGAACAAAGGCCCTTATTATTGTCAGTCTGGAAGCCTTGACGGTCAATGCCGACAACGTTTGTCCAAAAACTTTCTAATTAAATTGGAACGTCCTCTTGTTTCATCTACTTTCGTGAAATCTCCGATCCTCACGTCTTCCGTTAATAATTGATCAGACTTACCTTAGTGCCAATCGACATTCGAATTTCAAAAATGTACAATTTTTCACCCTGGTAACATGATCTCTTCGATTTTCATGCTCCGTGTTAATCAATTTCTTCAATGGTAATTTAGTCTTTGTTTTAACACGTTGAATGTCATGGGGGTCACCGGTGACCGGCGCTGTTGAATTCAATGAAATTTCATATGACTTTTAACACTTGAACTACCGGCGTTAAATGTATTATATTTAACACTAGATTTACGGAAGCCGTCAAATTGACGGATTCGTATTTGTTTTATAAACATTTCTCAAGTTTGCAGAGAAGCTGTACAGCAGATATTTCTCGTGTATTTCATAAATAATAGCTATCAATATAATAATGCAATATCAACTTAACGAATTATCATCTTTGCCGCTTGATCCCTCTTTTCCAAAGTCCTTATTTAATATATTGCAATGTAACAGATTTCACGCCCGCAAATCTAGTATTAAATCTGTTGAGTACGTACTTTGAAAAAAGAGGAATCACAAAGTAGAAAGGATTATCTATTCAATTATTTATGTTTTATAGGATGAACGTAGAATATTTACTCTACGGATCTCCTACAAGCTTTGAAATTATTATAAAAATTTGCTGACCAGTGATTTTGACTGTCACGGTAGTTCTAGTGTTAAATTGTAATATTTCCGAATTTTCTAATACATTAAATATTTAAATATTGACATTAAAAAGGTAAAGCCCCGCTGACTATACATCTATTTGTGTCTTTAAGGTATCTGTTTTGTAAAGTTGCGATTTTAATAGAAAAAGTTTCACTTTAGTAAAAATGATGAAAATAGCAAGATACCGGTGGCGTTGAACGTGTTAAAATGTAAAGTAGGTTATATCGCTTCTGGATTATTTAATTGGAAGGGATTTTATGGAAAACGTTGAGATAAATTTAATGTTGGGCATATCGAGCTCTGACATTCTGCCGCAATACGAATGTCCGATGTATTGGACGGGTTCCTTAGTTTCAGACGCAAGAACCGATAATCGTAGTTATTACCATAACCATGCCGAAGAAAACAACGTCCGATGCAGCGCACAGGGAGCATAAACTACTGCTCACCATTGCTTCGGAATCAAACGGAACTATCTTTGCGCGTAACCGATCATAAACTCCATCCTGTAATTTGTAGGCCATCGCGAATTTTATGTTCGATTGCTCGCATACCGCAAATCGAATAATTACACGCAGCTTCTCGAGTAGTCTGTGTAACTTTTGTCAATCTTAACGCGTGATTTAGCTTTTCATTTAAATTACTTTAAAATAAAAACAAATACTCATTATCTTCACGTTTAAACATAACATTAAAATAAGTTCGCGAGGTAGCCGTCCGCAAATTACAGTTCAATTAAATTCAACATAATGCTCGCGACAAATAGAAAATATTTACACTCCTATCCTCCGATTTACACGGAAGATCGTTTCCTCGAGACACCGTGTAAATCGAAATCGTGCACTGTAACTATTTCTACAGTCAACATATTCGTTAGCACATAGAAATTCTAACATTTCGTTGTCAAATCGGTTATTTTGAAAACCTTGTAAATCGGAGGATAGGCGTATTAATACTAAACCTACCAAACCTACCAATTTTTGTTAAAAATTCCCTAAATTGATAGTGGAACCATGAAGTAAATATTCCACTTCTATCTTATAAAACCTAAATTAGTCAATTAATCATCTTTTTCACCTCTTGGTTTCTCTTTTTCCAAACTACTTACTCGGTATATCTAAATTTCAGTAGATATAACGCCGGTAGTTAATGTTAACACGAACCCTCCAAAAAAACCTAAAACCTAGGCTTAACAAAGCTTCTTCAGGAATCACAAACTTCTTCCAATCTATCTCGTAGAATGTCCTACGATCCGATAACAAGAATCGATACGCAACGAATAAGAAAAGATCGTCGCTCCGAGGAAAATTAGATAAAGTACATCCCCATTCCTCCTGGAGCAAAATCATGGCGATACGTGATAGTACGCTGTGGCCTTAATGAGAAACTCGCCTCGATCGAGTAAAGGCCATCAGGGTCCGTAGATCGTTTGGGTCCTCGCGGCACGACCGCACGCCATAAAAGCGCTCACTATATTTAGCCAAGGCTCCGTATATATTCCCCACCTACGTCGTCGGCAGCGCGAAACACGTATACGTGCACGTTCGCGGCTGCTTTATGGCTTTGCTCTCGCGATTTCGTCGCGTTTAGCCCAGCCTCGATCGTTCTTTTTTCCCGTTCTTCCGAGATGGTTCTCTTCCGATCTCCTCTTTTTCACCGACAAATTAGGCGAATTTTAACGCTAACCGTACCAAGTACTTTGCGTATACATATTCCGACCGTAGTCTGTTATTTTCAACGGCTATGAAATAGTAATTTTTTCGAAGAAAAACGCAGAAGATTGTCAATTTAATAGGGAAAATAACGCAGAAAACAGACTTTAGTTAGATAATTATACAAAACATGACATATTTTTATTCCATTGAACAGGGCATTTGACCGCGTATGGTACGGTTAGCGTTAATTACTTACATTTAGCCCGTTAAAGAGATATTTTTTAATATAGGGAGGTAATTATTTATGTGGGCGTGGAGAGCCGTAAAATGAAGGGGTTAATTATAAATCGCAATGGGCGCGATGGTATTTAAGTGGATGGTAGTTCTAGTGTTAAGGACTTTTGATTGCATTAGTTCGATCTTCGATATATATTTGTGTAAATTATGACAGGGAATTTCCTCTTTATCTGAAATCGGATGTTATCACAGTCTGTTTACGGTTTGCTTATAAGAATTCGTTCTTTACGATCAGAATAGATGTGGAGCTCCTAAAGTGATTTCTCAGTTATCAGAGAACAATTGCCGATACTTTGTCAGGCTCTCTCGTTCCAGCACTTTCTTTTTTCCTCGCCGAACTTTCTTGCGATAGGTTATATCTGTACTTGAACCAAATAATCCTGTCGATTTCTCTTTATTCCTCTTTCCTTCACAAATGAAACTCCAGCGGAACGATAGTCGAAATTACGACGATTTCACGAAAGCGAGCAGATTTCACGCCCGACTATATAGAGAATTCGAGACCGAACGATCGACTCCTCGACGAATTTGCAGTTTAAGCTAAACAGAACGTTCCCACAACGAAAGAGATAAAATGCGAGGAGAATTACGCTCGGTTATGACGATTTTTATCCAAGTTTGCAACGAGGTCAAAGATATGCTTCAACTGCGAAACGAACGTAACGTGTCTGGCAACGATTACACGGTGACCTAGACATCCTATTAAGCCGGATTAAAAGCCATTATCACAACAGCGATTCAAATTAATTGCACAGTGCAACACTCGTCGCGCGATAAAAACTGAAAATTACGGTCGGATGTGCTTCTTCGAGACGATAAATTGTCGGTGAGCAATTTCTTTAACGCGATCGCTAGAGCCATAATTCGCCATCGCTGTTTTTTTCGGCTTTAATAAGGAATTTGAGGAAAAAGTTGCCAGATGTGACGGAGTTTTGAGCTCAAACGCATTAATTAAGAGTCCGAGCCTTTAATCGCACATCTGTCATAACTCCTGCCGTAATTCATACGTCCTTCATTGTTACTTGTACTTTGTCCACGGGTCAGCGTCGATTTGAATTCAGCTGCATATTATATAAACTTAACCTGCAGTATTCTCATTAGTGAGGCCGGTCAAAACAGAAAACACCATTGCTATTTCTCCAAAGTCACGCCCACAGTATTATTAACCCCTTGCCTGACGATTTCTTTCCTCACTAAATGTGCAATAACTCAGAATTAATTGCTGGAATAGAAAATTGTCAATGATTTCTGATATAGCGTAGAACATAACGCAATATTAGTAGTATAGAAATATTTCGATCATTTCGTGGCCTACTAATATTTTCCATTTAATAATTTTTGGATAGCTTGAAAATTTTCTATTCTGTTCACCACGTCACGAGTGTCACACGTTATTGTAGGGTAAGGGGTTAAGCTTATTGTTAGTAGGAAATGCTCATTATATCAACGAATGATAATACCTTCTGGTGCGAACGTGTTAATTCCATCGGAACACCCTTCTTCCAACATCGAACAATCCACAGTAGCAACGGTGATAATTTCGCGTATGACTGTTTTCGCGGCGATCTCTTTATCATCATAACAATCTGAATTACCCCTCTGAAAGCATATCTCTCGAGTCGACGATCGATCTGCGGTTATAGTAACAACACGAGCAATAATTTGTCCCATTACGATCAGCGCCGATAATCGATCGTCTCGGAGAAGACGGCAGTAAAGTGCAACTGGAAATGCAACGATCACGATTTGCCGTTTATCGGTGTCTCAACATCTTCCATCGCGATTCGATTGCGAATATGATCGCGCGTGTTCTTATTAGCCGGATCGTCACGCCGGGGATACGGCTTATCGCGATCCTGTAATAAAATTAACGACTGCGCGAATTTACGTCCAACATCCCCCGACGTTCGATCGAGTCGACTTTCGCCATTGTTGTCGAACCGACGACGTCACGTACACGACCCGCCGGTATGCACGAGCGATCTCCACTTTCTAATCCGCAGATTTCACGCGGCGATCTGATTTCCATTGATATTCCGATCCGTGGATAGTATGCGTTTTCGAAACACTATCGACAAATCGGAGAGGTGGAACGTAATTCTTTTTTTTTATTCTATTTGACTTTAACTGCTGTGGTGATTTTACCTAGGGTCTATTATTTTTAGTGGGTGCTGAAGAACCGTGGTTATGAGATACTAAATCTGCCATGGCGGTCAAATGACCGCTTTCTGATTTTTTCTAAAAATTCCCCAATTGATTGGGCTGCCATTCAGTAAATATTTGAGGTCTATCGTATAAAACAAAAATTACTTAACTGAACATCTTTTGCACCACTTCAAATCTCTTTTTCCATAGTACTTATTTCGTATATTTCAATATAACAGATATAACAGATGTTTAGTGTTAAATAATCATTTAGAAAAATGTATCAGAAGTGACCGGGGTTTGAGCTCAAAGTCTCTAATTGAGAGTTCGAATCTTTTAGTCCATACACACTGCAGATTCACTGTCCGTGATTCTTTAACCCTTTGGATCCCAATTATTTTCTCAAGCTTGTAGAGAACTAAATGACATTAATTGCACATTTTCTGTCGTTGGTTATTCCCTCTTTTTTTAATGATAGGGATAACTGTAGGAACTGACGGATATTTAGGTGATATTAGAAAGTCATTATGAATTTGAGAAATCGATATTAAATCATTGGAAAATAAAATGAAGTGGAAAAATATGTGAGTATAGCTCGACATAGAACTGCAAAGGGTTAATCACCCTTGATGCTTAGATATATTGTCTTGTGTCTTTTTGATGCGTAGATGTATTGTATTGCGTCTTTTGATTAAGATTTTTTATCGTCTGTCCGCGGAAAAACTAAATGCGGAACGACATCTTTATTACATCGAGTTTTCCTGTGGATTATGAATTGTATATACATTTTAGTCGGATACAAAGGGTTAATGGTGCTTAACGGAAGTGGCAAAAATAAAAGAAACTGTATACTGTATATTTCGCGTTTAATATCACAATTTTAGTATCAAAAATATTTATTGGTCTTCTTTGAGTGATCTCTTTAATTAAAAATGTATGAATACGTGAACAGTATCTTTATCTTGTTTCAAGCCAGCATGTGTGCGTGTTGAATGATAAAAGTAATGCAAGTCACGTTTTACGCTATTATTAGAGCCGACATCCTTGTGCATCGATTTGCAAAAAAAACGGCAAACGAGTATCTTCTTTGCTGGCTGAGAAGCTACTGTAGAGAAATGTTAATATCGACGTTCCGCGGGATGCGAATCAATAATACATGAACGTGTAAAAGAAATAACGGTGCTGGAACCAGTATCCGTCGTTCGGCGAATTTAAGTCAACTGGAAATAATGTAGAGTATTAATATCTACAAGTCGACGCACTCTGTTTAATGCAAGTCTTACCGAACATAATTTTCGCGATGAAAAAATTGATAAAAATTAATAAATAATTCTCCCTATATCGTTATTTCGCAAAATGTCGCTCGTATATTTAATCGTCCCATTTTTCCGCGGTCCTTTAAAAATTCGAAAGAAAAATTGAGAATTCTTCAATAGTCCCTCTGCAATACCGCGCCTATTAGATATACGCTAACCACGACTTTGAAAGCACGACTCGATATCGATTAAATTCCATTCTTAAAGGTTGCAACGACCTCCATCTTGAAGTTCTCGGTGTTTCACCCGGCGGGTCAATGTTGACCGCATAATAAGCCTCTCTCGAGCGAGCAATACTCTCTCGTGAAGTCTCAGGTATCCCCGAGAGAACGAAACCAAAAGTGTATGTACATTTTCGCACGAATTCGCAATAGAATAACATCGAGTATCATGCGGCAAACTCAACCAGTCCGCATGCAACGTTGAAACACACGCATATACAGAAACAGACAACCATGCTGCACCCCCCTCCAACATAAGCACGTTGCAGCCCTCAGCAGCGCCAATCGCGTGTGCACATATCATTGTTGACGTAGCAACGAGCACCTTCCAATCAGGGCTCGAACTTTCCACATATTCTCATGTAACATTACCGTCCTTCCAAAACCTGCTGCACCCACCTTTCCATCGTCACCCCTTCGTCCCTCTCTCAGAAACTTTTTCGCGATACTACCAAAGAAGACACTCACCTTCCACCCCCAGTGTGGCAGGTCGACCCACTTGGCGGATCGGCGAAAGCCTCCCTCTATCGATCAGCTTTCTCTTGCCAAAAAATTCACACCAACCCCTTTTTCCACCACTGAGAACGTCTTACATGGAAAGAAAAACAACTCGAGATTCTGCAGCCACGTAGAGTACCTTGCCTCGTCACTGTTTCAACTTCACTTTCGACGACGAACACTCTTCCACCTCCTATCCCAACTCTTCGGTTTTACGATAGGTCGGGGGTGGCACTGTCACGTGACGGACCGATCGACGAACCGACACAGTTTTTCGTCTTGTCGCGTATCTCGCGGAAGACCAACCCTCGCGTCGAAGAGAACGGAAGCCAGGGGCGAGGTCGACGTGGACAGACGACGATGCCGCGAGTCGACACGGTTCGGGAAACTCTCTGGAAAGAGCGCAGAAAATACGAAGCTGAGAAACGCGTGCTACGGAAAGGAGGACGCACGCAAGCGCAGCCGGGCGTCGTCCTAACCTCGACTCGATATCGTCCTCGGCTTTTCGCTCGTTACGTCACCGACGTACGTGTTGCGTCATCGATACGCGTGCGCGCACGTGGTCGGATGCATTGGCGTGACGTTTCTGACAGCGGGAAATCAGATGATCCGGGAAATTTGAAAGTAAAGCGGGGAGTGTTATTGGCACGAGTGTGAAGTAATTTAGATAATTAGTAGTAGCCGTAACGTGAACGGTCAAATGACCGGGTACGGTGAGAACAGGTGTACATAAAGTGCTGGTACGATTAGTGCTGAGAAGTCTGGACGTGGAAGTTTAGATTCTCCCTTTTGGACTATTTTCTATTTTGATTTCTGTCTAGTACTTTTACGTTGTTCGACTTCAATTTTTATAGTTATTTCACCTGGGATGTATTCTTTTAGGTGGATTTCGAGCCACCAAGGGTACGATGGAAATATCACGTGGAAAAAATTGCCCATAGGTGACGGGGCAGGAGTTGTACTCGGGCCCATTAATCATAATTCCGAGCCTTCACATCCTTAACCGTCATAACCCTAATTTTTAATTGTTGTGTCATTCTAATCATGACAGTTTGACATCTGTGAACTTACAGCACTTAATTGCGATGTGATTTGAAAGGAGAGCTATTTATACCGGATAACTTAGAATATGTATAAGAGGTACTTCGGAGCATAATCTAAAGCTCCGCGGTTGATTACATCGATTAGGATTAGAGCGTTGAGATTGATGGCATCACTCTTAGTTATTTATTGGCAGTGATTTAATTCTGTGCCGGATGGGACGAAGGGTTGCTAAGTTAAAGAGGAGGTTGCAGCGATTCAAGTCGGTGCGTTACGTAATTTATTACATCTACATCGTCAGCGGGATATTTCGTGGGCGTGATCGATTAATCGTTGCTCGTGACGCCACGAGTCATGGTCGAGGGTTGGAAGAAGGAAGGTATCGATGGAAATAGGTGGAAAATAAACAAGAATGATCGATAAACGATGGAAGACGTGGTACGTTCTTATTATAAATGTAGATAAAAGTAACTGTTCCTGTGCTATTTAAAAACGTAGAATGTTTTACTCTGCAAAAAGGCACGGTCGAAACAAATAGGTCGTACGTTCGTCGAACTTGCGAGAAATACTCGCGAATTTAGTGAATGAAAGAGTACAATAACGATCGTTTTTTAAATGCTGCTGTGGCAAATATAACGAGGCATGTAATCCATGAAACGTTGCCCCGATAATTGATATTCTGTTTGTAGTTTCCGCGTGGAAAAAAATAATCGTAGGCTGCGCTACAGACTTAATATAATTAATTATTTCGCAATTTGGAAATCCATTGAATTTTTTCCATCGCACGGAAGAATAGACTTTCCCATGTTATTTAGAATTTTTACAAAAACAACACCGAGGAGAGGAAGGTAATTTTGCGAAATACGCCTGTGCCTTTGTCGCAAATAGCATTCTCCTTTCCGGGAATTTATTCAATCGCGTGGGCACGAGCACACAAGGAACGGAAGTCGCATTCATCAGTGCATATCTGGCGATATTCAGTTTCCACTTTGCGTGTGCTTGAAAACTATAATTAGATTCTCAATAGTAGACACCAATAACGAAGTCAGCAATATGGGACGAATTTCTGTGTCAATAAGAGAAAAGCCTGCGATAATACGCTTGAAACGAAGAGTATTTTAATCCGCAAAAATGGTATTACGAAATATTTCAAGCCAGCGAAATTACCAGACTCTGCTGGAAATTTTATCAACAGCGCTGTAATATTTATGAATTCTAATAAATGTCATCGCTTCTACCGTAATTTGAAAAATCGTGATATTTCGAAAACTTCTTTTGTATAGCAGTTTTTGCAAGTTTGGCCAAGATATTCAATGATATGGATAACCTTGCGCCACTTGTTGGTCGAGAGATATATTTATTTTCTGCACAAACGAGTAACAATGCAGGCAGGCTCGGTACCTTATCACTAGTCCACGCATTAAGCTTCAAAACGTGTCCAGCGATTACCGTTGATATCAGTTCTCGGAACGCTTAAATACCTGTACCTTATTGTAAAATCTGCCAACATATACGTCAAATGTCACAAGGTGAATATATTAACACATTGGAGACGGATGACGTGAATTGACGTTTTTTCTTTTCCAACCGTCCGAGACGAGTGGCGTTAATTCACGTTATTTGAAATTTCAAGCAAAATCATATGAAAAACTGCAATTATAAGTAAATAAAACATTACAACGAAGAATTGTTGTTAGAACCAAACATGCGATGAAGGTGTGTGCATTATACAGTCGAATAATAAGGAACCGTTATATTCAATTCAGTGTTGTACTTAATTTAATAAGCTATTCAAGTTTAATGAATATTTTTATTCAGTGAGAATCCACCAGGACGATTGTCTAGGAATATGCGACTTCATGTTTTAGAGAAAATCGTCAACAGCGGGGAGAAAAATATCCGAGAGCAAAACTCGATATATTTGCAAATTTTGTGCAGACCTCCCCATAAGGGAACTTGTTTTCAAGCATATCGTACAAAAACAATACTAGAAGTAGCATCATATATGCTCATACACTTTTAATAATGTTTTACACTCAATAAATGTTACACTGTGTTTTCGAAATTATCACTTATTTTTATAATTTCAACAAAATATGCGGGAATTCAGGCTATACGTTTTTCATCACATACCGTCTTCAATGTGTTAACGCGTAAAATGTCGCCGGTGTTTCTCCTCTTTCGCTATTTCTGGAGATTCCATCGAATTTAGAAGCAATCCCGACGCAACTCACGGTATTCGATGCATTAACAACCCTAACATTCAAAACCACCCTCAGATATCTATTTAAACCGAAAAAAAACAAGAAACAATTCATTCCCGTCTGAAACTTCGCAAGATTCAAAGTACTCGCAGTGCGCAAGAATAAGGGGGTGGTTTTCGAATCAACCCTTACCGCGAGAAAGCAGAGCCCTCGCCGTTCTCCGCGAGATTTTCCGCAAGTCCGTCTCTCCTCGGAACCGCCGATAAAATCGCAGCCCTTCCGGAATTACCAACCCCTTCGAACGGAACCGTAGGGGAAACGCGTAGCCGCGAAAGAGCGGAGAGGAGGCCGATGTGTTTGGAGGGGTGAGTTCGATGACTTCACCTGCGCGAGGGGAATGCCACGTCGGCGCATAAAGCTCCCCGGTGAGCTTCGAAAGCTCACCACAGGATGGCGACGCTTCTTGAGGAAACGAGCGTTCGACCCCTACGAAAAGCCAAGGGCGAATCGGCCAATCGGGGAAGGAGCGAGTCCGTAGTTTCTGCAATTCGGCGAGTAGACCGCCATTTTCGGCCGGCCCTCTCGGTTCCCGATTGCTCGCCGATGACGATTAATGATCTTCCTCCCGACACTGTCCCTTTCTCGTCATGTAATTAATCGAAACTAACCGTCGGACGAACGGTTGCGAATCGAGGAATGCCAATGGAGGTGCGAACTTGACTTTTTTGTCCGGCGGAATGCAACGAGATCGATAAGCGAAACGGAGTAGCCGGCTCGCTCTTGCCGAGAGTCATCCGTTGGATGATTGATTAATCGTACTTAGTTTAACGATGCGGTTGATCGCGAGGCAGCACAGTTGCGCGTGAAATGGGAAATATCTCTTTCTCGTATACATCGATGATTCAGCGTTGCGATATTAATTGATTTATAATATCGTAGAGAGATCGGAAGAGTTATCGGTATTTAATCCTGGATCTTGGAGATTTGGGATTATAAATCTCGAGGTAATGCACTTCTGAGCTCGATGAATATTTCTACGAAGGAACAAGTTATCCGATCGAAAGTAACCTAGATCGATGACTGAAGTAGTTTAAACCGCGATACAGCCGATGGAAAATTCTCTCGTAATACGATGAGTATAAATTACATCTTCCGAAGCACGATTAGTAATTTCCATTGCCTGCTGTATCGTCTGTCATTCTCGATGGTGGTTTTATGTAACGTTAAATTATCTAATAAAATCGTTCCATCTCGGTACGCGTGCATTTAAACACGTAGAACGGCATGCATACGTTGCCTCTGAAAAGAGCCGTAACTCCAATTACGCTTTTTTTTCTTTTACTTCTTTTTTCCTTTTTTTTGTTCGTCCGTCGCTGCAGTTATGTAAATCTTCTCTTGCGACTTCTAAAGCGCCAACCAGTAATTTGTACGTTGCAATATTTATCCGTAATTGAGGAAATGTAAATGGCACGTTCGCTGAAAGAAAGCAACGGGACGGACGAGGCTCGCGAAACTCAAGTGTGCCGCGGATTTTCTCGGCGAAAACGTGAAAAGAATGGAAGGAAATTATTGTATTCGATGGCCCTGCTGAAGAGTGTCTGCCCGAAGAACAAAGGCGAAGGAGCAAGGCATAAAACGGAGCGATTGAAAAGGGTACGGAGAATATGGAGGAAGGTTTACGGGAATTATCGAGAGACGCGGAACCCCATCTATTAATAATGGAAGATCGAACATCAGATGCGATTTCTGCGGATTCAGAGCGACTCTTTGAGTAATATACAGTAAAACCTCTTTTTGTGCGGTGGATAGGGACCGCATAAAAGAAATCGTACAAAAAAATATTCGGAAATTTTATAAATACTTACATATAATAAACAACTTTGTATGATATACCACCTAAAATTTTTTTTATGCGGTGGACAGGGACCGCATAAAAAAAGTCGCACTTAGAAAATACATCAATTATTTACGAAATAGATGAGAAAATGCTTTCAAACAAATTAAATTAGACCTGGAAATATTTTAAAAATATTTAATTTTTCATTGTATACATGGAGCAGCTTTCAAAATGCACATTAAATAATTCACTGCTACTCGTCGTAATCCAAAACGCGCATCTTCTTGCGATGAATTGGTTCGAAACAAATGAACAGAGCGTCGCGAAGTGCACATACATTGTCGTCAAGGAGTCCACGTAGTCAGGGTTCGTCCACAACATGTATATGTACACTGATAGGAAACATTAAACTGGCGCCAACACCGCTGAGATTCATATACCGCATAAAAAAAATCGCACGAAAAAAATCGCACAAAAATAAAATCGCATAAAACAAATCGCATAAAAAAGGACCGCACAAAAAGAGGTTTCATTGTATATCGATTGCGTGGATCGTGGTTTGTTTAACGAACCGCAATCAATGCCACGATCTTGTAAATACACTAATCCATCCACAAAAGACGAAACCAATCATCGATGCAATTCCAGTGGTCGAATGCAGTCAACTTTCAATGCGACACCCATGGCTTTGCGACTATTTAACAAGCACATCTACGCACATTAAACGCGGCTCCTAGTTTCTTCATACGCAAAACACCCAAACTCTTAAAAAATTCAAAACTTAACTTTAAATCTCGCAACCCACGATCCCAATACTTGAATCATTCCTCAATCCAACATACTTTGCCAATTCCCCGCCAGATTTCTCAAATATCCCGCCCTCCTATCACCGTCAACAAATACCATATCCCCGATGAAACCAAGAAAATTCCACCTATCCAAACTCACTCTCAACCAGAACCGATTTAAACCTCCACGCCCGATCCGAACCGTGGCTCTCATGAAATCGCAGCCCTCGAAGGCCGTATTGCCAAAGAAATTCGCATCTTCCCGTGCGAAAGCATAAGGAGCACACGCACTCGACCATACGTGGCACATGCGATCCTGTTTCCACGTCGGCTGCCAGCTACGACGGCGTCTGCGTGGCGACAGCTGGGCGTGCCATCTTGCACGTCTGCGTCCGGCTGCCCATGGTATCAGGCTAGCATGAGGCGACGTAAGTCGACCTGGACGAGAGAAGAAGAGACCGCGGTGCAACGCACCGAACGAGAAGAAACACCGAAAGGGAACGCGAGACCCAGGCCGCGGGAGGGTAAGGGCACCCTGGTCGGGTGACTTCACCGGCCGAGGGAAGGAAGAGGAGCCGGCGAAAGAAGGATCGGCGCAGAGGAGGTATTTACACGCGTCGAGAGCCGCACGGACCCGTTTCAGGTCGTGCCGCGGGTACTCGAGGAAACGAAGGGGTGGGAATCCCATCGGGGCGACTTGCCACCACGCGGACACCTCGGACCACCAAACCGGTGCTGCCGCGACCGCCGTCAGGAGAGAGTCACTCACGCTCTCTCTGCCGTGGATGGAAGAAACGAGGAGAGGGTCCGTATTCGAGCAAGGCGACAGAAACGGCAAGAAGTGGTCGACGGGAGCGTGCGAACCAAGGGCTAACGTGGGATCGGCCACTTCCTGCTAACACCGTTGGATTTCTGTATACCGTGGATTCGGAGGTGAACGGATGCCTTGAATGTAACGCGCGATACGTGTAACTCGGAGGATGGATTCCGGGTTGCTGGTTTATGGCGGAGAGTCGTTTCATTGGAAATTAGTGAGAGATTTGGATCGACGGTTTTGAGTAATTGGGGTGAGAGCGAGATGTTGCGGTTTCCTTTGGCGATGGATAATCGTACGGGGTTTGGGTGGTGATTAAAGAATTTCTGGGTTGATGACTTTACATGACTTGAAGAGGGTAATTAAATACGCTTGTTAATGGTGGTTTAATGAACAAATAACGCTGAATTTGTGAATATTCATTTAGATGGAAGGAGGAGAATTATAAGCGAAGGCAGTGGAATAAGAATGCTAGTTAGACGCGAGAGAGACTCGTTAGCTTCGCTCGAAGAATTAATTTAATCGTTTATACCGAGTAGCATCTAATTGTTCCAAGCACACGAACCAAGTTAGATTAGCGGTTTAATAATAATTAGACACTTCATATGAACGCGAATGAGCTACAAATTTTCGCAGGAACATCGGTCTATCGAAACCCCGTTGATTTTCACATTCGCAGTGGAATTCTCTTCGCTAAAACCTGAGTTGCAAAAACGCTCGAAATAGCGAAAGTGAAGCGCACGAGGCTGCAGAAAAGAGGAGAAAATCAGGGTTGCGAGTTGCACGAGTTTTGCGAGAAACAGCGAACGCGATTTCTCGATCGAGGGAAGGTTGCAATTTTATCAAACGACGAGGTGGTGTCAGTGACCCTGCGGTCGAGGCTGCTGCAGCAGGAAAACGTAAAACCGCTGCGCGAGTAGATATCGATTTGTCTGTGTTCGGTAGGAAAAAAAAGTTGGCCGGGCTTCTAACGTTTGCCGCCGATATTGCCCGCAGTCCATGCTGACGTACCATTTACTCACCTCGACGACCTCCTCTTGGTTCACCTCCTCTCGTTTTACCTCCTCTCGCGGCGCTCATTCCTCCTCGTCGACGCTTTAGCCACCGATTTCTCTTTGGCGTTCGATTCCTCTCGAGTTTCGTTTCATTCTCGTGTCGACGAGCAACATGCGACGGATACAAAATTACCCGTCACAAAGTTGAATTGTTTATGAGCTATGGTAATTGTATTTTGATAACTAATGGGACTAGAAGACAGTTTAGGCGTTCTCACGCGGCGGGTACCAAAATGGTAGATGAGAAACGACGATGGAGAACTGCTTCAACAGGGTTATTTATTTCGTAATAATGCGGATGGCGAGGGCTTTATTGCGATTATTTTTCGCAACGGTGCGAAAACTGTTGGAATGTGGAAATAGGCTAGTCGTAAGAGGTCTCGAGTTTTTATATATCTTTGATGATACGGGTCTAGTTTCTGCGTTGCGATTAGATAATACTTTTGGTTACTATTACTTAACGTTCGAATGGAGGCAGGTGCGAGAGTTTGGAAGAGACTTAAGTGTTTATACGTTGTGAATTTTCATATAACTGATCCGTGATTTCTTCATTTCTTTCTCCGAATTAGCTGGGACATGATTACTTGCTGACAGAATTTAAACACAGCAATACGAGCACCATATTCGATAAAATTGCGTCAGTTTAGTACAAACTTTCCGGTAGAGAAAGATTTAAAATGCACCAACGATTGGCTCTTCGTTAGCACGAAATTTTGCCAATTCTTAACAGACACTGTAATTTGTATACACGAATAATTCATAGAGAAACATCTGTCGCGATCGAGTATGCGAAAGAAACTTTTGGAGGCTTTACCGTCGATAAAATTCAGAAAACCGATTTCACCGCACGGAGGTGTCATAACCATAAAACGAAACTTCACTCTTTGGTCAACCCATCGAAGGACCATCGTATTACTGCACCGTATTCAAGCCGCTGCCTTGAAATTCTCCTGAACTTTGCGAAACGTCCGAAAAAACGACCCTTCCCAAGCATCTTCTACTTGTACAAAATCGAAAATACCCCTCTGTTTGTCAGTTTTTAAAAAACTGAGAGACCGAAAATCGCATTTCGCTCAGAGGTGTTTTCAGAGAGAAATCGCCAATGCATTGCATGAATATTCGTCGATCGCAATTTTACTTTAAAGTTGAAATTACAAATAGAAATCGATTTGCAAATTGAGTTTACATATGGAAATATCTCCCTGATTAATTTCTCCGTGAGAATACATCGAAACGTTCCTCGCCAAATTTTTCACCATCATTTCCATGTGTTACCGAAATCACACACATATAAAACATAATCCAGCTAGCAATATAATTATTTACGAAATTCGTGAAAAATGCCAAAATACCAATCTACAAATACCCCACCAATCCATCCATCGATCAGTATCTAAACGGTATCCCTCAAGACAAAATCTAAATATTTCAAATTCACCCGCGTCAGCACTTCTCCCTCAAATTGCCTACAGAATTCGAGCCCATATTCGATCTTCTACATCGTCCCAATTTCAATCGCTCCATTGATACATCCTCCACATTTCTAAAGCCTCCACCTCTCTATGAGTTCTCAAACATCCACGATATTACCTCGTAAAGTCGAGTGTTCAAGTATCATCCATAAAGAAATCATCGAAAAGTCAAACATCCCGAAACGTTCTTCCGCAAAGTGGTCCAAAAAGTGCCGCGTCCGAAAGTGAAAACGTATTCGGAATTAGTCGACCGAATGCCCGTACGTGGGCACACGCGTATCCCATAAATCACGGAGGGCCGAGGGCTGAGGTTGCGAGTTGTGGGCGTCCGGTGCTTTCAGGATGGAGGAAGGGTTCTCGAAAGGGCCCCGCGGTTGGAGTGGGACGACGTGTGGGACGGCACCGTCGTACCTGCGAAGGTGGTACGGGGGCCAACAGTTAGCGCCAGACAGTCAAAAACTCGCCGAACCGGCTGCCACTGCGAGCTCCTCTCTTTTCCTTCCTTCTTTCTCTTTTATCTTGCTCCTTTTTCACCGCGCCGCCCGCTTCTACATCCGCCGCTCATTCATTTTAGCCTACTACCACGGTACGTCTCGTTTCTTGCAAGAACGTGCGATAGTTTGGGTTCGCGCTTCTCGAATTAAACGTGTGTAAGGTGCATGCTGTTCTTTGAGGCTAGAATGCATGTGGGGATTGAGGATTAATTGTATGAATGTTGAGAGCAAATTTGGAGGCGTTACCTTTTGGAATTTCTCGTTTCTTGCAAGAACGTGCGATAATTTGGGTTCGTGTTTCTCGAATTAAGCCTGCGTAAGGTGCATGCTGTTCTTTGAGGCTAGGATGCATGCGGGGATTGAGGATTAATTGTATGAATGTTGAGAGCGAATTTGGAGGCGTTACCTTTTGGAATTTCTCATTTTTTGCAAGAACGTGCGATAGTTTGGGTTCGTGCTTCTCGAATTAAACCTGTGTAAGGTGCATGCTGTTCTTTGAGGGTAGAATGTCTGCGGTGATTGAGGATTAATTGTCTGAATGTTAAGAGCGAATTTGGAGGCGTTAACTTTTGGAATTTTTTTTGGCGACGTAAAATTGGAGATCTTTAAGAATAATTTTTAAGAATAATTAAGAATAATAGCGGGTGATTTGATTAGGTTTACGGGGTACATCTACAATAGGTGACATGGTACATCGAATTTGTTTTGTGCCCTTCATGATTGGAAACAGCAATGTGGGCGCCGGTTAAAGATAATACGACGACGGTGTGGAAAACTGAGAATTTCGAAGTTTGATAAGAAAACTGAAGTATAAATTTCTGCTCTTTCGTTAAACTAACACTTCGATGAATCGATGACATCGTGCAATTTTTCTGTCTATCGAATGGCAAACTAATGCAACTGATATTTCTCGTAACAGGATGGAGGAAACATTATCCTACATTCTTTTAACCCTTTTAGTGCCGGATGCCGATATATCGTCGTTAGCAACACTCCTAAATGCCGATCATCATGGGATTATTATTTAGTTTGCTCATATGATATTAGTAATTTTATTGCAAATAATTGAGAATACACAATTTATGCTCCATATTACATTGTTCTATATTAAACTATGACCAAATGATGATTATTTTTAATTCTAACGACTATCAACAATCAGTAACCGATTTGTTCATTTTTCCTAACAATGTTAGATAAATATTAATTCTACGATTTTCAACGAATATTGAAATAGATTTGTCATTAATTTAATACATTTTTCTGGTCGGCACTAAAAGGGTTAATGTTTGCCGCTTAGCAGAAGGTACATAAGTATTAGGCTTTCTCATGTATCAATTTCAATCAGTCACTCCCTTAATAATTGTTAATACAACCCAAAATCATCGCTTTATTTGCCAATGAAGGTAGAAAAGTATAAGTATCGCCGACGATAAATATCAATCGTCCGGCATTAACAAGCTCGAACGTTTCGACTGTATCCGCGAAGGCGACAAAAGAGACGAGGGAAGAAGGAGAATAAAAAAAAGAGAGAGAAGCAGAGAGGGTGGCAAGAAGGCAGAGCGACAGGAAGAGCTAGGCCGCCTTTCCTCCCATGATTCCCTCGAATTTGCATGCGAGCCGCCTTGGACCGGTCGAGATATCGATTCGCAGGTGGCTGCCCAGGGGGATTGCTTACAATACGATTTATTACGGGGGACCACCTGCTCGCAGAAATCTCAATCGTGCCGCCTCGATGCCGCCATAGACGGGAATGATGGAAGCGTTTCCTCCGCGCTTCCCACGGATCTTCATTAAGATCTTTCTCAGCCGCGTCTTCGAGAGTGCAGCTCCTCCAATGTATCGCGAATTTGCACTTTCTCGGACTTTGCTTCGTCTCGTATCTTAATCAAATTAAATTCGTAGAATTCTCTTTACTTTAGTGAGAACAATATTATAGCATTACAAAAATTGCTGTCTAGCATTCATCTAAACATTATATTTTTGAAATTGAGAGAAAACTAGGAAGATATTTTGAGGTCAGACACTCGTTAAGTAGTTTCTGAATTTTTGCACTTTTGTTTAAGCGATGATTGTGATTATATCGAATTGTTTTTAATTTTAGAAACTCAACGAAGCAGGTAGAATGTGTAACAAGGTGGCACTAACCTTGTCTGTTTTCGAAAGAAGAAATAGCAGGGAAAAGGTCGGGAAATGACTGAGATAAGAATAGATCGAGTACGTAGCAATGGACGAGCCGAAATTAAAAGCGCGTTGAGTAATAGTCCATTCCCTCGAGTCGTTTCGATTCGATCCTACGCGCCGTCGTTCCACTTGTTGATATTAAGGTCCGTACACACTCGAAGAGAGCTCATACTCTTCGAAGAGCTTGTACTCTATTTTGAGAACAACAAAAGAATTCTGACCCAGCATCACATCCTGTATTCCATTAAACTTCATAGAATCCTCCGCTTGATTTGTCCTATAACCATAAATTTGCATTAACTATCCATAGGCCTTGATGACTTTAAAGCAACACAACATAAATGCGTATTTATACTCTTAGAAACCATTATTTTCATCTTTGTCGGCAATTGTGACTTAATTCTTGAAAGTTACAAACTTTCTTTGCAACTAAATGCATGCAAATTAAGATTTATATCTTAATATTATAAGACATCTTTATAAGATATTATTTTAAATTGTACTTTTAATATTTGACAGTATATAGTAGAGTAACTTATTTTAGAAAGGACAACAAGTTTAAACTGTAGGGAGTTAATTGACAAATAATTTTGAGTGTTAAATCTATTCGAGCCTTAGCTGCATGAAATTCTAATAGAAAATTATAAATAGTACCTCATCGGTCAATCCCGCCACTTCAATTCTAGGCAACAATTTTAACCTTTTTTTTGTAATAAGAAGTCAGAAAAAGCTGCTCATCACCGTAAACGCGTTATCATCGATCAAAGTCCCGCAGATTCTCCTGCATCTTACAATTAGTCCGCAATATCACGAACAATAGCGTTTTTGAGGGATCAGTCCAGGTATTATCTATCACACTGGCTAATTATGCCTCTGTTTGGCAGAGACGAAACGACGGGGTCACGTTCGTGATCTATAATTTCTCGATAATTACTCCATTATTATCTGTCAATTCGCGACTCCCACGTTGTGCATACTCGCTCGCCTACGAGCTCGCTTCTCATTCTGACGTTGCAGTTAATTACCGGTAAACGCATCGCCGGGTTTACAGAGCCATGACTTGGACGATCGCACCTTGCAGAGAGAAATTGATTTGCACCGGTGGGCGACAATCCGCGACGTGCCAATTTAATCATCGTCGCGGTGCAAATCGAGGAGCGGCCATAAATTAATTGGGAGAACCCTTATCAGACGCGAGAACGACCATACTATATTAACGTCGCTTTTAACGCGGATAAATGTGGCGATCTTAAGTCGCTCTAATCGGCTGTCGTGTAAGAAAGAAATAAGATCTTAACTGCGACACATATCGTATCATTATCATAAATTATTTCCGTATAAAGTTCACGAAAAGGAATGCGTGTGTTGCTGGTACTGCTTGCGCTAAAACGATAACGTAACTTATTATCGTACCGTTAAAAATGAGACAATGGAAACTACTTTTGTAATCTGGAAATATGGCATGCCACTGGACATGGATTTCCATCGAAGAATCGAAATGTTGCTTTAGAATGCAAATAGATATTGACCCTTTCCCCTCCTGCTAACTTCGTAACACGACATACGAGCAACACTCAGGCATCTTTGTTCTATCACGTGAAAGGTTAGAAAAATGTCTATATCAATATTTATTCAACCAATATAACAGAGAAATTAAATTCTGAATTTCACATTTTAACTTTTATTGTCAAAGTGATAACAATTAAAATATCACTTTGACGTAACAGCGTTTGTAAAGTTATGTTAAAAGGTGCGTGCATCGCTGTGCCAACGCGTAGAAAATGCAATAGGTCAAAGTAAGAATAAATTAGGTGTGGAGACGAGCGTGAATAATATTTCTAAAAATCCTTACGTCCATGAATTTTCGCGCAGTAGATAACGCGCCGTGCAAATATCCATGCAGTGGTATCTCACGATATATAGAAGGCGGGAAAGTTTGCAACAAATCGTTGCA
This sequence comes from Cerceris ruficornis, assembly GCA_963989415.1. Taxonomy (NCBI): domain Eukaryota; kingdom Metazoa; phylum Arthropoda; class Insecta; order Hymenoptera; family Crabronidae; genus Cerceris; species Cerceris ruficornis. The sequence goes on from OZ022523.1 coordinate 11,444,992, forward strand.
TATATTTTTCGGTTAACGCTTTACGTTCGTTAACAACGTACGTCGAACGATTGGCCAGATAAGGTTTTCAATGCCGGGACGGCCAGTCGATGAATCGATTTTCATTCGAGAACCATTGGACGTACCAACGGCGTAGCATGCAATGCAGTTTAATAATTCATTGTTTAAGCAAGTGCTCGAGACACGACTCCATAACGATGGACAGGGAAACGATGGTCTAAATTATTTCTATGGTTTTAAGAGAGACTCCCTTCGGGAATATAACTTGCACGCATAATTCAACGGGAAGATGTACCCGATGTAACTGCAGTTTACTCTGCGTGACTGTAGCTGCAAATCACTCCGAGTCGTGAATTATCCTCCGCGGAATTTATTACGACTCGGCTTACAAATATCGTTGATATAATTAACAACTGTAATTGCAGGTCGAAGTTTCTGGTGAGATTTATTTACCGATCATTTCGCGCGTCGCGTGCAATATACTATGCATAATTTATATTATTATTATAATCACTACTACAGATTTACTTGTATTTTGATAAACTACAGTTCACAATGCAAATTAATGAAGAATGAGTATCAAATTAGTTGAATTACTTGCGTAGAATTACTGAAACTCTAAGTAGGTATTTGGAAAAGAAAGATCATGTTATATAACTGATAAACCAACGTGTCGATAAGAGCAGATAATAGAGATTAATTATATTAATCATCTTACTCTATCTACTTCTCCGAATCCGTTCTGACAACAAACGTGCCAAAAACATGGCCCATTTTTTACCATACACAGTTACTCTGTTACTTAACCTCCTTAGACTACTATCAATACAAAAACTGAGAATAAAAACGCTAAAGCAACGTTCCAAAAGCACCGCGCAACTTCCCCGCTTTTCATACGTTCCTCCCAAGCCTCATTATCTCGCGCAGATAGACAATTTTGCTCTAATAGGCGCAAACAAAAGCTCTTCTCGCGGATACATAAATTCTCTTTTGAAATACCGCGGGGGAACTAACGACGCGCAGGATCGACTAGTTTTCTCGGGCGTTTTGCGTGCTCGCGAGCCTAAATCATAAAGATCTAACGCGCGCACGATGCGCCTGCTTCTAAAACAGAAATGCGCGTTCGTTTTCCCTCGCCTTATACGAGAGCGCACAATGCGCACGCGAAACGTGTATTCCCGCGCTATCAGCGAATCCCCCCTCGTTCGTTGCGCGCTGTTGAAATTATGCGCTCGATCACAGAAATATGGGGATTCAGCGGACTTTGGCGGATCGATAAATCAGGCCCATATAAGCGCGATGCACGTGGGCATTGCGGCCGCGCGAATGGGCCCTCTCGGGATGCCGTGCGCGAGAGAGACTTTCTCGTTCGGTTGCAATCATCCTTTAAGTCCGCGCTGTAACGACGAGGTGCGCGAGATTGTTTATGTGTTGACAAACGCGAAAGTTTAGTTTGCAAGTGTAAAGGAAGCGGAAAATGCCGTGGAGGTGTGAGAACCTCGTTAATTTGTAGGTCCTCCGTTGTCCCGGATAGAGATAAAGTCAAATCAGAATCGTAATAAAACTTGCTTTTATTACTCCTTTTAAAACGCCTTACGTTACACGTCTTTATGAATATTTGAATAAAACAGAAACGATAAAAAACATATGAATATCGAGAAAATATTACCAACCTATAAAAATGTAACTAAAATCCCTTTGAAAATTCCTTAATTTTCTACAGGAGGAGGATGAAGGAAAAGGGATAGAGTGAGGAGGGTGACGAGAGGGCGGGGCGATGGAAAATGTTGGATGGTGATTCTTCGTTTGTTAATCTGGTGCGAGTGAAGTGTCTTGTTGTTTGGAGGTTTTTGTAATGTTAGAGATTATGGGCGATTGCGTGAGAGGAATGTTTGGCTTTGATTTTAGCGTGTTCGGTTTTATTAGAGAAGTAGTTACATTCCGGAACAGAAATATCGTAGGTCATATTGCAATGAGAAAATTAATCCTATATTTTCCAAGAGGGGAAAGAACTATTCTAGTTTTAGACATGTATTGAATTTATTTTGAGGTACGGAAGTATTTGAAAATAAATGAAGAACTTTTGGATGTACTGGTATATGAAGCGTTCCAGTAGATAATTATATGCCGATGGTTAAAAGACAAAGAGACATCGATCGAGTCACCGATACTTTTATTCATACTTTCTTACGAACTCTAGAAACTGCAACAAGTTTATATAAAGGCTAAACACCCCAAAGAATACACGCAAAATATACATGAAACGTAACACGCAACATCCTGATCGCAACAGCCGTAACGAGATAAAAGCATGATTTTTATCAGTAAGCTAAACAACCGCGGTACAAAATTGTAGCCGCTAATAATCCGTTATTTACAAGGCAGCGTAATGTAACACCTACACGTGTAATTATCATTATCTCGTGCATCGTACAGCGGCAGGCAACAAAAGCGTGAACGCAAACAAATCCAGCCTCCTGCATATTATAATCATACATCACGAATGATTAATACGTCTACCTGGAGGGTTTATAAAACGTACGATCCTAGATGCGAAAGTTTCCATCATGAATTCTGTTTATCCGTGATTGCAACTTTTCTCTCTGCATACACCTATACTTTTACATTTATTTATCCATTTCTCACTTTACCTCTCCTCCTCTCGTCTCTCTCCTTTTCTCTCTATATTCGTCCCCTTCCTTTACCACTGCATCTATCCCTCTAAATCTAAATCTATCTATCTACCTGTCCATCCATACACCTATTTATCTCCCTCTCTTTTTTAATCCACTCATCCATCTCTTCGTACCTCGAAATATTATGCGCTCGATCGGAGAAACCCGGCATTCAAAGGCTTTCGGCCGATCGATAAATCAGAGTTCCATATGCGGCACGCATGTGGGCAACGTTAACGCGCGAACCTATGGGCCTTTCCTACGCACGCACGCACGTATGTACGCACTTACGTACGCACCAACGCAGAAACGTTCGCACGCTCGGCTGCGCCAAGATACGCGGCGCTAAGTCGTTCGCAACACGAGTATTTACGTTCCTGCGAGCGCCGTTTAACGGGATTTAGCGGCAAACGGCGAACCCTCGCGAAATAAATCTCAGTTATTTCGGTCCTGCATCGCCGTTGCCCCTACGTATTCCTCGTGTTCTGCTTTCGGAAACCCGCGTAAATTCCCTCGTTAACCCCGTATAACGATCCGCCTGTTATCGCCGCTGATTAGTACGACCCTGGTCTTCCGATTGAGGCTGAAAAGCGCGGGAACGGTGGAATTGTTATGCCCAATTATGAGAATTCTAATTGTTCGAGAAACTGGGGGATTTATGATTCGGTGATTGGTGAAGATGTGCAATTTTATTGAAATGAAATTAACCGCGTGAAAATAGTTTGATGGTAATGTATCGTTGGAAGTTTGTTAACTAACCCGTACACTATGGATGTTTGTACAAATTACAAATATTACAATTAATGCCGTATCTTGGATAGTTCAGATATTTTTCAGTATTATATGCTTTTTGCACATTTAGCAGTGTTAAATTTGTATTAAATACATAAAAATCCTCAGTCTACTATTCAGACATTACACAATCTCAAATTTATACTTTTTATTCACCGTGCCACGAATGTGGCTGGGTATTATAAGGTAAATAGTTCAGTTGCTATCGACATGTAAATACCGTTTGGCTACGACAAAGAAGGCACGTGGTTTGAGGCACGGAGTAAGGGCAGAGCGATATCCCCACCATATCGGTCCTGGAAATCTGCGATCGACTAATGACAACGGAAAACAAAACACTTCTTTCGTCGTTCCCATGACGACGCAACGAATGTGCGGCTTTATCGGCCAGTCACGCATTAGAATAAAAAATGACGTCAGGAGGGATGTCTGTATCCGTCGGGCGAATCAGAACAAACCAGAGGACAGAGGACTTCTTTTGGATATTTGGGCTGTAGATGATTTTACAGAAAGTCTAAGGACGAACCTTGCTTTAAAACGTGCCGCCCACTAATTCGCGTCGATAATGTTACGCGATTGATTAACGACACGCCCCCTCCTGCTTTCCGTCCGTAAAAAATGTGGACGATCGGGGAATAAGGGGAAAAAAGCGCGACAACACGGCGGACGGTAAAGTGGAAACGGTGAAAGAGAAGTACCTTAGCAGTGGTAAAGCAGGCAATTCAGGTGGAAGAAGGTAAGGTAATTCTGCACGTATGCTCCCGCGCGGCGAGCCAAATTGCTCAGTTTACCGGCGAGCATGCTTGGAATCCTCGATGAATCTCCTTTTCCCTCTCGAAACGCAAAGCTAGAGAGCGAGATTTTACTCTCTCGCTGGTGCACCTTATCGTTATCGTACTTCCAACGACTTTTCCGCCCGAAACCGATAGTTTCCCGGTTTTCTCTAGTTCTATGGCTCTGTTTACCGCCGTTCGAATCGGCTTGTAGGAACGCCGAATCGTTGAACAGTCCCTCCTGGGAGGAATTACTCCTGTTAAACGGAGATTAACCAAAGGGGACGATTTGACCTGGTTGATGGAAAACTAATCGACCGAATGCCATTGCCTTTAAAATTGAAGATTTGTCGCAATTCTTTTGAGATAATATATGTGACTCTGTTATGAAATGCCGATGAAAATATTGCGAGGGGCCTCTTACGTGGAAATATCCATATCGCACGACTTAATCAATTTGGATAACTCATATTCTGTGAATATTTCTACGTTTCTTGCGGTTTCGAATCAAGATACAATGAAACAATTTGCTGGAATACGAGAGCTGACTGTACTTGCGTTGTGGGAAGAATGAGAAAGAAGTATTCATAGATCAATTAAAACAACGTTTATTGATTTCGTTGTTGGAGTAATCGTAAATCAATCAAATTTTACTTTAAACTTAGGAAGTGCTTGACTACTCTGGGTCGCACTCGACGATCATCTAAGAATATCTACCATTGAGAGGATCTCATTTTCATCTCTAATTTCCTTAATGATACCAAAGCAATACTACGATTCACTGCGTTCTAGAAAGATAAAGATAAACTCCACGCAACCGGTGAAAATTCCTAAAGTCTCAAGCCGACAACCGGCGAAAGATATCGTTTCCCAGTCGATTTATCCAGAAATTCAAACACAATCCCGCCACCCTCGTACCCTCGTTCGCCATCTCGCAATGGCACGGTTGTTTGAGAACGTTCGCAAAATTTGCAAGCATCGAGAACCAGCGATCGTTCGTTATTCCACCTTACCGAGAGTCCCGGTAATTAAGAGCTTTCCTCGGCGTGGAAGGTTAACGAGCTGCTAACGAGCATCCACGTACAAGGCGATTATCATAATCAATGGCGTACAGAGGACCTCGAACGAACGATTCTCTCCCTTTCGCAGCTTTAAGGGGATGAACAACGGCCATTGGACAGTTGCAAGAGATTCTGAAACGTCGCGAGACGATCGGCGAAGCCGGTTTCCCCGCCGGTCTTTTTTCCATCGTCCTCTTGAACTTTCTCTAGCTTCTCCTCCTCTTCCTCTTTGCTTCTTTCCTCTCGCTTTCTCCTCCAACGAACTTCGTGGCCCACCGCTGGGGGTCTTTCGCGGTCTACCGGGTACACCCTTCACCTTGCGGCGCGCTTCTTTCCTTTCTTTTTTTTTCTCCCCGGGAAAAATCTCGGTACTCGGTGGTGTGCGGTTTTAATGAGACTCCTTGCATCCAGCTGCTCTTCCGACAGTGGCGTAACTTTCGTCGGCCGTGGCTTTTCTCCCTTTTGTGCCGTGCTTCCTGAGCGCTAAGACTTCTTCAGTTTCTTTGCGCTGTTTCTTCCGTCTTTCAGCTGTGCACGTCAATTTTCTACCGAGATTGTAATATATGTTTCACGGGGATAAGATTGACTTCATTTCCAGACAAATATACAACGAAGTGGTGGTACTTTTGAGACTTCGTCTGGCAAAATGGCTTTTGTTGAATTTGAAGAATCGATTGTTGGTCAATCTCTTATCGCAAAGCGATCTTCCATAGAATTATATTTGTAGGAAATATCGTGCGATATTTATTAACACATTGCATACGGGTGACGAGATATCTCGTTTCGTCGCGGCCGGCTTACGAGATATATCGTTTGTCATTCTTCTTATATGCACGTATGTATCGACGACTCAAGAATTTAACCCCTTGCCCTTCAATAACGAGTTACACTCGTGACGCGGTAAATGAAATAGGAAATTTTCAAATTTTCTGAAACCTGTGAAATTGAAAATATTAGAGAGACGCGACGCGATCAAATTATTTCTGTAATATTAATATTACGTTAAATTATATGATATGTAAAGAATCACTGATCAATCTTTATTTTAGTAATTTAATTCTGAATTATTGCAGAGACAGTTACGAAAGTAATTGTAGGTCAAGAGTTAAAAATAAATTGATTTTTATTAAGGCAACGTAGCCTTGAATATTCTTATGACAAACTCTTGGCGAAATAAATGTATGTCGAATTTCCGAAAGAGTGCGAAATAATCGGATATACAAATTGTACCAAGTCTCTGGAGCGCTCAAATCTGCGGGCCCTGTAAGTGCGTTGAAACAGTCGAGGGCCCTACGCAATGTACTAGATGTACAGGCGTTAAATCTGTTATACTTGAATATATCAACAGTAAAACTACCGATGTTATGTCCACTAAAATTTAGATATACCAAGTAAGTACTGTGGAAAAAGAGAAATGAAGAGGTGAAAAAGATGATTAATTAACAACTTTAGGTTTTATAAGGTAGAAGTGGAATATCTACTTTATGGCTCCCCTATTAATTCAGGCAATTTTTCGAAAAAATTGCGAACCAGTCATTTTGACCGGCTTGGTAGGTTTAGTGTTAAATAATTAGTATGCAAAAAGGCGGATCGACCGACAAAGCAAATGATCAGTAAAGTAATTTCTGTATTATAAGATACACGTGAAATATCTACTGTATTGGTCTTCTATAAGCTTAAGGAATCTTTATAAAGAAGAACCCGTTAAATCGACGCCTTCCATAGATTCAGTGTTGAAATCATAAAACAAATATCACACTTCGTACATACAAATTTCATTCATTACAATTATGATAAACGAATAATTATAATCAACCGCAATAACAACAGAATTATATTGAAATTCGCAGTAAGACAATTACGTCAAATCGATTACAATCATCTTCGTCCACCAATGACATAAACGACTAATTATAATCGTCCTTACCAGCGTCAGGATTAAATTAAAATTCTTAGTACGACGATTACGTCTAACCACGAAAACAGGAAAGTAAAGTCTGCAGAAAATTCCGCTAGAATTGCGACCTCCTCGCGGCTCGGTTTCGACCGCGGCCAATTTGTCGTTCCTATCTTCTGGCACGTGCTACGACACTGCCATACTTTATAGTTACTTCGCCGTGTCGTCCGTCTCCTTCGTTCGGCTTTTCTCCTCCTTTCTTCGTCTCGACGCCGGTGGAACGACGACGCTCGTCTCCTTCGAGTTTTCAATATTTACGTGCCTCGTGGATGGTACCCAGGTACCGGAGAGAGGCTACGTCGCAAGGCCCGCAAGAACAAAGTGGCTTCGTTAGATGCAAATCACTTCTGGAAGCGATCCAAGGAAGAATATAAAGGACGTACGAGAAGAAAAGGCACCGTCGGTGATATTTCTGGTTGACAAATTCGCGCGAGGCCGGACTCGCGGGTAGAATCGGCGGACGGGGGGAATTCCTTCGATTTTCACTGTCATCTGGGATTTTCGGCGTGCGTTGCATTAACGCGTTGATTGTTGTAAATTTTTTGGGTATTTTATTTGTCGGAAATGTTGGGAGGAAAGTAGCATTTCTGAAGCCTTTGCACTACGAAGTCACCTCTGGCGTGACAAAACTTTTTTTCCCTAAAACTCTGAAGTCACCTCTGGCGTGACTTTTTCTGGCGCGATTTTTTCTGAACAATCGTTTTGTTAATATAACATTAAATTTTAAATAACTGCAAGCAATTACTACATACCTGACATGTGATATTAAAACTACAAAAATTAAATCAGAGTTGGCCGAGAACAAACTAGGAAAACAATTATAGTGCAAAGGGTTAACTTTGTCGTAGAAAATTATCGTTTCTTGGGTGATTCTGATATTGTATTAGTTCTCTTTGGCAGTGATTCAATAGAAAGAATTTGTAGCAAAATATGCATTGACGGGTCGATTGTCGTGAAATTTTTGGGTATTTTATAAGTCGGAAATTTTGGCAAAAAGGTAGCATTTCTTAATTTTATTGTAGAAGATTACCGTTTCTTGGTTGATTCTGATATTTTCTTAGTTCTCTTCGCCAGTGGCTCAACATTTTGATTTCTTAGCAAAAGATGCTTTGAATATCATGAGATTCTTCGGAAATTCTTGTTGCTTTTGTTTCCACGGTTTGGAATTATGGTCTATAAATAAGTAGAAGAAGAATCGGAGAATAGCAGAGAACCTTCCACCTTTTAAAAGTAAGATGATTGCTACGCTATCGATAATTTCCAATTAGAAATTACAAAAGTAGAGACTCCTTTTGTCGCCATAAGATCACTCTTTTTCCCTTCATCACCTATATCGTCCCAATTACCTGCGACAAGTACGTTTTGAGTCGAAAACTTAGAAAATCATCGATATCATTTTCCCGATAAACAATCCACGTTTTTAAAACGATCGGAACGAAGTGCAGCAGTGCTCTTCCAAGCCTTTGACCCATTCAACGAAACCCAAAAGCCAACGAAAGGCAGAGTAATCAGTTAATTGATTCGCGAATTGATTGTTGTGGACGGAGCTTCAAAGTGCGCGGAAATGAAAAGGGTGAGTGCGAAGGGGAAAGGGCGAAGGGGTAGAAGATGAAACTGGGGGATGGCACGAGCGCCGGCGCCAAACGGCTCAGTCGATAAACACCCTGCCAGGTCGTCGGACCACCCTCTTGGCCACCGTGAAACCCCCCTAAAGCCCAATGACATAAAACGCAACAGGGGTGACAGGGCAGACCACCATGGGGGCTGGATGACGAGGAATTCATGGAAAAGGTGTTCGCGCGTTAACCAACCACGATCAACCTGATTCCACGGTTACCGCCATACGATCGATACGACTGTGGAATTATAATTGACGATGGTAGAAAATTTGTTTAAATTTCTACAGAAAAGATGACGATTTTACCGTGATAGTTTTCGTATAGAAATTTTATTGCCATCTTTTGTAAGTTATCTACGTAGCAAGACAAGGATTGCAATTTATAAATTTTCTCAAGTAGGAATCGCCATTTCATAAGATTCACGCGTGGTAAAACTGAAATGAACTTAGAAATTTCTCAGGCGTTGGATCAAATTTGTAACTCTATGCTGGAAAATTTAAAAAAAAAATTCATCACCTCTGATTGAATGTACAAAAAGCTAAGGTAAAGAAGAGCAAAGTGGTTGGCACTTGGCAAAAACTGCTGACACGATGCAACGGCGAAGAATCCAAGAACATCGTCCACTTTAAGCCTGTTATTTAACACCCGCCGGATTGTGGTGATGGAGTATCGATGTTGTAGTATTTATAGGAGACATGATCCTCCAATAATTTCCATGGAAACATCGCGAGTGAGATCGATCGCAGAAAGACTTGAAGCTCGCGAAATGGTGATGAAAATTTCACGATATTTATCCATCCGCACAACGAAGAAAAATTCACATCAACGTCAATTAAGCAGATTACGCACGAAAGATCTCAACATCCCTTCTAATCGATCGTTTACCAATGCAAGACAAAAATACTCTCTCTACGAGCACATAGAAAGTTCTTTGGCACACGTACGTACACCAGTTTCGTTTAACACGCCGCTAACTGGAACTGACAATTAAATTTTGCGCGAAACATTTCAAAGCTCGCACACCCCCTCCGACCGTACCTGCCGCCACGAGAATGCATATATACTCGTTACCAACAAAAATATTTCCTTGAACTGCACACAGCATTAAATTACATTCAACGGTATATGCATCCGAATAATTAAACAACCCAGCAAAACGTCACATTCATACAAATGTAATTATCCTTACGAAACAGTATCCCGCCCCCTCGTGAACCCACGAATATACAAAAGCAAGAAAGACGTCGAAAGTTCATCGAAAGTGCAGCCTTAAACGAGTCAAATCGCACGTCGAACGAAGCGTATTAATAAGTTTTCGCATCGTCGAGCAATATCGATCCCAAGAGCGACTCTCTGTGCATCCTTCCGAAGGATAACTCTCCCTCTCCTCCGCGTCTACGAGTAGCCGCGTCGTCGTCGAAGTTGCGGAAGAACTCGTCCCCCAGCTCGTAGCTCGAGCGAGCACGAGCCAATATTTATCAGGAGAGCAGCCGCGTTAGATCCTCTGTCGATGCGTATCCTTCCTCCGGACGAAGGATAACCGAAGGAAGGAGAAGGAGATGTGTGAACGGACGCAAAGAAGCGAGAGAGCCACGGGGTGGTTGAACGCCGCTTGAAACGGGAGGACAAAGTAGGCGTGGGAGTCGAAGACCACCAAGGACAATAGAACCCTCGCGGGAGGATCAGAGAAGCAGGAGGAAGTGCTGGTACGCGAAAGGTCGCCGCGGTGCGCGATGCTGATTGGAGCACCAGGGGGTGGCCCTTCGATTCGCGGCGTCGAGATGCGTCGGGGTGCGTCGGGGTGCGCCGAATGACACGCGGTCTTAGGTCCTTGGGTCACCTGGAGTTTAATTGATCGACTCTCGCTTGTTCTTGGGAGAGATTTAACGAGGGACAGGTAGCTCTGGAGGAAAATTGCGGATTGGTATTTACGATGGGGTTGTAGAAAGAAGATTGAACGTTAAGTTGGAGATATCGTAGCGAGGGAAAAATTATGATTGGGGTTTAGAATTATTTTTAAGGGCTGAGATAGAACTGATTGACTTGTTATTTTGTCGCAGATTTAATTTGAGGCAGGTAGGTTTGGAGGAATGTAGGACTGCGTTTAACACTAGATTTACGGAAGCCGTCGAATTGACGGGTTTCTACTTATTTCATAAATATTTCTCAAATTTGCAGAGGAGCTGTACAGTAAATATTTCACGTGTATTTTATAATACAATAATTACTTAACGAATTATCATCTTTGGCGCTTGATCCCTCTTTTTCCAAAGTCCTTATTTAATATATTGCGAAATAACAGATTTCACGCCCGTAAATCTGGTGTTAACGGTGGGATGTGGGAAAGAAAGGTGGTTAAATGTTAATGTTTAGAAATTGATGCAGGGGAAAGTGATGTCTGCATTTTAGGATTATGTAAAGGGCTGTTGCAGTGTGATGGAAATAACGGGAATATTAACGTTAATGTTAACGAAGCTGAGTTTCACTGCGATGTAGGTTGCGGAAATTCATTTTCGGAATGTCTCCCTTTAATCCTTCAAATGCATTTTTCATTAAATATAATTTAGTGTGCAGGAACGCCGACCTGTTCCGCCCGTCGGTTTAATTATAAGTATTAGATGCTCGGTAAAAAAGATTGGTTTTTATTTAATTGGAAAAATAATTAGTGAAGTGTACGCTGGTCCGTTCTTTCGCCAGTTTGATGGAATTGTTGGTATTTGTTCCTGTGAATTTTGCTTTTCGATAGAATTTTTTTTAAACATCATCGTTGCTTCTCGTTGAAAGATTTCCGATATGGACGTTATTTTTATTAAGAGACGTATTTTAATTGCGCTTGCCGGCATCGTACGCCAGGAATTTCTCTGCAAACCTGTGTCACGAAACGGACGATTTACCAAGTGCAGAGGGAAATTTATCGTTTAATTCGTAAGCATTTATTTTAATCGTAAAATCCGTTGTCGTTGACATCGCCCGACATTTTAAACGATATCATTTAAATGTAATCTGTGCGTGCGAAATTTTTAATTTAAAATAATATATCAAAGATTAACGTGTTACCGGAAAATCGCTGTCGCACTTCTTACCGTAAGAAGAATAGAACCTTCACGTTCGTTTCAAATATATTTTTTTCATTTCCTTTACTCACACAAACTTACAATTCAACTGAAATTAATACTCCCGCGTAATTTCAACTGATACACTCTGCCAGACTTTAATTAACTATTTATCGATCGAAAGAAAGAATGCCCTGTCGATCGATGTCGCATTCATTTACGCTTACTTTGATGCCGAAAGAAATATTACAATCGCCATATATTGAAATTATCCTTTCATTTAAATAAAATAAAAAAATCACTCAGTTCTCATAATTCCCATTACCACAATTTTAAGCATTACATTGTACTGTCCAAAAAATACCACTATTCTAATTTTCAAACTTTCAATCCATAATAAAAGATAAGGTCACCTCAAAAAAACATCACTGATAAATTATTCATAATTCGCATAATTACGTTACATTTTACAACTCGTCTGTTTGTTAAATTTGACAAATCTCCACCAGCGATTCACGTGTTGATGACACTCCACAGCAAGCACGACATACTTCTTTACTCGATTACAAAAAATTCCGAATTTCTCTGGTCAAATGCGTCAAATCCATTACACAAGTACGGATTTCGTTGCGCTTCGAAGTTTCGTCAAATTTGCAATCGTAATGCGCAAATGCTAATATATATTTTTGCGCCAACGAAGTCGCAACGTTTCCGTGGTGTAGTGGTTATCACATCCGCCTAACACGCGGAAGGTCCCCGGTTCGATCCCGGGCGGAAACATTTATTTTTGCCACGGATTTCTGTAGCTCGTTCGCGCGAGTATACGATCACGATTTCATCTGAAAGGGATATGCAAAGAATGGCCATGTTATTACGACACGGCGAGTATGCTTTCTCTTTGTAGTTGCAGCGAGAGAGATAACTTTTTGCGGCGAAAATTTAACTCCGCGCTTCTGTGTCATCGGTCGGTGAGAGTGCTTCAAAGCCGTCCATTTTTTTTATTTCAACGGAGAACGAATAAAAAGGCAGGAAAAAATTACTTCAATACGGTAATAGTTCCTTTTTTTAAACAATTTTCTCGATTCTTTTCAGCAGGTTCTTGAAACGGGCTGAGTATTTCATTTCTTAAGTGAGAAACAGATCGCAATTTTTTTTTTATTAAATGAAGAAATCTATACAAAATTACATAATTATGAGAACTTACAATTATTCTCTACGGTAAATAGAATTAAAATAAAAGAAGAGTATTACTCCGAATGTTAATTAACGTATCACGTTCCATCCATTTCAATTTTTTTTCCGTATTAAACGAGGAATCGTAGGAAGACTTAGACACTTTTGATTGACAATTTACCATAATTTTCTATCGCAAGCTATAAACAGTAACTTGATCGTATCACCCACATAAAACATGCATTTTATTCCACACGTTAATTAAGCTAATATCCACGAAATAAATTTCCATTCTTCTTTTACATTCAAAAAGAAAGAACCTTCGAAAAACTGGCACACTTTGTACAAAATTAGCAATTACTCCGCACGACAAATTGCAAAATCGTAAATCCACTGGAACGCCAGATGATAAAAGGAAAAGAAAAAAGTGCCACGCGAAATTTAGCGATACCGACCGGCTGCGCAATGCCGCGTACTCGCAAATATTCGCTGCCGTCGTGCCGAACGGAGCAGCGGAAATTACGAGACACGGTATTAGCGCTCATTTCGCAGCATCGCCAATATCGTGCACTTTATGCGCGCACATAATCTTCTCCCGTTCTTCCTTACCGTGCTGAAAACGCTGACAAGCGATCCCCGCGATCGATCCTGCCGATTTCAACGCTCCAAGCCGAGGCTCACGATCGAACATTCCGAATCGTTTTTTCGTCCGCCTGCAACGAAGTCATCCTGGGTGCATCGTCGCGAATTACATCTCAGTTGGGGCTGGTAATGGCAAATACGTGGCGCGCGTGCCGATATTCGCACGACGTGGAATTTCACTTTGGAATTCTTTATGGATGCCGAATGGAAAAATGTTTTCCACTGGCATTGATAACAGTGTCGGCAAAGAGTGGATGTTTGTTAGTTTAGATTTTAGCATTGTTTGAGAACACTGTGCAGAAATGTCAAAAATTGCACGGATTTAATTGCCCTTTTGTTGGGTGGATTTAAAGGACTGATAGATGGAAATTTTGATTACGATTATAACCCGTATGTTTAGAGTGAACTGTTGTTGCACGTTAATTGGAAGCGTGCAAAATTTGAATGAATATTGCCATTTTGTTTTATTATAGATATAGGGTATTGAAATGAAATCGTGAAAATAAAGAAGAATAAATGCAGTGGTACTTCGGTGCACTGTATTTTGATTGCTAATGGAGGGGTAAAAACAGGAACTCTGAAAAAGTTGGTATAACGGAGTTAAAAAAAGGGGGCTGTTAAAATAGAAATATATAGGTACATGTAATTGTGAGCGAGCAAAGTAAATCCATAAATTTGGTGCTCATCAATGTTTTGATGGAAATCGAGATATTTGTTCCCAACACGGAATGTTCGGGAATCCTATTTAACCCGTTGGCTGGCATGGGGGTCACCGGTGACCGGCGCTTTAAATTCAATGAAATTTCATATGACTTTTAAATTGCAATATTTACGAATTCTGTAATACATTCAATAATTAAATATTGCCGTTAAAAAGATAAAGTTCCGCCGAATATATATCCATCTGTGACTTTGAAATTTCTGCTTCATAAAGATGTGATTTTAATAGAAAAAGTTCCACTTCGGTAGAAATGGTGAAACTAGCGAAATACCGGTGGCGTTCAACGTGTTAATGTAAAAATTATACTGACATCGCATGCATAGTTAACAGATCAAATTTCATTTATAAATACTGAGTGAACGCAGATTTAACCTTTCACCTTTGAAAGTTGTCATGTAAAATCGCCAACGCTCATTACGTTTTCGTGGTGTAGTGGTTATCACATCCGCCTTACACGCGGAAGGTCTCCTGTTCGATCCCGGACGGAAACACTTAATTTTGCAATTTACTTCATTTTTCACACCTCAGAAATTATTCCGACCATTTTCTACCCTGCAACGAAACTATTGCAAATTCAAAAAGTACTCAGCGTTGAAAATATCTGCGGGTATGACGATGCGCGTACAATATTTAGCACGGAGAAGATAAATTCGTAGCATACTTAATACAAAATCGAACTGATGAACATTCCCGAAAACAATTTCAAAAATTGCCAATACGAAATATTTCCAATGATATTTTGAACTATCAACCAGTGACCCTGCATAGATCAGAGCCAATGCTTAAGACTCTCACAATTACGAAATTCTTATCAGCCTTCTTATCAACCTTCGCAGTTCCAAACCCATCCGCAATTTTCGGACCATTGGCGCAATCGTGCCAATCAACGGCGCGGGAATAAAAGAAGCAATAGCCAGGATATCCTCTATCGTTCCGTGGAAGATTCTTAAAATACTGACAAACCGCGACGTAGCCCTCCCATAATTTCCAATCGTTATTAAGCCTCGGGAATTTGACGTCTCTCGAGGTAGCCGTAATTACTCCTCGCCTCGAGAGTAACGGCTCGGGCCTCGCCGTAATAGACACGTCCTCTTTCACGAAGCACCGTTCTCTAACGGATGGACGTGCAGTGGCTGCAGCTGCAGCTGCAACGACAGAGGAAGGCGCAACGGAAAGGTCGAATCGAAGCGAAAATCGGGCGGCGAGCCAAACGCGAGCCAACCAGCGAATCACCGGCTACGAGAACATCGAGGTGGCACAACGAGGTCACGACACGTTATTTCGAGATCTCTTTCGGAACGTGGCCCATAATGATACCGCATAATAATTCATTATGCGAGCTTCCTCGCCAGCGAGCCTGAACCGTGAAAAAGCTCCCACGTTTCGCAAACGAGGCAGCCGATTCGCGAACGCTGCCTATTCGCACGAAGATAGATCGGCGACGTCGAATCGCGTGCTATCGTGTACGTTCCTCGGTTGTTTACGCAGGTGGAGCAAATTTGATTGGAGTTCTTAGACAGCACCTGCTCGACGATTAAGAGTAGGACGAGGTTTCGGGGATTTTTGACGGTGTAAATGACTAACAGTGCTTTCTTTATTGAGATTAGGTAGGGCAGAGGGGCAGGAGGGAGATTATGTTTTATAATTATCAGGTTGAGCAGTGTGGTCTTGGAATTGCGACGCTTCTACGGCTTATCTGTGAAAATGTTCTAATTTGTATGCAGTGGATTGGTACACGTGAATTTTCGTTATCGGCGATATAGACTTGTGATTCTAAAATTAAAGAGTTACCAATTGAAAATTGATATAGATAAACACCATGGCAGATTTAGGTTTGATAGATTGGCGGTATTTTTGAAATTCTCCTCGTCGTTGCAACCTTACGATACGATCTCGCGTTCTACTTATAATGTTTGTTGGAAACAGCGCATCCTAGGGCTCAAAGGAGTGGGGAAACTACAAAAACGCGTTAGGCTTACCTAAACGAGATCGCATTCTCTCTTAAGATATAATATTGTAAAGATCTGCTAATTACACATTACACTGAGAAAGTTAAACTACAGATGAACAACCTGCGCTTATTTAAGTAACCTTTTTCTACAATGTTTGTTAGAATTGCCCTCGAGTAATGAAGATACGTATTTCATAATTGACAATTTTTAAGAAATTTTAAATTTCACAAATCAATTCGAGGAAATGAATAATACAGCGAATAAAAGTTACGCGCAGGTATAGAAAGAATATCGTATTTCATGGGCAACTACTTCCTGCCGAGGTCCTCGTCGACGTCGAAGACAACTAAATTTTGCAGTCGACTTATCGATTCTGTCGCCGTACAAACGAAATAATAATTCTCGACGTACGGGACCAAAAATTGCCCGGCTTTAAAGGAGACATAATATATTTTCGCCTCTTATCGATAAGTTATTACGCCTTCGGTGACACGATTACCAAGCTCCGGACGATTCGTGGATTCGCATGTCCACATTAAACCGACCGCCAATACTTTCGCGGGGATTTAACGAACTCCCGGAATATGTACTTGCGTTTTATCAATTCGACGACACTGGCAATTGACCGAGTGACAATTTGTGGAAGCAGATAAAGCCGAGGTACATACGGGCGCTGCCGCGAGACGGTTTATCGTGATTTATTTTTTCGCGATAAAACGCAAATTTACGGAGCACGCGCCGACCGGTACCGGAGTGTTCTTCGAGGGAGAACGTTTCGCCGTGCTAACGGTGTGACGATTTCTCTCGAAGGAGACTCGTTAATTAACTTCTCCGGTCGTTCGTCAGTGCAAATCCAGACAGCGCGAAACTTTTGCATTCGGGGCGACAAATAAGGAGATCGGTAGTTTGAGGGGGTACACGGAGAATAGGAAGTTTCTTCGAGACGGGAGGCTTGAGCTTCTGTTCCCTGAATGTTTTTTTAATTATTCTGCCGATTGATTAAAATTAAACCGATATTAGCATTTTTTTTAAAAGAAAACAATGTGCAACTTCGGTTGAAAATATGAAGTAATTATTAAGTCCCGAAGTCGGTGGTTCTATATTAGAGAATTAATTGTGGTAGATAGTTATATCAGCTGTATTTTGACTTACGAATTTAAAGATGTAACCAAGATGTAGTAGAAATTGTGAATGTCAAGGATCTTGGTAAATTTTGAACGATCAGAATTTCTCGCCAAATGGAATTTTATAGAAAGAAAGGGTTTTAACGTATCGCTGTATAAATTGCGAAATGATGTTTCTCTATACCTCATCTTTTGAAACATTCATTCGTCGCCGTTCTTAAACCATCGTATTACAAGTGCACCTTGAAATCAATACAATTTCTGCCAATCCTTCCTTAACACGGTGAACCCACCGGTATTTCGCAGGTTTCATCATCTTTCCTGAAGTGAAGCTTTTTTTATTAAAATCACATCTTTACAAAGCTGAAACCTTAAAAATACCAACAGACATATAGTCAGCAAGACTTTATCATTTCAATGCCAATATTTAAATATTGAATGTATTAGAAAATTCGTTTTAAAAGTCGTATGAAATTTCATCGCATTCTATAGCACCGGTCATCGGTGACCCCCATAGCATTCAACCTGTTAATAACAATTCATTAAACCATATATCAAGTCAGACCCACCACCAAAGAACAATCTTCTAACCATAATTAAACCCGCGATATTTCAAATTGATTCGGTGTTCCGCGGCAGCAGCAATTACATCCTACAATAATAAAATTCACTAAATTATTCCTCCAAAATTTCTCAGTCAACCTTCCGTCGATTATGTCATCCGGCGTTCTCCAAATCTCTCGATCTCCCGATGAATCCCCATCGAAGAAAAACGTCCAGCAGAAGCAAAAACTGGTCCCCGAAGTGAACGAGTCCGTGAGCAGAGGACGAGATAAAAGAATGGAGAAAAAAAATGTCGAAAAACTGTGAACGGTCGAAAATCGATATTCCAGGAGCGTGGTCCGCGCGTGTGAAATCAATGCCTGTTGGCGCCGGTGAGAGGGCCGGTCACCATATTGCGGCCGGTCGAGGCGCCCGAGAAAGTCGGGTAATAAAAGAGCCGGTAGGCGCGGCTGTTCGAACCGGTAGTCGGCCGTGCCGGATAAGATTAACCTCTCTCTACCAGCTCATTCGTCGACCCGACGATTTCCTGCCGAAGGAACAAGGACATCCGAGTCCTTCCACTTTCGCGCCTCTTCGCGACCCTCTCGGACCCTAGACGGGATTAGGACATTTGCATGGTTTCGTTGGTGTACGGAATGCGTGGAGGATCGAAGAGGCCTTTTAATCGAAGCAGAGTACAGTATTTAATCACAGAATGAAGTGGAAGACGTGAATTTATGAGACTGTTGAAAGATGAAAATGGATGGAACGAAGGCGATGACTTCGGCGGGATTGGATTAGGTTTGATGAAAATTCTGGATGCAGACGGTCCTCGACTTTCGC
Source organism: Cerceris ruficornis (assembly GCA_963989415.1). NCBI lineage: Eukaryota > Metazoa > Arthropoda > Insecta > Hymenoptera > Crabronidae > Cerceris > Cerceris ruficornis. The sequence goes on from OZ022523.1 coordinate 11,463,920, forward strand.
ACATAATTGGGTCCTGAAACGTGTGCGAATGTTGGATGTTCGAAAGTAGAGGGATATAGAGAAAACATTAAAAATTGTATTCGAAAGTATTTATTTATCAGTATAAATAATGAGGAGTGCTTAAGCGCTTTCATATGTTTTTTTGTAAAGTTGAGATTCTGTAACCTCTAGGAGGCAATACTAGAGGCAGTACTATAATATTAGAGAACCTCTAACAACAATGTCAATTGTTAGAATTGATTTTTTTCATGTACAATTTTTGCAATATCGACAAAAATCTTTAAGAAATTGAATTTTTGAAAAAGTGCGAAATACCTTGCTCTACGATTTTTCTTCTGACTGCTTTCGCAATAATTGGAAATTAAATTGCTAAAATAAAAATATGTTTGTTTATTATTTTTCATGACACAGCCAAATTTTCAATTTTCCACAGACGTGCCCTCGCACCGTGTAAATAGTCCCGGAGTAGCTCTCATAGTAAAAATTACTCGGAGTGCAAAGGGTTAATATTGTTGCATGCGGAAAGAAATAGAGTTTTTAATACTAAAACTACCCAAGACTAATCCAACGTATACAGATCCATCAGATAAATTCATTGAAAGGAAAGAAACAACTGAGATTAGAAAACTGACTGATTAAATTGACAATTCTGTGCAACAAATACGTTAAGAATGAAACGAGAAGCAGAGTTAACCCCTTGCTCTACGATCTCTTTTGTGACTGCCTCCGCAATAATTGAAAATGAAATTGCTAAAATAAAAATATGTTAGTGATTTCTGATATATCTTAGAATTTAAAGCAATATTAATAACATAGGAATACTATTCTCGTCTCGTGTTCCACTGATATTTTCAATTTGATCATTTTTGAGAAACTTCAAAATTTCCCGTTCCATCAACCGCATCACGAGTGTCACTCGTTGTCGTAGGGCAAAGGGTTAATTAGAAACTTTACGTTAGAGTTTTCCAATGACAGAGATTCTAGAGAATTGATACTATGGATACGTACTTAGAAGATGCTGCAAATTCAAATTAAGACGCGACGGTGAAAGGAGAGGCGAGTACTTTGAAGTAGTTCCTTCACTGACTACGGTCAAATTAGCAACGAATAACAGCCTCGAATGTTCAAAGGCTGTTCCTCACTGTCGCTGTTGTACCTCAAGATATAGGAACTATGTCAGTTATTCATCATCACTTTCAACATAGCTATTCTCACTGAAAACCATCCGACATTGCTTTCCAAATTAATTTCAATTACGACGAGAGATCGGAGAACGGAATTGGCTACGTAAAAGACGTTAAACGATCCATCGTCGGCATTAATTCCCATCTCATAAAGAGCCCTCCTCGATCCTTCATCGAGAGAATTTTCGCATTCCCTGCCGGCTTATCCTGGCGCTCGAATCGGCGGATTATTTTCGCGCTGGCCGTCACTCGTAACGAAAGATCGGCGAACTCGTTGCAAGTGTACGGTTATGACGGGAGAATAGGAAGGCAGAGATTGCACGTACGGCCTCGTAATATTACGAGGCATAGTTGCATAGTTGCATGCCGGAGTAAACTCGAGCCAGGCCGATTTCCTTGGACGGCTGCCAGAGGATAATGTATTCCTTCTTTTGAAGTCGGCAGTCTCTCCCTCGCGGAATCCTCTGTAAGCACTCCTACCTATATATCCGATGGATAAAGAATGAGAATCGAGCGGGAGAGAATGGAAAAATTCGCGAGTACCCGGTGCGTTCGAGTTACTTATGGACGGACGATGATTTTACCGTGGGACGCGATGGTTTCATAATTGACTCGCAAACGACCAATCGTAGATTTCTATGTTGCTTCGGATAGTTTACTCGAATTGCCGAAAATCGTGAATATTTCGTAAACGAGGGTTTTTGCAAGTGGTTGGATACGGTGATGATCGAAGGTTTCGAGTGGAATATTAATTTTATATTATATGATACATTTAGCATGTCGTATGGAGAGAATACAAAAAATCGGCGCAGTGGATGCGATAAATGTATTTCAAGTGGAATTGCTGAAAATTTCGAAGGTTTTAACACGGGGTCACCGGTGACCGGCGCTATTGAATTCAATGAAATTTCATATAACTTTTAAATTGTAATATTTCTCAATTTTCTAATACACTAAGTATTTAAATATTGGCGTTCAAAAGTTAAAGTCCTGCTGACTATATATCTATTTGTGTCTTTAAAGTTTCTGCTTTGTAAAGATGTGATTTTAATAGAAAAACTTTCACTTCAGTAGAAACGATGAAACTAGCAAAAAACCGTGGCGTTCAACGTGTTAAAAGCGATGCGACATATGTATCGATGGATTGTTTCAATTTTTTCTGATCGTGGTAATTGTAAACAGGTAATCGTAGAGTTCTCGCAATTGGAATTACGCGGAGAATAAAAATTTGTGATTGGACGGACCTATGTTTTTTTTGTTCAAATCGATTGGAAAATTATAAAATCCAACGAGACCCGTAATTTGACACCTTTTCGCTTCGGAGTATTTTGCAAGGATGATATGTCCCTTTTTCTGCAATATCAAATGAAACGCCGAGGTACGCATTATCATTGATATTCGCACAAAATCACTGTGAAAATATTCATTGCATAATTAAGCATTTCTCGATTGACGAGCGTTAACGTTTTACACGTTTGCTACATTTTAATTTTCCTCTTGCCCGTCCAGATTCATTGTTACATTCCGTCGACGTTACAGACAGTCATATTTAATGAATTTCCGAAAATTCGATAAAACATTACGATCGACTAACTCGTTCCGTTGAAAACTGATGCAGAGAACCCCATCGTCATTGTAAAGTGAGTTAAATATTTTACAAGGCAATCTGCAAACAATCGAAATTTAATTGCAGTCTCATTTGTAATAATAGAACACAAACTCTCTGCAATGGTGTCTCAGCTACTAATGTTTCTGAATCCCAAAAAATTACACTTTGTGAAGAAAGGATCTCGATAAAAAACAATCGAAATTTAATTGCAGTGTCCTTTGTAATAATAGAACACAAACTCTCAGCAATGGTGTCTCAGCTACTAATGTTCTTAATTCTCAAAAAATTACACTTTGTGAAGAAAGGATCTCGGTAAAAAACAATCGAAATTTAATTGCAGTGTCCTTTGTAATAATAGAACACCAACTCTCAGCAATGGTGTCTCAGCTACTAATGTTTTTAATTCTCAAAAAATTACACTTTGTGAAGAAAGGATCTCGGTACAATCTTAGTGAACATCAACTAATTCTGAATCTTTAGAACAACAGCTTCTTCTCAGACGTATTTCAGCAAAACAAAGACAACGGAATCTTCGGCTATGGCAGAAAAAATTCTCGAACAATATAGCCCTCGATATCGCGGTGTCCGTTGCGCGGAGAGAATTTTTTGATCTCTTCGAATCGCAAATGAAATTCTGCTTCCAGCTGATAAAGCATCGCACCGTCGTCATACAAATAAATGCGATAAAATCGGATCTCCGAAAATTGCTCTCTCTTTTTCCACCGGCTATCCAATTCGCAGCAAATCGCGTCGCTTTTGTTTGCGCACCGAGAAAATGCAGGAGTGACGTGTACACGGTGTATTTATATTTGTACCGATGCCGAGTAAATGAAAATAAAAAAATGGGTCGAGAAAATGGCTGCCTCGTTCCGAATACGAAGAATAAAGCAGTCGCGACTCACTGCCGGAAATTATTCATTTTTGAACGACGGTTATCACGAACCGTTTGTCGATCAAACTCTTCTCTCTTCAATAAATTACGCGAATTTTCATTGGTTTCGATGGAACGAGAAGTCGAACGAGATAAATGCACGTGTGACAAATTTGACTATTTCCATGCAAAATTAAGTGTCTTAAGTGGATGTCCATTAGATAAAAAAAAAACGACAAGTATCGAGTGATCTGTCAGGTGAAAATCGGAATCTTTTCGTCGAGAAATATACCAGATTTGCCAATAAATGATAAAATTAGGAACCGTGACAAACTTGAAAGAATTATGCTGTTTTCTCTGCCCGACAGGCTATGCAGTTCGATCGCGTTTTGCGGTCGCCATTTTGTCGGAACGCGGAGATCATTTCTGCGAAATGTTTTTAGAGAGAGTTTTAAGGCTCGTTAATGCTTCAACGAGTCCAATTCAATTTCGTTGCCCTTTGAAACCTTTCTCTTAAAGCATCGGGAAAAAGAAAACTATAATAAAGAATTTGTTTTTAATAAATACTTTTCACCGCAGCCGCGAACGTCTTTTAGCAGCCGCGTACAATGATGTTGCATGCGATAGAGTACATTTAATTCCATTTAATAATCACTGTATTTACATTTAACTTCGTAATAAGGTTTCTTTCATAACTTCGCGGTTTGAGACGAAAAATCATATTACAGAATGTTTCTCTAAATGTTCTGCTACCTATTTCCTCGTCGTTTCCTTCGTATCTCTTCCGTATTTTCTACAATTTACGGAGAAACATCTGACAGTTTCCAATGCAAGTGGCGTTTCAATGGACAATTCGCGAAGGATCCTTATCGCGAATTCTCGAGCGAACGGCGCGAGAAAAATCGTCCAAAGAGTCACGACCAACGCGGAGGAATCTCGAATCGTCGATATTTTCTTCGACGCGGCATCGACTTTCGAGGGCCGCTGGAACCGGTTTTTTTTATCCATTCAGTTTGCGAGTTTGCGCACGAAGGAGGACGATCGGTGCTGAAAATTCGCCCTTCTGCCGGCGAGAGACGTCCAAGTTTTGCGATACAACCGCGACAGCTTGCATTTAAGACGAGGACACGTAATCGTAATTACGCAAGCGCCGATCGGCGAACCTGTAATCTCCGATGGAAGTGATGACCTGTAAAGTCCGATAGAAGTCGCGAAGCGATAGCGAACCACTCTTCGTTCGTTTGAATAAACATCAACGTCGGGATCTCAAAGGCTCTGAAACTGCGCGAGGAAAATCGGTTGGTGAAAAAAATGTTGATTAGGTTTTGCAATTTGCAACATTTTAGGGGATGGTTGCAGATTTTTCCTATAAAACGTACGATATAGGATGTATAATACACTCTGCGCTATACGAATTTCATGTTATTCGGAGTTCAGAATGCAAACGGCATAATAAAAAATGTCGTAGGATATAACAATTTTACTTTTCTTTAAGATTATAAAGCCATAGTTTTTTTCGTATGGATAATGACGTTGGAAGTTAAAGTAAAAAGGCTAAAATTGTAAGTTCCTCTCCTATTTATCACATTACGAGTGTCACTCGTTATTGTAGGGCAAGGTATTTAAATATTGATATTTAACTGATATTTAAATATTGAGTTCTAAAGACTTTCATGATTTTCAAGAATTAAATTATAATATTTAGCAACGTTGAAAAATTGACTTTGAAGAATAGGAACTTAGGTGTGTTTTATGTTACCTCGAAGGCACAAGGGCTCATAGAGGGTTAGTTTAACCCAAAAAATACTCAACGTTATGCAATCAGCTAAAGAGTAGCATGGAAACTATCGTAAAGCGATATTCACAGTGATAACCAAGGCAAACTTTTTAACCTCGTAGACTGACGTTCGATTTATCGAAATCTTGTCCGAGGATCTCACTACAGCGACGAGTTATCGCTCTGGCATATAGTTCGGTACGTACTTCGAAGGTGCGGGTATACGGATGACCTCCGACCTCGGGAACATCGTACGCGCCGTCCATCGGCTTTCTACGGTCTCCGCCATTGACGCTCTCCTCGAAATCTTCTCGCTCCTGATAATTTAACGTTCGAAACCCCTCGTAAACGATGATCTTCCTCGTGGAGAATCGAAACCGACGACCGACACGCACCTCGTGGTATTCGCAGAGAGGAAAGAAATATAGTGAATTCCTGCGTTTCTAAACTTGATTTATCTCCAATTACGTCTCTCGGAATGCGTCGGATCGAAGTGTCGTTTGGCATTCGCGCGGATAAATTGGATATTTATTTGACGCGTGAAAAGTGTTTTCACTGGTCGCTTGAAATACTGTAATATTGTCTCGTATATCAGTGTCAATGATGGTCCGAATTTATGACACGATTGTACCGTTTTGGCGAATTTAGTTATTGTCTTGTATTTGGCAGATTTGGGATTACTTGAGGGATGCCATTGGATCGACGGGTGGTGAGGATATTTCTTGGGTTGATTCTCAAGAATATGAAGACGTTTTGAGTCTAAGGGGGACATTTAGCTTGGTAGAAATTATAAATGCTTTGGAAGGAAGAACAGACTGAATTATATTTACAGAACACGCACATTTCTTCATAATATTCTTACGATAAACAACAAGAAACTGTGTAATATTCCCACTAAGTTAACAATTTTATTCCTTCTCACCGAGAATCTCAGAAATCCACGATCCAAAGAATTCCATTGCAACTGACTCACCCTAATCTTTATCAAATCTCTAATTTACTAAAACCCCACAACCAACCTTCTTACTACACCTTCCCAGATAGAAAACACCCCTTATATTCCTATCAGCTGTTCAAATCTTCCAACAAATATACATCCAAAGTAACAACTCGACGAACATTCTGCTCAAAGAGGAATATAAGAATGAAGAATAAAATGAAAATAAAAGAGCTCGAGCCATTGGCATACGTCGAGCCATGATCATGCTCCGGCATGACATTAAAACGCCACGGTGAATTCCTCTGCTATTGGGGTCGGCGAAATAAATTCCACGGCGATGCAACCAGTCGCACGCCCACTCGAGTCGATGCGTCGAGTGGGCTGATTATCTTTGAGTAGCCGATAACCGTATTGACATGAGAACGACGATCTACCGGGTGACCCACGGCATCTATGCGCTATCGCCGTCAGAAACGAGAACGTAACGAGCTCCACGAAAGCCCATAAAACGAACGACGGGAAGGCGAGCGTTATCGTGGCAACGTGAGAGATCGATTTTCGTGCTTGATAAATCGCCGCCGATTCGCGTTAACTTCCTCTTTCGCGCTTTTCCTTTTTCTCTTTCTCGCTTCTCCGCGAGAGAGGATATTCGGAAATGCGAGCAGAATTTATTGCGGAATTTTCGTATCAAGGTGGAGGAAGTTTACGGTTTGTAATTTTTAACCATCGTATTAGACATGGTAGATGGTGTTTTTAACCCTTTGCTTTAGGATTTTGTTTACGGGGGTTGATTCATTGGGGTGCGTTGAATGGATGAAGTTTGGATTTATTGGGAACATTGATGGTGCGAAGATTGTAGATTTTAAATTATGCTAGGTAGAGGTTACCGGAATGAATTTTTTCGTGGAAAATGCAGATTCAAGTGTATTAACTCTTTGAGGACTAGCGACGCGTATTTGCGGCCTGAGAAAAAAATTAATTATAGTTTATAGCCGCTTGAATACACAGTTAGAGTTGAAAAATTGAAATACAACCGTTGAAATATGATTAAACAAGTAGTAATTTATAATGTATATGGATTAACAGTATAACTTGCTGACAAAAAGGTGCTTTTGTCCGCAAAGGGTTAATATAAAGGAAAAATTTGTATGCATATCGCGAACGATATGCAGGTACCGATGAAGATCATTTTGAGCACGCGCTTGGACTACTTCTTTAACAATGCAATTTAATGATACCGTAAATGCACATGTGGCTATTACTCTCTCTTCGTTTCACTGAAAAGCGCAAAATAACGGATGGAAAAATGTGCAAGCACTGTTTCATTGTCACGTTTCGAAATATCCCTTCCTATTCAGACAACGGGAGACGATAACGCGATAACAATCATCCCTGTAATTCAATAGAGAACCTTTTGTCAGATGCCATAAAAGATGCATTAATCTTCAGCAGTTTCCACCAATGATATCGCTCCTCGTTAACTTTAAATGTCCTCCATTCGTGACTGCGAACTGTAAAGAATAAAAGAAACCTTTCTCCGCCGGAATTAAAGTACGAGGGTGAAATGTTAATAACACCCCGTAGAGCGAATTACTTCCTCGTTTTTAATAAATAGCACCCCATGGTAGCCGACCTTGTCCGCACTTTCTCGAGGCGATTCCATGGCACGAAGATGGGGTTTTACGTTCTGTAGGTATTTATTTATCGCCATTGAGGGTTTCGCGAGGGCCGTCAAGATTTACGACACCTATCTCGTATCGGATACTACGCTTTGAACAACATTCCCGCTCGATCGAGTGACACTTTGCTCCTACGATATTTCTTCCTTGGTACATCTTCCACCATGCTGGAAAAAGTGTTGAAAATCGTTGCGTTAATTTTTAATTTGGGAGAAATGCCAAAGTTTAAGGTAAAGTTTGTCGATGTTGAGAAATATCGAAGATAGCGTGCCTTGTAGAAAGTTTATATTTTCAGTATTTTATTTTGCACAATCTTTGAACACTTGCCGGTTTGTAAAATGACTGACAGAAATTATTGACTGCAGTTGCAATCCTGTGCCACCCCTGTTTCCGTTTCATTGCAGGCGTTGTCACAGAGGGTTGCTAACCCCTCTTCGAGCAAACAGCCACTCCAAACGTCGTTTTTGCATACAAAACAATGTTCAATATTTCGCGGATATATTACAAAAACATATACTACGGATTTCAGAATAAAATCCCGTAGGAAAGTATTTGCAGCGAGTGATCACGTGTGGATCGAACCGCACGGTATCAATTTGTAGAAAATCCGTATTTGAAGTGCTGTTAATGCGTGAATGAACGCATTTAACTCGTAAATGGCCGATTAGCGTTATCGAGGATCTTCTTTCCTCCGAAAACTCGTTCACAATTCGTACTCCTGTTGTGCGGGTGTTTCGTAATGGTAGAATAGGGCGGGTACTTTCCAACGTTTGTATTTATTTGTCGGCATCGAGGGTGTCCCGAGGGTTCGAGGCATTGCCATTTACAATGACTGGTTCAAACGCCGATCGGCGTGATTTCGAGATAGGGGAATTAGGGTGCTTTCGAGCGTGACACTAACACCCTTCGACCTCGATTTGTCGCCCGTAAATAAAGCTTCGTTTAAAGCATTACGAAAAATAATTCGCCGTTAACGAGAGGTAAAACACTTTGCGCGGATGAAGCTTTAGAGCTTGAGAATGGAAATAATTCCTTATTGACTCTGGAAAGAACCAAGACTCTGACAGACAGATACCTGCGCAATTTGACTTGTACTAATATATAAAAGCTTAGAATTAAGCCTGCTCAAGTACAACATTCGACTTTAAATATATACTTTAAATAATAATACCAGCGTTAAATCTGTCGCATTGTAATATATTAAATAAGTACTTTGAAAAAAAAGGAATCAGGATGTGGAAAGAACGATCAATTCCATTATTTATGTTTTATGAGATAGACGTAAAATATTTACTTTATAACTCTTCGATAATCTTGGCAAATTAGGAAAAATTGGGTACCATTTTCACTGGTTTGGCAGTTCTACCGTTAAATACACTATTTGACGCAATGAAAAATTAAAATAACTAATTTCATTAAGAATCGCAAGACCTGGGACAGCAGTAGCCACCCGAACTTAACACTAGAACTACCGGCGTTAAATCTGTTATATTTAAATATATTAAATAAGTACTTTGAACAAAGTGGAATTCAGAGGTGGAAAAGATAATCGATTCGGTAATTTATGTTTTATGAGATGGACGTAGAATATCTATTCTGTAACTCGCCTATAATCTTAGAGAATTTTTTGAAAAAATTGTGTACCAGTCATTATGACTGGTTTGGTAGTTCTAGTGTTAAATTCGCCACCGGGACCTGATGCAGGCAACAATTATTATTTCCCCCGATCGATTTCCCCTATTATTATTTCAGAGATTTTATTCTCCCTGTTATTATTTGTCATTGTAGCACCAGCTGGAATTTCAAAATAATACAGTGCACCGTAAAACGTAATTACCCCGTAGCGTAGGTTAATCGAATGTAAATTCAAGGCGACACGGTGAAGCTGTGCGGAGCGTAGAATCACTTACCCTCTGCCAGTGCGCGCAGTCGAGACCGAACTTCTTCGTCGGCTTCGTCGACGATGGAACGAGAGAGAGGATCTCGTCCCACACGTCGACATTTGGTATGCACGTGCAATCTCCCATAGACCAGGTCGAACAGAAACGTCGCGCGGTTTCTACTAACGAGGACTATCGTTACGACGAGTACATTAGTACGGTGGCACCGTTTGCACGTGACTCGAGAATCGCGCTGTTCCTTCGCGCGAATTGGACAATTTTGTTATTTCTTAAGTAGCGCCGCTACGTACCTCTGTTTTAACGATTTACAATTCTATTCTCAATAAGGATCTTGCGTTTATTACAAATTGGACGGTGGTGCTTTATTATGAATTGCGATTTGAATTATTTTGTAAGGAGAGGAAATTAGAATTCTGTTTTCGGAATTGACCATTTGGAGTAGTTTTAACGAATTTCAGGTAGATGAAGTGACAGGAATTAAAGCTGAAATGTAGATGAAAAAGGTATTATGGTAAATTAGTGACCTTTCTCGTTTTCCAGTTTGACCGCTTAATAAGATTTAAATAGACATTTGGACAGTTCTAGTTAGCTGTACTGAAATTATTGTTATTGCATTATCGTGAGGATATTAATTCATTTTTCTTTTTTGGATTAGCTTTAATAGATGACGTGTGTAGTAGTAAGTGAGTTAATTATGTCATTAAAAAGGGAACAGAGTGCCTACTTAGTACCTTAACCCTTTACAGTCCTATGTCGAGCTGTACTCGACATACCTTTTTCACTTCATTTTATTTTCTAACGAATTAACATCGACTTTTCAAATTCATAATAATTTTGTAAAATCATATTTTCCGTCAGTACCTATAGTTATTGCTATATTAAAAAAAAATGAGTAACCAACGACAGAAAATGTTGTGCAATTAATTTCATTTAGCTCGCTACAAACATGACAAAATAATTCGAACCGCAAAGGGTTAAGATTGAAATCTTCGGCCACCTCTTTAGCGCGCAGCACCGTAGAACGCTGATATTTATAAGTATGTCTTAACATCGAAAAATAGTTTTCGGTCAGCGATGAAATTACGAGAAATTTGAGTTTGCTTCCTCGAAGAAAAATCACTCGGTTCAACTCGTTCCGTTTGACTAGGCCAAATGATTCATGAGAGCGCGAGCTATATTTAGAGGTTTCTTTTTTGTCTCCGGGTTCTTGCTAATGAGATCAGTCCGGGGAGAAACTTCGTCGCCGGTTTCTCTGGAAGCTTATTAAAACTTTATTCATACTCAAAGCTCAAATTCCCAAAACTCGATATAATTCTTCGCGAATCGAGTCTCATCGACAACGCCCGATTCGATCCTCGCGAAAGAAATCCCAGCGAATTTTCTCTCCTCGATGATCACGAGACGCGCAAAAATAATGCAGAAAAGAATCTCAGGACGTTTTTACCGGAATACCGAGGTTCGTCGTGAGAAACTAGACTTCGATCGGATCATCCCCCTCTTTTCCTTTTGTCTTCGTGCCCATTGTGAAGCGATTCGCAGATTCGAATGTGAGTGACATGTGTCGCAAGGTGTGCCGACGCTGGCGAACCCTTACTTAGAGAGCGCATCAAAAGTTAGCCCACTTTTGCTCACACGAATAAACCCATACGACGAATGGAAATCCCCCCTCTTATTGTAGCATCCGATATGGTGTACGGGCGCGCATGATCGATTTTTTTTTCGAGCAAGTGGGAACAGGGAGAATTCCGTGACACAATGCATCGTAATTGGAAGTCATCGGATGCTGAGAATTCGAGGTTTCCCATGATTCGCGAACTGGAATTTCTGCCTAGATTAACGTCTTTGATTGAAATTTGTAACTAATTCCGTCGAAATATTTGAAATATACTTACATGGAATGAAATTCTTCACGTGAAACTGCATAATCTCGTTCTCAGTCATAGAATTGTCGAAGATTTTACAGCAACTTTTGCAGGTTTCGAAGTAATACTCTTTATCTCCTGGAAGCTCCCAGTTAACGAAAAAATTCCATTTGCTATTTTTTGGAATATGATTTTGCTTCAGTTAACTGTTAGAACTTCATTGTCAAACTTAGAAAAAACATTCTGCACCGTGAAATCCTCGTAATTAATATTTTCTCGTTACTTAAAACATCGTAGTTAACACTAATCGAAGTATGCGTGAAAATATGTAATTTTTCGTATTATTAGCCCCGTATCATACGATTTCATTTGTGACTGATTCTGCAATAATTCGGAATTAATTTCTGAAATAAAAATTTCTCGCTGATTTCTGATATTCCCTACCATCGAACGCAATATTAATATTACCGAATTAATTTGACCTCGTGTCCCAATTTTATTTTCAATTTAATAGATTTTGAAAGACTTAAAAATTCCTATTTCACTTACCGCGTCACAAGTGTCGCTCGTTATAGCAGAGCAAGGTATTAATTAATGACTGTTTTGTACGTTATTTCCTATATTAACACTCGAACTACCGGCATTAAATCTGTTATATTTAAATATATTAAACAAGCATTTAAAAAAAATGGAATCAATAGGAGAAACAGATGATCGATTCAGTCATTTACGCTTTGTAAGATGGAGATGGAATATTTATTCTATTATTCTCCCATAAATACAGTACAGTTTTAGAAAAAATTAAGAACCATTCGTAGAGCCGGTAGTTCTACTGTTAAGCTGTGTGCAATCGTCGTCTACCTAATTCTCCGAGAGCTACAGAGGATTAAAATAAAAATGATTTTTCACGAAAAAGGAAAACGGCGGCTTCAAATAACATTTTTTTTTTTTATAACAACCAAGTTTACTTATTTTAACATATTATATTTATAGTATTTTTTAACATATTATTTAAACAAACGGAATTTTTAAAAGTAATGTTCACACCATCGAATTCGGCATCAAAAGGCGTTAATTTTCGTTCTGTACAAACTTTCCGTATCTCTAATAGTTTCAGAGATATTCCATAAATAGGTTCCGCAACCCCAAGTTTGAGGGCGGTTTTCACCCCTTTAACGTCTACGATTGCCGATAAAAAAAAATACGTGTCAAATATTTTCATGAAAACTATATCATACTAAAATTTCATCAAAATAGGTGATTTACACTTCCTGATGTTCCATTGTCATTGTGTTACTCTCTATTTGTCGTTTAATTTTAAAGGCTAAGCCCTTCGTGAACTTCGAAACTTTTTAAACCGAGAGGAACCGTACAGAATCGTTCTTCTCCCTTTCTCATTGGTTCTCTTGCCTTTGTCCTTCGTCCTCCGGTTTGGCCGTGGTAGGACTTGTCATAACCGCATAATCGCGGAGACGCCACGAAACCTGCTCGTTCTTCCCTCCCCCGAATGGGTGCGCGTTCATTGAAACCTCATTCCTATGCATGCCCGGCGGCATAGCAGACATACCATAAAACCGTTTGTTATTGTGGTGTGGCAACGCGATAACAGACGAAAGTTACGATCGACAGTGTCTCTCGTCCTCGTCGGGAAAATTGTCGGCTGATAAGCACCGCGGGGAGCTCGCTTTATCGATTATTAATGAACCCTGCTCGAACGAACGAGCTCCTTACATCCCATCAAACATACATCAACTGTTGCAGCTGTTTAACGATGTCTCTTGAACCGCTTCGTTTCAGCTGTCGCGCGACACCTTTATCAATTTCGGTCGTATGTCATTTACGGGGAAACGGTAATTATAAAATGTGCTCGATAGGTGTGCAATAAGTGAGAAGTAGAATAAAGAAAAAGTAGGATTTCGATTGAGTTAGATTTTGACCTTTATTTTCACTGGGTGACACTTACACTGTGTGAAATGGAACGAAAGAACTTGGGATTATTAGTTATTTGTTGCAAAATTTTGTACGACGTGACAACATAGGATTTTAGAGTTGTTATAGATTACTTGTTTGTTTTATTACGAAGAATGGAATATAATTGGATTGAAATGGTAAATTGGTAATTTAATTATTCAGGGAGAAACCACAACGTATATTGTGACGGAAGAAGTTGCAAGGCAAGGGTGTGACCCTCGCCCTGTTAGAGCCGATCCATTTTTAACCCGGCTAAGTGGGTTTACACGGATTAGTATACGTGCATGTGCACTCTGCAAATATTTTTTTTACTTCCATAAACCATTGTCCTACATATTTTGAAAATAACTCAACACAATCGTCCCTCCTCCGTTCTAATTTCTCATCCATTTAATAACATAGAACGGAAATGAACCCGCCGATCAATTCACGGAACAATTCAACTAAAACTCTGAAAACTAGCAAAATTGGTCCAATAAGTCGTACCAAAGAAAACATCGCACACAAAGCTAATAAATCAGCCATCATCCAGGATGAAGAGCTACCCCCTCCCTTCGTCAAACCTCCCCAAATTCACCGATTCCTTGTTTCTCCAATTGTAACTTTATCCGAAACAATTATGACTTCACGATACCCTTTTAAAAATCGTAAACCCCACCAACGAGGAAATGGTCTCGCGGCGAGCGAGTTTCTTCGTCCAACGTTGAATTCACGTCGGACGTTAATGAACCGATCGAAGAAACGCAAACGATGCCGCCTGTTTGCGCCCTTCGTGTGCGGCGGATGCCCGTTCGCCGGTCAGTCGTTTTCCCTTCCCTTCGTTTTCTCCTCGTTCTGCTCGTTTTCTTTTTACTCCTCCGTCTCGCTTGCCTCCATCGAGATTTATTAACGCGCGCCGCGCGGCTCGCGGAGATACGCGTTGCGAATTACGGACAAGCCGTGTGGACCGCGAGAAAGTATTACCCCACATATTTACACACAATGCGCCGGGCGCGGATGACTTATGAAAAATATCTGTATTAAATAATGCTCGGCCCTTTTCGACGGTCTTTGTCTCATTGTTGCCCGGACGTGGCATTAAATCACTCACGGAAACTGAGTGTCAGTGTCGCGGGATGCAATTTAAGCGGACGCGGGTAATCGTGATTTTTCTGGAAACCTAGCGGTTTTACGATGATTCCTGGAGAACGGTATGGTTGCAGGTACTTTTGAGGTAGGTGTATGTACGTGGAAAATTGCAGGATAAGAGTGGAGATCTAATTTTGGGGGTAGGTGGGTTAAAAACTGCCTGAGCTTTTGTTCAGCTTTTTGTGCATTTGGGATGCGTTTTAATCCACCTGGAAAAGTGGAAGTTACTCTTTGAGGCACAGCGGCAAGGAAAATTTCCAACATTTTTTGTATCCAACTTGCATGGTGGGATCTTTCCCCCCTTTAGGTGGGTTAAGAACAGCCTGATCTTTTGCCTAGCTTTTTATGCATTGCGGGATGTATTTTAATCCACCTGGAAAAGTGGAAGTTACTCTTTGAGGCACGGCGGTATGGAAAATTTCCAACAATTTTTTACAATTATACAATTTGGCATTTGAATCACATTTTGATCTGCTTTCTCGTGTCAAGTTAATAGAAAACTTCAGGGAAACATGCATTTCCCAAAAAGTTGCGGTGGAATAAGTTTAACTTCTGTAATCACTAACAATTCTGACAGACCCTCAGAGGGAATCGAGTGCAAAGGGTTAAAATTGCAGGTCCTGGGTGAAATTAAGCAGTTAGTACTCGCAAGTACCGATTACAACAGAAAAAGAAAGAGCATTCAACTTGTATTTGATAGGAAATAATGCACCAAATTAATCATACCAGTCCGGACTAACCAAATGAAGTTACTGAATTCCTCCAATTAACCCTTTACACTCCGAGCCATTTTTATTATGAGCTATCAACTACTCCAGGACAATTTACAATTGTGCGAGTGCACATGTGTCGAAAATAAAATGCCTTGCTTTGTCATTAAAAAAGAAGCGTATAAAATTTAAAATTGTTTTACAATATAAAAAAATATAAAAATACACCGGATGTACCTGACAACGGTGTTATCAGCTTCTATTACAATGTCGCCACTGCGGCGACAACAGAGTGCAAAGGGTTAAACAAAGAAGATGCGCTCTCATCGATAATTCGCGGACAGATTTGAAACGATGAGAGATTGCAAAACTCCTTATTTCTAGTACATCGAGCATAAAATTCATCGGTGAACTTTCGTCGAATTGCTATAAACACTGAATGTGCCGATGTTTGGAGCATGAAACGATGAAATCGGAAGAACGGACAGGTCCATAATTCAAGAGGAGAGAATGCGGCATCACGTGTAAACGCGCGAAGGCTTTTACGAGCGTGATATCGGAGATTCAGGGCAGTCTCGTGACCCGTGCAAACGGGTTCCCTGGAGAATTTCGACGCAGGTACGGAGAACAACGAGCGAAAGACAGGTTGCGGCTTATTAAGGCTTTTCGATACCCCGATCGATCCTATCTCCACGATTATTCGCTTGTTCCTAACACCGGCGATTTGAACGGAAATGAGAAATTTTGGAGCTCGCATTATTTGAACGAGAATTCCATATCACTTTACAATAACATATTTATGAAGTGATATATTTATATTAAAATTCAATTCTACTTTGATACGAGATTCGTATTTAACACTAAACCGGCTTTATATCTGTTATATTGAAATATACGAAGTAAGTACTTTGGAAAAAGAGATTTGAAGAGATGGAAAAGATGATCAGTTAAATAATTATTGTTTTACACGATAGACCTAAAATATTTACTGAACGGCTGCCCAATCAATTTGGGGAATTTTTAGAGAAATCAGAAAGCGATCATTTGACGCCATGGTAGGTTTAGTGTTAAACGAGACCATTCAAAAATAATATCTCAAAATGCACAGTTATCAAAGAACTCAACATCCACACTGAAAGTAATTCAAAGTTACTCAAACTTTATTACTCTTAACCCTTTGCACTTCTATGCCGAGTTACACTCGATGCAGCTTTCTATGCCACTTAACGTTTCATCTCCTAATTATCGACTTTTCGAAATCAACAATAATTTTTCCTCTCAACATAAACATCCCGCGGTACCTACAATTGTTCCTATTATTAAGTAAAAATGAATAATCAACGGCAGACATTTTTCCGAGCCTATATTTGCTTACCTGACGAAAAGTCAGTAAAATAATTCGGAGCGCAAAGAGTTAAAATCATCATTCCATCTCATAATATTCGATAAAACGAAAAACCATCCCGCGCAACAGAAATAAATCCAACCCTAAAAACAATCAAACAAGTCTCTGTAATCCCCTCCGCCGAAACACCAATCATCGAACGCAGCAGAATTGCAAAGGCAGATGAAATTCCACGAAATACAGTATCAAATGACCCGACCACGGGTCGAATAGAGAGGTGCGTCTCTTTCGAAATTTCTTTCGCGTTGCAGCACAGTTTCGTTCCACCGCATTCGATGCAGGGGGTGGAGGATCCAACCACCATGATGCTCCGTATGCCGGCCGCATATTCGCGACTCGCGATAGACAATCAGTTTTCCCTGCTTGTAACCCAAAATCCCCCTTCCCGCGAGAGTGGCGAGCAATTACAAATTCCCACAGTAGACCGAGGGTTGCGCACCCCTCTTCGTTCCTCGCCTCGTCCTTTTTCGATCGTCGGGTTTTCTCAGTCCTTCCTCTGCATTCTGCGGCCGTCTCTCTCTCTCCCTTCAGCGGGTATATTTTTCTTTTTGCGTTACACACGGGGGAAAAAAGGGAGATAGTTGTATATCGACGCGTATCTGTAGGGGTCTACGTTTAACATAGAAACCGTAGGAAGGGATAGAATGCGCGGAATGTATTTTAATAGATCGTAGAAAGAGACTAGGAGAAGAATACAATGTATGAAAGCATTCTGATACTGTGCTAAAGTGGAAAGAAAGCTGCTCTCGTTATGTAGGATGAATCGTTGCGAGAGGAAGAAAGACGGCGTAAAAAGTTCCTGGATGTCTGACGTTATAATGGAGAAAGGGGAGAAGGAGGTCCTTTATGAAGCACACACCGGAAATCGAAGGTTGAGACGTGCCTGCTGCCGACAAGGGCTTTCTGTTAATGAAGCTCTTTTAATATGATACTTGGAGCCATTCGGCGGACATTGTTCGCTGATGATGGCTAGCGGTGGTATTTCGTTCTGTAGTTTCCGCTGCTTGAAGGAATGCAATTTTTTGGAACTTTTTATTATAGACTTATGGATTAGAAATTAGACCAACTTCTGAGGCAACTATTCTTTTACCTATTGTTATTTGGATTAGAACATGGAGAACTGTTCATAGCAGATTGTCACGTTTTTACAGTGAGAAGGGTTAATTACTTTGACTTTAATGAAGCTTGTCGTTCGTTCTAAAGCTACACGTACGACGTACGTGACGCATTTCTAATAGCAGATGATTAAGTTAGCGTATTTAAAACAAATTTTCTCTGAGTGAGCATTATTCGTGCCTAATGCGACGCGAACAATTCTTCGAAGCATTCAACGAACGAAATAAAACATAATGGCTTCTCAGTTTCTAATTATTAGCCATAACCGCAAGGTGCTCCGTGGAGTCCAACAGTTAATCGATCGCAGAACGTAAATCGCATCGATACCAGTATTTCACCTATCCAAGAAGAATCCTAGAGAAAATCCTAGCATCTCTTCCACGTTTCTCGAGCGGAGGGTCGTTCCAGAGAAAGCAGCCTCCCGATGTGCCTTATTAGAAAGCATTTTCTCGGCATTAACGAGCGCCATAAGAAAAGGAAAGCTGACGCTTACGTACGTGAGTTTTTCTTTCAGGGGCGATTAGACTCGATGCATTTTACTTAACGCTTAATCGTTACCTCGCAGTCGTAATCAGTCTCGTTTCCTAAGAGAAAACCGACGGCGGGGTGGGACATTTGAAAGAGTAGTGAAAACGGTGAAAGAAGAGAAGGACGATCATAATTGCAACGGGGGTGGGAAGGAGAAAAAGTGGTGGTGGCTCGTAGGAGAGTGAGAAAGGAGGGAAAGAGGAAAGGAGAGGACGAGAGAAATCACGGTCTCTCCCACTCGAACGCGCGATTCTTATGAATCGAGGGGAGGGCATAACCCAGATTACTGTTCACCGGACTATATTACGCGAACGGATCAGCCTAGATATCCAACGGGTGATCATTCCCGATTGTGTCATCTTTCCCTTCCGTTTAAAGCGATAACTTCCGCGTTTGACATTTGTGACTGATACTTTTGCATTCTCAGAAATCATGTTTATCATAGGACCTTATTGGTTATAATAATTATACATATTATATAAATATATATAAATTATTATAATATATAATATTATTGGTTATAGAAACCTGATTGGTTATAAAGATATGAAGAATGTTTTGCGGGTGAAAATTGATCTTGTTATTGTATTTAAGATTAGAATTGCATACAATGGAGGAATGCAATTTGAAGGTACTTGTTAACACTAGAACTACCGGCGTTAAATCTGTTATATTTAAATATATTAAAAAAGTACTTTGAAAAAAGGGGAATTCAGAGGTGGAAAAGATGATCGATTCGGTAATTTATGTTTTATAAGATGCACGTAGAATATCTATTCTATGACTCTATTAAAATCTTGGAGAATTTTTGGAAAAAATTGTGTACCAGTCACTTTGACTGGTTTGGTAGTTCTAGTGTTAAATTGATTCCAAATTTTGGGAATTTTTAACGAGCTTGGATGTCAACGTGTACGGTACTTTTGAAGATTAACACGAAGAGATTTTTGTATGGGTGGAGAAATTTGGAGGGAATGGGTATTGTCCTGTGATTTCGTGATTTATTCGATGGCAGACAGACTTTTGTTGAAGTACTTTGCAGATCTTTTTTTAATATATTCCTGACAGACTGTAGAAAGTCCGCTGCATCCTCCTGGAACGTTCGGCCGAATGGAACTATTGTTGCGAGTGAAACAGTCGGAAGAAAACAGTCGTTTCCAACGAGTATTGATTTCTTCTCTGTTGTAAAAATGTGCGAACTAAAAATCTGTTATTCCTCTAAGACTGACGTTTCTCCAATATCAAACAATCATCCCCCTTTTCATTACCAGACACCGTACCCTCCGATTCTTGCAGTATTCCAAAATATTAATTCCTCCCCAAACAAAGTCCCTCTCCACCCAACGGAACGATCTCTTCGCAAACATTCCACTTTAACAAATCCTTTAACGCAAATACTCGCGAAAATTCCACCCCGATACTCTCAAAACTCTTTCTACACGAGGTAAAACTGCATGACACAATTCCAAAGAGCCGATTTCTTTCACGATCACCCGGTACGTATTCCCGAAGGATACCTCGGAATGGGACGAGACAGAGTGCCCCTCTCTCCCTGTCCATCTCTCTCATCCTCTCTCACCCTCTATCTCCCTCTCGTTCTCTCGTTCTCCCTCCCACTCTCTCGCTTCCACCAATTCTCCCTCCCTCGGTGTTCAGGTAGTGTCAGAATTCTGGTGCAATACGAAGGGGTGGGAACCCTTGGCAGTCCGAATTCCCAACCCCGGGACGACCTTGCGCTTGCACATGCCTGCACAGTCCACCGATCCTACTTCTGTCTCTGTCCCTGTGTCTCTGCCTATTTCTCCGTGGCTATACGTGCGTGCAAAGGATGTGCCCCGATGCGCGTGCGCCCCTATCTCTGTGTGCAACGCGCGTATGCACCGCGTATGCACCGCTAACTATGCACCGTCACTACACCGAGCATTCCACCGCACTTATGCGCACGTCGTGCCGGATACCGGCCTCTCTGTATTCGTTGCTTGTAATTCGTGTCTGTCCGTATATATACGTACGTATGTACCGGTATATGTACACTACCGTGCATAAGTATTTGGACACTCAGTACGATCTTATTAAACTGTTTATATGTTTATTATATTTCGAGATTTTTAGATATAATTAATAGCAATAAATGTTACTACAGTATGGAAGATCCAGGATATTGTAATAATACTTGCATTAAATGATTAAAAATTATTAAACATTGCGTTCATCTATATGACCGCCTCTTTGGGCGATAACAGCAGCCACTACTCGCGGCTGTCTGGCAATAAGTTTTTCCATTGTTTCTTCCTGAATTTCATACCAGAATTTCATTCCTCAGTTTATAAGCACTAAAAGGCAATGACTTCAGGTGTCTCCATAAGATCAATTTTTGACCGATTTCAGTTGTTGTTTTTTCATTTATAATAAATGATGTCAAATATTAAGTTCATCGATATTTTTAAACCCTATATGGTTATCTGAGACAAGATCGGAAGCCAAAACTATGTTAGCGCATTTTACTTAAAGAATATTTCACGCATTTCTAACAATGAGGAAGTGTCCAAATACTTATGCACGGTAGTGTACGTGCGTGTAAGGTGCACGTCTACGTTTGCAGTAGAAGGCGCGGTGTGGGTTTCACGTTGAGGTGTGTTAGCATAGATCTACTTTCCTCGATGGTGTTGGCGAGGTGCATGCATGCACATGGCGTTAGGTCGGTGTATGTGCGTATGTGTGCGTTAAAACGTGTCGGTTTGATGTATGTTTATCCGATTACCTGTCGCCGCGATAGCTGAAACGGAGTGCATACGATGGAATCTTTCGCGAGGATTTGAACGATCGCGCTTTCCTCGGGATTGAATACGTGAAGCGCGCGAAACGGTGCGTTAAATAAACGCTGCGGCTGGAATCAGGAGCCGCGGTAATCTCAGGAATGTTCCTCGAGTAATTTCTACCGCATTGCGCGCGGATCTCGAACGATCTGCTCGGTGGTAGGTGTAGATGTCGATTATATTTTAGAATTCGTTCCGCCGTTCGTACGGGAGGGTTGTTCATCGGAACGAGAAATAACGAAGTAGTAAATAATATAGGAAGAAAAGATCAAACAAACAACGGACAATCGAATAACGGAGGAAGCAATTAACCCGACCGGTCGCCTAATGTCGGATAATTTAATTCGCCGAGTAGGATGAAATTTCACTTCGACGATCATTGAAGGACAAGTAAAAGAACCGAGTAAGAATTATATTTTATCAAATCTAGAGTGCAAAATTGATCCAATTATTCTCGTTACACTGCCCTTACCTCGTCCACCGGAGGGACAATAATTAAATCTTCAACGATACGATACATCGATACTTTATTTCCAATGAAAATGTTACAATATATCAACATACTTCAATTATCGATCCTCCACCTTCAATCCTAACGATTTTTCTTTTTCCCCTCATCCTTTTCATTCTTCTGCAAATCAGCCCTCTCGCAGAAAACGCCACAAAGCCATACATAACCCCGCAGTAACATTATGAAAAAGGATAAAGCATACGCGAATCCTGGAACACCAATAAACAGTTCAGTTGCACGCGCGCGAACACGGTCGGTCCTCCTTGCGCATGAATTTATAGCACCTGCCTACGTGCGGTATTACCGGCAACTAGACGGTCTATACGGTGCTCGATGCACCCACAAATCTACGTACACGCGCTTCGTCGCGCCTGTATTGAACCGCATCCATGTGGGTGGCATAATCCATAGGAGAATCCACGCGCGACGTATGTTCCTCGGCGAGCCGCACGCCACGTGCATAGATATATACTTGCCCGTGCACACCAATTTACACCTGTCGCGAATGCATTTGCACACCGGTAGCGATGCCCTTTCGAAAGGATCTCTTGTAGACTTTGAAGCTATTTATTCCTTGTATCGAGACTACTCGTGAACGGATGTAAACAGTGGAACTGTGCTTGACCTGTCGTCGTGTTAGAAAATATCGTGTCGGTCCATAAGATCGTGCGTATTTATAATTGTAATGCATGCCCTCGATTTTCGCGCTCATTGGTTCCTGAAAATGTGTTCGAATGTTCGGAAGTAGAAGGGTGTAGAAAAAGTATTAAAAATTGTATTTTAATATGTTTATTTATCAGTATACATAAATAAGATCATGGGAAGTGTTTAATCGCTTTCATGTGGAATATTTTTAAACTTGAGATTCTTTAACCTCGAGTAGGCAATATTAGAGAACCTGTAATAGGCAATGTGTGGGTGTGAGAGAGCTACAGCGCTCCTTGGGAGCGACTGCATGGGACTGAACAATTTTTGCAATATCGACAAGAATCTTTAAAAAATTGAATTTTTAAAAATGTGCGAAAAAGCGAATTGTGCGAAAGTAGAATGTGAGAAAGTCGAGGGCCGCCTGTATTTCGATAGTATAAAATAGGCACGAGCTTGTGGGCTGATCTGATATTTTCTGGAGGTTGATCCCTCTATTTCTAACGTCCTTATTTAATATGTTGCAATGTAATATATTTCACGCCCGTAAATCTAGCGTTAAAGGTAGGTTGCCCAATTCATACCTATGCCGTTTTTCAGTTGTTTTTGTAAACACAACGCTGCAGACGGCAGTGTGATGTACACCAGCACCAACAACATTGATTTCTAAATATTTTTGCTTAGCATCAACACCTTGCAATCAATCCTCGAAAGGAAGTAAGCTTACAATTGTAATCTTACAGTTCATTGTGCACACCTGTCAAGATGCGCAGCAATATATTTTTATAAATTGTTGCACTCTCTTAGGTGATCAGTCTGTACCGTTTCAACAGTTGCTTCTATGCAACAATGACGCGCTAGGTCACTTCATTATTTTGATTATTTAAACTGTTACGCGTTAAAGTTCAGTCTTCCTATACAAATATCCTGCAAATCCCGAAGCCTTTGTCACTCTGCAAATCTTCAACTATCGCAAACCCATCGTTTCACGCCAGTCTCGCGGGTATCCCCTTAGACTAGCTAGTCAAATATACATGTTCATGCGCGAGCCTTTCTGTGTCGCGTTTTTACCTGCATCGGTGTAGGTGCACGTAAACCCCGTACATACGCGGAGACGTAAATGCAGGCAGACACGTAAGACACACGTACACGGGTGCAAGTTAGGTCGCACGGTTGACCCAGATAGCAACGTCGTCGTACGAAGCGAAACGCGATTGAAAAGAGTCGCTCTAGATTTCGCTGCGTTTATCATTCCCCCGTGTCATCGGCGAACTTGCCACGTACCACGCGAAAAATCATCACGCGAGGCCTCGATCGCGCCGTACCAACGTGCTCGTACCGCTATCGATCGTTCGATCGACTTTCCTCGGGTATAGCGATTCCTCGTGTTTATGGCTGCTGCTTGGTTGTTGGATTTTTTGGGGAAAGTTCTGAGCGATTTTTAGAAATTTTGAGGTCGGATATTTTCATGGAATAGATTGGTCGTTTGGTGGGCTTTTTTGTGGAAAGTTTCCTGTATTAATTTGGCAGACGCCTGCATTTGTTTCAGAAAGGTATTATCGTTACTTCATAACGAGTCGAAGATCTGCATTGGTAAGAATAAGTATCGATAAACTGTCGGTATGGTTGGTGTTAAATTATTCAGCTGTTGGGTGAAAAGAATATTGATGCACAATATTCCCAAATTCAATTGAAACATAAGTACTGAACCACCGATCAGATGTACAAAAGGTTCAATTGGGAAGGGCTCTGTTGGGGGCGGATGGAAAAGAGGATGGATGCGTGAGCGGAAGGTGGGGAGGGAAAGTTAAAAGCATTGTGCGATGTCTGTATCGAGTCAATATTGAGATGTTGGTTCAACAAGAAATTTGTTTATCGAGGGTGATTTATGGAATTTGTGAACTCCTTTATCGTTTAAGACTACGGTTATCGTTGGAGGAATTTCGCGGGCTTGCGTTGCCAATATGATTGAGCTTTGTATTTTATCTTTTTAGACAATAGGGATTGATGGTTAAGGTTGGAAAAACACTTTTCTTTGCAGACTGAGGTAGAATTTATCATGGAGTTTGCACTCTTGGCAACTCTGTTTTGTAGACTTTGAACCCAATAAGTTGTCTAGCTTACCTTACACTCTGCTGTCGGTGAACTTTGGAGAATTGTAGAACTTCTAACAAACAATATCAATATTCTTATATTTTCCTAGGTAAACTTGTAAATATTTATCATAAATACTTCCATGTAACGTACGATGCATCATTCTATACAAAGTTTTGAATAATACCATTAATTACGTTGAGTATTGTACTGAAAAAGGACTGTTTCAATGATCTAGGAAGCTACCTTCAATTATATTCGGATTATATGGATACTTATAAACAAAACAAAGTACTCAGAGTCTTCATCTGCCCCCTCAGAGCCAAAAATTTTACTAATTTCCATTTGCAATTGTTCCTGCTAACTTTGTTATCCTCCTTCAACTATTAACTATCGGTAAACTTGACCTCGGACACTTCTATCGAAAACTTCCTATCTGAAGCTTCCGGCTACAAGTTTCTTTTGCCATTTTCACCCAGAATATGTAAATTGAAACGGCTTAATCAATATCTATATAATAAACAGCATGGAATACTATGGACATTAATTAAAAACTTATATCTCATCGACATCATACGGACGGGGAACAATAATTCGTTTCCGACTCTAATTATTCAGCATTTCAAAATCTCCACCAAATAGAATTAAATATTTGAAACTATCCAATTCAACCACTCACATTTGCACAATACGGACTTTATCTAATTAATCTAAAATGTATCGTACAGTTTGACAAAAGTCTGCAGGATGAAATCTACCCAAAAGTTAATTGGTAACTCGATACTCGTTACCCCGAATCTTTCCTTCTTAACAACGAAAATCTAAGAGGCGAACTTCCCGTTACATCATCGTCGGATATTAATTCACTCTAATATCATGTTTTATTCGCCCACAAAAATGTACCCATTCGCCAATATCGTCTTCGAGTAAATCATAAGACCAAAAACTCAAGTAGTCTCAACTTAAATTAGAGCATTTTACTTTCCCTTCTCCTTTTATATTTGAATTTAACCCTTTCCAGACGGATTTTTATATTTAATTTGAAACAAAGTGTAACATGTTTTTATTAATATTTTGTTTTGAAATAAACTTTCTCGCAGTGTAAAATAAAATCAAACATTCCGTTTCACTTTACCAATATATTATACTCTTCTACTTTTTTCAAATCAAACAGAACGACGAATAACCCTATAAATTACATGTCGTCAATCCAACATGCTTCGATAATACCGTCCTATTAAGAAAATCAATATTGCAATAAGGAACAGCTAATACAATTCGAGTTCCAACGCAAATAGGTCAACTCCCACAATAATGTCCTCCAAGTTCTCCGTGAATTCGAAAACCACCGAGGACTTTCATCCATCGTACCGTTGTCGAGGAATAAAAATTTACCTATCGCTCGATTCACGCTCGACAGGAGGTTTT
Source organism: Cerceris ruficornis (assembly GCA_963989415.1). Taxonomy (NCBI): domain Eukaryota; kingdom Metazoa; phylum Arthropoda; class Insecta; order Hymenoptera; family Crabronidae; genus Cerceris; species Cerceris ruficornis. Next base: position 11,490,092 of record OZ022523.1, read on the forward strand.
TGTTCGTAGAACGAGTGTCGGACAAGCGGCAGTCAATTAAAAAGCGGCGAGATATATAGAGGAACGACGGAACAGTCGAAGTCGAATGGAAGACAAGATTGATTACCAGGAGCATAGAGGGTACGGGATGCAGAGACAAAACAGATCGAAACACCATCCTGCCCCAGGGTGGGTTTCTATTTGAGCACCCTCTGCCACGCTTGAGTGCCTTACTAATTCCATTAAACGTCCACACCGGCCTCCCGTACCTCCGACACGTGACAGTCTAATTAGCGTGCAATTATTTCTGTAATATAGATCGCAAGCCGCGCCGGCTCGATGGATACCCTTTAAAATAATATCCTCTTGCTGCATTACGTGAAATCGATACTCCTATATGCGCCAATTTCCGGATACTACTTGGACCGATTTGTTATTTCATTCAAGGATAATGGCTATTTCATTAAGTTTTCACGTACGTTCCAACGAGTATTTTCAAATCGTAGGTTCGTTTTGAGTTGCGATTTGTAGGAATGACTGGGAATGTGGGTTTCCGGAAGATGGTGAATTTTGTACAGTAGCTGTAACGCTTGCGAATGATCGGAGGTAGGATGTTAATTGACTATTCATTGCCGAGGCTGCATTTTGATATTAAATTACATTTTATGAAATATGCTGGATTTTGTATAACCAACATTAATGTAATTTAACACTAGAATAACCAAGGCAGTCAAAATGACTGGTTTCTCATTTTTCACAAAAATTCTCCAAGTTCACAGTAGAGTCATAGAGCAGATATTCTACGTCTATTTTATAAAACAAAGAATACTGAAGTAACCGTCTTTTCCACCTTTTGAGTCCTCGTTTTTTACAGGAATTATTTAATATATTTAAATATCATCGATTTAACGCCGGTAGTTCTAGTGTTAAACATTTCCCGGGCACTGGTAACTTTCCGCCAGTTCTATTTTGAAATTTTACTTTTTCTGAGATATATCTGACGATGAAACTCGATAGAATGTCCTTAACAATTATCGCGTTAAAATGTATATCATTTTGAAAAGTATTTGTAGAAAGAAAGTTTCATCTTGTTATTTTTCCTTTTGTCTCTTTACAAATTTTGGCGGCGCTTTTTCTCGCTCAAAAAATTACCGAATGATTATATTTCTAAAAATTCTTTTGCACTACAAGGATAAATTAAAACCCCGAGGATGAAATATCTCACGACAAGAAGCAGTTCTCATTTTCATTTCTATTTTTCTCTCAAATCGATGGCTGTATTGTTCCACATTTTATCTTCTAATATTACAGGTCATTCTTTTCACCGATTGCACTTTAACGTCACCTAAGATCCATTGTCCAAGTCGAATTTCGAAATACCGAGAGGACGATAAAAATATCGGTCGGAAAGTATTCCAGCATCGGAGCGTCCTTCGCCGAGTAAAATGCAAATACGTTCTGTAATCTCGTCGTCCGGTATCGAAGTGTTAAAATTAAACTTCGGTGCTCTATTTGCGAGGGGAAAAAACCGGGCTGATAATTTAACGTCGTTACGGTTATTGCAATCGAGGACTGACAATAAGCGAAAACGCCGTTGCTCGCTCGTGTAATGAATTTCAGTGACACGCATACATCCAACGATGCACTCGAAACGATTGCAAGCTCTCGTTAAAGCTCGCGGAACCTGCGTACACGCGATTACTGGTTCCATCGTCGTTACAACGAACGCTGAGGGACGAAAGAGAAAGATATACAGGGTGTGCCGTAATATGCGAACGTAATTCCAGAAGTGGATCGAATACGTCGAAGTAATAGGAAAAATTCAGGTAGTTTTGCTACGGCTGGTATTATCTTACGCCTTTACGACTGCAGAGTATAGGGAAAGAAGTCTTGAGACATTTTAACCCTTTGAACGACAAAGGGGAATTTTCTGCGGAAGATGTGAACTCTGTATAATTCGTGCGAAATAGAAATACTTGTATTAAAAATTTTGTATTTATTGATACACATTAGAGTTTTGTACATTAATATAAATAGTTAGGATTGATGAAGAATTGTAAATATTCTAATCAAAGGAAATTATGAATGGGTTTATAGCTTATATCTAATCAGTGGTGTGTGTATCGATGATGGGGTCCCATAGTGAGGGTTGCTATTGTTACAAGGGGCATGTAATACAATTAACTGTGATACAAGTAGGTAAGAGAAATACCATGGAACCTATAATGGCGGAAAATAAAGGATCGCCTGTCCACCTATCGGTGTGAATCCTCTTGTTAACGCTTCTAAGAAGGTCCTAAAGCATAGTACGCCATTTCAGAGATAACGCGATACATATGTCTGTTATTCTGTGATAGCTAATTCCATAGAAATACAATAAATATTCTTACTTCTTACTTGCCATTTTAAAGCAGTCCTTCAAGCCTTACTGTCTCATTACTCCTCCCTCAAACCGCGCACTCTTTTTAAGTAACACAGAAGAGATCTATGATGTCCTCCGATAATTCTTCAAAAATCCATGATCTTTCAGCTTGCACGAATCTTCTCAATACTTCGAAACCTACGGCTCTACAAATTTTCCCTTATATTCAACAAATTTCATTATATCCATTAAAGAATATTTTACAAGACGACAATAAACTGTGAAACAAATATTCAACGGAAAACCGATGAAAAACCTATGTCTAGCTGATGCTAGAACAAGGCTGGCTATTATTAGACGATAAAACTCTAATTTGTTTAATAGAATGAGCTGGAATAGAATTTTCAGCGAATGCGTCCTAGTTTAAATACCATAATGAACGTATAGTTAGAAAAAAAAGACGGTGTTACAGAATGTCTTTTAGGTCTTCAAAAAAAATGTTCAAAAAACCACGATCTTTCGTCTGCACGAATCTTCTCAATACTTCGAAACCTACGGCTCTACAAATTTTCCCTTAATATTCTGCAAATTTCATTTTATCCATTAAAGAATATTTTGCAAGACTTCAAAGACGACAATACACCGTGAAACACATATTCAACGGAGAACCGATGAAAAACCTATATCTAGCTGATGCTAGAACAAGGCTGGCTATTATTAGACGATAAAACTCTAATTTGTTTAATAGAATGAGCGATCCTTCTAAACGACACTCCGTAGCTTATCCCACGGAACGATAAATCACGGTGGCAGTGTTACGTCACGGTCGATCGCGCGAACAACCGAGAGATATCTCAATAATGACAATTCGCGGCTGATAACTCGCACGATCGAAAGCAGATATCTCGTGCAATTACGGGGCGGCCGCGTGTGTAAATACCGCATGCAAATAAGGATATTACGGGCAGTTATCGAGGAGTACTTCTAAACGACACGTTGTTAGCTGAAACGTGCGTAAATGTTCTTGCATAATACGGCGATTATGTGTAGTACTACAAATACGCATTACAGATACAAGCTTTTTCACGGTATGCAAATAAATAACATGCCGTTTCTGTTGTTATAGGGCATCGACGGATACATATCTCGCGGAAAACGCAGCGGAGAGCTGAGAATTCAAGGAGGGAACAGAGCATGACTTGGTTGCTTCGAGAACGTAAGTTAATGGCAAGTTATGTTAATGAATCTGAATGTCACGCCTTGGCAGCCGGATTTGATTGGCATTTTTTTATTTCGTTTTTGTAACGCGTTTCTTTTCGAAACTCGGTGCGTACATGTGTTCTTTCGTTATTTTTATAATGATTAAATCGGTTGATACTTGGTGGTGAAGTTAGAGACGGCTGAGAATAAAGTGTTAAATGATTTTTAATATTTGACGAAGATGGAGAACTATGTTGCAGGATTGCAGGAAGATAGTATTGTTTCTGTGTATTGAAACGGTAAAAGCTAGGAGTATTAGGGCATGGACTATGCCGTCATTTTTCAAAGTTAATTAATAATAGTGGAAAAAGCTATGCTGTTAATTTTTCTTTCTCGAAGACTTAGCGGTATCCACTATACTATTGGCAATTAGAAGTGTTGAAATATACACTATGCGTTAATTTTGAAAATTTAAGCACGGTTGAAGACTGCGACAAGGATTCGCAAAAAACTACCATCGGTTCTGTTTCTCTTGTGATACAGTAAATAGAATAGGAAATTTCAAAGTTTACCAAAAACTATTCATTTGAAAATATAGATGGGTTGTGAGACAGTCGAATTATTTCTATACTATTAAAATTGCGTTAAATTGTACGGTGTATCAGAAATCAGTGAAATATTTTTATTTCGGGAAATATTTCTGAGGTATTGCGTATACAATCACAAAAGATCTCGTAGGGCAAGGATCTAACAGCAATCACTTGATATCGGCAATCTTTATTAAAAGTAATACGATGTGAAAAGTCAGCGTAAAAAGCGATTTCGTCGGTGAACGCGCTAATAAATTCCAACGAATACGTCCACCGCAGAGAAATTGAACGGTTGTTTGCACACGTCAAAAAAGATGCATTCGTTGACGCACGTTCCATCAACAAGCTTCGTTACTGACAGTGTTCGACGGAGTTGCTTGACGTTACAAAGCGGTCGGCCAGCGTTTGCGTCAGAACACGCCATAATTGGTAGCAAATGGGCTCAGCAAATGGGCTTTAATTCCATTTGCGCAATCAACGGGCCGGTAAACGTAACTGGTAAACGCCGATCATCGATGCTCGATGTTCGTCAAAAGTGCCGCTCGTTTCGCGTAATGAAATCATTTTTCATTTTTTACAACTGCACTCGCAGAACGGAAAAAATTGCTGCTCGAAGGACTCGTGCGAATTTCGCGAACGAGCATATTGTAACCCTGGGAATTCGAGACTCAGTTGAAACCGTAGATTGTGAAGGGAAATAATTGTAGCGTTTAACATCGCAAAATTATGGAAATTAATTTACAGTCGTTATAATTTGATATTTGCAAATTGTAAAAGTAATTTTTATTTAAGGTAATTGAACTTTGGTACAACGTAGAATGAGATGACAGGATTTTTGTACGGTTATCGGCGGAAAGGTTTTTTCAATTCTTTTGGTTTAAGTATCGTGTTGTTCGGAATATTTTTTGTGTGATAATCTGATGCAGACATTGCACAAAACAAATTCCAAAGGCGATGGAATTCGAATGTGTATTGTCCGTGGAGAAATTCAAGTCGATAGGCTTCTTCGGTATGAAGCACTATATAAATGATTGTTTCAATTGATGTGAGAATGCAGAAATTCAATGAGTCTGTATATTCTGAATATTCAAAAAAAATTGAAAAATGTTGCAAAGTGTCAAATCAACCAATTGATCTGCAGATTTGTCATTCAGCCAGCGAATAAAATTGCAAAAATATCGTGATCAATTGGTCAATAGCTCGTGAAAAAGCTTTTTTTCACGTCCATCTATTAGTCTCTTGCATTCGCGTGTCGAGTGAGGAAATAAACGGATTAATTAATATGTAAAATCAATTGCACGAAAAGATCACTACAACTAACATTCCACAGTTTAGTTTTACGGCCCATGTTATTTTACATCGGCACGGAAAACCTCCTTTTTAAATTTCCAGCATTTTTTACCGAGTTCAAAAGGTTAATCTTCGCTCGTTGAAACTTTAATTACATTTGTCAAGTAATCAAGACATGAATGCATTCGGGCAAAACTAGTCGATGGCAGGCTTCGGTACGTTCGAATCAACGAAAAGCGAATTGGAACGGATAGGAGAGGAAATTGGAAGATTTAACGTCGTGCTCCAACAATTTCTTTTGTCATGTCGTACGTAAAGGTTACGAGTCAGTAAGCTCTATTGCTTCCTCTTGCATGCTGCAAGAATTGCTGGCGCGCAGGTTGATTATGCTTCGCTGCCGATTTATGGAGACCTAGCTTCCCCTAAATACGGCCTTCCCCGGGGCAACGACTCTATTAAAAGAGAGAAATGGCGCATAGATGCAGAATATATTTCTCTGAGATCGCGACTGCAATTACTTCTTGTTAGATAGATACGAGGAATTAATGGGGACCGAGGTACAGTCTTTTGATGTTGACCACTTTAACTGATAGTTTTTGACAAAAGAATTGCCGTCGAGCGAATAGAACACGAGGATGTAATTCATGGAAATTTGAGAAAGTTAAATCATTGGAAATATCGTAGAGAATTAAAGTTTGTATAAAATTAAAAGATTGGCAGTCAGGAGGTTTTCATTTTTATTCTCCATAACACTTCTTCCGGCTAGTAATGGTCGCTTTTATCGCTTTAACCCTTTGAGGACGACGGACGCATATATGCGCACGGAAAAAAAATTGATTATAGTTTATCGGTGCATGTATACACTGTTAGAGTTGAAAAATTAAAATATAATCGTTGAAATATGATTACGCTAATGGCAGTTTATAACTTCTATACATTAACACTCTGACTTTTTGATCGCCAAATAAATGATTATTTCTCAATATTCAGAAAGGTCTCCGTCCCCAGAGGGTTAATTAGCAATAATATTTATTTGTAGAAACTCCTATCTGTTTTTCCACCTACATCTGCTGGCGATTGTGATAGTGATGTAAATCGTATGTTCTTTGTTTCGAGATAATTAAACTTTTGTTTCGGGCCAGTGATCTATTCAATTTCTTATCATTTCTCCGTATTGTAATGCAGACTAGTGCAACACAACATAAATGATAACTTCAATTTTTCCAAAGACCGCCCAAACCATTGGGACGTCAATTACCATTAGAAGTACCAGTGTTAAATCCATTATATTTAAATATATTAAATAACTACTGCAGAAAAAGAGGAATCAACAGGTGGAAAAGATGATTAATTCACTAATTTATGTTTTAAAAGATACGCGTAGAATATCGACTTTACGGCTCTCCTATAAACTTGTAAAATTTTTACAAAAAATCAGAAATTCCATTTAAAAAAATGCAGAATAATCGTCTGGAGAGGCAATTTGCGAGTAATGAAGGCACAAGAAGAACAGAGTTTCATTCACCTCCGTCCAGGACGATTGAAGACACTGGTAAAAGTCGATTTCCCGTTACCATCCACAATTGTCGCGTCTCGCCATAATTGGCCATCGGTATAATGACATCGTTCGAGAATCGATTGTACGCGTGCGAAAGCCGAGGAGCGTTTTTCCGCGCAATCCGTCCCCACGCTCCACCTATAAATCAATAGGCGCGTCCGTTTCTTGCGAAATAAACGATAAGAAAAGGGCTCGCAAAAAACGATGCGACGGCCCGATTAATTACGTGCCTCTTCGTGGATATAAAGTCAATTAACGTCGGTCCGACCGGCACTACGGGCTATCGATAGACGGAGGCATATCGTCGAGGTTGATCGCAGCACACTTTTACTGGCTATTTTTACGCGGGCAAAAAGCTCCAACATTCGGTGTATTGCTTTTTAATGAGAGAGCGGTCTTGCTCGTTAAACGTGCGCGATAATGAAAAGTCTTTTATCGGTACTGAAATAGCATTCGCGCCGCCTCAACGGAATGGGCTTGGAAGGAATCGAGATGGGAGTTTTTAAAATTACAATTCCACCGGGATGAATTTTTTAGCTCGGTGGAAAGAACGAAATTTTTAGCTTACACCGATTCCCGGTGACGGATCTGCGCGGAGAGATAATACGTTATTTCTGGCGGTGGAAATTTTTCAGTTGAATTTAATATCGCGGAGTTATTCGGAAGTTTGTGAAATTTTTAAAGTCCCATTGGAGAGTGTAGCAAGTTTTTGTCTACTGTTCCGCGGAGCCTGAGGGACATTTTTAATTCTTGCAAAAATCGCGAAATTTGCATTGTTCCGCTCTCGTGTTCCGTATTGCGATTCCTGTCGCATAACGCTGATACTATGCGACTCGAAACGCATCCAGGAATATTTCTGCGTCTTTGATAACAAGGCGATTCTGCTCGCTGAAAATATACGGGATAATTCTCCAATTATAGATCACCCAAGCAAGAACTTTTTGAAAATTCATAGACGTCGTGTAATACGGAGAATATTTCACAAATTTTCAAATCTAAGAGCCTCAACAAATACGTTAATTTAGGAGCAAAAATGCAAAAATCACCTCGCCTCCCTCTCTCTCGTTCATATTGCGATTCCTATCGCATATCGTCAACTGCACACGACGCGAAATGCATGCATAAAATATCCATACGTCTCTAACAACAATATATAATTCACTCCTCGACATATTTACAATAACTTTCAAACTACAAATCAGCAAACGAGAAATTTCCTCGACGATTTCCATGATTCCGATAATCCCACAAAAACGTTTAATTCCAGGAAGAATTGCAAAATTCGTAGTATCTCTCGTTTATTCTTTTTCTCTCGTTCCATATTGCGATTCTTATCGCGTATTGCTGACTCCGAGCAAAGCGAAAATGTGCTGGCAAATCTTCGAAGGTGTAGCTGTCGGGCATAGTTCCAACACAAAGGTTTCCTCTTTGTGCGCCCGGCAAGAAAACCTGTTGTGCCAAAAAGGTTACGACGGCGGGGCTCGATTTTCTGCGTGATTCCACCTCGTACCCTAAACATTCAATTAGGAGAACGGGTTCGCAAAGAGCGACTTGATAGCCGATAATTTCGGGCCCGCGATCAGGGCCCACTGTGCGCCGGAGTAACTTGCTGCGTGTCGATTTCCACGAGATATTTACCCCGACGATTTCATGATCTGCCTCTACTTAGCGATTTTCCTTTTTGCATTTTATTAACCGACTCCCTCTTTATCGTGCTGCGAGACTACGGAGGATTCTTGGACGGTGGTTATGCTGCGATTTCTTTCGCGGTGTAAACAAATTCGGATGATCGTTTGGCTTAACCCTTTCGAGGGTGCTGGGACACACATATCCCAGTCAAGTTTAATCGTAGATGCTATCCATCTACTAAAATTTCCTGCACATTGCTTCATTGTGAATGGGTCTCTATTGTTACATTCCTTAAAATCTAGTACACTCAAACCTGAAATATGAAATTTTCATATATCGCACAAAACAAATCGCACAAATGAAAAATCGCACAAAAAAAGACCGCACAAAAACGGTTTGAGTGTACCACAATTTCGGTAAATGTTGACATAATGAATAAATTCATGGCATGAAGTATTAGAAATGTAACCTGCCTCTTTTATTTTCTTTAAAAAAAATCCGTCTCGAAAGGGTTAAGTGATGCTCAGTGTTATCTTTTGAGGAAGAAAGTGCACTTTAGAGATATGTTAAGCAAATTTGGAGAACATAAGCTCCGCAGAAGTGATATTTTAATATCGTGTAACTATGAAATTGATAATCCATTTTTGCCACGCGCTGCGTGATCGCAAACTCTCTTGTGCGGAAGATAAGATTACGTTAAGCGAACCAGAAACTAATATCGACTTTCGAGATATTTTGCTCAAAAACCAATTGATTTTTATTGATCGGGCATTGACGATTTGCACACTAGATGACAAAAGGTTGTTGATAACGAAGGTGATTACATCATTCGTTAAAAATAAAAACTTTATACAAATTTATTTGTTTGAATTTAATGTCAAAAACGACATTACTTTCCGGCCCCCTGATATTTAACAGAAAATAGATAAATTAACCGTCGGACTTGCAATTTTGAAACATAGTCTACATAATTCAGCAATTAAGTGCAAAACTTAAAAATTACCAATTGATACCTATATTCTAGATTGCACATTGAATAAAAAGTCCAGTATCTAGAACTCCAAATTCATTCATTCAATTTTCTGCTACGATTATAATTTAACCCTTTCCGTACTACCGGTGACTATAGTCACCCGCCGCCTGACACTGACCGAGTACTATCGGTGACTATAGTCACCCGTCAATATTTCACACGAAGAATTAATTATTAGATCATATTTTGTAATTGGATATTTTTTAAATTCCATAAGCTTTTATTTTTCATGCATTATACGCATTGCACCTTCAACAAAGACCTTATTACTTATATTACGCCACTATTAAAAGATATTCGCCCGCGCCGGGATTGCTCTCTGCGGTGTTAGCATACTCGCAGAAAAGTACTCCGTAGCGAAAGGGTTAATATCATAAAGCAAAAGGTTTAATCAGATCGCGATGATATCTTCAAACGAACGGCGTCGAAGCGACACTCGAATCAGCAAATCCGCGAGACAAAAAACACTTGCAGGCCACTCTCGATCGCTGATCGGTTCCCGTCTGGAGCTTTAAAAGCCCGACCGTAGTAACAAAGAGGAATAAATACGACTGACAGGCAACGAAGTTTGGGGGAAGAGGATTTCGGGCCCACGAATGTCGGCATCGAAGGGTTGAGAGAGAGAGAGAGAGAGAGAAAGGTTGCTCGGAGGTCGAGGTGGACGTTGTCGAAGGAAAGAGGGGAAGTGGAAGAGCGGAAGGAAAAAAAGAGAGGGCCTATTCAGGAGCGTGGTGGTAAATAGGTTAAACGGCGGGTCGAGAGGGCAGCCAATTTAAATCACCGCCAATTCGGTGCAGTCCAATTCGATTCACCGGGATCGCTTTGAATCTTTCTGTCTTCTTCCTCCGCTTCTTCTTCGGCCGCTGGCTTTTACTCCTCTTCCTTTCCCTCGCATTTGCGTCCGGCAGCTCCCTGTGCATACCCGGCTATTTACTTTGCCGGAGTTTCGCAATTACGATATTTTATTTGCGATAAATACTGCAACTGTCGGGTAGTGCGCGAGAAAATTTACTCTCTGCTGCGGGAACTCGAGATATTACGTTTTAGGGGAGTGTTTCTTTGTTTGTATTCTCTTTTGGTTTTTCAACTTGGGAAATAGCGTGCAATTTCATCCGCGGAAGCATCGGGAATAGAATTTTCAGCGAATTCGTACCGAGTTTAAATACCATGATGAACGTATAGTTAGAAAATAATGACGGTGTTACAAAATGTCTTCTAGGTCGATGTAGAGTTTCCAATTGTTCATATTACAGCTCTGTAAATACAATCGTGATATGGGGTCTTTCAAATTGCGCGGTTTTTTTAAATCTTCGATAAAACACAATTTGTTTTGATTTCAAAATACGTTTTATTGATAATTAAGTAAAGTATCTGTTTTGCCATTTATATACAAAAAACAATATCTGCCAAATGACCATCTCATTATAATCGCCAAAATGTATGATTAATAAAAGCACGGTTGATATTCTGACGACAAGAATGTTTCTCGAATTAATTATAAATGGTTACCTTCCAATAATTAAAATCAGTGCAATGGAACGTAACGGGAATAAAAAACTTATTTTACTTCACTGACTTATATTTTCACGGCATTTACATACTTGGGCGAGAACAATGCGAAAAGACGTAGGAACGGTACTGTATAATAGCGACTATCGTTCAAGATTATTCATTATGTTAATTCTTAGAGAATGTTGAACATTCAGTCGCGCATCTATATTCTAGCTCTCATTTAAACAGGTTCGCACGTATTGAGAATACAATGTGTACTTTTTTCCATGGGACGGAATATCTTCTGGGCTCGTGCGAAGATAATATACGTGCGAAGAATATAATATACTTGATTATTGTGCCGTTTGCGAATATGCGATTTTCACGAACTCTTTCTGTTTACATGGTTACACCGAAAAAATTGCGGAAGGCAATTACGACGATCTAAAACTAACATCCCTCAACCCTTACACCAAGAAGTATCATAAATCGTCTCGTTTCAGTCCTGAAGAATTATCTCTCGATAATAACTTCGAATAATTTACCTACATTGAAGGAGAAATAGTTGAAAGAACGTTCATAATAAGTTAGTTAAAACGGCGAATCAGTGAACATAAATCTGCATCAGATTTCAAAACATTCCGCTGCATTCGCAGTATCCTCCATTATTTGCTTGGAACAGAATTACAAACCATTCGCAATCTTTCGTTCTCTCATTATCGACGAGTTTCAATCCTCAATTTACAGTTTGCTCTTCACCACTAAAAATTACCCTTCAAGAAAAGGCCTACATTGAAATCGTAATCCGCATTCGTTCGTGCTTTCACAACAACAATAAATACCAACGAAGTTCGCAAAACCCGCGACGAAATTCGACGAATTCAGCAGAAAGCACTCCACCGTTCAAAGAGGAGCCGTATCACGCTCACGGCGACATTTGGTTAATTAAAAAGGCGGGCGAAACGAATTTGGCGAGGGAAAATGCAGGCGGTAGGATCACGTCGGGCATGCACGAGCTCTCAATATCGACTTGGTCGCGAAGAATAGACAACGAAAGAATAGGGAAAACAGTGTCGAGGGGGTTGGCAGGGTGAGAGGGGAGGGCTGCTACGGAGGACGAGCGAGAGGATGAAGAGGCTGAGCCCTCTGAGCTCTCGTTGGCATCGAGCCAGCCATCGTCCGCATCGTCATCGCGAACTTTTCGCGAGGCCGACGATGTGCGCGAACACGCCGCAATAGAGATCGTCTCTTGGTACTTGGTTAAATTGGTGCCTCGGTATTTCAGCTCCGAGCCTCTTACGATTTCTTTCATGGTAGCATGTAATGGAGTCTACCAATGAATTGTTTTCGTTTTCGAATCAACAGAGAGTTGGCGATAGATTTTTCATATTTTTTAACTTCTGTTTTTAACCCTGCTGTTCTCCTTGGCTATACAGTAAAACCTTGATAAAGGCATCTAGAGTTTCTAAACAAGAATTTACAAGAAACTCTGACGATGCATGTCAATAAGTGTAAAATAAGTGAATTACAAAAATGAATCTCCAAGATGTACGAGAATTTTATAGTACTTAACACGTTGCCTGGCATGGGGGTCACCGGTGACCGGCGCTATGGAATTTAATGAAATTTCATGAGACTTTTAAATTGCAATATTTACGAATTTTGTATTATATTCAATATTAAAATATTGACGTTAAAAAGATAAAGGTCTGCTTAATATATATCCATCTCTGTCTTTGATGTTTCTGCTTTATAAAGGTGTGATTTTAATAGATATAGTTTCACCTCAGTAGAAGTGATGAAACTAGCGAAATATTGGTGGCGTTCAACATGTTAAAGTTTAAGTACTGTACCTTTAAGTCTTAAACATCAAATTTTAATTTTCCAAGGTAAATGTAATATCAGCGGATAGAAAAGTGTCAGTAATGAAGTCCTTCTACTGTAATTAGAAAGACATAGAGCAGAAGTATTGTAATAAGACGAGATAGAAAGTATATCCTCGATAAAATGGAGGCGATACGCACGACGACAGGAAGATCGCCGTGAGCCGGCATAACTTCGAATAAATGTGTGTTCAGTGATCCACCATAATAACAGGTGAGAATTAAAGAGTACGCGAGCCGAATACCCGTTAATTATAGACTCCTCGATTTGTTTCAATGCAGCCGGCGGGCCGCTCGTTGCTGTTCTTTCTGACAAAGAGATGCCTTAATTGGGATTGCCTCGTCGCCAGACAGACACTCGCGCGTTTTTTACAATACGTCTACCGCTCGCAGTTAGCGACGTTTTTTAAACAAAAATCTTGATCGCCCCATGAAGCATTTAACTTTCCACCCTTCAAACCTTCAACACGACAAACGCGATTATTTTTAGCAATGTAAAAATAGAGAAAGACTTTTCTTATAAGTACCGGGCGTTTAAAATAATGTTGCACGACTACTAAGCGTTACTTCGCAATGGACTCGGTGAAGATTTGCAAGTCGAAACCGCCGTAAAATTATCTTTGACCTTGAAATTCAAGGACTTTTCTTTAACACTAGACTTACGGAAGCCGTCAAATTTACATGTATTTTGTAATACAATAACGACTTAACGAATTACCATCTTTGCCGGGTGATCCCCTTTGTCCAAAGTCCTTATTTAATATATTGCAATTTAACAGATTTCACGACCGTAAAGCTAGTGTTAAAGAAAATGTACGACCGGATTTTTCGCTGATATAAAAGAGATCTCGATGCAGCGATTTTCCCTTTTCTAAAAGGTCCTCGCAAGGACAGGAGGGAATCTCAAGTAATTCGTACCTTGCTAACTTCAGAAAATTGAAATTAGTTACTCGTTCTTGGCAATGATTCCCCGTGGTTCGTCAGTTGCTTACCAAGTGTTACAAATCTCAACGCTAATCGAATCTTCTGATAGTCCGTTCCGTGTGATACAAAGGCGTTATATTCCGCCTGTTAACCCTTTGCACTTCCTTGTCGCCGCAGCGACGACACTGTAATGACATAGGACTGCAAAGGGTTAATGACAAAGCAAGATTTTCGATTTTCCACAGATGTGCACTCGCACAATTGAAAATAGTCCTGGAGTATCCGGTACCCATGGTAAAAATGGCTCGGAGTGCAAAGGGTTAATAAAACTACCCCCTCGACATTTCTTCCATCCAAAATCACAGAATTTTTCCCGTTTCTTTCCGTCAGAAAAGTGCCATTGCGATTCTAAAATAATCAAATCCCTAATACAATTTATAATTTCAATATAGAAATTCCTACTCCCCATTGCCAATAACAAAAGCTGCTTTTCGTACGAGCTGCTCTGCCCTTGCAAAATTACTATAAACATAATTGCCGCACTCGTTAAAAATATCCCCCATGGTCCGACATAGAAACGGCCAGTCCCAGGACGACGCATAAACTGCGATAATTGCACGTTATGTCGCAATTGGATGCAAATGCGCGGTGAAAATGGAATGAGACGAGTCGGTCGGTGATGATGCACGAGAAGACAACGGACGTCATCGTGGATGACCTCGGGCATACTTCGCCGCGAGAAATTGCATGAAAAGAAGGCTAGGATTCTCTGAAAATTGCGCGGCTTTGGAAGCCCGATGTACAAAGTGGGCGAACGCGAGTGTTTCGCGAAGTCGTGACGGGTATGAAATTATTGCAACGCCGAGGAGTGACTTCTAAGAACTTCGGTGACCGTGCTGCTGCTCCCTATTTCAGAGAGTGAAGCCATAAATGTTCAAGGCAATCTGAACGCCATAACATACATAATTCCTGGTTAGTTTATGCCGCAATTAGTGCCATGGGGTTGGCAATAATTATGGCAATTTCTTCCGCGGGCAGCGCGGCTTTCGAGCGATACGGGATACTTTGACACTTTGATACGAGGATGTATGTAAATTGTGTCTCATGTTATGCTGCTGCGAAGTGCAGCGAATTGCGTGAAGTTGCGTTCCCGTTTTCAGCAAATTATCCACTGATTATAACAACGTTATCGTGTTGCAGTTGATATCAGTTACGCGCATGTTAGAAGTTTATTAACGCTTTGTAAATTGGGTTATTTTCGCACATCATGAATAAACTTCGGAGAATCAATTTACTCGAAATTTTGCGGTTAAAGAAGTCTCGCGCTGGAACGTCGAGTAACTTCGATACTCGCTGAAACTTGTAAATTTTTGGCGATATAACTTCATCTGGCAAATTTGATAATATTGAAGCAGTAGTAATGATTATTGGGCTGCGGAAATATAGAAATTTCACCCGTTACATAGAGAACTCGACTTTAGAACTGCCGGTGTTAAATCTGTTATATTTAAATATATTAAATGAGTACTTTGACAAAAGAGGAATCAAACGGCAAAGGAACTGATCAGTTAAGTAATTTATGCTTTATTAATTTTTTTGAAACACTAGGAACCAGTAATTTTGACTTTCTTGGTCATTCTACTGTTAAATTTCTTCGCTGTCGCCATCGATAAAATTCCACCTCCTAATATATAAATCTGAAATATTTATACTTCAACATTCGCCTAAATTAAAGAGATCACCTTAACAATCAATTCAATATCAAAAAACACTTTCAACTCTCCATACCTACCCACCTAAAAAACAATTTAACGACTACCGAAAAGAATTCTCATAGTTCGCCAAGCCGAGATCGCATCTTCGTTATTATTCCCCCTTAAAAATCGTCTCTCCTTTACAATTCCAAAGTACCAAATCGAATCGCACGATGGTCGAAGACTCTCGCGAACGTTGAATTTGCCGGTGGTCGATAAAATTCCACCCCCTAATATACAAATGTATCTGTAATATTTGCACTTCAATATTCACCTAAATTATAGGTCAACGATATCACCTTAACAATCAAGTTATTATCACAAAACGCTTTAAACTCTCCATACCTACCCGCCTAAAAAACAATTTAACCCATTCACTGCCAGGAAAATTAAGCAAATATTACCATTGCTTGTTAAAATTTGAAAAGACAACAGAAAGTTTTTAGAGCATTGATTTCATTAATCAAAAATATAATCTCGACATTTGTAATGATACGAAGAACATTTTTGTTCCAAAATTTCTATACACGCTCGGCCATTATTGTTAACTTATTAATTCAAACTTATAGTGCAGCTACGAGATATCTCGTAGTTGGCAGTCAATGGGTTAACGACTACCGAAAAGAATTCTCATAGTCCGCCAAGCCGAAAGATCGCATCTTCGTTATCATTCTCTCTTAAAAATCGTCTCTTCTTTACAATTCCAAAGTACCAAATCGAATTGCACGATCGTCGAAGATTCTCGCGAGCGGTGAATTTGCCGGTGGTCGATGCAAAGCTGCAGAGCCGCGTCGCATTAATGCTCCTCCATAAAGCGCAAAATGGAGCGCGCGAAATCAGCGAGTGGACGGCGTATATACGTTGTATTACGAGCACTTTTATCGCGATAACGAGTCGCTTATGCGGATGTTCGTAAAGCAGATTGCACGTATACGCGTCGACCAGCGAATTCGCGCGTGTGACGCTGCCGGGAATTGCAGTTTACGAGTGCACGCACACCTATGCACCCGACGACCCATTTAGAGCACACACGTCGCATGCTCTACGTGGAACAGCCAGTTTACTATTTGCCTAGGTTTCACGCAACTTCGAGCTTCGAGAGAAAACCATTCCATTGGTTTATCCAGCTCGCATTTCGACCATCTCGTCCTGTTTATTGCGCCTCTCTGTAAACAGAGGAATATCTCTCGGAGATCTGCTAAAAATTGATAGATACGCGCGGCTTCTTCCGTTGCACCTGTAGAATCAAACTTCTGCACTTTAGTCCGAATCATGAAAAATGGTGGAATGGTTTACCGTTTCCAATGGAAATTGTTTGTCCAGCTTTTTCGCCAGTTAAGGAGATAATTTCGGGAATTTTTCTGTTATTGATTATTCAGTTATATCTGATGGAAACTACAATTGTAGATATGGAGGAATATTTAACACTAGAACTATCGGCGTTAAATATATTATATTTAAATACATTAAATAAGTATTTTAGATGAAAAGTAATCAAAAGCTCGAAAAGAAGATTAATTCAGTAATTTATGTTTAATAAGATGCGCGTAGAATATCTACTCTATGGCTCCCCTATAAACTTGGAGAATTTTTATACAAAATTACGAACCAGTCATTTTGACTGGCTTGGTAGTTCTAGGGTTAAAGGAAAGTACGAAATTATTGGGAATTTCCATAGTTGAAATTGCGAGGATAGAAAATTAATTATGCCGGAAAGCTGTATCGAGTATAGCTCGACATAAAAGTGCAAAGGTGAAGCCATGATGGATATCGCGTCAAAGGCTCGGACACTCGATTAGCAGGTCGGAGTTCAAATCCCCCGCCGCCATTGCGAGATTTTCCCTAAATTATAATTATCTACTTAAACGTAACTTATTATCATAATATAATGATATAACATAATGTCTCGCAACCCACCTGAAACAGTAGATCCTATCCAAAGTGATCACAGCAGCGGAAGCCGAAAAAATACGAGAAAAGGTTTAAATAAATGCATCGTCCAATTATGTAGAGACCAACGTTACCATCGAAACTATACACGCAAAATTCACGGCAGAATTTCGACGTGCTTGTCTCTCTTCTCGCCGATTTCATCTGGTTATAAATCGCAATAACGACGAGCGTAATCGCGAATGCTTCCGCGCGGTGCTCGACGCACGTTTACGTAAGTCGGTGCATTATAAAATCGCGGAAGTCGGCCGAGTCACTTTCCACCGTTAATGAACGACCGACTCATTTTGTGCATCTCGTCGGTGCACGAAGAGAAAAAGTCGAAATCCCCGTTCGTGTAATGCGAGTCGCATAGGCTCGATCGCGTGCATCCTCGGCCGATGCATCGATATGCATCTAAGGCGCATCACGTATCTATTACGGACGATCGACTGGCAAGCACGTGTGCGCCTGTGTATAATCGATTCAGAGCCATCCCTTTTGGATCTACATTCTCTCTGTGTATTCCGTGAACGACGCGAGATCTTTAGACGAAGAAGAATGCGCATCGTTGCGACGAGAAATTACGATTTAAATCGCGTGCAACTGGCGCGAATGATCGAACGGTAGAATTTTTATGACGCTTTACATTGCGAGTTGTAATTTCATCTCGTACTTTTTGTCGGAACTTAATTCTCCGTTTTGCAGCGTGCGAGAGGAATAAATTAATAGGTTTAATAAGGATTGTTTAATATTAATATCCTATTCCTTTGTCCGCTATGAATCCTCCGTTTCGTAATGCGCCCGCTGGGAAAGTCGATACAAGAATTTCTTATGAAATATCCTGAGAAAGTTTCAACGAATTATTTACCTTGATCGATTAATTCATGAAGGTATGGAGAAAAAACTGATAAATAATTCTCATCGGTAATACGATTTGTTTAACGCATTCGTTACCGTGCGTCATACATTTGCGATGCATCGATTCCGGTGAAACGTCGTTACGCGTGCGTAACAGATGAGAACTTTTCTGCTGTCCGTGTAAACCAATTTTCGATATGGCATATCGTGAAAAAGTGGAGAGAGTTGCACATGCAGCGAAAAAAAGCGATATCTGACGATTTCACAAATGTACGACGATAACGGATACGTTGAATTCTCGTTTAACGCTGGATCTACCAAGTAGTCAAACTTAACTGTTTATTAATTTCAAAATTCATCGAATTTGCAACACTACCAATTCCTCTGATTTTCTGCACACATCTTATTAACACTAGAACTACCAAACCAGTCAAAATGACTGGTACACAACTTTTTCCAAAAATTCTCCAAGTTTATAAAAGAGCCATAGAATAAATATTCTACGTTTATCTCAAAAAACATAAATCGTCGAATCGATCATATTTTCCGGCTGTTGATTCCTTCATTTTCAAGGATTTACTAAAATATTGAAATATGATAGATTTAACGCCGGTAGTTCTAGTGTTAAATGCCAATAGTTCAATCGAACAATTTTTTCCCCACCTTCATCTCCATTCAGTACATTTAACTAACTTATATTTAAACTTTTGTCGTATCAGTTCCACTCTCGGTAATTCTAGCGTTAAATTCCATATCACTAAACTAAAAGATGGTTAGAAATAATTGCAAACCAAACAAATTTCCAGTCAAAAGTCGTTTAATAAAAGTCCGAAGTTTATATCTTCGAAGTACAAAGTGAAGTCTAAAATTAAACTCCCGAAGGAACGAAAAGGACTTGAGGATTAAAACGACGTATAAGCTGGTGGAATTCAGGAACGGGGAGAGAACTGTGGAGAGACATTTTTGGTACAAATTTTCCTGTTTACGTTGTACAAGCCGTACTCGATCAGGATCATGCCATCTCCGCGACTCGGCGTGGCCCGAGGAGATGGAAAAGAGAGGACGGGAGGGAGGAGTGATCCGAGAGTACAGTGCGAGACCGGGAGGGAATTATACTTGCATGAGCCAGCCCTCCCTCTCTCTGGCCCTCCGGCTTGAATGGTAATTAAAGCGTGCGAGACTTTCTTACGACGCTCTTAATTCCCAGGAGCATTCGAGAAGCTGGCGATTCGTCGGCGAATCCGCGATCGGACTCTGAAAAAGAAAGCGATACATTTTTTGTTAAAGAAATTTTGTCAAACATTATTCCCATTGTTTGGGTAAATCATTGAAATAAGAAATGCTGAAGGCAATTAGTTAATTCGTTGGAGTAGAAATGTCTGTGTAGTTATAGTTTATAATATTGTGAATTATGACGAAGTCATTGTTAATATTATCAGTATGAAGTAGTGTTCTACGGTTTATATATAATATTGGTTTCAAGTTGCGAGTATTGCTTACTTATATGGTTTCTATGGGGTTTTCTGGAATTGAGATGAGTCGTCATTTGTCGTATTTGCATACGAGAGCAATAGGAACGGGAAGAATAGCGTATGGGAATAAGAAGATGGAGTGGCTGTGTAGCCGGAAACGGTACATTTGTTTCCGCTTCCGACATACTGCAAAGTCGAATACCCACGATCAACAGGTGACCAGTTGAATATTGGGTAAAACGACGTATCGAGGGAGATGCAATTTCAAGAGGAGGCCTTACAAAATGGGGATGAGAGTAATTATATGTTTTGAGGGGTTTCTACTGTCTTTTGGCACATATTCTTCTGCAGTTGCAGCATTACGTTGCGAGCAATTCCGCTTACAATATTATCGTACAGGGAATATCGCTGAATCAGAAATTGGACTAAAAGATGAATCTCCACAGAACTTCCTTTATCACATTATATGTCGCTTACTATCGCAATCTTCAATTGACAATCGATCTGCTCAGCAGCTTCTGGATTATTCTGAAGTAAGAAATATAAACTAACAAGCCCGTATACAATTAGCATCCATTCAAGCTGGTGACAAGTTTATTACAGTCTCGCTCTACAACGAATACGTCAATGAATTATTACATCCTTTGTATTACATCCTACACAAAATCACTGCTAAGCAAATCACCACCTTAATCACTCCAGAAACACCCCGCGGACATGTACGCGAATAATTACCAAAATGCAACGTCCACTCTCGACACGCCGATCAAAAATGACAAACACTTTCCTCCGACCTCTCGAAACGTCCGTCAGATTGAAAAATACGAGCCATCCGGCAGAGGAAAAAAGCTATTCCGGTTGATCGACTTGCCTTCATTGAACGATCCTTCGTCCTTCTCTCGGGTCCTTCTGGTGTATCGGGCCGGCACCAGAAATTCCAAGGGACCCGTAGCCTCGCGGTCGAGCCGTCGACGAGATAAATCATGACTCCTGCGAGACTCTGTCTACCTCCCTTTTTAGCTCTCTTTCAAGCCCTTTCTGTCCACGTGTTCGCGCGTGCACGTTGCCCGTTGGTGCACGGTGCCTCGTGCGTGCACGTATACCTGCACTCGGCTGCAATTGTGTGCAACGTATGCGCAAGTACGTGGGTGAGTTTACGCAGGAAGAGACGCGTGTATGGGCGTGCGTGTTCCGCGTCCGTTCGCGCACATGTGTTTGCATGTAACGATGTCGATAGGTGTCTGTAGCTAGCCAATGCAAGGGCAACAGACTGCGAGGACTTACACGCTAGGTACTTGTTGATTTATTGGCGGCTATATACCCCCATGGAACTTCCACCATTGGGCGGAAGTGATATGGGAGCTATCGCGGTGTTCGTTCTCCTAAGTAGGACGTTAAACGAAAGGCACTCCACGGGAAGAAGAACTTCGAATTGTAGTATACCGTGGAAGATTTGAGCGTTAGGATTATCGGACGATGAATTCTTCATATTGTTTTATTACATGATTCGTCGATAAAGATACTTTCATCGATTCGACTTATCCAGAGGTTGGAAGCACAATGTATCGGCATCGCGGCTATTGCGTAACCTCAGCCGGCTCATTTGGGATTCCAGGAGGAGCGTGCTAATTGATTGAAATTCGTCGGGCTCCTAATTAGATGCGCACGGCGCGCCTAGCCTAGAGGCTAGAGAGACTGTCTCGAATCGTGCGAGAAAACAGCCGTGCCGCACGAGTGCACGCGAGAAGCCGAAGCGTTCGAGTTCTGCGTCGATTCCCCCGGTTGCGGTTGCCGTACGTGCGAGCTTTGCGATCCTAGGATCCGATAAGGATCCCCCCTCTCGGCCCCTCCGATCCTCTTTGGGCCCCTCGGTCCCCCTCGGACCCCATCGGGCCTCATCGGGCCCCCTCCCTGGCCCCTCCCGGAGCGAGCGAGCGAGCCAAAGGAACCCTCGCGCGCTCCTCGTGCCTCCTCCTCGGCCTCGTCGCGACCTCACCGCACACCCGTCCGCCCGAGGAACCCTCTCGGTCCTCCTTCCTCTCGTTCTTCCAACTATCCAACCGTCCCTCTTCGTTCCGCTTCGTCGCGCGTTTCTCGTCTTCTCTTTCCCTCCGTCTTGTCGTCTCTCGTTTCTTCTTTTTGTTCATCGATCCTCTCTCTTTCCAACGGAGACCCTCTCTCTCTCGATTCTCTGTCCTCGCTCCCCTCCAACGTTGGTTCTTGCACCCTCGCAGACCTCCTGCCAGCAGCTATCCTCGTTCCGTCGTCCTCCTTGCGCTCCCTCCGTTCCGGAACGAGGGTCGTACCTTGGCGAGTTCCACTCCCGTCCGGCCGGTTCCCTCCTTCGAGATCCGTGCCACTGCTTTCCCTCCTTCTTTCTCTATCGTCGATCCAGCGTGTATTCTCTCATGCTAAGATAATCCGTCTCTTTCCGGCAGATGGTTTCTCTCCTCCGTTGTACTTCTCCGTTCCTCGGACTTCGGGCGTCGGAGTGTCTCTCTTGGACTTATCAGGCAGCGTAGAGCTACGTCGGCGCTCTTCTCTGTTTTTCTTCGCTCGTTTTTCCACCTCCGACGTTCTTCTTCTCTTTCCACCTCGACTGGGTCTTCTTTACGCTACCGAGTTTACTCGCGACTTCTTTCCACCTCGAGTCTCGTCTCTCTCTTTCTCCTTCTTCGTTGTTCCACGTTGCGCTTCGGCTCGCCTCCAACGATACCAACGAGGTTCTCGCACTCCCTCGCGCTCGCGTTTCATTCGAACGTGTACGCGCCAACCTCGACGAAATACGCACGCGTGTCTCCACCGGCGACGCTTGTGATCCCTCGAGAGGCTGCCAGAGTATGTCTGTGTGGGTGTACGAGTTCCTCCGTGTCTGTACTTTCACGTATATACTCGCGAGAGAGGGCCGAAAACCCGAGCCCTTCGCGCGCCGGTCCCTCTCGTTACTCACGAGGCCGGCACTCGCGTATTCCAGATCGTCGTTGCGTTCCGAGAGATTCAGTTTCGTAACGAGGAGTCGGTGACGTTGGGTTCGCGACTTACGGATCGATCAAAGGGATGGAATTTTAGGGACCTGTTTTTATTCAACGTTTAAGTACTGCTTTACTGGATTTTAATGAGACCGATCAATATTTATAGCAGTTTTTGGTTGTTAGTTCGATGAGATTCAGGGTAATCCTTGGAATAGGTGTATAGAGGCTTGAAGCATATTTTAGATTTAATGAGTGTCGAATTTCTTTGGAGAAGCGCTCGAATTTTGCGGATGAAAAGACTTGTAGGTTTTAATGGCAATGGTTACAGCTGTAGATGTATGTAATCATTATATAACTTTGTCAGGTATAAACTTTCTCGCAAGATAGTTGGTCCCTTCTGGATCCTAGTGCTGCTGATAGAATCAACGGCTCGGCCATCGAAGATCGTGACTTATTACCGGTTAACGCAAAAGAGCGATCGGCCAGATTTCTCGTGATTGTCGGTACTCGAGAATTACATAATAGGTACTCGTTTTAATAAGGATCCTGTTCTTGCAAGGATAATTTGAAGACACGACCCTAATGGGCATGGAGTTAAAGGCTCCAACTCCCATTTGCAGGGCTCAAGTTCACATCCCCGTCACCACTGGCAAATTCTTCCAAAATTATCATTTTATTCAGCATAGTCTGGGTTTCAATCCTATTTAAAACTTAAACACTGCCTTATACATCTAAAAAATGCCTAGAATCCTCTTCATTCTACCTCAAAGCCGAACTCTATCTCGCTAACCTTCGCTTCCCATTTCACGAAAATCTCCTACCTCACCTCCAATTCGAAATCAAGCGCAACACCCAACGACACTTTTTAATTAATAGCATCACTCCTCAAGCAATTCGAAGTACTTTAAAACCAGCAACCATAGTACCTCTGCTTCAACAAAGATCCAGTTCACCCCGGAGAACTGCCCAACAAGCCCAACCTGGTCTTATCAATTGATACCAGCATTACAATTCACGCCAGTAGGAATATCAAGCTATCTCGATAACCTTCCCCTTCTATTTCATTAAATTTCATATCCCACCTCCAGCCTGAAATCAAGGGCAACACCCAACGATACTCCTTAATTAATAACATCACTCCTCAAGCAATTCGAAGTACTTTAAAACCAGCAACCATAGCACCTCTGCTTCAGCAAAGATCCAGTTCACCCCGGAGAACCAGCAGCTTCGAAACCGCCCAAGCAGCCCAGCCTAGTCTTATCAATTGATACGAGCGTTATAATTCACGCCAGTAGGAATGCCAAGCCTTCTAATTACGCGAAACTCGACGGTCTCGCGACAATTAACGAACACCGATCTCTTTGAAACGGATAGGTATTTTCTAAAAGCCGATTGGTCCCCCGCTCGTAGATCACTCCTCCGGAACGATAGTTTGATATTGTAAAATACCATCGGGATAGGTATCGGGGCGATTAAGTTTTTCTTGCTCCTTTCCGAGGGGAGTATACATACATGCATGCATGCATGCATGCATATACGAAACGCCGGCCGCTCTGGCCGGGCATTTTATTCGCGAAAGATTCGAGATAAGAGCGGCGCGCAGGATAAACAGCGCGGCGTGTTCGTGCCGTCCGCGCACGTGAAGTATCGCCGTGCGTCGTTTCAACGTGCACTCATGCGAATCAGGCAGATAGTGTCATCTGGTCGATTCCTCGAGTCGTTCGACTCGGTTAAACAAGGGATAGGTATGCGTAAGAGGTTTTCGAGGAATTTTTTCCGTGCCTCCGAGGGAAGACCGCTAGACGGGTCCTATCGAGCGACGTATCGCCGTCTCGTTGGGGAGCCACGTTCTTCGAGTATCGACGAGCCTCGAATACTTTTCAGCCCCGAGTGAAGACACGAGTCCTTCGGACGTGCGTCGGAGATGGTGCATTTTTAATGTATTAGAAAAGTGGGTTATTCGGAAGATTAGTTTAGAAGTTTTCGAATTGCCTGGTCTTATCGACAGAGCGAAGTTGTGAGTTGACGAGGATAAATGAAATTCCTTTTCGATTATTTTAGTTGTTACGGGCTGTAATACGCGGGAATTGGTTCCAATTTGTTAGATATGGATGATAATTAGATTACTCACATTTGTTACCGTCAGAAATTTATTTTACTGTGGTGGTGGCACTAAAAGAAGGTGCTATGAGACAGGTTGATAAACATATCAAGTACTTAGCAAATCCCAGGGCCAAAGCCTTCTTTTGTTCTTCGGATTGAGTTGCTACACTCATTTCGGTTAAGACCTACCGTGTTACAATTAGATAAATTCTGAAGCATCGAGACTATGATGTACACACCACATGAGAAGAATTTGGTAGATGTGACGATTTAAATTCCAGCCCATTACTTATAGGCCCGAGCTTTTAATCTCGTACCCATCATAGTCCCCAAATTTAGAATTACTCTAACTGAAAATGAACCCCTTAGCCTACAACAACGTGTGACACACGTGACGCGATAAATGAAATACAAAATGTCGAAGTTTTCCGACGACTATCCAATTGGAAATATCAGTCGGTCACGAGACGATCAAATTATTTCTATAATATTAACACTAGGTTTACGGAACCCGTTAAATTGACGGGTTCATACTTTTTTTATAAGCATTTCTCAGATATATAGAGAAACAGTACAGTAGATATTTCACGTGTATTTTACAATACAAAAATTACTTAACGAATTATCAGCTTTGCAGATTGATCCCGCTTTTTCCAAAGTCTTTATTTAATGTATTGCAGTGTGACAGCTTTCAGTCCCATAAATCTAGTGTTAATATTGCAGTCAATTATACCAAATGTTAAAAAATCGAGAGAAATTTTTATTCTGCAATTAATTTTGAGTTACTACGTACGCTATCAAAATAGATATTGTAAGCCAAGTGGTTAATTAGATCAAAAGTTCACATCCACAACTTCGCATAAGACAGCAAAACGTTAAAGAAACCTTAGACTAAGTTCTACCAATTGTTGTAACAATTGCCAGTTACGTAATCCTCAACCTCCCAGCGATAATCCGCCAAAGGTCACGCGGCGAGTAACGTGCCGAAACAATTCCGATCCGGCCGTAACTCGCGTGTTCCAGTTACAGATTAACTTTTATCTTTCCAAAAGAATAGTTAAAGCGAACAGGCAATCGCAAGGGAACGTCGAGTCGTAGGTTGCCGCGGGTCTCTACCAACGCCATGAATACCTTTCGTCGAGAGCCGTACGACGGCATTGTGCGTATACACGGTATATAGGCGAGCTCATGGGGGTTATTACGCCGTGCTTTTCCCTCTCCCTTTCCCCGTAACCTTCCCGTAGGCTTCAGTGCGGGACGGAGTGACAGACAGAAGCCGCGGAAAGTAGAAGGGAGAGTCGAGGGCAAGTTATGGCTTAGGGGAGAGAAAAAGAGATGGGGAGTAGGCAGAGGGGTAGAAAAGAATGGCAAGTACCTTACTTGGGTTGAACTTGAGGGTAGGAAGGGATGTGTCGTCTTGGCGGGAGATGATTTGATAATTAACATGGGGTGTGAAATTATGAGGAGTTTACGAATTGGGAAATTATCGATGATTCATTTAATATACGAAGAAATAGTCAAATAATGTTTGCGAGGGGAGGAAAATGACGGAGGCGAAGTAACTGATGTATTTAACACTAGATTTACGGAAGTGGTCAAATTGACGGGTTGCTACTTGTTTTATAAACATTTCTCAACTTTGAAGAGACGCTGTACAGTAGTTATTTCACGTGTATTTTATAATACAATAATGATTTAACGAATTACCATCTTTGCCGCTTCAACCCTCTTTTCCCAAAGTCCTTATTTAATATATTGCAATGTAACAGATTTCACGCCCGTAAATCAGTGTTAATCGCTCATACTTTGAGAGAGACTTGGGAAATTAAAGGAGAATCGACGTTAGGAGTTTCAAGAACCTTGGAAGAAAATCGGGAACAGATTAAGAAATTAGAAATTCGTTTTAACACGTCGAACGCCACCGTTTCATCGTTTCTACAGACGTGTAACTTTATCTATTAAAATCACATTTTTATAAAGCAGAAACTTCGAAGACACAGATGGATATATATTCAGCAGAACTTTATCTTTTTAACGCCAATATTTAAATATTGAATATATTACAAAACTCGTAAATATTGCAATTTAAAAGCCATATGAAATTTCATTGAATTCAATAGCGCCGGTCACCGGTGCCCCCCATGGCAGTCAACGTGTTCACCACACTTGGCAGATTTGGTGGTAAAACTCTATGGTAAAAATGAAATGATGAAATTAATGATTTACTAGTTAACATCATATCTTGTGTACAATTTAATGCTATTACAGCATGTTTAATATTTGTATTTCTAATGGGAAGTGCACTCATTTGTTGGTGCAGAGGCGTTAAATGCTTCGAGCGTATCACTCCTATCGGACGAGGAAATCGATATTGCACGGCGAGTGACAGGAAAAAATGTCACTGCGCGCAAAAATATTGGATTTACCAATGGCTTTAGGATTTCATGAGTTTTAAACCGTATCAGGTAATGATACGAGAATGGCATCGTGGCAGGTAATTAAAAACACGGGAAGGAAATTGGACGTCTCGCTGACATCTGCACTCTGTTAAAGGGACAACCGATATCCTGTAAATCCAGATTCCGCAGAATTGAAAATACATCTTCGATAATCCATATCTCATTAATTTCTCGATCCTAGAATTACCGGGAATTAAACCGGTATATTTTAATATACGCGTAAATATCTCGAAAGAAAAGGATGGAGAATTATTTCAGTTAATCGATACTCTGAAATATACACCTTACAACTCAAATAGCATAGCGTCATCAAGGGGTGAAGGTTTCACGTTATAGGAATTTCTTGCGACAGGAAATGCACAGTGCGAACGTAAAAACTGAATAAAAATTGCAAAGAATAGAGCATTAAATATAATGCGCCTTATTTTACTTACAACTTAACCTTTTCAGTTCCGACCGAAAAAATTGATGGAATTAATGACAAATATAGTTTCGAATAAAGAGAATTGCCATTTGGCCATAGTTTCATATAAAACGCGCAATATAAAACATAAATTGTGTATTTTCAATAATCTGTCACAAAATTACAAATGTCGTTTGAGAAAGCTAAATAATAATTCCATCATGCCCGGCGGCAGGACCATTGCTAACGACGATATATCGTCGTCCGGCACTAAAAGGGTTAAAGTGCAAAGACAAGTAACCTAAAATTGCAAAAATTACTTCAAACGAAATGAATTCTACACTTTGGACGACGAATATCCATCAACATTTTTCATCCCTGATTCAATTTCTTCATCGACCGAATATTCTTCAGCCACAGAATTACTCTTTGCAAGAAAGAGTATCCAATACAACGCGACAAATAAATTCTTAGCACGTTGCAGTTTCCTCGCCACCACGTAAACTTTTGCACGGAAAGGAACCGAAACAGAAGAGGGTTCTTTAAAGACTCATAAAGTCAAGCGAGAAAAGAGCGTCAGAAGGGTCAACATGTCGGGGAAGCATAAATCTTTGGTCACCGTGCACGGTGGTGCACCACAAATGCGGAGAAGAGCTCACGAGAGGGAATTCGAAGCGGCGAAGGAAGAGACGAACGACAGAGTTTAAAAGAAGGGAAGAGAAAGAGGAATAAAAGAAGAGGAGGGTGCCGGAGAGAACGAAAGGTGGAAGGGCAGACAGAAGAGGAGGTAAAGAGTGAAGAAAGAGAGGCCGCAAAGGCGCCGTGGAATCACACGGTTCCGTTGCTATTATAATGTCCCCTCCGACGCGTAATTGCTTCTTGGGAGGGAAAAAGTTTGGGTGGAAGTCCTTCGCGACGATGGTGATCCCGAATAAGGATAGAAGGACTCGTTGCATCGGACACCGTGGCCTCGCGCGAGCGTTAATCGAGGGACGTAAAAGAAATCACGGTGAATGAGGAGAGACTGGGCGAGTGTGAAAATGAAATACGCGATTAATGAAAAAAACGATGCCTGGTGGGACGACGCGTTTTATTGGGCGGTGGAGTCGGGCGCGATAAAAGCGTGCAATTTTATTCGACGAGATTTCGTTTTACGCCGAGGCATCCAATTCGATGCTCGTAAATCCACGTTCGTTTGATGTCCCCTGGTTTTATTGATATCGGTTGACAGTTGTCAGTTTTGTTGTCACGTTGGAGCTCAATGAATTTTTTAAGCAATTGCTGCCATTAAGGTTGCTTGGGAACCTTGACGACCCTATTTTTTGGAAAATCTTTCATCGGATTCATTGTAACGTTAACCCCTTGCCCTATGATAACGAGTGACACTTGTGGTGAGGTAAATGGGATAGGAAATTTTCAAGATTTACAAAACCTGTCAAATTGAAAATATCAGTCAGATGCGACGCGATAATATTATTCCTGTAATATTAACATTACGTTAAATTATTCGGTATATCAAGAATCACTGATCAATTTTTATTTTAGCAATTAAATTCTGAATTATTGCGGAGACAGTCACAAAAGGAATCGTAGGACAAGGGGTTAATACCACGATTTAAACATGTCGAAGGCAATTCTATGAGATTTGATGGAATAACAGTTTGAACATATTCTCATAAAACGTTATCCTCGAGGCGAACTTTCTGTACCTTTTTCATCAGATATATTCATTGAAAAGGCTCATCGGAAAGTGTAAAACTAAAACTGCCAATGCGGTCAAACTGACCGGTTCTCAGTTCTTTCGAAAAGTTCCAAAATTTATAGAAGACATGAGCAGTAAATTTTTCACTCCTCTTTTATAAAACCTATATTACCTAATCGACCATCTTTTTCGCCTCTTGATTTCTCTTCTTCCAAAGTAATTTCAGCATATTTAAATATAACCGATACAACCCCGGTAATTTTCATCTCAACGTTGCAAAAATAATAACTTCTGCATAGAAGAAATTCCGAACAACGGTCGAGACGATTTCGAGAAAATTATCTCACTCCATTCCGCCCTTAATTCCTAAAATCTTCCAAAAAGAGAGGGTCAACAACACCGATGGGCATTCACCGAGGAAAACTGCATCTTCGAGCATGACCGGTCAAGAAACGGGCAGAGAAAAGAGCCGAAGAAATCTGCATGAAGAACTGCGAATCCGCAGGGGCGAATAACGTCGAATGACATCGGAAAGTCACAAAGCCTTGGAGAGAAAGAGAGAAGGGGGAAGAGATTAGGTGAAATGGACTGCGGAATAGAGGCGAAGGAGGAGGAAAGCCGAAGAAGGAAGGTGGACAATGGAGAGGGTAAGCACCGTGGGCGCCTCGTTTCGATCCATAACGACCTTCGGCCTTGTCGGTGTTGCTTTTTCCGGACCCTTCGGAGTAAAAGAGAGTCGTGGACTACTTGTCCTACAATGAGGACCGCCGCCACGCCAGGAGGTGGTCCCTGACCGGAATAACGAACCGAGGAAGACAGAGAGAACCGAGAGACTGCTCGGAAGTGCTGCTTCCCAAATGCCAAAGTCTGCGAATCTACGTGCAGTCTTTAACCTCTGTGTTTCACTCTTGCAGTGTTTCCGTGCATCGTTTCAACGCATCTTTGCGACCCTTGGAATCGTCTGGCATGCCTTGAGAGAAAGCTCGAATGGTTGAATGGGGATCTCGAGGATCTGGGTGACATTTGTTAGGATGTCGTGGTTGAATGTTGTCATTTCAGAGATGTAAAGTATATACTGCTTTCCTCTATTTTGCAGAAACTCTGCGACGGTATCTTTGCAGGTTGTGTGCAATGAAACATTCCGTACAGAACGTAGAGTCAAACTAAAATGATGAACTACTGTTCGAGGGTTCCATTCGTTGCCGCTTTTTTAAATTCCTGTCTTAACAATTTGCACGAATAATTTTCACAATTTTTCGTGAGCTAAGTCAAATTAATTTCGCGATACATTTTATCGTCAGTATGTGTTTAATTCGATAATAAAAGTCGATAGAAAGTTAGCTACATCGAAAATCTGAATGGAGTACTACTCTGCGCAAAACTGCAAAGAATTAAATCCAATCTTTAAAATTTATTGTTACGTGCGCGATTATTTAACGATTCTCGGCCTGTCGTAAGACTAAGGTTTTGTGGAGGTTTTAGAAAATCACGATTGCTACTTGTACGTCCTTTTTGTAATACGCTGGGGATGCATAAATCGTGACGTAACGTAGGACCTTGCGTAAAATGATAAAACGGATGATACTTGTTGATCGTGCGGAAATTTCTCCTCGTCGATGAAACTGGGATATTATGTAAACCACCGAGCGAGATTGCACTATCCCGTAATTCTCTCCCGTTAATGTTTGATTATATCGATTCGAATTACAGGCGACGCCGATGATGGAATGGTTTTGATTAAGCTGCGTAAACCCTACCGGTAATAAATACGCCCGGTTCCTATAATTATGTGTAATAATATTCAATGTACTTCGGCGATGATAAACCGCCGTCCACTTCGGAATTACATCGTAGATTTGCACTCCGGTATTTGCAGAAACGTCGAGTGATTTTCATTAAACGACGTGGATCGCTTGACTGTTAATAATGATCCGCTGGGTGCTTAATAATTTTATCATTTTCCCGAGGCTATTTTTATTTCTGCGTTTTGCTTCGTTATTCTCACTTCAAGTGCATCCTATCTAGCAGCATGCTCCGGGGTAATTAAAAACTTATTTTAAATTTTTTAAACGGTAACAAAAATCCATGGAAAATGCAATTACCCTCGGTCTATACAGTTAGGTACGAAGTTGTTATTTTTTCTGGCGCTGAATAAGATTAAAAAATATTTGATGGATATATTTCACGGTAGAACTGCTTTGATTAATATAGTACGTTCAAATATATTAAATGTACACCATCGCAGAAAATTATTTTGCAAGACAGACCTGAAAAGTGATAGAAATCACACCGTTGGAAATTTGAGGATTACTTCGTTACAAACTTCAGAACCCATCGTTTTAACCCTCTGCACTCCGTTGTCGCCGCAGCGGCGACATTGCAATAGAAGCTGACAACTCCATTGTCAGATAAATCCGGTGTACTTTTATATTTTTTTATATTGTAAAACATACTTTTAAAATATATGCGCTGCTGTTTTAAACCTTTACGGTCCGAGTTATTTCGCCATTTTTATAGTGAGCTAAATGAAATTAATTTCACAACATTTTGCATCGTTGGTTATTCATTTTTTTTAATGACAGCAGTAACTATAGGTACTGACGGATATTTAAGTGATTTTACAAGATCATTATGAATCTTGAAAGTCGATATTAAGTCGTTGGAAAATAAAAGGAAGTGGAAAACTACGTCGAGTACAGCTCGACATAGGATCGCAAAGGGTTAATGACAAAGCAAGATTTTCAATTTTCTACAAATGTGTACACGCACCGTATAAATAGTTCTGGAGTAGTTGGCAGCTCATAGTAAAAATAACTCGGAATGCAAAGGGTTAACTACCTTGGCAGATTTCATGCTAAACACCCCATTTAATACTGAACAATCGACGATAGTTCTCCCGTGAAATATTAACGCATCAGAAGCTCTAAAATGTCGACGACATTGTTCAGCAAGTAACTCGAAGCCCGACAAACCCCAAAACACAAGATCATTAAATCAACTCCTACGACACGTAACACCAGTTGCGCTTCAAGAACAGCAACTCCTCCTCCGACCGAAGGAAAGAAATCCCCTTACCAAGAAAAATACAACGACCCCAGAGTCTACGAATTACGTCAGCAATCCGGCGATCTTCTAATTTCATCGGCCAGACAATGAATCTCAATTGAAATGACTGGCATTCGGAATTCAAAGTGGAGGCATAACTACGGTCGAAAAAGATCCGCCGTGCCATAAATCCGTAGTCCTCGTGACCTTGTTAAAGCTGTATCTCGGGAAGATCTTCAGCACGTACGGCGCAGGTTTCAAGAGCATACTTGCCACCTGGCGGCGAAGTATCCTCGCCTTCCCCTCCCTTCCTCTTGGTTTCTCTTCCTTTCGCAGTTACGCGACAAAAACTAGTCGCATGCTTAGCTAAATGCTCTCCCGTTCCTTGTCCTTGGTCCTCGTCCTTTCTGAAAGAAGCCGAAGTGCTTCTGGTTCTCTCTTCGCTGCCGTTTCTCCCGGTTCTCGCTCGCGTTCCTCCGAGATCGACGGCCGATCGAAAAGAAAGGAGGACCGTCGAGAGACAACGAGATCTTCGTAGCTTCTATGGGGCTTTTGCAGTTTGCAGGAATATCCCATGTCTGGGAGTTTTCGATCGGATGTTGGCGAAGTTCCGGAGACCTTTGCGAATTTGAGGATTGGCTGTCGGAGGATTTGAGGTTTTGTTGTATTGTTGCTTTGATATTGTTTTGGGACATGTGCCTGGCTGTTTGGCAGGTTTTTTGGTGATTGTAGGTAGAGATTTCTTTTTGGGAAATATGGTGGTGTAATGGTAGAGATTAGGGCTTACTGATAATAGGGGTGGGATGATTATGGTTGTAGCCAGAAATATAGAATATTTCTGGGGTTATTGTAATGATTGCTTCAAATATTTAAGTGATAGACATTGCAGAAGTTTCTCTCGTATATTTAACACCAGATTTACGGGCGTGAAGCTTGTTTCACTGCAATATATCGAACAAGGACTTTGAAAAACACAGATCGAGCGGCAAAGGTGATAATTCGTGAAGTCATTTTTGTATTATAAAATACACGTGCAATATCTACTGTACCGCTTCTCTGCAAATTTAAGCAATTTTTATAAAAGAAGTAGAAACCCGTTAATTTGACGGCTTCCGTAAAGCTAGTGTTAAGGGAAGTGTTTAATTAGTTGGCAGGTTTTAGACGATTTCGGGCAGTGATTTCATTATTTGAAATTATGGTGGTGGAGTTCAGATTAGGGCTTACTGATAATAGAGGTTGAATGATCATCGATACAACCAAAAATATAGAATATTTCTGGGATTATTGTTATGATAGAAATTTAGATTTTAAAATATCCAGGGGAGGGTATATATAAAAAACGGGCAACCACGAAATTATAGAACTTCAGCGACACGATTATAGTAATCGCCTTTAACACTAAAACTACCGAATCAGTCAAAATGACTGGTACACAATTTTTTCCAAAAATTCTTCAAGTTTATAGGAGAGTAATAGAATAAATATTCTATGTCCATCACGTAAAACATAAATTACTAAATCGATCATCTTTCCCACCTCTTAATTCCTCCTTTCTCAAAGTACTTATTTAAAATATTGCAATACAATAGATTCAATGCCGGTAGTTCTAGTGTTAAAAGATCTGCAAAACTCACCGTTTCTTCTTGCAAATACACAAAACAATTAAATCGATTGTCCCAATCATCAGTCTGTCAAATAACAAGCCTAGTGTTCATCCGATGATTCTCTTCTCAACGGAATACTTTCATAAACCAAGATTAAGGATATAGCCCTTACTTAACGGAATAGTTTCTAATCTCGAACTCATTCCGAACTGATAACTCAAGAAGAGGAATATACCGTGGAATCTTCATTATCTAAACCTTCGATCGAGCAACACAGGAAACGCACTCCTTTTCACGTGTCTCGCACGCGACGACTACGCGCATTCCACGTACGGTACTAACTGTTAACCTCCATAATTGTGCCGAGTAATCCGATATAAGTGTCCTTCGTATCTCGCGCGAGAAATGCTTGAAATAAATGGCAACGACGAGGGCTGCGCGACGTCAATTAAATTCGCGATCTTCGCGAAACATGGCATTTCAAGCCGATCGCAAGACCAACTCTCCGAAGACTTCGCCGTCTTTCTCTGAAACGGTAGAACCGTTTGATTGGAAAACACGGGGTATAAAAGTCGCTTTATTTTATTTTCGTTAGAAATTCTCGGTATACGTACGACTGGTAAATTGCATTCCATGCGACACGGTTATTCGATTTAACGAGCTAATTACTTTGATTATTCGTGTTGTAACGAAACGTTTGAAATAAATGTTGTGCAATTAATTTGAATATTGAGAAAGAGGTAATTTGTTGGTACGAGAGTATACGATCACTTTGGATTTATGGAAAAAGCGCTGTTTCATTGCAGCCAGTCTGATTGAGTGAATTTAATGCACCGGTTATCCGAAGGAACTTGGAGTTGATACGCTAAATGACACGATTTGTAGAAAATAAGAGGAGTTGAATGTTGAAAGGACTTCATTCATGCGTAGAATGCGGAGGATATAGCTTTGCAATGGGATAATTGATAAGCTTTAACCCTTTATAGCCCCGAAATTGATTTTCCTTCTGTAGACTCGGTACGCGATAGCGTATTCATAAATGTTTGAGATAGAATTTTAAATGGTGGCTTTTACTTGATTTCTAAGCACTTATTTGAAAGGTAGCTCGTGACTTTGAAAATATATTCCAATAATTTTTGAAGGTAAAAAATGACTTTAATAAATGGAAACCCAAGTGTACTCTACGTTGCTTCAAAGGCGCAAGAGTCTATAGAGTGTTTACCGTGTAAATGAATGAAGAGAATCGCAAGTGGTCAAAGACCTACCCCTTTGCGGTTTGAAGGAGTTATCCGACCTGTGGTCACTTGATTTAGTATTAATATCGACACTACTCCCTGTTGTTAGAGACTTTCTTTATACTTGCAGTAACTACAAATAATTTAAAACTTCTAGCCCAAATAGAAAAAAAATTCTTAGGTAAGGTATCCCCAGGTCAAAGTTACTTTGACAGAAAATCAGCAACGGAAAGTTAAGTCGACTACATCTCCGCATAAAACCGCAAAGAATTAAAACCACCATCTCTCAAATCCTTCCTCTCCCCTCTTCACACTTTGTATCTGAACACAGAAAACAAACCTCGTTAGAAGCATTCTCATTGAACACTAGAACTAGCGGCGTTTAATCTGCTATGTTTTAATATATGAAATAAATACTTTGGAAGAAGAGGAATCAGAAGGTGGAAAAATTATAGATTTCGTAATTTGTGTTTAATGAAATAGAAGTAAAATATCTAATCTACGGTCTCGCTATAAACTTGGAAAATTTTTAGAATAAATTGGGGACCAGTCATTCTGACTGGCTTGGTAGTTCCAGTGTTAATGATCAGCATTCCGAGTCCTTTCCATCCGTTCATCGCGACCCCATTTTCCTCGTTCCACGAACCATCAAAGGACCTACGATCTCCGGCGCACATCTCAAATAATTCCTCATCTAAAACTAAGTACTCCGATTCCATAGCCCAAGAACACACTTCAAATTGCAAACTTAATTTTACTCCTATCATCCGCAGTCCCTGTAATCCTTTCCTAAGCATCGAAGACTAGAGAGGCAGCGAGTTTCACGTCGGAAGGATGGAAATAAATTTCGAAGGACGTCGAGGAGTAAGGGAACAATGGGAGAGAAGAAAAGCGCCAAAGACCGAACGAGCAAACGGGAACGGCGAACCGTTATCCCATCTGGCACGGTGGACTGCACGAACCATAGATCGTATGGTTGTGCAGTCGCGACTAGGATTATGACGTCATTCCGTCACGCGCCATCAAGCATCACAGTCGCTGATTGCACTTCCTCCTTCCTCGTGCGCCGTGCAGCTAAATGATGAACACGCGAAAAGACGACGCCGCCGCCGCCGTGGCGAACGAAGGCCGTGGTTATGCGAACATCGCGAGACACGCCAATTATCGTTGGGAATACGGGAATAAGGTTGATGATGGGATTTAGAGAATTAAAATTAGCGTTGGAATAACGTTCAGCAGGTTTGAACCCCTTTACGAGGTATTTGCAGAAACGGTAGCGGTACTTGGATCGGTGTCGGAGGTTTAAGATTGGTCGGTTTAGGTTTCAGATTGGTAGCAGTTTGGTAAATAGTGTCGTTTGTTGGACAGCGAATTGACATTTTGAGGAAAGTATAGCTTTCATTGGAGAAATGTTGAATTCTTTGATGATTGTGACATTAACTGATGACATAACAACGGTTCAACATCGAGATCTAGAATCGGAAGTCCCTTCAGCCTATTTTCTACATGAGGATGATTCAACATTATGAAACATGGCGTTAATAATCCTAATTATGTTAATACAGTTTTCTTAAGTCAATTTACGTTCAGAACTCAACACAGGCAATGAGCAGCATGACATTAACCCCTTGCCGTACGAATTCTTTTGTGACGGAATCCACAGTAGCTCGGAATTAATTGTTGAAATAATAGTCTATCCTTCATTTCTGATGTTGCGTATAACTTAACGTAATATTAATAGCATAGAAATAAATTGATCGTATCGTGACCCACTGATATTTTTAATTTAACACTAAAGCTACCAACCAGTCAAAATGACTGGTTATCAATTTTTCCAAAAAGCTTTCAAGTTTATAGAAGACTCATAGAAGAGGTATTCACTGTCTGTCTCATAAAATATAAATTGCCGAATCAATTATCTTTTCTACCTCTTGATTCCTACTCTTTCAAAATACTCCTCTAAAATATTACAATATAACAGATTTAACGTCAATATTTCCAGTATTAATAGTTTTTACAAAAACTTCAAAAATTTCTTCTGATTACTCTTTCCGATTAAAATGATACCAAACACGATATAGTTTGAATTATATTGACTCAATATTTAATAAATTTACTAACTATTTACATAATTCAAACTATATCGTGTTTGGTATCATTTTATTCAGAAGAATCTCAAAAATACAGTCGGAAAAGTTACATTGAGAAAAATGAATAAATAAACAAGTTTATTGTCGCATTAGCAATGCCTCGCCGATCCTTTCGAGCAGCTCACTTTGTTTGCTTGCTCTCTCTGTCTCTTCTCCTGTCTGTCTTTTCTTAAGTTCGCGCTGGGCTCGAGCCCTAATGTAAACACAGATTCGATACCGGTACACGACAAGAGCACTGCTTTGCCCCCGAAATCTGTGCATTTATCGAGGTTTTACTGTACTTCATTCAATACCCTCCAAAAGGATTAAAACCATGAATAGAGAGAAAACAGCGTTAAATAACGTTTTCCAAAGCCTCCCTTGAAAACGATGCCGACCAAAGGGTGACGGAAGAAGAGGCAGTATCTCGGGGTTGATTTTCGAAAAACAAAAAGCCCCGACGGGGGTCTATGATCTTTCCCGCGATGCTGGAGAATCGAGGATCCCGGCGCTCCTCGGAGGGCATTCTGTTGGTTGTCTCTCCTTTTCTCTTTCCCTCTTCCCTCGTGCCAACTGAATCTCGCCGCGTCATCGCATCATTCTCATAGACACAATGGACGGGCGTGTGTCTAATTAGCGGTTGCCAACGGCGCTCGCGATAGAAAGCGTGCGGAAAGAGGAGGGAAAGAAGGGAGGGGAAAAAAAAGAAGGAAAACGAGAGTCTCGCGTCGGAAAAACTGCGACCGATCGAGATTAAGAATCGCGGACATGAAAAATCGTTTTGTGCCATCGTCATCGTGGCATTGTGGACGAACGGAATATTCTTATCGGTTTTCCGAACGTGCCGCGACAAAAGGTAACTTGGAGTCGCCCGGAGATATGTGCATTTTTACGGTCTCCTTTCGATGCACCGTCATTGTTGGAACTTAACATAACAAGATAGATTTAATCCTGTCTTCGCGATGTGCGCCGTTGCTGGAGATGAAAATTTTGTACGACTCTACGACGAGTTTGTGACGGTTTTAACAGTAATCGTACGTTGCACGATCGAATGACCGGTTCGGTGGAATGATAATGTGTGATTTTTCGTACTATCAACTAAAGGTTATTTTCTGTGTTGTTTCCTTTATTAAATTGACAATCTACGGCATTTCTTTTGGAAACATGTAATGTTTCAAGACTCAACGACTCAAGTTGTCCGAAGAGTTGATGTTCGTAAAGGTCGCGACCTTACGGAAAGTAAACTATCCGAAGACGTTGAAGTCGCAGAAAAAGGA
This sequence comes from Cerceris ruficornis, assembly GCA_963989415.1. Lineage (NCBI taxonomy): Eukaryota > Metazoa > Arthropoda > Insecta > Hymenoptera > Crabronidae > Cerceris > Cerceris ruficornis. The sequence goes on from OZ022523.1 coordinate 11,528,976, forward strand.
AGAATAATTCTTGAATAAGAATACGAAGGAAAGAGCCTACGGAGACGGAAAACTCGCAAAGAAGAACCGCAAACTTGTTTGTGGTCGCAGTCACGCATTTGTCGGGTCAGCTCGACGAAAGACGAGGGTGGTTCTACCCCTGATGAGCGGCTGAAGGGATCCACCTTCTGTTTCGTTCCTCGTTCTCTTGCTGGTCGATGAACATTTGGAATGCCGTTGGGTGTGTCGATACGCCTGGCTAAGGTGCGCTTAGTTGGAAGATGAAGTCAGAATTTTATTTGAAACTTATTTAACACGTTGAGTAATCAGGTTGGTCATCCATAACCGCCAATTGCATTCAATGTTGAAACGACGACTGCTTCGACATGTTTAGAGATGCCGAATAAATACCGTGAAAGGAAGTAAATGAAGGAAATGGACTAATTTAATCATGAATCAGGATAAGTGTAGAAAATTAAAAGAATTATATCACTATAAGTTTTTGTAGAATCTTATCGAGAAAATTACGAACCAGTTTAGTTCGACTAGCTTGAAGGATCAAGTGTAAATTAAAAGATGCGGATATTTTAATTTCCTGCCTCGAGTTTCTGATAAAGTGAATTAAGGCGATCTCAAAATTATCAGGAGATTGATAACATCTTATAATTAAATATTCCAACGCCTCTTTTCATCAGATACATATATCTGAACAAGAAGTTTCATAATATTTACATAACACTCGAGGTAAAAGCACCAGAAGTTGACCAGTTAAGAGATTTCTTTTGCGTAAATAGTGCTAACTGGTTACATTTTTACCGGATATAGAGTGTCTAAGGGCGAAGATGCTCTTTGAACTTCCTATATCATGTAACACAGCATATTGTTTTCTAAAAAGTTATATTACACTTTAATAAATATTTTAAAAATGCAGAAATTGCGTTGGAAGTTGACCGTTTTTGGAAATAAGAGAATTAGTAATTGACCATATGGTGATTAGTAGTTGACCACTTATACTAAATCCAAAATGAATGAAAGCAATCACTTCAATACCGTTTATTTGCATCAATTAGAAGAAATAACAAGTAAAAGGGTAAATCCAAATAAAAAGAAGTTAATTTCTGAAAGTTAATAAAAAATAAAGTTAATTAGTTCCATATTGAATCTAATTCAGATATAGAATAAATATTTCGCGTGTTGCTCGCTTTGGTAGGGTCACTGATATGAAATAGTATATTTTCCCAATTAAAATAATGAAAGTTTTAGACATAAAGATTCAAAAGCTGAGAAATTACTTACTGTAAACTGCACACTATTTCTTAATGACAGCGTTAAGAAAATCACAATATGAGGGAATACGACTGACACTACCAATATTAATCGTCAGTAATTACGATAAACTTCTTTCTTTCTAAACACTTCTTTCGGAAGACCATTACTTTAAAAAAGCTTATTTTTCACGTTTTGGTGAAAAGTGGTCAACTTCTCATACAAGGTCAATTACTGGTGCCTTTACCTTAACGCATTAATTATATTAATTCCATTTATTCCACCGTAATAAGTGATGTTCAATTAATTCGATAATCCTCGCGTCTCTCAGTCTCATGGACTAGATCGTTGAAGTTCATCATGAAAACTCAAGCTTTCCGTAAACTTCGCAAATGTAGACAACTTTGAACGTCGAGATAAGTGGGGAAAGGCTGATAAGTGTAATCGTCCAACTCGGAACCATGAAAGCGCCAATTAAGATTTCTCTTTCGTACGAGCAAATGCTTTAGGTACACCTGTCACCGAGATCGATGCATTATCGCGGTTACCGGCGCCACGAACCTTCCTCGAGACGTACGATAATGATAAGAGAAACGTCCATGGGCTCACCATGATGGTAGTAAAACACGAGAGCCATGCGAGATACGGTGACATCTAATGTTCGCGCTAAAACGCGCACTTGATCAACATTCCTTCAACGGCAGTCCGGTCGTGTAAATGGATCGGCATTAACCTTCGAATGTTTGGCTTTTATTGAACTAAATTCTTCTGGTTTCGCTTAACACAATTTTTCTATCCAAAGCGTTAATAATTGTGAAGATAAGAACTGGAATTTTCAGTGAACAAAGTGGATTGTTTGGATAGAGTTGCCTTCCAACGTTTCGGAATGTATGTAGAGATTTTGATGCTATTTGGAACCTCCTTTTTGCACTGAATATAAACGGAGTTGCAAATAGTGAAGTTGCATTGATTTTAACACATCTTAAGCGGGAAACGTCTAAACTCGTTTCGTGCATATTATTTTTAAAACGCTGGAGAAGACAAAGCATAGTGAATAATGGAATTATGTTTTAAAAAGAAACTTAAAGTATATTAAAAAATAACCCATAGTTCAGAAGTTATAGCTATCTTATGCAGAAGTAAGTTTGAACGCGAATTGCAGAAAATCGCCCGCTACAAAGTAAGAATCTGACGAGAAAATACCCGCTTAAGATGTGTTAAGCGTCTTCCGTTGGCCATTTACTGTGTTTCAGATATTTGCATCTGACAAAATTCTAAGATACTTGTTAAAGTTTCTACTTTATCACAGAATTGTTTTCTCGGTTAAATATTTACGATCGATGAGTAAATATAGAAAGAAAGGGGCTGTTGAGAGTTCAAATCTCCGTCACCCCTAACCGTAAGAGATATTTCCCAAATTACCGTTTCATGTATCATCGTCTCAGTGATTCAAAACCCATGAAAAACCGCAAGTCCGAAACGTAATAACCACAGCAGCTAAATCCTAACAGAATGAACCAACCACCTCGCCAAAAATAGTAGTTAAAATTCAAACTATCCATCAAACAAAACCTCAGCCTCCTTCTGCACAAACCCTCTGCCTCCTTCTACGCACACCCTCTTCTCAAATCAACCACCATCCTCCCAGTGATCTCTGCGTGCCCTATCCGAATGATCGAGATCGGTTAAAACTCGATGATCTCAATGAAGATTATCCTATCCCCCCTGTACCCCCGTAGGGTTCGACGTACTCGAGATTCTCTCTATAATTTGCCCATTTCGAGCCATTATACGCGTTATATCCGAGAAGCCCCTCTTGCCACCCTCCCCGGGGACCGTTTTCCCTCGCTTTTTTTTTTCCTTCTTTCTTTCTTTCTTCTTCTTCTCTTCCACTTCTTCCTCCTCGCCGGCACAATGAACAGACGAAACAGCAGCTGCCTCCTGTGTGACACGCGCCAATGACGCACGAACGCAGCTTGTGCGTGATGTCCTTCTCACGCAAACGGGTTTTCCCGTGTGCCATCATCGGTCTCTTCGCTTTTCTATCGAATATACACGACGATAGGACCGACACGGTGAACGGCTGAAATGTGCGTGCGCGTATTTTGACAGATACGATATCCGGATCGTGACGGTGACACGTATCTAACGAAGGTAATCCGGCTTCGATGATAAAACCTGTGATTTCGCGCTGGCCGATGGAGCTGGAGAGGAATACGAATGGACAGAATAATTATTCGCATTGTCTGAATTATTGACGCGGTTGAGGGTATAGTTAGGGATTATGGTTTCTTGGAATTCGTTAACGCGTGGTGTGCCATCCGTTTTTCGCTAGTTTCACTGTTTCTATTGATGTGAGACTGGTTTTTATTAAAACCGTATCTTGATAGAGTAAAAATGTTAAAGGTAACAATAGTTGTATATTAAGCGGTACTTTACTTTTTTAATAGCAACATTTAAATGCTGAATGTAGTAGCGAATTCGTGAATATTATGGTTTGAAAGTCGTAAGAAGTTTCATCGAATTGAATATCGCCGGTCATCGGTGACCCCCGTGGAATTCTACGTGTTGACCCCTTGCACTATAATAACGAGTGACACTCGTAATGAGGTAAATTTTCATCAGTTGGTTAATCGGTTCCAATACAAAATACCTAGCATTCCATTTATAACCATCATGAAATTCAACCCTCAAAAATATCTTCTTCCAACACCCGAAAACAATCTAACAATAAAATCTAACAATCCCCGAAGTTGTGCATCCACTTAATAGGCTTTCCGTTTAACAATACTCATTGGCCGACAGTCTATTAATCTGTTATTACAGATGGTAATAAAATAACGTTACGCTGCCTCGGAACAACTGAAATTAAAACGACATAATGAGTATTTCTTTACATTCTAATTTTAACGTTATAGAGCTTTGCAAGTAGGTACATACACTCGTGCATAATGTTCAGAAGAATGAGCGGTAGATAAAGTGTTAATTGCGAAAAGAAATACACCCAATTCTGTTTTTACACGGTCTAGAAAAAAAAATTGATTCCGTTTTTACACGATTTCATTCGATTTAGCACGATTAAAAAATCTAAAATATTCAAAATAAATTTTTTAATAAATTTATTTTAACTATTTTTTACAGGGTTGAAGGATATGGAACTAATCCCCTTTTTTCTATGTATGTACTTCATGTCTTTTTCTACACGGTTTTGTCTGGAACGTATCTATCGTGTAAAAACGGAATTAGGTGTATATCCTACCCAAAGGAAGTGCTGCCCTGCCAAGCTATGAGTTAACAATAATAAATGTACGCATGCGGGTATTCTCTTTCGGTCTCGAAAGTCACAATGGATGCAGGTAAGGGCACAGAGATACCCATCGACTCGAACGGCGAAGCAAAAGCAGAAAGGTAGGGGGATGCCACCGAGTGAATTGGAACTGAGTGGAACCTGTTCACCCTGCAAATTTCACCGGAAGAAAGGGTGCTCGTTAAAACGACTTGCAAATAACACGAGCAGATCGATCGCCTCTAAAAATTGACGGTCGTAAACGTAAGGTCAACTTCACTCTACCGTTTGAATGTTTAATCGACTTCGATTCGCCGCTACGTTATCGATAATGCAAACAGCCTGTTGTACAACCGTTGTACAACGTTAATGGCGCCGATCGTACGAAATAGGAGATAGCCGATGTAAATGCGACAAATTACGGCGGATAGGAAAGAGGCATCTAATAAAGTCCTAACGGGGAATGAGGTATGAATAGCAACTGATTGGGTCGCGCGATCGGCCGATCAGATATGGAATAGTAAATCCGTCAACCGGTTATCAGTCCGGGCGTAAACGGAGATTCCGGGGGATCCGAAAAAGGAACGAGGCGAAAAATATTATCCGTAAAGGCAAATCCTATCGGACCGGTATTTGTCAGGCTTTCCCTCGGATTTCGCCGTACGTTGTTCGTTTCACGTTGAGGCCGTCGAGCGGTGCAAAAGACCACTGCGATTTGAATTTTTATTGGAAAAAAATCTGAAATTTGTGCAGTTGAATGGAAGTTGTCCTTGTATTTGGCATATTCTTCTTCGGGCGTCTACGCTTGGATAACATAGTGCAAGCGTATCATGTAATCATTCTTACCTCTATTATTTTCGTCTATCTTACAAAATTTTAACGATTAACGCGTTGAATGTTAATCGACTTTCGGTAATACAGTCGCTCCTACTGAAGTGAAATTTTTCCTATTAAAATCACATGTTTATAGAACAGAAACGTTGAAGATAAAAATGGTTATATGTTCAGGCATACTTTCTTTTTTAATAGCAATAATTAAATATGAAGTATATTAGCAAATTCTTGAACATTAGAATTTAGAAGTTGTGAGAAACAGTGAAGCCGGTCATCAGTGACCATCACGATATTCAACGTTTAAAGGAAACAGTTTCGTTTCTCCTTTCTATCATCGTTCCTTTTCGTCCAATATATTCATTTCTTCTTGTCTGTTCAATATTATTAAAAAGTCGATACTATTTTAAAAAAATATACAACGTTCATTTCAAGGATTTACAACACGTCCGTATCCCAGGACGTCAGACCGTAGAATTTATTTCCAAATACCATTCTTTTGACAATTTCCATGATTTTTATTTAACAATTAGTAACATTGATTCTACTGGGTGCTTTATGCGTATCCAGCATATCTAAATTTACGGGATTAATAAACTATCAGCCGCTTTTCCATCAAATGCAAGCGATTTACTCTTCTCTTAATCCTTCGACGTCATCCGTAAAAACGTGGAATAATTATTGCACCACAAATGTACATCCACGAACAAAATGGACTTTCGAGAAGCGCAAATGTCGTTCGCACGACAATGACGTGACACGTAGCGCGTTAAATGACGTCGAGCGGCGATAATAATATCGATATGTCGACGAAAATACAATTATGCCGTTGGTAAAGGCAGCCGCAAGTGCTCGTACAAAAGGAGAATAATAACAGTGAGCGCAAAGGAGAGGGAAAGAGAAACGGGAGGAAGGTATTTCAATGAAGACTCAAAGGATGCTTCGCAGGAGAGGATCTGATCTCGAGATCTACGTCGAATCAATGACCTGCTGAGAGCCTTGTCTCAGGAAGAGGGTCTGAAGAAAGAGAAGAAGGGGGTTACTGAAGCGACGAGTTGCGCAAAAACCGACCGAATGAATCCTCCGGCGCTCACCGACCGTCTCCCTTCGCGATTCGTGGTAGGAAATAAGGAAAGAAGGAGAGTTTCGCTAGATGCCCGTAAATAATTGATCCTCGAGTTCGTGCAGAAATAGAAATATCGGATGGAATTTCTTTTTTTTAAAGGAGTCTGGCAATTGTTAGGAGCTGCCGCGTTTTAACACTAGATTTACGGATTTGGATTTTATCTATTTTATATTTGATTTTATATAAGTGAGTCAATTTGACTCGCATAACGAAATCGATATTTATTGCCGAAAGATAATTACAGTTCAATTCAAATGAAGAATCATTAGCAGCCATTATTAAGATTATTATTGAGAACTTCATTGAAAACATTTTGAAAATATAAACTGAATTTATATGAAAAGTCAGTTCTTATATAGACGGCAGTAAAATTTGTAAATAAGTTCAATTGGCTCAGTCCGTAAATCTAGTGTTAATACTAAAACTACCAAGATGGTCCGAATGACTGGCTGTCAATTTATTCTAGAAATTTCTCAAATTGTTAAGACAGCCGCGCAGTAAATATTCCACTTCTATCTTATGAAACCTAAATTACTTAATTGATCATCTTTTTCACTTCTTGATTTCTGTAACGCCGGTTTTTCCACTGTTAAATTAGATCTATCGACGATTAATTCAATGTAGATAGAAATGTGAAATAAATACCGTAGAAGGAAATAAATAAACGAAAAAAAATGATGAATTTAATCGCGTGTGGTGTACAGGATCATTGTAGAAGTTTGGAAAGGAAAAGGCTTTCGCAATTTCAGAAATATTTACAAACAAATCAGAACAAGGTATTTTGACCAACTTGGTAGATCTAATAGTTAATTCTACAGTAACTGATGCAAAGTGCTGTTATACTTTAGTGTAGGAAATTCTGTGTAGGATTTTTCAAAATTTTTATGTATTGGAGAAAACTCTATTTGTGTTGGAGTGTAAGGAGAGATATATAGAATTATTTTCGCTGGAGTTAAGGAAAACCTGAACGCGTCTAAATGCCTGGAGAAGTTGGAGAAGGAAGGTATTCTTGTCGATCGACCACTTTCGCGACGCTTTGCCGCATCCATCTCGTAATTACGCTACTTAATGATAATTATGTGTACACGTTAGTTTTGCCGATTGTAAGAAATTATATTTAATAGTGTCTGCAATTTCTTGCGTACCGTTAAAACAGCGAGAGAGGAAAGATGTAAAAAGTCCTTCATATTACGAAACACCGCGCCGAGGTACCTTAGAAAGTTGTGGTACTTTTACGCGTGTTGCGCAAGTCGAACTCCATTTTGAAAGAGTTTGAAGAAAATTACTAAAGCCATGCAAGATTTAAAGGAACAATTATTTATTTGCAATTTCAGAAAACAATATTTCCGCGTAAACTATAACCCAATATACAATGAGCAATTAGCCAAAGTTTTCCATCACCGATGATTCCATAAAATCATAGAAAAACTTCTGCACTTAATCCTAGATATATTATTCGCACAATTTCCTCAGAATAACGATATAAATAAAATGATTTATAACTTATAATTTTAAAAACACAGACAATCACATTTATTACTAAAAGGAATGACAAATTCCTTGCACGAGAAACAAGTCAAATCTTACAGTCGCTTTGAATTTAACACTAGAACTACCAAACCAGTCAAAATGACTGGTACACAATTTTTTTCAAAAATTCTCCAAGATCTACGTGCATCTTATAAAACATAAATTATCGAATTGATCATGTTTTCCACCTCTTAATTCCCCTTTTTTCAAAATACTTATTTAATATTTTTAAATATGATAGATTTAACGTGTAGTTCTAGTGTTAATGAACACCACGAAATGCAATGGAGAAATGAAACTTAGAATTACTACAGAAGCCAGAAAAATTCCCGTTAAAACTGACGCACGCGACGAGCACTCCGTAACGTTACATTCTAATAGAAATTCATTGAAACCGACGAAATATGGATATCGATGATGCCCCATTAAAATGCGGCGATGTATTAAAATATTACGGGGAACAGTGGCCACTCCTTGGACTACCGGTCAAGCGACATTATGCTAGCTAGATGTGTCCGAGGATAGGATTACTCAGCGACACCGGAGCCTCGTGAAAACCGAGCATAAGGTCTTTAAATCCGGTATCAAGAAGAACCGTGACGATTGCGTGTCTCGAGGCTCGCTGAATTACGCCGTTGAAGTACTCCGGCGGAGTACACAATTCTTCGGCATTGAACTTCTTCATGGGGAGCGGCTTGATGCTTCGACTAATTTTTACTAATTAATTCGTGAAGCTACGTTTGCACGCAATAAAAGCAGGCGTGAACGTGCCACGGTTCAACCTCGAAATTATTTGGCAATTTTGATTCTTGGCTAAACGACAGATATTTCAGACGAAAGATTGAATTTAATTTTGTAGAATCTGTTACTTCAAACGTTCGTTGAAGATTTGACAAATTGAAACTAAAAATTGGTTTCATTCATCGCGAAACGTACCATGATTGCAAGTTGATGTCGACTTTAATCGTCTTAAACGTTAGGTAACGTAAATATTTTGCGTGAATACGACGCAGTAGTTTTGAAAATGTTTGCTAGTTGTGCACAAACTGACATAGACATTCTCCGCACGCATGACAATTACATATTTCGAATACATAGAACAATTACCGAGCCGACTCTAAATCGATTAGATTTCAAATTAGCGACGAGAAACTGCGACGGTCAGGTTACAGATACGCAGCATCGAGAAGGGCTCTTCCACCCCTTACGTCAATATCTCACCGGATTATATCTATATCTGTATCTTCATATCCAACAGAGTGGTTCAAAAATTCGTTCACATTCCTCTCCCACACGTCTTTCTCTAACAAGGGAAGTTCGTGAACTGATACAGTCAGATCTTTATGAAACTTTGCATAAATATTTATTAGACTTATCTGAGAAGATAGCTGTAATTCCTTTGTGCCAGTTTTCAACTTTAAGGGAGATATCAACCCCGTTGTTCGAACCACCCTTTCTATATGCATACGTGCTTGTAAGTCCAAAACAACACTGTTTTTTCAAAAAAATTTACATGCAGATTTGTAGATCTCAATGAACGGCGTAACTTTTGTTTTAATTACTTGTTGTTTACTACTTACAAGCACGTATATAGAAAGGACGGTTCGGACAAAGGGGTTGTTATCTCCCCCAAAGTTGAAAACAGACGCGAACAAATTACAGCTAGATCTAAGATATGTCTAATTAACACATTGTTGACCGGCAATTTTACGTAGAAGTTAACTCATGTCACCGGCTATTTTTTCCGTAATTGAAAAGAAGCGAAATAAACTTCAGTATTCTTTGCTTATACATAATGAATTTAAATGAAAGTTTGTACATATCTGCTGTGTATTATAGTTTATATATATTATATATATTAGCAATTTTTTTGGTGTGGCAAAATTCAAATAGCTGATGCAAGTGTAAACACGACTTATCTCGTGATCGGTCAACAACGTTTAGGCATGAAAACACGAGTTAACTCGTGACCGGTCAACAATGTGTTAATATTTATGCAAAGTTTTATCAAAATCGAAGTTTATCAGTTTCCGAACTTCCTTTGTAAGCTCCGTTATTCGCAAAAAATCATGCCCCTGTAAAGTCAATAAGATCAAACAAAATTCGGCACACTCGCTATATGACATGTTCCAAAAGACAATAGAAATTCGATCTGGAAGCTACGATGAGTAAAAAGACAGAGGCTCAGACTTCCAATCACTAGGTCCAACAGAAAGCTCAAATCTCCCGCCAGCTCTGGAAAACATCAAGTTTTTTCTGCGCAATATGTGTACCATAGTCTCGGTGTTTCCGAACCCACCTAAATTGTAGGTCGTAGGCAAAATGGTCATAAAAATTGAGGGCAAAGAAAGATACAAAACAAATTTGGTATCACCCTCAAACCCTCTAATCTTGGAAGCATCACGAGAGACCACCTTTCCAAGGAGCACCTCGAATTTCTCTGAAATAGTTCCAGTCCGATGGTTCGGAATCGGTGCTTGAAAAATTTCATCGCGTCGCGTCTCGACGATTAGCTACCGAAGCATTCCCAGCGGAGAGTTTCGTACCGTCTGAAACGTAATTCCGACGTGCGTGACCTCGCTTACGTACACGGTGGACCCCACTTAACCAATCGCTCGTAGTAGTTTCTTCCTTCTCTCGGACGTTTCTTTCCATCTTTCCTCCCTGAAGGAACGACGAAATACGCGCCCTCCCCGTGCCACCTCGTTCCTCTTCTCCTCTTCGGCATTCTGGCCGTCCTCCTACGTTCCTCTTGGTTCTCCTGCATTCCGTGGAGCGAGGATCGGGGCCCCGTGTAAGAGCCGTCTATTTAGTAAGCTGTAAATCAACGCGAGTCGTCTCTTTGACTAACGGCCGCCGGTGGTTTCCTCTCGTTTTCTCTCTCGGCTCTATGTCTTCTCTTGTCTTTCTCCCTCTTCTTTTTGTCTCAATCTGTTCCTCTCTCTCACTCACTTTCTGTTCGTCTCCGTCTTCTTTCGCTCTTTTACCTTGTGCTTTGAAAATATCGCCAGTACCCTGAAGGAATCTTGAAGATTTGACGCGCCGACTGACGCCGATACCTGTGGGCGTACTTGTGTGAACGTACTTGAACTTTTCCAGGTTGCCAATCAGAGTTATTAATTATTCGCTTTCGTAGACCTTTCCGAGAAATTGCACCAATACGTTGCAACGGTTTGCAATTGGCTTGCGAAGTTTCAGGGAGAATGGGGGAAAATGGAGATTGGGCGGAATGTTTATGTAGGATGAGTGTCAATGTTAGAGATGAGAGTAGTTATAGAGGATAGTATTGTATATATGGAGCCTCGATTATCGAAAATCAACTTGGAATGGGACCAAGAGGAATTAGACGTGGCCTTACGGGATAAGAATATGAAGGCTGAAATAATTAACGATGTTAGTTGTTTATAAAGCAAACTTTTTTTGTTAAAAGGTAAGTATTTATTTCGAATTACAAATAATCAGGAATTTTTCAAATTAAATTCCAGTTCACCCAATCGAAGAGGTATATTGTTGATATGAAGCTACAGGGTCCAAGTCGCAATTAGTGGGCGCCAGTTCAAATTCCCTTTGGGTTCAGGACATGTTTCTTACGTGATATGTATCCCATAGCTTCGGTGGTGCGAATTTCACCTCAATCTGTAGATTTTAAGCGAAATGATCATGGCATTTTTACTTATAAAGTTACATTTGTAACGGGAAAAAAGATGTCTTACAGCCTTTTTACGGGAAATAGTGTCGATGAAGCGATCACGGTGTATTAAAAGAAAGAATGGTGTCCTTATTAGCGATGAGCAAGTAGAACGTAGACTACCGAGCGCAGAGTAAGATGTCATTCTCGGTGATGTCACAATAGGACAAAGACCTTGGTGAACATAGATTGCGATCGAGAAGCAACCGTAGAACAATCGACTTATTTGTTACCACAGTGCAGGAAGGCGATTTTTAGTCCGACGCTTTGTCACATTCTCGACGTAAATCAATTTTTGGTAGCCTTGCGGTGATTAGCGACTGGTTTCAATTATGGTAACTTTCATGGCTGTCGACGATATAAAGCATGGCGCAAATTTGTCTTACGTATTTTCTAAATTTTTATTTGTCTTTTACGTATCGAAAATGAACCATTGCAGGTCATACAGATATAATAGGTAATTAAAATTGATAGTTAACCTGTAGGACATTCTGTTAGTGTTTCTTATTCCTACGCAATTTATACCCAACAAGGCTAAGTACCAGCTACGTCTTAAAATACAGTGCATTAACCCTGCTGAAAAATGCACCACTACTTGCTGCATGTAAGCAGCTCCCTCCTATAGCAAAAAGGGAGAAAGCTGGTTATCTTCACTCGACAACCTTCTTCCTCCATAAAAAATCATTCTACGGCAATGAAAGTTTGTCGAATACCGATAAATGACAAAAATTCTGAAATATCGTCAAAAACCCTACCGTTCCAAGCAGCTGCCGAATTCTCGGCGCAACGAAACGGCAATTACCAGGAGAGATCTATTCATTAGGGCCGAAAGGATCCATCGAAAAGATACAACCGACTCCTGTTGGTCCGCGCGGCGAAGGTGAATTCCGATCAGGGCCGATAATTGCGTAAATACGATATCCCAGTTGCCCGGTCTAAAATTGGACGAGTAGGATCTCGTAATCAGGATACCACGGCTCGGCAAGTCAAACCGGCGAGGAGGCACGTGCCGCAAACTACCTCTCTGCTTCCCTCTCTTTCTCCTTCCCTCGCCCGGTCTCTGTCCCTCGCTCGATCCCTCCTTTCCTTCTCTTATTCTCTCTTTCTCTCTCTGTCTCTCTCTCTCTCTCGCAGATGCGAGTGTAATACACTCGAGCAAGGCCGCGGCAGTTCGCCGTCTACTATAGATACCATCGATCGTCCGCTGGAACCACCAACACGCGCCAATTTCGGCTAAGGTGCCCGCTGGATCGTAATAGTTTTCTCGAAACTACGTCTACGACCTGCTGTTGGTCCTCGCACGAACGATCCGCCGATTATTCGCATCGGATTAAGAGGATATTCTTACGAATTAAGCCTCTCGAGGGGCCTCTCATTCATTTTGGTAACTCTCACCTTGGTACCGTGGCAGGTGACTTGAAGTTCTGTCTGTTTTTTTTTTGCTTCTACATTTTGGGTTTAACTACTAGTTGTTTCGCTTAGGATTTATAGGTTTAGGTGGGTTTTTAAGTATCGGGGATATGGTATGTGCCTTGTAAGAAACATTCTCCGGAAGTGATAAGGACTTTACTTGTAACCATTAGATAGAAGGTTAGCGAGGTTGCTAGAAGTCGGAGGGTAAAATGATATCGTCATTTTGCGTTGAATCTGCGGTTTTAGGTAGGTTTTACAACATTTATTTGATATTCTAACTCTTCGATGAAAATTGTATCAGACATTAACCCTTTAACACTAGAAATACCGGCGTTATATCTATTATAATTAAATATACTGAATAAGAAGTCTTGAAAAAGACGAAGCAAGAGGTGAAAAGGATGGTCAGTTAAGTAATTTACGTTTTATAAGATAGAAGTGGAATATTTACTGCACGGCGCCTCTAAGATTTTGAGAAATTTCTAGAATAAATTGACAACCAGTCATTCGAACCGTCTTGGTAATTTTAGTATTAAGGCCCGAATTAAATTCTTCCAACAAGAAAATGGTATCATCTATTTATTTTGTAAAATAGAAAAAAGTGGTGATTTCACTGGGACATAAGACATTTTTATTTGATGTGCTTTCACAGGATCACCACCGTTTACCACCCCCTTAGATATCACTCATTGTCAGTGTCTGTAGATTCTACTACCGAATAAAAATAAATAACTAATGGTACACACTTTAATTAGCAGAAAATCTTTGAGGCCTCTATAGTTATGAACTCTGATTCCTAATCAATAGTTCCAGTTCAAATCCCTCGGAAAATTTTTCCTAACATATATCCATGATACTGAAAACCACGAAAAACTGTAAATTCATGAAACAAATTCTTTGAAAATTGATTTTATTGTACAACCACTAGGAAAAGAGTCAAACTTACATCTGATATGCATATCAAATAGGAAAAATCTCCCAAAGTCTGACGAAGATTTAAACTCACCCTCATTAATTGAGAGTCTGTACCTTCAACCCCAATCTCACCGTAACCTCCACCCTTGTCGAGTTTCCAGAGAGTATTCTCTCCAGCTCGTATTTATTTCACAAAGTCAATAATTTCCTGCAAGCTACATAGGATAAAGAACGATTGCAACATCCCCGAGGAATCTTCGCCGCATGGTCGTCGATCATCGAAGCGATTCTCCTCGGTGGACGAGATAGGGAGTACGGAGAGAGTTTGGAAAGCACGTAGAACGAACCTACGGCGAAGGTCGAGCCCACCACCTGTTGCACAATTGACCAAAAGTCACGCATGAGAGGAGATTAAGGGAGGCCTTTTTTGCGCCACGCTCGCTCGGCAGAATCGCGATAATTGTTTCGCCTGCAATAAACCGACGTCGTGCCTCGACCCGTGACTATCGCGCGATTGTCTGAATGTTAATGAGAAATTTCGTGTCGCGGTACGAACGTTAATCGCGCTCCTTCGGTTGCTCTTTTGGTGCACGGTGCTTGGAACCGTGAAACTTGAAAATGTCTTCTTTTCCCTGGATGATTTAATGTGGGAGAGATACGAAGGGTGGTACTCTAACTAACGGAGTTTTCTGAGGTTGAAATTAATATTAAATCTACCAAGGCGTTCAAAATGACCGGTGTTCAATTTTTTCTTAAAATTCCCCAATTTATAGGGCACCTATGAAGTAAATATTCTACTTGTATCTTGTGAAAACTAAATTAGTTGATTAATCATCTTTCTCCTCTCTTGATTTCTGTTTTGATGTAGTACTTATTTGTTATATTTAAATATGATATATGGAACGCCGATAGTTTTAGTGTGAACAGGCTTTAGGAATTGTCTCTAAGATTTTGATAATTTCTTAGGTAATCGGGGGCGACAGATTTTTAACGAATTGTTGGTCCAATTTTATATTAACTATGTGAAAATTCACAGTTTTGCGTAGTGTTTAGTACCAAGGACATGACACAATAGGACAAATTTTCCTGGGATGATAAGGATTTAAGCTAGAAGTATCGATTAGGTATCCGAGTTCCTAACTATAGAGTCCTCAAAGATTTTCTGGCAATTAAAGTCATGAAAGTCCGTACCATTAGTTATATATTTTTATCGAGTAGTAGAATCTACAAATACTGAGTGATGAATAACAAGAAGGACATAAAATCATTATCGATTTACATCTATTATCTATGCCGATGGTTCGACGTAAGATTAAAAAGTGTTAAAAGATGTATCACATTTGTTATAATAATTTCTCAAACTGCAGATTCGATCAAAAACTATAATATTGACGAACATTGCAAACAGTTAAGAGATACTTTATCCAAATAGCAATGAACTCAGGTACATAAAGGATCCCGACGATTCTCTCTAACGATAACTTCTTGCCACCGTCAAAATGACAAATCGTCGACACCATTATTCTTCGTTCCCTCCACCTTCTTGTTATCGTCTTCCCTCTCTCATTTTCTTCGCTCGAGAAGAAATATTCAACGACCTCTAACATTTCAGTCCCGGGTTGATTAACCCGGCAGAAGATGATGGAAACGGAGAAAAAAAGGATGAACCAAGGGAATATAGGTAGACGGTGATAATCATTATCCGATTAAGTACCAAAGCTGACATTACAGTCGCGTGTCTATAGGAAATAAGGTTGCTCTCGTGATTACTTGTCTCGCGAAAAGTAATCAAAGATCTTAATTATACCGGAAAGTCTTTCACGCCGTATATCTGCTTTAAAATTCATCACGATCCTCTCTACATCATTTACAATCCCATTTCTGATTCTTCAAGTATTTAGAAACAAACACACCGCTTGTTTCAGGACATAGTATAATTTCATTTTATACTCATTTTTATAATTTATAAAATTAGAAATTTATAACAGCTAATTTATAAAGCTGCTTGTCGATGAACTTTGGCAAACTTAAAGTCTATCAATAGGTTCACAGCAAATAAAGTGTTAAGAGCAATAATTCGCCGTAACGATCGACGCTGAACATAAAAGCCCAAGCTGAACGAATCGATGAAGACGCATATCGCTATCGATAAGAAGGTCCGAAGGTAACGCAACCACCACTAACGATTCCGTTATCAGCGGGAGAAACTTATTTGTCGATCGTCGTAATCCGGTCGAGACTTGCTCGGTTTCGCATGCGTCCTTGATTACTGATAAGACCTGCAATATAAGTTTCTAGCGAGTCCCGCGTCTCTCCGGCATAAACTAATACGCGTGTAGCCACCGAACGGCATTAAGTAAGCGTGTATTCTTATCAGTGACAAAATACGCAGCCGATCGTAACACGAGTACGATGATAAGGTGCATGCCTTTCAGAATGGACCGGCGGGTCATGCCCCCGGGAGTGGATCTTCGAACCTTCCACGAGACAGTCGATAGTAACGTGCATCGTGTACTTTCTTTCTGTGGCTGTTACTTTCAATGTACGACTGGTGTTGAGCTGTTGAAAGGTTTCTTTCATTGATTTCTTTATTTTTTGTACATTTTCGACTTCAACAGATATGTCCATCTTGCTTGAAACCTGCAGTTTTAAATGTGTCCGAACCGCAGGGGTTATAATATATTAATTGGTAATTAGGAAAAATTTCGCAGAGGTAACGAGGGGTTTGAACTCTGACCCAGTGACTGTTAGTCGGAGCCTTTATCTCATTATCCTCTGTAGCTCCTTAGAGATCCCTTTCACTGATTTCGTGATTATCTTTTTGTACATTTTCGACTTTCTTGTTACGTTTGGAGTGAACAGTTTGTTTTCTTGTAGGCTTTATATTTTATAATTAAAAATATTCCGAAATCAACTTAACCCTCTATGGGCTCGTGTAACTTTGAAGTAACACAAGACAAATCCAAGCTTTTATTCTTCAGAGTGAATATTTTAACTTTGCCAAATATTACAATTTAGTTCTTGAAGGTCAGAAATTCTTTACAATTTAATGTTTCAAAATCAAGGGAAATCTATTATTTATAATAGTATTTTTATGATTTTCTAATGTGTCATCGTGCAACTGGTCTTCAGATGCTACAGAAAATTAGGACTATAGAGGGTTAACACTAGAACTACCAAACCAGTCAGAATGACTGGTACACAACTTTTTCCAAAAATTCTCCAAGGTTATAGAAGAGCCATAGAATAAATATTCTACGTCCATCTCAAAAAACATAAATCGTCGAATCGATCATATTTTCCGGCTTTTGATTCCCCCATTTTCAAGGATTTATTTAAAATATTGAAATATGATAGAATTAATGCCGATAGTTGTGGTGTTAAAAGATATGGTTATCTTGCCGGGAACATTCTGCAGTGATTGTCATATATTAATTAATAGTTTAGAAGAATTTTCCAAAGGTGACGGGAGATTTGAATCAGTCCCACTAATTAGAAATCGGACAATGTTCCTCTTTTCGCGATTCTTGCAATAGCAGCGCGCCGTTACTTCAGTAAATTAACATTTTAAAAACACCCTCTGAATATTTCTCTCGAACCCAACAAAGTCTTAAACTCTGCATCATTCCCAATAAATCAAATCTCCATGCCCATATAACTTATCCACAAAGAGAACACACCCTTTCTTGCATCTCCCAGAATTACAAATATTCTTGCTCGTTACTTTCCCACTTCGCAATTAACACTACAATTACCAGCGTGAAATCTATTACATTTTAATATATCAGACAATTACTTTAGAAAAGAGAGATCAAATAGTGATAAAGGTTAATTCACTAAATTATGTTTTATAAGATAAATATAGATTTTCTAATCTACAGCTCCCCTATAGATTTTAAGAATTTTTATAAAGAAAACTGTGAAACCAATCGTCTTGACTGCCGTGACAGTTCTAGTGTTAACACTATTCCTACCGACACTTCACGTATACCTTTTTCTACCGCAACCGGTGAATATGTCAAATGATAATTTTTTCCCAGAAAATGAACAGTAAAAAAAGAAGTGAATATTAAAAAATGTATTATAATGTGAATGTATTATACGTATATTTGAGGAAAAGTCGTGAAGTTTAACACTAGAACTACCAAACCAGTCAAAATGACTGGTACAGAATTTTTCCAAAAATTCTCCAAGCTTATAGGAGAGTTCTAAAATAGATATCCTACGCCCATCTTATAAACCTTGAATTACCGAAACGATCATCTTTTCCACCTTTTAATTCCCCTTTTTTCAAGACACTTATTTAATATTTTTAAATATGATAAATTTAACGCCGGTAGTTCTAGTGTTAAAGGCGATTCAATTACGTTGTATATAGGAAATTCTGATCAAAATTTTAAAAACGTTTATTTGTCCGGTGTGGTAGGAATAGTGTTAATGAAAACCCTTGAAAACTTGCCAACGTAACAAGAGACAACGTGTCCACGTCCGTAATCTCAGCAAACGACGAAACGATCGGGCGCTTAGGCACGGTGTATTTTTTCTCATAATCCGGCCGCATCCTTCGTACATCCTCGAAAGACGTCGGCGGGGTCGTCGCAGCTGCCGCAAGGATATACAGGACCATCTGGTCCTTCGTCGGTCGCAACATTGCCAACCTTGCGGCCGGGACACCGCGCACGGAGGGACGAGGAGGAGGACGAAGGGAGGGGAAAAAAAAAGAAAGGAACACGAGGAGAGAAAGGATGCGCGAGGGAAGAGAGAAGGTCGGAGAAAGAGAGGTAAACGATCGACTCTCTCCGGAGTGGGCTGTTCTCCAAATAGCTCCACCTGCCCTTCTCGCGATGCCAACGTTTTGGCTTCATCTCGAACCGCCGATTAAGCATCGAGTTTTTGACCCATGGTGCGAGTAAATGATCGCGAACCGATCACCGTACGGAACTGTGGGAGTGTTTCGGCTTTGCGTACACCTGGCCCCGGAAGCGGTCTTCTTTCTTGGTTTTATCGAAAGACGACGACGGTGGAAGGGATTGCGAGGGATTGGAATATCATTGAGACGGTGGAGGTTAAAGTAGGTCGATGGAATGGACTAGTGTTTGTTTGTTTTTTATGTATGCAGTAGTTTTGTAACGGAGGATGCAGATTGTATTTTTTTTAGGGGACTGACTTTGGGAAATATCGTTTGGAAATATTGAAAATTGAGAGAACTTTCGTGGGTTTAATTGGGAGTTAAGGGGGAAGAGATGGAGTATTTAGGGAATTTTTAATAAAATTAAATCTTGGTATAAATAGGAATGAAGGAGGTTGGTTGCAGCTGAAAATAAATGTTTTATAACGGATTCGAGTTGTAGCTAAATTGCTCTAGCATAGGAGCTATAATTTGCAAGTGATTTCGAGATTGAAGTACGATTTGTTTGAGATATGTTTAATGCGCAGCTTATATATAAAATTGCGGGAATGAGATATTTTAAGGTGGCCGCATTTAAAACTTCTTTCAACGGCATCTTTGATTAATGATATTTTACAGAAGTCACTGTGCAGAGGAAACTCAAATTTCGCATCCTTGATTTAATTACCCTGCTGAAATTAGACGATTAAAAATACAGTAGGATAGCTGGACACGATCAAAACAAGCCGCTCGATGAAGTCAACAAAAATATTTGCCCCAGAACGAGAAGAAGCAATTAATAATGTATCGTACACGTTAACTGCACCGTTACATGTGTCCGTTCTATAATGCAATCTACATTTAAATCCTCGTTTAAATAATGAACGTATCCAATACCAAGCACTGCAACACGTGCAAAACCGAATCCTAAATTCCTCTTATTCAAATCTTCGCGTCCAATGCACTCGCACCCAAAAATCTCACTTCTAAACTTCAATTCAAACCCCTACTTTCACACCCTGCCATTCACCCATTCCAACCTGCATAATTTTCCCAATCAATCCACAACTTCCCGTACCATCCACCATACACTTTCACCACCCGATAACAAAATCCCACTTAAATTCCAAGATCAATTCCACCCAAGAATCATCTACATCAAATACATCTCAATAATTCCACTTAACCCTTTGAGGACGATGGACGCATATATGCGGCCTGAGAAAAACTCTGATTATAGTTTATCGGTGTATGCATACACGGTTAGAGTTGAAAAATTGAAATATAACTGTTGAAATATGATTACCCAAATAGTAATTTATAATTTCTATACATCAGCACTCTCACTTTCTGATAAAAAGGTAGTTTTTTAACGCCAAACAAATGATTATTTCTCAATATTCAAAAAAGTCTCCACCCGCAAAGGGTTAAAAAAAACATTCTCCCAACGATCCATCCCAGTACACCACGATACCAACAACAACGTTGCATCGACACCAAAAAAAAAGACAACCTCCTTCGCAGAAGCTCCGTGCCATTACCCACAATTGCATTTCGCATTCCAGCGCTCGAATCCCGCGCGGTATTCAAGAATCCCCGGCAAAGATCCTCCGAGATGTTAACAATGCCGGAGATATCTCTCTCTTTTTACCCTCCCTCGCCCCCCTCTCACCCCATTGCGCGACCTCTATTAAGCATTATAGTCCGCTATCTAGCAGCGATGGTGGATAGTCGCAGTGTATTGGCATGCTGAAATACGGGGCGCGTTCGAAGCGCCGGCTGCCGTCAGGGTATTGATTTACAATGCTTACTCCACTCCGCAGCAACTCCCATAACTACAGGCCACCCTCTCTTCAACCGTTTCTCTCGGCCGTACCCTTTGCCGCGACTTTTCTTCCGTCGTTTCGCGCCGCGAATCGCCCGAACCGCCGACGACGATTTCTGTCGGCGGTTTTCAGCGAAGAATGGCCGATCGAGAGTCGCTCCTCGCGCCGCCAGGTGAATTGTGACACGGTTGTTAAATGGGGTGGATGGGGGAGCTGCTTTGAAGAGGGTGTTGGTACGAGGGGAGGGGAAAAGCTGGAGCGAGGTTGTCGGGGGAATTTTAAGTGGGGAGGTTTTTTTTAGAGAATGTTTTTTTTTCGTTTGATTTAGGGTTGGCGATCGTAGGAGATTTTAGGTTTGTTGTTTGGTAACTTTGTTTTGGGGGGTTTGGATGGAGAGAGGTGGGGGTGGTTATTGCAGTTGGATCGGAGAACGGGGATGTGATGGGTTTGGATGGGGGTTTTTTTATGCGAGGGAAAGGGGTTTTGAGGTAGGAAATTGTTAAGTTCTCCTAGTGAATGATCTATTCATTATTTTATTATACTTTGTAAGTTATATCTTCCATCTGTATCTGAATATAAAATAGTAATCGAAACGTGCAGTCAGACATTTTGGTGTGATTTTGAATACTCTAATAATATTAATATTCTAGCACTGTGTTACAACCTGATCTCATCACAATTTTTTCGCTCATTTTCAAACAAATTATTTGCTTACCAACTTCAAAGAACTCAATATCATTCCTAAAGTTGATAACATTTCTACAAAGGTATCCCCCTTCCCTGACTTTTTCCCATACAATCAAAAAAGTCGAGTAAATCCAAATCCACGACACTACCAATTTTCAATTTTAATCCCCGCGCTTAATTCAATTCTCATCAAATTCCGTCGTTCCATCGAAACAGTCCATTTGTTATCCAGCCTCGGGATAATCAGCGATCGCACGAACACATGCATCACAATCAGCCGTCGGTGTATCGGAAAAAGAAAGAACGTGCGGGAAATTCTAAACGCCCTATTATTGTACTTAATCTCTGAATTTACGCCGGGTCGGGACCGAATGGAACTAATAACTCCGTTTTGCCGAGCAACTCGAGAGTCCCATTGTACTGGCGGTTTCATATACGGTAAGCTCAGCCACGGAAGAAAACTGAGGTAAAGGAGGTTTAGAAAGCTCGTTTCCTGCGCTGGAAGAATTCTTCTTCACAATGCCCACCTCGGTCTACGTCATTGCTTGCAGGTACATGGATGTGCACGATAATAGGTGCACAAATAATGCATCCGCGTCGGGATGACTAAGACGAAGTAAAGGATGGAAAATCGTGGTAAACTTGTTTACGACTTATCCTACCTTTTTCTTCCGTCCAAGTGGCGTGTTTCGGTGGGCGGAAAGTATCGTGTTTCTAATGGCCCAAATAAAACAATCGATGGGACAAACATTCGAGACCGCGAAAATAGGAACGTCGGTCATTCCCTTTTCGGGGATGGGATTTTTGGGCGGTGATTCCTGGTAAACAGTAATTTTGCCGTTGACTAATGCAGGGGCGAATTAGGGGTAGTTTATGATCTTTGGGATTTTCGATCGACCATGGTTCCAAACAGGATGCGATTTAAGCTTTTGTAATCTTTCGAGATTTTAATACTAAAACTACCAAGGCGGGGAAAATGACCGGTTTCTTATATTTTTTGAAAATTCCCGGCATTGATAGGGTAGCCGTAAAACAATTATACCACTTGTATCTTATAAGACCAAAAGTACTTAATTGATCGTATTTTTCACGTTGATTTCTATTTTTCCAAAGTACTTATTCAGTATATTTACATATAATAAATATAAAACTTGTAGTTCTGTTGTTAAAGTAATATGTGTAACTGTGTCTTTGTTGTTCGGTGTAATTTGTTTAACACGCTGAATGCTGTGGGAGTCTTCGGCAAACGGGGTTAATAAATTTGATGGGATTTGTTGTTCCAAATGACAATATTCACGAGTTCCACAATATATTTGATGTTAAGGTAATAATGCAAAGAAAATGCAACACTGATAAATGCGCAAGTATTTTCGATTCTTGAATTGTTTCGAATGAAACGAATCCTGGCGTAATAAATTATTATAAACTTGTATTAAAACCTTGCTAACTTTCTTCGCGATGAAACGGTTCTAAATAATTATCTGTTACATGCAATACTGCTATTACCATTTGCCAATTCATCGTTGTGTAACTAAGATGCGTATAAATCAAGTTGTGCCGTGTTTCTATGAAAATAATACTGGCCTTATATTAATGTTGTACTGAGAAAACGCACTACGGCTTCTTTTCGGATCAGGGCTTACATGTTTGCGGAAAAAAAATCCAAAAAGTCAAAACAAAGTCTTATGTTCTAGCAAGTGCAAAGGAAGAAATTTTTTAATCAGTTTTGTGAGTCGCTATAAATATAACTGGGCCGCCAAACGCATTCCATTTTATTTAATTGCAAAAATTAATTGCACGACGAGACTCATACAATACTAGTGTATGCACTTTCACTTGGTCTTACTTTGAGGGTAGGGCTTACATTAAAACCATTCTGAAAAATCATGATGCAGCTTATTATCGAAGAAACACGGTAGAAGGTTAAGAGAGATCATAAAAGAGGAGAATCACCATAAATATTACACTTTGTCATTCTACCAAAGTATTTTTCTCTCCCTCTCCAATCGCTTGATATGTCCTCAGAATACAATCAATAAAACTCTCAATCTTTAACTTCGAAAACAATTCGATATCATAACAAAATTCACACTACAAAAGGATAATAATAATAATGATACACAAATATTCTCCAACCGGAAAGTACTGCAAGATTTATGACTTTCATGAAAAAAGCATAGAAAAGGGTGGTCTAAGAATTTCCCGTTAGAAGGCAAACTTTCGTTTTCCCTACCTGCCGAAGACGGCACCGAGGTACCGTGACAAAGGTGGTGATAATAAATATATTTGCTCCGAAGTCGACCCCATAACACCGCAACTCAGGGTAACCACGTGGCCGCCCACATGGGGGGTCCAGCCGGAAGTTTATTGCCCGATTATCCGGCCTCTAACTCATTTTATGCACTGCCATAAAACTTGCAGCACGACCGGATGCCAAAATTCTAGTCTCACTGTGATGTAAGAAGTTCCTTTGGTGGTTTCCTTCGAATAAATATCGCTCATCGGGACGTAATTTAGGTTGCCCCTTTCTTTTAGGAATCTCTTAGTCACGAATACGACGAATGCAAATAGGATCGGGACCTGGTTAAAAGGACTTAGGTGATGTGATCGTAGGAAAAAAGGACTTGGGGAAATTTACTTCGACTTGGCCTGGGTTAAGTCTAGAATGCCAATTAGCATTGTCGCGATTTTATTTTGTGTCTAAAAGAATTGAAGAATTTTTTAGTAGAATTTACTAGGCTATCAAGTTATCTCTAAAATTTGAAAATTAAGCAGTCTTCTTTCGTTGCTATAGAATTTGAATGTAGAAATTTGTATGTATAGTGAACCAAGGATATGTTGAACTATAAATGTTAAATGATGCGATTGTCTTTAAATAGATGGCTAACTTTTAATTAAACTATGAATCACCGATTACTAAGAGTATTGTAAACGATGTGCAGCTAATTATCAAGGTATCGAATTAGAGATTGCAGATACTAATCTGTAATAAATAACGTTACCATTTTACACTCGTATCAAGATAGATGATAAACTGAAAATCTCTACATTTTGTATGCTGATTACTTCGTTAAAGAGCCGATTTCCTCATTATTACGATTATCAGTTCGTAAAAGTGATTCTTCATCCAACCTATTATTTTGTCAATATTATCGATAGCCAATCTCGATGAACAGTAATGGATACTTTCGGTGCAAATCAGTTTCCAAGTAGTCACGAGGCGGAAGCAATCAGTAAACGGCTTAAATTACGGGGGAATCGTTGGTGACTTAAGGAGCGGCAAGCAAGTGCTAATAACCCCGATGCAAATTGATAGTACTCATTATCATAGTAGCAATGAGTGTACAAAGCACGCCGAGGGCTCGTAAAACTCACGACGAAAAGGGGCAGGAAGATTTATTTTGCTCGTTTAAATTCGCTCCCTCGGCAACGCGACATAAAGTCACAGACGATAATGTCTCACTGTGCTTTTTCGTATCGCAAAACTCGCGAATTTCGCGTAAATTATAATAAAGGATAATTACTACAAAAATACGATTTTAATGGTCAATATTAAAAATAATATGCTAATATATTTTAACACTAAAACTACCGGCGGTAGATATATCACATTTAAGTATAGTAAATAAGTACTTTTAGAAAAGAAAAATCAAGGGGAGAGAAAGATTATCAGTTAAGTAATTCTTGTTTTATTTGATAGAGATGGTATATTTAATGTCTTGCTCCCCTATGAATTTTGGGAAATTTTATAAAAAATTTGACACCGGTCATGTTGAACGCCTTGGTAGGTTTAGTGTTAAACTAATAGCCTTTTATTATGAAGTACTTTTCAACGAGCTCGTTAAAATTACCAATTTTGTTCACATAATTGCCGAATATAGTTGTTTATAAAGTAAATATAAATGTACCTAAATGTAAAAAAGAAAATTTAATAACACTGTATATGTGTTATGATAGAATAAATTTCAAGATATATTATATATAAATTCCATTTTAAGGTATATATACGCCTTTCGGTTGCATTTACGTATCTTCAAGAGCGCATGCAATTCATATTACGCTTTTCGCAGTGAAAAAGGTAAAATGCATCATGAAACTTTTCTCCATTAGGAAGAGTCATACTTTTATCGCGTCTCTTCTTTCTCTGCTGCCGGAAAGTGACGAATTATCGTCGACGTTGAATTTCGAAACGTTCATCCGAGTCATCGACGTTATCGCAGACCCACAAGTTTTTACCATACGATAATGCAAACATCCTCGGTGAGATAGCTCATTGAGGATTCATCGAGGCGATCCCGAGGTAGGTAAAGATAGATCGAAGTTCCATAACATCGACGTGTACCAACGTACCTCGTCGAGGTGTCACCTGTTGAATCCAGCCGTTTCGCGGAACACGCTTCGAGCATTTCCGTGGAAATTGCATGTTGTCACACATGGCGAGTCGAGAGGGAATAGAGAACGACGGAAACGGACGCAGTTATTGTGTATTTCTAAAACAATCCCCGGTAGAAATACCAATACGGTGTAACGGAACTGCAAACGATGGTGTAACGAGAGACGACAGGGTGGTAATTGTAGCGAGGAAGGACGGAAAGTAAATTAAACCAACCCTTCGTTTTTGAGGGTGTGTCTTCTTGGTGCACGTTTAGGGGTTTGGTTTTATTGTTAATGGTTCGTTTTATTTGTCTCTTCTGGCGATTTAAACATTTTGTTATCGTTGAAGAATTTAATGCGGAAGTAATTTGAAGTTATGGGTGAATATTTGTAAATTTCATTTGCTAGTACCGTGACACGGTAGTGAAGGACATTTGTTTATTTTAGATTCAAGTAATTTTTTCGCAGAGATTGCATAGTTAGGTTTGAGAAGTTTTTCGCATGGAGAATTTTCAAACGCAAATACCAGTTTAAATACCTAACACGAGTACTTTCCATACACCTTAGAAAGATAGACGGCCTTAGAAGTATTTAGTCAACTGGAGTCCAAACACTTTTTGCAATTTATCCTCAAACAATCGAAATTCATTTGGTGCTGCCTCGAATACCTATCAGTCTGCATTTGGTACCGCCTCAAGAATTAGCCTCTATTTGATACTGGCACAAGCATTGTATTCAGTTTCGAATTGCCTGAAGAATTAGCCTCTATTGGTACCACCTCTAGAATTAGATAGTATTTCACTATCTGCAGAAGATCCGTGAAAAGCGAACGCGCGAACCGCGCAAAGTCACATTACGTGAGCGCAAATATGCACGCATACCGACATACATAACAAACACTAATCTTACCTCGAACTCAAGATACCTGTAATATAAAACTAATTACAACAGAAGCTTACATTGACCCCACCTCAACATGCAACCACAAAGGTCAAAAGTCGTCATCCTGAAAATTTGAACGCTCGCTATCCACAGAAGACGCGCGAAAAGCGAAGGCGCGAAAACCGCGCAGAGTCACACACGCAAGATCAAATATGCACGCACATGCAGATATGTATTCGCATCAAACACTAATTTTACCCCAACCTCAAGATACCTTCAACATAAAACCAGTTACAATAGAAGCTTACATTGACCCCGTCTCAACATGCAGCCACAAAGGTTAAAAGTGGTCATCCTGAAAATTTGAACGCTCGCTATCCACAGAAGATGCGCGAAAAGCGAAGGCGCGAAAACCGCGCAGGGTCACACACGCAAGATCAAATATGCACGCGCGTGCAGATATGTATTCGCATCAAACACTAATTTTACCCCAACCTCAAGATACCTTCAACATAAAACCAGTTACAACGGAAGCTTACAATGACCCCGTCTCAACATGCAGCCACAAAGGTTAAAAGTGGTCATCCTGAAAATTTGAAAGTTCGCTATCCACGGAAGATGCGCGAAAAGCGAAGACGCGAACGCCGCGCAAAGTCACGGCGCGTCTCTCTCGACGCGTGAGCACGCGTGTACGCGCGTGTGCCGACATGTATACGCACGGTGACGTACGCACGAGCGCGTTCCTCGCTTGCTACGTTCACGCTACGCTTCCTCCCCTCCGCTGCCCACTCCTACCCCCGCTACCTCCACCGCCGACTCCCCCTCCCTCTGCCCTTCCCTTGCCCCCTCTTGTCTCCGCCTCCTCCGCGTCTGGCTCGACTGTCCCGAAGGCATCGGACAATTTATGCCCAATTACACCCTAATTACCGTAATGGCACGACTCCGGTACAGATGGTGCATCGAGTTAAGTAACTGTCAGGGACCACGAGGAGCGTAGAGACGATTCGATCGGTCGTTAACGCGATGCTTTGTTTATACTGCTGAGCATTACGCGCAGCGCATTGTTGGGAGATCCTGCATGCGCGAATTTAGGCTGGATGCAATTTGTGGTGGGGGATGGAAATTATTTGGAGTGCTGGTGATCAACACTTCTCGAGTTGAGTAGCTTTCTTGAATGGGAAGATCGATGGCAAATGAGACAAGTCCATGGAGAGTTTGAGTGTCGGGTTTTATGGATGAGAAGTTGCGGGAGATTTTGAGCGTGAAAATTTGGACTGTATGGGATTTGAGATGGATTAATGAAAATTATTTGCAGTGCTGACGATCAACACTTCTCGAGTTGAGTAGCTTTCTTGAATGGGAGGGTCGATGGTAAATGAGAAATGTTGATGGAAGTTTTGAGTGTCGGGTTTTATGGATGAGAAGTTGTGGAAGATTCTGCGTGTGCGAATTTGTGCTGGACGCGATGTGAGGTAGGGTGATGCAAATTATTTGGAGTGCTGATGATCAACACTTCTTGAGTTGAGTAGCTTTCTTGAATGGGAGGATTCGATGGTGAATGGGAGGATCGATGGTAAATGGGAAATGTTGATGGGGATTTTGAGTGTCGAGTTTTATAGATGAGAAGTTGCGGGAGATTTTGAGCGTGAAAATTTGGGCTGGATGGGATTTGAGGTGGAGTGACGCAAATTATTTGGAGTGCTGATGATCAACACTTCTTGAGTTGAGTAGCTTTCTTGGAAGGGAGGTTCGATGGTAAATGGTAGATGGCAATCGAAGATTCTGAAAATTCGATGAAGAGGATTTTAGATCGGTTTTGAGAGGTTTTGAACGTACGGGTTTCAAGATATTATGCAGATGCAAGTACATACTGCGGATCGCGAAATGTGTAGACACAAGTAAATATCTTTGAACAGGAGTAAAAGGATGCGAGCAAGAAATGGAGTAAAAAGGGAAAGTCGTCATTTACATGTTACATCGTCGGAGGAAATGTTCGACACGCATCGTTATAATTCGAGCGATCTTTAAAAGCAATTAGCAACCTGTCGTTTTAATTACCTCAGTACTTCTAGGGTTAAAGTAATGCAGCATCAGGTTAAGAAAACGACAGAAAAAACAGGTTAATGACCAATAAATTCGATGCCTACCAAAAGTAATAACGAGCAAAATGCTAATTGAAAAATAAAATTCTCCTATATTCTCCCAACTAAAACGATATCAATTCTAAACTAATTTTCATTCAACAATGCACTTTATAAATGACCCACTCGAATCATACGCTCACAATATTTATAATTATATTAAGAATTCCAGTAAAAACACTAGTTATATTAAGAACGGAATGAATTCTTCCCAAGCACCCAGAGAAAACACGAGGCACCAAGACGTACCTCGATTAATTGACGCGTCCTTCTCGATGACCATTACGAAGCACTCGTCCGAGGCTGTAAACCCTCATGGTTTGCCTCTTGCAGAGAGAAGAGGCTGAATAAATGGTTCTGCCTCAAGGAAACAGGCGCCTAATCGCGTACGACGCGAACTAGTCAAATGGAGAGAAAAGCAAGCAATGGAACTTCGAGGTAGCATATGGATAGCACGTGCTACGGGCTATCCCAACTCCAAATTCGTTCCTGAGTTTATCCGTAATTGAAAACCGCTTCAGAAACGCCTCCGAAGAAAAATAACACGATAATTCTGCATTTTGTAGCCGTTAATTGTCAAACTAGGAATTTTTACTTAGATGGAGAAAAATTTCATTGAAATCCTTGCAAAATGTCGTGAAACGTTTAAAATATTATCGAATTCTACGAAAATCGCTGCCGTAATGAACGTTACGAGGGGTCGAAAGCAGCAAGTGGCGCAACCAACCCCTAGACATTCGCCCTTCGACACTCGTCGATATTTAATGAGACAATCAAGAAACAGGGGGAAACGGGACTGTAACGGGGTGGTGAAAAATTCACCGTAGGGACAGATTTTTATGGGATAAATCGAACGGATCGAGAGGAGGTTTAAAAGAGAATGAAACGATTGTAGATTTGTTTTATGTGCTTCTTAAGATTGCTTCCTGTAACGTTTACAATTTGTAAACTAAAGATCTTACGGAATTTGTACGATCTAATATTTTAGATGCAAAATGATTAATTACTACTATCTGTTTCTCTAACTTTCAATCTATTAAATAATGTATTAAAATTCTCTTTGAGTATACTGCAGAAAGAATTCAAATAATATCAATAGTACTTTATATATTTTAACCATTTCGTTTAAAATATCAAACGTTATTTGCTAATTAAAGAATTTACTATTATTTCTTAATCCTCAGCTATGATAATTACCAAAAACAGATGTTAAAGGATGGATATAAAATTCTTTGTCACCGATGCACAACAATTAGAAAACGTATTCATCTAATTTTCCAATGCCTTTCACCAATGACCCCCCATAGCGCTTCCGGGACCACATTTCCCATACACGTCCATTTATTTCCATCCAGCGATTCTCGTCAAAACGCCACATGGAAAGGGGTTCACTCAAACGGAAATGCGAAAAGGAGTCATTCAGGTTTTCGTAGTGTTGGTCGTTATCGAGTCGCGTTATACAGCGAATTAAAGGGGTATGGTGAAATGCTATGGGGTCGTGGTCGAAGCCACGCCTCGTTCTCTGTCTCTGCTGCTCTTTCCCTTTCTCTTAGCCGGAACAAAAAAAGCCAAACTCGAAGTGATTTGTCGAGGCGCCGTCTGAAAGTTTCGCAACAGGCTCTCTCACCCCTCGCTTGCCCTCGCGAAGAATTCATTTTTACGGGACTCCTCGTTCAGATAACACCATAACCCGTTGCGGCTGCTCGCGAGGTAGAAATCAAGAAGTCGATCGCAAACGATCGTCATCGGATGAAAGGATAGAGCGTTAACCGTCGACGTTGTTTAATTTAATCACAAAAAAAACAGGGCGGACTCTGAGCATTTGATTCCTCGTTTTTGCGATTCATGGCTCCTTTGAATACTCCGTTGAGTTTTTCGAGATACTTTCGACATTTGAGGTGAAAATATTGTCCATGGAGAGTGGAAGATACTTGGAGATAGGAGAATTCTGAAATTTGTACCTTTGGGATGAGATAGTATTGTTTTATCGGCTTTGTAGATAAGAGGCTGTTGGATGTGCGGTTCAAATCTGAACGCGAATTCAAATTTGCGCGCGTTCCTGAGTGAGAAATGCTCCGTTGACTTTGAAAGAAAAGTGCAAGGCAGCTCATGTTTTAGGATGTTAAGGAGACTTTGGGAGATCTTTGTTCTTTGAAGTGAAATATACCGTGGAGTTTCTCTCGCGCCTTGTAGGGAGTTACGCTGTATTTATATTTCTAACTTAGATTTCTTTAGAATATTGTTACCGAAAATTGATCTATTCCAGCTTGACATATATTTTACATATTGATGCTTTTCTTGAGGTAATTACCGTTTGTTTTTACACCCGTTTAGTTTTTACTAATTTTGAGGATGTAACCAAGTTCCCAGTGAAGACAGACGTGTCTCTTGTTGCAACAATTTTTTTGCAAATGAAGAAGCGCCCAAATTTCACTGTTAAAGTTTAACAGATTTCGGACGACGGTTGACTCACGGTGGAGTCATTCAATTATCTTGTTAAAAGAGACTCGTTCCTATTTTCACCAACGTAGGAAGATAGATGCATCAGCGAACGGTGGTTCCGTTTTCTTATTGATCAGATCCTGTCGGTCAATACTGTGATTGTAATTACATAATTACGCACTGCGGCGCGAAGTAATAGCACGTTGCGGAACACGTTCTGCCCCATGATTACAAATCTGATATCCGAGATTTATTTATCGTACAACGCATGAAAGCATCGATTACTATTCATTCCAATCTTCAACGACCTCCGTGCCGGTACCACGAACGATAACACTGGTCAACACGATTTTTTGTCGAGTCCGCTTATCACCATCAGAATCCAGATTTGAAAAAAAGCCAAATTTTCATCTTTCAGCATTTACTTGCATTTTAACCGTAAAAATTATTTATGTTTTTTACAGTAAATGGTTCTACAAACCCTTCCGAATATAACGATGCATATTACTTAAATGTCACAAACATTTAAACATGATTAAACAATGCTCAAAGAGAAAACGGCGTCCAAAATGCCTCAACTTTTGCGGATATTTCCCTGTCTATCTTAAAATCCAGACGCCCAAAAGGAATTCTAATAGCAAGAGGCGATAGAGCAGACATTTTTGTTGAGAAAACCATAATTGAAAGTTCCAACGCCAGTTTTGTTTTAGGCTGAGAAATTGAAATATATCCGCAAGACACAAGGTGTCGTCAGTGATTCTCAGCGCAACCGTTTCACCAGCGCTAGTATTACATTTTTAACATTTGGTCATATAAACAAACAATATTGTTCATTTGCATTTACAATATCAAGATTAACTATACGAGTAACGAGCGCAATTATTTCCACTTCACTGACTGACGCGTAGACACCGCCGCGTGTTGTCAAAACATACTCGGAAGTCCTCGGCGATCGCACTCTGCAGGTGTTCGTCTCGTTGGTCCTCTAACAATAACAAGTCCTTTCGATGTTCGCCTCGGTATCAGTTTGCCCTCGACCGCCGACGAATAATCAGTGCTCTGTGATCGCGTTCCAGTATTTTCACATATTACTGCATGTATAATACTTTCGAAGACGAAATTCAGCAGCGAGAGCAATCATTTCCGCTTCACTGACCGACGAGTACGACTACCGCCGCGTGTTGTCAAAACATACTCGGAAGTCCTCGGCGATCGCACTTTGCAGGTGTTCGTCTCGTTGGTCCTCTAACAATAACAAGTCGTTTCGATGTTCGCCTCGCTATCAGTTTGCCCTCGACCGCCGACGAGTAATCAGTGCTCCGTGATCGGTTTTAAGCATTTTCACTTATTAGTGTGTGTATAATACTTTCGAAGACGAGATTCAGAACCACCAAATATCTCTCTTTTCGCGGGGTGCTTGGTAATTCATCCTTATATTGGTATCAACCCTTGGTGATCGTATGGCTGCTATCAACCACCGACGCACTTTCACCGTTGCCATCGTACGTCTGCTCTCAGCCACCAAAGCAAAGAATCAACACGTTTCTGAGGTATATATAATTCTTACTGAGATTTTAGTAGTTTTTTTTCTAAATGCGATTACATATTCTGTTTTTAATTAAACACGACCGCAAAGGGTTAATTAAAAGTAGCGGGAGAGAAATAAAGTATTTCTTTTGGCACAAAGGTTTAATATGTAATTCTAATAGTGTTTTTTGTGCTGAATTCAGATATGTAATTCGTTTGTCTCCATCATGCAGGGTTTTTGTGTAACAAGCACTTTTTTATATTTAATAAGTCGTATAAACTTGAACTTCAGAAGGCGGTTGAACAATATTGCTTACTTATATGTTGAAATTTTAGAATTATACTTCTCTGTTTAATGTAGCATTATTGTCGTGAGATAACTCATAAACAATAAATGTACTTGTAAAGCAAGCTAGATATCATAATAATAGCGCGGGTGAAATGTGTGCGCTGAGAATCACTGGCAGTACCTGGCATCTTGTGGTACTATTTCAATTTCTCAGCCGAAAGACAAAATTTGAAACAAAAATATGAAGTGTTTAAAACAGTAGGGGTAGAAAGTCTTGCTATGAATTGAAAAATGTTAAATAGAGGCGAACATTTGGGAAGGGGGGGGACTTAATGTGAATGGTGCAACTTGAATTTTAACAACAATGCGACCGGATTTCGCCAGTAGCGCACGATTGGGAAATTACACGAGATATATCCAAAATTATCCATTAAAGAATGTTATGAGGAATCAGAAAGACAATAGAGTCTGGTGATAAGTAGCCGATAGAAGATGTAACTCTTTGCAGTTCTCCGCGATTTAAAAGTAATACACTTTTAACTCTTACACTATGATACTTGACACCTAAATCTTGCAAACGTCCTTCGCAATAACACGATCCTACACGAAATTTACCTGGAACTTTAACCCTTTGTCCGCCATATTGGTCACAAGTAATCGATGCTATACTCCAACATTAAATAACATTCCACCAGACACCCCTATATTCGTAAACACATCGCATAAACTCTCCATCAAAGAAAACTGCAGTCTTAAAATTGTCAACGAATTGATAACATTTCACAATTAAACCCTCTGCCATCTCGCGCATACCTGAAATTCCAAAGAATTCGCGTGAAAGTCAGCTCCTTAATGTCCCATAATCAACACTCATCGATGTACCATCGCGTAACTAATTCTCCACGGCATTAAAAGCTTCATCTTTTGAAAAATCTTGGGAGACATAAACCATCTGTTTCGAAGTCGAAGAGACACAGTACCAAAGAGTGTTGGTTCTTACATAGTCGAGCGAACACGATGCGATTAAACTCAACGGCCTTCTATTTTTCTCCGGTTATATTAATTGGCCACTGCAGTTAACCGCTGCCGGCAAGCGAGCAGTAGCACGCTCACTTAGTCTTCGGCCAATGGCTAATGGATAAAGCAGACGAGTTATGCTAATAAGCGTGCAAAGCCTCGGCAGAACGCATGCGCGCCCGGCTCTCATGAATATTCATCGAGCTATCTGATTACGTCACTGATTGCCGGCATTCGAAAGTGTTTGCTCGCCAAAGTCCACCGGCGTATCGCGCCAAACGATCATCGACGATACGATTCTTTGTTCCCGATATGCCGGAGAATCGTGGACGAGGACTGACAAAAGAGACCGATGACGATCCTCCGGGCTCTTTCGACAGTTTGCCAAATGGACCGGGAGATCGTGACGAGAATTTTGCTGATTCGTCTCTGGCGAATGACGATTCTTGCCGTTCGTGTACCTTGAGTCTTTGCGCTTTGAGGCAAAGGTACGATTAACTATTAACCCATTTGCATCATAGATCTAAATACGGCAGAAGACCCACAGTACCGTGCAGTTCCGCGCGCAGCAGTTTAACATTGTACAGGGCGGAATATTCCGCAGCTGGGTGTTAAGACGATCGTCATCCGCGGAATATTCCGCTTACGGATAAATATGGGTTAACCCATTGACTGCCAACTACGAGATATCTCGTAGCTGCAATATAACTTTGAATTAATAAGTTAACAATAATGGCCGTGCGTGTATAGAAATTTTGGAACAAAAATGCTCTTCGTATCATTACAAATGTCGAGATTATATTTTTGATTAATGAAACCAATGTTCTAAAAACTTTCTGTCATCTTCTCAAATTTTAACAAGCAGAGGTAATGTTTGCTTAGTTTTCCTGGCAGTGAATGGGTTAATGAGAAGGTACGATTAACTATTAACCCCTTGTCCTACGTCTTGGTTTGTGACAGCGTCTGCAATGATTCAGAATAAAGTTGCTAAAATAAAAATTGACCAGTGATTTTTGATATATCGTATAATTTAATGTAATTTTAATATTATAGAAATAGTTTTATTTCTATTCCATTTATAGTGCCACGAGCATTACATGTTTTTGTAGGACTAAGGGGTTAATAAGAAGGTACGATTGATAACTTGTCTAGAAAATGTAACAGTTTGGTATCGATCTCGAAATTTGATAAGCTAGGTAATCGGCAAATGAGGATACTAGTGGTTGCCATTGCTGTGAACAATATAAATGGTTAATTGCAGAGAGAGCCAAGATTTTGAGCGCGACGGACTGGTTTCTCAGAACTTTCTTTTATCTTCGAACGACAAATTTGATAGGACCATGACATTAGTACAATTATTATAACAACTTGTAAACAACTAAATAACACTACAAAGGTCGCCTTACGATTCGATTTTATGTCTGCACGATCAAAACAAAAACCAAACCCACATTCTAAAATTTCATCATACCGATAAAACGCGACAGATGGCACAGACCAGAAAAATTCCTCTGCTCTGTTAATTAACAAACACCTACCAAAAATGAAACATTTATTATTCCATATTAAAACGAAGCAAAGTGTTGTAACAACAAAAAGTAGCCTCGTTCCACATCGCTTTATCGCCAACTCCACGCCTCTCATCGCCAAAGTGACCCAAATCCATTCGCCGAGAATCCCAGCAAGAAAGTTCTCCCGATCTAACCGCGATCTCCTAAATTCCCCATAAATTGCGAATATAACCGTGATACCGAATGACTCGGATGAACGCGATAACGATAGAAACACGGCAGACGCGAGGTCCGGATACACGAGGATTCGAAAGTGTCCGGTAACCATCAACGAACTCGCGGTGAAATCGTAATCCGTGGATGAGCTAGCCGATCGACTCGATCGGCTCGATCGGCTCTTCGGCGGCAAGGGCGCGAAAATAGAAAATCCGATTGGCCGGTGCGAAAGAGAGCGGAACAAAAGCTTCATGCAGAATTCAGTGTCGGCCGCTCCTCTATAATCGGAGCGGAGTATCGATCGTTTGCCACCAGGTACACCTGCTCGTGTGCGAGCCTTTGCCTGCACTCTTCTTCTATTTCCCTCTCTTTCTCTCGTCTCTCTTCGCCTATATCTCTCACCTTCCGTCTCCTTCTCGTTCTCCTCTTCGTCCTCCTCCTCACGGTTCTCGCGCATCTCTCTTCCCCTTGGAGAATTTCGCCCAGGGCTACCTTGTTAATCTCGCTCGCCGACATCGCCATCTTTACGCCGGCAGCCGTCGAGATCGTGCTCGATACCGCGAAAACCCGCCGATAATGCGCTATTATGATCAACAGTTCACTGGTAATCGAAGGATAAGGTAATTCGAGATCGATAGGCTTT
Source organism: Cerceris ruficornis (assembly GCA_963989415.1). Lineage (NCBI taxonomy): Eukaryota > Metazoa > Arthropoda > Insecta > Hymenoptera > Crabronidae > Cerceris > Cerceris ruficornis. Next base: position 11,565,453 of record OZ022523.1, read on the forward strand.
CCGAGAGGGTACACGCTGGTGGGATGTACGAAAAAGGATGCTTTTGCTGTCGCGAGGAATGAGAGTGTAATTGGGGAGATTCAAAGGGAAAATGTTTGCTGACGTAGTTAACACTAGATTTACCATACCAGTCAAAATGACTGGTACACAATTTTTTCCAAAAATTCTCCAAATTTATATGAGAGTCATAGAATAGATATTCTACGTCCATCTCATAAAACATAAATTGCCGAATCACTCAAGTTTTCCACCTCTTAATTCCCCTTTTTTCAAAATACTTATTTAATATTTTTAAATATGACAGATTTAACGCCGGTAGTTCTAGTGTTAATGGAAGGTTGTTTAAATCTTGTTAGTTTGTAGGGGAATTTGCGAAGGAATTTTTGCCTGTTTTCTACAGAGTACACAGGTGGATTATCCGAGTTGAAACGTACGAGTTAATTACTTCGGTTGCACTTGAATCGTGAGAGAGGCCTTTGAATGTTCACCAGTTGTCGGGCAACATTGCCGGACTCCATTTTCCTTGGGACCTCGTCTCCTTTATAGGAATATCTCGGTGAAATCGCTTTCCGTGTTTGTCACCGGTTGCATTCAGGTTTTCGGGAGCATCTAGATCTCGGTGTGGAAAGCGTATTTCGTGTGACACGTTGCATTGCGGTTTTCCGAGGGCACCGAGAAGATTCGTGGGTAGTTCAGCACTAGAACTACCAAGGCAGTCGAATGATTGGTACTTAATTTCTCACAAAAATCCTCCAAATTCATGGAAAAGTCATATGGTACATATTTCACGTCCATTTTGTAAAACATGGACAACACTGAATTGATCATCTTTTGTAAAGTACTTATTTAACACTAGGTTTACGGAAGCCGTCGAATTGTCGGGTTCATACTTTTTTTATAAGCATTTCTCAAATATACAGAGAAGCAGTACAGTAGATATTTCACGTGTATTTTATAATAGAAAAATTACTTAACGAATTTTCATCTTTGCCGCTTGATCCCTCTTTTTTCAAAGTCTTTATTTAATATATTGTAACAGATTTCACTCCCGTAAATCTAGTGTTAATAGATTTAACGCAGGTAGTTTCAGCATTAAATGCTCCGCCATGTAATGCATCATATGAGATTAGAGAAGATAGGTAAATTATGGTCGTGTTATTACTAGACAGCGGATGTTTATGCATTCATAACAAATTTAACAGATCTAAAATACAGAAAAAGCATGTAATCCAAAAATATTTGAAATTTCCAAGATGCGACAATTGTTGTAACATTTAGCGAGTGAAAGAGTTCTCGACTTGGATTCTTCTTTGTTAGCTGCGTTCTTCAAACTTTAAATTTGCATAAACAACCACAGTGTAGTTATTACTTTCCAAATTGTATGTATAAAGATGTAGGAGGAATTTTACAACGGTCGGATGCGATTAGTTAGCTGTTGATCGGTGAAATCTCTGCTGGAAGGATTAAGCGGACTCCCTGTGGTTCTTGTTTATTGTTTAGTCTGTCTTCATTGCATCTTGGCAATATTGTTTATTATTGTAACATATAATTCCTATACACTCCTGTACATTAACACTACTTAGGTCGTACGGCTTACGCACCGATTTCCTTATTCGTATCGATATTACCATATTAAGATTTGTTAATTTCATTCGTCAGAGTACATGTTTTTTAAACTTTTTTTTAGTAAATAGTTGTAACAGTCGTAGAAGTTGCGAATAAAGCAAAATTTAGACCATCGTGTAATAAAACTTGCGATTCGCAGGCCTCTCTTCTTAGGGGTACGACTTCAGGGGGTCATCCCATGTGACATCCATTTTTTTCGCTTTTTTGTGAATTTTTTTTGACGAACCATTAAAACACACAATCTTGAAATTTTTATCACATATTTATCGACATGTTAGCAGCCTCTCAGGCAAGCAACCTTCCCCTGTATCATAACAGTGGTGATTGGAAACCCATCTAAAGTTGGAGATTGGAGGCGAAACGACCTTAGAAATTAGAGTCAAAATGCAAGACGACAAAGATGTCTACCACCTCTATCCATATTTCGTTCAGACCTCTATCCAAAGTTAAGTTCAGTACTACCACTCATTATTTCTCAACCCAGAATTCCAATTAGACTCTCGATTGCGCCCCCAAGTTCATATATTCATCACTCGCAAAAAATTGTTCCTTAACTATCATTTAACCTTAACTCCATAGTTCGAAGTTCACCGAAAACTATACAGTTTCCAAACAAAATGGCCGTACCAACTGAATCGAAATAATGGAAAAGAAATCTAATCCTCGACTTTATTCCCCGCATTCTGGAAATTTCAACACGATAACGCAGTCTCCGCGAGCGACCACGAGCTTTCCCGTAATCTCGAAATATTAGATCGGCAGGTGTGCGGGCCCATTCCCATTGATAATCGTCTCGCAATAACGAAGACATGAAATCGGTATTTATAGTGTTAGGTAGCCGCAATACGCGCGCCGATCAACATTACTCTCCCGTACGAGAATACTTTATTATTCTCGGAGGCGGTGCGTGCGCGGAACGTGGTGTTCCGAAATTAGAGTCGGTTTTTTATCTTCCTCGGTTCGGCACGGCTTGACTCGGTCCGACCGGCTATGCGGAGGAACCCGGTGCAGCCGCACCTGGAGACGTTCCAAAAGACATTCGTTTGCGCGCCAAAATCGCCCGATCCTGTCAGCGCCAAGGTGAAATGAAAAAAGGCGCGTGCAGACGGCTGAGGAAAACGCAGGGAATTCGAGTAAACCGATTTTTCGGAAGTTTTGCGCGTACATCACGAGCCGAATGGCTTCGGTAATTTTGCGGAGGGATGCGAGGATTTCGGAGAATCTTCAAGTTGTTTGTTAGCGCTCTCAGTGCGGCGTTGAGCATGTGTTCTGGTGATTATGGACGTAGTTTAGGTGACAAATGGAACTTATCACTTGTTTTGCACTGTAGCGATGTGCAGTAAGATGGTGTCGCGAATCGTTTACGTGTATTTGGATAATACGCATTACAATATGGTTGAGCAACTTTGCAGAAGTAGGAGAAAATCGTGCTGGAGTTAATAGCTGTCTAATTACGTAAAATTTCATGCAGAACTCAAAAGATAAGTTGAAATACCTCGAAATAAAGAAAAAATGACCTTGATCACTGTTAAAGTCATCAGAAAGTGTCGCATTACAATATGGTTGAGCAACATTGTAGAAGTAGGAGAAAATTGTGCCGGAGTTAATAGCTGTCTAATTGCGTAAAATTGCATGCAGAACTCAAAAGAAAAATTGAAATACCTCGAAATAAAGAAAAAATGACCTTGATCACTGTTAAAATCATCAGAAAGTGTCGTTGCGAGGAGAGACTTTTTTTTTATTAAATCTTCGCAGGTGGAAACTTGATATTTCCATTTCTGTTGCCACGAGCACTAAATGAGTCCTTGTTAGGGTGAAGGAATTATGGCATCCTTTTACATCAGGATAATCTACGAAGAAATTGTTAAAGGGATACATTGTGAAGGATTGAGATACAGTAACGCAACAAGTGTTATTTATTGGCAAGAATAAGGATCGTTCTCGATGATCTCAAATCGTGACAACGCGCATCCTTCGATTTTTCTTCGGAAGAAACGATGATCTCACAGCAATACCATTTTAGTTGCCGTGCATCGCAGAATTCTGACTCAATCGGGATAGAATTAAACCAAGGTGTGTCACGAAACTGACATTTGGCGGTGATTTGTTTTGACAATGCGAGAAAAGAGTCTATTGCGTGAATAGGATTGAAAGGCTTGACTCGATGATTACTGCAAACTCGTTTGTCATTCTGCATTTTCATTTATTGATAGAATAAAAAACATAGGTATCGATATCTATTTATTTTAACAATGCGAGAAAAGAGTCTATTGTGTGAATACGATTGCAAAGCTTGGTTCGATAATTATTGCAAATTCGCTTTTCATTTATTGATAGAATAAAAAATAAAAGCTTCGATATCTATTTATTTTGACAGTGCGAGAAAAGAGTCTATTGCTTGAATACAATTGCAAGACTTGACTCGATGATTATTGCAAATTCGATTTTCCTTTTGCATTTTCATTTATTGATCGAATAAAAAATATAAGTTTTGATATCTATTTATTTTGACAATGTGAGAAAAGAGTCTATGGCGTGAATACGATTGCAAGACTTGACTCGATGATTATTGCAAATTCGATTTTCCTTTTGCATTTTCATTTATTGATAGAATAAAAAATATAAGTTTCGATATATTCGCATTTATATACATATTTTTCCACGAAGAAGCAGGAATCGTTCGGCAACTTGACGCAAAAGTGTAAAAACAAGGGGAAATTCGAGGGCCTGCAAGCGGAATGCAGTTTCTCTTGCGACTTTGCTGACTGCGGATGTTTATCGGCATAGGAAGTGCGCTTGTGATAGCGACGGATGTTAGTTACAGCAGCTAACTACCGAGATAATACACAAAGAAAAAATTACAACGCGTTAATCGTACGTTCCTGGTATTGCCGCTGCAAAAGTATCGCGTACCTTTTACCGACATTCGAATAATGCACGTACGTACATAAAATAGAAGAACGACGCACCGTTACGTCAATTATTTCAGGAAACATGAACAATTCCGTCGTCAGAGGCACGTCAAATTAAGTGACATTACGCGTTAACGATGCTACCGGAAAAATATAATTCTGAATTTTCCTAAAAACCTACAAATTCGAGTAAACATTCGAAAAGCTTTACGTGAATAACGGTGCTATAAGTTCATTCATATTTACAGTTAAAAGTTAATCCTACCTTTGCCACAACCCGAGAAACATCACAGATACTCGGAAACCTTCTCGTCAAACCTCGAGCAAGAAAATGGGCCCAGCAGTTCACATTTCCAATTAAAAATGAATCCTACCTGTCCCAAAACTTCAGAAAAATCCGAAATTCTCAAAAACGTTCTCGTAAAACCTCGAGCAAGAAAATATGCCCGAGCAATTCACATTTAAAATTAATTTATCCTTTCCCACCCCTCAAGAAAAATCCCCAATTCTCCAAAACGTCCTCGTAAAACCTCAAGCAAGAAAATGGGCCCAGGTTAGAAACATCTACCATCGACCCACCGTTAAAAATCATCCTTCCATCCGACGCAGCAGAAAACGGCTACGAAAAAGCGCACAAAAGCAACGAGACGTTCAAACCGCAAATTGATTTCGTGCACCAAAAAATACTTTGAAAGGTGCGTTACGTAATAAGAAGGAAGCCCCGCGGTATCCGCTTTCTAGTTACGCCATCGTGCACCGTCGTAGGGCGACGGTACGGCGTAATTTGCATTTTCGTGTCCCGAGGCTATTTTTCGAGTGTCCTGCCCTACGAGACGCAGAAGGGACGAAGAAACAGACGGAATCCTGCGAGAGAACGAGGAGAGCCGGGCCTCGGGCAGGCAAGAGCCGCGAGAGCGGAAGTCGAGAATGTGGGGCGGTGATGGGCCACTTCCGGTGGTCCCCGTGCGCAGCCTGTAAGCCAAGTCAGTCGAACTGTGACTGCGACTGCGACTGTCTCTGTCGACGAAACCGCAGACAGACCGGCTATCTCATCGTTCCGTTAAACGATACGACGCTGGATGACACGTCGGTGACACGTCGGTGCCACCGGCGGCAACTGATATTTTCCTATGATAAGAAGCCGCGAAAGAGGGGACACGATAATTAGAATTCTACGTTCGGAGGTAATGGACATTGATACTGAATGGGAATTTCAATAGAATGGGAATGAAGGTGGAACATGTTGCTGTTGTTTTGTATTTCGATTTTGTCTGCTACGGTTATTTTGCTCAGGATTTTTCGTTTTGGGGGTACCGAGTCACCGTGGCTGCAGTATATTAACCCTTTGCAGTCCTTAGTCGAGCTGTACTCGACATAGCTTTTCACTTCATTTTATTTTCTAACGATTTAATATCTACTTTTCAAATTCATAATGATTTTGTAATATCACCTAAATATCCGTCAGCACCTATAGTTATTGCTGTCATTAAATAAAATTAATAACCAACGACAGATAATGTCGAGCAATTAATTTGATTTAGCTCGCCACATACTTGAAAAAATAATTCGGACCGCAAAGGGTTAAATGATAGTTTGGGATGAATCTTCTAAAGGTCAGGGAGTACTTGAACTTTGCTGCAAAAAGTTGGAAATTGGAAGCCTTATCTTCTTACCTGCTATAGAGCCTGATCTATACAGGGTGTTAAAAAAAACATTCAATATTTATATGGTATATAGGATACACTGTACTGAGTAAAAAAGCTTTAGTAAACATAGGTCGAAAGGTCAACCATTTCTCAGATATAAACATTTGTGTTTGTTATTATCGTAATGGACTTACTACTGAATTTTCGATGCTTACAGAACATTTTCCACTTGTCCACCTTCCATTTCTACACACGCTTGGCATTTTCTTTTTACAGAGCCGCGAACTCTCTCGAAAATTCCACATGGCTGTCGAATTGTTTGACAAGCATGGTGGATTCGGTTACGTGATTCTTCTAAGTCATTTATTGGCGAGGAATACACTAGGCTTTTTAAATGTCTCCGTAAAAAGAAGTCTTGGGTCAATTCTCCGTATTGGGTGTCGATACAGATCTAGGTCTGCCAGAGTTCCGATGGCAAGGTGTAAGTGAGCCTGTTTCACAAAGACGTTGAAGTTTTTGAAACAGCATGTGAGAGGGAACCCTTTGATTGCGAAATTTTTCCGCGTAAAGACGTCGGGCAGCGAAAGCACTTCCATTTGCACGGCCATACATAAAATGCATAGCTGCCATTTCTTTATTTGAATAATACACTGACATTTTCACGATACGTTGTAACCGTGGAATATCTAAAATCGTCGAGCCACAACAGACAGATTCTCAATGAAATCTACTGTCGGCACTTGAATAAGATCATTCAGAACGTGGTTTGTAAACACTAAAGTAAACATCGCGTGCGATGGAAGCAAGTAAGTCAATCATGACGCTAGCAAGCAAAACTGTTTATATCTCAGAAACGGTTGACCTTTCGACCTATGTTTGCTAAAGCTTTTTTACTCAGTACAGTGTATCCTATATACCACATGAATATTGAATTTTTTTAACACTCTGTATATGCACCAGGTGCTGATAGAGTAGATGCAACTAGTAGGTATAGTGTAGATGCCACTATAATTCGATAATCTAGCGGGAAACCTGTAATTCATTATTAGAAAGATGCGATAAACTTTGCCCAACGAATCTTCTGTCACATCGAAAACACCAATCTACCATTATAACAATTACAGCTGACAAAGTAATAAACATTTACACAAAGTGTAATATTAGAGTGATGCTTCTAAGACAACTGTTTCCTAGGAAAATTCTGAACGAATCGGTGCGTCCAACTGCAAACTTCACTGTAAATTCAAAAATTGTTACTATCAGTGTCATCAACCAATATCACCAAACAATTCTCCTTGCATTTCCTCCACGTCCTCTCAACACCGTTTAAAGTTCCTCACCAAAAATCTTCGATGCAACAAGCGTAAAGCAATCGTCCAGAACCCCGTATCCCTCCGAGACGTCTCGATCTCCACTGGAAACATTCCCGTTGAAAAAACTTGAAAAAGAAAGCAGCACGAGAGACAAGAAGCGAAACGAGCCAACGAAGATTTCCGAGTTACGAGGCTGGAACGAGCGCGGCTCATTGCACGAGAAGGTCACGTGAACGTCGGGTCACTTAACTCTCGTTCTCTCGCGTGCACTTCGTTTCGGGTTTTCGGTATGCGCCCGGATGCTCGTATGCGCCAAGTGCGTGTGAAGGTAGGTGCATACACACCTCGAAGAATAGTCGGCAAAAGGAGGAGGAGGGGGAAGAAAGGAGAGCAAAAATAATTGGAAAAAAAGGAGGGGAGAATCGTAAGACGAGGAGAGTCGAGACAAGGAAACAGCCCCCTCCGATGGCTGATATAAAAGGGGTAATTATCATCGTCTTTCCTCTCTTCTCGCTACCTCTCTGTCTCTCTCGTCCCTTCGACCTTGCGTCTTTCTCCTTCTCTCTCTCTCTCGTTCCTACGGCAGTTTGATGGGGGCGCCACAAGCGGAAGAGAGAGACGGCGAGTGGCACTCATAGGAGCGTAACAATGGCTTTCCATGCCGGCTCAACCAACCAGACGACCGACTGACGATCATGACGAATCGTTCCTGCGGGATTAGTAAGGATCGAGCCACTGGGGTTGCTCTGGATTTTTCCACGGGCGACTACAACCGATCTTTTGTGGGAGAGGGAGATGCCTGACCAATCGCGGATTTTAGATGATAAGAAAGCTCAATGTTGGTTGATCAGTTTTCGAGCGATAGATTTTGCGAGAAGGTGCGGGATTTTGTGAAATTTTGCCAAATATGAATTCCGTGCAGTTCTTCGCTTAGTTTGAAGGTAGGCTTGTTCATGATCTGGAAGATCTTTCGGTAGAAAGGCGAACTGGGCGTTGTCGCAGGTGTTAGGGAGATTGGAGAACGGTGGAACACTTGGTTTCATTTCGGTTGCATCGATGGATTTTGCGGAAAGTTGGTTGATTTTGACGATATGGGGCAGTATGGCGATTTTTGGAGCTGCACCGGATTCTTTTCAAAGTAGATTTGTTTGCAAATGAGAGGATCTTTCGGTAGAAAGGCGAGCTGGGCGTTGTCGCAGATGTTAGGGAGATTGGAGAACGGTGGTACACTTGGCTTCGTTTCGGTTGCATTGATGGATTTTGCGGAAAGTTGGTTGATTTTGATGATATGGGGCAGCATGGTGATTTTTGGAGTTGCACCGGATTCTTTTCAAAGTAGATTTGTTTGCAAATGAGAGGATCTTTTGGTGGAAAAGCGAGATTCATGTAATTGCAGATGTTGGCGAGATTGGAGAACGGTGGGACACTTGGTTTCATTTCGGTTGTATCGATCGATTTTGCGAGAAATTGATTGATTTTGATGATACGGGGCAACATGATGATTTTTGGAGCTACACCTGATTCTTTTCAAGGTAGATTTGTTTGCGGATGATAGAAATCCAACGTCTGAGTAGTCGCAGGTCTTAGCGACTGGAGAACGGACGACACTTGGTTCATTGTACGTTTCGGCATTGTAGTGACTCTGCGAAAAGATGGTTCATTCCAATAATGCTCTGCAACGCGACAATTCTGCAGTTATTGCACCCATTTCTTTTCAAATTGCACCGTTGCAAGTTTCTTCGACTGATCTCTCGGTGCAAAGGAGACACCTTAGAGATCGCGGTTTCTAAGAGGAAAATTCAAAGATAAGGCATTTCGTTACGCGATACACAGTGATATTGTTAAAAACGAAGAAGACAACAACGCAAGTGGCAAATAACAAAGATAGAATTCCGACATCATAAATGCTGAACTTAAAAGTGGATCCCCTTCATCGGCACTCGAAAATGTTTCCCACAAATTACCATAAACGCGGTGGCTCCAAGCTCACCGAAGTGACTAAACTCCTTGTAAAATTATTGCAAATAATATCGAAGCAATGTGAAATCTCCATTTTCCAAATAATCTCCGAAATAGTAAGAAACTCGGACAACCGCCCCGTCAACTTTAGCAGATTTCTTCCGCCTGTGCCACGGTCAATTCTGAACAAATCAAAAACTGCAAATAACAACGACCTAATCCCTAAATCTGTCTGACAAATAATCTCCCAAACCTTTGCGAAATCGACCTATCCTCATCTCTGAAAAATGTTTTCGAACACCACAGCAAATTCGGAACAAACCAAAAACTGCAACCAGCGACAGCCGACCGCAAAAATCTCTTTTAAAAATAACCACTCGAATAATAACGCAATCGAATTTCCCGCTCGTCTTTAAAATATTTCTTCCGCGTGTACCACTGCCAATTCGGAGCGAACCAAAAACTGCAGACGGCGACTACCAAATTCAGAAATCTATTTCGCAAATACCCAGTCAAATAACAGCGAAATCGAACTCTCCTCATTTCTAAAACACTTCTTCCTGCACCATATCAAATTCTGAACAAACCAAAATCTGCAACCAGCGACAGCCAACCGCAAGAATCTCTTTTATAAATAACCACTCGAACAATAACTCAATTGAATTTCCCGCTCATCTCTAAAATATTTCTTCCGCGTGTACCACTGCCAATTCGAAGCCAACCAAAAACTACCCACGGCGACTACCAAATGCAAAAATCTATTTCGCAAATACCCAGCCAGATAACAGCAAAATCGAACTCTCCTCATTTCTAAAACACTTCTTCCTGCACCATATCAAATTCTGAACAAACCAAAATCCGCAACCAGCGACAGCCAACCGCAAAAATCTCTTTTACAAATAACCACTCGAACAATAACGCAATCGAATTTCCCGCTCATCTCTAAAATATTTCTTCCGCGTGTACCACTGCCAATTCGAAGCCAACCAAAAACTGCAGACGTCGACTGCCGAATTCAAAAATACAAAAGCGCAGATACAACGTGCGCGAATTCGTCGCGTCGAGAGGATCACGTAGACCCCAACGATTTCCGATAAATACGTCGATCCCATTGTCCCCGACATACGACAGGGACGTGTTCGTAATACCGCTACTTCGGCGGTAACACGTCGGCGCAGTAGATCCTGCAACAAACGGAGCTCATCGCGCGCGGTGAAAGCGAGCAAGAGAAGGAGACAGGAGAGGTTTCTTTATCGCGAACGACGGAGCGGTCGCGCCAGCGCAAAAAGGACAGAGCCGAACTGTCGAAGAGAGAGAGAAACGTGAGGGAGATAGACTCGTGCAGGCATGAGAAAGAAAGAGAAGGACGGAAGATGAGAAAGAAGACCACGAGAGTGAAAGAAGCGTGCACCGTTCGCAAAGCCGAGCGAGTGAGTGCGAGATAGATGGAGAGTGATAGAGATTGAGGTATAGATAGAGAGAAGTACGGATACTGAGAGAGAGAGCGAGAGATAGAGGCAGGTAGATAAGGAGAAAAAGAGAGACAGGGAGAAAAAGAGAGACAGAGAGAAAGCCAGAGAGGAAGATGGAGAAAACGATAGAGGAATATAGGTGAACATAAGTAGAAATAGAGAAGTGTATAGAGAGGTACAGATAGACAAAAGTGGTATCACGACTGAAAGAGAAGCGTACGGTACAGATAGAGAAACGTGGCATGAAAGACAGAAAGAGATCCGTGCAGCGGTGCAGATAGAGAAAAGTAGCACGAAGGATGGAAAGAGAAGCGTACTGCGGTGCAGATAGAGAAAAGTAGCATCGGAGAGAGCGAGAGATAGAGACATCGTGCAAAGTGAAAGAGAGGAGAGAACGTAACACGAGAGAGCCTGAGAGGGCTGGCAAAAGAGCCGAAGGTCTCGCGGCCTCTCGTCGCAGACGGATAGCACGATCGCGCGCAGCGTCGCCGAGCGTCGTGGAGCGTCGCGTAGCGTCTGGACGCGCGTGTGCGAATCCGTGAGAGCGGCGACGTATCCGCGGATGGCTCGGTGAATCGCGGAATATCGTAACCTGCCTCTTTTTGCGATACTCCGAGGCAGACGGCGAGATGTAGCGCGCCGTACTGTTTCCTAAACTTTCTAGTATCTCTCTCCCGGCACTCGAGAGATGAAAACTGGATGAAGCTGGTTTGCGCGAGCGATGGACGATGGTATTCGCACGCGGAATCTAGTTTTCGATCCGAAGAGAGCTCGAGGATCGATTTATATGTTATCCTTTTGCGTGCAGCTTCTTCGGGTACGTGGATTTTAAGTAGGACGATGATCGGTACATTTTATTTCTTTGAAGCTGTGAGTTTCAGGTTTCTTTATGGAGAAATGAAGATGCAAGTGGAGATGAAAGTAACCGAAGTGTTTTAATAGTGGAGGAAAAAGGTGGAGAATTTCGTTTGGGACATTGTAATCGAAGGGGATAGTTGTGATTGGAGAATAGTGCGATCCATGGGCGCAATCGATGCAAGTCCAAAAGCGCGTTTTGGGCACTTTGCTTAAAAATAGGATGAAAATCAACTTTCTGCATTGTAATGACTCGTGGAAAAGGTATTTACTCTTTGCACGCCGTTGTCCCCGCAGCGGGGACACTGTAATAGAAGCTGGCAATTCCATTGTCAGGTAAATCCGGTGTTTTTTTTATATTTTTTATATTGTAAAACATAATTTTAAAATGTATACGCTTCTGTTTTCATGACAAAGCAAGATTTTTAATTTTCTACAGATGTGCACTCGCACAATTGTTAATATTCGGAGTAGCTGGTAGCTCATAGTAAAAATCAGTCGGAGTGCAAAGGGTTAAGTAAATACACAGACATTATATATAATATTATGGCTCAAGAAAATGTTAAGTTTTGGTCAAAACTGCGTCCAACAGTCTCCTGCCAGCTATTTTGCGAGTTACATCGTCCGCTATTTAACATGTTGAACGCCGCCGATGTTTCGCTAGTTTCATAATTTCTACAGAAGTGAAATTTTTCTATTAAAATAACATCTTCATACAGCAGATACCTTAAAAACGCAAGTAGTTATGTAGTCGGCAGGACTTCACCTTTTTAATTCCAATATTTAAATATTGAATGCATTAGAATATGCGTATTTATTACAACTTAAAAGTCATACGAAATTTCATTGAATTTAATGGCTCCGGTCACCGGTGACCCCCATGGCATTCAACGTGTTAATATTATAATTAAATCTGTGAATTTTGCAAAATGACATATTAACAATATCGCTGTGAGAAAGAAGGAAGTGTTCACCCCGCGTTGATAAAAATTTGCATCCATTATCGTTGGAGGGTTTCTTCAAATTTACGCCAGCAGCAGCGAGAGGCAAGCGGGGCTTTTAGAATCTAGCAGGCCGGATAAAGATAGAAAGAGGAACGGAAAAGAGAGTAATCAGAAAGGGGGCACCAGCCGAGGATCCGAGTAGTAGGAGGAAAAATGAGAAGCAGGGGTTAGATCTTGTTACGCGTTCGAGTCTCGCCCGTGATCAAGCCAAATGGCAAACCCTCTTTCGAATCGATTCAATTTTCATCCAAGATCACCTCCATCGATCCAATCCAATCTTCCATCCCTCCTTTACATCCACCGTTCACCTCAAAACGCATCGATATCAAAAAAATTCCAAATCGATCGAAAACAACTCGGCAAAAACTCGTAAAAGAAGCATCCAGCGTCGAAAAATTCGCAAAGTCCCCCGCGAATAGCGCGGAAGATCGACGGCGCTTAAGCCGCGTGCAAACACCGAGACACGGCTGAAACAAACCGAGATCCAATAACGCGCGATTCCTGATAGTAAACGGAAAAGGGGGTTGCCAGAAGGGAGAAAGTTTCATCGGCGAGAAAGGACCGACCGAGGAAAGCCCCGGTTGAAACGAAAAAGAGAGAACGTGGCGAAAGAGGGTGAGAAGGGTAACGTGGAAAGAGGAAGGAGAATGTGCAAGGAAAAAGAAAGAGAACGGACGATCCCGTTGTCAGTAGCACTCCCCGTAGAATACGTAGGACCTCGAACTCGTCTGCGGATCGATACGAGTTCCTGGTGGACTCGCGAAAGGGGGGCCTCGGCAGGGGGCCGGGGTGGAGGAAGAGGCGCCGGAGGAAGGGAGAGATAGGCGGTGGTGGTGCCAGTGGGGTGCGGGGGTGGACTGGCAGAGGGACGCCTCGGGGGTGTTTCCATGGTGACGGGAATTATCGTCAGGGGTGGGTGTAGGGTGCTGTGTCCTCTCTCTTTCACCCTGTCGTCTCTCTTTCCCTTGAACTCTCCCTAGTACACCGGCGTTGTACCCTTCCTCCCTTTCTTCCGAGGGAACTTCTGATTTTGTAGCGCTGTCTCTGACGCAGACTCTCGAAAGGGTTGCTTTTTTTTCCGTCGTCGTAGGAGCGAGGAGAAGAGGCTGAGGATGGGAGATGGTGAGGGCATGTAATGGTGAACGGGTAGAGCCTTTTTTTTGGAGGGTTCGAGGAACGATTGGGGGCGAGTTTCGATCGGGGAGATCGTCGAATGTTCGGAGGAAAGCACAGTGCTTGGAGGTTTTTGGTGAAAATGTAGGGATGGTTTTAGGGGTAATTCGACGGGGACAGTTTCATTTGGAGTTTGTACATGCGAAGGGAATGAACAGGTTGTAATTTGTGGGGGGTGTTTAACCTGTTAACCGGGGAGTTCAACCGTCGAAGACGCCTTCTGTGCGTGGAGTAATGAGAGAGGAGAGGATCGGGTAACGTGTCTTGACCACTGTCGAGGTGCTTTCTGAGGACGAGATTACTCGTCATGCCCGATTAACAGGTTAAGAGGGTTCAGGAAACGCGAGAGGAGATGGTAAAACTCGTGGAAGTATTCCAGTTGGTGGTATTCTCACGGTGAACCGACGGGGCCCTTTTTAGAGGCTTCTTGCGACGATTACTGGGAACGCGAGTATCTATGAGTCTCCTGTAAAAGCACTTTGATAATACGATTGGAAAAATTTCCATAATGTTTGAATATGGAGGATCATGAATGAATTATAACATGATGAGGATTTGCAAATTGTCGGCTGGAGAATTTGTCCATTTGGTACATTTTCTAGGTTTGCACCAAGAAGACGGAGTATAAGTTAATTTCTGTACGATAAATGTTTATGGTATTGATAAGTTCAATCTCTGTCGTCGATCAATCGTTTAAATCGTTATGGAATACGTGAAACCAAAGAGTAGAGTTCAGGAAAATATTTGAGCCGATGAAAAATTTCCATAATGTTTGAATATGGAGGATTATGAATGAATTATAGCATGATGAGGATTTGCAAATTGTCGGCTGGAGAATTTGTCCATTTGGTACATTTTCTAGGTTTGCACCAAGAAGACGGAGTATAAGTTAATTTCTGTACGATAAATGTTTATGGTATTGATAAGTTCAATCTCTGTCGTCGATCAATCGTTTAAATCGTTATGGAATACGTGAAACCAAAGAGTAGAGTTCATGAAAATATTTGAGCCGATGAAGTTCTGCTGAAGACAGGGATTCGTTGCGAATCAAATACCATAGATCGTACGATCGATCGGTACAGAGAGATCTTTGTTGCTGCCAGTGGAAGCTTTGGTCTTGGCTAACAGCTCGTTTCTTTCATCGTTACTTCGCGTAATTCCAGCTGCACATTACTGACGTTTAATATCGCGGAATACTACGTCGAATCGTGATATAATTAGGTTGCAATGCGTTATTATTATTACAGTATCGTTTAAAAGAAACTTGACTGTAACTGCGCAGACCTAACGTCTCCTTTTTAAAAATCTAAAACCTACAGATATTTCTATTCTTATAAAAAACTGGTGCCCAACTGCGGAGAACATTACAAAGCTAATTCCAATAAAGTTTTAACCGGTTGTGTCAGCAATTATAACCGTAGTGCGTTAATACGATTCGTTAAGTCAAATCTTAACGAAATAAGGATCACCTGGGTAGCAAACATTCGTTTAAATGCGCCCTCCCTTTTAGTAGTCAATGAAAATTTGTTCTTTCAAAAACCTCCCTTTTTCCGACAAAATAACAAGTTATTCTAACGTGATTAATTAACAACTGTCAAGAACACGAGCCTAATTTTAGACGTTAGCGGCGACAACCGAACTAAACTGTCCTCCCATTCGTTAAGGATTCATCCGAGTCAAAAGACAAATTCCCCGTCGTTTTCTTTCCTTGTGCGCTCATTAAAAGTGTCTAATTTCCTTCTAAGCTATAATTGTAATTTAAGTTCTTTATATTTGAACAACACCCCTCGCCTCGCGCTTAAATCAATGAAAAGAGCACCGAAGTTAAAGTTCAAAATGAAAGAATCAAATGGTCTAATGCCTAAGTATAGCAGTGGTATCGATATACGATAAAATCGAGGATCGTACAACGAGATATCGATACCAACGTCGAGGTCGTTCGGTCTGGTATCGTGGAAAGTTCCACTGGCTCGAGAGAGGCAGGAAACCTGCGCAGACGAGGTACGTGATTTCGGGCGTTCGCGCGCAGACTAAAAACTGCTAATTTATATCTCAGCACTGAAGATCGATATCGCGACGATTCCTTTTCCGTACGATTCTAGACCATTTCGCGCCTCTACATTTTAAATTTCACGGAGATCGAACGAAGGGTTACGAAGTTACGGCAGATTTCTGGAAACACCTTCTACGAGCGATGACCGTCTAGAAATACGAGTGTTTCCTGCGAAACATCGATTCTTTCGTTCTGTGTGTATTTGATTAATGTTTATTAACGCTTTGTTTTAAGATAAGGAGTCGTCCTTTTGCAGATTATGGCCGGAACTTAATAAATGCGAGTTTCTCTCTCTTAGTCCATAGAAACGGACAGTATTGCCGCTCTCGTTGGTTGAGAAGTTGAATGCCACCGACATTTGGCTACTTTCTTCATTTCTACTGAATTGAAACTTTTTCTATTTGCATCATAGCTCTAAATACGGCAGAAGACCCACAGTACCGTGCATTTCCGCGCGCAGCAGTTTAGCATTGTACAGAGCGGAATATTCCGCGGCTGGTGGATAAATGATGATCGTCATCCGCGGAATGTTCCGCTTACGCGCTGGTCTCAAAAACGTAAAGTCCTGCTGTCTACTCTTCGTGTATTTAAAGTTTCTGCTTTGTCAAGATATGATTTCATCCCATTATCATCCGTAAGCGGAATATTCCGCGGATGACGATCGTCTTTTTCCACCAGCCGCGGAATATTCCGCTTACGGATGATAATGAGATGAAATCATGTCTTGACAAAGCAGAAACTTTAAATACACGAAGAGTAGACAGCAGGACTTTACGTTTTTGAGACTAGCGCTTAAATAATGATCGAACTAACAAATTTGGAAATATTACAATTTAAAAGTCATATGAATTCACATTGAATTCAATAGCGCCGGTCATTGGCGACCCCCATGGCATTCGACGCGTTAATAGTCTCAACGACAGATTTTGTTTAATTGCTTACGTTTGAAATTCACGTGTGTTAATTCTTTGTGGTTTGATGTCGAGCCAGTGGAAAAATCAATGTAACGCGTTCTGAAGTTTCTTTTAACGAGCAGGTGGACATCGAGTTGAGTCAGAGCGTAAATGCTGGAGCTGAATTCAAATCGCCGTCACAAGTTAGAAAATTTCCCCAAATTATTACATAATGTATCATAATTCCCGCAATTTGAAATTTACCAAGAACTGTGGTCTTAGGCGAGATGATTATAGTTGTTGAAATGGAAATATAAAGCAGTGTCTACGTAACAACTGAAGATTGGAAAAGATGGGCCTAATAGAC
This sequence comes from Cerceris ruficornis, assembly GCA_963989415.1. Lineage (NCBI taxonomy): Eukaryota > Metazoa > Arthropoda > Insecta > Hymenoptera > Crabronidae > Cerceris > Cerceris ruficornis. Next base: position 11,582,726 of record OZ022523.1, read on the forward strand.
GAGATTGTAGTGGATATGGAGTTGAAAATAGGGACTCTCAATTACCAGGGCCGATTCCAAGTTCCCGTTCCCTCTGAGAAATTATTTCTAAATTATAATACTATTTCATAAATTGTAACTTCGATAGTGCGGAATCCAGCATACTGTGATCTTAGGCGAAAAGATCATAGAAATCAAAAACATACAAAAGAATAGATCTACTTCGTTACCTTTCTTCCTTGCCGCCTTAGGAAGAGAACGTCGTAAATTCTCCACGCATCGGTTTAAATTACGTAATTGCTGGATGTATTGCATTCCGATGTATTTTAATTACAATCGCGATTCCAGAATTACCATTACTTCTTGCTCGTAATTCGTGCGGATGTCCCTCATTTCTTGCTTCATTAAAAACCAATATCACACCAGCAGCAGAAGATATTCATCACGAGACCTCCAATTTAGCGGTTGAACATGCCACGAAATTAAACGACGATGATAACGTACAAAAGAACAATCACGATCGCCGTATTCAGGGATTGAACGTATGCACGTATTTATCCACGCTTTAAATTTCACGTATCCTAGTTCCGCCGGTCGCGATAAACTTTATGGGCTATTCTATTTTAGATTTCGTGCTGTAAAGTAGCGTAAATCCGCCACACCCTCCTTTGTGCGCGTCCAGCTAGAATTCATAGTGTCCGCTGACTTACACCTTCCTTAGCTATAAACATCGCCGTATTAAAGGCAATTAATTCTCACGATTGCGAGCAGAACGGAAACGTTTCGACTTTCCGCGAAACACGAAATCTCGCGGCCGTGATTCAGAAAATACCCGACGCATTTGCAAATTTCCAGTCATCTGAATATAATTCTGCAAACTCGTAGGTGAGATTGAACCGTTGTTTTAGGAGTTTTTTGATGGTGCAACTAGAATTCATTGTATCTACCGATTTATGCTTTTCTTAACTATAAACGTCATTGTATTAACACTAGAACTACCGGCGTTAGATCCATGATATTTCGATATATTAAAAAAGAACTTTGAAAAAAGAGGAATCCAAGAGACGGAAATATGATCGATTCGGTGATTTATGTTTTTTGAGATGCACGTAAAATATTTATTATATGACTTTTATATGAACTTGGAGAATTTTTGGGAAAAATTGAGAACCAGTCATTTTGACTGGTTTGGTAGTTCTAGTGTTAAAGGCAGTTAATTCTCACGATCGCGAGCAGAACGGAAACGTTTCGACTTTCCGCGAAACACGAAATCTCGCGGCCGTGATTCAGAAAATACCGGTCGCATTTGCAATTTTCCAATCCTGGAAATATAATAGTGCAACTAGAATTCATTGTGTCTACCGATTTACGCTTTTCTTAACTATAAACGTCATTGTATTAAAGGCAGTTAAGTCTCACCATTCGACTTTTGCCATTTCTACAATCTATTTCCACCGAATTCCAATATACAAACATTAAAACGACACAGAGCAAGTGACAAATTTAATTGTTTATGTTCCTGATTTACAATACTCTTGGAATCAGCCGCACAAACAGCTTCAACATTTCGATGTTATCCCTACATCGTTGCTAAATTGCAGAATCCACAAATTTGCGAAAACTACGGATAAACTTTACTGGAAGTTAGAGAAACAATCCTTGCAAATTTCCATGAAAGGTGGCATAAAGTAAAGTGCAAAAAGGACAGAAATAAACGAGAGAAGCCGTGAAGAAGGAGACAGAAATCTCGAAGTGGCAAGGTGGTGAGAAAAGCGGTTTTATCCCGGTCTACCGCATTCGTGTCGAGACAAGTTCTCCGAGGGAAGGCCCCGGGGCCTGCCAAGCTAACAAAATGGTAGGACCCACCACGCCGGGCCCAAAATCGAGCAACAAGTTACAGGCCGCTTCTAACTCCTACAGGGTGTACCTAAAGTAAACAACGAGGAGCACGTCTCCGTTGAACAGAGGAAAAAGTCGTTTTATAAACAAGTCTGTTGCCGTAGCTGTTTGGGATCGGTGTCTGTGATTTACATTTTACGGGAATCTTTCTTTGGGAATTCGATGATTGTAACAGACTATGGAAAGTAGGACTGATGGAATGGATACATTATTGTATGCGATCATGTATTTTGATTTGTTGTTATCGATATATTGTTGCAGATTTGAAACTACCTGTAGGGTAATCGTTGAAGTGTAAAGCATCAAATCGCTGATGGAAATGTGGATATATGAAGGTTTGGTGTATTTAATTAAGGAAAATGTAACTGCAGAAATTATATAGAGATGTATTAACTCGATTCTTCACGGATTGGGTGCAGTTTTGTGCTTTTCTAATGCGAGAATTATGATGGAATAAGTGGAAAAAACGACATAACGATTGCGCTTCTAGACGGAAAAATTTCAATTGAACTCCTGGGAGTTTTATACGAGTCTTATTTCAATAAAATTTCTAACATGGCATCATAATTATGAAATTTCAGAACGACTGTGCGACGCTTTCATTAAAACGGCTACACAGAATCGTATTAACTCAATTGTTGCTATGAATTCAGTGCTTCGAAGTTTACGCGTTCCACCATCGTGAAATAATTGCTCTACATTTAATTCTATAAAATTCCTAATATAGCAATACCATTTTTAAAATTATAGGATGACTAATCGCGAAGTGTCTCATTAAAACAGCTACGCGGAATCGCATTAATGCGATTTTTAGCTAATTATTTCTGCTGTGTATCCAATGCCATACAGATCGCACGTTCGATCGAGAAATCTTCGCCGTACTTTTATTCCTCCAGTGTTTCTAATACAGCGTTACAATATAAAGAAAAAATTACAAAAACTAGACACGAAAAGACTAATCGTAACAATTACACGGAATGGCATTAATGCGATTTCTTATCGATGATTTCCAGCGTGTATTCAACGCCATGTAGATCACGCATTCGACCATCGAAATATTCAACGAGTCGTACCATTTTGTCCTCGTAATTACCTTCGTCATCTGTCACGCGCGCATGCATAGAATTAATTGGCAATGTAGATTCGACGCAGCGATTCGCCGATTGGGAAAGCAACATGGATAGATACCTATAATGCGACCGCTTAAATTACATTAACGTACATTTAATTAAATAAATATTCTAATTATCGAAACACGAGCGATATACATCGCGGCGATCGTTGAATTATCGGCAGAATCGCCGGTGCTTCAATGCACCAATGGTAATTATTCATGTGTGTCGTACAATCGACGAGTTTTCCAGAAGTAGGTATTGCAATAAATGCATCGAAGTTTTTCGTAATTTATGAAAAGATCAGTGATTTTAAATATTTCAAGCGTTTGACTGCAATAATTGATGTAATATCACTTCTGAAATAATTAAATTGCTTTTTAGACGTTGAATGTCATAGGAGCAAACGGTAACCGGTGCTGTAGAGTTCAGTGTTTCTTATGACTCCCAATTGTAATATTAACGAACTTGTTAATAGATTCAGTAATTAATTATTGACGTTATAACAGTAAAGTGCCGTTTCTATTCCATAAAGACGCGATTTTAAGAGAAAAATGTTTCACTTGATACCAATGATCAAACTAGCGGCATACCGATGGCATTCTACGTATTAATGACTTTAATGACTGAGTGGTTTTTGATAATAACGAAATGTAAGCGGGCAGTAAAATGTTAATTCTCGAAGAGGAATACATAAAGATTTAATGATTCTGTCTGTTCATAAATGGTGGATTCAAAGTAAAATCTCTTCATCGTCCTCTCAGAAGGTTGAGAGTGATACATCTACAATCTTTTAATTGGACAAATCGTTTTGCAAAATTCTAACGCGATATCAATCGTTGGTTGACTCTTTCATATATAAAATACAAATTTTCTTCTACTTTTCTCTATATCGGAACTCATTTAAAACTAAATTCTCAACAAAGGAATCAGACATTTTAGAGCGAAAATTCTAAGAGTTTTAGATATTTGTATTCCATAATAAGCGGTAATACGCCATCCACTTTACCTTGCAAACGGATTTTATTTATCCTGCAAGCAGATACGAAGAACACAAGAATAAGAGCGATGCAGAATGTACGCATACGGCTCTCTTAAGTGAAACAAAAAGGAATGTCCTCGTCTCCTTCCCACGCGTTATCGCGCAAAGTTAGCCGCGTGCCAGCGGCCGTTTTCGACATTCGTAAATTTAAGCTCCCTCTCGTTTGCCAAATAAACGCAACTGAACCGGGTGCAGTTATGGTCTGCCAAAAGTGCACGTCCACGGTGCACATTTTCATTAGAATACTGACATAAATGTCTTTCCGCTTAATATCCATACAAAGAACAATTGTGCTCGTTGTTTTCGCTAGCAGGATTCGTGAATATCGCGATATTCAAAAATAGCGCATACTCGGATAACCCGGCATGGCAGTTGACGCGTTGAAAGCGAAATAGCGACCGCAAAGAGGCGATTTAACACTCGAAGGATTATTCTCCGGGTGTCTCGTGTTGGCAGAAAAACCGTAATTTGTGGATAATACGATGTTCGTTTACTGGAAGTAAAATACTGTTGCGCTTGTTCGTAATTCTATTTGGAGAAGCAAGTCGTTTTGGATGCGGTTGTTACGAATGGGATGTATGAAGACTCTTTTGTGTCATGGGATGTTTCTTTATTCGTTTTATGTTTAAGCAACCACTGCTATTTCGCATGGGATTTAGACAGTTTTAGATTCCAAACAACCGGGGACATTAAATGTTAAATACTAATTTAGAAAGATCGTCCAATAGCGTCATGAATTTCAGCTTATAATCGCTGATTGGGAATCCGTGACTTTAATTCCATTGCCAGCAAGATTCTCTGCCGTTTAACAGGTTCGCGGACAGTAAAAATTTCAGTGAGCTGCAAAAATAGACAGTCAAGTATTACACTTATAAGTACACTCATCCCTCGATTTACATGGTAGATACGTTCGTGGAAAATCGTGTAAAACGATCAATATGATACTGATAAATGGCATAATGCAAAACTATCAGAATGAGACCAAAAAAAAATTTTTGGTTGTGATTTAAAAACCGTGTAAAAGCGAAATCGTGTAATCCGAGTACCGTGCAAATCGAGGGACTGGTGTACACAGAGAAATAATAAAATAATGTGAAAATACTCAATGAATCACTTGGCCATCACTTTTAACTGCATAATAATTACAAAAAATTAATGAATGCCATAGCATTCATATCACTCTACATTACGATTAAAATGGATGTTATAGCATTCTCGTCCGCGAATGTGTTAATTAAAGTACGTTGAATATGTTCAAAATATATTTTCCACGTTATCTGAACGAACAGAAAATTCATGATAGGCCCTAATTTAATTATTTCCTTCTTCATTTAAGCTTTGAGTATCACAAATTTTGCACATAGAATTCACAATCTTACACTTCGAGTAATCAGAGCACATTAATTACTACTTTTATAAAGCATCCTCCAGAATCAACAGAAAGTCAAATTCAACCGAACAAATTGAAACTCCAAGCCTTTAACACCCACCATAGCCTCTTAATCCTCTATGGGCCCGTGTAACTTTGAAGTAACACAAGACAAATCTAAGCTTTTTAATGTCAATTTTGTAACTTTACCAAATATTACAATTTAGATCCGAAAGATCATGAAATTCTTTATAATTCAATGTTTCAAGATCAAGTTAACCCATTCACTGTCAGGAAAACTAAGCAAATATTACCTTTGCTTGTTAAAATTTCAGAAGATGACAGAAAGTTTTTAAAACATTGGTTTCATTAATCAAAAACATAATCTCGACATTTGTAATGATACGAAGAACATTTTTGTTCCAAAATTTCCATACACGCGCGGCCATTATTGTTAACTTATTAATTCAAACTTACAGTGCAGCTACGACATATCTCGTAGTTGGCAGTCAATGCGTTAACCCATTCACTGCCAGGAAAACTAATTGTAAGCAAATATTATCTTTGCTTGTTAAAATTTGAGAAGATGACAGAAAGTTTTTAAAACATTGGTTTCATTAATCAAAAATATAATCTCGACATTTGTAATGATACGAAGAACATTTTTGTTCAAAAATTTCTATACACGCGCGGCCATTATTGTTAATTTATTAATTCAAACGTACAGGGCAGCTACGAGATATCTCGTAGCTGGCAGTCAATGGGTTAAATCTATTATTTATAATAGTATTTTTATCATTTTCTAACGTGCCATCGTGCAACTGATCTTCAGATGCCACAGAAAATTCGGATTATCGAGGGTTAACGTCCAACCCGCAAAGAAGTCGCACCGGCCTGCTGTGAAACACAGAGACCGTACTTAAAAGCACCGTAAAGCGACGTTGGCGCGATAACACGGGCCCGATAACACGCCGACGACATCATACAGTAGCCTTATAAACACCGAGCGTATACGTGTACGCGCAGCTCCCTCACGTTTGCAGAACAGCGGCCTATGCTTGCGCGTGTGCACCGTGCATTGCAACGTGCAACAGCACACCGTCGCGGTGCATAAAACGGTGCATTGCGCCAAGCCTCTCTGCGCTCCGCTACACCCGCCGGTGAATTAATAATCGAACTTCACGTAGGTAGACTCTCGTCTACGGGGTGTCTGAGCGTGCACTTGATAAATCGTTCGCCATGGAATACAATGGGATACCGGGGAGAAGAAGTACTCGATTGTCTGATACAGTGTGGAACAGAGCATTTCGCGAATTTACCTTAATGGGGGCGCTTAGTAGTTACATTATGGGGACAGGTAGCTCTTGAATGGAATGCTTTTGTATAGGGTGAATTTTAATGTTGAAGATGTTACATGGTGTTGCAGTTTTTAGGGACATAAAGACCTTTTTACGCAGCGAAAGAAACATCTAAACGTAGTTTTGTGTATATTAGACTGTTTTTTTGTTTGCGTGGAGTAGATAAGATGTAATTGGATCGTTTAACACTAGAAGTGTCGGCGTTATATCTGTTATTAGGTAAAGTGGAAAGGAATGTCGTTGCTTTTACGATGCGAAAATATTTACGAAGAGATAAATACGCAGCATAGGTGTTAGGTATACCTATGCTATGATACTTCCCGAGTAAATAGGCTAGTATATCGTTTACCATAGAAAATTACGTAAATATATAATTTCTAAAATTCTGAGCAGAGTAGATAAGATGTAATTGGATCGTTTAAATGTTAAGTATCTACCATTATTAATACGTAGGAGGTTGCCCAAGTCGTACCTATGCCGTTTTTCAGTTGTTTTTGTCAACAGAACGCTTCTGACGGCAGTGTGATGTACAGTAGCATCAATAACGCTAATTTCTACACTTTTTGCAAAGCATTAATACGTTGCAACCAATCCACGAAAGAAAGTAAGTTTACGGCTGTGTTTTTGTAGTTTTTCGTGGCACGCTTGATAGGATGTGCGGCGATACAGTTTTAACAAATTGTTCTTGTTTCTGAGGTAATCAGTCTGTACTATTTCAACTTGCTTTTACGTCGCGCTAGGTCAATTCATTATTTATTATGATTATTTAAAGTGTTACGTGTGCCGTTACCTAAGTCGTACCCCACCCAAGATGCGTAACAATAAGATGCGTCTATATCTAGCACGACATAAGGATCTGTACTTGCCATCTTAACACTTAACGGACGGATTGTTTCTTGTCTTTCCTTCTTTAGTTTTTGAAAATTCTTTCGTGCCTGTCATTTTCACGGTAACGAAATTAATACAAATTACTACCTAAAAAGCAAAGCTGCGTGGTAGATTCGACAGGCAGATAGTACTACAATTACATAATGGCGACAAGAAAAAAGCCAATGCGTATAAAAATGGAAAACTAACGCAGTGTAATAAAAACGCAGGCAAAAACGTAAATCTACGTGGCCCGTCTTAACACATTGCGGACCAGACATTGTATTGCTAACCGCACCCAGTGGCCGGGTATTTTTGTTGCGTCGAATATTTTGAACTTAGTGATGATTTGTTAGTAGTTAAAAATCATTTGTCACGTGAAATATTTATTTTCAACAACAATTTTAAAAATGAAGTATATTAAAAAGGATTTTTAAATTTTAAATTAAGGATTTTTAAATTTTAAATTAAGGATTTTTAAATTTTAAATATTGAATAGTGAAAAATATTAAAAAGGATTTTTTAATATTTTTCAATAAGTAAAAATTTGTACAAACTAAAAATTAAGCATAAGAATCTCACTGTCTGCACTTCCATCGCCATCAGAATTGCAATTATTGTCACTGTCTTTGTCACTAACCATTTTCTTTAAAACCCTTTCCCGTTTTTCTACAGGAATCAGAACTTCAGTAATATCTTGAAATTCATCGTCGTCCTCACAAATAATCATATTTTTGTTATCCCTTGATATATCCGATAAACTGTCCGCAAATATTTCCGTAATATTGTTAATCGTCCTGTCGCTATCCATATTTCATTGTTTCAAATAATTAATTCGCAATACAAATTACGAAAAACTGCCTTTGAAAATCACGTAGCAACTGTGCGACATCTCGTCACCGGCCGCGAACGACGAAATAGGAAAGACGAGATATCTCGTCATCCGTCCGCAATGTCTTAAGAAGTCGGAATGGAAAAACATAAATTTACGTGACCCGTCCGTTAAGTGTTAAGATACTTCTTATTGGAAAGAGATTAGTGCCCCTTTTAACACTATGCCGCCCGCGCGATAAATCAAGAATCTTTGGTTTGACGCCGCCGCTTTTCGAATTTGTCGAGAAATCATAAAACGTCGCGCTTTACTAATCACAGTAAGTTATAATTCGGTCCCGCAATTTTCACGAAATTGTGTTTAAGAAAGAGAAATTTTGAAAGAGAATTAATGAGAAAGATTAATATACTCCAGCATTTACGTGCGGAAACGTCTCGAAATTGATGTTACTTTAAAGGCATAACCCTCGGCTTAGAAAGCTCTCGTTAGCGTCTGTGGGAGTCTCGCTAAGGACGGAACATTCGCTTAATGCGCAAATAGTTGTAAATTAGCACGTGCAAGTATCACTACTGCTATGCACCGTGTGTGCTGCGCATAAGTAACTTTCCATGTAGACACAAAGAAGCGCGAAACGTTTGAAAACGCGCGTACATCGAATTGCAAAGGTTTTTACCGGAATTTGAATTTAAATTATTCCCAAATCAATATTTAAATTCCCCTTGTCAATATTTATTCTTTCCTTTTTACACAATTATAACGAACATTTTTAAGAATGTTCAAAAATTCAAAAAATTCCTAACCTCGTGCAGTTTTCTCTTCTATTAACATTTTTTACGTATTATATATTCGTAACAAGCATCTCGATTCTCCAGAAACAAAGAAGCCGCAGTTCGAACCTCGAAATTGCGGTCGAAGATGTCTCCGGAGCTCGAACCTTGAAATTTAAATATCTCGGGAACTACCGAACGAATAATGATGCGGTTTCAATAAATAAGCATGACAAATGGTAGAGAATAATCAGTGGCAAGTTTCATCCCGATATTCCCAACCAGTCGTGAGATATTAAATGGCCACTTTTTCCAAGCGAGCTCTCGCTCGAGCGCGGTCGGCTGAACCTCGGCAGCCCGCGCGCACCAAGTCGCTCTCGTTGGACGAGAAAACATTGCCAACACAATGAAACCGGTATCAAGCATTCTTTCAAGTACAATGAAATGAATATAACCTTTTATAATTTATTTTTTGCGTCATTGTCCTATTTTGTATTTTGCAGCCGGTTAATCAATTTTTTTTATAACAAATTAATATCTCCTGAAGAGTGTTTTTCTATTTATGAGTAGTTTGGATATTGACAGTGATTCAATCCTTAGGAAGTGCGGTAATTAGAGGGGGAATATTGCAACGATGATTATATGAAAGGATAGATAGTTAAAACTGTTACGGAATGGTTTATTGTCACGATTGACGGACACGGTTTTCTAATAACGTGTCTATTTACTATTATCGCTGTTATTTTTGATAGAATTCCGTGTCTAAAATTCCCTCTTCTCAACCTTCTCTAACGCCGCGATACGTTCTTCAAGCTCACATTCGTAATTGAGCGATCCAAGTTTTGTCTCCGCCATCAAAACATCTACTCATTCATCCTCTCTAATTTTAGCATCGGTTCAAAACAAACATCTACATGTGCCCATTCCAAAACACCGATCACCTTTCCCCCTCTCGCAACGAAAATCTAAAGACATTCGCCATAATTCAACTCCATCGAATGGCTCTCGTCGAGCGAACATATGGGCTCATTTGTGCCCGAAGGGTTAAAAGAACGCGCAACACATTCCGTTCGATTTAGGTCCACGAAGAACGCGCCACGCCCTGCTCTCGACGTTGCCGTGTCCGCGATGGACGGCCCGCATAATGAGAAACCGCGAATCAGTGGCCAACGCAGTTCTTGTAACTTTGGTAGCGCCGCTCCGTGCGCGTTTGCCCTTGCTTATCAAAGTTCTTGCGCGCAGCTTTAATTAGCTCGCCGCCATCTCTCGTCGGTTCAGCCGTTTCCGAGTACTCCTCCACGCTTTGTATTTATTTTACGGCGACGTATCTCCTACCTCGAGCCATAAATACGGGAGTCCTGGGACATCAGCGATTCGGAGTACCGCGACTTGGGGAAGTGCGATTCGAAGCGGGTTTGATTTGTGGAACCGCGATTCGAAGCAGCTTCGATACGAAGAACCGCGATTCGAAGTAGCTGTGATTCGAGGAACCGCGATTCGAAGCAGCTTCGATTGGAGGAGCCGAGATTTGAAGCAGCTTTGATGGCTGCGCAACTTCTGCGACCTTAGGAATTCCTTGGGTTTGTCAGAATGAAGGATAAGCGGGGAGATTTGATTGAAAGAGTCCGTGGTCTTTGGGATAAAGTTGAAATTGTCGGGTTGTTTCGCAATTTTGGGCAGACCTCGAGTTATCGAGAGACGATTGATTCGAAGTTCAGGTTTGCTTCGATGATTGCAGTTGACGTAGAGATAATCTCGCGGTTGGAGATGCTCCTGAGTTTCTTGGTAGTCGGTGCGATTAGATCATTTGAAAATCTTTGTGGAAGATTTGATGATCAGGAGGCAACTTTCGGAGTTGCCCCTTAATCCGCTGGTACCGCTATCCAGTATTCCTTCTATCGCAGAAGAAAGGAATCTCTGCTACTTATACCAATCAGGGTTCCGTTAATGAAGCCGCAACATACAATTCAACCAATTTTATTACAGAATCCATACAATATTGTCATTTATCTTCGATTAGAACTTCTTAAATTTCCAGGAGTTTCCATGCCTCGACGAAACTCCGGAGTGTTCTTCCTATCGTCCGATCTTCCTGCAATCCGCGGCGAAACCTATAAACATGGTATCCACCGGCAAAAGAAAAACATGGCGAAGAGGTCGATGGTAACGAAGAGCCGTAAGATTTGAAAAGGTATTGCCATGATCGGCTGGATATCCTCTTCGTGAGAAACACGGTGGCAAGAAGATCGAGGAGGTTACCGCAAAGGCGCAAACTACGACGACAACGGGAACGATGACGACGTAGAACAAAGGAGAACGTTGCACGCGCGGGGAAAAAGAGGGAAAAGGAGGGGACGTGCCATAAGCTGCGTACCCGCGGCACGCCATCTATGCTGGCTTTGTGTATTCCATGGTTGCGCAATATCGCGCCTCGAGAGAGAACCCAGCGCGCGACGCGCGCTCGTATTTTTCCTTTGGTGCGTCGTTCGCGGGGTTGCGCGTCGCATCGTAGGACAATTGATTGCGCTTCCATTCGGTGGCGCGCAAGGAGCGAGAGAAACGCGAGAGGGGTCGAATGCGCCGCAGAGACTCCGCGAAAGAGGGTACGTGACTATCATCCCGTTTGCAACTCGTTCGCCGGGCAAGGACGCGGCGCGGGACGGAAAGGAGAGGCGACGAGCCGCCAAATCACGAGGCGGACGGGCCGAGGGAGGATCGAGAGCTCCGACGATGAGGAGAGCAAGGATGAGATATGTCGAGGGGAGAAAGATGGGAAAAGGGAGAGAGCGAAAGATAGAAAGAGACGGAGAGAAAGAAGAAGGAGAAGAGGGAGGAATGAAAAAAAAGAGAGCATGAAAAATGGTAAAGACGAAGAACGTCGGTTTGGGTGCTGAGCGTAGTGGTTATAAAGAGAAGCGGCATCGCTGCACAGCTACTTGGCTCTCCAGGGCCAGGATATTTCAATACCGACGGTGGTCGGCCACTGCCGACGCGGGTTCGGAGAGGGGAAATGGTTGTGACGATGTGCGCTTGGTATATATGTAGAGTGCACGTATATATGTACCTACTTTCCCTTTCCCCTCCCGTCCCTCGCCCACGTGCCCGCCCTACGAGGCGCACACACGGCGTATATACGGCTTTACACACCCGTTGGCGTCGAAGAGAGAGAGAACTGGCCGGTGGCACGGTAGCGCTCCGCTATTCGGGTTTCCTGTACGAGGGGAAGAGCGCTACGGAGGGAGGGAGTGAGTCTGTCTTTGTTTTTTCAGTCGAAGGAGGGGGAAAGTCGCGGCAAGACGAAAGGCCACACGAGGGGGATCGAAGGGAAGCGAGAGGCACGACGATGGGGACCTCGAACTGAACCGGCGACCGACGGTTGCCCGTGATCCCGCCTTCTCGGCGCGTCGAGGGGAACCGACGTGGGCTGTGCCAGTCGGCGATTGGCCGTTCCGTCGTGCGGGGTTCGGAGCGTCGGTGGCGCCTCGGAAATCCGACCAATCCGCGCTCACCATTGTGGCTTTTTTATCCTGCTATTTACGCCGAAGGACGGAGAAGAGCGAGCTCCCTGTCGGACTCTCTCGTTCTATCCTTATCCCTCTCCTTCTCCCTCGTTCGGCCGCTCTCCCTGTGTGTTCGTCGGCACGGGAGAGGACACTCTCGTTTCGGGATCCGTTGAGGTTGCACACGTTTTCACGAGAGGAGCGTCGCGTTCGTTTATTGCGACGCGCTCTCTGCCGTACGTCGATCTCTCGTGTTACACGTAGGATCGTCGTTATTACTCGCGATTTCACCGTAACCGTTCATTTCGTACGTTCCTGTTTACCGCGAAAGCATCGTATGCGACGGCCGATGCCGTGCAGTAGTGTTGTGTAGTGTGTGACAGTACGTCGCAGGAGGATACAGCGTTGCCAAATCGCAGGCGCGAACGCACGGCAAAAGCGGTACTCCGGACGGTGTTACGTCGTGTTAATATAGCGCGTGAGTTCACGGAGGAACAAGAAGATCGATTACGCGTGGATGCGACGATCGATAGCCGGTGTACGTGATACACGGTGGATTCTGAAATTCATCGGCGGTACGCCAGTGACATTTGGTGCGGTGCTATCGACGAAATAGACTTGGCAACGTCGCATCGACTGCTCTCGCACACAAACGCACGCATACACATACCTAGAAGGGAACTTGGGGTGGCTGGGTGGCTGGCTAGCAGGCTGGCAGGCAGGCAGGCAAGGAAGCAGGCAGGCAAGCGGGCAGGCAGCTTTCTTGTTCCGAGGACGGCGCTCCTGGTCGCGCCGTCTCTCTTTTGTACCTCCATTGCGCTTGCTCTTCTCTCCCTCTTCTCCCCACCCTTCTCGTCTTCGGTCACTCAATCACACTCTCCTTCTTCTCCTTTCTCTCTCACTCCCGCGCGTGTACCGCACGTACCGTTGAGAGCTTCCCCCTCCTCTTCGACGGTCTTTCTCTACCGAGACTTCTCCCCCCTCCTCTCCTAACCTCGAGCGGGTCGGGCGAGTCCACTAAGCTTGCGAGGGGAGTTCGGCAGACCTCGGCTCTAGTCGGCCTCGATCCGCAGAATGTGCTAGACGCTGCGAGTCGATCGCTCCAGTTTTTTCATATTCGCATAGATAGACCCTCTACGGTGATCACGAGGGTCCGAGACATCCTTCCGCGTTTAGTTCGCGGTTCCACTGACCGTTGGTGCCTATATCGACTTTAGTTTTCACCATCAGCTTGGGACGCACTCGATCAGCGTATATCCGTACGACGGCCATGTTTGGTGTTTACGAGGTGAGGGGGAATCGCTGACGTCACGAGCGCCGATCTTGCACGAAGGGAGCAGCAGCACCAGCAGAAGCAGAAAACGTGTTGCCGGCCAACACACAGACACCGAGAGCCCGTTAACACGGCGACGAAAGAGACGACGAAATTCAGTCGAGTGAAACGTCGTGTTCTCGACGAACATCGTACGCGAGATTATTGTGCGGTAACACAAGAAAGGAGGAACTCGCGGCGTGCAAACTGTGCCGCCTGAAATTCCCTTCCCGATGGGACGTGCGTGTACGCCGACTTCGCTCGTGTTCGCCGGTCGTGCCGTAACTACTGGCCTTTCAAAAAACATCCGGCACATTGCCGACTCGCCGCTGAAATAGCAGCCACTCTAATCGCTGTTGGCCGACTCCGATCTGTGCGGAAAACATCGTGCAATGCCGAGTAGAGTCTCGTTTACGAGACAGCACGTGCCACATATTATTTCTCATGATTCTTACAATAAGTAATCGAGAGAACGAGGACGCGATCGAATTGATCGCCCTTCAAACAACACGTGGCCCTTGTATTACGTATTGTGCGACGTCCTCCCTTAAGCCGAAACGTCTTTAGCCCTTCCAGAAATTTCGTGAAAATTCCTAACTTACGTTTACACTTTTACAAACGACGATCGTACGCCGATCGTCATTCAGTGTTTACGTGTAACGCCGGAATAACAAATTGGTGTATCCCGTGTACGATTCAGTGTCGGTACATATGGTGTTACATTACACGAAGTGTTTTGTCAGTGACATATATCGTTCTCCAATTGGATTTATCATCGATATTCGCACGCTTACGTCCAACAAGGATTAAAACATGGATCTGGGTGACAGAGTTTACGCCGCGGAACGGATTACGAAGAAGAGGGAAAAGCGGGTAAGTGAGAGAACTGCCAACCGTCACCGACAGATAGCGCCACCATTTGGAAACTGTTTGTCTATGCGCCGTTGCCGCTTGTTCCCCTCTTCGTCATCCATCTCTCTCCAACTATCATCACCCGTGACTCTGCCCCTCCCGTAAACGATTTCTATCCCTCTAAGATACTCCAACAACATTATTCTTCAAATTACAGCACACATTAGTTGCTCGACTGCTCCAAAAACCAATTCTCAATTCAAACTTCTTCCCAAATTCGTATCTACCCGATAAACCTCCTCGCCCTGCTCCTGTCAAAACGAAGTATACATATATCGTATAATTGCGCGTTACCCAATCGTATGTTACATCTGCGTCTATCGTCTCATCCTCTCCCGCGAATTCACGCAAGGTACATCTCTTCGACGCAAAAACCAATGATTCTATTCTATGCCGAACGTCTTTAAAAAACGTAACGACTCGCCGGGCCTGGCAACGTCGTAAATCGACATAAAACACGCGAGACTTCTCAGCTGCGACCGGCCCATGCGCGATAAACCGACGTGTCCTATACCTGCACAGTTATGTCATTGTTTTTCAACTGTCACACTGGCTGCGCAGCTCGGCCGGTCGGCACGCTTTCGTTCGTTGGCCAACGGCCAATGGGTGAGCCGTACCATCGGCTCTCGTGGAAGTCAACGCCGCCCGTTTTATCGACCGTGCGCTACGAGATAGATTCGAAAATCCGCTCCTCGACGCAGACGCGCCAAACGGATCTTTGAGATCGGCTCGATTCTGACGTGTCGGTGGCTTTTAATGACAACTGGCGCCAAGAGTTTTCGGTACGGCTTTATAGGTTATATCGAACTACGAATTGGAGGGAATGAAAGTCAGTGGAAAAGAGTCTCCTGTAGTATTCGTACCTGGTATCCTCTGTCGTATATATGTCACGAATCCTGCCCTACCAAGTAGTGCGTTTTGCACTGCGCAATTGAACGTTAAAAGAACGAAAATATTCATTCTCCCTGCGTGCATCCCCCCGAGACGTTTTCGCGTGGAACGAGGAGGATTCGTTTCATTTATAATGAAATTCTGGGTGTTGGTTTATTAACGACGGGACAACGAGTTTCTTCGTAATTCGACGAAGGGCTAGAACATTCCGATTGGCTGGCTATATAGTTACTGTGACACACTTCGTGGCGTCTTGTAGAAGTATCAAGTGGTTAGTTCGCGCCAGATTTCTCGTCTCTCTTCCTATAATGCGCAGAGTCTCTTGTTCCTTGTAGAAGTGTTATTGAAAGATGTTAGAATTTGTCCTCGAGCCATCATTTTAAAAATGTAACATATTGCGATGTCATTCGTCGCATTTACTTGGAAAGAATAACTCCTTCCTCCTTTAACTTCCTGCACGAAGACGTGGTGTTGGAGACAATTAACCGGTGTAATTGTATTTTAACAATGAAATAAGTGGCAACGGAACGTGATATTATCTATATTAGTTCCCTTTCAATGTATTGTATTAATTCGAACGAAATGTCCGAGTAAAAATATTGATTTCTCGACAGTTCGAACTATATGAGGATATGTAAACGAGTCCAAATGGACTAACAGATGTTTGCGTATTTTCCATAGCTGTTTCCCATCTTTGGCCATTCATAAATCGAATCTGTTGTTTCACGTAATATTGAAAAATGTAGCAACGTATAGTAAAACATATGAAATGTTGCATTTCAATGAATAACTCGTAGAAATTGTACTGTTGTTATTTGGAACTTAAAACGGTACACACCGAATAGAAAATGGACTCTGAAGAATACGGATGTGTGATAACGTCAACCCTTGATCCTTTCATCGCGTGATTTATTTGTATTATAATAAGTCCAATATATAACTCTGATAAAATTATATTTTTCGAATTACGAGCTAACCGCAGACAATTTATATTTTCGGAGTTTTTTTTCGAAATTATCGCAAGGAAAAAATGATATTAAGATCAAAAACATGTAATCAAGGGTTGAAGATACCACATGAACGCAACAAACATTCCTTGTATATTATAAAAGTAATTTAAAACTCAATTCTCGCGAACTATTGCCGAATAATTAAAAAAATTACTGCAAATGCAATACATCGATGTCTGTTTGTTTCGTTCTATATTACTTCAATTATTTCGTAATAAAAATGCAATGTTTCTTCGTTTGATGCCCTTAATGAATTTCTGATAATTCATATTTGCCGTTAGTAAGTAAAATGTTTTGTCTTTACAGGGCAAAGTGGAGTATTTTGTAAAATGGAAAGGATGGAGTAAAAAGTAAGTTCGCGTATGAGCCTGCTAGTATTTATCCTTTTATTTTTGTTTAAATAGATCGGTTGTGTAATCTTTCCGTTCCCCTTTTTAGGTACAACACGTGGGAACCGGAAGAGAATATTTTAGACGTCAGGTTAATCGAATTGTACGAGGAAAGTCAAAAAGGCAGCGACGTAACGACAAGGAGGCCGAGGCGAAGGGATACCAGATATAGCGTTAGTAATTAACAAATATTTCGTTAAAGATCAAATCTCTACTTCTTTTCCTTCTTCATTTCACTCTAGGTATTCTCGATACTCCGTACATTCTGTATTAATTCGAAATTCGATCGACTTTGGAAAAAGAAATTTTATTGACATTAACAATCCATTATTTATTATAACATTCAAATTTTACGTTTTTAATCGATTAGAATGATAAAAATAACACAGAATTACGTTTTACAGTTTCAGACTTCATCCACTGTTAGATTTATATATTGTCAATTCGTTGGATTTATCCTATATATTTATTGCAAAAATAAAGTATTAATCTCCTTTCCTCCTTTTTTTGTTGATAATAATATTATTCTCTAATTATTCCCGTACAAATGAAGAATCTGTCTCAAATAGGCGGAAATGTAATTATTGAAGTTTACAGCTCGATCTTAATAATTTCGTTCAACATCGTACACCTAAGATAATTTACATGAATAACAAACCTTATGTTTCTGAGTAATTAACCATCAACTAATCGCTAATAAACATCGATATTTAGTTAAAACTCCAAAACCCACACGCATATACAGAAACATACATTTACATTTAATCATTTTCATTTATAGGAATAGATAATTTCATATTATGATATTCCGAGAATCTGCCTCAACTACACGGAAAAGTATTTATTTAAATTTACATAGTCTTAATAATTTCCCTTGTCAATAACGCACCCCTAAGAAAATTTAGTTAAATAACAAATCTTACGTTTCCGAGTTATTAATCGTTAAGTAATCGCTAATAAACATAGATATTTTGTCGAAACTCCGAAGCCCGCACACGTATATAAAAACGTACATTTAAATTTAATCATTTTCACTTATACGAATCGATAATTTCATATTATGGTATGACAATCAGCGGTGCATTTCTTTTACCCATGTATTATTTCCCTACAGGAACAAGTCCTGGCTAATTTAGTAGTAGAGGAAGAGCCTGGTGGAGACGAGAGAGTCGGAGAGGATAGTCAAGACGAATCAACGACGGGCAGTACGTCAGCACCTCGCTTAAACCCTGTTGCACCTGACGAAGACACGCTTCCAAGTTCCCTGGACGGTCATGAATCGCCGACAGCTCCGTTATCGGCGTCCGCATTTAGCGTCGACTCGGACAGCTCTAACAGCAGCGTGGACATTCCTTTATTACCTAGGAAAGAACCAGCGGGGACGAAGAGAAAAGCCGAAGTTCTCAGCAAGGAATCTGGGAAAATCGGGGTGACTATCACTACGAGTAGTCCTAGCAGCGGTAGCGGAAGTCCACCACCGAATAAAATCCCCCGGTTATTGCCATTAAAGAGTAATCCTACGTCCCCGTCTTATCACGTGAGTATCAATTCCTTTTGATTTCACGTTCCTGACGGTCAGATATTCATTCCTAACGTTGTCCTTTTGAGTAAGGAGCATAAATTCAAGTATCATATTTTATAAAAGTATTAACACCTTTACTGTTGGGGCTGTGATAGTTGTGTCGATGGAATCTTGGATTTTCAATGCGAGATCGAAACCACTTGTCGCATCGGGAAATTTCTTTCGATGCATCGTATCATAGCCCCGATAGTTTAAAATCCATCTAAAATTGTAGGTCCTCGGTGATATGACAGTAGTTGAAGATCAAATGTAAAAAGCTGTCGTGCTGGTCATCGGTGAACAGCAGCCGTTTCACGTTAATGAATTGCATTCAAGAAAGGGATATTCCTAACGTTTTGTATTTAAATCGAGAACAAGATATTGAGACGATATTAAAGACAATCTAAAATTGCAAATAGTTTTCGTAATGCGACTTGATTAGACTTCCCTGACAAGAAGAATTACAACCCAGCAGAACAATGCGTTGATGTATCGTAAAACGCGTGATTCATGGATTCTTTCAGAGTCACAAAGTTAACGGTAAGAGGCCGTCGTCCTCCAGTGTGAAGTCGACACCGGAGGAACCTCTGCCAGCGGTACCAACGACTCCTGCACCAGCAGTGCAAGATAAGAAACGACCGGAAGCCGATGTGCCTCATGGTCCTCCACCCTCGCTACCGCGTGCACCACCGGCACCTCTGTCTCCACAGATAGACACGCCTTTGGAGCAGCCTACCAAAAAGAGGCACTTGTCCGAACAAAAACAAGAGAAATCAAACGGAGCTGTGACGGCGGACACGAACGGCCACAAATCACCTAGTCCCACGGATTCGTATACTAACAACAATAGGTTACCTACAGTCGTGAATGGACATCATAGTCATAACAATAATAATCACAATAGCAGCAGCAACAATAATAACAACACCACCAGCGGGAATAACAACAACAACAATAATAATAATACAAGCAGCAACAACAATAATAACAATACCAACAACAACAACAATAATAATAATAACACCACGTCGAACGAGAAACAGGCCGAAATTACGAAAACAGCAGACGTGTATGTCCCTCTCTCCAGCCCTGGTACGGATTACTGGCATGCAAGGAATCCAGTCGCCGATCAGGTGTTCATTACTGACGTCACGGTGAATCTTAAAACCGTTACCATCAGGGAGTGTAAGACTGAAAAAGGATTCTTCCGGGAGAGGGATCCTAAGAGCGATATCTATTAACGATCCTCCGAACGGAGGCGCTTACTGTGAATTGTATTGAACCATTGTAAATATAAATTATTTTCACACGTCGAAGTGTTAAGTCGAGGATTATATTGACGGTACCAAGCAATTTAAATTTTTTTAAAGAAATGGAATACTCCGTTGTCGGGAATGAAAGATGATTAAAGGTATGAGAAACGAATGCTCAGTTTCCGGTATTATTGTGTACGTTCCGATTGAAATTCCAAGAGCCTCGTGAAATACGAAAGAGTCAGAGATAATACGATTGCCAATTCAGAGTGGGTTTCGTATAAAAGTTTCACTCGAACTGGAAAATTGATTAAATCGCAGTGCCGAATGGGGGAAATTCGTGTAAATCATCGATCAAGGTAGTCAAACTATCGCCACATGACAAATTTACATGAAAAAGAAAAAAAAAAGAGTAAAAGACGTACGTCATGAAGACTTTCGCGTCGTGATATACACTTGTACATTTCGAAACGCTTGATAGACCTTAACTGTATTGAAGATCTGATCCGAAACAACAATATTAGGTGATAAAATAGAGTTTTTCATTAATTGCATTTCTGCTTCTATTAGAATTCTGCGAAGGGAACTTTGTAAATTAGTTAATTTCGAATTTTACTATGACAAAATAGTACAGATCTGGAAGAGATGAGGATAAAAAGAAAAGGAAGAAAAAGAAAACATATTTTTCTAATTCGTTTTTAGAATATGAAAACGGCTTCGTAGAAGCGATTTGAAACGGGAAGATTTCAAATATAAAAAATATAATGTTATCTCGATGACGTATTTCTCAGCATTATGATATTATATTGTATTTACTGAAAACGTTTTTTTTTTGTTTCATTCATTAGTCGATAATGTCATGAAAAGGGTATATCATTCGTTCATAGATTTTAGATTCATTTAAACGCATTGATGTTTTTTTTACAGGTCGTTGTAATATCATGTTCATGAGTACAATAAAGACAGTGCACGTTCTCGAATGACAACGTGCACTGTCCTTATCGGCGTGTTTCGTGCTCTTTCCAGTTCTCGGTTTTGTTACGAATTAATTTCGCGTTATTTAATTGTTAGCCACTGCATTTTTATACCGTGAAACGTTCTTTCAATTTGAATTTAAGGACTGACTGCGCATAGAGGTGTCTCACGAGTAAATAGAGAGTATCGCGTGAATCGACTACAGCGGTATCGAAAATCTTTGTGCATATCCTACTAACGCAATTTTATTTCTAGATGAGTTGTCGAGTGTATCACCAAATAGATGTTCCTACCTCGAACGATCATCTCGAATATAAATTGAGTACAACAACCAAATTCTAATCTTATCAAGCTTAGGCGCTGTATTCGAACATCATTTATTTTAACGACGCTGCACCCGTATAAATCGCGTGCACTTTCAGAACCAGTAAATCCGTGATATAGTTAAATAATATACGTGTAAACACTTAATCATATACGTTGCTTATTTATTGTAACTAATAATGAAGATTTTTAGGTTTTTACATTCTTAGTAATAGTATTATTAGACTGTGTACGCAATGTGTCCCGTTAAGGAGAGCTTCACTTTAATTATCTATCACGTATCGGTACAAAGATTTATTTATATTAATTTAAGATATCAAAAATACTTTTAAAGATGCGTATTCAGAGGGATGCTTAATATTTTCTAGAGACTGTACAGATATATTCGATTTCCTGAAAGGCAGAGAAATATGGTAATCTATCTTTTTAAAAAGTGGGGCTATTTGTGTACGATTAGGTCGGCAAAAAGAATTCCACGCTGACGAGAGTCCGCGTGGTAAATGAGTACACGTCTAAATTGTTGTAATGTATCACTGTATATTGAGAGAATATCGTGTAAAAATTGTAAATAGCCGAGACTCACACTCCAAGAGAGCAGGAGCGAGAAGACGCGTAGCTTTAGACCTTTCAGTTATTAATTGTACATAGACGAAAAAGCAAAAAACCCCTTTAAGTTGTAAATGTAAAACGCAACTGCAGGTCTAGAGAAAACATCCTTTCTAGCTTTAGAATTTTTGAGATAGACTGTGCGCGTACCTTCGACATTGTTTCTGTACTTATAGATATTCAGACTACTTATACGATAAACGTAAAAAGATAACCCAGCGACTACGCAGGCATATACGATATGTGAACCCCGGTAGTACCAAATTCAACAGTAATTTTAGTTCTGTCTGGTACAGATTCCTTATATTTCAATAAAATCTCTACTTGAATTAATCCCCGTATTATTCCATCTTTCGATTAGCAGAAACTGGTATATATCTTGTTCTATATGATAGTTTCCTCGAAATATCCTTGTCAGAATATTACAAAATGTATAGAAATAAGAAAAATCTGAAATTTCCAACTGTGCTAATTGTTTGAAAAATGTTTTGGATTTAATTCTATCCTAATATCGTAATGCAGATACAGGAATCATTGAAATTGTTACACATGTACAATGCTGTACATCTTTTTGTTACGGTGGAAATATTTTGTGCAATATTGGAAGAATTTATTTCATTATATTTTTAGTATGTTTAGAAACCCGATAATGAAGTAAGACTAGAACATTATTGATATTCATTTTTGAAATTTTTCTACGTGGAAGAAAACTATGTAATTTAACAATTTTATTGTAAAATTAAACTTGAAGTCATTGAAATAACGGTAAGTATATATTTGGCTCATTGAATCCCTACTTTTCTTCAGATAATCGCGTTGCATCGTGAGAAAGATCAATGACTTCTATACTTTTTAGAAATTACTTTTAGTCTAATATGTTACTTTACTTATCATTTGGATCCAGGCAAAAAATGACGATTCAAAACTGTCTCTAATATGGTGTTTATTTATCAATATTATAATCATAACAAACAATTCCTTATATGAACATCATTTTACTTTAGTGCTCTTTTTAAAAATGTTAGTGTTCTTCGATCGCTATTAAATATTTTTAACTGTTCACATAATGAAAATTTATAATCGGTAAAAGTATAGAGATAGTTAAAAACATATACTCGACCGCGCAAATTATTCAATTTTCATTGAAATATCATGAAGAACTGTCAGATGTCGTTAATAAATATTAGATTCTAATCAATATAATTATTAAATTAATTATAATAACTTGAAAAATAGAATTTTAATGAATATCGAGTGCAGATTTTTTAACGCTGTAGATACCTATAATTTAACAAAATGAAAATACTGTATTCTGCCAAGAAGAAATCTGCAATACCCGCGTGCGCTGTTGCATGAAGTTGCATCCAGCTAGGTATTTTTTTTAGAACAGTTGTAAAAATCAGCTGAATTTGTGCCGAACTTCAGAATGATACGGCAAGCAGAAACCATGTGGTCGACGTTTGGTTTGGTTATACGTTCCGTAACACGTGTAATTGTCAAAACATAGCTTTACATGTCGAATTTAAGTTATAGTCAATCCCAAACCTGTGGCTGTATTATACCTTTGACAATTACTCAAAATATCTTCCCCCAACGATTCGAGCAAACAGAATGCAGATGAAATTAAGTGAACGACGCGATTCTGCGGATATTGATGTAATTGATGTAGAGGATTTAGTTGTTAAGAGAAAAGGTGGTGGAAGTATAATTGACCAACGTCCAGTGTTTTCTCACGATGGCGAGTAAGTCTCCGTTTAAAACGGGATAAAAAGTTTGAGCTTCAAAAGTTTCTATGTATACAGACAAGAAGATGGGATGCACCAATTTATTTACAAAACTTGATCACTTGTATGTTTGTAGATCATTGTACATAGTATGGAAACGTGTTATAAGAGTCTATAGTACACAGACTGGAGACTTTGTGAAAGAGTTTGAATCAACTAATCAGAGAATAGCAGGATTAGTTGTACATCCAGAAAACCCTAACACTATAATAGCTTGTACAGAGAATGCAGAACTTAGTTTTTGGAGTTGTCAAACTGGCATTATCACAAAGAAATTAGTATGAATATTAAATGTATTTTCTAACACAAAAGCCATTCTTCTCTTTATAGAGAGCTATTCTAAGATGTTACAATTATGCTATGTTTATATAGAAATTAAAGCTAGAAGCACAGGAGAAGGTAAAGACTCTACATATCGTAAGTTATAAGGCACCGCAAGGAAATCTGTTGCATCAGGCATTAATAACTTACATCTCTAAGTGTCATACAAGGATTTATGTAGTTTTATTTGACTTAGATAATGGAGCATACAAAAAAGCTACGTATATATCGTGAGTAAAAATTCTGCTTTTAATAACAAACAAAATGTGTGCCAGAAAATGATTTCATTAAAAATCCATATGTCATTTTAGGACAAATTCCCATGAATATTATGTTGATATAATTGGAAACTATGGGGAGAATTTAATAGCATTGAATCATGATGTAGATTTACATATATTAAATCCAGCAAGGAACCTCTTTCAGAAATTGTAAGTGGGACTTTATAAATTTCAAAGGTTCCATTTAATTGTTTGATAGCAATTCATTAATAGAGTTATTTAATAATAGACATAAGACAGGAAAAACCGGTAGAGTGGCAACATGTATCGCGGGTCACCCAGAAGAAGAATGCGTCGCTACAGGGGATTCCACTGGAAGAGTAGTAGTATGGAAAGCTTTGTTCCAAACAAGGCCATACACGGCAGTCTATCATTGGCATACATTGCCAGTCACTGAAATAGCCTTTAGTAAAACTGGTAATTATTTGATTGTATAAAAAATAATTGGATATTTAAATTTGTATTGCAAAAAACATGTAAGATTAGAGTTACGGTTATTTATGTAAATTTTATAGGTGGTCATATGTATACGGGTGGAGGGGAATGTGTGTTGGTAAAGTGGGTATTAGCAAATCCACAGAACAAATCTTTTCTTCCACGGTTACCAGCACCTATAAAACATCTTACCATAGCACCAGATAATTTATACGTTGCTGTATCCACCTTGGACAATGGTAATTTGTAAATACATATGACTTACTCCAATTATTTTCATGTTATTGTATAATAACCAATATATTAAAAATTGTAGGTATCGTAGTGGTAAATCCACAAAGAAAACTTATATCTGTCATACAAAATTTTACATGGGGAGTTGCTCTGTCGTCCCAAGATTTATTTCCTGCTGGTCTCATCGTCGATCCACGTACAGGCAGTCTCGTTTTAAATAGCCGTACTGGTCATGTTCAGTTCTACAACACCCACACTAAAACTTTATTGTATAATGTGAGTAGGAATGTAAAGTACGTTCATGCAAGGTATTCCTTATCAAAGTATGAAAATGAGTTGCAGGCCTAACATTTTAACAATGGTTCCAGATTAATATCACAGCACAAAACTTTTTGACTCAAACACGTAGCGTAATTATCGTAAACACCGAAGTAACAAAAATAGCCTTGAATCATGATGGTTCATGGATGGCCACTGTTGAAGAACGAAACGATAAAATATCGTGTATAGAAGTTAGACTTAAATTTTGGATGTTTAATACAGCAAAACAATTGTAAGTGGAAATGTATTTGTCATATGACTTGTGCATGGTATAAAATTCGTATAAATTTTTTAGATTTTCGTTGAATACATCGATCGAACTTCCTCACGAGGGAGGCGTCAATGCCTTACGCTTCCAACCAAATGTTCTGTTTGACGATGATGGACCATTAGCGGTTACAACTGGTAGAGATAAAAAGTTTAAATTATGGAACATGACAGAACCATCCTCTATACATAGTATGTCTGATTTTATTAATTGACAACTAAAGCAGTGTAATAAGTTAGGAAACCATGTTCAACAATTAAATCTCTTTTAGAAAAAACAAAACATTGGCAGTGTTATAGTATAGGTGATTATAGAAAACTACCTGCAACGGATGCCGGATTCTCAATGGATGGTTCGTTAGTTGGCATTGGTTTTGATTCCACCTTAACAATTTGGACACCTGACACTTGTACACTAAAGTGTAGTCTAACACATAGTAAATATCAGCATACTATAACGTACGTTTGTAAAATTATCATCATGTAATATCATATATTTCTAGAATTATTTAAAATAAAAATATAACTTTAACATCCCATTTCAAATTTAATAGGCGCATTGAATTTGGGAGGCAAGAGGCGTGTCACATCGTAGTAGCAGCTTCCACGAAACATATCGCAATTTGGAATATTTTATCTCTTACATTAATATGGAGTGTTCCTCTGAAAGTCGCAACTCTCACGGCAGATCCAAACTCCGTATACATGGCTGCCTTTACGACAAATAACTCATGTAAGCTATATTCCCTCGATAATAGAGTATTAATTCATATTCGTTTTATTTTAAGACTGTATACATTGTTTCGTTACTATTTCATTTTAGTGTTCGTATTTACACCTCTAAACTCCACACCAGTCTATGCAAAGAAAAACGTTATTGATTGTAACAGTTCTATCTTGGGCGCTGCTTTTGTACCACACTTACAAGAAACGCGAGATTCTTCTTTTAAGCAATGGCAACGGAAGTCGCAATTTTTCTTTCTAGATTCGAATCAAGTAGGTATTTACTTTTAAGTTGGCTTCAAGTATGTCCATTCAATTTTCACGGACGATCGTTGTACCTCCTCTGTTTCTCCACAGGAACTATTAACGTTAGAGCCAGAATCCGAAGTCCGTGATTCCTTAGAACTTCTTTCAACGAGTGAAACCGTACCCATGACTGCGTTTGGCAATTTAATAGCAGGAAAATCAACGTCGGACAAAGATGCAAGTGGTCCGTTTATGCACGAGCAGCTGGGCATGCTGGGAAAGGGTATGGTGGAAGAGGTAAGTAAACATTTATATATACGTGTACATGTCGGAAATGCATGCGCTTAGTACAACATTAAATATAATAAACAAGCCCTTGCGATTTTAAAATATACACCCGATTTATTTCACAAGAAAGAAATGTATCGGTACAACAGGAGAAAAATAGTTGGTCTTTTTAGAAGAGATATCTCTCATTTTCGAATGAGATCCAAGCGGAGTTATACGTACAATTAATGTTATAATTTACTAATAAATAATTAATCGCATAAAATTATTATTAACTACTAATCTACCAACTCCGTTTGCACGCTTCGCGTCATGCAAGTATTTTGCATAAATATTACGGTATTCCTATTTCGAAGTGATTCTTATCATACGAAATACAAAAGATTAACAGATTTCGAGAAATATATTTTACAGAGAACTACTACTACCATTGTAAGAAATTGTAGAAGTCTTGGAAATCTTTCCCTTCAAAACCCGTACAGCGCGGATTTGAAAAGTGCGATTAGCAGTAAGCCTTAAAAAAATAGTTTGAACGAAGTAACAAAATATGATAAACCAAGAAATCTATATATAAATGATTCTATTCTATCTATCGATTATTACGTTCACATAATTTACATTTTGTCAGAGCACAACAATTTGGTAACGCGATGAACCTTCGCACAATATCATATCGTTGACAAATACATTATCTCATAATCCGCGATCGTTAAACAAGTTTGAAGACGTGCAACAAAACATTGAGAGCAGCTGGTCGATGAAACTTGAATTGCAACGACTTATTCGCCCGTCCTGGTTTCCGACGATCTAACATTTGTCAGTGTTTCCTTCCAAGACGGTAGTTCCGGCAACGACGTACAAGATCGAACTTCCGGTAGCGCAGGCAATGCCACTGAGGAATCTGCCTCATGTTCTCGATTGCCTGCAAGTTATATGTCTTAAAAAGATAATTGGTTACATTTAATAAAATTCAGAAAACAAAATGTTCACATAACAACTTAATTAAACAGAATCACAAGGCATAGACATAAAAGTGAAGATCTTCTACGTGAAAAATAATTCAACACAAGAATCGTTTAGGCGATGTACTCTCTATTTAAAACGTTACATGTACTACCTATAGTACAATGCGATTAGATATACTAATACATCTACAGAGAAACATAAGAGATTGATTTAACAAGGAACGTTCAGTGACCAACGTCCACTTATACTTCAAAACATTATCATATACGTCCCACGTGTCCGCAATGAGGAAAACACGAACCTCGTTTCTGATTATCGATCCCGAGGGTGCTTTGTAATGTTCTCGGGTCTCTTCGAAGCTCATGAATTGTTTTGTACACATGTATCATTAATTAACAAGTCATACACGACGATTCCTCAACGTCTCACGTATTCCGTATACACGGAGTTCAAAAATATATCGACTCTTATCGTCGCTCAAGTATCAATGACCGAATTATTTCATCTCACGCAAAACTTTATTATCGGCAACCACGTGCCGTACACTTTTCTCCTATCTAGTTATTTCATATAAGCCGTTGCAAAATTACGCGACCCAATGATAACATTTTACACAAGGAACCACGCGATTGCCAAAAAGGAAAAGAGACGAGAAAAACCACCGAGACGTTATTATTGTATTATAATAATAAAGTTAAGCGTGAAATCTTTGGACGACTTTTATCATCGAATTACGAGAATAACGAGGTGTTTGTCTGGCGGAGAGGAAAAGTTCTTTAATTAAAAGTGAGGCGTACTCTTTGTTTAAATGGGTTCCATATATCAGATGTAGAATTTGCGGGTATTCATGATTCGAATTTTACGCGATGTCTTACGGCTCTGACTCATGATTGGAAGCTTCAAGAGATGTCTCATGTATTGTTCTTTCAATTAACACACATTTTTCGCATGCCTGATTCATGGTAAGGAAAGAAAGCTCGCGAGTCGTAACCCCGATTCACACTTTTACCCACGCATTAACTTCGACGCGTAGCCTCTGTCGATGCATGGAAAGAGAAGAAGAAAACAAGAAGGAATCTTTTGCTACTTGATCAAGCGTCGCAGTTGCATAAATATTATTAATTAGTTAAATAAGTACTTTGATATTGAAATATTATGATTGCCATAATATTATTGCGGAAGTTACTGGCACGAGTAGTTATTTAACACGGGATCTACCGATGATTAATCAAATATGTTAAAAGAATAGAAATGAAGAAGGCAGAAAACTTAATCGATTTAATCGCTTGCAGCCTACAAGATAGAGGTTGACAATTGAAAAATAAATTGCGGTAGAAATTTCAAGAATATTTACAAGAAATTTAGAACGTCACCTTGGTAGATGTAGTATTAATAAATGTAATGTTGGTTCTCTTACAATTTTTTAAATGAATAATATGGAAAAAGTATAACGTCGAAGCACGGTCTGCCGTTCAAAACTATATTTGCAATTTCGATCTATTTAACTGTTTAAAATTATATTTTTCGCCTCATTCGTAGTAGTGTGACAAAATTAATTTCGAGGTACTACACCGACTAATGAAATATCTTTAAATATCATTTAATTGCATCTAATTACCCATGTAATCAGTAGACTTTAAACCAAGCAATATTTTGGACGTCAGATTACATTCTTTATGAGAATAAAAAGCACATCCGGGACATTGAATCGGATACTTCGAAACGTCGCATGAAATACGATAAAAAACCATAACCCATGTGTTCCGCGAAAGAAAAATATCACTTATCTCTCTTTAAAGACAAATTACATAATATTTAAACACCAACATTCCTTTCTCGCGGGAAAAATTCAAAGAAAGATACTCACTACTTCTGGATTACTGGCCGGGTACCCTGATACAATAGCCGGAAGAACTACCATCGCTACCAATATCCACGATAGAAAACTCCACGCTGTCAACTTCATTCCCAAAATCTCTGTCTATCAACCGCAAAGAAAAAAAAGCGACCTCGGACGTTTCTTCTTGCGCGCCTCTCGTAGTGTCGCACCTTCAGCGACAGGAAGTCACCAGTTCCTCCGCGTACCTTTTTCTATGAAAAATAGCAGTGGTTCCGATCTATCACGATTATCAAGAACTAATCCTTTCACCGACGATTCTATAATGATCTCCAACGTTCTTCGATGGCAAAACTCTCGACGAAGTTCGCGCAGTAATCGAAGAGAATGAAAATTCGTAGAACCGGAAATGCCGATGTTTATCGCTCACCAGAGTTATCCTCTTGGAGGCGTAGTCGCGAAAAACGATTCCCCGTTGGATGGACCACCTGGTGGAAAACCAAAGGGAGAGTTTCCTGCGTGCTTCAGCGTTCGACGTAGGACTGACTTTGGGAAGTGGCCTCGCCATGATTTAATATAGGAGCTACTTCTCCGCACTCCCACCCTCTCACGGCGTTCCAGTTGTCCCTCTGACCTAGGGCATTGTGTTTGATGAAAAAGCTTCGGTACGCAGCGTGTGAGGAATCGTTTTCTTCGTAGACGTCATCGTAGTTCGGTGAAGATCGTTTGCAGATAGCGACGTGGATGATCGCGTCTTTGACGTGACGTTTGAAAAAAAAGGGGATTCTGAGTAGCGGTGAAGAAAGTGGAAGTTTTCTGAGGTTCGACTGGTCTGTGGGAAATTGGATTAAGGGTCGTTGATCATTTTTGAGGATTTTTATGGGAATTAAATTTTTCTGTTTAATTTTTCATAATTTAATCCTTGATAATTGTTAACTTTTGCAGGGTACAAAGTTGTTGGGGTTTCTTTCAATAAGATTGCTATAGTTTGATCTTGGGTGATTGGTAATTTTTGTGGGATTTAAACTTCTGTGTCTCCTTTCATTTTTTTATTGCTTCTTGTATGTTTGTTAACACTTTGGTTACAGTTTCTTTAGTAATTGTTAATTTTTATAGGATTCAAGTTTCTAATTCTATTATTTACTTTTGGCTTTTATTTTACGGATGGGAGATTCCCGTTTGTCAAGTGTAATCATAAACGGTAAATTTTGCAGTTATGATTCCGCCTTCGATATCTCCCCGTTAAATTGTTTAATCGTCAGTTATCGACTGCAAATCAATACCCTATGAATGCTCGAGGAATGTTAAATTATTTAAGCTCGTACTTCTCCTGCGGACTTCAGCCTTATATAGAAACCACAATAGATTCATTTACTATGGTTTCATCTCTAATAACTTGCTGTTCAAAACTTTAATCGTCGGATATCGACAGCGCATCAATAGCGTACTAGCACTTGAGAAACTTTAGAATATTCTACCAAATACTCCTTCAAATTTCAAATAAGTACATCATAAAATATAAATATTCTATCTGAATTCTACCTCCATCATTAAAGAATTCAATTGCCGAAGATCGATTGGAAATCACTGCGATTAATTAAAAAAACAACGAAGAACTGATAAGCTCGTTTCTTCACTGTCAGACTTCGCCCTTACATAAAAACAGATTGATTCGGTTCAGCATATGTGGTTTTTCGTAATAACGTCGAGATAAACGCACACGATTTCTTAGAATAGTTTAAAAATAGCCGGGACCATTGTAAAAATAGATTTGTCAGTTTCGTCTTTATAAACAGAAATTATCGTTGCATCGTGTAATACGTAATTTACGGATGTATTGTTGGAAATAATTGGCATCGATTCTAAGAAAGTGCATCCTTCTGCATTATTGAAAGCGCACTTTCATCTGAGAACGGCCGATATGGAATCAATAGATTTCAGGTAGTGTTCAAACATTATTATAATTAACAACAAGTAATATGGCCCCCGATAATATCGTAATATTGCAATTACGATGATAACAAACTTCACTTTGTCCTGGACGTGAATAATTATTACTTGAGTGAACTTAATAATTATGCGCGGTGTATGTTTTCCGTAGTGAATATTATATTGTATTTCTATACGAAAGCTCACAATTTCAGACTGACATCGTTATTTATTTGATGGTACAGATAATTATGGATATTTAATGATACTTTCATTAAATATATAAAATTATTATTAACACTAAAACTACCAAGGCGGTTGAAATGATCGGTTTCCAATTTTTTCAAAAAATTCCCCAACTCGATAGGAAAAGATTAGGTTTGATAAAACCTAAATTACTTAATTGTTCGTCCTTTTCATCTCTTAATTTCTCTTTTTCAAGATGCTTATTCAGTGTATTTAAATATAGTAGATATAACGCTGGTAATTTTAGTGTTAAATCTCAAGGATGAAATCATTTCAGAAGGAAGTTTATTGCGATAGAATTTTTTTTTTCGGATATACTTAAGTTTTAAATTCTAGATTTATTCCATTAAGTGCAATATGAACTGTCGGATTATTCTACTTGTTGAAAAGAAATGTAACATTTCATGTTGCACAAGAAATTTTCCATTTTTATGTTACTCTACCTTGTTCAAATATCTCCTTGCGCTCCCTTTTTGGAGTATAAACGAGCATAAAATCGTAACACAAAAGTTCGTTCGGTTTCCAAGCTAAAATTCAAGCTTTTATTTCAAAGAATAACAGTTCATTTCAATTAATAACATATTCCCCGTTTTTCCGACGATTGAAGAATGGAGAACATGCCGCTGATTAAACATTATTTCTATTCCTCGAATTTTAGCTTGAAACCTGCGCAAAACTTCGACTCAATATTTAATGTTATCCTCACATTTCCTGCACTTTCTTCAGGTATGAACGATCATTAATATTTACAATTTGACGTTACATGGCTATATTATTTTATTCCGTTTAAGCATTTCTTTCTTTCACTCTATTCATCGACAGTTAAATAATTCTTAACCCCTTGCAATTCGAATGATTCCATCAATTTTTCAATATCTCAGCGAAAATAATTGCAGAAAATTTTCTGCTATTGATTACTTACTTTTTATTTAACAATATGAACAACTATAGATCCTTAGGAATATTCATGTGAAGATACAAAGTCATTGTCAAATTCCAAAGTCGAAATGTAATAGATAAACGGAGTATTAACTTTAGTGTGGATAATATTATATTTAAATATTAAATTTCATTGTAATACATTAATTTCAACGTAAAGCTGTGTCGAGTGAAGCTCGACATAGGGTTAAGTAATCGAACATCGAATTAAGAACAAATGCAAAATTTAAAGTCAGCAAAATACCCAAGTAGAGCGAAAATCTTCGTGCCAAACAATGAGATACTCGATAAAAGCAGTGTGCAACATGCAACTGGTAGTGCAACGATGATATCGGCTTCTCTGAAAATCGACTCCTCCATTTGGACTCTGTCTCAGTCTGGAGGCTAAAGAAATTGAGCATCATCACGGTCAGCTAAGTCCTTAAGATTAAGTGACATGTGCTTATTACGTTATAAAAAACGAGAGTCTTTAATTTAAATATCATTTTTAATTCACCACGCCCGCGTCGTATTCTTCTTCATTTTCCATCAATTTATTATAACCACTTGTCGTTATTTATCTCACGATTTTTCACACTTTAAACAAAATGTAAATGACTCTTCCATCTTCCTCGCTAATCGTATCCTCTCGAACATTTATCGTTGTTTTCTTTTTAAAAATTCTTTAATTAATTTATCTTCGTCGCTGCAACAAATAATTATATCGAATGACAGTTCCTATAGCTACATCGTAGGAATTATCCTGAGAAGACATTCAACGTTTACTTCCTTTGTCATTAAAATTCTCCATTACAATAGACGCACGTTTAGGAGAATGCTAAGAATGTATGCCACTTTGTGCGTCAAAATAACATTTGTATTTTTACATCTTTTCGTGACGAAAATAGTTATAAATGACCGCTTCATATCAGTTTTCATTACCGGGAACAATGAACTTGTAAATTGACTGACGTCGTGAAGTTGAGGATAGTGTCATTGCAGCATCTAATTAATTACGTGCTTCTGGATTCTTACGTGCATCAGACGGATATCCATTGTCGCGTTTCTTTTATCCTTACTTCACAAATTACGTCAATTCCTTTTATGAATCTGTTTGTCGTACTTTTCTTCGAATTCTAGCCTGGCATAATTTATAAAACTGGAAGATTGGAATTGAAAGATGCATTTTGTTATTGAAAAAAAGAGAATTAGGGAGTGAAGGTACTGTTTGGAGAACGTGGATTAAGTTATATATAATAAAAAAAAATTGTAAAATCTTTGTGAAGAAATAGGAATAATATCTTGTTATGTTATCATTGGGGAAGAATAGTTATGGTGATCTTTAACGTAGGTTAATTTACATAATTAAGTTTAGTGGTACTTCTCGATAGACGTTTCTAGAGATGAAATTCTATCGCATTAAGGTAGTACTGACCAAACAAAATATAAGACGTATCTACTTAATTTGAAAATCTATTTTTATTAAATTTCTATCGTTTCAGTGATCCTAGAACAATAACACATCAAATTTTGTTTTTCTTCCTTCCTTTTCTATCTCTATCGTTTCAATGATGCTGCAAACAAATTTCAGTCGAATGAAAGTAGACTGAAATAATTTATAATTCTTTTTCTAACAAAATCTCATCTTCCAACAATTCGAAGACTATAATATTGTACAACACTAGAACCACTGGCGTTAAATCTACTATGTTTTAACATATGAAAGAAGTACTTTGGAAAAAGCGGAATCAGGAGGTAGAAAAGATGATCGATTCGATAATTCGTGTTTAATGGAATAGATGTAGAATATCTAATCTACGGCCTTGCTATGACCTTAGAGAATTTTTGGAAAAAATTGGGGAACGGTAATTTTGACTGGCTCGGTAGTTCTAGTAATAAATAAAACGTAGGAACAGCTAAGATACTTTGGAAATGTTCTCCAATGAATATCTTATCACAGATCCTAAAACAACAGTAACTTTGTCATCTTTTTTTTTTATATATAAAAATTTCATAAATTCTAAGCACCCTTACGATTTCAGTAGTTAAATTAAGACCTCAAAAGTCGCCTCGACGAACAAAGGTTTAATCGAACACGACATTCTACAAGAGCACGAAGAATCGAAGTTGGAAAAGTTAGCTCCTGTGCATCCCTTTCGGTAGATACGTTGCACAAAGTGTACGTCGCGTCGGAATTGTTCGGAATTGTTTCGTAAAACCAGGTCAGGACGAACCTGTTGGGAAGCTAGGAACAAAGTCTTATCTCCCATGGGAACTGGCCCGATTGTTACGTTACCTATTAATAAAATGGCATTCTCCGTTGCGGACAGGGACTTTGATTCTGATCTCCTTGCAGGAAGGGATCGATGATTATTTGATCCTTTTGCGAAGTGTTAAAGTGTTTCGCATTCTTTAATCTCTGTTTACTGATTATTCATTTTCTGTTGTTGATCATCAATTTCGCTGAATAATACTTCAATTAAATATACAAAATTCTTATCAAATTTTGACGTAACATTAATTTTTCGACTTTAAAGTTAACTGCGATACGATGAAAATCAGCTATTAGTAATTTTGCAATTAAAATTTAACTACGACAGGGTAAATGTTGTTCCTTAGCGATCCGAATTACTTTCCCAATTTTTCTTAAACCGAGAGACATTAATTCCTTGAAATTTTCTACCTTCGGTTAATCATATTTCTCCCATTAAAAATAGCTACAGATTCTGAAAACCATACAGACGCAAACACAAAATTATTGTTTAATCCCGAAATTGAAATTCAACCGAGAGGTAATTAGCTACTATAATAAGCCATACCTATTGTATCTCGTCATAGAACTCCAAACGGTTAACTACGATAGAATAACAACTAATTATAGTAAAATTAAAAGTCAATTAACAGAAATAAATGTCCAAATACGATACATTTATTATAATCCCAATAGATTAAATACTTTTCGTAATAATTTCTAATCGTCGCGTCCTCCTTCAATCTGTTCATCAGTCAATGGCAATGGCAGAAAAGCATTGAAGCCTTGCAGATTTCGTGCGAAAACTTGTGTATACCGTGAAGAAGATTCGTGTAGGTTGTGACAGACGAGTCAACCTAGATCTGAAGTAGAAGATTACAGGAATTGCAGAAATTTTCGTTTGGGGGTGTGCCTGCGTCAGCCTTAAAACTAATTAACTGGTCGGACGTCGTGAGCGTCGTAAGAATGACCTAAAGTAAACGCTTCTTGAATTCTATATAACACTCTGTTTCTCGAGGCTTCTCAAGAATCTATACCCACCCGAATTTCGTTGTTGCTTAATTATTTACACGTATTCGTTGCTAATCTCGGTTTTTTTTCTCGTATCAGTAGGTAATTAATTGTATTATTCTGTTAAGATGTATCTTCGACCGAAAGCATTCAATAATTGGAAGATTTCTTTGTTTCGTCTGTTGTTCTGTATTTTCGCTTTAACGACAAAAATAGCTGTTTTTCAAATTTTGGTTTCTCCTCGTTATTAAGTCACAATAATGTACAATCTATCATTATCAATCTGTATAGCAATCTATTACTGACATATAAATAATTTGATTTTAAATTTAGATCCGTAGTAGAAATTTAATATTATAGATCCAAATAAATGCTTTTCGATTTATCCTGCTACTTTCTCCAGCATTATAATTAATTAATAAAAACTTCAGATAATTGTACATGTGTTCAGTAAAAGACCATCTACTTTTGTCATTTTTAATACTAAATTGATCAACACACCGCTTTTAAGATAGTTTCTGCTTTTATATTTTCTTACTCCGTCCTTTTATATTTGTTAGCTTTAACTGCTACAGTTTTTTCTCCTAGAATTGCCAGTCTTTGGTGACTGTAAATTAATTATGCACATTAAATTATAATTTCGGAGAAATTTCCCAGAGTAGACGAAACTTTGAGCTCTCTCCGACTAATTAGAACACCAAGCCTCAAACTCTATCGAAGCATCCCGTTTTCTCTGCTATTTTGTAAATAATTGTTACACTAATATTAATCTGATTTATGTTCTAGCTTCTCAGCGTTTCTGCCCACACTTTGCCGCCTATGAAGATGTTGTGCGCGTCCTTCATTACATCTCTGTTACTGTCGTCGCCAAAGAACCAATTTACGGAGAAGCACGATAGGTAATATTTAAAAATTCGATTCATTTATAGTAGGTAATTCACCACCTGCTTTAATTATTATATATGGCAAAGAAATTCCTTGCTCATAGGTAGATTCAGCGATAAAATCGCTTATCCACGATACATTAATTAAATTTTCTTGATTTCTTCTTTCTCTTATGTTAAACAGAAGCACATCTTTGAAAAAAGTTCTGATCGACACGTTGAATGCTGCAATGATTATCGATGACAAACCCCATCGAAATCTTTGAAATTTTCTGTAAACTTTAAAAAATAACATTCACAAATCGTCTGATATATTCGATATAGAAATATGTATGAAATTTTACTTTTGATATCTCTACTTTCTGACAATGTAGTTTTAATAGAAAAGGTTCCACTTTAAACTGTGCTTTAATATTAAAAATTCAATTTAATGAAGAAAAATGAGCGCAAAATACAATCGGCATTAAACGTTTCACAGAAACTTTAATGATAGCGCGGTGTTTAATATTTCAGAAGCGATAATGCGAAAAACGAAGAAGAATCCTCGGACGAAAGCGATGGCGAATTATCGCGAACAGTAAAGCAAGATTCTTCGATGATCATCGAGAATGATGATGGAGACGAAATGAAAGTACAACTGAAGGAACTAGATTGGGGTTTCTTGTCAACTATTCTTCCCGATCAAGAAAATATGGAGCATTGATTCGTTAAATTAAACATCCGTGAAGCTGTGAAATGTTTTTTTTATTTCAGGATGCCGATATTTTTATTGGATAAAAATAAATAATGAAAATTCCCAACACAGAGTTACATAAATGTTGCTATTCAATTATATGCAATTTATTGTAGCATGTGTATAAAATTATACTAAAATTCTTAATATAAACTTTATAAAGTGTTCATGTAGATGTGGCGTTGTGCAGAAATAATTTGAAATATTTTTCTACTTTGTGCACTGTGTAATTGGATTTTCAATTTTGAAAAGACATCGTGGGATCACTTGTTTTTTAATATATTTGTTTCTTCACCCTTTGTCTTACAGTAATGAGTCACACTTGTGTTACAAATTATGATTGAAACGCGAAAAACGCGAGTTGTACTTGCGGTTTATTATAACATGTTCTATTGCAAACATAACACAATAAAAATATCGTCGGCTTGATGGGAAATTGTCAGAAATTCGTATCATTAAATTCAGCACGAGACAATACCAATTTAATTATGGCATCCATTTCTATTTGAAATGACTTACGACTTATAAAAAGAAATTTTGGAAAAAATAGACATACATTTTCCGATTAAGCCAACGATATGCAGTTTACCCAGACCTACAATGCCTGAGGCTATTAAACGCAAAAAAATTTGATTATTTTTATTTCATCATATGAAATTATTCTTTAACCATGTTAACATCTCTAGCCATATTGCTCTAGCGCACGCAGCAATTAAAAATATCACAGAAAACAGAATCTTCCATCTACACCTGACATTTGTTAACGCATCAGAAGAATTTTGATCATCCAACAAGCCGAGAACCGACCTCGATTAATTCCGTAATAGCCTCCAGGATTCTCCTCTCATAAATCGGATCGTTTTCCATAATAGCAATAACAATATCGCCCCTATCTTCAAACGTGTACGCCTTATAACTGACAGGATCATTTAAAATCTGCTGAGCAATATTTTCATTCATCAAAACCGTCGGAAAGTACAAAACCGCCGTGACAAGAGCTCCCAAACGCTGTTCCTCCACTCCTTCAGCGATCTCGGACCATGGAGGGATTTCTACCGAAGGATTACTAGAACTTATGGTTTCTGACAGTACAGAATAATAATGTCTCAGCATACTTTCCTCCCATAAATTCCGGAAATTACGATCCGAGCAAAGATACAGAAACAGTGTGGCATCATGCGCAAGAGGACAGTACCTGAACAACTGAAAGTCCACTAACAGACACTTCGGCGGAACGTCATTACTAAACAGAAGATTATTACCCCATAGATCTCCATGGCTAATCACGTTCCTCTTCGAAGCTGACATTTTATACGCGTTGTCCGCCTTTTCGCATATAACCGTTAGCAAACTCGAATCAAGGCCATGATGATCAGCAATGGTTATCGCTGCTCGTACACCAGCGTCGAACCATTTGCGTGTCTCTTCAGGTTCTGAAAGAGTGTTTCCTTTAAGAAGCTTGGGATATACATCCACCAGAGGCTTTCCAAAGCGTGCTTCAGCTAAAATCGATGAAGCGTGAAGTCTCGCGATAGCTGACAAACCGGAGGACACTTGATCCTTGTCGAAGAAACGCTTGTTCTTCATCGAGTAGCCTTTGATAGCCAGGTCCTCGAATACTAACACGTCTCTTTTCAACAAGTAACAAGAAGCTGCCCATGGCTCCCCGTTGAACTCTTCGAGTAACTGTGGTACCATCTCGCCATAGAATCCTGCTTCAAGCTCGAAGAAACCCTTGGAGAAGACGTACTCTGCTTGAAGCGGCACGTCGTACGGCACGGACTTAACGAAGAAATGTAACAATCTTTTTCCATCGCCGATTTCCACTTCAACTTGGAGCCGCTGATGAGTTCCTAGGAATCCAAGTTTCCCATCGGCGTACGGACGTAAGGAAAAACTGCACACCTCTGCGTCACGACCCAATGAACGTTTCACTAAAACTTGCACGTCACTCGAAGTTAGGAGACTTCGGTGAAAATTCGTTGGAACGGAATCCGCATGGCCCAGGTTCTCCAGCGGGCTCTGAGGTACTTGAAGCTCCGCTTTTGACATGTTCGAGATGGCAAACCGTAGATTTGAATCGTTCTCTTTATAGAGCCAGACGACATTCGATTTTTCCAGGGTGCTTGATTGCACGATGCATTTATGGTATTTACCTTTGTAATGCAACGTCACTCATGATAGACTGCGTCAACGACAAGATGAGATTTCAATGCCGTGAAAAATATCGAGAGCGTAGCTTTCGGATGTATATAGAGAACGGGAAAATTTTCGGTAGATTTATAAGTCAAACGGCGTGCAAATATTTAATGGCCTCCCTCGTTCGATCTACAAGTTGCAAGGCGGCGGAGCGCGTGGAAATGGTTATCCGTTG
Organism: Cerceris ruficornis; assembly: GCA_963989415.1. NCBI lineage: Eukaryota > Metazoa > Arthropoda > Insecta > Hymenoptera > Crabronidae > Cerceris > Cerceris ruficornis. The sequence continues at coordinate 11,622,733 of OZ022523.1, forward strand.
ATGCATACGATAAGCGTACGCTGTAAATCAATCCTGGAAATTTGTGTCGTAGAAATTTATGGGATTTCGTTCTATGGAATTCTATCGCGACGTATAAACAGCCAGTATGGGATCTCGAAGATGGTGAGGATCGAGGCGCCCATGAAGAGGCCGAGCGCGCTTCCGACTGAAACTGAGGAATTATTACAATTATATCTTCATATTTACCCTACGTTGTTACTCGGTTAAAGATAAAATTCCGCGCGTGGATAATAAATCAAAGGAATACCCGGAAACGAATGGCTTGTTTGGCAAACAAATCTGCCGTGACTGTTTGCTTTGCAATTTGTTATATTTTTAGGCTTCGGAAGGAAGCTTTGGCGATGGACGATTGTAATTATAGTTGGGAATTAATTAATTCACCTATAACGTCTAGGATATCGTTGACGACGTATCGACGGTATCTTATGGTCGGGTGATTTAGCAATGTGTAATGCAATCTCGCGTAAGCAGAACCAGGTGATCCTTGTTTCATTGGTTCAAAGTGGTTCCTAGGAGTAATTTGCATAATTTAATATCTACTATGTGTTACATGGTGCGTTAATGAAAGGATCGTATTGTCGTTTTAGCGTTGATAAGATTTTCATAGGACGTACGTGGAAATTACTGTGCCCTCGCAGCTTGGCAAGCATGTGCTCGAACTATTCTGATGTGGCAAAATATTCAGCTTTTCTTTGAATATGCAATTTATTTCAGTTACGTTGCAAATACGTGCACCATGTGGTAAACCATATAAAAAGTGTACGCAGCCGCAGTTTTCTATCATTCTTTGTATGGTGACCTGAAAGAAATATTGGCCACGTGTTCGTTAAATATATTTCAATCGGAGTATAGATATCGAGCGATATATATATTAAATTTTTGATCAAATATTTGATTAATTTCAATCAAAATGTTTAATCTGTTTACGTCAACAAAGCACGTGGTAAGGCTATACACGTTGAAGATAGTGCGTTCCATTAGTTCGTCTTGAAAGCGGCACTTTCTGCGTTCTATGGGGATTTTTCTCACCCCTTCTTCGTTATATATTGTTTGCATTGTAAATTCTATGCGAGTTAGGTGACCGTCTTTAAGACTTCCGACGCTGGCATATTCGCCGATTATTAATATTGGTACTTGCTGGTTGTTTAAGATATATTTCTGAAAACAATAAGTCGGTACCGTTTGCAAAGAATATCTTCAAGTCGAAACTATAATGAATGATATTACTGAAAAGGAACATTTATATTAAAAAAAGGGATTAAAACTGACTAAATTATCATTATAGTTAAACATCCACTTCATATGGAAGATATAAAACACTTGTAATCCAACAACAGGATACCCGCGCGCATTGCAACAATTTCTACAAGTATTTTATCCCCTATCAAGTATAAAGAAAATTGACATTTTTGTTTTTGTTTACAACATTAAAATGTAGATAATGAAAATAGAAACAATAACAAGAATAAAAACAGCTCGAACAGCCGTCAAGTTAGAATAATAAAAAGCACAATAAAAGTGTCAGACGCGAAGTACAAATATTTTGTTGGTAAAATAAAACGAATTGTTATCATAATTACAGTGCTTTCGCTGATATGGTTAATTGTGGTTCTACATTATACATTCGTATGACTTTCCCTGAAATCGTATTGAAACATAATACAAACGTTGAAACCGCCAGGAGCTAACAGTTTCTGCGTCTGCTTCCTGTCAACATCGATGATAAGATCCCCATATTGCACGGTGCGATTTAGGAAGAATTTTACCCCCGATTCGCCATTCTCTCCAGTTTGATCTGAATTCAACGCGATACAATGACCCATGCCAGTTTTTTCCAGCTCTTTGAATTCATCGCAACAATTGAACTTAACGTTGTTCCACATACAGGAGTGCAGAAATTCTGTACAGGGTACCTTCAGCTAGAAAAAAGCATAAAATTCATTTTTTCATCTGTTGCAAATACTTGTAACTTAAATTGAAAGAAATTTAAAATAGTTACAGTTTATAAACCTTATTTGCAAAGTTTAAAATAATCGTAAATTAGTCTGAACGATATTTCAAATTTCTATATTGATAAACTTATTGCAAAGTTAAAAATAGTTTTAAATCAGTCTGAAAGAAATCTCAAATAACTATAATTCATGAAATTTATTTGCGGGGAACCGTCAAAGTGCTCAGGGAATTTCTATTTTTATTTTCGCGAAGTAAAAAATATTGTTTAAGCCTGACATCGCTGTAAATTTTCAGAAAGTCTTCTCCGGTTGCATTTATACGAATTACAGAAGGCGACAACATTTTCGGATCCCTTAAACATAAATTTATATTTTGATAATAAAATAGAAACTGTGAGAAAAATTTGATACTTTTTTAATTTAAATTTTGCAAAGACCGAATACGTACGATTTTATATATTTGCTTTTCATTGTTTTAGTGTGCGAAATGCAAAATATAATAGACGGAAATGGCGTTTGCCAGTCCAAATACATCGTTTCGGCTGTTACAGCAACGGGATTTGTAATAAAATTGTTAATTACAGTGTAAATCGTGTAACCACATGCTACCCAGCTTAGTATACAGGAAATTAGCCAAAAAAACCTGCAGAATTGTAAGTAAATTATTTCTCTGCTCTTTCGCAAAGATTATTGTAACGATATGTAAAGTACAATAATTCAATTTTTTCAAATTATTTTAACATTCAAAAGAGAAAATAACATTAAGTACAATATTAATAATACAACAGCAATAGAATTTTTTTAATTATAACAGAAGAAGAAAAGTCAAATATCATGTAGTTCTTCGATCCTTTAAGATTTTTAAATTCTTTATGTTTCACATTTTATTACATATCAATCAATTATGCTATCGTCTTCCACTTTCACCTTTCGACGTAAGAAAATTGATTCTCCACGAGATAACGAACACCATGAATACTAGTATTGCATAGATATTGCTTGATTATTTTCCACCACCATATCAATCGTTTTCGCATTTTCGCGCGAATATCGCATTCGTTTGGAGCACAGGAAATCGCGGTTCGACTGGAATAAGTTTAGAAATTGCATTTGCAAAGCTACGTGAATCGATATGTTGAAGCACGACTCACTTACTGAATTATGGAAGAACATGATTTAATCGTCGTTCTCGTGCAGATTTGTTTGCATAACTATATTTTATTAATTATTAACGGCTAGATTTCATCATTACTGCTTTATACAGTTTATGTGTTATAACACGCAATAAGGATTCAAGCTTGCGGGAATTATTGGAGAATATCTTGTTTTAGGTATTATTATTTAATTCTTTACTTATATTAATTATTATTTTAACTGTCAGGAAAATTGGATATTGAAAAGCGGAGTATGCTGGTAGACTTATTCATTTAAATTTGTTAGGTATTGTTTTTTCTTACCGCACTTCTTTAAGTGTTTAATATTTTATGATAATTAAATGTTGATATAAAAATTCAATAAATATACTTTATGTAAATGTACATTGATTATCGAGGAATTAAGATTCCCCTTTATAGTGTAATATAAATTAACGTAACAATCTATTAGCAAATCTGTAATAAAGTATTTAACATTTAATTATTTGTTTATAAAATAAACCATTTACATTAGTAAGGAGTTAAAAAAATTTTGAATTTATACTGAGAAATGAATTACAATTTAAATTGTATAAACAGGATTTGATAAAATTTTATGAAGTTTTCGTGAAATAGGTCATCCTTTTTAAAGTGTTTTATTAGAATTAATATAATTAATGATTGTCTAGCGATAACACAGCCTTTATAAATTGTTTGAAGTTTCGTAAAATAATCAAATTTTTTTCACAAGATCCAAGACTTTTCCTAAATCATTTTAAAAACTGTGTACCATTCATTACTCCAAATCGGAATGGTTCGAATTGTACGCTATACTCTGAAGAGGTTACTGTACTATACACATGCACCATTCATATGCACATATACATGTGTTTGAGCATGAGATAAGAACAGCACGTGGAAATAAACTAGTGCGGTGTTTATAAAATTTCACTGTCTATTGACTAAGAAATTTACGATACATACAACCCAACGAAATATGGGGAGATACTTTATTAAATTTTCATATATCGGTACGCAATACAGGTATAACAAAATAGATATATGGTAACAATAGAAATAAACATATAACATTATATGAAATGTGTGTTTAGTGACTATGAAACAAACGAAAAGGTGATATTTGAAAAGTACGCAGGATATTTAAGGGTTTTCTTGCTAATATAAAATATTGTTTTAGGGGAACACAAAAGAATGCAACGTCAGTAATACAGGACATCGATACAATTCAAGGAGCCTTGGAATCTGCGTTCAAATCGCTATTACCAAGATGTACAAATATAATAAATGTTGTTCCGTCTAGCAGGTAAGTTATCTTATATAATCACATGCAATATATACTAATTTCTACACTTTATCATTATTTATAGAACGGATGTTGGCGTTCACGCTTTATTTGCCACAGGACACGTTGATTTAGAAAATAACCATAATTCAGTCTACAGTTACGATAGTGTGATGCGCTTTGTCAACCGTTACTGCATTAATTGCAATCACGATATCAGGTGTTTAATGAATTAAAACTCATTCCATACTGCATTCTTCATTTACTAATTGGTGTTTTCATTTAAGACTTCTAGATTTTGTACCAGTAGCACAAAATTTTCATGTAAACCGTATTATAAAGTCTAGGACTTATCTCTATAGATTTATGGTACCTAAGGACAACAACAACCATAGCATACCAATAGTAGAAATAGATAAGTGTTTTCACATCAGGTATTACGAAAATGTTTTTGCGCATTAATATCTTCATTCAGTGTGTTCACAAATATACATATATTTCTTTTAGTCCTCCAACTTTTGACATTGAAAAAGTAAAAAATGGAACGCGGCTATTCATGGGAAAAAAAAATTTTACAACATTTGCTGCAAGATCGAAGCCTGCCGTTCATCCGTCCAAATTTGTGAGAGAACTAAGTGTTTTAAGTGTAGAAGAAGGTCAACCGCTTATGCCATATGATCCATTTTCTCAAAATTATCAATTTTGGCATGTTACATGCATTGGAAAAGCTTTCTTATATAATCAGGTACATTGACTTCGGATGATCAGACTAAACGAAAATTCATTTTTGGAAGAATCATCTTCGTTCTTCGTAAAACGAAACATTAAAATCTTAAGGAAATTATTGTAATTATTTGAATTTCACACAGGTCAGACGAATTGTGTCTGCATTGCTTGGTTTGGGTACAGGATTAATAACAGAAAGAGATATAGAAGTAATGTTACAAGTTCCTGGACATCATAATTGGTTAAGCCGTTTGAAACCAGCACCGCCGCATGGTTTATACCTTATGAACCAAGAAATTGATGAAGAGAAATTAAATGGTTATATTATACATCCTGAAGAAGTTGAAGATGCAACGAATCTCGATGTAGAATAAATTCTACAACCTAGTTATTTCATTAAACGTTAAATAAGTATAACGTTCGATAATAATATCCGATGCCTTCGATGATTTTACAGAGCTCTTTTATATTTTATGCCTAAATTTGGAAACCATCTGTAGATAAGTACGACATTCGTATTAACAACGTTTACTATGGATTTCAATAGTTTAATTAGAAATAAAAAATCAACATTGAAACCGTGTAAAACGACAGTAACAGATGCATCTGGTCAGAGATACGAAATAATTAATGGCGAAAAACATGAATTGACACGTGGAATTCCATTCGTCGTAGACGAGAAACCTGATTTGCAAATTGCATGTGTTATTCCAGGACTGTTTCTCAGTTCGCAAGATCCTGCTGTAAATATAGACATTTTACGAGAACACAAGATTCGTCACATTCTAAGTGTCGGTATTGATTTGCCTTTGAAAATAGAAGGCATTAAGTATTATTATTGTAATTTGTTAGATTTGCCAGAATCCGATATATCTTCAGTAATACAAAAATGCGTTATGATCATACACAAAAATCGCCGCGAAAATATTCTTGTACATTGCAATGCTGGAGTATCTCGTTCACCGGCAATTGTTATTACATATTTAATGGGCTTTAAAAAAATGTCATATAATGACGCTTATAATGAGGTGAAAAAAGCGAGAAATTGCATTAAACCAAACGAAGGATTTGTAAGACAACTCGAAACATTGCAATTGTCTCACAGGCTCATGAACTGTTTTAATGTAAACGACGAGGAGGAAGAATGGTAAAACGTAACACTTTGTTAACAATAGATCAATTATGTATATATTGTTACAATAGAATCCATGTGTTATGATATTATTTATGTATACAGAGAATATTATTTCATAATTACAATATTTTGTATTTATAACTCATTAGAAAAGGTACATTCATGCACAGCATCTATCAAATTCTTAGCCAAACGTAAGCATATTAAGATCTGCTAATTCTGGCTTATTCTTTTTTACGTATATATATATAAATATTTATATATATATATACCATGCATTGAAAGTGACATGTAGGTCGTCATACCAAGTAAGTTTATAAAAATTACTGTAAATCTAAAAAATATAAGTGAATTTGTGTATACATGATAATCCTATTACTTTATTCGTAATAGTAGTATGTTATTGTACCTGTAGTATGATACCTATTATATTGTTGTTGATTATATATAGTAATATAGTATTATTATCAGCATTTATGTGTATACATACATATATATTTTTATTTATATATAATCTAATATTCACATTCCTCCAACAATTGAAATGAGCTGTCTTGAAGAAAATAGACAAGGCACTTGAACCGAATATCTTTTTCTTAGCTAGTTGGCCTCATAAATAGTAGAATGCAAAGATTTGCACGTCGTAGAGCAAACATTAAAATAGAAAGGGAAAAAATTGAAACCGGCTGTCCAAAACATATATATCGTTTTCGAACTACGAATATTGATGATTCTTTTTTTTTCTCTTTTTCTTTTTCAATTGCTTTAATAATCGCCGATTCTGTGTCTCGTCTTCAACGGCTGTTTACACAGCACGCATATATCAAGGCCTTCTAAAGATTATGTTCCTCCATCGCATTTTGTATTCAATGATTCATTTCCTTTAAGAATGGTATTCAATAATATATTTATATATATATATATATAAATCCGCTTAGTTTGCTGGCAGATTTGTTTGCTTTATAGAGCTTCTTTCAGGGACGATGAACGACCCCTCGTACTAACTATTTAAAAAAGCAGGAAATTATACCTAGGAACGTTTTCCTTAGAAAGACCTTAAAACTTCATGATTCGCGAACATTTTGTATAGACTCTAATATCTTGACATGATTGAAAATCGATTTCACCTAAGTTCATCGTAACAAAAAATGCAATTTATGTACAAAAAAATATAAATAAATTAACAAAAACATTATGCTCGGTTAAACGTAGAACGTTCAGCCATTCAATCTATACGGATAGAGACAATCTGAGAAATATATAATACACGAAAAATTAGTTCCTACGAAGCCGCAGTCTTAAGTACAACATATCTGTACCTGGAAGGCATATCAACAGAAATCAAGAAATCAGATGTTAACGTTACGTATGATAATTACTCGCGCTTCTTGCGTCTGACTGTATGTTTCCTTCTAATATGATAATAAACAGAGAAATATCATGCGTTACAGTTACAGATACATAGGACATTGGTATACGAACTGTAAATATAAACATCGTCGAACGTTATATAGTAAATCAGAATCAGAGTCCAATAGAGTGGCCAAGTCGTATGCAGCAACATCAGTAATGGAACAGGGAACCACCTAACACTAATGTGAGTACCCTTGTATTGTTTGTCAGAGGAAAGTTACCATATACGTTGTTACCTTACACGTTTCATCATTATTATTACACTTTAATATTAACGTTTCACGCCCCATGCACCATCGGGATTGGTAACAGGTACATGAGAATACCCTGCGAACTGCGGAAATTCTTCGACACTTGCTGTATTCGGGGCACTCTGTTGTTGTTGCTCCCATGGACCACCTTTCACAACGAATCCCGAATCATTTCGATTTCGATATGTCTCAATAAATTTTTCAAATTCGTCAGAATTTTCATAACTTTGAAGCACATTAGGAACATTACGAAGTGTAGGCATCCCGTTCCGCACCTGTAACAAAGGTATATTACTTAGAAATTTTACCATAGAATATAAAAGTGTTTATAGCTTCTCGTGATAATTCAAATGTATAAGTCAAGTAAGAAAAAAAGATATTAGTTTCATTATAACACTCACATATTCTTCCCCCAACCTGAGTAAATAGTCTTTCGCTTCAGCCACATTTTCTTCCGGACCCGTGATTACTATAGTATCGGGTCGAACACTAGGCCTTTTTGGGAATTTAATATCAACTTTATATTCGTCCATTATTTTACGAATATTTCTACCCTTTGAGCCAATCAAACGTGGATGTACGGAAAAGTTTATATTCACTTCTTCTTTTATTAAACCGTTCTAGTTAAGATCATTCCATTAAAGATGTATGTTAGTAATATTAAATATGGTCTCGCAGAAGATAGTATTTCGTAATGTAACTATATTTACCAATTCATTAACAATCTTCATGATATCAGCTCTTGCACTGTAAGCATTTTTCTCGTAACCCGTGATTGTAATGATATGTTCTTCAGGGTCACCCTTAGATGGAAAGTTTATTTGAACGTCGTGGTCGCTACGTATTTTACTTATCACAGCTCCTTTACGTCCAATTATTTTCGGGTGATATTCTGGATTAACTTCGATCTAAATTACACAAAAGATAATACTCGTATGTTCGTATGTATTAATATAACTCACAAAAATGTAAAAAACGTCACCTTCAATTCGAAGGACTTTAGAGCTCTGTTTACGCGTTCAGCTTCCAACACTTTACATTTATCGAGAATAGCTTGCTTGGCATTCTCAACACAGGATGGAGTTCCAGAAATCTAATGAATCACGGAAATATTGGTATTATTTTAATTACGTCCTGCGTTACCTTCAAATATAGATTCTTAACAAACCTTAATATAATCGAGTTTTTCTTTCGCTGGAGACAACATAATATGAACGTCGTACGTGTTCATTAATTCTCTTACGTCACGCCCTTTCTGTCCTATTATCGAGCGATGAAGATCAAACGGTACCTCTACCTAAAATTTAAAGAATATTAACATCAAGTTTGAAAAATCACTTTGATATAATGAAAATAAAAAGACTGACCTCAATTGTAATTGGTACAAGATCAAGCAATGCTTGTTTAGCAGCAGCAACATTTTCTGGTTGGCCAGTAATGCGAATAATATCACATACTGGAGGAGTATCAGAGGTTTCCCCATTCTCACCATTAACTTCCTCCCCTTCACGCGGTTCGTCTGGAGCAAACAAGTAAATACTATTAGCTAAATCCTTAATAATACTTGAATACTTTAACTAAAATCTTTAGTAATACTTAACACATATACGTTTACTAACCGAATGTATCGCGATCAGGGAATTTAATTTGTACGTCAAACTCGGACGTGATTGCCTGCACCTTTCGGCCTCGTGCTCCCATAACGGTGCGGTGATGTGTCTGAGGTATTATACATTCCTCGGTTACCATTGATTCCTATGGCAAAATATGAGGTTTATATTATGATACATTTCGACATTTTAAAATTCTTGATATTCGGGTATCACTAAGATTTTCGTTTTATATGTACCAATTCTTGCAATTTTTCTCGCATTCTTTGTTTTGCTGCTTCTATACATTCATGCGACCCTTTTAGAATTACACGATCGCTATCGACACCGGCTCTTGGGAAAGAAATCTGTACTCCACCGCATTCATCTGCAATGCGATGTAATACACCACCCTTGCGAGCTACGAAGTACCTGTGATGTTTTGGATCAATACGAATTTCACCCTCGGTGATGTTATCCTATGAAGAAAATACAAAAATGTAGCAATTCTTTGGAGCACAGGGGTTTATAATGGAAAACGGTGTAATTTATGCGGCATAAAGTAAATAGTGAAGGTAATATAAAATATAAATGTATAAAGTATCTTACAATTTCGCTAATCGTAGCTTCTAATTCGGCTTTAGCTTTTTCAACAGCTTCTTTCTTTCCCATAATAGTAATAACTTCTTTATCGTGATCGGCGTCTGTTGGGAATATAATACGTGCTCCCGTGGATTCCCTTATCTGAGAGAAGAATAATTTAACATTGATAATTTGAAATAGAACTTTTTTCAAAATTCAATGAATCCCGTGATCGACGTACCTTTCTAATATTGGCACCGTTTTTTCCAATAAGGAATTTATGATGTTGTACTTTGGCACGCACTTCAGCCGAAAAGCTCGACAGTTGCTTTTCATTTGTAAGCTCTACTAATTGCTGTTTTGCTTTTTCAACATCTTCTTTGGGTCCTCTAATTGTTACCTAAAATGGAATATGGCAATTTATTACATGCATATCAATTTCAGTAAGATATTTATTTATATTTTATTGTCTCGAACGTATCTGCACCTTGTCGCTTCGACTTTCTGCGGTTGGGAATTTAATTGCAACACCTCCACAATCTTCCATGATAGAGTGTATCAGTTTTCCTCCGGTACCAATGAGAGAATTGTAAAACTTTGGCGGTATTACAATTTCATCGGTAACGATGTTAGCCTATTGAAGAAAAATGGTCGTGTTTATAAAGAAAGTATAACGAAGTATTACATTAACATGACACTTCGTAAAATATTAAAATTCAATAAAATATTCCAGCCGCTCATTCGAAAATGCGCGCGAAATCCTAATTGCTAATATATAATTACAGAAAGAAAATATTCGACCAATGGCAGGAATTATTGAATTTTCATATATTCGTAAATAATATTAATAGATAAGTTAAATTACCAATTCATTCTGTATTTTTTGTATCATCTCTTTAGCTTTTTCTACATTCTCATTCTTTCCTGTTATAGTGATGACATCGCTTTTTTCACCTTCTGCAGGTAAATCTATTTTTGTTTGTGTTTCTTCCCTGATCTAAATAACAGTTTACGGTAATAGTTTCGCAGATAATTTACTTTATTCTTTACCACATTGATCTACCAACCTTACGAATATTCACTCCGCCCTTTCCAATTACAAACTTATGAAATTGTTTAAAAATGGGCACCTCTAATACGTAATTACTTTCGTTCAATTCTTTCACCAGTTTCATTAAATGTTTATGGCACTTATCTACGTCTTCTTTAGGCCCTCTAATTTTAACGATATCTCCCTTATCGCCTGTAAACAAGTCATTTATTTAACGACTTCAAATAAACTCAGTATAAAGGTGTCCTACTACTTCAACAATAAAACCTCGTTATTTTTAAAACTCATCAATTATTATCTGATCTGTGTAATCATTAAAACACAATGAGTACAAAATAGAAGATGTGTATATAACGTAGTACATGAAATAAGGACTTGATATCTAAAAATGCACACAAGAGCTCCCTTGGCTAATCGCCATTAAGTGTGCGAGGTCTTTCAAAAGTTTGTACCTGGCAGAATTCCGAGTTCTAGTTATTGCATATGCTACATACCTGGACCAGGAATAGTAATCTGTACTTGATTAAACTTGTCTCTGATTTCTTTAATATTGTCTCCTTTGTTTCCGATAATACTAGGATAGTAACGATGATCTATTATTACATCTTTCTCCTTTTCATTTTCTAATTTCTTAACCATCTCCACTAATTCCTAATCGATTAATAAATAACATCTATCAATTTTTTCTTTGTAAATTATACCAATTACAATGTGCAAAAGAAATAGTTATATTACGAACAGTTTGAGCTTTCGAGACACCAGCAAGATTTCCTTCGATGCGAATAATATTACTTCCATCGTTTTCGGAGATATTGATAATAACACCAGTTCCTTCTTTCACGCGATTGACTGAAAACGAAAAAATTCGATATATTTTCATTAATTTCGGAAACGGACGAAAAAATAATTAAGTTCATTATGATTATATCGAGATACTCGCCATTGCATCCATTTTTGCCTATTATATGCTTATAAAATCTGGGATCAACATTTAACTCTGTAAAAGTCAGTTTAGATATAAGGTCACTGGCCATGAGCTGAAGCTCATTTTGAGCTTTTTCCACTTCCTCGGGAGGGCCCTCAATTTTGATTTTGTCTTCTTTACCAGTAAACTCTACATTTACTTTTGGCATTTCTTGCGTAATACGCTTAATGTTAACACCCTTCCTTCCTATTATATATTTATGAATCCAAACTGGTGCTTTTACTACAGCCGTACGAACGCTGTTCGCCTTTTCGTATACTTTATTTAATGCTGGAACGTTAAAAATTTTTGTTTACATATGCGTCGTAAAAATGAATGCTTTAATTGCTGCTTACCTTGACCAAGCTTTTCTTGAGGTCCGCGTAGAGTTATAGTTCCAGTGAGAGAATCCGGCGCGGGCATTTCTACGCTTACACCAGTTACCTGCAAGATCTCTGCTATTGTACTGCCACGGGGTCCAATAACATATTTGTGTTGAGATTTTGGAACTTCAACCGATACTGTAGTACATCTTTTTTCCTAAATTCAAAATTGTGTAAACGTAACTTTCAATTATAGATATTAACAAATTAACATAATATATTTGTAATTTTCGTAATACCATACCATGTCTCTGTAGATATCTTCAATTTTTTGTTTGGCTGCTAGAACACCTTCTTTCTCACCAGCAATGGTTATCTCATCTTCTTGTACAGAAGCTGGAGGGATGTTAATTCGAGCCCCAGTTTCTAACATCATTGCACTGAGATTCTCGTTATGTGCACCATATATGAATGGATGATATATTTTTGGCACGGATATTCTTTCAAATGCTTTCCTTGACTGTAAAATTAATAAGAATATGTATAATAAGAGTGCTATTCTTATCAATGATGATAATTCGAATTACCAAGGTATACTTACTTGCTCATCAGAAATTACTCGAATTTCATGTTCAGCCTTTTCTATTCCTTCTTTTGTTCCAGTAATTGTTATAATATCAGACTGATCTTGCACTGGTGGAACATTGATCTTTGTTGCAGTTGTCTTCTCCAAATCTTTCAGTCTCTGACCCTGTTTCCCAAGAATCCAACGATGATGGTCTTTCGGAATACTGATTTGTTTAGTTGCCTGTGAAACCAGATTAATGGTTGAGAACGTGAATGTATTTGTAAGACTCAATAGAATAACTTATTAGTCATTATGTCTTGCATCTTCAGACTAAAATGACATTCTACCTGGGTCTGAAATGTTGTTAAGATTCGACGTTTAGCTTCCAAAACTTGATTTTTCTTGCCAGTTATCAGAAACGTAAGAGACTGATCCTTGGATGATGCTATTTCAATTATGGTGTTTGTTTCTTTCATGATTGTTTTACACGTGCGGATGGATTCACGTTCGCCAAATTTATCGCTGTGATCAAACTTACGCTCTTCTCCTGGTACTCTAAACATCTACATAGCAGGAAAATTAGTAAAATAATACTATACCTTCTATTGATAAGTACAAACACATTTAAAGTATTAATATACGAATGCATATTGTTTGATCTACCTGAGTAATAGTTATACGTCCAAGTTGCAAACTGTTATTTATAGAGAAAATATTAAATTTTCCTGAACTTGAACTTGCTGACTCAGGGAGAAGTGGGAATGTCTCATCATAAGTAGGTGGCTCATAGGCCGTTCCTTCTTCCATTACTGATTGCTGCTGCATGATGGGGTTGTCCTGTTTCGTGCCAAGTCCTTACAGTAGCACTAAAATGTATTTCAGTACATAATTTATTTTAAAATTAGAAATAGTTCCAATTGAACAAAGTATAATATTACATGTTACACATGTAGTGCGCAAAATGTAATTTTTATAGAAATATCAGGTATAGTCTTAACAATACAGGGCGTCCCATAATTTTATTTCACTTTTCAAGGAACTCTCAAAGTATCAATATACCACCATACATTACATTTACTTCAACAAACTGATTGAAGCATGAAAATCAACTTATCATAAAACTATTTTCTCCGTATAATTTAAATGTTCCAAACTGTACATCAATACTGGCATTAAGTTTGTAAAATAATACTTGAAAATCTAAATAATTCAAAGAGCCAGTAGCAATAGCGAAATCTTAATATGAATTAATAGTACATTAACTGTATGAAAGGTATTTCCATGTAATTTTTATTTCATTCCTTATACACCTTGCAGTACAATGGACATTAAGACGTGAAATACAAGTGGATGCTGAAATTTTGAAAAATCAGCAAAAAGTCTCGCGCAATCCTGTGCGTGAAGGAGTAAAACAGATTCAAGTTAAATGCCAGCATGTCAATGACCAGTGGTTGAGGCAGTGACCACCATATGGAATGAAGTATTCACTTGACACGTCACGAGATCGCTAACCCCCTCCGAAAAGAATGTTTGCACATTGTATTTAATTAAAATAATTCTTGGCAATTTTTACACTGAAATAATCGACTCGTAATTTGAGTCTGGTATCGTTATGACCAAGTAAAGAGAACGAGGAGAAGAGAGAGAGAGAAGAAGAAGAAAGAGACAGAGAGGGTAAAAGAACGAGCGAGAAAAGAGAAAGAAAGAGAGAGAGACAGAGAGATTTGTCGGGTAGTCACGATGGTAAGGCGAAAAGGAATACTTACTCTACCGTAATAAAGAAATCCGGCCAGGTAATAAACGTATATTACGAAGCCAGTTTAATGGTGATTTGCCTGAAACATTACAAAATCCCCCGATATTAGACACTGACGAACACTTAATTTAATTCAATTATCATCGAGCAAATTATCGTTCGCTACCCTCACTAACGCACGTCTTTCCTTACCGGTAACGCAAAGTGAAATGAGATAAATACGGCTCAGTTGCAAAAACTTACTGCAACATAGGGATATCGAAATGCATTTACGTCATAAACTTTGTAATACAAAAAACACTAGGGCAAAGTCTCACGCTAACGATTCCTGTTCGTTAAATCTTTCCGTGAAATTAAAAATTTAATTCATTGTAATCGAATTAAGGAGCGTATAATTTTTATCTCCATACATCGTAATGGCGACTTGAATTCCATAAAGTCCCCGTCAATTGTAATTCATATATATGTTACATATCGATGGATATTTCATACTTTTATAAATTAACGTGGTAAAAAGGAGAAATTATTTTTCTATCATTATTTTTATTAGCATCTTTGGAAAAGTAGAGAGAAAATTGTATTTTAATGGATGTATTCTCGTAGTGTGCAGCAGGGACGTATGTAACACGAGACTAACCAGATCGGTGGAGATATCTTGTTAAGAGATTCGCAGATTGCAAGTCTTATAGCTACAGAAATAATTTTATATGACAATAAGATCATTTCAATGCCGTACAATTGTTTTCATGAGAATGGATATACATATGTATACACATATGCTTATACTTTGTAACAGACTTTATCGACGCGGAAAAAAATGTGCCACGTTTGACATACATATTTATATGGTACTTAATACCCACTTTCAAAAACGACTCGTACACGTTGTTCGACTAATTAGGAACATTCAAATACATCGTTATTTGTAGAACATAGTTGGCTATTTGAATT
Source organism: Cerceris ruficornis (assembly GCA_963989415.1). Taxonomy (NCBI): domain Eukaryota; kingdom Metazoa; phylum Arthropoda; class Insecta; order Hymenoptera; family Crabronidae; genus Cerceris; species Cerceris ruficornis. The sequence continues at coordinate 11,638,451 of OZ022523.1, forward strand.
AATCGAATTTAATAATATAATTGAAATACGGCAATTAAAGAGAAAAATTGTAAGAAAGTATCCGTCCAAATGTGCGTTTTAATTTCGTGTGTGATATGCGCTCTTATCACTGGTCAGATTTTATACTTGATGTGCATCATTACATAACGAAATAGTACAAAGGTTAAGAGTAGGTCATCTTTCAAATTCATATTCGTATTGTTTTTCAAATATCGAAGTTCAAACAAAGGAAAACTATGTCGGAAAATGTTAACCGTTCGGGACCGTTCATTGGAGCGATCGACGAAGGAACGAGTAGCGCCAGATTCTTAGTAAGTGAATGTATTCCTTTGCGTATCTCGTCTCGTTTAGACAAAAACAACGAGCAAATCTGCATGTTATGCAAATAAAAATTGAAATATCGACTTATGAATATATTATGATATATATAATTTCTGACACGCCACTGTTTAAGACGCAGAAGGCGGACTATCATTCCGATTTTAAACGAAAATATTTCCTTGGGCGTATTCTTTATCGAATTCCTTTTTTGACGAATTGCGATTATGTAGTTCTTAACTGACCTTCGATCTTTTGATTATCTTCTTTTCATAAATGTAGGCCATGTATAATTAAACGAATTTTGGCCAACTCCATTTTACACCTTTTTATTTGCATTCTGTATTAAAATTTGAAAGTAGTAGTACACTTGCATTGATAACAATAATAGAAAAAGTCGGAAGTAGGAAATGTTCATTTAATGTTGACGTATTTGTTATAATATTTATCGCAATGTCAGCAAAAATATAAGAAATTAATGTATTTTTTTTACATGATCTAGGTATTTGATGTATTACATAGAAAAGTTGTAGCATCACATCAAATAGAAATCAAGCAGAAGTATCCACAAGAAGGATGGGTAGAACAAGATCCAAAGGAGATACTCCAAGCTGTAATAAAATGCATAAAAATGACCATAGAAAAATTAAAAGACATCGGCATGAGTGCATCAGATATTAAAGCTATTGGAATCACTAATCAACGAGAAACTACTTTAGTTTGGGACAAGGATACAGGAGAACCTTTGCATAATGCAATTGGTATAATTTGTTTAAATTACAACTTATGCCTTTTTTCAATCAATACAAATCATTAATTCCCTATAATTTTATTATTTGGAAGAGCCATTACACTAGTGTGTCTTAATTTTATAGTTTGGCTTGATATGCGTACTACAACAACTTTGGAGGATGTACTTGATAGTATACCGAATAAGACAAGAAATAAAAATTATTTGAAGCCGCTTTGCGGACTTCCCATGTCGCCATACTTTAGTGCTCTTAAGATACGTTGGCTTATCGATAATGTACCACGCGTTAAACAAGCTGTAGACGCAGAAAAATGTGCTTTTGGGACAGTTGATACCTGGCTTATTTGGGTAAGTAGACCGGTCTATCTTCGTTACTACATTTGTTAAATATATTTATATTAACTACTTTTATGTTACAGAATCTCACGAAAGGACAACTGCATGTAACAGATGTTTCAAATGCATCACGCACTATGTTGATGAATATAGAGACTTTAAAATGGGATCCATTGCTATGCAGATTTTTTGGAATTCCGCAGCATATTCTTCCTGAAATACGATCTAGTGCAGAAGTATACGCAGCAGTTTCAAATCCTGAAGTTCTAGCTGGAATACCCATAGCCGGAGTAAGTTTATACAAACACGTTTACATATAATACCTTTAATTACGATTATTTCCAAAAATGTCATTAATGCAAATAGTTCTTTATATCTATAGTGCATAGGTGATCAACAAGGTGCTTTGTTGGGGCAGCTTTGTCTTAAACCTGGTCAAGCAAAAGCTACATATGGGACTGGATGCTTCCTACTTTATAATACAGGCAATGTGGTACATATTTATTTCATTCTCTTATTAATAACGAAAAATATTTACAAGGGATACAGTCTAATTTTTTTATTATTGATAATTACATATACCTTTGTAGAAAGTCGATTCAACCCAAGGTCTTCTAACGACTATTGCTTATAAAATGGGCAAATCACCACCAATTTATGCATTAGAAGGTTCTGTCGCAGTAGCTGGAGCAGCCCTATCATGGTTGCGCGATAATATGCAGATATTAAGTAATATTACACAGACGCAAGATATGGCAGAACGTGTAAGATGTTCCGGCGATGTGTATTTTGTACCTGCCTTTTCTGGTTTATATGCACCATATTGGCAGCAAGATGCACGAGGGTAATTTAGATCGATATCTATGAATATTTACGAATTGATTGTACAGTAGAACTCGTAAAACACGGGAGATATGTTCTGCGCTATCTTTCACTTTTATAGTTTTCTTTAAAATTTTCTTTAACTTTAAAATATCGAATTGAACAATCTTGCAATTTTCTTTTAAATTTGACTTACCGATTTTTGATCGCGGTAGAAGCACCGCGTTGTACGCGATCGTACTTTATCCTATACCGACAAGGGAAGTTCGGGAACTCAGTTGTGAGTTTAGATCGTACGCAGAAATTTACTTCAGCCGCAATATAAAATTGTCTATCTAAAAATTCATTATTTGCACTTATCAGGGTAATCTGTGGTATTACTGAAGATACACAACAGTATCACATTGTTAGAGCAGCACTGGAAGCCGTTTGTTTCCAGACGAGAGATATTTTAGAAGCGATGATAAAAGATTCTGGAACGAAATTAACAACACTTCAAGTTGATGGTGGAATGACTGTAAATAATTTACTTATGCAGCTCCAAGCTGATCTCATAGGAATAAGTGTTGGTGTGTGCCATATACATTTCATTATTTCTCTTATAGTTTCCCAAAACGAAGCGGAATATGCATTAATTGTAGTATATAATTCTCGTATTCATTATTCATACAGTAAGGCCAAACATGGTAGAAACAACAGCATTGGGAGCAGCTATATTAGCTGCCGTTGGAATTGGTATGATCGATGTCAATGACGTTGATGCATCGCAAGTTACGACGTTTACTCCGGTTATCGGAGAAGACGGTAGATAATAATTAGATTAATTCGTTTAATAATCACATTGTAGAAAAATTAATAGCTAATGAATAATATCGTTTTTAGAGAGGGATCTGAGGTATACCAAATGGAAGATGGCTATAGAAAGATCAATGAAATGGGACTGTTCTTCCAGTTTGATAAACGACAGTTACAATAAATAAAAGACATGTAAGTACGAAAAAGTTAAGAACGTATGTAATTTCGACCATGTGCTAAATTGTTTTTATTACTTCAGGTTTATTTTTGGACATAGGCGTACGTATAATAAAATACTGGAATAATCCAAACTAGTATTACTGTTATTATTTAATCAAGCTCTTTTACTAGCACAAAATTGCACGTGAAGCTGGGGTCCAAATTATGTATATAGAGTACATAGCCATAATAATGGTTTATTTAGGGTATATAATTTGTAAATTATCATTATGCAAATGTAATAAATATATTTTATTTTATTATATGTTACAACGACTGGTGATTCTTACTAGTAAATGTTATTCGTCGGCAATAAAGTTCTATTAAATAACAAATAAATCGTTTGTAGTTTATACTTATGTAACACTTTAAATATCATATTATTTCAGTATATAGCAATGTTCATCTTAACAAATTTCAGTTTTAATTTTCGTTAATAAAATCAAATGTCTTTAAATTGACTCTGCATAATACGACAAAATTTACGACTGAAAAAGAAACATTGAAATACATCGATTCCTTTTTAATATTAGCTGATCTTATTTTTTTTTATCCGCCTTTCTATATTGTTTCGGCTGGGAGTCGCGTAATTTGAAGAATTTTCGGTCTTCCGGTTTATCTTTAGATTCCTAAATATTATTGGTTAAAAGTCATTGGTTAATAATACATTAACGCAAGCAAGTTTTACAAACTGTAATATATAAATCTCAAAATTAAATTTTCAACGTTAAACAATTTGTATCGCACCTAATACTTGATTTTTCTTATCAAGGAAGAAATGATGAAAAATAAGAAACTAAAGAAAAAGAAATTTACCTTAGATTGGGAACGTGTATTAAATAAAACTTTCTTGTATTGCTCTATCGGTGACGTCACCTACATTTAAAAAATAAAGTTGCTTCAATAATGTTATTCGGATGATATTTATCCCTTGAAATTATAAATAAGTATAATACTCTTACATTTTGTAGTTCGCTATTGTTTTCAGTTATGTTGAAGTTGTATAATTGCTCTTGCTCCTTAGTTGCTAAGTTATCCTTCTGCCCAAGTAATGTCAAAGTATTTTTAAGCTCATTTTGTATAAACTTGTAACAGTTCTCGAAGGATTGAACTCTATTTTCACTCACTTTATTAGCATCCTTTAAAACAGATTCAACAGTCGACACAACTCTGCTTTCCAATTTACTTTCCAACTGGCTTTTCAACTGGCTTTCCAGCTTCTCCTCGTGTTCTTTACTTTGTTGTAACTTTTCCCGTAATTTTTCATTCTCCGCGTTCACTTTGTCCACATTCTCGTTTAATTTCGTATAGGCAGAATTTTTCGTGGCAATTGCCTTTTCCATTTCGTTTAGTTTCGTTTTGTGCTCCCGTTTCAACGCTGCTATTTCCTTTTCACGTTTCTCTTGCAAGGATTTATAAACATTCTCTATATTCTGCACAAACAAAAGCGTAAATTTTGATCATATCTTTCATCAATCAAGGCTTTGTTTACTGCGAAAATGATTCCTGACATAATACCTGTAATTTCGTTTGATTTTCCGAAAGTATCTTCTTCTTTTCCTCCTCTAAAAGTTCTATTTTTTTATTTAATTCGGCAACTTTCTCCTGCTTCTTTTTCGTAATCTCGCTTACACGATTTTCAAGATTCGAATTACGTAATTGCGCCTCTTTTAATTGATTTCCTACGTTGATGAGGTCGTTTTGCAAATTCGTATGCTTGTTCTTTTGATCGTTGAATTTGCTTTCAATCATATCAATGTCTTTAGCTAATGTAGCCTCTATTTCTTTCCTCTCGTTTAAATTTTCACGAAGACTGTGAATCTGTTAAATTAATTATAATAATAAACTAATAATTATTGTAAAATTAAATGTATTCCTATCAAATTGTTGTATTCCTCTTCTTACTTCTTCAAACTGCGATTGCAATTGTTTTGATAATTCTTGCTCCCTTTCTGCAGATTTCTCATACATCGCCGTTAATTCTGTATTCTGAGACAGCAAATCTTCGATTTTACTCCTAGCACAATTTAAATTGACAATTAAAAGTATTTAGATGGATGAGTACAAGTTTCTTTGCATACAGAAATACAGCAATTTTTTGAAAATCATACTGGCATGTGGAAATTTCTTTCTGCAATTTTGAGATTTCATCGTCCTTTTCTTTGAGCAACTGCGATGCACAACATTGTTCTTCTTCAAATTTTCGAAGTTGCTGATGCAATTCTTCATTTCTCGAGAGAATTTCTTCTCTTTCCTAAAATTATCATTTTCGTTAGGTCAAACAGTTTTTGAGCTTCATCTAATTATAGAATAGATTAAAAAGTCACGAACTGATTTGAAGTTTCAATAACGTTTTTCGTGGAAAATATATTCGTGTTTATAGCGAAAAGTTTTACTGAAAAAACTTTGAGACTTACTGAAAAGAAAATTATTATAAATTCAACCTAATTCGTGACTTTTGGTCCATCTTATATTATTTTAAAACCTTAGTCATCGCCAATTTTTCCTCAGCTTGAACAACTTCTAACTGTCGTTTCTCCAATATTAATTTATTTTCCGCGTCGACCAGTTGCTTCTTCAATTTCTCCTGTGCTTCTATCATTTCGTACATTCTGACGTATTACAAAAGCATAAAGATTTGAAAAATACTTAAAATTTCACTACAACAATTAATATAAATTTAATTCTTCATTTAGCAGATCATAGAATATTTGGAACATTTACCTTTTCTCTTGATTTGTGACTTTACTCTCAGCTTCAGTGATCAACTTCATTTTCTCTTCATCTAATTTTTAATTAAAACGGGTTAATTATTTTTCACATCTCCAGATAAATACCTTGCTCATTTACGTATATTTAAATATGTTAAAAGAGAGAATTAGGTAACGTTCTATAATTGTAAAAAAAATTAGGCAACGTTTCTATAATTGAACACCAACCGTTCAGTTTCATGTTCGCCACTTCCTGTTGCAATTTTTTCACAGCTGACTGTTGTACGTTAATGATGTCATTGTACAGCGTAGATAAATTACTATGATGCTGCTGAAATCCTGTCAGACTTTCGGATATGTCGTTGCAGTAATTCGTAGTAATCTCAATGGATTCCCAGACAGCATTCAGCCTAAGAGATCGTATCAATAATTGCGATAAATCATTCCTGTTCTGTTGCAAAAAACTGGTATCTTATAATCGATTCATTACTTCGACTGTATCACTTCTTTCATTTGCACTTTTTCATCGCGACATGCTGAGAGCGAAGATATAGATTCTTCAGCATTTTGCAACTTCTTCTTCAAGACTTGTATTTGTCGCTCGTTAATGGCGCACTTCTGCCTTTCTTCTTCCGTAAGTGGAGTTCCGGGCATCTAGTTTTTCATTCGTACAATTACATGAGATACGAGGAACGTTTTTAATTAATCCTTTAACTGCGATTACCATAAGTCTAAGTTAAAAAATAGTTAAGACAAAACATCCTCGGGTGATAATTTCACCCACTTTCCCTTTACGTTTTAATTAATGTTCTTTGTAATCTATTATACTATATTTAGTATAATAGGTTACAGCTACGACATATTAACACTTTACCGACCGGTAGCCTATAAATAGGCTTTTTGTCGCCAACGCTTAGACTTTTAGTTTATTAATCGGTTCCCACGGCAATCACTAATTTGTTATTTATTATTGTCGTGGAAGTGTGTTAAGGAGTCAGTGAGAATCACTTGTAATTTTCAAAGAGATTGTAATTTTCTTTAGGCAATCTAAGCCGAAACAAATCCTTTAAAATGGGTAGAATACTCAAACAATAGCGGTCGGTAATGTGTTAAGAAGAAGTCAAGCATTATGTATCATCTGAAAACGAAAAGTTGGTGAAATTTCACCCGAAGGAGCATACGAAGGTCAAAACGTCTGCGCCTACCCTTCCCGACAGTGGAGGAGGTGTCGGCATCCCCATTTGCTTCGTCCATTGTCCTATCAAGGTGTTAATGAACTTTCCACTTTGCGGAGTTCTCCGAATTTTGTCCGGGCTCTCGCTGTAACTTGTCGGAGTTTTGCGCTTGTTGCTCTCTTCTTCTTGCGTTTTGTGTCTGCTGAAAGAGCCTGCGACGAGATAATGGAAAAATGGAAACGGTATTGACATGAGCCGTTTATTTTGAAAGTGGAATAAGTCACTTTCTCTGCAACCCATTTGCATCATAGCTGTAAATACGGCAGAAGACCCGTAGTACCATGCACTTCCGCGCGCAGCAGTTTAACATTGTACAGGGCGGAATATTCCGCTTACGGATGCAAATGGGATAAATCGAGATATTATACTTAGGGTTTGCGTACAACGTGTTTAAAAATATTGATGCCAATTTTCGAAAAGATTCACTCGCGCCTGTTGTCTTGGATACTTAGATGTTTCTCCGTATAAATAATTTTGCATAGTCATTGAAAAATTACCATTCTTCATTACGGTAACGTGACTTATGGCACTTACAATATAAACGGCTTACTTGGGGTATTTTTGAGTGTATAATTGTATTATTGGGGTATTTTTTAACGCACCACCGGTATGGGAAGGATTTCGATAATAGGCTGGACTATCACGAGGAGTGTGCTGACGTTTGCGTTTATTGTCCCGTAAATCGGCGTCTCTTCTACTAGATCCTTTAATAGATTTTATTAGTTGCATTTTAATTGGTAAAAATGGAGTTTAAAGCTCTGTCTATCAATCATCGGGGTCGAGTTTAAATTTTTGCCGATCATTTTTGTTAAAGTTAGAATAAAAAGCAATAATAACTAGTAATAAAAATTAGAAGAGTTTATGATGGCTCTGGCGTTAAAAGCTGGGAACCCGATTTTGATGAAATTTTGCATAAATATTTGTTAGACATATTTAGCAAGATAGCTGGAATTCGTTTTTATTATATATGCCATTGCATATATAAATTACTAATACAAATGTAATAAAATTACTGTAATCGATCGCCATAATATTTACCCGTGTATTTAGATACGGATAATTGTGTGTACCTAACGAAATATACTTTAGCCAAATTAATACTGTATTCAATTTATGATATTAATCTCCATGTTGAAAATTTTAATAAAGTATTTGAGCTATGATTTACTGATAAGCCGTACCGCTCTCCTGAGAGGATTTTCCGATTCTTTCTGGGCTCACAGTGCGCGAAACAGATCTGCGATTATCGCTTTCCCGCTGCATTTTTCTGCCTCTTCAACAAACGCTTCACTGAATCGCAAAACAAAGTAGAAACGTGACAGTATTTATGGTTAATTCCTTCATGAATTCTTCCTAATTCTTAAGGGATAAAAATATATACGTGTATTTGCGAATATCTATTGTCGTACATTCTTTGCAATATTTTATAGATTGTATATTAATTTCATGTTAAAAATTAGATTCTATACAAACCTACAAAAATACGAGATGAATTGTTGTCGTAAATAGTTAAGGCACGACGAAGAAATTCTGGCGTCGCTTTGCTCGAAACTACTACTGAAGTCTGAACAGAGAAAGGCTGACTAATTTAAAGTTGTACTACGCAAGTAGATACACTCACCGTATGAGTTTCTAACGTTGCTTCACGATTCCCCTGCGAGCATTGCACTTTCGTAACTACTGTTTTAGATTACTCTGTGAATACTGTGTTAACAATTGTAAAGCTATTTTGCAAAACTAGATATGAATATTAAATTAATTGCATTTGCTATTCGACGTAAAATTCCTGCAGAAACAACTTTTATACGAGACGTTCTCTTTAAAGTAGTATAAGGCCAGTTAGGAAGGAAATGAATTTGAATTAGTCAAGTCAAAGGTGTCGATATAAGATTGAGTTAGGTTATGCTGCTTTTGAATAGTACGCTTCATATAAACAATAGGAATATGTTTACTTAATAGGACTTACGACTTACGAGCACGTATATAGAAAGGACTGTTTGGACAAAGAAGTTGAACTCCCTCAAAGTTGAAAACGGGCACGAACGAATTACAGCTATCTTCTTGGATACGTCTAATTAATATTTATGCAAAGTTTTATGAACTCGGAGTGTATCAGTTCCCGAACTTCCCTTGTAAGGGATAACCAAATTATCAATACAAATCAGATGGAATGAAAAACTCAATTAAGTAGACCTTATCCTTCACCTGAGGTCAAATCTATGTTAATATTCGTATGATTAATGCACCCAGTGCCAGCTAAGGGTTAACTAAATTATCCATTTCTTTCAGATAGAATAAAAAACTCAATTAACCAGATATTATTCCCCACCTGACTCTTTCAGGTCCAATGCATACTAATTAAAACACCCAGTGCCAGCTAAGGGTTAAATAAATTATCCATTTCATTCAGATAGAATGAACAACGCAATTAACCAGATATTATCCCTCACCTGACTCTTTGAGGTCCAATGCATATTAATTAAAACACCCACTATCAGCTAAGGGTTAACTAAATTATCCATTTCTTTCGGATAGAATGAAAAACTCAATTAACCAGATATTATCCCTCATCTGACCCTGTGAGGTCAAAGCCATGTCGATATAAATATCGTTTAACAGGCAGTGCCAGCTAAGGGTTAAGTAAATTATCCATTTCATTCGGATAGAACGAAAAACTCAATTAGCCAGATATTACCCCTCACCTGACCCTGTGAGGTCAAAGCCATATCGATATAAATATCATTTAACAGACAGTGCCAGGTGAAGCGCTAAATACATAAAAAATCTTCGACTTCTACCACGATTACCTGTACACCGCAAGTGGAATTCATCTCGACAACTCCAACCAACTAAACGAACCGTCCAATCGTCGTAAAACGTCGAGCGATAATCGTACGAAAGTAATAGCCGAAAAATTTCAGCACCGAGGTAAATCAATGGCGCATCCGTGGCGCATGTGAGATTCGTTCACGGAGCCTGGGTACATCTCCCTCTCCAACATGCCGAGCTTCTCCCTCTCCACGGGGAAAATAGCGAAGGGAAACTCAACTGGTGTATGTAAGTACCTGCTGTGGCAGAAACGTACGGAGTCGAGCGCCGAGAGGCGAAGACACAGGCAGATTTTACAGCGAGTGCCGAAGAGAGACGATCAAGAAAACGACATGAAGGAACACGAGGCAACCGCACCTTGTCAAAGGAAGCCGACGAAGCTTCGTAATCTCATCTACAAGACGGAAGCTTTCGACTCTTTGCACGCTAGAAACGCGGAGGTGTGTAAATTGTACTGTTTTGTGAAACCGTACTTGTCATTTTTTTTCCTACTTCTTTTGTACTTTTTCATCATGACGAGTGAGATATTTTTGATGTTAGAATTTTCCACGAGACATTTATTTTGTTGGAGAACACCATGGGTCGAGAGGGAAGAGTGTACGTGGGTTTGTGGAGGTTTGAATGGAACCGTGAATGTGGAACGATTTGGAACGCGCGAGTCGATAGTGCTGAAGAATGAGATTTTGTTTCGTTGGTCCACTAGTTGCGTGGGCATGAATGGATGAGTTTTCAGAGAATATCCTTTTTTCTCTATTTCCTTTTTTATTTATTGCAATATTCCGGGGTTTCAAGGGAAGAGTGAAAGAGGAGTTGGAACGAAGAGTAATTAGAAATGTTAATTTCGGTGGGATTGTATAAAAATCAATTTCGAATGAATTCTGGAACACATTTTCAAAAATTCGGTGTTCAGTCGTAAATCCACCGAGGTGATCAAGCTGACTTGTTCTGAACTTTTTTGTAAATTTTCCTGAAATTTCTAAATCCACTTCTTTTTCAATTTTCTACGTTTATCTTGCAGACTGCAAGCGATTAAATCGATCAAGTTTTCTTCATTTGTGTTCTTCTAACGTATTTGTTTAAAATTTTTTAAATATATCCAATTAGTCGTCGATTGCATTAGTATTAAAGGATACATTTTTAAGTGGAAATATTTTTTGTCAATGTTCAATGCACGTTCATCATTTTCTTTTTGTTTTATTCGATAAGCATGTAATTTTAGAGTGATGCAGCCAAAAGATTGACGTTTCGTTCCCCTCTCGTTTTTTTATATAGGAGAACAATGATACTGCAAAAAATTGGCAAAACATTCCATCGAACTTGTGTACACAAAATGCACGTACGAACATGAAACATTGGTGTAATTTGTCTTACGTATTCGATAATATTATGAAACTCGGTATTACGCATCCACGGGAAATTCAATACCGCATTCCACGTTACGCGTAGGAAATTATACTAATCTCTTTCGAATTAAACCGATCGAGGAAATTCTGATGAGTGACAATCACCGGGCAAAGAAAATAATCAATTTGCGGATGTTGGTTTCTGGCGTGAGATCGGTAAATGCCGGGACTTTCATCGTTAGCCTTCGAACGTAAAATTGATAAGATCTTTAAAGGAAGAAATCGCACGTAATCCTTTTATTATTAGTAACCGTGATAATTGTCTAGTCAAATAGCAACATGGTAAATGACACCTACAAGTTTATGTAACTTATACTGCACACAAGCATGTTTTGTAGTAAATTGTACTCCAAAGAGATTTTATTTTCTCCGATATAATTTGTAGGATATTAGAAAAGTAATTTATTATTAGGATTCCATAACCGCGGTTACTGAAAATATGTTAAATGTTGCAATGATTTGGAAGATTAGGAAATTTGGTTTATACATTTTTTTGCAAATTACATTCGAGAGAATTTTTTTGATACTATTATAGAATTACTGATAATAAATCAATCTGGCATATTAGGATAGTACAATCTAATATTATAGATAACGTTAAAAGGAAATATTTCAAAGGACTAAATATGCCCAATGAAAATGGACGAAGGTAGAATGTCAGTTGATTTATTTAATCCTTCACATTTTGTAAGATAGACTTATCAACTCAAAGAAACAACTGCGTTAGAAATCACAGAAGCTTTCGGAAAATTAGGAATCTGTAATTTTGGACACCTTGATAGATCTATTGTTAAAATGCCTTGCACTATTGTTGACAGTACTAGGACATCATATGTAAATGCCAATTAATTTAAAGTTGCAATTTAGATGAACACTGAATCGCCAACGCGATGAAGTGTTAAGTGATAATTAAAAATACATGTTCTTTGATTGTTTGTACATCACACATAAATGTTAAATCGTTTTGATAGACTCTGATTTCCAGAATTTTCAGCTTCTACCGTTACGGTCATTTTGTCTATGATCTACAGTTTTAGGTGGATGTAGAACCACCGAGGCTGTGATATGTTAGATGATAATTAAAAATACGTAACGTTTGATTGATACGTTCTTAAATAACTTCTGTAAATAATTCGTACTATTTTAGAAAACGCTATGTTCCAATAAAGTATGCCTTGGTAGCGTAATGCAATTACCAACACATGGAACGGAGTCTCGTTCGAAGGAGGAGATCCTTGTACAAGCGAAAGATTTTCTTGACCAATATTTCGCTTCTATTCGAAGGTACTAAATGTTTCAAATATATATATGTTTATGTAGATATAGAAATTAATGATATTTCATGTGAATATGTAAGCGTTAAATAGCATGTGATTTTTAGAAGTTATAGATAATTAGATATAGATAAAGGCAAGATCGCACAGTGGTGTAATGAGTATTAAAAGTCCTTCGGAGCTAAAAGTACACCCTCGAAAGCTTTAAGAGGAAAGATGGAATATCTTTTGCCAATATCTTCAGATTAAGTGCTCATTAGCAACATATGGCATATTCAAGTTTTCTTTGTTTTCGAGGATCAGTTTTTACCTTGTAAAAATAATTTTAAATGTATGGTTATATCACTGTGCGAAGAGAATATATTTTACCGTTGCTTTTCTCTTATTTTAATACTTATGGGAAATTGTTCGATCAACATTTTTTTCTATTAATAACATATCATTTTTCGGCAATACTTTTAAAATTAAATGTAGAGTAGAAGTCTTGGAAAGTTTGAGTAATTTTCATATAAAATAAGAAATCTTTGAATTTGCTTATTATTTTTGTAATTTTACTTTTAATCTCAGTAATTCCGTTTAGAAAGATTACATTATCACTTTACACTTTAATAGATTAAACAGCGAAGCTCAACGTTCTCGTTGGGAGTACGTGCAAAAAGAAGTCTTTTCTACGGGAACTTATCAATTAACTGAAACAGAATTGGTTTTTGGAGCGAAATTAGCATGGCGCAATGCTGCGAGATGCATCGGCCGCATACAATGGTCGAAATTGCAGGTGGGTTGCAAGAAATTCCGATCGATGCATCTTCGTTCAATTGAGAGTAAAATTTCTCCTCTATCCTCTTTAAATTTCAGTCGACAAGTTCCTACGAGAGACTTAAAGTAATTTGCAATATTGATTGTATCGGAAATGAAGAAACTTTTTTATTAATTGAAAGTAGAATCTCGAATGCTTTAATCAACGAAACTAAATGCAGAATAGAAATTTCGTTAATCAGAGACTGTTCGAATTAATGACACTAGATATAGCAGAGGAATTTCATCAATTAAAGATTGTTTGAATCAGTGGAGCTGGATATAGTAGAGGAGTTTCATTAATTAGGGACTGCATAAGTCAATTAAGCTAGATATAGTAGAGAAGTTTCATCAATTAGCAACTGCTTAAATCAGTGGAACTAGGTATAGTAGAGAAATTTCGTCAATTAAACGCTGTTTAAATCAGTAGAACCCAATATAGTAGAAAAGTTTCATCTATTACAGACTGCTTAAATCAGTGATACTAGATAAAGTAAATAAATTTCATTGATTAGAAGCTCTGCAAATCGGTGAAACTAGATGCGGTACAGCCATTTTATCATTGCAAACTGTTCAAATCACTGAAACCAGATATAGTACAGAAATTTTATTAATTATAAACAGTTTAAATCAGTTTCACTAGATGAAGTAGAGTTTCATTAATTAAAAACCATCTTATTTTACAGGTTTTCGATTGCCGTTACGTTACAACAACTAGCGGTATGTTCGAGGCTTTATGCAATCATATTAAGTACAGTACGAACAAAGGAAACATTAGGTGAACGATGAAATTATTGAATAACGATAGCCTCGACTATTCTGCATTTTACTGCATTTCAATTCGTAATTTAATAAAAAAAAACATTACAATTGCAGATCCGCAATAACCATATTTCCGCAACGAACCGACGGGAAGCACGATTATAGAGTCTGGAATCACCAATTAATAAGTTACGCCGGTTACAAAAATCCCGATGGCACCATAATTGGCGATCCGGCTAACGTTGAATTTACAGAGGTAAATGAACAAACCCTTCAGCGATTTCAAATCCTCCTTATCCTAGTTTACGTAAATATATTTCCATAGCTTTGCACGAAACTGGGTTGGAAAGGTGCACGAACCCGATTCGACGTATTACCTTTGGTATTATCGGCAAATGGTCACGATCCCGATTATTTTGACATACCCAGCGAACTTGTACTTGAAGTACCTCTCAGTCATCCGACGTACGTGTTACATTGTAGATGACATTAACATCTTGCCTTAGCCCTTTGAATACACGGACGTATATATACGCTTAGAAGATTTAATTCGTTCTTTAACCTTCTAGAAGTCTAATGAAAAGGTAAGAATTAAATATTAATACTCTCCAAGGAACGTCCACAAAGTGTTACAAGGGCGATCATAAGTCATTTATACGGTTTTTCTGATTTGTTTCCTGATGTGTTTATGTTACGTTTTAGTGAAAGAATTCAATTCTGCTTATATAAATACTTGAGACATTGAGATTCGCTGATACTTGAACAAATTAGTTCAGCGGTTCTAATGATTAATTAATGATAGAACTACTGAAGCAGTTGAAATGACGGGAATATGACGAGGGAGAATTTTCACTTTGATTTTTAATAATGAAAAGTATTCTTGTTTTAACCATTGACTGCAATATATTGCAGAGAAAAATCTATCGAATTCAGTGGTGTAAGTTAATGACGAGACCGTAAATCAGTGATACTGCCTGTGCAAGTAGTATAGGCCGTCTGTGTAAAGCAGCGTTCAACTTATGAGATATTTAAGGCGATTTGGAACGGCTTTGCGCCACGCTGCAGTCTCTCAGATGGCATTTTACTTGAATAAAATATAAATGTGCCGAGGGAAATTTATTTATGACGTACATATACGCCTTTATGCACATCTATGGAAATATTTAGGCGTTTATATACGGTTCTTGCAGTCAATGAATTAAAGTATATAAAATCGCAATAACTGTCTAATTATTGATAAATTTCTATTTACTTTAGTGCCGAAATAACGAAGAGTTAAAGTATATAAAATAGCGGTATCAATAATCGAGTGATTATTGGTAAATTTTTATTTACCTCAGTTTTTAATATTAACTTCATAACTGTGGCACAGAAATAAAGTAATGAATCGCAAGGCAAGGTGTTAATGTATATTCCGATTATTAGGAATAACGTTCTACTATGCAAGTTTGTCGTATTTCGTTAATTTTTCTAGGTTTGACTGGTTTGAGAAATTAGAACTTAAATGGTTTGCTGTCCCAGCTGTATCGGGAATGGTGTTTGACTGCGGCGGTTTGGAGTTCACCGCAGCACCGTTTAATGGATGGTACATGAGCACTGAAATTGGAGCGAGAGATCTTTGCGATGTTCAACGATACAATTTACTAGAGGTTGGTTGATATATGTACCATTAATTATGAAAATGGCCTAGGAAAACGTTAAAAAACGTTGAACATTGAACTGATAAATATTTATTAGACATATTTAAGAAGTATAGCTGCTATTCGTTCGTGCCAGTTTTCATCTTTAAGGGAGATATCAAGAGAGGCCCCTCCTTGAGGTAGATCCTACTTCTCTCCTGTCTGTCCTCCTCTCTCCTGCTTGGCCTGTCTCTCTCCTGCCTGTCCTGCCAATTCCTTGTCTATCCTGCCTCTCTCCTGCCCATCCTGCTTCTCTCCCGTCTCTCCTGTCTGTCCTGCCTCTGTCATATCCAAAGTGTTTGTTCAAAAACAAGTTTCGAGAAAATTAAAGTCGAGAACGGGGCTCATATGATCTTGAAGGTCATTTGAAGGTCAAAATCTGTGCTTGCAAGCTCAAGTGTGGTTGCTCAAACTAAAAGCTCAATCGGATTTTGACGAAATTTCGCGAAAAACTCGGCAAAATGGCTCAAAAGCTCAACACCTGCGGGCTCATAGCTCAAAAGCTCATTTTTGATGGAGTAAATTTTGAATTTTGTCGAAATCCGGATTGAGCTTTTAGTTTGAGCGATCACAAGTGAGCTTGCAAGCTCAAATTTGACCTTCAAATGACCTTCAGGATTAAAAAATCCTGTAACTTGGCTCAAATACCCATTTTCATAATTACCGGCCGAAAAATTAAAATATGGTATAAATAGCAAAAATGTTGAGTCCAGATCGGACCATCATTTTCTATAAAATTTATGCCATCTAAAAATTCTTGAAATTCACATAAATACTGAATAACGTTGAATAAAGTAACAATATTCGGTAAAATTGAAAATTACAAGGAGAAATTAAACTGAATATTCTTTTGTAGACAATAGCAACCCACATGGGTCTCGATACAAGGACGTCTACTTCCTTATGGAAAGACAAAGCCATGATTGAAGCTAATCTCGCAGTACTGCACAGTTTCCAAGTATGTAAACTGCTCTATTTTCCCATATTTTCAAATATCAGCAAACAAATTAAAGCATAATATACGTTACAGATGAAAAACGTAACAATCGTAGATCATCACACGGCTTCGGAATCATTTATGAAGCATTACGAAAACGAGATGCGCTTGAGAAACGGTTGTCCCGCTGATTGGTTGTGGATTGTACCTCCAATATCAGGATCAGCAACGCCAGTGTTCCATCAAGAAATGGCACTTTATCATTTAAAGCCATCCTATGATGCTCAGGTTTTTATCTATTAAAATTCATTGCTTGTTTAAACGATATATGTTTCTCCTTCTCGTATTTATTTAGGATCCTGCTTGGAAAACACACGTGTGGAAGAAAGGTCGGGACAAAAGGTCAACGTCTAAAAAACCAAGGCGGAAATTTCATTTTAAGCAGATCGCAAGGTAGACTTATATATAATTATATGATGAAAGAACACGTGAAACAAGGACGTTTGTGGTTTTAGGGCTGTGAAGTTTACGTCCAAATTATTTGGAAGAGCTTTGTCACGAAGGATAAAGGCAACGGTGCTGTTTGCTACGGAAACTGGCACGTCGCAGATGTACGCTGAAAAACTTGGCGAATTATTAGGGCATGCTTTTCATTCTCAGGTATTCGTTATTAAAGATGTCGATGGATCATCCAGTATTGACTTTTCTACTTGTAATTTTAATTTTAGGTACTCTCCATGTCGGATTACGATATCAGCAATATAGAACACGAGGCTTTACTTTTGGTTATTACATCAACATTTGGAAACGGCGATCCTCCGGAAAATGGAGAAGTAAATTTTTCGATTTTACAATCAATAAAGATTCACTGTATGAATTAATGACATATCTTTGCGTTTTAGGCGTTTGCTCAGAATTTATATGCAATGAAAATGAACGAGACTTACATTAATAGCGGCAACAAGATAAGGTAAATAAATATTTATACTAAGGATTTGCTATAATAGACAATTATTTTTATAAATGCTAAAATCAGATTATTCGAAAAGAGAGAAAAATGAGAACTATAGTGAATCACTTGCAGTTTGGCAACTTCAAAGTCATTTATCAAGGCGAACAGCCAAACTGAAGTGAGCAATTCCAAACGATTGGACAGATTAGATTCTTTACGCGGTTCTACCACGGATTCGCAGACGGAGGACACATTCGGACCTTTAAGTAACGTCAGGTGTGTAAGACATAGTATTACTTAATATTTCATAAGAAATAAATTCGCAATTTCTTTCTCAGGTTTGCTGTATTCGCACTGGGGTCATCAGCCTATCCGAATTTTTGCGCATTCGGACGTTACGTGGATAATTTATTAGGAGAATTGGGTGGAGAACGATTGCTACGTTTGGCTCAAGGGGATGAAATGTGCGGACAGGAGCAAGCTTTTCGCAAATGGGCGGCGGATACATTTACTGTTCGTATTTTTTATTTATAACTAATCGCCTGTATAAGGTTCCACTAAATAGATCCACATTTGAAATATTATTTTAGGTGGCCTGTGAAACCTTCTGCTTAGACGATGACGATACTTTACTTGAAGTCGCTTTGTCTTTAGGTTCAGAAGCTCTGTCAGCTGCGACGGTTCGTTTTGTCGAAGCTGATCCTCAGCCGATTGGAAAAGGTGCATATACTTTTCATGGATATATAATTATAAAAATAAATGAGAATACTCAATTTAATTTAAAGACTAATGATGAATTTCAGCACTCAGCAAGTGTCATAACAGAAACGTGACTACCTGCAACATGTTCCACAAAACAAATTTAAGCGGTGATGTGACGAGGTGATTCTTCTTATCCCGATTCTCCTGCAATTTAATAACAAATGGATTCTCATAATATACATTTTTATATTTATCATAGCGGCACCACGCTGCTTCTAGAACTCGACGATATGGCGAGTATGGAAATCCCATATAAACCCGGTGATCATCTAGGTGTATTCGCGTGCAACAGGCCAGAACTTGTAGAGAAGATTTTGAAACGAATGCAAACTCCTCTCGATCCGGACGTACCGATCGAATTGCAAATGCAGAAACAATCTCATACTCCTAATGGTTTGTCTTATCTTTAGCATCATTGAAGACATTTTGATTACTTTATGGCTCATTATAATCATCAATCTTTCATAGGAATTGTTAAAACATGGGTGGCACACGACAGATATCTACCAAATTCTCTGAGAATGTTGTTAACCAGATTCTTAGATATTACAACACCACCGACGCCAAATCTCCTTCGATATTTCGCAACGATAGCTACGAATTCGAAGGAGCAAGCTCAGCTTAGTCTTCTTGCTTCTGTAAGTATAATAGTAGATTTATGATGCTCGTACGAATCGAAATAATTATAACAAAATGCTTTCAACAACAGGATCCAACGGCATATGAAGATTGGAGACACTGGAGGTTTCCTAATTTAGTTGAAGTATTAGAAGAGTTTCCATCAGTGAAACCTTTTGCACCATTATTATTGCTTCATTTAACTCCCTTGCAACCACGGTTCTATAGTATCTCCTCTTCTCCGGATGTTCATCAAGGACAGATACACCTTACTGTTGCAGTTGTACAATATAAAACACAAGGTATTTCATCTAATAAATTAAGTTCAACTGTGTTACTAATATGTAAAGTGTGAGGACTTAATTGTATGTAAAATATCACGAGCTAATAATATGTACAATGTTAGGCGGCACCGGCCCTATGCATTATGGGGTGTGCTCCAATTATCTACGTGAGATATCTGATGGGGAATCTTTGTACGTGTTTGTGCGTAGGTAAGTGTTCTTATTTGCACGGCACATTTACTGATAAATACAATGCAGATGTTCGTGGAAATTTAAATTTTTGTTGCCACAATAAAAAACAAATATTTTATTTCCTATTCGTTGCATTTCTGCACCTTTAAGTTTCATATGAATGCATAAAAATCTGCAGTCTACTGATAACTAAATGATTGTATTGCAACGTTTACTGGAAAGAGCAATTGTTTATATTTGAATTCAGTGCGCCGAATTTTTATATGCCGATCGAGACGAAAGCACCGATGATATTAGTAGGCCCCGGCACCGGAATTGCACCTTTCCGTGGATTCTGGCATCATCGACTTGCTCAAATGAGACGTCGTCGAGGTATGATGCTTGATGAGACTAATTAAAATAATGAATACGTATCAATTATACAAAACTTGTTATTAACAGATCAAGAATTCGGAAAGGTCTGGTTGTTCTTTGGCTGTCGCCAGAAAAGCTTAGATCTGTACAGACAAGAGAAGGAAGACATGGTAAAAGTTGGCGTTTTAGATAAAGTCTTTTTAGCACTTTCCCGCGAACCTGGTTTAAAGAAGGTACGTTGAAACAATTGACATTTACTTTGCAGGTATTAATGATTAATATTCATTAAAACATACGTTTGAATTATTACAATTGATAGACATATGTACAAGATTTGATTCAAGCAGAAGCACTTCAGATTTATGAAATGCTAGTACACGAACGGGGTCACTTTTATGTTTGCGGTGATTGTACGATGGCAGAGGACGTGTATCAAACTTTGAAACATATTATACAAAGCCATGGTGATATGACTGATAAGCAAGTCGAAGCGTACATGTTATCTTTAAGAGTAAGTCGTTATATTGTTACGAATGCTTTGGCAAAGGAAATGGAATATTTGTACATGTAATTCTTTCAGGATGAAAATCGTTATCACGAAGATATATTCGGTATAACATTGCGGACTGCTGAAGTACATAATCGGTCAAGAGAAACGGCTAGAAGTAGAATGGCTGCAGAGCCATAGATCCGGTTGTGAGATCTGTAACTTTTAAAACTTTCGATCAATTTGTAGATAGTTATCAATTGCGCAAATATCACGCACTTCCCGCGTAACTTGTGAAAAATGATTGAATATCGAACGAATTAAATTATTACTTATTGTCTCTACATATCTACTTCTATTTCTGATTATAATGCACGATATTCTAATGTTAATACAAATATATACATAGGTATATTTTTGATGATTATTCAAGTTGACACTTCATGCAATATAACGAAGAATAGCATATCTTTATTCTTTCTTGGCCTACAAAAAAAACGAAACACATATCTACGATACATTATACTCGCAAACTGTGCAATACTACAAGCCTTTACTGATAAC
This sequence comes from Cerceris ruficornis, assembly GCA_963989415.1. Taxonomy (NCBI): domain Eukaryota; kingdom Metazoa; phylum Arthropoda; class Insecta; order Hymenoptera; family Crabronidae; genus Cerceris; species Cerceris ruficornis. The sequence continues at coordinate 11,659,530 of OZ022523.1, forward strand.
GATACTTTGGAGTAGTATAGGCTTGCATAAAAATAAAGTATGTAATGTGAAGTATCAGAGTTATTATCCTGCAATCATTATTTGAATGTCTGATAATCGTGAAGTAGCATGCAACACATCCGCGATAAATAGAAAAATGATTTTTATTATTTTAATGGGATCGGTACACAGGTTGGAAATATATCTGTACATAAATCTTGTTTAATTCGATTAAAGAACGGAGCACACGTGAGACACTGCACCTGTTTAGCTTAAAATCATATTTTATTTACAATTAGAAGTTATGGGACAGATCGATTATAAATAATTTGTTACAAAAACATTTCTTTTTTAGATACAGTTACTTGGTATTACTGAATAATTTAAATGATTCCAATATGCGTTTTTACTTGACAAAACGTAAAATTTTTATATATCGTAGTTATACATTAAATACATTGCATAAAACGAATGACTAATTACTGTTTCCATTTCATTATGCAACAGCATCTAATCCCGGTTTCTGTTTCTCCGTTATATTCGCCAGCAGCTTTTTAATTTCAGCAATTGCTTTTCCAGGATTCAAGCCCTGTTTAAAGATATAAAAAAATTACAAAATTTTCTTTTCCTTACGTCATGATTTGTTAACTAACCTTTGGACAAGTGCGACTGCAATTCATGATTGTATGACAACGGTAAACGGAATACGGATCCATTAACTTTTGGAGACGTTCTTTCGTTTGATTGTCACGCGAATCAATGATCCATCTATAGGCCTACAAACATTTAATAATAGTATGATCCTTCGTTAACTTATAATTACGAAATTCCTACCTGCATGAGAACTGCAGGTCCTAAATATTTATCGCCGTTCCACCAATATGATGGACACGAGGTACTGCAGCAAGCACAGAGAATGCATTCATAGAGACCATCCTATACGAGAAGAAAATTATAAATTAAGTCTGGGAAGATTCAATTTATTTTTTCGAGAAATAAGTTATAAAATTTGAAAATACAATACTACTATTCCATAGAGATATAGTACTGTATTATTGTAAAAGCTTACCAACTTTTTACGGTCTTCAACACTTTGCAAATACTGCTTAGTACCAGATTCTTTTGCATCACTACGTTGCAGCCAAGGCTGTATACTCTTATACTGAACGTAAAAATTAGTCATATCCGGGACTAAATCTTTCACTATGTACATGTGCGGCAAAGGGTAGATTTTGGTAGCTGAACTTGAGCCACCCTCAATTTTGCTGAAACATGATTCTTGATTAATATTGGAATTATAAATTTCAATTTTATTATTGATATTCACTAAATACCTGATACATGCTAAAGTATTGGTACCATCAATATTCATAGCACAAGAACCACAAATGCCTTCACGACAAGAACGACGGAAAGTTAAAGTAGGATCCATTTCATTCTTGATTTTAATTAGTGCATCCAAAACCATAGGTCCACAGCTGAAATTATTGTTATTTTTATAAACCTTTATAAGTTTCTTTTTTATTTCTATGTATACAAAAGAAATATTATTATACCTGTTAAGGTCTACTTTAAATTCTTGCAAATGTGGCTTCTCATCTGGCTTATCCGGGTTCCAACGATATATGGAGAAAGTCTTCAATCTGGCCTCAGCATTTTGACTTGCCGAGACATGTAGACTCCTAACCTAAAAGCAAAATAAAATTAATTTCTACGTGGAAATCGGAGAAGTTATTGAAAGAAGGATTACTTTAATGGATAAAACTGCATATAACTATATCATACATATATTTCAATGCCATAAATTTTCAAAAATATTAACAAAACCCCTTCTTAAACGTCTAGCAGAAGACGTTAATATTATTAATGTTTAAATACATTTTATACTTCAATTTTCTTCGTTCTTTAAATAAATATAAGTTCTCAATTATGTAATTAATATTGCTCGAAGTTAAGAAACACCGCAAGATTGTTGCTATGTATGAAGAAAAACAAATTATATTTTATATAAAAACTAACGCAGAATTTAATAATTAAATTAATTACATAATTATAATCTAAGTATTTCTTTACGCATATGTCAAAATTTGAAAATAAAAGATACGAGATTTGACATTAGAAACTACGATTAAAAGTCCGGCCTCATTGCCGAAATTTTGCGCAATACGTTGCAATATTAAAATGAAATTCGCGATCGTAAAAACTTCAATTGTCATTTAATAACATAATCCCGTAAAGTTCTGTAGCTACTCACTTGTCGAAGCGCATTTCTGCAAGCTTGCGGTGCAATGCCAGCCATTTTTTTACGAAAATCTTGAAATCAAGACGTTTGCGGTACCTGTGTTATGTAACCCTTGCACGTGAGGGTATACCAACCTCACCGCGGGATTTGCTTATATACAAAATGTATATGATTATAAAACCAATGTCAAAATTATCTTGCGACATCAGTGCACTTGAAAAAAGTTAAAAAAAACGTGCGCAAATTTGTGATACCTGTATTCTTATTTGAAATAGAACTTTCGGTATCAATTATACATGAACTTATTAAAGTCGAAGACATTAATTCGAATAAAGTTGTAATGGATAATATATTTGAAATAATATATAGAGGGTAGCTTGTTTAACGATAGATTTCATTATGCTTCGTCATTTACCTACATAATGACGTGTGTCAATTTAAACGTAACTTAAGGTTTATACATATATATTCCCGCGATGTTTTAAGGTATTTATGTCTTCTGTATGATTTTGCAACGGTTATTCTATTTTTCTTTAAAGGAACATACTGCACATTGCTAGTTCATTGAATGAAATTATTTAAACTGTTATTAAGTCTATGCGTAGATAAAGGACGATAGTGAGTTAGAAATGTACGTGGACTTATGTGACATTAATCATAGTTATATATATTTAATTTTATCAACGGTAATGAGACAGTGAGTGTATAAACATCGTCTCATCATGTACAGGTATTGACTATTCTTTATATTTATACATATGATGAATTTTTTATACGAACAAGTTGAGGTTATTTGCGTTCATAGGTTATGAACGTAATGTTTATTGATAGAATGTTATTGCAACATGTTTAATCTAGTTTTTTTTTAAATATTAAATAATCAAGTAAATGTCTCTCGAATATAATATTTATTAATAATTGAACGATGTTACAATGCAAAAAGACAAGGTGTAAACAGGACGTCAGTATTAACATGTTTAAAATACTTCGAAATCTTGTAGTGGTGCAATTTAAAGTATTACCGTCGAGATAAATCGTGGACAACATGATATAGACATAAATTATATTATGCAAAGCGAAAATATTTATTTACAAAACAAATACATAATATTTGATCCTTCTGATTGTGCACAGTAGACCTTGACTGTGATAAACTGATCAGGTTTCAATAATTCTTAATGAATCACAGCCGAAATATCCCGTCAAACACATAAAATAAATATTTCTTTTGCATTTTACCTAATATTATCGTTCGAAACCTTGAAATTCTGCGAACGGAATTTGTAACACATGTTTTTATTGATCATAGAAACGAAAGATAGGAAAGTCCACGAGTACTGTGAATCGTTTGTATAATGGCGAATCTAGTAACTTTTCAAACGTATTTTCTTCATCGTGAAAGGCATTTAAACTTTTCTGCATTAAAATGAAATCGAAAAACAGATGTTATTTATTAATTTCAGGCAAGGTTTGTTACTTGAAAACTTCGTATTAAAGAATAGAAACAATATTATTAAGCAAAGCGCTGACAGACTGTATATGTCTGAAAGTTCAAGGACCAAAGAATACGAGGGCCGTAAATTAGTTGGGTATGTATTACAAAATTAGGATAATTTACGCGAAAACTTTATGAAATACTTATTTTTTCAGGTTCTCGATGGATCAAATATATACGGTAGTTTCGGACGTACAGAATTATAAAAATTTCGTGCCATTTTGTAAAAAGTCCGATGTTATATTTAAACGCGACGATATACTTAAAGCTAATTTAGTAATTGGATTCCCACCTATAAATGAGCATTACACGTCGAAAGTTACAACGATACGACCGCGTTTAGTAAAAGCAGAATGTACGGATGGTAGATTATTTAATCATTTAAATACTTTGTGGGTCTTTAGTCCAGGATTGAAAAATAATTTACAAACTTGCGTCATAGACTTCTCATTGTCGTTCGAATTCAAGTCAATTATTCATTCACATTTGTCGAATTTATTTTTCAATGAAATCGTCAGGCAAATGGAGAACGCTTTCCTTGAAGAGGCTAAACATAGATATGGTAGACCTTGTATAAAAACCGTACGATTAGAAAGATGACAAGTAGAATTAATTTATTTAATCGACAATTAATGGTTATTGTATCCTATATTTGTTTATATTAGGAAAATAAAGAAATAATACATCCTGTTGCACAATTTTCCCCCGAAAATTCGAACATTTTGCTTGAAACCCGCACCTTCTCGAAGTTCGATATAATATCTATAAACTAGAGATGGTGCGCAAAATCAGTAACAGTGATTTAGCACAGTGACAGCAGTATCACAATCACAGTCGCGATTTAACTACATTCACGACCGTGATCGTGAATTTTCAACTTGAGTGAATCTCTTCCCTATGAATATAATTTTTGATCGTTGAAAAAAGATATATTCAATATGAATTGTAATATAATTCAATAATGAATTGTGTTACTATTTGCGATTTAAAAAATAAAAGAAATTATGAAAAGAATGATTTCTATAATCATATAGTAGAATTGTAGTTATTCCGTATGTTATAGTAACGAAGAAAATGTTATACTTTAAGTTGATTTGAATTTCCCGCCGATATAGAGCACTGGCTCGTGGCGCTTTTCGGAAGTTGCGGCGCTACAGTCGTGATCCAAAATTTCCTTTACTTGGTTGTGACACCGTATGCTTCTGCATTTGATTCGTTTTTTGGTGAGAAATTTTCAAAACTTGTGCTCGAAGTCTACTCACAGTTACGCATTACTATATTGTGCGTACGAATATAAAACTGAGTCGCCGATTTCTTCCTTTTTTAGGATGAAAGGATGTAAATTGTGCCCTTCAGCAGATTACGTCATCGAAACAATCGCGGAACTCTTTGCGGCGCTTAGCTGATTCGGAAAGGCAACCCGCTGATTATTCTCTCCAACTGGTGAGTCGCATGTGCTTAAATTCCCCCGGGACGCCAATTCATGCTATAGGACAGTTGGTCCGAATCGGCACGGGCGACTAGTTGTATAATTTCTTTCTATGTACACAGTGACCATGGTTTCGATGAATAGTATCCCACTCATAAACAATTGAAAATTTAGGACGTTTATTTGATCAGGCTAGGTCTTCTTGTACTTCGTAATTGCTCGTTAAATGAACGCCTGAAAACGGTACGCGCAAGTCGCGAATCAATTTCACGAAGTGTGCCGGCGCGAAGGACCGTATACGCTCGTGACCGTACTCTGCGTTACTTTGAAATCTCTCGAAGTACGACTAATATTTTATTCGTTCTTTCAGTTTTTAATTTTTTTAATACTTTCATCGAATCGCTGTCGGTGTATTACATTCATGATTTGCTGTCTTCTAATGACCGTTTCAAAATTTTTTTTATTTTGTCCGAGACAAACGACAGTATTCAAACTTACAAGTCTGTTCTGTATGTTCTGTCTGTCCTATCCGTTGCTGTTCGTCCTATGCAGTTATGCAGTTTGATCAAAATCGGAATGTGTCACTTTGTGAATTTTCCTCTTGTTAAAAAATAAGTTCAGTACGCTATATTTCAAATTTTTTATAGACTGCAGTAATTTCGGTGACACTACCGCCTTCTACTGTCTCCTGCGGACACTAAATTCGATGATACTACCGACCCCTACAAGTATTAAAATGAAATAGTTCTCGAAACTTTATTTCCGCCGCTTCCATTTCAGCTTGGATTTATATGTCCCTGGTTAAAAGATATAAATCAATAATTCAAGACTCTAGTTAAAATTGTAATGTTCTCTCTGCAATCATGCATGCATAGCATATATAGTAGTCGTCCACGTGATACATTTTTGTAATTTTGGTATCGCTACACCCACTGAAGATTGGACCCCCTGGTGATTAGAGTGAGAGTTATTTAGGTATATAAAAATTGCTTTTTGTATACCTAAATTGGTTATGTGCCGTGCATAGAGAATGAATTTGTTTTTCATCAATCGCGAACAGTCACGAAAAATCATAAATCAGTGTAAAAAATTACCGTGATTGAGAACGAACGTGATCAGATCACTTGTGATCCACGAGTGGTATTTCACGCCATCTCTACTATAAACTCTGTAGTCGTCGATACATGAAGAGCGGCTTTGATCCATGGAGCAGCTTACAACTTCGGTTTCCTGATTCGTTTCTAGATTCGTGTAGTTGGATTGTTACGGTATGGCTGATATGGGCCTAAGTTTAGATGACATAATTAAAAAGTCGAAACCGTCAGGAATGAGAGGCAGAGGAGGAAGGTGAGGGAATTTTCTCAACTTCGTAGTAAGGTCTGCTTGTCGATGGCCGTTGAATTGTTGATTTCGCTATAACCTTAAAGAAAGAGGAGCACCCGAGAGCGCCGAAAAAACTTTGGTTTTAATATTTTTTGTAAACATCAGGTCTTTTCCATGGTCGCACCTTCTTTTCCATGATAGCTTTACCGTTTCAACAACCCTATAATTTTGAAAATAAGAAATCTGAAAATTATTTTTTTTTGTATTTTATTGTATTAACATACAATCTTATTTTTGTTGTTTCAATACTGATCGATATTTACGATGCAAGTAGTATTATATCAATAGCTTATGTGCAGATATTCATTCAATATTATGTCCCCTAATTTAATGTATGATCGTTTCATCATTGCTTACTTTCTTATCATGAATAATGCATTAAACAAAGTATTTTACTATCTAGTGTTCGCAGAGGAATTAGCAGAGGAATTAGCAGAGGAGCACGTGCTAATGGTGCAGTTAGAGGACGTGGCTCACATATAATTACTGATGCTCGATTCAAAATCATCCAAAAGAATCGAGAGAAGCTCACCGATGCTAGAGATAAATTAGCTGAAATTGCTAAACAAAGTGATGCTAGATTAAAACTGGATAAGATTAGAGCGTCTCAGCTGAAAAAAATAGATCCCCTGATTCCTGGAATTTCACGAAAAACTGGTCGCAATGGAAGGTTGTCTTTATCAACAAATAAAATCCCACCGGTTGTGCAACATGCTATACCACCAAATATGTCAAACAATTATATGCCACCACCTACGAGAACAGTGGGATATAGACCACCGTCGATTGTGGAACCACATTACATGGGTGATATGAACATGGATTTCAATGATGGTACAGGAAACATTTTAGTTTTTTTAAATGACCTTTGGGAAATCGTAACACACTTTGCATGTTTTCAGATTATTTAATGGACGCAGTACCACTAAGAAGGACTGTTAGCAATGAGTACGCTCCTACACCACCACCACCACCTCCTGTGTTCGGTATTAAACCTGCATCTCCGTATACTTGGGTAAAACCAGCAGGCAGCAATATTACAAGGATTGTACCTTCTCGTAAGCCTAACATCGAAAGGGAAAGGGAGAGACCAAGGGATTATAAAGTTGTTGCACGTTCTTCAATGGTAAATGCTTCGGTGACATTTTCATTTTGCACTTTTCAAATTTATTTATATCATGCACAATTGTGTATTTATTGTCTTTTTTAATCACTCATTTTCCCAGACAAAGGCCACTTCACCTACTTACAAGGAGGATTGGAGCTTTGGCACTAAATCACGGTATTTATGACAAAACTGAATTACTTTTGCGCATATTATAATATGATATTCGAGTTCTATAGTCGTAACTCGATGGAATTTATTTTACAGAACCATTCTAGCGGAAGATCCAGTAGATTCAAAGTATTATGACTCAAGAAGTCACAGGGATATCAGTGTAAAATCAAAATTGGATTCAGTTCCAAATAAACCGCGACCGATGGGTGTTTTGTCTCGCCCGAAAACAAGTACTAGTTCGTCCTCGCAATCAACCGGATATCGAATTGTGGTATCGAATTTGCAGGCTAACGTTACGCAGGAAGACATCAAAGTACGATTAAAAAGCGTGAAGTCAACGAGAAATATCGTATAAACTGGTATTAATAAAGTTCATGTACATCGCAGGAATTGTTCGAGGACGTAGGGGAATTATTAGTATCCAGATTAGTACGACCAGGCACAGCGGAAGTGATTTATAAAACGTTAAAAGATGCTACTAAAGCTGTCGAAACTTATCACAATAGACAATTAGACGGACATCCGATGAAGTGTCTTCTTGTAAATCCACGACCAAAAAATAATCCGACTGGACCTGCCGTTAGGTCTCTTACAGAGTCAGTATATAATGTTACTAAAATATATTTTCTTCACGCGTTAATGGGTCAATAAATATTTGTATTCTCGGGACATGTTGCAGATCCAGAAGAAGCGTCAGTTCGAGTTACGTGCAACCAAGTTTAGGAGCAGTGCATCGTGCATTGTTCGATGATTCTTAATCAAATATGTTGCTTAATCAGGAAAAGTCATTTATAATGGTAATGCATATTATTCCGAGTAATTCTAGCCGGGAATAAAGCTGGGGAACGGAGAAAATATTCCGAAAGTGTGTAGGAGAAGAGACGCGGTGTATGATAAAGACATTCACATTGAAATTTGTATTCGTAAAACCACTTACTTCAACGTTAATTTCTATGGAACACCTCGGTAACTTCGGAAGATATATGACGATGGCAAACATCACTGTAAACAGCTGACACAAGATGCTTGTACATTATACTCGAATAAAATGACAAACATACATCTTTAATACTTCATTTTCAACAAGACACTATTAACATTTACTCTTTACGGAATGCTGGCATATAATGGAAACTGAAAGATTACAAGTAGAAGACAATCGAAGAAACGACATATCGATAGTCATGACTTTCTACGATATGAGAATGTTCAATAAATTAGATGTTTAATACCTTTTCACGAAAGGATGTTGTACGTGTAAAGGGATAGTGGCGCTATTGCGATAGAATCAATAGCGGTACCATTATGATAAAGATTTTATTTGCTCGGTATAAGATGATCACAATATTGTAGATTACAGCTACGAAATATAAATCTAACACACCGTACATGCTGTTTCTAACATGCACCGAAAGTCCTCCCGAGAGTAGGCATACGTTTATCGAAGGAAGTGCGAGCAAGTACTTGGAATAACAATTTATGATTGTAACACGATACAGTAAATGGCACATAAATAATTTTTATTCCTCCATTACAGCTACAATTTCCAATGGGGAACAAACTTTCGAGACGGGATTCACACGTTCGTTTTTACTCTCGTTAGTGTCTCGTACAGGTATTATGACAGTATACGTAATATATTAACGTTGTGTACCTATGTTACCCTCATACATCCACGTGAAAAAAAGAAAGAGAAAGATATACAATCAACATACAAAATATACTTAAAAAATCTAACATAGTATACGACGTAGTTTAGTACCTAGTACACCCGCTACGTTTCATCCGGTGATATTTACAAAATGTAGCTAGTCAGCAGTGATTTACCAATACTGAACCTTACGTCTGAAATAATTTAATCTTGTCCCCTAAGTTGTTCTCTTATCCGTAAACTTAAACAATTTTGAACTTAATCTCACTTGACTATGTCTTACGTATAAAAGTCTGTTCTCCCCTCTTCGTAATTGTCTCGATAAAGCACGAGTATTTTAGCTTCTACGATGATTCTTTACTTTGGATTTGTTTGGCAACCGAAGAACCTCCGCGTAAGACATCTCCAAACGCTTAAGCCGAGCTACCTCTTCGGACGCGGTGCTTGGCTTGTATTCTCTATAGTCGAAGCTGCTATTGTGCTGCTCATTACTATTACGATTATACGTGTTAGATCTTCTTCCGGTATTAGGCGACTCTTTCGTCCTATTTCCATAACTGTAACCATTGCAAACAGGACTATTCTGTTCGACGATCGTGAAAGGCCTGAATTTCCTCTTTCCACCGCTATTCGACTTCGGAGGAACGATCTTAGGATTCGTGGTAGGAATTATATCAGGTGTAGCTGGTCTATCATTAGTGGACAATTTCCTATTAATATTCTTCTTCGAGGACTTCTTGGGAATGTGTACTTTGATCGACAAGAAATCCAAACGGCTTCCGTTCCGTTGCCCGGTCACTTTTCCATTCACGTTATTCGTGTTGTTCGTTGTTTCCTTGCTCTGGTCGTTCACCGTGCTCGCTGGTACCGGTGTTCGTACTCTGTAAAGAGGTTCCGACACAACGGACGATATTACAGAAGAAATAACACTCTGATTGTCATCCGTGGTCTCACTAGGCATGTCTTCGGATACCATTGTCGTCGATTGCGTCTGCGAGGTGTTTCTACTGGTGGAGTCATCCAAAAGAGGTAACTTTTCACCTTCATCCTTAGCTTCTGCGGCTCGTTGAAGGATACTGAATATTTCGCTGAACAATTGCCTGTACTCTGGCGTTTTTCTAAACCTACTCTCAAACGGACTATTGTCGTCGTAGATACTGAACTTACAATCCTCGCCATCAGCGATGGAACATAGGAACGAGCCAGGTCTTCCGTCTGTTTGAATCGCTTTGTTGCTAGTTTCATCCAGGAAACCGGAAGAGGATGTCTCTGCCTCGGAGAAGTCTGTGGGGGTCGCTGAAAATGGCTTTTTACCGCAGATGTCTGTCTTCGTGCGGGTACTGTTCGTTGTCGCGGATTTTGTGGATTCCTGCTGTACTTCAGACTCTGTGCTTGGATTGTGGAAACTGTTGAATTCACCCGACATTTCGAGCTCCTCTTGAAGAGACATACAGCCTTCGGGGATGTTGCTCTTACGACGTGGCGCGGAGTATCTTTGAACGTCTAGCAGCGCGTGATACTTTTCCACTAGGACTCTGTACGGATTGTCAGAATTTTCTTCGATGACTGCTCCAGTTTTGGGGTCTGTGTCCTGTAAGCAATGTATTTGTATTTTATACAAGCCAAGTGATGAACGTGCTATCGCATTAGTTCGTTTGAAGTTGTAAAAGGATATGTTTGAGGACTCTGAGAGTCAATGTCTTTGGAATTTTGTGAAGATGTGATTTCAGTGGCTGTAAATGAATTTTCCTATAGTGTAATTATAAATGTAATTATGCGGGGCGTTGGTTTTATTTGACCGATGTTAGCGTTTAAAATAATCTATCGAATTTGAGTACAAAAATTATTGTAGTTTTTATAGAGGTTCAGTCAGATTAGTGATGCAGCTAAAATTTCGTGAATTTATAGCTTTGAATACTAAATTGAAACGTTCGTGTACTAAATTTCACTTATTTAAGTTTTCCACGATATTCCGAAAGCAAGGAATGAATGGATGAATGGTAAGGAGTCGCCAGATTTATAGGATATCAGATGAAAAATGCAACAACATCCGTTGAGAAAAATATGTTTTATTTAAGATCGTATAAATCTGGCACTTACATTGTACAACATATTTTTAACAAACAATTCGACTAGATGTATTTAACAATATTCGGTCATGCTCGAAAGACGAATTGAACAACGTCTGAGAAGAAACGATAAGGCAGACTTATATCTCTATCAAAGAAAGTTAAGACAAAGAAAAACAAAGGAGAGAAAGAAAGAGAGAAAGAAGAATAAAAAAAAAGAAGAGAAAAAGCAGCATCACCAAATCCGATCTGAACTCAAAAATTATATGACTTTTCACGGACAATTTGAAACGCGAATGTAAAAAAGAGCTTATTCTCTAATTCATTAATTAAAACGCAGCGTTATTATTCTTTGGGAATCAACTACGATTTTTTTCTCGTCGAAGACATACCTACACGATGCACAAGTATCACTATAATTTTACTTATCCATTAGTTCATTAACATGCAATATGTTTCTCCGTAACTTACACGTAATATTCGTTTTTTTTTTGGTATAAAAGTATACAAGTAACTCTATAAAGAAAGACGACAGAGGACGATCTAAATTCAATACTGTCCTCGTTACAACTTACAATATTAAATTCGTCATGGTTCCTTAACAAATGTAAGTGCACAGTTATAATTTCACTTTCTACTTATACTCTACATTCGTCTATCTCACCGTTAAAACTCACGACTTCTCTACTAAATCTACGCTTACAGTATTTTAGTTTTACTTTCAAATTACGTTACACGAACAGTCCCATAAAGGCGAGGTGAAAGAATTGCAAGCGATTACAAGAGAATACCCATAGAGGGGGAAAGATTATGATAAAAATAATCGTGGTAAATTCGATTAGAAAAGATTCTATGTACAATTGTCGAGATACGAACACGAACGATATAATACATGATTTAATATTTCATTAATGAAGATTCGCTTAAATGATGCTCGATCGAGGAAGATATACATTTCAGCATGTTAATTGTCAAAATACGAAGAAAATTCTTCGGTGTTCTATCTATAGAAATTAGTACTGTTTTACTTTCCAACATTTGCTCGTTAATCGAATTACTATTTATCGTTAGATTGTTAAAATGCATTCACAGAAAGACATCCCAGTAAGACGTGTCGTATTCGCGGTATTATTTTCTTTTGCAATTTCAAGGCAATACGCTTGCTAAGTCTACGATGGAAGAAAGCGAGAAGCTATGCACATTATCGTATAGATATAAATTACTCTATTTAATGCAAAAGTCCGTTATCCTTCGCTACCATAACACACGGGAGAGGACGGATAACGTCATGCACCAAGAAAGTTCATTATTTTCCTAAGTTAATCAGCGTTGAATCATTTCTTGATCTTGTATTATAAACTAACTAAAGTCTCTTGGGATACACTTTAAAGTGATTTCTTCGTGTTTCTCAGTGGCAGAACCCTCCTCAAAATTAATATCGGTATTTGAAACGGTTTCAGTAAAATCGTGTCGAGAACAATGAATATCAATGACGGCGCTTTCCATATATACGCGAATGCCATCCACAACAGGGAGCAAAATTGTACGTTTTCTCTCTTTGTCTTGTATTTCTTAATCTTTGTTGGGACTGTTTCCTAGAGCAAATAAAATTCCATTACTATTCGATGCGTTTCGCGCGCTTGACCATCGGGTAAATTCTCATAAGCGATTATGGACGATTAATAATTAGCGTACTACATTTACGTATCGTTTACGATGCATCGGATAAACTTAGGAGAAAACCTGGCGTCTTGTAAAAGCAGAGAGAGAGAGAGATAGAGAGAGTGAGAAAGAAAGAAAAAAAAATGATAATTTTAAAGAAGCAAAGCCACAGAGAGCAGAGAAAAGAAAACGGATACATGCGAGCGTAGTTTATCGAAACAAGCCCTCAAAAAGTCAACGAGAGGATGGTTTACCTGAATCAATGACTCGTTATCACGCTGATTATAGTTTGCCAGCGAATCGGACACGCTGATAACATCGTACTCTTCTTGGTCCAGAAGTACCGCAAGATCGTCGTGAGTTTTCACATCCATTCCGTGCAGACATCGTCCGCATAATTGGCCCCGTCTGCGAATGTCAAAGTTTCTCGTCATTTGCATTTTTCGTTGGTTAAAGGATAGCTGACGAATAAATTAATATAACGAATGCATAGGACGCGAAGGAATGTGGGGACTATTTTTTTCAAGGTGTTCGGGTTACATTTTGGAAAGTGGAAACTTTTTGTAATACGTTGACCGCGGTGTTAATTACTCGAGGCGATAAATTGGCGGAGTCTGTTTTTGTTTTATAGAAATTTGCTGTAATTGATGAGACTATTAATTGTATGAAATTTTAATAGATATGGTGGGTAGAATAATTTAATTAATAGGAGATAGGGTGGGAGGATTTGATCTATAACTATTAGATGACCGTTGTTTAGAATTTCGATTGTATTTTACCATTTAGAATTCAAGTGAATTGAGTATTCTTAGCCATCGAGTTATATATTCGTTCTTTCGATATTTTTCTTTTCAGTTTTATTGTCGTAAAGATCTTCTTTTATAATAGAACCAGATAGAAAAGTAATTGGACAGAGAGTACTATCACCTTCTTTGTAACACTTTCTACCCAACGATTTTTCCGCATAGAAATTTTTGAGATTATTCTAAAAACAAGTGTAGGATACACCGTCCGAAAAAATATGAGACTTTCAAGCTGCTCGTTTCTAAACAATTCTAGACAGTCAACGCGTTAACATACAAACATCAACATTTTTCGAAATTGCACAGTCATATTTGAATCACTCTAAGTGCCAATGTATTCGATAGATTTGCAATAGCAGATATTTATGAACTTGCGAAATAATGATTTTCAACAACGCGTACCTGACTTCCTCCAGAGTGTTTATTTCCTCCTGAAGATTCTTCACATCCTGCGCTTTGCTGCGCCAAACGTTCAGCTCTTCCTCTAATGTGCAATTCTCCAGTAACAACGATGTCACTTGCTGTTCGAGTTCCGTCGCTTTCTTTTGTTCCCTTGCTCTTTGACTTCGTGCTTCTTGCAATTGCCTAAGCAATTCGGCCTCCTCTTCGTCATTTGCCGGTGGTGCTGGGAGCTGTCGCACATTCGACTCAACGCTCGCTTCTTGGAAGGTTTTCGGTGTTCTAGGTGCAGCGCTCTGAAACAATGTTGTAATACGTGTTAATAAAAATCTTTTATAAGTCTTTTTTAATTAACTCTTATGGTTTTAACGCCTTCGAGGTCTGATATCGAGTTGTACTCGAGGTAGATTTGCGTCGAATTCAATTTTAGTCGTCTTCAGACGTTTGCTACCACCCCTGCATATATGCGATGTCCCGGTTCTTGTATCTCAGTTCGCAGCCGCATATATGCCACGTCTCAATTCTTGTATCTGACAAGGGAAGTTGAAGGAACTGACACTCCAATTTTTATGAACCTCTGCATAAATATTTATTAGACATATCTAATAAGATTTATATAATAAGAATTAGAACGATCTTCTTAGGTAGGTGTAACAAATATTTATGCAAGGTCCGAACTTCCCTTGAGAGCACACCGCAGCATATATGTATGCGACGTCCCGATTCTGATATTTGAGCCATTAACCGTATATAAACGGTGCGTGATCTATATTAGTTTATGATAACGCATTGCAATAAATTTGGAAGTGAAAAGTATTGTTGAAGTAACGACAATAAAACTGGTACATGTCATTGATCTGGAGATAATTAGATTTGTTACTTCGTGAAGACTCATACCAATTAAACACCTGTTCCAAGAAAAATAACTGGGGCTGTCGTACAAAATTTCTTCTCGGATCCTGGTAGCGAACGTGGTAATTTAGACTTAGAAGTTTGACAATGGTGATGTATTTTCATTTGAATATCCCCCAGTTATATCTATATTTTATTATACTCGTTTTACATTTTTTAGTTTCAATTGTTACGCTTATTTTGCCTACGATCAAGGATCAATTTCGAAGGGTAGTCTCTGCGTACGCGAAGAACAGAATAAAAGCACGATTAAAATGTCCAAGAATAACTCTAATAAATAATACATTTGCCATTTTTTAAACGACTTCGATGAACAAAGAATTTTAAAACTTATAAATCATTTTCCTTTCTCAATTCACCAATTCCCAATTAATCGCGTGACTTACTATCATTTCCATACGTGCAATTAAAGTGGCACTTCTTTCCCGACACTCATTAACTCGACGTCTAATATATTCTTGTACAACATTCAATCGCGCTCGTTAGAATATCTTCCAGCAACTCTAATTTCCTACCATTCGCCATCATCAGCCAAAAGTCCGAACGTTAGAGTTTAAGATTTTTCATTTGCACTTCACAGTGCCGAATGGAATAATCGATTCTTATCGAACTAATACGAGATCGTGTAAAAATCTATTCCATGAATATGAATACCTGTTGTATGCTGCCATCCGGCGTGACCGATCCTTTCCATGTAGCGCTTTGTGCTTCTATGGTGTTCGCCGATACGCTCGCGGCTTGCTGTCGAAGTAGACTTTCATGTTTTCCGTTTATCTCGTCGATTTTCTTTTGAAGTTCCTCACACCGGGTCTCCAGGTTCTCGATTGTCAAACATTGGCTGTTGAAGGTGCAATCGTAACGTAGAGATTAACATTTTACAGAAGAATATCTTTAACCCTTTGCCCTACAATAACGTGTGACACTCGTAGAGCAGGAAATGGAATAGAAAACTTCGAAGTTTTGCAAAAATTGTCAAATCAAAAATATCAGAGGACACGGCAGGATAAAGTTATGTCCATGCTATTAATTTTACATTTAATTGTCCAATATTTCAGGACTTATTGGTCAAGTTTTATTCGGCTTATTTAATTCTGAGGGCAAGGGCTACGATTTAAATTGTAGGGCCAGGACTTCAGTGCAATTCGGTTGTACATGCTTTGTCTAAAGATTCTGTGATTCTAATGAAATAATATTGATTTGTTTAGCGGGGATAATTGATGTAAAATTCAGTCATACTTGCTTCGTCTGAAGTTTGTGTAATGCTAATGAAATATTATAAATTTTTTTTAGCAGGCGCAATTAAAACGCGATTTTTGAAGTAGCAATGGAGAAGTAATTAGAAGTTTGTTATAGCAGAATGATATGAAACTTAGACTGCATGTACATATGTGTATGAAAACAGAGAATGCTTTGAATGATGTAATGTGTATTATATTTCCGTGTGAATGTGTTCGAATCCAGTTTTTAAGAGCACGTTATTCGCATCGAATTGTAGCCTTGAGAAAAATACTATTAAATAATACGTAACTTAATTTTTCGAATTATATTTTATCGTTCTTTTATCATTCGTGAAATAGCTAGACATCGATATAGATTCCCTTTAATAGATTGTACCGTTCAAGTAACTTTTTCGTAGAAGACCAAAGAGATTTTGTAACAGATAATGAAATATTTGTAATCCTATATTATCATTCGTAGAAAATAATGCATTTTCTCTGTGAAAATTAAATTATGAAATATTCTTTCCACAAAATTTTAACATTTCATATAAAAAGATTAACTACGATATTATATGCAATGCAATTATATTTTTCTATCTATTACAATCTTGTATTATCTATTAATATTTTTAAATTTTCGTGCTCGTACCTTTTGATAAGTTTTTTGTCGTTGGTGTGTTCAATGACGAGGCGATGGTTGGCACGTTCCAAATCCTGTATACTGACTTCGAGTTGTTCGTAAATTTTTAATCGTGAGTCATTAACTTCCCTCAAAGCGGCAGTTTGTTTTTTCATATACTGCAAAATTACGAAAGGAATGCAGGGTGTTTAACAAACAATCGGCGCAAACAATTTTCGTTAAATGCAAATCCACCTATGACATACATACCTCTATTTCTTGTGCTTGTTCTTCAACGGTGGACTGGTGGAGTTTGATCATGTTCTCCAGTTCTTTATTTCGCTCCAGCAGTGTTTTGCCGAGTTCTGCAGCTAACTGCAGATCTGGAATAAATAGATGCAAACTTTGAGTGGAAATGGATACATATCCTATTAGCATCTATAAATGATGCGGTAGAAGAAATAAATAGTTATGGTGATCTGATTCTTACTAATTAATGCGCTTATTTAAAGTGTTTGTGGAACGTGTAGTGCAAAGGACAAGATATATTCGAAAAAACATAGAAGTGTAAAGTAGGTGAGACCTCAATATTTTAAAACTAATTTAATGCCTGCTCTCAAAACATGTCCTCATTAATTATACAGTATAATGTCTTTTATGCCTGCCTTTCAATAGAAAAATATTTTTTATCTGTAGTTAAAGGATTGTTGAGCATATCTGCCATAAATTGATTTCTTCGCGCGAAATTATTTTAAATAAAATTTAATTTGATATTATAATTATCACATCATAACTTTACATCCACTGGCTTTTTTTACGAAATTTAATTTCAATGCAATAGTCACAATTTTAAATTGTGAAATTGTCGTAAGCGATCGTCGTTAATATTAGAAATTTTCATTGTTGTCGATTCTAATTGAACGTCCGATATGACAGACGCAGAAGTTACGCCATTTAAGACTAAAAAAAATGTTAAAAATTCGTTAAATATTATTCTTTCGCGGATTTAGATAATGAACGTGACTATCGCTTTCTACTCTCTACAATTAGTTTCAGTTGCCATTAGCCGTCACTGTCTCAAGCAATTCGTCACTGTCATTCGCATTATGGAAAAATCAGAAGCAAAGTCATTCGTAAAAATCTTGAGTCTTCTTTTTCTTCTTCGCGAAGGCATAAGTAATTAATTATGTACATACCAATGCCGTCGTGTTAAGAAAAAAATATATATATTTCCACTCGCGGAATTTTTAATACTTCAAATTTAAATACGCCTTTGGAAGATCGGAAGCAAATACTTCAATAATCCAGGACGATCTTCGCATCTTACCGTGGAAAATCGCGATTGATCGCGTGCATATTAACGGGATAATTAGGAGGCTCATTATGTATGTAACAATATGAGAGTAGATGCCGAGAAAACTTGTCTTCCCGACTGTTATATTTTCTAACTGGTTAGCAGTTTTGCAATTTAAGAGTAGGGCTTCGAAGATGCACTTAAACTTTTAGCATTGTCTAACAATATATTTTTTAATAAATGAAAAATTTTACGATGTTCAGAATAAAGTCTATCAATGTTATAGCTCTTTCGTATTTAAACATTTTGTATTTAATTGAAACGCGTAGAGAACAAAAACAAATCAAAATTGTTAACCGAATGAACATTTGAACTACAGAAGTGTCAGTGGCAAAGCGACTCGATCACACCGTGACAGGAATTGAAAGAAGGTCAAATCAAATATATAATAAAACGGAAAATAGAAAATTATAATTTAAGAAATAAATTAATTTATTTACTTTTACTAATCAACATATAACAGAAAATTTTAATTCAGATTCAAAGTAAAATCTTAACATCGTCCAACTTCATTAATACAAATTTTAACGGAATTTTACTTCTCTTTTATAAAATTCTGTAATTTTTATAAAAAAAATAGTAACACGTAATTTTCATCGCTCCTGTAATTTCAGTTTGAAGTACTCCTCGTTAACATTACAACTACCAAAGAAATCGAAACGACTGGATTCAAATTTGTCATAAATATTCTCAAAAGCAGTGCCGCTGTACAATAGATATTCTACGTTTATCTCAGAAAACACAAATTATCTTTTTCATCACTTCATTCCGTCGTTTTCCAAAGTGCGTATTTGATACATTTAAAAATAATAGATTCAACCTAGTTAGTTCTCGTGTTAAACACCGACGAAAATAATCGCCTGACAATTCGACAAGGGACATATCAAACGAGCCTACTCTCAAGTGATCCGAAACGATCTCGAAACGGAACGAAAAATCCGGATGTTCCGACTAGTTGCACTTGATCTCGTGAGTGCTCTGCTTCGCGG
The DNA here is from genome assembly GCA_963989415.1 of Cerceris ruficornis. NCBI lineage: Eukaryota > Metazoa > Arthropoda > Insecta > Hymenoptera > Crabronidae > Cerceris > Cerceris ruficornis. The sequence goes on from OZ022523.1 coordinate 11,679,015, forward strand.
CACTCCCTCATTCTCAAAGTGACGACCTCCGGAGAGCAGCCAGAAGGAAGGAAGAGACGAGCCGAGCTAGGGCCAAGGACCTTACTGGCGAACAAACGACCGAAGCTACCGTTTTCTACCTGGCATCCACCTATTATCATTAAACTCTACCTTCCCCCCTCGTTTCCTCGCGGAATGAGAATTACCATTTCTGGCACTCCTAGATTGCTATGGTTTTGCGCAGATATTATGCGTGGAGAAATAAGTAATGGACTCTGGTTTAGTAGCTGGATTTAGTATACATTCAATATTTATAAAATTGTTTTGGAGGATGGACGTTTAAAAACGTGCTTTCGATTTGGAAGAGAATTGCTGGGACGTTTTTAGATATTTATAGGTGTTTTTGTAGGAATTATGTATGGAAAAAGTAATTTTCGAATCCTCGAGTGGTCGAATGTTGTATTGTTTAAATATTCATAATATTGTTTTAGAAAATGCATGTTTAAAATTGTGTTTTTGATTGGATGAAAATTAGTGGTACTTTGAGATATTTACAGGTGTTTCGTAAGAAATATGTATTGAAAAATGAAGTGTGAAATCCTCGAGTGATAGAATGTTTTACCGTTAAAATATTTATAGTGTTGTATTAGAAAATGCATGTTTAAAATTGTATTTTCCATTGGATGAAAATTAGTGGGTTTTTTATATTCTCGTAGCCCTTTTGAAGGAGGTATACATGAAAAAATGAGTTTTTGATAGCTTGAGGGACTGAATTTAATATCTCTCGATTAAAAAATCCATTATTTAGAACTGCGTTTACAGTCGCGAAATAAAAATTGCTATTTTCGGCACTCTCAATTTTTATCATAATTTCGTGCACAAATTGTGCAAGGAAAAATTACATTTCTAATTGTTCAAATAACTGTTTGAATGCATTAGGAAATGCATTGTAAAAAGACGTTTTCGATACTTCCGCGAAGGAACAGTTTAATTTTCACTTGAATATTTATGTGAATTTTGCCGATTAATACAGCGATTAGATAACGTAAAATAATATAAAAATTTCGACTGTCTACCACTGCCAGTGAACTTTACCTTGCCTCCTTCATTATTTACAAAATGAATTTATTCCTGGTTTTTCACGATTTCCGTATTTGTGTGTAGAAAATATTATAGTTAGAAATGAATATTCACTTGTACGATTGTTCAGATTTACTCGATAAATTGATTTATCCAGCACATGATATTAAATAATATAAAAGAAACTATGCCAATTACTATCACAGGAGTTCGCATATTTTGCTTATTCTTTTTACGGTAACTGAATTACCATTTCTAAAACTGCACGACTGATACGGTTTCGCAGGAGTGCATGAATGATTCCTTAAATCGAACTGATTGACTTGGTAATTGGATAATTTTAAATAACATGAAAACACCATGTCAACTACTGAAATTTTTTGCGCAACGAAAGGGGCCATTCTTCATTTGCTAATTTATTCTCACCGAGCGAAAGTCGATTTTGTAGTATCGACGTTTTGAACAAAGTACCACTTGAAACGACTTTCGAAAATCAATTATCGTTTTTAATTTTCGAAAGTGAAACAACCACGTGGAAGACGTGCAGAACGTATTTGAATTTGTTTTGACGAAAGTCTGAATTCTACATTGTCCTTTTGAATTTTAACTATTCGAATTTCAATTTCTATTAGTAATTTTTACTTCACTAATTGCACGAGTTTCACTTATAATTTTTTGAACTAACATTCGACGTGTCATTTACGTGAAACTGGACGAAATACTTATGTATCAAAATATGTTTAACTCGCGTTGAAAAACGATCTCAGTTTATCTCAATGTAGTTTTTGCAGTTTACTGATAAGTCATGATAATTCTAAAATTAATCATTGATAATTCTCTCGCTATTTCAAATGCTTTATATAAGAAAGTCTCGCGTTAATTTAGTTTCAATGCCAGTAACGTTTCTATACGAATGGAATAACATTAATTGTTCATAGACGACAGTGTCAATTTCTTCAGACGTATATTTACACAAAAATGCGATTATCACTGTCTATCAATGATGTCATTCTCCGATAATAATACTTCACTGAAATTGCAACATCAGCACGCGCATAGTTGCTCGAATTCAAACCTTTCATCAGCACAAATCGAAATGAATTACTCCAGATCAAACTTCCAATGAATTCGTACTTCAAAACTCCGCAATTTCCATCAACATTCCCTTTCCCTCCTCTACCAAAGTACCATAAACTTAACAATACCATCACAACAATCACAATAATTCTCCGAAACCATCTCCGTCAGCTCGTCACCTTAAATGCGCAGATTCAATTACGAACCAACGAAATCCTACCGTGCCGTTTTCGCACGTGTTCAAACCGCATCGTCACAATTCCCATCGCACAAACACCAACTTAATCCACCTCTTAAAACATCCAAACGCCGACGGGCGATCGACGGCAATCGTTGGAAAATTCGTATCGACATATTCTTCGTTCCAAAATACCTTCTGGCGCTTGCAGACATGCGAGCTCGATCGAGTAATCCCAGCAATCCAAGGAGGTCATCTGCGTTTGAGGATCCCAGACGACGTCGACGCTAGGACCGCTCATATTGTCCCCCCGATCTCAGATCAACCGAGATCGTTTTGAAGAATCTCTCCACAAAAACAAGGAATCTTCTCTTCTTCACCGTCAAATTACCGATTCGTCGATATCCCCGTTCTTCGACCACAGTACAGAATATACGATTTCGTTTCTCTATCTACAACTTCGATATCACTTCGCGAATAGAAACACCGGATGATCGTCTTCTGTTTTCCAACGGACTCAGGTGGATTTTGGGCTCCAAGAGGGTGTACCCATTCGGATGATACAGTTCTTCGGGCACGGTGGCTCTGTTGCACGCGGAGGAGTCGGGTTATCGACCACAACCGGTTCCTTCGGAGGTAGCCGGTCTTCTGTGAATCGCTAGGTAGCCGTGGAACGTGTGCAGCCCAAACCTCGTATGCCCATCGAGTGGTAACCCAACTCCCTTCTCTTCTTCGTTCCCCTACCACCGGGCTTCGCTCTCTCTCGCATCGCCTCTCTTTTTTCACCTGGCTTTAATTCCCTTCCGACCGAAGGTGGTGAGCATCTCTCCGCTTCGACCTCCCTCAGGTACTCTCACTCGGTGCGAGAGTAGGTACCATCGTTTCTTATTCTTCTTCCTTTCCCGTTCTACCGTTCCAGGTGCGCTTACGCGCCTCTTCGGGGATACCCCTCGGGGGAATTGCTACGAGGTGTCCCAATTCTGATGCTCTCCGTGAATGATCTCTCGTTCCGGTGGATATCGTGATTCTGACGATTGGAGAATACGGCGATGTTTTGTTTCCTCATTGTTAGATTGCGAATTTTTATGCATTCATGACACATTTAACACGTTCGGCACGGTGTGGCATAACACTGATGCCTCACTGGCTGTCTTTCTTAACACCAGTTTTCCGGAAGCCGTCAGATTTATGGGTTTCTACTTCTTTTATAAACATTTCTCAAATTTACAGAGAATTTGTACAGTAGATATTTCACGTGTATTTTATAATACAATAATTAATTAACGAGTTATCATCTTTGGAGCTTGATCCTACTTTTTCCAACGTCCTTATTTAATATATTGCAATGTAACAAACTTCATGCCCGTAAACCTAGCGTTAAAGACGGTGAGGTATAAACATGATGCGTCATAATTTAACTAACTAAAAATTCATAAAACTGAATGTAAATGTTTGGAACTATGTAAAATATTTGTTATAAATTTTTTGCAGATGTAACACTAACAAAATAATTTGCAGTCCTTTGTGAAAAAAGTGTGTTCTACACCCGTGCTTAACGTGTTAACAGTGCTAAGACACACAAACGGCAAGCAATATAAAGAGGAATCTGAAATATTCGAGATACGGCATCCGTTGTAACATTTAGCGAGTGAAAGAGTTTTCTACTTGGATTCTTCTTTGTTAGCGGCATTTGCCAAGCTTGAAATCTGCATAAATGTCCGCAGTGTATTAATTATCGATGAGATTATATAGTTATCTGATCGATAAAGTTAGGGAGGATGAATGGAAGTTTGGATTGTTGGGGGAATGTGGAGAAGTTTGTTGTTGGTAGTTTTTGACGAAGAGGTTTTAGATTGATGCTGTGCCGGTTATTGGTATGATAGTTTATCGTTAAATACGTCAGATGTGACAGAATATTAAATAGGAGATATTATCAATTTTTTTGTGATTTTGAGATTGTCTTTATATTCTTGGACGAAGATTCAATAGAATAAATGCAATATCGGGATTTTCAATTAAGTACTTTAATTTCAAATATGGTAGTCAACGTGCTAGAGGCACTTCTATCTAAGTTTTAATTAAATATTTATTAGTTTTAATTATTTATTTATATATATTAATTTTCTTGCAGCACTCTTGACATTTTGGAATTAAATCGTTCGATTTTTACCCATTATATCTAAATATGCCGGATTAATCAGTGATAATTTTAATATTAACCCATTACAGCATAAAAATAATTTACCATGAACCATTTTAAATTTACAAAAAACATTACGTGTAAAATATACACTCAAAACTGAATTGAAAGATATAGTATTTAAAACAACTTGCACACCTATCAAGATCTATTAATGAATTGTTAACTCCGAAAGCACCATTCATAATTTCAATATTTGAACCAACGGAACTATGAATCACGCACGAATTTAATTCATAATTACACATTTTGCACTTCAACACTGCATCACAAATTACACTCATTACTCAGCTCGAATTAAAAAATTGTAGGTGAAACGGCGGTAGTCGTTAATGCAAAGAAGTATTAAAATAAACCGATGTTATGCTTTCTTGTGTTGTCTTAGAAACTTGCTCCTTTGCATGAGCAGTAATATATTCAAATGTGCCGGTGATTATGAAAGTGAGTGAAAAATCTGGAAAATGGGAAATCGTACCATTTAATGCAAATCATAATTGCCACACTGAAGAATATTTAATTTACTTGCGGAGACAGAAATTTGAATACGTCGACGAGCGTATGTTACTTTAGCCTCTTTCACAATTAACAAGCACTTGTATACAGGAATGTCGTTATTCGTTAAGAATTATATAAGCTCTGTGTATATTTTATGCAATTACACGAGCGTTCCAGTTGCACTGTTGCATTTTGTATGGTATTGTTATCAATTACGAAGTCTATTACATAGAATTTTAATCTGCCATATATCTACAATTAGACGAAACTAAAAGTAAATTTAAAGTAGACTTCGTTATTTATTTTGTTTTCTTTGTTAGTATTGTTATTAACGTGTCATTTCTCTTATCGATGATAGCACGATAATAAAAGTGGTAGTCTTCGATTGTGAGAGCAACGTTTTTATTTTTTTGATGAAACGTCTATCAAATCGGATGAAAGTGAAAGTAGAATTGCAGCTACGTGGATTGGAATCCATTGTAAATCGAATAAATTAAGCGAATAATAAATTGTCGCTTATTTAAATTAAATTACACTGGAATTTATTTAGAAGTTGATATTATCAGTATTTATGAGAGTTAGATTGCAGCATCAGGGTCTCTCCGTCGAGAAGCTTCATTATCGTGTAGCTTCATTAGTTTTAATTCAACAATTAATCTTTTCAGATTTGTGAAAGTATTTTCTCGGAAATTTTAATGACATTCGACGAATTTTCAAGAAGCTAACAAATCTCTTTGTTCATTCTCTTCACTTTATAATATTGAAATACATCAGAAAATTAAATAATTACGTGAATTTAAATGGAAATAAATTTTCATACCTGCAAAGTAACCTTTTAAAATTGTCTTTATACATATTAATTACTTTTTGTCATGCATTATAAGTGATCAGTAGTTCTCTTATAAAACATTCCAGTTTACATTGAAATAATTCTCTCACGTACCTTTCTCAACGCAATTGCAGTTTCGCGTTTCGGCTAGCGTTTTGACTCGTTGAATAAATTATTCGTATAATTATTATATACAAATTCCCCGTCACAGACGGTCTCGTTTTTTTTCTCCACTCATCGCAACGATCCTATCTCGTTGACTTTATTTCCGTTACTTTTCTCCATTGTTTTCCACCGATTTGTGGAGCAAATTGGCATACAAAGCAGCGAACGATATGCATTGCTACAGTGCACCTTGTTGCGATAACGGTATATGCAGAATTGTTTCATTCGTAGTTATGTGAAGGAGTTTGCGTGGACGACAGTAAAAGGGACGATAAATATTTTACGAGTTCGGTTGTCGAAAGAGAAATGGTTCACCTTTTATAAATCCTTTTGATTCGAAGACAAGGCGGAATATATTTATGCTATTAATCCCCTAACTCTGATCTTGAATTTTAGGTATATCTTTTCGATAGGTTTATAATTTATTTATTTATAATTATTATTCTCGGTGTTTTAGCACAACCAGGCAACATATTATACCTCGCAAAAATAGAGAAGTCGTCTGGCCTGCGGTTTGTTTTGATTCACGGATAGAGACATCCCTCGTTCTGACGTCATTTTCGATTCTAACGCGTGATTGGCTTAAAGAGCCGCACATTCGTTGCGTCGTCATGGAAACGACGAAAGAAGTATTGTGTTTTCGGTTGTCATTCGTCGATTCAGGTTTTAGTACCTCATACTACGGGACTTCTTTACTTTTGCGAGGTTTAACCTCATAAGACGTTCGAGTATCAATATAATAGCTCGAGGAGATTGAGAAACAACCTCCTCGTAATTGTGTATGCTTATTATATTAATCCTTAGTCGCGTAATCATGTGTAAGGCGATTTTTACTTTTACTCACTTCCTTGTTACTTATACTGAAAGAACGTCGGCTTTAAAAGGAACGTTTTAAGTCGTTTGTACTCGCGAGTTTATTATTTAAGAGATAAAAACTTGAAATTGTCAGTGATTGATGAAACGAACATGGTACAATTTCTTTTATTCTTTTTTTCCCGAGATTGGAATTGTCTTCTTCGTGGAAATTCAATCGCCAATTATTAATAACTTAATGGTAAAAGATTTTTTTGGAGAATTTTACCGCGGTGCTTTTTTACCATTGAATTTTGCAAATGTAGATTATTCGAATCATTTTTAAAACGTTATCATTGCGGAGTATCATTTTAAAAAGATGTATGTATTTGTAATTAAATCATGTGCGAGATTAATCGGCATTTATGAAAACATAACTATTGTACAAGTTATAATGCAGCTAGAACAAAAAAGAGGAAAGCGTGCGAGATTGTGCAACGAATTCGTAATTATTTGCATCAATATTTATCACCAATTTGGAAAGGATAACTAGTAAGGAATAAAAGAGAAAGGAGGAGACATGGAAAGACTACACCGATATATCACTTTTTGCGCTACGATCTCACGCTTCCTCTATACTTCATTTTATATTGCAAAATTCATTAGCGTTATCGCGAATAAATTTCATCTACGACAAAAGACATTCGAAGTTCACTCGACAAAAAATACTCAAACTACTCCGTTACACCAGTGAAATATTACTGAAACATTTCCGTTTCAACGATGAAACAAGAAAGTCGAATACATCCTTCCCGTAATAGAGGAAAATAAGAGAAGTAATAAAATAAAGTAAAATAAAAGACTCATCGGTATCAATGCTCAAGCAATACATTTTCCAAGCCGGCGAATTCGCAAAAGACCATGCAAGCAGTCGAGGTGAGTTAATTGAAAATAATGCGAGATTCATCGTCCGTTTGCACGCTTCTTCGCGGTAGAATCGACTTTTCAATCGAGGTTCGAAAGTCATGGCGCATAATGAAGCCTCGTCAACGTAATGACAGCGCCGATACAAGCAGAACCTGCCGGTGCCGCGACCTCGCGAACTCAATTCGCACAACGGACTCGCATGCTTGTTTACATGCTGCAATTTTATGTAATACAGTTGCATACGACGAATTGCTGCTGAGTTTCTGTCATCGGTGGACAATTTGTCTGCGCGAGGTCGCGAGCACCGCCTTGGAAGTGGAGGCTATTTTATAAATGCTATCTTCATGAATTTCAGGGGATCGAATCTTTTGTTTTTCTAGAAGTATGTTTTTCATGAGAGATATGTGAAGAGAAAAAGCAGAAGAGTTATTTCTTTGCGATTTGAATTACAATTTTTGGTCAATTAAGGGAAATGATTTTGGACAATTTTCTACTGTTATATTTTTATTATACTGTATTTTTATCTAATGATAGAAGTAATTATAGATACTGGGAAATGTTTAGGTGAAGATGTAACATTACAGTCAATTTCCAAAGTTGAAATTTAATGGAGAAAATGTTAATTACAATATAGAGCTGTGTGTTGAGTTTAACTTGATATACGGCGGCAAAGGATTAAATTTAATTTTGTGAAAGTAAATTGTTTGATAATTTAACTAGTCGATTTGCAATTATTGAAAACGTATTTATAATAATTATAAACATTGGACATTTTTTCTATTTTGATAACGATCGTTGAACGTTTATTATAGCAAATATTGGTAAATTGATTTCAAATTCAAATATAAGTCGTTTCTTAAAGAGTTTGTGAATTTCTGTTATTGATAGTTCGATAAAACTGCTAAGTTAAGGTTAGCGAACTGATAATAGACCAGATTTACTACTAAATTTGTTATTACAGTGTTGATCGACTGCGATAAGCAGTCTCTTACATTACTGGAGAAAAAAGTACATTGCATTTTAACGGCAACGAAATTATAGGCACGCAAGAAAGTAAGTAACGTTAGATTTAACGATAAAATTAAATGACTATATCGTAATAAACATGATCCAAGTTTTCTCAACTTTCCAATGCAGCAACTTCCTAAAGTAATCAAGTTAGGGCTCGCCATGAAACAAATCTTTTATTAACAACGAATACCCTTTCAAAAAATTGGTCAAACAGAAATATATTTCATAATGTGATAGTGTTTAGTAATACACTCTTTATCAAAAAATAGCAATTTAATCTCAAAACACATCTCTACCACGTTGCAACATTATGAAAACTGCAATTCACTACAATTTCTCCTACAATATTACATCTCACATGTAATTCCATATTCACTTCACCCAATAAATTCCCAAAGCAAAATAAAATCCTTACCCATGTATTTCAATCGCAAAATTACCCTATCCTCGTTCACGACATCGCAATTGCATCGCGAAACAATAACTCTCATTCCCCTCCTCCGTTGCCCATCATTCCAATGCATATTCAACATCCTTGAACTTATTTCCACCGCGTGGACGCAACGTCGAATTAACGTTTCACTTATCAAGAAAAAACAAGATGCGTGAACGTTCGTCGTTACCTCCGGCAATTTCGAAGCGGACGTTGCACAATTCGCGATTCAAACTCGCGGCCTCGTTCGCGGCGAAACACGAAATCTTCCTGTATGCGCGCTTATCACGTGCCGAAGAAAAGTCTCTCGGGATTCGAAATGTCTCATTCGGTTCAATGCGTTACGCGACTCGATAAGAGTATTGATCATTTTACCTAGGACTGATTGTTTTAGATGGCTTTCAAAGCACTGTGGTTACGGAATTTTAATAATAATATAAGAGGAGTTGCCAGAGGTGACGGAGAATTTGAACTCGGATCCATTAACACTAGAACTACCAAACCAGTCGAAATGACTGGTACACAATTTTTTCCAAAAACTCTATAAGTTTATAGGAAAGCCATAGAGTAGATATATTCCACGTCCACCGAATTTTCTACCTCTTAATTCCACTTTTTCAAAGTACTTATTTAATATATTTAAGTTTAATAGATTTAAACGCCGGCAGTTTTAGTGTTAATTGCGCGTCCGAGTCTTTATCTTTTTATTTAATGTAGTCTCATTAATTGCTATGGTTATTTTTCGCCTAGGACCTACTACTGTTTTAGGTGAGTTCCAAACACCACCGTGGCTATGGAATTCTAATAATAATTTAGGAAAAATTTTCCAAAGGTAACGGAGGATTTGAACTCGGGCCCACTGATTGAGAGTCCGAACCTTTATCGCCTCAGCTACCATAGATCTCTCAAAAAAATCCTGTTTGTTCCACTTTAATCAATCGGCCCGGCACTTCATTCAAGCTTCATCCGCAAACATCTTTCCAGCACCGTGCAATGCATGCGAACGTTGAAACACAAAACATAGAAACACCGCGGCAACGTGGAAAACCACTTCCTCGTGATATTTCGATTTAACTAACCCCCAGGTCTCGACCTCCCCGCGAAATCGCGGGACACGAATGGAAGGGAATCTCTTCACGGAGAGAATACTTTCTCCTGGGAATGTTTCGTGAAACGTTATTAATCTCTTCATCGGCCCCGAAATAAAAAGGAACGGTGCGAGAGAAGGAGAAGGCTATTGTTACCGTCGAATCACCGTACAGGTGCACGTGTACACCTCGTGCTGACCTTTCGAAAGGCGCGACGGTGTGAAAACGCTTCGAAGATATCGGAGATATTAACTGGAGTATGTGCACGCCGGCTGACCGGACCATTATCATCGGGGTCACCACGCCTTTACGGAGGAGAGTATCGATGTTCCGGTAAAGTAACAATAAACTACGTTGGTGTATGTGTACGTGCGTGTGTGTACGCCGTGGGCTGACGTTAAGTGGAATTTTACGTTTTACTTTTACCGCGCGGACCGCGACGAGTGTGGGAAATCGAACGGGTGGAGAGGATGTCGGTTGTTTTTCTGTTTTTGGAAAGCATACTGGGTTTTTATCTTTTTTTTGTTTTTATATTTGTTTTGCTGTTTGTAGGATATTTTTGTGTTGTTCAACACATATCTATGGGTGGTAAATGTCTCAGATTTAAATATATTAACCCCTTCGTTACGGGAGTCCACTCCGCCGGAGAGCTGCCACTGACCGCGATAAAAAAGTGTGCGCATTTCAAAAAAGTTTTTTTATTACATCACTTTCTTATCGTACAACTATTCCACTGTCGAATAAAAAAAAACAGAAAATGTGAAATTGAAAATGGCAGTGAGACGCGACACGATAAAATTATTTTTATAATATTAACACTAGAACTAACGGCGTTAAATTTATAACATTGAAATGTGTTAAGTAAGTACTTTGAAGAAAGAGGAATTAAGAGGTGGAAAAGATGACCGACTGGGTAATTGATATTTTATGAGAGTGACGTGGAATATCTATTTTATTACTCTTCTGTAAATTGTACTAGTCATTTTGACTGGTGCAGTTCTATTGTTAATATTACGTTAAATTATACAATATATCAAGAATCATAGATCAATTTTTATTTTACCAGTTTAATTCTGAATGCACTGAGCACCGTTGTTTTGGTACAAAATGTAATTTTACTTTTACCGCATGGACCGCGTCGAGTGTGGGAAATCATTGTGCGAATAGATCGGAACGAATATCGGGCAACTCGATTTCCACACTTTCTAAAAACGGAATGGTAATAGGGTTTAATCGGTCCATTGTTGTTGCCGTACCTGTTATCTCTCGCATGTCTTGCCGCTGTTATTTTCGGCATTTGGTCTTGAAAGCAATGTTAATATACTTCCTGTGACTTTTCGTAAATTAATAATGCTTTCCTGGTAAAAATTCTGTCTACTTTCGATCGATGCAATTGTTGTTTTAAATTGGTAGTTTACATTAACCTCATCATCTTCACTGTATTCTTGAAGATTATTGAAAACCTCGAAATAATTTATATCTGTTAACATTTAATTGCTTATTTTTTCTAGCTAAAGCTTCTTGAAATGACTATCATTTTAACTTTGCAAAAATAATTATAAATCTCACGGAATCACTAAAATGATTTTAGATAACGTTCGAGAGAATTATGCCCTGTTTTTGAGAACCATTAAAAGATTTCAAATATTCTCTCAAACATTAATATAATATTAAATATTTCCACTTTCTCTTTAATAAATCAGAAATTAAAAAAATTCAGAATCTAAAAGATTTAAGAATGATATTTTTAAATGAGTTAAGAACTTTAATAAATCACCGCGATGAAATTTCCATCGCATTTGAAGAAAACTATGACACGATTATCAAGAGAAATTTCTCAGACTGAAAAACGTGACTTTGTGGGGAAATATCGTTATTTTACGAGCATTTCCTTCATTCATGAGGATTCTCGGGGAGCTAAAAGTGGGTGAGGCAAATAACCAGCGTTATCACGGTTGATAATCGTGGTACACACGCTTGCGATAAGATTTCCTTACAATGCAACAACGCATCAATTTACGTTTAATTACTTCGTGCATTCTGAGAGAGGAGGTTCGTGTTTTACTTTGCACGGAGAATATAATACATCGAGCTGTGCACTTGATTAACTGCATTGTGTTGACACACCTGAAATTGCGTGAATAAGAGATTTTTCGAATTGAATTTCTATGCTACGCGGAGACTTAGCGTTTTCACAAGAAAAATATAATTTTGAATTATCATACTGTATTTTAATTTCCTGTTAAAGATGATATCTAATTTTCATGCAAACTTTAAATATAATTTTTCTCATTTATTCTGTACGATTAATTCTAACGATGGAAATTTATTTAAATACTCCCCTTCTTATTTATTTTGTCCTTGGTCTTACTAATTGCGCGATTAATGCTAATGATGCCAATATCTTTAAGTATCCTTTTCTCTTACTTATTCTGTTTTTGATCCCAGTAATTGCCCGATTAATTCCAATTACTCTCCATTTTATTTACTTTAGTTGAAATTTTATTAGTTAATTATTAGTTAAATTTTATTAGCCCGTTCAATCCTAACGATGCAGATTTCATTAGATATTCATTATCCCATCCATTCCAATTTTGATTCTGTCAAAAAATCAATGATTGATTGGACTAACGAAGTAGATTTTACAACAGTCAGCTTCTTTCAATTCGACAATCATCCCGTAATACTTTACAATGAACTCTAACGATGCAATCCGATTACGTTATTTATTCCACGGTGTGATAATTGTCCTTCCTCGCCCGTATAAATCATCGGTTAATCACACGTTTTCCATTGATAATAGCTCTTCCATTAGGATCATTATTGATCGTGGATTGCCGGCTGAGAATCTACGTACTCGTAAATTCCGATCTACATTGGGACTCGTTAAGAGGAATGAGAAATTAAATGCTTTATCGGCGCACCCAGCTTACGCATTGCGGAATACCTGTCCTCGTTCAGCAACGGTAACATAATGCCATTCATGAGCGTATATAGAGGAATGCACCTTGAAACGGTCAATGCAATCGCGAGTGCATTTTCTGTTCGAGCCGACTTCACGTTAGATGGAACTCTTTGCGGTCGAACTGTACATCTTGATGAAGTTTAAAGGAGCGTTAATTGTAGTTTGTGCCATTATTTTTGCGGTTGAAAAGCTTCCATATAGAAGCTTCTACTATAGAGTTAAGTTTACGACATTTTGAGAATTATGATTTGAAACAATCAACTGTTATCGCAATGATCACAATGTGAATGAGTTCACTATAATTAAGAATCTCAATTTCAATATCAAAAACGATTTATTATCTTTCTCAATCAAATAGGGTTTCACAAAAAATACCGAAGACTCAAATGACTTCGATTTCGCGTTTCAATTACCACTCCTATGACAATAACTATAATTAATCTAATTTTATAATTTTTAATCCTAATAAATAATAAAATTCTACTCAGCATCTTCCTAAAAGCGAAATAGACCTTTTCGATTGAATGGAGTCCCACAAAAAATTGCCACCATCTCAAACCATCCCAGTTTTCCATTCTCAATTAACTCTGGCATGACAAAAATAATAATTAGTCTAATTTCAAATTCTGATTGCTCATAAAGTATAAAATTCTATTCAATTCGTTCCTAAATCACGCCCGTGAGCCCTAAAAATCAAAGCCCCATTCAAAATCGAAGTTCCACAGATCCAAAAGCGAATTAGATCTTTCCGGTTGAATGGAGTCCCACAAAAAGTCACTAACATTTCGAACGATCCCGATTTTCCATGCACCAGCGATACGTGGGCTTCGTTCCCATGATTGTGCCGGACGATGCATAAACTATATCCGCGCCCGACGTGTACGATGCTCTAGGAGCATTTCACTTCGAGATCCTCGCACCATAAATTCCGCGAGTCTTCGTTGTCCCGGTTATTATTGTTTATTTTCACATACGTTTTACGTAGAGCGGCATTTGTGCACGGTTTAACGGTGCAGGAAAAACGGTCTCTTTCATGGAGGTGCATAAACGCGGCTGGAATTCCTTCCACGAGAAACACGGCCTTCGATAGCAGGAAATTCTTCTGCAAGAGGAAACGTTGCTTCGAGAAATTGCAATATCGATGGGTTTAAGTTATATTTAGGTTCTGATATTCTTTGGTTGTCTTCTTTGAAGTATCATTTACGGTTCAGTATTAGTAAGTCATTGCTGATGGACTTATATGAATTGGGGAAGAAAATTTCATAATTTTTGAGAGAACAGAAACTGTCGGTGCAAAAGAAAGTTCTCTAATTTGAACCAGATCCTAAATCGAATCATAATCTGTTTACATACAACTTATTGTTAAGTTAGAAATTAATTTATGTTACTTGACAGTACGGAAATAAAGTTTTACGAAATGATTTCTCATATTTAAATCTCTAATTCCCTAACGTAAAAAGGAACTTTCCCTGTAATACTAAATAATTTCTATTTTAAAAACGATAGAATTTCAGAAAACAGTAGCTCCAATCTAAGAATCTGCACAAATCGTATCTTCAACCCTATATCATAAAAAGCCTTTACAACTTCATTCACCGGAGAACTTACTGGAGAACCGTTCAACCTGCAACAGGAAGTATTTCAAGCCAGCCAGCTATAATTTCCACTATTAGCCCGCATATAAATTAGTATCAAACAGGAAATACAACAAAAACATCATAAGCCGCAAGATTTTAGTACATCTTCGTCAGATATAGCGGGAAATTCCTCAGACTTGGTAATCAGGTGGAACTTCTTTCTCGTTACAGCCATGGTCACTATTCGCCGCATACATTTTCCTCTGACTTCACTTTGTCCTTTTAACGTTGTCTCTCTTTCGAGACGTAACATCAATCAGACTCACTCGGTGGGCTCATCGGCTCATTCATTACATTTACGGTTAGCCCTGCCATGGGAGATCTTGTCTCGTGAATTAGCACCGCATCGTACTAATTGAGCTCACGGACTATTATATCTTTATCCGCGTTCATCTGGCTTCCGGAAATTAATTGATTGCCATTACGATGGGTATCGTAGCGATGTTATGCGTGCGACTTGAGTAATCGTCGGAGAAGTATTAATCGACGGGAAGTTTTAATGGAATCTCTTATCAGCTGCATTATGGTTTGAAGTTCCCGCTGAAATGCGAGTAAGTATGGGCGATTAGTTGGGGTTCTACGAATGTGCTATGAATCTGGGTGGAGTATATTAATGAATGTGTATTCGGAAGTGATATGTAAATCGTGGCTGGAGATAGAATGAACAGGCTGCGTGTGAAGATTCATCGTACGCGCAATTGGTAGTGGTGTGTTTGAATAGATGGGGGATTAATTATGAATGAGATATGGAATGTGCATTGACATACTTATAATGAAGATACAATGAATGAAAGTAAATTCGGATAGGGGGCTATGCTGGGTAGGGAGTTAAAGATTCGGACTCCTAACTGATGGATTTGATAATGAGCTCAGATTTCACTACATCTCTGGACAATTTTTTCTATGTGATATGTATATCAACCTCGGTGGCTCGGAAATCACCAAAAACAGTAGATGATAGGCGAAATGAACAAAGTAGTTATATCTCCAAAATACAAATATAAATAGTGGACCCGAGTTCGAATCCCTTATTACATTCAAATGTTTTTTCTAAATTATTATTTAATATATCATAGCCTCGGTGGTTCGGAAATCACCAAAAACAGTAGACAGGCGAAATGACCAAAGTAGTTATATCCGCAAAATGCAAATATAATTAGTGGTCCCGAGTTCAAGTCCCTCGTCACGTTCAAATTTTTTTTCTAAATTATTATTTAATACATCATAGCCTCGGTGGCTCGGAAATTACCAAAAACAGTAAATGATAGGAAAAATAACCAAAGTAGTTATATCCGCAAAATACAAATATAATTAATGGTCCCGAGTTCAAATCCCTCAGCACCTCCAAAAAAAATCGAAATTATTATTTAAGACATCCTAGCCCCGGTGGCTCGGAAATGACCAAAAACAGTAAATGATAGGAAAAATGACCAAAGTAGTTATATGCGAAAAATGCAAATATAATTAGTGGTCCCGAGTTCAAATCCCTCGTCACGCTCAAATTTTTTTTCTAAATTATTATTTAAGACATCATAGTCTCGGTCGTTAGGAACCCACCAAAAACAGTAAGTTTTTGGCGAAACGACCGAAGCAGTTAAATTCGAAAAATACAAATACAATTAGAAATCCCAACTTCTATCCCTAAGCTTCTCTACAGAAATTTGTTTTAAATTATTATTTAATACATCATATCCTTGGTGTTTCAGAAATCACCAAAAACAGTAAGTCCTTGGCGAAATGGCCACCTAAAGCAGTAGATCCTACGCGAAATGAACGAACTAATAAAATTCCAAAAAATTCAGATATCTATAAAAAAAAACGTTTCAACAAAATAACCATCAACACCATACCGCACAAACTTGCCCATAAAACGCACAGATATGACCACTTCGACATCCCAGCCTCGATTCCACCAGCGGCGTATCCTTCGCGCTCGCTCTCGGCCATTCACACGCGAATGGTAATTCGCCTAGGAGCGTGTCTATCCGCAACTAAGCGCGAGTCGTTACGCGAAAATTACTGTCTCGAGGATAAATAGCGAACGGCTAGTTTCACATCCTTAGGGCATCCTTCCCGCAGGAAGTTTCCGCGCGCGTGAATCGAACATTATTATTTATACGCGCTCGTCGAATTTCGTGCGAATTTTGAAGACAATGGGACCAATCTGCGCCCGCTTTATTTTCACTTCCACGGCGAGGAGTAATTAGATGAAATCAAGTCGAAATTTCGATCGAATTATATTCGTTAAGTGTAATTACAGACGAGGATAACAGGCGTAGAAAATTGTAGGAGTGTCTTTGAGCTCGATTAAAGTTCTATTGTCTTTCATCGAATTTTTTGCATGCTTCTCAGACGCACCAACGTTTGAGAGGATTGAAAGGAAGTCTTTAGGAGGGAATATATCTTCGGTATCAATTGTAGACTCGTTTCGAGGTACGAGGATCGCTGGAATGAGCCTTTGTTCGACGTATATGGGGACACGCGAGAATGGTGGATGTTATGGGGTAAAACAGGGGTGCGTATTATGGGGAGCGAAATCGACGGTGGCTCTGATAATACAATTTGCTGGGAATGTGAATGGATAATGAAGTTTAATTGATGAATTAAAATTGCTCATTATATTTCATGAGTTTTAGAGATATATCTGGGGATCTTTGTAGTTTTATCTGCCTTGGTTGTAAATTGTTAAGTAGAATTTTACGTTAATTGAAGGGATTACTTAATACTTGAGAGAATTTCAGTTGTGCACCTCTGCCGTATAGACTGAGAGAGGAAAGACGGAGGAAGGGAGACGTCGTAGAAATAGCGTGCGAAAAATTTTGCGAAACGATCTTACTCCTACACTGAGGGGAAACAGAAATTGCTGGTGAATGAATTACCGCAGGTATGAATTGATTTTAGACGCATTGTCTTTGAGCATGAATCTTACCGTATACTCACGGTGTTTATGCGAATTATTTGCACGAGGAGTAATCAAATTTGTTCAAAAGTATCTGCAAAAAATTATAGGAAGTGCAAAAAATGTCAATTTACAGAAAGTCAAGTAGACTGCTTGAAACTGTTCCAAAAAGTTTTCAAAAGTCTGAAAATTATCGCAGTAATATCAGAGATATTATTTCTATTATTTCATTCTCTTATCGTATCGACTAAGCTATTCATAAAACATGTTATTTCAACACTATTTCTACCGAAGTGATGAAAAGACATCTTTTCAAATTTTAACTCAAAATTATTTTCTCTATTTAATCACTTTTCCTCCATTCACTTTTCAAAGTAAAAATTCTTATTCCTTTCAACAATTAGTTCCAAAGTTTTTCGCATCGAAATGCAAAGATGTCAATCGACATCTCTTTCTATAGATAAATATTTATGAAGACAGTGCTAGGAAAATACAATTAGAGAGTTATTTTCCAAAAATATCGTCGAGTATTCGTTTCATCTAAAATCTAGGGTCCACGACCGCGGAGTCGTTTTCTCGGATGAGTTACGATTTCGTCCGACAAACGATCGCACCTGATGTATATTGAATAACAGGACGGTTTCGTTTAACATTCGACTCAGTGGCGTGTAGAGTATTGAGATTCAACGTGATCGTGTCTCTGCGTGAGCTGTGTGAGAAACGAGCCGTCTTTTCCAGCGAGTCTCTGCATCTGATTGCACTGAAAGTTACCGATGCCTTTACGGTATTCCGATGTCAACTTTGCCGCTGCTTAGATTCAGTAAATTTGCGGTTAAATAAATAAGGATTAAGACTTTGCAATCGCGTCTCTCTAGCTGCTCATTTATTATTCGATTAACAAATCACTTGATGAAAGATTATTCTTTGATACTATTTTATCTTGTTTTATAGTTCTTCGGTTTCAACTGTAATGGACGGCCTGAGACTTACTGTTTTAGATGGCTCCTAAACACGGGAAGAATTTCCATGAAATCGCGAGGGATTTAACCCTTTGAGCACTATGGACGCATATATGTGGTCTGAGAAAAATTCTGATTATACTTTATCGATGTAAGTATACGCGGTTAGAGTTAAAAAACTGTAATATAACCGTTGCAATATGATTACGCAAATAGTAATTTATAACGTCTATACATTAACATTATGACTTTCTGATAAAAAGGTGGTTTTCGATTGCCAAAGAAGTGCTTATTTCTCAATATTCAAAAAAGTGTCCGCACACAAAGGGTTAAATTCGTTGAGAGTCCGACACTTTACCACCGTATCCACCACAGACTTAATATATAATAGATTTAATAGATATAATATAATATATATATAATAGAATAGATTTAATATTAATAAACATACGTGTTGCTGAATCGTAGAACTATCAGCGATTAATTTAGTATATTTAAACTACCGTTGGATCAAATATCGTGGTGACAAATGTCGTCTGTGTCGAAAATTTAAAAAATTGAACCTATTACTTCTTTTCCTTTGGACCAGTCCACATTACAACACAGTAAAGGTACTTGATACAAAATATTCTTTGTCACCAAGAACGGGACCAACCCAAAAGACACCACACCACGGAACAACCCTCATAACGCTCTATGATCAATCGCACACCCCTCGCTTCCAAAAGCGGACCAAATTGAAACCGTGGGTAAAACCAAGCAATAAACCAACTCCCAGTGACTTTTGGAATAATCTGAAAATTCAGAACGCTCGTAAACACGCCCTACGGTGACTTTTCCCGGTGAAGATTTCAACGACACCTGCGTAATCCTCGTATATCACGAGACCCGGTCATCCAACTGACGATGGTATCCAAGACACTTTTATTGGCAGGCAATCAAACGGTGTCGAAACACCATTGCAAAGTGTACAGTAAAGCGATGAAAAGGTGCGTCATGGTCAAGCAAGGCGGTATAAACTTGGGGTGAAATGAGGGAGTGAAAGGTTCACCGGGTAAAATCTCCGTAACCACCCCAAGGTTTTAAGGAGTGGTAAGCTTAATCCTGATTGTACGAAGGTAGACTAATCTGGTACCGAGGGAATCCCGTGGAAGATAATTGCACATCTGCGGAGGACCAGCGAGAGGTGACGAGGGTAACGAGGAATGGTAATAATAATATGCCGCCGATGAAGGAGCAAGCATCGTCGTCCTTGCCACGGACCACCAGATGCTCGGTTAGAAGGGTGGCCCGGGGTTTACCGTTATTTATGGCGTTATTGCTCAGCGATTGCCGTACGGAATGCAACTTACGTACTGTTATGCCTTCGGTTATAACTGATCTCGATTGAGCGGAATGCTCTTTTTTTTCACGGATATTTCCGTGCGCGCGGAAAACGATGGGATAATGTGCAGCGGCTGCGATTTATTGCGAGATGAATGACGCGCTTGGTTTTATGGTATGCGCAGGATGTTTGAGATTTTACGATTGTCTCGCGACGATGGAAATGATATTTAAATTATTGCATGTGGGAATACTTGGTGAAGATTTTTTATTCATTTTTGCGGGTAATGATTCGACGGTTGGATAAATCTGCCATTTGTTTTGAGATTTGAGCGTGATTAAAATTGTTCGTGGAAATTTGGAGTACTAATTATACGGTGCTGTGAATTTGTAAGTGTTTTTTGTATTAATTAACAATTTGCAAAATGGGCAATATATTTCTGGAAAGGGTCTTAGCAATTGCAGTCGTTCTTGGGAGAGGTGGAAATTATGTTGACGTAACGAATTTGTCAAATATTATGGATTGTATTAGTAAAGTAATCATTTTTGCGTTCACCAAAAATTCCAATATCAGGAAACCGATGTGTGAAATGAATTGCTTACTACTATGTATCTATATAAACAGGATAAAGCTGTTTAGTAATTTCGTTAAATTCACGCACATTTTGCATGGAGATTTATTGACGCAGGTGTACGTGATTGGTACACCTGTGGTCAAATCTTTCCCGTGGAACAGGTGGAGCATGGTGAAGAATACGTAAAGTCAAATCAAAATTCTATGGAATTGCAACGTGAAAATTATATTCGCCATCGTTCAAACGATGTCCAATAAATAAAGGCTGCATCTCATTTAACACTAGAACTACCGGCGTTAAATCTGCTATATTTAAATATATTAAATAAGTACTTTAAAAAAAGGGGAATTCAGAGGTGGAAAAGATGATCGATTCGGTAATTTCTGTTTTATGACATGAATGTAGAATATCTATTCTATGACTCTCCTATAATCTTGGAGAATTTTTGGAAAAAATGGTGTGCCAGTCATTTTGACTGGTTTAGTAGTTCTAGTGTTAATAAAATTTGACATAACCACACATAGGAAGAACGTCGGTAAAATCCTATTGAAATTTATGCTCAGAATAATTTGAGTAACTGATATTTTTCCAAAGAATTGTAATTTTTTTTAAACCGAACGATTCGTATAAAATTCTCCGTTAAAAATGGATTTACATATTTCAAGGATTTCTTTTATAATCCTTTGTAAAATTCCATCACAATAAAACCAAAGAATCATTGCAAGAACAAGGGCAAACGTGACTTGTTTTCCTGAAACTACAAACTTTTTCAGGTATCCCCTCGGGGTTTCCTTTAGCGCATATTATGAATTTGAATTTTGAAAAATTATCTATATACACTTTCACCTAATCTTAATCGAACATTAAATTCTAATTTAAACGATAACACCCTATCATCCTCAAAAAAATTCCACAATTATAAATCGTGCGTAAAACAGTATTGCCCAAGCAGGAACAACGTCAATAATCCTATCTAAGAAGCACTTGAAAATTCATTAATTCTTAAACTTTCCGGCAGTAAATCGCAATTAATCCATCCTGTGGTTATCCTCCTCGGGATTCCGTCGTTCAAAAACACGCGCAAAACTTTCGCAAAAACAGGGACAAATGCGACGATCGGCCCGTTAAAGTTATTTCTGGAATATTGAAGCGTCGTCACGACAGTGACCTCGAAAGGAGAAAATACAGAGCGACGGGAAAACGTAAACACAGTTCCCGATGTCTCGTATTGGTCTCGAGGAAAAATCGACTGCCACGACCGACGACGGGGGCATTAATTATTAGGTGAAAAGAGCCCCAGCCTTAATGGACATTATGGACCACCCTTTGTCTCGATCTATCACGACTTGGCTCGAGGCTAGCCTCTGGAAAGTCTACATTGTTTCTCGTTCTTCCTGATTGTTCCTCATTGTTTAGTACGTTCACACCTAAATCCTCCGGCGATGTTAATCGTCGTTCATCAGAGAGGAATAAATTACTTCGTACCGATGCCGAGTCGTCTACTTAAGGGGAAAGTTAAACACCACCGCGATGTGTGGCTGACCTTTTTTTTCTCTCTGTCGTGTAACACAATGCCGTACGTTATTCGAGGAAATTTCTATGCAAACAATTACTTAACTGGGGCTTCTTTATGCAGGATTTATTGCCGGAGACCCCTCGCATCGCTCATGGTGGTATCGTTTCGTCGGTGATGGATTGGAACGTTTGTTAGAGGCTTGCTCCGAGGTTTAATTAACGGTTAGTCCGACTGGGGAAGATTTTGCAGAGCTTTCTGATGGAGAATCGCAGGGAAGAGACTGTTCAACATTTATTTCTTTTTGAATATTACCTTTTTTTGGTCGATTTCTGTTTGACTCGAGAGGGAAGAAAAATGTATCTGCGTGAAATTATTTCTAAAAATTGTACTTTAATTGTAAGACAAGGAAATTTCACGGTTTTTAAAACAAAGTAAAAACAAATTTATATTTAATAAATTTTATAAATTCAATTGAATAATATCAGAAGTCTCTTGAAACCTCTAGTGCTTCGTTTTTCAACTCCTACGTAATTTCATGCACCATTAATTCCAACGCTCACGAAACATTAAAACAAACTTACTACCCTTTCAGAATCTACCTTTCTTTCAAGAAAAACCGCCGTTATTTCTCGGCAAAAGGAAAAGTCGTCTCTCAGGAACAATGGAGAGTAAAACATATTGCTCGGCTCTCCTTGTTGTCGATCATTCCGATGTATCGGAACGTTCATCTAGAAAACCCTCAGCCGTTCTTTATCGTGCTTCATTCTTCCGTATCTTCGCACCTAAATCCCGTGGTGACGTTAATTACCATTTGGCGGAAAAGCAACAAATTGCCTTCCACGACGACGTTTCAATGGAGCCCGCCGATCTAACGTCGATTACCTTAAATGCTTCCTTTCATCCCGATCCAACGACGTTCGCTAATGACATTAGATGCACTTGAAAAAATCATGGTAATTTGCGCGTTTAATGTCGTCGGTCAACCGGAAGAATCGCGGCGAAGAATGGCGGAAGACACTGAAAGTGCTCGTGCATGGAAGTTGAAACGGTTCTTCGTCACTTAGGGTGGCGAAATTGTTTAATGGTTAATGTCATTAAGTCCAGGTGTAATCGTAAATCATTCTCGAAGGTTAGAATGGCGGAAATTTGTTGTATCAGCGTTTGCAGGCGGTTTGTTTCGGTGACTTTTTATCGAATTAATGTCTTCTTTGAGGTGGAGAACGTGTTGTCAAGCTTTGTTCAATCGCTGGGAATGTTGAGTATTTAAAGTTTCTACTGCACTTATAATTGTAACGATTGTTAATACATTAAATGTCGCGCGGATTTTGGGGAATTATTTGATCAGGTATTAGAAAATTTAATTGTGCAATATAGTCGATTGTTAGATGACTTTAAGACTGCGTAAATTCTCTTTGTCCAAGAGCCTCCGTCTAAGATCGGTACTGGTAGTTAATTATAATATAATATTGGAGTACAACGATGGACATCGATGATCAACATGATCAGTATATTAAGTTTCCAATCAGCTGTACTCCCTAGTAGATTTTTAATTAGCATTCTTATTTATATCTCGATTTAACGACACTTCAATCAGTGAAGACGGATTATTCTCCGACTGAACTAATTAAAATTTCAGTACTGCAATCACGACGAACAATCTCACAGCATACGAATCGAAATATAAAGATATCATTAAAACAAAAGCCCACAATAAGGTCTTCCTCGAATATTATAATGGCACCAATTAAAGCAACGCCTTGACAATGAAGTTAAGCGGACAGCTTAAAACTTAAGCATTTCGGGCTTAATTTGAATATAAGGATATACTCTTTCCCAAAAGCCTCTTTCAGAAGAAGAAAAAAAAATTACATGATTCATAACCCCGAAGTTCTCAACGAGCTTCGAGTCTTCGAGGTCCGAAGCTCGTTAAGAGTCGAAGAAATGAATACCCACATTCATAATCACCGTAAGTGAAAGTATAAATCGTAATATACGAGCAGGCTTGACACGATAATTAGATGCGTGCTTAAATGAGCTCCTTCGAATCCGGCATTTACGATAGTTACTGCGAATCGATCGCACGTTACGGTTGATGCGCGATCGATTTGTCGAGCGCCTACGTGATCCCATAATAATGAATGTTACGAGATTCACGATTCGACCTTTATCCGCTTATTTAATACTGTCTCAAATTCTAGCATTAATTGTATTGTTTCTCACACCTGAGTAGCTTTCAATTTATTTCGACGGCGATTTTTTATTATCTATTTGGACCGTGGTAAATTAATTTTTTGAGGATGCAGAGCTCATATCTTGAGCTGTGACTTAATTGTAATTCTTTTTTTAAAAATACTGGATAAATACTTCAGAAGAGAGAAATGAATGGGGTAAGAAACTTGGTGCATTTAATCTTTTATGTTTTACAAGATAGACGTAGAAACCTTGAAACCTTGGTAGACCTTGATAGACCATCTTGGTATATTTAGTGCTAATTAATGTAACTGTAGGAAAATCACGTGATTACAATACTTTGTTGGTCTTCTATGTTTCTACGAACATAGTATATTTTAAGCATACAAAAATCAACTGGTATATTTACTTCTTGGTATGCTTAAGAGGTTGCAGCTGTAAAGCTGTGCAGTCTGTTTTATGTTAACCCCTTGTTTTATTATTAAATTTTATTATTAAATGTAATTCAGAATTAAATTACTAAAATAAAGATTGATCAGTGATTCTTTATATATTCCTTCACTCTTAGAGAGAAGACGTGCCCCCTTCATATATTCATATAATAAAGTCTTGGCCTATTCCATTAGTTTTTAAGCAAAGTGTTGTTATTTAAAACCCTGAAAACCAATATATTTAACCCCTTGCTATCCTTGACGTGTTAGATTTCAATCAGAAATTCGGGCTCAACTTGAATGTCTGCAGTTTGATTTGCAATTAATAGTTTGACCAAAAGTGAATGTCGCCGGTCTGGTTAATGTTAAAATTTATGATAAACACGGGTATCACGAAACAGCCATGCCAATCAAAGCCGAAAAAGTACAAAATAATTTATGAGACCTCAAAAAATCACCTTCGAACAGCAAATCAGGTCTCACCAAATGAAACAATCCCTCGCCAACAACTCCGTCTCTTTTCTCATCAACCAAGTGCCAGTGTCATTTATTTAAACGTCACCAGGCCCACGTTATTTCTATACTTTCGGACGCCAACTCGTCCCAAAAGAAAAACTCGTGCCCACAGTATTCTCAACGGCAAAATCGTTTCACAATCGACAGTCCTTGCCGATCGCTCTATCACCAACGACTCTCATTGTTCCACGGTCTGCCGATCTGCCCCTGAGAACTTGTTCACCACGTTAGATACGAACATCGTACGTCTCTCAAAATTCTTCGAACGACGAATCGCTAAAAGAATCCATGGACCTATATCCCTCAAAACTTATCTCGAGTAGTCGCACGGTAACGCAACCCACACAGGAAGGTGCATGACTCACGGGGCCCTTGTTCAGAAGTCAACCGGGCAGCGCATTCACTTCCGTCACTGCAATTTATTGCATCACCGGGTGTTATTCGATAGAAAATTGTTTCCAAGTATCTACGGACGGGACTCCTACTCGAAGGGACAAATCCACCTAATCGCGCGAAGGAGAGACCACTTGGATGGAATATTCCGAGGAGAGAAACTCTCGGCTGGAGAGTGCGAATGTTTGGTGCTCGATAAGTCGCGTCTAGACGATTCTGAGGAAGGTGAGAATTTATGGGAGGTTTAGGAGGTATTTATTGGTGGTGGCAAAGTGCTCGTGTGGCGTTGAAAGATGTGACGATGAACTCTGTGGTGTTGCAAGGGTTGGAATGGGGGTGAGATTTCTTATGGTGGATTGAAAGTGAAGGATTTTGGGAGAAATTCCTTTCAGGGATGTTTGAATGAGATTTTTCAATATTGTAAAGCGAAAATAATTAATTACCACCGAGTGTTGACGAGAATCTTATGGATGAATGATAAGCAGCGCGATCGCGCTTCGTGTAGGACTGTAAAAGGATTTATCTATCTTACGAATTTCAACATGGTCGATATTTCGTCAATAATAAATTAACAAACGGTGCAACGAGTGAATTCCAACTCATACTAAACACCAGTGAATCGTTAATTCGACGGGAAGAAAATTCTACCACTAGACATGCCGATCCAGTTAATTATTCGGTAGAAAATATATTATTTTATTACTGAAAATACTATATCGTCATTGACAACGCTTAAAAAATTCATTTAACCCATTCACCGCCAGGAAAACTAAGAAAATATTACCTTTGCTTGTTCAAATTTGAGAAGATGACAGATAGTTTTTAAAACATTGGTTTCATTAATCAAAAATATAATCTCGACATTTGTAATGATACGAAGAACATTTTTGTTCCAAAATTTCTATACACGCTCGGCCATTATTGTTAACTTATTAATTCAAACTTATAGTGCAGCTACGACATATCTCGTAGTTGGTAATCAGTGGGTTAATGTAGGATCAACGGGACAGAATTCTCTTACACGTTTCATTGCATCTCACATATTCAATAATTATCCAACAAACATAGCATGAAACCGCGCTCCATAATTCCGAAGTCCGTAACATTCACCTGTCCCTTCGAGCGACAGTCGTTTAACGATCAAAGAAACGTAAAATCGATTAAAACGCTGAAGCGAGTCGTTCAATGGCACGAAATGAAGCATGAAACGCCGTGCATGCTATTCCGTCGCAGAAAACGGAAGTTACAGGAGAGGCAGAGAACTCTCGAGGCTCATTGCAATCGAAGGAAACTCAATCGGCGAGAGTTTATCCGCTGGTTACTTTTTAACCACAACACTTTCCAGCCCTCCTCTCCTACTTGTATTTCAGGCACAAGGAATGAATAGCCGACCACGAAATACTTTGACCGTACGATCGACGTGACGGTGATTTTCTATTAACAACGTAAACCTCCGCTCGCGTGCAGGAAGCTGAATTTATTGGACGTTAAAGAGTCTTCAAAAACCGCAGGAGACGCGGCGGAATTGTAGCCTTTCTTTCTTTCTTTTTTTTCACTTTAACTGCTATGGCTAATTTGTCCGAGGCCTACCGTTTTAGATGGGTTAAGAATCATGATAATAATTTAAGAAAAATCTGGCAGAGGCGACGAGGACTTTAATTCGGTGTGATTAATTACGAGTTTGAGGCTTTAATTTCATACTCGGTGTAATTCTGACTTGTGGTTATTAATACTTTTATTTTGTAAACCTAATGACGCAGTTTTACGTTTCCCTTCTGGTATTTTTTTTGCCAAATGGATGTTGAGTATTATGTTGCGTTCGGAAGGAATTTTTATTGTTTAGGATTAACGTATGTTAATAGGAAATTTTGTGTAGTTTCAAAAACGTATTTGCTAATACAAATCTCTGATTTAATTAATTTTTCCAATTATCTTCCGGGTAAAATTGAATTTGAATACTTTGCCGTTAAGTAAATATGAGTAAATGATATCGTTACATACGAAAATGATTTCCCATCTATTGTAAAATTAGACAAACATGCTCAAAATGTTTCGCTACAACAATCATAAGATTTAATGCACGATAAAATTTACAATTCTCAGTGATATTACCGCGAGAAAACGAAAATATGCACGAAGGACACAGAGCCAAGCGTTACATTCAATAATTGTAACTTTCAAGTCTGCTTTCACTTTATTTCCTGCAATATAATCTTCATTGTTCCCTCGCGTTACTTCTTCCCCTGTGATTTCTTAATCGCATCAAAACAAAATACGCCTGAGATTATGAATTTTCATACGTAATTTCCGAGTATCGAATAAAACTGTCCGAGCCTCGAGGAAACAACTATAGTATAGTTTAATCAAACAGTTGCTTTAAGACTTTCTATCAATTTTTCCCACGACTCCCTTTGCGCAGACAATGTCCGCATTTTATCATCGCAATGATCGACACACGATCGATCATTATGATCCTCGTTGTTTCAACAATACATTACCGAAGATTTCTTAGAAAAATTACGCTTAACTGTTTTACCGTGTGTACTGTTAAGGGTCAGATGTCGTACCTTGTGATAAGTCCACCTGTCAGTAATGCATAGACGCGTCCTAAACGCTCGTCGAGTGCATCGTGAAATGCATCTATGCGCGGCGAATAAAGTTGTAAGTAATAGCCGGCATTCTCTGGCCTCTCTCTTGAGGATATCTTGACATCAAGTTTTTCAGAAATTTTATTATGACTGGATGGAGAACGGTGGACAACTTTTGTAGAAGGAATTGGTCCATCTTGAAGTTATATTAAAAAATTACTTTACTTTAAAAGTAAATCCAAAGGAGTTTACTTCGAAATGTGCTAATTTGTTTTACAAAATTCGAACGATGTTACATTCCTCTATATCTATTAACAGTAAAATAAATATCTATTAACACTAGAACTACCGGCATTAAATGTATTATATTTAAATATATTAAATACGTGCTTTGAAACAAGGGGAATTAAGAGGGGGAAAAGATGATTGATTCGGTAATTTATGTTTTGTGAGATGGACGAAGAATATTTATTCTATGACTCTCCTATAAACTTGAAGAATTTTTGAAAAAATTGTGTACCAGCCATTTTGACTGCTTTGGTACTTCTGGTGTTAACATAATAAATGATTTCAAAAATCTTGCGTCTATGATCTTTGAAGTTGGTATATTTAAAAAGTAATAGATACAGAATGATGATATTTAAAAATATACATTTCCGAAAATAAATCTACGGGAATCTGTAATATCGAAATTGGAATGTAATCATAGATTTAGAAACAGAAAGGAAATTTACTTGCATGTGTAAATTATACTTGAAAGGATAATTAGAAAATTTATGGGAGCATTTAAATGTACCACAAATAGTTTATCGTATTTCTTAATCGACAACAAAGGTAGAATTAACTAGGAAACACGTTAATAATACCTGCAAGCAACGCTCGCCATAGTTTTGCAAAAAGTCGAAATTTAAATCGCTTTGCAATTTATATGAAATCGATCCATTTCACCTGCAGGGCCACCTTACCCGGAATTCTCCCATTATAATAATCTCAATTGGCATTTTTTCCCATAAATCATAGTTCTTAAAAATCCAAAGGAATCTTTGCTCTTGTTAAGTTATCGATACGTGATCGTTAATCCAGGCGGGTAATCATTCTTTCGTACGGAACACAATGACGGCGTGAAACCGAATCGCCGAGGCATGACGAAATTACGCGAGAAAACTATTTAATTGCTGGCGCATAAACGTGTCGTGCAGATGCAAATCACGGGAGGCTGGAGCCGATAAACAAGAATATCAGCTAAACACGAAAGAGAAAAACTGGCTGACGTGTATGTAGTTAGAGAGCAGCTTGCTATTTACTTCCTGGCAACCGTGAAATTCATGTTATTCGATCGTTAAACGATTTTCTTCCCCTCGTTTTTGGAGCGATCCGCGACAAATATGCCGTGCAGTGCTTGAAAGTTGCGTAATTATTGTACAGAAGCTAATTGAGATCTGTCGTGGAGAGAATTGAATTGTTGGTGATAATATCTGTTGTGTATGGAGAACTTTGTCTTTGAGTATCGAAGAAACTGGGTTCTGAGAACATTATACCGAGGGGTTGAGAATTTTGAACTTGATTGAGAATATGAGGTGATATGGGAATTTGACGATTCAGGATAAGAGATATGGAAATTTGTGATTAGCGAATTTTAATTTTAAAATTATGCGATATGGGAACTTGAGATTCATGAATTTGAAGTTTGAGTGCATGAGATATGGGAATTTGACGATTGAGAATATGATATATGGGAATCTGAAGTTTGAGTGTATGAGATATGGGAATTTGACGATTGAGAATATGAGATATGGGAATTTGTGATTAGCGAATTTTAATTTTAAAATTATGCGTTATGGGAACTGAAATTCATGAATTTGAAGTTTGAGTGTATGAGATATGGGAATTTGACGATTGAGAATATGAGATATGGGAATTTGAAGTTTGAGTGTATGAGATATGGGAATTTGACGATTGAGAATGTGAGATATGGGAATTTGTGATTAGCGAATTTTAATTTTAAAATTATGCGATATGGGAACTTGAGATTCAAGAATTTGAAGTTTGAATGTATGAGACATGACAATTTGTATATTGAGAATATGAGACATGAAATTGTAAGATCGACAACATGAGACATGGGAATTTGTGATTCAAGAATTTGAGATTTGAGCACTTAAAAATGTCCAAAGTTGTTCCAACATGAAAAATCTCAAGAAACGTCGACCTCCCAAGAAACGACGTATCGCTATAATTCACGGACAACTGAATTCCCTGCGACCACTTACCCAAGTTCATTCTCGTCGTTTCAAATCGTAAAAGAGGAAAGGTAGTAAACTTTCCCGTCATTTTTATCAGGTAAGGTCGCACCGGCAAGACGAAACAGACCACTGGGACTTTCCTCATATTTTAATCAAGGGAAAAGTTGTCTCGTACCTCTTGAAAACAGTAAGGCAATAAAACGCGGGAAACCGTGAACTTCCCCTTTGAACGGATCTCCCGCACTTTTTGCCCGAATTTTTCTGCAATTTCACTCGCTCTTCCCTTTCTTTTTCGGCACACCTTCCATTCGGCAGCGTAACAGCGGCGACCGGAAGTTGTATCCTGCGCGCGACGATGAATAAAAAGTACCTGATACAGCCGGTGTAATTAACGAGGCTTTATCGTCCCGTGAGAACTACAGATTTCATTCATATTGTAACGCACGAATAAATCAGTTACCACGAGCTGAAAGGACCGACGAATAATTTCTATCTTTCACACGCAAATTTGCACAAGATGACACACGATCTTCCTTTGCTCCAGTTTTTACCGGTGTCTCGGTATTAATTAAAATCCACCTGGCTCTTATTGCGCAGTATCTCATACAATATTCCTCGCAATGCGCGAAGACTTACGGTGAAACGATGGAGATGAATATTTATAATGAATATTACTCGTTGGAGTAACTTTACGCGACGTGTCGTGGAATAATTGTCTCGAGCGTGTGCCTCGTTGCAATTATTGGCCGTAAATCTAAAGTTTATGTTTCATTAGATTCAGGCTGCGAAGTAAATGCGGGTGTTATCGTTTCGGAGTCTATGAAATGAAATCATGGTTTGATAGTAAATTTAATTTATGACGCAATAAGGGTTTCCGTGTAGAGTTTAATAATGGCGATGCAGTGATTTGCGCGGGAAACTTGGGCTTTCTTAAATGATTCTACTTTGCTTCCTTTGTTTTTTTCGACATTAACTGCCATAAACATTTCGCCTAGAACCTACTGTCCTAGACGGGCAATCCAATCAAGAAGAATGATTTTTAGCACTAGAAAAAACGGCAGTTGTTTTGTAATCAGATTTTACAGGTGGATAAAATTTACTAACATTTTCCTAGTAAAACTATGTTGAGAAATTAACAGATCTTACAGATATTCGGTCTTTCGCTTTTTATTTGTTCCGAAAGTGATAACACATTTTTACCTCAGGGAAAATTATGAATACGAATTCTCAGACAATTTAATTTTAGTATCCAATAAAGTTTGCAGCTTCGATAAATTTGCACTCGGAGTAAACAGTCACGAGAAAAGAACGTGGGAAATGATTGGAAGTTCTGTAAAAAAAATAGGTCTGCTAACAAGCTCCTCGATTACGAGATACTTTGTCGACCTCTAACGATCTGTGGAACTCAGGAACAAATAAAAAGCCGAGAATTACGTAAAGATTGCGCGCACGCTTTCTGAATAACAGATTATTTTCCACGGTAATCGGATTCCTCGCCTCGCGGCAGTTGTTCGTACATACAAATACAATGGGTTTTGCGATGATACTTCAGGTGTATTCGCGAATTATTTGCACCCAATGTATCCAAAGTCCCAAAGGAATAAAAAGATTTATGTAAAACTGCGCTATCTTTTATCACATTTAATTAGATTTGTTAATCACCTCACTCAATTAATTTTAAGTTTTCGATGTGAATGATTTATGTTCATATGCGTTGTGGAAATTAATAATATTCTACGAGATGACAATAGTTATTATCAGAAAAATGTGTAAGCAAAATGCTTCGTAAAATTGAATTTCGATAATGGATTTGATCATTAAATAAAAATTTAAGACGTTCTAATTTTGAGAAGCAGAAACTCCTAAAAGGTAGAGTCAAGTCTTAATTTGCCTTTTCTATGTATCTGAAGAATCTTTCCTATGTTACATGTGTGGTACATTTTTTTTCATTTAGTTAATTAGCGTCGAATGTACTTTCGAGGATTATTAGTAACTGCAGTAAAGTCAACTTGTGTTATATAAATTTATATAACGAAACGTGTGGTATTTATATTAATATATGTAAGTCGTACATAACAGGTGTTAATTAAAGTGCATGTAATCGCTTAACTCTTATTAGATTACTGAAAGAACGTTTCTATCTTCTAATAGCTATAAAACGCCTTTTACAACCTCTTGTATCCAGACTAATCTCAGAATCGTTTAAAACGTTATCCTGCTTCATGATCTCCTTACTTTTGTATCTTTACAGTCATTTTATCATTTTACCCAAGAAGAAAAAATTTCAAATCACAAATTCTATCCTGATAGAGTTAACAAGAATTCAAATGAATTTAGAAAATCGTCCAAAATATGTGAAGTTTTCATTATAAATATTTGGTAACAAGTGGATGACGGATAGAAAAATATAAGAGTGTCACCTAGAACTAAGAACACAAAATATGTGTAGAAAATCACATGAAAAATCGATGAGTAGCTACGTTACGGTGCCTAATTACTTTAACTATTCCAATGTCAATTAAATTTAAATTATTCAAAAATTTCAACAAAATACTCAAGAAAGATACCAGTTCAAACAATGGACACCGATGACCCAAACTGATGGCTGTTCGTCAAATAAAAATCCCTACCGACAATGCCAATATTGACAATAAATATTGATCATCCGAGGCTAGCCTAACGAGCCATTGTGCGAATCTTATCGCACGGTAACACGTGGATCTATGGGGTAATAACTGCGTACACGCGTTATTACCACTTCCGAGGTAAATGCAAAAGATATTTGCAGACGGCCCCAGGCCGATACCACGCGAATCCGAGTCAGTGTGCCAAATGTGTTTTCTACGGGGCGCTCGTCCGTCGTTAAAGGTGAACTCTAACGGAGTTACTTTCACAAAAATCCATAAATCTGCATCGTGGATATGTTTAGTTGAAAGTAATCGCGCCGACGCGATAGGAGACTTTCGATACTCGGTGTAATGAAAATCGCCGCGTTTACGATTGCGTGAATTTTTATTATGAAACGGAATCGCGTTACGAGAGTCGTGAGAGTTTGGATTGATGTTTGGGAGAGGGGATTTTGCGAAGACGATGGTGTTATGGTGTAGGTGAATCTTTGTGGGCAAAATCGAGGAATGTTATGGGAAAATGGATGATGAGGGAATGTTTTGAAATGTAACTTTGTGTTATTTAGGAAGAACAATTCTGTGATGGATTCCTATCTATAATTACCAGGGGAATTTTGAAATATGAGGAAGAAATTGGTGTAAAGAGTGAATAGGATGAAAAATGAAATCTTTCAAAGTTTATTACGTAATTATTTGGTAGGTTAATGACCACG
Source organism: Cerceris ruficornis (assembly GCA_963989415.1). NCBI lineage: Eukaryota > Metazoa > Arthropoda > Insecta > Hymenoptera > Crabronidae > Cerceris > Cerceris ruficornis. Next base: position 11,712,844 of record OZ022523.1, read on the forward strand.
GTCGGTGGCTTTGAGAAAAAATTAAAGAAAGGAACAAAAACCAATTCGGTATAAATTATGATCCAGAATTGAATCTACAGTGGTACGGAATTAAATTTTCGCAAAAAATTGGCACATATTCCGACTCATCTGTTCCCAAAAATCCAATATCAAGATATCTCATTTATTAAAGCTGTAATTAAAAATGTATGGAATGCAAATAAAAAATAGAATGATAAATGATAAAAGCCTCTAACACTCCAACTCTACCAAGTGAATTACATTATACCTTCCAAAGAACTTTACTTTCACGCGTTTCATAGGCAATTACCGCATTTTTACACGTGTCTTTCAATAATTAAACGATTAAGAAACGAATAACAAAACGAGGTTTCCAGGTTTAAGGCATACCGATCTCCCCTCACACATTTGCATATTTAAAACATACTTGCAGCACGGTCATCCGCAAAACTGAGTCAGTATGTCAGACGCATTCTCTGCAAGATCCTCGTTGTTAACGATGATCGATTCGTCGATCCCGTGTGTCGAAACGAACGTGAAAACCAAGAAAAAAAAATCGGCAATCTGCGAGGGTATTGAAAGAAGAAAAAAAACTCAGCAATCTGCGAGGGCATTGAAAAACTTGAGCAATTCATATCGATCGTACGGAGATCGTTTAATTCACGAGCACGTCCAGCAGGGTTATGAATAAAATCGAAGATCGATCGGAGTTCCCGGTGAAAATCGGCATGAACTGAATCGAGATTATGCACTCGGACGAGGTCGATTATTTGACCCGCGGTGCCGTTACTTTCCAAATTGAAGATTGTAATTTCAGACTGAACGTGCAACTCGGCACGTGGCAAATTGTTTGTGCAAAAATGTGCATTGTATAGCCTGGATATTATTTTGAGCGAGTGTCAAGTCAAGTACTGAGTGATTAACACTAAACCTACCATAGCGGTCAAATGACCGCTTTCTGATTTTTTCTAAAAATTCCCCAAATTGATTGGGCAGCAATTCAGTAAATATTTTAGGTCAATCGTATAAAACAAAAGTTATTTAACTGATCACATTTTTCACCTCTTCAAATCTCTTTTTTCAAAGTACTTATTTCGGGTATTTCAATATAACAGATATAAAGCCGGTAGGTTTAGTGTTAAGTAGGATAGAAAATATTTGTGCGCCAAATGAGAAAAGAAGATGATTGACTTTCTATTTTGTAATTTAAAGCGGTATAGAATATCTCTTTTCTTTCTTTAAATATATTTTATTACTTGATTTGGTGCAAATTCTACAGCTTTCGATTTTTACGTACAAAAGTTGAAAGGATAAAATTAGCATTCTACTTGGCAACTCGAAGCACTGTAAAATTAGCATATTTGTTGAAATATATTCCGATGTTAGATTGTCTGCAGACTTTTATCAATTTCTAATTGCGGAAATACGAAAGAGAATGTTTAGTATTTTGTGCTATAATTATGAACGTCGTACAATTTCAACGTTTATCTAAATATTCAATATTATCGTATCTATTTACCTGATAACGATGTTCTTTTGCGTCAAACTTGACCATGACGGAATCTTTTACTCGCAGTTAAAGTTTCAAACGTTAAATAGCTGAATAAAAACTGTCTGACATCGGCGTGCAGTAAATACAATGCCCATAATTAAATTATGCAAAAAAAAGGCATTGCTTTTACAAAGTGACACTATCCACAATCAAATGTCGGAAGTATCCCAACAAAACCTACGTGGCAAACGCAGGAATCGTAATCCACCGGAAAATTAATTTCTTTCATTAGGGAATGAGTAATTCGCAGTTGCGTGCTATGATAATTGCCGACAATGAATGTGCTAAACGAGCGTTAAACGCCGCATTTAGGTCAACCGACAGCGTAGTAATACCTGAGAAATAATACTGCTAACTTCGTTTTCATTTGCAGCGCCAGAAAAAAAAACGAACTTTCAGGTATGCTGTAAAGTGAATACCGGCGAAGTCTTTGTTTGTTATTTTGTAGCGAAAGAACTGATATGAAGGCGTTGAAGACTAAGATTGAAGACGAGCTTTCGCCTTTCGTAATTTTTGGCTTCCACATTTATAATTAGTTTAGGAAAGATTTATAGTTTCGACGGAGTAACAAATTGCCGATATTGCGATGAATTTATCAGGCGAGAGAAATTCCTCAGAGTTGATAACAAAAAGACCTAAATTTGCTTCTTCATTTTAGAATTAAAAGTCCTAGTTTCATATTAGACAATAGGAAGAAATATCCTGTAGAAAGAACTTGACTCTGTTAAAAATTAGGAAGAAACATTTTATAAAAAATGCCTATCGGATGTGAAACTGATAGCTTCAATCCTGATAAAAAACTGAAAATTGGGAAGATATGCCTTTTAAAAAGTTCTTATCGAATATAAAATTCATTGGATTTCCCTTATAAAAAAGTTTAATCTTCCTTATCACCGTAGTATCCTTATTAAACATCAAGAAGTAATATCTTATGGAAGTTATGCTAAAGAACATCAGCTTGATAAGATTATCAGATTACTATTTAGGGCCCACAGCTTCCCTGAGACTCCGAACACGGACCCCATGGTATTTCCACATGGGAAAAATATTGCAGGGAGGTGCAATAAACAGGATCGTAACGAGACAATCGACACATGTTCCACGATTGTACTTACAATGATTCCGGTGCAAACAAAGGTAATCTACGTGCACCTGCGCATTGTCGTGACTCGAGATACTATAGAAATGCATGTCAAGCACAACACGCGTGCCATGGGTTAGCCATATTTTCTGCGGTTGAATCCGATCCAACGTTTCTAATCTCATTAACGTCCCATCCAATTACGCCGATGTATCTGTTATTTATAAATCTCACCTTTTCTCTCTTGCTTTTCTCACTTTGACTGGCAAACAGCGAAGGATCATTGACCCCTTGCTTTATAACATCGAATCGTACTTGTTTCGTGGAAAATGGCAAAGAATGACTTGGGATTACCAAGTTGCAAAGTTAAATGGGATACCATCGAAGACCTTTCCATGCCATCAGTTTTATCTTGAAATTTAGAATATAACTATAATTGATTATTAATTGTGTATTTTGTTAATTGATTGGTTAATAATTTTACATGGAGGTTTAAAAAAAATGTGAAAGGAGAGTTAAATGAATTTGGATTTGTCTTGTTTTCTGATTTTCTTATTTTATGGTTTTATGGTGTACCTTTTGGGAAATATTTGATCCATTGCAGATAAATAGTTCACTTTATTCCAAATTTCCAAGAATAACAATCTTTTAAGCATTCGATATAATATCATCAGTAGAAATTTCATTATTGTATATTGACATTTTCTCTGGCTTTTATTATCTCTGTGAGACACGGTCGAGTAATACTTGCTTTACTGCAAATAATTCATTCAGAAAGCTTCTTTCTGCTCCATTTTCAACTATTACGGATGGATTAGAAATGAAACAATTTGAAACCGAATTACGTCCTAATTGCGTGGAAAAACTATCTCGGAAACGTTTTCAATTTTGAAAGTATAATAGTAAAAAGTTGCGTGAATTTTTTTAAGTCACGAACTCCACTAACGTATTGCTTCAGGCATAATAATCTCGTCCAATTAATTACGATTTCTCCCGGTAGAAATTCAATTTGTTACGAGAAGCTTATTACTGCCACGGATACACCAAGTAACATGTATCATAATAATTACTGCTCTTAAATTCTGAGTCTAATAACTCTCCCCCAAATAATCGCGATTCCACCAGAAATGATTTATCACTTGCAAGAAAATACAGAAACAATAATGAAAGCACAACACCAAGACCCGATCGTCCCAACAAATCTGAAGCCTTTCCAATTAAAAAATCATATTCTCCCATATGCAGAACAACCTCCTCCACCCGATCAGCTCCCACCGTATTAGATTTCCATCTCGGCTAACCCAATACACCCAACCGATACAACCGATTACACGAATCGCGCCCATTTATCCCTTCTCGATCCAACGTCTCTCTTCCTCGGCAGCCTCGCCTGGAATCACCAGCCCGCAATCACGACTCTCTTCCTACGAGCATCAACAGAAAATGCGTCCGAGCGTCTACGATTCAGGTCAGACAGGCTCGTTGGAACGTTTTGACGAGCGATCTTTGACGCAGAATGGCAAGAAGACGCGAGAAGGCACCCCAAAGAAGGGAGCAGCTATCGTGAGAGAGTCGAGGCATGCAACACTCCGTCAAAGTGTGAACAGGAGATATGCACTGTCACGGATCCATGCACCAACACCGATGAATTACACGCGCGCTCGAATGCAACCTATGGGAGTACACACCCAGGAACTGGAGATATGTGCGAACCAATATGCCGGCGAGCAAACGTGAGTTATGCAGTTACGTGCAGTCACCGTGCTGCACGCGTAGAAGCATTAAAGAAGGAACGCAAGGAAAAGTCCGCGCCTACGCTCCCTCGACGGGGGCGAGAGCGACAGATATGCACTAATTGCAGTCGGGAATAGTCGAGGCGATTGAATCGAACAGCGAGAGACGTTTTAAATATTGCGAATTCTATCGTTCTCTTTCGACAGGTTCGACTGAGATAATGTGAAAAATGTCTATCTTGGGAGGACGCAAGTTCTTTGGCGGGATAAGCGACTTGCATTCCGGTGATGTTAAGTTGTGCTGACCGGATGTGAATTATTTTGGTGTGAAGTGTTCCGTCGGGGATGAATGTAGATAAGAATTGATGACATGAAGAATGGATTTTTGAGGGTGGGTAGTATTTAACCCCTTGGCCTACAATGCGAGTGACACTCGTGATGAGGAAAATGGTATAGGAAATTTTCAAGTTTTGTAATATCTACCAAATTGAAAATATTAATGAGACGCGACGCGATAATATTATTCCTGTAATATTAACCCCTTGCCTTACGATTTCTATTTTGACAGCGTGCGTAATACCCCAGAATTAATTCCAGAAATAAAAATTTCTCTCTGATCTTTAACATTTGGCACAACTGACGGCAATATTAATATTATAGAAATAATTTGACCGTCTCGTGATCGACTGATATTTTCAATTTAATAGTTATTGGAAAATTTCAAAATTTCGTATTGCATTTATCGCCTCACGTGTGTCACACGTTATTGTAAGCTAAGGGGTTAATATTGCGTTCAATTATACGATATATCAAGAATCAGTAATCAATTTTTATATTAGCAATTAAATTCTGAATTATTGCGGAGGCAGTAACAAAAGAAAAGGCTTTATAATTAATTTGGAGGCATGTTTGTCGAGGCGTAAGAAGTGGAAATTAATTTGAGGAATGAAGCGTTGCATTTTGATTCGCCGTGGTTTATATGCACCTCGTCACGCAAAACGTGACTGCAGATTGCAGTGGTAACATCACGTCACTGCAGGCGTGACGGTGGCATGCAGATGCAGAAAGCGACGCAGTGTATGAGATGATTTATAAATTATACGTTGCCGAAGAGGTAAATCCTGTTACTTACAATTAGTATCGAACATTATGAGATAATGAAAACATAATAATATTGATTAACATATTTGTATTGATTAACGATGAGAGATGTGCAATGAGGGAAGTCTATGCCGTTGAAATTTAGAGATATTTTTGAGACGAGAAAAGACGAATGCTTTGTAATCAGCAGTTTTGAAAGTAAAATGAATTTCGACCGACTATTAACACATTAAAGACAATATGTGATGAAAATCATGTAACCTGAATTCCCGCATATTTTGTTGAAATTGTAGAATAACACTGAATAATACTATATAACACTGAATTAAATATAACGGTTCTTTATTATTCGACTATATAATGCACATACCTTCATCACATCTTTGTTTCTAACAACAATTCTTCGTTGTAATGTTTTATTTACTTATAACTGCAGTTTTTTATACGATATTGCTTGACATTTCAAATAACGTGAATTAATATCACCAGTCTCCAACGGTTGAAAAATAAAAAACGTGAATTCACGTCATCCGTCTTCAATGTGTTAAAACACGGAAATATTTCCAAAATGCGAGACTTCTCAAAAAATTAAAATTCAAAGAACTTTTAAAATTCCTCTCAGGAATATATTCCATAAAAACTTTACAAGCTTCAATAACAGGACACTCCATTAAGAGTCTAAATTCGCCCGACGATTCCGCGATTCGTAAATTCAAACGACCGAAACGCATCGTCAGGAATTTGCATTTGTATTGCCGCAGGTTCGAGAATGAATAGCGGATGAACACGGAGAAATATTTTCATGTCAGCGAATGAATGGGGTGTATATTTCCTAACGCGTGTTTTACGTTTGTGCCTCGTAAAAAGAAACAGCCAAGGATGTGCATCAACGTGTAATTTACTGGCTGTGCGACCTTTACGGAGGATTTCGCGCGAAATATGCACCGGCTCGTGCCGCCGGAAGTGCACGGTCAACGAGATGTGCAGCGTGAACTTTTGCGGCTCTAATGTATGCCTAGAAGTGCACGTTACGCGATGAGATGCATACACTAATTTTATGCGGAGCGAAATTAACAGTACGGGTCACGACGAACGGGTTTCAAGTTGGTCCTGCAAAGATATCTCATGATACTTCGAAATTTCTTGGAATGGGATTTACATGGAGAGTATCTTGATAGTTGTATATTTCCTTGCAGGAAGGGGATTTTATTATTTCAATATCATTCTCTTGATACTCGATTTATCTGCTTGCCTTGGAATCATTTCTCAATTACGTAAATGAGACAGTGAAGAGAGGGTATTTGAGGTGGATGAAATTGTATCGTTTGCTTGGTCGAGAATTTTTGCATGAGAAAATTCATTTTAACTGATATCTTACTTTTCCTTTATAGTTTTTGGTTTATTTGATATCATCATTTCATCTTAAACCTGCTGTTTAGATGGGTTCTGAACCACCGAGGCTGTGATATATAATAAATAATTAATTATGTTATGTTATATCACCCCAGTCTATTTAACCCCTTGCCCTACAATAATGAGTAATACTTGTGATGGGGTAAATGGGATAGGAAATTTTCAAGTTTTGCAAAACCTATAAAATTGAAAATATTAATGAGACGTGATAATATTATTCCTGTAATATAAATATTGCGTTAAATTACACGATATATCAAAAATCACTGATCAATTTTTATTTTAGCAATTAAATTCTGAATTATCGCGGAAGCAGTTACAAAACAAACCGTAGGGCAAGGGGCTAAATATTATTGTCATTACACTTAGGACTTACTATAGTAATTTAATTAATAGTAATTTAGGGAAAACCTACCAAAGTTAGCAGAAATCTCAATTTAGATCTCCTAACTTAAGAGTTCAATCCTTCATCTCCGTGTCCACCATACTCTCAACACTAAAGTTACCAAGGCAGTCAAAGTGACAAGCTCTTAATTTTGTCGAAAGTCCTTCAATTTTGTACAGTAATACAGTAAATATTCCATTTCTAACTTATAATATATAAATTACAAGCTTGATCATATTTTTCACCCCTTATTTATAATACAACAGCTTCAACCCCGGTGATTTCAGCGTTAAATATGCTCACGAAATCGACAGTTCTATTATTACATTAGATAAAAGACAAAAATGATAACTCATCAACAGGTCCCCGCCCTAAACGCATACCATGCTCATTACTACACTTCGGTACGCGATGCAGTGGGTTTTCAACACGGAACTCTCATTCGCGTAGGATCACGAAAACCGTCATAGATTGCGCAATATTTTCACGTATCACGCCGACGGGGGATATTATAAAGCTCGTAATGCGTAATTAGGGAGGAGACCAGGTTCGCACAGACGGGAGATAAAAATCCGAGAGGTATGCACTCGTGCAGCGTTACGTACGTTGCACCCTTAATCTTATACGAGACTCATTACGCTCAGATAAGCAATGCGGTGGGCGTTTAATGCGGACGGCTTCCTCGAGGAAGCTTTTTTCCCCTTCTTGTTCCGTCTTGTTGCTGATGATCTCGGTGGCTATATTCTGCTGGTAACTGCTTTAAATTACACACTTTTATATTAAACTCGAAGAGATTTATAGGAGGAGTGCAAAACTTGAAAATGCACAGTTGTAGTAACGTTAATTGCAGTCACTCTTTAACTGGTAATTTCAACTTGGAATGGGACGTTTGAGGCTTGATAAATGAATTCGATTCTACTCATTGGCAGTCCAAATATTTACATCCTTATCCCCCTTATTGTAGAGCTACACCAGAATTTAATTTACAAATTTTTATTTTACCAATTTGATAATACTATCTATGATAGGATCTCAGAAGGGATGATAACGCAAGCATTTAATAAGCTTAAATGTATAAAATAATTCTTCTCCGGCTAACAGTGACAGCATACAACATGCAGAACGGACACTGATTCAAGGAGTTAACCCTCTATGGGCTCGTGTAACTTTGAAGTAACACAAGTCAAATCTAACCTTTAATTCTTCAAAGTCAATTTTTTAACTTTGCCAAATATTACAATTTACTTCTTAAAGATCATGAAATTCTTTACAATTTAATGTTTCAAAATCAAGGTAAATCTATTATTTATAATAGTATTTTATGATTTTCTAATGTGCCATCGTGCAACTGATCTTCAGATGCCACAGAAAATTCAGAGTATAGAGGGTTAACACTAGACAGTTCAAATTACTGGTACACAAAAAGTCATAGAATAAATATTTTACGTCCATCTCAAAAAACATAAATCACTGAATCGATCATCTTTTCTGCCTCTTGGATTCCTCCTTTTTCAAAGTTATTATTTAATATATCGAAATATCATAATTAGATATCAGATCTAATATATTCAGAATTACCGGTAATTCTAGTGTGAAATAACCCACGACCCACCGGGTGCGTCATCAAGTACGGTTAAATAGAATCAAGTAATTTTGCGGGTCTACTGTACCTAGGGTGTGATTTGTCCGATACTGTACCTACTTACAGCTCGGATGCATATAAAATTGTACGTGGATATGCACGGGACCGTCGTTCCGTTCCAGGTCACAAAGTCCAGGCTGTATCTCTACCTGGATAGGCATCTACGAAGGAGCTGCGCCACGGCCTCACTCGGTTATCGTAAATGCACCATGCGCGTTGCACTTTGTACCGTTACCGGGCATATAATCGCTCGGTGCCGTACTTACCGAGACGGTTGCAAGAGACGATTTGACGTTCGATCGAATTCGTCCTGACTAACTCTGGGATTAACGGTACACTAGTTTGGCTTCGTGAATGAAATTATTATCGGGGTGACTGCTGATAACAATGCAGTCGATCTAAGGGAAGGTGTTCTTGGATTCTTCAATTCGAAAGCTGTGAGAATAATTGGGGTGATTTAAGAGCCTGTGAAGGTCTTTTAGATTTTTTTAATTCGAACGTTGTGATAACAATGGAAGGGATGTAAGTGTCTGAGAGATCTTCTTGGATTTTCCAAACCGAATATTGTGATAATAATTGAAAAAATCTCGAATATAATGGTGTTTAAACGAAAAGATCGGCAGTTTGTCCGCGTTTACACGTGTTCGTCAAAACAAGGTAATAGCGGCAAACACGTGTTCGCATACCTGCAAAACTACCTGGATTTTCTCAAGCCACGGGTGAAATCTTTTCTCTCCTGAGATGGATTTTCCTTTGGGTTTCGGTAAATTTATTACCCGGTGCTATAATTCAATCATACGAAAAACAATTACATTCTAAATCCTCTTTTCTTGGGCTTTGAAAATATTTATTTTTCTTAAACCGTGTAACAGACGTCGCAAATACGCACTAATCCACGGACAATGAGTATTACTGTTTTGGGTGCGTAAAGCTTCGGAAAACATGATGACAAAGCGTGAAATTACGTTTAAAATCACCAATTGTTTTCGTACCGTATGTAATAGCCTGTAATTATCGCATAAAGGAAGTAGACTTGGGAGATTCCATCAACTGTAATGATAGTCGAAGAAGAATCGCGCTATAAAATGTAATTATTCAATATTTTTTATTTCACGAACACTCTCAAAATCGTCGTTATTTTAATCTCCCAGAAATGTAGTGGAAATCACAGTAATTTTGTCATTCTCAAATACAATTTAATGACAAAGAATAATATTAATTGCAAAGACAGTCAGAGATTGAGGATCTATAAATCCTTTCATATTTCTGTTAACCTCAGTGTTTTTATTCTCTAGCAATTTTTTTAACTTCACTGTCGGATCATTGCCAAAAATAGCAGACTTCCTTCGCAATAAAATATTCACGAATAAAATTTACCTATCGTTAAAAATACTATTTTCAAAAACAATAAACAACCTTTGCCTCGAAATATCGAGTTTCAATTGCGTCACAAAGAGTAAAAAAAAAGAACTTCCTATTAAAAAAAATTCAAACTGAAAGTTTCGATGCCGCACATCGTCCAATCATTTCCATCGCATCTGTTTCGCACAAAAATCTAAATTATCATTTCATCAATTTAATGCTTAAACCTAATCCACCCGTAAGCGGAATATTCCGCTCTGTACAATGTTAAACTGCTACGCGCGGAAATGCGCGGTACTACGGGTCTACTCTCGTATTTAAAGCTATGACGCAAATGGTTTAACAATTCACGAAGCAAACCGCAACGCAAAGGATTAATGCGACAAAATTCTAATTTTTGATTCTCCCATTTCTAAATATTTACTATTCCACATAAAATGGAAATGATGTTAAAAAAAAACACCCCAGGATATCATTTCACTCGCATTCTTCTGCTACAGAAAGATTCAAGATCCTGAAATGTAAAGTGTCGACGCGCGTGATAAAATACGGAACGTTTAAGTACGATTAAAATCTCTGGAATAAATCGCCGCACGTGGTTTTCCAGAGGCGCACGAGGCCACCGGTAAATCAGAGGACGAAGTCGCAGAAAGAAACTGGATCCCGAAAAAGCGGCTTACGGTGAGACGGCATGCGTGAAATAAAATATGCGTTTACGCAGCTCGTTACTTAAGGATGCCTGCACGCCGATCCGGCAAAAACAATGGCCTTGTACATCCGCCGGAAATCTACGTCGCTGACGGTGAAATAGAAACTCCCGGACGACCGTATACGTCGGCGCGGAATTCAATTTCTTTCGTACTATCTTGCCTCTTTACGTTACGTTTAATTATTGATGCGATGCTGCGGGTAAGTAACTTTTAGTTTCGAAATTGTTGAAGATCTAATTACTGCAGCACACTACAATGCACCGTAGGATTATGTTGCAAATGAAGTTTAATTCGAGTTTTCTCAGTTTTCATTGGTGATAGAACTCTTTCATTTGCTGCATTGAGACTATTATTAGCTACGGAATTTTCGGTATTTTAAAGGTTTAAAAATTGAAAAATAATGTAAGGTATTTATTGATAAATGTAGTTACGTTGCATCGACAAAATAGCAAAGTGAACGGTGAATGCAAGTAAGAAACTACAGTATTTAATCAACAATTATTGAAAGATTTCTAAATTTCCATACATCAATAGAAATCTACGATTTTCTATATCTGCCGATTCTTTAAGACTTTTCGTCTATAATGAAATTATTAATTATAAAATGTCCACTATCTTAAAGATTAGAAGATCGGAAGACGATACATCTCAACCACTGAGAAATATAGTGTCATTGCACCGGCGAAATATCAAAGTGCACGATAATCGCAAGTAAGAAGCTGCGAATAACCTTTACTCGTCAGTTTCTTCAAATTTTCTCAATCACTGTGACCCTCTACCTTCCTTGTTTCAATCGATCTTACCAAAATTTCGGCATTCAAGTAAGGCAATAATTGACCCCACCCAATTTGCATACTGATAAAGAATTCCCCCTATCTTAAAACCCAAAAAATTGCAAAATAATTCCATGAAACCAGCAACGTAAAAACACTTTGCAAACTGTCAAAGACACAATGAAACGACGCAAGAAATACTCTCAAGCAATTAATCAAAAATACCTTGCCTAGACGGAGTGAACAGTAAAAACGAAATGTACCGAGCAAGTGACATTTTCGCGAGAATCTTTCTCAACTATCCTCCCACGAATTTCAATTGTGGTCGGGCATAATAAATCGGGATGAAGATTTCCGTGTTTATCATCGCGGAAAGTATTTCCTCGCTGGCGAACGTTGATCGCGAGAAAGTGAAAACGTTTCGTTCGCATGGCGTTCATCCATGTTCGCCAAAGTTTTTCTTCGCTCGAACGAGAATGTCCCTCGACTGCCCGAAGGCAATAGGGAAGTCAACGATATCGCCGATCAAAATAGAGAAATGTTTTCGAGCTGTATTACGTGAGTGGATAATTGGAAATAAATTATAGCACGTAGTGCGAATTTCTATGTCTCGGAGAGACGTAAATTAGTTCGAGGGTTGTACATGGTTTCTTTAACTTCAGCCTCTTTTGCAAGGTGCTATGCTAATTTCTCGACGTTTCGTATTCCGAGGGAATTTAATAGCTGAATTTGCGATTCTTTAATGAGCTCTTGTTCCGAGGAGATTGTATTGTAGGTCAGTTATGGAAAGTCAGTGATGTGAACGAGTTTCCTCGTTTTTTGATTCATTCATTAACGCCGGACGAGAAACGATATGTTTCTGTTAGTCAATTTCTTCTCAAGTTAAATCTAAATGTAAATATTCAATTTTTAATATCTTGACATAAATACACTATAATATAATATATAATATATCACATGTCATATATATGTGATATAAATACATTCTTGTGTAGCTTAATTCATCAGCATTTTTCCCATGCAAAATCTCACTATTCCTTGCGGGTGTTTATTTTTGACAAAATTATTTAAAGACTTCACTATAAACTGTACAAAAAGTGAATGATTAATTTGCATAGAAAATGCGCAATTATTATAGCATTATCTACGAACTCTGTTACATAACACAGCAAACGTAATTTCCTCCCAAGCACAATTCACAAGTATTACACAATTCCAATCAAACCTACAATGCATTATTACAATTTTTCGCGCTTTTCCGAATTCTCAAAAAAGCCCAGCCCACCATCCGTTTCTCGATGGAGAATTATCAAAGTTACCCAACCGTTTCTAATTAAATGGATCACTCCATACATCACTCGAAAATAATTGTTTAAGCATATCGAAACTATAATCAATCAGCCTGTTCTCAAAACGTCCCGTATCTATCGAGCAGCCACCCTCTCCTCGTTAAACGATCTCCCGCGATTATCATTGTTCCGAATTTTTCCGCGCGATATACAATTGAAAGTAAATCAAACAATTCTCGATCGTGATAAATCACGATACGATTTTGCCACGGTACAACTTACAATGTAATTCTACTGTGCGAAACAAACAGCCGTAAGTCATCGTGTAAGAATGGCATCGATATTCCAAACTCGGAGGAGTTGCAACGTTAACCGTGCACTTTGCCGAAATGATATACGATTAGGGTTTCCGCGACGTGGTATTAGTAGCTGCCAATGGTGCACCTAATTTATGGCGATTTTGGCATTATTTACGGCACGTTTTCATCGTTATCGAGCGAGAATGAAACAGGTGGAGACGACGATTCTCATCGATGATGTCGCAGAACGGTCGGTGTTTGTAACGAAACCGGTAAACACGGTGCAACTTTAGTTTTCTTTCGTTGATGTGGCGTTGCGAAAGTATTTTCTCCAATACAGGAAGTTACGTAGAAATTACGTATTTTCACTTGGTGGTTTTTTGGTCGACGGTGTTGCGTGAGTAAATTATATTTCAGGGGAAGAATCGATTTTTAGAGTATCAAGAGGCAATTTAAAGTTTTCTGATAGGTTATTTCATGTCTTGTACGTTTTGGAAAATAAATTCTTTAAAATTGTACGCTGTGCAATTTTTAATATCGTAGAGAGTGGAAATTCAAATGGGATTCGTAGAAGTTAACGTCGACTTTTTAGAAGAGTTCGAGAAATGTGGAAATTTGTTGCTGGCATTAAGATATTCTATTATTTTTCAATAGTTATTTGTAACAATATGTCTCGAATTTTACGTCTATAGGCTAAAATTCGACTCTTTACATCGATAGCATACGTTTGAAAGTGAAATGGTCAAAATTCGAAAATGAAATACTTAGAAATTAATGTCAACTCATCTAGATCACTTAAGAAATACAGAAGTAATTTATGAGAATTCTGAAACTCTGTGTACAATTTTATGAACCTTTCCCATTAATACTCATCAAATTTCACTTCCCACGTCACTATTTAATTACACATTTCAATGTTTCTTCGCTGCTGTAGCACCGAAGAATAATTAATCATCGTAAACTTCCCGAATCCCAAAAACGTAAAATCCAACGAACAAATTAAGTCAACAATCTCGCAAAGCTAACATAGCAAAAACACATCGTACAAGGAAATCGTGTCTCCGAATAAAATCCGGGGAACACATTCCGTGACTTGCTCTCTATGCAAAGCAGACTTAATTAAAATCAAATTAAATCCTCGTCACCATTACCTATCGCAACTTTCTTTAAAAGTACGCAGCACCGTGCAATGATGTCGCGAGAAACGAGCGCACAAATTGGAAGCATTAATTGACATTTGATCGAAGTTTAATCGATAACCCGGCAATGGGGATTGATGAATTGACACCCTAGGTGAGAGTTAGATCGCGGAAGAAGTAAAAAGAAGTGCAAAACCGTGGGTTCCTGTTCGAAAGCGAACCTGTCCATCTTAATTACTACCCCACAGTGCACCGGGATACACGACGGTGGAAAGTTAGTAGATCATGTGCCGAAGGTGATAACTGTGCATCCAAGGTGGTGATTTTTTTCTGAACGCGATAAGCTCTTTCCCTCTTTCTAATTTCAATATCCCTACTGACCACCGGAATTCCGGTTTAGCCAGTTCGTGTCAAGAGGAGCGAAGTGGAGAAACGCTTAGATTCTAGGTGCTCTTTTACATTCACGACGTTAGGCTAAACAGTTTTTTTTGTCGAAACAACTGTTTCGAACGACACTTTGCACGAGAAGGTGATGGGCTTTGGAACATTGCCTGGAAAAGGACATTCTGGAAAGTTCTGTGCACTGATTTGATGGGTATTCTCAAGGATGGTAGTATTATTTGGTACACTCAAACCTGTTTTTCTGCGATTTTTCATTTGTGTCGAAAAATCGCACGAAAAGACCGCACAAAAACAGGTTTGAGTGTATAAGAATCAAGAGGTGTTTGACATGCACTGAAATGCCTTTTAATGGGTTGAAATTCTAAGGTAAGGAAAAGGGTTTCATTTTTTGGGTAGAAATTTTTCATTGTAATGAGTGGAGAAACGTTGATTTGAGAAATTTTAAGGGGTGGTAGGTTAATTCTGATAGGTCCTAAGAGATGAAATCTATCCTAAGGATAAAATCAAAGATTTCTTATTCCAAATGTACCTATTAAATTGACGGACGCAGAAATATATATCTGAAGTACAAATTTAATCGAACAGTGAAACAGAAGAGAACTGCAATTGTTATACTTCGCAAAAATAGAGAAGTCTCGCGGTACAGGATAAGGCGAGTGTCGCTCGCACCGCCTATCCCCACCCTGTCGGTCCTGGAAACCTGAGATCGACGAATGACAACCGAAAACAAAACACTTCTTTCGTCGTTACCATGACGACGCAACGAATGCGTGGCTCTATCGGCCAATAGCGCGTTAGAGTCGAAAGTGACGTCAGAACGAGGGTCGTCTCCAACCATCTGGCGAATCAGAGCAAGTCACAGGTCAGAGGACTTCTCTTTTTTTGCGAGGTATAACATTCTCCGTGGACAGTTACACCATCCCTCATAACGCACAAATACATAAGAGATAATTTAACTATTTCAGCTGACATTTTCCTCGAATTCTGTATAGAAATATAATATTAACTTCATAAAAGTAGAATAATTAGACGTTGCACTGTATGATTTAAAGAACTGCAAGCAGGAAACGGTGTAAAATAAAATAAGCGATCGTTGCACTGTGAGATATACAGAAGAATTTTCGAACTATAAGTCTGACTCGTAATTGCACATTTTGTCCTCAGCCATCCACTACGAGTCTGACTTGTAATTATGCATTTTATTCTCAATCATCCAATCATCCGCTACGAGTCGAACCTATCATTTTACCAAACAAATTAAAACCTTAAAAAACATACAATTAAAAGGAAATTATATTACCTTTAATCCCCTGGGCCATCATACAATCTCCAGAAATTTCACAAAAATCAACATCTACAAATAAATAAAATCCCATATGAAATTCAAGCGACGGCACGTCCAATTCGCCATGTCCGATCATACTCAGCAACACCCATACGTAATTCCCATAATCGCTGGTTTCCTACATCTCAAACTTTCACGTCGCCGAAATTATTTCGGCATTATACACCTCCTGTAATTTATCCCGCTTAAGGATCCCTTGAGTCGTTATATACCCTCTTTTAAACTGGATCACCTCTTCTCCTTTCACCATGGAAAGTATTGCTAACATTAATCAATATTAATCCAAATATCGCTATTTAATCGAATAATTTATACGTACGTATATCCTACCAGCATAGCTGGTGGACAATTTCGATACTTTCTACGGTGAAAGGATCACGAATGGATTTATCGAGTATGGTAAACTTTGCGGATTGATGTTATCGGCAACGTTAGAAGAATCGAAAATCTTTCCTCTCTAGCTACGATGTTTACTCGGTAGTTGGTCAAATGACAAAGCCAGTTCGCCTTACAAGGTCTTAGCCGGTGGAATATGTGATTTACGACGTCCGTACCTTTTCCTCGCGATATTTGCGACCTGAATACACAAGTATGGCTATACGCAGTTCTTGTTGCTCGTGGAACTAACTGAGTTGAATTTTTTTGCAGTTTTTGTGGCGTCGTATCTTAGAAAATAGACCGATACGGAGGATGTAATTATGGCTGTAATTGGTCGAGTGGTACGTGTTAAAAGACTCGCGCGTTTTACTTCGAATTATCCCAAAAATGGGTTATTGATGCGAATGAAATTTTCTGGGATTAGAATTATCTTGAAGATTAATTAAAAATAAATGGCATGATTGCTGATGAATTCCAGAGGATGAAATGTATTCTTAAGTCTAATGATAATTTTTTCATAGCTCTTAGACAGCTTAAAAGAAAAATCCTGGTTTGGAAAGGATTACAGTTTTGAGCTTGAAGTTTTATGAAAAATTTTGTATATTTAATTTAAATATGTTTTCATTTATATCAGTGTTTTCATTTCAAGTGATTAGGTACGCTTGAGAAATTAATTTCGGACAGGTTAAGTGCATGACAAAGAATTTTTCCAATACGGTTTACGTGTAATGGTCGACTAATTTATTACGGTATCTCTGCTGTCTTGCTTTTTAAGAATAATAGCGATTAAAGCTTGAGTTTTTCGATGTTACGGAAGATTGGAGCCCAACGTGAAATGAAATAAAATTGTAAATAAGAGACCAATAAATTCGCTTTACATATTATTATCGCAATCTTTTGATCGTTGATAAATAAAATCCTACTGTAAAAGTAGCGAAAACAGCCGATAAACGATGTCTATTTGCCTCGCCACTTTCAATTAATCCTGCGACATGCAAAATAAACGATCTTCGCGCCAAAGGTGGTGCTAAGTTCTCCGTATGATTTAAAAAGGAAAGAATTCTCGAAAATCACGAAGAAATCTAAGCAATAGCAATTATCATGCTTACTCGTTCATACGTATCTGAATACCTCGGCTATATGGGACCAAAAAGTATGGTGTTAAATAGAAATCCCGACCATGCACGATCGTATTATTTCAGAATTTTCGCCGGTGCCAAACGAATTAGAAAACCGTTCCGTATTCGCTTTCTATAAAATTATTACCGCTGATAACTACTTTCTCCTTAATTTAACCGATAACCTTGTAGATCCGCGGGTGAACTCGAACTATGCGAAAATTTTGACATCTCCAGTGCCTCTTATCATTCCGACTGTTGCCGAAAAAACTCGTAAGAAATGCAACTTTCACCATAAGCAATTGCCAATTGATATCTCTTAACATTGATCATAATTACGGCATTACCAGTCATTGCTACTGGTCATGGTGAAAAATCGGGAAAAAATCGCTAGAATGACAGATCAATTACCAGGGTAATCTCGCGGATCATTAATAACTGCGAGATTTTATCGATCTTTGTTTCTTCCGTTGATAACAACCTCGAATAATGTCTGGAGATAATCGTATTTGGTTGTTCCTCAAATTAACATACTGGTTTGATTTCTAAACGATAATTAGCCGTAAATACACCGCTTTTTTGGCTCTGGGTGTTCTTATGCAAATAAACGCGGAAAGACAGGACGCATAGGACCTTAAGTCTTTGCGATTGAAGGCATTTTTCTAATCTGTTATCAATTAGTTGAAATGGGTTTGGTAGCATTATTTGCAATACGATATTTATTCCTCTGCGATAATAACTCTAACTATAGATACAGAGAGGTTCTCTAATTTACATCCTAAATTGGAAGTCTTTATCCCCATAAAAATTTATTGAAGATAGCCCTGGTGTAATCCGAAATGTTCAAATTGTTAATTTGTGAATTGTTTCTACTGATTTTTGTTATATTAAAAAGATTGTACCATGGCAGAAGGCCTCGATTATATTCAATGCTGTTATATTTAATTAATACATTATGTTATGTGTTTACCAAATAAGTGTAAAGTGTTTCAAGTTTATTTTGAGTTTTAAAAAAATTAATTTAGCTGTCGTCTCTTTATGTCAGATTAAAGTTTATAGAAATATTGCTAAAAAGCATAGAAATGAAGCAGGATGGAGTATTTGATAACTATGACAATGAATACTTTATATATTTCTGTTTTATACGAAACAATAATTAAGTCGAAATTATTTTAAGAGAAAAGTAGCCCTGATAATGTCCTTTATAACGCAACTTAAAACCGTAAAGGATTAAAGAGACATGTCGATTAGAATTTTTCCATGTAAAATACATAATAAAAACTGCAGGAGCATGCAATTTGCATTCCGTATCGGACGGCTAATTAAAGGAAAAGCCAATGGTTTCTCACATTCTCGTTCGAGCAATGCACGAGCACCGGTTAAATCGTGTGCCTGCATTCTGTTATGCAACGTATCAAGTCGTGAAAGAAGAGACGCACGATGCCATTGTGCGAGTTCGGATTGCATCTTCTCTCATGACTCGAGAAATGGACTTCCATAATTCATCGCCTGCTTATAGCTAGGATAAATCGAAAGTTTAAGGTTTAAGGAACACATAGAAAAAAGGTACGTCAATATCGGCCGAAAAACGAGCGACATACGAATCTCCAAATTACCAAACATCACGTTTTCGCATCTGATGGACCTGTCGATCGAGGCTTCAATTTTCATCAACTTCGATTATATGGTTTTCGTCTCCTGGTGACTGTCAAAGGGATGAATTTAAGACGTGGATCTTTTTTCCTTTTTTTTAAATAATTTAAGGTAGGAATGTATACCTCACTTAATTGCATTATAATTCTCACTCCCTCACACTAACTTGTATGACGTGTTTCACGTGATACCAATCATAATTTAATTTAAACTACAAAATTCTCACACTAACATGATATCCACCCAGTCTCATTAATTATTAAACCCTTGCCGTACAATAAAGTGTGACACTCGTGAGGCGATAAATGGAACAGGGAATTTTGTAGTTTTTCTAAAAATATTAAATTGAAAATATCAGTGAATCACGATACGATCAAATTATTTCTATGCTGCTAATAATGCGTTAAGTTATACGCAATATCTGAACTCAGGATTAGATTGTTATTTCAGCAATTAATTCTGAATTAATGAAAGATTAATTCTTAATTATTTATTCTGAATTAGTTCTGAATTATTGCGCAGTGCGAAAAAAATGGTATGGCAAGGAGTTAACATAAGAGTATCCTCTTAACTATGATAATTCCTAGCATACACGACTACTTCCCTGTTCCGCAATTTTTCACCTACAAACTGGATGCAATGTTATTCTACAGGATCATCTCTGTATCATATAACAAAAGACCGTGTAACATGACTCACGCAGAAAATTCTTAACGCTTTTGACGTTAACCCTAACACACGCAAGATATACTTTTTCAGCCTCGGCTGAAGTTTCGATGCGTTGACCCGTGTCTGCAATAGAGCACGTGAAATAAAGTATATACGTACAATCACCATATAAAATGCATAGCGGAGGGGATATCCCCCTCCACGGCAAGTGGTAAAGTCGAGGAAACGGAATGTGACACCATGAGCGGCAGATGAGAGGAACTTCAGCCATTTGGTTTTGTTACGTGATACACGTGCCATACTGTTATGGAACACATGTCATGTGTAACTGAGCTATGTTATGGAAGCCTTCTTCTCATCTGCTGCTACCAGGAGTGTCACATTCGAATTTCTCAACTCGTAAGACTTAAACTTCTGTCATTTAAAAAATTTCTATCATTTAAAAATCTTCTATCATTTAAAAAACTTCTGTCATTTAAAAAAATTCTGTGGGGAATTTGACTGTGAGATTGGAAACTGTACGGGGTGTCTACTAGGAGAGGTTACAGTGATGGTGATAGAGCCTGGAAATTTTAAATAGTGGGACTGAATTGTTTCTGGTGAGTATGTTAGAAAACTGGAGTTACGGTGAAGTAGTTGATGATTAGACATTTCTCTTTGAAGTTTTTAAACGATGTATTTTACTTAGGCATGAGGAAAATAAAAGAAGTTGCGAAACGTAGAGGGGGTATCCCTTGCACTTGCCATTTGGAATGGTGATTGTACGGTAATTCATAATTTACGTTTTACGGTTAAAGAAATTTGTTTCATACTATTCTACAATTTTAATTCCTAAATTGTTAATAGTCTTAAAATTTTGCTTTGAAGAAACACAGTTTCTATTCCACGGTGCAATATTTCAATTCATCTATTTTTGTATCTTTCAGCTTCAGCTACTACGGTGATTTCGTCAAAGACCTACTTTGTTGTGGTAGCTGCTAGATCACCAATGCTACGATATATCAACTGCTAACTTAATAAAAGTTAGACGCCAAGAAAATTAATTCAAAATTAAAATATCATTTATCACCAAGTGCATCTTTCTTCGTTCTACCAGGGGGATTTAAATACTCTGTTAACGAATCAAAAATCACGCGAAATGTGTCCTTCCTGCAAATCTACGGGTTTCTAACGCAGCAGCATAGAACAGCATGCAGAAGTAAAGACAAGAGAGATTGTATTACGTTGCGGTCAGGACTAAGTATGTATGATATTTTGATTCTACATGTAGCGTTCCTACGAGAAAGCTCGATTTCCTTTCTCCCGTCCGGAGGTCCCCTTCACAGGAGCAATCTCCTTTTTTTTCACGTCCGTACAAATGCCGTGATTTGTAAGTAAAGCCTTAGATTTCGTGTTGCATCGCAAGGTCGCTGAACGTAATTTCATTGCGGGAATCGATCAACGTGCAGATGGTTATCTCGGAAGCTTGGTATTGCGTTTCAGTAAATGGAAAACATCGATTCAATTACGTTACGCGTTCGAATTTCAGCTACCATTAATAAGGCGATTTTATGGACCGAAAGGGTTTTCCTTTTTTCGTCGATTTTTTCCATTCATCTTTCGTTTATTTGCAGAGCGATTAGGAGAAAAAGGTACGGCTGCTAATGAATTGTAAAAGGAAGAAGTAGAAACGTACCGCGGCTCTAAAGACCTGTATTTCTGTTGGTAATTTATAAATGTTAGGGTGATAATGATCCATGCGTGGAATATTTGATAGCTGGGTATTAAAGGCAGACAGAAATGTTATAAACACGTCGAATGCTGCGGCTGTTATCAATGACTGGTTTTGCGCCTTTCCATGAAGTTTCTTATAAATTTGAAACGATAATATTATGGAATTTCTGAATATATCGAGTTAAAAAAATATGATAACTACTAATGCATATATGTAAGTACTATCGATAACATAACTGTTTTTATTTTTAATACTTTGTTGGTCCTATGTTCAACTGTAATCTGGTAGATTTCGCCGGATTTTTGCGAAAATAATCAGAACCGCGAAAAATGAATAGCTTCGTCTTAATTCCTATTTCCATTCCTACTTGACGCCACTTCAATTTTAATAGAAAAATATATATGAACTTGAGAAGCTAAAAAATGGAAAATATATATTATAATTTTCTATTATGGAATATCTAATAATATGGCACAATTAATTAGAGCATAGAATCTCATTGTTTTCCAATTAGACGCCTAATTTGTTTCTGCGTAACATTATGCAATTAAGGCGCCGCAATATCGAAGAAGAATTAATTTTCCACGGCGCATTAGAGTTCAAGCAGCAATGTTACAACGATCTTAGTGTTTATTGATCAACGTGCTGATAACATGATAATTGAAATATTAACGAGTAAAGTTGTACCCTTTCAGATCGGACATTATGCGTGAATAGCTTCGTAATTAATTTATGTGCCGTTACTTCTTTCCCAGCCTGTTCCCTCGTCGGTGTAATTTTACATGTATCATCCACGGTTGTAATTATTGTATTAATTGTTAACGATAATGATACGGATACACCATTGTTCATGCTAAGAAATAAAGAGACTGTCTCGCGGTAACCTACTAGGAAAGGTTTCACTTCCTCGAGAGCCAATTTCCTGTAACTGTAATATTCGACAAGTTGCTCCTGAGTTTTTGCAGGGATTTATTTTCATGTTGCAAACTTCATCTGTTTTCTAAGTTTTCTGCGTTATATAACCAACTGAGAAGCTGAATTACGGATTCTTGAAGTTGAAGGAAAGGTAGATTAAGTTGCAAACTGATTAGTACTATCATTTATCAGCCGATAATCTTTTCTTCTTTTTTTATTATAAAACAAATTACGGAATTGTTCCGTCACGTATTTCTAGTTTTTCTGCATTGTATAATCTACTGAGACTCTAATATGCGGATTGGTGAAGTTAAAGTAAAGGTAGATTAAATTGTACACTGACTGATGTTACACTTTATCAGACTTTGATCTTATCATTTTTATCTATTAAGAAGTCAATTTCCGAATCCTCCGATCATCTATTTCTAACATTTTTGTACCGTATAATCTGTAGAAAAACAAATTTAACACGTAGATCAGGCTGTCCCGGAATGATATTATACTTTATCAACGTTTGATCTCACCAAGTTTTTGTTATCTACAAAGTCTTCAATTTTTTCTTTTTTCTGCCATCGAATTCAGATTATTTTTCATTATGTAATCTATTTAAAAATTAATCTGAAAACGCTTCAAGCTGAACGCCGAGTATTATTAAATTATATCAATCTTTGCTCTTACAGAGTTTTTTAATGTGTTGAGAAGTAAATTTCCAAACTTTCTGACATCCAAAACCGAAGAAGCTGGTGCTTCAACCATGAAAATAAAGCAATTTATCGAAATTACTACAATAATTCGATGACTGAAATGTTAAATACTGAAACGTGGGACGCGTGTAATTTTTTAAATGAAGAAACTCCCAATGCCAGATGGATGACGGTGTGCAAACTGCAACTATTGATCCCCATCGTGCACAGCATTTTTAGGGAAATAGGGTGTTTCATGGCAACCCTCTGGAAAGGGGCTTCACCCTCCGTATATGGAGCTTCCCCTCCCAAGAAGTTTCAACGACGAACAGGAAAGACTTCGTCGCTGTTATACGAGGAAACGTTTCTGCCGAATAATCTTAAAATATAAATCTTCCATTCTAAAATCGAATATTCGTATTTGATCTCCGCAGTTCATAGTTTAGAAAAACATTAGACGATGTTTTTTTGCTCTACATCTAATCCTTCCTTGCAATTAAGTATTGAAGTTACTCTTCATTATCACTAAAGACACTATATTATACTTCCAAATCAAAAACACTAGATTTATCGGAGCAGAGAAAATACCGACTTCGTACTTCTATTTTCATAAAAATACTTCTATATAGAGAAGCAATACAGTAGGTACTTCACGTGTATCTTATAATTCATAAATTACCTTAAATAATCATCTTCTTCGCTGTGTTATTCTTTTTCGTTCGAACTACACATTAATTTTATTTAAATATAATATGTTTAACGTTGATAGTTCCAGTGTTATTCAAAGTTTTTGAAAAGTGATATCCTCAATCGAAAAACGTCCACGCTAAAATCAAGCGTCCAATTGCACCATAGAAATTCAAACAAATAATTTCTAACTACTCGTACAATGTACCAGGCAAAGTGAAAAACTTAATTTCCAAAGAAACAATATTAATTCCTTCTAATTGTGCACCGTAGACCTTCGCCGTGATAGACTGACCAGATTTTAATATAAATGAATCATAAATGAATCACCCGAGATATCCCACCGGATACATAAAGACAAACGAAATTTTCTTTCGTTTTATCTAATATTTCAATATAACAGATTCAACCCCTTGCCGTACGATGTCTCTTGTGACTGCATCCGCATTAATTAAAAATGAAACTGATAAAATAAAAATTTATCAGTGATGCTTGATATATCGTATAATTTAAAGCAACATTAATATTATAGAGATGATTTTATCATATCGCGTCTCACTGATATTTTCAATTTTGATAAGGTTTGCAAAACTTCAAAATTACCTATCCAATTTACCGCATCACTAGTGTCACTCATTTTTGTAAGCAAAGGGTTAACACTATTCCTACCACGACCGGTCAAATGACCGTTTTTAAAATTTCGATTAGAATTTCCTATATACAACGTAATTGAATCGCCTTTAAACTTCACGACTTTTCCTCAAATATACGCATAATACATTCACATTATAATACATTTTTCAATATTCACTTCTTTTTTTACTGTTCATTTTCTGGGAAAAAATTATCATTTGACAAATTCACCGGTTGCGATAGGAAAAGGTATAGGTGAAGTGTCGGTAGGAATAGTGTTAAAGTTGATATCCAGTGTTAATCAAAACCTCTGAAAACTGGTAACCTCAACCGAACATTCCTCCACACTAAAATCAAACCACGAATCACAAGCCGGATCCTCCTGCAGACGGTAAAAAGGTAACCATGCCATTTTCACCGACACGTTCTTTCCCGGTTATCGCGCATGGAAACGACAAAAGCCGCCACCGTCCTCTCTACAAGCGGGTCTTTCGCAATCGCGCATTATCCCGTCGACACTTCGATTTCACCGTACTCCTGATAATCTGAAAATAGCGAAAGCTCCTTGCCACTCGCGCCTCAGGCACCATGCGTGTATTACTTCTGCCCCACATACTTGCATTTTTATCGTGCAAGGGCCGCCCGAAGGTATGCCGAGAGCCTCGAGGAGGAAAGATCATAAATATGCGCCGGTCACTTCCTCCGAGCGCCACGTGATATTAGGTATGCCGGCTCTTAAAAGGAATGCGCGGCAAAACGCGCCTCCTAATGGTACTGGTCGTTTGCATAAATCACGCGCCGTGTGCTTTACTTATTTTTTCCTCGGTGCGCACAATCGCACTTTATTTAGCACCGCGGGATAGACAGGGTGTAATAATACGAGAGTAAAATGTCGAGCGGAAAAGTCAATGGTAATTGCAGGCTGTCACTGAGGCGCAAGTCCTTTGTCGGGGTTTTAAATCTGATCGTGCCGCGGCTAGGTTTCAAATTCGCATAATTGCTACGGTGATACGTGTCAGCTTGACTGTAGTTGTGGTTTATATATGGGGGTTTGGAGGGTGTTGTTTCATAGATATTATGGTATGAATCGAATTTGGAATTAGTTGGGAATAGTGTTGTATCAGTGGCACTATAAAAGGTCTTTTCATTTGGGAAGGATTTGGTAATGTTGAAGATACTTTATTGGTGATCGTAGATGTTATGGGTGTCAAGGAAAATTTTCGATATGTGTAAGGAAATTACTGTGAAAGAGGAGTATAACTTCAACATGGAAATCCAAAGTATTGATAGAAAATGGAGGAAACTTTGCTGATGTTGCACGATTAGCAAGGTAATTTATTCTGAACGGTGAAAATAAGGAACAAAAACAGGAATCTATGATAGCAACAGTGAATCGGTCTTTAGAATACTCCGAAATTAGAAACTCAAAAACATCGGATGCACACAAATTATTTTGCCCCCGAACAAATTAAATATAATCATGAAATCTAAAAAAACAAAGAAACAAAGTTTAAAATCGAAAGCCTGCAACAGCGAGCCGTAACGAAATATTCTCTAAAATGCAAAAATCCTATTGTGAAATTCTCTCGTAAATGGCGTAGTTGTAGGAACGCACTGAAGTGCATTATTGATTGACTTCAGATGCTGGGTCGAGTGCCACCCCCACTATCCAGTTCACCTATAGAAAGACGAATTATCTGGAGCGCAAGATAGGTACAAAGGAAGGAAAGGAGAGCAGTGGAAATTGATTGACACAAGGAGGATTATTAAAAAGAGATTAAGAGAAATAAAAACAAGCGAATGATGTAGAAGCGTCGATAATTTCTGCTCCGTTAACAACGTCCTCCTTTCGGCGTCGTGACGAACTTCGCGAACGTGAAAATCTGCTCTCGGTGGTTGCAGTATTCATAAAAATCGTGAAAAAACTATTCGCAACAATGTGCAATTATTTGCAACTATTCGCAGCAACATAATGACCAGCGCTTCCTTGTCCTAATTGACGGAGCCATTAGGAATAACATCTACTTAACTCCACGTAATCACTGCTGTAATTTCAATCTCGTAGCATTCGTGCAACGAATGGATTCAAAAGGCTATTTAAGTTGCCGAGGTTACGAGAAGGGTAAGTTGAGGAAAAAAAGATACGTACTGGGTCGATGTTGGGATTTATAGCCGAAGAAGTATGGAAGAACGCGGTTGATAAGAGTTTCTTTAATTAGAACATCAGATAAGCGTATCTCCAAATATGTAAATTCGTGGCTGCGTTTATGATAAATATTATCGCTGGAAACTTCCTTGATAAATGCTCGAGAAATATCATCGAGTTATGATATTGTATTTATAGACCTTTTAAGATGCGTTTTAGGTTCCTTTAGTAAAGTATTGTTTTTTTTCTTTAATAAATAGAGTAATATTTAATATCTGTTAAATTGTAATTAATAGGAGAAGTAATTTTCAATGCTATCGAGCCAGACGACAGACAATGTCCATGAACTTTCGACGTCGAATATCACGTTCCAGTGCGCAGACTCGCCGTCTGACTCGCGTCAAAATATTCATCGTAGAAAATGAAAACGGAATGGATACCAAAGTGGATAGCATGTCGGAGAACCGGATTAACGAAAAGCCTTACACTTTTTTACAGAACTGTGTAAGATCGGTCGTAAACGGGACGCTAATCGTCTACAACGGAGACTTGTATCGCGTAGGTCCGTCTCATACTACGTTCGGAGTGATTAAAGGTTCAAGAGTCAATCATCGACTGATAACGTTTTTTCAAGAACGGGATATACAAAAAAGATTCTTCTGCTTTCTACAATTCCCGTTGACTGTAGTCCATCAATCGAAATTTAGATTGTACATGGACGTATGAGAAGAACCTTGAATGTCTTAAGAAAAAAAAACACTCAAAGGTCGCCTGAAACGCCTGCAGGAACGACAATCTTTGCGTCCAAGTTGTATGTACGTTCAACCAACGTTCAACTTAAATATATCCTCAGCAAGGGGATTACCAGTATATTAAAAAATTCAATCCACCCAGTAATTCTCACGGAGAGACTTATAATTTACCTACAAAACATCCTCCTCTCAGACTGCAGTCTCAACGGTTCGGTGCAGATGCAGGAACTATTCGATTCATAATCCACGACGATGAGTCATCATCGTCTGCAGCCGCGAGTTTCCTACTGTGCGAGCAGCGAGACGATCTTAATCCCAAGACCGTTCGTACAAATAAAACAAACGCTTCTAGAATTTAACTGTACATCCATGGAGTACATAGAAACATTGCGGTAGCCCGATCGATCGTAGAGGTCAGCTACCAGAACGAACCAAACAATTTGGGGTCTCGCGAGCGCCTGTAGCTGCACCGACCTTGAGCCTGAACCTGAGATGGCCGCGTAAGGTAATAAGAGTGAAATTTACCCTGAAGCATATTGTGACTGGCATCCTCGTCCGCGAGGCAGCGGACAGTGCCGATCGAGGAAGACAGTAGACTCATGTTTCCTTGGTTGGCGGCTCCCTCGTGTTTCTGGCACGAAGTCGATCGACGGAATCGCGGAAAGGCTGCCTCAGACATGCGAGCACGGGATTGGCCGAGCACCGGCTGCACCTAACGGCCGAACCAATCGTCACGGAGTATCGGCTGCCCGATACGCCGAGCAAGCCTCTACGAGCGCACCTGTCGGCCTACCATCCGGCCGCCGACTGTACAACGCTTTAACGCCGGTCACTTTCACTCGACGTGAAAAAGAAGACGATCGCGATATTGTCCGAGAGCCACCTGTCCAACTGGGGCCTCGTCTCTTGTCGTTGCGGACGTGTCTGGGACTCTTCCTCCCGTATAGGATCACGGTGATACAGCAAGGCCGCGAGGATCACAGTTGGACCGGTTGATCCATCGATCGCATTCCCCCGCTGGCAATTCTCGACGGATTCACTGGTTGTCGGTGAATACACTTTGCTCTTATTTGCTGCCACCTGCCACCGTTATTATCGACTACCTCGCACTTTTGGACGAGACGGAAACACAAGAAGCTCCTCTGTCCAGCACCGTCGCTACGTCGCGAAAGACGACGCATGACGCGTGCAGGGACACCGAGCACCGACCAGCCGCGATCAATAAGCGCTGCCACGGCGTCTGCGCCGCACAATGCGATGTCACGCCGCTGGAGAGGAGAGGGAGACAGAGAGAGAGAGGAAGAGAGAGACTGGACCACGTGGATGTGTGGGTGTAACGGTGTGCCCCGTACTATCGACAAGCCGTGAATCGACGGTCTGGGGTACTTTGTCTCTCCCGAAATCCCAGACGGATTCGATCCGTTGCTTTTATCGATGATACTCTCGTTGATGTTCGTGCAGCAGAGCTTGAATGTAATACCAGTTTTCAGGTGTAGGTGTAGGTGGTCTTATCGGTTTACGTAATGCGGTATGTTGTGACGAGTCGGTTTGATTGGTATTGTCTTGCGTTGATTATATATATGTGCAATTGGAGATTCGAATATTACGAGTTTGGAGTTGAGCGTTCGAAGCTGTTGTATTGCAATATTGGCGATACACCTGTTAGTACGTCGCTGATTGGGATTACGATATTTCAGTAGGTGGATCTTTAGTGTGAAAAATATAGGTTGATGGCATTTCAGCAATTTTGTAAAACAATTTTTACGCTATTTACAAATTATGGTTCGAAGATTTAAGATGAATTAATGCTTAGGGCAATGCATGATCAATTTCAGGTGGAGCAACTGTTCATCCGTATGAAGATATCATCTGGTGTCCTAACATTTCTAATTATTATGATAATAGTGTAAATTCTAATACAACGACAACGCGTATAAATAAACTGCTCATTTTGGAAATGGTTGTGTCTAATCGATTTGACAACTTTATCCCATATTTTCTATCAACATCAATAATGTAAAATGATTTAACAAAGAAGCTGAACAATATTCATCGAGGCTGCAAAGCAATGTAAATGGAATTTTACTTCTGAACTAGTTATGCGCCATTGTTGTAACAGAATATACATCCCGTTAGCATAATCACTGTATCGTGAAATGATGCATGGTTAACTCTATTCTACTCCGTTTCTATCGACAGAAGGAGGCCGTCAGTTTTTAAACATGGAATATCACCGACGTCCTTTCATTCCACTTTTCCTTCTTCCTTCAGCCGTCCATTCAAATCATTAATAACCTTGCACAAGAATTTCCAACTATACGCGTGTACTGTTGACGATATCCGCAATAAATTCAAACACTCAATGCAACGCAAAGCCCGACGATTTTCAGTCTTTCGAATTCCCGTAACTTTCGCGCCTAAAATACTTACTTCGCTCGAGTGATCCGTTTCTCGCTGAATCCGATTCAATCGCCTCTCACCGCGGCAACGAAATATGCGAAACTATCGCAGGTGCGATTTAATACGTCGATTTGATTTTTTAACATGTTCGATCTAGCGAAAATTCAGTAAATTATATGTGGCGCAAAAATCTGAAGAAGATAACTTTGTAGTTAGGAACTTAATATGTAATGGAATTCAATTTTTCACGGATTATTTTGATTTCTCTTTGTCCATGATGTCGTAGAAATCATCGTGCATCGCAGAAACTATGGAAATGTTGACATTGTTGGTAAAGCGTAATTGAACGTTGGAAAACATTGGCGATTACGATAATCGACGGTCAACGCGTTAAAGTTGTGTCAGCGGAACTTTCTAACGCGCAGCTGGTTAATGGAAGATTTTAATTTTCCACTATTGAACTAAATTCGATCAAGCAGCCGCTGCGATAGAGACATTACCCGATTTTACCTGCGCGAAATCGATTGTAATTTCATTTGTTAATTTGTTGGAGATCGAATTTTCCACGATATAGTGTCCCAAGTGAATTTTTCCAATTTTCAATGAAGCTGTGCAAAATTAAATTCCGAGGACACTGAACTCGTGCAAATTTAAGACTGGCTGTAAATTCGAGCAATTCGAACTTCTGAACTTGTATTAGAATTAGATAGAACTAAAATAGGGAATAGTGCGAAATAAAAAAAAACTCCGTTGTATTTTTTATTAATGTAAATTTTTTAAGATATTTAAATTTGCACACTTATCATATCTGTATTATCAATTCGGACACGCCATTTTCACGTTGCAGTTTAAGATTCCATATCAAATACCCTTAATATTATTACGACATCAAAGTTATTACTGTTACATATTTACTTTTAAATACTGTAATAAACTCACATTTTTTAATATCGAATATAAAACTCACGACAAAAGCCCTACAGACCATCTCCTCTTCCAGCAGCCACAACCCCCATTAACCTACATCCCCTTCTCCCACTACTAACTTTGCACATTTGCCGATCCATTTACTCTCAAAAATCTAAGCTACGACACCTCTAAAATTCCTTTTTGCCAGAACTGCACTTTCCAACTGCAAAACATGCATCTCTTCTAATCTCATAATAATTTAACCTCTTGCCTCGCGGCAAGGGTTGCTACACTTATATTTCTTCTGTAATATGCAACTATCAAGCATAAAATTACTTAAATGCAACGTATCGAGTTCCTGCTGCTCTATTGTCTTCAACATAAAACTGTAACGTAGGCAATTTAATAGTGCAGTATTATTCTAAATTTTCAAAATTTATGTGGTTCATAACCCACTAAAAGCAATAGATCCTAGAAAAAAAGACGATAGCGAAACCGAAAAGAAAAAAAGAAAAACTGTAACTCATTATTAACCTTTTGTCCTACAGTACCGAATAACACTCTCAGGAAATAGAACAAGTATAATTTTATTTATAATTTCGTCAATTTCACAGTTTTCAGAAAATCTTAAGTTCCTTTATTCTACCAGTTCTATTTCGAGATATACGATATAACTCAGAGTATTGTTTGCATATGCAACTACAAAAGAAATCGTGGGGCAAGGGGTTAACCCTTTGCAGCCCTATGTCGAACTATGCTGGACACAGCTCTTCATTTCAATTCATTTTCTATTGACTTGATATCGACTTTCCAGTTTCACGATGATTTTTAATATCACCTAAATATCCGTGAGCACTTATAGTTATTGCTATCACTTTAAAAAATGAATAACCAACGACAGAAAATGGTGTGAAATTAATTTCATTCAGCTCACTGCACAATTGACAAAATAAATCGGACCGCAAAAATTTAAAGGTCAAAGCATTAGCAAAGCTAATTGCCCAATTAGATAACCTATTCCCACGTATCTCCACCTGTTACATCAACTTCTCCAAAAATAACTACACAACGTATGTCCCATCTGTGAACATTCGCCTGTATCGCAGCATCTATGAACATCCACACGACCCACTTATTATAAAACATATGGAAACAAAGGGAAATTACATTTCACGACAGAACATACTTTATCATTATCTTCATGAGGAATTCAACTAACCTGGAAGTACAATGAAAAGATCATCGAAAACGATGCATGGCGATTCCGCGATTTCTTCGCGATATGTCACGTTTGCCGGGGACGTAGCGCGTGTGAATGTCGTAACATATAACGTAATCTTTCACGATTGAATCACGTATATAGTTACGCGCTGCCAAAGCTGCCCGAGTACGGGCTTGAAGGTTATCGAGCAGCATTAGTAAAAGCAATGTTACTAGTTTTCGAGCATTCACCGGCATGATATCTGTATTATGGCATTCCGAAGTACAGTAACCGAGGAAAGTCTTACACGACTTGAGATTTTACGATTTCCTAAATGCATGGCTAATTCGTTCCGTATTTGATACGAAGTACTCTCACGGGGTAAGGTGTGCGGAATGATTTGTAGACGTATGGCACTTTGTGAAACGGTTTGCGATAGTTTGTTGCCGTTTGAATTAAGAATTTGTGGGAATTGAGAAAATTTCTTGGCAATATGATTTGAATGAGAGGTGTACTTTAATTTTGTAGATCGCAGACTGATCATTTTTGTTAAGTCTGAGGGGTTCCTTTGCATGATGCGCTACTTTAATGGTGTCGTAGTTGTTCAGATTGATTAAGTTAGGAATTAGGTTGATTAACTTTGGTATATTATATTTCTGTCATTTATTTATCATTGTATGAGTTATTAGAACTTTAAGTTTGTGGAGCTCTGACTATTTTATAATTGCTGGGAGATCATAGTTAAAGAATTCCTGACGTAAATGACTGAAGCAATTATAAGATCCTGTTTGAAGCTTATGAAACTGATTTTAATTGAAAGTTATCGTGTGTATTATTATAGAAGTAATTCTACACAACGCTAAAATTTTTGAACTGCAGAAATATTCTAAGGTCTAACTCTGGGAAAAAAACAGAAGAAAAATCTAGCAGATGTACAAAAACCCGCTGTACACATATATATTAGAAATATATCTACATCATTATATAATTATATATCTCTTATAACACTAACACAGTTACAATAATCGAATTAAACCGATTAAATCCGCACGAAATCACATAAATCAAGGCGCAATAAAACCAGCGTGAATTTTTCTTTCAAAACTGTCTACGTCTTTCTGCTTCATAAATTCCCTTCTATTTTCTTCCGTGCGCGAAGACCGTTTCACCTTAAATTTACATATTGCACCATGCACCTTTAATTTCGCGTTATTTCTAAATCGACAAACGAAAGAATAAAGAAAAAAGAAAAAGAAAGAAACAGAAAGAACCGGCCGGACAGCGATTACGCAATGGCAAAGAGTTGCGCTCCTAGATACTCTTTAAAAACGTGATGTAATCCGGTCGTCTGACCTTTCATTCGTATCGTGATTATCCTATGCTCGGAATCGGACATTTTTCATTAACCGGCCGATTAATGTTACGCCGAGATAATCTCAGCGTCTTCTCGGATAAACCGTAGTTTCTCAGATTCTCGTGTTAGTCCGCAAGGAAACGTGTAGGTAAGGAGTTACTTTCTATCGGCTCACACGATTTTCTATACTCCGCTAAACTGCAAACTGACCGAGGTATCATTTACGGCGTTAAATGTCTACTATTAAATAACCAGCGTGTCTCGGAAGATAAGATTCCGTTGCGTAAATACTAAATGTCCCCGTGACTGTGCGGCGCTATGGTGCAAAGGGTGGCGCAGGAGGAAGTCGAGGAATTACGAGCGCCGATGGGAGAGATGATTTTAAGAGACGTTCAGGTGAACATTGGAGACGGAGCTAAAGTAATGGGTACTCGGGTTTATAATTCAGGAAGTATATATTGAAAATGACGGGGATATTTCGCGTAAATTACATCAATTGCGAGAAGAAATGCAAGTTTGACTATAATGACGAGTGGGTAATAGTCTTTAAATGAATATAAAGTGGGTGATTCGAGTAGAGATGATTTTAGGAGAAAAAGCTTTCGTGCATGTTATGATGAAATCAAAGTAATTGGTGCTCGGCCAGGTAATTCAGGAAATGGTTCAAAAATAAAGATAACATTATGTGTAAGGTATGTCAATTGTACAAATGAATGTAACTAGAAGAAAGTAATAAAGATAAACTGGATGCTGGCAGAAGAAGTCGAAAGATTTGGTTAATATCGTGATTCGAATAAAAGTAATGGATGCTTGATACTATGGAAGTACAAGCTACATCAATTAGGTAAAGAGATAGCAAAATAATAATATAGTAAGTATAAAGTGAAGGTGAGTAATGCTCATTTGAAGCAGCTAAGTATAATAAGGACTCCAATACTTAAATTTAAAGTTTAGAGAAAAAAGAAAATGTGAATAAATATAAATAGTAATAAACATAATTCAGGCGACGCAAGGAAAAATTGTTTTAAGGGTTCAGGAAAATATTAGGGATAAAATGAAAATTCTAGTAATGCAAATTTATAATTAAGAGTGGTATCTTGTCATAGTCTGATATATATACGTAAATAGATAAACATGAAATAGACGACTACATTAAACTCAGAAAAGGGAGATGGTATGAAAGAGAGCTTCAGGTACGAAACAAAAGCAATGAAAAGTCAGGTTTACATGATTTAAAATAATGCTCCAACACGCTCTGCAATTTACGAGTAAATTGCACGCGTTGGTACTTCAAGTTGGTGATGCTTGTTTTTATGAGAACACTGAAAGTTTATCGAGGTCAAGGGTGGTATTTTGAGAATGTACTGCAACACGTATTCAATCAGCCTGAATAAACACCTTGCCAACGTGTTACTTTTGCTTATTTTCTCCAGGTAAAATCACCGCTCCCCTTTAACCTCTCGAAGGGCGTATACGATTGAGAATATTAATTGTGCTTGGCAAAGAACAGGTACACACGCCCATGAAACTCAATATTTTACTTTTATTTCTATTGGTATATCACGAATACGTAGGAAGAAATATAGACGGAAATTGAATACACAATTTTTCGTATCTTCTTTCATTCTAAGTATCATAAAATTCCATCCCTTTGTATATTGTTAGGGAGATGTAAAAAATTGAAAGACACTAATCCGACATTTTAAATAACTCTTTTTTCGAAATTCTGGAACTAGTCCGGATTTAAAAATATAAAGTTGTATTATAGAAAATAATCACTTTTAAAAACCAGTCCTATTAGATTGCTAAGGACTTAACAGTCGATGCGATATTTTAAACAATTCAAAGCGATCAAAATTACGTGTTTTCTTTCAAAGGTGTGCAAGCTATTCGAACAATAAGTAAATAATTACAATGGAAAGCACGTGAGAGTGTAATAAATTACAATAGCCTGGTCTTCTTATCGTAATTATGGGTACTACACGCCTATCGTTACTTAAGTTCATTGAAAACCACCGAGACTTTAATTATCCTGTGAATTTATCCGAGGATAAATTTGTATCTGTATTTATAGCATGTGCACGAAAAATATTTTTATGCGTTGTTTACTATTTTCATATTATATAATGACATATTATTATAAATACTTATAGTTCATTCATTTTCGTGGTGAACATTTTCGTCAGTTAACATAAGTAAAATTAATTTTGTAAAATTCTTTAATGTCAGTCATTTATTTTTATCGCATTATTGCAATAACTATGTATGGAACAATTAAACGAAGATGCAGAATTATAGCCAAATGACAAAGTCGAATTTATGCCGATAGAAAATTAGGTAAAAGAAGTTTCGTAAAGACCTGCGATCGGATCTTAAATTGAATTATAGTTGTTATTCAAATAGATTTTAAGTTAGGTGACATTTCTTTGCGAGAGATTGTAGTTCATATAAATGTTGCTTAGCGACATAGCAATAAAGCAATGTAGAATGCACACTAACGATAATATAATTAACAGTTTGCTCAGTCGCTGTCTGATGTAATTTCTCTCGAATTTATATAAGCTGCAACTCGTAACCAGTAGAAAGATTTTAAACTTTTTAGAATTTTTTAAGAATGGTTATAATCCTGTCATAATATTTGTCTGATATTTTTACTACTTCTTGTTTATTACTTTTCAACATTAAAATTTGATCAATTTCTCTAATTGAAGCGTCTAACAATTTTTGGAGAATTCCGAAAACAAGAGGAATTAGCTTCTGCTCGAACTATCTATGCTTATTCATTCCCAAAATGTTTTCTATTCAGCCACACAAATCACCACAAAACATCAATAAAAAGATAAAAAGAAATTTGATATAATTTATATTATATCAAAGATACAAAATCATCTTCAAACATACAACAGTCAAAGTTCATAGTGAAAATTAACTCTCCAGAAAATCAGCTACAGCTATGTTAAAGAATTCTAAACAATTAAAAATGCTGTTTCAAAATCCCACCCCAACAAACAGCACAATTAAAAGTACATACTTCATGACGTCAACATCTGCCAGAATCTAAAAATAATTTCACATCGTTCCGTTAAGTTCAGATGAACAAAAGAATGCAATGCGTACGACATAATCGCTTAAATAAAACCCGCGAGCTGTCCGAGAATTTCAAACGAGCTTACGATTTATGCAAATACACCGATCAATAGAAATGTCAAGAACCAGTATAAAAGTAGGTGACACGTGAGATCATACGAATTATTATAATGCAATTTCCTCGGTGATCGTTCACGCATTACTGCTTATCCCCGTCTCTCTGCATTAGCATACCGCCTTGCGTGGCAAAATGGGGCGAAAGTATGCGATATTACATATTTTCGTTGTATCATCGATAATTTCTCTATTAAGCATCGACGGTGCTCGTGGAAGAGCCGGAGGATAGTTTTCATTCCTTTCGTGACCCACTTCGCGTCGTGGTTCTGGAAATTTAACGTGATCATTCGATAAATCCTACTCGGCAAACGTGACTTGCCATTGCAATCGTCGCTCTTTTCATGCTTTATCGGCGATCTGTCGCCTCTGCATGGGTCTCGTCTTCAATGGAAGCCTTTTCTTCGACGTTTGCCTTTATGGTGTACCCGATAAATTCGACGAAGTATTATTATCGTCCGAGCGCATTCTGCCAGGCTGATTGATTTTTTTGTGGGGAATTTTTCGTGGGATGGACTTTTGATTTTAACACTAAATTTACGGAAACCGTCAAATTGACGGGTTCCTACTTGTTTTATAAACATTTCTAAAATTTACAGAGACGCTGTACAGTAGATCTTTCACGTGTATTTTATAATACAATAATGACTTAACGAATTACCATCTTTGCCGCTTGATCCCTCTTTTCACAAAGTCCTTATTTAATATATTACAACGTAACAGATTTCACGCCCGTAAATTTAGTGTTAAACAATTAGTATTCTAATCTGGTATACAGGATTTGAAATTTTTAACAAAATACAGCGAAGCACGGTTAACACTAGATTTACGGGCGCTGAATTGGTTCTACTTAAATATATTAAATAAGTGCTTTGAAAATGAGGGATCAACTGGCAAAGAAGATGATAAGTTAAGTAATTTGTATATTATAAGATACACGTGAAATATCTGCTGTACCGCGTCTTTATAAAGGAAGTCGTTTTTAAAAAAGTGGGAATCCGTCAATTTCACCGCTTCCGCAGATCTGGTGTTACCAAATTGCACGCCGGCTAAATATCAGCTCCTGAAAGCCTGAATGTCGGTATTAAATTTTTTAAGTCAATATCAAATTTAAATGCATTACGTAATGCACTATTAAAATGCAATAATATTGCCTTTTTTGTCCACTTTACTGTTTTCCTCAAGGCAGAATAATATGACAGATATTTATAAGTCAAATCTACAATCATATATTTGAATTTACCGGGTTATCGCGGAACCGGCGTGCAATGTGTTAAGTATGCAAAATGAGGAGAAAAATGTTATGTTGAAAGTAAGCGAATAGAAAATTTGTAAGTGTAAGAAACCATGTCAGCTGTAAATCATGGGAGAGCGATGAAACTAATTGTAAGATCGTGTCATCTCTCACTTTTCCGACCTTCTCGTAATTTACTTTGAAAGGGAAAATCAGGTCTTTGCGCACGCACTTCGCGAGTCGTTACGGTAAAACACACGTTTTCCAGTGTTTCTTGGGAAACTGGGTTATTAGCGAAGAGAATCGGGCCATTAGCGAAAGAAAATCAATCTCTTTGAGCTACTTACGCACCTGTGTTCGTCACGTTGTAGGTGACCATAGATATGCAGCAGATTTGATTTGCATTCGGTTAAGCCGTGTGCAAGAGCCTTTACAGGCAATTAGATGCGCTCTTTCCATGGACGATTTGCAAGCAACGTTGGCCAATGCGTTTGTCGACATTTTTAGTATCAAGATTCTTATTTAAAATGTTATAAGTTATTTAAGTAATTATTTAATCAGTGATAAGAGAAACAGATATAATTGATGAAAAATTAAATTACCTCG
Organism: Cerceris ruficornis; assembly: GCA_963989415.1. NCBI lineage: Eukaryota > Metazoa > Arthropoda > Insecta > Hymenoptera > Crabronidae > Cerceris > Cerceris ruficornis. The sequence goes on from OZ022523.1 coordinate 11,751,323, forward strand.
AGCTCTTGTCACGTTTGGAGTGAACAGTTTGTTTTCTTGTAGGCTTTATATTTAATAATTAAAAATATTCCAAAATCAACTTAACCCTCTATTGGCCCGTGTAACTTTGAGGTAACACTAGACAAATCTAAGTTTTTATTCTTCAAAGTCAATTTTTTAACTTTGCCAAACATTACTATTTAGTTCTTAACACTAGAACTACCGGCGTTAAATCTGATATATTTAAATATATTAAATAAGTCCTTTGAAAAAAGGAAAATTCAGTGGTGGAAAAGATGATCGACCCGGTAATTTATGTTTTATGAGATTTTAATATTTATGCTATGACTCTCCTATAATCTTGGAGAATTTTTGGAAAAAATTGTGTACCAGTCATTTTGACTGGTTTGGTAGTTCTAGTGTTAAAGATTATGATATTCTTTGCAATTTAATGTTTCAAAATCAAGGTAAATATATTATTTATAATAGCATTTTTATCATTTTCTAATGTACTATCGTGCAACTGATCTTCAGATGCCACAGAAAATTCGGACTATAGAGGGTTAAGTTCCCCATTTCTGCCATACTTATCAACGCAATTCACTCATGCTCAACGCGTCAAGAAAGTTGTTCCACAGCATTTATCAAGCTGCGCAAATATTTCTAAAAACTCAAACAATTCTGATAACGAGTATGAATTTTTCCAATAAACAAGTCAATAATATTCCCCGTCGAAAAACCAGACTCATTTCCTGCCATGTTTCACCAACCCTCTCACTTCCGTCTCAGCATCGCGCGTTTCAAGTCCAAAGTAAACAAAGACGACTGCCGATCATTTTGCAATTAATCATTCCCCTGCATCGCCGTGGATTGCAACTCTGGATGCAGCATTTACGCGTGGCTAACGGTTAATCTAACGCCCAGCTGTCATCGGTACTCGTAAACACGAACTTATCCACGGGGATCAGTATGCGAAGTACTCGACTATAAATTTGACCGTACCATAGTAATATTCCCCGTCTTTCTCCGTCTCTCTCTTTCCCATAATGAACGTGCAGTACTCAACGATCGTTGCACGGTGCATACGACGATGCACAGTCGATCATCGGTTTATCGGGAACGTAACTCGAGGTTCTAGAAAGACAGGGTCGGTTTTATGACTTTCCTTCGATACTTCGTCGTTGATCGTGAAATTCATGGGATGTCGTTTGCCTGACGTGTGCAATGTCTTTGTCGTTTGTTTAACACTATTCCTACCAACGACCGGTCAAATGATCGTTTTTAAAATTTCGAGTAGAATTTCCTATATACAACGTAATTGAATCGCCTTTAAACTTCACGACTTTTCCTCAAATATACGTATAATACATTCACATTATAATACATTTTTCAATATTCACTTCTTCTTTTACTGTTCATTTTCTGGGAAAAAATTATCATTTGACAAATTCACCGGTTGCGGTAGGAATAGTGTACTAAAATTATCCTAAAAATAAATTTAATAAATTTATCCTAATTTGCAACTGGTAGAAATATCGAAGTTTCTAACACGTTAGTCAAGAAGTTCCATCATTATTTATTTTATTTAGATGATAATTCATTTGCCGTGGGTTATTGTGGAGTTTGGGATTTGTACTTTTAACCATTTTACATCGTAGCTCTAAATACGGCAGAAGACCCGCAGTATCATACATTTCTACGCGCAGCAGTTTAACATTGTACAGGACGGAATATTCCGCAGTTGGTGCTAAAAGACGTTCGTCATCCGCGGAATATTCTACTTACATTTAAAAGTAACAATGGGATTACTGTTTAGGAAGTTGAAATTTTATTCAGTGGAATATTATTTCATTGAAGGGATATGATTTCGTTGAGAATTATTATTGTCAATATGACTTTGATATTCCAGCTTTTTGGCAAATGGATGTTTGGATTTTTTTGTAATAGTCTTTAATTTAGATTTAAAGTTTCTAGTCTGCAATCTACGTCAGAGATATTAACTATTCTTGAAACTGCAATTCCGAATTTCTGATAGTCCTGAACTCAACTCTGTTAAAAATCAAATGCGATACTTCAAACCATAAACAATAAGGTGAAATACTTAAAAAATTCCACTTGATTCCACCGTAAAAATGAAAGTAAAGCAACCCGGCCATATCATAGATAAAGTTCAATAAATGTCTAACTATTCTTTGGAAAAGTACACTTTGGAATTTCTGGTACTTCTGAATCCAGCCCTGTCGAGAATCGAAGTCAATGTTCCGAACAGGACTGTCCGACTGCAAGTACAAGACTATACTTTGTAGCCGCAGGAATTCAGACGATGTTCTCCATTTCCTTCCACCTCTGTTCCTCGTTTTCCCTTCTGCATCCAGCAGGTGATCGATACGGCAATCGACGAAGATGTTCGCTGTTCGGCTAAACCAAGCAAACGGCGGGATATAACATCATCGTGGTGTTAAGTTCCAACGGGTTTTGCAAGAATCTTTTTCTTCCGTCTTGATTAAACTTCACACTTGCCCCGTAATGGCAACGTTTGAAAATGTTGTCGGATGTATGATGGAACTTCTTGACTAACGTGTTAGAAACTTCGATATTTCTACCAGTTGCAAATTAGGATGCGTCCGTGGAATTTCTTTTCGCGTGCTGATCGAATCGCGATAGGACGTGCTTTTACATCGATAAAGCAGTCCTTCCTGCAGATTTTCAGGTGAAAATATCGTACAGTCTTCGGCGATGTTACAATTCCCGGCTTTTGCGTTCAAGCGAATCAGAGGAACAATGAAGGGCGATCTACAAACTATCTAATAAATGATAATGAAATTTGTTGATGTCGCATTTCAGAAGATATTTGTGCCCATAATTATGAAAGTGGTTTAAGTCATATATTTCTTGTTTCGAGATATTTAATTGATTACGTTTGAATAAGTTAAAAAATATTTTTATATCAAGCAATATTTTAATGTAGAATTTTATTAGTCTTGATTAATGAATATTTATTATGAATGTGAAATTTTGTGTGAATCTCATACGAAAATGTTTGTTTTAAAGTTTGAATTGACTTGGACCATTTTCAAAATTTACTGAATGACCTATAAACGACTTAAAGCAATAAAAAACTACGAGATTTATTAGAAACAATAATTTTAATGACATAATTTATGACCATTTATTAATTATTTTTGAATAGTAATCCATTTTTATCATTTTAATCATGATAAGCTCAATTTTAAAATTTTTTGATTTAGACCACTTTCATAATTAACACTAAATGAATTCCATATAATGTTGAAATAACAGCCACTATCTAATGGTTCATTTTTGGCAACAACGTGAAAATTACATTGAATTAATTTAGTTTAAAATAATGTGGGGTGAAATAACTGATCAACTTTTTTCTTTTAAATTTTGATTTAGACCACTTTCATAATTATGGGCACATTTGAGAAAACCAAATTCTCTAAAAATTCACCAGTTAATACGTACAATATATAGAAAAAAATCCATAGAACATCATACCGTGTTAAATTATTACTTTCCATGAGATTTCGAATTCTAGGCGTGTTTTGAACTAGATAGATTACGATTACGTATTCTTAGCGAAAGATGTTTGAAAGATGACAAAGATTTAAATTTGTGCTCGTAAATTCGAACTCCACAGTCTTCTTTGCGTAATTCAATCGCGATCACAAACATTCTAAATGAAAAAATACCCTGATCAACTGCCGAACAGCGAAAAGGTCAGGCTGGAAGATGAAACGATCGCGACCGTAGAGGTAAAAGTTTGAAATCGTGGCGGTTATTGCTGATCGCAATGTAGGAAGGAGCAATCGATTTCTCAACTCTCCTGGAGAGGTATTAATGATTCTTTCTATCGCGGAACGAAATTAGCGCAATGTGTTCTTACGTTCGAGGAAAAAAGTCGGTTCAAAAGCTCATTGAAGAGGCGGAGATAATTGTCCGCGATAATATTATATTCGTAAAGTGAAACTTCAACTATATTCCCCATTATTTGCACTCGATTCCACCGAAGAAAACATTCAATCAAAGATCAACGCAATCGCTTCAGCACGATCGTAGTATTTGAATGGGTTGCAGAGGAGGTTGAAGCATTTAAGAATCACAATTAGAATGCATTTTAATCAGACGATATAAGAGACACGATGTTCTGTTCTCTATTTCAATTTTAAGGATTTTGGGATCGATGGCTTCAAATGAACTCGAAATTACCAAAGATATGACACATGATATAGGAAAATTTCAACTAGTGTTCACTAATTCTAATTAATTAATTAATTCAAGACTGTCAAAATACACGATGTATTTAAGATTTTCAAATTCTTCGTCCAAGTTTGAAGCGCTCTCTAATTAAAATTAAAATGAAATTTCAGTCAGCCCACAAAAGGGACACGACGTTTCCCAAGGAATTTAAAAACAAACGAAACACATGTGATGTTCAACATTCCGAAAGTATTCCATTCAAGTCTGAATCATCAAAGAGTTATAATTGGAATCCGATTTCAATAAGTCGATTAAAGAGACACGATATTTTTCTAAATCTAAAACTGAACAAAGCACACGACACATTTAACGTTTTGAAAGGGGAATTCATTCGAGTCTGCCGCCTATTGGGAGTTATAATTGCAATCGAATTCCAGTCAATCGATAAAAGAGACGTGCAGTTTTCCAAGGAGTCTCCGAGCAAACGAGATGAACCATGCGTTTAACGTTTAATAAGATACTCGTCCGGTGGCCAAGGATTTTCTTAGGAGTTTCTTACGATTATTCGTGCTCCATATACCTTGTCACAGACGAATAACGAAATACAGTACTCCACGATGCTATTAGAAACTAAGTCACGACGTGGATACATCCGATAATTACTGTAAACACTCCTGCAGTTCCCAGAGAGAAATTCAGATCATTCTGCTTGGATGGAAGTTATTAATGGCACCTCGCTAATATTAGAATTCCCGATTTTTCACTTAAAGCGCGAATATTTATTATCAAGACCTGGGTGAGGGGGGGTTAAAACGTGATGGAAACTTTCGTGAGACACGGAATGAAAATGGAAAGTGCGAGGTGCAACGGTGCCATTAATTTACGGCGGTTAATGAAAGCAGGAACTGGAAAATGTGCTCACGAATACGTGATTTAGGTGGATGAATTTCTTTAAATTTATTAGACGGCTTTATCAGTTACCGAAAAGTCGATGAAAATTGCACTTTCGAATTAGTGTAATTAATGAATTTAGGAAAAATCGAATAGCAACATGGGAAACATGTAATTTTCGTTTAAATAGCACCGTGTAACGGGCGGTAACGTTGACTGCTTTTAATCGAGTTAATTAAAAGCAATTCAGTCGGTAAGAGATCTAATGAAAGTCCAGTAGGACTGTAATTTCTCTTGGAATAAAATAAGATCACAATAACGAGATACAACGCTCAAGTTTATTGTGACACCGGTCTATTAGTTCGTATCGGCACACTGTTATTCTGGAATTAGTGGAAGATAATCTTGTTAGATCTAACAACTTGATGGAAACTTCCAATTTGGTGAAAGATCGTCACGTACGTGTAATGAATATGTATTAGCACGAATGCGATTCGAATGAATTCCTGTGCGAACAGATTTCTATTTGTTAATGATAATGAAAGCTACATTTTTTTAGTTACTTAGGTGGGCAATGTTAACTTTCAAAGGAGTGCAAAGACCATCAGGTACAAAATGGTCTATCATAACTTACAAACACGATATTAAATTAAAATAAATATAATATAGAAAAATGTAGCTAAAGATATTCAAATAGACCATTCTATAACTACATGTAATTAATTCCCACTAATGAAATATATACTTTGGAACATTTTCAGATGGAATTATCATCCAATGGAGATTAATGAACTTCCGTCTTCTACATTAGCTACAAAAGAAATATTTTTTCATATAAAAAAAAAATTCCTCCGTCCCACCATCTAAGAATATATAATAAATATTCGTTATCCATTTATAAAGGGCAAGAACAAGTATATAAAATTCTTTCTTACCACAGATAAATATATTCCTCAATTGCGTCGTCTAATAATCCGCAAAAAGAATCTTTATCCACTCGTAACGTATAAAATTAACAATAGTGATTTCGTTCTCATCGAAAAATAAGTGTATACCTTTGTATTTCCTGTTTTAACATTTCGTCTGAAATAGACTACTTGAAAGCGCGGATATCGGAAAGTAGAGTAGTCCCGATCGTCCCGATGACACCATTCGCGGAAGTATCATGCCGGAATAGTAATTTCGCATAATAACAGGAAGCAAAGGGATTCGTATCTTCGCGAAGCAGAATCACGTCTACCCAATCTACCGGATGATAGTCGGCGAGCAATCGGTACAGAAAGGAGAGAGGAGAGCGAGAGAGAAGAAGACATTACGAAAGTGGAGTATTCTTAATTCGCCGGCAAGAAGCGCCTTTCGTTTGTACGGCGTTTGTAATTATACGTCATTAAGAATGGAGAGTAACGTAAAAACGACGACTAAAATGCGACGTCGCGTGTATCACGACGAAAGGATGGCTTTTAATCGACGAATGTCAATTTGCGAGTTTCGGTGTCGTGTTTTCTTCTTTCGGCGACCTATATTTAAGAAGTGGACGTGGACTGTCGTTGGTAAATGAAGAAGTACCGAGATTATTTGAAAGTAACAATGGGATTACTGTTTAGGAAGTTGACATTTTATTCGGTGGAATATTACTTCAGTGAAGGGATATGATTTCGTTGAGAATTTTTATTGTCAATATGAGTTTGGCAAATGGAAATTTGGATTTTTTTTAATAGTCTTTAATTTAGTTTTAAAGTTTCTAGTCTGCAATCTGCGTCAGAGATATTATAATTGTACCGTTGGCTATCAAGAAGATCGAGGAAATGTCAGACTATACTCGTCAGTAATTAATTTTTAGCTTTCCGCCGTGATTAACACTAAACCTACCAAGCTGGTCAAAATGACCGATTTCCAATTTTTTCTAAAAATGCCCTAAATTGATACGGTAGTCACGCAGTAAATATTCTACTTCTATCTTCTAAAGCCTAAATTACTTAATTGATTATGTTTCTCACCTCTTGACCTCTCTTTTTCCAAAGTGCTTATTCAGTTTACCTAAATAAAATAGATATAACATCGGTAGTTTTACTGTTAATTTCCCACCTCTTTAATTTTGACTTTAGAACAATAATAATCTTCTAACTTCGCCTAAATATCCGCCAATACCTATAATTACCACAATCGTTAAATATAAATAAATGCCAAACATTCAAAAAAATTAATTCCATTGAATGCAAGAAAAACTGCAAAAATTCAAAGCGCGAGAAAATTACAATTAAAATCATTACACACTTTTAAAAGTTACATAATACACTCAAGAACATTAATGCGACCAATCTGCCAATTACCTCGTTTTTCCCGCACGTCGAAATGTCTGCTCAATGAGCGGCAAATTCTTAAAGCAATAAAGCACCGCGAAACACCATGCGTTCTCTTACGGGTGGCAGGAAGAAAGGATATCGTAATATGTACATCGTACGCGGTGAAATTAGGCTATGAATAGCAATTTGGACTTTCAAAGGTGGAAGTCGATGTACGGTGACGGGTGGGTGGTCGTGCTTATTATGGATCATCCTAGCAAAGCACAGCGTAATTAGAAGGTTCGCCTTTCTCCTTCGTCGATGCAAATGCAATATACGCTTCGTACGTATTCGCCCACTTCGCGCGTTATCATAGACAATGCTTCACCATTGTTTTCCCATCGAAGGTAAATATAGATACGTTGTTTACGAGTAAGAATAAATTTTTGAATAATATTCAGTCGATAATTAACCTTTGATTGTCGATGCGAGAAACAGAGAATTTGAAAGGTGTGTGTTAATGAGCGTAAGTTTAATTTATCACGTTGGAGTGAAATGGGCCAATTATCGAATAAAATACCATTCTTTTTCACAAATACATTCGCAGTAAATAGGAAATTACAACCTTTATCAAGAACAGTGCTAAACAACCGATAAAATTAAATTTCGATATAATATTTCACAAGCTGCTAGTAAGTTAAAATTCCTTTTTCGTCGTTATTTTATGTTTCGTGGTGTCGAACTTGATATTAATACGATATATGCAAATTACGTTGCGAGGGGAGAAAAAATTAAGTTAGAAGCCTTGAAATTAGTCCTACGTTTGATATACGTTGAATCGTACCCAATGAAACATCGAGAATAAAATGTAACACGACCTATTAAGATTTAGATGTTATAATGCCTGCTGGAGCATGAATTTGTAAGATCTCAAATCTTAATCGGGATCGGGAATTGATTGCGGTGTGATAGTGTGTTCACAGCAACGTAATCGATTAACACTTTAATCGGTGAAGGATACACATATTAATTACAAGCAGTAGAAGGCAAAGAACGTCTTGTAATAAACCTGTCTGAACTTAATTGGACAGCAATTATAGTGAATATATCGTGGATCAAACGATGCTATACATAAATAAATCTGCGTACTTGTGTCTCACTTAATTATGAGGATCGTCATGCCTTTTATGCATTCGATACGTCGCGAAACAAACCCGATCGAATTACGACACAGTTTAATTATTCTGGTGTACGATATTGCAAAATATGTGTTCGCGAATGTTTTCAAACACGTATTTCACTTAGTTTGCAAGTTCTTCGAGCAATGTGCTTCAGGTTTTATGAGACTGGCAAAATGTGATAAGATTTTGTTTTATACGATGAGTTTTTGCGCTATTGAAGATTTTAATTGTCAATGAACTTATTCGATTAGAATAAGAACTAAAATAATAATGTGACTAGTGAAGTAGTAAAAAATATTTCTTCTCATCTCTCAGATACTGTTTTTCTAATGTCTTCAAAATTTAAATAGAACATTGCATTGCGATAACCACGATAAGAATTAGCATTCGAAAAAACTTTCTTTCCAAGGAGGACCTGGCAAAGTTTGCGATCTTTCTGACACCCTGCCATAAAAATGTGCCAAAAAAGTTTTTTCCTATCTTATACATCCTGTTCTACTTTCTCGAAGGACGAAACATAATGCGGAATTTCGTTAAAAGTTATAGAAAATTAAATGTAAAAAAATACAATTTCTCAATGAGATCCAACAAAAAAATTGATTTTCTAAAGATCAGCTTCGCTATAAACACTAAATAAATTTTCTCTGCCTCTTAAATTCAGCTCCATTTAGAAAATCAAAATATAAAAAGAAAATACCAGGAAACTTTGGCCGTGGCCCCTTAAATGATAAAGAAACACATTAAACCGCCCTTAAATCGTGGACAAATATAATTCTCGTCGAATCTAATTATCTCTGGTTATGGTTCTATGCGTGTATTTACTTACGTTTTCTTATCGATTGGTGTTAATCGGTAACTGGAACACATTTTTTGTTACGGCAAAGAAACACACGGGTCCCCGTGGTGGTGCGAAGATTTCACAAAAACCAGCATGAGATACAGGTGAAAGCTTTTCCTTGATTGGTGGAGCAATTAAAGATTAGGCGACTACCGGAAGACCCAGATTTGTAACGTAAATAGAAAAAAATGATAATGCAAGATAAAAAGTCGTAAAGATTCTGCAGATTTAAAAATGTTTGAGAATACAAAACAGTAAAAAAGGAGCAAGCGGAAATTTTTCCATGCTCAAAAAATGCAAAATTAAGAGGTCATCAAAACATTCAATTTTTTATATAAACAGCAAACGACTTTGTAATTTTGTAACCAATTTAAGTAGCTAACATAACAAATACATTCCCAACACCGGAAAGAATTACATTATTCTCATCTTCCTTCCAAAAAATAATTCCAACAGAAATTGCATATAACTATTCTCAGATAAAAAAGAAACGATTCAATTTTTCACTGAAGATAAAAGAAAAACGATAATCCAGATCATTTAATTGAACTTGATATAATTTCACGAAGCACCGACGTAATTCTCTACACCAATTTAAATAATTCAAGCGCGAAGAAAACCGGCAGTACCAAAAAACAAAATTCCCTTACGTAAGATCGATCTAATTAAATTTCCAACGACTTTCGCGTGCTTTTGTGACACACGTTCCCTTCAACAATAATTAGTTACGTATCCTGATTTACAATACGGCTCACCTATCGCGACGACGATAAGTGAATCGACGTCGACAATGCCGTAGTAATTCCGAAGCACGACCACCTAGGATACATTGAAACTATCAATAACCGATCGCAGTATCATTGAATCGGTTATTGTACCCGTGTGCTCGATACTTATTGCCGGTAATGATCGATCAATCGTGCTGCCACGATTTTCATGCCATTCTACAAATCGTACACTATCGCTGCACGAATCTACTAATACGCTGATGGATAAGGATTTTTAAGGATAATACCGATTTCAAATTTTAATGGATTGTACAGATTTTATCGTGTCTACTTAGAATTTTTATGTGGAAAAATTCTGATGTAGATGGAAGAGAGTGTAGTGTTTCATTTTGAATTATTTTTGGGGATAGTCGGATCGGAGAAGTAATTAAGGATTAGGTGACTACTGAAAGATTTACCTTTGTAATGTGAATAGAAGAAGGTAATTGCACTATCACGTTTAGGAAATGTTATATTATAATATTATATGTAATATAATTTTATATTATAATTTTTTATATTAGAAAATTTTATATTTATATTATAATTTCGTTGGTTTTAGACCCACCTAAAAATGTAGATTAGACGAAATAACCGTGGTAGTTGCGGTACAAAAAATTATTGAAGTAGGATGCAAGAGTGGAAAAATATTTCTGTTCAGTCGGCAGTACATAGTTAGGGTGCTAGATTTAACGTTAGAACTATCAAGGTAGGCAAAATGAATGCTCTTAATTTCTTTGAAAAATCCCTGTAGAGTTCCTAACGTTTCAACTTGTTGCGCCTATTTTGTTAAATAGAAGCAATTCTACCATTCAGTTATTTTTTCCCCGTAATTCCTTTCCTTTTAAGGTTTTTATTAACAATCTTTAAATATACTGTATTAATCTCGGTAGTTGTGGCGTTACTTCCCCTAACTGTACCACTAGTCCCAAGCGGGATCACAAAACTCTGTTTATCATAAAAGACAATACAAATCCCCCAGAATACTAATGAAACTGTAAAATTGTACTCTCTACCATGCACCAAAGATTTCTACATTCTTTGCACAAGAATCTTCTAATACAATATCAAAACCCCACCCCTATACTGCACGGTGAACCCAAAAGCCACAAACTGGTTTGAATTTATAACAATAAAATACTGAAAAACTTCAAAACTTACGACAAACATATTGTTACAGCTTTAAATCAATTCCTGATTTCTGCTTCACCCTGTATAATAAAATTCGCGTACATCACTTTGTCCCTAAATCATGTCATACCATGAAGCAATAAGGTATCAGAAAATGCGATGACAATAAACTCGTCAAAATTAAATATCTCCATCGTCAATTTACGACGTCGGAGAATCACCCTGTACATGTATCAGCGGCTACTTTTCCGATTATGTACGGCAAGGGTTAAACATAACTTCTCTCGCCGACGGGAGATCACTTTATCAAGCATTAGATATCTTTCCGCGAGCGGAAACCGAGATTGGTTTCGTGTTCCGATCGAACGTGCACGCTTCAGGGAAGATAGTTCGAGTATCTCCATAAACTCGAATACACACAGATACTAAGATACTGATACGCCAATGGCGCAGCGGCGGATTTTTCCAATATTTTTTCTTCCCGATCTCAAAACTACCCGCCGTCACATTATTATCCGTATCGCGGCACTTTCATCTGTACTTCGTACTACCGTACATTCGCTCGTGATTAAATCTTGTAGCAATACTTTAAATACTTTCCACACCTGTTACATGGGTTGTGCAAGAAATTAAATGAGTCGAGACTTTGAGGTACACTGTACGTTGAAACGAATCAGTGAATTCGTTAGGAGGATTTCAAGATGTCTCGGAGGTGATGATAAGGAGATGATGTTGAGTTTTTAAAGGTTCATTGCTACAGCCGTGGTAGCTATTTTTTATATTTTATTTTCGGAGCTCTAAATAGTAATTTTAAGCTTACTTCGTGCCACATTTATAGTAGCCTGATTTGTTGATTTATTTTGTTGTAAAGAAGAGTGTTATTTGGCGTTTGAGGATACATTGCTACAGGCACGGTGGTTATTTGTTATATTTTATTTTCTGAACTTTAAATAATAATTTTAAGCTTACTGTTAGCCACATTTATAATAGCGTGATTTATTTTGTTATAAAGAAGAGTGTTATTTGGCATTTGAGGGTACATTGCTAGAGCCACGGTGGTTACTTGTTATATTTTATTTTCCGAACTGTAAAAAGTAATTTTAAACTTACTGTTAGCCAAATTTATAGTAGCGTAATTTATTGATTTATGTTGTTATAAAGAAGGACGGTACTAACACTAGAACTACCAAACCAGTCAAAATGACTGGTACACAATTTTTTCCAAAAATTCTCCAAGATTTTAATAGAGTCATAGAATAGATATTCTACGTCAATCTCATAAAACATAAATTACCGAATCGATCATCCCTTCCACCTCTGAATTCTCCTTTTTTCAAAGTACGTATTTAATATATTTAAATATAACAGATTTAACGCCGGTAGTTCTAGTGTTAAGTGTCTGAGGGTTCTTTGCTAGAGTCACGATACCTATTTCCTATATTGTTTCTTCCGAACTCTAATTATGACTTTTGAGCTTTGTCGAAATTATAGCAACGCTGTTTATTGATTTATTCAGCGAATAAGAAAGAAGTTATCCGAAATAAATTATTATTCGCCTACAGCAAAACCTATCGACCTAATCTTCGATCTATCAAAAAACTGCTAATTGTATCAAATTCAATTTCTAACGCACTCACAAAATTCCCTTAAGAATTAGAACCTTAACACACGTTCAATCATCCCTCGACGTAAATCGAATCGGTAATCATGCATCGCTCCTGAAACTTTCTTCCTAGTGCAAAGCTCGGGAACGGGTTAAAGAGCACCGATGACGGTAGTTCCGTGCGGCATTGGCGAACAGGACAAAACGAGAAAATCACCGATCCTCACGATCGCGAATTTCTTTTCCAATTAACGACAGCCCGGAGGAGATCACGAGCGGTTAATACTGCACGCACCGGACATTGGTACGCGTGGATCGATCGTGCCGATCGATTCCGGTATCGATGGAGAAGAGAGAGCGACCAGCAGTGCCGACTGTGTAATTGAATAAATAGCAAGAGGCGCATATCTAAGTCTAAAGGTTTGCTAAGATCGGATGTAGCCGATCGGAGCAACGTAAGTAAGCCGTCTGTGTATACCGGCAACACATTTACGGCGATCGAAATACAAAATTCATTAGCGCAAATAAATAATTCATGGTCCGTTCGAATTTGCTTTTCAGGCGCGGCTGGAAAGTCGGACGACTTTGAGGCGGCGTTTGAGGATTGTTCGAGTTTTTGTGGATAGATTGCGTCGATGATTATAAATGTGACTTAAGTTAGGCGTCGGCAACTTTTCTTTTTAATAATTAGCTACTTTTTCGTAAATTTATTTACTGAATTCTACAAGCAGCCGTAAACAGTGAAATAGCCGAATATTAATTTGAATATTGAACCGAAATTATGAATTCTATGCTTTGCTGAATTTGTCGTAGTGTTGTTTATTGTTTTAATGGCAAGTAAAGAAAATTCATCTGAAATATATTATTATTCATCTATAGAAAAGACTATCGACCCAATCTTACTTTAAGGTAAAATTTAATTGTGCTAGTTACGCAAAACAACCAGAGATTTTAGATGAAAGGGCCGATATTTACCGATTCCTCGTCTAAGTAAAAAATTTGGAGAATTGCAAATCCGGTGGAATTACGTTGTAGAAGTAATAAAGTGTTTGACTGTTTAACGATGTTGACAGTTGCCTCGTTATACAGGACTTAATGAGCATTCGCAATCAAAAGTCTAAATATCTCGAAACGAAGTATAAATGATTTACACCACTATCGTATCTCCGTAAATTATAATATTAATAATAATTAATATGAATTACCGGCACAGATGATTTAATGTTTCCACGAAGTATGGTAACTATGACGGTGCATCGAACAGCAAAGAAGCACATAATTAAAATAGAATTGCGATACAAACGTACGAAAAGTCCCCAATGTATAATTGATTACACAGCACTCATTACAGTTTTCTCCTCGAATTAATTACCTCAATTTTTATCTCTCGAATCAGCATTTGTATTTCATTTACAGCTATGTAATCCTTTCTAAACGCGAGCGGGATGCTTTCGAAAGGCAAGGATCAGCGTCTACGGGACAATGTTTCTCTGACTGGTAAAACGGATCGTAAAAGGCGATGCTTGTTGATTAGAAAGTACCAATCGTGTGCACATTTTGATCCAACTGCCGGGCAAAACTCTCACGTTACTGTTCCCGCGACATCGCGCCGTCGACGTTGCATCGGAACTCGATCGTTCTTTGGCTGACTTCGCCAATCGGCTGCCAATTACAAATTGTAAAAGCTGCCAATTATAGGTACAACGTTCCTTTGAAATATTTATACCTGGTTACGGTGTAGCACGATAAAGAATACGAATTTTATATTCGTAGATTTATCGCAGGGACGTGGTAACGGGTAAAAGTGGAACGAACGGTAGAGAAATGGGGAATGCTGCATTATTCTTGGGTCGAAAAGTAACTCCGGATGTACTGCTAACCCTTTGGAATCTCGGTTTTTTATTGAGTTTGAAAATTCATTGGAAGGATGCTATTTAACGGAACATCTACCAAGGTGACCGAATTACTTGTGTTGATTTTTTTGTAAATGTTTTTTATATTTTTATCATCCTTGCTTTTTTTTAATTTTCTATGAATGTCTTGCAGGGTGAGAGCGATTAAATCGATCATATTCCTTGTCTTTTTTACTTCTTCTTTATTCCAACGTGATTATTTAGTATTTTTAAATGTATGGGATTAATTAGGAATTGATGTAGTATTAATCCGATGCTCTATGATTGTTTTATGCGATGGGATAAGCTATAACTTAAATTAAAGTGCTGAAATACCAATTTTTCAGTCATTTCTGACATGTCATATATTTTAGCGTAATAATAACATCGTGCAGTTAATTTTATCGTATCGTATCCTATTCCTCTTATTTTTGCAAACTTTTGCAAAGTAATGAAGCTTTTAAAATACAATCTGCTGTAATTCTCCTCTAAATTAATGATAATATTTACCGCGTTTTGCCATCGCAAGCAAGCATTTAATTACGTGAAAGGTAAACAAAGGAAGAAGAATACTTAATGACTCGGTGCTAATTTCAATGTAAACGAAGATATTTCCGGCTCGAGAAATCGGGGTTACAGCGTTTCTGGATAATTCATTATGCAGCACGTGTGATGCATATGCCACACGTAGAATCGTTAAAAAAATATTTTTATATTCCCCTGTTAAAGGTCAACATCGAGAAACACAGAAATTAACATCGCCCCGAGTGCTCAAACAAGTCGCGAAATTCTTTTACTCGTAAATCTATCTTTAACAGTTATTCTTCCAAGTAGAATGCAAGGTCTTCGGGTCGTCGATTTTCTTGAAACTTCACAAACTCATAGAGCAACTCATCTTAATTATGAACAGACCCCATTACATAAAAAGGCGGTCAATAATTCTGAGATACTTATAATCAAAGTTGAAATCGAAGAAAAAAATAAAATTAAAGAAAAATATCCACGACAGGACACGAGCACTAGTCTTTTCTGTAGAAATCCAGGACATTGCCGTTACGCCATGGCAGAAGTTGACATTACGTTCTACAGTTTCGATTCAGTAAAATTAATTCAGCAATTAATTAATTGTAAGTATATGCTTTGTAAAATCTTAAAAGTTAGTAATTCTTCAGCAAAATAGCTGTAATAATTAACCCTTTGCACTCGGATATCCCATATAAGGGGACATCGTAAAACTAGCACATCACTCGGTTGCTCGTTCTCAGGGGACATTCGAGTTTATTAGTGATTGCAGAAGGCATGTTTCCCTGAAGTTTTCTACTGAAATGGCAGGATACAGCAAATCGTAAAGAACTGATGTATGAAATGATGCTCATATATAACATCAGGGGTGATGCCGAGTGCAAAGGGTTAAAACTTCGAAATCTCTACTGACTCTGCAGTCTCAGTGCCCGAGCAGTAAACTGATGCAGTTCACCTACCGAAGTCCCATCAAATCTTCTCGGTTTGCGATTTATGCTGTACTATCATCACCACGACGCCTACACAATGATCATACAGGACGAATAAATGTCCTGGCACCAGACTAAGTCCCCGTGGAACCAATTTCACCCTCGGTGAGGACATACAGAGGTCAAACGACAAAGAAGGCGCGCGGTATGAGGCACGGGGTAAGGGTCGCTCGCATCGTCTATCCCCACCATATCGGTCCTGGAAGCCTGAGATCGACCAATGACAACCGAAAACGCAACACTCTTTCGTCGTTCCCATGACGACGCAACGAATGTGCGGCTCTTTAAGCCAATCACGCGTTAGAATAAAAAATGACATCAGAATGAGGGTTGTCTCTATCCGTCAGGCGAAGCACAACCAACCAGAGGCCAGAGGACTTCTTGTACCTTTTCGAGCAATAGCTTGCGTTACGATAATGCTACTACCAATAAGCATTGGTTGGCATGCGAGCTCGGGTACCCCGGGCTCGCCAAACCCGTACCTGCCAGCAAGAGCTAGACAGGCCCCTGGGGAGAGAAGAGCAGGCCCAAGCTTGCGATTTGACTTAATAAGCAGATATTAGGAGGACCGGAAAGTAATATCGTTTCTTCAGGTATTTTGCTCAAAAACCAATTAATTTTTACCGCTCCGGTATTGAAAAATGTCACACTAGATGGCAAACGGTTGTTGATAACGAGGGTGGTTACATCATTGATTAAAAATAAAAACCTGCGAGAAATTTATTTGTTTAAATTTGCTGTAAAAGAACGACATTTAAATCGAATTAACGTCTATCCCTATAATGATTGATAATCAGGGCGACCTACTCTACGAGAATGTAAAAGGACTTGCGTTCTCCTTGTTCGATTTACACATATCAGACAAATAAAAAAGCGAATCGAATTCGGCAATCCAATTGTAAAAACCATAACTAAATAAACTCGAAAAATCGTATTGACCAGCGTTATTTCGGGGAATGCAGTGTCATAAATCTTGAATCGATCGGTTCACAGTCCGGTCGCACGGAGGATGTTCATAATTTAGCAAGCGCGCGATAGAACGGCTCTTTCCTGATAAGGAATTCTCACCGCAGCGGAAAAGTCGACGCGTAACGGTATCCATCGAACTCTATTCGAGATAATCCGCGGTATTACATGTTAGAGGATGATTAACTATGCGTTCTAAAAATAATTATCCGGGTATAGCTTTACGTGAAGCCGCTAGTCTCAGAAATTTGCATAACTCAATCGCCCGGGCTTTTCACGTTTCACGGGGACCTGGTTACATCGTCTGGTAATTAATAATTCATTTCGTGAAACAGCCCGAAAGCGATAACGGGTGGAAGTTCGCTTCGTCCTCGTGGATTAATAGCCGTCTATTAATCGGCCGGACGCGGAAGCAACTGCAGGATTTTACGCGCGGAAATTGTACCGGGTGTCGCGGAAGAGCGCGCGATTCAATTTAAGGATGGATTTCTTCAGTTTAAGTTATTGGTCTCTAATTAAAGCGAAGAATTAAAGAGATTTTTAATACCGAAATAGTTGGAATTATTGGTTTTTGACTTTTTCTTTAAAAGTTCTTCTTTTTCTGAGACTCTAATTTTTTTACAAAAGGTGCAAGTTTTCCATTTTCTCAATAAAGTACCAAATTTCAAGGATTTCACGGATCAGTTTTACTTCTCTTTCAGAGAATTATTATCCAGTTGCTCAAAGTATTTCAAATTCATCGTCAAAGTCACGGAATTTTACAAATTCACAAAGAAAATCTCATTTCAAATTTACAATCAAACATTTCAAACGCCCGAAAACCTCCTATAAATCTCTTATCAATGAACACCACTCACTGTCATCGCCCACCATAAAATCGCCGGGCATCCACAAACAAACTACAGACGATACGACATAATTCCTCTCGCCGATACGAATATCGGCGTCAATTTAAATCCCCATCCCAATCGATCACCTTTTCCCGCCGCGTAATTGGCAGATACACGGTTCATTAGACGATCAACAACCGCGATAACATTGCAATCTCAATAATTCGCATTAACCGTCCCGTAGCAGGAAGAATCAACGAACGTCACTGTGCCACGATGACTTCGCGTCATCGATGACATCGCAAGGAACGTATCAAGAATCGGAACCTCGTTTGTACACCATCGAGAAACTCGACCGAGACACGGTGTTCCAAGATACGCCATAAACGAGATACATTTCGCAAGATATCCGGCATACACCGGACGTGTTAATAACCCGTTCAACACCTCCGGTATTCAGATTATCACCGGAGGTGCCGGAGACGTTTTCATGTACCGATGATCGCCGTTTCGATGGCACGATATCAAAACCGGTCGATCTCTCGATCTTCCATGCCGATATAGTTTCAAGATTGCGAAACAATATCTGGCTAATTGGCTCGATCCGTAGCCACCTACGTTGGTCGTGAAATTTCGCGATCGGGGATAACGATCGGCGATGATCGACGATCAGCTCGCGGGGAGAAGAAGGAGAGGATGAAAAAAAAAACGGACGGGTTTCATCGTGAGTAGAAAGTCCATGATTTTCGTCCCCGGATATCGCAGTTCGAGCGCGAACCGTGTCGACCTTATTAACGTCAGAAGGAATCGCGAATGATCGAGGGTTCGGATTTAAAAAGAGAAATTCATTCGTTTGAGTCTAGGATCGAGAGGGGTGGCTAGATTTGAATGGTGGAGAAAATAGGGGAAGGACGATTTGAAGATGTTGAGGACTTGATGATTGGTGTTGTGGATGAGGGAGAAGGTTTGGGTAGGTCTTTCTAGGTGGATTCTATCTGGAAGATTGAGGCTGTTGTCCTTTATTTCAGACTTAATTAACATGGTTATTTAGTCTAGACGGTGCAGTTTTAGTTGGGTTCTGAACTACCGAGGCTATGATGTATTAAATGATAATTAACACTAGAATTACCAACCGGTCGAAATGACCGATACACAATTTTTTTCCAAAAATTCTCCAAATTTATAGAAAACTCAGAGAATAAATATTCTACGTCCATGTCAAAGAACATAAATCACCGAATCGATCATATTTCCCGCCTTTCGATTCCTCTTTTTTCAAAGTACTTATTTAATATGGTAAACTATAATAGATTTAACGTCGGTAGTTCTAGTGTTAAGTTGAAGTCTCCCGGAGGTGACGCGGATTAAATCTTGGGCTTGCTAATTCGAAGTTTGGTCCTTTAACTCAGAACCCACCAAATCCTTCGAAAGATACAGGTTTTATCTTTGTGTTATAGTCGCCTGATCGGAAAAGTCATTGGTATTTGAAAAGGATCTGCATATTTCAAATGAGTCTGAATCAATAACACTATGATATCTATATGCTACACGGAAGGAATTCCTACAATTAGAAATAACATATAAAATTTCTATATTTGGTAAATTATTTAGAAAGTATTTAGAATCTTTCCTGTGCTAATTGTAGCTTCTAAAATAAGTTAACCCCTTGCCCTATGATTTGTTTTGTGACTGACTCCGCTATAATTCAGAATTTAATTGCTGAACTAACACTTGATCAGTGATTCTTCATATATCGTATAATTTAACGTAATATTAATATTACAGAAATACTATAATTGCATCACGTCTTATTAATATTTTCAATTTCATAGGTTTTAAAAAATTTGAAAACTTCCTATCCCATTTACCGCGTCACGAGTATCACTCGTTATTGTAGGGCAAAGGGTTAAGGTGCTATCCCTTTAATGATCTGCAAAGCTTATTTTGCTGGATTATTAACAGCACCTAAAACCGATGTTATCTAATGCATCGAAATAAATTTAATTCTAGTAAAAATATTATTTTTAAATTTATATCAACACAAAATTCCTTCCTAACAGCAATGCTTCGACAATATTGAATCGAGGTTTAAATTCTATCGTGCAAACTTCTCGTGTATGGTTAAATTGATTGGTCTTCGTCCTCGGATATCGTAGTTCGAGCACGAACCGTGTCGACCTTTCGAAGTCAGCAAGAACCTCGTCGATCGCGGTTCCAGATTTAAAAAGAGAAATTGATTTTTTGAGCTAAGACAGAGGAGAGAGAGAGAGAGAGAGAGAGAGAGAGAGAGAGAGAGAGAGAGAGAGAGAGAGAGAGAGCGAGAGAGAAAGAGAGACCAGAGTAAATCCGATGCCGGTTGAAAGTGAAACAGTCGAAACAAGGGTGAAAGCATCGAACACGAAGCCGATACTACGCCGAATCGTTTTCGATGATTTTCAATTTGAAAAAATCATACCGGCTAAATTGCTCCATTATCTTTCGATCTTCATTCTTCGGTAGATCGATCGTTATACATTCCATCAATTTGTCCGCGTCCGAATTTTAAGGCGATATTTATTATCGTCATTAAGGGTTAAAAAGGCCATAGTGTTTTATTGTTCTGTCGAACTTTCGGAATTCCCGTTACGATGGTCCATGCTTTTGAGCCGTGTCAAAATATTTTATTACGTTCCATTCAACGACCGCCATAAACGATCGCCGGGATGCCAGACTTCTTTGAATTTTTTTATACTCCATTTTTTTTCCGCTCTTTTTTGTTTTATATAAAACGTTCACGAGATATGGTACGTACGCAAAACTATGCTGCGGTAGAAAATCTCTGTTAACTCGTAGGTAAAACCGCGATTGCAGAAAAACTGGTAAGTGTGACACTATCGGAAATCGTGAAAGCCGTTTACTTTGGTCTGATAAGTACACGTCCTCGGGTTTCCTGAAGTCTCTCTCCACTGCTTCCATATTATTAATATTTAAAGTAGTTAAAGTAACCCATTAACGCTTGACGTTCCATTTTTGAAGCAGGTTTTATGAGAGACATAATTAAACGAATTAGTAACGTTTATTAAATTAATGATGGAAATCGGAAGTTCCATCTTGGCTGTACTTAACTCTTTCATTTCGCAGGAGGATCTTTTTGATGAAATGTCTTTGATTAATTATTAATCTTTAATTGAACTATGCTGAAGAGGATATCGATGGTCTAGATTGAAACTTAGTTAGTTACAAAGTTAAAGACGCGTCGATATCAATATTAATGATAATTACTGATCGATATTGATGATTCGACTGAATCTTAAAATGAAATTACAGCAATTTCTAGTCCAACCGTTGGATTTACGTAGAAAATTCTAAATAGTCTATTTCTCCGCAGAAAGAGTGGCTGGTCCTCATAATTAACAGAAAGGGGACTTAAATTAAATGCAAAGAAAGGAAAAACAACGGACACGATAGGGAGAAGCAGTCTTTCCGGTAAAAGTCTCTACGAAAGAAAATCGAGATCCACTTCGGTATCAAAGAGGAAAGCGATCGACCCGACAGGAAAACCTGGCCTCGCCGTTAACATTTTCCACCAAAGGCGTAATCTTTAGAGAAAAAAAACAATTTTGTCACGAATCAACCGACTTTGTTATACACAAAGAAAACTATCACCACGACGGAGAAAATCGATCTTTCATAAAATTCTCTGCCAAAGAAAATCGGTCGCAAAAGTTAAAAAAAATGGTATTAAATGAAATCTGAAGTTATATGCGTAATCTATAAGGAAAAAAAAACAATTTTGTCACGAATCGACCGACTTTGTTATCCACAAAGAAAACCATCAGCATGACGGAGAAAATCGATCTTCCATAAAATTCTCTACCAAAGGAAACCGAGATCGGTCGCAAAAGTTAAAAAAATTGTATTAAATGAAATCTGAAGTCATATGCGTAATCTTTAGAGAGAAAAAAACAATTTTGTCACGAATCGACCGACTTTGTTATCAACAAAGAAAACCATCACCACGACGGGGGAAATCGGTCTCTCGTAAAAGTTTCCGCCCAAAGAAGATCGAGATCGCTCGAGCAGACCGATCGTACGTCGGCATGTAGGCCGATACGATTTCATTCATCGAAGTTGCAGATTCTATCGGCGAATGCACACGTATTTACATTTCCTCTACAACCGACGACGCAGAGCTCGCACATGGATGTAACTTACGTGAAATTTCACTCGTTACGTAGCGAATCGAATCGCAGAGTTTTTGTTTCAGAAACGTTTTACGGCCTGCTGCCTGATAAATGCGGTTTTCGAATGGTGCACGGAATGTATCGATCGTGGAATGAGATTGTGGGAAACGAGCGAAACTCGACATTGTTATTCTTCTCCTTCCTCTTTTTTTCCATCGTGAAAAATGAATGCCACGATTTTTTATTGCCCGGGAATGATAACGGAACGAGTATTGAAATGTTGTTTGGTTATTTAATGTCTGATCTTCATTGGCGATTAAAATGGCATTATCATTTATTTAAATATAAGCTCTCGTTACTCCGGTCTAATGTAAGATTTGAATTTTTATTCTCCTAAGATGCTTCCTTAACTTTATAGCCTAATAAAATTTAATTATTCAATGTGAATAACTTGATTTGCATTTGAATGATTACAAATTAAATTAAATTCGTTACTTGAAATTTTGTTATAATATTAGGTTGGAAAGAAATTAATGTCGGTTTTCGAATTTTCAAACTTTGGCGCTTAATTTTGAGACAGCCGTTCATTTTAATTTGTTTGTCTTCTTATATCATTTTAGAAAAAAAATGTTATTAAAAAACTTGTTTCTCGTTGGGAAAAATGTGTAAATTAATTTCCTACCAACCTAATACAATAAAAAAAAATTAATTCGGGCTATGAAGTGTCAGTGGATATTCATTTTATTGCATAGAACTAAACACAGAGTCCAAAATAAAAGTTTAAATATTCATTACAATTACAGTCACGAATATTCGAAGTAATCAAACCTTCAAATCGAAATTAATTACCTAAAGAATAGTCTAAGAAAAGAATAACGAAAAATTCCTACTTAAATAATACCTGCTTCATCTATCCATTCACCTTCGCAAATACATTGAATCTCTGAGAAACCTTCGTCAAAGAAACAAGAGAGAAAAATCGCAGCAAGAATGTCTTACTTTCGAGGTACAAACTACGATTAATTTCCTGCCGTCGTGAATGAGTTTCTCATTGATCCGATAAGAAGAGGTAATTATCGCCGGTCAATGACCCGAGTGTACAAAAAAAAATTCCATGCAACGTGAAACACCCACCATTTTTCCCGGATTACACGGAGAAAAACGTATCTCGAGCGATCACCGCAACGTTCTCACGGAAAGAAAGATAGCAAGAAAGAAGGATAGATAAAAAGAAAAAGGAAAAAGTCTCAAATTTTTGCCACGTATGTACATGGACATCGTTAGCGAGACACGTTAAACGAGTAACAGGACTTTCTCTCGCGTGAAAATTCTCTTGACAGTGCGATTTCGTTGATTGAAAAGTTGCATCGGAAAAAAAAGGCGAAGCTCTATTCCCCTCGGATCGCAAAAGCAGCCGTATCCCATCGCTTTCACGTATAATACCGCAGAAATGTGAATTGTCGATGCGAGAAAGTCTTCGCATAGCTAATAGCACGATCGTTACGTCACTCTATGGGGTTTTCATCGTAAGAAACGTTTACGCACTGCCATTGTGCGGTTTTAGAGACGGGCATTACTCGGATCGTTTTTTTACGTAACCGTAGAGTTTTAGGATAATGAAAACGTTTGAATCGAGGAAGAAGCCTTCTGGGAACGTGGAATCGGGATATAAATCTTTTGGAATTTCATGATGCATTTCAAGGTTTCTGCTCCTACATAAAAGCGTTATATATTTTTGTTCTTTTCAGAATTTGTTAGGTAGTAATATTTTATTTAACATTGGTAGCAGTATTATTACTTAGAAGTGTTTTACTGAAAGTGATTGGGCTCGTGGTCGACTTCCGGGGTTAGAGCTTGTTGGTCTTTTATTTTATTTTATGGCGACTCGAAGGACCACCTCCCATAAGGGAGAAAAAGAAATAGAGTACTCAAATCTCTAAGTATTTTCCTCCCTTATGGGAGGTGGTGCTTCGAGTCACCATAAAATAAAATAAACGACCAACAAGCTCTAACCCCGGAAGTCGACCACGAGCCAAATCAGAAAGGGAAGTTTCGAAGCTGGTAGAATAAAAGTGATAGGAAAATTAATCATTTGCAATCGATACACTCCCTCCTGGCAGGGGCAAAGTTTGAGATTGTACTTGAAATGTAAAAAAAAATCAAGGGTAAATGTACGATGTATATAATTAATGCATAACAAACTCTTTAATTAGGTTTACGTACTGAAAAACTTAACTTGAAACTAAAGAAACGTGCTATTTAAATCAAAAACGGCAATTTATATTCGAATATAAAAAATTGAAGTATCCTTCAACTTGTCTGCTTTCCCGATAACTCCTCATTAGACAGCGATCATTAACGAAAATGATATACGTACTCAGGGCAAAGTAAAATCATCCAGCATCGATAACCGTTCAATTCCACGTGGAGAATTACCGTGATATTTAAATCACCACGGTCCTCTCGTCGAGCGTGCTAATTAAAAAAAAGGAACGGATAACATGATCATGGTTAAGCCCGCAAAACGATTACAAGGTCTCCTATCGAAGAGTTAAAAATTGTCATTGGCAATTAAAAAGGTAACAGACGTATAAATATCAGGACTGCAATTAAGAGCATTGATGATAAGTAGGACTAATTATCGCGGATATCTAGGTCATGGCGCTGAAACGAGAAAGGAAGAGCAGTGAATTTCAATAAGAACATAGTAATACCTGGCAGACTTACGGTGACACAGTTCATTAGCGTTAGAATTATCACAAATGTGAATGTGACTGGCTCACTTTATTGAAAAGTATCTCAACTTTGTATATTTACATCAATAACACTGGCAAGTCTGGCAAAATGTTGGATTTGTTATTTTTTTTCGAAAAATTCCTCAAAATAGGGAAGCAGTACAGTGGATGTCCCTCGTTTATCTCATTAACCATAATTAACTTCATTGACCACCTCTTTCCAACCTTTTATACCTCTTTTTTTAGACTAGTTACTTAATATGTTGAAATATGCAGCTACAGATTTAACACTAGAACTACTGGCGTATCTTTTGTATTTAAATGTATCGAATAAGTATTTTGGAAAAAGAGAAATTAACTCTTTGAAGCACGGCGGTATTAAAAGTGCCCCACCTTTTTGACGCGTGAATGTGCATGGTGGAATATTTTTTGCCCCACCTCGAAAATTTGTATTATTGTACAACTTTGTTAATAAAATTAAACCAACTTTGTTCAATCAAAAAAAATGTGAGCGCAACATGCGTCATTTTATTTTTCAAATTCCTGTGCCTCAAAGAGTTAAAAGGTGAAAATATGACCAATTAAGTAATTTAAGATTTGTAAAATGGAAGTAGAATATTTACTTCATGGCCCCTCTGTCAAGTTGGAGAATTTTTAGACAAAATTGAGAACCGGTCACCTTGATCGGTATGGTAGTTTTAGCGTTAATATACTTAAATATATAGCTTCTTACTTGATACGTTTAAATACATTTAACGCTAGTGGCTTTAGTGTTAAAACGAGAAATAATCCGGTCCTTCTTCCGATCGAAAAGAAAGTCACGACCCGATTCGATTTAACAACCGCGGGCAAAATTCCACTGGGATTAACGGTCCGGTGTTATCGGCATTTAACCCCTGCTGCGATCCGATTCCTTCCTTCGATATAATGTCATCGAGGTAAGTCGATTTTAATGCTCCCGGAGCTTAATATTCCTTTCAATGCTCACCTCGCCGTCCGAAATCGAGTATTACGATTATAAATATACGTGAATATCCTACAGACATTAGGCGAATCGTCGATGATTAATTCAACGCGGAAATTAGGCCAGTGGGAATAAAAAAGCAGTAATAAAAATTTGCCCCACATACGTATAAACCGTCGGAGGTTAAGGGTTAATGAATGTCTGCGCATTAATGCTTTTTGCATATGCAGCCGCGGTGCAATTATGAGCGCGTGTTTCTTATTGGGAATCTTTTCACCCACATGCGAACTGCACGGTGGAAATGAAAGATCGTTAAAGAGAAAACTACCGTGTTTGAGAATCGACGACGGCCGCGAGGTCGAAGGACTTCACGATCGGCGATGGATATCGGTTACTTCCTGTGTTTATTACGGTGCAATTAATTGACGATCGTTTTATTGCTAAACATTCTGCGATACGGGGAGATATTTGCTTTTTCTTTCTTTTTCGAAAATTGTTGGACAGTTTGACGATGGTTGGATGCGATTTTTGTGGTTTTTATGGGGATTTCGGATGGTGTGCAATTAGAAAATGTATCGATGGGTGTCAATAAAGATATCAATTATAGAAAATTGAAAAATTGAATAATGTAATTACTGAGAGATGTCGGATACTAAACGGCTGCAAAATTTTTATCAATTTAATGCTATAAGTACCGAATCGGTCAAAATTATGGTTTACTGCTTTTTTTAAAAATTGCTTTAATCTCCTATGCCGCTAATATTTGTAAAAATAGCCCTTCATTTTAAAAATTTCAACAAACATAGCTATACCTCGTTAAAAGTACAACGCATTAATAACTTTCCTTTACAACCATTCAATAAAGTCTTTGATATCTTCTCCCGTATCTTTAACATCTATTTATTACTATAACTACCAAGATAAACAAAATAACTGGCACAAAAATTCCTAAAAAAAATGACTTCATTTTATACCGATTAAATTCCTTTAATTTCCTATCCCCATCTTTCAAAAAATGGACGATCGAATCGACAAGTTTCCTCTACCACTTATTCCTTTTATCTCAACGTGCCCATCTACTATTTTTAAATATACCAAATCAACTGTTAGCACTTCTACAGTTAAACATGAAATAACGTTCGACTACAAAAATTCCAATTATTTTTCACGTATTTGTCAAACTTTGCAATAAAACTTCGAATAGGTTCCGCTCTCCTTACAAATTGTATAACAAGGATTTCTCAGTTTCTACCGTAACTTTGTAAGTCCTACCTGCTATGCATTTTAACGCGAGATAAGATATCGCCCGAGATTATGTATTATATGTTGCTGTCGCCCGATCAGTTAATAGCCGATTACAGGTAGGTAATGCAGGAAAAACCTGGCGCCGACTATTTATAGATATCTATTTAATAACTGCGGTTTAACGAGGTACTAATAGCGATCGTACCGAACTCGAACGCGCGGAGAAATCGTGTAAACTTTATAAACACGAAATACCACGTAACATCGTACGTCCGAGTAAAGTAGATAATTAATATCGTCTGATTACGCTTGGCTGATATTTCACGATGGAAAATTATATCATTTGTGCATCGTGAAATCTACATATATAATCCGCGACGTATCGAGGGCATATCGTTTTTATATTTTCGGCTTCGGTGATTATTTTCACGTGGACCTGCATATCTGACGGGCTTTAAAACCGGGTAGGGTGTGATACAGATATTTAGAAAGGCGAAGTCGAAATTGTAAGGAAAGATTAACCTTTACACCGAATGATAAACGATTCAAATCCAATTTGAAGTTAAGGATCAATAACATCTGTTTATTTTATTGTTCGAGCACCTTCTCGAGTTTCCTGATAAATGTAAAATCTGTTGATTCCACGAGAATCGCAATTTTCGTGTTTATGAATCATTTCGGGTTAAAGTTCGTATTATTGTTAGATATCGATGGACCGTCTGTTTTAAATTGACTCTTGAGATGTATGGAATTGTAGTTTGTAACAAATTGGAGTAAAGCGACTTAATTCCATGTCATAATTAACGCGTCGAATATCATGGTGGTCACCGGTGACCGGCGCTTTTAAATTCAATGAAACTTTATGTGACTTTCAAATTGTAATATTTACGAATTTCCGCTCTACGAAGATGTGACTTAAATAGAAAAAGTTTTAGTAGGAATGATGAAACTTGCGAACTACCGGCATTCGACGTGTTAACAGTAAATAAAGATAAAGTTATCCGCGTTGCTTTACATTATCCTACAAAACGCATATAAGAATTTCTCCATATAGCAAACGTGAAGTATGGTGAATGTACTAAATTGCTCCACTGCGTAGCATGATATAACGATAAGCGATTAAATGTTTTTGTTTTTATTATGTCCTTCGTACAGCGCGGTCAACGGATCACCTGCTTGTTTATGCAGCATGAAAGCGCGTTAATCAGTGTGAAACGGAAGATCTTTTCCGTTAATCCAAACATTCTCAAATAATGTAAAAACTCAATATCCCAACGACGCAACTATTCGGACGTTAACGCCATAAAATCGTGTCCTCTATGAACGCGCTTAAACATAACATCAACACGAAGGACAGCAACGTACATTCGTCAACGTCCTTTTACTTCGAGTTACGTATTGCGCGTAACCTCGATTGCGCGAATTCATCGAACGATTCGACGTATGACATGCGGGAAAAAATGCCAACACTCACCAGACTGCGTCCAACAATCGATGCACTCCTGACATAACATGGCCCAGTCGTTTTTCAAGTCCTCGAAAGTCGCCATCGTCGATTGTCAGGACCTGTTCCTTCGCCACCGGTTCCTCCGGCGGGTCCACAGAGAGAGACAAGGGGTTCCAACTTGCCACGAAAATGTTTGTCACGTTCTCCGGCTCACATGCAAAGCACACGTACACTTCCCGCCTAATATTCGAATAGATGGCACACGATGCCGAGTTTCACGCGTCATGTACGAGAAACAATGCGTAAGGTCTCGATGTACAGCGAGGAAAGAAGAAAAAACAAAGCCGAAGCAGACGAGTATCCAAAGCAGTCCGCGATTTACCTTACGACACCCGGTTCTGGTTGGCCGTTCGTTCCACCCGGTGTTCTATCCATCCTTCTCGCACTTTTTACCACCGCAACGACACCTCTCGCTCCTTCACGGTTTCGCGTATGTACGTACGTCCATCTTCGTTTCTCCAATTTCGCTACCGTGCGTCTCTTTCTCTTACTTTGACCACCGGCTCCTTCGGACTGTTTATTTTTGCGAGCGGTTCACCGCGAGGTCGTCCGTCGTCTGCCGTGTCCGAAGGTATTATAAGACGCACGCTTGTATCACCGGGTCACTACTCCGACTTGTAATCCGAAACCGCGATTCCGATAGATGATAAGTGTTCGGGAATTTTCGTAAGGAATTCGTTGCGCGGTGGGTTCAAACTATCCGAATAATTCTAAGGTGCTTCTTATTTGGAGATTAATATCCATAGAAAATAGGAACGATACTTGAATGAGCTGTTTGTCGTGTATGCTTGAATTTCTATAATGGCGATGAATGGCCTGTTGCGCATGCGCGGAAGTTATGAAAAGAAATCGATAAGATTGATCGAAATTAATCGAAGATTTTCCTATCTGTCTGTAAATAAACAATTTTTTGAATAACGATTAATTTCTGATTAATGATATTTCTCATAATATTCTAATAGGTATTAGATGTTTATTTACTTTTTATTTTGTGTTTAGAGTGGCGAAAAGGTTTGAGATGTTTTGGGGTGATATCACATTCGATTATCTCGAACGATGTTACGTAGGATAATCGATATATTGAATTATGGTGATCTTTTGTATTAATAAGTGTATTTATAAATTTATTATGCTCTGTAACGAAATGTTGTAAATCGACCCCGCAGATAAATCATATGGGGTATTTATAAATCTTAATGCATAAATTACATGATGTCAGCCATCTTATTTACAAATGCTCATGGTTTTTTGACTTTCAAAAAGCCAGCGGTATTTGAGAAGTATTTTGCATTAGCTTCGTTTACTTTTTTCTCCGCAGCTTGTGGATTTACAATTTCCAAACCCTGAAAAATAGATATATTTCTCTCTTATTCCGTGCTTCAAATTAAATTCAATTTTAAGGGAGGAAATATTGATGTTAATTAACAATGTACCTGCAATGGTGTAAAAGCAACGCTGGAGGCTGTGCCAGAAACCTGTTTTTTCACAGTTGTGCTACCGCCCCATTGTTGTTGCTTTTGCAAATTCTTCTGTAAGGTTTTCGATATTCGAACTTTCGTCTTTTCATCGATCTGAGGCAATCGAATACGTCCTGTTCCCGCTTTTCCAATTGTACCTCGAGAATAGCCGAGATCTTCTTGATAAGCGTCATTTTCAATCTGACGAAATAGCCATTTGTAAGGAAAATTTGCCAATATGAAATAAAGCGATAGATAAAGAATCGGTGAACTTACATCCGCGAAATTCATTCTGTTCGCGTGTTTCCTAAATTCCGTGATAGCATAGCGTTCTTTCATCTTTCTGACGCGTTTACCACCACGTTTCTTTCGGCCCGGATCAATGGGTTTAGGTAAGGGCTTTACAAACTTCACAGGCGGTGGTTCTTGCAGTTTATCCAACTTCTTTTCGATTTCATCGCGAAGCATTTGGCCAATATGACCGTCTGTACTTTCGTGGCACGCATCGACACGCGCGGCTAACATGCTCTTCGCTGCTACGAGCCTTGCGGCTTTCCTCCGTAAATCCTGAAGAAGATATCAATGAAAGGAGAAAAGTATTAAGGGAATATATGAAATTTATGATACAATTATTCGTCAACTCACGGGCGGCGTGTCTTGTACGATATCAGAATAATATATAAAGCCAGTGTGTGGTAAAGTTGCAACTTGTGAAAATCCAGATAGAGTTGCTTTCTGCGAACCTAAGACCAAGACATTGCAAGCGGGCATTTTTGAAAGTTTGGTCAAACCACCTGCAACGCCTGAAATATAAGAAAATCGTTTAATAAAAAATCCAAATTTGTTGAATCTTCGTAAGTAGTTAAATAAACAATACCCATGATCTTTGCTGCCGTTGAAGCACCTACTATTACGGACAAATTGGGTGCAATAAATGCCATTCTACTTTCAACATATTCAAAGATTTTTAATTTACAATTATTTAACTCTACTGCCATATCACAGGCTTCGCAAATAGCTTCTTTTTCATCTTCTGATAATAGCTGCCTGTAAATGAAGTATTCTTTTGGTGAAAAACAGTATATTAATAAAGGAATAATAAGTAATATTTCGTTTTAAGTAATAAATTACCCCTGCGTGGTGGAAGCAGTTACAGAAACTACCATAATTGTTGCTTGAGTAAGAAATTGTTGAAGTATCTCATTATTCTTTGCCCTATCCAGATCATTGCCCAACTCTCTTACAGTCATTACATACTCCAAAGGGCCTACTACCAAAGACTCTAATTCTGGAAACCTCTTTGAATATTTGTCTCGTGTAAAACGGTGTATCGTAGCTGAAAGTATTTAGACACACATTATAGTATACCATAAATGTAGTGGACTTTAATAAAGCATGAACACTAATGTACCTATTTCATCGTCAATATCTACAGCCATATTGTTAGCTTCAACTATCAACTGGTACTCAGGATCAGACTCTACAGGACCAATAATGTCTGCTGATTTCCTAGGAACCTTACTATACTTGTCTATTTGTAACATTACTTTCTGTAACTGCTCGGAATCCCGAAGCTTTGCTAGCTCCCTTACAGAAGCAACTTTTATCTCTATAAATAAGAATTATATTAAACGTTACATTAGTACAATATTATTTAACTATACCATAATACATATAAATTATAATGATATTAAAGATACCAGGAAGTAATTTCACGAATTGGACTTAACCTTCTTCTATGCAGTTAGATACCGAAGCCGGAATGAAATCCGGCTCGGGTTCTTCCATAAACTGATCAGCATCGTCATTCTCCTCAAGATCCGCCAAAAGTTCATCAGCCAACGACATGATTTTCACTTATGAAAACTGTCTTTACATAAATGAACGGTTCAACTCTGTTTGACAACTTCCACCATCTTAAACACAGAGTGCTCAGTAGCGTCATCTACGATGTTCACGAAACCTTCGTGCAGCGTTCTAAAAAACAGACCTCTCCGATTGGTCCGTATCGATATCCATCGTTTCTCGCCAAACTGACGTCTCCTCGCCGATCGCCGCAGCCGATTGGAAAAGCGTCATACAACAAGGAAATCGGTGTCGAAGCGTTTTATCGCGCCGCGACAGAGAGAGGAGCGGAAAAATGAGTCGCTTCCTCCCCACCAGAGGATCGGAACCGTGAAAGATCGTGACGCACGGCGATCAAGGGGGACCGTCGCCGCTGCGGTGCGTTGCAGTATCGAGGAGAATAAAAAAAAAAACAAGAGAGGCCTTCCGACGAATGACAGCGCGTAAAGCCGATCACGCGGCCGAACCAGGAGGTGCGCTTTCGGTCGGTGTCAGAGACCGCGTGCGTGTGTGCGTCGTGCCAGTATCTCACAACAAATATGTCGTGGTGGGGAGTACATTTTCCCGTTTGCCGTTTCGCATATTTCTTCCCCCGCATTATTATCATGTAGTTCGGCATAGGTGGTCCGTACGTCTCTCGCGACACGCAAAGATACAGGTGTGCTATACGTGCCTGGTAATACCGCTAGTGTGATCTCCTCGCGTCAGATGTGTGAACGTGTACCTCATAAACGGGAGATAAAACGCGATGAGTACGCGCGACGATGCGCGAGCTAGCTATCTTACTCGGTAATTAGAACGATTATTTAATCATGCCCAATTCGCGAGGAACCAGAGAGGATCGTGGGCAGCCAGCGGCGTGAGGTCTGAGCGATTAACGGTAGCTCCTGGGTGTTTCGTGCCGAGTGAACGACGACGCGTTGACGTTGGCTCAGTGGTCGCGTTCCCCGGCTACGCCTAGGTGAGAAATGCGGTCCTGAATCGCGACGTGCGCCGATCCTGTGCGATCACGAACAGGTTGTTCACGGGTGGCCTCCTCGTTACGTTAACGTGCTCGCGGACACGACTTGTGTACGTGCTTGCGAGTGTGAGTGCACGGTACTTGAACAATCGAGGATATATTCCTTCGGAAGGACGGCTGACACGGAAGGAACGCCGGAAGGAAGGAAGAGGAGGGTAGCAGGGTAGCAAGATGGCGGGGTCCTTAACGTGGTCGTGTACTTGTTGCCTACGGTTCAAGTTCAGTCCCGAGGAGATCGAGCAGCGTTACAAAAGTCAGGAAATCGATCGGATGTTGGAGAAGGATCGTCAGGCCTTCCGACGGCAGGTCAAGCTGCTGCTCCTCGGGGCGGGCGAGAGCGGAAAGTCGACATTCCTCAAACAGATGCGAATTATTCATGGAATTAAATTCGAGGTAGGACATTCGCGATTTTTCACGGATCACCGATGAGACTTGGGACGTCAGTCATCCTTTGACGTGTCCGGCTGATCGGCCGTTCTCGTTCTGCCGTTTCACTTCGATTCGATGCGTGAATTACTCACTTGCAGAAGATCCTGATTTGGTCTGCAATTTGCATTGATGTTCTGTGTTTTATAGCTGTATTTATATTCTTGCTTGTAATGTATAGTAGAATCTAGGTGAGATAGAAGATATATGAAGAAATGAGACTAAAATACATTGACAAATTTACTTTAATGTTTGTAATCTCGAAAGTTCTTATCCTATAACACTCACATGTTTTTCCTACCTTCTACTTGTTTCAAATTGTATGACAATAAATAAATATAATATGTTATTTATAATGACTGTAATTAATTTATCAACAAACAAGAGTTAACTTAAATATAATGCCTATAAGTATAAAAGTAATGCATCTAGTAGTTATAATAGAATACAGCAGAGATTAATATAAGATACTGGGTTTGGCATAGATTGCAACATTTGCAGATTTGTTATCAATATGTTTGACTTATCACTTATCACTGTTGTAATCGCAGATCACACATTTCATAGATGACAGAGTAGGTTATAAAATGTTGTGCAAAAAAACTCAAGATACAGAAATAAATTGTTAAATATAAAGTATATCTTGTCATTAAGCAATTCCTTGTAATGAGCTCCAGCAGAAATATCATTAATGCATTTTTACTATGTAAAATGTTATTCTTCTTTCAGCCGGAATTAATAAAGGAATATCAGCACATAATTTATCAGAATATAATTAAAGGGATGAAAGTATTGGTAGATGCCCGAGACAAATTGAATATTCCTTGGGAGAACCCTAAGAATTATGATATTGGCTATCAGTTATTGAAGTTTGAAAATACCATGATTCTGGATGCTAGATTATTTCTCCATTATGTACCAGCTTTACAGAGTTTATGGAAAGATGCATCGATTAAAAAGGCATTTGATAGACGAAGAGAATTTCAGCTAGTAAGACATCCTTATTTTTTCTTATATTTATGATACATCCTGTGCTTACATTTACCTGTAACTGGGATGTCTGTATCTCAGTTGCTATGCTTGAAAAGATAAGATGTATAAACTTAAATTGAATGATAAATATTGGATGTATCTGGACTCCTTTTGTGGCAATGTTTTACAGAATGTGCTTTTTCTTTACAGAGTGATTCAGTTCAATATTTCCTGGACAACCTTGACAGAATTGCTAGAGTGGTAATTTTATTTCATTAGCAGAATTACGTTCAATTATCCAAAAGTTGTTACATTATTAATGTTTTTACTACAATGCAATAACGTTTTATTGCTTTGTATGTAGTGTGTGTTATTTAAATAACTGTAATCTTTTAGGAGTATGCACCTACACATCAGGATATATTACACTGTAGGAAGGCCACGAAAGGAATTTCTGAATTTGTCATACAAATTAATAATATTCCATTTCTATTTGTCGATGTTGGAGGACAAAGATCTCAGAGGCAAAAATGGTATCAGTGTTTCGATTGTGTAACTTCAATACTTTTTCTCGTATCGTCATCAGAATTTGATCAAGTCTTATTAGAAGACAGGTATGTTGTATTCTAATTGATTTTAACTCTGCAAATATTTATCAGAGCTTAATGATGTTCTACTCAATCATTATAGGAGGACTAACAGACTAGAGGAGTCGAGAAATATTTTTGACACAATAGTGAACAATATGATATTCGGTGGAGTGTCTATCATTTTGTTTTTAAATAAAACTGATCTGTTAGACAAGAAAGTGAGATCACCGGATACAAACGTTCGTTGGTACTTTCCACAATTTACAGGCGATTCACATTCCATGAAGGATGTACAGAATTTTATATTGGAAATGTTTATCTCTGTCAAGAGGGACCCAAGAAAACCACTCTTCCATCATTTCACTACCGCAGTGGACACAGAAAACATAAAAGTTGTGTTCAATGCTGTAAAAGACACGATCTTACATCGTAATTTGGAATCGCTCATGCTTCAATAATGTTAAACAGTTATACAGTGAAAAGACATCCGATCCAAAGGTATGCATTCAACATTAATACCTAAATATGTACTAATATGAACTCGTAGTTCAGAAAATGTATTAGGGCAGCAATTAGAAAAAAAAAACATTCTTATAAGACAATATATATATATATATAAATTTAAATATAAATGGAATGTTTACCTCCAATTATAACATTAAATTAATAGACATTTTCATGATAGTTTTGTACAATGAAGGTAAAAACTGCCTAATGGAAACATGTACTGAGAATTTTGACTCTGTATACAATATATATATATATATATATATATATTGATAAGATATATTTCCATCTTTTTTGATGAATATTAAACGGTTGTAAGAAGACTATTACATACAATCTATTGTACATAGCAACTTGTACTCTATACATTGTCTGTAATGACGGTTTTACATATTTGTATAAAAAAAGGATCAGTTTGCTAATATTTCAGCTAAGATTCTTCTATTTTGTACAGATATTTAATCCCATGCTTTCATTTTTTTATACATATATATATATGTATATATATATATATGTATATAAATATTAGGGCACATAATGAAAAATACTGGTCATCTAACCAGTCTTCACGAATGTAAGAATAACTTATTTTTTACTTAAGGCTAATTATCTTTGTTAACATTGAATATATTAAGTAAACGAGAAAACCAAATACTAGATCCATGCCATATAAACCAAATGAAACTAACCAGTTTGTGTTCAAATTGCTGTGGGCAAAATTTGTTTATGTTCACTCGTCGTTTGTAATTTGATTTCAGAATTATGACGATTTACGGATGCACGACATTTCAGTTGAATAACATAATCATTTTGTATTTCCCGATTAATATTTCGAAAATTTGTTCCTTTGTAAATCTTTCATTTGAAATTAGATCGTTATTATCAGCTTGAAATAAATTACGTTTTATAGGCAGCTGTAATTAAAGTACTGTTTTTTTTTTGTACTAGAATCATTTTCGATAATAAATAGAATAATCAATTGTTTTTCGACATGAAACCTTTCGTCATTAATGGCGCTCGTGAAGTTTCAGTATTTCCTACGAAACAACAAACGAACAAACGTCGAAACGTTAGAGTTATCGATTACTATGAAAACTTTACGGCGTTCAACATTTCGATAACTGATCCCGGATTAAGTACTACCGTTTGTTTCTTGTAAGAAAAAAAATTTTTGTTTTTTTATAATAATCAGTATTATTGTTTCTTGTATACAACATCGCTTCGAGTAATGTTTATTTCTCTAATCGTCCGAAGCAGCAGTTTGTTTGAACTATATTTAACTTACTATTTTATACGTATACGGTTCTTATTAAAAACCTGCATATACTTTTGTCATAAATTCACTGTTCCCTTGTAAATAGCCGACAGTCGCACTGACACAAACTCCAGCCGAACCGTTGCATTGCAAATACGACAGACAAAATTACAACCACATTTCGCTCCAATTAGAAATATCACACCGTATAGAGATTTCTAATAATGGGAACAACACTTTCAATCGTGGTTACAAGCGCTGTTATACCCAAGGATTTTATGTAATAATAATACCGATGAAACCAAAGAGTCCTAAGTAAAACTAATCAACGAATTTCTACGTAATTTATTCTGCATTTAGCTTAATGAACATAATCGAAGGGAAATAATATATAAATAAAACTTCATAACATTACGCGTATCCTTAACAATACGATTGTAGTCGTGTAAAAGTTTTCTTTCTGATTTTTTTCCCATTTCTGATTGTTAACATTTATTACATAAAATCTTTGTACGTTCCGTTCGACGTGCGTTGCGAGACGCCTGTGAAATTATTCGAAACGTCATTGGAAGTATTTACGTTTATCGAGAAATATCTCCTTTTTTTTTTCTTTCATGTTAATAAGAATCGTGCCGCATTATAGTCCGTTGAGTTGTGTTTTTGTATATAAGAAATTTAGGTATAACGTAACGCGGTGTGGAACGTTAGATGAAGATCCAAT
The DNA here is from genome assembly GCA_963989415.1 of Cerceris ruficornis. NCBI lineage: Eukaryota > Metazoa > Arthropoda > Insecta > Hymenoptera > Crabronidae > Cerceris > Cerceris ruficornis. The sequence continues at coordinate 11,788,823 of OZ022523.1, forward strand.
CCGTGGCTTCGCGCCATGCGAGATGTCCAACGTTGAAAATTTTTCGATAATTGGTATATTTTCTTAACTGACATTTTTTACATTCCTATGAAGCTAATCAGGTCCATTTTATAATTGATATACTCTTAGAGAATGTTTTCGAATCGTCGTAGAACATTTTTATAACACGTATATATTATATTAATTATTAAATTGCCTCCGATGAAAATCCTGTTTCGAGGGGCGAAACGACGCACAATTTTATACCATTTGTATGTCCTACGTATACAGAATTTATCTACCGTTACTCATCGCGAGTAACGTCTGTAATTTTTATAGAGATATAATATTTTAATGGAGAATATACTCTTGATAATCCATCGATTAAGAACCTACCTGTGAATCCGAATAGTTTGTAATGTGTACATAAAACTTCGAATCGTCGAGAACATTTTCACGATACTGCGATACTTTTACAATTCAATCGAACATTAACAGTCAGATTATTACATATTAACAAGTATTAACAACTATTAACAAATAAAAATTCCAATGTTGTACCGTATTACGCTTATTTTTAACGAACTTAATATAAATGTTTAAAAAAAACAAAAGAATGTATCGTAATACGTATCGTGAGAATTTTTTCACTAAACCGTTGTATAGTTAATGTGAATAATTATAAAATACTGCAAATCGTACATGTAACACGTTTAAAGGTTTTATTGTAACGCGGACTGTGAGAGAGCGTAGTAACTTTGTGATAGCGCATCGCGAAAAGTGAAGAGAAAATGATTTCTATATTTTTAGAGATACAGTGTTATTTTAATCTGTTCAGTCTAAACGATTTTATACACTTCAGTCTACGGAAAATGAAAATGGAATTTAAATATTCTACGATAGTACGATGTCGTTGACGATGAGACAGCAGTGTTATATACATACATACATATATATATATATATAAATAATATATACGTTTAAAACGATTTTTATTATAATTTGTACTATATTTACATCAGGTACTTTTATATACACATACCTACATTCTGGAAAGCCTAAAATTGAGAAATTGTTATTTGCAAAAGCAAGAGAAAACGATTTGTAGCTGAAAAAAGCCGAAACTGCCGATAGCGTGTAGTAGCAAGATTTTTTTTTTAAATTTGATGTCCTAAAATTATTAATGTCTAATTATTTAATTGCATGTTGTACAAATCGTTTTTACTGCTACCATAATTTTTCTGCTCGAAAAATTATCGATCGTTGTAAATTAAATATTTAAGGAATGTTTGTGAGCCAACATCTCTGATTTATAAAGCAGACTTCCGTTTCCTTTACTATTTTCTTCGAAACTGGTAATACTTTAACGAGTTAAACAGCAATAAACGATACGCTCATTATATCCGTCGTTGAATGATAATTTAGTGAGAAACACATGTGTACGTATTTTCGAATTGTTTACAATGACATGGGATAGTTTTTTGCGATTATACAAGCATCTGCCGAATTCACCGTAATTGACAGAACAGTCCTTGGAGAGGCAACTAATAGTTTCAACTATTTTAGAATTAATTAGCAGATATTCCGAAACGAAGCTCAACTCTTCTATAATGTACAAATACTGCAAGACCCGAATAAATGTCTAACAGGATGAATTCTGTTCTGTCTGTTTACGGTAATCTACTGTATATCAGAATTTTGTTACTTTGTTTGCATTTTATTGTACATGATCTAAAGAATGTAGATATATTGTGCCTTTTGTATATTGTATATTTGTATATAAAAATATTTTACATGAATTATTGTAATAATGTAGTCTATTCACATGAACAATAAATAAAACTTTCGAAAGTGTCTCTCTCGTTACTTTAATTACGTTTCTAGTTTCCTGAGCGTTCGTTCTATCTTTTTGGTTTTTGGATGCGATGGCTGGTAAATGAAATCGATTGAACATTTTACTAGAAAAGTTTTGAGAAAACCATTGGTATTTTTACTTTTTTTGTATCATAGTGAAAGTACCAATTTTAAGATTGGTCGTTAACATTTATTTATGATAATCACTTCACTCTTCAGTTTCCGACATATTGCGATGACTTATATAACGTAGATAATTGGTTCCGAGAAAGTCTCAGGCTAATCGATATATTACTGCATACAATGGAAGTTTGTTTAATTTATTTTATCACCTGTCAATGGCTTATCGATGATCAATTAGTGATCCATGAAATAAAGTATTTCTACATGAATTACATATACGGAAATCAGAGATTATGAAGCAACGAGTCATGAAATATTGGTATTTCGAACACTAACAAATACGTATTTAAAAATTTGAAAGACTATTATCATACAGATTTTACGACAAATTACTACTTCGATGTTTCATTAATTTACCTAGTAATTCAAAACGTCGATATTTAGATATCTTAAAAGACAACATTTAAAAAATTCAGAATTACTAAATCGTCACATAGTTAATGCGTACTACGTCAAATCAAGTTATTAGCAGTCTTTTTGCAAATTACTTTTACTTCTACCGTAATAAACCGTTTCCACCGGATGGACCAAAGTACCGGAAGCTCTCCTCGAACACGAGAATAGTAAATACAGGAAAGAAATCGTATGCACGTCTTCATACATCGTATAGTACACTGTTATCATATTTATTTGTAATTAATTTTATACAAAGTGAAGCACATGCCTGTTTCGCATAACTTATTTAATAAAATGCACATTATTTACATCTTTGCAAAAGAAAAATACGTAAGACACGTTAATGCTCTCTTTCCGGCAGTTCGAATCATTCGAAAATCGGCATCGTCCCGGACTGGCAACGGGCAATATTACTATGTAATATTTATAACACATAGATGCTGTATCCATCTAAACATCACATTGGTAATTTATCTTATAATTAGCAGTAATTACATTCCTCCGTAGCTACTTGCGTGCTTCCTATATTACAATAATATTTACATCCTTCCTTTCCACTTTATTCCTATTTCTCCCGATAATGTGTAATATCAAAAACGTACAAAAGTAAAAATATAATATTTTTTGTTCCTCAAAAAATTCGGGATATGTCGGGGCAGGCGTGGGTCGTTCGGAGAAAGAGAAGCGTATAAAAATTATACGCGCAAGTCTTTTGCTTTTCTTTTTTTTACTCTGTACGGTAATAATGGTCGAAAATTACATTCTGGAAATTTAACGCGCAAAACTAGTCATTCGATTTGTATTTTTAATTCGTTACACGGTAAATGGACAGAGCAGTTATTAAAATCGATTTTGCTTTAAAGCAAAGTGCACCGCGGTGTTTTTGATTATGGCATTTCTATCTGAAAGGAAACTGATTCGTTTATCGTAGAAAAGAATCATCGAATTTCTATCGACACAGTTCCTTGAAATTCGATTTTATCAAACATTTTTATGTTTTGTCGTTTCGTAATTATTTTTATGCATATTAAGCAACACCCTCTGACGTTGCGTGTATGTAAACCGTCTGAGTCCCCGCAAAGTGGCAGAATATCATCGAAGAGTGCCAAGCAGCGCGATGGCGCTTCTTCGACCACTATGATGTGAAATATCGCGGATTTTTTCGATGTGGAATCTCAAAAACGCGACTGTACTGCATGAAACTCTAACGGTTAATTGCGATTACATAGTTACATACTTCGAGGATACAAAGAAAGAGTCCGATTTAATCGGAATTTGATTACCACATCTTTCGTTATTTATGTTCTACCTGCTGCTTTTTCCATTTCTAAACACGTTGAAATCTTTCGATCCGTGCGACCGTATTATTAGCGGCAAGTTTGATTTGTAAAAAATTTCTATATTCACTCACAACTCTAGTTTATATTACGATAGTTATCCTGAGTAACCGATAGTTTTTTTTCTGTATATCTCTATTGTATATTCTTCATTATTAAGCATAGAGCAAGGACACGATTATCTTGTTATAGTAGAAACGACTGTACTGTACAAGGTGTCCTGTAATTTAATCGACTAATTGCACGAGAATATTATACAAATCAGATGTAAGAACGAAATTTTATAATAAGGTCTGCTAGAAATTGTTGCAAAGTTAGAAGCAAACATTGAACGCAACACTATTCATTATCTTTATGAATTTTGCATTTTAAAATTTCAAATTTGTGCTTCATTGTACAATGTGCCCTAAGTTTAGGAATTTTGTTAAACTTCGCAGCAAAATTTCTTCTAAAATACGAGCATCTGTGAAAGAATTCTTCATGGACAGAAATGTGAAGATATAGAGAAGACAAATAAGGCCAACCTTTTTACATTTTGAAATGCAAAATTCGTTCTTCACGTTGCGTTTAATATTCGCTAATAATCTTTTACGAAAATACTTATCAATGACGTGTATATAAAATTTCTTCTTGCTTTTGTATCTATCAGTCTTAATTATTACAGTCATTTCACCTAGAGCCTAACAGTCTTGAGTCATTGATGCAGATTTGGGACATGTCTGCAATGGGACTTGATCCCTCACAAAATTAATTATGTATGTCTGTACTTTTATTCGTTGTACGTAATGTATGTTTCTTATCTTATAAATGGGACACAGTAGGAATACTTGTGACAGTAATTATAAAAGTAGTCTAAGTCATTCATTCTTCGTTTCGAGATATTTAGGCTTTTGCTCCGTAATGTGTAGTGAGAAAATTATAAATTTTGGTAAACCATTCGATTTTTTATCATTTGTACAAAGTAATTCCGCAAATAAGCGAAAATTTTGGTTTTTCTAATTTCTCGCTTAGACACTTTCATAATCACCGGTGCATTTATACTCCTTTTTCAATAATTATGCGTCGTCTAGGCTAAATGGTTACGGTCAAACCGACAGATAATTTTCTTCTTATTTCAATTTGCAATGCAGATTTCTGCAAATCGTCAGTTAAATTACAGAACACCCTGCGATTCCCCTACGATATCTATTATTACATTGAGCGTATTTTGAGGTCTAGACGGAATGTAACGAGTTTTGCTAACTCTACCTATTACGTAAGAAAATAAGACTCGTTAAAAAGAGTTTGCGACGAATATAAAAATCGTTCTTGTGCGTTTCCATTGATAATTGATTCTAATGATCACCAAACAATTGACTCTCGAACATTTGCGAAGAATACGTCCCGATGTTTGGCGGAACTTTTGTATTCCCATTGCAAATATGCACGTTTCTCTAACTCGGTAGAAAAAAAAGAAGAATCTTTTTCTTGTTGCAGAAATTTCAAAAGTTTTTTCGACACTTACGGTATCTTGGAATGTTGTAAATTCAATTGAAAAACTATGACACTCCGATTGTATTAATGCCAGAGTTGCATTGACTATTATGAATAAAAGTGATTATGCTTCGGGTTTCATTAATGATTTTCAAAACGACTCCATCTTCCCCCCTCCCTCTTCCTTCGTAAACATCCATCGCGAACGAATATAATTGATTCGATTAACAGGCATCGATTTCATTTTGAAATTATAAATATCTCAAACGCATATAACAATCAACAATAAGTAAATGTAAAAAACAATTTCTGCCTGCAATTACCACGAGCGATTAATGCGGGAAACAGTGCGGAAACTAATTACATCATCCCCCATCCTTCCATTCATTCGACACGAGTAAATCGCGCCTTTTACGAGATTCCTATTTAACAAATGGAAAAACGCATTTGTATAAAGTTAGAACGTGCAATTCGTATTATTACCGAACGCCGGAAATGCCATCGAAAAGATCGACGTTCTAAATTCGAGCAGATTCGAAATTGACCCTCGTCGGATCTATTAGCACCACTTTAAATGACTCCCGTGTGCAAAACGATTCAGGATCGAACTCTGTGAAATATTTCGAGATCGTCCTGACTTCGTGTAATCTAGACCTACGAGTGCCACGTTCATCGATTGCAATAATTCCTCGAATGCAGCGAATAATTAATTAACTCTTTCACGTTTGAATTATGAAAAATGTTCCATTATTATGTTCCAAATAGGATGTTCAACACAGATAACTGTTGATATTGATCTTGAATTTACTTGATTTTTTATGGAATTAATTTCAATTTCTATCTGATTCCTGTTGCTATTTTTATAAGATGAGCAGAAAATTGTGGAAGATATTAATAAATTATTTTTTTCTAAGTGACGCCAAATTGAAGAAGTAATTTAGATAATAAGTGCTTCATTTTTGTAACAGATAGACTGAGTTCCACGTGCGAAAGTCATATGCATATATTGAGGTGCTTTGAAGCAGTTTCGGGATAGCAGAACTGCTCGGATTCTTGCTTTATTTTTTTCTTATATAGTTGAAAACAGGTTCCATCCACGAATGTGATGTCCCTTTCGAGAAAGTCTTTTATGCACGCGCGAACAATTTTTTCTTTCGCTTTCTTCTCTTTCTGGATCTGTTATCTCTGCGTTATCATCGGTGCCTGCTATTTTTAAATTGCTTCGAAGTATCTCGGCATATTTTTAGCTCTGGTTGTACACGAAATTGTAAATGTCTTTTGACGAGACGTGTGCGTCGTGTACAAAAAGCATCAAATTTTCAACTGAACGAAGATGAAATAAAATTTCTAATTGAAAAATGGAATATTTCTGTCTGCTCATGTCAAGATTATTAAAAATAAATTGATACGACTGTAATTATTAAGCGATGGAATTTTACTACTCCTTTGAAAATATAGATGCAGTAGTCGGGCAAACATCTGGGCTGTAAATGTGTTAGAAAAAATAAATTAATACAGATGGCGATATTAATTGCCCGTTCAAAATAAATGCAGCGTGTCACCAAGTTTAACAACAGAACACTTTTCAATTACGAAGAAACCTGCTTTCCCGTGAAAGAGTTAAATACGGCAGTATTCGCAAAAATATCGGATATATCTAATTTTGCAATTAACACGTTGCCTGCCGTACGAACTTTACTTTTTCATCAAGTAAATCAGATGAAAAGTCAGGTCAGAAGATCCAATTATCCAAAATCGACAGAGTTATGAATTTAAAAAACTCTCAAGACACATACTCGTCGTATTAAACAATGACGAGATATACAACAGTTTTTCAACAGCAAAATCGAGCGAATTTTAATAAACAAACATTTTTAATGTCACATGCATTTTTAACACTGGAACTATCGTCGAATTAAGCTGATTTACGTTTATAATTTCTTACAACTTCTATTAAATCATCTCCCTTCATTCTATTCCTCGTCAAAAAGTATCTAGCACACGTAGATACATGGGGTATCTAAAAAGTTCAATATCAAATTCACCAAAAAATCGACCGATCCACCCAGTTTACAATTTCTTCTAAAAACCGAAGTAGATTTATACTAGCCTATTTAAACATTTTATACAAATTAAACTGCAACATGCAAACCAATAAATTGGTGAATTTAATTCCCCCATTATACAATTTCCTTTATGTCTACCTAGAATTTCTAGATATACCGAATAATCTCAATAGTTCCAGTGTTAAATCTAAACTTTTCCTCGCTATCAACGCAAAACACTGAAACATCAACATTAAAATCAATTTCGATTAAAAAGGAACCAAAGCACTGGCAGTCAACGTGTTAAACTTAGATCATCGTGAAATGCATGAACTTCGTTTCCCAAATAGAAAGCGTTTCGATTAAAGTGTTTTAAAGCTCCAGCTCTTCGGCAGTGCGTGAAAGTCGATGATTATCAATGCGTCTGCGTTGACTTCGTCTAACTGCATCGGCTCGCCGATATGGTTCCGATCTTAATCCAAGAAGAATGTCCTCCAGAGCACCATTATAAACTTCATCCTGCTGCAGGAGCTTCTTCTCTTGAACCAATCGCGTCTTGTTCTTCAATTCGTTTATCACCGCGTCCTATTAATGAGTGGGATCGAGAATTCGTTTATTTCTGCGGCTGTAAATTAATTCGAAGGTCTCCGAGAAGAAGAGTGCTATGATTAATCTCTTTGTTGATCGAGGATGGAAAATTCGTGTAGAATTCTGTTAGGTGGGGTTTCGTCACTTTCGACTGTGATTTTGTAATGTTTTATTTAGATTTGATTATGTTATTTATGTAATTACGAAGGGAATTCGTTTCTTTTGCAAAATGAGTTAGCACGCTTCTGCATTGCGACCTTCGTTTTGTAATGGTTAACAGAAATAAGGCATTCCATGCGACGACGAATCACAGTCTTTCACAATAAGCGACTTCTGGAATGTTATTTATTATTATTTTGATCAAGTTGTGTAAATATATTTGTGTTTGTATTATTGTTTCTATTTTGCAACGGATAAAACTGATACGAAATTTATTATTTGTATTGAAAAATAACATTGCTTGTAGACTGTTAAATAAAACTAGCAGAAGTTAAAGCATTTTCAATATTCCTAAATAATGGATAAATAAATGTTTTAATTTCTTCATTAACGCTGGAACTACCGGCGCTAAATCTATTATATTGAAATATGCTAAACAGATACTCTAGAAAAAATGGAATCAAGACCTGAAAAATATGATTAATTTAGTAATTTTTATTTTGTAAGATAGGCATGAAATATTTACTGGATGGCTCCCCTATAAATTTTCGGAATTTTTAGAAAACATTAAGAACCAGTCATTTTGGCTGCCTTGGTAGTTCTAGCGTTAATAATTCTATACCAACTTGAAATTCGTGTCATCATAATAATTATCTTTTAAAATAATAATTTTTCGATCAACGCTAATTGAATTAAACATTTAAAAATTGCTATAAAAAAATTCGTCCTCGCATGCAACCTCTTATTCGAATTCTTCTTCAGAGGCGTAGCTTCAAAATTTCCGAGCAGCCTGGCAAAAGTCTTCCATCAATTTTTTTCTCTATTTTACACATTAAAATAGGCAGACGGTGTTTAACGATATTAATAATAACAATGCAATGAAATTCATATGGAGTTTACATGAAAATTCCACAGAAGCGAAAGAAGTTCGATTGTCCTTCTGAGAAGCTAAACGAAAAATTAGTAAAACATCGCCAAATCCACGAGTAAACATTTCTCTTTTTTTTACAAATACCTGAAAAAAAGAATTTTTACAAGAATTTCTTAAGCGACCGATTATTGTTAAAGGTTTTACAGTTAAGCTGCAGTTACGCCTCTGTGAAATGAAAGTATTATTAATTAGATAAGATATATAATATGGCATTAATTATCACTTCGATGTATATATATAACAATATATATATAGAGAGAGGTAAGGTATCATTTACATTTCAAGTAGAATTCTATCTCGCGCGATCATTGATTACTTGAAGCCTAATTCAATTCTAAATTCAATTCAGTCCTGTCATTAATTTATGCCGCGCATAATTCAGATACGATATTTCTGGCAGTAGCACAGGAAAGTTGTAATAGAGGATTTCTCTCAGGCAACATCAATGCAAGCTAGAACATGCCGATGCATTTCTTGATTCTTTGTTAATGGTATAAATCGAGTATAAGACGGTTTTATGCCACGTGATTAGGAAGACAGTTCTTCAATAAAATGGAACTCGTATTAAGTTACAAAAAACTTCGCTGTCAAGTAAAAAATCTGGGAATAACAATCAGTAACTCAAGATACAAAAATTAGGAATTAATTTTTAGATACGATTTAAATGTATCATCTTTTCCTTCTTTCATATTATCTCCTAATCAATTAACAGATGAAAGTTACTTCAAACTTAAACGGAGACATACGACTTTTTAAAATTTCTCTATATTCATATTTTTCTAACAGTTTATATATTTAATACTGCAAGTCTTACAACAGTAAATTTCTACTGTATGCCTTATTTTCTTACTTATCTCTCGAAATTCCATTAGTTCAACGTTTCAGTAATAGCAAAAAATTCTTCCAACATCAAGTTTACTTTACTAAGGATTTTAGAATTTTTTACAATTTTTCTCTCGAACGAGGCATAATAAAAAAAAAAAAGATAAAAAAAGGAAGAAGGACGAACTGTTTTCCTGCGTGGCACACGGCATATCATAAACGTAAGTATTCCGTACGATAATAGAAAGCTGAACCTACGTGTGTTCTAGGTGCGGTGTATGTGCGAGTGCGTTCATTAAAAATAATATGTTATTAGGAGGAAGTGAGTAAGGACAGACTTACATGTTGTGAATTGTTTCTATATTGTTACGTTCTGAGCTCCAGTTCATTAAGATGCCGGTGTAACAGACTCTTGTTCGTGTTACAGCAAAATTTCGGTGACTTTAAATCCAAATAAATATGTAACAAATAAGAAAATAGACGTTCGTGAGATACGATTAGCGGACACTTTGTCTTCGTTCAAAAGAGACAGAGACATTAAATGTAAACAAAAAATTGAATTAGAAAATAATATATATATAGTTAAAAAATAATACTAACAATAATAACAAGAGTAGAAACGCTAAAAAAAAAGAGCACTCACGAAAATGATTATAAATCATTATAAATCGTCTGATAATCCCTGTAAAAACATCATGCTATTCTCACAACATGCAGCGTAAAAAGAAATGCTTCTTCTATAATAAAATCCTCCGTACGAGCATTGCGATCGACGGCGATTCAATGAAGAACTGCCGTCGGTTCCGTTCGATATTTAGCGAAGCTAATTCCGAAAAATTTTAACATCTTTCTTCTCTGTATTGTTACGAGATCGTGGATCGTGTTAGAAGAAAATTTGTTAGATCGTGTAATGAACAAAGTTAGGTATGGTGGATGAAAAATCGAGAGTTAGGATGAGATATGTTATTTGAGAAATTCGACGATATTATTACTTTTAATTCTTGCTGATCTTGCTTCGTAATTATCGTGAGAATCTTTCGATTGCCGATTCGTACAAGCTCTTTCTTATCTTTTTCCGTTGAAATGAAAACCAGTACATGCGTTATTTATGAACAACGACATCGAGAAATAATAAAGCGTATTTAGAAAGCGAGAATGCGCCTAGACTGACGAGTCAAATTTCTATGCGAATATATTTATGGAAGAAGGACAATAGAGATGAGAAAATTGTAGAATTAATGGCAATGATCTCTGGTTTGCCTGCCTGCTGACTTGTAATTGTGTTTCTATTGAAATCGAGTGTAATTATCGAATTAAAGACAATCGTTTCTGCTGTAAGTTCAATTATTCACGTTATTTTATCAACGTCTTTCATTCACTGATTTTAACGTGTTTAATGAAATATTTTTCTTTATTGGGCATTCTAATAAAAGCACTCATCAATTCTGCGTATATTATAAAAGTTTTTTGTAGCAGAAATAACTGTGAACCCCGAAGCATTGATGTTGAGAGAGAGAGAGAGAGAGAGAGAGAGAGAGAGAGAGAGAAGCCAAGAAATTTAAGTGGTCAATATAATGCATGGCATTTAAGTAGAGAAATATAAAGCGTTAGTATTCAAAACAAAGGCTCATTGTATCCCGTATCTGTAGAATTCCCGAGAAAATAATTTTAGAAACAATTAATCAGAAATTTCAAGATCACTTCGCAATGGATATGTAATTACGGCCGAATGGGTGCATAAATTGTGCTTATTCCGTCATACATATGCAGATTTCTAGCGACACATTACGCCCTGTTATTAATACTACATGTTAAACCATAATGTTAGATTAAAACACTGCGCTTGCTAATTGTTAATAATCGTAACATAATAAAAGGCACTTAATAATGGCCACAGTTGAGAATGTTATAAAATAATGTAAGTAAGCGAAAATGTCAACGTTAATAAGGAAAAGAATATTCCATCTAATATAGTTGTACTCTTATCGAACTTTGAAAGAGAATAAAAAAGATTCGTTCAAAGCGAGCACTCGTTAATGTAATAAAAGAATCATGTATGTACATAGATATTAAAAGGCACAACATGCGAGACACGTTCACGATAACAAAGCTCTCAATAATTCTCTTCCTCCAACGGAGAATAATTGATAATTCATTGGTACATACCTGTTGCTTCTTTTGATTTAATTTATTTCGTTTAATAACCTCCTCGGACGTGTTCAAAGCTTCCGCAGCAGCAGCTTCCAGTCTACGACGTTGCTCGTTTTCTTGATCCGCAGCCTGTAAAAATACTTTGTTCTTGTAATATTTCATTTAAAACTAGATCTATCAAGGTAATCCCTAAAAGTTCTTGATCTTTTTAGAAATTTTCTTAAAGCTGCATTTCTTGCAATTCTTTTAATTCTTTTATGCTTTTCTCGAAAAAATTAACTGACAAGATCGATTAGTTTTTAACCTGCTTTCATTAAGCATCTTTTAACGTATCTGATGTATTAAAATGAAGTATTTTAACTTCGATAATTTTAGTGTTAAGAAATCTTTTATAGTTTTACTCCAAAGGGCTGCTTTTTACAGAAAGAGTTAAATTTTCTTTAATTCTTTATCGTTTTTTTTTTGTGCAAAATGTAACTTTAATTTCTCTGTCGATAGAACCAAAGGTTTTTACTTGTTTTATGCGATTTATGGTAAGACTGACCTTAAACGCCCTTGCGAATCTGACGAGAAGGGAGAAGAACGTATTAGCATCGGCTTGCCTCGGACTTTCACCGAAAAATTCAACGCATTCTCGGAACGCTTCGCCGGCAGCCCGGGCATCGGATTTTAAACGACGTAACTTCTCCTCGGAATTATTCAAGAAATCTCGTAGTACTGTATTATGCTTTTCTTTCCCGCGAAGCTCGAATTCCTTTCTCACGAGATCCATGCCTTTTTCCAGCTCGTGAACGTCCGTGGTTATATTTTCCAGAGAAACTGAAATTGGATCATCGTTAGCGACGTGTTTTTCGAAAATAATTGACTTCGAATACAAGAAAATATTTATAATAGCAAAAATATTGATACATCTATTCTATTTCCTTCAACGGTTCAATGTTTCCTTCAATTTTCCACAAATTTTGAATTTTTATAAAATACTTCGACGTTATTACAATACACAGTAATTGCAATTCTAATGAATGCAATTAGGTACAAACCAGTACAGTATATATATATATGTATAATATAACTTAGTTTATACCCGAGGTCCGCTAAGGTTAATATTTTAGACCGTGCTTCGCGCGTCTACATGTTTCGAGCGTCGGGGCGAGAAGAAGGCGATCCGCATGGATCCCTAGGAAACAATCGCCGAGCGGCGATTCGCATTTATTTCGTTCGCGACGAAGTCGCTCACAAGGCGTAAGAACGCGCTAACGCCACCGAATAAATGCGTCTGCGTTCGAGAGCATCGAACTGCTTCGACAAATGCAAAATATGTTTTTCATTAAACGACTTTCGTAATTACGATCACATTTGCCAATTTCACCGAGCGAGGATTCCTATATCGTACGTACATGTAAATATCGAAAAAGTGCCAATACTTTTGCACATACCTGTTGCTGCTTTATCGATGTACATAAGCTCCGATTCGAAGTTAATGAGTTCCGGAAACTTGACACGTATCGTCGCGACGATGTAATGCAAAAGGCACATCCTCTTATCAGTCGATTTCGTATCGAGCAACGTGTCCAAGCTCTGAAGTTTGAATCCATAAGCTGGTCCACGCTTGCTGCTGTTCAAATAATTCCCGAAAGCAAGGATAATTTCTAGTACTGCCCTTAATTTCTTCGAACTCTTCACCGTACTCGATGCGGATATCACAGCATGTATTTGCGGAGTAATTAGATGGAGATTGTCGAAGAAGTTCCCGATATAATTCATGATGGACAGTTTCGTCGATATCCTCTCAACTTTACCGAGTTGCATTAAAAATTTGTCCTCTTCTGTTAGGAGATTAACGTTTTTCTTCTCAATAATATATTCGCGGTATGCTTTTATCTGAAATTTGTAAATTAATAGATTTTTTATGACTATTAATAACGTGGTTTTTGACCTACCAGTGACGAGATACGGTAATTCGCATAATTTACAGATATATTATTGATCGAAAGACTCTATTATGTGATAATATATTTCACTAAATAACAAATTTATATTTTTTCCCCCCTTAATCGCACATTTCTCAAAAATATGCGAAACCTGAGATTATTTTATAATATACCGTCAGCAACGTGTTAACATAAAGATCATAGATCTAACTATACTTTATGTTAATTATACTAATTATACTTTGTACTATGTAATTAAACGTACTTCTTGATCCGTAGGCACCATACGTTGCAGAAGTTCGACATTTTCGAGGGACAGTACTTTTAAGTCGAGTGCGTTTACCGCCATTATCACCTTCTCCACTGGCATTTCCATCTTTCTTCGTGATATAGCTGCAAAATGTCACTCGGTGAAGAAAAAACCGGGGCACAGTAACAAAGTTATATCTCACGTTAATGTCACGTACCGATATTTCGTAATCTCGTGTGCTCCAAAAGGGACACGTTCTCGGGCTTTTTGAACCTCTTACTGGGAAAACTGTGAAGACCGTCGATCTCATTGCTGCCGTTCGTAACGTGCCCGCCCATTCCGATTTTGAATCGTTCTTCGAAATCGGAAAAGTCGATGTAACTGTGCAATCGATCGTCGTCTAGCTCGTTAAATATCGTTCCCCGCACTTGATTAGGTTTCAGGGCTATCCAATTGAGGGTGGGCAGTTTGTATTTGGTTTGGACCTGGAATACGAAGAGTTTCATGACATGGACGGAAATATTTCTTATAGAAAATGTAAGAACTAGAGTCTGATCTCTGATTATCTTTCTACGATTTCTGCTAGTTCGCTAAATTTATGGGAAGACGATAATTGAATTTTACCAAAATTATGTTCAATTGATATACTAAATTTTTCATACATTAAATAATAATTATAAGAAATAAAATGAGAAACATTATTCCCCGTAGCTCGGTACAAAAATCTCTACCTTTCGTTTAATAGTCATCGCTCCATCCGGTGCTTGCATCATGCCAGCCGGAGGTGGAGGAATGGGAGCTGGGGGTGGTAACTTGTGATCTCCAGGTGAAAGAGGTGCCATGGGAGGTGGAGGTGGGCATGGGGGTGGCGGTGGAGGAGGTGGCGCAGGTGCCGGCGGAGGTACGTGTTCCAATGTCGGTGATGGCGTCGAAGTAAACGTAGACGAAGTAACATTATCCGAACTACTCATAGGACTCGTCGCTGATCCATTTCGAAGATTAGCTGTTAACATTAAAAAGTCCATTCGTTTAACTAGATTTTGCGCTTGAAAGGTCTGCAGTATCAGGTAATCAAGAACGTTCCATCCCTTTTGCATTAACCATAGTCTCGTTAGAACATTCTTATTTACTTGATACGAAAAAGAAGAAAACATGAAACGCACCAGAAGAGCCTTTGGTAAGAGTACCAGTGAGTGTCTCCAATTCAATAATTTTATTCTCTAAGACACTCTGTCTTCTCGCTGAGTCCTGCCGTTGTCTCTTCAATGCAGTGAGTTCTTCCTCGGCTAATCTACGTGCTTCCAAAGCATCCGCGTATTCTACTTTCATCGCACCTAATTCAGTCTCCAATTCCGCTAATTTTGCAAGAGATTCTCTCTCCAACTCTGCCATTCTATCGTGCGCCTGTTGTCGGATAATTCGTTATTTGTAAAATACTTCAGCGATTGCATCGTCCACTTGATCGTTCTTACACTTACATGGCCAAGTTCGTCTTCTAATTCAGCTACTTTTTCTAACGCGGCAGTCTTTGTTTCGCTGTCCTCCATCAAGGCAGCTACGTCGAATACATTATCTAGATAAGCAGAGATTTGAACCTGAAAGGAATCACGTTGAGGACAACGGTGTTACGTGTTGCGCGTTTCAATGGAGGATAAAAGAAATGTATCGTACCGCACGAAAGACGCGGAAGCGCGTCGATAATAATTACTCGTTAAATGTTATTCATTAATTATTAACCTGCAAATCTTCACTCTCGGTGTGCCTGAGTTTTTCGAGATACTCGTCCAGTCCAAGCTTCGTGAATTCGTATTGCAAGTGTACCCGGAAATTCATGTCTTCCACCGAATGAACAACGATATTTACGAATTGCATGCACGCCACCATAAATTCTATGTGAAAACTGTCGTACTGAGTGAAGTACGCCATGAGAGTCGTAAATCTTCGCCTTTCCGAGCAGACCTCTTTGAAGTTGTCGAACGCGGAGAGAATGATCTCATGGCCACCCTTTACGAGACATATCGCGGCTAGGAGCTCCAAAACGAGGGCCTTTGTTCTGGAAGTAGGAGATTTTGATGTTTCGATTGCGGAATGTGAAATGGGATTTTGTTTTTCATAAAGTTGCGAGGTTTACCTTAAACTTTTGTGCATTAAACTAAGCGCGATACAGTTGATGGCTTCTCGATGCTGGATAACCATGTTGAAGCCGTACTGTAAAGTAATTACAGAGAAGGTAAGAATTCTAGTTTTAATTTTGGATAAAATTCGTGTTATTTGTAGGAAATATTATTAATATTCGTGAAGCAGGAATTTAAGTGGTTATCAGAATTATTTCCTTAACACCTTAGCCTACAATAACGCGTGACGCTCGTGGCGCAGTAAAAGGAATAGGAAATTTTGAAGTTTTGCAAAACCTATCAAATTGAAGGTATCAATGACATTTAACACGATAAAATTATTTCTATAAAATTAATATTACATTAAATTATACGATATATCAAGAATCACTGATCAATTTCTATTTTACGAATTTAATTCTGAATCATTGCGGTGTCAGTCACAAAAGAAGTAGGACAAGGGGTTAAAATCTCTGGTTAAATGTATTCTGCCACAGGATTGAGTATTATATGAATTTCCTTCTCGTAGAAGAGAAATTTCTGTGCAAATCTTTGTAATATAATAAATCATACTAAATATGGTGTAGTTGCTACGCTATTAATCGATTCGCTATCGCTGCAATTCTCCAAAATCGAACTAACATTATTTATAGTCACATTTAAATAATTTGTTGCTTCCATGCTTCGATTGTAACTACTATTATGTAAAAAAAACATTTCAAAGACGATGAATATCTTTTCTCATTATATAGAAACTGTCTTAAATTCTATATTTGATTAGAGTTCTAAGATCTTCCCCCAACCCTGATTAAAGTTTCACGCCGCCAATTTATAATCTACAAATCAGACAATTAAACCATAAACTATTGCTACTTCCACACTCTACAATCACCCCTTTTAACTCCACACAACTAAACAACAAATAAAACACCGCCCCCCAGAAACAGTTACACAGCATCGTTAAATCTCAAACTCCTCAAAGTGCAGCTATCCAGCGAACGTGTTAATCGCGATACGCCATTACATATTTTTAACTCGACGCAATAAAATGTACATAAAAGTACACCGCGTAAGAGATTACCCTCGACGAAACTTGAAAACAAGCATGCTAAAAATAGTTGGTAAACAGCGCGGGAGTTTACTAAAAGCAGTCAGATTTTTCTTCGACTGAGTCCTTGTACTCGTTTCACCGAACACGCATGTCCCGGTACCTTATTATTCATGATGGCACGCATGCACAATATGCAAACGTGAATGTCATCCTTTGCTTCGCCCATATTCAAACGCGCCACGTGCCGAGATCTCCTTTTAACACCGGGACTATCCTTGAGCTCGTGAAGAGGCGGCCTAAGGCAGCCGTTATTTAAGGGCGAAGTGTCTCCGGTACCAGCTGGAAATTAATTATGCCGCGAACGGTTAGCATTAGCCAATCGCTGAGTCCTCTTAGTTCTTTTCTTTCCTCCCTTAAACATCCATGTAATAGAGACGGATGTCGGCGGGTAAGACCGCCGCGTCGTCGTTCTTACCGGTTTGCAATTTTTCCTCGGAGCTCGTGTGAGACTCAAGGAGACGTTGCTCGTGCCTCATCATGAGTAACCTGAAGCTGAGGTAGTCTATGAGGGCGTCCAAGCCTTGGTTCTCTTCGTCTAGGAATTCCCTCACCCATCTAAAATGGTTTTTCTTTCAATATCTGTACTTTCATGAACTCTTGCGATTATTTTTCCCTGCTCGATTCGATTTCGAATTTTGAGGTATTGCTGGAGGCCGAGCGGTTTTCAACGAGAATTTTTGGGTTCCGTAGTTTCAACGCTGCGATGTGGATGTCAATTTTGAGAAAAATTGTAATATGTTGGATCTGTTCTTTGGTACATTTGTAACTGAATTTTTATTGTTGTGACTGTAATACACTGTATTTAAATCTTTGTATTGTAGAGTCACTGATGTCTTAATAATACTATTTTTATCTATATTTATTAAATCATCTTCGATTTGTCTCTTTATGCTGCCGATAAAACAAATTAATAATAGGCAGTTTTATTTAGGAACTGCTTAGAAAGTGTACAATTTCTTCATCTCCAGGATGGAAGAACAGAATCACAGAAATTAAGAAACTGATTAGAGCTGGGCGCGTTTAGAATAGAAAAATAATTGTTTTTACATTTTTTTTTACTTTAACCACTATTGTCATTCCGCCTAGGACTGTTTTGGGTGGGTTTTGAACCACCTACGAAAATAATTGTGGTTCAAGGAGTTAAAATGTTTGTCGTCTTATTGAGATACGCTGAATTATCATATCATAATGGGCGGAATTTTTACAATTTTACAACACCGTCGCAATTTATTACGATTGTTTAAATAACTGTTACGTAATATTGAGCAGCAATCGTGACTTACTCTATGTGATTTGTGCGCAAGGAGATTTCCAAATCTCGTAGAACTTGGGTAGAAGTCGACTCCCCAACCATTTTCCTTTTCTGGAAGAACGTGAGGAAACGATACGACTGTGTAATCATTAGTATCCGTTTGACAATGCTCTTTATGGGCGGAAATGAAATTATTTAGTGAACATAACATTTCATATCCAAAAGAATGATCGAATAAAATTGTATTTCTTTTATGCGACAAACACAACTGGCAGTTTTATGTCTTTTTTAAAAATTCAAAGGTATAAATTATTAAAAATTCGAATGGTAAAACAATGTAATATGAGTTCTTAAATTCTTGTGTATTTTTGAGAGATCGTTTGTTAATTTTTTCGTATTTTTCAATTTTAATTCAAGACGTTTGCTGAGACAGAATTTCATATCTCATATTAAATTATGTAATTAGCGAAAAGCTCAATTTCCTTTAAGATTCGATGAAAATTTCTACAAAATCGTTTCTTAGATTCAAATTATGTACACAAGTCTGTTCAACGAAAGGGCATAATTTTTAACTATTTTGCTAATAATACTGAAAAAATGCAAAGTTTCTTGAGAAGTTCAGTGAAATTTTAATCGTTCACGTAATGCACAAATTTTAAGCAAGTATGTGGAATTTTTATTCTTTCCAATTCGCAAAATCTTTGTTCAAAAATTGACATGTCTTAAAAACTGCCAGGTGCACGGTATGCGTTACATTGCTGAAGAATCTACACCGTTCGAGATCGCGGCGAAACACAAAATGAAAAACATAACGCTAAAATGAAGGTTTAAGAAATAAAAGGAAAAGAAACATACTCGATGGCTTCGCGATGCTTTCGGGTCCAGGTAGGTGCGTAGTTTTGCTAAATAATGAGACGGAGGATCCTTTGCTTGTACCCTTTCCTGAAAGCAACAACGTTGAATCACATTAAAATTACATTTTACATAAACACAATTTTTTTTATATGTCAGTCCATGCACTACACCTGGCGATTTAATCTAACTATAGGACATATTTATAGTTATATCCTAATGTATTTATAGTTGTAAGATTATCGCGTTATACGCATTTATATATTGCATCCGTTTTTTTCTTTTTTAAAATTTTAAATCTGAATTCTTCATCGACTAATTCAAGAAACTTGAGAATACTAATTTTTGCGCGGAACTATACATTTTTTGATATACGTGTGGGCCACATAGAAACACTATTTTTTTCAAAAATTTTATGTACAGCTTAATTAGAGTTGTTTGGAGTTTTAGCCAGGATTTCAGCGAAATCGACCATTGTGCGGCGTTAGCTATATTTATTATATTTAAATATATCGAATAAGGACTTAGGAAAAAGAAAAATTAAGAGGTGAAAAGGATGATTAATTAAGTAATCCTGGTTTTATAAGATAGAAGTGGAATATTCGCTGCACGGCGCCCCTATCAATTTAGGGAATTTTTTGCAAAACTTGGGAATCGGTCATTTTGAACGCCTACTTGTAGCGTTAAAGAACTGCAAAGCAGACTGCGCAAATACAATTTCCACTTTTTAATTACGCATTGATCCTAGTATTTCAGCGATACTCTCAACTATACATTTACCTATTCACCAGCAAAAATAACTCTCTCCGAATTCAATCCCTTCAATCCTCTACATCCATCCTGCAAAACCTATACGATTAAGCCAATCAATTCCCTCCTCTTCCCCCTTCATTCCAACCAATTACTCCAAACTCCACCGTATCATTCGCCGTTAATTCACCCATTAACAGCGCATTCTCAACATTCTCAAAGTTCAATTCAACCTCCAATGAAACTCTTCCGCCGACTCTCATAACGAAAAGTAAATCTTTCCACCCAAAAGAGGCCGCGCAGAAAAAGAAGGAACGCCATGAGAGCGTTTCAACCCCTCGAAGAGTCGCGCATGAGAGGGATTTGGCAAGGTTTGGCGAGGTTTAGCCGGGTTTAGCGAATGCCTCGGTAATCAGGCTGCGTGTAATTTCGTGCTGGGTAGCTTTAATGGGCGAGGCTCCTGTAATTTTGTACATACGGGCGCGTAGAACAATATCCCACGGTTCAGTAAATGCGCGCGCGCGTGCGTGCGTGCCTCTGGCACTAATTTGGGTAATTCCACGCATGTGGGTCCGTTCAGGACGTATACTTTCGTCTCGTATTCACACTTTCACGCGGTCTCAAAAGATCTTCATTATTCCTTTGAGATTCTTTGTGAGACGCACAAAAGGAGGGTGAAAAGAGAGGAAAAAGTTACTCGCGCGGATGGTGGAAAATTTTACTGTAACGGTGTTTAACGTTACTTTGTGCGTACGGTAATTAAGGATTTGTTGGACTGTTTTATTTTGTTTGAACAAGAGAGACGAGTTGCTGTTTGAAGATGCCGAGGAATCGTGGCTGTTCCGGTTCCTTTGTGCGTTGGAAATTTTGGTTCGTGAAAATGGCATTATGGAGGTTGGCGTAATTAAGGAATGTTTGCTCTCGACTGATTGTTATAATTGGGTATTGTAATTATGGCGGAGATATTGTGCATGGCATAGGCAGATTGTTGTTACGTATTATTAGCGATTAGCCTGCAAATTATTGATATGGTATGTGTTTGTAAATTGGCAACTGATTATTAAAGACACAGAATATTTGAGAACTAAAATTTAAGTTTTTAAGAAAATACTTTGACATTTAGTCTGCAAAAAGATTTGATATTTTAATGGCAGCAGTATATTGATTATACAAGTATATCATTATCATTTTCCTTTTAATTTAAGTCTTAAGTTAAAGGCTGGACTATCTCAATTTAATTTAATCACAGTGTATAAAATTCAAATTGGCTTGCTACGTACACAACAATTTCTCAAATGTAATTTATAATTTTCGAAATTTTTAGTTTAACTTGAGAACCTCTGGTATTACATGCAATTTCCATCGATAAGGTTACACGTTAAAGTATACTAGATAAATGCTTCGTATATGTTAAACGTATAAAACGTTCCATTTTATTAAATTATTGCAGAAAAGCATGGAACGAGCGATACATTTTATCACTGTTTCTTATTAATTTAATCATGGCTGCAAGACCAGATCATCCAGATTGACTCGTCGTTCGCACCTGCTCTCTTTTTTCACGGTTTCTGCGTTTAATTCTACCTCGATCGACGGAAATTGCACAACACAGATTTTCGCAATACAACAATTATCCGTATTCGGTAAAAAGTGAAGCAAACTTTAATCATATAGCGTTACACCTTTTATTTAATAAATTGCGTACAAAATTATTGTAACCGTTTTATAATAAATTGAAAAATTGTAAAGGAAAGTCCTTATGGAAATGATCTTTATATTCGTTGAATTCCAGATTAATACTTAAATAAATATCGTAACCTAGAATTTTACTTTAAAACCACTGTTTTATTTTACTGATTTACTTTAAAATGACTTTGCAAACATTGGAATAAAATAGTAGACACCACTCAAAATAATTTAACACTAGAACTACCGGCGTTAAATCTATCATATTTCAATATATTAAATAATTACTTTGAAAAAGGAGGAATCAGGAGCCGGAAAAGATGGTCGATTCAACGATTTATGTTTTTTGAGATGCACGTAGAATATTTATTCTACGACTCTTCTATAAACTTGGATAATTTTTGGAAAAATTTGTGCACCAGTCATTTTGACTGGTTTGATAGTTCTAGTGTTAACGAGCACACCTCGCATGAAATTTACAATCGAACATAATATCCATACCAAGAAAAGTTTCTAACAATAAAAGCCTAATTTGAAAATTAACCCTTTGCACTCCGTTGTCGCCGCAGCGGCGACATTGTAGTGGAAGCCGATAACTCCGTTGTCAGGTAAGTCCAGTGTATTTTTTTTCTATTATAAAACATAATTTTAAAATGTCTATACTTCTTTTTTATTGACAAAGCAAGATTTTCAATTTTCCACAGATGTGCACTCGCACAATTGTAAATAGTTCTGAAGCAGCTGGTAGCTCATAGGAAAAATGACTCTGAGTGCAAAGGGTTAAACTTAGATATACCTTCGGAAGAATATAATGATCTTCCGTCAACGACACAAATCTCTATCAATTAAACCGACGGCACCAACGGCCCCGAAAACAACGAAAGGGAAATACCATCAAATTGTCCGTTGATTACATACAACTGACGTAACAATTTATATCCAATACAAGGGAATTAATGCTTGACAAGGAAAAAGAAAGGGTCGCGAGGTCCCAAAAGAAATGATACGCCACGGTAACATCGATATAAATCAATACACATTAAAATAATTGATTCAAACGAGCTATCGAGAGGCGTGAAAGAATAAAGAGGCGAGAAGAACCCGGGCGATTTTACAGGCTTCTTGGATGCAAGGTGCAGCATTGCACACGTGCATACGTGGCACTCGTGCGCACGTGTGTGCATCCACGCCAATGAGAGAGGGATGCTGTGCATTTTTTTGCGGCCCGTTTTCTTGTATCGTATAATAGCACGGCTTGCATTACATCCGTGTCGTGTTACCCACATGCCCTACAGGCCTGTTCAAAAATCGAGACGCGGGCCATTGATGACCCGAAGGCAACCCTGTCGCATCAGGAATATCTTGTTTCGCGAATGGATTTTATAACACGGCTTCACGGACAGTTTGCTGGGACGAAGATGAAGATACAGTGGATTTAGTCGAACGATTAAACCTATGGGTTTGATACTTCAAGGGGGATACGTTGGGTAAAGAGGTGAAGGGTCAGACTTGAAATTAGTGGGTCCGAGTTCAAATCCTCCGATGTCACCTGTGGGAAACTTTAAGTTCGGAGATGAATATGCGGTGGACGGTGGAAGTTCGGGAAGCGATACACTCCTATTTTTATGAAACTTTGTGTAAATATTTATTAATACTAGACCTACCGGCTTTATATCTGTTATATTGAAATATACGAAATAAGTACTTTGGAAAAAGAGATTTGAAGAGGTGAAAGAGATGATCAGTAATTTGTGATTTATACGATAGTCCTAAAATATTTACTGAATGGCTGCCCCATCAATTTGGGGAATTTTTAGAATAAATCAGAAAGCGGTCATTTGACCACCATAGAGCAGGTTTAATGTTAAACCTATCTAAGAAGATAGCTGTAACTCGTTCGCGCCCATTTTCAACTTTGAGGGAGAGAAAATTTAGTTTTATACAAAGAAGATTTACAATGATTTCGAGAGTTATATGAAATTTTGCGGCGGCTGTTGCTGCTAGCTGTAAGGAAAAATTTACAATATCGGGGTGATTGAATTACAGGATTAAAGTGAACTCCATTGGGGTGAATGAAATAATTATTATTTAACAATGTTAGAACCTTTAGTGTTACTTAAATTTTGAACAAGTTCTGTATAGAAAACTTTGTTAGAGGCTGTGACGTTTTCAACCTAGACTATACTTTTATAAAAGGGATGAAAAGACACCCATTAAAATTTGAACTTGGAATTACTTTCTAAATTTAATACTTTTTTTCAATTCACTCATAATGACGGAAGTGATAATAAATGACATGCATTCGATGGTGGTCAGTCGTCATCGTCGATGATGTCTCGCGGTATGCAGACTGTCAGAGTGCAACGACTAGAACCGTCCAGGGGAAAGTGTTGCAGCAAGTGAAAGAGGGCGAAGAGAAGGGGCGAATAAATGAGAACGATAAAGAGGATTCGTTCGTGCGATGTTCATCTACATGCGAGCGATTTCACGAGAAGTAAACGCGCGTTTCCACTGCGAAAGAGAGGCTGCGATTATTTGCGCGAAACTTTTGCAGGTTTTGCGTGGGAGAATTGGGTGGTTCGTTTCCCGATTGAATTTTGTCATGGTCTTTAAATATGAAGAGTTTGATAAACTATCGCGTTAAAACATCAGATCGAATGTTGTAACTGTAATTCGTAAAGTATCCTGTTTACAAATAGTATATTATTTTTACGATTCTTTCTTTCTCCTATTTTTTTATGTTTACAACTATTTTGTATATAAACGATATTACAAATGAAAGAGTAACGGTTATAAAATACATGCAGAGTGAGGAAACATTTTCACTCTCCTGTAAATTAAGGCGATTAAAATTGATCGCAATTAATATTACCTTCTGCCATCCGAAATGCCTTTTGATACAACCAGGTACCCAACTATCTAACATCAAAAAATTACACCTTCATTTTCCAATCTATTCAACAACCGCTAATCGTTGTTCTTTGAATCGCACATCAATAACACTCAATCAATACCGAAACGTTCGCCCCAGAAAAACAAATTCCCCTTTGAAACCTCGTGGCTTTCACTTTCATTAATTTCCCTCGTACTTTCGTTAGCTTTAATTATTCCGTCTGAAATTCATTCGATCGTGAAGACCCATCGTAAGGACGTTTCAATGGGCGGGGAAAAAAAAAGAAAAGAAAGGACGAAAAAATAATCTCAATTCCGAGATCGCTTTATCTCCATGCATCCCGTATTCCTTCCATCCAGACGACTCGTCAAATCCATTTTGTACTTTCTACGGTGCCAGCGGAGTTGGCCAAGAGAAAAGAGAGTAATTTCCACTCGAGACGAGT
This sequence comes from Cerceris ruficornis, assembly GCA_963989415.1. Classification (NCBI taxonomy): domain Eukaryota; kingdom Metazoa; phylum Arthropoda; class Insecta; order Hymenoptera; family Crabronidae; genus Cerceris; species Cerceris ruficornis. Next base: position 11,814,025 of record OZ022523.1, read on the forward strand.
TCCACCCTACCTACTTGCCTCTTCTTGGTTTAACGAGGCAAACGGTCCCACCTAAACCGCAAAAACCTTCCCTCAACTCTTTGCAAAAGCCCTTTATGGGTTTCCCTTTCGTTCTGAGAATGCCAAACTCAGCAATAGACCCGGCGAACTTCGACTTCCTGCGCACTAATTTTCCCTTTCGAATAATTTGATAGAAAAGAGTCGATCAATTGTTTAGATCATTCTAATGATGTTAAGAAACCGAGTGATATTTTAATGTCTTTAATACAATGAATATTTGCGGAGGATTATTAATTGAAGGTTGAGAGAAACGTGTAATGGTAAAGATAGTAATGCTTGATGTCATTTCGTTACAATCTGTAGGGTTAAAAGGAGGTTCATGATTTATGTGGATTTATTACGAGATACTTATGATGTTAACGCGATGAGGACGTTAAATTTCGAAGGGGAACAATTGAGAAAGCGAGAGGAGAGAGAAGCGGCTAAACGAAACCTTTATAACCGCAGGATACATATTACAGAGCGATGATACTCCACAATCCTCGATTTAATTCCGGAGTTAATAGTTTTTAGAGTCGCGTTTCTGAAATTGTTGGAGATTACAGAGATCGTGATTATATAGACGAAGAAAATTGGTCTCTTAAAATGTGATTAAAATTTTCCAAACGTGACGGCGGATTTGAACTCGAGCCCACTGATTGATAGTCCAAAACTTTACCTCCTTATCTACCATAGCTTCAAAACTGATATGGCCATTTCTCGTACGTCCTATTGTTTTAGGTGTGTTCCGAACCACCGAGGATAAGATACATTAAATAATAAATTAGAAAAAGTGTCTCAAAGGTGACGGGGGACTTGAACTTGGGCCCACTGATTGAAAGTTTACGACTTTAGTTCCTTGCATGGTCATTTGGCACAGGACCTATTGTTTTCGGTGTGTTCCGAACCACCGAGGCTAAGATACATTAAATAATAATTTAGAAAAATGTCTCAAAGGTGACGGGGACTTGAACTTGGGCCCACTGATACATATTTCAAGACTTTAGCTCCTTACACACCATACATGGTCATTTGGCGCAGGACCTATTGTTTTAGATGTGTTCCGAACGACCTAGGCTAAGATACATTAAATAATAATTTAGAAAAAATGTTTCAAAGGTGATGCGGGACTTGAACTTGGGCCCACTGATTGAAAGTTTATGATTTCAGTTCCTCACATGGTCATTTGGCGCAGGACCGTTTTTTTAGGTTTGTCCGAGGATAAGATACATTAAATAATAATTTAGAAAAAATGTCTCAAAGTTCATGGGGGACTTGTACTTGGGCCCACTGATTGAAAGTTCAGGACTTTAGCTCCTTACCCACCATACATGGTCATTTGGCGCAAGACATATTGTTTTAGGTGTGTTCCGAACAACCTAGGCTAAGATACATTAAATAATAATTTAGAAAAAATGTCTCAAAGGTGATGCGGGACTTGAACTTGGGCCCGCTGATTGAAAGTCCAAGACTTCAGCTCCTTACCCACCGTAGCGCCCGGCTGAACCGTGCTGTCGTGTTTTCTCGACGCGTTTAATGCATCTTCCATAGCCCACGCCCTTCGCGCATATCAGAGGTGTCTCGTTCGACGACACTTTCGCTTGGTCGATTAAACCTGAGATTAAACTCACTTAAGCATACTCGCCGACACGTACACGCGGCATACAAATGACTAAATACGTGTGCCGGACGGTGCTGCATTAACTCATTAAGTGCTGGCGGCCTATTTATAACATAAAATACCCCGCGGTTTTTCTATACGTGGTATTATACATCATGCGAAGTTATTAAACTCCACGGGGATTTTAGGGGCGGTTACATTATACGTCGATTTTCATCTGGTGTGGGATTGATTAAAGGTAAAGGAATAATACGATGGAAAAGGGATTTCGTGGCTTTTGTTTGCTCTGTTTGGATTATACTGCTGCTACCGACGGTGTTATTTTGTTTCTGTTTGTTTTATAGACGTGAATTCTTGATAACCTGTTGTTGATAAATAGTTGTCGGGATTTATGTGTTCGTTTATCAGTATGCGTGCAGGATGAAAAGAGCTGTAAAGAGTATTATGTTCTTTGTTGGTACATTAATACGAAATTGTAATATATTGTTTTGTCGTTGTGCGTTGAAAAGAATTGTTTCCCGACTTGCAGAGGAAACATGAGATTTGATAATCTGGATTACGTGTCGCAGAACTTTCATAAATTCATTTCACAATTAAATACGTCGAGTCAAAGGAATTAACTGAATTACACAAGTAAATTGTACGAAGGAAGTTCGATGTAGAAAGTACGGGTCATAGACCCGCATTGAGTGTCCGCCGTACAATTAAATGACGCGAGGCGAGAGAAGATCCTCAGATCTACCGATTAACGATAAGTTCGTGAAGTTACGGGGTCATTACGTCATTCCTTCAACTCTACGTAATAGGAACGTCGATTTCGCATGATTATCATCTATCAAAATCTGCTTGCAGCTATCACGATGTCTATTAAATACGTACAAAAATCTATTTCACATTTAATACTTCAAACGTCCGTGTCATAAGATAATTACTCGACGAAATTCACCACCTCCACGTAAAGGCTATTTTCACGCAACATCTTTCCATCCTAACGCATTTTACATGAAACTAAATTATAGAAAAAAAGAAAGAAAGAAAAAAGTCAAACACGGAAGAACTTGACGCCATTTTCGACGTCACAGCGTTTGAAAGGTGCCCTTTCAATGGTCCCTGAAAATTGCTCGGCAATTTTTCAGCGCGCCATTACACAGAAACTCATAAGTCGTTCGTGCATGCACTATACTCACTTGATCGCATATGATGTCCCATTTTTTCTCGTTGTCGTACTGCTTCAAAAGCTTTGCCTTGTCCGGCGGCAAATCCATTGAAGCCTGAAACACAGAAAAAAAGCCACTGGTTCAGGCACTTTAATGTCTCGACGTCTGGATGCTGAAGGAGTGTATTGCCCCTTCTCTCCTTTCGTTTTTTCACCCTTTCGCCGAAGTTCGCACGACGCACAGACAAAGTCGCGACTGCGGAATAATTCACGCGGAACAATTAGCACGTATGTACGCGTACGCGGAATACGAGTGCAATTCGAGAACAATGCAAATCACCGGCGTAATTGTCTGGGTGTTGCTTCCAAGACACTTGCGGGAGGATAAAAGTTATCGTGAGAATGGGCCGCCGTTATGTCCCGAGTTAATTTGTCATTCGTGGAAGTAATTCTAAAATATCAGACGAGTTTTAAATGTCCATTACGACGTTTCATTTCAAGCTTTCTCGCTGCACTTTGGTTCTGTACAATCGGAAGCTGCAGTTACAGTGGATGGGATTTCACTTTGCTTTGTTGAAACATTGATAATGGGAGAAATTTTTTTTTATTATGTTATAGGTGGGCTATATAATTAATAAATATAATGCAAATTGAGGATTGTGTCTCGTAGTATCGTAAATTTCGTTATTACTGAATGACGAATAGTGGTAACAGTATACGGTGGCACTGAGGGTTGTATCTTGCATTTTTATAAAGCCTAAGTTATTTAATTAATTATCTTTTTATAAACCTATCCGAAATTATTCATCCTCATGGAAATAATCACAGCAACGGAATCAAAGAAAGAAGAATAACTTTGCTGCTTCTGTTATTTAAACAATAAATTATATTTTTATCGTTTCAGAGAGCGATAAGTGTTCGATAAATGTACTAATTAAAAAACTCTATAATTATTACTAAAACGATCAAATCTACTCGTGTAAATCTCCATGAATAAAAGCCTTATTCTCTTTCAACCCCTTGCTTTGCAATTTTTTGTATACGCCATAGATAAATTGCAAAATTTAAATTTAACAATTAGGCTTACATGTATCGCAAATTATTGAATTCTAACTCCTGTCTACTACACGTAAATTACTTAATATTACAACGCAAGAAGTTAACTATTTCTCGATAATAATAAAGGATGTAACTTAAAAACTACAAGAAAAGGAAGAAAGGGAGGCATATGGTACATCATCTTTCTCCTTTCTTCGCCATCTAGATTTCGATAGCACTTTTTTAATGCCCACGTTAGGGTCAGACTATACAATGAGGATTGATTACAGCGAGCAGAAGGGGCGCCTGAAGTGGTCTCCCATGTTCTAACAACCGATCGCTTTGAAGTTTATAATATATCGTGTATAAGACGATGTTGATTCAATTATTCGTGAAAATTATGCAAGACCGAGGTGACAGCTGCGAATTGGAAAATTGGGGATACGATTTACTGAGGACTGTCGGGGTATACCACCTGGTCATCCGTTTCACTCGCTATTATCTTTTTATGTTATTTCTGCGTGCATGGGAACTCCATCGAAGATATTCCACTTTCGCGAATTTAATATAAAATCTCTCTGTATTTGTGTTATTTCTGTATTTGATCTTAGAGGTTCTGGAATATTTTATTGTATGAAATGAGCGATTTTAGAAATTATTTAAATAATTCTGTGTACTTTATTATAAGATTCAGACGAAAGGAAATACTTCTGAAATGTTGTACTACTCTTTTAGAAATTTCATATTCCGCGCAATAAATTATCCTTATCGGGTTTCGCTCCTTATTATTAGTACTTTAACTGCAAGTTTTCCGAATCTCCTCAGTAATCACAATAAGAAGAATTTATTGATAATTTCAATGCATGACATCGCAATATTGTCTGTAAAACAATCCTATCCATAACTACATTAATGCCATTTAACCTGTTAACCGGGTAGGACGTAATATTTCGTCATACCAGGAAGACAACTCTAATGCGTATGACGATGTTTTTCGTCGTGGCAATTTTTAAATAAAGTATGTTGAACGCATTACGTTTTACGTTATTCTTTTCCATTAAATTCTAGCGTGGTACTTTAGGTGTGATAATATTACTTCTCACTGCGAAGAAAAAAGTCTCCAGTTTGAAACGAGTTGAACAAAAGTTAATTCCCCGGTTAACAGGTTAATAAACATTTAATTATTTCCTAACATCCTTCCTACAATCGTTCCGCCAAGTGCCAAGTCTCAGTCCCGACCAAAAGCACAAACTTCAAAAACCAACTAAAACCTCAAGCAAAATAGCCCAAATCGTAAATCAATTTAAAGCGTTACACCCTTCGACGATTAATAATTAACTTCAATCCCAATTATCTTCCGGATCGAAGTAAATAAATGAACGTCTCGCTCAAGATGGTCTACTGATTATCCAAATACATAGTCGATCCCCGTGAATCCATAATATCTCATTTCCGTTTCTTCTTCGTCCTTTCAAGTTATTCTCGTTAAGTTAATGAAGTCGTCGGCGAGGGGTCGATGGAAAAAGAGCCGTCGAGCGAGTACTACCTAAGGGCTGCCTCTATCGAGTGGCCTCGGCTGCCATCGCTTCGAGATGTTTGTGACACGGAATGATTCACAGTGAATATATTAATACCGAACGGCCACGACATCGGTAGAAGACGTAAAACATCGTTGCTACATACGTGGCTACACAGCAGCGTCGATTTCTCATTGCGTGTTACGGCAAATTGTCAGGACGATCACTTACACGGAGTGCCGTTTTAACCCTTTTCCATCTTCACGCTCCGAGCACCGGAGCGGAAGGTTGTACGGTGCTGTGCTGTTTTAAGTGTGCAATTTATATTACTCGAATGTGGAAGGTTTTGATGGGCCTTTTAGAATTGGTCGGAGAATTTCTTTTCTTATTAAATGACATTGCAATTTGTGACGGTAATCAGGATAGTGGTTTGGAGTCATTTATTCATATGCTTCGAGATACTCGGACTTGTTTCGGAGGGTGCATTGAGTTCTGTTTAATGAGAGCATCAAGTTTATTAAACGCTTCAATTTTTAATCATTTGTATTCAGTAGTTTTATCGTATTGTCATACAGATTGGTGCGACGTAAAATGATTAGTTCAGCACTTCAATTTTTTTTGTTATATCATAATCACCGGTACATATACGGGAATTGGTTGTTTAATTAATTAAATTAATGTGTGAGATAATTGTTCAGCGGTAACAGTGAAAAATGATGACTTTAAGGGATTTTTCGGTTCCAAGTTTTTTGCATATTTTAGGGCATTTGTTTTGCAGAGGTGTCACCGCACGTGATGAATGGTGATAATAATTATTTACTTCAGCCTTCGAAAAGAGGATTTACAAATATAACGGACTTTGTAATTTCCCGGTTATTAATTTCGTAATTTCCTGTATAATTCGATTACATTGCCAGTAATCCATTTCCACGTTCATTATTTTCCTCGCACGTAATATTAACTGAAAATGTTGAAATCGATACTGCAAACACTGTCGTTCTTAATAAGCTTCACGGGTTTCCAGTTATTACTTTCACAACATCCTACGTATAACTGTTCAACGGAATTACAACGAACCGGGATAAATTTATGATGGACAGTATTCCTCATTAATCGTTTGCATTTTTTAAAAACTATTATTCCCGCCTCCGCAATAATCAACTCGTCAATGTTCCAACAAATTGTACCCTCCAAGATTTCACTGAGGTATGCAAATATTCCTTAGATTCTGAAATAGTTAAGCAACAATATTCCTCTCTCAATATCACCATCTTCCTCTATAAATCTTCAAATTAATAGCACGAAAGTTATTACTTGAAAAAACCTTTATACTTCTTTGCTAATAATTTGTAAATAATAGTAAGTAAATACTCTTTAGATTTCTGCATTCTCAAGTAATGATATTTCTCGTCAAATATCGTCAGGTTGCGTCGTAAATCTTGAACTAAATACCATAAACGCTATCATTCCAAATAACCCTCATATCTCTCCGCTCATTAATTCCCACGCATCCCCTATCCGTCCTCCAAAATTCCATCCAAATACCTAAACATTCTCTAGATTCCCAACCAACAATAATCCTCATCAAACACTTGTATCTTTCGCGCCAAATTCTTAAACCAATCTCACAACCCTACCATTTCAAAACCTCCACAATCTCTCCCTCATTAACCCGACATCTATCGTTTTGGCCAAAATAATCTACCCTGATTTTTTTTGCAAACGTATCTGAAATTTCTAACACCATACCTTTTTCAATTTTCTACGTCTATCATGTAGACTGCGAAAGATTCAATTAGTAAAGTTTTTTACGTGCTTCATTCCTTTTCTTCTAACAGATTCATTTAACATTTTCAGCTCGATCGGTTCGCTTAAAAAACGGCAATCACTTTTCGCAGGATACTAAAACAACGTTTCAAATATAAAATTTTTTAAATTTCACGAAGGGTTACAAAGAATTCTGAACGAATAATTTCGACAACCTTGGCAGACATTGCGTTATAGTGAGGGACCAGAAAAAAGGCACTTGGGACGGAAGGGGAGATTGCTCTTGCACCGCCTATCCCCGCCATGTGGGTCCTGGAAAACTGAGATCGACGAATGACAACCGATAATAAAACACTCCTTTCCTCGTTCACATGACGACGCAACGAATGTGCGAGTCTCTCGGCCAATAGCGCGTCAAAATCGAAAATGCGTGAGGGACAGGGATGTCCCTATCCGTCGGGCGAATCAGAGCAAAGAACCCCTCAAGTGCCTTGTTTCTGGTCCCTCACTATAATTAGGGAAGGACTGTGAAGGTTTCGAATGATTATGTATTATATTGTATTAATTGCCACTAGATCTACTGCCAATTACCTAACGTTTCCAATTACGCCATCACAACTCCATGAAACTAAACCAAAACAGATTCATCACTGATAACCTCCACTATTTTCTTCCCGCGTATGTACCTCCAACTATAAACCTCGACAGTGCAGAAAAAAAAGAGAAAAAATCCTATGAACACCATCGTTTCGCTCGAGTTAACAGCGATAAGAAGATTCCGAGGAAAGTTAGCTCGCAGGCGATATTTAATCGCGGCGTATGCGTGGTGGCCAGCGACGAGCATAGTCAAGGAATAATTATCAAAGAGCGGATGCGGAAGCCACGAGTACATGACATCACAACTCGCGATGCCTACGTGCACTTATACAAATGCAGCCAGAGAATAAAGTGGCTCTTGCTTAATATCGGATCGTTGGATAGCGCGATGGACGCGTTCGAGCCAGAAATTATATAAATCGTAACTTACTCGACCAGTTTTAAATGCAACCACCTTACGTGCTTGCTCAGTTAAAATATATTATTATTACAGTGCGATTAAGCAGGATGATGCACGATAATCGATCGGAATGTGGAGAGCCCGTGCACTTAGACGTACCGAGACTGAACTTGCATTAAGTGGCTGCGATAATTCTCGTCCTCTTCGCGGGTTTAGCGACGATTAAGCAATGCGGAATATTGTAATCGATTGGCATGCAGAAGCGGATGGAAGTTTCGATGGGGGAAGGATTTGTCGGACTTTATGGTGTTACATATGTTTGTTGGGGTTTCGGTTCGTGAGATGCACTTGGCTGGTTGTAGAGTTTTCGCGGAGATTTTGTTTATCGATGATTTAGATACTGGTAAGTGGCTGGGAATGCAATTAACTTTGAATTCAGGAGAGAAGAGTACCATAATTAATTGGAGTCTTCGTTTTGTGATTTTAGTTGGATGATTGTAGGCGTTCGGTGGAAAATTTCATTTAAGTGGTAGATTAAATACGAGCAAGTAGCTGGAGATGCAAGTAATTGAATCAATTAAAAGTGCAATGCTCAACAAAGTTGTGATCGTGTAATATAAACTCTGTTAATAGTATAAACAGGAACAGAAAGAATGACTTTCTGAAAAAGCAGAAGCTATCGATGCACTTTTGCAAGGAACATCGCGATGAGACTGAAAGATTGATAACCGATGCAAATCGGGTGTAAATGCAAAGCGTTATCGTAGTAACTGATCAAGGTAAACCTTGGTTCTTGTCTCATTAGTAATACGTGTAAGGACAAGTACGAAAAGATAACGTTTACCTCAATTCTATGGCCGTTCGTTTCATCAACACGTCCGATTACTTTTCGAAAATAGCGAAAGAACTACTTAAGCTACATTATACTATCTCATCGATCTTGCACTGTATCGATCGGGCTGAAAAAACGATTTTATTGAAATTTACTATCTGCTTCTGCTAATTGAATCTTCTTGCCGTTACAATTTATTTTCTCCGATAGAAACATTGTAGCAAACATTGCAAGATTACCTCCGAAGCTACAGACTGATCCACAAATTACCATAATTATATTTCCTCATGATAAATCTCAACCTTAAATACAATACAATAAACCAAGCCACTAATTTTTTTGTATTTAATTTATTTAAGTATTTTTATTTAAAAATATTTAAAATTATTTAAAGGGGTATTTTTTTTATTTAAAATTTATTTATTAACTTCTTGACAACCATCTGAGTATATAATTACCAAATACAATTGATCCAACTATATAAATAATTTGGAAATCTATAGATAAGACGTTTAAAAAAAAATTTAATTTTTCAATTTTCCGGTACATAACCCAAGACTTCAATTTTAGATTTAAAAATCTCGAGTCATCTGCTTGACAATTTAATCCCTAATTGACCAAAACATAAGTCACAGAATAAACAGAAAACGAGAGAATTCAGTGTGCCTGCGCCAGCGCCCATTATTCAAAGTAAACACCGTCATCACGTAAGAAAAACAATGTCAGCGTGAAACTATTTTATTAAAATCTCAGCGGCTGATTCAACGAAGCTGACTATCTCATTAACTCAAGGAGTTTCACAACGGCAATGGTCGTCGATTGACTCGCTTCTTTTTCACGAGGATATACACTTTGCGCGATTCCTCCTCGTTACTCCATGGAGAAAGCTAATATATACGCGCGTTCTCCTTCGTTGATCAAGATGACGTATAATTTTCAACGACGTAACGTAATTCCCGTGAAAATCATTTCCGTTTTGCAACAGCCATTTACTCGTAATGAACGAGGAAAGCCATCATTTTCGGGAGGCAAGGCGATATTTGTATAGTCACGGTGCGCGAATATCTGGAGTGTGTTTCCTGAAGGTGAAAAATTTTACTTTTGTTTCAAACGACTGGACATTGGGTTTCTTCCGGTCAACGTACCCTTTTCGAAGGTGATGGTAGGCATTTAGTGATAAAGTAAACTTGTAACTTAGAGTTTGAGGTGCGAATTTTGTAATTAATTTTGGCAAAGATAAAGGTTTGGATTATCAGATTATAAATCGTAATTTAAATATGAAAGTGTAGACCGTACGCGGAATGATTGTTGTGCAAGTTCTCTGCAAGTTCTAAGACCTATCGACGACAATTAAAACCGGAAATATATAAAGAAATGGAAACAAAAGTCTCTTATATCGACTGCTTCGTCGACAAATAAATATTTTTTAAAGTTTGGAATCCAACGATTATAATTAAAGCTGAAAATCTGTAAAGACAGTAACAAAACCTTCCATCAGCAGCTTCATCGACAGGAAAGTAACTTTTAAATGCTACTTCATTATTCTCATTTAAATTCCGTTGCTCCAAAAGAAGAAAACTCCCATTCACTGTCACGGTACTCGAGAAGACAATAGAACAACCTAAACAATGATAACACGTCAATTTTCAAGACACGACACCGTGCTTCGTCATCGATCAACAGGGAGCCGGGTGATTGCAGGAAGTTCGGTGAGTTCTCCACAGAAGCAAGCAGAACGTAATTCGAGGAGACGATATGTCGATAATCCTAACGCGAAAGAGTACTTTTCACAGTGTCATTCTCGATTATCGATTGTCGAACTACGGATGGATACCAGCAGCGTTTGCCTTCGCGACTTGTTTGCTTGCTTAAGTGCACCTTGAAGAGAAACTCGAAAGGGACCGTCGGCGCCGGCTGATGCTTTTAACTTGTTTTCACGTGGAATATTCGGTAACAATTGTGTTTCCATCGCTTTCAGTTCGATTTCGTCGCGTAAGGACATTTTACGTGTCACTGTGGAACTTGGCAAATGGAGGATATCAATTAGAATTTTACTTCAATGTCCTGTGAGCGAAGCTGCGATAGGAAGTACTCGAAACAGTGTCGTTTGTGTTATATCGCAAAGTGATTTGTTACGTCCTAACCCCAACCGACACACTCTGCATTATATCGCTCATTATCACCATTTTTGTTATTGTTATTATTATCATCGCCAACATTGCTATTATATTATTATTAACCCCTTGGCCTACGATTTCTTTTGTCGCTGCCCCCGCAATAATTTAGAAGTAAATTGGTAAAATAAAAATTGACCAGTGATTCTCAATATATCGCGTAATTTAACGTAATATTAATATTATAGAAACCATTTAATCGCGTCGCGACTCATTGGTATTCTCAATTTGATAGGTTTTGTAAAATTTGAAAAATTCCTATCCGACTTACCGCATTACGAGTGACACTCGTCATTGTAGGACAAGGGGTTAATCTTGTTATTATCATTATTGTTACTAATGTTATTATTGTCACTATTAATTTTCATACCTCATGTAAAATATACATGCGCACATACACACTAAGCAGGTACACATTCACGCAGCATACCCAACGACCTCTCTAAGGGCCCATCCCTCTCCTCACAGACCTCATCCCCTCTTATCAAGGCCCCTGTGCCCACTCCTAACTTCTACTAATTTTCCGCACTCACAACTTTTCCTAAAGACCCTCACACGACACACTTTTCAACTGACCTTTCACCGATTATCATAAGACAAATAAAAGAGACAAATGTCAATATACACTCGCGTATATCACCAATATACATATCAATATACAATCGCATATATTAACTCGCGAATACTAGATGTATATATATATATACACACATATACAGGGTTAGGCGATTGAAGTGTTACCAACTTCACACCGGTATATCTGGCAACGCGATATTTGCAACTATGTCAAATTCATACCAATGACAGCTGTTTATATTGTTTACAAGCTACCACAAGCATTTGCGTCTAAGTTTTATAGAATAAAAGTTATTCGAAATGGAAATCAAACGTAATAGTGTAACCATGTTCCACACTTCATTTCGTCCACACAATGGCTTTCGAATTCGCCAGATGCAAATCCGATGGACTATTCCATCTGGGCCATTTTGGAGAGCAAGGTGAGGACGAAAAAATATGTCAGTATGGATGCGCAAAATACCGCATGATCATATTCGTGCAGCATGCAACTCATTTTTTAACAGTTTGAAGGCCATAGTCAAGGCAAAAGGTGGCCACATCGAGCTAAAGTGAATGGATTCTAAAACTTTTATTATTTCCACACATTTTTGTAATTTGAATCAATAAAAAATAATTTCACCCAAAAAAGATATGGTCGTTTGAATAAGTAACAGTTCAATCGCCTAACCCTGTACATCTAGTATTCGCGAGTTAATACCCTCCCTCGTGAAGACGAAGTGGTGCTCGTTTCGTAACAGATTCCTATTTTGGAAGAGTTTCAATTAAATCCCATCGTTGCCTCATTATCGACAGGATGACCAATGAGTATCCGTAAAGAGGCGCGTAAAATCGCAAGCGGGATAATTGACGTAAGAAATGGAGAATCCTTGGGTTACATTTGCCCTAGATAGCACTATAGTCGGAGTTACCGAACTGGTCGGATAGCACGATTGCGAAACCGTCTCTGTTTGTCATGGTTCATTGCGCTGCTCCGAGCGATGCACGAAGCTAGGACGATCTCATGGTGTGATTGAAACGAAAGATTTCACGCCGCCCACTGACAATCCTTGCCGCGCCGTTAATCTACAATTCGCGGTTACACGGCTCGACTCTAACTCACTTTACCATCCGATTGATCGGGGCTTGGAATTGTTTAATCGGATTTTGAATCTATTATCGGGGAGGAAAAATGTGATCGGTTTTATCTCCTCGTGATTGAACCTTTGGGTGTTCGGGTTAAATTGCAGTTGATGTTTTTTGTTCAATCAATTAAAGTTTCATGTTTTAGACTTATTTTTGGGGGATTTTATTAAATATTTTGTTAAATGCCAAATCTTTTGGGTTTTTGGTAATTGGAAATTTGCATTGGACAGTGAAGAAAAAGAAATGAATTTTTATGAGGGAGAGAAGAGTCAGGGTAATGGGTGAGAATGAACATCTTTTTGATTTTTAGGAGGTTCTGATTTTCAGGAGCAGTGTAAAAGTGAGTGATGTTGAAATACCATTTTCTGAAGTTCGAGGATGTAGTATGGAATATGAGAATGTCGATTGCATAGGTGAAATATAATTAAATATTATCGATTACTGACGTGACTGCCCAAGTGTTATCATCACATCGACTCGATAACTGTATAAAAACTTGTTGAAATTATCGACAGATATCCCAGATATCCAATCGTCATTCTCATCATATAAAAGTGTAACTTTCAACGGCACTGCATCTTATTAATTAAGCTTTAAAAAAAACTCATAACTAAAATTTGATACCAATAAATACCAATATCTCCGGCAAAGGAAACCCTCGTAAAGCAGCCTCGATGCTGCACTTTTTGCAAAAGAACCGTTTCACCCAGCATAAAATCTCCGTTAGAGATAATTAACCAGCAACAGCCGCCAAAATAGTCAGACAGACGATATTCCCGGTATTCCATGCAGCGTTGCTTCGACATAATGAAACTGGTGTTTCCAAGCCAGGAGTCACCGGAAACGGCGATTAGAATGGACACATCGGGAAGCACGTCAGCCCTGAAGAGAACGCCGGAATCTCATTTCGTCCATTCGAGAATACGACGTCGTCACGAGTGCACCGGCTTGTCTACTTGCATTTATGGTGCATCGACCGATCGAAGAAGGAAAGACCGTCGGGGAATGGGCAAGAGTGGCAATAAATCATCGTGGTGTCGGTGCAGAAGCGAGAAAGCGACTGGTCCGATTGTTGTTGCACACAGCGAAGGATTAATGGTCGGGAAGTGGTATTTTCCAGAAAAATGGCTACTTTATAGTAACCTGGTCTTCTCTTAATAGGCAAATCCGATGAGGAGTATAGATAGGTAGTTATATTCTACGTGGATAACAGCGAATCTATCGGACGAAGGTCTTGCGTGTCTATAGAAAATGTCATTACGACGTTTCAGGATTAATATCGTGTAATTTGTACTGGACATTCGAGATAATGCAAATGAAATTCTGCGAATGAATAGGCATATTTTGACGTATGAAACGGTGTCTTTGAAATAGCCGGAGCGTAATTTTCAATATCTTGCGCCGATTCTTGGGGAGCACGACAAGGATTAACCTCTTCGATGTAATAGGGTCCAATTAAGAAGAGCTGCTGATGCAGGGACGTAGATGGACGCGCACGGATAACAGGATTTATTAATCATTAAAATCGAGGAAGTAATAGTATGGCGGCTAAATGGGGATTGGATTGGACAGGTTATGGGGTTCTGCGATTACAAAAGTGAAGTAACGGCGAAGTGAAATTTGTGAGCTTTTGTATCAAATTTGACGCAATGAGTATAAAAGATAAGCAAACTATAGCGTGATAAGATCTTTTTTAAGCTAAAATCATGTCATAAGAATGCTTCAAAGGTATTCTACAAATTTTAGAATAAAATTGCCTTTTCTGAAGCACAAGATCTTTTAAATTGATAAAAAGTAGCAAAATCCAGAATATTACGAATTTCTGAAAAAGGAAGTCTTCAATATAAAGCACCCTTCTCATTCAGCCTTTTCCCCTAATTTAACCCATTCAGTTTCTTCGGTAGTCGAAGGACAACTTTCTGTAAGATGTCGATCTTCGAAGGATTCTTAGAATAATAACAGAGAAGGATTTCTGCGGTACAAAAAATATTCTAGACACCAATGTGGGCCTCTATCGCGGCAAGAAGGGATACTACCCGCTGCGCCGCTCAAGGGCCTTTTTTGCACTTCGGTCTTTTTTCCTCTCTTTTCTTTCTAAGACCCTACCATGGGCCTCTTCTGGTCCCATAATAATATCCGAAAGAGTTCTACGTTAGTTCTTCTGAAAATATTACTTTTGCCAGTTTTCCCTAGTGATATATAAATAAACGGGATCATAAATATTAGTACACTGCATCGACTGCAATGCAAGGTATCTTTCTGATATGGCAATATACTGAACAATTCATAAGAAACATTTAATGTTATATTAACGAAAAAATCTTATATTTAAATTATATGAATTATATTAACTCTCTGCATAAGCAGTAGAATTAGCAATAACTAAAGCTGGATATTTATCACGCAAACTTAAATAATTCTAATGTAAAAAATCCATAAAAATATCCTAAACAATAAAACTAAAATCTGAACATTTGATGCACGTATATGTACTTTCGATTCTTTTAACCCTTTGCCCTACAACAACGAGTGGCCCTCGTGATGCGGTTGATGGAACAGGAAATTTTGAAGCTCCACAAAAATTATCAAATTAAAAACATCAGTGGAAAACGACACGATAATATTATTTCTATGTTATTAAATTGCGTTAAAATCTAAAATATATCAGGAATCACTAAGATATTTTTATTTTAGCAATTTAATTTTCAAGTGCAGCGGGAGCAGTCGCAAAAGAAGTCGTAGGCCAAGGGATTAACATCGTACATCCCCAGATCGTAGTTTCATTCCCTAAATGTACAAAAGACAATTCACTAAGCTTATAAAAAGAGCTGATAAAGTAAAGTAAAAGAACTATTACAACCGCTAACTCGCGTTAACTCATAGTCTACAAATAGAGAACTCTAAAATTCCCCTCACTCAATCGACCTGCAAGTGGAACAAAACGAAGAAACAGCACCATAGAGACCTCGTAAAGCGGCCGATAATGTCAGAGTTACCAATTGAACAATAAAGAGATCGTTCGTTTATATTATTATAAATAAAAACATCATTTTAGTTCCGGCATGGAAACATCACGTTATAAACATAATAATTTTGAGACCGCACAACTCTAAGAGTATTCCATAAAAAAGTATGCTCTGATATGTCATAAAACAAATGCGATTCTTAGATTTTATTTATGAAGAAAAAAGTGTTGGACATTTGGCCAGGATTTCGGCGAAGTCACTTCCGCCGTCGACTCGGACGAGGCGGCTGAAGCCGATATGATCCGCCATGTCGACTTCACCACTTTGTCTTTGGAAGTTCTGAGTTCAGATTCGTCCTCAGCAATCCAAATAATTCTAATATGTCAATTTTCGGCTAAATCGGAGCTGCTTTGAGGTTTTAGCCAGGATCTCAGTGAAATCGACCACCGTGTGCCGCTAGACGGCACACAAAAAGGATTCGCGAGGCGATCAATCGCGGAAAGTCCCCTTCAGAACGCTCATACGGTTAGCCGGTTCCATGTTTCTCTGCCCTGTTGTTTCCCATCCAACAATCGATGCCAGGGGCGAGGGTCGGGTCTGTCTTTTGTGGCGTACCAACACGACCGAGCGCCACGTTCGTTTTGTGCGTAGAGCATCGTGTACAGTGTGCCGCAGCGAATTCACCTGATGGGGTTGGTATTCGCTGAGGATGGAGCTTTGCTTCGTGGGTCCTTTTTTCAACGGTGATAATTCTTTTTCCTTTTAAATCTATTGCGTTTGATTGGATGGCAGAATGGGAGAGAATTGTGTCCTCCAGCAGTGACTGATCTTTCTCTTGATTGTTCAGTTTTGGCATTGCCAATCGTACAGCGAAGTATGGATGCACGAATTCCGGGCGAAAGCATTCTCCCGGATTTGTTTTTAATTGAAGGAGAGAACGGAGAGGATTAGGGGCAAATGGAGAAACTGAGAGCTCTTGAGCCACTTCTAAATCCTGTTGCCCACGTAATAAAGATCTGAAGGGGTTTTCATAGTTTAATCTACACAACGGTGGGTGTCTGTGATCACCTTGGGGCGTCCCCTTTATTAGAATTATGGGGCTCTGTCTTTTATGGCCTCCCTTTGTTCCCACTTTTTTGATTTAGTATAAAATATTCGTTCTAACTCCGAAAGAAGCCTAAATCATTCCTTGCATCGTTCTTATCGACTTTTATCGAATCCGACAGTTCCATAAATGTAATATTCTTACAGAAAATATCCCTCCACTTTGAACAATTTACATTGCCAACTTTAACATCACAATTACCAAGGCAGTCAAAATGCCTGGTACCCAATTTATTTCTAAACATTTCCCAAATTGATAGAAGAGCCATACAGTAAATATTTTATAAAACAAACATTATTTAACAATTTATCTTTTTCACCTCCTGATTTCTCTCTTTCCAAGGTAATTATTAAGTATATTTATATATAATAGGTATAAAGCCGGTAGCTTTAATATTAAAACCAAATCAAATCTAAAAATTCAAAGGACTTTTTGAACCCAACGGAATCTCACTTTTTCCTCATTTCAGTGGTACTTCTCCGTCGACATCAAAATCTCCCAAGTTCCCACAGACTCTCATCAAAATTCGATTTGCCGAGTTGAGTAACATCCCTTGCAAGACTATCTGACTACCCCCGGCTTATGGTGAGAATTCGGTGCGGCATACTGTACGTGACAAAGCGTGCGATGGTGCGGATGCACCACCATACAAACTTTCATCCCATACACGTACACAGAGAACGGTATCACTGTGAATACAATCGGGGATCGGTCGGAAGACTCGGAGCAATGATAGAAATCCCTTGGAACGTAGCATACGCCCACTCGAGGTCTCCCTGTTTCTCTTCTTCGAATTAATGGGCATTATGGGAGGGTGACAACGCCGTACATATTTTTCAGGCAGACGTTAAACACGTTTAATTAATTACGAATTCATTTGCCACGAGGCGAACAAGGCAGATTCTGCTGCTTGAAATGTCGGGATATAACAAGCGCTGGATATTCTTTTGTACGATGATGAAAGGATTTTTACGGGGAAAACAAAAGGTACTTCACATTTCAACTTCATTTAGTTTTTTGAGTTTCCACTTTTATAGAACGATACAGGGGATGAATATTTCCCGGATATTTTGAAAAATTGGGAAAAATGAAGATTCTCTTCTGTTTATATTTAATTTAGTTCTTCGAGTTTCCGATTTCACGAAATAATGAACTTTTCGTTGCTAGTATTTAGAGTTATGTTAATTAACTTTTGCCAGCGAATCCTAAAACTGTTTCAATTTGCTATTGCATGAAAACTTTGCCCATTCATTTAAAATAAAATTAAATATTCACTCTGAAACGAATTGTTTAAATTAAAGTTCAATAAATTGCTCGGACACCAAAAAAATAGTACGATTTGTATCTGAAAAGGTTCAAAGTATATAAACACCCTAGGAACGAAGTACACCATACGCAGTACAGTATGCAATGCCCGAAGGGTTTCCACAAGAAGAATGGGGATCGCACAACCCTTTGCTATACCCTGACTTCGATTTTCTTCCTCCCTCGAGTCGTCTTTCTTTCTCCTTGATTAATGAACATTGCGGGTGGGTGACGCGCTGTAAATATTGCGCAGGAGAATCTAAGAAATTCACGGCGCTTAATTAATCAAGACAATATTTGTCGAGGAGAACAGTGCATGGAGAATTATAATCTTCCATGTCTCTTCCTATTTTTATTCTATCATATATTGTCTCGTTGAATCATCGACTTTCACGAATACATAGAGAAGTTTGAAAGTCTCTTTCAACTTTGCACTATCGTAGCTACAATATTAATTTTGAGAAGAAATTCTTTTGCTGATAATAAGCTCATTCGAACTAAAGTGTATTGATTTACAAGCCCAACATTTTATTTCTGTTCCTATTCAAATTTAGCTACGCTGTGATTTTTATTTGTAAAATAAAAATTCTTTATAGGTAAAAACCCTTACTGAATCCTTGCAGCCTTAAGGCTCTATTCGCATCGCTACAATAACCTGCATCGCCAAACGAGAATAATCCTTCCTCAAAATAAATGAGCATACTTACGTTACACCTATCTTATCAACGACGATAAATAATACTTCACGTATTCCACCTGATTACCCTAATTACACGTTGCAAAGTCAATCGATATCCCGATATGGTACCAGGTACCAAGTTCACTCTCGAAGTGCACCCCACGAAATCGAATAAAGCTTCACCAGCAATTTATACTCCGATCGTTATCACAGTCTGTGGACGAGAAGAGAGAGATTTTCAAAAGATTAAAAAAAAATGTTCCTTCAAGGCCGCGAAAGGGTAGTAGAAATAAAAATTCTTCCGAATCGGCACGATCGAAGAAATAATAGGAACTCTATGCCGCTCGCGCTCGCTCGAGGCAACGTCCATTGATTAATGGAAATTACAGGCGCGTGACACGTGATAAATATCGTTCGAATATTTTAATTGCACTTAATTACTCCCTTAACGTCTCTATAAGTCAACTGGCCGCGAACGTGGGGCCCTGATAAAAAGGCCGCAAACAGACGGAACACGTTTCAGGGCCCGAATGCGATATCGCGAGGTCGTTTCTCTCGGAATATTCAGAGTAAACGATAGAAATGCTCTCTACACGATTTCCGCCCACTCGAACCTCTCCACCTTTGATTAACGTACATTACGGTTGTGCGAGGAGCAATAAATACCGATTGAACGGCCCTCGGACGTTAACTTACATTTAATTAATTTCCAACGTATTTATTAGAGCCACGGGAATTTATGCTGGATTTATAATCGCGTATTGTGTTTCTAGGGGCACGAAATTTTATGTGCACCGTGAAATGTCGATGGAATTTAAGAGCCTTTTGTCGAAGGGCTTTGAACAAGAGACGGTTGTTGTGTTTGATGTTTGGATAAAAATTAGATGATGTTCTTTTTAATTGTTTTTCTATGGTAATTATTATGATATGGTAAAAGAGCTTTGTATTATCGTCAAGGTTTCTACATTGGAAAATAGAGGAATTAGTAACCAGATTTTAGTGTTATTGTTAAAGTTTTTGGTCCAAAAAGATGAAATGGAATTTAATCCATATATCATACAGACTTAGTATTTTATGTAACATTTTAATTAATCGGCATAGTTTTCTGGTGTAAAAGGATGAAAATGGAATTTAATTGCAATTCCTATCATGTTCAGATAATTTCAGTTGTTATCTACTTATAAGTCACTGTAACTTTGAACAAACATCACTGAACAATTATATTCGTAACATTAATTACATAAACGGGAAATGATCGGAGTAATTAAATCATCTTTCTGTCTCTATCGCAAAGTCAAACAAAGATAATTTTAATCTTACGTGCGATAATTATTATCACCAAGCACTTTATTGCTTTTCAAACGTAAAATAATGGAACACACCCAACATCCTTAAAAATTTTGCGTTCGGTGTAAAAGTTGAAGTGATTAAAAAATACCGATTGAAAGGTATTTCAAGACGATTGCTATTTTAAGATGAACCGTCATTCTAAGACGATCGGTAAACCATCTCTAAATATCATCGAGTCGAAGAAAGCAAGGTACTCCATTCCAATCCAATGAAGAACTCGCCACTCGTGTTCTTTTCCGAGGAGGAAGACAATAGGCGACATACACCGAGGCGAACTCTTTGAAGCAACTTGGCTGAAGCTGCATCTCAACGCAGTAAACTCCAATTACGGAAATTCCTTGAGAGCAGGGCCGTACTTCTTCCCTTCACTCGTGTTTCCTTTATTCTCGAACTCTTTGGCGAGAATCGCGCTGCTCTTGTTAAATTACAGAGACGATAGAGAAGAGATAACGACGTTTTACAATAGTTTACTTACGCTCGTCATTTCCTTCATATATATTCTTGTACATTTCGTACAAATACAGTTTTTCAAGCACCGTATTCTATTTATATCGTAATAATATAATATTTTATTAAAATTCATATGAAACAATTGAGAAAGGATATAATTGCCGAAGGGAAATCTATCGTATGAAATACCGAGAGAGAAGTTTCTGCGATTATGAGATTATGTAGAAAATACTTAACCCCTTGTCCTACGATTTCTTTTGTGACTGCCTCCGCAATAATTGAAAATTAAATTGCTAAAGTAAAAATATGTCAGTGATTTCTGATATATTTTAGAATTCAACGCAATATTAATAGCATATGAATAATGTTATCGTCTCGTGTTCCACTGATATTTTCAATTTGATAATTTTTGAGAAGCTTCAAAATTTCCTGTTCCATCAATTGCATCACGAGTGTCACTCGTTGTTATAGGCCAAAGGGTTAACGTATTTTTCAAAATTTTGAATGTAAATAAATTCATGGAAAATTCCTCGAAATAACTGGAGACTTTTATCTCGATAAGAATTCCATTCGATGAAGTTGGACGAAGATTCGACAAGTCGGAAGCGACTCCGAACTTTTGTCGAAGATTACGCGGCTAAGCCGGATCAGAGGAAGATTTCACAAGACGATTATATTCGTCAAATAGCTCCAAAAGGACGCGATGATTAATTCTACAGCTGGCAGCATGAAATCCATCATCGGTGATTCTTTTTCCCCCGGTTACTTTTGACAGTCGATTAAATTACGTTACTCGAACCTTATTTCAACTTGATTAATTACTACTTGACGGTCACAAATTATTATTTAATTTAATGACCAATAATTATATCTCGGAGATCCAAGCTATCTTGCAATATTGACATTAATACGCCTTATTACAACGAAACCAGAAATGGTTCTTTAAACGAAGCTGCAATTTAAAAAATTAATATTGGTTCCTTGCTGCGCGCTGTTTTATGCGAAGTATCGCAAACTTGCGTGGGAGTTTGTATCTTTCATCGCTGGAAACTTACGTTAACCAGGAAGTGCAATTATTCTGCATTGCATGTAATATCGACACGGTCGATTCACTTTTATTATTACCAATTCGACATTGTATTTTTTTCCCTCTCGATTTCTTTGGAATTACTGGTCTTACGTTGCTTCCGTTGCATAGTCACGTAAGAAATGTGATTAATAAGTAGATCGTGTTAAAAGATATTTTATTATTGTTGTAATTCTTTTTATTCTAAACTTTGTGGATTATCGTGTCCTTGATACTTTACATTTGTAATATCCGAATTAATTTCCACAGAGTTCGTGGTTTCTACATTGTATCATTATTTACTAATCTATATTCAGAGTCTCTAATGAATTTTAAAAAATTGACAAATTATTTTATTGTAGACTCAACTAAGTTCCCATTCATTAAAGTTTTCACCAATTAACTTCCGTTTCTCTAATCTATCCCTCAGAAGTTTCTAACGCGATTAATCTTCTATCTTAATCTCCAATCTAGAGATTTATAATAATCCTCGATACTTAATTTAGCCCCTAGACACTAGTAATTACTGTTACTTGAAGGAATTGCTATTTGCAGAAAACAATGAAATCAATTTCAATAATTCGCCGTATTCTGAATAAGTGACGGTAGATTTAACAACTAATTTTCCAACCGTTTGGAAAGCGCATTTCGCGGGCCAGCAAGCCGTAATGCCTCACAACTTCCGTCATTACGAAATTACGATGGCTTTTTAAAGTCTCGCCCACCCATTCCCTTTGTCTACGGCGCATCCGGAAAGCGGGGAATATTTTATTCAAATGGTCATTACAACGTCGAGACGAGCACGCTTTGCGGACGCGATGCACACGCTCCGTTTAATTATATGCGCGATCATAATGCACTTTCGCACTCGCCTCGGGTTTCCTCGTTACCGGCTAGATGACGTAAAAGGTCCCACGCATCGTTTTGCAGAGTTTACTTCAAGAATGTTCGCATTAAAATGTTGCACGATGCTTGAAATCGGTGAAGTAATTCGTGCTTAACACTAGAACTACCAAACCAGTCAAAATGACTGGTACACAATTTTTTCCAAACATTCTCCAAGATTATAGGAGAGTCATAGAATAAATATTCTACGTCCATCTCGTAAAACATAAATTACCGAAGCGATCATATTTTCCACCTCTGAATTCTTCTTTTTTCAAAGTACTTATTTAATATATTTAAATATAACAGATTTAAGGCCGGTAGTTTTAGTGTTAAATTTCCGATAGGTGAAAACAATTTGAATTGACGTTCGGAAAATGGTTTTTAGGAGTTTACCATGTGAACGATCGAAATTGATAGAATAATTCTGCAGTTTAGGAACTTTTGCACGTTCCCAGACTTTCTAAGCTGTGTATTAAACGATGATAGAAAAAAATAAATTAAAATAGAATAACTCCGCAAGATACAAGTTGCTGCCAGTGATTCTCATCACAGTGAAGCGGTTTTTAAATTTTTCAGGGTCATATTTCGCTTGATTTTTAACCGATTTTGGTGTGTCTTGTTTCTGCCCATTCTTTGAAGTCTAAACTATCGACTGAACTTCCGGGGAATATTTAAGCACGATCCCTTTTTCTGATGCAGTAGATAGAAATTTGTGTAACAATGACTCTTCAACCAGTAGTACCTATATCCGGCTTAAATCATCTAAAACAGCACTAAATAACGCATCGAACAAAAAACATTCGCCACATTGCGCTAACTAAAAGCCAAAGAAAACAAAATCAAAATTTGTCAAAATCAGAATTCGACTCTCTGGATCTATGGCTTGCCGGAACGCAAATCGCGACTTTCTTTGCAACCCATTACTTCAAATTTCTTCATCTCACCCACCCATGGAAATACAGTCTACATCCATTCTCCAATTCTCTAAATTTTATTTAAATTATCTTTTCTCCCAAAAAATCCACTAAAAAACGCAGCGAAAAGTCCGCACGCATTAAAATAAACATCTTCGAACCCACGAAGGGGAGGCTCAAGAAACTTTTCGTTCTCTTCAAGAATTGAACGATATCGGTCGGGATCTCGTACGAAAGTAAAAAGTGACAAAAGGGAGAGATCATTCGGCGATCTTGTTACGCCAGTCACGAAAAGAGGAACGAATGAATGGCCATTCAAAGACGAGCTTACGTCTTCCTCGGGCCTCGCCGCTCGTAACGTGGCCGCCGGCAAAGTTTGTATCCCATTTGCGGCAATCGGATATCTTTGCCTGAACGCAATTACGCGGTAAAAAGCAAGTTCAACAAACCTAATTGAATCGAGAGCGTGTGTGAGTCTTTATGCGAGCGTGTACGTGCGTGCGTGCACTTGGTAGCCTTCTCCGAGAGAGCGTTATATTGCCTTCTATAAATATTGCAGAGGGAGAAGGACGAAAATAGAAGGGGGTGAGCGATATATATAGATTTTTTCAAAGGAAACTTTGGCTTGTATCTGGAAGAGTTTAGTCGATTACTGCCTAACGTTTTCTTTCTTTTATCATTAGGGGTTATTACTATGCGATTATGAGTTAAAAATGGTATTTTTATATCGACTGATTAATTTCTTTTTAAGTTGATTTAAGGTTGGTGAAAAGACAGTGGTGGAGGAAATTTGTTAGTTTTTGGTACTATAACTTTTGTGTCGCGTTTGAAAATTCATTGTGATAGAGCATTATACTTCAAAGAATACTTTCTGAAATGAAGTATATAAAAATTAACGAAGTATAGCCTTGTGATTTTGTCACTGAAGGAGTTTGTTATCCAAACGAGCCTCAAAGACATTAATAAATAATTAACGAGCAGCGGTCGAATTCAATCGTCCTGCAAAATTGTTCTCCAATAACGAATATTAATTCGTTATTCTCATTTAACGTAATCCTAAGCATGACAAATTTATTTAAAAATTATTTCTTTCTCCTCCAGTTAGAAAATCGGACAGAAACAATGTGTTAGTTAATTTTACATATCTCAATCTTTCAAGTAAATTCGATGAATGTAGTTTTCACTATCAATAAGTATGTTAAATTGTCTTCAGCATTGTATAAAATTGTTTGAACTTCACGTAGAAATAGCTTCTAATTCTCATTCGCCACTTGGCCTTAATTCTGAAGCTATGATTCATATTTGGCATAATGAAATCCCATGACTGGAATTCATTACTATGAGGAACGTGATGCGTATTGTAATATCGAGAGGAAAAACTCATGACGGAACGGTTCTACGGCGAATTATTCTTAGGAGGTGAGACACGATTAAGGAAACGTGGCTTCCGTATATTCCGGATGCACGTTTACACAAAATGTTCCTTTCGTCCTTCGGCGAAGGTTGTCCTTCCGGAGGAACGACGTAATGTACCAAAAATTCAATTTCTCTGACGAGTATCCATTTTACGCCATGATATTTGCAAATTTATCACGTCTCAATTTTAAGCTAGAAACAAATTTAATCTTTAAACTCCTTAATATCAGAAATATTTTGAAATTCTTTAAATATATTTTTCAATAGCTTAGAAACTTTATCTGAAGCCTTTATTTCGACGGAAGGAAGAAGTTAGAATGTTTAAGAGAATTTTATATGCTTAAATGATAAATTATAATTTTCTTCGGCGGTCGAATTAATATAAAGAATTGAAACACTCTTTGGTCAAGTTTAATTCAATGTTACTGCTGACCAACGTGGCAGTTAACATTCTTCGAAATTTTTCTAAATAAGTTAAGAAACTTTAACGCAGAATTATAATATTAAAATAACAGCAATCTCTTGGCGTATCATACCACTGAGAGGAACATTTACAAAATATTCTGGCAAACGCAACAGTACCTAATTGCATATCGCAACTCTCATTAACCCTGCCTCTAACCGCTGCAAAATGAACAAATTTCCGTCTGTCGAAACTTGTTAAATAATACTTGAAACATAATAACTCATCCATCTCAAAATTGCATGATTCGAAAAAAAGAACATGTAGCAATCCACCAAACGTTACATATTACAAACTTTATTAACTGTACATCAACAATAATAATACAGTTGAAACTTTGATGTTAATGAAATTTAGAAAACTACAAAAATCAACGACCCTAAATTCCAAACTTTGACGTATAAAATATAGCTGTCGCTGAAAATCCACGCGATTTCTCCACTTTATCTCAAAACGCTGAAAACGACAGATATTTCTCACGTTTCCGCGACCGAGTTTGATGACCGATTGTGCTAATTAATAAAAGTCATTGAATAAGAGAGAAATAAAGTGCATAATTGGAAGAAAACAATGTCACAAAGATCTTAGAGGTCGATACTCGACACCGATCTCACGACGGCGAAGACACCGAATCGAATTTACCAGGTAACCCCATTCTCATCCTATGGAATAACGTAATTTCTATGGCGCGTCGAATTACTTCGATACATCGTGCTTCGTTCCAACGGCAATGAAATAATATTCTAACGGTGCCGGGAACAAAAATAAGCTTTATTGGTAGGTTCATCGGGGTTACAGGCTACCGCTCGTTACACGGACAGTGACCTTCGAGCAAGATAACAAGAGAGGACTAAAAGCTAACCATGGTAAATCTCCTCTATGTCACCGGGTTTTTGCAATTTTGCTGAATTTGTACTTTAAGCTGTTGGAGGAAATTGCTGCGTCGGAGAATTTTTTTGCATCATTTTTTGTGTGCTTTGAGTCGTTGCAATATAATATCAAGTGTACTGAATTAGTATAGTTTTGTTATTTTATGAATTAAATTAAAAAATGTATAGACTCGTGACCTTAGCTCGATCCTTTGCATTTTCCTTGAATTTTTATGTTGAGTGAAAATTATAAAGATATCTATTCAAATATTTAAAATGATTTTGAACATTTGGAAAATGTTTCTAATTTTCATTTTATTTCAAGGCTTTTTCACTTTTTTAAATTTTGCATATATTCTGGAGCTATTACAAAGAAACGATAAAATGTTATCTTGTTCTCTAACATAAATAGTTTCGCGGCAGAAATTTTGTTATCGATAAATGAGGGATATTTGCAAATGAGCCCTTTTACTGCAATGCGAATATTTCACCATTTAATTGCTCTTTCGCTGGACGACTTGGAGTACGTCCAAAAAACTTTTCAAACAGTTTTTCATCGAGAAAAACTCTGATAGCGTTGTACCCGGTGAAATAATTAATGGACAAGGGTTTCAGCGAGGCGAAAATTGCATTCTTGCAACTGGAATGCTGCATTCTATGCAACGCGGACATTAAAACGTGGCGAATATCGTGAAAATGCCAGCTAAAAATTTCCAGACGGAATTGTATCGAAAATATTACCGAAATTCAAGGTAACATTAATTATTCCCGCGAAAACTATATCAGCTGTTACAAATGCGAATTTATCATGATTCGAAATTGCATCCCGCCGATGTACGTTTTCCATAAATTATACGCTTTGGCAGAGGGCCGAGAAACTTCCTAAAATCGATAGAAACTCTCAAAGAGAAAAAGAAACAGCTTTTCTTCGTTGCAAAATTTAGTACCTGGAACTTGAACCATCGTTGGATCAAAGAAGAAAATGTGAAAACGTCTTATACAATGGAACTTTGTTAAATAATGATATCATCTTGAATAACAGATAATAATTCATTCATAATTATTCCTTATTTCTAGAATGTATCAGCATTTTGTTCATAAAAATTCAAAGATTGTATCGAAGAACAGAAACACAGATAGTGCTTCACCCAAAAGTTAAAGGAGCCATTTGAAACTTTCTCAATTTAATAAGGCTCCACCTGACCGGTAACTGAAAGAGTTTAAGAATCCAATTCTTGCCTAACAAGAGTTCCAAAATTTAATTAACCTTGTCTATCCATCATTTCCACCTCTATCGTTACAATTGCAATTTTAACATCCTGTTTAATTATCCTGTAAAAACTCATGCGAATTCCATTTCATACTTTAGATTATTTCTTAATATAATAGAAGATCGAAAAGAGAAACTCACGAAATTTGTTGAACAAAGTTCAACAAAATCTCATCTCTTTCCACCAAGCCACTGCGATTGAACGATCGAACTTGTCGAAGCCAGGTTGCAAATAAATTCCGTCAATTTTTCATTTTCACCAGCGACGCAATTCCCCCGGTAGGAAATCCCGAAACGTATACCTCGTGTCGGGTTAAAGTCTCGATAAAGCATTCCTCGTTAGGGTCGTTACTGTGCCCTGCCTTAAGCCAACACACCCTTCAAAGTTTGCTAATTAAGTTCCGTGCTTACCCAACATCGCGGTTGCTTTGTGCCTCCGCACATACGAGCATACATTGCACGATTTATCCTAATGTTTATTATTCCCACCCAAAGGATCGTTATCGTGCGCTTTAATATTCCTGCAGTCGACTTTCTCCAATCTTTCTGACTCGCGTGAATTTTATCTCGCACGCGGAATCAGACATTTAAAGCGATTTACATGTAATATCGTCCCATTTGCTACTTTACGTCGGCAGAGTTAATTTGCATGCTTGGATGTCGAAAGGAAAAATTATCTTGAATTTTTTACTTCCACGGATATTTCTTTCAGCGAGTAAGCTTTCATGGCTTTTTGTAAATTTAAGATACCATACATTATATCGCTTTTTTCTGTTGGAATTTTGAGATACACTGAAATTAAGCCGAAAGACTTCTAAACCGGAGTTAACATCTGTATATAATATTAAATGAAAATTCAGCAAGATATATGTCTTCTAACTTAGCAAATTATTTTACTATTTTGCGATCCAATTAGGAGTGCGGCCGGCATGGTAATTAAAAGCGATCTACTCTAATTATAAGTCCTACTGTCAACACAAAATATCATTTGAAATTCCCTGAGGTATACCTACGAACAGGTGTCGAAAACGCACAGACCGTAAAGGGCTAACTTCGTTCATGAACACAAGAACATTCTTTGTAATGAAATGCTTCTAAATGAAATTTCTTTGTTAGCTTTGTAATACGCTTGCTGTCCATCACTTGCCACGGCGTTAGGGCTCTTTGAAAATAAATTCAGCATTTAATCCGAAGGATACGAAGGTAAAGGCTTTGCCACCCAATTAATAAGCAGGAATTAAAATCCCCCACACTTTCTAGAGCTATTTCCTAAATTATCATTTAATATATCATACCTTAGGTAATTCGAAGCCCACCTACAATTGTAGGTTGCAGACCAATTAACCATAGCAATTAAAATTAAAAAATAAAGAAGAATCGAAGCAGAGGACTGATTCACTCGCTAAATGAGCCGTTCAGTGCACAAATCGATTAACTCCATAAAACCTAAATCGGAGAAACGTGATGAAATAGTATACACTCCTTTTCAAAATTCCCTCCAAAATATAAATACAAATAAGTGTTGTAGAATGTATAATCGCACTTAGCTTTCCTCTAACGAAGTATAATATGAATAAGGTGGAATAGCCTTGGAATTAATTAGATTGACTTCTGAATTCAATTATTTATTATTCGATGGCCAAACAAACTTCGTCATTTAATGGTGTTAATCGTTATTATTATGAAAATTTATTCTAAACGTACAAAGTTAGGATTCAATCAAGTGCTTTGAGACTTAAATTTAAAAAAATTTAAAAAGTGGAGTTAATCGATTTGTGCACTGAGCGGCACAAATGTTACAACGAATGCCGTATCTTCGATATTTTTTTTCCTACATCACATGCTTTTTGAGTATTTTATGAGTGCCAAATTTGACATAAATGCTTAAAAATCCGCAGTTTAGTAATTAATAATGAGTACGAATTTAAACCCCCGTCAGTTCCGAGATAAATTGGAGCTTTCGCCCCACAGATGTGCTATAGAGTTAAAATGACAAGGGTTAAAGTAAATTATACAGGCTCGAAGTAAATAATGATATGCAGAAATGATCCTTTTGCAGTACGAGAGGAAGGATACTTCAAAAAGTCCGCGTAAAAGTCGACAGTACTCGTGTACTCTCAAAAACTGCAGACATCCTTGAAACTCGAAAGAATTAGCTGTCGTCAAGTACTTAAGCTTCGACGAATTGTCGTCGAGGAGTCATTTGAGAGAACTGATGCAGCAGTTGTTAAGGCCATTACAAACACGTGATCCTGAACACGCAAGACATGGGTGTTTCGTGCGTACATGACGAGGCGAATGTACGCATAATTGAAATCAAAAGTATAATTCTCTTCCGACGAATTATTCCTTCCTTTGAACGAATTGTCGACTAATTTTTCTTACGCGGAATTTTAGCTAATACATTAACAAAAGATGATACGCAGAATTTCATGTATGGATGGTGAAGTTTTTAATGTAAACTGTTACTCTTAATAGAAATTTGTGTGGTTAAAATATAGAAAAATGAGGAAAGCATTTTCACTACAAATTTAACGGCGTACTTAATGATTATTAAAACAGTTAATAAGATTTCTAGAAAGTGCCATTTAAATGTGCGTATTTTACCGGTCGCGCAATGTTTTCCGAGTGAAGACATGCAAAATAATCAATTTTAAAGTAATTCAAGCACAACAAATGAATTTCCGGTGGTCAACTGCGAAAGCAAAACAATTGCATTCTGAGTTTATTTAATGTTTATTTTAAATTGTATTTCTAACTGGCCAATTTTCGGATTCATTTTTATTATTGTTTAATATCGTCGCACGCACATTGTTCTCCCTCGATAATTCGACTTTGAGGCTCTCTTTATACGTTTCGCAAAAAAATCTGCAAAAAGGAGCTACGATACTAAAGTATACGATACAACATGCGAACAAGCATCCTCTCAAAAGGTCTCACGTGACAGCTCTAATCTTCTCAGCCGCCTTT
Source organism: Cerceris ruficornis (assembly GCA_963989415.1). Lineage (NCBI taxonomy): Eukaryota > Metazoa > Arthropoda > Insecta > Hymenoptera > Crabronidae > Cerceris > Cerceris ruficornis. The sequence goes on from OZ022523.1 coordinate 11,844,578, forward strand.
GTGAGGACCAGCGGAATCGATGCATTAATAATCCGATTAATATGGTGTAGTAATCGATCGGAGGCTGCTCGAATATCTTGAAAGAGACCCATCCAAAAATCAGGATAAAAAATAAACAATCCGTCTCTGAAAACTGTTGACTATTCACCGAATATTTTCAGCACCCTTCCCATGTTTAATTTAATAATAAAACATACCTATCTAACCCTCTGATACTAGTCAAACAACCGCTGAAAGCGACGAAGGTACAAATATCCATAAAAAGGTAAAAAACTATATTAACCCTTTTCACTCCGATCACTTTTACTACAAGCTACCACCTACTTCAGGACTATTTACAACTGTGCGAGTGCACATCTGTGGGAAACTGAAAATCTTGCTCCGCCAAGAGATTTGAAGAGGTGAAACAGATGATCAGTTAAGTAATTTTTGTTTTATACGATACACCTAAAATATTTACTGAATAGCTGCCGAATCAATTTGGGAAATTTTTAGAAAAAATCAGAAAGCGGTCATTTGACCGCCATGGTAGGTTTAGTGTTAATGCTAGAACTACCGGCGTTATATCTATTATATTCCAATATATCGAATAAATACTTTGACAAAAGAGAAATCAAGAGATGAAGATGATACTGTAGAGGCAGCCACAAAAGAAATCGAACGCTAAGGGGTTAATTTACACTAAAAAGCATAGACGTTCACCAAACAGTGACTGTCCTTTTACCACACACGCTCGTGTCCTCCACTGCCTTCGAGTGCCTCGAAGGAGCCTCGTAAACCTGAATGAGAGAGCGTCGTCTAAAATTAAGTGATAACGTCACGTGTACTCGTGCCGACTGCACGTAGTGACATCATCTTGCAAACTCACGCACGCTCTCGGCATCCCTTTCTCTCTCCCCCATTTCCCCTCTTATTTCCCACCTCTCCGTCTCATTTTCTCCGCACTGTCGTATTCTTATTCTGTCTCTCGTTTAATCCCATTCTTTCCCGTGCGCCGTCTTCGTCCCGGCCGTTCCTCGTCTTTGTTTCGCAGCGCGCGAATGCGTGCAAAACCCGCGGCGTACGGTAACTCAGTCGTTTTACTTGGCGTGCAGCATGAATATAAGCAAGCCCGTAAGCGCCTTTTGATGCGTTTCACATTTCTGCACCGCCCGCGGCGCGGAATTACTTCGCGACACGAGGATGGATTCAGCGTTGCTGCGAAATCAGAGAAATCGTCGGCGGTTAATGGATAAATAGCGAGGATGCGGATGGAACGAGTTTTCGTGGTGGTTTTGCGTGTATTTAAGATTTGATGATATCGGTTGTTTGGATGGGGAGATGCAGTTTCTGGGGGACGTTTGGGTCAATATCGTTGTGGCGCACAGTAGGGGGAATTACAGTTACCGAGAGGGGTAATGGATGAGAAAGAGATACTTTGGGGCTGATCTAAAATTGGAGGTCTCAGGGAAAATTATGGTAGCTGTTAAAATAGATAAATAGAAAGGGAAGGAAGAATAGGTGAGGAGGTTATTCTTCGTGTCTGTTTTAGACGAGCTTTGCTCATAGAGGCTGCGATACACAGTGGATTTTAACACTAGAACTACCGGCGTTAAATTTGTTATATTTAAATATATTAAATAAGTACTTTGAAAAAAGGGGAATTCAGAGGTGGAAAAGATAATCGATTCGGTAATTTATGTTTTATGAGATGGACGTAGAATATCTATTATATAACTCGCCTATAATCTTAGAGAATTTTTGGATAAAATTGTGTACCAGTCATTTTGACTTGTTTGGTAGTTCTAGTGTTAATGTGGTACCTTGGATAGTAATGGATTATATGTATTGTTACATTGGTGGGAAATTTGTTTCAGTACTTTTTCGATTTAACAACTTTGCTTATTTTCCAATATTAGGAGATTCTTGTGACTCTGAAGTTTCGATGCAATTTAAAGGAAACCAGAAGATAAGGCTTCAGTTTTCGACGTATACATTTCCCCCATACATAATCACAATCTAGAAATATATGAAATTACATTCTCCACCGAGGTACCTTCGAACAATTTAGCAAGCGAAAGATCGAAAGCCGAAGTTTGCACGCCACTCTGCAAACTTAATGATGCGTAAACCAATGTAGAACGAGCGCGAAAAATAACTTTTCTCGCAACCATCAATCTTACTAATTACTAATTACCCGTCGATTCCACTGAAACTCCACTTTCTCGCCGGCAGAGAACCAAACAGGCGCAAACTCGCTCTTTTATCGAGATCGCGTCACCGAACGTGAAAATCGCTTATTCTAACATTAATGCAGGGCAACGTGAGCGAGTAATAAGCTATTCTAATCGTTTGATACATGAGCAACGAAACGAAAACTCACGCGTGCAACGCACGAAGCGTTGCGTGCGCTTCAAAATACAACGTGACGGTAGCGACTTTCACAAGACTAATGATCCAGCCAGATGTGATAATTAGAGACTTTAAGCGCGCTAACCGACCGCCGCAGAAGCACTCAGCCGAGTCATTGCGCCGCATTACAAAAGACCGCGCACCAGGAGACCTGTGAACTTGCACTTAATCTCATCTTTACGACCGCCAACAGCCTCCGCGAACCTCGCGACGCAAGGTGGAAAGGTCGAATTAGATAACGGAAATATACCATCTTCGGATGCAACGATGGATGAGAATTTCACCTGTAGAATGACTCTCTTGTTCTTGTTTTCTAGTATTTCGGTCTTAACACTTTACCGACCGGTAGCCTAAAAATAGGCTTTTTGTCACCAACGCTTAGACTTTTAGTTTATTAGTCGGTTCCCACGGCAATCACTAATTTGTTATTTATTATTGTAGTGGAAGTGTGTTAAGGAGTCAGTGAGAATCATTTGTAATTTTCAAAGAGATTGTAATTTTTTTTAGGCAATCATGCTCAAACAATAGCGGTCGGTAATGTGTTAATTACTATGGTTAATTTTCCTAGGGACTACAGTTCTAGGTCGGTTCCAATAATTTAGGAAAAATTAACTTGGAGACCACGGGAATTCAAATCTCAACCGATTAATTGGAATTTCAAACTTCTGTATCTACCTAAAATTGTATGAATTCACCAATTTGCAGCAGATAAAAAAAGATGCACGCGGTGATCGACACATTTTCTCTACTTTTATCTTAGTTTGTCAAGAAGTCTTTTTAACCGTTTTAGTGCCACGCAGCGCGATCGCGCTGTTCGCGTACTGTGGCGAACTGTGTCGCGATGTTTTGTCACGATCGTGAATTCGGAACGCACTTGGTTCGTAATTACCATTTTTTTCAAATAATCGTAAACCACCTGCATAAATAAGTTGTTTTTATTGAATTTACTTCTATACAAAAAAAAAGAGCAGCGCGATCGCGTCGGTCGGCATTTCTTGCAAATAAATGAACGAAGCGCCATCGCGCTGCATGGCACAATCCGACACGGATTCTTAAAAAACCCTAGCACTAAAACGGTTAAATAAATTCTATGCCATTAACTTTCATATACAGAATATAAACCACTTTCTAATCCTTAAAAAGGACTTCGTAACAATCACGAAAAACGTTCAACAAAAGTTCTCAATCTCCCAAAACCTTCCAGAAACCTGATGCAACGATCGCAGAAAACTTTCAACAGAATCTTCGGACACCCGAGTTATTCTTCAATCCTGATAGCGCATGCATTTTTCATTCTGCACCGGCGCAATATTCGAAAGAGCATCCCACGAAAATGTGGAGGACTCGAGGTAACTGAGAACAAGATAGATGGTCATTGCGGTGATTTCGAAGCTTTCCACTCGAGATCGCTGAACTCCAAGAACGATTCTACGTTAGGGGAGGTTATGGGCCCGACGAGGAGCATCGGGTGTGGATACGAGGGGTTCTGGAAACGCATACACGTATGTGGTCGAACAGGCGAGGGTGAAACGAGGGTAAAGCTAGGGGTGCACAGACAGCGTGGAGCCATAGGCTCGTTACCAGGGATGCAACCCCGGATACAAAACATTCGTTTCGTGATGGTCCATAACCCGTGCGAGTCGTTAAACGGTTAACAAAATTTCTCGTTTCACGGATTGTAAAACTGAGTGTTCTGAAGTACATAGAAAAAGAGGGTTAGGTATGTTTGAGGAAGAAATGTGGTATTTCTTTGTTAGCAGCGGGATATTTGTAATTCTATTAATTTGAATACAGAGAAGGACGTATAGATATGATTCTAATGAAAGATTACAATTGTGATACTTGTTAGGGAGATATTGAGAAAAATATAGTATCTTTATTAGAAATGTTGTTTTTAAATGAAAATTACAAAGTTAATTTTTGAAGAAGTGTGGAAATGGACAAAGGAGATACAATGTACTCGGAAATAAATATTTCTGAGTTATTGATCATCAATTATATTTAGAAGTAATTAAATTGCACGGTAATTACGAATACTGACGATAGAGAAAAGATCGAAAGATAAGGCTATTTGTAGTATCGATGAATTAGTACAATTTATAGAGCCTTTCTAAGAATTTAATGCTAGAAATCACGGAAAGGTCACACCGTTTGTCTACCTAAATTAATGTCTTCAATTAAGTGGCAACGATAATTATCTCGGGTGAATTGCATTATGCAGAATGCGCTTTTTCCAGAAGCAAATGTGAAAGGCCACACTAGAAGCGCCATGGACTGCTATTAAATACTGGCTTATGTCGTAATACGAAACGAGCATTATACACCGACTTTGTTGCATCGCGTACGCCAACAATCCGATTTACCAGCCGCATCCGTAAAATCTTATCATGTTTTCCCGCAAACCGCAATCGACAGGAACATACCGTTGCTATGCCGCTATTACGAACACTTCCGTTAGAAATTTCGGCCATTAATTCTTATCAACTCACCCAACTTTAACAGGAGTTTGTTTCTTAAATTTCAATAAAACGATAGCACAAAAATTCGTATGCTACCAAACGATGTTCTGATAAAAAATGACACATCTCGGGACCAATTTTGAAGGTTCAAAAAATTAAAGGACATCGTTAGAAAATTCATCGTGATATAGGAAACGGAGTTAAAGGACTCTCGATCAGTGGAGTAGACTTCAAAACCCCGTCACCTTTGAGAAATTTCTCCAAAATTATTAATTTATAATAGTCTCGGTGATACGGAATGAACTTAAGAAAGTAGGTTGCTCAAAAAATCATCGCTGCAGTTAAAACTGAAGAGATGCAAAAAAGGAAAATAAAACTTTGTAAGCTAAGATTTACGAGAGGCATATAGGAAAGTTCAGTGCGTAGTCTGTCTATCTCTCCCTCATGAAAAAATAAGAAAATTCTTTAAAAATAATTCACTGTAGCGAACGTGTTCGAAATATCATTACAGACAATTGTTAAATCTACTTTCACTCTAGAAATAGTTCTACGCGAGATGAAAGTTCACGTTGCAAATGAAACTCGATACTAATATCGTGCGAAAAATCGTCTACATTGAAGTGTATACTCTCGCAGAGTTAATCTGCCGAGTTTGCGCGATTATTCTTTCTCAATGAACGTGCTAACCGTTGTAACTCGTATCAATGGTAACACCATGAAATACAGAGTGCTCGATAGAGAGGTCAGACGGTCAGCAATGTAATACGAGGAACTATGCGCGACGATACGTGAACCGAAACGATTAGAAACCAGTCCGACGAATCCAAATCGCTCGTACGAGCCTGCGGCGAAATAGATCTGTAAACAATTGTACACTGTTCGCCGGAATTCGCGAATTTGTTTGTTTAAATTTCGATGTTACGAGATATCGTGCGATCTGGAGAACGAGATTTAAAGTCATTTGCACTCCGAATTTTAAAAGTAAGGCGAGCGCTAAAGATAGAATGCTCGGAAATGAAAAGCACAAGTGATTCACTGTTTTGCAAATAGAACTCCTGATCTTTACACTGGATGGTATTAAAATATTTTTAACAACTGAAAGTGTGATCGATAATAATCTATTTTTTAAGTTTCACGGTATTTGAATCTTAACATATGAATCCGCGCGATTTTTTTCCCATACCTCACAGTATATATCTCATAGTAAGACGGAAGAATGCCAATAAGTCTAAGAATTTCCTCGAAATTAACCCTTTCGTGACACTCTCCCACCGTGACACTCTCGCTGTACGAGCGCCGCTCCGAAAATGCACGCATAGCACATGGTCAGTCCATTTTTTAATAAAACTTTACCTAAGCGTTAAATAAGAACTGTGCTTAATAAAACAATGTTTCTTCTAACAAGTAGCGCTTATGATTTTAATATTAACCCTTATGGTACAAGCGCCGGACATATCCGACACTCGTACACACAGGTCATCGGATGGATCTCGGATATATCCGGCGCTCGCACCGAAAGGGTTGATCAATCTATCCAAATAGCCGGAAAGTAATAAGGAAACTAAAAGAAGTATAATCCAAGAAATAAATCAGCTTCATAGCACTCACACATGAGTGTTACCGGACATCAAAGCACCGAAACATAAGTGCAGAACAAACGAACTACCAAAATCAGCATGAGCGTCAAAACCTCCCTGAATTTTCTTGGTAGTTGAGAGTTCGAAGAGGCGTGACGATGGTCGTCGCGTGCTACATGGTATCCCTTTTATATAACGGGAGACCACGACGATCCGTGGATGACAAAGAGAAGGAACAACAGTGGTAGTAGGATCGTGTCGTGGCACACCGGTTAGTGACACACCTAGGATTCTCTCTGTTGTGGCAGTCGTCGAACTACCGGGCCGACACCCTCACCCACGTCACGGTTGAATAAACCCGCGCATATAGCCGACGAAGGAGCCGGAGGGACATGAAGAGAGAGAGAGAGGAGGGAAGAAAACGCGACGGGAGCGAGTGAGGAAGGAAAGGAAGGAGGGAAAGGGGAAAAGGGAGGGAGGAATGACGAACATGTCGGTAGGAGGAAAAAAGGGAGGAGAAGGAGGAAGAGGGAAGCCTGGGTGTGTGCGAGGGACTCGGTATTAGCGAACGAGAATGAGACAGACAGGCTGTGCGAGCTGAGGGACATGTACGGAGGGAGAAAATGAAGGTGGACGGGATTAAGGAAATTGGGAGGTAGAAAAAGTACTGTAGGAGGATGGTAGAGGTGGGTATAGAAATAGAAGGTACGGTGGCGAATGCGGTAGACTCGAGAATTGAGATTTAAGGGGGAATGACGAGCATGCAGGCAGGAAGAGAGAATTAAAAGACATATTGGATTTAAAAAAGTGTGCGGAGGAGAATGACGAACGTATTTGGTAGGAGGAGAAGAATGTAAACGAAGAGAGACTTTTCAGTAAACGATGGAAATGTATGAAACTGAGAAAGTTGGATCGCACTATCTGTAACGAAAGGTGGAATAGAAAGAAGAGAATATCGTAACGGTGGATGAAGAATACGAGGATTCTGAAGCAAGACAGTGTTGAGATTAGAGAATATCCTAAGATGTCACGAGTAAAAAGAACGCAGAATAAAGGCAGCCACGAGGTCGGTATGCACCAGAGACTAGATGTCGTCGATTGCGGTAGAACAAAATACGCTATAACAAGGAAAGAGATATCCACGGGGGAGGAAAACGAGGAACATGGCCAAGACGAAGAAAATTGGAAAGGACAAGCAATCTGCAACCAAGAGGAGGAAAATGGAGACAAGGAATACAGTCATAGTAGAAAATAAAAAAAAAATGCTGGAACAAGGAACGGAGCAGACTCGATGCAAGAAAAGAGAGGGCTTTGAATAAATCGAGGGAGAAGATCACGTGCTACGTAGAAGAGAAAGAGAGGTAAAAGCAAGGGGTGAAAGGGAGGACGAAGAGAGACGACAACTATTGGAGAAGGGAAGCGAACGAAGAGAGACGGAACATGCAAGGGGGTGAAAGGGACGACGAGCAGAGGGGAGTTCCAAGGGCGAGGCACCATGCAGTACATGCACATCGACTGCGTATTTACATTTACATATGTACAGCCGCGTACATACCTACGCACACGCAGAAACGAGTATATACTGCGAAGGGAAGAGAGTAACCCCTAGGTCCAGTTTCCATGGCGGCCATCGCATGAAAATTTCACTTCGACCTGACGATTTTTTCCTCTCCATCCCTTTCCGTTTTTTCACTTTCCTGTTTATTTCTCCCCTATTTTCTCTTCCGTTCCTCTCGTTTATTTAATCTCTCCTGCCCTTTCCTAACTATGCACCCTCCTAATTCTGTCTCTCTCTGTTTCTGCATGTCCTGTGTCTTTTTTCGTCCCTACTCTACCACCAACATTACGATTCAATTCCCCAGACGAGCTTCGTCGCGAAAACCAGCTCGCGGTATTGTTATTCGAGCGGTGCGTTATTACGTCATACCTCGCAAATGTCATTCGTAAACATTCGGCTCGACTCTACTTCTATGCATTTCTCTCACGGTTCCCCGATTACGCTTTTCTATGCTGCACCGACTGTACCGACGAATTTGCATATAGCCTGCCGAATGGTGAATGGAGCTTTGGAGGATCATTGGTCAAGAGAATTGCAAAGTATTTGGTATCGAGCTGGAAAACGCGAGGATTATTGTGTGCTTGCTATTCGCACGGGGGAAAAAATTGGCAATACTTTAGGGCTATGATAAGATTTCGAGGCTCAGACTCTTAACCCATTTGCATATAGCTCTAACACTATTCCTACCACGACCGGTCAAATGACCGTTTTTAAAATTTCGATTAGAATTTCTTATATATAACGTAATTGAGTCGCCTTTAAACTTCACGACTTTTCCTCAAATATACGTATAATACATTCACATTATAATACATTTTTCAATATTCACTTCTTTTTTTACTGTTCATTTTCTGGGAAAAAATTATCATTTGACAAAGTCACCGGTTGCGGTAGGAAAAGGCATACGTGAAGTGTCGGTAGGAATAGTGCTAAATACGGCAGAAGACCCGTAGTACCGTGCATTTTCGCGCGCAGAATTGTACTGGGCGGAATATTCCGCGGCTGGTGATACAAGACGATTGTCAACTACGCCACATTCCGCTTACGGATGCAAATAAGTTAATTAATGGTCCCGAGTCTAAATTGCCGACTTTCCGCAAAAAAAATGTTTGGATATATTTTATCGAATTTGAACAGCTTTCTTTATTTTCTGATGAAATTCCGTAAGTCTTAAAAAATCTGCAGTTTGCGTCTTGATTTAAGTGAAACTAGATCCATTGACGACTATCGGTTTTCCAAGGTCCAAATTATCAGTTTCTCGGATAAACAATTTTTTAAGAACATTTTAAATTTATTTCCTGTCTTTTCAACAAAAAAATGCAGCAAATCAGATGGACTTGCGAGCGACAATTTGGTGGAACGTTTTATCTTCACACTTCCTTTTTATTCGGCATGATATCACGCGCACATTCTCGGCTCGTTTGCGAAATTGTTAGAGCAACGAGTGGCATCATCGTCACAGTCATGCACGATGATTCATGGGATTTAGTGGCGAAACAATTGCTTGGTCGGATGAAGAAAGGTCACGGGCCACGAGGACGACTGAACTCGATCTTTTCTATCAAATGCCGCTATTATAAATTTCTCCTATCAAAACTATATTATACGTCTTCGTAAGCAATTTATACCGCTGCTATTTATATTTGGCTATGAATAATCAATTAAAGAGAATATAAGAGCGTACAAAGTTGTACTCTATGAAGATTCCAGTGACTAATTTACTATCGAATTAATCTCGACTTTGAAACATCACAATGATGATAACATAAAGTGTAGGTGCCGAAGGATATTTACCAGAAAATATAAAATGACTTTGAAATTCCAAATGTAAGTAAGGTCAAGAGGTTAATACTGATAAAGTTACATAAGCTATTAAAACAGCAACAATTTGAATATTCGATCGTTCGATTAAACTTCGCTCGGTGAAATCCAGAAACAGGAAGTCGCAGACTCGTTTTTTCCAAAAGGCGACGACACCTACGCGACATCCTCGATCCTAGCAAGAAGTTCAAAGAGCAATTGTTCTTCGTCAAGATTGCAAATGCGGAGGGCCCTTCTAACAACGATCGTCTTCCTGCGATTACGATGCACATCTGCCGCCCTGCTGCGTTCTTTATGACGCCTCGTACGCGCATGCAATAACACCTACATCTGCGCACCAGTCCATCCGTTCTCGATAGAACTCTTTTAAGAACAAGTATCTCGGCTGCCTGGTGAATCTAGAAAAATTCACCAGCCACTCGGAAGATCCCTCTTACGATGCAATAATAGCTGCACGAAATATCTTGCCGTCTTCGAGGCTTTCGTTATTTGCATATAACGCCGCGCGATGGACGAACGGAATGGATGATATTTTTCGGCGAAATATCGTGCCATTTGCGATTATTAATTGAATTAAATATTGATGATACGTTCTTGTATATGAGGTAATATATTCTCATATGTGTCTCTATATACGGTATTTCTAGAAAGTGGATTAAATTTTGCGCTAAGTCTACGGCAGAAAATTGAAAAATCACTGCAAATATGGAACTCTCTTTCAGCAAATAATAGAAGATAGATTATCGAACAAATAAGGAAAGGACAGATTGATCATATGGTTAAAGAATATTCGTCCGATGAAGAAAGTGCATTAGCAACAATATCAATGACCCTTGATCTCAACTGATTCTAAAGATTTTGCTTCCCTGCCTCAGAATATCATTCTACACATTGTAAAAGCAATTCTACATGTTTATTATCTTAAAATAATACACACCGCACTATATTTTCTATTACATTCTCACAAATTTTCCCAAGACTCTTTACGTTTGAACTCTGGATCCATTTTTAATGTAATTGAGAATTATACTTTTTTCACCTTTAACTGCTTTGATAATTTTCCCTAAAATCTACTATTTCAGATGAATTCCGAACCACCAAACTCTTGCTATTCTTAGTCATTTTACTCTCTACATTTTAGCCAAACCATGTTTTAAATTTGCAGTGTTTACCCTCAGAAAGTATTCTGCCAGTCAGTGCAAAATAATACAGATACAGGGAACAGGAATTTCTGAAACTCTCCATAGAAAGCCGGCGATCTCCCGTAAAGATTTCCCCGAGTAGTGCGATTCGGCTCGCAGCTACCAGCAGCGTCACGTGTGCACGGAATCTCAGGTAAAACGGGGACCGTTAACGCTGGCCGTTTAGCATCTTCGTGAAAGAGGACAAAGGAGGGCAGCAGAGTGCACGCCACGAATGGCCCATGGCCAAATGGCGTGCACGTGCGAATAGAGCTATTTCTGCACCGTAAATAAAGGCCCCTCCGTTCGTATGGCACACGTTGCTGCCGGTGGCGCCTAAACGCTCGACGCTTGGCCCTGAACTAGCACTCGTTTGACTGCCAAAACTTAGAAAGGGTCAGGTTTATTCTTTATTTACTGGTCTCTCTTTGAATTTTTGTGCTCAAATTCGGTGGTAAAGGGGAATAAAATGGAGATTAGGAAAGTTACGTATAATGTTACACTTTATCAGGCTAATGGTTGTCACATGTGGAGGAAAATTAACTCAAAGGATTTGTGTAACTTCGTGCTGATTTAGATGGGATTGCTTTGTTAATGAAAGAAGATTTGCGCTGTTATTGAATTTTTGCTATACAGAACGTAAAATAATTAAACGTGTTCTATTTTCCAATAAATGTTCCCCCAGGGAACTTTGCCCTCTGGGGGTGCCACATTTCAAAAATCGCATACATTTTTTTTGCGTTGGTCAAAATGTAATAGTCGTCACCCGGGTGATCGCCCTACATTTAAAAAGATGATGAAAATTCATTCTATCAAGCTCTGCTGTCTTAATACTAGAACTACCAAGGCAGTGAAAATGACTGGTTCCTAGTTGTTTAGAAAAATTCTCATTTTTTAGGAAACCATATATTAGATATTCCACGTCTATCTTATAAACCATGAATAACTTAATCAATCATCTTTTTCACCTCCTGATCCTCCTTTTGACAAAACGCTTAGATATTTAAAAAACTTAAAAATAATAGATTTAGCGCCGGTAGTTCTGGTGTTAAGAAGAAATGGACTTGTTGTGAGATCATTTTTTAACTGACTTCCTAGTTCATATACGGTATTTTTGTTTACTCTCGGTGTATTTGATGTTTTATGAATTAAAATGTGCACTATTACTGAAAGTAAAAGTGTACTTTGAAATCTTGACTTTACAGATAGCCTGCAGTGTAAAAGACTCATATTTCCAAATTCTTTATCACAGCTACAATAAGATTACCAATCAGGCTCGATACCGAATTTTTTTCTTCTCGCAAAAATTCTGTAAATCCACACTCACGTCAGTTCACAAATCCTATAGTAAACACGCTTAACGGAACTTCATGATTTGCATTTCTCTACTTTTTTCCATAGCTGCAAATAGCAGTTAAAAGTCCATGAAATAAAATACAATATTAATTGCATCGTTCCGGCTCGGAAGGTAAGAATATTATAGCATCGCGGAGAAGATATGAAAACTTATGTATTTACAGTATTGATCAACGGACACAACTTTGTGGTGAAAGGAAGAAAAAAGCTTTTTAAATATAAATTCCAACGTAATAAATATTATCACCCTGCTACGAATAGGTAATTATGCGATAACTGTCCCGGTTGGACGAGTTCCTTCTTACTTTTATAATGCGGTAATATTCTTTACGGTTCCGGCGATATTCGCATGCGAGTAACGTGAAAGTGAAGAAGCAACGGGGACGGAGGAGATTCTAACGTCTCAGTAATGTCTCTCGATTATTTATCGTTTCTTTTTCACGATCTCGTTGCATGTTATTCCTACTATAACTTTGATGCACTTCTTGGCTTGTCGCGGATAATTGTGTTCAATACGTTCTGCGGGGAAAAGTATTTATAATTTATTATCTTCTTCGAGAGGAAGAATTTTTTGCAGTCAGTTTGAAAAACCTGCTGATCATTCATTGTATCGAAAATATTAATTAAAGTGGCCCAGATTTCTTATGTTCAATTTATGAAAAGTTAATTGCAAACCTCGTAAAATTTTCGCTGTTTTTATTTTTCTATCGAATTCTTCTGTTACAGCAAGATTTGATAGCCGTTTGCAAGTTTCTTGCTGCATAATTTTTAAAGCTTCATAATATTCCAATTTTACGGTAGCCACATCGAAATGCAGAGGTCACAGAAAAAAGAAAATCGACAGAACACCAAACAAATCGATTTAATCGCTTAACATTTCCCGACATAAGCAACGGAGGATCTCAAAAAATATGTAACGATAACTTTCAGAAACTTTGTAAACACACGCAACCGTAAGTTTTAGAAAGTTCTACAAATCTCCGAAAATACGCCATAGGAAATTTCTATAGTTCCAAGAATCTACGTGCAAACAATTTCTCCATTTTCGGCAGCCGCGGCGTTAACTCTGCAACCGGAAGCGACGCGTCACCGGCGAACGACGAGGGACCTTTTATTTTTCTCGCGCGACTTCACCGCGAAAATGTCCATCTGCCGTCGAAATCGCAACGTTAGCGGTATCTCTCGGACATCCTGTTTGCGCCGACGGAATCACAATTCGAAGGACATTTCGTGTGCAACGTGTGATCCACCGTAGCCGGCGCCAAACGCGAACGTTTCCATTGTCGCGCTGAGAGCCGTGCACATTAAATGCCGTGTGCATATACGCCCTGCGTTCGCATGCTCACGTGCAGCCGGCTTAATTCAGCCGTACAAATTGCACAAAGCTGTCTGCCGGCGATCCGTGTTAAAAAATCCACCGACGCCGACACGTTTTCCAGTCTGTCGATAGTGAAAGCATTTCTGCCTCGCACTCGTGTCTTCCGAGCTGCGCTTACGTAATCGCGGGACCTTTTTTTCGCGCACGTCGATTTTGCGCTCGCTCCGTAACATTACCCCTTTTTACACGGCAATGTCGCACGTTTATGACGTAATTGGCGTGGAAAGTTACCGGTGATTTTTGATGGTTTTTGCGTGTATTGATTTAATGAAAAGGGTTGTCGATTTCTTTGTATTTTTAAGGGGGCGCTTAAAGTTTCTCTATATTGCCATTTTTTGCGGCAATATCGAGTCATTTACGGCTTAATTAGCGTGGAAATTTGCCGGTGTTTTGAGAGATATTTTATGGTTTTTGTTTTAATTGATTCGATGAAAGAAATGGCCAGTTTCGTGGAAATATGAAAAGTTCGAGAACTGAAATATTTATATTTCGTATTTTTAAGAATATATCGCAGCATGAAATATATCTGCCTTTGTATTCAGCGGTAAGAGATTTTAAATTTGCAATTTTACGAAGCTTTTTCCTCACGCATCGCAAATTTCCTTTACATTAAAGTATTCGGAAATGAGAAATGTTTAATTACATCTCTCGTTGCGATCAGTTGGATGAAACATTTGCTAAGATCAGAAGCGATGTCGAGTTCCACATGACAGAGTTGCAAAGGGTTAACGAGTTGGGGAGATCGACAAGTCGATACGAAATTAGAATGACATTAAATTATGTATTACTTCCGCTGTTATTACGTTATGCTGTTCTGTCGATCTGTGTACTACTTTGTACGCTTTCTGTAATGACACGATGAAAAGCTCACATCGTATAATATAAAAATACCATTGGCTGTCGGCGCGTATTATACTCGACGGACAGTGAAAGCATTTCTGTGTTCGTTTTGCATACTCAAATATGCACTTGCGTAATTCAGAAACGTTCCACGACGAGCTTCTATTCATCCGAAGTATCACTGAATCTTTAAATTTGACAATTCTGGGTCTGACAGCGCCTTATGGGATTGTAAAGCATACTATTGTAATTTACGAATAATTCTGGTATTTGAAGATCCTCTCAAATTCTTTCTGAGTAATTAAATTATCATTTACTGTGAAAGTTAGCCGATTTTGCCAGTTTTTTTGCAATATATCTGTACAGCTTTAAATCCTAAAGGAGAATTTATCTTTATAAATATGTTTCTGTTTATCATCAATATTCTACATTGTCAAGAACATTTAAATTAAAGGAATATAAATAGTTAAACAATGGAATTATTTTATGAGAAATATCTGTGCTTCGATTAGGTGGCCTGCTAGTATAATTAGCAATTTTCTCAAAGATGACAAATATTCAACCTCATAACAGAATTATTTATCGCAAATTCCATTATAGCAAATCACCCTAAAGATAACTCATCATTTCAAATACCGATGTCAATTTCCACATAAACTTCTGCCAGCTAAATAAATAAAGTTTCGCATATATGAGCGATTACTGCGCTGATTTTTCGTGAAAAATTCACAGTTATCCGACAAAGCTCAAGTAACCGCGATATAGAAACGTCGGAAGGATTTTTCACAGATTCGCTGCGTTATCATTTCGAGGAAGGATCCACTGACAATGAGATACGACGAATTAGATATCACTGGATCATGTCACGGAGATCGTACGTTGTTATTAACCTCATATGGGAAACTGGAGGAAAAGATAAGGGGTTTCAGTGACCATTGGATCGGATACGCGCGATTTACATGTATCTTGTAATTTCTCGGTAATGGGCTGATAAGCTCTTTTATCTTCTTCCGCCAAGCTTTTTATGAAACGCGTCGATCGATCCGTGTCTTTCATTTTGTAATCGTCATTCCCAGACCGAATACAAAATGACTGAAACTAATTTCGTACACGATTACTAAGTCCTGATATTTAACGTTGCGTTTGCAAGTATTTAATCCAATTATAAGATATCACTGTACATCGAAAGGTTCTTGAAATGCTGAGCAATTATCGGTTTCTGAGGGATATCGTGCAGAATCGTTAAGATTATTCGATGGAAAAATAAAAAAAGGAAATTCCTGTCTAGAGAATTGATACTGAAACGTAGACTTCCTTTTGGAATAACAAATACGATGTTGAAGTATTTTTAAAACGAGATTTACGTCTTCCAGCATTAGATTTGTAGATCTACAATTTTTTCACAACCTGGTTACTCGGGCTTCTCTTTACCTGAAGTATTTTTTGGTTCAAAGTGCTCGTTTATTTTTCCCGCTTGCCGTTTCTATTTTCCTTCGCTACAATTTTTGACTAATTCCTCGAACGAAGATCGAACTAATTGTTTTCACAGCCTTAAAATATCCAATGTTAGCACGTTTTAAAGCTACGTTGGTTACTGTTGCGCGTCACTGCTATATGCAAATAATTTTCTTCTCAATTCTGAACGATAACACTCTCGAATTTATTACTAAATTTGATATTATAATATCGATCTAAAATTATTAAAGTACTACTAAACATCTAACCGTTTCCACCTTTGACATTTCCACTCTACAAAGATATAACTTTATCAAAAAACAATGTAGTTCAATAAAAATGACGAAAGAAACCAAATCTGGCAGACAGTGAAAGCGTTAAATAGAAACGTTTCCGATTTATCAGAAAAGGCGCGCAGCGTATGAGAGACACTGGTTGAAGACCCCTCTATATATAGAAACGCCGGTTTTATCTTTTCCTGTGGATATTTTCAGACCGCGGCCCTTGGACGGTATTGTTTAGCCTCAAAAGAAAGAAAAAAAAAGAAACACTATCCTACCTCTTTCCCTTTACATCCTCATTTCGACTGTTTACCGACTCGTTGCATCGGTGCAATTGCATCTCGATCGGACGGCCATTAAAGCGATCCCGTCGATCGCGATCGACGATCGGCAGAGCGATGGTTATTGGGAGAAAGGGGAGAGATTTATCGGCTCTCCGAGGACGGGAATGTCGGGTGAAATATCGCGAAAACATCGTACGGCTCGTTGCACCGAGAATTACTTAATCCGAAATGGACCTCGAGATTACGTAGAGGTGCTCAAATTGGGTAATTGCGAACTTTTTGCAGAGATTGCGAGGAGATTGATGAGGGAACCGAAGGGTAATGGTGAGAGTATTGTCGGATCGTTTGAGATATCAGTCTTATAATTAATTAGACAAATGTGGTTTGAGTTTAGTAGGTAGTTAATATTAAAAAAGAATGCATTTTTGAATATAATTACTTTGGTGAGATGCTTAGGAATTTTTAGTTACGGCGCAAGAGAAAATATTTGTGTACTGTGTAATATGTAATATACTTATATGTGCCAATGATTATGATAATGGAGGATGACACAAAATTTGAATAATTGAACCTATCCATTATTTTATTTCTAATTGAAGAAAATGAAGAAATTAATGGAGTTCATAAAAATTTGATTAATGAACTACGAATCACGAAGTTAACCTGTAGGCTGAAACAAAAGTCTACGTATTCTGAAACGAAGAATAACTGATTTAGAGTACTGCTTTAATTAGAAGCATAAACATACCTGACTACCATTTTTTAAATTAATTAATAAGTAATATCTACATAGAACAGTAAATTCTCATCATTCATTAAAAACAGCTGTCTCATTCTCTGTAATATTCTGCACCGATAATTCACTCTGAAAATAACTCATTCTATTTTCGTCACTAGGAAAACGATATTTCAGTTTCTCGAAGGGGAAGACGAGAGGAAAACGTAATAAAACTGACGGAACACAGAGTCTCGGCTGCTGCAACGCCGACAATGACCGAGGACATAAATTTTTCTTCGACGATAAGAACAATGTTAAATCACTTTTACTATCGTTGGTTTTTTCATGACTTTTTGGTCGATTGCCAAGAAAACATGAGAGTTTATTGAAAACGAGAAGTTCAATGGACAGACTGCACAATTACAAATCAACGTTCGAGAATTTCTCTCTAAGGAATTTTCAAAAAATAGAAGATGCTTTCCCCTGGGGAACAAATATTTTTAATGAATGAACCGATTCATTTTTACACAATTATAGACCTGCTCCAACATTGAAAAATATTTTACTTCAGTTTTTTTATTTTCCCTAAATGACTGTAAGTCTAAAGAATTATATGTCTAACCGTTAGACTCGAATTTAGATTCCCAAGATCCTCTGCAAAATTTTGCATACACATCGTATCCTTTGTGGTGCAATTACCCTAAAATTATAAATCTTAGGACTACACTACCTAAATTCGAAATATATGTTTAAAAAAGTCAAAGCTTTGCTCTTGCTTTGCCTCTAACGCGAAATGCACTCGTAAATAAAAAAAAGGACATTACCGTGCATTTCACTAACATCTTCTACCTTTAAATCTCCCGAACCCATCTTTCATATTTAACACGTTCGCGGACGTGAATGCTATAGCATTCATGATATGCCAAATGATAAAGTCAATTATAATATATTTAATTTTATATAACCTTAATTTTTTGTAATTATTATGCAGTGTAAAGTGATCGCCAAGTGATTCATTGAGTATTTTCATTATTTTATGTTATTTATTTTTATTTTTTATTCTATTTTATTTTTCTTTTATTCTGTCTTCTTTTTTTCTGTGTAATTAGGAGTGTAATACTTGACTGTCTACTTTTCCAGCTCACTGAAGTTTTTACTATCCGCAAACGTGTTAACCACACTACCTAAACACCTAATAAACACTAAAACATCCACCCCTCTCAAGACTAACTTTCACCCCTTACAAATCGCCACTCTTCTCCCATCGCTCCCTTCCCACAACTGGCGAACATTTCCCCAAAATCGTTCTCCGATAGTTCAATACTTCAAAGGGAAAGAAATTCGCAATCGCAGCGGTTGTATGCATTTCGTTTGGCGGGTCTCCAGGAGGTACATTGTCGCAAAGATATAAAGAGGAGGAGCCTCGGGAAGAAAAAGGCGACAGAAAGGAGCGGAGTGTCGTCGGAGGACGGTTGAAAGAAGAGAGAGAGAAAGAGAAGGAGTGGGCGTCGGTCAGTAAGGTTTCACCTCGGTTGTGAGAACGTCCAAGATTCTCGTGTAGACCGGGAGACCCTCGAGGTGGATCGTGCCTCTGCTATCAAGTAAGCAGGTACAACGTATCTCTTCTATAAGCCGGCCAACCTATGCTCGTCCAGGCAGTCCTTCTTCAAGAATGCGGCAGGATCGGCCGTGCAGGCCGGAAAGTTAAGCTCGCGACTTTGAGATGATCGAGGAATCGTTTCCTTTTTTTCTTTTTTTTAAATACCTTGCCTTTTATGATTTCTTTTGGGCCGACGTGTGATGTAGTTATGGATTGAATTGGTAGAATAGGAGTTTTGTAAATAAAATCGGTTATGTTGTACGTTTCAGCTGTTTGACGTAAGATCTCTTTGGCGACTGTAATTGTTGAGTATTCAATTTCTGAGATACAAATTTAATAATGGATTCGGGATCATTGTGTGCTTTGATGTAATAGCGAGAGATTGAAGATAACTTGGTGGTGTGATGGACCGCTGGTTTTTGTTAACTTTGGAGTTTTTGGAATTCTTAATCTCTGTTCAATTTTTGAGAGACGAGGGTGGTTCGATAATTTAATAGCAAATAATTTAGATAATTTTGTAGAGACAGTGTTTGGGGTTGAGAAATTAAATGTACCTGTGTAAAGGCAAAAACATTGCACTTTTTGAGAATGTGCTGTGAGATGCGAAATAAATTGGGATGTGCTAGCTACAGCTCTGTGCATTTTAACATCGCAAAATTATGTTTTGCTGAAGGACAGAAATGTGTTCAGTGCGCTACAACTTCGCAAAATGAGCAGGAAACGATCGAAACGGACAGCTAATTTTATGACTGGAATAACCTAACTGTTCGAACATTACGTAATAGTCTACAATTCCCCTAATTTCATTTAAACTTCTCAAAAAAGCATCGCCTTAATTTATTGTTCGAAAATGTATCTCGTATTTGTATTCTTCTATTAAAGTACAATATACATAACAGAAAATTAATCTCAATTGCACCGCAGTTCAAACTCGATTAACCATTTCTATGCCTTCCTTTCACAGCACAAAGAATTTTCCAGCCGCGGATCGTTAATTCCGTCGAAATTAGCCAAAGAAATCGCAATATCATTTTCGTGAAACAATCGAAATTGATCAATAAACGGCCGGAATAAATCAAACGATCTTACTATAATGCCATTGGAATTAATTTGATATATTATCCGGCGAAGTTAAGAAACCGTCTATCGCGGTCTCGACCGGAGCCACCGTGAAAAACCGGAGCAAAAATCGGCACATAGCAATTTGTAAGTCGTGATACTTAATTTCCCTTTCACTTTAGCGACTCGCTGCCAGCTAAGTCGCTGATGTTGCCGAAACACATCTAGGTACCCTGTGGTGTATAATAATCTATGGTAAATATTTCTATCAAAATATCACGGCTGGGATTAATAAAACACACGAAAAACGAAGCAAAAGTGATTTAACACGTTGAATCGCATGGGGGTCACCGGTGACCGGCGCTATTGAACTCAATGACATTTTACATGACTTTTAAGTATATATATATTTAGAAATTTTTTAGTTCCTTTGATAATTAAAGTTTCTGCTTTGTAAAGATGTGATTTTAATAGAAAAATTTCACTTCAGTAGAAATGAAGAAACTAGCGAAATACCGGTGGCATTCAACGTGTAAATTGTAGAAATCCACGAATTTCTTTTCGATATTTAATTCACAGTTTTCACATCTACTTTCCTTGTAAACCAATCTAACTGAAAATCTAGCTCCTAATAAATCTCATAGCTACTTTTATTGAGTTTTCATTGAACTTACATCGCACAAATAGGAAACTAACTAAAATTTTAAACTACAACGTGAATTTTCTCTGTTTTCTAATTTAACCCTCTATGGGCCCGTGTAACTTTGAAGTAACACAAGAAAAATCTAAGATTTTATTCTTTAAAGTCAATTTTTTAACATTGTCAAATATTACAGTTTAGTTTATAAAGATCATGACATTGTTTACAATTCAATGTTTCAAAATCAAGATAAATATATCATTTACAACAGTATTTTTATCATTTTCCAGTGTGCTATTATGCAACTGATCTTCAGATCCCACAGAAGATTTGGACTATAGAGGTTTAATTGAGTGATACGAGAACTACCAATTATTAATGTGGCATATGTTAATATTCTCTATCTTTGTCTAAAGTTCGTATAAAAAATCACTATTATAATGGTTGTACTGCTATAAAAGTGCCTTCGCAGTAAAGAAGTAAAGTGACGAATATGGAATGCACAGTCGAAACTTACTTGAATTATCAACTGCTTACTATGCCGACATAATGAGTAATTGAGGACTATCGACCATAGTCGAAGGCCAAGTCAAAGAGATAAAACAAATACATGTAAATTGTCGCGGAAGAACATTCTGGCAATGTTTTTGTATAGCAAACAGCGATGCTTTGTTTTCATGCTTTAATTCGTCTTCTGACTTTTTGGGTTTCGAGAATGAAATTAAACTATGTAAATTTCTATTAATGGAAAATCTAATAGGATGTGAAAGGGAAATATCTTTTTATTGGAATTACTTTGCTAAGCTGTGAAAAACATGAAGAAAGGTGAGATACTGCTTAAGATTAATAGCTATTAGTGCAATAATATAAAATTAGCTGCAATCAAATGATATTGATTGCAGCTTCAAACAATATCTTACATGTTTAAGCTGTAACAACAACTGAAATATCTTTGTTCAAAATTTTTCTTCAACTTCTGGCGACATGAGTAACGGAGCAAGATACTCTATTAGGTATCCGTTTGTATGGAGAGGGACAGAGAGACAGAGAAACGCGAGAAATAGAGAACAGATAAATGGAAAAAATGTTTTAGCGTGTCCCTGGAACGGGCCCGTGAGTCAAACCGCGGTTTCTATACGATGCACGACTAACTAACTCTTGGTGACTCATCGACGAGCATCTATAATGAAACGAAATCCCACGATTATTCCTAACGAGAGACGGCTGGGCTACCAAGAGGGGATCGTTAAAGTTTCGCACGCTTTTAACGTTCCTGAGACGATTCAACGAGACTTTCTCTGAACACGTGTCGTAGTAATGTATGCACCAACGGATGAGAGGGCTTTCCATGGCTGAGCTAAATTTCGCACGTGATGTTTGTCATTTTTTTAAATTATAAAGTCAGTCAATCCTGCCGAGACGTAGAATTTCAAGAGATGTTTATACCGTCGAAGGTATGATGAAACGTGACATTTCTACAAGATGTTCTTGTACAATTTTTAACGTAAAATTAAATTTCTGAGAGAAATAATCAAAATTTTTGAAGTAAAAATTTTAGTTTTACATTGAAAGAAACTAATTACACATTTATATATTCATATGACTTTAGCTTGAAAAATTTTCAACACTTCTTCCAGGAAGGTACTGTTTCTGGTAGAATTCGACTAAACGACATTGTATACACAAAATAAAAACTTTTATTTCAGTGGAGATGGTAAGTCGAACATTCAATTCCTATTCTATACCCACATCTTCCCAATAATAGCTCAATAATTAAATAATTAAATTATTCTTAAACTTACAATCAACTCTTCTTTCTATTTCATTTTAAAAATAAAAAAATAATATTCGCCGATATCATTACAACTTCGAAACAGATTCTAATTCTTGAAAGGACGCGATTACGTCGTTTCCACGAAAGTCTAAAGTATAATCAAAAACAGATTAATATCTCTCATAATTCTACCAACGTATGCACATTCACAAACGTAATTCTATTTCACAGTATGAACTTTGAGTCACTGTCGTTATCGATGAGAGTGCCACAAGTATAATCAATGACTGCCTGTACTTGAAACACCCGTGGTTCTTTACTAGGAAACCTTGAAATATCGGTCTAGATAAATTATTTATTTCCAAGCTTCTTTTACGGCATAAACGACATTCGTTTGGATGCATAATAGCCTGCAGTTCTAACTTAATATCTCGTGTGACAATTTATTCATTATTATAGTTACATTAACACGTTGAATGCCATGGGGGTCACCGGTGACCGGCACTGTTGAACTCGATGAAATTTCTTATGATATTTAAATTGCAATATTCACGGTTGTGCTAATATATTAAATATTAAAATATTGCTGTTAGAAAAGTGAAGGACGACTGAGTACATAACTAGTCTTACTTTTAACATTTCTATTCTATAACGATGTGATTTTAATAGAAACAGTTTCGGTTCGGTGGAAATGATGAAGCTAGGGAAATACGGGTGGCATTCAACGTGTTAATGGTAATGTAAGAACGCGGAAACGTTTTTATAGAAATTTAAATAATAAAAAAAAATTAGATATTGATGAAATATCCCTGATATTTAAGAAAGGATATAATTTAAGGTTTAGATATACGTAAGAACTAGACGTTTAAGGAACTAACGTCTTCAAATACATCTCTGATATCTTTCTGTATTAACACTTGGACTGTACACTCTCAATTCGCATAGCTAATCGATGCAATTATTGATAATGAAATGGAACGAGTTACGTCACAAAGAGATTCAATTGAGAGAGACCTTCGAGCATTTCAAATTGCTACTTTCATCTACGTTTAACGCTAAATGTGTTTAGCTTCGCGTTCTTTTGCTTTTTTTCTTTAATCGACCGAATACTGAAGGAATATAAGTCTATCTACCAAATTAATTCGTTCAACATCAATTATGTAAAATGGTATGTAATTTTGAATACACTGTAAAAATGTATTAAATACATTTTTATCGGCAGACTTTTTTACCTGAATATAATTAATTCTGTAGCAACGAAAGTATCGCAAATTTTCGTAGAATTTAAAAAAGCTTTACTTTAAAAACCAATGTAATTCCTAATGTGTCGGTAATGTCACTTTTTCAACAGTAATTATAATTTATTTTGATTTAAAAAGAAAAGAAACTTGAAACTGCTGCAGGTGTTTTGGAATATAATTTTCAACGCTGAACTGAATACCAGCATGATTACAAAAAATGTAGCACACGGTAGGAAATATTATCTTGAACAAAATTGACCAGATTGTCCAACAAAAGATCCCAAACAATAAGCACTTAAAGTTAATTACTAATTTAGCGATGGCAGAGCAGTTTCGCACGGCGATAGAAACGCACTTCCAGCTGGCTAAGTTGCTCGCTAAAATAACCGAACGTACTTCTATTTATAAATGATGAATTTCCACTTTCAACTAACGTCAGTGCACGTCAATTCTATGCTTTTATCTGACCACGTGGGACAATAGAAAATCAAGAGATTCACTTAAAAATGGAATATTGATTGCTCGTGCATAATTTTTCGTTTTTATTCTAAATAAAGGACTACTAAAATATCATTTTTAAAAATTTAAATTTGAAATTCCATGTGTGTTATTCTACCGATAAATTTTATTACTGTGACGATCATTCACATGTTTAATATTTATTTTGATATTAACAATAATTTTTTAACCTCCTTCTCTTTAGATTTAAAAATTGTTTGCTTAGACAACGATAATTATTCGAACTAAATTTCCTTCTAGGACACTAAAATAACATTATTAAAAATTTAAATTTGAAACTTCATGGTGTGTTATTCTACCGATAAATTTTAATACTGTGACAATCATTCACATGCTTAATATTTATTATTAGATTAACAATAATTTTGTAAACTTCCTCCTCTTTAGATTTAAAAATTGTTTACTTACACAACGATAATTATTCGAACTAAATTTCCTTCTAGGACGTCAAAATTATTGACAATTACCGCTTAATTTTCAAAATAACCAAAAATACATCGAAAAATCAGTAAGATTAAAAGCTTTCCTTCTCCGGGCACTTTCTATCTTTTCTCATTCGTTAATTTGCAATCGAGCAACCCACGGGGCACGATGCAGTATTGATAATTCAACGTCTCGGATGCATCGTGCCGACCGACCAATTTCGATGTTTATTTCACACGTTGGCGCGAATATGATTTACGAGGAAGTTGTTTATAGCGATGCACCATACTTTGCCATCGAGCGTCAGGTGTAACGCAACAACAGTTAGCCACACCTTCGGGCTGAACGTGCACAAAAATACGAGTTCAAGTAACTGTTGTACTATATTAAATTATTTGCTGCTCCGTTGCGAAAAAAAGATGCGTTTTAGAACGTAATTCAACGTCGTTTCTTAATGTGCAGCATCAAATACCTGAACCTCTGTGGCTCTGCAACTTCAACGTAACGCAAATGTCTTTTACGTGTTTCGTTAGGGAAACGCAGAGAATGAAAGTTACTTATTCGATGGTACTTTTATGCTGTATTTACCGAGTCTCTGTAAATCTTTGCAATTTAAAAATAGTAACATAAATATAGTTTTTTATAGAATATAGATAGATAAAAATAAAATTAGCTTTTTATTTTTCAATACTTCGTTTACTTTTGAATCAGATCTAATTGTAAGGCCAAAATGACTCTACTTCCTTTGAAAAATTATTGAAATTTCTAACGAAAAAATATCTCCGATATTCTATGACTATACTATAGTATATGAACGATTAAATCGTAGAATTTTCTTCTCTCCTTCGTTTCTCTTCCTCCAACATACCTATTTAGTATATGAGCATACTTAATTAAACGTAACTAATTATACTAGAGTCTTAATCCTTCAATCACACGAGAGTCGTTAATATTTCGACGTAAAGCCACACCTAAGCTTTATTCATTACGAAGCTTAATCCTATGAATGAAATAAAGTGAATGTAAGCGAAGAGACAAAAATTTCCTGCATGTAAATGAAGTCGAATCTTTCGAAAAATCTTCCCGCCAAAAGCTTCGCGCCTCGGAGGATCGAAGTTAAACGGTAGCTAGATGTCTACAATGGATTACATTGACAGGGCCGAAATCGTTGAAATTATCGATGAGAGAGGGTCACAGAGGTCAAGAGCAAGAAGACGTTGAAAGAGGGTGGCAGAAGGACGAAGAGAAAGGAGATGGAGAAGGAGTGGGGTTATTCGAATGACTGGGAGTTAATAGGAGCCGTAAAGGGGACTCTTTGTTTACGATATGCTCGTACTTGCCACGATGGCCGTCTAGATGCACAATCGAATCTTATTTGGTGAGACCCGCTCGTCGTAGGCGTGCAACGTGTTTCCCACTCTTTCCCATAACCGAGTCTCTTTTTATCTCGCGCCACATGGATTCCCTTTTTCGACCTCCCGACATTTTATCCCGTGGAGAGGAGAGATTAGACGCGCCCTTGGAAGAGAACGACCCTATTTCTTTCGGGATTTTACTACGGCAATTCTGGAATTCACGTTGTTTTGTTCTGTGTTTTATCGCAATTGAAACAATTCGCTTTGATGCGAACAATTTTTATGTTCGCTTTTTAACCCTTGCGTCGAGTTGTTGCGGTTAATTTTCTATTATATAAATTCCTCTATAAGATTTTGTTCAGTTTTAGCGTTGTGAATTATTATAATTTAATTCTCGAAGGATCCAAATTTCTGTTTTGAAATTAAATATTTATAGGATAAGTTAAATACATTATTCAAAATTCTATTTTCAATATTTCATAATGTACTATTGTATATCTAATCCGAGACGGAATATTTGGGCTATTGAAGATTACTATAATTTATAGTTATTGCAGTGATTACACATATAATTAATTTCCCGTGACCTTAATTTCATCCTTGAAGTTTGACGCTACTTTTGGAATTCACCAATCAACTTTTTATACTATTATACACTTATCACTATCGCCAGAAAAAAGAAATAAAAAAATTTAAAGTGCTTTACAAAATTAATTCCACTTAGCTAACACTAAACTAAAGCAATAATTAAACCACCAAAGTGTTACCATTCGACAATTAATAAATACTTTGTACATCAACATATACCCCAAAAAACAAGCTTTTCATTTCAAAGGCGATATAAATTTCTCAATTACAATTCCTCGAGATAAGACAGATAAAAAAAAGACATGTTTCTACACTCAGTTAATAATTTGAAACCGATATTCCCGATCTTACGTAACGCTTCTAGATCGCACATAGATTTTAATCCACGATGCAGTTCCATTTCCACGATTGCATCACAACCGCCGTTTACGGTGCCAATACCGAGTGCACGAATATACGAGCACGTATATCTGCCGTTATAAAAGGGCATAAATTTCTATCATAGATTTAACTGACAAAAAGAAAAACACTGCGTATATAGATATCCCAGAGAACCACTGTTCGGAGTTCATTGGAGTTCAGGTATTAGCCGCCATAAGTTACGGGCAACACGTGTTGATACTGATCAGCTTGTTACTTACATTACACCTCGGGGGTAGTAAAGATAAATACCATCGTTCGCTTATGCCAATGTTATGCATACAAAAGTACGAAGCTCTTTGGAGATGCATTGCCGAATCTGACTATGGGATTCCTTCCTAATTGTTTGTTTGGTTAGCTACACGTATCTCGATATCGCTCAACTTGTTAATCCATTTGCATCATAGCTCTAAATACGGCAGAAGACCCGTAGGACCGAGCATTTCCGCGGGCAGCAGTTTAACATTGTACAGGGCGGAATATTCCGCAGCTGGATGATAAAAGACGATCGTCATCCGCGGAATATTCCGCTCACGGATGAAAATGGGTTAACATGTTGAAAGCCACCTGTATTTCGCTAATTTCACCATTTACACCGAACCGACTCTGTTTCTATTAAAATCACATGTTTATAGACTAGAAATGTTAATTCCTCTATGGTCCGAATTTTCAGTGGCATCTGAAGATCAGTTGCACGATAGCACATTAGAAAATGACAAAAGTACTGTTATAAATGACATATTTAATTTGATTTTGAAACGTTGAATTGCAATGAATTTCATGGTCTTTAAGAACTAAATTGTAATATTTGGAAAAGTTAAAAAATTGACCTTGAAAAATAAAAGCTTAGATTTGTCTTGTGTTACTTCAAAGTTAAACGGGTCCACAGAGAGTTAAAAGTATACATAGGTATATACTCGGTAATACTTTACTTTTCTGACAGCAATATTTTAATATTGAATATATTAGCGTATCCAGGAATATCGTAATTTAAAAATCATAAGAAATTTCATCGGAGTCAACAGTGCCGGTCACCGGGGACCCCCATGCTATTCAACGTGTTAAGGTTCAGTTTAATATTGTGAGAACACTGTTACGATCGTTCTAGGTACAAGTATTACATTAACGTAACGTCATATGATTCTATCTGATAGAAAAAAATTCCTCTGTATATTTTATGAGTTTTTAAATTAAATTTCTAGAACAATAATCGCTATAAACTAGTCTATTCGGGACTTCTCGAAAATTAAAAAAACATAATTTGGGGCTGTGCTTTTTCGTGAAATTTAAATTACCTATTTTATAAATTGCCTTATAAACAGGAATTGGAATTAACTTCGAATCCAGCCACATTTTTTAAGGATTTAATAATTTTGTATTAACGTGTTGATTGGGATGTGGCAGTTATGGGGATGGGTTTCTTAATTTCTAAGCCTGAAAAAGGGTACGGGTATTTTTAGATCGTCGTACTGGGTTATGGTGTTTATGGGAGTGAGACCTTGAATGCTTTATTCGTAGCCTTAACTAAAGTCAATTTAAAATTGATAGTACTGGTATTTTTGTATCGAAGTACTGACTGGGATATGGTGTTTATGGTAATGGCAACCCGAAGTTCTAATTCGTAGACTTAACTAAGGCTAATTTAAAAATTAAGGATACTAGTATATTTGTTTCGAAATACTGGCTGGGATGTGGTGTTTATGGGAATGGGCCCTTGGATTCGTGGGCCCAAAAGGGTACCGGTATTTTTAGCTCGTAATACTGACTACGATATGGTGTTTAGGGTAATGTAAGGCCGGATTCCTAATTCATGGGCTTAAATGAAGCTAATTTAAAAATTAATGGTGCTAGTATTTTTATATTCAAATAATTATTGATATTTGGTGTTTATGAGAATTGGGTGACAGATTTCTTAATTCATGAATTTAATTCAAGCCAATTTAAGAATTACGGTTACTGTTATATTTATATATAAATATTGAGGACGATATGTTGTTTATGGGAATTCAGATACCCAATCAGTGGTCCTGAAATTGAATTCTTTCGTTAAGTTTAATTTTTTTTCAAATAATATCATCCTGCTATTTGAAAACTAAAAATAATTGCAATACGAAAGTATGTATAATGTAAACAATTAATGAAAATGCATCGCAGTTTCCTCTTACTAACAAGTTCCATTTGTTGAAGGCCGTACATTACTCTCTAAACTAAATATAAACTCATCAAACGATGTTCAAATAGGTACAGGAATTAATCTGTGTAAGGTTAAACGCGATCATCAATGTTGTCAAATATGTGGCGCAAGGCCAGAAACTTTTGAAGCATAGAATTCTACGAATTCCACGAAGGCGCGACGCGCGCGGTGAGGTCGAAGCCGGGAAATATTGTAAACATTCGAGTAAAAGCAGCACTAACCGATACTTCAATATTCTCTGTTTACATGTCACGCTACACAGGCAACGGAAGCGAATAATCTATCCTACACATCGATGTTAATAGTGGTCCCTATATCAAACAAGCTCAATTCTTCGTCGTAAACTCAAATAAAATGGTTTCTACAGAATTTAGAAGAACACAACGTCCTCGGTAAATTACACGTCCCTTTAAACGACACTCGAAAATACCGGCGTTACAGAACGACCTCGCCGGTAATGGGAAAATCATCTCCCTCCGGTTCCAAGAAACCAACCTAACACAGTGCCACCACTGACAGCTCCACGGTCTCATTTCGCAATGCACATCGACGATTCGTCTCAAAGCATAACCGCGGTCATTCGTCGCGAGGCACACGCCGGATATCCGAGCGTTAACGGCCACAGAAATCTGACGGGCGTGATGAAGCAAAAAGTATCCTCTTACTTACCAGAACTTTGGTGAAGCGCCTCTCGAGCTCGACGGCGTCGGGCATGGGCTGCCTTGGCGCGCCACGGACGCTGCCGCTTCGTGCGTGCGGTCCACCCAAACTTCCCATGCCGAGACTAGGTTGACAGGATTGATGAGGCACACCGCCCTTGACACTACCGACGAATACCTCGCGTACACCTCCATCCCTCTCGCCGGCACGGCTCTGTACGATACCCATTTCTTTCGCTTGCAGCTTCCTATATCCTTCGGGTGTTCTCGCACGCGAAAATCGCGACGCACGGCGACGGTGGCGGCGGACACTGTCACACCACGAGAAACGTCAACAACGACGATCGCGACAGTCCATCCTCGCCGGACACACGGTGGACTCTATTATTACGACGAACCTCGATAGGCCGACGTCTCGAACCAGTCCGCGCCGGGGCGTGCAACAGGTACCAAGCCGTCCATCGCGGACACAAACTCTCACGACGTGCGCGAGCAAAAGCACGATGTACACTCCACTACCTGCACCAGACGAAGCGTTCGGAGCATCTGCGACGAGCTCGCTGCTCGTCCGACGCACTAGCGCCGTCGCGCATGCGCATTCGCCTTCTTTGATCAGCGCCATATTCGTGAGCGCGGCGGGTTTGAATAACGTTAAACGACTAGAGATGGCGTGAAATGCTACTTGTGAATCACGAGTGATTTGATCACATTCGTTCTCAATCACGAAGAAAACGGCCTTTATATTCGTGTTTAAAGCCATACAATCAATACGAATCAGCATAAATATCTTTTGGGCAAAAAAAGTTCATTTTTCGAGACCCGAAAATAACTTTTATAAATAATTAATAATTAAATATAATATAATAAATAAATAGAACTATAATATAATATAAATAATTTCTCATCGAAAAATAACTCAAACGCAGGAGCAGACGTTTTCGCCGCCAAGCAAGGGAAATAGTCGACAAAGATTGTGACGTCACTACTTCGGCAGAGCGCCACGAACCAGCGCGCTGCAGTGGCGGAACATTCAAACGATCGCAAAATACTCTCTACCAACTGCATTTGAATTCTACCTGCTGAATATTAAATCTAATTAAAGATTTTGACCGTTTCCAACATAATGTTAAAGATGGCGGATGATGGAAAGATATCTGGAAACTTCAAGATTTTTTGGGATTCGCAGCTAAATAGTCGGTTATTGCTTTCAGTGTTTATCTTTTTCATATCAGATCAAGTACTTCCTTCAAGAAATACTGTTTCTGAATTACGTCCTAATCAATCATTCATAATATTCTGTGTGTAATATAATATGCTACTAATTAAATATATATATTGTGGGCTGCCAATGTTAAAGTTATATGATTAGTAATATTTATTTCCTATTAAATATGAATATTGTAACCCCCTTCGATGAAGCAATTTGTGTACCGAAAACCGTGAGAAAAGACTGCAATATTTGAAAAATAATTTATATAATTAAAGCTCTGCTTACTTTCATATTCCCGTTTGTTTGCGGTATCATTCTGAACACCATCTTTTCAATATCTCCAAGTTACATTTGCGCAACATTAGCATAATACTGTTACATTATTAAACTATACATCTATTAACCAGAGCGGATGCATCTGTGCTCTTCCAAGCATAGAGGGCATTAGGTTACTGTTATAGTTTTTATGATGTTGGTGATGCAGTGTTCTAGCAAGTAAACCGTAAGATGTCGCTCCTTATTCTTTTTACCTTATTGATATATCAGTTTTGTTCTCGTTAAACCACGTAAACTGTCCGATCTATCACTATCTTATCTATGATTATACCAAGTTATACTTGAATACCATGCTTATCCGTAATTTATGTATATAATTCAGTTTCAGTTTTGTCACATGTTTATACGCAATGGGCCAGAAAAGGAAAAGTCGCGATGAAAAAATTGATTATGAATATGACCCTGCTCCAAAACATCTTCACGTTGCTCACATTAAGAATCAAGAAAAACGTCTTATCGTTATATTAGAAGGAGCTCAACTAGAATCTGTTAAGGTGAGATTAAATTTGTTTTAACATTTTGAATACATCGCAGAATTTTATTATATTATTTCGATTTACCTTATTAACTAATTAATTTTGTTATGTCTTATTCTGATTTATATTAAAACCATTTGTAGTTATTTCATAAATACAATTTTCAGGTTGGAAATAGCTTCGAATTGTTAAACTGTGATGATCATGCAGGTATTTTGAAAAAAAATGATCGTGAAGCTGGCTCCTGCAGGCCAGATATAACTCACCAATGTTTGTTAATGTTGATGGACAGCCCATTAAATAGAGCTGGTCTTCTACAAGTCTATATTCACACGGAGAAAAATGTATTGATAGAAATAAATCCACAGACAAGAATACCAAGAACATTCAAACGTTTCGCTGGTCTTATGGGTAAGAAAGATTACATAAAGGATATTAAGATGCAATATAAAATAATAGTAAATGATTATAACAATTTTAATAACTTGGTTCTTAAAATAATATAGAAAATGTATATTTGTTTCAGTGCAATTGCTACATAAGTTTAGTGTACGAGCATCTGACAAGCCAATGAAATTGTTGAAAGTAATTAAAAACCCAATTACGAATCATTTGCCTGTAGGCTGTTCCAAAATTGCAATGTCTTTTAGTGCTAATAAAGTGACGAATCCACGTGAACTGGTTCCTTCCAATGAACCAATTTCCATTGTAGTTGGTGCAATGGCACATGGTCAAGTATGTTACTCTTATAGATAAGCGGTACCGAGTTGTCTTATGCATAAATAATCATTTAAATGTAATGCAGAATCGAGTTGCACTAAGCACTATTTTTTCAGTAAATTCATTACATAAAGCTGTTCAAGTTACTTGAATATTGTTAGTTGTACCAGTAAGATAACAAATTTTCGGCAAAAACTATAGAAAAGTAAAAAATTGTCTTTGGTACAATTATGTCTGGATATTACATTTTTCCGGTTTACCTATTTTAAAGCTCAATAATTTGTTCCCATTTTTAATGTTAAACAGAGAAACTATCATGCATTTTTCTGAATTTTAGGTAAAAGCAGATTATGTGGAAGATACCATCTCAATTAGTAATTATCCTCTTTCTGGAGCTTTAACATGCAGTAAATTATGTAGTGCGTTTGAAGAAGTCTGGGGAGTTATTTAATTCATAATGAATTGACTACGTTTCCTCTATGTATATTAGTTTCAATAATTTTCTATTAAATTTTATATAGAACATGAATTATTATTATCCCGAAATACGAATCCGATAGAGCATTTGTAATAAAAATGACGAAAATAACATCGTAAATATACACATTTATTTCATGTCTGTTTACAGCAAGTTATACTTTTTTATTTGAAGTACAAAATGCATTTATAAAAATTTACGTGTTAGAAACATTGAAGATAAAGCTTTCTTGCGCAATTCTATGACGATATCCTAAACATGATGACTCATCAAAATTGGTTCTCGGGCGATTGGTCCGCGTCAGAGACGCCATGCATCTAAACCAATCACCGAGTAGAACGCGGAAAGTTTAATGGCGACCGGAAGTATGCAAATATATACAGATAATATCGTATCCTCCATTTCTAGTTCCATTTTTGACTCGCGTATTTCATTACGTCATCGAACAGAAATGGTAGTTATCAAGCAAAGGGATAGCCGTTTTAGCTCAATATCCTCTGTTGCTTTTTAGATCGTATTCTGTTGTTCTTCTGAAATTTAAAAGCTATTACTTCTGTGTTTCGATGCCTAGCTTCGTAGTGATGGTTGTTGAAAATGTGAAATATTCAAAAGTGGTTCTGAATTTCTTGGATAGACGCCATTTTGTACTTTAATGGCGTTAGCGTTCACGTCAACGTATGCGAAGGAACATTCTCACGGATTATAATTAACACAACAGCAATATTTTTTTTACATCGGATTTTTGAAATAACATGGTCGTTTGTGTTATTAGTGATAAATTATTGCCGAGTTGTCGAATTGACTACCGTAGTGCCGTGTCATAAGTTTACAATACCTGTCAATGCGTCAGCAAGTACACCGTGGCATTGATAGGTACTTTTGGATTTATCATACACTACTCATAAACATGTTATTCATCGTAGTTGTAAAGTTCAATTTTATAGATTTTCTGTTTATATTTTCGTATCAATAGTATAATCAGCAACGTAGATGTGATTCATTTGTGCATCGCCATTTTGGATAAGTAACGGAACTGACTATGCGATGACGACGTACACGTCATAATAAAATATCAATTAAGCTACGCATAAAGTTCAGCAAGTGTAAAATTAATCCTTAAATTATTTACGTATTTATTAAAATATTACTACTGTTTATGTGTCAAAATTGATGTCTGATGAAAGTTATGGATTTTGCGCTATATCCCAAAATGCATTGCAGATAACTGTAGAATCGTGGAATTGGACCAATATTTGCGCGGCCGTACCTAAATTCTCAGACTCTTGTATGACATAATTATTAATTGTTGATATTCGTTAAAGTTTTCGCCTTTATTAATATCACGTAAACATTAATATCGATATTAAAGGATCACTATTTCGGAAATTCTAAAAATGCATTATGGGTAAACATGGAACGATGGAAATTAACCATTAATTTTTGGATTGGTTAATAAAATGTAAATCCTATTCTTTTAATAAAGGTATAATTATTATGTAACCGCCTCCCCTCTTTATATTCTTGTAGCAATTAGATTATTAAGCATAGAAGTAAAGATATTTACCTTTCGAGACTTTAATTAGGAATAATACTTTTCCGTACTTGATGAATTCAATGAATACGTGAAACTCGCGCTTAGAAAATTTGTAGGATGATATATTTCGAAATATTGTCCATAAATGTTGCTAATTTTTCAAAGCAATGCTCATATGCATATTAATTTTGAGATTCCTCTTGCAGAAAACGTCAAAGCATTACTGTAATCTCATAATTAATCGATCTTCGAAAGTTCTGTTAAGTAATTTCAAAATTGCCGCTTTTACTTTCGGGTTAGTTCGTGTAAGTTCGACTTGGTGGAGCAGCGAGGGGAATGGACAGGTCGTACTCGAGGAACAACGGAACAGGACCATTCGGTACGTCGCGGAAGAATGCGTAGCCATTGTTGGTGCTGCGATCGTTAGTTTCTAGATCCGAGATCGTCATGGGCACGGAAAGCCATCCGATTATACGAAACTCCAGGAAAATGTCGGCGGTGCTCGGCACGGAGCACTGATACGATATTAGTGCAAGAGATCGAGGTCCGCATTCGTAAGTGTGTAACTAGTTGGTCGGGCCGCGTCCGCGTTCGTCGCGTATGCGAACCGAGCGCTCGCGCTCGCACGAGTGAGAGTGAGTGAGTGATACGGTGGGGCACACTCGGCGGCGGCCATAACACCGACCAACCAAACTAGCAAGCAGGGAGAAAGCGTAGTGCGAGTGTCCGAGACGTAGTGGTAGTGTTTTTCGATAGAATTCCTGTGGAAAGTGGACTTCCATTGATCAGGTAAGTGATTACGAGTAATTTCAAAGTTCATGGGTCCGATTCGTGATAAGTATAACGCGTGGTGTGTGCCGTGGTCGTGCGTAAGTGGCGGCTGTAGCGGCGGGCCCTTGGGAGCTTTCTTTCCCGAGCGGCCATACCGCCATGTTGAAACCTACGCCAAATCGAATGACCGAAAAGGCGCTGTGGATATTCCGCGCGCGCCAGAATTACCCGGTGTGAGAAAAGTTGCGAATT
This sequence comes from Cerceris ruficornis, assembly GCA_963989415.1. Taxonomy (NCBI): domain Eukaryota; kingdom Metazoa; phylum Arthropoda; class Insecta; order Hymenoptera; family Crabronidae; genus Cerceris; species Cerceris ruficornis. The sequence continues at coordinate 11,880,126 of OZ022523.1, forward strand.
CGGCACCAGTCGAGCGCTCGGCTGGATTCTCACACGGCGGCTTGCTCGTGTTTGTTGTGCGTCGGCTGGGTGCATCGGCTGGGCGCGGGTCTGCTACCCTTCCCCTCGCTATCCTCTCCTACTTGTCCTCCTCCTCTTTCTACTCCTGCATTTACCGCGTTTATTTCTCCTCCATCTCTCATGGATCTCACCTTTCTCCTTTCCTACTTTAACGGCTTTTAACCGCCAAGCACCTGTTCGACCCGCGATCTCTTATCTCTGTCCTTGATACTCGGACCTCTACGAATAGAACGTCTTCGTAGCATGGATCGTTCTAGCTATGCTCCTCTTCACCACGATAGAAGCTCTCGATTCCCATGGCCGAAATCTTGTGGTCATCCGCGACATCGACATCGTTTTATTCCTGTGTATTGTCAATTTTGTATTTTAATAGTCAGCTCACTTTCTATACCAGTGTACCAGTTATTTGTGCTACTTTTGTCAAACTTTCCATTTTGGCTTACACTGGTCTCAGAAGAACAGGGTATGCAAGTTGATGCTTGTACCCAATTCCAGATATCGTTGTGCATCAAAAGTGTTACGCTTTAGACGTATTGATTCTGATTGATCGATTCTTTCTGTTTCATAAATTTTTCATAATTGCACATGTTATTTATATGCATCTTCCTGGCACTTCGGTATAAATGAAATTCTTTGTCCTTTTTCTCATATTGCTCCAGACTTTAAAATTGTTAATATACACTATGGTATCTGGGTAGTAAAAGAATAGAAAAATGGAAGGTCGTAGGTTACCACATGATTGTATATATGTTTTTATAGATGGTTGTTAGTTTTCTTATTCCATGTCCTTTAGGCACACAGTTCTTTTTGTAGATGGCATAAAACTGGATATGAAACTAAGATTTAGATCTATTTTGACTTTTTGAAAGTTTTGTCAGGATACTGTACTTCGTTCCTTTTCAATTAACATAAATAAACACAGTGCTGCACCAAGGGCGATGAAAATGAAAATTTAGTTGCTTTCTTTATATATATTTCGTATGGGCAATGCAAACATTTGGTTCTTTGTTTACATAATATACAAAGAACATTTTTTGCTATGTATCTTAATATTCATAAGGATCGATTTAATTTGATACATGCATTTTATTTTATATTGTCTGTGTATCAGAAAGTGTAGTTTGCATTTGTAAAAATTTATTTAAGCAGATTATCTAAAGAAAAAAGAAAACTTTCAAGGAGCAATTTGAACGTATTTTAATTGTAATAATAATAGTATATTAACATTTAACTGAAAGTAAGACAAAAGAAAATAATTTTCAGTTATCGAGCATGTATCATATAGATTCAGTTTTTGCATGATATGTTAAATTATATACACACACACATATGTATCATTTGAGAATAAAATCAATGTTTAACTTGCTCTAAAGCGATAAAACAATTTTGGGGTTGTTACAATACGGGGTCCTGTTGTTATGTTATCCAGATGTTGCTAATGTCGCGAGTCTTGGCTGGAGGTACGGAGTCTCACAGCAGTGTACAGGGCTGACATTCAAAGTACTACCATTTGGTAGGCTTGAGTAGTGTTATGCCTCCTCGGCACCAATCTCCCTGGTTGCAGCGCAATCATCTTGGCAAGCAATTAGTGAGCTACCATGCTCAATTCAGAATATATCCTTGCCATCTCAATTGTTGATGAAGCCTCATAGCGTCAAGCATCAACGTAAGGCAGTTACCTGCTGCATAGCATTTATGTACCATATATGTCGGAAAGGTAGGTGAAGCTCATTATTGTGGACACGATGAGCCTTATATTATAAAGTATATCTAATTATTTCGTGAAATTCATAAGTGATGTTCAATTACTTCGGTTGAAGTTTGACATCTCTCATTTATGAAAACCTGCTGTTTCGCAAGGAAGTAAAAGAGCACTGTCTAGAGAGAAACACAGATTATGATATTTCATAAATTTATGTAATACTGTTAAATTAAGATAGGTTATATATAAGGTTTTATATATAAGTGATTTTAAATATCTGAAATGTTTATGGTATAATGATATGTTTGATTGAGTGCAAGTGTGATTTAGAAATTTCTACCAAATGGTATATCTTATGTCTCACTGTATCTTTTCAACATGTTGTTTTCATATTATTATTTCTTTCTGTTTCAGAAACGAAGCCAAGATGCAGCAGGTGGACACTATCTCACAAAATAATTCGGTAAGTTACAACTTAGGCTATACTTTTAGGCTCAATATTTTTAAATGCAGCCTGCTTATTAATCTACTAATGCTATATATAAAAGCTGCATAGAATTTTATGATGTACCCTTCCTGTGTAAAAACCCAGTGTAGTCAGAACAATGTATACAGTATTATACAGCATACAGAGATCATCTTTTTTCAAAGGAAATGGTCGCATACTGTACTATGTAGAAAAGTAAAATCATGAAATAACAAAGTAATAATATATTTGAAAGAAATTTTCATTCAGTACTATCTCTCAATGCTGAATAATATAGTCAGTGTTGTACATCTATTTCTGTCCTATTTACACTATTTAAAGATAAACAGTTCCGAATATTTTACTATTGTGAATGTCCTTAAATTCTCGGTATACACTCAGCACATTTTTTTTTTTTTTTAATGTACTGAAATTGAGCGCTGTTTGATTGAATGGTATGTATGAATTACAGTTAGATGTGGAGGAGCGAGAAAGGCTGTGTAATATACCGAAGGTGAGATTCCTTGTTGACTATTGTTTCAACTAGGATATGCATTGTTAAAATATGAAATGGCAGCTCTAAATTAGATATTAAGAGCAATTTGTATTTTTGCTTTCATGGCTTATGTTATATTTTGTAGAAATGTGAGAAGCAATTAAATAAAATTAAGAAAATTTGATAAACATAGATATCTTCTATGGTATCTGTGAAGCAAAGTTCTTATTGCTCTATATGTTCAGTATGTATTTGGCATAAAATATTTCAAATTTTTAGATTTAAAACTTATTGGTCATTTCATATAACATATAAATAATCCATTTATTTATGATACTTGTAAAACAAGCAATTAATAAAAACATTTCTTCTTTTGTGTGTCCTTTTACAAGTTATATGATTTGTGTGAAGTGACTCAGAGTTGCCATTGCATTTCAGTTAAAAATACTTTTGCAATGTGCATTTTGTTACATTCTCTATTAGAACCTTATTAAACAAAATTTTAAATTGCTTGCCTGTGGTTATGGAATTCAAACGTCTAGCAGCCTAATTCGCTCGTTGCATGAATGGGTTTCTTAAATATTATACTGCATGATTTTCACGAAATAACGATTTATATCCGCTTCTAATGTCATCCATTAATCATATAAATTTTCAGCAGGAAAACTTATTTTTGGTTATTTAACTTTTAATTTTAAACATTAATATGAATGTATATAATATAATTTCGTAAAACAGATATCCTTAAATTACTCTGTTCTATCCTATCCTAAATATATTAAATCAGACTTCTCAGAACTACTTTCCATTAGCTTGCAAAAATGTTTCTTTTCACGAATAAGATGCTAATTTAAACTACTAATATTACAAGCATGAAATTCCTATATTTGTAGTACTTACAATTACAATATGCTATTCTTATGTATAATAATGGTAGTGATCTATATTTTGTGCTTTGCACAAAACGATCTGATTCCTTTTGGTCGATATCTCTTATATAACAGTTGTAGTGATAGAACTAACAGGATAAATTTATATCAATGTGAAATATACAACTGGAAAATAAATAATATAGACAAGCGCACCTGGTAAAACATCAGCTGCACCAGCTACTCCTGCGAAGGAACCACCTCCACGTGATGAACCACCCGTGGAACCTGTGAATGGAGTAGTTCAACCACCTGTCGTACCACCTCCTAATCGTCCAGGGCGTGTTACCAATCAGTTGCAATTTCTGCAGAAAGGTGTGCTTAAGCCAGTATGGAAACATCAATTTGCGTGGCCCTTTCAGCAACCTGTCGATGCCAAAAAGTTGAACTTACCAGTACGTCTATACTTGGATGCTTAAATAACATTGTATTTATCATAGTTTGTAATTTTTAGTCTGTAAAGTACCGAATGTAAAATGTATATATAACAGTCATGATAATTATTTCGATTATTCATGATAATATAACTGTGAACAATGAAAATTATGAGTAGTGTCATCAATTGAAAGCTATTATATATTTTTTTTGTTAGTTAAACTTCTTATTTATATTTTTCTATAATTTCTAAATATCCAACAGGATTACCACAAAATTATCAAACAACCAATGGATTTGGGCACAATCAAAAAGAGATTGGAAAATACTTACTACTGGAGCGGGAAAGAATGTATTCAAGATTTCAACACCATGTTCACGAATTGTTACGTTTACAACAAACCCGGGGAAGATGTCGTGGTTATGGCACAAGCTCTCGAAAAATTGTTTCTTACGAAGGTAGTTTATTCTTAAAGTCCGTGATTTCATATTAAACATTTAACCTTATCTCTCCGAAGACCGTGTACGTACGTATTTAAATAATTGCCGTTTGCGTTAGAAGACTACACTAATGCCCGTAAAGCTAGTTATAAGAATATAATCATCGTATAGACTTCATATTTCCGTATTGATTCGTAAGCGACGCGTATTATTCATCATACGAACCATATTCTCTTCATCTAACACATCATACGTTATTACTAATATTATTTTAATTCTATGTAAGTAACATTCGTCGCCAGTTGTATTATATCGATATTATGGGGGAAAAGTGAGCAACGTAAATATAAATTTTAGGTTGCACAAATGCCAAAGGAAGAGGTAGAACTCGATCCTCCTGTTCCAAAAGGACCCAAAGGCAAAAAAGCTGGCAGAGTTGGAGCACCAGTAGGTGGAGTTGCTGGGCCTACGGGAGGTACAGGTCGAGGTCGGCCCTCGTCTGGTGCAGCTGCAGTAACTTCCAGTGTACCAAATAGTCTTACACCTTCAGCTACGTCTGCTGGTACAACAGGCGTCATACCTATGCCTCCTCTTGGCACTCAAGCACCCGCGTCTGTACCTGGGAGCACCAACACCACTACTATTGCTCCTCCATCGAGTATGGGAGTTACACCCATGGCTACTCATAACTCTCTGCCTCAGCAAGTGGTCCCTCCAACAAGCGGTTATCATGCACAGCCAGCGATGGATCCGCAAGCAGCTTCTGCTGTACCCCCTCCTCCACAAGTTCCCACTGCACCTACTGTAATGCCTCCCCCGTCGCAGCCTGCAAAACTTAAAAAAGGAGTGAAGAGAAAGGCTGATACGACGACTCCTACTGCAAATTCGTTTGAACCTCTGTATGCACCATTGGATTCTAAAAATGCCAAAATACCTACAAGACGAGAGTCTGGCAGACAAATTAAAAAGGTAAACGGAAATGTTTCACTTTACTAATGAGTAACTATTATATTAAGAGGTTGACATTATCGTATGTGTGTTTTTATTCAATCTTCATATTAAGCGTATAACGTATACCATCTCTTGTCACTTATACCTTCCTCAAGAAATTACCCAATACAGAGAAACCTGCTAGAAAAATTCATAAACGAAAAGAATATGGAAAATATACATTTCTTTTTTTTTTTTTATAGTGGGTACTTATCAAGACCGAGAAAAGTAAAGTTCTTAGTTTGCTTTTTATAAAAGTGCTTGTTATGTATAAATGGACTTAAAAAAAGACTCATCAGAAAAATTAAATCATTGTATATGTTAAGGCATTCTTCTGCATTGCATGTTTATAATCGTTTCATTTCATTTATTCGTTAACAAAGAGTTCATAACATGGCTGTTTCAGCCAACGAGGCAAGCGGAAGACGGCTTAGTGCCATTCCACCAGGCCAACATGCCCCTGATTGGGGCAATGGCCCAACAGGTACATTTATTACTACTCCTTCATGTTCCTTCCTTTCATTTGTGTTGTCTTATCATTTCGGTCAAATAAAGATAACTGTCTACCTTGTTACTTAAGAGCTTCGAAATAAAGAAGCTATTAAATAGTTTGCATAAATATGTGTTGCTTCCTGTGTTTTCCTTTTTTTCATGGATTTCTTAACATACAGGTTACAACAAAGGATAGAGATATATTTTTTTTTATTAAATGCTTATTTTTTTTATATACGTATATTTATATATAAACTTAAATATATCAATCTTACTTTGTAATCATTCAGCTTATGTATATATGTTTCGTATTACTTTGCAGCCTCAGCACACTACCGGCAAATCGAAAGAAAAACTTTCGGAAGCTCTAAAGTCCTGCAATGAGATCCTAAAGGAATTATTCTCGAAGAAGCATTCGGTAATTGCTACACATTTTATACAGATGTAGCATATATTTGTGAAGAACATTATTTTAACTTTTCTCCTAATAATACATAGGGTTATGCATGGCCCTTCTATAAACCAGTTGATGCAGAACTCTTAGGTCTTCACGACTACCATGATATTATCAAAAAACCAATGGATCTTGGTACAGTGAAGGTAAAAACACTTTTAAAATTTCCCTCAAATGATAGATCATGCATTTGATATTTTTAAATCTTTTGTGCATCACAATGTTTAAGTTGCTGTAATACATGTACGATATACATATACAGAAAAAAAAGGAAAAAGTAGTTTTATATAGAAATATATTTTATCGTAGACGAAAATGGATAACCGAGAGTATAAAACAGCACAAGAATTTGCCAGTGACGTGCGGCTTATATTTACGAATTGTTATAAATATAATCCTCCTGACCATGATGTTGTGGCAATGGCTAGGAAACTTCAAGATGTATTTGAAATGAGGTGCGTTTCAACCGTCATTAAATGTTTAAGCGTATTAACTTATAATCAACGTGATATAACCATCCTTATTAATCGATTAGGTATGCAAAAATTCCGGATGAACCAATGGGTGGTATGGTGGGCATGAAAGGTAGCAGTAGTAGTGCCAGTAGCTCAGGGTCCGAAAGTTCTTCTGAAAGTGATGATTCTGATGAAGAGCGTACTCAGAAATTGGTTGCTCTGCAGCAGGAGGTATATTACGTTTTTATCGTAATTTTTTTTTGAAAATGATCAATCATATATGATTTTTCGAATCTATCTACCGTTTTTTAAAAAAAAAACAATTCTCTTTGTGCCTGTAGCTTAAAGCTATGCAAGAGCAAATGAGGAAATTAGTGGAAGAAAGTGGAAAGAAGAAAAGTAAAAAGAAGAAACCAGATAAGCCAAAATCAAAGCCAATGAGCAATAAGAGTAGTAGCCTTGTTGCCAGTCATACTGGTGCCATGAAAGAACTAATGAAACCAAGTGGTGGAATACCCAGTGTCTCTGATAGTGTTGGTGCTAGTATAGCTAGTGTTGCAATGGGAGGAGGTGATTTAAAAATGCCTGGTGGTATGGGCGGTGATCTTCACCACCCAGCTATAGCAGTAGGACCTAATAAAACTCATGCAGCAGGAAGCATGAGCCATCATTTACCAACGGCGGCGAATGCTAAGCCAAAGGCGAAAACAAGAGGACCTGGGAAAGCTGCGACAGCAAATACTGCGAATAAGAGGCCCAAAGCGAATAGCAGATCTGCTGGAAATAAAAAGAAGAATGCCAGCAGCCAACCACCTCCGATTACATTTGACTCGGAGGACGAAGATAATGCTAAACCCATGTCTTACGATGAAAAAAGGCAACTTAGTTTGGACATTAATAAATTACCTGGTGTGTGATAGTTACAAAATTATTTCAATGGAAAGTAGAAAATTGGTGTAGCCTGAAAGTTGATGTAAATTTACGTATTTTCGTGTTATAGGTGATAAGTTAGGCCGAGTTGTGCACATAATACAATCTCGTGAACCTTCATTGAGGGATTCAAATCCGGACGAGATTGAGATTGATTTCGAAACATTAAAACCATCAACGCTGAGGGAATTAGAAAGCTATGTTGCGTCATGCCTCAGAAAAAAACCACGTAAGCCTTATTTGATGTTCCCTTTCATCGTCCCGAAGGGTTATCTACTTATTTTTACCTATCGTATGCTACACACTCGTAAATCTTGTTTCTTCTTCGAATAAAATAAAGTATCAAGATGAGATACTTTGAAAATTCTATATTCATATTCTGTATAGTCAAAATGTGCAAAGAATTCACTTGTTATTTGTCATTTTTATTTATTAACGTAGAAAGTGTTTAACATATACCCGTGAGTGTAACTACTTACGATTTACATTTATGTGTATCTAAAGTATGAATTTATTTTCACGTTTCTTTTCTTTACAGAACAATTTCTTAATACAGCAGCTCTCGTAACATTAATAAATGCATACCAATTTATTTTTAAATTTCGCACGTTCCTCCTTGACTTTCATTCGATAAAAAAAAACAATGTAATATGTTTGTTTTCCACAGATAAGAAAGTTAGTGGTAAATCTAAGGATGAACAAATAGCGGAGAAGAAACAAGAACTAGAAAAGAGGTTACAGGATGTTACAGGGCAATTAGGCAACGTGAAGAAAACTGCAAAGAAAGGTTAGTATTTCATTTATGCGACAAAATGTCACTCACCATAGCATCGTTCGAAAACATGCAAGTGAAATCGGCGCTGCCTCATTGTTATTACGGAGTAATGTAAAATGATATATCACTACTTTTTACAGAAGACAGTAGTAAATCTGTTGATGTAGTTGGAACTGGAGGTGCCAGTGGGCCTTCACGTCTGTCAGCGTCAAGCAGTAGTAGCAGTGACAGCGACTCCAGCAGTAGTTCACTTTCTTCGAGCTCCAGTGATTCAAGCGACAGTGAAGCAGGTTAGATATGAACCTCATGTAACTGTTGCTACTATTAGACCCTTACTTGGGAACAATGAACTACTCATAAATAAGTAGTTTTCATGAAAATATGAACTAATTTTTCTGTGAGATTTAAAATTATGGGGTTATTTGCGACTGTTTTATCATTTGGGGAATCAATGTTTTCAGTCTGAATCTTTCGTCAAATTTATTATTTTGTAATTCCACGCAAGCACAGATTTCTATTCACGTTTATGCCCTAAAAATATTACCGAGACAATACATTTATAGACCTTCGACAAGCACTCGATATATATATGTAGATATAAATATATATATATCATTTCGATTTTTAAAATACTCGTTTTCTCCGTAAAGTATAATAAAAATAGCTTATAAGGTAGACGTTTCTACGATATAGTGATGTATGAATTCGTTTGTACATCTTTGGACTTGTGTTTTTTTTTGTTTTTTAATTCAATTTATTCATTTTGAAATAATGAAGAAATTGTCATTGTAACAAGATAATACGAAAATCATAGACGTGAATCTTCTAGACTGTTTTGAAGAAAGGTATTCACCATTTCATGTGGCTATTTGTTACTTGCCGATAAAGTAAAATTTTTTCCTTTGGTTTGGTTTTGTCTTCTTTGCATAGAAGTTATGCATTTGTTTATGTATGTATTATTTTAATATATTTTCTTACAAAACTTACTACAAAATTCTCTTTAATATATTCCTTGTTCGTATAACTGTGTAGTGATTACTCTCTTTTCCTACATTGTGATTAAAAATAATTTTTGTGCTGCACAAAAATAATATATGATTATATTATAGATTTACAATTGTTCGAGTGTTAATGTACGAATTGTGTGAAATAAGGACTTTGATATTGCTACAGTTCTCTATTGTTTTTATAACACCGAATATCGAGCAATTTTGTATATTTTCTACTTTTAGAACAAAAAGAATTGAGGAACATGGCTCATTGGAATGTTCGTTATCATTAATCACTATTCTTCTGTACATTTTGATTTGAAGTTGTTTGCATTATCAAGATACGACGAAATAAGCGAAGTCTATTTCATGCTTCATGATTTGGTGATAGCCTTAAATTAAAGAAATATTATGAACTCTGTGCCTAACCAATTTCATATTGGCAATTGAAACAATCGAAAAATACCAGTGCATCATTCAGTAATGCAACATGTGGAATGGTGAAGTTACAAAGTAGATATAAAAGAAAAAGCATCTTTTCAAATGGGGGTTTGACTGCACAAATGCATCGCAAATATCTTCTTAAGCTGCTAAATCTTGCTTATTAATTATTGTATTTATTAGGACGGCGTTATTCGTGTAGCTTAAGTGCTGCGTTATATTAATGCAAGTACGAATGTGGTGTCAAGTTTCATTATGAAATTTCATATGAATGATGAACTGTAATTGTCATAGAGCTACGTAAATTCATATATACTTTTTTAAGAAACATTACTTCTGAAGATATCATGGAATATGAAAATTGAAACTTGACACAGTTGAAGAATTTTTATTTACTTTACAAGACAATATGCAATGGTAAGAACAAAGGTGAGCTAGTGGAGTGCAGACTGTGTTTAGAGGATACCATATGCCATGCCAGCTTGTTTCACGAGTTATATTATTGATTAAAAATGATTACTTATATTTTCTCTTGCCCTGTCGGTGTTGACAATACATTCTGTTGCTCGAAAGTCAAGTATAGTTTGCTATTCAAGGCTACTGAGTTTTTCCACTACAGTCTTATATAATAGCACGTTTCATAGAGAGATATTAAGGATATTGAGTATGAATGAAACGATTTTCATTATTATCTTATTAAAAGCGTAACATTCATTTTTAGAATCCTTAACATCCATTTTTGAAATCCATGTACAGACTACGGAAAATCAGTCAGTCAGCATCGAGAATAATCGTGTCCACGTGTTCACATAAATACACGTACGTGAAGAAGATAAAGAGACTGTGGTGTTAAATGTTAGTGCCTTGAATTATACATTGTAGCTTTTCCTGACAATTATATTGCCCTATGTAACCCAAAGCAACATCATGCAATATATTAACTCTTGCAAACTTAATAATTATTTATATTAATCGATAAGCAGAGCATTACTTGTATCACTGTGTTTTTGGATCATTAAGTTTGTTTCCTCGCATTGATTCATTCATGTCGTATCATTTCTCAGAATATAGTACAGTGATATTAACAAGCGTCATTAATAAATTAAGTGGATACATACACTTATTACCTGGGTGACGTGAGAACTGTGTTTAGGCTCCTGAACACTTATATCCGTTTACACAGACTAGTCTTGTGTGGACTTAACGATCGTTATACTTGAGAGAAATAAATTAGGCAGTGATATTATAAATACACACGGGAAACAAATGCAGACAATGTGTATTGGTGGCTGGATTTGCAAATCAGCGCATTCTAAGACTAATACAAATTCACAGCTTTCGCGTCAATTGCCGATTAAATTAGATGCCAAGTAGACACACTCTCGTGTTATTATGTGTTATTTACCGTCTCCGCAAACAATTCCAGAATGACATACTTGTTAAGAAATTCATACCTAATGTTACCTCATGTTACTACTGTTTCCATTTCTGAATTAGGTTTAATTTATTAAAGCCAAAGAAATGGTGCTTCCTTTGAAAAGTCAATTATTGAGATTTATTGTCTCATGAGCAAGATTTGGTATAGTACCATTCCATACTGCTTGCATAAGACGATGAAATTAAACGAAAAATCAGAAATCTTCCGGTGAGTGTGTGAATTCAAGTGAGATAGCTTAACAGAAGAAAAAGTACTAATGCGGAGAGAGGCGATGTGTAAGATAGTCAACGAATCTCATTTATTTTTTTATCAAATTAATGACTTTGAGCATACAAGATTTATGTTAACATATCCAGTGAAAGAGAAAGGCAAGGGGGGAGTGTACAAATGACATGGACAGAAAAAGGACAAACTTTGATTTTAATAAAGAAAGGAGAGTGAGAGCGAATAGTAGAAGAAATAGGAACAATAGCAGGATAAGGAAATGGTGTATAATACGAACAAGGCACCCTAGCCTCCAAACACATTGTTTGCACTCCGCTAAGCTTTGCTAATCGTCGTTTCATTATTCTGTTTACCACTAGTTCTTCATTGATATCAATTGTCAGTTTTTGTTGTTAAAATTACTCGACTAGATAAACGTGAAGCATTACTCTCATTTTGTTACAACCAATGTCATTAATGTCAATGATTATTATTAATTATTCAAATTGGTGTGGTTTTACATACCTTGCTATACAAAATAAGTTATTCGTGTTACAACAGAATTTTATTTCATACAGCAGTACAATTCGATAACTACCCATTGTATGTACTACAGAGTTACAAAACATTCGCGTTGTGACAATTTCCAAAATATTACTTTTAACCCGTCCTACTAAAACATTTTTTTAGAAAATCTTTTATACGAGTTTAAAACGAGGTTAATTTTAGTGATATTTTGTTTTTATATTTCTATGTGTAAATGTCTGCTCCATGATAGCGTTTTTTGTTGAAATATCATGTAAATTTAGTTCTTATATATAACAAAGTATATACATAAGAAGTTATGGACGATATAAGATTCTAAGGTGTAAGAGCACCTTGCAGTTCAGATGTTGCATAACAAACATTAAAAGGGTGATTCAATTTGCACTCGAGTACAATTAAATAGTATCATTATTCGTACACTCAGCAGCGTACTTACCGTTCCGGAAAATAATTACAATAGAAGGAAATTAATTACTAATTATTAATTATTATCTTTATTGAAAGAAAATTATGATTGACAAGAAAAGTGTTTGTCGATTTCTAAGACAATTATAAGTATTAAAAAGTAGATACGAAATGTTGGGCAGAGTAATTCTATCATTTTATGTTTCCCGAAATATTGAAAGTGAATTAGAGAAAATCCCAAAATAATTAGTTAGACTATGTGAGATCAAATTGACGGCGTGTGCTGAATTTAGATAGAAATTATACATCTATTAAAATACAACCACCATTAGCTTGTAAACGCGAGGTTGTAGGGCATTTTATAATAATATTAATATTGCCTTCCAAAATTTTTGTAGCATTTATTCCATATGCAAGCACGCGTTTAAATTTTTTCGCATCTTTAACCAGACTGGAACATCACTCTTCCTTCTTAGATCGTTATACGCAAAAGCAGATTTAACGGATTTAAGATTTTATTATGCTTGGGAACACTTTCTTCGTTTTAAACCACTAATTGTCTCGTTCGAAATTACATGTGCGTTCCATCTGTTTTCTGCGTATCACGAAAATAATAGCAACAGCAACACAAGCATACGTGTTTTGTACATAGTAAAAACTAATATATCATAAAATATTAATAATAGCTATAAGTTACACTTACGGCAGAAGGCGACACACAGAAGACTTTTTTAAGTGCATACACAGAGGCAAATGAATGAAGTTAAGCAAACAAAAACATGAATTCTTTGAGCTCATTCAAAGTCGAAGTTAGCTCATTTGGTGGTCCAGTTAACTATATTATATAAATTAAGATACGCTGGAACTCCTACTCGTCGTTTTCTTTCTTTAACATTATTTTTCATTGCAATTATTTTGTCTTGCGTATTTTAACGAATTTTACTCGACTATAAGTCATTTAATTAGCGAATACTAGCAACGTGAATTTTTATTTACGAATTTGTAAGAACATCGTGAATACGAGTTAGTTAGGATATTGTAAAAATATCAGGGCTTTATAATTGCTGCCAGAAAGTGATGCAGTCAGTCCTTTTTAACACGTTGAGCGCGGTGCCGATTTCGCTCCACTTTCCGTTCAGGTCGCACACAACGGTGATCGCTTTGCGGGGTGTTCGGTTGTGAAGATCTTAAAGATCTCAATAGCGTAAAGTTATCTAGTATTCAATTTTTTTAAAAATACTTCCATTGTAAATGCCTTGTTTACGTTCCAAGATGTAACAGAAAGAAAAATTTCAGGGACCGACGCCACCCAAACAAAAAAGGTCACCGTAAGTCCCCAATAACTGCCGCCGCCTAAACGGAAAGTTCACCGTCAGTCCCCGCGGACTGACGCCGCGCTTAACGTATTTTGAACATCGAGCAGGAGTCTTTTGTCACCAATCTCAATGTTGTGCTAACTTCGACTTGGATTTGCAATTAAAAACTACTTGTATGAGTGTGTCACTCTTGTATCATTCATGTTTAAGTTGAGTCCATATTGTACCATTTACGTGACTTTTATTTGCATTAATTCTATTATATTACATTAATTATATTATATTAAATTACAGTGTATGAAAAGTAAAACGGCAATTTGATGGTTTTTGTAGTCAACATTTTGTAATCATCATCTTCGCCAATCTCACGATTATTATTGTAATAATCATTACCATCATTCATCATCATCATCATCATTACCATCATCATCACAATCTTCATTGTCATTATCATAATTCTCTTAATATTATTCTCATTATCATTTATTGATTATTATTATTATTATTATTATTATTGATTATTATTATTATTATATTGATTATTATTATTAAAATTATTATTATTCTAATAGAGAGAATATGCGCGTAGTCTTGCATACATATGTACATACGATTATATATGTATGTGGGGGAATTTCGCAACGCGTGAGCGTGTATGTGTGTGCGCGCGCGTGGTATGTATGTATTTATGATGTGTATACATATACATATATATATAGCACACGCAATTATTCGTAAATGAATTGAATACAACTAACTTTATGTAGAATGAGAGAAAGAAAAATTGTTCTGCGCATTAAAATTTTTTAATATAAAAATCATTACGATGAAAGTCCACAAAAAAAAGAAGCATACAATTGAGATATTTAAATTAACATTGTTGTACACAGTGATACAATTATAATATAAGCATATGAATAAAATCTATTAGAAAATATATGACCGAAGTTTTTTAATTTTGTTTGTAATGTACTTAACGTTTATTTCGTATTTTTTACTTGGCGAACACGACACTCATGGCTGGTATCCTCTGCGCACTGCATTTTACTAGATCTTCGTTGATCTGCCTTTTGTAATGACAGAATTGTTGATTGCACAAACTCATTGTTAGATGCACATTACATTCACTTACAGGAAACTCTTCGAATCGTCCGCCAAGAAAGAAAACAAAGAAGAGTGCACCAAGTACAGGTCCTCCCACAACGACGGCTACTGTGGCACCGGTAAGATAATGTTCCTATATAGAGCCACCGGGAATGCCTTCATAAGTACAGTGGCTTAGAGAGATAATCCATTATGCTCTTCTTATTGCAAGTATTGTAACTTTAACACTCTACTTTACAGAACAATACATACTCTAACATTTTGTACACGATAATACAGTCTGTACTTTTCTTTTTATATATTACAAACATTATATACAACAATAACAATTATAATACCTAACATACACCATGAAATGAGTGGATATAGTTTAATTATATTATCTAAATGTACTTTTATAGAATAACATGTTTGATTTTTACATATATAAAAAAAATGATGATACACTCTAGGCACCTGCACTGAATCATACTGGAGGTCTTTTAATGAACAGTCAGCCGTCGGCAAATTCTTCGGGACCAACAGCAAAACCAGCTGTAACTCAACCTAGCAATATTCCTTCTGAGCAAGGTATATAAACTATAGTCGTTTATTGAATAAGCTGTAGAAACAACCGTAAGTTCATTTCGTATATGTATTCCATCAAAATTTTTCTTATCTTCAATTATGTCCATAGAGACTTTATCTGTTAGATAGAAATATTATAGGTCCTCTTGTTCTACATTATCTAAGTAAACTGATATCATCACATTAATAAATATCATGTAATATTGCAACCTTCTGAGGTGTATAACGTACAACATACACTTTGGATACCAAACGTATGTTGCACTGACACAAACGTTTTTGAATGTTGGATTGAAATGACGTGTATGTTTAGAGTAATATAGCCAAATTAACGTGAATAATTTTGTTAGGCGGCAATAGTCAGCAGTCTGTGGCAGTAGCAGCTGTAACAGCTGGTCAAGGAATGTCCGTAGCAAGTCACGCATCTATGCCAGCGCAACCATCGCGGCCTACAGCTATGGCCACAGCTGCTCCTGTAAAAAAGCCTACTCCACCACCACCGACTACTTCTAACCCACCGACTCCATCGGTTTCTGTACCAACTCCACCACCAAGTGTTACACCTACTAATACAAATTCTATGGTAGCTTCACCGGTTGTGCCTCAGCAACCACAGCCACCTACATCTGTTAGTTCCTTTCCAAATGCAAATACGCCTGTACCCACAGATGGAACAACTTTAACTCAGCAGTCAGATCTTTTGCAACCATATAATACTCTAGGTATATATTCATATTATTTTTCATACCAGGATTTACCAAAAGTACTTCACATGAGCTACATCAAGATTAGTTGCCTCGTACGATGCTTCATCGTGACGTGTTCAAGACATAGTATTTGAAATCTTCGTTTTGTTATAACGTACCATTCTTGGCAAAATAATGAAAGCTTCATTGATATTTTAAAGTACAACGTTGCAAAACTCGTTTCCGTTTATTTCAACGACATTTCTTTGTACAGCTTCTGTGCCTACTACGCAGACGTCGTTGGAACAAACACTATCGATAAAGAAAGAACCGCACATACCAATGATTCAAGCTCCTCACACGACTACTAATAATACCAATTTGAACTTACTGCCGGATGTAAAAAATCCAGTGAACATGATGCCGACGAGTATGGCGTCTAATTTAAATTTGGGAAACATAAACATGGCCAATCTCAATATGAACTTGCAGCAAGGATTGGCAACACATATGTCGATGCACAATCAATTGGAGAATATGATAAATACCACTTCACCATTGACCAGTATGCAAAATTCACATAACGTTACAATGTCGCAGCAGCATTCCAATGGATTTTCAAATACCAAACGCGAGAACTCCCCGCCCGCTATGTTAAATAATAATGGCATCCCTGGGCTAAATATGGGAATGAATATGGGCGGAATGGGCTCGATTTTTGATCCATTATCAATTGTCTCAATGCCGATGCCGTTATCGCAAATATCCATAAAGAAAGAAGAGAAGCCATTGTCTATTTTTCAACCACAAATGGCACAAAAGCCCATGGATGGTACGTTACACGTAAATCTTTTCCTAAAGTACATTCTTTAATGGGTACCTGTCTAAAGAGTTGCACTGTAATGTATTGCAATTTTTATGTTTTCACGTTTATGCCACAAATTTATGTTGCCTCGCTTAATCGATAGCTTCCGCTTTTTCTTCTTAGTCGTTGTTACATTAAAATATCTAGATAAACTGAGTACATTCACAACAAATAAATGATGTCACTGTATATACATTATATGGTTATTATTATTTAGGTTTACTCTGATTTATTTAATTCTCTTTGTGTTATAATTATTTTTCATGCATATTCTCCGAATTCTGCACACGCATGCACATATAACGTATCTTCATACGGTACCGGTGTTTGCTTTCTTTTTGAGCACTTTAACCAGGCCTTATCTTCAAGTTTGTACTATACATGTCCTGTATACCGCTGTATTAACTGCTTACTAATCAGATATGTAATGCCGTTGCTCTAGCGGGAGCTCTTTTTGCAGAGATGAGTGCATTAGGAATGCCACCAATGGGGAATCATTCGAGTTCTCAGCTCATGCCTGAAAAGAAGATGACACCCCCAGATTCAAAAAATCCGGCGTCGAATTTCGCATCAGCCTTTAAAAATAAGGTATTGAAATCATTATTTGAGTTTGACACAATCAGAGAATTGTAATTTATACTTTCAAGCATCGCATTGAATTCCATTGTATTTTTTATTGCCCTTTAATAACATCATTTGTTATTTTCACCTATTAAACTTTCATAGACTGTAGAACAAAATGTGAAAAATGCCTCGTCGTGGTCCTCCCTGGCTCAAGCGTCGAGTCCTCAATCCGCAGCAGGAAGTAACATAAAAACCACCGCCCGAGATTCGTTTCAGGCGTTCAAAAAACAAGCTAAGGAGAAACAGGATAGGGTTAGTAGCGATAATTTTCCTGTTCCTTTTACTAACAGTAACGTTATCATCGTAACAACACGATTGATCGTATCAACATGCTTGTTTCTCGTGTATATCGTATTACCGTTTATCGACGAAGCCTGTTCTAATGTTTCACTCATCACGCTGGATATCTCTGATTTCCGTTATAGCAACGGGCCTTGTTAGAGCAACAAGAAATGCGTAAGCAACAGAAAGGACAAAGCGAGCAGGAGCGTTTACGGCAAGGAAATGAGAAGAGGAAAGAACGGGAAGAAGAAGACGGGTTAGATAAGGTTCGGAAACCCGGGGATCAACAAGGAAACGTCCTGGTTGCTGCAACAAGAGCGGAAGAGGTCAAAGCCATTGTAGACACCGACAGCAGTAGTCCAAGTCACTCGTCCAGTCAAGATAAGGCCGCGGCTGAAAGGGAACGTCAGAGGCTACGGGAGCAGGAGCGTCGACGTCGTGAGGCGGTAAGTCGTAGCAGTAATTTCATTTCCTTCGTATGCTTCTTGTTTGTTGCCTGTAGTACATATTTCTTCGCAACACGATTTCCAAATCAGGGTCGAAGATATTCGTTAATTATATCGTAATTGAAAATCGTGCCAAGTCTTTAAAGTAGGAATGAAATCGTTTTCGATGATACCGCATTAGTATTAGATTGATTATTGGGTTTCAAAAAAAGAAAGAAAGAATAGTTAAAGATTCGCGTATGAAAGACCGAGGGATTGCGGGTATAGTTTTTCGAAGGCGAATACGCCAAGAATGGGTATATTTATTATTTCAGATGGCTGGGCAAATTGACATGAACATGCAAAGTGATTTGATGGCTGCGTTTGAGGAATCTTTATAATGTTACAATTTGCTGCTCATTATAAATCCACTGAAACCGGGCAGGACTTGGATGAATATTTGGCGCTGGACGGTATCACAGAAACGTATTAATACATACGCCAGTCAATATCAAACGATGATAAATAATAATGACGATAATAAAATAATGATAAACCGAGAAGTAAGTCGGTTTACCGGTATAAAACGGTGGTGCAGTTGGGACATTCCAACGGGAAACTCTAATTTCATTGTTCGTGAGATTCGGACAACGGAGGGACAATTTATTAAATGACGCAGAACTAATTGTGTGTAATCGACGGACACCTAAGTGTGACCATGTAATTAGATAAATACTTACACGACATTTTGAGAATGCTACACTGACTATTGTGTTACATTTTTCCGGTTTTCATAAGTTTGTACTTTATGTAAATTTGGAAACAAAAAAAAAATATTACGCAGAAGATAAGTGAGTGACTGAGTGAGAAAGAGAGAAAGAGATAGAGCGAGAGAGTGAGAAAAAGGAAGAGGAATCCGCGTGAAATTAACGAGTGTATGACGAAGTACGAGAGGATGTGTGGGGGAGAACAAAAATTGTGTACATTTAGTTAAGTTTTATATTTTTCCACATTCAGTCATTAATCGTTGGTAGGATTACCATAGACAGTGTTTCTGCCAATAATACATATAATTATTAGCTATTACTAATAATTTCATTGCAGATTTCTTTCCCGATTATGAATATACACTATTTGTAATCACGAAATAGGTAGGCTTGTTAAGTCAATAATATAGAGAAAAAAATAATATACCTAATGCGAACATACACATTGGTGAATTTAATCACGATCATCACGATAGCCCGTATGACTGTCGATTGACTATGTTGATTTCGGTTGACTCAAAAGTCACGAAGGGCCAGTCGGTTGATTCGAGAGGTATTCGTAAACTCACCTTAGAACAAAGTCGTCAATTATTACGAATAATGGTAAGGTGACTGTAGAAAGATGTAGTTTCGATCCTACCAACAATTAGATCAGATGTATGTACCTAATCTCTGGTATGCTTTAGGATCGTGGAAAAGAAAAAAGCGTGACGCGATATCGGCCCGTATATGGCACGTTAACTAGAAAATGAATTATATTTATTCGTTCGAATAAAGGAAGGTATCAGTGAATGAAGGGAAAATTATTAAGGAGACATTATAAGAAAAAAAATTTGTTGAAGAAAATATTAATGATCTCAAGGTGCCGTTTATGTTAGGTATACTTTATTACCAGCAAACCAACCGAAAAACGTAAAACAATTCGAATCTTTTTGAACGTACTGCTGGATCGTCTTCATGATCGGCGTATGATAGTTTCGTGCACCTTGATCGAAAAAAAAATTCAATCGGCAAAAAAAAGTACAAAAAACGATATTGATTACTAATTAAAGAAGTTTTGGATTCATTACGTACTACTACTATTACGATGGGATTCAGTTTCAATGAAGTATTTGAATTCGTAGGAGTTACAATGATAGTGGCTAATAGTGGTACGCGGACGTTACTGATAACAAGAGTTATGTGAGGTATACTACTACTACTATTATTATTAATATTATTATTATTATTAATATTATATTTCTATTTTTCCCTTTCTCCGTTTACTCGGGTCTCTACTGAAGTCAGACGGGAGGTTATTAATATTTAAGATAATATTATTATTATTATTATTATATTAAATTATTTCATTAAATGCAATTTTATTTTTTTAAGAGCCTCTTCGAACCTGCAGTGTCTTTCTTTGTTGTAGCGTTTGTACCGAACGATGACTTGTCAGAGATTGAACGGACGCGCAACGTTGACGCGAATCGTTTGCGGCATTAAACTCGGCATCGTTTTGTTGCCCCGTTTAGAAAAATGTAATAACGATTCATAATTACATGTTCCTTTTTACGTAGTCCTGGATCAGATGTTCTGCAGCCTGACAATGCAGACGTAAAATAATAATAAATAATCGAATTATCCAGCAGACCTGGTACATACTACGTACACGATGGTTCATACAGATAGATCATCGAAATTTCGTCAAAGAACGTTCAAAGGATCGATCATTTGCCGCTATAGAAGAACACAGTGCGTACGGCATTGACGATAGATCGTCAATACGTGGCGTTTATCCTTTTATTTATTTCTAATCACTTTCGTAGCGATCTATCGTAATGTATCGTATTATAGTCCGCTCTTGAAAGTATTCCACGGACAATTTGGCCTTTCTTTGCTTTGCGTTCGACACACTGCTTGTTAATCAACGTGTAATTATCCCAAAATGTTTGCGATGGGTACACGAGATCTGTAGGAATAATTTATAATCGAAATGGGTAATATCTGTCGGATGTTTTGATACGCGTTCGAAATTTTTATTCTGCCGCTCGTAAAATGAAGCGACGAACTCGCCGAAAGTTTATCATTGTGTAACGTCATTAAACAAGTGTACAGATGAATTATATTACAACACTCGCGCTTAGACCCGATTCCGTCGCATCGCATTTCTTCGACGTACGATCATTGAGGCTTCTCATGCGTCCTCCTCGAATGACACGAAGTTCACGCGCGAGGTCACGTAAGAAGGATTATTGAGGAGAAAAGTGAAGGAGGCGTGTAGTAATACCGAAATTCATAAAAAAAAAAGTTGTCCATGTTGTTTAGAATAATGTGTAGAGTGTATGTGTATGTATGGGTCTAGTTTACGTGTGAACGGTCTGCGATCGACAAACATGCGATTTCTAAGTGCAAGTGTATCGATTACTTGGCGAATCGTCAACTAAAGCGTAATGAATAGAAAGACGAGATAATGAGGAAGCATAGGTACACTGCGAATATCGCTGGATCTAATTTACAACGCGTCACGCTAATTTTCTCGTGTTATCTTCCCGAATTTGATATCTTCTACGTAACGGGGACAGAATGACGAGTGATAATTGTAAAGACATGGCACGACGTTATAGCGTACGAAATGAAGAACGAAAATGCATCCACGAGTAATTGCGCCGCTATTCGCGATCCTGTTTTTTGCTATTACGTGCGCCGGAGACGAACGAAGAGGCTTTTTCGAAATCGAGAGCCATTGCGCGAGAAAGTCCTCTTCGTTCTTGCGTGTTGTGTGCGCTTTCATATCAGTAACGATCTCGCTCTCGTTGATCGTCGATACTAATTCTAGCAATACATTAGACTATCCTACAAGATTTTTTTGTTCGACGTATCAGGGACGCGAACGTCGTCCTCGCAAGTTTTCTAATCAAAATTCAAGATTTACGATGAATCTTGCTGTTTAGCAATCTATTTACGCGCTGCGACATCAATGTTCGCGCCTTAGCATGTACAATGATTTAGTCATCGGTATGTTATTGTTATTGTATGCACTCGATATGGTAGGACAGTTTCGTACGAGAGTATCATTAATATTACGTAAAAGAAGAAAAAAAAAAAGAAGTGTCGAAGAAGATCGATCGTATTTTCCGTTCTTCTTCTAAGTCAGAGATTAAATTAGCCCATATTATGGGTAAGAAGATGTATCGTTTCGTTTAACAACACGAAGTGCCGGTATGTGAAAACGTGTTTCTTTTACAAAGCAATGTGTGATTGATACATAAATTTGATACATATGTTGATACATACATATATATAAATAAATATATATATATATATAAATATATACACATATATTATACGGTCGAAAGTTGCTCGACGTCCAGACACGACAGTTGCTTTGTAATATGTTTGTTGTACGATGCGTGAAATAATTGGCATATGCGAGAAGAAATTAACTATAGCATCATTTTTAATAACAATCATGAACGACATCTGTCACGAATTAAGATATAATGAATGATCTTTCACGGACGAAGTCCTCGGCGATGCGATTAACGTTTCCGTGTAAGATCAACCGTATATTCTTCACCGAATACATCTAACGATATTTCTCAGTAAACGATTCGTATTGAACTTTCTTTCTTTCTCATACTTATGCGTTACTTTCTGTTTGCAATTTATGATAACACCTCAACGTAATTCGTGACAGAACTGTGCAGACGCAGTACATTACAAAAGGAATCGATTCCAAGCTTTCTAATTGCTTTTATTTTATTCATATTATATAATTAGACTGACCAATCGTAAGTGTCTTCGAATGTCTCGAAAATTCTCTCGATCGTAAAAGTTTTGAGCGCTGTGCAGAGAGTTGGGCCGAATGGAGACACGTATTCTAAAAAAGGAAAATGCTACGGAACCGAATAAACGAAGAGTGAGTTCAAATGAGAGTGGGATAAAAGTTAAAGTGAGGGATACAGGAATGACAGTGAGAATGTGAGAGAGAAAGGGTGAATGCATGTGATAGGTATTATGATTGTATAATACATGGTTTGTAATTGTACATACGAGGAGGAATAATTGGCAGCAATTAAACAGAATACAGATATCTATGTATAAAAAGTAATAAGTACTAATACACACCTCTATATATGTGATAAGGTTTGTAACATTTAAGGGAGGCCGATAGATAGATTGTATAACCTACTAGATCTCAGCGTAAGTTAGAAGATAAAGACATACATAATTCGTAAGTAACACCAAAATCACTCCGCTGTATCAAAAAGTAATTTTTTATATAAGTTCCCACGGGCGCACATCATCTCCAATGGCACATAAGTTTTAGTAGACTTATTACGAGTAACGATAGCGAAACATTAAGCTGGTTGTACATAAATAATAATGAAATGAAAAATAAATGGCTAAAATAAAGAAGTGCTTGATGTTGTTAAGTAAGAGAGAACGTTGTTTACTCAGCTGAATTGTTTATGTATTTACCCTCATTTTCCACTGTACCATTATTGTTCGCAGTAGATATACCTTTTCTTCCTTTGTATCTATGATCCGTGTCTTTTGAACAATCGAAATTTACAACTGGTAATGTAATTCGTATAACTTACGTTACTTTTATTGTTATGGAGCATGTTCGATTTGTTATAGTTGGCGGGTCATGCATTTTGAAACAGCTATGGCGGTAATGAAAAGAAAAAAAAATTGTAACTCGTTACATTTGCACGCGATTCATATTTCTTCAGTTACAATTGTCAGTTTGGCGTATCTAAGAAGAAATCTTAACAAGACGTTTAATATCCGTATAATTCTCAATTTACTTAACAATATCAAATCTAACTATACTGTCTGTACTATTATTAATCACCAAAAGTAAAAAAATATGTTTATTATACACATAAATCTATATATATATATATATATACATACATACATAAAGTTATAAAGCGAAATGTGAATATAAGAGTTACTGCAGGTTATTAATTATACGTGCATACAGAATTACCTTTCTTAGTTTGTAATTTTGCATGTTATATAATATATACGAAAATTTATATATAATGAGAGAAAGAAAGAGAGCGAAAGAGAGAGTATGAGATGGAATGAAGGAAATCTATATTATATATATACATACATAT
This sequence comes from Cerceris ruficornis, assembly GCA_963989415.1. NCBI lineage: Eukaryota > Metazoa > Arthropoda > Insecta > Hymenoptera > Crabronidae > Cerceris > Cerceris ruficornis. The sequence goes on from OZ022523.1 coordinate 11,904,464, forward strand.
ATATATATACATATAGACAGTCATCCATAGCAGAGATACTAACTGAAATATTATTGTCCGGGTTTGATGTTTTATCTTATGTTGCGAGTTTACTAGAAAAAAAAACAAAAACAAAACATCATTATGTATACTATTGATACGGTTAAAGTAATGCATATTATACGTTATTATAATCTCTACAAATATGCTAATTATTCTAAGATTTAATTATTAATAACTAACTGAAAATAATTTCAATGGAATTTCTTCCTTACTTCACCTTTCTCCCATTATTGTACCACAATACACATAATACGACTTTACTTAACACACTTAAATAAAATAATGTAAAGGTCGAAGAAGTACTTGTAACATAGAAAACAAATATCGCACGTCTTTTTTTTTATTCCACAGATTAGTATGCTTACATCGTTCTAACAAATTCTCTTATGTCGTCATTACTTTCAGATACGTTTTATGGTGGTACAATTGATATGTTATTACGTTATTCACTCTGTACCGCATTGTTTTTTAAAACGATGAAATTCTTTCAATCTGTAAGCCTGCGTGCGAATAAAACCACCTGCATCTTCGGGCTCAAATCCTCCTTGGACGTCCATGGACACCAGATTTTCGTTGTACAATGAATTCTCACTGTGTCTTCCGATAATTGATACTGCATATTTAACCAGACAAGTTAACGTCTTAATGGATGAATTAAATTTCAATTTATAGTTTATAAAATTCAATTTATAGTTTGTTAAAAGCATGTAAATTATAATTACTGACCGTTTCCTTTGAGAAGTTGCAATGTTACCGTTCCATTTACGTATTTTTGCGAGTGCATTATGCTGTATCGCACAAAGTCACATTCGGGCGAAAACCAAAAACCTGGCGATTCACAAATATTATCTTTTATTGTACTATTATTTTGTAAGAATATTTTCCGTTTTCACTTACCATTGTAAACGTACTCGGACATTTTGTTAGTTAAGTACGATTTTACCCTTAAAACTTCGCGATCTAACGTAAATACTTCCAAATCTTGATGAGCTTCGTGAAGAATTTTAGCACCTGGCGACTCGTAAATACCTCTGGACTGGAAAAAGAATAACAGAATATAATTTAACATGAAACGAATTAACGTAATTTAATATCAAATATATTATCGCAATAGATTAAAGCCGGCGTACCTTCAAACCGATATAACGATTTTCGACGATGTCGATCCGTCCGATACCATGTAGACCACCGATTTTGTTTAAATATTCGAGTATTTTCAAAGGATCAGATAAAATTTCTCCAGTCTTTAAATCTTTCGTCTTAAATGGATATCCTTCCTTAAACTTTATTTCAATCACTGTTGGTTCCGTAGGTGAAGTTGATGGATCATCGGTCATTTTATACAACTCCTTTGGTGCCGGTGTAGCCGGATTTTCCAAAATGCCCGATTCATAGCTGAAAATGTAATATAATTAAATGGAAAAGAGTTTTAAATTAAGTTCTTTTATATTGAAAGGTGTAATGACTATTCAATTCATTAGAGATAAAACTTCCGCGATTCCTAATCCATTACGTCTTTTAACACTAGAACTACCAAGGCAGTTAAAATAACCGATACAATTACATAAATTTTTTCTATAATTTGCATAATTTTCAAATAAAATTCCTAATTTTAATGATACCTAATATGTAAAAGATTGGCGTCAGTGCTCCACGGTTCTTTCGGAGTGGCCGAAACGGGAATTCCATTTTCATTAGCGTATTTCAGTAAATCTGGCCTTCCCGGAAACCTCGTGTAAAATTCTTTTTCTCTCCAAGGTGCAAGAATCTTTAAAATACACGATACAGCGGTATAATTATAGATAAAAAAATTACGTTCATTTTGAAGGATTAATTATATACCTGAATTTCAGGGCAGAGACTGTAACAGCTCAATTCAAAACGAACTTGATCATTGCCTTTGCCAGTTGCACCGTGCGCGATAACATTTGCACCTTCTGCTTTTGCAGTTCTTATCAGACCGTCGCTGATACAAGGACGTGCAATCGAGGTGCCCAAAAGATATCTGCCCTCGTAAATTAAACCGCATGCAACCGCTGGCCAAACGTATGACGATACAAAGACTTCTCTAAGATCTTCTATTATCACCTTATAAACGAATTAATGATCAACTTTAGAAATATGTGTACATATAATAAGAATGTTAAATTGTATTCAGTATAAGAAAGTTCAATTAATTCGGAGGGTACTGAATTATAATCTGGAAGTAATACTTTGCAAGCCCATTTATTTGTATTACCTTAGTAGCGCCAATCTTTAGTGCTTTCTGTCGAACTACATCGAAATCTTCGTCTTGACCGATATTTGCCTAAATTAACACAATTATTTCTTTATTATCTATCGTTAGAGAATACTTTTTTAACGGATGAAACCTTACCACATAAGCAACGACTTCAAATCCTTTTTCTTTCAGCCATAGCAATATACAGGAGGTATCTAAACCACCACTGTATGCTAATATTACTTTCTTTTTGTCTGCATTCATCTTTGTGGATGAGACAGACGACAGGAGAATAAATGTACCGATATTAATTCTGCCAAGTTTCAGTCAGAATGGATTACATAGGAAAATATTTCGTTTGACCCCTAATGATAACCCTTGACGAAATAGTAGCAAAGTGATAATCAGCATACAGTGACGACATTTTTATTAAAAGTAGGACGTATTTAAGTGAAATATTCATTTTAACGTGTCTATTAGAAATGGCATAAATTATAAATAAAGACAAAAGTTGGAGCGGATGGTAGGCCTTTATAAGCGGAATATTCCATTTAAGACTACAAGCTACATACATATAGATTTTTATATTATGTATTTATCAATACCGTAAACTTTGTAATAATCTCGCCGCTAAAGAATTATAGTGTTCGTTAACGCACATCAATAATTATTACGATTAATTAACAGACTAACTTCCACTGGTCGAAAGCGTGGCATAGTTGCATTTTATTTGCAGCAAATGTTCCAACGTGTAAGTACTCATACTGTCGAGATTTTTTTTTTTTTAGCTAAACAGCCATAATATTCGAATATTCTTAAATTGTTATAAATCCACCGCTTCCTGATAAATCCTCGAAGCTGTATACCGCTGTTCTATATAATTGTACACATACATATTTTAAACAAATACAATTGCCAACAAGTGGAATATGTAACAAACATACAATAAATAAAGTACGTCTAGCGTTTTATTATACAGTCAAAATGTTTAAGTGATAAAATCACGAATAATACTACTCAATAAATATTAATGTTGACATCGTCTCGCACACTAAAGACGAACAAAGCAACTTTATTGCTGCTGTGAATAACAGTCATATTCTTTCTCTGTATTCGATAAATGTTACTGATCTCATAAATAAATTCCATCGAATAAAGTCAAACTTCTCTCGAACTTGGTGTAACAGTCAATAGGCTTCGGAGCGGGAGATAACGAAATACAAGTAACGAGAAATTTACACGAATATCACGATTCTTCTCTACGACACATCAAACTTCTTTGTCAACCACCGTCCTTATTACCGACAAAGGGTGGGTTCGACATAGAGTAATATAATTCTACAACTGTGCTAAATCGTTCGCGAGCCTAAATTACCATTATATACTTTCTTGCGATCTACATCAGTATTGCCAACATGTTTGTTTATTCTTCGTTAACATCATATTCGCGCAGGCACTTAATACCCAGATGACTTCCTATTCGAACGCCATATATATTCTGCTAATATACTAGCTCAGAGCTGTCCAAGTAAAGAAGCTCTCACACGAAATATTCCCTTTTGCACCTTTGCTTATCGGCGTCGACTCCTCTTATCTCTGATATCGTGTTGACGGTGCATAACTTTCAAAGGCAATATGAAGTAAAGGACAGAAGAAGACAGATAATGGACGATAGTCCAGAGAGGATGCATATTTCGCGCCCATAGACAGAATATTGGACAGTTGTGGGCTAGCTGATCTTTGTGATATGAAGTTTCCATTTTTAGTTATCGAGATCACTTGAGGAATTTCATAGCTGGTATTACTGATGGAGCCAAAGCTAATGGCAGATTAGGAATGCAGGAATGTGTCTGTACTCTGTCTAAGTAGTTCTTTATACGTGAAGTTTACTCAAGTCGTCCATGAAAGATTTCGGCGTGATTATATGCGATGAACCTAAAAAGATGTTATGTTTGATACTGGAATCGTTCCGTTAATCATTTTTATCTTAAAGGGCCATTATTTGTAATATTCTTACCGATTATAACTTCCCATTTTTTCAAAGCATTTGTAACTTCGTAAGCACATCGTATTTCGGAAAAGCATACACCGCCAACTATGAAAACGATCAAGCGTGGTACGTTTTTAATGGTTTGTTGTCCTTTGTCTTTATGCCAATGCCCATATCGTGCACTGAAAGTAGACACCGTAGTTTTATTAAGTATATTATGATAGTGCCATTTGTCTTATGCGAATAGATGAACTTGTATACCTTGTTGGAGCATGATATCCCGAGCTTGCTGCGCGTCCAGCTAAGAATGGGAAATGTTTGGAATCGAGCTTATCTTCAATGGAATCTTCCATAATATCTTTAATAATTGGAGTCCAACGACTCATCTGATAAGTCTGTTCCGTGATTCTTTCTTTACGTTGAACGGTATATATTTTTTTGCGGTTGCCACCCTACAAATACAAGAACATAAAGAAACTAACGCACGTATTAAAATATTTTATGCTGATATGCATATTTAGCGAGTAATTTCTAAAAAATTCAAGAAATTTATTTGCAATTAGATTAGTAAACCGTTTAACTTACATCTACGACAACATTAATACCCAGGTTTGCAATGTTTACAATAGTTTGCTTGTCATCCACGGAAACTTGAGCGTGATGAACTAGGCGATTAAGATTTTCATCTGTGATACCATTTTTACTGATAACGTACAGTGCAATGATACGCAGTTTATCCAAATGATTTATTGTTTGGTCAAGTAAAATCGGAGTTATGTTCCTCATATGATCTTTGATGCGTTCACCTTCAGCGTCGGTGCCCATCGCTAAATCCTGCCGAAATTCACGATTTCAATTTGTTTTCGAAATACTGTATACGATAAAAAGAATAGCTACTTACTTGCTCCACTTTGCAAAGCTTATCTACATTTCCTTGATAGCGTTTCATACAGTCTTCTGCTAATTGTAAATGCGTTGCATATTTGCTCAATTCCTTTTGATACTGCGGCATCTTCTTAATCATTTGGGAAAGGTCTCTCATGCTTTGCTTGTCTCCCTGTGGCATTCTTTTTGATTCTGTGAATTTCTTTAGATTTTTCGTAACGTTCCTAAACGCAAAGAATTCATTAACACTTATTATGTAAATACATTTCCTACAATTATTTTTCATATTTTCAAAATTATGTAAACTCACTGTGAGACTACAGCGATATGTTGGTGTCTAAGTTCTACCCACAAGTCGTCATTTTCATCGAGTAATACTTCTTTCTGCACCCCAGCTGAAGCTTCGAACCTTGAAGAAAGTATTTTACATTAGATTGTTGCTTATTAAAACACTGCTATACTCTTTAATATTTACCTGTATACATCATTCTCGATGTCTAATAGATCATATGCCATAGCTTGCAAAGTCAACTCATGCAATAAGGGAGAGACACAATCAAATCCTCTGTCCAAGATAAGTAGCTGAGATCGCGCTTTTTCGGGTCCTTCTCCCATCGTTGGTTCATCTGCTTTATAAGCATCTAACTTTTGTTGAACCATTTGTGCCAGCTCTACGTTCCGGTCGAAATCACTGTTCGATTCATATTTCATATATATTCTTTATTTCCTACATCTGTTAAAAACAAATACTGTCTTACAATAAAATAATTAACGTACCTTCGATATCTGACTGACGGGTATTCCCCGAGAGAGGCACAAAGTGTCGCAATTTGTTCGGCAATCCGTTCCATATTAGCCGCTCTCAAATTGAAGAAAGAAGCATTGTAAAAGCAGGCGAAAGTCTCGCGCGAATCCAAAGAGAATACCTGTGTAATTATATATTCGGAGTTACATTATTTTCATAAAATTTAAATATTAATGTTCTATATTGTATTTATAAGCAGCATAATTAATAGCATAAAGTTACACATGTATATAAGAATACCAAAAAGAGGCTTGGAAATTACATGCAATAAATAAAAGATTGAACATCAAAGGAAAACGGGAATGTATACATAAAAAGGATAATTATAGAAGTCTTTCGCCTATTTTCTACGTCATAAAGCAAAGAACTGAGGAATGACGCAAAACTTTGAATTTTAACTACCAAAACTTATAATGTTGAAAATATTGCATTTTGTAACTACAGCTAGAGTCTACATTCTTTTCTATTCATCACCTGCGACTCATAAGGCAGGAAAGCGATGTTGATCTCTTTGAGGGTTTTGATCTTTTTAGCGGCGAGAGACTTGCAGATTTCATTGAACAGCTCCTCCGGACACACTGGTCGCGTGCAAGCATGAATGCATTCCGTTGGTTAATTTGTGCTCACAAGAGAAGAGTATACAAGAATGAAAGAGGGGGCACGAAGGTAAATGTAGAATGACGGTGTTAAAATTACTGAGATCATCGACGAAAAAAATTGGAAGAACGAAGAGGAGACTCGCGAGGACCAATGCCACAAGGACGGATATAAATCGGAATGTAATGAGCATCGGAGTTTTCACATGTGAGTGTGTGCCTACCACCACGTAAGACATAATGTTATTAGGTATATATCTTTTTGTTATGGTTCCCTCTTTGCTTTACCTGCTCTTCATATGGTATGAAAGCGATGTTGATCTCTTTTAGTGTCTTTATGCGTTTAGCTACCAGTGAGTGACACAATTCTTTGAACAACTCGTCGGGACATGCTGTAAAGAGATATACTAAAAATTTCATACGGACTTTCAACGGTAAAACTGTCTGGCCACCAACTCAGGTGCGATGTGTCTTTTTCAGAACTCTGACTTCTCAGTTTACTTTCACTTTCTTAGATCGAAGTAAATGTATGTAAAAATTAATTACAGGTTCCTTCATAGAAATAAACAACAAAAGTATAAAGTGCAAAAAAATTAGGATCGCATGTAAAATTAAAGTACAAAAATTTCTGCACCCTACATATGTTTTTAATAATCAGAGGTCTCCCATGAATGATTTCTTTGCAATTTGGTTGGAGTTATAACGTTCGTTATTCGAAGGGATGCAAGGTGACTGAAAAGAAAACTTTGCCAATACCTTCTGTGAAATAGACATGTGCAACTTTGTACGTAGTTCTAGTTGGATTGCTGAAGTCTTCGATTAACTTTTGGACAGAAGAATTGCAGGGCGTGATGAGATAGATCGCTTCCATAGTGGGAAGCGGTTCTCGCTTTTTGTTGATATCCTCGACTAGGGTAATACCCTGAGCACTGATATCGTGCATCTTGCAACAGGCAGATACCATTCTCATGGCCAGTTGATCTACTACTAGAATGCGCCATTGTACTCCACTTGCCGATGCCTTCTTTTGTTTGATCACCTCATTCATAATCTCTGAGGAAGAAAAAAATATTTCAAATTAATATATTGGTCATATTATAATCATTAAAGCAGGCTGAATACATTTTATCGATTCATATGTATTCAATAATGGTATAAAAATATAAATATTTATTACAGTATTATTCATACAGAGCGACAATGTATTATCGATTAATATTTTATTGATATATAATTTTTTTACTTTAATATTATTAAAGAAAAAAATGTTGATGCAACATTGGTTTCTTCGGTTTTCAAATATCGCGGCATTCGCATAACTAAATATAGATAATTGAAATCCGACATCGATCGATACTCTGTTATCTACTGCATACATATAGCGGATAGCAGAAATCAAACGAACAGTTTCGTTATAATGTATTTGTTAATTATTGAAAATACATGATTTAGTATCGATACTAATGTAGCGTAATATCGTTTTTCGATTAATGTAATGATGATCATTGTTAAATTCAATTCGAGATTGAGGAAGAAATCTTTGCCGCTTTTCTGCGTGTATTGATCGTTCTTACGGACCAATGACGTCACGGAAGACAGATTCGTATCTAGAAAATTACATGCCCCGTTCAATAATTTCCTTTAAACAAACAAATAAATAAAATCGCAAATTTACGCGTGGCTGAAGAAAAAGAAGGCTTCGTTAATTAAATATCACGGCTGATTGGATTTTATTACAGCTTGGGAATCGTTCTAGGTAATCCACTAACGGGATTAATTAAGACTGGTGGTATCGGTAGGTACCTCAACATTTTGTAATATGTAATATTTATCGCTTTTTATAATAAAATACATTTCAATGGAAACGTAAAAAATAATTTCATATTCGCATCATTTCGAATATAATTTTTAAACAGCTTCTTAACTTGATAATTAACTACAGAATGTGAAATTTGACGTATGTCCCTGAAAACTTGAAATGTAAAGTATCACTCTGAAAAACCTTTGATAGTATCGAAAACGTATTAACATTTATTTTACGCGTCAAATAAGAACAGAATATTGGACTTTTTGAAAATTTATATTCCCGCCTATTTCTTTTTACTGAAGTACCAGGTAAGTGTAGTGTCTATGTAGCGAATAGTCAAAGAAATGATATGTGTAGTTAGAAATAAAATGTACTCATAGACCAATAAATAATTGTAATTCTTTCAGCATTGTAAACACATGTAAGACAATATATTGAATATGTACGATATACAAGATAAGATTACTACATGTAAATACTGAATGTATATGAGATCAGGATTCAATCTTCGATCAAATACTCTGCTTTTATGGTCGACATATTAGCTCATTTATGAACATGATGCTCGACAAGTCATATCTATTAATTGATAAATCATAATACATTAAGCGTGATATTCGAATACGACGTATTTCTAAAGTGCGATTTTGACATTTCTATTCAGGAACTGCTTCGTACACGATGAAATCATCACAGCACATACGCCCCTTTAGAGGTTACGGGTTCTGACAGTATTCCAACGGTATGATTTTGTCACGAGCAATGTCCATATAGATCTTTTAATAATAAAACGTGAAAATTCCTCGAAATTCTACCTAAGTCGCGAAAAATGAAATTTTTTTTCTTTACTCACTTTGACCGACTTGTGCCTTGAGCGCCATTTTGCCAGTACTAACTGCAAATCTGCCTACCAGGTGGCGGTTTCAGAAAAAGGCAAAGATAATTCTAGAATTATCTTATAGTTCGTGGTCATCTGAAAAGCGTTTCTCGCTCGAATCGATCACGCTGGACCCCGCTTGAGAATGTAAGTATTTTACAAAGTACTTTTGAAATACCTTTCTCTGCAAAGAAAACTTATCGTTAAACTGTTCAATAACACGTTTGCATTGATAAGGGCAACGTGTGATAATGCGCAATTATCGCTATTTTTAAAAATTCTGATAAAATACTACGCGATCGTACGAACTAACGCCGATTCAATAATGGAATAATAATATGAACATATTTCAGTGCCACTAATTTTCTCCAAAGCGCTACTTAACAAGGCTCCGATAATTTATCGAGTTTGCATTATATGATTACATTTTCAAATTATATTTCGAAATAAAATTTGTACCATTGTACGAAAAGTTTGTTAAATTATATACTCTTGCATGGTTCAAAAGCAACAAGAGCAATCTCAACTTGCTAACAGTCCCTATTATACAATTCTAATCGAACGAAGTTAAATACATTTACGGAAACATAATTGAAATTACCCCATAATAATTACAATTCAAGTATCAAAATTGCAACATCTCGATTTAACGGTTACTCGTGTAATTCAAAATGGCGACAAGTGGTAGCACTGTCGCTATTCTCTATCAGAAAGCGCCCTTTCCTTCAAAAGACGCTTCGTGCGATTTTTACGAAACTCCTCTTCGAAACGTCTCAAATCGATCAGACCCTACTGTACAATTATTCTTTTCGATTTCCAATAGCAGTGCTTTCTAAAAATCATATCCCTCTCAATTAATAATCCATTTCAACCAAATCATTTCTCCGATTATACGCAGGGAACATGCGAGATGAGCGCACCACCTGACAGCAAGAGGGAGAGACGAACGAGCGAGAAGGGTGCGAGAGAGAGGGAAATCCGTCCCAACGAGGACGCGGGAGGGTTCGTCCAGTCAGTTCGGATTTGTTCGCCGGTGTGTGTAGATCGCGTCGACGGTTTGCGCGCGCAGCGCGAAGCAGTGTGTTCGCTCGCGTTCGCAGAAACATTTCGACGTTTCCGTGTTTATTTTCCGACTGATTTCCCGTACCGACTGACACGATTATTTACCGTAATATACGAATATACGACGTTCCATCGTTTAGTTGTACATCGACGTACAAGAAAATGTGTGCCGGGGATATTGTTTAGCAGTGATAATACGTCACTTTGACGGTGTTCCGTTCGTTTTCTTATGTGATCAGTGTATCTGTGCAATAACATCTCCTGTACTTGGTGTTCGGCCGCGGTTCACGATGAAACTGGAATATCCCTGCCGCGTGGAGGGTTGGCTGAACGTCTGTGGTGAGTAAGATTCTTTTTTTTCCTACATCCGCGGAAAAATGTTGTCCCGCTTTCATATGGGAGACAACGGAAGAGAGCGATAACCGAGGAAGGATTCAAACGAGGGAGGTTATGTACGCCATGTATACAAAAGTGTCGCGTACAGTGAACCTTCGGAGATGCACGTGCGCCGTGTGCCGCGAGAGCGCTATTTCGTTGATTTCGCTAGATGACACATACGCTCCGTTGCATAATAATAAATAGATACAAGTGCAACGGGATCTGGTGTGTTCCGTTGATTATAAAAAAAAAAGAGTACAAGCTTAAGTCTATATACCTACGTTGAGAATATGTCACGTACGCTATATTTCACGTTACTCGGTTTATCTTTTGGTAAACAAGCTTGACAAACGAACGGCGTTTCTCGTCTTTTTCTCACGACCGAAGAATGTCCTCTTTGTATTAACACTCCTTCACCTTGCTAATCGTTCTGGACTTTCTTCTGACCGTTTATTTTCCCGGGCAATGCTTGCTCATATTATCGCGTCAGAAGATTCACCATTTTTCTATATTCTCGTTCTAATCATTAATCAGGGTGGTATAAGAGAGAAATCGTGTTACGTAATGTCCCAACGCCCACTTCCTGGGTCATGGATTAAAGTATAAGATACAGTGCCGATTAATTCTTGAAAAAGAGATTTCATTGGTAAGAATTAGCGTGCTTGCGCTAGTCGTTTGTTTTGAGTTAGAGGTTGGAAAGGACGTTGAGAGGAAAATAGTGCGCGATAGTTTCGTTTCTTCGAGGGTCGCGTAACTCGGTCGCTCGTATCGTTGTCAAGTTTAACGACCTTTCCTTTTCGTCAGTCGTGCAAGGTGAGAGGCAGTGTTGGACTTTTACGATCCTCGCAATGCAACGTTCCCGAGCGGATTTTGTTTCTTAGCTGAAAGGCGAAGGAGTTTCTGGTATTAGTGGGATACTCGAATTGTATAGCCGATGATGTTTGAAGGTATTGATGACTATCGGGTGAAGTGCAAGGATAGCGATGACTTAGCGAATCATTTTGAATGGCAAATTCTTGATAATTGTAAAGGACGCCGTCTTCGATGCTGCTTTATTGCCACTTGAATAGCACTGTTTATTATCGTTTACCAGTTTAGACAATTATTGGCAAATCTTTACAATTCCATTATTTAACATTAAAATTACCGACGTTATATTGACTCAAATTGAAATATACTGAAGAAGTACTCTAGAAAAAGAGAATTCAAGAGGTGAAAAAGATTAATTAACTAATTTAAGTTTTATAAGATAGAAGTGTAATATTTATTTCATGGCTTTCCTGTCAAGGTAGGGAATTTTTAGAAAAAATTGGAAACCGATCATTATCACCGGCTTGGTAGGTTTAGTGTTAAAGAATCTTCTTTTTAAGCGATTATTCGATGAAGTCGTACCACAGCAGTTAAAGTTGGAAGGACGAAAGTAAGAACAGACAATTGCATAACGCGGTAAAACAGTTGTTCTTTTTCTGTTCACTTGGAAATACGTAAAAGCTCCTTTCATATTACAAATTAGTTAGCAGTCTTGTATAACTGAAAACCTACGTGACGCACAGGTGTCTTCCGCCTTTTATGGGGCTTACCATAGCTTTATAATACTTTTTAATAAGTATTATTGGAAAACACGAGAATAAGCGGTCCACGAGGTGGATTTATCGTCTCCTCTGTTTTTGGCGATGCTTTAACATCGGAACTATTGATGCAACAGATTCTATTAATGCAACAAATCGAATAATGCAATTTTATAGTAATGTTTATACCGTTCGGATTAGGAAGATTTTAATAAATATTAATCCTTTGCACTCCGTTGTCGCCGCAGTTTATTTTACTCGTTATCACTTTCTGACAATAAACGCATACGTTTGCATAAGACAGCAATATTACTGCTATCACTAGAAACGGCTTGGTTATCGTCTTCGTGCTCCATTGGGGAAATTCTTTCTGTAATCTCTTGAACAAAATTAATACTAGCCTCCAGTGGTGACGATGTTTCAGTGGATTTAAGAACGAATTCAGCATTTAATCGTTGTGTTTGTGTTTTGACTAGGCCACAGTGAAGCAAAATTTTCTTCTTAGAATTTGGGTCGATCGTGTTAAATCAAAATAAGTCCTGTAAAAAGGGAATTAAATTACACCTAATTCTGTTTTTACACGGTAGATACGTTCCAGACAAAACCGTGTAAAAAAGACATAAAGTACATACATAGAAAGAAAGGGGATTAGTTTCATATCCTTCAACCCTGTAAAAAATAGTTAAAATAAATTGATTAAAGAATTTATTTTAAGAATATTTTAGATTTTTTAATCGTGCAAAATCGAATGAAATCGTGTAAAAACGGAATCAATTTGTTTTCTAGACCGTGTTAAATCAAAACCATGTAAAAACAGAATTGGGTGTATTGTTCTAATTCGTGTTAAATCAAAATCGTGCAAAAGCAGAATAGGGTGTATATTGGACAAGGTCGTAAATATATCTACTGTCAATAACCGCGAGTTATCCTACGAACAATCTTCTCGATCGTTTCACAGATAAAATACTTCAATTTACCGATCGCCCGTCCCTTTTCTCCGTTTTTTTTGTATCGTCGAAAATCTTGGGAAGTAACGAGGGTCATGCCGATCGATCGTGGGTGCATTTTTTCCACCCTCGACGTCTCCCCATTTGCATCGAAATGAAAACATTCCTATTTGATCGCTGATCTCCATTGCAGAGGCCTTTTGTCTTTGGTCGTCCGCCGAATGGACGTTCCTTGTACCATGAATTTGTACACATCCGCTATTCGCGGTGTATTTGCGTGAACGTGCTCGTTTTCAGCGCGCTCTTTGCCGGTTCGTTGGTTATTCTTTCTTTCCGTTGTGCCTCGAGACCCAACGATTAAAACGACGCGACGGAAAATCCTCTGGAAAATTCGATTTGGAAAAAAAGAGATACACGCGACGCATTGCAGGTCGCGGAACAATATATTCCGACGGTTTCATTCGGCTCGTGGAAAAGTTCTTGGGCATGGATCTCGGTGTTTTATCGTAGGAAGCTAGATTTCAAGGATGTTTTTGGCGGAGGAACAATTTGCCTGCTACTAATGAATGCTGTTGACAGTGTAGCGTGGAACGTGATCTGTTTAAATTATGTTATTGTTAGTGGGACGATTGAATGTTTTTTTTATCTCTCTTAATTTTCAGAGTTGATGTACCTCTGGAAGCGTAGAGAATTTCTTTGATTAGGATGTTCCTTTAACACTAGATTTACGGAAGCCGTCATATTGACGGGTTCTTACTTGTTTTATAAACATTTCTCAAATTTACAGAGAAGCTGTACAGTAGATATTTCAAGTGTATTTTATAATACAATAATGACTTAACAAATTATCATCTTTGCCGCTTGATCCTTCTTTTTCCAAAGTCCTTATTTAATCTATTGCAATGTACCAAATTTCACGCCCGTAAATCTAGTGTTAATGGTGATTTGGTTTAGGTAGGAAATAGAATTTGTTTGGATGCATGTTCAATTTGTCCAACAGCTGCTAAAAGATGAGAATAAAACAATTAGATGTCGGTTTATCTGTAAAAGATGGAAGGTGACTTAAATAGAGAAGGATGATAATAAATTCCCTTTGAGATTCTCTCCGAATCATATTTTGTATCTACCATTAATAATATCCTATAAAATCGCTACAATAATTCACTATAGTCCGTTGATGACTCTTTTACAAAAATTCTCTAAAGTCATCCGCATAGCAAACATTTAAAAATAATAATTTCCTCAGACCGAGAAGAAATTAGTACCAAAACCATAACTATGTTCCTCACATTTTTCTAAATTACACAGCAACAACGCTCAAGCTTTCCACACTTCTATGCGCTCCAAATGAATAATCTAGAGTTAAATTCTCAGCATGCAGACTTCAAAGTAACACGCTCTTACAAATGAAAGGCCGCAGAAGAATGCCAAAGAAGCGTAAAAAGTGTGAAAAGGTGGAACAAAATGTTTATCCCGGCCCCGTTTAGTGGCACAGTGGGGGCCAGAAATTCGCAGGTTGAAATAGTACCTACGGTTGACTTTTCTCGCTTTCGTATTCGTCCGGAAAGCCGCTTAATAGTCACCCCTCGTTTAAGCGGCCACCTTTGCGATACACCGGTCGTATTTTATCCCGTTCGTTTGCATGCCCACCTGCGAATAATAGAGAGCGTTTCCTTAGCGCGTGACGAGAGACGGGTTACCCACATAAGGCACAGGTTACTCCGGACAGTAACCCAGAGTTCTTTTGTGCGAATGAACGCACGAATAAATTACGTTAAATCACGGAGCGTTAACATCGTCTTGTCTCTCAGATATCTTGCCTGGATACTTATGTAATAGATTTGAAAAATTCTGTTTGCTAATTTTCAAACCACAACTTTTACTGGCTTGGTATTCTAGTGTTAACCGCTAGCACTACGATTACTTAAATTGCTAAAATGAAAATTTATCGCAATATTAATAACATAGAAATAATTATACTGTCTTATGTTCCACTGATATTTTTAATTTCATTATGTTTGGGAAACTTCAAAATTTCCTATTTCATCTACCGCATCACGAGTGCCACTCGTTATTATAGGCCAAGGGGTTAATTACGTGCATATTTTTTTTGTTGGGAGGATATTGGTGGACAATTTCTTAAGCGTTAAATCTGTTATATTTAACACGTTGAACGCCACCGATATTTCGCTAGTTTCATGATTTTTACAGAAGTGAAATTTTTTCTAATAAAATTACATCTTTACAAAGCAGATACCTCAAAGACACAAGTAGTTATATAGTTGGCAGGACTTCACCCTTTTAATGCCAATATTTAAATATCGAATGCATTAGAAAATTCGTAAATATTACAAGTTGAAAGTCATACGAAATTTCATTGAATTGAATAGCGCCGGACACCGGTGACCCATATGGCATTCAACGTGTTAAGTATATGGGGGTAAAAGGGGTAAAAGGAGGTAAGGGCTCGACCTCATAATCAATGTGCCACAATTCAAATTCTCTTCTTAGTTCTGGAGAAATTTGTTCTTAATTATTATTTAATTTATCATAGCTTCTTTGGCTCAGAATCCACCTAAAACAGGAGGCCCTAGGCAAAAAGAACTTAACAGTTAAAGTACTATGGTAGAAAAGGAGATAAAGGCTCGAACTCGTAATCAAATTCTGAATTAAAATTCTCTTCTTACCTCTGGAGAAATTTGTTCTAAATTATTATTTAATTTATCATAGCCTCGTTGGCTCAGAGTCCACCTAAAACGGTAAGTCCCAGATTAAAAGACCTTAGCAATTAAAGCCGAAAGGTCCAAAGGAAAAAAAATCCCTTTTCCAAAGGTTTAAACCCGTAATGCGTAGAAAATACAACGTGTCGCGTCACGTTTGCCCGTCTCTCCTGGACGAACTCGCCGTGGATACACGCTCCGGGAGAATTACACAAATAATTGATTTATTGCATGATTTATAACGCTCCCATGCACTCGGTTTGTTCGATACGTCCGAAGTTCATGCATACACTCGTCGCGTTTCCGTCCGCATCGACACACCGGCTGGTTTATCGCGGCTATTGCCGTTACTACTTCATTGTGTAATTGCATTGGTGTTCCTAGTAAACGATATCACCGTCGATCCAGCTGTAAGAGCGATCGTAAAGCGCTTGAACCCGAGTTCACGGCATTCCGAGTGTCGCGATAGGGGATTTCTTCTCTTTCTCTCTCTCCTTCGATCTGCGTACCGGGGTCGTGCTAATTTTCTGATTTTTCTCGATAATTCTTGACGAGGGCTGGCTTTTAGGTCTTTAATTAAGGTCGAGGCGAACGCGGAGAATGATTGGGCATTGGTAGAGGGATTTCTCGAGTGTGGATAAGGGCAGAGTGATGTATAGCTGTTTGCGTTCCCGGGGAATATTATTGTTTCGATGGAACCAAACCGGATGGAAGGAAGTACGGGTCTGATCGGCGGTGAGGCGATATCGGGGAACAGGTGAGAGATGAGGTGGTATGGAATACGTCTAAGAATGTCGGTTCTAGGAAAAATGATAATAGAAGTTGAAATTGAAAAATATAAAAAGGTAAAGAAGAAAGTACGAGGAAGACTGCGTGGTATTTCGCTGCATCTCTAGTGATTGTGGTCTCGTTAAACAACTAACTTTCACGTTCGACAGAAAATTCAAGCTACAGAAGATTAAAAGTAGAACTAAATTTTCCCATAACTTCCGGACGCTGCAAATTTAGCAACCTAGACTTCCAGAAGAGACCTTGCTAAATTTTAGAAAAATCTTCTGCCGTTTAAAAATTATTTGTAGTTTATTTTCGAAGCTTTCGAGTATCTTGTAGATTTTTGCAAGATAACGTTGTTAATTATTTCACAAAAAAAATTCAGCACAAGTAACGAGAGATATCGGGACTCTGTGAGGAAGACTGCGTGGGATTTCGCTGCATCTTTAGTGATTGCGGTCTCGTTACGTAACACAAGTGGGGTGATAGATATCTTTTTATATATAAATATGAATGTTTGTTTATGTGTCCCTTATGCATTCCTAAACCGATCATCCGATTGCAATGAAACTTTGATATGTTGTTGTTCGCATGCCCGCGATTGTTTCTGACTTAGTAAAAAAAAAAATTGTATATCCAAGAGCACTTAAAAAAAATGCGCACAGAATTGTTATAACGAGTTCTCTACAAATTCGATTTTTGTAGCGTAGCAGCACGCGCAGTATTTAAATATTTGGAAATCTGCATGAGCAAATTTTACAAAGGTAAAGGAGAGAAATATTTTGTATCGCTTACAATTAGAGCCACAATTGATATTGTGACCTAAAAAAAAGAACGGACAGCAGTCAGTATAGAACGTTTAGTTTTAGAGAACCGATTTCCTGAAAGTTAGTATAGCGATAGGAATTAACAGGTTACCACAGTGACGGGAAAATGTTACAATTATTAAGTATTAAAAGAATTGCTTGGTAAAATATCGTGCAACATAAATTCTGAATTTAGTAATTGACGCTGATAAAGAAACCCTTCACAAATCAGCCCTTTGACTTTCATTCTTTAACAAAATCAAATTTCTTTTCTCTATATTCTTCAACATATTTTTCTAAGTTGTGCAAAACTGAAAGCTAGAAAATTCCTCCAGTATTCCTTCCTTGGCTTCTATTCTTTAAAACGCCGAGCACTCTCCGTCGTCTGCGGCTGATTTAACGAGATTTCTATATTGTTCCGCGGGAATAAAGAATTTCGCGATAACCGCAGGATTAAACGTTGGGCGCAAAACTCGATAATCGCCGATCGGCACTGCGATAGACATAGTCTCGCGTTACTTTAACCTATGCGTCTCCGATACCGGTTTCATAAATGAGAGTTTCACTGACATTTGCCGGAGTAACTATGGATATCTGCGAGTCACACTAGTATCAGTCGAAGAAGAAAAAGTTGCCGCGCTGACATAAATACCGTGTTACATTATTTTACGATATATGTGCTGTTTCGCTTGAGCTATCGCTTTCGTCGAATAATGGAAACGAGAGTGCTGATCATTATTCGTACTTTGAAGTTTCTCGCTGTCGTTTCCTCGTTTAAATAATTGTTACGTTGTTTTCTTTGGATTCTTAAACGTCATTTGAAATTTTTAATTAAATTTTGAGAGGAATTCTGACTTGTATTTTACTAGTATTCGAATTTTTAACACTAGAACTACCAAACCAGTCAAAATGACTGGTATACAATTTTTTCCAAAAATTCTCCAAGATTATAGGAGAGTCATAGAATAGATATTCTTCGTCCACCTCATAAAACATCGATCATCTTTTCCACCTCTGAATTCCCCTTTTTTCAAAGTACTTATTTAATACATTTAAATATAACAAATTTAACGCCGGTAAGTTCTAGTGTTAAAGTAGATTCTGAGTCGATATAGTTTGCGGTATTTCGAGATGATTTTAAAATTTTAATGAAAGTCATGTGATTTAATAGAACTACAAAATTTCATGTTGTATTGTTATTAAAATTAGGAGAGCAAGTATAGTGAGGTAAAGTTGAGAATAAAAATGAATTTTAATTAGAAACGTGTTGCGTAAGATCGATAGAATATAAGATTGTTACGGAACGATATTTAAATTTGCGAAGGGGAGGTCAATAGATGTGAAACGATTGAGAAACCCTTGTAATGACGTAGTTTAGCGTAAAGTAGCTTTTGATAAGGATATAAATCGTAACGACGAAATTACGTGCAGGTGTATGCGCAAGCAGAGATCGGTTGATAGAAACGACTTTCTCGTTCGATCGGCTGAACTCGTTTCCTACCGGTTTAATTGACCGAATACGATTGAAGTAAGTACATAAATGTTTTAATCTAAAAATTGCAAATTTGTGCAACTCACTATAATGTGTGTTTTAATTACTTGAAGTTTTTACATATCCGATTGCAACAGTTGCAAAGTTAGATTGCACAGATGTTATATATTCGTAACATATACTATGTTTAAAATTTCAATTCCGTTTAGCTAGGAAAATTAAAAAAAAAATCAAACTCCTGGAGCTATAGAGATACCGTCTTCGAGTTTAAATAATAAAACGACTATTCGAAGATATTCATTGAGAAAATAAGAAACCACAAAATCATCTGACAATAATCATTGAGAAAATAAAAAACCACACAATCATCTGATAATAATCATTGAGAAAATAAGAAACCGCAAAATCATCGGATAATAATCATTGAGAAAATAAGAAACCACACAATCATCTGATAATAATCATTGAGAAATTAAAGATGTTAACTGCCTTTACGTAAAAGGAAGAAAGTATTGTATCAGTGATCGACAGCATGAATTAAATACGCGACATTCAGATCGCTGATTCGAAACTCGTCCAAAACTGTTGGTCCCCATGGTTTGAAATACCCATGACGGTTTAGTATAGAGTTATGATAACAGTGGAGACAGAAATTTGGCGGTTCAGTACCTATCTAAAGCTGCAGGTTCTTTTAAAAACTGTCAGGTCGAATTTGGTATCATAGTGATGTTACAATTAAAGACTCGGTAGTTCGGAATCCACCGAAAACTCTGGGCCTCTCTTAATGTGTCATCGATTGTTAATAATCCACCTAAAGCCGTGTAAACTTTCGATAGACTCACCGTGCCAATCGTATCTCTAAATGACAAGAATAAACTGCTTTCTTTCGTTCATCATATTTACAAATTTCTTGAGAGCACAAACGAGACTGGAAGTAGCTAGGTGAGAAATTAGCAAAGGTGTGAAAAGATCACAAAACCACCTGACGACAATCACTGAGAAAATAAGGATGCTAACTATTTTCACGTCGGAGGGAGGAAAGTATCATTGATCGACGGCACGATTTAAATACACGTGACCTCAATTTCGCAGGTATTCCAATTATAGTTCTCCTAATACGACAGCTCGTGCTGCGAGAGAGGATATCGGAAAGCTGTTAAGTCTCACGACACGTCAAGCCGTGCTTTCACAACGGGGTGGTACTTAAATAATAAATATTGACGGAGGTTTGCCGGCGCCGAATCTTCAAACTCACAGTCTTTATTCGCGTGGCAGTCTTTAGTTTGATTGATGAGAATGTACCGGCTTATTGTTGCTTCTAATTTCTCTGGATTCTCTTTTTTTTCTAGTCTTCAAACATAGGAGATTGTGCAATCTTTCCTATTTTTCTTTTTGGAAACTTTACATTTCTGTACATTCGATTTTATAGATACGGTGATACTAACTAAGTTGAATTTCATTTGATATTAATTTGGTTAGTGTTTCCTTATATTTTCGATTAGAATTTTTAATAACTACCGATAGCAAATTTAGTAAAAAGAGAAATTATTATTTTTGCAAATGCAGCTTCTTTCGTAAATTAGATCGTTTTTTGAATTATGCAATAGAGAACGCAATAGTTTCTTTCATTCGTTGCAAATGGTTTTTGCAATTACCAAGAACATTGAACGTTAGTTTTCGCTTGAAATTGAGAGTAACTTTTTAGAGACATCGTTGAGATTTATTACAGCAACTTTCTATATTCGCGAACGTAACTTCTTCCGCGAACAAGACGAAGATAAACGATTCGCAAACACGTACGAGACGCGAATCCGGATTCCGTGCCGTCGAAATTAATGTTGGCCTCTGAGTTTCCAATGAATGATAGGGTTCACATTGCAAACAGCTCGATGCATCCGTTGGATAACTCGAACACGATCCTCGATGTGCATTGAGAGTTAAATGCATCTCGAATCGTGATAAATATTTGAAGACGTAACTCCATGCAGTGCGATATCCAAATCCAAAGATAGCTGCGGTGCTTTCCGGCTTGAAACACAATACAGGTTTCTCCTCTTTGTTTTCACACCGTGCGTTAATCGTTTTAAACACCATAAATCCTGCTGACGCCAGAACTTACCGATTTAACTTGCCTTTCGTCGCGCTATCCTCTACATTTTTCACCTTTAAGTATTTTTTAAATGTACTTTCAACAATTTCTTCTTTTATTATTATTATTTAGATACTACATGTCAATTTTTGGAATTTTTGAATTACAGGAAAATTTGCAAACAAAATAGTCTGCCATATCGTCTTAATCCTCTATGGGGCTTTGCGACTTTGAGGTAACAAAATCCTTGAATTTTCTACCGTCCAACTAACTTTCACATTCGACCGAAAATTCAAGCTACAGAAGATTAAAAATAGAACTAAATTTTCCCATAACTTCCGAACACTTTGAAAATTTAGCAACCTAGACTCTCAATAAAGACCGTGGAAAATTTTAGAAAAATATTTTGCCGTTCAAAAATTACTTGCACTTTACTTTCGAAGTTTTCGAGTACTTTGTAGATTTTTGCAAGATAACGTTGTTAATTATTTCGCGGAAAAAATTCAACACACGTAACGAGAGATATCGGGACTCGGTAATTTTTCCTTCCATGAAAATTCCCGACATTTCGCCGTGGGTTATCTATCTTTGGCGCGTCGGAGTAATATAACTCGCTGTTGCTCCACGAAGGAGATAGAAGAGAAAAGAGAAGATTTCGGACGGGTCGGCCACAATGGTTGGACTTCGGAAATTTCAGACGTTATCTCGAAGTCCTTTCTCCGTTATTTCATCAGCGTGCCTTCTGATATATCTACAAAGGTATAAACGGAAGTCACGTCGCGTCAGAGTACAATGAACTCTGCTGGTACCAGCTTCTGATTATGTCTACGAATCATTTGAAAGCTCACGTCTTGCTCGAATACCTCTTACAGTACTTTTTCTATGTACGAGTCGAATTTGTACAAGATTTGTATCCTATTTGAAAAATAAACTCCAATTAACACGTTTGCGGACGTGAATACTATAAGATCCACTTTCATCGTAATGTAGAATGACATGAATGCTATAGCATAATAATGATAAAGCCAATTATAATTCATTTAATTTTATATAACTTTAATTTTTTGTAATTATTATGCAGTTTAATGTGATGGCCAAGTGATTCATTGAGTATTTTCATACTATTTTATTTTTTCTCGGTGTAGTTAGAAGTATAATACTTGGCTGTCTATTTTTGCAGCTCACTAAAATTTTTACAGTCCGCGAACGTGTTAACTTCCGGCGAATGTTGTCCAATTGGAATGAAAGACGTGCTATGAAGAAGATAAGTTTGGAAAGGGACGAATTGTGTTGCTAAAGTTACGTCTCTTTTTATAGTAACACAAATTTGTAATCAATTAACATCAATTTTACTGGGTTTTTACTGGCGACGGAATGGTAATTCATTTGTAAACCCAAAATTTAATTTTCTGTTACTATTAAACAGTTCAGAATATACCTTTATTCACGGCCAGTAAGCGTACTCTTTTCATTAATGGGCACCTCTTTTAAGTACCTCTAATGGTATTATCAGAAATGGGCGTTAAAAAAATTGTCCTCTTCGTAGCACCTCTTCCCTACGTTGTCCTCCGAGCACTAACTGCAGGGAGAGAATTCACCTTTACAGTCGTCGTAATCCTTTCTTTCAACGTTTATTTCAATTGCAAAGTTGAAGATTAAGCATTCGGAATTATTTCCGTTTAATCCGTAGAATTTTTCCGGGGTTTTGCATGTAAAATCCGGCAAAGCGATCGTTTGAAATTCCCTCGTAAGTTTTCCTTTCGCTCGTCGGGCTCCCGTTGCTTTTGAATCTCCTTTTTTCTTTATCACGAGTTGCCTTTTGCAAATTGAGGGAAATTCGCGTTATCAAAGTGACGGTAATAGAGCGCAAAAGTAGACCACTAATGGAATTCCAGGTTGTACAATGTCGAAGTCACCGAGCGAGATATCGGATTTAGAAAATTTTTAACTCAATTTACAACTATTCGCTTCGTGACATTCCTCATTCTCTCGCAAACACGAGTTACTCCTCGTCGTGTATTCGGCTTGTGTCGTGACACAAAGGCGTGTTTCGAATTGTCGTGATACGTTCTCTCTCGTAGGTTACGTTAAATGGGTCAAAAATAATAGGTATTCGCGTGCAAGTATGTCGAGCTGCCCAGAACAACGAGTTTTTAACTCTGAAATTCGATATTGTTGCAATTTTAAGTACGGTTGACGTTAGTCGTGACAATTACAAATTTATGTTTACAAAGGAGATTTCTTTAGTGTATGTACTTAATGAAAAATTCTAACGGCAACTTGAACAAAGATTTAATTACAATGAAAATCTTTCACTTACATTTCTTTTTCTCGTTAATTTCTAAAATGAAGATTAGTATATGTACGTAACGATAATTGAATTTCTAAACCTAAAATACTTTATATGTCTTACGAAATTAATAAAAACGCGGCCGCACTTTCTCGCCATTTTCGAGGGAAAAAACGAAAATTACGAGCCGCAGGTACTCTCGAGCGTTATACGCGGATTGGAAAGTTCCCAATGAAAGAATAACCTCGCGAAAATTCGCGCTCTATCTCTCTCTTTGCGCGAACACGCAGCAGGTCTTGGATTAATTATGCGTTTCGCGGATTTAACGACGGGGGATGGATTCGAGCCAGCGTTAAAGCACCTCCGATGACGTCGACTCCGTGAAAACCCTCTGGCAGACGAGAATTTACGATTATTACAATGACATAGAGGAAGAGAAAAAGAGAAACAGAAGTTTCCTCCATTTCCCAGCTTCGAGTGCTAATTTCGTTGATGAAAACGCGTGTGTTCGGCCGCGGTAGATTTGTCGTTTGTCTCGTTGGAAATTATTTAACGCGCTTACGTCATTCTTTCAACCGTGTTTTTCACTGATTCAGAGCTGTCCTTGATGCCTTTAGTTTTGTTAATTTCACGTCTCCCGGTGGAACGTGTCCCTCGTAAAGATTTGCAATATACGTTACGACCCCGTTTGCTCGATGGAGACGCGAAAGGAAATTTATACTTGCTGTTATAAACTTCGCGCCATTGCCCTTATTTGTAGCATACGTCGAAAGTCGTTGGTGCGTGATGTATGCGCGAATATTTTGTCGACTTTGTTTCTCCATGCAGAGGGAGAGGCTTTTGAAATTATTTTTGGCTTCGATTGATTTTTTTCTGCTTTCTTTTTGGCTTTAAGTGCTATGGCAATTTCACCCGGAATCTACTGTTTTAGGCGAATTTCGAAACGTCGATGGCGAGACAGCTTCTTTTTTCATTTTTAATAAATTATGCAGCTGTTTTAAGTTTTTTTTACAGAGGTTTTGTCCATCAGTGGGTATAAATTGTTAAGAATTATTTTAGATTAGAAAATATGCGAATTCTTTGCAACTTTTCCTGAGGCTTATTATTTGATATCTCGAAATTGTAGAATCCTTTTTGATCTGGTTGCCGAAGTATTAATATTCAGGATTTAGATAGCAATTTGCACGGAGGACTAAAATGCAAGTGAGATTTTACCATTTAAAGAAAGAATAACTGAAAGAAAGTTAAAGAAAGAGTAAATCTAGTTTCCCGCAAAATATAAAATATACTTTTGGCGGTATTGGCAATTTTATTCTGATACATTGCAGTCATAAATTCTGTAGAATACAAACTGCAATCTCATTTTCCACATTCATACAGAATGTAGTCAACCTTGCAACACCAAAGATAAATATCCTTCATCACGTTGCGTAAGCGGTATCTTTACTTCAAAATACCGAAAAACCCTGTACTCACAAAACCATTAATACTTCTCAGATGTATTTCCAAGCTATTCCAAAAATCTTCGGAGTTTTACTCTTTGAGCTCGATATCAAAACAAGATCAACGAACCGAAGAGCATTCCTCCTCGCTAGTTCCTTCAAAGATGCGATCGCGTATACCCAAAATTCCACGATGGCGTTTCGACAATGCAAAAAGATGAATCGAGCCACGGCGTAACTCAGCGTTTCCGTTAGTTGCATATAGCATTTCGTTTACAAGGAAGTGCATGCTGCACTCCGGCCAAACATCGCTCGATGATTTACGAGGACGCCTTATGCTAATCGGCGGCGTCCGAGAAACACCGTCGGAAATATCCGAGAGCCAAACAGTATTCATTCGTCCATCGACGAACTACAATTTACGCTAACTGCACTTTGACGTTGTAAAAATGAGCGATTAAAAATATCCTCTCGTTAGTTGATCGATCATCTCTGGGCGTTTACTGCGTCATTTACAGTGCATTGTTTAAACATATTTCACGCGCCGCGATAATGATGCGTGAAATGTCAGAGGCATGTTTACAAAATTCATGGAAAACCTTTGAAATTAACGGTTTATACACATAGTGTAGAGAAATTGAACGAAGAGTAATTAATAATATTTTTTTGCGAGCTATAGGGGATATTAAGTTAACGGGTCGGACACTTAATTGGCAGATTCGAGTTTAACCCTTTGAGGACGACGGACGCATGTATGCGGCCTGAGAAAGAATCTGATTATAGTTTATTGGTGCATGTATACCCGGTCAGATTTGAAAAATTGAAATATAACTGCTGAAATATGATTACTCAAATAGTATTTTATAACTTCTGTACATTAACACTCTGACTTTCTGATAAAAAGATGATTTTGAATCGCCAAATAAATAATTATTTCTCAAAAATTCAAAAAAGTCTCCGTCCACAAAGGGTTAAATATTAGGATGGCAACTAAGTGGTTGCTGATTTTGACGATAGATGGTTTTAGCACTTTGTTTTGTTTCGTCAACGTGTTCGAAGCACCTAATCTATAGTTTTTTTGTTGTTAGGACTTCACACTTTTCATTAGTAAAAAAAATCGTATCGATGAGTCATTTAGTTTCGTTTTTATCCCAATTTGAAAATGGACGAACAAAACGCGCATTTCAGACATATTTTATTGTATTATTTCCGAAAAAGGAGCGCATCCCAAGCATACAAGAAGTTATGTGTCGTATATGGGAATGAAGCCTTGAAAGATAGGCAGGGTCAAAATTGGTTTGCCAAATTTCTTTCGGGTGATCTTTCACTCCAAAATGCGCAACGATGCGGCCGTACAGTTACAGTTGATGAGAGTCATATCAAGGCTATTATCGATTTAGATCGTCATAGCACAACACGTGAGATTGCAGAGAAGCTCAATGTATCGCATACATGCATTAAAAAAAATTAGAACAGCTTCGCTATGTTAAAAATCTCGATTTATGGGTCCCTCATCAGCTTAAGGAAATTCCTTCTCATATAAAATACGCAATCACTTAGTTGCAAACACAATAAATTCAAATTGTATATCATAGCCTTAATGATTTAAAATTCATCTAAAATAATAGATCATAGATAGGGTAATTAAAAAATTTTTAAAAATTCTCTATTTGGTTTCCCAACCCCTAACCAACTGCTAATGCAAAATTAATCGTTAGCTGGCACTTTGCGGTCAATACCATATCAATATTCATATGGTTAATATACACAGTGCCAGTTAAGAGTTAATACACTTTCCATTGTATCTCTTAAATTTATTTATTGAAATTACAATATTTATTTATTTGGTAGACAATAAAGTGTAGAAATATGATTTTACAGAGCTTGTACAAGAGCTAACAGAACATGCGTTTTTTACACACTAGCGAGAGATTGAAAGAAAAAGATTGACGATCAATAGATATCGATCAGGACGCTCGAAAGATCGCAAAGATGAAAACGCGGTGGATATGAATATGAGTATATATGTCAATATATTTAACAGTATCGCCTAAACGAGAATTAGATCTCCCAAACTAAATTAGATTTACTGAAGTATAATTGAAGAAGAGGTTCTCCTAAATCTAATTAAATCGCAAGCTTTTGCGCGTTGCTGGGCAGCCTTAAGCCCGTTCTTTCGTTTATCATAACGTACATCCGCCGTTTCTGGCAAGGAGGAGGAGATATTGCGATCGGATGGGAGAAATCGTGATGAGAGGAGGAAGACCGGTGCCTTGGAAAAGGAAGAAATAACCGAGGAAACGTAATAGGGAAGGCGATGCGATAAACGGTCACGTTTCTTGCATTTGCCTCGTTCGAAAATTAAGGAGACTTTTAACGCGCACGTGAGTTCGATGCTATCGGATCTCGAGTGGGACGTACTTAGCTAATACTTTGCGATCAGCTGTGCAAAGGTTTTCAAACAGATGTGGAGCTGCACGGAACCTTTAATCTTCAATTTCACGGATAAATTGTCGGGGAACTTTGATATCGGCGGTGATAATATTTACGAGGTAGTCGATAAATTGGATGGAAAATTTGTTTTATTAGTATATATGGAGGTGGAATTTGTTTTTTGACATTGAACGAATGTGAATTAAGTTTGTATTCCAATCAAGTATTTTATTCGTTGAATGATTAAAACGTTCGATTATTAAATTAGACTATGGCGTTGATCCGCAGCTTCTTTCTAAATTATCTCGATTCGTAACAAATATTCATCAAGAGAATTGAGGAGATTTTAAAGCTATCGAAGAAGTGAAAATCGCGGAGGAAGCGATGAGAAAAAAGTTTAGCGCGAAATTGGCACAACATTGGCGAATTAAGTGCATCTTCTTATTTTCCGATAATTTCCCACGCAATCTTCTACATACCATTAAACTCCACACCCTCCAAACAGCCCACTTTCACGGCATTAATAACGAGGAATTCGCACAAAATCGCCGCATCCGGAAAGTATTAAAGTCTATTCTCCGTGATGCCGCAAATATGCACACTCACCATTCTCGTGCAACAGGCGAGAACAAGATAATCGCGCAAACAGAAACATTTAAATTCCCTCCAACAATTAGATAACGTAATCCCTCTGCATGCAGTGTTTATTCTTAAGCAAATACCAATTTCTCTTTGCCGATTCTCCGCCTGTAATTCCCTAGCCGTCGCGTTGTGGGTGCTTAATTCGTCGCTCGTGAAATCGTCGTAGGCGCGGCGATTATCCAGATTCTGAGGGTGTGTGTACGTAAAATCATTAGGAGACCATCGTGCACGAGGTATGAGGGCGATAAAAAGGTCTCCACGGGCGGAGAAGTCGAGGATTCGATAATTGGTCACGTTTCGCGCATTTGCCGGGGCCAGGAGTTAGGCAAACGTTTAACCCATTCACTGCCAGCAAAACTAAGCAAATATTATCTTTCCTTGTTAAAATTTGAAAAGATGACAGAAAGTTTTTAAAACATTGGTTACATTAATCAAAAATATAATCTGAACATTTGTAATGATACGGAGAACAGTTTTGTTCCAAAATTTCTATACACGCTCGGCCATTATTGTTAACTTATTAATTCAAAGTTATAGTGCAGCTACGAGATATCTCGTAGTTGGCAGTCAATGGGTTAACGTACACACAGGATGTGACTATGGGGTCGAGCTTTGAACTTCCAAAGAGGGAATATTTTTACGCTTTACGTGAAAATTTAGTTTGGTGCGATGTGTTCAACACTGTAGCTTCGTACTTTTTTTTGGTAAAACCTATAGTTCTTGAGAAGAACATAAGATAAGTGCAACGTCTCCGCTGCAATTTCACAGCTTTTCGAGAAATCTCAGGCGGAGGACGGTATTCCATTTCGCCGACAAAAGGGAACAGAGGTGTACACGTAGGACGTAATGGCGATAATTATCCGAGTTTATTACCTAATGAAGGAAAAGGATAGGCTTGGCTAATAGATACTTTGCATCCTGATACACGAGAAGCCCAGGGTGGGAGACGTTAAACTTAATTAACGAGCCGGGAACACGTGTACCGATGCGGGGAACACGAGGACGCGGAATTAATTGAATATTCCGCCGTGAACGTGAACCGAACGAAATTACATGCAACTTAGCCGCAGGATAATCCGTCGATAGGGGCAAGAATTTTTAGTAGACACCGACAGGTGCATGGGGAACGTATGAAATTTCGGCAACGTACATTTAATACGCGTGTTTGGCTTATTTTACCGCACGAGTCAACCTTTCGCAATAAAAAACCCTTCACTGCAGAATATACTTTGGAGAATGTACAGTGAGCGTAGAAAGTATTTGTACTTTAATCATTTTCCACGCAAACTTTGTTAACCCCTTCCCGTACATTAACGAGTGACACTCGTGATGCGAGAAATGGAATAGAAAATTTGGAAATTTTCCAAATACTATTAAATTAAAAATATCAATGGGTCACGATACAATCAAATTGTTTTTATGCTATTCACATTGCGTTAAGTTATATGCTATTTCAGAAATCAGGGATAGATTGTTATTTCAGCAATTAAGTCTGCGTTATCGCGCATTTAGTCACAAAAGAAATGGTACGGCAAGGGGTTAATAACAGTCTTATATATATTTTTTAACACTAGAACTACCGGCGTTAAATCTATTATGTTTGAACCCGATATTATCCGTAAGCAAAATATTCCACAGATGACGAAGGTCCTGAATCACCAGCCGCGGAATATTCCGCCCTATACAATGTTAAACTGCTGCGCGCGGAAGTACATGGTACTACGGGTCTTCTGCCGTATTTAGAGCTTTGGTGCAAATGGGTTGATATATGAAATACGTACTTTGGAAAAAGATGAAACAGGAGGTGGAAAAGAGGATCGATTTCGTAATTTCCGTTTAATGAAATAGAAGTAGAATATAACGTTTGGAAAAAATTGAGAACCAGTCATTTTGACTGGCTTGGTAGTTCTAGTGTAAAATTCTATCAAAGATATGTAATCCCTAAATAGTCAATGATGATAGTACTCTGTAATAAATTAAACCCCGTAGCTAAAAGAGGACCTACAAATTGTAACAATCTATGAATTGCACAGAGCTCCTTACGTGATTCCCCTCTAGAGCTTTTTCCACCGAATTTATAGTCCCCGATGGAGTTGAGAGATGTCTACTCTCTGGAATATTGAAAACCACTACAATTTTATTACACAGCTGTAACGCGTTTGGCTGTTGATATTTTTGAAGGAGTAGTCGTCATCGCTGGGATTTATCTAGGTGCTTTTTTACGACTCGTTCCGACCCGCGGAATTCTTGGGCATAAACGCATAATGATCGTCCATAAAACTGCGCCCGCGCGATTACGAGCGGCCACCTCGCATAGTTTCCTACTCTCGTTTCCGTATTACTGTTTCATCCCATTTTCCTTATCCAACGATCGGCAGGAAGGCCCGCACGATTTCCGCCTTTACGTAGATCGATATGATGTCTTCTACTTCTTCTTTTTTTTCCTCCTCCTATTTTCTTTCGCTTCGTTTTTTTCGCCAGGATATTAAGCGATGTAACATGAGGTCAAAATAATTGAGTACGATGTTGAGTCACCGCGAGACCCCGCAAAGTAATGCCATGAGTCACGTAGCGGTGAAATTGGAGTACGGATGCAAATCTACCAGCCTCTTGACATATTTACATATCAATCTACGAGATGGAGTTTATGCGCGACGAATACGAATGCAATAAAATGCGGCACCAGATTTTCGAGGATTCGCAGGTATTTCGGGAGAGAGTGGTTTTCAGGGGTGCAGAATGAAGAATCGAGTTCTGGATTATCGCGCTTTAACTCTTTCAGGAACGGGAATTTAAAAAATAAATGACGCATGTTGCACACACATTTTTTTTTTGATTGAACAAAGTTGGTTTAATTTTATTAACAAACTTATACAATTCGCCTAATTGTGTTTTACACGGTAGATACGTTCCGGACAAAACCGTGTAAAAAAAGACATGAAGTGCATACATAGAAAAAAGGGGATTAGTTCCATATCCTTCAACTCTGTAAAAAATAGTTAAAATAAATTTATCAAAAAATTTATTTTAAGAATATTTTAGATTTATTAATCGTGCTAAATAGAATGAAATCAGGCAAAAACGGAATCAATTTTTTTTTCTAGACCGTGTTAAATCAAAACCGTGTAAAAAAAGACTGTAAAAACAGAATTGGGTGTAAGACAAATTTTCGAGGTAGGACAAAAAATAGCCCTCATTCGTATTCACGCGACAAAAAGGTAGGACACTTTTAATCCCGCCGTGCCTCAAAGAGTTAAGCCATTTTTGCCCAAGTTTTTTCCCGAATTTCTTTCAAAGTTATTCAAATAATTATAAACGAAGTATCTGTAATAGAATTAAACGATTAAAAATCTGTGGAGAAAGTATTTGTTTAAAGTTGTTCTACAAATGGAGCACTGAATCGCTTTGTGCATTATGTCGATGTCATTGTGTGTGGCGAATTCTGAAACAGTGAGATAAAATGGGTTACTGAAATTTTCCAATTGTTTTATACGCGACTTTTACATAAACGTTTCCATTGTTTTAACGTAGTTTTTGAAATATTGGACTTCGATATGTAACACGTGCATGATGAATATCTCTTGCCGTCCTGTTTCATTTGTTATTCACGCGGACATCGTGCAAAACAGGAAGCTGACATATGCACCGATAATTGGTGTGTACACTCTGATACCTGTCCTGCCGCAAACTGGTTTTTCGATTTTCTCCGAGGAGAAGATCGTGTCAGAGGTTGTTTTGCGCGCAAATGTCGATTATTGCGCGGTATATGCTTCTTCGAATGTTAATTTCCTTAGATGCACTGTCTTTGGTTCAGTGAAAGATACAATAACTGCGGAAAATGCCGTAAAATCGACATTCGGAAAATTTGGTGTGCATTAAAAGATGCAATAATTGAGGAAAATACCATAGTATGATATAATATTCGGGAGATTGAATTTTAGTTTTTTTATAAAATAATTGCACGTCACGCTGGTCGGCTCGATTTATTTGTGAAATTATTTTATATATAAATATATCATTTCTGATCGCTTTTCATTCAATTTGTTACTCACATTAAATACTGTGCATTTAAATTGCTATTTTGAAAGAATCGTCAGTCGAACTTTCAACAAATTCACCGAAGTTTCGTTAAATTACCTTCGAGTTTTAGAGATTATTAACTTAAACTAATGCTCTTTTTATGTTCGGCCGGCAATTTTCTTAATAATACTCAGACTCGCTGTTATGCACGGCCATAAAGTATACCAAGTTTCGAAAGGTCAACACGTTGACATTTCATTTCACCGATGACCCCGCTATATTTTCGTATTAAATTATACTTGATATTTAATAAAAGGTATCAATATCCTAGACTTTCCTACCGAGTATCTACAAATAAAATAAATGCAACTTTAAAATTACCAACGAATCGGAAATTCCTCATATTTCAAATTTACAATATCTCCTTTCACCAGATAAATGTAATAAAAAAATTCTAAAATGCACATGACACAATCATAAATTTCACCATCCCCCTATGCCCATATATCTCCGATGCATTCTGCATTATGCTTGCATCGAACGATAGCGAAAGGACCGGAAATTTTTCAACAACAATTTACATATCGACAGCTTCATTAACAGTTAACGTCATACGTCAAGTATTAATTGTGTGCGTACAGAGAACGTAATTGCGGAATTCCTGTTTACCTTCTGGCCGAGTAAACTGTGCTAAAATCCGAGGGAATCTATGTACATGCAAGCGTGCCTATTAAACTGGACATTATACTATGCGGACGTTTACGAAAATTGAATGTTTCACTGATAGGCACGAACCGTATCATAGCGTGTTCGAAGGAAAATCCTTCATCCTCGACGCAACGTGGAAACGCGCCGCTTTGAGAATTGCCTTCGAAAGGAGCGATCTAATTTGGTGTGCCTTTGATCCCCGAATACTGCCTTTATTCGTTCGTTAATCGCGTTAGTTTGCACATGCGTTCCCCTCGCGTATCATCCTTTACTTGTTGGTCGAGTAATTATCTCTGTTATTATGTATCACGTATTTGGAACAGTGAGTTATCTCGATTAGTTTCTCTTCGATAAACGACGCAGCAAGTTTCTCTGAATCTGGAAAATCGAGTGCCACGATAGATTTGAATGTTTGTCTGAGAAACTTCATATTATCGTGTAATTGACGGGTTTCATGTTTAATGCTAATCAAACGATCATTTTACGTATACATATTCTTATCGTAGTTGGTCATTTGAGTGTTTATGAAGTAAGAATAATAGTTTTGCAAAAGAAATGCAGGAGGTTGTTAACCCTTTGCCCCACAGTAACGAGTGACACTCGTGATGGGGTAAATAGGATAGGAAATTTTCAAGTTTTGCAAAACCTAAGAAACTAAAAATATTAATGAGACGCGACGCGATAATATTATTCCTGTGATATTAATATTACGTTAAATTATACGGTATATCAAGAATCACTGATCAATTTTTATTTTAGCAATTAAGTTCTGAATTATTGCGGAAGCAGTTACGAAACAAACCGTAAGGCAAGGGGTTAATATAATATAGGAAACAACGCAGAAAACAAATTTTAGTTAATAATACAAAGAATTAGATATTTTCATCCTATTGTACCGGTTATTTAACACTGGAACTACCGGCGTTAAATCTATCATATTTAAAAATATTAAATAAGTATTTTGAAAAAAGGGGAATTAAGAGGTGGAAAACTTGATCGATTCAGCAATTTATGTTTTATAAGATGGACGTAGAATATTTATTCTATGACTCTCATATAAATTTGGAGAATTTTTGGAAAAAATTGTGTACCAGTCATTTTGACTGGTATGGTAAATCTAGTGTTAACGACGCATGGTACGTGTAGCGTTAGTTCGCGATTTGATTCGTTATTTTTTGATCAGTTATTTTGTTATTCCTGTAAGTGAGCTTTTTATCTAGCGTGTTAAGTCAACAGAACTGTTATTCTCGAATTAATGCTATTTTATTTATTCTTAAGTTGAACTCATCATCTACCACGTCAAATTGAGATATCTGAAGGTACTCTAATATCTCTATCGATACTGAGCAGAATTTTGTATTAAATGGTAAAGCTGTTCGATTCCAATCGGCCCCCATTTTCAGCAGATACTTGAAAAATACTATATCTCTGTGTATGATATTTAACAT
Source organism: Cerceris ruficornis (assembly GCA_963989415.1). NCBI lineage: Eukaryota > Metazoa > Arthropoda > Insecta > Hymenoptera > Crabronidae > Cerceris > Cerceris ruficornis. Next base: position 11,938,503 of record OZ022523.1, read on the forward strand.
ATACCTTTTCCGCATACATAATTCGAGTTACGGCGAATGCAATTGATATTTTGGAGTGTCTTCATTCAGCCAATTCATTTAGAGCGCTCGGTTGCAAAGGGGACTGAATGTACACACACGAAATGGTTTAATCTTTCTCCAATATTGTGTCCAGCAAAAAGCCATCAACCAAGCGACATCCGTCGTAATTTCAATTACGATGGACGTTCGTGCATGTCGATAAAATGGCAATCGTTAATTGGCGAGCAAATAGGAACGAATGTAATGCACACGCATTTCTCCTATCTCTGATACCGTCGATGTAATTTATTCGCATTCGTCGTCGGTGTTCGTAAATTCTAATTGGATCTTGTGTAATGAGATATTCTAAATGTTCGTTGGATATTTTTACCTTTATTTTTGAACATTTATTTAAGCGCAACGATTACATCTGAGGTATGAAGAAATATAAGATAAGTACGATATTCAGGGAACGATTGAATAGTCGATAACTCGAAACTTTGGTGTGAATAACAGAATGATTAAAATTTCCGCATTTCCGCGCTCGTTTTATGAGAAAATTTGAGAAATTCTTTATATGTATTTGCAAGTGCATTGAAAATTTAGTTTAAGCTATATAAAACTGAGATTTCTACTGTTCGTTCTGATTTCCCGTATAATATAATATGCATTACAAAAATTTCAAATATTCAGCCAATGTCGAATATTTTACGGTAAATATTTCACTTGAAATATACCGGTTGAATGCTAAATATAAATCATCGGCTTTCAGAAATTTCTATGGAGAAATGATATTATATGGAAAAAATATTGCAAACTCACTATGGATGATATCAAACAGAGATTCCAACTGCGCGTCATGATTCGATGCACATACATACATATATCGGGTCATGCTGGTCTCACACTCTCGACGAGGCTTCCATTGGGATGCGATGGAAAAATAATACGAGCCCCGGTATAATGCACCGCATAATGGTTATGTATACACCGGTTCTCTACCGGTCGTATAACAATATCACGATGGCAGTTGCCCCCGGTCTGCAAAGTTCTTAAGAATTGTACTTAACCAGGACGTTAATACCTCTTCCTCGTTCTGGCATTCATCGTACCATTTCTGCTTTTTTTCAGTATCATTATTGCCGTGCCTTTCTCTATTGTGCCTCACGCGGTCTTTGTTCGTACGCGTAATGTTAATTGGACACAATTTCTACATGCTCCTTCGTTTTTCTCTCCTTCTTTTTATTCGTAGAACGGTCGCTTTTGGAATTTTTCAACACGATTTTCGATATTATCTTCCATTCGTTTCTGCGATGCGCTTATCGTAACTTGGAGTAATTCTTTCCTGTTGTTGAGGATATACCTGCAAATTTTTTGCCTCCCATAGTGTTTACTTTTTAAGAAATTTGTTTATTAGCAAAGATATCTGGTTGGGCTCGTTGATATTTTATTTTATTACTCGAACAACCACCTCCCATAAGGGAGGAAAATACTTGGAAATTTCACTGACTCTATTATTATTATTTATTTTACTGATTATGGCAATTATTGCAACAACAGACAGTTATCAATACTTACGGAATTCTAATTTAAAGAAAACACAAAGGAAAAAGTTACCTTTAGCTTATCAATGCTCTTTCATTTTTTCTATGAAAAAAAAATCAATCAACGCTGAAGTTGGTTACGGTAATAGCAACCTTCCACCCACCTTCGCTTCCGACGGCGATAAATCGCGATTGCTTCCATTCCCGTGGACAATTTATTGCACTGTTAATCTCGCGTTGCTATCTCTGGACCAACACACGTGCCACGGGACCATTACACTTACCTATCCACTTCTACCTGTGTCTTCATGAAAGCTGCCGCGTGCGCGAAGCCATCGTATCATTACTTTCCCTCGTGAACTCACGGTATACTCGCGGCAGGATCGATCGTAAATCTCAGAAACATCGGTTTCTGCCGTTTAAGGATATAGATCGAGGCTGCTTTCGCAAGAATTATCGATTGACGCGATCGATCGATCGAACGAGGCGCCTTTCGGAGAGTACAGGCGATAATTTGAAGAATATTCTCACGATTGTCGATCGTGAAGTATTTCTTCACGTGGAACTTCAACGTTTTTGTGTTTCACATGATGTGTGTATATGGGGAGAATAAAAAACTGTGGAGGCTATGGTGGAATAGATGGTAAAAGGCGCGGATTTTGAATCAGTGGGATAGAGTTCAATTTGCCTCGTCACTTTTCGGAAATATTTGCTAATATCTTACGAAGTCCTTGGTCATAAAGAAAAATAATTAATTAACGACAGAGATAAGAAATATTGCAATAAAAAATGTTCATTTCCGTATAACCTTGGTTCTCATTAACCCATTGATTATTTACGAGCAACAGTTCGCTCAGTTCAGCATATTCCGCGACTCTCTGCTCTTCGAACGCAAATCTTATCCGTTTCGCAGTGAGCCGTAAAGATACGGCATGCTGGCGCAGTATAATCTTATCGAATTATCTATCTCCTTTCCCTTGTTTTCCCTTCTTTCGTGTCGTAAATTATTTTGCAAGGAAAGTTCAAGTGCCTGCATTTACGAATAATAAATTCCCCTTTGCCCTCGAGACCGAAGGGACCACGAAGTTCATTGGGGTATCCGTTGGAACGAGTCGCGAGAATAACTAAATCTTCGTTGCAGTTAGGTAGTACTAAGTTCGTAATTAATTGACACGCTAACAGCCCAGTTATCTAGGAGTGAATTAAGACACTTTCGTTATTGGCGACGAGTCTCGTGGAATTCAGAGGCGGAGAAGCTAGGAACGAGAACTTTTCTACGTAACTTAATTCAGTTTCGTCTCTTGCACTCGATGGACCACTTTACCGACGCTATATGCCGTAAAATATTTTACTCACTGCCGCTTATTGTACCTCTGAATCGCTGAAGTTTCGCATTTACCGTGTAACTACATTTAATAGGCGGTCTTTATGGAGTCTGGGTCTTTTAACATCTTTTATTGCTGTTTTTGATAGATCGGCAACATTTATAGTAAAGTATCAGTCCTTAACCCTTTGCGGACGGCGACATTTTTGAATATTGAGAGATAACCATTTATTTTGCGGTCCAAAACCACCTTTTTATCAGAAAGTGAGGCTGTTAATGTATATACATTATGAATTTCTATTTGTTTAATTATATTTCAACGGTTGTATGTCAATTTTTCAACTCTAACTGTGTATAAAAGCAGGAATAAACTGTAATTAATTTTTTTTCTCAGACCACATACACGCGTCGCTAGTCCTCAAAGGGTTAATACAATGTATCAGTATATTTTTTGTTTGTGCTCATGCATATTTTGATATTTTACAACATAAATTTTATCACGTTCGTTACAAATTACCTGTAAAAAAGACTATGATGTAATATGGAACAAATGCGACGCACTGTGCAAGTTATTCGCCGAAATATCTCCGAACTGAGAAACAAATAAATTATCCGATCGCAGAATTATCCGAAGCAAAAGTCTTCGAGGTCTTCGTCTTTCGTTAAAATCCACAAACAATTTCGTGCTTCTCGAAGCATCGCCAACGCGATTTAATCCCATTTCCGATCCGTCTTCCGCGTCCCCAGGACGCGGCTCGATTATCGTGGACGGAATAAGAAGTAAATTACTATCAATTGTAAAGCTTGACAGTAGTAATTTGAGCGATCACCGATGCTCAAGTAATTGTAATCTGGATCCAGCTGAGGGTCGGTTCGGTTCGTGCCGTTTAGCACGCTGACCTAATCGCCCGTAAGACTCTGGTATTATCCTACTGGATCATCGATAATTGCCGTGCAAGCAATTAGCGACGAAGTTGTCTCGTCTGTGACCGATCGACGGTACAGACGATACTTACACCTGTTTATTAAAATTCTATATTCCTCGACCTGGCGCCATTTAATGAAGATCGGCGAGAGGAGAGGAGAATTGGTCGTATATTCTTCCGCGAGTTCCTTTCGAGCGAGTCTACGAGAATGGCTCATTGTTCCCTAATTAGATTATTTAATCCCTTGTAGTAATTAGATCCAATAGCGGCACGGATTGTATCGTAATGAGAGCAGATAACGTAATACGATAAATCGCTGAGCACTGGTACGAATAAATGGTAATTAATTATTTCGTGATGATACACGAATCGTTCGATGATACTAATCCTTTCACCGTTCTTCGTTGGGTATCGCTGAACGTTCAGTTATAATCGGATGATTTCTCACGATCTTCAGCCAGATTCGTTTCATCGTCTGACGTACGACCGAAGTACGGTTATGGTGTGCCCCGTAGCCTTCGTTTCCTCGTGTGTTTCATTATCATTAGCGTCCTGTATCATCTAATAAGCGGAATTCGTAGGTATATACGAATAGTCATACTGCTTTCGGAGATACGTCTCAATGAATAGGAAGGTCTGCGATCTCGTGAGAATTGTTGATCTTCGAAGCCGTTCGCGAGATAATGATACTTGAACGATGAAGGAGTATTGTCTCGATTGTGATGTCAGCTCGTACTGATGATGATTGCTTAATTGCTAGAGTTTCCGCGAACGCATTAGAGAGCCACGGCTGTCGGAAGAAAGAATAATTATAGTTGCGTTTCATGGTGGGTCTTTTGTGTTGATTTTACACAGATAGAAGGCGTAATTTTTATATGAAAATGATGAATTAAAATGTCATTAAAAGACAACAAGTTTGTAATAATATTAAAGAAAAAGCAATGTTTCATTGCTTTTGAAGTTCTAATTTTTAAAGATGCAACCGAGCAATTTGAAAATTGTATTTTTCACGCGTATATACTTCGAGATAGGACCATCATCTTGATAAGATTCGCATTCGCTTTCCACCCGCAACCGCAGAGTCCTTTGACTTTTTATCCGTCATCTCGGAAAATGAAGCGAGTAGTAGATTTCTCGAAAGGAAAAGCTCTCTTTTTGCCGAGTCTGTAATGTATTGCGCTCCTATTTCTACGGTATCTCGTGACATAAGAGGAAACTCAAAAGGAGAAATTCGACCGCGGGGAATTTGTCGATAAGTTTCAGTCCTATTTCGATTCTGGACTCTTGGGGCGAGCTTTTCCGATGAATCGACAATGTTAGAGAGAAAAGAAGGTTTGCGATCGACGACGAAAATAAATTCATCGTGCGAGTACCAATGGCTGACGCACTTGGTCTTCCACGTACTTCCTTTCGTATCTGTCCACGTTTATTTCTGGATACGGAGTTGCGCCACTTGTTCCTCAAATTAGACACCCACGTTTTCCTTTTTTTTCCCCTATTTTTTTTCTGTCCCTTTCGAATCGTCGGGGAGTTTTTCACTTGCAAATGCCAGCTCGAATTTAAATATTCCTTTGGAGAACGGAGCACGAGAGTTGAAAGTAGAACGACGTTTAAATCTGCGTTGGAATTTCTCGTGATAATGAAAAGGGTTTTGTTTTATGAATTCTGTTATGTTATACGTGGTAATAGTACGCTTTTCTTGGGGAGGTTTCTTGTGAAATAAAAGTGCTTTAGAATCAATGTCTGCTAATGTAATTAACATCTGAGAAGCATTATTTTAAAATGGGTTTTAGAAAATTTAAGAAAGGGGTTATTAAAAATACCTTCAGACAGTGATATTTCAAAGTTAAATATTTTTCAGTTTCGCTATGGTATTGTGGTCTACTTACTTTTTCAATTGAGAGTATCAAAAGATATTCATATTTAGTTGAAACTAATTTAAATTCATTTCTTTAACACGTTGAAAGCCACCGGTATTTCGCTAGTTTCATTATTTCTACTGAAGTGAAACTTTTTCTATTAAAATCACATCTTTGTAAAGCAGAAACTTCAAAGAAACAGATCGATATATATTCAGAAGAACTCTATCTTTTTAACTGCAATATTTAAATATTGAATATATTACAAAATTCATAAATTTTGCAATTTAAAAGTCATATGAAATTTCATTGAAATTTCATTAAAAAAGAAACGGGTAATTTATTTTATCTCAACAAGGAAAATCAATCATTTTCATCCCAGTTCTTTGAATTCTTGCCACAAAATAAATCATTAATTTATACCAAACTCGGATTTATTTGAAAAATAAAAGCTCTATCGTATTATCTAAATGGACCAACGGAGCAAGCGTATTTCAATTCTCGAAAAACAGAAAAAAAAAGTTCACAGCCAATTGCAACAAATAATTTTTACACACCTAACAATTTTGCTCAACTTGGAAATTAGAGGCATACAAAAATTTCTATATCCTTGACAAATTGAGAGAGACCGGAGCGACAAGTTTCCAGCAGCGTTCCACTCCGTCGAGTTATTTCATAAATGCGGCTTTTAAAGCCGATACCTGTAAGTTTCTCTCGCTCAGAGTGCATACTAATTTCTCGACGTGTACATGCTTGTACCGAGATGTATGTGGCGCCTTCGTGACTCGAGACATTGTATTTCATCACGTATTGTTATCATGCGGGTGTGTCGACGAGAACCTGGAGCACCAGGACGGCACCTTTGCTCTCGTAAATAAACATCCATTATGGTCTGCGCGTATCTCCTGCCGCAGATGTCGGTTTCTCTTCATTAAGCTTTTATTATTCCTTCATTGTTGTAATTCTATTTTTAGGTTTATCACGCTCATTGTCAAATTTCAAGATGAAATTTGCGACAATAGTATTCTCAATTAGTGATCGGAATTTCGGCCTCAATTTGCTTGCACTTTGAATGAGAATTTTTTAAGTGATGATTCGATATGCGGTTAATTTTTTTCCATATTTGGATTTTTTGTATGTAGATATGTTAAAAGATCTGTTAAAAGACCAGTAGAATTTTATTTGGCAAATAGAAATTTCTGAATACATATTTTAAGATAACGCCTATTTTCTCGAATCTATATTACAATCAAGTATTATATTTTCTCTTATTTTGCTAACTAAGGCAATGATAGTTTAATAAACCATATCATATTAAAGGGTAACCATCTGTATTAAAATATTTTGTGATAAGATAAGTTTAAAAATAATATTAAAAATTGTTGACGATCCGTTAAATTTCCACAATGAAAACTATTGTACTTTCAAAGTTCTTTTACCAAAGGCAGTATCCGTATGATATAATAATACAGGAACGCTTCATTTCAACAATAGACTCGTACTTTAAATATTGCACACCTCAATACGAATACTTTCATTTAACTTTCCGTCTCGTTCAACCGACATTCCGTGAAATGTAAATTTACCATGAATATCATGTACCATTATCATTCTGATTGTCACGCGAAAACCTCCGTCGAGGGACAGAGAGACCGAGGGAAAGAGTAATTTAAAACGTCAGCGAACCGTGGAATTGATGGTAAATTGGGAAACTTTGCTAACTTAGAAAGAAACGCTCTCGACGGTTCCTCAGCTGTACGAATGCCGGATCAATGAGAGAGGAATAATTTAAGGAATGGAGATGTAGCAGATTAAATGTACCGCGATTAAAATCCCATGCAACTGTTATCCCAACGTGTACTGTCCGATGTATATTAAATCATAGGGATTCGTGAAAACATAGAAAAAAAAATCACGTAATACACACACATCAATTTCCCGTACTTACTTCACGTATGTCCATCAGTATCATTAAACTTCACCGAGCAAACGGGATTTTATTTCGTTTTATACGTCGGCACGTTATTAAACAGATTGCACACCGCGGTGTGCCGGCGAATCGATTAATTTCTCATAAGAGTACTAGGTATGCGAAGTCTGGAAGAGGCGACTCGATAATTAGCATCGCGAATATTCCTTAATTAAAATTTCACCTCTCCCCGACGACACCGATCCGCGATGATATTACATTTTCAATACCGTCACTTCGATCGAATCTACGAACGTTGCGAATGAATTTCGGCATTTCCGGGTTTTAATTCTCGTGAGTCGCAGGATTTTTGTTCGCTCCAAAAAGTTTATCTGACAATAAGACGATCGCACTTCGAGGAGAAGCCGTTCTTTTGGAAATTACTTTCCTCTCGAACAAATAGCGTAGAAAAGTATACGTTCAAGGCTAAAATCGATTAGCGATGATACTATATTTTTAATATCGTTATTTCGGTCGAATCTACGAACGTTGCGAATGAATTTCGGCATTTCCGGGTTTTAATTCTCGTGAGTCGTAGGACTTTTGTTTGCTCTGAAAACGTTAGTCTGACAATAAGACGATCGCACTTCGAGGAGAATCCGTTCTTTTGGAAATTACTTTCCTCTCGAACAAATGGCGCAGAAAAGTATACGTTCAAGGGCAAAATCGATTAGCGATGATACTATATTTTCAATATCGTTATTTCGGTGGAATCTACGAACGTTGCGAATGAATTTCGGCATTTCCGGGTTTTAATTCTCGTGAGTCGTAGGACTTTTGTTCGCTCTGAAAACGTTTGTCTAAGACGATCGTTCTTCGAGGATTGGTCGTCCTTTCGGAAATTGGTTCCCTCTCGAACAAGTGGTGTGGGAGAGTGCAAGCACGGTTGAGGGCTTGGAGAATCCGGGTAAAGGAGAATGAATACCGGTCTCGGAAGATCGGCAATTTTCAAGGAGAATTGCTATCATCGTGACTTCGATAATTGGAGTAGAAAGTGTAATTCTTTTAGTCACGATACTGCTAAAAGTTGAGATTAATTATTGCCACTCAAGGAATTCATGGGGTATTAATTATATTGACTTTATTGTTCACGGTGATATTGCAAATTCAGATTAATTTTTGTACGTTATAGAATTCACGAAGTATCGATAGAATTGATTGCGTAAGAGTACAAAAGCGTGTAATTATAATATTTCGAAAAGGGAACTAGTTTCCTGCAAAATCGTATGCCCACCGCAGGACATATTTCACTCGCAAAACTTTCCCCATGGAGATTCGCCATTTCCCGTTCGGTTTTCGAACGGCTTATCCCCGCAACGATCTTCCAAGCTTGAAAATTATGGCAACAAATCCGGCTGCCGGAAACGGTAGTCCAACTCCTGCGCAAAGTCGATAAGGAGATACCAGTTCGGTCCTTTATCGAGAGTCCGATAAAAACCGATCGAAATTTCACCTCGTCTTAACAAAGACACTACCCATCCGCCTCGTTCCCTTCCACGTTTTTCCAACGGCCGATCTACCTTTGATAAAACGCAATAATCCTCATGGAAGGAACAATGACGGTTTCCGCAGTTGATTGGCTATTCTCTTGAAACTCCCGGCAGAACTCGAGAGGAGAACATAACGGGAGATAGGCGAGGGAGGAGACCAGATATGGAAACACTGTCTTCATTATCTCCGTTATCGCTAAAATGCGAAATTCATGATTCCTGGCTGAGTGTAGCCCTGCAGAGAACTATTATAGGCAGTATGGCGGCGAGGAAGCTTGATTAAGGGCTAATGAAACTTCGAATATCTTAGCAAGTCTATCCAAACCGAGACTACCGTACTCTCCGCCGGGAGTTATGGCATAATTATGCCGTTGATAAAGCAGCCCACCTTCTCCTCCTCATCGCACATCTTTCCCGACCTCGGTATCCTCTTAAGCACGACGATAGGTACTCTATCCTGCCGTGGAACTCGTAGGCGTGTGGATGGTTATTAAGGTTCGTCTGTCAGATGCATGCTGACGACGTCTCATTGTGTGTACTGTCACGTATGCTTTAGACGTTTCTCTATGCGCGCTCTTCTAGAAATTCGTGCTAGAAAGATACATTGGATGGTACGCACGACAGGGAAAAATTGAAGTTGGGAAGAAGGAGGAAAAATATTTGAGTTTCTGGCGTGCTTGGTCCTCTTGTAGAAGACATTTCGAGTTAGGAGGTAAATGTCGCAAAAGGAAAGAAGTCCTCTGGCCTCTGGTTTGTTCTGATTCGCCTGACGGATAGAGACATCCCTCGTTGTGACGTCAGTTTCGATGCTAACGACGTGATTGGACGATAAAGCCGCTCATTCGTTGCGTCGTCATGGGAACGACGAAAGAAGTGTTTTGTTTCGGTTGTCATTAGTCGATCACAGATTTCCAGGACCGATATGGTGGGTATAGGCGGTGCAAGCGACACTCTCCTCTTACTCCATGCCTCATACCGCGCGCCTTCTTTCAAGTTTGGCTATTATATCATAGGCAAAAGCGAAAGAATGCGCACGGTATGAGGTACGGTGTAAGCGGAGAGTGTCGCTCGCACCACCTATTATTTTTAAATTATTTTTTAAAATATCGTAGCCTCGGTGATCCGAACCTCGTATAAAACAGTACATCCTAGGCGAAATGACCGTAGCAATTGACCCGAAAAAATGGTAAAAAAAGAAAAATTATTTCACTTCAAAATTCCCTTACCAAAAACGTCCCATTCAAGCGTGTCCTTTGAGCTATAATAGCCAAACTTGAAAGATGGCGCGCGGTATGAGGCACGGGGTAAGGGGAGAGTGTCGCTCGCATCGCCTATCCCCACCATATCGGACCTGGAAATCTGAGATCGACTAAGCAACCGAAAACGAAACACTTCTTTCGTCGTTCCCATGACGACGCAACAAATGTACAGCATTATCGTCCAGTCACGCGTTAGAATCGAAAATGACGTCAGGACGAGGGATGTCTCTGTCCGTCAAGCGAATCAGGGCAAACCAGAGGCCAGAGGACTTCTCTCGACTTTGCGAGTAATATCACGGATACCTTGGTTAAGTGAGAATGGAGTTATTGTAGGAAAATGCTAAAATTAGCAGGAAATGTCGAAGTGATGGATGAACGAGAGGGGTTGAATTTTACATGAGGTGGTTTTGGAGATGGAGTGCTTGAGAATCGATGTGTAATAGAATCGTACTAGAATTTTCTGGTAAATTGATCACTTGAGAGGTATTATGGGAATGTTCTAAAATTGGCGGGCTTTATCGAACGGACTGGAAAACGAGAATAGCAGAATTTTAGATGATAAGATGCATTTAGAAATGTCAGGTCACATGTATTTTGAGAATTCTCGGTGTTCTAGACATTTCACCTTACGGAATTTTAAGTATTGCCTAATTTCCAGTTGGCAATAACATTTTATGAAGGAATTCCGGAAAATTCGAATGAAATTTACTGAAAATAAGATGAAACAAGATAATTTAAAAGCAAATTACAGAATTGGAATGATATAATTTCAGGATCGTGTCTTTACAAATTGTCCAATAAATACACATATTGAAATGGCATGTCATATTTATATTTAACCATTTATATTTAAATATCTCGGTTAGAGAGGCGAATAGCTTGAAAACAACATTTTTTCTGAAATTAAAATATGTGAAACCTGTTTAAATTTTCAGCTTGCGCAACTGGTACCCATTAAAACTAGAAAACGCGTTGGACATGTAAATGTAGATCCCCGGTTTTCCGTTTCGCACGAAAACTTAACGGCTGAATATTTCTACGCCGATTGCCCCTGCAAATTAATTTCAGCGTATATTAATGCACGTAAATGCAAGGTTTTACGATGCGAACAAATCGCTGTAATCGGAAAATGTGGAAATGTAAAGTCGACAACCTCGACGATCGATCGACACTTTGCGGCGGACAGGTTTTCTTCCCGTCTTCGAATCTCGTGAAGATTGCAGATAGAAGCAATTTATATTTCTCGCGTTTTCAGAATTCACTCGAGGACGTTTTACCTTTATTTAACATTATGTTACATAACAATGTACTAGAGGAAGTGATGGTAATATTGCTTCCCCTTAATTCCCCATTTTGCAGTAAAAATGTGTAGCATTTAACGCTACCATTTGTTCCGTCTATTTGCTTTTTACATAGTGAAACAGATTTACAGCAAACAGGGCATTATTATTTCTAGTATGTAGCACAATCATTTTGCATCATTCCGAAAAAGAAAAGATTATTTCCCTGGGGGACGACGGAGACAAGGAAATAAACGTTCGGACTCGCATTCGGTGGGCTCAAATTCATATTCTCCCTCATCACCCCTGGGAAATTGTTCCTAAATTATTTTTGAAAATATCGTAGCCTCGGTGATCCGAACCTCATATAAAACAGTACATCCTAGGCGAAATGACCGTGGCAATTGACCCGAAAAAATGGTAAAAAAAGAAAAATTATTTCACTTCACAATTCCCTTACCAAAAACGTCCCATTCATGCGTGTCCTTTGACCTATAATAGCCAAATTTGAAAGAAGGCGCGCGGTACATGACATGGGGTAAGGGGAAAGTATCGCTCGCACCGCCTATCCCCACCATATCGGTTCTAGAAATCTGTGATGGACTAATGACAACGGAAAACAAAACACTTCTTATGTCGTTCCCATGACGACGCAACGAATGTGCAGCATTATCGGTCAGTCACGCGTTAGAATCGAAAATGACATCGGAAAGCGGGATATAGTGAGGGACCAGAAACAAGGCACTTAAGTGGTAATTTGCTCTGATTCGCCCGACGGATAGGGACATCCCTCTCCCTCACGCATTTTCGGTTTTGACGCGCTATTGGCCGAGAGACCCGTCGTCATGTGATCGACGAAAGGAGTGTTTTATTTTCGGTTGTCATTCGTCGACCTCAGGTTTCCAGGATCGACATGGCGTGGAAAGGCAGTGCGTGAGCAATCTCTCCTTCCGTCCCAAGTGCCTTGTTTCTGATTCCTCACTATATCTCTATCGATCAGGCGAATCAGAACAAACCAGTGGCCAGAGGACTTCTCGTATCTTTTCAGGCGATAATGACAACCAAAAACAAAACACTGCTTTCGTCGTTTACATGACGACGCAACGAATGTGCGGCTTTATCGGTCAGTCACGCGTTAGAATCGAAAATGACGTCAGAACGAGGGTTGTCTCTATTCGTCGGACGAATCAGAACAAACCAGAAGCCAGAGGACTTCTCTTGTCTTTGGGGCTGTACATTTTGGCAGACTGTATTCCCGCGTCATCGAAGCACCTCCGCATATTAAAATCAATGTTTCGTAAACTCGGTCCCAAGTAGGAAACTCGAGCCGAAAGTTCACATACTCGTGGAATACCAATGACCCTTTTAAGGGTCGGTTCCACTGGTTTTGACTAGTTTGCTCATACCGTACAATCGATCGGAATATAATTACTTATTCCGTTCGCCGGTGTCACATAATTCTCTCGATTTACACGGACCTTCGATAAGCCTTCCGATTATCGTCGATCGTCCATGTTTATCACTGTGTGATCTCTCGTACGGGACTCTCGATAGACAAAATACGGGAAGTTTTCGATCCCGCTTAACAAATCCTATTATACTCGCACGGATAGCATAAAGTGTCTGGAAATTTGTGCGATAATTGCGGTAATGTAGCAGATGGCTCGCGTCAGCATTAAACATTTAATCGAATTGTCATCGGTCGACTGGATATTCATCATTGCTGTTCACACTGACGTTTAATCGATCGGCGACTCGATAAGCCTCGGACACGAATAAACGTCCGACTGGATATTCTATTCGATTGCTCGTAACAAGGATCGGTGTTACCGATAGGTCCGCCGAACGGTGTTGCACTTTGTACTTAGATTAAATAGGTTTGATAGCGAATAAAGTGTATGCGGATGAAATTTCCATAATCGCCTTTGAGAGACCCGAAAGACGGAAAACCTACAAGAAAGTTTACCGGCGATGTTCTCGGGTGGAAACTCCTTGTTGTTTCACTCTGCGTAATTTATTCTGACTTTAATCCCTTGTGGCGGAATATTGAGACACACTCGTGGCATGGATCGGATTTGAAATGTGACAAAGGGTTCGTTGTGCAGAAATAAAAATGATACAGAAATACAGAAAATTGTAAATTTATCTTCATCTGCGGACCTTTGAAAAAGTGATGTAATTAAAAGTTACAATTTCACGCTTCTCCAATCTTCATCGCTGGGTTACCTGCTCTCCTTCGAATCCACTCTTTCTAAATGAAGTTACTCCAAAAGCTTGCACAACTTGGCCAGAAATTCCATATCAAGCTAATAAAAATACATAACAATTGCAATAACATCTGAGCAATACCAAAATAACGTTAAAAATGTCCCACAGTGCATACTAGGTTTTAGTGTACTCGAGCCAATACAGGAATCCTGTATCCGTGTATAATTTCGCAGAACGAAAATAGCCAATGTCCGACATCCTCCCGCGGTGCAGTTTCTTCTGGAAAGAAGAAATCTGACGTAGGACGAATTCACCGTAAAGAGTTCCTTGGCACGAAATGAAATCCCATCGCGTCGAAATCAGCCGGCGAAGATTGGGCCGTGTTTTTCATGAGAAATGACCGAGCAGACGGGAGCCCGGACCGAAGCTCGAGGACAATTAAAGAGGCGTATTGTGCTAACCAATTTCTCGCTCGTTACTCGCCGCACTAGCGGCCAATTGTTTCTTACTCGGTGCGGGCAACTCGCCGATTCACGTAGCCACTTTCGATCCCTCTCGCGCTCATCTGTATGTTACGTTTCTTCGTTTCTTCCCTCTCATTCGCTCTCTCTCTCCATTTCCCTCCTCGTCTCTCTGCTACTCTTTATCGTCGACGGGAATATCCTCCTCGTTTTCCTCTCTTTCCATCCAGCCAGGACCATTGTTCACGGTGTGGACGGTCCATTAAGGGCCTAGACGGCAATTCGCAATTAAATGCTTCTCCGAACGGATGCGAGGAGAATCTCCCTCCTCCTCGGCATCGTGGAGAGCCACTTTCAGATTCGGCCAGACTCGATATACCGTCGGCTATACGAAATTTAAATGACTGCCAGAAATTCCGGAAAATCGATTACGGTATCGTGAAAAGCGCGATGGAGGGATTTCATGAAGCTTTCTAAATTTCACGTAAAATCAATGATGAAAGTGTGCGATGAAGTATTACTTTAACTTTGGACGATAATAATTTGCTCCAGGGATCAAAGACAATAATAGCCATCGATCGGAACCCTCGCACTTTGTATCAATCGAAGGCAACGGTTTAACCCCAAGGGGTCGAATCATAGAATTCGACGACAGGGATGAAAGAAAATACGTGGAATTCTCGTGCTTAGAGTACATCGAGGAGACGCATAAATTGACGTGGAAACGCGACGAGAAGCGGAGAGGTAACTTTTTCGGGTGCCTCATAGGTTTAGCCGGCGCGTCTCTTTCGTGGATACGTTTCTGGATGGGCTGGTGCTCGGTAGAATGGAATTTCATTTGACCGGGGGTTGCACGAGGGGATACACACGTCAAAGAGATACCATCGTTGTTTCCATCCAGCCGTGGAAAATGTTGCATGCCAGATGGGTGTCCGTGTATGCGGCTGAATTTTTCGCAAAATATCTTTCCCTTTCCCTCCCGTTTTCCCCGACGCGTTTGCTTTCGTCCTCGACGAATCGACCTGGAGGACTTCTGAATTCGATCGAACGCTCGAAAAAGCCACGACGCGGCAAATTATCGGATCGGTTTGCACGACGGGGAAAATAACAATGAGGGATGGAATTTATTGTCTTGGAGATATAATTTCAATGGTCCCCTGTGCTCGTGCAACGACGTGCGCGCTCGTGTGTCATGTCCTCGATATGTTCTTGTATCGATAAGTAAAACGATATCGAGTTCTCTCGCCTCGTATCTGTAAAATGTTTTAGCCGAAATGTTTGATAATGATAGGAGCATTCGATAAATGTCGAACATTCATTGTACTTGAAATTAAGTGCACTCAATGTAAGACTTCAAAGGGCTGATGTATTTGACAGATATAAATTAACGGGAAATTTGATAAAAATTTCAATCGCTCGTCAAGCACAATGTTTTTTCGGGCCTCAAACGAACGATGATTCTGCGAAATAAAAAACTGTTAAAATTTTCATTGAGCGGTTTTAGAATGTCGAAATTATTTTTAACTTCTAATCTCTTGCCTAATAATATAAAATCCCACTTGAATTTTAAAAGATAAATTAAAAGCCATAAGAACTATAAAAATTGCTTGCCTAAAAAAACAATCTGATAAGTAATCCATTTTCATATCATCCGCCTTATTAGACTTTATTAGTCTTATTAGACTTATTAGAATTTCCAATGCAGCTGCAAT
Organism: Cerceris ruficornis; assembly: GCA_963989415.1. NCBI lineage: Eukaryota > Metazoa > Arthropoda > Insecta > Hymenoptera > Crabronidae > Cerceris > Cerceris ruficornis. The sequence continues at coordinate 11,954,535 of OZ022523.1, forward strand.
TAATTGCTACATCTTTATTCCATCACTTTAATCCCTGTGGTAAGTGCAGGTCCAAAAAAAGTTGCAAAAGCAAGGGTTTATCACCTCGGCTGCTCGAAAAACAAGTTGTTACAGACGTTGGACGAAAACGGTCGAATTTCGGACGCTAATGCAGGAAATTTGGATAAATCCGTCAAAAGGGTCCTCTTTTTCGGAGAAATTCGTGTCGGGCAGGTTTAACGGCTTGTAAATTCACGCACGAACGCCGTCGGTGGTGCGTGTCTCGTATGCGTGACGCGTGTCATGCACGTCGAGCACGCTTCCTGTATTCCGTTTCTGCAGTTGCACCTATCTATTGCCCAGTCATTCTCCGAGGCTGCAGTTAAGCCGTGAACTACATTTAACACTTCGTCCACGCGCCCGGTTAATTAAGATAATTATTATGCACGTAACCTTGCGCTGTGTATCTAAATTGAAGAAATGAACTTCCTTCATTGGGGAAATAGGAGTAATTAGCTGACACGATGGGGGAATTTTTTGTAGTGAGATCGTACACGGAAGTCGCTTTGTAGCATAGTCATCTGGCATTATTTCGATGCATTTTTACGTAGTCGGTTAGTTTTCTTTTATATTTGCCGCCTACAGTGCAATTAGCAGCATGGAGCTTTTTCATTGAATGATTAATTTTGTTTGACGTAACGGTGGATGGAAAATGTAATGATGAAGCTAAAATTCTCAAAAACTGTTAAATTGAAAAATTCGATGCTGTGGCATATCATCTTTTAATATTATTTTTAGTATATTATTTCTATAATACAATATCTACATGCAGTATTAACACGTTGAACGCCATCGGCATTTCGCTAGTTTCATCACTTTTACTAAAGTGCAATTTTTTCTATTAAAATCGCAACTTTACAAAACAAACCTTAAAGACACAAATAGGTGTATAGTCAGCAAGAATTTCCCTTTTTAATGCCAATATTTAAACATTGAATGTATTAGAAAATTCGTAAATATTACAATTCAAAAGTCATATGAAATTTCATTGAATTCAATAGCGCCGGTCACCGGTGACCCCCATGGCATGCAACGTGTTAAAACTATTTCATCGTCATAACTGTATTCTTGTCATCAGCTCGGTTTTTCCTTTCATTTCAATTACACAGAGGAGAAGTAAATAATTCGAAACATAAATTGAATAATACACAAATGCAATTTTCTTCAACGATCACAGAGGAACTCGTTATTCCAAACAAAATCATATCAGTCTCCGCGCCATATCTTCGTAGCCTCCACCCTAGTTATTAAACCACCCCTATAGAACTTTCTCCCCGTATCAAACAAACAATAGACAGACGTCTAGCTGGCACGAAAGGCATACGTACCTACACGGATTCCACGTGAACGGACTTAATTTCGTTACGGTGGAACGGTCGCACCTGCCGCTCGGAAATCCCCGTTGGAACCGCGGAAAATATACCGAATTCTCGTTCATGCGACAGAAATAATTTCGGCATTCGTGGCGTACTATTTGGACGGGAAGTCCGGGGTATTGATTTCCGTTGGCGTTGAAAGGTGCTAAAATGATTTCGCTCGGGCCACCATTTGCAACTTCATTTAATTACGGGAACGCCGCGGGCTGTTTTATCGGCGATCCGTTCAGAAGGCTCGTGCACGTGGATGTTAATAATCTAAATGGAGAGAAGGCGAACGCCGAGGGAGCCACGTTTCGCGAACCGAATGACAAAGGACAGCTTTGACGAGCCGGCGTTGAAGCTTCGAGCTTCTTAGCCGACCGACTTTGCATTGACTTTGCGTCTCAAAGTGGAAGACGGAATACGGATGGCTCCGCGGACGTTGGGACGTGACGGTGTTGGAAAATCTTCCATTCCCATCGCGTGTGTTCTTTCCGCGTAAAATATGTCCGCGTCGTCGAACATTTCCTTGCCTCGTGAGAAGCATCCTTTGCCGTTTTTGCGCGTACACGTAGCGGATTGATAGTGGGCTTTGGGTGCTTTTGACGCTTGAAATATTGTTGGCAGAATTATTTCCGGTTAATGTGAAAAATGGAACGGTATCGATTACCGTGAAATATCAGCTTATTTTTATTCCGCTGCTGTTCGAGAATATGGCCACGGAAGGAGCGAAGAAGGAGGGCAATTTCTGCGTGGAATTATTCTGTAACATATGAAGAGTTTAAGGGAGAGGAATATCGATTCGCAACAATAATAATAGAAAATGAACGTCAGATTATAAAGTCATACCTCAGTAGTCCTACTTCCATTTAAAGGGCACCTCTGGCCATCTTGAGAATCTCTCGAACAAAGGTCTCTGTTTCACCTACCATATTTCGTTTTAATACGGTTCCAAGTTACACCGTAGATCGTTTCATCAATTATACTAAATTAATAATTATATTAAATATTTAAGAAATTAAAGTTTTAAAAATGTGCGAAATAGCGAATTGTGCGAAAGTAGAATGTGCGAAAGTCGAGGGCGGTCTGTATTAGATCATATTTTGTACTTGAGCATTTTTTGAATACCATAAGTTTTTATTTTTCATGTATTATATGCATTGCAACTTCAACAAAGAATTAATTATTTATATTGCGCCGTTACTCATTAAAAGTTATTCGTCCGCGCCGGGATTGCTCCGTACCGTGTTAGCATACTCGCGGAAGAGCGCTCCGTAGCGAAAGGGTTAAAAACATATCGTTTGATTCTAAAGCACCAGCAGGACCATTTATCGTCATCGTTGCATCGTTATTGTTGCGACTCTCTTCCAAAAGGATGCTCGATAAAGCACACGCAAATATCCGCCGGACAAACTGCAGTCCGATGTAACGCGGCTAATTCGACCACGCGAGGGCCACTCGTTTATCGTTCGACACGTAGAACGTGCGAGGCTGCCGTTAGGTGGAAATTGTACGGCAGGGTGGTATCGCGACACGGAACGTGCACCTATTTTCCATAGGGGTGCAACGTGGGGAAGCAACGGGGGAATTGCCTCCCCCGTGCGAATGAAAACCCGGCTGCAGTCGACTCTGCTGGGATTATTTTGGTGGTAATACCGGGCGATCGTTCCTGCTGGGAGACGTATACTACGATTAGGGCGTGATAGAAACATTGAAATGCGAAAGGGTTGCTTTACCTATCTTTTGTCCATTTGTCACGGGGGACGATTGAGTTTATTGGGAGCGAATGTCGATGGCGGTGGGTTCGAGAGATTTGGTGAATGGACTTGGCACTTCGTTTCGTTGGTGATTATCTGTTGAGGATGTCGAGAGAAGATTGTACTGTGGATTTAACCTCTTCGGTACGGCTGAACTTTACGCGGGGCTGTTTCTCTGTACGGCAGAGTTCGACGCGAATTACATGTAAACGATAAAGCACTACAATTTGTGGCGGACAATGCTATTCTCTACGCGAGTACATTGGACTGAAGTTTTTGATGATTGAATTATAATTTTTCCCACAGATATGATACGTATACTTTAACTTTGATAATTTACTTTAATAATTAATAATGCAATTGAGTATGATATATTTTAAAACACGGTACGGCACATAGGCCTTCTTCACAATCTTCACACTCATAGCGGGATCTTCTTCTTGCATCGTTCCTTGCACATACGATACAATTTCGTAACGCTTTTTTAGGTTATTTGCACTTGCAAGTGAGCGAGTAACTCAGTAGAGTGAGCCACTATAGTGGCGCATCGTAATATAAGATGACGTTCGCGAAAGCCACTATAGTGGACCGTCGTACAGAGAGATGACATTCGCAAAAGCCACTATAGTGGCGCGTCGTGCCTAAGAGGTTAAAAGGAAATTGTTGCGTGGTGTTGTTTCTGATTGGAATGAAGAAGAGTGTAATGGAGTGATGATGTTTATAATAGAATTATTTAAAAATTGACATAAAGTTCTCTTTAACGTCAGATTCAACATTAAAACTATCGCTGTTGAATCCGTGATATTTAAATATATTAAATAAGAACTTTCAAAAAGAGGAATCCAGCGGTAAAGGAGAACACCAATTAAATAATTTACGTTTTATAAGCTGTGAAATATTTACTGCACAGTTCTCCTATAAAGCTGGAGAATTTTTGTAGAAAATGAGGAACCAGTCAGTTTGACTGCCTTGGTACATAATTCTAGTGTTAATGATAGGATCAAAATGACTGATTACTGAATTTTGGTAATCTCACCCTCATAGTCAGCAAAATTAAGCACGAATCAACTCTCTCTTGGACACATTTATGAATTATTCAAACAATCGCGCAGTATCATTTCGAGGAGAGTCGAATTTCTCCCAGTGGTCATAGATAATTATCGGTTATTATGCTTATCGAGATACAAAAGAGCCATTTGCAATCACGTGGCTATCGATCGTGGTTGAAACGAATCTGTGAATCGCACCGATACTCTAGAGAGCTTTACACATCGTCGTTCATGCGCATTTGCACTTAGATATTCGATTGTTCTTTGGAAAATTAGGTTTGTCATTTCGGTGACGATAATATTGCGGATATTATTGCTCGTTAGCCGTGACCAGACAGCCAAGAGTTTATTCATGGACAGAGTTATGAAACGATCACGTTCCTCGCTTCAACTTTGCCGGTGTATTTTAACGATATTCGTACTCGCGTGTTTCGAAATACTGCAACTTTACTTTTCTGCAAATGTCAAGCCGCGCTTCATAATTTGCGCATTTGCTGTACAACTTCGGAGCGTATTCGTCGTTAATTAGCGTATTAAATTTTCACTGTTCTGCCTTATACGCGTAATTGAATTTATCATCTTCGCGTAATACGAAATATATCTGTACATGAGTTTTCATCGGGCAATCAGGCTTCGCCAAACTTCATTTTTCGCTTGTTGTCATACTTTCGTGATAATTTATCCTTTGAGTTCTATGTGAAGCGTAAAATATTTATGAAGCGTAATTAAATTGGCAGTATTAAGTTCTGTAAAGAAAAATAATTTTTAAGAAATCCAGTAGATTTTAAGTATGAAATTCATAATATTAATTTATCTTCGAAGAAAAATTGGGTATAAGAATGAGTCTTTCTTCGATTATTTATAATCTTTCATTGACAAAACATCAAATTCTTCAAACAGAAGATACCAGATATTTCGACGCTCCTTGGTAAAGTATAATTAAGGCAGTATAAAACACGCTCGAAATGAAGAATTTCGTAACTTGACTCGTTAAAATTTTCGAGTAGAAAAGTCCCATAGAGTGCGGTCAACGGGTAAAAAACATATCACATATATTTGTCACCATTAAGAGGGTGTTTTGTATTCCTGAAAATGGTAGGACTTCCCAGTGCAATTATATAAATGGCTTCTAAGGACATCGAGGCGCGCACGGTTCCTACGATAATGTGAAAGTATTTCGCTCGTTATTCACAGGGACAGTGTGCCGGAATGCACTTATCCAATCGTCACGAACACGTTCGTACAACTCTTTCGTTCGCATGCCTTCACGAACGAATGTTTTTTCCCTCCCCCGATTGGCAAACCTAATTGCTCAGTTTCGTGGGCGATCTCTAATGGCAGTAATTGTAAGATCGCAAGAAAGAAACGTCTCGTCGTTGAAAACGGAATAATTGCGTGTCTCGAGCCTTTCGAGAACTTTAATCAGATATGGTTTCATTCGACTTTTAATTGTCGAATATGCAAAGATTGTGACATTTCGTATTTTTCGATTTGCCCGAAGAGTAGAACTACTTTTTACACTTAGCCAATATTATTTGAATTTATATGAAACTAAAAATTTAACATTAAACTTGTAGATAATATTCATCATTTTTTCACAATATAAAATTATATATTATTATGTTTCAATAGTGTAAAGTTTACTTAGGAGAGGTTATCGGTGAAATTTCATTTTGCTGCAAGGATTTAACACCGTTTCAAATGAGATTGAGCCATTGAGAGAAAATAGAATTCGCTATGTGACTATTTTAAACGGAGTCATTTTCTTTACAATTTAAAGTAAAGTATCGTTGCACTTCCAGCAATAAGATGAAATTCACCTAGGAGAATATATTGACTAAATCCAATTCTACTACACAGATTTAACACAGTTACAGGATCTATCCAGAGGTTTGGAGAAAATAGAATCCACGATTCAAACTATTCCTGCTATTTGCCCCAGCAGCATGTCGTTGTCCATTCAACTAAACACAGTTTCATTTCCTGCTCCACGAAATACCTCGTTTTCGGGTTCTCTCGATTCCACTGTGCACACGTAGCGAGGAAAGTCCAATTATGACCAATCGGAGATCTCAAAATACGCTTTTAAACTCGCCTTCCCGCTTTCCTAAACTCCCATACTCCAGGCGAGTCGCAGAAACGCGAATATCAAGATTGCAACCACGATTGCTGTAGTTGCATTTCGAGAAGCCCATCGTGACGTCACTGGGCCGATTATATTTACGTCCTTGGATGATAAATTTACGAAATCTACGATGATATTAATTCCACGTACGTTGAAATACCAGGGACATCGATATATCGGAATTCGTCTACGTTGGGAATAAAACGAGCTTTTATTAATAGCGTCTCAATCGACCGAAGTTTCGCGATAATGCGAGGTTGACGCTTCGACGACCGGAGACACGAGTTTTGACTCAATACCGTTGCGATAGCAGTTCGCATGCGATTGTTCTGTGGCATCCTATTAATGAAATGGGAATGTGCGTTCGATAGTGGAATACGATTGCTGTGAACGGACAGGAATAGGTATTTGATCGAATATGAATGTGTTGGAATGATATAGGAATTTTTGTGGGATAATTATTTATTTGCTGCGACGTTTTCAGCGTCGTGAAGAGTGGGTCAGGGTTGTAGTTTCTGATTCAATTTTGAGTACCATTTAAATGATTATATACAAAAACAATTTACTTCTGAATCATCTAAACAGCTATTTCGTAGTAATTTACATTAGAAAGATCTAAAATTAGGCAAAAATATCCTTTTTTCGGATAGTCAACGACTGCAGATCTTACAGACAAATAGTTAAAATTAATCATTCAACAGTGCAGAAAATTCTGTCGCTATTTGTTAGTCTTCTGCAAGAAATCTAATCACCCTGCATTAAGGTGTTTTCCCTTAACACTAGATTTACGAAAGCCGTCAAATTGACGGATTCCTACTTTTTTAAAAACGGTTTCCAAATTCATAGAGACGTGGTACAGTCAAAATTTCTCTTATACCTTATAATATACAAATTACTTAACCGATCTTCGTCTTTACCCGTTCATCCCTCTTTTTTCAAAGCACTTATTTAATATATTTAAATGTGACCGATTTAACGCCCGTAAATCTAGTGTTAAAATAATGCACCTAACCCCATTACATCATCCTCCGGTGCAAAGAATCAACCCCAAACACGAATCACCTAACCCTTCAGAATTTCAATCATCCCATTCAAATATATCACCCGGAAGACAAATTTCCCGTCGCAAAAAAACAAACAGACCCTAAAAAGTACCCCTCTTAGCACGCCACGAGTATCTACACGTACATCCAAAAATTAGTCAATTCCTCCTCAACGTTCCATCGACCGCTGTCCGATAATCCAATGATCGACGTACCGAAAGTCCTTATCGGTCGAACACGGGATTCCATGGTGTACAATGACCCCTTAGAACCCTAATACCAGCAGCGAGTCACCCCGGAATTTCGGGGGAGCGATAGCAAACGATCGCCGGGTCTCCGTCTACTACGCATCCTCGAACGATAACGTGTACCGGGCACTCGCGCAACAGCGCCGGTCCCACCATAAAGATCGAGATTGCGCACGTGGATTTATTATCGATCGCGGTAAAGATCACGCGTAAAGATAGTGAAGCTCATAAATCCTGGAAGCTGCTTATCCGTGAAACGTCTATCATACGCGCCGACCCTTGGAATAATAAAAGGGTGCCGTGCCGTCGAAGGTTCCTTTGTAGATCAATAAAATAAGCGTCGAGCCTGCGTCAGGTGGAGATGAGAATCGATGATAAACAGTCTCCACACTGCGTGCAATGCGTTTCTTTAACGCAGGTAGATTTACGTTTCCATTGATGGATAATTTATTGCTGGCGATCTTGATTCGGGATCGGTGGTGGTTTTTATCGAACGTGAAATCGAGCGGCGACGGGGTGATCGTGGGTTCGATTGAAAAAAGTGAGGGTGGCGCTTCATCATCGTCGAGCTTTTCATCGCGGCTGTTTGTAATCGATGTAACAAGGTCGTTGAGACAATGCATTGCTGTGATAACTGATAATGCCGTTTCATTGTTCTATGAGAGGACTGCGTCTTTGGAAGTGGAGCGGTCGGACTATCGCGTGTGGTAATAATTCGCGGAGTAGGTTTCTGCGTTGGTATTGTTGATTTGATTGTTTGCGAGAGTGTTTTTACGGTGAGCCGATAACGTCTGCTGAGTTGAGAGATTCTTACGATTTAGTGGGAATAAAATCTTGTTGCCAGAAATTCGCTGATAGCTGAGAATTTCTTATCGAACCTGAAAAGAAAATAAAGAAACTCTTAACTAAGTTTGCATTAGTGAAATGTGTTAATTAACGCATCAGTGTTCTCTGTTAGATTCGAAATACACCTAGGATATTCAGAGAAACAAGTATGGTACAATTCAATCCTCTATCGCGACTCGTCAGACTTTCTCGTTGAAAAACTTCTGCGCAGCTCACTCGACTGCCGTATTAATCACGTTTCAATAAGAACGTTCCAAACTCCGAGATATTTAATACCGAGTTCAGCGATATCGAACTCGTTCTACCACTGATAAAACGCTACTTTTTGCGGTCAATAATTCGCATGTGCAAAATCGTGAGTGACCCTTTCTCCTGCACCGACGGATATAAAGAGAATATTTCACTCGTGACTATCGCCCAGCGATGTTTAACGTTCTATCGCGTTCTCTCTTCGATACGAATTACATTGCTGGAAAGAGGAAGAGAAAGAGAGGAAAGAAATCAGTAGGAAATAAACGGCGGAAAAAAGGAGCGCAAGAAACGTGAGATTACAACATATCAAGCGGTAAGAGCACGTCGAACAGTGGTCCGCGGAGTGTCTGGCCTCTTCAGGAGCATTTCCCTGATAGACATGTACGTGCGTAATGGAGCTTACCAGTTACGCTACAAAGCTTTCGCGTGTATTACACCCACCGTCACTCGTTGCTTGCAAACGCCAGGCAGAATGTGAAACGCGTCGTTGAGATAAAAGCATGGCCCAGCCCTCGTGTAATCGTGTATCAAAAGCGTGCACGTTTAGTGGTGTGCGCGCGTAACGAGTAGAGCTAGTTTCTCCTTTTTTATATTATTAATAACCGCGAGTTTAGTGCTGGCTAGTTTAATGTACAGAGTGAATTTCGTAACGGGTTGAACGGTTGTATGGGCTATATTTGCGATCAGTAGAGATTCGGGGTAATGGTGGACTCCTATTTGGAGGGATCGAGCTTAAATTTTTGGTAGTTTTGGAAGTTTTTTCTTTAATGATCATTTAATTTGTCGAAGTTGCAGGAGTAATATGACGATCTGTTTAATATTAGAATTCTGGACTGTATTTGATATGGAGTCGAAGGCGTAGAATCGCAATTAGTGGGCCGCAGTTTAAATTTATGTTATTTCTGGAAAATTCTTCTTTCGCGATATGAATATCATGGACTCGGTGGTTCGTAAATCACCTAAAATAGTTGGTGCTAAGGAAAATGACCGTAGAAATTAAATCTGAAATACAGAACAACACACCTTTATTGTTATAATCTCTATAGCGAGTACGATACATATTCTAATTAAATCAGTTTCCTCGATGAAAACCAGTTTTCTTTACCGCAGAATTCTCTCGATTTTCCCGAAATTGTATGCAAAGTTATTTGAGGAAGAATGAAAATTATCGCCGACCATAGTGTATATACGTTTCGATGATTTTTATATCGTCCCGCGTTCCACGAAGTGATTTCTTCGGCGGAGTGACTTCATTGCTTACAGAAATGTAACACATGTAGTATTACAAGAGATGCTGCAAAGAACAGGCGTTCGGGATGTTTTTATTTAGATTAACAAGGCGTGTACCGCTGTGAGAATAGCGTGAGTCACATTCAACTAGATAATGTAGAATCCAAGGAACGAAAATTATTATTCCTGGTATTACGAAAGATCGCAGTCATGCGATAAAAATAGCGCGTGTGTGCAGAGTAGGATCGGTGAAAGGTGTTGCGAAGTAAAGGGGGAAATTTTAATGAATTACAGACATCGTACATGTTTAGTTGCACTGCAGCTGAATTTTTATGATTCCGTAAAATTCGTAGATTTATCTTTCTAATAGGAGTAGACATGATAATTCTCATTCTCCGTGAAATTCTACTTTGCTTATTTTAATTTACGAGGTAGATCGCTTCACCCGGCTGCGCGAAAAAGTAGTTCGCGCTGCCTTGGGACGACCTGGGCCCCTTCAAAAATACGGTCGCTTAATTGTTAGCATAGCTAAGCGTCACCAAAGCTCTATATTTTCCTTACTCATTAGTTTAAGGCACGATTTCGTACTCTTCCTTCCGATCTCTTCTAGTTCCACGTCATATCATTTACTTGCGAGAGATACAAGTAGTGCACTTGCCATCTATTGGCGATCTTGAAGTACTATACTTCCTATGGCGCGAATTTTTAATTTCATTAAAGTATGGTAAAAAGTCATTACTAAATTACAGTGATGCTTTTAGTACATAGACGTATGAACGAACGTTTAAAGCATAATTTTCCGTGAGAAATATAATACATGCCTCTTTAATGTGAAACTTGTAAATCCAAACATATGGAAATCGAACGTACCTGTTGATGTTTGCATCGGTTGTTGCGTAAATCGCGATCCGCGTCGAAGATTAAGTTATAACGGTGGGATAACGGGTTTCTCCTTTAAAAGGACATTTCTCGAGGTAGAACATCTACTTATGAAAACGAAGCGGTGGAGCTGCTAAGCGAACTCTAATGGTTTCATTATGCCTTAATGAACGTCCCATAATTATATTAGCTTCATTATACGCGATGCTTATTAAAATCGCACGTCTGGCTAAATATCTCCTTCCCCGTTCTTCACGCTGTAACTTCTTCCACGCTTTTACCCTCTTCGAACGTACCCCGAATGAATTTTGCTTAGATATTCCACGAAATGAATATCTCAACCCGTTGCCATCACGAAAACGTTCGTTTATAATTCATCGCGAACCTTCCAACGACGAAATATCTTCCCGCGTGTCTTACATTTTTCGAAACAAAAAATACAACCAAGAAATGAATCTCTCGCGGGGTCAAAATCATCGTCTGCAGAACATCAAGGGGGTTGCCATCCTGCAGCCCCAGGATGCATCCCTTCTATTCTAAATTACAACCTACCCCATAACAATTTCTACGACGTTCCGCGAGAGTGTCTCCCTACCTCATCTTATGGAAGAAGCAACCCCTCCGAAAAATGTCTCGTTACTTCAAAAAATTCAGAATTCATCCCCCGCATCAGCTCCATTCTCCTCATCCCTCGACTCTCACCCGCATATTTATCCACGACGCGAGTCTTTTTCCACAACGAGCGTTTCTCCCGCGGACCTTTGCCGCCAAGAAAGATTACGTATCCCCGGCGGGTCCATAATTAACCCCGACGTGTCTCCTGCAGCCCGATGACAGTCACGTAGGGTCAACGCACACAATTTACTAGTAAACGTGCGCGTCTCCCTTGCGCGGTTGATCTCCAGTTTCCCTTCCCTTCGTCCCTAATTATCCGTTCTCCGCTCCCTTCGGAGGTCGCGCACACCCTCTACACCCTCTCTCTATCCGCCGAATAATCCCTCCTGTGGCACCGCCGGTGCTGACATTGTATGCAACATGCGACATTGTTCGGGACGCGTTTGTATTCCCTTTCCGCCCTCTCTCGTGCGCCAATTCTACCCTCGGTACTCTGTCTCCTGTCTTTCGCCCCTTCCTTTTTTTCCCCTTTTTTTCTCTCACTTCGTCTTTCGCCTCTTTGCCCGATGCCATTCGCGGACCACGCGAGTTCGCTGTTACGCGTGCATTGTACACCGACGCCCATTGTACCGAATGCACTCCCTGCATTCGCGCGTGGTCTGCGTTGCATCTCGTTGATAGCGCGTGCACGCGCCTCTGTGCTCGGCTGGCTAAATGCGCGTTCTGCCACGCGATGTTTGGGACGATGGGTTGCGTTTCGACATCCAAGATGACATTGAAGAAGATGATCTCTGTAGGGGTGGGTGGATTTTCCTGGATCGTGTAGGTGCTGATGGTTGTTCATTAGCTGGAGTCTATCGTTTAGGGGATGTTTGGAGGATATCGTCGGTGGTGTCTGTCGATGCGACGAGAGTTCTGTCGTTAAGTTACTAACATTCTTAGCTTTACTGTCTGGGTTTTTTAGTATTTTTTCGGTTTTAACTTCTACGGTTATTTTTCCTGAGAACTACAATTTTAAATGAATTTCGAATCACTGAAGCTGTAATGTAAATGACAAAGAAGCGCCAGCGCACCGCTTGGCGCGTTTTGACGAATATCTGCCACTGTGCATCGAAACTTAAACCTTTAACCTTTTACCCGGGGAATTGACTTTTGTTCAACTCGTTTCAAAATGGAGACTTTCTTCTTCGCAGTGAGAAATAATATTATCATACGTAAAATACTACGGTAGGATTTAATGGAAAAGAATGACGTAAAATGTAATGCGTTCAATATACTATTAGGGGGACCGGAAAGTAATGTGGTTTCTCCAGATATTTTGTTCAAAAATCAATTGATTTTTATCGATCCGGCATTGAAACTTTGCACTCTAGATGACAAAAGGTTGTGGATAACGAAGCTGGTTACAACATTCATTAGAAATAAAAACTTGTTACAAATTTATTTGTTCGAATTTAATGCAAAAAAACGACATTACTTTCCGGTCCCTCTAATATATTAAAAAATTGCCACGGCGAAAAACATCGTCAGACGCATTAGAGTTGTCTTCCTGGTATGACGAAATTTTTCTTTCTAGCTTAACACTATTCCTACCACGACCGGTCAAATGACCGTTTTTAAAATTTCGATTAGAATTTCCTATATACATGTGGTATCGATAATCGAGGTATGGCCTCATCGCGACCGCCTAGACTGTTTAGTTTAGGCGGATGTTTGTAAGATACGTGCCGCGGAGGCCCTACGGTCCCTATTTTAAATAATGCATGCGCGTATGTATGAATGAGTGCACTGATGTATGAGTACGAACGAGTGACTGAGCGGAGCGAATGGTAGTTAGTTCTTACGAAGCGATCAAACGAGGCAGTTCAGAGTTATATTCATTTTTGTATTACCTTTTAGTATATAGTTTTAGTTAATAAACTTAGTTTTATTCTATATTTTTAACATCTAATATATCCAATCCCACATACAACGTAATTGAATCGCCTCTAAACTTCACGACTTTTCCTCAAATATACGTATAATACATTCACATTATAATACATTTTTCAACATTCACTTCTCTTTTTACTGTTCATTTTCTGGGAAAAAATTATCATTTGACAAATTCACCGGTTGCGGTAGGAAAAGGTATACGTGAAGTGTCGGTAGGAATAGTGTTAACATTAATTACAGCAAACGATCAAACCACCAAGCACTACGTTTCTCAAAAAATCGAAATACATAGTACGCCTAATATTCGGTAAATATTTATATAAATCGTGTCGAACCTCGAATTTGTCAAATTCTTCCTCAAACAAAGATTCCTCCAGCAAAGTTTCCAGTGGCAATTAATCCACGGACGACGTAACGCGATTAACGATTCAAAACACTGGCACACTGAATCAAGGGAATTACTTCGAGCCAGGAATTTTCGTTGCACTTGGAGCATAAACTCGAGCTTACTTAAGGGAGGTAGCGTTGGCTCGCAAGAACGGAAGTGTGCTACACAGCTTCAGAGAGAAGGTTCCGTGGAGTTTGCAGGTAAAGCTCCAGTCGGTCTGACGCACAGATGCCGGAGAGGCGTGATGCTACCCCGAATAACGAGGGGTGCAATTTGTTGTCGCGTGCAATATTAAAACGTCCCCTTCTCCGTTGCGCCCTTCGTCGGCAACGTTTCTCTCGTGATTATGACAAAGACCAACGCAGTTTACTAGCTCCCCTTCGTTACTGTCACGTCGCGTATTTAGAAACGTTTACGGGCAAATGGAATTTCGGAGACGCGATACGAAGATTTTGTAATATCATTAATCGTCCCTGCCGTGGTAATTCGGGAAACGTTTGAGGGAAATAAATTATAGTGACGTTAAGAGTGAAATAACTTTATCGAATATTTCGTGTTTATCTGCGAGTCGTATCTTGTTTTCTTGGCAAGACTTTCTTATAATTTGCACGGCAATTGCTGCAAGAATTTACTTCTTGCAAAATTTGTCGTCCAGACGGGGCGAAATATGATTTTGATTCTGCAAAGAGGAAATCTCTTAATGCAGTATCAATTATCTTTTGGTATCATAGTGATGTTGCAATTAACACTAGAACTACCAAACCAGTCAAAATGACTGGTGCACAATTTTTTCCAAAAGTTCTCCAAGATTATAGGAGAGTCATAGAATAGATATTCTACGTCCATCTCATAAAACATAAATTACCGAATCGATCATCTTTTCCACCTCTGAATTCCCCTTTTTTCAAAGTACTTATTTAATATATTTAAATATAACAGATTTACCGCCGGTAGTTCTAGTGTTAAAATACAGTATTATTCTATAGTTACATCGCGTTATAATTCCCGCAACGTTAATAGCACAAAAAAGGAGGAAAAGTTATGTAAACTTCTCAAATACATTCCTTTCTACCCTCTACCGTAATCTGCAATAACCACATTTCACAAAAAAAGAAAAAAACAGCCCACCATTAATATCGCAGCAAATTACTTTCAAACTTCAGCAACCCCCAACTTTAACCCAAATTACAAACGACCCGTTATCGACTTCCACGTCGCCGTCGAACGATCATCCCCCAAGGGTAAATTCCATTAGGATCGATTTTAATACGTAAACCACAGAACGTCGAAATTTCAGCCAACAATCGCAATAACAGTACACCCGTATTATCGCGACGCGGCGGTGCAGATCGCGTCGACCTAATAGGACATGGTTGCACCCCTTTCGAGCATGGAAAAAAGGAGGGTAGTTAGTAGACGTATCCTGGTAACGCAAGGACCCAAAGAGCGTGGAGTGCGTGTACGTGCGTCGAGAGATAGGCCGAGGGACATGGGGTTGAAAACGAAACGAACGCGGTGTAACTCTCAAGGGGGATTGATTCGGAACGGTCCAGAACCATGGAGGGGTTGGTATCGATTGCTGGCACCCACCGAACGCATCTACACGGAATGCAGGAGAGACTTCACCCTCGGTGGCCACCCTTCCTTCATCTTCCGCTTGCCATTGACTCTCGAATGGATTTCCCATCAGTTCCTGAAAGGTTTTCGCCACGGGTTGCAACTATGGAGCAAACCTTTAGGCGAGAGGACAGTCTTTGGATGAAGCGTTAGCGAATTTCTTGGATGGTGACAATTTTGTGTTCATGCTGCAGCTTGTTCGAAGGAAGATAATTGTAGCAAAGTTGTGTCGATTATCGTGGGTAAATGTTATTTTTTGGGAAACGAACGTTATTTTTCTCAAACGACGTTCAGAAAATATTACTCCTAGTATAAATGTTTTGAAAGTTTCGTTTCTCCGAGGACAAACGATCTTCGATAGGAATTTTGCTGTTAAGAAGGATATCGTCTGTCCTCTATTATTATCTCTTTACGTTTATAGAGAAACGATCGGTCAGGGTGCCGGCTTAAAATATTCGTCTCGGTTATCGGAGGACATTAAACCGTAATCGTATAGACGTAGGACGTAGGGCGGTTTCCATTAAGCAAACTGCCTTGCATAATCTCCCATTAGCCATCGACCATGCGCAAGTGTAATCTCGGTTTGCGAATTCAGACTTCGTAGCTCTCTCGTTAAACGGGAATCGCTTCGGCGTGGCTCGTTTTATCGGCCGTTTCGTCGCTGTTTACTCAATTATTCAATAATCCCTCTATCGTCCGATAAATTATGCAGGAAAGTAGCTCGCACGATGCATCGTGTTCGACGATAAACTTCGCGCGACGAACGTGAAACGTTCCATCGTAGCATAATTATAGCTTGCGCGGATAATAGAATATCGCGATAATTAATCGCTCCATTAGTTCGTTCGAGTTTTCAGCGACGAGCGTGATAGAGCGAAACAGTAATTGCAACATCGATGAACGAGAGAGATGGAGGGGTTGTCGAAAGAATGTAGAAATTCCTCGTTGTGCGTCTCTTAACACTAGATCTACCAAACCAGTCAAAATGACTGGAACACACTTTTTTCCAAAAATTCTCAAAGTTTATAGGAGAGTCATATGAAAAATATTCTACATTCAACTCAAAAAACATAAATCACAGAATTGATCATATTTTCCGCCTCTTGATTCCTCTTTTCTTAAAGTACTTATTTAATATATTGAAATATAACAGATTTAACGCCGGTAGTTCTAGTGTTAATTCTAGGTTACTCTGCATACTTGAATCGATCTATTGAAGATATTGGAAATTTATATCTTTGCTGTGCCATTTACAGGGTGTTCCAAATATTTCAGCCAATGTCCTACGACTGAAAATACGAAAAGCTTTCCCTCTAGTCCAAATATTTCGAATGCTCCTATTATTCTTCACTGTTTAACTCTTTGAGGCACGGCGAGATTAAAAGTGTCCCACCTTTTCGATGCGTGAATATGCGTAGTGTTTTTTTTATCCCACCTCGAAAATTTATATTATTTTATAACTTTGTTAAAAAAATAAACCAACATTGTTCAATTAAAAAGTAAAAAAAATGTTTGTGCAGCATGAGTCATTTAATTTCTGAATTCCCATGCCTCAAAGAGTTAAAGCAAATACGGAAGATTAAATCCCTGAAGACATCAAGTGGAATAAAAATCTTTACACATATCCAATGCATCTATTTGCTTTTACTTAGAAGTAGGAATTTAAAAATTCATACTCTCTCTATCTCAATTTGTCGGCTTCTAATTTCGATCTTAATCTTCGTGAAGATCCTGACAACGAGCCACTCACTTGACGAATTTCTCGGCTTACCGCCGGCATAGTTTCGTTCTGCACCCCCATCCCATGACTTCGGAGGACTTCCTGGGTCGGATTAAGAAAGTACGAGGGTGGAAACTGCACGGCAGTTTGTATCGGATTTACATTCTGCAGGAATAATGGCCGCCGGAGTTTCCCGAAGAATCGAGGGGGTTCGGGACGCCGGATAAGATGGAACTTCCTGTCATAATTATGATTCTTCTTCTTCTTC
Organism: Cerceris ruficornis; assembly: GCA_963989415.1. NCBI lineage: Eukaryota > Metazoa > Arthropoda > Insecta > Hymenoptera > Crabronidae > Cerceris > Cerceris ruficornis. The sequence goes on from OZ022523.1 coordinate 11,971,904, forward strand.
TTCTTCCTGAGTCTATCGACGGTTCGTCCATGTAGCTCGTGGAAGATCGTTCAGAGAGATAACGAAGGCCTTCGGCAATAAAAGTCTGTCGTTTTCTCGCAGTCGTAGCGTCAACTAAATCGGACGTTACAAGCGCTTCAGGGTTTATACATTTTATTATTTATAAATATCTATGATGTGCACGATTTCTTTACTTTCGTATGGATATCTGCCCTCAATGCAGTTTGTTTAATTTATTTAACGGTCGGCCGTGCTATATAGTTCAAGCAGTTTTAATTATTAAAATGATGCGCGTTGCCAACCAATTTGTCATTTCTCTTATCATATTTCTCTTCCTAGTTTCGTAGTGAATCGCATTTCCAAAAATATTAAAATACCATTTCATATAGTCAAGTAGCTTACCTACTATTAAGTATCTCAAATGTCCTTATATTCCGTTAGCGTGATTTCCAAAAAAAATTAAAACTTTACCGCTTCATTTAACCTCAGTAAGCACTAGTTATTACAGCCGATTCTCAATTTCGAATCAAAACTTTCGTTCTCCCAAAAAGGATATGGTTCCTTCAAAAGCAGAATAACAATGGTCAAAGGAGTCCAAAAGTTAGACGGCCGCTTTCAGCCAAGTGTTAATTACCTTCTCGTCAAACGGCCCGTGTACATTTCGAAGACACACAGGCGCATATTCCTCCGATGCAAAGGCACGGCTCGGCAGTTGCAATTACGTTACCTTCACTCGATATTCTGTCCCGCATAGTAACGATTCTCCACCTTCTGCATCTCCCTTTGCAGCATCGCGATTAACATACGCGTTGCGCTTTTCCTCTTGGTTTCTAATCTTCCGTCAAAGCGATCCTGGATTATCGATTATGGGGGAGACGATCGGCATGGTCGCTTTATACGCGAAAATGGATCTCGCCGAGGTGATTCGCAGTTTCGCGGACAATGGGTCGAAATTATGCTTGCAATCGAGCGCTGAATTCGCTGCCCTTTGGCCTCGTAATGACACGTTCGATATCTCGCTGAGGAAAAATTTGTTGAAGGATGTGGATGATATGGAGTTATAATAGTTTATTAAAGCTTATAACAGTTGATCATCGTATTTTTTTAGGAAAAATGAAAATATCGTGCAAATTTCTTTAGATTGGATTGTAAATTGAGTCTCTTCATTGTTAGAAAACAATTGTTCATCGATTAGAAATTATATCTGGGAAAGTAAAATATCATTGTTTATTCTTGATAAAGAAATTTTTGTATCTGCAATTAAGGAATAGATAAATACATTATTCATACAAAATATACGGTTTATCGATGAGAGATAGAAACTTCTTATTATTCACAGAAATATTTGATCATCTCGGGGTGAGTTTCAACGCGCGAACAAATTATTCTTTACATTTTCCAGACAAAATCGAAGCTTTCCCCGTTTCCTTCCTTTTCAGTCCGTCTGTGTCTTTCATCAGGCATCTCCACTTTCACTCTCGTCTCCGCCTCTTAATTCTCCTCTTTGCCATTAATTTTCTTTTCCCTTCGATTCTCTCCTCGTCTGTCCATCGCGAATGGCGTTCCTCCCGGTTATTTTCCGACGTATAAATTTCTCAAAGCGCGGCACAAAGGAGCCGTGCCCTCTTTCGTCTCTCAGGTAGCCGAAACGCGAATTACTTTGACTTCTCCGTTATTGAATTAACAACGCATGGCTCGCGGCAATTGTACCGAAATGGTAAGAACGCTGTTTCAACAAGCCGCACGAATGTCATTCTCGTGGAATATTTGAATTCCAGTGTTCTTTGAGTGATACTCGTCATTCTTTAGTATCACTACTGGGGAGGAAGAATTCTTCGTTAACACTAAATCTACCGGCTTTATATCTGTTATATTGAAATATACGAAATAAGTACTTTGGAAAAAGAGATTTGAGGAGGTGAAAAAGATGGTCAGTGAAGTAATTTTTGTTTTATACGATAGACCCAAAATATTTACTGAATGGCTGCCCAATCCATTTGGGCATTTTTTAGAAAAAATTAGAAAGCGGACATTTGACCGCCATGGTAGGTTTAGTGTTAAACAAGATTATATAAATTACTTCTCATTGTGAAGTTGTTATTTACAAAGATAGTTATAATGTTGGCACTACATGGAGAAGAGATATAAGGTTGGCAATGCGGGTAAAAAGGTTGTATTCGAAGGTATGGGTCCCGGTATGAAAGAAAAGAAAGAGTGCACGTTGTGTTTTTTTTTTGGAATTACTTTATAAATATAGTATTTTATAAAAGCAGTAGATAAACAAACACATTTCGAGAAATGGATTATCATTATTCTCCTACGCTTATAATTTGCCAACATACATATTTATATTAAACGCAATATATTGTATATATTAAAAGAAGATTGATCTCGTAGTAAAATATTTAGTTGGAAATTTTTAAAACTTTGATATTTAAAAGTGTCGCGCATGCGAGACGGTAACGAGGGGGAAATTGGCAACTACAATAAATGAGATTATTGGTGAATAAATTAATTAGCATTGAATAAATTAGCATTCTGCTGTGTAGTATTTCCCGCTTAAATTGCTGACACTATTTTGTAGAATTTTCTATCGAATAATTATCCTACGGAATATTCTCCATAATTTCCCCGAAATTTTCCAATCTATCAAGTTTTAAAATATTATTGCGAAACGAGCACTGAGTATATAACGCAAATGTTAAATACAGAATTAAATCAAACATTTGTAAATTCAACGTACAGATAGCTCTTCAGCGATGTTTTAAAAATTGGAATGTTTTAGAAGTTGAGTATAATATAAAAAAAATGATATACTTCGCTACAAGAGGCAGAACAGTGTATGCAATTGCAGTCTGCCGGAGGAGTTTTCGCAATCGCAGATCTTTTCGGTCGCATTTGCGCGTGAGAATGCAGTCTGTCTGGCTGCCTACGTACTCTGCTGCCGGTTGACTCGTTTTAACCCACGTAGGAAGCGTTAATGAACTTGGAAAGATCATTGTAGTGGATAATGCTAGTATAACCTTGTAGACGTCTTGACGTTTTAAATTGCGACGGCTCAGTGAATCATTTGGCGTGATTACTGTTCGCGTAAGCCTGCTCGTTCGTAAACGAATTTTTTTCACGAGTTTCGTAATGTTTATCTACCTTTCCAGAGGTCGAATGAAAGCGTGTCGTCGATGTCGGTTTTGCGTGTCAATGAAACTATTATTACGATTACACATATCGAACAATTCGTGTCGTTTCATGCAGAATTCTGCGATAAGGTAATAATATGGAAATTCTGTCTTTCGTGGTTTCGCGATTTTTTCGTTGGTATAATTCTTTTCTTGCAGCAAATGGGTCATTTATAGCGTAGAATATACTTGAATTAATGTATGACAGCAAGAAATGTTAGAGATTTTAGTCGAGTTTGTGGCTGTGCAATTTGTTGATTAGTTTGACTTTGTATAAGTAAATGGTCTGGTATATATTAGACGCAAAATATCAAATTTTCTTATTACGATATCGCAAAAATATAAAAATATATGCTAATTTCAGCTTAATTTATCATTTTTCTGATAAAAATTATTATGAAAATGCTTAGAAAGTGTTATGCAAGGTAAAGCAAGATCGACGAATAAACAACGTTGGCAATAAACGCGATGAATGCCTGCCCCACCCGAAACGGTCGTATATATCAATCCGTCTTTTTCGCAAAGATATTAAAACGTTGGAGGCGGATAAAAACAAAAGGAGAATAAATCGATGAAGACGGATAGGTCGACGGACGGTTATATTAAAAGGCCCGTGAAAAAGGCGTAATTTTATTTACAAGGGCCACGAACTCAAGTCATTTCTCAGACTTAACCAGGCGCGGTCGTTATCGCCCCGCTTTACCTCGAAACAAAAGCTCGAAGGACTGCGGAGATGGATGCGGAAAGAAAAAGAGAGATAAACTGAAGGGCCATAGACACGGCGAGGTAAAAGTAGGAAAAGATTTCTTTGAGACGTTCCCCTGTCAAAGCTCCACTGAGCGACGAAAAGATTCTCCAATAGTTTTCAAGCGGCCTTCATTCACCGTGAAGAATGCGAGAAATTATTTCAAAATTATTATACCCAGTTGTTTTAACCTGAGTTCATTTTTTGCACTTTTAATTAGTATTTTAGCACTGATTTCTTCTGATGAGAACGTCGATTTACGTATGCTATAATTTGCGTGAAAATTTTAGATTAAAACATACGAGAGATTTCTTAGCAATGTAGAATTCCATGTATTAGCCTATAATGGGAAGGAATGTTAAGAGACGACGATGAACATATTTCGTGATTAAGAAATTCACTTGGTTTAACGGGGGAACATTATTTTGAACTGGCCATAAAGCATTTCAGTTCCCTGACTCCGCGAAACTCCACCCTTCTTTGCTAATTATCAATTAGATGACTATTCTCGCTTTAGTGATTTAGGTATCTTGTCTGACACACCGAGAAATACTAGCTACTTACTAATTGGATTTGGCTAGACTTTAAGCACTGTAAAGCACGAAAGGAATAATTTCGTCATTGTACAATGAATCTAATGTAATCTTAACGAAGAACAAGTGTTTCGTGCGAGACGTAATTGAACAGTGAAACATTTAAATGAAATATGTCTACTATGCAGCTGAGAGTGCAACGAAGGATGTAACACAAACCGTAATTCACCCGATTAAACTTTCCTCGCAAATTACCAAGAATAACTCAGAAATTAATTCGTTATAATACTCGAATCGAACGGTGTGTTGTCTTAACACTAAACCTACCATAGCGGTCAAATGACCGCTTTCTGATTTTTTCTAAAAATTCCCCAAATTGACTGGGCAGCCATTCAGTAAATATTTTAGGTCTATGGTATGAAACAAAAATTACGTAACTGATCAACTTTTTCACCTCTTCAAATCTCTTTTTCCAAAGTATTTATTTCGTATATTTCAATATAACAGATATAAAGCCGGTAGGTTTAGTGTTAAAATAAACATCAAAGGGAGGAAAAGATATTTCACAAAGTGCATGCACGTAACGTGTGCAGGTATTACTAAATATAACACGGTCAGAAATAGCCGACATTCAAAGGTTACCTTTTACCGAGGAAAGGGACGGCTATTTCGGTTAATCGAGCCGACGTTTCTGACAAATTTCTCGGTTTTACGAATGTCAGATCGCACCAATTGCAGGTAGGAGAGATCGGCCATTCCTCGAGCCCATGGTGGAGTGTCATTCGATGGATTATCTTCGTTTTCATGGGGGTCCGGCATAATGTGGTCGGTCTTTTTCATCCTAACGCTCTATCGTTCCTGGTAAGCCAGCAAGGTGGTCTCTTCGCGGTGTGGGCTTTTCTTATTCCGAGTAAACGGACTCGCTGATATTTATTACATTTCCGTTGGAACGAAGAAACCACGAAGCTAATAAAAACGGCATTAGACTTAATTCTTTGACGAAGTGGCCTTCGGCTGCCTTTTTGTACGCGAAGAAAGGATTTTTATAAGATATTATTTCGATGATCGTTGTAATAGCTGAAATCCGTTTAAAGGTACAGTAATTTTAATGTCAATTTCTCAAAATCACGCAATAGGGAAAACATCATTTATTAGCATCGAACGTAATTAATATGAGAATTGTTTAACGAAAACTGATGGAAATTTAGAAGAATATACCCTTTCAACACTGCATTTTATTTCTTCAGAAAATGACTAATCTTTAGCAGCGTATACTTTGTGACACAAGAAATGGAATAAAAATACGACTGATATTGAAATATATTTTTTGTTTTATTTCAGGAGTTTTCAGATTTTCAGCTGGGACAGCATAGATCCCAGTAGTATGTTACTGCTGGGATATTTTTATTCCAGCAGTAAATATTGTCATATAAACAAAATAATATATGGAAATGAATTACACAATAATAACATGAAAATTATATGATAATGTTTGGGATATAAAATATCCCAGTAGTGCTGTAAGGGTTAACATGTAATATAATTATGGCTTATTTTTTAGTTTCACAGAAGTATGCAATTTTCAATTAAACTTCCTACTGCAGTTTTGCGTAAACTTCTCCCGTTTTACGGAAAATTATGGGTCTTCTCTCCGGGGAATCATCTTGTTATCGTTCCGAAAGGTTAAGAAGGAGATTGCGGCAGAACTTCGCTCGTGCCAAATTAGATTAATCCAATATGTAAAGCATACACTCTCCATCGTCCGTTCAACTCTTCGGTTCTCTGAACCTCTTTGGCAAGAATCTATCGGCTGCACTGTTCTTACGTGCACTAAACGATTGCACCTACGAAGGTGCTGCTCGGCAATATTCTTTGTTTATTATTAAATACCCTAGTGCACGCGATGACTCGTAGAATCTGAGGAATGCTTTTTAAATAAACGCTCCGCCATACGTCAGCCCTTTGTCATACGTTATGCAGCAGTTTCTCTAGATTGCCGATACTCGGAATTAATTACGTGTCGTCAGAAATATTTTAACCCTTTGCACTCGAAGTTTTTTTTCATTCATGTGACCAGCAACTCGAAGCAATTTCAATAGAAAAATCATATACACGTATAAGTAAATGACATGCGCATTAAAAGAAAAGTCATTGTATTTTATTGTTTTTTTAATTGATTGTGGATACAAATGTTATAATATATAAAAAAATAAAATTATAAAATTATTGCATTTTGTAATGCTCCAGGGTGTGACACCTTTCGAAGCAACCGCCAATATGTAAGCTTGGCTTTTCTATACAGGCATCAGAAAAATAATGTCTGCCGTCTTTCGCCCGGAATTTTTCTATCAGAACATGCTACACAATCTTTCTTGGTTCCAATGATGTGTAGGTGGGTGTTGAGCCTGTCCTCCGTATTCGGTGTGTAAATGGCGTCTCAAGATGTGCTGCTTTTGTCGAAAATTCCCAACCAATTGGTCCACCAACAGTTTTACAAACTTCAAATGTGACATAGGTTTTTCATTATTTATTTTTTTAACAGAAGTGTACAAGATACACCAAGAGCGGAATATCCTATACACAATAGTTTTTACGATTTGATTTTGTCCTTATGTTATGAACATTATTTGCATTGTCTCCATAGCGGAGCCCTCGAGTTCGAAGTCAAATTTTAAATGACTCCGCTCCGGAGCCCCCGAGTGCAAAGGGTTAATATTCCTCAGTTATATCGTATCATTATCATCTATTGTTCCACCGTGTCTGATTTATTTGTACCACTGTGTTCCGCAAAAGCTCTCATAAAATTGTAACTTCTCTGCGATTCTGAAAAGGTTAAGAACCGCTACTCTGCTATATCCATCTTTCCATTCTCTCCCATAGAATCTTCAACACTATTCCTACCGACACTTCACGTATACCTTTTCCTACCGCAACCGGTGAATTTGTCAAATGATAATTTTTTCCCAGAAAATAAACAGTAAAAAAGGAAGTGAATATTGAAAAATGTATTATAATGTGAACGTATTATACGTATATTTGAGGAAAAGTCGTGAAGTTTAAAGGTGATTCAATTACGTTGTATATAGGAAATTCTAATCGAAATTTTAAAAACGGTCATTTGACCGGTCGTGGCAGGAATAGTGTTAACAACAGTGAAGACAATTCTCCCAAAATCCCGTAATACTGTCACCCTCGAATTCCGTCCAGCAGTCCGATAAAATTCAAGAACTCCCGTCAACACGGTACACGTTCACGAAATACGGCAAAATAGCAGAGTCGACGGTTGCGATCCCTCTTTCGAGTACTCGTCCGCGTTTAATTTTCCTTAATTATTCCGCGCTGCAATACGACGAATGTGCTTTTATTATTTCAATTCGTTCTCACCCATCCTCGTGAATTTGTATTAGCATTCACGCCGAAAGGCCGGCGTTAGTTCCACTCAAATAATTACGTTTGCCCGAGAGAGATTATTGTTTTTCCGTGTATCTCGCGGTGGCAGAGCACGGCAAACGCAAGCTCACGCACGGCGCCTGGCGTCGTTTAACGCACGGGGCATCGTTTTGCATACAAAGTAGTCGACGTTACTCATCCTCTCGAATAGCCGTAGACTCATTCACATGCATGCCAGTTATGCACGGTAACCTCTGGCCGGGGTGAGGGAGCTCTTAGAATACGCACTCGCGTGTATGTACATCGAGACTGTCTGGCGCGCGTTACAAACTCACGCAGGTGCGTACAAGTCGTCGCCTTTCACGTTTTCATTCTGCGGGATGTAAGACTCGCGAATCGTTGGCTGGAAAATGTCGGATGGACTCGGGATGTTCGCGCCAACGTAAATTATGACGGGGACTCCTTGGATGTTTTATGGATGACGAGAAACGATCTTAACGGTGTGTTTGTATAGCTTACTTGTAGGGTCTGCTTGCTTGGATATTAGAACTTTAATATATTTTTGTAATTTTCGACTGATTTCGATTATTACTTAAAGATTTAGGTGGGTTTTAATTCACCCAAGCTATGATAACGATTTTTCATTTCCTCCCCTGATCGTGTATTTAACCCTTACAACACTACTGGGGTATTTTATATCCCAGACATTATCATATAATTTTCATGTTATTATTCTACAATTTATTTCCATATGTTATTTTGTTTATATGACAATATTTACTGGGATATTGTTATCCCAGCAGTAACATACTACTGGGATCTATGCTATCCCAGCTGAAAATCTGAATACTCCTGAAATAAAATTAAAATATATTTCATTCTCAGTCGTATTTATATTCCATTTCCTGTGTCACAAAATATAGACTGCTCAAAATTAGCCATTTTCGGAAGAAATAAAATACAGTGTTGAAAGTGTTAAGCGCGCTGTTCAGTTTCCTGAACTTTAATCGCTTGCTTTGCAACGAGTCACGGTGGTTTCGTGTAATGCATTGTATTCGATTTATTTCTCCGACTTGCCAAAGAAACGCAAAGGTAACAGAAGAATGTACAGTTTACCCAGACCCATGGCATCCGAGACTATTAAGTACAGAGGCTTTATCGTCCTTACGATGCAATATGCAATTTTCTTTTCCGTCCGTTGCAGTAGGCATTCTACAGAAAATTGCTATCTCCAGCGCACGGAATGACAAAAGACACATGAATTCGCCGAGAAATATAATACACGCTACGTATGAACTCACCGAGAAATACAATTTACCACCGAGCAACGAATTTCGTACGAAAGCATCTGTATTTTCGTATCGTCTCGTGTAATTTCGCGATACGTCGCACCGATGAAATCTCTATTGAATTTTTGAGAGTCGATCGCCTTTGACCCGAACGTCATGCGGCGCGTTAACGCATCTCTCTTCATTTTCGATTCGACGCGGGTATTTCTCACGGTTCCCGCAACCCGACGCGAACTTTGCGAGCGGCGACACGGAATTCGCGAGGTTCGATGAGACAGAAAGGGACCCAGAGAAATATCGGGGCGTGTGTTCTGGCAACTCTTCAAACGATGCATTTCCGAAAATCAATTTCCGCGGTGAGTCCCTGGCGAGTTCGGCTGCCGCGAATGCAGTTCGTTCGTCGAGCCAATAAAAATTAGAGAGCCGTGGCAGGACTCGGCGCGGCGGAGGCCGATGTAAAATAAAACACGTGTTCTGATGCATGTGATAGCTGAGATAAATGAAAGTATAATGTCGGAGGTTATTAATCAATCATTCGTGATTGGATTTGAGTGTTTTTACTTGCTGGACTTAATTGGTGACTTTGAATTGAACTCTGACACTATCCGGAGCTTTGCGAGGTGTTACGGTGTTAGTAATCTTTCGTGAAGATAATATTTAACCCATTCACTGCCAGGAAAACTAAGCAAATACACCTAATTCTGTTTTTACACGGTAGATACGTTCCAGACAAAACCATGTAAAAAAAATGAAGTACATACATAGAAAAAAGGGGATTAGTTCCATGTCCTTCAATTCTGTAAAAAATAGTTAAAGTAAATTTATTAAAAAATTTATTTTAAGAATATTTTAGATTTTTTAATCGTGCTAAATCGAATGAAATCGTGTAAAAACGGAATCAATTTTTTTTCTAGACCGTGTTAAATCAAAACTGTGTAAAAGCAGAATTGGGTGTATTATCTTTGCTTCTTAAAATTTGAGAAGATGACAGAAAGTTTTTAAAACATTGGTTTCATTAACGAAAAATTTAAACTCGACATTTGTAATGATACAAAGAACCTTTTTGTTCCAAAATTTCTATACACGCCCAGCCATTATTGTTAACTTTGTAATTCAAACTTATAGTGCAGCTACGAGATATCTCGTAGTTGGCAGTCAATGAATTAATCGGATAATTTAATCGGACGGCACCATTTTTGGTGAATAGGGTACACATTTTAAATAAATACACCGAAGTATTTTTTTCATGTGGATCCTATTAGATTTAATGAATCTGTCCAATAAGTTTGGACAGTTTTTATTCATTTTCTGCATCGTAAGTATAATTCAACATTGCGAAAGAAAAGGTTCGACGAAATATATTTATTCTCGTGTAAAATCAAACCAAGCGTTTAACCCTTTCGCTTCGGCAATCCAGTCCGCCGAAGTGCCGTCACCGAACGGAAGCACGCGCCAGAAATGTTGCACAGTGCGTGTGATTTTTGTATATACGTTCTTCTAAGTCTTACATAATTACTGTACTTAATAAAACAATTGTTGCTCTAATATAGCACGTATTCTTCACATTTTTAATATGAGTGAGAAGACTTATACAAAATTATATTATTCTAAAAACATTAGATCAATTACAGTTGACATGTTTTTAGGTATTTACATATTTACTGGACTTTACAATTAAACGTTTAATATAATTAATAATGTAACGCAAATTAGTTAGTATATTAATATGTGGAGACTAGTAATATAATTCTGTATGATATGTCAATCAAATCAACAGAAAATGTTCAGCCGATAACGAAAACTGTTATCATCGACTACAGATCGTACTTATATACACATCATATAGATGCCGGATATATCCGGCGCTCGTACGCACAGGTCGTCGTGTGGATGCCGGATATATCCGGCGCTCGTACGCACAGGTCGTCGCGCGGACGCCGGATATATCCGGCGCTCGAAGCGAAAAGGTTAATACAATAAACCCCGATAACATCGACAATCGATCCACGAATTCGTTTCAAAAGCCTCGCTTCCAAACGATTGCATTTACCTGTTTCCCAAGAGTTTCATCGTTATGCAATTAATAGTGCGTCCGTCGTTTCTCTAGTTCTAAACGTTAAACCAAGGACAAACGGCAAAACTCCGTCGCGCAGGCACTCAAAGCACTTTCTCAACGGTCGGCGTAAATCGGGTCAATCCTTTCGGCATTATGAGCCGAGCAGGAAATCCGACGTAATAAAGAAAATAACCGGTAAGCGTAGACGTCAGAATCGACGGACAGTCCTTATCCACTCACAATGGTATTACGCAAATCGTTGCTCAGATTAGAGAAAAATCTATCCATCGTTTCGGGCCGAGTTGATTGATCTTGCTACGACGAAAGTCTTTCCTTCGTGTGCACTATCGTTCATAAGTCATTAGGCAGTCTCAATAACAACATAAATCATATAAAAACTCGGTAAATATGTGAAAATATTTGTTTATTATGTACATTCACACATAGTTTTATAGAAATATGCTAAATAAATGGGAAAATTAAAATGTTTAATTTAAATTTTAGTAGTAAAAAATACATGAAAAGAGAAATGGCTAAACACTTATGAGCAACGATGTAGTTCCGTTCATACTTCTAACGATTATAAAATGATTGTTTTCTAAACCTTTCATTTTAATTTGTTTACTGATTTTTCTATTTTCAACGATTTATTATTCAGCTTAAAGTTTTTATTGGAAAATATGAAAGTACGAAATTCCATGAATAGTTTAGATTTGAAGATATTCGATGTCGAGAGACGGAGAATTTTAGGATTTCTGTCGGAGAAAGCTTCGCTTTTTTTAATTTCGACAGAATGAATAACAAAATACTGAATGGAGAAACGTAAATATAAATAGCAGGGTGCGGAATGGAAACACGAGAACGGCGACTACTTGCCGCAACGTTGGAAAACACAAAACTATCGTGTACCATTGCAATAAATAACTAAATATTGCACACCGTGACACGAAGAAGCGAAAGAATTTCACGCTATTCCGAGTAGATTATTCTGACGGCTAAATAATCTTTTTAATTTACAAATTGAGATATCTCCGAGAACGATGTTCGTTCTTTAATTTACGACTCGAGCCAATGATTCGAAGGAAAATATAGTGCCGATGCAGTGTCAATTAATTTCTTATTTATCTCGACAATTAAATAACTTTGACAACTCTCCACGTGCGAATGCGTGTTTCCCGAAAGGACACGTTCCAACACAATACTAAAATTTAGATAAGTTTTTGAAACCAATATTCCTTTTACAATTTACGGCATTGCCATTTTTTGGCAGAGAAGCGTCGTGCAGATGGAGAGTCAATTATTCTTATTTATTTCGACAATTAAACAACTCGGACAGCTGCGAATTTTCTGAACCACGCGTAGTCAAATAATTCCCAAATCCAGCTATATTGAACACAGTGATTCTTTTTTATTCCGCAAGTCGATTTTATAGCTTGCATGGAACCGCAGTCCAATCCCGATTAAATTTACAACCAGTTCGTCGGTCAAATTTCGATAACTGGCTTTCGCAAAAATTACATTGCACCAAACCACGCTGAAATTCAGGCATCCCTTGCATCAAGTTTATTCTTTCGTTTATAATATAATTTTGTAGTTTGCGAAAACGCAGTGCAATGGAATTAATTAAAATCGTGAACCATTGTAAAACAAATCGAACGCAGTCGCTGTCGCATGCAGTTATCGAGTAATTCTTTTCTGCGAAACAACCCGTAAATCCTTTATACTTTGTCTTTTTATTTGATCATCAACATAGGCATGGTATTAGCGAATTAATGTTTGCCCCGAGCTGCAACGAAGTGCTCGCATAATTAGCAGCACGGTACTCGAATGCTCGAATACTTTATTCCACCAAATGTCATGTTTGCCATCCGTGTCCTTTGACATTTTATTTACAATTCTTCGTGAAGTAATTCCACGGTCTAGTTTACCCTGTTTTTGTTACTGCGTGAAATCTATCCCGCTCGATAATTGCACCGGGCAACACGCTCTAATTTCTTTTGCCCTCGTCATAGTCATTTATTTTTTTCCGGTGCGATAAAATTGTTTGTTAGAGAATTTTTTTAAAAATACAATATATTGTGCAATTCTAATGACATTAATTGATACTGTAATAATATTTCCGCATTTTTTGCTCTCCACAAATTTACTTTTTGCAGAGAGAAAACAATTAATTATCAAAATTTAGAAATTTTCCGGCCAACACAATCCACCTTAGGCAATAATAGTTCACAGTCATTTAACGTTTTAGTACCTATAAATTATCAATTGTGCAACATAAAAATGATTTATATACGAACACGTTTCCGTTGTTGTCTCGAGATTCTATCTCACCGTGCGTGCACTGACCAAAGCAAACTGTGGGAACCAAACTTTAAATGCCCGTTGTCCTTCTTTCACTTGCGGACAAATTCGCAGTTTCTCCAGTTCAGTTCCGCGAGTGTAATAACAAGCATTGCGTAACTTCGGACATTCTGCTAGTTAAACGCAAATTAGAGGCGATTCACGATCCCCGAGTAACGATATAACTCGGATGATATCTCACGTGTGAAACGACTCTCTGCTTTTGACTTTGCAAATATTTCCATTTATTTAATTATTTGCGAAAGAACGAAAAAAGAGGCGACAGAAGGATTTCGACACTCGGCACGAGGGATTATCTGCGACGGGAGAGAAGACGAAGAAACGGATTGTAATTGATATATAAATTATAAGGGAATTTCAACAACGGCAATTATCCGCACTGAAAGCAAAGGCACACGACTTTCCTTCGAACGTGTCCCGATTTTGCGTTCACTAAATAATACTGTTTGCGACCGCAGACTCTCGCCGCGATCAAGATCGTGTCTCCTTTTCTTTTCGCGGTGTAAGTTATATCTACGTTATGACTTTATCTCGCGCTCTCCCGTGATAAATCCCGACCCGTTACTTTCGCACTTTCGAGAGGGAATTTATGCAGACTAACGGAGCGCTGCGCGTACACTTTTTACGCTGTACTACCAGTTGCTTAACGTCTCAAAGAAACCGGACGATTTATTGTTGCGCTTGAAAAATGATTTGTCAACCGTTCTCGATGAATAAATTTCACAGGGTTACGGTGCTTATGGGAATACCGCTTCGGATTTTAACCGTTTGAGCGTGGGACTTTAACAAGTGTTAAAAATTGATCGGAGAGTGCCATGCAGCGCGATTGCGCTCCTTTCGTTTCGAATGCTAAGAATTTTCTCATCTTTCGATAAAAATGAAAATCCACGGATCAATGATAGCTATTGAAACAAAAGATGGCAAAAGAGCGATAAGTTTGACGTTCTTACAGTCAAGGGAATTGAATGTTACCCTAGGCAATAGTACAAGGAGAAGACTTCCATCTCTCTGAGCCTCAGACAGAACCTTTTTCCCTTCCGTTAATTTCCCCAATTTTATGACCCTCATTTCCAACGACTTTAATCATTTAGCAGAGTACCTTCAAATTTAATTATCTCCCTTGTAAAAAAGATTTCCCAGGGGCCCTAGCAAGTCGTGTCCTTTATTCGCTTCGTCGTCACAATAATCCTTCGGTTACTCATTTCTACGGTACCATATTCCATTTCGTCGTCGCTACGTCGACAGTGACCTGGACGTGTTTCCTACAGCCGTCGACCTAACCGGCATTTGGTTTTACTTTCACATAATAGCCTGTTGCATTCTTAACTGTCGTTCTTCGTATCTGCCTTAACACCTGTTTACTTTCTAACGGTGCACAGCTCGAGGGCGCGTTCTTATTTTCGATTCCAGGATTCGCGAGTGAATCACCGTCATTTCGCAGTCCAGTCCTCGCGGCAGAATTTATGAATCATCCTCAGGTCGATGATGACGACGTAACCATCGAGCATGTCGGGGACGAAGGTGAGACCGTGAAAGTATCTTGCGAATTGCAGTCGTCAGAAATAGATAGCCTTCCGATGATTATCGTCGAGAGTCGGCGGTTGGGTGCTTTGCATTCGCAGGCACCCAAGTTGCAGGAAAACGACACGGAATATGTGATCACTTTTAGTCCGCATTTCGATGTCAGAAATGATATACGACTCTCCGTCCTTTGAATTAGAGACATGAAAATAAAGCCTGTTCCAACGATATACGTTTATCGCGTAGGATTATACTCGAGAGATTTTCGTACTATTTTTATAACATGTTTTATACATCTGGATGGAAATATTATGATTATGTATGCGTTTCGTGGCAAGATTTGTGCGGTGTTTTTCAAATGACCGTACTTCGACGTTTAGTCGATTTCTCGCGAGGGTGAAGAATGGTCGAACAGTCTAAAAATATTAGGTTGGTAGGAAATTAATGTCGGTTCTCAAACTTTATCTTTAAATACACATGTTGAGAATGGGAATAATTTTTATTAATCAAAATAAGTTCCATTAAAATTTACACATTTTTCCCACAAGGCAACAAGTTTTTTAATATATTTTTTTTTCTTAAATGATATAAGAAGACAAACAGATTAAAATGAACGGCTATCTCAAAATGAAGCGCCGAAGTTTGGAAACTCGAAAACCGACATTAATATCTTACCAACCTAATAGTTTGGTTTTGGATTGCAGACAGTTTCTGTCTGCTGTTTATTTTTGCCAGTGTATTTGCTTGGTTACGTCACGTTAATCATTTATTACAGTTCCTTTAATTTGATGAAAATGATAAAAGGAATAAATATCAGCTACGGTTATCAACTTTCTACACGCAACCCTCGATAATATCGCAATTAAAAGCACTCTCGCATCTCCTAGTGCAGCAGTCGGAAAAGAAATGCATCGGTGAGCTGAAAACTCGCGGATATCCCATAGAAAAGGTAAAAAGAATGGGAAAAAGGATAGACCTCGAATGCCCAGGTGTTCCAAGGCATAACTAAGGCTTCGACGCTGTCACGACGCGATTCTGCCGAGGGCATAATTCCGCATCTCTATTTCCACGTAAACCCTTTGGCGGCACAACCATTATCGAGTGCCTGAGTTTGAAGCGGGAAAGAAAATATGCCGGATAATTTCGCCGTAAAGATTGGTTCCCTTGCGTTTTACACCCTCTGCGCCCCTCGAACTTCCTTTCTTCCTCATCTGCCTCCGTAAAAGCCACTCGAGTGGAAAGTGATTTATCTCGGGTGGAAATAGAGAGGGATGACCCGGTCGAATTAAAATAATATGATTATGCTTTCCAAGAGGTTATTTCCATGGACTCTTTCAAAGTCTTACGTAAGCTGGTCGCCAAAGGTACACTGGTGGACAAAATGATAAGGCACCTCGAGTTTTGTGACAATGAACATTCATTTGGACATGTATACATGGAGGAAGTGAATATACAACAAAATAAAGTACTAACTTTTATATAATATACTAAAAATGGAATAGTTCGTTCAATGCATGTATTATTTATACAAAAATGGCATTTAGTGTGGACAAAATGATAAGACACTTTGAATATAAAATAAATAAAGTATTAAAATACAACAAAATTACACAATTTTTAGAAGTTTTTACGTGTCATTAATGATGTATCATTGTTAACTGAATGTGTCGGGGATCAAAGAAAGAATTAGATAATGTGCTAGATGTGCAGTTAACCCTTTGCGGTTTAAATTATTCTTCCAATTTTTCGTCAGCTAAGCAAAAATAAAGAAATCACTAATAACAGGAATAATTGTAGATAGAGAGGAATATTTACGTGAAAATATAATAGGATTATTAAATTTCAAAGACAAAATTTAGGTAATAAGCAAAATATTAATTACACCAGTACGCTGTCCGGTGTAGCTAAATGTAAGTCTGTAAAGGATTAAAAGCTCGGATTTCTAATTAATGTGTACCAGTTCAAATCTCCTATTATCTCTGTGCAATTTTTTCTATTTCAAATATTTCCTTTCATTTTGCTCCCTGATAAAGAGATCTAGCGCTATGGTCAAACCTTATTTAATATATAATATATTATATATCATAGCCTCAGCGGTTCCAAACTCAATTAAAACAATAAGTCATAGACTAAGAGACCATAACAATCAAAGCCAAGAAAATACAATAAAGAATTTTCAACAACAATCCAACCTCTCAAAGTACGTGCTCGCGAATAAAGAAGTCTGTACTCATTCGATAAGCGTGAATTTGATTAAATCCTCCAGCGTGACCGTTATCCCGGCGATTTATTTATTACGGTGATGTAGTTACATCGACGCAAAACACTTCGTACGAGGTGAAATTCTCGTGCCGGTTCAAAAGTACTATTCCCATGAATACAATGCGAGGGTTGAGCAACGTTAGATACGAATCGGTATCGAGAGAATAACACGATTAATCTTGATAGCACGGCAGAGATCGTTTCGTCAGGTGTTTGAGGCCACCCACGTACAACGAAGGGTGTGATCGTGCGGGTTTTATGCTTGATATGTTTTATCCTGGTAATAGACGCAATGCCCGCTAAAGTTTCCGATATACGATTGTGTTTGTATGAGGTTTGTGTTGCTGTTGCGTAATAACCCATATTTGCGAGATCGTTTCGGCAGGAATTGCGAACAGATCGAGCTGGCTCGAAGAATTTCGATGGAAATTGCGAAATGGAAATGTGTGATTTTTGTTTCGGTGGTTGTCGATTATTTGTGATTTTTTGCGGTTTAATTACATCGTAGGATTAGGATTGAAAGTCTGCGTTTTATTTAGAAGATCGTGAAAGCACTGCGGTCGTGAGAGACGAAATTGCTGGGTTTGGCGAGGTGATTATTTAGTTAAGTAAATGAAAAGGTTACGGAAATTATCTTCATTATGTCTTCTTATTTTTCTTGTCTTTCTAAATATTAGAATTATCGATAATGAAGTCTCAATTATATATTTGGATTAATAATGTGAACTGTTCGTTAGTTACTCTCTCGCCAGAGAGAGTGCAGGATGATGATAAAAATTCAGGGCACAATTTTCTAGTCTCTCACGATACCCTGAATTCTGCAGGCAGTTTATTGCAACCTGTAATTTCCGTTTCACAGATCGTTCTTTATCGTGAACTTAATCCTGCCATTCAAGAAAAACGAATCGCTTCTAGGCTCTCTTTGTTACGGGCCGTGCGTGCAAATATTCCGTACGTTCTTCTCCCTCCAACTCTCTCGACCCTTTTCCCTTGAAACTTTCAGACCTCTCTCTATATATAGAAATAAATACATGTTATTTTTATAATTCCTCGAAAAAAATTAACCCTTTGCACTCCGTTGTCGCCGCGGCGGCGACATTGTATTAGGAGCTGATAACTCCGCTGCCAGTTAAATCCGGTGTATTTTTATATTTTGTAAATTCTAAAACATAATTTTAAAATGTATACGACTCTTTTTTAATGACAAATTTTCAATTTCCCACATATCTGCACTCGCACCGTGCAAATAGCCTTGGAGTAGCTGGTAGCTCATAGAAAAATAACTCGGATTGCAAAGGGTTAAATATATTTTTTTTTATATCTTCCCTTTCACATTATCTATCATGATAACGGAAAATTTCTTGTATTCGCAATGGCATTCACAAATTACGAAACACTCGGCCTATTTGCAAATTGATTTAACTTACGCATAAGTGATACTTCCTATGCGGAGAAACTACAAGCCGGCGCATTTGTTAAATCAGCCGTTTAACAGAATTCTGGATCGCCGCCAGTCCGACTTTATAGAGTCATAACTTTCCATCAGCCTCTAAATCTCGAAATGTATGTCTCGCGGCAAATCCAGCTCGCATTTTCATCAATCTCCCATTTCGGGTTGGGTGTTCGAGGAAATCAATGATTCCGTGCGAATGACGCGGCGATATCGTTCGAAACAGCCCGCGGAACGAGGAAAACATAAATTCCCGTTATCCGTGGACTTGATTCCTCCTGTATGTATCATTATTCACACCTATCTGCAGTAAATAGCACAGGGATTTCGGATAGTTGGCAACCAACGTTGGTGCATTTGCTTCTTTCGTTTCTTTCGTTCAGGTTTCCTTTCATGCTTCAGTTTTCGCTGCTATTCGAACGTGGAAAAAATGTGTAGATGTTTACATAAGCCAATAATTAAAAATGCAATATTTATTGTGATAATAATAGTAGTATCAATAACATTAATATTAAATGTGAAATTATGGAGATAGAAATTAGGGTTTTCAACTCATACTGGAACTACCGACGATTAATCGGGTGTACTTCGACACATTAATTAATTCTTCTAATTATTTTAGAAAAAAAAGATAATCAGAGGGAGCTATGGAGGGTACGGCTTAAAAATTCAAACTTCCAATCAATTTTTTCTGTGAGAAATCGATCGTTAAGAGCTCACTATCTGTTTTACATGGAATGACCTGGTAGTTAAAACGAAAAATATAGAAATAGCAACTACTATTTAAATATTAATTAAACGTCCGGTAGTTATTGACTCTGCGCCACTATTTAACAACGTGTGCCGCAATTTTCGTCGTCCGACATCCCTTTGAAGTAGGACATCAACGTGAATAATTCTTCTACTTTTTAAAGAGCAGAAATTTATATACCAAAATTTTCAGAATAGTTTTACAATCTTCTTCTTGCCCGAACCACATTTTTACACGTTTAAATTCGATACGATTCTTTCGTGAGAATTATTACAAATTGATTGCATTTGAAGTTATGTTCATATGTTGCAAATTTCTTTTTCTGTACCATAATTACAGCATAGAAATTGGGAACAGTTATGCAATTCCTCCAATGCGGTAGAATTAAATTGGAGGGTGGATCAAGGAGGGTACAGGTACCTGTGGTAGACAACGATACTATTGAGACAAATAGAAAATCAATTCCACGGACGTTTGCGTCCTGTGGCTGAACGAGCTTATTTACCTTCTTTGCTCCAGTAATTTGTCGCTAGAGGCTTAGAAGAAATTACGGAAAACGAGAAACGGAAATCGAATTGATTTTCCACGAACGTCTAGACGATGTTCCATCAACTTGCCATTCCGTCGATTGCGAAGGGATTTAAAGGTGAAAAATCCCTTGCGATTGCGAGCCACGGAAACTCTGTACAATTTACCATTGTAATATCAATTTCGTTAAAAATGAAACATATTCCTATCTCTAACCAGTATAAAATTACTGAAATAGAAAAATTGCAGGATATAAATTAATGAAGAAATTGATCGATCAATTTGATTGACATTTTTATCGTATTGAAGTTTCTCGAATAATATTTAGTTCAGCGTGTCTTTTTGACAGACTGACACAGCTGTAAAATGTATTCATTAACACTAGAACTATCAATATATTATATTGAAATATATTAAATAAGCACTTTGGCTCTCTCGTAAACTTGGAGAGTTTTTAGAAAAAATCTGGAACCAGCCATTTCGACTGCCCTGGTAATTTTAGTGTTAATCGACACCCACCACTTTTAACATACGACTTTCGCAATCAGCGCGAAAGGCAAGCAAATCGATAGTAATATCTCCGTAACTTTCGGATTAAAATTTCCCAGCAGAACGTCGGCAACCGATAAGATATTTCGAGCATCGGTACGAACTTCGAAGGCGAATCGATTTCGGAACTGGGGCAGGTTGAATTTTTAACGAACGAGAGGAAGAACTCGTAGCCAATGTTGGATCGCGTGTGGGCTTTAAACGGGGATAAATTACCTGCATTTATTATTCATAATGAGACGGATTAATTACGATGCAGGAACGTACAATGGAACGTGGTTCTAATTAGCTCTCTTATTACCCCGACATTCGTTAGCTCCGAATGCTCGAAACGTGATTATTACGTGCGCTTTCTTCGATCGAACGAACAAACGTCGAGGAAGAAAGAACGCTTTACAGCGACAGAAGAAGCGTCGTAATAGTCGGCTAGATCGAATTAATCCAATTAATTCGGCGGTATACTCGCCGATGGTGATTACCGGCTAATTACCATTATCCGTGTGTTTTTGCCGTTTGCGGCTGGCATCATACATCGCGCAATAAATGGACCGTCTCGATGTCATGAAAGCAATATTGTCGTCATTACACTAATGGACTGCATTGCCATTTGCCATCCTATAGTGAGGAGTAGGTTCTCTTTGAGGGACATGTAACTGCATAAAGTTTGTCTGACACGGAAAACCAAGTCTTGCGGTGCTTTCGCCACGCGAATTGCAGGAGTTGGGTGTTTGTAACTTGAATTTTCTCTCTGGTTGGAAAATGAGTTTTAAAGTAGGGTATCAGAAGATATGGAATGTATTATGTAAGCCGGTGGGATGATTTTTACTTAAATAGAGTCATGCAATTATTGTGTTTTTTTGGCTGTAACTGTTATTGTTATTTCTACTGCTTTAAATAGGTTTGGGATTATCGAGTATTTTTTAATTTGCAGTTTACCTCGAACAAGTGTTGTACCGATAAATTTTATGATTATAAGATAGAAAATATTTTTTTTTGGTCCTCTTGTAAAAAATAAGGGTGCATTTCGCACAATACTTGCTCCTTGGCGACTCTATTGTTCATGGTATGAAAATATCTAGGTATTTATGGCCTGCAAAATGGTAGAGGCTTTGCGTGGCCTCGTTGAATTTTTATAGAAAATATCGACTTTCTAAAAATATCAAAAGTTTCCTATAATAATACATAATAGATGTGTTTGTGGAAAAATACCATTAAGGAGTAAATGGTTAAATTATATGTGGCTATAAAACCAATAGAGATATTCTACTTATATTCTACAAAAGTATTCCATCTTAAGAAATTCGAGATAAGTGCAATAAAATTAGAATAATTTAGAAGAACCAAGAATAGAAGACAGTTGACCGATTTAATTTTTCGACTTTTGATATTTATTCCTATTTTGAGGAATGTCTTTAACGTAATTAGAAACCGATCACCTCAGATATTTCGATAGTTTCAAATTCAACACACATCGATAATGCTCGTTAAACTTGTACATTAATTACTTAATCGTCCTTTCTTTCTGTTACAGGTAAGTCCACCGTAGTACCTTCATACATCAATTCCAATTACCCGCCCTCTGATTAACGTCCGATTCCGAGCGGAGCGATAATTAATTCCCTACATCGGTGTGTTTTGGGATGCAATTTCCCAATGGATCGGAGCATATTAACACACATATTCACACCTCTGCAGGTATGTAATGAGACGCACCGCAAGTATTCGAAATTGCGGATACCAACTATG
Organism: Cerceris ruficornis; assembly: GCA_963989415.1. Lineage (NCBI taxonomy): Eukaryota > Metazoa > Arthropoda > Insecta > Hymenoptera > Crabronidae > Cerceris > Cerceris ruficornis. The sequence goes on from OZ022523.1 coordinate 11,994,261, forward strand.
ACTCCCGTCTCGCGGAAACGCACCTACGTGATTTCCGTTTTGCCGTTCGTAAGCCTCAATCGCACTTAATATTTAATTTGCTAATGAACGCCTCGTGTTCTCCGATGCGCGAATATCAAGTCTTCTCGAGGGATTAAAGGCGTATAAAAACTCGATCAGATCGGCTCGATGATGAATCGAGGAATTAACACTGATAGGGCCTGTATATAAATTAACGACAGCGGATGATAATTCTTTATCTTGAAATATTTTTGTTGACGTAATTTTGGTTGCGAACAAAGGCTTTTCAATTGTTAGGTTGATTGTCTTAACACGTGGAATGCCACCGTTATTTTGCTAGTTTCACTGTTTCTACTGAAACGAGACTTCTTCTATTAAAACCGTGTCTTTATAGAGCAAAAATGTTAAAGGTAACAACAGTTGAATATTAAGCAGTACTTTAGTTTTTTAATAGCAGCAGTTAAATATTGAATTCGTGTATTCTATCGTTTTGAAGTCGTAAGAAATTTCATTGCATTGAATACCGCCGGTCACCGGTGACCCCCGTGGCATTCAACGTGTTAAAGATAGGTAATTGCCTTTTAATGGTAGGAAAAAGTTTAGAAGGAAGATTCATTGATTTAATCTCGAAATAGACGGTGAACATTGTCATCGAATTTTAAACAAATTCACCGGAATTAATGGACAATGGCAGTCGGATAATCCAGTAGAAAAATCGAATATGCTTTGATGGGAATATATATTTAAATATTCCATTGGCTATTAACTGTAATGGACAGAGTAATGGTACTTTAAATATTGCAGGGAAAATGAACTGAAAAGCAATTTCAGAATGATATTCTGCATCGGCATCAAACGTTGCGCTTTCCTGTCGCACAAAAATGTTCGATCATAGTTACACGACGACAATGGCAAAGATAAGCAATTTATAACGAGTTACGAACGTACCTGTGATTTTTATCAAATTAACTTTCATGACTCGACGATTGCTGCACCGTTGCGCTTCTGAGTAAACTAGACATTGTAACTCAACGCAGGGAAATGGTACAGTACCATTTATTAGCTCAATGATACGTGATATCAGGATGGTACATATACATGATTGAATGAGTATTAATAAAAAATTCTGAAGGGCAAAAACGTGAGAATTTACCGCTGCAGGCTGCAACATGATCTATGTTAAAATTAATGCAACAAATGTCATCGATTCCTTTGCATCTTACATTGAATCATATTCAACATAACTTTCCATTATAGCTAATTTTGTATCGACTCACTTTTACCTTTGGAGTTCAACAATAATTTTGTATCTTTACCTAAATATTCCCGAGTACTTATATTTATTGCATTTTTCCGATAATCCACCACTCAGTCCTACATCGAGAGATCTCATACCATTTGGAATTGACCATCGTAAAATGTCCACAACTGCAATGAAATATCGTAAACATCTCGCAAAACCAGTCGATTCTCACGTTTACCGTACTTCCATGGTAAATCCTAATAAATTCGAAAACTTCTCGAAACTCCCGGCGCGCCATAAAATGAAGAAATATCGTCGCAAAATGTAATTCATAGTTGCCGTATAAATCATACTTTAAATATCGATTATCTCGCGTTTCCCGACCGAAACGTTCTCACGTTCGTCGTCGAGTATCGTTACTTAAACGCCGCATAACAACGGCACGTGGGTGCACCTATGCACGTGCATCCATGCGTCGATGCACCCACACCTATTCCAGTGCCGATCGGTGCATCCACCTACGTCTCCGAGTAGATCTTGTTCCGGACAATCTGATATCCCATGGGAACACAAGGTGAATTTATCCTTCCGTCGTACGTTCGATCGTAGATTGCAGCTCGATAAAAATTGCAATCGCACACACGCCGTCCGCGAAGGCGGCACTGTTGACTGTCCGATTGTTTACGGAAACGTGTGTCGTTTCGTCGTGAGAATTACTAGGGTATTACACGGCGAGAACACGACGGGAAATGCATTCGGTTCGTTGATATTATGCAGTTTTGTATGCAAATACGAAACGTCCGTATTTATCAGTCTCCGCTGGTACTCGGCTCCGTTTTCTCGGCTCGAATTAGAGCTTGAATTTCTCCACGATTGTCCGCACGTCCCGGTCCGACGATTGTTGCAGATTGTTGTAAATTATATTGGATCGCATCGGTCCGGGTAACGTGCGACAGTATTTCAATAGGATATCGGATATGCAAATAGCGCGTGTAATCTCCCGCGGAATTCCGAGTGACAAGACAAAGGTATTTCCGCGTTTCTGGGGATTTCGAAATATTTCTCTGGGATATTGCACGAGTTTCGCGATGTTCGGTGGTTCGCGAATGTTTGGAAGGTCGTTGAATTGTACCGTTGCGTCACGACTAGTCGAGTGCAATTTTGAGGAGAGTATCGATGATAGAAACGAGGGGCTGTTTAAATTTTCACGATAAAATTCATCCCGTTAATTTGTTTCGTCGGTTTTATACGCATTACGGGTGGAGCATCGAAGTAATGAATTTCCCGTATGATTTTAACAGACGCTTTGCCAAGGCATTATGTTTTAACGAGGGGATAATTAAATACGATGACCGTATTCGACAGACCGAATTAATTAAGCGTACACAGAATCTTTTTGTACATATCCGTTGCAATTAGCCGGTATAAAAATTACTTCGTTAGAAACCATCATTATTTATCATCCTCCTTGGCGATCTATGCATTCGCGAGAGTTCTTAATGACCCATCTACGATTATTATCTAAACGCCCGAGTTTTCTTCACTGAGCGCTCTTATGAACGTGCACACGCGTGGAAACACGATTTCATTGTTTCCTCCCTTGCACTTGGAGATTCGCCGTGAGCTCATGGTCTCCCGCCGCTTTTTCAACGGAGAATAGGGAAGAAGGTGCGAATACATAATGGCGCTGCGTTATCTTTTCAAATTCGAAGAACCGGAACGCCAATTTTCAACCACTCTTTGTGCCACGCTGACGCCCCATTTGTGCCTTTCGGTTTCCATTATCCAAATACGATATGGGAGCCTCGTATCGACGAGCTGGTTTCAGTATCATTCGACAGACCCTGGAGAGTGGAGTCTCTCTTTGGAGGATACGTTGGAACGAGAGAGGAATAATTACGAATCGTATTGTTCGATCGACTGTAGGATGTGGCTCGAAGTATCAGTTTTATGTTAGCCTACGATATAGTAGAAATCATTCACAAATTTTTAGTTCATCCATCTAATAATAAACTATAGCATGAACAGTCATAGAAGATATGTTAGGTCGAGGAATTAACACGAGAATTATTCACGGAAAATTCGATATGAAGAGAGATACTAAATCAATAAATGAAGAGAAAAGGAACGAAGAGGACAGGGAACTGATAATTTTTTAATTGCGTGTGGTTTGCAAGAGGACTTCAAGGGAAGGAGAAAGAGCGTGCACAATTTTAAAAACATTAGAAAAAATGATGAAAAGCTTACTTTGATCATCTTAATGAACCTAGTGTACATACGCTGACATTTTAATTGTAAAGGAAGTAAGTATTGATTCTTGAAGACGGTTTTGCTTCGATATAAACGAAATAACCTTCGATACCAGGACAATGGTACTGGTCTATGCACCGTGAGAGGACGTGTAATGTAATTATTACTCTTAGACGATGAAAGGACTGAAGCTTGCTTCCAATGTTCCTTTGACTATCTCCCCATCACCTTTGCTGCCCATCATTGTACCTCTCTGTTCCATTGTGCACTCTAATTGGTACTAATTTAGACAATTCGAGAATTCATCAATCAATGCGGTCTTCTGTGCACGACGCAATAAGGAAGTAGAACCGCGAAGCGAAGTATTGTGGATTTTAGATTCAAGACTACTTATCGAAGTAGTCTTCAGAATTCTTCAGAATTCGTTTCAAAGAATTCACTGCCACTATCACTATCCAAAACTCATTAAATTTTCTTTCTTCATTTTTTGGAGTCAAAATATTAAAATTTAATTTAAAAAAGGCGCTTTTATATCACTGAAAATGTTAATCACTCCGTTGGTAATGTTCAATTGATAAGGCAATTGTTCACACATTCTACAGACAGCGAGTTCAGAATCGATTCATTTTGTCATTCATTTTTGTTCATTTTCACACAAACGACAAAGTACTGTTGTCACGTCAGAGGTGACTTACGACCGTTAATCGTTAATAGGAGAAGGGTCAGAAGTTGGAGTTTATTTTGGAGTTTAATTTGTCCAAGCCCTGCATTTTTAGGTAGATTCCAGGCTATCGAAAGCGCCTTATTTCGACAGAACAAATACAGCAAATGTTCTCTTACGCATTCAGTAAAAAAATCCCTGAATTAAAGCTACTAAAACGTGCAGAAGATTCTACCGACGGATTCGCGGAAAGCTGAATTCATTTCGATTAATTTACTTATTAATAAAACATCCGTGCGTGAATGAAGGACACGTCTTGCGTCTGAATCCGCGTCTCTTAGCACTCGACAACGAACGTTTAACGCAACGAATCGACCGCGAGAGGGTCTTCAAGGACATGAATAAAAATGAAACCACAAAACGAAAGCAATCCCTTAATCACTTCTCCACGGGTTCCGCTAATGAAAACCCGCGTCCTTAATTTCACGGTTTTGTTCGGCCAGGTCGTTGGAGAGCGAGAGGACGAATCTCGTATCGGCCAAAGGGAGAACGTCGCGACGAGGGGTAGTAGTGACGGAGTCGCGAAAAGAGAGGGGTGTAATTAAATAAAATCTAACCGAGCACCGTCGAAGCTGGGGAAAAATTAATTGTACGACTGCACCGAAAGCCGGTGAGATTTCCACTTTTAATTGCGAGCCCGATGACTCGCGCCGGATCGTCGGATCGACAAAGTTGCCAGGAAATTTTCCTTCCGGCTTCCTTTGTCCTTCTTCTCGGCTTCGTCTTCTCGTTGCCTTTACTTTCGTCAAATTGTTTGCACCCGTTTCATTGCTCTCTCTTTCTTTCTCTCTTCTTTCCCCTTTTTCCATTTCTTTCTCACGTATACTTTGCTTTTCCAGCCATTTCACCGTGCTTTTTGTAATCCCAATAATTCACGCACCATGGAGTTACGTAACTCGTTTCCGTTCTAGTTTTCCGCTTGCGGCGCGACTGCAACTCGTTGTAACGGTGAAACGGTTGAAAAGTCAATTTCGCGCGGACACTGAAACGCGAATAATTATCGTAAAATATGCATCTGGATTTCCGACTTACGGCTGTTACGCGAGAGGTCACACCCGAGGGAATTCGCGTTCGAGCGGATCCGCTGCACGACAAGGATATACGCTTTCGGGATGAAATTCATAAATTCCGGAGTAATCCATTTTCAGAGACCTTATGCTTCTCTTTCTGCACAGCATAAAAATATATGTCGAGGAGAAGGGAGTGCGATTTCATTAAAAAAATGGAGGTGACGTTAACCGCTTGCCCTACGATTCCTTTTCTGACTGCCACCGGAATAATTCAGAATTTAATTGCTAAAACAAAAATTGATCAGTGATTCTCGATTTATCTTATAATTTAACGTGATATTAATATTACAGGAATAATATTATCGCGTTGCATCTCATTGTTATTTTCAAATTGATAGGTTTTTAAAAACTTGAAAATTTCCCATCCTATTTACCTCATCACGAGTGTCACTCGTTATTGTAGGGCAAGGGGTTAATGAAAATTTATTTTCAATTTTTACTACATAGAAACCTTTTTGTCACTTCTGATTGCAACTTATCGTTATTTCATTATTGACTACCTTTTGCCTAAAAGATTTTTGATCTGTTAATCGAGAATGCGCGAACTCTTTCCTTCCGATATTGAAAGAAATTAAAGAATCTTTTTTCTATCGCTATTATAGAGTAATAATACCGTACAAATTTGAAGCTGCACTTTTTGACTTTCGTTCATCGCTCTTCACACTGCAACGATCCGTTGAAATGCACTCGAGTGGGTGTGGATCGTTCGTGCATACCGGGTGTCTCCATGTCGGATTTCCCGATGTTGCACTCGTTGCAGCTCGTTACGTAGGATGGATATTTCTACTCGTAAGCGAGCATTAAGTTAACGTGTGCACGAGTGTTTGTTACTTTGCGTTTCTCACGGTATCCATTACGGATTTATTTACTCTCGCGTGAACCGGGCAAGCGCACATGCACTGTATCACCGATCCGTGTTTATTCCTCGAAGAGAACACACTAAAAGATAAAATCGGATGGATTTTGTGCATCAAGTTGTAAATGGGCTTTTAGCGTAGACACAGGGATGTTGGATTGTTTTTTGGCAAGGTACGAGGTCTTTTAGAAATGAGAGAGTGAATTAAAGGTGCATTCCGTACTCGTGTGAGTTTTAAACCTCTGTTTGTAAGAAATTTAGTATTTTTTTAATTAATACAGAGAAGCTTTTTTTCAGAAAGTTGAAAAATAGGCGACGTTGACCTGTGAATTTAGTTTTTCTTGAAAATGAAATCCTGGCTCCACGTCACTTGAGTTTAGGATCTATTAAAAATTCAGTTTAATGAAAATACCAATTTCACTTCTTTCTAAAATCTCAAACTTTCGAATTCATAGTTCGCATTTTCTAAAATAACCGATACAGAGCCACACCTTGAATATCTTTATAGCACTTTATATTCCTACGCAAAACATTCAAAAAGCTCCTCATTACACAAACTTTCAGAGTGCTTCCGTCTCATCAATATCAACAGTTGACATCACTAACATTATCAGCGAAAGTACGTTGTAAATTATCCTTGCTCGCTGCACGTTTCCAGTAGGAAGCACTACGAGCGTTAATTAACTTACTCGACAATCATCCAGCGAATAATTACGAACCGTTGCACCGGACGTACTATCTCCGAACGTGGCTAACACTCCCCCATAGAAAATCGTGAGTACAAGTGCCCCGGTAAAAGGAACGCCTAACGTTCTCCATAAAAAACGTTTCGATAAATCTCCTTACATAATTATCCCCATTCCACGGCACGGAAGAATAAAATAGAACTTTCACCATCCTTTTCAATCGACCGTGCAAGAAGAAGAGAAGGTAAAAGAAATCCGAAGAAAAGAGAAAAAAAAACAACAACAGGAGTTGTATCTCTATCGAACCGATTCCCGGTAGACGATACCTGCGTGTAGTGTGCAGGAATGCGATTCGAATTTCGATATCTTTCGATACGTCGATGCGCGAATTTCTCAACAGTCGATACTTCGTTACGCAATCGATGCATACGCGAATGAGGCACACGAGCATCCATTACAATAACGGTGGATTAATTAAACGAATCTACGTGCAATCTATGAAATGCTTCCACGATTCGCTGAAAATCGATAGGATCGAAGGATCCTCGAACGATCGTCCCGATTGTCGAGTCACGCGCGATTTCGTTTCCGCGATAATTGCAGCCTCTGCACAATCTATGCCAAACTGTGGCTTGCCCACGAGCCCGTGAATCATTGTCATTAGGAATGATCCACGATGCCGCGAGCGGCAGTCACGAACTACGGATTTAAGTGGATACTGTCGTTATTATGTGTCGGTTAATGATCATTATTCTCCTGGAGTCAGGTTTATCCCGATCGACGAGATGCACGCATCGGGGAGCCTTTTTTTCCGTTGACTTTTCTTTTGTTCTTCGCGATATCATTCTCGATAGTGAGATGATTGATCGTACGATTGGATTCCGTAGAGGGACTTCGAGGTTTTTCTGATTTCTATGAATCGTGATGGATCTATCCTGGAATAAGAGGTGGAAGAATCGGCAGGGAAGAAGGTGCAATTTTGAATGAGTTTTTGGAAATTTATAGTATTGCGGAAGTATAAGCGTGATAGATCAAGATGAGCTTGGATGGATGGAATTAGAACGACAAAACGATGGTTGCAGAGTTAAAGGATGGCTCTAGAAAAATTACAATTACTCAATTGATCTATTTTAACTACTGCAATCCTTTTAGTTTTATCCTTACCAGTTCTTGCTGGAGAAATTACAATACACTCATCCCTCGATTTACACGGTAGATACGTTCTTGTAAAATCGTGTAAAACGATCAATATGATACTGATAAATGGCATAATGCAAAACTATCAGAATAAGACCAAAAAAGTTTTTTTGTTGTGACTTAAAAACCGTGTAAAAGCGAAATCGTGTAATTCGAGTACCGTGCAAATCGAGGGACTGGTGTACTTTTATTTGATCGTAATTTAAATATATCATTTTTTGATCTAGACTGGCTATAGTGCTTAACTTTATCAAGAATTCCAGCGTGTAAATCGTACCACGCTGTAAAACATTTTGTTAATCAATAGTTTATAGATTTTACCGGTGTATGAAATACACATTGCATGCATGGCATGCCGCCTAAAATTGGTATCCGAGTTTATTGCCCCTGATGGAGTTCAAGATCCGAACTTATAAACAATGGTTAGAGTTTTAGTCATAGTAGAGTCATATAAGAGAGACTTGCTTTTGGATATCATAGAATTATAGTAGATAATAGCAACAGAAACTTCGATGTACCATGGGAGACATATTTAAAGCGAATGGGAGGTAATTCATGAAAGCCAATGGGCCTCTGAAGACTGTTCCTACTGGAAAATTATTCCCGAGTTTCAGTTAGTTTATTTAACGGCCCAGAATCTCGGCGAAGAGTAAGGGAATTAGATCAAGTGGAGAACTGGTCTCTTGAATTTTTCAAGTATGGGGAAAACAAGCAACCGGAGACAGAAGAAACTGCCGTGCTATCGATTTCACCTCGTACAGAAAGACTATGGAGTCCATGCGGTTAATCGAAGACGCATGCACATCTGATTGGAAAGCTGTTATGCGGAACAATACAGAATAAAATTGATTCTGAGTACATTAGGTATATTTCTATAGAAAAATGTGCAGCTTTCACCTTTAACCTTTATTGGAAAAAGAAAATTTCAATTTAACCCTCTATGGGCCCGTGCAACTTTGAAGTAACACAAGACAAATCTAAGATTTTATTCTTCAAAGTCAATATTTTAACATTGTCAAATATTACAATCTAGTTCTTACAGATTATAAAATTCTTTATAATTCAATGTTTCAAAATCAAGTTAAATATATCGTTTGTAACAGTATTTTTATCATTTTATAGTGTCCTATCGTGCAACTGATCTTCAGATCCCACAGAAAATTCGAAATATAGAGGGTTAAAAGACATATCAGTTGGCCGTGCACACTTTCAGATCACACATCGATCTAATCCTTTTCTTCTATTGCCATTTCTCCTAGAATATTAAATTTTAGACGACTTTAACCCTTTGCGGTTATATTTCGCTTATACCCGGGTGCTTTGGTGGCTAAGAGCAGACATACGGCCACTAAGGGTTAAAACCACCAAGAGTGTGATACATCGAATAATAATTTTAAAAAAAATCCATGTTGTGATCAGCATTTAACACTAGATTTACGGGCGTGAAATCTGTTAAATTACAATATATTAAATATTGACTTTGGAAAAAGAGGGATGAAGCGACAAAGATGGTAATTCGTTAAGTTATTATTATATTATAAAATACACGTGAAATATCTACTGTACAGCGTCTCTGTAAATTTGAGAAATGTTTATAAAACCCGTCAATTTGACGGCTTCCGTAAATCTAGTGTTAAGCACGAACCGTTTAATCGTAAGTGCCTTTAACGCCATACCCACAATGGTCCCAAACCTGTTCCTTTGCAGCTGAAGAGATTTCATTTCTCCACAGTGCAGGAATTTCTCAAACTACCATTCCGTGTATGCACAGTACCTTCCAAAACGATTAGCAGGCGCGCTAGTGTTCAGCAAAATCGATGCTGATTAAGATCAACTCAACACGTGAATCGATGTTGTCCATTTTGTAGTCCCGACAAGGTAGCAAAAGCGATCGAACAGGGGTGCAAGATCGATAGCCGAGATATCCTGCGAATGACGATAAGATAGCAGCATTGAGTAAAATATCAACGGATGAGCCAGCTAATCGCAAACGTCCAAGTCGATCGGTCGTGCATTCAAATCTATGGACACTGTTGCACGCGAATTTGTGCTTCTGTTGGCTGTTGACCGGCGAATGATTATCGCCAGACTATAATGCTATTGTGTAATGACCGGATAAACGAGGCAGCAGCGATGATTAAACCGTCGCCGTTGGCTCCGGCCGTTCATGAAATTCTGGACGTTGCATAAAGTCCAAAAGTGGTGCTGGAAATTAGCGAAAATATTCTACCGCTAATTGCGAAACCGTGGAAAAAGCCTCCTCTTTGTTTGCAGCGTCGGCGAAATAATCGCCGTGGAAGAGCAATTGTGGAATATTCGTGGTGATCTTTAATTACGGAGTGACGATGATCATCGATGACTTCTCGGATAATCATTTCGAATTTTCTGCATTTGATAAATCCGTAGGTTAATGAGCTGCCTTTGAACTTCATTGATTATAATTACACTGCGGATGTTTATGCAAATTTCAAGTTTGATAAATGCAGAATAAGAAAGAGTCCAAGTAGAGGACTCTTTCAGTCGCTGAATTTTACAGCGAATTTCGTATCTTGGATATTTTAGATATTTTTTTTTATATTACATACTTTTTGTGCATTTTAGCATCGTTAAATTTGCCATAAATGCATAAACATCCGCAGTCTAATTATAATATTTCAAATATTATAGAAATTAGTAAAGCAAAATATTCGTTCTCTTTTGTGATTTCAATGGTTCAATCGATAAGAAGGTCTTTGAATTTTTATTTCTTAAATTCACCGCGCACGTGCGAATTAAAAATTACCTAAACAAAAAAAACATCGTGAAAGCATATCGTTCTTTCTCGAAAACCACGTTATCGCGGCTCGAGCATTCTTTGAAAAATCCATCGGAATTCTCTCCCAACGTCAAAGCCGACGGCGTAAACTCCAGCCTCGGCTCTTTTCTCAATTATTTCCCAGCCGTGGCGTTATCGCGCGAAGAAAAGCGGAATCGAGCTTTCCTGCTCGATGTCGGAGTATTTTACTCACGTACCAACGGATCCCCGTCTTCGGCGCGACTTTTTATCGTCCGCACTTCCGCCGGCCTCGTAGACGGGGCCACTTGGATTCTTAATTTGAGAGAAACGAGAACGAGAGGCAGAAGGAGAGAGACGAAGGGAAAAACGTGCAAGAGAGACGAGGTGGCATTAAAATAAGAAGATAAAAGGGGATTTGGCCGCGGTGAACATTTACCGCGACGAGTGAAGTGGAGAGCCGGCGAAGAACTTTTTCCAAACTTTCGACGAGAGCTTTATCGTTCGTTTCTAATTATTATTTTCTCGCAATGCTCTCATTCGAGGAAGTTCTCTCTCTCTCTCTCTCCCTCTTTCTCTCTCTTTTTTTTATCGTAACGGCAAGGCTACGTTTCTACCGTATCTACATCCACATCTGTATTCATCTACTCGACGCCGTGCTGCATTATGCTCGTCCGTACGCCTCTCATATTCTTTATACATTCTACTTTATTCGGCGAATCCTCCTTCTCTCTTTTTTTACGCATATTTCCTTCCTTGATACCCCTTCTGCTCGCAAATTTTCACGTACATCGAAACACGCAGACGGTACTTTGTTCTCTGTAAAATGGAAACAAAAAGGTGTGCCTGTGTATGGGAGACGTAGATGAAGAAAGGGTGGGGCAAAGGTCGAGGCAGGTTCTTTTAAGCATTCGCACGGTGCGTACGGAGAAGTTTCATTTTTGCATCCGTCGTTCCTCGCAGTTCGGGTATTTCTCTTTCCCTCTTCGCTATTTCGTCTTTTTTCGATCATCATTTTCATTTTTCTTCAATTCTTTTCTTCATAGAAATTCCGGCGCCCCGGGTGAAAGCATAGGAAAAACGACGTTACACTTTCGTCGGGGTTTTCGTAGAAAGGCTGAAAAAAGGGGAAACGAAGGGCGATCTAAACCGAAGTGCGATTATTGATATTAAATGGTCCGCGGTGGAATTTATTGGCCTGCTGCTGGCAGACAGGAACGTGCCGTTACATCGGAAACGAATAAATCCTCGTTTTATGGCATGCCGGACGTTCCTGTGGGACATTTACATCTACATTACCTTTTCCTATTTACCAAATAACTGCGCGGATCAACGTGCATCGATCTACCTCACCCCTGCACCTCTGCACCACCCTATTTTATACGTTTCACCATCGATGAAAACGTTTCCCCGATAAATGCATTTCAAATTCTACCTGGCTCGAAAAGCTGTCTGATAAACCATCGTCCTTTTCCAAGCGATTGTTTTTCATTCGACGATCGATTCCCTGTTTCCTTCGCATTTTATCGGCGATAATAATTTTCGGGAATTTTGTGCTGGCAGTTTCATTCAAATTCGCCCTGGGATTTATTCGTATTATCTCTGTGCGTTAATAGATATGGAAAATATTTATAGATCGTCGATATGCAGTCGCATTCTGGACTAGTAGCAATCAAATAGATAGAAGAATTATTTAACAATATTCATTTGGTGTCGATTTCTTTCGGTATGTTTCAAAATCCATTATCAACCCTTGGTGCTCTGAGTTACTTTTCCAATATATTACAATTGAAATGAATTTAATAATATCCTCTGGTATTAGTATTATTTTTCTTTAATGATAATAGTAACTAGCAGGCATAGGATACTTCAGTTAACCCCTTGCCTTACGATTTCTATTTTGACAGTGTGCGTAATACCCCAGAATTAATTCCAGAAATAAAAATTTCTCTCTGATCTTTAACATTTAGCACAACTAACTGCAATATTAATATTATAGAAATAATTTGACCGTCTCCTGATCGACTGAAATTTTCAATTTAATAGTTATTGGAAACTTCCAAATTTCGTATTCCATTTATCGTCTCACGTGTGTCACACGTTATTGTAAGCTAAGGGGTTAAATAATTATCAACTCCCGAAGTTGATTCTACTGCGATAGAAAATTACTTCGATTACACCGCAAGATTATATCAAAGAATTCATATATCAATTCTTCTCCCATCGAAACTCATCGTCCCACTGAGAATTTTTTTCACCTGTCACATACTTCATATTTCTAATCCTCAAAATAAAAAGAATATAAAAATACCCGACTGAGAGTCACTGCCCCAAAGTTTGTTCGCCTCGTTTCTGCACCCCGTGCGCAGTAATTGGATAATCGCACAGTCGAATTCCTTGGCTGGTCGGCGCGGCGGCTTCTAAAAGAAACCACGGAGACTCATTGTCGGCTCTCGCTCGCTTTCCAATGTGAAAACTGGAGTATTTCCTAAATCGATCCAGACCGAGAGTCTCGTTCGCGCCCGATCCTTTTTTCCTTCCATTCGCGCGCGCTTTCTCCAACCGTTTGCCGCAGCAACGAGCGCAATAACCAACGGAAGCTGTCGGTCGAAAACGTAATCGTCTCGCCTTCGCGAATCGTTATTCGGCCGAAGTGGTCGATCTTTGTGCGCCCGTGAGTTTCGCAGATTTCGATCGGATCTTCATTCGCGAATGCGCGCGTTATTATTTCACGCACGGAGGGAAATGTTCAATCAACGTCAATGCGCCTCGCGGTTCGAATGTAAATGAAGAGAGCCCTTTTCGATGGAAACCAACCTTCCCCCCCCTGACGAATTTCCAGCGGATTTCCATGGGCCTTCTCGCGATCCTATGCTTCGATTTTTTTTTACCCCCTTCATAGGGGAATTTTCTCGCCTCGAGGGTAGGAACATTAAGCGAAACGAGTAATAGGGTGGTGGAGGGTTGCGCTATGTATCATTCGGAATGTTTTGTTCCTGCGAGATTTTTCGGGCTGGCCACCCTATACGAATGACAGGATATTCGTCTCTGATGCGAAATACGACGGATATTGATATGTTTTTTATTTTGGATTCCTCTCTTTTTTGCGCGGAGAATATACAATAATTTGAGCGAACAACCGTGCATTGAGAGAATTGGAAGTTTTTGTCGAGGGTATGGACTATATTTTTATCGAATTTTATTGTTGATTAATTAATATCAATTTGTGCTGTTCTCTACTTTTTGATACTTAGTTTCTTATTACGAGTGATTAAGGATACTGCGGGCAATTATGTAAATAATTGTCAAAATCTAAAATTGAAATTCTTTCAGTGCAAAATTAGTAATGGCAAGCAGTAAACCCACGAAATTAATTGAAGAAAGTTACCTTTTCTCTTTTATCTACCCCTCTATGTTCCCCGTGAAACATGGAAATGGGCGAACGAATAAAGTTTAATCCCTTTCAGCCACTTTTAAAATACAGGCAGTGCTAGGTAGAATTGAATATCACATTTTGGCTGAATCCCGAAGAAATTTATGTAATGCCACTGCCTAATGTGATTTAGATCTTCGCATATTTCTGAACTACAATTTTCCCGAATGGGGTGCCGCTGGTCAGACCCAACATGGAGACGGTGGTAAAGGGGAGTTTCTAACAACCGGAGGGTGTGCAATGCATCATAGGGTACCCGGAATGCGTTTTGCACCCTCGCGCTGCCGACTCCACCGCCATTACAAGAGTTTCGGCCTGCCAGTGCCCGAAAGCACCGTCTGCACTTTGTTACAAAATTGTTTCGCCATTGTTCGCAAAACGCGCGTCGAAATTTACGGCCACTCGAACCATTAAATCGCACATTACTGTCTCTTTGCATTGTGCAAATTAGTACCGTTTTGTTATTTCCTTTAGGAATGTTTTAATTATCGCGACATCTTTTTTACTAAACGGACGAATTTTTGGAATTAATTACTCTGGAATGTTTCTTTGAATAAACGTAAAACTTCAATTCTATTAACTTCTTCCCTTTAACGTCATTAAAGGTGTTTGTTTCTCTCAGACATCTCTAAGTTCTTCCTGTACGTTGCACTGGTAACGAAGATTCTTTAACGGCACAAAACGCAAAGACACACTCTAAAAACTATTATTAATTCAAAAAGCAGCTCTGCCCACTCGGAACTACTGAAAGCTAGTCTGCATTATTTTTTATCGTTTCTGCAGAAAGAAGGGTGCAAAGCAAGCAAACGAGTGCTTCTGAAAGTAAAATGACTCCACGTCAGACGATCCCTTTTAAGACTGTACCTTCTAAGCGAAGTGACCGCAGTATTTAATGTCAAAAACGTTAAAAACATAGCTCCCCCTATCCTCATATATTTTTCTACTTTTACAAAGCCACGGCAATAATTAATTAAATGAATATCCCAGAAACTTCAAACTCACTTGTCATCCGCAAAACCTCATTATCACTAGATCTACGGAAGTCGTCAGCTTGACGGGTTCCTATTTCTTTATAAACATTTCTTAAATTTACAAAGAGACCCTACACTAGATATTTCACTTGTATCCTATGGAACACAAATTATTTAATCGATCGTATCCTTTGCCACTTGATCCCTCTTTGCTCAAAGTACACCCAATTCTGTTTTTACACGGTTTTGATTTAACACGGTTTAGAAAAAAAAATTGATTCCGTTTTTACACAATTTCATTTGATTTAGCACGATTAAAAAATCTAAAATATTCTTAACCCTTTGCCCTACAACAACGAGTGACACTCGTGATGCGGTTGATGGAATAGGAAATTTTGAAGCTTCTCAAAAATTATCAAATTGAAAATATCAGTGGAACACGACACGATGAAATTACTTCTATGATATTAATATTGCATTACATTCTAAGATATATCAGGAATCACTGACAAATTTTTATTTTAACAATTGAATTCTCAATTATTGCGGAGGCAGTCACAAAAGAAATCGTAGGACAAGGAGTTAAAATAAATTTTTTAATAAATTTATTTTAACTATTTTTTACAGGGTTGAAGGATATGGAACTAATTCCCTTTTTTCTATCTATGTACTTCATGTCTTTTTTTACACGGTTTCGTCTGGAACGTATCTACCGTATAAAAACAGAATTAGGTGTACCTATTTCATAAATTTCAAATATAATGAATATAAAGCCGGTAGTTCCAATGTCATTGATCATCAATCCACCCTTCACGAAGCAATCTTACATCGCGAATTAAAGCACGTTCCATTGATCCAACTCAGCGTCGTCTCTCAACCAACGATCTCCACAGCTCGCGATTTTCTTCGCGCGAATATTAAATTGTTTGCACAACAGTCTACAATCTCGAACGATCGTATTTTTTCCCTCTTGGCCGGCTCGCGAAGGAACGAGAGCGGAATAGGTCGATCGATGGGGGATGATTCTGTGCAACGAGGGGTGCAGAATTTTTATGCCCGAACGAGCAAACCCCCGCCGCTCGTAGACGAGACACACGGGGGTTGTCGCCCCCACTTCTGCGACGGGGTGTATATAGTTTATGTATAGCCGGCGGCTATGGCTAAAAGGGACGTAGTAGTAGGCACAGAACGACGAGAACGACCGTCGAGCACCAACGGCAGCAGCCACATTGCCGACTTTGTTCCCGGCGACGTCGTTGCTGAACTGATGCCGCTTGTTCACCCTTCCGTCACATCCGGGGAACGTTGGCCCCGATTAAAGCGGATCGCTGAATCGCCTCGAGTTTCGGGGTGTCTTAAAACTCGGGATTTTAGGTTAACGACTTTGGGGTGGGAGCGATCGGTATTGTCGATTCGAAGTTTCAGTCGAGGGGGGTGGATCTGAGTTTGGAGGGGAGGGGATTAAAGTGTAGGTATTTTTCGACCCTCTTGCGGGGGAGAAAGTCTTGCAGGAATTTCGCGGAGTGGCTCTGGAGGAATGAAAAATATTATTAGCTAAAATGCAAGAGGGAAGTTCTGTGTTACACTTTACTTCCTTTTCGATGAAATTCTGATGTCTGTGCAAAATGATTCTTTGAGAATTGTGCCGGATACAGTTAACACTTTACCGACCGGAAGCCTATTAATAGGCTTTTTGTCACCAACGCTTAGACTTTTAGTTTATTAATCGGGTCCCACGGCAATCACTATTTTGTTATTTATTATTGTAGTGAAACTGTGTTAAGGAGTCGATGAGAAGCATTTGTAATTTTCAAAGAGATTGTCATTTTTTTAGGCAATCTAAGCCAAAACAAATCCTTTAAAGTGGGTAGAATGCTCAAAGAATAGCGGTCGGTAAAGTGTTAAATTGATGTTGGAATTATTTGTTGATAAGAAAGTTAAGAAAAGCCGGGTTATAACGTTCTCCTTTCTGTTAGGAAATTGATTAATTCGGAAGGGTGAAATAGTTATCGCAGTAGTTTGGAAGAGAAACCTTGATTACGTTATAATTGTAACTATGCATCTCGCTCTGTTTAATAATTAATTATTTGCTGCTTCTTGTTCTCGCTTGCCTTCGAACCACAACGCGAAACCGCACGACAAATTGTATTACTCTGTTTCCCCAGCAACGATCGATCGATGAAATAGTGCATGGTAATGCAAAATATGTTATAACTTTAGCAATACTTCCAATCCCATGGGAATTGGACGAGGTTGTAAATATTCAATTTAATTTATTCGCAGCAAACGCGTCAAATGTGTATCTAGGAGTAATTAATTGATGGATGACTTTCCATGAATTTTGCAACTACAATTATTCGAGGCCGCCGCAAAAGAGCGAATCGAGCTTCAATCAGACAGATTTATTGTGTCGCTAAAACATTTTTGAAGTATCGATCCTCGTACAACAAATATTGATTTTTCAAAGTAACGTCTACGTGGCGTCAATATCTCAAAATCTCATTTGAACTTGAAGTAACCCTTGGATCTCCAATATCGTTGCTTTTCCCCTGGAAAAGTTAGGATCAGTTTGTTCCCCTCGACGATTCGCTTAACGCAAACGAAAGTTACCATTTGCACGGGTCAATATCGATGAATTACGCAACGTTAAACGCCTCGAGCATTACATCGATATTCTGCAATTACTCGCTGAAATGTCGAGCATTTCTTGACCTTTCAGACATCACGCTCGATACGCTCCTTTGTCGACTGAACTTTTATATATTCAAACGTGAAAAATAATTGCAAAGAATCGAGGTCATCGGTTGCGATGGAAAAAAGAACGACGGGTATTTATAAGATCATTGACTGAGAGTAAAAGGGTTGCCGTGTAAAACTATGCTCGATCAGCTACGTCGTTCGTTGCCCCAGTCGTAGTCCAATATCGCTCGTTCATCCTACCATTCTTCCTATCGAACCTTCTATTGTGTGCTCTACGTTCTACATGCAACGCATACGTATTCCGGAATAGCTTATCTTTTATAGCTGCGATTAAGAGTGCGCTGAACGTACGCTTCAGTAATTTCTCGTTGTAATATTAGGTCGACGGATAAGATTCTTCCGAGGCAAACGTGAAACGCTTGCGCGCCTACGTTTAATTATTCATTAGCTTGCGAAATGTGATTGGAACGTATGCGCAGTTAGATGCAATTTCTGAACTGCTTTTGGAGATTTTTTTTTCTCGCAGGCGAGGGATTACTGAATCGGGTGTCGTAAATTGCGAGGATATGACGTGTGGACGTAACTGTTGAATGGAGAAATTGTGATCGATGTGTTTCATGAAATGAGACGATGCTTAATCATGTGACTTTTCCAATTTTTTATAATATTAACCCTTTGAGGACTAGCGACGCATGTATGTGGCCTCAGAAAAAATTTAATTATAGTTTATAGCCGCTTGTATATACAGTTAGAGTTGAAAAATTGAAATAAAACCGTTGAAATATGATTAAACAAGTAATCATTTATAATGTACATGGATTAACAGTATAACTTGCTGATAAAAAGGTGCTTTTGGATGGCAAAATGAATGGCTATCTCTCCATATTGAAAAATGTCTCCGTCCGCAAAGGGTTGAGGCAGATTTAATTTTTTTCGATGATTGAATAGGAAGAGTTAGTAATTTAATGCCACCAGGGATTCACATGGCAGTCAGCGTGTTAAACACAGTTCAAATTATGATTTGACCTCATATTTCAGATTATTGTCATTAAAGTTGAACGTAATCAATAGTTCGCGAAATTTCCCTTAAAGACAAATATTTGCAAGCGCCAAATCTCACCCGATTCCTAACACTAGAACCATCAAGGCAGTCAAGATGACTGGTTTCTAATTTATTATATTTAATTTTTAATATTAATTCTAATTTATTATATTATATTTAATCTTGTTATAAAAATTCTCCAAGTTTATAGAAGAGCCATAGAGTAGATGTTCTAAGTCTATCTTATAAAACGTAAACTACTGAATTAATCGTCTTTTTCACCTTTTAATTCCTCTTTTTCTAAAGTACTTATTTAATATATTTAAATATAATAGATTTAACGCCGATAGTTCTAGCGTTAAATCGATATTGCAATTTCTCATCTAGTTTAAAAGTTTCTTTGTATTATCAGCTAAAGGGCCATTAGATTCCGGCGAATTCCGCATTAATTAATGACGGTTAATGAAATAGAAATAAATGAGATTCTCAGATTTAAACATAGCTCACCCTACTCTTTGCAAGAGAGAATAGAGCCGCAGGGCTTAAGGAGTTCGTAAATAAACGTCACGTCCGTATTACGAAGGGAGAGCACAACCCCCGACTGTTCCTCGTTTAAAATGAAACCGTCGTTTTAACATTGATGAATTTTCTTCGTGTCCTCAAAGATCGCAAATTTCGAGGAGTCTCTTGGCAGTGAAACCCACGGAACGTCTTACTAACGACACTTAACTTTCGACGTTTTCCGCATTATTCTCGCTAACGTCTTTCCGGCATTACGTTACTAAAACTTCGCCCGGATGAGAAGTTCCTTTGCGAGAAATTCTGTCGAAGTTCCTTTCTATCCTGCTGAGAAATCTTAATGCTTGAACTACGGACGATTAAACCAGGATTTTTCGACACAGTGAATAGAGAATTTTGAAAGGCAAGAAGCGAAGAAGCTACTTCTTCCACTGGTAATGAGGGCAAATATTAACTTTGTTAAACTGTTCCATTTTTTATCTTTTTCACAAAGTAATCTCATCGTGTTTTAATGAGCATTGTGGCAACACAAAATAAATGGTGAGCTTAATTTTTCAAATTTTTAACTCAGACTATTCTCGTTATCACCATTTTAACAAGGAAATTCGATGGAATTCACGATTGCAGCTAATCTGTTCGTTAATTTCCGCGCTTGTATTGCCCGAGACAAGTACAAAATCGCAGGAATGTCAATAATATAAATATCCATGATTTCGAAAAAAATATTAAGAATCTGTTGTTCCAATTGCTTTCTTAAATGTATCATTAAAACCTCCACAACTCGTAACTTACGTTACACAAACGACATATTTGACATTTTCAATTGACATTGCACCTCGCGTGACTATTTCCGCTCTCTCATTCCTCCAACTTCTTTTACGTAACGTCTCAAAAAAAACTCTTCAATCTAACATTCCATTCCAACGTGATACTCACCACCTTCTTCACATTCACAAGTTACAATTTACAACCACAAAATTCTTCCGATAAGACGATTCCCCAAAAATTCAGAATCATCGAAGTTCCCTAAATCGCTACCCTTCGAAGCAACGAACGATCATTTCTTCTATCAAGCCCGACATCATCGACGGGAATGCCTTCTTCCACGTTCAATCATTTCTTTTTCGCGCAATCATCACTCTGGTCCTGCCGGCTTTTCCGAAAGGTTCCTCCACGTGGCGATGCGTGCGAGGGTCGCGTAGAATCATGGCAGAGAGGATCAGGAAACGGGGATGAAGAGGGAGGGTAGTTTCTCCCTTCTCCCTACTCCCCATTATCATATGTCGGCGATATCATCAGCATCCGATAGGTTAGGGCTGGGCAAGTGTGAGCTGACATTTTAATACCAGCGGCTATAGGGGGATTTTGCCGCCCTTCCTACGGCAGACCGCCATGGAGGAATCCCTCCCCTCGCGACCTGGATTTTTCATCGTCGTTGTCCCTCGTGATTAAAAGCGTCACCGAGGTCTCTGTGTACCCTGGCTCATGCTCTATCCTTCTCTTTTTTCCCCCTCTTCCTCACTTTTTCTCTCTCTTTTTCTCTCGTAGGTGGTGTGCTCCAGTATCGTGACTATATGACGGCTCTTCCATTAACTTCGATTCTCATCGAAGCGAGCATCAAACGAAGTGCTCGAGCCGATGAAGCGGCGCGATTCGATGAAGCTAGAATTCTTGGCTCTTTTCTTTTCGACGCTCTTTTCACGGCTTTTTTTTACTCGCTCGCCTTTCTTCCGTAATCGGTGGATCGCTTGGAAGGCCTGGGATTTCGAGTTTTTCGTGAGATTTGGATTGCAAGCTTAGCTTCTGTCTTCCTGGGGTGGAAATACTTTTCCGGCGGATTGGAATTGTTTCCTGAAGTAATTATTGAATTTCTTGGCTTTAGTCTGAAATCTGTGGATCTCCAGGAAGTGGAGAGATTTCTAATTTTTCTTGTGGCTTGAATTATTATCGTGAGCTCATTCGTGGTGGGTTTTCAAAGACATTGTTTTCCAAATTAACTAGAAATATTTCTTAAACCAACTGCTGCATCTGTATCGAGTGATATAATTTTGGAAACATTCGAAAGTATATCGAATACAGATGAATTTCATCAAGTAAATTTTGCAACATTGTAAATTTTCTGTCCTCTTGGGGTGGAAATACTTTTTCCAGCGGATCGGAATTGTTTCCTGAAGTAATTATTGAATTTCTTGGCCTTAGTCTGAAATCTGGGGATCTCTAAGAAGTGGAGAGATTTCTAACTTTTCTTGTAGCTTGAATTATTATCGTGAACTTATTCGTGGTGGGTTTTCAAAGAAATTGTTTTTCAAATTGACTAGAAATATTTCTCAAACCAACTGCTGTATCTGTATTGAGTGATATAATTTTGGAAATATTCGGAAGAATATCGAATACACATGAATTTCACCAAGTAAATTGTACAACATTGTAAATTTGACGACCAGTGAGCTTCAACATGTTAACCACGTTTAACTGGTAACAAAATTACTCGGGCTTTGCGCGAAATATAATTGTATTACACGAACTAGATACTGCACCAACGAAAACTAAGATTTAACAAGGTATTACGACCCTATAACTTTTTGCACGTGGTTCGCACGTTAACAGCCAGACGGAAACTGACTAACTTAGCCAAACTTAATCAACTCCCGGCATGATCATCAATCTTTTACCAACAGAGATTATACTCACCCTTCTTTCATTTTATCCACGCTAGATTGATAAACATTTCTGAAATACATCCACAGCGTTAACAGGCTTTCAGAGTTTTTCCTTAATTTCTGAAAGAGTTGCTGACTAAGAACCTGCGAACGAGCGAACCTACAAATTTCAGTGATTTACCGTAATACGGTGGGCACGAATAGGAAAGCCAGAAGCGATAAACCGCAGAACGGCAGTAAAATATGAGAGTGGTTACTGTGTTTGATGTTTGAGATACACTCAAAAAAGATCACTCGCTGGTGATTTGCGAAGTTCGTATCAGGCGCGTTTGATATTCCACGTCGTACGACGATCGTGCGGTTCGGGATATGTCAATATTTCGTACAAGGTTGTCTTTGATCGTTCCTGGCTGTCGTATACTTCATGATAGAACGCTTTTCAATTTCTCTCTACCATTGTCAACAATTCTACGTTCCTAGGGAACGTAACAATCTACCGTTTCAAACTTGAAACGATATTTCTGGGTCACCGTAATGCTGTTGGGATTGAAAGTTTTTCAAGAGCTCTCGACTTCCTTTCGTATTTTTGAACTTAGGGTAGCCACCATCCTTAAAGATTTCGGGTGGAAATGATGTTCCATCTCAAATTCTACCTTTCCTTACAATTAATATTGTATTTTAGTATTGTTGTTTATATATCTCTCAACACCTATTAACCCCTTGTCCTACGATTTGTTTATGACTGCCTCCGCTATAATTCTGAATTTAATTGCTAAAATAAAAATAGACCAGTGATTCTTGATATATTGTACAATTTAACGTAATATTAATATTATAGAAATAATATTATCGCGTGTCATTAATATTTTCAATTTGATCAGTTTTGCAAAACTTGCAAATTTCCTATCCCATTTACCTCATCACGAGTGTCACTCGTTATTATAGGGCAAGGAGTTAATTAATTCTTACTCTCATCTGATAGGAAAATGAATAACCGATATTAAAAAATTTCATAAATTTAATTTCACTCGGTTCGAGAAAAAAAAATCATAACAGTCAGCAATCTTAACGCTAGAACTACCAAACCAGTCAAAATGACTGGTACACAATTTTTTCCAAAGATACTCCAAGTTTATAGGAGAGTCATACAATAAATATTCTACGTCCATCTCATAAACCATAAATTACCGAATCAATAATCTTTTCCACTTCTGAACTCCCCTTTTTTAAAAATACTTATTTAATATATTTAAATATAACAGATTTAACGTCGGTAGTTCTAGTGTTAAATATATTATTTTCCCAAGATATATGTTTCTATGCCGAAGATAAAAGATTACTAACAAATTAGACTACTTTATTAACTTAACAGTGCAAAGATAGTGACGAATCCGACTCACGTTTCAGCGATAATGCCGGATCGATAAGGCACAAATACACTTAAATAAGCCTCCTTGGCAGGCTCGCGTTTCTATCCATCCCTCTTGCGATCCTTTTCACCCCTTGTATTTGCTGTCAGCCAAGGATGCCTCTGCTGACATTCAATCTCACTCGTCTACGTTTCGAGCATCGCACGGCTTTCGTAAACGTATTTCAAGCTTACGATTAAATATTTTCCTCTCTCTGACGCGGGAATTCAGCTCCGCCGTGCGAAGGGGTAAACAGAATTTGTATCAGAAACGCGGATTAATCTTCTCGGAGGGCAACCGCGGATAAGTAAACGGTGTGACGTAATTGATGTAACACGCGGAAATTATGATTCGATGAACTTTCGTGAAACGACGTGCCTTTAATAAATAGTTTGAAATAGGTGCAATCGTTAATTGCGATCGGTGGCCCTGCAGAAATCGCTGGAATTGAACGTTGCGGTCGATGATTGATGATTGATGAGCCCTGTCCAGATACTGAAATATCGATGTTTAAGTATTATTTCTTGCTATTAATATTTATTCTGAAAGTAATACTTCTCGCATTTATCTCTGTCATTATAATGTTGGAATTGTACTAAGTACCACTGAATACTTATTTGTTTTCTTAATAAATCAGCGTTAGATATATTTGTTGCATTTTTTTTCGTAGAATGACCGACATTAAAATATGCAGGACAAGTTGCATTTTCCGTAATGAAGGCAAAAATAGCTTTATTTTTCTTCTTACTGACGGAAACGAGCGGTGCACGTTTACTTTATCGAATTTGTGCAACGACTGAAATGTGAGAGTTTCCGTTAGTTCGTTTCAAAGCGTAATCAAGGTTGTTTGGATATTAAATTCGCAAGATCGTTTTTAAAATGAAAATTGCAACGTTAAAAGGCCATCTACTGTTTAATCATTATATTCGAACGGAAAAGAATTTCCTTTTTTTTCTATTTCATCTACCGTTTATCGATTCGCAATATTTTCGTCCATTTCAAGGACGAACATCCGTTTCGTTCGACAATGCCAAAGTCCCGGAGAGATTTGCCAAAAATTGAGTGGCCATGCCGTTCTCTCCCTTTCGAATTTACGCAAAATTTTCATACCACTCGACGATTGTTTTTCGCGTGTTACATCGAGTGCCGCTGAAAGTGGTCAATTTTAAAAATGTTTTCCAAAAATAGTGGAATAACGCAAACCATTGGCTATGGGGTGGGAACGGAGAAAAATACTGTGAAAATGTTGCATGGGGACGTGTACGCGTTTCTGCGGTCTGTTAGATCAAAAATTGTGCAATTTCCGTGCGATTTTAGCCAAGCTCTGGTCTCATTAAACTCGCTGTGTTTCCTCTGTTTCGTAGAAATTTTCTCAACCACACAAGTCTCGTAAAATCTCACGTTGTGATCTAATTTGCTTTTTCTTCGATTTTTTTTGCTTCCTGCGGAAATGTACGCTCTACCTGTTTTCATCTATTAATTACCTGTATTTCGCAATTTTTAGGGTTTCCTTCCTCTAGTATAGCCGATTCTTTCTTCTAATTTTACACAATTTTATACCAGCTTTGTACGGCTTCTGCTCACAATTTTATAAATTTTCTTTCTAAATTTCGCAGATCTTCTACCTGCAATTTTGTACGATTTCCTTTTCGCAGTTTTGTAGGATTTCATTTAAACATTTTACAGGATTCTCTTATTTATATGCAAAAAGCTGTGTAGTCAATTATGAAGGGGTATCTGCCATCACGTAAATGAACCCTTTGCGGTCCGAATTATTTCGATAATTTTGTAGTGACCTAATTGAAATTAATTTCACAGTTTCTATGGTTGGCTATTCATTTTTTTTTAATGATAGCTATAACTATATATACTGACGAATGTTTGGGTGATATTACAAAAACATGAAATTTGAAAGTCGATATTAAATCCTTAGAAAATAAAATGAAGTGAAAAGCTATGTCGAGTATATCTCGACATAAAACAGCAAAGGGTTAATAGATTTTTCGACTGCATCATTTGTAATAATTATTACAAAGTTTAATTGATAACATACGACACCTGGTGACCAAGGTAGAGACGTTTCCGGGAATCATAGCCGATAAAGCAGAGAACATTTTTTATCGACGATAAGTCGGTATGGCCGATAAGAAGGATTGCGAATCCACCTCGGAAAAAAGAAGACACGGACTTAAATAATAGGATTTTCCAAACTATGCGCGGATAAGGACTTCACAGAGGAATTTTTCCGGACGATGTGAGCAAAAACAAAACGCTATTAAAAGGCACGAGCACGAGGATTCCTCGTTAAAACACAAACAGGAATTTAAGATTAAATAGCCTCGAATTAAAACGCTCATTTCGTGGACGAGGGTGACATTTTTTAAAAGCGCATTCCACCTGACGCTGTTTCACTCGATGGAAATTCACGGGGCACTAGCTACAGAATATTGTTTAATTTTTTATCACAAATATTCGTGCTTTGTTTAATAACTACAAAAATATGGCGTTACACGAATTACACATACTGTGAGAAACTTTTGGAAGTGTCGTAATGAATTAACAAATTATTAATTACGCTTGGCAAATCACTTATGATTATACTGAAAAATGCCATACATTTCACAGAAATAATAAAAACACAATAATTTTATTCCTGAAACGTAGCTGATCGACCTAGCCTTTTATAAGTATGTTAAAAGAAAATAAGGAAAATGAAGAACACCAGAAAATTGCACGATTTAATTACCCACGCTCTGAAGACCAAGCCGTAAAGAATTAAAGAAGAAATAGCGTTAGAAATTTCAAGACCATTACAGAAACATTAGCAACAAGTCATTCTGACCATCTTAGTATATCTAGCATTAAATAAATCACCTATTACCAATGAAACAAATTAAAACTCCAGCAAAAATAATTCTTCAATTTCACCCGTGTCCACAAGTGTTTCGTCAAAATCATTTTTTTTTGGAACGTCGAATCCACGACAGAATGGAAAGCAGCTCAAAGCGAAATCAATCCCAACTGCGACAACGGAACATCGATTGCACTTGAGTTTGATCGCAGGTGCACACGAGTATTACTTTGGTGGAGGATACCAATAGAGGGTTTCGAATTCGATAGCCGAGGCCGACCGGTGAAATTTTTTCCACGTTATTCTTTCCACCATGCTATCGCGTATCGTGGGACCCCGTGAACCTAGGTCGTATGTATATACCTATGTACACGCAGCAAGAAACACGGCCGGACATACGTGCTTCTCGCCACCCACATTAAGTCCGTGTTGCGCCGATTAAATCGGTCGGCGAAAGCCGCTTACGCGTGCCACGCCGACCCGGACTGATCTATGGTCACTCTGGATACGCGAGCTTCTTTTACATTTTTGTTTCTATGTTTGCATTCCACGGTATAGCGCTAAAACTCGCCTCGAAAGTGTACTTTATATGGAACTTTTCACGAGGGAGGTCTTTCTTCTTTTGGTAATTTTTTTTACTTTGTGGTGGACTTTGAATGGTGTTGGTTTCACGCTATGTTTTGACGGTTAACCCCTTGCCCTACAATAACGAGTGACACTAGTGATGAGGTAAATGGGATAGGAAATTTTCAAGTTTTTAACACTAGAACTACCAAATCAGTCAAAATGACTGGTACACAATTTTTTCCAAAAATTCTCCAAGATTATAGGAGAGACGTAGAATAGATATTCTACGTCCATCTCATAAAACATAAATTACCGAATCGATCATCTTTTCCACCTCTGAATTCCCCTTTTTTCAAAGTACTTATTTAATATATTTAAATATAACAGATTTACCGCCGGTAGTTCTAGTGTTAAAAACCTATCAAATTGAAAATACCAATGAGATGCAACGTGATGATATTATTCCTGTAATATTAATATTACGTTTAATTATAAGATAAATCGAGAATCATTAATCAATTTTTGTTTTAGCAATTAAATTCTGAATTATTGCGGTGGCAGTCGCAAAAGAAATCGTAGGGCAAGGGGTTAATTATTGTGGTAATTTTTATGGAGTTCGCAGCTTTCGGTGAGGTTATATTCAGGCTATGATATAGAGATTGTTAGAGTTAATGTTAGTAATAGGAAGAGGATGATTTTAAAAAATGATTAAAGACTTAGAGGAATTAATTATAGCAAAATAAAATGGCAAAACCATTGCTAACCTCTTGGCTTCTTAAACCACTGTAATGTGTTAAAATCCATGAAAAAAAATTGAAACGCATGCTACGTTTACTTGAAATAATATTTTAAGTGGCATCTCGAAACGAGAAAAAAGATGCTCTACGTTCGTTGAAAGAAAATATATAACGATTCAAAGTCCATTGAATACTTGCCTTTCATAAGGCTTCCTTGTTAAATATTTATTCCCAGGTGCACTTTCCGGGATGATTCATGAATGTCAAGTGGTCGTAGATTCTCGGTTGAATCAAATCTTCCGACGTTTCGGGCTTCGTCCCCATTTTCGTATCTTCGCCACTCGTACTTTCGCATTGTAATCGCCAGCCGTTGCAGTTATCGTCATCGTTGCCAGTCGGTTTATCGTAAACGGCAATCGATTCGCGATTGCAATTGCAAAAAAAAACATCTCTCTCGATTCTTTCTTCCTCCACCTTCATCGCTTCCCGTCATCCTCGAGTTATCCACAGTCTGCGAGCCAGGCACGTTTCTTTTTTCTCCCTCGTTTTATTTCCACATTTTTTTTCCTCCCTCCTCGCCAAGTCTCAGAGCCGGGGGGTCGAAGAAATTATTAAATGCCGTGGGTGCGACGCCGGATAAAGAAGTTCGAAAGGGCCCCAGGAACTTCCTGCTCGCCCTGGAATTATTTAAGATAGAGGAAATGCATCGCGAACCAACTTTCTCTGCCGTACCACCGTAAGAAAAAACTCTTCGTCATTTCATCGCATGGCGGGGTCGATAATGTCCCCGTTCTCTCTGCGAAAGTAATCCTCTCGGTTCGATGAAATCGACGTGTGTCGAGTGAAGGGGAGGAAAGTTAAAAATTTCGTGGAAGAAAACGCTCATCGATCCGGCGTTACTTGATTGCCTGCGTTGATATTGTTTGTTCATTAAATATTCATAGCTGTAAATTCGATGGATTTGATTTAGCGAGTCGTAGCAGCGAATGAATATTCAAGCCTGGTGGAAAGGACTGTTAAGATATTTTTTAAGGAAGAAATTAAAGGTTTGATGCGGCGATTTTTGTTAATTATGTCGCGTTACCGGAGTTTGTATCGGTGTAGAATATTTTGAAGATTGAATGCTTCCTAATCTTTCTTACTTTTGAAACGTTTGTTTGATTATAATGTCGAATTGGAATTTTGGAATTTTGTTGATATTTGTCATGCTATAAAATGTGATAATGACAAATACAGTTTATCATAATAGTCAATACTTTTTGCTTTCTATATTTTCTCTTATTATAGTTCTTTGTCATAGCGATATAAAAGTGTTGAAATATCTGGATCATTTACGTTCCATGCTTCTAAGTCATTCTATAATTAAATTTCTGCATAACTATCACTGAAAATTGATATCAAATGCTTAGATCTCAAGCTAATCCCAGTTAGAATACTCTGATATTGAGTCACCTAATAGACTTGCTACTTACGATTAGACGATTCAATTTACTCTGCCTTTTTATCACTACTCCTCTCGGATCTCTAGGAAAAACACTAACATTCTCTACAAACCTCTTCTCAATTATGAGATCACATCCGCGTACCACACGCACTGGGTCTCTCGTTGATCTTGTTTTGAATCATCTCCTTTAATCTTTAGATAACGAAACTGCCGATTTCCTAGCTACTTAGAAGTTTCAATTTACTCGAGTTCGCTCACAAATTACATGGATCTCCAAGAAATCCTAGCATTCTCTACAAATCTCTTTCCGATTATGAGCACCTATTTGCGAAGCGCACGCAGTGGATCTCAGGGTAATCCAGTTTCTTGTAGATCTTTGATGATCCTAATACGGGATCTCTTGATCAGACTATTTACACAAATAGATTGACGTTAATTTTCTCACAAATTACACGAATTACCGAAAAATTCTGCTACCCCTACAAATCTCTTCCTGATTATGAGCACTTATCTACGTACTATACACAGTAGATTTCAAGTTAATCCAATCTCTGTCATTTAAATCTTGAATGATCCTAATCTCGGATCTTCTAATCAAACTATTCCTACGAACCGATTGATTTTAACCCTTTGAGGACGACGGACGCATATGTGCAGCCTGAGAAAAAATCTGATTATAGTTTATCGGTGTATGTATATACGGTTAGAGTTGAAGAATTGAAATATAACTGTTGAAATACGATTACACACATAGTAATTTATAACTTCTATACATCAAAACTCTGACTTTCTGATAAAAAGGTAGTTCTTGAACGCCAAACAAATGATTATTTCTCAATATTCAAGAAAGTCTCCGTCCGCAAAGGGTTAATTTCCTTGTAAATTAAAACAAATCACCATAGAATTCTCATATCTCCATAAATCTCTTTTCAATCACGAGCACCTGTCCACAATCTGTACGCATTTCAAGTTAACCCTTAACGAACGAATGCCGCCATATCCGCGACATTACAAAGATTCCAAGAAAATCGAATGATATTCGATTATTGATATTTGTACTAAAAAATCTGGTATTCACATAGGAAACTATTGCGAGAAGTACCACGCTGAAAATATATATAATTGTTTACTTTTTTTATTGCGTCGATCTGCTGGTCATTGTTCTAGAAAAATGCGCTCGTTCGTTAAGGGTTAATCCGCCCTCAAGCATGCAGATCTTTGACGATTCGAGTATCCAATCTTCCGAAACGTTTCGATTTGCTGCAATTCTCTCATATATTACACGAACCGCCGAAAGCTCCTAACACTCTCTCCAAACCTGCTGGCGATTATGAGCACGTAGTACATATGTGCAGCGTGGAGAAAAATGGCAACTTGCCCCGAGCGACTCGTCCGCTAAGGAATTCACCCGGTGCACGCGACTGTACGATGAACGTCACGCGATCATTGATAAAAAGCGAAGCTTTAACCAGTGGCGCAGTGCAGGAATAAGCAGACCGAGAAACATTGGTTTGCCATATGCTCGGAGCATAAACCCAGTGACTCCGAGGCACGCTCTTCTTTTTATTCCTCCGTTGGAGTAACGGGTGACGGGAATAATAACGGCATACGGAGGTTTTCGAGGCCGACCGGATTAGAGTTGTTTCGTCCTTGTCCCCCGTTATACATGTCGCGCTTGCCTCGACAATCTCAGGTGGTTAACGCACTGGTCTTTCTTTCTCTCTCTGCGTCTGTTTTAGTATTTTTCTCAGTCCCTTTTCCTCTTCTCTCTTTCTCACAATTATCTTTGCTCTTTCCGTTTCTTGTCTCTTTCATTCTCTCTTCTTTTCTCTTCTCTGTCTCTCATACCTTCCTCCTGTCTTCGTCTTTGCGAAGGAGAGTTGCACCTGTACATTACAAACGAGATTACACGTTGCCGAGTTACAAGCAGCTACATGATAGACGTTGCTTCGTTGGTAATTGGGACTGTGCACCAATTAGAAAGATACGAGAGAAGCTCGCCAACGGTTGACTCGCGTAACGTCATTACCGTCGATTTGAATCGTATCGTTTGGTTTTCGATTCGATATGGCGATGATTATCTCGATCCTTTTGGCGTAGAAGGATAGCAGTGTATTGACTGAAGTGCATTACGAATTGTCGATCGTATCCTGTTATGGGTGTACTTTCATTGGAATATTATCCTTGAGATACAAGTACTTAGATCGTAGGAGGTGTGAAAGGACAAACATTGATCGATTAGATATTAACAAAGTATTAACCCCTTGCCCTATAGTAACGAGTGACACTCGTGATGAGGTAAATGGGATAGGAAATATTGAAGTTTTGCAAAACTGATCAAATTGAAAATATTAATGAGACGCGACACGATAATATTATTTGTATAATATTAATATTCCGTTAAATTGTACAATGTATCAAGAATTACTGATCTATTTTTATTTTAGCAATTAAATTCTGAATTATAGCGGAGGCAGTCATAAAACAAATCGTAGGACAAGGGGTTAATAGCTGTTGAGAGATATATAAACAACAATATTAAAATAAAATATTAATTGTAAGGAAAGTTTTGCAATACCTATCAAATTGAAAATATTAATGAGACGCGATACTAGTGTTCCTGTAATATTAATATTACGTTAATAATTTTTATTTTAGCAATGAAATTCTGAATTATTGCGGAGGCAGTTGCAAAACAAACCGTAGGGCAAGGGGTTAAAAGTTTGTTGGAAATTGCAAATAAAACGTTCACATATATCTGTACAACGACGACGAGGTTTCGAGCTTGGGATTTTCAAAACAGTTCGAATTTCCTCGTTCCTGCTTTTTCATTTGTCTCGGAACTCTTACGTAGAAAAGTATCCAATAACGCAAGGCGGAAGAACGATCGAATCAATGCTTATTCGCTTCGTTGGTCGCGAAAATGCGGATAACAGAATTGCAGCTCCTACATAGATACACGCGGTTACATTTTTGCATTCTACACTCTTGCCATGTAGAATCGAAAAATTGGCGAGTCGGCGTCGATATATTCTTTTTAGAATGGCTCTCCCAGTCATTTATTCTTTTTTTTTTTACATCGCATATTGAATTTCCCGATTCCTCTGTTCCGTCTCGAAAGCTCATATCGAAAGATCTTGAACGTTTACGACCCTCTCGCTTTGCTATCGGCATTCTCCCTGCTTTCATCCAGTTCTCGTAATATCGAAATATCGAAATATCGTAGACGTCTTCGTGCTTTTATGAAACACCGAAAACCGTCCGCGAGGTGAAGTGTACGTTGAGATTCTGTCGTTGTTCGCTGATAGCCCTTGGATTGATGTAAGGTACTTCAGCTTGGCGAACGATTAACCCTTTGCCGACGGAGAGATAATCATTTATTTGGCGATCAAAAACTACTTTTTTATCAGAAAGTTCGAGTGTTAATGTATCCGAATTATACATTACTATTTGCACAATTACATTTCAACGGTTATATTTCAATTTTTCGATTCTAATCGTGTATACATGCCTCGATAAACTATAATCAGATTTTTTTTCAGACCACATATATGCGTCAGTAGTCCTGAAAGGGTTAAAAATAATGTCTGTATGGGAATTTTTGCCTGCAATTCTGTCAATTAGCTTTGACCAGGAAACAGAAATTTCTAAGTGGTAATAGATATTCGGTAAATATGTTTCTAAAGTGAGGAGTATTTAGAAATTAATATTTATGCATCGCGGTATTAGGTCATTGAAAAAAAGAACATTACTTTTTAAAAAAATAGTACAAAAATTATATTAACCGTAGGACAACTTGCAAGATACATCTCAATATACCTCTTCTTTTATCTTCTATACTCTCGATTGTTAATTATCTCAACGCCAAAGTTACACACCTACATTAATACTAGAACCACCGGCGTTAAATCTACTGTTTCAATATATGAAATAAGTACTTTGGAGAAAGAGGAATCAAGAGGTGGAAAATATGATCGATTCAATAATTTATGTTTAACCCCTTGCCCTACGGTTTGTTTTCTCACTGCCTCCGCAATAATTCAGAATTTAATTGCTAACATAAAAATTAAATAGTGATTCTTGATATATCGTATAATTTAACGTAATATTAACATCACAGGAATAATATTATCGCGTCGCGTCTCATTAATATTTTCAATTTCATAGGTTTTGCGAAACTTGAAAATTTCCTATCTCATTTACCTCATCACGAGTGTCACTCGTTATTGTAGGGCAAGGGGTTAAGGAAATAGAAATATAATATCTAATCTGCGGCCATGCTATAAAGTTAGAGAATTTTTTGAAAAAATTGGAGACCAGTCATTTTGACTGGGTTGGTAGTTCTAGTGTTAAATACTCTTTTAAGTTCTATAAAAAGAAAAATAGAGGAGAACTTCACATTTTTGTCGCTGCGTTGCCGCCCGCCGAAAGTTCACATGCATTTTCCCGAAAAGGGAACAGCCGCCTAATTGACACAGGCTAATGAATTTCTTGAAAATTCTCTTTTCCGTTACCAGCATCGCATAGACTAACGCGGATGTTAACGCACGACACTGACAAACCAGGGGAAAGTTTAAAGCAGTACGCGACGTTATTACCCCATCCACTTGGTACTCGTGTTTCCATCCAGTAGCGAAATTACCATCGGCCGTTTCACCGTACATCAGTCGCGCAGCACGTTCAGACATCCTTAAGAACCGTTTACATGCGACGTCACTCGCAATAAATTATTCCCCATAGCCTCTATGTGTACGTGAACGCGAGCTGGCGCTTCTACCAATGTAAAATCGGTCGAACGGTTCCACGATGCGCACGGTTTCCCTCGTTCCATCGTGAAGAAAGGAAAGAACATCACCGAGGAACTGTGCAAGCAAGGGCACCATAAATTCGCATATCCCCTCCTCGCACGTTTGTCTTGGAAGTCTCGATAGAAGACGGGCTCTAGCCGCGATTCCAATGCCACGAGGGAAGACCGATCGGCGTGTCCCTCTTCTTTTTCTTCTTCTTCATCTTCTTCGTCCTCTCTTTTACGTTCCGCGCGGATGTTCACCGTTAGATTTATTCAAACTCGCAAATCCACCGAGTGATTTCAAATGCCAGCCGCGGAGGCCTGTTCGCCGATCCTACCTCTCCCTCTTTGACCACTTTCCCCACTCTCGATACTATCGGTTTCCCGTCCTCGTCCTTCCTCCTTTCCTTTCCATCCTTTGTCCGTGTGCACGGGATTTTCTGTCTGTGTGAATCGGATGAAATACGAATGCCATAAGCGCCGGCGGAACCCGAGCACACGATCGAAAGGATGAATTGTGGGCCCTTGAGGAAACTCACGAAGTCGACCTGCTGCTCCTATCTTCCTTTGCCGTCGTTCTTCTTTCTCCTCCACATCCACCTCCTCCTCATCCTCCTTTCGCGGCTGAATAAAAGGGTAGCGCTCGATACTCGATGCCTGTCAAAGTTTCCGCATTGTTCTGTCCGCTTTCGTTATTTTCTCTTCCTACCTCCGCCGTCGTATCCCCGACGTCTCGATCGCGTGCTCGACGTCCGCTGGATTTCCATGTGTCGTGCGGCGAGGTGCTCGAAGGGTCGGTCAAAATGTTTGCATCCGAATCGTCGGGTCTAATCTTCGGTGTTTCATGGACGGGATGCTTGTAAATCTTCTCAACGTGGTGGATCGTGGGGAAGTCAAGGTTGCCGTTGCAAATTAATTGGAAAAGTCGAAGTTTCTTCTGCCGATTCGCGAATTTTTTGAAATTTTGTCGTTTCGAGGTATAGAAAACATATAGATATGGAAAATAAGTAGATGCACGAGGAGAATACAAAATATAGAAAATTTCGGAATTATAGGAAATGTAGGAAATATACTCAAGATAAGAAATACAGGAAACATGGGAAACACGGAAAATATAGGATATAGGGGAAATATCGGAAACATGGGAATATAGGAAACACAGAAAATATAGGAAATATAGCAAATGTAAGAAATATAGAAAACACGGGAAATATAGGAAATAGGGTAAATATCGGAAATATCGGAATATAGGAAATACAGAAAATATAGGAAATATTGCAAAAATAAGAAATATAGGAAATATAGAAAACACAGGTAATAGAGGAAATAAAGGA
The DNA here is from genome assembly GCA_963989415.1 of Cerceris ruficornis. Taxonomy (NCBI): domain Eukaryota; kingdom Metazoa; phylum Arthropoda; class Insecta; order Hymenoptera; family Crabronidae; genus Cerceris; species Cerceris ruficornis. The sequence goes on from OZ022523.1 coordinate 12,029,513, forward strand.
AATAGAGGTAATACAGGAAATATATCAAAGATATGAAATATAGGAAATATAGAAAACACGGGTAATATAGGAAATAGGGGAAATAGGGGAAATATCGAAAATATCGGAATATAGGAAATATAGCAAACACAGGAAATAGAGGAAATACAGGAAATATAGCAAAGATATGAAATATAGGAAATATAGAAAACACGGGAAATATAGGAAATAGGGGAAATATCGAAAATATCGAAATATAGGAAATACAGAAAATACTGGAAATATTGCAAAGATAAGAAATATAGAAAACACAGGTAATAGAGGAAATAAAGAAAATAGAGGAAATATAACAAAGATATGAAATATAGGAAATATAGAAAACACGGGAAATATAGGAAATAGGGGAAATACCGAAAATATCGGAATATGGGAAATACAGGAAATACAGCAAAGGTATGAAATATAGAAAATCCAGGGAATTTGGGAAGTGTAGGAAACACAGAGAATATACGAAACACAGAAGATATAGGGAATATTGAAAATTTAGAACGGTAAACAAGGGTTCAAACGTCCCATCAGTTGTACATCCCCATTGAGAGTGGTGAAGCACGACGAAAAAGAATGAACATCGCGAATAATGTGGGTCATCCGATCCGAAGGTGCCAATGCGCTCTTTTTTTTCGATGATCCGAGGGTGCAGTCGGATCGTCCATTCGCACGGGACACTGTTTGTAAATCACAGGTGACTCGCGAAGGGGTTGCTTTGTTTGGGCAGGCGGTATGTTTGTCGTTTTTTGTACAGAGAAAATGGAGCGCGGTTGCGATCGGAGGTAAATTTGGAGCACGATCGTGGAGAACGGTGAACCGATGCGTTGGACCTCGATTAACTCTTTTTTTCGTCGATTGACGATACGACGTCGTTTTAGGTGTTGGTTCAGACTGCCTGGGACAATCTATTGTTATAGTATTCTTCGCACAGTTGTTCCATGGAGATGGCAGCAATGGAATTTTGTGATTTAACATAGAAATTGTTATGGTTTAACCTAATTAATAGCTTAGTAGAATTGCAAAATTGAAACGTACTATACTAACTAGCAAGCACGACAACTACTATTATACTGAAATCCACCCCTATTCTTCTTTTTGCCGTCAATGCCTCGAGTTTATCATTGCACCAAAAAGTTATATTATTACATTTAACAACACCACTGCAAACAATATCCTACCAACTTTAATACAAAACTATACAACATTACGTCACGACAGGAAGTAGGAATAACCGTAATTCTTAAGTTAAACGACTATATTATCCTGCATGAAATTGAGTAAAAATACAAAAAAAGTATTATTCAGCGCATATTTCTGTTTCCATTCGAAGCATGTTCAGATAACAGGATGTCATCTATCATCTAAAAGGGACAATTTACTATAGCCTCTGCGAAGGATGCGAGTTAAATTTTCCAGTGATTCTAACGACGTAAATGGAGAGGATATCGAGATTTCTACTCGGTACCGCTATAGCGCAAATCTTCTCGTGTCTGCATCTATGTAAGGCGAATCAGGTTGCATATCGCTGTAGAGAGCGAGCAGGCACACTTATCGACGACACTCTTTGAAACGATCTTCTCGGCAGAAAGTTGTTTACGGTATTTTCACCGGATCAATTTTCTTGCCGGCCCGCCGGTGAATGGAATATGCTGATCGCAGGGTGAACGATCACATACATTACGTACTCCGTGTGTCCCCGTTCGCACATTCGATTTGACCCAGTGCTTTTCAGGCAGAATAACGTCTAAGTGAAATTTAGGTCCTCTTTGCGCCAATATCTCTGATAGATAGATTCCAGATTTTTATGCGTGTATGGGAAATTTTTCATTGGAAAAATACAGAGAATATTGTACAGAAAATATCTGACGGGTACCGTTACAATAACTAGGGACTGATACAACTTTAATTAATTGAAATGGGACTATATGATTTTAACACTAGAACTACCGACGTTAAATCTATTATAGTCTATCATATTAAATAAGTACTTTGAAAAAAGAGGAATCGAGAGGCGGAAAAGATGATCGATTCGGTGATTTATGTTCTTTGACATGGACGTAGAATATTTATTCTATGAGTTTTCTATAAACTTGGAGAATTTTTGGAAAAAAATTGTCATTTTGACCGGTTGATAGTTCTAGTGTTAAATTCGTCGATCGATTTATCTTGGCGTTTCTTATTTAAAAAAGGCATTGGAGGGTCAGCTCTTTTCACTTTCGATTTTTTTTTGTTTAAACCTTTGCTAACGTAATTGTGAGATTTTTCTGATTAAAATGATATCAAACACGATATGGTTTGAATTATATTTACTTAATATTTAATAAAACTTACTATTTACGTAATTAAAACTATATCGTGTTTGGTATTATTATAATCAGAAGAATCTCAAAAATGCATTCGGAAAAGACATATATTTAGAAAAACTAATAAATAAACAAGTTTATTGGTGCATTAGCAATGCCTCGCCGATACTTTCGAGCAGCTCACTTTGCTTGCTCTCTCGTCTCTTCTACTGTCTGTCTTTTTCTAAGTTCGCGCTCGGCTCGAGCCCTGATGTAAACACAGATTCGACATCGGTATTCGATAATAGCACTGCTTTGCCTCCGTAATCTGTGCACTTATCGAGGTTTTTCTGTAGTTTGTTAAATTAAAAAACTTACGTCAGAGAGTAGAGTGGCGAATGGAAGTCGCAATGAGTTTACGGAAAGACTTAGAAATACAAGCGAAGAAAGTGCATGCAATCAAGAAGCTTGGAACTCGTCTCAAGATTCATTGCACACAATTTCATCGAATGTAAGCGTTGTTTAATGTCAGAGCGTCGTGCAGATTTCTATTAAGCGTTGCCATTATAAACTACAACTATTTACCGGGAAGGAATGCTTCCTCTGTTGAATTTATTAATACGCGAGCCAAGTTCCATTAACGACGCAGGTGCAATTGAAATATGCAGTTCAATGATTAGCGGTGGCTCGAGGGGTTGCAGAGAGCGCGATACATCTCGCCGCAATTGCAATTGAGTCAACGCGAAGAACTTGAAAGATCAGTCGAAGGAGCGTGCCTGACGTGCAAAAACGGTCGCTAAAATTGTTATCGCGATATCCATCATTCCGTACGATGTATGATTACTTCCCGCAATTTGCAACTGTCATTTATTTAGCGCGGATACGCGCTGCAAATGTGAGGCACATTACGCGCAGAACTGCTCCGTTATGACAATACATTTCTCGATAAGTGTTATTACGATAGGAACTCGCACCGAATTGTCGTACATCTCGCTGAATTATTGCAAATTTTGCCAGCGTGTCCCTGCGGATATCTTGGGCTTGAAATGTTTAAATTCTCAAACTCAAAATTACAATCTTTTTACCTTTAAATCTCGAAACAACAATTTGTAGTATTTATAATTTATACTAAAAGTAAACTAAATCGGTGTTTATTAAGTATACAAAGCTGTTTAGAAATAATTATATCCTCGCAATTTACACTTCACACGACTTCAGATTATTTAAATAATACCAGTTCAAGGCAGTAGTTTTATGATCGCAAAAAATCTCAAAAAAAAACACATACTTTCGATGTACATACAAGTTGCCCCGTAACTCGTCGTACACGTCGGCAACGATTCCTGGCGAGGTAACATGCAAAAAAAAGACACGAGATAAAAATTGTTCCCAAGAGACTCGAACTTCGAGAAACATCATATCGAATATTCATCGTACAGATACATACATCCACTCTCGAGAGCGTCTCAGCGTAACGGAACTTGTTACGTTTGTTTACAACGACTCGTTCTCCCCAGGAAGATCCATCAATTACCACGAATTACAGAACGCCCTGTAAATCTCTCGCATGAGGAAAAGCAGAACGAAAAGGGAAGAGAGACAAAGAAGTAAAACGTTCCACGCGTTTTACGCGCCTGTGGCTCCGTCCTGGAATCATCCCGACGTCGGATAATGTTTGCATTAATCTTGAAATATTACGTATCCACGTTGCACATGTTACACATATTGTTATGCAACGAGAGTACACTCGAAGCACATCTCTACCTGATCTTGGGCGAGGTTGTTTGTACCTCACGCCCGAGTTGCTCCTTTTTTCGCGTTTACATCGCGATAAACTCGCGCTCCTCGAAGTGAAGAGGATCGCGCACCACCGGCGGCTGATAATCTGCAGGCTTTACACTTCAATAAATTCGCGCATCTTATCGCGTCATTACGCTGCCCGCCGGCGAGATAGACCAGGTCCGTTCGAGGCAACCGACTCGAACGATCTCTCGTCTCGACAATGAATCTCGTACTCTCTTCGGCTCTTAATGGCCTCCGCGCCGTCACCGTCCTACCAAGTTCAACGATCCGGCACCGTTACTTTTCTAGCCGGCAAACGCCGAGTGAACAGAATGAGAGAGAAGAGAGAGAGAGAGGAAAGATCGACTCGGCATCCTCCACCCATGGAGAGGATTTTTGGCTATTTTCGACTTCAAAGTCTCCCTCTCTGCCTACCACTTTCGAGCACGGCAGGAACGTGCCCGTCTGGATAATTTCAAATGCTTTATTTTCACGACCGGTTTACCGGCATTGACTGCTGCCGCTAACCGTGTAACTTAGGAGTGGCCGATCGTTAGAATAGAGACTTCGCGAACGTCTCTATTCGGTGTGCAACGAGAGCTCCGGTTCCTGCGGAGAGGTTCGCTTTGTGGGAATTTCGTTATACGTTAATTACCTTCTAACGATTGTATGTCTCCTTTGAGATGTGTTCTTCTGCATTTACCGTTGGATACCCTCTTTTAACAGAGTTTTTTTAGGGGTGCTAGAAAATCTTTATTTGAGATTAGATGGATCAGTGCAGGCACGAAGTTACTTAACACTAAACCTACCAAGCCGGTCCGAATGACCGGTTTGCAAATTTTTCTAACAATTACCTAAATTGATAAGGGAGTCATGAAGTAAATATTCCACTTCTATCTTATAAAACCTAAATTACTTAATTAATCATCTTTTTCACCTCTTGAATTTTCCTTTACTAAAGTACTAAATCGGTATATCTAAATTTTGGTAGATATAACGTCGGTAGTTTTCCTGTTAAAGTAAATTGTACTATTTATCTCACAATCTTTATAAGACGAAGCCACGAATTTCATGAAGTAAATATTCCACTCCTATCTTATAAAACCTAAATTACTTAATTAATCCTATTTTTCACCTCTTGAATTTTCCTTTACTAAAGTACTTAATCGGTATATCTAAATTTTGGTAGGTGTAACGTCGGTAGCTTTAGTGTTAAAGTGAATTGTACTATTTATCTCGCAATCTTTATAAGACAAAGCCCCGAATTTCATGAAGTAAATATTCTACTCCTATCTTATAAAACCTAAATTACTTAATCATCTTTTTCACCTCTTGAATTTTTCTTTACTAAAGTACTTAATCGGTATATCTAAATTTTGGTAGATATAACGTCGGTAGTTTTAGTGTTAAAGTAAATTGTACTATTTATCTCGCAATCTTTATAAGACGAAGCCCCGAATTTCATGAAGTAAATATTCCACTCCTATCTTATAAAACCTAAATTACTTAATTAATCATCGTTTTCATCCCTTGAATTTCTCTTTACTAAAGTACTAAATCGGTATATCTAAATTTTGGTAGGTGTAACGTCGGTAGCTTTAGTATTAAAGTAAATTGTACTATTTATCTTGCAATCTTTATAAGCCGAAGCCACGAATTTCATCGTGTTTGCATATTTCTTCAACTTGCCAATACTCTTCTAATTATGAAACAAGAGTCTGTGCATAATCACAATAACGTAATATATCAACCTTTACCGAAAAAACCGTACAGCCAACTTCGAAACCGTAAACGCTCCCGTTTTTCCATACCCAGCAAAATGGTAATTACAGTTTGAAGAAGTATGTATACACCATGAGATTTGTCTCTTTTCAGATGATGCAGCGTTAATAGCAGTCAGAACGACCTCACGCTAGAATTACCTTTCCTCGACGTAGCTTCCTATTAGTGCTGCGTGTCATCGTTGTCGTTAGTTTTCACTTTGGTTCTCGTTCTTCAGCATTTTCGCTCGGTACATCTCACAGTAACGACTCCAATGGTAATACTGTACGTATTTCCTGAGTATCTCGGGGAGACTCGTTTGAGAATAAATAAAACCTAGTTATTTCTTCCTTCCGTCCTTTACCATCTTTCGTTCTTTCTTCCATTCTTTCTTCTCTTCCTCCTTCTTTCTCCGGCGAGGAAAGTTTGTCATTAACCTCGAGGTATACCTCGCGCCATTTGTCACGGTGACATCTGCTGCCGTGGAGGGAAAGAGGAATCGGCCGCGAGATATCGGCAAGAGTATAATGATGAATAGAGAAGCAGAGGAGGAGGAGAATAGTACTGGAAATTTGAGTGGGTCGGTGTCCATTGAGAATCTACTTATTTCGATGTAACATCGCGACAAATTGGTTTGTTAACGTCTCTCTCGCGTGTCCGTCGATACTTAAGACCACTTCGACGGCCGGAGTTAAAGCCCGAGAATAATGGCCGGTTTCAGTAAGATCATTACAGTTTCTAAACCGCTGCCAATTAATGGATCACTTAGCTGCCACGTGTAATAGCACGTCGTGCCGTGAAAAATGATCGAAAGTGAAATAAGGATCGATACTTGTTGCGCTTCGAGGTGAAAAAGCGAAAGCGCGGGACGATGGTGCATCGTGCAAATAATGCGAATCATTTTGCATCCACTAGATTCTCCATTATCCTCTATTGTCCCTCTATTAAACATCCGGCGTGGTTAAGCGATTTTAATTGTAGCTTGTAGAAAGTTCCGTAGCTGGTTTAGGTCTTTTTGTGAAAATGCAGTCGGTGAGGAAAGAAATCGTAGAATGAGTCTCGATATTTGCCGTTGTGGAATCTGTTTTGCCGTTTCTCTAATGTACAAATGAGTCGGTTATTTTCTTCAATGATCTTCAAGGATGCTGACATAGGTCTGTGTGAATTTGTAGTAGTTTATACAATTATTCAAGTTGACAGTAAAACTACCAAGACGGTAAAAATGACTGTTTCGGAATTTTTGCTAAAAATTCCCGAAATTGATAGAGGAGTCATTCAGTAAATAAAACAAAAAGAACTTAACTGATCGTCTTTCTCACCTCTTGATTCTTCTTTTTCTAAAGTACCTATTTAATATATTTAAATTTAATAAATGTAAAGCCGGTAGACGGTAGTTCTAGTGTTAAAGATATAATACGAAGCTTTTGAAAATATATTTTTTTTTCGATATTATTATATATCCTTAATCATAATTCATTTTCTGCTTTAACGCAGTACAGATATCTTGAAGTGAACTACGAAAATATAAACGTTAAATTTGTATTCTTAGCCTTTTCCAAATTTCGAAATGATTCTCAGCCTAATAAACATACGTCTAAATTCTTCTTCATAAATGATTCAAAATTCTCTTGGCATTTTTCTTCCTCCATCAATGATTAATTATCCATTGTTTTCAATAAGATACAATTGTACAAAAATTATTCCCCATTAAATCTGTTCACGCAGATGCAATAAAAGATAAAAATTCTCCGCGCTCTTTGCAGTACAGTGAAAGAAATTATTTCTTGAAGGTTATATTGAAGATGAGTCTAATTCGCGATAGTTTGCCAACAGAAAGGATTAGCAAAAGCATGGAAATATCAATAGCCCCGCGGCCGTCAATCGGTCGTCGCACGTAATACTTGCGGTCCACTCGGCCGTTTCCGCGTGCGCTCGGTCGACCTCGGCCGAGCGGCATTGTCCCGCGTTGTCAGTCCGCCTCGAACCAGCATGGTGTACCCGTCGCGCGTTCTCGTCGGTTGTGTCAACGTGAAAATGTGACAGTTTCGTATAGTTTGTCGATTCCTTCGCGAATGTGTCGATCATACGAATAATCTAGACGATACGACATACTTGGGAAACGTTAAATCGTGAACGATAAATCCGGTATCGGTGTTTTGTTTCGTGTTGTGACCGTTGTCGCTAGTGATGTGACCGTTGCTTTCGTGATCGAACGTTCCGCGAAATATCGAAATAAGTTTCGCCGCGTAAAACGACGCCGAGATCAAAGAAACCCACTGTTGCTTCGGAACGAGAGATTTTTGATCGAAGAAACGGAGATACGTGACGGCATGTCCCCTTGTACGTTGGCTCGAGGTCGAGAGTCCTTGGGCTCAAAGTTTTTCGGGCGTTTATCTTGATCGCGCGACAGTGGATGGGAGAGAAAAAGGCAGAGAGTCAAGTCGTTGTCGCTGGAACATTTGGAGGTCACTCAACGATCTTTCGAGTTGTCCTCTTCTGAATAATCCCAATGTAAGGTAATTATTATGCGTACTGTTTATTCGACTGTCCGAGGTATATCGAGAACGAACGTCCCAACGTAACCCGGTAATGTTTACCGGTCAATGAATTTAACCTACAAGTTCTAACCTCGAAGTGTCGAATTGTGGGTAATAATATTACCCCTAATACACTTGTTACGAATGGCGCTGTATGTCATAACAGCTTTACGCGGCTTATATATAATTAATCGTATATCTGTTAAAACGCTTATTAAGTTATATATTATTAAATTCCGATAATATACAGTGAAATTCGATAACATACAAGAAGATTTAACTTTAGACTTCTTTATATCCTATTCAACCGAAGGGAATTCTTCTCAAATAAAACTTCGTCGCATTTTCTTCACTAACCTATTACCTAATAACCACGGCTTTACTCGTCATTTGAAAAGTGCCTGTTCATCGATCAAGACGAGTTAATTAGATCTCACCGTGTTAATTGTTGCATATATAAGAAGGTTTTTAAAAAATTCAACCAATTAAAAGATTAAATCAAGCTCGTGCAGTTCGAGCATTGCAAAAACCTGAGGGTTAAGCGTACACTTTGCCAGCGGACGCGTAGCAGGACGTTTTTCTGAGAATTGTCGCGTCCTCGTCGCACTTGTAAACAGTAACGAGTACGCGCACCTCGCGTGTTTACATTCATGGCATAGCAGCTCCCTCGCTGTTTAACTTTTGACCGCCGCTGTCGAGAGCAAATAATACGACCATTGATACAAAAACTGGTGTAAAAAGTCGTGCTGACCGCTAGCGACAACAAATAGAGAGCATCGAGTGAAATTTGCGCGACGCTATACGCGAGGCAAATGGATTTCACGAGATTCTGCATAATTAAATATAGCCGACCGCGGACGGGTAACTACACGTTTGGATCTTCATACAAATGCTTTATTTTGTCCGTCTGTTTGCCGACCGTTTTCAATTTGAAATTCCCCGTCGCTATGTAACGGGCGATTCGTGAAATCGTGATTGCGCTTTATCAATGACGTTTTAAAAAAAAAGGACGTTAACGCTTTTGATATTCCCGTAACGTGCAACTTCCTTTTTTATTCATGCTGTTAATTTAAGCAGGAAATAGATCAGTTTAGTTAGATCGGGCAGTTGATATCATAGAATTTCAACTTTGAATCTCTGATGTGCATCGATTTTAGGCTTTGGTTTTTAACACGTTAGGCCCCACGCCGGTTCCTAGGGACCGGCACTACACTTTCCGTTCAGGCCCCTTATTAGGAAAGGTATTTTTCTGTTTGTTTTAATAAACTACGTTAATTTTTGATAAAATGCCAGCGTAGCTTAGGTAAAAAACCAACTGTCGGTTTTGATTGATCAGCGTCAACATAAACGAAAAATCAACGTCCGGTCCCTAGTGACCGGCGTGGCTCTTAACGTATTAACCCAGCTCTGAATATGACAGACAACCCGTAGTACCATGCACTTCCGCGCGCAGCAGTTTAACATTGTACCGGGCGGAATATTCCGCGGCTGGTGATATAAGACACTCGTCAGCTGCGAAATATTCCGCTTACGGATAGCAATGACTTTAATGAATTTTATTTTTACTCTTATTCTAACCTTTCAAACATTTCCTTTGCAATTCCTTGAAACACCTTTGAACAGCTTGAAATATACGTCGATATTAGATTCTTTTGCTTCGAACATCATAATATTATGGTACTCGACGAGCGACGCCCGATGGCTCCGATAACTTTCGACTCTCCCATGCCGAATTGCCTGAATTTATTACTGCGTCTTGTACGGTTAGACGTCGTCCGTCTAGGCTACGTTTAAAGACGAGATTCTTCGAAAATACGACACGACAGACCGTGTGAAAATATTAAGCAAGGAATGTTATTAAATCCGAGCGTCATCTCGGAGAAACGGTATCGAAGCAATTATACTTAACTTCCGCTTCGTATTCTGCAATAGGTTTTTGCTTCAAACGACGCGCTGTAATTCCCAATGACTTAATGCGACAAATAAGATGGCCCTGGGTGATCGACGGTTATTGTGCGCTGCGTTGTTGCTCTTTAATTGACACTGATGAATTTCGTATTGGTAGAGAATTTTGCAGACTGTTAATTGACCTCGATTCTCCTATGGAGATAATATCGGCAATTTTGATATAGAGTTCATCATTAGACATGTAAGATAATTAAAATTATTGCTCGATAATATTTTAATTTGCAGATTGGATAATTTCTTCAAGTTTTACATGAGATAATTCTTTAACATATTCCTCGATTTAGTGGTATTTTTTTAAATGCCATTGATATAATAATTAAGTAGTTTTTAACGCTTTTAGATACATGTATAGTTTTACTCACCATAAAACAGTGAATTATGTTGCGTAGCGAATTAAAAAAATGTTCCTTTCAGTATCGTCAGTTAATTTAAACAATAGTAGAATTGATATTTCAATAATTTTAAATAATTGAATCATATCTTTATGACAATGCCATTTCACATGAGCCGTTAGGAACACAAATTGAATCCATTCTCTTTACAAATAACACCTTGAGTAATTCATGCATATTTGCAACTAAAACATTATCTCTACCATATGAAACCTATCACAATAGACCATTATCGGCAATCATCTATCGACAGCATCAACAAATGAGAGATAATTACACAGGTTCTCACACGAGAAATCAATTGTTTCCCTTCCTCTCGCAACAAACAATTTATAATCCCAGCCCAAAGCAAAACAAACCGTAACCTCTGACAATAAATATCGATCATCCAAGACCAACCAGACATCGTGGAAGAGAAAGCAATCAATCTCTATCGACGATCATCACCGCGAATCCTTAATCGATAATGAGTCGACGATCGCCAAAACGAGAGTCCACTTCTCGTTAAATGTGAGTTACATTCTCACGTAAAAAATTGCCCGCTGATTACCGCACACAGCCTGTTCATCCGTATCGTCCCGGCGAGGAAACGAAAGTTTACGACCGTGAAAAAAAGTTCAGTTGCGCGTAATGGGTTTTCAAGGTAAGACGGATCGTAATAAGCCCTCGAACCTCCGGGCGTTGCTCGTACTTTAAGATCGATGCCGCAAGAAACTAGCAACGGCTCTAGCTATGATTGTTCAGGTTTTATTCAGTTGTTATTGCATCGGTCGTTAGCAGCCTTCCTAGTTCGCCGTGTCGAGACACGGCCACGAGATTTTCTCTCGGCTCGGAGAGATCGTTACCTGGTAACCTTTGGCCACGAGGGAAAACTTGGTAGCGAGTCAACGTACGTTAACGCAACGTTGCGCTTCTCGAGGAAAAAAGCTACGATGAACGTTGATATTAATAATTTATGAGTCTGGTTTTTTTTTAACCGGTCTTCGTATCGGAAAGTCCGCAAACGGACGAAATATAAGATCGTTCCCTTTTACGAAGGGAAGGGTACCCTTTGGAATTTCTCGGCTTTTGATTTGACAGTATAATCTTTCCCAGCCAACGTTTGATCTCCGAGTTACCGAATTTCTGTCCGAAGTTCACCAACGAAGCCGGGAAACGATGAGGGGAAACCGCGATGTCTGGAAATTTGCGTTGGGAGATAAGTTTGTAGTTCGACTGTGTATTTCCGAATATCCCGGGATAGATTATTCCAAGGGTACTCCACGGCAATGTGGTCGCTTTTCACGAACGTTTCTCTTCGGTTCGACCTTGGATTAGTGAAGGGGGCTACGGTTATTAGTAGGTTTACGGTTGTACTATTTTACCCGAAGGTTTCGAGTGTTAACACTTTGCGGGTTGAAGTGGCTTTTCGCTCTGTAGTTAAGTGGAATTCGTTTTGTGGTATTCCTCATCGGCTTCTCAGCTGGGTACTTTTCTGACTTTGACGATTGTAGTGGAGGCACTGCAGTTCTTTTTTCACATCTATTCGATGAGAGAGATAAACTTTAGTGGAATGTTATAATCTTCGTAAAGAAATAATTATCCTTCGTATTAACACGTTAAATGCAATGGGGGTCTCTGGTGACCGGCGCTATTAAATTCAATGAAATTTCGTATGACTTTTAAATTGCAATATTTGCGAATTTTTTAATGCCTTCGATATTGAAATATTGGCATTAAAAGTGTTAAGTCCTTCTGACTATATAACTATTTGTGTTTTTAAGGTATCTGCTTTGTAAAGATATGATTTTAATAGGAAAAGTTTCACTTCTGTAAGAATGGTGAAACTAGCGAAATATCGGTGGCATTCAACGTGTTAACACATTACCGATCGGAGACAGAAAAATTTGTCTTTTCTTGACTTCTCGTGAAATGCCAGCCACGTATAATTACAGTTTTGCACACTTATGTTAAACACCTGCGACCTATATATTCCGTAAAATTTCTATAACTTTTAATAGCTGCAAATCTCATAAAAACTATTTGATATTTTAAAACTTACATAAATTTTTGCAAAATGATATAACCGAGTCGAAAATCTTTAAATATACCGGCTATGGGCTGAAGCTTTTGCGCAAATAGCCGGTTCCGTAATGCGTTAACCCTTTGCGCTTCGAATTATTTTACTAATTTTTTGTCAGATGAGCAAATATAGTATCGGAAAATTGTCTGCTGTTGATTATTCATTTTTACTTAATATTAGAAACAGTCGTAGGTATTTCTGTGAAGATGCAAAATTATTGTTGATTTTGAAAAGTCGATAATTATTAGATGAAACGTTAAGAGCAATAGAATGCTGTGTCGACTGTATCTCGACGTACGAGTGCAAATGGTTAATAATCTCTTATCAGTTTAATGTAAGCATTTTTTATAAAAAAGTACTTAACACGGGAACTACCGAACCAGTCAAGGTGACTGGTACACAATTTTTTCCAAAAATTCTCCAAGTTTCTAGAAAAGTCTTAGAATAAATATTCTTCGTCCATCTTAAAAAGCATAAATCACCGAATCGGTTATCTTTTCCGTCTCTTGATTCCTCCATTTTCAAACTAATTATTTAATATTTCGAAATATGATAGATTTAACGCCGGTAGTTCTAGTGTTAATATATCGTTATCGCATAAAGCTGTGCACAAAATTAGCGAAAATGTTATTTTTACAGCGCAAAAAATCGACTGTAGGTCATTACTTTCTCGCAACTGTAAATAACATGGCTGTGTACTATATTTAGAGTATTCGCCCTGCAATTTGTCCCATTCAGAACCAGTCCTTTTCATAACACTTTCTCCCCGTTAAAAATGCCGACATGACGTATTCCATAACACCATGTAATATCAGTCGCAACAATGCCAACAAATTCCCTGCACGAACGTATTCATTGGACAAGAACGGAAGTCCTCCTTCGAAAACAAATTGATCAACGTCGTCGGCCTTGCCTTTGACAAGTCTTCCTGGTATCTTTGATTTAAGAAAGCATTCCGTTGAACTCGCTGGAAGGCGGCTTCCCTCTCAGCTGATTCGATCTCGTTTCTGGTTTCCCCTTTTTGTCTTTTTCTTCGTCCTCCGTTTCTTCTCGCTCGTGTATAACGCATAACATCGCCGCTGTTACTCCCGCTCTCCTTAGGGCATAGCACGCATAACCGACTTACATGGCAGCGTGCAATGCATTTTCCAAAGTGCATACGAACGGATTTAAATCAGCGTTACGTTGCTGATGACGATCGCCGCGGGATAATTAAACGGCGTGGTATAATGATTCAATTTTCTACGGCGTTGTATTCAGTCGCGGAATTATTTCACAATGCAGAAGGAGTAGAGGTACATTCTACGGTTTGAGTAATTGTTTCATAAAATCATTTGCAATTGTTGTTACGATAGGTTGGACTGCAACGTAAATTCGTTCGATTTTTCCAAGTATCGTATTTTATTGTTAGATTACAGAGGATTTCGAAGATTGCAACATTAATTTTTAGAGGTTGGGCATAGACAAATAGAGAAGTAGCAGCATTAGAAACTTTAAACAATTTTTGCAAAAATTGAAAACTAGTTGTTTTCACTACCTTGGTAAATTTAGTGCCGATAAAAAAGTGGAAATTGCGAAAATCCTGTATATTTTCTAGATTTTATGTAGTCAGGTTATTAGTATTTTTTTATTCGCTGGAAATTAAATCGCGAAAAAGAAGTTTAGCAATAGAAAAGAAGACAAAACTGTTTCGAGTGAATGGACCAGAATTTCTATTCAAATGATTTTAACCAATTTCCTTTACAATGAGGAAATCGCAGTTTAATTAAAATTTGTGATGTGTACATTTATAGAAATAAAAAATAAAGTAGTTTATTGTGCGAAATGATGCCTCGAATTGCGCGGATTTGTTATAACATGGTTCGTAATATAAAACAAATTTCAGTGTCAAAAGCACTTGCAGCCGCAGCACTGCTCCGTATATCTCGTGTTTCTGAGCCACTCACGTCTGCGGCAACATGAAACCATCGAAATATATATTTCTCCGAGCTCATTTTGAATTTATTATCGAGTCAAATAACAATCGCTAAAACAACCAACTTAACATATTTTAATCAAATTAATTCACGTATTTTAAAACTAGATAGGGCAACTACAAAGACCTATCTTATCCAAGTACCCAACATAATATTTACTAGAAAGTAAACATAAAGATTTACAAAGAATTCCATTATTTTTCCACAATTTCAGAATTCATCACCGCTATAATTTCCAAATCGACCCTCGCCCAACAGTCTCCCCAGAAATCCACACTTTCCTCGACTACGATCGAGAAAGTTCCCACAAAAAAAGAAACAAACTTTAAAAAAAAATCCGTAATCGCCGCTTAACATTCCCGAATGCGCGCGTTACGTCCGCCTTATCGGTGCATCGAGTCAGATGCACGCAATGGTGAATTTGAATCGAATATCCCCGCCGGTCGTAAATCTGCCATCGGCGCAAAAAATTGCGGGAATGTGATCTTCGGTCGGCGAGTCCTTCCAGGGTCGTTATCAGGACGAGTGCACCTGGTATCCTTGTTCCCGGCGCGGATTCCCAGGAGGCCTCCATCCGATGTTTACGAGGGATCGCGGTTGTCGTAAGTAGGCACTTCGGTTCCCTCTTTTCCCTCTTTCTCTGCTCTGTCTCCCTCCCGGCTCGTAGCTCGTAAGTAGGCACTGTAAAGTTCTCATGGTAGCCGGAACAGATCCTCTCGAGATCCTTTCCAGAGGCTTAAGGTCGGCCAGGTACACGTCCGTTTAGTCCCGGTTGGCCTCCGTTCCGCGAAATGTCAGAGTTCATCACATTCCTGCGAAGTTCAAGTCGGGGGTGTTCGTTGTCTCGGCGGACTGCTCTCGGTGATTTTACGCTCGCCTCAGGTTTCTCTGGATCTGCATCTGCTGACGGACTTTCTTCGTGGCTTTGACAGTTTAGATTTTCGAGTAATTGCCGAGGGAAAGTTGGGAGAAGTTTGTGGGGGGCTGAGTAGAGACGGTTTAATTAGGGGAGTTGTAGATGGTGATTTCTTTATTTTGAGGTATTCGGAGAGATCTCGTGTTCGGGGTGCTCAATTTGCTCGATTAATTGGAAGCAGGAAATGTGTTGGATTGGAAGTGAGGATGGAAGTGTTTATTTGGAGTTTCTGTGTCATGGATATTAGTTTCGGGAAATTTCTTCCTTTCTGTCTATACTTTGCTGCCTTTGTGCTCTGAAACCCACTTAGAGCTCCAGGTAGTCACCGATTATCCCATAATAATGGGACCTAGGTCTTACAATGGCAATACGTACCATTGTAAAATCCTATTTTAAATATTTGACAAGTGCTCCTATTCTAACTACGAGTCAGATCGATATGATTTTTACGGTGTTCACGCAAATCCATCGGAAACAGTCTTCGTAAACGTTGATTGCAACCTGAGGCGCGAAATTGGCCAACACGCACGCGAGTCAATCTCATCCACCGTGATTCACGTCACAGAAGATCACAAGACGAACTCCTCCTACGATAATTCGCTAAATAAAATTAAGATAATACGACTGGCACCACCCTAAACACAAAATTACCCCTTTCTCCCTCGCTCGAAATTTCGGAGTATCCTCCGTAAAATAGCCATGCGTGCCGCACGGCAATCTCTTTCCCATTGGATCGCTCGTTATTCTTTTTAATCCTGCTCGACGGCAGGAAAAGAGCCAGAGAGAAAAAGAGAGGGCGAGAGAGAGAGAGAGTGAGTGGAAGAGGGTGGTGGAGAGGCAGGAGAGAAAGAAAGAGGGCAACGAATTCTACTCTGTAGTCACGAAACGATTACACGTTCGCCCGCCAACTTCGAACTTGGATGCGAACGACCTCTCTGCTGGCCCTGCTTTCCTTTTCCTTCCCCTTTCTCTCTCTTTCTTTCCCTTTCTTCCCTGTTCACGGACGCAGGTACACGAGTCCACGGATATACGAACACAGGTATACAAGTGCAATATACACAGGTAGGACACACAGGCCCGAAGGTATACAAGTATACAAGTGCACCGATACACAGGTACACGAGGGCAAGGGTACACAGGTATAAGAGTCCGGAGGTATACAGATACATAGGTAAATATATACACGACGGTGTAAATACTCAGGTATACAAATTCGTAGATATGCAAATACGCAGGTCCAACGGTACACAAGTGCGTAGGTACACAGTTTGAAAAATACACAAGTGCATAGACAGATAGGTATATAAATATACGAAAGTATAAATGCTCAGGTATACGTATTAACGGATATTCAAAAGCAGACAATTAAGCATGTACAAATGTATGGATACACAAGCACAAAACTATGCAAGTGCACAAGTACACAGGTTCGTTAATATGCAAGTGCACGGATTCAGAAATACCTACGAAAGATACAACTGCATAAAGAACTAGTTATATCCAACATACTAGGGCATACATACTTAGGTATACGTATTATCAGATACTCAAAAGCACACAATTAAGCATGTACAAATGTAGGAATAAACAAGCACAAAACTATGCAAGTGCACAAGTACACAGGTTCGTTAATATGCAAGTGCACGGATTCAGAAGTACATACGAAAGATACAAGTGCATAAAGAAATAGGTATATCCACATACTAGGGCATACATACTTAAGTATACAAATTAGAAAATACTAAAATGCTGATGCAAATCCATACAATTAGGTGTATAAGTACACAAATACGGAGCTATCCTTAGGTACACAGGTTAATTAATATACGAGCGGATAAACACGCAGGTACAAAAGTATGCAAGTGCACCGGTGCATAGGCTCGTTAATGTACAAGTGCATAGACACATGGATACATTAACGTGCAAACTATCGAATTCATAGGCACACAAATATACAGGTACACCCAGGTAAATGCGCAGGTACGCAGGAACTCACGCACACGCCGGATTGTCTGGTATTCGCGAAACCAGTTCACGTGTCGTGATCTTCGGCGTGATCACCGCGGAGCGTGATCTTGATCTTTGCGCACGTACGAGTAAACAGGTAGACGCACGTGCGTGTGCGCGTGTTTGCGCACGAACAATAAATTCGGCCGATCGATGCGCGTGTCACCGAGAGAAAAAAGAAATTCGAGGATTTATTAAATGAACGCTGGCAAATTATTTAGGTTTTATTCGGCAGTGGCGATTTATATTTTAATTTAGAGCCGACGCGGAGGTTTCTCGCGTGAATTTGATTAGATGCGATTTTTATGGATGATTCGGGTATTGTCCGAATATAAGCCATAAATCATCGAGATTTTTGTGGTATTTGTTCTCCGTGTTTCTATTATTTTATATCTGACAGGAGTTTTCACGGATTGTGGGACATTTTGATTTTCAAATAAGACCGTTCAGCGTTATCAGCTTTAGTGATTTTGATAAGTTTGAATTGAGAATTATTTTATAAATATTCTTATATTTCACCGAGGTGATATTTTACTTTTGTTGCATTTTATTGAACGACGCTAATGGCGAATGATTGTAATTGTATCGTGGCAGCGGTTTCGCAATAGATTTTCGCCGAGTAAAAACACACCGTCGTCTCGGTACCGGCGGTATGCGGGTTCTTTGTACTCCGTTATCCTTTTTCAACGAAACTGGTTTTTTCACTTTTACATCCGCGGTCGTCGCTGTAAGCTGAAGTGGCACAGAGAGTCCATCCGTTTAAATACGTGTAAATAATTTATCGGCATACGGTGGCCGCCCCTTCGCCGTCATAATATATCTCATTCACGGTAATCGCGTACGCGCGTTAATTAATGTCTCATTCTTCCTCGACTTGCCGTTCCGCAAACATCCGCGTTCAGGTCGAAAGTGAATTCGCGCATTATGAACTCGAGGAGTTTGCGTTTTACATCGGCCTTTCGCGGAGGAACTCGTGAAAACCTGGCGCAAGATCGAAGCTAATGGAAAGATTTCTTTATAAGAAATCTGCATTCGTGGCGGTTTTATTGCACGAACCCATTACGGGATAAAGATCGTCATTAACGCGCTGCGATCGTACAAGTAGATCGTGTCAAGTATGAAAATTTGAAAGCCACATTCGCGTGCGATGGAAAATTACGAAGGAAAAAGCAGCTGATTTGAAATATTCCTCTATTTCTTTTTTTCCTCGCTCCATTTCCATCAGCGGCGAAAATTTTCAAGTCGCCACGGAATTTGCACGGAGAAGAATTTCAATTCCTTCGTTGCTGGGAATTTTTTCGTTGGAGAATTTCGATAAATTCGTTTGTATGAAATTATGATAAGAATGAAATGTAAATTCGTATGCTTCCGATTTATTTTAGCCGGTTTGGGTCATCCGGTCGACAAAGTGCTCGTGTAGTGTTGTTGGATAGGTCATAACTCTCGTTGACATGTCGCACGGGGTATGGCCGGGGAACAGGCAATTAATTACAAGCTCGCTTAATTAAAGAGGGTCTTCGCGTTTCAGACACGAGAGCTCCACTTGCAGAACCGTAGTACTGTGAGGACACTCGCTCGGTTTCTCGTGTCTCGTGCTTTTAATTTTGATCCACTCCGGTGGCCATTCCACTGTTCTTTATGAAGATCCGCTGGTGTCGCGTTTGACGCTTCCCGCCGTACTTTAAGCCATGGCTTTTCCCAAGTCTTTAGAAGCGGACGAACTGTGGTCGCTGGGAAGCTAGACAAAAGCCTCGGCTGTTATTACTAGTCGCGGTTTAATTGAAAACCTGATAGGAAATTGCTCGGCGAATTTTTCATCTAGCAGTGAATTTTTACTTTGTAATCTTATCATTTTAGTTTAATTGAAAAGTTGAAAGAAATTCCGTGGACGAATTTTTATTCTGGCATCATACCTTGACTTTAACCCTTTGCGGACGGAGACACTTTTGGATATTGAGAGATAATCATTTATTGGGTGATCCAAAACCACTTTTTTATTAGAAAGTTGATTATATAAATTAGTATTTGTATAATCATATTTCAACGGTTGTATTTCAATTATTCAACTCCAACCGTATAGACATGAGGCGATGAACTATAATTAAATTTTTTCTGAGCCCACATATGTATATGCACCGCTAGTCTTCAAAGGGTTAGAAATATGTAGTTTTAGTAAGATTGAGAGTTTGGCAGGAAATGGTTTGATGAATTTTTCTTTTACCAGCGAATTTTAACTTTGAAAATTTGTAGAATTGGTTCGATTTAAAGCTTGATAGAAAATAGTTTTAGGAGTTTTCATCCACTGGCAAATTTCATCGTTGGAAATAATTTTTTACAAATATTATAGGGCCCTACTCTAATTTAATCTCAGACGAGCCACCAAAGAATATCAGTACTCGTCCTTGAAGAAACCAAATAGATTCCCTTGAATTTACCTAACAATATCGTAGCCTAGAAACCTAACTGAACGCGTGTAATTAAAAAATAAGTGATTAACTTTATTAAGTATATTTAACTATAAAAATACAAAACTCTTCATAACTCTAGGTCTCACAAAAACTGTCTCCACTCACGCTATGTATTTCGCTCTCGCGACTCTCAACTCAACTACATATTCTCAACTGCCACTCTTCCCAAATTCACGCACGCATCCACCCTCGATACTCTTTCTCACAGCATGCATTCTCCGTCTTTCTCACAGCATGCGTTCTCTGTTGCACTCACTCATTTTCTCCCTATCCACAGACTAAACATTCATGCTAGCTCTGGAATCCATCGCCTTCCAAATCACGCACTCTAAACATCCACTCCCGCTTGTATACAAACCATCCACACTCACTAATTCTAAAAATTAATACTATTTACGAGTGTAAGAAATTCCATTCCTACAATATATTCTTCCATATTGACTTGGTTATCAGTACTTACTATATCAGATGCGTGCATCTTGCATCTGAACTGGCTAGACATCACGCAACCATAGCGAATCAAAGCCGATAGAATGCGCGCCAAATTGTCCGTCTCTGATCGTCGAAGAGCGCTATAAAACTCGATCGATCTTATCCTCGTGATCTCCGTGTGCCTTCTGAGTGCCCCGAGATGGGTAATTAGATATCGAGCCTAATTAGCGTTGTCGAAGCGGTGATTTATCGAAAAAAAATGGACGTTACACGCCGATGCGTTATTAGGACGGCTATTAGCCTGACGTAGGACTAATTTATGAAAGTAATTAAACGAGCGTTTGGTCGAAAGCGGGACGTAACTATGCCATGAAAAACGTAGTCTCGATATGCCTCGGTTTACTTTCAATCTTTTTTAATCGCGAGCTCAACGACGTACAATGTTTTCAGTTTCCATTGGAAACCATCGTCGGTGGAGGTACTTCGAAACCCAAGAAATTCACAAGACGGTGAATGCACGGTGGAATACCTCGTAAGTTTGAAACTCCCGCCAGGAGTTTCGCGTATCTCGCGAGAAGTGTAATTAATCGTGCGCGATAAAAAGTGCGCGGAAATCTCGTGTGAAAATTCGGAGGAAATGGCACTGACGCCGACGCGATGTCGCGGAGGCGGCGGTGAAAATCTGTCGGAAGAGACGAACGAGGACGAAGTGGCAAACGCCGGTAATTTTGAGCCTCTGAGCGATTCCTGCGGCGAGAGCGACATGGAGGGACTCGATCTTTCTCTCTTCGAGCCCCAGGTCGACTCTGCTTCCTGGTGCGACTCCCGGATTCATGCCGGCACTCTTCATATCCTGGTCCATTACTGCGGTAAGATTCGATATTTTTCACTTTGTTTCGTTCGTCGTGGATTTCCTCTTCGGTGGATCGAGAAATGTGACGATCTGCGACGACGGCAGGGTAAATAATATAAATTGGATTTTCATTTTGAATCTGATTTGTGATCCGGCTGAATGCTCACGGGTATGAATTGGCAGATAAATTTAATGTTTGTCGTTAGTGTTGCTTAGTAGTTGGGCGTTCGAAGGGTGGTAAGTAATATGAGCGTTGGTGTTTGAACGAGATAGATTTATGTTCGAATTCAAATTGCTACTTGTTAAGAGGATTGAGATGTTGCGAGATATTTTATGCGTCTGCAGACTAGAATTTCCAATTAGTGAATTTCAGTTTGAATTCCCTTGGTAGCCCCTCCTGAAAAATTTCTCCCACGCGACGTGCATCGTAGCCTCGTTGATAGAGCGTTTATCTAAAACTTGAGAATCTTACAATTAGTAAAACGCCTTTAAAACCTTGTAGTGGTTCGAAAAGAACAATTAATACTTGATACAAAATGCATCTTAACACTAGAACTACCAAACCTGGTAGACCACTGGTACACAATTTTTTCCAAAAATTCTCCAAGATTATAGGAGAGTCATAGAATAGAAATTTTACGTCCATCTCATAAAACATAAATTACCGAATCGGTCATCTTTTCCAGCACTGAATTTTACTTTTTTCAAAGGACTTATTTAACACTAGATTTACGGGAGTGAAATGTGTTACACTGCAATCTATTAAATAAAAACTTTGGAAAAAGAGGGATCAAGCGGCAAAGCTGATAATTCGTTAAGTAATTTTTGTATTATAAAATACGCATGAAATATCTACTGTACTGCTTCTCTGTATATTTGAGAAATGCATATAAAAAAAGTATGAACGCGTCAATTTGACGGCTTCCGTAAACCTAGTGTTAATATATTTAAATATAACAGATTTAACGCCGGTAGTTCTAGTGTTAAAAATGTTCAATTTACGAAATTTTTCCATCAAGACTACACAGTAGGTTTCCCCCACCTATAACCTACCATTACTTTCCAGCCCGCGTATCTCATATTTAGTTATTAAATTATCAAAATACATCTAAGTCCCACTTTTACGTAGTTTCCAAACCACCAAGGCTATAATATCCATATAGCACGATAAAAATTTCCCAAAAACATCAGACGATTCGATTTAGCTCCACTAATTGAAAATCCGATCCTTCAACTCCATATCCAACGCCATACCCAGACTTCCCTCGACGATCCAAGCACAAAGCAGCAGTCCCAGCTAAAACCGTACAAGCAGCAGGAAACAAAGAGCAGCACCGTAAGCTGAATCGAGCAAGTGAACAATCGCCGGTGCGTGCCCACGACACGTGTCTCGATCGGATGTAACAAAGACGATTAAAGCGATATCCTGGCGCCACCGCGCGAGACGGTCGCGCCGCGAGCTCACCTGCAAAAGCGCAGTAAGCATCTGCATCCACGGCGTGGCCCGTGAGATGCACTTAGGCCATTATTTCAGGACCACGGGGCAATCGCCATTACCATACAATACTGCTCGCGCCGATCAGCCGCAAGGAGTCGGATACCGGTTCGACCGTGAGCTGGAGATTTACCGGCGCGAATTAATCTCGCGCGTTAAATGAGAACTCGCAAGCGTTTCGTGGAGGCGCACGCACATTTAGGTTCTGGTCCAGGGAGAAGGTGGAGTTCGATGTGGGAGCATGATTCCAGAGAAATTGGATATTTGAGAATCCTCGCGTTGTATTTGAATGGTATCTACTTTGGAGAATTGAGATTAGAAGTACCAAGGCGGTCAAAATGACCGGGTTTTAATTTGTTCCAATAGTTCCCGAAATTGATAGAGGAGCCATTGAGTTAATGAAACAAAAGTTACTTAGCTGATCGCCTTTCTCACCTCTTGATTCTTCTTTTTCTAAAGCACTTGTTTGATATGTTTAAATATAATAGGCGTAGGGAGTTTCAGTGTTAAGAATAATTGATAGTAATCTAACTGGATAGATGCTTGAGATTAGAGGTAACGATGTTGCTGTTTTCGAGCTTTTTTGGCGGGAACGATAACATAGGAAATATTAAGATCGCAAGATTACGAATACCGCAATAATTTATTAAATTTATATTCTACTTAGAAATTATAATTAACTTGCAAATTATTGCAAAGTGCACATATTCAACGGCACTTTTCTAAAGATCAGATATTTGCAGATTTCTTTCTGCTAGACGAGATACATTAATTAATCACAGAGTTTCATAATATTTCTCCGTATCTCCATTACTTCTAAAAATGCTTCTACATTCTTCAAATAGCCTAGAAACTTTTCTACGATTTTCCTCAGAAATAAACTTACCCCCAAGTTACAAAATTTTGCTAATAACACCCACAAGAATTCGTGTAACATTCCATCATAAAATTCACGCGTTTATAAGTTCTCCTATTATTTCTTGGAGTATAAACCTGGAGTTCGAATATCCTCGGTCAAATTTGAGTCCCACTCGACAAAATGCCATCCACGTGCGAGCACGTAGGTGCAAGAAGAGGATATACCCCTGTCGTTGCCGCGAGCGCACCGTCTCGAGAGAGATGCCGACGTGTCTCGAAGATGCTGCACCTCGATAGATACGCTTCGATGGGCGGAAGGAACGGAATTTTCCCCGCGTCACGCAAACCGGAGAGTATTAACTCTCTCATGCATGAATTGTTGCAGACGCGAGACAAATTTGATGCTGTTATTTTTTGGCCGCTATGAAATTGAGATATCACTTTTCGAGAGGAGATATCGCAGTAAGAGCATAACGTATTCATGGGAGAGTATCTTGTAACGTGTGTGAGATCTGGTATCGCGGGATCTCCGTTAACCCTTTGCAGTCCGAATTATTTTGCCAATTTTGTACTGAGCTGAATGAAATTAATTTCACATTTTCTATCGTTGCTTATTCAGTTTTTTCAATGATAGAAATAACTATAGGCACTGATGGATATTTAGGTGATATTATAAAATCATTATGACATTGGAAAGTCTGTATGACTGCAAACTGTTAAAGTTATCGGTTAGTTGTTCTTTCGTATCTAATGGAAGTTAGGAAAAGAGTATTATATGATTTATAAACATTTTTTTGTGCATTAATTCACTTTGGGGGGTAAAATCAGCCCTTGAAATTTATGGAAGAATTTGTCGATGGTGAAATTTCCTGAAATTACGAGAGGTATCGAAAATAAACTGAATACAATTCTATACTCCTGAAATTCAACTCTTAATACCAATCACCGATGAATAAAAATTAGCCTTCAAATAATTTCCCAGATTTGAAAGAAAGACATTACTTTGTTCAAAATTCTTTCCGTGTGCATCTCACCGTTTCTAAAATCGACTTCAACTACGTACGTGTACAAAGCAGATTAATCTTAAGCATGAAATTACCGTTCATAAATCAAGGAACGTCCTCCGATAGCGACATCCAAGCGCAAAAGGATTAAATCCCATGCCGTTCCCGCTTCAAGGTGTATCTCCATCGTAAGAATGCGATTAATCGCAGAGCGCAAAGTGTATATCAGAATTTTTCTCCATGATTAGCGTAACAGTAACTCCTCCCGTCTCTAATCGAATCCACGTCGAATGGTTTAACCGCGAATGCTTACAGGAGCACGTTTGCGCGCAAGAACGGGTAACAATGTAATTGACTGGTGCGCGAGGGGCGAAGATATATTCCGCTCTCGTAGACTATGAGAAAATAATTTCATCGTGTTGGCGTATGCGTGCTCATGCCTTATTCGGATCGTCCCTTTTGCGGGAGAAAGGGAACGCGAATAAAAGGAAGCACATTGATGGCGGTGGTGGTGGATGAGGGTCGGGAAGAGGCCGGCAAAAAGAAGAGAAACTCGCTCGAAATACCTGAACGATTGGAGCCGCGGTGGAGAACGGAAAGGAAACGTCGGGGTGATCGATTCGCCGCGGCGACCAATTAAATCGTGATCCACCGTACGTGGATATATGTATATAATGCCGGTAGAAATGTTGCTCGCAGATATAATCTCCCTTGGTTGCAATAAATCGATGTAGGTAAATGAGTCGCGTCCTTTCCAACCGTGCTCCTCAGCTACGGCCTCCTTTCTCGTTTCCATTGGCCCGCGTGCCGAGCCTCCGAGAGATCCTCGCGATGCGTCGACGGTAAATCGTGGAATGGAAAACGGGAATAGGTCACCCGAGGCTGATTTTCACGACGGACACTGTTTTGAACAGCCGGTTAATCGAGTCCTTTCTCGTTGATTAGGTTTCACTTCGGCTTCGAGCGTGCGCCTTTTTCGCCTGCTAATTGGGGAAAGTCGCGTGCAGCCAGTTCTGCTGGAACTGTCGTTCATGGTTGTAAGATGTTATTTGCCCTTTGAATACCAAATTGAAAGTAATGCCGTAATTGCATAAGGAAAGAATCGATGACAAATCTGGGAGTCGTTGATCGTGGTGGAGTCAGCGTTCTATAGGGTCCTACTCTAATTAAATCCCGAAGGAGCCACGAAAGAATATCGGTACTCGTCTGAGAAGAAACGGAATAGGTTCCCTTAAATTAATCAGTAATATCGTAGCCTAAAATCTTAATTAAAAGCGTGTAATTTAAAACAAATGATTAACTTTATTAAATATATATAACTATAAAAAGCACAAAACTCTTAATAACTCTAAAATTACTCTAAATATGAATCTCTCATTAAAGCTCTCTGCACTCGCGCTATGTCTTTCGCTCTCTGAACTCTCAACTCAACTGCATATTCTCAACTGCCACTCTTCCCAAATTCACGCTCGCATCCACCCTCGATACTATTTCTCACAGCATGCATTTTCTGTTGCACTCACTCATTTCTCTTTATCCATAGACTAAACATTCATGCTAGCCCTGACATTCGTCGCCTTCCAATCACGGACTCAAACCATCGACACTCACTAATTCTAAAAATTAATACTATTGTACTTACGGGTACAAAAATTCCGTTCCTACAGCACTCGTTTTTATTTGTAAGCGTGAATGAGCTGATAACAGAAAATAATAAAGATGATATCAACGCGACTGCTACATTCGAACAAACTGCCACCGGGATACGTAACCATTTCGATCTAATGAAACAATCACTCACGTGCCAATGGTATGTGATAGCAGTGTCGACATACAACACCGACTTCTGATATATTGTAACATCGATACGTAACTCTGATACACTGTGTAACGGATCTGGTGACTTGAGAAAAACGTAGGGGAAATTCGCGTTGGCGAATTCGTGCGAAATAAAATATGACGTACGTATATATCTGTCCTGGATTGCCTCGCCTGTAAAAAATACATTTCAGGGAAATGCGACGTCAGTGCGAAATAATTTATTCATATGAAACTACTGGGATTTGTTTAATGTATTCAACATTACTATTTCATCTCACCGTTTCTTCTATATTAGAATCCATTTTGAGGACATGCAAGATGTAACACTCACTTTTCCATTACTGCTGAATTATTCAAGAATTTAATAATTCTAGAATTCCTTTAAATTTTAACTTTAAAATGTAGGATGTTAGGTTAGTACTTATTAAGCTATCGTTCCTAATATTTGCGATCATTGCAAATTAACAATGTCGCATTAAAAACAGGAGACACTTGACATAAAATTACCCTATAAAATTTTATATGAAAAGTCAAATGCCGTGGTTGCTGTTAATCTATCAATTTTAATATTCTTACCAGGAGAATACAAGGCTTTCGGGTCGACGATTTGTATTTGTTTTAGTATTTACCATTCAAATCCTCTTATGCAGGTGAAATAAATGGCAAATGATTGCCTCTATAAATTGTCACCATTGAGAATGGATATTGTTCTCCACGTTTAAAAATCGTGCAAGGGCAGAACCCTGTCAGGCAGTTCGATAGGCAAATGAGAAGGCTTCGAAGTGCACGATCGACTGTTCGAACTCTATTACTCGTGCCTGTATCATGACGTTCGCAAACTTCGTTTGTGACATGACATAAAGCATTTCTCGTTTATGGGTCTAGCTAGCAGAGATCGATGTCGAAGTCAGTCGTGCGAGTAATTAAAAACGTCAGTACGATAATTATAGCCGGTTGTTGACCGATTGCGATTTGTTTTCGTTAATGGAAAGGCACTGTGAAAGAAATCGGCATCTTTGAACGAATCGTTTTTTAGTTCCCCAATAAATATATTTTTCTGCCCATTGGAACCAATTAACGGGAAATGTTGGTAAAATAAGGTTAAATCGTGGATAATATGTAATATTATATTTTTCACATAATATTAAATATTGCGATGTTTTATTATCATGAAATGTTCATATATCCTGAGATATTGGATTTCTTTAAATTTTTAGTGTACTGTTCTCTCAGTATGAGTGTAATACTTTTACCTAACTTGCGAAAAAATGTAAAACCGTTGACAAATTCCAAAATTCAGTCGACATTCCAAATTTTAATTTTATTTTTGGGAATACATTTTGGACCCATTTTCCTTTTAATTCAAATTTAACTTGTAAAAGAATTTTAGAATCGGTGATCACATTAGAATAGAATTTTCCAATTATTGACAAAATTTCGAATTGCATTTTCTTCATATTTGCAAATAGTGCATCCGACACTTAAATCGATCGGTTCTGCAGGATAAATTGATGCAAGAAAACGTGGTTCGGCCGACTTTTCTTTTGGAGAACGTATGTATGCTTGTGCCTGGAAATAGTAACGACACTCATCTATTAGCTTCCAGCATTTTCTTCGTGGCAGATATCCGATACCCCATTATCTCGCATCTAACAATACGCTGAAATAAACTCCGCGACCCAGATTTTCCAATTGGCCTTACAATAGATTTTTATAACGACCTACCGTAATTCAATTACGTAAGGAAGCAAGATATAGACTTACGTTAATTTAAAGTGAATTATCCGATTCAGACGGACAGTAATGCAGATTTTATCCGCTTAAATGTTAAATAATGCCGGCTCAGGATTCTATTGTGCCCATTATCGAAGGATATAATGATAGAGCTATGAAGTATTAATAAAAAGATTGTATTAAGCATTGATAACAAAATACGGGCAATTTGGTTCATCTTTCTTTCTTTTTATCAAATTAGGGAAAAATATTTTCGGTTTTTTATTGAATGAAACAGTTGAGTGTTTTTTGTTTTTACAATGTTATATTGTATTCAGTATTTTTTATCATTGTCTCTATAAACTTGATGGTCTGCAGATCTTTTTTATGTGAAATGACAGTCGTTTATTACCGTAATTTGTATTTGATTATTTGAATACTTCATTACGATTTCTACGGTTCGTGCTGATTGGGACAAAGAATATTCATCCTCGTTTTTAATATCGACTTTTATTGTACCATAGTCGAGATACGCCGCTCGCAAATCGTCGTTGCAAGTGTGACCAACGCGCACTCTCTCCTAATGAAAGTGTCAGGTGCAGCAATGCACGGTTTACTTTTCATACATTCGCAGATCAGCCTGTATCGTCCATTTGTTTAATTGTTTCATTAACCCCCTACCGTATTATAACTTTCATTTATTAGTTCGTGCTTTTTAAAAGTTGCGCTATAGAAAATTAAAATGTCATCAGACATACGTTGCGATTGATGACTATATAATTACAATTTACCATATAAATACAAAGCTTACGATCAATGCAAAATAGTAAATCGACGATGTCATCGAAACAGAAAAAAAAGAGTCAATGTCGTCGATTCAGTGAAATTGACAATTACCGAATAAAATTTCCACACCGCTTTAAATTGGTGTTCGCCGAATATATTTAACGACGATCTCCTAAAGGGTTAATTACGAAATATCTGAAAGAATGCGGTACGACGAGGGGGAAATAAAAAAAGCGGAGGATACACGAAGGACGGAAATGTGAACGGAGATTTACAAAATGACGATAGAATTTTATTGCTCTTCGTAAATATTTTAACAAGCAACAGTTAACGCTTTCGTGCCGTAAAATTCGGTACTTCCGTGTTCGCGCGCGTTAACCGAACGTAGGAAACTTGGAAGATGAACTCGGCGAGACACGAAGTCAAGCTGGGAATTAATTATTCGAAATGAACGCCATTCGCCGATGGCGGATCCATTAAAACCAGGAAATTGTTCGAGCTTAACGTCTCGTTTATACTGGGGATGTTTCGACCGGCTAGTAGCAGATTTTGCTAGTATTAAAACACGGTATCCTCTGCAAACGTGGCCGTGTAACGTACTTCCTATTTCTCTCGCGATTGCCTCCTGTAATTAATGCGAATAGTTTGCCTATAAATTATTTTCTCGTACATCAATATAACCGCTGCTTTCTGTCGCTTCGATATGCAATAATTATTACGTAATTCGCCGCCCGTTACGTTGATTTCATTAACGTGTCGGCCGTATCATCTCATGCATATGCAATTATGACCGTGCATCTTATTCGTTTCGCCTCTGATCTCTGCCTGGGAAATCGAATAGTCGAAATTAAAATTCAATGCCCCCTTGAACAATGCAATTTTGATTGTGAGCTGATTATTTTGTTTCTTTTTATCCTTTGCATATATAGGGTGTTAAAAAAACAGTCAATATTTATGTGGTATGTAGTATGTTTACTAAAGCTTTTTTAATCAGTACAGTGTATCCTATATACCATATAAATATTGTTTGGTCTTTTTTAACACCCTGTATATATTATATCAGTTTATTAAGTAAATGTACGACGTTTCTTTTTACTGTGGCGCATGAAAGGGGTGCGAAGAAATTAATGTGAATTCTGTAGTTATATTGTGTCTCCCCCATCTAAAATTTTGCTATAAGTTTGATAAAAATGGTATTTGCAAATTTTGATTAATATTTCAATTACTGGTAATTTTAGAATTAGTTATAATTATTAAATGCTTGGCTTTCAATTAAATCGGAGTTACCATTAGCTTTAGCGGAGACAAAGTTCGACTGCAAGGAATTAACTTAGCATTGATAGTTTACTAAAAGAGACTTATTTTATTATTCGTAGAAGACGACGAGCTTTGCTCAACATTTCCCAGTAATTTAATCTGAATGTACCTACTTAATTTGTTACGGTTAATTCTGAGATAAGGGTGCACTTATCGTGCATTTAATTTATGGAATATTTCCGTGAACTCGAGGCATTCGCGAGATACTTCGTTTTTTGTTGCTCTCTTCTCCAATATTTCGACGAATTAATAAACAGCCCTCTGACCTATTTAAGTCACGCTGTATTTGATCAATGAGCTTGAACTAGCCTGCTTTTTTAACCCGTTAAATAAGGACAATGGAACTCCACGTATTCGTGACAATTGAAACTGACAATTACAGAAACGGTGTCAGTTTGCGACACGATGCACCAAATTCTTTCGACTCGCTCCCCTGGAAATCCGGTTTCTCGTTTCGCCAAGTCTCTAAACTTTCTTGAAACTTTGTATTGAAATTTGAGAACACCGTCTTCCCGTTTCACTAATTTTTTGTTCCGACGTTGTCGTTTATAGTTCTATTTTAAATAAATTATCAATTAACAACGTCATTTCACATTAGTTTATAATTTTTGGACATTTCTGGGAAATTGTGATGTTTCGAAATTATTAGTAACAAATCATCTGTTATGAATGAATTAAGAGTGGACTAAATTACTTGCACGTTGTGCGATTTCTACCGTTTAATAGGAACGTTACAATGGGAAGTTGTTCGCTGCTCGTTTCGTCTTCTACAGAGTTTCTTTTGACTTTAAGAACAAGTTTCTTCCTCGTCCAAGTGCTTATTGTTAGCACTTTACTGGAATGACGCTGTTGATTCGGTAAAAGCACAGATAGAGCAGGGTCTTTTGTCAATTTTCACGATTGTAAGGTAAAGTGAGTTGTTATCGAGCCGCTTGTAAGGAAGAATGGCGGAAAGAAACGCGAATGATCAGGAAACGGACCCTTTTGAGCAAGATAGACGTCTCTTTGTGCACGGATCAAAAGAGACTCCCCGTTCCGTCCGAGATTCGTAGAATGTTGCGACAGATGAAATCTGTTCGACGTGTCTCCCGTGTGTCCTCATTGATAAATAAATTTGAAAAATTATTTAATAAAATGAACTTCAACGCTTCAATCTATCCAGAGATCTTTTCCAGCCTTTTTATTAAGAAAATTTGACGAAATCGTGTAATACAGAATCTGTATAATATTTTCTGCGCATTTTTATGGTTGTCTTGATCTTATTTCTGGCAATAATTTGATACATAATGCAAGAATATAAATATTCTTTTGTTCGTAAGTAGCTAAAAGTATTCGTTTGCACTCGAAATTAAAACCAGGGAATTTCTCACGTAAAATCATTTTTACTTAAAAGCTCGTATCAAATATAACGTAAAAAGGTATACAGAAGTGCAGTCGAACTCGGAGTTGGAACGCAAAGGGCTTTTATTTACATTAGCAAGGTTCGATTTGGTTCGGTTGAGGCGATGACAGTTGTCCTGTCCACCTTGCACGATTACCATATTCTCTCGGGGGTCCAGTCGTTGGCCAGCTAATTTACGTAAGTTATGAACCACTTTTACGATACGACATACCCGGTATTTTTAACCGACACGATCGGCTCTCCCTTTCCCTCTTTGCATATGCTCTCTCTATGTGCCATATGGTGTTTTAGCCAGTGCTGCTAAGTGCAGCACATGACGTTTCATGGGTACAGTGGAGGTATATTAACTCGCCGGCTGTACTACTTTCTCTGACTCTCTGCATTGCACTTAATTAAATAGAGAAGCTGCGGGTTTCGAGGTGTACAATTACATCGCTGGGTCGTTTGGAATTTAAGTTTAAATTCAAAGTTAACGTCTTGCGATCCATTTCTTTTCCGCGTCGGCTGGTCGAAGCTAAACCTCGCAAAACTAAAGAAGTCCCCTGGCCTCTGGTTTGTTCTGATTCGCCTGACGGACAGAGTCATCCCTCGTTCTGACGTCATTTTCCATTCTAACGTGTTATTGGCCGATAAAACCGCACATTCGTTGCGTCGCCATGGGAACGATGAAAGGAGTGTTTTGTTTTCGGTTGTCATTCGTCGATCTCAGGTTTCCAGGACTGGTATGGTGGGGATTTGCGCTATAAGCGACACTCTCCCCTTACCCCGTGCCTCGTACCGCGAGACTTCTTTATTTTTGCGAGGTATAACACGTTGAATGCCAGGGGGGTCACCGGTGACCGGCGGTATTCAATTCAATGAAATTTCTTACGATTCGCTACTATTTTCAATATTTAACTGCTGCTATTAAAAAAGTAAAGTACTGCTTAATATACAACTATTGTTACCTTCAACATTTCTAGCCAGTAAATATACCGTTTTAATAGAAAAAGTCTCAGTTGAGGCGAAACAGTGAAACTAGCGAAATACGGGTGGCATTCAACGTGTTAATCGTTTTTGTTGCAACATTGTCGCTCTTTCCTTCTGTCGAATACAATTTGTTTTATTTCATACATATAAATTAGTACAGTTAATCCTACAAGCTAAAAAGATTTACTAAAGCTGACAACTGGGCACAATTCAATTCCAAAATCGACAATCATCGTACCAAAGCATAACCAAGAATTTATCCCCAAATTCCTATACTCACGAACCTATAAGATATCAAGTTACCCAAAACAACCATCTAAGAATCTATACTTACATCCAAACAATGATATCAATCTGCCCGATCTCTCCACGGTTCAAGAATCTCTCGAGTTCTAATTACATAACACGGTCGTCGAGTCATCGGCGACTAAACGACGGGCAATCGAGTCATCGAGGTATCTCGACGTCATTGCCGAACCTGGTCATTACGAGACCGTTGGCACGTGCTCTCGACGAGGATCGCCCTTATTAATTAACAGTCGTGCAGGAAAAGCGATGCACAGAACTCCGTGGAACGTGGGAAAGGGTGAAGAAAGAGAGGGTTCGAAACTCGATGGAACGGACAAGACGAAGAAGACGCAAAAGAAGAAGAAGAAGCCTCATGAAAGAACAAGTCTCAGATAAGATCGGCTGTAATGAACTATCCGGGTCCAGCGTGCTTCTAATGAGGACCGTAGAAGTAATCTCGCTTCAGGTAGAAACACGCGCGAGTCTGCTCTCGACGGATATGCCCGTCTCTTGGTCCTCCTCGCACTCGCCGCGCGAACACGCGGCCTCGTCTTCAGAATGAAGAGCGTGGAGGACCTCTCACCTGTCCTCGAGTTCATCTTTTTTTTTCTTCGCACCCTTTTGCTCGCGCCTCCCGATGAGACTTACCGACTCGCGGCGCTGGAATCTTTGCGTTTTCGATGTTACAATAGAAATTTTTGTTCAAGAGAGTTCAAAATTTCCGATGCCTCTGAGATTTCTTCTAAATTGCATTCGACCTTCATCGAGTCCTTAACACTAGGTTTACGGATGCCGTCAAATTGACGCGTTCTTACTTTTTTGATAAATATTTCTCAAGTTTACAAAGAAGCGGTACAGCAGATATTTCACGTGTATTTTACAATACAAAAATTACTTAACGAATTATCAGCTTTGCCGATTGATCCCCCTTTTTCCAAAGTCTTTATTTAATACATTGCAGTGTAACAGATTTCAGTCCCGTAAATCTAGTGTTAAAAAAATTAGGCTGATGTCCTTACGGTCTTTTCTGAGCTGTAGCCTATTTTCTGTTAAGAAAGCAAGTTCTATTTTCCTTTTTCTTTGTAATAATTTTATTCAGAGTAATGTACAGTCACTGTGTCGGATTTGGGGCAAATTAAATCTCGATTTGGGGCAAAAAAGACCCTGGGGACGGTGAAGGTAATATATCATGGTTGACCTTGATGGTTTGAACCTAAAAGTGTGTAGGTTCTGGGCAAAATGACCATGACAGTTAAAGAAGGAAAGAAAGTAGAATGAAAAGTAGAAGAAGGAAACAAATAGCGATTAAAAAGCAGCAGTACCAATTCCCAAAGTACATTACTATCACAATTACAAAAAGTTATCGCCGTGACTAACAACGCTAGTTCTCCTCAATGCATTCCTTTTTTTCTTTCTCTCTCATTTCCATCATAAGGACGTGGCCTCGCCTCAAGAACGAATAACTTCAAGGATCTTTCGCCTATTCTTGACTCGGTTTTTCGTTTTGTCTTCACACCCTCGTCTTCGACTCATGTAAATTTATCAGACGTGGGTGCGCAAGGCTGGACGAATATCGTAGCCGAGTAACATCGACGTTTATGTTTGCCTAATAGTAATAAGCACCGACTAGGTAGATTATACGCTTAGTTATTGCAAATTTACATCTGCGCCATATTGTTTTATTTATAGCCGTGTCTGCGTGGATCATTGGCAAGGAAGACACCGCTGTTCTGTGGGGCTAAAGTAACATTTCTCGAGAGAATAATGAACACTGGCTGTAATATTGAGCGAACGCTAAAGTTTTACTTGTTCCTCGTGACTTCGCGGTTTGTTTGTCACTTGGCTTGGTATTTGGAAAGGACGAAAGGAGTTTGCAGATTGTGAGTTGTAAAAGAGGAGTTTGTCTCGGATGAAATCGTATTTGTCAGACTCCAGATCTTAATCTTCTTTGGTCAGTGGTGTAGAAATTGTCTTACGTTGACTGAACGCATCGCTTGGTGTTTTGAAATTTTAACGATCTGAAAGTGGAGGCAGTTTCAATGAGTTTTAAAGTATCCTTTGGATCGAGTCTCATTGATTTGCCATTTCTGTATTGCAGTATTCCTTTCTAGATACTATTTTTCATTATTTCAAAATAGAAATCATGGAATTTCAAAATGATTGGGAAAAATGAAATTTTAATTGTCTCATGGAACATCTCATGTCCTCTAAAGTAATCAAAAGCGGTAAATATTAATTTCAAATCTGTCGTTTAAATATTTAGGTGCACCTGATGTCACAGGGAATGAGAATATTTAATAGAAGGGTGAATTGAATATCAATATCAACCCTTTGCCTTAATGATGCCTTCGAGGATTGCGTATGCCGAAGCTGAGTGTTAGATCGATGAAATAAAATTGTAACAATTAGTTCAAACTGTATTGTAAATTTCGTCGCCCATAAGATTCTCAAGTTAAAATTCCCAACTTGAGAAACTCGTCGGGGCATAAAAATAGGCAGATTGGAATTGAAAAGGGAGAAATTGAAATTTATTGCGAGGCGTTTGAAAGTCCCTAAGGAATATTGCCACAGCCTCGTATGTACCGGGTTCGTGTGCTGATAAAAATGCAAAGAAATATTCGGATTCAACGAGGATTCGGGCAAGAGAGGTGTGTCGAAGTTAGAAACGTGACGTTTTACATTTCGAGTGTATTTTTATTCTACCTTTTCCCTTGCATCCTGGAAAAATCACTTACCTCCGTCGTAAAACTTGAATTTTCTTCGTCCCATCGAGTACCTCTCTCGTTGAACGTTTTCCTGCGATAAATTGCGAAAACGCGGGTTAATAGGAGAAACTTCGGATTGTCGAGAGGACGAATAGCGACGTTTCAATCCACGAATCGTGAATTTGTACTTTAAATATATCTCGGCAATCATTATTTTTATCTTCAGCTGCAGAATGAGAAGGAATACGCGAATGTATCGCAAACAGATCGTGAAATATCTCCTATTTTCTCCTTATCCATGAAGTAACAATAGTACTTGCTATTAACCCTTTGCACTTCATTTCATTTTCTAACGATTTAATATCGACTATCCAAAGTCATAATGATTTTTTAATATCACCGAAATATCCGTCAGTATCCATGGTTATTACTATAATTTAAAAAAAAATGAATAATCAACGATAGAAAATATTGTGAAATTACTTTTACTTGGCTCACTACAAAATTGACAATTCGGACTGCAAAGGGTTAATACCAGAACTACCAATGCAGTCAAAGCAACCAGTTCAGAAATTTCTAAAAATGATTATGCAAAGTTATATCGATTCTATTTTTCAACTTTCACCTGTTATTCCTTCTGTGTTGACACACTTATCGAAAATTGCAAACTTACCAAATTATCTGTCGGTATTACTACTGTTAAGTGGGAGTAACAAAGCCAGTTCAACAAAAATGCAACGATACAAATTTCCTAATCGAGCCAAAATTCAACTTCGAAAAATCACCGACGACCAGTGTTCCCAATTTTCATAGAAATTACCTCTCCGTACGACTACAAAGGACAAGCGATGAAACAGTGATTCCACGCTATTCGTCTACGTAACAGTTCGCAGACAATGCCATATCGATATCACAAAGCCTTTATCATTTATCGATACAAAAAAATATATGAAATATTTCGCTTCTGTCGCGTTGCACCACTCCACACAGATGCATGTGAGCACACGTAGAACGGTTTTCCACGTTTTATGAGTATCATAAATACAGTCACATGAAACGTGCCTGTGCGCTACTCGTCATCCGGAAAAACTCGAGGAAAGCTCTTTCCGCGCGTCGAAGCGGCGCAACTGCACTATGTTCCCAACTAAATCTCCGGCTCGTCTCTTAGTTTTTGAACCCGCTCGAGGATATATAAATACCCTCGGTCGTTTCTCTCTCGACGTTCTCGGATTCCGCTCGTTTTTCTCTTCCTTCCTACACTTTCTTCCACGGGATGTCCGCCCTACAACTTCGCGGAACTTGCTGCGAGCCCTCGGAAGTACCATTGCCAGACCTTTCAACGCGCAACTTCGTACAATGCGATCTCGTGCCGTTCGAGTTTTCGGGACTCGTGCGCGAAATCTTCCATGCTTGTACACGGAGAAGAAGGCGTCGTATCGGTGACTTTGGGGGTTTTAGGGCTTCTTGCTCCTTCAGGTAACTTGTTTTGCGCTGATTATCATTATGGAATGGTGCGCTGCAATGAATTGTTATTGCGTCTTTTCTGTTTTAACGTTTTTGCTACGGAGCGCTTTCACGCGAGTGTGCTAACACTCTCGCGAGCAAACCCGGTGCGAATGGACTTATTTCAGTGGATTAATATAAATAATTAATTCTTAACTGAACTTGCAATGCATATAATATTCTTACGGGTCGGCCGCGCGCGCAAAGTCCTTTTGGACATAGTAAATGAGTAACACACTTTTATAGAAAATTTTATTTCAAACAGACGTCCGACAACGAGGAGCTCTGGCCGTAGAATCACTTATTTATTTATAAACAACTGACATGTCCCGTAACCCAGTAATATTCATACTACTGGGTGTTGCGTAAAAATATATAAAAAATAAAAAGTGACGGTATTTAAAAAATATCCAATTAGAAAATATGATGTAATAATTAATATTGATACAACTTCGTGTCAGTGTGAGGCGGCAGGTGACTACAGTCACCGGTAGCATCGAAAGAGTTAAATACGATGGTCATTTTGCATAGGTTTTATAGGAATCACCTTGTAGCATGTTGACGTTCAGAAAATGTCGACAGATAAAAATTTATCAAACGCGAGTTATGGATACCAATATGAGTATTTACCGAAATTAGTGATGCTTTTGCAGTTTAGGTAAATGTTTAGACGCCCTTATATTTTCTTTGTGCGTTTCTTTTCGCGGATATTCATACGAATTAGCCAATCACAGGTGGCAGTGGTCTTTCGAATCCCCTAAGATATTCACCGTCAAATGCACAGTATAATAATTCCATTCACCGTTACAAAAGACCATATCCTTTCGACAAGTATATTGCCTGGAAAAAGAGACGGGAAATTAAGTATTTGCGAAAAGCATTCCATGTAGAATTGGAGAGGAATCGCTGGCGAAGGTCCAGGAATTCGAGAGACCTTACACCGCAGTCGTCATTGCAATCGTTTTTGCTCGTTCCCGACTCGTCTTCGGCAATATCAGCGAGCATTGTGCATTGTCTGCCGTGTATATCCAAGCCTTCATTGCGCGGGCCTCTGCTTTGCATGCATACGGATGCACCGTATGCACTTTTCCATTCTCCACTCCCGAGGAGAATGGTCTTCGACCGTCACGAGCGCGCAAAACGAGGTGCAAGAGAGAGAGGGTGAGAGGGAAAGAGAAAGAGGGACCAGAAAGGAACCGAGACGCGGGACAACTTCTCTGATCCTCGAAGACACGTTTCTCGCCGTCTTTGAGGATTCCCTCCAAGAGATTCGTAAAAACGAGCCGGAGGCGTGGCGAATTTTAACGTCGAAAAATGTCTTTCCTGAAAGCGAGGAGAGACTGAAAGAGGAGTCGCGGTTCGAAGAACATGGAAAGAATCGGCAACTTTCATCACACGAACTTAACACTTTGAACCTCGGTTCTCCTCTCTGAGGGGCGGGCTTTGGTGGATTTTTACATTTTTTCAAAGTTATTACTTTAAATTCTTCAGATTTTAATGAAGTTTCTACTCTAACCGCGCTAATCATTTTCATCACATCATCACAATCATCAATTCTACGCTAATCGCGAACACAGGGATTCGGGATTTTCAGCGCGAGTGTATTCCAAGAAGCTATGAGCATGGAAATTGAGAGCTTAGACTCGCAATTAGTAGGCCTCACTTCAAATTTCCATCGGCTTTGAAAGATTTTTCCTATATTATCATTTAATATTGGTGGAATTTTTGTATAAAATGGTTTTATTTATCTGAAGATATAATAAAGTTAAGCTGTTTTAAATATAAATGAAGAATAAGAATATAAAATAACGTATGGTCTGCTCTCTGCGGCTGTGACTTTGGAACTGAGGACGAAGTTCTACAGAACGAGGAGCGGCTCTGATTTTCTATAAACAAATCTTAAAGCCGCCGCTATCGCTTCCTCATAGAGCCGTCGAGTGTTACATCGTTGCACTTCAACAAATATATTGCAGCTGTAATTTATTCGAAAGAGTTGAAATCGTCTCTTAATTTTTCTACTTAATTCCACTGCTGCAAATTTCACGCTATTTTTCCAGCATTGGAACATCTATGTCGATGAGAAAAGGTCGAAGTAACAGACTCGGGAAATTAAGAGATGAGCAGAAAGTACAGAGGTGTGAGAAAGGTGAAATAGAAGACGGGAATTTGCTCAGAGAATTTCGAACACTCATAGACAGTGGAGAAATAGGGTGCTGGATAGAAATGTAATTTTCGATAGACTGGGAAAGCTGATTGCACTCGAGTTCATAGCTCCATTGAGAGAACCCGTGAAAACTGGGGAAAGCGGGTATTGCTTATTTGTGGTAAAAACGAAGCCGAGGAACGTTGAAACGTGTTTGGCAGGAAAATGAAAATGTCGGGCGAAAATCGTCGTTGAAAAATGCAAAAGGACGCGGTCTTTGACGACGAGAGAAAGAGAGAGGAGTTCCGTGCACGAACTTTTACGACGAGAAATGGAGTTTCCAAGGAACGTCAGAGCGGAAAAATGAAGACTGGTAACGCGCACGTTTGGACAGCATAGAAAAATAATGCACTTTGCGGGCTTTAAGACACACAGGGGATAAAGGTAGCGGATAGTGAGAAAGCAGGAAATATCTATTGGCAAGTGAGACCAATAATTTACGAAGTTGCACGCGCAACCTTCGCGAATGCAGCCTTAAGTTATATTTCGCACGGACAGACAGATTCTTCGATATTTCCTGAACTGTCACGATCGTGACATAGTAGAGCTACCGGATGATTCGGCACCGGGACGAATTTATACGTCAAGATGCTTAAATAGAAATTGCGATCGGTTCGAATGACACCTTACATCGCCGGAGAACATTTAGCCGCCAGCGTACCCTCGGACTTGTAAAAGGAAAACTTCGTGAACTTTTCACAAATCTTATTCTGCCTCTCAATGGCAGTCATTGAAATGAATCCGCCTTCAGTACAGTAACGTATGTACGCGAGATTTTTCATTGGTAGATGTGCGTCTGTGAGCTAAATAGCGCTGATTAGACTAATTTAAATGTATTTCACTGGAAAGAGCAAGCTAAACATAGGCGATGGTTGCATATCCAGCATCTTCGCTGGATATAAAGCTTGCGGTTATTTAACAGCCATCGATATTTTTTGCTAGAATCCTAGATACAATATCAGCATTGCAAAATTCACCAATTCAACCTACTTTCCTCCAATGAAACGTAGCCTTGCATAAAACATACCACAAAGAAAAACTACTACTCTAAATCTCCGGCTTTCTAAAACGTTGGAAACTCCCAGAATCGAATAATTTTTTTTCCCCCTGAAAACGAGCTATTCGATAGAACCCTAGGTACGGTAATATCCTGGGAAATTCAACGTCGGGCAGGCTTTTGCCCCCTCAGTGATTCGAGTAAGGTTCTTCTCGCGCGCTCTATTGCTACGAACTCGTTCGTTTACACGTTGGTGCGTCGGTGCGTCGGCTGCGTTCGCACGTGCGCCTGCGGTTGTAATCCGCAGTTCGTGTGCGAGCATTCTGCAGGCGAAACAGTTTTACTACGTCTGGAACGACGAATCGATATTTGTTCGCTCCTCTGCCACCACGGTTGAGCACGTTCGACTGCTACTTTACGGCACTTTTTGTCATGGAATTATCATTCGATGAACGCTACTTGTTACGAAACGTTTACGCATACGGTACGCTCGGAGTTGGCACCGTTTTTCACGGCTGCGGCGATTCGTTTCGTTTTCTGCAGAACTGATTTTGCAGTTCGGGAACGACTTGCGTATAACGTTCGGAAGACGGTACTTTTGTCGAGGATGGTTTACATTGTGGGGTGATAGCGCAAGGGTTGATTTTGCGTGTAAACATTAATTTCTTATGATCAAACGTACATATGAGTCGCTCAGAAGCCAATGCGGTTAAGTCAAATTTTTTGATATTTTCTGAGTTTTATCAATTTTAATAGAATAAACTTCATTCTATTACAATTTACGAAAATCAAAAAATATCAAAAAAATTGACTTAACCGCATTGGCTTCTGAGCGACTCATATATTTGCAGAGGTGAGATAAGACATTTAAATTCATCCGCACAGAATGTGCGTGGTGTGGATTATGTTTAAATAATTGTAGGTAATAAGGATGAAGGCTACGTTTCACTATTTGGACTTATTACTTTCCTAACTTTGCTAGTAACTGAAATCAATTTTGTGAAATTTTCCGCTGTTGGATACTAATTTTTATTCATTTGTGATAATAGCAAAATATTAGGTATTGAATGATTAGACTTTTAACTCTCGACAAAGCCCCGATTAGTTACGTAAAATTAGAATTCTTTGCGATGTATCCACGAATTTTTATCTTATTCAACACTGCAATTATAATTACGTGTTTCATTTCTCTATTACTACGTTTATCAACTAAAACATTTATTAAATTCATTACCTACACGATGATTTGCCTCCTTTATTACTCGCTATTACAGAAATTCTCATAAAAGGATATTTGTTTTGCCTGTTTATCAACAGTTTATTACAGTACACGGTAAAAACCACTCGAGTAACGGAACGCGCTTAGATTCCGCAGTTCCCAGGTGTCTCCTTTCAGGAAACTCAACGGAACTTTTATCTTTCAGTTCACTCTTTGCTTTGGTAACAATTTTAAATAGAAAATTCTCAGCGAATCGTAACAACCGTTACGCCTTCATAATCTCCGCCACATGAACCAATAATATCGAGCGTTATAATTACTTCCCCATACCTTTCCATCATCGCCCAAAATTATTACCCCAAATTCCCGCGACGACGAAGCGCCGAAATATCTCTTACAAGAATTTCGTCCACGACACGGTATTCGATACGGTGTTACGAGATTTCGTTAATTTGCATGGCAAATTGGCCAGTCTGAATGACGCCTATCGGGTATTCATCACGGAACATATTTAGGTTGCACGGCGAACGGAGGATCTATCGGGCCATTATGAAGATTTCGTAATTTGGTAATTAATTTAGTAGACTGTCGCGAGCACGCTTTCCAGATGACGGCGGTCGTCCCCCGCTCCCTGCACGTATTCTAGCCCTTCATCGGGCCGACGTCTAATTACGCA
The DNA here is from genome assembly GCA_963989415.1 of Cerceris ruficornis. NCBI lineage: Eukaryota > Metazoa > Arthropoda > Insecta > Hymenoptera > Crabronidae > Cerceris > Cerceris ruficornis. Next base: position 12,071,932 of record OZ022523.1, read on the forward strand.
ATATGCGAACGTGTTTTGGATAATGTCATTTACCACCTCGGACGTTATTCAACGCGATTGGAATGTCGCAGGATTTCCGCTTCGACGAAGGCTCTCGTATTTTGGAATTTTTTCTTCCAGTAAGCTCCTAAAGCTCTTCTTCCGTTTATCGTTGTAATGTGAACTCGGAATTCCGAAGCTTGCAGGAGCCACCAAACAAGAGAACTTTTCGTTTTAGAAAACAGTAAAACCTCTATAAATTCACAGATTTCGGGGGCAAAGCAGTGCTCTTATCGTGTACCGGTGTCGAATTTGTGTTTACATTAGGGCTCGAGCCGATCGCGAGCTTAAAAAAAGACAGACAATAGAAGAGACAGAGAGAGCAAGCAAACAAAGTGAGCTGCTGGAAAGTATCGGCGAGGCATTGCTAATGCAACAATAAACATGTTTATTTATTCATTTTTCTAACTGTAACTTTTCCGAATGCATTTTTGAGATTCTTCTGATTAAAATCATACCAAACACGATATAGTTTGAATTATGTAAATAGAAGTAAATTTATTAAATAAAATTTAGTAAATATAATTCGAACTACAGTAAACCCTCGATAAATGCACTCATTTCGGGGGCAAAGCAGTGCTCTTATCGTGTACCGGTGCCGAATCTGTGTTTACATTAGGGCTCGAGCCGAGCGCGAACTTAAAAAAAGACAGACTGTAGAAGAGACAGTGAGGTCCAATCCACAGGGGGACCGGCTCGAACGTATCGGTGAGGCAATCCTAATGGGAGGTTTTTTTTTAAACCTTTGCTCACGTATTTGTGAGATTTCTCTGATTAAAATGATACGGGGTTTTTAAAGCGGCATTTTGCGCAGAATTGACTAATCTTGCGTGTAGATGCGTTTAAAACCGCCTGGCGAAAAATTTTTTTTTCGGCGATTTTCCGCAAAAATCGACGACCCCCGAGTGGGCGAAATTTCAATATCTTCAAATATCGATATCTCGAATTCTAAACGAGATAGCGGGGTTTTTAAAGCGTCATTTTGCGCAGAATTAACTAATCTTGCGTGTAGATAAGTTTAAAAACGCCTGGCGAAAAATTTATTTTTCGGCGATTTTCCGCAAAAATCTACGACCCCCGAGTGGGCGAAATTTCAATATCTTCAAATATCGATATCTCGAATTCTAAACGAGATAGCGGGGTTTTTAAAGCTGCATTTTGCGCAGAATTGACTAATCTTGCGTGTAGATAAGTTTAAAAACGCCTGGCGAAAAATTTTTTTTTCGGCGATTTTCCGCAAAAATCGACGACCCCCGAGTGGGCGAAATTTCAATATCTTCAAATATCGATATCTCTGCCCTATGTGGAGGCATGATGCCTTTATCGAGGATTTACTGTATATTGTGTCTTTCGATAGATGCGCGTGTAGTACGGCGATATTGAGTGGAGTTTTGTGATGAATTAAGCTTGTGGGAATTAGTTATTGAGCTTGAACTGAGTGAGAATTAGAGTGAGAATGAATATTGCGCTGTGTGAGATTGAGTGAGAATCGGTGAAAAGAGACGAAGGGTTTTAAGGACTTTAGGGAAAGGAGGGGGAGAAGGTTGACGGAATTTGGGAGTCGATGGGCGAAATATGAAAATAAGGATTTTGAACTTGGAACGATGATTCGGAGATGATTGATGATAGTGGCGACTGGCGATCGAGTCGCCACGCCGGTGTGCAAAATATTTGTCAAGATATTAGTAATACTAGTCGAAGATTCGGTACATTAAATCGTTTTAGGAACGTTATCAAATATTCTCTATTAATGAATATTGAAAAGTGCTAGAACGTTGGATGAAATGGAATATCCTGTATTAAAAACAGGTGCACATGGTTTAATTATATCTGAATAAGGATTCGTGGCTCTTCAAATAATACTATCTTGTCTGTACCTTGGAGTGTCTGTATCGTTGCAGAAAAAAATATCACGAATCCCCGAAATCATTTACAGATATTATCTCCTCCATGCTAAACGTTCTCAAGCAAATCCATCGTAAAATACCAACACCCACCCGCGCCAAATCACTCTCTCGCACGCGCTAACGACGTTGAAACCCTTAAAAGAAATAAATCCCAAACTCTGCCCCACCGCTCGATCCAATCTCTCCAAGTTCATTAAGCCGCCTCGAAATTCCACGAAAAAAAGGCCGAGAAGGACGAACAATAATCTTGAATCTCCTCGAAGCGTAGATTTCCCACGTCTCGACGTCGATAAACTCGAAGAAAGCGAGAAATACGTCGGAGAGGAGGGACAGGGAGGAAGAATAATCCCTTCCATCGCGAATATCCGAGTCGTAACTTGGATTCACCCTCACGCGACGGGCTTCTTCTTCGAGTCGGAGGATGCACGCGAGGACTCGATCGATTCTTATCGACGTCTGCACTCGCCCCGTCGAGAAATTGCATCGCGGCTCCCGGCTTCTTCCTGTTGCGCTCTTTCACGGATATAATTGACGCGACTGCTATTATTCTTACCATCTCTCCGCCGTCTCCTTCGACTTTTATTCTCCTAGGACGACCTACGCACAATGGCGGCCCTCCTATTTTCCAGAGGTTATTCACGTGGGACAATCTTTTCTTCCTTTCCAGAGGCCGAATGCTGCGTTGGCGAAGCTGCCGGCGAAGCATGCTGGGAACCTTGTTACTGCGTCCTCCTGCAGGACGAGCAGACCCTCACGGCGTACAGGAGCGAGGATATGGCTGTGAGTAAATTCCTCCCTTTTTTTCTTCTTCTTCTTTATCTCCCTCTCTCTTCTTACATCCGTCCCCTATCCTCCTCTCGTTCTATCTGGTTCTGTAAAAGCCCTCCCAATTCGCCGGGATTATCCTGCGGGGCACTTTTCCCCCGCTTTATCACAGCGCTCGTGCACGACCTCGTAAGGAGCGACATTAAAGCGGATTACGTCACCGTTATTCGCCGAATATTCGTTGTTTGCAGCGATCTCCTTGTCGGCATTTTACCGCGCGCGATGAAATTGTTTGAGGGCTCTTAGCTATGGTTTTAACGCGTTCTTCGTTCACTTCGCGCGAGGGGTGTCGTTCGTTGTGGTGATAAACGGTGGAGTGTTTTGGGAAACGATTGAGGATAATTGGGTGGGTGAATCTTTTAGGGTTGTTTCGTTTTGTATTTAATGATCGGTCTTTGGAATAATTCGGTGGGTTTGGTTCTGCATCTAATTATATCGAATCCTTATTGATATTGCTCTTCAAGCAACTTACAATGATTACATTATACAGAAGAGATTTCCTGTTTCACGAACAATCATTCTCTATCGTTTGCACGGGTTTTCGTGACGACTTAACGTAAAACTAATTTAGATTTTATAAGATAGATGTAAAATGTTTCATGTGTGGCTCGCCTATCAATTTGGGGAGTTTTTGGAAACAATTTCAAACCGTTCATTTTAACCGTCTTGGTAAGACACACTTTGTATTTCCGGATGAGGAAAATTTAAATTAATTTACAAATTCCCACAATTATAATTTACATTCCTGAATTTCGTTAAATTTTTCCGAAAACCTGAAAATTCCACTGACCATCCGATATTAATATCATTGAATTGTAAATCGGTACTGAAAGAAAATCGGAAGAAAGAATCGTAATTTCGAAAGGAACAATTTTCTAAATAACTTTACGACAATCGGACATTACCACCGTCGATTTGTATCCGCAAACAAGAAGACTTCGAATGTGGACTTGAGGCGCGGCAAGTGTTCCCTCATATTGACGTTTCTGCGCTAGAAAACGTATGATTTACCAGGCTGGAATACAACTGCAAGGCACAACAAAGGGTGTTTGACTTGTTTGATCGTACGGTTGGAATGGCAAAGGGGTGCGAGGCCTCTAATTCGATTAGAAAGTTTATACCCCTCTGTCTGACGTTTGTACACCGAGGCGCTTTGAAGACTTTAGACTTCTCTGTGAAACTACAGCCGCTGCAAATATCTGTCGAGATTATGCCAGGCCACCTCAAAGTGAGCGTTAATGAACAATTTGTGCCCCGATGATGACGAATTTGTATTCGTTTTCGGTGCCAGCGTGCCGTTGCAAAATTTCATCGCGGTGATCTGTCGCCTGCTTTTATTCTCTGTGACACGTTGCAATTTTCAATTTGAATTTATCGTGCGAGTGAAATTACGTGATTGACATTTTTTTGGGGTCGATAATTGTTTATTAATTATTTTGTTTGGTATACGAGGCAATTAGGTGTCTGCTTGTAAACAGAGACTAAAAGGTCATTTTTATTTCAAGATAATGGAGGAAGTTCTGTCGCTGTTGAGATTGAAATTGTACTTTTCTGACGAATTTCTGGTATTGATTATTTTTTATGGATTTATAGCGAATGAACAGAGAGCGCATTGAAAGCTAATCAGCGTTTGTAAATGATGGAAGAGTTGTATTTCCGCGAATTACACTTACAAGAGAAGAGATACATAGGCAAATTAACCCCTTGGCCTATAATAACGAGTGACACTCGTGATGCGGTAGATGGAACAGGAAATTTTGAGGCTCCCCAAAAATGATGAAATTGCAAATATCAGTGGAACACAACACAGTAAAATTATTTCTATGTTATCAATATTGCGTCAAATTGCAAGATATATCATGAATCACTGATAAATTTCCATGTTGGCAATTTAATTCTGAATTATTGCACGCACAGTCGCAAAAGAAATCATAGGGCAAGGGGTTAATACTCTACCAAGGTGGTCGAAATGACCTGTTCCGAATTTTTTGTAAATATTCTCAAATTATTTGAAGCCATTTCCGTTTCAATTTTCAGCGTCTGTTTCATGAACTGCAAGTAATTAAGGCAGTCAAGTGTCTTGCCTTCTTCATTTCTTTTCTTCCAGCATATTTGCTTGAGATTTTTAAATATATTAAATTAATCGCCGATACATGACTAATAAAAAATCAAGTACAGCCGCATCTTCCCTGCCATCAGCTAAATGAAAACATCCAGAAAATAAAACAGATGGTTATCAGTGCTCGTTAAATCCGAAAAAGAAATCGGAACGGCCTGTAACACCGTTAATTGAGTTTTGCGTCTGATTATAACGGGAACATTTGAATTAACGTTTCAGCCACGGTAAAATTCGCCGTAAAGAAATACGAAACTCATGCGGTTTTTCCAATGTTGCCTCGGTATTCCTCGCTTCCGTTGCATTCAATTGTGCAAAAAAAGAGAATCCGCTGACTAAGAGCGCGTGGTTTTGGGTTGGAAAACTGTAAACCGATGTTTCCGGTGCTATTCATGCACTCGAGAGGAGGATGGCTCGACATCGAGCGTTTGCGTTATTACACCGAATGAATCGCGAGCCATTGCACTTGGCGAGATGTAACACGGTTCGTTGCGGATCCAGCCGAAAGAAATCCAATCGAAGTTTTCCCATGAACTTTTTGAACAAAGGGCACTACCATCTGGAGTATCGGTGCGGGAGAACTTTCACGAAGCTTACTTGACCGCGAACTTTTCAGCAGAATCATTTTCCAACGTTTCTTCCCCATTTATACTTCTTTGTCTTTGCAACTTTCTTCTTTCGTTTAGACCTTTTAAATGGCTGCGTTTGCTTAGAATTTTTTTATTAGCTATCCATGCAATTTTTCAGATCTGTTGGCAGGTAACTGAAATTAATTTGGTAGTATTCTTTGTTAGATATTTCTTCTTTTTTTGAAAGCAGTTGTAATTGAAAGAATTGCAGGCAGCGGGGTAAATAATTATTAAGGCTTCAGAAGCTCTTTTGCTTTTAATTATGATATTTTATGTTTACCGTATCTCAATACACGACCGGAAAGTGTTAAGTTTTCAATTACTAACCGCTTCGTACATTTATTCGATAATTTTTGGAAAGTATTATTTCTGTTAAAATCTTAGAATTTCATATTGATTCGCCCTAATAGCTTCATTTCCTTTCTTCTCGCTTCGCTTTATTATTCTGGGTTCCTCGAACTGGGAATAGTTGCACGCGAAAAAGAGATTCAACGAACGAACGTAGAAAGCCGAGAACGAGCAAGATTTCTTGTTCCGGATCCATTTTAGATGTTCGCAAGATCCCCAACTATACCCGAGGTCGTATTCCGGGCTTACGGCTCGTTTTCTTTGTCTTCAAGCACACCGAGTGAGAATTCGACCACGAAAATCACATTATTTTAAACAAATCCACCGTCTTCCTTCGGTCTATCTGATCTTCGAGGTCTGCCGAAATTTCGCCGAGAGAAATGCCGTAGACTTTGACCTTAAAGCCGGATTATTTTCAAAAAATCTACCATTTCCCTTCGAATCATCTCATATAAAATGAATCAAATATGTCAAAGATTTATCCTGATCTCGAATCCATATTATTTTAAAGGGAAATTCGTCACTGTAATGGACAAATTTTTCAAATGATTTGTCCTGCCAAGTTTGCTGAATTAATTATACTATTTTAATTATCAGTGCCTTGTTATTTTGAACAGTTATTCATCATTGCAATTGCCAAATCAGCTCAAACATTTGTCATAGACTCTACTTTAAAAATCGGATTACTTTTGAGAAATATCACGTTGTCTTCAACAAATGCACAGAGCTCAAACAAGTTCGCGAAAGTCTCCAAACCAGCAACACAGATCCTAATCACAAAAGCCACACTGTTTTAAACAAATCCCCTATTTTCTCCGATGCTATCCAGCCATAAAAGTTCGCCGAAATGTTTCACGTATCTAATCCTTTCCCATTCAATTACCGACACCGTGCCAGAAAACCAGGTCGTGATTAACGACACGGATTTAATTAAAAAAACGAGTAAAAATAACATTGTCAGTTTGTTGGGCAGAGCGCGATGCAAATTAACAAGATTAAAATGTCACGTTGACCCAGAAGCAGTTTAGGTGCCGGGTTTCCTTGTTTACCCTTTTTTGTTCTTTTTCACTCCCCACTGTATAAAAGCTCAGTCACGATGCAGCCTATATTTCTGGGTAAAAAAAATAGAAAAAAAGAGAAGAAAAACACTCGTACTTCGTCGACTAGAGTTTCTGGTAGCTACACTGCTTCGTCCGACATAAGTGGTAGCCATTACACATTTAAGGCCGCCTGGAAATCTCGTAGAATCTGCTCGCAGAACCTCGTCACCACTCGTATTTCGCATGAGAGGACTCCTTGAATTTATTCGTACACCCTCTGTATATAATAACCGTCGCGGTTTCCCTCGAGTGTTTTTTCCTCCTCGGTAAAAAGAGAAATTTCCCTCGTTATGTTATCAATCGTGGATCTCGAAGCCGAGACGAATCGACGGGATCCGTTCGACGTCGATTTCCTTTCGCCGATTTCTAAAGGGGACGGCGTTTTACACGAGGATACGTTTCGGTGAATCGGAACTTTTACGTTTATGTATTCGTCGATACGAATGTTGATATTTACTTTTTTCCAACGCTTTAAGGCAGAGGTGCAGAAATTTTGCACGGCGGAGCCGTCCTTGAAGAAGCTCCGCCTGGTACTCCTTTCCTTGAAAAATCTGAATATTTTTTTTAAATTTCATGTTTCAAAGACACGATACATTAATGATTTATTATTCGCAATCCTTATTGTGCACGGTGTGCGCAGATTTCCTGTGCGATGGAGACTGTATTGCAGGGAAAGGTCGAAGGACTGGTAGCAGAGGTTTAAATTTGCTTCGTGAAATGCTTTTAAGCAATCCTTTGAATCCAGAAACCTTTGTAAATCTGAACGAGTTAGGAGGCAACCCTTGGGGAAACCCTCGTTACATGGAGGCTTGGATTAGTTGATTTTAATCTCCTGAAACGTTGCAATGGTTCCTGAAAAGTTGGTTTGTTCGATGCCACGAAGATAAGGACTTAATTTAGAAACTGACGCATCGCATCTCGCGGGCGAGCTTTTAATTTGTTCGACTAGCCTTACTTTAAATTACGCGCTGCAACGAAAATTTGGAGTTGCTGCTAAATAATTGCTGCTTCGTGGCACTTTGAACGCGGTCTACATCTACTTCGAAAATACACGATGCCATATACATTTAAGCTTTTTTTTATCTTTAATTTCAATCTCTCCTTTAATTGAATTCTACTTTTTAATACTAACGAATATCTGGTATTTATCAAGAAAATTAATTTTCATAATCTTTACTGAATTTTCTGAGAAATAATCCTTCACAAGGAAATGAAAAAAGGAAAAGTTGAAGTCCGGAAAAGAAGCGCAGATTGTAGATACCCTTAATTCAGATTAACTCCGAGTTGTAACTCAAAATTATTAAAAAGAATGTTAATTTCCGTATTGCTCATTTTTAATTACATTAAAAACATAGTAGTAAACTTATCGTCCGAAGGAAAAAGGAAATATTCGTTTCTCTTGCGTATTCCATGAAAACTTTAATTTATCTCTTGCTGTAGTTTCCCTTTGACAATAATATTAAAATCTTAAATATCTTCGTATATATTGTACACACTAGAAAATCCTTTTAGTTATTACGAAGTACTACATTTCTTCCGCATGAGATATTTTTCCTTTTATGACTCGAGACGCGTCTTTTCCCTTTTATAACGCAACCCTTATCCTTCGTCTTTTGTTCCTCCCTTTCTTCAAAATAATTCCCCGAACATCTAAGTTTAATTTCAATTCCATTCCTGAATTTCCTTCACGACGCAAACTAAAGTTTCACTTATAAACAATTTAATTCATCATCCCGATGCTTTTCCTTTTATGTTACAGCACCTTGAATTTTTCCCATTCATTAAAATTTAAGTAACTCCATTGCTTACATTATTATCGCGTTTTGTTCATAATTTCTGATACGGTATTTAAGTAAAAGAGTCCTAGCTTTAGATTTTTAAATAATAGGATCAAGTTCCAACTTGTTAATAATGACTTTCATTACCTTTGACTAAATTCCGACTAAAAGAGCCACAGTAACCGAAGAAAAGGATACAAAATCGTTCGACAGATATATTATTAATTAAATACAGTCTCATTTTGTATGCGACTGTGGCAGCAACGAGACTATAGTTTGAATTCTCCAGCTGACAATTCTGACAAATTTCTCCCACGCGATACGTATCTCAGAGTCTCATTGTCAGTAGTTTCAAACCCTAAAACAATACGGGCATTATGGTGATAACGTAGGTAAAGGTTCGGACTTCCAATTAGTGGGCCCAAGATCGAATTTCCATCACGTCTGAATAACTTTCCTCTAATAATATCATAGAAAAATGCACATATTCCCATAGTCTCCAATCAAAGCTGAATGCCAGTTTAACGAATCAACGTAAAAGCAATTTTGCTCATCGAGAGTTACTTTCTGATGACTTTACATTTAAATTAATTTTGTTAGTAAAAAATAATATGTTTCATTCTGTGCTACACCTACTTATGTAGCCCTTTCGTTATAGTAGTATGTGTCAGTGATTATGTCGCACGACGCATCCGTCGATTTTCCAAAAGTCTTCTAGCGTTTCATCCGGAAGCTCTGAAGGCTGAGCGCAACGACAGGAGCCTTTGTTATTACTAAATCAAGACCAACGCGAACCCTCTTTCACTCCGTCCCTCCTCACGTCCTTTTCTCCTTCCGTGTAATCACATTCGAGGGGTCTACGAACACGGAACCCTTCGTTACTCGACGCAAAACCGCCCTAAAGGAACAGGGTTAACGGTCGTCGTGTTTTTTCTTGGACCTCTGAAACGCTTCCTCGCTTATTCTAGATGGAATTTGGCCGACAAGTAGAGAAACCCGTGCACGATCAGCCGTACTTTATTGCTTCGGCTTTGCCCATTATTTCCCGTGTCCAGCAGGATAATTGCGAGGTCGAACCCATCGGCTGAAGGATCCCCCCTGCACCTTATTTATCGTCGGGTATTTCTGAGTTGGTGAAATTTTTATTTTATTTTTTTCTTCGTCATTTGTATTTTTAAAATATTTTTATATTACGATATTACGTTCTACTGTTCCGTTTCAGTACGGCAAAGAAACTTTAACGCATTGTTGACCGGCAATTTTACGTAGAAGTTAACTCGTCTCGCCGGCTGTTTTTTCCGTAATCGAATATGAAATTGAAAGAATGTAAATAAACTTCAGTATACTTTATTTATACATAATGAATTTAAGTAAAACTTTGAACATATCTGCTATTTATTATAGTTTATACATATTATATATTTTAGTAATTTTTTTGGTGTGGTGAAATTGAAATAGCTAATGCAAGTGCAAACACGAGTTATCGCGTGATCGGTCAACAACGTTTCGGCATGAAAGCACGAGTTAACTCGTGAGCGGTCAGCAATGTGTTAATTATAAATATCTGAAAAACTATTAACCGTCTACCCCTTTAATGGAGTATATTCATAATCAGCGCGACTTACTCTATGTGTAAGTAAAGTTTCAAGCTAATCGCCGACTCGTAGGCTTTGCGTTCTCCTTGTCAGAACAGATTACAGTCGTTAGAACTCTCATTTTATAGTTGTTTTCTCCTCGTGTCGGATAATACAAACGCAGAAATTCCCTGAACGTGTGCGTTCGATAAGAGCGTTCAGTTTCGATTGCCCATCTCGAATATAATTTCTGCGCGGCAAAGTAAACAATGTCGATACGACGGGGTGAGAAAAACCTTTAATATCGTTGCACGCAAGACCGTAAGGTCCCTTCGTAACTCTCGCTGTTTTTACTTTCATTATTGTTTGCTCTCTTGCGAGTACTGATAACACTGGCTCTTACCCGCGGATTTTCTTGCTTCGTCGGTCCATTAGCGCTGAGTTCAGAGAAGCAACTGGAAAGTGACCCTTTGGTGCTTTTAACCTGCTACGAGGTGGATAAATAATATTGCCGGGACGCAAAAGACGAAATAAATTGCTAGTCGTAAATCGTGCGGCAGATGCATGCAGTAACGTTTGTTTCTATTTGTACGTATTGTATTTGTACCTGCATTCTGCCACTAAACCTTGTAGAATAGAATTTTTATCAGATTTCTAATAAAGAAGAAAATCTCAAGGGTGATTAAAGTGGTGAAAAAAATGTTTTATAAAAGTTGTTTAGTACGAAGAGGAATATTATAAGGTGCAAATTATTGTTTTCTGCAGGTTCAAGTGTAAAAGAAAACAGACGGAAATACAATCTAACAAGGGAACATCCCGAAGTGTAAATCACCGATTTTTATGAAATTTTAGTGTTATATAGTTTTCGTGAAAATATTCGACCCGTATTTTTTTATCGGCAATCGTCCAGGTTAAGGGGGTGAAACCGCTCTCAAACTTGGGGTTGAGAAACCTATTTATCAAATATCTCGGAAACTATTAGAGATACGGAAATTGTATACAGAGTGAAAATTAAAACCGTTTAATGGCGAATTCGATGGTGTAAACATTTGTTTAAAAACTCCGTTTGTTTAAAGAATATGGTAAAAAATACAATTTTTATCATCATTTTTTCAGTTAAATGGCAATGCATTTTCTTGAAAATTTGTTTGTACAAACTATATAGTCAAAAATAAAATATGGATGAAGTAGAAACTTGATATTTGTGTTACAAAAGAAATTATTGTGCTTTCGATTGTATTTTTTAACATATTATTTAAACAAACGAGTTTTTTAAAAAATGTTTACACCATCGGATTCGCCATCAAAAGGCATGAATTTTCAATCTGCACAAAATTTCCGTATAAAAAACGTACAAAAAATTGCCGATAAAAAAATACGTGTCGAATATTTTCACGAAAATTATATCATATTAAAATTGTATAAAAATCGCTGATTTACACTTCGGGATGTTCCCTTGTAAGTATCGTCTCCATAGTAAAATGGAGAAGAAAAGAAATAGTTATGTCAAGCAACTCAACCTTGTGAATTGTCACGGAATTACGTCGTTCAGCGTAAAAAAGAGTGTCTCTAAATGAGGAGACAACTCACGCAGTTCGGTTAAAAGGCTGAAATCCTCGTGGGTACGTTACTGCCGTCGCAAAACCTTGGGGCGGCAGATTATTAGGAGTTCTTCGCGCTAGAATCTCGCATGGCGTGGCCAGACTCTTCGATACGCGCCACCGAATTTGATCCACCCTAACGATAAATTATGCACAGGCTGCCTCGAAAGAGAGTGCACCCTCTGTGCTTTCAACCCCCGATAATGGCTCCCTCGATGCACCCAAGGACGTCTTCTTCCTTCCCTCGCGTCTACGCCGACCAATCGCTGCTCTCCGAAGGCCCCCGGAGCGTTCATTTTTCAGTCGGAGTAGCTTGTCGAGAATATTCAAAGGCTGAGCATGCTCTATTCGTCTTTGCATAATACTTGATACTCTTCTTTCCTTTCCCCGGCGAGAATGGGCGACACCTCTTTACGTACAATTAACGTTTAATCGTCTGCACTTCGAGTATGCCTCCTGGGTACGTCGATGTTGCTGTTAGCTTTAGTTACTAATTTGCTCGATAAAGTATGAAAGGATCTCGCAACATGTTGAATGCGAGTCGGTACTCTTTCAAAGAATCTTTGATTACTTGGGTATAAATTTTACATTATTTTAAAATTTTAACCCTTTGACGACGACGGACGCTGCTGTGGCCTGAGAAAAAAATCTGATCATAGTTTATCGGGTCATGTATACACGGTTAGAGTTGAAAAATTGAAATATAACTGTTGAAATATGATTATGTAGATAGTAATTTATAACTTTACATGTTTCGCTTTATATATAACTTTAGATATTTCGCTGGTTTCATCATTTTTACAAAAGTGAAATTTTTCTATCAAAATCACATCTTTACAAAGCAGATACCTTAAAGACACAAGTAGTTATATAGTCAGCAGGACTTTACTCTTTTAATGTCAATATTTAAATATTGAATGCATTAGAAAATTCGTAAATATTACAATTTATAAGTCAGACGAAATTTCATTGAATTTAATAGCGCCGGTCGCCGGTGACCGCATTCAACGTGTTAACACTCTGACTTTCTGATAAAAAGGTGGCTTTTGATCGTCAAATAAATGATTATACCTCAATAGTCAAAATTCTCCGTCCGTAAAGGGTTAATTCAATAGGTGTATTAACCCCTTAACGCGCAGCTCCGTGACATACACGAGCAACGCCGTGATAAAACAGTTAAAGTTTTTAAGAATCCTGAAAAGGCTGTTTATTTACCGAAAACCAGTTATTATTTATTAGAGATTATCTATAAGAAGAATCATCTATAAGAAGAAAAATCGTGTTTTTCTACCCAAACCAATAATAAAATTGTGCGATAAGGGGCTAATACTCGCAATCTTAGCTCCTTGAGTGTTGCAGACCATGGCTCGTTAAATATTCATTGTTATTTAGCAGTTCTTTATAATTTGCGTTTATATAACGATTTTAAATCCTAATTTTAGGAAATTTCGAAGCATCCTAGCGACAGAACTTACAGTTACATTACCACCGAGTACCAAAATGGCGCCTCCATCCGTTTCTTTGCGAACGTGTATAACTTTCGCACAAGCCGGCAATCCGTATCTGTTTCACGTTCCTTCCTGACGTGGAATTCTTTGAATTCATTGCGTTCATACTCGTCACGTACAAGACAAATGGCACGCGAGTAAAAAATGCAGCCCACCCCGTCGAATCGTTCCCCGGGGTTGAACGAATAGGTCGCCCTATTAAATTGTACTCCCTTCTTCTTTTCCCGTTTCTTTCTCTCGGCATCCCGCTTTATGAACGACTCCCTGTCAAGACGTGAGAGGAATAGGGTAGGTGTGATTAAATCTAGCCGTCTCTCTCTCATCCCATAGAATGTCGTAGTTGACGCCATGGGTCTGTCTTCATTCGAGTCTCTTTGATTCGTTCGTGACTTCAGCGTTGCGTTGCCGCGCGTTTCCTTTGACATCTGATTGAAAAAAGCATCCTCGGCTCTTCCGTGGGCAATTTCAAACAGTGTCGCGTGTTTCAGCGGGAAATTTCGTAGCCGAGGTGTTCATCTGGTGTGCGAGTTCTTTTACACCTCGCATAATGCGATTTGGAATAAATCTGACTCACCCATAAGAAGATTTGTCATATTTAAATAAATTTGAAGCCAAAAGTCACAATTTTTTTTCTATCTATCATTTTTTAACGAAGTAGCGTAAACTCTCTTTTGAAAAATTCAGGAGCCGCCTTCTAGATGGAAGGGTGTAAATATTTTATTTTATTTTCACGTATCACGAAACTCTATTTCTAACGTAGAAATTCTCTGAAAAATTGATCCAAGACTAAGGAGATACGTAGCTTCGTGATTGTTTCCCCTGTAGACTAAATATTTTCTCGAAACAGTGGAGCCACTCTTCCACCGGAAGTCTCGAGACTAGGAGCGATCAATCGATTCAGCCTATCTTGTACGAAGTAGTTGGCAGAGAAGTCGAAAGTGCCTGTTCATCTCGTTCCTCGCAGACCCTTATCCCTTTCCATCCTCGATTTCCCCCTTTTTCCGAAGGTGTAGACGAGCTTACCAGCTCCTGAGGTGTAGAACGCATTTCCTAGCACACGGCAAAAGGGTCGTCCTCTTTTTCCTCTCTCGTCGTTCTCTCCGGTCGTGGAGATGCCACGAAAAGAAGGCAGATAGGATCCTCCTTACCCTCCTTGAAAGAAATCCTGTGAAAATTCGAAGGGTGGACCTTCTTGGTGTACCTTGTCCGATAAATCGGCTCTGCCTTTTCACCAATCTTTCAACCTCTTTCGCCACTCGAATCACTTTCTCTCCCTCTCTCCATTTATCTCTCTATTTCTCTCTTTCGCTTCTTCTCCAAGCGAATGGCCGTGGGACAAGACCAGTCTGTGGATTTAAGAATTTCGTTGAACCCCTTGTTGGAAGATCTGATAGATTATTTTTGCGAATTTTTAAAATAAACATTTAGTCAGGACTTGGATGGTTGTTGGTCCTTTTATGGAAAACTTGGAATATTCAGAGAATAGCTGCAGAACTCATCATATTTCAGCAACCTGAATAAACCTAATTTTTATACTATCATATCTAGTAAGAATCGAAGTAATTTTCTATTCTTCTTAGTTTGTTGCTTAAGGGATTCTAACTTTAAAATCTTACAATTATTTTCTATATTCAATCGAAATATCCTACGGCACCAACAGTTACTGTTATGGAAAATAGCACGTGCCTAATGGTACGGATTATTGCTAAACTAATTTCAATCAACTTTCAACACATTGGAAAAACCATTCGAACCGCAAAGGCTTAATAATCTTCACGATACACGTTATTCTCCGTGTCGATTAGAATTCCATCACGTCTCGGACTTTTTTTTCCAATTTCATTCGATTCATGGCGAACATCGATGCAAATTAATATCGAAATGACTTTCCGAATTTTTTCCAATCCCGCGTAATCTGCTCGGCGTAAGTGTCTTTTGTGTAGAAACTTGGAGGAGGAAGCACAAGGTTCGTATAAGTCAGGGATGATCGAAGATTCGTTCCGGTAATATCTCGGATTAAAGTAACCTAAGAGGATACGGATAATCCTCGGAGAAGCAGCCCTTCGATCTTAGGACTCCTGTCTTCCTATTCAATTCATCCGCGCAACTATGCGGCTCTTTGATATGCGCACTTCGAAGAGTAGATTTTTTTAAATTTCATAATCTTTCAACAGCTCGATTCTGCTTGTTACGGAGATCCATTTGGCGAATTGTATCATCCGCATATTTTACAGAATAATTCTACGAGAATTGAAGGGAGCGTTGTAAGGGAGTATGCATTATTCATGAACTCTCGCGTTGCATGAATTTGTATACATAGCTAATTTCTTACGGAGTTACATCACAGTGGGATAAATGAGAATAAAGAAAGTTAGATGTTGCTGTTTAATCCTTGGGTATTACTTTTATCACGGAAGGGTTAGCTATGTTTCAAAATCTGGAGAATTTACTGTGCAGGGGTTATACTTTTTGTTGGTGCTTTTACGAGAGCAAATTAATTACATTGAGTCGTATGTTTAATTGTATATATTGGCATTGAAAAGAATTTTTTCAGTCGAATAAAGAAATATATTTCGGTCAGCAAACATTAACATCAATAAAATTACTTTAATCCGACTCCATTCCCATTTCGCAATACGCATTCCCGCATTACATAGACGAGATTGTCGATGATATTACCATGCGGCCACTATCTATCCACCCCCATAGGATCGTCTCATCAGCAAAACAATCTAGCAGGACTTAATACAAACGGTATATCCGGGCGAAGGTATTGGCCATGGGAAGGAAGCTTAACAGCTGAACAGTCATGGGTGGTCGTGGGAGTTCAAGAAGGTCGTGGCATTTTGTACATACTGCTGATGCAAAAAGAGGGATGAAGGTCCGTAAGTTTGTATGGAGACGGAGCAAAGGGTGCATTTATATCAGGTTGCCACGACAACTCACGCAGAGAAGGGTAAAAATAAACAGGACGAGCATTATCGAGTCAATGGAAGGACGGAAGGGTACATTATCTCCTTCGATAAGTTTCTTTTTTCTCCTTCGAACGATGAGAATCAAGCAGACGTTGCACTCGCACGAAGGTCGGAAAATGTAATGTATTTATAATGCAATTTTTCTTCGTTGCTTGTTTGCTCGATTATTTATTTACAATTTTATTTGTTTCTTTTTCTGGATTGTTTTTACTACTGGCAGGTAGCTTTTTTCTAGATTGTATCGTGTTAATAATCGTTGAAACGACTTGGTGAATCGTTTTGTTATTAAATAAACCTATCCATCGATAGATACTAATTGCTCATTCGACGTGGCTTCTATTATCTCGGTGAAAATTATTTAAACTTTAACTGCTAAATAATTTCCTGTAAATTTAGACTTTTCTTAACTTTTTTTTTATTTGGAACGCGAAATTCTGGGTTTTGAAAATCATAAATCAAAGGGATGCGAAGTACGAAATACTTCTCATTCACGTTACTAAAACGAAGAGTGTTTTGATAACATTAGTCGTGAATCAGGGCGAGTAGGTTAAAGATTTCCGTTTGCGTGAAAAACGCTGAAAATTTCATAGTTAAAAATACCGGAAAAAATCGCCTGGAAAATGTCTCGTTAAAATCGTCGGATTTCTCTCGTTAATTGTTTCCGTCATTACGATTGCAATGTTGTTAAGTGGGGAGAAAGTAAAAAAGTGTCTGACTGGTATTGTACCCTTTGCCTCTTGAAAGAACGTCTCGTTGGGAATTCTGTAGCACGAAGGTACTTCTTTTAACCAGACTAATTTCGGTGTGCATAGATTTCAGTAAATGTCTGCTGGGAAACGAACCTCTTGTCTCGAGTTCCTTTACAGAACATTAAGGAGCATTAAGGAAAGATTGAAGCAGCAACAACGACAAATTGAAATTCTCCTGCTGCTCGCTGCCATTTAACGTGTTAATTAATCCTTAAAGCGAAACGTCTTCTTGTTTCTTCTCACTTTAATCCTAGTTTAGAGTGATCGAAGTCTATATTGTATCACTGATTCATTTATCAAAAAAATATGGAAATCACAGCCATTTCAAATAATTGAACTTCAATTAAAGTATCAATTTATCAAACCGTAGTCGTTTTAAACGTTCGTCCAATTTCCCCTGCAATTTATCAGCGATGCGAAAAGACTTATTTCCGGTCGGAATTATGCCCTTATCGTAATCCGATACGGTTCCATCATTATTGGCTTCATTTGTAAAAGACCACGACCGAGAAATTCACCAGTTGCTCCACTTCCCCGAGGAACTCTTGCCGAGTGGTCCCTCGTTAGAAATTCATGTTACGCCATCATTCCTCTTCCTCCTTCTCACCTCTTTCTCTCTCTTCTTTCCTCCTTTCCTCTCACCTTCTCCTCTCATTTCACTCCGCGAAGATTCTCTTTTCAACGGACTCGTTCTGCGAGAGCTTCCGGTAAATACGTAAACATCCCGCGGAGAAGTTTTCGCTTCATCCCGAGAAGAGATGGTTCCTCGCTGGTTTTCTCTCTTCATTTTGTCAAAAGAAAATGAATCATAGCGAGCTCGGTGTAGAAAGAAGCAAGGATAAAAGGCCGGCTTAGAAAATGCACCGAGGACGGTGCACGAGAGCAATCGCGGTTTACGGTTATGGGGCAGTTTTGCAGTACGTCGTCCGGTTAGAATCTCCACTTAAATTTCTCGAAATGGGTCCGCGTACATACAACGGACGTGTAAACGTTTCGCACCGTGGCTTTCCCCTTTTTTCCAGTTTGTCTCTACGTTTCTCATTTTCTTCCTTCTTCGTCTTCCTCTCTTCCTTTTCGTAAATCGTGTCTCATTTTCTGCTCGTCTCATTCCGCGCGGGAAATACGTTTTCTCGCGGCGCGTAAGGATTTGTTTTTCCCCGGGTTATGACGCGAAAGTAAATCGGAAATGTTGCTCGCTCGCAAATTACAGCAAAATGGATGCACTTTCCGCGTAGAATTCTTGTAATGAAATGCACGACGCCCAGAGCACTCGCGCACGAAGTGCATTAATAAATCTTCCTCGGTTGCTTACGGCAATACGTTTTGCTGGGATTCGCTGTTCGGGAAACTCGAAGTCTTTTCTTCAGAAACGGAAAATCTCTTGATATATTGCTATTAATAAATACGGAAATACGCTCGACTTTTTTTCTGCAGTTATATTTAACACTAATTACCGGCGTTAAATCTATTATATTGCAATATATTAAATAAGTACTTTGAAAGAAGAGGAATCAAGAGATGGAAAAGTTGATCGATTCGGTAATTACTGTTTTATGAGATAAACGTAGTATATCTGTCCTATGGGTCTCATATCAACTTGGAGAATTTTTGGAAAAAATAGGGAACCAGTCAGTTTGACTGGCTTGGTATTTCTAGTGTTAACTTTGAAATGAGAAACACTTTGGAGGAGACATTGAAGTCAATTGATACATTTAAGAATAGTTCTTTTTATTATAGCACTAATTCCTTGCAAGTATATTTTATATCGTTTCGCGTTCTAAGCGAAGCTAGGAAGTTAAAAGGAAATGTTTACCCTAGCGATATTTGAGCCGTGGCTCTTGTGCCGTTAAGAGACACGTATTACGCGATGTAAATATTGACTTTCGTTTCTTTTCCCTCGACATTTTGTAAAATAAATATTTGCACTCCATGCGGATGGAAAATAGCTGTTTTATAAATTCGTATAAAACGCGTGGGTTCATTTTGTAGAATTTCGCAATCATGAAATCTGTAAAAAGCAGAGAGAAAATAGCTGCAGACTCATCAGCGTGTTGCTAACGAGACTGTTTTCATTCAAAAAAGAAATTGTAAACCCTGCTGCAAAGTTAACAAATTTTATATTACTTCTTTAAAAGCGAACATTAATTGCTACGATTATTAAATTAATTAAATTAAATTACGTTCTACAGACTCCTTTTGTGTCAGCTGCGGATTCAGCAACGCAATACCAGCATTGGCAAATGTTAATAATAGAATTTCAAATAACTAGTGTAATTTAATTTGCTTCGCATTTCTAAGAAAAATCCGACTTTTTCAAAAATTAAATGATATTAATTTGCAAAGTTAAAATAATTTTGAAGAATGTAACCACAAATCTATCTTGCGTTACCTCACAGTTAGAACTGCCCCTGCAGGGTTACAGGGAATCATGCTAATTATAGCATTAGCGTTTAATTAATTGCACCAGAGGTGCAGAAATTTTGCACGCCAGAGCCGTCCTTGGAGTAGCTCCGCCCGCTACTCCTTCCCTTACACTCGAGAGGTCGCTGATAGCCTTGCCTTTCACTTGCCAGGCGCGAACCTATTGCCACGAGCGTGCTGGCGCATTGGGGCGACACCGTAAAATTTATTAAAATTACGCAGAAGCATGTTATGAAATAGTAATGTCATTTGTTATAAACAATTAATGACGAAGATTGTTGTAATAATCGAAATGTGCAAAATTATCCGTGGACAAATGTGATTTCAGTCTGGAGTCACTGAATCGCGACGTCGGGGCACACTGCGCATGCTCCGCGTTCAGCGGGCCGCCTCGATGAGTCAGTATAGCACAGTATAGCTTCAGCCGTCGAATGGGCCGTGCGTTTTGACAGGACGGTCCCCAGGTGTTTTTTTGGACTTTCCTATCGGCACCTAGTCACCTTTGACCTTCATTAACGACTATTAGTGCATGTGTGCTGTAATATTAAACGACTTAAACAATAAATTAAAAGTGATTTTAATAATTAAATACAACGTTTTGTGAATGTGTCAGTGACCTCAAGTGGCAGTTACGTGTAGTGTTTTTTAATTATTTCGATAATTAAATACAGTGTTTTGTGGATGTGTCAGTGACCTCAAGTGGCAGTTACCTGCAGTGTTTTTAATTATTTCGATAAATAAATACAGTGTTTTGTGAATGTGTCAGCGACCTCAAGTGACAGTTACGTGCAAGTGCTTTTTAATTATTTCGACAATTAAATACAGTGTTTTGTGGATGTGCCAGTGACCTCAAGTGGCAGTTACTTGCAAGTGTTTTGAAATTATTTCGACAATTAAATACAGTGTTTTGCAGATTTTTCAGTGACCTCAAGTGGTAGTTACCTGCAAGTGTTTTTAAATTATTTCGATAATTAAAGACAGTGTTTTGTGGATGTGTCAGTGACATAAAGTGACACTTTCCATAGAGTGTTTGTAAATAATTGAGAAAAATTATTTAAATATTATCTGCATATGCACAAGCGATAGAAAAACGGTAGTCTCACCCCAATGCGCGTGCACTTCGACCGCTGGGCCTCACCCCCTCAAAATTCCCGAGCCTGCTAGCCACGCGCGGTTTCAAAAACGGTCCCACACTATCCGCAAAATAACGCATTTGCTGATGTGCGTAAAGCATTTCTCCTCTATAAAAAAAATGAGTTTTCTGCCATCACGTTAGTAAATGGGATGAGAATGCCACCTCAACGAAATCTATTGACCTTCAGGGCCCATAAAAGTATTATGCGTAGCTACGTCACTGACGAGCCCAGTTCGGCGAGCGATGGCGTCGTAGCGGGCAAACGGTCGACACACGTTGTTGACGTATACTTTCTTAAATTATGCCAGAACGAATACAGTTATGACATTTTTCGCCGATAGTTTTTTCTTCAGAAATGTCTGCAGAATCCAAAAATTGTATTAAATTTGCGCTAGCAATAGTACTTTACGTGAAAATGCAATGTTAATGCGTAGAAAATTCGCTCGTTTTTAAACTTTGGCAGTCATTTGCTACCATTAAAAAGCACGGAATATTATAACTGCTGACACCTGTACTCTCAGGAAACACTCCTCTATTTCTTGAGACCAAAAAGAACTGTCTACCGTTCTTAGTTTTCAAGTAATACCAGCTTCTTTCCACCGTTATTACAAAAACTGATGTTTTTCGAAAACAGAGGGTGATAGATTAGAAGACAAAAATGGTGTAGGACAGTGCTATCAGAATCTAAACGATGTTTCTCGAGTCTCAACTAACGCCGTAACGGTATCACAAGAAAAATGTATGTAGACCCTCGAAGAATTCGAAGAACTTTGGAAAAATTCTATACCCTGCGGGGATACGTCGAAACTTTAACAATTACTTGGCAATCAGTGATGACAGGAGAAGAATGGGGGAGGTTCTCGAAGAACAAAGGGATGCGTACGTGATCCATTATCATCCGGCACGGGAGACTTCCTGGAGGCGAATCGATTTCAACGTTACTTACAGATCGATTATCGTCCATCGTTAACGTGAAAGGAACTTGGATATAGGTATACTTACAAAACTAATCGGATCGTCAGAGGTCGAATCGGCCAGTCGTGTGGATCAAATTAGACAAGCGCGATACGCGAAAAGTGTTCAGAAAAGTCGGGCAAAATGGAAAAGTTGAAACCCCAGAACGCAGAGGGGTGCCCTTGCCGCCTTGGCTTTTTGCAATAGATGGTGTTTTGTCGCGTTAACGTCGCTCTTGGAATTCAGTAATTTCACAGATTTAACCGTGATATTGCTAAATGATTACGGCTGTCGGTATTGGGAACTAAAGGTAAATATTCAATGGAAATTCGATCGAATAGTCGGGAAAAATGGAAAAGCTGAAGCTTAGAAACGGAACGTGTTTGCGGTTTAGCCATTTTGCGATAGATGCTTTGTTTTTATTTTACACCAAACTATCCAGACGGCCAAAATGACCGGTTCCCAATTTCCTCTCAAAATTTCTCCAATTGATAGGGGACCCATGCAGGACACATTTCACTACTATCTTATAAAACCTAAATTACTTAATCAATAATCTCTTTCATCCTCTTGATTTCTCTTTTTCCGCAGTAGTTATTCAGCGTATTTAAATATAACAGATACAACGACGGTAGTTTTAATGTTAAAACAAGTTGCAATACAATTTACTATTTATTAACACATCGCTGGACGTACAACAATATTCCATCTACGGGAAAGTAGATCACAATACATTCCCTATAATCACCTTCTATTGAAAAATTACAATTACACTTCCATCACATAGATAGCAATATTCAAATTGATTCTTATCACCAAAAAATCCGCCAGATCCACTAATAAAAAATCCACACCAATCAGCCAACACACCGAAGCCAAGTCGACGCGCAAAAGCCATTAAAATTTCCCAAAATCCACGCGCCTCAAAGTCTGTTTATTTTCCCATCTGTGGCACGTGTATTATTAATAGTATCAGAACGATACAGCAGACGTCGTTGCGGAGCACAGTGGCGGTTTTTCACAAAGGACCCTCTTGATCGTTGCGGCTCGCCGAAAGGCGTGCTGCTTACACGCTCTCGTTTCATCGTCACGAGGAACAGTTGGCCCCCTCTCGATTTATAATCGCAATTAAGACCGAACGCGGCACGTATCGAAACCGCTTAAATTACGACACCGAGCGCAATGGCAACGGTAATGATCGTAATATTACGCGCTCTTCGAGGAGTACTCGATTAATTTAGCCGTAGGCTCGGGACATTAATTATCCTCGTCAGCGGGCGATTAATTATCCTCGGCTTCTCCCCCGCAACGACCCGTAGGTACGCGAACGTTGTAACGAGCTGCGAGGGCCTCCTTGCCAGTCATACGTGCTCGATTGGAAGACTGCTATTTGTCTTGGAGATGTGCATTATGAAACTTGCACGATGCCGTAAGATTTGAATTTAAACTACGATTTTTTTGCCATTTTTTTCGGCTTTAATTGCTACGATCATTTTCGCTGGGACTTGTAGTTTCAGGTGGATACCAAACAACTTCAGGATCTGATATACATATCTCTCATATGAAAAATATCAATACCATAATTCGTTTCATTTATTTCATAATTTGTTATCTATATCGAATAGGGACTCCGATTTTTTATCATGTTTTAACGTAGAAGTATTTCTGTAATGCGAACTCGGAATTTCGCAAGAGAACTTTCTGGTTTTCAATATATCGTATATTTCGATAGAGCCACGTGCAGCACGATCGCGACGAGTTTATTTTTGTGTGATAATTAAGCTTGAATTAGTTAATGAGTTAGAATCAGAGTGAACTTGTAGAATGATCTTGTAGAATCAGATTGAACTGGAGTTTGTAATAATGAGAGCCGGCGAAAAGAGACGAAGGGTTTTAAGGACTTTAGGGAAAGGAGGGGGAGAAGGATGACGGAGTTTGGGGGTCGAAGGTCGAAATAGGAAAATAAGGATTTTGCACTTGGGACGGTGATTCGGAGATGAGTAATGATAGTGGTGACTGACGATCGAGTCACCACGTCGATGTACATAATATTTGTGCAGATATTACTAACTTATGTACTAAACGGTCGGTACATCACATTTCAAAATGGGTAAATGAAGAATAAATTTGCAAGGACGATGAAATTAATTGAATAGAGAAAATAAAGAGTTAAAGACGAGAGTAATAATAATGATAAGAGAACTATTAAAATTTGACCATCGAGCGCATCGGATGAGGGGATTAAAAACAAAAAATTTCGATCCAGGGAGATTCTATATCTTGATCTCCCTGGATCTCTCGAAAGAAAGTACGAGAACTATTAGTAACCAATTTGTATCTTTCCTTGGACGCAGCTGTTTGCCGGGACCGCCTGTATGTTCAAGTCTCACAGCAAGGTTTGTTCCTTTTTCTACCTTCTTCAAGTAATATTACGTCCGTCTCTCTAATATCTCTCTGTCTCGTCACGCTGTTTACGTTTTACGTGTTTCCTTTTCTATCTCGCACTCTGCACACGTTGCCCTTCATCGCAGCCATAGAAAAGCTTTACTTGTCGTCTCGCGAAGCTTTTTTTCCAGATTCTTGTTTTCTCGATACACGATTATCTTACAGATTTGTCACGACATTTTTCGCACTTGCTTGTTTGTTACTCGTCGTTTTTAAAGATTGCACAGCATGCGGCGCCTGAGTGTTTTAAGATACTCTTTGAATTTGTCATCAAAGCTGGAATTTTAGCCTTTTAGTGTCTCAACAGTTTGAATACATAACGCGTTATTAAATGATAATATCGCCAGTAATTTGATTTTTTAACGTGTTACAAAAAGAAATTATAGCGGACTGAATTGAAACGTGGGAGTAAAACCAGGCGTGTACAGCTCATGTGAAAGGGAATCTACGAATACTTTCCGGTTTCCTTATCTTCTTCATTTTTCTCATTCAATTGTAATTAACACGTTGAACGCCACACGCATACCGCTAATTCCATCGTTTTTATCGTACTGAAACTTTTCTTATTAAAATCACACCATTATATAATACAAACGTTAAAGATAAAAATACTTCTATACTCAGCGATACTTTACATTTCTAACAGTAATATTATATTGTATTACAGTACTATATACTGTGTACTATATTACAGTACTATTATATTGTATACAGTAATATAATATTGTATTGAATATATCAGTAAATCTTTGATCGCTGTCAATCATGTATTGCTAAGAACGGTAGACATTTTGCAATGGAATATTAATTATTTATGGAAGTGACGATGTCAAGTAGTAAATACATTGATCTATTCGAGCTAATGCTTGCAGTAACAGCAAGTCGGTTACTATTCCTATATTACTTCTATTCTGTATTTTTGTTATAACTTTTTAAT
This sequence comes from Cerceris ruficornis, assembly GCA_963989415.1. NCBI lineage: Eukaryota > Metazoa > Arthropoda > Insecta > Hymenoptera > Crabronidae > Cerceris > Cerceris ruficornis. Next base: position 12,096,973 of record OZ022523.1, read on the forward strand.
AAAGTTCTATGTGACCTATGTTTACATAACATTTTTTTCTTATTTAGTGCCATAGAATATACCGACAAAGTTTGAAAATTAAAACCTGGGACACCGTGTATAATCAAGAGATACTTTACAGATACGGTATAATTCGATGCCGACTATAATCGGCGCTCGTACACACAGTTCGTCGCGTAACGAAAGGGTTAATAGCGCCGGTCTCCGGTGACCCCCAGGGCATTCAACGTGTTAATTTCGCAGTAATATGTAGTATTAAATATATACACCTAATTCTGTTTTTACACGGTAGATACGTTCCAGACAAAACCGTGTAAAGAAAAAAACATGAAGTACATACATAGAAAAAATGGGATTAGTTCCATATCCTTCAACCCTGTAAAAAATAGTTAAAATACGTGTAAAAACGGAATCCATTTTTTTTTCTAGACCGTGTTAAATCAAAACCGTGTAAAACAGAAATGGGTGTACTTCCATATATTCTACATACGTCTATTCCATCTTCCGATAATACAATCTAGCCCGCTGGTCCATTCTACCTTATTGGGAAGTCCTATCATCATCTTATCTGTCCATTTCAAATGGATAATTTTTTAAACAACTAATTATATCGTCTATAATTAGTGCAACAGCTCTCATCCGATGATTCTTCTCATCCCTTCATTACATCTTCGCCCAAACTTCGCGTATTCATTCATAACCGTTCGATTTCCCCGGATCCTCGCGCAACGTCAGCCCACAAATATCCTCGACGTAAATCGTTCTCGCGCAACGGAATTCCAGCTGCACGGCGCGAGAAACGTTTGACATGCTTCTCCGATGGCTACGTCAAACCGCAAACGGTTAATTCGCCATGCAGACGGATTCTCCGGCTTAAATGGAGCTCTTCTTCCTCCGGCGACGAATACCGCGGGTCAAAGAAAAGCGATTAATTGTTTCGTTGGCTGTCGAGTCGCGAGCGCAATCTCCTCCCTTCGTGGAGGACGCGACGTGGAAAGAAAAGAGAGGGTGGAATCACAAGGATTAAATTAGTAAGAACAGCATTCCCGGCCGACTACCTTCCTCGGGCTTCTCAACGTTTTCGCTCGTCCTTTTGTTGCCAAAAGGACGCTACGCGCTTGGATTCGTTCAAGGACGGGGTCTTTGCTTGCCCCTTCGAGGAGACACCTCTACCCTTCTAATGTAATTTCACTCGCGACAATTTTGTTCCAGCGTCTTCACCCTCGCGAGACGTCCTCTTCGTGCAAGCTCGCTTCTGTCCCCCAGTTAGCTCGTTACTTTATTTTCTACGCACGTACATACCTGCTATGGCGACTATGATGCGTGCTGTCGCACTTTTACGGACATTTTCGATGCTTTTTGTCCGAGAGTTTAACACTAAAACTACCGACGTTAAATCTATTATAGTCTATCATATTAAATAAGTACTTTGAAAAAAGAGGAATCGAGAGGTGGAAAAGATGATCGATTCGGTGATTTATATTCTTCGACATGGACGTAGAATGTTTATTCTATGAATTTTCTATAAACTTGGAGAATTTTTGGAAAACATTGGGTACCAGTCATTTTGACCGGTTGGTAGTTCTAGTGTTATACTTTTACGGACATTTTCGATGCTTTTTGTCCGAGAGTTTAACACTAAAACTACCGACGTTAAATCTATTACAGTCTAACATATTAAATAAGTACTTTGAAAAAAGAGGATTCGAGAGGTGGAAAAGATGATTGATTCGGTGATTTATGTTCTTCGACATGGACGTAGAATATTTATTCTATGAATTTTCTATAAACTTGGAGAATTTTTGGAAAACATTGTGTACCGGTCATTTTGACCGGTTGGTAGTTCTAGTGTTATCGAAATTTTGGTACGTGTGGTAGTTCGGGGGAGATTTGTATTTTGTGAAAATTGTCGGGTCCGGCTTGAATGATCGTCTATTTGTGTGTGTGTGTTTTTTGTGGCATTGTCAACGTTATGATTTTATGTTTTAGTTAAGTTTTGTGCTGATTGATGTTTTGATTAATTGTAAAAAATTGAAAATAGTAATTGAGATGACGGAGCGACCGCATATTCCATCCGCAATAGCGGAATGATTACGAAGGTTAATGTAAAGCTGTTTGTTCCAATACTTCGGCGGTTACACCATTGTCATTTTCCGGATTTATCGTAATAAATTCGCATATCAGTGTTAATCCAATCACGCCGGCCTGGAAATTGCTGCAAATATAATAAGAATTTATCGGATTCGCAGGTAATGCGATGAAATTAAAGCCGATTTGCCGGCAGCTAAAAGAGTACCGTGCAAAATCACTCGCAGTCATAATTCCCATTGTTACTGAATTACTCGTGAAACTGCCAATTCAGCGATCTGCTTTACGTATAATTACAGTAATTGTCTATTTCGTATGAATAATACCATTGAATTTCCATATGCCCTTAAATTTTCCCCCGTTAACTTTCAACTCTGAATGAGTTTTGCAACGTTCGTTCGTACTTCGTTATATCGGGCACCCCGTAAATACATTTAATTTAACAAATCACTTTCACGCCGTAAAATACTTTCTGATTGCCTTATAATTTCATGAATCCAATTTCAAAATGTAACGATCGAACTCCCAAAATTAACAACCTTACTGTAACCCTTTGTCTTACAAAATCGCGTCGCACTTGTAATACAGAAATTAGAATGAAAAAGACTCCAGAGATTCGGAAAATTTAGGATACTTCTATTTTAACAGCGTACAATATAAAAGAAACCACTTACAATTAGTAATTCTTTATTCCAGCAATTTAAAGCTTAACAATGGTACATCACAGAAAAAAATTATAACAAGGGATCAATCGCTCCAATCGATTTTTCCTTTCTCTTGAATTTCACCTGCCGTTTTCAAATACGAGGAATTATTTTAAAAAGTCGACACGCAATTCCCACCATTCAATCCTCTTACCTACAACCAGATAAAAAATTCTATTCATCTCCAAAAAACAGAAATTCTCTCCGAATTCAGCCGTCGAAACTTTCTCCAATCTTTTAATTCCGTTCCCTTTGATTGTTTCGTTATCTCACGCGACTTAAGTAACGCGAATAATTCGATTCCTTCGGCTGCCGAATTTCATTAGCTCGCCGTGCGAATCGTGTGCATGGAAAATCGGAGAACACGCTTAACGGCGCGCACATCGGCTAATTATACTAATGGAACGCAACGAGGAAACGGGGTCACGTATCCCCCGTAAGAATCGTTGGAGAATAATGCAAATACTAATTGGTACGCCTGTAGATTGTTGGTACGGTGATGTTCACGGGTAATACGGGCCCGTGTAATTGGACACATTTGTTCGCGCCAGTCTGGTAATTGCAGTTAACGCGTTAACTGCAACTGCAGTCGCAGCTCGTTCAACCGCGATCGATCGCAGGTCAAGCTCCCCGCCTTCTTTAATCGTTCTCCCCGAAAATGGAGTTGGATTCTCGAATTTCTGTGGGATCCATGATCTTTCGTCCATCGTGAATTTTATGCTCGATGATCGACCAATGATCTATTGTGTAATGATCTATAATATATTAATCCTTATCGGTCGCTAGCTTTTGATACGTGGTTCTCACTAGGTTGTAACTGGTTTCGGTAAATATGCGAAAAATCTTCAGTATTGTAAGAACAACATTTTCGTTAGAAATCATTTATTTTTTGAAGGGGTATTACAGATGTATGAGTTTCAAATAATTCATCATCGTCACTGTCGATTTCAATCCAATCATTATCTCAATCACCAACATTTTCTCCTTCCATATCATTTTCTTCTTCATTTAAATTTTGTATAGGTATAACAAGTTTTCTTTTCTTATAATGTAATAAGGAATCACTGCTAGTCTCATTACTAGAATCAAAAACATTTTCAGAATTTTTGTCGAAGAATTCACTGCACTATCACTATCCAAAACTCATTAAATTTTCTTTGTTCATTTTGTGGGGCCAAAATATTAAAATTCGGTTAAAAAAAGGCGCTGTAATATCACTGAACATGTTAATCACTCCGTTGGTAATGTTCAATTGATAAGCCAATTGTCCACACGTTCCACAGACAGCGAGTTGAGACTCGATTCATTTTGTCACCTCACACGTGCCATAGAACCGCAACGACAAAGTACTGTTGTCAAGTCAGAGGTGACCGTTAATGATTGAAATATCTTCCCGATGAAATAAGTAAAAACAGAATTATTATTGCACTAAGCAAATACAAATATTAGAAAGTTATTTCCAACTTGGGAAACGACGGAACATAGATATCCACCGAACTGAGCAGAAATTCATGGCGGACGAGAATTTGTGAATAATAGGGTCATATACGCGCCAATAAATCGTAATTAATACCGTACGCTTTAGCTGTAATGAGAGGAGAAAGAAGAGAGTATGATACACAGAGGAATAGATAGATGACACACAGGGTGAAAGTTAGCAAATGACAGAGAGAAATAGATAAATAGGCAGACAGATAGATAGATAACTACATATATAATTCGGGAAATGAACAGGAAGAGAAACAGACAGTAAGACGGACGGAAAGAGAGAAGGGTAGAAAGGAACGTTAAACACGGAGAAACGGTGATCTCTTCTCTCGGATTTCATGCAACTCCGTATCGTGTACACCACGTTCAACGAGCTCTAATTAGTGACGTCATCGTGTCGTCAGGTCAATCTACGGTATTTTAAGATAAACGGCAGACACGCTCCAGTCGTCGTTGGACTTCTTGCGAGGTTCAAGCGGCGCCTTCCTTTTCCCGCGGATTTGCTCCTCCGAGATCACGATTAGCGTCGCGATCGGACAGAAACCGGTCTCGCCGATTCGATGACATCGACCGAGGCGCTTACACGATTCATTAGACCGGGGAATTTCGTTAACCTGCTACGGCTAAGATGGACGTGGTTCGAGGTTACGTGAGTGTTCTATTGGAATATCGGTCAACGTTGAGAAAATTCGTTTGGGATTTTTATTCCCCTCGTATTTTTGAGAATCGAGAAAAGGCACGTTCGACAGGCACGAATTAATTCGTTGGGAAAAAGTGGAGGTGTGATAGGAACGGAGAAAGGGTTATTCGATGTATTAGCGAAGAGATGCTAAAAGCATGTGAAAAATTGCAACGTTAGTTTGGGACGTTTCACTTTGAATTAAAGAATATGATATGCTAGGATGATGAATGTTTTTTTTAAATGCTGGGTCGATAATTTGTTTTCTGCTGCATTTCTTTGCATGTGTATATTTATTAAGTCCTGTTTTATCTTTCACTGTGTGCATTTTTAAACTGTACTTTCGACAGAAATGTTTGGAAAAATGACCAAGGCGTTTTGATCGGAATAATCCTTCAGTTATAGTAAAAAGTCGAATTATACAATTTGTTTAAAATGCCAAACAAAACTCTGATTAATGAGATGATTGAAAGTGCTGAGCTATAACGATGTGTCGAACAAAAGCTCGAACTTCTAATTGTAAGTAACAAACCTGAGATCACTCGCCATTATCACTCAAAAGCATTTCCTATTTCATGTGTCTGCAATAAGATTGTGTAATTCGTTACAGTAAAATTTATGCTTCAAATTCAATTTCAAGTTACAAATCTTTACGAAAATCAATGCAGTCGTAAAAACAAAGAATTTTCAGTACCATCAAAATTCAAGTTTACACCCCGATATTAAAAATTCAGAGATTCTATAGCTAAAACATCCAAATTGACGGAATGAAAACAAACAAAATTAATAAAATCACGTTATTTGTGATTTTCTCTCTTGACTCTCAGTGCGCACAATCAATGCATTTGCGTGGTCCTTTCTTGCAGTTGGGGGATGCAATGTTCGTCGAATTGCCACGAGTTCGTTTGGACGGAGGTGCACGTGCTTTCAGACAACATTGGGGTTACGAATCGCGACCTTTGGCACCACCACCGCCCCTGATCGAAGAAGACGAAGCTGCGGTGGAACCGGAAACGGTCAGTCTTCGGGAAGCCAACACCGCGTCCCCGATAGGTGAGTCTTTGCTGCATGCGATATCGAATATATTTTGCAAAATACCCTGAAGAGTATTTGTCCATGAAATGAAACAAGTAAAATTTCGATGAAATTGTGAAACAATGACGGAGAAACTTGGCGAGTTTCTTGTACTTTTATGTGTTAGATGGAAATATCGCAAAGGAGAGGCGAGGAATTCTGGATTTGTTTTGAGCTCCTATTATGTGACTGCAGAAGTTCTGTTCTTTTTTATAATATTCTTTTTCTGCCTGATTTGATATTTATTCGATCAAAGAATTTGAACGTTATATTTAATGGATAATTTTAATTTTATTTTTAATTTTATACTTTTAATTTATTTAAACAGTTCTTTGATTTTTTGCTGACCATAATTAGTATGAATAGAAATTATTTGGAAGCAAAATACGACATATTATTCTCTCTGAAGAGCCATGAAACTTTCATTTAAAGCAATTAATATTCCCAGTAGTTCTCCAGATAGTAAAAGCAATGAAACTTTGCGGAATAGTTTTACTAAAAACAAGCCAGTCAGCGTTAAAGAATAAATATTCCACAATTTTCTTTTCTTTGACGAGAGCACTAGATTTTATTAAAATCAGATAAAAATCCACTTCAACAATCATAACCCGACAAAAAAGAGCCAGAACTTTTACAGTTACGTAACAAAAGAGCACATCAAATACCCGACGAAACTTTTACCGTCACGAAAAATCGAAACATTCGAAATTCCTAAAGGCTCGACCACCGGATGTTCCATGCATCCTAAAATAATATTTCACCCTCGATTCACACGGTGAACGTTGCTCGTCGAGTGTCGATTATTCGAAAAAGTCCACGGCAAAGTCTTACCCAACGCGGTATAATTTTACCTGGGAATCGAAGTCCGATATCGCGCATTATTAATAACAAATTACGTCGATTCGTGCTGGCATCGAGTCACCTCTAGCAAAATTCGGTTCCCTGACAGTCCCAAGAAAGGCCCTGGCCTACCTTTAGCACAAATGAAACTTTGTACGATCATAGTTCACGTGTTTTTCGCTCGATTCTAATGAAACCTTTCTCTGCAGATTCCTTGAAGTCCTAAATTTCGATCTGACTTCGGAAAAAATCTTTAGCATTGTCAATTATTTTACTATTGCCGCGAAAAGGTGGCTCGATACCACCGACAATGTTCTCAACTATAATGAACGCACGCTCGCGAATATTCACATTCCATGGCGCACAACGATAACACGGAAGCAGCCGTTTTGTTGGCATGCAAATCGTGCTCTCAACTAAGCGTCGAAGCGCGCTTTATCTTTCCGGCGAAATGGCAAGAGAATCGGACCGACCCGGTATTAATTGCGCTTTGTTTCGATTGTTGCCGGCGCTGTCTCGCCGCTGCGCCCGGCAAATACCGCGGGGCACGTCGTTAACGAGCCAACATTGTTTTAGAGGGGTCAGGTGCAATTCCTCGAGGGCGTAGTGTCTCGTTTAAAGAGCTCACCGGGAATAAGTAACGAGGAAGCGCAGTCGCGACTCGTGCTAGACGAGCTTTCTGTAAACATTGATTGGCAGGAAGCTCGCAACGCGAAACGGTAGAAACAATTTCACGATTCGTGCGCGGGAGAATTTCGAATTTTTGCGCGGACTTATTCAAACCCGCACGGTTTTATCATCGTTGGGTAAATTTGGCGGTGGTTCGATTGGCAAGATTCGTGGGAGAGAGTTGCGCGGTTCGTGTCGGTGCTTCTTGTTTCATTTTCATAGAGGAATTTGATATTTATGATGCCGTTTTGCCTGAGTTCTCCGTAGATACTTGTAGAGGATAGATACCACGGTGAATGCATTGTTCCCGTTCCCTTTATTACGAGATTGTTACGTAGTTACGTCTTGATAACTGTAAGATCGAGGTTTCCTGTATTATCGACGAGATTGCAGTCTCCTGCACGAGCCGACTGCACTTTCTAGAGGTCTAGCTAACCGGCACTTGGTGCATCTGTGTCTGCGCATCGGCTGCGGATGTGGCAGGAAGAATTGCAACTTGCAGTGGTATAACTGTTTTCAAACATCGAGTGAAAATAAGAATATTAAATATCATTTTCTATGGCGTGATGCCATCGATTAAAAAGAATTTACGCGGTTTATTAGTTATGAATTAAATTTATTGCTCTGGTATAGATTTGAAAAACTTCTGAGGAAGTTTCGCGAAGAAAATTTCTTGGCAAAATTCTGAAGCATTTGCAGGGTTTATTAGTTACGAATTAAACGCATTGCTTTGGTGGATATTTAAAAAAAGTCTAAGGCGAACGGTGAATTTTTTGCGCGACTGTTTTTATAACTTTATTCTCGTATTTTTCTCTCTTTTTATGGGCTTTCGTGTCGATTACAAGCCCTGACATTTTTCCTTCCATATCTGTGCCGCCACTCGGAAAATCGAGTTCGCACGAGCACCCAACGATGGTGCAAGGATAATCGATGTAGCGTTGAAGTACGCGAAGAATTTTTCACAGCCCACGATTGCTGAAATTACTTTTTGCTTCTGGTTTCTCTACATCGAGAGATGTCTTAGCAATTTACTCCAACTAACGCACAGATTATTTTTAATCGAAATTAAAACTAAAAATATTTGCTTTCATAATACTTCCAGCTTTCGAAAGCCAGAAAATACCGTTACTTCGAAAACAATCAAGAAATCATTCCGGCACTTGAGAAATCTCGCTTCCGATCGCCAACCTGTGTCACAGGAAAACGAGAAATTTCGTTCTTTAACACTAGAACTGCCGGATTAAAATATATTTTAATTAAATTGACTAAATAGGTACTTTGGAAAAAGAGGAATCTGGAGGTAAAAAAGATAATTGGTTAAGTAATTTTTATTTTACAAGATAGTCGTGAAATATTTTCTGTATGGCTCCCATATTAGAGTATTTTTTAGAGAAAATTAGGAACCGGTCATTGTGACCGGCTTGGTAGTGTTAGTGACAAAATAATCCGAAAGTATATTGAACGTTACTGGTTGCTCGTCGAACGTGAAGGATTTTATCGGCGTGATTTATTGGCGACGACGTGAGAAGGGTTCAATAACGATTCACAATGAAAAATGCTAAGTCAGGGATGCGTATTCACCGAATGCCAAGGTGGAAGCTTCGTCACTTTGCGGCCCGATATCACGTAAATCCACGTTGAAGTTACACGCGACGTTCTTTCGTAGCGCAATATCTTCCGTGAGTTTTTCTATACTTTTCTCCGGACTCCTTTCGCTCTTTCACGGCTCTCTTTGTCGCTGCACTCGTTTTACACTTCGAATACTCCGTTATTGCGCGCACCGAGATGCAGTTTCGCCTCGAATAACACGAGTCTCAGGTAATTTAGCTGCTGGATGCGGAGGAGAGTAGAAGAAAAGGATGATTTATCTTGCTTTTGAGCTTTCCTCGCTCACGTGATGTACCGTTGCGTTTGTCGGTACTTATTGTCAACTGTATTTAGTTAATAATGGCAATGGTTCTCTTTTGCCGAAGGTCATCAACGTATTGGAGACGCATTTCCTTATTTTATTTGAAACAGGGCGCAACAAGTTTTTAATGATATTTCGGATAATAAGCTTGCTAAACACGATAATTATATGTTGCTGTTGAAAATTATCAAAATTTAGAAATTTGCTAGCTTTTTCTTTGGGTTTATTTATCCCAGCAGTTTAAATAAACATTAGTTTGGGATATATTGTCCCGTTAGTCTCGAAAGGGTTAAATTACGTGAACGTAGAAATGAATTTTGCGGTTGGAAATTTAACTTGAAACTCTAACGCAAAGTTGCATTGGCAAAGTTACGTCGCGTTATCGACATTTTTCCACATCATAGTTTGCAAACAAGATCCGAAGTCTATTCAGAGCCTCGTAAAATAACAGAAACCATGACAACAACAATTAACAACCGACAAACCAAAATCAGCGACATAATAATGCATCATCATAAATCAACAAAGTACTTTAACAGTAGAACTACCGATGTTATATCTATTATATTTAAATATACCGAATGAATACTTTGGAATAAGAGAAATCAGGAGGTGAAAATGATAATGAATTAAATAATTTAGATTTTATACAATAGAAATGAAGTATTTACTTCATGGCCTCCCTATTAATTCGGGAAATTTTAGAAGAAATAGAAAACCGGCCATTTTGACAGTGTTAAAACTTAGTGTGTTTTAAAATTTTAGTGTTAAAATTTTCCGGTGTTAACAGTAATATAAAAGAAAAAATAAAGATTCAGGGAAACAACAAACATGTTTACAAAGTTGAGAATCACTCGCGAAAAGAGACTTTCCCGATGCGATCACCGCTGAAGTATTGTCTGAAGCACCGGATATGCCCTCACCGGAAGAACCATCCTAGTCTGAGCGATCTGAGCCACGTACGGCGATGGTTTCGTTCCCTCTTGTCGTCGCGTTCCTCTTTGGGTGCGACCATGGCGATCGACGAGGAGCACGCATGAATGCACGTACGATTCCACCCACCTAAATGCATATTACTTATCCCCGGTACGCGTGAACGAATCTTCGTGATTGCGACATCGGCACGCTCGAGACGTCCAAATGAATCGCCGTTCGTTGCGCGACGAGTGCAGAGGAATTAATTGGTAGTCCGGCGATTCAACTGTGTCAAGGAATTAATGGTCATATTCAAAGATCGTGGGCTTCTGATACTTTTTTCATTCGTAGGCCGTTGTATTAATTTTGACGTTGATATTAAGAATTTTTTGTGTCTTCTATCATTTGGTAGTCGTACGCACGGTTTCGAAGTTTGCAATTGTTAAATTGTTGGTAGGAAATTAAAAGAGGCAAAGAAAAAGTAGGTTTTGGGTTGTATTCTATCTTATTATAATTGAGAAATAAGGGAATAATTTGAAAGTTTGTGATGGTTAAATTACTATTTAGTGAATCTACAATTCATTTTAACTGTGCAGAGAGAATTTGTCAGATATGTAGGTACCTTCCGTCTGAAAGTTCGTAATAAAGCATTTTCAATTTCCGTGCTGAATTCAAGTCAGAAAGTACTTTCTACTTTGCTCTTGATACGTCAGAAGAATCAAGTCCACGACTCCGCGTTACATTGCCTCGTTTACACCCGCGACCCTAATTTCGCTATTGTTTGCCAACTATAATATGCTTCTAGCGAAGCTCGTTAATTGAGCGCCTCCGGAGCGCGAAAAGATCGCTGATCGTACCTTACTTACTCGTGAGAAACGCCTTCAGCAACGAAGATTATTAACGCGATAAAATTTGCAATAAACCTTGACGTACCTCCTTTATCTTCATTTATTCATAGGATGCTCATTCGCTCTTAATTTCATTGTTTCCATTGTACGTACTTATTTGAAAAGAAATCTAATTCCGTATCGCACAGTTGCGAAGAAAGTGGCATAATTTAGAAAATATGAGTTTCAAGTTATAACTTTAAGAATGTGCCAGAGACATCGGTCGAGGAACAATTCATAATTTTATTTATTTATTTGCATAATTTCACCGCTGGAGAACAATCAGGTTGCTTTTCCTAATTTATGTGACGCTCTGGTGTTTCATAAATTCGTCTTACAAGTTGCCCCATATTTTCAGACTTAACGTAAAAACGAAGAAACAAGATTGTTCAATTTATTTTATAAATATTATTCTTCATTCTTAGAAATCTACTTCGCAAAGAAATATCTACTTGGATTCAAAACCAGTTTTCCGTTAAAAAAAAAGATTCTTTTCTAATTTTAACTTGAACGTACATTTTCTTTGCAAGTGTGCAAGACGCTGCAAAATTCCTTGATAACTATCGCGAGGATTATAAAATAGTACGGTGACATTTTCTGCAAGCAAAGTGTTATCCTGTAGTTTGCATTAACATCGAACACTATCGTTTTGGTAGACAATAATCGTGCATCTTTTATCGTTCGTATCATTAAACATCCCCGTAAATTATCGACGGAGTGTCGCTAGGTCGATTCGCACCCAAGCGAGATTTTCAAAGCGATCTGCAATCGTCGGTTCACGCTCAGTTTAATCCGCTCGTTTATTTTGGAAGCACACGACTTCCTGCGAAACGAAGCAGTTATCGTCACCGACAACCGCATATCCTCCGGCTATTCCACGAGGTAGATTCACTGGCAAAGACAGTGTATGCCTTCGGCAACCTTCCTCGCGTAATCGCGAAACGAAATCAAGGTCGAGCGTGAATCGAGATCTTAAGTTCGCGATAACTTCGCTGAAAAATATTCCAAATTGTGTCACGAAAAAATCCAAGAACTGTACGCGCTGATCCGTTGCTCTTTGAAGCGGAAAAATTACGATTTCCTTGAAAGTTTGATATTAATATGCTGATAAGAGAATAGTTATCACTACGATTTCGCAAATGACACGCGAAATTGAGAAATGATTGTAAATCGAGCGATTGTCGAGCTGAGAAATTTTGATTTTCTCCAGATTCAGCATCGCTGGTTTGCTTACTTTCAAAGGATACCGTGGAAACAATGAATTATATAAAACGATGGCACAAAGAACCGAGCAACAAAGTGGACATAATCGTCAACTTTAAGCACATAATTACGGATTTTCTCGTAATCCAACGTCAGTAGTTCGCTAACCCTTAGGTTCACCACGCAAATGGCAACGAGTCCGAAAATTCTCAAGGTCCTATTTAACCGTTTTAGTGTCAGAGCTTTTTAAAAATCCGTGTTGGATAGCGCCATGCGTCGCGACAGCGCTTCCTTCGTTTCATTGCGAATAATGGCGAGCGGCGCAACCGCGCTCTTCTGTTTCTCACATATTTATTATAATATTATATTTATTATATATTTCTTATATTCTATTCTTACGTTCTCGGCATATATCTTTCACTGTTAATTGAGAGTTTCTGCCAAACGCCGCAGCAACTTTTGCTACAGCACGGAAACAGCGCGATCGCGTCGCGTGGCGCTAAAACGGTTAAAAAGCCAAGAAACAAAGTTTCTACATCAGTCCTCTTTTTAACACTAGAACTACCAAACCAGTCAAAATGCCTGGTACACAATTTTTTCCAAAAATTCTCCGAGTTTCTAGGAGAGTCATAGAATAGATATTCCACGTCCATCTTGTAAAACATAAATTACCGAATCGATCATCTTTTCCAACTCTTAATTCCCCGTTTTTCAAAATGCTTATTTAATATTTTTAAATATGATAGATTTAACGCCAGTAGTTCTAGTGTTAAGCACCAACCCTTCATCCTCCATGAAGCCCAACGTCAGCATCTTCCTACGCGTAAAAACGCCAGGAAACCAGCTACATAAAAAATTCAGAAAATTTTCCAACCCCTCCCACAAATCCCCCAATAAATCCCCCGCCTTTCAATCGCGAAACCTCCAATTTCCTGGAAATCCCGACTCCGACATCTCCCCTCTTGAAATAAGACACAAGTTTCATGAACTCTGTACAAAGTCACCTGGTTTCATCCGATTTTCCGACGTTCTCTCCCCACCGTCCTCGATTTCACCGTAGCCGATTGGCGGCGGGAGGTTAAAGCGCACGGTTGGATCCTCCTCATCGAAAGAGTCCTCGGCGCCGGATGCGATAAAAGTGCTCGTCGTTGTTGTCCTCCTCCTCCACCGCCGCCGCCACCTCCTCAATCTCCTCGTTCTCCTCCTCCACCACCTCCGTCGTGGCTTCAAACGATATAAGTGCGTTCACGCCGTCGAACCACGGGGCGGACGATCGTGTCGGTTGCGAAATCAGAAGTGGATAAAGCTCGGTAAGTGTGCTAGGTCATTGCTTTTTACGTCTCGCACGATCCGCCAGTTGCGCGTTGTGTACGCGCCCTAACGGGAGCCACGCTTCGTGCGGATACATCGCTTTTTCCCGCTCGACGGACTTGGGTTTCGTCGTCGAAGAGGAGAAACCAAAGTGTGGAATTACGTCGTAGAATCGTTCGACTTGTCTTATCGGATGTTCGATGATGATTGGATTGATAAATTGTAAATATATTACGATGGGAATTACGTGGTATGGAATTTGCAAAAGAGGGTGCGCGTAACTGTGTTTCACTTTGGATGTTCGAGGAGAGAGGGAAATTGCAAGAGAAGAGGAGGAGGATCGTTTGTGTGTGTGCGTGTGCGTCGTTTGAGAATAGTTTGTAAAAGTGCATTTTCGGAGGAGTGAAAAGGCACTGTCAGTCGGATGGAAATAGAGCGTTGATTATTATTCGATAGTGACACGTCGATAGCGAATGATTTATCGGGAGGAAGAGTCGATTAACCCAGTTTCTTGGGCCATTGGCTCGTGATACGCGGTGCGAAGCGAGAAGAAAATTCTTTTCAATTGGAATTAGCACGAAGCTGTGCCGGATAAAGCGTACGATTAACGGGAACGTCGGAAATTCGAGAGGATGAGCCGCAAAAGGGTGTGGAACTCCATCATGCGTCGGAGGAAGAAGAATCACTTGGACTTGAGTGCCAAAGAGGAGAGTAATATGGAAAGTGTTTGTAAGTTTGCGCGGACGTTGTAGCTTTTTGCAGCTTTTGCTTGGAATCTTCAGTGAGAATTTAAAGGGCCGTTATCGGTTTATGAAATTTCAAAAATTTTGCTCAATTTTCATTTCCAACGTCAATGAAAGCACGCGCTTATACTGGATACTCTTATTTATCCTGGAATTTCTGCGCTTCTTTTCTATGCTTCGGTGTATCGCTTCTCAAAAATGCCTTTCTGCGGTGAAATCACGCTCGGTTGGTTTTTAAGAATTTTTTAATAATCGCCGTATCACTTAGCTAGCACGCAAACGTTACAAAGTTCTCGGTATTTTTGCGGAAATGAAAACCGCAGCTTGTTTGCTTCGCGTTGTTAAATAGCCGTGCTTTGCGAGTCGCGTATGTGTGTACATGTGTCGGCGCGCATGACTTCACTTCGTAATTTAACATGGAACAAACGCTGTTGTAACGCAGAATTTTAATCGAAAAAAAGGAAGGTAAACGTGGATACGAGTCCATTCGTTGCCGTTCGAACGAAAATTCGTGATTGTTCGAAATTGCAACTGTTATTTCTTTACTGCTAACAATCCGTTGTTTAATCGTCTGCTGTGTTAGCCAAAAATTATTGTTCGTGGGAGTAATTTCATTTTATTGAATCAAGTAGATTCAATGGTAGAATTACAATAAATGAGACAGTCAAAAATGATAATTTTGCAAATTAAAAATGATCATTTTCTGAAACTTCCTCACGAGCTTAGTTTTCCCCGAAGACATCTGTGTCTTGATTAAATCAAACCCTTCATAAAGCAATTTACTTTGCAATAAAAAGTCATCTGAATGCAAATTTTCGATTTCCATATTACATAGATATCAAACACTCACATCAAGTTCCACTATCGTCAGCTACTTTCAATGAGTTACGCAAAAATCTTCAGTAACCCATAAAATTTAAAGAAATTAATACCAAATATTTCCACCCTCTAAATCGTTCACCAATATCATTTACACAATTTCCTCCAATAAATTAAAATAACCTTACATCTTTTCTATTCATATTCACGAGCAACCCTCGCTAAATCCCGTTCCCATAGGAAAATCACTTTCTTCACAAAATTACACCTTCGTCTCAAGTTCGAAACTCGATTTCGTTTGCGAATGTATGACGGTAATTAGTGCACCATAGACGAGAGAGACAGAGACTGCCGGGAACGATATACCGATCAGTATGCTACAGGCTCATAAACAAGAGGTAGATATCCTCATTAACGATGAAACAACAGCACGATCCTGCTGGTGAGTGCACGTCACGGTGACATGTTTACGAAGCCAATCGGCTGCATGCCCGCCAGGTACTCGGCAATTTTTTCCCATGCCAAAATGATCGAGCATCTACCGTACCCCCATACAGCTGCGGTGTATTTATCGGTAGCGATATTTTTCCATCTGTAATTTTGCGTTTCGTCAAATATCGCTCGTTGACGTTTTCCGTGATCGGTTACCGGTGCGAGGGAAAATTCGAATAGCTTTAATGACTGTGACGTTTGGCATGAAAAATATACGAGGTTATTGCGTTTACGATAAAAATGTTTTATTTGACGTTTGCGCGAATAGAAATGGTATTTGACGAAATATACGATGGTCGTGTTTTTGGTATTTTATTTTATCGAGTTTTCTTGTTGGTAGTGTTCTACGATTTGATTAACCCCTTGCCCTAAAATAACGAGTGACACTCGTGATGAGGTAAATGGGGTAGGGAATTTTTAAGTTTCTCGAAACTTATCAAATTGAAAATATCAATGAGATGTTTCTTTTTTAATGACAATTCAAGATTTTCAATTTTCTGCAGATGTGTACTCGCACCGTGTACATATTAGGTTGCAACATATGAAATGTCCGATTTTTAAGATTAATTTTAAATTAACACAACTTCGTTACTAATAAATATTTTTAATCGAAATAGCAACCGTTGGATTCTACACATTTTTCCCAAAAAGCGATAATATTATTCTTGTAATACTAATATTATGTTGAATTATAAGATAAATCGAGAATCACCGATCAATTTTTGTTTTAACAATTAAATTCTGAAATATTGCGGTGACAGTCACAGAAGAAATCGTAGGGCAAGGGGTTAATCGTAAGTTCTCGCTGAATCGAGACATTTGGAAGGTCAATTAATTATATTATCTAATATGTCAAGCAACTTTTGTCCCTATAATCCATGTCACTGCGGAAAATCAAATTTTGTCAACATTATCGTCCGTCAGAGTTCTAGAAGGCGTAGGAAATTTTTCAGCCTTCATGAAATTTTCATTTCCGCGTGCAATTTCTAGCCCCTCGATTTTTATGGTGTAACCTGCCGTCGCTTGCCGGGATTCGAGATATCGTTTCTGCGTATATACACGAGAGAGGATAAAAAGGGCGCGATGTAGGGTGGAGGTCGAGAGGTATGAGGGAAAGAGGGACACAGGGATTTTGGCGACATCTGCTGAAACATCGTATACGTGCGAGAGAAAGGGATCGAAGGGAGAAAGGACGGATAAAGAGAAAACTGGTTGCACGGAGATGAGGGACGATGATACGAGGGGATGACGGACGAAGCAGGAGGGAAAAAGAGCGGCGGAAAACGTCGACGGGGAAGGATTTTAATTGAAATGTCCGTACATTTAATTAAAAATCACTGTCTACTGCGATCCCATTTTGAGAATGGACGTTCCGTGGATCCATTGGAAATGGACCTTTACCTTTAGGGATGGTACAGTATCTTTTTTTCAACCCCTCGTCCCGCAGAGGTGTTTGAAAACCTGGTGTAATGGTATAAATGAAAGCTTTTAGTACTTTTTGATTTCCTTCTGCCAATAGGAAAATTTGATCGACACCATATTCTCCGAGTAATTATAAAAGAGGGCTAAATAAAGAATGTGATTTAACAATAATTTTCTTTTGTGCCAGCAGACATTGCAATATGGTGGGACTACTTTGTAAAGGTGATAGAATATTGAAACGTTTGAAAATAATTTTCTAAGAATTTTTCGCACGTTTCTACTGTATAACAATTCAATAAAAAGAAAATCTAATTTCTACATCAAACGAGAAACCGATGAAAGATGTCTGGCATTCAACCTGTTAACCCTTTGCACCCCGTTGTCGCCGCAGCGACGACATTGTAATAGAAGCTGATAACTCCGTTGTCAGATAAATCCGGTGTGTTTTTATATTTTCTTATGTTCTAAAACATAATTTTAAAATATATACGCTTCTTTTTTAATAAAGAAGTTAAAACTCGACTTTTTGTCAAGCGAATCGTTAATCGCCCGAGAAGTAAGATCGAGTTGCAGACTGTTTCGTGCAAGGTCGAAGGAGGCAGGAAAGAAAAGGGCGAGCCCCCATATTCACGCCGGTACTTTGTGCTTTGGTAACACAAGGAGACAATGGTGCCTGTCGTAACGCGATCCTACGCTCCTGTACTTCGGTTACACGCGGTATAATTTAATCACCGGTATATACCCTTGCTTAATTGCGACTACGCCGTTGGTTCTTGCTCACCTCGGACTCGATTAGGCTTACACGCATAGGCTTAGAGTATTTTTATACAACCAGGGACATTTCGGAGCAATTTCACGGATGAAATGGCTATCGTCGCTCATTAGGTCATTTGGTAATTGAACGAGATCAAATACCGCAAACTTTAATCTCATATCCGTTTAATTGAATTATTTTTTATTTTAGTAATTTCTTAGCATTCTTAATGAACTCGGGATAGTGTGTCAAAATTAAACTATGCGTATCTTACAATGCGTTGTTGGAAAGCGCGGAAAATAAGGCTAAAAATTTCGCAAGTAGAAATATCCTACTTGTAGCAACACGATTCGAAATGAAAAATTGAAATATAACCGTTGAAATATGATTCTGCAAATAGTAATGTATAATTCGGATATATTAACACTCGAACTTTCTGATAAAAAAATTGTTTTTCATCGCCAAATAAATAATTATCTCCTAACACTCAAAATAGTGTCCGTCCGCAAACGGTTAAAGAAAGCACAATAGAGCTGCAAACTATATGCAACAAAGAAATAATGAAATAATACAGACACGATAATAAGTCATATCAAACTTCAAAATTTTCATTTATTTTAATACCGCAATCCGCGTCTATTTTTGTAATAGTGATATTTTTATTACACAACAAAGCTATAGCTGGCCTTGCAGAGATTCAACCGCGAGCAATAAAAATCACCTCAGCCTGGCTTCCATATCGTGAGTGTACATTAATAATTAGCAATTTAACAAGTTGTTCCGTCAGCTGGAAGATGAGGGTAACGATCGCTTTGTTTCAAACGGCGACGTTTCTTCCGCCTCTTCCTTCTTGCTTTCGCGTCTTCGACTTCTCTTTTGTTCGTCGATCGCGAGCCTGTCTCTCTCACCCACTCTTTCCTCGGCATCCGACGCTTGTAAGGGCCATTCTCGATCGTAGAGAGAGAATGCAGCCCAAAGGGCGAAGAAATGATCGCAAAAGGAGCAAACGTACCCGTCTCAGATCCTTTAAGTTTGTCTCTGGGGCGGACAGATATCTCCCGGTAGATTATCTCGATATATCTTCTCGAACCGTCGTTATTGCAACTTGGATCTTATGAAATCTCTTTTGATAATGCTAAGAATATTTTGCATTTAATTTTCGTTAAGTTAGTATTCCATTATTAACGACGTAAGTTTGCAAAGTTCAGACGATTGAAAATTAAATGAAAGAGGAGTTATATATGAGCGGTTCGCAAGCCAAATCGATTAACTCTACTTTTGCAATTTTTTTAAAATTTCAGTCTCAGAGCACTTGATTGAATGCTAACTTTTCATGTTTAGATTAAATTTTCGTAAAAATAACGACTAGCACCATTAAATGAGGAAGTTTGTTTGGCCATCAAATTATAAATAATTGATTTCAGAACTTAATCTAATTAATTCCAAGACTATTTCATCTTATTCATTTTATACTTCGTTAGAGGAATGTTACATGCGATTATACATTCGACAATATTTATTTGTATTTATGTTTTCAGGGGAATTTTGAAAAAGAGTGTATATTATTTCATCACATTTCTCCACGTTAGGTTTTATGAAGTTAATCGATTTGGCAAGTGCGTGGCTCGCATGTATGTTTCATTGGGAATGAAGTAAGAAATAATTAATTGAAAAAATTACATTTTCTTTTCCATGCGATTTTGAATTTGATTATAGTATCGTGTTAAAATTACTTTTCGCTATGACAAACGTACGCTCTACATTTAACCCATTACCGTACAATATCATTATCCATTTATGGAAAATTTAATCAAAACAGCATCCACCTAAATTAGAAACGTCACGAACATTAGTTCTCCGCGTTAGTTACAATAACCGAGAATTTTCACTCCATTAAATATTAACACCACTGTCTCCTAACAACTAAGAACCGCAATTACAACTATTTCTCGTAAACAGCCTCATCAACTTTCCCCGTCACACGCAAGACATTACTCCTCGTTTCCGCGAGCCGTTGATATTTTATCGTAATTTATCAGCATCACCGATTTAACCGCTCGAAATTATTTCTTTCCCTGCGAAGTATTCCAAGCGCAAAACCTTGACCGGCCGTCCATTAATATCCTGCCGGCATTCACGATCACGTTCTTTCAATTTCTCAAGTACATCCTATCGTCCAATCGAGCCAACAATCCACGAATATGCCGCGTCTTTTCATGCCCGGGGCATTAAATTATTCCGGCCATTTCGAATTATTAATGCCATCGATTCTACGAAGAGAGGAGCAAGCCCAGCATCGAGTTACCAGCTCGGTGGAGTCGTCTTATCGGACAGTGGGTTAGGTCCATCTTGCTCCTCCTACGTTTGTCGCATGACTCAACCTCCTTCTACGGCCAGGAGGAATACGCTTCTCGCAGGAAGTGCATCGTGGTTTACAGTACATGCCGACGCTCTTTCCTCATTACGTGCCGCGCCTTTGTTACTTCTTTCTCTCTTCTCCCTTTGCAATTGAAACGGTTAACGTTTCTGTCCGTTTCCTTTTACAGTCGTTGAACGATCGCGCTGGTATCGATGATGGATCACCGTGATTTCAGATCGATTGGTAGTATTGCTGATTATCGATTTTATGGTGATTGTAAAGCACCCAGATTGAATATACACCCAATTCTGTTTTTACACGGTTTTGATTTAACACGGTCTAGAAAAAAAAAATGATTCCGTTTTTACACGATTTCATTCGATTTAGCACGAATAAGAAATCTAAAATATTCTTAAAATAAAGTTTTTAATAAATTTATTTTAACTATTTTTTACAGGGTTGAAGGATATGGAACTAATCCCCTTTTTTCCATGTATGTACTTCATGTCTTTTTTTACACGGTTCTTTTTACACGGTTTTGTCTGGAACGTATCTACCGTGTAAAAACAGAATTAGGTGTGCATACCTGGTTTTATTGATTGGGTTGATAATGTTTTTGAGAGGAATGTGGATTTTAAAGTATTTGAAGAAATTAGAAAAATATGAACGCGTGACGGAGGATAATTGGGGCGATGGTCTATGGAAATTTTGGTTTCAGTTGTTTAACTGTGTTTCGACATGCGGGAAATTTTGGAAAAATTGTAGGTTAATAATTACAAATGGATGCTGATACTGTGCGAATTTGAATGTAGTCGTTCGATAATTTTAGTGTAAATTCAGAACTTTTACAATTTTGGAACTGCTAGGAAATTTATTTCGCGATAGAAATTCCTAAACGAAATATCAGACGCATTGCGTCGCTGGACAGAACGTCCGTGATTTTTCAAATAATTATTTATGAAACAAAACCAGAGAAATCCATCGTTATCCTGAAAACTACATTCCGCCCCGTAACCGATCCAATTAAATTTAGTAACTCGATACTTGGCAAAAAAAATTGCTCGAAAATCCTATCGAAAGGTATACATCCTACCCAAAGTCGATTTCATCAATCCATATTTATTTATTCGACTGCACTCTGACAGAAATAATTATTTATCGAAGGCAAAAAAAGTAAACATGACAAAGTTAGAAGAAATTTCAGAAAATTACAACGAATGAAATAGTATTAGAAATGCAGATATTTCTGTCGCAGAATGACTTTAAACTTTCAACAATTCCACGTTGATCCAGCTGAAGACAATGATTCAAACTGGGTTACCAAATTTTCAGCCATAATTCTAGCCATAAATTCATCGAGGTGGATACGAAGTTTCCATGCGGCGTTCCCTCCTCGAAGCGAAAGGAGTCTCTTTTGAGAAGTTCCATCAATCATGATGCCCCTCGAGACGCACAGTTCGCTAGTAATATGTCGGAGGTTAATGGAATAAACGGGAACTGGGTCGCAAACGAAAGTTCTGCGAGATAAATATATGTAAATGTAATATTCCGAATTGGTTTCGCGAACGAACGCGGAAGAAATGTCTGTGGGGATTTTTTTTTATTTTAAGTACTATTGATGTTATGATAAAGTTTCGGAGAAAATGTTTTAAGCAGCTTTGTCATGGTAATTGCCGGCATTTTATATCGATCATTTATGCGTTCGTTTCGAGGGTCGTTTTCTATTAGAGAGAATTTTCTGGAGATTTAATTGAAATCTTGGATTTTAATCCCTTGCCGTACGATTTCTTTTGTGCCTGCGCTCCACGATTCAGAATTAAATTGATTAAATACAACTTGATCGGTGCTTCTTGATTTATTGTACAATTTAACGTAATATTATAGAAATAATTTGATCGTGTCGCATCTCACTGATATTTTCAATTTGACAGGATTTGAAAAACTTCAAAGTTTCCTATTCATTTTCACGAGTGCCACACGTTATTGTACGGCAAAGGGTGACAGTAATTTTAATACTTTTAACTTTATCGTAAAACGTCAGGCAATCTTGATTTATTTAATTTTCCAACTTTTCGATGAAGATGTGACCTAGTTTTGGTAATTACGTATGTAATTACGCAGTTGGTTAATTGGTACGAATAGAAAGTACCGTAGCCGTTACACCGTTTCTTAATATGGAGTGACATTTTTAATATATTTTTTCTCTGCTCTGTATATCTTTTAGAGCATCGTAACTATGAATAAAACATCTCTGTTATCGATAATTAATAGCATTACTTCATATTAAAAATAAAAAACACAATATCCTTTTACGCTGATTTTGGGACAGTCATTTTAAAACACTGAGCCACTGATAACGTGCTTGCATATCAGTCTTACATTATCTGAACTCAGAACGCGTATATACGTCTTCTAAAACAGTTTTAGAATACAAAAAAAACTAGAAATATCTCATAAGATATTTACTAATTCTTGCAACATTTTCATAAACTTTCTCTCTCCGGTAAAGAAATTAAAAACAACTGCAAACATAGCCGAGCAAATTGTAACTATCTCATAATTAAATATTGTACCGCCTTTTCATCGTCAGATACAATGAGATACGAATAAATTCTGCACAATTCGTGTCGTACTTGAAGCGTGAAAAAATGACGAAGAATCGAAGACACGAGAATAGCATATCACGTGGAAAAATATATACACCACGAGGCGAAAGTCAGCGAGGACTCAATCGGATGACACTGCGGTCATTAAAAGCGACAGATGAATGGACCGTTATGTTTGTGTTACATGTGCACACGAACGGAACCGGCATGCATACAAAGTGCACACAGAAGAACGTAGATAGGCTTACGGACGTGTTTCCGTATTTTGTCGCGGCTCTTATCTCCGCGACAATGACGACGGTTCTCAATGACGAATCGTCTCTGCTTGCATTTAGCACGTCTTTCGTTCTCCACTCTGCAACATGCATTAGTTTGCTTGGTCCTATTCGCTCCGATCGGCTATCACTTGCTCGACATTGTTCGCATCGATTTTCTTTCCCCTTCTTTTGCATTTTCATTTGTTTCAAACATTTCTACGTGTGGCTTTATCGTATGCATTTGTTTCCGATGCAGTGCTTGCGAATACGCAACGGTATTTATAGTTATTACTTAACTATCGGGAGTGATACTGCGCGGTGACTTTTATCTGATGCGAAAGTAGAACGAGTCGTTTGACGTTTGAATATTTAATAAGTAACGTAGATTCTCGGGGTTTAAAGATTTTATAGAAGTGCATTAAAGTCCGTTAAATACTGTAGATTCTGCAGGTTTTACAGAGATGTACTATTTGCCGATGCTGTTTAAAATGTATGAATTTATAGTTTGAAATGTAGCAAGCTGCCATACACTTAGAATGTTAATATTACTCTGTGAATTATACAGCTTCTATATTTCATTATTTAACTTCCTTTTCACATTACTTCGTATTCCATCAAAATCGAGAACTATTAGCCCGGTTAGAAAACCTTTCATGATTATAAAAATTGTAATTCTACTCCGACGTCAAGCAACGTTCATAGCATCTATCTATTTCTGATATACGATAGAAAGTAATCACTCAAATGCCATAGAAAATAAAAAATATGTGTATAAAACGACGTGACAGAGACATTATCGTTTTAACGAATGTCGAGGAAGCGTTTGTCGAGTTAAGTAGGCTCAATTTGCTTAGACTGCTTCTCTGTAGCATTATACTTTTATCTGTCTCTATCTTTTCCCTCTTCTCTCTCTTTCCATCTCTCATTTCGCATCGCTTGAGCAGGTCTTGCGCAAATCCTCCCCCTCTGTTCTCCTTTGGTCTGGCAATTCTTTTCTTGCGAGCTTCCAGCGATGTTGAAGCCGTTGTGTGAAACGAGATTATAATGTTTGTATAGCGCCATTGCTAAGAAGGGTTTCCACCCTGCCGAGAGGAGGATCGCTACAGAGACACACATTGGATCCCGAGTTGTCGTCGTTGCACGAACACGATTCTAATCACCTTTCTGTGGAGTGTAAGTGGGACATTAACAATTTTTATTCTCGATCGTAAAGAGTCGCGGGATGATTGCTCCGTATTGGCGATCCGTTGAAGAGCACTTCTATGAAGGCTAATTTGCTCGTTTCATTGAGACCCTTCGTATGTACGATGCAACTGCAATTTTACTAACGTCTCCTTGTTTCACCGTATAGGGTGCGTGGACAATAATCGTGATAACGGCATTGTATAAATTTACATTTATTTTATTAATCGTGCTTTTCGATTGACAACAGAATCTCCATGTTTTCCTTGGGGAAATGAATATTTTAACACGTTGAACGCCTTGGGGGTCACCGGTGACCGGCGCTATTGAATTCAAGAACATTTCATATGACTTTGAAATTGTAATATGTATTTACGAATTTTTTAATACATTCCACATTTAAATGTGGCATTGCAAAGTTAAAGTCGTGCTGACTAGATATCTACTTGTGTCCTTTAGATTTCTGCTTTGTAGAGATGCGATTTTAATGGAAAAAGTTTCACTGCAGTAAAAATGATGATACCGGTGGCGTTCAACGTGTTAAAGATTTTCATTTCTTTAATAATTATATGTTGTTATGTATAGCACATTTGAGATGATAATCAGTGAAATCAGTAACTACAAATTTATGTATTGATAGTAAATTTTAATCGTAAACAAAATCGACCAGCTTAAACGGCAGCATGTTTTGAAAACCGATGCGTTCGATTTGCTTTTTGATTTATTTATGTTATAATAACGAAGGGTAATATGGTTCATCGTATCACGATTACATTGCAGCTTGTATATTTTATTTAGATCGAAGGTTAAAAACAGACAGGATATTTTATCCTGTATATTGACTCAATCTGTAAACATTCACGTAACGCGCTGTTACGACAAAGCTTTCCTTAATAATAGCGGATTTAATCGGGCCGATCGAATTTGGAATCTCGACTCGTTTATTTTCTCCGGCTCGATGGTTTTCTTTCAGCCTCTCTTCGCCTTCGTTCCATTAATATCCCGTGGTTTTAACGAAAAAAAAAGAAAGCTCGTCGAAAGCGCAAACGTTAAAAGGCAGACGCGTTATTCCGTTGAATTTATAATCCACGCGTACAAAAGTCGAGGATATTGAAGGAAAATTCTTTTAGAATTATTTTGAAATATATTCTATTTCCGTGCAATATGTAACCCCGGTTATTAAATACGGTAATCACCAATATGAAAAATGATACGTAAAATAATAAAATTTCATATTATAAAATTACATTTCATATTTTCCAGGAATTTTTTCATATTGAATTAGTAACTTTCCTATTGCCCTATTTCTATAGTCGAGACATGTTGATACCACACAAGTTTCAGTCTCCATTTTATTTAATCCTAGTAATTAGTAAATTGCCTATATTATAAATCTTCCATAAAACAACCCATACTAACCTTTGCAATCTTCCTTCTCGTAATTGGAAATAATTTATCAAAAATTCTCCAACATCGAATACTAATCTTTATTTAACGATTCACCCATTTGTCCTGTCGAAAGTTATCTCAATAGATATCGTTAGATACTCTCAAAAGATACCGCAATTAGCCACGATAGAAACTTACGTCGATAACACGATGCAGGGCCATAAAGATTAGTATTCCTCCTTCGTTTCGACCTCGTCGGAGCATCTCCGAGCGGTTTTTCGAATGTTTACGCGAGAAGATCGCGCGCTTGGAAGCAGGCCAACGATATTTTTACGCGTTTCATTGGAGGAAAGAGCCGGAAACTGCTGCAACGAGACCGCAATATGGGACGATCTATGGGCAACGCCGTAGAAACCGGCGTGGAATCCAACTCGGCCGATTTCGATTCACGATGCGCCACCAGAAAGAAATTCACGATGCGACCGCATGCGAAACACTGTGACATTCGTGTTTTGCCGATGGGAATCTGCAAACGGTGACCCATATTCCGCTTCATTTTCAAATTGCCACGGTATCGAACGAGATTGCTACTAGTTCCGAGTTTTACTTCTGTTTTTACCGTCGTTTGCACAGATTGGAAACTGTGAACAATAACAAAAAAAAATTGAAATAATTTGCAATGTAAAAGTTACGATTAATGCGATAATTATTGCAAAATATATCTCAGAGATATGCCACAAACCGTGGCAAAATCGCAAAGGAACTTGATAGAAAAACCCGTGCGCTGAGAATTATTAGCTGGTCAGAGTTCGAATCTCTACTGCCTTCATTACGTAGATTTTTCCTTAATTATAAACCAATATAATTTGCGAAGGAGTTTGCACAAATTAGATTTGCAGAAAACTCTGCAATAGGAAGTCCTAGGTGGAATAATAGCAATTGAACCTTCAAAATATACAATAAAAAAAGATCAGAAAAATGTTCACACTGAATTTCCTCAAAATTGTATTTACCAGTTCCTCGGTCTTCCCGCGCAAAGTAAAAACATATTTAACCCTTTGAGGACTACTGACGCATATATGCGGTCTAAAAAAAATTTGATTATCGAGGCATGCATACAGGATTAGAATTGAAAAATTGAAAGATAACCATTGAAATATTATTCTGCAAATACTAATGCATAATTCGGATACATTAACACTCGAATTTTCCGATAAAAGAATAGTTTTTGATCGCGAAATAAATGATTATCTCTCAACATTCAAAAAATTCTCCGTCCGCGAAGGGTTAAAGAAATTTTGTCACACGCTCAGGAATTAGGAGGAAAGATACACAGGTGAGAACATTCTTACAAGAAGCGGCACATGTCTTCTTCGGCGTGTAAGGATTCTGGAGTTTTACCAAGCGTGTAAAGCGTAAAAAAGATTGCGCGTAAACGTAGGCGAGGGAAGTAGACCGACTACGTGGAAATTGGAAGAGGAGGCTTGCACTGAATGCAGCTTTCACCGGGTTACGCAAAATAGCTGCGGATCCTGTCTGAGAACGTCCGAGAATGCAAGACAATGACCAAGGAGGATGGCAATTGTGTAAAATGGAAAAAAGTTGCTCCACTCGCACGCGGCAAACATTGAAAATGTTTTATCGCTTGGAAAAAAAGGATATTACAATTCCAAACAGAATTTTTTAATGTTCTTTTTCTTTTCTTTTCATTTTAATTTATTTATTGTTGTTTTTTACGGGCAAAAATAACCCTTTAGTATACATATTAACATAGGTGCAAGCAGAAGTACAATATAGCAGACATCAATAATGAAAGGAAGGAGAGAAATCCTTGGGGATACTTTTCTTAAATGATTCTTCTGAGGTAAAAAAGTCCACACATTTGCAATATTTGTTCCAACTCATGATCAGTTTATTTATGCAGTTAAATTTGCCGTACGTAGTCCGATAGAATAATAATAAGTACTATTACAATAATAATAAGTAATATAAGTGCTTATGGAAGCAATAGATATATTGCATAATATATTGATATATTATGAGAGATATGCAGAATATTTTTTTTGTGGAGAATAAAATGGTTTGTTAGTTTTCGATAGAACCCGATGTAAATTATAATCGCCTTGTATTTTTTCACACGGGTTTACACGTTTCAAACAAGTCGTTGAAGCTCGTCGACGACCTATTTTTATTTTACGATGGATAATTTAATTCGGGTCAATAAGAAAGACCTTCGCAGGCAATTTCATGGAAAAAATACGAACCCTCGTTGAATGTGACGAACAAAAAATAGAATCTGGTTTTACGTGAAAAAATACGGAATTTCTTTTCGGGTAAAAATTGAAAGAGATATTAATAAGAGTGCCTTCGCTAAGAGACGAAAATCTCGTCGACTTTCTGATAATTGCGTTTTATTGTGCGTTATGATTTGTTCGATTTCTCGCGCTTCTCTAATTCCTTTCTTGCATTTTCGCACGAGTTTCACTCGGCGTAATGTGAGAATCATTATTTGCAAAATATGGTGGAATTCCGAGGAAGTATAAACATGTCGGGCGAGCTGTATGAAATGTTATTGAATGCAGATTTCAATTAACTATTTTCTCCGAAACTTGGCGCTTCAGTCGAATTCATTCGTTGACGTTTAAACCAATTAATTAGAATTTTAATTCTCCCGTTGTCAAAAGTAACTACAATCGCGCATTGAAATTTCCATGTTCCGAAAATCCGCTCCGAAGTGTCAAATGTGAAATCAATTTGAGATTACAAATACAGTAATTTGGTGCAGCGTCGAACAATGCTCGTAGGGCGTTAATGAAAATCAATTTTCAACCGTATGAATCAGAGGAACGCCCGTGTCCCAGGCAAAAGTCAAAGGTGAATTAATTGCTCGCGACCTCATTTGCCATCGGTGTCGCTTTTGTTAGCAAATAAGCGTTGAATTTCACGTGGGAGATAGTGGTGTCATCGATGGATATATCTATAGCGATTTATTAAAGCCATCGGAATATCAATCTAATTTCTTCACTGGATACAATTCCCTCTCGATTTAAAAATCAATTCCTGAAATGCACGATGATTACCGCGCTTTTTCGAAAGCGTGAATTAATTCAAAGCCACGCAACCTTATCTCCTCACCCATGAAACATTTAATCCACTAATTACGATACCTCATATTTTGCATTAAAATTCAAATCCGAAAATATCCGAAACAACTAAATAAAAAACATTTTTCAACGTCGCTCAATCCGTAATGTTAACACTTTGCCGGCCGCTCATTTATCGCATCAGCGTTACACTGCCGCAGTCATTTGTACAAAAGACAATCTGGTAAATTGAGAGGAGAAAACAGTGGAAGCCATTCCTCCCTATTTATCAATTGCTGCTTTCCATCAATATGTTTACCTATACAAATATCGGAATGATCGGAATAAAGCGTCATCAGTTAAATAAAGCGATAACAGTTGGTGAAGAGAAGTCACGCGTACGTGACAGCGGCCGGCAAAGTGTTAAAAAGAACTACTTTCTACAAAAAAGCCGTCTAACAATGAAATCCTCTCTTGCATAAATTCCCGCCATGTATTACAATAAAAAAGATAATCCGCGCACGAGACACAACTTCTCCCGGTATCTCCTAATTAAAAAAGAATTATTCCATTAAACAAATCCCACCGAAGGATAAGCAAAATGCAGTTGCAGCCACGGTAAATTCTATCTCGAGCCAGACGACACACTATTCCGAGATATCTCCTTATCCCTTGATCTCCCGCTCCGAATCGTCACTTCCCGCGTTCGAGGTAAGCCGTGTGCCCCGCGAGAGAACGATTATCCAAGATACCGTGCAAATTGCATTATCCCCGTCTTACGTTACGGCCGCTTAATTGTTCCCGACGAAATGTCGTAAACCGCGAATTATGCGATCGAGCCGATAAAGATCAGGGCTATCGTCGTTCTTAACACTAGGTTTACGGATGCCGTCAAATTGACGCGTTCTTACTTTTTTGATAAATATTTCTCAAATATATAGAGAAGAGGTACAGTAGATATTTCACGTGTATTTTACAATACAAAAATTACTTAACGAATTATCAGCTTTGCCGATTGATCCCTCGTTTTCCAAAGTCTTTATTTAATATATTGCAGTGTAACAGATTTCAGTCCCGTAAACCTAGTGTTAATTGTTCCGCGTAAGGCGACCTCGCATTTTCATCGTTCGCGCGAGCTGCACCGTCGGAGATGCGTGACTCGAATTCGCAACCAGCCGATGCGCATTCGTCGCATCGTTGCAATGTCGTCGACGGATCGACGTTGATTTTCGGGGCGATTTTGTAGCTGCGAAACACGTTTCAGTGGGGTGGCGAAATTGCTTTAATTGGCGGGATTGCCCTCGCCCGAGCGGACACACGATAGTGTATCTCGCACTTGACCCGAGTGGAGTTCAATGGAAACGCTTTCATTAATTTTCGTGGGGTCCACGAGCCTCTTTCGAGTGTCGGCTCGCCAAGGGGAATGGCCATCGTGTCGAGGATCACGTAATTTTGTGGGCAGAAAGGCTCGCCATGGTTTCATCCACGATTAGGCACTAATCGGAGTTTATTCTGGATAATTACGGGGATGTTTCTCGAGGATTTCGTTGACACGTTTCCTATCGGTGCGCTAAGTCCGTACGATTGGGGATTTTCGGAATGATGGATGTTTCGAGCGTGGAGTATTTGAATAGCGTGTCGTTTGAGCCGTTTTTATCGAGGAATTTTGAGGATTTTTGGGACGATGAGTATTTGGAACGTTGAGGGACCAAATACTGCGTTATCCGAGTCGTTTTTAATCATTAACCCATTTGCATCCGTAAGCAGAATATTCCGTGGATGACGATCGTCATTTATCTACCAGCCGCGGAATATTCCGCTCTGTACAATGTTAAACTGCTACGCACAGAAATGCACGGTACTGCGGATCCTCTGCCGTATTTAGAGCTACGATGCAAATGGGTTAATTGTAAGGGCGAGGGAGAAGTGAAGTGAACGAGCAGCATATTTGTTTGAGTTAGAATTCAAGAGCTTGAGAAGCCTCTTCACATTTGAGGATAATGTCATAGTATTTTTATTTCTGATATTGCTGGAGTAATTTTGAATTATATTCTATCTTCATAAATGTTAGCGATAAGTCTGAGAGGCTGGAAAATATTTCTTTTGAGATGGACCCCAGTTACAAAATTGCGATTTTCCAATTTCAACTTTATTGGAAAGTGAAAAATTTTCTTCTCAACAAAATATTTTTAAATTCAATTTATCCTTAGTTAAA
The DNA here is from genome assembly GCA_963989415.1 of Cerceris ruficornis. Taxonomy (NCBI): domain Eukaryota; kingdom Metazoa; phylum Arthropoda; class Insecta; order Hymenoptera; family Crabronidae; genus Cerceris; species Cerceris ruficornis. The sequence goes on from OZ022523.1 coordinate 12,128,061, forward strand.
CGGATTTAATTAGTGTCCATTAACACATTATAATTTCTTTGATTACAAGACACGATAAAAGCTTCCACGTACAGGGGGCCATCGCAAAAATCTAGCACAATTGAAACGTCTCGTCACTTTACTTCTCATGGTGAATTTCCACGTACATTCGACGTAACATACCCTAGAATTACGCGTAATTGTAAATGCAAAGGAATTCGCTTGTAGTTGATGAATATCATTAACCGTGCACGCTTTTTTTCTCTGTTACAGGTGAGTTAAAATCGTTGTCCTTGCCGAGAGGATTTCCTCCAGAACTAACGCTCAAACGTGACAATAAAGGTAAAGATTCTTATACTTAATCACCGACAAAGCTAATTACACATTAATAATAATATTCCTCCAATCCGGTAGAATGCTTTGCAAGAAAGCATTTACCGCCTGCGATTGTTGCATGATGAACGCATCAGTGCGTTATTTAATAATTACAGACAACCGCAAAGGAGTCGTTTAAAGGAAGTCTGTTTTCCTGATGTTTATTTATCATGTTTATTCTGGTAACAGTGAACAAATTCCAACTCTTTTAGAATAATTTGGAGTAAAATCGAACTTTACCCCTTTGACACGACCGGTTGTATAACCGGCGACCGTGCAGAGGGATTTCGATTTCTTGAAGGACATTATGGCAATTAATTTAATTTTCAGTGCAATTTTTTTGCAATATTCCGAGCGATTTATCGCTTCGTAATACAACTATTTACAGTTACACGTTTCTTTAAGTAATTGAATAACACTATCTAACAATTCTTAAATCCAGTTTAACAATTTTAATCATAAGCGATAAAAACCTAAGACAAAGTGAAATATCGCAACTAATTTTGAAGAATACACGTTCGTCATTATGAATCTCCTCATTGATTATTTTTTGAAAATTGTAAAATTGGGGTGGGTATAAGATCAGGGGAGAATTGCAGGTCGACTTTATGGAAGAATTTCAATTAAAAGATCAAGAAGGTATAAAATTTCGCGATGTCGTTACGTAAACGTCACGGATGAGCCCGAGGATGCGTCATGGCTGTATTAAAATCGTCCTCGGTAATTCCACGACGAGGTCGATTCTTACGGGTAATGTGCTCGCTGCTACTTCGCCGAGGATTATGACAGGAACGAAAAGTAGCTCGGGCATGCCGAGAACAAAAGTACGGCGAAATCTCGGAGACGTTGTCACTTAGGTTTTTTTCGTTCGTTACAGTTTCTAATTGGAGTAATTTTCAGTGCGACGAACGGCTCTTCTCGTTTCGTCTGAAGACGAGTCGCACGGCTTTAGACTTTACGCCAAGTTATTCGAAGTTAGATTAGAAGTAAGGAATAGTATTTGAAACATAATTTTACTTGAGATATTTACAACTTTCATGGTTACATGTGGTTGTAAATTAATTAGAAAAATTTGATTGCACTTTAGGTAACGATGGGAATTCTGTATTTCTATACCTTTCGTAAATCAAAGAGTGCTTTCATGTTTTATATTTTAGACAGAATTACATTTTAGCGAGGAAATGGTGATTTGTAAATCCCACTTCTATAACATTCTGAATTTTCATTTCTGACAAATTAAAAAACTTCTGCTTTCAACCGTGTGCCCCCGTTACATTCTTCTTCGCGTAAATGATTATTCAGAAGTGGAAATCTGATGGTGATGTATCCGCTGAATAAAACGGGCGAATGAGACTTTTCGTCTCAAAATTCATTATCTTTTCTCTTGTCGTTATCAACCAGGGCTGTTAAATCATCAAAGCGACTTAACTTTTATTTCAAACTGACGGAATTTCCTTACAAAGGGACTTCAATGTCTGTAATGTAAAAAAAAATTTAATATTTCCACGAATATAGTTCACGTGGGTTTAATAATTTTCTCCTATCGAAAAGAGGTCGTAGAGAAATATTCCCTCAAAGATATACAAAACTATGTAAAACGCAGAAAAAAAAGTTTAATTAAAAGTTTCATTCCCTCCAACTCCTTATATTGTAATAGGGAAAATTTTTCGAAAAAAACTAGTTAAACCTGTTATATTTAAATATATTAAATAAATACTTCGAAAAAACGGGAATTCTGACGTGGAAAAGATGATCAATTCGGTAATTTATCTTTTATGAGATGGACGTAGAATATCCATTCTATGACTCTCCTACAAACTTGGAGAATTTTTGGAAAAAATTGTGTACCAGTCATTTGACTGGTTCGGTAGTTCTAGTGTTAAATATCCTTACTAAATTCCAAGCTTAAAATCACTTCCACCGAAACTTCCCCTCTGTCTGAAAAACCACACGGTATATCTGCCAAGGTGGAATCTCAAACCATCAACGAGCAAATAGAGCAGTCATTTCTAACATCAGCGAGATTCTAGCCCTCGGTTTATGGCGAGTGCGCGCATTCGGCTCGGTGGGATTTGCGCGGGACTAGTCCTCTCGTTAATTATTCAAATAGGTGCACATGCCGCCACGGTTGCACTTGCAGCTGTCGTTTCGTACACGTTTACGTATTTCCGCTCGCACAGCACGCGGCACGCAATGTCGGACCTCCTTCTGTCCCTTCTCGAACACCTTTCTCGGACTCGACGCCTCCTGTTTCTTTCATTCGACGTCGCAAAACGAGCGGACGTGCTCGTCCTTCGAGCTGATTTTCCGCTTGCACGCGATCATACTCTTTCGGCTTGATTGATGTTGCCATTCACTTTGGTAGCGAGGCAGGTTATCAGTGCTGTAAAAGATGAATTTTAAATCTAGTTGAAATTCTGATGATTGTATAATAGTTAAAAAGAAGTAGGATGGGTTGAGGATTAGCTTAATGATGAGATCATTTTTGCTGGTAGAGTTTAGCTTGTTTGTTGACACTTAGCGTACTGTACGCGGTCGAACGATCGGTGCAGTGGAATGATAATATGTAACTTTGCATTATTATTAAGTGAAGGCTGTGTTCTGCGTTATTTGTTATGTTATATTGACAATCTGTGGCATTCCTTTTGAAGAAATATAATTTTAGGATTCCGGAACGCGGCTGTGGGGGAAGAATAAAAGAAAACGGATATACTAAGCTGAAACTATATTTAATAAGAATAACACGTAAAACTAGAGTAAAAACTAGACTGAAAGTAACTATAACTACGTTTTAAAATGATCGTCTTAAAATATACGTCTTCTATTCGTCGCGTCTTAACGTCTTTTGTCCTAACGTCTCGTCTTTCGGTTCTACGTCCTTATCGCTCATTCGCACACGCATTCACAAAATGTACGCATACACACATACCACTTATCCGTCCGACTGTGCGGTAAAGCACCATCGGCAATATCGCCATAACCGATTCCTACATTATTTCATAAGCGATCAAATGATACGGTCAGAATACCGTACCCAAACGGGAATGACGGCGCGCGGTATGAGGCACGAGGTAAGGGCAGCCTGAGACAATGGAAACCTGAGATCGACTAATGACAACCGAAAACAAAACACGTCTTTCGGCGTTCCCATGACGACGCAACGAATGTGCGGCTTTATCGGCCAGTCACGCGTTAGAATCGAAAATGACGTCAGAACGAGGGATGTCTCTGTCCGTCAGGCGAATCAGCGCAAACCAGAGGCCAGAGGACTTCTCGTCTTTTTGCGGGCTGTAGGTATACATAAAGTACCAGCACGGTTAGAGTTGAGTTTTGTGCATTAGAGTTTCTCGCCCTGGATTTTTGGGTGATGATCAAGGAACTTAGTTCTTAATTTCTTTTTATTCTCTTAGTATTTTTCGTTAATTGTTATCGTCGTTCCGCTTAAGTCCTACTGTTTAAGATGGGTTTCGAATCAGCGAGGCTGTAATATACTATTCCATGAGAAAAATTATCGAGAGGCTTAATTTCTAATCAATACTTAATTCTGAGCCAGCGTTTACCACTTTGATAAGGAGGCTAGATTGAAATTCACACTTTACCGACCGGTAGCCTATAAATAGGCTTTTTGTCACCAACGCTTAGACTTTTAGTTTATTAATCGGTTCCAGCGGCAATCACTAATTTGTTATTTATTATTGTAGTGGAAGTGTGTTAAGGAGTCAGTGAGAATCATTTGTAATTTTCAAAGAGATTGTAATTTTCTTTCGGTAACCTAAGCCGAAACAAATCCTTTAAAATGGGTAGAATGCTCAAACAATAGCGGTCGGTAATGTGTTAAGTCTTTCGCGTGTGATTCGAATTCTTACTTTCATTTATAAATATGAGACTTACATCTCAATGCTCCATTTTTGACGGAGTACAGTTATTACATACTTATAATTCTTCACTTTTCTCGCTCAACATTAGTTGGATCAAAGTACAACACAATTTCTAAACCTTTTTCACTCAGAACTTTTCCCACACGCATCCCTCTCTTTACAAATTTGCGAAACACTTCTCACGCGATTACCTCGCAGAACATTCGACCACTCTTTCCGCGATGCTCGCCGGCCAGATGCATAAGAAACGCAGACAGGTCGAAAGGATCGTAATTAAGAGATGCCTGGAGCGATTTGTCATTGATCTTGGCAGAAATTTTCCCTCCGGTGAAAATTAGCCTTCACAGAAGCGAGCTCCTCGTTCGGCGCGACGGAGAAAGAGGCTGAAAGGTAGAGCGGGCTCGTTAAGTCGTATTTCGAATTCCTCGATTTCCAGCCGGCGTTTGTGCACGTACGAGCGCATCGTGGAATGCATCGCGTGGAATTTTGATGTGGAAACTCTGACGCGGGACACAGTAGCGCTTAGAATGTTAAACAAAACGTATGTTGCATCTGTATATGGAAATGTGCTCACGGCAATTTAAGATAGAAACCGGGAGGAATCGTGGAAAGCGTAATTAGTTGCAGGCTACCAGCATCAACGGACAAAGCGAATTAATTCGCATGAAATTCATTCGCGCCTGGAATTAAAGTTCCCTCGTTAATTAGGGTAAAAGTGTGAGAGAGAAGCGATTCTTCACTGAGGTAACAAAATTTTGCGATATCGATTGCAACGATGATGTTTGTTTTCAAGTTTTCGAAATTTTCACCGATCGCGAGAAACATTGCAACGTGCAGAAATTTGGAGATGGCGAATTTTACTCGGACTATTCGTAGGTGCATTAGGAAAATTCGTTTAAAAGATACCATTTATGATAATTACTTATCATCCAACTTTGCAAAATTTCAATATGTAATTAAACTTTTTCGTGGGTGATAGCTAATCTACCTGCATTCCAATTTTATTGGCAGTGTAGTTCGATGAGAGAGCCAAGCAAATTGTTTGAGAAATTCACTAAAGTAATTTATCATTTTAATTTCTGAAATCGCGTATATTTTTTTAATAACGAAAGCACGATTTTCACTCGTTGCTAGTTGGAATGTCAAAGGTCGTAGTCCAATAAATAACATTGCCCCGATAAAAGAAACGGACTCGCTTTCATTGCGACTTCGAAAGTTCCAAAATGAGAAAGTAATTACGTCGCCGGAAGGTGTACAAATGGTACGTAATATTTCGCCACTTTCGGCAAGCTCGTCGCGTGATTTTGCGAAGAAAGTGCTTTGATAATTGAACGAGAAATTGAACATCTCACACCTCGTTTCTCTTAGCACGAGCAATTCGTCAAGTCGATTTAGTACGCGCGAAATAACATTTCAATTCGACGCTACAAAGAACAAGTGCCACTTGACCCGGCTTTTGCGGAAAGGACGGACTTCTCCTTTTGTGGAACTCGTTAAACTCGTCCCAGATTTCAAGTGCTATCAAACTACAGCAGTTATTCCTCAAAACTTCACGTAATTCCCCTTCAATCGTTAGCTGAAGTCATAATTGATAGATTATAAAAGTGGTTAGCTTTTTCAGTATTCCCTTTGTTCGTAGAGTCGCGAGAAGTTGAATTCATTGTTTGAAAATACAATGTGAAATCACGTGGGTATATAGATCATTCGAATTCCATTTATAAATGCCCCTTATCGCTAAACAAACTTTTATAAAAAAATATTTCTGTATGAAGAAACTTCAAAGATTCCTACGCTAAATATTAAAAATAATTTGAAGCGAACAGACAAAAAGTACCGATATTGTTTTCAAAATTTTCAATTCTTACGGTATTGTAAAAATGGCTATGAAATCGAACGTTCAAATGATACATAGATAACACTAGTTCTAATTCAATCAGCGAAGTTAATCAACGCCGAGGGCAATTAATGCCCGGATAGTTAACCCTTGAGAACACTGTACATCTTAGACAGAAATAACTTTTGCAATTCCCCATTCTTTTCCGAATTTAGTCATCGTGCTTTTTCGTCGTGCGAAAATTTCCACGTAATGGAGAGAATCGAGCCAGAAACTTCCACGTAAAGATGTAGGTAATCTCGGAGCATAACTTTTCCTCGCATGGAAATTAGCTGCTGGCTTCCGTCCCAGGAAAGCGCAGCGATGACTTCATTGACATAACTTCGCCTAGGAAATGCGAATCTTGCATCGCTTAGAATTCACGACAGTCGTTACTAAGATCGGCAAACTTTTCTGATTTACATAATTTCGTCCACGTATTATTTAGAGACTTTCCGTGAAACAGCTTTCGTTCAGTAAATTTCACCGAAACGACGTAGCAATATTTTGCCCAAATATCGATTAACACTAGAACTACCACGGCAGTCAAAATGACTGGTTCCTCAATTTTTATAAAAATTCTTCAATTTTATAGGGAAGTCGCAGAGTAGATACTCTACGCCCATCTTATAAAACATAAATTATTATATTAACCATCTTTTCCACCTTTTGATTCACTCTATCTCTAAGCTATTTACTTAACATTTTTAAATATAATAAATTTAACGCCGGTAGTTCCAGTGTTAAGAGCTTATCTTAATATTTAACTACAATTATTTTTTTCTGTCATTCTTATCTTTTAATATGAAATGCAATTATTAAAAAATAACATTGTCGGGATCTATAAATGCCGCTTATCGCTAAAGAAACTTGTATAAAAAATTATTTCTGCATGAAGAAACTTCAAAGATCCTACGCTAAATATTAAAAATAATTTGAAGCTAACAGACAAAATGTACCGATAATGTTTTCAAAATTTTCATTTCCTACGACATGTTAATCTTCGGATTCGTATCTTTTAAATATGAAATGTAATTATTAAAAAATAACATTGTCGGGAATGTGTGTAAGAATGCAACATGTCATGGAAGAGAGCATTAGTTAATTCTGTAATGAAATATTGACAAAGCTCGCTCAGAAATGTATAAACATGCAAGATTTTTCTTCATATGTTTTTTAAAAGTGCATTAAACACCTCGGAAGTCTGCCTGCTTCCTACCTGCGGTTTTAAACAATAGAACTTCGCTTTGCCGTCCGTATAATTTCTGAATAGAATACATAAAAATGCAACGTATTATTCGTAACTACGAAAAATACGGAACAATGGACTATAAAACATAGAAAGCTGGCCGCACGGCAGATAATTTCTGAAACCACGCATCTCCGAGTGTCTACAAAGTTCTCATGCTCCTCGGACACCTTTCTCCGCGTTCTCAAATTACAGTACTCAAAACAGAAAAAATCCCGCCCGCTATATCGACTCATTCGTCAACACGTTCCCTCGTACCATTGACCAACGAAGAAACATCATTTCCCATCTTTATTTCATACCCACAACACGTCCCATGCAAAAAATTCCAGCGAACCCATGCAAAAAGTGCATTAATCCCACTAAATTATTTCATTCTCAAAATCCATTCCCAGCAATTCTCGCAACAGCATTCACCCAAGTACGCCTTCCGTTATTTCTCATTCAATTCTTCTAGAAAATTGTCTATTCCAAAAATGTATTATCTTAACAGACCTCTACCAAACTTCACTTTTTCCAAAAGGAAAAAAAAAAGATTCTTCATTCACGCGCGACAAACGCGTTGACACTAGAACTACCGGCGTTAAGTCTATCATATTTCAAAATATTAAATAAGTACTTTGAAAAAGGAAGGATCAAGAGGCGGAAAAGGTAATCGATTCGGTGATTTCTGTTTTTAAAGATTGACACAGAATATTTATTCTAAGACTCTTCTATAAACTTGGAGAATTTTTGGAAAAAATTCTGTACCAGTCATTTTGACTGGTTTGGTAGTTCTAGTGTTAATCGCGAAACCAGACGGTTGCATAAAACGGCCATTGCACCTTGCATATCCTTTCCTCGACGATTTTTGACGATATCATCGTGAAACACGGAGATTCGATGAGCATTGTTAGGTGGTATTTATGGCGCGGTATGGCGAAGAGCCAGGTTAATGCGCCAAAGTTACTATGTCGTTCATTTATGCGGGCGCGGAGAAGTGCAACGGGCAGCGTGTGTGCACATGGCACGCGTGCATCGATGCGAACGTATGTAGGTCGACACGTAAACGGGGGATTTTGGAATCGGCCCTCGGACCGTGGACGATCTCCTGCATATTTCATCGTGGAACCATTAGAGAAGTTCCGTGGTTTCCGTGGATCACGCGCCGAGAAGATCTATGCCGCCATGGTGGAATTTATCTCGGCGATCTATGGTCCCTCGAAAATACTCGGATCCAATAACTATTATTCTTTTTGCGTAATTCACGGGGATTACTATTATTCTCGCTGCGTCTTCCGAGTTTCTCTTATTTCTGCTTTATCTTTTGTTTCTGGCGTGGAGCTCACGTAAAAATAGAAGTCTTTGACTGAATTACCGTGGCAGTTTTTATTAGTTTCTTTAGTGGGTTTTTGTGTAACTTAGCTCATAATATTTGAAATTTTTCATGCTTTTACGATTTTTCATAGTTTTATGTTCGTGACTGTTTGTCCTTGAACTAATTCTTCGGTGCCGTTTGATTACAGTACAAATTGTTAATTACTATCTCAACAAGTTCTGCTGATAAACGATCGTATAATTGATAGGTGTGGCTCTAACTGATAAGACCCGTAAAGAATATGAAATTCGCGTAGCGATTATCACACGGCGTTTCTACGACTTTCGGTGCTTTATTTTAACACGTTAAATTCCACCCATTTTTCGCTAGTTTCATCATTTTCACCGAACCGAAACTGTTTCTATTAAAATCACATCTTTATAGAATAGAAATGTTAAAAGTAAGAAGAGCTGTCTAATCGGTAATACTTCAGCTTTCTAACAGCAACATTTGAACCCCTTATCCTGCAATAACGTGTGACACACGTGAGGCGATAAATGGAATTCGAAATTTTGAACTTTTCCAATAACTATTAAATTGAAAATATCAGTCGATCACGAGACGGTCAAATTATTTCTATAATATTAATATTGCAGTCAGCTGTGCCAAATGTTAATGACGAGAGAGAAATTTTTATTTCTGGAATTAATTCTGAGGTATTACGCATGCTGTCACGGTAGAAATCGTTAATATTGAATATATTAGCATTATCCGTGAATATCGCAACTTAAAACTCATGAAAAATTTCATCGAATTCAATAGTGCCGGTCACCGTTGACCCCCATGGCATTCAACGTGTTAATTTTCCACGTTTGCCGGGATTTCTTATCCTCTTTGTTTCAATTCTTCAAAAATACTGGCCACTCGATTGTCTTTCTTCCTCCTCATCGATTTCGTTCGTGGAAGCATCAAACGCGAAACGAACGAAGGTAATTTCGTAGGTGTCAACGGGTCAAGTGTTAAAGCAATAGCGAACGAGCAGGAAGAGAGCACTTAGGGTGGAATAATAAGGAACCTCGTTACGGTAACAACGAACACGGAGCCTTCAGAAAATGTCGCTGTACACTGACGTAGAAAATCTTGGCTAATTGTATTCTCGTTCCTTTTCTTAACGCGAGGACGAAATCCCTGCTATTGCGGAATATTTTTTGTCAATGTACGGTGAATATTAAATAGCAAGCGATTGTGGAATTAGACGTTCTTTTCGGTCTACTTGTACCTATATTTTTTAATCCTCGCAAATGGATAAAAGGAAAAATTGTTGACGATTAATTAAGCACTGTTCACACGCAACCGTACATCATAGCAGGATGATAAGCTTAACTCTTTCGCAGTTAGAGCTAAATACGATTACATCATAGCTGGATGAGAAGAAGAATTGATAACAGCTAATAAATAAATGATGTTAGCACGCAAGTGCACCACGTCCTAGTAGATTGATCAACTTCACCCTTTCGTTACTGTAATGTAGTAGCCTTGTTGAGCGCTATTCACGATATAAATATTGCACAAACTAATCAAACTCTTCTTATTACAATACTTGTAATGGAGCACTTCAAGTTTCAACAAAGAGTCTGTGAATTTTCAATTTTGATTGTTCTGTATTTCGGCTGCAACTTCTACTGTCATTTCGCCTAGGACCCATTTATTTATGTGGATTCCAAATCACCGAGGCTATGATACACATATAATTTAGAAAAAATCTCATAGAGAAGAATACAAAAACGAGGAACTCTGCGTAAAAGGTCAGTCAGGGTCAATGGTGGGTATGGAGGTGAAAAGCTCGGTGTTTCAGAAGCCAGCGGAAACCATACGTCCTAATCCAAATGACCATATCAGTTGAACCAAATGAATAGAAGAGAAGTTACTCATTATCAGTAATCTTGCAGATATGGATGAAAAAAATTAGCAAAGTTAACCGGATATCCTTCACCCACCCACCAATACAACAACAAAGAAATAATCACGGAACAACCTCACCTATCGCCAACCCCAGCGTAGCGGTTCACCCTGAGAACTCTTCGACGTAACTAATTGATCGTCGCGGCTTAATAAATTCCCCTCGTTTCGTTTCATCGAAGCAACTGAATTTTTCATGCACCAAACGTTAACCGCATACGTTTCTTTGTAACGTACCCTCGCACCATGGAGGCATGCACCTCATGTTTCTCCGAAGAATCACGAAGAAGAACACGGTGCAAGCGTGTACATCCGCCTAGGAGATATTTAGTTACAGCGTTAAGAGTAAGTGGTCATGAAAGCGAGGAGGAGTTTTATTCTTCTACCACGTTCCTTTATGCATGTCTCTTCCAGAGAATAAAAGCACAATGAGAACGACTCGTGTAGGAGAGAACGTGACGAGAAAAGTGTGCGAGGCACCCCCCTTCGAAACTCGTCCTCGAATATTCCGTGGGGGTACGGTGTGTGTCCCCTGTCAAACTCCAAAGTGTCGGCCATTCCGTGGAAAAGACTTTTCGAGATGCAACTTCGCCGAAACCGTTTCTGCACTTTACGGGCAGGGATATAGACGATGTCACGAAGTAAACATATATTCGCGTGTAACTTCCATTATCCTTGCCACTTGCCGTGTTACTGGCGGTGGAGTGGACTTGGAGAGGCAATCTGCAGCAATTGCAGAAGTTTCGGTCGGGAATTCTTTCGATCTTGATATCGTTTATCAATTGTTTCCGCCTCGTTTCACAGAGGAATTTTGCTACTTGGGTTGTTTGAAAGTAGTATAAACGTTGTTCAGGGGTAATATCAACATTATTTTGGAAAAGGAGAATAGGTACTAACCCATTCACTGCCAGGAAAACTAAGCAAACATTACCTTTGCTTGTTTAAATTTGAGACGATGACAGAAAGTTTTTAGAACATTGATTTCATTAATGAAAAATATAATCTCGACATTTGTAACTTATTAATTCAAACTTATATTGCAGCTACGAGACATCTCGTAGTTCGCAGTCAATGGGTTAACTAAATTGCAGTTCTTACACCAACTTTAACACTAAACCTACCGGCTTCATATCTGTTATATTGAAATACACGAAATAAGTACTTTGGAAAAAGAGATTTGAAGAGGTGAAAAATATGATCGGTTAAGTAATTTTTGTTTTATACGATAGGCCTAAAATATTTACTGAATGGCTGCCCAATCAATTGGGGGAATTTTTAGAAAAAATCAGAAAGCTGTTATTTGACCGCCATGGTAGGTTTAGTGTTAATGTCGAGCTGGACTCGACATTATACAACGCAATATCTAAAATAATAGTAATAATAATAATAACATAATAATAACAATTTCTGCTGCAATGTAATTTTTGCTGAGGCCCCCTTTTTGATATATTTTGCAAATTAATTAAGGAGTTGCTAGGTGACAAAAAATTAAAGACTGCAAAGTGTTAAGCTGATAATATTGGGAGGGTAAATTTATTTCCAGAGTGCCGTTGTTTCCACCTCGTTTGACCGAGGAATTTTGCACTTGGGTTGTTTGAAAATAGTATAAACGTTGTTCAGAGGTAATATAAACATTATTTTGGAGAATAGGCATTAAGCTGATAATGTTAGGAGGGTAAATGTATTTCCAGAGTTCTGTCGTTTCGACTCAGAATGTGAGAAATTTTGGAGCGCGTTCAACGCTCGATGAGACAGGGCTATAAAGCCCTGGTATCCTTAGTCGAAAAGCATACTTCGAACGTTTCCTTTGATGTGCAACTTGACAGGGCTATAAGTCAGGGAGGAAGCATTTGCCGATGCAAGTTTCTCTAATCTTTCTTCGATAATAGAATACACCTGCGCGAAACTCCGGCAAAATTTCGTACCTCGTACCTTCAAACTTCAGACCATTTATCCTCTAACAAATATCATTCCACCGTCGTCTTTAAACTACACCCTACCTATATCACAGCCTCTACTTTTCACAGAACAAACGAACGAAAATCCCCAAAGCATTCCATCGAAAGATCACAAAATTCCCTAGAACTACTACCCAAACATTTCTCCCATCAACCTGCTCGAAACTCCAGCAAAATTCCATACCCCATCCTCCCAAACTTTAGATCTTTTATCCTTCAAGAATGATCATTTCCTCTATCGTCTTTAACCCTTTGAGGACTAGCGACGCATATATGCGGCCTGAGAAAAAATTTAATTATAGTTTATAGCCGCTTGTATATACAGTTAGAGTTGAAAAATTGAAATACAACCGTTGAAATATGATTAAACAAGTAATACTTTATAATGTATATGGATTAACAGTATAACTTGCTGATAAAAAGGTGTTTTTGGATCGCAAAATGAATGGCTATCTCTCAATATTGAAAAATGTCTCCGTCCGCAAAGGGTTAAAAAACTATAACTTACCCACACCTCCTCCTCTATCATTCACAGAAAGAAAACGAACAAAAACACCGAAAGCTTTCGATCCAAAGACCAAAGCATCCCCGAGAAATAATACACGCCCTGGACTCTTTGATTTCCGAAATCCCTCGACATCCGCGCATCCCCGCCAGTCATCCTAGCGCGTCACGGTTCTTCAGGTTTTAATATCTCCCTCGAAGTGGGGCACTATGATAGCCGTTGGTACCGCCTCTAAAAATATCACGTGCTATAACCATAACGACGGCTATCTCACGTGTGGCGGGTCTGCTCGTGTCAGAATGCACCGTGAATGAGAGAAAAGGAGCGGGAAGGAGGAGGAGGAAACGTTAAGTCGGTTGGTAGGTAAAGTGCAGGGTGAAGCTACGCGGTAAAAGATAAATGGTGGGCTGCTCGTTTGAGATCGTCGGGCATATTCTCTCCGTTGCTGGCGTGAGACGCAGAAAGGAAGGCCGAATTAACGCAAATGTAAATATTCGCAGCTGCCATGCGTGGTTCACGCGAACCGGCACGAAGAAATTGCGACTATTAACGTCTTCCTCGGTTGTTGGAGAAGATCGAGAGGCCCGCTCGTCCCGAGGTCGATTTTGCGCGGATAAAAACGGCAAATGGAAATACCTGAGCGAAATCGATGCCGGTCGGGTCTACGGGCCTGATCAAGTTCTTAGATATATTTCGCAACGTTCGCGTTCGTCGTTCTGTTAATTCGTATGTAAATAATTGACGGTAATCATTACCTTCGTGCGGGGATGGAGTGGTTTTTTGCGAGTGTTATTAAGTGGCGTATGAAGTACATGGTGGATGGGTACGTTGTGTTTAAAGTACTGAGTTATTTTTGAAGGGTTTTTAGCTTGGAGATTTGCAGGATGCGAAGCCGGAGTGCGGAGAACGTTGAAGTAAATGGACTTGAAGAGCTCGATAGAATGAAATGGTACAAATATCGTATCGTAATTTCTCCGACTCTGCTTGCAGTTGAGAAGATCTGTAATTGTGAAATGAAATTTAACTCCTCGAATTTTATACAATCGTACAAAAGTCCTGCGTATTATTACAGCTACTCAAAGCATTTCACTTTCGCGTTTCTCTTTTCGCGCTGTCGAGAGTAAAATTTGCAAAATTAAATTACCCAAGCCGACAATCGTAATATCCAGTTTACGATGTATTCATCGAATAAGTCCGGTTAACGAGGTGCTTTCATCCTGCGGCAAAAAACGCGAATTTTAGACCATCGCGAAATTCGTTTCGAATACGCAAAGCAGGGAGAATCGGCGGAAGTTTAATACTTTCACGCGTCGTTGTATCCGCGCAGAGGAGACTGTCTTATTAAACGGATCCTCGAGCCGACTGATATTTTTCTAGACATCCTATGGGGTCTCGGGAACCCCCAACTGAGGCAAAAGCGAGCTCGTGCGCCGTTTTTCTTTTCGCTGCTTTCCTCCTTTCTCCTTCGTGCATTACGCACCTCTTTCTTCGGCTGGCGTACTTCTGCCTCTTATTTTCTCGTTTTCTCGCTTTTCTTCCCCTCTTTGTCGTTCCATTGGGCAGACGACTTGGCGGGCGTCAGTTTATATGTCTTGCAAAAGTTGCGGGCCTTCCTGAATGCGAGTTCGAGAAAGCTTAACTTTTCTCGTTCGATGGTAAAAAGCAAGTCGTTCTCTCTGGCATAAAGTTGGAGAATTTTGGCCAGCCTCGCTGAGCGTGGGCGATGTAAAAATGCTTGGTTTATATTTTCGCGATGTTTTATTTTATCGTGTCGATTTTCCTCAAGGATGCTCCGATAATTCGGACTCGCGCGTTGTTTATTGGCTGTAAGGTTTCTTCGGGGATGGCCGAACTTTTGAAGTCTTCGAGTTATTGCAGTTTTATTTGCGCTGACACTTTCGTGACGTTTCTTTTTTTTTGAGAATCGAGGAATAACAATGGGTTTTGTTATTTAGAGTGGGGAGCATTGTTTGCGTTTGGGAGATTTATTTAGGTGATAATAACATTTTTGGTAGAATTATTTTTATCAGTATTTTGAGAAATTGATCAGTATTGAGAGAAATGGCAAAAGAATTTGACAGAAGTATTACATTGAACTTGAAATATACAGTAAAACCCCGCAAATACTTTAACTTTCACACATGTCATTCCAATTTTCCTTGATTCTAAAATAGAGAAGTGAACGATCTTCCAACTTGCTTTTCAATTTAACTCGCTAATTTTCAATCGCACATACGGAGATGTATAAATTTTATATCACATTACAGAAGTACCACGTTATATCTGGTCCTACTATATAAACAAATCCCCATCTCATTGAATTTAGCCGTGCCGGTCGTGACCCCCACGACATTAAACATCGTAACATTATAGTGAGTGGGGACGTTTCCTATATGATGTGCATGTTATACCCTCGGTGGCTCGAAACCGAGAAAGATATAAAAAAAACCCGTACTAATCTAATTTAAAGATAAACCTATTCTAATTTAATAAAAAACAGTGTACAAGTTACATAAACAAAAGATTCACCTCGGCTAGTTTCAGTCCGTTCAAAAGCACGTCAGAAATCAGCTGATCTGTATTCACGATATGGTCCGTGTCCCGGTGGCGCGCCAATCGTAACGGCGGCGATAGGTACTAAGGTGGCCCCCCTCTCCCCTCTCGTCCTCCTACGTTTACAAGGCGGGTATTCCTTCGGGCAGTCCAGTTCCGATGTTCCTGCGCGGCGGTACGAGGCGATCGTGGAAGCGCGTCCGAATCGTTTCAGTGCTTGTAAATCGTTTCGTTCGCGTTCGCGAAGGTGCCGTACTCGAGATAAGTGAAAAGTGCATCGACGACGACGTACACGAGGATCGTCGTGCACAGGAGAAACCGGTAAGGTTTTCCCTCTGCGTGGAAAAAGGGCTCCCCGTCTCGACACGAATTAGAAACGGTGACAATCGGGTTCCATGGATCGTTCTGTTAACGTGCTCTGGTCAGACGTGTGTGCTGGCGAGTGGAAGATTCGAGTCGCGGTTCTATCGGAACGAAGTTACCGATAGCCGAACGTAGATTAGACAGATTAGATTTCATGGGTGCCGAGAGTCACGAAAACTTCTCGAATTTCGTGGCTTCGCACGAACGGCCGACTGTCAGTGAGAGAACGAGAGGGTTTTGGGCGAGGATTACCAAAAGGTTTCTAGAGTGCGACGAGGAGCGTCCGTGTACGAGTGTGTGTGTTTTGACGAAACGCTCGGAGTGACCTTGCCGGTGCACTTGATGGCGAGTGTAGTTTTAGGACGTACTTTTGGCTCGTGCCGATACTTGTTCGAGCGAAAACGAACGGTTCTCGTCGCGGTACCGTCCTACCTTGCGACGCGTCACGTGATCGGTTGTTGTGACGCGAGCGACATTGGGAGTCGGTTTTTCACGCGACTCGATTCGTGCGATTCCAGGAATGTTATCGTAACATTCTCAGGCTGGTAGAAGTAGAGTCTGAGGCAGGTAAATATCGAAATTACCAATATTTTTACATCGACACTGGGTCAGTGTTCGGAAACTACATTTCTTCATTCGTTCAAATACTATGAAATTAGAATTCATGTAAGCTATTGATCCCCTTCTTTATTGTAAACAGTGACAAGGTAATACCGCGCGCTCCTAATATTATTATGGTATTAGTAAAAGAAGGAATGACGGAAACTCATGGTATACTTATTTTGATAAGAAGAAAAAAAATGGACAGTCTAACACTAACCGTACCGACACTTTATGGATATTTATTCTTACCACAACAGATCCTGTGACCGATTATAAAATAATAGTTATACCTTTCTCAAAGAAATATAAGATACTCTCAATTTAATATTGGATTACAAAACCACCTTTACTTACTGGCACAAAAAATTATATATTTACATTTTATTGAACCAGTCATTTGATCGTCTATAGTACAGTTAGTGTTAATTGCAATAGAATTTGTTCATATTTTACTGTCATATATTTTAGTAAGATATAAATCTATTTCGGTATACTTTCACAAGCGTAAAGAGGCCTCATTGAATACGGTTACACAATTATTTCTTGTTAAGAGTAATAGTTAATAATTCGCGGTAAAATAGCTCCAGGAATACATAACATTCGATACTATTCAAAATTCTACGATAATCAAATACCGAACTGTAAAGCGAGAGTATCGAATACCCTTTACTATTCGTTAGATCACCCGTGGAAATCCAATCTCTCAAAGCCCCACACGGAAGTTCGATTCTCCGCCTCTTGGTGTAACTCCGTGTTGCAAAAAAAATATAAAAATTCCCGTCGTGTTTTCTCCTCTTATCCGAAGAGGCTCGAACGAGTTTAACCTTTTCGCTGCTGCAAAGTTCGATGGAAAGGCGCGAGCAATCTCGACGGTCGTAAATCATATCGGCAAATTTACCTATGTGAAGTTTTGTTGTTCGCAATTCGAAAATTCGATTTCGAAGGCGTTTAACCGATAGAGCTTCGTTCCTTGCTGTTCGACGAATGATTTCGTGGCTCGTGATCTAACTGTATAACAATTGCGTTAGTCAGCGAGGAGGATCATTAACGTATGGCTTCGTTAAAATCACCTGCGCGACAGTAGTCATTATTTTCGGTGAAATTGTCGACCTCGGAGCAATTTCGTCCACTACTTTATCTTTGATCATGATCGCCTCAACATTCTGATAAGGGATCTACTCCATTTGAGGACGTTGAAATCTCGACGTGTAAATCTTCGTCTTGGTTTATTTTTACGTGATCATTTCGCGTTTAATATAGAATTTTAATAAGGAGGGTTCATTAAAAATGTTTATATTGTAGACATAATATGGAAACTTATTTTAAGAATGACGGAAATTTGAAATGGACTCCGGTTGTTGCTAATCCAGATTTTTAATTCTTTGACGATTACAGCAAATACTCTGAAAACTATCAACCAAAACTACTCTCAAATTTGATAATATATTCGATGCTAAAACGCTAAAGTAAAATCATTAAAATATTTCTAAACATGCAACTATTTCTACAATCAGATTTTCTTCTCCATAAGGATACGATTTCCATAGAAAAATTATCACTTTAACAAAAATGACGATACGGACAAAATATGAGCAGCATTGAATTAAGGAAAAATCTGCATAAAGTCATTCGATATTCCATGAACTCCCCATACTCATTAGCCTCGACTCGAGTCAAGTTTCCTTCAGAAAAACAGGTCGATCGCTCGCGATCTGCCGTTAGCGGCGAAAAGATTGAGCAATGAGCATCGATAGCCGAGCGATTTAGCAAGAGAGGAATCCTTCACGGTGGTGCAGCAATGGTCGCATATACCGCAAGGGAACCTTGACTTTTTTGTTCCGCGATCTTTCTACCGGCCAGTGATCGGAACCGGCCGGTCTTTTGTGCCTTGCTTCGTCGTCCGACGTATGAAAGTGAAAACCTGTTATTCTCTATCGCTTCGTCCTCTTCCCGTATTTGGTCGTCGAATGAGATTGTTCAAATCGCAGAGTGCTTGTTTTAGGGACTCGATGCAGTTTTATTTGCAGTTGCGAGTCGTTGCCGATTTTCTCTGTCGTGCTAAATGCCGAGCGTATTGCCTGGCTGCGTCTTCCGTGGAGTAAATTGTTATTTAGTACGCTGTTACGTAAAGGAGGTGTATTGTTTAACGAAGGAACTTTTGGGTGATAGGATACTTTATTGGTAGAACACTTTTATTCATATTGCGATTTATTAGAAATTTGGGGTTTGATATTCAATTAGATAAAATATGATAGGTTGGTAGATGTGGTATTATAATTTGTTTATCGGATGGCTGAGTCATGCGTGGAGTAAATTGTT
The DNA here is from genome assembly GCA_963989415.1 of Cerceris ruficornis. Taxonomy (NCBI): domain Eukaryota; kingdom Metazoa; phylum Arthropoda; class Insecta; order Hymenoptera; family Crabronidae; genus Cerceris; species Cerceris ruficornis. The sequence continues at coordinate 12,146,972 of OZ022523.1, forward strand.
ATTTAGTACGCTGTTACGTAAAGGAGGTGTATTGTTTGACGAAGGAATTTTTGGGTGATACGATACTTTATTGGTAGAACACTCTAGTTGATATTGCGATTTATCAGAAATTTGGGTTTTGATGTTCTATTTTATAGATTATGAAAGGTTGGTAGTTGTGGTATTGTAATTTGTTTATCGGATGGCTGATTCATGCGTGGAGTAAATTGTTATTTAGTACGCTGTTACGTAAAGGAGGTGTATTGTTTAACGAAGGAACTTTTGGGTGATAGGATACTTCATTGGTAGAGCACTTTTGTTGATATTGTGAATTATCAGAAATGAAGGTTTCAGTATTCAATTTGTTAGCTTACGGTAAGTTATTAATTATGGTATTATAGTTTGATTATTTGTTGACTGAGTCATCTACGGAGTAAATTGTTATTTGGTACAGTGTTACCCAAATAACTGTATTGTTCCGATAGAGGAACATTTCGATAGCAGAATATCAGAGTATAAAATTACATCGACGATACATTTAGCGAAACGTAAAACATTTCCGCGCTGGAATATCGAAGTAGCACATTATCACTATTAATACAAAGTCGAATTATAAATCCTTCAAGTAACAAACAACAATTAATCTTTATCCATCTCTCGAAAATTTCTCCACGAAATTTCTTCCACGGCTGAAAAATCTCTATTACCTCAAAAACCAACACGACCTCCGATTTCACCCGCGCTCGGTTCAACATTCGCCGTAATATTTTTGGACACATCAGAGAGTGCTTGAAACGCAGCGATTCCCTTATGGAAGTCCTATTCTACATCCGGTACGGACAAATTAACTGGTTCAAGAGGAGGGACGAGTTTATCGCTGTGGAGGAGATAAAAGGATATCGCTCTCCCACAGACTCGCACCTGTTAGCACCATGGATGACTAGGCGCGTTAGCGAAAAAGGAACATTTTTTAAGTCTGCCTCGGCAAGGGAGCCTCACATGTCGTGTTTTGTCGTTCCACGTGTGTTTGCCCGGTCGTCGTTCGTTTTCGGAGGCCTACTTAGCTACTTAATATTCCTTGTATAATTTATCATTCGATAGTACTATTATAACGGCTCTTCGGCTTGCTATTTTCGAGCATCCACAAAAGACTTTGCTTTCTCCCGTAAAAGGGTGCAGATCTTTGACACTGTCGATCGGACGTTTATTTTTCTACTGTAGTGGCTGTGTTGTTTGAATATGTAGGCGTTTCTCCGCTAAGGTTGTCGGTCGATGGAAGGAGAAATTTTTGATGGTGAATTTTGCCGGAGAAAGTGATTGGGAGTCGTTAAGGAGTCTTTGGTAATAGTAAAAATGAATGTAGAGATTAAATTCCATCTTATCTGGATTGCACAGATATCTGAAAACGATAAGAAAAATATTGACAATATTGTAGTGCCTTCTCTCTCTTAAAAGGGTACACAGCTTTGACCCCTTTGCGAATTCCATGCAGCACACCAAAGTGTCAAACTTTCAATCACAATGGAACAGAAATGCCAATTTAACGCTAGCAAATTTCAACCACGAAAGAGAATATTTCCTCGATACCGTAGTAACGGTCAGTTCGATTACCAAATTCCCGATGAATCGGCAAAATTAGATGTTCCGCCGTGCGGCAATCACGATCGCTGGTCGATTCAGCAAAATCCGCCCTTGCTCGAGCCTCGACTTTCATTCTCATTCGACGCGGCACGCACTAAAATAGATCCTCTCCTCGTGCGTGGCGAACTTCTCTCTTTCTCGAACGAACGGCGAACATCGTCGCGATAAATAAAGTCTGCAGAAACGAGGCGGCAGGAAAAGTCATATTTTTCCACCTGCTTCCGAGCCTCTGTCCTTTCATGCCTTTTTCTTCCGTTTTCTTTCCTCGTTTTTTTTTTAAATACCTACCGTTCTTCCCTTCCTTTTTTTCTCTTCCTTTCACCTCGTTCGCAAACACCTTCGAAGTTCGGCAGACCGTTCGACAGGGACCAGCAGGTGCGAATCTTTTCGACGAATGGAATTCGAGTCACGCATCAGCAGGTGCAACGCCAGGAGTTTTAACGAGACGAACTTTCAGTCTTTGGTTGTCGTTTCGTGCGAGGAATCGCATCGAATCTTTGACGCTGTCCCCCGGATTTCTGACCGTCCTTTTGTTTTATACTTTCCACAGATAGCTGCTATGATTATTTTGCATAGGCCCTACTGTGTTTGGTCCGAAATGACCGAGAATATGATAATAATTTATTAAATAATAATTTGGGAAAAATTTGTCAGAGGTGGTGCAGGGAGATTTGAACTTTAGCCGACTACTTGTGAAATCAGTGTTTAGAATCGCAAATCGCTGGTGCTATGATAATAGTATGTTAAATAATAATTTAGAAAAAATCTAGAGGTGATTAACTTCTATGGTTATTTCGCGTAGGATATAAAGCTTTAGGTGGCTTCGGATTTACCGAGGTTGGGGAATATTGAATAATAATTTTGGAAAAATTTGTCAGAGGTGACACAGGGAGATTTGAACTTTTGCTGACTAATTGTGAAATCTCTGTTTAGAATCGCAAATCGCTGGAACTATGATAATAGTATGTTAAATAATAATTTAGAAAAAATCTAGAGGTGATTAACTTCTATGGTTATTTCGCGTAGGATCTAAAGCTTTAGGTGGCTTCGGATCCACCGAAGCTGGGTCATATTAAATAATAATTTTGGAAAAAATTGTCAGAGGTGACGGAGGAAGATTTGAACTTTGGCCCGGTAATTTGGAGCCTGAGTTTTAGCTCTTTATCCACCATAGTTTCATATCTAATTATGGTTCTTATCGATGTTCTTCCTCTTTCGAAATTCCCGCCGAGGACGCAGAGATTGCCAAATAGAAAAGCAATCGTTCGTAGCTTACGAGCGGCGAAACTCGCGGCCCTCGAAATTTCTCTGGAGGGCCATTTCGGCTTTCGTCTTTTCGACGAAATTGAAGAAGAATTCCACGTATGGAGTATTGTTGATTTTACGTGTGTTACGTTGGAAATTCGGTGGATTCTTCGCTTGAGAGTTTCGAGATTGGGGGAATTCGCGAGGTGTGGCATTTTGGGAGAATTTACTGCGACGGTTAAAGTGGAATTATGCGGACGGGGGATTTTCGGTGATTTTCCAGTTTTGCTCTTTAATTTGGACGTTGTAGTTTCGAATAAAATGGCGAGGATTCCACGTGGATATGTGAGTTTCCGCAGATTACGCCGCGTTGCCATTAATAATTGTTGGGGCTTCACGAATATGGGACGACAGAATTCCTTCTGCGACTCTAATGACTGCTGTTACTATTAATTACTGGCGCTGTCTCTGTTGTTTCCACATTTTATGCCCGCTGTATTCACGGGTTTCGTGTGCATAATCCGATGGAAGATTTTCAACGAATGTTGGATCTATTGCTTTCACAATTTTTGAACGTGAATTAGAGGAATTTTCTTCTTCCGAATGGCATACCCTTTCCTCATCGCAAGATTTGTAATCAGCGAACACATATTCAAATTCTCCTCTATCTCCTTTAGTCACCAAACGCGATAGTAATCAATAAACTTTGAAAGAATTTTTCTAAATTATCGTTAGTGGCTCGCAACCGACATAAAACAGTAGGTCCTAGATAAAACACCATAGCCGTTAATCAACTCCACTAGATTTTTTCAAATTCACCATTCAATAAACCATAGTCACGGTTATTTGGAACCCACTTACAACAATAGATCCTAGACGAAACACCATATCATTGGATCACCGCTCGCAGAATTTTCCTAAATTATTATTTGTCATATTCTAGCCTCGGTCATTCGAAACTCTCCTAAAACAATAGGTCCTAGACAAAACACCATAGTAATTAATCACCTCTACCAGATTTTTTCAAATTCACCATTTAATACACCGTAGTCTCAGTCATTCCGAACATACCTACAACAGTAGGTCCCAGACGAAACACCATAGCCGTTAATCACTTTTTGAAGATTTTTCCACATTTATCATTTGATATATCATAGTCTCGATAGTTCAGAACCCACCTCAAACAATAGATCTTAGGTGAAATAATACAGGAGAAAAAGAAAAGATGAAGAAAGCCAACGTCGTATCGCATTCTATCCGAGTTTAGGGAGCGCAAATGAACCCTTTTGTCACCGAGCCCCGTCGCGTCCTTCGAACTCGGCGCGTAATGCACATTAAAATTAACTCTGCGCACACGATCCTTGCAGCGTGCCCTATTCAGCAGTGCAGCAGCGGCTTTGTGCACACGTGAAACGTCTGAAAGATTCGCGAAGTGACCGCATGCCTACGGGAAGGCGAAAAATAAAAAGTGTCCAGTGACGTAAAACGCCGGTGGGAAGGATCCTTGGGTCACTCCGTCGTTCTAGTCTACCGTCATCATCGAGGAGGAAGGAGGAGGTAAATTTTACATTTTCTAATTGCAAGCGTTCTCCAAGCGACGCACAGAGAATTTCCTCCGGGTGAAATTTCAACAAGGGAATTAATATTCGGTGGGAGATTGTAGTGAGCTTGAAAAAGAGACTGTGTTTGAAGTGCAATTAATTTTGTTGTTTAATGAATTATTACGGGGAATAGTGAGGATATTTAGTCAATGGGATTCGACCAGACGTTGAAGATTTTTCCTTCCTTGTACGGTTTCGATCGGTTGATTTTCCTTTAAGAAAATTCCGCAGTCACGAAGGAAAATAATTTTAGAACTTTTCTAATTCCTCCAAAAAATTTAAACCCTGATTTCAAAATTTTCTTTTGTAATATTAAAAAAATATTTTACAAAGAGTACTGTAAAAAGATTTTCAACTTCCTATCAGCAATTCCAATCGTAAATTTGTTCATAAAATAGTGAAACTTTCTTTATACGTACTCTAAAGTCATCAAACCCCAAAATGCAGTATGCAGCGATTTAACCGAAATCAAATTATGCATAGGACAATATTAATACAGGAAAATAGTAGTTCCACGCGAGATTTACTGCAGCGGTTGGAAAAGTTCAAAGGTCGGTCGTAGAAAAATACGAAATTAATTGACGAAAGTATGCGAAGTATCGGCTCGAAACGACGTCGGTTGAATTTGACGTAGTTTAACGGCGACACGGGCTAGTCGGTTAATTGTTAATGGGTCTATCCATGCCTCGTGATCCACTTACCCCATTAAACTTGCTCTCGCATTATCGTCGGTACGAGCGACCAGCCAATTACGAGCAAGTCGTTAGTCCTCTGGACACAATGTTGCGGCCGGCCAACATGTGTGATCGCAACTCCGGAAATTGCACCCTCCAGGTATTTTACCCTCGGTACAAGCCGCTATGTCCAACAGCTCTCAGAAATTTGTATTGTATAATAATTTCGTGGTGCTATTAAAGTGTTCCTTGGTGGTTCGCTGTTTTCGCGAATGAAATCTCCGAAGCTTTATGGGAGTTCGTTTGACTGTGCTTAGAATTTGGGCCTTGATGTATCATCAGAGTTTTACAGCACTGTAGCATCGTAATTTGCAAAAATATAGTGACCAAGCATTGACAGTATGTGGATATTTGTTTTTAGCGTGGGTTTGATTGTTTTTGTAATTTATCGAATGTGAAATTTGGGTCTTGGAGCCCCGATAATTAATTTTTTAGAGTGGTAGTATGAGGAATTTTTAGAAATAAAGGGGCTAAACTTTTGGCGCATATTGCAGGAATTTCTTTTAATATTGTAATTGGCTGGTTTTGCAGCTTTTCGCATCTTAAATTTGCAGAATCTTTTATTTTAGTTATTGTGCTGTGATAGTACAACGAATTTTTAGAAATATAAGAACTATATTTTAGAAGTACATGGAAGTATTTTCTCTCCAGATTATGATGGGTTATATTTGCAGTTTATGGGGTAACAAATTTTAGTTGTGCAGTTTTGCAACAGCATACGAAGTTGCAAGTATATAAGGCTTAAATTTTAGGCGAACATAGTGGGATTTTCTTTCAGGATTAATGGGCCGTATTTAAAATATATCGCTTCACAAATTTTGGTTTTACCGTGCTGTTAGCGCAGGTTATACAGTTTTCTAGTAGCACATAGGTTGTGCTCAAAGAATTGAGGTCAAAGTAGGATTTAAAGAATTTTTTAAATAACACTATTCGAGTTTTTTTCGCCATTCAAAACCTACGAGTCGCTAACATATTAAAGTACTAACTATCTTTTACTCCGGCGTTTAATATTATTACTAATTCTATAGAAAATTTGTTTTTTATTTTTTTCATTGATCTAAATAAACAGTTTTAAAAAATGGGGGCAGTCCTTTGCATAAACTAAATGTTGAACGTTCACAATACCCGAGACCTTTAAACATTAACGTGAATCCCGTGGAATTTCTGACCTCGATAGATCTGCCTAAAAAGCAACCCCCATAAAATTGAATATATGTGAAATTTCCATATAATTTAAAATTCCCCCTATTCTCTTCATCAACGAATATAACTCCGGAATACCGATACCTTTAATCAAATAGAATTCAGCATCAAAATACAGCCCAAGCCATTGGTAACCGTCGCGGCAGTCACCGTCTCAATATTCTTCGCCATCGTTCCGAATATTTGCGAGGACTTTAAACGAGGTTGCCTCCGATAATCCTATTTATTGCATTACTGCTTTACCATGGACGCAAAACGGGTTATTTTACCACGGACTACCTACTACACTTTTTACATTTAAAGAGCGTCGTAACTTCCTAGCCGCTCCTCGTGAATCGCTGATAACACGACACCGATAACGCCGACCGCAAAAGGGTTATGCAATGACGATCGCGAATAAGGTAAAACCAAGTCGTAGGTGGAACCGCCGTAAAGTGCGGTAGGAAATACTCACGACTGCATCGGGGCGTTAATCGAAACTTTAACCCCGGCCCGATGCAATCTGACTGGTTGCACTCGCTGAAATATCATTTCATTTATTCGCCGATCGAACGACGCAACGGGAAACCGTGTTTAGCATGCTCCGGAAACTTTTATTTCGCTATTTATTTGCGCAGAAAAATCATTTTACCTTCGTTTCGATTCGCCGGCTGAAAAACCGAGGGATTATAGCAGGAATTCTCTTTCTATATCGCGCGACGTTAAATAAAACTTGTATATAGGAATATTGAAAATTCGACGTAACGGTAGAGTTGCAATTACACGTTATTGTTAATGGGGATATGCGAATCGTAAAATCGGAATTCCGATATGCCTTAATAAATTATCGCTCGTCAAATAATGCGGCATTATCATATACACATGACGTTCCACGGTATTACGAAGTAATTAATTAAAACAGCATCGCCTGTTTTCCGGCCTGTGGAATATCGATCCGACTACCGAAATCGTGGAAATTAACGTGTCACCGGAATTCGTATTAAAATACACGGAATACATTCGCAGCGGATTTGCATCGCCGAGTCCTTCCTCCTGTTCTCCGGTGTGAAAATAGAGAGAAAGGCAACCGGGAGAGCCATAAAGCTCTCGTGTTTCGCGAAAGCTCTCGATTTAAGCAGCTTACCGTTGCCACGTTCCTCGTGGGGGACGAAAAGAGTGGGGGACTTGCCGGATTTTAAATTTTCCCATTGGCATAACGCGTTCTCACGATGCGAAATGTAACATCTTGGTTTTCACATATTCTTGTCCTTTCGTTAGGTTTCTTTTCCGCTTCGAATGATACAATCGTTTCGCCTAAGGCCTACTGCGTCAGTAGTCCTCAAAGGGTTAACAGTTATGGTTATTTTGCCTAGGATCCACTATTTTAGATGGATTCCAAACCACCGAGGCTGTGATAAATTAAATAATAATTTAAGAAGAATTTCCCAAAGGTGACGGAAGATTTGAACTTTAACCCTACTGCTTGCGAATTCGAGCCTTTACCTTCTCACCCATCATAGCCCCTCTCTTGTCTTTTGTGTTTCTGTTCAATCTTCCAGCCATGGTTGGCGATTGGAGGGAAAGAACGTTGAAAATTTTGCAATCGATGCATTTCGCAGGGTTCGCTGGTGAAATGAATAATAACCGCGAAATTGAATCTGTGTTGGCTGTGCAAAATGATACGAATGATTCGATTAATGAGAGAGCCCATATCCATCGTGAGTCTCGTAAATTTTAGCGACGATGTAAACGTTCGGTTTTGGTAATGACTGATTATAATTTCGCTTGTATTGAAATTTTTAATGAAGATTTAGTACGGTGGATTGATTGTTCGATAAAAGTTCATTATCGTTGTTTTCGGCCGATATTTTGAAATTAATTATGGCTTTGCCCCGGGGCTTTGTTGGAAAATGTAATTGAAGTTCTGAATTGATATCGGAGTTCAGTAACTGTAATTTGCTTTGTCTCTGATCTCGCAATTGATTTATCTTTTGGTTGAATCAATTACCTCTATCGTCATTACTGATCAATATAATCATTCTCGTACAAATCTCAGAGTGGCCACAATATTATAAATAATCAAACGATATCAAGCTTCACAGACAAATCACTACTTGTATTAATCTCACAAAAATATGCAAATAAAACGAGAAGTCGTTTCCAAATGAGATATCCACGCGAGGCGACGCTCCAAACGATAAAAGATTTAATTACGAGCGTAGGTAAATTATAGCTTGAAACTTCGTTGAAACGAGGCCGGCTGTTGTCTCGATGTTCGCGTCAGTCTGCTTTTCCGTCGGCTCTCGTATTTTCCTTCGAGTGTTTCGACAGTTACAAACTCTGTTAGCTGGAAATCCCGTGAAAGAGAGACGTGACACTGCAGGCAACTCCTTCGTCCTCGTGTTCCGTCTTTTACGGGGAAGACACGTACTCTGCTTCTGGAAAGTAAACCTTGAACATCACCGTAAAATCTACACCCGCACAAACTTCCTTCCTCGTTGAATATTAAAATACAGTTACCGTGGATTATGGTTCATCTTTTTCCCGCCTTTTTCTCTCTCTTTCTCTTCCTCTCTTCGCGCAGCATCATCTGCGAGAAGTTTGCGCGAAAGATCATAAATGATGTGGAAGATGGGAACTGTTGAATATTCTTTTTTGTATATAAAGTTTAATGTCGCCTCGACGTCTGCGCCATTAACGACGTAGGGACTTGTTATTTAGATAGAATCGTGCATCTGGGGACATTACTTTGAATTACACCGTGGATTTTCCTCGTAATCTGTTCCCTCTTATGCTCACTTTTCAGCATTTTAATTTTATCTTCAATTTATGTATTTTAATTTGTATTTTTATATGGGACTTCCTAATATCTAGTTTCTAACTTAACCCTTTGCACTCCGTCGTCACTCGAGCGGCGACATTATAATAGAAGCTGACAACTCCCTCATCGGGTAAACCCAGGGTATTTTTATATTTTTTATATTGTAAAACATAATTTTAAAATGTAAACGCTTCTTTTTTATGACGAAGCAAGATTTTCAATTTTCCACAAATCTGCATTCGCACCGGTTAAATAGTCCTGGAGTAGCTGGTAACTCAGAGTAAAAATTACTCGAAGTGCAAAGGGTTAAAGTCATTCCCTTACCCTACGAATTCTTTTGTGCCAGCCTCCGCAATAATTGAAAATTGAATTGCTAAAATAAAAATTTGCCTGTGATTCCTGATACGCGTTAGAATTTAACCCTTTGCGGACGGAGACTTTTTTGAATATTGAGAAATAATCATTTGTTTGGCGTTAAAAAAATACCTTTTTATCAAAAAGTCAGAGTGTTGATGTATAGAAATTATAAATTACGATTTGGGTAATCATATTTCAACAGTTATATTTCAATTTTTCAACTCTAACCGTGTATACATACACCAATAAACTATAATCAGATTTTTTCTCGGGCCGCATATATGCGTCCGTCGTCCTCAAAGGGTTAACGGAATATTAGTAAGATAGAAATAATTTTATCGTGTGGTGTTCCACTGACATTTTCAATTTGATAATTTTCGAGAAGCTAGAAAATTTCCTATTCCATCTAGCGCAAGGGGTTGTAGTGCAAGGGGTTAATGTAAAGTATCGATACACTGCTAAGATTATCTGTGAATCAGAAATGAACGAGAAAGAGAAAGAATTTAACAGAATTTAACACATGTCACGTGAACAAGTGACTTTTCGTACCTTCGTAAAACCGAGGGTAATGTACCTCGCCTTACAAAAACCATAAAAGATCATTTCTTTCAAAAGACATCCTCAGAGGATGTATAATCCTTATTGTTCTTGATTAAATGATGCACACGGAGGAAACATACTTTTCACCGCAAATTAGGAATTACGAGCAAAAGTGGAGCAAAGAAAAAGGAACGAAACCGGAGGAGGTAAGGAGGGAATATCATGCGACACAGGAAGCAGCGTTCAGGCAGGTAGCACCGACGCAACATCCGGTGTGGATAACGCCTAACAAAAGGTTATCCTTCCGTTCGTGTCGACGAAATGGATACCCACTTTCGTTCCACGGCAGAAAGCAGATTTTTTCGTGAGGAGAACGAACTCTCGTTTTTTCTACGGTCACAGCGATCCTCTTCACGGAATTGTTTATCGTCACGATATATTACCGGCATGGGAGTTTATAATTTCGTAATGTGTTTGATGAATAAAACATGAGCACTGGGTATGCTATGAAAATTAAAAATTGCTGCAACAATGACGCCCGTTGTCGATTTCGTAATAGACAAGCTGTTGCTTTAATTTACATTTTAACTATTATAATTGGAAAAAGTTCTTCATTCTTCTTTTACCAAAATTGCAATTATGTTGAATGGCAGAAAATGCATTGGCATAAATTACTCGTCGGTTATGAAAATTCAAAATTGCTGCAACAATGACGTCGGTTCTCGTAGTAGACGAGCTATTGCTTTAATTTACATTTTAACTATTATAATTGGAAAAAGTTCTTCATTCTTCTTTTACCAAAATTGCAATTATGTTGAATGGCAGAAAATTCGTCGGCAGAAATTACTCGTCGGTTATGAAAATTCAAAATTGCTGCAACAATGACGCCAGTTCTCGTAGTAGACGAGCTATTGCTTTAATTTACATTTTAAGTGTTAAAATGTAAATGAAAGTGTTATAACTGGAAAAAGTTATTCATTCTTCTTTTATTAAAATTACAATTATGTTCTGTCGCAGAAAATGCATCGGAGTCAATTAAACGTCGGTGAACTTTCCTCGTTGTAATAGAAAATTACGCGTCTGGCGTTCCACATACCGCTTACGGCGTGAAAACTAATTTCACCGTGAACCAACACTCTTTTGGCTGCGATTACTTTTTTTGCATAATGCTCCCGAAGTTATTCAATCGTAATTCCGTCTCCGGCGATTTTTGCCGCCTTTTTTCATTCACGACGTACTTGTATTTGGAACGATTGAACCTACAAATACTCGTTCCGGTCATTTATTATTCATTGCAATATTAACATGAATTGGAATGACATTCTATAATAATAAACCCGTACGTGTATTTATATTAATTTTTGATAGACAATATTAACGCTTTGACTGCCGAAGATCGTTGATCGATGATGTTTCTAACTGTTAAATTATTTTTAAAGAAAAATGCCAGAAACTGAGCACAGCTTAATTGCAAAATAACTCCAACGGACTGAGAAATTTTGATGTTCTACAAATTGGGAAATAATGTTGAATGTCACATTTGCATTATCTAAAAAAATCTGAAATCTCTCATTCTTCGGTAGAAAACAAAGTAACCCGTCGAAACAAATTTGCGAGACTAAAATCGCTGCCAAGATTTCTCAAAAAGTATTCCAAGTATTTAAAAATACCACTGTTTTTCTCTCCACTAAATTTACACGTGCAAATTTATGCACTTCCGGTCTTCCCTTGACGTTATCTCCTCTCTGTCCATTTTACCGGAATCTCCGGAGAAAGGTCCGTCGAATCGACGGATAGAAATAAATGGAAATAAATGCGAATTCGACGTAGCGAAGCTGTAAGCGCGAACTGTGCCAAAATGTCCCCCGAGAGATTTAAAGTCAAACGAACGGCCCGTATGTAGGTGTAGCTTGTGCTCGTTCTTTTGCCCTTGTCCGCTCGAAAACATCGCATCGGCTATATCGAAGCTCGATGGAATTTTTCTTCGTTCCATCGCGTATCTTCGAAGGATGCACGAACGAACGGAAGCCGAGAAAACGGGTCAAGTTTGATTTATTCCCTTCGGAAAATAGAGTTCGTGGAAAGAGCCGCGCTGTCTCGCGCGAGAACGTACGAATGGATTTATTATTCAACGATGGAGTTTCGGAAAAATATATCGGCAAGCTGAAAATTTGTTCCGACGGTGTAAGTAATTTCGAAGTTCTCTGGAGATGTAAAAATGTTTTTTTTATATTTTAAGTTTGAAGGAGAGAATTGTAAGGGGATTGAATGAATTAAAAGGATGGATGAGAGATAAATAATTAGAATTGCGAGATTGTTTGTCGGGAGATTTGTAAGAGATTATTGTAGATTTAGAAATGTGTTTCTTTTGTTATTTTAACTTTGATTAGGAGAATTATAAGTGGTTGAAGAAATTAAAAGGTGGATGAGAGATCGATAATTTGAATTGCGATGTAATTGGCATTTTCATTGCCTCGAGATTTTCAGAATTTTGAAATTTACATGCATCGATAACTATCGATGATATCGTTAACATTCAGCTCACTTGAGCGCGCTGAAATGGTAGCTCGATTAGATTAAACTCGACTCGCGTTTCGGATTGTAATTCGAAACATGTTATCGTTAGAGCGAAATATTTTACAAAATGGAGAAGCACAGAGAAATCTAAAATTGAAAATAGGGAATGTAGTTTCTGGATATTTCATTTTTATAATTAATAAATGTAGAACTATAAAAATATAATTCTCTATCGAGAGAAATAAGTTTAATTAAAGAAAGACAAATTAAATACAAAAATGTTCACTAAAGATCTATTATTTTTTGTAAGAAACATGCGAATGAATTATTACATCAGACAAGATCATTGACGTCATTAGCCGTTTGATTGCAATGAGGTAATTGACCGATTACTTTAACTCGCACTTGCGGTCTTGAATTTTTACTTTCGTTTTTCTTGACTTTGCGTTTCGGCTCAATGTAAAAGAGTAATTCCGCTCGAAAGTTATGACTAATCTGACCCAACGTCGAAGGCTCGTTGCAACGGTTGTCTCTTTAAAAAAACTTAACGCCTTTTTGCACACTTTTACTTTCCTGTTTGGGATACCAACGTTCTGGCCGTAATATTTATTTGCGCGGAACGTATAAAATCGATTTCAATGAAATCTTGATGAAGGTATAATTACCACTTACCGTTATTAAGCTGTTGATGTATACATCCAGTGTATAAATCGAACATGCTTGATTTGCATCAGCTTTAAGATTTCAATCGAACGTTTCGAAGTGTGCAGAATTTTCAAAATTTTATTAAAAACAATATTGGTAATCTGTTATTCTTTCTAATCTCTGATAGACTATAACAAATTGTTGGAAGCCTAAAAGCTGCAAAATTCCATTCACCTTTTACTCTGTATTTGTTTTATTTTTATGTTAAGAATATTGTGATTTTAATATTCAAAAATGCCGCAAAATATGATATCCGATGACGAAGAAGCTAAACTAAGAGCGTTAACATTTTGAAGAAATTCTGAAATTAACAACACTTAGGATGCCGATAGACATAAGTTTTTATTTTGAAGTATACACAGTGTAATAGTATTTATAATAAATTAGTCATAACTTAATTAATTTTGGTTTCAGCAATTTTATGTTTAATCGCGGCATATCGCGCAAAAAAATCAGAAGGCAAAGAGCAAAATCGCGTTGTTCCGTTTCTATTCATTTTATTCATTGTCGTTGCACACTCGAATGTTTGATATTACGTAACTCACTTTGTGCAAGATGAATTGCAGATTTTTTTTTAGCCTGTTCATACATCCTTCTTTGGTCGCTTGCATGTAGGCTGCACTACGTGATGAAGTATGTAACGGCCAGATTTTATGACAATATCTCGGCCAGGTCGTTGAACTTTTGATAGTCGAGTCTCTTTGATTCACGGCCCTTATAATCTTCGGAGAATCAAATCGTGCTCCATTCTTAAACCTGAAGATTAAAACACTGCACTGTGAATACTTCAACGATGACACACTCTTTTTGAGCTTCAATTTAGATTTAGCAACGTAAAAGTACCCTTAACACAAAGCTACGTGGAACTAAAAGAGAAGTGTATGAAAAAAGAGATAAAGAGATATGAGGAACGTATGATATAAGAAAAGTTGTATTAACACTGGATCTATAGAAGCCGTCAAATTGTCGGATTCCTTCTTTTTTAGAAACGGCTTCCAAATTTATAGAGACGCGGTACAGTAATTATTTCACATGTATCTTTCGATACACAAATTACGTAACCGATCGTCTTCTTTGCCCGTTGATCCCTCTTTTTTTGAAAGTACTTTTTTAATATATTTAAGTTAACCGATTCAACGCCCGCAAATCTAGTGTTAATATTTTACATAAAAGATATATTCTACGCACACAAAAACAGTAACTGGTATATTTACAGAAATCAGTTCTAAATATAAAATATTCCATGATTGTCTTATAAACAGTGAAAATAAGTCGGATCGTACACCATATTGCGGTTAATAATTGAAAAGAAATATTCGACTACATTTTGCATTATCACGCGTGCCCATAAATTCGTGGCATTTCTATCATTAGACCGTTATTATCCACGCCGAGTTTATTTTATTTTTTATACGGCAGATCATTTCGATAGAAATGATCGACGATGATCCACTTGCGTAGCGATATTTCACCGTTCGCTCCCGGAGATCGCCTTTCACGATTTATTTATTAGGAGAATAAAAAAAGGAAGAAATACATTAAGTGTAACAAATTGCACGTAAAAGTAGAAACAGCGTTAAATCTGTAAATCCATCGAAAGATAGAGTGGCTATGGAGATTGCACAAGGAAACGTTGCAGTTGAATGTACTTTGCAAAAAAATGCGGACAAGGTGTACTGCACTCTATTGGGAATGGCGATCGAGTTAATCAGCATCCGCTAAAATACTAATTAATTTCAGACGCAATCTAGTCCAAACAGAAAGCATTCCTGTAAGAATATTTTGCCTCGATGTTCGTTGATGCAAAAGTACGAGGGATATTAGTCTCATGCAACAGGAATTCTACGATGAAGAATAAACGGCAAAGTGAATTTTATAGCTGTTAGAGTTCGTCATTACTTTCTGTTTTAAAATAGTAATGAAATATCGATATTTTACTAGAAATTTTTACAAGCTTTAAATTAATTTTAACACGTTGAATGCCGCAGGTATTTCCCTGGTTTCTTCATTTTTACCGAAGTGAAACTTTTTCTATTAAAATCGCATCTTTACAAAGCAGAAACTTTAAAGACACAAAGAGATATATAGACAGTAGGACTTTAGATTTTTGAGTCTATCGCGTAAATATTGACTGAATTAACAAAATTGTAAATATTACAATTTAAAAGTCATATGAAATTTCATTCAATTCAATGGCGCCGGTCACCGGTGACCCCATGGCATTCCACGTGTTAAAAACGTACTGAAAGGGTCTGAAGGGGTCAAAAGTATCCTTGAAGCTATTTTATTTCACGATTCGATAGGTGACCATAAGGAACCATTGTACACAAATTTTTAATCCGATAGCTTGACAGGAGGATAGTTATGGGGTAAATTCGAAAAACCAGTTCTGCCTTATTTTCCCTACTTGCCATAAATTCAATAAATTTCAAATTGGAAGGTAAAAGTTATATATCTTTAAAGGAAAAATACACGATTTAATCCAGGACTACTGGCACAAACGGTGAAACTAGTCCCGGTAAGGAATCGTTATCGAATCGCGCGTAATTTATGATATTAACGTTAGCCACTCAACTGCAATGTACGGGAGTATAGTTTGCTTCGTTGATCGTACTTTTCTCCTCCGATTGTTTCGGAATCTCTAGTGTTACGTAATACGTGTACGATTGTTATGCAATCGAACACCTGCGCTTGTACGAACTACAATGAAGAAGAAACGTATTTTCACTCGAATTGTGCGTCTACGACGGCTAAGAACAATTCTATCCTTCGTGGGAAATGTCAGTGTAGGTGAAACGTCGGAACTTGTAAATAACAACTCACTAGGTGTAATAATATTGTAATTTGGCTTGGATAGAATTGTTGTCTTTTTATAAATATTATAGCTTTATCGTTTGTTTGACGATAATTAAGGAACGGGAAACTTTTAACTTTGTAAGGGAATAAGTTATACTTGTGAAAGTTACGAGGTTTGATTATCATAATCTGCGGATGAAGAGATTTCTATCGTCGAGGAAATATATATATCAAGCGATGGAGTATGTTAACAAATTGATTTTAATAAACTGACAAATGAAATTGGAAAAATTCGTCGGACCGTAAAGAGTTAATTTCAATTTTAGAATGAAAGATTCCAACCACTTGAGATATTAATATTTTTTCAATCGTCAATTATACCTTTACTGTTCTAGTATCCTTGAAACTTTGCTCAAAGCACGCATTATAACTATTTATTTTTAGGGTCTATTTTTCTGTAATCATCTATTCTTAGGATCTATTTTTCCATCCCCTTTTCTCTTTTATATTTATACCTATGTTCGTAATTTCTCTCATGCTATATCATCGTAAAGCAAACAGTTTTTCCTTAAATAAATTCAAATAAATATTATTTGGATTACTAAGCTATTCAACGTGCTAAAGTACCGTAAAACAAAGTACGTTCAAGAATATCCTCTACAATCACCGACAGGGCTATTCGTTGCAACCGCATTTCGACCATCCAATTCCTCGATTGGCCGCAGCGTAAATTCGCGCGATCTCTTTTTTTCTCCCAAAAAAAAAACCTGTACTTTTGTATTTCGAGTGGTTTTTTCGAAGGCCAAACGCGATTCGCTCGTAAATCTATCGAACGATTGGGTCGTTTTCGGGGAGCATAAATCGCGAATCGTTGCTCTCGAGGGTGGAGAAAATTTCGCCTTTGGCTCGCAATAAGTTCCGCGCAGGTCCGATAAATCACATTTACGAGCTTACACGCGAGCGGACGTGTTTTCACCGGAAGTGCCGGTGCTCGTGCACTCCTTATTACATAAACTGTCTTTGTGGAAGACGACACCGGCTCTTCTCGAAAAAGCAATAAAGCCGCAACCACGGGAGAAGAATCGCTTCTTTTCACAGGTGGGCAACGCACAGTGCGCACGAGGCTTAACAATTGCGTGGAAGTGATTTGTATGAAAGTGCACCGTGAGAATTTCTCTTTTCTTTTTTAACTTTTACGGGTGGTTTTAATAACTGTAGCTAGATCGCTCGTTGGTGTGAATGTGATTTTTGCTTGTTACGTTTCCCAATTCATGAAGGAAAACTAATATTGCGACTTGGTGTTCATTTAACCGGATTCTCTTACCGTTGTGTAGAGGTTCTTGACTATGTTTCTTAATTAAGTAATTATAAATAGCGTGCAATCTTTTATTTAACGATGTACTCGAAGGAAAGGCGGAAAATAATTAATATGTAAGGCGAATTAATTTCGTTTAGGACGTAATACGCTTCAGAAATATGGAGAGGAGTTGTATTAAAAATTAATATCAAACACTTCTTTAATCTTGTGAGGGATACGATTTTATTTCTTTAAATTTATTTATTAAAAGAGGGGCAATCCATAAAAGAAATATCAGAATTTTTCAAAATTCTCTTACCAATATAATAAATAAATTACTCTCAACCTCTCATTTACCGTCCGCCGAAGACAAAACAAGGAAATATGAATAAATGAGGCAGCTTAATTTCCGTAAAACCACACGTTAAAAAGGAAAGGGCTGACGCGTTGAAAAAGAATACCACAATTATAAAAAAAATCCTCTTGCCCCCTTTGTAAAATAAATTACGCTCGCCTTTTGATTTGTCCGCGTAAAAAGAAAATGCGGAAAAGAATTAATAAATGGGGCGTTTTAATTCCGTTAAAGTCTCGCAGAGGGTGGGTGCGGTCTGGTGAATTTCGAGTTCAAAGGCCGTATCCGAGATTCTGCGGAGGATTAAAGGTTTCCTCGTGGTGTACGACTATTCGCGCCCTGGCGTTTCGTAAAAGATATAGGGACGCTTAAAATAGAGAAGATCCGAGACGCTGACCAAAGAGGCTTTTAACGACGAACCAAAGCGAAGGAATCATTGCGGCACGCGAATGATTAAAGGAGAAAACCGCCTCACGGTTCTTTCGGCTGTTACACGATTTTAAACAAACAGCCGCTGCCCGCGCTTTTTCCTGGGACTTATAATGATGTTGGCGGTTTCGCGAAGGTTTTGGAATGAAGATATTAACCCTTCGCCGTACAATAACGAGTGACACTCGTGATGTGGCAAATTGAACTGGAAATTTTCAAGCTTTGCAAAACCTATCAAATTGGAAATATCGGCGAGACGCGGCAGGGTATAATTATTTATATGGTATTAATATTACATTAAGTTCAAGAATCACTGGTCAATTTTTATTTTACGATTTTAATTCTGAATTATTGGGGACGAAGCCACAATATAAATCGTACGGCAAGGGGTTAATATGTTCATGTGGGAGAAGGGTAAAGGACGACTGTAAAAGTGGAGGAACGGGACTATGGTGGGTAATTAATGAGGTAAAAGACTTGAACTTGCAATGAGTGGGTCTAACAGTGTGTCCAAAAATGCGTTTTCTACCTTCGACTTTGAGGGGTATTTTCACCCCTCAAACAGTACAACTCAAAACAGTACAAACAGAGGTTGTACTCGTTGTATCTGCAGCAGCATGAGGCAGAATCATGCTCGATGTTAATCAGACTCGTTAACCGTCTATTAAAATTACCGACTTTTATTTATACATGCATCCCCAATTAAAAATCCATTTGGAATCGATTAAAATCGATTAAAGAATCCTCCCATCCGATATGCCGCCTATCGTTCTCGAGAAACTAAAATTTTATCACCTACCTCCAGACATCGTTTCCGTAATTAACCGAGGCCTCGATCAAGGTGTATCGTTCAATGATCGCTCCTTGTAATTAACTTTCGACCGAATAATTCCCAAGGATAACGCCTTACATCGCATTCTTCGTCGACAAACCATGAACTCCAGTTCCATGGTAACAATCAGGATAATGCATATGGTGATTGATCACTTAAGATGCTTCCCCATCGTCCCTGAATCTACAGCTTGCAATACCTGCACCTTGTTCGTTTATTCGCTTTAGAAATAACCGAAGAATATATTGAAATTGAAAATTTCTAATAAAAGTATACATCGTTACCATTTTATTCAATATAGTACCGCGTAAATGAGAAATTCCACTGACCGGTATTCTGGCAATTAAAACGTTAGTAAACTCACGGTAATTACGAGGTTGATTAATTTTATAAAGTATTATACAAAGATAACATTACCGTACCACCTTTGAAACGGCGATTACAAAAATTCTCAGTTACACTCAAATTATTAGTTTCTGTAATCTATTTACGCGGCATTTTGCACTTAAAAGATAAAAGATACGAAGTATCCAAAGTGGTTAGCAGACAAGCAAGACAATCTTCTTTTTACTCGGCCCACTCTCATAATCACCAGCTTCAATATCGTTAGTACGACATAATTTTAATTACAAAAGAAACATAACTTTGTTGCTTTCTATAATAACTTACCTCGTTCCAACACAAAATTCGTTGTCAAACATGAGCAACATTGCTGTCCGAGAAGGAATCCCCAATAGTACACTGCTTCGCAAACCTCTCATTCAATAACGATTAGCGCAATTAGCTGGCATCGATACCCTCGGGATTACCGATACTAACAGCACACCGCGTTAACACGTTAAACGCCACACGTATATTGCTAATTCCATCATTTCTCTCGAACTGAAACTTTCCGTGTTAAAATCATACCTTTATAAAATAGAAACGTTACAGATAAAAATGGTTCTATAATCGGCGATACTTCACTTTTCAAAAAATAACATTTAACACGTTAAGCGCCATGTCAGTCACCGGTGACTGACAGTATATATATAGTGAGGGACCAAAAACAAGGCACTCGAGGGGTAATTTGCTCTGATTCGCCCGACGGATAGGGACATCCCTCTTCCTCACGCATTTTCGATTTTGACGCGCTATTGGCCGACAGACCCGCACATTCGGCGTCGTCATGTGAATGACGAAAGGAGTGTTTTATTTTCGGTTGTCATTCATAGATCTCAGGTATCCAGGACCGATATGGCGGGGATAGACGGTGCGAGAGCAATCTCGCCTTCCGTCCAAAGTGCTTTGTTTCTTGTCCCTCACTATATCTCTATCATAAATATGTCGTGATGTCGTGCCCTTATTACTATTATTAACTTTATTACTATTACTCTTATTACTACATATAATTATCACCAAATATATATACTCTATTTTGTTTAATTTGTGCTACGTGTGTGCTTCCATTTATTTAATACCGTACTAAATATCGAATGCCTTACTACAACGAAAAAAATGCAACTTTTCGTAATAGCGTATATACTGGTATATCGTAGTGATGAGACTACATTTCGTTACGGGCAAAGAAAATTTTTTTAAACTGCACTGGAATTATAAACATCTGATTGAAGAGAAAGCATTTCTAAAAGACTGCGAAATAACAGATTTTCGGCCGCCAGTATATCGGTGAAGTCGGATATCGCGGCCTAAACGAATAGGAAAGCGAAACAGGCTGCGCTGGGCGCTTAACGTGTTAAGTATTGAATATATTGGCAAGTCCGTAAATATCGCAGTTCAAAAGCCATAGAAAATTTCATCGAATTCAATAGCGCCGGTCACCGGTGACCTCCCATGGCATTTAACGTGTTAATTAGTTCCACGTTTATCCAGCTCTCTTCGACGAGAGATCTATCTAGGATGATCCATCGGCAGAAAGCCGAGAGCCGATTTTAGAGACTCGGACCACCGCGTTGCGTGTAGTCTTGCTATTTCCAGCGACACAATCGCGCACGGTGTTCCCTTTGGTGCACCATTAATACCGCGCCACTTCGATATCGTAAATCTTCCTTGAACGTCGACTCGATGTAATTACTTTGTTCCAATGAGTACCCTTAACGATCCGCGCTCTTGTTTCCCGGGAATGATTAACGAACCAGTTTTCGATCGTCGAGAAAATAGCGAAAAGCTCGTCGGGTAAATATAATAACAGTTCTTGTACTTGATAAGATTTATGGGAGGTTAACGACGTTATGATTGAACCGACAGAGCATTGTGTCCGCGATTGCAGAAACGCGAGACCAACTGTCGGATGTTTGGCTAATGGAAGGAATATGCGATCGATTGGGCGTTTTTTTTGCCATTATTTTTGCCGGTGGTTATGACAGTTGTCGGTGTTATTTGTTCTTCGATATCGTACACCGAATACAAAATCATTCTTACAAAGGTAAACGATATTAATTTGTGTACTGACGCAAGTGTTGAACGAAAATCTACAATATGTGTAAACTTGTTCACGCTGCCGATTAAAATTTCAAATTGATTTTCCGATAGCCGGAAGTGAATTCCTTTTTTTCGTTTTTCCTGTAAGGTTTAAATATTTGTAAGTGTTTATATTCAAAAGATCGTATAACTAAAAGTAAGAGCTTTTTAAAGGGATTTGAATTAAATGACGTTAAGGAAGATAAATTGTAGTTTCACGAAAGCTGGAAAACTTTAACATACTGTGGAAAAATTGTTCTGCCGGAGAATAGTTTTTGGAGAAGTTGCATTAACTCAATGCTGTTTTCAGGAGAAAAATTATTCTTACTTATGAATTCTCATTAAAGAAAGAAATTCGCATCATTTGCATCGCTCGTCCAACTTTCATCTCATTTGAAAATCCTTAACTCGATCAAACGGAAGGAATAAAATCCAGTGACATTGCCGGCGAAATTTTTCATCAATGCACTTCTCCATCGACGAGGTATTCAATTTAAATTCCGCGTTGATGGCGCGGTAAAACGAACAAATCACCATAACCGAACCCGCGCCTGCGTGGAACACTTTTTCCGCAACGTCTCCCATTTATTTCCCGTACTCGCGCATTTATTTATTGCACGCCCCGCTGGTGTGACAGTCGGTGAAATATCGAAACTAATTAATATTAAATTCACCGTAGATTACTCGAATCGTTAATTAGCCCCGCGAAATTAACGAGCGCCAATTCTAAGCGAGCCGCGAGTCGCCGCTTCCTGCTGCGCCGTAAACCTCTGCTGAACTGGAAACTATAGTTTACGAGCAACAGGTGGTTACGACGAATATCATTTCCGCGGAATTATATCGGGTCCACTTGTAATCGGAGAATCATTTACGGCTGTGTACAGGTTTATTAAAGTAAAACGCGTCACCGTCAGATATTTGGTTAATTAAAAGAAAATTCGCGGGGTTTAACTTTTTTGCGGTGTCTTCGCGAATGGACTTGGGACGTTTTAGTGGTTTTACTGACAATTAAACCTGATAAGGTAATATCGTTGGAGGATATTAGATGATGGACATTAACACTAGAACTACCGGCGTTAAATCTATCATATTTCAAAATATTAAATACGTACTTTGAAAAAGGAGGAATCAAGAGGCGGAAAAGATAATCGATTCGGTGATTTACGTTTTTTAAGATGGTCGTAGGATATTTATTCTAAGGCTCTTCTATAAACTTGGAGAATTTTTGGAAAAAATTGTGTACCAGTCATTTTGACTGGTTTGGTCGTTCTAGTGTTCAGAGGCTTAGAATTTTGAAGTTTAACACTAGAACTACCAAACCAGTCAAAATGACTGGTACACAATTTTTTCCAAAAATTCTCCAAGATTATAGAAGAGTCATAGAACAGATATTCTACGTCCATCTCATAAAACATAAATTACCGAATCGATCTTCTTTTCCACCTCTGAATTCCCCTTTTTCAAAGTACTTATTTAATATATTTAAATATAACAGATTTAACGCCGGTAGTTCTAGTGTTAACAATGTACCTGCATCACTAGATGCGCTTATGCATTAAATGTTTATTGTGAGTTTTTTATTTGAGGGAAAGGACATAGATACGATTTTATGAAATATTAACTTCATTATTTTATCGTAGCCACGTATTCATTACTTGAGAAGAGGATGTCGCTGCTTTCTAAATTTTTAAATTATCAGTACCGTCTTGCAGAATGGAACTTTTTAAGGTCTTGTTAGATTTTTGTTAGCCTGACGTGCAATCACAGGAAATAGTTATCGTCATACAACAATCATTATTGCAAAATCTGAATCCAAAGCCAACAGAGTTCAGCCGTTAGCCGAAAACTAAAGCTAATTCCCCAAAATACTTCCCCGTTTCCTCACATTTGATTTCAAAATTACCATACATGATCACCAATGTAATTAACAGAATAAACACTACACAATTCCCCTCTGAAATTGCAACACCATGATCCTTATTCCCGCATCAGTTTACGACTCGACCGCAGCATCGATCGCGCCATAAATCCGGGCAGAATTAACACGTGCGTGCAAAAATACGACAGAAGTCCGGGCGGAGGTAAACAGCAATAAATATTGAAATTAGTAATTACCGTCGTGAAACGAGCTATTTATCACGAGAGAAAAACACGCTAATCCGCCGCGGAGTAATCTCGGTTTCCCCGGTGTGCCCGGTT
This sequence comes from Cerceris ruficornis, assembly GCA_963989415.1. NCBI lineage: Eukaryota > Metazoa > Arthropoda > Insecta > Hymenoptera > Crabronidae > Cerceris > Cerceris ruficornis. The sequence goes on from OZ022523.1 coordinate 12,170,659, forward strand.
TCGATGCCCCTCGAGCAGAGGGGGGATGCCAAGGTAGGAAGATAAAGAGAGGGAGTGAGAACGAGTAAGTTAAAAACTCTCGCTGCATAATTAATCGCCCTCGAACGAGCGGGTCGATTCAGCGCAAGAGGACTCGATGGAGGCACAGCGGCATCTCGGTCCAGTCTGAAATCGAAACTTTATCTTCCTCCCTTTCCGTCTTTAATTACGAGCCAGGCCTGCCGGCCTATTTAAAAAGCTCGCCCGCCACGCCCACGCGCACCTACGGGCCCGCAGCGCGTGCATAAGCGACCGGTGCCCACGCGCAAGCGCATAAATTATACCTTTAACCAATCGCGCGCCCGCGCGCGATTAACACTTGCAAAATAATTGCGAGAGGATGCGGACCGTGCAAGCGAGTGCAGTTCCTCCTTTCCATATGCAGAGACGGCACGCGGACGGAGATAATATCCGGCATTAGAGAAGGTAATCGAAGCTGATGCGAGGGATTATCGCGACGATTCAATTCACTCCGCGAACCTGCACGACTGGGAATAACGCGGTTTCGCGTGTCAGCGAAAGGTGAATTATGCGACGCGGGTTTCGCGCTTGAACGACGCTCGAATGCCGCGTGCGAGTCAATGGGAGCTGATACGCCGATGTTTTGGTTTGCGCTTTGTATTGGAGTGTAGTTGAGGACGTTTGGGTGGGAAAATATGTTGAGTTTGAGTTTTGGAGGAATTGTTTAGGGGAGAAGTCCTCTGATTTTCCATTTGATTCGAAAATATAGGTATATTTGTGATTGGAAAATCTTATTATTTTATTAACACATCGAAGGGAACGACAGCGAATAAAATTAATAGAAACGGAACAAAGCGATTTTGCTCTTTGCCTTCTGATTTTTTGCATGATATGCCACGGTTAAGCATAAAATTGCTGAAATCAAAATTAATTAAGTTATGACTAATTTATTATGAATACTATTACACTGTGTATACTTCAAAATAAAAATTGATGTCTACTGGCATCCTAACTTTAATCAACTTCAGAGTTTCTTCAAAATGTTAACGCTCTTAGTTTATCTTCTTCGTCATCGGATATCATATTTTACAGCATTTTTTAATATTAACACAGTGAAGGCGGATGACGTGATTATGGGGTGATTATGACGTGAATATAAGGGATGACGTATTAGCTTTGCAAATATGTGAAAAATATAGAATATTCTATTAAAAAATCGCAAATGGAAAAGAACAGAAGAAAGTACATTTCGGTACTGATATTCTAAAACATTTTAAATATAATAGACTTAGTTGCTCTATATATTTACTTTTACCATTCGACGCTGATGCCCAGTAAATTTATTCCCTACAAACAAACAAAGAATATCTTCTGAAGAGTTCTATCTTTAAACCCATCGCGCAATTCAGTCGACAACCCAAGCACAATTAAACCACGCGCGTTATTAATTACCCTGCCGCAGGAAAAACAGAATTTCTCCCAACAAGAAGCCGAACGTATGCAATCTCAGCGGCATAATATTAACCAGCCGTCCCGATTAACAAATAAATTACCTTACATTACATCGTAATAGAGACTAAATTTAGATTGCGCATGTCAGAGTAATCATTTTGCCAATAGCCAATATTAATGTTCCCGTGTTCGCCGACCGGCTAACTTCTCCCGAATGGATCGAATCCTCGTTGCACGGAACCCGAGTGCGAAAGTCCATACTTCTCCTTCGATTTATTTCGTTGTGCAACGCAGTTATGCCAGATGGTCCGCGAATTGTGACGCTAGAGACTCGGTGATTTATGCCTTGTTGTCCATGGCTCCGGGTCTTTTCCCAGTGTCCACCTTTCCATATACGCGTCCACAAAGGAAAGGTTTCATTTGGCTCGCACTTTCGATCGCCCGTACACAGCGAGTTCCATCTCGTCGTGGCAATAACCGCTAATGAAAATGTAGCGACGCTATCGCGTTGTCTGACACGTAGCTTCTTTTTTTTTCGACGTTGATTAATATTCTCTGTAATAACCAAAGAGAAGTTCGCAGGGATAAACAATAACGTCCGCACGCGCGGACTGTTGCCTAACAGGGACTAATGGGGGAATAATGGACGGCTTGCTCAGGTGCTGACTTTCGGCGGTGGGATTGTGTAATTTCTATTGTCTTATTTGGGAACTGGCTTGCAATGGTTGTGTCGAGCTTTGTTAGCGTGATCTAGGAACAGTGGTGGTGAAATTGGAGAAAGAGTATTTGGTTCCAGTTACTCTCTTATGTTTGAAAAATTGAAATACTTTATTTGGAAGAATGGGGACAGTTTACGCGATACTACGTGGGGCTTTAGAGAAATATTTATTCTATTGTTAACTCGATAGCAATTTTTCAGCACTTTATAAATGTTAGGAGAAAAATCAGCAGTTACGAAACACTGAAATATAATAATTTAAAATGGTTATGCGAAAAGGAAGGAAAAATGATACTGGCCTGAATTTAACAGTTTTATTTAAAGATAAAAGTTCGCAACAACTTGGAACAATCTCCAAGCAGATTTACAAACTTTCCAGACAGCTCAACGTTCGCATTTATCGCTAATAAATTGCAACCGACGTTCGAAGACGAAGTTAATTAATAGTTTCGAAGGCTTCGACTTCAAAGCCATTTCGGTCTCACGCTCCCGTCCGTAGCTCGCGCGCCGTGCCGCCATTTTGGAGAACGCTTCGCAAATAGAGCCCGCCAACGTCGCCCGGACGACGAACAACTCGATTTTCTTTCCAGGTGAACTAGAGCGAGGAGAAGCGAGAAGGTTGTCCACGACCTACACCTACGCCCACGCACCTGTGCCTAACGATTGTACGCGTTAGCCGCTAATTAGTCCTTAATTAAACCGGCTCCCGATAGCCTTTCGGCGAGCATCGAGCGAGCGGCGAGCGAAAAATGTCGCGACACTCGCTCTGCCCTGGTCCTACTTGAGTGAAAGCTGGAAAAACGGGACCATCGTAGAAGCCACTTAAAGAAAAGACAATCAGCAAGATGCAGAGCGCCTCATCCGAGGGTGCCTCGCCCGGAGGTCGGAGACTTTCGCGAAGTTTTCATTCCTGCCTTCGTGGAGCGGACCACGATGACCTCGAATCAGGTAGATGGATAGATGAATAAGTCAGTTTTACAGAGATTTGAGGAAGTTTCTACGAGCTGAGCAACTTCGTTTCAAACTTGAAAATATCTAAGGGATTGGATCTTGAAATTGATTTAAGATCATAGGGGGCAATCTCCGGTGTTTCCTTTGACTGTAAATATTATTTGTTATGTGGGTTCTTTTAAGGAGTTCGGAGATCAGAAAAAATTGTGGGTCCTTGGTAAAGGGATGATAATCACGCATCAAGTAGATGGATAGATAACTAAGTCAGTTTTACAGAGATTTGAGGACGTTTCTACGAGCTGTGCAACGTTATTTCGAACTTGAAAATATCTAAGGGATTGGATCTTGAAATTTATTTAAGATCGTAGGGGGCAATCTCCGGTGTTTCCTTAGACTCTAAATGTTATTATTTGTAATGTGGGTTATTTTAAGAAGTTTGGAGATCGGAAAAAATTGTGGGTCTTTAGTGAAGTGACAACGAAATTTGAATGAGAGAGGTAGCGTTGTAGAATTTCAATAAGACGGTCTACTTTAAATCTGCAGTTCTGAGTACTTTTTCTCTGTGATGGACTTTTATATTGCAATTAACCCATAATTAGTCTAATAATTTAAATATGTTGGAAGGCGGGAGTCGTAGGGAGGAAGAAAATTAATTGAATTAATTATTTTCACGTCACAATGCAAACTTGAAACATCAAAAGAGTCATACCGTTATAAACTTCAGCAATTTAAAAAACAAATCGGGAAGTAGTTATTTTATCGGCGCAGTCGTAACGTTAATAATAAAGCACTGGACAATTTGATCAGATTATACATTCTTCGAGAGAAATTTGAAAATGGCAGTATTTTTTCAAGTCTGCAAATTACAAGAAAACCCCAACGTTTCAATACATCTTTCGTCATTTACGGCTGATATATTATAAAGCATCTTCCAAGCAGCGTTAATAAATCATTCGCTTCATTACCAATCCAACGGGCATCGCGTTGCGGAAAATACTTAATGTGTCACGGAATCACAGTTTACTTAGTCCGCTTCCGGACTAATACCGACTGATTTATCGAATCGATTTGAATATTACACCCGTCGAGCCGACGCTGTCATTCTTTTTATGGCGAAGATTGGATGAGCCTCGGACACGTGCGTAGGATAACGACACGCAAGATTTACACGAACGTAGGTGACACGTACGCAGTACTATGAGCCTACGCTCGTTTACATTGCATTTTTACTTTCCCATAAAAGAAAACCTCTCGGTGAAAAGAATTGGTGCAGTTGTACGTCGACCGCCCTTTCGCATTCGATTCTGCGCATTTTTCTGCTATTTTGAGTTCATGGAAATATGGTTTTCTCTTATTTCTGGATAACAAGGTGCAGACTTTATTGAATCTCGAATTATTAGTGCAATATTCAGAAATTAACTAACCGATAAACGTTTGAATATTAATTTCAGATAGTTTTTATCCTCTTGTAGAGAAGTTCGTTAGCATTGCGTATTTGAGAGTAAAATTGCTCAGACAATTCAGGAAAAAACTACTGAGTTTCTTCTAAAAATTCCCAAATTGATTGGGGACACGTGCAGTAAATATTTCACTTCTATCTTGTAAAACCTAAATTACTTGATTCATGACCTTTTCCCCTTTTGACTTCTCTTTTTCCAAAGTATTTATTCAACATATTTAAATATAATACATATACCACCGGTAGTTCTAGCCTTTAAACCTTTGCAGTCCTATGTCGAGCTATACTCGACATAGCTTTTCACTTCATTCTATTTTCTGACGTTCTATTATCAACTTTCCAAGTTTCTAATGATTTTGTAATATCCCCTAAATATCGATCAGTACCTATAGTTATTGCTATCATTATAAAAAAATGAATAACCAACGATAGAAAATGTGAAATTAATTTCATTTGGCTCACTACAGTGTTGACAAAATAATTCGGACCGCAAAGGGTTAAAGCACTAACTTCCAAAAGTATTCTACCATCAACATTCACATATCTCTCCAACAAATTTTATTATTTTAAAACAATCACTCCCTATTAACCTCCACTACCCTTCTTCCCTATCATTCGTCAAACATAGCCCCTCATTTTTCTCTCACCCCTAACATCACCCAACCATTCACCCCCCTTAATTTTCTTATTAACAAACTTCCTAAAGAGAAACACAAAACTAAAACAGCCCAAACGAACGGAGACTGCCGCACAAAAATAACCCGTCTACCAAGGGGGTTAATCTCGCTCGTTTCTCGCATCTCCCGCGCCACCGCCGTTCCTCCGACCATCCAGTATATCCTCGAAATTTATAGGGTGTGTAAACTCCTAATAAAACCTCCCCGAACCCCATATCCCCCATAGCGAGGAGACACAGAAGCTCCGCGACTCTACGAAAAGCCTCGTAACAAGCCGAACGACAGGCGTGCACGTTTCTCTGTATATTTACCTGCACCCACGTGAGCCACATTTACAAGAAGTCTCGCGCGAGCACCGCCGCGGAGCGGGTAAGTGTAAGCGAGGGAGACCACGTTAATATTTACTTTCATACACAGCCTCCGCCGACGGCAGTCCATTCCTGACTGTGTATCGTGTTCGCCGCTAAACGGAGAGAGAAGAGATTCTCCTCTCGTCAATCGATCCTCGTGTCTCGATCTCTCGCAGAGTGGCTCCATTTATCTTTACACGGGAGGCGTAATTAACGGGGAAATACGCTCGACGTTTGCACTCGGCTGTTCCGCTTGTTTTCTAGAACGGTTCTGTGTGTTTTGGAAAGTGATTCGAAGGGATTTATTGTTTAGGGTTGTTATAGTGTGATTACTGTAAGATTGAAATTTTGGGTTTTTTTCGGTTGTTTGTGAGTGTGGAGAAATGTAGGGTGAGAGGGGAACAAGGTTTTTTGATAGTTTTGATGGATGTTGTAGAGATGGGTGGGTTGTTTTTAATTGATAGGAAGACGATTTGTGGTCGATTGGATGGTGAATTGATCTGGTGTTTCTAAGTGTCTTCGAGTGGGACGTTTGCCTTTTCGAGAGACCAGATTGAAGCAGTGGATTCTCGAGGCTTTTCTTTTTAGTGTCGGTGGCCTACTGAATCGGGATCTGTGATTGGACCGTGGGTGATGGTTTTGTTGGAATTTTAAAGATCGATGTGACTTTCAAGGAACTTGATTTGTGAGATTACTGATAGCACGTGAACCTGTTGGACTTAGAATATATTTTTAATATAACTTTATAAAATTTTCTTTCTGACGAATTTATATAATGCTTTATAACGTAAATAATACAGGACTCACTGATTTATTTCTGAAATTAATATCTATTGTAGAACTTAATCCACTTTTCGTCAACTTACCGAACTTTATTTATACCTGATACAATTTTTAAAAAATAACGATCACTTTCTATTTTACCGAAGTCGCAGAAGTAATTCAGAATTTAATAATTTAAATGACGAAACAATATCTGTCCGCGAACTGCTTCTAATTTCCATGAACTTACCGAATTTTATTTGCACCTCTTACAATTTTTAAAAAATAACGATCACTTTCTATTCTACCGAAGTTGCAGAAGTAATTCAGGATTTAATAATTTAAATGACGAATCAATATCTGCTCGCGAACTGCTTCTAATTTCCATGAGCTTACCGAATTTTATTTACACCTTTCACAATTTTTAAAAAATAACGATCACTTTCTAGTTTACTGTACTTGCAGAAATAATTCAGAATTTAATAATTTAAATGACGAATCAATATCTGCCCGCGAACTGTTTCTAATTTCCATGAACTTTCCGGATTTTACTTGTACCCGTTACAAATCTCACAAAACAATGATCAGTGTTGTTAAAAAAGAGTTTAAAAGATTATTACAAACATTGATCGAAGTCTACTATTACCCGAGGAACATACGGTACAGTTTTAACCAGGAATAACGCAATGACATCATCGGCTCTGCGATCGAAGGAACGATGGAGCGAAGAGAGAGCGTCGAATAACGAGAAAACGATGCATCGTCGTTGCGGATAGCGGATTTCTGGCTTCTTCGATCCCGTGGATTTATTAGCGGATGATCTAATAATTGCTCAAGGACAAGTTGCTCGCGTGGCGGCTAGATAACCAGTAATTACAGTGTGTCAGCAACATGAGAATCCGATACGTGCCACAGGATATTGGAAACTGTTACAAGCGTACGTGCCTTTTAGTTTTCCCCGTATGCCTTTCATGGGTGGTGCTTGGAAAAAAAAAGAAGAAAATTCTGCGCCCATCCTAGGAAAAGGGTTTTAACGTCATACGACGAAAATAGTCGAGGATGGTTTAGTACACGTGTTCTGTCGTGTCGTCTATTTAAAGTATTTCCATTATCGGGATTTTCGTAAGGTCAGCCGTTTGCAGAGATGAAAAAAAATTCAACTACGCGGACTTAAATTAGTTTTATCCGCGATGGAATAAATATCGTTTGGTAAAATGAGGCGTGGAAAGTTTTAGGAATTTTTGTTGGGTCAATTAGTTTCATAATTTAATTATTTTTGCCGTTTAATTTCAATTCTTGTTACTTTGCTTGACGGTAGTTGATGTGATGGTGCTACTATGTACGGAATAAATAATTTTATTGAGTCAGTGTTAAGTAATTCTAGTATTAATTAGCCGTTTAGAGTCTAACATTGAATCTTTAGAAGATGGAATAATTAAATTTCAAAGAATAATTCCCAAATACATGTGTTTGTTTTCAAACTCTGTCATTACCCTAAATTCAGCATCGAGTAATGCAAACCCAGACAATTAACACGTTAAGCACGGGTGTAGAGCATACTTTTTTTCACAAAAGACTGCGAACTGTATTGGTAGTGTTTCATCTGCAAAAAAATTGATAACAAATATTTTACATAGTTTCAAACATTTAAATCCAGTTTTACAGTTAGTTAAATTATGAGGCATCATGTTTATACCTCATCTTCTTTAAGTAAGACAGCCAGTGCGGCATCAGCGTTATGCCACAGCGTGCCGAACGTGTCAAGAAATTCGAAATTCCACTACTTAACAATAATACACGATACTCCCAGCTCACACCCAACCGATAATACCGATTGATTAAAAAAGAAACAGCCTTTCTCATCGTTCACAGCACAAAAGCATCCCTTTGCACGACATTCACCGCGGCTTTTCCCTCTCAAAGTGTCTCTCGCCTTATCGAGCAACGGCAGAGCGCATTTTCCCCGAGTGGCATAATAAGAAAGAGCAGAGAGATCGAAGAAATTCGCGACTCGAGTGTGTCTGAAGCGTCTGGAAAGGCTGTCTCGTAATAAACCTCCGATCACAAAGTACGGGGCATTATGCCGCGGGGTAATAAAATAACTATACACGGACGTCCAATTTTATTGATCCATCGTCTTTCGTGTGCCCCTCTTTCCTTGCCCCTCGGCGTATCTTTTTTTTTATCTCTTAATTATACAGTCCGCTTTAATAGCTGCCAGTTGGCAATTAAGTTGTACGATTGACTCTCTCTTTCTTTGCCGTGGATCTTTTCTCTTTCTTCGACACTGCGAGCCGAGTCGCCGGTATGGTTTTCGTTTGCGAAGACAAGAAAGAAAGCTGGAAAGAACTGGACGAGGAGGCAACCGAAACGGGAGATATATACGTCGAGCACTCGCTCCTCTGAGCAATAGAAATTCATTTCCATCCTCGAGGGGAATTAAGGTTCGACAAACGTCGACAGCAAATTACCGCTCGGCGCTCACTTTTTATCGGCCGGCCGGTGTTTTACGTTGTAATAACTCTAATTGAACCGATCTTTTCTCCCTTTCCGTTTCTCTTCCTCGACTTCACCGCGGAAGTTTCGAGTCTCGTCGTTCCGCCGGGGGCAAACGCCGGGGAAGTTGAAGCGTGGAATCGAAGTTTGGGAATTTTATCGACGATTTTACGTTTACATCGACAGAGGGAGCTAACGATGGTTGATCTGGTCCGGTGGAAGTTTGTGTTACGGTATTTTAATTTATCTATAGGTTTCATCCTGCGTTATCGCAGGAATCGGTGGAATATCTGACCGCGAAGCTTTGGAACGATTTTAGTTGAGAATCTGGGCGGTTGAATTGAAAAATTGGAATGTGCGAGTTTATTCTAGAGGTTGTAGGTTAAAAAGCGTCGGAGTGAAGCATGAACTGTAGCATATAATAATCGAAAGACCTCGGTGGATGTAATTGGAAATGTTAAATCATATTTCTTCTTTGAAATCAGATTGACGAGACGCGTCTAATCACGGACACCTTATGTCAATTATAATAATGTTCCATCGACTAGAAATTAAATCACAGACTGTACGCTTCGTAGTAATGATTTGCAAGCTGTTAATCTTAATCTCTTCCGTACCAGCTTGGATTACAATCAACAATTCGTTATTTAATTCAGCCAATTCAGGACTTCTTAATATCTCACTATCACTAACAACTCTTCTATATTATTCCATGCATCTATTACATCGCATTTAATCTACACAGCGTCTGACATTTCTTAGCCCATTTGCATCCGTAAGCGGAATATTCCGCCCTGTGCAATGTTAAGCTGCCGCGCGCGGAAATGCACGGTACTGTCGGTCATTTGCCGTATTTAGAGCTATGATGCAAATAGGGCAACATATCTAATCCATTTGCAACCATACGTTTCTCCCAGCCATCGAGTAGCGCGAGTTACCAAACTCTTTAATCCTCAACAAGAAAGAATTTAAACTAAAATTATTGTCACTCCGTGTCACCAGCATTACCATAAAACCTCAGACGCGCCGAAAAGCCGGCAATAGCAACACAATTGGAACTGTATAAATTGCAATCGATCCAAGACCATTTCCTGGCTCCTGAACTTTCACGTAATCTCGCACATGCACCGCGTTTTCTCGTTTGCCGTTTGATATCGCATAATTCCCAGCCGTATAAGCAGATCAAAACGAACAAAGTCGTAAGGCCCGATTCGACGAGCTGGCAAAAAGGCCGGCATAGTCGGAGGCAGCTTGAAAACATCGTAAAAGGTTGCACAAGAAGTTTCGCGGCTCACTTTTTTCCCCGCTCGTGCAAACACTTCTCGGTGATATAACGGGGCCTCGTAAAGTCACGTTCGAATTGCATCGGCAGAGAAATCGAAACGGTAGATAGGCATCTGGCGTAGCCTGGCAGTGATTCCATTAGGTGGCTGCAAAAGTTAGAACCATTTTTCGTGACTCTGCTCGCCGATTATTGCACCATCCGCATCGACGTGGGTAAATGCGAAGTATTAATTCGAAAACGGAGCTCTTAGACGGAGAAGTTCTCGACTGGAGTTGTTAGGATCATCTCGAGTCTATGTTGAAGCGGTAATTTTGAATTTAATAGCTTGCGTATGTTTGATTTTTTTAATTATACTTTTCGGCTTTAACCCTTTGTCGTACGACTTATTTTGTGACGGTCTCCGCAATAATTCAGAATTAAATTGGTAAAGTAAAAATTGATCAGTTATTCTTGATATATCGTACAATTTAACGTAATATTAATATTATAGAAATAATTTTATCCTTTCGCGTCTCACTGATATTTCGGATATAAGAAATTAATCGGATGAAATTCTTCAGTGGGGCAGTTTCGTCCCTGACGATTCCTTTGGTCGTGAAATTTAAAGACCACGTTATTTTAACCCCTTGTCGTACGATTTCTTTTGCGATTGTCCCCGCAATAATTCAGAATTAAATTGGTAAAGTAAAAATTGATCAGTTATTCTTGATACATCGTAGAATTTAACGTAATATTAATATTATAGAAACAATTTTATCCTGTCGCGTCTCACTGATATTTCGGATATATGAAATTAATCGGATGAAATTCTTCAGTGGGGCAGTTTTGTCGCTGATGATTGATTTGGTCGTGAAATCTAAAGACTACGTTATTTTAACCCCTTGCTTTACGATTTCTTTTGCGGCTGTCTCCGCAATAATTCAGAATTAAATTGGTAAAATAATAATTTATCAGTGACTCTTGATATATTGTATAATTTAACGCAATATTATAGATATAATTTCATCGTGTTATGTCTTATTGATATTTTCAATTTTATAGGTTTTAAGAAACTTGAAAATTTCCTATTCCATTCACCGTGCCATGATTGTCACAGGTTATTGTTGGCTAAGGAGTTAACTTCTATGGTGTTTTCGCCTGGGACCTACTGTTTTAGGGGCCTTTCGATCTACTGAACCATGGTGCACCATGGTGCACATTGATCAGGTGCTAATCAAAGTATTTGTAAAAATGCAGGTGTTATTTTTAAACAATTATTCAAACTTTCTTTAGAAGTTAGTTTATTATTCTTGCTAATAAAAAAGTGTCCTCGGCACCGGTTAACAGTGGGTAGCAGCTTTTATAATTCGCTTGATAAATTGTAGAAATGCTATAGAAAATACCTAACATTGCTACGTTCCTTTCAATGCTAAATGATTCGCCGTCATTCGATTAAGTCGACATGCGACACAGAGCTGATTTTATTAACCCTTTATAAACCTTACAACTCGATTGAACATCACACTATTCTTTCAACGTGCGACATTAACGTCACACTGAGTTCAGTGTATTCATTATTAATAACGAGACATTTCACAGTTTGTATTATAAACTTAAATCGATAAGCTAATAATGATCAGCGATTAACGACAATTTTAGGAAAAACATTGTTATAATTTTTAATAATTTTTTACACAATGTACGTTCGTTTCTTGAAACACATTTTTCGCAGCCAGGGCGAGACTTGTTTAAATTTCCCGGCAATGACTGTGCTAATAAGAATACTTCAGACTTCTTCCAAGGCAAATCGGTATTTCATGTCGACATCAATTAAGAAAAAAAGGATGAGAAAAACGTACGATCGATCGTTAAATAATCAGATTTCGAAATCTGCATCTCGTTGCTCGAATGCAAAGAGATCGATCGTCGCGTTGGAGCTTATTTGAATACTCGGCTACAAAAATGGCTTTTGCTCCTGTTTGAAGAAAGTCGCTTTCACGTCGGCACTCGCGATTTCTTTCTCGCGGGGGAAGAAATAATTGGACGTCTAATCAATCATAAGTAACAACTGAAAGTTTCGAAAAACTTTGAGGAAGCAGTTAATGGTGTACGATCGAAAACAGTCATCGAGGAAACGATGAACCGTGTTCACTTTGGCTAAATTGTCGCTGGGGGAACTCGTTACGATTCTTCCCATGGGAAACATCGACGAGGAAACAGTCCTTCCAGATTTTCTGTCGTAAAGTGTACCAACAATGCCGGAGAAATTCGTCATCCTTTAACGAAGTTGAAGAAACGCAATTATAAAATAAATTTCCATTTGCAATTGCCAGCTACGGAATTCTAAGAGAACAAATAATATGCGGAAAACGAGATTGCAGGAGTAGGAGGAAAAACCGAGAGAATGAAATTTTTGAGACATTGCAAACCATGCTTTCACGTTATCTAGAGAGAGAAATTGAATTATTGCGATGTCAGTTTCTCGCATACATTTTTCGTTGTAACTTCGGAGAACTTGGAAGTGTTTTTACTATTTTCAACAGCGATATGCACTGCTGGGTACTTCTTTGCTTTTTCACTAGAAAAAAAAAAACGCATATATATGCTTTTAGAAAGTGGACCGTCATTTATGAAGAGCATACGTACACGTTTATACATTAAGTTAACTCTATCACGCTAGTCTTTTTCCTTTATCGAAGCCGACATTAAAAATTGTACCAGAAATACCCGTTTTACGATAGCAAATATTCCTACTAATTTTGTCCCGCTACAAGCTCAAGTTTATAATTAAATCGTGCGAACTCCAAGTTTCCAATGGCACAATATCTCGCTGCGAAGTTCGTGAAATTATCAGCGGACATTGTTCGTAGGTCGATTCGTTTATCAAGGTGGATTGTTACAACTAAATGTATCGTGTTCACGTGGTATCTTGATAGACAGAAAGCACATTTAACTTACTCCTACGGTACGCGCCTCGCCTGGAACACGAAACTCGTTTCAGAGCGTAACTCGATCGAGTGCTCGTGACTTCATTAAATATTCCATCGGCCTACTAATATTTGTCCACACGACGGACGTGTCTTCCAATTTGTATCATTGTCCTGTTGTTTCATATCTCGTATATTCTCAGCGTGGAATTTTGTACAGGGTGTTTGAAAATTATTTGTCATGGCTTTCAAGGGTTGTTCTACACCTTCGGTTGGATGGAGATTTGTAAAAAAAATCCGCTAAAAATTAACGAAAGGGTAAAATGTTAAAACTCGAAATAAACTTGAAACACTTCACACTTGTTTGATAAACACACAACATAATTTATTAATTAAATATAACAGGATTAACCCCTTGCCCTATGATTTCTTTTGCGACTGTGCGTGCAATAATTCAGAATTAAATTGCTAAAATGAAAATTTATCAGTGATTCCTGATATATCTTACAGTTTAACGCAGTATTAATAACATAGAAATAATTTTATTGTATTGTGTTCTACTGATAATTTCAATTTCATTATTTTTGCGAAACTTCAGTGTGTCCTATTCCATCTACCGCATCACGAGTGTCACTCGTTATTATAGGCCAAGGGGTTAAATATAATCAAGGCCGTCTGCCATAATACAATCTTTATAATGTATAACAAAAGTCAATAGAAACAAAGAAGGGTATTAAGATATCTTAAAGGTACGATGGAAAGAGGATTAGTTTTTAAGAAAGATGCCAGAGGTCTCGAAGGATATGTGAATGCGGACTGGGATGGCTGTCTCTTGGATTTGATTGGATGTCTGATTTTTTTACTGGCTCATTGCATTTGTCTTGTTACGTAGGTAAAATGTCTGAGAGGAATCATGGGTCAGAGATGAACCGTACTCTCGCAAATTAACTTTTATTTTGTTAAATTTACTGTACCTATTTTGCTGATCCTCGCGGGAAGAAAATCTGCAGTGAAATTTTTCATTATGTAAAAGTGCCAAATTGATCGATCTGTGGTAATTACAGATGCTGTAAAACTTAAATGACGTTAATATATAATTAGCTGTGACCTAAAACTGCTTGTCGATCGTAAAAGGTTGATGAGACGGCTTGAAAGACATCAATTGCTGCCATGTTTCGCTTACTTTGTTCTATTCATGTGGAAATTGAAATATCGAAAAATATATTCACTTCAAAAGTGCAGTTATTTTTTCCTTCAGCGTAAATGCATTGTGCGAAAGGATGAATCATAAGACGTGCAATGACTCACTGAGTACACTTTTTACTTAATGCAACGTGCATCGATTTTCCTGCACGTCAATCGGTTAAATTTAATGCATTCGCTGATATTAGTGATTGCTGATTTTTCGGGATATATACAGAAATAATCATCGTTAAATGAAACTGACTTTCGTTTCGGATAAAAGGTTGGCTCGATTTCGTCCGCATTATCTTTTTTTCCATAGAATTTTTAATTCTTTCCAAAAGAATTTCCCACGGCTCATTAGAATTTAAAATCGCTCTAAAAGCTTCTCCCGCCGGAATTATTTAAAATCCGCTCCAAGTGCGATAAAAATCACCAAAATAAAATTGTTCACTCCGCATTCAGTTTATTGAAATGAATCACCCAAAATTCTCCGACATCGAATATTATCTTTCACAACAATAAAGACAAACACTGAAAAATATTTTACTTAACCGAAGACAACTTTTCCACCTCGTAACAATTTCAAATTTCGCGCTAAAACGGGCAAGAAATTACAAACGTGTATACAAAATACGGCAACATTCGCCTCTATACTTCAAAACCAAACACGTTAATTCCGTCTCACCAACGATAAACCATAACATCCCATCCAAACAGATCCTCATCCGCCCACATAACCATCACCCCTTCAAACCCAACCATATCGTCGCCCTGTTATTACATCTCCTCACATTTGCATTGAAATCCATTGCCCAATTATTGCCCGACAAATTATCCAATTCATTGTCCGCATCCCATTCACCGACGCGTTCTAGCGTCGCTCTATCGCCGCAAACGTTCGTCCCGCGCTAAACTCGTTAAACCGGAGAATTCGTACGAAACCGCAAGGCCGAATTAATCATGAAATTAGCAGCGACGAAATACACAATTAGAGCGCCACAAGCCACGAAGGATTAACAAGGGGACATCGCCGAGGAAATTCAACATACGGCACTTAATAATAGTCCGGGATTAATTCACCGGCATGTGCAGCTAGAGAAAAGTGTTGCCGTCGAGGATGCCGAGATGTTGCATTCTACCGTTGGCCGCAGGCATCGCGTGCACTTGGTGCACACGTTGCGTCGCAAAACGTCGGAAGAATTGGAGCGTGGATCTCGGATACGGCGGCAGCGTCCATTAAACTCGCGCACCATGCCGTGAAAAAGCTGTCCCCGTGGAAAAACTCGCGCCGTGAAATGGGGTTGTGTAACTGAACCGTTCTCCGATCCCGGATTACCGGGCGATTGAACATTCCGCGATGATGGCCGATCGATCCTCTGTGTTTCGTTCTCTGAGAAGCGTCCGGAATGGTCGGATTGTTGTTTGCTTTTATTTTGCGGTTTGTTAGTTGCAGAAATGCAAAATGATTTTGGATTACGGGATGTTTATCGAATGATTTTCGTGATTTTACTTGCGTTTCTTTGAGATGAGGATCATAAGGTTTTAGGTGTCTTGTGTTGTCTGTGAGATGATGGTAGGGAATTATTAATTGGAGATTTTAATATTCGAAATGATGTGCGATACTGGAAAGATGAATTGATAGAAAATACAATGAAGGAGAATGTGTAAATTTTTCTTTAAATGCAGCGTGTATTGTAGAACTGGTCTAACGTTTGTATTCTTTTTGCTTTCAGGTGAGTCGAAAAGTAAATGTTTACTCAAAGACAGCCGATCCGATTCCCGTGGTCGGCGTGATTCTCGCAATGGTCGAGGTGAGTGAAACTGATGGATGTTCTAAGCGTAAGACCAGGAAAACCCTGGCAAAAAAGTCGCAAGCGGCAGTTTAATAATTTAACCTTTTTAATATGGTAGAAATATTTCTAACGTACAATAATCCGAATATTATAATATCTCTGTTACTTACGAAAAATCTGGAGAAAAGAGACTTCACTGGAGAATAATGATCAGTAGAGTATTCGACCAGGAAGAGTTAATATTCTCTGTTAATCTTATCTCCACCGTATCCGAATGAACCGTTACCTTTTATTAAACATCACGGAAGAATTCGATCGTGAAGAGAATGTCGGGGTCGTTTAATAAGAACCGGAAGAATTTCAGTTCAGATATAAGTTTACAGCCCAATGATCGTTATAAATGATGGTCACGGTAAATCACTATATTTAATTTGCACCACCAATGCACCGCGATTAAAAGGAGTAAACAAGATCTACCGGTTTCTCGATGACCAGTCTACAAATCGGCGAATATCCTGCACGTCCGTGAGACAATAATTCGATTTACCGTGCATGCTCGTTACGTATGCGACAGAGGAAGATTTAATTGCAAGGTCAGAGAGACCGGATCATTGCGGAGGCGCGAGAATAATGTCACGATTAATTAATTAAGCGATTTATTAATTCGACGGGGGAGGATGACACAGAAACGAAGCCTCGTTGCTTTTTTTCTTGCATCTCGTTTACTTTCAGTTATTCAGCTGCTAATGATGCATGCATACACTTTTGTATGACCTTGGTAAATTTCATTTGGTACGACCCCCTTTTTTTATTGTATATGCAGATCATAGAAATTTCCAGTTTGATGCCAAGGTGCTTTTCTTTGGAATTCTAAGCTATCAGGAGTTGTTCCCTGAAAAGCCTGGTTCCATGTTATCTTATCTAGTAAAATTTAATTTGTATGGAACCCGTAACTTCATCAATGCCGGCTTTCGTGACAAGTTGAATGTAAAGCAGCGTATTTTACATGCAACGATAAAGTTGTACAAATATTTCTAACCGCGACATCAGCTACCTACGTTTGCTACCGCTTCGTTACTCCTTAGAACCGCATATTATCATTAATACCACGCAATGAAACGCTCGAATTCTCATCGAAATCCACTCGATCGTTGCGAATCTCGAGAATTTCCCAAAGAAAAGTTTAACCGCTCATTTTCTCGCTCCGGTGCTTTTGTTCTCCCGTATTTTCATCGCCCGGCTAAATCGCTGCGACGGGGGTGGAATTTACAACCCCCACGGTTAGGGTGTGCGGTATGGTGCGCGCCGACACGTTTTTACTTTTCTCTCTACTCGTTTCCACGGTCCGCCGTAAAAGTTTAATTATTCACGGTGGACCTAAATTAGATTTTTTCCGCTTGTCTCGTCTCGGGGAGGATATTTCGTTTAAGGGAGAACACGGAAGGGTTTCCGCGCTTTAGGATTGCACGCGCATATCCTACTGTTAGGTCAAAAGCGTCCATTTTTTTTATTCCGTGGACTTTTGTCTTTGCTGTGTAAGAGAGAGGATTTATTTTATTTATTTTGTTTGTTAAACTGTTACCTGAACATGACGCGAAAACTCGAAAAATTCTTTCGCAATGCGCAGAATGAGATAACTCGTTTTTTTTTTCTTTCTCCTTCTTTTTTTTTGTTTTCATTTTTAACTGGGATAAGGCGCCCAGGATAAGATTTTTATTTCGTTATTAGTAAATGTGAAATTTTTATTGGCAGCATCGAAAGTGGTATCAATGTTGGAAATTTTCGCCTGGAAAGTTAAAAAAATTCGTGATGAAGTAGAATCAATGTTAGAATTTAGCCGTTTGAAATTTTTTTGAAGTAGAAAAAAATCGTAAATTCCGAAATGCATACTTCTGATTTATTGTGAATGCTGAGATATGGTAGGAAACTGTAGAAATTGCTTTACCAAGAGATACGGAGTCAGTCGGTACGCAGAAATGTGTTTTTCCGCTTTTATCGGCATCGAGTCGGTGTGAAAGCTGCTCCTACGTGTGGCGACCTCCTTGCCGTTGCATTATGCAGCCCTGCAACGAGGTGCAGTCGGTACATTCAACAGTTTTTGATATAACTCGTTTTGCAATTAATATAGAAACTGAATTTGAACAATATTCTCTTCCCCAATTTCATAGAAAGCCCTGCGTTTTACTAAATTTTAGTTTTTGTTAAAATAATTCCATTCTCTTTACATTTTGACTTCTGATAATTGATAACGCAATTTTACATTCTAATTTGGCTTGCTATACAGTAGGAGAAATTTTGTGATAGACTTTGTCAACATTTTTAGTAAGATTGTCTTCCAAAAATGCACTAGAATTAACAGGAAATTAAACATTTTCCATACTTCGGTTACTCGTCCCTCAAACCCCAGAAAATGATTACTATACTTTTTTGTCTTTTATCATTGCAACGTGCAATTAATTGCAATTATACAAAACACTGCAGGAATATTAAGAAAACAAGGCCGACTCATCTTAAACGAATCACTGGTACAGAATAAAGTATCCTCATGCTGCGTGCGTGTAAAGAAAAAATTAATGAAACGGCGTGCTGCTGAATTAAAAGACAAATGCTACGAAATATGCATCACGATTGTATCATTTGTATCTCGAATCACGTACGTGCCGTTATAAAAAGCAATCGGTAACGTACCTCACATGCTATGCGTTACGTGTACATCCACTGGCGTAGCTTCTTCATTTTATCTCGAACACAATTCGCTTTTAATTATAAATCCTTCCGCCATCAGAGTCCCTCGAATGAGAACGCAATCGCCAAAGAAAACGCCGCGCCAAAGGTGTGCCCATTTCATGGGAATAGCCTCTGACATTTTGAGTTTGCTTCTCAACATTCGCCGCATTCATTATACTGATCATCGATATACAGTTTTTTTAGATTTTAATTCTCATAACGAAAAAGTAATTCATGAAACGTGAACCAGAACTTCGCTGGTTGGGAATTCAGTTAAAACTGCAGATCCCAGGTGAAATGACCATCGAAATTAACACTAGAACTACCGGCGTTAAATCTATCATATTTAAAAATATTAAATAAGTATTTTGAAAACAGGGGAATTGAGAGGTGGAAAAGTTGATCGATTCGGTAATTTATGTTTTATAAGATGGACGAAGAATATCTATTCTATGACTCTCCTATAAATTTGGAGAATTTTTAGAAAAAATTGTGTACCAGTCATTTTGCCTGGTTTGGTAGTTCTAGTGTTAAAAGAACTTCATTTACGTGTATCGAATAAGTGAAAAAGTCATCTATATTAAATAAATCACACATGAATAAATAACTTTAGTAGTAAAAGTACTAATCACCGATACAATATTTCCATTGACTTCAACCATTTATCGAAAACTTACCAGAAATCAATGCCCGTTCAAAGTCTTCAGAAATTCATACAGATAAAACACTAACAGTACTGTTTGTTAACCAGTTAACTGCGTTCGACGTGTATACACGTCAATCCAAAGCGCTACTGCGGTAACATTTTCAACACTGAATTGTCAATTCCTTATAAACTAAAAATGTAGTTCTTTTACGTTTTGTTTCTCTCTTTTCATAAAATTTATGCCAGGAGCATTTGCCCAGCGCTCGACGTGTATACTAGTCATTTCTCGATTTTAATTCCTCATCCCGCGAAGGATTCTTAAAACTAAATTCCACAGTTAACTGGTTAAAAATAATAATTTTCAAGAATGTCCACAAAAATTTGCATACAGATTCTAACGAATGTTTCGTAAAATGAATAAAGTCACAGTCTGAGAATCACTTTCGACGTTCTCCGCCAATGTGTACATCGGACCGCCATATGAAGAGCCATTAATGGTCGTACACCCCCTACAAGGTGGAGGAGAAGATCACGGTCGATCGTATAAGGCGTTCCATTCGTCGGATCGTTGACCGTGCAAGGTGATACGGTATTCTTCGCCTCGGTCTTCTCTTCTTACGCAAGCAAATCAATTTCCACTTAAACTCCACTTAAGGCCCCCTTTTCATCCTAGTCGGCCCCGATGTATCCGTAAACTTTGCACCTTCAGCCATCCTCTTCTGCAAGTATGCCCCCTAAAAGCTACGATATCGCGTGACTCTTTCTCTTTATCTTGAAAATTACTTTTCATCGTACGCGTCTCGAGTTTTTCTCGTTGCTGATGATACTTCTGGCGAATTAACGCTAGAACCACCAAGGCAGTCGAAATGACTGGTTCTTAGCCAATTAGCTGTGATTGACGAGTATACTCGTCATGGCGGAATGACCGTATTTTGTGTCATGACGAGTATACTCATCATGTGTGAAATTTAATTACCGTTGGTCATTTGAAATATAATTTTCGTGAAAACTAGAACATATTCGTAAGTTTCAAGATGTTTACAATATTTGGAGATCAGGACGAAATAAAACGAACAAATAAAAAGTATAAATAATTTGAGATAGACTCATGCACCCCCGTATGCACTGGCTCAAACTGGGGCGACACGTAAGTGCGCGCTCTCAAAAGAGGTCGCCACAGTTAACTGGTTAATTTCTTTGAAAAATTCTGGAAGTTTCTGACACCTTTACTATTTCATTGCTTTATAACTATCTTGCTAACGAATTTTGTGATTCAATTTCCCTTCCTCCGTTATTCATTTTCCTTTACATATTTATTTATTATATTTTAATATATTGTATTAATCGTGGACAGTTTTAATGTTAATATTAATACATTGAAGACGGTATGTGATGAAAAGCATATAGCCTGAATTCCCGCATATTTTGTAATATTTTTTTTTCTTCGTTGGATGTTTTATTTACTTATAATTGCAGTTTTTTATACGATTGTGTTTCAAATTTCAATAGCGTGAATTAACGTCACCCGTCTCCAACGGTTGAAAAATAAAAAACGTGAATTTACGTCTTCCGTCTTCAATGTGTTAAAACTACCAAGACTGTTAAAATGATCGATTGTCAAATTTTTCTAAAAATTCCCCAAATCGATGGAAGATCCGTGAGTTAAATATTTCACTTCTATCTCATAAAATCGAATTTACTGAATCGATCATATTCTTCATCTCTTGATTTCTCTATTTCCAAAGTACTGCTTCGGTGTATTTAAATATAGTACATAAAACGCCAGTGTTAAGTAGCTGCTTTTGCGGGTAATTTGTTTCACGAGACACGCTTATCCATACATGCATCTCTGCAACGTTGATGTGTCCTTTTCTTCGTTTCCTTTTTTTTTGTTTCCTTTAAGAAGACTTCTTACGTCGTTCGATTAAGTACCATCGAGTTCATCAGGCACGTGAGTCTGCAACTAAATTTTTCTATCGGCACGAACGATTCGACGATAAGGAAGACGCTGTAGTCGCGTTACTATCGTTAATGTAGGGAAGAAGGATCGTTCCTTTTGACGAGACGATGCTCGGTCGAAGAGCGATCGTAAAATGCGATCGTTGGTTAGCTCGTGTCGGTGCAATAAAATTACGAGGAGTCTCGTCTTCTATATATGGACTTGTAAATGTCACATTAGGTTCTTCTGAAGTTTTCTTTGCGGCGGGACGGCTTTTCTTGTAAACGCACCTTTTTAGAGCGGGAAAAAGCGTAGTTGCTCTTGTAATTAGTATCTGCGGATCGCTTAACGAGGAAGTTTAGATTTTCTTGCGGTGATATCGGGTATTACGATGGACCTAATAGGAGCAGGAGTCGTATCGGTTTGTGTAATCAGTGGCACGAATTTGAATGAAAAATTCAAATATTAAAGTGAATTATTAAAATTGATTATATTTATTGTAATTGTTGGAGAGTTGAATCTGGCGCGAAACGACAAAAGAAGCAAGGCATTGAAATATTGTAGTAGGCCTTGTTTGTGATGTTTTTGTTACAAATCAATAATCCTTGTTTCCTTATGTTGTTCGTCAAACATAATTAAAATACAGTTTTACATGTTTAATTCAGAAGTGTATATTTTATTTATCTACTCACACTAAGCTATGTATACGGACGGAATTAATGAAAAATTGAAATATTAAAATTGATTATATTTAATCAGAGTATTTTAGAGTTTTGTACCGAGAGTCATTAAATTATAAATTAAGGTGGGTTGTTATTTATCGATAAATTGGTGATTTCAAATAATTCAAATTTTTGGTATCATTATTATTCCTTTGATATTTCTAACGGAAAAAATCGCCTGGAAGTTGCGTAACTGATAACGTAATGAAGCTCAGAAGTCGTATGTTCCGAGTTCAGCTATGCAAATCAGGCAGAAGTTTAATTTGTTTTTCCTCGCGGTCGCTTCGGCGTGTTGGTGCATCTTTCTGCATCGTTCGTTTCCCTTTCTAATCTCGCTTAGTTCCCACGTACTGCTCGCCACGTCGGTTAACTCTTCTTCCTCTGTGTTTCAGCGAACGTGTCGCATTTAGTTCTGAAGCACCGAGGCAGTAAATATTCTCCTTCCTTTAAAATTTTCCGTCTCTAATTTTCCCTGTCGTCGCGAGCTGTCTTGCACTTTCTTTTTTACAGGACCTGAGACTTCGGTTGAATATAGAATAAGATTTTTTTAAGAATAATGAGTTTTGCATTAAGTTTAACGAACGTCACGGTATATGTTGCAACTATAATTTCCCGATTAAATTATTTCAATTTAATAGTTCCTTTCAAAATAAATTGGAAGCCGATCATCTTGCCTGAAGCTTGATAAATCACTCTCAATACGACACTGTCCATTTGATTTTCACAAAGATAAACAATCGAATATTAAAGATTGCATTGCAATTCTATCGAAATATTTCCATGCATCTAATTTCCTAAAACAGTAAATAATCTTAACACTAGAACTACCAAACCAGTCAAAATGACTGGTATACAATTTTTTCCAAAAATTCTCCGAGTTTCTAGGAGAGTCATAGAATAGACATTCTACGTCCATCTTGTAAAACATAAATTACCGAATCGATCATCTTTTCCACCTCTTAATTCCGCTTTATCAAAATGCTTATTTAATATTTTTAAATATGATAGATTTAACGCCGGTAGTTCTAGTGTTAAAATATAGAATCTTTCAAATCTCCTAAATAGCAATAATGTAGCCAATAATCGAAAACTAGGTATAGAAAAGTGATTCCCCTGCAATCTCCACCTAAACCTCGACAGAAAGTAAATATCCGTTTACTCCACCTTCCCGCTCGCCGCAAAAACCCGCAGACACATTACAACACGCTCGCTGAAAAGTTCCTCCCGGCTCTGAAGAGATGCATCGCGATTGCATCGAGTTGCATCGGAACTTGGCGCGAGTCGAGCATCTCTGCGGTCGCGGAGTCACGTATTCTCTCTCGCATCGGTGCATGGAACCCCTTTCTTTCTCGTCCCCTCTCTTCATCGCTCTTTTATCCTCTTTGTCTCTCGTTTCTTCGTCTCAGGAACGTAGCGTTAAATTTCGAGCCTGCTCGCGATCGAGCGCAAAAAGGGGATCGGTAACGGTTGCGCATGTCTTAAATTACGTGAACAGTTAGTTGCACGAGCATTCGATGGATCTTGAAATGTTTATGTCGTCTAATAAAAACGTCGGGACGATGATCGTCTAACGATCTACGTGTGCCATTTGAAATCGTTGCTGGGAATCTCGGAGATTCGTTTGGAAATTGTAGTTAAAATTTATTCGATCGTAGGCAGAATAATGTTTCCCTCTCTCTCTCGCTCTCTCTGTGTCTACGGAGGATATAGTGAGGGTATAATTTTTTCCTCAGCGTGCAATATCTTGGTGTTCGTTGCACGGAAAAATTAGATCTGCCATCTCGCAGCCACTTTATTCGCTTCGGCCACGACAAACATTCTTCACATTTACCCTCTCTTTCTCGAGGACGTTGTTCTACCACTCTTCGTCTCTGTTTCGCTTAGATTCCCTATCACTTGGAATGTTACTAGCTTGCTTGTCGTCTCGCATGTGCCACTCTTTGTTTCTCTCTCCCTCTTCGATTCTACGAGCCTTTCCCCCCACGAGCTTTTCGTCTAGACTCCGTCTTCGTTCTATTGTTTCTCTTTTCCCTTTCGACGTAAGTCTTTCCGCCGGAACAGAAATAAGGAACGGCTGACACGGTGCATCGATCTGCAGCTGAAAACGTTTCGTCGAAAAAGTGTGATAGCCGAGTGTTTCTTCTTTGAATTTCTCCCTACCTTCTTGCAAAATTTCATAATTTTTTATAAAACTGAATATGTGTATAACGATAACATGTTTTTTTTTTCTATTGCAGCTTTAACCAATTTCTGATTGCGTACACAATAACTCAGAATTAACTGTGGAAATAAAAATGTATCTCTGATTTCTGATTATTCGTCCGACTGAACGCAATATTAATATCATAGAAATAACTTGATCGTCTCGTGACCAAGTGATATTTGCAATTTAATAATTATTAGAAAATTTTTAAGTTTTTTAACGGACTTGCCTTCCTCTCGCGAGGACAAAAGGTCACGGCGGTCAGCTTCACAATTTTCTGTTTACTGTTTACAGCCACCCTTATTTTCATCAATTCCCAAAATTCACCCCTTGTCCTACGATTTCTTTCGCAGCTCCAAGCGCATTAATTCCGAATGAATTGCTAAAATAAAAAGTTATCACTAATTTAATAATTTTTGAAAGACTACAAAATTTCGTATTCCATTTACCACGTGACTGCTACGCGTTATCGCAGGCTAAGGGGTTAACTTAAAAGTGAAGTAAAACACCTCGCGCAAATCCACCGCAATGAAAGGGTCAAGGTTTCAAACCCCCTTCAATGAGGCAGCAAACGATCACTCAAGCAATCAACGCGTTCCCTCTGCCTTCCGCGAAATAGTCTCTTTCGCAATTATTCTATAGGTTCCCATAAAGAGAAACGCCTCGACGAAAGTGCCCCGGCCGCGTAACGTAACTGCAACGCTCGGTAATCGCATCGCCCCGCTGCTCGGTGATAATATAGCTATTATTGTTATTATTTCATTTTGTTTTCACGGTTCCCCGAGCGCGCGCATGCTCACGCGTTTCCCCCCTTTCACGGTGCCCCGTGTGATTTAACTCGGAGCGGTTACACGTGCAAGGAATTACCTATGTAGTTGCGTATGCGCTGTAGGACATAAACTTCAGGTACGATCCCCCCAGGTGTGCGGCGAAATGATTTTTTCGCGACTTCCTGGATCGTCCGTGAACCGGCGGAGTTATGGACTCTGCTTCGAAGGCGTTCGTATTCGCGATACTGCCGACGCGTTATTAATTCACTATGGTGTTGGGCATAATTCCATTCGGATAACGGATAGGACATTTGCCTGTGGGCGTGCTGTCATCTGAATTGCGAGGGAGTTTTGTTTTTTCTCATCGTTTCAGGTTGTTACGAATAGGGAATGGATCGGTATTGATGGTGGTGACGATATTTCATTTGTTCGATGAGTGGCGTGGATAAATAAGTAGAGGATCAGCCCGTGGGTCGTGCTTTCACCTGGATTGCAAGGGAGTTTTGTTTTTTAGAATTATTTCAGGTTGTTATGGGTAGGGAATGGATCGGTATTGATGGTGCAGATGATATTTAATTTATTTGATGAGAAGTATAGACAAATAGATAGAAGATCAGCCTGTGGGTCGTGCTTTCACCAGGATTGCAAGGGAGCTTTATTTTTTAGAATTATTTGAGATTGTTATGGATAGAGAATGGATCGGTATTGATGGTGCAGATGATATTTAATTTATTTGATGAGAAGTATAGAGAAATAGTTATAGGATCAGCCTGTGGGTTGTGCTTTCACTAGGATTGCAAGGGAGCTTTATTTTTTAGAATTATTTGAGATTGTTATGGATAGAGAATGGATCGGTATTGATGGTGCAGATGATATTTAATTTATTTGATGAGAAGTATAGAGAAATAGGTGGAGGATCAGCCTGTGGGTCGTGCTTTCACCAGGATTGCAAAGGCGTTTTATTTTTTATAATTATTTGAGATTGTTATGGATAGGGAATGGAGCGGTATTGATGGTGCTGATGGTATTTAACCCTTTGCAGTCCTATGTCGAGCTACACTCGACGTAGCTTTTCACTTCATTTTATTTTCTATGGACTTGATATCGACTTTCCAATTTCACAATGATTTTGTAATGTCACCTAAATATCCGTCAGTACCTACAGTTATTGCTTTCATTAAAGAAAATGAATAACCAACGATAGAA
This sequence comes from Cerceris ruficornis, assembly GCA_963989415.1. Lineage (NCBI taxonomy): Eukaryota > Metazoa > Arthropoda > Insecta > Hymenoptera > Crabronidae > Cerceris > Cerceris ruficornis. Next base: position 12,196,906 of record OZ022523.1, read on the forward strand.
AATGTTGTGAAATTATTTACAATTACTAACTAACAATTATTAACAATTACAAAATTAGCAAAATAATTCGGACTGCAAAGGGTTAATTTATTTGACGAGAGGCGTGGATGAATAAGTAGAGGATCAGCCTGCGGGTCGTGCTTTCAGCTGAATTGCGTGGGAGTGTTGTTTTTTGTGAGTATTTGAGGTTGTTGGTGACAGTGAATGGGTCAACATTGATGTTGTTGATGATATTTAATTTATTTGCTGATAACTATGGAAAAGTATGGAAGTTTTTAATTCTTGTTTAGAGGTAAATTTAAATTCCCCGTATTACGTAGTCAAATAGATAAATTAGAATATAAGTACGCCGCTAAGCTTTCTAATTTAAATATTTCATGAGCGCTTCGCATTTCTTTTAATTAGCCACGCGCACGTACTGTAACGATGTATCGTCCATTTTATCAGTCTGCTGGCTTGAAAGTGTAATTATGGATCTCAATTCACGTAAGTAGAGATTAATTAAAACCATAAGTTTTCGGGGGAATGTAAATATTGCGTGAATCTTGTACTTTGTTCTCAATTACGATAAGAAAACATCGATACATATCCTCGCACGCGATATGAGTAGCTCAGAAGCCAATGCGGTTAAGTTCATTTTTATTATTTCTAACTTTCGTAAATTTTATTAGAATGAAGTTTATTCCATTAAAATTTACAAAAATCCGGGAATATCAAAAAATGGACCAAACCGCATTTGCTTCTCAGCGACTCATATAACAATAAACCTTAGAAATACCACGTTTTAAATATTTCATTTCACCGAAAATTCGACACCCGAAAGATAATCTTCGTTGCAATTTCCGAAGCACCAATTCCTCAGTAATAACATCAATCGTCAACGTCTCGTTTCTCAAAGAGAAGAAGCCATTCAAAGCTTAGCAGTATCTCGCAATAATTTCTCAAACTCACCTCAACATCTTCCTCCAAAGATCTCAGAATCTTTTCAACCCCTCGAATCTTTCCACGAATAATCGCCTCATCGACGCAAACAAATCGCAGTGCCACGAAGACGAACACGAGACGAGGCTGGAAGAAAAATTGACGATCGCTTCAGACGGAACAAAGTACTTGCCATTTTTATGCAGCCATCGTCCCCGCAATGCAAATGATGGTTGCAAACACCGGTAGGGCATTCCTTGGAGAACGGAAGTCGCGCGCTCACGAGCGTGGATCACGGATCACGCTCCGTTATTTCCTGCTCGGCACGAGTCGTTCCGGCGCCTTTACACGTGCGTTATTATTAATTCACAAAATCATCCCACACGCAATTTTCAGTTTTCTCCTAAAACACGCTTCCCAGACGAGATCGAAGCCCATTCTTTAACCCTTTCACTACGACTTTATTTTGAAACTTATCACCGATAAAATACTATTGGGTAATATTTGTTCCGACAGAATTAAAAAAATATGGTTTGCGTAGAAATTAATTCTACGTTAAAAATATCTTCTTAGAACTCGCCCAATTTCTCTTGGTATAAAACATAATTTCTCTCAAAATTTAAAAAGTAATATTTATGCAACATTTCTTGCTTGGGACATCTCCCATCAGTAGCGAAAGGGTTAAAATCGAATTTCAGGTCTGCGTGCTTTTCACAAAATTGGAGGAATTTTTGTGCGAAGAAGCGACAGCTAAAAGAAATTCTCAAGCATAGTATATTTTTATTTCGTCATGCTGCGTTTTTATTTTTGACATCCTCGCAATACACTTTAAAAGAATATCTAACAAATATTCGTCAGTAATTGAAATCTAATTATTTTTTACGATAAAAATTTGAGTTTATTCCACTAGTACGTGGAATCGTTTTTGTGCCTAGATTTGTTAGCGTTGGAAAGCTAAATTTCTAGCGCGTCTACGTTGTAAGGCCGCGAGATATTTCGGTATCCCATTTTCTGTCGTGCCGGAAATAAAGCAGTATTCCGAGCTTCGAAGCACCTATGTATCACGGCTTCCGGTACATGCCGTCGGTTCATTTGTTTCTCTTGGTAACGACTTCCCAACGTGGAAAGAATCACAAAATATAAATAGCTACCAACGACTTGGCACGCGGTGCATATAAATTACTTAAAAGCCTGCCAGAAAAGTTTGTTCTTCGTAAACATTAACGCCGTGCACTTTTCGTGAAACATTTATCCGTTATCTTGGAAGGGGAGCATCGATCGAGGCTCAATTTGCTTTGGAATTTGTTGTGACGGGAATCATTATATATTTGTCAACGAGACCATTTCGTTTCGAGGAGGGCACGGAATCGTTGTCGCCGTTTGAATCATTTTTCTCGCTGGGAATTATTTCGGTCTTTTTCGATGCAATGTTCTCGGAATATTTTCCCTCTTTCTTCGCGTCTTCTGCTTCAAGCATGGCCAACCATGCATCGTAGGGACCACAAAAGGAGGTTGGAGCTAATCGATCCAATTTGTCGTTGTAACTTTGCCATTTTCCCATAAAATAGCTTCCCAGATCGCATTCTGGCCAAGGTTTCACCTTGCAAGGCACACCTGCTTTAATTAATTTTTTATGGAGAAAATTTGTAAGTGGATTTTAGCATATAGGTGGGAATTGTTTAGCTACAGTATTGCATTTTCCAATTATATTTAATGTTTGTATTTAGTGAAGTGGTTTCAAGTGATTTTAGATTTGAATCAAACTAAATGCAATTTCATGTTAATTTAACCCTTTGCGGACGGACACTTTTTCGAGTGTTAAGAGATAATCATTTATTTGGCGATGAAAAACTATTTTTTATTAGAAAGTTCGATTGTTAACGTATCTAAATTATACATTACTATTTGCAGAATCATATTTCAACGGTTGGTTTAATTTTTCAATTCGAATCGTGTATACATGCCTCGATAAACTATAACCAGATTTTTTCTCAGACCGCATATATGCGTCAGTGGTCCCCAAAGGGTTAAGAAAATTCTTTAACCGAGGCGAAAAGATAATGGAACGTATACCTAGTAAATTATGCTTGACAAATTATTTTACATGCTGCATTGACATTTCCCACAAATAATGATTTTATTATCTAACAATGAAAGCTATATAGACAAGTTGATAACATTACCACCACACGAAGTTCGCGGGCAATCGTGCTGCAGGCCGTTTCTATGATAGCAGTCGCAGTCGATGAAAACTCTTCCGTTATACAGTTCCCTGGATCTTACTTTTTTCAGGCGAATTTTTCTGGCACGATCACCGTTAGTTTTCGGAGACTTGGATTCCGTCTCCGACTTCGTCCTCGACTGCTTTCGACGAGTTTTAGGCGATGAAACGCGGTTACCGCGAAGAGATTGCTTCGAGCTCATCGATTTCTGCGGCAAATGAAATCCGTGACTTGGCAGTCGCTCTCAGTTTCCAAATTAACCCTTGACTATCTAACATTATCAACGTACACAAGTAAATCTGACTTATTTTTCTTCTATACGCCGGTTAACACGTTGAATGCCACAGGGGTCCTCGGTGACCGGCACTATGAAATTCAATGAAATTTCGTATGACTTTTAAATTGTAATATTTCCGAATTTTCTAATTCATTCAATATTTAAATATTGACATTAAAAGGGCAAAGTCCTGCCGATTACATAACTACTTGCGTCTTTAACGTATCTGCTTTGTAAAGATGTGATTTTAATAAGAAAAGTTTCAAATCCGGAAAAATGATGAAACTAGCGAAATATCGGTGGCGTTTAACGTGTTAAATGCAAAATTTATGGAACTTCAAAATGAGATAGACGTAATTGATGTACTTGCAGAAGAAGGGAAATTATTTTCAACTCCTTTTTTGTGACTGATGACTAAAACTGAAAATCTTTTCAATACGACCTTTTGAAAAAAAGTAGTCTCAAATTTGCAAAAAAACGTTCAAAAATGCATATGCATAGAAGAGAAATTTAATGCGCAACTTTGACTTAACGCTAAAACTACCAAGAGGTTCGAAATCCCCGGTTTCCAATTGTTTCGACTAATTCCATAAATTGATAGAGGCAGCCATAAAGTAAATATTCCAATTCTATCTTATAAAACCTAAACTACTTGACCCATCATCTTTTTCACATCTTCATTTCACTTTTTCCAAAATTCTCGTGCAGTATATTTAAATATAATAGATACAACGCCGGTAGTTCTACCGTTAAAATACGATCGACGCATCAACGAATCAAATGGAAATAAAATGACACCGAGTCTCAGTATCGCACAGCTTTATTAAACGAACGGTGAACGACAACTGAAAAAGGTTTTTAAACGCAAATCGACGATGGTAGTTCCTTCACGCTCTCCTCATCCTTCTTCGCAGTCAACGAAGCATAGCCAGAGTATTCCGCAACCTGTGGTTTGCCTGATTTGCGATCGGTACACGCATCGACGTTTAACCGTTCCAATTTGTCTCCACTCGTTTCAGGCTGATTATTATCCCCACAAAGTCTCTCCTTCCTCCTCAGCTCGATCACTGCACGTGGAACAGGCAGGAAACACTCGTCCTGAAGACCGTTTCTCTTCGCTCGGCAGTTTTCGTATCGAATCAGCTGATTGGGAGAAACGTACTCCCTGTAAAGTGTCAGCAATTCCTCTGGCTTCACTTTCGACGCCGAATCTTTGGAGGTGCATTTTTTAATTTGCCTCGAATCCGGCAGCTTTTCTTCGATATTGAATTTCGTCGAAGGTTTCATCTCATTTGCAGTTTCTTTTGTACATTTCTCCATTTTTTGCTGATTCTTAGGTCGCCTGGATTTCTGCGAGCTAATTCGTTCTAAATAGTCACCTTTGGCTAACGTAGAAATATCGGAACCAATTTGACACGGTGGACAAAGTTCAGACGAACCGAGTATCTTCGATTTGTGTTTTTGTGGCAAGCAGCACCTCGGAGGACATACCTTACGCTGGCCCTTTTTCAGAGAACCTTTCGACAATTCCTCTGGCATAGGATCCAGACCGTTTCTACGACCTAATACGCTCTGATAATCGACTCTCGAACAGATATCTCTTTTTTGCTCCTTCCTCGCGCTCAGCCGCCCAACCGCTGAACGATGCGCTCCAACTGTCTCAGCGAACTTTTCTTCATCGCATTCACTCTCGATGCATTTCTGGGTTATCCTGGCGGTTGGTCCATTCTCGCAAGCTCTCGATTCCAAATGGCTGCAGTATCTCGCGCCACTGTATTCTCGAGGACAATTGATCGAACGCGCTCGTGGTCCAACCTCGTCGACTCGCGTTTCAAGGACTTCGTGACGACACGGAGATATCGAGTTCTCATCTTGCGGGCATTGGAAACCCGTAGCCGTCGTGCAACCACCGTCCCGTCGTACCAAAGTCTCCAAGCAGCTTCTCGTCTTCTCCGAAGAATTCGCCACTTTATCCGAACATTGAGTCAGCCTCGCCACAGAACCTTCTGACGTTGCCGCGCATTCGATAAAGATTATAGGAGATTCGCGAGAATTCTCGCAGGACGTTCCTGGTACTTCCTCCGGTGAATATAGAATCCTTGATGAAGGACCATCGGGATATCCTTCACCCTTGGTAGTTTCCAGCGTCGTAACTAAATTTGTGGAGTCTTCAACCGCTGGTACCTTCGTAGCCACTGCTACCGCACCGGTACAATCGCAAGATTCCAAGCAGTACATAGAAAGCTTTTCCTTCCTCTGACCACAACCTCCAATGACATTCTCGCATTTCTGATCCTCGCACGGTCGCGATATTACCCTAAACACAGAAAAACCTCTTTCATTCTTCTCAGAATCTCTCAGAATTCTTCTACTCTTCGATAGGTTCGATTTCACAGGAAATTAACATTCGTCGAAGAATTCTTCAGAGGATTCTTTATCGAGTGGAATTTTTCGGTAGCTTCCTACCTCGATACCGGTCCCGACGGTGTTCGCTTGGCTTCCATGAGAAGACACATCTTCTGGGTGGCTGTATTCCCATCCGCGGCTACTTGGACAACATGTGCCACAGGTTGATCACCTTCGAGACGACACTCCAGGACCGTAGATCCCGCTGGATACCGCGGACAGCAGGTGGGAAGCGTGGTTGGTGAATGTTCAAGGCCACGGGGCTGTTGGAATCGAATTACATACAGCTCGTATCATCCGACTCTCGGCTGTTTTTCTTTTCACCGTTCTTCCCGCGGCTTCCCATGGGGAATATCTTTCGCGTATTATTGCCGCTTTATGCGAGCTGGCGCGGTTACGCTTTCTAAATGTCCGCGGGTTTCGACGCTTTTTCATGCGCGATCGAATCTTTCTCGCGTGCGCGAAAACGTTTCGAGTGTCAGAAACACCGGGGGATTTTTCTTTCAGTTATCTGACCTGCTGATATCGATTTTGCTGATAGTCCGGAAACAGGGATAGAAAGGCAAACGCATGCTACTTGTATGGGTGGTAATAGCTTATTTCTTATTAACACGTTGACTGCCATGGGGGTCACCGGTGACCGGCGCTATAGAATTCAATGAAATTTCATATGACTTTTAACTTGTAACATTTACGAATTTTGTAATATATTCAATATTATAATATTGGCGTTAAAAAGAAAAAATCCTGCTGAATATATATCCATCTGTATCTTTGAGTTTTTTGCTTTATAAAGATATGATTTTAATAGATAAAGTTTCACTTCAGTAGAAATGATGAAACTAGCGAAATACCGGTGGTGTTCAACGTGTTAAATCTTTCATTCTACAATTCATCGTGGCGATTTTTATGTTCGAAAGCTTCGAGAATTCATGGAAATTGTTTGGCAAAAGATGGTCTTAGAATTTGAACTGTTTTTTTGTAGATTTTTTTACATTACTCGGGAAAAGTATGGAATGGTTCTAGTTTCGTTTAAATTGTGACAATTATTTGAGATTACAATTCGTGGGGGATGCCATTTTCTTTTAACGACGAATTATCTGATTGATAAATGAGGAATTCTGCAATTTTTTTTATCTTAACACATTGAAAACGGATGACGTGAATTCACGTTTTTTATTTTCAACCGTTGAAGACGAGTGACTTTAATTCACGTTAATTGAAATTTCAAGCAACCTCGTACAAAAAACTGCAATTATAAGTGAATGAAATATTACAACGAAGGAAAAAAAATATTACAAAATATGCGGGAATTCAGGCTACCGCCTTCAATGTGTTAAACAATTTCATAAAATACAGCTACTACGATAAGTCATTTTCATTTATTCTTTTTTTAAACCATAACATGGCAAATAAAAAAATATTGTAATACTTGCTGCCTCATTTCTCCTGGCTATCGTAAACTTTTTAATTTAACATGTTTGACGCATGACGAAGAGCTAATTGTAAATCGCGAAAATAACGCGAACCGAGGAGAAATCGTTCTATTAAGCTGTTTCCTGATAAGTGAACGGAGGGTGGTAATAAACTTTCTCTGCCTCGCCCAAATTAAATGCTCCTCGAATGACGGCGAATAAGAAAGTGTCAAAAGCTAATAAGAAGAAAGCAACGCGAAGAGAGTGGCTGTTGAATGAAAGAAAAAGAAGAAAGGACTTGGTAGAAGAGCAGCTGCAAAGAACAGCGTACAGTCTTTCTCGCAAATCGTAGCCCTCGAAAGAAACGAATCTGACTATTTTTCTGGGACTTTTACTTTCTATGGAATTTAATCTTTGCTTCTTTCACCGTTAATCGGTAAAAGTAGAAAAATCTCATTCTTTAGATACGCTTTGTTATTTTTACCCGCAAGAATTGTAACAACTTGCATGGTCATTTTTCTTATCGATCTCCGCTAATAAAAATTCAGCGTTATCGTGAACTCAAGGAATCCATCTTACGAGCATTCAGTTTACGTGAAAATTTTGCAAAGATACTCGTATAACTTCTTGGTAACCATAGAAACACTGTTCGAAGATATTAATATAATGTAACACTTTAGCTGACACTTTGGCAGCCCGTAACGTTTCGTAATACGATTATATCTAAATCCTGAGGTACAATAAATAAAGTAATATCGAATATGAAACTACTTTCGTTAATAGAAAAAATTGTAATCTAGAACGAGCCAGTTTTAATGGAAAAACTTTCATCCCGCTGAAGGGAGACAAGTAAAATGCAGGTAGAATTCAGCGTGTCAAAAGTCAATTAAATTTTCTCACCCGAACAGCACGAGTTTCAGGCTCCTTTTCGATTTCTGTGCAAACCCCGAGCACGTTTCCGGTCTCCCTCTCCCTTCTGTCGTGGTAAATAACACCAATCATTTCGTAAAAAGGTGCATTACGTGACTAACGTGAAATTTATTGGATTTCACGTTGCAACTACGTATGAAGAGAAAAAGAACAGCAGAGTGCAAAATGACGATAGAGAAAGAATGGGACAATAGTGGCCCAGTGGCTCGCTTCCAGGACACGACTCCGAATGCGAATTGCATTGTCAGGAGTTGCGAATTTTGCAGTGCTCGTTAGACTGGTCAATGCGTCTGCCTGTTCATCGATTCAAATCCGCAATAAGCATGCAAGCAGGCGAGCATATGCAAATTACTGGACCACTCCCCTACGAAAAACCTTTCGGACATTGCGTTACAGCTGCGCCCTTCTGTTGCGTGCAAACTCTTCGCGATTTCGTGCAGTTGGTAATGCTTGTTTTTTTGCATGCGGAAGTTTTTTGCAAGAAGTGGAAATTTAAGTTTGATTTTTGCTTGCAATTTGTAAATGATGAGTTAGTTGAATGTTTTTTTTTTCAATACTGAAATTATGATAAAGGTGAAAGGTAGTTTTCGGGAAAATAGGAATTTATGAAAGTTGCATTAGAGCTGGGTGATGTTATTACATTATTTATTAAATGAATGATTACTGCAATTATTTATGCAGATACTCACAGACTGAGGATTTTGAGGTTTATTGGTTCGAGTTTGTCGAGGACTTGCGTCATGATTTTTGTGATATTTTTGCAAATACGGTTGTATTTTTGGAAAGCTCAGGCACCCTGAAATTTTCATTGACTGACAATTTTTGAATTCGAAAAATGTCCACGTTTACTCGCGAGCTCGATAAATTGACATTTTGCAACCACCGCGAAGTTGCCGCCGAAATACTGTCATCAGTTTTTCTATCATGTTATCAAATATTTGCACCGATAACTTCAGCCAAATAATTGTCTACCTGCGAACAGAGAGATAAACCGTCCAACCGGAAATGTATATTTGCCACTTTATCAAATATATTTATAAATATTGTTATCAAAGTATTTGCTAGCGAGCTCCTCGTAAAGATAAATTCACCAGCGATTGATAAACGCAAGATGAAATACGATTTGCGAGTCGATATGCTACTATAGTACGGCTCCAAAGCATTATATCCACTTCCGCAATCCTCAGACTCGAACTCCATAGAAAATTTATGAGACGAATAAGATTGAAAAATTTCCCGCAACATCGGTTCATTCGAAGGAAGAATTGAAAGTTGCATTTCCAGAGATAACAGAAAATATTAGCGCAAAGTACTCAAAGCCGATAATCCGCTATATGCATGACATTCGAGACACGTTATAAAGCTGTTATAATAACTTAGTTTTCAAACAAGTGCACTAACTCTAACTCAAAATAATTGAGACCTTTCCGTGGTGTATGCTTTTTCTCTAAACATGAATTATCCGCCGAATACATTTATAATTTACCGTACAGAAGGGAAAATTGATAGTACAATCATAAAGAAAGTGATTCTACCTGAAAAGTAGTTATAAATACAGAATGTGGGGCTATGGTGAATAGAGAGATCAAAGCTCGGCCTTGTAATCAATGGGCTCTAAATCAAACTGCCCATCATCTCTGGCAAATTTCTCTTAAATTATTATTTAACATATCAAAGCATCGGTGAATCGGAACCCTCCTAAAACAGTGGGTATTAGGCGAATTAACCATAGTAGTTAATCACCTCTAGCACAGTTTTCTAAAATTATTATTTAATACATTGGTATAATAGTTACAGTGATTCAGATCCGATCTAAAACAGTAGATCCTAAGTGAAATGGTTGTAGTAATTAATCACTTCTAGTAGAATTTTTCTAAATTATTATTTAACATATTCTAATCTCGGTGAATTAGAATCCACCTGAAGCAGTAGGTCCTAGGCGAAATATCCATAGTAATGGGTTGCCTCTAGCAGAGTTTCATAAATTATTATTTAATACATTAGTGTCATAGTCACAGTGATTCAGAGCCGACCTAAAACAGTAGGTTCTAAGTGAAATGGTCGTAGTAATTAATCACTCCTAGTAGAATTTTTCTAAATTATTATTTAACATATTCTAGTCTCGGCGAATTAGAATCCACCTGAAGCAGTATGCCCTAGTAGAAGTAACCATAGTAATAAGTCGCCTCTAGCAGAGTTTTCCTAAATTATTATTTAATACATTAGTGTGATAGTCACAGTGATTCAGAACCGATCTAAAACAGTAGGTCCTAAGTGAAATGGTCGTAGTTATTAATCACTTCCAGCAGAATTTTTCTAAATTATTATTTAACATATGCAAACTTCGGTGGCACTCGAAACTGTATACCCTAGCTAAAATGACCGCATCGGTTAAGACCGAAAAAGTGCGGAAGAAAGAAATCCAGTGTAAGTTTTTTCATTACCGAATAAATGAATGTCGGACATGCATTAAATACGCTGACTCTTTTCTATTTTACATACCACCGTATCAAAAACAGCCTGTATATCGGCGGCATGGTGTTTGCTTGTTCAAACACCGCGACAGACAGCACCTATGCGGTTTCGTTACGCTCGAATGGTAGAACGAACATAAAAGCGGCTTCGCACACACGTTCGCAGAAAATCCGCGGACCTTTCGCTCTACGTAAGAAAGTAATAGTCGCAACACTTCGAGACACTCGTTCCACCGGTCGTGCACGGTGTCTCGTGTTCCAGTGAACCTGACTTGATGGAACGATCTTGTGAAACCGTTTGGCGGATTGTGTTTTGCAACGACAGAATTTACGGAGTACTCATTTTTAATAATCGACTTTGGCGCCGTGGTCAGTGAGATGCAGAGATTAGTAATAATGGGTTGTCAGATTTATTTTAATCGCAAATGAGAACTTGAATTTGCTGGAGCTGGAAACGTGATCCGAGTTTGGAGGATTGGTCTTACAGTTGTATTGGTCCAACTATATTGTTAGTCCTTTCTTCGTTTTTCCATTGAAATGTCAATTTAATTGTATTTTTTGTATGACACAATTTGTAAGGGGGACCAAACAGTAATGTCGTTTTTTTATATTAAATTCAAAAACATAAATTTGTAACAAGTTTTTTTTTTAATGGATTATGTAATCACCATCGTTATCAGCAACCTTTCGTCATCTAGTGTGCAAGTTTTCAATACCGGATCGATAAAAATCAATTGGTTTTTAAGCAAAATACCTGGAGAAACAACATTACTTTCCGGTCCCCTTAACACTAGGTGTACGGGTATGAAATTTGTTACATTGCAATATATTAAATAAGGACGTTGGAAAAAGTAGGATCAAGCGCCAAAGATGATAACTCGTTAAGTAATTGTTGTATTATAAAATGCAGGTGAAATATCTACTGTACAACTTCTCTGTAAATTTGAGAAATGTTTATAAAAGAATTAGAAACCCGTCAATTTGACGGCTTCCGTAAATCTAGTGTTAATATAAAGGGCTGTTTTGCCTTCTTGTATAACAGTTTGCAAAGTCAATGGGGTTATTTTTTGAGTACAGCCAGATTTAGACGGGAAAGCATCGCAGAATTCTCCTGCCTCCTCTACAATCTTTAAGACTTCTTGCTAGTTTCTTTACAGACATGGCCTTCGACCGAGCTTGAGCAAAAAAATTTAAGTCACTCTTGGAAAACAGCGGAGATAAATCAATCTTTAACACTAACCGTACCGTACGCGGTCAAATGAGCGGTTCAATGTAATGAAAGTATTTAATTCTTTGTATTATTACTAAAGGCTATTTTTAGCGTTGTTTCCTATATTAACCCTTTGAAGAAAAATCTGATTATAATTTATCGGTGCATCTGTACACGGTCAGAGTTGAAAAATTGAGATATAACCGTTGAAATATGATTCCGCATATAGTAATTTCTAACTTCTGTACATTAACACTCTAACTTTCTGATAAAAAGTTGGTCTTTGATCGCTAAATAAATGATTATTTCTCAATATTCAAAAAAGTCTCCGTCCGCAAAGGGTTAAATTTATAATATCCTGCATTTCTTTCGATCGTCAGATGATAGGCTACGGACAAAATAGGTAGACGACAAGTGCCGGTACGATTAGTGTTAAGTGCAGCACAAAGAAAATTTGAAGGACCCCCTATCACATATCTATTGAAACCGCAATCTTCAAAAATCTCATCGACCTCTCAAATCCCTTGACTCAATAACCGCCTCAAACCGCAGTCTCTCGCATTCCATTTTCCACTTTCAATCCTCGTTACAAATCGAAAGTAAGGTCAAGTCGTTCGTTCGAACGTGAAACCAGAGCAACGAGACTCGACGCAACAGCGTCACGATCTCCATTCCAAATGAAAATAAATAAAATGAAAAACTAAAAAAGAAAGAAAGTTTCAATCGTCCCACCATGATCGCAAGATAAACCTAATATCAAGCGAACAGAAAGAAAATTAATATCTCGATAAGTTCATCCCATCTTGGCGTGTTTTCCTCCGTATTATCTTACGGGCTTCCTCGTTGGTAGGTCTGTCCCATCACGGACGTTAACTACCGTTTTTTTCTCACGTGTCATCGGCGACCCGAAAGGCCAGACCTCACGAAGGGGGTTGGATGAGATCGGAGGAAGAAGACGAAAAAAAAAAAGAATAAGAAAGAGGAGACACCGACGTCGTCTCTCGCCTACACGGAGCCACGAAAGGCATCGTTTTTCTTCCCACGCGTAATTCTTGGCCGACTGGTCGTTGCACATCCCTCTGTTAATCTCCCCTCCGTTTTCGTAGTCGCTTAATCTCGTCGTAAATCCGACACTTATTTTCTGCACAGGGTGGGAGGCGAACGATGATGGGCGGAGGGCCTTAGAGAGAAAGACCGGAATTAAGATAGTGTAACGTTAATTACCGACGTTAATAGGATACGTAATGGAATGCACTGGCAGACCGCGGTGCACTTTGTACTTACGTGGCCTCGATAATTATGCCACGCTAATTTCGCACGGCTTCGACGGTTGTTTTGTTGCTTCCGGACGAATGCTTTTTATTACCGATGGAACGACGGTTGGGGAGAATCGGAATGCGATTATTGGTGTTTGATGATTGCAGGATCGAAAGGGATGTATTTACGCGCGATAGCGAATTGCGTGAGGGACTTTTGAGCTTTTGCTGTTATGGGGCTTTGATAATTGTGACAGGGTAATTTCCGTCGGCTTTGGCGGTTGTTTTGGTTGGTTTGGGGGTCGGGGTAAGTCGAATGGGATTTTTAGGGTTTGACGGTTTGGAGGATTGCGATTGAATTGTTTCAGTGTGATGGGAAATGTGGTGGTGATTGTGGAACTGATTTCTGAATTCTGCTGCTATGAAGCTCGGATAATTATGCTTTGTTAGTTTGCCACGATTTCGATAATTATTTTGGTTTCAAGCGGGTGATTGACTACTGAGATAATGTAAATGGAATTTTTACATCAATTTCTGTCGGACTTCGAAACTGCGTGATCTTAAATACAGCAATAATTTTATACAGGGTGTTAAAAAATCATTCAATATTTATATGGTAAATAGGATATACCGTACTGAGTAAAAAAGCTTTAGTAAGCATAAGTCGAAAGCTCAACCGTTTCTGAGAAAAACAAATTTTGATTGCTAATATAATGATTGACTTACTTGCTTCCATCGCATGCGATGTTTATTTTCCTGTTTATAAACCGCGTTCTGAATGTTCTTATTCAAGTGGCGACAGTAGATTTCATTGATAATCAGTCAGTTGTGGATCGGCGATTGTAGATATTACACAGCTACAAAGTATCGTGAAAATGTCAGCGTATTATTCGAATGAAGAAATGGCAGATATGCATTTTATGTATGGCCGTGCTAATGTAAGTGCTTTAGCTGCACGACGTCTTTACGCGGAAAAATTTCCCAATCAAAGGGTTCCCTCTCACGTGCTGTTTCAAAAACTTCACCAACTTTAGTAGTAAGTCAATTACGATAACAAACAATAATGTTTCTTTCTCAGAAACGGTTGGCCTTTCGACCTATGTTTACTAAAGCTTTTTTACTCAGTACAGTGCATCCTATATACCATATAAATATTGAATGTTTTTTTTAACACCCTGTACAATTGTTAGTTTGCCGCAGCATAAACTGAGAGTAGTTAAAATGTGTATCACGTAAGAAAAATAATAAGAAAAGGTTTAAAAACACGTGCTATTACCTTGACAAATGGGAGGCACAAGATACTACAATAAGTAGTACCGTTAAGTGACACTAATAATACATAATATCTCGTATGAAATGAATGCGAAACCTAAACGACATTTACTGGTTCGATTAAACTGAAATAACGCTACCAGAGATCGTGAAGTCGAACTCGAAACTCGTAACTCGAGATTACGAAATTATTATATAAGCACCACTGCTGGAAAGTACAAAATCACCTTCCATAAACTCTCTGCTCTTGTGCCTCTTTCAGATCTATCCGTTCCAACCGACTTTTCGACACGTCTCCAAATAAATATTAAAATATCCTCTGATTTTTTCAATCCTACAGAGTAATTAACAATTTTATCTACTAATTTGTAACTTTGTAATTTCACCCTAATCTCCTACCTCCACCAAATTATTCCCCAGTACTTACACTTACTGCTATGTTTAAACAAAAAATCGTAGTCAACGAGAGAAACTTTCCCGGTATCATTTTTATTCGGCTGACGAAAAATTGAGAAAAAGATTTAACTCTTTAAGCCACGGGAATTCAGAAAATAAAATTACCCATGTTGCACCGACAATTTTTTTTTGATTGAATAAATTTGGCTTATACTTATTAACACTAGAACTACCGGCGTTAAATATATTAAATTTCAAAATATTAAATAAGTACTTTGAAAAAGGAGGAATCAAGAGGCAGAAAAGATAATCGATTCGGTGATTTATGTTTTTTAAGATAGCCGTAGGATATTTATTCTCAGACTCTTCTATAAACTTGGAGAATCTTTGGAAAAAATTGTGTACCAGTCATTTTGACTGCTTTGGTAGTTCTAGTGTTAACAAAGTTATACAATAATATAAATTTTAGAGGTGGGGCAAAAATGTCCCACTGTGCATCTTCATGCATCAAAGAGGTTGGACGCTTTTAATCCGATTTCAAAGAGTTAAAACGCAAAGAATAAAATTGTTGAAATTTCACTAAATCTCAGATAACAACAGCACCGTATCGAATCTCCGCAAGGAAGCCGCAACATCTCGTAAATCGTTCGATCCGTCGATGAACACTGCAGCAAAACAAAATAGCTGCATGTTGTTCCCCATGGCCAAGGTCAACGTATCTCGCTCATAAACGCTTGGATGCGCGACCGAGCGCGAGATTGGCCTTTAATTTAATTACGGAAGATCGTAAATCGTCCACGTTAAAGGTTTATTGTCTACGGCGTGTCGTGCGGCCATAATAATCGAAACGTTCCTCCCGCGAGAGTGACACACAAGGGGAGAAGGAAAAGATACGAGGAAGCGGCCGGCTAATGACTAATGTCACAGAAACTAATTACCATTCTCGTCGATGTTAGAGCCGCGATTTATCTTCCGTGAGAATCGATAAGACGCCGAGACCCTTCGAGCGACGAGCGAACGAGTTTGATTTATATCGCGGACGATCCTCGCTGCATTCGGTGCAGTGCGCATTGTCTTGATATTAATTATTGGTTTATTATGGAATGGTATTCTTTCTTGTTATTCCGTATATTATTCGCCGGCTTTTCTGTTCTTCGTAGCGAGATGAGATGAGATTGGTGGAAGCGGGAAATTTGAAATTACGTTAACACGGTCAATTTCTTTTTGCAAATAGTGCAGCGCGTTGCGAAATAGCGTTACGTGATGGGGTGAAATTTGTTACGATGCGTTGTTGTGCAGTTTCTGCATCGATGGCTCGCATAGTGCGATGTTTAAAAGGAATATTCATGTTAACATCACATTATATTGATTTTTAAGAATTTTGAAACTTACTTTGTTTTCATTTTTATGTAATTTGTTTTATTACGTCCATCCGATTTTAATTGCGAAGGTGTAGAGACTGTGTCGTATTTACTGCCTTAACGTCGTTAAAATTTCTCAACTTATATAATCATTATTATCGAATGATGACAGTGAAATTCTAAAATTAAAGTTAATTCGATAGGAAATTTGTTCAAACGATAAACCATTCCGGCTACCACAGCGAAGGGTTAAACTTAACATTTTCCAGAATCACCCCTCATTTCCATAAACGGCGAGTAAAAAGAGAACCCTGACTACGCGCCCTTAAAGTTTCCCCCCAACTTACTTAACATTTCTTCTCATTAACATCGTCCTACCAAAAATTATCTGCTGCCACTTGAAAAGTTCCGAGAGCGTCTCTCGGCGAACGTTTGGAGGACTTTGAACGAAACCCAGAAGTGTCTTTCTTCGCGCGGAGGCAAAGTTGCGCCGACGAAAACTGGCTTTGAAACGCAACTTCCAGCCGACTCGACAAAGACGAGCCGTGCGAGCGGCTTGTCGTAAAATGCTAATTGCACCCGGCCGTGCATTGTGAGCAGCAAAAATGGTCGCAACGTGACAAACATCTGACATCTTTCCTGTCCGCCCTTTGTGCGCCTTTCCTTCCTGTCCCCCTTTCTTCCGCACGATCGACGATACTTGTTTTCTCTGGTCAAACGGGAAACAATTCGAGAAATATTCAAAGTTTAGTAATTTTCTCAAACTATTTAGATAATCATAATGCTCCTTAACAATCTTAGCAGAATTACAGAGATAAATTTGGCCAAAGATTTGAATCACAGATAAAATTTCATTTCGGGAAGTTTATTCTCGGTTGACTTTGAGGCTTAACGGTATTTATCTTTCATGCTTCAGTAATGAATCGTGTGATCTTACAGAAACTTTTTTAATTGCAAATTAGCCCTTATAGGGTGCTAGGTTTGTATGCGTGATTCTCATTAGGTGTAGTTGTTTTCAGTATATATGCAAAAATTTCTCAATATTGTAGAAACAACATTTTCGTTAGAAATTATTTACTTTTGAAGGAGTATTACAAATGTATGAGTTTCAAATAATTCATCGTCGGTAAATCATCATCGTCACTGTCGATTTCAATCGAATCATTACCTCAATCACCAACATTTTCTCCTTCCATATCAGTTTCTTCTTCATTTAAATTTTTTATAAGGATAACAACTTTTCTTTTCTCAGAATATAATATAGGAATCACTGTTAGTCTCATTCCTAGATTCAAAACCACTTTCAGATTTCTTTTCAAAGAATTCACTGTCACTATTAGTATCCAAACTCATTATATTTTCCCTGTTCAATTTTTGGGCCAAAATATCAAAATTTGATTACAAAAGGCATTGCTATATCACTGAACATGTTAATAAAACCGTTGGTATTGTTCAATTGATAAGACAATTGTCCACACATTCCACGGACAGCGAGTTTAGACTATTCATTCTGTCACCTCACACGTGCCATACGACCGCAAATACAAAGTGCTGTTGTCACGTCAGAGGTGACCTATGACCGTTGAGGGTTAAGTGGCCCATTATAATAAAGTATAAAAGCAAATATTTCGAAACTAAAATAAATTTCCAAGTTGAACCAACAATCATCAAACGTGATGTAAAAGTTTGATGAATTCGCTGAAGACACTATAATACCGAATACCAAAATCGAACAATGCATCGTTGAAACTGCAACCGCAGCGAAGTCCGAGGCATTAAAATAACAATAGAAAATATTTCCGCCGTCCTCCGTGAAAACGAAAATCATCATTTCTATAACAATGTCAATTGTTCCCTCTACACTCGCCGAACGTCTCAGCAGCCGCGACATAGATTCCGCAAATTCGCGTGGGCAGTCGTCGCAAAAATTCGTACGATTCGCAGACGTTAAAATTACCCGACTTCTGGCGGATCAGGCGTTTTAACAGTTGTACTCCTCCAACGCCGGTGTCATTTGCACAATTACCCGCGTAGATTTATCTTGGCGTGCAAAACGCCAGCGTCGCCGGATGTCGCGAGGAAACGATCAAATCTCTCTCGCGTTACAAAATCGCGAACGCTGTCCTCGTTGCAAAACGGCCGCGACGATTAAATGCAACTTAATTTCCATACGTTTCGTTGAAGGATCACTTGTAAGCTTTTCCGCGATGCGTCCTGTTGCAACGTGGAACGCTTGCAGCCAGTGTTTTGCGAACGTAGCGGGTATTCGCGATTAATACTCGGTTGTGTACTCCTCTACAAATCGCAATGGACGATAATTACGTGTAATTCGAAGCGCCAAATGTCGTAAAATTTTAACATGGGGGTCTTCTTCGGGGATTTGACTTTTATGAAAAGTACCGCCTTGGAATTACCAGTTTGCATTGCTGCAACGTTTCGTTCCGGTGCTCGATGAGAGCTCTTCCGAGTTGCGCCAGTTTACTTGTATTTTTCCATATTTTTGTTTGCCGTTCGGTAAATGTTTAACGTGTATTTTCTAAAGATCAACTGTTTTCTTAATTTTCTTGGGAATGTAAAATACATTAAGAATAGCAAAGAAATCATTCTACTGTAGATTTAACCCCTTGCCCTACGCTTTCTTTTGTGACTGCCTCCGCAATAGTTGAAAATTAAATCGCTAAAATGAAAGTATATTAGTGATTTCTGTTATATTTTTCAATTTTAATACAATATTAATAACATAGAAATAATATTATCGTGTCGTGTTCCACTGATATTTTCAATTTGATCATTTTGCAGAAGCTTCAAAATTTTCTTTTCCATTAACTGCATCAGGAGTGTCACTCGTTGTTGTAGGGCAAAGGGTTAATTTTGTATTACTTTCATATTGTGCTGGCGGTTCTGAAAATTGCGCGGAAAATTTAAATTAAGGATATAGGAAATTCTTAATTTATTTAATTAAAAGCGCGTCTGCTTGCTGGATATTAGGAACCATGGTATTAAAGCTATACGGAATAAAGTACAAAAATACAAATTTTATAAAGATAACCATTTCGTTGAAATTATTCCTAAAATAACAGTTTTGTTCCCATCATCGATGCATTAATTTCCAACTGTGATACGAAGCGTAACAAAATTGACAGGCACATTATTTATAAGAATTACAAACACTTTATAGCATGTCCCGTTACTAACGTCAGCCTACGAAACTAAATAAGCAGGTCAGTTAAAATAGAATGAACGAAATCATGCTCACTGCTTTAAGAAGCAACCACGCGAGATTGACCCACAAACATTTACCTCCAAGAAAACCATTGAAAATGCACCGACTGCAGTTCTCAATTAACATTTAATGATCTCTGACTTCACCGTCCTCTATAAAAGAGAAATTAATATTACCATTAGGAAGAAACATTCGTAGGTCTACAATTACAAAGTAACCGTATAAAGTAAAATATAACGAGATCAAATTGAAATTCTAACAAGACAATCCAAAATGATAAAGATATAAATCTACATCGATCGATCTCGCTAACCAGGATAAACGGATGAAATTGAAATGAAAAATGTCCGAGCACACTTCGCGCCCATTATGCAAAACTGCTGTCACTAAATTACTGTAAAGTATAAACCACCGTCGCTAATAACTAAAACGCCGGCCGACACGGGCATTGCAAACAAGACAATTAAAAACCAACCGCCCGGCTCGGTACACCGTATATATTTACATACTTGTAAATACCAACGCAAGTGGTTTAACTCGTAGCCGAAGCTGCTCGCGGCACCGTTGAATTATTCCATCCTTATGGGGTGTGCACGTACAAATAGGGAGAGATGACACTGTAGAAGCGAAAGAGAGACAGGGAAAAGAGCCCGAGGAAAAAAGTGCATAAAGAGGCAAAGAAATACAGCGTGGCGAGACGGTGAAATGGAAAAAGAAAAGATAGAGAAACGAAGACAGCGAAGTAGAGACAAAGAAAAATCGGGGGGAAAAGGAGAGATCGACAAAGAAGGAAGAATAAAGAGCAACGGAGAAGAATAGAAAGCGAAAGAAACAGACAGAGACACGCGTGTCGAATGAGAAAGAAGCTCGTGACGCACGTTTTCCTGGCAAAGAAACAGGATCCGTGCCAGACCGTCGTAATACAGCCATGGGTTTTTCTTGTTGCACGCGCAATCCATCATGCGTACACGTTACGGGGCCTCATACACGCGTCGTTTACAAGCGATGCAATCGATGCATCCATGGCGCCGCCGTTTCACGAGGCACAGATCCTTATCGAAGATCTTTGGTAGAATCGATCTGCACCGATCGAGATCGAGTCGGACAACTCGATTTTGCGCCGCGGCGACTCGGCGAAACGGAGAATTGAAAAGGAAACTACGGGCGAGGACTTCAAGGACGATTCGGTTAACAGGGATTAATGTAATGGTGGCTTTTGATGCCGCGATGCCTGTCGGGATAATCTCGCTATGGTGGAAATGGAGTTCGATTAGTCGGTTAATTGAGCGTTAATTTAATGCCGGCTTGCTGGATCTTCTGTTGCCGTATGGGGGCTTCTTTCGGAATTGGCTCGGTTTGAAGTCGATTGATGGCTTGTTGGGTGTTTTGTTGATGATCTTGGGGATTTCGTAAACTGGATGGTGTGTTCGATTTTAATCGAGAATTAACACTTTAATGGCCGCAATTCAACGCAGTTAAACTTCTCCAAGGGCCGGCAATATTTTTAACCCTTTGCAGTCCTGTGCCGAGCTATACTCGACATAACTTTTCACTCCATTTCATTTTTTAACGATTTAATATCGACTTTCCAGTTTTATAATCATTTTATAACATCACCTTAATATCCGTCAACTTTTATACTTATCACCATCATGAAAAAAAAATGAGTAATCAACGATAGAAAACCTTATGAAATTAATTTCATTTAGCTCACTATGAAATTGGCAAAATAATTCAGACCGCAAAAGATTAAAGAATTGAAATAAAAAAACTTTATATAAATTCAGGAAATACTTGAACATGTGAGAACACACACATTTTTAATAAAAAAACAATAAAAATAAACACAGTATCCGTTCCCACAATATCTGCACTTGTTCACGTGCAACACAGCAATGAAAATGTGAACTTATGCTGCCAATAATATAAAAATATTTGCAAAAGGGGAAGAAGGGGGAGAAGAAATTTATGGTTTAATAATTGCGTTATATGTATTGTTATCCGTCAATAACGTTTAGAGAAATCATCACACAGAGAGTGTGCTACCGGCCAATAACCGTCGGCGGTAGCATCACACATGTTGTGTGATCGACCACTAATAGTTGTCCCGATTATCGCACACATGTTGTGTGAGCGGCCATTAAAGTGTTAATGTGGTAACAATTGATCGAATGAATTGTATGTAATTGTTTGATCGTTGATGAAGTTTCTCTCGAGAACATTGGGGATGTTGCAAAGTTTATCTAATTTATTATCTAATCTTCGACATTTTGGAAGTTCGTTGAGTTGTTAAACTTGGAGCTTGGTTGACATTGAAACAGAGTTAGTAGATTTCAAGGCCTGGTAAATCTAAATGTGTCGTGAAATTTCAAAACCAAGTAGGTTTGCAGGTTGATTATGGGATAAGAAGTTTTGTTCTACACGATGAAACTAGTTTTCCAACGAATATGATATTTTTTGCGGTTAGGGAATTACACTCAAGCGATGGTAATATAATTTATCTTTACGTGTACGATTTCTAATAGAGGAAAATCTGCGGAAATACATGCCTTGACCGATCATTAATACGTAATTTAGAATGTCACATTTTTTGCCTTTCCAGTCATCACAAATCTTTTTCTTCGATATGTATGTTATCCTACTAAACCAAAAACCAGATATTCTCTACTCAAATTCTTATTTGCCCACACAATTATATAATCTACAAACTACCGAATCAACAGAATTTTTACCGATCATGATCATTAACACTATAACTACCAAACCAGTCAAAATGACTGGTGCACAATTTTTTCCAAAATTTCTCCAAGTTTATAGAAAATTCATAGAATAAATATTCTACGTCCATGTCAAAGAACATAAATCACCGAATTAATCATCTTTTCCGCCTCTCGATTCCTCTTTTTTCAAACTACTTATTAGATTATAATAGATTTAATGTCGATAGTTCTAGCGTTAAACAACAAAACTACCCTTCGCACAATAAAAGAAAACAGGCATACAAGTATCCATCAGAAGGAAAAACCACCGTGCTCCACAAATAGTCTCAATAAACGTTAAACGATTAAGAAAAATCCTACAAAATCCGGTGCAATATCCGCAAGTACCTTTCGCAATGTCAAAGAATCCGGGGAAAAAAGAACCATCGACCTTTTTCCGGACGTCAATCGGACAGCCATGACTCAGAACCGGCGAATGGTATACTTGTGATTTGGCTGCACCTTTCCCTCGATCATTATCAGCATAACTATCGTTATGGCAGCAACACGTTAGCCAAACCACTTCCAAGGGTCGGTGTGAGAAACGAAAGGCTCGAAAACACAGGGGTTGTCCTGTTTGACCCTTATCGTTTATCGGTTGAAAGAGTCCAAACGTGTCAAAGATAAATGTCTCCGGTTTCTCCGATTGCAGGTTACATTTTCAGGAGAAAGTCATGCCAGCCGCTAGAACCGGGAAGAAAATTCGTCATGAAAAATCCCTCCCCTTTTAAGTTCCAGCTATAAAAGATTTTCGTCCAATTCAAGCTACTTTCTCTTCAACTCAGCGGCCGAATAGGTCGCTGTTTCTTTTTCCCTTTATTTCTTACGGAATGAAAATTGCAACTGTAAAGTGTCTTGCTCGCATTTCGAAATCGTGCGGCCGTAAAGCGTTTCGCTGTAACAGGAAGCCTTGGAAACAGTTATGAATGTGATGCTAAGACCGATTGACTCATCGAGACTTTATCGAGCATCGTTAATACGCGTGTGGCAAATTATTGCATTGCTGGAATGTCCGCGGGTTTGCAACTTTGAAATGTTTCCAGTCGCTCGATGGAAACCGTTCCAGTGGGAAGATTTTTGTATGGGAAAATTTCAGACTCTCTGAGCGATATTTGCGCCTTGAGCGATGTAATTGCAATGCGCACCTGTTTCCATGGCGAGTTGCATTACGCAAGGGGTATTACGATGGTAATTGCATCTTTGTTTATCATTAAAGCTTGATTATTTCATTCGTATGGTGTTCTACGTTGCAACGTCCGGATTTTTCGGATCATCGAAAGAAATGCAACGGTGGGAAATTTACTTTTCGAATCGTCGTCAGGAAATTTTATTGTATTTGTAGATATGTTGTAGTTTAGCGGAAATGTTAATTAACAACGTTCAAATAATAGTCTTTGACAGCCATATCACATATGGACACGTTCAATTTTATTATTCCGAGTATAACATCTGTAGCGATTAAACACTCCAGTATTTTATTTCGCATCAAATTGTCATCGTGGCGATCGAATGCCGTGACTAGTTATTATATAGTTTGTAATTTCTTTTACAAAGCTATATTTAAGTCATGCCCATCGTAATTTTCTGAACAGCAGAATCTACATAACAGATTGCTTAATTGCTATAATTAAATGGTAATAATACTACGGAAAGAGGAGGAAGTACAACAAGATCAAAGCTTTAGATAAATTATGCAGGATAAGTCTCGTTTTATTAACAGAATTTTGCATTATACATAATCATGCACTTTTAACTGATTAAAAGTAAATCTTTGCAAAATGAGTAAAGAGCAAAGTGTAGAATAAATTTAATCGGCATTTTACAGTGCAATATAATACAAGTTTAGAAATAAAAAAGTGATATGACTTCGTTGATTGCTCAACAAAGTAGCAAGAAACTTCAAAGATAATATCACACTCCAAAATAATCGCAGATTCCACTTAAAAGTCATCGCTGCAGTGGCATTCTTACAAGGGAACATCCCGAGGTGCCACACGCCGATTTTGATGAAATTTTAGTATGATGTAGTACTCGTTAGAATATTCGACACGTATTTTTTTATATCGGCAATCGTCCACGTTAAAGGGGTGAAAACCGCCCCCAAAGTTGGGGGCCAAAAGTGTATTTCGTTGAATATCTTGGAAACTATGAGAGATAGAGCATTTGCGTAAATTGACGAAATTAGCGCCTTTGCATTACGAATTTAACGGCATAATTTCTTTTCCAAAATCTCCATTTGTTTAAACAATATGTTGAAAAATAACATATTTTCGGCAGTTTTACCACTTTAATGTTATTCAATTTTCTTGAATATTTTTTTGTAAAAACTACATTTCCTATACAAAATTACGGATAAATAGGAATTTCGATTTTTTCATCAACAAAAAAGTTATTACATATGAGATTTTATCGTTCGACGCGCGAAATAGAGTCACTACACGAGTCGTTCCTTGTTCATAACTCCCCGGTAATTTGTAAATAAATTGATTTTACCGATAACCATTCGTTGCTAACAAAAAGAAAAGAATTTTCCGTTACTTTAATGCGATATAATTTTCTGCCGCAGCACTGCGCGCGGTTTATGGAGGGACATTTCCAGGTCGGCACGGTGTGAACAAATAAATGAAACAACAAGAATGGAGTGTAAAATGCTTATAGAAAAAGTAGCGACCGCTCACCAACAATGAGAAGTAGCCGAGGTGTATGTCTATCGCACTTCACGAATCTGCAGCTTCGGCCTGCTTATTGTTAGAAATGTCAAAGATTATAACTCTTTGTCTATGCGTTACGAAAATCACAGGCTTTCGCCTGATGACAAATTTCAGGGATCTTTCCCATTTTTACAACATACTTCGGAAATTTCCTCTTCGCGAGGAAAAAGAGGGTGGGATTTAACTATTATACTAATAACCAATGACAGACATGGTAAAGTCGATACGTCATCGTCTTTAAGGTATATATAATAGTGAGTGTTTAATATTTGTCGAATTCTATTCGCATCAACATTCGTATGCTGTCGAAAGAGTTTTTGCTATTGCGAAGATTTTGGAAAGCGCTAATAGCTTCTTGCGGTAATAATTTACAGTAAGTACCTTTGTTAAAAACCAAAATTGCAATTTTTCTGCTATTCTTTATTATTTTACATTGTTCATTGCAACATTAAAGCAGTGTAGATTTGCAGTCATGGCAGTAAATCCTATGAATATTATCAATATTTTAATTGAAACTTATAATTGTAGTAATGACGAAAGAACATCGCCGGTATGTGCTATGGACATTGAATTAGCGAACACGATTATAGATTTAATTAAGAGGTATAAGGTTAGTGGATATATAGAAGTGGAAACAGAGCAAGAATTGCTATTCGAACAAGGAATTGCTATTCGAACAGTTATGAACAAGGAACGACTCGTGTAGGGACTCTATTTCGCGCGTCGAACGATAAAATCTCATATGTAATAACTTTTTTGTTGATGAAAAAATCGAAATTCCTATTTATCCGTAATTTTGTATAGGAAATGTAGTTTTTACAAAAAAATATTCAAGAAAATTGAATAACATTAAAGTGGTAAAACTGCCGAAAATATGTTATTTTTCAACATATTGTTTAAACAAATGGAGATTTTGGAAAAGAAATTATGCCGTTAAATTCGTAATGCAAAGGCGCCAATTTCGTCAATTTACGCAAATGCTCTATCTCTCATAGTTTCCAAGATATTCAACGAAATACACTTTTGGCCCCCAACTTTGGGGGCGGTTTTCACCCCTTTAACGTGGACGATTGCCGATATAAAAAAATACGTGTCGAATATTCTAACGAGTACTACATCATACTAAAATTTCATCAAAATCGGCGTGTGGCACCTCGGGATGTTCCCTTGTTAGTCTTCGAAGAAACTCAGTTTATTTTCGTGTTTCAATTGGTAGGCAATATCAGTCGTCTCCGACACCCGATGAATTTCAGTGTCCATAATTCGAACCTCCCATAGCGCGTTCTTGATGGTTTATGGTGGTGACAGAGACAGAGACTCGGATTCCCAAAGAATGAATTCCATTTGAATTCCCTTATCGTCGCCACCGAGAAATTTGTCTTACATAAGAAATATTTCATCTTCGCAGCTTGAAATCTTAAAATGCATAGATAAAGCTTCAAATAAAAAACCGAAACAAGAAAAACACCAAACTTAAATCAACTTAACACAGAAATTCTGAACGAGGCCTAGCAGACTCTAAATCACATTTTAAAAATTTTCTCTGCCAAATGAATGTTTTACTACCTCAGAAATTCAATCTTCGACTAAACCTAGGCAAGATAACCACACAATTGCCATAAAAACTGAAAAGCCCAGAACCGTATCCGAATTTATGGAAATACAAGCCTCATCTAAATGGAAGTCTGGTCGAGCACAGCGTGCACTTCACCCTATGGTTTTACTCGTCTACCGCGGCCGATTATTGCCGAGTTTTCACGAAGCGCCACGACTGGCGCTCGGTGCCGCTTACGGGGCCAGTTCGGACAGATAGTCGTGAGCTCGTGTGCGGTGCGGACGTCGTGCGATGTTACTCGTCGCTTTTCGTCCGTCGTGTGTGCGTATAACGAAAAAGTGTGCTTACCCTTGCATTTCAATAGTGCGCGGAACATTGCACCGTTATTCCGCGTGTGTTCTACGACCTCAGTGACAATTGTGCCCGACTATGAGAGTGCCCGATTCCAACGTGACTCATAGCCTTTTACTTTTCTTCGTGCCCATGGACCATTCCTTTCCAACGACGCGAACGTATTCGACGTCGATTCGTGGGATAAAAGTAAGTCGAAGGTTTCGTCCGACCGTACGACGCTTTGCCCGCTTTTCTTCATCGCGATCTTCACGCCAGGTCTCGCGTTAGTGCGTTTCGTTGGTCCTCGACTTAAATTCTTATAGTTTAGTGTAACCTGTGCAACAAAATTTCTTGTGATCGATCGGATAATCGATGGAATAACGGTGCACGGTTGGAAATCAATCTGCGTCGGTCAAGTGCAAGGATAACCGCGAGTGTAGAGCCGTGGCGACCAACAGGTGCAACATAACCTCTTCGTTTCTCTGCAGTCATCGAATTCACCGATTGATCAGGTTCGCTCGTGCGTTCTCGGTATCGAGTGTATACAAACGATCGTTGAAAGAGTACGTGCGAGAGCGTCGCGTGGAAGAAACGATACCGAGCGAAGAAAACATCGGTCGGATAGAAAAAACGTTCACGGTTCAACGCCTCGACGCTATCAACGGCACAGCCACTGCGTGTATACACTGTAGAGAGCGGAACACAGCTGATATTTGTTTCTCTCGATACACGTGCTCTCGGAGTATCGAAATTTCGAGGAATTTCACCGCAAAGGGACACTCGCGAAGGTGAAAGACTCTCCATGACGAGTCATCGGCCGTTCCGACGGGTTTCTTTTACCGTAGAATTTATATTTCATGATAGAAAGTGACTCGAGGAGAATCGAAAGAACCCTGACGATAGATTGGCTACGAGAGTGGCGCAGCACAATCGACGTTGTTACAATCCATGCGATATTACACACTTGATTGGTGGCCTTTGCGGTTCTCCCGTGTTATGCCGCCGTTGTAATACACGAGAGTCCCAGGGAGGTGTGTCCGGTGCATGCATCAACGCTGATCTCGAAGGATATCCGTGATATTTACATAGATTCCGTTCGATAATAATATTCGCAGCTGCAACAGATGGTACTCGAAAAGCAGCCACGATTACGTAACACGTTTCGGAATACCGGGGCTTAAATAACGCTCCGGATTCATCGCATTATTCTTTCCCTTCGTCTTCATGCTACTCTCTCGTTGATAATTCAATTTTATAATTCAATGTTGCGATTCAATTTGCAACTTTACATTCTACAAATCGATACAAGTATGAAATTCAAGAATCTCTAAAACTCTACGGCACGACGTATTAAATAACTACAACGAATCGCGAAGGATGACTCACCTAGACAAGATCCCCGAGCACTGATTCGCGGAAGGTCAGGCGGCAGAGGCGTAATAATAAGTCGGGAAATGTAAACGCGAGGAATCTCTCCTCAAAGAGACATGTTGAATACCGAGAATCCCGAGGAGTCCCCGAAAAGGAGGTCGACCTTTTACGTTCCTTTGGACGGAGAGCTACGGCAGCCCTCGAAGATCCCAAAGACCATTGTTTCGGACGGCGAGAAATTCGCAAGTAACACTTTCCCTATCAGCACCTCGAAAACAGTACCAAACGTGATTCTCACGCGGACATTGAGCAACAACGAGTCACTCTCGAGTGCAAAGAGGGTGGACGTTTCATTGCCGGAGTCTCGTGGAAAAGTGCAATCGTTGACGAGGATCTTCGAGGCGCCGAAATGCGATCAGACGACGAACGGTGCCGAACAGAGGAAGAAGGTTGAAAGAACGAGGTCGTTCAAGACGATCGAACGATTTCAGAGTCGTTTTATCGGCAGGAAGGACTCGAGCAAGAAGGACAATCGGTTGAACAACACGATAGCGTGTTTCGAGGTGGAGGATGAGAATACGAAGAGGAAATCCGAAGTGGAGAAACGTTCGAAGATCGAGCATGAGAAAACGAGGGAGCCGCGAGTGAACTCGGAGATCAGGACGAAGCAGAATGGAAATACGACGTTCACGAATCTGCTGATACGAAGGACTCACAGTACGAAGTTAGCTAGGAGTACCAGCACGTTGGTGAAAACTGGAAGACACGCGTCTGTGGATAGTCCTTGCGATGTCGGATCGGCTAGGAGTGATCATTGTGCCAGTGAGAAGTCGAAGGACGAAGAGGTCGTTGATGATTCTGTGGGAGATAACGACGAGGGCACCGAATCGTCGGTCTTCGAGGATGCTGATGCCGATGCCGGGATACATTCAGGTAAAGAATGAGTCTATTGGATATTTTCGTCGTCGATTGTGGTTATTTTGGTGAGTTATGAATTTCTGAGGTTGCGAATTCTGAGGCGCGGGAAAGATCTCTTTTGGAGAGAGTGGCGAAGTTGGTGTTTTTTAACACTATTCCTACCGACACTTCACGTATATCTTTTCCTACCGCAACCGGTGAATTTGTCAAATGATAATTTTTCACCAGAAAATGAACAGTAAAAAAAGAAGTGAATATTGAAAAATGTATTATAATGTGAATGTATTATACGTATATTTGAGGAAAAGTCGTGAAGTTTAAAGGCGATTCAATTACGTTGTATATAGGAAATTTTAGTCGAAGTTTTAAAAACGGTCATTTGACCGGTCGTGGTAGGAATAGTGTTAACCCTTTCACCACTAAAGGGATTTATGTATTCCGTTAAAGCATGCACATTCAAATTTAAATCTGAAAATATACATCAATATTTTGCCCAAAAATAGATTACTGACGTAACTCTAAGAATCATCAAACGACCCAGAAGTTTTGAAACTAAAATTATTTAGTCCGCGGTGAAAGGGTTAAGGCATTATCTTTCATGATCCCCATTTGGGGATTTATTCATTTTCTAAGTCTTTTAGCAGTCAATTTAGATTTTTGACATGTTTTTGAGACTAAATGTGTGGAAAACAGTCTATTTTAGATGTACTTTTAACACTGGAACCATCGGCGTTAAATCAATTATATTTCAATATATTAAATAAGTACTTTGAGAAAAGAGGGAGCGAGAGGCGGAAAAGATGATTAATACTGTTATTTATGGTTTTTGAGTTGGACGTAGAATATTTTTCCTTTGACTCTCCTATAAAGTTTGAGAATTTTTGGAAAAATTGTGTACCAGTCATTTTAACTGGTTTGGTAGTTCTAGTGTTAAGCAGTAATTTTCACGAATTATTTTTATTTTTACACCACCACGAAACTTATTCCAGAAATAATTAAACCAGGAAAAAAATTGACTGGGAATGGGTTAAGTACCTTTTTGATTGACGTTCAAATTAATCCTTTGACCTTGAACTTTTTCTTCTCTGAAGATTAAAGTAAGTCGGACTTTTATGGCTTCTTATGTTTACGTAATGTTTTCAATATAAGATTTAGGAGATGGCATTCACGGGTTAATTTGAGAAGGAAGATTTATAGTTTGATGGATTGTTATAAATCAATACAGAGTCATTTATTTATTACTGTTACCTTTTATTTTAAGGCACTTTATTAGTTTTATGTGAACGATACTTGAGAAATTCCCTGAATTTGTTTCAACGTTACAAAATATTAACCCAAAACTTAAAAACAAATTACAAAATGAATGCCCCATGGTATTCAACGTGTTAAATTAGCCTAAAGCCCACACTACAAACTCGCGTGTTCCGCGCAACCAGTGAATCCTTTGTAACGTAAAATAAATCAATTAATCCCAACTCAGGTTTCATAAACCATGCATAAATGATCGCACTGCATTAATAATCACATCATAAACACAAACTGCCCGGACGATCGTTAAGCTCTCCTTCAAACTCGTCCGTCGAGCAAATAACGAGCGTTAATTACCTGTTTCCGGGGACAAACGAGTCTTAAGTCTCTTTCTACTTCTCAACAAACGCGTCATAAACTTCGTTAAACAAACGCGACGAAGTTTCGCGACAATGAAGAGACGAGAATTTCGCGAATCCCTGCACCCAGTCTTCGTAAAGGTTTCGGTCGAAAATCGGCGAACAAAAGGTAGGAAGAGAGAAGGGATAAAAGGACAAGGGTGTCCTCGTAAATGAAGAGGAGGAAGAGATCGAATTTCACGATTCCACCGACGGATTCGGTACCGTTAGCTCGACAGAAATTGCTCGGCGAACGAGACCTGCCTTTTATTTCTCATTTGGCCGCATCCAAGAGCTACCTTAATTAAGGACGGACGATTACGCGCCTCGGCTCGTACCCTATCACCTGTTCACGAGAGAAATAACACGATCATTCGCTCTCGTGTCGCTGTGGGAATTGAATTTTCTCACCTTCGAAGCCGCTCGGACTTCGAGCGTTTCAGTGAGACGATTTCTTCCCCGTTTCATTCGAATTTTTCAAATTGGTGTTTCACTTGTTTCAACATTTACATCTTGAATTTTTGTTGTTACTTGTAACGGCTGCAACTTCAGAGTAACCAACAGACATATCAAACTTTGATAATTCGTAATTAACCAGTTAGCTGTGATTGACGTGTATACTCGTCAAGGCGAAATCACCGTATTTTGTGTCATGACGAGTACACTCGTCGTGGCGAAATGACCGTATTTTGTGTCATGACGAGTACACTCGTCATGGCGAAATGACCGTATTTTGTGTCATGACGAGTACACTCGTCATGGCGAAATGACCGTATTTTGGATCACGACGAGTATACTCGTCATGCGTGAAATTTAGTTACCATTGGCTATTTGAAATATAATTGTCGTGAAAATTAGAATATATTCGTAAATTTCAAGAAGATTAGAATATTTGGAGGTGAAGACGAAATAAAACGAACAAATAAAAAGTATAAATAATTTGAAATAGATTCATGCAGCCCCGTTTGCACTGGCTGGAACCGGAGCGACACTTATAATTTTTATATATAAAATATTATAGTATCATCGGCATCATAAAACATTAACCAGTTAACTGGTTAAAGACGGTGTTTTTCACGTTAATATAAGAAAGAGTGGAAATAAGTTTGAAAAGGTTCCCATGCATCGAAAAAAAGAACCTGCGTTAGGGAATTTGAGACCTACTTATGCAGTGGCCTGTTGGAGCCACCTGCCTCGAGGATCAGGTCGAGAGAAAAGGTACCTCTGCATGTAGCTCCAACAGAATTTCGCCCCTTTTGCTTTATTCTTGATTCTTAATATCATATTATATAGTACAGTATTTTTTATTGTGTAATATATTATAGTACAAAATTCCCTCCATACTTCGATATATTATGGTATAAAGTTCCTTCGATACCATAATATATTACAGTATAAGATTCCTTTTGATAGTATAATCAGGATTAATTGCCTTTAGGACAAATAATCCTGAAAATAATTTCTATATCTAGCTTATTATTTATCCTCTGAAGTGTAATCAGGATTATTTGTCCTAAAGGCAATTAATCCTGATTATACTTCAGAGGATAAATAATAAGCTAGATATAGAAATTATTTTCGAAGCTGCAACTACAAGTTTTCCAATAATTTGACAAATTCTCCCATTTTCTTGTTTTACTATAATAATTAACAAGAGATCATGAAATTAGTATGTAGAAATTTACTATAAAATGGTGTTCCAACAATAGCAGAAATGTTACAAATATAATCGTACAAATTCCTAGATTTTTCTATTATTCTTTCAACGTTAGTCATAACGACATACTTAAATTACCCATAAGTTTCAACCAAAAAGCATTCTACCTGCACAGTCGCAGTACCGAGCGCTTTACACGTTAATTTCCGAATTTCTCTCGTCGACACTCGAATATTCCTGTACACGCAATTACCAGCAGCGTTTCGTTAATTTTATCGTTTGAAGTAGCAGCGACGAGCAGCCTCGATATTCTGTAAAAGCGACATAAGGTCAGCAGGAGATATCGCTCTCGATATTGCTTTTCGGGCCATATTGCGCCAGTATCGCAGATAAGTTACACGCTCGCTCGTACAACAATCGTTTATCTGTAGACTTTTTTTCTCTCTCTCTCCTTTCTCTCTCACTCTTTCTCGGCCACCCTTCGCGGAATGACGTAAATCCGATTTTTCACGCTTCCTCGTCGGATTCCGGTAGGAAAAAAAACACGCTCTCCCCGAAAATTGAACTCTCGTTCGTCCAAACGAGTATTTAATGGCTCGGTCTCGAATTTCCGCATTTTTCCATGCTGCCATTGCATATCGTGTCTCTCTCGTCTGCCCTTTCACTGTGAAAAATCGCGATGACATCGCAGATTGCAGCTTCATCGCGGGGAAAATGTTGATTCTTCCTGCTCTAGTTTCGTCCACTCGGCTTTTTTTTCCCGCCTTTTTTTTTCATCTCCCCTTTTTTCCCACTGGAATCCCATACAGATGTTTCACGCGCGATGAGCGTGCAGGGATTACGGGAAAGCGAGAAAAGTGTGACTTGAAGGGGGAGAAAAAACGTTCCACATGATTTGTTCACGTTCTAATGACCCGGCGTTCGTTCGCTTTGAGAGCGAAGAGGATTACGGCGCGAGGACAAGTCTGACTTTTGAATGTCTCTTTTTTTTTCGCGCCTTTAGTTCGACGCCGTGAATTCATTAATTTTCGGTGGTAATTTTAGAAGTAGAATATATGAGCTGGCGAACCGGAAAAGGGACGATAGGTATTTTTTAAAGATCTGCGTTGCGATAAAAATAAATTTCTGCGTCCATTATTTAGAATATCTGAATAATAGTTCCCTATATTTACTAATGTTGAAGTTCCTTGACATTTCAGATATTTCCACGTTTCTTTTTATTTTATTAATGTAACGGTAGGTTTTCGAAATTAGATAAAAAATATTGCCGTCAGTATTTTCATTTTACTTAAGCTGCTACGGCTACAGGAAATTTTAGAACTGCAGTTTTAAAAATTGTTATTCATAAGTATGGGGATAAAATATTCGTATAATTATAGAATACAATTCTATAATTATAAACGTTATTCGTAGCACTTTCGGAGGAGTATGACTTTTACTAAATAAACTTTAACCGTTTCGAATTTAATACCGTTGGATTTATCTCAAGCTGGAATGTGAGATACTCAATTATTTTGAGACGATAAATTACTAATGATACACGTCAGTTTTATTCTTGCACGAAAAATTAATGGTGATATACAGGATGAATCATCTGCTGTTTGAGCGCTGAAATGCGATAATGACATAAGGTATATCGCCAAATTCTTACGGTACAAAGATCACAGGTTAAAAAATGTTTCTAACATTAAAAAAAAAATTAAAGAGAGTATAAATTTACGTCAAAATTAATCCAGTGGAACCGGAATCTTAAATGACGAGTTTCAACGATTTCGCAATAAGTTATTTTATGCTTATCCGGCATAAATTATTTTTCTCACTATGGCCATGCGTTATTCGCGAATAAAAACAAGATTTCCAGCTTCTGTTTCCGCCGTAAAGTAAATTATCATTTCACGATGGTTTTACGACGCGATAATGAAAGACATTCACTGTCGATATTACGTGAAATTACGTTACTCACGGGAGTACTTTTATTCATATTAATCGACCGAATGGAAATTTTGCGATTATCGTAAATCCGTGATGTTCTGTGAATCATCGATTGACGATCCGCGGCATCGTGAATCCAAGTGGAAATTTAATTTCACTTGTAATTTCATGTTTCCGTTACAATTAAATAATTGGAAATCCACAGCATTCTACCGAAGCATTCATACTTTTTTAATAAATATTTCTGAAATTTATAGAGAAGCAGTACAATGAATCTTCCACCTGTATCTTATAACACATAAATTACGTAACTTATCATCTTATTTGCCACCTGATTCCTCTTCGTTCAAAGTACTTATTTGACACACTTAAATGTAACAGATTTAACGCTAGAACTACCGGTGTTACATCTATTATATTTAAATAGACTGAATAAGTATTTCGGAGAAAGAAAAATCGATAGTTGAAAATAATATTTAACTCTTTGAGACACGGGAATTCAGAAAATAAAATGACCCACGTTGCACAATTTTTTTTTCATTGAATAAAGTTGGTTTATATTTATTAACAAAGTTATATAATAATATAAATTTTCGAGGTGGGACAAAAATCGTCCCATCGTGCATCTTTATGCATCAAAGAGATGGGACACTTTTGATCCTGCGTTGCCTCAAAGAATTAATTAAGTAATTTAGGTTTTATAACATAGAAGTGGAATATTTACTGCATTGCACTCCTAATAATTTGGGGAATTTTTAGGAAGAACTAGGAACCGGTAATTTCGACCGCCT
This sequence comes from Cerceris ruficornis, assembly GCA_963989415.1. NCBI lineage: Eukaryota > Metazoa > Arthropoda > Insecta > Hymenoptera > Crabronidae > Cerceris > Cerceris ruficornis. The sequence goes on from OZ022523.1 coordinate 12,231,942, forward strand.
TGGTGGTTTCAATGTTAACGCCAGTAGTTCTAGTGTTAAGATAATTACGGTGGATATAAACTTAAATTACAGAGCCTAGTTTCAAATTCCCATCATCTCTGCCACTTCTCATAAATTACTATTTAATGTATCGGACTCTTAGTGGTTCGGAGTCCATCTAAAACTGTCAGTCCTAGTCAAAATGATCGTAGCTGTGAATAACGAAAAACTACAAAAGAAAAAGAAAACATTTATAAATTCGATAAGTCGCGCGCTCTGAGAATTTGATTTCTGGCCGAGCAGTTGAATCTAGGCCTTGTTATGAAATGATGTCGTAATGGATCGTGACTGTTACTTAATTGTAGCCGATCGTGCTCCTAACAATCGACGTTGCAAAGTGTGTTCGAATTGGAACCAGATCGCAGATAAATGTCTGCAATGCTGCAGAAGCGTGAAACCAGAAATTCGAGTTTTCTTTTCTTTTTGTATAGGAATGTGCTTGAAAATTTTCTTCTGTCAGGATTATCTTTTTATAATAATCGGAGGTTAGGCTCGTTTTGAACGTGTCTTACAAGATACTTTGTTAATAAGTTGTAATTGGTCGTAATGAATTTAATTAGGACAGACTTTCACCTGTTCTGTAGCAGGTGCTTTACTCTCTTTAGAATTCAAACACACGCAGTAAGCTAATATCTGCTGTAATTACACGTATTAACATGGAGATATCGAGGAAATTCTTTACTGGAACAAAATTAATTAAATTGCCAGCGAATAGTAGGAAACTATGCGTTTATTAGTGATAAGTACAGCTTTTATCGAGGTGCCCGTATTCATTTTTATTAAACTTGTGATGAAAATAATATCTACGTATAACGTTGAGCCCATTATAAAATTTATTGTCGGATATAAACTTTTTATTTATATTGCAGTGCAAGCATTACTGAATTCCGATAGGAATTTTATGTTTTTTTGAATGTAAAAACAGTATTTATACGTACCTATTAATTTATTCCATTTTTATCATAATGAATATACTATCTCTTCAATATCAATTTTTATAATTCTCTTTTAGCTGAAGTATTTCCAAATTCCAATAATTATTTCATTTTTCCGGTCATAGGGATATTATTTGTATCTTCCCTTAATTTTTCAATTTTCATTATAACAAATGTGTCATCCTCCAAATATTAATTTTTTTATTATCACCACAACGAAAGCCCTCTCGACTTCCAATTTCAATTTTTCAATTTCCCCTTTCGCAAAACCACTAACTTCTGTCCGTCTTAATTACATATTTCCCTGAAACCAATGGCTACTAATTACTATCAACAACAATTCACCATTGATATCTCAACATAAGCGTCGTTTATCAGCGACAATTACTTCATTATTTCCATTGCAACGATGATATCGTTCCGTCTTATCAGTATCAGTACAATTCAACCGTAAAAACCCCATCCCAAAAGGTTTAAGCGGGTCTCGAGTTTACGGTACGTCGGTCATTGAAATTTATTTATCAAACTTCCATCAAGATCTCCCGAGGAATTCCAGTGGGATAAAAGGGATATTACGAAGGAACACTCGGTCCTGAGGAGGATGGAATGAATCGAATCCGCGAGCAGGAAATTGCGTCCTTCCGCGAATGGTCGAACGTGAGAATACGCCGGAAATCTATTCCCAGCGAATTTCATGCCGTAGAGACGTTCTTCGATTTTCTATGCATAGAACCGAACATCAACGACGTTCATCGGTACGTCGTTCCACGTTTGTTTTCTCACGAACGATTTTCGTACTTGACGATGGATAAATTCGACACCGAAAGGACAGGAATTCCATTTGATCCTCGATGTTAAATTGATTTCGTGCTCGTTTGACGGAACGTCGGAGGTTTCGGAGTAATTGAACGTTTAACATTCGGCTGCGACATTCGAGGTAATGTAATTAGTGCTTGGATACGAAATTAGGAAGTTATTTTGATCTCATGGGAAGAATATTATTTGGACGTAAATTTTATATAATATTTAAGTGGATCACAGTTAAAATGTCGGGAAATATTGAATATCTAATTGCGAGCGATACTTTGCTGCTGATTAGAATTATAAGATTGGACTTAATTGTGAATTGGAATAAGAAACGATATTGTTTTAATTCTCGTATGTTTTTTCTAATTATTTTTGGCTTTAAGTGGGGATAAAAGGAGGCGTGGAAATTGCATTGCAGCGATGGTTTACGATAATTATATGTATTTTTCGGATTATAGTAATTTTATTGGGTATCTTTTGCAATGCTAATTCAGTTATTATGGCGCTAATCGCTGGAAGCATTTACGATTCGATCATTGATCTCACGGATAGATTGCAGGCATGTCTAATTAGATCAGTAATTAATTCAACTCGTTATCGACGACTGTGGTATGTTAGAAAATTGGAATTCTTAGTCTCAGAGTAAAGCGCATTCTCTTAGAGAAATAGAACTAAAAGTTGGTACTGAGTCGAATAGCAATTTAATAGAAATCAAATCCATTTAATTATATAATGTGAAATTAATTAGATTTTATGGTTCAGAACCCTTCTGAAGGTAAACTGCTCTAGATATTAAAATCACAATATTGAAAAAAAATTATAATCAACAAGACACTTCTAATATTAGATTAAATTTTTCATTATCCTAGTTCTTATTAATTTTGGCACTCACGGTTTTTACGCGAAGTTACTGAAAAAAATTAGCGATAAAGTATTTAATTAAATTTTTCCTTTTCTTTGCGCAGAATACAATTGCGAAATTCAATTGTACTCGGTTTCAACTTTTCACTTGCAATATCACTATACTTATCTCTCTTAATTTTTATCCGCATGAAATTCATTTTCTATTTTTATAAAATCATTACTTTTATTGACTTGACATCATTCGCCGACTGTTGAACCTCGTAAATGCATTCCAACGAACACACTGCAATCGCATCGAAGTGAACGGATTTCTTTCGTTTTACCCTGCGGCGCATTGTGCGTGAGAACGAACAGTAATAATATCAAATAAATGGGACTTATTTAAACGAGTTCCAAACGAGGCCTTTAGTTTTCCGATTTCTATCATCCGCCAGCTTTCACCGTAATTTGCTCAGCCGTTACTTAACGATTTGCGGTTCTGTGATATTTATTTTGCGATTCTACCTTTCAAATTTACGCGCCACCTGATGCTTTTATTTCTCCAAAGTAGTATCTTATAAAGATTTCTTCTGTAAAATGAGAGATTCATTGTGTACGCAATTAATATTTACTTTCTCAAGCAAAGCACATCACATCGTAAAATTCCTAAAAATAGGAACTCAGAGAAATGGAACTTTTGCAAATAATTTTGTAAAATAAGATAAAGGCAATTAAAGCATTTTTTATTCCTTCGAATTAGCTTATCTTCCGCTGCAAATAGCGATACAAAGAAATTTAATTTTGGCAGGAGACAACAGAGCCGTGGTGCAATGAAAAGATGCAGGAAAAATGAGATATCTGACGTATATTTCGAAACGATCCCCCGCGAACAAAAGGCCTTTGAATTCGTTCGGAAAACAAGGCGTGCCTCGACAAAGGAAGTCATCAGAATGCGACGAATTAACACGGCTCTCACGAATATTTATCCCACACGACAAACTGTCACTGAAAATAGACCCTCCGCTTGCATTCGTCGTAAAGTCGTGCACTTGCACTGGTCGTGAAGTGTGCAGAATGGACTGCACATGGAGAACACGTGAATCAACTAATTCGCATGAATTTTGCGAAAAGGGGACACGTTCCGCGAGTTTCGGAGAACGTTTCGAGCTTGTCGTTGGTTTAGGAGAAATGTACTTTCAGACTTGCAAGTTCTACTGCGTTTATTTAGATAAGCGACGATTATCTGGTATTTGTGGGTTTCCAAGCTAATCACTATACTATAGAGTTAGTGAAATTTATAGAAATATCTTACAGAACTTAAGCTTTATTTATGGAGATAGTTTTAGATATTTAAATCTACTCGGTCGAAGTGTTAGATTGATTTTTCCGAGGTAAATCAAATTTTTCGTAAAAATTTCATTAGAGACAGATGCAATGTCACGGAAGGAATATGGTAAATACATAATTTAAAGTTTTTAAAGTCCAAATCATAATTTGCTCGCAGGAAGAGACTTTTCCTTAATCACTTAATGCATCATAGCTACAATTTTCCGAGACAGAAAGCGCTATAAATTCTACCTAAAATGACCTTAACACTTGAAACCGAAACACAACACAAGTACTCGTTCTTCATTAAAAAATTGTTAATTACATCCAGCCACAAATTTCTAATCACATAAAGTACGCTATGCATCTTCTTCTTGCACTTTTTCGACTTTAATTGCTACGATAATTTCGCACAAGTCCCACTCTTTTACGGGTCGTCCAATCACCGAAACTATAATATACATATCGCATAGAAAAAAAATTCCCCGAGGTGGCAGACTCATTGTAAGTCCGAACCTTTACCTCCTCACCCACCATAGCCCCCATCGACGTTCTTGAACCCATGTCAATGATCCGCACGTTTTCCCATCCCTCCACGGGCTGTCTCAATGAACTTCGACCCCGCACGATCGGGGAGTAACATAAAAAGAGAGGAAAAAAAGTAGATCGTGTCACGTCAGCTGTGCCTCGGTCCGTCTATCGTGTTCTGACCATCGGAAAGAGAGTCTCTCGTCTAATGTATATGCACGATTCGTCCCTTAACAATGGTGCCCCATAGACGCGCCGGAATCAGGCTCGTTTGGACGTTTGTTTACTTAGGATGTCCTACGTCGAATATCTAATGGAAGTCGATTCGTCTTCGCCCATGCAAAATCGCGTCACGTCAGAGTGACGAAGGTGACGTATTGAAATAGGGAGAGGAGGACTCTCGTTTTTTGTTTCTCCGTTGCTTTCTCTCTTGGCATTGTAATAAGCGGCGCGTTTTAGGCCGATGGTACTTAACGTCGACGAAGGGGTTGCAACAATGGAGCTATGGGATTTTGTGCGAGCAGCGTTTAGGACGAATTTCGTGCCGATTTTAAAAGTAATTTAACGAACGATTAGGACCGGTGGACTGCTGACTTTGATTATGTTGGACGATGAAGGGTGGGACTTTTAACACTAGAACTATCGGCGGTAAATCTGTTATATTTAAATATATTAAATAAGTACTTTGAAAAAAGGGGAATTCAGAGGTGGAAAAGATGATCGATTCGGTAATTTATGTTTTATGAGATGGACGTAGAATATCTATTCTATGACTCTCCTATAATCTTGGAGAATTTTTGGAAAAAATTGTGCACCAGTCATTTTGACTGGTTTGGTAGTTCTAGGGTTAAATTTGATGGTTTTGACTTTGAAGTGCATTTAATTAGGAGCATAAGGTTATCATCTACATAGTAGGTGCATAAAATTAGCTAGAAAGCGTAACAAATAGATAACAATAAAAATTAGTTTGATTTTTCGTTCAAATCAGAGTTGAATAATTGGTGTACGGATTAGAGGACACAGAGGATTTCAAGATTGCAATTATATTTAACTCTTTGACTGCGGCGCACTCCAACGAGAAATCGTTAGAAAAATGTTGGGCGATATTTGTATAATGGGCATTAAAATTGCATGGTACGTTGCATTTATACTGCAACAGAACTGCGGCTGAAGCGCATTACCGACAAAATTCTAAATCTGTTGGAGAATCGTTCGTAGATATTGATGAATCTGGGAGAGCGTATATATACGCCGTTCGCAGTTAAAGGGTTAACGAAAGCAAAGAAGTTTTTGAACGATTACAATTGCAGGTATCGATAAAACAATAGTTGGGAAGGCCAATGAACTTCTATTGTTTACGCAACAAATGTTTCGTCCTGAGAGACAGAGTGGGTCGACGATAGCTGTTTATCGTGGCACATTTTTGCAGGCTGTCGCTCGGTGTTCCACTTTGACGACGCATTTCGCGTTGATGTTTGCTTTATCAAGTTCAGCGATTACTGTCAAACGTGACGTACGGATGCACTTTTATCTGACCAGCTTCTCTCCAAATTCTTTATTATATTTCAATGAGAATTTCAATACACGTTGAAAGTGGCGTAAGTCCACTTTCCGCAAAGACACAATATTTAATTAAAAAATTATACCACATAATTTTCACTACTTCACTTTTAACTAATACTTGAAGAACGATCACGTTACAAACTTAAATCAATTTATTATTTACAAACCATAAAACGAGCATATTACATATACCAATATTTTTCAAACGATCCAAATAGAAACCCTTAAATATCTCCATATAATATAAAATGAACTTACACCACTTTCAAAGAAAACTACACAAATATTACCCTAAAGTATCCTCTTAACCTTTAATACTCGCACTCTTAACCCAATTACATCCGTAAACGGATTATTCCGCGGATGACGATCTACTTTTATCACCAACCGCGGAATATTCCGCCCTGTACAATGTAAAACATCTGCGCGCGGAAATGCACGGTACTGCGGGTCTTCTGCCGCATTTAGAGCTATGATGCAAATGGATTAACACGTTGAACGCCGCCGGTTTTTCGCTAGTTTCATCATTTCTACCAAGCAGAAAATTCTTCTATTAAAATCACATCTCTACAAAGTGGAAACTTCAAAGACACAGATGGATATATATTCAGCAGAAATTGAACTTTTTAACGTCAATATTTCGATATTGAATATATTACAAAATTCGTAAAGATTGCAATTTAAAAGTCATATGAAATTACATTGAATTTAATAGCGCCGGTCACCGGTGACCCCCATGGCAGTCAACGTGTTAACCAATCAATCATCGCAACAAGTTTAACATCAACAAAGAAAATCCCCCTGCGTCTGACCAATAATAAATAACAATTCGCCCCGAAATTCTTCCATCCTCGTCCTCCAATTCGCACATCGCCGATGCAAATCGCGGCACGCGCGAGCAATAAATTGGCATAAGGTCGGATTTGGTTACGCCCCGATCACCCACGCGTATCGCGAAACTTCCTGATTTCATCGAGTTCAATGGGGCTGCCGGAAGTGACATCAGTCAAGTGCGTGACGATCGCCGAGTTGCAACGAGGTCCTCGCGCGGAAAAGTGCACCGATGCACGTGGTGGGTCCGGCCGCGCTGCAGTCAGAAGTCATTAAGTCACGCTCGTCACAAATGCATTGTCGAGGACAGGATCAATTGAGACGGCAATTTGCCGCGAGGTTAGTGGAATTGTGCGTTAACTTGCTCGGGCCTGGAACCACGGGAAAATTTCCATTTCCGCTTAATTGCGGGGAAGACACGGGGCGGGGGGATGAAAAGGAGATTAATGGACGGAGTGGTAGGTAAATGGAGAGATTGGTTGATAAATAGGAAGCGTGAAAAGAATAGAAATGGAAGTAGTAGGACGGAGATATAGAGTGAGGTGGATCGATAAAGAGAAAAAAAGGGGAATAGAGAGATGGATAGATAAGAATAAATAGAGAGAGAAAAGTTACATGTGTGTTTTAGACGGAGAAGCTGATGGATAGAGAGATAAATAGACGGAGAAAGGGGAAAAAGTAGATTGAGATAGATCGAGATAGCGATAAATAAAGTGTTGGAGAAAAACTCTTTATTAAACAAACTTGTACTTTAATTGTTTAACATACTTTACAGAGGAATATAATGTTTAATTTAATAGGAATTTGCAGAAGTTATCAGTGTGGCGGACATTTTATCAATAACGATCTGATTGTATCTTTTATATTTATTTATATTTATTTTATTAACGGGTAAAACCCTTTGGTATATTACAAGATTATAGCAAGACGTATAACGCGACGTAAGAAGTATAAAGCAAAAGAATAGTGATACAATAATAATAGTGATACTATACTAAAGTTTCTAATAGAATTAGACTAAACTAAACCAAGTTATAATATCAACTAAATTGTAAATAGCACAAATGCGGCGAATAAACAAACTTAATACCATAGAAAGTTTGAAATAAAAGTATAAAAAAAAATAGAAATAGGTCGAGAGAAATTAATTCAGATAAATGGATAATGCGAAAGATGGATTAGCAAGTAAATGGAGAGAGAAAGAGTGGAAGAGGATCAACACCCTGTCTGTCAAAAAATCGCATTCGGCGATTTGATCATGCGTGAAAAAATTTCTCCCCACCGATAGGATCGAGTGTTAAGCCGACCGAGAGCGAAAACGAATTTGCATATTCAGTAGATTACGAGGAAAGTTGGTTAGAATGAATTCTGGCCGTTGATGGTGTTGCGAAAAAGTCAATTGCTCGTTGAAATGTTGAACATTCGAGCGGAAAGAATTAATCCCGTAAATTCGCTTTAAGCCCTTATTATTTTGCGTCGCGCTTGTTATAATTTATTATGTCATACGTAATACTTATTTCAGATTTCACGCACAGTTCAGAAGTGTATACGGCTCTTTTTATCAGTTGTAGAATATTTTGTTGGTCCTTTAAACATATCGTGACCGTTTATTAACGTACTTGCATCACGACACGGGGCATTCTTGGAAAAATGTCTGGCAAACGTAAAATATTTCTAAGAGCCTTATATTTATTAACGATAAACCTACCAAGCCGGTCAAAATGACCAGGTCCTAATTTTTTTAAAAAATTACCTAAATTGATAGGGGAGAAACGAAGTAAATGTTTCACTCCTATCTTATAAAATGTAAATTAATTAATTAACCATATTTTTCACCTCTTGAACTCTCTTTTTCCAAAGTACTTGTTCAGTATATCTAAATTTTAATAAATATAACGTCGGTAGGTTAACGAATATTATACTCTGTACGTTCATACCGATCAGCCGGTAGATATTAATGAAAAATAGTAAACATTGAAATTATGAATGGCTTCATGGATTACATACAATCAATCGTGCACATTTCAATTACACAGCTCCTCCATCAAGATCATTATTATTGCTATAAAAAACAAATCGTTCAGTTCCAGTTTTGATGCAAATGCGTTAAACATGCAAATGAAGAATTTTTCAAAATACCTGCTCAATAAATAGAAGAATAATATTTAATAGTATCCACTTCATCTGTTCTGCATTAAGGAGCAAAGTAACCGCGAACTCCTGCGAGATTTTATTTTCTGGGAAGAAAGTATTTTCGAGTGACGTCGAGACGAGAGTGCATTTTATGTTCGCTAAGTGCAACGAACTCACTGAATAATTATCCAAGTCGATTAGCGACGCTCGGTCTGGCGCATAACGCGATAACGTAATAACACTATTAATTTCGCGAATATGATTGATCGGCGCGCGATACTTTCTACTTTCCTGTCGATTACGTTACACGAGGCATTCGAAGCTTTTTATTTCCAATTTACAATGACGGGGAAAAGCGAGACGAGCCGCGAGGCGATATGCAACGTATTGAAAGCTGTTTCGTCGTTTTATTATGGAAAAACCATTCATCTATCGAGTCAAAACAGTAATGCAGTTCTCTCGCGTCCCACTGAATTCTCTGCTTCCAATCGGTCGAAACTTTTCTTAATTGCTTCTCTTCTATTACGCTAAAGGTAACATTGTCAGCTTCAGTTTTTATTATATCAATTTAGAATTATTATTTAAATGACATTGCACGAGCTTACTTCGAGTTAGAATATTTACTATTGTCGTTGCATTTAGAAATGCAGCGTTACTTCCCTGTTTACAATTTCTTTAAAGCCTTTTAAATATTTACTTAAGTTAAATTATTTTTTTGAAGTTCCATTGACTTGGAATTTTTATATTTGATTAGAAAATTTTTAATCAGAGTTTGGAATGTATATGGAATTTAATTGGAATATTTATATTTGCAATATTCTTTGAAGTTTGATGCATTTTTAGATCGAAACAGACGATCTTCATTATTCTACGCAATATGCTTATGCAATTGCAGAATCGTTCGTGGTATAAAGTTCGATTATCGAAGGTTGATTCGATGGTTGAATTCGACTACGTTGATTATGCGATTTCTTCGTCGCACGTTGCAGCGATCTCACTCGAAGCTCGCGAATTGCAAACCACAGAAGTCAGTTTCACTCGAACAAACGTTTCCGCTTTGGCGAAACCATGGAATGCTGGTATCGTGCCGAAAGCAGCAAAGTTAATGTCCCCGCGTCGTTGATTGCGCCTGCAACTTAATTACATCACTCTTGTCGGCCGATCGTGACGTCGTTGTCGTTTAACAGGCGGTAAGATAAGTTTAATTGATTTAATTCAATTAACGGACTCTATTTTCTTCCGGGGAGCAACGATCGAGTGTCTCGTTTAATTCGTCTCGTGAGCTACGGTGTCTTTCAATTAATTCTCCTGGAATAATGAGACTTCATTTTGCCTTCGCCAAGCGTTCTATTCTGGCGTTGATATTCGAAGATTTTTGTGATTTATATTATTTCATCCAGTCGTATAACAAATGAAATTTCGGAAATATATAAAACATTATTGTAGAACTCATCGTAGGACTACTGAAATTTTTAACAATGCTACTCAATATCATTCAACGTGCAACAGACGCTGCAATGTCGAGAGTATTTTCTAAGCTTCAAAATGTTTTATATTTTTCCTCCCTCAAGATTGCATCATTCGGAGCAACAAACGACCCGGTTGCATTCATTAAAAAAAAGTCTATCAAAACAGTTAATTCTTCTGGGCAATTCTTAGGGTACAAAGTGAAAAATTCTTTTTTCATTTGAATTCGTTTCGGTAGAGCAGGAAGCTTCAATTTTCCCGAGGAAATTGAATTTTTTAAGTCTGATTAATAGCGACATTAATTTAACGAGTTACAATGACTCCAGACAGGGACTTCGAGGGCAAGAAAAACGGATCAATGGCACTAACTCTTTTTTTTCCTCCTTCCCTTTTTTTCCCTCATTACCTCCGACGATAACGATCACCCCGTTTCGCCGCAATGGGAATCCTTTGGTTGCTCTTGTATACCTGTAAAGATATTTAAATCTGCTTTGGGAACAATAAGAAGCACAAAGCGGCCGCTTAATCCGCAAAAATGTGCCCTTTGTAGCTGGTAACGGGGACCACCCCATCCTTCCTGATCCCTTTAAAATCTAGTTTATGGGGCACATATTGGCTACCCCGACACCCCTCGAGAGGATCCTGTGGCCGAGGGCTAGCATTAAAGTTACCTTTTTTTACAGCCTTTTGTTTACCTACTTAGCTTTTGTCCATCTTGTTTACGCACGCTCGAACGCTATCGATGTATCCTATCGCTCTTTTCATCTCTTTTCCTTCCCCTTTCCATGCGTACAATTCGCCGTGCCGATATCAGCTTGTTTAACCTTTTCTCGATACTTTTGAATGAGTTCGGACTAATGGAGTACGGAGCCTTCGATGACGAGTATTTTGATACAAAGTGCCCTCCAAAATTTTATTCAGTTTTTACAACAAAAAAAGGATGTAGTGGTATAATTCTTCTGGTTAGCTCCTCGATCTAACGACTCGTTAACTCTTTGAGGCACGGGAATTTAAAAAATAAAATGACGCATGTTGCACACACATTTTTTTTTTGTTTTGATTCAACAAAGTTGGTTTAATTTTGTAAACAAAGTTATACAATAATACAAATTTTCGAGGTGGGACAAAAAATATCCCACCATGCATATTCACGCATCAAAAAGGTGGGACACTTTTAATCCCGCCGTGCCTCAAAAAGTTAACACTAGATTTACGGGCGTTAAATCGGTCACACTTAATTGTATTAAATAAGTGCTTTGAAAAAAGAGGGATCAACGGGTAAAGACGAAGACCGGTTAAGTAATTTGTATATTATAAGATACAAGTGAAATATTCGCTGTATCACGTCTCTATGAATTTGGAAACCGTTTTTAAAAAAGTAGGAATCCGTCAATTTGACGGCTTCCGTAAATCTAGTGTTAACACTAGAACTACCGGCGTTAAATCTATCATATTTAAAAATATTAAATAAGTATTTTGAAAAAAAGTGGAATTAAGAGGTGGAAAAGATGATCGATTCGTTAATTTATGTTTTAGAAGATACACCTAGAATATCTATTCTATGACTCTCCTATAATCTTGGAGAATTTTTGGAAAAAATTGTGTACCAGTCATTTTGACTGGTTTGGTAGTTCTAGTGTTAATCTTATCCAACGAATCAAAGCCAAGGTGTAGAATAAATTCACGATGAAATTTTTAGCCGATTATTTTTGCACAACCCAGACACTCCATCAGCATATTCGTGCCATTTATCAGCCATTATTTTGAGCTCGGTATCAGCACGATGCCCGAAATCCTGCGAAACACGGACACTTCCGATGCTGAACCGATTAAGTTCTTTCAGTATGAGGTTTGTTTGTGTCGGTGGATCGGAGAGGACAGCAAGCGGAAGGATCGAGGCACGTTTAACGAGTTTACCTTCGGCAGAGACGAGTCTCCTTGCCACGATCCGAGACTCTTCTCTCGCTCTGTCTCTTCTCTAGTTTCTTATTTCTCTTTTTCTTTTCTCTCTCCTCTCTCTCTCTCTTGCTCTCTTTCTCCTCGTCCTGGGCTTCTTCTCCGCGGATGAGTCACGTTTACTTCGAGTCTCGTGAACTCCTGCCTCGTCATCCTCTTGGGGATTAACGACCCTGTTCGTCTCTCTTCGTCGTGAACCGGAAACTGATCTCTCGTCGCACGGAAAGACGATCGTATTAGATGGTCCCCCTGTAAGGTCGAAATTCGGGTCGAAGTTTAAGATGAAAATGTGGAATTTAAGTTTCTGCTGAACCGAGGACAGAAATGGGTAACCAATATTACGTATGATCAGGGGAACTGAGTTTTTTTTTTCTTGTCTGAAATATTGCTTTCACTGCCAGATTTGTAACTTCCTGTAGAACAGTGTATGGGGACAGGCATTGGTTCGTTTGTTTTTTCTATGTGAGTATTGTATAGGGAAATACTTCAGAGGCGGTGGATACTTTAACTGTATACCCGCCATGACAATGGTGTTTCTCAATGGTTATCACGAATTCAGAGAGGACAGATTACACAAATATGATGGGGATTTGTATTAGGTTGGTAGAAAAGTAATGTCTGTTTTCAAACTTTATCTTTAAATACACATGTTGAGAATGGGAATAACTTTTTTTAATCAAAATAAGTTCCATTACAATTTACACATTTTTCCCAACGAGAAACAAGTTTTTTAATAAATTTGTTTTTCTAACATGATATACGAAGACAAACCGATTATAATGGACGGCTATCTTAAAATTAAGCGCCAAAGTTTGAAAACTCCAAAACAGACATTAATTTCTTACCAACCTAATACTTGAGAATTTCATCCTTGTCCCAGTATAGAAACAAAGATAGAAAGTATCGAAAACAAAACTTGTGTTGGAACTTTCAATTATGGTTTCCCCAAGAAAAATGTCTGTTCTGTCGACTCCTTCAGTTAGAATTCCTCCTGGGCATCTAGTTTTTAAGATAGATAGGAAAATATCTACAAAAGTTCGGACATTCTCGGCGTCATTTTCCCTTCGATCATTGTTCAAACATGTTTAAATGTTTATAACATTAAAGTAACATGCATCTTTCAATTTCCTAGACCAGTGTAATTGCTAAACGACAAGCCTTCGAGTCAGGAAAAAAATATAATCATCGGGATAAAATGACGCTTCTTCAGAAAAGCATCGAGACGACGTTTCTCGCGAGACGGGAGAAAAATGATCTCGTAATCGTGTGATTGATTGTTTTCCGTGTGTTGAAACGCCTCGAATAAAAGTTCGAGGACTGCTCGTTGTTGCGCAACAGAATCCTCTCTTTCTTTTGCATTCATTTTTATAAATCTTGCCAGCTTGTGCAGTGACTTCTCTCCTCGCGTAACGGATCGTCTCTATTTTTGCATTTGCAACTGTTGCGAAGCAATTTGCAAGTATATTAGCTACTTGACGCTTGGCATTTCAGCTGATACATGTAGTTTACTTGGCATTTCCATCGTTACACCTGAAATGTCGAGTGTTCATTCGTCTCCTGACGGACAAGCAAGCGATTAATTTGATAAACGCATTCGTTCCCTCGTTCTCCCTCGATTTTCTCGTTTATTTCGACTTAAATCGCGATAAATTCTGTACCTGAATTTTTATAACGAAACGAACGGTAAAACATTTCGCCGTTTATCTTTCGGCTTGTTTGATTTAATTTACTGTGTATTTGACTTACAGTCATTGAAACAATTTGTCTTTCAAACAATTTATTATAAAACTGTTTTTCCTTTGGGAATAATACAGTAGGAGTTTTAGTCCGTTAGTGTTAAATTTTAGTTGTCGCTCTTCGTTGAATCGATGAATCTCTTGGGAAGTAGTTAGTCTTCGAAAGACACTTTTAGGGTTTCTATCCCCCAAAAGCTAATATTTCTTTTGGGGTCCATGTGGGAAAGCCGTGGTCTTACTGTGCGGTTCTTGCCATGTAATAAGACACTTTGCCAGGAAACTTTTATTTATTTGTGTAGCTCGTACGTAAAGAAATACTGATGGTTTAACTGTGTACACCTTTTAACAATTATTTATTACTTATTTCCATTATTTAAATTATAGTATAACAAAAACACTAGCATTCTAACCTGTGATAATAAGTGATTAACAACGAGAATAAAGGAGACCTTCAACACTTGCCTTACAATTTAATTCCAAGGTTTCGATCTTTAACACACTATTTATTTTCACATTTCAATGCATCGTTATAAAGTAACCGAGTTGCCGCTACATATATTAATTAAAGATAAACAGATAAAAAAATTCCAAATTTTATAAAAAGGTATTGTAAGACTTCGTATAAATACATTGTAAATCTATAAAAAATAACTTTAGAAATGTATACATTGCATACATACATCTATTCGTTTATTTCAACCCCCATTAGATTTCTGTAATTTTCACTCCAGTATCTTTTTGTATGCACATATCTGTTCATACAATACCTGTTATTACTGAAAATTTACGTAAAATCCAATAAAAGCGATATTAATTATGCACTTCCCCTCGCTCTAGTAATAAAGTAATTAATTTGTTAAAATTTCGTCTATCTACTGGCGAGTGTCTAGAAAAATGCGTTCGTTCGTTAAGGGTTAACTAAGTACCTTGGAAAAAGAGGGAACATGCGGAAAATATGATAATCCGTTAAGTAACTTTTGTATTGTGAAATATCTGCTGCACTGCTTTTGCGTAAATTTGAAAAAATGTTTATAAAAAGAGTAGGAACCCGTTAATTTCACGGCATCCGTAAATCTACTGTTAATCGTATTAATTTAGCATCTATAAATGTACTGAATTCGCAGTGGGTAGTTCTAGCGTTAATAAAAATAAAACGAAACAGAAGGGATTATTATATTCTCGCAGGGAGCCGGCGCGTATCGATCTACTTTCCCGGCCGACAGTTTTCAGAGTTTCACTAGCAAAGGAAAGATAATCGCACCGACGTAAATTTGCATTATTCATTGGACTCATAACGTCCACGCGTGCCTTTTACCACGCTCTGACCGGATGTCCCAGTTCTCTGCCAACGTTGTGCACCGGTTTTACTCGGTGCATTCGATGCACTCGCAGCGACGCGCGGCAGCCTCCATTCAAGGGTGTATGTATTATTTCTACTCCAATTTCGGGCTAGCCATGGACACTGTTGGCGTTTCGTTTTGAATCCTTGGGCGATTCACGAAGCTTGCGATGCTTGTCACCTTTTTTTCGTTTTTCCATTTTTCAATGTTTTCGGGGATGAAAGAGACGCGTTTTGAATTTTGGTGCAATGACACTTTTGGTTTTCTTACTTTCCTGGCCAGTTGAAAATGTGACTGTGAAATGTATGCTATGAATATTAACCCTTTGCACTCCGTTGTCAGATAAATCCAGTGTATTTTTATGTCTTTTTATATTGTAAGACATAATTTTAAAATATATACGCTTATTTTTTAATGACAAAGGAAGATTTTCGATTTTCTACAAATGTGTACTCGCACCGTGTAAATAGTTCTGGAGTAGCTGGTAGCTCATAGTAAGAATTACTCGGAGTGTAAAGGGTTAACTGAAAAATTGTATATTATAATTTAATGATTCCTCAATTTTGAATTTTATCCCAAAATTAAACTCAGCAAATTAAAATGTAACCCGAGCATAAAATCTAACACTTTACAGGATCTTTTTATCGTGCAGCAATATTGAATTATTATTTAAATTACTACAGCATTCCATGTGAGATTATTATTCCTACATTTTCTGGAATTTGTCTAAATGTCTCTACCGGCGTCTGCAATCTTTCCATGCATTTTTTTCTTTTTATTATCGATAGAATCGCAGTCAACGAAGAGCTTAAAAGTTTGATTGCGATTTAAAAGCACTCGTTTTCGAACGGTACAATGTCTCGTTATCGGAATACTTTGCGAGGTAGCTATCGTTAAATGTCCATTTCTTATCCGTTACCGATAACGAAGAACGATGGTTGCAAAAGTTTCTCGTTGCTATTACTTTCCACGTCTGCTCCCCTTCCTTTTGTTCCACCCTCTGGCTTTCTTCTGTAATGCGTTTTTCTTTCTCTTACCTCCGATTCCTTTATAAGACTTCTCGACTTTCGGCGGCGTCTGAGGAAAATACGGTTCCCTCAAAATCTACAGTCGAACTCGAGGGATTTGAGAGATATTAGGGATTAATGGATACTTGAAGGGCAGTGCCGGAAAATCCCTCGAGATGATCGCTTTTTTTCATGCTTTTTCTCGTACCGTCGATCTTCATCGTTTTTCCTTTATATTTTATTTTTGCTTTGTTGTTTCTGCTTCGTTATTATCTCACTGTTTCAGTTTCTCTGGTCATGTGATCTTCAATTTCGTTCTCTCTTGATCTTCCAATATTCTATCTTCGTGTCTCTAATCTTGCCTTCTGGTTCCTCTCTCATTTTCTCCTTCTCCACATTTCTCAATTTCACTCTCAACCTCTACTTTTCTTACTCTTTTAATTACAGCTCCTCGTGGCCTCTTAATTTCTCTTTCCTTTCTCTCGCTGTTTTAATTTTCCTTTCTCCGTGACCTCTAATTTCTTCGTCCTTTTAATTTTCTTCCTTCACCTCTCTCATCTACACTTTCCACTCCCCTTTCATTATCTCTATTACAACGTCTCCTAATTTTACTTTCCATTACTCCTTTTCTCCTTGTTTCAACTGTTTTACTTTCGAGACTCTTAATTTTGCTTTCTCAAGTCCTTCAACTTTTTCCTGCCTTTTCATTTTTGCTCCCTTACACATCATTCCCCGTTCCTTCATCCTCTGTTTCGGCATCTTTTAATTTCACTTTCAGCTACCCTTTTTCTCTCTTTCAATTCATTCTCTCCAAAGTCTCATAATTTCCCTTTCTTCATGACCAACAATTTTTCCCCTTTCAATTTTCTTCCTCCACAACTCTCACTTCCTCTTTCTCTTTCGTTCCTCTTTTACCGCGTTACTGAATTTCACTTTCAGCTCCTCTTTCAGCCCCTCCAATTTCTTCCTCCTTTTAATTACCTTCCGCGTGTATCGTCTTTCTTTTTCTCATTCTTAATCCATTTACATCATAACTCTAAATGCGGCAGAAGACCCACAGTACCGTGCATTTCCGCGCGCAGCAGTTTAACATTGTACAGGGCGGAATATTCCGCGGTTGGTGGATAAAAGACTATCGTCATCCGCGAAATATTCCGCCCTGTACGATGTAAAACTGCTGCGCGCAGAAATGTACGATACTGTGAGTCTTGTGCCGCATTTAGAGCCGCGGAATATCTAAATACCGCAGAAGGCCCACAGTACCCTGCATTTCCGCGCGCAGCAGTTTTACATTGTACAGGGCGGAATATTCCGCGGCTGGCGGATAAAAGACTATCGTCATCCGCGGAATATTCCGCCCTCTACAATGTAAAACAGCTGCGCGCGGAAATGCACGGTACTGTGGGCCTTCTGCCGTATTTAGATACTCCGCGACTGCTGGATAAAAGACTATCGTCATCCGCGGAATATTCCGCCCTCTACAATGTAAAACAGCTGCGCGCGGAAATGCACGGTACTGTGGGCCTTCTGCCGTATTTAGATACTCCGCGGCTGTTGGATAAAAGACTATCGTCATTCGCGGAATATTCCGCTTGCGGATGAAAATGAGTTAATATCTTTCTCGCACCATAAGTCAATCCCCTTGCTGCCGTAGGAAGGAGCCCTTATACACGTCAGCCGATAGGAAACGAGACGATAAGAAATAGAGCGTGCATTTATGTACGTACGTTCGTAAATAAAACGACATACACGAGGTATAAGTGTAAGCGTTCTCATAGGGCAGTCGTGAGTCATACGCCATAGAACGAGTCTGGAAAAGCGAGTGTCTCCCCTTCTCTCTGCGAAATACATAATTAAAGCCGCTGTACACTCCGAACGGAGAGAGCAGTCCTCTGAATCAGCTCGTGAATAAGGGCGAGGATTTCGGAACTTCGTCTTAGTCATGCTTATTACGGATCTGGGCCTTAGAACGTTCACTTTCTGCGAGAGGTGTATCGATATAGCGAGAAAGGAGGCTATGGTGGGTAAGCAGATAAAAGATTGGGATCACTGTCAGTGTGCGTGAGTTCAAAGTCCTCATCACGTTCCAGAAGTTTTTCCTAAATTGTTATTTAACATTCAGTACCCTTGGTGGTTCGAAACCCACCTAAGACAGTGGGTTCCAGGTAAAATGAACATAGCAATTAAAAGCGAAAAAATATGTGAGAAAGAAAGGGGTGGGAGTTCGGATTCGCAATCAGTGGGTTGGGTTCGAATTCTGCGTCGCCTTCCGGCAATTTTTCCTAAATTATTATTTATTATATCATAGCCTCGGCGGTTCGGATCCCACCTAAATCATTATGCCATAAACGAAATAGCCATAGTAGTAAAAAGGGCTACGGTGGGTGAGCATTAACCCATTCACTGCCAGGAAAACTAAGGAAATATTACCTTTGCTTGTTAAAATTTGAGAAGATGACAGAAAGTTTTTAGAACATTGGTTTCATTAATCAAAAATATAATCTCAACATTTGTAATGATACGAAGAACATTTTTGTTCTAAAATTTCTATGCACGCTCGGCCATTATTGTTAACTTATTAATTCAAATTTATAGTGCAGCTACGTGATATCTCGTAGTTGGCAGTCAATGGGTTAAAAGCTTGACCTCGCTAGGGAAAAAATTTTCTAAATTATTTAGCAGTTGCTTAAATTATTATAAAATAATAGGGCTCAGGCGAAACGACTAGGTAAATCGTGCACAAAAATTTGCAATTTTTCTAATTTTGCCAGGTTCCCAAACCATACAAACCCTCGCCGAGCTGAAATTCCTACTATTCTTAAACACACGTAGAAAACATAATCCAAAAGTCTACAATGCCATGAAAATCCCACAGGGTAAAGTAATATTTATGCCGAGATGTAAGCGTGTCCCGTGAAAGAGGAAAGCCACCGAAATAGAAGAAAAATGTTTATCGCTGTCCCCGAGGATTAGTAAACTAAACAGCGTCAGCCTCCCACGATTACTTTCGGATCTCGTCGCTTTTTCACGGTGCCTCTTGTCTTTCCATTCCTCTTGCATTTCACCGTGGCGTTCAGCTTCTCATTTGTCACTGTCTCGACGTTCAACACTGCCGTCCTTTCTCCCGTCCTCGATTAAACCCGGAGAACACAGTCTTTTCCGATTGCGTCCGATACCGTTACGATCCGCCTCGAATAACCAAAAGAAAAGGATGTTTATGGGGAATAATAACTATACTGAAGTGGCGATCTATTTGCTTGATCTAAGTATAATTGAGAAGATGATGAGTTGTCTGTAGAGTCTTGATGTTTGTAAGATTATGTACTTAATGGGGATTAAAATAATTCTTGGGGCTATGGCGCGTGTGGAGTTAACACGTTGAATGTTACCCGTGATTTCGCTAATTTCATTTCCACCGAACCGAAACTGTTTTTATTAAAATCACATCTTTATAGAAATTTTGAAAGTAAAAATAGTTATCTACTCAGTAATACTTCAGTTTTCTAACAGCATTATTTTAATATTGAATATATTGGCATATCTGTGAATATCGCACTTTAAAAATCATAAGAAATTTCATTGAATTCAACAGTGCCGGTCACCGGTGACCCCCATGGCATTCAACGCGTTAAAGGATCGGATTCTTAATCAATAAGGCTGCGTTTTAAATTACGTTTGAATTACGAAATTAGAATTCATTAAAATAGAAATACGCAATCGTAAAACTCGTTTTACCGTAGGATTAGCAGGGATAGAGGGAAATTTTCAAGGGACATTACATTTTTTCGGTGCAATTTAAATAAATTAGCAGTTGATACTGAGACGATTATCCATTACTTTGGATAAAGTGTCAGATTTGGAATAGTCCCGGGCAATTACGATTTCTTGAGTCGTGTTCGTGCTCTGGTCCTTAATTAGTTCATTATGTGAGGCTATTACTCCCGGAGTGCAACGACCCCTGACTTATCAATGCAACTGATACTAATGCATTTCTCCTATTTCTGTTTCAGGTGAGTCCAAAGCAAGGTATTTTCGTGCTTTCGTGAATAAACGACAGTGTCCCTGGTGGTAAAGTATACGTTTTATTTTAATTGCGCTTTAGTGCCTCTGGACAAGAAGGATTTTTAAAATTCGCGATATGTATATTTGTGAATTTCCATTCGGTCATTGCAGAAAGATAGTGCAATTTTAAATAGCGTATATAATCGTGTTTAAGTACCGGTGGAATTAAAGTTACTCATGAAATTTTCGTCGAGGCGTAGTTTGATAACTAGCTCAATTATAATTTGCCGCTGCGTGGAACGAGATGCAAGCTTCTCTTGCATTCTGAAATAAAGTGCAGTCTGATTTCGGACATTTAACGCTAAAATTACCAAGGCAGTCCAAAATGACTGGTTCCCAATTTTTTCTAAAAATTTTCCAAACCGTAGGGGAACCTTAACTATTCCCCTTCTATCTTGTAAAACCTATATTACTTAATTGATCATCTTTTTCACCACTGCTTTTCTCGTTCCCCAAAAAATAAAAAGAAAACCACCAGTATTTCGCTTGTTTCATTTCTGCTGAAATGAAACTTTTTCTGTTAAAATCACATCTTTGTAAAGCAGAAACATTAAAGCCATAAATAGATATATATTCAGCGAGACTTTATCTTTTTAACGCCAATATTTAAATATTGAGTGTGTCAGAAAATTCGTAAATATTACAATTAAACCGTTATATGAAATTTCACTGAATTTAGTAGCATCGACCACCGATGAGCGGTCAGTCAACGTGTTAAATATAATAAATATAACGCCTGTAGTTTTAGTATTAATAATCCTTCGTTCCCTTTGATCCTACCCTCACACATTCAAACTATAACGCAGCAAAGATTTTGCAATTCAACGACAGTTATCCATCCTCAAAACAACCACGGTTCCTCAAACTTCCCACGAACATTACATCAGGGGTTTTCAACCTGAGGTATTTACGCGTACCCCTAGGGATACGTCAAGAGTCTCCAAGGGGTACGCAGAAAAATTTTCAAATCGATCAAAAGAATTACGAATAGTATAGTATGACCCAATAGTTTACTTTTTTAAGTATGAATTTTATGTAATTTTGCACTAAGGGGCACTTGAGAATATTTCTTCCCCTAGTGGGGGTACAATTCTGAAAAAGGTTGGGAACCGCTGCATTACATCAAAACGAGATAATCCCTGGTAAACCATTCATAACCGCATCCCTCCTTACATTCTTCATCGAAACTCTATCCCACCACCAGAAATATTCTCAAATCACCATTCCCACCTACCTTCCCTTCGATCACTCTCAAAATACAACCTCAATACTCTCTCGCACATAAAAAGAACCTTTCAAATTTCATTTACCAAACGTCTCTTCGCGCCGAACGTAACTGCAAGTCGTTCACCCAACTGTCTACGACTATCACTTCAATAGAAGCAACTTACCAAGTACAAATTGCACTTGATCTCAACGAGACGGAGGCTTGCATTCAGCTGACCGCTTTAAACGCGAGTTCAAAGATCCCATTTCGCATGGCGAAGGCTTTTGCCGCATCCCGGTGAAACGGAACTCTAAATATGCGTCGCCGTTGTTTTATTACCCCCGTGATATTTTCGCTTGCTCTCCCGGGCGAGTGGATACAGAGTGTATACGTGTATCGAGTGCCGTACACGCCTCTCCTTCCTCTCGGTCGGTTATCGTGGCTGCAGATCCACGAATTAATCGCGCTTTATCGCGCTGCTGCTACTTGCCATGTGGTTAACGTCATTTCCGAGCGTTCGCGTATATATACTTCTACGAAATTCTAATGGATGCGCATCGGTATCTGCTAATTGCTCGAGACTCGGGACGCAATAAATGCGGGGATACACGACGACGCGATAGGGTTACACGCGAATATCTCTAATTAACCGCGAATGGATACTCGTGCTTGCAGTTTCGCTGCTGTTTCGACGGGTTGTCACTGATTTGGGAATTTAGAGACGTTCGAATGCGTCGACGGAGAATCGAGGAAGCGGGTTTTCGTGTTCTGTATTTTGAGTTTGGTTTCTGTGGTTGGTTCGTTTAGGAGGTGTTTAGGTGAAATTTAAGCTGACCAGGGTGTGGTATGTTAAATTGTGGTTTAACAGTAGAACTACAAAGTAAGTGAAAACAACTGGTTTGTAATTTCTTTTAGAAAAATCCTGCAAATTTGTAGGGAAGATATACAGTGGTATTCCGCATTTATGTTGTAAAACATAAATTACTAAATTGACTACCCTTTGCGCTTCTTGATACCTCTTTCGCCAAAGTATTTATTTATATATTTCAATATAACAGATTTAACGCCAGTAATTCTAGTGTTAAGAAAAATATTACGGAAGTGATGTGGGTTTGAACTTGTATCTGCTAATTAGGAGTTCGAACCTTTAACTCCAAATATTAATTGAGTTCTTTAAATCTAAATATTAATGTGGCTGACACATTAAGCATATCTATTCGAACTATTAGCCGACTTAAGGAATTAGGAATGAAGAAGGTAATTGGCAATCGGCCAATTTCCTTGGATTTAATTGACGATTTGTCCTAAGCGTGGAAACATAGCTATGTCGCTGACAAATTAAAAATTTGAATTTTCGCATATTCTGTCTGATTGCCCCTAGTTTCTAGTCGACTTCAGAGTCCGAAGCGATATAGATATCGCATGGCAGGGATTTTTCAGAGGCGTCGACAAGGAGGTTGAACTCGGGCTCGATTTAGAAGACCGAAGTTCTATTTCCGTTGGCGCTATACTTCCGTGAATAGCCGTATTGTATTCGATTAATCATGAATTCGTTTCATATTTTCGCCTGGAATTATCTCGGTATTTTGATCGACGATGGACAGATTTAGGTCTGCCTTTCGAATTAAAAATTGTATTGAACAATTAGCGTTATTTCTGCAATGAATGGACGGATTGTATTCCACTAATCATACATTTCTTATTTTTTATATTAACATATGCCCCAGTCACGATTTTAATATAATTAAACCCCATTCCCATTTCTCTCGAAACATGCGTCATAAACTTTCCATAAACGGTTAATTCGTCGTGTTAAAAAATCGCGACGTCACGAGTCCTACCGTTCGCCAGCAACGGAAAATGAGAGACCTCTCTCTCAGATCGCCCGTCAAATGCGATTTACAGCGGCTGTAACTTTAATTCGGACTGATCACTTTAGCCTGTATCACATTCGCGATCGACTCCCCGGCTAAACAATGGCGGCATTGTTCGATCGTGTAATCCTTCCTGCAAACAGTACTTTTTCCGAGTATATAAATCTACCTCGGGATTTCAGAAAAATACGATTACATGGGAATGGCAGAAAAGGAAGCGCGCAGGAGAGAGAAATATAGCGAGGGAGAGAAAGAGCAATAGAGAGAGAAAGAAAGAGCAATAGACAGATTGAGAGAGAGAGAACAAGAGAAGAGAAATAGGGACAGCCAAGCTAAGGTTTTAACAGAGATACAGGATTAACGAGAGGCATTATAACCGTAAGTGTCGATGAGCTCAGCCTCCCACGTTCACCGTGCCGCTGCCTAACGCTGTGACTTATTGCTTAGGCATTTAGAGAAGAAATTAATGTGCAGAAAAAGGGGCCTCACAGTGGAAAAGAGAGAAAGGGAACGTGCATCGCCGCGGCACTCGCGGTTGCTTAATTACGCGCTACTCGAGCAGCTATACGTGACTCGAAGGTAAACGAGCTCGTATCGTTGAAATTGAATTAATTATTAGCTGCGTAAATTCTGCCGTTTCTCCCGCTAATCTGCGATTTTATCGCACCGCCGCAGTAATTTCGAGAGGCACGATGTAACGGAGCTGTTTCGATCGGCTGTAGCCTTCTGCCATTATGACGTTTAACTGCCATGCGAATCGCGTGGAATTTTTTAGTGGAAATTGACAAGCGTGAAATGACATGTGCGATTGTTAATTTCTGAATGGTTTGAAGGTCAACTTAACTTTTCTCTGCAAAGATTTTGTATAGAAATGTAAAATATTGAGGGTACTTTTTAACCCTTTGCGGACGGAGACATTTTTCAATAATGAGAGATAGCCATTCATTTTGCGATACAAAAGCACCTTCTTATCAGCAAGTTATACTGTTAATCGATGTACATTATAAATTACTACTAGTTTAATCATATTTCAACAGTCATAGTCCTCAAAGGGTTAATTTAGTGCAATTTGGTGTCAGAAATAATGAACGGAGTTCACTTGTTCATCGCTTATGCAAAGGTTGAATTTTTCATATTAAAAACACGTCATTTTAGAAGGTAAAAATAGACGTTTAGTAACGCATCTTTATTAAGTCACTGTATTCATCTTCTGCGGCCTTACTTTCGATTTATTAATGTAACTTAATTTGGTTGTCATCTAACGTTAGATATTTCTTTTTCTTCATTTTTAACAGTAAATATAGGTGTACTAAAATACTTCGGTTAAACGCATATGATAATTATGAAATCTGAAAGTTGAAGTTACTTTAACAGAAAATTAACTGACAGACAGTTATGTCGGCTATGCCTCGACATGAGACCGCAAAGGGTTAACACTTCGGGTCAAATAAAATTCTTCTCTGCAATGTTGAGTGACATTGAAAAATCCAAGCTCCGTTAAATGGCAAATATAAATGTAAAGAAATTCCCTTTCGCAAATTTTACTCATTCAAATCTAGGTTATGCCGGAAGGTAAATCATCGAGTCGATGGAAATCTTTAGAATTAAAGATCTACTTAAACATTTCCAGAAAATCATTCTTATTAATATTTCCATCGTTCATTTTCCCCTCGAAAAAAATAATACTGCATTACTTTAGAGTTTTATCGATCGAAACATCCAAATGACATTGATGCTCTCAATGGAAATATTCCACATTGCAAAAGTGCAAGCAGAGACGCAAAAGCATCGTGGAAAAATCGACAAATTGTTATTCATCGCAGGCGAATAATTTCATGGCGCTCGTCGCCGGGAAAAGACAAAACGTCCGACGGAATAACGTGAAAACCGTTTGTCCGTCTCTTCGCCGTCTGCATTTCAAGTTTGACTTTGCAATCCGCTGTTGCGCGCATCCAGGATGCAACTGAGGTCTCGCGCGTGCGAATTCGCGCGGTGCATCGGGAGAACAATGGCGTGTACGCACGCGCTAGTACGCGTGCAGCTGCTGCACCTGCGAATTAATGACGCCATTAAAGCCATTAAGAATCGTAGACCGCTTCGCTGCGAACGATGGGGTGCCATTTTCTTCCCCCTGCATTTTTATAATCGAGCGTTAAAATGCTCTTCACGCTAGCGCGCGTTAACACGGCACGCGAATTTAAGCAAAGTGACGCGCTTCGTTTATCACTTTAGGATCTCTGCGCTTTTTTCATATTTTTCATTTTTATCGAGGTTCTTGAAATTTTGTTAATTTATATGAAAAAGTAAAAAAAAACTCGTAACAAACTGAACTCAATTTTTCATAGTATTTTCCAACAAGCCGAGACTGCGATGCTCGAGAAGCGATGCATTTTTCATGGAATTCCGATATTCGCGCTTGCACATTCGTCTCAAGATTGAAATGCAGACATCCACGCGTCGATGCATACCGTCATGCACATGCATTCACGTGCAGCCGATTTGTCGTTTCACCGGTGCATCTTATGCGTCTGGCTTATATATAGTTCAGATCCATAATTCTGTCTTAAATCTCCAAGTCTGCATAGTAATTTTAAGCGAGACTATTCATAAAATTGAAAAAAAGAAGGCACTTCTTCCGTCAGCTATTATCAATGAAAGTTTTCTTATTAAAAGAAATTACTATTATTTCATATTTCTACCTCAACCGCTGATTTTATTTGCTGCAACGGCAGAGAAATAACGATCGTCGTTCGCACAGAGAAATAAAAGCAGTCCTCTCGAATCTTAAAAGCCTCGATGTTCGTATAATTCCGTAACGTTGTCCGTATTCGCTCGGCTCTTAATTTATCTCCAATTGCGCACTTCTTGTAAACATTAACGTTTCAAGATCGCTTAACATCTGCGCATGTGCAGCTGCACCCCCGTTACGTTTCGAGAATGCATCTGCCTGCATTCGCGGACGAGGGTCGCGTGCCCGGCTTTGCTCCAATTACCCTTAATTATTATCACGATAATCGTTATTACTGGAGCGGAATGCCGATCCGCAGGCGAGATAACGCTGGTGAGACGAGTCGGACGGTGACTCGCGGCTAACTTCGCTTCGTTTTCCCTTTTTCTTCCCTTTCGACATTTTCGCTCGTAAACGCGGAGATGTACGGCGAGAGATAGCACGCCGTCGCGATGGGACGGAAAAATATACGCAAATGAGCTAATAAGGAACTTCCTTTGATATCGGCCGCTCGATGCAGCGTAGCTCGTTGGAATTAAGCGAATCGTTAGCTTCGAGGAAATTTAGATGGGATTTAACCTTTTACGTTGCGCTCTTAGCGAGTCGTCGAAAAGTGAAGCATAAATTTGGAAGTTACTTAGCAATGTTTGGGTATCGCTGATGAGGATGCACCTTTGAAAGTTTACGTATCAAAGGGGAGGCTAATTGCAATTTGTAATGCTTCGTAGTAAAACGTGGACATTTTTTCAATTTTTAGATGTCCCGGCCAATAACAGATCAGCACTTTATGCAATTTTGTAATTAACTAATTATTAATTCCTACTCAAATATCGGTAACTGTACCCTGTATCTTTAGAATCTCACGTAAGCGTAATCGTGCTGTTAAAATTTCTCATCGAAAATACCCACTGTGTTACACACTGTGGACGAAGAAGCGCCATCGCAATTCTTACAAAATTTATGCAATTCTGTAATTAACAAATTATTAATTCCTACTCAAATATCGGTAACTGTACCCTGTACTATTAGAATCCCACGTAGCGCAATCGTGCTGTTGAAATTTCTCATCGAAAATACCCACTGTGTTACACACTGTGGACGAAGAAGCGCCATCGCGCTGCTTGGCACTTCTCGACGCAATTCTCAAACGTTTAACATAAAACACCCTCAAAGTTTTCAGGATTTGTAAGTACTGCAATTCACTGGATCGTCGATACTTCCAACATTAAACACAAAAAAAAAGGTAAACAGATCATCGACATCAGAGAAAATTACCAAATTATTTCCAATAAACCGACAACGCGGTAAAACAAATTCAAACATCGAAGCGATCCAATCCTCGGGCGCACGAATCGTCGTTGTATCCAATCGAGCGACATTAATCTGCCGAGTGGGCCGCCTCGATTTTTCGCGGGGCCTAGCAATGAAAATAAAAGACAGGGCCCCGTTGAGAACCCTCGTAGCGCTAACGACAACGATTTATCGCGAACTGCGAGCGATCGTTAAGCTCCACCACCGTGGGCAACTCGAACAACGAGTACGGTTGTGTCGGTGATTCGCGGGTAAAGGTGACCTCACACTGCGAAGTACACGCGATTGCAGCCCTTCCGAGAATATAAATTAACGGCGAGCTGGTGTTCGCTCGCGGTGACCCAATTTTGCAGGGATTTATATCGTGGAACAGGATCGTTCATCCTTGCCACACCAATTAATCGTTATTTATTGGAGGCTACGATCGGCCGATGTTTCGGCGGCTTGTTTTTCATTCTGTTTTCTTGCGTTGAGAGCTTTCGATGATTTTGCAAATTGGAGGTCGAAGGACGTTGAAATATGCGAAGTTGGATTATTGACTGGGATGATTTCGGGGTGTGTTTGTGTCTGAGTGCTTTTTAGGGTTTGGTAGGAAGAGAAATGCAATAGGGAAGGTAAACAGTTAGATGAAATTTACATAAACTGGAAATATATTTGGAATGCACTTGTTTGGGATTAGCAGAAATTGGAGAATTTGTCTTAACAGTAGATGGAACGATGTTAGACTTTCGGAATTCCACTAATAATATAATTTAATAACAATTACCCTGTTAACCCTTTCTCCTATTATTTCTAATTTGACAGCGTGTGCAATAACTCAGAATTAATGCCCGAGAGAAAAATTTTTCCTTGATTTCTGACATTTCGTGTAACTGAACGCAATATTAATATTATACAAATAATTCGATCGAGTGTCCCATGTTAACCCCTTGCCCTATAATAACGAGTGATACTCGTGATCAGGTAAATGGGATAGGAAATTTTTAAGTTTTACAAAACTGATCAAATTGAAAATATTAATGGGACGTGATGCGATAATATTGTCTCTATAATATTAATATTACATTAAACTATACGATATATCAAGAATCACTGATCAATTTTTATTTTAGCAATTAAATTCTGAATTATAGCCGAGACCGTCAGAAAACAAATCGTAGGGCAAGCAGTTAATGTAGAGTAAGAGACTAGAATATTAAATACCGAACATATTTCCGTCATCTTGCTCTTTCTACTAGATCAAAACTTTCAAAAAATGAGGAAGTAGTTACACATTTAATAGCACTCTCCTTTTTCACACAATTATTTTAACATCAAAGCATCGTCCAATTCCTTCAAATTATCCTTTAAATCCAAGAAAAAATTTTACCAAATCATCATCCGCACTCTTCAGTTACGCTGCACCAAACCTGTTAAAACACTCAACCACTCAAAAAGCCGTGCGTCTCATCATCTTAGAAGACGTTAAATTTCTCCCCTTAAAAAAAAAAGACCGCGCAAACCATCGCGAGGATCTCCCTTTTGCAAGTACGCACGAAAAACACCGGCGAGACGACGGTATCGGCGCGAGGCCGATTTATTTCCATCCTGCGATTCAAGCTTAATGGCCCGAATAGCAGGGCACACGGGCCTCGAAATGTACAATCGCAGCCCTCGAGGACATTCGTTTCTTTCGCTTCATTCACGGATACCGGCCCTAAGTGGGCCCCTGACAAAGAGTCGCAAGGGCGGAGAAAGGGCGAAGGAAAACAGGAGAGTCCTCGAGGCGAGCCCGCAAATCGGAAATAGCACGTGGTTCCGACGATGTATCTCGAGTGCGGACTAGCCTTATGTCGCGCGAGAGTTGCTCTTAGTGCTGCCTTAGGTGGACTAATTGGTACTGTGTGTGCGTGAAGCGCCTTTTTTTTGTTTGAGTTAAACGTTGTGTAATTCTCCTTTTTCTTTTTTGTTAATTAATAACGGTCGTGTTGACGATTGTATTTAGTTGGAGAGAAGTTATTGGAGGGGGAGGAAATTTTGTTTTTGATCGATGTTTGTACTGTGAGAATAAGGGGATTTGCGAAAATTTTGGAAACGGTAGGCGTGATAATGGGAGGTTTGTGAGAATCGTGTGGGTGTGAATATAAGAGAAAATTAAATCTGTGGCAATTGTTTGGTAACAAATTAACCTTAGACGTGGCGACCATCCGAATGCAGAAAGAGTGATCCTCAAAATCATTCAAATTTTAAATAATTCTATGCTTTGGATTTGCTAAATATTTATTTGCACGTGTTACCGTATTATTTTGAATATTTTCAACGATATTATTTGGCACT
This sequence comes from Cerceris ruficornis, assembly GCA_963989415.1. NCBI lineage: Eukaryota > Metazoa > Arthropoda > Insecta > Hymenoptera > Crabronidae > Cerceris > Cerceris ruficornis. Next base: position 12,261,951 of record OZ022523.1, read on the forward strand.
GTATATTTCATCAACTATAATTTATAGTTGCTGTTAATATTCATGCAGATGTACGTTAAATACGTAAATAATTGTTTATAGAGATAGAAAATGAAAAGTCACGATACCCGTCCTTAGGAACCGAGATCGTTGCAACAGTGTTATCAAGGTGGATCGTAAATGACATTGATATTTCATCGTCAAGAGACGAGAGGAGACGAGACAGAACCAAATAGACCTCAGTCTATGATTATTACCGTAATAACAGGAAACGATTTGCAATAAAGTACGATCGATCATAATTATTGCGTTACCTTGTAGGTAATTATTGAAATCGCGCTCTGATTTATCGGGACTACTTCGATATCTCCCATTACTGATTAGAAATTACTATAATACTTTCTCAACGACTACTAGAAGAAGACTTCTCTATAAAAAAAATACCACACGGAAATTCCGCTTGAGCTTCATTTAATTTTATGTATTTTCTTTTTACTTTATAAATTCTGAATTTACTTGCTCGACCTCTTTTTCAAGATTTCAACATGGCTTCGTATTACGAGGATCAGATGTTGTCGACTTCTTTATAATAAATGATCTTCATTTTCCTTTTTTATCATCCTTCCGTTTTCGTCGACTTCGTAGAGCTAGGTCAGAATTTCGTATCCTTTCTAATTTACATTTTTGCGATATCGCAACATTAAAGTAATACGCATAGCTATATTCAGGAGGGTTTATAGAATCATTCTACATCAAAAAAATGGTAAGATCTCTTATGGTTAAAATAGAAAAAATTATGAAATTTGCATCTTTTCTTCAAAACTGATTTTCTCAAAAATGGAGTCTGATGGAAATAAACGGGCTGGACAGTCGTGTTCAGCGCCACAAAATCTATAAAAATGGGCTTAAATATTCTGTGGGCAAATGATCGTGTTGGACAGTGTAATTAAATTACATAACCACGTCGCAAAAACCTTTTTACAATATTTATTCGCCATTACAGTGCGTAAAACGACAAATTTTGTAGCGCGAAGGAATTACGCGAATATCTCTACGGTGTACATCCCTTTCACCTCGATTCGCATATAATAAAGATAAGTAATACCGCAGTTATCGGCTTAACAGCACGACACAATTTGCAATATCGCCTCTAATCGATCATAATTACAATTTTATCCCGCGTACGCGCATTACACCCTAACAAGAAGGCCTGAATTATTGGCTATTTAATATCTCCTTATCTCCTCAGAAATTACCGGAATAACCGCTCTCACTTGCTGCCAACCAATGAGAGGGGAAAATGTGGAGGAAAATTGGAAAAATATGGAAAATTCGTTTTTATATTAAACGATGGGATGTCTGCCATAAAACTCTCACAAATACATGTGTCTTCTTTTAAAGATTCAATTGGAGATGTTAATTTTTTATTACTTGAATTTTTTACGAGTTCAAAGTTTAGTTAAAAGAAACCATATTCGCAAATGTTACAATTAAGAATTACAAAATAAAAAGGTATAGCAGCACTGATAAATCTTTTGTTTCTTCAAAGTCTTAGACTCCCACAGAATGCTAAAATTATATTCGTCCGCTAATTTAACGAACAGATTATTAACACTAACCGTACCGACACTTTACGAGTATCTGTTCTTGCCGGGATTGATCATTTATCTGATTATACCTAAAATAATGATAATATTTCTCCGAAATATATGCGGAAGATTGTTAATTTAATATTAGAAAGAACGTAGAAAACAGACTTTGCCTATTAATACATAAAATTACAAATTATCATTTCATTGAACCGGTCATTTGACCGCGCCTGGTAATCATATTAGTTACTTACTTAATTAAGTGTTTCGTATTTATCATTAGTACAAGTTAATTAACCCTTCGATATTCCGGATATGTTCCACTTCCTCTACGGTCAAGCAGAATCTTACGGAATTAATTTTAAAGCCAACTTCCGGCTATCTGCTAAATTCTATTACACATTGCATCGCAGAGATCATTCGGTAGGTGCAACGGCAATCGTTGCAACGTCGAAAGGTCAGGCAACAGCAACGGCAGCAGCAACAGCGTAATCTTTTTTGCAGAATGCACGCGAATTTCCTCGAGCTCACGTGTAACTGGGCACACATTAGATCGTAGACACGTAGTATTGACGATACGGTAGGTCAGTCACGTTATGCAAGGAGCGTGGGATCGACGGAAACTGTTTCTGTTACGAGAACACATCGGGTTAAAAGTTTTAAGTAGCCACACGGTATACCGATCCGATATCCGTGAAATCTCGAAGTTACGCGAGGAATTTCCCCGTGGAAAAGCGGAAATGAGAAATCCTAATAGCACCGCGATCGTGTCGAAGTTTCGCCCTCTTTTCTTGGGTGATCTGATTAGACGAATTTTTAGTTGTTGAGGATACAAGCGTAGAATTTAAATTAAATTAAATACATTATTTTACAAAGATGAAGCGTCAAGTTGTCAATTCTTCGGAATTTTTTTAATATTTTTGACACTTTCGGTCATATGTGAAATGTACGACCAACTAAAGTTAACCCCTTGCCCTACGGTTTGCTTTGTAACTGCTTCCGCAATAATTCAGAATTTAATTGCTAAAATAAAAATTGATCAGTGATTCTTGATATATCGTATAATTTAAGGCAATATTAATATTACAGGAATAATATTATCGCGTCGCGTGTCATTAATATTTTCAGTTTCATAGGTTTTGCAAAACTTGAAAATTTCCTATCCCATTTACCCCATCGCGAGTGTCACTCGTTATTGTAGGGCAAGGGGTTAACGGGCTGTGGTGAATAAATAAAGGCTCAGATTTGCAGTTAGTGCCAGTGGTCAAGAAAAGACTGTTTTGCACGTTGTTCCCTATATCAAGTTTGACAATCTCCTGCATTTCTTCGAGAAAGGTATTATTATTATTTCATAACCGCTCACAGGATCTTCTATGGCAAGAATAAGTATCCATAAAGTGTCGGTACGGTTACTGTTAAAAGAAAAACAAACGTAGTTCCTTTTCTCCCGACGTTAGATAAAACTACAACAAAAATATCTCAATCTCCCGTACAAAGAAAGGACCGATGTAATCTCAGCGACACAATAGAAGAGAGGAAATCGAAGGTACACGAAAGCGACGTTTAATTGAATCGAGACTGGCCTTGCATCGAGAAACTTATCCCTCTCCTCGTCCCTCGGAACACGACCCGTCGATATTTTACGCCGACTTCTTAAGCCCGTTGCAAACGTTGCACACGCTGGCGTGCTTGCGAAACTGGTTTCCCTCGAATAATTATTCCCTTCCAGGTAAACAGGGTTTTATCTCGCTTATGTAGGTCCCACGAGCAGAACGTGTTAGCGCATCCTCCCCGTTCTCATTTGCATCGACGCGTTATCTCTTCACGCGGATAGTAAAACTTCCGTGAAAACGAACTTTCTCCCTTTCTGTTGCCTTTTCTTCCTTTTCCGCTGCCTTTTCTTCCGTCCTTTCGTCGACTGGCTGTAACGGCAGTTATCGCGGCAATTTCCGACGGTGAATTCGGTGATATTACATGGAAAGTAAAGCTCGCAAAAGTAAAGAAGTCCTCTAGTTTCTTCTCATTCGCCTGACGGATAGAGACAACCCTCGTTCTGACGTCATTTTCGAATCTAACGCGTTATTGGCCGAAAGAGCCGCACATTTGTTGCGTTGGCATGGAAACGACGAATGAAGTGTTGCGTTTTCGGTTATCATTACCGGCCAGATATCCAAAAGAAGTCCTCTGGCCTCTGATCTGTTCTGATTGGCCTGACGGATAGAGACAACCCCGTTCTGACGTCATCTTCGATTCTAACGCGTTATTGGCCGAAAGAGCTGCGCGCATTCGTTGCGTCGTCATGGAAACGACGAAAGAAGTGTTTTGTTTTCGGTTGTCATTAGTCGATCTCATGTTACCAGGACCGATATGGTGGGGGTAGGCGGTGCAAGCGACATGCTCCGCTTACCCCGTTCCTCATACCGCGTGCCATCTTTCCCTTTTGGCTACAGTAGTTCAGGATTTGACTAGAAAGCGTTAAGCTTGTGTGTTGTGCATATGCTAAGAATGAAGTTGGGGGTAAATTGTGGTGTTTTTGGTTTCTGAGTTCGTTCAGAGCAATGAGGTATTTTTTTACACATTTAGAAATTAAATTGGTGGTAGCGTGTTAGGAAATTCTGAATGATTAAATAAATGAATTCGAATCAGTTTTACTTGATGAGAGTTTATCGCGAAGGAGATTATTGGAGAAATGAAGTTTTCAGAGTATGCAGAGTTGAATAGTTTGAATCGGAGAATAGGAATATAGGTGTATGGTGTATTGCCTTGATTTCATAGGGAATTAGGGTACATTAATCACTTGTCCTGTAGTATTGAGTCACAATCCTGGTGAAGAGAAAATAACGAAAGAATACGGAAATCTAAGAATCACAAAGTTAACAATGTTATTTATTAAAAATAATGATATATTTTTAATTATTGGAGTAGAACACCGGGCATCCGTGCCGGATGACTCACTTGGAATGATAACGAATCTTATCTGTAGTTTCTCGGCTGAAGATCGTCGTATACCTGAAAATGCGAAGATTTCTAGATAGATAAGTACAAATCCGCTTGAGCTTAAACGAAAGACGAAAATATGTAGGCAGCCATCTCCGTAGGGTGCATCCTCCGATAGGGACGGAACAGAAGAAGCGCATAGCTCTGCCGAGTCGTCGAACAGGAAGTCTGTTTGCCGTGCAAGGACATGATGTCATTAAGAGGAAGACACGGATTTTTTTGTTTCCCCGTTTTACCGTCGTAGGAAACTCGTTTCCGTCAGGACGATGCATCATTCTTCCCGCGAGCTTTCGAGATTCGCTGTCTTACAAGTTTTGCGGGAAAAACGGAAACCGGTGTTGAGAATCTTAAGTCTCTACCTCAGATAATTTCCCTTCGTATTAGCTTGTCTTTAAATTCTTGAAGTTTTCACTAAATTCTTAATTTTCTTTTTTTCTCAGAATTTTAGATGCAGATATTGTAAATATCTTTTTTAATGGAGCATGGTTACTCAAGTTTCTTATCTATACTTTTCAACGTCTATGTATTAAATCATAACCCTTGGCAATCAGTTCTATGTGAAGCACTACTCGACACATCTTCCTCTTGTACTTAATTTTCTATTGCCTTAATTCTAACTTTGTAATTCCAACTTCCTATTTTCTTCATGCCGTAAAACTTCTTACTTTCGAAATTTTATTTAACACTAGAACTACCAGCGTTAAATCTATTATATTTAAATATATTAAACAAGTACTGTGTAAAAAGAGGAAAGAGTATTATTATAAAATAAATTATGGACTCGTCACTTTCACTGCCTTGGTAATTCTAGTGTTAAGCACTAATTAAATACCATTAATTATTGCTGCGGTACTGTTGCAGCGCAACAACGTAGTTAAGAGATATTAAAGGTGCAAGCTGTAACTCTTCGTTGCACCGATGTCCCATTCTTATTCTAATCAGATTAAAAAGGTATCCTGGGCGAGCAGGCATAGGAATTTTACGGATATTTGCAATAATCCATATTCCCCCTCGGTAAGATCGACCGTCATTAATGCCATTACTATTTCACGGGCGAGCTGCGGCATAAATATCCCATGCGAAATTGGGCCGTGACTTCTGTAAGCTTTCGATTATTCATAGGAATTCCTATGTGCCCAGAATGCATTGCAAAAACTCAACCTGCTATGGTTGTTCCCAGAAGACCTCGAATTGCAGGATCTTTACGGATTTCTGATTTTTCACTTTCATTTTATCCATTGAAATACCAATGCTTCCTTCATTGACACGTAAACGCAAAATAATTGTATTTATAGAAAGTAGTTATTTGAATTGTTGCAATTTTTGTATTTGCATCAGCAGCGTTTTGTGCTAAACGCGCAGAATAAATTGTTATGTATCGAATTTGAGAATAAACAAGAAGTTTGAACGGTGATAATCACCGTATGAAATATGGTTGGTTTTTATAGAGGATGATTAAGAGATTGCAAATTATATATTTCCATACCGCGGAATAAATTGTTACATTTTCAACATGCATAAATTTTTTTTATTTACCGCTGCTGATTTAGGGGGACTGTGGTTACATTTCGGATCTCTCCGTTGATCCGTCATCCACATAAAGCTACCGTGCAAAATCGCATGCACGCGATTCGATGCAGCCATCAATCGGCACTGATAATTCTTATGCAGAGCTACAGCCGAATGTGAGGCGGAAAATGAAAGGGTAATCGCAATGGGGTAAATGCTGGCTAGTTCTAGAACTTATTTTGCATTAATTTTCTCCGATACCTTTGGCAAATATTACTTATCTTAAATTCGAGTTTTAAAAGATGTGTAATATTTTCAAAACTTGCGACCACTCACTGTAAATTTCATAACTTTAGATTCATTAAATAAAAAAAACCCACGAGGGCGAAGGTGGGTAAGGAGGTAAAAGCTCGGACTCGTGATCAAAGGATTCGAGTTCAAATCCCTCGTCACCTGTGGGAACTTTGTTTTAAATTATTATTAACACTAAAACTACCGGCGTTAAATATATTATATTTAAAAATATTAATGAAGTATTTTGAAAGAAGGGGAATTAAGAGATGGGAGAGATGATCGATTCGGTAATTTATGTTTTATAAGATAGACGTGGAATATCTATTCTATAACTCTCCTATAAACTTCGAGAATTTTTGGAAAAACTTGTGTACCAGTCATTTTGACTGGTTTGGTAGTTCTATTCTTAACACATCATGGCCTCAATTCCTCGAAAACTACCTGAAACAATATATCCTAATTGAAAAGATACTATGGCAGCTGAGAAGTTAAATGCTCGGACTTGCAATCAACACCCAATAACCTCTGACAATATTGTCTTATATTATTATTTAATATATCACACCCTCAGTGCTTCGGAAACCACCTAAACCAGATCCCGACGAAACAACCATAGCACTTAAACCCATAAAAATTCAATAGAAATCCCCACGAAAGAGATCTCTCCCGAAACATAATTTCATAAAAAAATCTCACCTCACAAAAGCCCCAATAACAATTGCCACGCGTAGTCATCCCGTAAGAGCAATATCCTTCCGCTCAATGACGAAAGGAAGAAAGGCAGTTTTCCTTCGTTTCTATCACCGTCTCGACGTAGCCCAAGAGACTACAAGCCGTATAAAGCCGTCGTAAAGAGAGAGGATGGCTTTATTAAAATAGAAAACGCCTTCAGAGGGAAGTTAGCCGTGGCATTCGAGGCGGAAGAGGTCCGCCGCGAGAGAAACGAAAGGAAACACATCTGCCCGTTCGGTACGCCTCGTCTATGTCGCCACTTTGAAGAGCCCGCCTTTTGCTCATTTGTATACCATTCACGTCGCTCGTATTTATACGTCCTATGCGAGCATAACCCGTCGATGCTCTTGCCGTTGCACCCTCGTGCATACAACGCCGTCGGTGCATACGTTGGTCGTTGGAGCTCTCGTTTGCGTTATTCAAAGAGTCGAATTCTGACTCTTCCTTTTTTTCCCACCTACTCGCACCACTTTTTTTTTATTGCCTCACCGAAATCGTGGAATATCGAGAAACGAAGGTGCACGCATGCGTGACGCGTGTGTGCAACGTGAAATTCGAATGCGGGGATCGGCGAGGGAAAATATCGCGATGCTCTTCTCGCGCGTTTCGACGAAGCGATGGAGAGTTTTCTTTGACGGGGAAACAGAGGGAATAATAGCATCGGTGAGGTGTAAATATTGATGTTGATATTTTCTTTTGCTGAAAATTGTTGCTGTGAAGTTACGTGGTGGCATCAATGTGGGATAAAGTTTTACGAATTTATTTTAACACTTTATCTACCGCTTATTCTTCTGAACATTGTGCGCGAGTGTGTGTACCTACTTGCAAAGCAAGTATATAATATTATCTCTATAATATTAAAATTAAAATGTGAAGAAATACTCATTATGTCGTTTTAACACGTTGAACGCCACCGGTATTTCGTTAGTTTTATCATTTCTGCTGAAGTGAAACTTTATCTATTAAAATCACATCTTTCTAAATCAGAAACTCCAAAGACACAGATGGATATATATTCAGCAGAACTTTATCTTTCTAACGTCAATATTTAACTGTTGAATATATTACAAAATTCGTAAGTATTGCAAATTAAATGTCATATGAAATTTTATTGAATTCAAAAGCGCCGGTCACCGGTGACCCCCATGGCATTCAACGTGTTAATTTCAGTTGTTCAGTGTTAAGACAGAAATTTTACGTCGATAGTGGTAATCGATAGAATTTTTGTAGAAAAGAAATTTACTTTGAACTTCGTATTATGTTTCTGACGAATCTTTCCACATTCTTTTCCCAAAATGAACACTTAAAAATGTTTAATGTATCAGAACAATTTGTAGATGTAAAGTATGATAGTTATGAAATTATGAAACACTTGTAAGAAATTATTGCACAATGGAACTTACATAATTTTTTTGTGGATGTGGAGCTTGCGATTGGTCAGTTACGATCAGGTTTTAAAACGAGTTCGATATCTGCAGATTTGCACGAAGAAAGTTCCGTAAACATAATGAGGTTTCTGCGAACACGTTTTCCTCGCATTTGCTCCATTAAAATTCGAAAGTACATGCAGTGCTAATATGTATCCGCTGAATGTGCATACTTATGCATCGGAAATGCATGCTCGAGAAATGCAAAACGTGCCGATAAAGTTATTTATGGAATACACTGAAGTATCCTTCGATAAGATTGGAAAGGAATTCCCATAAAACACGATTTTCAGGTGGATTCTCCACTTTTAGTGAAATCTAAGGAAAATTTATTTTTGCAATATCGCAACATTTATGAGGAGTTCAATGTTATTCCTTTTAAATCTACTTTTAGAAACTGAATGTGGACTTGTACGCACAAATAATTTTTTTTCTCTTATTCTTTTAACTTATATAATAAAATATATTTCTGTATATATTATTTGAAAATTAATCTTCTTGCAGCGGAAAAAATCACGTCTCGGAGACTTCGATCGCGGTAAAAGTATTAGACGATTGTTAAACGTTGAATAATTCAACGGTGAATGGGTAGTTCGTTCGAGTTAGATCATTGTCTCTTTGTAAGAAAAATATCGATATGTCGATCCGAGCAGGAAATAATAATTCCACGTAACTCTTTACGAAATTAAAATTGCATTAGCTTCGAAAGTAGATCAACGATTCCATCATCGATAATTTAACACTAAAACTACCGAGTCTATTAAAATGACCGGTTCCCCTTTTTTTCTAAAAATTTCCCAAATTGATAGGGAAGTCATGAAATAAATATTCCACTTCTAATTTTTAACACCTAGATTATTTAATTGATCATCTTCTTCACCTCCTGATTGATCATTTTCCAAAGTACTTATTCAGTGTGTTTAAATATAATAGATATAACGTCGATAATTTTAGTGTTAAAGCGCATCAAATATTATTACATTACATTTATATACATCTAAAACATTCCTGTCCATCGATTTTTCACTTCTCTACCGTAAAAATTATATTCAAAATAATATGAACAGCCTACCTAAATTCAGATTTTCCAGCATAAAAATTCAAAGGTGAAACAATGAAGACTTCACACGCATTCTATGAAAATTCATAGAAAAATGGAGGCAGCAATGTCCGCATACCTGCATTCTGTAAATCAAACCTCGGAAGCACGATTATACGTTAAAAACTAACGCGAATTTTCGGAAACGGTCGCGTAAATTTGTTTGACATCCGGCTGACAAATGATTCGGCTTTCTGTCCCATTGTCGCGCATATAATCCCATATGCATCGATGCATCCGGAAAAGTGATTTCTAACGACAGAGACTGCCATGTAAACGATCCCGAAAGAGCCTCCTAAATTTATGGTTTCGCGAACAATAGTCGGATCCGCACGACTTGATTCACGCCTTGTTCGAAGATCGCAAATATCGAATAGATTTGGCGCGGACAATTTTACTCAGCTGGGGGAATTTCGTGAAAATCCTACGAGAAGACTGACTGCCATGAGTCGACATTTATGAGGAAATATATAATGCAACGTTTCATCAATTATTTCGTAAGAAATGCGAGACCACCATGAAAAAAAAACATCATTTATTATTACTGTGTCGAATAATTCTAATGCCAGGGCATATCTATTATTCAGGTTTGATGGAAACATTGGTAAACATGGATTTTTCTATTCCTCTTTCGTCCTGCGTCATATTTCCTTTTTTGTGGTGGTCGTAAATATCTACCTGTTCAACTTAATACTATTATATTTCTACGGCAATAGTTTAAAGGCATCGTTTATAATTCTAATTAATACGTTGAATGCCATGGTGGTCACCGGTGACCGGCGCTATGAATTCAATGAAATTTCATTTGACTTTTAAATTGTAATGTTTACGAATTTGTTAATTTAGTCAATATTTACCCGTTGATCTCAAAAAGGTAAAATTCTGCTGTCTACATATCTATTTTTGTCTTTAACGTTTCTGCCTTGTGAAGATGTGATTTTAATAGAAAAAGTTTGGCTTCGGTAGAAATGAAGAAACTAGCGAAATACCGGTGGCATTCAACGCGTTAAAAATTATTTTCTAACTTTCATCACTGACAGAATTGTTGAATAAATATTATAGCAGAAGGAAGGATTGATTTATCAAAATTCAAATTTCTTTTTGAGCAAAGCGGAACCTACGTGAATCGCGTCACGCCTCCATTATCGGTGAATACGGAATCTATTCCTTTCACGCTGCGATACATGCAACTCGGGCGAAATGCAACACCAGGCCGAAGTTTGTAACTGCATGTGCAACATACGTGCGTACGTTATACACAGGGCCGCACTATGAGATAGGTAAATCGTACTTGCGTTCCAGAAATGCTATTGCAGCCTGGATAGAATTGTCGCACGGCTTATAAAAGAATTTAGTTTCTGGTGCTGACTTCAATTTTAACTTCTGTCATTTATTTTCTTTGTTTATTTGCCACTGGATTCTAATACAGGCGGCTCTCAACTTTCGCACATAATTGGCTCCTGAAAATGTGTGCGAATGTTGAATGTTCGAAAGTAGACGGATATAGAAAAAACATTAAAAATTGTATTTTAAAATATTCATTTATCAGTATAAATAAGATAATGAAGAGTGTTTAAGCGCTTTCATCTTTTTTTTTGTGAAGTTAAGTTTCTGTAACCTCCAGTAGGCAATACTATAATATTAGAGAATCTCGAATAACAATATCAATTGTTAGAATTGATTTTTTCCGAGAACAATTTTTGCAATATCGACAAGAATCTTTAAAAATGGAATTTTTAAAAATGTGCGAAATAGCGAATTGTGCGAAAATCGAGGGCCGCCTGTAATCCCAGCGATACCAATAATACTATTTTATCATTTATACTCAGTGAAAAAGAATTATTTTTGAACAATCACACTCCCATTCGAAAATCAATTTATTGTAATAAAATATAGAGTGCAAAAATCACTGTATGTCGGTGGAACTAGACCAACCCGAATGAATTTTACAAATCGTGGTCAGCTCCTAATAAAACATAATTTCTAAATTTCTGATAATCACGACATATATAATTCATCTGCTCAATATCAATCATCCTCGACGGAAATCGGTCCGGCGTGCGTCCGATTTCATAATATCGCCGGCAGATTCGTCCGATTTCCTTTAAATCCGGCGCTGGCTATGAATCGACGTTTATGGCGGTTTGCACAATGGACCACACTTCGCGCGTATTTTGCCTCGGCGTCGCCGACGTAAATTGTGTTTGGTCATCCTTCGCCTATAAATAATTCCGCCGGGGACAATGGGATGGACAGCTGAAAACGCCCTTAAAACCATCCCGCTTGTACCTACACGTTTGTACTCGCTGTATGAAACATTTTCACGATGGTTTTTCGATAGACTGTCGCCGAGTGAAAAATTGCCGATGAATAATACGGTCACGTGCGCGGAAACGTGAGCTTTTTGGTGTTTCGAAACATGGCGGGGAAATTAAATATTTTAGATTAAGCTTAACACGAAGTGCGGTATTTTATTGCGTGGCAATGTGTACTGTGGTTGTTGAATTGCTGATTGCCATTGCGAAAAATCGATGGAACATGGTTTACCTGTTTAAGAAGTGTTTTTAGAGAAAAGAAATTTATTCGCGCATAGGAAATTGTAAGAGTTTCCACTGCAACGGAAGATATATTCATTGTGTGCTATTGTTACGAATGACAGAAAGGAATTTTGCGGTAAAAGGAATTTCTTTCTTTGAAAAATTATTACACAGTATCCCTTGGCATAACTTTCGTATAAAACCGATAAATTATAACGATTCAATCAATCGAAGAACGTTCTCCTAATTCAAGCTTCTCCAAAGACAATGTCGCGAGGTAATAGCACACAGAAATTTGTCTAATTACGCAGAGAACAATAGCAGGCAAGCAAACAATGAAATTAAGGTGCTCTATTCTAACAAGTAAATTACCAGCCCGACTAGTATTAATTTAAATCCTATTACTACTAATTACACGTATCACCGTCACCATCAGATTCCCCGTTACGATTACAGAGACGTGTTTTCGTTCGGCATTCCATCTCCGGCAGATGCGAATCTCGATTCGAGAGACGAAGTTATCTTCATCGCATCCCACACGTGCTTCGAATATCGCATTCTGCGTGCCGCTTCAACACTGTTGCAATCGTGGCAAATTTAATAAGGTTTACGACGTGTCGCTCTGACCCGTGGAGAAAAAGAGTCGGAAGAGTGCATTTTATTCGTGCGCGCTAATGACCAGAGCATTGTACTCTCCCCTCCCGGCCGGTATATAATAAAGCGATAAATTAAAACTACCAACCCCTCATCTGGCTCTCGCCGCGTCTTTTTTAGGCGAGTTAACAGTCATCGTAGGGTTAATGACGTGTGAATCCCATGAATCGTGCCGGTTAACGGTTGACTCCAATGAAAACCAGTCGAGGCGGTCGTCACAGTGTGCTGGCCTTTTCATAGGCTGCTTGAAATACTCTCGATAATCGAGCGCTAGGAATGATCCGATGTAGGGCAATGAATCCTTTGGTCGATTGAAACTTCGATAATTTTATGATTTTTTATTAATTATTTTTCTAAGCCTTTGCAGTCCGAATTATTTTCGCAAGTTTGTAGCGAGCTAAATGAAATTAATTGAATCCTTCGATCGATTGAAACTTCGATAAGTTTATGAATTTTTATTCATTATTTTTCTAACGAAATTAATTAATTCTAATGAAATTAATTGCACAAAATTTTCTTTCGTTGTTTTTTTTTAATGACAGTAATAACTATAGGTACTAATGGATATGTAGATGATATTACAAAGGTATTGTGAATTTGAAAAGTCGATATTAAATCGTTAGAAAATAAAATGAAGTGAAAAGATATGTCGAGTATAGCTCGACATAGGACTGCAAGGGGTTAATATATAGAGGTTGATATTGGGATGGATGGATTTTATTTTTGGCGAATTAATTTCGAGCAGTAGAAAAGAAATGTTGGAATTCTGGTGGGGTATGAACCCCTAACGAGATAGGGTGTCACTGTGGAAGAGGATTAGAGTATAATGAGAATACAACGTGATACGTTAAAAATAAGTAAGAATTTTATTTTCAATTTGTACATTTCCATGTCGCACAAAACGTTCACTGATTATACACATTAAACATCTGCCGCATAAAGAAACATACAATTACGTGACATCATCCATACGATGTTGACAGTTGTTCAATTTCAACCCCTCGCGCTCCAATTGTTTTCGGTTTAAAATTATGACTTATCCCTCTTCTCTACATCCCTATGTAAAAATGAAAAAAAAATTCATTTGAATTCAAAACCCCCGAAATCAAACTTTGCGCACACGTCCCTCAAAAGACGATCCTTCTGAATTTGGAAAATCATATCTTGCTTGTCTCTGGACCGATTATGATAAAATCTTTTTCCGCTCGTTCCTCGAAGTCTTATCTGTCCAATTGTAAGTAAGACGAATACATTCGAAGCCCGTTTAGATCAAAATCGATCGACGAGAACTATGGTGGATATGAAATTAGCAGCATGAACACCCAAACAGTGGACCCAAGTTCAAATCTCCCACCCTCTCTGGATAATTGTTGCTAAATCATCAATTAACATATCGCAACCTTCATGACTCGGATTCCACCTGAAACAGGAGTCCTACACAAAGTGGCTCTAGACGAAGAAAATAAAAAAAAAATCAATCACCGGTTTCAAAGGGCCTAAAGAAGATAGGAGACAATCGAACCGTGATACGGCCCTGAGCGTATCGTGAATCTCCCGTGGTCATTCAGTCAGGCCCCGCTATACCATCGGGCCCTATGGGGCCTTACGCACGAGGGAAGATACGCGTATCCTGCCTCGAATCGGCCAACCACCCTGCGCTCTCCTTTTCTCTCGAGGTTTCTTTTTGCTTTCCCACCTCGCTCTCCCACCCTTTGGCGACTCAGCCTTTGTCCTTGCTCATCCGTGGTGTCGTCTGGTGTTATATACCGGCGTGTCTGGATTCTCTTGTCTGCTTTCGAGCACCTCCCGAGGGTGCGACTCGCGCGTGAAAAGGAACGAAAACGTGCGTTACACGTGCTACTGGACAGGCCAATAATGGTTTGGTTCGGTACAGATTTTTAACTTTTCGATTTCGACAGATTTTGGAGATTTGTACAGTTGTGTCTGTATATTTGTGATCCTGGTTTTATCTCTGTCTTCTGTTGTGACTTTGTGCATTTCTAAATTTTTTAGGTACGTTTGTATATTTGTGTGTTTTGTTGCTCTGTATGCTTGTGCATTTTTATTTCAATTCGTATACCTCTCCGAAGCTTTGTAGTCCTGCATTTTTTATCTTTGTATCTCTGTGGTTATTTGTGTTAACGTTTCAGTGATCCTTGCATCTTTGTACCTACCTGACTTTCTAATTTCCGACGTCAGTAGTTTTGATAATTACGATGAGCACCTATTGTCGCGGCGCATTGCCGCGGAAAAATACTTTTTAATCAGGCTGTCAAACACGGCACTTTCTGTATGCCCTGTACCTAAGTACGGCCATAAACCATGCCACGTGCAAAACTAGGTACGGGACACGGCGATGCAGGCCGAGGGCATGCAGAATGTTTTTCCGCGTTTCGCAGAAATTTCCATCCCCTTCCATGAGTGTCCACCAACCTCCCCTTACAAAATACCACTATAAAAAGGCCGAGAGTATCGGCTCGGCCTCTCTCTTGCCGAAGAACTCAAAAACAACGTCACGCTGACACTAGCAGTATAAGAAACATTCAGTTTAACCCTTTCGGTACGAGCGCCGGATATATCCGGCATCCATCCGATGACCTGTGTGTCCAAGCGCTGGATATATCCGGCTAGAAGAAATATTGTTTTATTAAGCCCAGTTCTTATTTAACGCTTAGGTAAATTTTCATATAAAAAAAGGAATTTTTTTCATAGAAAAAAAATTTCGCAACGGCACTCGTACAGCGAGAGTGTCACGGTGGACGGAGCGCTCGTACCGAAAGGGTTAAGCAACAACTTGTAAAATCGTGGTTCGACATCATCCCTGCCTGTAAATATATACATATTTATTCCCAATTGCATTTCGCGATTGGACTTATTCCGAAAGCATCTTTCGATTGCGCGACGAAACACCTATAATTGAAAATAAATTCAAGTGGCAAAACTTTACGGGAACCGACATAAATGCCCCATTTGCCATTGGAGATCCTCTCAAAAATAAATTATGACTGGTATATATAATTCATGCTCAATTAAACAATTATCTCAGGTTTAAATTACCAAAGAAAATTACCCTATCCACGGTGAATGAAGCTCCAGAATTTTCTCCTGGCGAAAACAGTCTCTGGGTGATCTATTAAAAGAAATTCTGCGAGCGACTGGAGCGTTCCTCGGATGGTGCATTGTCCCCTGAAGAACTCCCTCATCTAATGGAGAGGAATTCTTGGTCGCTTGCCAAGCACTGCGAGGAACGTGGAAGGAAAGTCCTCTCCCCGGAGGATTTTCAGATTCCTCCGGCAGGATTTCGCGAATATCGAATAATTTTCCCACCGTGTTTCTTGCGCCTGGAAAAACGCAGCCAATATTGGGGTGATTTAACCGCTGCTACGATTAATTTCCACCCTGGAAAGTCATTTCTTAAATCTAGAATAGTAGACGTTTTTTGTTATTCAAAAACCTCGCATTGGTTTACGAATTTTGCGCAGATTTGTGCGCTTTGCGTAAATTAGAGGTCAATTAAAATTTGTAAGTGTCATCAATTATAATATAGGGGTTGAAAAGCTTGCTGATGAACTTAGAATATTTCAGGTATTCTTATTTATAATTTTAAACGTTCGTTGAATATTTCACTCTACCATGACTGAATTTTGTTTATTTCTGGAAGAATGTAAATCCTAGAAGAAATAATAATAGCAGGAAAAAATTAAATCGGAGAATAGTACAAGCAAGCAAAGTAGTCCACGATTACCGATCGAAAGACTATGGCGACACAGAGTCGATCTTTTCATTGTTGACGCGTCGACTCGACCTGGATAAATCATCGAAGCACGCGAAGGAAGGTTTATTTGATTCTCTGACAGCTTATGCAGATAGACTTTCGTTTCCAGCAATCACTTTTCTCGGACAGCCTTCCTCGATTCCTCGACTACGGCTGTAAAGTTTGCTGAACGATGACTATTGACACTTTCCCTCTTCGAGAGCCATACCGGTCGAACTATAAATCACGGAAGATTGCATTTCGTCGTTTGTTTATTTGAATCTATGAAATCTATGTATATTTCATCTACTTGCACCCGACGTGCATCTGCGGCAACATTGACAATCATGCGGACATTTTCTGCAAAGTTCTAGGAAATCTTTTGATTCATTGCCGAGAGGAAATACACGCCTGACGAGGAAAATGTTAATAGATATAACATTGATAAATATCCGGACAACCTACTCGATATTGAAGCAATGAATTTCAACTATTTTAAGCAAAAGTATGATTTAAAATACCCGAAAT
Organism: Cerceris ruficornis; assembly: GCA_963989415.1. NCBI lineage: Eukaryota > Metazoa > Arthropoda > Insecta > Hymenoptera > Crabronidae > Cerceris > Cerceris ruficornis. Next base: position 12,279,050 of record OZ022523.1, read on the forward strand.
TAAGTTCAGTCGACGATTTTAACATTTAACGCGAGAGATTCTCAAGGGGAAAATAAATTTAAGCAGGAGGAAAATTCAAAATACCTCGTATACATAAATTTAACAATTTTAAGATTTAACGCGAGAGATTTTCAAGTACAACATGAATATGAGCAGAAGGAAAATTGAAAATACCCCAAATTACGTACAGTTAAGAATTTTAATATTTAGTGCGAGAGATTCTAAAGTACAAAATAAAATTGTAATCGCACATTTAAAAAATACATATCTTCCAATACTAAAACTTAAAAACTTTAACGTGCGATATGCGAATACAATTTTCCAAAATCATGAAATTCAACAAATGCCATAATTGTTGAATGAGAAATTTTAAATATAGCCTTCGCATGCTAAAATGGATTCGAATAATCACGGCTAGATTAACGATAGACGTAATTGAACGAACTGTAATTTAGTGCTCTGAAACGCAGCATCTAATCGAACTTAAAATGTGATTTTAATATATCAGCTCTAAGGCGTGCCACTATCTTCTCAAAGAATCATCCAGCCGGATTGTGACGATAATGCTTATCTCGCTCGCGCCTGACTTTATAATGAAGTCGGGCACGCAGAGACGATGATAAAGCATCGATGCTACGGCCGCTTCTTTAATCTGAGATCAAATCTCGCGGGCGAGGTCAGAAAAATTGAATCTTCTCGTGTGAATGCCGATAGTAAAAATAGTATCCAAATTAACGCAACTGTAACAGGCGAGAGAAGAAAGTGCGTTGAAATGTTTTCACTTTGCTGAATACAGATATGACGCGAAATAGATTTTTTTTATATATGCTTTAATACGTTTTATATACTTGGACAATTTTTATTTATTCTTTTGACGGATTATTGCTTTAATATAAAATATATTTGTGATTTTTATTGGATAAATATTGGAGTTGGGTAAACTGTATCAGCTACATTCGTATCGAATTTTCTTTGGATGTTTAACGATCGCAAAATTTGCGTGCCGAATTAAAAGGTAACATTTCATTTAAAATGTTAATTGTAAGATAGTCTTTTGTTCCATTTTTTTTATTAGTTTAATATCCTGGTGTTTCACGCTATTACGGAGCTCGCAGTGAAATTTTTTCATATTTAAATTTTCCAACGTAATTTTTCATTAAATTCTTCTGGCGTAGAGATGTTATGGAATTCCGTCCGACCTGCTGCAGCGCATTGTGTGTTCAGTTTTAATACGTTAAATTATAATTCGGATATTAATACTATAAATTATTTTAAAATGTTACCATAGAAATCAAAGAGGTACTCGATTTTATGGCATAAAATAGACTCGAAAATTCGGGGCGTTGTGCACTGTCTTTAAAGACAGTGGCAAGAAAGTGCAACGGGCTCGTAAATTCGCTGCTGCTTCTTGACACTGCAAGCCAGCGCGCTTTGCATCGCGATCTTATCTTTAAAAGTACACGCAATCGCAGCCTCGATGCAGTATGAGTATCATGCACGTAGATGCACCAGGAGCATTTAAGAGATCCGCTTTTTTTCGGTCAACATGGAACAATGCTTCTGCAAACGGTTCATCTGTAATGCAATTTTTTTGTCTGATATATTGAACTGAATTTCAGCGCTACTTTTACGATTCTCTTTTGAAAGCCTGAAGCTGCACATCGTTTAATTATCATTATTAATTGATCCACGAAAAAAGCTAGAATTAATCACGAGATAAAACTTAAAATAGTGCGAATGTAGAGAGAGCTCTATTTGTGCTATTGCATTTAATAATGACGTGGAAAATTATTGCGGAATTAAAGTTTTTTTTATAAAACATTTGCAGATTGAAAATCTTACAAAATTCTTTAACACTAGATTTACGGAAGCCGTCAGATTGACGGGTACCTACTTGTTTTATAAACATTTTTCAAAATTACAGAGTAGCTGCACAGTAGATATTTCACGTGTATTTTATAATACAATAATAACTTAACGAATTATCATCTTTGCCGCATGATTCCTCTTTTTCCAAAGTCCTTATTTAATATATTGCAGTGTAACAGATTTCACGCCCGGAAATCTAGTGTTAAGTAGCATCGTTTCATTAGATATTTATTCCTCCTTAATTCGTGCAAAGAGAAACGTTCGAACAAAGCTTCTCATTCTTGCACCGAAAATCCAATCAACACTGGTAGCATCTAGCTTGCCATTACGTCATGCAACGGAATGCAAGAGGTCGACCTTGCGAGCTTTACAATCGTGCATTGTTGACCATTGAACAGTCAGCGACTCCTCTCTCTTTCTCTCTTGTTCTTTTCGTTCCGCATTCGCCATAAAGAAATAAAATTGATTCGTACCAGATACGGTATGGGTTTGTAACTATTTCAGATCAACCGTAGTCAGCAATTCTCACTTTCAAATGCGACAAAGTATTCTCAAGAATTAAAAAGACATTTCTTTTGATTTTTATGTTACTCTGAATTAAAATCGTGTAAATTATAACGTTTCATTTTTTTCTTAATAATTTACAAGTACTACAAAATTTCTTAAATGTAACATCATATTTTCCACAATCATCCTCGACTCCATCACAATATAGAATATTGTCTAAATAATTGCAGCAATTAATTCCCCCTCAATTCTCTTCATGAACTCTACTTATCTATCTTCAAACGTCAATTAATAATCGACAATCCCAGCATAAAACTCCTTTATTCCTCAACGTCCACGTAACTCCAACGTACACATCCATCAAAACAGCGGCCATTATTCCGAAAAGTATCGGCTTACGATTACAAGCGTTCCCAGTTTGAATCTCGTTAAAAATCCTCATTGTCCGTCGCTCCAGCACGCCCCATTAATCGAGGCTCGCGAAACACGGGAGGCGTACTTTTTCATCTCGTTCTCCCACAATCGAAACGGAATCGTAACAAACCGATCTAGCTCCGACTGCGTTACTACACCTCTCACGATCGCGATCGACGACGATCAAGATGAAAGGGTTTCGCGTGCACCACGACCCCGATCGCCGGGCGATCATTAATAACTCCTGACTTACGTCACGATCGTTAACGAAAGATCGTGCCAGTGGGGTCCGGTCGGCTCCGTTTCGTTTCATTTCGTTTCAATTTCAATTGATTTCCCTCGAGGAGGGCGAGCGAGGAGGGCTCTTTGTGCCGCCTCCGTGCACTCGAGCATAAAGACCGTGTTTTCTCGCTGTTCACGGGGCGCACCGAGCGTTGCAGCTGCAGCTCGTGCATCCATCGGGAGGCGAAAGGGCCGCGGACCCGGGGCCCTTCCTTCTCCGGCCCAATTAGCCATTCACATTGGAGCCGCGACCGAGCGTTTCGATGACTACGAGGGCGTGGTCGACGGATATTAGCATTTTTTCGCAGCCACTGTGCTGATTGTAGGGCCTTCGTGAAATGTTTGTCGGATTGCCAGTTGACGATGGATAAGATTTTTTTTTAATTTAGCTACTTGAATTTTGGGTCTGACTTCGAATTTAACTATGGGCTTTATTCCTAGAATTTGCCGTTTTATGTAGATTCACGATCATTCAGGTTGTAATATATTAACCCTTAACCTGTTAACCGGGTAGGACGTAATATTTCGTCATACCAGGAAGACAAGTCTAATGCGTATGACGATGTTTTTCGTCGTGGCAATTTTTAAATATGGTATGTTGAACGCATTACGTTTTACGTTATTCTTTTCCATTAAATTCTAGCGTGGTACTTTAGGTGTGATAATATTATTTCTCACTGCGAAGAAAAAAGTCTCCAGTTTGAAACGAGTTGAACACAAGTTAATTCTCCGGTTAACAGGTTAACGGTCGTATGTCAGCTCTGACGTGAGAACAATACTTTGTTGCAGCGGTCGTATGGCATGTGTGAGGTGAGAAGATGAATCAAATCTGAACTCGCTATCTGTGGAATGTTTGGAAAATTGTCTTATCAGTTGAACGTAACCAACGGAGTGTTTAACATGTTCAATGATATAACAGTGCCTTTATAATCAAATTTTAATATTTTGGCCCCAAAAAAATGAACAAGGAAAATTTTATGTAGTTAGATAGTGATAATGGCAGCGAATTCTTTGAAGACAATTCAGAAAGTGTTTTTAATTCTAGTAATGAGAGTAGCAGTGACTTCTTGGTACATTCTACGAAAAGAAAAGTTCTTATACCTATACAATATTCAAGCGAAAAAGAAAATGATATAGGAGGAGAAAGTGTTGGTAATTCAGATGATGATTAGATTGCAACCGAGAGTAATAATGATGAATTTTCTGAAACTCATATATTTGTAGTACTCCTTCAAAAAAAAATTTCTAACCAAAACGTTCTTCTTACGGTACTGAGAATTTCTCGCACATTTACTGAAAACAACTACAACCTAGTGAGAATCGTGTATACAAAGCAAGCGTCCGATAAGCGTTAAATGGCAATTTTGGATGAAATTTCTCACAGGTGGCGGGAAATTTGAACTTGGACCAACTAATTGTGTCCAAGCCTCTAGCTCGTAAAGTCCAAGAAATGTACCTTCTTGTAATTCCTCGGTCCTTCCTAACTTGCAATACTACCTTCGCGACTCTGGACAGTTTCAAATTTTCGCGATCGCCCGTTCGCCATATTTGCATTCATCCTTTGTCCCCTTTGTCTTTAGCTGCCCTTCGCCTAGATGTTCCCATTGTATCCAACGACGTCGCCGCGTTTTCCTCGCCGATCCGAAACGGCCGAAGTATAAACTGGCATCGGTGCAACGTGCTCGGATATTTTCCACGAGAGACGACGTCTCTGTCCTTTGTATGCTGCTCCCTTTGTCGCGTGGCTTTGAATTCGTGTCACAGATAGCGAAGAAAGCCTCCGTTCGGCTGCGATCAGCCGCGACACGTGTACCACCTTTTCTTTCTTCTTCTTTTTCTTCTTCATTCTTTCTTCTCTTTCTCTCTATGTCTTTCTTTCTCGCTCTATCTTCAAGGAGCCCTGAGAGACCAGTTTTCCAAGGTGCCACCTGAACTCTCCGGAGACGCGTGTGCAAGATCTTTTTTAAACGCCCGGAAGTGTCGCAGGATTTTCCAAGACCCGTAATCCAGATAGCAGAATCCCCGGTTAATTAATGCCTCTCATGAGCTGCGCGCAAAACGAGCGGAAAGAAATGCAGGAATTATTATAATTTTAACGTGGCCGTGACGGGACACCGTTATTCGCTCATTTATTCAATTATTCGAGACAAGCTGCAACATGAGAACCTTCCAGCTTTTTTTTATTTGGGGAATTTTACTTTTATTTTTATGGTCCTTCGTGTTTTTAAATGTCAAATTGTAATCTTTATTTGTAGCAATGTTTTTACGTCGGCGCAGATTTTATGGAATATGCTTGGCGAAGGAGTATCACCGAACATCCTCCCTTCTTTCTGACATAAAAATTATGCAAAATTTAAATCCAACTCACAATTTATCTCTACACTAACCAATGGACGAACCAAGCCATAGAAATCGACCCTAATATCCGCCAAACTGAAGAATTTCATAGATATGGCTCGCAAACGATATGAAGTCCCGCGGTATGACGCATGGGGTAAGGCGAGAGTGTCGCTTGCATCGCCTATCCCCACACGCAACACTTATTTCGTCGTTCCCATGACGACGCGACGAACATACGGCTTTATCGGCCAATCACGCGTTAGAATCGAAAATGACGTCGGAACGAGGGACGTCTCTATCCGTCTGGCGAATCAGGACAAACCACAGGCCAGAGGACTTCTTATCTTTTGCGAGGTTTATCCCATCGCAGACAATTCGATCTCATGCATCACCGAATGGCGCGACCTTCGTCGCCGGTTTATTTTTATCGGTAGCTTGTCAACTGTTAACCGACATCGATACGTAGTGACCACCCAGTGCATATGCATACTGGGTGTCCCAGGGCGTTTACAGTCTGTCAATATTACGTTACGCGCGTTGACAGTGAAGACGCGACTGGATCCGGTTTCTCTCTGTAGTCTTTGTCCGAGATCCTGTTTCGTCACCGTGTATCGTTTCTTGATTAGCTGTCTCTGGTGACGGGCACTGAGGATAGTTTTCTCTTCCGAGTTTTCGAAAGCTGAAATCAGTGTGAAGTGTTAAAAATCTTGATGCGTCGAAAGACTTGAATTTGAAGAGACTGACGGTCTTGGAATTTCAGGAATTTTTAACATCAAACAACCGAAACGATTGGAATAACCGGATCTCAGTTGTTTCTAAAAATACCTGAAATTAACTCGTTGAATGCCATGGGGGTCACCGGTGACCGGCGATATTGAATTCAATGAAATTGATATGACTTTTAAATTGTAATATTTAAAAATTTGTTCATTCAGTGAACTCGAGATCAGAAAATTAAATGTAACAACTTCTAGTGTGACTCAAAACCACATCATTTTCAGATTATCACTTTTACATTTTTTCCATACAAATATATATTCAATCTCCTCCCTCGAGCGTTAAAACAAACAATTCAATTTCCCCCAACACACAATTCTCCATCAAACCACAAAAAGAAACATATCACCAAAATTTAAAGGTCCACGTGCCCTTGAACCTCGCCATGCTGGTACAAACCGCCGCATTAAAAAAAGAAAAAGAAAAAAAAAATGAAACGAAACGTCGACTCTTCGAGACACAATAAACCGAATGAATCGAAACGCATAGGGGGTTGCTCGCAAGGACTTAAATTGTCATTGGTAGAAACGGTATAAATTCTGCAGGCACGTCGAAGGGTAGGGAACGCGAATGCACGAAAAAGGGAGTGCAGGGAGAAGTAACTCGAGACTCTTGTGTCAGAAGAAGCATTTAAACCGCTGACCGTAAACAGAGAGGCCGAGAGAAAGGTCCGGGGGCCCCGTAGGTTTCTTGCAAGGGCGTTAATTACAGGGCTGCTCTCGTTTCTTCTCCCTCTGCCGATTTCCGTTGCCGGAAACGGGGTCCCCGGCGAGGTAAGAAACTCAGGGAGTGGAAAAAATGGAGAACACGAGACTCCGAGTTTATCCTGTTAGTTCGCCGTCGAGTTAATCTGGTATTAATCCCTGCGTTGCGGCAGAGGTAATTAACTCTTTCGCTGCGAAGGTTGTATATATACGGCCTCGAGAAACGGGCGGTTAAGCGAAGGGCGTTTATATACGTACTGTTTAAAGGATATTACAATTTTTCCACATTCTCTGCACGAGATATCGCAGTTAACTTGGTATTAATTAACGCTTCGGAGATTTAATTATCATAGGGAAGTAGTATTTCTTTATTAGTATTTATAGCACCGGACTTTTTGCATCTTTTCTTATCACAGAATGGTGGCATTGGACTGACAATCATCCTGGAGAAAAACTGACAAATAATTGGAATTCCATTCTTGTCAATTAAATACTCGAACACGCAAGTGCTATTTAGAAAGATATAAAGGAGCACTGTGAATCCTTGCCATTCATTATATCAAAGTACAAACACCATGGGACAATATGAAAGCGCATTAAACAGGGCACTAAACAATTGCATCCAGCGAGGCGCGCATCATAGATTTCGCTTTAAAACGAAACTGACCATCGCGCGCTACCTGTGTGCTCGATTCATCATAAATATTTTCAGTCTCTTTGACAAAGGCCAACGGTATTATAAGAGGTCGTGAATGGGCTTTACGATCGTACAATGCGGCTATGTCGTGCTTGAAATTACGGGGTTCCTCTATCGCACTTCGACTATGCGAACTATACATTTGCCGCGACCGAGTTTGAATTGTGCGCGACGACCGTTTTGCCCTGGAAAAACGGAAGTTCCTTTCAATTATTCGTGCTAATTTGCCTGTACGTGCTTCCGCTTATTGCCGAGCGAACGACATCCAATACGTCGTTGAAGAATTTACGATGCACGCCTTTTCTTGGGGGACGTTGAACAAAGATTTTATTGTTTCGTTTATTACGCATATAATTTATGTTATTGTTGGGTAATTAAATTTTGAATTTTGGAATAATTTTTGAGTGGAGCGATGTCGAAGCAGTAAACGAAGATGAAACGATAATTGGTGGTTGGACCCCGGTAATTTCGAGAATTTTGTCCTACTTGTAAATGTGTATTATAAACAAACTCATAGTGCAGAGTGCAAGGTATCTCATAGTTGTAATTTGTTAGCTTATAAAAATTATAAAAAATGCCATCCTTTCTTATAGAGAAGCCGTAGTTGCTCCCATCTCAGCTGATTTTGTTAACCCCTTGCCATACCTTTTCTTTTGTGACTGAATCCGCGATAACTCAGAATTAATTGTTAAAATAACAATCTATGCCTGATTTCTGATATATCGTATAACTCAACGCAATGTTAAGAGCACAGAAATAATTTGATCGCATCGTAATCGACAGGTAGTTTTAATTTAATAATCTTTGCAAAACTTCATAATTTCCTATTCCATTTGTCACGTCACGAGTGTCACTCGTTACTGTACGACAAAGGGTTAAAAATTAATATAAATACATAACCGTTCCCTATTTTTCCAAATTTCTATTTTCAACGCAACCCTCTTCCATTGAGAACCACTATAACGAACGGTGCAATTATCCGCAGAATGTGGTTTCAGATTGCCCGCTACGTGTGACCGAATTACCATTCACACTCGAAACGAGATACAACAATTAACGTACCCTTTAACCGTGCCGCATTGAAAATGTAAACGGCCGCTTATCGAGTTACCTTCCACTAAATTGCAAATGTTCCTCGTATGTTTCAGACACGTCCTACGAGAAGGCCTGTCGAAGGGGCAGCGCACCAGCCACCCCTGTTCTCGGAGCACGGCCTTTAGATGTCACCCCCAACAGAATCGTGGTGAGTATATTTTATTGGTTCACTTAGAAATTACTGTAATTTTGTACTTAACATTATTCCTAAATTTAAACTGCCTTCTAGGACGCTATAGCATTTTAAAGTCAATCAGCGTTTTAGGAAGCTACGTCATTTTAACGTTTTAAATGAAGCTTTTGTCGTACGATCTCTTTTCTTATTGCCTCCGCAATAATTCAGAATTAAATAGGTAAAATAAAAGTTGATCAGTGATTTTTGATATCTCGTATAGTTTAACGTATTATTAATATTATAGAAATAATTAGATCGTGTCGCGTTTCACTGATATTTTCAATTTGATAGGTTTTGAAAAAGTTGAAAACTTCCTGTCGAATTTACCGCAACATGAGTGGCACTCGTTTTTGTATTTGAAAGGTTAAAGTACCGAATTCAGGGTCAACAGTGATAACAAATTCAATAGCTTAAATTCCTATCATTTACGAAAATTTGAAAATTTTCTCAATGAACATACAATACTTCGCTAAATCAAAAAGAAGCAACAGAAATCCAAGATAAATTAGCCCAAGCTGCTACGGACTTTTACAATTTTAACACAATGAACATCACCGATATTTCGCTGGTTTCATCATTTTCACCGATGTGAAACTTTTTCTATTAAAATCACATCTTTACAAAGCAGAAAGCCTAAAGAAACAAGTAGATATATAGTCAGCAGGCCTTAACATTTCAATATCAATATTTAAATATTGCATACATTAGAAAATTCGTAAATATTAGAATTTCAAAGTCATATAAAATTTCATTGAATTAAATTGCGCCGGTCACCGGTGACCCCCATGGCGCTCGACATATTAATATCCAATACAAGTTTCCAACTCGGGAAATTTCCATCGGCATCCATCGATCTTCAAGAAACATTCCTCCGCCAGTAAAATTCTAATAGCCTTTCAGTGTTCACCCCAAACGATAACGCAGCACTGCCGAAGAAATAAAGGCCATTCCTTCTTTCTCGGATTACCTCCACTCGGCTCTTTTATTGCCGTAATACTTTCGAAATTTATTTTACGTTCGAGATAATGCGAGTCGCTTCGGCTGACGGTGTCGACGATCTGAAAGGGTAATCGTGGGAAAAGTGTAGGCAACGTAGGGGAAAGGGGGACGCCTAGGTATCGTTCTCGTTTCGACGTCTAATTTAATGCCGGAATACACGGATGGGGTTCGTCAGGTATACGTTGAATATTCAGGAGACGAGCGAGTCGAAATTACTCGTTTGGACGGATCCACGACGAAGGATGGCAAGGTGCCTCGATACGAGCTTAATTAGCTTGTTGCACCCTCTCTTTGGCGCGAATGACGGCTCGTTGGATGATTTCATTGTCTACCCTGTCGGGTGATCGATGATCACGGAACGTTGCTGTGGGGTTTTAACCCTAGATAACTAAACATTCCTCTAACAGACTACCGACCCCTGCCAATTTTTGCGAATTAGAGATGTTCCCATTGCGCTCACACCACTTCACTCACAGTATCTTCATGTAGGAAATTCAGTACAAATATAGGTTTTAATTTAATATATTTAATAAACGATAGCTGATACATATAGCTCTCACGCGAAAATTATCGCAAACGATAATTTTTAACACTTTTCTATTTTTTAATTGAAATATTATAATACCTTTTTTAAGTTACGGTAATTTTTTCGAAATAAATAAAGGAAATATAAAAATATACTTGTTTGTAATTCGTGGTCTATGAGTCGAATGATTAGTTACAGAGTAACTCTGATTAATGTTTAGTTATCTAGGATTAAGGTTTTAGTGATTGTTTATGTGATTATGAGATCAGTGGAAGTGAAAAATTGAGGGAAGTTGGATCCGTGTTCGAATTAACGAGTAATAGAATTTTTTCAGTATTTTTGTACAATGATGCATTTTTCCTTTTTTAGCTCTTGTGGTTCTGATGTTCATAATTGTTATTTTGTCTATATTTTCCAGTTCTATTATTATCTGAACTTCGTGTGATAAATTTACTTTAAGAAATTTTGACGCAATCCTGAAACGGTAGTTAGATTAGGAAATTTTGAAGTTCTCCAAAAAATATTAACCTGGAAATGTCAACGGAATTCAACGCGATAAAATTGTTTCTCTGCTGTTAATATTATTTTAAATTGTACGATACATCAGGAGTCACTGATCAATTCTTATTTCAGCGATGTAATTCTGAATTATTGCACGCACAATCAGAAAAGAAACAGTAGGGCGAACGGTTAAGAATCGACGTTCCACATACAAATTTGACTTACACGTTATTCAGTGTTTCTGCATTGTCACAAACCGCGAACCAGCGAGTTTCGCGAGAATGCAAAAGCGGACGACGAGGTATAGAAAATATCGATCCTCGGTTCGCACTTGGTCGCAGGAGTTCTCAAATCTTCCATGTCGGAGATTACTTTCCAAGGCATCCGCCGGCAGGTGTTTCCTGCACTTAAAAATCCGCGAAAATAGCTCGATAAGCCACGAAACCAACATATCATCTCGTTATCACTCGCGAAGCATCGCATCGATAAAACCGCTGACGATAAAATTGCGGACTTTACGATCTCCGTGCACTTTACAATTGCATATTTATCTGGTACACCCGCTGCGACCGAAAAACGCGACATTACCATCTCAAGCTGCGAATAAATTCGCAAACGCGATCCATCGCCTCGAAAGATCCTTCGAGTGATCAAGCTGCGAATAAATTCGTACGTACGATAAACTGTCGGCGGCGATATCTCGACGAAGGGATCTCCGAAGTTTACGAATAAATTCGCGAAATCTCAGTTATTAAACTCGCAGGACACGAAAGTCCCGGCATAAAAATCGTATATTTACGTTTTCCCCGTATGACTTTTACGGGAATTATAAAAGACGCGGGAGTCAAGAATGCAGTACCGAAAATACTTCTCCGTGTAGTGCAACTTCCGTTTTCATGGCGAGTTTGCAACTCGCCGAGTCGAGTCTCTTATTAGTGCCGTTAATTACTTCGCGTGAATTCGCCGACGATAATAAAACCGAAGGACGAGGTGGAAATATTTTCGCGGCGATTTTACGAGGCGAGAAAGCGACGGTTGTTGCCTCGAAAGACGAGGAATCGGGAATTCGAGCGTCGAGGATCGAAGAGGTCGAGAGCTCGATCGCTAAAGAGGAGAGACAGAAGGAACAAAGGAGAGAACGAACTGGTTCCCGAGCACTGACAACTTCACCGATCGATCCGGTTAAAGAGAAGTCCTCCCAGGTCCCGATTCGTCCTGTCACGAATTGTTTACGGAGGACACTCCGTTGAGAGTTCAGTTTTAACCGGAAACTTTCAACCGGTCCTTGGGAGTTTTTTTCGCCAGGTTATCGAGTCAAAAAATAGTAATTCCTCGCATTTCTATAAAAGAATGCGTACTCCGTTTCACCTTCGCTGTATCTCATGTTGCAAGAAACTTTGCAAAGGAAAAGTTCAAAGACTTTTAATTTCGAAGTCTTTCACTTCACTTTTAGAAAACTCAGCGCCAACCGCTACGTTAACCCCCTGACCTACGACTTCTTTTGTGTCTGAATGAGCAATAACTCGGAATTAATTGTTGAAATAGAAATTTATCAGTGACTTCCGACATAAGGTATAACTTAACGCAATGTTAATAGCATAGAAATAATTTAATCGTCCCGCGACTCTCTAATATTTTCAATTTAATAGATTTTGTAAAACTTCAAAGTTACGTATACCATTTTCCGTACCACGAGTGTCACTCGTTATTGTAGGGCAAGGTTAACCCTTTGAGGACGACGGACGCATATATGCGGTCGGAGAAAAAATTTGATTATAGTTTATCGGTGCATTTATAGACCGTTGGAGTTGAAAAACTAAAATATAACCGTTGAAATATGCTTACCCAAATAGAAATTTATAACTTCTATACATTAACACTCTGACTTTTTGATAAAAAGGTGATTTTTGATCGCCAAATAAATAATTATTTCTCAACATTCAAAAAGGTCTCCGTCCGCAAAGGGTTAACTCGCCGAGCAAGTATTTTAATCTCCGCTCAAAAACTCGAAAGAACTCTACAAAACGTAACATAACAAAAATACTTAGATTTCTTTCGAAGTCTCAAAACTCTTCGCCCATCTTCAACAAACTACCGATCCATGAATCTCATACAGAAAAATATCTTCAGGAACAAGAAAAAATTCAAATTTATATATTCCTTTAAAAAAAACACCTTCATCTGCCTCCAAACCGAAAGCCCACGTGCAGCTTCCGAGGAATATAGCACGAGCAACATTAATTCCATCATTCGTCATAAGTCTCCGCATCTGCGAGTACAAACATTCGCCACAGTATCGCAGATGCAGCAGACCGATACAAGATCTCGAGCTCCGATTGCCGGTTTGAGAACCCCTCGAAGACGTTTTTGTCCTTCTTACCGGTGCCGGGGACAGCCTCGGTGGATGAGGGGCTGAGAGGCCAAGGGGTGACCCGTTTTACCTCACCTGAATGCAGGGGCAGGGTTTTTGGTCGTGGCACAAAGGTGCGCCCCAAGGATCCCTTGACTTCGGCTACCCGGATGAGCAACATCTGCGCCAGTCGACGTCGAGATTTTGCCGCGAAATCATCTGCTGCTCTAAAATCTTTGCGTTTCAACGTCTTCGTTTTTCCGTCGTCTTGTAAATAAAAAAAAGTATTTAAGTACTGATTAAAAAAGGGGGCGTGGACGATGTTTAAATATGGTGGAGGATTCGACCCAAGTGTTCTCGGAGAGTCGTAGGGGTTTGGTGTCTTGAAAGAGGAACTGTGACGATTGGATTAAATTGTGAACTGTTTTGTTTGAATTCGTGCAGAGATTTTTGGCAATTGGAGGATTTTTTCTGGTGCTTGTGACGTGCGAGTTTGGACGGGCTTTGGATATTTTATTTATGCAAGTTTATGGATAAATTGTTAAGTAGTGTGCAGTGGATGTTTAGAATCTTTATTGAGAACAGGCAGGAAATCGACGTGCAGATTTTAAAATTGAAGAAAACTTCGAACAAGCTTCTGTGCTGTTTGCAGAATATTATTAAAAAGAATTATAGAAGTAGAAGGCCAAAAATAAATCAATTTCTCACGGCGATCGGTGCATCCCCGTAGTGCGAAGATTTTAAGTATCTTCCAACGCAGGAACACCGCGCTTTATTTAAACAAAAGCGGCATTAATTTGCGTGCGCTGCAGCAGTTGTTCGATAAATCACAAACTTCTGAGAATGCACGGCAAAAAATGATCGCGGAAGTGTAAATCAGATCGGGTAAACGGTGGAGGGAGCATTTAAAGAGCCCGTCGATTTAAATCGCCCTGCTCGGCTGCCTCTGAAAGAACTTAGGGACCTGGAAGAACTACCTGGACATGCCTGGAAACGTTGATCCCGTTTTTCGGGCCACGGGAATACCTGAACCGAACCTTCCGGAATTCTTAGCTCGTGCTTCCGTTTGCACTGCTGTCTTTCCCTTCGACGAATAAAAAATTCACGGAGTTTTCAATTGGAAACTTCAAAAAGCGCCAGTAACAGAATTCGCAGTTATTCAGATGCAATAATAACATCTGCGCTATTCTGATTTTTTTAAATTTTCAATTATGTCCATCGATATTGAAAAACTACTGAGTCGATAATATTTTAAACTACGTACCTAAATATTTAAAACTAATATTCACCTACTGCTCTGTACATAATATTACAATAAACAAAGAAAATTTACAACTCTACAAAGACATAGTCTACGATAATATTCTGTGTAATAATCGCATAAAAATCCATCGCTTCATTCTCAAAGATAAATATAAACCTTAAAATACTACCAAGAAGCTGCACCTGAATGATTCACAAAACAACAACCCAAAGAGCACGAAAGATCGCAGACCCTTTTTCCAAGATAAAGTTCTCCCAAAGGAAGAACTCCACCCGATGCAACCCGCGATAAATTCATTTCCGCAGTGCTATCGATGTGCCATTCCCTCGAAAGAGAAAATCCCAATCACCTGGGAATTTCGTCCAGAAATAAGGGAAGGAAGAGGAGAAGGATATCGCTGGGTACTTTCCAACCACGGAATCCGTGACGTGGTTGAGCGATTAGACTGCATCCTGACATTGGCCTAACTTATCTCGCGTGCACGTGCACGATAACTAGTTTCTTTCTCGGGGCAGAGCCGGTTGGCGCACTCACGAGAAACATTGCAGACCAGCCGAGTGCATTTAAATAACGCAACTGCGTCCTGACGGAGTCTCTTTCCTGTGCGATTGCGCAATGATCGACGAGCGAAGTCACCGATCAGTCACGTTGATCGGACGCGTGCGTTATCGATGCACCGCGACACGAGTGACGGAATAATGGAAATGATCGTGAACTTGCGAACTTAAGGGAACAGCGGATTTTTTTCATTGGTCATTTCAATGGAAATTGGTGAAATTGAATAATGAATTATGAGTAACATGATATCGATGAATTGGAGGAATTTTGTGAATGGAAGAAATCGGGAAATTGTGGATATTGGAATTAGGTGGATGTTGACGTTTTTGTAGTTTGCGCGTTTGAGGATGAGAGACTTTTGAAGATTGGGTTGTTAAAGTTTTGAAGGCATCTGGATTTTTATAAATCTGTGGACTTGGAGAATAAATCGTGGATTTGTGAATATTCGAACGTCGATGTCGAATTTTCCAAGGCTGATGATCACAGAGAATTTAGAAACTGCAAATGAAAATTTGTTATTGTTATCAATTTATTCTACAGCCAAGTAATCATAAATTGGAATGATTTTAACGAAGCACGGACATATGATGCACTAAAGTTTCCCGGATTTTAAATAACTTCCGGAAGAATTCCCAAGAAAATCGAGCATACGTGAATATTATCGGTGACTCAGGTTAAAAGTGATAGCGTTCCTTTATATATGTCAGCCTCGTGTTTTCGTTCCACGAAAAACAGTGCACATCTTCCTCTCAAGATTAGAAATACGCGCCAAAACGAAAGGTTCCTTTTGCCGCCAAAAATTTAGACAACGAAAGGTGCAATGAACTCGAGCGATCCACGCATCGACGTTTGGCGTTTGACGATACGAGCGACATTTGACAAAGCGAATGCAAAGTGTCGCATTTCGTGATATTTGGCGTCTTTCTGCCTCGAAAATACTCGTGAAGGTGAAACATCTGCCGATATTTCTCACGCGCCACAGTTTGCTCTGCATTGTGTTCATGACGAAGAGAAAAATGTGCGTCAAGCCGATGGAGGAGAACGAGGACGACAAGGTTGTCAGCATAATCATCAACTACTTTACTACAAGGGTAAATATGTGGGAAAAATGTATTAGGATTTTACTATATTATCAGGTTAACTTTTGTCAAAGATGTTGGAATAATTTTGGAAGGGTGCTTCTATAATAGCGACGCTGATACGCGAACGATTTTTGATCTTTGATGTTAGGGATATTAGAAACTTGTTTTCTTATTTTAATCAATGGAGAAATTGAAATTAGTAAGATAATATGACAGTGAAATGTGACGCTTAGCCTCTGTTATATTTTTCTGTTTCTTTTAAAGCGTGAATTATACGACATGACATTTGTTAAATAGCTTGAAATTGTAAAAACATACAAAATGAGCAAATGTCAAATAATTGATAATTCTGAATTTTTAAAGAAGTAATTTTGAAAACAGTTAGATATCTGTAAATATCACCGCCGGATTTATTAAAATAATTCAGTGCACAGTCTAGACTTTTAAGGAGTATCGTCAGTCAATTTCTCATTTAACCCTTTGCGGACGGAGAATTTTTTGAGTGTTGAGAGATCATCATTTATTTGGCGATTTAAAACTATTTTTTTACCGGAAAATTGGAGTGTTAGTGTATCCGAATTATACATTAGTTTTTGCGAATAATATTTCAACGGTTATCTTTCAATTTTTCAATTCTAATCCTGTATGAATGCCTCGATAAGCTATAATCAGCTTTTTTCTCAGACTGCATATATGCGTTAGTAGTCCTCGAAGGGTTAATATTCCTAAAATTTCAGAATGCAGTAATCAATTTCTAATTACTCCTCCATCTTATAAAACATTCAAAATCTCCCTAAATCAATGCCAATGTAATACTCAAATTATTTACTCCTGCAATAATACCATCGACGAGAATCTAGAAATCCAATCACGGCGTTACATTTCTTACAAACCGACCCATTGTTTTGCAAATATTTGAATCCGCAGTACTTGATATTCATGAATTCCATTTAACGCGGAAGACCATGCACGCCGCATTTGGTCGCATTTTCAATGAATTTCCACGAGCATGCAGAACGTTTGGAAAGTTTCTCTGGCAACTCTCCAGTTTGTCTATATCCGATGACCCGAAAGAAGGATGAACGGTATACAAAAGTTGAGAAAAGTGGAACAAGCGATTTATCGTTCGAGTACGTTAAGTGATCTCGTTGAAAAATCTGCACTAACAGCGAATGCAGAAGACAGTTGGCGCGCTGCATTCAGGATCGTAACAATGCTTCTCGTTTGGGAAAAAGAAACGGATTTAAGTCTCGATTTAAGCTTCATACTTCACCGATTGTTCGAAGCTTTTATGTTATTTAATCCACAAAGTGGTTTCGATTATTCCGAGCAATTTAAGCAAAGTGAACGTAGAAAATCTAAAGAACCGCATCGCCGATCATCGAAATTTATATAACTTAAAATTACTAAACAGTCAATTAAATCTCTTGAAAATTTTTAAACTAATTTATTATCACCGTGAACACAATGTGCTAGAAATTTCAATTCAATTAACTAGTAAACAAATTAAAAGCTTCTTTATCTCTCCTATAAGTTTTGTGTCTCTAAGTGAATTAATCTCGACGCAAAGCGTAGTTATATAATTATATTTAATTCCTGTAATTACTTCTAATCGAAAGGTATTCCTGTCAATTTAACACTAGGATTACCGATGACTAATGCACTATATTTAGCGATAATTAATAAAAATATGACGGAATAACGGGGAAAAATTGCTTACATTTAGCAAAGTAGGCATAGAAAAATGGAAAAGTTGGAGGGTTAGAAACTTTAACCCTTTGCAGTCCTATGAATGTCCTATACATTTTATTTTCTAACGATTTAGTATCTACTTTTCAAATTCATAATGACTTTGTAATATCACCTAAATATCCATCAGTACCTATACGTATTGCTATCATTAAAAAAATGAATAACCAACGACAGAAAATGTGCAATTAACTTCATATAGCGCGCTACAAACTTGACAAAATAATTCGGACCGCAAAGGGTTAAGATTTTCTCAAACAAACTACGAACCAGTCATTTTGACTGTGGTGGATCTAGTGTTAGAGAAAAATTGACCTTCTTTCTTTCCTTTGTACTTTTTCGCCTGAAACTCCTATCGTCATTTTATCTAGGACGTACTGCTAATGCGACTACCGAATCATCGAACGTGTAATTACTTGTACGTGAAAGATACCGTTGATAAATTTAATGTAATCTCCGGGTTCTTTGACAAACAAGTACGTCACTGTCCGCAATACACGTGCTGAAGCCTCCCAGTATCAAAGACGAAGGAATACCTTTCACCCGAGCAATGTCACGAGAGATTCTCGATATCGCTCGTGGAGCCAGTCGATGATTTTCACTCGTGCCACCGACAACTCCGTGCTACCGTAATCGTTTGTTCGTCGATTCTCTCGCAAACGTGTCGTCGCACTTACTATTTGTTAATCAAGGATTTATCATCGTTCCAAAGTAAGCGATTGTTGAAAGTTTGAGATTTATAATACGTTAAGATTTCAAAAGGTGGAAGTATAAATTTCGACACGTTTTTTTTTTAATTATTTATCTTTATTTTGTTTGAACGGTAGAAGATCGTATGAGGGAGACGTGAGTTTTGTAAATTGCGCGAGAAGCAGTCTTTTGAAGGTTTCTCCGCTGTGTTCTCTGGGTTTCTTTTGTCCAGGTACTTTTCCATTCTCTCCTGCATTCTTGTTCGACCTCTGCCTTTCTCTTTTCTGTTAATTCCTCACTATTTTGCGGTCAGTCGGTACTTTTACTTGTCCTCACAGAAAATGGATGAGTAATTTTCTCCGAGGATTTGTAGAATCTTTTGACGGTATATTTTTGTAACTGTTAGCAAATGTTTATTTATTGACATACACTGCACGTCAATAAAATTTGAATACTGTAGAAATGAAATTCCATAAATCTGGAATTCACACTAGTAGTTTGGCATATTAAAAGTCAAACGGTTCAGGAAATTTTATAATTTTTGAACTAAATTTTAATAATTTACTCGTCCGAATAGCACTAAAGTTAGTGGAATTTAAAAATCGTCTGCAACTCCAATTTACAGGTGTTGCAGCACTTTCATCGTTTTATCCTTTTATTCTATTACCTGTTGAATTAATACAAACGTTTTATCAATTAAATACAATTCCCACGATCTTCCCCTCCATAAATCACCATTTGAAACGCGCCCCATTTTTTCTCTCTTGCTTCTCAATTCTCACCGCTTCACCAAGCAACAAATCAATTTCCACTCCGCAATCAGAATCTCTCCCAAAGTTCTTCTGACAGCGCCAAACAATTCAAAGCATCGCCTTCAGGATCTATCGTCAGTATCCATTTAAAGTGTCGATCTTCCAGTTTGTGAATTCGAGTTCAAACGCCCCCGAAAATCTTCCATAAATTCCCATTTAATACATCAACCCTCTCTGACTTAGAAACCACCTAAAACCGCGGATTCAACGTGAAATGACCATAGCAATTAAAGGCAAGAGAAAATTCTCACCGCTTCACCAAGCAACAAATCAATTTCCACTCTTTAATTCCAAACGTTCGCAAGTTCCTCCAGCAAAGTCAGCCAATCCCAAGAATCGACTTCCGTCGATCGCATTTCTCTAGTCGCTTGGAAAGTTCTTCTTCCTGTCGATCGTGGAAAGTAGAAAAGCCAAGGATGCTCTCGAAAGAGTCGATAATCCCTCTGGTAAAAGACCCTTTTCCAGTCTCATCCGGTGCTTTCCACCGTGCTTCCGCATAATTGACGACATCGCCGTGCAATCTGCTCGGTCGGTCTTAATTTTTCACTCGGCGAGGCGGCGGCATTAAGTGCAATCTTGGCTCTCTTCATTATCAAGAATTGCGTGATGGCACGCTCTCGCTGTACGCTCTTTAACGTCTTAATTATTGCTGCCGGTGACACACGGTTCTCCGGTTACTTTGGCCGCGCCTCGATTTCTCCGCGTGTGCTACTCTTAGATCGTCACGCTTACAGCGTCTTAATCGCTCTCCGCTATGCGAATTTGTTTAGTGCGAAGGAATTCCTCGTTGAACGGGCTCCTGGTGTTTTAGAAAATTCTCGACGCTCTTGGGACAGATTTTTCGCGATAGGGAAAAATTTCTTTTTAATTGCGGTTAGCGATTTGCTTTAAAGTATTGACTGTTCTCGCGTTGGAGAAAGGGAATAAGAATTAATTTCTGCCGAAGCAATATAAACTTCTGTTTAAAAAGAGATTCGAGTAGAATCTTAATTAAAATTTTATCGAGAATCTTCTCCCGATTCGAAGTGTACGAATCAATGCGAATTCTTAGCCATTTGTCTACCAATCTGTCTCTTTTGAATTTCGCGCGGGCGTGTTTACGCTAAAGGTCTGTAACTTCACGATCAAAATGGGTTAATATGCTTCCAATAGACATTATTATTATTATTGTTCTTTATTGACGGGCAAATTGCCCTTTAGTATGCATTGAGAGCAAAAATAGTTACGGTATGCATGAAATGATATACATATAATAACAAACATAACTATAGCTAGAGAATATAATAAATAAATGAAGAATATAATAATAGATGAAATATTAACCCTGCAATTCTCCTCGGATCTGTGTGACACAAAACGAAGAATACGTTTAACAGATACTACGTTTCTGTCTGTTTATTTTTCATATTCAACGTATATAAAGTCTACGCCTATTGGTTTCTATATTTTGCATTTTTTAAAAAGTGAACCTTTGTTCATCGGGTCACTGTGATCCGAAGGAGCACGAATGTGAGTTACAAATATAGAGGATAACAGGGTTAACAGATAAGGTAAATAATCATTCATTTAATCAAGAAAACGTTTCTCTGTTCGCAGAACTTCTTCTCGAAGCGATCGTTTCGTTCCAACCCTCTGAAGAGGACGAAAAGCGTGACGAAGCTCGAGCGTCAGAAGCAACGTGGCGCCGGACTACGGGTTTGCCGTTCGCACGAGTCCCTCCTCTGCGGACAGGCGGTGACCTCGATGGACCTCGCGGCCGTGACACCGCTGCATCCGAGTCTGCTCGGCAGACCTCACTGCTTCCAGGTCACACCCAGCACCGGCGGGCCCAAGTATTTCAGTTGCAGGACCGCTCATGAACGGGACCAGTGGCTGCACAGGTTGGTACCGTTCTTCTCGACTTTTTGCTTGCATTTTTCAAGCACGTCCGCGTATTTGTTTAACCCCTCTTTTGCGGCCCGGATTATACCTACGTGCTGTGTCGGCCGCTTGAAATTAATTGGATGAAATTCTTCACTGGTAGAGTTTGGGCCCTGATGATCGCTTTGGTCGTGAAATTTGTAGATCATGTTATTTAACCCCTTACCGTACGATTTTTTTTGTGACTCTCCGCAATAATTCAGAATTAAATTGGTAAAATAAAAATTGATCAGTGATTATTGATACATCGTATGATTTAACCCTTTGCGTTCCGAATTATTTTCTCAATTTTGTAGTGAGCTAAATGAAATTAATTTCATAACATTTTCTATCATTGGTTATTCATTTTTTTAAATTATATCAATAACTATAGACACTGGCGGATATTTAGGTGATATTACAAAATCATTATGAAGTTGGAAAGTCGATATTAAATCACAGGAAAATAAAATGAAGTGAAAAGCTATGTCGAGTATAGCTCGACATAGGACTGCAAAGGGTTAACGTAATGTTAATATTATAGAAATAATATTTTCCTGCCGGGACTCACTGACATTTCTGATATATGAAATTAATTGGATGAAATTCTTCAGTGGTGCAGTTTGGTCCCTGATCTTTTACTTTGGTCGTGAAACTTGAAGATCACGTTATTTTAATTTGGGGAGTCTTGGTTCGTGGGAAATCCTATGGGAATGTAGTTCTTCAAGTATTTGTTTGGTTGTAAGATAAATTTTGTTGCATGAATTATTATTTTTGAATCTATGGTGGTTTTAGATGTGATTCAAGGCTGTAATATGTTAATCCTTTGCACTCGGAGAAATTTTCAGAGATTTCAAATGGAGCCCACTAATTGTGAAGTCTACACCTTTATTTCCTTATCCACCTTCGCTCTCTAAATACATTGCATTTAGCAAATGAACCTTTAATTCCTCATTTTATAGCAACTACGTTGCAAGTAAATAGTACTTTACTATCTCTGATATCCTGCCGCACTCAACCTTCCATAAAGTTACAATTACCAACCGGAATACTGAAAACTACATTGTTTATGGGGAATAGAATAGTTTGCATTGCAAAAACGTAACTCCCGGTTCCTGATTAATAACGTGGGGTCCTCGAATTTGCGCAGTTTAAGGAAATCCGTTCAACCCGACGCGGAGCAAACACGAAGAACAGACAACTCCCTGCAGATTTGGCTGCTGGAAGCGAAGGGCGTGCCGGCGAAGAAGCGGTATTTTTGCGAGGTCTGTCTAGACAGTACTTTGTACGCAAGAACTACGGCAAAATTGAAGGCTGACCTGTGCTTCTGGGGCGAGCACTTCGACTTCCATCATTTACCCTCCGTCAACACCATACAAGTTAATCTGTACAGGGAGGCAGACAGGAAGAAGAAGCGGGATAAGAATGTCTTGATCGGTAAGAAACGAATGGTTTTACAGAACCACGGGATGTCACGATTTTAGACGAGAAGGTGGACATTTTTAATACGTTGAACGCCACTGGTATTTCGCTGGTTTCAGCATTTTTTCTGAAGCGAAACTTTTTATATTAAAATCGCATCTTTAGAAAGCGGAAACATTAAAGACACAGAAAGATATATAGTCAGCAGGACTTTAACCTTGAATATCAATATTTAAATATTGAATGCATTAGAAAAGTCGTAAATGTTACAATTTAAAAGTTATACGAAATTTTAATGAATTCAATAGCGCCGGTGACCGGTGACCCAGTTGGCGTTCAAAGTGTAATATTTGTGGAACTTACATATTTTTCTAGAATTTTTTAATGAAATTTTAAACGTGCACTTTGTATTATTATGGTCTTAGTTTTCCAAAATACTTAAGGCATAGAACAAGGTATCAAAAATAATTTAAATTTCCGCTATAAGTTCCAACTGACACCTTTTATCCTCGCTATAATAATCTTTTCTCTCTTCAAGCAAATTTTTATTCCCGAGGGCAAAACTTGTTTAATTGTCTCGTCAATCAAATATGCCAGACATCAATACTGTATCTCTACATTAACGATAGCATAATTAAAAAACCTTGCACACTAATTTAAAAATTGAAAATCCCCAAAATACTATCGTCATTTTACGAATTTCAATATTCATTCATTACTTTTTCATTGCCCTTCATAACGTCCTATCCATTGTAACAATCATAGACGTAAAAAACATATCGCAATCATATGAAATTTGCGAAAAAAGTGCAACCAAGCATGAGAAGAAACTTTCCCTATTTTTTTCAGGCTCAGTGAGCATACCGGTACACAACGTGACGTCTCGTTACTTAACAGAAAAATGGTATCCCGTAGTGGGAGATAAAGGTCCTCTGAAGGAGCCACCGGCCTTGAGGGTGAAATGTCGCTTCCAATCTGTTGACATACTACCGGTCCAGGTATACCAAGAGTTCTTGGAATACCTGAAGACCGACTATGCGTCCCTCTGCGAGAAGCTGGAACCGGTGATCGGCGTCAAAGCGAAAGAGGACATCGCCACTGCTCTGGTGGCGGTGATGCAACGTGAGAAAAAGGCGCCGCAGTTCCTTGCAGACCTCGTTATGATGGATATACATAGAATAGGTGAGTTGTCACCAGAATTTTCAACTATAAAATAGTTCATATAAAATATAATATACGATAAAATTTAATATATAAAATATAATATATAATAAAATTTGATATACAACATATAATATATTGTTACGATTGATTGTAAATATCGTTCCCCCTGTATGTTATATCGATTTTGAGAGTCATAGTAACGACTCAAATTGTTCATAACAAGTTGAGAGAGTTCTCCAAGATCTGTGACATCGAATAGACGTATAATAAATATCTCTTTTCTAAAATAGTAGTAGTCTTTCGATGCCGCGCCGTAATCGTAACAATATAATAAAATTTAATATATAAAATATAATATAATATAAATATAATATAAATAGTTGTTTATAGTTAATGCAAACAACTATAAAATAATTCCAAGAGATCCCTCATTTATCAAAAGCAACACGAATATAATGTTTCTTGGCTTCGAGTTGTTTTCAAAATTCCCGCGTTATTACTTTGTTTGCGGTAGCCTTTGATAAAAGGCTATCGATGAAATATCACGAATACTTTATTTCCTTTAGTTTCTGTCATTTTGTGTTATGTCTACAGCTGGGTAATTGGCAATGCTGAAATTTGATAATTCTGATATTGGTAGATCAGATTATGCGATAGGAGTTAGGGTCTTTCAGGTAGTCCCCAGTGTTTCGTGCTCTTCTGTCCGGACACTTTTAGGATACTTTCGTTATATGAGCCATTCACTTGTCAAATCGATTAACTCCATAAAGCGTAAAGTGGGAAAACGTGATGAAATAGTATACACCTCTTTTCAAAATTCCCTTCAAAATAAAAATACAAATAAGTATTGTAGAATATATAATCGCATGTAGCTTTCCTCTAACGAGGTATAAAATGAATAAGGTGGAATAGCCTTGGAATTGATTACATTGACTTCTGAATACAATTATTTATTATTCGATAGCCCAACAAACTTCGTCATTTAATGGTGTTAATCGTTATTATTACGAAAGTTTATTCTAAACATAAAAAGTTAGGATTTAATCAAGTGCTTTGAGACTTAAATTTAAAAATATTCAAAAGTTAATCACTTTGTGCTGTGAACGGCTCATATCTACACACGATATCGTATCATTTTAATGTATTAGTCCTATGAAATTACACTAAACTAATTTCACAACTAATGAAATTAGAATACAATGAAAACTAATCTCTCTAAAAACAAAAGAGAATCAGCAGCATCAGCGAAAGCGTGAAAAAGTTTCAACCCCATTGTTCAGAATGGCAAATTATTTCATTCCAGACGACGAAAGGCTCACCTTTCGAGGAAATTCCTTAGCCACGAAGGCGATGGAAGCCTATCTGAAGTTAACGGGCGACAGGTATCTGCAAGAGACTCTGGGTGGCGTCGTGAGGGGTGCGGTCGAGGGTGGCGATTGCGAGGTGGATCCTCTCAAGGTAGCTTCCGTGGCGGCTCTACACAAGCAACAGCAAAATCTACGGAACGCCGTAGAGCTCGCGTGGAGCAGAATACTTGGAAGCCATGCTCACTTTCCCCTCGAATTACGCGAGTGCTTCCGTATATTCCGCGAACGTTTGGCGGACATGGGTCGAGAGGACATCGCTGACAATCTCATCTCGGCATCGATATTCCTCAGATTCCTCTGCCCCGCTATTCTCAGTCCGTCTCTCTTCAACATCACGCACGGTAAGGGGGACTAACTTGTCGCTGTTATTTTTCATTAGCTTCAGGGAGGATAATAAGGGAAGTATGTTAATTGTTTGCGCGTTGTTTCTGTTTTACGCCGAAGAATCTTAAGTTTCTGGAGTCCGGACTTTTTGTCGGGTCTGGATATTAGTTAGATGATGGATCGTTGGGAAGTGTTAGGAATAGAATTTTAAATGATCGAGATAACTTGATTTGGAAGGGTGGGATTGCAAATATTCTGGGTGATTATTAACACTAGAACTACCAAACCAGTCAAAATGACTGGTACACGATTTTTTCCAAAAATTCTCCAACTTTATAGGAGTGTCATAGAATAGATATTCTACGTCCATCTTATTAAACATAAATTACCGAATCGATCATATTTTCCACCTCTTAATTCCCCTTTTTTCAAAATACTTATTTAATATTTTTAAATATGATAGATTTAACGCCTGTAGTTCCAGTGTTAAGAGTTAATAGTAATTCAAGTATTCAGTAATGGAGAAAGTAGCTTGTTTATTATTCAAAGCAGAAATAAATAGAATCTTCTCCGTTTACAGAATATCCAAACGAGAAGGCAGCGAGGAATCTCACGCTCGTGGCGAAGACCCTTCAGACGCTCGCGAACTTCACGCGATTCCAAGGGAAAGAGAACTTTATGGAATTCATGAATGATCTTCTCGAACGCGAAGCGCCGTCTATGAAGAATTTCCTGCAGCTTATCAGCGTAAGATTTTGCTTTCACAGATCACACCAAACCCGATAGATCGAGCAGAAATTTTAAAACGTGCTTTATTCTCTTCCCCACAGAGCCCGTTACCAAAGGATGCACCGATAAACAATTCGTTAGAATTCGACGGTCACATAGATCTGGGGAAACAATTATCCCTCTTGCACGCGCTTCTACGTGAAAGCGTGACAGCAACGTCTTCATCTTCTCCATCGCTGCCACCATCGAGGCTACCGGAAATTCTCGAAAGGATTTCCTTGGCCTTGGATCAGCCTGGTCCGAGTCCGGTTCCAGCCTCTCATCGTTATCCGAACCTGCAGAACAATATATTCCGCTATAACGATCCCACGATCGCAAACAGTAACACGAATCTCTCCGTATCAGCGACGTCGACTTTGAGCAATCACAGCACACTGAACGGTACGATCAGGGATAGCAACGAGGTCCTGCAAACGAACACCCTGGGTCACAACAGTTCTCGGAGTCCGAACGTTGCCCGAGCTGCCACTCTTCCTCGCAATGCCTATCTGCCCACAAATGGCAAGGTCCAATTGCAAATCAGCAACGATGATTATCCTCTCGAACCACCAGCCTTTGTCTCGCGTTCGCCAACTCCGATAGTGCGACAACACAGGGCAATCGGATCCAACAGAACAGGAGCAGGATATCGATTAACGGCTAGCGCGAGTTTGGCGAATGTTAATCACTGTCAAACACATCCCACGAGTCCAACGCGATCGGAAAGTCACAGCAATCTGAAGGATTCGAATTACAATATCACCGCACAGAACAACCAGTCGAACAATTGCACCATCGTCTCGCAACAGCAGCAGCAACACCTTCGACACAATATCGCCCGGTTACAGAGCCTCGAGATTCACGACAGAGAGGATAATTATAATCACAATAACTATAATATATCGAGGTCAGCGAGTAGGAATCATTGCAACAAAGAGGAGAACGCGAATCAAACGCCTCATCAGAATTACAACAATATCTCGAAGACCACGGTGAACGCGAACGTCGTCGTGAATCCGTCGGCCAGCCTTGCTCTCTCTATAAATCATCAATCGAATAATAATTATAATAACTCGAAAACGAGCAACACAACTGCCAATGGTAATCTCGACGAGCTCTCGGACCTCCTTAGGTACGCGGATGACGAGGTTTCGGAATCGAAGTCGCAAAAGGGATCTCAAATTTCGATCTCTCAATTGAGCAACGTCGCGTCCTCGGGTTATCAGAGTTTCGCGGCGTACAGTCAGAGCTCCAGTCCCGTTGATCTCAGCAGCAATAATGCGAACGCACATATTCTCAGTGCGGCGCCTCTGGCGTTCGCCAATCCGGTGTATCACATGGAATCGAATCATGGAAGAAACGGAAGGAGAGGAAGCAGTAGCTCGGAAGAGAGAGAAGGAAGCGGCGGCGGCGTCGAAGGTGTGAGAGGAGTCGATCTTAGTCCCTCGCCTCCACCTCAGAACAATGTGAGAAATCTTCAGAGGAACAGCCAGAATCAATGGAGGCAGGGTAATCAAACGCACAGGAATAACTCGGAACAGACTCAGGGTGTTTGTTGTACGAAACTCAGGAGAAGATTGTCGCTGGACTCGACGCGAGATTTGTCCGATACCAGCGAAGAGGAAAGCTGCACGACCAGGAGGAGCAAGTCGCGCAGTCATCGAAGCATCGATCAGGTAAAGAATTTTCTGATTAAATTCTGTATAATTAGACTCTAAAATAGAGTCAGAGAAAATTGTACCAAGTTTAATTTGTTATCGATGAACCAAGTACGGGGTAACCTTGCCCGGTATAAGCGAAAGAAACTACAGCCGATTACAGCATGCGTCGTAATACTTTTACTTTTAACTTTCATAAAAGAGAAAATCGCTGCCGCAATCTGCATACATGCAAATTTTTATTCACTCTCGGTCGATCATTACTAATTCTCCGTAATCTTTCGCCTGTAATAAAATTCTCGTTAAGAAGCAATCAACACTAAGAGGACAGTATTCGTATATTCGTCAAAGATGCAAATATTTTGCCACCGTTGCTTTAACAACGAAACTTCGTCCTGTCTCTTAAAAATATAAAAATACAGGGTTCAAATGAAACACCAGAAATTTCCATAAAATATCTCAATTACGTAATTAAGTCGAAATAATTCACCGTCCTCTTACCGTTGAAAATTGCAATATTTAACTATCCACGTCCAGCTTGCAAATTTTCAGCCGCGCCAACGACGACCAGGATTTTTCCACGAGCCTCCAGCAAGAGAGAGAGGAACTCTAATAAATGAAATTCTTGTATATAATGTCGTAACGACTACTGTAAATAACATGTTCCGCGCTTTAAGCGAATTCAACGTTACGAATGATCTATTTTTCTCCGATCTATCTTCTAACGAACGCTTTCAAGTTCTCTTCTCGCCGTGCCTGTGTGTCTTGTAACTAACACCCGACGTGTCTCTTCGTTTCCAGTACGAAGTGGAAATCGAGAGGCTCCAGAGTAGCGTAGATCGACTGAGGGCCCGGTTAGGCGCAACCGAGGATACCGATATAGACGGCATTACACCGGATACCAAGATGAAGAGCATCATTTCCAGGTACTTCATCCTCATTATCGCGGGCAGACCACCTTATTAAAACCCACCGATTGATTCTTTTGCCTGATTGTGACCCCACCGTATCGTGATATAACTACCACTTATTTATCTGCGTTTATCACTCGAGGCCTCGTTCATATGTTCAGTCACATCAAGTTCTTCCATGCCCTCACTAGTACTTCATTCCGTGATTCATTTCGACGAGGTTGCGAGAGAATCACCGGGGCATTCGGCAGGCCGAGCGATTAATCGATCAGCTTGATAGTGATTCTCGGTTTATGCTTTCTAGTTTGCAATTAAATCGATGAAGCTTTTGTCGAGTTCGATGCACATTGTTTCGCATTGCGGTGATTTAGATTCAACGGCAGAGCTGGATGAAATGGGTGTTTGGAATGAGGATGGTATGATCGTTGGCTTTCTTTTCGGTGATTGGTTCTGAGTTGGGTCTGGCAGGTTGTTTTGGTGAAATGTTGATGAAATTAACTCGCTTGAGATCAGGGGAACGCAGTTAGTCGAGGAAATCTATCGCGTATAGGAAAGTTTCATGAAGTTATGTATTCAGGTAATTGCGAAGAAGTAGCTGTGGAAGTACAATAATTTTTGGGTGAAGTAAAAGAGAAAGGAGTGTATCTGTTAAAATTTATCGGGGACTTATTCAAAATTTTGGCTCCGAGGAACTATCTATCAGCCCAATTGAATGATTAGTATACACGCTAAATTTCCCTTACCGCTATCACCAAAGTCCGATTTGGAAGAAGAGACTTCAGAACCTAAAATAAATAAGAAAACATATTTAGATAACATAAAAGATTTTCTGATAAGAAGACACTTTTTATTATTTCGTATTATGCAAATGGGTTAAAAATTCTTTTCTCAAATCTGTCAATGTAACTTTTGACCTGGTAAAAATTCATTACACCAAAAAGGAAGTTTAAACTTCAACCATACCATGGAAAACCCAATTTCATTCAACTCTGTTCGCTCGAGGACGATTATCCGAGAGTATATAATGGTGTACATAGGAAATCGAACGAAAGGTGTAATATTAACCCGCGTAACACGTACGCTATTAACCGGGAACGATAATCGGCGAGAAAACAACATATTCGAAACGGTCTATCTCGAAATAATGTATGTTTAATTGATTGTGTGTTCCTGTGCATTCTATCCGCTGCATTTGGTATACTCTGGCTTGATCTGGACCTTGGTGTAAGAGTCAATTATATTTCTAAGCTTCTTACATTTTTACATCACATGTTTAGCATCTCATCGTTCTCTATTGGTTTTCGACAAAGACACGCGCGAAACTTCGTCAGGTTTCCGCTAATTGTTCCAATACGAATTACGTATACGAATTACCCATTCATTTTTTAACTCTCTCAATGACCGACGAATAAGCATCACCCTGCGTTTTTTAAATACTTACATCACCGTCTAAAACATCAATCAAATCTTTACATCCAGCATTTCACTAACCGATCACCGATTTTTCCCCAAAAAAACCGTACACCAAACAGTCTCATACACGTTCAACACACGATCGTTGGTATTCACGTGCACGGATATTCTGCAACTCCCGAACTCTTTTTGTGTGTCAGGTATTTAGACGTATTTGCAAATAGAGAAAACGTTCGGGATAGGACGTGGGTAAATAAATGAGCAACGATTAATTAATTAAACCACGTCGTATCCCGAAAAGTTTCTCGGTGTATGTACACGAACTTATTAACTGCGACTAACAGCAAAAAGGGGCAGGCGCCTTGCTTCTTTAAACTTTATCAAATCCCTGGTTACCTTATGCACTATGATCGCTATTTCTTTTTTTTTTCTTTGTCCAAGTATACGATATTTTGCACCAGACACTGCTGCTTCCTTTGGATTTCATTAATTTCTTTTATGGTACATTGGTGTTCTTTTTATTAACTATGCATCGTGGTACGCTTGGATCCTTGGAAACTTCATCCTAAAGTCTCTCTATCGATGAAACTTCAAAACATGAAAATACATCTGTGAATACAATTATCGAATGAAACTGAGAGACTTTACGAGCAAAGTGCAGTTCCATGTGTGCTAAAATCCTCGCAAGATTCTTTATTCTTTGGTCGCAACGTATCTCAACGTTCCTATCGATCTAACCTGATAGGATTACTCGATCAAACGAAGAATAAAGATCTCTTAGCGAGGAAAGGATCCTTCGAGCGAATTGCAGAGAGAGTCCTCGTCCTTTCGTCGCCAAGATCGAATGATTATTAAATCCTTGCGATATCTGATCGTAGGTTAATCTCTGTGGAGGAGGAGCTACGTCGCGAGCAGCAGAAGATGTCGGCAGCGTTGTCGTACAAGCAGCGCGTGATCGACGCGCAGGAACAACAAATAGCCGCCCTGGACGCCGCGAATTCGCGTCTGATGACATCAAACACAAGACTGTTGTCCGCATTGAGCACCCTAAAACAACGATATAACGCCAAGACGCAGTCCAACAGCGAGGCGGCCGCGTTGTTGCAGAATATCGCTGATATCGGTGAACTTAAGAGCTCCTCGTGTTAAGTGGCTCGACCTGGCAACGGTATTTGAGTATCTTTTGCCAGGAGCAGTGTCCTCGGGACGACAGAATCAGGGAAGACCCAGTGAAAATAAGAAAGAAAGGGAAAGAAGTCGCAGTGGATTATTCGTTGAACAAGAAAACGTACAAAGTTTGCGTTTGGGAGATGACGATTCTCGAAAGGAGTACATTGAGATTGTACGACTGAGGCTGAAGCATCAGGATTGTTGATTGTAATTGAAATCTCGGTAATATTTATCAGTTTGACTGGTCAGAGGTACTCGGAGGAACGAAGATATATCTACGGTATCTCTGGGTCTTCCTTTCGTAACGTTTCGCCGTGCGAACTCGACTGATCTTCTATTTGTTCTAAGGGCTCGCTACCTCCCGAAAGGCGCGCTTACATATTCGCGAATTTTCCCACGAAGAGTCGCTAGGTTTGCGGAACCTAAATCATTGGAAGTCGCGCAAACATTGACACGAAGGAAGAGATGGCAAGGAAATTGAGAGAAGGATGGAAAGTCGATTGGAAGGAGAGAGAGAGAGAGTAGAAAGGGAACAGGGAAATAAGCGTGCGAAAATAGAGGCTACCTAGTGAATAGGCAAACGGATTAAGTAGATAATTAACGTCGAGTTTAATGTGACATAGCGTTAGGATTATTTGTACCGAGAATCAGCAAGCCTTTGCGAGGTTCGCGACGTTTAAATTAGAGAAATAAGAACGGAGTAGCCGTCGATCGGCTCGCGGTTTATCGCCCATTTACTCGAATTACGTCGTACACGGGACGTCACGATTTTTCTTCGTTTCGTGACTGAAACGAGGAGTGAAAAGTCGGTGCTTTGACGAAGGGCAAAGTCACTGCACTATAATAAAATTGAAAGCTTTACAAACCCGGGCTAACAGCGAGTCCGATCGATTCGTCCGGCGGTGGATGTTACGAAACAAAGAAAAAAATGAACCCCGCGCTGCGGTCGAAGAATGTCTGTCTCCTTCTTCTTCTTTTTCGTTTCTTTCTTTCGTTGTTTTTAGTATCATACGTACCTTGACGCACAGCCACATGCACCGTAACTGCTAGCATGATATAACGAAGATTATATTGTATTAATTATATGTTACACCGACGTAACAGCATCCTTAAGCACCGAGTCGTACTTCAGGACCTTGTGTATATGCGTGTATATTTTTCTAGTTTCGTTTCTTTTTTTATCTACTGCCCGAACGCGGCTTTCATTTAACACGCGACATTGCGAAGCTCGTGCAGTAGCTTTTAACGATACTTCTTCTTCTTCTTCTTCTTCCTTTTCTCTCGGAGTATTTTCCATGATTACGTCCGTCGAGGATACTTAAAAAGTGACGACTTACGGGAAGCTCTGTCAAGGAGAACACGTGAATCCATTGTCGTCGATCGCTCGATGGACTTACGAGCGGCCTCTTCGTATTCGAGGAAGATCGCGTCTCGAAAACTCGTTTCTTACGTTAAGCGACAATATTTATTTAGTAGTTCTACCAAAGATGAGGATTTTTTCCATTGTAAAGAAAACAAGAAAGGAGAATCGAGATTTATGTAAGATATTTCTTTCGTATATGTCCGCCATCGTCCCGAGTGTTTCTCTGTCCGACGATCCACCGGGACGCACGGCGAGGAAGAAGAGAACGGTGCGCGAGACGATGAATGTTTTTCGATAATTAAATGTCTCTCTGCATTCTTTTCTTCGCAATTATTAATTCGCGCACCGAGTTATTTCTAATCGCCTGCAGATTTTACTGGTTTTCTGCCACAATGCGCTCTGCATGACATTACATACTTGACGGTCACGTTTGATCGCAGGCGTTAACGCGTTTTGTTTTACATCACAGTAACAATTACTATTATTAATTCTATGTTAATATTAATATTATTGTAGGTATATTTGTAAGTCGGTATGCATGAAAGATCGAAAGACCGTTACCGAGAGGAAGTTGCGCGTGCTTGGAACAAAGAGAAATATGAGGAAGAGAGAATGCAAAGGATGAACGAATATGATGTATGCATGAGAGAGAAGAAAAAAAAATACGCGCGTGAAAAAGTGAGAAAAGATTACGATTCAGTCTAATCTCATTAAAAAAGTATTATTTCGTCGACTTGTACCATAGCTTATTCTCGAATGTGAGAACGTTTCATTTTCTCGCCTTCCGCCGATTATATTTGTATAGAGATATATATCTACATATATATATAAACATCTTCCCCCGTTTCTTCCCCCTTTTCCGTTCCTTCTTTTCGTTTCTCTTCTCTTTTTTTTTTTTACTTTGATACCTTCTAGACGATCTCTGCGCAATAAAGAAAAACGAAAAAAAAATAAATCGCTTCACGGAGGAAGCTCTTCCCGATCGTCGAGTGTTTAAAACCATGAAATTAATATATTTAACTCCGCAAAAACCCCATCCCATCCTCGAAACCCCCGCACACACTTGTTGGACGATGTAATCGATAAACGATAATCTATTTAAAACGAATTGAATAGCGTGTACATTGCTAAGTTTTTTGGTATATTCGTTTCTTGCAATACATCAACTGTATTTAAGCGTATAGCATCTATTAGTAACAGTACATGAACAAATAAATACGATTAGACACATTAAAATTGGTGGATTTTGCGTTCATTAACGGGCCCAACGAGGGATTACGAATTTTGCATCGATATTTTTTGCGATTCGTGCGATCGTCTCGTAGGTTTTGCGAAATGAAACACGAATAGAATCTTTATCGCACGGATTAAAGGCATGTTTATGGGCGTTGAAATATCGATGATTGTTCATGAAAGGAGGCGTAACAAATGCACGGGCGTTTTTATTTCTTAATTAAGGGATTACGTAGCGGTGATGATGGTAACGAGTAATATCGTGATTTTCCGAGACGTCGGACAGATGTCGCTGCCGGTATGTAAATTATTTGTAATCGTACTTTTTCTTATCATTTTTTTACAGTTTCGAATATTCGTATATTCAATTTGCATTTAGTAGTTTGTTTAATCATGGATGATTGATGGAAATGACTGTCAGCAGCTGTTTTCATTGAATTAAATATTTTTAAGTTTTCTTCTATATTATTTATATGGAAAAAATTAAGAAAGATTGTAAGAAGTCGGAGTTAAATATTTTAAATTTCAATATTTGCGAATAATTATCACACTGCAACTTATTAGTTTATTAGCATTTCTGACATACTCGGCACTTGATCTGCTAAGGTGCCTAAAATCAAATTAAGTGAATTTCTTTATTTCAATTAATGTTATAATACATTAATTAATATAAATTATTTGAATATCTATACCGAATTAATCATCGGCAGTTCTACTACTTAATAATTAAATCTCTGCCTTACAAACACGCGTGACATTCGTACCGCAGAAAGCGGAACAAAATATTCCAAAGTTCTCCAAAAACAGTCAAATTAAAAATATCAATTAAATACGACATGATAAAATCGTTTCCATGCTCTTAATATTACTTTAAATTACACGCTATATCTGAAATCATCGGTAAATTTTTATTTCGCCAATTTATTGCGTACACAGTGACAGAAGAAATCGTAGAACAAAGAGTTAAATCATACTCGATCCTAAATACAACGTCCACCTAATTTTTCATTCGAACGAAAGAACGAGCCGTCAGAGCAATTAACGCGATCATCGAAAATCGATGGGAATTCCCCCTCAGAATATTTGAAAGGCCACTCGCGGAGCAACTCATGATTTCCCAGGTAGCAAGAAAATTGGTGAAATCACGAGCGCAGGTTAATCATATTATCCGTAATTCCCGGCTGTTTATCGGCGATAGTCAGGGGCGGTGATATTGCCGTGTAAACATCGGGCTTAAACGCGATGATCGTCGGGCAATCAATCTAATCGAGATGAGCTGCCTCGATGACGAAACTCCTCGAAAAATCAATTACACGCGGGCAGGCTCGCTCGCGCGAACGTACGCACTCGAATGAAAATTACTCGCGCGCTTGATGACTTTTAAGGTCAATTGCTCTCGTAATTTTAATTGCACCGATTAGAGGGAAATTTAACGCCGCGGAAAACCGGTGTCCAGGCTCTGTCGATTTCACCGGTACCGCGTTCATATATTTTTCACTATGTGAAAATACGATCTTGTAGCATTTTATTTCCTTGTTATTTATCTTTCCGTCAATATTTTAGAGGGAAAGGAATAATCTTGAATGTAAAAATTCTGCGCTTTCTTTTACTTTGGTATAAAATTCTTCATAGTTGCTCGAATAAAAGTATCTTTGACGTGAAGACTAATTAAATGAGTTGCACGTAGCAAGTGCTT
Source organism: Cerceris ruficornis (assembly GCA_963989415.1). Lineage (NCBI taxonomy): Eukaryota > Metazoa > Arthropoda > Insecta > Hymenoptera > Crabronidae > Cerceris > Cerceris ruficornis. Next base: position 12,314,829 of record OZ022523.1, read on the forward strand.
GGGACGCATTTAATTCCGGGCGGATAACTGGTAAGTTTTAAGCGTATTCTAATGCGCAAATGAATCAATTAACGAGGATCGATTAATACCATTGTCTCCGTGAGGTCGGCGAATAAATTCGCAATAAATAATTCGTAACTCGTTTGTCATCGATTTGCAACACCGTGGAATTTGCACGCGAAGTAAGGTGCGATCTTCGAACACCGATAAAATTTTACAAGGGCACGAATCAAGGCGACGTTACATATTAATGGGTTTTCAATGTGCGCACAATATGATGCAATTTAATGCATTTGCATCGCTACCGCGTGTATACGCGCAATTATCTGCAGATTTTTAATGGAAAAAAAACAATTAATTTAAGATGCATGGAAGAATTCACTTATGTTTTGCAGAAAATGTTTAAAATTAATTATTCGTACTTATTGGTAGATTATATTTTACAAATGGTATCATATTAGCGCATTTCTTATTCTTTAGTGTCATAAAAGGGCATTAATACGAAGGGAAAATTATTTGATGTTGAATTAATATGTTCATAGCCATGTGATTTTTCTGAAAATTTTATATCAACCGTATTTGCTAAATGGCGGTATTATAAAATTGATATACGGAAAATTACAAATTTCTAAGTAACTCTGAAATTGACCGAATTTAATTTGCCGATGGTACGATGCGAATCGCAGAAATAATAATTAAATCTTTATTCGCACGTTTTACAAAAGAGATTTAATACTTTTCAGAGCTGCCGGCGGTACGTATATCCATGAAATATATCGAGTGTTAAATGTTAAATAAATGGAAATCCAGCGTGTTTGGTAATCCGAAAATCGTTATTTCACGCTCTATTTACTCATTAACGACGGCCTGTAATTAATGAATGGTACAATGAATATTTTACATGCCCCTGTATCACTTCTACAAAAGTAACCTTTAACATATGCATCCTTCCTCCACGTTATGTATAATTTCTCAGTCAAAACTATCGCTTCATTACCATAAAAGTAACTTTTCTATTCAACATAAAAAATTAGCGCCCTTCCAAAAGAAATATTAACCCCATATAAAACGCAGCTCGCACTTTGCACATAATTACAATACTTAAAGTGGCGGCTGCGGTGAGCTAGAAGCTAAAGGAATACTCAGACTTGCAATTAGCACGCCCGAGTTCAAATCCTCCCCTATGAACTCTGAGAAAATTTTTCTCAAGTATTATTTAACCCTTTCACTGCGAAAGACGTACATATACGCTCTCACAGATTCATCAATCTTTACGAAAGTTGCTTTAACAGATCTCACAGAATTTTCTTAGTAATGTGCTTCAGTCGTGATTTTGTTCTACGAGGTCTGTTCAGAAAAATACCGAACTTTTTTTAAAAAAACTTTATTTAATTTGACAGATTATTGGTCCTTGTCCCCTTCAAAGTACTCGCCTCCTCTGTTCCTCCTCAGTCATCGGATGACTGTTCTCCCTCAATGTCCTTACTCGCCAAACCTGGTTCCTTGTGATTTTCTTTTGTTTCACAAATTAAAATCTGTGCTTAAAGGACGCCGTTTTCAGTCTGTAGATAAAATCAAATCAAATTCGTCACAGACCTTAAAGGACATTTCAAATGAAACTATCCAGGACTGCTTCGCCAAATGGAAACACCGCTGGGAAACGTGTGTGAATAGAGGAGGCGGGTACTTTGAAGGGGACAAGGACCAATAATCTGTAGAATTAAAAATACTTTATTTTAAAAAAAAATCGGTACTTTTCTGAACAGTCCTCGTATTACAAATGACACGAGCCATCCACTTTCAAAAACCGCCATGAAAATATTGCGCTATATTTTTCTAATGTTTCTGGTTTAACTGCACTGCAGTCAAACGGTTAACACGTTGAATGCCATGGAGGTCACCTGTTACGGGCACAGTTGAATTCGATGAAATTTCTTATGATTTTTAAACTGAGATATTCACGAATATGCTAATATATTCAATATTAAAATATTGCTGTTAAAAAAGTAAAGTATTACCGAGTACATAACTATTCTTACTTTTAACATTTCTATTCTATAAATATGTGATTTTAATAGAAACAATTTCGGTTCCGTGAAAATGGTGAAACCAGCGAAATACGGATGGCATTCAACGTGTTAACCCCTTGCCCTACGAGTTCTTTTGCGACTGCCTCCGCAATAATTGAGAATTGAATTGCTAAAATAAAAATATGGCAGTGATTCCTGATATAATTTAGAATTTAAAGCAATAATGACAACATAGGGATAATATTATCGTGTCGTGTTCCACTGATATTTTCAATTTGACAATTTTTGAGAAGCTTCAAAATTTCTTGTTACTGCAAACGCATCACGAGTGTCACTCGTTGTTATAGGGCTAGGGGTTAATATAATATAGTTTCACTAGTTCGGAATCCACTTAAGACGGTAGGTCCCGTGCTAAATGCCCATAGCACTTAAAACTGACAAGGTAAGAAAAAAAAATGCTCACAATTCACCAAGTGAAATATGTTGCGTGATCGGAGACAATCGCGACCACCATGGGACGAGAAAACGGCTTCCCTCGTGGTCGAGCAGTAAACAAACGTGAACTTGGCAGTGCCGATAATATTCCGGGGCCGAGGGTCGTCGTGGTTCAAACAGCGGAGAAAGTGCAATCACGGTCGCGAAAGAAGAAAGGAAAAAAGAAGGAGAAGGATCGCTCGAAGAGACGGAAGGAAAGAAGAAAGGGGGCTATGGGGAAGACTAACAATAAGAGAAGGGAATGAAGCAGAGAGAATAAGAAGAGATACTCTCGCAGAAGAGAAAGAAGGGGGAGGGAGAGAGAGAGAGAAAAGGAAAAAGCAGAGGACCTCCGAAGCGGCTATCGTAATTGGTTCAAAGTGTTCTGACAGATTTACGAGCACGTGACACTGCGGTACTCGTCTTTCTTTTTATGCACTCGTTGCGTGTACGATGCACGTCGAATTAATCCACGCGGTCACTCACTCTCACCCTTTCTTCTCTTCCTCTCCACTCCCTTCCGCCCCTCACTCTCTTTCTCTTTATCTTGTCCTTTTTCATCGTCCAGTTTGTTGCTCTTGTTTAGCGACGACGCGTGTCCGGCATCGAGTGGCATTGCACGGATAATTTGCATGTTCGCTGGCCAGCCGGAGATCGGTGCAACGGCGCGCCGTGCATTTTTGTATGCGCCTCGCGGTCCTTGCGAGTACGCGCCGTCTCTTGCATCGATCGACACGTGTGCAGCGACGATGCACACGTGGTTCAGGCACATGTTGCGCGCCCTATGATCTGTCAGAATGTTGCGCGATGCGTTTGGATAATTAGGATGGGAAATTGAAGACATTCAAACGAGTTTTGCTGCTCGAAGTGTCACCACTTTGCGGTTCTAATTATGTTTTTAATTTTCATGAGCTATCGATACGATGCGATTGGCAAATTTGGGTGGAATGAAGAGATTCAAACGCGTTTTGGAGCTTGAAGTGTTAACACGTTGCGGTTAAAATTAGTTTTTTAATTTTGGTGAGTCATTGATACGATGTAATTAAATAATTAGCATAGGAAAACTGAAGAGATTCAAACGAGTTGTGGAGCTTGAAGTATTTAACACCTAAAGGGCTAAATTGGCCTTAATTAGGTGCAAGTTTCTGATTTCATAGCTGCTGTAACTTAATAATAGATAATTATTTTTACTGCTGCATGCATATGCTTAACACCTTGCATGTCGTTTTATATCAATCGCTTGCAAAAGTGTAAAAATGAATATAAATATATGAAAATTTTTAAAGTTAATGTATAAAATTTATAATATTTTATTATACATTATAACGTATAAAGTTTTAAATTAAACTCTTTCAAATTAATGCGATTAACTTCACCTTAGTATCCAGCAATGAATCCTTCGATTTAACCTATAAAAATCTCCCCTTACAAATATCGTCATACAACAGGTCAAAATCGCCCTTCGTTTAATTTCAATTACTCCAAAATACAAAAGAACCAAACCCGGGGCAAACAGCGCGAATAATTCGAAAATCCTAAGTAACGCTCGCGCGACTCGCGAGAGTTCTCCGATGTGATCTCACCTCGTAATTAATCGTCGGCAGGAGCTTTATCGCGCGATAATGACACCCTGGCCCTGATAAGGAGGTATCTTCTTTGGATACGTTTCTTCCGCGGAGTCGCAAGCCGAGAAGAAGAGATTACAAAGCGAGCGAAAGGAAGAAGATCGCGCGAAGGAATGCTCTTCGTTCGAGGCTCGTTACTCGGTTCGACGACCGCGATTTCATTAGCAAGGACGACTTATTAACGGAAGCCGAAACGATAAAAATTATCGCAGTTTATCGGCAAATTAATGTCGACGCGTCGACCAATATATACGTAAATGCAATCCCACGTAATACAATTGTTATGAGGTGCGGGTAATGATACGTCGACGTCACGCGTTTCAATATTTATTTTTTTTTCATTTTTACAGATCGATTTTCACGTCCTGTTTCTTTATCACTGTCGAAGGATTGAGACGTTGCTGTGACTAGTGTTATATATGCAGTAGCAATTGTAACAGTGATATCAGTCATTTATTCTTTGATTTGAGATATTTGGAGCTTTGGTTTGAGAAGCGAATTTTGTGCAACGAGATGAATAATAACTTTGGTAAATGGTTGAATGATCATTCATGTAAAGCAGTTCTATGTTGCAATACATATTTGTGTAACGCAAAACAAGTGGTAAATTATATGTTGTTACTTAGACAACTTTTATAGTTACCTGCATATATTATGAAGTGGCTGATGTAATGTACTTTGATACTATGTAGTAATGCCACTTGTTAGTATTTATTCTATGGTATCACGCGCTTCGGTGTTTTTCCTATTATGAAACATTAGATTTAATCGTTTAAGTGTATCGTTTGTAATGAAGCCATTTCTTTAATGCTGATGGACGATTATGAGGTTCTTGTGAACAGTGTAACATTATATAATATGTTACATGGTTATATAGCTTCCTACTTTTTTTTATCGCTCAGGAATTTAATATTAATAAAATCATTTGATATAATGAAGCTTAAATATGTTTGTGAATTGATATGAAATAATTAAAATTAGCAATAAATTTTCATGCATTCAGTAAATTCAATTGATTCCGCACGTTTGTCAAGTTCATAATAAATTTGTGTCGATGATTTCCAATGAATCATTTAAAATCATAGTAGAATTACACGCTAAAAAAATTCGTAGATGCTTTTATTTCAATATTTCATACACGCGGAGAATTTTCTCGAAAATGGCGATGATACAGAAATCTCCCAACACGAATATTAACCGCGGATGAAATTAATTTCTATTCGACAAAATATTCGTATCTACAGTATATGTATAAAATACAAAATACAATATTTAACCGAGCGAAATCAATGATTAATCACAATTTTTCTACCTATATCAATTGCAATTAATACTTCAAAGCATTATAAATCAGCAGCGGTTCACGAAAATAATGATTTATATTTCCGAAATTGTTACGGATATATGTATGTACATGGCAAATTTTACTATCGACATAATTAATTCATGAATTTTTTAACAATAATTCTAATAACATGCCTGTAAATTTCCAATGTATACCACTATAATTATATCCTGCTTCGACGAATACGTTTTCATAATTTATTCATGTAATGTTGAAACGATTCTGTTCAAAGTAGTATCGATGCAATTCGATCGAAATTGCCCGGCAATTATTGTCAAAAAATCATGCATTAATTTCCTTTTAAATGAAAAGTTGAAAACATTTTAGAAGCAATGCAAGTACAAAGGATGCAATTATCGCACCTATAATGTTCGTATCAGAGGAGAAATTTATTCTTTTGTTACTAGTAATCATAATAACGTCCTGTTATTCTAAAGCAAAGAATCACCTTCAATCGTGTCTTACTTATTTCCGAATCTCAGCTTAAACCCAAAAATACTTATAAATTTTATTCTATTGAAATAGAATCTTACCACCGCCATGAAATCTTCCCAACAACCTAAAAAATAAATCTGCAACGTAACATGTCGTTCTTATTAACTACTTCAATATACTTAACATCCAATTGTTTCCGTTTTTAAACACGTACAATTCTTCCTCTGTTCAAACACGATCTTACCTCCACAACTTGTTCTTCCTTTCAACATATAAAATAATTTTGCAACAATTACACCCCTGCCACGTAATCAGTCTTCCTTATTAACAACTTCAATATACCTGGCATCAGTTTCCGTTTTTAAACACCTACAATTCTTCCTCTATTCCAAAACGATCTTACCTCCACATCTAGATCTTCCCTCCAAACTAAAATGAAATATGGAACCATTACACCCCTGATACGTAATCTTTCTTGTTAACCACTCTATTACATTTGGAATCTAATTATTTCAGTTTCTACACACCTACGATTCTTCCTGTATTCAAATACGACCTTACCACCCATTTACTTCTTCCCTCCAACATAAAAAAGATATTTGCAATCATTACACCCCCAATACGTAATCTTTCTTGTTAACCACTCTATTATATTTGGAATCTAATTATTTCAGTTTCTACACACCTACGATTCTTCCTGTATTCAAATACGATCTTACCACCCCATTTACTTCTTCCCTCCAACATAAAAAAGAAATTTGCAATCATTACACCCCCAATACGTAATCTTTCTTGTTAACCCCTCCAATACACCTGTCATCTAATTGTTTCCGTTTTTGCACATCAACGATTCCTCCTCCATTCGAATAGCCCTTCCCATCAACATTAAAAACAAATTCACGACCGTTTTTGCCCCGATACCTAATCAGTTTCTACGCCAAACACTCCATTACACCTGGCTTCTAATTGTTCTCCAATGGGTTAACGTAAGTAAATACACGTCGGAATGACGATTCGACGGAGCCGCGGGAGAGCGACTTAAGGAGGCGGCCTGGCTGATAAGGTACGGCGAAACAAGTGCGATAAGCCGAAATGAGATAGCGTAGTCGCAGCCAGCCGGCGATATCTCAAAGTCAATGTCCTATGAAGGACTGTCGCTAGCAGTGCCATATACGGACTTGTATATACGGTTTTCTGATTACGGCCACACATCGACATGGTCGCGGAGAAGAGTGCACCGTCGTCTTCGTTTCTCGCGCTCACGGGGGCCACGTGTCTCCGTTTGCTTCTTTTCTATGGAAACGTTGCGTGACCGAAACACGATGCTCGTACACGTACGCGTGTGCGTGTGGGTATGGAATTGTAAGGGGGACACGATAAGGCCGAGGATAGCCGAATCTGCCTCTGACCTTAAACTTCAACCGGCCTTCTTGGCTTTCGAGCTTGGGGATCGCTCGTTGCGGTTTCCTTTTTCCATTCGCTTGCCCTTCGTTAGAGTTGAGGTCACTTTTATTTCGGGATTAGACAAGAGAGATATCTGACGGAAGAGTTTCGTGGCTGGGGCAATGCTTTTGGAGAATCTTTAACTCACTGTGTATGTAGTTCGGTGTATGGTATATATTGCATTGTTGTATTTGGGAAATTGAGATTTAGAATTTTAGTTGACCGCGGTTTGAATAACTTTGACGATGTAATTTTAATTGAGTTGAAATGAATTTTGTGATATTTTTTAACGATGGGTAGTGAATTTAATAGTATTACAGGTATCGTGGAAGGTTTTGGCTAAATATAGCGAATGATTTTTAATTACGAAGGGGAATTTGTGAGAGCAATTTGTATCGTCCAAAATTCGCAAATAGTTAAACGGCATTCTAACGGATAGCCCTTTGGTTCAACTTACCTAAAGTTAAAATTGCAGAATACGTATAATAAGCAGCGTACTTTCAGAACCGCTCTAAAATTGACAAATTAACAAATATAGTCTCCCAAATATTTCGTATCCTCAAACAAAAATGTACGTCTGACAGAGAATTCGTTTAAATTAAATTGTATTTCATTCATGCATGAAACTTATACTTAAATATACTTAAATAAATAATTTATATATATTAATTTAGAACAGGGGTAGTCAACCTGGTCCCTATCGCCCAGTAGTGGGCGATTCAAACTTTTGTGGTGGGCGGAAGAGATTTTGCCCGATACCGAAGCTATTTTCTTTTTTTGACTATTCAGTTTACTTCTCCTTTAAATAAATAAATAAAAACTACGTATTTTTACTAATCCTTCGCTAACTATTTGTACTAAACGTTCAAGTTACTGCGGAATCGGTGAGCAGTAAGAACATTTTGCTACCAACAAAGATACAAAAGTTGAAGGTAGGTATAAAAAAGTTAACTACCCTTACTTCAGGATATACAGTAACTTCAAAAAGATGTATTCAGTCGAGCGCGAAAACTTGAAATCCAAGAAGCACGACTGTCCGCATAACGTCCACATCCGGTTTCTAATTTTCCGCGCGGCTTTAATATCGCTTTAGTAATTCAGGGTATTCCAGAACAAACACAGCCGTGAAATATCAAAAACGTGGCTAAAAGGAGATAAACGTCTCTGACCTAAAAATACGTCGCTCCTCAGATTAGGCAACTCGAAGACTCTGGAATTGGATAATACGAAATACGCGATAATTCCGAAAAACTAAAGGCCCGATAAGAATCGACAACGTAAAGTCATCGAGACTTCGGCTACGTCATTAGTCCTCTACGAATCGTTGGATAATATTTTCCTCATCTATTCGTAGAACTATTTATATCGATACGCAAACGGAAAATTAAAACTTCAGTAAAATATATATAAAAGAAAATATTGCCAGGTAAACTCTTGTGTTAAGTGAACAATACAGTATTCCGAAGGGAAATTACATTTAATCAAGATATCTATATTCATTTACTGAACTTCTGACAAAGAAAATTGAGGGATTTCCGAAATTATCCAAACATTCGTCGTCCTTCGTGATCAAATAATCGAATGCCTCATTCCATGATGTACAGCTGACGAAAACATTTTTTCAAACTGCGCGACAATTAGGGCATGCAATAGAATATTTCGCGTAAAAAAATATCAAATTATAATTTCATAATTCATAAAGCGCACCAACTGTTAAATGCAAAATTATGTCAAGAAATGAACAGCGTGCGCAGAATTCTTTTTACTCCATTTCTGAAATAAATTACTTGAAATCGATAGAGTTTGACTCCAAAAATATTTAGGATCGAAAGAAAAATAGTATAAAACGTTTCGGTATCCCGTGACCTTGATCGATCGGCGAGAACGGAAAGAAAGATCGAATACTCTCCCCCAGCTCGGTAATTAATTAATCCTCGGCAGTTTCTTACTTCGTCCCTCCGTTTCTGTTCGATCGATCGAATAAATATCGTTGGTTGACTTTTCGACGGATATATTCGAGCGATACTTTCCTCGAGATCTAATCGTTGATCTTCGATCGAAATAGAACGATACGCGCGCTAAGGAAATCTACATCGAACTACACTTACAGTTTCACGATCAAAGGTCTCCCGGAGTCTGAAAGTTTGCCATCGATAACAAATTAACGAGCCAATCTATCAAGGACGGACGACAGTGAAAATATGACCCTGAAGAGTGGCCGGCGTTAAGAGCTGCGTGAAATCGAAAAGTACTTTAATAGAATTTTGTTTTTGCGAGGAGCACAGAAATCTCTGATACGGCACTAGAGATCGAACGATCCGAGGGTTACGTTTTTTCGCGGTTTTGATGGTTAGCGAGAACGAATATGTTTGGGGTAATTTGGAGTGGAATTTTAAACGAGAGAAGAGATGCAGAAATCTTAAGTGCTATAAAGTATTTTAGATAACTTTATTAATAGCAATGTTATATTGGAAGCCATAAAGTAGGATAGGAAATAAATAAATGGCGAATTTGGAGCAAAGGAACCGTAGGATTTTAAAGGGAAACTTAGCGAAGTAATAAATAAAATTACCTCACTATTTTTCTTTATCAATTCCACGATAAGGGAAATTGTAAATTTCAGATTTTATCGTACTATTTTTTACGCCGAATCAAACTTGCAATAGAATCTTATGATAATTTTGTTTGTCCGATAAAACTATGTTACATGGTGTTGCGATAACAATTCCGAAGCAAAGACAAGTATACAATAGTATAAAACAATCCTCTCGAACCATCGTTCACAAAGCGCCCCAAAAGAAAATAGTGCAGAATCCAAAAATGCACATTTCAATCTCTCCTTCTTCCACCCCGACAATATAAAGACTTCGATTCCAAAAACCAGGCAAACATGTTTCAACTGCAAACGAATCTCGACTTACGCAAGACCGTGAATGAATTGATTCTTCTTCAATCTTTCGGTAACGTATAATTACCAATCAACCCCATCTTTTAATTACGTCGAGAACAATCAGATCGATCAGATCCCTCATCGACGTACAGTCGAATGACATCGAGCGACAAGCCGGTACTACGCGTATCCCCGAATTCCTCTTCTCGAGTCGAAGATTCCGTGCTACCCTGGTCTCTTGGACGCACATCGAATCTGACCCTGGATCGTATCCCATTACCGCCGGAATCGGTCATCACTGACCCTCCTCCTTCTCCTTCGGGCGGGCTCTCCCCTCTGCTCGACCACAATACGCGTCGATCTCCTCGAGGCTAGTCGGGGAGGGGTTCGAGTTAGAAGCGGAATCAGGAAGAGAGAGCGTTGCACCGCTCGAGAGGGTACACTGTACCAGTGAACCCGGCGTGTGGTTGTCGACGAGTGGAGGCGCGTGTTCCCCACCCCTGAACGGAGGGAGGGGATCGCGAAAGGGGAAGAGAGACGGAGGAAGAAAGAAGGGAGTAGAAGGAGAGGAAAGAAAGGGACGGAGATAGGGTGAAGGTGGAAGAAGGAGGAGAGAATCTCACCACCCCTCTGCGCCCCACTCTACGGATCGTTCGTCCCACCACCGACCCTCCAACGGAGGGGTGGCGGAATCCTATCCCCCGCCATGGAATCGACCCTCCCTCGCCCCCACCGAGTCACCCCCTTCTACTCTCTTGGACTCACCCCCCGAAGCAGAGAAACGACGTTACGCTTCCAACTAACGTCACCCGTCTACGTCGACGTGGTGACTCGCGTCGAGGAAGGGTAGTGGGGAAAGAGCGGAGGGGAAGGAACGCGAATGGTCCACGGAGGGGGTAGGAATGAGAGGGGATGACCCAGCGAGTGGGGAGACGTCGGAGAGTGGGGGAAACGCGAGCGGAGGAGAGCTCGACGACGGCACGGAGAGGTCATTGACCTCAGCGGCAGGCTGCCGGCTGCTAGAGAGCTACGTCGCTCGCGCGCTGCCCTGGCCTCTCCTCGTCTGTTCCGCGTTTGTTCGTAACCTCGTGTGTGCTGTGCGCGCGCGAGAGAGAGAAAATCGGGTACCTCTCTCTTTCTCTCTCCTCTCTCACCGGTCCCTCGTTCTCCTCTCCTCTCCTCTCATTCTCTCTTGCTCACCGATCGTTCACTGGCACGCTCTCTCCCCCCACCCCTCTCTCTCTCTCACACGGTCTCTCCTCCCCCTCCGCCCCCTCTTTGCTCTCGGTCGGTCTCTCTTCCGCGTCCCTATACCCTCTATACCTTCTCGCCTCTCTTTGTCGCCACGATTCCGCCAGGGCGCAACGCGAGAAACAGAGAGAGAGTGCGTGTTTCCCTACGACGTGCGTTACAACGAGAGATCGCGCGGACTGCGGAGCGCGTGTTCCGCGTACGTACGGCAGGGCCGCTCGGTTTGCTTCTTCCATCGTGCTAACAGAGGCCCGTGGCATTGCGTATGTTACGTGGGTGCCCGGTTTCGACAGCTCGTTCATCCTAGCACGTTTTCGGCGCGCGTTTCGGTCGATCGGTTCTCCTTCCTCGCGGAGAGTTCTCTCCCTCGTTAGTGCTTTACCGTCCGTCCCCGTCGCCGCGACTCGCTCTCTCTCATTCTCTGCCTCACTGTTTCACTCTTTTTCTCTATCTTCTATATCTCTCCTGCTCTCTCGTGTACACACACACATAGTCGCACACACCAGCGTCCTCTCTCATACACAACTACACACGTACTCTCTCTTCTTCCTCTCTCTCTCACTCTCTCGCTCTCTCTCCCCGCGTGTCTTTTTCCCCGGCTTTTCTGACCGCGCGCGTCCGTTCCCTTCTCTCCACGAGGGAGGAGAGACGTCTGTCGCGCTTCGAGGCTCCACGCGTGCACGCGCGGAGAGTCGGCTTATCGCGGACGAGCGTGCCGAACGGTTTCTCTACGGAGTTCTCTGCATCCACCTACGACTGGTTCCTCCGTTGAACGGGACCGACATCGGGTAAATCGGGTGTCCGGGAGCCTCGTGCCATCGTCGCTGGCCGATTATAACTTGACGCGTCCCTTCGACGATCTCGTCGTCGTTGATCGTCGTACGGTCGGTCCGCGGGTGAACGTTTCACTCGGGTGTTGGGTACGTTTGCTCTGCGGTGTCGGCGAGGCGGTGACGGTGGAGGCGGAGGCGACGGCGACGACGACGACGACGACGACGACGATGACGACGACGGCGGTGGTGCGACAGGCAGGAAGGATTATTTGCCACTGAAGAGGAGGAAGAGGAAGAAGCACGGAAAAGGAAGAGAAGGAGTAGGAGCCCCGCGGAGAAGGTGGAGGAGGAAGAAAGCACCGAGTGCGACGACCGGGCCACAATAGTGTACGACGTTTGTTGTTTCGTTCGCTGGCGGTTTTCGGTCCGAAACCGTCGCGGAGGATATCCCGTGAAGATACGAGGGAAAATTCAAGAGAATGCGCGAGTGTGTCGACGCAGTGTGTGCCGTTTCTGCTTGTTTATAATCCAGCTTCAACCCCCTCCCTTCTGTCTAGCCGCCTACGTACGCACACGTTTATATATACGTCTAATAATCTTATTCTCTTTGACCAAGTATCGCGCGGAGGTCGCGGGTGGAGGGTCAGGGCGAGAGGAACAGTGGTATCAGTGAATCATCTGTCGTGACACGGGACCGAAAGTTCTCGAGAGCGGGAAAACTTGAAAGAATTGCCAACACAGTCACCAGGAGTAGTTTGATCGGGGACTGATCGGAGAGCGAGAGAGAACATCGTACGCTACGGCATATGTGCATCTATTATTTCGTACATTTACATACTCACACACGAACCAACCCTGTCATTCGTGGTCGATGAAGCACATCGTCTTGCATTCTGTTTCTTTTAATCGTTCGTCGCGTCGGTGAATTCCTGTACAATTCTTCTGTGCTCTTCACTTTTCAACTTCTTCCGTGCAACCTCTCGATCACTCTCTCTTTCGTTCACGCTCGAACATGCTTTGAGTATCCACGTTCCTGCCGATTACTCCTCTATGTGCATGCGTATATCGAATTCATAGAGAATATCTTCTCCCTGTTTCATTCCAACTCTTTCTACCTCTTTCTCTCTCTCTCTCTCTCCGTCATTCACCATCAGTGGTCGTCAGTGACGTCGTCATCTAAGGTCGCCGATCGTCGGGAGCGTCGTCGTCCTTCTCGTCGTCTGATTGGCGTCGCCCAGAAGCGCGCGCTGATACTTAAATACACGAAATTTAAGTATTACCACGTTTTATCATGTGTGTCCCCGCAGAGAGACGCGGTGGTCTCGTAGTTTAGAAAGTCGCGCCATCGAGGGCCGATAATACTCGTTCTCTCCTTTCATTGCCATCGCGTTCTTCTCTCTGTGCACGTGCGAGATCAACGGAAAACGCGCGCACAGGAAGAGAGTGGAGCGTGTACCGTCTCTCTCTGTTTGCTCGCTTCGAAAAACTGGGGTGTAAAGAGGAAAAACGAAAGAGGATCCGTCGCGACGAGGAGAAATTCCGTGGCAGATCGAAATTGATAGGAAAACTTCGCGTATATCACCGACCACTGATCGAAGGAACGATTCCATGGAACTGTAATTGTTTTGGGCTTCATGTGCGAAACAGAGTGCTCGCAATGCGTGCAATTCTAATAAACTCCGCTTCCGGTGCATCCGTGCATGCGTATAGAAGTTAACTGTCGACGTAGAAAGTTCGTTTAGAAGGTATACGTTTGGTGGATTTCGAACGATGCCGAAAGACGTCGATCTATCGGGCCGTGATGAACGATAATACGCGAGCCGATGTTATCGACTTACCTAACTACGCGTAGAACGCGAAATGCTAGATTAGAGGCTTAGTAACTAATCGACAACGCTCTACGTTCGTGATCGATCGCCAAGGACAACTGTAGAATAATTTTCTATCCCTCGACAATAACGTTCTACGTTATGCGAGCATTCGCGTTTGTTTACTTGAACAGTAACTTCCCATATCTGCCAAGTTTCTTAAAACGTCTTGGAATAGTTGCATTTGCGCTGAGATAATCGGATAGTAAGTGCCCTTTTGAACTTGGAACTATGCATCTTTGATGTGGAACACGTCCTAACCTAGAACCGCCCGGGGCAAAGTGTTCAAAACGGCTAGTTTCCACCAACGAAGACTACTTATTTTGTAACACTAATCACTTTGCTTCCACCACCCACTTCTCTTTCACAAGTATTCATCTACACCCAAGTGTACTAAATTAATCTCCACAAACTCCATCTTTAAATGTTCAATCAACAATTTCTTCAATAAAAACCTGACCCATTCACACCACACCATCAATTTTTACCATTCACCATAAGAATCCTTCTGAAAATTCAAAAGACAAACACTTTTAACCCCCGGCAAAGTTACAGCTACCACTTAAGGAAACAGCACGAGACAATCGATACTCGACTCTTCGAGGATGAAATTTTCCGCAGGATACTTCTCGGATCGATCCTCAGGATCTTTTTTGATCTCGTAACACCTTTTCGGCGAGCCGCGTGTTCACGCGAGAGGACACACCACGCGTGCGTAATATTCGACACGCGCGTCACCACGGAGGCCGTTTCTGACCGACGCGGTTATAAATAAAACGCGCGTCGTGGCCGCGCCACCGTGTTACGCTCGCTCCTCTTTCGTGCCGGTGTAACAACGTGTCAATGGAAATAGAGACGGCACGTCTAGACCCCGTAGAAATCCCATTCGATGCTTGATAACGAGGCGTTGCGATTTATGCCGATTTTTGCGAGACGGAGTTGCGAGAGACGGGATAGGTAAATGAGCGCACAGAATGCCAGCTGTTTTTTCGATGGTTTCGTTAGTTTCAATGAAGTGAAACTTTTTCTTTTGGATTGCGTCTTTTTAGAGTAATATTGCATTTATTGTGTACTAGTATTTTTGTAGCGAAGATGTGAGGAACTTTGGAAGTGATATGGTTTCAAAGACTTTTTAATTTTCGATGGTTTCGTTAGCTTCAATGAAGTGACATTTTTTCTTTTAAGATTGTATCTTTGTAGAGAAATATTTCATTTATTGTATACTAATATTTTAGTAGCGAAGATATGAGGAACTTTGGAAGTGATATGGTTTACATTTTTTTTTGAAATTCCAAAGCATTCGAGTTGTTAAGGGGAGAATTGTAAGTTGATGTAGCATCGATTTTTACGAAAGGATATTGTTTGTTGATTTGTAAAGGAAATATTACAAGGTCTCTACTATTGTGTTGTTTTTACGATTTTGTTTTGCATCGGAGAACTTTCAGGGTGATTGAAAATATTTGTAATTGTGTATTATTATAGCTGCCGGATTTTGGGATCATTTTTCAATAAATATGAGAAATTAGAGTAGAGTTTAAATCTGATAGGAAGTAGGAAATTGATGCACTGTAAGTTTCTCGAAGTTCAGCTGGAGGAAGATCATCGAGGGGCTAGTAAATCTCTAACGATTTTATCGCATCGCTGTGCAATTCGTACTGCAGCGAACAGCGACGTTTCAGTCTATCAACTAAGACGTATTATCGTAGGATATTTCAGTCCGAAACACATTTCATCGCCTAATTGCCTCGTAATTGAATCAATCGGACCACGCAAAAACAAACATCGTGTCGCGCGTTGCAGCGACTATTAATTAACAAAATTTACCTTTACTGATAATGCATAAATTCTGTCTATTTATCATTAATTATCTCTGTCGCAACAATCATTCACCCTTAATACTCTAGTAATGCTACTCAAAATTCATACGACGAAATTGTAATGTCGTATAAAAAATCGCATCGATTCAATTCCCATTCATAACTGATGAAACAAAATCGACGAGCTGTCAATCGAAAAAAAAAACTTTTCCACTTTCTTTCTAAAAACATTATTAAATATTATCGTCAAATATTGCATATGGATTACAATTTATTTAAATTCAATAAATTTTACAGAGGTTGTTCGATGTAGCCAAACGAAAGACTTTGAATAAAACTTTTCAGTGTTTAATAAGAATAGAAATAGATATTCGATTTTTTCCTGTAAATTGTTAAATAATTCAATCGCAATCGGTGAGAGCAGGTTCCTACGGGTTTGCCGTGGAAGTCGACCTTTGAAATCGGTCCTAAATTCGCACACCTAACCGACGATTAACCGAATTGATCTCGTTATCCCACAATAATTCGTGACTGTCGAGAGCACGGCTGGCGATCCCGTCTCGGAGAAGACCGGCTGTAGTCGATAACGAGTCAATTATCGATTGAACCTTATCGTAACTAACGCCCCTTGACACTTAACAACGCGGAGAAAGAAAAGAATGCCCGTTGGATTTTTCGTGGAATTATCTCTGTCGACTCTACCTCCTTAAATTCTTTCTACATTTAAATACAATGTCAGATATCGCTCGAAGAGAAAATCGAGAGGAAATAGAAAAGAAACGGGAAACAGTACGGTCCGATAGATCGTCCACGATATCGATAAAATCCTAAAACTAAATAAATGATAGACAGTGGAATCGGTATTGATCGCAACGAATTTGGAGAAATTCGCATGCACGGATAGCCGATTTCCGCCCGCGACGAATCCGTTAGCTAATTGGCTGGATCACCGTAATCGATCGCGACCGATCTTCGATAGAATCTCGCGTGTCTCGATTCTTTATTCGCGTGACGTTGACCGCTCGTTGCACGTTCGTTTGCGATTGCAATCGTTGCGGTCTCGTCGCATCGGTTTAAAGAGGGAAGAGAGGAAATAAAAAGGAACAACCTGTCCCTTCGAAGTGTACGCACGTGAGCTATTATTCCCTGTAGAATTTCAATGGTGAAAATCGTCAAGATAGAAAACGATCCGTTGAAAATTCCGTGAAAATGACGAGAAAAATAGCGTTAGCGATACTTGCCAATCACGCGCGACACTTTTATGGGATTAATGGGAGGAGGGCGTAGCGTGAAATAGTTTTCTCACAATTTAGCGGATGTATCGAGGAGAGGTGTACCTCTGGAGAGTGCGATTCCAGGAGTTCCAGAATAAGCTGGTCAGCCTAAAGCACTCGATTCACTTGGAGAGTACCTCGGAATCTTGCTAAAACGAACACATGAGAACAGTTCGGCGAATGAGCTTCACGTTGGACTGTGATGACCGCGAATCGACGGTGGAAAGTACTCGAAAGCATCGACGTTCAAAGTGTTCGCGTAGTGCAGAGACCAGACTGACGAAGAACTGAAAACAACGGACGAATAGTTTCACCGTGATCTCTCCCTCTCTCTCTCCCTCTCTTTGGAGAGAGAGAGAGAAAAAAAGAAGTGTCGTCGAACAGTGGAGAAGAACGGTAATGAAAACGGCGGAGAGTAATGAGGCTAGGAATCGAAGGTAGTTAATAGCCGAAGAAAAATGTCTACCGTTGATTCTCAGCGTAGAATTCTCCGCTTGTTTTAATATCGAACACCTCGAAGCTCGAGGGTAGGAGTTCTACTTCGGTGTCATTCGAGTATACATTCGATACAGAAGAATTCATTGATCTATCAATAAATCATCGCGAAATCGTAAGTGAAAATCCTGCAACGAGTGTTCCTCGAAGGATCCGAACTTTTCCGAGGATCCTCGTCATCGGCACGGAACGACAGAAGGAAAGAGCAGCTGCCGCGAATTAAGTACAAGCCGAAGTCGCGAAAGACGAATCCATCGAGGCAGAAGGGAGGATCTCTCGAAGATCATCGGTGCAAGGCGAACGGAAAGGAAGAGGAGTATCGCCGTAGTGGTTTATGACGTTACCGTGGCTCTTCTACGTCACGTTAACGGTAACGGTAACCCTCGTACACGAGACGCACGCGACCTAGTCGGCGCAGCGGTGCGGAGCGGAGCGGAGCAAGTGGAGAACGGCTAGCGAGCGAGCGAGCGCCTCGAGGAATTTAAAAGTGAAACTGTGACGATCCACCGACACTCCACGCGTTTGCCCCTTCTCCTATTTCCTACCGTTCCTCCGCTGTCACGGCGGCATCGTCTTCTGCCGTCTTGCCTTTCCGTTCTCCAACCTATCCCTCCCCCTTTTTCTTTCTCCGGCCGTTCGGTTTCCGTTTTTACACCATTTCCGTGCATCAGCCCTGTTCGTGACGAGAAGAACGTGCACCGTCAGTGAAAGTGATCGATATTACGATTCTTTTTTTTCCGGCTAGTGATATAACCCCTGTGATCGTTCAACGAAGAGGTCCATCGTAAGATCATCCGCGAAAATGACACGCAGGTGCGGGACCTCGAGCAGCTGAAAACGGCCGCGACAACCCAGCCCGGTGTCGTCCAGGCTAGGACTTCCGGAAGAGGCCGAGAGGGGAAAGAGAACTACGCTACCAGCTGGCACGTTGATGGCCGATCATCGACGAAACAAAAATGTAAGTTACACTCTACACCATATGGGTTAATAGTTAGTTCGTGCGATCGGCCCTCCTGGATGGCTCCTTCTCGTTGCTCGGTTATTTATACGTCCACGTTCTTACGGAGGGATGCTACTTGGATGGATGACTTTTCTTGAATTTTTATAGCGAGAATTTCATCTTCAAGTTACTTGTGCCAATGTAGGAGGTATTATCGTGTAGTTCTATCGGTATCTGTTGAAATTTTCGCGGGCGCCAGTGTTTTGGTGCTTAACACTTTACCGACAGCTATTGTTTGAGCATTCTACCCACTTTAAAGGATTTGTTTCGGCTTAGATTGCCTAAAAAATGCTACAGTCTCTTTGAAAATTACAAATGTTTCTCATCCACTCCTTAACACAGTTCTACTACAATAATAAATAACAAATTAGTGATTGCCGTGGGAACCGATTAATAAACTAAAAGTGTAAGCGTTGGTGACAAAAAGCCTATTAATAGGCTACCGGTCGGTAAAGCGTTAAGTGTACCCAACAGGGAACCTTACGATTTTTCTGTATCAGAGAAACGACATCAATTTGACTGTTTATTGAAATGCCGATCGGAAATGCGAGACTCAGGGTTAAATGTGACTCTAATGTGTCAACGAATTCTAGAGCCTTAGGAAAACAGAGAAACCTTTACTCTCACGATCGAAAATTTCAGGCTGATGATATGTGAATCAATGTAGGGGTTTTATCATATAATTCTATCGACATCTGTTGAAATTTTCGCCAATATTTTGTTGTTTAACCCTTTGAGGACTACTGACTCATATGCGGTTTGAAAAAAAATCTGAGTATAGTTTATCGAGGCATGTATATAGGATTAGAATTGAAAAATCGAAATATAACCGTTGGACTATGACTCTGCAAATAGTAATGTATAATTCGAATACATTACACTCGAACTTTCTGATAAAAAAATAGTTTTTGCTCGCCAAATAAATGATTATCTCTCAACACTCCAAAAATTCTCCGTCCGCAAAGGGTTAATGCTACCCACCAGGGAGCCTTACGATTTTTCTGTCTCACAGAAACGCCACCCATTTGGCTGTTTTTTGAAATGACGATCAGAAAGGCGAGACTCAGGGTTCAACGTGACTCTAATGAGTCAACGAACCCTGGAGCCGTAGGAAAATAGAGAAACCTTTTCTCTCTCGATAGAGAATTTCGTGCTGATGATACGTGAATCAATGTAGGGGTATTATCATATAATTCTTTCGGTATCATTTGAAATTATCGCGGGCGCCAGTATTTTGCTGTTTAATTCTACCCACCAGGGAGCCTTACGATTTTTCTGTCTCATAGAAACGACACCAAATTGGCTGTTTATTGAAATGACGATCGAAAAGGCAAGAGACAGACTAAAACGTGGCTCTAATGTGGCAACGAACTCAAGAGCCGCAGAAAAGTAGAGAAACCTTTGCTCTCGCGGTAGAAAGGAAAGGAAGCGAATAGAAACGAGCTCTAGGCAGGCACTCCTGCCGGTGGATCGAGTTTCACTTCTTCACTGTCTCTTTCCACGACTCGTTTTCACGTGTTCGAACGAACGAGAGGAGGAAGCGTTTCCCTATCCGTGAAAAGGGAATTTGCATCCTCTTCCTTCTCCCTCTGAAATTATCCTCTCCTTCAGTCATGGAGTAAACTCCTCGAGGATCGCGATACTCCACTTTTCACGCTCCTCTCTCGTCGTTGAATCTTTCGGAATTAACGTATCGTTGAATACGTCCCTCGTTCTTTCTTCTATTATTACACGCACGATTTCACGTGCATACACGTCGAGAGTTTCACAAAGCCGCGGAAAAAATTTCAGTTGAATGGAAATATTTCGTGTTTTGAAGAAACTCTGTGTCATTGTTTATTAAGAAAAAGAAAATTTCATTATAATTTCTATAACACTTGACTATAACATTGAGAAGGTATTTGTTTATAATAATAAATGAAAAGCAATCGTGGTATCGTCGAAAAAATTTAATTATCGAGTCAAGCGTCAAGAGGGAATGCAAAATTACAATTTCCTCGAAATCCAGCTCGATGTATAAAAGCGAATGGACTTGACCGGATTGGAAGGTAAAATATGTGCTTGGCCGAGATTCTTGAATAAAACGTCGTAAACGCACTCGACACCTATCTGGTTACATTTCAATACGATTCATTTTGTCTCGAGGACGTATCGTGCGGTATATTCGTTTCGTCGGGCCTCTGTGGATGAAAAACTGGAACGTTCGTCTGTCTCATTCGTTTTTAACGATTATTCTTTATTTTTCTATCGAAAATGAAGAGGATTATTAACGTATTTATGATATTTCGCTGGTTATCCTCTCGCTTGCAATATCAGTCACAGTGGTAGAAAATGGAACGAAAGAATCTGGAATTCAACGAATTTGTCAATTTTAATGATTTAATGCAATATAGTTTACAGCTTGACAGAATACTGCGATGTGCAACAATTAATCGGTATTAATTAAATTAATTACAATGCTTAATCCCGGAAGAAATCGTAAGGCAAAGTGTTTCCAACTTCATGTAACTCGCTATAAAATTTCAATTCAGAAAGCACTGGGAAAATCCTGATAACATAATCCTCCACGTTGAAAGATGGAGTCTAAGGTCGTTCCTCGTAGCGATAAAACAATGCAGACACGGAAGTATGCTAGCATTTCCGGTATTGCCAGCGCGTCACTAACAATCGGCGAGAGTCAACAATTGATTTCTGCTCGGGGCATGTCGGTGCCTCCCACTCTTTTTTCGCATTCTCCTACCTTCTTTCGCTCTATTTTCCTCTCTTCTCGACCACTCTGCACTGCTCTTTTCTTCAAGGAACATCTTCAGATTTAATTGCTGCGGTCACCCGCCCATGGATTTCGAAACATCGAGATAATGATATGAATCGTATCCGAGAAAAATGTCTCAAACAAATGGCAAGAGAATTCGAACCAGAACTCGCTATTTCAGAGACAGAATTCCACCATTGGACTCATTTTAAATAATTCTATAACAATCAAATTAATTGGAAATTCATCTTCTGCTTCTCCCAACTGGAATCGCTCCCTCCTTTCACGAAGAACCTACAATCTCACTTGTCCTCTGATAGTACAAGCATCTTATTCTCCAAACTACTCACAGAACAATGCCCCAGAGTGTAATACATTTGAAACGGCGCCTAGGAAATCGCAAGCGAAACACAACACAATAATCTCCAACAACCGTACATACACTGCTTTAGATCTAACAGACTCGTTCTCGAAGATCTCATCGATATTCGTCTCCTAATAATATGAATCAACAATTCCAATGTTGATTCATCAGAAATTCCTGCACTCCTGCACGAATCTACAATCTGAATATTCCGTGGATCGAGCGAAGTTGCGAATGAGGGAGTAGCACGAGATGAAGCGGAGGGTGTTCGTCATGTTACAAGGGTTGGTTAATTTTGTATCGACGAGAGCAGTAGCAAACCGGCCCCGCAGAAATGTCCGCGCGTATGTAGGTTAATCCGCGCTCGATGGGAATCGACCTGCGGAGGAATCGCGACACGGGTCAGGTTAACGAATGGGGTAGGTTAGGAGCGTGGCAATATCTCGCTACACGTGGCGCACCTACCGTCGCCATTTCTTTCGCCCCGTTATCGCGCTAAGGGTGCAACGGCCAGCGAAACGTTGTGCTTTCACAGTTATTTCATGAATTTCATAGCTGCTCTCGTACTTCCTGGTTACACGCGACGAAAGAAGTTATACGAAAAACGGGACTCATTTGCGGCCAGAGAGGGATCCGTTGAAATTTATGCGACCCAGTTCCCTCGACGTTCCCGGTCGCGGTGGTTATACATATCGGTGTTTGCGATTTTGAGAATGTAGAACGCCTTCATGGCGAGTGAAACGTCCACGTTGTTTCATACTCTGCAGCGTGGCTTGTACGTGATATTTTAAATAGACGAAGAGTCTCGTAGCGTTCCATGGCGATCGAGGGACATCGGAGAGTCTGCTTGGACGTTGAACGGCTCGTTTGTGAAACGCGCGAGGCCCATTTATCGCGCTTCCGGTCCCGGCACGATGTACACAAAACACGATGCAGACGCATCTCGTATATCTTAACATAATTTTACGTCCGAACACACACTGCGGACGCCGTTATTTCGAGATCGTTGGCGAGTTGTAGAACGGGGCGCTTTTGAATCGGGATGGAGAACGATGTTGATGGCGATGATAAGGGAGTGGTAATTATTAATTTAGTAACAGGCTGTTGGACGCATGGCGGATCTGTTGTTTGGGTATTTTTAATTGGGGAAATTTGTATGGGTGGGATGGTTTCTGTATGGTTTTGTAGATTTGTTAAGTTGATAACAAGAGGAATAAGGAGCGATTAGATTACGTGAGAAGCATGTAGGGATTCGAGGAAGGTGGAGAGACGATCAAGTTGCGAAAGTGATTGCGAAGATATTTTGTTAAAAATGAACGTTTAGGTTTGCGGTAGATGCATTTGGAAATTTTATATTAACACTGGAACTACCGGTGTTAAATCTATCATATTTAAAAATATTAAATAAGCATTTTGAAAAAAGGGGAATTCAGAGGTGGAAAAGATGATCGATTTGGTAATTTATGTTTTACAAGATGCACGTAGAATATCTATTCTATGACTCTCCTAGCAACTCGGAGAATTTTTGGAAAAAATTGGCTACCAGTCATTTTGACTGGTTTGGTAGTTTTAGTGTTAAAAGCACTGGAGTGCTTTTGAGAATATTTACTAGAATGAGAATCGACTGAGCAAATCTCGCGCGTGCACATTTGATGAAAGAAAATCGTCCAATGTGCAACTGATGCAACGCTGCTAATTCAACTGAACGTATTAGCTGTCTGATTTAAAACCGTGAAAGAGAAGCGCGTATCGTGGATGCAAACCTCAGGAAAATGCCTCGTTAGCTAATATCCAAATATTCAGAAACTTTCAAGAATTTGGAAATATTACATTTTATTCAATTTTCATTTACTTGCAATTCCTATTTTGCTAAATTCACAAGCCGCTTTCAAAGAAATTCGCCGCTTTTACGTAAAAATCAAAGTAATCCGCGCATATAAATGAAAAGAAAAACGCGCAACCAACATCAAAATAGAAGTGATAAATAACGCGGCATGTATGCTAATACCGTCTCGTTGAAACTGTCGCTGATAAAGAAAGATAAACTGCTTTCTCCTTCGATGCTTTAAAGCTTCGATCTTATCGTCCCTCTTAATTACACTTCCGTATTATTTTTATTCCATCCGAGTACTATTATAATATACATATCCCCTCGGTGAGCTAACGAACAAATAATAACGACCTTTAATTCATCATTTCCGGTGGAGAAGAAACTTCCGTCTCATCATCCACATATTATCTTCTCGTATTTCCTCTAAAAATTCTTCGCCATTCGTCCTACAATAACGGAAGCCGAAAATAATAGTCTCTGTGACGAAACATCGCGACAGCACATTTCACACGGCCCGGACGATTCATCGAATATCCGTAGGAACTGTTAAAGTTCCTGGGCGTGTCTGTTCTCGTAAAGGAACGATAAAAAGAAGCTGGCAATTTCCTCGTGCGATCCGCGCCACGTAACACCGTTCTGTCGGGTATTGTTGTAAGAGCGATTAACTTGGGCCGCGTGTGCCTTCATTCATTACTCAATGGAATCAATTTCCTTCGTTTATCTTCGTCAAACGGAAGGGTATTGCGACATTTTGCGTTTCCTCGCCCCCTTCAAGCGATAATATCACCTGCCCTCGCGATGATTCATACCTTGAAAGTTAAACGACAGTGTTCCAATGCATCCGAGCATTCGTTGCATATCTCCGTTGACTGATTTACAGTCTTATTTGTCGCGAATGTCGCCAGGCATTCCGGAAGTTGATTTATCGAAGATTTAAAGAGTAAAGGTACGTAACTATCGGACTGTGTTACAGTCAGTATCGTAGTTGTTCGACGAAGAAATTTATGGCGAGTATCACGACTCCTGTTCCGAGTTATCGTATCAATTATTTAATATCGCGTTCTAGGGAAGGAACCGAGGTATTTTCTTTTTCGAACGAGCGTATCGCAGGTGCGAGGGAAATCGAAGGGAAGAATGGCGATCCGATTAACCTATTTTCGCAAGGGTTGACCGATAGGACAGTGGGAATAGATATGAAGGGAATTTGAAATGTTCCATTCGTGTGGTTATCATTGCACATCATTATTTCAACTTCGTGGTGTAAGTTCTACATCTATTTTATTAAAGCGACCTATTATAATATTGACAGAGATCAATTATTTATAAGTAACATTACAAATTGATAAACGACGATTCCTAAAAGGCCACGTAAATATTTAAAGCCTCGAAAAAACCGTTCCGGTAGCCAGCCAAGCCACTCGAGGAGTCTCGACTGCACTTTCGTGCGGAGGAAAGCGATCGTTTTTCCAGGCTCGCGCGAAAGCCGCAAGGAAGAGTGAATATCGAGAGAAAGAGTCAGTCACTTTCCTTCCTCTTTCTTTCATCGCAGTTATTCCCGCACGCGGTACTACCTTCACCGAAGCGTGCCCGTAAACTGTCCCTCTCTCCTTCCTCGTTACAAAATTCGCGATGTGTAACCGGCGCGTTTCCGCGGTTTTCGAAGACCGTCTGCTCTCTCAAGGTAGCCGACCTACCGGGAGCCTCTATCGACGGGTTAGCTTTGTATGTTGTACACGAGAGATCGAATACGTAGAGAAGCGCGAGGAAAGATAGCTAGACAAATCTGTAAAAGATGAAGAGAGAGAGAGAGAGAGAGAGGGAGAAGTATATGAACGATGAGATCGAGAGAAAGAGGAATAAAGAAGGAGAAGGACGAAGCACGATGTGTACGGTAGCGGGGCGCTACTCGCGTAGCGTTAGTGTGTGTCGCGCTGGAGGCCGGCCGAGGTCGACGGCCTTTCGTTCGGCCGTTTCCGCTCGGGCTCGTGCACGCTCGGCACTAGGTCAGTGATGGAGTCACTGGCCGCCCCGAGCGTCGAGGCAATGACACCGAGCACGCCGTTGCTGCCACCGAACAGCCCCCACCCCGGTAGACCGCTCCTCTTTCCCCTCCTCCCACCCCCACCCCCCGACAGGCCAGTCCTACCCCTTCCACTTCTCTCACAGCGCCAGCGCCCCCGCACTGCCACCGACGACGACGCGCTCCTTCTCTGATCGCGAGCGCATATGTAATCGGCTTACTTGCAACGTCCACGCCATTGCCTTCGTGCCGCGAGCGAAAACAAACCTTGCCATGATGATGTATTCTTTCGAGATTTCTTGCTGCATCACTGGGGTCTTGTACTTCGCTCGGATGGAATTGCCGTTCAATATTTAACGCCGTACTTTTCGCGCTTTCAATATGAACTAATTTGTTTGATAACGTAGACGTGGGACCGTTGTATGCTGGTCCTTTACTTTTCTCTTTTATCTTGCAAAATATCTGTGTAGTTTTGCGTGGATGATTTTGATTCTTCTATATTTGAATGTTTAAATATTGAGATGTTCCCTTTATCGGGGCAATCGATGTAGAGTAAAGGGTTGCGTTGAGGTGTTGAATTATGCGCAGGGATTGAAATTTTGATGGGGGTGTATGTTTTTGCGAGTGACGATACCGGGTAGAGTTAATAGTTAATGTGGTTCCTCGTGATTGCAATTAAATTCAGGATGACGTAGGCTAAACGGGGGATATTTAATAGCAGGATCGAAGATTGACATCCTTCGGATAATTGATAACCCTTTTCGTCGAGTTAGGACCTCCAAGTGACACACAGTTAGACGTACGTACGACGAAGCATCGCGGTTGTCGACCTCATATTCAGAATTGGTCCCCTTAGGCTCACATGCTGCGTGTTCAACGCACGTATTGTATCAATGTGTGAGATCGTTACATCAGATGACACGAAACGTAACGGACTATGATAGACTATGATAAATATTTAAAATGCGTAGCTTCGTTTCAAGTAAAGGTCTTCGCAAACATCTCGCTACCGTTGAAGTCTACGGAAAGCTTCTATTATCGTTGTAATTGCATGTATTTTTCACGCGACGAAAAGTGTACAGGCTTCTATAAGATGCAAAAGATTCGCAGCACGTGAAGTTGCTTTCCGAAGCACGCGAGAATGTTTGCAAAAATCGTTATTCACTATATGCGACAAAATGATCGATCTTACCTCTGTTCTTCTGTTTAACCCTTTGAAGTTTCTCAACAATTATCAAATTGAAAATGTCAGTGGAACGGGAGACGATAATATTATTGTTATTAAAATGTTATTAACCACTTGCGGTAAATGGAATAGGAAATTTTCAAGATTCCCAAGAATGATGAAATTGAAAATATCAGTGGGACACAACACAATAAAATTATTTCTATGTTATTAATGTTGCGTTAAATTGTAAGATATATCAGGAATCACTGATACATTTTCATTTTAGCAATTTAATTCTGAATTATTGCGCGCACAGTCGCAAAAGAAATGGTAGGGCAAAGGGTTAATATAGCGTTAAATTCTAAAATATATCAGGAATCACTAACACATTTTTATTTAAGCTATTTAATTTTCAATCATTGCGGAGGCAGTCAGAAAAGTAATTGTAGCGCAAGGGGTTAATATTGCGTTGAATTCTAAAATATATCAGGAATCACTTACACATTTTTATTTTAGCAATTTAATTTTCAATTATTGCGGAGGCAGTCACAAAAGTAATCGTAGGGCAAGGGGTTAATATTGCATTAAATTCTAGAATATATCAGGAATCACTAACATATTTTTATTTTAGCAATTTAACTTTCAATTATTGTGGAGGCAGTCAGAAAAGTAATCGTAGGGCGAGGGGTTAATATAGCGTTAAATTCTAAAATATATCAGGAATCACTAACAAATTTTTATTTTAGCAATTTAATTCTGAATTATTGCGAAGGTAGTCAGAAAAGTAATCGTAGGGCAAGGGGTTAATATTGCGTTAAATTCTAGAATATATCAGGAATCACTAACATATTTTTATTTAAGCTATTTAATTTTCAATTATTGCGGAGGCAGTCACAAAAGTAATCGTAAGACAAGGGGTTAACGTAAAAGAAAAGCGTCAGGTATTTTTTTAAATACATGAGTAACTCATTATCGCATTCATGAAATCACAAGGAAGAGATATTCGAGGCCGAATGAAATTATTTAAGTGCGCGAATAAAATTAGCGCATAAATATTCCATCGGGCATAACGTACTCACGTGATGTATCCGAGGGTTAAAGTTGGCGTAAATGAAATGCACTTGTCCGATTTAACGATAAATCGTGGCTCTCCGTCGTGTCGGGGCCCGAAAAGAATTCGCAGTCGATTCACAATTAAATCGATACGTTGCAACTGCAAAGCCATATTTTACGGCGGGTTGTGAAACTCGTGCAAACTAAATATCAGAAGCACACAGAGTTCGAATCTCAAAGAGTTGGGTAATAGGTCGTGTAAGATGAAATGTAGATGAAGATTGCTTCATCAGAGAGTTAGAAATCATTGTAAATTCTGAGATTATCGTATAAACATCGATGCGCCAGTTTTGAAGCAGCAGAAGGCGAAAGGAGACGGAGAAATTGAAATGTATGAAACTGTCTTACTTCGTCGATTTACGTAGAATCTTTTACTAAGGTTGAATCTTTCTTCATTCTAATTTGAAGTTAGATTTATAACAAGCATTTCATCCGCTTAAATTCGACTTAGAAGTCAGAAAGAGATCGGTAATACCACGGTGGTCTTATTGTTAATCCGTTATCACGATCGAGACGTCGAAGCCAATAATAGGCGATTTGCTGCACCTCCAATCAACTTCTGCCAATCGTGAGAACGTACTATTGAAATCGATATTCGAATTAAGAGTGATTATTCTACCGCTTAAATGCGTTATTGTTATACAGATTCTCGGACAGTAATCGTCGATTTCGCTGCAGAATAAATTCTAATAAGAAAAGGACGTTAAAACTCATTGTTCCTCTGCCGAAGGAAACTTTGACTTTCATCGAGATAATCCTTTGCGAATCTTCTCTCTCGTTACGAAGCATTCTGATCCCTTGATTACGCAGAATTCGAGATAATAGAGTAACGCTTTTCAGACGTCCTCCATAAATTGCCACCTTCCACGAAGACCTGACGATTCACTTTGCCATTTTAATTCCAAAATGGAAGAACACTGAAATACTAATTTTACAGAAAACACGTTTCAAGAATGAATCGTTTTTCAATATCGAAGGAGGAATTGCGTATTAAGATATCTAAACAAACTTCCTGTAATTTCTCCTATCAAGCACTTAACAGAAGCTTAAATACAGCTGCCACAACATCTCTTTATCTGCCCAAGCCCTTCTCTACCGAGAATCATATATACAAAAGCACAACATACACTTCGAACCTGTGAAACCATAAACCCATAAACCCAACCGCGTCAAACGGAACTTTAAGTACTCCCTGGTAGTATAAAAAGCTAAATAAATCCCTGTGTAAACTACAATATTACAAGCCCTACGAGATACCCTTCTCAACTACGAATTTAACACTAGAACTACCGGCGTTAAATCTGTTATATTTAAATATATTAAATAAGTACTTTGAAAAAAGGGGAATTCAGAGGTGGAAAAGATGATCGATTCGATAATTTATGTTTTATGAGATGGACGTAGAATATCTGTTCTATGACTCTCCTATAATCTTGGAGAATTTTTGAAAAAAATTATGTACCAGTCATTTTGACTGGTTTGGTAGATCTAGTGTTAACATTGTCCTTTTTAAAAAGACCGCGCTAATTTATTTTCTCATCGTTGAATCCTCCCAAACAGATTTCATCTACTTCTCAATTATTTCATCCACGTTCAATCCTCATCTCGTTCTCCACAAATCCGCATTAGGCCTAACTGAGAGAATTAATCTCCGAATATTTGCACTTGCAGAATATGAAACTATTGCGAACATTGAAGCGCGCCGAAAGGCCTTAAGTGCGGCATATTGACGCCCTGTTACAAGGGCGAAGTTCTTGAAGGGTTCTCGAAGATGGATAGGGAGGTTGGCTTCGTGCATTCCTGTAGGCAATCCCGCAGGAGATCGGACGAGGGGGAAGAAAGGCGAATCAGGGGGAAAACGACATGGGGTAGAAAGCTGGACGAAAGTGTTTTTACACGCAGGGGGTCCTAAAAGGTCGAAGGTGGATGAGGAAGGCGTGATATGTAAATCTCGAATTTTCGTGGGTGGGATTATACAGTGGTGTTATTAAATTACAGTGAATTAATTTGCGTTTGATACTGCTACCAATCGTCAGGATTACTGATTTTTTCTGTATTTTTTTTGGCTTTGACCAGTGATGGTCATTTCAATAAGAATGAATGAATCTTAACGAGGGACCACTAATTGGAAGTTGGAGTACACCGCTTTAATGTACTTTACACTTGTGCATATTTCAATTTAATTATCGTATTACAAACACTACACTTGGAAAAATATAATTCTTCATACTAATCACCGTCATTGCAACATTAACACTATTCCTACCACGACCGGTCAAATGACCGTTTTTAAAAATTCTAATCGAAAGATTAGAATTTCCTATATACAACGTAATTGAATCGCCTTTAACACTAGAACTACCGGCGTTAAATCTATCATATTTCAAAATATGAAATAAGTACTTTGAAAAAGGAAGGATCAAGAGGCGGAAAAGGTAATCGATTCGGTGATTTCTGTTTTTAAAGATTGACACAGAATATTTATTCTAAAGCTCTTCTATAAACTTGGAGAATTTTTGGAAAAACTTCTTTTCCTCAAATAATACATTCACATTATAATAATTTTTCAATATTCACTTCTTTTCTTACTGTTCATTTTCTGGGAAAAAATTATCATTTGACAAATTCACCGGTTGCCGTAGGAAAAGCTATACGTGAAGTGTCGGTAGGAATAGTGTTAAAGAAAATCTGAAGATCTTCTCAATCAGGTGAATTTATCAGAATCCATAAATAACAAACCCGTTAAAAATATCCAAAAGAAAATGACCAAAAGCTACGGTAATAGAAGCAGCGCTCTCCGCTAATTGCGGAAACGTCGAACACTTGAAAATCTTCGGTCGATTAATCATGGCAATCGTTAGGTCCGCAGTGCATCCGGGATTCGCGAAAATTCGACAACGGGTTAAACCGAGGTAGAAGCCATAACGAAAGGCCTCACACGGGTTGACATGAATGTTGCAGTAGCTGCGATCGTGCATTATGCATGCCGGATAATTCGTGACTTTTGATTACGTCGTGTCATCAGTGCTTTATCGGTACCTCCATTGTCTTCCTCTATAGTTCATACACACAGAGACAATTTATACGTTCTGTGTCCTCTCTCTCTCGTGATTTCTCTCCACCTACCTGCCTCTCTTTCTCCCGGTGACTCTGTCTGTCTTGTAATTACGGACTTGAAAAGCACTCTCGACGTGGTGCAACGAGGCGTTCTACCCTCAGGGCCGTATCGAGTGCACCTGAGAATTTCATTTTCTTTCCTCTAACGGAGATTTCTCCTGCCTTCGGACGTTTCCATGAGGAATTATAATTACGGGATTATCAGGCCAGGATATACGGGCAATCGAAATCTGGGATACCCTGTGTTTTCACCCGAGTCTTCGTTGAGGTTTCGATTGGCGAGAGTGGAAAGTGTTTAGAGTTTTGTAGTTCAATGCTCGCAGGTTGAGAGAGATCGAGGATTTTTTAATTTGTAGATTTTGCGAAATAGAAATTAACACTAGAACTGCCGGCGTAAATCTGTGATATTTCGATATATTAAGTAAGAACTTTGAAAAAAGAGGAATCCAAGAGGCGGAGAAGATGATCGATTCGGTGATTTATGTTTTTTGAGATGGACGTAAAATATTTATTCTATGACTTTCATATGAACTTGGAGTTATTAACCCTTTGAACTCCTATGTCGAGCTACGCTCGACACAGCTTTTTGTGGCACTCAACGTTTCATCTACTAATTATCGACTTTTCGCAATCAACAATAATTTTCCACCTTATCATAAATATCCCGCGATACTTCCAATCGTTTCTAGTGTCAAGTAAAAGTGAATAATCACCGTTAGACAATTTTCCGAGACTATGTTTGCTTATCTGACGAAAAGTTAGTAAAATAATGCGAAGCGTAAAGGGTTAACAATAAAAAATTGTGGACGAAGCCAAGAATTCGTAACGCTATTAGCCATTAAATGCTACATTACATAGTCTTTCTGAAATCACGCATTTCTGATAGTTTTATCAATTTGTAGCTACTTGCCACCAGTTACTCCTTGCACTACATTGCAGCCAAAGGGTTAAATTAATAAAGATCTACATCTATATCATCCCAAAAACACTTCAATTACAACAGAAAACAATACAAAATAAATTATAAAATTTCCCGACATTTAATAATAAAAAATAAAGAGCACAACGTTCATATAAGTATCCTCGTAATATTCTCCCCCTCCTCTACCGCGCTATTTCCGTTGCACCAAGGATTTTCACCCTTTACCGATATCCCATGACATCGATTTCGACCACCCTTCCGTCACACGAGTCATTTACCCCGGGTCATGAAAGTTCGTTTTAAAAAAAAATAGGTACCATCTCATTTTCCCGGTTTCAATAACGCTTTCACCCTCGTGGGATCCCATGGGGGAACGGCAGGGGAAAACGGGTGGGGTACGCGTGGAACATGGGGCACCATGGTGATCCGACACGCGTCATGCAGGACACGAACAACCTTGGGATAGCGGTATCGTGAGTAACTATAGCGGGATCTGCGGCTGGATTAACTCGCAATCTGTTCAACTGACTTTCGAGACTCGAAAGTGTTTTTTTTTACCTCGCAATATGAATTTCACGGTGTCAAGTTCGCGTTGAATGTCTTGCGAGAGAAATTTTGAGTTTGATTGATTTCATCGGCGGTAGAAGGAAATATATTTGACGTCAGAATTTTGTTTTAGCGGAACATGATATGCGAAACAGTTTCGTAAATGAATTTTATTCGTGTGCACTTTCCCTTTGTGATTGCTGATTGATTAATAACATTCTGGATTAATAAAATACAAGATACTCTCACAAGTAGTTCCACCATGTCGCAACAGTTATCCGAATAAAAGAAAATTCTTTCCTGGCATAAAAATCAGACCTTGCCAGTTACAAATTTCTCCTAACGAACTAACTTTTGAAACAACAAACCAACAACATTATATCCCCTTCTCTTTAATCCTCCCTTAACGCTAGAAATATCGACGGGAAATTTATTATATTTAAATATATTATATAAGTACTTTCACCTTCCATAGAGGTTCTAACAGTAGGATATTCGTTATAAAGCAAGACTTCTCACGATTGGAAAGATTAACACTAAAACTAGCGACGTTATGTCTACTAAAATTCAGTTATAGCGAATAAGTACAAGGAGAACTGTACTTTGGAGAAAAAGGAATAAAAAGGTGGAAAAGATGATTAATTCAGAAATTTATATTTTATTAGATAACCGTACATCTACTCTATCGTTACTCTATTAACCCATTTTCATCCGTAAGCGGAATATTCCGTAGATGATGCTCGTCTTTAACACCAGCCGCGGAATATTCCGCCCTGTACAATGTTAAACTGCTGCTTGCGGAAGTGCATGGTACTACGGATCCTGTCGTATATAGAGCTATGATGCAAATGGGCTATCTTACAGATTTATTTAGAAAAAAAATAAGAAACCAGTAATTTATCCTGCCTTGATAGTTCTTCTGTTAAAAACTCCTCCACGAGAACATCCTACCTCAAGCCACGAATTCTAAAATCACAAAAAAAATCGCCCCTTCAGAAAGCCTCTTTCCCAAACGGAACTTCGTCATCTTCAAAGTCCATCCGGCATTCCTCGCGTCTTCCGCATGAGTCACGAGCCGGAAAGGGAAAACCCGGAAGCCACGTAACGTGAAGCAGCAGCACCACCGCCATGGTGGTCTGGGAAGGCAGACGTAGCGTGTGCTGACTCGGAATAACCGTGGACTAGCGGTACCATGAGTAAGTTAGCGGAGTTCTCCTCATCTAGGTTACGCCGCGAGCCAGTGAAGCGGGTCTCGCGCACCTCGAGAGACTGGACTCGGCCCGTTCTGGAAGCGTCCAGTCAACGAGGGGACCGTAGACTGAATGGTGGTGGCAGCGCGGCCCGTTATGGTGCCTATGGACTTTCACCTCTTTCGTTGCGAGCCAACGCGCGCGATCGCTCTCACTTACATTTCGCTCGTGCTACTCGGCTCGAACGGTCGGACGGGAGTGTCGCGAGAGAGTCGATTTTTGAAGGTTTACGGTGAGATTCTCTTCGAGATTATTCGTCGGTTTTGAAATTTCTATGGTAG
The DNA here is from genome assembly GCA_963989415.1 of Cerceris ruficornis. Lineage (NCBI taxonomy): Eukaryota > Metazoa > Arthropoda > Insecta > Hymenoptera > Crabronidae > Cerceris > Cerceris ruficornis. Next base: position 12,348,913 of record OZ022523.1, read on the forward strand.
TGTAGAATTCAGACGGTAGGGAAAACCAAGGCTTTCACGCAAATAAATCAGTTATATATTAGGAAAAATATTAGAATACAAAACAGGAAAACTCCTGCGCACCGTCTAGCACGTGTTGCTGCGGGATTCTCTGTCGTCCTTCTTTCGACTGCCCCGACAGCGCTGCGTAGTGGGCCTTATCTTTTCACACACCATGCGTACATACACATGCAAATGTACATACACACTCAGTACCATACGGTAGCACTATAAGTCACTAAACACTATCATCACAGTAGCATATCGAGAGAAGAGGGCATCTTACTCTCTATTTGTCACTTTAGGGATATTATGGTGTGTTTGGTTATTCCGAATGAATTTTCATTTCAGAGAGGAAGTACAGGAGGGCATGTCGTTTATTTGTTCCATGGATTTCAACTGCTATGGTTATTTCACGTCGGACCTGCTATTTTAGGTGGATTCGGAACAAACGATATGATATAAATATTGCATAGGGAAATTTTTCTAAAAGTGACAGAGGAGGATTTGAATTCTGACCCATTGATTGCAAGTTCGATCCTTTTCCCCGTGGAATAGCCATGGACTATATTAACACTAGAACTATCAGCGATTAATCTATGATATTCCATATATTAAATAAGTACTTTGAGGAGAGAGGAATTAAGAGGCGGAAAAGATGATCGATTCGCTGATTTGTGTCTTTTGAGATGGACGTTGAATATTTGTCTGATGCCTCTCCTATAAACATGGAGAATTTTTTAAAAAATTCTCTACCAGTTGGTTTCAATGGTTTGGTAGTTATAGTTTTAAAACAGAAGTGCAGATATTTGCAAAGGTATAAGATATACCGGATTGGAGTAGAATGATAATTTATGTATGACAATGAGTCTGTCGCTTGGAATGCTAAGGGCTGATAAGGTCGATAATAAGTTTAGGTATCATATTTCCGACATGGATGGAATTTTATAGGAAATATTGGTGAACTTGGAAATTGCGAGCAACGAGTAGTTTTTACCTGGTTTACGGGAGATAAAAATCAATTCCTTCGTCGTAGTCTTACTTTCTAAACCTCAATTTGGATGTCTCCCCGGAGAGATCCCCGCGATTTGAAAGCGAGCCATAAATCACTCGTTCGTTTCGCGGGCTGTCAGTAAATTCTCGTCCTGACGGTAAGGATTTTTCTGTAGGCCATAGACGTCGTTCATTAGTTGAGCTGCTTTCGTGGAATGTCGGCGATTTTATTCTGCGGATGATGTTTAACATCGCCGCTGTTTTTACTCCCCGGATAATTCTTCCTGCTCATTTTTCTTTTGAAAACGAAACCATTGACATTGCGCTCACCATAATGATGTCTATGATTTTACATATATATTTTATGGTGGTTCAGTGTCATCTATTATCATTGATTTCGTCGAGATACACTTTATTATGCGACACGAAAAGAATTGGCTGATACTAATCTTTACAAGAAGTTAAGCTAATCTTGATCCCATTCAGAAAATTGATAAGTCTTTCTTTATTATTGAATCTGGTTGGGGGTTAGAATAGATCCATTTCGGTTGTAATATTTCATCTACAGACAATTATGCTTTATCGTAATTTTGAACATTGTATTACTCCGCAATTTGTCATTAGCATAATCAGAATAATATACCATAAGCACCAAACTAGTTTAATAATAGATCTACGGCCGCTAAATCTGGTATATTTAAATATATTAAATAAGTACTTTGAAAAAAGGTGGATCAAGCAGCAAAAAATACGATCAAGTTAAGTAATTTGTCTATTATAAGATAGGCGTGAAATATCTACTGCTTCTCTATACATCTGAGAAATATTTTTAAAAAAGTAGGAACCCGGCAATTTGACGGCTGCTGTACATATACTGTTAATTAACCCTTTGAGAACTACGGACGCATATATGTGGCCTGGAAAAAAATATAAATGCAATTTGTCGCCGCATGTATGCACGATAGGAATTGAAAAATTAAAATATAGCCATTGAAATATGATTAGGAAAATAGTAATTTATAATTTCTATATATTAACACTCTGACTTCCTGATAAAAAAACTCCCCGTCCGCAAAGGGTTATTAAAATTTATTTTTCACCGTAATGTCGAGAATTCCTCTGCAATTTTTGATTAGCCGATATTCTGTATTTATCATAATTTGAAATGTCTTCGTTAGAGAGCTGTGAAAATTTTTAAATTCCAAGTAAACCACGATATGTTCAAAAGGATTCGCGGTAATATCGAGGACGAAAGACGTAGTTTAGGATAAAATCGCGAGGTGAAGTTCGGCGAAGCGTTTCGACCAAAAAGCGCGAAGATCGGAACGAAGACAATGCGAAAATCGACCGAACTTTCGCAGAATCGAAGGAACTCGCGCGAAACCACCATGAATTCGTTCGGGCGTGAACAGAGGCGCGTAGCTGCATTTTAATGGATGTTTACCTCGTGTTTCTCACAGATTGCCCTTCACCTCGTGCGCATGGAATTGCTAATCGACAAAAGGATCCTGCAATCCTGCCAGCAGGATCTCGAGGAGCCGTTCACCTGCGAGATCGCGTGCAACACGATAAATCCGCGGAGAAAGTTCCTTCTGGATAATTTAATTAAAAAAAAAGTACTATTTTCGAAGCTGAAAACCGCATTGACATCATCGCAATCACTTTTAGGTTTAGAGCTACGTTTTTGAACATCTGGAAGAATAATTTCAGAATTTTAGTTAACTTTGAATTATCGTGAAATTTTTGGAACATTAAAACCTTCACTGATGTAAAATTTGTGAACTGGGAAATACTGGGTAAATTAAGTTAAATATTACCGAAGACCTAATTGTATTTATCTCTAATATTTCTACTCTATGAAAATGTAATTCTAGTAAAAAAACTTTCAGCCCGCTGGAAATTAACAGACAAATATAAAATGCCCCCTTTATATATCAAGCACCTCTCACCACAAAAAAATTCACTTCGACCGTCCGTAATCATCCATCAGTCGTAAACTTCCATCGTGCTAATCATCAAATTATAATTAATCGCATACAGATTACGATAACACGGCTGAATAGTACAAACGTATCTTCAACGACACCTGGAAGCCTCGTAAGGTTAAAACGATGGCACGAAATAATTATTCGACCAACAGGCCCCCCTCGGCAACGCGGCCAGTGATCCATAAATCATGATTCCACCGAATCGCAACGCGATCTTTAATGATTCTTAAGTAGCGCGAAAGGGCGCGGCCTTATCGGCCATGACATTACTCACGACTCGCTCGCCCGTACGTGTTACAGAATTACTGTCGGATTTATCGGCGATATCGATCTTCTCTCGATTCTAGCCGAGTATACTCCTCTATAATTGGCAGACACGATAGATGGACGATTATGCATACGCGGTGGAAAAGTCGTCCTATCGCCGAGTCGAATCTCGACGAAACAATGGATCGGGGGAGCTTTACGAGCTATAACAATTAACTGGGTTACAGGTGCGACAGCCGAGCGAAGTTTCTTGCCGACGTATTTCTCTATCGAGGACGACGTTTTTTTTTTTGTTATTCTTTTTTCTTACTTCGCCGCCATACGAGACGTAATAAACGAGCTCGTGCGATTGCAAATCGTAGGATCCTCGATCTTATAATAAACGTTGCACAATGAGCGTCAAACGCTTGTCCGCGGATTTTAATCAGCGCGTGTTTCTACGCCAACGGTTAGTTTTATTGGCTATTGTAATTGTGATTTTGATGGAAGGTAGTTCGACGTTGAGTCGGTGAAGTGAGCAGGAATTTTTGTTTGTACGTGTTGTATGATCGTTGGATCGTGGATTTCAAAGTTTGAAGTGCATCTCCATTCATCGAGTAGATACAGTTTTTATGTGGGAAATCTTCTGAAAGCTTGGAAGGATTTGAACTTTCGTTTATTTAGAAGATCAAAAGCCTTACTAATAGGTTGGTGCATATGAAATGTCGGATTGCATACGGCGAAATCAAAATGCCACAGTTTTTGCAAAATGAATGTTTATAAATCAAAATAATTTCCATCGGCATCAATACACTTCTGTCAAAGATACCCAAGGGCTTTTATACGATTTTTAAAAAAATCGGGGATTTTAGAAACAAGAAATTGGAGGTGACTTTTTTAAGGTCACCTTCATTATTGAATTTTTTTTTCTGTAATGAAGTAATCTAAGTGTTTAAAAATGTGATAATCCGTTAAAGGAAGATCAGGTGAAAAAGGTGGGTACCGTAAAATATCATATTTCAATTCACGAAATTTGTTTGAGCTCACTTTTGACGGACATGGTCTTGCGTTGTCGTGCAATAAAGTAGGCCCCAGCCGAATAATTGAAACCGAATGCAATATTTTCAATTCTACAAACATGTGCTCAATTTTTTACAGTATCTGTCAGTATTAATGCTTTCATCGCCTTGAAAAAAACATTGTACAATTTTTTTATTATAAATTGACTCCCATATGATCTGTTTATGTTAAGATTTGCGGCAGCAGCATCGTTACCAAGTTTAAATTCGTATCGGATTACTACTCGTATTTCACTAGTACTCACGTTGCATAAGAAACTATATTTTTTTATAGAAATTAGGGGTCTTCCAAAAAAAAATACACTCAATATTGAACCTATAGACCAAACGACCTATTTCAACTATAAAATTATTAATTTTACGGCTACCTATTTACAAAATGTGGCCAAAATGGCCAATAATCCAGACCTAATTCGACCAACCTAATAGTATAGTCTCTAACACAGAAAAGTTTCTTAGCAGAGAAAAGTCTTATCGCAAATTTAGTTTCAATTTCCACGAAAATCTCTACGAAGCTGGTGACACGTATAAAAGCTGGATGAAACTATGGCAGGGGCATTTCGATGAAGAATCGAAATAAAGACAGATGATCCAACCAAGCCGAATTCTCGAACGCGTAACGCAAATAGCTTGACGTAATTCGACCGGGCGCGTTTTACGATCTCCGTCTTCGTGACACATCTCGGTGACTGGATCTCCTGCCTTCGGCAAGATCACTTTTGCGATCGTGGAATACATTATCGCGGATGAGCCGTAAAAATACAAAAACCACGATGGAACGTGGCAGTCAGTGTTCTTTAGGGCGCTCGGAAGACGGCGGACGTGATTGTTTCATTAGAACGATCGTAACCCGTTTGCATCACGAAGTGCATTATTCCGCGAAAAATTGTCTACTCTGTTTCATCAAACGCGGAATAATTCACGCGAAATAAATAATACTTCTGCTAAAAGTATTGCGTGTATCAACACTGACCGTATTATCCGCGGTCAAATGACCGGTTCGTCGGAGTGAGAATTTGTAATTTTTTATGATTAGGCGCAAGTGTTAATAACTTGTTTTCTTATTTCGTAGATCCGTCAATAATTTAACCAGTCAAGTGGTTGCGATATATATGCACGCCATATAGTAGGCGTAACGCAATGAATAAGATTTGCCTGTTTCGAATTTTAAATTAACGCTTTTAATATTTCAAGTCACAGGGGTCACTAATGATGGTTTAGTGTGCACGCTATGTTAGTTTTTAAGCAGTATATGCTGTTAAGGCCTTAGCCTTAACACGTTCGCGAACGTGAATGCTATACCATCCATTTTCATCGTAATGTAGAATAACATGAATGCCATAGTATTCAAAGGCAATTATGACATTTAATATTGGCATATATGCCAAATGCAATTATAATTCATTTAATTTTATATAACTTTAATTTTTTGTAATTATTATGCAGTTTAAGGTGATGGCCAAGTGATTCATTGAGTATTTTCATACTGTTTTATTTTTTCTATGTGTAGTTAGAAGTGTAAGTTAAAAGTGTAGTACTTTACTGTCTATTTTTTCAGCCCACTAAAATTTTTACTGTCCGCGAACTTGTTGAATATTGCCATTAAAAAGCTAAAGTCCTGCCGACTGTACATGTTTTTGTGTCTTTAAGCTTTCTGTTTTATAAAGATGCGATTTTAATAGAAAAAGTTCTCCTTCCGTAAAAATGATGAAATAGCGAAATACCGGTTGCATTTAACGTGTTAACTGCGTTCGACGTGTATACACGTCGATCCAGACCTCTAGTGCATTAACCTTTTTAACAGTAAATTGTAAATGTCTTATCGAGCAAACTATAATCTTTCCACCTTCTGTTTTCTTTTTACTGTAAAATTTATAACAGGTGCATTTGTCTTGCATTCGACTTGTATACACGCCGCTGCTTGATTTTAATTCCGCATCCTGTCAGTAATTTTAAAGTAAATTCCGCAGTTAACCGGTTAACGTGTTAAGCCACGATGCAAATGGTTCGCGAAAGGTATATATTCAAACCATCGTTATTTTTCTAACTCACAACATTTCCTTTTATATCCGATCAATTTATCTAATGCAACAAAGAAACAAACCATATTTCCCTCCTCAGAGTTCCAATCGTCCAACCTCTCAGCTTCCAACGGTACACGCTCGCCGGCGATGGATCTCATTTCACTTTTCGTGCCTCGGAAGAGTTCTCCGGCGCGGTTTGCACCGGCGAACGGTTGCACAACCGTTCCTCATAGCCGGTCGACCGTAGGGTTAAGCGAGATCCAATCCTAGCCAATCTTATCCTAGGCCTAGGTACAAAACTACCAATACTATCGCCTCTCGTGGCCAGGTTCGGCTAGATCACGTATTACGCTGCCGCAACAAACTTTCTCCCCGAGGACGATGCACTCGGCCCCACCATTCGAGTCCTGCATCCGCTGCAGCGTTGCAGTAAAATCCGCCAATCCGTCGCAGAATCGTACGGAATCGACTTTCCGATGCTCCCACAGCTCTATCTTCGGCTTGAGCAGCCGAGACTTTGCAAATTTATAAGTGGTCTGATGTTACTTGGCGTTTCAACCCTTTGAGTATTATGACTGCTTAGTGGCAGTCAGAGTAGTTTGTTGGAGCGTATGCAAACAGCTCTTTATTTTGTGTTTTTTTTGAGATTTATTTGCTATGATCATTTAGACTCAGATTTTAGATGGGATTCGAAATACCGGAACCATGGGGACGTAATAATAAGCCAATAGAATCTTTAACACTAACCGTGCGTTCGCAGTTAACACTAGAACTACCAAACCAGTCAAAATGACTGGTACAGAACTTTTTCCAAAAATTCTCCAAGTTTATAGAAGAGCCATAGAATAAATATTCTACGTTTATCTAAAAAAACATAAATCGTCGAATGGATCATATTTTCCGGCTTTTGATTCCTCCATTTTCAAGGATTTATTTAAAATATTGAAATATGATAGATTTAACGCCGGTAGTTCTAGTGTTAAATAGCCGGTTCAATGAAATGAACATATGGAATTTTTTGTACTATTAATTAAAGACTGTTTTGTGCGTTGTTTCCTATATTAAGTTGACAATCTTATGCATTTCTTTCAGAAATGTATCATTGTTATTTTATAACCGGTCGCAAGATCCACTAAGGTAGTACTAAGTGTTCATAAAGTTTTGGTACTATCAGTGCTACCATATTTCCCATGCAAAATTAGTAAAAGGAATTCTTCTCAATGAAATTCCGTAAGATGCACCAAGTTATAAAGCAAACGTACAAAATAGCATACTATAGAATATCACTGTAGTTTATATCATATTTATATTATTACAGGAACTTTCATATCACGCCTCACTATGTCACACGTATCACCCGCAGCTTCAAAAGAGAAAAACGATATGAAAATAAAAAATGCGATGTAAAAATCGAAGCTTGAAGTAGAAAAACTCGATGGCACTCGGGATATCAAAAATTCCGGGTACGCGGTATTTCGACCGGGAGGAAACTCATCGAGACAGTTTTTTCGTAGGCATCGTCTCGGTAGCTAAATTAGTTTCACGAGTCCGTTGCGAGAGAAAAGGGCGAACGTACGAACGAGAGATAAAAACGCCAGCAAGGCGAAAGTATACTCCGTCGCAAAGTCTACCACCTGCGATTCATTCCATGGAAGACATTGACTACCGACTTGCAACGCGAAATACAACGATGCATCTGTATTTTTATGACCCTGCACCTGTTACTATATTTTAACCTGCGTTTACTTAATATTTCTCTTCGGAATTATATCGATTGTCTGGATACATCGGAAATTGTAATCACGACGATAATGATTGATATCGTTAACGGTAGCGATTCAGCAACGTCATGCTTCGTTAATTATTAAGAGGCAATGAATGAGAGAATAACTCCGTGATGTTACGTAAGTGCAAGGGTCATCGACATCGATACACTTTCTCCGGAGAGAAGTTTATCTGTCAGAGATACAGATAAATGTCCGTATCGCTTGTCAAACGAAAGACTAGCACCGTGGAATGATATTCGTTTCTCATTTTCTTTTCTCGATGAAATCGAATTCGTGAAAATTCACGGAGCTGAGTTAACGGCAAGGGAAACCAGCTTGGTTTCTTTGAGTTAGATATAAGCTTCGATATTGTTTTATTCATTTGCTACACATTGTTACTTAATGGAAGCATTAGAAAATGATTTCTTGGCATTTCAAATTGTACGGTGTCTAGATACTAAAAGACGACTTTTAAAAAATTAAGTTTAATGTGTTTCTTTAATTTTCTGCAAGTATTCTTCGCGCATTTGGTTACTTAAAAATTTGTAGGGAGAAGAAATTGTGTTAATTATAATTGCGAGATAGAGAAATGAAAAGGAACGATTACAAGAATTTTTATTTTTCGACAGACGTTTAATAGCACGGAAACATTTTTATATGCACTTTGTGATATTTGGACAAGTAGTTTGCATCTCATTTTTCCCTGAAAACAAAGGATTTGCGAGGAATTTCTTCCTTCGTCGCCTGTGTCGTGTATGTCCACTTGTTGCTACATACAGTAACCAGCAAACGTGAACACATGGATAGGATTATATCCATTAAAATCTTTACGGTAATACAAGCCATCTAATTAAAAAACCTTTTTAATTCTGTGCACGGTAGCTAATTACCTTACAGTAATGGAAGCCATTTTTAAAGAATATTTAAAAATTGTATCGCTTAATAGACTCAGTTTGTACTCCATTAAATTTTCAATTACGATGTAACTTAAAGAGCAGCACAGTGCGGCCTTTAAGTTAACAATGATGACATCCCAAATTAATAATTATGACATATGTTAATAGTATAGGTAGCCTGTGTAAAATAGCATTACATGGATAAGACATTATATTATATGGCTGTGATTATAAAAATGATCTAATTGAAAAATGTTCAAAATTGAAAGTTCTTAAAACGCCCGTAGATTTCAGATCTAACAATGCCAATATGGATGCGATAAAGAAATGAAACTATTCAGGGGGCGATAGTAATTTCATTGCACAGAATTCAACACGCATCCCAAGCCAGAAGTCTAAATATCTCTCCCACTGACAATTACCGGTGCATATCAACTTTTCTCAAGTAAAATAGAATTTCATTCACCCTTAAAAATCCCATTCCACGAAACAAGCCACAAATTTCATCCCCTATCGCCATCACACTTATCATTTCCACTCAACAGCAAAATCATCTCACTCAACCGCCTCGAAACTTAAAATCCGCAATTCCATCGCCAGCAGAATCCCACGAAACATACTTTCCTCACTCTCCCCAATAAAACGTCGACCCTCGACTCAGCGATGATTACCTCGCCGAAAGAAAAGCAATTCAACGGAACGAATCGAACGGTCCTTTTTTCCTTCCTCATCGCGCTGTCCCCCTTCCATGGGGATGCGATCGTCGGAGAACGTTAAATATCACTCGCGACGGATAAAAATACACCGTGGGAGCGATGACTCGGGCATAAAAATACATCGAAATGCAACCGCGAGCCGCGTATATTTGCGCGTATCTCGACGGGGCCGGTCTGCCCCTCGGCCCGCGTGGGTGGCTCGCGGGAGGACGAGGAAACGAGAGAGGGAACGAAGAGGAGGAAAAGCGGCGAGGAGAACAGCAGATTCGCGAACGCACGCGCCGGCTGAATGGGACATTACAGAATTTACGAGCGGGAGATGCGGCGCAGGGAACTCGAAAGGCTGGACGGTGGAGAAAAACGGAAATTTCCATGGGGGTTGTGTGGCGAACGCTACTCCGACGCGCCAGGGTGTGTTGGAATAGTCCTGCTGAAGAGTCGCGATTCTTTGATGAGCAATTGGGGTGTTTTGTTGATGTAGCGGTTTTTGGAAAAATTGCATGCATAGTTATTAGACATATTTAAGAGGATGGCTGGAATTCGTTCGTGCCTGTTTTCAACTTTAAGGCAGATATCAAGGGAGGCCTGTCCTTAAGGTAGGTCCTGTCTGTCTCCTACCTATCCTGACTCTCTCCTGCCTGCCCTGCTAGTTTCCTCTGCCTGTCCTGCCTCGCTCTCCAGTCTCCTGTCTGTTCTATATGTCTCTCATCTATCCTGACTGTGCTGCCTGATATGCTCATATGATTTTGGCATAACTCCGATCGTATTTGTGCAAATTTTTGAAGATCATTTGAAGGTAAAAATCTGTGCTTGCAAGCTCAAGTGTCGCTGCTCAAACTAAAAGCTCAATTCGAGCATCGACTAAATTTCGAATTTACTCCATCAAAATGAGCTTTTGAGCTATGAGCCCGCAGGTATTGAGCTTTTGAGCCATTTTCCCGAATTTTGCGCGAAATTTCGTCAGAATCCGAGTGAGCTTTTAGTTTGAGCAACGATAACGGAGCTTGCAAGCTCACTCGTGACTGCTCAAACTAAAAGCTCAATCCGAACATCGACTAAATTCTAAATTTACTCCAGCAAAATGAGCTTTTGAGCTATGAGCACGCAGGTATTGAGCTTTTGAGTCATTTTCCCGAGTTCTTCGCGAAATTTCATCAAAAATCGAGTAAGCTTTTAGTTTGAGCAACCACACTTGAGATTGCAAGCACAAATTTTGACCTTGAGATGACCTTCAAGATCATATGAGCCCACGTACTTGGCATTAATTTTCTTTGAAATTGATTTTGAACTAACACTTTGGGTATGACAGAGGCAGGGCAGGCGGGGCAGACAGGAGACAAGCAGGATAGAGAGGACTGGCAGATTAGGCAGGACAGACAGGACACACAGGACAGACAGGACAGACAGGACAGGCAGGAGACAGACAGGACAGGCAGAGGGAACTGGCAGGACAGGCAGGAGAGAGACAGGACGGGCTGGAGGCAGACAAGCCCTACCTCAAGGACGGGCCTCCCTTCATATCTCCCTTAAAGTTAGAAATGGGCACGAGCGAATTCCAGCCATCTTCTTAGATATGTCTAATAAATATTAATGCAAAGTTTCACCAAAATCGGAGGGTATTAGTTCCCGAACTTCGCTGGTAAGCAATGAAATGTTGACTCATTTGCCAAATTAAGTTGAAAGAATAGTCATTTTACAGACAGAACGATGACAGAGTGACAAATTATTGTGATGGAAGAATGGTACCTTTTAATCTCATCGGCTAGGGCCTTTCGATCGTCGTCAATTCCGCTGAGAAAGGGATGGTCAACCAATTACAGAATGTGCTGAAAAATTAAACGATAGAAGAACATTAAAACAAATAACATATTTTTAGTCAGCAATTAAGAATACCTAATGATTTTTCTCGTTATCAAAAATGCGATTTAATATCGCTTTACGCGCTTTGCTGTTTTTGAGAAATCGCAAACCGGAAAATCTGCGATCACAGGAACAATTTGAATGAAACATCGCACGATTTACAATCGGAGAATGGACCACGGCAAACTCGAAAAACTGCGTGATGAAAAAGAAATGACATTTCTATGAGTTCGCGCAGTGCAAATTCATCCCTGAGGAAGGAATTCCGCTGTTTCGACAAATGCCCGCAGGATTGTACGACGTTTCACCTGTGAACACTGTACACAGATTTCTCCATGGTTTAACGATCTTTTTCATGGGAAATAAATTGCATATTCTTTGTTTCAATCTTTACACGGCAAGAAGAATAATAACAAATTCATCAAAAGGTTTATACAATATCCCTTCACGATAGAATGCAAATGTGCATGATAACTCATCAATTAAAGAAGCGTTAAAAAATAAGCCATACCAATCAGTCAAAAAAAAATCTTCAAATTCCCCTACGCCAAACGAAATTGCACGAACTCAAGAGCCAAGTCCGCAACGACTACGAAGCTTCAACTGCATCCTCAAAAATCTCACAAAAGGAAACTTCATACTCGCAACGATTCATCTCCAGAAGTTCAAGAATTCTTCCTCAACCTCAAAATAACTCATAGAAAACCCTTAAACTCTTCCTTCTAACGCACATAATGACTCCCACGATACTCATACAATTCAATGCGTTCCTGAAGTTCCCACAAAAGGAACGACGAACTTTCACAATCCTTTGAACCCTACAAGAAGTCGCCTCTCCCAACATCCCGGAAGCGCAGTCTTCCATACAGAAAACGGAGAAAACGCGGGGGGTGAAAATTTTGGTGAAAAATCGCCAACAGACGTATGAGAAATCGCATGTGACGGTTGTAACGGTCTGACTTTCGTCGTGGCAGAAAGTAAATGGCGTTCGGTATTAAAGCAGGGTCATTGACTGGTGCAGTAGTTATACAGTATCCACATAGATAGCACACGCAACGCACATGTACAGATCGACGGAGGAGCCGGTTTTACGCGTGGGAGTTATTAAAAGCTGAACGAGCGAGAAAAAGCGGCACGCTTAAAAAAGGTACCGAACGTTGCCATCTTTCTGTCGGGTGTCACGGGGGTTTGGTCGAACGCTTCTAAAGACAGCCAGGCCTTCCTCAGAGGAACGTTCTTAGAGAGGAGAACCGAGACGGTGTAAACTCTTGCCGAAAGAACGTGAAACAATCGATACGTTGTCCCTAGAGACGGATTTAAAGAGTTTCCGCTCTGATGTGTCGTTTTTTTTGGGTTGTGAAAAAAGGTCGATTATGAGATCAAACGGAGGAGTTAATTAGGGTGGGGATAATTGAGAAAGGTGTGGGATGTTAGTTATGTTTTATCGATGACGATGTAGAGAGATGAGAGTAAGGCTTGTGAGTGGAACTCTTTGTGTTAAGGTAGGTCCGATGGACTTGGAAGATGGAAAGTGTTTATTTCGTATTGATACGCAAAAATGATAATTATTCACTGCAATTTTCTCGAATAATTACATATTATCTTATGAAATTGCTATAATTTTAAAGTGAATAAAATTGAAGAAATGTTCAATCTATATTACGTTCTATTGCATCATGTTAATTGATGTAATATCTATATGAAAATTATTATAGTAATTATTTTAGAAAGTCTGTTTATGTGGTGCGATAGAATGTAATATTAACCCCTTGCCCTACAATTTGTTTTGTAACTGTCTGCGCATTAATTCAGAATTTAATTGCTAAAATAAAAATTGATCAATCATTCTTGATATATCGTATAATTTAACGTAATATTAATGTTATATGAATAATATTATTGCTTCGCGGCTAATTCATATTTTCAATTTGATAGAATTTGCAAAACTTGAAAATCTATCCCATTTACCTCATCACGAGTGTCACTCGTTATTGTACGGCAAGGGGTTAAAGACATAGAAAATAGTTTATTTTTGTTCACGCAGAAGTTGTAGCAACGTTCTGAGATAATGTTCTCATGCTGTGTATCAAGTGTAAGAATAAATTAGTAGTCGTCGATATAATTCTCCGATAATCATGAACTTGAATATCGAAGATCGATCTTCGAATGATTCGTGACATTCCGACAATGCCACGAACGAGTTGTGGCGCAACAACCTAAACCTTGCCAATGGGGAGTCTTTAATCTCGACCACGCTTTCCTTCCTGTCCGATAACAAATACGTGAATTGACAATGAGTCCCGCTGTTGCGGTCAGCTGACTCTTCGATAAAAGCGAAATAAGATAATCCAGCCGCGCTGCCGATAGCGGACCAGTTTTGCTTCATTGTTTCGATGCAGAATAACAATACGTTTTGCAGTTTTCCATTGGATCCTGTGCATTTCTCTCGAACAGTTTTAGTTACTGATCGAAACCACCTTTCAGAGGCTTTGTTCAATTACAGTTCTACTTCGGAAAAGTAACTTTCAAGATTTATAAGTAAGATTTACCGCTTAAGATTTTAGCATTGAAAAAGTGACCTTGTTGCGGCTACTCGTCGGTAACTGAGATTATTTAACACTAGAACTACCGGCGTTAAATCTATTATATTTAAATATGTCAAATGAGTAATTTCTGCAAAAACAAATGAAAAGATGGAAAAGATGATTAACACGTTCGCGGACGTGAATGTTAACGCATTCGTTTTCATTGTAATGTAGAATGCCGTAGCATTCATGTCATGCCAATTGATAAAGCCAATTATAATTCATATAATTTTATATAACCTCAATTTTTTGTACTTATTATGCATTTAAAGTAATGGCCAACTGACTCATTGAGTATTTTCATATTATTTTATTTTTTTCTCTGTGTAGTTAAAAGTGTAACACTTGACTGTCTATTTTTGCAGCTCACTGGAATTTTTACTGTCCGCGAACGTGTTAAGTAATTTATGTTTTATAAGATGGACGTAGAACACATACTTTACAGTTGCTCTATAAACTTGAATAGTTTTTATAAAATTTGATGAACCAGTCATTTTGACTGGATGGTAGTTCTAGTGTTAATCGTTACAATTTTTTTAAAGACAGTATTGAGGGTATTATTATTTTTTTTAAAGAAGAGTTGTTTCAAACAGTTGATGAAGAATAGGCATCGACGACATGAACATTCTCCCTAAAATTAAGATAAAGTAGACATTCTATTTTACAGTCCGCACATGAGATACATCTATTGTAACGTAGCCAATTCGGAACCCACCCGGAACAATAGGTTCCATGCGAAATTACCATAGTCAAAAACATAATAAAAACTTCGCACCGCAAGAAATGCTTCCTCGCAATGCAGTTTTCATCCAGTTCAACCCCGAATCCCAGAAAACGCGCGATTCAAGAAGCACGGTTAAACGCTATCGTGCCACCGAGTCCCCATAAGCCACTAGGGCTTATCTCGAGCTTATTTAAACACCGCTGAAGCGCGCTTTTCGAGCATGTACAACGAGATTCACCTACAAACGCTCGAGGGCAAAGCCGGCGAAGGGGAAAGAATAACACGGCGGAAATCGCAACGACATCGGTCGTACGTGGACAGACGAAAGTAGCAGCGTGAAAGAAAAGACCGTACGATAAGTAATACGGGGGCAGATTGCTAGGTAGGGAGTTAAAGGTTCGGACTTCCAATCAGTGGGTCCGAGTTCAAATCTCTCGTCACGTTTGAGAAATTTTTCCCTTGTGGTATGTCTATCATGGTCTCGATGGTACGGAGAAACCACCTAAAACAGCAGGTCCTAAGCTAAATGGCTGTAGCAGTCAAAGGCGAAAAGATACAAGGGAAAAAGTTGAGTAAACCGAGAAACATATGATAGGTATGGAGTTTTTGACTCGTATGTCCATCAATGGGTGCGGGTTTCAATCCATCATCACCTCTAACAAAGTTTTCCTAAATTATTATTTAATATGTGATAGTCTCAGTGATTCGAAATCTACTTAAAACAATAAGTCCTAAGCTGAATGACCGTAGCAGTCAAAGCCGAAGAAATACGGAAGAAAAAGTTAAATAAAACGGAAAAACCATGTTAGTTGTAGAATTAATGGCTCGTGCACTCCGTCAGTAGAAACGAGTTTCAAATCGCCGTCACCTCTAACAAATTTTTCCTGAACTATTATTTAATATATCATATCATAACCTTAGAGAATCGGAATCCATCTAAAACATTATCTAATCTAAATAACGATAGCAATCAAAGTCGAAGGAATAGAAGAGAAAAACATGAAAAACACTCGGAAACTATGATAGCAATGGCGTTAATGTTAATTTTATTTTATATTTAACGCTAAACCTACCGGTTTTAAATCTGTCATATTGAAATATACGAAATAAATGCTTTGGAAAAAGAAATTTGAAGAGGTGAAAAAGATGATCAGTTAAGTAACTTTTGTTTTATACGACAGACCTAAAATATTTACTGAATTGCTGCCCAATCAATTTGGAGAATTTTTAGAAAAAGTCAGAAAGCGGTCATTTGACCGCCATGGTTGTTTTAGTGTTAACACTATTCCTACCACGACCGGTCAAATGACCGTTTTTAAAATTTCGATTAGAATTTGCTATATACAACGTAATTGAATCGCCTTTAAACTTCACGACTTTTCCTCAAATATACGTATAATACATTCACATTATAATCCATTTTTCAATATTCACTTCTTTTTTTACTGTTCATTTTCTGGGAAAAAATTATCATTTGACAAATTCACCGGTTGCGGTAGGAAAAGGTATACGTTAAGTGTCGGTAGGAATAGTGTTAATATATCATCGCCTCAATGATACGAAATCAATCTAAAACAGTAGGACCTAAGTTAAAATAACCGTAACACGTAAAGCAGAAAAAAATAGGAAAAAAAGTAGCACGGACACGTGTATTACCCATCATAGTATTCCTACACGACGCGCTTTTACAAGGCATCCCGTACAAGAACGTTCCCCGTAAGGTGACCTCGGGCAACTTTCACCAGCGTGCTGGAACGCCGTAGGGTACACACCGTTACCCCCATGCGCACACTACTTCCATGTGATTTATGCACGTTGCGTGCGATCATGGTCTCGTCGGAGCCGAGACCCGCCTGCATGGTCAGGTACACGAAGAGGAGGTTGCCACTTGCGCAACCACCCGCGGTTCATGCACCTTACCCTCCCTGGCCAACTACCAGACGAGATCGACTTCCGTGTTTTACGTCGTCGCGGTGAAAACGCACGGTGAATGCCACTCAATTGTAAGAAGGATACGGTCTATTGTTGCATGGGATTCGTTATGGGATTTCAGGTGATTTGAGAATGTACGTGGGACTTGTTTGCTTGAATTGCGTTTTATGGTGAATGATGTTGCGGTTTGTGGAATTTTTATGCGCATGGTTCATGCAACCTTAACACTAGAACTACCGGCGTTAAATCTATCATATTTCAAAATATTAAATAAGTACTTTGAAAAAGGAGGAATCAGGAGGCGGAAACGATAACCGATTCGGTGATTTATGTTTTTTAAGATGGACGTAGAATATTTATTATAAGACTCTTCTATAAGCTTGCAGAATTTTTGGAAAAAATTGTGTACCAGTCATTTTGACTGGTTTGGTAGTTCTAGTGTTAACCAGAATTTTTGAGATATTCAAATATTAGGTGTACAAATAAGTTCGGTGATTTTATGTACATTCAACTGCAATTATGTTTAAAATTAAAAAAATTGCTGAAACCTGAAGAAACGATTACTGCTGAGCGTTACTAGCAATAAATGATACATTTAAGCGACGCAATTGAACAGAAATGTAGATATGTTCGAATGCTATAGCATTCACGTCCGCAAACGTGTTAAGGCTAAGGCCTTCACAGCATATACTACTTAAATCTAACATACCGTGTACACTAAACTATCATTAGTGACCCCTGCTACCTGAAACATAGCTTGAAATGTTAGAAGTGTTAATTTAAAATTCGAAACAAACAAATCTTATCCATTGCTTTACGCGTACCGTATGACATGTATATATATCGTAACCACTTGACTGGTTAAATTATTGACGAATCTACGAAACAAGAAAACAAGCTATTAACACTTGCACCTAATCATCGACATTGCACTCACCCATTCTGATGCACAATCCCACAGTTCAAGCTTTAATAGTAACACTGTCATCGCTATTACCGTCCCTATTGTGTACCGAGACGCGACATGACCGATGAATTCAGGTGAACTACTCTCGATTCATCGAGCATAATACTGTTCCTCGTTCGTTACAAAGTGAATTTTTTCTACCGAGGCAAATATCCCGAACGCAATTTCGATTATGCACAGGGGAAACGTCATGGTGTTCCATCTGTTCCGAGAACACGTCATGACACGTTAAATGCAACGTCGTGGTTCACACACACGAATAGGGTCACAAAGTTGATTTCTACGTCAAACGAATGATCGATTGATACAAAGTAAAACACTTCACGTGCTTCGAACCCCTCGACGACTTGTCTAGGTTTATTGCGAGTGTAAAAATCGTTGCATCGAAGAAATACGTAAAAAAATGCAGCTGAGCAGGAGAAGAGACGAGCGGTAATTGAAAGCAGCGAACAGATGTTCAGGGAGTATTCTTCGATATTTCGAAGCGCGATAGGAGTTTCATGTGTACTTTCAACCTGGATAGCAATCTCCCGCTCGATCCAGTTCTCTCTTTTTTTTCTCCCTATGCGAGAAATATGGGCCGAGAGCGGTCATGGTCTCCGAAAGCAATCTCTACGATCGGATCTATATCGCAGAGTCGGCTCAACACCTACCTCGTTTTCTGCAAAGTCTTCCCAATTATCCTGCAGAGCTCAGGAGTTGGTGCAAGAGCAAACTGTCGGATTAACGGAGACCTACGTAAACCAGACCTTCAATTCGAGAGATTAAGATCGGGCTTTCGATGTAAATAAGCCTCCGAACTACGCCGAGGCTGATCAATTTCTCTTTGCTTTCTCATAACGGATGTCAATCTCGAAAAGGTGTTTCAACGTCACTTGTACCTTGTTAACACTAGATTTACGGCCGTAAAATCTGTCAAATTGCAATATATTAAATAAGAACTTTGGAAAAAGGGGGATCAAGCGGCAAAAATGGTAATTCGTTAAGTCATTATTGCATTATAAAATACACGTGAAATATCTACTGTACAGTGTCACTGTAAATTTGAGAAATGTTTATAAGACGAGTAGGAACCCGTCAATTTGACGGCTTCCGTAAATCTAGTGTTAAAAGCTCTTTCTAATTTTAAAAGTATTTAACCCTTAGCCTGTCGAGATGATACAGTTTCTGTCGTTGTAAAAAAAATTTCGATCTTGAAGCGTGCTCATTATTTTTAACTACTTAGCTATTATTTAATTATTGTACCATTCCTCCCTATCCTGCGAATGCAAGTAAAAAAATTCATGTCGGAAATGGATTTTTGATAATTCTTTCTTAATTTAGAATGTTTGCCGATGCAATGACAGGTATAATAATTAATTCATCACTCATCTATGCGCAAAACGCAATAGATAAAAATTCCGAATCGTGGCAATACGAAATCGCTCAGATATTTCGCTGAACACGTTGAATGCCATTGGGGTCACCGGTGACCGGCGCTATTGAATTCAATGAAATTTCATATGATATTTAAATTGTAATATTTACAAATTCTCTAATGCATTCAAAATTTAAATATTGAAATTAAAAAGATAATTTACTGCTGACTATCCATCTATTTGTGTCTTTAAGGTTTCTGTTCTGTAAAGTTGCAATTTTAATAGAAAAAGTTTCGCTTTAGCAAAAATGATGAAACAGCGAAATACTGGTGGTCTTCAACGTGTTAAAAGAATATGCTATTAGAGCAAATTAATAATTCTGCGCAATTGCAGTGCACATTTCTCGTATGAATTCCCCTCTTTCTTCTTTCACAAGATGCACACATACGTCACCAAGTAGTTAAAGCCGTCGAGTAGATCGTTCTCAAATAGATCCTTTTCCACGGAGAAGACCACGTCGTCCAGCTCCCCTCTGTCTCTCGTTTCTTCGACTCCTTTTAGTATCGACGATCTATCGCTGCCGGCGATCCTCTCGATCTCCACTTCCCGCCTCTCTCGAGCGGCCTCTTCGTGTCGAGAATATCGCGGCATCGAGAATCGATCTTTCGCGACGGAAGACTTCGTGATCCAGCAGCCACCGCGAGGATCATGACACTCGTGACGCGGAAGTCGAGCGAAAAAGAAAATAGGCATTGACGATCAAAGACTGTTTCTGCCGGTGAGCTCGCTTGCTGTAATTGTTGTTTCGTTTCGATTGTTGCGGGGAGCTCTTTTTTGGGCATGGTATATTTCACCTTTTTTATTAGCAGCGACGATCAACGACTGTTTCTGCCGGGAAATTTTCTTGCGGTAATTTGTCTCTCGTTTCGGTTGGCGCAGGGAGCTCTTTTTTGGGCGAAGAGCGTTTTGGGATTCTTTATTAGCAGTGACTGATAGATTTTGGGTACTATGGCGAGTAAAGAGGTAAAGGCTCGGATGTGCAAACAAATGGGCCGAAGTTTAAATCTTCCTTCGTCATCTCTGAGAAATTTGTCGTCAATTATTATTTAATATAGCATCGGTCGTTTGGTAAACATTTAAATCAGTAGGTTCTGCGTGAAATGAAGATAGTAGTTGAAGTCGAAAAAATACAAAGCAAAAGAAAATGACTGGTTTTTATTTTTTTTGCTAGTTGTTTCGTTTATGATCTAGGGTTTTAGGTGGTTTTGGAACCATTGGGATTTTGATATAAATGTCACATGGAAAGAATTTCTAGCGTATGGCTGACCATCGATTTTATAATGTACGTATCACGTGGGAAGAATTTTCCGAGGGCGATGGCGATTCTTATTCAAGCCATTGTTTCCGTTTCGATTATAAGACCCTGAGCTATTTTAGTTTGCCTCAAGTATATGCATTATGTCGATTCATATTTTTATATATCCTGATATACGTATCACGTAGGAAGAGTTTTTCATAGGCGGCGACGATTCTAAATTAAGCCGTTACTCCTATTTCCATGATAAGACCCTGAGCTATATTAATTTGTCTCAAGCATATTCACTTCATCGATCCATATCTTCATGTAGTATCGCTTGTATCCTGCAGAGGCTGCAATACGCAACATATCCTCGAAATTTCGTAAAAATTGCGGGACAGAATTACAACTTACTGTGATTAGTAAAACGCGACGTTTTACGATTTCTCGACAAATTCGAAGGCGCCGGCGCCAAACCAAAGAATCTTGATTTATCGCGCGGACGGCATAGTGTTAACCCTTTGCGCTCCGAATTATCACTATTCCTACCGACACTTCACGTATACCTTTTCGTACCGCAACCGGTGAATTTGTCAAATGATAATTTTTTCCCAGAAAATGAACAGTAAAAAAAGAAGTGAATATTGAAAAATGTATCATAATGTGAATGTATTATACCTATATTTGAGGAAAAGTCGTGAAGTTTAACACTAGAACTACTAAACCAGTCAAAATGACTGGTACAGAATTTTTTCCAAAAATTCTCCAAGTTTATAGAAGAGTCTTAGAATAAATATTCTGTGTCAATCTTTAAAAACAGAAATCACCGAATCGATTACCTTTTCCGCCTCTTGATCCTTCCTTTTGAAAGTACTTATTTAATATTTTGAAATATGATAGATTTAACGCCGGTAGTTCTAGTGTCAAAGGCTATTCAATTACGTTGTATATAGGAAATTCTAATCGAAATTTTAAAAACGGTCATTTGACCGGTCCTGGCAGGAATAGTGTTATATTACTAACTTTTCGTCAGATAAGCAAATATAATCTCGGAAAAATGTCTACCGTTGATTATTATATAAGTCTGAATTAATAAGTTAACAATAATGGCCGAGCGTGTATAAAAATTGTGAAACAAAAATGTTCTTCGTATCATTACAAATGTCGAGATTATATTTTTGATTAATGAAGTCAATCTTCTAAAAACTTTCTGTCATCTTCTCAAATTTGAACAAGCAAAGGTAATGTTTGCTTAGTTTTCCTGGCAGTGAATGGGTTAATACTAGGAACAATTGTAGGTACCGTGAGATATTTATGTTAAGATGCAAAGTCATTGTTGATTTCGAAAAGTCGATAATTATTAAATGAAATGCTAAACTCCATAGAAAGCCGTGTCGAGTGTAGCTCGACATAGGAGTGCAAAGGGTTAACTCGTGAGGCGTGCATCCGTAACACCAAAACCGAATCAACCCTCGCCTCCACGCTAAATTACAAACATCCTCTCTCCACCGCGAATCGTCCAACACCTTTCGTCGCACGCTCATCGACGAAATATTAAAAAAAAAAGCTCCGAAAGTCCCCTTTCTCCCGCATCCCAAAAGAAGAAATCATCGTCGCATTCGACTCGCCGTGCTCAGAGCTTTCTCTCTTCCTCGTTCTCTTCCTCCTCCTTCTCATCTTCTTTTACTTCGCTAACGGTTCCGCGTGCGTGTGGACGGATCATGAATAGGCTACGCCGTGAAGTTGCATGCGCTCTCACACGCATAGGGTTAAATGCGCCTACACGACCACAGAGAGGCGGACACGAAGTGCATACAACCACAACCGGAGGCAGACACGTAGGAAGGTGCCGCGTCACCGACGAGCCAGGACGTCGTAACAGTAGGTCACTAGTGAAAGTGCCTAGGCAGCGGAGATGATTGCAATTGCACCGCGGCGCGCTGCACCGGGGGACGTTTAGCTGCTCGCTTCCTGGTGTTCAACGACTACCGGCGCGATGTCGCGTTTCTCATCGATAATCCGGGCTTCTTCGATGGTCCTGGTGTTTTACGAACGTTCCTTGCGATGGTTATCGAATTTGAAAGGGATTTTGGGGGATGGGGAATTGGAATGGTGAATGGAGAAAAAATGGGAAGTTTGAGAAATGAAAGATGTTTCTTGGATATTATGGATGTCTACTGACATTGCATATTTATTTGACAGTGGTGCAAGATGGTATTATCGAATTTGATGGAATGAAGATTTGTAATGCGAGAGATGTTTTTGGGGGATTGGGAATTGTGTTGGGAAATATGTAATGATTGGGGAAATTGATTTCTTGGGAGTGGGAAACTGTAATGAGCCTTGGATAATTTCATTATTAATTTGAATTATCTATATGTCGGAAGGAAATGTATTAGCGTGTGCAAGACGGAAATTAAGATTTCAATAGGTGATTAGTGGTAAAAAGAATAGTTTCGCTCGGTTTTAGAATATAGTTATAAATTATACTAGCTTTTGTTTACGCTGTTAATATAACTATTAAGATATTTCAGAAGTTGATAGTATAGAGAAGAACATGGTAAATCAGACTGCTGTGAATCCTCGTTTTCTACTTATTTTTTAAAACATTCGTGATTAATTCACGAAGAACCTGCAAATCTATATAGATTCCGAATCACTGTGACTATGAAATAACACATGGGAGAAATTTCCAAAGGGATTCGAATTCTGCTCTATTTAGAAGATCAAAGTTCTCTCCTCCTTTCCATCCTAACTGGAAGGAATAATTAGTATCGGTGAACATGAAGATCTTTCACGCGAACATATATTCTCCTCTGGACTTAAATTATTAATTCTTTTTTAATCCCCTACGATAGCTCTTAATTGGTGACCTCGTGAGACATATATGATGATCTACGATGCAACATAAATGACAAGGAACATGTCGAGACACGAGAACCTACATTAACACGTTGAATCTCATCCATATTTCGTCAGTTTCACCATTTTTACTTAGATGACACTTGTCCTATTCAAATGACATCTTTGCAGCGAAGAAACGTTAACAATAGTTACATATTCAGCCGCACTTCACTTTTTTAACGTCGATATTTAAATATTGAATATGTTAGAAAATTTCTTCACTACCTGAAATTATCGGTGACCCCTGTGGCATTCGATGTGACAACATTTGCCACATTTTTTATAAAAGTGTCTTCAAGAAGAACGGATAGGAAATTTATCCGGCATTGTTCTGTCTATTTGGGTTAACAAAAATCATCAGTGCGATATATTTTTTTAATTCTTTCTCTGACTCACCAGTGGGGCAAGGAAATAAATATTGTGTACAGAATGAAATTAACTCAGGGCGTGCACGTAAGTCTTTCGTACATATTAATGAACGTGCGAGGGCGGACGTATGGTCCTTTCGTAGCTAACGATACATGGTGTTTCAACATCGCCGATCTCACTATCGCTGCCAGTCTCTGTGCTTCCATTCATTGAGAATAGGAGCTCATAGAATTCTGTTTAGTGTACGAAGTCTGTTAATGAAACATTTTCTCCTATACGTTTATGCTATTGATACAAAAATAATTAACATCCGACGTTGCCTATATAGTTGTTCATCCTTTGCCGTGAAATTTCTTCTGTAAAAGAATACACGACAAGTTGTGGATTTCTGTTATATAGAAACAGTTAATACTAAAACTACCAAGGTGGTCTAATTGACCGATTCCAAGTTTTTTATAAAAATGTCCCAAAATTATAGGAGAGCCATGAAGCAAATATTCCACTTCCATTTTATAAAATTGCCTAAATTACTTAACACGATGAATGCCACCTGTATTTCGCTAGTTTCACCATTTCCACCAAACCGAAACTGTTTCTATTAAAATCACAATTTTATAGAATAGAAATATTAGATGTAAGAATAATTACGTACTCAGTTAGTTCACTTTTGTAACAGCAATATTTTAATATTGAATATATTAGCATATCCGTGAACATCGCAATTTAAAACTGATAAGAAATTTCATCGAATTCAACAGTGCCGGTCACCGGTGACCCCATGACATTCAACGTGTTAATTGGTCATCTTAACTTCTTGATTTTTTTCTTTCCAAAGTACGTATTCAGTATATTTAAATATAATGCATATAACGCCGGGAATTCTATTGTTAAGTATTAATTTTTTATGTCATATTTGCCGAAATAAAAATTAACCAAGTGATTTCTTCTTTGCTCTCTACATCTACCGCGTTATATCTGCAATTCTATTACATTATATTCTTGAAATAAAACTACCATCGCGAGGGTAATTTTACAATGCTTTATCCCACTGAATGTTTTTTCTTTACAATTTATAAAAGATTCCAAATTTTGTATACTATTGCCCCAAGTTATTCTTGCGCCCCAGGTCTGATTCGATATCGTAGTCAAAATGTTGAACGTCTGCTGCTTGTGACCATAAACGGAACGAAATTGGACCGACAAAGGGGGAAGAAAAGCTCACGAAAAAAATATTTGCAACGCGAAGGAACAATTTGTAGGCGAAGCAACGTGAGATGCCACGAACGGACGTTTCCTCGTTCCGGGTGTGCGGCTTCATAATTCATCCTCGCCTAAGGCTTCCTAATCCTCGGTTCCACGGGGAACTAGTTCGAAAATAGTTTCACGGGAGAAGAGATGCAGGGGGGTGAGAGAGAACGAGAGAGAAAGGGAGAATGAACGAGAAAAGGACAAAAAGGTGTTCGGTGAAAGAAATATCTTCTTCTTCTCCTCGCGTGCCGTCCCTCTTTCCAAAAGCCTAGCCGAATTTGTCGGAAGCACGCCCTGGGCGTGGAGAATCGATAAATGTTTCATGAGAACGATTACGGAGGTGAGAAAAAGTTTGGAGGTCGAAACGTCGATCAAAGTTTTCCTCCGACTTCCTGCTGCGCTGGAGCATCGGTGAAGCTTCGTCGCGTTGGGCCTTAGTTACTGTTGGATTTAAGTAATTTATAGAAATAGCGGAAGAATGGAATTACTGAGTGAATTAATAGAAATTAATAGTATAATTTGTCATTTGGAGGTCGAAACGTCGATCAAAGTATTCCTCCGACTTCCTGCTGCGCTGGAGCATCGATGATGCTTCATTGCATTGGGTTTTAGCTACTGTTGGAATTAAATAATTTATAGAAATAGCGGAAGAATGGGATTACTGAGTTAATTAATAGAAATTAATAGTGTAATTTGTCATTTGGAGGTCGAAACGTCAATCAAAGTATTCCTCCGTTTACCTGCTGCCTTGTAAAACCGGTGAAGCTTGATTGCGTTAGGCTTTAGCTACTTTTGGATATAAATAATTTACAGAAATTGCGGAAGAATGGGCCCATTGAATTAATTAATACAAATTAACAGTTTAATTTATTATACGAAGGTTGTAACTACGATTAAAAATTTCCTCCGATTTCTTCCTCCGCTGGAGAACGAGTGAATATTAATCATTTGATTTCACCTGCTGTTGGATTTAAATAACTTACAAATATTTGGAGAGAATGGAAGAATGTAATTAATTGGTATGAATTAATAGCTTAATTCGTACTTCGAACAAGATCGTAATTAAATATTTTATGCCATATATATTGGCAAGGGTAGGAGGAACTTGGGAAGTCAAAATGTCGTCGGTGCTCCGCGAGAATTACAACTTCCTGTAACAGGGCTCGCACGAAACTGAACACCGGACACAATAGTTTACTTGGATCGACCAGTGAATTTCGAAGTTTCTCCTAAAGCTGTCGGTGAACGTGGCTCCTCGTAGTCGTACTCCGAATACGTTTACACGGTAAAGCAAATAGAAAATCAATACGATTACACGCGAATGTTTGACGATTTCGTGTCGAACAGCGATCCTTGTCTCATAGATGAAACGTTAATATGCAAACTACTGTTTTCAGTATTCGTGGTGAAATTATCCAATTAATTGCAGCAACGAAATGATTTCATTTATCCTGGACAAAATCGATCGGGTTATTTCTACGAGATTTTAAATCACACGTGCAATGTGTCGTTCAGAGAAGTTGAAGAAATGAAATTAAATATCGCGGAGAATTCGAAACTCTTCATGAGTTCTTGATCACAGTATTACTTAGAAAGTAATACTAGATAAAAACTATTTCTTTATTCGATCCGACGATAGATGTTCAATCTGCTATTTCACAAAGTAGACAATTCAGAATCATTAAAATGCAATTAACAATTACATTTTGTAAGTCAATATTTCCCATTTCCTAGTTGCACTCCTCTCCTCCCATAAATATGGTTCTTAATAATTATTAGTATTTCTTTTCCAGCGATCGTTCTATAT
This sequence comes from Cerceris ruficornis, assembly GCA_963989415.1. Taxonomy (NCBI): domain Eukaryota; kingdom Metazoa; phylum Arthropoda; class Insecta; order Hymenoptera; family Crabronidae; genus Cerceris; species Cerceris ruficornis. The sequence goes on from OZ022523.1 coordinate 12,375,690, forward strand.
CATTAAACAAGTAAATAAGACCACATGTTGACTAAATAACGGTGCAAACTACACCTTACTTCATTAATCATCTTCAGTTTTCGGAATCCCGTACTAAAACTTGCGATCGATGCATTGTTTACACGAGGTATCCGATTCGCGGCGGAGAGAACAACGAGCGGAAGAGCTAAAAAGCAGGAGAGAGAGAGAGAGAGAGAGAGAACGCAGGGGAGGAAGTCTGATATCGAGGCACAGGGGATTAAAAAGAAACGGGAAACGACAGGAGTATTTGATGCCGGGTACAGGGGTGTGCGAATGGAAATAGAAACGGGCATATTTAAGCGGTTACACCGGTGACATCGCTAGCAGAGAGCTATCAGCTCCGCTCTCATTTATCGTTACCATTAACCCACTGACACGGTGCACTCGGAGTTACTTTTCTTTTAGTTTTCCACGCTTTTCCCTCCTCCCTCTCTCGTTGACTCTCTTTTTTCAGCGGCGATCCTCTTCTTGTGCTGTAGAGAAATTTTCCGCGCACGATTTGCAGCTTTTGTTTATATGGGGTTATTATGCGAGGGTGAACCTTGTGATTGGTATTTAAATACCGACAATGTTTTGAAAGATTCAAGATTTTTAAAAATCCTCAAATGTTATTAATAAGACTACATATTGACTCTTTTGGAGTATGTAGGAGATTTGATAAAAATTTGGTCTTTATTGGGGACAGCGAAGACTTCGGCAGCCGAATGAAAGTTTGGTGTTAAAAGGGAAATTTCTCAATAAATCGAATGGGGACTTCAATATTAAATTTCTAACAGTATGCAAATAAATATCTAATCTTAAAGAATATAACTCAATTCACTTCAGTGAACTGACAGCAGGATAGAAAAACTATTCAAACAACAAATAGTTAAATCCGCAACAATAAGTTGGAATGCGGAAATTCTTGCACAAAAGGCTATCTATGGGGTACTATTCAATGCTTCACACTGCACCCCTTCGTTTCAAATTTACCGTACGTTTAACTTGCAACGAAGCGTAAGGTCAAATCGATGATGTTTGTTCGCGAGCAACTCGACAAATTTCGCATTAGTGTTTATGCATTCCCAAAATGCGAAATGACGTATAAACATGTTCTTCGTGCGATTACATTCGGTGTAAGAGTACGTGCGTTTGGTACGTCCGTAATCGTATATCCGAGCCCCCGACCGACAGTGGTCGTAATGTCTGATCAATGTTGCATGAGCAACCAGTCTGGTACGTGTTTCACGTCCTCTTCGGTCCGAGGACCAAGGCGTCTCGTGTGGTGAGATCGCATTTCTGAAAAAACGTTGCTATAGAAAAATTGCAACTTTTATCAGAAACGAACCCGTAGATTTGCCAAATTTTCTTCATAATCCTCGACCCTTTGAAAAATGGAACGAGATGATGTACAGATTTGGTAGAAGCTTGCTGTTTTAATTCGCAATTCCAGTTGTTAAATACTTGGAATTCATTTAACACATCTGAAGTATATCAAAATGTGCATCGGAATTAACGTCTGAAGTGTTAACTCGTAAAAGTATCATGTCTTTTTTATAATTCCCGACCCTTTGAAAAATGGAACGAGATGATGTAGAGATTTGATAGCAATTTACCGATTTAATTAGAAATTCCAGTTGTTAAATACTTGGAATAACGTCTAAAGTGTTAATCGTAAAAGTATCAAGTTTTTTGATAATCCTCGACCCTTTGAAAATGGAACGAGATGATGTAGAGATTTGATAGCGGTTTGCTGTTTTAATTCGCAATTCCAGTTGTTAAATACTTGGAATTCGTTTAACACATATCTGAAGTATATCAAAATGTGCATCGGAATCAACGTCTGAAGTGTTAACTCGTAAAAGTATCAAGTTCGTTTTTTTTATAATTCTCGACCCTTTGAAAAATGGAACGAGATGATGTAGAGATTTGATAGCAATTTACCGATTTAATTAGAAATTCCAGTTGTTAAATACTTGAAATAACGTCTAAAGTGTTAATCGTAAAAGTATCAAGTTTTTTGATAATCCTCGACCCTTTGAAAAATGGAACGAGATGATGTAGAGATTTGATAGCGGTTTGCTGTTTTAATTCGCAACTTCAGTTACTAAATAATTGGGATTCATTTTAACGCGTATCTTAAGTGTATCGAAATGTAAATCGAGTCGAACGTCGCAACTGCTAACATTATTAGAAATGTGCCGACGTCGTGCAATTGTTACTCTCAGAAAACAAACGGGCCCCGTCGAGCTAGCTGTTGACTTCGAAACACGATTTCCCAGGTTCGTGAATCATCGCGCGCCACTGGCAACGTGTCAAAAGTTTGCATAATCGTGAGCGAAAATAAACGAATGACAATCCGGCAGACAAGCGTGGAGTCACGGAAACGCGATAACGTAAAATCACTCTCGAGAATCTAAACGAACTATCGTCGATGAATATGTATGAAAACAAACTCATATAAAACTTATACCAGGATTATACGACTTGTTGAACAAGCGAGAAGGTAATACTCCCCGTGTTAAGGGAAATGGACATAAAAGAACCACTAAGAATTAAATAAACACTCTGGAAATACAAGTCAACGCAATAAAACGGCACGGTCATTGTCATGTAGTAGTTGGAAGTCAATTAAAACGAATATTAATGCAGAGTGTTAAAAGAGAGATACGGGGTGCAGGGTCCTCCTTGTCCCTCTTCTGCTCCCTGTGCATGTTTGTTCATTTTTTCCGCTCAGTGCTTGCCCTCTGTCTCCCTCCTCCGGACTCCACGCCCCTCTTTTCCTCCCTCGAAACCCTCCCGCTCGTTCCTTGGGCCGGAGTAAGGACGGGCATTGACCTCCACGCGGTGTATGGAGCGCTGCACCGAAATACATCGTTGTTGCTCGCACATGCGTCTCCCCTCTCTGCTTTTCCTCTCTGTTTCGCGTGTGCGCGCAATGCTTCTCTCTCTCTATCTCTCTCTCTCTCTCTCTTCTTCCTCCGTACTCTCGGCCACCCTGTCTCCTTGTCCGTCTCTAGTTCCCTAGGGATGCACGGAAAAACCACGAAGGGCGTGAACGTGCCGAAAAGGGATTCCTAATAATAATAGTAGCGAGGATGCCCGTCCTCCGAAAGAAATTGGAGTGGCTCGTACCTCCGGCCGGTTGATGACTTTTTTAGAATCGCACCGTGTTCTATCTTTGTAGCCACGAAAATCGTATTTCTTTTCGGAATGGACGGCCTCCCCTTCTCTCACGGGGGTTCGCGAGACCTTTCCCGGTGATGGTATCGGGGTAAACGACACGTGGCTTCGAGCAGGTAAACATTTTCACCATGACACGTGTCCAATGTTTTCGCGATATCCTACGACTCCGACGTCTACGAATCTCCTCGTCCGAGATACACGAGAGGACGTGTCACGCGAGGAGAAGGTAGGAAGCTGCACGCGCGACGTTTCAGACCTACGCCAACGAGGTACACGACGTGCACGCGGTAAGAAGAATGCCAGGGCAGAGAGGCGGAAAGTACGCTCGTTAACGCTCTTCCGTGAAATAAAAAATTCAGTCGGTTCGGTGCTCGCACTCGTTAACAAAAAAAAAAAAGAAGGGAGAAAGAGGAAGAGCACTGGGAGATCGGCAGCTGTCAGTAGGAGAGCGGGTGGGCACGACAATCGTTGCATTATGGGCGCCGTGGCTGCCGAAAGGCCGGGTTCAACGCCCTATGGATGCACTCCGAAACTCCTTTCCTTCCGCTCCTTCGCCCTCCTTCCACGATCGATAAAGCCTGACCGTGAAAACGCGACGAATGTGCACGACGACGTCCAGTCGATTTTCAGCCCCCTCCCTTCAGCCTCGCCGCCGTGTAGCCACCCTGGCCTTCTCGGTCGCACCCGACTCGTTTCTCGTTCTTTCTCCCTTCACCCGGCACTCGGTTCCCTTCTGCTCTCTCTCTTGCTCGCACGTGCGCTCTGGCGCGCCTCTCGCCGACGACTGACTCCCGTTCGGTAATCTCCGACCGTTCTCGGGATTCCTCGGCTCATGGAGACGTAGTACGCCTTTGCGCGGTGTCTCGCGAGTGCCACCGAAATTTTCTTCCGACACTACGCCTATGGAGACTTTTTGGAGAAGCATTTTTATCTCGCTAGCAACCTCGGATATCTTGATGGCGGAAGAGCCATCAAGTTCCTTCGTTTGCACGATACCATAGAGAGACAGACACTTCCGGGACGAACGCTCGCGTGTGCGGGGAGAGAAGTGTCGATGGACGCGAGTTGGGAATGAGGTGGACTGGGACAGGTCAAGGACCTGAACTATAATGACACGAGCGAATCCTACGCTCTAATGAGCCGTAGACGATGAATGCATCTTTTGCTGCATCTCCGCTGCTGCTTCTAAGGGCTGCTTAACTCTGGAATACTAACGTCAGATATGAACCGAGAAATTTTATACCGGTTAGTGTACGTTCTCCAATGTCTTCTTGCTGGGTGAATTTCTTCTTTAAGATCGTTGTACGTAACGTTAAACGCTTTAGTTCTGGTAAGATAAAAAGACATAGTGTGCACGTTGCTGCGAACATCGTGTACTGTAATTAGTGTCGTGAAAATGAGCAGTATTCCAGGCTTAACTTTGTCGCGGTATAATTGTACAATGTTCAAACTGTTACCAATAAATATTATGCGTTATTTTGAATGCACTTGTAGGATATAACGATGTAACATCTTCAAAGGTACGCACAGCTGTATATAAATCTAAACTGCAATAAAGAGAAACGAATCATGCTTCCCATCGGCCGTAGCCTGCTTCCCCTAGATTATGCGGAGACAAGAGTTACTTTACATCCCCATTTATGCGTGGACTTCTTGTATACGGTATACGACGATATTTGTCATCTCACTGTATAAAAGCGGAATAAACGATACCCATGTATCATCCCTGATGTCCAAGAATACAAGACGAGCCTAGACGCGAATCAAGATATCCATCGAAAGTGCGAAACAGTATTTCGAATTTCGAGCATTCCACTCCGTGCATCAACGACGTCTTCCGTAGCCGCGTCGATGCAGCTCCATTTAAAGATCTTCGCTGCACGCTGTACACCTGAGCAGTATTTATACCATATAACATTCTTTACGAACTTCTACGTTAATACGTCTCATCAAAGACATCGCGTTAAAGAAATATTTAAGTAAAGAAAATCCCTCTAACGATTCACCATTTACATCTAACGAAGCTGCAATACTAACACGCACCCGGCTTCCGTTCCCCGGCTTTTACCGGGTCGTATCTGCACATTACGAATAATGTTTATAATTGCTCGATTGTGCAGACACTCGACCCCGCGACTTCTTTCTGGCGCAAAGTGAGCATACGTACATACGTTTAGCGGTTCTCTCTCTCGAGAGGGTGATGCCTGTACGCACAGCTACTCCCCATTGCCCTGCTGCGGTCCCCGAAGTGTTCATACGCAGGCAGGAATAATTACCGGGCCGCGTGCATCCGCGCGGATGCAAACGCCGATGCACGGCATCCACTGATCCTGAGACTCTCTGCATGCCTCCGGACGCTTAAGTACATGTATTTCTACACCGACGAACCGGATCTCGAAAGGACGATTCCTTCGCGTCGCGGTTGCATATAGCCTGGTACACGTACAGGGGGCACGTGTTGTGCATCCTATCGTTCGGTGCATTTCGCGTCTTGTCGAGAATTCGTTGGGAATATTGCTTGGCTGGCTGCTTCTCTATGCTCTCGTCTATATGGTCTAGGATAGGTTTGCGCGTAGGGTGAATGAGACGGAGAGAGAATAGAGAGGATTGGTGGGAAGAGAAGAGGAGAGGAGAGAGAAGGGGAGTTGAGAGAGAGAGAGAGAGAGAGAGAGATTCAGCTCCATCTGGTGGAGGTGCATGGTGGTATTGGCTCTTTGTATACGTGTGTATGGTCCTGCGCGCGCGCGCGCGTGTGTGTCCGTGTGTTTCACAGCGTAGACGGGTCGTTGACCCCGCGGTGCACTCTGCGCTACACGTATTCCAAACTACACAAAACACAACGTGTCTCGCTAACGCTTTACAGGCCGTTTCGAATTTAATCTGACGCTAGTGTGGTGCATGCGCAATCGTGCATTCGCCGGGAAGGAACGGTATCTAGCGGCGGTAAGGGGAGGAGGGGAAAAAAAGGAGAGATTTAAGACGCGCGAGGGGCGAGATAGAGGCGATCGATCTGTTACAAAGCAACCGTAAGATAGTAGGTATGGCTCTTGAGGATAGAGAATGATCCCTGGGAGTGTCACGACGACGATTCTCAATGGTCCTCGCCCGTATTAATTTCCTGGGCGAGGGAAAGACACGATGGTACTTCCTCGGGACGGCCGATTTTAATTACAGATTATGGTGACCATGCGTGACGCTGACGTCTCAACTGCGCTACCACGTCTCCGCGTGCTCCGCGATTCAATCTCCTCGGATGTCCAAGGTATCCTTTGATGTCCATTTGGTGCTCGAATCGAGTACCATTGCCCTACGTACTTCCATACGTACCATGGGAAGCCTTCGAACGCGCTGCTACCGTTATCGCAGCCTTTCCTCGCGTATTCCCCTTCGTCTTTGCGTTTACGTTTCTGCGTTGATAAAGGCCACCACCCACTGCGTGCGCGATGTAGTCGAAGACGAACGAATAAATTCTACGTGCACCCCGATCGTACGCAGGTGCACGGGGGTTGGCGCGATTAGTTGATTTACTTATGCTTCGAACTCTTGCCTCTCGCTGGGAATGGTTTCCACGATCGCCCGATACTCGCTACAGACGGCGTAATCCTATTTGCCGATCACCGTAAAGACACATGGCTCGAATTTGAAATGAAGCTACGGGGGTACCTTGATGCGAGGTATATCGCGGCATAAGCTCCCATGGTAACGAGGATAAGGGAAGAAAATAACATTTGATTTTGTTTATCGAGGTCCGAAGATAATGAGAACTGTGACGTGATTCGTGCTTCGGTAATCCCCGGCATTTAAGAGGTGAATAAACGCACGTTAATCGGTAAAAATTAACGTTGACAATTAATCATCCATAACGATGCAAATAATTCGATTCCATTATGATTCACGTTCTATGCGATTAAAGAAATTCCTTCAAGGTGTCCACCTCGTGTTCCGTTCGTTTTCCGAATTCAATTAAAACCCCATTATGCATAATGGGTCAGAACGTCGCCCGATAAAGTATCGCCTCCGAAGAAACGTCGATCGAATCATCTCGTTTGCCGTTAATGACGCGTGTGACATTCGCGACAACGGAAAAGAGGGACACAGAACGTGGAGCGTATCCTGTTGCGGAGTACCCACCTCCGACGAGAACTCTCGTGCTCGTGGAAACGCAAGTACGTAGGTACGTACGCGGAAACGGGAGCATTTAAATACTAATCGGTCGCACGTGACTTTCTCTCCTTCGTACGTACACGGGAGTTTCACGTAGCGGAGGGCACTGACGCTCGCTTTCTATAATTAATCCTAAAACCGTTAAAGCCACGCGCGCGCGTGTCAGCCTAAACGGGGCGGTTTCTAATCTTACATCTGATTAGGCACTTCCAAGTCGTTAGAGTCTCTCGAACCGCTGCTCGGATACTGGTATCGTTTACGGCGATTTGAATTTTAAATGGAGACGCATTCTTTTTCCGACGGTGCTTGTTTTTCTCCATTTGCTCAGTTTTTGGTATGGTAATTTTTGTAGATGGTAGTGGTATAGTTTTGCGGTGATGTTTCATGCAGGTGGAAAATTGGAATTGGTTGAGGGGCTTGGTGATACCGTATTCCACTTTGAGGCATTTGGTACCGCGGGGTGCTTGGAGAACCGTTTGCTATGAGAGGTTTTAGTAATTTTGTCTAATGTATGCGGTAGCATTTTTTTATGAATATTAATATACTGAGTTGTTAATTTACATATGCTAGTATATAACATACGAGTTTGTAGTTCAGGTACTTATATTTTTTAAATAGAAGTTATAGGGCGACTATCCGCCTGAGACGTGGGTAAAAATTCGAAAAATTGAACTAATTTCTCATCTTGTTTCGCAGCAATTAGAATAATCCGAAAAATAAAACTCTTTGAAATACTTTGCCCGCGTCCTAATGAATTTTGTAACTTGGAAATTTTTAGAAATCTTCAACCTTCTTTGTTCCTTTTTCCATCAGAGATGTGGTTCGATGTTGTAAAGCAAAGGGTTAAAAATTCACAAAACCATCGAATACATCTCGTGCCATGCTTGGTGGACCCTCGGGCGAAAATAGCGTTCTAATTTTGTTTGAAGTTGGAGGTCATTAGAACTGGACAATACGCGCCTCTATAAAAACCCTCGTGACCGTGGAACTAGGAATTCTTTAAAATACCAAAGAGTCAGTCGCCCGGCGTTAATAATAGGACACATCGCCGTGGAAAGAGCCGCGGGGAAAGAGATAAGTCCAACAAACGAAAGCAGCTGCTCGACGATTTTAACGTGACATCGGTCCTCGATAACGAATCGTGGTTGCATGGCACGCTGAGTAAACACGCGGAAACAGATGTAACCGTAAGCACGGTGAAACGTTAAGAGCTTATCGATCGAATCGTTTTGTAAGTTTCCTCGCTGGGAAAATCACCCGTTTTTATTCTCGCCTCGTTTATCTAACAAAGGAAGATGGGAAACCGATACACTCCGATTTTCATGAAACTTTGCATAAATATATATTAGACATATCTAAGAAGATAGCTGGAATTCTTTCGTGCCCATTTCAAACTTTCAGGAAGATATCAAGGGAGACTTCTCCGTAAGGTAGGTCTTGTCTGCCTACAGCCTGTCCGGTGTCTCTCCTGCCTGTCCTGTCTCTCTCCTGCCTGTCCTGCCTCTCTCCTGGCTGTCCTGCCATTTCCCTCTGTCTGTCCTGCGTGTCACGAGCCTGCCCTGCCTGTCCTACCTCTGTCATACTCAAAGTGTTCGTTCAAAAACAATTTCCGACAAAATTAATGTCAAGAACGTGGGCTCATATGATCTTAAAGGTCATCTCAAGGTCAAAATTTGTGCTTGCAAGCTCAAGTGTGGTTGCTCAAACAGAAAGCTCACTCGGATTTTGACGAAAGTTTCGGAAGAACTCTGAAAAATGGCTCAAAAGCTCAACACCTGCTGGCTCATAGCTCAAAAGCTCATTTTTGATGGAGTAAATTTGGAATTTAATCGATATTCGGATTGAGCTTTTAGTTTGAGCAATCACAAGTGAGCTTGCAAGCTCGGTTGTCGTTGCTCAAACTAAAAGCTCGCTCGGATTTTGACGAAATTTCGCGAAAAACTCGGAAAAATGGCTCAAAAGCTCAGTACCAGCGGGCTCATAGCTCAAAAGCTCATTTTTGACGGAGTAAATTTGGAATTTAGTCGTATTTCGGATTGAGCTTTTAGTTTGAGCAACGACAATTGAGCTTGCAAGCACATTTTTAACCTTCAAATGACCTTATATCGGAGGAGTGTATCGGTTCCCGAACTTCCCCTGCAAGTCTCTATATATAGTAATTCTATTTGTTGTTTCTCTATATTTCTTAAAGTACTGATTTGCGATTCGGTAAATAACCTTGACTCGCTGACTTACAATTTTTCTGAAAGCAGAGTGTTCGAGTGTTAAATCATTGAAGTAAAATTTAACCAAGGAATGCCTCCCTATATTGTACACCTTCACGATCAAAATTTAAAAAGTTTCTATACTTTAATTTGATAGTCGAATTTTTTTTTAGAGCATCTTCAATTTTTGTATTTCATTTTCTATGCTGAAATTGTGGCACGATATTCTAAGGAAAGAGGTTGCTTTTTCTCCCTGTAACCGATGAAGATTTCAATTGTATGACGTTGCGATAGTCCATGGGAAATCGTGAAATTTCAATGTTAGTTGGACCGACAGAGACGTAGCCGGAAAGAGCCGATGGTGATTAGAAATTTAGTGATTTCTGTTGGTAAATGCTGGCACGAGCGAGCGAGGAATACGTGTCAAAGGCCGTCCCTGACCGGTCGGCACTAGCATAGTGGCGTGCGGACAGTCGTTGGCGTGCACCGTGCTGAAATTGACGGTTAAGAAAGCCAGGCTAAATCATATCCTGTCATAATTGCTCGTAGTTTAACCTAATTCCTACTACGCGACCTACGCGGCCACCTACCGAGCGGCCGATTTCCCAACGAACGAGTTGCCTCTTCGAAAGTACACCCCCCTCGATGATCAACTTTGATTTATTACCTACTGCCTTCTTTCTTTTTCTTTCCATCGGAGCTTTTCGGCTTTAACTACTATTTTAATTTCGTATGGGACCTACTGTTTCAGGTGGGAACAAAATCATCGATTCTTTTTCCTCTGCTGTGGAGTTTTCGAGGGCGCTAATATTGGAGATTTAAGTGATGTTGCATTTAAACGATGCAAAAAGAAATAAATATGCGTGGGCATTATTCAATGGTTTTCGTTTGCTATGAGATTCTTGAGGATATTAATATTGGAAATTTAAGTGGATATTAGTATTTCCTGTATTAATACGTTTTAGTTTGACTATTTCCGTTTCACCTAATTGCAAAAAACTTCACCTTTGACCTCTACAAAATTCAACGCGTTAAACGTCCTCTCTTACTGCTCTACCTAACCCAAACTACCCTTAACACTGAGTACTATGGGAAACGACAAATCAAGAGATAAAAAAGATGATCAATTAAGTCATTTTTCTTACTGGATACTGTATGGCTACCGTATTAATTTGGAGAATTTCTTGAAAAAATTCTCAACCGATCATTTTAACCGCCTTGGTAGTTTTAGTGTTAAAAAGCATCCGCAATCCGACCACCATACGAAACATTCTGGAGCAAGAACAACGATCGAAAGCAGATCGAACCTTCGTCATACCGAACACTCGAATTCAGCATCGAGCGACCCTTCGCAGAAACGACTTAGAGCGCCCAACGCGGCCGAATGTAGGTTATACTCGTAAGGGTCGACTTTGAAATAAGCTCACACGGGGTGTTCGTGGCAGGGCGTTCTAGAAAAACGAAAAGTGCCTTACCCTCGCGTCGATCAAACCGCACGGGCCCACCCTTTCCCCCCTCTCTCTCTCTCTTCTCTCGCGTTCTCGTGCTCCTCGAACGCAGACAATCGAACGGCGGGACAAAGGCACTGATTAAAAAAAAAGGGTTTAGTCCTTGGATGCAGTTGGTCGCAGGGTAGGTTGTTAGGTTGCCAAGCGACAAACCGTACGTTGACCTACCCCATCGTTCGGCCGGAGTATAACGTGCACATCAGTGCAGTGCACGTTGTCATGGATACTGCGTAGCCCTGTAACTGGAAATGATCTTCTTCGATATGGAGAGTGCATTCTGTCAACGGACCGAGGGTTTTTTAATGTTTTGCACCGTGCGACGGAGATTCTAGGGATGTCGGGTGCGTTTCCTAGAAATCCAAGGACCACTTGACCTTTGGATTCGGTACGAAGAAGAAGACGTACCGTGAGGGGTGATTTTGAAAAATATAAGTTCGGAGGTGTTCTCCGTGTTTAATTGTGGAACGTGGACGATCGTTTTCAGCGTTCAAACTCTCAATAAATCGTCAAACGAGCCTTCAGTCGTGCAGATCAATTTCCCAGTTCTACCGTTCGTAGTTAATTAGCGAAACATTAGCGGACCTCTGAACCTCTCCGACAGAATTCGCTGAAGGAGATCGGGTATCTCGAATGCTGACAGTTAGCCGATCAAGCTAAAGCAGTCCTCCTCGTCGTAGCGAAAAAGGCCAAGAATTATGCAGCAAAAGCGGGCGCATTATAGCGCAGGAAAGGAACTTTCATCTCTTCGTTTTCACGTTCCCCTCGTTACATCAGAAGGATCCCGCTTGGCAAAGCAAATTTCCCCTCGCATCTCCCGATGAAACGAATCCCCACGATCCTTAAGAGCAACATCACCGGCTACGCTGACTCTACCGAGTCACGATACACCATTCTTCTCGCCAACTCCCCAGTCTGGAGGCCATTAACGTCCACACCGTCTGAGCAGTCCGGGATGCACACCGTGGGTATTGCAAAATTCGGTGCAACCCGATGCAATTACGCTACAACTAAAGCGGAGAGATGGTATACTGGCATTTCGTGGGTACCGGCGACCCGAACATCTCCAGAGCCAATCCTCTCGTCGAGGAATCGTTCGTGGCCCGAGTTTCCAAGTCTTCTTTCGAATCCCTCCTCCTTCTTCTTCTTCTTCCGCCCCACCTCCGGCGTCCCTCGACTCTCGTCCATAGAATCAACCCCCGGCAAGCCAGACACGTGGATATAGCTCCGGTCGTATATCGTATAATGCAGCAGACTACCGGTCTGCCGGTCGTAAAACGAGTGCAACGGCATTCTGAGTGCCGCTACTGGCGGTTATGCCGCCGTCGTACTACCCGACTGCGGATGCCGGAGAAGACGGTGGGTGAGGGTCGTTTCGATATTGCCGGAGGTCCGGATCGAACATTTTTGGTCCTATCGCGAGAGTCGTTAATTCTTCTGTCCTTCTTTCGTCGCTGATAGATTCTTTTCCGTTCGACGTGAGATCGTCTAATCGACGAAGAGGTCATTGAACCTTCTCGAGAGAGGGAAGTACGTGCAATTTAGTTGTTCGTTGGTTTTATTGCTATGCATCGAGGTGCTTTTACGCTGTTAGGCCTGGGATCTTCGTAAATCTTTGGATTCTTCGGGAAATAGGAGTACAGAGGGTCACCGAGATTGATTTCTAGCTTCTGGTTACCGAGATACGTCTCCTTCGTGTTGAACGAACGATCCCTCGCGCCTGTTCAAACCGCGCGAGGTTTGTTCTCGTTAAAACGGTACAATCGGGAGTAATTGGAGTGAACGGCGACACTGCCTCGTGGTTTCAGAGAGATCTTCCGACTTGTTGCGTATCCCATATGCTGATTTCTGTCCGTAGAGGCAACCGTTACCGGTCAACGGATGTCCAGAAGGATTACGATGCTTGATTCCGATCTGACGTTGAATTAAACTGTCCGGTCGTCCTGCGTGACATTTTAATTCATCGATGTGTCACAACAGAAGAATCCAATGTTTATCCAGACTCATACGAAATCTGACTTATTTCGTCTACTTAGGCTGGATTTCTACTAAATATCGCCCATCAATCATCTTAACACTATTCCTACCGACACGTCACGTATACCTTTTCCTACCGCAACCGGTGAATTTGTCAAATGATAATTTTTTCCCAGAAAATGAACAGTAAAAAAAGAAGTGAATATTGAAAAATGTATTATAATGTGAATGTATTATACGTATATTTGAGGAAAAGTCGTTTAGAAACGACTCGTTTAGAACTTAAAAAAGTTTAAAGGCGATTCAATCACGTTGTATATAGGAAATTCTAATCGAAATTTTAAAAGCGGTCATTTGACCGATCGTGGTAGGAATAGTGTTAAACGAATCAAAAACGTTATTTCCTTCACTCCAAATGAATTAACTTAAAAAGTATAAACACCACTAACCAACAACATCGTTCCATCCTTTAACACTAGAACTACCAAACCAGTCAAAATGACTGGTACACAATTTTTTCCAAAAATTCTCCAAGTTTATAGGAGAATCATAGAATAGATATTCTACGTCCATCTTATAGAACATAAATTACCGAATCGATCATCTTTTCCACCTCTTAATTCCTAAATATAGGAATATATTTCTATATTTTGTCTATCGCTATATTTTTTTTCAAAGTACTTATTTAATATTTTTAAATATGATGGATTTAACGCCGGTAGTTCTAGTGTTAAACGCCCTCTTGTCCCATCCATCATCCCCAACACTTACAAAAACCTCGAAAAATCAGCCCGAAAAAAATGCTCGATCCAATATCTCCGTCAATTTAAAAACTACCCTATCACCATTGAATCGTCCGAGTTCAACGAACCCTCGTCTTAAGGGAGGCACGGGTTTCGCGAGTCTCCTTGAGTATAGTCCTGATTCATTAGCCACGACCACGCTCATACGTGTCTCGCAGGGAACGTTGGTGCAGGGTGGGGTGTGTACATGCTCTCCCGTTTTGAGGGTCACGTTCACAGCGCAGCATCCCCCGTGACGGCGTCGTCGATTCGGTGGTTGCGCGAGGTCCGGGCCGCAAGGGGTGTGAGGGACTCGGTTGGCGAACTTGCCGGGGATGACGAGGTGGGGCGAGGGAGAAGGGGGACAGGAGAGGAGAACGAACTGCAAAAGCGAGGGTTTGGTGCCAGGCAGAGCGGAGGCGAAGGGATGGAGATGCACAGCTGAGCCGTCGGTCGATGCAACTGCACGCGAGCCCCTCCAACACCCGATGCCTTGCATCCCTGTCTCTCTCCGTTCCTGACACCCTCCTACTTCGACTTTAAACCCCTTCCAAAGCTCTTTCTCTCTCTCTTCATCCTAGCACCCCCACCTGTCTTTCCACCCCTCCGTTCTCTCTCTACAACCCTCGGTCAACGACCTCCGCGCGAGGTAACGCACAAACTCTTCTCTCTCTCTATCCTACTATCCTTCCCTCTCTCTTCATCTCACCCTCGATCCCTCTCTCACACGGCATCCTCTCTTCGTCGCCCTTTCGCCGTTCCTCTCGGTGCTGCAGTTTGTTTACATCGGTGCAGGACTTTTAATCGCGATCGATTCACGCCCCGTCACTGGAATTCGCGCGTATCGCCGATTCGTTGGATCGGTCCGGGCTAATTATCGGTGCCATCCCAATTTCCGGAGTCTGTATAAAGGAATTAAATACGGAAGGAGACGAAGGATGAGAATGGAACGCGAGTGGAAGCTGGAGAGAGCGGAGGATATCCGCTGTTGCCACGGTCACACGGCGTGGCTGCGTGCGAAGTTCTAGTTCGCGATTTCGTCTTCTGCGATGAGGATAGAGGGACTTTACGTCGCTGGAAAAATATCGACGCGACACTACGGCGAGGATTTTATTTCCGAGGTATGACAACCTTATTCCGATAACGGCGAGAGATTAATTGCGCTACTGGCGATAAGGGAAGGTGAAAAATAGAGGATCGAGAGTGGAGACAATTGTGCATGCGAACGAGGGAGGCAATATCTTTTGCGTTTGCGCTGTAAACGGATCGTGTCTGGTGAGAATTAAACTCTGTCACTAATACCGCTACAACCTTTCATACAGACGATAATCGTGGTTCTTCCGTCGGCTGTTTCTTCGTTAGAGCGATATTAATAGAGTGGTTTTTCGGATTTTAAAATTCATGGCGTCCTCAAACGAACTTTACCGCGCCTCTCTGCAGCATCAAAGATTCTCGGTTTTACCCTGCCGTCAATTTCTTAAGAGTGTTCATTCGTTTCCCGAGCAAACACAGACACGACGATAAAGCGGAGGAACTGTTTGCATCCGAGTCAACGATGGCAGCCAGAAAGAGTATCGTAAATACGAGCCTCGTCAAAACACCGCGCTGACGGACTATTCTAGTTCTTGGCTTCGTCTTTCCGACGCTTTTTCTCCCCCGCTTTTTCCTTAACCTCTTTTTTTTTCTTTAAGAGCGAAACGGTTGCTAAGGGCGTCCAGTATGTTGAACAGACCTGATTGATTCTAGCAGCGGTATTTCCCGAGGGGATGTCAATTTCAACGTTTTTTTTTCCTTTGCTTCTCCTTCGCCTACCTACATTTTCTCTTTTTTCAACCGTAAATCGTTCTCTCTTTGCTCTTCGAGGATCACGAACGAAAGTTTAACGTAGGCTTTTATCCTCTCAAATAAATGATTTCCTCGTGCAAACGCGTCGTGTAAAGCGTGACACGATACGTGGGAGGATTATGTCGGATTGCCAAATTGAAAGGAGAAAATAATTACACTTCGGTGCTGATGTTTCTTTGGAGACAGCGAAAATGCGGGGGGATTAAGTTGCGCAGGGTTCTAGGATGAAAGCAAATTTTTTTTGCTCAGCTTTTTTAAGTAGTTTTCTCGGCTTCTCGTCTAAAGAATTATCTACACATTGCCGTTTTCGTAACAAAACGTTGAACCGTGGATCAGAGAATTACGATTCAAAATCTTAAAATACAATAACTTCACTCCGAACTACCCCATTGCTGCACCAGCTAGTGTTACTGAATTGTAGTACAGCTGTTTTCATTTCTGCTCTTCACTAAAGGCATTTTTCAGTCACAAATATAAAATTAGAACCATTCTAAAATTCCAAAATACAGTTGCTCCCCTCAAAACCACCCTATTGTTCACCCAGCGCGAAAGCAGTCCCCCAAATGCAAAAATGAAGCCTGCTCGTCGCCAGAATGGACCGTTAGTCCTTCCCACATACAAAAATAGAGCGATTCTAACATTCCAAAATACAGTAACTCCCCTCAAAACCACCCTATTGTTCACCCAGCGCGAAGGCAGCCCCCAAATGCAAAAATGAAGTCTGCACGTCGTCAGAATGAACCGTTAGTCCTTCCTACATACGTTGCACACGTGAAATTTCATCCCTCCATTCTAAGTACAAAATCACAGCGATTCTAAAATTCCAAATCACAGTAACTCCCCTCAAAACCACCCTATTGTTCAACTAGCGCGAAAGCAGTCCGGCAGATGCAAAAATGAAGGCAACACGTCGTCAGAATAAATCGTTAGCTCTTCCTATATACGTTGCACACGTGAAATTTCATCCCTCCACTAAGAGTACAAAAATACAGCTATTTTAAAATTTCAAAACACAATAACTCCTCTCAAAACCACCCTATTGTTCAACCAGCGCGAAAGCAGTCCGGCATATGCAAAAATGAAGGCTGCACGTCGTCAGGATGAACCGTTAGTCCTTCCTACGTATGCACATCGCACACGTGACTCGTTTCTCAGTATATTCGAACGTTCGGACGGGTCTTTAACCCGCGATATCTCGCGTAATAGTCGCACCGAAGTAACGATGCCAGTTCGCCTTTGTCAACCGATAAGGCAGAGAGTCGTTGGGTTACTTACCGGCCTGCCAGCGATAACGCAGCCCGGGAACGAAGGCGAACGATTACGTTCCGTGGATTATAATACCGCGTGCAATTTAATACGAGTGGGATGGAAAGGGGGGACAAACCGAGGCAGAGATCTCTTCACGGGCACGTATCGCTCGTACAGGAGAGGTTCGAGGACGTTACTCCGTGACGTTCGCCTGGAATTGCAGCATCGAAATGTGTGGGAAAACAACGAACTCTTTATGGGTATTGTTCTTTGTTTTAGGTAACTTTGTTTGAGATTATTTCACCCTGTTCATGGGGGAATCAAGGGTAGTTTTATATACAACTAAATAAAATATTTAATACAAACTTTATCGAATAATTGAGAAACGTCGTTGCTAAAAGGAAATAGAAGTTATGTTTCTAGCCTCAAAATTCATAGCAAATAAAGTCTGAACGATAGAGGGAATTTTGTTGAATTTTATATAGTTCTTTTGGCAGAGAATGGAATGGTTAAGTAAAGTAATTGGCTGGAAGTTGATAGTTTAGTTCGAATGATTCGACATGTTTGAACGAAGAGAAACGCAGTGTCGCGAAATTACGTTGTCTCCAGTGTGCCATGTGAGAGGAGTCGAGGGAAAAGGAGAAGTTCGAAGAAGATTGTTTTTACTGTGAAAAACGCAGCTACGCGAAACACGACGAACAAACTTCGTCGTAATACTTTTGTAGGCAGCGAGAAATCACGTTTTTCTTCTTTTAGCGAGCTTTATCTAGCGGGTGCGTAATTATTGTCCCGAGAGATACGACTATCGTATCTGTACGCAAACGCCTTTCGTAAAAGAAATCAAATTCGTGTATCTCGTTGGCGATAGTCAAGTGTTGCCATTTTCACGAAATCATTCTTAAAAGTGTAAGTCATTTTCACCGAAGCTCCATGAAAGCAAGGTTCAATTAGCTTTCCCTTCGTTTTCTTAGGATTTCAGATATCTGATTTCAGTAAAATTTCAACACTGCGATTTTGTTACGATCGGTAGAGATCTGTAAAACTAAAAGTAAATCGAGTTTTAAAAATTACAGATTCGTCTATTAAATTATCTCAAATCAGAATGCAAATAACAATTTAACGTATCTCTGACAACGACGACAAACTCATCCCTAAGCCATCAGATTACCCCTTTACTTTTAATCCACCCGGTACTTTCCATAGATTCGATCGGTATCTCTCCGTAAATCCAGAAAAATGTGAGAGCGTCCCCCATTATCTCGAGCTAATGATTCACCATTTCTCGCGACTCCTGCCATGCAAAAACAGTGAATCCATCCTGGCGCTACCCTTCGCTCCGTTGCTCGACGAGCCGCGGGTATCTCCGTACCCTGACCATCCGCAACCTGTCCTCTTTTCTTCCCGACAGAAAACATCCACTCCTCTCCCTTCCACGGCATTCGTCCACTCTCGTTTCTGAAGTTCGTCGTCTGACGCGAGCGCCGCACGATAGAACGTGCGAGAGAGACGAGAAGAATTACGAAGAACGGCGGGCGAGGACAGATGAAATAAAAAGAGGAAAACCGCGAGTTCGTAGTGGTGAACGGGGCCGGAGAGAGGAGAGTGGACGGAAGAGAGGGGTAAAAAAAAAAAGGAAATAGAAGAGGAGGCAAGACTCAACGATGCGGAGGAGTGCATCATCCGCGGGGTGGCCAAAGGGGTTGAACGAGTAGTAGGAAGAGAAACAGGTAGAGAGAGAAGGAGCAAAGAGTGGGGTAGGTGAAGGGAGGTTGCTAGAACGGGGAGGAAGTCATAGGGTGGGCGAGCGGTGTGCATTGAACCCAGACTGGTATCGAGCCGTCCACCCAGCCACCCCTTTCTCTCTTCTCTCTCCCTCTCTCCGTCTGTCCTCGGTATAGGTCCCTCTTCCTAGCTCACGTATCAGGGAGTCGTGGTAGCGCCAGTGGCCCATGGTGCGTGGTGTCGGTGTTGCCGGTGGTACCGGCGCGCTGACGGTGATGCTGCCGCTGCCGCTCGCTCTGCGGCCCGGACCTTCCACAAGCCGAGTCGCAGTGCGCAGCCAGGGAGTGTTTACTATTTTCGCGCATGCGCGCTCGCCGCCACCCCCTGATTCATGTACGAGGTGTAGCTAGGTGGGGGAGGTCGAAACCGAGCGGTGGAGGATGTTGGCGGTGGTCGTGCTCCTCCGTGGCAGGGATGACACGATGGAGAGGGAGAGAACCCGCGGAAGGTACGTGAAAACGGGGGAAAGGTGCGAGTGGTGGGGCTGGAGGTGCAACCACCGTGTCGGTAGAAGTGGGGGAAGAGCCGGCTGTCCACGTGGTGGTGGGGCGGTGCAACGACGAGAGGTGCATTCCAGGTGGGGAATTCCCCGCCGACGTTTTATAGCATGTAACCTACACCCTGCCGCGCGAATGCACCGCTGCATCGGGCGCGGCGGGAGAGAAAGTGCAGCGGATGCGACGACACTGGACCCCCGCGAGGGTCGAACGATTAATGATCGCTCTCTCCTCTCTCTCTGCCTGCCCTCTGCCTCTTTACTCCGGTGAGCGCAACTCTGCCCGATTCCGCGGCCCGTGCCTGTGACGTAGTTGCCAATGGCTCGGGGAAGTTCGTTGGACGAGAGAGTAAGTGTGCCGACGATAGGTCGACTTTTAGGCGGAAGAGTTCGAGAGTAAAAGAGACGAAATTATGAGACGATAGGGATTAACACGAGGCGAGGATTGACGCAGAGGCGTTCACGTATTGTATGAGCGTACGTTCGAAGGCGTTCTCGAAGACTTTTAATTCCAGTTCCTTTCAACGATCGCACGATACGGAGGTAGACGCGAGACAAATGGTACCGCGAATACCGACGTTAAAATTCCTACGAACTGACAAGACTGTCTTGCATATCGTTAAGCAACCGCAGGGGATTTTGCCGTACTTTTTAAATATTACTATGTACCATAAGTGAATCGAACACTTCGCGTAGACACGTCAAACGAGTTTTCCTAGATTATGGTCTTTAAGGCCTACGTTCAAGGTAAAACAAGCCTGGGCGTATCTTATCGTTTCTGCACATCGGCATAATGTATAGCTTGCTTGCTCGACGAAGCGTGAAATTGTTGACGAAAGCACGATATCCGATGGCGATCGATGTTGGTTAAGATCTAGGACTATATGACGCGATCAAATAAAAGGGATTATGGGCGGCGGAACGATAGTGAAAGTAAACGGGAGAAAGGAAAAGCCGAGGAAAGGTCGATAATTAGGAAAAATTCTAGGAAAGCTCGATACATCTGTTGTAGAATTATTCCTAAACGTTCGAAGTAGTCTCGATCAGAAATTACCAAGGAAGTGCAAGGTATCTCGGTGAAAGGCGCCGAAAATTCTATCCGCAGTAGTAAAAGACAGCAAATGGTCAGACGCGGCCCCTTTGCAGCGTATATTTCAGCATCGTCGATCAATCGGGAATTAACGATCGCTTCTCGTTTGATAACGTCCACAGAAATATCAGTTTCTCGTGTAACATTCACAGTACCGCCTCGATTAACCATGTAAATTAGTATTACCTTACGACACGGCAACAAAGTGTTGTGGAAGTGTACGTTCCTTTTTTTTTTAATAACAGCGGCGGTATTCAATGAATTCGTTATATAACCGACGCGTTTGTCACAATGAAGATAATAAATTGGCTCGGTTTGTGCACGCTGCAATTACTCGACACGTCGAATCAATTCTGTAACGTGCGAAGAGGTATCGGTGCATTATTCATCGCCTCGCGCCTGCATCATAAAAAAAGGGAATCACGATATTCGCGCAAATCACGCCGCGCAACGTTAAAGCACAAAATATTAACAACAATTTTAATCCTCATCGTCCGACTCCTGTCGAGTCGCGAAAGGAAGGCGACCAAACAAAAAATGACGAGTTTGGAATATTTCACGCGAAACGATCTCGAGGGTAATTAAAAATATATCAATCACTTCGTATATCATTTCGCAAATTTCCAGCGTTAAAATAGAAACCGACCGAACGTCCGATCAACGCGCAGTATAACGTGCGCCGCAAAATTGATTAAAAGCGAGCATCGATCGACTCTTTTCATTTCGCAGCCGCTCCGCGGCCTCTCGTGTCGGTTATGCATTTTTATTCGCATAAGGCAGTCGCATGTTTTCGAGCCGGGCGTTAAAAACAAGGCGGTGTTACGTAACCACGCTCGCCACGTAGTCCGACGACCTTCCTCTATGGAAAGGATGGATCTGAAATAGCAACGACCCGAATATGGGTCAGCATGCATTGTGGCGCGACCCTCTTCACGCAGAGCGCCGCTGCAGCGCGCAGAGCCGGCTTTTACGCTCACGAAAATAGACGCTTTATCAGACTGGCTCTAGGCAGCGGGCTGCATCATGATCGTACGATCGTCAGAAATCTCCGACCGCTATTAAAGTAGATTGTCTTCATTTCGACGCTCCTGGACGTACCGGGGTATTCGAAATTTCGCGAATATTCGTAATATCGGCTTTGTACTATGATCGGTAAGACTTTGGTGGAAGGAGTTATGGTTGCGCTTAATATTTTTAGTATGGTATCTCGTTGGAATTATTTTGGTATTTAGGTCGAACGGAAAGGGAACAGGATATTGTTGAGAATTTTATCGATATGGGGTGGATGAGATTTTTTGATAAAAAGAGTAATGTATAATAGTTTGATATATATCTTTCAATGACTGAAAGTTGTAGAAATATTATTTCAAATTTTGTTTATAGATGATAGAACTAATGTAAAGAATTTTACTCGAATTTTAAAAAATAACAATTGTATGAATGTTTATGGAAAATGACAATGAAGTAGCTTGGCTTAACGTGATTGTAAAAGCGTAATGGAAATAATTTCGACAGTAGTAATCGTAGAAAGTAAGTGAAATAATTTATGCGGAGCTTGTCTCGACTACCTAAATTGTTTATTATATGGAATACGAGGAATTTTTGCAATCGATAACAGTGCAGAGCTTTCGCAGGTTTTTGAAAGCCCAAAACTTTGAGACGTCGACTTTCTAGAAGCATGAAAAACTCTGCTGCAAATTTTCGATCTTCATATTATAGTACGTTACCAGTAAATTAATGTCATGAATAATGCAACGATCATCAGAAGACTTTTGAGTATTGCATTTTATTCAAGATCGTTCGAGCAATAAACCGAATGCGGTTTCATGTATTAAAGACTCTTGAATGCGGTGACATGCAGATGGAATGCGGGGAAAAAGTAGATGAAAGAGGATTGAAATGGCAAAGAACTGAAAGGGGGAAAAGAGCTGAACAAAACGTGACGTTATACCGCGGGACACACTCTAACTGAAGTAGGTCGTAAAGCGTGGCGTTACATACTAGATTTATTTGATTCCGACCGAACTGTCGACGAATGTGCGGTTCATTTGATGTTATTAAAATGCTGTAATAGCGTTCACGTCACCGCGATGAATTCACTTTAGAGCAGGAATTCGTTAACTTTTTCTGACCCCGGATTCTTTCAGGTTTTATGAGGGTTTCGCGAAAGCTTCTATATTTTTTTAAAGATAACTCTTCAATTTATTACAGCGGATGATCAATATGGAAATTTAGAGATCGGAGAACAAAATGTGGCGCAGTTCTTAATTTTTGATCCCTACGTTGAAACTCTGATGTAGTACGTATCTTCCACGAAATTTTTAAAACGTCCCCGTGCTCGAGCAATCAATAGGACTCTGAAGTTATATATTACTTCTCATACCAGTTTAATTAGTATCTTGCTTCTTTTACTTTTAACATATTGAAAACGGATGACGTGAATTCACGATTTTTATTTTTCAACCGTTGGAGACGGCTGACGTTAATTCACGTTATATTAAATTTCAAGCAACATCGTATAAAAAACTGCAATTGTAAGTAAATAAAACATTACAACGAAGAATTTTTGTTAGAAACAAACATGTGATGAAGGTGTGTGCATTATATAGTCTCATACCAGTTTAATTAGTATCTTGCTTCTTTTACTGTTGACACATTGAAGACGGATGACGTAAATTCACGTTTTTTACTTTTCAACCTTTGGAGATGGGTGACGTTAATTCACGTTATTTGAAATCTCAAGCAACATCGTATAAAAAACTGCAAATATAAGTAAATAAAACATTACAACGAAGAATTGTTGTTAGAAACAAACATGTGATGAAGGTGTGTGCATTATATAGTCTCATACCAGTTTAATTAGTATCTTGCTTCTTTTACTGTTGACACATTGAAGACGGATGACGTAAATTCACGTTTTTTACTTTTCAACCTTTGGAGATGGGTGACGTTAATTCACGTTATTTGAAATCTCAAGCAACATCGTATAAAAAACTGCAAATATAAGTAAATAAAACATTACAACGAAGAATTGTTGTTAGAAACAAACATGTGGTGAAGGTGTGTGCATTGTATAGTCGAATAATAAAGGACCGTTATATTAAATTCAGTGTTATTCTATAATTGCAACAAAATATGCGGGAATTCAGGCTATATGCATTTCATCACAAACCGTGTTCAATGTGTTAAATAAGATCTCCTTCCGGAAGCCAGTACACTTTTTCTCGTTTGAAAGCGTACACTTTGTTCAATAAAACATAATCCACCCGGCACGCTTCTCTCGCAAAACTCGAAGGGATCATCATCGAAATTAAAAGTACCAAGGGACTCGGCGAGTTAATTGAGTTAACTTTACCGAAAGGACGAAAGCGTCGTTCATAAATTATTAATGCATGACCTTTTCGACCGTCTTGCGGCGTTCAAAGGGACACTTTTCCCTGCTGCTCCGTGGTACGTGGACCTACGACCTACTTTTTCGGCTCTCGAGAAAATTCTTGCCCCGTTGGATCGAGCTAAGTCCCCGGTATTCCAGGGGAAGACATCGACGAGAAGGGAGAACAGAAGGCAAAGAGATGTATAAAGTATTCGAGGAAGACTCGTGTATCACGTTGAGCAAAGAAAGAACGGAAGAAAAAGAGGCAACGAAGCTCCGGCGAGATGTTCGATAAAGAAGCGAGGAAAGACGAAAAGAGGGATGCGTATATACTCGAGTTGGGGTAGGTCGCCGTCTATTTTTACGTGTCTTCGCCGTACTTCACTCTTATCGATTAAAAATACCCGCGAGCCGTTCGGAAACCGCTGATAAATTATTATCGAGGCTCGCTATGAATATCGGTTAATACCTCCCTACGATCCTCCAGGAGGCAATCTTAACACTATTCCTACCACGACCGGTCAAATGACCGTTTTTAAAATTCCGATTAGAATTTCCTATACACAACGTAATTGAATCGCCTTTAAACTTCACGACTTTTCCTCAAATATACGTATAATACATTCACATTATAACACATTTTTCAATATTCACTTCTTTTTTTACTGTTCATTTTCTGGGAAAAAATTATCATTTGACAAATTCACCGGCTGCGGTAGGAAAAGGTATACGTGAAGTGTCGGTAGGAATAGTGTTAATTGATACCTTTCCGAGGAGCATGCAAAACGAGATACCTCAAAGATTCAACGAATCCAAGAAGCACTCCGTAAAGGTCTAAGAATCACGCGATCTTAGAAAAACCTCGTCGGATATTCTCTCGTCGGATGCGAGGCACCTTAGGCTACATTCAAGTACCTCAATACGGTATATGCATATACTCGAACCTTCATCTAGGAAGGTTTGCAAAGTAGCGAAGTGCGAGAGAGGGAGTGAGATGAATGCAAGGCGGAAGGGGAGGTACGTCGGATACATCCGTTGGCGAAGAGAAAGGGAGGGAAAACGTCGACGGAAAGAGTGCCGGACGAACGTCGACATCGGGGAGGTCGTGGGGGAGGATGACCAAGAACAGAATACGCTGGTAGGAGAAAGAAAGCGAGCCTCGTGAAAGAGAGAGTGAGAAAGGTGATGGAGAGAAAGAAAGCGAGCCTCGTGGAAGAGAGAGTGAGAAAGATGATGGAGAGAAAGAGAGAAGGTTGGAGGGAGGAAGAGGCAGAGAGAGGGATATTGGGGTAGGTCGGACGAAAGCACGAAGAGAGCACTGCCTGACGGACGTGAAAAGGTGGGGTGGGAGGAACGAGGAGGTAGAGAGGAGGTCGCGGACGAGGTGGTGGAATAGAGGAGGTGGAACGAAAGAGACGGAAGGCAAAAGGAAAGAGGGAGGCAAACGTGCACGTTCGAGGGAGCCGAAGGAGGACGGAGGGTACCTCGGCGGAGGGTAGGAGCTTGCGGGGACCGAGCGTTCCTCAACCTTTGCCCTAGAATGCCCCTCATAATACTGATATGCAACGCTTCGAACCCGTTAATCGCGCACCGTTTGTAATTTCGACGTAGCCATACGTTGTCCCGACCGACCGACAGTGCCACTGCAATTTAGGGCGTTCCGCGAATATTTATCGTTAGCCGGTAATACGATCTGGCTAACTAGTGTTTCCAAGTGCACGCTGGGGTTGCGTTTTTTTTCGATAGAAACCGGTCGATCTTCGATCCGTGACGATTGCCGTCGATCGAAGCGCGAGACTTCACTACTTTGGGGATGATAAAAGGGAAAAGAATCTACGATAAGGATTCAAAGAGTTCGCAAGCAGCGACGGGAGGACAAAGTCGATTGCGCGCGATTTAACACTAGGTTTACCGGACTGAAATCTGTTACACTGCAATATATTAAATAAAGACTTTGGAAAAAGAGGGATCAATCGGCAAAGTTGATAATTCGTTAAGTAATTTTTGTATTGTAAAATACACGTGAAATATCTACTGTACCTCTTCTCTATATATTTGAGAAATATTTATCAAAAAAGTAAGAACGCGTCAATTTGACGGCATCCGGAAACCTAGTGTTAACACCCGTGGGGGCTACTTTTCGCTTGCAATTATAATTGCTAATTTCATGGCACCTCGGAGTATTGGCGTGTTCATTTTTGCGAGTGTCCAAGTACGATCATGAATTTTCTTACGGTTTCATTTCGTTCTGGGAATAGGATCGTAGAGCTCACGGTTTTCGGAAGATAGAAATTTCATAGCTTTGTACGTACAAACAGAACTGGAAATTTGTAGGTCACGGACTGTCGCGCTGTTTTCAAGCGTTTCCATCGAATTCATTCTAGTTTGAGGATAACACGGTGCGCGGGCACAGGCACGGTAAAATTATCTCGCGCCGTAAATACGATTTTCCTCGAAGGAAGTCCGTCGCGGCGATTTCAAACTACGGTAACCTATTATGCGCTTTGAGCTTTTTGGGTCATAACCGATCGAAGATAACCGCACGAGAAAACGCGGTAACGTTTTATCTAGTTTCCATGGGCTTATTTGGCAACGCGCGCCGAAATATCGCGTCGCAAATACTGCCGAACCTGGCGGCAGTTCAACCCTGCAGACCGGATAGATTCAATTGACTTTTCTCACTGTCGAGACTCGTTCCTCGAAGTGCTATCGAAACGACTGTTTATCGCTGTACATACTTCTTCTCAAGGACGCCGGTAATTCGTGTCGCTTTGAAGGGAAGACATTCTTATTCGCGCGAGTCACGAAGTACTCGCTGAAGATCGACGATTCTATACGGTTTACAGATATCGACGAATTTCAAAGACAATATGTACAATACGGTTAATACTATCGACGATTGATCTTTAACACATTCGCGACCGGCAAATTTTTTTTCCGTTTCTAATACTGAGCATCGGCGAAAATAATGAAATTCTAAAGCTGGTTGCCGCAAACTTGTATCGTTAGAGCAAGGATAAAAATTATAAAATTTGTTTTGAAATATTAATGTTGCAATTATGTGTTGTTTGAAATAAAAAGATTTTTATAATTTCTATACTTGCGGGATTACAGTTAGTGAGCCAACCGAGGCATTCTCACTTGTCTCGCTGAGATACGCGGTTATTATCGAAAGCGCCTAATGTTGCCGCATTCAGAAACAAAAACTGCAGGACGTGAATTCACGTCGGCGGCAATCAGGAATAGAATTTAAAATGACACGAATTCACGTCGGCGGCAACCAGGAATAGAACTTGAAAATATGTAAATTCACGTCATCGGTCGCGAATGTGTTAATATGATTGATATTTAATATGTTATGAATAAGAGAAAGCACTGAGAAAGAGAATCCCTAGATTCTCTGACTCTCTCTAGTCTACACTTACAAGCCACCGCACATCTTCTATAAATGCTTCATCTTTAAGAGAACCTACAATAGAAACATAGCATTTTTCAAAAGGGGACTTCTCAAAATTGGGGTCCCATTCACAAGAACGCCCGGACACGTCACAAATATTTTTTGATGCACTTTCACCTAATACGAAGCTCATCAAAATCCCGATGTCCACTATCGTGAGTTCTTATTAGCAAAGTAGACATAAGAGAATTCGAGAAATTTCATCGTTCAAAATTTGAATAATTCTACCAAAAAAAATAGACCGACTTAGTAATTAATTTAGAAAATTATAAAATGGACAATTGCATGAGACTTGATTGGGAAAAAGCGTCGAATTTAATTGTGTACGATATGAACAGGAAAAAGGTCGGTTTACTTCTATGATTAATACAATTCAACGGTCGTTGTTCATAGGGCAAAATGCTAATGTTGTCTCGAATTAGTCCATGGCGCCCCTCCCATTCCGTTTGCCCTTCCTTCTTAAGCCCCGATTGTCTCCCTTCTCCTCCTCGTCGCCCTGTTCTTCCGCTTGTGGCGCGTAATTGCTACCGCACACTGTGTATCGGGCCTGTCCTTCGTCGGTTGGTTGCATAACGAAATGCATCGGGTGCTCCTTCTTTCGCGGTACGTGTTCCAGCGCATCACGTGGACCCATAGGTTTCACGTGCGCACGTTTAACGAGTCCAACGTTGTTTCGTTATGCACCGTGTTTGCTTTTTGGTTAATCCAAGGTGGACAGGAGAATTTGTCGGGTGGAGAGATGAGACGGAAGTATACTGATGTATACTTAATGTTAATGGAAGTTAATGATGGTTAATGATTTTGGATAATATGGAAATTTATTTTTGCAGTATTTCGTATTGGTTTTTAGGGTTTTAAATAACAACACTGTGTTTAAAAACTAATGGAATAGACTATAAGACTTTATTATATGAATATATGAAGAGGGTACGTCCTCTGTAAGAGTGAAAGTCACAGAGTGAGGTCTAAAAGAATTCAGCGAGGATCTAAGGAGCCTTTTCGGTTTTAACATAAAACAGACTGCATAGCTTTACAGCTGCAACCTCTTGAGCATTCTAAGATGTAAATATACTAGTTGTTTTTTGTATGTTTAAAATATGCTATGTTTGTAGAGACATAGAAAACCAACATTTCGTTGTAAAGATTTGTGAGGAGAGGAATTCAAATTGTTGATGAATTTAAGAAGTTTGTGTCAAAGAATTAAATAGCGAGATGAGACAGGAGGAGGCTTGGAAATTGTCCTAATTTTGTAATTTTTTAATCGGTGTAATGGGGTTTATTTCTTATATTTTTAGTTTGAATGGTACACTCAGTTTGTTGAGAATTTGTGGGGGATGTTTTGGGTTGCATTATCGAAATTCAGGGACAATCCCTCCTAACTGAATTTCTAGGATGCTTTCCTTCCGCTTCGCCGTTTATAAAAAGGATTTCAATTAACTGATAAGAGAGCAGGAAAATTGTTAGTGTTGAGAAGAATGGAAAAACGAGAGTTGGACGCATAGCATGAGAAATGTTTTCCCCTAAAACGTTCCGAAGAGTCTTGAACGTGCCGTTTGAGCAAAACGTTGGGTTAGGTTGCTTTTGAAACTTTCTGACAAACTTCTCAAGACTTTAAAGGAGTTTGGGAATCTATGCTCCACCGTTGTTCCATATTCTATGACGAGAACAAACGATTAGAGTAGTCATGACAATTGTTTTTAATTGGAGGATAAATCAGTATTATAATACGTGACATTATCCTGATTGCTAACAAGGGAAGTTCGGAAACTGGTACACTCCGATTTTGATGAAACTTTGCATAAATATTTACTGGACATATCTAAGAAGACAGCCGGAATTCGTTCGTGCCTGATTTCGACTTTAAGGGAGATATCAATGGAGACCACTCTTTAACACCTTAAGGACCGGTCCCGCGCTGACGCGGAAATTCGGATATCTCATATAATTTACAGCGGTTCTTAAGGTGTTAACCCTTTGCACTCTTATGTCGAGCTACAGTCGACACAGCTTTCTATGGCTCTTAACGTTTCATCTACTAATTATCGACTTTTCCAAAACAACAATAATTTTGCATCTTAATATAAATATCCTGCGGTACCTACAATTGTTCCTGGTATCAAGTAAAAATGACTAATCAACGGTAGACAATTTTCTGATAATATATTTGCTTATCTAACAAAAACTTAGTAAAATAATATGGAGCGCAAAGGGTTAAGGTAGGTCCTGCCTTCTCCTGCCTCTGTCATAGTCGTCGCGCCGGAATTTTGACTTTAGATTCGTACTCAGCGACCCAAAAAATATCAGAATACTGATTTTGGCGCGGAACCGTCGATTTTTTGAAACACGTGTCCACTATATCGAGTCCGCCATTTTGTTTTTGAAAATTTTGATTTCAGATTCATAATCAGCGACTCAAATGATCCTAATGTGGAGATTTTTGTCTAAATCGAAATCGTTTTGAGGTTTTGGCCAAGATTTCGACGAAATCGACCACTGTGCGTCGTGCCTGTGATTTTGACATAACTCCGATCGTATTTGAGCAAAGTCACAGTTCCGAGACGCCGGCCGATAACAGTCGAGCATCTTGAAGGTCAAATTTGAGCTTGCAAGCTCGACCGTGGTGGCTCAAACTAAAAGCTCACTCGGATTTTGACGAAACGCGAAGAACTCGGTAAAATGGCTCAAAAGCTCAGGACCTACGTGCTCATAGCTCAAAAGCTCAATTCCATGACACACTGATCTAACAGGATTAACCACATAGCTCGCCATCTTTTCCGTAACGTGTCCCAGTTACGCATGAGATCGCCGAAATAAAAATTGACCGTCTATCTCCCACTCTACTCTCTGCACTTTAAGGTAAACCTGAAATTAACTTCACTCGTTCCATTTTCCCTGTCACGAGGGTGACTCGGTCCTGTAAACTCAGGGTTAATTCAAACTACCTGCCACAAACCCTATTTCAATCCTCTCTCAAGAGCTCCAAACCATCCCGATCAACTTCAATCTCACCCCAAACATCCAAGCCCACCCTCCAATCATAAACGTCCTCGCGAAAATCTGCGTCACCTCCGCGAATCATCTCCGTCGCCTCCACAAAAAAAAAGGCGGATGTTTTCCGCGCAGCAGTTCGAATCCAAGGTCTAACCTCCCGTGGCCACTTCGAGAATCGTGTAGAAGGTTTCGAAGCGGGGATACGGTCGAAGGAAGGGAAGGACAGAGAGCAAGCATAGAAATATAGAGACGGAGACATCCGTGGAAGGGAGAGTAACAGAAGGAGAAAGAGAGAAACCAAGAGAGAGAGCGCAAGAGAGAGAGGGAGAACGCTGCAAAACGGCAGCCGGTGAGCGAACCGAGGCGCTGTGACGACTGACCCAGTTACTCGGCGGAGGTAATGACCGATACTACACCTAACCCTCCTCTCCTCCTCCCTACGGCACTCCGACCCCTCCTCTCTACGGCACTCCGACCCCTCCTCCCATCGTTCAACTACATCTACATACGTGTACGTACGTCTGCATACGCAGCAACCCAGGGCGGCTAGCTGCATCGCGACGTACACGAGGATACGTGTGTTTTGCATTCGCATACGTCGACACATGCATACGCTCTCTTTAGACTACGGCTTACACGATAGGCTCAGGGATGGATTTGCTTGCCTAGGCGCCCTGATTTTAATTCCCGATTTTCCCGCACTCCTCGCGTTATATCGGCTTGCCGCCGATGAGCGGCTGCGATAAGACACAGCCGTTAACGAAGCTAATCCACGTTGCACCGATTTAGATAGGCTGCCTTCGGAGCGAAGGTATTTTGGGGTGGTCTTTTCTTAACGTGTTCACGATGGGGTTGGAATTTTTATGCTCATCCGCCGGATGGATTTGTCACTTGTACTTTTTTGAAGAGGTGAGCGGAGGATTTTTTTTTGGTGAAAATTAGAAATATCGAGGATTGTGGTAGTGTATTTTGAGGTGGGAGGTAAATATTTTAGAAGGGTGGAAACGAAAGGGGCGATAACTTGATCGATTTAACCGATTATACTGTGGAAAATTGCCGGGGGGATTGAACGAGAAATAGCGGTAGAGATTTTATTGGAAACACTACAAGAAACTTGGAATAAGTCATTTTGAGTATGATGACATTTCTGATGTTAATGTGAGATGTTTAAAGGAAAAATAATTATAGGTATTTCTTCAACGTTACGTCTACGTAAACGGTAGTATTTTCTTATGTTCTACCGGTGGTACATTTCGACGTGAGCATTTTAAAGAAATTATATTTGTATCAATTTCTAATGTATCTCGAGGATGGAGATACCTGTTGAAAAATTCGAGGGAAATCGGGGGAATGATGTCTATTTTGTTGCGGGGTGTTCAAGGATGGACGGTAATAATAGCAATGGAGTTAGCGAGCTGCTCTGGGTTGATCGTCCCATTGCACGGGCGATTATTTTGCGGGAAATTTATAATATAAATTATACCACGTAACATTGTCCGTAACAATATGTGAATCTGTAATTACTCTAGCAACCATCGACTCTCAGATTTATTGAAGATAACTCAAAGAAAAATTATAGAGCAGAAAAATCTGAACTTCCGAGCGGAAGGGGTAATAAAAATGTATGCAATTATTAAAATTCTTGTGTACGAAACAGCTGGTAAATATTGAATAAAAGAATACTACCCAACGAAGAATATGCCATAAAGATATAAAGTTAATCACGCACGTAGTTTACGTTGAATGAAACTTTAAATTGCGAGATTTATTTAATTGAATTAAATCACCGTCGGAAACAGAACAGAATTGTCAGGGTATAATTACCAACTTGAGGGGTTGAATTCGCGTAATAGAATCAAGATCGGCGAGCGTTGCGGAGAATGTTACAGCCGACAACTGTTTTCTTGCGGCTGCGGAGCGGTTTTTTTTTACGGAATACCTAATGCCACGTTGCATGAATTACTTCGACGGCAAGAAGGTGTCGTGCATATTAGAAGAAGGCCAATTACTTTGGAATATAGGACGAAGTTATTGAAGTTTTTATTATGTTATGCAATGCACTTTCCTTCGCCTTCAGGAGCTCGCGTTCGCGCATACTCATTCCCTATTCATACCTCCATCTATTTTTCAGCGGCGCAGTACTCTCGTGCTCGCATCTTTTTCTATTATGCCGTGATCGGTAGAACGTATTAATTCAATACGTCGTATATGAAAATAAGAAGAAATTATCCTTCCACCTTTGTACGACTGTCCAGAGATCGTTAATAAATTATGATGGAGTATTCCACGTACTTGCACGAAGATATTCGCCATAGTGTTGCTCGTCCAACATATATTGTCCGCTTGAATGATCAAAAAATGAATACACCGAAGTTATCGAAGTTGACACTTTTCTCTTACATTTTTATTACAATATTTTTGAACCCGTTAGTGGAACATACTAACAACATTTTATTTTTATTCTATCGATCTCCTATCTTCGATATATTCCGTGGAAAAAGCAAACAGAAAAGAAACATTAACGTTACACGGCTTTCTAAAAATTTCCTGCCCCTTCATTTAAGAATTTCATATTCAGAGTGATAGCACCGTTCATATCTCAATCTGTGTGACTAAAGATACACTATTTTAATCTTCAAATTATTCCATCTTCAAGGGAAACAAGAATTAACCCGAAATCATCTCTTTCAACTCTTCTGTTTACTTCGCAGCATCCCCTAAATCATAGGTTCCCAACGAAGGCAGGGGCTCATAACATTAAATTAAATAATAATATCATAATAAAATAATTTGTAAAATTTTCCTTCCTTTTGAACTACAGACATGTAGAATATACCAAATTTACTGAGGGGGCGCTATTGAATCATTCGCTGAAAAAGTGAGCGTTGATAAAAAAAACTTTCGGAACCAATGCTCTAAATCAAAACATGTATTCTCTCCTCTTCGTTGAATCGTTGTCAAAAAGCCTCACTCTTGCTCCAAACAACGTACTCTGAAAATTATTTTCTACCGTCTGAATCTTCTCGAACGTTGCATCGGTTCTAATTTTCCTCTCTTTCGTAAGGTCGTTATCAGTGATTTCTTGTATCGCGGATCGAAGGAAGCGTGATCGTAACAAGCGCAGAACTCGAACCTTCGAGCGTAGAGTTCACGCCATCGAACCCTCTCTCGCTTTTCGAACACGAGTTAAGAGCAAAAGGGTCCACTCTCGCGAGCGATGTGCACGCTCTACTTGCGATCCGATTGACGGAGGGCTCTCCTCTTCGTGGCCCGATGGAGAAACGCGTTGATGCGGATGACGGGGATTGTCACAGCGGTTTACTCGCTCACTCTCTCTGCTGCAACCTTCTCTCAACGACGAGGGATTCTTTCTTGAAGATTCACTTTTGAGTTTCTTCGAATGCTGGGGGATTTTTTGATATTTTAGAAAATTCAACTCTTCGTCATGGTGGTTCCTTTGGTAGAGAGGAATTATTTTATTTGGTAGTATTCCCTCTTTTCACGTTGTTGTGGAGTATTAACACTAGAACTACCAGCGTTAAATCTATCATATTTCAAAATATTAAATAAGTACTTTGAAAAAGGAGGAATCAAGAGGCGAAAACGATAACCGATTCGGTGATTTATGTTTTTTTAAGATGGACGTAGAATATTTATTTTTAGACTCTTCTATAAGCTTGGAGAATTTTTGGAAAAAATTGTGTACCAGTCATTTTGACTGGTTTGGTAGTTCTAGTGTTAAATACTTTTGGAAAAGAAAACATTTTTAATTGGGGAATGACTTTGGTAGAGAGGAATTATTTTATTTGGTAGTATTCTCTTTTTTCACGTGGTTGGGAGTATTGAATACTTTTGGAAAAGAAAGCACTTTTAATTGGGGAATGACTTTGGTAGAGAGGAATTATTTTATTTGGTAGTATTCTCTTTTTTCACGTGGTTGGGGAGTATTGAATACTTTTGGAAAAGAAACAATTTTAAATTGGGGATTGCTGTGCTAGCAGGGATTCTTTCGTTGAAGAATTAATTTTTCTTTATGAGGCTCGACGGCCTTAGATTATTTAGAAAATTGAGATTTTGTAATTAGGGGTTTTATGTTGGGAGAAAATAATGTTCTTTTGCAACTTCATTCTTCGCTGGAGGAGCGGTAGAGGGTTTAGAAAATAGATACTTTTAAAGTAGGATTTTATTGTTGAATGAAAAGTATATTTTCTCAAAGAATTCTCTCTCGTTTAAAAGTATTATGGTTTCTCTAGAATGTTCAGAAAATAGTCATTTTCAAAGTAGAGCTTTGTCACCGACGAGAAGATTCTTTTCTGCAAAAAATTCATCTTTTTCTATAAAACAGTGATCTCTATAGATTTCATAGAAAATAGTAATTCTCAAAAGCGTCTGAAAAAAGCAATGCAAATGAATTCCTGAATAAAATCACTGCAACAAAGCTACAAAAATAAAATCTCAGAAAAACACGTCTCCACAATTTTAAATAACTTTATAAAATCCCAAAAAATTTGAATCATCCTTTCACCTTCCATAATACCAATGTTCAGAATTAAAAATACCTACTCCTCTAATTTTCATTTTTAACTCTTCGTGGCACGGCGGGATTATTTAAACGTGTCGCACCTTTTTGATGCGTTAATATGCATGGTGGGATATTATTTGTACCACTCCGGAAATTTATATTATTTTCTAACTTTGATAATAGGAATAAAACTTTGTTTAATTAAAGGAAAAAGAAATGTCTGTGCAACATGGGTCATTTTATTTTCCGAATTCTCGTGCCTCAAAGAGTTAAAACAAATTCTCCCCTCGTCCAAGCAGAGATAATGTTGAAGTTTGTCTTCAGCATCGAGCAATTTTAGAAGAACACACGGCCTTTCGTTTTCCTCCTCCCGGTTAAGGCCGTCGAGAGGATATTATGCAGTGATTCATAATCGCATGCAAGGAAAAAAGTCATTGCTCGTGCAAGGTAGACCTGACTTGACCACTCGGTATGTCGAGGCGTAAAAAGTGCAGCCTCGCCGAGGATAATGCGAAACGTCTATTAGAGGAGCAGAAGGATGATTTGTACGTGACTGAATTTAATTGCACACCGTCCCGCGGAGTTATTCGACATCGAAAATATTGTTTTACGCGCACCTCTGCATCCGGGATAATGCATTTGAGGCCATTAACCCCATATAACTCCTTGTCACTTAAAAATATAACTGTACTTCCAACCTCTGATGTAATCTCCGTAATATTGTCCAATAACTTTGTCATATTTCATATTTATTTAGATATTGGAATATTTTCAGATTGTGGAAACATTTCATTTCTAATTGATTTATCGCGATGAAAGTTTCTGAGATTGGAGAATTGATTTTAAATTGAATGATTCAGATGTTTGAAACACCGTTGTCGATATTTATTGATGTGCTATGATCTGAATCATTTTTAACCCTTTGCGGACGGAGCCTTTTTTGTATACTGAGAAATAATCGTTTACTTGGCGATGAAAAACCACCTTTTTATCAGGAAGTCAGAGTATTAATGTAGAAAAGTTATAAATTACTATTTGCGTAATCACATTTCAACGGTTATATTTCAATTTTGCAACTCTAACCGTGTATACATACACCGATAAACTATAGTCAGATTTTTGCTCAGACCGCATATATGCGTCGGTCGTCCTCAAAGGGTTAAACGTGACAAAACGTTTGAGTTTATGTGGCTAACAAATTTTGCTCCAAAGTGCTGCTTCTACTTTTGAAATTTCCCTATTAGTGAAGGACTGCGTTTCGCTATGTAAATTATTAATTTTAATTTCACAAATTCAATTCCTAATCATTGCATACGTAGTCTCAAAAAAATTGCAAAATAAGGATTTAAAACCACTATAACAATCCCATAAAAACACTACGAACTTCCTCCTAGAAAAATCTCAGATATCCTTGCATAATCCATCCTATCGATGTGCACGCAACGATTATCGAAGAATCCTCATAATTCCCGCGACAATTTCTCACAATCGTCCGCGAGAACTTGCAAGAAATCGCGCTACCGGTCTGTTTACGTCGAGCTCGGTCGAAGTTTAACGAAGATCTGGGTCAAGTGATGTTTGGAATCCTTGAATCTTGAGAAACGAGAGGGAAAAAATGTTCACCTAGCAAATAGGAGTTTCATTCCAGAAGTCGCCGGGACGGCCTCGACGTACACAACGTTGACTGAGGTCGGTTACTGAGTGTCACCGACAGCCCGTGCTTGTTTCTCGTTGATTTCGTTAAGGAATGCAGAATAAGAATTCCTCGGGCTCTCGCTACTTGTTGACTGTAGGTCAGAGTCAAGTTGCACTTTACTCTCTCGTATCGCGTCGTGCGAAGGAAAAAAGAAAACGGGGGGAAGAAAGAAGCGTAATAAATATCGCATGCCGAATTGCAAGGTTTGCGATGCACGGACGTATCGTAATCTCATGGAAAATGGAGTCTTAGGAATCGAGGGAGGATTTCGGTTGGAGGTATTAGTTCCTGGGCTGGTATCCTTGAAATCACCGCGGTTCTTAAAACCAGTTTAACTTTATGGGGGAATATATTCGAGGAGAGAGACATTATGGTAATTGAACCGATCTCGTTTCACTGGAAATTGAACGTTATTGCACAAGAATTGAAATAATGTTCTGTGCAGTGTTACGAAGTTTGTCGATGTAATACTAAATATTGATACTCCATCGGAAAAGGAAGAAGCTTCTATTTTGTATCTGTAGGTCCTAGGATTTAAGGCTATTAAACCTTTGCCCTACAACAACGAGCGTCACTCGTGATGCGGTTGAGGGAATAGACAATTTTTGAAGAATCTCAAAAATGATCAAATTGTAAATATCAGTAGAACATGACACGACAATATTATTCCTATGTTACTAACATTGCTTTAACACTAGAACTACCGGCGTTAAATCTATCATATTTCAATATTTTAAATAAATTCTTGGAAATGGAGGAATCAAATGCCGGAAAATGTGATCGATTCGACGATTTATGTTTTTTGAGATAAACGTAGAATATTTATTCTATGGCTCTTCTATAAACTTGGAGAATTTTTGGAAAATGTTGTGTACCAGTCATTTTGACAGGTTTGGTAGTTCTAATGTTAAATTCTAAGATACATCAGCAATCACTGACACATTTTTATTTTAGCAAATTAATTTTCAACCATTGCGGAGATAGTCACAAAAGAAACCGTAGGGCAAAGGGTTAAAGATAGTTAATCTACCAAAGAAAGTATGTTCCCTTTTATTCACCGTATATGACTTTTACACAACGACAAACCTTTGCCCTGTGAAAGCCTCCCGATTCACCGATACAAAAAATTATCAATCGACCACAGAATAATATTCCTTTTCATTCGATACGTCCGATCTTCGGATAAACAAAAATCCTCCATCTACAGTTTTGAAACCAACCTATTCCAAGCTACTAAAAATTGTCAATCTATCAGAAAACCATATTCCCTTTTACTCGATATCTCCGATTTTTCGGTAACAAAAAATGTTCAACGTTCTGTATCGAGTTCTCTCGATACAAAGCTACAAAATATTGTCAGTCCATGAAAAAAGATTCCTCCCTTTCGTTCGACGCATATGATCTCCAGATAAGTATGATTCTATTGCAACGTCAACGCGTTGCCCGCAAAATTCCAGATACGACCTACAAAGACGTCATGTAACTTGTTGTTCGAGCACGCATTCTGCACTAGATCTTGAATAGTTTCAATGACAATGCACAGCCTGCCAGACGGACGACTCGAAGTTCCGACAATGAGTGGGGATGATTAGCAGGACGTCGAATTGCAGCTCGCTCTGCGCTCCACGACTCGTGCACTCTCCTAAGGCTTTGCACGATAAAGAAGTAGGTCGCTTAAAAATTCGCCGATACCTCGAAAACTAGGTGGAAAAATGAGCGTGCGATAACGATGCCGCTCAAAGCCAATAACAATTTCAAACGTAGGGCCACCTTACGTAACGCGATGGAAGGCGAACTCTCGGAGCGACTTCGCTCGTCGTATTTCTGCGCTTTAATTGCTTGGGGTATTTTCATCGCGTCGATTACATCAATCCCTTTTTCACGAGGATACGAGAGAAATTGGATCGTGATATTACGATTGGTTCGAAGTTTTAGACGTCTTTTTTATGGTGTTGCTGAATGAATTGTTAATGGGGAATTGCAATAAGTAGCTGTACTTTTAGTGAATTTTAATATTACGGTTTTGTTGTTTGGATTGTTTTTCCGATTTTTTAACAGTTGGGAGAAGTTAGGTTTTTGATGTTTTGTTTCTGGGAATGTTAAATTAACGAATGTGAATTTTTCATTGTAGACGAATTTGAAACTGTGTAGAGTGCAACTGAATGTTTGCAGTAATGCGGGTCAAGAACGTTTGGTAAAACCGCGTACGTAGGAAACTGTCTCGCAATTTTATCGCATGCTCTTGTCCCAATTTGACGCCTGTTGCATCTTCCGTTGCAGTGGCAACGATTAAGGTTAAACTCGGCTTTGTTTCGGAAAACAGTAATGTTCCCACGTAAAAAACAGCCCATTGCATATTAATGGACTGGAAAAAACTGACTAATCTACCAAAATACAAAAATATCCAAAAGAAACACATGCTTCCTGTAGAATTCCTTACCTTTTAAAATTCTCCTGCTGCATTTAATATACTTTTTACAATTTAAACTGTTCATTAATTGTAGAATCATTAATATCGACCACTGTTCTATCATCCAGCTAATTCTCAGACAAAAAATTCTCATTATGAAAATTCATGTCCCTTCATTACCCAGTCGTTTTCATCCCCTTTTACGA
Organism: Cerceris ruficornis; assembly: GCA_963989415.1. NCBI lineage: Eukaryota > Metazoa > Arthropoda > Insecta > Hymenoptera > Crabronidae > Cerceris > Cerceris ruficornis. The sequence goes on from OZ022523.1 coordinate 12,414,624, forward strand.
CCTCTACCCTCTGCATTAACTATGCATCTATACAACTATACACATAACAAATGTCAGGAATAAGAAACCGGTTGTCAGACCCCGGATGTTTGCGCGAATTTCAATTTTCTAAACAGAACTCACGAGGTAGAGATTAAACAAAGTCGGAAAATATTGCTACAAACTTTAGATATTCTATATATATTTTTTATATTGCATATACATTATGGTTTTGCAATTTCATATTTTTACGGAAGTACAAAAATCCGCGGTGTACCTCATTATGAAAATTCATGTCCCTTCATTACCCAGTCGTTTTGATCCCCTTTTACCACCTTTACTCCCTGCATTAACTATACATTTGTACAACTATATAACAAATGTCAGGAATAAGAAACCGGTTGTCAGACTGCGGATATTTGAGCGAATTTCAATTTTCTAAACAGAACTCACGAGGTAGAGATTAAACAAAATCGGAAAATATTGCTACATACTTTAGATATTCTATATATATTTTTTATATTGCATAGTCATTATGGTTTTGCAATTTCATATTTTTACGGAAGTACAAAAATCCGCGGTGTACCTCATTATGAAAATTCATGTCCCTTCATTACCCAGTCGTTTTGATCCGCTTTCATTACACTGCATTAACTATATATCAGCCAAACAACCCTCCCACATCCGACCAAGAAACAACTCTCGCCTATTTTCATTTTCAACTTACCATAAAGTGCTTCCTGTTACCCGTGCAGAAACGTTCGCATGCACTGACCGCGCTAAAAGCCTATCGCAAAATTCGCCGTATCAAAGGGTACTCCCTGACATCCAGCAGGCCTGCGGCAGCACTTTCAACCCCCTTGCATCAACTATCGTTTCCGGTGTTGATGGCGCGACTGATCTGCGCCATCGAATCTAGCCAGCGCATAAACAGCGCGAACTCGCCGTCGTGTTCCAAGAGAGCGTGAGAGGAAAAAGAGAGAAAGAGAGAGGGAAAGAGGGAGAACCGACTAGCTTCGTGGGTCGATGTATTCTCGGTTGTTTATTTAGGCCACGCGAGGTGAATCGCTTGCACTCTCTTAGGACTGCCGAGTAGAATCGGCCGGAAAATGCATGCGCCGAAGATCGCGACGCGAAAAATACGTGGGACTTGGTGCAGCCCTCGCGAAATAATGGAACCACGGGTTGCATTATCGCCGTTTAGGAAGCGGGGGAAGATCAAAGGTACGCTTCTTTTTCGACCGACGAGTAAAAACTTCCGCCGGTCTGTCGTTTACCTTGCGCTACTCTTTTGCCGCGGTTTCGACGCTCTCGTTTGAACCGACGTTTTCTTCGTTAATGCTTTCGTCGCTGCGCCTTTTTTATATCGAGAATATCGTGATTATATGTTTACAGTGGTTGACGTTGATTAAATAGTGCAGGCGTTGGATACTTGTCGCGATTTTTCAATGTTTTGGGAAGGAAAAAGGGATTTGGTATTTGAGTTCTTTTTTGGCTGGTTCATTGTAATCGTAATTCATTATAACGGTACCTCTTTAACACTAGAACTACCAAACCAGTCAAAATGACTGGTACACAATTTTTTCAAAAAATTCTCCAAGTTTATAGGAGAGTCATAGAATAGATATTCTGCGTCAATCTTATAAAACATAAATTGCCGAATCGATCATCTTTTCCACCTCTTAATTCCCCTTTTTTCAAAATACTTATTTAATATTTTTAAATATGATAGATTTAACGCTGGTAGTTCTAGTGTTAACAATCGGAGGTTTTCAAAGATTTTCGATCACACGGATGTTTCAATTGTTTTATTACTGTTACGCAATTGTTTTACGCAGTAACCAAAACTAAAGGTAGTAATCGTTATGATAATTTAACCCTTTGAGGACTACCGACGCATATATGCGGACCGAGAAAAAATCTGATTATAGCTTATCGAGGCATGTATACAGGATTAGAATTGAAAAATTGAAAGATAACCGTTGAAATACTATTCTGCAAATAGTAATGTATAATTCAGATACATTAACAATCCAACTTTCTAGTAAAAAAATAGTTTTTCATCGCCAAATAAATGATTATCTTTCAACACTCAAAAAATTCTCCGTCCGCAAAGGGTTAAAATTACTTTTAAAATCTATATTTTATTAAACTTAAGTGTAAATTTATGATTATAAAACTTGAATTACATATAAGTCAATTTGACACCAATATTCTGCCATTATGGCTGGTAACATTCGAATCAGTAAACTGCAATAATTTGCCTGGTGTCTCGTTTCGGTTAATATTGTCGAATAGTGGACCTCGTGGTCGTAACGACCATCGTTTCATGGAATCGTCCAATTTTGCGGCTTTCTGAATTCCACTGTGGTATATTTTTAATCAACCCGATTGCTCGTAGAATGTACAGTAATTGAAATACACTTCACAGCTCTGTTTTGGCTGTCACCGCAATTTATGTTAAACTTACTAGCTCGCGCTATTCCTAGCGAAACTTCACCTATTTTCGGATCGTTCTCGGTATTTCTATCTCTCGAATTTCTATCCGACTTTCTTTTTGTTTTCTTCTTCACAAACGTGACGCACCGAATGACCGGCAGGTTATAATTTCCCTTGTAAACCATTATTTCAAGAATTGTCTGCTAATTAATTTCACACTAAGTTTGATAATAATCATCTAAGAGACATTTTGCAATATTCTGTAGATAATCGAATAATTATTTTTCGTGAATATAATTCTGTCTAATGAAACGAATTTTATATGGAACTTTACGAAGTTAGATAACAAAACGATAACTTATCGGCGCACCTTTCTAAGAAACTTCGCAAACATGCTATTTTCTTCCGCAAAATTCACGAGCTCTGTAAAATAGCAGTGCGGCCAATAGTTTCTCGTAAATTCGGGATTACTTCAGTTTTGAAAAGACTAAGCGTTTTTACAAAGAAATTGTATTGCTAAATAATAAAAAAAATTTAATTACCATGTTCGGAATTTATCACCAAGATTCTAAGTAACTACGGATTTTATCCTTTGGAAAGATCATTTCTTCGACAACCTTCGATTCTCCCCGCGCAGAATATTGATCAAACAACAACAGATAAATTTGCTTGAGCAATAAAAATTGCAATGCGGTCGAAAAATTACAATTTATTTATTTGCACGTTAATATGATACCATTAAAATAGTCTTTCAACGTAAACACCTCCAAGTGTCAGAAAGGTACAGGATTTAACGAAAACTAGATAGCATTGTTAATTTATTCATCACACAGGTTTCCTGCATCCATTTCGGACGCGAATCTGTCCACGTGGACACCGTAAGGGTGGTTTAATGACATTCTTGTTTACGAATCGTCCTTTCAAATCAAAGCTCTGTGTTTCCAGTAGTAGCAGCATAATTATTATCAATTTTGCCATCCACCTTAAGAGTTGCATTTTCTTCCTCCTCGTGGAAAATCAGCACAAAGTACGAGTATTATAAAACTGATACGTGAATGGATGCAATTAAAATTAAAATCGTGGTTACTTTTTCTATTTTCCGAGCGCTAGAAATAAACGAATAGAAATATAACAAATGCCAGGAATAAGAAACCGGTTGTCAGACTACGGATGTTTGCGCGAATTTCAATTTTATAAAGAGAACTAATGAGGTAGAGATTAAACAAAGATCAATATCAGTCGGAAAATATTACTGCATACTTTAAATATTTTATATATATTTTTTATATTGCATATACTTTATGGTTTTGCAGTTTTATATTTTTATAGAAGCACAAAAATCCGCAGTGTGCTGATAACGAGCAATGATATGTATTTCTTATTGCGATCTTCTACTTCCGAGTACATTAATGCTGTAGAATTAATGAAGATGGAATTAACCCTTTGCACTCCGTTGTCGCCGCACCGGCGACATTGTAATAGAATATTTTATATTTTTATAGTTTTATATATTATAAAACATAACTTTAAACAAAGTTAAATTTTTATATTTAATATTTTTATAGTTTTATATATTATAAAACATGAGTTTAAACAAAGTTAAATTTTTATATTTAATATTTTTATAGTTTTTTATATTATAAAACATAAGTTTCAAATATATACGCCTCTTCTTTAATGACAAAGCAAGATTTTCAATTTTCCACAGAGGTGTATTCGCAACATGTAAATAGTTTTGGAGTAGCTGGTAGCTCATAGCAAAAATTACTCGGAGTGCAAAGGTTTAATTTCTTCGTATAACAGTTTCGTAAAGAATGAAATTTCTCAAATGAGAAAACATTTTCTCTTCTCAAAGAAAACTATCGTTTACTCGCAGTTGAATATAGTCTATCACTGGAAAACACTCACCTCCGAAAAATCACTTTAGCTTTACGGACTTCGATAAATTCGTGGTTGTACGACAGCGAGAATTTTCAGACTAAACAAAAGGAACCGTCAGTTGTACTATATAGGTGTATATATATCCTCCGATAGAATCATACTGCGGTTTGAGAAAATCCGGCGGAAACCACTTTAAGCGGCGAGATTCGAGAAGATTAACTGGGATTCCCAAGTATGTTGACACGTAGAAGGATCAATTTGCCAGCGGTGTTAAGAAAATTGAGAGAATATCTATGGACTTCCTCAGATTTTCCTTTTCCTTCCTTTACTCTCTTATATATCAAAGATCAACAATTTCCATTCACCGTATCCTCAATCTTCTGCACGAAATATCACGCTGTTTTTTTCTTCGTTGATTCAATAATGATATTCATGTCTTATCGATGAAAGAAATGATAAAATTTGAAGTTTCACACTGCAAAAACGTGTTTAATCGTCAAGTATTTCTTGTTTTGCATTTGTTTCTTTTAAGAAGTACACATGACGGATTTTTAGTACCGTTGATTTGGGGGTTTCGTTTTGTAGTTGTAAATTAAATTCTTGATCAAAGACGTCGTCGACATCTGTTTCCCATGAAGGTGGTGCCGGCAGGACAACGAAAAGGAATGACAATTATGTAGTCGTCTGGTTTACTGACGATAGGATCGGACATTATGATGCTCATAGCGCCCATAATTAACCAAATAAGTCTCACAGAGATTGTCCATGCGAGTTTCATTTTTTTAATCTACCTCGTAAAAATAACAGTGACGTTATTCGCGGCTTCTAATATTCTATAATGGTGGCTGTAACAAACCACCATATCCGATGTGGATTTGATATCCAGTAGTTTTTTCTATTTTAATTCAACCGGCATTAAAATACCGCTGTTATTTATATTTCGCCTTTAAATGTTCTACACTGCTAGTTGTTTCAATGGTTTTCCAAGTAAAATATAAACTGTGTTGTTATAAATTTTATAGCAGAGTGTTTCGGTATATAGAATAGAAATTGATGTCTACTAACTCGTTAAAAATTTCACACTTAAATAGCCGTAAAGTAAAAAAAGAATTTTTCGAAAATTCCAGTTTAACGAAAAATGTGAAAAACGCAGAGCGATATTAATTTTTAAGTTAAACGAGAGCAAACCCTTCACACTTGCTTTACAGTTCAATAATAATACAACATAAAACCCCAAAACAAATAAAAAAAATCTACAAAACTTATCGGAATAAAAATGGAGCACAACAATTAAAACTAACGAACCTCTCGCTCTTCAGAACTAAAGCAATTACCAAAATTGATTTAAACTCAACCTTTACTCGTCAAATATCTTTCCATCTTCAATTAGAGCTGTTTCTACATCCTACACAATTTCCAAGGCACGTTTAAACTGCAATAAATAATAACTCTTTTTGGCAAAAGAGGATCTGCAACTACGCGCGACAATTTTTAACAGGTCCATCGCTCCAACCGATCTGAATAGTTGTTAGACTTTTAAGTTAAATAGAAAATTCTAGGTGCAATTCAGGGGCAAGAAACAATAGGGAACACAGAATCCGAGAAAGTTTACCGCGCATGCCACGAAGAAACGTACGAAAGTCGGGCCATTGACAAATTCTACGTCCGTTCTAGGACACTGGGTCGGCGCCGAAACAACTCCGCTCGGAGACGATTTTATCGAACTGCCAGAACGATGGAATAACAACTCCGCCATTTTCGTATTGCATTCGCGAAAACGTTTGTCCCGATTTGTTGCTAGTTTCATGTTTATTAACGCGCGCCCTGCGAGCGCTGATGAACGGCATTTTTCGACATTATTGCGTTAATAGCAGGGTATTGGAAATTTTGGTGTCAAACAATACAGCAAGATTTTGCATTACGTAATTTCGAACTGAATGGAGTTCTTTCTAGCGTGAATTATTTCTAGATGAATCGGCAAATTAACTTTTTTGTTAGACATCTGTGAAAATATCTGGAAAGTGTAGTTTTGTATTTGACTGTTAATGAATTTAGAAAAAGTTTATAGGTTCTATTTTTTTTAAACGATAAGTATTGCTTTTTTTTAAAGAATATGCGCACCGGAATTGCTGAGATTAAATCAAATTCTTCGCAGTCTATCTTGATTTAATTGTTGATGGGTGAAACTTACGTCAATACTTTTCACTGTTAAATACAAATCGAATGTTTTCCAATAGCAAATGTCACACGAAGAAGCCCTCAATGAACTGACGAGACGCTGATCGACGTTAAGTTATATAAACCGACAGATCCTTCTAGTTAAACTTAAAAATACGATATCAGCGAGTTTCTTTTTAACAGTTTTAAATACTGTTTGAAGATACATAGATAAATAACGTTAGCACAATTATCAATGCAAACTGCGTCGTTCGATTCTCTATCTTGAAAAGAAAAAAATATTTTTTGCACACTCCAAGCAACATTTCTAATTCAAAGTACATCGTGATTATTTATCACGTTACTCGACCGATGCTCAAGAAATGAGCGTCTAAGAAATTCCACTGAGCAGTTTTAACAAAAGAGAGACTGACATTCTTCAATACCCGTAATTGTTCGCAATTTTGTCTATTACTTTCAAAACTGTCTATTAATTAAGACCTACTGCTTATTTTTCACAAAAGTCAGTCATTTTCGGATCAACAATCTCCACGATCCTCAATCTAAAATTCTACTAAGGGTGATTGCAGAAGTATACTAAAGTTTGTAAGTCCGTAGACCCAATTATTGGGCCCAAGCTCAAGTCCCCATCATTTCTAGCACAGTTTCCCTATGCGATAGATGTGTCATAGCCTCAGTAACCAGGAATTGAACTAAAATTATCGTTACTAGATGAAACGCCCATACCAGTTAAACTCGAAATAGAAAATATCGAGCGCCATGGTTCAAAGGTTGAAACTTCAAATTAGCGGACCTCAGTTCGGCGTCCGCCACCCTTAGGAGATTCTTCCTATGTCTTATCCTATATCGCAGCTATATTTCTACATCATGGCCTCAGTAACCAGGAATTGCACTAAAATTATCGTTACTAGATGAAATGCCCATATCAGATAAACTCGAAATATAAAATATCGAGGGCTATGGCTCAAAGGTTGAAACTTCAAATTAGCGGACCTTAGTTCGATGTCCGCCGCCCTTAGGAGATTCTTCCTCTGTCTTATCCTATATCGTAGCTATATTTCGACATCATGGTCTCAGTAACCTGGAATTGTACTAAAATTATCGTTACTAGATGAAATGCCCATACCAGTTAAACTCGAAATATAAAATATCGAGGGTCAGGGTTAAAAGGTTGAAACTTCAAATTAGCGGACCTCAGTTCGGCGTCCGCCACCCTTAGGAGATTTTTTCTATGTCTTATGGTATATCGCAGCTAAATTTCTACATCATGGCCTCAGTAATTCGGAATCCATCCTAAAATTCTAACTCCTAGGCGAAATGATCATAGCGCTCAAAGGCGAAAAAAATGCAAAAGAAAGAAACAATGATTTCTTATAACGACGACAAATGGAGGGAGGGTTTCGAGCTCTCGATGGCGCCTTTATTATTATTACAGACGTGTTCGAATTGGCATTAACATTCACCAATGCACTCCCTCGCCGTTCGTCTCGCTCTCACTCTCGATGTATGTATAACGAGGCGCTCGCGTCATTCGCCGTTTTCGTAACGTGACTTTGTATCATGAACTTTTCGATGACGTTTGCGCAACCCTATCAGCCGGCGAGTACAAACTAAGCCTGCAACTCGCGGTAGCGCCGTTACTCTGCGCTTGCATTGCACTTCTACGTTCGTTCTGTGATGCATATACATGCATGCAATCGTAAGTACGTGCGTATGTGCGTCTTCGTGGCCGAGATAACGACGAGCGTTTGTTGCCTTTGATACGGCGGTTCTCAACTGCGTTTTGGAAACTTTGATCAGTCGGAGCGACGATTACGCGTGGATTTAGTCTTTCACTACGATTTGTTCAGACGATTGCCAGGGTGCATTCGTTAACAGTGCACTTTCCATTTCGTTCGATCGAGGCACAGTTGTGCTTGAAAGTAATAATAAGAAAATTTCACTGTAGGAGATTATCACATTTCTTGAAGGCAAGAATGAATCGAACACCTACTATTGAATTCTTCCTATCCTACTGATACCACTAATTATCTCAATTAAGAATTATCAAATATTAGAATTCATTACAGACATTATTTGTATACCCATCTCTACCGACACGAGTCAACGAGTATACCATGTACAGTAAAACCTCGATAAATGCACAGATTTCGGGGGCAATGCAGTGCTCTTATCGAGTACCGGTGTCGAATCTGTTCACATTAGGGTTCGAGCCGAGCGCGAATTTAAAAAAAGACAGATAGTAGAAGAGACAGAGAGAGCAAGGAAACAAAGTGAGCTGCTCGAAAGTCTCGGCGAGGCATTGTTAATGCAACAATAAACTTGTTTCTTTATTAATTTTTCTAAATGTAACTTTTCCGATTGTATTTTTGAGATTCTTCTGATTAAAATGATACCAAACACGATATAGTTTGAATTATGTAAATAGTAAGCAAATTTATTAAATATTATAATATAATAAATATAATAGTAAGCAAATATAATTCAAACTATATCGTGTTTGGTATCATTTTAATTAGAAAAATCTCACAAATACGTTAGCAAAGGTTTAAAAAAAATCGAAAATGAAAACGGCCGACCCTCCAATTAGTATTACCTCACCGATACATTCGGGTGGTATCATGTTACACTGCTCCCTCGTCGAGTGTCTTGGTCTGATAGTCATGATGCATTTATCGAGGGAAACTTCTGATGCCTTTATCGAGGTTTTACTGTAGAGAACTTCGATATTAGAAGGCTTTAAAAAAATGAATTTCTAGATATACTCATTTCGCTGAATGGATAAAACTCAGAACAAGTGGGAGAAAGAAATGTAAACGGCTTCTGTAATTTCCCTCACGAAGTTCGAAATGGTTCTAAATAACCCGCCCGATAAACCTGATGTTGAGAAGAATTTTCCTCCAGTTACCCGTTCCTAGTAAAAATTGTTCTCCAGTACATCGACAAGCAAAACACACAAAAATGTGTATAACAAGGAACTGTAAAATGTTGCATCCGTAAGACCAACCAACACAACTAGCCAGACACACAGATGCATTTTACGTTACTTTATTGCAGCAGCACCGATTTGCATCGATTCCCTGGATCTCGTTAAGAAACGGCATATCTCTTCGCGCGCAAACGAAACTCCGATACTTCTTGTCGCAAACTCGAAGCTGTTTCCGCGAGGGCACGAAGTAAAAAACCAAAGCGTTCTTGGAAGTTCTCGGTGAGCGTTAAGGTGCTCGTTAGTCGCTCATGGAGCAGATACGCCGGGATTCCCGGAGAAATCAAACGTTCGTCTCGCTTAAACACCAACGGCATGCCTCGTTCTTGTTGCATTACAAAACGCTCGGTCCGTTTGACAGCGCGCCTGTTGGTTATGCAACTAGTGAAACTATCGGCTACCTGTCGATCGTGGATGCACGAGGAGCGCTCGTGAAAATCCATCATTTCTCGTACGTATTGCAAATCGCGCTTAATACCGTTCCGACGATGCGCCGTCGAAGTTTTTGCAACGATGAAACACGCGACTGCATCGCCGCGGTCGATGATGTCAATGGTGTAATCACCGGATATGGTTTTTATGGTTTTTCCATATATATCTATTTTTTTTGTAACGTCTTACGGAAAATATTATGGAAATATTCAAAACTTCATTAATTTCCATCGACCTCAAGCTGTTGATTTATAATCGAGCCTTACGTGTACCGCAAAAAAAAGATGGAATGGAGGACGTTGAAATGACAAAATCTCGATTAATTTAAATCCATCTTAATATTTTGTCTTATAATGTGGAGTGTTACTTTCGTCGACAATGAAATCTAAAAATTTCGAATATTGAAAACTGTCAATTCAAAGATTCTTTGACCATTATAATGTAGCTAGTTTTAGTAGTGATACCCTACTCGGGAAAGGAAACTTTAATTGACAAATATCCAGTAATTTAATATTTAACTATCTGACGCGTAATTGCAAAAGAACTCCTAAGGCAAGAGTTTAACACTAGAACTACCGGCGTTAAATCTGCTATATTTAAATGTATGAAATAAGTACTTTGAAAAAAGGAGAATTCAGAGGTGGAAAAGATGATCGGTTCGGTAATTTATGTTTTATGAGAAGGACGTAGAATATTTATTCTATGACTCTCCTATAATTTTGGAGAATTTTTAGAAAAAATTGTGTACCAGTCATTTTGACTGGTTTGGTAGTTCTAGTGTTAATAACTATGAATGTTTCATCGACGAAAGAATTTGGGTTTCGAATGACCGCGCACAATATGCATATCCGATCAGAAAGAACTTTCCCAACCGCCAAGAGAATTCGAACTTTCCACTACTTATGAATCCCAGAATCGCTCCTCGTCATCGTTCCGCTTAGTCGTTCGTAATCCATTAAAGATTCATCTGACAGTTCGGTGAACAAAGATACCTTGATTAAACATACGTGCATGAAAATATGATCTACGAAACATCGCAAAATTCTATCTAATATCAAACACAGTACCCCAACGCGGTCACACAAACCCCATGCATAAGTGACGCCTAAGCCGTTACATAAAAACAAAATCGTACATCGTGTCTCCTTCTTCTCGGTTCAGGATCTACGGCCGGTTGCAACTTTCTCGAATTAACTCTCAGCGAAGCCGACCGTCTTGCCTGCAAGTCGGTCGCAGCGACGGTAGCAGTAGTAGTTGCTAGTAGACAGTCTATCGTAGTTACGCAACTAGTGAAACTACCCAGAGGCAAGCACACGCGAAAAATAAATCCTCCCTGGTCGATTATCCGCAACAAAGTAACCTTCCAAAGCAACGATATCCAAATAAAAAGGGGGAGCTCGCGATAAAGAGACTACTATTACGATCAACCGTTAAAATGATCCGAGAGCGCGCAAAAAGTGCAAGTGCAAGCGGTGCGTTCGATCGAATCGAATCGTGAGCCACGGTCGTATGGAACTTTCTCAAGGCGATACCGAGAGTGCCCCGACGACGATGCAAGTCGGTCGCAGCGACAGTAGTAACAGCCAGCAGCAGCCAGCCTATTAGAATTACGCAACTAGTGAAACTATCCCGGCAGCGTGCTACCACTGCCGGCACCGTTCCTCTATCCTTCCATCGTTCTGCCGATGGATCGCGAGCGTTCTCATACCCGGAGAGCCCGAAGCCCCCGCAGCTCGAGAGCGTAAGTTTATTGCCAAAGTTTTTGGACACAACGACCGCGGGTAACCCTGGCTAGAGGGAACGCGCCAATGCGCATTCGCGACGAGAGCTTTCCTATGTGTATGCACGGAACGACGTAATCTCTCCGCGATCGTCCCACCTCCCTGCAAACGGCGGGTATAGTCGTTTCCCCGATAAGTACATGTGTCTCGTTTGCTCTAGGCTTTTTACCTTCCTTCCATTTTCTATTTTGACTCGGGTTTGTTCCGTGTTCAGAAGTTTCACATTTCGATGAAATTAACCCTTAACGCTCCAATTGTGCCTTTTAAGCACCGCCGATGTGCCACGCATTACTCAGTTATAATTAACACTTTACCGACCGGTAGCCTATTAATAGGCTTTCTGTCACCAACGCTTAGACTTTTAGTTTATTAATCGGTTCCCACGGCAATCGCTAATTTGTTATTTATTATTGTAGTGGAAGTGTGTTAAGGAGTCGATGAGAAGCATTTGTAATTTTCAAAGAGATTGTAATTTTTTTTAGGCAATCTAAGCCGAAACAAATCCTTTAAAGTTGGTAGAATGCTCAAACAATAGCGGTCGGTAAATATAAATTTACCGTTAACGGTTAATATAAATATTGTAATCAAAATTATATTACTCCTGAGATGAATAAAGATTGCTGTGAATGACTTTAATATTCTTTTTTATACGTCATTGTAGCATTTAAAATCTGACACTTAAAAAATTGCAAGTCGAAGTATAATGAGAATAAGTTGCCGGTCGATATTCACAATTAAAAGTCGGAGCGTCAAGGGTTAAGATGAAGCGTCAAAGAGATGGTTTACGGACGGATGTATTTTATTTTTGATTTTGGAATTAGATGCGAGAGGTTGAGGGAGTATCCTCTCATCGTGGCATCTGCTCGATTCGAAAGCCACAATAATCTAAAGCCGGAATTACTAAACTCGCTCACGCAGCTTTAACGAGTAATTGGGAAAATTCGCCAGTCGCATCTATCGGATGGCTGAAATCGCATCAACGTGTCCGCTTAACTCCGGGTACCCTGGCCTTCCCAGTTTTCCCCCTCCTTGTAACTTGGTCGGACCACCGTCGTCGAAGCTGGCGGCATGAAAGTAGGTGGGAAAGTGGGTGAGAAGGTGATCGTGAGAGAGCACAGAGAAAGATACGTTCACGGGGCAACGAGATAGAAAGAGTGGGGGTGGACCGTGGTACGGGTAGAGCGTTAAATAATCGCTTTAATTGGGTTATGCACGAGGAAGTGACCTATGCGAGAGACTCGACATCGCAGTTCGAGACCTTCTGTCTCGTCTTCGTTTTGTACTAACGCGTGGCACCTCCTCTTCTCTCTTGCCAACCATCGGGGCTTACTACCCAGTGAATAACAGTGACCTCCCTTCCTTCCTCGGCCATCCGATCGTTTCGATAGCTCGATCTGCCCTAATGACGTACACGGGAATTTATTTGTCACGCTCAGTGACTCTCAAATGATTCATGAGGATGTTTCGGTGTTAGACGTTGCATACCGATTCGCTGTGAGATATTGTTTTGGTAATAAAAATGGAAGATTGATTTGAAGCATCTGTTAAAAAAAGAATTCGAAGGGTTGAGAATGATTCGTGTGCAGTTTGAAAGATAGAAAATGTAATTAACCCCTTGGCCTACAATAACGAGTGACACTCGTGATAAGGTAAATGGGATAGATAATTTGCAAGTTTTGCAAAACCTATGAAATTGAAAATATTGATGAGACGCGACGCGGTAATATTATTCCTGCAGTATTAATATTATGTTAACCCTCTATGGGGCCGTGTACCTTTGAAGTAACACAAGGCAAATCTAAGCTTTTATTCTTCAAAGTCAAGTCTTTAACTTTGCCAAATATTGCAATTTAGATCTTAAAGATTATGAAATTCTTTAGAATTTAATGTTTCAGAATCAAAGTAAGTGTATTATGTATAATAGTATTTTTATCATTTTTTAATGTGCTATCGTGCAACTGATTTTCAGATGCCACAGAAAATTCGGATTATAGAGAGTTAAATTATACGATATATCAAAAATCGCTAATCAATTTTTATTTTAGCGATTAAATTCTAAATTATTGCAGAGGAAGTTACAAAACAAACCGTAGGGCAAGGGGTTAATTTGGTTACGGAAATAAGAAATTGCAGGGTTGTGAATTTATTATTTTCACAGAGTTTAACAATTTAGCGTTAAACGCACTTTACGTTCGATAAGAACAGCGTGTGGAGTATATTATGAAATGTTTGCAGGAGTGATTTTTGCCAAGTTATTATTAAAAAGGGTTAACAGAAATCTAACGAGGTCAAAATATCGAAAAGTATGCCGGCCAAAACTGGGACTAATTTTCATCCAGTGCGATCGTTTCGTGCAGATAAGGCAAACCTAACTGGTGCAACATTTTACTTTCTCCTTTTCTCGATTCTTTCGAGCCGAGCTTCTATTACCATGGTTTGCGGTCGGCAGGGCAGTATTAAATAAGCGGTTAATTGGGTTACGCAACAGGAAGTGAAATGACCCGACCACTTTAAACTGTAGGCGCTATTCGCGAATACCTTTTTTTTGCGGGCGATCGTTATGAATAGCGAATCAGGAGGAGATCGAGAAGAGCGAGGCGACCAACACTATGTATATAATTCCCGATAAGTTTCACCCTCGATTTCATTCAGTTCCAAGCTGATAGACAATAACTTCGTTTCTACTCCTACGGTCACGCCTACTCTATTCCGTTTGAATCATCGTGCGGGCATGAAATATTACATAAGGATCCGTGCGATCCTACCAAAATAGGATTATAACGTGACATCCTGTGTTTCCCGTATAATTGATGATTCTTATCATTTTATGCCCAATCGGGGGTCCGATACAAAAGCAACTATGGCAGGAGATGAGAAAAAATGATATATTTATTAATTCTGATATCTCTCGTTATCTAGCTATTGTCCATTGATTAAATACACAAATGATCATTTTTTTTCGCTGAAAAAATCTATTTTAGATCGAGTAAATCAGAAGATGTGCGTACACAAATTTCCATCTAATGAATTAGAGGAAATCGAGTCTTAACCCTTTGCAGTCCTATGTCGAGCTACACTCGGCATAGTTTTACACCTCATTTTATTTTCTAACGATTTAATATCTACTTTTCAAATTCATAAGGACTTTGCAATATCACCTAAATATCCGTCAGTACCTATGAAAAAATGAATAACCAATGACAGAAAATGTCGTGCAATTAATTTCACTTAGCTCGCTACAAACTTGACAAAATAATTCGGACCGCAAATGTTTAATCGTCATTATCGATAAAAGCGCAGATTCGTGCTGTGCAAGTCGGTACATCTGAAAAATCCATGATCGAGTTTGTCAACTAGATTTTTCTGCAATAGCTATCTTGACTCTTTCAAGAGTTGCACCGCTTAATGAAGAAGAAAAATTCAAAACCGTTCTTGATAATTGGGCGAATTTGCATCGTACAACTCGGTAAATTTGAGAAACTCCCCGATCCAGTTTACCAAGCAGATATCAAGTTTATCAAGTAGATTTTCATGTGACCTTTCATTCTCTCGGAGTCGTGCCGCTTAATTAGAAAACCAAGCGAACACCGTCCTTGATGATTGCTCGAATTTCCATCGCGCAACTGGATAAATTTTGAAAAAGACCCTCGATCGAGTTTATCGAGTCGATTTTTATGTAACGGGTGTCTTTCCATGTCTCAGAGTTGTATCGTGCAATTGCGGCCGGTCCGCGTGTTCAGGAAGTGAGTCCCCTGCTAAGTGAAAGTCGTTAGTTCGCGGTGTTAAAGTAACCGGGCAAAGACAGCAGTCGCAAGGAGAAGAGGACGGACGCATACGGGCTAAACTGCATAGCAGTTTCAGCCAAGTTTTATTTTCAAAAAGAAAAATTCCCGATGAATTTCTCCCGAGCGATTTCGTTGCGACGGATTTCCCCATTCGCGTTTGTCACATCGTGAGCTCTCGGCTGTGATACTTCTTTTTTCGCTTACTGACGATGTGGACTTGTAAACGTTCTATCATCTCGTAATCGTTACATCGTTCCGTCTCGACGAATGCATGAAGTATAATGCTCGCCTGTTAATGAGCCAACGATCGGTATACTTGCGGAAATCGATACCGCGGCATGAGATACCTGGGTATTCGCGAACTGTCCCGAAAATTTGCGTGTTTACCGAGACGTGGATAAGGTTGACACAATGGCTGCTCCGGCAATGCTAATTTAGAGTGAGAGTTTCGAATTGTGTTCTATATATTCTATTTACATTGAACTTTCATTCAGAAGTTAAAGGGTTACGAGTAATGGTGTTTTAACACATCTTAAGCGGGGGTTTTCTCGCCAAATTCTCACCATATAGCGGGCGACTTTTTGCAATTCGCGCGCAAAATTACTTCTGCGTAAAATAGCCATTACTTTTGAACCATGAGTTATTTATTAACACTAGATTTACGGAAGCCGTCAAATTGACGGGTTCCTACTTGTTTTATAAACATTTCTCAAACTTACAGCGAAGCTGGATAGTAGATATTTCACGTGTATTTTATAATACAATAATTACTTAACGAATTATCATCTTTGGCACTTGATCCCTCTTTCTCCAAAGTCTTTATTTAATATATTGCAATCTAACAGATTTCAAGCCCGTAAATCTAGTGTTAATAAAACTTTCAATTTTCTTTTAAAAAATAATTTCTTTATTTACTTTGCTTTATCGAAGCGAGTTTAGACGTTTCCCGCTTAAGATGTGTTAAGAGAACAGAGTATCAACTGTTAGACTTATAATTAATACACTCTCGGTTGTACACTCGGCTCGATTAATGGCACAGTGGAAGGGATACCCCCTCCATGTAGCCAAACTGTACATGTTACTTTCAGATACATAGTTTTCTCCCATTATCTCACTATCATAGAAATTTTTCGACCTCACGAACACAGTATTCCATTTATAGTCGTGCGATTCGAAAGCACACATCCCTCAGCCACAATACATGATTTGAAGTTCGTAATAACAGAATACCTAAACTCATTTCCATCACATTGCACTAATAAAGATAACGATTCAGAAGTTTATCTCTGTGCCTGAAAACTAGTAAAATATTCATGCCGATAACAAAGGACTTTCACCCGACTAGAGATGGTACCGGTGCAAAAGCATTGAGAACCCCTGCGGAAGAGAGAGCGACCGAATCTGCACGACACTTTCGTGCGAACCCGCACACGCAGATATGCGTGATCGGTTGTATAACCGCTTAAGAAGCACGGATAATGGTGGGTGCACGCGTATCGCATTATTTCCCCCGTTTCAATCCTGCCTTTCGACGGCCCATTGTCAAGTTTAAGCGCCAAATTACTCGAGGCCGATCGCCAGTTCGACGGAGAAGGCGTGTCCCGGTGCTATACGGTCCCTCCAATACTCTTTCTTTCACGATCACGTGGGATCCGTTTCTGCGATCTTTCACCTCATTGAGATGCACCGATCTCTGCCGTTACGTTGCGAGCATAGGAACCGGTTTGCGCACCGGGATAATGGAAAGTGAACACTATAATCGTCCGATACCCGACGCTTTTTCCTCGGCCTTGTTACGGAGCAGAATTACTCGAAACTGCGAAATAGAGAGTTCGCCGTGATGGAATATGTGCTTAGAAATATTACTGTGTGTTGAAATGCAACGATGTGGAGTTTTGCGGCTGAATGAGGGCCGATAGTGGCGGTTTTGAATCTTTTTTAAAAGAAAGCAGAGTCGCTCATCCTGCTATAAAACTCGTAAAGTACAGTTTCTAAGTCGCACGCGACAAAGCCCACCGTATAAAACACTGTCGTACATTTAACTATTTCGCATTTATATTTTGAAACAGTATAAAACTTTCGTAGAAACGTTTTTCACGATTTAAATTCCGCTTGAGTGTACAGGAGGAGGAATGGGTACGGAGTTAACCCCTTACTCTACAATAACGGAAATAAAGGAACCTGATATTTCCTTAAAGCTATTAAGTCGAAAAAATCAGTCGATCGCGGCGGCATAAAATTGTATTCATTATAACCCATTTAACACTAGGTTTACGGGACTGAAATCTGTTACACTGCAATACATTAAATAAAGACTTTGGAAAAAGAGGGATCAATCGGCAAAGCTGATAATTCGTTAAGTAATTTTTGTATTGTAAAATACACGTGAAATATCTACTGTACCTCTTCTCTATATATTTGAGAAATATTTATCAAAAAAGTAAGAACGCGTCAATTTGACGGCATCCGTAAACCTAGTGTTAAAGCAGTCGATCCTAAAGAAAATGACTACAGCAGTTAAATCCAAGAAATCCCGAACATTTCGTTAAGCCCTCCCGTTACAAACCATCCCCACCTGTAATCTGATTCTCTTACGTAACAAGACCGCGAGAAGAAAATCGTCGATCATCTAAATGAATTTATTAAGCCATTCCTTCAAAGTTACTCGATCCCATGAAACCGCGAGCTCCACGAATCGGCGATTATCCTCGTTCGTTAACCGAATTACCATCCCCGTCATAATTCCTCATCGGGCCGAGAGCCGGGATCTCGCGGAACCGGAAATTTCGCAGCTCTCTCTATTTCGAGTCATCGCGGTACCGTTCTCCATCTCGATCTCCGAAACGTATCGGCATGGTCTGCCTCGGTCGAGCCTACGGATGAACATAGAGAAAGCGGGACGGAGAGACACGATTCGATCGAGGAAAGAGGGAGACCGACCGGGAAGGTAGATAGGTATGAAAGTGTGGGTGCAGCTTCGTAGGTGGTGTAGATACAAGAACGAGCGAGAGCGAGGAAGGAGAGAGAGAATGAGATGGAGAGAGAGGAGAGAGAGGAGAGAGAGAGAGGGGAGCAGAAGCTCGCAGGGGTTTATAGATAGCAGCGCATGGCCTAGAAACCGTGCTGCTCGGTGTTTTTGACCCTTCGCCTAGCTACCGCTTCTGGGCCATTGCAACACGGCGCTCATGCTCGTTAAGCCGCGTCCACAACGGCGACTGTGAGAACCGATCGTTGCCGCGGAAGATTGGAGTTATCGCCCGAAGTGGCGAACATTCGAGGGAAGCTTGTAAATTATTTCATTGACCGTAACACGGGAGTGGATTGTTTTGCCGCGGGCGAGAGGTAAAGGTAGACTGAAGAGCTTACCGGTTTTAGCGACTGCAAAACTCAAGTTACGATGCACTGCGAAGAAAGTGCCAAAAATAGGTGGACTACATTGGACAGGTTGGACGAAGAGATGGTTTTCAATCTATTAAATCTTGCTAACTACTTGCAAGGAGAAACTTACTTTTGGTAGGAAGGTTGACTTCAAAGAATTGCAATTTCGTTAAAATAATCTTAACACTAGAACTACCAAACCAGTCAAAATGACTGGTACACCATTTTTTCCAAAAATTCTGAAAATTTATAGGAGAGTCATAGGAGAAATATTCTACGTCCAACTCAAAAAACATAAATGACCGAATTGATCATCTTTTCTGCCTCTTGATTCCTCTTTTCTCAAAGTATTTTTTTAATGTATTTAAATATAATAGATTTAACGCCGGTAGTTCTAGTGTT
This sequence comes from Cerceris ruficornis, assembly GCA_963989415.1. Classification (NCBI taxonomy): domain Eukaryota; kingdom Metazoa; phylum Arthropoda; class Insecta; order Hymenoptera; family Crabronidae; genus Cerceris; species Cerceris ruficornis. The sequence goes on from OZ022523.1 coordinate 12,433,865, forward strand.
AAATTATTTTGGTTTTCTCGCTGTATAAAAAATAAAGATAGAGACAAAATTCTTTAGCAATAGTTGAAATAGAAGCTTCCAAAAGGTTCAGGACGGTTAATTAGATACAAATTACTTTAATTATTCAACAAGTTGAAATTGCAAGAAGGACCAAGTGTTCCCCAAATCCCGATTGCAAAAGCACTCTGCCGATCCAGACTACATTGTCTACGATTTTATCAAAATAAGAACATCATTGCAACCATCGACCGCACCGGAAGAGTCGAGGAAACCGGCAGACGCGAATGAAATCGTCTCGCACGCTAATTCAATTCCGTTTGCGGTATCGTTCCGTCGATGATAAGCCGCCTCGATGTATCGTTTATTCTCTGCAAGAACAATAGGGCCGCTTTTCTCGTTTCGTTTGGTACGCCGCAAAGAGGAGAGTTATTTTTATACCATCCCGTAAGTTACAAGTGGACGAGTTATCTCTGTTGTCTCTGAATGTTCTCCAACGTGAAAAAGAAACGGCAAGTGGAGAAGGGCGGTGGATGTGCCGGCCGAAGAAGAGGGAGAACATTAATCTAATTGAGCGAATTCCTTTCGTCTCTCGTTTTAACTCTCGCATTGAGTCATTTTCAAGGATGTAGGGTCGTATACGTTACATTGTTCGGTGTTTCTCACCCTCCGCCTAGCTGCTGCTTCTAGGCCATTGCAACATATCGCGAGTACCTGTTAAGTGATATTCGCACTGCGACATACCTATGTTGCAACGACTCTTAGTACACGTCATCGGTGAATTTTCAGATGCGATGATTCGCGCAAAAATAATCGAGAAGCAGATAAATAACATTAGAGAACGTTAGTAAAGAAATTTCAATCGGCAGAAAACAGATTAGAGATATTACTCACTCGGGGAATGATTAAGAACGCGTGCCAAACATTTCAGTATCAGCGATAACGCTAAATCTATTAACACTAGAACTACCAAACCAGTCAAAATGACTGGTACACAATTTTGTCCAAAAATTCTCCAAATTTATAGAAAAGTCTTAGAATAAATATCCTACGACCATCTTAAAAAACATAAATCACGGAATCGATTATCTTTTCCGCCTCTTGATTCCTCCTTTCTCAAAGTACTTATTTAATATTTTGAAATATTCTAGATTTAACGCCGGTAGTTCTAGTGTTAAGATAGTCAAAATAACTGGGAATCAATTTTTGCCAGGAGTTCTCAGAATGTTTAAAGCTACTACGATTCGATAAAACAGAGCAATTTTCTTCTCCCTTCACTCTCATTCGTCTATAAATATCTATCTGGTGCTTCTAAATATACTGGATTAATCATCGGTAGTTCTAATATTAAATAAAGCACAAGTACCCGACTTATTCGCACGGACACCACGGAGCCATTCGTGCTCCGTGCACTTCGTCGTGATATCACCCGATGTAAGAACTTTTCGCTAAAAACGGTCGGAAAGTCAATTATGAAAAGGAATTCTCGTATTATTGCATGTAAAATAATAATATATCAAATCCCGTGCGGCGTATCGCGTAATCGCAATACGTCAGGAACGCATCGTCGCTGTCTAAGATTGCTTCGATTATCCGACAAGCGGCATCCACACCGACGAATCCCACCCTGGAATAGCGAATCGTGGTGTGCGCCCGACCTCCTTATCGACCGTGGTTTCGACCTCGCGCGCGGTTATCGCTTCCGGGTCGTTGCTTCGTGACGGGTCATTTTAAGCGCGATTCACAATGCCCGCGACGAGTCCCGATAGAAATTTCCATTTTTATCGAGTCCTGCGGATTGATTCGCGAGCCCTTTCCGCATAAATTAAGCGATTTCTTTGAAATGGATAATCAGGGACGAGATACGGAATCGAATGATAAGACGAAATTGGGGATTTCGATTGAATTGACTTTGACTCGGTGCAGAACCATTTTCTTCTTTTGGGTGAATGAAATTGTTATTTGGTTTTTGGTGCTGTTTTATCGAATGGAATAATAATTGCGGGGTTATGTGTTATATGTGGTATATTTAGAAGGGGGAGTTAATAGCTGCAGCTGTAGATATTTATGCGTGACCTATATAGACTGTGGGAGAATGTGTAGAATGTTTGAACTCTGTCTTAATTATTTTTTAGAGTAATGTTGGATGAATTATTTGAATCTTGTAATATTAAAATTTCAACAATTGCACCTCCAGCAAGTCCAACAGATCAGCAGGCTGAAAGGCAAACCAAAGATGACGATATTATAGGGTCCTATTCTAGTTTAATCTTAGACGAGCAATCAAAGATTATCGATACTCGTCTTCGAATAAACGGAACAGATTCCCTTAGAACTAATTAACAATATCGTAGCCTAGAAACTAAGCTGAACGCATGTAATTAAAAACAAATGACTAAGTTTATTAAATAGATAAAAATATAATACTCATTAACAATACTAAAATAATTCTAACGCTCTTCACTCACTCTATAACTCTCACTCTCTTAATCTCCACTCTGTATAACTCAACTCAACTCTGTGTTCTGAACTCAACTCGACTCTACGAACTCAACTGACTCTTTCCGAAATTCACGCTCGCATCCACCCTCGACATTCTTTCTCACAGCATGCGTTCTCTGTTGCACTCACTCATTTTCTCTTCATCTATAGACTAAACATTCATGCTAGCCCTGACATCCGCCGCCTTCCAAATCACGTACTCTAAACATCCACTCTCGCTTATATACAGTCCATCCACACTCACTAATTCTCGAAATTAATACTATTTGAGCGTAGGAAAAATTCCGTTCCTACAATATTCATCATCAATCCCCTCAATAATAAAAAAGAAACTTGCACATCTCCTCCGATGAAGTTTGTTCAACTACCCTAATCCCCTCGCACCCCAATAATCAATTAAAACAATAATTTCCTCCATTCAAACCCTTCTACCTCATGATTCTAAATCAACACCGATCAACACGTATCGCGCACCGTTCCTTATCGCGTAAGTTTCTCTCGCCGAACGCGTTCGAGTTTCCAATCGAACTTTCCGCCGGTGCTTTTCCTCCTAAGCATAAAGAGAGGCAAACGAAAGCAAAACGACCGTGTGCTCGAGACTCTTACGTGAAAAGTGGCACCGAGATCGTGGCGATATTTGCGCACGACACCCCGGCGCACATACACGTCTCTCTTCGACCAAGAGCCGCGTTCGCAATCGGCGACCGTGCGCTCGTTATGTGTCTGTATGGGTGACGTAAGAAACTTTCGCTCACCTCTACCGGTTACCAGCCGCTGCACTACCTTGCACTTGCATTCGCGGCTATGCAACGCACGAATAAGAGTGCCCGCTGAGATATGCACCGCGCAGCTTAGTCCATGACTGGTAATTCGCGCGGACAAGTCAGGGCCAGTGAGCAGTCGCTCCGGGGACTAATAACTACGTTGGGTCGTTCGTCGTCTATGGTACGTCTGTTTGAATGTTCTCTTGAAATATGGACAAACAGATGTCCATAAGAGGTAGATGATACGAGAATTTTGAGAATGGAGATGTGGAAGTTACGATAGGAGAAATGGGTATGAGGCTATTTAGCAAACTACAGGGAAGGAATTTTGTAGGTTGATGGGTGTTTAATTATAATTGTTTTTTAATTCGGATATTGGTCGAGGTTTATTTTTCCCGATTTTTTTCCTCGAGACAAAACTGGCCCAAATGAGTTGTTTACCTTAAGTACACTACCGTGCATAAGTATTTGGACACTCAATACGATCTTATTAAACTGTTTATATCTTTATTATATTTCGAGATTTTTAGATATAATTAATAGCAATAAATGTTACTACAGTATGGAAGATCCAGGATATTGTAATAATATTTGCATTAAATGATTAAAAATTATTAAACATTGCGTTCATCTATATGACCGCCTCTTTGGGCGATAACAGCAGCCACTACTCGCGGCTGTCTGGCAATAAGTTTTTTCATTGTTTCTTCCTGAATTTCATACAAGAATTTCATTCCTCAGTTTATAAGCACTAAAAGGCAATGACTTCAGGTGTCTCCATAAGATCAATTTTTGACCGATTTCAGTTGTTGTTTTTTCATTTATAATAAATGATGTCAAATATTAAGTTCATCGATATTTTTAAACCCTATATGGTTATCTGAGACAAGATCGGAAGCCAAAACCATGTTAGCGCATTTTACTTAAAGAATATTTCACGCATTTCTAACAATGAGGAAGTGTCCAAATACTTATGCACGGTAGTGTATATGTTAAAGCAGCACAACTATGTTATATAATCATTGTGATTGAAAACATGTATATATACTCTCGTGCGTAAGGGCATTTGTATTTATGTGAATAGAGTTACTATTATTATTATTTTTAATTCGGCGAGTATGGTGATTACCTCCAATTTTACTTGAATTTCGAGTTACCGATGCCATATTACAAATATTGTATCGAAACAGCTCCTCTGAAGCGATATGAAATCGAGTTATCCGTAGGTTTTACAAGATATAGCTCACTAATTTAGAAACCGTAGGAAACATTTGCCAAAGGTGAAAGTAATTCGATCTCGTGCCTACCGATTGAAATTTAGGACTTTCAATTATTATACTATTAAACTATTGGGTTGGCAAGAAAGTAATTTCGGTTTTGTAATATGAAATGAAACTTAATCTTTTTTAACAAAGAATGAACTTTAATATACATTTTCCATTTTGTTCGATGACCTTTTGCCATGTTTTAGGCCAATTTATGATTCCGCTCTCATAGAAACTCTGGTCTTTATCAGCAAAAAACTGAGTCAGGTGCGATTTTAGACTAAACATTCGAATTAATCATTTGGTTCCTTGGAAGCAGCTCTAACTACACAACACCCACCAAAATGACAGCATAACTTATGTTTGATACAATTCAGCTTTCGATGTGGTTTGGATAAAAAAGTAATGACAAATTAAAATATGTCGAAAATGTTCGTTTCTGCACTCGATATTAAAATTCACGCTAAGCTAACAATTGCAAACAAAACGAAGCACAATTTGTTTCTAAATGCTGCCAAAGGTGACAACTTTCAATTTTCAGAAGCAAAAAATGATAACATTGTCAGAAGTCCTTCAAAACAAACGTAACATTAGCTATCGACGAAAACAGAAATTACTTTCTTGCCAACCCAATATTTACCAAAGTAAAAACCCTCGACTGATTGTAATCTTCAGCCTACCACTTCAATGTGCATCTTTCCATCTCAACGTTTCCCAGCGAAAGGGTCGAAGACACGACCTCCGACCCGCAACATCCGAATTTCCGGCTTCCAATGACAAATTGCCAATCCGACATCCGGAATGATGGCCGGTCGACGAGGTACACATGTGCTCCATATACGCACAAACGGAATTATATCTTTGGCGAGCGTAATGACGACCCCGTATGCACGTCACGCGTCTAAACGTGTACGCACGATCGTCCGGCGAGAATGGTAGGTCGAAGCGCAGCGAAAGTGAGGCCATGCTCGGTACCGCTGCGCGTCGCTCGGATAGGAAACCATAGAATTATTTCCTATTTCTATCGCTCTTATCGTGCGATTCGCTCGACGCCCACGCTCCAGCCTAATTTCTGATACCGGACTAACTTTCCATCGTGATTTGCATACACAGTGGATTACTTCCTCGACCGTGCCGACCGGTCTTGGATTCTGTTACCGTTACCTTTCGAACGGTTTTTATGGTGGACGCAGCGGTGAGTCTCAAGCTGCGCCATGAGAGAAGAGAAATGGGTTTAGTGTATATGGGAGATTGTGGTATCTAGTTTATGGTGTGACGAAGTATATTGAAATTAGGGGAACGGAGATTGGGTGGGTAGTAGATGTTTCGGAGATTCTGGAAAGACGGTTTTGGAGGAAGGGTGTCATGGGGTTTATCGTGGGATGTAAAATATTGAGATGGTTTGTTTAGGCAAATGTTGCGTTAGAGAGGGATTCGAAGAGATAAAGAATGAGAGAAATGTAAGGAGAAAAGACAATAATTGGACGGGATGGAGAACAATATTTTCTCCAATGGTTCCTTTCATCGGATGTAATGTATAATGAGAAATATTTAAACATGAAGTAAACTGAAACAAGGAGACGATGAGTTTACGCTTCACAGCTGCAGTAGCCGGAGAAAGCAGTAATAATGATAATACTTCGCAATTATCGAGACTTTTTTACAATATCTTTAATCCACTTGAGAATAAAATGTACCTATTACAAACACTGCACAACTCTCATTCAAAAATATGACGACACCAGGAACTTGCAACGAATGAAAATAAGATAGAAGAGACTGCAATGCCCAAAATAACTTTACCACGAAGAAGAAAGAAAACAAACTGCATCGAAAAACAATGTAGGAAATACATTCGAGACAGTAACTCTGATTATTCAATCCATAAACAAAAAACTTCCATGCTGAATATGATTTGAAATGAAAAGCTTATATAAGGGAAAGATAAGACTTTTACAAAGAGAAACAGGAGAATTGGTAATTCAAGGAAGTTGTTCGTTCGCCTTCGCATGTATCTTGATCTGCTTGGACGCGGGTTTAACGCGGTTTCTGTGTATGTATATTTGTCAAATGAAGATAGCGGTCGAAGCGAAAGTGACGGTGAGCATAATGCACCGGCATGCGTCATGGCGCATCGTTTTGCTCGCTCGGCTGGAAACTCGCTTTGCAGGTTTCCCGTTTCTCTGCTCGGACTACTCCTAGTCCGAACAGGTAGAGGAACGACGAGGAGATCGTATTCGTTCTCGCGAATCTTCGAGAGAAAGGAAGAGTTCCTGCAACGGGACAACGATTACTCCTTGTGCGTGTTGACGGATGAATGGAAATGGTTGTTTTCCTTTTAATCCTTTGAGAACTGCGGGTTCATATATGTGCCCGTAATTATGAAAGTTATATATTTCTTGTTTCGAGATATTTAATGGATTACATTTGAATATGTTAAAAAATATTTTTATATTGTGCAACATTTTAATTTAGAATTTTATTAGTCTTGTTTAATACTAGATTTACGGAAGCCGTCAAATTGACGGGTCCCTAATTGTCTTGCAAACATTTCTCAAATTTATAGGGACGCTGCACAGTAAATATTTCACGTGTATTTTATAATGCAATAATGACTTAACGAATTACCATTTTTGCCGCTTGTTACCTCCTTTTTCAAAGTCCTTATCTGATATATTGCAATTCAAAAGATTTCACGCCCGTAAATCTAGTGTTAATGAAAATTTATTATGAATGTGAAATTTTGTGTGAATCTTATACGAAAATGTTTTTAAAGTTTGAATTGACTTAGACCATTTTCAAAATTAACTGAATGACGTATAAAAGACTTAAAGCACTAAAAAACTACGAGTTTTATTAGAAACAATGATTTTAATGAAATATCATGAACATTTATTAATTATTTTTGAGAAGTAATCCATTTTTATTATTTTAGGCTTTTATCATGATGAGTTTTGAGATTCTTAAAATGTTTCTGAAAAACTGGAGGGGTGTAGGGTAGTAAACACATAATATCATTATGTTTTTCTTCCGTTACTGGTCTGGTGGTGGTGTATAGTGGAAGTAATTTAATATTTCCGTATATTTTTCTTCTTTATATCCGAATAATTAACATATTCACATAATATGTTGTCATTAACTTACCGCTATCTGTTGACATGGTGGTAAAATATATAAATTATTTTTCCGCGATAATTACTTCGGAAGAGCCCAACTGAATTAATGCACTTTCAAAATAAAACTAACTACCACCGGCTTTGAATCCATTATATTTAAATATACTATATAAGTGATTTGGAAAAAGAGGAATCAAGAGGTGAAAAAGATGATCAGTTAAGTAATTTTTGTTTTATAAGATAGACATGAAATATGCACTGTGCGACTCTAGTTTCAATTGGGGGACTTTTTAGAAAAAACTCGTTTCCGGTCATTTTGACTGACTTGGTAGTTCTAGTGTTAATATACTTCAACCCTTACAAAAGAAGATTCTCCGTATCCGTTGCAAATTCAAATCTGTTCCATCTTATAAATTATTACCAAAAATTCTCCAACGTTTAATTCTAAAAGAAAGGTAAAAATTGCCAACTCCTTAAAAGGTAAATTTTCATTAACAACGAATGAAGAATACGGAAGAATTGAGATGTACAAAGACCATCTCTGGCGTCCCTTCGTTAAACACCAAGGATCCATCAAAAGGCAAAGACCCCAGTGAGGTGCATCGGTGCATCCGTCCGAGGGGCAAAGCGAAAGAAGAAATTCCAGTCTATCGCCGCAAATGGCGCGAATGCAAGAGCGCGTAACACCTTAATTGATGCCTCGGAGGGCTCGGTTCCACGGGAGCAAATGAAGCTATTAACATCGGTAGCTTCGTTCCCCTTTTTTCCCTCCTCGTCTTCTTCTCCACGTTCAGCCTCTCAGAATCGTATGTCTTCTAGTCTTGCGAGGTACCTCTACGTACACATCGCACGGTTGCGCGAACGCAAAATATGTCGGTCGCAACTTTCTCTTCGCTCAGAGGTTCTCAAATGCGCTTCCTGCTTTTACGAATACCACTTTTGCATGCACGTGGATTGCCGATTGTCACGATACCACAACAAACATTCGGTACAATGTGGATAAAGAACGGAAACTCTGTAAAACCGTCGTTAACTTTTCATGCGATACGGCGTGCAATCTTTCTTGAGGAAAAGATTCCTCAAAGTTTCTTTTCGCTCTGAAGAATTGCCGTTCATTATTTACGGTCTTTGAAGCAGAGACGTTTGTGGAAGGATTAAGGAGAAAAATGACGCTGTCAATTTTGTTAATGCTTCGACAGAAAAGCCGAAGGTTGGTGAACAATCTACAAAATCACCAGGTGCACGGTTCAGATCGACTCTCTCTCCGATGGCTTGGCGCGAGGAACGACTTTTCCAGTGCTCTCTTAGCGAAGTGCACAGAAAAGCGAGTCCTATGGCTGGTTTGTCGGTGAGTTTACGTAACGGTAGAAACATCATCGTTAGTCGCAAGACAGTATAACGCCGAGTACGTTCACCCCGTGAAGCCGAACACGGCTTTCTCCGTTGGCGAGTGTTCCTCCCTCCTTTTCCTCCCTTCCTCATCCACCACCTTCCCCTTTCCTCCTCCCCATGCTCGATTAAATTCACCTTCTCTCTTTCCACCACCTCCTCCTCCTCGACTCCTTTTCCTACTTTATGTCTCTTCTCCGTTCATTTTTCTTCTTCCTCTATTTTTTATCTATTTCCTCGTGCAACAGTATCAGCGTCTTCGATTTCTTGGCCCGTTACAGTCCACCGGAAGTTCACGCTGGCGAGAGAGGGAGAAACGAGAGGAATCGAATCCGAATCGAGAAGGGTGGCTCTTTGTGAATGCGGAAACGATTGTTGAGAATTTATGGTGGAACGCCGGCAAGTTATATCGATTCGTTCGTCATGGCTTTGGGTAGATATTCGTAAATCATCCGAGTTCCATATACTATTTTCGGATGGAAACTCACTGTAATTTCCTATGGGAATGATAACGTTGAGGTATACCTGGCGAAAAATTGCATTTCATCGAGGGCAGCGTTGATTCGAGCCGTGTAATTGGGAGATGAAATAAATGCAGCGCGGAACAACAGATTTGTGCTTGCAATTATCGATATTAATTTCCTCATTTTGCGAATTGCTTTAGCTCTCTGTCACATCTCGCAAACTACCTTTTATTGCCGACTATCTTTGCAATAAACGTTGTTGCGAATGAAATGTGTCTGTCGCTTGAAATGCTGTTACTCACATTTTTTAATGTATGCTGCAACTAATTTTTAAACGCGAGAAAAGATCAGGTTTTTAGAGGGTCAAATGCGAAAATTGCATAAAAAAAAAAGAACGCAGGATATTTCTATAGAGTCTGTTCCGCAACACGTTGCCAATTTACTTGAATCAGATACGTCGGCTTCGCGGAAACCGGTTAAGTCGTTGAGTGGCGATAAAACTTACCCTCTGGACTGTGAAAAATGTTGGAATATAGAGATAAATAATCTTGAACAGTGTTATTTAGGTTTATTAGTATCTAATTCCGATATCATTACGATGGCAGAATTCATTTTCAACAATACCACATTCTGCATCTACCTGCAGTTCATATTATCTATAGATTTCACTTTCTCCGGAAAATTAAAAGTGTGATTCAAGACTGTTTAACACTAGAACTACCAAACCAGTCAAAATGACTGGTACACAATTTTTTCAAAAAATTCTCCAGGTTTATAGAAGAGTCTTAGAATAAAAATTCTATGTCCATCTTAAAAAACATAAATCACCGAATCGATTATATTTTCCGCCTCTTGGTCCCTCCTTTTTCAAAGTACGTATTTAATATTTTGAAATATAATAGATTTAACGCCGGTAGTTCTAGTGTTAATGAGAAACTCGTTGATAAATTCGTATTAATTAAAGTCACCCACCAGACCGTAATAATTTAATTATATTCCAAGCTTTTTGAGGCTAAAGAATATATTAAATACATAAATTATATTTTAGAAAATCACACTGCTGAAAGATTATTCCCAAAATACACGATTTTGAGGAAACTGCTTGAATCTATGGGTTCATTCACGAATTACTATCAATTGAAATTACTTTCTAGGTTGCAATAATTTCATTCCCTTCCAGCACCTTTAAGATATCAAAACATAGCAGAAATTTCAACATAGTTCACATATTTCCACGGAAAAATTATCCGACAAATTCCTACTCCTCCACGAAGTAAATATCCATGCGAGCCTGATACGACCCCTTTCCCAGGAAAATACTAATAAAAATCATCCCTTAAACCCGTAACAACGTGATTCAGTCTCACATTCTTACAATAACGAAACATGCTACTAATTCCACCGTAGCCTAATTAATCTAAAATCTACCTAAACTCCACGCACCGTCAAACATCATCCTACAAATGCATACATTCCGACAACCCAAAAGTGTCATCAACGTCACCCGGAGTGTCAAACATGTTACGTAACTCCCCTCAGGGATTCCCTCCGCGATTTATCCCTATCTACGATCAAAACTGAATTTCCATGGTCGGTTGAGCGACGTTTGTACGTGCAAAACAACTCCGGCATGGTGTTCCTGGAGTGCGTGTCTCCGTGCTGCGTTCGCGCGCGTGTATTCGGCGGAAGAGGAAGAGAACGAGGAAGAGAAGAGAAACACGGGGGTGTGCAGAGGGTCGTCGGGAAGGGTGGGGGAAGGGCGCCCTTGCCCTTGGCATTGCCGCTCGATACGAATAGTCAGGGCTGTCCAAAACGGTGCCGAGGCAATTTAACGTGCGCGTAAGCCTCGCGCACGAATGCCCACCGGAAATGAACTGGAAAGGGGACATCAATTTCCGTCTCTGTACCAAACCGTACGATTGTCGTTTCCTCCAGCGGACACGTCATGCTTTTCCCTGCTTCCGAAGAAAAATTGACCCTCGTCGATCATTTTTTATGAAACCTCCACCGTGACCCTCTGAGGGAATTTCTCTGGGTGAATTTCACCTAGAATACGTCGACCGAATTTTTCCCGAATTGTGGCTACAAACGTTCTATTTAGCGGTGTTGAATTTCAGGGTAATTCTATCGTTTATTTTCACACGGTTTGTTCATTTTTTATAGATCAGCGTACAACTGACAGTGAAAATTTTACGATCCTCGTTGAACCATCGACTCGATCGATTACAAATTTTCGCGGCATTTGTAAACTAAAAAGCTCCTTAAACTTTCCATATTTCTCTCGTTTCAAATATATGACTTTTCTTCCCAGAATTTTTAAAATGCAAATATTTCTTACGAAGGAAAATTGACCTAGATTTCAATGTCCCATAACTTGTTACGAAAATGAAAGAAATAAAAGGTTCGGAATACAGTATCGTATAGGCAAACGATTTAAAGTATTTTCTTCGCCTTATCTTTCGAGAAGACACAGTGTCGTATACGCATGCCCTCGCCCTTGCCCTTGGTCGATACTCATCCCCTCGAAGTTTGCTTTTTTCCGGCGTGAACGCCACCCTCCAGCAACGTTGGGTGCTTTTCTTTTGCGACCACGTGCCGGCCACGTGGCACGCGGAGGCGCACTGCGCAGGTGCAGACCCAGGAAAAGTCCCTGTGGAGGCAAGTACACCCTTCCCGAGGTGAACGCACTCCAGGAAAGTAGGCTAGGCGTGGCCTAATTGCGAATCATCGATTCTTCTTCAAATTGCTGGCGTTATATCAAAGTTTTTTCTGGCGATAACATTGTTATCTATGTCCTAGGTATCAGCGCGAGTGAAATAAGTCGGGTGATGTTGATAAAATGATGCAGAGACTTTGAAATCGAGGAGCAGAAATTGTCCAGCCTTAAAAGAGTGGATTTGATAGGAAGATCAATGGCTGAATTGTATTTTCTTGAAGTTTTTTGGAAAGTAGTGTTGGTCAATGACTGGGGTGGCTTGTAAGTTTGTTTGTTTCTGACTTATCGAAGTCTTTTCATAGGATGATACCGTTGTCTATGTGCTGACTATCGTCGAGAATAAAATACGTCTGGTGATGTTGATAAAATGATGCAGAGACATTGAAGTCGTGGAACAGAAATTGTTCAGCCTCAGAAGGGTACATTTGAGAGAAAGATTGATGGTTCAGGTGTATTTTTTTTAATTTTTTGAAAAGTAGTGTTGGTCAATGTGTGGGGTGGCTTGTAAGTTTCTTCTTCTTCAAACGTATTCAAAAATAAAAAAAGGACATTTTGATGATGAGAATATAAAATTGAAAATAATACCTCTTAAGTGTTTGCCTTGACTGGGCTCACAAAACGGTTATTTGCAAAGATTCTTGGTAAGATTTCTGTTAGAGTTTCAGCTCATTTTACAGAACCTTTGCCACAAAGAAGTCAGACTGTACCACTAATCCTTACAGAAGAAGAAATAACAATTTTCATGAAATTTCAAGCGCAAAATATTGCGTTTTACTTTCAAGAAGCACACGAACTTCTAAAAGGAAATTTAATTAAATTACCTTTTCAAAAAAGACGTTATTACATTTTAAATAAACGAATAAACTGTTGGACCACTGCGCAATAGCATTAGTTAAATGGAATTCAAAGAGTAGCAGGTTAAAGCTTCCGACAATAACAAGAAGTAAAATCCGTGGAGCTGCGGTTAATCTGTAACGTTTCCATCGGTTTAGTCGCCGTGAAAAGTTATCCCCTTCGAAGGTCAATGACCTTGATCGGTTCACAGGGGTCGAAGCCCTCCATTTGTCCGTGAGTTATGAATCAGGATGCTCTTTAGGGTCGACTCACTGACATCTGGTTTCGCTAACAGCGGCATGTGATTAATCGATATATAGGAATTACCGAATGCATTATGAAATATCATTCACCCCAATCGTCAAAACAGGAAGTTGAAATTTATCGAAGGGCTGAAATAAATTTCCCGATACTTTTCCAAACTGATCGTCACGTAGCTTTACTTTCCTTTTGTGTGACCTTTTCATCCCTAAAATTGAACCTTTCACCCTCTACACCCCTTTCAAATTTTCACTGTACAGAAGACACATCAGTTTCGGCAATAATTTATTTCCTAGAAGTATCTTGGAACGAATTCTTGCAAAAAATGCCCAGAGACAACAAAAAATCAACAATAATTGCAACGATGATCCCTGCTATTTTAACAGTGCAAGGATAATCATTGACTCTCTTGAGATTCAGCCGTCGCTCTTTCGCATTTTACCAAAGGTTTTTCCGTGTCTCCCATGTTACGAGGGTGTCACGAAACGTTTTAACCTCCACCCTTACGTTCTCCAGGGGATGGTTCTCCCTTTAACGTACACCAAGATCGGCTCAATGCACAAGAAACCGTTTCGTTACATCAAACGCTATCGAATGCACTTTAAGTGGCACTTCGGTTGCATACTACAACACCAAGTAAAATGACATCGCTGGGAATACGAATTTGTCAGAACCCCATGTCTCGCATCGATCAAAATTCGAGGCGCGAATAAATCTGCAATTATAATACGCGAAATATCGGACGAAACACGAAAATGAATTCTGGGTTATGAAATTACATCTTTAATAAACGAACAAACTTATGTAAATTGATATATAGTATTTTCATGCGGAGATTCATTCATAGACGCGAAACGATCGTGCTATTCGAATGAAGTCAGGAATAATTTAATACACGGTCAATTGCTCAATTAACGAATGAATAATAATCAAATACATGGCAATTACACGATAAATATTATTCTCATTGGTATCGTAGCTTGATAAATATTTATTAAGAAAAAAGTAGAGGCGGCTAGAGAAAGAGAAGGGAAAAAATAAATTTGCATGGAGAATGAAATAAATATTGGCAATCAACACCGGCCATGAAATTTCGACAAAGAAGGTCGAAGGAAGTACACGGCTAATCGAGTGATGTCACCTCGCGACACGCACGTATCTCAAACGAGGACACGTGCGTGCGCGTGCGTATACCTGTCTCAACATCTTGACTGCTCTTTGACGACCTTAACCTTTTCCGGAGGGCGAGGTCGTAGCGGAGGTGGGAATAAAAAAAAAGAAGTTACTTTCTAATTTCCCCGACGCACAAAAGGTTACCCGGGCAATTATTCACGGTGTTTCTCTTTCTCTGTTTCAGGTAAGCCTGCACTCCCGCACCATGTTTTCGGATCCGTGCGATTTTAGTTCTATGACCTCTCGTTCGGGCCGATTTAGCGAAATAATCGTAAGTAGAGCCAATCGACTCGTCTCGGTCGATCGAGTACTTTTACTTCGATTTGCTTTCCCTCCTGAGCCTCATTTACGAATTAATCCGATCTAAATAGCGCTGAAATTTACTCTCGAATTTACTAAACAAAGAAACAAACTCTACGATCTTCTCAGATTTAATCCAATTTTGTACTTTCGTTTATAAGGAAAATTTGATCGTTGAAAATCGATAGACAGGAGGAATTAATCATCGTGATTCTACGATCTTCTCATTGGTTTTCATTTACAGTGTAGGCTTCCCCTGATAATTTTCTCGGTGAAAATCACACGATCCATGACAATAATAGGCAGAAGAATTGAATCGAACATAAGGGGAGGATTTGGAATTAACTAATTTTTTCCGTAATCCTTCTACCTGCTTCTTAATCCCCAACGCGTATTCGTGGGGTCAAGTACAGTCCCGACAAGTTCCGAGATTGGTAGTTTCGCGAGCAGAAGGGAAAAAGTGGGATGAAGAGGGATGCCAGGGAGGGAGGAAGAACGGGGAATCGGAATCGAGTGTGTACGAAGGGTGAACGACCGAAAGGCAGGGGCACTAGGCTGCTACCCTCTGCGACGAGAGAGAAAGATATACGGTGGTTGTACTCTCGATAGAGTGAGAGGGTGAAAGAGAGGGAGAGAGTGGGACAGAAAGCAAGAGAGGGTAGTTTCGATAGAGAGAACACATCGGTCGACCCCCTCTCTCTCTTTCTCTCCCTCGTCCTGCCCACCGAAGAGGATCAATACGAACCACGTGGTGTAGCAGTAACGCCACTGAGAACGTCGAGCCTAACCCTCGTGCATGCAACAACCTAAACCCTAAACCAGCCAACGATACCGAGACGGATCCATTTCTTCTTCGACCAATCGCCGACACCTTTTTTTTCCAAAATTATCACCCTGACATTTCGGAATCCCTAAATAGTTCGTTTCACCCTGAAAATAGGATTTTTCCGTTAGACATGTTGCTGACAATAGTTTCAAGTAATGTTCTGTGGAGGTTGTTTGATACTATAGATTAATAATACCGAATTGATTAAAGTATAGGAAAATGTTACGTGGAATATTTCTAAAATGGTTTATGAATCAAGTGTATTATTTCCTTGAGATACAATTTTGTTAGGGCATTTTGTAAAGAACCTTTCACTGATTCGCCGGAAAGAGATCCTATTTTCGGTGTTATCTATCGATCCTGTTACCCTATTCGTGCACTCGATTCACCCCGGGCTTAAACCCACGGCTGTTTGCCGAGCAGGGAACGGCCTTTATCTTTCTGGGACACCAAGTCATCGGTGCACAGAAGCCGATCTGCATCGATGATCTTCTGACCTCGAAGATCATAGTCACGGGTCTGCCTCGTTGAATTTCGAGATCACCGATCGGCTTCGAGTTCTTGCTCAATCGTCGGCTTGGAATAACGAAATGACGGTACAACGGGGGCGAAACGAAGCTCGCGGTATTTATGGGGGAATTATAAATAAAAAGAGAAGGATGGGGTGCACGAAAGAGGGAAAACTTGAACGGTAATGTTACAATATGTGGATAATAAAAAAAGGTCTTTGTATAATACAGTTAATGAGACGATTTACCACGATATAGATGGATACATAGGAGCATTCGCGCGATAATATCTCGCCAATAGCAAACAGAACGATTGCGAGCGATAAGATCGGAATTGCACATTAACAGCCTCGCGATTCTTTAAGATAAATGGAATATCGACCTGATTTTAATTAAAGACCTTATTTTTCTATCGGCACCTCTCGTTGCACTGTAGATCGATCTCTCGGTGAATATGCCATTATAGAAACAATGTATTATTTTATTTATACCTTTTCATTTCGTATTATCGTGAATATCATAATATCATTTAATTTAATCTACATTTTATTGCCTCTAACTGTCCCGAATACAATCCTCAGAAAAGCCAAGACATTGATCGTACATACCAGGTGACTGAAAATAATTCAAAAATTTTTTTTTTGTTTCTTTCCAACAATCCGCCAGTCTTACGGATGTTGTTCCAAAAAAATGTGTTTTTGGCACACCGTTCTGCTCATCAAGCCACTTCAGCCGGCGCGAGTTATGCGCTAGCATTTCTCATATAACGAACACAAGCACAGGCAGCAAGAAGAACACAAACACGGAGAAAGAGGGTGTAAAGCCTACCCTTGTAGATTGCTTTGAAGGAGGGTTGCTATTACGGCTGGTTTCATACATTGCACACCCCTGACTTCGAGTCTAGGTCGGTCATTCACCTCGTCACCATCCCCCAACATTACCCGGCAACCCCTACCGACCTCCCTACGATCTTCCACCACCCTTCACACACAACTGACGACCCCCTCTCTCGGCACCGCTTCCACCCCTTTTCTCTCAATGACGTCACCGAATCGCCCCGCCAACGGGAGTGTAATTCTCCCTCTCCAGGGTGAAGTGGTGGAAGGGTGGGAAAGAGGGGAGGACAGTGGCGTGGAATAAGAAAGTACATCGAATTTCAGAATTCGACGAATAAAGTGTCGCTGTTTTTTATATTTTTCGAGTAGTATGGTTTGGTGAATTGGTCCAGAGGCTTGTGAAAGTTTTTTCTTTTTTTGATATTTTCTATTTTGCTGTTATAGAAATTCAGCTTGGGAATTGTAGTTCTAAAATTACACTATTTAAATGACGGCACGAGTAAACAATTGCCTCTGGCATTTAAATTTTGGGATATTTTCTAATTGTTCGCGATCTTATGTCGGGGTGTACTCGATTATAATGATTGTTATAGGTCATTTTTTTTTATAACGTAATTTCAATATCGGGATGAAATGATGGTTTTACGTATTTCGCAGAATAATTATTATTCTATGGCGTAGAATGTTGGCAAATTAATTTTAATTGATTGACAATGGATTAGGAAAATCGTTTGAACCTCAAATGGTTAACTGCACAAAATTATTTCCCTGTCGGCTATATAATTTTACAAGTAATTACGGTAGATTCAAATGAACACGAAATTGCCTTTGTTTTGTTGAAATCTGAATCGTTAAAGTTATTATATACATACATACGTTGCAGAAAAACGTCTGCAAAAATGTAGAATGCTCGAACTCGGACCCATTACTTACAAGGTTGAACTACTCTTCCCCTCGTCACCACCTGTAAAATATAGATTTCATTAGATGCAAAATACTTGCTCGCGAACTATAATGAAACAGAGTATCTTCTTACAAGGGAAGTTCGGGAACTGATACACTCCAATTTTGATTAAACTTTGCATAAATATTTCTTAGTCATATCTAAGAAGATGGCTGGAATTCGCTCGTGCCCATTTCCAAATTTAAGGGAGATATCAAGAGCGGCCCCTCCTTAAGGGAGGTCCTGTCTATCTCCTGTCTGTCCTGCACGACGTGCCCAAAAAAGTGTTTTTCAAAAACCATTCCCGAAAAAATTAACGCCTGAACGTGGGCTCATATGATTTAACATAACTCCGATTGTATTTGAGCAAAGTCACAGTCCGATAACTCTCGCGCATCTTGAAGGTCATTGAAAGGTCAAAATCTGTGCTTGCAAGCTCAACTGGGATTGCTCAAACTAAAATCTCACTCAGTTTTTGACGAAATTTCGGGAAAAACTCGGAAAAATGGCTCAAAAGTTTAACACCTGTGTGAGACACACACCTGTGATGACAGACAGGAGACAGACAGGACCTTCCTTAAAGAGGGTCCTCCCTTGATATCTCCTTTAAAGTCGAAAACGGGCACGAACGAATTCCAGCTATCTTCTTAGATATGTCTAATAAATATTTATGCAAATTTTAATAAAAATCGGAGTGTATCAATTCCCGAACTTCCCTTGCTGGCAAAATTGAATCGAACTTTTTTCATTTTACAATTCGCTTTTTGTGTTATATTTAATTTCGTTTAATAAGCAATTTCTATTTTATAAAATGAGAAATAAAGGATATTAAATTCAAACGTAGACCTTATTTTTATGCAATCCAAATAGAATAGACTTTTAGGATTTAATTTCTCGTATTCGATCTCACGATGGCAATAATCTTTTCGTTTTAACTGAAACGTGAAAGGACTTTAGATCCATGGAATTTCACTGCACAGAGACCTCCCCGAGAAACGTAATCCGTGCATTTCGACTTTCGATTTCTTAATTGAACCATAAATTTCCGTGCCACCTGTTTTACCGAGCGTATAAACACAGTGTCTACTCGTCGCTTGCAATAAATCCACGGAAATAACATATTCGCTCGAGGGCAAGGTACGAAGATTTTACCTCCATTACCATTCGATTATGCTAATAACACGGTCCATGATTGCGACTCCTTTCTCTTCGTCACGACTTCCCAGCTCGCAATGAATTGTAAATTTTCTCTGTCGTTTGTATCTAATTTTTAACCAGAACTTTTCGTAGGCATTCACGGAAGATTTAGCGAGCAAAGAACAGGGGATTCGCTTCTACGTTCTTCGACATTAAATGCATGACCGTTTACATTTATCTCTCTTTAATCAAGAAATTTACGAGCGGAAGTTCAATTTTTCAATTTTTAATATCTCAATAAACTTCGAAGCTTATTGCCATAGAGTTCCGTCATTAAGAAAAGGATAATAATTATCAAAATCCTTGAAACTTATTACGCTTGAAAGTCATGATCATACTATAAAAAATAACCTTTGTAGACTTCATCCAAAGAAGAATCAAATTTGAAAAGTGCATCTCGCCAAAGCTGCTTAAAATTTCACTATCGGTTGTAATTCTAAATTAATAAGTTATTCTTTCTGATTGATTTACGATGCACCATCAACGCCTAAACTGCACAATCCCCCTCTACGATAGTTCACCGCCAATCGGAATGAATTTACAAAGTAACACGTACATTCACATCCACCAGAATCGTAATTCAATCTACCATAAATTCACGTCGACGAAAGTCTCACTTATTTCCCCGTCTATCCAAACAAAAATAGAAAAAGCCTCCCTCGACTTTCGATGATGCTGCGGCAAGTTTCTCAGGCGAATAGACAAACGTACGTTTAATTTGCGATGACGTAGCTCCGACAGTCGCCTTGCCGTTGGAAGCATTGATGACGGTTGACTCATAAACAGTGGGTAGAACGACTATTATCTACACGACTTGCACGATACGCGATATATCGGTCGGCAACGAAGACACGAAGAGAAAGTTGCCAGCCTCGCGCCCCACGAGAAGTTCTCAACGCGAGAAGATCGTCTTTTCGTTTCCCTTTGTAGGAAAGAAATGCACTCGAAACACTGCTTCATCCTATTACCGATAATTCCAACGGGTTTCTGAGAAATTTCATTGAGCATGTTGCGGCAGAGGCAGACTTACTTTGCATAGCCATAAACGATTGACGGAAAAGCAACTTTGTTAGGGTAGCGAAAATTAATTTGAAACCGGGGTTACGTGAAGTTGTGGTGTGTATTAATTGACATGAAATTTCGGCGCGAAGTATGATTTCTTGCTTACAGTGTAGCAAACTTGTTACTGCTTTGTTGGATACACTGACAGGTACTATTAATGCTGGAACTATCAAACCAGTCAAAATAACTGGCACACAATGTTTTTCAAAAATTCTCCAAGTTTATAGGAGATTCATGGAATAAATATTCTACGTCTAAAAACATAAATTACCGAATCGATCATCTTTTCCGCCTCTTGATTCCTCTATTTTCAATGTGATTATTTCATATATTGAAATATAATAGATTTAACGCCAGTAGTTCTAGTGTTGATAGCTGCTAGTTTTATGTAACAAATTGGGTAATTATGCGAGGAGTGTAAGGTTTTAACCCCTTAAGTGGAAAAGACGAGTGTCGCCCGCAGCAGTATTCAATGCCTTTAAGTCTGACATGCTATATCTTGCAATTCTCTTTAATAAAATTCCTTTTTTTAATCTTTCCATAGTAAACTAATAGATGTAGTAATGACCTAATCATTTTAAATCGATCCATTTCAATGCAAAATTAAATGATAATATTTACGTCAAAAACTTCAAAATTAAATAGTAAAGCAAGGGGATAAAGAAAAAAATGTCTGGTTAGGTTTAATTACGAGCACAGAATTGATATTGGAAATCGCTGCATTAGATAATTAGATACTAAATGGCACAGAGTATAATTTCGATATTAACCCCTTGCCCTACGGTTTGTTTTGTAGCTGCCTCCGCAATAATTCAGAGTTTAATTGTTAAAATACAAAATTGATTAGCGATTCTTGATATATCGTATAATTTAACTCTCTATAGTCCGAATTTTCTGAGGCATCTAAAAATCAGTTGCACGATAGTACATTAAAAAATGATAAAATTACTATTATACATAAAACATTTACCTTGATTCTGAAACATTAAATTCTAAAGAATTTCATAATCTTTAAGATCTAAATTGCTATATTTGGCAAAGTTAAAGAATTGACTTTGAAGAATAAAAGCTTAGCCTTGTGTTACTTCAAAGTTACACAGGCCCATAGAGGGTTAACATAATATTAATATTACAGGAATAACATTATCGCGTTGCGTCTCATTAATATTTTCAATTTGGTAGACTTTGCAGAACTTGAAAATTTCCTATCCCATTTTCCTCGTCACGAGTGTCTCTCGATATTATAGAGCAAGGGGTTAAATAGAAAGTATAAAACAAAGTTCCTTGAACGTATACAGTTTCGACTATTTATCTTTGCAATTTTGGCTGTGGTCTATGCTTTCATTTTCCCTCTTCACTCACTCTGATCAGTTCACCGAGAGAGGCTATGGAGAATCCTCTCGCCATCACCTCTGGGAAATTTCTCCCATGTGATATGCATACCCTCGATCGCTCGAAAGGGACTTAAAACGGTACGTTCGAGGTAAATAATCGTAGTACTTCAAGCCGGAGGTACACAAACCAAATGTGAAATCCATGATCATGCAAATTAATTACATATATAAACGGTTGCGCAAAAGTTACAGCAGGATTTTCATGCAAAATTCTAAATAATAAAACAAGATCGTTCAACATCTCGCTTTTCAATGCTCCGATTCAATTCGCAACAAGTTGCAAACAATTTAAATCTGTTCTATTTAAATATATTAAATGATTACTTCAAAAGAAGAGGATACAAGCGGCAAAGAAGATGATCATTAACGTAATTTATGCGTTATCAGTAGAGGACGGATGCTCATGCAAATTTCAAGTTTGATAAACGCAGCTAAGAACGGAGAACCCAAGCAGAGATTCATTTCACTCGCTAAATATGACGATCAATGATATACCTTTAATATTTTAAATATCTTTTTAAATTACATGCTTTCCGTGTATTTTAGTAATTTTTAACACTAGAACTACCGGCGTTAAATCTATCATATTTCAAAATATTAAATAAGTACTTTGAAAAAGGAGGAATCAAGAGGCGGAAAAGATAATCGATTCGGTGATTTATGTTTTTTAAGATGGTCATAGGATATTTACTCTAAGACTCTTCTATAAACTTGGAGAATTTTTAGAAAAAATTGTGTACCAGTCATTTTGACTGGTTTGGTAGTTCTAGTGTTAATTCATCACAAATGTATAAAAAATCCACAGTCTAATTATAACAAACACAGAATATCTAACTTTTCTCTATAAATTAGAGAAATATTGATAAAAATGTACGAACCCATGAATTCCATCGCTTCCGTAGTTTTAGAGTCAAACAAGGGAAATCGCAGGATCGTTGAGGGTCACTCGTCCCTAATGACCGTACCTCCTTCGCGAACGTAAACGAAGATTTACTGAGAACCGCTGCCCGAGCAAGGCTGCAGCTCGCAAAAGGTGAATGCATCGGCGCTTCCTACATTTACGCAATCGATCCCTCGAACGTAGTTCGCACGTAGGAATCGACACGCTCGCGGCCGTACGTGTACGCACACATTCTCGGTACTAACAGCTCGCGGACACGTGTGCGTCGCGATATCGTGCGAACACGAATGTGGAAATAATCGTTTCTCATGGATTCACAGTACAGCCCACTCTCATTCAGAGAACCGGAGACAATAAGTGTGAATGAAGGGGCACACAGGCGGACTGAGGTAGAGAGGATATAAGGCCCGTTGACGAAAAGGAAGAAAGAGAAGGAGAAAATAGTCGGATGGAAACGCGGATACGATTCTTGTATTTCTGCCAGGCTTTTTTTAATAACGTCATTCCCTGGCATTTCTCCTCTGTGTTTCAGGTTCTTTTTTAAAGAGGAAGATCGAGATTACAACGATCGGCTTTAACGTCTTATCGACGAGGGATAGGGTATGGCGAGATTGACATGAACTTTAAGATCACGGTGTGTACGGTAGGCTGAAATTCGAGATCGTTTCGAGTCGATTTGTGGACGTTGTGCGTCATGCAAAATTTCGTCGTGTATTTGGAAATATTGCAGAGTTGTCGCTTGGTAACACTACTACTGTCATCGTCGAAACAGACGAGTTTACAATATGTACTGTTACTCTTACTGCACCGTCTGCTGTTTTTCACTGTCTACGGAATCCATTACGGAGCATATTTTTACTCCGCTTGTAAGCATTATTTTCGTTCGCTAGTAGAGCCACTATTTTCGCTACTCTTGCTAAACATAGATGCTGTCCCGTCGACACGTTGCATCTTCCTTGTGAAATCAATTCGATTGTGTTTTCTTTGCAAATTTAAAAGTCCATTGGATATGGAGAACAATTCGGATGGGTTGGGTTGTGAGTAATATACTTCAGCTTCGCGCAAGTAGATTCAGACGGGTTATGATCAGACAAACAGTGTCGTTTGAAACATTTAGAATCAATTTTTCCCTTATAATAACACTTCGGAACATTTTATTGTTTTACGATTTTCTGCTATATCTTTTTCATGGTAACCGTGCTTGCAATTCCAAGCTGACGAAATAAATCTTGATGTCAACATTCCGACATGAAAGTGTTAAAAGGCCAGTTGTTTGTAATATCTTGAAAACCTAGTCAACCCATAGATTGAATACTGATATATGTAATCAGTGTTCATATATGCAATTAGCGTCCAGATATACGATTTGCAACTCAGCTATCCGGTGGCACCGCACCGGGGACAGAAAGCTATAAATCTAACATGTAAATACAATGTTCTATCATCTACAATGTTCCTCTGAAGCATTCTTATACACTACAAACTTTTTCTAAATTCCAATTCTCCTATTCCATTTACCGCATCACGATTGTCACTCGTTATTGTGGAGCAAAGAGTTAAAAAGCAAACATTTTTAATTTCACAAAAAATTCCTTTCTCTTTAACACTAGATTTACGGGACTGAAATCGGTCACACTGCAATATATTAAATAAAGACTTTGGAAAAAGAGGGATCAATCTGCAAAGCTGATAATTCGTTAAGTAATTTTTGTATTGTAAAATACACGTGAAATATCTACTGTACAGTTTCTCTATATGTCTGAGAAATGCTTATAAAAAAAGTATGAACCCGTCAATTTGACGGCTTCCGTAAACCTAGTGTTAAAGATAAGATAGACACCATTTCTCAATCACGCTACTTATTTATCTAAAATAGTAAAATCTGCCTGCCTGCAGCGCACATTTAACACTAGAACTACCGGCGTTGAATCTGTTATATTTAAATATATTAAATAAGTACTTAGAAAAAAGGGGAATTCAGAGGTGGTAAAGATGATTGATTCGGTAATTTATGTTTTATGAGATGAACGTAGAATATCTATTCTATGACTCTCCTATAATCATGGAGAATTTTTGGAAAAAATTGTGTACCAGTCATTTTGACTGGTTTGGTAGTTCTAGTGTTAATCACTTTAGAGGCAAATAATTATGAACGTGTGTCGAACGTTATTCTAGCGCTAGACACTAATCAAAAAATCGTGCTATCGCGGAGAAGAAAAATGAGTCGGAACACCTCGACCTCCTATTCCGTGAGTGCGATTGAGTTTCTGGTGAAAGCTACTGCTTACCAGCCCTTGACCTTCCCTCGGCCGAATTCCAGCCGAACCGTCGAGGACTCGTTTCGTAACGAGCCGAGCATAGCGGCCATTAAGGCTAAGTTTCGTGGTAACCGCGGGTGAAAGGCTTAAGCATTCGTACGAGAAAGAGAGGCGGAGCGCAAGAAGGTGAGCTTGAAAGCGACCTGCCACGAGCGAAAACGAAAGGATTCTCTCGGATGGACCACCATCTCGTTCCTTCTTTCTCCCGGTCTCTGTTCGCACGTGATGCTGTTTCACGAACGTCGCACGTTGCTTTCGCAAGACTTTCCCCATTGTTTAAAAAATTGAAGCCGCAAGTCCTGGGCCGTCCGGAGGTCATTGAACCGCTCTAAAACGTACGCTTAAAGAGGTCGTTCAACTTGCCGCGCTGTCGCGCGCTCGCGATCGTTTAAAGCGAAATTACTCTCGGTGGAAGTCGAAATTTCGATAACGATTTTCATCTATCGATGGGTTATTAATTGTTTCGTTATCGTGGCTATTGTAATTGATTAAGCCCGGTGGGATTTTCGAATTACGGCATCGATGGGAAATGCGGGGGGGATGTTGAATCATTTCGTTGTTTTGGAAAAATAGATATATCGGATGGAAAAAGGAACGGAAGATTGTAGAGAATGGAACTTTTTTTTCCGTACTTAGTAGGATGTTTTTTGGTAATTAATAGTCACAGGAAATGTACAGAAATATTTTACGTAAAGCTTGCGACATGATTTCTAGTTTCTACTTTTAGGAAATGAAGATATCCGATCTCAGATATCCACTTTTAGAAATTTCAAAAATTACCATAATACTGCTAAACCCAAAAAATGACGGCTTCCCACTTAATAGAAAATCTAATCATTTTCTAAAACTACTTCACAAGGTTACGTATCGCTGATCTAAATTTTAGCAACGTGCTACATCAAAACCATGCTCCAAGATTAACATATTTCAGAATAGTAGTTCCGACTTTTTATTCATAAACTTGTAATTCTACTTTATGCAATTGTCACTAGTTGCCCAAAAAAGTTAACAATATTCCAATATCTATAGCAATGTTAAATTTGCAAGAATTACCTCCGCGTTATAACGTAAAAGTGAATCGTGCTGAAAAGCCGAAAAATGACAACTTCCTACTTAATAGAAAATTTAATAATTTTCCAAAGTCCTTTACAACATTATGTATCACCGATCTAAATTTTCGCATCGTGCTATGTATATCAAAACCATGCTCCAAGATTACCATGTTTCAAAATAGTAACTCCAATTCCTTGTTATTAAATTTGTAATTCTACTTTATCCAATTATCTGTAATTCTCCAAAAAATTTAACAAACTTCCAATACCTATAGCAATGTTAAATTTGCAAGAATTATCTCCACGTTACAACGTAAAAATGAATTCTGCTGAAAAGCCAAGAAATGACAACTTCCTACTTAATACAAAATCTAATAATTTTCCAAACTCCTTTACAACATTAAGTGTCACCGGTCTGAATTTTCGCATCGTGCTATATCAAAACCATGTTTCAGAATAGTAACAGCAAATCTTTGTTGTTAAACTTGTATTTCTACTTTATCGGATTATCTGTAATTCTCAAAAAAATTTAATAAACTTCCAATGCCTATAGCAATGTTAAATTTGCAAGAATTACCTCCACACGTTACAATGTAAAAGTGAATCGTGCTGAAAAGCCGAACGACTGCTCGCAGATGCGATCGTGCCTGGGTTCCCTTTCGAGCCGAGAGATCGAGTAGAAGTGGATGGAAAGGTCAGACCCACTAGGAAGTGGCCGGCTTCGCGATAATAAGCAAAGGAACACTTTCTACGCTCTCGAGAGGTGCTTAGGACCGTAGCTGCTTCTGCAGCCTCCTAAATGGAACGTGACGGTGTTAAGCATAACCACAGTTACACGGCTTTGCATCGAGTAGCTCCATAGGAACGGTCGTTCCTTCGGTTCGCATTTCTTGCTGCAAATAGCCATGCGGAGGAAAGCGTGTCGAAATTTATTTCGCGGGAAACGAAATTCGCGGCAGTCGTTTTACTTGCGTCGTCAGAACTGTCACCTTTCCTGCTTCGATCCGGAAGTGAGAAAGCATTAAGAGGGGAAAGAAAGGAACGGCTGCATCCACGGTAGATTGGTTGCGAAAGAGTAGAGCGGACGTCGATCAACGTTACACTCGATGATATGCAAGGATGAAAGGCTTCGCGTAATGTTAGATAATGGTAGAGTAATAATATTGGTTGCAAACAATAAATTGTTAATTACCTACACCTTGAAGACTGTTCTGTAGTGATAGGCTACCTCAATGTAATAGTTGCTGAAGTTTTAAAAGAGTCTAACATGCAAACGTGTAAAGAAGAAGGCACATACGTAAAGTTTCAGAAGCAAATTGTTGAAGACTGAAGGAAGAGCATAGCGATGAAACGATACTCTTCGGAATACCGAGTGAATCAATTCCTCAAAACTTTTGAAACAATCCATTGAAAGAGGATATTCCAAGGAGACACAGGAATTCGATAAAAATCGTTTCTACTTTGAATCTCCACAGCTTTTAACTAGTAAATTCGTCCACCAACTTCCCCGAAAGCGCAGCTACGTATCTAGGACGCGTCGCTTTCGGTGCTTCGTCTTCTCCGAGCCCGTATCGAGGAACACGATCTTGGCTCTCTCTTTCTCTCTCTCTCTCTCCCTTTTTCTCTTCCTCTGGCACGGTCGATGTATTCCTGTAGCTACGTCTAAAGGCGTCTAGGCTAACCTAAGCGAGCGGTTTCTCCGTACAACGTACAATGGCAACGACGTTCGACCCACGCCGTTACTGCCTGGCAGTGAAACTATCGCTGCACCTTCCTACTCTCCTATACTTACGATTTCGTGAATGCTGTGCATATTCGTGCTGTCTGACACGGTTTAACTTATCTGCGAGCATCGATTGTTAGTTGACAGAGAAATTGTATGAGTCGATCTCGTTGGATAAATGGTGCTTTTAATTGGTGGATTTAATTTTAATTGGAGGTTTGGTAGGAAGAGCTGAGAATTATTTGAGAAGATTCTTGCCTAATTATGGAAATTGTGCGAAAACTTTTCTACAATTGAATTTGACCCTATTTGATGGAGAATTATATACCAGAAATAACCATGCTGCGAGTTGTTACTATTGTCTTCGTGATTCTTGCTTCAGTGATGAATTTTTCAAATAATTTGTAAAAATATGGCATGTAGAATTATACTAAAATTTTTCGAAGACAATTCTGTGTATATCTTTCGTATCGAATGTTAATTTTTTGTTTTTGTCTCCTTTAAATATATGGGAATTTTTTCACGACCGTCGCCGTTATAGTTTTTTTTTATATCCAGATAATTCGTCTTTTGTGGACTGAATTTTGCTAATTATTGCAAGTAGCACCTACAGAATTAAATTTCCCTTAATAAGTTAAATACTGTTGTGCATTTCTATAATGAGAATCGACGTAACAGAAAATAAGCGGCGAATAGATTATTCTCAAATTTTTCACTCAGGCCACTTTCACAATCGTCGACAGATATCCGAATGGCAGACTTCGGAGTAACATTAAGGCTGAACATAAATGTCTGTCAGGATTTCTGAACAGGCTAACATTCAATCCACTACGAAGTGCATCGTTAATTAAAAATTAGACTTAATTCATTCTCTGCAAAATGAGATGGAACTGTAGAAGGTGTCTATATAAATTTCTACATACATTTTACATGGAATTCTACGCAGTATCGTGTTGTCCTTATTAATTATTAAGCAGAATGCAAGTTTGATCCGCCCTCGGTGTACAGAAACTGCAATAATTAATTTCGAACAGCCGTGCATATACCAAACACTAAGCAACGAGGTTTTAATTACATCTGGAGCTTACTGAATTGAGACAATTTTTCACGAGCTGCTTTGAAAAATATTTTATGATTATTCTTTTGAAAATGACTTTTTTCGAAGATTGAAAACCCACACGGATTTTATGAGTAAAGAATTAGGGAAAATATTAATTAGCCTGAGAGAAATTTCTCCAAGATAAGGAAAAGAAAAAGTGAGGTGCAAAAATTGATGTTGAAGCACTGCAGCGTTCTTTGTAGGCAATTTCTGTTGGCGGAACTAGTTGTAAATGATCCTAAAAAACCTTTTGATGAAGTTTTTTTCGAAAATTAACATTTCCTCCCAAAGAAATCCAACTTTGTGACGTAACATTTCGTATATTTAATCGATACATCGTTCCATGTTTCGAATGACTACTGTAGCAAAAGGAAACTAAATATCAAACGAAATAAAATATCATGAAATCAATTTCAATTAATTAGCAACAGACTGGCGAAGTAATTTGGTGCACAAAGGGTGAAATTTTCACACACGACTTTCCTCGAGGGCCTTCACATTGTCACTACAAAAAAAGAAGGCAATACAAAAAAGTGGCACATCGTAACAAAAAAAGGTGCCTTCATTGTAATTATAATCGTAAAAAAATCGACGATTGGCAGCGTAGAGAAACGGAATGTAAATTAATTTCAATGATCTCTATCAAAGAACTTGAATCATGACCCAGAAAGCGCATTTGCCGCGGACAGTCGATCGGCGGGCACTTTTTATTTCCCGATTCGTTTACCTCCTACGCTGCCGATTACCACGATATATTAATTATTAATTACACGTCCCTTTTTACGAACATTCGCTTCGTCGCACCCTCTGTTAACGAACTTTTGCCACTTATATGTCTAGTAATCACGACATTGGTCTAAGTTTAATAAATTTGCGGTCTAAGATAAATTCATTCTTCGTTTTCGAATAATTACAATACTTCACTGCAGTGAAAATGAGACAACTATCGACTCTATTAAATTCCTTAATTTTGTATTATCTCTACAAAGTGTAATACTTCCACTCCATTGTGATCTATATTGTGAAGTATAAAATAAATGCGTAATTTAATTTTTCATATTTTTCACTTATACGACGTTCACTATCACCAATGCATATTCATAAATTTTTATCAAAGAACTTAACTTTCCGTTCGAAACGTATACATGTGATATTTCCAGGTGCATCGAGGCCTCTCGCGCGTATTGTTCCCCGTTAGCATCGTTACACCGTGGATTACTATACCATGAGGATTCGCTCTTTCTCAACTTTTAATTATATTCCCGTCACCGTACGTTACGTGATATACGTAAACGACTTTAAGTAGTTCAACCTCGTTCCGATGTTCCGCGAAAAACCGTTGCAATGCGTCTGAAAAACTACCACGTGGTCGGAGCGGAGTGCGATAATCTTTAAATAGATAGTCGTCTAATCGCGAAACGGCGCCTCGAGAATTGAGTTTGGAGACAGGAGGGATTGCGAGAGCAACGATGCACGAAGTGGCGATGATTTCTGTGAAGTTTCTCCTCGATAAATGTACGACTCTTTCGTTTCCTTGCTCTCGGACGGCGATGATCGTTTAGTCAGTGTCGTGTAACAGTTTCGTAAGTGCATGCATTACGTAATACACGAAAAAACTGAAAGATGCAAGTGATCTAGAAACGACTGGCGAAGTCATTAAATAGGGGTAGTAGTTTGTGGTCGTTGCCACTGAAATTATGGGCGATTAATTTAATACATTTAAACGTTTCAGATAGGAAGAAGAGTAATGAAAGCGAGAAGATAATTGATTGATTCATTTACACCTAATTCTGTTTTTACACGGTAGATACGTTCCAGACCAAACCGTGTAAAAAAAGACATGAAGTACATACATAGAAAAAAGGGGATTAGTTCCATATCCTTCAACCCTATAAAAAATAGTTAAAATAAATTTATTAAAAAATTTATTTTAAGAATATTTTAGATTTTTTAATCGTGCTAAATCGAATGAAATCGTGTAAAAACGGAATCAATTTTTTTTTCTAGACCGTGTTAAATCAAACCGTGTAAAAACAGAATTGGGTGTACTTATGTTTTTCAAAGTAGATATACAAAATTAGAGAAATGACGTCGTAACAAATTTGAGGAATTTAAAAAGAAGTAAGAGCGATCTTAGAGTCACTGTAGTTCGAAAATTTTCTCGAGTAATTGAACACTAGCTGATTTGCCAAAAAATAATGAGGATTTTAAACAATGGATTCAATTTGATTTGAAGGAACCGCAAAGGTTTATAGAGAGTTAAGAAATATCTTTTCTAGGTGTAAAGGATATCGTATCTTAGATAATTTAAAGGGTACTTGAAATTGCAAATTTTACAGAAGTAAAGACGAAAATACTTAAAGGAATTATTTATCGTATATCAATTTTCGTTGGAAATACTGTGAAGTGCGTGTTTTTGTGCGAAGCGGAATTTTTTTCGATCGAAATTAATAATGTATCCTTGACATAATAGACATTGCAGCAATGGCAAGTAGAATACAGATACTTTTTGCACAGTGTAGCAGACTTCTTAGACTCGCAGTAAGTTTTGCCGCTCTATTTACTTTGCCATAAAACGCGTATCCACGAACGTCTCAATTTGTGTCTGAAACGAAGCAAGATTTACGCAGCTCGACTGTATTAAACGCACTATCATATTCGCAAAATTACACCAATTCCACGCCAGTGATTCTCAGCGCAACTGTTTCATCCGCGCTAGTATTACGATATGTAGTTTACTTTACAAGTACATTTATTTTTTATGAGTTATTTCACGACAATAGTGCTACATTAAATAGAGAAGTATATTTGTAAAATTTTCTCACATAAATCAGCAATATTGTTCAATGGCATTCTCAAGTTCAAGATTATACGACTTATTAAATCGTATCGTGTAATTGCACTTAAAACAAAACAATTAAAATTTTAATAAGAATTGTATATACCTCAGAAACATGTTGATTCTTTGCTTTGGCTGCTCTGAGTAGACATACGATGGCAACGGTAAAAGTGCTTTGGTGGCTGAGAGTAGAAAAACGACTGCTAACTGAGGGTTAATACCACTGGAAAGATGAATTACCAAGTAGCCCACAAAAAGAGAGGTCTTTGGTGATTCTGAATCTCGTCTTCGAAAGTATTATACACGCACTAATAGGTGAAAATGCTTGAGCCCGATCACGGAGCACTTATTGCTCGTCGGCGGTCGAGGGCAAACTGATAACGAGGCGAACATCGAAACGACTTGTTATTGTTAGAGGACGAACGAGCTCGAATACCTGGAAGGTGCGATCGCCGAGGACCGCGGAGTATGTTTTGACAACACGCGGCCGTCGTCGTACTCGCCGGTCAGTGAAGTGGAAATAATTGCTCGTATAGTTAATCTTGATATTGTAAATGTAATTGAACAATATTGTTTATTCATATAACCAAATGTTAAAGAAATAATACTTCGTTTAATGTAACGTTATTGTTAGAATGTAACGCATAAACAATAAATGTATTTGTAAGTACTGCAAGCTACATATGAGTCGCTCAGAAGCCAATGCGGTTAAGTAATTTTTTTTTATATTTTCGGATTTTTATAAATTTTAATAGAATTAAGTTTATTTCATTAAAATTACAAAAATCAGAAAATATTAAAAAATTGACTTAATCGCAAGGGCTTCTGAGCGACTCATAATAGTAGCGCGGGTGAAACGGCTGCGCTGAGAACCACTGGCAGTACCTTGTGTCTTGCTGAGATATTTTAATTTCTTAGCCGAAAACAAAACTTGCGTTGCAAATTTCAGATATGGTTTTCCGAAGAAAAATATATGCTCTATCGCCTCCTGCTATTGGAATTGCGTTTGGGCGTTTTGTTTTTAAGATAACTAGGAAAGTATCCACAAAAGCTTAGGCATTTTGGACGTCGTTTTCCCTTTGAGCATTTTTTAAACATGTTTAAATGTTTACAACATTAAAATCATATGCCTCGATATATTCGGAAGTGTTTGTAGAATCATTTCGCGCGAAAAAAAAACATAAATAACTTTGACGGTTAAAACGCAAAAAATTCTGAAAGTTTAAAATTCGAATTTTCTTCCAAAAATGCTTTTCTCAAACATGGATTCTCCTAGAGACAAACGGATTTCATATTTGTATTCATCGCCACAAAATCTACAAGAATCGGCATAAATATTCTTTGGGCAAAAAATCATGTTCATCCTGTTAATTCGTGAAATGGTGGGATAACCCAAAGAAAACAGTTGCCATCAACACAAACGCAAAATCAAAAATGCAATTATTTTTCTAAAATTATAATTTTCTGAAAAATGTAATTTCTATCGCAAAAGATGTTCCGTCTCCTTAAAGAAAATAAAAAGACATAGAAAATTAGGATAAATTAAAAAACATTAAGAATACATCACATGCGTGAGCCCACGGGTGAACCGTGCCATCGCGTTCACTCGTGAAAAGGTAGTGTTCGGTATACAAACGTTTCACTCTCGACGAGCCGGCTGGATAACGGGTCTCTGTTCACGGCAGAGGTAGTACTTCGTCGAGAAAGAAGGGAAAGTAGTTCTGTGAGTCAGTGGGGCTTGCGGTACCCCACGACGTTCAACGGTTAAAGCAGCCTCGAGCCTCGGAACGGGAAACGGTAATCCAGATGAGCCGCGTCGTTTATCCTTTTCGAAATGTTCGCCTTAAACGTGCAACTTTTTTTAATGCCCTAAGATTTCTAAGCGCACGGCTGAGAGCCACTCGACGGAATTCGCGGAAGTTGCTTGGTTTCGTTTTTGTCCCATTGTTAACACGGCATTCTCGAAAAACGTTATGCAAATAATAGAACTTATTATGAAATTTTAGGAATACTTTGTATTATATATTCTTTCAGGCCTGATTTTCGTGAATTCTGAATTATCGATGCTCACATATTAAATTAGAAGAATTGGTTTAGGGGATTTAAATGCAAGCTGCGTCTCCGATCTTATCGATGTCGTAGGTGGTAACGTTTTAGAATATTAATTTCGAAATTTTTCTTTATATAACAAGCTATATAAAATTTGTGTTGCTAAAAAACTGAACCTGGTGATGTTACTACTTTCAAAAGAAAAAGTAGAGACAACTTACACAATTCGATATAATCGTATTATTATGAATGCTGAGTGTACTAGAATAAGAAAAATTTGTAATTAATATCTAGAAGATACAATCGATCAATTTATCTTCTGCATCTCACATGAAATCGATCGGTAAGGAAGCACCGATCGATCTTCATCTTACGATATCTAGACAGCCTAACACCATGAACACACACATCACCGTTCCACCTACCAAGCCAGCAGACATCCTCGCCTAATCCCAAAACCAATCCCAATTTTCAATGTCACGAAGCACCGTTCGAGGCTGAATCCATTAACCGATCTTAGGCTACAATTTTTGCTTTCTCTTCCCCGAGCAACGACGGAGAGTAACAGTAGAACAACGGCTGACATACATACACAGCCGACGAAAAAGGCATAGAGCGTCAAAGGCCGGGCTTCCTCGAAGAGGCGGAGAGAAGCGCGACTCGACGAAAGTATCCGTCACCGGAAATAGATTGTTCGCCATTGAAACGGTCGTTTAATACCGCGACAAACAATAGTTGACCCGAATATGCACGTCGAAACGACGAACGAGTCTCGACCCTGATGAGACGAAAGCTGCTCGTTACGAAGAGTCGCGCGGCTGAAAGGTCATTAACCGAGCCTGATTACAGGCAGGAACGTTCTCTTCCCGTTGTCCCTTAAATATTCCAGACCTGAAATCACGAACGCGTCGACGATCGCGACTCCCTAATGATCCGCAACACAGCATCGTTTACGGGAATCATTTAACTGCGAACGATATCGCCGGGGATATTGTTTGCACCAGGAAACGTCGCGTTCCTGTAGACATCTAGGTTTACACGACGGTGAACGTAGCCTCGAGTCAGAATCGATTTATGATCAAACGTCCCTAACGAATCACCGATACGAGGAGAGATCCTTGGACGAACGAGGAAATGATCGAACGCAACATGGTACACACGGAAATGAAGTTCCTTTTCGGAGAAGCCGCGCGGTCTTGGAGTTTAGAATTATCTGAGATGTAATATTTGTCGAAGATTTTCGGTGTTGCTGTTATCTCTTATTTTTCGTTGAAATTGCTATGGTTATCTCGCCTGAATGCAACAGTTTTAAATGGGTTTCGATTCCACTGAGGCTGGTGTACGTTAAATGGTGAGTTTAGGGTTTAATACGCCATCTATTATAGTCCCACCGTTAATTTCTTTCTTTGTTATTACATTTTCCTAAAGAATATCCTAAATTACAATAGCTAAGATATACACGTCGCGTGAAAAAGTATCCTCCACAATTGCTGAAAGAAGGATGCGAACTTTAGCCCACTGTTTAAAAGTCCAAAGTTTTATTCGCATCGTCCTCTCTTAGCGTAGGCGTTTCCACTGAATATTCATGAAGAATATTTGACTTTTGGGCGAGGAATAAAAGGTCTGTTATCTTGCAATAATCGTGTGTAATTGCAAGAGGTTTATCTACGAGCAACTTGGCAATTGTAGCGGCCGTAGCGAGAGTCGACTACTTTTTGAGGTCAGGGCAACTACGCGGAGGATCCTTGTGACGTACAGTGCTCCAAGGAACGCTTCGGTTGGCCTTCGACCTGAACGCTCTTCCACTTACGATCCGCCTTTTTTCCAGGACTATTCTTCCTGCAACGATACTCCTCCACGGAAGTGACAAGAACAAGGATTCCTTTCAATTTCTTAGCTTAAAGACTAGATACATCCTGCAAACGCGACGCGTTTAGCTGGTCCGTTCTCGGTCGGCGGAAAACCTTTCATGACATTTTTGGACGATGCTTTCATTTTAATAAATGTAATTGATGCAGTTTCTTTCACAGTCTATGTCTTTGAATCTTATTCGTTAGTAATTCAAAGTTTTTAATTAAAGTATCTTAAGTCCTTGCATTCTTCCAGTTTGCTATCACGTGAACAATTTAATTTTAAGTTTCCGTTAATGCAAGATTTTACTTTCAATTTCATTTTTTCATTCAGTTATATCGGTGACTTTTGTTTTTCGATGAAGTTATTAAATTGTTTGCAAGCTTCATTATCTGGAACTCAGTGGATTAATAAAAATAAAGTAATATTTTCCTCAATTTTTTTTAACAATAACATGAATATAAATATTCAAGCCTGAAGTTACTTCAATAAAAAATCAGCCAGCAAAGAAGCTTGCATAAATACATCGACATAAGACAGCAAAGTTTTAAATTCGTCCGCTAACTTTCCAAAAGATCCTCGCTTTCGTATTATTTCGGATGTCCTTTTGCGTAACGTCATGATTGAAAGATCAAGATCATGAAAGTTGAGGCCATCGGCGGGCGACGTTAAACGCGCAGTTGAAACACACGGAGATCCTTGGTCATGGACTCGCAGGTATAACGTGATTCGGAAGGTGAAAGTTTTTCAGTTATCGAACATCGTGGCCTAGACCGTAAAAGAATAACAAGAACGCCTACAGCCTGACGAGAGTCGCCGTGGGTAGTATATGCGTCGCGACTTTCTCTTTTAGGTATCGATACTTTTTTTCCTCCATCGGTATCTTCCTCGTTTGACCGGTCAGCCGTTGGGTCAACACCTCCGCGAATGTTCGTTCGAACGGGCGACGGACGAACGAATGACCTCGGACGTGAAATTAACCAATTAATTCTCGCCTCAAACGAATCTGTCAGGTGTAATTAGAACGAATGGATTTTAGTTCGACAAATGGCCCGGGTGTTTTTACGATTAAAGCGCAAAAATAGCGGGAAAGATTTGCCGGTAAAAAGTAAAAGTATCTCGGGGATCACATTACGGTGCATTCTACTTAAAGAGGCAACGGTCGCTGCGCCAATGTGAGAACTTTCATTTCGCAATGTGTTATATATTACCACTCGCAAAATTAACATTTCAATCGAAACGTCCAACGTGCAATTAGCCTGTTGAATCGATACGACATCGTCTTGGGTGTATCTCGATACTATTTGCTGCTATTAGGTTGGTAAGAAATTAATGTCGGTTTTCAAGTTTTCAAACTTTGGCGCTTAATTTTAAGATAGGCGTTCATTTTAATCGGTTTGTTTTCTTATATCATTTTAGAAATTAAAAATTATTAAAAAACTTGTTTCTCGTTGGGAAAAATGTGTAAATTGTAATGGAACTTATTTCGATTAAAAACAGTTATTCCTATTCTCAACATGTGTATTTAAAGATAAAGTTTGAAAACCGACATTAATTTTCTACCAACCTAATATATTTGCTGAGTTAAGCCGAATGAAATATCTCTAATTACTTAACATATGATTGCAATTTGATTCTTACATTGATCATGCGCAAAATGATTACTCGTGCTTTCCACTTATAGAAATTCGAGATCAAGTTAAAAAAAGCTTCTTAACTTGATCACTACTATGCATCCTCAAATTCACAAGCGACATTATCAACTCATCCTACGGAACTCTAGCCGCAATAGCGCTCTTATTTTTCCATACCCCCTAAAATCAATCTCAACTAAATCAAATCATCTCAACCTAATCTCCAAACTAAGCTCTAAAACCGATAAATCCTCAAATAACCCTTATACAGTCCCTGGTCATCGAATTAGGACCACTCCAAATTTTCAGCATTTTTCATGTTTTCCGTAAAATTAAAAGGCCTGTTCAAATTGTAATGATATAGTTTATTAACTAATAACACAATACACTACTACTGTACATAACACTATGAACGCATGTTCATATCTCGTATTTCCACCCTTTGCCTTGATGACAGCTTGTATCCTTTCCGGCATGCTTTGTATACATTGCTTTATCATATGCTTTATATCTTCGTTATTTTCCCAAATATCTGTAATTTTTGTTTTCAACTAAGATAATGTGGTGCTTGGAGTGTTGTAAACAAGTGTTTTGAGTAGGCTCAAAACATTTTCTATGGCATTTAAGGGGGGATTCCCATTTCAAGTGTTGAAAAATCGTGTTTTTTTAGGAATTTTTATTAAAGAAACCATTAGATATATCTTTGTCATAATTCACAGGTATAGTTATTATGTATTCAGTGAACCACAGTTAAATTTTTAATTGATTATCTTGAAAATTATGGCTTTCACGTCGTTTGAGGTGGGACGCCTCCTGAAAATTCCCGGTCGCTGGCCGACACGATAACTGATCTTCAAGTTGTTTGAAACAAAAAATTCAAATGGCAATTTACTCCTTATGAATGTAGTTCTGGTATGAACTACGGACAATATTTTTTTCCAAAAACTAAAGAAACTGCGACGGTTGGAAAAAAAATTTTGTCTTTTCGCAACAAATTTCGTCACAAGTTTGCTTATAAAACAAAAAGTTGTGCATGTATATGTTTTTTCGTAGTTCACACTGAAGACAGATGTTTTTTCGAGAATTGTGCCAAATTTGAAGGCAATCGACTGAATAGTTCCGGAGATATCATGTCGGCCGTACAGAAAAAACCCGTTTCGAGAAAAACGCGTTTGAAGTTTTACGTACAGTGTTCAATCCAGGAACCAGCGTTCGGCTGTTTACCTGGCCTAATCACTCATAGAGCATTCAATTTCCACCCCACCAACTTTGAATTTGACACCGTCGGATGGGTGGAGTCTCAAAGTCAAAGTCAAAGACTATATACCTGCTACACTAAACAGGAACCTCTCGGGTATTGCCCGCTCGCTATCTCAGCATACGTGCGCGCCGAGTTCGTTATTGACTCATAACTTTGTCGATTCAACGAATTTCGGATTGAAATTTTGCACATTGT
Source organism: Cerceris ruficornis (assembly GCA_963989415.1). Taxonomy (NCBI): domain Eukaryota; kingdom Metazoa; phylum Arthropoda; class Insecta; order Hymenoptera; family Crabronidae; genus Cerceris; species Cerceris ruficornis. Next base: position 12,472,335 of record OZ022523.1, read on the forward strand.
TTCTCAAGAGTATGAACTACAATAATAATAATAAAAAAAAAACACAAATTTTTGAAGCCGTGAAATGGGAATCCCCCCTTAAGTCGGGAGAATTGTCCACACAATTCTATTATTATCACAACAGTAACAAATCTATAGCTATGTATACTTTGTCATCAACGTATTTAGTAATAATTTCAATGACCAAAGACAATTTTCCATATATGATATAACATTATAACCATAAAAGTGAAATTTTTCTGCGTGGTCCTAATTCGATGACCAGGGACTGTAGTTCATCCCTAAAACGAGATCTGAACAGAACCCCGAAGCGCGAACGAGTCGAGGGGACGTTCCCGCGAAAAATGATCGTGGCGGTCGTCGATCGCGTTTGCGCGCGGTTCTCGCGTAAGTGCAATTTTTCCGCGAGCATGGATCGTCGGTTGGCGTAGCGCTAAGCAATCGACTAGGCTTGTTGCAGCGGCGTTAGAGGTTCCCCTACTGGAAAACGAACGTACAGCAACGCTGCCGTTTTACGAGGAGGGTTCTCTCTTCCACTTCCACAGTTCCTCCACCGCACGGCGCACGGGTTCCTCGTCGGTGAGCGCTGGTGCCCGTGGCCGCTGTCCCAGTCGTCGCCCTACTTTGTCGAAGCCAACTCAGCTCGACACTCGGTTTACACCTCGCTACGACGAGAGAGAAACACGTCCACGCACACGCGCGCACACGTGCACGCGTACAATATCACCGGGCGTAAAACGGCGACGAGTACGTACGCAAGGTACGCACGTACGCGTATCAGCTCGACGAGGAAGAACGCGATCGACGCGAAACGTAAAGACGGTGGTGGTGGTGCAAGTTGGTGGTGGTGGTTGTGAGACGGTGATGGTGATGGACATAGTCGTTTTGCCGCAAACCGGAAGTGTCCCGCGCGAAAAACCCGAGCCGTCCCTCCCTACGTGCGATCACCATCGTGGATCCACGTGCCCCGACCGGAAGTGCCTGTCCTGCCGAACCGAGACCGTCCTCCGACCTACGACAACCTGCTACACGATCCTTTCGTTTACGGGGACAGCGAACCCTTGGTGTTGTACGGTGTCACGCGTATATTTGCTTCGGAGAAGTTGAGACTGGCTGGGATAAAGATCGTTCGAAATTTCGACGAAGGGAATATAGGAGAGAACGGTGGAATTTAGAGAATTATTAGTTCCGGACGTTGCCCTCGATGCGACATCGCTGAATCGATCTAACGTTTCTTGTTGCTTCTGGGACGTCGTCGAGGGAATGGATTGGATTTGATATCGACCCGGGGATGTGCACGCTGAGAAATCGAGGAGGTGTACACGGAGGAGGTTCATGGATGAAAACGATCGCGGTTGTTCGCGCTGTTAAGGAGAAAGTGCATTGGGCTCTCAAGCCGGAAGTGCCATCGAGCGAGAATATTTAACACCACTGTCCCTGTCTCTTTCACTCTCTTCTACCGTGCTACGGTCGTCTCACTCTCTTTCTCTCCCTCTTTCTCTCTCTCTCTATCCCTGTCCCTCTCGCATCGAGAGATATCGCGTCTATGACCGCTCCTCGCTCTACGAATATCCGCGCGTACACGCGCTTCTTCCCTTTGTACTCCGCAAACTTCGAGGGGGGCATCCTTCAGTATTAACGTCACGAGCAGTACACCGTCCGCGAAACTAGGCGACAGACGGCCGATCTGACCCGCCGAACTTCAATCCTCGTCTGATCTCGGAGAAAGCACTGCCAATCGACGGTTCGTCGATCGATTCGGCGAAACCTGCCTCCTCCTCTCTCTGCTGTGATCTTAATTTTTCTACCGTCGTCCACGGCCAAAGTCACAACGACTCCTCGACGTGTCTGCTCGGGGCATGCGCTGAGAAACGAAACAAAGAAGAGCCGTTCGAAAGGCGCGAGGCTTCGAAGACTACGAAGTCTCATTGCAACCGACGGATTTCCATATACCCTCGTAACACTGCCAACGTGCTAACGAGACTGAAAAATCTCCCGCCATCGTAAAACCACTGCCAGACCGAGAAAAGTGTCTCGGTCGCGTGACGGTTTCAACTAAAGTTGGTGCAACCGTCTCAACTGTATCACGTATTACTCGAGCCATTTACAAGCCGTAACTCAAAACTGCCGATCAACATTAACGAACTGACGTTTCGTCGCGTGGTCGTCGATAATCTTCAATCATCCACGCGATCCATGCTTTCCGGGATTCTGAGTTCCAGCCACGACAAATTGGACCTCGAGTTCCCCGTTGAATCATCGTCGTCACGGAGCAATCAGCCGACCTCCCTCTCCGACGTGATTGTCGTCTGATTAACCGTTTTCTACGAATTCCACGGACTTCATTCGATCCTTCGAAGAGCGCGTCTCTTGGGATGAAATAACGCGGATTGTCGCTTCCTGTTAAACGAGTCGTGCGACGGCACGCTGAGTGAAAGAGAGAGGAGAGAGAGAGAGTGAGAAAAAGAGAGAGAAAGAGGGAGGGAGAGATTGAAAAAAAAAACGAGCTCCGTTACGTAACGACTGCGTGGCTGCCATTTTGGTCCACGCACACGTACCTATGTGGGTGCACGCGCGCGAGTGACATGCGTGGATTTCGCACGTCCCTGCCATCGCGAAAAAGCGACGCATGAATGGTAGTGCACAGTGCATACCGTGTACGCGATATGAACGACTCTCGCTGATAGTATTACAACGACTCGGTATTGCAACGTCCAAACAAACTCCGCCCGAAGTCGTAAATATACGCTGCATTCGTTCGCGTGGTGCATCACGCGGAGCCAAAGGTGCAACGAACTCTGGAGGAATTTCGCGTTGCCCGACCGATGCACGAGCGGTTTCATTTTTTTCGAAGCCGGATGAATCGTGAATATTCACGATCTATGAGATCAAACGGGGAAGCGACCGGTGCGCGATAAACGGACTCCCGAAAGTTTTCGGTGATCGTGGAAAATAATAGTGAGAATAATGGATTGCATTTGGCGAGTTGGAGAACAGGTGCGGCCGCGGATGGAGATACGTGTGAGATGAACAGTGGTTCACTGTTGAACTCTCCAAGATTTCGAGGAGCCGCGATTGAGGAAGAAACGGTGAGAAATGGACACGATTGATTTTCATCCGTCCGATCTGGACGATATTTGTGAGCGCGTTTGCTGTATGTAATTTGCAAACGTGTACATCCGGATTTAGGAATTATCGGCGTGCGTGCGAGCGTGAATGACGATTGATAGACTTCATTGATACCTGAGGAATAAAAGACAAATTTGAATAAATTCCCCGTCATACGATAGCCGGCAAGAACTAACGATAAAAGCGACAACTTTTGTCTCCTCATTTTCGTAACTGCCGGAATCTCGTGGCACGATATTGAAAACGTGATAGAATTGTCATAAATTATTGAACAGTAACGATATATTGATCAAAGTAACATCAACGAAAATCGTGATTAGACCGAAGAGAAATTAATATTCCTCCTAGCATACCTACTCGAGTGTTGGGAACTTACAAAAGGGCTTTGCGTGGCAACGAAGAAACAAATGGGCGAGCGGACCAGGAGGTAAACCGTTATTGGTCGTGACGCGAAGGAACCGGAAAGACGAGGACGTACGACCGACCGTTTTCTGTTAGGACAAAGGATAACCCACTTTTAAAGGCAACCCCATACACGTGCAACAGTGTCGTACATCCTGTATTATCACCTTTCTGGACTCTATTCTCGCTTGGCTATTTCACGACGATCCTCCTCTACATTCAAACAATTTCGCGTATCCTCTATCGTCTTATATCTCCGATCAGTCTCTGTATCCAATCAAGTCACTAAATTCGAGCCAGCCTCTCCATAAGCTTCCATTAAAATCCGTTGCGATCTCAACAAGTGGTTACCGGTGACTGTTGATCGATATCGAAGCCCCGAGCGATTATTCCGCGTACCTTCAACGCACGGAATCTCTCCCGATTTTCGGTATTTCCGACTACTCGTGATTCACACGGCCGAACGACCATTTACGCCGGAAGCGTCGAACAAATGAAGAACAAGTGCACGTGTAAGTGCTTAAGAAAACGGACGAGGCGCCGGAGGCACGGCGCGCACAAGGTACCACGAGTTTTCGATTAGATATATCTATACAAGTGACGTCGCCGATTTGTGCTCGTTTTCTATCTACATATGTGTCCGTATGCACGTGTGTGTACGCGCACGGGCGCACTCTCAGTGTATAAACGCTGACGTAATACGACGAACCTCCCCTTGACACCTGATCGACAATCTACAACGTCGGCGCGTTGGGTGACCTTGTCGACAACGGTCCCGGCATCTTTGTCGGCGGGATTTCGGGAAAAACTTTGCTGCTGCGACGATTTTTATACTTTGGATGTCCTCAGTGGAAAAAGATGTAAGTGACGACGTTGATTGATATTATAAGATTCCTTGTTCCATCGGAGAGCAAAGATGGGTGAAGCCGAAGGGCGGGAAGATCGAAAAGTAATTCAAGTCGAACGTAGTTATTGTAACGGCCGTAATACTTCCGCTTGATACACGTGCTTATCCTTTCAATCGCGATATGAGAGCGGGGTAAAGACGAATTCCCGTTAATTAAGCTACGTGTCATTGAGACGGAGAGGTAGGAAGAAGAAAGAAAGAATCGGTAATGAAATGCAAACTTCTAGCGTATGCGTGCCGCGGAGATCGAAAGGTCTAGGTCGTTTCGCAGGTAACGTATTCCTGGTCTTTCGAGTCACCGAAATTTGTGAGAATTTCTTGTACAAACCGTGGCGAAGGACAGGGTCCCCGCCCAAAATATACACCGACACGAATCAGGAAGAGAAACTTCGAAGGCGAGAGCATCGTTGCGGCGTATGGAGAATCGCGAACGCTGATGCAAGCGTCGAAGATACGGGAAGTCGTCTTCTTTTTTAATGAATTTCGATGACCTTCGACGGGCCATTAAAAGGCTGGGGCATTTTGTAGTACGGATTAGTGAAGGCTCATTATAATCACTTTCTGTCGGTGATATTTCATGGATATTTTTACTATCTTGGAATAGCCGTCAGAGAAATTTGTAAAAATCATTTCGCCTCTGCTCGAAACGTTTCGTCATGGGGAATTTTCCTGGATTTTTCGTATCAACGGATCATTTGCGAATACACGCACACACTTTCAGACGTTCAACGTCAGAAACTTCTCGTTTGACCTGCGATAAATCGAAGGTCTGCATGGAATCGAAGTGAACGAACTTTATTCTGATCTATAAATATGAACGAAATAACGCGTTGACTGTATTTGCACAACTGGCGTTGGAAAGATAGTAGAATAAATGGAGCGCTAGTAGTCTAGGAATGCCATGCGCAGACGTTCTCCCGTTGCCCGAAAATCTAATGGGTGTCGCATAAATTGCGGTCATTTCTTTCTCTGTGCATTGCTCGTTGCAATTTTCATACGACGGTAATGAATAAATATTCATATTTACCACACAATAGTCCCAAAACATTCGTTTTTTTTGTACGAGCTAAATTACTGATAAAATGATCGACGAAAAACTAAATGATATTTCCATATTCTCTCTGTGTACGTAATATATTCACAATTAATGGAAATTGTTAACACAACGATAAATGTAAATGGATACACGACTGATTTCTGGTGAGAAATAAGTTGCGTATGTAAAGTAACAGTTTTTATTACGAAGCTTCGTTTTTTTTCGAAGATCTGCGTTGAATATTTGTTGACTGGACGCGTTTATTTTCATCGGCTTATATTTATTGCTGTATAAATTATTTCTATTAATTGTGGATATATTACGTAAAGAAAAGAGATAGGAAAAAAATCATTTAGTTGTAGGTAATATCGTTAGAATTTCACATTTCAACTGAAAGCCGCAATTAGTAGCCCTATTTTCGGGTCGACTATCTACATAATGTGCACGATGACGACTGCGTGTAAAGTTAGCAGTGCACGTGTAAATTTATCAGAAGTTCGTCTGCCGGATGAGCACAGTAGTTTCTGACGTTTCTAACTCGTACTAGCTTATTCGATGACGAAGCTTCGCACAAATCGGATCAGAATTCATAAATATAAATACCGTGCCTGATACCGACATTAACACCTAAAGCGCCGGAATACTTATGACTTTCGTGCAAAGGTGAATTTTTATTAAAATACTAAATAACATTCGTACCACTGCTCTTCAGCAAAATTGTACATGATCATGATAAAGAGTTTCATTTTGTACATTTTTAAATAAATAATATCACTCCATGATTTTGTATATCACATATTAGGCATCAAAGGGGGCCCGGTATTTAAAATGCTAAATGGACAGAAACCAGTGATTTTCTGGTCGGCCAATTATTTCCGAATTTGCAACACCTGTGGATTTCTTGACTTCAGAGTCCATTTACAATCATCCTACAATCAATTTGCTGCATAATTTCTTAAATAATCCAAAAACCCGCTCTCAAACTCAAAAACCTCATAGTTTCTAAATCTCCACAAAATCCTCAAATACAATCACAAACTCTCGAAATTCGAGTCCACTACACGAAAACCCAAATCTCTAACTTCACCAAACCTCTCATTACACATTCACCCCTACGATTCAATTACTCCAGACCCTACAGCAACGTGCGCCCAACGTAAAGACACTCGCGTCAACATCCTCGTCTCGAAATTTTCACGAGCCCTTAAAAAATCTACCACACCCATCGCTCTAAATTTCTGCAAAGTGACGTTAACCGCAGCGGCGACAGTTAAAGCAAGGAACCCGCGCTACATCACGAGAACTAGAGTTGTGCAACCCCGCTTAAAGTTATTCTGGCGGATGAGCGCAGTAGCCGGTGACGTCCCTAACCTAGCCTAACCCCGGTACTCGGCGCGCGCCCTCTCTCGATGACGGAGGTTGAGATAGGTCGGGATACAAACGTCTGTACGAATGCACCACGTTACGGACGAATGTATGCACGTACGTGTGCATGTACGTGCAGTCCAGCTGCTTCAACATCGCCGTGTGGCGCGTGCTCACGATCCGCGTCCACGATGGCAATTATTAACCACGAATCTCCGCCAATCCTCCGTCGTGTCCTCCTTGCGAGCCGTCATCGGCGCCGTCGAGTGGCGGCCTTTTTTTTCCTCCGAGAAATCTCACGGATATACCGATCGATCGGATAAATTCGTTGGTTGTTTTGTATCGTTCAGGGTTGTGTAATGGTGATGAGGATGTTGCTTTTACGTCAGTTTGTTATTATTGATTTAATCGATGGGGTTCGGAGTTGAGTCAGGATTAAGTGTGGATAGCTTTCTTCTTTGTTTTTCCTGTGTTTTTCGGCTTTCATTGGCACGGTTGGCTTGACTAGGATGTATAGATTTAGGTGGATTGTGAAGTCCAGAAGTGATAGATGGAGTGGAGATCCAAATCTTTAGCTACATATGGTGTTATAGCCCGTGTGAGAGCAATTTTGATGGGTTTGACCAGTAGGGTCTGACTAGTTGCGACGCTCGGTATTTTTCTACTGCTGTAACTTTTCTTCTGTCTACTTTTCTAACTTCAGTCACTGACCCATTCGAAATTACAGTTCTTTTAAAAGATGGTCCACAAGGGCCAAAATTTTAAACAGTTGAAACTTTATTGCCATACACGTCCTCAGGTACACTCGAGGCAATTAAAAATAAAAATTCATCATCGTAATAAGCTGTCTAAACGCAGACCATCATATCGGATGAATCCAGAAGATGGGCGCAATATTTTTGCCACAGGCAGCCATAAAGTCACGTTCCACGGAGATCCTTCGACCTTGTCCGTCGATCTGCCACGTTGGTTTCACGGTAGCCAGGGAAACCTTATCCCGAAAACATCGCCGAGACATTTTCTGCGCCGCGTTCGCAATATGTCAGCGATTATAACCGGCTAGATCTCGGCCTATAGAGGCCACGTGCGTAGAAAACAGATAACAACTAGCAGACTCTTCGCGACCTATGCCAATCTCAAACTAAATATACCCGCCAGTAATCGCGGCATTACGCGGGATACGACTACGAACGAGCTCTGCAATGCCTTTCGTATCTCTAATGCACTTCTAATGATGCAGTGCAACGCGCGGCAAAGCCGTTGGATTACACGGAGAGTCCAACGACAAAATCAAAGAAATTCCAAGATCCGCTGGTAACGAAGGCGTGTGAATAAATCGTGCCTTCTGTATTGCTCGATATTAGCCCATAGGAATTTTTTTTCAAAAATTTCGCGGCTTCGTGAAAGAGTAGATTAATTATTGTTCGCGGAAATTGATAATTATTTTGATCGACAGTGAAGTGTTTGATGAGATTCAGGGAAAATTGTTTTTAATTCTGGATGTTATTTGTTGTTCGGAAGTAATGTGTTAACTTTTTGTCAGTGAATTTAAAAGTTGGAAGATTGTGGGAATTAGTCATTCGAAATTAATCGATGAATAAATATTGTCGGAATGCAGAGTGAAAAAATAATCAGATTTATACCGATGTTATGTTATAATTTTCATATCGGATACTGATATTTGTTTGGCCAACGCGTTAAGATTGTGAAAACTGCGAAATACATTCAAGCATGGTATAATATTAACGGGAAACGAGAGCAATAAATTTTCCCGCGTAAATGAAAATTGGTTTGCAACCAGTCTACCTTACTGTACTCCACTAATAAATGCAAATATATAATCCCACGTTTCTTGCTACAGATGAATAATTAAGAATGTTCACAGTGACACTATATACAATGATTACAATTTGTACTTTAAATAAACTGAAGCCCATTTCGTCAAAGCGGAACTTTTTATATTAAAGAAATTATTTAATAATTCTTTTTTCCATTAATATCTCAATGTCAAATATATCAGCAAACTCCGAAATATTAGCTTTAAAATTCAAAAAGAAACATTTGAATTTAGCAGCATCGGCCATCCTGTAACCCCTACAGAATTCAAAATGTTAACCGATATTTCCAAACGAGAATTCGATTTCTCGAAGAACGGTGAATTCTACGCTGCAAAGATCTCACAGTTTTGCCGAGCCGTTCTTCCTCGATGTAGCAGGACCGTGAACGATCGACGGGATGAATTACGGCGACGCAAACGTCGGCGCACCATCGCAAAGATCCTTGCGTCGGAATGATGTCATTTGACCCTGACACGTGCAGTCAGCGAGTACCGGTATTCGAATGCGAATACTCGGCTCCGTTCGTCGTGAGAGAAACGCGCTCGAAAGGTGCATGACACTGCACGTTCGTGACTAGAAGCGAGAAATGCATCGGTGGTTCGAAAACATCTAATGATTCACACGAAGCCCACAGGGGAACGCTTCGTCACTGATAACAGATTGACGAGATAATGCGAGAAAATGTTTCGAATTACTGATACCTGATCTTAAGTACTATGTCGTACGAATTGTCCGGTTGCAGTGTGTTGCGTCTTATTCTACTTGCTGGAGAGTGTTGCGTGGAATTGCACCGATGGCAGAGGAATTTAACTATGAGGAAAATGTTAAACGGAAAAGAAACGTGGAAAGATGGTTGTAGTTATTGGTTCCTACGGTTTTAGTTAGCTTTTTGCAGGAATTATCCGGCTGAGGTGTATTGCGCCTTATTCTACTCGCAGGAGAATGTTGCGAGGAATTGCAATGATTCTAGAGCGATTTAAGAAGGACAAAAATACTCTTGAAAGATGTTTGTAGTTATTGGTTCCTACGGTTTGAGTTAGTTTTTTGCAGGAATTGTCCGGCTGAGGTGTATTGCGCCTTATTCTACTCGTAGGAGAATGTTGCGAGGAATTACAATAACTGTAGAGGGATTTGGTTAGGAGGAAAATATTGTTAAGAGGAAACGAAACGTTGAAAGATGTTTCTAGTTATTGATTCCTACCATTTTAACCATTTTCTCGGTCACACTGTCTGCCTTGTATTGCGTCTTATTCTACTTACCGGAATACAGAGCGACAATTGGGAAGAAAATTCTATCCGTTGGAAGAAAACATTCAGACTCTACATCGTTTAAAGATAAAATTAAATAAAAAACAATATTGTAACAAAGAAAGCCAATGCTAAGAACCTTTAACAACTGCCGTTACACCAAAACAAACTAGCCTACAATTACAGAAAATAAATACATTTTTAACAAGTATCCTAACCGATAGAAAATATTAAATGATAACAATAATAGGATCAAATAAAGCGACTACAACAGTTGTCGATTATAATCTGCCAGTTGAAAAAAAGAAACACTGTCTTATACGAGGGATAACGTATGCAGAACGATTACGATGACACGCGGTGTCGACACCTCTTTGAGGTCGATTCTCATGGACGCTAGCTGGCCTTAAAGCTTCGAAGACTGCTTTGCTATAGCTCGCGGGATGTCTCGTGATATTAGTCGCGATTGTGCGCTGCAGTAAGCGACTGGGATCGCCGACGATCGAAGGAAATTCCATCAAGATCACGGACTCGGAATCATCGATTAATGAGAGGTCTTAATGAGCTCCGGCTGAAGCTTCTGAATGAGAATGACGAACGGGACGACAGACAACGCTTCGATACATCCGATACGTCGGCGAATGGAAAAATATTACGATGTAACGTCTGCAATAAATTTACCAATTTCGCATAGATTAATCTCCACGCTGCACTTCATTATCTATCATTCATAAATACGGAGATAAAATAAGTCGAAGGCTATGTAAACATAAATCGAAAGAGAAAATATCAAAGTAAAACTATCGTTTGCAATAAATTTGCCGATTTTGCATAGATTAATCCGCACGTGATGCTCTATTACCTATCATTCATAAAGACAGAGATAAAATAACGTTTGTAAACGTTAGAAAAAGTATATCGAAACAGTGAAGAATGAAATTTACAATCGTATTCAATTTTTATGACATGAGAATGTAAGGGAAAATTTGTGATATTATAGAGAAACAAAAGTAAGGGAGATAGTGGACTTGGATTCAATGAAAAACTTGATTTTGAACGCAAGAATACCGCGCTGCTGAAAACACAATGCAGAATCCTTTATTTAGCTCAGCCTTCATCCGCTAAAATGAACAGTAATGGGCCTACGTGCTATCGAGAACTATTTACCGAAACTGACCGTCTTGTTTACATTCAGTTCTGCCAACTTGTGGCAATTACACGGCCGAATGTCAGTGAATACGTGACTAAACGTCAGACACTGCTCGGTCCTCCAGGAAAAGGCAGAATCTACTAGGAAGTAGAACAACCGAGGAATCTGTTGCACAGCGAACAAACTATTTATAAATCACCAATATATCGGTATCTAATACGGATAAAATACCATAGAATATTCTCAAATTAACAGAGATCAATCGATAAAACTAAAAATCCAATCCTCGAATATTTCCATCGTGTATCGATGAACTGGACGAAACAGCAGAAAGTATGTTCGACTGTTCACGATACATGACACAAATACGTTACAAGCGCTTGCAATAAGATAGCTTATCGAAACAGCAGCAGTTACAACTTCGCTCATTCAGATAAGGAACAAATACACATTCCTAACTCCAAAACTACCATCCAATAGATAAATGTTTACCATTAACAAAGGAACTACAACTCTATTCCTCGAACGAGACTCCAACAATTGCAATATTGTTCTACAAAGGATATTTCTCGATATTGTACAATCCAACTAAAAATGTCTATCGATGAAATCTCAAAATTCCCATGACAATGATTCAATGATAACAACGATTAACTACGACTAGCTTCCAAGAGTCCCTTGAAATTTTTCACGCGATACGCAAGCTCTTCGAGGGTCGCCAAGTTCAGACCTACATGGCTGCATCGGCGCAGCTGCGACCCGATATCAATGGTCGAGGAAATTGCACGGGTTAAAGGCCAAAAGGCTACGAGATTCGATGGCGATCGAAGTGTCTTGGACGCGCGCAACGCGTCCGTGTGCATCCGTTGGTGTGCGCCGACACGAGTGCAATAGGTCGTGTGTGCCGGCGCACACATGCACCCGGTGCATGCCTGCCGGTGTGATTGACATTAGTAAGTATGCCATGGCCGACCGCTCACAACGTGCTGGTACGAACGACTGCAGCACTGCCCACACTGCCACGTACGAATACATCGCGAACTCACTGTAAGAGCGCCATCCGTCTAGGCCGCATAGAAAAACGCCGAGAAAATCCTTCTGCCGACGCGTTTCCGTTCGTTTCAACGAGAATGAGTCCCGAGAGACGAGATTTTTCTCGCGGATGCGTAGATGCTAAGGGATTTACCGATATGGCGGTAACTTTGAATTCTTCGATTTGTTGCAATGTTTTTGCTTTCGGTGTTAAGAATTATTTTCGCTGGATAGTTGGATGATAGGTTTATAGTATATTGGGAAATGTTCATGGTTGTTAATGATAGATGAGTATAGAAATATTAGGTTGGTAAGAAATTAATGTCGGTTTTCGAGTTTTCAAACTTTGGCGCTTAATTTTGAGATAGCTGTTCATTTTAATCTGTTTGTCTTCTTATATCATTTTAGAAGAAAAAAATGTTATTAAAAAACTTGTTTCTGGTTGGGAAAAATGTGTAAATTTTAACACTATTCCTACCGACACTTCACGTATACCTTTTCCTACCGCAACCGGTGAATTTGTCAAATGATAATTTTTTCCCAGAAAATGAACAGTAAAAAAAGAAGTGAATATTGACAAATGTATTATAATGTGAATGTATTATACGTATATTTGAGGAAAAGTCGTGAAGTTTAAAGGCGATTCAATTACATTGTATATAGGAAATTCTAATCAAAGTTTTAAAAACGGTCATTTGACCGGTCGTGGTAGGAATAGTGTTAATGGAATTTATTTTGATTAAAAAAAGTTATTCCCATTCTCAACATGTGTATTTACAGATAAAGTTTGAAAACCGACATTAATTTCCTACCAACCTAATAGTTTCTGCCAGAGGAATCTGCGAGGTTTGCGAATGAGGATGTAATAGTTGAGAAGATATTATGAAAAGTGCATTATTTTGTAATAGGAAATTCTGGAGGATAAAGATGATCCGCGGTTTTTGGAATTGTATATACGATACAGTTGACAACTTTGGGTTAGATCTTTGCAATAGAATTGATCGTTGTATTTCACATGATTTTAGATGAAATCACGAATCATTTCTGCAAGAAGCTATTATTTACACCGATTACCTAATAACACCCGTGGCAGAGGGGATATAACAGGTGGTAACGCAGTCCTCCCTGCAAGTCAGGGATCCGCATCAGCCGCTCGGATTAATCACAAAGGGATTAACGAACAGGTTTCCATCGATCGAACAAAAGACTAATGGAGAATTGTTCGCAATCGCCACGACAAGACTCGGAACACGCCTCTTCTCTTTCATAAAATCTAGGATAAACTAAACATTCCCGCTCTCGATCCTTCGACGAATACATTCCTGAGACCTCTCGTATCCGCTCGTACTATTCCGTCAACCACATCGGCCACTATTAAATGTAAAAGTTCACGACATCGTTACATAACGACCGATCCACGGTCCGATCGCACAACGGGACTCTATTTTCCGAGACGCCGTAACTGCAATCGGATCTAAATATCGCGGGCATCGCGCGCCGAAAATAACGAACTACTACGCATGCTCGTGACGTAACGTAACCCTGTTCGACGAAGGACGCGGTTTTCACCAGGTTCGATCTTCCTGTAAGATGGTATCGTTTCGCCGAAAAACCGGTATCCATCGGCGAGAGAGTCGGCGGAGAGAAATAAAAAGAGAAGAGAGGAGAAAAAGTCGCAGAAGGAGGATTCGATGTCATGCACGATGACGACGTTCTCTCGCAAGGTCCTCCTTGGTACTTTTACTTTCGTCGAGCGAATATACGCGCATAAGGAGACGGTCCTCTTTCAGGCCGGCAAAACCGAGCGGCAAGAGGCCACCGCCGAAACTTTCATCGGCGACTTTCGTTACTTTCTTATCGGCTGCACGAGAAACACCGCGCTCCCCGTATTCAGGCCGTTCTTCCACTCCAGTTCGAGAAGCGGCAGTTCGTCTTCCGCGAATGCGCGCTCGATTATCTCCTGCGAGAGAATGGAGATGCGAGAACGGCGCTGCATCGAGAGTGAAATCGCAATAAGAAGAGAACGAAGCCGATACGAGAGAGGACCGTTCGTATTCCGAATCCTTATTTGGGTCTGGACGTTTTTTCTATATTCCACCATGCATATGCATGCGTGCCACGTTTACGTAACGTACTCATGGGTGATTTACGCGAACGCATCTCTTCCGCATTGATCAGCCTGATTTCGTAATTCAAACTCATACGATTTCACTGTGCATGATTTTCTATCAAAGTACGAAGTCTATGGTTAATCGATACATCGACTACTCAGCAATATTTCAGAGATTCGAATACTTCCCGCCACAAGTACGTACTCTTCGGTACTTCATCCAACGGTGATCCCTTTCTCCACGATTCCGTTCGACGACTCCTCGATCTTTGGAGAACCTCGAGCGAAAGTACTCGATGGCTTTCAATTTTTCATACTTTCAAAGACGACGCAACTGTGTCAGCTTTATTAGAAACTGCAACGTTCGTCCGCTCATCTCGATGTTTCCTCGTATCCTGCGAAATCTTTGAAGTTCATCCTAAGTCGTGCTCCCTCGTGATCCCTCGTTCGCTCCCCTCGTATCACGGGGAACTTCGAGAGAGTGAAAGTTCCCGCGTCTACACGCGTGTCGAGTTTTTGGCATTGGGCGTTGGGATTGGAGGGCCTCGGTTGGTATCGAGGTCACTGGTACCACCACCACCCAACACCGTGGATCCAAGACTTCGGTGGATCGCGTGGCCCGCACAACTGGCTGCCCCAAAAACTTTGGGCTGAGCGAACCGTTCACTTCGGCTCCTCCGTGACGAGTGTTTCGTCGCCTCTTCCGGGCTCACAGAGGCGAGCTGTGGTTACTATCTTCACCTTCGTTTTTTCCCCGACACCTTTCTGGAGTACTTGGTGACGGAAGATTCATTAGTTTCTCGAAGTTACGCTTCGATAATGAATCGTACAGTGACGTTGAACGGGAGAGAGTTGTTATCGATTCTCCTTTCGAGTGATCTTTAAAAATGTGCATCCGGAGGATCGACTTGGATTTACGTGCACCTCCGTCAGTGGTGGAAGACTATCGCGTTGTTGTGTGCCTTATCAATGACTTTACTACGGTTTGTGACTGTTAGGTGAACGATTCAGGATCGTTTTGATGAAGTGCACGATAATCGGAGGAAGTTTAGGATAGTATTTTAGTGGAAAGTTCTGTTGTACTTAACCTGCCACGTACCATGTGCGCGAAGATGAGTGTTCTCCAAGGTCGACATATAGGTAGGAATCGTGCTATGAATTTAATATTGGAATATAATCTACCCGTGAAGTTCTATGGATTCAAACACGTAGAGTTATACTCGCGAATGTTCTATGACGATTGCAATAAATTCGCAGGGACGAGACAATGACCTATGAGATACTTGTTACCGTAATTCCGTCAGGTGGAAATTTTGTATACGATAGCGCAACTAGTTCCGACTAAGAGCTTCGTAGAATTGATTTTCGAGGGGCAACGAGGTGTCAGTTCGTCAGCGTCCTCCAGGTCAATAACACCGCAACGCGATTTCACAATTGCACGCTTCGCTAATTGCAAATCACAATTGCGAGTCGACGAAGCGACCGCATGCACCGAGTATACGGAATATTCCTAGAATTATCCTCCGGTGCTCAACTTTCAGCGTGAAAGAAAAGTGGCGAACGTACCGTCAACATTCACCCCTTCGATAATATAATTTAGTATCGTCGATAATTATAATGCTATAATTGAATTCCATTTACACTTCAGATTCTAATGAGGGACTTGTAGAAGCATTGTAATAATAACGTAACGTTTCATAGCTTTATATCGCAACAAATCGTTCTCCAAGGTTCTCCAAGGTTCTCCAACGCCGCTCACCTTATTCTTTGCTTACAATCCTCACGATGGCTGTATTATTTTCAATCTTATTATGCAAAGACAGAAAGTAAGAAGGGCGGGAATTTTGAATCACGTTGTTCCGACATTGTTGCATGTAAAGAATGAACTTTTACTTCTGATTCAAAGGGCCAGAAATTTTAGGAATTTTATAAAACTTCTTATTTCTAATGGAGTGAACTTTCAACGATCTATTTCAGCCGGTGCTATCCGAACTTTCCGTGGAATGCAAACAAGAATTTTCTATAAGCTTCCTATACTTTCGTAACGCGTTTGACGAAGAGTTTCGAATGTCGCAACGTTCGCAACAACTATTTGCTGATTCGACGGAATTACTTTGGTCATACAATGAAGTGCTTAGCCAAGAATAACGAAATAAATCACGCCTTGACATAAATAGGTCCACAATCGTTTGATACGACTTGTGCGTAATGTTCATATTTCTCTGTGAAAGACTCGATGAATTCCTGCGGAATGATCAAACTTATCCTACCGATATAGAGTGCTCGTAATTAATGGCAGCATTGTGAAGGTGACGATGCTTCAGAAAAGTTTTGAAATAATTGAAGATGCTAATGGACATTGAAATGAATGCCGCGAAAGTCTTAAATTGTTAACCTCGTTTCAGCTAAACGCTATTATTGCAAACAGTGTTTTATCAATAAGAAAACGAAGGCAACGATCAAAATATATGCGGAAATTTGATACACAACTGCCTGAGAAATAATTTCAAACATTCTGTCTTAACGCATTGATTAGAAAATGGCTCGAGGGGATTTCGTCGTCACAAATATTTGGCAAAAATTGACTAATCATACGAGATTATCAATTCCCGGATAATTCTAAAGTTATCTTAATTGTTCTTCCAACGATTCAATGGAAAAAACTATAATACTGACGTCTTTGATTAAATATCATTTAATATTACAATAGCATAATATTAAACACCTGTAATATTAAATACCTTACTACTAATTACCCATAATATTAAAAAGAACCTTCCAAATTTCTAACTCATCTTCGCTCAAAAAAATCATATACATTTAATATTAGAATAGCATAATATTAAATACCTGTAATATTAAATATCTTACTACTAATTACCCATAATATTAAAAAGAACCTTCCAAATTTCTAACTCATCTTCGCTCAAAAAAATCATATACAACCATCCCACGAATTAAAAGTCACCATACACCTCTAACAACTAATTCTCCACAACTACTAGCTTTCATATAATCGATCAGTCAGCTCGTATCCATTTTCTCATAATTTCCGATCAACCTCGAGATATCGAGTCGTCCCCTTGAATTTCCGGTACATCGAAAATACCTCGGCCCGGGAAAGTAGGAATTTAATGGAGCCTCGGGTCACTTTAAGAAGGAAGCAAGGAAGAGTAGATTAGGACGGAACGAATTTCGATGTTTCCACGGTGCTGGTCGTCTTATGACACAACACGGCAGAGCTTGCCGTAGGAAAAGTAAGGTAAGGCCAGTGGTATAATAGAAACTTTCACTGCGGAGGTTCAACGTACCGAGCTCCGACTCTCACTGGCCGTTCTCACTGCTTGCCCGAGCATCCGCGAGACACGGCCTCTCCTCGTGAGACTCTACCACTCTCGAGTCTTCCCTCTTCCTCCTCGGCGAGAAAAATTCCCCAGGAATATTTATAACGTTGCCCCATTGTCGCGTAAACGCCGGTGAAATTTCGCGACCAGCCAGAAACGTGGGTAATTCGAGTCTTCTTCCATTCGAGGATCGTTGCCCCCTTTTTTTTTTACGTCGTCTCGTAACCGGACGTTAATGGCGAACGTTACAGCCGACCTATTGTCGAGTTGATACGTGCAACCGAGAACTTTCCTACGAGATAATACCTATACTACTTCCTTACTCCCGTGAGCAATCGAGACTTGCTGAGATAACGCGATACACTCGCGAACCGACGGAGTTTCACGTGCTTCTTTCGTAGCGAAAAAGAAAGTCCGGTGAATGCGACGATTAAGGATTCTTTTTCTGCGTGGCTACGAACGAGAGGTGAATGAAAGACTGTGTTGGTTGGCGATACTAAACTTGAGGGGGCTTTTTTGGGATCGTTCTACTTGAGAATGTTGGGAAACTGGGATTTTGTGGGGGAGACGGAGCGAAGAAGTGTGGTGATGGTAATTGGAGTTTTTGAGGTGGTAGGGATTCTTGCAGTGGTTTTTCAATTATATAAATATCCGATGATTTAGTGGTTTAGTTATGTTAAAATAATTTGAGAAACTAAGCGGGACTATGGAAACCCATTTTCAGAGACACATGCTTTCAAATTCTAATTTATAATTCTTAACTTATTCTTATTCTTAAGTAATTCTTTACTTCTAATTTATAAAAATGTCAAAAGTCTATCAGTTCGAACAGTTAAGAATTCGGTAATGTTTTATCTTAAAAATTTTAATCCTTTGCGATTAGAATTTTTTTAAAATACCTTTGCAATGCCCTTCAAATTTATTTTGCCGATAGATCTCAATAAAATTATTAAAATTATGTACTTCCACTTTTGCGTGGAGATCCGACGTTGCATATAGAGGTATGATATCGCTTATACGATGTAAAGGATTTAAATATAAGTAACTTAATTTGTTGCCCACGTATGAGAAAATACGCGAAAATAAATGCCGGATTTTATGCGCTAATGACTGGCACGTATTTCCACGGTTTAACGACGTTATACCGTTACATCGTCACACACGAAACGTGGACTCCCTTCCGCAGATAAGTTAATTTGGTATTAAAACAGTTTTGTCGCGTATCCACGAGGGTTTACTTAGATAAGCGATAATTCACTTTTTCACATAGCGGTGCTGTCTCGGAGATAAGTTGAGCCGTGCTTTACGAGACTCACTCGACGATTCACAGATAGAAAATTCGTGACGGAAGAGTACCGTTTATTTCCTCGATTCATTTAGTTTCGACGAAAAATTCATTTGTACGTTTGCTATTCTGATTCTAATTAAACGTCTGAATTGTACATAAATCGACATTGGATAAATATGAGGTCGCAGTTTAGGTTTAGTTCATTAAAAATCTGAAATGTACGGTATGAAACTATTGCAGAGATATTGAATTTTATTGAGAATTTGCACAAGTGATATTAGCAGTTGCATGGCGATAATTATGCTTGGAATAATATGGAAACTGCTGTCGATTTTTCATAGTTTTTAATTTGAACGGCTTTGATGAATTTGCAAGTGGCACGCAAGTTTAGAGAAATTTTGAATTATTGAGAATATAATATACGCGATGTTAATATTTCGCAAAGGGGATGGCGAATTTAACTATGTTTCCTTTCTCGGAAGTTCAAATCTTCATCCCGTGCCACCATAGCTTCATAAGCCGCACTCGTAATCCATAGAAGCATACCGTATTGCAATTATCATTTCGCCGTCTATTCAATTAAATGCAAACTCAGTATAACAAGAGCATGGCTAATGAGCAACACTGTCGAAGATTTAAATAACTAACCAATGAAACTACAAAATTTACGCGAAACTACACAATTCCAGAATATTCAATGGAATAGTGTTCTGTAATTTGAAACCTCTCTAAAACTGTAAGTCCTACGAAAAATGATGTACCAGTTAGAATTATAATACACAGCGAAAACGAAAAGACTTTACTATTATTAACTAACAATTTTCATTTGCTACGGCATTCAAGCAATTAAATGGTTATTTCTGGCGCACGCAACTGTTCAAACAATTACACGTCAAACGATCAAAGGAACAATTGAAATTCTATTTCAAAAAGGAAAAGTTCTCCGGCCGTTCCAGCAAGTATTATTTTATTCGCTCATTAGCATCATTGTCAAGCGTTCGTTTCTTCCTGCACTCTACGAGAACCAATCGCGAGGCAGGGTGCTTTGACAGTGGCAACCGAAGGCAGAAAGAGGAAGAGGAGCTCCGTCTAGGAGAAACAGAGAGACATAGTCAGACAACTACAGTGGGGAGTTATAGAGCTAGGATGTCATGGCGTGGGAGAGTCACTTTCACCATCGGCGGCCCCTATAGCGGTAAAATCTACCTGGTATAGAAAATCAGACGTCCTGTTCCATTGCTAGAGCTCGTTACTATGCCACCAATTTGGCAGATACGAATTGCGCGCGAATTGCGAATTTCCTGTTTCCACTCTCGGGCATCGTTCGCGGGATAAGTTCGGTGGATTTTTTTAAGGATCAACGAAAAACTTTTTCACGCAGCTCCCATCATTGAATTGCCCTTTAACGAATTACATAATGCACTCCTTCCGCTCGACGTACCACCGTCGATCGTGACGATGGTGTCGCGATAAACGTCTAAAAGCGCATTCACGAAGAGGACTTTATTATTTGCATGCTAAGAAGGAAACAGTACGAGCGTCGCGAAACTCTCGCAATAACCGGTCGCCGAAACCCTGGTTCGATTTGCGAGTATAGTTTTATTACTCTCTTACATAAAGCGGAATCTCTAACCGTTTATCCCGTTACGCAAGCGCCGGTTATTGTATCGAAGCGACTGAAACCATCCGAGCTATCTTTACGTTCCTCCCTTTATTCCTAGCTCGGTGATTTCTCTCCCTTCCTCGCGCCCGAAACTCTTCTCGACCGTGATGAGAAAGAAACTGCGGTCTAAAAAACATCCTACCCTCTCGTGCAACTACAAAAAAAGGGTTTGCTATTGAACAGGGTAGGAAAAAAAGGGCCTCGATGCAGGAAGAATTTTCATAATTTCTCTTCCGCGATACCGTCGCGCGTAATGAAGCAAAAGGCGCGCGATCGGAGGAGCGCGAACCTCGAAAAAGCTTGGCCGAGATAGCGAGCTTGCGTGGCTTTGAGCCTGTCGCACACACGGCCGCGCACACCGAAAGAGAGAACACACAGCGAGATCGTCGGCGGCCTCTTAAGAAGAAACCGTAGGTTAGTGCATTGCCTGCACTTTCCGTCTCGTTGTGTGCGTGTACACGCCGGCAGTGGCGGCAGCTCTCGGACGTATGCATGCATTGGTTACGCAAGAATAGTAGCGTGTGTGAGACTGCTGACCCACATACGCCAGGGAGCAAGGACCCCGCTGCACCACGTATACCCGATCAGTGCCGCGAGACGGTTGTGTTAGCGCGCGTGCGTGTTCGTGTGCGCGAGCGTGCACGCACGCCAGTGCCGTGGATGCGCAGGGCTGTGTTGCGCATGCGCAGTCCCATCGGTGCATAGAACCGCCATCTGACGTTGCACGGTGTAAACAACGCACACACTCGCCCACGTGGCTTCGAGGCGGGTTTAAACATCGTTCACAACGTTACTGACGGATTTCTGGGGGTAACACTTGTCTGACGATTGGATCCTATAGCGTCGGTAATTTTGGAATTGTCAGATGTGCAGGGAGGAATATCGTTTCGGTCGATAGAGTGAAAAAGTTAGGATCAGAGAGCAAAAGTGCGATTGAGGGGTAGAATGATTAATTTTTAAATTCTTCGATGGGGAAAAAGTTTTGAGTACTCGATGGTTTATGGGGAGAGGAATACTTTTTAGCAAAAAGGAACGTATCTTGCAATGGCTTAAAGTATTTCCAGCTTCTTGGAATCTACGTAATACTTGCTTCTTCGAGAGGCGTAACAAACTAGCAATATCACGAATACATGACAAGCTGTACGCAAATACCACACAATGTTGCATCCGAGCGATTACGTACGATCACCTGGCATTACCCCCGACACCGCGCATATTAAAACGACTGGTAGCATGTCACAGATCGTTCCGCTCGATCCTAGCTATAAAACTCGCTCCTAACTCAATCTTCCGACTAACTTCGCCGCTATAAGTTACACAAGCGTAGCTGTTAGCGATAAGACACGATTTATCATAATCAAACCGCCAATTAAAGTAGCATTATTAACACGTTCACTGTGGCGGCTTTGTTTTAAAGAACTTTCCTATTTAGCGATAAGAGATAAATAAGTTTCCTCCTGGACTTTCCTATTCATCAGTTACAAACTTTACCTTACAAAGTTTCAGTCAGTTCTTACACGTTACCGTAGAAAAAATTGTTAAGCTCAACCCGATGCACCGTTCATCTTTCTACATCTACTCTTGTATGTAACACTCGCTCGTAAAACTCATCAGAGCATCTTTTTCGCTCGATGCTCCTAGAAGCCTGCTCCTAATTATTCCATCGTCATCACGGGTCGCAACGGGCCACCATAAACCCACGGACACGCTGGCGTTACGGTGGTGCATCGAATTGCTGGCCTCTGTACGTGTGCTGCACCGCTGACAGATACTGCCATGCAACGATCCAATTGTATGCTATTGGCTAAAGAGGGGTTAATGGCGAACTATGCGTTCGCCGTAATCGCGAACGCGTGCGTCCGACACACGTACTTTCACATTCAGTCCGTTCTCCTCGCGATAGCCGATATCCTCGGGATCGATTCGAGTTGTAGTCGAGAAGCGTCTTACGTTCGATTGACCAGAAAGGTATTGACGATAGAAGTATTCATGATTAAGATATACTTCCAGCGAATGATTCGGGAATGACTTGGTTTGAGCAAGGAGACGATTTCTGAAGAATATGGTTATGTACAGTCCTTTTTCTTTCTTTTAATTTGAAGGAAATCGGAAGAATTTTGTTTTTGTTTTAAATTGCATGTAAGATAACATGAATTTGCGATCTTTTTAAAATTTTTGATGAGCGGAATATTCATTTTGCGAATGGTTATACGATTTAGTAGTTTTTGTTATCACGCCGAATCTTTTTTAGTACTTGCTGCAGATCTACAGGAAATATGCTAATGTATATAAAAAATTAAGATCCCAAGAGGAATTTGAAATATTCCGAACTGCGTGTCAGGTTAAGCGAGTTAGAAGTCTGCACGAATATTTCATATTTAACATTGATAAAATCTGCAATGTTCCGTATAATTTTTTGTATTGAAGATATTAATTTTTCACTGCAATAAAACTCAGCCAAACGGCCCTAATGAAATACGATTGTGCAAATCTCTATCGGCACGAGTAAAACTAAATTTGCATCGAAATTTATTTACATCTTTAGAGCCGTGCGAAATTTTCAATGTAAAGAAAAATTATACGTTCACTTTAAATTTATTGTTCCTTGATGACAATTTTTTAAATGAATCGTAAATATTGATTTATTTCTCAAAATTATTATTCTTTTCCTCGGAGGTTTTATCAAGATAATAGTATTTATATCAGTATCGAATAACGAAAGAGAAACGTGACTAGGAGTTCGGTGATTAATGAAGATGTTACTCCTGACGGACATTGTTGAGCCGTACATCACGACATCGATTGGATCAATACACGCTATCAGTTACAATTGTATTTATCATCTTATTGCATAAAATATGATATCCTGTAACATTTAACACCTCGTATTTCGAAATCGCCATACTTCATTTCAACACGTTCCTAAATGACCGTGTTTTAATTTGGAAAATATTTTGCTTTCAGGAATTATGACCCTTACGAGCAGCCCGTGTGAGCTAGACAACATGAGCTTGTTTCAAGACCTCAAGTTGAAAAGGAGAAAGGTCGATTCCCGATGTAGTAGCGACGGTAAGAATATCATCTTCGTTTGGTTTAACTCGTTTGCAACTGCCGTGCAAATTTACCTCCCCATTAACGCCTCATAGACGTCGATTTTCATCATAATCGATCGCCAATAACGTCAGCTATTTCTCTTCATCGAAACACCTCCGATGGTTCTTACCTAAAGGAGATTCCAGGATATCAACATTCCCGCCAAAAAATGTTCAAATTTTTAACCACTTGTTCGTACTGTTTAACACTAAACCTACCAAGCCGGTGAAAATAACCGGTTCCTAATTTTTTCTAAAAATTACCTAAATTGTTAGACGAGCCAGAAAGTAAATATTCAACTTTTATCTTATAAAGCCTACATTAGTTAATTAATCATCATCTTCACCTCTTGATTTCTCTTTTTCCAAAGCACTTATTCAGTATGACTGTATTTTGGTAGATAAAGCGCCGGTAGTTTTAGTGTTAATCTATCCAATCGTGATAAGCCTCATTTTATAACGAATATCCTCCCGTTAGAACGCCCATGGAATGTGAAGCGATTAAAAGGAGCGATTCCACTTTGCAAGAAGCGATTAAGAATTCATTACGTACCGCGAGTAAATATGCACCGATGTTAAATAGAAATGTATCGATCCGAATATACCGATCGTTCGATGATATTTATTTCCACCGCATTTTATATAAAAATCGAGTGCAATACATGACATAAAATGATCATCCAAATCGGACTATAAATCGGGAATTATCAGCGACAGGAAGATGGTTAATTGCGAAACTACTAATACGATGTATCGGGATTTCAACAGCATTCGTAGCCATGACTGCATAATCGCGATCGTACGTCATTGTCCACGGAAACTGTAGCGTACGAGCAATCTTTTCTTATTGAGAGTACGCAGAACGAGACGCGAAAATGGTCGGCCAAAGTGTAATGATTAGTTACCGCCCATGTAATGCCGTATTTGATACTTTATCGTTCTAATTTTGCATAAGCCGAGTATCACAATGTGTAAAATGCGCTCGTAACATCAATCATATCTCATCTGTTCAGCTTTGAGAACCATTAACGCACCTAACCGTGTTATTATTTAAACGTTACGTTTAAAAAAAAAACAAGTTACGCGAGAATATTAATCATCGCTCATTTATCGAAACACCCATCGAATAATGAAAGCCTCGAACCTTTGGCAGCATCCATAAATCAATTTCATTCTCATGACTTGGAAAATACGATTGTTGCATAAGACTCGTTTAAATTCAACAATAACGCGGGGGTAGATCCGAATGCGTAAAAGTACTTGGATAAATTTGGATTATTGTGTAATATGCGAATGGGAAATCCGCTGTAATACGTAGCGGAAGAAATGGAAGAGGAAAGTACGAGATGATATCTTCAGCTCCCATTAATACACTTTTAGTATTAATCAAACTTTATACTTGGTTCTTTGCCTTATTATCCCGTTAGTCGTGAAATGCGTTACAGTGAAAATTAACCCTTTGCCCTACAATTTCTTTTGTGACCGAACGCCCAACAACTCAGAATTAATTGTTGGAATAATAATTTATCACTGATTTCCGATATACCGTGCAACCTAGCGCAATATTAATAGCATAAAATTAATTTCAACGTATCCTGACCTACTGATTTTTTCAATTGAACAGTTTTCGATACACACTATATCTAACAATTTCAAAATTCGCTTAACACTAGAACTACCAAACTAGTCAAAATGACTGGTAGACAATTTTTTCCAAAAATTCTCCAAGATTATAGGAGAGTCATAGAATAGATATTCTATGTCCATCTCATAAAACATAAATTACCGAATCGATCATCTTTTCCACCTCTGAATTCCCCTTTTTTCAAAGTACTTATTTAATATATTTAAATATAACAGATTTAACGCCGGTAGTTCTAGTGTTAATAAGGCAAAGAGTCAAACACTCTCCAAATCCTTTCAATTATTCCTCCCATTATCAAACGTCCAAAGTTCCCAACAGAACGATATCCTCCACAACCCTCCAAAAACCACCACGTTTCTTTATAAACATCTACCAAAGATTTTTCCACCAAACCCTACCAAACTTTAAATCCATCCTTTCAACTAGAACTTCATCCTATACCTTAATCAAGCACCATTTCCTCCCTTACTCAAGTGCTCCCGTTGCTTCAACAGCAATCTCGCAAAATTGTATACCTCACGCTTCCACCTGTTCTCGGAAATCCTCATCCTCCATCATTATCCCTGATCCACGCAAGGTATCGTATACCCTATCACGGAAGCGAGAACGTTCGACGTCTCTTTATTGTGTCCTGAGCGAGGTTTCGAGTCATCGGCAAGGAAGGATTGGTTACCGCAGGGGTAGTTGAGACGTCGGTGCCGGGCGAAGGGGGGAAGGTAAGTCCAGGAAGAGGGGGTGGCAGTTGCTGGCGTCGGTGCAGGGTTGAATATCAACCCACGCGGTTTCCCGGACGTGCACCGATGCTAGTTCGGCTTCGCCTGAACTCGCGTCAGCACGCTGATCGCGTTCGAGCGCGTTGACGTTTACGTAGGAAGATAACGTTTCCTCCGGTTGGTAAGGATCAACGTGGTAAACGGAGAATAGCCGGGAGGACGAAACGGAAGGATCAAAATTTGTAGTAGGAATCGGGAAGGTCGCGGGGCGCTATCAAGCTGCATTGATTTTTCGAAGAGGTTGCAAACATCGCTGATACCAATGACCCTCGACCTACCGGCGGCTAAAGGTCAGAGACTGCCGTTGGCGGGAAGCCGAATCAATGATGACGACATTCTGGTTCGTTGTCTTCTCGGATGTGGCCAGTTGGAGAAGCGCGACGGAAGAGGAACGATTTTGAAACAGCTGCGAGGGTTTTGAAGGAAACGATTCGTTTTGTTTGTTTTTTTTCTGTTTTTTTCATTGGACGAGGATGGACTTTACGAGGCACTGAGACCGTGGTAGATGGATATGAATGGGACCTTTCGAGAAATGTGCGCTCCACGATCGAGTTTCATGAACGTGCTCTCTGAGAATCATTGATCCTTCCCCGCGGCCGCACGCGAGCAACGTCACACTTCGAGAAGTATACGACGCAATTACCTGGTGACGGCTGTACCGACCGGAACGATGCACACGAGTGCAACAATATGGAAAGATATCGCTTGTGTGTGGAGTACAGGCGTGATTCTTTCTGAACGTTTTAATCGGTGGCAAGTGATATCCCGTTTGCACGTTTATCTTGAAGGATTGACTGTATTACGTTTAATATTCGAAGGAGATTCTTAATCGTCGGTATGATTTAACGGTTACTATCTATCGCGATGAATTTTTTATATTGTACGAAATAAATAAAACATTGTACTTGGATTAACGTTTTTTTTCCGTTCGGTACTTCATTTGATTTTGGTTTTCTTACTATGTCGGGATTTTGTTCTGTGGTGAAAAATTACACGGAGATATTGACAATAATTAAACGGCAATTATTAAAGTTTACGGCAGAGTTCAATGTTGTTAAGAAGTATTACATTTATCGGAGAAAGAAAATGAGGCTCACTCGGGTGCGTCTGACCAGTGATGAATTATACTACTGAGATTATTTTTCGTGCAGTCGACACGTGCAAGACAATTATGCCACTTTTAATACAGACTGTTGCCAAGAAGTATATTAAATTGATTCGAAAGATATCGTATTCTATGAAAAAAATTGCGATAAAGAGTAAAAGATAAATATATATTTATTTTTGGTGAATTAAACGTGTGAGCGTCGGACCGAAGGAAGAAGTCCATATTAAAGAATTTTAATAATTTAAGAATATATATTCGCTCAAAGTTTATATGCAAAGGACACCATAAATTGTTAAATAACGAAAAACAAATTGCTACAGCAATCTCCAATTTTGAATTACGTTTACGTGCCAATTTAAAGCGTGCAACGGTTATAAATTTCATATCAAGAAGAACCTGAATTTTTTACAAAACAATCAAATAATTTACAATGCATATCTGTGCTCTGTGACGTTGCAATCTACGATGAATCTCCAATAAAAACGAGCGTCCAATAAAATGTCAGCGCCACGTCGTTATTATTAGAAACTAAGACTATCATAAATGCCCAAACGAAACGTAAGTTCGTCGGCAGAAATGTCCAGGAAAAACGTACAAAACTCAGTGACGGAGTGCAACGATTTCTGCGATACCGAAGACAATCGAGAAGAACCGAGCTTAACGAGGAACTTGTGATAATCCAGCGGCATGCAACAAGTATATTTTAAAATCGAACGATAGAATCAATATAAACGATAAAGATTATACCAATTGAGATCAGGAAAAAATGAATTTCCCATTACCAAGCAACGTGTCCATAGAGACAAATCTCCACTGGCTGGAAGAGAATTGGTTCTCCCTAAACATGGATCTAAGAACGGTCCAACGGACAGCCTTGAATGGATATCCGATGCATTCGTACCTTTATCATCCCTACAGCAGCATCCCGTTGCCGTCTTATCAGAGATACTTCGATTTCCATCGATACTTTCGCTCTCAACAAACAATGGATCCGTACGCGATACTCAACTACCAGTACAGTTACTACAATACCAAGAACTCCTGTACGTCGTTATTCGGTAAACAGACAATTCCATACTGATAATTAGTTGCACACATCTCGAGAGAGTACATAGTGATCGACAGATGCATCAAGCTATCCGGTGTCTCAATCGTTGCTTACGTTATCCCGTTACTAACGTGCCACACTTAATTCGTCATCCCGAGAACGACACTAGTTGCCAATCAATCGGGTAATCGTAAACCGATGAATGAACGGTAGCACCGTCATATTATGCACGATCGAAATTCCACTGCGTAGAAAGTGTTGACTGTGAGTCCGACAACGAAACGTACGATATCGTCGGTTAAGCACGAAATCTAAATATGAAGACGATAAGAGAACGTAAATGAATAATCCAACGGTGGCGATATTCACGGTGATCGTGCTATTAATAGCTTGGAAACTGGTACCTGAGGTACCTACAATCACAACTCGGCCTTGTCAACTGCATTCCTTCCTTGACCTACACGAACAGCCATAGTCCCACATCCTTTTCACGATATCTAAAGCACTCTGAACGACTATTACAGTTTCGTGTAGCTCGCGTAAATTGCTCCCGCTGCCGAGTATCCTTGCAGCTGCACGTGCAATTTCAAACGCATCTCTCGCACCCCGGGGTACGTTAGAGAAGGAATACGTCGGTTAGACGAGGAATAAGTCGGTGGAACTGCCGCGTTTTAACAGTTTTCGAGTAATAGTAAGACTGGGATATGGCTATTATTGTATCTTTGCGGTACAAGAAGAGAAATTGTCGAGACACTTCGTGAAATAAAGTATTTGCACTTCGGCGATCGCGCGATTGAATATATTCGTTCGAACGTGAGGGAATTTTTGACCGAGTGTATATCCGTGCCTTCTGCTAATAACGATACATGCTGATTCACCTTAAAGTGTCAATTCTGGGAGAAAATCGTCACTGGAGATCGTGGAACGTATAAAGATCGAAGTTGTACCGTATAATAGAGATTCGGTGTTTAAGTGGATACGGACGACACGGTCGGACACGTTACTTTCGAAACTGTTACGCCGATGTTTGAGAAGACCGAACGATAAATGCTATTAATCATCGTGATAGACCACCGGCATCATGCCTATGCACGATGATTAATAACATTTTCATAACGCCTGAAACCCCAAGGACCGGACCCATTAACGCTTACGTCGGAGTTCAAGATAGTTACGCGATCGTTGAACCGAATACGTTGACCGACGAACGAACCAAGAATTTCGTTCCACATAACTCCCATAATCTCGTGGAAATCGTGCGAATGCGGAACCACCCAGATCGCAGTGATCGTTATTGATGCTCAGGGAAATATGGTCACTCGAATGAACCCCGTTGATTCGTATAATGATGGGCTGCGTATGGCGCGGTGTTGCATCAAGAGACTTTAATTATATTCTCGAATAATGACTACGTTTTAAGTAGATAGGAACGAAGATAAACTCCGTCAATAAAAAGTTTCGAAAATCATATATCATACTTTGAAATACAGTTATCACAGAGTCGTCACCTCGTGCTCAGGAATGAATTTTGATATCTCCAAGATTACCCACACGTTGAAACGACTTCCGGTAACTCGTAGCAGAAATTAAGAACGTTCTTTCGCTTTCTAAAATTTCACCACTCGCCGACACATCCCAACTCCATCATAACTCGCATCACCCAAGAATTAATCCCGCCGGCAAGTTCAATATCGTGGCAGCTTTCTCATCGGCTAAAATACTCAATCGACCATCGTCATCGTCATGCCAGGGTAGCTCATAAATACAAGCTCATACGACAGGACTAATAGCGCTTCATCCACGAGCGTATATCGCGGCCATACCGAGGTAAACTCGCGCAAATGCTTCCGTCGACTCTAAACGTGAAACGAACGCCTTATTTCTCAGACTCCCCGGTATCCCTCGGATCAGCAGGCTCGCCGCTCGGGATCCAGCCGGCGGACGCACCTTCACCCATAAACTTTCCTGCTCCAGGGGAGAGCATGGCTGATACCTCGACCCTGTCGCCGGAGGCTAACATGCCGGGCTCGCCGGGCTGCCCCGTGGTCAAAGTCAAAAGCGAGTATCTGCTGGGCAGCCCAAGTCCGGGGACACCGCGAGATTCTCTTCGCGGTGGAAGCGGTGCCGCTGTAGGCGGGTTGGAAGCTCGTGAGGCGACCTGCCCGGACCGTGCGTCGCCCGATTCGGTCTTCCCGGATGCCTCTTCGATGGTTGGCTTCAGAGTCGTCGAGGAACAGCAGCAGCAGCAGCAGCAGCAGCAGCAGCAGCAACAGCAGCCA
Source organism: Cerceris ruficornis (assembly GCA_963989415.1). Classification (NCBI taxonomy): domain Eukaryota; kingdom Metazoa; phylum Arthropoda; class Insecta; order Hymenoptera; family Crabronidae; genus Cerceris; species Cerceris ruficornis. Next base: position 12,502,792 of record OZ022523.1, read on the forward strand.
CCGCAGCAGCAACAACCGCAGCAGCAGCAACATCAGCAGCAGCAACATCAGCAGCAGCAACATCAACAGCAGCATCAACAGCCACAACGTTCCGGTACACCGGTATCGGCAAAATCGTCACCTTACTCGCCGATGCAGGCGGTCTCCACGACTCCCATGCCCCAAGAACCGACCTCGAGGAGCGACACGCCGGACAAGGGTGACCTATCGTCCGCCCAAACGAAAGAGGAGTCGGATAACTCGGTTTTCGACGGAGGAGGCGGCGGCGGCGGTGGCAGCAACGGCGGTGGTCGTTCGGAGACCTCCATTCAACCTAGTCACCGAAGCAGCCCATCCTTTCAGTACAACCCTAGCCAGAGTATGAGCCCTAGCGGGGTTACGACACATGGTACCCAACAACAGCAACCGCAGACCCCGTCGACGCCCCACAGACCGCGGGCACCCTCGGTGCCTCCGCATCTTCTGGCTCATCACCAATTTTGGTCGCAGAACACCGGTGTACAGGGATTCGCCACGCAAAGGCTACTCAATGGCGTTATCAGCAGTGCCGTTAACTATGGTCAGAATGTCGCAGTAGTGTCTACCAGCAGCGGTACCAGTTTGAGTAGTAGTCCGGGGAGTGGTGGTAATAGTACAAGTTCGGGAAATACAGGGGCAACCACAACGGCGTCTTCGTGTAAGTTCAGTTGGAAACGAACTGTATTACGTATTTCATTGCTAAAAGTCCTCGTTTCACGCTGAACATTCATTGCAAATGGAAATATCGTACTTTCAGGCGAAACGATGAAGCCACCGGCGCAGAGACCAGCACCGGCACCCCCAAGACCACCGCCTACGGTGATCATGGGTGAAATCGGCGGCGTAAGAACCATGATTTGGTCCACGCCACCTTTGGATCCCGTACCACCGCCAGCGGCATCGTGGACAGCGACTGCCGCGGCAGCGTCTTGTTCCTCGTCGGAGGAATCGGCCGCCCAGTTACTCCTGAATCTTGGCCAGGAGTCTAGGGGCAAACCTCCCTCCGTTTCCTACTCATCCGGCCCGCCTCTCAACATGGAGAGGTTATGGGCCGGTGACCTGACGCAATTACCGGCCGCACAGCAGATGCAGGCACTCAACTTGACGGCTTCCGGGTCCGGTCAACCATGGGTAAGGAACGGAGGGGTCATCAAGTCTGAGACGGCATCGCAATCAATGTCGGTCGCACCACCTGCACCACCGATGCCGCCTCAGGAACACGAGGAGGACGAGACACCTATGATATGCATGATCTGTGAGGATAAAGCTACGGGACTGCATTATGGTATCATCACGTGCGAAGGGTGAGTGTTCTTTTCTTTTGTTCTTACAGATATTCTTAAAATTGCACAGTGTTTTAAGTCTTTCTGGTATGGAATGGATAAATGTAGAAATCTTCTGTGTGATTGGACAGAAAACAATTGTAACGTTGTGTTAAAGTGGATCTTTGGTGTGCAATAGTTGTACCGGATAAGAGTAACTGTTAAACCCTTGCCGTACCATTTCTTTTGTGACTGAATGCGCAATAGCTCAGAATTAATTACCGAAATAACACTCTATCCCTGATTTTCGATATAGCGTATAACTTAACGCAATATTAACACTAGAACTACCGGCGTTAAATCTATCATATTTCAAAATATTAAATAAGTACTTTGAAAAAGCTGGGACCAAGAGGCGGAAAAGCTAATCGATTCGATGATTTATGTTGTTTAAGATTGACGCAGAATATTTATTCTAAGACTCTTCTATAAACTTGGAGAATTTTTGGAAAAAATTGTGTACCAGTCATTTTGACTGGTTTGGTACTTCTAGTGTTAATAGTGTGGAAATAATTTGATCGTATCGTGACCCACTGATATTTTTAATTTCATAGTTTTTGAAAAACTTTAAAATTTCCTATTCCATTTATCGCGCCACGAGTTACACTCGTTATTGTACGGTAAGGGGTTAAAGGGCCTTTTCCTCGAAATTGCAATGTGATTGCTTCGTAAACGGAAGTAATTGATTCACAGATAAATAATATCACAGAGAAACATGCATCTCTTGTTCTTGATATAATAGATACTAATACAAGTAGCATCCTGGAAGGACCACCTCTATACAGACAAAACCTTAAAAACAATTTCGAAGCATCACCCCGAATTAACGAGGCGATTAGAAAGGAGACAAAACTCGACGAAGACGAACTTCATCGTTAATAAATTCAATTGAAAGTGACGACACTAAGTACGCGACAAAAACCCTCCTGATAAATCCTCAGAGAGTGCCGCCGGTGCATTCAAGCATGATGCATCCAGGGCGTCTTAATGAAATCAGTTGGCTGCAAAACTGGTACTTCTACACGTTCCCGAAACAGCCAGCGAGAAACTGCCTTTCGACGACAGTGCACACTGGCGATTTCGGCGATTCGCTTAATTAGACTTAATTACACGGAACTATGTAGGGGAAGTTAGGATTGCACTAGTTCTAGTCCCAGGTATTTCTCTGCGAACTCTGACCTTTGGGTATCCTCGACGTGCATCTTGGTACCGTGGAGGGTGACATAGTGTCTAGTTTTCGAGTACCTTTGAGGATACCACGTCACTGTCGAATTACAGGCATAGACGTGCTCTTGTTGAACGATGCAACTGTTCTCCCGTGTAATTTACGATTTCTCGTGCATTGAATTTACACGTTTACTTGTGCGTTTATTTGTTTTTGTATTCGTCGAGTTATATTTTTTAATTTACACGGTACGTTTCGTTTAATTGAAAACTGTTGAATATCACAGAAAAGGATGCAGTTATCAGAAAAATATTTGAAGAAAAGTTGTTTTGCCCGAATGGGAACAACGTACTTTGCAAATTATATTTTTACAAGTCCGATAGCTGGCAAGATTTTAAAATCAATTTCAATGTTTACATGGAACCATATAGTTTTGTTTGCATCGATAGATTTATCTGGGAATATTGCAATAAAAAAAAATATTGGTCTACTTCTGTCGAAAAACTGTTTCTTTAATCGATATTTCCATTTGAATGTTGAGGAGTTGAGAAGGAATATCCCTCGTAGAATATTCAATCGTTTCCAATTAAACAAAACATACAGCTCTTTTGTTTTTCCGACTGCAGAAAACTATATATGAAAGTCGGATATTCAGTCTATTCTAAAAAAAATTATATATAGAATCGTGTAAAAAGTTACGAGGTATCTTTTTCTTTCCTTCGCTAATTAGTGAAAGTGGACGTTAAAAAGTCAAAGCAAGTCTTTGCGAGATGTTTTTAAAAAAAATGAGAAGTCAGAGCTGCAACTTAAGATGTTCTTCGTGTTAATATATCTTGCAACGTGGCTGATTACTCTCGAAAATGACTACAGGGTACCGTTACACGGTTTTATACTAGTTCATTCTTCGTCTATTGTTGTCTCGCGAAAGGAAAATTACGTGAAGAAAGTCTGCAACAAGTTTCCTTAGGTATCCCAGTGTAACCGTAACTCTAACAAGTATGAATCTTTAATCACTTCTTAAGTCCTGCCTATCAACATACTCCCACAAGAGGGTGGACCGAAGTTTATTATTTAATTCGTTCTTTCCTCCCGCCTTATACTTCTACTAGAAACTTATATTCTGAAGACAACTACCCATCGAGCCAAAGTACTAAAAAGATAAATAATAAAGTCAATGAAAAAATGTTTGTCGGAACAAACACATTGCTATTTCTGGACCAGGATTAAAACTATTAGGCTAACTCCAACCGTTTCATTCTGAAAATTAAAAACATTGCTATTTCTAAGCCACTATTTGTATTATTATACCAATTTCAAAAATTGTACTAATTTTTCAATAAAAAATACCAAAGACTTAATTAACTCTCCTGTGCATTCGATAATGACGCTTCAAAGTTGCACTCTGATTGAAAAATGGAGAAAATTATATTATAAGGTTATATTCGACCATGAAATATGACTGACGAGACAAGATAATCGATGTTTGTGTAGGTGTAAAGGGTTCTTCAAAAGGACCGTGCAAAATAGGAGGGTTTATACGTGCGTGGCAGAGGGTGGCTGCGAAATCACGAAAGCCCAAAGGAACAGGTGTCAGTACTGCCGCTTTAAAAAGTGCATCGAACAGGGTATGGTCCTTCAGGCCGTTCGAGAGGATCGAATGCCTGGTGGAAGAAATTCTGGTGCTGTGTATAACCTTTATAAGGTCAGTACTAAATTATTGTCCGGTCGTTTAATTAATTCAGCCTTTCCTCTGACGAAATAGTCAAGTTGGTTTTTGAACGTACCCGTATTACGAAACGAAGCGTAGGTTGAGACTGAAATACTTGCAAATATCGCGAAAAATACAGTAAATAATTCAAACTGAATTGTTCAACGGAAGTAAAATAATTTTGTCGATCAATGTATTCGATGTGCAACAGATTTGTGTATCTGTCGATGATCTGATTATTGTAATTCTTATTTGAAGGGCGAAAGTTGTTCTTGAATTTTTATATTATTGAATACAGGTTGTAATAAGTTTAAAGTATCATCTGGAAATGAATGTTGAACTCTTCTACGATTAACACTGAATTCACAAAAGCAGTAAAAATAACTGTCTTGTAATCTGTGAAAGGAAATATACGTAAACTTTAGAATTCAGGAAAATGTAGTAATACGTCTACAAGCTTCAGCTTTCGCCATGAAAAGTCTACTATATCAAAGCCCTCAGCACTAAACAGAAAAATACACACTAGTACATCAGCAAATCTCACATTTACCGCAAAAAGCACCCTCCTACATAAAACTCCCTCACTCATAAAAAGTCATAATACTACATAAGCAACCTCAAACTTATGCCATAAAAAGTCATGGCACCACGTCAATATCTCTTTAAACACAATACCTTCATCAAAAATTCCTCAAAATTCTCAAAAACCTAATCCAACAACTATGCATCTACAAGAAGAAGGCTAGCGGAATGGCAGAATTAAAAATAACAAAATCCTTATCTCCTATTCCTTTGCCCATGCTGTCATAACAGCAGGATTCGCCGTTTCAGGAAATTCAATTACTGTATACTTCCGAAACAACAGCATTTTCAATTCTTTCCAATAGTAAAACTTCTGCCCTATCAATACTTAACCCTTTTAGTTCCGGACGACGATATATCGTCGTTATCAATAGTCCTGACGCCGGGCATCGTGGGATTATTATTTAGCTTTCTCACACTATATTAGTAATTTTATGACAGATAATTGAAAATATACAATTTAAGCTTTACATTGCGGCTTCTATATGAAACTATGGCCAATGACAAATTTTTTATTTGCTCCTACATTTGTCATTAATTCAATCAATTTTTTCGGTCGGCACTAAAAGGTTTAATATTCCGATCAAACATAACTCTAACCAAATGCTTCAAAGTCTCATCAACCTCGATTTTCACGTCATCGATTCATTCTTTATTACGTAACACACGACAGATTCGATCAACAACAATACTTGCAATAGGAGACCTTGCTATTAGACCTTAATATAGAATGATCTTTCGAAAACCAATCAGACTCACATTCCTTCAGTTAGCCTTCTTCTCGTAGACTCAGGACGCATTAAATGCGCAAAAGAACAATGAAAGGAGTAAGCAAGTAAACTGGTATCTTAACGTCGATCGCCTACCAAAAGACCTTGACACTTTTCCTCCGCAGGTGAAGTACAAGAAGCACAAGAAGAGTAACAAAGCGAGCGGAGTGGGTGGAAGTATGGGTGGCATGGGTGGCGGCGGTAACGTTGGCGGTGTGAACGGGTCGGGATCCCTCGGTGGTAGCAAAGGCACCATGGGCTCGACGATGTTAGACAAACACATGGCTGCAGCCGCGGCCGCTCACCATAGCCAGCAGCAGCATGCTCAACTGGCTAGCGGTTTTCTTCATCATCACAAAATCTCGTCGGGCGACCCGCTCAACTCACAACCTACCCCCAGTCACCCGAGTCACCCGGCGTATTCGGGCCACCTCGTCAACGGGACGATCCTGAAGACGGCGCTCACCAACCCCTCCGAAGTGAGTCTTTATCACATTTCAATGACTTTTTATTCTTATCGCTATATAGAACCTTCTGTCGCGGTAATTATTGAAATTAATTTCGTCGTGTAGTACAGTAAAACCTCGATAAATGCACAGGGGACAAAGCAGTACTCTTGTCGAGTACCGGTGCCGAATCTATGTTTATTTACATTAGGGCTCGAGTCGAACGCGGACTTAGAAAAAGACAGGCAGCAGAAGAGACAGAGAGAGCAAGCAAACAAAGTGAGCTGCTCGAAAGTATCGGCGAGGCATTGCTAATGCAAGAATAAACTTGTTTATTTACTGATTTTTCTAAATGTAGCTTTTCCGAGTGCATTTTTGAGATTCTTCTGATTAAAATGATACCAAACACGATATAGTTTGAATTATGTAAATCATAAGTAAATTTATTAAATATTAAGTAAATATAATTCAAACTATATCGTGTTTGGCATCATTTTAATCAGAAAAATCTCACAAATACGATAGCAGAGGTTTCAGAAAAATCGAAAATGAAAACGACCGATCCTCCAATTAGTTTGCCTCACCGATACATTCGGATGGTATCGTTACACTGCTCCCTCGTCGAGGTTCGCCAAGGGGGATCCCCCTATGTGGATGGGATAGTCATGATGCATTTATCGAGGGAAACTTCTGGTGCCTTTATCCAGGTTTTACTGTAGCAGTGGACTGCGGATTGTTAAGAAATTTCATCAAATATCGTAACGTTGGTCGTTAATAATTTCCTCAACGTTCACCGTATCGATTAAGACTAAGGGTACCAGATAGTGGAGTTGAATTTGAATCACTATTTATCTAAACGAATTCTAAGACGAGTACATGTTTCCTGTACTGATAATACGATCAGGCTACCATGGCAGTGTGACTTTCACGTTTCTTTTCTACTTTTCTGCTCAATTTAGAAGCCACCATCGAACCCATTTACTTGAACGCGACGCAGATCGACGGATAGATCGTAGGAGCAGGAAAACGTTATAGAGAATCCGTGGGAGTTGTGTATCGGCTAGAATCACCATCGATTATCTAACGAGCGAGTTGTGCGGCTCGAAGGTTTTTCTGCCTTTTGTCGAGACGTTCTCAAAGCTCGTGGTAACGCGCGGTAGATAATCAACAGCCGCGCGTACCAAATGGATCCCGGTTGGCAATGCGCGGGATTCAAAGTGATTTATTCGATGCAGCCTTGTTAGAGATCGAGCACAGGTCGACAAAAGTTGCTCTTTAACGAGTGAATCTGACGCTGATGAGAACGTCCCGAAGGCATCTTCACTTTCACTTTCGAAGCAGCTGCACGCGAAGCGAACACATGCCTCGCTCGAAATCTTTCCTGCTCCAAACTTTTATCTCTTCGCTCGCTCGATTAGCGGGACACGTATAAAGTATCCGAGAAATATGATGGTATCTCTCTCCGTGGATTCCAGTTGTTCCGTGCGGGAATAAATGCCGGTGTACGAGTGAAATTTTAACACGTAACCTTTCGTCGATGCTCGTGAAATAAATCGAGACACTATCGTGTTAGTCGGGGGGTTACATCATCGATATCTTCGAATCTGCAATCGCGAAGACCCCGTTTTACATGGACGTACGAGAATCCGAGGTCCGCGGAACGTTATCCGATGAAACTTGTTCCAGTTTTCTTCGTGGTTTAAGAAGAATTTCGAGAAAAAAAACGTTGCCTTTTTCGGGCGCAAAGAAACGAGTCCGGTGTGTAATATTACTTTGCGATTTATCGATTGAATTAATTACAATGTAACGTATAATTTTGGGTAGCAATCAAACAGAGATGCTTGATAACGAGATCAAGAGGGAATTTTACGGTGGATTACGATCGATTTTGAGAAGAACGATCGCGAAATGAATGAACTACCCGTTGCAATTTCACTTTCTTACGGCTCTCCTTGCGCAAGCCTCAAGGTTTCCCACATTACGAAAGCCGATAGATACAACAAGCGAGCAGCTCGAGAGTCAACTTAATCGTCTCGCGTGCCTTTTCGCAGTCGTCTAAACGCGATGTTGCTTTTTTCTTCTCCTCGCTTCTTCCTTGGCAATCGCGATGGCGTTGTTTCCTGTGCATTCGCGAGCAGCACTTTGTCCGTTTAAGTAAAGAGGTCGGAAGGAAATTAATTTTCAATCGAGCTGCCGAGGCAGAATGCTTCTCGCAAAAAATATCGTTTGATCGAGGTTTATTATCGCCGTTATTTTGCAACTGACCTTAATTCGTACAATTAATTCTCGCGTTTATTACGTTCGTTTAGAATATTATTACGTGTATTACTTAAAGAATAAAAAACAAATAAAAGAGAACGATGGTATGATTTATCTAGAATTACCTATCGGCGAAAAAATGGCACGAGATGACAATAACGATGGAAGTGAGCGACAGAGCTGTAACTGAAGTTGTAGGTGGAATGTAGCAAAGTACAGGGAGCATATGAAAGGCGTACTAGTTATCAGGATTATTTAAACGGCGCAGTTACGTGTGCCGATCGCACGAGGTATGCAAACAACGACAAGAATTACCGGGAACGATCGGCCCGGTAGAGGCCATTGCCAAAAGTGAAACCGATGACTCCGAGACCGGATAAATATTGCCTTCGAAGCTCCATTAAGGAGGTCACTTTCCATCTGCGCCCGAATCATTGGCCACAAAATGCAAGGAACCCTCCAACAATTCAAAAAATAATACCTATTTCATTAGAACTATCGCAAAAGCTTAAATTTCCATCGAGCAAACTTCCTCCACAGAATAAATGTCCGCAAATTAATTGACTCATAAAATTATTCAATTTATAATGTTCATTCACAGTGTCCAAAAATATTTCCTAATTCAATCAATAAAAAAATACTTCTACAAGATTGTAGACCTTCTTCGACATCTCAAACTTAACAACGAACCGAAAATTTCGACAAAACAATACATTGATTCAAGTCATCGTCACAGTGTCATCCTCGAAGACTCTAATCCCCAGAATTGCCATAACCGATAAGAACGGTGAGTCGATCGCGGACGTGAATCGTTATCGAAATCGCACCGAGGTGAAACACGACGACGGTGACGACGACTCGGAGGTAGGGACAATAGAAAATCAGCGACAGCCGGTGCCAAGGACGGGCAGTTCTCCGGCGGTTTCGTAACTCGTGAAAGTCTGCACAAGGGACACTGACCTCACCCTACCTCCTTCTCTTCCTCCTCCAGCAGCTTCGTCTCTCCTCCTCCACTACGAACCGCCACCTCCACCTTTTGCGATCGCCTTCAGCGACCAACATGTCCCACGGTTCGACTTTGTCGTTGTCGTCGTTGTCGTCGTCGTCGTCGTCTTTGTCGGTGTGTACGAAACTTAACGTTATCCGTTGAGACGAGGATCGCAGCTTTCCCCGAAGGTATCGCAGGCCGAGGCCGCTCTCCCTCTCATGCAGTCTACGAATACCGACCTCGAGGAAGTACCGCGGTGTCCGAAAGGTCAGTGAAAGGCCGAATCGAGTTTACGTAGGAAGCACGGACGTACGTTTGTTCCAGCGAGAGATCGAAAATCGAGCGTGCCGGTTATGCACGCGGCCGCGTCGGAAGTGCAGGTTTCAAAGGTCGAGCACCTTTGATCGGGATGTATTTATTGCGAATTTAATATCTAATTGTTCGGTTATATTTGATGATAGATACGGCTTCGTGTTGGGATCATTTTTCTTTTCATTTTTCATACTTTCAATTGATTATTCATAGAGATGTTTCAGGCGGGGTTTAAGTCATTTGGGTGGGTATCATGGGGCAGGATTGTTGGGGGTGGTTTTCTGTAGATTTTCCGCGGTGATTGAGAAAATATTTTTTGTTGGTTTCAAGTAATTTTGGTAGGTATTATGAGATATTCTTTTGATTTTTAGCGGTGGGAAAATTCAAATTTTGAATTAGTAGGAGAACTTACATATTATTAGAGATTTCGCACTAATGAACGTCTGGGATTCCTATTAGGGAAAAAAGGAAAAGATGTTTTTCTACTTGAAAATTCTAATAGAAAGACGAATTTCGAATCGTCGAAGCTATAAACATCTCTCCAATAGCTGCACACATTGACTCACAACAGGAAATCTATATTTGTACAGAACAATAGGAACCGATGAGGAATTTTGAACTAATTTATATCATTTTCAGGCTAATAATTAGTTAACATGATAATAGAATGTTAACTATGTTAATACAATTAACATTCATCACTTATAATAGGGAACTAAAAGCTGCAAATTAGTTTCCAACCACATGGTTTGTATTAAATACATCGTAAACGAAAACCCTTAGGGGTGATTCAATGTCGATTCCACTAATTGGATTAATAACTCTTTGTTATCGCCGTAGCCCCGAAAAAAATTCTTTTGCAATACATGACGGACTCTTAAGAAATTTAGTAAAATTTTGAAAAAGTTGTAAGAGATGCGATATACTTAGGAATAAAATAACATGTGTTTAAGGTGGTTCATTTAAGGCAGAGGTTAGACAACGCTGTTAGCAGTTCGAGGGATCGAGCTTTCCCTCTGGACGCAACCCTCGCCATGATTCAAACCCTTATAGACTGTGACGAGTTCCAAGATATCGCCACGTTGAGGGTGCGTTTACATATTTAATATTATAATTCGAACACTTCATTTGTTACTGCTAACATTTATATACCTTGTGCTAAAAATCTAACATACTCCTACAATGTCCAGGTGAATTGCAAATTAGAAAACTACTAATCAAACTTTGTTATCATTTCTTTCGCTACTATGCTTAATAACAGTATCCCACTCAGTTTCATTTTTATTTGCGTATCACGTTTAAAGAGTTTTGATAGCAATAATAAATATGGAATTATGGCTTAAAATGAAACATTGGTAAATTGCACAAAAAACCTTGTCTGTTGCATCCCGCGAATACGCAATAGGAACAATCACAATGAAGAATTTAAATGAAAATGAAAGCATATAGAAAATATAGAATATAATCTTAGAATTATTTTATAAATCTCTATTAACTAATGTTTAAACTTTCGCAAATTAATATGGCTGCCTTTTATAAATAATTTCTGACGGTCTGTACTCCAGGAACAGGGTAACCCAAAAATTAAAAATTTAAAAATTTTAAAAATTCACATTTTTTTTTGTATAACGAATAAGTATACTTCTTGGCAATATTATTATATTAATTTGAAAACATCAATTAGCCCAGTGACCTTTGAGCCACCACAGTATAACTCTGCACATTAAGATACACCTTACACCCGCAAACTCTGTCTAATTATCTCTTTAACAGCACAGTCGCCAACATCTGCATTCATTCATTCTTTACTTCCCATCTACTTTCTTTCCCAACCCCTTTCAATTTCTCTTTCCATAATTCACTCTACAAAACGCAAAGAGCTTGACACTGCAACTACCAAAGCAGTCCAAACGACTGGTTTCATATTTTTTCTCAAAATTCTCTAACTTTATAGGAGAACCATAAAACAGATATTGTACATCCATCTTATACAACATAAATCACTGAATTTAATCATCTTGTTCACCATATCACTCCTCTTTTTCTAAAGTGTTTATTCACGATATTTAACACTAGAACTACCAAACCAGCCAAAATGACTGGTACACAATTTTTTCCAAAAATTTTCAAAGTTTATAGGAGAAGTATTCTACGTCCAATTCAAAAACCATAAATGACCGAATTGATCATCTTTTCCGGCTATTGATTCCTCGTTTCTCAAAGTACTTATTTAACACTATTCCTACCACGACCGGTCAAATGACCGTTTTGAAAATTTCGATTCACGTTTCCTGTATACAACGTAATTGAATCGCCTTTAAACTTCACGACTTTTCCTCAAATATACGTATAATACATTCACATTATAATACATTTTTCAATATTCACTTCTTCTTTTACTGTTCATTTTCTGGGAAAAAATTATCATTTGACAAATTCACCGGTTGCGTTAGGAAAAGGTATACGTGAAGTGTCGGTAGGAATAGTGTTAATATACTGAAATATAATAGATTTAACGCCGGTAGTTCTAGTGTTAAATGCAATAGATTTAATGCTGGTAGTTCTAGTGTTAATATCATCCAGCTTACCAGCTACCATTCATCGTAAACAACACATACAAACTGATTATAAATTATAGAACTTGGACGAGCTGCTGGACCATAAATCAGACTTAAGTGAGAAGCTGTGTCAGATAGGAGACAGCATAGTGTACAAGTTGGTGCAGTGGACCAAAAGGTTACCGTTTTACCTTGAGCTACCGGTTGAAGTTCACACGAGGTTGCTCACCCACAAGTGGCACGAACTATTGGTGCTGACCACCTCCGCCTACCAAGCGATGCATGGTCAGCACAAGTTCACCAATGTCGGTACCGATGGAACGGGAGCGGACTTTATGCAAGAAGTAATTATCACCGTATATTCATTCCTATCGAGATAATAATTGCCGAACGAATCGCGCGAGATCGGAGCCCCTGTACTTTCACTTTCGTCGATGAACGCGAAGAGAATTTTTTTAAGACTTTGCTGTACATTTGCAGTTCTTTTTTCGTCAAATTCACACGGGCATGGGATTAATAGCGCGGAAGGACGTTCTGAAAATTGCTCGGGTTTTTGTTCGTTAATTGGAGAAATGAGATATTCACATTTTTTATTTGCGAACGAAGGTGACGGTTTCTGCTCGAAACGATAGTGCGATGTGATTTTCGTTTTTCGGATTGGATGTTATAAGTTTCTTTGTGGTTTTGTTTTAATGTTGATCACATCGTGTAGATACTTTCTTTTTGTTTTTTTAGTTTTAAGGCTTAGTGGTTTTGTTCCTTAGTGAGGAGAATTTTTTTATTGTAGATTTATACTGGGTTGAAAGTTATGTTTTAAGGGGAGAGCATAAATTTTAATCTGCGATATGTTCTGTATTTTTGGAGAGCTTTGGGAAATGGAGAGCGTACGGTTGATCAAAATTTATTTCATTGGTTAAATACGAGTTTGAATTTCATAGAGAAAATTAAATTAACCTTCTGTTCGGACCAATATTATTTTAGCAAAAATCCGAAATTTGATCAGTATAAAAATAACTAAAGTGTTAAAAGTATTTTATAAGGGTTGTAGGTTTTCAATAGTACCATACAACAGTGAAGAACTGCAGATCGAAATTTTTTTGAAATACAAATCTCTTAAACAGACAAATCTACAAAAATGGAAAGACAATTATAAAAAATAATGAAACGTACAATTCTATATACAAAATTACTAACGATCCTGCAATCTCTCGAATGAGCTACCCATAAAAATCATACACCATCTCGTATTCTCTATGAAACCCTACAACTTTTACCACAAACATTTTTATCGCGCCACTAATTACTTCAAAGATATTTTAATGAACTAATTAAAACCAGACACCCTGCGTAACTCGACGATAATATCAGATATATATCTCTGTATATATAAATATATAGTCTCGAATATCTGATATATGGTTTTCGTAATTCAACGGCTAAATAAAATCTGCAAATATTAAATCATGTTATTAGTTCACAAATTTCAATGTAAAGCGATAAAAAAGTTCTTTGGATCAAGATACAATGCATACATCTTCGTTTAGGTTTCGAACAACATGTATACGTTGCAAACGTGCCTAACCAGCATGATGGGCCGGCCGATAACCATGGACCAATTACGGCAAGACGTGGGGCTCATGGTGGAAAAAATCACATACGTTACGCTAATGTTCAGGAGGGTGAGGCTACGGATGGAGGAATACGTCTGTCTGAAAGTAATCACCATGCTCTCGCAAGGTAAGTATCTTGATCTATTTTCTATCTGTTAATGAAAAAACGAATTCGCCATTCGCGTAAACGTTTTTTTCCTGATCATATGAAACATAAAGTATAAAGATCTCTGCTTTCTGATAATGCTGCAATTGGAGATGCAAAATGTAAGTTGATAAAAGTACAACGTGGCTGTGTGAATAGTCGTTGAATCTAGATGTTAATTGTTCTATTGATACTTGGAACTTAACATGTTGACCGATGATGGGTGATGGGCATATTGATGATGAATTTAGTTTCATCGAAAAATATCGATACTGAAGAATTTTGACAACTTAACCCCTTGGCTTACGATGGAGAGCGATACTCGTGCTGCAGAAATAAAGGACGTTAAGATTTTCCAGAAACAGTCGAGTTGAAATTCGTGTTCCACTATTTTTCAAATTAAAAATTGCCAAATTGAAAATTGTCAAAAATACTTTCTGCTTTATTTTTCCGACTCTAACTACTACAGTCATTTCGACTGGGACCTACTGTTTTAGGTGGGCTCCGAACCACCGAGACTATAATATTCATATAATATACTATAATATACATATCAGATAGGAAAAAATTCCTAGAGGTGACGGGGAGGCTTTAACACTAGAACTACCAAGGCAGTCAAAATGACTGGTTCCTCATTTTTTCCAAAAATTCTCCAAGTTCACAGTAGAGTCAAAGAGCAGATATTCTACGTCTATTTTATAAAACAAATATTACCGAAGTAACCACCTTTCCACCTTTTGAGACCTATTTTTCTAAAGGAGTTATTTAATATATTTAAATATCATGTATTTAACGCAGGTAGTTCTAGTGTTAAACTCGTGCTCACTCATTTCGAGTCCAAGCCTAGATTCCTTGCCCACCATAGTCTCACCAAAGTTACTTCAAAGTATGTGACGTAGCAAAATCTACTGGTAGATTATTATTTTACCAATTTAATGATTAACCGTGACAAACATAGTCATAAAATGAAATCGCAAGGCAAAGGGTTAAAGAGATATTGATAATGTTGAGATAGTAATATTTTTGGGATTCATTATTAATTCTAATATGTTAAAATCTTGAAGACAAAATGGATCTTTGTTTTATCATTTTTCTATCTGTCTCTCGTAGCACGTGGAGGTACAATGGAATTAGAACAAATTCAAGAACGGTACATGAGCTGTCTGCGAAGTTTTGTCGAGCACAGCGCACCTCAACAGCCGAGTCGATTTCACGATCTTCTCGTCAGGTTGCCCGAAGTAAGTACGCGGATAAAAACATTCCTTTCTCGTCGTTTAAAAGCGTCGACTTCCTTGGTGCGCTTTTAATCGAAAGCTGTTAAATTGTACATGGCGACAAGTTGATTATAGTCGTAAATTTACTATGGACTTATAAAAAATATAATTGGTTAATTGTGAGAATAGCTATGTAGAAAGTATATTAAAATAAATTCGTCCCCAAATTAGAAATTAGATTAATTAGAGAAATTTTTTGGAGCTAAATTAACACTTTTAGCTAAATCGTATAATGGATATTTACAGTGATAGATGGCATTATACGCGCACTCATTGTCAGTATGAGTAATTATTTCTAATAGATGTATAAATATTCTTGTGTAGTGAATTTGTTCAGCAATCAGTGTTACAATGTTTGTCATATTAAAATTTATAATATTTCGTGTCGTAAAGAAAAAGTTTTCGTATTTCCTTTATGGCTCCTATAAACGTTTTCAAACGATTCTTTCCGATGAACTTGCCCTGGAATGTTTTATTTTGAAATTCAACAGAGAACGTTCTGAGATTTTCATTTAATTTCTACCTTGCACTTTATTGTCTTCATTGTGCACGATAAAAAATCATCAGTCATGGTATCAAAAGAAAAATGAGCAAATATAAAGTAGAGTGGAGAAAGTTTCTCATTTTTCAATCTTGTTTTACCTGTGCCTACTTCAAATCAATAGAATCGGTGAACGTTACAAACATTCTATACAGATTTGCACCTAAAGTTCTTTGATCTCCAAAAAGAAATTTGCAAAGAATAATAAACTTCAGTAATAAAAATTCAAGAATAAAAATACAATTGGCCAGCTGATGCGCGCAAAATTTAAAAAGCATAAATTCTATCAGAATAAAAGGAAAGAGAAATAATCTTACTGACGTCGCGTATAACAGTATTTTCTCGCCAAAAGAAAAAAAAAGAACAACCATGCCCCGAAAGACGGTCGAAACGAAAGAATCTAAGAAAAGCGTGTTTTCTTCCTTAATTCCAGGTACAATCGGCGGCGGCTCTTCTACTCGAGAGTAAAATGTTCTACGTTCCTTTCCTATTGAACTCAGCAATTCAAAGATAGTAAATAAACAAAAACTGACGATAAACGAAGCTGAATACCTATATACATACTATATACATAAAAAAAAGCTATACATACAAGAAAAAAATAAAAATCTCACGTAATAGAACCGAAGGAACAAGCAAAAGCAACAAAAAGCAAACGAGAATCGGGGGGAAAAAGCCCGAATGTGCGGACTCGAGCAGAATGGGGAAAGGCTTTGTTTGTGTATGTATAATAAACTATATAAAAGTATACATATATATATAAATATATATATATACATATAAATAATATAAATAATATAAATTGTGTGTGTTCGTTGCGTTGTACAAACGAAGAAATGGAAGGAAGAGAGAGAAAGGAGAGAACGTTAGAAAGATACCGAGAGAAAGAGAGAGTGAGAGAAACAGGAGAGTTGGAACCGAAGACGGGTGAAACCAGGACGAAGACTAGGATGAAAATAATAAAAGAGAGAGGGAGAGGGAGAGAAAGGGAGAGTCATCGGAAGAGAAACGACAGAAATACGGGAAACATTGAGAAACGGAACGTGATACGGTGGAGACAGCGGGAATAGCGGAAACGGAAAGAATGCTTTAAATAAGAAACAACAACAACAAAAACACACAGAAAGAGAGAGAGAGTATAAGAGTTAGAGAACGAGAGAGTGAGAGAGCGAACGAAAGAGAGAGAATGAAAAAGAGAGTGAGAGAGAGAGCGCGTGAGAGGAAGAGTGAGATAGAGAGAAAGCGCGCCACCTCGAGATAAGAAATCAATCGAGGAGGGAACTGAACTTTTTTATCGAAACTAAAAGACTATAATAATATATTTCTGTACGCAGTACCGCGCAACTACGTCATTGTGTGTTCACGTTGCATAATCCGATCGATAATAAGACTCTCGTTACGTACGCTCACTGTAGGCCACCTACTACCACTTACTACTACTGCTACTACTATTACTACTACTATTACTACTACTACTACTTACTACTACTACTACTACTACTACTATTCTCCACCACTATCAGCTACACAGCAGACTACCAAAACGACCGAAAGATCAATCGACCGACGTTGAAGATAATGCTGATAATGATCACGACGATGACGATGACGATGATGATGATGATGATGAGTCAACGAAGAATCATAATCCCTGACGATACAGTAGGCACATCGATCGGTAAATGTTACGATCGACCGGTGCGTTTCTACGTAATCCATACATTATCACGATTCTAGAAACCTGGTATAGTTGTGCACATATGCGAGCAGTACTCAATGAAACGTTTCCGAAGCATACATCGATCCTGATGTACGCATGATTCTATCTTTCAAGATCGTTGCCACGTACAAATCTAAGTGTCATACTTCAGTTACCACCCGATAAAAGAAGAATCTCGCTGTTTTCGTCGACGGGAAGAGTTTGGATGAACTTTATCGTTAGAATGGAAATGTACAACGGAAGTAGTTCGCCGGAATGGAAAGAAGAAAGGATACGCGGTGGTCGTTGATTGCGTGTCTGCTTTGGTGTTGATTTTGTATTTAAAAAGAGAGAGAGAGAGAAGTGGTAGAGTTTTTGATGGAATCGTTAGAATTTTCCACGCGAGATAATCATTATCGTCCTCGTCGTCATTGTCGTCCTCGTCATTTATCACTCCGAATCATTGTCCAAGCGCGCAACAACAGAGAAGACTATAATATGTACATATGTACGTATGTATCATCGTGCGTGTACGTCCACGTATGTATATACATACACGTACGCCTGTACGATTTTGTTCATTTACAATTTATCGCCGTTGACGTAATTTTGTACGCATAACCAGCATCAATCACCGGTCGAAAATGTCCGTGTTCGTTGAGAACGTTCCTTTGAGCGCTTTGATCCTCCTCTCGGAACGCGGGTTGTATCGTTTAAAGCTCGCACGATGTCCATGTACCGGGGATATAATCGATGTTTCCAACTGATTTTGTAAAATTTTTCGAACGACGTTCGTTTCGATAGCTTTTACAATTCTATTCGTCACGATAAGTTTTTTGATAGACTTTTATTCCGATTAGAGAAACGTCCGAGAGACTGGACGATGTTATTTAGGATATTGCTGAATATTTATTTCCTACCGGGCGAAGATAATCGTTGAACGATGATTCGCACTTTGATACGAATAGGCTATTTGCTAAATTTCGTGATGAAGAACAATGAGAAAAACGAGGAGAGGGTCGGATCGTTCGAATGTTCGCGCACCTCGTATTTTCAGTTAGCGGTGTTTGTCGGTTGTTTCGCGACGGAGGACGTATTTTGTTCTATTTCTCGGAAAGGAAAATGAAACAAGTGACTGCGATAATTTCTTAGTATTAAAGAGAACGAGAGAAAAGCGAAGATAACGTAGAACGAATGGGGAACGCTAACAGCAGGAGTCATGGTATTTCTGTGTCGTCAGGAAGCAATCTTTCATCGACGTTTATAAATCTCCAGTTTTATTTTGTCACGGGAATTCTAGAATCTAGTTTATCATTCGACGGATCTATTCTAACATCCACGCGTGTGATATTACGTTTCTTCGCGACCCGGAAATACCAGACTCCCGAGGATCGGCTCAATTAATTAAGATAGCGAGAAGCATTATAAGAAGCAAGATAAGTAAACAAAATAAAAGCGAAGAAAAGGGAAACAAACAAATAGACAAAGAAAGAAACCGGTGGCTGACGCCAGTCGAAAACGTCGTTCGTGTCTTGGAAAAATAATGCTCCTTGTATACGCATCTAATGGTTATTCCGCGCACGTTCTATCGACGTGATCGTTTCATCTTGCCTCCATAGAAGTTATCATAAATACGCGCTAGCCGTTGCTACGCGCACGATCGCGAGTACGATCGGTATTATTATCTCTTTTATCCGAAGAACACGCGTCCCTTGTTTCTCCGTCTCTTCGGTCGGTTGCATTTATTTTTATTAAACCAGTTGATGGGAAAAAAAGGTAAACGAAGAAAAATGGCCCTGTCCTTCGCAAAATCTAAGCACGATATTACGGCGCGTATCGAGTCTAGTTAGAATTTACTTGATTCCGAGTCAGTCTGGTTACTGCTTCTTCAAATCTCCGCAAACTCACGATCGTGTGCGCATGTACGACAGAACAACATGAACTATACACAGACCTTGGGCCTACTAGCCTAGGGATACTTGTCCATACTATAAGACTTAACTAACGATGGGATACTTCATACGGTAAAACATGTATATTATTCGAAGGAACTGGGGGTAACGGTTCCTGTATTCCCCGGACATCATCGTACGCTCGTCTCTGTGTTCAATTGGACGGTCGATGAGGTCGCACGTATAAAACAAAAACCTCGCTAAATTCATTGAAAATATCGAAGAGAAAAAAGAAACACGTTCGAATCCATTGGCTTCTGAAACTCCCCGTGGTACGCCGCGGCTCTAACCGGACCTTATTTCTTCCTTTGAGTGTAGGTGTTCACAACGACTTTAGGTGTTTGCGCGGAAACAAATTGTTTGCTTTAGAGTTACCCCGTATATAGTGCAATACGCAATGGAAGCGACAATTGTACATGTAAGCGATACGTTCGTTCCTTTAGCTCTCTTCCTTCTATCACTTTCTATCTCTACGAGGATTCTATTCCACGAGCAAAACCTTTTCCTCTTTTTTTCTTTCTCCCTACGTTCTCGCCGCACTAGCAATTCCATCACTCCCCGTCCCTATTCCTTTCTCCGGTACGTTTCCCATTCCATCTACCTTTATTCTCGTTAGCTCGTAAACATTGTGTACTTCCCGCGAAGAACTTTTTTCTTGTCGCGTCCTATTTATTGTTAGTATGTACATACGAGTGGCAGTGTCGTCGGTCGCGAGAGAACGTAAGAGAGAGGACGTAAGAAGGCGCCGAATCGGACTGTCTTATATATTATATATTATATATATATAAATATAAATATAAATATATAAATATAGATGAATAGATATGTATATTGTATAAAAGAAATGTGCATCGATGTCTGGGAGTACAGCAGCTGCTTACGGGAGAGCTATCGCGTTGGATCAGCAAGACTTAGGGCATTATACTACCGAGAGTATTATCATGCCCAACCTTTAATATTTAAGTGCGAGTGAGAGTCTATTGAGCAAAAAAGAAATTTAAGAAAAAAGAAAAAAAGAAGTAAACATACGCCTCTCGTTTGTGGGTTTAACTTTGTACATATTGTACGAAAGGTTTAATAATAACTATGTTGAAAGTACTAGTCCTGTCTCTTTGTATAATTCCGTGTTACATACCCGCTCTAACATTGTGGCAAGCGGCGCCACGGACGTTACGGACGTAAACATAGAAGGTGACCGAGCGCACGCGAGAGATTGGACAAGCATCGCACTGTAGAGCGTTACGTGAGGTTTGTAATGGCGTGACATTGAAACATCGACATTTCGGATCACTTTTGATCCGTGATCATTATTTGTACTATCATCGTGCGTTAAATAATGTACTGCTCAATGACATAATCACCAAGAATCATCGATATATGAACGAAAGAGACGAGAAAGATTCTTTCGAAAATTTCACTACCGGCGTCTATCCCATTGACGATACGTTACGAAGAAAATTTCGATGGATAAAGGTATATTTGACGTTTCTACTTACCATGTTGTCTTCATCGGCTCCCATTCATCATCGATATCACCGGGGAACACTTGTTTCAACACTTTTGTATCTTTATCTTCCGTTAAAACCACAAAAACGCTGTCCGAATTTCGAGCACGCACTGTCACTTCGAACGCCCGGACCGTACTGACGTTCGCCGCTTGTCGCGGTCCATCGAGAAAAGCGCGCGATGCAAACGTTAACCCAGAAACGACGGGCAGAGAGAAGCACGAGTGCCGGATTGGCAAGAAAAATACTTTTTCAATGAGTGAGTCAAAGTTACCAATTTCTACCTACGTTTAGGAAGTACATTTTTATCGTCTCGTTTACCTTCGACTATTCCTTTTGTAACTGAGATTTGGCCGCCGTGTGAATCGCCGCTCTGCCGGGAACCGTTATGCTGCGTCGCCACCAATAATTTTTCAAACCTCGATGCACGAAGGACGATTTCTCATTGGTCAGTGAAAATTGGCGGGAAATTATCACGTCGAACGCTAAACTGCCGGCGGGAAGTCTTCATGTTTGAAATTTCATTTACGTATTTATTTTCTTCTGTCTGCAAAAATTCTCAAAATGTTCTTTTTTTTCATGAAATTGTACTTAAATATCATATCGTGAAATTTCTATTACGTTGTAAGACTGTGACTTTTATTTCTAATACACGACAGAAGTAATTGTTACAATTATTTATAATTATCTTTATGACTATGTACAATTAAAAAAAAACAAACAAACATGAATCGCATTTTTAAATGAAAAGTCAGCGAGTACAAAGTTGACTGGACAAGCTTTCGCATATTTCAATCTTATTTTATCGATACGTATTGTAAGTCAAACTGTCTAGTCGGTGATGAAGAGAATATATTATTACAAATTTGTATTTTAATTTTAACTTACATTGTGTTATTTTTAATGATTCTTACGTGTCCGTCGTTAAGTTCTCTTATTGCATTTCTCTTGCATTTGTTTTTCTCCCTGCGAAATTTCTGTTAAGTTAACCCCGCAATTAATATTATAGTAACGATACAATCAATGCAAAAAAGTGAACGTAAATTTTACAAAGATCAGTTTGCACACAGACGTACACATGAATGACAATGATCAGCAGCAACATGTTTTTTTTTTATTGTTGCAAGGATCAAGAATTATACGATTTAATAACATTCGTTCGATTAATGATCGATGATTATTATCGGTTCCGGGCAAAACAGGCTGGATTTCACAGGTGGCGCATAAACCCCCTGTATTTTTATGAATAAATAAGATATTTTAAAAAAAAAAAAAGTAAATCTGAAGTCTGTTTGGAGATGCCTTTCATAGGGATTATAAATGTAGATAATATATTATACATAATGAACATAAATACACTATATTATTATATATAAATAGTAAGGAGTAAATAGAATTATTATATATATACGATGAAAATAATATTATTACAAGTAAATAAACTGATTAAAGATGAACATGTCTAGAGAAACCTTTATTATTCCACACCCACACCTACATGACTCTTTCGATACCGTTCTCGTTATATTTGTACTTTACTTATCACAATAACAACAGCATCGGGAGTATTATTGATAATATCAATTGCAATTTTTGCGCATTTTTATTACAGACGTTTCATTACATTAACATAACAAAGTCTATACTTTCAAGGTACATTATGATCGTTAAAATGTTGTCTACCTGTGAGATCTTTAAGGATTATGCGCAGTGTTCAAGCTCCTGCACAAGTATATTAAGCTAAATTAGTCTCATCATTTAATGTCACTGTCTTTATTCTCGTAAGCTTGCTTGTTGGGAATCGTCGCAAGCGCTTGGACACTTCGATAAGATTAAAGCGATCACAGACAGAGGCATTTCAAAGGTGATTGTTGCGAATACCTCGGTAAGTACAGAAACTAATACTTTTAAGATTTCTAGAATATCCATACTACGCAGGCATCCCCATCATCACCTCCGTTTTACGATTTAGAGGCTGCAAAACTGATGAGTCGAGTTTGTAACGTAAACTCCGTGTTCTGCCTCGTATAATGTTCTATCTAATATAATGACAATGTAAATAGAAAGCATCAATTAATGTGAAGTCGTGTAATTGCATATCATCATAGTCACAGTGTATGCGTGTGCGTGTGTGAGTGTGTATGTTCGTGTGATGTGTATTTATAAATTGTATTTTTTTTATCAATAATATTGTAAAATGTAAAAAAATATTATGTAAATCAATTAAATTGGACGCCGAAATATTTGCCCGACACAATAAAGTCGAAATATGATGAAGGAATATTAACGATATTTTCTGGAATATAAAAAATTGAAGAAAATTCCTTATACATGTCCCCGTTAAGCTCTCTGTTATTTGTATGATTCGTCTTAGTACGTCTATGATTATCCGTCAGTAGAAAGTATTTACTTCTAGTAGACCGTCGTGTTATAGTTCTGAAGGCACTGTTCAAAAGTGGACTATACTTCACGAAATAACAAGTCTTCAAAAAATCTTCAAACGATTCAACATGGAAAATCGTTACAAACATCGACGCAATCATTACATGCCTCGCTTGAACTATATCACAAAATTCAAAATAGAGTAGTTTCAACTTGACAGCCAGTGCCAATGCCAATGCCATATTTGTTGGGTCTGTGATCGGTTAGGAATATCATGAGCTAGCAAATCGATGGTCAGAATTCAGGCTTATGATACGCAATGGCCGGTGCGTTCCATTAATTATGTATCAATATCGTATTATTATATTACACAAACGCTTATTAATTTAGAGGCACATTGCTAAGGGTCTCGGTTTTTTTTAAAAGTTGCTCCCTACATTAATGAACTTATGACAATCTAGCTATTACGATTATTCAGTACAACAGCGATTTGGCATACAATGTGAAACTGTACAAAGATTCAGAGAATATAATAGTATTCGAATTATTACTCTGTACACGTAGAAGAGAGACGTGGCTGAAAAGGCCGATATTCTGAAAGAATTTCAATATTTCCAAGATACTTTGCAAATAGTTAAGTCGAGCCAAGACGAAATTAATAATCAAATGTAAAACTGTCATGTGCAGAAACATAATAAACTGATACTCTATTATATTATATAATTCTCCTACGGAATTTCCTTATCTAGGCAGGAAACCTTTGGCTACTGCTACATACTATTTGTACCTCGGCAGAAGCGCCGACTTTATGCTGCTAAGAACATTGATTGCGCAACTAGAATAAAAGAATTGCACGCAGCACACACAGTATCTAAACCAGAAACAGATCAATTAGATACTCAGGAAGACCTTAACAGTAGTATATATGCTCACGCTTTTAATAAACCTGAATTCTACGCACAACGATCGTAATATCAATTAAGCATTCATCATACTCAGAGACTCTCCTTTGCCGGAATGTTTGGATATTTTTCATTTATTCATTCTCACGTTACTGGACCATTTGTTGTTTACATTCATAAATTATTTAGGAGCTCTTAAGTCTTTCGAACGATATGTCCACAATACTTCTCTGAGATGCGAATGCTCTATAGAATGTACACAGTAGACAGCAGAAGCGTCTAGACCACAGAGTGTTCACATTTATTTCAATACGAAATATTTTCAAACTAGAGAAATCAGGCTGATGCAATGGCAGGCGCTATACATATATAAAAGTTAGTGGTTCAACATATAAAAATTCGTAAAGTTCCTAAAAAATGTATAAGAACATTCCCTGAACAGGTAATCACATGATAATCCTGCTTCCTAAGTGACACATTCTCTCGTAAAAGCATCGAAAATTTCAAAAGGAATTAAAATTCAAAGTAATGCATCATTTTCTGGTATACTTTTAAAAATTTTATGCTCCGTCATAGTACCAGCCTGTGTCCATCAACCAAGAAACAGTCATGTAATTCCGTAAAGCCTAGACGCAGATATCGTTCCTCTGCATCCAAACAAATGGACCACTAAGTTAAATCACAAGAAGTATGGAGTGGTGGTTACAGGTGGAATTACTCTTTCAGAATCAGGCACTGCCTGGAACAGCACTGGGCTTCTCTGATCAACAGTTGTGAACTGCATAATACTAGCTACATTACCACACCGATAACAATAATTTGGAGCGGACCATACTGTTACAAGTTTATCGTTAAACATATATCTATAACCTGTAAAAGAAATGAAATTGGCAATTTTTTGTTTTGGTCCTCGATACAGTACATAAAAGCTGGATGTTACATACCTTCATGAACCAATTGATGAGCTCTGCAAATAAGTTTAAGGTCATTTATTTCCATGAATTGATATGTTACTTTACTCCCGAATAACCAACCAGCCCCACGGGGACTGACTGTCCATGATTCCACCTCTTCTGGATCTGACCACACCAAATCACAAAAAGCACCTAGAAAAAATGTTTCAGGCGAGGTTAATAAAACGGGATAATCTTAATAACAAATTGATAAGAGTCAGAAAAAAATTTTATCCAGATGTACCTTTGTGTGGGATTTCCTGATTCCTTTCAATCGTCCTAATTTGATCTAATGTCCTAATAGCCGGAGACAATCCACCATGTACACAAAGTACTTGTTCATCAATTAACTAAAAGAAAGGAAAAAAGTATCATTTACATTCAAATAAAACGCACTAACTTTAATTTTATAAATACTCACGGCAGCAACTGTGAGCAAGTCAAACACCCTACAGCAGTACTTCCATGCGTTAGCATTGCCATATTTATTTTGACATTCATCTACATTGAAAACATATTAAAACCACTTAACAATGGTATTCAGTAAAGCAAAACTAAATCATTAAGTTAATACTGTAATTCATATTAACCATAAAATCCATAAACGTGTGTAATTTGTCTGGATTCATGATTTCCCCGAAGCAGTGTTATTCTATCAGACCATTTAGCTTTAAGTGTGAGTAAGCGGGTAAAAGTTTCTAAACTATAATACCCTCTATCTACAAAATCTCCCATGAATATATAATTTGTGTCAGGCACAGGGCCTCCATTACGAAATAATTCTTCTAAATCGTAAAACTGAAACATAAATAAAATGAATGGAAAAAGTTAATATTGAACGAATCATTGGACAGTTTCATTGTCTCAATGATTTCATAGCTGTATGTTGCAAATATCAATTTTAGATTGAGGTTAGATGAAAATACGTAACGCACCTGGCCATGAATATCTCCACATACCGTTACCGGAGTGGATACAGGCTGAATATTTGATTCCTCCAGCAGTAAGTCACATACCATGTCACAAAGTTTCTAAAGAGAATTAATTGAATTATTGGTATAAGCGTAATGAATACGAGTAACCTATTACTGTTCATTTAACATCCTCTAATGCGTATGGAACAAAGAAAATATAATGAAATTAGCGATAAGCAAAATTTTCAATGTATTATTTACCTTGAGGTCATTTTCCGGAAGGTATTTGCATTCTTTCGCAATATCTATCCATTTATCGATGTCTGACATTTTGGATTCGTATTGTAAGAAAATACAGATCGCGCCCTCACCTTCTACATATGGTCGCACTTAATTTATAGCCAGATTCGTCTCTCAAAGAATAATTTCACCAGCCCGCTTTCGATATTAGTTTGACAGAACATTCAGGCAATATTAATCCTACAATCTTGAACACTCCACTTATCACAGTATTTATAATGCTTCTTCTCATCTTGTGAGATGGAAATCCAGTTAACCAACCTGTGTGGAGATTATAAAGGATCAATCTTTATTCTTTTCAACTCTGCTATATGGTTGGTTCCCACATATGTCCTGTATGACGTTCCAAGTCTTTTCATATACTTTGAAATTAAAGAACGAAGGACATTGGGATTGCATTACAGTTCATTTTCATTTTTAATTAAAGAAATGTTACAATTCTCTTGCTAAAAATTGCTTAGTGTTTAAATTACGTGTTTCCTGCCCTGGATTAATAAGTAGACAGTGATGCTCGTTACATTTCTTTTCACCAGGTATATCAGCCAATAACGATGTTAAATTTCTAGTAATTTTGTTTTAAAGTGTAATACAAGTAACTGTAATTAATTATCATCGTGGCTGGCAGACGCAAGCTCAAAAACGTTGATTTTTGATTTATAGCGTTCCCCTTAAATTTCCTAGAAATGCAATACATTATATCGTTGTATGTAGTATTGATTATCGAAAGTCTCTGATTAGATTGGCTTTGTCGAGAGGTGAGTGATAATTACACCTAATCTATTAGCGAGTTATTTCAAACGTGGGAAAGAAGATAATCAACTCTACCTCTATTCGACATATCAATATTATCAATTGAAATAATAATTATAATCCAAAGGAAGTATGAGCCTCTCAATGACCATTAGATTAGTTCTAACTGAAGATACTTCTCTCCCACAGTATTCTAACAAAATCAATTTCAAGCGATGAACCCTACGTAAAAACCATTGTAATTAATGCCGTTACACCGACCAATGAGATAGTTGTTTTTACAAATATAATAACCAGAAAATCATACTCATTGGACAGCGCCTATGATTTCTCAATAATTATGAATATTCCGCGCCGGTAAAAGTACTTGCCGCGTAATATTCAAAATCGTCAGCAGGTAATCGGTGTAACATACGGGACTTTATTTCGTTATCATCGACAAACGACAAAAGGGTATAGTTTCAGCTTCTTCCGACAGCAAATCAACGTGGGACGTGGAAAAAGGTCAGCAGCAGGAGGACGATATGGATTTTATCTCGCGGCAAAAAGTGGGTCACAACGAAAGCGCCTGTGCGCACGCTTCGATTATCGATTGAAACGTTACGTGCCTCGAGTCCGTACGCGCTGGATCTCATTTATGTGAATGCAGTGACTGTGGCGGTTCCTCGTACGGCTATCTTCCAACGGGCGACAGTCTCATATCGTTTCATTGTGGTCCCTCAGAGATCGCGATTTTTCTTGGAAAAATGCGGTGAAATCTAACGTACAGCGAGGCGTTTTCGCGAAATCGGCCATTTTGGTAGTGCGTGCTTCAACGAAAACGGATAGGTTCATTTCTGGCAGCTACCCTCGACGGTTGTGCGTGGAAGTGGTGGCAGCTCGGTGTCGCCCACAGGACACAGCCGTAAGATCGAAACGATCGTGTTCTTGGGCAAGTGAGCGCTCGGTCTTGGCAAAATGGCAGGAAACGTGGGTATGGAACAATTGATCCCGATCGTGAATAAGCTGCAAGATGCATTCACGCAGCTCGGGGTGCACATGCAACTGGATCTACCGCAGATCGCCGTAGTAGGTGGTCAAAGTGCGGGAAAAAGTTCTGTACTCGAGAACTTCGTTGGGAAGTAAGTACTGGGTGTTTTCTTTCATGGATTTTATTGTCTTGTTTTTTCATCTGTATTCTTTGACATGTTTACGAGTTATGAACGAACGTAAAACTACTCGTACGTATGCTTCAAGGCGTGGCGAGCTACGCCACGGTATAGTTTCATTTTTATATGCATTAATGATTATTTGAATCTTACCGTATTCTCCTTTCATATGACTTTCGGGGAGGCTATCTTCATTTATTGATCGTGACATCGAAATCAACGATGTGTTCTCGATTTGTGGCCGCCCACACAGCGATCTGTCAAACGACCAATCTTTTTTTCTTCTCATTGCTTTAACATTTAACCTTCCGGAGAATTGCTCGAAATACACATTTACACGAATGAGAATTGGTTTAATTATTCGTAATTTACTTCGTTTCGTGTCAGTTTTTACGAGCGAGCCTTTTTCAAATGCAGTATCTGTATACGCGACTTTAACGAGTTTTCCTTTCAATGCAATTATTTTCGGAGAAATTCGGCAAACAATTTTTTCAGATTGCACATCAGTTTTTAGTTGTGCAATTTAGGATAATTTTCATAATTTTCAGTAGTTCATATAATCGTACATAATGATAAGTAGGGCCCAAAATAAAAGAAACAGTGATTTAAAAAAAAATAATTATAAAAATGAATAATATAATACAATTTTCATGTTACTGATAATGACTTTATCTTGACACCTTCCTTATCCAAATTCCATTATGTAGCTGGATTAGCATTAATGAACTAAGTGTTGAAAAATTGTAATGAAATCATATAAAAATAAATATACCAATTTATTTCAATACAGAAAGATATTTCTATTTAATTTCATTTTATTCCAGTAGTATATTATACTACATAAGTTTTCTATCAATTTTTTTTCAGAGATTTCTTACCTAGAGGTTCAGGCATTGTAACCAGAAGACCGCTCATATTACAATTGATTAACAGCTCAACTGGTGAGTCATCATAGACAAAATGGATTATAAAATCTTAACTATGAATATAAAAAAAAAAGCCACTGTAACTTAACTTGCTTCCATGAAAATGTTTTAAAACAGAGAATAATACTTTGTACCTTTGAGGTTTAATGTTTTATCAATACAGATATTGTTAATAATAATTATAAATATATGTTTCTATAAGTATCTTCTATATTAGGAATTCTATAAAAGGTTTCTACATTGTGTATAATATGAGGCAAATAAAGAATCTCCTTATGTATTGTCCACTCAGTTATCACGTTTCCTGTGACAATGACCTTTTGATAAGAAAAAAAATTAGCTATACTGTCTGTCTTAATATAAATGCATATACCGAACTATTAACTGTATGCTACTGAACGAGTTGAATATATATCACTTAAATATAAAAGTGTATCTGTCAGGTCCATTAATGTTAATAAATAAACTATCTATGTACATTGCAGAATTTGCTGAATTTTTGCATTGCAAAGGGAAAAAGTTTGTTGACTTTGATGAAGTACGAAAAGAGATTGAAGCAGAGACTGATAGGGTCACAGGAAGTAATAAGGGCATTTCCAACATACCCATAAATTTAAGAGTGTATTCGCCCAATGGTAAATATAATTTTATATATAGTGTCAATGAATACTGACATATCATACAAGCATATTGTGTACATTGTACTTTATCTGTTGTCTACAGTTCTTAACTTGACATTGATCGATTTACCTGGCCTTACGAAAGTACCAATCGGAGATCAGCCTGTTGATATAGAAGCACAAATTAAAGCTATGATTTTCCAGTTCATTAAAAGGGAGAACTGCCTTATATTGGCAGTTACTCCAGCAAATACTGATTTGGCTAACAGTGATGCTCTTAAACTTGCTAAGGAAGTTGACCCACAGGGTAAGTTTTGATAGGTGGTGTACAACTTATATACATGACTTTAAATAAATTATTTATGATATTTTTTTTATAAGGTGTACGTACAATCGGTGTTATTACGAAATTGGATCTCATGGACGATGGCACCGATGCGAGAGATATTCTGGAAAACAAGTTACTGCCTTTGAGGCGAGGTTACATAGGTGTCGTTAATAGAAGTCAGAAAGATATTGAAGGACGGAAAGATATCAAGAATGCTTTGGCAGCTGAAAGAAAATTCTTCTTGAGGTACAGCATATTAATAAATACTGGTATTCGATAATAAACTAACTCTTATGCTCTTGTTTCAGTCATCCATCCTACCGGCATTTAGCAGATAGGTTAGGTACACCGTATTTGCAAAGGATTTTGAATCAACAATTGACAAATCACATAAGGGATACGTTGCCAGCATTGAGGGATAGATTGCAGAAACAGCTACTAGCCTTGGAGAAAGATGTAGAACAATACAAAAATTTTAGACCCGATGATCCTGCTATAAAGACAAAGGCCATGTTACAGTGAGTATATTTTTCAGTAATGTTTAATGATACTTAAGAACATAAATTACATTTATCAAATCGAAACGTTCCGTATTTATTATTCAGTTAGGAGATACATGTAACCAGAGCATGTATAACAAATGAAATATTTAAAAACACTGATTTTACAAATCGATATTTGCCTTTTCCAGTTTTCTTGTAAAGTACATAATGGGTGGAGGGTCCTGACATTTTAGAGATTTTCCTCTTTATTTTTCAGATTAATTCAAATGTTACTGTAGGTATATCATTATCTTTAGTTTTTTTTTTTTTTTATCTTTTTCATGAAGTGTGTTTTCTGCATGAAAATCTTAACAGGCCGTATAATTCAAGTACTGAGACATTTACGAATTAATAAACGAGTGATAATTAATAAATGCATTCACTAACAATATGAATTTTAATAATTTAATAAGTAAATTACTGACAAAAATGTAGATATCGTACTATCTGTATATAGTGACCTGAAATACTTTTGTTACATTAAATATCAAGGCTCTCTACCCATTTAACAAATTGCATATGTACGCTTATACATTGGTTGAAAAAATTTTAAGGATGATACAACAGCTTCAGTCAGATTTCGAAAGGACTATAGAGGGTTCTGGTTCAGCACAAATCAATACAATGGAGCTGAGTGGAGGTGCTAAGATAAATAGACTGTTCCATGAGCGATTTCCATTCGAAATTGTTAAGATGGAATTCGATGAGAAAGAATTACGAAGAGAAATTGCGTTTGCCATTAGAAATATTCACGGTAAGTGATACATGAGACATTATATTTTAGTATTATATTTCCTTAAATATACGCGTAATTAATCTTTAAGTATAACTACTAATCAAAGCACAATATTATAGGTATCAGAGTGGGTCTATTTACACCTGATATGGCCTTTGAGGCAATAGTTAAAAAGCAAATCAATAGACTTAAAGAGCCTAGTCTAAAATGCGTGGATTTAGTTGTACAGGAGCTTAGCAATGTTGTGCGTATATGTACAGATAGGGTAAGTGAATTCCTTTTGCATCTATATAGTAGCAAATAATTATTTTATAGATGCAAACGTTTAATAATTTTTCATTTTATTCTATAGATGTCACGTTATCCTAGATTGAGGGAAGAAACGGAACGAATTATAACCACTTACGTTAGGCAGCGCGAACAACTGTGCAAGGAACAGTTGGTACTCTTGGTTGATTGTGAACTTGCATATATGAATACAAACCACGAAGATTTTATTGGTTTCGCCAAGTAAGTTTTTAATACGCCTCATTACATGTTTATGTAGATATTGAGCCAAGCAAAACAGTAAATAATATAATAGAAGATTTTAATTTTTAAAAATGGCACATCTAGCGCTATATGTTGTTTTCACTACGTTCATGGCTGCAGCTATAGTCTTTAGTATACTTATATTTACGAATTTTTCATTTTAACAATTTTTACTTAATTTTTTAAAGTGTACAGAATTACCGTATCTTTCTTATCATTCGGAGATTTATAACAAAGAAGTTTTTTCAAAAAATGCAGTAATATGTTATATATATAATATAAAACAAATTTCCGTTACTTGCAGTAATCGATTACAGTGCATGGTTAAAATAACATACATAGAACAAGTTACGAAATAATAATTTCCTATCTTAGTACAGACAAAACGGTGTATTCAAAATTTATGATTTTCATCTTTTCTAACAAAGATATATAGTAAACGGGAAAAACCACGTATGATATATTATAAATTTAATTTAATTAGTTTGCTTGCTATATTTTTATTTTAGTGCATATTACAAGTTATATATGCATATATACGTATATGTTAACATTCTATCCTGAAATTCAATAATTTAATCCAAATGTTGTTATAGGTACGTTTCTTAAAACTATGATACCGTTTCATGATTTTCACGCTCATTTCTTATTGTGTCGATTTACAAGCGATTACCTATCGTGTTCAAAACGTTGCCAGACTGATTACATAATAAAATCGTAGAACAGGATGACAAATTCTGGATTGTAATTTCCGTTTATTCGTCATAGAACTAACGTCGATATTTTCTTGCAGTCAGCAGTTAATATCTTAAGCGTAAGGTTAACGCCAGATTTATAGAAAATATTTCGACCACGGGAATATTATTTGCAATCTTTCCTATTAAACCGCATTCTACAGTTATATCGAAATTTTCAACTAGTTATTCTTGTTTTAATGACATTCCGAGAAACTCTTTGAAGATTGCATGTGTTTTGTAACTACTGTGATACTCATCCTCACTTCTATTTCAGTTCTCCGACTCGAGAATGAGAAAATTACCTTGAATTCTGACACACACGTATTACCCACATTTCGAACACGTTACTCTTTCAATAGCTCAAGGCACACTGAAGATCTAGCTACAGGGCGTTCTGTAGAACCCTTGACACTCTTAAATTCAATGACCTCTCCCCCTTTGCCGTGCAGCCGTAAACAAATATTAGCTACGTGCTTCTGTTCGATAGATGCGGGGATCGTTTATATATATTTATGTATACATCCCGGTGTTAATGACTTCTAAGACGAAAATCTTGAAAAATGAGTGTCAAAAGGGGACAATATTGATTGACATTTAAAAATATAGCAAGCTCATCTGCATTTTTGAATGGAATAAATTATTGAATTTTAATACAAACGTCGAATTAACTATTCAATATATACTCATATATAACATATTTACGTACGTGTACCGTATCTCCCAGAGTATAAGGATGAAACGTTTGAAGCTTAAATTACTTAATTTACCATTGATTGGAACGAACATAATTTCGGAAATTTATCAAGAGGCAATTTTATTATGTATATTACTTTAATCCATATAGTCGGGATCATATGGTATGTTCACAATCAATGCATGCCTTGCTAAAATCAATTCACATGGCAAGCTTAACATCAGCAGATATTCTTATCTAATTTGTTCTTCAAGGCCAAAATGCACATTTCTAGTATCATGAGTAACATTAGTAGAATTTACTGCTATTGTATCTACGTGGTGTACATTTGTATGGCACTGTGTGTCATACGTAATTATGTTAAATTGTAGCTCACTCACATTTTTCCTCTTTGCAGTATATTTCTCATCATCTTTTTAATTTATTTTCATGTGACTGACATAATTTTTGTTCCTTTTATGTTTCCTTTTCTAATCATTCGACACTATGGAATCATCTGTGAAATTATAATTATCGTGTTTTCAGGGGTATCTGTGAACGTATAAATGTAATTCGAGTAATCGAAATTTGTTGCATTACTTAAAGTATTCATATTAATTAAGATATATAATGAAGAATTGCATTGGCACAGATTCTGTTTTTCTTATAGTTTAAGTTCAGTTTGCTTTCATGTTTGTCGTTGATTTCTCATCTATCTGTTTTTTCTGCCCCTGAAAAATATCATGGTCGTATAATAACATTTTAATTGTTTTCAATATCGTGTAATTGGGAATAGTTAAAATAAAAGAGAGACAATGTTAAATTTCTCATTATAAATTTCTATAACATATATTCTTTGTACAATCATAGGCAAGGCATACTAATTACATGGAATTAAGATCCATGGTTGTAATACGAAAAATTGATGCAATGTCAGTTAGGCTTTATATTACAAATATATTACTTACGTATGCCTTTCCTTCAGTTACATAGCATATACACTTTTTCTGACATATATTTCCATTCATGATCAATTCTTTATACTTCACAATTAAAGAAATGATTTAATTATATCGGCAGCGCGGCAGCCAGTAGCCATAATGCAAGGTAAGAATATTAAAGTACATTGAAACAAAAATTTACACTACATTTTTCTTCCTTTTTCCATTTTCACGCTCTTTCTTTTTTTTATGCTTACTCTTCCTTTAATGTTCCCTGGCTTTCAGTTTGTATAGTTTTCTCGTTTTCTCTTTTTTCTTTCTTTTTTTCTTTCTTTCCTTTTTTAACACAAGATGTAAATTAAAGCCTAGTATTACAGTTCTTATTTCCTGTACAATAAGTAATTGAGAATGAATAGGATATTTTTCGAATTTATTTTTCTTTGCAATGTAAATGAAATTTTATTTGAGGTTTTTCCTTGCTTGATGCTGTGATAAGTGAATGTCAGAAATTTGTATTATTTACTACAGTTTGAGAAATATCTGCAAATTGTTACTTTAATCTACAGAATCTTAGAACATTAAGACACGATACATTCGAAAGAACAAATATGCTTGACCAACATACCGACCGAATTTATTATACATAGAACAATTCACCGATTCTAAAATCCGATATTTCAATGATATTACATCATATTAACTTTAGATTTTCATTCTTTTTTTTTTTCTTTATAAGATGTGTCCGTTACACTTACTTTTTATACTTTCAAATACAGACCCCACTTTGTTTACGGTTCAGATTTGTTCTTTTTAATTTTCGATACAGTTGCATTAAACAGATAACTATGTGTTACCAGACAAAGTGTTCATAATTAAAATCATTCATGAATGCTCGAAATTGGATATTTCATACAGCAACATTGAATCTTAGTTTCACCATCTTTCACTTTGTTCCATAATGAATGTAATATGTGCTTATGCAATCCTTTATGCACTATGACATGCAAAATTACTGCAGTGCTGATTACATGTAGTAGTCATACTGATGTACATTTACATGTTATTATTTTTTGTATGCCTATCCAAGAATTCACGTTATAAATGTAACTTCTAAGACTGTATGAAAGAGTATATGCATGAAATTATTGTGACTATATGTAATAATTCATTAAATTAAACAAGATTAAAGGTAAAATATTCAAATCGAATTTTCATAATGTTAGAAAAATTACATTATCATAAATCATATACGAAGAAAAAACATGCTATCCATTTCGATATTATTCTCATACCATTACTATCTTCATCGTGTTTTATTAACGTTTTTGACATATATATCATACAGCATATGGTTTTGAGAGAGAGACTAACTATAATACAACTTAATAACTTATTTATAGCATATGATTAAATTTGAAATTAACTTGTGTGGACGTCTGTGTAAGTTGATGAAAAGTTACTGCTAGGTTTTTTACCCTGCTAGTTTTTTTATACAATACATTACTTTTTTTGTGGCAAGTCGTTACAATGAATCTTGCACACAAATATACAAAACTTCTTACTTATTTAACATTTCATTATACACTTTACTTTATGTTACAGTGCACAGCAATCGTCAGAAAATGCTGTTAAGTCCGGTCGTCATACATTAGGCAATCAAGTGATACGCAAGGGCTATATGTGCATTCATAATCTTGGAATAATGAAGGGTGGCTCGAGAGATTACTGGTTTGTTTTAACATCGGAGAGCATCTCTTGGTTCAAGGATGAAGAAGTAAATACCTATGTTTCTAAGATAATAAGAACGAAATGTCATTCGTGTTATATACATTATTATTATTTACTTTTCAGGAGCGTGAAAAGAAGTACATGTTGCCTTTGGATGGCTTGAAATTACGTGATTTAGAGCAAGGTTTCATGTCGCGCCGTCACTTGTTTGCTTTGTTCAATCCGGAAGGCAGGAATGTATACAAGGACTATAAACAGCTCGAGTTGAGCTGTGAAACACAAGACGATGTTGACTCTTGGAAAGCTTCCTTCCTCCGAGCTGGTGTATATCCTGAGAAATCAACCGAACAGGCAAACGGAGAAGGGGAGGTAAGTTATTTGAATTATTCCGATAAACGTATTACGAATACAGACTTATACTATGATGAATTTTTGAGATATCAGAAATTATGTTATGACAGAATAGATTCGATAGACCGTTTTATACGATTTTTATTACCTAATAAGTTTATTAGTCGGATATATAATTATTAAAGATTGGTTGTTTATTAAACTATACAAATCTATAATATCTTATGATGTTTATCAGAAGAAAATACTTTGATTTATTTTAGGATAAGCAGCGGGTGAGTTAGATGCAGTGGTGTATTCAGTAGTTTTGTTTTCTATTGCGTTTTCAACTGTGTGGTGGTGTAGTATAATGAGTAATTCAATCATAATTTCGCTAATTGAAATACCTTCAAACTAGTTCTCATAATTGTCCGTATTACTTTCAATATATGACCAATTTTTCAATAACTTTATTCTGTGAAAGCTGAAACGTGAGACTGGACACAACGAAATAGATGTTGCAATATAAATATTTCTTTTATATCGAGCTAATTAAACCGAGCATGTGCTAAGTCATCATTTAAACTTTAAATAATGTCATCATCACAATTAAGCCGGTTACATTTATCTCAATAACTCGTTATGAAATTGTGAGTTGTGTGAATTTGTGTGTTTGTTACATTTTCGAAAAAAATAATTACATTCACGATTATAATTCAACTTCTTTTTGCTTTTAATTCGTATCAACTAAAGGAAGGATATGAGGTTCGTACTGCCGTAGAAACTCCATAGACTTAAAGAGCACACGACACTCACACAAATATTGAACACCTCCACTCAGTGCAGCTTCTTAACGAAGAGTGCAGTATAGTTTACAGAATTCGTTCAATAACAGTGCCGTTTTTTTTCTCACTAGCAGCGTTTTCACATGGACAAACTAAACGACACAATTATTAATACCGAAAGCACAATTGTGTGCTTATGTTCGCTGTATATAACACATCTCAGATATGATATTCTAACATGTAGTATTATAACTATCAATAAAGTGACATTAATTACTTTCCTCGTGATATTAATAGGGTGGCTCGGAAGCTCAGTCATCAATGGATCCTCAACTGGAGCGTCAAGTAGAGACAATTAGGAATTTAGTTGATTCTTACATGAAGATAGTTACAAAAACTACACGCGACCTTGTCCCAAAGACGATTATGCATTTGATTATTAACAATGCAAAGGATTTCATTAACGGAGAGTTATTAGCACATCTTTATGCCAGCGGTGACCAGGTAAAAAGTAATGAATTTCTTTCATAAAGAACTGTGTAGCATAACGTTGCCTGTCTCTCTGTTGAAAATGTGAAATATGAGAAGATAATTTGATTGCAATATAACACCAAGAAATTCGACGAATGTTACAGTCTTCGATGATGGAGGAATCACCCGAAGAAGCACAAAAACGGGAAGAGATGTTGCGCATGTACCATGCATGCAAAGAGGCGCTTCGCATTATTGGAGATGTTTCTATGGCTACAGTTTCGACCCCTGTACCACCACCAGTGAAGAACGATTGGTTAGCGTCTGGTGAAAACCCAAGGTAACAGTTATGTTGTTAATTTCATTGCCATTTCTGTATTCAACTAATTCGTTATCTTTCAATCTTGTACTGCCTGCTTTTGCCTCATACACTCGAACACCGTTGAAACAGTCTTGGGTAAGAGCCTTCACATTTCTACCGTATACCTCCTCCTAACTGAATACTCTGTCAATTTCAATTCCTTACTT
Source organism: Cerceris ruficornis (assembly GCA_963989415.1). Classification (NCBI taxonomy): domain Eukaryota; kingdom Metazoa; phylum Arthropoda; class Insecta; order Hymenoptera; family Crabronidae; genus Cerceris; species Cerceris ruficornis. The sequence continues at coordinate 12,540,871 of OZ022523.1, forward strand.
TCGCTTTAATTTCGTTTCTTCCTTTATAGTCCTCCAATTGCGAAGCAGTTTACGAAATGTCTCTTAATTTGTAAATTGAATTGCTTCTTTCTTATCTTTTCACTTCAGATATATATTTGTATACCTGTTATATTATAAAACTACAAAAATCATCTCATCTTCTACACGTTGCAAATTTAACGTAATTCTATAAAGCTAATGGTTTCGTACTTGAACCTTCCAATTATTTCAGCTATCGTCGAAAGATACAAGTTTCAAGAAGCATGCCTTTGTATTATGAATACTAAATCTAATATTTTGCATGTAGATTTCTTACTACTACGCTTCCAACTGAATAACGCAAAGTCTTTGAATTCGACGAGATTAATATTTATCGTAAAATGAAATATTTGTTACAGGTTATCACCACCATCACCTGGTGGGCCAAGACGCGGAGTGACCGTGCCACCACCTCTTTCTAGCTCTCGAGCACCGCCGCCGGTTCCAACGGGTGGTCGGCCAGCGCCGGCTATTCCTAATCGTCCTGGACCTGGTGGACCTCCGCCAGCTCGAGCTAATCCTGGCCTACCTCCTCCTCTTATACCATCGTAAGTACAATTAACGAGTTGTCTTTTCAGAGGGACAAACCGTGTGATCGAATACAGAGAACGTGTATCAAGAAACGCATATTTGATTGAGTGCTATCTTTACTATCCGACTATCATTCCACTACCGGATCGTTCATTCGAAAGGACTTTGCACAACGATACTTTTTTTTTTTCTTTCTTTCTTTGTCGACAAGTTTTCTGTACATAGTAACGTGGGTGAAGGTCATTATTACTGTTGTCGGTGAATATTATACTGAAAAGATCTGCAGCCGCTTGACACTGCTGTACATTAAAACTCTCTAGCTTTGTGTGATTGGGGCTTTGGTGCTAACATCACTTTCTATTGCAGGCGCCGACAATAAGTCTTCGCACTAACTCGCCTATTCGCTACTAATAAATATATATTAATTGCATCTAGTCGGTGTACATTTTACACGAGATACAATTTCCTAATGCTATATTGTCTGTCTGCATATATTACAGATTATGAGGTCAGTGTTAATTAGGGGTGTGTAACGTATGAACGGACAAAATGGCTCATAATTCGAACACCGATTATGTTAATGGTCCAAAAAAAGAGCTTCCAAGGGTTTCGGTGAACGATTTTTTTATTTCACGTAATATTATATATTTCATCTGTGCCTACGATCTGCATTTTCTTTCGAGAGGTCCAATTAATTTTTTAAGAACGACCAAGGGGTATCGTTTCTCAACGTCTTTATCGTTTAACGTTAATAGATATAATTCTGAAGTATCGTGCATATCCCCTAAGATCAGCCTAACCGATAAGTACAATTTCATACAACGTACGATTTGTCTGCGCACCCCTAATTAAAGTTCTATGTGTTTATGATACTTTTAATCGTCAATAACGAGAGTTACTAGCAACCAATTGCACTCATTCGGAGAGAGTGAGAATGCCAGGTAGAGTCACGTTCGTTTTATTGTAAATTAGTTTGATGGAATTGTATATGATGCCTGTATATAATATATACATATACTATTCGAAACGTTAGAAAATAAATGGTTTTCCGTTCTTGCCGCTGATGAACATTATCGCTTACTAACAGCATGACATTTCAATTAGAACAAACTGCTCGTAAAACGATTGCACGTACGTGTCCTTCGAACTTGATGTAAAGCAAAAATCTCTAGCGTCGAACGAGATGCAACGTATGTGATGTACAATAATTTGGCAATACTTCGTGATACCATCTAAGTCCTGTACTGTCGTCGCTCCTATTTTTTTTTCTATTCGCGTTAATACGATAATAAAAAAACAGCCGTCGCAAAAGCAACCTGATATATCTGTCAATTACTATTTAGGGACAAACATGTCGGTGCCTGCATTAAATATTTTTTCAAAACGAATTTCACACGCGCAGTAAAGACGAACATTCGTATCGAAACTCGAGTCCGTATGATCACGTGTTCTGCTGTCACGTACTTTTTCTTTTCTTTTCGAAATCCCGGTACATTACACGAGTAATGATTATCCATACTTCTTAGGACATTCAACGTTGCGACGAATTATTGCAATAGAAATGATTAAATTACATTAGCCGAATGTTGTAATGTACTGTTAAGGCATCATGAAAATTAGACATATAGTAAAAGCTGAGTGTCCGTGGTATGTTTAGTCGTGGGGGTGGTCTACAGCAGAGGGTGACTCAAGCTGCGACGCAGGCCGCTGCTAATGCCGCTGTGAACGAGCTGATGGATGCATTCAGGATCAAGTAAATAAAATTGCTGTCATAGTTTTCTATATCGGAGTCTTACCCTTAACCAGGATATAGGTACTCTATTTAAGTTGCGCAAGTAGATGGTAGACTGTTCAGGGTTGAGAATGAACTAATTCAGTGTTTCACTGTTATCGACAGAATTTTAATAACACTATTACGAGTAACCGCTGTTTCTTTTCCTCTTTCTCTCTCACTCTTCTCTTTATTTCTCTTTTCTTTCTCTGTATCTCTCTTTCTCTATCACTCAGACTGTTCTCCTTATATTTCTTCTACTTGCATGATACCAACAAATGAAAATTAACGGTGATGCCTTTTGAGATCATATCGTTATAAAAAATATATATACATATAAATATATAATTATACATGCACACGCATACAAAACACACGTCTTTTGTGCTTGCGTATTTAATTAAGAGATAATTACGAGTAAGAGAGTATCTGTACATTTGTAAGACCTTCAAACGTGTAATTTGCTTCAAGACGTTCGACGTGTATTGGTATTCTTTAGGGAGAGAATTAACTTAGAGGAAAAAAGAAAAGAAGTACGTTGTATAATCTCCCAAATGAGATTCCCTATTGAACCTACCGTCGTGTGGAGGAAATCTGAAACCAAACGTAAGAAAAAAGACGTAAATATATATATTATATATACATGTATCCACGTATATAATCCACTTTCATTCGTTTCGCTTTCTCGATGCTGAAACTCGAGCATGGAAACTTAAAAGCGGCGCGTCTTGCCGTTTAGATGAATAAAACAAAAGTTGTACGCTCTAGATTGATATATTTGTATCCAGCGAGTCTATCCTGGAAAGTCTACCAGAACCTTACAATGTGATCAAAGGTAGTATCGATTAGACGGTGTCTCACAAAATTGCCGATGTGAGTGCGCTTTTAAGACTATCACCCGGTGAATTCATCCAATTGTATCCGAATTTCGCGATCCGCACGAGAAACGTTCGCGTTCTCGTCATTGAATAGCTGAAATGTTAAAACCAAAAAGTAAAAAGAGAGATGGCGAGAAACAAAGAAAACAAATGTCATGCTGTTGGGAAGAAATCGTTGAATGTTCGTTTTACGACGAATCCGATTGTGTTACATCCGGAAAAACATTTTGTGTGTCGTAATCGTACGCTGTGAAGCCTCCCTGTTTTATCTCTACCTCTTTGCAACGTTCGCCGTACTTCAGTTCCATCCTAGCCATTAAATATCGAATACCGTATTAAATATATCTATACGTATATAATAAATACACCCTATAGCTAATCCTTATGAAATATTAACGACAAAAAAAAACATGTGCTCAGATATAGGATGTGATATAGCGTAGAGTGCTTGGAGGATTTTGCATAAAAATCCGAAGTCGCGAACCCTCTCTTCGGATGGTCAGTTATTAATAGCTCATTACACTGACACTTAACGACACTAATGATTCGGTATAATAGAATGACACAAGCAAGTAGTTTGTTAGCGGCGCGTTATCAGAGTGTAAAATGAGAACGCGCATATCCACATGCGGAGGTATATAAGGGAGTCACGTTGTATCTTCGAGATGTTTGTTGTTTCCTAAGCTCCATGACCGTGCTGAGCGGTTTAATTGTACATGTATATAAGGGAGCACTATGTATCGCTACTTTCTTTGTAATTAGATAAAAGCCCCTACGTCATCGCGATGCGACGTGTTTCGAATTTTGCTTAGCACGCGCCAAGCGGTTGAATGAAAAGGCACGCGGATATCTATATATAAATATACTCGTATATTTTACGTATAATCGATATTTATACATAAACACTGATGCAGTCTTCCTCCGTGCGTCTTAACGGCGATTCTCTATGACATAATCGGGAAAATTGTAATAATAACCATAAGGAGCGGTTTCGTTTTATCGAATTCCTCTCTGCGCAGTGACTCGCGGAATATCAAGAGCGAGGATGGAAGTGCAATTACAAAAAAAAAGAATATTATTTTTCGTTACAGCAAAACGTCAAGGGTGTCTCCCTGGGTAGATGATGAATTTACATGAGCATCGACGACGATGGACTCGTATTTCCCGCGTCACTGCGCTCTTTCCCAATTCTGCTTTAATCTAACTTGCCGGGAAGTTTGGCGAAATATTCGAAAGACTTTATTCAATATTTTACTCAAAAAAAAATCGCGCCTTTTTCTCTCAAATTGTATAAGAACTTGCCCATGTGGCGACTGACTGTTTTGCTCATATTAAGGGGCCTAATGATCTTCACTTTCAACGTTTCCCTTGATACACACTTTATACTCTACTAAGTTTCGCAAGAAGATTGCAATTTTCTTTGCTGTCGGCTACACTCGACACGTTTGATGTGTGATAGTCGCCGGGGGAAGACAATTTTCAAGAGAACAACACTCTTCTTCCTTTATAGAATCACGTCGCATCTGCTAAACACTAGCGCATTGTTTCTCGACAACGGACACAACGTTGTTTTGTGATTTAGATCATTTGGAGAACACTAGGTTTATCGACGCATTGGCTGCTCGGACACAGCACATTCATGTTTGTCATGTACTTCTGTATGACATATGAAAAAATTCGATAGAATTTTCGAATAGCAATCAGTGTGTCGACTGTTAACTATATTGCGTACGTTACATTTGATGAAAACAATAATACTATTGACGCTAAACGAAAGATGGTGCGCAACCACAAGTGGTATTATTGTAATGTTATTGTACAGTATATATACGTATATACATATACATATACATATATTTATATATATATGTATATGCATATTTATATATACTATGTATATATACTAACCATTTTATGCACCGTAATTGTCAGAACTAAATAGATCGTACGTTGAAGTTATAGAAGCAATTATAGCGATTAATGATATTATTATATCATTGATATCGTCATTATATTATAGCTATAAGATGATAATTAATATTATTTGTTTTAGTCATATAAATATATAACGCGTTCCGTGTTCGGTAGATCGTGAGATTTTTGATTTTTTTTTAAATTATATAGTACTGTCTCTTCGAAGCAAGTCGTTCTCATTAGGAGTCTAACGAAAGGGTAGAAGAGTAATTAGGTCTACGTTCCTCGGTAAGAGGCTTAGCGTTTCAACTGGGCATATCAAGTACTGAGTTGTACACGGACAAATTGCTCTCTATTTTCCTTTATTCTCTCATTTTTAATTATCAACAGTATTCATTGGAATGATCATTAGATGCTCTCTATTAGATTATTTATATTTATTTGCCTAGTTTTATTCCGATTTGCCCGCGGTATTTTAAGGATTCCACCTGAAGTTTTGTCCGCGTTATTTAATCTTCATATTTACTTCCTTGTGTTTTCCAATTTATCAGATAACACGCGTCTACCGATAAAACGCTTATCAGATAATACTTCAAGAGTTTTTTTTCAGGCTATTTGATCGTTGAATTTTCGCAACAAATATTTCGATTTTGAGACAGTACCGAAATACGAAAAATGTAAAACTCAATTTCGTACGATCGGGGCGAGTTCATTTGGGTGGAATCTTTCTTACAAATGTAACAACGAAAGACGATAAGCGAAGACATTGCGACTGGGTGAAACGTGAACATTCCAAGTAATTTCGCGGCTCATCGACTGCAATTTCTTTGCATTCGTACCGTCAATTAAACGATTTACACCAATTTTACGTTCGAAAGGCGTCTCTATATATTTTTTCGTTTCTATTTTGTATCGTACGACCTTTTAACGTTCCCCCTTCGCGTATCAACCCCGGGGCTCGCGATGTGTTCTTGAAATTAAATCCTCGGCTTTCGTGACTAGATACTAAAGAGTATGTAGCGTTGACGATGTTTAGCAACTGTCGCCGTTAATAACTGCTAAAGGCCGCAGGTGGATGCGAAGAATGCGAGCAATTGTTTTGTCGATCTTTCGCGATTGTCAACATGACGTGGTGATTGGTATCTAAAGGAATCTAAAGGAGAATTTGGACGCATTTCTTGTTTTTTTTGAATTTTTATGACGAAATTGACAAGTTTATTTATTGATTTCAACAGCTGCTTGCCTAATTGTTTCAACGCTTTGATATAAAATTAACATATTGCTTCTTTAACCCTTTGAGGAATTTGAAATTAATAAACTGCAGTGTTTTCTCTTAATCTCTCAAATAGATCTCTAGGTGTAATCTCCAAATGAATGAAACCTAATTTAATTTGAATCCTGATCAACGCTAAATTGAAACGTTTGGAAAATCCGTCAATCGGTTTAATATCAATCACTTTGGAAAATGTCTGCGTTTTCCAAAAACATCAACTACAATTCAGAAATTCTTTGTAAGAAGAAACTACTGGGATTCAGTGATCGAAAGAAATCCGAGATTGACAATATTGCACTTCAAAAAGTATTCCAATCAAGCTTCATGTTTCAAAGTTTTTAAAATATTTCATTCTCAGAGGGTTAATCAACATTATACGATAGTAATTATACGGTGTACCATACTCCACACTTTCTTTCCTCCAAATTTGCGTCCAAAAGTCACTCTTAGACTATTGATGCCAAAAATGCACGTAATGTCGCTAAAAAGAGGAAGAAAAGGCGGAGAGAGAGAAAGAGAAGGAAGTAAAAGAAAAGTACGACAAAGAGAGAGAAAGAGATCAAAGTGAAATGCAACAGCCAAGATCGCATCCGTTGCGCGACAGTTTATTATACATGCTTCCATCTAAAGCCTTAAAGAACCTAGCAAAGTTCTAGTTACGAAGCTTTACCTCATATGTCGCAAACATTGAATAATGTAACTATTGTACACCGCGGTTCGAGATTCGAAAAAGAGATTGACGCACGTAACGTTACTAAACGCAGGCGAGAGAAATCAAGAAAGCGTGTCGTAAGTCAAAACGGAAGCACGATTCGCGTAAAGTTCGCCATCGACGTTATCCTCGCGATTCCATCGGCTCGATGGCGAATTTCGAGTCAGCTAAGTAACCCCTAGTTTTTGTTAAAGAAGAAAAAGCAAGAGAAAAGAAAGAGCATTGATTCCCCGCAAAACGAAACGATAGGTATCGATAATTCTCGCGTGAATTTTCGCTCTCTAACGAGATAGAGCTTCCCGATTAGTTTTTAGCACGTCCTTGGCCATGATTTTTTATACCTGTTATACTGATTTTTATAGGAATTCCTTTTCTACTTCCAATTCGCGGAGAACGGTGAAATATTTCTCGCTGACTGTGTTATAAACGATCCTCGAGCGTTTCTGTGAGATTAAAAAAAAAGAAAGAAAGAACAGAATTCCATGGAAATTAGGATTTAAAGAGTATCGGGGGTTACTTGGCGTGTATTCCTTTCTTTTTCTTGAATGATGCACCTTCACGAGATTCACGTTGTAATAATTGCGCGATTTGCGCACGATATACATAAATTGTTTTATTGCAATATAAATGTGTATATAGGGAATAACATGTTATAGATTATAAAAGTATATGTGTCTATACGTATGTATAGTAACATGTGTATGTATATTCACATATACTGTATATATATATAAAAAAGAATGAGAACACGAGAGATCGTCGTTATATCGAACGGCCGGACACGCATTTCCGCCGGGGAAGTTCTCTGTAGAAATTGTTTGAAATTGCCCGACGCACCTCTGTAATACTGTTACATTATAATGTTATTGTTACGGAGAATAATCTTATGTCACACGGAATATTTGAACACTTAAACGGCCGAGAGTATTTTAATTTATTCCAGGAAAGTGGCAAGGTGCCGTTGAAATGTTAATTTACATTTATCAACGTTGCGTGACACCTTGCCTATCGGGTGAATTTTGTGAAATTGTTTAGAGAAGAAATTACAATCGTGAATTTTAAATGCTACTGACATTATGATTTATATAGATGACAATTTATTATAAATAGGTATTAATTGCGAGCCGTTTAAGTGTTGATAATCACAGTCGGACAGATGCAAACCGTTAGCAACTGATACGCAAATTCTTGACAAATGTTTTTTACTAATGTCTCTAATTTATGCTTCACTTCGAGTTACCCCTACACGCAGTAACAAAGTGCGATTACCTTCTTTTTTTTTAACGATTAAGAATGCGCGCAACCCCTATTTCCCCGCACGCAGGAATGCGTATTCGCGTTCTGCGTTTTTTTCCTCCCCCACTTTAATTGTGTCCAATGTCTGCAATCCTCTAACGTTTTTCCTTATGCGTCCAGGATTTTACTTGTAAAGTAATACCGATATAATCAATAAATTCATGATTTTCATCTACATCCGAAAAGACGTTCAATTTATCAAGTATCTCATGTTTTTGCGAATTAAAAAGCGAATGAATTATTTAATGCAAGACATTAGAAGCTGTTTAAATAACGTACAAATTTAAAATACGTATTTGATCGAAGAATCAAAATCTATTTGGTGAAAAGGAAATGGCGATTGAACGTCTTTTTGAAGTATTCATCTCTGCATGTGTTTTCGCTAATGCTTGAGCATGTTCTGTAAAACTGTGACTTTTTTTTGTGAATCATCATTGTCCCATTCGCGTCGCTTTGATTTAATCGTTACGTTTAAACAAATATGGATATACCTGTATATGTCATTCATGTCGCATTACCATTCGTAACAAATTTTTGTTACGATGTTAATTATTTGTTAATTGTTCATTGTACTTTCGGAATTTTCCGCGCGCTCCGAAAATTCGCGAATGATTTTTAATTCATTATTCGCTCTGTTACGCGACACATACTCTTAATGTATTTTTTTCTTCATACATTGATTCATTTATCATGGCTTACTGCTAATAGATCAAAATCTCAGCAGTGTTCGATTAAATTTGCGAGGAAACTTTAATTATATACTGTCAATTGAATTAACTTTTTTTAGCTCATCACTGAACAGATTTAATCGACCATCGATCTGAACTTTTCGTTTGGCCCTTCAAATATGAACAATTTTCACCCCGTGTCTCGTACGTCAATGTTTCGTTAATGTCAAAAGTTTAACAAGATTGCATAAAATTTTCAGGCTCCCCAGGAGATAAAAAAAAGACTGGATTTAATAATACATTATCTCTCCTAAATATTCAAAGTAAATAATTAAGATTTACGTAAACTGCCAACAGTTTAAAATTCCACTTGAAAAAAGTAGTTCTAAAAATTTAATTCATCATTGCATGGTCTTACTTCAATATCAAATATTATCTTATCGTTAAAAAAGAACTCTTCGCAAAAAGGAATCACTCGACAATAATAATTAATCAGTGATTCCTCCCAAAAGAATACGCCCATTCTCTAACAAAGTTCAAAGAACGAAGACCAAATATATCGACATCCACAATTTTTCAAATAATTACCTTCTATCCCAATAATTCTCAGTAGTTTCCAACTATCCATTTACCAATAATACAGTACGAAATTAAAAAAAAAAAACAACATGTTATCACCATCATTACTTTCAAGGTGATCAAATGGGTAACCGCTCATATTTGATGGGTCTCGTTCCACACATCCGCGATTTTCGGTCTCAATTTTCTCATCTCTAACGAATACATACCGTACACCTCGTGTCATTCGCAATCCATCACGACAATCACGAAGTACTTCTAATCTGTGTCTATGTTATAGGCGTCCCGTCCCCAATATTCCCCCCCGAATCCCCGACAGACCGTACTCCGGCCGGTTAAACTGAGCTAGTCATCACCAGAAGCACAAAACACCTGTGCACGTCCACGCTCGATAAATACTCGAGGGAAGCTCGTTCTGCAGCAAAACGATGAGCAAACCACGAAAGGAAGCTCAGGATGAAGCTAGGAGACGTCGCCACCCGGCTCTCGGGTGAGACTCCTTCCCGCAAGGGCATCCCGTGGATCGGTGTCCTTTTCCGATCTCAACGGTCACTTTCTACATGGTGATCGTTGGTCCCGGTCAAAAGGTGAAGACAGAGGGACAAAGGGCACGATTCACGTGAAGAGGAGGAGAACAAGGCTGTGCCAGGAATACGGAGGAGAAAGAGGGACCAAGAAACAAACGGGCAGCGCACCATCAACCCCCATACGAAGAATGGAGGATCAGAATCGCCCGTTACTACTCTCGATGGTCCTGCAGCCAGGGATCTAATCAGTCACTTCTACTTCTTCTTTCTCTGATACTTCGTCTTCTACTTTATTTATACCGTTTAAACGCGTTTAGAGTACGTGTAGCTGTTAAGTATTAATTAGCCATGGGCGCTCGATGCGCTCATTGGCCTTCTTGCGAGATTCGAATTTCTTAGCTCGCGTTGTCGGTGGTAAAGGTCTCGCGACAAGAAGCTACGTGAACCAAACGTCAGTCCTTTCATTTAACTGTATCAGTATTATAGGTAAGGCCGAGATTTCATTTCTCGCGAGAATTCGCGATCGAATGCACCATTTTGGGACTTTTACGTTTACAGATTAAATGTGACGTGACGTATGTATACCCTCGTGGAGATCAGGTTGTTAGGAATACTCTGGTGGGAAAATTCCTTCCGTTCTTGAGTTTAAGGGGAGTTTTCTTTGAGTTTCTTCATGGGTATCAAAATTCTTGTACGTAATAATAGTCGCGCCCTTCTTGTCCGAGGATCCATAGGGTATTGAGTTTCGTGGACGGATAGAATCGTTCAACCCGATTACCTCGATTTTTCTAAGAACTTACTAGATCGAAAATAGACGGTATACTGTATGGTGTAAGTAGGGAATTCGAAGTGCAACCGAGTGTGTCCGATCGACAACAGCATTCCAGAATGCCTATGCAAGCTACGCGAACGGGAACCACATGTTATTGTGATGACAGCATTAAACGTAACAAGTGTTTTTTTTGTTATTGCACCGTTACGAGTAATTTATTAAAGTACGATGCCATTGATGCGATAAACGAATGATACACGATGTGCGAACAACGAATTCTATGTATCGTCGGGGACGAACAATCGTCCGGTACTGTACGATACGCGAAATTATATTTTTCTTGTCGATGTGCAACGCGACGCCGTTGATTTTTATCTATTTTTACGGTTATTTTTGCATCTTACTATTTAGCCGTTGTGATAAACGCTTTTGAAACGAACGGGCGAAAACGAGACGACGCCCGGGTCGTATGAGAATGATAATTATTGTACCGAGAGCGATGTTAATTGTACATACAAATCAAATACGAATATAGTATTACGCGTCGATTTCCGTGCTAGGGAGGAAGATTTTTGTATTACCAAACCTCAACACGCTAATAGCTAATCCGCTATGAAACGCGACACTGACTGACGATTTAATTGTACCTAGGACATACGACAAATCAAATAAATGATATTTAATACATGCAGTTATTTCTAGGTACGTCGAGACATCGCCCTGAAAGTATTTTTCTTTAACACGTTGAATAATTATCATGTGTAGCCTATTGCATTATTTTTACCGAAGTGAATCATTTCCAATTAAAGTCACATCTTTACAGAGCAGAGGGATTAGCGGAAAAATATCTATATATTCATTAATACTTCGCTTATTTTGTACTAATATTTTAATATCGTATGTATTAACAAATTTATCAACATTATTGTTTAAAGGTCACCAAAAGTTTCACCGAATTTAGTAGCCCATCGCTGGTATTCACCCCCATGATATTCAACGTGTTAACCCCTTGCCGTACAATAACGAGTGACATTCATGATGCGGTGAATTGAACAGGAAGTTTTTAAGTTTTGCAAAACCTATCAAATTGAAAGTATCAATGAGACACGACACTGATAAAGTTTTATCTTATCAATTTAATTCTAAATTATTGCGGAGGCAGTCACAAAATTAATCGTACGGCAAGGGGCGAACTGAGTAATGATAAGGAATTCGGGATGCTTGTTTTTTTATCGAATGTGGAATAATTTATTACTAATATGCAACAATATTTTCAACATTATGTACGTACCGTGTACGTACATCACTTATAAACTATATACGACATCATTAACCGGCATATCACATACGATGAAAATTGCCATTATAATCCATCTGACACGCAAAGTGATAAAACACTTTACCAATATATATTTTCACATGTAAACATTCAAAAATATTCCCTTCACGGTGTACAGTTTTATACAGAATGAATATATAAAACTGTAGAAAGACAATTTGTACCCTATATGGTCTTTTATGCGTATGATCGTTCGATTATTGCGCAATTTTATCCAACGTTTCACAAAGGATTGTGCACTGAACACATTTAGTCGAAGATACAACGGAATAAAACTACGTGTATATGTATATACAGTCATGGACTTGACTCAATGACAAATGAAAATTACTTTCCAGTGAGTAACAACTGTACACTGCCTGCCGTCTCAAGCTTATATAAAGTAGAAAATCTCAAAGGACGTATAAAAATAGCAGCAAATATTTCCCAAAAGTTCCACTCTGTTCAATTGTTTTCGTAAATGTGTTTCAAAAGGCTGGAAGTCTCGTGTAAGGAATTCTATCTTCGTGGACCACAGAATGGAAATTCGAAAAGAAACGTTCAACGTTTGTATTGTTTTAAGTAGGAAAAAAGAGAGAAAGGTGTGAAGCACCAACTGGTAATTTGCAAACATCGTTGGCACTATGTGCACGTAGCAAAATTTTCAGGTATAACTTTGCAGAAAACCCTTTTGCGTTTTATATTCGTTTGTTCGCGGCGATACTCTATAAATGTCTCCAAAACAATCCTCTCTCCGGATGCGCGTTTGAAACCATGACATCATTGATATTTTAAAACTATTTCCAGGAACGTTCGATATGAACCGCCTCTTAAACAGTTTGCAAACTGTTTACGTATTCATTCAGAGTCTCTTGCGATGATTTTATGAAAGTTTCGTTCATAATTTCGTACGTTTTTTCCATTAGCATCGGAAGATCGTCTTTCGTCAAACCTTTCGTCGGTATGGGAGGCAAAATTGTGATGTAGCTCGTACCTGAAATTTTTTAACGAACAGAAACTTGATTAATGAACATACGATTACGAAATTTACTCATTTCCACTGAAAATTACGTTTGCAATTAAAAATCGAACTTTCTTATTTTTCATTATTTCTAACAAAGAGAGGAAATGTGTCCTGCAGAATAAAAACATAATTAAAAATAAATAACAGAGAGAACTAATCGGTAAAAATATCGTTCAATTAATAAGATCATGGATAATTTAGAAAATTTACGATCAAACAGGATCTACCTACTAATACTTACGACTCCATGTTGGAATCTCTTTTCAAACATAATTCGTTATTACTCAAAAGTGTAACTAAAGCCGAAGGAATTGCTTACCCGAATTAAATCTTCTTAATTTCGAATTTATAAAGAAATATCTCGACACGACGACAGGTTGAATTGGCGACTGCGTGGCTATCGCAACATGGAAAGCTCCTTTCTTCAGAGGCTGCAACGTCTTACCAGAGTGTCTATGACCTTCCGGGTAAATGATAAGCTTCATCTGCAACAAAGTATATCATGATTAATTTAATTCTACACCTACTTAGATGTCGAATGACATTTTTACCTTCATGTTACGAATAACATCCCCTGTGGCGTTCACAGCGCCCTGTGCCTCTTGCCCTTTTTTCCTGTCGATGAAAATAGTTCCCCAGAGCCAGCTCGCTAAACCGAATGATCCGAAGTATAGCACTTCCTTTTTAGCGATAGTTGTACAGTTTTTTAATACACCCCATAGCTCGGCCAGAACTGAAATTTTAAAATTGAGAATTTCAATATTAAGGGGATTCCCAGCTACTGAAGCTATGATATATTAAATCGTGAGAAGCAATAAATAATTTAAATTACTGTCATTGCTCCTAAAAAGTCTCTGAGATAAAAATGGAACTTGTATTTTCGGGAATATTCAATAGCTGGACTTCGAATCGTCATGGATTTCATATTTTATTGCAATACAAAATTCTCGGCAATTTGTTAATGTTAATGCAGATTCTACATTAAGAAACTGTAAGGTGCTTACCGCACAGATCTACAACACTCTGATGATTTATCAGGACAATGCTACCACTATCCTGAACGATGTTCTCCTTCCCACGAATGCGAAACGTGACTCCTATCACTTTCGCGCACTTCTTCGCCCACGATGCGGGCAACCTGGACGAATTTTATTTTTAGTCAATCTTTTCCTTCATTTCACTTCTACACTGAAAATTGACGATCAAATAGGACATGTTTGCTGTCGTTTTTCATTTATATTTATACATTTCTACTATCAATGACTTAATAAAACTACTATATTCAAAAGATCTTCCTCGAAGGCTGTGCAAGAAACAACCACATGAGACCGATGGGCTGCTACCGTTTCCTGTTTATATTTGAATATTTTTACTATTAACACGTTCGTGGACGGCCACTGCATATGCGGTATTTTTGCTTTGTTCTGGTCGATCGCCACCACATATGCAATACATTAGTTTTCCATAACTTTCATAATGAATACGATTAGAAGCTTATGAATAAAATTATTCGTCTAATTTACGTTCATTGTGCATATTAAAATCCGTCTGCCTTCTTTTTTATTGTTAATATTGGCCGGACTGAATTACTTTTCAGGCTAACTCAAACATTGAAATTGCATTTACAGAGGGTGTTCATATGTGAATGTAGACCTTCCGCGAATGTGTTAACGGCTTAGCAGAAAAGCTATATTCGGAAGATCTTCCTAGAAGGCTGTACAAGAAACAACCCTATGACCTTTCCAAAACACAAGCAGTGATTACGACGGAGGTGTATCCTGTTGAAGTCGCATTTACTTATTAAATCATAGATACGGCGAAGTCAATTTACCAAATGTACGGACTAATTCTAAAATTCATTGGAGTTATACGAGACAAAGTATTTTCACTATTGTTTTCTATCGTCGGTGAACTTACAGTGCATTTCTCCAGTCTCTTATTCGCAGTAACATCAGTGGTATAAATATTGTTGCCGCTATAGCATTGCTTATCGTGAAGAAGGTGAATTTGACGTAATATCTTATAACTTCGCAGGAAGCTATCACTGTCAGGACGATAAGGACGAGCGAGAGTTTAATGCAGCAGGAAGAGGTGCATAGTAGTCTGAAATTGAATGAAGAAAGTCAATACGATTCAATTAATATTAACACGTTATTAACCCCTTGCAATACAATTTTTTACACCGTGTCTGCCATAGGTAAATTTTAAAAGAAAATTAATGGCATAAAGATAATTTTATGGTGTCGTCTTTCATTGATTTTTCCAACCTGTTAATTTTTAGGAAACCTGAAATATTTCATTTCGTCTTCCGCGCCACGAGAGCAGCTTGTTATTGTAGGGCGAGGGGTTAAAGGGATGATTTTTGTGAAAATTAACATATCGAAATTAAGAAATCTTTGTATTTCTATTACTCTAACATTGCAAATATTAAATAAATGCATTAGAAAAATTAATAATATCCTCAAACGAATAATAATTATTTAATATGTTTGAACTCGGCAGTATTATTGTTGTTGCTTAAAATACTTTTCAAAGCGATTTTTCTGAATGATCACGAAACGGATTTGCTTAACATTCGTAGTACTTTGTCTCGAATTTGATAAACTTTATCGGTGAAGTTTGTATTACAACGTTTAACAATTCAAAGTTCGTATTTTTCGTTTTGTAAAAAAAGTCGATAACAACTGCACTCATACTGGTTTCTTCGTATAGCAATCGCATAAATATTTCAACAATTATAATTGTAAGACTGACATCGTGTATATCGTTGATAGGACTTCGGTTAACAAGAAAACGATGACCATGAGTGATACAATTATTGATAACATAACAACGGAAAAAAGTCAGCTGTGAATGCAATACGCCTTCGTGAAGTCTAATCCACTTAAATAACAATTACGTTTCTCCCAATATGCAAATTACTTCGTCACATTCGTTAAAATCTACCGTTAGTTTTTTACCATCGTTTATCTTTATCACTTCCTTTTTAACGTCAATGCGGCATGACACTGTAATTTGAAATACAAAGAGCTGTTTTCGTGATGCACCTAAAAGTTTGTTTATGAAGCACCTTATCAAAAAACTAATTTTAATTATGTGACAATGCAATTGATTATATTATTTGTCAAATAAATACTTTAGCAAAAAAGAACTGAAGGATGCAAAAAAAACTTGGTTGATTTAAGCGTCTGCAGTTTACAAGATAGACGCAGAAAAATGGAAAAGAAAGAGCGTTAGAAAATTTCAGGAACATTTGCAAAAAATTCGGAACAAATAATTTAGCCCACGTTGGTAGATCAATTGTTAACTATTGAGGCTGTAATATATTTATAGGGAATGAAAGAATCTCCTAGAACTGATACGAACTTGAGTCACTAGTTGATAGTATGAGTTATTAATTCCGAAAGAGTTTAACAGGGTTTCTTAGGAAAGAAATGGTTACTGTTGTAATTACTGCGGTCATCTTGCCTAAAATCTATACTTTTATGTAATTCCCTGAGAAAAGTTTTCTTGACGCAAACATTATCCTGTAAATTCGCAAGAAACTTCAGAGAATTCAGCAGCTCCTATTACCGGTGACCCCGTAGATTTCACGTGCTTAAAGTCAACAAAAACAAAAGAAATCCAGTAAATCTGCAGTGAGATGCAAAGCTATCAATTGTTTAATGAATTTAATACTATTCATTGAGCCGTTTATTTTGAAAGTGGCATAAATCACTTTACCATAATGAGAAACTGATGATTTTTTAACAACTACATGAAATTATTTATACTGACAAGGGAAATTCGGGAACAGGCACGCTCCAATTTTGATGAAACTTTGCATAAATATTTATTAGACCTACCTAAGAAGATCGCTGTAATTCGTTCCTGCCCGTTTTCAACTTTAACACTAGATTTACGGAAGCCGTCAAATTGACGGGTTCCTACTTGTTTTATAAACATTTCTCAAATTTACAGAGACGCTGCACAGTAGATATTTCACGTGTACTTTATAATACAAGAATGACTTAACGAATTACCATCTTTGCCGCTTGATACTTCTTTTTCCAAAGTCCTTATTTAATATATTGCAATGTAACAGATTTCACGCCCGTAAATCTAGTGTTAAGGGAGATATCAAGGGACGCCCCTCTATAAAGGAGGTACTGCCTCTCTCCTGTAGGCCCTTTTCAAGGACGTCCTGCCTCTCTCCTGCCTACAGGACAGGTAGAAGACAGACAGGATCTCCCTTGACACTTTATCTACCGGAAGCCTATTAATAGGCTTTTTGTTTATCAATACTCATTGGCAGACAGTCTATTAATCTGTTATTACAGATGATAATAAAATAAAGTTACGCTGCCTCGGAACAACTGAAATTAAAACGACATAATGAGTATTTCTTCGCATTTTAATTTTAATGTTATTGAGATAATATAAATTTGCTAATAAATATAAATCAACTTTATTGAGTCCAAAAAAAATGTTTGTGCAACATGGCTCTTTTTATTTTCCGAATTCCCGTGCCTCAAAGAGTTAAATCCCTTAATATCTCCCTTAAAGTTGAAAACGGGCACGAACGAATTGCAGCGATCTTCTTAGGCAGGTCTAATAAATATTTATGCAAAGTTTCATCAAAATTGGAGTGTGTCAGTTCCCGGGCTTCCCTTGTGTGAAAAATATAAGTATCCAAGATAAAAAGTGCCTGTAAATTTTCTTGAAAATTGGTATCAATATATTTGACACGTTAAAACGCAAACCCTAAATATCTCGATTTGAAAAGACTGACTCATGCCGCTCTCAGTTTAAACGGCTCAATTGTTTAATAAGTATTATATTCATACATACTTCTATCAATTAATAAAACATTGAATATTAGTCGAACATGTGTTAAAATAAGCGTGAATTTGAAATTAAAAATAAATTAACCATACCGCAAGATAAAGATCTACGTTCAATTGATTTATTATTCGCAGATACGGGATTCTTACTGATTGTGAGAAAGAATTCCGTACTTCGAACTTTGTATTCCTTATCGAGGCAGCTGTATCTTGTAGAGAGTGAATAACCGTGGCTATTGAGCAACTTTACTCGCAATGATAATAACTATGCTGTTGCAATATCAATGCACTTTCATCGGAAGAAAAATTCATGCGGAACAAGGATGTTCGTTTCGCTTCAATATGTCAGCTAATCTCTTTAAATGAATACATTCGTATATGTATCCGTGATCGTTGGAAAGAAAAGGATACACGGGAATATTATCGTCGCAATGTAAATGTAATGAATTCATTAACTACGTTAAGTAGATGCAATTAATTAATTATACGCAACGTGGCTCGCTAATAATACATAAAAGGAAGTTTACGGCCACTGATTGGCGAGGTAATACGAATTCCAGTGTTATGATAATTTTTATTGCGTCATATACTCGTATTATAATTACCGTAATTGTTTGTTATTTAGTCGCTAAGAGATATCTTTCTCGAGCAGAAGAATTGCAAATTTGCTACAGTTCTTGGAGAAGTACTAGCTTCTTATTTCGCCTTAAGAAATGGAGCATATTTTTTAACAATTTCGTAATAGTTGTTGTTAAAAAGTAAACTAATTTTAAAGATTTTAATATTGTCTTACATTGCAGTATCGACGAAGCTAAACTGAGATGATCCACAGATTATTAAAGAATTAACAATTTCACTCAACCGAACTTTACTACTTCGCGTTTCTTCTTTGCAGGAGGAAACTCTTTTTTACTAAAAACATTGACATTCAATCCGTCTTTGCCGTTGTTTCAGTCGTACCAGTCACTTTCGATTTATGTTGCGCTCCGTGCATTTAAATTAACATCGTGAATGCTCCGTTATCCGATGCATTAATCTCGCGAAGTCCTACGTCGAATTAAGCTGTCCTCTTGGAGAGTATATTTATAAAATAATTCATTAAATGTGCCTCCAAAAATAATACATTTAATCATTTCAATCAGTGGATCCGAGTTCAAATCTCCCGCCGCGTCTGTGAAATTTTTGCTAAATCATTATTTAATGTATCGCATATTTCAAGTACTCTTTATAACAAATTAAAAAAATACAGCCATCGAAATAAGATTGTAGCGGAACACACTACACCGTTACGTGATCATTTTGGTTATCTATCTTGGTTATCGTTCGCCATCATTCATTCCGGAAGGATTAAGAATCATTGACGTAAATATACGTTCATGCAGCATTATGTAAAAAGAGGCTGCGAACAGCTTCGGTCAGTTTATGCAGCTAGAAAGATACGTAAAGTAAGAGGTGAACTGTAAAAACTATCGTGTAAATGCAAAAAAATAAGTTAGAAGATACGTCAATTCAAAGTGTTTCTTTGAATTTAAGAAAGAGTTAGCGAATTAATCCTCGGCGCTTAAGACGTTAAGAATTCTAAAAGCGATGTCACTGATCGTATCAAAGCACGAGGGACCATGATTTTATTGTACAATTTGGTCGGGTGATACTAGATTAGAGCAATAAATCGGACAATTTAATCGGTGAGATATGATCGCCGAATTAGTCTGAATGACGATTGCTTTGAATGGCGTCACCCCAGAATTTCCACGATGAAAGATCAGCGCTTTGATAGTTTAAGAAAAATGTCAAATTCAGTATTCTTAGATGTGAAAATTTAATTATAGCAGAAAAGGAATTTATTCGTTTATTTTTCAAGATCTTCCCCTTTCAATGGCATTTGAATATTTTGTGTTTTCTTACAGACGAAGAAGTCGGAGAAACTTAGGAAAAATAAATCATTCTTACATATATATGTTATTTTTATATAATTACAAGAATAATAAGTATTTAGTCATTTTAACAATTGCATCACTAAAATAACGCACGATATTAAGTTTTGAAGAGTTGTAGAGTTTTGACGATATTTCAAATCGCGCTGCAAAAACACGCATCACTTACTTACCAATCATTTGTAATTATTTGTAAATTGTGTGAATACATGAAAATGTTAATCAATGTAAATCGATTACATTCGTCCAGTCAATAATTTTTCATTCATGTATTCACCCTGTAACTGTTGCGGCATATGTCGTTCATGTTGTATTGTAATCAGCAGGTTGTTAATCATTAATTGAATTTCTATAATGAATTAATAGGAACATTTACAGCTATGATCTAACATTTCAGTACCTTAGATAAGAGTAACCTTAGGGAAACATACTATTACCTATAGCGTATTCTACAACAATTGAATAAATATATCCCCAAAGACAGTAAATTACATCTGCAACAATAGGATTCATAAAAGTAAGTAAAATTCGTTAATAATATTATATAGCTCTTCCTTCGGTTAATCATTAAGATCAAGAAAGTATCAACATCATTTCAACGAGCAGCGTATATTACCATCACAATCTTCTCTTCAAAAATCAAGATTCTACTTTCATCCAATAAACTTGTAAATCGATGAATCTCATTAGATTCAAGATCTCCGCGTGGTAAAAATTCCATGGAAACTCTAAAAAAGAACGTCACGGAAGTGCCGGCCGTTGATCAAGGTCGTTGCACCATATTTCACGATCGTTTGCATCCGATGTCATGCGAGTGCTTTATAAAAGGAACAAGCGGCGATTCATTTCTTCCATTATCTCGTCTCCTTTGATGGTCGTTAAGGTCGATGTCAGTGGTTCATCGCGAGATGACTGTTAGCCGGTGTGGAATAGAAATTATACGACACCTTGGTTAATCATTTCTTCAGCTTTATCAGCTATAATCATTTCGCCTAGCACCCACTGTTTCGAGGCGGTTTCGGATCACTGGAGCTGTGATATATTACACTAGATTTACGGAAGCCGTCAAATTGACGGATTCCTACTTTTTTAAAAACGGTTTCCATATTTATAGAGATGTGGTACAGTAAATATTTCACTTGTATCTTATAATATACAAATTACTTAACCGATCTTCGTCTTTACCCGTTGATCCCTCTTTTTTCAAAGCACTTATTTAATATATTTAAGTGTGACCGATTTAACGCCCGTAAATCTAGTGTTAAATAATAAATTAGGACAAATTTCGACATGATTTTATCTGCTATGATCAGTTTGGCTAGAACTCACTGTTTCAAGAGAGTTTCGAATCACTGGGGCTGTGATATATTAAATAATAATTTAGGACCAATATCGAAGAGATGATTTTAACTGCTACGATAAGTTTTGCCTAAGGCCCACAGCTTCATCTGAGTTCAAAATCACCGAGACTGTTTCACAGCGGCTTCGAATTACTGGGGCTGCGATATATTAAATAATAATTTAGGAGAATTATGGAAGAGGTGATTTTATCTGCTATGATCAGTTTGCCTAGAACTCACTGTTTCAAGAGAGTTTCGAATCATTGGGGCTATAATATATTAAATAATAATTTAGGACCAATACTGAAGAGATGATTTTAACTGCTACGATTAGTTTGCCTAGGGCCCACTGCTTCATCTGGGTTGGAAATCACCGAGACTATGTTACATTAACCGTTTGAGTCCCGGCACACGGTGGCCGAAAATCAAAGAAAAGTGCCAAGCGGCGCGATCGCAATGCGTGGGACTTCAACAATTTTGGGAAAATCTATCAAAGATGACGGGGAATTTCAACTTGGTTCCACTGAATGCATGTCCAAACCTTTCCACACTCATCCTAGCGCCAATTTGCGATTGTTTAGTTGTTTCTTTTCTAATTTCTTTGGCCTCAACTACTATACTTTGCCTAGGGTCTCCAGTTTTAGCTGCATTTCGAAACACCGAGGCTATAACATAGGTATCGCAGAAAAAATTCCCAAAGGCCACGGGGGAATTGAACTCGGATCCAGTGTGTACGAGCCCAGGCTCTTCCATGCCCACCATAGCCCCAATTCGCAATCGTTCCATGGCTGAGTCATTCAGCGCAGATTTGGACAATTAGAAACTCCCTCCGGTTTATCCGTCGGTGTACAGTACGGTCTTTTGTTCTCACGTCTTATGTCAATTTGTCTTTCTCCGTAGCTCCTATCGTTCTTTTTCCTCGTCTATGTGCATCAAACGACATCGAAGGAGATATCCGCAGCGACGAAGGGGAATTGACGTTGCACGAGCTTCATCTCTACTTAATGTAACATGTAACGAGATACGGGATATATGTTTCTTCCGATCGTTCCAATTTCGAAAGCAAATATTTGCATACCGATCGTTTTACCATGCTGCAGGGAAAAGAATAATACGAAATGATTCTGAGATATTGAGACAGGGTTCGGTTGGCAATTTTTGCAATCTTATGTATCTTTATGAACGAAGAAAACAATAGAATTATTATTTGATGTTACTAAGTTACAGATTGTATTAATTTTTATAAGTAATGCGAAAATGGGTTCTTTGATCTGACGTCCTTGAATGCAGATATATTATAAATCGTCATAATATAATAAATGTTGAATATTTATTTTTAAATATCTACTGCTTCTTTCCCTACGTCAAATAAACAACGATTATTTAAATGCAGGCGCCACAGTGTACAATTGCATAGAACGATATTTTTAACACTAAACCTACCAACTTTATATCTGTTATATTGAAATATACGAAATAAGTACTTTGTTAGGTAATTTTTGTTTTATGCGATAGACCTAAGATATTTACTGAATGACTGCCCAATCAATTTGGGGAATTTTTAGAAATAATCAGAAAGCGGTCATTTGACCGCCATGGTAGGTTTAGTGTTAAATATTTTACGTTGCAATAGTTAGGACCGTTAGTTTGCAATGATTTGTTGGTATCAGTTAATATAATTACATGTTAGTGGAGAAATATCATGCATATGGAATCCATACGATGTATCTATTGAAGATTTAACCGTACACGATGTCAATTACAGGGGCTGTTATTTAAATCGATGCTATGCAGCACGTAATAAGCTGTCTGATCGTAATGTCAGTTCAATGAAAACACGTGTTTCAGCGAAGGAAGTTTCCTACGTACAACATTTAACCGAATTTTTAAAGTAAAATTAATTTGCCTCCAATAAAGGAATGTTAAGAAAAATATTAGAATCTTTACTTGCATATCACTTAATTAAAATTTGTTCTAACTGAAACTAATAAAAGTCCTGCTTAAAAATAAAACTGAAACAAATAAATTTGAAAAAAAATAGTTAATACCTACACAGTCAAATTTATTTCGTTGTAACAATTATAATTATATTCGGCAACTTCAATCAAAAAGAGAAAGGAGTCCCTTTCTGCGCACGTGCGTTTCCTCACGTATATCCTAACCACTGTAACTAAAGTTAGACCCTAAACATAGCTAAATCTGGAATGTAAATACGGAAAGGAAAAACGCACCGTACTTTTCATTTCCTGTAATATCCATGGAACGATTTCAATTTAATTTTTATTCCCTCTCGTTAATCATTTATTTTAACTTTCATTGATATGTATTATAATATGACGGAGTTAATTTGCAGAAATGATTTAAAATTGAGCCGTTGAACAGAGATGATAGTTGTACCAATTGTTAAGCTAACATTTGAACGCATTTCAAAAGAAAAACAGGAATATCTGAAAACGAAGATCGAATGACTTAAGACCACTGACATAATTATCATAACGAGCTATACTTCCATATGAGAGGATTTGACAGAACTACAAACTGTATTTCATGAATTACTCAAACAAGTTCGCTTGCCACGAAACTTTCGAACTCTTTTCGCTCTCGCTGTGTTTATAACAACCACATATCGTTGCTAGACACTTTACAAATCAATATTGTATAAGAAAAGAAGCCAATGATTCGTAACAATGATTCAATAATCGAACCACTCCGCGATACTGTCAATCTAATTAAATCTGGCGTTTACACTTTGTACCGGTAATTATGACAGTGATATAAATTATGTACTCTTCGTTTCGAGATATTCAAACTTTTATTTTGGACGTGCACCTTGTGTTTTGCGCGATAACGCAACTATAAGTCTAATCACTTTTTGAGGCTGAATGGATTACAAATATTTCTATTTTTATAGCACTCATGTAATAAAGTAAATCTAAAAAAAATGGTAAAATCAAGGCTTCGGCTTCCAATCAGTGGCTCCGCATTCAAATCCATTACCTCTGCGAAACTTTTCCTAAATTATTATTTATTACGTCATAGCCTCAGTGATTCGGAAGTCACCCAAGAGAGTAGGTTGTAGATGAGATAACCGTACTAATTAATCACCTTTGCGAAATTGTTCCGAAATTATTAATGTGTTATTATTATCAGTGTTATTATTACTATTAAATTATTATTATAAATGTAATTAATAATTGTATAAAATTATTAACATTTAATGTTAGCCTCTGCAGTTCGGAACCCCTGAAAACAGCAGGTCCTAGATGACATATCCATAGTAATTTATTATCCATCCAACACTCTAAATCGGCACAATTTCACCGTAAAAAACTAATTTAGATCATATTCTGTACAGGACGCCCATTGCAAGGGTAAATTGTGAAATGAAGGCAATCTTCGTGTGAAACTACTACCACATGACAATTCTGTCTCTCAAGGTCATCGCAGTGACTAGACGATGCTTGTACCTACTTCGTAAGTTTCTCGTATTCAATCTGGCTTTTACGGTCGAGGTCTAAACACGCGAGCTCCGCTTTCCAAGTTCACCTTTCTGAATAACGTCCTCTCATCAGATTTCTGTGATTACAAACGATCAGATCTACTCGTAAAGACGGAAATACGCTAACGAAGTATGGAGGAAAGTACACCAATTAACCCTCATACACTTCTGCGAGTCTTTCACCTAATCTCCGTTTTCAGATAGAACATAATCCTTGATTTCTTTTTGATATGTTATAACTTGATTTCGTTTCAGTGAAATGCAGTGTGATAGATTACAAATAACATTAATTAAAGCGTAAAGGGAAAGGGGATGATCTCCGAGGATGCTTTGTGTCATTATATTTGAGAAGCGTATGACGGTTAACACTAGAACTACCGGCGTTAAATCTATCATATTTCAAAATATTAAATAAGTACTTTGAAAAAGGAGGAATCAAGAGGCGGAAAAGATTCTCGATTCGGTGATTTATGTTTTTTAAGATGGACATAGAATATTTGTTCTAAGACTCTTCTATAAACTTGGAGAATTTTTTGAAAGAATTGTGTACCAGTCATTTTGACTGGTTTGGTTGTTCTAGTGTTAAAGAAAGACGCGCAAATCGATGGAGAAGATAAATAGTGTTTGATTTTCGAACAATAGCGATGTCAATGAAATGTTAGTGCATAAAGTGACTAATTAACACATTATTGACGTTTTACTGTAGCATGAAATGGTACATGAAAGATAGGTTCCGCATATTTCTGAGAAATATGCAATTAAGAGAAGACATGTAAATTTCACATTTAGCGAAAATTGTTATTACATGAGGCAACAGATAACAAAAGTTAGTAGAATATTTCAGTTGATAATATATGTGCAAACATTGCGAGTTAGCGTATCTTGTGAGTAGCAGGTGAAAAACGAATAATTATAATTAACGTGTTCTGTTAACAATGTGCTAAGAATTTCAGAACGATTTTTCTCAGCTCTACATTGGAATAACACGTTGAATTCCACGGGAGTCATTGATGACAGGTGCTATAGAGTTCACTGAAACTTCTTCTGACTTTTAAATTATAATATTCACAAATTTGCTAATATATTCAATATTTAAATGTTGTACAAAACTAAGGTACCCCTAAACATATGAATATTTTTATCTTTAACGTTTCTAGTCTATAAAGCTGCGATTTTAATAGAAAAACTTTCACCTCGCTAAAAATGATGAAACTAGCGAAATACAGTTGGCGTTCAATGTGCTAAGATACCTGCAAATTAGAATTGCAAAATATTTATACCGAAACTATCCATTTTATTTTCTTTATTTTAATCATGAATTAATTTCCACTTGTGATATTTCTTAGTAGTCAATCGCGCAGCCGTTTGCGATATTCGTAATATACGCATAAGTGTCGTAGATAATATTTTTAACACACTTCCATCTGATTAATAATATAATCCGATATCGATTGCTAGTACAGCATAAAAGTGTCTTACATATCTTATCGTTGTAGAATAATTGGAAAAAAATGACTCAACGTAGAACATGGCATTTTTAGACGGATGTCGTAACTTAATTGAACCTTAACGTAAGAAATTTCCGTACAACTCTTCCATTGTTGTCGCTATTTCCAATTCTTACGAACTTCGAGTGCATTGTTAAGTTGCTCTACCGATACTTGTTCTCTAAGTACTGATATGCGTAGTTGTATCTTAGTACGCGATGTCATTTATTTACATTATTTCGCAACATGCCGAGCACTCTGACATCTGTCATCCGTGCACGACTTCGGACGGCAACATCATGAATGTTCCATGTTAACGTAATAATAACGTTTTAAAATATGTTTCAGAATATTACACAGAACTAATAGTAGATTATTAAAATAGTAAATATAAGAGGATAGAATACATTGAACAACTTTAGATTTACGATGGAATGACGTAAAAGCCGCGTTACAGATCCACGATTATAAATATAAGATTTACGCGAGAGAATTTTCAATTCTTTACTTTTACATATGAAACGGTGAAAAGTAAGGATATTGACATATACTATTTTACAAATAATTTTTTTATGTATTATATTACTTACATATCGTACATTTTGATGTTCTTCGAGATAAATAGTTGAGGTGACTTAGAACAAGAAGAGGACTGTCAAACACGACCGTCACCTGCCCGGTACTACGACGCTCTGACAGCACCACGTGCGCTAGCATATCGAACGTCTGCCGGGTGATCATTCGGGAATTTTCGGTCTTTTCCGCCTCGTAAGATGTACCAACGTTTTCCGTGTGTCGGGCGAACAAGGATAGTCTTTTTGACGTCTTCCAATTATACTTTTTTACATTAAATTACTACCAATTAATTCTTTTATTGCTGTAATTAATGTAACGATACTTTTCCAAAGAATAAAAACAAGACAGTACTAATGTAGATGAAGTCGGAGATTTGTAGGGAATGAAACAAAAGTAGCGGTAGATTAAAATGCATGACGCTACTTTTCGTAATGTCTTTTTTTCAAAATTCCAGAAATAGTTGATACAAATGAATTAAATATAGCATAATAATTAAGTTTACTGTATACTGTTATCGTTTACTAAGTTTTCGTCATACTGTATATGGAAATAAAGGGTCTGTCTTATTATATGTTAATTATTTATGTTTCTTCTACAAATATATTCGAACAAAAATGTTAATTATTCATGTTTTTATATTATGAGTTTGTTAAGCATTGTTAAGTTTAAAACATGAGTTTTCTTGGAATTTTTCTCTCTATAAAAACGTTATGTTCATGGTTACACACACAACTTTGATTACTAACACATCGTTAATCATTGCGTATGAGTTTTATGTGTATCGTATGAGCGGTGTCTGCTGAAAGAAATAAACTATTTAAATTAAATTCTTTTTGGCAACCCATTCTTATGGCATCGTCGGCACCAAAATCACCCGAACAATCCGAAAGAAATAGAAAATATGATAGACAATTAAGGTACATAGTTAGATAGTAATGTTTTAAGGTTAGGACTTATATTTGTCATGTTAATTTAAGAAAACAATAATTCCGTGTAATCTCAATGCAAATAAATTGTTAACAGATATGTCTCTAAAGACCAGTCTTATTATTTTCACATTCTAATACTATAAGCAATATAATTTTGATGATGTTAATAACAAGTAATATTTATACAAACAGATTATGGGGTGATCATGGCCAGGCCGCACTAGAAGCGGCACACATTTGTGTTATACATGCTACTGGCCTAGGTACAGAAATTCTAAAATCCTTAGTCCTACCAGGTATTGGAGCATTTACTATTGTCGATGGTAAAAAGATTACCAACGAAGATATCGGAGCAAAGTATGTACCAAGGAATACCATAAATTGAATAATCATAGTTTACTGCCATACTGCGGATTTTATACTACTCAGTTCATGTTTTGAATAAATTTTAACAGTTTCTTCTTGGAAGCATATAGCGTTGGAAAATCAAGGGCACAAGTTGCTACACAAATGCTATTGGAATTAAATCCCGATGTCAGAGGTGATTATATCGACGAAGAACCAGAGCAGATTTTGTATAATAGTCCAGATTTTTTCAATAATTTCACCGTGGTAGTGGCCACTTCACTTACAGAGAAGTGAGGATATATCCGTGTCATCTTGTTTTTGGTTTTGAATTATAGATACATTATGTGTTTTAACAAAAGAAACTTTCCAGATCACTAATTCTTTTGTCCCGAAGACTTTGGGAATTGGATATACCGTTAATAGTATGCAGGAGTATAGGCTTCATCGCGTACATGCGAGTACAAGTGAAAGAGCATACGGTTATAGAGACGCATCCGGACAACGAAATACAAGATCTACGTTTGGATAGGCCGTTTGAAACGCTTAAAAAACATCTCGATTCTATAAATCTGGATGGAATGTCTTTCAAAGATCATTCTCATGTACCATACTTAGTCATACTGCACAAATATCTAGAGAAATGGATTTT
Source organism: Cerceris ruficornis (assembly GCA_963989415.1). Taxonomy (NCBI): domain Eukaryota; kingdom Metazoa; phylum Arthropoda; class Insecta; order Hymenoptera; family Crabronidae; genus Cerceris; species Cerceris ruficornis. The sequence goes on from OZ022523.1 coordinate 12,569,758, forward strand.
GGGTAATGGCGATTTGCCAAAAACTTATAAAGAAAAGCAGTTATTAAAGGAAATGATAAAAGAGGGCATGAGGAGGGATGAAAGTGATACAGCGAATAGCGAAGAAAATTTCGAGGAAGCTATAAAGGCTGTTAATACGTGTGTGGGCCGTACAACGGTCCCGGAAAATGTAATGAACATTTTAAACGACGATCGATGCGTCAACGTGACTGCTAAGGTATAAAGAAATAATTCTCTAACATTCTTTAATTATGCCGCAGATGACCTAACTCTAAACTGACTTCACGTATTTTCAGAGCACCTCGTTCTGGATTATTGCAAAGGCTGTGAAAGATTTTGTGGAGAACGAAGGTGCTGGACTATTGCCGCTCAAAGGTACCTTGCCGGATATGACTGCGGACACGGAGAAATACATAATTCTTCAACAAATGTACGACACTCCGTATAAACATTAATCTTACGATATCTATAATATTTTCTACAGAAATCAGTTTATTTCAGATATTACAAGCAAGCGGCAGCTGACGCCGAAGCAGTTTGGCGTCGCACGTTGCAGTTATTGCGACAATTGGGAAAACCGTTAGATTCTATTTCCGAAAAGGACGTTAAACTATTTTGCAGACACGCTGCGAATATGCACGTAGAAAGGGGAACATGTATCGCGGACGAATATGATCCGAAAGTCTTCGACAGTAACAATATAGGTAACGCAAAGACATAACGTTTCTCCTTGCATGTACTAAAGGAATTTCGTACACCCTTTTCAGTACAAAGTTTGGAAAATCCCGAAAGTATGATGAATTACTACGTTATGCTTAGAGGAGTTGAAAAGTTTCAAGCGGAATACAATTCGTACCCCGGCGAGTTTGACGATCAAGTAGAACCCGACATTGTTAAACTCAAAGTAAGTATACATTATTATTAATAATACATAAATTAAAGGGAAGGAAATGAGTTTTTGTGATACTGATTTATTTTATTTCATCCTAGGCATGTATAACGAAGTTATTGAGCGAATGGGGATGCGGACCATTGGCGAACGACGACTACGTCCACGAATTTTGTCGATTCGGCGGATCGGAATTACATTCTGTATCGGCATTTCTAGGTGGTTTGGCGGCTCAAGAGGCGATCAAATTTGTTACCAATCAGTATAAACCGGTTCACAATACCTTCATACACAACGCCGTTACGCCAAACTCCGAAACATTTTTTTTCTAGTTTTAATAAATTAATGATATACCTCTGTATCAATGAAAAGAAAGAAGAGAAAAAAAGAAACACACAATTTTTTAGTTTACACAGGATTTTTCACGAGTGCTTTAATCGCTCCCCCACTGTTCCCTTGCGTTCGCGTAAATAAGAAATTTACTGGAAGTCACTTTGAACGAGTACAATGTCAACACTTTAATGTAGCAATTAACTGATACACAAGTGATTCGTTTTTATGTATAATAAACAACTATTAATAACTATTACTTACAGTAAATATGTATAAGGCGCAAAGCAAATGAATATTTCCATAATGTCTCACGATCATCATGTACACAAACATTAATATCTTACCGGTGTTCCACTCTCAATACAATTTTATTTGAACTTAAGGAGAAAACGAGTTGCGCTTTGATTTTTCATCATTCTTTCGTTTTGTACGGCTTGTTTAGCATCTCACAATAATAGATATATCACGTTAATACGCGTTGCTCTCTTGACAATAAATTAACCGCGTCCTGAGTCGAACTAATTGATCGTTTAAACTACGATTAACAATACTACAATATAAAACTCTGACACTCTACTTTCGCATGAACCACTTCGGTGTCCTATCTAGACACGTGAGTTTTATACTTCTTACTTTAAACATTATAACGTCTAAGCCCCATCTTCTCTTAACTCCCGATATTGGTTTCACGGTAGGTTTCATATTAACAACGATCGTCTTTTTAAATATCTGAATAACATACATAATACGATATAACGATCCAGCGTTTTCTTTGTTTCCTTTTTTTTTTTGGGAAGTAGTTATGCGAAAGCATGACAAAAATGACAACTCATCGATCGGAGGGAAGGGGGTTGATAAACGCAATTCAACGGTACACACGCAAATACCTCCGTGTTACATACTTAGCACCGACAAACACATTTAAAGTAATTAACAATAAATTACTCTACTGCGAATACAGAGGAGGAATCAAAGACGGAGTAGTATCGAGAGAGGTGAGAAAACATCAGCAACGTCGGAGATTTTCGTTCGAAACAAGAGTCATTAGTGGTGATTATCGTCAAGTATAATTAATTTGACGGCTACATCGAGAAGTTTACGAAGAAGATCCTAAAAAGAAATGATCACGGACAGGATTGCGATCGATCCGAAATGAAGGATACGATCTCTTCTCGCGAGATTATCTATATATTCTTGGACTTAATTACCGCTACGAGAAAAACACCGGTACAGGATCGTAGTTCATTTTTAGTATACCTATCGAAGGGAACTCCCTTTGAATCGAAAGGAGATTTCCTTCGATCCAAGTACATTTTGAGTATACCTAACGAAGGGAACTCCCCGTTTAAACTTTCACGTGATTCTAAAAGTTCGAGTCGTATAGTTCATTAACCAGCCGCTTTTAATTATCGTTTGAGCATCTATCTCGTCGCGTTTTGCAATTCAACAAAGAGTGGCGGATATTTGTGCAATAAGTGAATTCAAACTATCTATGGGATATTTTAAATATACGTTTCATGCAACACCTTCCGGCTTAATTCTGGTCTGTTTTAATAGCTCGCATCCTCGATTTCCCTCCGCGAAGGAAGGACGATTACTTTCGCAAATGTCGAGGAAGTAATTATTCTTCCTTCGTGCGAACGGTGCGCGAAATTACGATCAGCGGCTAAGAGACTTTGCAGAAATATTCCAACGGGATTTCCATGTGAATAACAACGGGGTAAAATGATCTCTGTATGTATTAAACATGCGAAATAGTTCGATCTAAGAGTCTAAGAATCACTGTGAATGGTCTTTTCTGAGACGTATCATTTCTGGCAAAGGATTTCTTCCAATCCGAAAATTCGGATAATAATGCAATTTTTTTGGAACGTACATCACGTTGGGATATATCAAGAATAATTTTCTTTTTTGGGGAAGTTTACTCCGAGAGGTCAATGTCAGCGGTCAAAGTTCACTGAGTCTTCAGTTTCCTTAAATAATTTAAAGTTTATAGTTTCTTCAACATAATCAGCCAATTGTAATCTACATCGTTATGAAAATTGATTAAATTTGATTCGATTGCTTGACTATTTCTGCGTTAGCAAACGTTAACCCGTTTCTTCTGAATCTCATAATCAATGAAGTTACAAAGGAAACAAAATATCTTAGATGTTATAGTAGAAGATAATTTTTTTCTTAGTCGTTAAATGTCTCAATATTATAAGATTTTTATATAAAGAACCTCTATCGCTTGCACTTACTGAAACTGAACGGAACTTCAAACTGTTAGGGTTGATATCAACCCCTTAAACTTCCACGAAAAAATAATGATTCTTTCCCTGAACGTGCACCACGTATCCACAAGAATTTCACGAGAATCCTAATTTTCAGGATGAAAAAGAACCCTTGCGAGCGACAAGAAGAAATTATATTACTGTACCAATCTAGAAACTATACGACTCCGCTGGCCGTCGACGAAGTAGATTCTTGGCAAGAAAGTGCGGATAAACTTTAAGGCATAAGTCGTCGTAGGATATTCGTTAGAAGTATCGCTAGAATCTCTGTGATAAAATTCTCGATACAAGAAACATTATCGCATAAATCCGTGATAACAGTTAATATCTCTAAAGTAGAGTCCTCTAATTTAGTTTCGAAGTCCTAGGAAATCTTAGGCGAGAAATCATAGTGGAATTAGATAGATCTCAATATCCAACAAGTCATTGCGCTAGAATGTATGCAGAGAAGAAACGCAGATCTTTCTTTTTCTATTTTTCTGTTTTTTTTTTTATCTTTAAATTCACCAGCGACGTAGTCGGTTGAATACGAATTCCCTTTCTCGTCGATCGAGTACCTGCGATTCTTTATCGAGAGAAATTATTGAGGTCCGCCGAGGTTAGAAGCTGTTAATTGTATTCTAATTTAGGAAGAAATATCACGACAAACACGAGCAATGTAAAGAAGAATGTTTCAGTTTCTCTCTTTCTTCTGTTAATCGATAGACGAGTGTGGGTTGAACCGATATAAATGATTTAAATAATTCAATCGAACGCTGCATCTTCATTCGAGTCGCAAAAGGATATCTTTTTTTTTTCTCTCAATAGTTTCTCATGGAATCTCGGCACAAAGAGATACTCAAAGCGCGCATCGGCGCGAAGAATCGCCAACTCTTGGTTCCTGTTTTTTTTTTTCGCGATACGAAATAGACGATGATCTCGTAGAAATTTAACAAACGCGCTTTCAACGGATCGACCGTTTAATTTTACAGGGCTCCGTTCAATCTTAGAATGACGCGTTCCGAATTATTTTTTCTGTATAATTTTATGTAATAATAACAGCGAATGTTTCTAGTAAAGTCGATGTAAATTTTAGAAATACTTTTAGTAGGTTTAATTTAAATTTAACTATTCTATATCACCATTCGACGAGACTTTAATCCTTATGTCAATGACTGCCTACCCATTCGCGTCTCTTGGTCTCAAAACTTCTGAATCTTCGATTTTTCTCGAATTCCTAATACTTCATTTCTTTCAAGTACAATAATAATTGAATTGACTGATCCGAATAAAAATAATTGAAGAGATGAAAGGAAAAAACATGTCCAAAGGAAAAAATGTTATCAGAATACCTTGTTAATACATTCACTGTTAGATTTACATATGGATATCTCTTTTCAACACGGATCTGGAATGTTTCTGGTGTTTTTAACACAGTTACGTTCGTACCTAATATTAAATGAATAAATTAAAAATATGAACACCGAATATCAATGGATGCATCGAGAATCCCATAGACTTAAACCTGGACGGTGAACGTATCAATTGATATTTCGTCATCGGCACAAGGATTAAACGTCTATACCTGCGCTTCTACAATCTGCTTTACTTTAGTTTAAGAAGAAGTATATCAACGTTATGTGCGCTTTCTATAACTCTAGGTTCAAGTAATATTTTTATCTCTTCTCTCTCTCTCTTTTTTTTCCTTACGAACGCCGCCATTCTAGAATCAACTTCCGCGCATTTCGACGACTTCGTAGAGGCAAATATCTCGAAGGATGGAATTACTTCGGACACAGAGGAAAATGAAATCATACCGTGAAATCTATCACAACCTGTTATCATCCGTTATCACGTGCGCGTGCACGTATACAAAACACGCGCACCTGTAACGTGAGAAAGAAGTTACAAGTTTAAATACGCATAACTAACGTTACTGTCGCGCAACGTGAAAATCTTCATGTTCGCCGAGCAATCCGAAGACAGAACACTTCCTTTGACAGCGCAACGGATTCCGGTTCTAATGATAACGCGAATATTTGGCTTTTCCCGTCTCGTACCATCGACAGATCTCTGCATTCGTCATGTTCACAATCGAGAATTTTTCATGCCGGAAATTATGGTTCGTGACGCTTTAACGCCTTTTGGTACCGGTGCTGAAGGTGACTTATGTTTTTGAAGTATGCTACTTTGACTTGCTGTCTCCAGAAAATTAATACTGATTTTTGTAATTCATTTCACTCTTGTACTGTAATATGAATTCTTTGAACATCTGTAATCTGAACTTTAAAGAATGATATTAATAATTTAATACCAATACTGTAAATAATAGTATCAGTTAGAATTTATCGTAATTAGGAGCAGTTTGGTGTGAAAGAAGTTTTCGAATTATGGGAATGAAGTTATAATTGTTGATAAAATTGAAAAATTTTCTTTCATTTGTATTGATTTTCATTTTAAGTGCTATAGTTATTTCACCTATTGTTTTTGGTGTCTCGCCATATTCTTATGATTTTTTAATTATCATTTTGTTTGAAAGACTTCCAGCCCCGTTTATTTACATCCGATTCTCGAAGTTTTATTTTTGGCCTTTAAGTTATCAAAGGAAGCTTTAAATTGTTGAAATTAAATTTGCAATATTCGTACCAAAAGGCTTAACAGCGTCACGCAAAGGGAGATGGAATTATGTCTACTATTCATAAATATATGTATATATAATATATATATCTATGTATATCAGCAATAACAATTCGGTAGTGATTATCCCACCTAATTTATGATTTACGAGGAACAAAGTTCTGACACGCGACAAAACGAAAACTCTTTTAACAATCGGGATATCCGTTGTCTTCGGTGACGTGTGAATTTTCGCTATGCAGAGCGGAAGTACGCGATAAATGTTAATGAAGATTCGTTAAGATGGCTGATTTCCCATTCTTGAACAGCAGAAAATCGCGAATTAACGGGTGTCACGCAGCAGAGACCGAGTAGACGTAGATTCGAGAGAAATTCCGTTTTGAAAGTACAAAGAAATTGTCGTAGGATATCATTTCTACGAGCGAATACAATAGATTGCAATGTAATTGCATTTTTAATCGTTCGATCTGACGTACATTTTTACGACTGTGTCAATATGTTATGTTAACGGTAAAATAAATCTTTTTTATGGAAAAGTGTACAGTGATTGACGAGTATCGAATGGCATACACAATTAAAATGGATTATATTCCATTTTAGAACAGAAGTAACAAAAGGGATGTCTTTTTTTCAAAGTGGCATTGATTTCATCAAATTCGTATAAGTTTTAATTATCGCTTCGTTTAAAAAGCATATAAATAAGAAAAGTTAAATTTAATATATTATGAATAAATGTTAAATATAAAAATCGACAGCTGTCAGTCACTGCATATATAGAATCAAGCTTCGGAACCTTCAAAAATTCTCTAATTCATTTAAAAGTATTACGATTTTTCGTTTAAACTTTCTCGTTGGTGGAATTATTTGCAATATGTATTTTTCATATCGTTACATCAAAATGTACGTCAGAAATTACGATCTCAAGTAAACGTAAAGACTTCTATTTAAATTATTTTATATCGTAAGTTAACACTTTGAATGCCGATTATATTTCTTTCGCTACAACGTCTGATAAAGAGAAATATTAAATACCATAAGTCGTGCCGTTATAAAACACGAACGTTAGAAATCGCAGCCACAAGTTTAACAGCTCTTCATTTCTTACAAACATTTCAATATCAAATACGCTATCTAATTTTCAAAGCAATGGATCAGGAATTGCAAAATAAAATTCTTATGTTTTATTCAAACTTCTTCTCCACGACACCCACGGCATTCAACGCGTTAAATACTTCGAATTTGAACGACGTGTATCCACCGTTGAAAATATTGCATAAAAAATTCCTACGCTAATTATTCCCATCGGCGTCAAGTCTATGAAATCAACAAATCGATGGCGAAGAATATAAATCGTATTTTCGGATCGTATCGACCCACGACCAAAATAACGTGAACATTCACTGGCATCCAGAAGACAATATAGTGATGAAGAAATCGCCAACGGACAGTGAAATCTCAAGCTTTACTATCATTCGGATAAACAAATAAAAAGTGCCCCGATGAAAATGGAGAAAACAGACCGTAAAATCGTACGGAAACTTTACGACAACGGATGTTTCAATCGCGCTTCACGTAAACGTTTTTGCGTTCTTTTTCTTATGGCGCGTTTGCTTCGTTCGCGACAATACGATTTTTGTCGAATCTTTTAAACGACCGCTAATTTATACCGTTCGTGTTTTGACGAATCGATACGACCCAATTTCGTGGTTGTAGCTCGTAGAAAAAGGTACGATAAAGCAATGAAAACTGAATTCTCCGACCGACCACGAAATTACCGAGTTTTCTACGACCTTTGCCTATTTCTTCTCTGTCTTCATTCGCAGACGTACTAATTTCTCTTCATTCCCTTTTTGTTTGTTTGTTAATTATTGCTTTTCGGTTTTGTAAGGTACGGTAATTGCATCTCGAGTGTTAAAAATATCTTCCTTGTTCTATCCCCGTAGAATGTCCTTTTCGTCTTGATACTGTCTTTCTGTTCACTTCTATTTCTTTTTGGAATTTCACGTCAGAGAAGCCACAAAATTACTGTACTTTTCTCTCTTTTTTTTTCTTTACTTTCTCTCGATCGTCGCTAATATTCTTCATTTACGTTACACAGTTTTCCTTCTTTTCTTCCGTTCGAACAACCAGAGAAATTCAAGATTTACTTTAGAATCTTATATATTAACTTTAATGAGGTTATTTATTTAGTTTATACAATGACTATACGGATTAGAGATATTACTAATGTAGTCTTTATCCTTATTCAGTAATGAGCACAAGATGAATAGATGTATATCTTAGAAAGTGTAATAGAGATATATATATATATATATATATATATTTTTTTAAATATATATGTAGAAATAGACACAAATACACACATACATCTCACTTCTTATATACGTGCGTATTTGTATCCGCTAACACGTTGCTTCTTCTCTTTTGTAAAACACAATACTGCTAGCGTAACGACCGAGCGCAAAATTTCCAACGTCTTCTCGTCGCTTTCGCGGGATCGTTACGTTTCTCTGAAACCGCAGAAGGACACCCGATTTTTCGGAGAGCGCAGAAAAACGTGAAACCCCCGAGTATTCCGGAACACGAATCGCGAAGCTTGATCGTACGAAGAAGAAGAAGTATAAGTCGAAGAAGAAGCAGAAGCGGAAGCAGAAGAAGAAGAACAAGAAGAAGAAGAAGAAGAAGGAGAAGAAGAAGAGGAAGTAGAAGCATAAGTGGAAAAAGAAAATGAAAAAAAAGAGCAGGGAGAAAATAAGGAGAAAATGAAAAATAACTTAATCGAAGGCTATCATTTCGGTAACGACGAACCTTCGGAATTTCGTTCCCACCGTACATCGAAAAATATATATTATTATTATTATTATTATTATTATTATTATTATTATCATTATCGTAATATTATTATTATGTATATCATATATATTTAGAAGCGTAGTTATCACCTACGCTGCTGTATCTAATTAATAATTAATTACGAGCCGATTCTGTCGGTATCTAATGAACCGTTCATAAGTTACACGTTTACTCTGCTGCTGCGTGTACTTCCTCGCGTAGGCAAAAATTGCAACGTTTTCGCACTCTCGCCACTGAAACAATCAACGTAATCAGCGTTAACGAATATGCGTGTCTTTGTATGCGTACGATGTAACCAGAATGGCCAATCCTAATGGAACGACAGGAAGTTTCTTTTTCTTTCCACTTCTTTCTGTTATTTCCTTCTTTCACTCCTTCTCCCATTCTTTCCTCTCTCTCTCACTCTCTCTCTCTCGCTCTCTGTCTCTTTTCACTTCTTTCTATACATACACTCTCAAACACAAACACACACGACAAAATTGCGCACACGTACACTTTCACACGTCTGCGCGACACACACACACGTAAAAATAAATCTCTAAGAATAATTTGCATGAATTCCCTCTCTTTCTCTCTCCTCCTTTCGCTCCCTTTCGCTCTCTATCTTCCTCTCCGTTGGTTTCGCTCCTCTTCGTCGGCCCGTCGTCCTCCAGGGGGCTACCGGAAGTGCCGACGGTACCAGTCGCTCGGATCGGCATGGAGACTTGGATTCTGCTCCTTTTCTTCGTTTTACCGGAAGTTTCCAAAGTGCTGGACTTTACGCTACGCGATTCAACGTATTACGATGTCACTATGCGTCTAGGACGAAGATCACCGGGGAGAAGCTTCTTGGAATGGAAAGCCGTTTCATTCGGACTCCGCAGGAGCGATCCTCGTGAAAGATACGATCATTGTGTCACCACGAATGCAAAGAATATTTATGCGCGAACACATTTGAGCGAATAAATTCCCTCCTGCTTTGTACTTGGATTAAATAAAAATACTGGACTACCATCTCGCCGCGAGAGTATCCTTCGACGTCGATTCAACGCCTCGAGGAACGGTTGTCTTTTGTGTGCGACCCACGTCGGAATTTCTATTCTATGTATTTTATCCGTATTAGTGAACATTTCGTCGGCTTCATTATTCTACGTTAAAACGTGAATCTACGTCCAAGTATTCGATACTCGTTAACGATATCGTAAGACTAAATCCATTCGTTCTCGTTTATCCAAAGCTTCCGGTCCCAGAGGCGTTAAAAAGATCGTAGAAACTTCCGAGATTCACTTTCGTCCCCTGCGGAGCCCGAAAGATGGAATCATAGGACGTGTCTCTTGCTATCCTCGCTACGCGCTACATTGCTCGTCAGGTAAAGAAGAAATAAATAATCACGCTCGTCGGATATCATCGCGTCCATAGTCGTAACAATGCGAAACATCACTTTTTGATTCTCTGTATATATTTGCATGGACGTGACGATCGTAAAAATCCCCGGACCCGTATCCCTTTTACCTACGTCTAACTTCCCCGTGACCTTCGCTACTTCGAACGATCTTTAATAACTAAGTTTCGTTGCTAACGCAGTTAAAGACGCCACGCGAAAATGAGTCCATCGTTACATGAGTCTTTTTTTTCTTTTGTTTCTTTTTTTCATCATTTTATCTTCGTAATATGCTGGTTTCAGTCCATGACAGCGGGCAATGAGAAATAACCGTGAAACGTCCCGTCCTTCGATCACACCCGAGACGTGACAATCGAAAATTAGAATGAATTAACAATTAAAATTACCTTTGAGCTGCGTAAGGCGGAGACTTGTGCTTAAGACGGCAGCTCGAGAATGCGTCGATGTGTGTGTATGTGTGTGTGTGTGTGGCTCGTTATTTACAAACTCACGGAGACCACGAATACGAGGTCCACTTCCGGTGAGGCGCGCGTGCCCTTGTGCCTTTTGCCAACCGGAGGACACGAGGCTCGAACTTCAAACGATCGAGATTCGAGCATCGTATGGGGAAACGGCGCTCGCTTACCACCAGTCTCGCGTATGACGTTGGAACACAGAGTATTTTTTAAAATTTCGCTAATCGAACGCGAACAAACATCCGTACATCCCCCGGGAGGTCGCGACGTTAGCGGCTCCAGGCTTCAAGATCTCCACCGACAGCATCGAGATAACGTCGAGATGGGAAGCAGAGCCTCGATTCTGGATAGGAAAACTGTCTATGTAACGACATTCCCTCGTCTCGTCTCAGAATACGGGTAAGCTCTGCAGTCATTCGTCGTACGCAGCACACGAGGATCAGTACGACCGAGAACGCAATGAGTGTTTTGCTTTTGCTTTTTCGTGTTAAAAACCGATCCGTTCACGAGACGGAGCGACTGGACTAGTCTTGAAGACTAGCTTGCGGTATGCGCAAGCGCCATGGGCCCAGTGACCCTGGGACCTGTTCGGGTACCGGTCCAATTTACAGGTGCACTGATAAGGTCGTTCGGAGTATCGATTAGCGTATGCGATCATGGAGATCCTCCTAGAAGGCCCATTGAAACGAAATTCTATATTGTATGGACACGTCGTAGATGTAGAATGTTTCGGAGGATAAACGATCGTGGTTTAAGGCGGGGGGATCTTGTACGATGAAGGACTTCGTACGAGTAACGAAAATTGTTAAATGGGTATCGTTTCGATGACGGTCTCCTATGGAATATCCGATGGGATACTTGTCTCTATGATCGCATCGCGTATACAACGAACGTTATTGAACCGGGGCCCGATTTCGGTATGCGGATGTAATAGCAATACTTGTGTTATGGCCCAGGGCCTCACTGAGCTTGTGCACTAGGATCGCACTGCAACAGTCGCACGATAGAGGGATCGCTCTTTGCACCCTCTATAAACTCGTCAAGCGATAACTTGCCATCCTTGTTTTTGTCCATCTGCCGGAATATCTTATCAGTTCTTTTCTCCGGCGTAGACTCGTCTTCCGGCATCTTCATCACGGAACCCACCATCTTGTAGATTGCCTGGAAGGAAAGGAAATTCGTGCTGGAGAGCAGAGACTTCTGGTTCGCCGATTGTCCCACGTGACGGACGGTGTCTTTCTTACGGCGATGTTATCGGTAAACTTTTTTAATTGAATTCGATTTTTTTGGTTGCAAACTTTCCTCGACTGCTAATAATGATTATTGAAGATCCGAACGGATTAAGTGATTCGCCTGGAGGGAAGAAAATTCAGGCGGTTCTGGAACTTTTCAATTTCGGATTATACGGTGGTCATTTACCTGAAATCTTCTTTTACTTTTGTCTCTGGCTATGTCAGAGGTTAGCGTTGAATTTCTGTAAATAATTGTGTAAATAATGTCAGGCAAGCTCCGATTTACGAATACTTGATCTTCCAATTTTTTGGTATTAAAGTTTCAAAGCATTTTTAAGCTGTGAGAAGTTCTTTTCTGACTGCCTCGACAATAATTTAGAATTAAAATGCTAAAATAAAAATTTGATCAGTGATTCTCCATATATCGTATAATTTAACGTAACATTGATAAAATAGAAATAATTTTCTCGTGTCGCGTCTCATTGATATTTTCCTTCTGATAGATTTTGCAGAACTTGAGAATTTCAAAGTACAAAGTATTTTTATATAAATTTTCAAATGTATTTTTTTTTAAACACGTGAACTTATTTTTAATACTTATTCGTAAATCGTGATTGCCTTGCGTATTTAACAAAAATATGCTCCACCCTGCATGGATAAAAATATTAGAGTATTCAATATGGCGAATGCCCATCAGAATTAATTACCGAGCCTTTGGAAGCAGCATTAAAATTCCGAGTTGCCTAAATTTTAACGGAGACTGAACTATTACTCGGACACGTACAAGGAATAACAGACAAGTTCTTTGACACGTACCGTCACAATTTCCAGCATTTCTTGTCGCGAGATGTAGCCATTACCGTCGAGATCGTACATGCTAAAGGCCCACTTCAATTTCTGTTCCAATTTGCCACGGGATGTTACGCTGAGAGCACAGAGGAATTCCCGAAAGTCAATTGTGCCGTCGCCGTTTGCGTCAAACGTCCTAAACACATGCTCCGCAAACTGGAAAGAAAACGGGGAAACTTTCGTTAGATATGCGTGGAAATTTGCAAGGTCGGAGTATATTAGAGGACGGAATAAACAGCCATGTCAACACTCCGTAACTACTTGTGATTTTAACATAATACAAACATATTTGTTTCTATTTAGGAGGAATTTTCAAATTTTTCAAAGTATTGTAATTCCTTCGTTGAAATTTATAATCTTTCTTTACAGTAAAATATTACAGGATGAAATTTTTCTTTCGTTGGGAATGATGTTATTAAATTTAGGCAGTCTGAGTGATTTGATTAATTTTTTTTTGTATTTTTAGATGTTTATCTGTTTCTGGCTATTTTAATATTTTCCAGCGTGACATTGAGCAACAAATTTTCAGGCTGGATAAAAATTTGGGTTATAGAGGGTTAATTGACGCAAAAGGAGAAAAATGGTCTACATTAGAATTCCAGTGCATACATGAATACTAATAGTCAATTTACCGCTGAATAGTCGGATAATTATAGATTCGTAAATTATTTATATCTTACAATAAAAAGAATCGAAAGTTTAAAACATGAAACTGAAGATTGGCGTCATTAAATATTACATTTCTTTTTTTAAATTTTTATAACGAAGAAATTCTATAATGCCTCGCCCAGAAGAAAACCTTTTGAATACAATGAGGTCTCAAAGTTCAAATCCTACTTCTGACAAAGCCTCCATATTTAAATTTTACAAAGCCTTTCAACACAGTTGAAATACAAATTTGCAATTCATCGAATACGATTATTCGATGTCGTAAGGCAATTTAAATTGGAATAACGAACTTAATTCTATTGAAATTAGCGAATCGAATCCTCCGCCATTTACCTTGGAAGCGTCACCGTAAGGGAAAAAATTCCCGTAAATCTTCTTGAATTCCTCCACGCTGAGGTGTCCACTGGGGCAGTCCTTCAAGAATCCTTTGTACCATTCCTGAATTTCGGCATCTTTAACAAAAATAAAAGCATGCCGCTTCAGACAAAGCACCAAATAATTCGCATCACGGATTAGTATATTTTTTTAATTTAACATCCCTTTAGGAGCTCGCATTCTACAAATATCTTCAAACACTTATCTTAACACTAGAACTACCGGCGTTAAATATATTATATTTCAAAATATTAAATAAGTACTTTGAAAAAGGAGGAATCAAGAGGCGGAAAAGATTCTCGATTCGGTGATTTATGTTTTTTAAGATAGTCGTAGGATATTTATTCTAAGACTCTTCTATAAACTTGGACAATCTTTGGAAAAAATTGTGTACCAGTCATTTTGACTGGTTTGGTAGTTCTAGTGTTAACAATTTCCCTTGCTATTTAACCGTACAATTTTTAACCGTTTATTTATACACCCTTAATGATGTCAATTTGAATACAATTTCTACAATTAACTTCTCTTTTATACTTCTTTTTTCCTCACAGAATATTCTACAATTAATCATTCTTTTTGTCCGAAGTACAATGCTATTGTCATAGTTAGCGGAAGTGCTAAAGGTATTCTAGAATTCTCCAGAATCCTCACAATCTACACTACCATTATCACTCTTCACATTTCTACAACTCTCTTTATCCATTTCTTTGGCGAGTAAAATATTACAATACGCGTAAAACAATCACAGAAACAGCGTTGCCTGCTGCCGCGTAAGAATTAAAATGAGAAGGCAGATATTCGTACATCCGGCAATCGCACGATTTCACACGTTTAGTTTCGTCACCTTCCACGTGACACGCACGTCCGACAAAGAAAAAAGTTATAGTCTCACGTCAGAGGTGATGCACGTACATTAAGGGTTAAAATACAACGTTAAAATAACAATTATTAACATTGGAACTACCGGCGTTAAATCTAATATTTTTAAATATATTAACACTGGATCTACCGACGATTAGTCCAATGTAATTAAAAATGCTAAATGAATATGTTAAAGGAAAGAAACGAAGGAGGCAAAAAGTTGAATTGATTTAAATGCTTGCAATTTAGAAGAAAAACGTTGAGAATTGGAAAAGAAATAGTGTTAGAAATATCTGGAGCATTTATAAGAAATTTAGGGCAAGTCATTTCAATCGGCCTGGTAGCTCTAGCGTTAACACCAGAACTACTGGCGTTAAATTTGCAATATTAAAATATATTAAATAAGTACTTTGAAAGAAGCGGGACCAGACGGAAAAGAAGATTGTTAGTTAATTTCTGTATTATATTATTGGATACACGTGGAACATTTATTGTACGGCTTCTCTTTTGAGGAGTTTTTTTAGAAAAAAGTGGGAAACCATCACTTAGATCGTTTTGGTAATTCTAGTTCTAATCGAAGTATGTTCTCTCCATGGATCAAACTGCTATGGGTTAGATCTTGGTTAAGGTTGAGTTTATGCCATGAAGCAACGCTATTTTAAAACGACTTGAACATTCGTCGGATGATTCGTTCGTTAGACTAAAATTATGCGAGATCGATCGTTGAAGAGACGGAGGAATATTGGAAGTAAAAGATAAGAGGACTCTAGCTCGTCGAATATTCGACGAGCGTTTTAAACTCAAAGTGAACCGTGATCTTTATTCTCCCTGTAGCTCTAAATTTTCAAAGTGAAACTCTAAATTCGTTATAAAAGAGTCCGTACAAATTATAAAGTTGGTATCTCGAAAAGAAAAGAAATTTCGATGCGACAGCCTCTGAAGAGGGAGACACGTAAACCCTGAAAATACAGATTTTCATGAAACTTTGTTTAAAAAAAAATCTACGCTATTTGTAACTCTCCTACTGCAATAAAGAAACATGTTAGGAGTAAAAAGTGCAGTGAAAGAATATAAGTTTTAAAATTGTACACATAACATTTTCAAGCTCAACAAATTCTACAATTCTTTCAAGAAAAATGTCGCACCATTAAACTTTTATTCTATAAATTCCCATACGTCAGAAATAAATAAACTTCATCCCCCAGAAAGTATACAGATAACCCGAAGTAAACTTCCAAGATTCCGATTTCCCTCCAATCTCACAGTTTTATCAAATTCTGCCTTGAATTCCGCATTTCCCTGGAAACTGTCGTTCCACTTATGATAAAATCTAAAACCTCATGATAATAAGAATCTATGATATAATATACCTCATAATACAGTTCATAATCTAAGATCTCAAAGATCGACGACAATCGCCGCAAAAGCTCACCTGAAAATTCCGTATTCTGTTTGAGGTCCTCCAGCACTTCCGGCTTTAATTTACTGTTCTGCTTCCCCATGGTTGTTTCAAGTCCCTTTGCAGAATCCCGGCCTTTCGGCGAGTCCCGGAACCCAATTAGCGGATAATTAAGCACTAACTAGTCTACTATTCTACTGGTGCCGTTAAGCACAACACGTTTCGTGGCTGGTATTCTGCACCAGACACGCCTGTAAAAGAAAAGAACACACAAATGTTTACGGCTCTCGGCGGAAACTGCGATCGTGCGGGCACTTTTTGGCGGCGAGCGTTAATTCCGCGCGATCCCGGGTTTCTCCTTTCACGTAAATTCGAGGAGAAATTGTTCCGTGATCGTAGCCGGTTTTACGTCATGCGAATCGAGAGTTTCATTTTCGGCGTCCGAGGGAATCAAATGTTGCTCCGATATACTTAGAAACGTTTAGAAACGAAATGATAGAAATTTCTATCTACGATTTTTTAACACTAGACCTACCAAGGCGATAAAAACGCGGCTTGTTCTAAATTTCTGAAAAAATGCCCTGAAATTAACAATGCTGTATCTCTTAATTTTGTAAGATTATAATTTTTCACATCTGTCTTGCAAAATATGAGACATTAAGTCAATCAAGTTTCTTGTTTCTTCGTTCATTTCGTAACTATCGAAGTGTTCATCTGGTGTCTTCAAATATACCGAATTATTCGTCGGTAGTTCTAGTGTTAATCGATCTTTTTTTTAATCACATACGCGTTAATTGTGCGTTGCAAATATTCGCGTGGATCTGACAGTTATGAGGAACAATGAAAGCGGAACTTAGCTTACGTCAAAGGAAACGACATTTACACGTTTACAGACACACGCATTCACACTTGCTGCAACAGAAGAAACGCAGAGAAGATTAATGGCGATTAAGTGGTGTTTCAAAGAAATTTAAAAAAAAAATGAAAGAGAAAATAATTAGCAGAGGCATAGCAAATATTGGCTGTAACAATAACAATAGTAATAACAATTACAATAATGGCAATAATAACTAGTAGTAATAATTATAATAATAATAACGACAATAATAATAATAATAATAATAATAATAATAATACATTTAGAGCATACTGTGGTTTATTATAATAATATTAGTAATGATGATAAATGCGGGTTCCTCCGGTTCCTCGGCGTGCGTGGCCCGCGAACAAAATATGAGTTCATTTTGATTGCTTAAAAGGAATATTAATAAGTACCACAATAATGTAATACGTACGTACTATGTATCTTAATTAAATGGACGTGTGAGCTTTACGAGCGATATCCGAAGCAGCGACCGTACAGGGAGCGATAATTTCAATATTTTTAATCGTCCTCTCGTGCTTCGAATTAACGAATTCAAATCGGGGCGTGAATTGTAGCTTTTGTACATTGAGAATTTGGCGTTGCATTCGGTGCATTATCGTGGGGAGAGTAATTTTAAAATGCGACGAGGAATTAAACGGTTCCTCTCATTGTACGTCTTTGATATCTTGCGGTTCTCCACGATCTTCTCATTTCATTTTATTCTCAACTTTAATATCAATTTTGCACGTGGAACGTATCCTTTGACACCTGATAATCGTTAGTGCGTAAATATTAAAGAGAATATTATGCAGTTACCTTTTTTGGTGAATCGGAAGAATAATGTACAAGATTTAAACACAGTTATAATTGTGGCAAAATAATTTTCTACTTTGCAAATAAATTTCTAATTCCAAAGTCAAAAGGAAATTGATAGGAAATCAATTACAACAAAAATCCAATGTGAGACTGCAAAGGATCAACTTAATAACGTGGCGAGTCATGGTTCAATAAAAATTCTACAACAGCTGAGAAAACAATAAATTGTTTCTCCTAACAATAACCAATCGAACGACACGCAATTTTTCCAATTACACCGGCAATCGTTAGTGTCAATCGTGTTGTCGTAACGAAACCATTATTCTTCCCCATGTTAACGCACCAGTGCAAAATATTGTCGTCGACAAATCATACGAAATCGAAGCGCATATGGTCCCGGTGGCAGATAACGCTCGTAAAGTGCACTCGTTTATGCGCATTGTTTGCATGTAAATTGAATGCTCGGCCTGCAGCGTGTCGTTTCTTACGTGCATTACCATTGGTGCCAGAGTTGGGCATTATTCGAATAGCTTAGAACAAAAGTTTATCTAAGATGATCATTCGAATGTGTCGCTTTTAGTCGAGTACTTCGTACGAATTATGGTTATCCGCTTTTGTGCATTGTTCTCTTCGCATTATCCGAATGACACGTTGGATTTTATTCGAATAACTTTCGGACAATCGGACGAAAATCATTCGAACGAATATTCACGTTCTGCTTCGAGCTTATTTAACCCTCTATAACTTCATTTATTATTGCGTATTTATTAACTTTATTTTTGTGAAGTATTGCAACTTAAAATACCTTTTTGCATTATTTCAGTATTTCTGAAAATTGCAGATTTACTTCCACAAGTATTGTAAATGAGACTGAACCGTTAATTAATACGGTATTGCTGATATTTGATATATGTTATGTATGATAAGTTATATAATTCTGTGGAGCGACATAGAATTGAGTTATAGAGGGTTAATGTGATTTACAAGGTTCGTGTTACGTTTTAAAAAACAAGTGTACATAAACGAAGTGTAATATCGGAACAATTATATCTAAGACTTAATTTCGCGAGATTTATCTAAAACATCATACACATCATTAGAATCGCGAATGTTTATACATAAAATTTTCACAGTAAAAGGGTTAAAACACCCTTAAACCGATTCTACAAAACAATAAGACATTAAACCGAACATTTTCAGCAATTAAAAAATGATAAACTCTAACATATAATTAAACGTAAATTCGCAAATTAAAAACTTACAATTTTCAAATTTAAAGTACAGAGTTCCTACGACGCAAATAACAATTCTCCCACATCCCATGTACTTCGCGCGACCAACAAAAAATTCGACGATCTTTACAACTATTTCCAACAACGTCAAAGAACATTTCAAATACAAATATCCTGTCAAAAAGCATTGATACAACAAAACGAATCCCTCCGACAGAAATAACAATTCTCCCAGAAACTTCGTGCAACCAACGAAAGCACTCAATAATCGTTACAAGTATTTCCGAAAACATGTCAACAATTCTCCGCTGTTCAACGTTGTCCGAATAAACTCTCATTCGATCCGGTTTCTCAATTATTCACCGACGGAATAAAACTTCATCCGTTATCGTTATCCGAATAAAAAGATGCCCAACACTGATCGATAGCCATCGTGTAGCCGTGTGAAGGAAGCGGCTCGACGATATTTCGTGTACACGCGCCACGAATTACATGCGGATTAACATAAATCAATCCATGTACGCCCGGCATCCATTATGGGGATGATTTCGCACGAACGACATCCTCACGACCATATACAATGTCACCGTTGCGTCACCGTTCCCTCGTCATTTTCTCTCGTAGCTCTAATTGCTCGACTTCCTAATTGCTAATTTCGAGTTATGTCTCCGCGGGATAATTCTTGCCGATCTGATTGTAAATTCGATTAATCCTTCAACCATGAAAGCTCACCCTCCCACAATTGGATAACGCAGTCTGTTATCTGCCTGATGTGTTTGAGTTTGAAATTGGAATGGTTTTTCCGCTGAACCCTTGTCTTATGATATCGTGTCACATTTGTGTCCTTGCAAATGGAAGGGAAAGGTTTGGGATGATGGAAATTGGTAAAATTGCAAATTAAGGGCGATTTGACATCGTTGAATTATTTTCGGGTCTTTGGTTTTATGTTAAATTTTGTCATGGGATTGAAAGTGATTAGGGGATTTTTGTAAATGTAATTTGACTCATAATTGGAGTAATCATAGGTTCAAAGTAACACAAGGGTCAACTGGAATTGTTAAACTGAGGGTTAATTATAGAATTTTCATCGAACTGAGTAAATGAAGGATTGACATTTACGTCAATAAATTGGTCTGTCTGATTCTGATAATATCAGAGACGATTTTTTTTAATCTAATATTTTCTGTTTCATGTATAAGTCTGGATGCAATTAATAAATGGAAGTTTGGATGGAAAATTGACAGAAGTTCAATAATTACGATTTTTGAGGACGCAAATACAGATCTATATAGAATTTGTTTTGCAAATAGACAGCAAATAATGTTCGCTGTAATTCTTGGATTACCTTCTAGAAGATACGCCGTTCTAGACTCGAGGGAGATTTAATTAATTGGAAACTTTCACGGTTCAAAGATTAGGAAACGTATGTCGACGACAGTTACAGACACGCATCGATTCCTAAGATTGTAAAACACATTTCTGAGCGAGCGGGTAATTAAAGTCAATTAAGTTGATGGCATAACTGGCTCGGTAGGAATATTGATATTAATTCGAAGGTATCTTATACATTTAACGGAATTACAAACATGTGTATAATACCTTGCAATTAAAGTAAGTCTTTAAAAGATTTTTCGACTTATCGTAAACGTGTAAAATTACTGAAAGTTGCAATTTCCAGCACCTTCTGCATTTAAAAATTCGTATATATCTTCCTTCGAGTTGCTCGTGTTCCGGTTAAGTTTAATTCGCTCTGTGTCTCCCAGAGTGAAATTAATATAATAAATAAAAGCACTTTGATTTCATAGAATACGACGTAATAATTTCAATTAATTGACCATACGTCGGGATTATTTAAATTTCAAATTTCAATCTCGATAAAATTGTTTCGTTACGTTCGTTTAATCGATGATGGTATTTTTCTTCCGAGTGCAAAACATTTACAAACGAAGTACGAGGTAGAAAACATGCCACTCATTTGTGAAAAATATTCATCCGTTGTGAGCGATAAATATTCGTAAACAAAAGGTTGACGATCGAATCGATGGATGCACTTTTAATCTTCGCCGTTGCATTTTATCGTAACATAAAGTAAGCATCCAGAGTTTACTTTTAATATATATTCTCTAACAGATTCGCATCGGTGATGAAAATTGTTCAAACCCTGAAAAATCGATCGATCGTATGTATAAAGCGCATCGAAATCCGCATTTCAACGAGATAAGACATTATTAGGCGTACAAATTAATTCGTGGTGTCTGCATTTAACCGAGTGTCATTTTATTTTTATTTCAAATTAGCTTGACTCCTTCACGTTCCCCGATAGATAAAATAAATAGAGGCAAAGCGATGGAAATTATTTTCCAAATTTCCTTTTCTATAAATAAATAAGAAATTTAAGAAAAAAGGTCACCAATAAATTTGCACACCTAACAAAAATTATATCTCTTATTGCATGAAATTTCTAATGTATCGATTAGTGATAAAATTAAATGAAAATTACGAATCTTGTATAAAACGAACTGTCACTCCACTGTTACCGATATCATTCCACACACTTTGCCCTTTCAATTATCAAATTCAATAAGCAATCCACTCCGTCGAAAAGAAAATTCTTCCTTATAGAAAATTCCTGAATCAAAATTTAAAAACTGGAACAATAGGAAGTCTGACGTTTTATCGAAAATAATTTCACCCTCTTATCCTCAAAATTCGCGTGACACTGGGATAACGTCGAGAAACACTCATACTCAAGTTTCTCCTTTCTTAGGCGGAAAATTCGCGCATTATCGTGACGCGTTTCCTTCGCATGCCACATCCCAATTAATACCGGTCACGAATGCAGGGGGTGTACATCTGTAAATTTACATCTGTCCCTCCTCTCACCACTTCTCACCCCGGCGTGCAGTGTCCGATGAGAAAAATGAAAAAGAATCGCATGCGCGTCCTTCCGTTTTGCAGCCGTCCAGGAAGGATCAACAGCTGCGTTAGAAAATATAAAAAAGTCGCATTTTAAATTGCCAAGGTGTTGCCTATGAGGGCTCCTGACCTTTTAATTGTGTGGTCTTTTTTTTCAGTCGACGAGGCCGTGAATTATAACAGTCTGCTTTTCTTCAACCCTTCGTCGCGACTTGATACGTCGCGGTGTTTGAATCATTTTAATTGTGCGACTTGTTAAAGTAAAAACACCTTTGTGATGCGCAAATTAAGTTAGAAATTCATGCTAGACGAGAAATTTGATTTTTTTGGTTGAGAAAAGTTTCAGTCAACTGTTTGGGGATGATGATTGAGCCTTAATCGAGGGTGTTGTATGTACGAGGAAGATGATTATGGTCATTTGTTGAAAATTTCTGATTGGCGAGATCGTTATGCTAATTTGTAGCGAAGTATTGAATGTTTCTTGCCTTCAATATCTTAGAAAAATACTTAGATACTTATTGAACATTTAAGGTATTACTTTCCGTAATCTTAGCAATAATTAGACTTTAGTTTTCACTTGTTCACTTGTGTGATTGCAGAGTTTTGCGGCATTTCAAATATTAATTAATTTTATCAAATGTACGCACCACCGGTTTTTTATTACGTCGTAATATTTCATTAATATTCCATTATTGGCGCAAAAAGTGAAACATGCGTGACACCGTTGCGATTGCAACAATCATTTAATTTTTACATTTGTTAGTAAATCCTGAATCGCGTTGTAGTGAAACCCACATTGTGCAGTATATTATAATTGCGATTAAAACTTGTAGAATAAAATGATTCGGTCAGGGAAAGCGTGCAAATATCCTTCATCCCCAAACAGTTAACATTACAGGGCTAATCTTATTAAACTAATTTTTGAATCGTTGCCATAGACTTAATGTATTCAAGACTACGCCCCTTTCGAATTTAACTGTATCCTGCATTCAAATTTTTTGCATAACAACATAAGTTGCATGTGATACTTCAGGCGGTAAAAAACGGTGCGCGACGAAATGGCAAGTGTACAACGTAACTGAGTCAAATTTGGAAAATTTCCGTTTTCCCAAACACTGAAAATCGTAAAAGATACTTTTTCTATTTAATTTCCAAAAGGTGAGAAAAATTTATCTTCTCAAAGTGTACAACGTAACTGAGTCAAATTTGGAAAATTTCCGTTTTCCTAAACACTGAAAATCGTCACAGATACTTTTTCTATTTAATTTCCAAACAAATGAAAGTTTTATCTTGTCAATTTTCAAAAATTGCGAGAACATCTACAGTCTGCAATTTTCAAAGACTGAGAAAAATTCATTTTTCTAATTTCCAAGTATTAAGAGAAAAATTCATTTTCTCATATTTGGAAAATTGAGGGAAATCTCGATTAGTATTTGGAGCATCATGCTCCGTTTTCTCGAGTGTACAAAGAAAAGCACTTCGACACCGACCGACCAAGACACGACACGACGTGATGACTTTAGTCTCATTACGGATTGGTCTTGATTTCTTAACGATCATCTAACAGGAAGATACAATTATTCGAAGAAGTCCTAGTAGACACACTCGTGGCCGCTAAGTGAGCGAATGAGATTTCGTCAAATTTCAGATTTGCACAATACAAGAGAAACGGTTTTATCGAAGATAAATCGTGACGCAATTGGCGAATTCAAGTCCGTGCATCGTAGAATAAGTGTTCGTTATCCCTTTCGTTGTGCCGTGCTTCAATTGCAAATTTATTTTAATCGTGAAAATAGGCGCAATTGTTTAAAGCTGCAAATCGACCTTGCGTACCTTCAATGTGCAAGATTCTTTAGCTGTGTTGTACAATGGAAACTAATAGCATATGACAAAATTGCAAAGACACTGTTAATTTAACGAATGTGTATTATTTGCAAATTAATACAATCTTCGTCTCAGTACTATAGCAGCTTGCAAAAATTTGCTATCGAAATTTTTCCTTTTGTAAAAAACCTCAAGAAACTATGGCTAAAATCAGTGATAAGCGAAAATGCAATAGGAAGAATGTAAATGAAAGTAACTTGGTACCTCCTCTCAAAAATATCTGCAAAAAATTTATGAGACATAAAAGGAAGAAATTCCACTGGCTGCAAATTTTCGCACACCACTATACACGTCCTTTTTGCGGATGAAATCAATTTCAGGTGGGCGTATATGCATGTCTTCGCGAGAGCAAAATTGGCAGACGAATGCCAATTTCACTTGGACGCGTTTGCTATATACGTTCCAAACGGAAGACAATTTTATTCGTACACGTACGCTCTTTGTAAATTTACGTTTAATATTCTTCGATGAATATTCGCATCGTTGGCAACGAAAGGGTTAAAGGTGAAAATCGTCAGACGAGTTCCCAAACGAAATACGACCAAAGTTGGATGGTTTTTCGAAACAACGGCATAACGAAGCACGATCCATTTCTACGAACTAGTTCGAATTCGCGAGCGTGACAATTTCGATGATTCAAGGTCCTAAGAATCGTGAGCTTTCGACCTTCGATATACCAAAAACGGTGCGTGAAAGAGTTTTTCTTAAGTATCGCGATAGCAAGCCCTTCTTTTGTGTTGCTTTCTTCGTTTTACATTCACTGATTATAGCATAGAATGAGTGAGATAGAAAGAAGAGAGAGACAGACAGACAGAGAGAAAGAGAGAGATCTGTTTTTTCAAAAATCACACCGACTATGCTCTATCGATCTAAAATTTCTGCATATACACAGTACCATCCAAATACGACGAACAATCTGGTCCTAAGTACCCTATCGACTAAGTTTAGTTCAAAATTCTTGGGTAATTACCTCCTTACAACACGTTTGACTTCGAAGCGCTTAAGATCAAGAATAATTAACGGCAGTACATTCTCCGGGGTGTGTTTCATCTTATGTGTTTTACGTGCGAATACGTTGAGATTTATAATGCACGATGGCATTGAGTTTCGAAGTTCAACAATTTATTTGTTTTGTCTTCCGCATCAAAGACGAGGCTCTTTTGGATTCGTTTCAACGGGTATCGTCGAAAAAGGAAAGACCGGATAAGAGAGAAGTCTCAAATACAACTGGAAAATGTATCTGGTTTTCATTTTCTTGGTCAATTTCCTTGTTGCGACTTACTTCTGCTTTTTTTACTCGGTCTACGACCTTTAAAATCGACTCTGTTCCTTGAGAGATACTACGAACTGTGCGAATGTATCAAGAACGTAAGATCGCAATAACGCAAAAGTGATGCACTTCTTTTTATCACTGATTCACATTCCGAATTCTCATTGTGAGACACTGCGATTTCTCGGTAAACTCGATTTCTAAGGTTGCTGAGGCAAATTGTTGACGGAAAGTACGAATTTGTTGTTGGTCATTTGAGAACTGTTTGTGTTGTGCAAATTTTATATGGAATATTAAGATAATTGCTGCAAACATTCGACATAAATATTATTTTTAGAAAATCAAATTCTCAGCTAAATTCTAAAGAAACTATATTGCAATTTTAAGTAAAATATTTTAAGCTATAAAACTTTTAAGCGATAGCGCAGATTAATAGATTGAAGAAGCTTCCCGATTAAATTTCACACTTTCTCGCTAAATTATTATGCTTCACTCGCAACAGATATTATTGCACATAACATAAATATACCCTAAAATATAATCATGGCCGAGTGTAATCCCAAAGTTTTAACGTCAAGAATAATCCTAACAAATGAAATCGAAAAGAACCGAAATAAGCACCGAGAAAAATACACTCATTGTCCGACTCGTAACGATGCAATCTACTGCAACAAACCTGCACACGGCGGATTAATAACATAGCTCAAAGGATCAGCGTCTCGCGTCTCTTAGACAAACAACAAATAGTAACATCAATTTTCACGAATAATACACTTTATCACCGTCGATCTGCAATTCGAAATGAATGCCCGTCGCGAGTATTCCGGCGAGTGAACCGTACATTCGCTTAATCGCAATCGATACTTCAAATTCGTTATCACACGCAGGAGATGCTTAATTAATGGCACAACGGCGATAATACAGTTTCGTCGAATGGATTCGTCCACTGAACGGAATGATTAACGATCACGCGTGACCCGAAACGATGACCCAGAATCAAAGCTAAAAAGAAACGTTTCGTGGTAAAAAATAATCTCCGAGATAATGTTTAATAAATTTCTCCCTTTCGAGCGATCCTTCATACGGATTGCTGAATCTTCTCCCGCCGTAAATATCACGGCAAAGGGAGATATTATACATAAAGCGATATCGGATGAAACGAAATATAGATATCCATTAATCACGTCTGCGAATTCGTGCAGAAAAAATCCAGAAATGATATACGACGACGAACCTACGACTTTAACCCTCTGCAGAACTATAATTACACGCGAAATCGTATTTCCTGGTAGGGCAATTTAGCATGAAATTACGTCGGGGTTGCTTGTTCTTAATTATTTACAAAAAAAAATACATATTTAACGGTAGGACATTTTCCTGAATTAATGTTACTTAATTCCAGAGAAACGTGAAAAATAAGTTGTACTGCAACCGGGTTAAACAGGTTATTTATACATTCGTATGCAAGCAAAAAATTAGTAATTGCATCTACAACTTTGCGGAGTGTTTACGAGCAGCCTTTTAAATTCCAGCGTACAACACGATTCAAAAGAGCTTCAGCACTGTGTTCTCGTGAATTTTTCGAGCATCGCCGTGCCTCACGTAGAATTGCAATTTTTTTTTCTCGAACAAACGTTCTATACAACGTCGCAGGAGTTTCTGTCGGACAGAGTTTAGGCTGATTAATTGAAGTCTAGACCGAGTCAAGACGGGATTTAAGCTAGACTAATCAAAGTCTAAATGGAGTCAAGACATAGTCCAGATTGCCCTGATCAGAGTCTAGACAGAGCCCTTATATTAGACTAATTAAAGTCTAAGCAGAGCCAAGACAAGGTCCAAGTTAGGCTGCTCGAAGTCTAGACAGAGTCCACATTATACTAATCGAAGTCTGAAAAGAGTTTACGCAGAATTCAGATTAGAATAATCTGAAAGTCTAAACAGAGACAAGACAGCGCGACTAGAGCAAGGCAAGAGTACATGAAATTACTCCGTCTTGTATTTCCTCCCGAGAATTCTAACTTATTCACATCTTGTTCTGTTCGCTTCTTTTTAAACCCAATAAAATAACGTTCCTCGAGAGGAATTACTTGTCCCTATAAGCTCTTTTCGATGAATTTTTTAATACACGGAGTAATTGGTAAGCCTTGAACAAACGCCTCTGTTTGGTTGTGTTATCAATAGGAATTTCTTCGAAGAATGATAGGTGCGAGTTGATTGCAAGAAGCTCAAGGAAGAGCGTCTTTCGTTAAGCTTTGCAGAAAATTGCGAGAGCTTTATCATATGAATTACGTAGACGATCCACCGAAGAAAGAAGTTGTCACCTTTACATGGTGAAAATGCACCACCATGTGGTCTGGATAGAGACATTTTTGAGACGATACATTTCGTACTTTTCAACGGTGCGTTTGATGCGGATTCAAGCAACTATAAAACACCTGACATCGAGTTATGCTTGCAATAATTACACGGTGACACGCGATTACAAATTACGGTGCAAATAATACAGAATCAGTGGAATTTCTGCATTTCCATTTTTCAAGATTAATTTTCAAAGAAGAAAATGCATCGTTTCGAAATTTTCTCAGTTACTTGTTATGACTCAACCGTAGGATCATCGTTGTTAATTGCAACCATAGAAACGATACATTCGAGGCGTAAAAGTCTCGAGCCGACGATCCCGTGGATGAGGTCACCATGGGGTACAAAGTTCATTTTCAAATTCATTAAAAACCATCTAGAATCGTTGCACGACCGAACTTTACAGCGAACGATAAACTATGCGTAAGATTAACAGCGAGTTTTTGACTTCCGTCGCTTATGCTACGATTACGTGTGCAATATTAAATACAACTTCCTCTTTCCTTCCTTCAACATCTAAATAATTGTTTCATCTACCTGACAGAGATTATGGAAAAAAAGATACGTCGCGAGTAAAAGGGTTACGGGGAACGGGCGAAGAAGATGGTGCGGTTTATTCCCCTCATCGTTTCGAGGGTGCAAGGAGGGATGAAGGGGGTGAAAGTGGCGAAGAGAAGGTAGAATGAAAGGCGTAGAAAAATATAAAATCGCATAGATTGCAAGAATAGCGCGGGTGGTAAATTCTCGTTTTGCATCGTTAAATTTCTTTGCTTTTACACTTTTTTTCGCGTTTTCTTCTTTTCTCTCGTTTTTCTTAAAGTCCTTAGGTATTCTGAGAATTGACTTCGCCTTCGTGGTTCTCACAGCGGGTATTGCAACAACATCTTAATACAGTACGCCATAACTAAGTGAACGCTCGTCGCATGCGACACCCATAAACGACAGGACAATCTAATTAAAAAGTGTTTCGTTGGAGTTGGTACCATTCTCGTTGACCCTGTACATCCCGATGATATTCCCGTGTACCAATTCGTTTTAAAGCATCCCTTACGTAGAAGCAATTAACGAACGAACTGCTCGACCGATTAATTGATAATTAAATCACTCGTATAGAAAGCTCGCCCGCCGAACGAGGCTCCGTGAAAGGTGGATTTCAAAAATAAATACAGGCTGCTTTCGGGACCGTGTACGGTTACAGGGGAATTGTTAGATTTCTCGCGATGTGGAAGTATCACTGGTGTGGAAGCGATTTTTTTTTTCAAGAATTACGTTCTTTCGTAAGCGAACGTACAGCTTTGGAATTTCTTTCGATTGGAATGTCAGATCTCTGCGATACTCTTTCAATTGAAAATAACGCTTGGTTTAATCGTAGCCGGCGAATTTAACCACTTGCATCGCTGTAAAGTATCTTGTGTATTAATTGCGCTTTACACTTCGTACCGTACAATCTGTTTCTGAGATTTCTCGGGAATTATGGTGCTGAAGTAACTTTCTTATTTATGATTGAAAATACGAAGATTGCGTCGTGATGCATACTTTCACGGTTTATGGAATTATTGGAGAGGTTGGACTTCATTTTGTAAATGGTTTAACACTAGAACTACCGGCGGCAAAACTATCATATTTTAAAATATTAAATAAGTACTTTGAAAAAGGAGGAATCGAGAGGTGGGAAAGATACTGGATTCGGTGATTTATGTTTTTTAAGATGGACAGAGAATATTTATTGTAAGACTCTTCTATAAATTTGGAGAATTTTTGGAACAAATTGTGTACCAGTCGTTTCGACTGGTTTGGTAGTTCTAGTGTTAAGAATAAATTGGAAATATTTGCAAACAATGAGAACATAATTTCTACTAGTCCAAATTCAAAATACATTCACAAGAAATTGACCTACAAAGTTACACAAAACTGACGAACAAAATAGTGAAACAATTTACCACAATCTCTTATTTTTAATTCCACTTTGTGTTTCGAATCGAAGTCTTGTTTTAAGATTCTGTACATTTTTACCTCTTCGGAATGAAGCTGCAAGCACGAAAGAGGGTAAACTGATAAAAGTTCAGTGCATCATCAACATTCAGCGACAGCAGGAACGTAACTACAACAAGGTTTCCAAGAGGCAAGTGGTTAAAGGTTCTCGAAGAAATGTGAAACGCCGAAGTCTCATCGACACAGCAGCCAAATCGTACGATTCACCGTGAAACTGGAGAAATTGCTCGCTCGAATTTTCCCATCGCGACAATCACGTTGACAAGAGACAACGTGAAAACGATAATACAATCCGAGCGGGACAGATCCTCAAGCAGAAGCTCCACGAACATCTGCCTTTTACCTATCGCTCGTGCAACGTAATTCACGCCGTGATGATCGATGCTTCGCCGTTTTCCCATTTCCTCCTTCCGGCGTAACGATAACTGTAATCAGCGACGACAACTCAGACGGAATGACGGCTTTCTTCTCTATGAATATAATGCACTTTAGGTCCGTTCTCTTAAGCTTTATAAAATCCTCGCGTCTATGTTCGTCGACTCTTTCGTTTAAAGAAAAAACAATAGTATTTTTTCGATTGTCAATGCTGCACTTTCTAGTCGAGAAGAGTTCTGCGATGTTCCGTTCCGCATTTATCCTTCGGTCTACCGGAAGTCGTGCGAAATATTACGAACCGAATACTTTGGTTTTTTTTTCTTTCTTTCTTTTTTGGCGAATATATAACGTGTAGGAGTGCGGATTTATATATAGACACGCTGTATATATACACGAGATTATGTACATGCACAGGTATATATATATAGAAACCGATGGCGATGCGATAATGCGACTAAGATTCTCGCGAAGTTTTGTACATCGGCCGCGGCACGTCGGTGATCCGGAAACGCGAAATGGAGCCGATTGCTAATTAACCGTTTATCGGTGTCAATGTATAGGCTCTGAGAAATGTAATATCGAGGAGAAAAACCGATGCCATGAAAAATCTTTGGCAATATACAAAACTTCAGCGATGTCATGCTTTTTTACTACACATACAATAATAATTATATTTATAATTTTATATTTATATGTGTATATATATATTTCTTCATATATATAATAGTATTTGTAACGTATTATATATATAATTTACATATATATATATATATATGTGTTAATTGTATATATACTTCAAAATGTCGCGTCAATGGATAGAGCTCTTTTCTCCCTCAAAATTGACATAAATCGTGGTAAGGTGACTGAAGCATGTGGAGAGAAAAAGAAACGCGCGAAGCGATTAATTAATCGCTGCGATCGCGTTTCGGAAGGAGGCGATGATATGTACCTAGCCTAATATAAATTCTCATATATTTATCTGTATATATATATATATATATATTCATGTATATTCACCTATTTATACGCTTATATATTTATCTATATATTTTCTTCATGTTATACATAGACAAATATATAAAGATTCACAACGTCCCAGCTTATCCCTCTTTCTTCGATTGCACCGAAACTTTCCTATCTTATTTTCCCAGAGTGTGTTCCCATTCCTTCAAATGCCGAGTTTTCACGGAGAGGGCCAATTTCGAAAATGATCCCTCGATTCAAGCGATTCCGTCGTTCGAGAAGAAAGGGTTACTCTACTCGACCCTCAATGTCGTTCTAACGGTAACACACAATTGGTCGAATGCTATCGCTAATGGACACTGATCTATCGTCTCTTTAACGTGACTTCTACCTCGAATAACGCCATCATGGCGACAGAGAACTTCCCCATGGGATTGCTACGAGTGTGACGTTTAAATGTACACGTACGTATGTGATATCCTTTATGTGATCGAGGTGCGCGTAGGAGAGATGCTCGCTAATGCTCCTTTCGAAGGAAATTCTCGTCTGCCTTTGAACGTGATCTAGGGATTTGGACATCACGGTTTGATGCTGAGATCTGTCGGGATGAGTTCACTTTTCGCATTGAATTAGAGTTGTTATTTATGGGAGTAGAATTGTGGGGATTGTTGCATTATATAGCTAATATAAAGTAATAGGCGGTGAAAATATTCCTTGAAGATACTATTTCTTTATGGCGTTAATACGTTTAATGGAGGGAAGGGATGAACTGCAGTGTCGTTCTGAAGGATTGTTGGAATTTGTCACTGAAAAATCATTAAAGGCAAAAATATTGGAGTCGATACGAAAAGTTGATACGAACTAAATTTAGAAGAGAAAATTAAGCTGTTGCTTTTACGAGTAGGACTTCTTGAATTATTTAATTAGTATGAAGAAATAGCTAAGTGAAAGGTATCCTTTGAAGAAACTGTAAAAGAGGTAAATGCAGAATAAAAGCAACGGCCGAAGGAAAACTTCGGCACCGGCATTGATTAATCACATTTTCGCATATTTGAAAAGTGATTCAAAGGGACAAGCGTAGATTTCCGTAAAGGGAAAGAAGACACGTATCCATCATTGAGGATAGAAGTTTCGTTCCGTTTCTTCTCTCATGTTCTCGTTAAGATTCTCTACTCGCTAAAATTACATCTACCTTGTGCGTAAGATTGAAAATCGCTGCACGGGGAAAGAAAGACGTAGACACGCGCCGAGTGCGACGTACTACAGAGACGATAAATCGCTAAAGACGATCCTAAGAGCGAAGAGAATAATCCTGATTTGCGAAGCAGAGCCGTCGTGCGACTTGCGGCAGAAACTACGGTAGCCTCGTTTCCTGTCTCGATTCACTTCCAATCGAATTTCAAAGCCTCTACCGCGGTGAATTCGACCGTCGGTGATTCCTACGCTATTCGCAATTCACTCCTGCCCTCTTGCGAATCGATCGCACTCTCGTTGACGTTAAACCACGACAAAATTTCAAACCAACGATCTTTATGTCTTCCCTCGATCATCCTGGAAATTCCTCTTCCATTTAATCACGAACCACTTGCATAGGCAAGATCCTTGCAAATCCTTCCTACAAATTCCTCCTTCATTCAACTTCAAACCTGTTGATTTGCAAATGGAAGATCATTCCAAATCCACTGAAATTTGTAACCATTCGATACGTCTTCAAACGAATCTTTCGAAGCAACACACTTGAAATTACTCAAAGTGTATGCTTCATATACGTACAATAAACCTCGTAATTTACACCAGCGTTTAAATTACAAGGATTACATTGAATCAGTTACAAATACGTCCGGAATCGATATTACGCGCGGCAACGAAACCACGTACGAATATCGAGTTTCCAGAATCTTACGAAATTCTACCAAAAATCCTCCATGGACCGTCGTCAAGCTCGACAACCGCGTCCGTTGCTCGGTAAAAGAATTCACGACAGATTATAATAAGTATTCTTCAACGAGAAGAACACGTTTCTTCAAATCTCGCACACAAAATCCACGTTCCTCTCCAGGCGTGAATTTTAATCACGCAAATGGAACGCAGATTCACCGGTTTATATAAAATGGTCGTCATAAATTAATCATCCGGCGGTACCGTATCGCGATTCGTTGTGTTACCATTCCGTGAACCTAACGTATTATCGTCGTCGTAGAGTCCAAGTTCGGCGAGCCGACAAGTCTTTGTCGGCCAGCCAGGATATCCGGCGCGATTCGCGTCCGGTTACGTCTACTTCAACGAGCCCGCGTTGGTGTTAAGAACACCAATTCGAAGTTCCCGCCGTAAACCTCTCGGTCCCTCGCATATTCTCACTGTGCAACGACGAAACTGCGGCTCAACTAATCAGAGTCGTGAATGTTTAAGCGACGTTAAGCATTCCTAGTCTGCGCTGTCCTTTCCAAGAGGGCTTCCTCTTCCGGGACGATTAAGCGCCGCTGGTGTCTTCCTTCCTGGTGATCCGACACCAGGTCTGGATTAAACGTCGACTCGAATCATCCAGGCCGTTTGAACGGCGGCAAGATCGTGCGCTTTTGGATAGTCAGCGATTCTCTCCTCAAAGTCTGGACTCGAAGTGTTTTCAGCGATTCGAAGTCGCCTATACCTTTGCACTGTTAAGCGAGCCCTTCAGGCGGGCTATTGTTATCGGTTGGTTTATCGGGGCCGATGTAACATTTAATTCTGCGTTAATGTGCTCGTTATGGGATTATCGTTGGTGTGTCTCTCAGAGTTGGGTTCTTTCGTCGATGTTTTTCCGTTGTTTTGGTTTTTCCTGTCTCTTTACGATGGCGCATCGATGGCTAATCCGAAAACGGCGGCTGGGGAATTAAGGAGCGAGCATCTTGGAGAGCTCCTCGTCCTGGAGGCAACCCTTTAGGAATTCCTCTTGAGTCAGTTGACCGTCGTTGTTCTCGTCCATCTTGGCGAAGATGTTCTTCGCCCTTTCTTCCGCGCTGTCTGCCGGCCTGTTGCTCGAGCAGGCACCGAGCATGTCGTATATCGCCTGTGAACAGAAATTACGTGTGTTTTTGGTTAGTGTTTTTGCGATGGACGTATTGGACGTTACCATTAGATTTACGGAAGCCGTAAAATTGACGGATTCCTACTTTTTTAACACTAGGACTACCAAACCAGTCAAAATGACTGGTACACAATTTTTTCCAAAAATTCTCCTTTATAGAAGAGTCTTAGAATAAATATTCTATGTCCATCTTAACAAACATAAGTCACCGAATCGATTATCGTTTCCGCCTCTGGATTCCTCCATTTCAAAGTACTTATTTAACACGTTGACTGCCATGGGGGTCACCGGTGACCGGCGCTATTGAATTCAATGAAATTTCATATGACCCTTAAATTGAAATATTTTCGAATTTTGTAATATATTCAATATTTAAATATTGGCGTTAAAAAGATAAGGTTCTGCTGTATATATATCCATCTGTGTCTTTGAACTTTCTGCTTTATAAAGATGTGATTTTAATAGATAAAATTTCACTTCAGTAGAAACGATAAAACTAGCGAAATACCGGTGGCGTTCAACGTGTTAATATTTTGAAATATGATAGATTTAACGCTGGTAGTTCTAGTGTTACAAACGGTTTCCAAATTTATAGAGATGTGGTACAGCCAATATTTCACTTGTATCTTATAATATACAAATTACTTAACCGATCTTCGATTTTACCCGTTGATCTCTCTTTTTTCAAAGCACTTATTTAATATATTTAAGTGTGACCGATTTAACGCCCGTATATGTAGTGTTAATAATCCTCCGATGAAGGAGATGCGCTGTATCTTATTCGAGACTAATTACACGTTAGGTGTGTAATGCAGTACCTGCGCGAGAAGATTAACCCCTTGTCCTACGATTTGTTTTGTGACTGCCTTCGCGATAATTCAGAAGCTAATTGCCAAAATAAAAATTGATCAGTGATTCTTGATATATCGTGTAATTTATCGTAATATTAATATCACACTAATAATATCGCGTCGCGTCTTATCAATACTTTCAATTTGATAGGTTTTACAAAACTTGCAAATTTCCTATTCCATTTACCTCATCACGAGTGACACTCGTTATTGTAGGGCAAGGGGTTAATCACATATCGTGTGAGTAACGTTCATTTGATAGTTTCAGTTAGTAGGGAAGAATTGGTCGTGAAGTTTGATCGCTGCTCGTTTGAAACTGTTGAAATCTCGGCTCACAGTAGCAGAATCTGCTCGAAAAATGCCAGGCAGCGCGATAGCGCTTCTTTGTCTATGGTGTAAAAATACAGTGGACCTTTGCGACGTGGAATCATTGAAACGGTTAAATAAAGAAAATTTACAAGGGTATAAAAATAGAAATTGCATTATTCGCAAGTTAAAATATCAACGTGACCTATCATAACGATCGCTAGGATCGGAGAGAATCGTTGAAATTCTGGAATTCCGAGGACTTTTGTTTCGCGAACGTCAAATATATCGAACGCCAGGCGTGAAATGGTTAATAAAAATTTAGGTTTTAGGAAAACTCATTAAACGAGTAATTTAAACGGGTGCAATAATAAAAATTGTATTATTCGCAAGCTAAAATATCAAAGTGGCTCATCATAACGGTCGCTGGGACTATCGAGAACCCTTCATAATTTTGGATCTCCAAAAACTTTCATTTCGCGAATTTCGAATATATGCAACGCTAGGCGTGAAACGATTCATAAAAATCGGTGTTTTAGGAAACCTGATTAAGCGAGTAACAATGAAAGAAATGAATCTGGCAGCGTAACGAAGAATGCAGCGAGGATGCTTCTTTGGTGAATAATATAATATATCGCAGATGCGTTATTCCGAGCATCTATAACGAGCGAAATGTTATTAAGGTGAAATTGAATCACGACCGCGTTATATCGATATGCGAGTTAACGATCGTTATGTCATTCAGCCACCGTGTCCATTTTAATGGACGCTGGGCGATGTCGTTAATGAGGAAAAGAAATTTTTGTCTGCGGTGAAACGAATGGGGGTTTATCTTTTAGTGTAATTAACGGCTGGTAACGTATTATGTTATGGCATATTACAGAGAAGAATAAAGGAGAAATGCTATTGAAAATGCTGAAATGTTGAAAGGACGGCTCTGGCGTGCAGAATTTCTGCACCTCTGACGTACTGTATGAGATGTATGAAAGTCATTGCTTGAGAATTACATATTTCTGAGTTCGTAGGTCAGAGAAGAAAATTATTTAATGGAGAAATAATTAAATTAGCGTTATATCTACCGAGGTCTTTAAAAAGACGGGTTTAAAATTTATTTTTTAAATCCTCAGATTTTTAAGGTTGCAATTTAATCATCGGCGAAAAAAATGTATAATATTCACATATTTTTTTGCAACGAACTGGCAATAAAATTCTCATATATCTCAAATTCATTTTCCATCCATTTCCATGGAATTCGATGCGGAAAACGACAAAGAACATTGTACCACTCTCAGTGACACGAAAAATGAATCATATTTTTCGCATCGACGATTGATAGCACGCGAAAAGTACATCTCGCGTATGGGAGAAGAAAGGAAAAAAGGAACAAGGAGAAGGAAAAATGTGAAAAGGTATATAATCGATGAATATTCAACATCCATATAAATTCTACGCTTTCTATTTGGTTTTTCCGTCAATACGTGAAACTGTTTTGCATCTGGAAATTCAACCCGATGCGCAGCGTAAAGAATCACGCATAATAAACGAAAAAAAGAAGCTGTGTTGTTTTGTTTTTAAGCATAAGGCCGACTGAAAAATGAATTTCTTTTGTATCGCGGGTCGAAGAAATATGTCAACGACCTCCGCTTCGGTAATCCCCGGTTTTAATGCCGTTACTTAATTAAAAGAAACGCCCGGCGTATTTCAGTGGCCCCTGATCTTGAAAAACGGAGAGGAATCCTAAAAAAACTATGGGATTATTCCGATGCAATCTCCAACTTTTTTGTCACGAAATTTCACCCTAATGCGCATCACTGAATCATCCCCTTTTTTCCAAGAGTCTCGTTTCTCTTCCGTGATCCCTTTCGTTAATTTTTTCGCTGTCCTTGCGAGTTGTACATTTATTGTCGTTATCCTTTCGAGCGTTTTTTTATCACTTGGGCATAAATAGCATTAAATAATTTCTATATTTCGTAAATGTATAATTGAAATTTCTATTCTGATATGAAAATGAATATTCGTTTTCGTGCAAACATTTGGAATTCAGATTTTCGTTCCAATAAATTGCGCTGCAGAATGTTATCAAGCAAATAAAGCACTTCTCCGTGAATTAACGTCGGGCATAATAAGTGAATTTCATTATACATGTCTGACGCATGATACATTATATTCTGAAAGCTACTGATTAAGTGAAACGCATAGGATAAATAATTGGCTGAATTTTAACAGTGTTTAAAACATAATAATACGAATGAAGAATATTGTGAATTAATCGGCTGAGTAAATAAACAAACAGGTGAGACTCAGGGCGCGATAGTGTACTTTTCAAAATGCTGATGAAATTATTGTTTCTAAATGTATATTCAATTTAGCTTCGTGCTTAAACTGACCATTTTTCTAATTGGCCACGAACAGCATCATAAATATTAAAATATTAATTTGGATTCGTAAAAAGCGAAAATAAATGTAAAGATATATAAATAGGAAAAGGATGTTTGTTTGAGCAGATAAAAATTCAGCATCGAAATATGATCAACCGAAAATTGCGTTCTGCATTTCAATGCACTGTTAATTATACTTTGTAATTCTCTTTTTCTCCTACGTTTCATTCAACGATATTTCAATTTACAGAATTTTCCAATGTTCATTATTTTAAATAATTTTGAATACTAAAATATTTTATAAACTGTCAAATTCTTTACATTTATCAATACCATGGCAGCCTAAAAATTTGTGTGAACAAATTCATTATTTCATTTGTCCGCAACAAGAAAAAATTCGCACGAACGATTTAAGAGCAATCTCACCGAAAGAAATAGTCAGTGCGCGAATGTTTCGTCGATTTCTAAAATAGAAATTTAAACTACGATTGCATTCCTTTTTTTTATTCCCATTGCGGGTATTCTGCTTGCACGTTTCAAGCAACTTCCTTTTTCCGCCAGCAATTTACGCGACAGGCCAGCCCCGAGTTTCGAGGTTGCTCTTTTTTAAGGACTTGGAGGCTCAAAGCACCGACTTTTTCGCACATCTTTGCGTCTGTTTGGCGAACGCGCGGTAATATAACGTATGTGCGGAATTATTCTCGGGAAATGGGAAAATGGTTTTTCCGCACGCGTTGCAGGCTGCTATACAACTGTGCGTTTAAATATCCGTATATATTGCTGCTGAGAAAGAGAATTATATGTGATGCAAGAGAATCATTAGAAATTTTAATATTCCTGGGATGATGGATATAAAGAGGATTGAAAGAAAATATTTCTTCTCTTCCTCGGAAATGCGATTATTAAATTATCATATCTGATAGATGCTTTTATCTTGGAGCGATGAAAATCGAAAAAATAATTGCTTAGTTAAAACTGCAGAAGAACGCAGTTTATAATTGAATATTACCAATAACCAGACAGCGGATATTTATGCAGATTAAAATTCTTGTTAATACTGCTAACTTCGTTAAATACATTCTGTCCATATTTGAAGTTTCAAATTTTTCATTGGCGCAATAAATTCTGCAGCTTGTTAACGAACATTCCATAACACGTACAACGCTCTTTAATATAAAAAAAACGAACAAATTTTTAAAAGAAATTATGCTGAGCAGAATTGGAAAATTCAGTTTTACAAATAACAGTGAACTTTTGAAATACTTCAAAATAAACTTAAATGAAATATTACTATACGTAGAGTGAATTTTAATTTACGGGTAATATTTTCGATGTTCATTAACTGTAACGATATTTACGAATCGTTGAAGTGTTCAGAGAAACTTCATCGCGTTGATATTAATTCGTCCGACGGAAAACATTTCGCAGTGCAAACATTTAAGATGTGCAATAAAATCGAATTACATCGAGTCATGCGTGCATTTTTAACACGCATATTAAATCCAGAATATATTTCCGCTTCAAATAAGAATGACGGTCTGTTTGCTGTCGACAAATAACGGATTATTAAATATAAAATGTTCGTCGCACTGTGAAGGGTTCCGGATTATATGCAATCTACTTTTGTAAAAGTATGAAAATGACTCATGCACAATAAAGCGATGGTGAAAGAAAAACCGTTAACGCGTAAGTTTCTTAATCGCCTACTTTAATTCTGTCGTCCAACTTCGCTAAAAACAAACCGAAAATCCTCTTCACAAAAAAGCTACAATTACGCTGCCGATTATAAAAGTAGTCTAAGTAAAAAATGCTAAAAATTAAATTTATCACTGTGTTGCACCAATGCACCTTACAATATAATAATTCAAAAGTTCAAAAATTCAAAACTCAACTCAAAGTCCATTACAAAATAAAAGTCTAAATATCTCGAAACGAC
Organism: Cerceris ruficornis; assembly: GCA_963989415.1. Taxonomy (NCBI): domain Eukaryota; kingdom Metazoa; phylum Arthropoda; class Insecta; order Hymenoptera; family Crabronidae; genus Cerceris; species Cerceris ruficornis. Next base: position 12,609,152 of record OZ022523.1, read on the forward strand.
AAACAAATGACTCAGACCACCGTCATAATTACCATCACAATTAACAATTTACTTAGAAACACCGATAGAAAGGAGATGTTCCCAGTCGATTTTCAATTCGTCGCCGAAATGCAACGTGATAAAACAGGCCTCCGTAGGCAGAGGTTCCACCTGCTCTTAATTAAACGGCCGCCCATTACCCATTATCTTCCGTTACCCATAATGAACTACAAACTCGCCGAAATTATTCCCAGTCCGATTTCGCAACCTGGGAATCCCATTAGCGGTACATACGCAGAAACGGAGGTAAGAGGATCAGGAGTGGTTAACGGACGTATGGAAAGGGTTAATTCCCAGTCCTTCCAACGATGCAGCCTTCATTATCATCCTGGCATTTGTTGATTACACATCGGTGAACCATATTTCAATTTGGGACCGGGTCATTTGCGGCAACTGCGAATAATTAGTCGACGCCGTGAGATCTTATTAGTATTACCACCCCGGGGTGATGCGAGGCGCGGAGATCGAAAAGAATTCAATTTCGTTCGAGTCGCTTTCACGAGTATCCCTCCACCTTGGCATGGTGTCGCGATAACACGAGATAATTAGGAATTTCGATGAGAGATCGAGCGTAATTTTATTTCGCGAGGTATCGCCGGTGATCTTAGTTCTCGTCGGGGTAAATTCGACGGAGATTGAAGGACTAGATGGTTGAAACGCGGTCATTTAAATTCCAGGTTTACTTTTTTAATTTAGAAAGTTTTAAATATTTTTAAATTGTATATTTTTTTAATAATTCAGAAAGCAAAGATTTAGTTAAGATTGCATGTAGCTTTTTGTATCGTTGAGGATTCTATTTTCTGACGGGGTAAATTCAATGGAGATTGGGAGAGTAGGTGGTTGGAAGCGAGCATTTAAAGCATTTAAATTCTGGGTTTATGTCTCTGTGTTTCGTGTGTCTGATGATTTTTTTTTGTAATTTAGAAAAATAAATTTAAGATTGTAAGTAGTGTTTTGTATCGTTGGGGATTTTATTTTCTGACGGGGTAAATTCAATGGAGATTGAGAGACTAGGGGGTTGCAATTGAGACATGTAAATTCTGCATTTCTTTCACCGTATTGTGTGTATCTGATCCTTTTTTTGTAATTTAGAAATTAAAGTTTCATTCTAACTTTTATTTAGTATTTTGTATCGCTGGGGATGCATTTTTTGCTGGGTTAAATTCGATAGCGATTGGCGGTCGATGTGGTTTCTATCGAAGCAATTTCTGTTCCATATTGTACTTCATTTTATGTGGCGGGTGTATTTTTTGTAGTTCAGAGAACAGACTAATAATTCTAACTATTTCTCTTCTCGTAATTTAGGAAATATTGCCTTCAATATCAAAGTAAGATTAATTTTCCTGTTGTAATTCATTAAAAATTGCATGCAGAGTAAATTATTTAACAAATGTTCTCAAACACAATTATAGCTACTTAATAAACTCCTTAGTTTTCCTTCTGATTTAATATGTATCGAAATAAACAATACAATTTTTTTTTCATTTCCTTCGATAATAATCTCAAAAGCTGAGATTCAACGAAAATAGAATTTTCATTAAAGATTTAACGACGATATAAAACAACATGATAGAAACTTTCCATCTCCGATCAATGATATATTCATTTTCAGTGACTTTTATTAATATACATATGTATTTATTGTAATAAACTTCTAAATAACTTCACATACAAAAAGGCACTGCATTTGATGCCACAACGAGTGTTCGGATATGAAAAGAAAAGTGGCAGAGCATTCTGATTCGAAAATAAAAGCACTTATCGTGTAGTTCTCTAAAGAAATCAATTCGCGGCAATTGTCAGGGGAAAAAAAGAGTTCACAATACCTGCACGATCTTCGTCATCTCCTGAATGTCGATGACGCCGTTTCCGTCAACGTCGTACATGCGGAAAGCCCATTTCAATTTTTCTTCCGGCGTTCCGCTAGACGTCACGTCGATTGCCAATAGGAATTCCTATAACAAAAGATGAGAATACGAACGGCTTCAGTAACGCCAATGCACTCAACAATACTAAACTTTTATTCCCGCGCAACAAAAGAACTTCACTCTTATCTGTCGCGGACAATGGAAGTCCATTTCATAAGACTTTTGCTTTCCACGCTTCAATTCTGATTCAATTCGACGCGATGAACGTTCGGTGGGATTTGAAAATCCCGAGATTTACGACCTCGTGTATTTCGAACACAGGAAACAGGCTAATTTCTCGTAAATTTATTTGTCATTATTAATGCTTTGCGGCGTGAATCGTCATTTCCATTTTTACTCAGCTAAATGAAATTAATGTTTTGTAATTTTCTGCTATTTATTGGAAAACAATTACAATTGAAAGCTGTGTCGAGGACAGCTCAAAACAAAAATGCAAAGGGCCAAAGTTGACCTTGATGAAATTATTTCGATGGCCTACAAAATAAATGAAGAGTCAATATTTCACTTGAGAATAAAATTGATTCTTATTTTAAATTGAGAAAGGGAAACCTTGTACAGTTCGTACAGTTGTAACAAATAATTATCAAGATAGCTATGTATTACAATAATCTCAGAATCGAGGAGTGCAAATTACGACGTATTTAATAATTTCGTCTATTTCTTTGACTTCTTTCGCGGAAATAGGTCAAGCAAATACCTTCGCATAAAATGTAATGAGCAGAGAGAGAGAAAGAGGGAGAGAAAGAGAAAGAGAGAGAGAGAGAGAGAGAGAGAGAGAGAGAGAGAGAGAGAGAGACTGACTTCTCTTTACACACAAAATTTTAATGAGCTTGGGTAAGTAGAATTTTTGGCGAAACAAGCTTGCACTCTGAACTAATAATTCGCTGAAACAAAATGTTTTAGATGTATTACTTAACTGTCTTCAAACAACGCGGTTAAATTATTTCTGTTCGTCGACCTCTTTTTCCATCGATATAATTACACAAATCTGTATTAATATAAATCATATTACAATAAATGATTAATTTAAATGAAACCTACATTTTGTTTCCAGCGTAATGAATGCCTGATCTACTTTATATTGTTACAATCATTGTGCTACTTTTAGTCACAAAATCCCGACGCTACATTGAATAATTATTCTGCAAATTTTACAATCCCATTATCCTTTTAATATAAAATTCATTTGCACTGACAGTAACATATAATCCATCTTTAATTCTGCATATTTTATATGCAGCCGCTGTCTGACCCGAAACGTTTTAAACTACTACATTCTGCATTGCGCAACTCCTCATTAACTGCCATCCATATCTCATCGAAGCTGCCTCAAATTCTTCTCCGAAAGTAAAAATTCCACCTTCGAAATGCTATCTCCGCAACAAACAACTCGTTCCCATCAGAACGATATCTCATACTCCCCCAAATTACACTCTGCTCTAATTCCGTCTGACTGAAAACGTCGCGAAACTACTTCACCTCGTATTATCCCTTATCGTCCAATCTCCCCGACACTACATCCACCACTTACCTCCCAATCTACCTCCACTTTTTACTGCCTGTACGCCACCATCGAATCCGGACCACCCCCATACATCCACCCCATCGCAACGCCATCAGCAAATCCTTCGTACAAGCGCGTGGAATACGATCAGAAAAGATAATCTTGGATCGGCGTTATTGCAGATATGAGCCTAGTTACGACCCTCCTTTTTTACGGCCAGTACATCGCCATTTGGCGAGAGCACCGAAGAAATACCTTAAGAGGAAAAGTATCGACGGAAAAGTCGACTGTTTCGAGAGGTCGTATAAAGGGGATGATGAGATGGCTACGTAAGTTCGAGTTTCATGGAAGTCTGATCTTCTGATACACGAGCTGCAGACCAATTTTGGGATACCCCTATTTTTCCGTCCACTACATCGCTATTTGGCGGAATTACATAAAATCTCTTGTTAAAAGTGAGGTATTAACAGAAAAGTCGATATATTTGGCAAGAAATTTTCTCCAGAGATATATCGAAAGCTAAGAGGACTCGAAGGAACACGCTGAAAAAGGCGCATTCAAGTCGACCGAGAAACAGGCGAGATTTAACCGTTCAAAGTTGAGAAGTTTCATTACTGCGAAAGGAGAGTCAGTGCTCTGGTTGCCAAGGAGCGGAATTTTGTGCAATTTTGATTTCTTGTTTGTCGGCTCCCAGTGGTCGCAGCGGGGTGGATTTTCTTTTGTTCGACCCGTCATTTTGTGCACTCTCAGTTTCTTTGGGCAGAAATAAGTATCTTTTTTGGTTAAAGCGCCATCGTCAAGAGTCCTTCTAGCGGAGAAAAAAAATATTCGCACCAGTATCAATTTCAAAGGAGCCTAATTTTCTGGTACTCGACCGGCTGAAAATAATTTCGAATGCTCCTATTTTTACGCCCAGTACATCGCCATTTGGGAGAAGTACTCATGGTATATCGTGAAAGCGAAGGTATCGACGGAAAACTCGGTTCTTTTGAGGGGCCGCGTAAGGGGAACGATAAGATGGCCGCGCGAGTCCGAGTTTCAGGGGAAGCTGATTTTCGGATACTCGACTCCTCGTGCTTCAGGTTCACAGGGGGGATTTTGAGCGGAATTCTCCGTAGATATAGCCAGTAAAACTGGGTCACCTGACGCCTGAGGTAGACAAACGACGAGGGCTTTATAGAATGGCGGGGAGGGCGGGTTAGCTCTTTGCTCTTCCTGACCTCTCAAGTGTCTCCACTTCTCATATTGACCCTACCTCGACGTGCCGGCCCTTCTAGCCAGCTTCTGCCATCGGCGTTAGCCAAAGACTCGCTACTGAAACTCTTCAGGTCTGCTGGTCTATTCTAAAGGTAGGAGAACACAGTCGAAACGAATTGTATTATTATTGCCGCAGGGGACAACGAGGGAAAAGGAACGGAGCAAAGAACGGCACGAGATACCTCGATGTGTAACTTAGCGACGTCTGTTTGAAGACGTTTTTAGGGATCCTTTGTTGCGATTGTTGTTTATGAAAAAGGAGAGATGGGAAAATTGTAACCTTTCATGATGATGTTGATGTTATTGTCACAGAATTTCACAATGTTTGCACACTGTACGAATTCGTTATCGGTTCCTTGAAATTGTATATTTCCTATTCGTCATACAAAATAAAATGCTCATAGTTATTTAGATTTTAGAAATATGCAGAAATTTATAGGATTGCATAATTAAATTTTGCGACGCATCGTTTTATTGGATATCCTCTTGAAGATGTTGATGTTATTGTCACAGAATTTCACAATATTTTCACACTGTACGAATTCGTTATCGGTTCCTTGAAATTGTATATTTGCTATCCGTCATACAAAATAAAATGCTCATACTTATTTAGATTTTAGAAAGATGCAGAAATTTATAGGATTGCATAATTAAATTTTTTGACGCATCGTTTTATTGGATATCCTCTTGAAAAAGGAAAATCGATGGAAAAGAGCAGCGTGTATAGCATCAAATTGCTGACATTTTCTTTTTCTTTCAATAATAGTGCATAATTCTAAGGTAGAAGGAACGCCAGTTTTACCTGCTGTTGCGTTCGAGTGTAGAATTTATAGTAGCCGATTGAGAACTTGGAAGTTCAAATTCCATTTGCGAGTTCTACAAAGGTTCTTACTTTGACACTATCGGACGTCCTATGCCCTAAGGGCTGGTTGAAAAGTCTCATTGGAATTTATGCGTTGTGCTTCTAAATAAAACAAGTACTAAACAAAAGTTTATTTTACAGTGGAACCACTGGGGCATATACGTCGCAAGTAAGAATACCTGTGAGACTTGCAGTCGTAAGTATTTGCTAACCTAGATTTTGTTGCATTTCTCAAATGTAATGATAAATTTTCACACCATTTGTTCCTCCGCGAAAGTCCTGACGAACGAAAATGTTAGCGATTAATTTCTATAAATTAAAAAATAACATCTTTACAGCACAATATTTATAATTTATCAGAGCAATTATGAATTATATTTTACAGTGAAACATATTTATGCATTTCTTTTCAAAGCATCTCATGCAACACTCGCGGAAATGTTTCTTTGCTTTTGTAAGAAAATAGCGATGTCGAAAGGCTTTAGCAATATTTCCGATCAACATGGGATTACCAAAAAGAGAAAAAAGATAAAGAAAAGATGAACAAGACTTTATGTCTTGATACAGCTATCACGTAAAATATTATTGGGAGCATCGAAATGTTATCAGAAAAATGCTGTTTTATATTGGCTTCAAAATTGAACGAAGAAGCGTATGAAAGCGGTGTCCGAGCAGATTGGAGAGGGTCCAAGCGGGTTCAAGCGTTTCCAAGCGGATTCGAGAGGAGCCAAGCGGTGCAATTCTCCCGAAGCAATACCCAGATAAATTTAAATGTTCGATCGTCGATTTACGTAGACTGAAACGCACCATTTGCAAAACGTCCGGAACTCGATCAGCGTTTATCTATGGCACGTAGACGAATGAAACCGGCGAAAAGAAACAAATGGGGGAGCGTATTCTTCGCACTTTTACTTGGACCTCTTTCGTGTACGTAGGAGGAACGAATGTCAAGTAATTTACGTAAAATGAGGTTCTTTCGTGGAGGCAAGCTTTTAAAAGGCGCCGAGAAAACAGTCCCTGGAAACGGACTTTCGAGCCATTTCTGGAAAATAGACTTTCGGAGAAAAGTCGGGACCCGACGACGCATTTAACTGTAATAAAAGACTTCTTACCGTCGAGTATACGTCTGCGATACTAGTGATTTTAAATTCGATGGCTTTGAACCGAAAGGGAGTACAAGATTCTTTAAATTCTACGCGAATAATCCAAGTTTAAATAGGTGTAATAACTTTCTATTGAGGTAAGGATAATACTGGCTTGAAATGAGATTTCTGATAATACGAGTGATCCACCGTGAATGAATTTATTTTACGTGCTAAACTTTCGTACGACTTTGAATATAATTCTTGATTGATTTACGTCGACGCCGAAGTAAGCGCAATTTGCAATTTGTTTCTTTAATGCTAAAGTATGGATGTACCAATACGTCTATTTCATAGAAATTTATTTTTGTTTATTAATGGACTTCTTGTGTTTCATTTCGTCTGATTTAATGCTTCAGAAATTTAATGCTTCAGAAATTTAATGCTTCAGAAGTTCCTATTTCTCTAGACGTTTTTCTAAATAGTGAAAATACTTAATTAACTTTCCATATCAGTGTAGTTAATATTATCTAAAACGCACTAAATCTAACAAAAAAAAAATTCCAGAACTATTTATCCCATTTCTTTTGTAAGTTCCATCTTTCCAGAAATTTTGATGAATCACCTAAATACTCGTTATATTTTTAAAATTCAATATAATCAATGAAATACCTAGAAGTTAACACTATTCCTATCGACACTTCACGTATACCTTTTCCAACCGCAACCGGTGAATTTGTCAAATGATAATTTTTTCCCAGAAAATGAACAGTAAAAAAAGAAGTGAATATTGAAAAATGTATTATAATGTGAATGTATTATACGTATATTTGAGAAAAATCGTGAAGTTTAAAGGCGATTCAATTACGTTATATATAGGAAATTCTAATCGAAATTTTAAAAACGGTCATTTGACCGGTCGTGGTAGGAATAGTGTTAAACTATCTTTGCCAGATGTACATAAAACTCAATAGTCTAACCCAGTCACTATATGAGCCGTCCAGTGCACAAATCGATTAACTCCACTTTTTGATTTTTTTAAAATTTAAGTCTCAAAGCACTCGATCGAATACTAACTTTTTACGTTTAGAACAAATTTTCATAATAATAATGATTAACACCATTAAATGACGAAGTTTGTTTGGCCATCGAATAATAAATAATTGAATTCAGAAGTCAATCTAATTAATTCCAAGGCTATTCCACCTTATTCATTTTGTACTTCGTTAGAGGAAAGCTACATGCCATTATATGTTCTACAATACTTATTTGTATTTATATTTTGAAGGGAATTTTAAAAAGGAGTGTATACTATTTCATCACGTTTCTCCACTTTATGCTTTATGGAGTTAATCGATTTGTGCATTGAACGGCTCATATCGTGAAAACAAAATACATCTCCATACATTTCTTCCTTAAAACCCATTGGAAATTTCAGGTCATGGTGTTCCAGTCTCACGGTCCTCGTGGAAAGCCAGGGAAAAGTTGTAATCAACTCTGTGCGGTATCACGAAGGGAACACAGTTGCCGAGCATTCCGCTTCATTTCTGCCACTACCTACCTGCGGCTTTGTGCCGTCATGTACTTTCGCCAAATGCGATTAGCTCGTGGACGAACGGACCTTCCGTTTCGGCCTAAAACCCGTAGAAAGCTCTGGTTATCGCGAAAGCTCCGGCACAACACGGGCAGAACGGGAAATACCTTTGGAATTTCATTACTGACCCGACACCTGGGTGTTAAAGTTGGAAGGGCACGAGGTTTGGGGTTGACTGGAACTGTTTTAACCTATGCCTTTCGATTATGGGATACTTTCGTCGTGAGCTTTTCTAGCTATTCACTTGGAACAGATAAGATACTGTAGGAATGGACTTTTGTACTCGTAAATACTATTAATTTTTAAAATTACTTAGTGTGGATGGTTTGTATTAGGGGGACCGGAAAGTAATGTCATTTTGTAATGAAATTTGTAATGAAAACATCTTGTCTCGTGTTTCATGCCAAAACGTCGACTCGTTGGAACATGAAACACAGGAAAACATTCCTTTTTCCATTAAAAATCGCTTCGAAAGCAGGCTTTGAGAAGGTAAAATCGCTAACTCTTTAACCTACGACAACGTATGACACTTGTGATGAGGTAAATTGGATAGGAAATATTCAAGTTTTGCAAAACGTATGAAATTGAAAGTATCAGTGAGACGCGACACGATAAAATTATTCTTATAATATATTAATATTACGCTTAATTATACGATATATCAAGAAGCACTGATACATTTTTTCTTTGCCAATTTAATTCTGAATTATTGCGGAGGCAGACACAAAGGAAATCGCACGGCAAGGGGTTAAGAAAAGACTGTTTTGTACGCTGTTTCCTATATTAAGTTGACAGTCTCCTGCATTTCTTTCAGAATGATATTATTGTTATTTTATAACCGATCACCTGATCTATCAAGGTAAGAACAAGTATTCACAACGTGTCGACACGGTTAGTGATAAACCACGAAGGAAATGTGGGAGAATGTTGTCGAATCTATTATACAATCGTGTTTAACTGTCGCTATAAGTTATTTATTTATTATACGACTACTGAGTTTAATTCTGCTGTATATTTAAGGTCTCTGGGGTAGGAATTTTTATTTTTCTCAGATCTCAGTTATCCGCGTTTGTAGGGAATTTAGTCATGGTCGAATTCTATCAATAGTTTATTCTTTCTACCCGTACTGTCACCGACAGTTCCTCAACTTTCTTCAAAACATTCTTATGCCACACAAACAACAATTTTCATTAGCGATACATAACACAAACCTACAGAATAAACTCCTATTCAAAAGAAATCAGAGCAAAAAGTATCAAAGCTGATCTGAACACCATTCCCAAGTTAAAACTGTTCTCCAAATTCGCCCTAAAAATACTTCCAACTTTACTCACTCTCTCTCACGTTACTTTTAACATTCCACAGTCCTATCAACCAAACTCACTAAAAGTCCCGAAAAATTTCGTCGATCCAATGTGAAGAAACGTTAAATAAATAAATTGGACTTTGAAAACTCGACGTATCGTTCACGAAGTCCCTAATTCCACGAGATCCCAGGGTCTCAATGGAACGCCATTTTGGATAACGCGTCTCCCAACCTGTTAAGTAGTTTCAAGAGGATCTTCCGAGACGAGCACCCCCGATGAAGTTTTCCTTGACAAATTGCCGGTACTGGGGCTGTTTCGCTTATATGGTGAACCATACACGAATTCGCGAACGCGTATTCGGCAAGAACGGTCTGTCGGAAGTGTACGTTGCTGGCGGGAAAACAAATGGGTGTGGAAACAAAGCGCCTCGGGACCCTTTCAATGCGAGCGTTGACGAACTTAGGGCGAGGGCTGGGTTAAAGTGCATCGTGTTTTGCCGAGAGCATGCAAGTAAACTCGTTTTCTTTAACTGTTTGATGTATAGTTACTTTGAAGGATATACAGGCTTTCCGTCACACGTGGGAAATACTTGGGATGCGGAAATATTTGAAAAGAGGGAACGTGTATTTCAGCCGATCTCGTTTCCTAGTTGTAGCTGTATCTGTGAGTTAGTCTTTGCGACGGAATTTTCTCGTGGAAGTAACATTGTAAAGATTTTTCTTCTTTTGCAGGTTTTTTTAGCTGTAACTGCTATAGTCAACCGTTTCTCAACCTATGGAGCGCAAGAAGAACCAAGTTATTAACCCTCTATAAGCCCGTGTAACTTGGAAGTAACAAGACAAATCTAAGCTCTTACTCTTCAAAGTTAATTTTGTAAGTTTCCCAAATATTATAATGTTCTTAAAAATCATGAAATTCTTTACAACTCACTGTTTCAAAATCAAGTTAAATCTATTATTTATAGTAGTATTTTTATCATTTTCTAATGCGCTATCGTGCAACTGATATTCAGATACCATAGAAAATTCGGACTATAGAGGGTTAAATTGTTATTATTACTACGGTGTTGCTGATGATACTGATCGTTTTGTTTCATTATTTTGTTTTGTAATAAATGTCATTCAAATTATATCGTTGTGCTTTATTTATATTATAACAATTCCTGTAAGCATAAATATTATTAAGGTCGTAGCATTTCCATACAAAATGTTGGGTCGTAGATCGACGAAGGTTGAGAAAAGTTGCTTAGTTATTTCGTCTGAGAGCTACGGTTTTGTGGTGTACCGTTTAACCCATTCACTGCCAGGAAAATTAAGCAAATATTACCTTTGCTTGTTAAAGTCTGAGAAGATGACAGAAAGTTTTTAGAACATTGGTTTCATTGATCAAAAATATAATCTTGACATTTGTAATGATACGAAGAACATTTTTGTTCCAAATTTCTATACACGCTCGGCCATAATTATTAACTTATTAATTCCATCTTATAGTGCAGCTACGAGATATCTCGTAGTTGGCAGTCAATGGGTTAAAAAGGTACCATATGCGAAAGCCACTCCATACAGTGGCGTACAGTAGCTAAAACATTAATGTCCACATTCTATTATATTTATTTGTTATATTTATTTTGCTCAGTATCTGCAATTTTAAATGGATTCCGAACTACAGAAACGTATTAATTATTATTCCCATTCGTATCTATAAATATTCTAATAATTTTATCTACGTCTCCTACCAAAATTCACCATCACGAATCTGTGTGAAGGTGCACAGGTCAAACCAAGCTAAAATGACTTCAACAATCACAAAATTAAGGCAGAAACGACAGTAGTTTCAAGTCGTCCAAACTAATCCCGAATTCGTCGAACGGATCTGCAAGGATTCACGCGGATGCTCAAGCATTACGACGACTTCGAGAAGGAGGCGTCAAAAAGGTCTTCGAAATGCCATTACCGAAGGTTTGTTTAAATGCTACGATCGAGCAAATGCTATCCACTGTTTATGCAGGTGGAAGCATTTTCGTTTCGAGAGACAGTGAATGTTGCTCTTGCCACAAAGCACTACTAACACAGGTGCGACGAACAGGGTACCTGGAGTACATTCCAAACAAAAGGGGAAAATGCTGAGAGACCAGGAAGCAAAAGTCCCGCCGAAATCTCCACGTATTCCGAAAGTTACAGAGCGTCAAGTCTTCCGCGAAACTACGTCTCGCTCATTGTTCGTCTGAGCGCATTAAATTCAGCCGGAAGCGCACCGGAATTATGGTAACACCTTCTTTTTGGCGAGTCGACGTCCCTTCGCTCTGATTCCGCATTGTCGTGCATCGAATTTCGGCGCTGGAGAAGAAAGAGTTGCACGGGGGTTGGATAAAAGTATTTTTAAGTTCCGCCGTTTTAGGACGATGCTGGGGTGCTTTCATAAATCGTCGGGTTTTTAAAGTAATTCTGTATTTTTGATACATTTTTCTTGAATTATAATTTTCCAGTAATTTAACATTAATACTGTTGGTTTTGTGTCTATTGTATTTAAATGTTTTAAGTAAATACTTCGAATATAGAGAGAACGAGGGGCGAAGAAGATGAGCAATCAGATAATTTCGGTTTTATAAGGTAGACGTGAGAGATTTATTGTACGGCACCTTTATAAATTTGGTGAATTTTTCGAAAAAAAATTAGAAGCCTCGGTTAGAAGTCTTGGTAGTTTTAGCGTTAAGGGGATCAAACATTTTTGTTTGCAATAGAGGCCGTTCAATTTATTAATTTAGTAATATTGATAATATTATTCCAAACTGGTCAAACTTGTTAATGAGTTTCTTCAAAAGTTCTATTTAAAAATTATAACAAAAATGCGAATTTTGAACGAAAGCTCTCTTAATGAGAATAGTAGTGCTTATTTTGGAGAAATTTTGTATTAGTAAATGTAGGATATGCAGGAAAAATGCTTGAATAAGATCTCATTTGACAGAATGGACGTTAATAAATTAGCATATTGTAATGCTGAAGTGCTGGTGTGAATGGTAGGATAAGCAAAATTAGTTCGACACTTTCTTGTCATTTAACACATCGAGCCTGCGTCGATCACATGTCGATGACGCGTTTGGTTCTCCAGAAATAACGCAATTTGAAACATGGTATTAATTACATAAATATGTATCATATGAAAGACATCTATTCCATTTGAAGAACCTATAAACAACCTGATTTATTTCCGACGACAAACTCCGCCACGTTAGTATATCGTCTCAAAAAAGAATAATAAAAATCGGAATTATCTTCAGTATTCCATATTTACATCGCCTACCGACAAATGCAAAAATAATCGCGATTACTTCAACGAAAATAACAGCAAGCAGAACAAAATAAAGGGTAATAAATCGACATTCTAACATTCACAAATACAAATTACAAACTATTCACATAATTGTTGTATCTCAGTAATTTCATTTCACCTCGTAGAATAATATAAATCAAAAAATAATCACAGCACCGAGTCTGATAATAATCGTAAAGCCCACTGAAATACGCGTCAATTACCAGATTAATCCTTCAACCGAAACGACGAAAATCCTTGCCGGAGAGAAACGAGGATAAAGATAGAAAACAAAGACGACGAAAAATGGCACAGGAGATAAAATACGTTCTTTGTACTGCCATTATAATTCGGGTGCAATGCACGGCGAGCTGAATGCAAATCGCGACAGGTAGGGTCTCGCGCGAAATATTTTCTGCATCCGAGATGGTAAATGCTGCACCTGGGCGTAATAAACGCAGATACGAGTCGCTCGGCATTGCGGTATTCATAAGTAGAAGGGAAACGTTGCTTACTGCTTGTTTATGGTCGCATAGCGTTACGCCGGAATGAAAGTTCAGGAAGACAATGGATTTCGTGTGTCAGTGAGCCCCCGATGAGGTTTCGGCGTGGCAATCGGGACCATCGAGATGCCATTTAATCTTCGGCCTTTCTGCAGCGACCGTGAATTTGTGTAAGGAGTGGAAAGTATGAGGAAACTTGGGGAAATTAATTGGGAATTCGAGAGAGAAATAGGAAACATCGGGACGTTTGAATTGATTGGGAATTTCTGCCAGAGATGGAAAACAGAGGGAGGAACGGAGGAATTGGTTGGTTTCTGCGACGAACAGGGAGATATGACATCTCCACTGCTACGTGAAAATTGGAGATTTTTGTCAGAAGTCTAGAAAAACGGGATATCACAAAATTGAATTATACGAAGTAATTGATTTCTCGAAAATTATGTGACTGGAAAATTCTAGACTCTGGATTCCACGATTTAAATTCCCAGTCGTTCATAAGTCATCAAAATGTTTTACAAATAAGTAAGAATTTTTGACTGGCACAAACTTACTCCAAACATATTCCAATTAACTATTAAACATCGCTAAATTCATGTAAATAAAAAAAAGAAGCAAAAGCGATCACGGAGTTCAAGATTAAAACTCTGAATTAGCCATCTCTAGAAAATTGTTCCTAAACTAAAATTTGATATATCACAGCCACAGTAGCTTAGAATCCACCTAAAACATGTGACGAATCAACCATAACAGTTAAAACCTAAAAATGCTACAGAAATACAGAAAAACTGAGTAAAAATCGTCAAACCAGTATGAAAGAATACTTCCACGTAACTGAAAAATGAAAAGGAAAGACTACACTCTTCATTCCGTGCTCTTATCCTTTTCATTACAAAATCTATGGCCATTTTTAAACGTACCATTTTTCCCAGGCCACAAGAGCGCCCGTAAGAAGAGAAAAATCTAAGGGATTGCTCGTAAAAGTTGGGGAACGCTGGTATAGCTAGTATACACAAGGAATATGTGGCGAAAGATAACAAGAAAGTAAGAGATGAGCGACAGGGTGAAAATACAGAGGAGAGAGAGTCAATGTTGGACGCAAGTTAAAATAAATTAGACGGTAGAGGCCGGAGACGTTGAGGCTGATGAAAAAGGGAATTTGTAAAAACACGATGAAAAGCGAGCAATCAAGTTTCCTTCTCTATTCTGTTTGCAATTCGCCGCTATCTAAGTTTGCGCGGCTTTGTGTTAAGTGTGAAGAATTCATAACGTTAGCTGACAATGTTCGATCCATTTCTCGAATGCGGAATACGAAATTATTTAAACGTGCAAACTTTGGACTTTCATTTCAGTCGTGCCTCGAATGAGAGCTGTATGCGTGTATGAGCAGCAAAGTAAATTTTGCATTTCGTTTATTTTTGTAACGTCCAATAGAATTAATGGAATCGGGGGAAATATTCGTTTATATTTTTTGCCCGATTGGAAAATAATATAATTTCTGTTTAATTCAAATTGCGAATGTTTTCGTAAAACTGGGTCGTGTATTATTTAATGTTACATTTATTCGAAGAATTCTTGTAATAAGTTACGTTGAACAACGATATTTTTAAAGAATCTTTTTGCGCTTTCATTGGTAAACGAAAAAAGAAGAGGAAAAGAAGTTTATCAAAGTAGACGCGACATTATAGGAAATACAAAAATTTCTATTAAAAAGGGTAAATTTCTAAGAAGAATTTTATTTAGACACGTTTAATTTTATATAGAAAAATAAAAGGGGTTGCAAAAAGAAGATGTATTGTAATAATAAAGATGTACTACAAAGAATAAGTATTCTCATTCTTACGTTTACTTTTTTCTTATTTGTAGTTCGTCCAGAAATTGATATTTTCTAAATTTAATATTTTTAAACCATGTATCATTTGTGTTTGATGAACCGGAAATTATTTTGAGTTGCACAAAGTGAAAATTATTTTCCAGAAAGAAATAGAAAAGATTGCTAAATTCACTCTCTGTGCGGCAAAAGTGTATTAAATCGCTAAGAGTATAATTTTGATGAATCTTTAATAAACGGCTGCTTTTGTCTCTCAAAATGCATTTGCAGTTGAAGTTTGAACCATCGATGCGCAAGGGAAATAACGCTCCTCGAATATCGGATAAAATATTGCTCGTTCCAGATTTACAATGTTGTGAATTAAAATGAAAATCCTTGAATTCACGAATTGGATTCTTTAAATGGCCAAGTGCCAATGGAAATAAATTGAGAAAAAGTTTCAAGTGTTTGCCATGTATCGTGTGTAAAATAACTGCAGCGAATGCAGTAAAATGGAAGAGATGCAACTTGAACTCTGATAAGAGATGCAACGAGAAAAAAGCAGAACAATGAAAGAAAAGTTGCGGATTACATGGAAATATATGTATATTAAATTCGAATTTATTTATATTGGAAATTATTTTATATCAAGTTAAACGTCAAGTTTCTTTACTTTACCCCGCCTGTCATTTTTTTTATTCACTCTTTAACTTCGACTTTTCTGCGAGGAATGAAATAAAACGAAGGCGTATTAAAGTCGTCGGTGTTAATAAAAGTCGGTAGAAGCTGTCAGAATTTCGAAAAACAATCTTGCCTTAGTATTAATGAAACGTCCAACGAAGCTGTAAGGAAGCCTGTTATTCGCACTTTTCAATCTTAACTTTCGCTTAAGCATAATGCAGCTATGGTATGGCGTATCTTCTTGTGCAAGGCATTAAATTAATACCTCTATGTCTTAAGATACTTTCGAGCATAAATACCCTTGCCTGCTGCATCTAATTAAAAGCGATTTTACCTCTGATTAAATCGACGGGAAAATTAAAACCAGAAACTTTCGCGACGACTCCTTTTACACGTTACGACGTAAGGAAATTACAATACTAAGGGTAGAAGACGTTATTATTACATCCTTTTAATCTTACATTAATTACGAGAGCGATATTCAAATTTTTATCCCAATTTGAAAGCTGTTAATTAATCCAATTCGCACGGTTTCGATTGCATCCTTTTTTAGAATTTCTAAAACGATATTATCGAAATTATTATTAATTGATCAAAAAGAGGATTTTAATTAAAATTATACGTCAAAATGTAAATATCTTGTTTTAAAAAATTACAAGATACTAACTGTTGGATAGACTAATCTACATATTTGAATTTTTCCATGAAATAATCTTTGATAAAATTTGATAAATGAAATCATTGAATTATCATTACTTACTACGAATTATTTCAATAAATTCATCAAATTTAACAAAAAGAGCAAAGCTTTGTGACAACTTTGACATTTCTGTATCTGTTTGAAAATTCGAAGATTTCGACTTGTGGAACTCGCGGTTTTCTCAAAGCACTTCTTATCGCTGATACACGAAACCCGTGCAGCCGTTAATGAACACGGTGAATAAGAAAGGGCTTCTTTGAAGTTCAGCAGAACGTTCTCGAGAAGTCACACGTGGAAATTTCGATGAATGGCTTCAAATGTGAAATCGTGATCCTGGTCTAGCTTTGATCAGCGATCCGCCATAAATCAGAGAGCCGACAAAGCTATGGAGTTGCAGGAAACCGCGGTTTTGCAAACGTGTTTTTCTTCTATGTCGGAAAGCCATGGTATGTAAGCTGTGTTGGAAGTTTCCTAGCACGAATACCGAATTTGCAATGATAGAAAACACTTGTACAAAGTTGCAAATTCTTTTTAATCATTTAGATATTGAGAGTAATTAATGTCATGAGTTATACAGAATTATTTATCGGTGACAAGTGACTCTTCTTAGAAAATTCTGCTGCAAAGTTTTGTTATCTTTCGGCAAGATGGTGAAAAAGAAAGGAAATTCTTTCTGGAATCTTAACGATTATTAGATTTTGTCATTCAGATACGCTCATATGACTTTGATGCTTTTCGGTTTAGTCATATTGCCCCAAAGAGTTTCCAAACTTTATCTTTAAATACACATGTTGAGAATGGGAATAATTTTTTTTTAATCACAATAAGTTCCATTACAATTTACACATTTTTTCCAACGAGAAACAAGTTTTTTAATAATTTTTTTTCTAAAATTATATAAGAAGACAGACCGATTAAAATGAACGGCTATCTCAAAATTAAGCGCTAAAGATTGAAAACTCGAAAACCGACATTAATCTCTTACCAACCTAATAATTAATGACATTTGTATCATCACTGTTTAATCTTGACAATTGCAGAGTGTAGAGAAAAATGCACGCGATTGTCCGAATAAAGTATTTTCAAAATTACAACGGCATAATAAAAGTGATTGTATGTCCTGCTATTCAAATTTCTGGATGCATCTATTTACCCTTTTATTTTCTCTCAAAATAATCTCGGAAACGTGGTTTCATAAAATTATGAGGTAAGTTAAACAATCCTTATAGCATCATGTAAAGTTATTTCAGAATATCTTTTTGAACATTGTGACCGTCTTAACGTTTAGTTCAAATACTTCCGTTCGTGTTGATCAAAACAATTAAATTTGTTATATTTAAATATATCAAGTAAATACTTTGAAAAATAGGGATCAAGCGGCAAAGAAGATTATCAGTTAAATAATTTCTGCATTATAAGATACACGTGAAATATCTACTTAACTGCTTCTCTACAAATTTGAGAAAAGTTTATAAAAAAGTAGGAGCCCGTAAATTTCACGGTTCTTGTACATATAATGTTAACACTGATCTCTAAAAATTACAGCGTCCAAACGTATTTTTATATATTCTATATTATCTTCATCCACGATAAAAAAATTTGCATAAAAGATAGCGTCAAATCGTTCGTAACCAAAGCGAAAACTGCCGAAAGATGGCAAAAATATCCTTTCATCAGCAAACACCGTCCCAAAAGAATTTCTTTCCACGTTACACGTGCCACTCTCTCGTTCCAGATAAATTGATACGTCCCGCTTCAAGAAAGAGAAACAGAACTGTGCGGGAATAAAGAGAAACAGAGAAATATTGCGAAAAAGAGCCCAAGAGAAATATAGAACGGCGTGAGGCCGAAAGAGGAAGGGAGTAAGTGGAAATACAGATAGAAAGAGACTGAAAAAAAAAATAAGAAATAGAAAAAGAGGCAGAAACCAACCCTGCAGTAAAGTATCGAAGATCTAGTAGCTCCTTCAAAACCAATCACTCGCCCACCGGGACGATTCGAACCGATCGAGTTTAATCATTCGGAATAAACGGCACGTGGAAAGCGCGGAAAGTAGCGATTGCCTGGCGTATTTCCGCAAAAGCCCGACCGAGTGATGAACCATCCGGTGGAAGGGATCGCTTTATATTACAGGGAGAAATCAATTTCATGGAATTTCCCTTACCTTGAAGTCGATGTAACCGTTCTTGTCCATGTCGAATGTGCGGAAGACGTGATCGCAGAATTCTTCCGCGTTGCCCGACGGGAAGAACATTTTGTACATGTCCACGAATTTCGCCGGGGTTAGTCGACCATTCGGACAGTCTTGCTGTAACACGTTGGAGAAACAAGACATTTACTACTTTTATTTCATTTTATTATCTTGAAATTTCCTGACCGACGACGTGGAAATATTAGTTTGCGGATGTAAAAACGAGGGAGGTTGGGAAAGTTGAGGAAAAGTCGAAGTTATACGGAACTTCGGAGACGTGTTTTTTTTTGGAGATTAGCGATTTATTTATGACGTTTGCTCAGAGTTTCGTTAGACGTGTTCCAAAGTCGTGGATTTTTGTGGGTGATATGTTTGAAATTTTTATTTTTGAGGGGATGATATATAAGGGTTTTTTTTATTGGATGATAGAGTAATATAAGAAAATCTGAGATTCTTGGAAGAGAAATGGAGTTTTAAAATCTTTCGGATGTTATTTATTATGTGATCTGTGGTGTACTTGTTACTTATAGTTACTTTATAATGTAAAGTTCTTCGTAGTTAGTAATTTAAAATGGGATAACTTCTATCATTAACGCTGATGATATAAAAAAAGATGGATTAGCTTATCATCGATAATACAAATTGCAAGTTTCCTATCAACTGGATAACTGATATTATCGATGACCGTTCTGATAATCATCTAATCCAGGCAGAATCTTAAAATTTTCCCTTACATTATTTCTACTTTGTCGTGCTACTTCCAATTGCAATGCAATTACGAAATGACATTTTTCTATGCACGCGATATTTAATCGATGTCTTGTGGAGAACTTTCAACTGTTCATTTTACTAATTTCTCTTAGATTCACCATTTACATAAATTCTACAAATTAAAAACTACATATACAGCATATAGTGTAGTTATATTAAAAATGTTACTGTATAAGTAAACTCATAGTCTTATTTACTCGAATAGAATATTTTGCTGTAAAAATGATAAAAAGTAATTTCGTTACCCAGGATCATTATTACCCACAGTTATGAAGAGCTGGTTGAAAAACATTGAAGAATTTTTGAAGAGACTTTGAAGAGAGAAACACAAATCTTTAACCCTTTGCGGACGGAGACATATTTTTAATATTCAGAGATAATCATTTATTTGACGATCGAAAACCAACTTTTTATAGAAAGTTAGATTGTTAATGTACATAAATTGCAAATTACAATTTGTGTAATCATATTTCAACGGTTGTATTTCAATTTTTAAACTCCAACCGTGTATACATGCGGCGATAAACTATAATGAAATTTTTCTGAGACCGCACATATGCGTCGTTAGTCCTCAAAGGGTTAAATACCCCGATTAAACTCTTTAAGCGATTAAACACACTTCAGTCATCCTAAATGCTGCCTGGTAGCATAATTTGCTATATATTTAAGTCCAAATAATTGCCAGTAAATGAAAAAATAAAAATTTCGCCACTATATTTTCCAAATTTATGCACTAAAAAGACATACACATCAGTATTTTACAAATACATTTGAAAGAAAAATTTTATCACTTAAAGGGTTAAAGACAAAGTGATTTACGCCGATATCAAAATGAACGGTTCATATATAAAATAATCTATGTAATATATAAAGTAGGACATGAAAGAAGTCACTCATATAATATGGCGTATTAATTAAATTATAAACGACTTACAATTGACACCCCAAACCCGTGCAAAATCTCATGCCCTTTCCCCGTCATTACTATCACTTCGTCACGTCGTTCTCGATAGCGATGCAATTACGGAATGACATTTCCCTATACACGCGATATTTAATCGAGCAAAGGATATATTCGTGGCTTTATCGCTCGGCGCTATAAGACGCAGGGCCTTGAGCAAATCGAGCCTTTTCACAATCGCCACTCCCATTCGTTGTATCAGATTGACCTTTATCCGATGTCATTCGTCTTGGACTTTTCAAATGGACAAAGGAGAGACCGACCAACCCCTCGAGCTCGTGTAACCACTCCCGCAATATTTTTCCCACTTTCCACGACGTAACTAAACCGCGATATCCTTCGGGGATAAATATACCAGTGGGATCCACGGTCGTCTCATTTATTTCAATTTCAATTGGAAAAGTTCGAATTCATTTGCCGGACTCATAGAGGCCGGAAGTTGCTGCAGAACGCCATGAGAATCGGGGAAACCCTTGGGTTAGCGATGCTTCGGTTAGTTTAATTAGTTCGGACGTTGCGGCTTTCGCACGACCTGTTTAAATTATCTGAGAAACTTCGAACCGCTTTTTTGCGGACGGCTATTCCAGGGATTGTTTGACTATCCTTCAGGACCAATTAAACGAGGGTACGAGGCACGGGAAAGGGTGATGGGGATTGATACGGGATGACTGGGGTGAATTGTTTCTTTGGAGAGTAGAAAACAGTCGGGAGTATAACAATTTTTTTCCTGGTTTTGGTAGTTGATGGATTTAAAATGTTATGTGTATCTTTGCATGTGGTGAGTGCTAATATAAGTTTCAAGTGGCGGCTATTCCAGAGATTGTTTGAGTTTCCTTAAGGGCCGATTAAACGGGGATTAAGGAAAAGTGTTGGAGATTGCAACAGGATAACTGGAGTAGATAGTTATTAGAAAAAGGGAAAAAACTAGGGAGAATAAGAATACAATTCCTTCCGATTTTTGATAGCTGACAGATTTAAAATCTCCATCGTATATTTATAATTTTCTGAGATAGACTTAAAATTTTGGCAATCTATTATATCTTATATTATTTACAATTTTCTAAGACAGATTTTGTGGGAAACTTTTTTATTTAGGATCTTCTGAGGCGATCGAAAATTTTGGGAGTCTCCTACATCGTTCATTTTTTAGTTTAACGAAAGAAGGAATATTATAACAGCTGGAGACTTGGAAATTATTGTTTTACTGCCATCAGAAATGTAAGAAGGAGCGTTATGGTATACAGTGCCGCTCGGAAGGTTAATTACTTCTGTTCCTTCATAAAATTTGTTTACTTATTTAGTATGCGCTTACCTTAAAGCCTTTGTACCATTCCTTTATAGTCGCCTCGTCATATCGCGTGTGCGACTTGAGGAAATCCATGTCCTCTTTGCTCAACTTGTCTTTGCTCCCAAAACAACCCATTTTGTGATCTGTAACGAGAAATAGAACCTTCGTTATCTTCAACATTCATACGAAATTCAAATGTAAGGAGACTTTATTAATTTTTTATAATATTATTACGAGCGAGGAATCGAATACAACTGATATCTGTAATTACTTGATTACAAGTAATGCCATTTACTTTAAAAGTAATAACACAATTCTTCAGTCGGATGACTTTCAACTGACACGTGTTGATAAGCCATTCAAAAAACCTTATAGATATTCTGTTATAAAAGATTTATCACTTATTTCTTAAGCTACATCTAATAAAGATTATTTCAAATATTTCTAACAAGTTATTTGTTAAATATAATTTCGATTTTTATATATTCTGTGAAAGGGTAATGGTACACCTTGAAGTATAAGCTGATTGTAACGAGATATGACTTTTAAAGGGCAACGAGTTGTTAATTTTATTTTGCAGTTATCCTCGAATATTAAGTACGCATTAATACAGATATAATCCACCACCTTCTTAGTAATCGCGAGTAAAAATTGCCCTGCAGTTTTTATCCAACTACGATGCATTTAGCGAATCTGCAATTACGTAGCATTGCAATTCCCGTGGTGAAAGAGTTATCAAATATTATCGAGTCTTCGCGCGGTTAAGTCCGCTATAATGAAGTGGGATAATCGGATTGCAACTTGCATCATTTAATATCTCTGCTGATTACAAAAAGCTTCGACTATTTTTAACGCAACGCTAACAGCAATTTGGGTCAATGGTCAGTTTCGCAGAAAATGTCATCTCGCCACGGTCTCTCGATATTATCCACTTTCCTAAAACATGCGAATTTCACTGCGCCAACGTTCAAATTCGATATCAACATTGCGGTTGCAAAGATACAGACGTAATAAACGTTTCCTTCTGCACGAAGTATAATTTTATAAACATAAAATTGTCCGCAAATTTTCGCGTATTTAATAGTTGTACCTTTACACATAATTAAAACCGGTTTAAAACAAACCCTTTACTATACAAAAATATCATAAAAGTAAAACCCATTTGCGCCATGAAATATATACATATTTCATACATTTACAGAAAAATAATAACAGCGAGAATTTTCATGAAAAACATCACGAAAAAAGGATCTCTCTCATTCCTGGCCAAAAGGATGGACAGCTTTGATGAAAAATATCACGCGAAAGCTCTTTTCCCCGGTAAAAGAGAAGGGCTGATTTTAATAAAAATATGTTGTACAAATGAATTTCTTTTCGGAGAGAAGTATCACCTGAAATGAGCACCATGTAAAAGTAAGTAAAGCGCAAAACAATCGCAGGGACACGTGTAAATACGTTTATCGCAGTTAATGATTAATCGTAACATCGAACGTAGAACTTTAAGTGCAGTTTGGATTTTGGAATTTCGACAAACGATCCGACAGGAACGTTAACGACGGTAAATTATGCCGTGAAACGTGCCGAATAAGTTAGGGTCGTAAAATAAGTTAGGGGATTCCCGTAGTGCGATAAATTTTATTACACGTCATCCATCGCTCCCAACTCGAGAGAACCTGATTATCGAAGTTCACTCGTGCCGATAAAAAGACGGCCATTCGACAAGTTTTTACAAGTTTCCGGGAATGATCCAACGGCGTACGCATCTCGTCCGCTTTATGATCGAGTACCGGCGTTCTTCAATTAGCGGAAGCTCATCTAAGCGCCGAGTAAAAAGCTTAATTGAGTAATCGGTCGATCAAGACGATGCCACGTACGTTCTCGGGTTTCTATCGATGGATTTTGTTTCCAGAGAAATAAGAACTTGGGGGTTTCCGAGGAGTTTGACTTGGGTTGTCAGATATACAGATGAAAGTCAACAGTTGATTTACAGATTCGTTTTGCAAATATCTCGACCGATGCAACTTTGTGTTTATCTCTTTGGGACATAGTGGGTTAAATACGTCCCATATTTTCGTTATTCTAATATGTATAATATATTCCATTTAATATGTTAAAACTCTGAAATGAAAAAAGAATATATTTTCTGGATCAAAGATTCAATAACGATGCATCGTCATCAAAGAGAATTAAAGGACTTTTAATATAATATCCAAATTAGCAATATCTCGCATTAAATATTCTACATAATAGAGTAGGAAATTAAAAACCATCCTATTCTATATGTGGGAATTTTATAAAACCTGCGCAGATTTATCTTGATTTTTCTAGAGAGATCCAGCGTAAGACAAAAGACAGACGAAAGACGGACGTGGTCGAGAAGACGCAGAGAGTTGACGAACGCCACGTTAGACGGACACGTTGGTAGACGAGTAGAAGACAAGCCATATAGACGTAATAGACGAGTAGACGCAATAGACGAGTAGACGTAATAGACATAATAGACGAATAGACGTAATAGACGAGTAGACGTAATAGATGAGTAGACGTAATAGGCGAGTAGACGTATAGACGTAATAGACGAGTAGACGTAATAGACGAATAAAGGTAATAGGAGAGTAGACGTAATAGACGAGTAGACGTAATAGACGAGTAAACGTAATAGACGAGTAGACGTAATAGTCGAGTAGACATAATAGACGAGTAGACGTAATAGACAAGTAGACATAATAGACGAGTAGACATAATAGACGAGTAGACGTAATAGACGAGTAGACGTAATAGACGAGTAGACGTAATAGACATAATAGACGAATAGACGTAATAGACGAGTAGACGTAATAGATGAGTAGACGTAATAGACGAGTAGACGTAATAGACATAATAGACGAATAGACGTAATAGACGTAATAGACGTAATAGACGAGTAGACGTAATAAACGTAATAGACGAGTAGCCGTAATAGAAGAGTAAACGTGGTAGACGAATAGGCGTACAATTAGACGATTAGAGGATTAGACGAGTAGACGAATAGACGTATAACATATAGACGCATAGATGAACGGACGATTAGACGAGAGTAACAAGTAGACGAATAGACGCGACTAGAAAGACGATTGCATATTTACTAGTAACCGTAAGAATGTGTGTATATGCGTTTAAGTATTTTCCGCAATTTTGTGTTCCCATTCGTATTTTATATTTCTAATGTGTATTTGTAATAAATATCCTGCATATATAATCGAATAGAAAACTAAACTTGCACATATATTTCATAATAAATATGTATTAACGTGTCAACGTACGAATCTACTCAAACCTATTGTAATACCAACATTTACAGAACAATAATTGAAATTCACTTATCAATAAAAACATCCACATAAAGAATGCTCTGTAGAGGATACACCTGTGTAAATATACCTCACTTAAATAAATAATTGTACGTGATATTTACCAATTACCTCCTGTGCATGATTCCCCTACACCTTTACATCTCGGCGGTCGACGAGAGACTGCCGAAATATCGGGCGAAAGTTTGCCTCGCGGACGGTCATATCGCGCAATGGGGCTTTAGGGGTCAAACTATAAACACGGCCGGCCGTGCCTGCGTCGAGCACCCGTCAATGTTGATGTTTCGCCGACATAATATCGGATACTCGACGATAGCGACTTAAAAGCCTAATGATTTCGGTAGAAGCCCCGAAGTAAACCCTGATACTGTGTATTTGAGATTCATTATTTTTCTCGTTAATTTCCGACGGTGAGTAATCGTTACGTGTATGATTTCTCGTCGACTATGACAGGTTTCGGGGGTATGAATGTTTATGGTGGATGTTAAATTAGAAGAAGTTGTTTCGTAAGGTATAGGGTGACGTAAAAGTGATTAAAATGTAAACAAGGGCCATTGTCAATACTAAAATGATGGCTGTTTGAAGGACATAGTCTACAGTACTAATTAAAAATAATTTCTAAGCAGTATACTTATTATTTGCAAAGGAATAGATATGACTTTGTAATAGATGAAGGAATTATTTTATTTTTAAATGGTCTAGATTTTTGTGCCAAAGTTTTTAATCGAAGATACGATAGAATTGTTGAGGATTATGACGTTTATAAATTATATGTATTTGGAATTAACTTAAGTATTTGTTTTTTCTTCTACATTATCATTTCCGTTATTGTTTCAATGTTGAAGCCTAAATACTTCTACGACCAAGTAAAACTGACAATAATCTTTGCAACAATGTATGCACGTACAATCGGCTCGCAACTCGCGCAACTGGAAACTTGGCATTTCGAATTCTCACAACGGCGGATCCCCGTAAATTCAAAGAGACATCAAAACGTGAATATAGAACGCTTCGACCCATTTCCTTTTTTCCCCGTATTTCGGGCAAGATTTTTCGCCGCATTTCTCCGCGACTTTTCCTCGTTAATCCTCCACAGGGAAATGTATTCTTACGATTTCTCGTTGGCCGATTTTCAAATTAATCCGATAATCAGCTCTCATGCTGGAAAGTACGTTTCAATTAAACCCTCTTGACAATTAGGTGTTTTACTTAAATAACAAAGAACATTCACGTTCAAATTTATGCCAGAATTCAATAGAAAAATCGCAATTGTAAGAGTAGATGGTGAATGGAGTACTATATAGATTGGCAAATTGCTAATTCTTGAATTCCACTCTGATTGACGATGACGCGATGTGGCAATGGAAACCGGTATCGCTAATTTATTAGGTACCCCATGACATTAGGGGCAATTGGAGATATTACCACATACAGGGCATAATAGTTTGTTCCACTGTACGCCATGTAATGTGACATTTCTCAGGGTAGCCATAAATTAGAGGCGACTGACAGAGACGATTGCCAACTCGGAAACTCCCGTTTCGACGAGACTATGAAACCGTAGAGCGTGTTGTACCAAGAGAAAAATTTTTTCTCTCGAAATTCACTCCGAAGGGTTGAAACTACCCTTCCAAGTTAACCGAATTTCGAGTAGTTCAGCATAACTTCGAGGGGTCGCTTCAATTCCTTGAAGTGAATTTCTAACGAAAAAATTGGTCTTCAATTTCCCAAATGCGTTCTACTCTCTCGTGAAGTTTCGTCAAAAGTGGAATTTTCGAGGGTGAACGTCATCCTTTGCGAATTATGATTTTGAGAGAAAAATCTCAGTTTGCTGTGAGATTACGGAGCCAATTTAGCATCTTCACTTTGACAGGTATTTTACACATAATTTTCCGTGGTAGTATTCGTTGTATAAGTAACGAACTTGCCTTTTTTCATTTTAAAATCGAAATATAATTTGTGTGTACATGTAGAGCACAGTGTAATAAAAGGTGTGCAGTGAAAAATAAGGTTGAAGACTTAATTTCAACTGAGAACCGCTAAGCAGGGCTGATGGGAATGTGTAATGGTTTTTGCTCGTAAGTAAATAAAATTTTCCGGTAACTAAAGAAGCATCCTCTCATTTTGCAGTTTGAATAATCTTTCGGTCCGTAAGTCCTCAAAGATCAAAGGCTCAGAATTACATCTCCAATCTGTAGTACGTCAAAAGTGACTTTTATTTATTTAAAAGTCAATTAATTTATCCTTGCAGAGGTAAACATTTCCGCAATCCAGTAATTACACCGCACATCCGTTTAGTAATTTAAATTTAGTACTAATTACCAAAGCGTTCCGTAATAGACTTACAGTAGAAAAAGTAAACATTAGGGATACCAATTAAAATTAAAAAATTTATTTCAGTATACTGCTTACATTTCCTTATTATTTGCTTCATCGTAATCAAAATCAATAACAATTTAATTAACAGTTAACATTAAATCCACCAAGGAGATCAAAATGACTTGTTTCCAAGCTTTTTGAAAAATCCTCCTAAAATTTCTAACAGAGTTTCTCCTTCAATTCTCTACGTTTAATTTGCAGAATGCAAACGATGAACCCGATCCAAATTTTGTCTCCTTCGCTCCTATTCTTCCGAAGAATTTATCTAGGATTATTTTGTACTCTAGCGCTAATGAAAAACATATTAATTAGTCGCAAATAAAAAAGAAAATTCTCCGCGTAACATCAAGTGAAATTTATCGGCAATAAAATCGTGCGGTTTTCGCAAAATACCGAGCCGATAGTTCGCGTGGCGCCAGTTAGTTCCTGCGGTAACGGTGGATTATACCAGCCACGGTAATCCAGATAAAAAATGGTACGAACGTTCACAGTTTTATCACGAGCCAGGATGCACGCAATGCACGCAATGCACGCAATGCGCACACTATCGTGCATCGATTGCATTCTGGCTCCGAAGTTGGTGCTGTCGCAATCGGCAGGAAATCATAAGTGAAAGCGTGATCGGCGTGACGATGTGACTTGATGAAACTGTCCCTCAAAAGGAAGTATAATGAACGCGCGTGATGTGCTATTTTATTTGACTCATTTGCATTCATTAACGGATAGTGAATTGTTTATTTTTCGCGCGAAATACTAAGGATCTGTTTCGTTAAGTTATGAAATACATTGCGGTGAATGCAATGAACAGCTGTTGAAACTGAAAGCATTTGTTTGTAGATTAGCAAAATGTTGAGATATGTTAAAATTGTATATCATCTGTTTATATTAATGTGAATTAATATTTTAAAGTGAAACACGTATTTTAAAGTGAAACACGTACGATATTATTACGTCTGACTTGTAAAACCATTTTTCTACTTTGGTAAAATAATTCTAAGATTAACGAACTCCAAGGCTGTTGTCAGAAACTTTTCTCATTTTTTTCTGAATATCAAAATAGTACAAGTGATAATCTGAGATCCTTGGAAGACTAATTAAGTTTCAGAAACTTCATCACATTATTTATAATACAATCTATAGTGTGATTGTTACTTAAAGTTACTTTATAACGCAATCTTCTTCGCAGTCAATAATTACCAAACCGATGATAGATGACTTCTATCATCCGGCTCTCTCAAAAGAAACAAAAGAGTCATTTTTACCAACATTCTCTCACAAAGTTGAGTAAAAATCAAAGAATCCAAAATCATCCGAAACAACATCGTCCGTAAAATACCGGTCGAAGGAAAACGGAAGAAAATAACCGTAGGAAGTTTCGTTCGGAAGTAAAAAGTGTGCGCCGAGCTCGAAGTCGAAGAAGACATACTAATAAACGATACGTCGAAAGCAGAGAACGGAAATTCCGAGGATAAGAGGAAGCGGATTCCGCAAGTAGGCAGCAAATTCCAGCAGATAGAGGAATTGGGAGCAAATTCCTCGGATAGTAGGAAGTGACGAGGAAAGAGTACCGGAACGTCGGCAGGGGGAGAGCTTTCGGTAGAATTGTTAAAGTCGTGAGATCGTACGGAGACTTGGGTGAACTACTGCGGAGGATTTAAAGGACGTAGAACCGTAAGGACAAGTGCAAGTCCCCAAGGATAAAAGTCTAAACAGCAATCAGCGGACAAAGTGCTTCTTTTTACTGTTCTTTTCAGAGCCAACCGTTGGATCACCGCTGTCGAACGTGTGCTCATCTGTATTTGGAACACGTTGCGTCTTTCTTCTTATTTTCTGCCTCGAATTCTCATGGCAATCGGCAGAGTTTCAATTGCCGGCTGGGATTATTCCGGTAATTTGCTTCGAACGTTTCTGCATTATAATTGTTTCTCTACTTTTGTCTTGCTTGTGGGTTACGTTTTCCGTCGAATGGAAAATAAAGATCGTGAAGTAAGACAGGCTGGTTGACGAAAGGGAAACAATGTTGCATGGAAATGGTCTATTCCAATGAACGATCGTGAAGGGAGACTCTATTCCTGTTTTATTATACCTCTGCAAGGTTCCTAAACTATTTGTCTCTATTTTGAGTAATGATAGAGGTGTTTTGGATGGTCATGGCGAACGTGCATGACCTCGTAAATTTCAGAAGAACGGGGGAAGGATTTTAGCCGGTCGTTAAAAAATGCAGCAGCCAAAAACTGTGATTGCAGAAATCTGAGAAATCACGTACACTATTTAGGCTGTTCGAAAGAAGAGACGATTAAAGTTTAAAAAAAGTAATGAAGCTTAACACGTTGAACGCCATGGGGGTCACTGGCGACTGGCGCTATTAAATTCAATGAAATTTCACGTGACTTTTAAATTATATTAAAGTTCTGTTGACTATATATCTATTTGTGCGTTTAAGGTTTTGACTGTGTTAAGATGAGATTTTAATAGAAACAATTCCACTTCAGTAAAAATTATAAAACTAGCAAAGTACCGGTGTCGTTCAATGTGTTAAGTAAATTATGTACCACTAAATTTTCTTTTAATATCTCAAACAATCGTACTAATTCCACATTTCTGCAATTTTGTTTATAGTCTTGTAATTTTGCTGGCAAGCAGGGCATTTTCATTATAATACAGACTGTTATCCCCGACATAACCTATCTGTAAAATATGCACCATTGTAATTGCGCTTAAAATAAATTCCAGGCAAACAGCACAATATCAACGGTATTACAATATTTAACGTAACACAGTTTACGGACCTTCGCACCTCAAGGCCTGACACGTTGAAGCGGTGCCATAACGGAAGGATTAAAATCACAATCGGCAGAATAATTCAAACCCCGGAATTACTTCAACGCCTGCTTCATCCGCGTCCGTGCAAATTGCACCAAGCAAAATTCCCCTCACGTAACACACAAATTCAGCTATATCCCCCTAGCACAATCTCAAACAACAAAAGCTCAATTCAACAGTATCGAATTCCCCGAAATCGGGTGCGATATCAAATATATCGTGAAAAAAAAACATCTTGTCTCGTTTTTCATGCCAAAACGTCGACTCGTTGGAACATGAAACACAGGAAAACAATCCTTTTTCCATTAAAAATCGCATCGAACGCAAGCTTTGAGAAGGTAAAATCGTTAACCATTTAACCTACGACAACGTGATGAGGTAATTGGATAGCAAATTTTCAAGATTTGCTAAACCTATAAAATTGAGAATATCAATGAAACGTGACACGATAAAATTATTTCTATAATATTAATAATACGTTAAATTATAACGATATATCAAGAATCACCGATTAATTTTTATTTTACCAATTCAATTCTGAATCGCGAAAGCAGTCGTAGCGCAAGGGCTTAAGAGTCTAATAACCTTTAGGCGGATGGGTACCAAGGGCGCTACCATAGAATTTCTGGCTTGAAGGACTCAAAGTGAACACCATCGATTCATGAGGCCCTGACAAAATTATAGTGTTCTTAAATTTAGCAACATTGAACATTTTTCGAATCGGTGTGCAAAACATCCCCTCTATACACGTCCATCTTCTTCCTCCATTCGACTACCCCCTTGAATAATTCTCGTAAAGCTTCCTGAAACGGTAGATCGAGAATTGTAGCAGCACATCTACGTCCACAGTACTCAAAGCGTTTCCTACTTTTGCATACAGAGAAGT
Organism: Cerceris ruficornis; assembly: GCA_963989415.1. Classification (NCBI taxonomy): domain Eukaryota; kingdom Metazoa; phylum Arthropoda; class Insecta; order Hymenoptera; family Crabronidae; genus Cerceris; species Cerceris ruficornis. The sequence goes on from OZ022523.1 coordinate 12,640,374, forward strand.
AATCTTGCAAATATGACTGGTGAAGAACGCCATAGCTGTTTTAAAAAATGAACCACCCAAGTTTAATTTCGCAAGTGTCGTCTCAAAAATTAAGCAATTTCACGGACATACGAGAAATCCACCAAGAACAACGACCAAGTCACTATGATAAATAGACGCCTAGAGGAAACTAGGGGAAAATAACTCGAAGAGACACGGAAGGGAAAGAGCGGCGAGGAGGAGAAAGAGAGGGAGCCATCAAAAGCGCAAGCACGCGCAAAGAGACACGCGCTGAGACGTCGACATAAAATAATGTCGTAACGAGCGGTCGATACGCGGCCGGAATGAAGAGAAAGACTTTTGAGAAAGGTGGCGGCTGCTTCGGCGGATAGAAAGCGTCCATCTCATTTTCCACGTTCGAAGGGAAGGAAGAAGAGTCGACGTTCGTGACTGGCTTAAAAAAAAACGGAGTATCATGTGTCTATGGTGCGGTTGTACACCATTTAAAGGTGTTTTCTATGTGGAACCATGAGCGAAGAGGAGGCTCGTGAAACGCTCGAATGTGGCACGTAATTAGCGCGTACGGACAGGCACGGTTTTCACGAGGATGTAAAGTCAATTCGCGTCGATGGAGTTGTAGCTGCCGGTTCCTTGGCTATTTACGTGATTGAACTCGCGCCTGCTGCTGATGTTGCTGCTGCAGTCGTTGTTGAGGCTGCTTTTTGAATCAAGCGAAATGAAAGTGCGAGGGATATGCTTTGAATGCACCGACGTTAGAGAGAGTTTCGAGGAATGATGAAGGGAGAATTTCGCCGGGTTGGAAATTTCTGGACTTGTCTTTGGGACGGAGAATTTGGATTCGCACTGATTGGGGCTTAGGGGATGATGTAGGAAGATATTGCTAATGAGAGAAATAGCGAGTGGATGTAAATGAGATTATATGGTGGAGATGAAGGAATTTTTTTTAACGCTAGATTTACGGGCGTGAAATCTGTTAAATCGCAATACGTTAAATAAGGTCTTTGGAAAAAGAGGGATGAAGCGGCAAAGATGGTAATTCGTTAAGTCATTATTGTATTATAAAATATACGTAAAGTATCTACTGTACAGCGTCTCTGTAAATTTGAGAAATATTTGTAAGACAAGTAGGAACCCGTCAATTTGACGGCTTCCGTAAATCTAGTGTTAAAGATATTGATATTAGTGATAACGGCGTTACTTGGGGTGTGTATTAACACTAGAACTACCGAAGCAGTCAAAATGACTAGTTTCTCATTTTTTTTAAAAATTCCCGAAGTTTGTACACGAGCTATAGAGTAAATAATCTACGTCCATCTTATGAAACATAATGAATTAATCATCTTTTCCACCTTTTGATTTTCCTTTTTCTAAACTACTAATTTAAGTTATTTAAATATAATGGATTTAACGACAGTAGTTCTAATGTTAAAGGGAAATAGAACGTTGGAATGAGGCTTGATTTTGTCTGTTTGCATTTAATTTTGAAATTCTCTGTTTGAACCGAATCTATTCTTTTATTCGTTTAAATAGCAGGTAGTGAGACAGATATCTACTTGTAGGATCGTTTAGCATCATTCGACGAAAGAGGAAGATTCACGTAATGAGCAATGAATGTATTAATTAATCTCTGACAAAAATCGGGAAGCATTGCAAAACCAATTTAGCGTAATTTATAGCTTCCTTATTTTTTCTTTGCTACGAATAAAGTACCACGATATTAAATATTTCTTCCTGCTTACAGAAATCTGATTTGACGTCAGTTTTACCATAATTTTCTCGCCGAGTTTCCTTATTGTCGACAGCTATACCAACATCCAAACAGCGAAATAAATTATTGAAATTATATTCTAAAAATAATTTGAAAATTCCTCGCATTATTCCTATACTCTGAAACCTATCGAAACTTCTCGAGTAACAGCGAGTGAAATAAATTTTACCCCAAATTCCCCAAGATTTAAAGAAAATAGAGAAAATCAATACCTGTCATGCCGTATTTTCAGTTTCACGTCAAATCCATTATTACTCAACTATACAACTCCATCGATCTCTATAAAAGAAAATCACAAATAAAATTCACTTCTCCGAAATTCTCCAAACTTCCTTACACTCCATTCCCATCTCGCCGAAGAAAAAAGAGGGAAAAAGGAAAAAAAAGCTGCACAAACGATCACGACCTCAATGAAAATCGCCCACATCGTACCGAGCGATGCACGTCACGTAACGGCAATTGCATTAAAGTGTGCATCACACCGTCGCCGGTTTCAGCAAAGCCTCATTATTTTCACCGTTGCAATTGGAAATCCCGCGCGTGAGTTTCACTTATCTCGATGAAACGTTCGTGTCCGCCATTATTTATTCGTTTATTCCGCCATGGTGAAAAAAAGAACTAGCAGCAAGCCGCAATAATAAAACACCGTATCACTGGCGTGCAGTGCACGCGATTTAATAACGGCGTGTTTGCCGCCATGTGAGTTGACACGTACTGCAATTGTGGCGGCCCCCGCGTGTTTGCCAATATCGTGGATTTTGCTAATTGACGAGAGGATAGACGACAACTTATCCGTGGTGATCAGTGACGAGTAAACACCGGGTTTATTATCCCGCCGCGTGAGTAAATCGAATTCGCACGATCGTTTGCTCGTTGGGAAGTTTCGAGTGATCGGTAGAAACATCGAACGACGAATGGTTTAATTGTATCTCGTTTCTAGAATACCGATTCGTGAATCTTCGCGAAGAAAACTACGCGCCACGTTTACTCCCTTTATTTAACGTTTGCCGACGTAAATGGATAGCCTGCCAACATCCGGTGTATTTGCACGGCGGATATTTTTCTATTGGCTGGATAAATATGCGCTCCCCGTCGCTAATTGCACCGGCAGGCTCGTTTTTCACCGTAAAACGATATGTCATTAGCGAAGAACGTATTCGTTTGGCGTGAAGAACACATTCAGAAATTATGAAAACCCTTTGAAAGCTTCGCTCAAAGTATTCCCCACTACCGCTTTTCGTCTGCATTCAGTTATGCTGCACGGTAAATTGAGATCGCGGTAGGAAATTTCAGACGCGTAATTATAAATTCTATTTACCGGGGACGAAAGGCACTTGCGTGTTTCACCGACAATATTCGTGTCTTGGGGAAACAGCGGTTGTTATATAGCTAACGGTGATCGAATTCTGTCAAATTGGAGACAATATACATGCCGATATTTATTTTAGCGATTTATTTAACGAAAAAGTTTCTTCATTTGTAGAGAAATCCGTCTACATTACGTACGTACACTAAGAGGCGATACATAAATGGTGAAATATGATTTACACAAAACAACTCGTTTCATAGGCATTTAACCCCTTGCCCTGCAATAACGAGTTACACTCGTGACGCGCTAAATGGGATAGGAAATTTGCAAGTTTTTTAAAACCTATAAAATTGAAAGTATTAGTGATAAACTTATTTCTGTAATATTAACGCATTGCACGCCGCTCTTAAGGAAAACGGTAAAGTGGACAAGAAAAGGCAGTATTATTTCGTTTAAATTGTGCATTACTGAATGGATTTAAATTTGATATTGACTTAAATGGCAACATTATCAAATATAACAAATTTGGCGGCTGATATTTTGCCGGAGTGCAATGTGTTAACACTAGAACTACCAAACCAGTCAAAATGACTGGTACACAATTTTTTCCAAAAATTCTCCAAGTTTATAGAAGAGTCTTAGAATAAATATCCTGCGACCATCTTAAAAAACATAAATCACCGAATCGATTATCTTTTCCGCCTCTTGATTCCTCCTTTTTCAAAGTACTTATTTAATATTTTGAAATATGATAGATTTAACGCCGGTAGTTCTAGTGTTAATGTTACGTTAAATTATATGAAATATAAAGAATCACTGATCAAACTTTATTTTATTAATTTAATGGCGAATTATTGCAGAGGCAGTTAAAAATGAATTGTACTGCAAGGGGTTAATAGCATCGGCATATTTCATGTTAAAAGAAATCCAAACAAAGAAAAGGAAATATACTTCAAAGTGATCATAATTTCATAACTCAAAAAACAGAGCCTTCAAAATAGTCAGACCCAATGTTCCCATTAAAATAATCAAACCTGAATGCAAACAGCAGAAAGATAAACTTCCAGAGGAATAAATCCCATCGATCAAAGAAATAATAAAATGCTGGAATTAATCCCACGGAAAATCGCATGTCGTCGCGCCGAATGATCGAGCGAACATTCGCGTATAATTGAATCAGTAGTACGCAAATTCCGATTACCGCAAGTCCCGCCGAAACTGCGGACGATGAAAATTAAATGATCGTCCGGCGCCCGGTGTAATGCGGTCTAAAATAATGTCCCAGGTTCTATGAAAGGGTAGCATGTGTAACACCGCGCGATATTATCCGAGTATAGATCTCGTGTGTATTACCAAGGATTAACAGATCTGACAATAGCAACTCTGCAAGTATATCGGTACGGTGCATTCGTCTCTGCGATTGTACTGATAACTCTGTTGGGGCTCGTTAAATTCATCGAACGGAACGATACTCTGCCGTCGAACGACTGATTGTGAGTTATGTTCGACAATTGGTGTAATATAATAATACGTCGTCAAAGGCAAATATATACGCGGATCGAGATCGAGAGGTGGATGAAATTGTTACTGTTTAGTGGATTTTGTGGCTCGATTCAATATTAAGTGTTTGTTATTGTATTTATGTTGAATATTGCTGGTGGAGCTGGAAGGGTCGGAAGATATAGGGTCTCTCAAATTGCGCGGTTTTTTTAAATCTTTAATAAAACATAATTTGCTTTGATTTCTAAATACTTGTTATTGATAAGTAAAGTATCGGTTATGCCATTTATGTACAAAAGGCAATATCTGCCAAATGGCCACCTCTTGCATTTGCACAGATGTCCACTCTTTTGTTAACATCTTCAATGACGTGTGGGCATAATTGTGGTTCTATCTCACCAATGACACGAATAATTTCATCCTTTAGTTCATGCCTAAACGACATTGAAAATTTTAACGAAAGAGTGGACATCTGTGGAAATGCAAGAGGTGGTCATTTAGCAAACATTGATTTTTGTACATAAATGGTATAATGGATCCTTTACTTATCAATAAAAAGTATTTAGAAATCAAAGCAAATTGTGTGTTTCATTGAAGATTTAAAAAAACCGCGCAATTTGAAAGACCCTATATGTATTGGATACATTCAATTTAGTAAATCTCATGTTTAAAATCTTTCATTTGTTTTTGAGGGATATGGCATGATCGTAATTTAAAAAAATTGAATTAAGAACAACTAGGGGATTTTAAACGTACGTGCAACTTTGATATTAACACTAAACCTACCAAGCCGGTCAAAATGACCGGTGCGCAATTTTTTCTAAAAATTACCGAAATTGATAGGGGAGACATGAAGTAAATATTCCACTTCTATCTTATAGAAACTAAATTAGTTGTTGATCATTCTTTTCGCCTCTTGATTTCTCTTTTTCCAAAGTACTTGTTCAGTATATCTAAATTTTAATACATATGACGTCGGTAGATTTAGTGTTAATAATTATGAATTTTAAGACTTTCATTCCGTGTTTTAATTCGTCTGGAATTTAACGAGATTTTCGTCTTATTCCTGGCCCTCTCTATTTTTCGTCTCCGTTCTTTTCATGTTGTACCTATTATTTTTTCTTCAATGTCTGTCTCTTTCTTTCTGCTCAACATTCTCCGTCATTTTTTCCCTCTTGTTGGTAATTAAAAAATTACAACGAAGCATTTTAACAAACTGCGTTGATGGATTCCCGGTTAATATGATCGTATCTAGTTATATCTTTCGCGCTGCCAGTTGTGCTTGTTTATCTTGCGGAATACTTGGACACGTCTCTCGCAATTTATGTAAACGTGACCCCTCTTGGTTAATCTGGCGAGCACTTGTCGCACGAAAACGAGGAAACCAAGCAGGGTAGTAAACAAACGAGCAATTGAAGCGACGACGTTGTCTAAGCGAGTTGATTTTGTTCATTTTACACGTGGCTTGACGTAATTCGCGTACTTTCGCACGCTTTTTCATTATTGACACGCCCGTGTTTACTTGTATGCTCACGAAATTACAACTTTCCTAATTTATCATCATAAATGTATGTACGCTGCAAAGTTCTTGCTGTAATTACAAAGTACAGGAATTCGGAGAGCAGGCAGCTAAAAGCTGGATCAAGTAATAATACGGTTTATAGAATTTTACAAAATGTTCTGCGATCACTTTTTTCAGCTTTTCTTATTATATTAGAAATAACGAGGTAATTATGCACGGTAACATCCGAGTATCTGCGTACAGCGTGACCCATAATATGTGGGATTCACGTGAGGAATGGATACAGGACACAAAAGTAATAAAAAAATGTTTATAAAAAGAGATATTTAACTTTGTTTGATAATTATACCCTTCTTTGTCTCAATCAAAAAGATCTTTCTCACGACATTTTCAGTACTAGCGTTGAAACTTTAATGAATTTATGCAGAATATTCTCGAGGGACCTCTTTGTATGCTCAATCACCGTATGCAATTAATTCCTTTAAACTTTCACTTAATTTCGTTATATTACACTACCTAAAATTCTATTTCTATCAGACTAAAGATACTGCATTGCAATTATGAATATAAAGAGAGTTTTAACAATACACAGATCCAATTTTGGGACGGTATTGTACTTCCGTCACAAAGTACACGTTCTGCCTTAAATGAAATGGTGCCTCATGACAATTCAGTGTTCAACAAGGAAATTTGAGCCCTCGGCTAAGCTTTATGATCAATCGCACGTACTATTCTGGCTCTGCTGCGGACGAGCTATGCGTTAGGGGTTATAGAGCCATCCGGCAGATTGGTAAATTTATGGCACCCTCAATGCTCATTATCCACGTCGTGCAGTAATGCAACTCTACCCAGTGTGCACCTACTATCATTTCAAGCATTGCACGATTCGAGGTGTGAATCACTTTAAACGTGGAACGAATTATGTCGCACGTATTTCACGCGAGGTGGAACAGGTTGCACGGTGTTAAATAGTTTTCGAGACGAAATAATCGCTGCTCTTATTTCTTCCTGTTACGATGTCCTGCTTGAAAAGTGTCGGCGACTAATGGCGTAAGTATGCATCTGTTTTTCTGCGGTTGCACAAGTGGAATCATTTACGAACGGTGGGTATTTTAAACTGCATTTTGTGGATGTTTGAGGCGCAACTTGTAGGATTGAATTTGATGATTGGAAACGTACAGAAATTAATTTTTAAATTTGAATAACTAATTAAAATCGATGCGCGTTTTTATCTTAGCTTGCTATGAAATTTTATTAAATCATACGGTATTTTTAAATATTCTAAGGCGGATGCTTTTAGTGTAATTTACGCAAAAATAATAGATTTTTTTAGCGATATTTTTGTTCTGTAAGTACTTCGACTGTGGGCGATTATTGAAATTAACATCAGATCTACCGGCCATTAATTTAGTATATTTAAAAATCTCAAATAAATATGTTGGAAGAAAGGAAATGAAGGAGGTAAAAAGCTTTATTGAATTAATGACATGGAATTTGTAAGATAGACGTTGAAAATCGAAGCGGAAATAGCTTCAGAAAATTCGAGGATATTTACAAAAAAATTCAGAACACCTCATTTTCACCACCTTGATAGATCTAATATTAAGGTCGATCGATTTCTTCTCGCTTACAGCTGCCTTTTGTATAACGTAAAAATCTAATAAATTATAATTCTGCAAGATTAAATCCTCAGTTTGAACGTAACAGATGAGAATTTAAATCCGACACATTTTCGTATACTTTATTGTTCATTTGCCGACCTACTTTCAAAATGAATTAACAAGTTCCATCAGAACTTCCGTACTTTTGGCGACAAAGCCATTTAAACGCGACATCGTGAATCTTTCGTATTCGCGGGGTGTCGCAAAAGATACTCTGCCTATTCGACTTTCGCGAAATCGACAGAACTATTGTGAAACTTTTCGCCCGATACCTGTCTACCGTCCGCGAGGAGAAGAATCAAGTGCGGACAATGCGCGTGTCGCTGCCGAGAGTGCCGCTTATATCGGCAATTGCATTGACATTTGCATTGCATTACAGTGCTTTATAATGCGCGAGCCCATTGTCTTCCTTGTTGCACGTAGGTACATCGGGTGGCGGCAGAGTTTATGCCAATCAATGAGAGAGACAGGAGAAAAATAGAGAAGAGAGGGAGAAACACAGAGAACGGTGGAAGAGATGTAGAAGTGGAGAGAAAGAGGAATAAAGATGGGAAGAGTGAAGAAAAACGGAGAAAGCGAGGAGAATAAAAGTGGGCTAAAGGGAGAACAGAAAGAGAGAGAAAAAGACAGAGGAGGAAAAAGGGGAGAGGGAGAGAACAGAAAAATAAGAAAGGGGATGATAACTGAAACAGAGAAAGAAGAAAGAGGATGATAGCTGAAACAGAAAGAAGAAAGAGCATGATAGCTGAAACAGAGAAAGAAGAAAGGATGATAGCTGAAACAGAAAGAAGAAAGAGGATGATAGCTGAAACAGAAAGAAGAAAGAGGATGATAACTGAAACAGAGAAAGAAAAAAGGAGGGAAAGATGAAGAGAGAGGCAAAGGAGAGGTAAAGAGAGGTAGAAAGTGGAAGAGAGGCAAAATGTTGGAAGAGAAAAAGAGAGGGAGAATAGAAATGGAGAACACAGAAACCGGAAGAGAGAAGGGAAGAACACGAAAGTCAGAATGGAGAAAGGCAAAACAGAGAACGGGAAAGAGAACGACAAAGAACGATGGGCGGGGAGACGCATGAAGCAAACAACGAAAGACAAAGTGAAACACAAAGAGGGAGACTGCGAGAAATAGGCAATAAGCAGAGGAGAGAGACAGCGCGAGGAATAGAGAAGGGAGAAAGAGCGATGGGGCGAGAGGGAGGCAGAGTGAAAGAGAATGATGTTAGGCAATCCTTTTGTTTCTCACCCCTGCAGCTGTCATTGCGTTCATCCTAGAGCTGAAAGCGGCATTATCCTCTGCTCTTTTCGCGAAAACGCTCCTGTCAGGCCGAGTGAATTGAACGGATTCGGAGTCAATCGCTCTCAGATATTCTCTAACGAGCGGCTTCAAACGATTCGCGAATTGGATCTAGAATTTCGGACGTTTCTAGTCGAATTAATTTCAATTTGCGTATGCACGACAACCGCGAAATTGTCATTTGTGGCTTGCACTATGTATGCATACGCTAACTGGAACAATACTGCAGCCTGCTGCATCTATCAATTTGTTGCCGCGACTCTTTGCGAAATTATATTTCTACTTTATCAATTAATTGCGATAAACTGAACAATATTCTTTATACTTCTCAATATTTAACTTTGTTCAAGGATAAATCACTGTTCGGTATCGAAGAATATTTTTGTAGGATATGCAAAATTATTAAAAAAATTCAGAATTCAGATAGGTCGTGGAAAAAGTTATTTGTGAATAAAAACTACGTCGAATTTTCTTGACAAGAAGGTAGAGTCTGTCAATCATTGTAGTATAAAGTCATTGAATAAATATAAAACTAAATTTCTGCGAGTATAATATTTGATGTTGCTCGATTTAACTATCGCAGCGGAAAATATTCGCTTTATAGTGCGCTTAGTAGACTTGGCTGACTTTGATTTTTCCGGATCGAAGTAAGTACTATATGTCGATACCACGGATGAATTAATATCGCTGAAAATTCACCGTTATGAAATTTTCCTTTGATAACGATTCACATCGCATCGAATGACTTCCGCTTCCATGCTCGCGCTCGATAAAATGCAACTCGCATTATCTCTCATTACGCGTTCGTTACATCACTTTACGTTCTCTTTATTGCCATGAAAATGTCCACGCACATTGGAACAAATTGAACAGATTCGCAATCGTTTGTCGCTCATTTCTCGCTTTTTAAGAGCGGAAATTCACCATTCTCTATAGAATGTGTCAGAAATGTTTGACACAGCTTTCACGCATTGTTTTGCACCTTGAAACAAAGATTTGCAAAACGAAACCGTCATAAAAATATCAATTTTTGAAAAATTTCAAGCCTTTCAAAGGTGCAAAATAACGCCTCGAAATTGCGTTCAAGATTTTTAAACAATCTCAATTATTTACTGTGTCGTTAACGCAAGCAAACAAAAACAGATTTCATTACAGTTAATATTTCTTCTCGTTTCATTCTTTTTCAATTTTCTACGTATTTCGTTTAGACAGCAGGCAATTAAATAGCACAAATTTTTTGCCGTCTTCATTTTATTTCTTCTAACGTATTTATTTGTCATTTTTAATTATATTGGATTGATCATCGGTAAATCCAATGTTAAATTCTCCGATTCCAAGGATAATTGCGACATGTTGCCTCGTCCGAAATCCTCGACATTTAATATTATTTCGTTCGCCATGGCGAGCATTGAAATTCAATCAATAATTTCCAGTTCTGCGATCGCGTTTCACGAAGAAATGCTCTATTTGCATTCAAATCGAGATTATCCCCGATGCCTCTCATTATCCACTAGTTGCATTACCTTTGCGCCCTTTGTAAAGCTTTTTGTCGAGCGTTTCCGTTGATGCAAGAAAATGAAGCGCACTCCGAATAAAGTGTTATCGTTAATTAATTGCTTCCTACCTCGTTAAGAATGCAGATTGTTATAACGCGAAACGTTCGATGAATATCTCCGAATTTCTCGTCGATTCTCCGTGTGTACATTGAGTTTGATTTACGAGCTTTTCATTTATAGAAATTCCATTTTAATTGGTATCTCAATTGTTTAATGCATCTGCAAATCTGTGTACTTATCTGTCAACATTTGTTTTCTATTCTACTGAGAGACAGAGTAGGAGAGAAATTTCTAAAATGAAAAACGACAGGGTATATTATAAAATTCTGTAAAATAAAATTATTAGATCTATCGAAATGTACAACAAGGACATAAAATTATTAATGATTCCCTATTCAACTACTGGCGTAATATTTGCAATTAACAGATAAAAGGGAATATTCGTCGATCCAACGATCAGATTTTCGAACATAAAAAAGGCAATTAACAAACGCAAATGAATCCTGAATTTCCTGAAATATGCGGTCATCAACAATCGCCATAACGGATTATTGAAATCGAACATTGGACGTGAGTTTGTGCACTGAAACTAAGCACTTGGGTGGCAAAGTACACCATTAATAATGCATAATGGCGATGCTGTAAACATTACCGTGCACCGAGGCTGGCTATTTACTACTTTGAAGGTAAAGCATCCCATTTAATGAACACCGCCAAGAATGCACGGATAAACAACGACCGAGATGCAGTTACTGTTAAGCTTTGCAATTTTTCGCGTGTCCTATTAATAGCATTATTGTTATCTCCGGAGAAATTCAAATATAAATTAAACTCCGAGAAGGGAATTAACGTGGGACGATGTTTCTCAGTTACATCCGGATTTCGTGGAGGTTGTTGCTGTAATATTTCCACACTTGCATTAATTTCGTAATAATTCTTGTATCACGAAGGTTATGCTATCGTAAGAGATTTGAAATAATACGCGGGAAAGTTTAAAGTAAACTATCGTATAGCATTCTGAAATTTATGTAATACAATAGTCGTAGTGTAAGATTATACGCAATGTTGCATTTTATCAAAGGAACAATTTTCCGATGTAAATCAACGTCATACTTGAATATTCTGTTACAATTTACAAAAGTAAATTTTAATAATCCAAGTTTTCCATGTCATAACAAGCTACGTTCTTTCTCTCTGCCTTTCACCTAAAACTATCACAAAATCACCAAAAACGATCGATAGTTAATTATTAATTTCTCTAATTATTAATTCCTTACCTCACCGGACCCCAAGTACCCCGCAACTAGCACAAACCGATTAACAATTCAATATTCATAACGCGATCGTGGAACGTACTCACCCAGCTTTACGGTATTAATTATCAGAAATCGAAAATGAAACGATCGTATACAACGAAACAGTAACGAGCAATAGCGCATGTTAATTTACAAGAGCCGATTAACTAGTTCCCACCATCATCGAGCCGTTTCAAGAGGCATCGCTATTATCCGATTCAATTAACGCGAATGAATCGAGAAATAAACAACGAATCCCCCCCTGTCTTATCGTCCTCTATTATTCTCCATAGAAGACTCACCATAGGGTCTGAAATAATTATCGAAGTTTTCGCGCGAGGAAGTAAGATAAAACGTTGGAAGAATTTCCAACGGTTGCAGGTGAGACGAGATGACCTCGTAGCTGTTTTCATTTACGAAACTTCAACGTGGAAACTCGACGAGCAAGAAAACTCCCAGGGATTGCCGTTCGTCCTCGAAACTTCCCCGAGGCCATTAATGCGGGTCGGTTAAGTCACCCTCGAAACCGCCGAAGTAAAAGCATCGGCGGGCAGTTTCATTAAAATTTCCGAGGGTCGCTCGAAAACATTTCTCTCTGTCGCGAATGAAAACACGGCATGATAAATTCGAACAAAAGTCCAGCCTCCCGTGTACATCACGGGGAATTCACGGTGTATTATAAGAAGGTACATCATCGGCCTGTACAGCCATTGTTAATTCAGAGCGTTGTGGGATCGTTGATGGCGAGACATTAATTCGATTGTCGTAGGGTGGATTTAGGGATGCTGGTTGATATATTTTTAGTTTCGTATGTTTGAATATTCATGTAATATCGAAGGTACATCGAGTCGATGTTACGGAAATTTGAGAGTTGATGGTTAATATGTGCAGCTTAGGATAAATCTGAAATGTGCTTTCTGGGAAAGTTATACGGAGCGAAATCTTTGAAGGACATTGGTAATTGGAGGGCGTAATTAGAGATTGAACTTGAAATTGGAGAACTTTAGAATTGAAATATCGAGCTTCGGTACGGTACGTGTGAGAAACACTGAAATCTGGATACCGTATTTTTCAGACAATAAGAAAATTTGCAAGATAATTTTTATCTTACGTCATACTGACCTCCAGTTGCGTACCATATTTTCCGGACTGTAAGGAGTACCTCAAATTTAGAGATGACTTATCAGAAAAAATATTTTAACACTAGAACTACCAAACCATTCAAAATGACTGATACACAATTTTTCCAATAATTCTCCAAGTTCATATGAAAGTCATATAAGAAATATTTTACGTCCACCTCAAAAAACATAAATCACCGAATCGATCATATTTCCGCCTCTTGGATTTCTCCTTTTTCAAAGTTCTTATTTAATATATCGAAATATCATGGATCTAACGCCGGTAGTTCTAGTGTTGATGTTACCTTCGGACCACAAGACGCACCCAAAATTTGAGTCCATTTTTCTTTGTAAAAAAGCGCATCTTATAGTCCGAAAAATACGGTAAACCTTGTAAATTAACTCTTTGAGGCACGCGGCATTAAAAGCGTCCCACCTCTTTGATGCTTGAAGATGCACAGTGGGACATTTTTGTCCCACCTCTAAAATTTATATTATTATACAACTTTGTTAATAAATATAAACCAACTTTATTCAATAAAAAAAATTGTCTGTGCAACATGGGTCATTTTATTTTCTGAATTCCCGGGCCTCAAAGAGTTAAATGCCACTATTTAATCTAAACTCCCAATTACCAAATATTCACCCTTTCAATGGCACTATAAAAGTTAACGAAAAATAGTTGGACAATCGCTGACTTAATTTAGTTACTCTCTCTTGCGGAAAGGGCGTCGCATCTTCGTAACAATATACTAAGACAATGCATGGAAACGAAGACGGACGAAAAGGAGAAAAATTTTCAGGACACTTCGGGGAGTTAGTTCGGGGGCGGGCGACTCGACCGGAAACAATAGAAAGGAATATAGCGCTCGCATTGGGATTGCAGGACGATGTTATTCGTTTAAGCAGAACTACAGGATTGCGTTTAGTATGGGGCTACAATAGTAGTTCTCCGGTTATAGTTCTCGATAAAGTACCGATGCGATTCCAGGGAGAATTCGAATGTCGTAGTTCCATGAAAATACGACTTTGCAAAGTTGATGCATTTGTATGATAATAATGATGATATCTCCAACTGGTTCTGTTGCTGCAACCATTCTAACTTTGTACATCAATTGTTGGGCAATCGTCGCGAATAATTACTATATTAATTACATTGTTACGGGTCGACCTCGCACGCAAAGTCCTTTTGAACATAATAAATGATTAACACTAGAACTACCGGACCAGTCAAAATGACTGGTACACAATTTTTTCCAAAAATTCTCCAAGTTTATAGGACAGACGTAGAATAAATATTCTATGTCCATCGCGTAAACGATAAATTACTGAATCGATCATCTCTCCCACTTCTTAAGTTTCCTTGTTTCAAAGTACTTATTTAATATATTCAAATAAACTAGATTTAACGCCGGTACTTCTAGTGTTAACACACTTTTATAGAAAAATGACAACGTTTTATTTCAAACACACGACCGTCAACGAGGAGCTCTGACCATAGAATCCCTTATTTATTTATAAACAACCGACATGTCCCGTAACCCAGTAACATTCGTACTATTGGGTGTTGCATAAACACACGGGATGTTGTGTTGCGTAACAATGTATATTTTTCCTGGTTTATTAAGATGCTGAACAATGCATTTACACATTTGATTTTCCTTCGTTCTCCATTCCGTCAACCTACTTCCGTCATCCATCTTTGTTCTCCAAGTCTACCAGCAACCATTTATCCCGTTCATTCGCTCAAACTTCCCTCTAGGAAAATCGGCGAGTGTACCATGCCGCCAAATGGACGCATTCGTGCGAATCTAAACTTGCAAAGCCAGAAAACAAACTCAAACGGCGTCAATGTAAATCCAGTGTTTCGCGGTGAACCGTTTCTCCGACTGTGAGCGTGAATACACGTGTTTCGTTTATGCGAGGTTAGTTACAGCGCCTCGTTAGTTTCGCGATCCGAGCTGCGGTCGACAGTGCAAAGAAACATGGCGAATTGCGAAACGATAACGAGACAACGGAATAGCAAATGTTTTCGGGAATGTTGTAGAGTAATTGTGCGTTCGAATTTGCGGTGCAGTAAGAGGGTGGTGGATTTGTATCTGACTTCAGTCTCCAATGGGCAATTTGAGCTGTAAGGAAGTTTTGTTTTGTCGCAAACAAGATTTTTAGTGTATTTTTGCGTTCGGATTTGCAGTGCAGTGTGAGAAGTATCATCAACGTGAGGTGGATGGTTCATTTGTAGCTAACTCCAGTTAGTGGTGGAGAATGCATCTGGCAAGGTGCAAGGAAATTTTGTATTGTTTTAACATTCATTTTTTGAAATGACTCGAATTAATATGGGAGCCATGCAGTAAATATTCCTATTCTGTCTTATAAAACTTAAGTTAAGTAACTGGCCGTCTTTTTCACCTCTCGATTTCTCCATTTCCAAAGTACATACTTATTTCGTACATTTAAATATAACAGATGTAACGTTGGTAGTTTTAATGTCAAAGAAGATTTGTTGGCATATTTTTGCTTTGGAATTGATGGTGGGATATTGAAAAATTAGACAGTATAATCCCTGTGGGCGACAAGGGTGACTTGATTTTACGATGATGGAGAATGCATTTGGGTTTTAAAGGGCTATTAAGTTTTTTCCAAACGATTTATTGACATGCTTTTTGCATTTAAATTAGCTCAAGAATTTTGATAAATCAGGATCAGTATAATGAGTACGATTCTTCCTTTTGTTTGAAGGTCCAAACTTTTAATCCTTACCAGCGTCTGTAAATTTATTATCGTTGTATATTAAACTTGGTGGTATATTTCTGTGTTCAATATTCCAACCGAATAATTGCAGAATTGGGAAAGTATAATCCTCCTAACGAGAACGTGAAGCTTTGCAGCTAGTTTGCATTCGCATTGATGATCAATACGCTCAGTCCTGTGGATTATGGGAAAGAATCAGAGTTCAAAAGCTTTGTTTTGTTTCACCCTCGATTTATCGGCATATTTTTACGTTCGATTCGCCGATGGAATAATTGAGGAATCGCGGTACTATAATCCTCATAATGCAAATTCAAACTTTGCACTCGGCTAGCATTTGTATCGGTGATCAATACCCTTGTTTTCTCTCGGATTACAGGCAGGTATCGGAATTTCTAAAGCTCTAATTTCTTCAGAGTCAGTTTACCGAAATGTTTTTACGTTTCAATTAACCCTTTGAAACCCTATGACCGTCCAAACAGCTGACATAATTTATCATTACGGTTACCTTTCCAAATGGCGGGAAATTTTGCAAAATTAAATTCATTTAAATAAGAAAAAATTATAAGAATAATTCAAATAGTAAATGATTAATTGTATAATATAATAAACAAGTGAAATTTAGTTACCATTGATTATTTGAAATATAAGTTTTCGAGAAAACTAGAATATATTCGTAAATTTCAAGATGTTTACAATATTTGGAGGTGAAGACGAAATAAAACGAACAAATAAAAAGTATAAATAATTCGAGATAGATTCATGCATCCTCGTATGCACTGGCTGAAACTGGAGCGACACATATAGGTGCGCGCTCTCAAAAGAGGTCGCCACAGTTAACTGGTTAAATATTTCTTTGATAATTAATTCGATGAAAAATATTAGAAGTAACATTAAATAGAAATATACGATAGTTGTACGCGTTCGTTATTCGCAGTGTCAACCGCGCTAGTATCTCGGATATAATGCCTGCCTGATAAAAACTAACCCAGTTGACATTCCGACTGCAAAGGATTCGAGCAAATTTATTGCAGGACAGTGTCCTATTAACCATTCACGTTGGAACAATGTACGTGCTACGACAATATGTGAAGCATGTTTTTTGTTTCCAGAACAAAGATACCGCGATATGAATGTTACATTATTCAGTCCGCCTGCGATGCTTCGTTGCGGGGTGATTTTTAAGTCATTTACGGTGGATAACGTAGTGGAAAAGGTATTCTAATGGTGTTGTTAATAAAAAAAAATAAAAATTTACAAGGATAAAATCCGGTGGCTCCGGGAAAGTAAAATTTTCTGACCATCGAACCGTGGACGTCTGTGGAGAATTTCCCAAAGGCGCCCAAAATATGGTAAAAACTAATTATAAAACTAATTATAAGCTTTATCTCATTTCTATTTTTCGAATTTTTTTAGAGGGAGAATATGGTACATAGTATTCTACAAAAAAAAAGAGAATTCTACGATTTAATATTATATAAATGACATATATTAAGTTGTAATTATTTTTATGTTATTAAAATGTAGAATTTTTACTTGATTCCAATGTATACGACTACATATAGAAAATTCTATCTTCGATGTTTCAAAATCCACCTAAATCTGTGTATCATGCGAAGTACAACATAAAAAGAACGTTCTATTTCGAACAATTATAAATCGTGCGCATTCACGTCACTTCACAGAGATAAATTTTTTAATAAAGAAAATCGACCTTCCATCTCCGAGCTGGGAGGCAATTCTGAAAAAGAATTGAAAAATGGAGAGAAAACACGTAGTTCCGTGCAGTGCAGACGGGAATGCTGACGCGAATTAAAATTAATTTATTCACTGATATCGGATTAAAAAGGTAATTAAGAGACAAGGGCCGAACGTATATTTCTTTCTTCGCATTAATTTGCACGCTGAGGATAATTCTAAGGGAATTTTATATTTCGCTCAAGTGCTCATGGTAGATCATGGAGTCACGTTGAAATAAATTTCTTAGCTAACAACGAAGGAAAAGAGGAATTAATTTCGAGCGAAACACGAGTACGTCCGTGGAGCTGTGCAATTTGAGTTTATGGGATTAAACGAGACCCTTGTTCAGGGAAAATCAAGTTCGTCGATGTGATACGAGTATTCGTCCTCTCCGTGAAACCATGGTTATCCGAAGGGTCTGCGGGAATTTATGAGATGCCTTAGTCGGTATCCGACTGTATAATAATCGTTACGTTTTAATTAAACTCCTGACATCGTTTCCATCTGCATTTTTTAAGAAAATACTACTAAATTCATTATGATTTTCATAGAACGCAGAAAAATGCCAGCGCTGCTGGCATTAAAATCGAAATGTTGTAATTTGTTAAGTTTTAATTAAACTTCTGCCATTGCTTCTACCTAATTTTTTAAAGAAAATACAATGAAGTTCACTATAATTTTTTTCCAAGACACAGAAAAATGTTAGTAGCGTTGATTTTAGAACAGAAGTGTTATGCAGAATTATCCTGCAATTTTTTGGTATTCAGATATGTGATCCTTGCAATTTTTAACTTTCTATTTTAGAGTCGTATACAACATCTGCGCCGTTTATTTTGAAACTGGCGCTTTACCTTCATGAAAAATGATTTTTCAATGACTATACGAGATTATTTGTACTGACAAAAACATAAATATCTAAGATAACAAGTGCAAATAAATCGTCTCGAAAATTGGCATCAATATTTTTGAACACGATGAAACGCAAACTCTAAATATCTCGATTTAAAAAGAAAGCGATTTACGCCAATTTCAAAATAAACGGCTCGTATCATACAGAAAAAAAATATTCTCAGCTGACGGAGGATTACATCTCACTGTTAGACTCATTGGTCGGAAGTCCGAGCTTTTAACTCCATACCCATATCATCGACGGCTCGAGTTTTCGCACTTAAGACGGCTCTTCTTGCGAAATGATCGAATTGCAAATAAAACGACGGTACGCGATCTGCATTGCACGGTGCACGCAGACGCACGAAGAACTCGAACCGCAATCAATATACACCTCCGATCGTAAATGCTGGAGTTCTTCGACATTCTCGTTTATTTTGTTTTCGCATTTCCACTACAGTTCCTGTGGCAGTTTCACCGAGGATCCGCAGTTTTAGGTGAATTTCGAAACACTCGCATTGTCATGCACATCCTTGTCTATGAATTTGGCAACACTTCGAGGTTTTAGTAAAATGGGAATTTTCGATTGAGCTGTTTATTTTCTGCTTAACATAAGGAATTAGAATGGGGAAAGGAAACTGAGTGGATGTTGTCTGATTATGTTAAACTTTACATATTTGGCGAATACTCTACGGGATTAATTTAGATATGGAAATTGCGTAAGAATTTGTAATATTTTAGATACATATAATTCGATACTTATATATACGACTGTGATTTAGAAAAAAATTGATATTAATATTAAAACTACCAAGGCGGTCAAAATTACTGGTATCCAATTTTTTCGAAAAATCAGGCGAAGTGATAGGAGTCCGACGCAGTAAATATACAGTTTCTATCCTTTAATCCTCAATTACTTAATTCACCATCTTTTTTATCTCTTGATTTCACTTTTTCTAAAGTACTTATTCAGTATATTGAAATATGATAGATATAACACCGATAGTTCAAATTTTATATTAAATTAACCGATGCTAATGATTTACTTTATAATTACTTTTCTGTTAAACTAATTTCAACTTTAGGGTTTAATCATTTTTTATACACCTACAATACCTGTAGTCAATGCTATCTTTGAATAAAAATAAATATTCTACGCTGAGGAATATTACCTAATTACTATCTGTCGATTAATAAAAAACGGAAAAAACTATTCAGATATAACGCTGAAAACTGCACGAGAAAAATACCAAAGGCATGCAAAAATTCTGGCTTAAATCGAAGCATTACACTGAAAGCAATTCGTGAAATTGTGGGAATTAAGCCAACCTGTGGATTGATTTTAGCAGCCTCGCGAGCAGAATCGTTGCAAATCCAACGACACAATCCCTCGATAATTCCGTCTGTTCGCGTCTCATTACCGGAATTCGCAGTTTGCGAAATTCCCGAAGTTCCAAACTCGAAAGGAAATTTCGCGGTACTAGTCCTTCTCCAAAAAACAAAAAAAAAAAACACCGGATTTACCGTCAATAACAGAGGAACACCGCGGAATTCCGTGTACACGCTGAATTGCATATTATTGTGCACGAAAGCGTGCATCGCGATTCCTGTTTTCCGATGGTTCATTTATATGCAGATACCGAGGTTGAACGGTAATCGATAAGTCGTTTCGTACACGTTAAAAGCCTTTCGCAGTTTTTTTTAAAAAAAAAACCCCAAATTCCTTTATTTCGTCGGCCATAGGCGAGGGAAAAATTGTTCTATCCTGCTGCCGTTTGAAAAGCGCCAACTAAAACGTCGAACAAAAGAAAACTGCAAGGTGTATCGCGTGAAACGGAAAATGAAATTTCGTCGAAATTCGTGCCACCCGACCGAGGAAGGATTGAAGCGAAATCGATGCTAATTGTTCTCTTGCGTTGGTGTTAACGAGGTTGCAAACGGGATGGTTTAATGCCACGCGATTTTGTTGTCGCTCTGTATACTACAATGAAGCGTCGAATTACTGAAATAAAAATTAAACGAATGATTTCTCATACGTTGCACATTTTAAAATGAAATTCATATCGTGCGAAAAAGTTTAATTGTTCGCAATCGGCGGATTTTTTTAACACTAGAACTACCGGCGTTAAATCTGTTATATTTAAATGTATCAAATAAGTACTTTGAAAAAAGGAGAATTCAGAGGTGGAAGAGATGATCGATTCGGTAATTTATGTTTTACGAGATGAACGCAGAATATTTATTCTATGACTCTCCTATAATCTCGGAGAATTTTTAGAAAAAATTGTGTACCAGTCATTTTGACTGGTTTAGTAGTTCTAGTGTTAATGGTATCATCAATTAAATGGCTGAAGTAATTTCACGTTTAAAGATACTCTTGCATATGATGATTTATAAGCTGATATGTACTATATTGAAGATATATAAAAATAAATTAATAAATCTCCCAAAAATAATAGATATTTCAACACCAACCCTATAATAGGGAGCTCGGGCCTTTAACACCAAGTCCACCCTCAAAATTTCCTCTCATTTTTTCTTCTCTTTCATTTTTTCCATCAGGAATCGTTACAGTAAAAGGCAAAGTGTTAACGGAACGTCAGACATCACGATTTACAGTGGAGCGAAAACCGTGAGCAAGCGAAAACAGCAAGAACGATGATCCCGATAATTTCTCTTCTTAATTCCCTCTTCGAACGGGCCGAGCAAGCGAAAAACTCCCGGTGGCCTTAAGTCGATAAGTTTTTGCAAAAAAGGGCAAGCGTAGTTCGCGCGGCTGGTTGCTGGATAAACGGCTATCGCGAAAGCACTGGTTTTGCATACTTTTGTTGTTCCTTCCGATCCATTGGAATTTGAAATTAGTCGGACTCGACGGGCGAAAACCGGGGCGAGGTTAAACGCTATAGAAGAAACGATCTTTACTTGCCCGAGTCGCGAATCTCCAACTATGCGGTTTTCCCTTCCGCTTTCTGTTCTTATTCGCATCTTCGATCAACTGGACAGACTCGTTTTTGTCATTCGGTCGGAATCAACATCTCGGTGGTTAGCGATTGTAATTGATGGATTTATATCTAACTTCAGAGTACAGATTTGTGCGATTTTCTTGACAACTGTTTCAGTATTAACCCCTTGCTCTACGACTTCTTTTGTGACTGCCTCCGCAATAATTGAAAATTAAATTGCTAAAATAAAAATATGTTAGTGATTTCTGATATATTTTAGCATTTAACGCAATCTTAATAACATAGAAATCGTATTATCGTGTCGTGTTCCACTGATATTCTCGATTTGTTAATTTTTGAGAAGCTTCAATATTTCCTGTTCCATCAATCACATCATGAGTGTCACTCGTTATTATAGAGCAAAGGGTTAACGATCTAACTTGGGCTTTTTCCTAATATCAGTTGTTTTAGCGGATAGGATTATATGTCCGAGGACGTAACATGTTTGGATGAGTTTTGAATCATAAAAGTTATGACCCAATACGATTTTTATATTTCCATCAAATCTATAGCTTCCTTTTTACTATTATTATGTCGTCAATGCCTTATTTTATATCGTTATTGTATTCTCAACATATCTCTGAACATATAGAGGCGAGCAGCACTTGATGATCGTTGACGACACCTTCAACAGCAGAGGACGATCATTTGCCCTTCAACCCTTAGCGACTGCTAGGGTCCAACAACCTACAGCCTTCTTCAAAAATTAATCCTACAAAAATCTTAAAACTGTAATTAAAGCCTTGTAATAAGAACATTCTATAAACTTTCACATGTCCATCTAAATCCTATCACACCCTAGCACAACAATGTCAAACTCAAAGTCTAACACAGGTTGAAGAAACAAGAGGTAACTTAATATGGGCTGCAAAAAAATAAAAACTTCTATTTTTATAGAAACATAGTGTGAGATCGGGCAGAAGCGCTCTTAAAAAGAACTTAGGTGAAAAATAAATGCCATCAGGGAGAGGACGCTAGCGCAGTGGAACCGCGCCATCCCAGATCTCCCTGTTAAGCAACACAGGCAGAGTACCGCTGCTTGGACGGGTTACCGCGCGCCTCTCTTTCTTTTTCACGGTTTATTTCGAAAATAAAAGGGAGCAAGTATATTTAAATTAATGTTTTTTTTCTGACACTTGACATCTCCGTCTTAACGGAGTTGGACATGCTTGCACTAGCACATAAAGCCACCCAGAAATGAACCCTTAGCAGGAGCTATCTCATCCAGAGAATTAAAAAGAAAAAAATCAAATTTACCTCATTATCTAGTCATTATTTTTTTTACTCATTCATTAGTATACTACTTTTTTACCGATATCATAAAACGAGCACGTACCCGTCACGTTTCACTGAATTCCTATTACATCTGTTCCGTCGCGAAGCAACTGTTTTTAGGATTAAGTTAGACCCGGGAGGTTTACGTTGCGGGCGACGTGCACGGCTGTTTTTTTGAGTATTAATATTTTCGTAAAGTAAACAAGCAGTTTTCACAATTTCCTCATCAATTTTTCTACTGAGCTAAGCCACCGGAAGCAATCGTTCGGTCTACGAATTCGGGCGATTCAGTTCTCGCATAAAAATTCCCGGTGGTCGAAAGGACTCGTTTCGGGTAATTAACAATCACAAAGGTTCCATCGACAATTTATCGGTACGTTGACGCGCGTACATATATGCATACGGTTGCAGGTTACTTTTGAATTGTGTTAAAAATAAACTCGGGCGTTTGCCATCGGAACTTCGTAACGTCGATAGCAAGGGAGATCGATAGAGCGATGGAGAAATGGGGCGCGTGCACGAAGTTTCAGGTGTCACGTGGAAAATGATAAGTCACGTATCTGGAAAACTTTTTAGCGATTCTCCTCTCATGTCTTTGCGTGCACAGAAGTACGGTGTTGAGAAATTATTCGCACGTCACTCGTTCCTCGTTCCGTTTAATGATGCATTGTTCCGCGATGTTAATTGGCGAGGAGGGTTGGTACTTGACGGATAAGAATATCTTCGTTAAAAAGAGCGGATAAGGAGAATTTTCACTGGTGACGTCTCTGACTTTTGTATGATGTACATTCTTCAGGAATTTTCAATAGTTCGTGTGTTTAGTGGATTTCTTTTTTCGTTCGTTTGAAAATTATTGTCTTTGAGACGGATTTAAAAAAGGGCTATTTTTTTGAGAGAAGAAACGAGGTGGAAAGATAAATCTTCGATAGTTTTAATTGCTTCCGAATCGGCAAAATGGGAACTTTAACGAGGAGATCAACTTATCTTTTCGCGGTGTAATTTTCCATCGTGTTCTCTTCGGATATAGAAGTTATTTTCGTTCACTGCAGTTCTCTCGAATTTCCTTAAGTACTCCATATTAATTATGTAAATTGCACGAACTCAGGACACACGACTTCCGTGAAAATTGTGGAATATGCAAAACGCCGGTCCGCAGGTGGAGCATTAATTCTTTCGCGGTGCAGACTGTGCAAGTAAGTTGCATTCTTTCTAAAATATATAATTTCTATATTCAAACTATGACTGTCAAATAAATGCAATATTTACAATATATATTCAAAGCCTCTTTGATTCTTAAAGAATGCAACATTTCCATAAAATGTATCCGATATAGAATTCAAATTTTTCCCTCGGAAAAATTGATTTATAGGGGAAATAAAAATCGGAATATAATCGACAACAAGAAGTAACTGTGTTAAAAGTTATCGCGAAGCATAATTTTTCTCGATAATGCAGTTTCTCGAAGAAATCCGTGAATGGACTCGATATCGTTTCTTACGCGCCAGTGAACACACTCGCAAAACTTGTCGAATATGGTGTCTGCGATGGGTAGCTTAACTTGTTTATATCTTTTTTTATGCCGTTTCTCAAATTTACTTAAGTACTACATCAGTTATGTAAATTAGTTTGCAACGAACTGTTCCAGAAGTTTTGCTACTGAAATGCATGACGCATAGGAAGTTTGGAAGTTTTCAAGTACACATAGAGAAGAGGTAATGGCTTTCATCCAAAGAATTTTAACTTTCCTCGTAAGTAACTGTCCAGATACTTACTGTAAATTGTAGATTATTTAAATAGTTGGAGGAAAGTTAAGATACCGAGGAAAGATATAATAAAGGCACTTTGTCTGAAAAAATAAGGCAGATAATGCGAAGAAAATCTTAATCTTTTAAAATTCGAATGTTGCAGAATTTACCGCAATTTACTGCAATTTTCTTGAATTATTATCTAAAGGCTGATTTCTGCGTTTTCTTTCGGAAAAATATTCTCGTTATTTTACAACCAGTCGAATTGATCTCAGTAACAATAGAAACACGTAAAGTGTCGGTATCGATGGTATTAAATAGAATTCATGGGGCAAGGTTTTCAATTCACTTAAAAAAAATCATTTTCATCTCATATCAACTCATATGGTGAAGTTCTGATAGAAGGAATATTATTTTATCGTTAATGGTTCTCCACTCGTACCGAAGAAAATTGAGGAAACTCCCAGGGCTGTATATTTTCCCCAAAATGCACCACATAAGCACGAAATTTCTAAAACACTCCCGATAGAAAACTCGAGGCAATCCACTCGCACAATTTCAAACTGTAATTTCTTCGTATCTAGCCGGTTATAAAGGCTTACCCTCAAAATATCTGCTACCATTACCACTGCTCCAAATTGTAGATTTCAATCGAGAGAAAATTAATTTCAGCACAAAATCCTCAAAAGCGACATTCCTCCATTACAGTCTCACCTAAACCCTTAAGATATAAAACGAAATTCATCATGCATCCTCCAACTTTCGCAACGAGAATCCCCATAGACGTCTTGTCCACGTCTTCGAAACGAGAGTCCCCATAGACATCTTGCCTATGTCTCCGAATCACGGGGCCCTTTCTCGACCACTGATGAACGTGTCAACACGTCGACGATACTAGATTTTCTCTCGTTCTCTCGTATTTGCATGCACACAGAACAACTTCCCTCGCCAGCGGCTACATTTGCCGTTTTGCATACGATAAAACGGGATTCCACTAAGACCCCCAAGTCCCCGCGGAGTTCCATTCGGCGTGGAAATACATAAAACATTTCCCTTACAACGGGGCTCGAGCAAGCTTGCAAAATAAACACGCCACGTACCGCTGAATATTCGCCGAATTGCGCGTCTCGCCGATGAGAAATCTTTCGTGAAACGAAAAAGAAACTCGATGAGAACTTGCGTATTGGGGATTTTAGATGTTTCAAGAACGCAAAGATATCGCGGAACGACGATGCGACGGAAATCCGTGTTTTCAGATGTAAATCATTTTCCTCGGCGCGCGCGTTTTCGTCGATTTTTCTTTATCTTTTAACGGGACGTTGCGAGGGTATGAAGACCTTTCTCAGGATTTTGATTTATTATGGTAGGCGTACTATTTTGAGGAATAATTGTGACATTGTTATGGTGATTTTTAATGTGGTGCTTGGTCATGCTGAAAATTTCCACCAGAGAAAGATTGATAGTTTAGACTTCGAAGAATCCGCAGAATAATGCGCAAGAATCAAACGAGACACGATTCTCGAAACTCTCGAAACGACTGTGGTTTTATGAGAATTACAGGTAGTGTTTTGTGGCTTGCGGAGTTATTTTAATTTTTTAATTGAAAACAATATTTTTCTTGCAATTTTCTTTCATCCTATCACCAATACCAGTGCGTGATCTATCGCCTTCTGCTATTAGATTTTCTCCTGGATGATTAGTTTTTAACACTAGATTTACGGGAGTGAAATTTGTTACACTGCAATATATTAAATAGAGACTTTGGAAAAAGAGGGATCAAGCGGCAAAGCTGATAATTCGTTAAGTAATTTTTGTATTATTAAATACACGTGAAATATCTACTGTACTGCTTCTCTGTATATTTGAGAAATGCTTATAAAAAAAGTATGAACCCGTCAAAATGACGGCTTCCGTAAACCTAGTGTTAAGATAAATTGGAAAATATCCATAAATATTGAAACGATTTGGGTATTTGCTTTGCGCATTGTTCGAACGTGTTTAAATATTTATAATATTAAAGTAATCCGCATTGTCATATTTGGTAGATAGACAGGGTCTATAGAGTCAGTTTGTGCTAAAAAATTTGATTTTGTAGACTGTTGTAGTCGAGTCCTCATTTCGAAGGATGGTTGCATTGTCTGACCAATACGGAGACAATCTCCTACGAATTTTTCGCAGACGATATAAAACAAGTGTATCCAACCCGTCCCACGAGAAAATCACAATACAACGGTAAAATAAACAAATAACTTTAACTTTGCAAATACAATTTCATACCTGATCTCCCAATAATCCCCTGCAATTATTCTTTCACTAGAACCACATTGAATCGCCGCTAAATTCCATTCGAATCCAGAAACCCGTAATTTCAATAATCAATTCCCCTGGAAATTCTATAACAATCTCCGGAAAGCGTAGAAATCACAAGTACAAAACGCAAACGGCAGAATGCATATTTTATAATAACAGCTTGATTATCGGCAACGATACATCACCGTTTGTATACGCACCAGCATCGTCTACAAACAAAATTGGCCGCAATGTAACGAGGTGAATTACAAATTTTGACATCACGTTAAAATGCAAAACCTTTGCGGTCAAAGTGTCGCGTTTCGATACGTTGTAAAACGTTTCGCTTTGCCGGCATCGCGCTAAGCGTTGAATTCAATCTGAGGTTGCTGTTCCGGGCCACTGTCAAAGGTAACCCGATGACAGAAACCAACGTTCGTTGATTACTGACCACAGACAGCTGACAGGTGCTAACAAGGTTGCTACAGTGGAGCTATCATTGTCACTGTACTCCGATTTCTGCATGCATTTCGTATGATAATATCGTTTGATACTGTTACGAGACTGTTAACACGTTCCATAGGTTCTCTTTTGAAGCTGTAGGTATAATAGAAATTAAATTGCGGGAATAAGGAATTGCAAGTGGTTTTTCGTCACTTTTTATGATTCATAACAGAAGTGCTGACCTGAGAATAATTTTGTAATATCAAGTCCTAATGATGTTCTTAATTTGACAATATTTAGAAAATTGCAAAATTTTTACACACGTTATTGTAGGGTGAAGGGTTAAAGTGGAATTATTTTGTAATGAGAAAAATGAAATAATAAAGTGGCTTTATCGGTTGCTGGAAGACACAGAGGTTGTCGATGGTCGAAGGTGTCAATAATAATCTCTCGAAATCTTCTAATAAGAAAGGCTTAACGGAGGAGCGAATGACGAGATTTAAGGAATTTTGCAAACGTCGAAATTTCGGTATAAATGAAACTCCCGGGGGATTATTGAGCTACTAAAGATGCGAAGAATTTTGCAGTCTGAATTATTTCCCCAATTTTTCGTCGAGTGAGTGAAATTAATTTTATGTAATTTTTTATCGTTAGTTATTTATTTTTTGATGGTAGTAATAAGTATTAGGATTGAGGATTACTCAAGCGAAGATATTGTCAAATTCTTAAGTCGAAATTAACTCGACAGAAAATTAATTACAATCGAAGGCTGTCAAATAAAGCTTCCAAAAGTTAGAAGGGTAAAATTTGACTGCATTGAATCGAGAAAGTATTCTTCAATGTCTCGATTATCCCAGGTTATATTACAGAGTTAAATCTCTATTACAAATAATTTGATTTATCTCTTGTAGCTCATAATTTATGGCGAAAAAAGAAATGTGCCCGATTCATACAAAGACTATTATGTCCCACCTTTCAGAATGCATAGGTACAAATGAACTACGCCATAATTCGTGCATTTAATCACTTCACAATCGCATGAATTTTCTTGCAAGTCCACAATTTTGCATTCTCACAGTTCTCTCTTGAGTTACAATCCTAGGATCACCGTACGTTTCCACAGAAATTAAAATAACAAAAGCACATCAAGTGCACAATTTACTATAACTCGCAACAACAATACAGCGACCTACACCGTGGTATTTATCAAACGTAAAAATAAATACATTCTCAAAATGACTTTTTCAACCCATCGTTAAATATTGTAAGAGAATCTTCGTTCCATTTCCGCGATATCGACTGTTTTTAATATCAAAGCCATCCCGAAGAACCAAATGATATCTTCCGTGCAAGAATAGCGCGAAAAGGGGGCTAGGAAATAATTAATACAGGAAGGAGGATCTTACGGTGGGTTCGCTCGTTAAATAAATTCTATGAACTCTTAGATTCGCGATTATAGCATAAGCAGTGCATTCTATTCAGCTTTCGAGGCAACGGCGAATCGTTTTTCCAGCCGGGGGCAGCATTCAGCAGCGTTTTTTCCTCGTTAAGGTTTCTTCAGCGCGTTTTATATTGGCACCGAACTTCCATCAAGTTTACGAAACGTTTTTCGGGCTTGAGCTCGACGTGAGCGGCTTTCAAGAGCGAAGAGAATCGGCTGAAACTGGGTCTCGAAGGAAATCCACGAAACTTTTATCTTCTACCCCTTCGTCCCTCTTACACAGATATATTTTTCAGAGGCCAAATCAATCACGGAGATTAGTTTATGCGAATGTTAGACGTCTTCGATGTTCGCGCGAGTTTCGCAACCTCCGAGCTTGAAATTCAGGAGGGATCTGCGCGGATTAATTCACAAATATGCAGGTTAAATGAAAAATTCAATCGTTCTTAAAAGATTCGAGTAATATGGAAAGATTTTGATAGCAATTGAGATTATATTATTGTGATTTTAGTTCGTATATGTGCATTTTTAAGGTAATTTTGATTTTCACAAGTCTGTAATGTATTAATTTTTAATGATGTACCGCAACTTTCTTTTAAGTTCATAACTCCGTCGACGCTGCGACACTTTTATGAAGCTGAAACAAATGATACTCGGGACCAATTTGGCCACCGTTAATTTCTGAGTAAAAAAAGGGAGATACTATCATGATACTGCTACAAGTTTGATTAACGTGGTAATTTATCTTCAACGCTGTAACGATGACATAACACTACACTTCGTTTTGGCGAGAGAAAGGACGCTTTAATAGCCTATGAAAAATTCGCAGTGAAATGTATCCGCACGAGTCAGACAAATCTACCTTCAGCAGAATTAAAGTATCAATTATATTTTTCGTCTTTTCCCTTGAATTACTACAATAATATTTCCCCCATAAGGGAGTTTTTCCAAGAATTCAGAATTTTTGCGAACTTTTCAAGATCAACTGAAACAGTCATAAAATTCAAAGAATTTTAAATAAAGCCTCCTGCGAAATAAATGTCACTACATTTTGCACTCATATTTTCACATGCACCGACCTACTTTTTTATCGCACCATCAAACGGAAAATTCCCAGAATAATTCAATGCATAAATAATAAATGCATATATTTCACTTTGTTCTAATTATTTTTACGTCTACAATAAGGAGATTAATTTTCATTTATTTTACGACACCAGTCATATTTTATAATTATTTATCTCGCAGAAGGGTGTCGGAGGTATTCCAACTCGTATTCGAGAAATGCTCTCACAAATCCGCCGAACAAATCCCACACGAATTATCCTTAATTGATCGGAACGAAACTGCAACCATTCCAGAATCTGCAGCTCGCCTTGCCAGATCTCACTGACCGAACTTCCGCCGTAAAAATTGATTTTACGACATGCATCACTCGACTGATCCTCCAATGGCTCATCAGAGATTTATGTCGCATCCTTGCGGTTCTTTATGGCGTTTGTTTACGCGAGACTGGAAACACTAGGATTTCCATGTCGCGTATTTCATCCCATATTCCATTACCTATGCCCGTGCCGTTCTTCATTTCTTATTGATCATCGAGAGAGTCTGCATTACCTTATCTCACGTCACTCCTCTCTATGCAAAAGCTACCGGCGGGTATAAAATTTTATTCAAGGATACTTTTATGCTCCTTTTTTCTACCTAGCCATCTTCCTATCCATGGAGAATAAAGTATAGTATTCCTTACTGTTATATCGATAACCGGGGATATGATAAGATTCATCGCAGTAACAGCGTAACAATGGGAATTCCTTATCGCATAAATTTCTCCGAGCGATTTCCGGCAGCCTTTAAACGAAAGTAGGAAACTCACGATAATTTAACGCCCTCGGAGTATCGCGGGATTTACGTGGCTCGCATACTTCTTACCCTTTGTTTCAAAATCTTTTTCGGGATCAGAAAGAAAAGGAATTTTAACGTAGACAATTGTTATGTTGATCTTCAAGCGAGGATAAAGTTTGCGAATTTTTATTTCGTGGGTTCTATTATTAAGGGAGGCTCGATGACATATCTTAGTATTTATTTAATTGTATCCGCAACGGTGCGGAATAAGATTCTGCTAGTTATCACTTATCACCAATTAGGAGTTCCAAATATTTTCAATCACTTATTCTTTTTCTTTTGAATTTTTTCGGCTTTTACTGCTGCAGTCATTTTGCTTAGGACCTACTTAAATGGATTCCTGTCTGATTCAGATGGGTTCAGAAACACCGAAACTTTAATTTATTAAATAATAATTTAAACAAATTTCCCAGAAGATGGCCGAGGATTTGAACTCGAAATCACTGATTGTGAGTCTCAGCTTTTACTCTCTCACCCACCATAGCTCCTCAATTCCTATAATCTCTTCGCCCAAGAGCTATTTTAGGCGAATTTCAAACTATGAAAGCATTAATATATTAAATAATTATTTTAAAAATTTCACGGAAGATGACTGGGGGAGCCACTGATTGTGAGTCTCGACTTTTACCCTCTCACCCACTATAGCTCCTCAATTCCTATAATCTCTTCGCCTAGAAGTTGTTTTAACACGTTGAATGCCACCGGCATTTCGCTGGTTTCTTCATTTCTACCGAAGTGAAACTTTTTCTATTAGAATCACATCTTCACAAATCGGAAACTTTAAAGACACACAGAGATGTACAGACATCAGGACTTTAATTTTTTGAGACCAACGCGTAAATATTCACTGAATTAACAAATTCGTAAATATTACAATTTAAAAGTCACATGAAATTTCATTGAATTCAATACCGCCGGTCACCGGTGACCCCCATGGAATTCAACGTGTTAAGTAGCTTCCAAATCACCGAAACTGTAATATATTAAGTAATAATTTTTACCAAATTGCCCAAGGATGACGACAGATGTAAACTCAGACCCACCGAATGAGTGTCTCTTACCTCCATGCCCATCATAGCCGCCTCAGACTTCTTCATCGGTCGAAGTATTAACCCTTTGCACTCCGAGTAATTTTTACTACGAGCTACCAGCTACTCCAGAACTATTTACACGCTGTGATTGCACATATGTGGAAATTTGAAAATCTTTGTCATTAAAAAAGAGGCGTATACATTTTAAAATTATGCTTTACAATATGTAAAATATAAAAACACACTGGATTTAGCTGACAGCGGAGTTATCAGCTTCTATTACAATGTCGCAATGAGTGCAAAGGGTTAACACGATAATCCATATTTAGGATGAATTTCTCCAAAGCCAAAAAAAATTCTCATTCGCCTCAAAATCTTCTATAAAATCCACTCAGCCGGTATTCGATGTTCCAAGGTGTTAAGACACGCACAAGGTGGCTGCTTAAATCGTGCCACTAAAAGGTCAGTTACGAGTAGGCCGGCTTTTATAGGGGCCTCCGTAATTCCATCGCGAAAGCACATCGAGCGAGTTAATGACTTTAAGCAGGAGCGTTGAAGTTAACGCGCGAACACTTCAAAAGCGATCACGAGAAGCTCGCGTGAGTGCAATCGCAGCGCCAAGTATTGTAAATTCACTGAGATCCATTGTATGCGGCCGCTTTGTATTGTACCGTGGAGGAAAAAAAAGCAAAATAATCGCGCTTGAATGGATCGGCGGCGAAGTGCGCGCCGTTAAAAGGGCTTAGCTTTAATAATGTACGATCAGACTATTGTCGGTGAGAGCATACACTCTCGAGTAGATTGTAGATTAACGAGCCAATGGATGAAAGTCCGAGGCTAAATATAAAGTTTGCCTACGATTATCGGTTGCCGTGTGGCTTATTAAGATAATTTCTTCGACTTCTTTTATTTTAGTGTACTTTCGTCTTCTGAGGTTTTATAGAAGAAAATAATACATTTAAGGAAAAGAAAGATTTTCTTAATTGGGGATTATTTGGATATTCGGCGGGTTTTTGCAACTTATAAACTGGCTGATGCAGTTTTATAGATATTTTTCATATTTTTAGTATAGTAGGAGAAACATTGTTTTTTAACGTCAATTTATATCTGCTATTTGATATTTGTCTTTTGCGAAACCTGCTAGCTTGCGGATGTTTACGCTAATTTTAATTTGTCATACTTTGGATGGTTTATATTTTATTTATATGTGCCAGTAACTATGATGGTAGCTTGAATTTTCATGGATTTGAAATATTTGGATTTTTGTTTTGTGCGTTGAATTTTAAATCATGAAACTATCAACACCGTTCAAAATTAATTCTATCAGAACAAATAACATCCTAGTCCCATACAATTTCGCAAAATATTCAAAACAAAGCCGACAGTAGCATCTACATCCGCATGATTCGTTCACAATGGATGTCCACATCATTCACGATAAACAAATGATGCTTTAACGAACAACTACCCAACTCAAACCGTGATAAAGACATTTCAAGCCCCGGTGAATGAACAATCGCTAAAGAAATAATCCCTCGTCCGAGAAAACGGTTCGTCCGTTATCCTCGCCACGCTTTTAAAGAACTATCGTTAAATCCGTCCGACCAGCCATCGTCAGACGTACAGAAGTAAGCTCGAAAAAATGTTGAACGCCCGCCAAGGAGGAACCGAAAAAAATACGAATACACACGTGCTTCCGATGGAGTCGAAGATTTATCGAACAATAAAACACCGCCGACGCGTTACACCATGTGTGTATACATTTCATGCGAATCTATAGAAATTCGATGTAGCTTTAATTTAAAGACAAGTCTCTGCCCATGACCCAGATACTCTACTAATAATAATCGAACGGAAAGTAATACCTATTGTGTTCCATCGATCGTCTTACACACCGAACGGAATTTAACTATTTTCCTCCTTACGCTGCAACGAATAATCCAACGACGCTCGAATTCGCGTTACGATAAACGACGAAAAATCCTGGAGATTACGAGCGAACGACGCCATAGCGGGAACGTTTTATTACACGGGAAGAAATTTAGATCGTTCGTGATAGCAGGGAGTAATAACGCGTCACGTTTCCCTCCTTTGGAAGTCGTACCGAAATGTCAAGAAAGGACAAGAGAAACGTGGTCGTACGGGTCGCGATGTGGGATCGACGGTGGTATACGATATTCCAGAGACTGATTGCGCGTGGGTGTTGTATTCTCATTTATATCTCGTCTATTTCCATGATCGCGACTTTTCACTCATTCTACGATGCCCTGTCGCCGATTTATTTCGGTCTATCGATTATTTCGACGGATTAAAAAAAGAACTTTCGGAAGCGCGAAACGTTTTTCGGAAAGGAAAATATACAGTGTGCTACGAAACAGAACGCTGACATTATCGTTCGCTTGGGCTTCTGGTGGGACTGCGTTTTGTTTCGGGATTTCTTTTTCCGCCATGGTTTTTCTTTCGCGGAGGTTGCCATCGATCGGGAAATCTCGTGTGTTTGTGGACTTCGGATGGAAATAACGGAAACCGGTGCAGTTGGCATTGTCTTTTTTCCTGGGTCGTGTAGTGAAATTGAACGGATTTTTGAGACGTGGTTTCGAGACTGATTTGTCATACTGTTTGATATACAGATTGAATATGTTTTTTGGAATTTTTTTTTCACGTGTGCAACTCTGGTTTCCTTGATATTTCTGATATTGGAGAGAAATGTTTGCTTAATTCTGTAGAAATAACTTTTTGCATTATAAGGCTGAGTTATAAAATCCTTTGAAATCTTCCTTTAAAATCCTTTGAATAAAAGAACTTGTTTTCCAAAATACTCTCAGGCAGAGAAATTCCATACTACAGAAGCATTCAAATATTCTCACGCCGTCAACTTTGTGTACAAATTAATAGAATAGAATGCATTTGAACTTCCATGATACGTACTAAAATATTACAAATAAATATCTAAGCAACACTCTCAATCATAGTTTCTAAATTTCAAATAATGCAATTTTCACAGCACGTGCATGTCCTTCAGAATACCTCAGCAAAGAAGTCTCTTAACACGAGAACTACCGTCGTTAACACTAGAACTACCGGCGTTGAATCTGTTATATTTAAATATATTAAATAAGTACTTTGAAAAAAGAGGAATTCAGAGGTGGAAAAGATGATCGATTAGATAATTTATGTTTTATGAGATGGACGTAGAATATCTATTCTATGACTCTCCTATAATCTTGAGGAATTTTTGGAAAAAATTGTGTACCAGTCATTTTGACTGGTTTGGTAGTTCTAGTGTTAAATCTATTATTTTGAAATATATTAAATAAGTGCATCAGAAAAAGAGGAATTAATAGGTAGAAAAGAAGATTAATTCAGTAACTCATGTTTTACAACATGGACACAGAGCACCCACTCTATGGCTGCCCTATAAACATAGAAAATATTTACAAAAAATTAGGAAACCAGTCATTTTGACTGCTTTGGCAGTTCTATCATTAATCGTAATTATTATATAATTACTATATAAAATGGTACAATTCAACACTGCACATAAATATCCGGACAAAGATGATCAAAGCAAAATTCCCAAACTGCCATAATTTTGCATTGCACCTCCGTAATAACAAACTTTCTCAATTCTCATAACAGTTGCATCGTCCACGAAACTCTACAGTAAAAGAAGAGGCTCTTAACTCCAATTATTCATTCTACGTTCTATCAGATGGCACAAATGGATGTTATCCAACGATAATATGTGCCCTGACATGAAAACGTTAAAGGTGATCTGGAACACGAGAGGCAGAAACGATGCCGGTGACATTTATACATATTCAAGCATGCCGTCTCCGGCATCGTTACGACCGATACCGACGAAGGCGGCGTAAAACTGGTCATGCTATCGTTGTAACAGTCACATTACATAATTGGAAACTTTATGGCGGACGAGCTTCTTGACAATCGGAACTTTGTGTCTCTAATGCAGGTTTCGAGACATTGTACAGGCTGGTGCAAAAGTAACGACGTAACTGTACGAACTTCAAAGGAATTTCTTCCTGATACATATTTCTTATTATTCATGTAGGATGACTCAAAGGTCATCGCGCCATTTTCAAATAAAATAACTTGTTTTACTATTAATTGTGTTGATTTCAGAACAAAATTTGGCCGTTTGAAGGACATAATGTAGAAAAATAATTTTTAAGAAATACACTTATGGTATTTGTAAAAGAATAAATGTGAATTTTTGACGGATAAAAGGACTAGTTTATTTTAAAATTGTGTAGCGACTTTTGGGTCACACTGTACTTTATACGGTAGACAGAATTGCTAGATAATAATTCAATTTGACCATTAACGATTCCAGATAATATGAATTTGTATTTTGTAAGTTTTTGCACTTCTGAATGTACATACTTGCAAAGTATAAATTGGTGGCATTTAGGTGTGTCGTTATTTATTTCCGATTTGTTGGGAAAATATTTAAAAGGAGAGTTTAGGCTTTGAAGGGGAATATAAGGGTAATCGAGTAAAGTGGAGTGGTAAATAATATTTTGTAATTTGCGAAAGCGAAGTTGCAAATGAGATATAAAGTCCGTTAATGTCGGCCTCCATTATATGCATTCTGAAAACTTTCCGAGTGGCCGGTGCGAAATTTCGGTGGAACGAAGTTAGAAGGCGAATTAAAATATTCATGTCTCTGTCATCCGATATATCGCAGTTCTATTTAATCGAAGCAAATGTAGTTTTACTGCTATTAGTCCGACATACGAATATCTGATTTACAATGGAAATTTCAAATTGCCAATTCGCTCTTTCCCCGATATTTACCCTTTACCCTATAACACCGACCCAAATTTGTGCACCAAAAAATGAAATAAAAAAATGAGTGATTTTTTAAAAGCTCGTCAAGTTAAAAAATAATCATGGAATAGTTTTCATCGATTTTACTTTACAATATAAAATATGGAAATAATCCATTTGTGGATTTTTATTTCAGCAATTCAATGTTTAACTGTGATGCACTCGGTAATGCGAAGATCCCTCTTTAAAAATCACTGAAATTTATTATTAAAAAAATCGTGACTCAGAAAATTGCAGAGAAATGAAACACAATCACTGCAATGATCGTGTAAAAATCGAAACGATACAACGTATCGATGCGACACGAATAAATCACGTTTAGATTCGATGCAGAAGCAGTACATTTGTCTGCTACGAGGTAGGTAAAATCTTTCTACTCATTCTTGAGTATATTCTTGGCTACAAGAATAATTCGAGTTCGATCCGAAGCAGAAGAATGCATTAAGTCCTCTTGGCAACCCGGCTGTGTTATTATTTATTCGATATCTTCGTTGCAACAGCGTAGAGAAATCGACAAAATGCCGTATCTCGTGCGTCTTAATGCACCTCAAGCATTCCCATCCGGCAAGTCTTAGGCATTTTCAGAAGGAGCCAGGGAGACGTGGACGAATTTCCCCATTTTCCTCGTTCGTGCATTCGCAGATACGAAATTCTCCTTCTTATTAAGCACTACTTCCATGCAACGCGAATAAGGCTGCAACAGCCGCTGCTTTGTATTCCATCGCGGTTTATTTCACGACGTTTTTCACCGTTACCTTTTCGGCTATAAAATTCATTTCGTTGCCGGGAAAACGCTGGTGTACAAGTATATCTTAGATGGCGGGAAATTTCGCGATTTTATCGAACGTCTTAAAAGCACGCTCTTGTTGCAATATTTCACTGTTCCTTACGCTGGCAAAGTTGAAAAGGTCGTTTTATACTCAGACCTATTTATGGTAACATTTAGGCAGAACAGCATATTTGCTTTCAATTTCGAAATAATAAATTATACCGCAATTTTCCATATACTCCGAATTTGACGAAATTTTTCAAATATATAAAAACTATCGACTAAATATTTGCAATTTAAACGTTTAAAATTCACAAACTGTATGCCAAAATTGACTCGAAACTATTTGTGAAAATTCACAAAAAATCCTAGTGAAACAATGCTGCACCGTGATTAAATCCTGCTCCGAGAAAAAAAAGGACAGAACGGCCCATCGAGAATAGTCCAACGTGAAACGATTGCACGTATCGCAACATAATTGGAAAGGTGAGATCCCCGTGCAATGGGGATCGTATCAGTAGCTCAAGGTTGCACTAAATCCTCCTTTCCTTCTACATGTCTCGCTATCGATCAGACGTGCTTCTTCGCCGAAAGAAAACACACGTTTCGTCTTTTTCCCTACGCCATAAAACAACGCCGCGATCCAAAGACTCGGGGGAACGAATTCCTCTAGTTAAATCCCTCTCACTGCGCCGCAAACATCTGCAATCTTCCCCCTCGAATCCACCATTAACTTCTATCTATACCTATCTCTCTTGAATTCTTCGCGATATTACACTCCATGCTCGATATTATCTCGAGAATTTTATCTGTGTCTTATTAATAATTTAAAAAGAAAAGGCACCGACGAAATCCAGATTGAATTTTGCAACTCACACCGCGAACCCGTTTTGACAAACCGAGGGCAGAGATTGCGCAATCGTACGAGAGCTCGTTTCTCTATGCTCGTACGTGCAACCGTTACGATGAATAATTCAAAATCTTGCGACAGTTAATTGTGTATCGAGGGATCAGAATCACCACGAAGAAATAACTCCTCGGAATGTCAAGGGTGAGTGGCATGACTCGATCCTAGGAGTGTAACAGTCGTAAGCAGCTACCCAGATACGGCGAAGTTGGAATGTTTCGACCAAGGCTGCACTAAATTCGAATTTATTTCTGTTATTGATTCCTCGATAGTATTTTCCAGCATGCTATCCACTAATAACCACGGCCAAGGAGTGCGGGTAATTAGAGGGGTGGGTTTACCCCTCCTTATGGCTACGTAAGCTAAGAATATATCCGATAAGAATCAAAACCTCAACAAAACGTTGCAATTCTCGCGTTGGAGGAGCCTTTATCGATCTAGGCGAAACGACATGGATTGTATATAGTCGTTCAACGAGAGGACACGTTTGTATATACGCATATTTTTAGTCCTTTATTATTCCGACATGGTATAATTATGCATAATCACGGGACGATTTGCATATTAAAAAGCGAGCCGACATTCCCTGGCGAAAATGTCTCGTGATGAAACAATTCGGACAAATTGCCGTTCAAGGATACATGCAACGGGGTAAGTGGAATTTGCCGGGGGTTTCATGGAAGAAAATGTTGCGGTACTTTTTTTTGTTTGGTTGAAGCGGTCGTCTTTTTGCATTGGTGATAGAACGTATTGGGATTTATTGACGAAGAGGGGTGTTTTCATGAAAATGGAAATGCTGTACGAGAGTATATTTCCGTATAAATAAATACTCACATTGTAAATGCATTTGCAATAAATAGAAGTATAAATTAAGTGGTTAAAATTATCTCCTTTATCCTCAAAACACAAGTAAAGTAGAAGACAATCCCACATAAATTCAATCGGTTCTTCAATCGAGGATTCCAACAAGCGAATAATAATGGCTCGATGTCAAGAAAATTATTCAAACAGCTTTCACGAGCGGTGAGCTTGTTGATTCAGCGGCGATAACGGGATTTCGACACCACGGGAAAATGTCTTTTTTCCCCTTAAAAAAAAAGGGAAAGACGTGACGGTGCGAATGCTACGAAAATCACAGCCCTTCGGAAACCTTCCTGGATTTACGCGCTCCCGGCGTATCAGATCGACGAATCGAGGAAACGAGACGAAAAATATGCAATTATCGACGTTATCGTCCTCCTTTTTCGGTGACCTCGACTGAGAGCCCTAGATCCACAGAGTCGAATCGACGAAGGATGCAGAACGATGGAAGGGATTCGAAATGATAGATGCGAAGAAGACAGCGGGCCCCGTCATGAATTATGCAGATACTTCAAATTTAGTGATACCGCGGCTGAATAGAATGCAATCGAATCGAAAGCTCCCGAGTGGCTTATCGAATGGAACATTGAGTTTCACCGATTTCTCCTGTGCCTGTACGATGGGATAGTATTTTGTGCGATTACCTCCAAAATGGAATTTTAACGTTGCGAGTGAAACGCGCAAAAGTTGGGTAAAAACTGCGATAAAACTCGCTGCTTTTGCACGGTTAAATGGCGATGTTCGAGAACGACGTTTGATAGTAATAACTTGGGGTGGATATGAAATTTTAACGTGAAGGCGGACGTTCAAAGTACATACTTCCAGTGTCCCCAAAACGTATCGGATAGAGGGATTTTATTACTAGAAAAATATATTGTTAATCTTTTACAGTCCTGTCAAGCATTTCTTCAAATAATTCTTAACAAAAAATTCATTTTTACTAGTTTCGTAGTTCAATTTCCGTTCACCCATGTATCCCTAAGTCCCTAGAGTCATTAATATCGCCAAATACTATTAAATAACCAACAGTGCAAAATTTCCACAAAGTGCACCCGGCTGAGTCAACGAAAAATCGTCAAACACCACATAGAATAAAATTTCACGTCTTTGAGTACCGCGAGCCGAAAATTCATTTCCACCTTGAAAATCTTTCGAGGCAAACAGATCACAATAATTCCTAACAACCCCGAGCAAATCGCCCAATTCCAACTTCGATCCTTCCGCAATTAAAAACATCCCATTAACTCATCTCCCTCCAACAATTCCGTATTTCCAAGAAGCAATTATCACCGCGGATTGTCGGCTCGCGAAATACCGCAGACACGCAACTCTTCTTACCGTTTCGGTGTCTCCGTGTTCCAGGATGTGGTTCACGCTGTCGCTACGACGTTGCAATTAAATTGCGCTCTCGTCTGCACCGTGTCGTATAATCACTTTTAAACTCGCTGAATTCACACGCGTCTCTCTCTATCGTACGATACACCTTCGTCCTGATCGACTTCTCGCATCGAAGATCGACGAGAATCCTCTTCTATGGAAGAGTCCACGGTATATCCTCTGGCGGGCACCTTTTTTCACCAACACAAGATCGTATACTTTCAGTCTTTTTTCTCCCCCGTTTTTCCAAGGTGTCCCTATCGTTATTCGTCGAGCTCACGCATAATTCCTGGAACAACGACGACGATCCAATGGACTGGGGACACTCGGCTATCGTCCTATGGGAATACGAATACCAGAGTCGAGTTTAATCTCACGATATTACGGGGAGTTGGCGCGAACACGTGACGACACCGAGTAAGGACTACGAGAAACAGAGCTTAGGGGAGGCTGTATCCTCTTTTAAGCCGCCGGCGATTTCTTCGTATTATCGGCAAGGATCGTTGGTTCCGGTGTACCAGGACGAAAATAGAGAAAGGGAGGCGAAGTATAGATAGTATAGAGATGGAAATTGGAAGGCAAGATTGATATCTTTCCTTGAACTTTCAGGGTAGCCTGATGCCCGCTTTCTTCCTCTCTTTCCCTCCTGTCCCGTAGAACTCGAGTAGCAAAGGCGCGCGCACGTGAAAAGCTCACTTGAGACTTCCTTTATCTCCCTTTTCCAACCCTTTCTACTCGCTTTTCCCCCCCGTTTCGTTGTGCCCTCCCGGTTCGTTCACTTTTCGCCGTCCCTTGGATTTCCCGCCTCCAATTAGTCTCGCGCTTCGACGCCCACCGGAAGTATCGGTGGTACCGTGCTCTCTAAGCTTCTAAAACGTACTGCGCCGTGCGGCTTATACGCACTCTACCTGTAAGCTCTCTCTCTCTCACTCTCTCCCTCTCTCTTTCTTTCTTCCTCGCTTTCCGGCCGGCTCGAAGGCCGTCCTTAAAAGGACGTTAGAAACGCGGTAGCGTCGTCGGTGTTGATTGGCCCCTGAAATGTCTAACGTTCGTCCTTTAAGTGTTTCTCTTTCTCTATTTATCAATCTTTCTCTCTTTCTCTATGTATCAATCTCTCTCTCTCTCTCTCTTTATCCTCTTTTACCGAGGTTGCGTACTCAGCCCTCGATCTCTCAGCGACAACACATGCGGTATTCTCTCGTTTCCCTTTCCGTGCCCTTCTCTCTTCTCTCCTTCCGGCGATGACGGATAATGACGACCGAATCGTCGCAGAGATCAATGACGTTAAGTACGACAGTGAATTACGAGTCCCTCCGAGGGGACGCGAGGGAAATCAGACGGAAAAGTTTGTTTCTGTGCCACAGGAGAAAGGTCACTCGGCACGATGAATGATAATAGAAGAGATCGAAAGGAGGCGGAAGAGAAAGAGATACAGGACACCGAAGAACAGGAAATGAGAGACAGACAAAGGAAAGAGATAGGCAGAAACAGAGAGAGAGAGAGAGAGAAAGAGAGAGGGAAAGACAGAAAAAGAGAAAGAAGAGAGAAAAGAGAAGAAAACACACAGAGACGATTGAAAAGCGATTCTACGAGCCTCTACGGGACTCTGCCGGACGCGTGTCTTTCGTATCGCGTACGAATGCGGCGGAGCTACTAGCTACTGCGAGGTAAAAGCGACGAACCGAAGCTCTCCCCGAGGCTGATCCTGCGTGCTAAACGAGCCGCCTCCACTGCCACCCGCACCCCCACCTTTCGCTCTTCCTCTTCCCTCTCCTCTTCACGTTCTGCCACCACCACCATCGACGCCACCGTCGCCGTCACCTCCGTTCCTCCTCTTTTCTCCTCAACCTCAACCACTCTACCTTCGCTTTTCCATCCTCCGTTGCCTTCCACCACATCCACCACCGAACGGCACTGCCCGTTGCGTTAACCATTCTCCTCTTCCTTTCCTTCTCTTCCTTTTCCCTCCATTTTCCGCGCTTTCCCTTCCGTCCTCCGTTTACCCTGGCCTTCCTCCAGTACGCATGTCGTCGTCGACGTTTTAAGCGATATCTGTACACTCGTTTCGCGAGTAGATCGTACGAGCGATTTTCTCGTCGGGAAATGAGAGTGCGGGAGGAGAGAGAAGCGATTCTACGGTGATAATAATACCTCTGCGAACGATGCTTTCTTAATTATTTCATTGGAGGAACGGAAATTTTAGTTGTTACATGAACAGAGAGATTTCTACGGTCTCTGGGGTGTATACGGTTCGATGGGTTTTCGAGTGTTCCGCCCTGAATTGCGAATTGGCAAATGCAAAAATGAAAGCGCTCCGAGGGGTGAGGGTGCCTGGTCATTTGCGGGAAAATCGGTTTTATTGGATGGAGTTCTGTGACTTTTGTGGGGATGGGGATAAAGTGGTATCTTTTTTTGCTTGTTTCCAGTTTATGATGTTTTAGTGGATTTTTGATACTGGAATGGAGAGAGAAAATTGTTGCTTTATCTTGCTTGTTTTGTTTTTGATAATTTCTCGTATCTTTTGATCCACTTGCCCTAAGGTTTGTTTCGTGATTGAATGCGCGATAACTCAGAATTAATTGCTGAAACAGAAATTTATCACTGACCTTTCATACAGCGTATAACTTAAAGTCATATTAATATCGCAGAAATAATTTTGTCGTCCCGTGACCTACTAATATTTTCAGTTTAATAGCTTTTGGAAAACTTTAAAATTTCCTTTCTATTTACCGCGCCACGAGTGTCACTCGTTATTGTAGGGCAAAGGGTTAAGTTTAAAGATTGTATAACTTTCTTAGAGTTCCTTCGGTGCCAATAGTTTGCATTGATTTGTAATTATCCTTAAACAAATCTAACTAAATTACGGCTCAAATACTATTTATTTTCGTCAACGGTACTCGAAAACTAATTTGGAGTTTTTGGTAGGTTACATTGCCAAAGTCGTCCTAAGTGCAAATGGTTCGTATAAAATTGTAATTATTTTACGAGTTTCTCCACTTTGCTGTGACGTAGATCAGCACCCCTTTAACTATCGTGCACAATCTATTACACTG
This sequence comes from Cerceris ruficornis, assembly GCA_963989415.1. NCBI lineage: Eukaryota > Metazoa > Arthropoda > Insecta > Hymenoptera > Crabronidae > Cerceris > Cerceris ruficornis. Next base: position 12,683,722 of record OZ022523.1, read on the forward strand.
TACTAAAACTGAATGTACCAGGGACCAGGTTAAACTTCCAAAGTCACTTAGGGAGCCCTTCAAGAATGAAGAGGAAATTCAAGGAAAGTCAACGCTATAATTCAAACCAATAACCTCTTGTATGACTCTGCTTAAGTAACGATAACTATGCAGATCCTATTTCGCTAATAGTCTGCAAGTCGATGTGACATTAAACTTTATTAAAAAAGGAATTTGTGACTAAATTTCCGTAATTTTCCTTAATTTTTTATGATCCTCCGTAGCCTAGTAAAATACTGTTGTAATGTAATAATAATTGTTAGCAAGAAAATTTCAAAAAATTCCTACTAGCTTTGACAGAGATTAATCATTTGGTTTTTACGTCGAACTATGGTGGACATTAATTTCTACAATATAATTTTTCGTTGAAGTAATCTCAATTACGGGAGCTGATTAGTATTATGTGCATTTAATCAAAGTTTTTCAGAATTATTCCTATTATCAGAGGAAAATAAGAATGGAATTGTAGGAAATATTACAAAATTAATGAGTTAACGTTTTTTTAAAAATAAACTAAAACTCTTGCGACCGAATCAGGCCGTTCGCTGTTACAGAGAATAAAGTAACAAACCCCGTCGATAGAAACTGAAATTTCCGAAGGGAATTGAAATGTCAGTAATTTGAAATTTCAACAGTGACAATTCGAAAGGTTCGCCGTTCGACTGACAAGTGACTCTGCTCTTTTTATCGTATTTTCTCCTCGAAAATTATGGAGGAAATTGTATCACGCATTATCGTTAATTGCATCATTAAAGCTTGACTTCCAAACGATACATTTTTAATATCCTTCGTTCGACTCATTCAAACGTTTCAATCAACAGTTAGATGTATCGATTGTCCGAAAGATCGATTGAGTTTTCCTGAATTCCTATCGTGAAAAAATTCCAAATATTTATAGACTCATTTGACAGCAAGAGGAACCTTGGACCCTCGAAATTGTCGCATTTAAATATACAAACGCAATTAATGTGTAATTCAAAATATTTTGATAAATGCACAGTCTCGTTTAAGCTCGAATAATCTCGTCCGGTAAAACTACGCAAACCCTTTTTAATATTCTCTAAAACGCGGAACTACGGCATACAACGTCGAGTTTGTAAGTGAAAGTACACATTTTTTTCATTAAAAAAAAATAAAAAAAAAAAACGAAGGAAGGAAAAAATGAGTGGCTTAGGTACCATTAACATGAAAACAAGTTGTGCCTTATAACCGCTCAAAACTGGTACAAACAATGGGTCTATAAAAAAAAGGATGCTTTGTTGCAGAGCCTTTTTATGCGTTGCTGTACATTTCCATAAAACAAATGGGAGGGGTAAACTCGCAGCAGGCTCGGTATTATAATAGTAATTCTTATCATTGTGATTCTCAAAGCACCGTAAAACGTACGTCCTCCTCGGGAACTTAATTCATGGTAATACTATCTGGTAATGGATTTACTGCGAGTTTGTCTTAACGAAGACAAACGCGAATCGTAAATTGCTGTCATAATCGCTCGACTCTCGGTGACACAACAAATTTCAGAAGAAACGCTAATTTAGAAAACTGCACGGGACAAGAGATTGCCGGAGGAATGGCAATTGCAGCTGACACGGCATTAGATGATTCGAATTTCCGCGCTGCAGCTTCAGGCATTAAGAATGTAGAGGGAAAAAACAAACCGTGGTGGAATAAAGCGCAGAATTTTTACGATTTTTCAAACTGGTGAAAGCCCCGGGAAGAGGTTTGAAAGAAGACTAAATATTGTTTTAGGTTGTATCGGATTGTAGGATTGTAAGGATAACATAGTATGTTAATAAGGATAGCAGCTTGAGAGACGTATTTTAAAAGAAAGAAGGCGAACTATGTATAAAAGTGTGCCCTTAGGGGATCCAAAATTTTCATGGTTCCTAATTTTCTCAGTTTTTATTACATTCACAAGTGGATCTCGAATGCTTCGACTATTCACCCTGTGATTAACATAACGTTCTATTATAATAATATGCTGTAAAAATAATTTTTAATTCGGAATCTCTTAACTATTTAGTATATTTAACGAAATATCCTTTAACAGCCACTATTAGTATAAAAATAGAAGACTGTTTAAGACTGAGAATATTATCAAATTAACTTCAACCAAGTGATTGGCAAACTAAGCCAAATCGCAAATTAATAATTCACTGTACCACTTAGGACACTTAACACTAGGTTTACGGGACTGAAATCTGTTACACTGCAATATATTAAATAAAGACTTTGGAAAAAGAGGGATCAATCGGCAAAACTGATAATTCGTTAAGTAATTTTTGTATTGTAAAATACACGTGAAATATCTACTGTACCTCTTCTCTATATATTTGAGAAATATTTATCAAAAAAGTAAGAACGCGTCAATTTGACGGCATCCGTAAACCTAGTGTTAAAAACAGCGATTGAATTCTATCAGAAAAAAATAGACTGAAATTTAACTCTACCTAAAATTCCCTTTCGAAAATCCAAAAATGCGTTGAAGTTCGCAAAACCCAACACAACCGCAAAGTACAGCTAAACGTCCAGGAAACAATTCCCTTCCTGTAATCGATTAAAACAATCGAACTTTAAATCCCGACGCGTTTACCACGATTATCGAGGAATTAAAAAAAAGGACAGAGGAGGGGAATAGGAAGAGGAAGAAGAGTTGGTAGTAATATCGATTAACAGTTCGATACTGAAAACCACGAGCTCTCGTTTATAGAGGACACACTGGGTAACGGGGTCATGGGTACTGAAACCGACTGGGACAGGGCCGCTATTGTTTCTCCCGGTGCTATCTATCTTCAGAAAAGAAGGAAAAAAAATAGACGGACAAAGCCGTGCGTTTCGCGGATGCGCAAGCGCGTAATTGTGGTTTCCAAAGGACCCCGAGAAACTTGCGACGCATCCTCGTGCATAATGGCAGGTTGGACAGCGCGAAAACGAAGATACAACGACCATCCTCGTGTCGCATGAACGTCAACTTTTGCACGCGTGTTTTCCCATTTGTGAGAGAGAGGTAGAGAGAAGAGTCTCCTTCGCGACAAGTGGAAGGCTCTCGGTGGATTCGCGTTTCAACGTCTGTTACCTCTGGAGCTTCGCATTCGAAAGTCCCTTCGTTGGATTAATTCACACCGCGTGCCTAACCTCGTTCCTCGAGAGAAACGCCCTCACGATGAATCTTCTCGCTAAGTGTTATTTACTTTACGACGATGCTCCTTTCGCGATTCTACGTGATCCGCTAATTTGCGAGAACGTTGGGTGGAATTGGAAATTCGCGAATTATTTCTTGCTTGTTGTTCGGGAAGTAACGGTGTTAGTGCTTTCGATTAGACTGAAATATCGGTGGGGTTGGAGTTCAGGGCAGAAGGGATGCTGCGTGAGAGAAACAAGCTATGGTGTATTCTAGGTGCTGAGAGGATCGCAGGAAGTCATCTGGAACCCATGGCGACGAAGATTTGTATGTGGGACTGCTAATTCGAACTCTAAGCCTTTAACTCTATATTCACCATATTTTCATTGGTGTTTCATATTTCAGCTTTAACTCTTTGCCCTATAACAACAAGTGACACTCGTGGTGCGATTGATGGAACAGGAAATTTTGAAGCTTCTCAAAAATTATGAAATTAAAAATATCAGTGGAACTAGACACGATAATATTATTTCTATGTTATTAATATTGCGTAAAATTCTAAAATATATTAGGAATCACTGACATATTTTTATTTTAGAAATATAATTTTCTATTACTGCGGAGCTGTCTCAAAAAAATCGTAGGACAAGGGGTTAATTGGTACTGTCATTTGGCGTAATTTTTATGTGGAATCAGAATTACTGAAATTATGATATATCGAATAATAATTTAGAATAAATTTGGTCGCACTAATTCGGATTTTAAGTATTTACATCGACATTCAACAGACTTCCGTTAGTATTTCATATTTCCCGTTTAATTGCTACGGTAATTTTGCCTAAGGCTTGCAGTTTTATGTCGCTTTTGAACCATCGACACTAAGATATGTTAATAATAATTTAAAGAAAAGTCTTCAGAGGTGAGGGAGATTTGAACTGATTGTCAGGCATATTGCCTTGGAGTCTGAGCTTTTGACACCCACACACCATAAATTATTATGATATTTTTTCCAAATATATGCAGTATTAACTGGGTTCCAAACAACCGAGATTTTAGTGCACAAAGCATGATGCACGTATCGCGTGAGAGAAATTTCCCAGAGGTGATGGCGAAGGGATTTCAACTCTAGACCACTATTTGGGAGTTTCAATTTCTATCTCCCTTGCCACCATAGGTATGCTACAAATTGTCTCGTAGTTCTCGAGAAAACGGATATCGAGGTTCGATATATGCAAATTAAAAGTGTACATAGTTCCTCTGCATTGTTAACGTGGAAGTAAGTTACCAAATCGTTAACTAGTCCGCGATACAGAGATTAGGATTTCAACTTGGTTCTCAGTGCTTCTCATTTTGTAATAATTTACGACTTAATGCAATAATGCCCTCTCGATTTTAAACAATTTTTTGTTAGGAATTATACTAAGAAATACTCATTCGATTTTTTTACGTAACTCACAATTTTTCAAATATAATCCTCCTCTGTATTCGCCTCTTCTAAATAAACAGATCTTCTGAAATGCCTTACAATAAAATTATTTCTCTTATAATCCACAAACAGAGATATCTAAATATAGAAAAATATAAATTATATTCATTTCATCCAAGTCGAAAGTAATAACTGCGCCGAGTAAAATTATCAACGTTTGCTTCTGAAAGTATACTAATGCATCAAGCTCGCTCACTATCTCCATAGAATTCCCCATCAGAAATTCTAATCCAAATCTTTGCTCCATAGGTTGAAATACCCAAAGCATCATAATTTCATCGATATCGACGACGAAGCAGCTTTTCCAGATAAACCGCCATTATATTCTCGCGTGGCCGCGTCAAAACGACGAACATTAGCCGCGAGAAGAAAAGCAAGGAGCCCCGACGGTGCATGGTTTTTCGCAAAATTATCGATTCGCGAAAAGTGGAACGTACGTAGATAGATACAAACTCCATAATTCAGAGTGGAATAATTTATCAGACTTTAGATTGGACAAGTAGTGCGAGTCTACGTCAGACAGGTAATGGTGGCGGTAATGGTAATGGCCTGCAGCTGAAGGCACCATCAATTTTCCAGAATTTTTCACTGATTAAAGGGAACGTCATCGTACCTGGCATCGACTTTTTTTACGTTCACGTTAGAAGTAGAAAAGAGATAATTAGAACAGTAATGCCGAGAATTCATGACGGCTTTATATCTTCGTCCGTAGGTCAATAATTTTCGATATTTTAGGAAAATTGCAAATGACAGTGCAATGCCGAGTTATCGGATTTATTCAAATTAATTCCGATCGATTTAAAAGGCGGTGAAAAAAGGAGTTTAATCGTGTTGAGTCTTAACATTGAGATTCAAAAGGGAAATTCAACTTTACTGAACACTCTCAAATGATTTATATGTTTGAAAAAATAACAAATTCTTTCAAAAGCGAATCAATATTTTTAGAAAGTTTTAGCAATTAAGCCCCATTTATACTGATATAAATCCAGATCTGAAGGAAAAAAAAGCGAATTCTATTTAAATCTTGTAACCTTCCATTTGTGATTCAAACGACAAACAATAAATTAATTAGATTTGCCTATCCACTTGAGGAATGTCAGGCTGCAAAGAATTAATATAAAATTGTATTTGACAAGCCTCGTATAAATTGCGAAGGAAATAGCAGCGCATCCGAGAAGATCCATTAATACTTAATCAATATACGCTCGCAGAAAAAGAAATACGTTTTTCCATTGAAAGTAATTTAACGTAATCTTGATCGGACTAGTAGCGTAAGTCCGCACTTATCAGACAACAGTAACACCGATAGCAAGAAGAAGTTGAGGACAGCCGATAATGCACAACGCTTGCATCAGCATCTTGACTCGCATCAGCTTCCACGATCTTTCTAGTATCCAGCTACCGGTGACGCTTTATTCGCATTTTATTTTCTGCAAACGTACCAACGGAGTATAACTGGAAAGGAAACGTAAGAGCTTTTCCATTTCGTGACGAAAAAGGAAATACGTATCAAAATAAATCTTCGCCGACGAATTCGACGTGCAGAATCCTTCTTCTATCTTCGTGCGAAGTGTCAATTTATATTTGCAATAAAATGTCGAATAATTTGTATAAATTTGCGAACAAATCTCAGATTGTGTTATATAATCACGAGTTATGTAAATGTATGGCGTCTTTCTTGGATTATGTTAAACGGTGGCGTTGATTAAATTATTTAAAGATTGCTGAATAAAGTAATAATGAAAATTTTCAATGACTGTGCTAATTAATACATCTTCAGGGAGTATTTTCTTGTCAAACTCTTACCATATAGCGGGCGATTTTCTGCAACACGCGTGCAAAATTACTTCTGCAAAAAATAGCTATAACTTTTGAACTATGGGTTATTTTTTAATATACTTTCAGTTTCCTTTTAAAAAATAATTCCTTTATTCACTTTGCTTTGTCTTCTCCCGCGTTTTAATAATAATATGCACGAAATGAGTTTGGACGTTTCCCGCTTAAGATGTGTTAAATGAATATTTCAATTTTATATCGACATATGAAATAAAGAGTTATGAAATAAATACTTTCGAGGATAGAATTAAGAAGATTCTTCTACAAAATCAGAACAAAGTGTCGATTATATTGATACTGCAGCACGTAATTAGTGTTGTTCTAAAACAAGATCTTCGTTTGAAATATACTTCACCATAAAACCACGAGGAAATCAGAAATATAAAAACTCAATCACCATAAATCCTTTACGCACCAAAGAAACGTCTCGCTTCTAATAAGAAAACCGCAGAAGAATTCTCTACCGTGAAATTCAACTTGACGAAAGGAAACGTCGGGACGAGCAGAGTGCATTTTCATGATGCATGCAAGCATGCAGTGGACCGACGAATAAAAAGATGCGATTACAGAACCGAAAATCCATAGAACCGACAATACCATCGTCGACGTTCAACCATAGATCTTCTCGTGTCTCTAGATAGCCAAAAAACTGGAATCGCCCGTGCACCGGCACCATGGAAACTTCCGTATTTGTGGCAGAGCTAAGTGTCGTGTGTTCCATCTCCCGGAAATGTGGAAGAAATTCACAAACGTTCCGGAAAATACGTGCTAAGCTTTCGACTCTACTTTAAAGAAGTAGGAGAAGTTACACATCTAATGCCAAGTATTTGTTGAACGTTGTCCAATATCAAAGGGCAAAACGAGAAGGAGAATTCTCGAAGGACAGGTTTATTGTACGGAATTCCGTCGACACTGCTGGAGAAATGTCTATGGGGATGAAAAAGGGTGATAAAGGTAACTGGAATTCGATATTTCGAAGGAATCACTATTCTCATTTTTCTGGGCGACGTTAATTGATTGAGTGACTTTTTAATCGGACTTCTCTGAAAGGAGTTCGGTTGAGTCATTTATTAAACTGAGAGAACGTTCAATTCTAAAACTCTGATAGGTACTATCATTTCTGTGATTTCACATTGCTTCCATATTTCTTTGATTTTTCATGTTACAATACTTAATTAACTAACTGCATATAAACAAAAATGACAGTCGCCAATCCATCATTTATCCCATAAACAAGTGAACGCAATTGTTTTATAATAAAAGGAAGAATCTTGTGGAATATGAAAACAAAAAAAATGCTGTCAAACATTCACCAAAATCAAGCATGTGCACAAAATACTTATAACTCTCCCAAACATACCGTCAATCAACTTCACCAACGATTAGACAGCAAATTAAAACTGAATTTCTGCTCTGGTACCGAATTTCTCATATTGTGCGCACCGCGCCGATGACTCCATCTGTTTCCATCAGACGTACAAGTTAATTTAATTACGTATTTCCTCTCGTATTTCATTTAGCCCCGATGTAACATTAAATCGGCGCACCGAGCAATAACACGTGTCCCACGATCTTCATATGTCGCTAGCAAGAAGTCAAAATTTCGCACGCGAAACAGTGTCATCGTTTAAACTGTATGAGAATGTTCCACGGTTTTCTTATCGCTGTTTTTACGGCTGCGTAGGCTACCTTTATTTTCCAGGAGGTAAAACCAGGTGAAATGTTGCCACCATAGAGAATATCATGGTAGAATCGCGTACGCGTTTAAATAAAAATAATCTTCCCTATGGGAGAATCGTAACATCGTTTGTAATTCATAACGATACGCGGAGGAGAACTTCGATGCTTCTGTTGAACGTGAAACGTAAACGTGAACAGAGTTCTGCATGGAATCGCATGATCGGTGGTTGAATACTAACGATGTACTATTAAGTAACAGTTTTCGGGAAATACGAACAATTGTATGGGGGTTGCAAGACGATTCACGCAACTGGAGAGGTATATGGTGCTTGGATGATGATGGAGGTAAATGATATGCGTGGAGCGGGAAATTTTAATTGCATATTTCTTGGCAACATCAATATTTTGATAAGTCGATTATATTTGATTTTTTTTGCTTTTTTTCGCTGTCCGATACTGAACTAAAAAAATAAATATAAGTAACTCGGTTCGAAATTCTGAATTTCAATTGTTAGAGTATATGAAAAAATAATTAGGTGTAATATAATAACAAATATTTTGTTGACAAAATTTTAGCTTGAATTAATACGGCAAATATTTAGAAATAAATTTGAAAGTGGCAGTGAAAGGGAGAAGAAAATTCCAGCGAAGAGGAATATATTGAAATTGATTTTTTATATTAAATAATTCCCATCGTTGCATGGTGATTTATTGTTTCAGTATTAGCACGGTTTACTCATCGTCAAAACTTTCTATTTCGATGGACGATGAAGTTTCATTTCGTCACTTACAATGTAAATTGTACACTGTAAATGGTTTTCATTCTAAATTCAAATGGACTGGAAATCTCGAACGAAACGTCTGCTGTAACTGTAATCGAAACTGTGTGTTAAATTCGAGTGATATTACGTCGACGTTCCATTACAGCGGAAGGATTAAACTGGATATTTCATTTTGCAGGATGTAATCCTAAACGGATTAAAAAGAAGAGAATGTACAGAATCTAGCAGCCAGATACAACAATCTGAAGTTAGAAAATACACGCAGGAAGAGTAAGAACGAAGAAAGTGTGCACTACTTAACTTTAATTTCTCCCAAGCGCACAGATGTTGCACGACCACTGCAACTTGGACTTCCAAATGCACTTGCGCGGAGTTACTTTCTTTCGAGCTTGTTTTCCTTGGTATTTAGCAACGCGCATACTTCAAGAATCGCTGGAATTAAATTTCTAATTGGTGGTTACCAAACTACTGTCAGAGGCTGTTGAAAATAATCGAATTTTTCAAAATTCTGGACATTAAATTATTTGCTCTCTTAGCTGTTGCCATAAACAATTCGATACTTAAAGGACTTCTAGGGCCCGTAGGAGCAATAATGAGGCTCGGAAAAGCTAATAAGGGTGGCAAAACCATGAATTCAATGCAACATTCAACTAAATGGAAAGCTATAATATTTTATTTGTAAATTGTATTATAATCAATAAATAGCCTTTTAATATCAGCTACCTAAAATTCATTTAATTGCCTATATTGTTGATACAGGTCTGCATCATTGATTTGGGATGTCATTTTGAACTTACGGTAGGGTAATTAGCGGTTGCTTCTCTTCGCGCTATGCAACATTCAAAGGGTTAATGCTGCTGGCCGTTTAACAGCACATTATCAAACCAGTGGCGGTCAATTTTCTCCGCGTTGCTAATGTTTACCGAATACGTATCAAAATTAATACAGAATTACCGCAACAGTAACCTGTCTGCATAATACTAAATACGTAACATTCTTAAAAAGTATTACGTAAGTACATATTTTAAATAATAAATTACGTCGAAGTTCTTAAAGATGGCCGAGATTTAGCTCCGTTCCACTAATTGGCAGTACCGCCTTTTAACTCCCTACGCACCAAAACCCCCGAAATATAATTTATCGTTCAACTAACAAGAAAAGTTCAACTGAAAAAGAATTATCAGGGGGAGGACAATGGCACAATGGTTAAAATCTCCGGTGTTAACACTAGAACTACCGGCGGTAAATCCATCGTATTGCAGTATATTAAATAAGTACTTTGAAAAAAGACGAATCAAAAGGTGGAAAAGATGATCGATTCGCTCATTTATGTTTTATGAGATGGACGTAGAATATCTATTCTATGACTCTCATATAAATTTGGAGAATTTTTTGCAAAATTTCGATACCAGTCATTTTGACTGGTTTGGTAGTTCTAGTGTTAAGCTACTCAGCCGAGGACTTCTACAACGATGGGTGGCCGCGTGCTCCTCTCTTTCTTTTTCACGATCCTGCACTATATTTAAATTTTTCCTCAGACCACACATATGCGTCCCTAGCCCTTAACCCTTACAACACTACTGGAACATTTTATATCCCAAACATTATCATATAATTTTCATGTTATTATTGTTCAATTTATTTCTATATATTAGTTTGTCTATACGACAATATTTACTGCTGGGATAAAAATATCTCTGCAGTAACATACTACCGGGGTCTATGCTATCCCAGCTGAAAATCTGAAACTCCTGAAATAAAAAAAAAATATATTTCATTCTCTGTCGTATCTTTATTCCATTTCCTGTGTCACAAAATATACACTGCCAAAAATTAGCCATTTTCCGAAGAAATAAAATTCAGTGTTGAAAGGGTTAAATGGTTAAATTAATCAAATTTTCGTAATTTCATCGAAGAATCAAATATCCATCGTCGCCTACACAAACACTCGATTTTCTTGAATCTCGACTTAAACCATGTGACGTCACCAAGATGCATATTAACCGTCCAGTTCGGTTTGTTCCGTGTTTATCGTTCTGGGTTTGGCTCGCGTGCCGCGCGAAATCGCCGCGCGGATAAAATAAATGCAAGCCGTGGAAGCCTTGACGCGCTCTCGTCGTAAGGAGAAATTAAGATCGGCAAGCCGGATAATATCCGCAACGACCCCGGGATATTTCAGAGTGAGGGCATACGAAGCAAAGGGGGATTCCTTCGCGTGTTGCACGCCCGCGAAAAACGACGAGCGTCTCGTCGTTACGTGCTCGCCCCCGAAAGAACCGTTCGGCAGGCCGTAACAAGCTGCTTTTAAACTGTTTGCCGATTCAAACGTTTAACCGAATGTTACGCGTCGTGGTACGTTTCTTATCGAGCGATCTCCGAGGAGTAATTAATCTTGCATAAGGCGAGAGCCGGACGTTGAGAATTGCGGTGGAAATTGAAATGAATCTTGGCGACGATGTTGACGGGGAATGATGAAGAAAATATAACACTGGTCGACACGAATTTTTGCCCGAAGAATATTTACGCTGATTCTTATAGATTTTGTGATGCTGAACACAAATCCGTTTGTCTCCATCAGACTCCATTTTTGAGAAAATCAGTTTTGAATAAAAAAATAACAATTTTCAACTATCAGAATTTTTTGTATTTTAACCGTAGCAACTGTCTAATTTTTTTGCATGAAATTATACTAAAGACACTCCCGAGTGTAAGGATGCATATTACTTTAATGTTATAGTTATTTAAACATGTTTAAACAATGGTCAAAGGGGAAACGGTGCCCAAAATGCCTCAACTTTTGTGAATATTTTCCTATCTAACTTAAAAGGTGTACCTTGTATCTTGCGGAGCTGTTTTAATATCTGAGCCGAACACAAAACTTGTGTTCTAACTTTCAATTAGGGTTTTCTCGAGAAAAATATCTGCTCTGACGCCTCCTGCCATTAGAATTTCTCCTGGACGTCTAATTTTTAAGATAAATAAGGAAAAATCCTTAAAAACTAGGGCATTTTTGGGCGACGGTTTCGCTTTGAAATATAAGTGGTTAAATGGAATAATACTGAAAAATTGTACAAGGAATTAAATATTTCCAACGTATGCAATATTTCCTGGATATTTTAATTTTCCAATAAAAGGCAATATTGCCAGTGACAGTGTATCGTTTAATTACGGCAGAAGGGTCGCCGTGAACGATGATTCATCGAATCCAATATTTCTCCTTCGAGCTTAAAAGTCCGAATAAAAATTACAAACACATCCCGACACATTTTAAACGCAAACATTACGATTTCAACGTCACATTCGTACGCAAAATACTTCCGTCAACGAAATTTATGACGCTCGAAACCCCGACGCAATTTCAACGACTTTTTTGCAATACCCCCACTTCAACTATTTCTCCCTCCCCGAAAATTCACGTTATGCAAAAACAACACGGCCGTTCGTCCCTTTTACGTAAGGCCTTCTCTCGATTCGGACGGAATATAGAATTTTTCATAAAACGCCATCGCTACACGCGGGACGATGATAAATAGAGTTTCTCGGTCATCGTGCTGATCTACATAACGTCGTCTAACATGACACATTCGAGTTGACCGTCGTACGTGACGTAAGATAAATACCTCGTACATCATAAAAATGTATAAACCACGGTTCTCGTCCCTCTGTCGAGGAGAAGTTTATCAGCTTGAAGGGAAATCCCCGGGAAAACGTCCCAAACGGAATGAAAGCTACGTTGACGGCATACGAATATCTCGACATATTGAAAATAGCGAAAAATATGCAACGTTGGTGCGTCACCGCATCGAGCTGTGTTAAATAATTGAAGCAGGCTTTTTATTCGTTCTCGGTGGAAATTTTTATTTTCCTGCGTGCGCATTTCATGCTTTTCTTTCGTCGTTTGCGCAACGATACGGCTACAAAATGCGGAAACCAAGAATGCGAGAATTTATGAATGACGAAGGAAAGGAAGTAATTGGAAATGAACTTCCGTCGGTGTCTTCTAAATATGTATGCGAAAATTTTTTGAGAAGTCGAGGGATTTTTTTGATACTCCTGCATCACCCGTTAATTAGAAAGGGTGTGTCAACTTTTCGGTTGAAAGAAATATTTTACTTTGAAAGCAATGTACATGAGCTAGGAGTAAATTTTAGTTGATGTTACAATTTTTTTCTAATTCGAGACCATAGTCCCCGACATTAAAGTATTAAGAACAAAGACAAGAGCCTTTTCTTTATTTTACCTCTACCAGATAGCAAAACAGGCATCGCATGTTACAATGCAAAGTATTAAATAAAAAAGTAAAGAAGTTCCTTCTTGAAAAATGTTAAACCTACAAGGTTCTCTCAAAAATGACATTTACTGCAAAAATTAAAAAAGGAGTTGTGTTCTTAATACACAAAATACACGTGCGCGATGGGACACTTCGACGGAGTGAATAATTACCAATTCTTCCGAAAAATCTATAAAACCAACACGTTGCTCAAACCACATGAAAATACAACGACACCGTCAACGTCGCTGTCGCGATATTCGCGTAAGCGTTTCTCATGAGTCGCGAAATTTTCAGCCGGAGCTCTCGAGAAAACCGCACGCCAATTCTATCCGCCACGACGTAAATCGCGGTGTACAGGGTGGTCCAGTAGCTATTGCCGTCGTAAATATCCTCGAAATGCATGAAAGTCGGGGGAAAAATTTGTGTAACCAAAGTTGCACAAATGAGGCCGTAGCCTGACAAATTTTTCTACGCCACTGAAGGCAATTTCGTATTTTTAGATGCATCTGTATTTTTCCTTAAAATTTGAACTGTCGAGGATCAATAGAATATATCCAGAAACAGTAAATAAATGTGTAAAAATAGTAAGGGAGAAAAATTGTACATGGTAATTGTTTTCAATTAGGGCGATGAAGGGTAGAAAAATAAAGTAAACAAATTTAAGAAACTCTTCAAAGCATAAAAAACCAGTTATTTTGACTATTTTGTTAGATCTAGAGTTTCAGTAATTCTTGAGAAAGGTACAATTACGTATGCTAAAGAATTTCTTGACGTTATTAAATTCGGGAGATTAATTTGTATTGAGACAGTACATTAAACATTTTTCTTTCTCTAATTCAATAGATATTTCAATATGAAAAATTTATATCCATTTCTCGGGACTGACTAGCTACACTGAGAAATCTGCAAACTCAGGAAACTTTGAGGGCTGGTTGCAACCCCTAGAGTGAATTTCCGCAGGACAAATGCTGCCTTTTATTTCAACCAACGTATTCCCACAGAATTTCATCCAGATACGAATTATCATGCTGGGAATCTTGCCAATCTTCGAAAAATCAAATTTTGACCGACTCTAGTTGATTCACCCTGATGACCATAGTAAGGCGAAGGGTAGTTTCAAACCTTTACAATAAACTTCCCCTGTATAAACATACGTCTTTTACTTCTACCGTCATATTTCTTCAGAATTTCATCCAAATACAAATTATCAAGCTGGGAATCTCGCCAGTCAAATTTTCACTAGCTTTAGTTAATTCAACCCCTTCCAGTGAATTCCCGCAGGAGGAATACTGTCTTCTATTTGTATCAACATATTCCCGCTAAACTTAATCAAAATACAAACTATCAAGCTCAGAACCTTGCCGGTCTCCCGAAGATCAAATTTCGAGAAATTAATTCACCGAGCGACCACAGTTATGACAAAAGCGTCGATACAAATGTTGGAGCGCTTTCTAAGTCACTCAGTATATAGTCCGACAACTGAAATATGGCTAGGGAGCGGCGGATCCTCTCGTTTTCAACCGACTATTCCAGCCTCTTCATTTTTCGAATTCCGAAACCCAGTCTCCTAAAGTAAACACTCTACATAGTCGCTTAATTTAGGAGGCTGGGTTTAGGCATTCCACGAACGAAACGGCAGGAATATTCGGTTGAAAACGAGTGACTCCGCCGCTTCGTAGCCATCTTTCAGTTGTCGGACTATACACAACTTTATAATGCTGGAACGCTAAGAAGGCAGCTGAGGGGTAATTTGCTCTGATTCGTCCAACGGATAGGGACATCCCTCTCCCTCTCGCATTTTCGATTTTGATGCGCTATTGGCAAGAGAGACCGGCACATTCATTGCGTCGTCATGTGAACGACGAAAGTAGTGTTTTATTTTCGGTTGTCATTCGTCGATCTGAGGTTTCCAGGACCGACATGGCGGGGATAGGCGGTACGAGAGCAATCTCCACTTCCGTCTTAGGTGCCACGTTGCCGTTACAGCATAATAGCTCGGTCAGCCAGGGTCCGAGACAACGCAGGAAGACAATTGCGAATCTCTCTCTGGCACGTGACCGCAGGAAGAAAACTGCACGTCTCGGAATCATGCCCCTTCCATCTGCACGACGCGAAAGAAAAATCCGGCGAGAGATCGATCGTCCGTCGCGCCACCGCGATTTTTCCTACGAGGCAACCAGTCGCATTGCGCAATCCGACGATTCGCAATGAAACACAGTGTGGAAATTTCTGTCCGGTCGGCAGGCACGACTGGATAAGGGGACGAGAGAGTGAGAGAGTGAGAGAGAGATTTAGAGAGAATATGGGAAAGAGAAACAGCGAGAATGGGAAGATAGATAAGTAATTAGATAGGTAGGGAGAGAGAGAAAGTGGGAGAAACAGAGAGAAAGTACGAGAGAGAGAGAGAGAGAAACAGGGAGAATGGGAAAATGGATAGATAAGCAGATAGATAGAAAGATAGATAGATAGATAGATGGAGAGAGAGAGAGAGAGAGAGAGAGAGAGAGAGAGAGAGAGAGCATGAGAGATTCAGAGACAAAATTGAAAAGAGAGGGAAGAGAGAGAGAGAGAGAGAGAGAGAGAGAGAGAGAGAGAGAGAGAGCATGAGAGATTCAGAGACAAAATTGAAAAGAGGGGGAAGAGAGACAGAGAGAAAATAGCAAAGAGAAAATGAGAGATTCAGAGAGTAAGAGGGAAAGAGTGGAAATAGAAGCAGAGAAAATAGGAATACAGAGAGACAGAGAGATAGAGAAACAGAGAGAGGGGAGATGAGGCTCATTAACAAATTCAGGCATTCCGTTGGGGCCGTGCCTTCTCCAGTCCCGTATCACTCGTTAAAGTCGTAAATTATTTGGTTCTGTGTACGCGGTTAAATTAGATTGCGATTTAATTGGATGTCGGATACAATTCGTTACAGGGTTCGGCAGGAAGGTAGGAGAATTCGATTCGGCTCGATGCTGTTACTATCGCAAGAGCGTATAGATTTTCCGTCATCGTTCTACTCTGTTCTCTAAAAGGCTCTATGAAGTTTTCATTACGATCACATACGACTGGATCGGTGAAATTAGCAGAATCATATAAGGATAGAATTAATTACTGAACCAGTTCTTTTGACAGAAAGAGAAAGAATGTGTTTGAGATAGAATTGAGCAGGTGCAGGGGCTAAGGAATATGGAAGATCGGAGTCGTTGTTCTCAGTGATCGTCGAAAGGCTAATCACTGTAGCAGTTCTGTGCCATAGAAAAAAATTAATTTTTAGATCAATGCAGCCAAAAATGTCCTACTTCATTCTTAAACTTCAACCTCTTAAAATTATCCAATGACTGATTAATAGCTCAACAGAAAAAGTATCTAGTAACACGGACAATTAAATAAAAAGAGCAATAGGGTTATTCTCCTACTTTGGAAAACGGAGTCATAATCTTACGGTCAGTTAAAAAAAAAGATGGAAAAAACTTGCAAACTCCGTCCTCAGAAAGTCTCAATTATGCATGGTCAGGTGCGTTAGTTCTCTCCTAGAAATACCTCGTTACTATAAACCCTTGCGTGTCTCCCTGTCCAACGTCTCTTCTCGAAGTGCATATCTCGCAGAGAATGCACGCCGACAGTCCCCGAGCAACCGGAGATGAGAAAACTTAATTTCTACGCTGATATTATTCTCTAAACTTGGAAATGTTCTTCATATTTATGCGTGTAAGCAATATCGAGTTGAAAACTTTTCCCCTCGCCGTCGAATCTACTTCTTATTCAGTCTGAGCCACACTGACACGGACGTGGAAATGAAAGAATTTCCGATTGTCTCTCAGTTGTCCAACGTCTCAGCAAACCCGTATCTTTTCCTTGGTCTCGGTACCGCTTCGTCATTCGTCTTCGGGTAATTAATTTTCACTCGCGACTGAAATAATTCCGGCAGGGAAGGATCGCTTTTGCGGAAATAAATATAATTTGTCTTGGGCGTTATTAACGAAGGAGGAAATTCCTTTTCGGGAATCCTGTCGAGCGAATGTTCTTTATTCTTGGTAATCGGGGTTTCTTTGTGCGAGGCTGGTATGAAAGGATGAAAATAATATGATAAAATGTGTAATCGATCAGTGTACATATTTTATCCTTCCAGCATAAATTTACGTTGTGCATAATTTATCCAGCGATATCTCTTTGCCGTGTATTCCGAGACGAGAGTTACAGAATCAATGTTCAGAGAGATATCAATTTTCTCGGCACTTTATTTCACGAAGTTGATCGGTTCGAGTTATGAGAGCCAATTGTTTCTCTACTTTGACGTGCACTCGCCAGAAGTCATGAAAGTTCTTTACGCATTGTCGATTCCATCCTTGTAAATATGTACGCTTGCAATTCGATATTGCACCGAATGATTTATTAATGTTGTTCGAAGAATCTGAACAGTGGAAAAGTTAAAGGGGTTCTACACGCAGCTTTTTGCCAGCGTGGATGTAGAAAATGATGAAGGACTTACGGCGGAACCTGTGGAATGACGGAAATGAATTGAAACGTACGAAGGAAATGGACGTATGGAAATATTGCATGTAATTGGAGTGGAATTTGGATACGATGTGAAAAGTTAGAAAGGGTTAGTCGAGGAACGTTTATTACATTCATGATATTATTTTATCACTAAAACTACCGGCGTAATATCTATTATATTAACTAACAAATGAAAAAAAGATAAATCTCTATGTCCTAATCTCAAAATACTTATTATTAATCCCGATTGTCTTAATGTGGATAAAACAATAATTTTTTTTAAATCAAACTAAAAATTTGCCACAATTCCTGATATAAATATTGTAAAACTAGAAATTATTAATTAATATTTAAATGTGCTGAATAAGTATTTTGGAAAAAGAAAAAGAGGTGAAAAGAATAATTAAGTAATTTAGGTTTTATAAAATAAAAGTAGAATATTTACTGTGTAGCTCCCCTATCAATTTGGGGATTTTTTCGAAAAAATTGGAAACCGGCCATTTTCTCCGCTTTGGTAGTTTTAGTGTTAACACCTGTGCTGCTTTATTAAATTTTGATTTTGTGATAGGATGCGGTAATTCTTCACGTGAAACTATAGGTGAGATAATAAATATAATCTATCTACCCCTCTAACGCTACTTAACGGTAACCCTTTGCAATTTTATGTCGAACCACCATCCACCTAATTTTCTGTAATATTTAATTTGTCATTAAATGTCAACTTAGAAATTCTACAACTATTTTGAGTTCACAATTAAAATTACCTTTCACTACCTTATCATAAAAAAGAAACGAGTACTCAACAATAAAGAGCACCGCCAAGTTTCAAACAAGCAGCACCAAACGGAGAGAAAAAAAGCCAAAACCTCAGAAATTTCATCCTAATCGCTAATTCCCTTACGTGCCACAGTAAATGAATTTTTCTCTACACTAACTTCCATTCTTCCGTAACGACCTCAAGCGTCCCAAACCGCCCCAAACAAAAGTGCACTTACGCCGCAGCCGGAAGAAGGTATGCAAACGAGAGGGATCGATAAATGCGAGTTGAACGCAACCGTCGTTGAGAAAGCGAATGGAAAATTCTGCGTCGAAATCAGACGGCAATAAGGTGGCCTTTACAAAAATAACGCCGGTGAAACAGCAGAAATGCAATTACGGTATTACGCACGAGATTTACAACGATGAATCCGGCAGTACAGCGAAAGCCCTACATTTTTCTCACCCCCTTTTCAACCCCCTGCACGAATGTACATGTAAGAGAGCAAAGGGGGTCAAAACGGAGAGTACGATAAGCCCCGTGTACAATTTTTACTAGCTCTCCGCACGCTCGCGGTATGATGTCATACCGGCGAGTTAATTACTATATTTATATTTAAATTGGGTTAATTGGCGGATTCTGCGCGATCCTTTCTACTCCCATTTAACATCGTGCCCACGGAGGGCCGTGCACGATTAAAAACCTCTTAATAACCCACGCCACGGCGTTCATGTATCGAGCGTACAAACGGAATAAATAATTTATAACCTAGTGCTGGCTTTATCGTTAGCCTGAATTTTATGTATGGCCTGCTCTCGCGATTCCCGCTAACGAGCACCATAAGATCGAAGATACCGGTTCGCCTATCGGTACGATCACGCTTGGGACTTTTCCGCGGAAGAGCGTTTCGTAAAGTTCGGCTTTTCTTTTCCATTAACTTCGCTATTGAAAATGCGAACAACGATTTGGTAGAAGTTCGATGGAATATTTGCAATCTGCCTGCGCGATATCCATGAGAAAAATAACTTGTTCGACACTGCAGTTACATTCGGGCGGAAATTAAACCGTGCGGTTTTCACGAAAGGGAGAGAAAGGCGGGAAGGAACGTAAATGAAATGGTACACATGGAATAGCGTTTACCTCGAATTTTGTAGTTGAGCTCAGTTAGTAAAAACAACGCTGTAGCTTCCATCAATTCTGGAATATAATAAAAATGATCGTGCAGATAACAATAGTAATTTCTCTAATGCCAGAAATCCTGCAATCTTAACTACTTCACTAGTTAAAACGACTTGTAGCCGGCAAGTGATTAAGTCGGTTAAGTCTTCTTCCTTCTTAATTTTTTTTCTCACGTGTTTATTTTTGGCATTTTTAACTCCTTGCCCTACGATTTCTTTTGCGACTACGTGAACAACATCTCAAGATTAATTGGAGAAATGAAACTTTCTAACTGATTTCTGATATGCCGACTAACTTAATGCTATATTAACACATTGAACACGGATGACGTGAATTTACGTTTTTTATTTTTCAACCGTTGGAGGATTACAACGAAGAATTGATGTTAGAAACAAACATCTGATGAAGGTGTGTGCATTATATACTCGAATAATAATGAACCGTTATATTCAATTCAGTGTTATATATTATTATTCAGTGTTATTCTATCATTTCAACAAAATATGCGGGAATTCAGGTTACATGCTTTTCATCGCAGACCGGCTTCAATGTGGTAACACTAGATCTACCAAGGTTGTCAAAATAACTTATTCAGAATGTTTGTATAAATGTTCCTGAAATTTCTGATTCTATTTATTTTCAATTTTCTACAATACCAAGTGCTTTGCCTCCTTCATTTCCTTCCTTCCAATCTATTAATTTGGCACTCTTAAATATATCGGATTAATTACCGGTAAATCTAGTGTTAATACCATAGAAGCAATTTTTCCGTTTCCTGACCCATTGATATTTTCAATTTAATAGTATTTTGGAAAACTCAGAATTTCTAATTCCATTTACAACGTCACGAGAGTCACTCGTTATTGTAGGGCAAGACTTTAAATATGTATGATTAATTGCCCAGGGGTGAAATTGATTCAATTAATAATTGATTAATAATCTTTAAAATTAAAATAAATAATAATTTATGAATTTGATTAAACACTCATATCAATTGCTAAAGAAATCTCAAATTACCTGTTCTCCTAGGCAACCCAGAGTGCAAAGAGTTAAACTACCCAGCGTCAGTTTACGTTTGCATTGCGAAGGAAAAATGTGAATTCGCAATGTCAAGAGAGAAAGGGGTGGAAAATACGGGGGATGAATGTAACACGATGTAACGGGCACGTCTCACGCGAGAAAGCCGCTCGAAACCCGGAATTATTGATTCTTGCGGCTGGTGTTCACGTGTTGGTACCGAGGCATTGTTAAAATCGTTTGGACATATTGCAGAACGGATTCGTGCATTAAATTTACGATGTTACGTGGAATACGTTAAACGTACGCGGCGATTTATCCTGATGAAATGCTCCTTGGGGGATGTGAATATTCGATTTCGATAATTGTTCGTTAGTTTCACAAAGAGGGGCCATCGGAGTGTGTATTAAAATAGCCTGGAAATGTAATTGATACTTTGAGCTTTCTGTAAAATTGCATTTCAAAACACGGTTTATGAATTTACGCCATTTTGTAAAATTTGTAACGCTCGAGGTCTGCAGGGATTTTGCGAAGTGTTGAAAGACATCGATGAGTTGATATTTATACAGAAAATAATTTGCGGGGATGACGTTGTACATTAATTAATTGTTGGGAAGACTTGCAAACGACTTGGTTCAATTACTCGAACGTGCTGAAATAAATGATGGCAGTGAATATCAGATGATTTCTTTGAGCGTTGAATAAACGATAGAGTTTGGTGGTTGACGTTGATGACGTTAGGTGAGGGAATATCGTGGATATCCTGGGATTAATTACCTCTTTCTCGGGAAAGTAGGAGAAAATAGAGAATTTCAATATTACTTTCAATTAACCCGTCCAAGGGTGAATTCCGGTTGTTTGGGCGCGTCGAACATTAAACTGAGGTAAATGTCATGCTAGAAAAATTACGTACGCGCTCTTAATTATCGCAGAAATTAATTAAGACTACGATAAATTGCTTAGACCTGCTCCGCACGCTTATCACGCGGATTAAATTGAGAGTACGACGGAAAAGTAGAACAAATTTTCTACTATCTTTTACCCGACGATACAGAAACTTCAATGTAAAGAAAATACAAAAATATTGTCTGAAATTCTTTGCCAAAGTATTTCAAAGTATAGGAATTTGAACTAAAAAAAATAGAAATAGTTTTTCCAGCTTTCAGATTTTAAAGGAATATGAATTAACCTTTGAATATTCTGCGACGAACTTCAAAGATTAACAGGAATAAAGATCGAATAATTCATTCGTAACTGACGGAAACGGCACAGAAGTAAAATATGTTATGCGCGATATCAATGTTGCGTTGAGAGCAGAGTTATCTGAAATTCTTCGACAATTCGGTCGGTTCGGTTGCAAAGCAAAATTCCCCAGGTTGCCGGATAGTACAAACATTACTTCAAATCTTCGTTGATTCGTAAGTGTTCGCTTTATGGCCCCATAACGGCTGTAATATCGTCAGAACGGTAATATCCTACAAAGGTAATTTCCTTCGTCGCGGAGGAACACACATCGGAGGACGTTTCTCCGCGATGTAAGAGGAATTTTTTGAAAAATATGATGAACTTATAATAATAGCGACTGGTAGGAGGAAATGGCGAAAAGATTTGACGCCATCTGGCTGTTATTACGCTTATAAAAATGTCGATGTATAAAGTACACACGAAAGGTTAACGTAAGTTTGAGAGATTTTTATCCTGCATGGGAATTGAATCGCTTGAAATGCACTTTTGAAAAATGTAATAGCCGGCTTGAAGGTTTAAGACCTACTTGCTTTTTGATATGATTGTTAAACTTTGAATGTGGCGTAAGAATGTAAGAGATACATTTTTGTAAAGGAAATTATACTTTTTAGGTAAATAAGGAACCGATTTGACGTTAATGAAACAAATTTTGTATTTGTAATCGATCGGAATAAATGTAATACTGTTTAAAATGTAGAATTTAATTTGAAATTGTAGTTTGCAAGAAGACGAAATTATTTAGAGAGAGATCGTATATGAAAGTTGTGAACGAAGACAGTTCTTTCAATATTTTAAATTCTGTAACTAATAAAAATGTACCATGCAATCGTAATAGCAATGGTAAATAATGAAATTCCGCGGAGAAAATGAGCTAAAGAAAATTTCCATTTTAATAGGGGGATAACAGCCTCCCATAACAAGCTAAAACAGAAATTCCTCCAAGTCTTCCACATTCTACTTTTCCATTTCCTACAAAATGAGAATATACTACAGAATCTCATTAAAAATTGTAAATAAACAAATTTCCATCGATAGCATCAATCATAGGATTAAAATGTTGAATAATCTACCAGTTCTTCATATTTCACTCCAAAAAAATTCTCTGCCCGGCCATTCTACTATTCTCTCGCCTCTGCTACAATTTAAAAATGAAATTCTGTCCCATGCATTATTCTTTTTTTAGAAAAACTTTCATTGTAACTTGTCGATGAAGCTATTTAAAAAATATCGAAAATAGAGGTGAAATTTTCCCAAAGGTCCGTGCAATTTTTTGTCCTCAAAAAAACTCGATGCACCGCTATGAACATTAGAAGCTTTACGCTCGTGTTACCGGGCGTCGCAACATTACACGGGAGTTATAAAAGGTGTCAAGAGGGAAATGAACAGTTCGCTGGTCCCTTGAAAAAAAAGGAAAAAAATATACGAGCGTGTCTGATAAGGGTTGGAATTAATTACGTCTTTGTGACCGCGCACGTGCGTGCGTATCGTGAAAACGAGGAGCAGCCACTTCCACAGTTGTTCCTGTTAAGTTTAGTCACGGTAATTTCACCCCTATTTATTCCTTGCACGCCAATAAAGGCGCTGTCGTAAATCAAAGAATTCATTTCCTGATGCTAAACGACGCGTGAAACCTCCGTTTTATTATATTTAATTACGCGTAATTAAATCGGTTGATATAAAAATCCTTTTATACGGACAATTAAGAATGTACCGTAGAATTAACATCAAGCGAAAGGAAGAAGCTTTAAAGTGGGAGACAAACCGAAGGTTTGTAATTTTGAGATTTTGCAATGCTAAGAGTACTTTTATAAGTTTAATTAGAAATGTCTTGTCGAATTAATGACAGCTGAGGTAGAGAGCTTTTAAGCTAGGAGACAAACTAGAGCTTTTACGACTTTAAGATTTAGCGAAGTTAAAAAGAATTTCCACAAAGTCTCAAAACTGCAAACGTCGATATCGAAGCTCGAATTTTTTCAAAATAAATCTACCACGATATTATATAATACACTGTCCAAAACGAAACCACTATTTTCTCGAATTCTGCAAACTCGACGACTGAACTTTCAGCAAAAATCGCATGATCCACGAAGCCAATTAAATTCTTCGTAAAATCGCAAGAATGAAAACCACGTTTCTTCGATCCCTCGAAAGATTCAATTTCACACTTCCGAAGAAGATTTCGATATTTGTTGATAGGGATAATTATATTTCTACGGGTGTGTAAGAACCGTTGCTGCCATCGGCAGTCGTGCATGTAGAGCATGGGGTTGGAAAAGCATAACACGCGAGGTAGATAATTGTTAATCAAATGGCCAAGATAGCGTCTGTTACTGCAGAAACTCTGCGGATGGAGCAAGAAGCATTAATTACACGGGTGGTGCGTGTGCCAGGCAAACTAGTAATATCACCTCTTCCTGAGAGTGCCCGGCTAATCCCGGATTAAGCTGGTGCAAGTTACAACCGATCACGTTCCTATTGTACCAAATCGGCTGAACAGGCCAAGATAATATTTCCTTTATCATAATATTCATTGGTAACAGTATTAGAATGAAATTGGAAAACTTGTATGATGCTATTCGTAATTTATTGATTTCTCACTGGGCTTCATTAACACTGAACCTACCGGCTTTATATCTGTTATATTAAAATATACGCAATAAGGACTTTGGTAAAAGAAATTTGAAGAGGTAACAAAGATGATCGGTTAAGTAATTTTTGTTTTATACGATAGACCGAAAATATTTCCTGAATGGCTGCTCAATCAATTTGGGGTATTTTTTGAAAAAATCAGAAATAGGTAATTTGACCGCCATGGTAGGTTTAGTGTTAACACGTTGAATGCAAATTATGTTACTTTTAAACGATATTATTTCGGAATTTGGTATATTTGATATTAAAATACTGGCGTGTGATAAATAAGGAAGTTTTAAAGCTATATGGCAATTTTTATATTTAATGTTTCTATTTTATAAAGATGAAATACGAATAGGGAAAAATTCTATGTAGATGCAACCACCTCACGTGTTAAAATTTGTGCAATAAAATGTAGATAATTGTTTAATTTTTACGGCATCCTACAGGCAGAAGCTGACTTTTATAGTACAGTAGAGATGGGATATGATATGTCTCTAATAGAAATTCAAATATCTGTCTGAAGTTAATTAACTTTACCGTAGTGAAAATCAAGTTATACTGAAAGGATTTTTCCGCTATACTCAACTTTTTATCGAATTTCAATTGAAACATTTAACATAGTGCATTTAACTGAATTTTCCTTCAATATTTTTAGCTGTCACTGCAAAAGAATGAATACTGCAAAACGTTGAATTTTAAATCTCATATTTTAACCGCTTCGAAATTCCCTGCACATGCAAACAATGTTGCCAGAATCTACATGTCTTAATGCTAACAACAATGTAATTAAAACCTCCCAGATTAAAGTAGCAGTACTCCCCCTACAACTTTCATGCTTTTCAAAAGCAAGATTTAAAAAATCCTCGATGTTATATTCATTTAAAAGAGGGTAAATTCCCGTGGAAATTCGCAGCATACTCATATTTCGATGGTTCCCTGCGTATATGTATGAACGCGCGTATCAAAAGTTCTGGATACTCGACTAAATCCTTTTTCGATATTAATATCGCATTCCGGGGCTTCGAATCGAGATATCCCGCAGTAATAGCTCCGTGAAATTCAAATATTATTCCGACATTAATACCGTGTTTCGCGATACCTGTACGTTCGCTTCGCGCTCGTCGTTCAATGATATCCCAATGTTTCACGGACTCTTTAAAAGCGTCCTTCGCATTCCACGAGTAAAATAATATCAAGCTTGGTCGGAAACAGCATTTCTCACCTTGCAGACTAGGTGTTAATTCTTCGGCTACACGATACGGGGAATAACGTCGCTCCTGGCGAAACAAGAGGCACTCCGTTAGAGCTCAAACTATTCTAGTTCGACGTTACGTACTACGGAAACTAACGGCAAATGTTCAACTTCACTTGCGTTTAATTGGGTCACGAAACATTTGAACCTTAAATCCATCTTGTTGCACAACAGCAACAGTCGGAGCGTTGCTGTTAATTGTTTAATTTTCGTGGAATTTAATAAATAATTACGGTAACGTTATTCTTCGGCGAGTAAATTTCTTCGGTGGAACAGCTCTCGATTTTACGACGGAAAAATTCACGACGATGAGACCTCCGTAGTATGCAAATTAAATAGAGGGTTCGGGCCTTCGGTTTTCAACCCCCGAGTGGCACAATCTAGTTTTTAATGGACGTTATTCGGAGGAAGTCGAGTCTTTAATGACAGATTGTTACGGAAGGAGCGGTCGATACAGGAGGTGGTCGGTATATTTGGAAATATTTAGCGTGGGTGGCCGAAAATTGTTATAAACGAGCGATTTTGTGGATATATGTCTTATAGAATTGATGTATTTATGAAACGTTCCACGATTTTAATAATAATCGTTGTACTGTGCTGTAATTTTTCTGCATCATAATAATTACGAGTAAAGTTTAAAAGAGTGTTTTAAAGACTTTAGGCTTCCCCATTAAAAAAAGTTACAAGTAGAACAAGTCAAACCTATGCTACTTCCTGTCTCTGAAGACTCTAACTGCTTATAATGTTTTCTTTTTCAAAAATAAAAATTCCTATCGGTGTAAAATTCGAGATAAAAATTACAATCCATCGATGCAATTTGTTCTTCGTTTAATTGATTACGCCGGGACGCCAGGTGAATATGCACTCAAATTTGAGGTCACAGGTACAAAAGTTCAAAAATAACTAGCCTACATTTTCGCGCGATGTGCATTCTCTACTTACAACCCAATGGCACGATCATCTATACAAATTAATTTCACGGTAATATCGTGGATTTTCAGTTGAAAATGAAATTTCGATTGAACGCGCGAAAAGTGTGGATAACCGCGGAGACGGATTGCATAATAGCGAAGGACGCGTCGCGAGTAATTGTCGCAGAAGGACATGAGTCGTGCCTCAACTATTGATAATAATCCAAGCTGTGTACACTGAGAAACATTAATTACTTCACGCCGAGTGACATTCACTGGTATATCGTGAAAAGAATAATACCGGACGAGGTGATACAGCGGGATCTAACTGTGTGCAAACACGTAAACGCTCGATGTAACCTTCGTACGACGAGAATTGGCACAGGTTCGATTAGTTGCGCTCTTTTTCTTCATTGAGTTATGTACGTTTCTGAAAATGCAAGTCAATGCGAGAAATTTTGACATATTTTTAAGCGGATTCACTGAATTCTGATAAAATTTTAAGCTGGTTTTTTATCGGGTAAAAGTACGATCGCTTTGAAGTTGAAAATAGTATGTTAATTGCTACGCCGGTACTTTAGAATATTTTTGTTGAGTATTTGATGAAAAAAAGTCACTGTGGAAGTTAACTATCGAAGTTTACAAATATTAGAGTGATTTTAAGACCAAATTCTGGTTATTTTTGCATAGTGTTTTAATAAAATACCATTTCATATTATAATATTACCGGGGTCAATGTGACAGTTAACATGCTAATTAGTAATTTCCTCTGTCTCTTAGAAAGGCAATGTAAATTGCAAAGACCTGATGATATTTTTAGCTGAATATGTACAATTGTTACGTACATATTGAGAAAATTCTTGGGGATGTTTTTACGGCGGTACGATTTTTAGGGGTTTAACAATAAGTTGAGAAAGTACGGTGCCTTTAATTGCAAAAATATGACAGAAAATTACACGGCTCGAATAAACAGTTAATACAGGTTTTTACGAGTCACGAAGTGCTTGATGCCACACGAAAGCAAAATACGTCGAGTGAAAATAAAACACCGTAGATGATGGTAATACGAAATAATCTGACTTATGCAAAACGCAAGTTAACAAGTGGAGAGCTATGCACGCGAATAATTGTACGTTTTCGTTGGATTTCTTAACGAGCTCAGTCTTTGTGCTGAGAAAATAAAGAGAAACGATTGACCTCGATTTTTAAAAATAAATACAGGTCGCTTTGGGAAGATCCTTCCATTATTTCGTTCGCTAAACGCAAATTTGAGCGCCGAACTATTTCTTCTTTCATTGTGATAATTGATCCTATAAGAATTACTATCGGATCCAGTTTTAAAACTATTAAAAAAATTCCAGGATGACCTGCAAGTCCATTTTTGCACAAACATCATAAAAATTAAAAATAGATAGATACTGGTAATAAGAATATAAAATTTAAGGCTTACAAGTATTAAAAATTGAGATTTGCAAAGAATGTCTCTCAAATAACGGGCGCAAGTTGAACATTTCTTTTTTCATTCGAATTATTCTGGAGTTTCAACACTTATCATAGCATAGAAAATTGAAAGTAAGATATGGAGCTACAGAAGTGAATTTATCGTATAATAAACTATATTAAGAAAGTTAAATAAAAAAGCAAAACAAAAAAGAGAGTCACCAAAGATAAATATCGAGTTATCAATCTAAAAACTACGTCTCATTGCATCTCAAAATATTTCACAACATATCATGGCCTCTTCCGATAGTCATAAATCCTCAAGAAGAACCACCCCAACGAGAATTCCACCCTCCGTCCGATCGACCGTGCTCACATTTTTCCAAACAAAAATTCGTCTACCCCGCGTTAGCCAATCAACCAAGAGAAAGAGAGAGAAATCCGGGAGAGAGAGAGAAACAAAAACCGAAAAAAAAGGAGAACCACAAAAACCCGTCCAAACAAGTCTCTCGTATCAACCGATTCAAAGGTCAAACGCGGGTGAAATCCTAATACAGCCCCGCTGTTACGCTGCGGTTTAACAAAGCGCGTAAATCGTTCCTTCTCGAGAACGTAGGGTGAGGGCGAAGGTACGCGCAAAACGAAAACGAGCCACTACGATAGACCGTGAGACTGGGACGGATAAACGGTAAAAAGACGAAGAGAGAAAAATACACATAACGTAACAACCTGTGAGAAAGATAGAAGAAACTCCAGAGAGAAATAGAGAAAGAAGCTGAGCGAACGACAAGACAGGTAACCGTCGAACAAAGGGCCCCTAATGCCGAGCACAATACTGCGGGTGGTATATATACCGAGTAAGAAGCGCTAATTACTTTTCGCAACACACTCTACCGGAGTCTCTGTAGGTGTGGACACGTACAGAGAGGGTAACACGCGTGTATATAGATCGCGGAAACTAGTAGCAGCGGGTTCCCCGGCCTGCTTGGGTAAAGCTGGGTCGCGGTGTTATCGATCTCCGCCCACCTGGAGACCTCTCTGCTACCCCTGCCTCGTAGTCGATGGTTTGCAGGATGAACGTTGGGCCTAGAAGAAGGATAGAGAGGGTGGGAAGCAGGGAGAGGGTGAAACGGTAGGTAGGAGAAGGATGGAAGGAGAGAAAGAACGAGAGAGACGAAGAGAGCGGAAAGCAAGCAAGCAAAGGTGGCAGGATATAAAGGGAGGAGGATAGAAAAGGGAGGAGTACGCGGTAGAAAGATTGCACGTATTATACGTATACAGGGGAGGACGTACACAACATGCTTATGTACACCGGGCCGCCCTCCACAAAGGTTACGAGAAAAAGCCCCGACAACAATGAGCGTTTCCCTGGAAAGTCGAGAAAAGTGACGCGCACACAATGGCAAAAAACAGGATGAAACGAGATGGCAAACTTCATGCCGGGCCTCGTATCTCTCCAAGGGGTGCCCGTGAGACTCTTCTCATAACCTTTACGACGCTTTACCCCTGCCTGGTAGACGAGGAGGATCGAATTTCTATTACTACCCTTCTTCGTCTTTTACCTCGTTCCTTCTATCCTCTTTTTTTACTTCTTCTTTTTCACCTTCTTTTACCTCTTCTTCTCTTACCTATTACTCGCCCTATGACTCCGACATTTTACAAGATCGCCGGGGGATGAGGAGGGAAGGTGGTCTGTCCGCTCGCGGATACCGGAAGACGAATTCGAAATAATTGAGACGATATTTTACTTGGATAGCGGACTCCAGGGGGTGGTATGGAAATCCTGGAGGGATGGCACGCGGGAACGAGGATATCTCCGCTGATCCTCTTCGTGTAGAGAGAGATTCGCCCTCCTTTATCTTTGCTATTATGTGTGTGTTCCAATCGCGGAATACGAGTGAAGAGGAAGAATGCACGGATGTACGGATATGGAACTGAGAAATATTCCCTTGTAAAAGGGTGTCGCGTGTTTACAACAGCCGTTTTCCTTTCTTGTAATTATTTTTCACTCGCTGAGGCCATTGTTGGCGCTTTCTTTCCGAATCGTGCGATTGAAATGCGATATTAAGTTTTGAAACTGCAGAGCATGGTACGGTTAAATGGAGATCGGTTTTAAATTTTGACTTTTTAGTTGGAAATTTAACCCCTTGACCTACAATAACGTGTGACACTCGTGACGGTTAGATGAAATAGGAAACTTTGAAGTTTTCCAAAAACTATTAAATTGAAAATATCAATCGGTCATAAGACGATCAAATTATTTCTAGAATATAAATATTGCATTGAATTATAAGAAATATCAATACTGCATTGAATTATAAGAAATATCAGAAATCAGAGCGAAATTTTGATTTTAGGAATTAATTTTGAGTTATTGCTCACGCAATTAAAATAGCACTTGTAAGGCAAGGGGTTAAGGTAACCGATGATATTTCAAATAGAGTGGCAAATTAATTTGGAAACGTTAGAATCTAATTTCGAGGAAAGATATTCTCCGATTTAAGACCTTAATTTTCAATTTGCACATGTTTTTGATAATTTCTTTTACCTATAAAGATTGTAACATTTAAAAAAAATTGTTCGAATTTCTACAAATCTAAGCTCGAAGATAAGTCATTCCGTACCTTCCATTATATTGAATGGCATTCCTATTATTAATCTCACTAACAAAAACACATCGCCGAACGGCATCAGAATCGTCGGGCAACTAAGACCTTAGATTTATTTCCGAGATTCCTCTTCCACCCGATTTATTACGCTTCTTTTAGACCAAAACAAACGAGTTATTTTCGGCTCGCAGGCAGAATGAGAATTTCGTGGACGTCAGATCGACGATACCTCGTCGGATTTAATGACGAAGGCATTCTAACGACGTCGATTCGATTACCGCCCGGCATTTTTTTCGTTCTCTTCTAGAAACTCACCCCATGAAACGTATACTTACGCCATATCAAAGCAGAATATTTCAAAGAACACAGGATCAACATTACGGATTCTGTATATAAGAATGACAGTAAAATATGTTAATAAAAAAAATGTGGGAAGAAAAAACATATCCAATATACACAGAGACTATCTTTTACATATTATTTACGATCCGTAAACTGAAATTGCGAAAATATCGCCCTAAAGTCTCCAGATGTTGATACGTTCTCCACAGACGTCGAATAACTAAGAAAGAAAATAGATGGAAATACGAGAGCCATCGGCGAACCATTGCAAATCTTTACGACGGATCGCCATTTCCATTATTTACCATCCCCTATTCAAATTCGTTGCCGCGAATGCCTGCCAATAGAATTTTACAGCGCAAAAAATGTTTCTCCTATATTGATCGTAAAGTTCGCCAATTTACGTACTGGTCGAATGGAACGTAGAACTAAAAATTGCGAGACGTTAAAGATTATATTATCGTTATCATGTAAACTTTTGAGAAAAAATAGTTATTAGACGAAATAAATGTAAGATTTTCTCATAACGATCGTTCTAAGCGGAACATGGACGATTTTCTGTGCTAGCTGAAACTCAGAATCGCGGAATAAAATGTTTTCTGACGGTGTCCTGTTCTCGAGAAAATCAATTTTGAATATTTGCTGAATACGCGTGTACTGTTCGGATCAACCTACATTTCTCGCTGTGGAGACAACGGTTTCTATTCGTTGCATTTATGGACACCGTGATGTTTCAAGGATTTTATTCGTCCCAGGCCCACGATTTTTCTTATCTGTTATCGATCTTGGTTGAATTCGATTCATAATATTGTTTCTGATTGACTGTGAATACTTCACATGCTTGACATCGATGACTTACGGTGTATTTTGATGTTGAAATATATTTTCAATAAAAGCATCAGTTTTTAAAACTTGTGTTAAAATATTCAGACTTCTGATAGAATCTGGAATATTTAAATTTTTCCAGACATAATTAAGATCTTAATTCTCGAAACTGTCGCGAAACTGTAAATATCGCAAAACTCCATTTTCCAATGTCCCCTTCCCAAAAATTCTCTTTAACACTAAAACTACCAAACCAGTCAAAATGACTGGTAGCCAATTTTTTCCAAAAATTCTCAAAGTTTATAGGAGGGTCATAGGAGAAATATTTTACGTTCAACTCAAGAAACATAAATGACCGAATTGATCATCTTTTTCGCCTCTTGATTCCTCTTTTCTCAAAGTACTTATTTAATGTATTGAACTATAATGGATTTAACGCCGGTAGTTCTAGCGTTAAAAAGAATGACAAAAATTTGCATGCCAGTTACCGTATAAAATTAATTACCTACACAAAAAAAGCTCTAATCGCCTCTTGAAATCCCTAATCAACCCTCTCTCAACTACATCACCCCTTCAACCGCGCCCTGTACTTCAACCCTATAATTCTAACATCCTCCTAGTAAAACCTGGTAAAGAAGGAACAGAAAAAAAAACTTCTTAACATTCCCAATACAGTCCTACATGGAAAAATCCAACAGCAAGCGTTCACTGATGAAAAATTCTCTCTAAAACTTCCTAGTCAAACTTCCCGATGAACCGTAACTTAACTTCTCCATCGATCCGCGCTGCATGTTTCGCCCGGCGGAGTTGCAATTTATCCGCGCGTCGAATTGAATCCGTAATCCATGCAAAACCGAGTATCATCCGTAACAGGCTTCTAATTCGAGATACGTAGGCGACAGTGGATTCAAGAGGGTCGAGGAGGAGGAGGAGGAGGAGGAAGGAATAGTTACGAGGGTCAATTTATTATAACGTTTGGACTTCGGACACGCCTCGGTTAAGGGAGTCGAGAAATCAATATCCTTCTACGTCTCGACGACGTGTCTGAACGTAGCCAAGTTATGACGTACTCGCTGCCAAGGTAACTAAGGACTTAGAAATTACATCGGGGTGAGGAGTGATTAATCGAAAAATTGCATTACCCGACCGCCTGCTGATGCAGCGCGAATTAGGGATGCGTGGCGCGACAATGTCTTGGGGCTGAGTTGCTCCGACTCCTGATCGAACCCTCGTTAAATGTTCCCTGGATATAGTGGATGCGTGCATCGTGGAAGAAAAGGGTAATGAGAGTAAGTGGTGTACTTGGAATTTCATTTATGGTTCGTCGACTTTAGAATATTCGAGGGATTTTTTTTTTCGCTTGTGTTGTTCAACTTTACGGGTATGAGTGATTGGAAAAATAGCTGTGCGAGTGAGCACGCTATTTGCGTAATTGTGAAAGTAGTTTGAGGAAGATAAGGGGTAATTGTAGGTGGTTAGTTTCTGGTTTGGAAGTTTGAAGAATGGTAGAAGCTGAAAATGTTTTTAAGGAAAGGCAATTGTGTTGGGGTGAATTTTATTAAGAAAGTTAAAGAAAAGTTAAGAATTCTTAATATTAAAATGAATTTTGACAAAATAGTAGAAGATAGAAATATTCAGGAGGAGGGTGATTGTGCTATTAAATTTAATTTCGTTCACGGTTCAAGCTCAGAACGTAAAAAATGTGATTTTGGCTGTTTTTTCTTACGTCATCGATGTAAAATCATTTTATGTGGGAAAGCAATATTTCAAGTTTAAGACAGGTAAATATTGTCTCAAAAATTTAAAAAACTTTTATTAACACGTTGCTTGTGATAAATGGCCTGTACCATTTTTCAGCTAAATCGTGCTTCACAAAAAGTTCAATATTTCAGAATATTGCGCGAAGCCGTCGGCAAACAGTAATTAATAATGTCTTAAGAATACACACGAATATCACAATTTTAATTAGACTTCTCAATGATACTGCTCATTATTCCAATTCGAAACATTCGAAAACAAAATTTGGAAATCTCTTTATAAAAACAAAAAGCAATGCCATCAGATGGTACTTGCACTAAAATCTGCGAATAAGACACCGTAGACGAAACATTATTATATGGAACTTATTAAAAAAAAACTTTGTAATAAGTTCATAGATAAGCAATATTTCGATAACCCAAAGTTAAATCGAATAACTGAAGAAACGAAATATTTACTTCCGGCTCTGTGAGAATCTATGAAACCGGCTACAAGAAAGGAAACTCTGTTTGCAGCAAAAACACACGATAAAAAGGGATGTTTACCACCTCTCGATGCTCGGAAGAAAACGAACACATAACTATCCACACAAGTACTTTCTCCGTTGCAATTATTATTTCTTTTATCGTTTCCTTCTGTTTACGGAAACAGTAATTATGATTTTATACCTTTTGTTTAAAGCATACACATAAAAAGACAAAGAAAGAAGAGAAATAGCTACGAAAGAAAAGTACTACCCCTTCTTTCGCACGGTGCTCGGGTTTTTACACGTGATCTCTCTTCCGAGAAATCGCTCCTTCTTAACGAAAGGACTGAACATAATGCGAAAAGAAGGAAGGTAAACCGCTGGATTAAATAACCGGACGGTCACGAAGCCGTTCGATTGGAGAGATTCGATAGCCCAATCAACGATTTCGTTGAGGTCGAATTCTCTGATACGTGAAAATCGCTTGTTCCCGAGATGTGCCGTCTACATGTGCCAATTAATTTTCAGCAATTTCACCGTGCAGTTTGCATGGCGAATGAACTATAAATGAATTCTAATAAATTAAAGCTAATTCTTTAACGCTGCAAAAAATTTAACGCATTTTAAGTAAATTTGTTGCCGGAGAATATTCGATTTATTACTTGCATGTAATTTTTAAAATTGTAGATTTATAGAGTAATATTTTGACAAGGATGGGTTTCAGTGGTAATGTCGTAATTTGTTATTGGAAGGCAATATTTGTTAAATCAAATATTTTCTTCATATTGGCGCTAATTTTAACTTCACCGCATGTGGTATTTAATCTATCTGTAAATTTGCAAACGGTATACAGCACAAATGGCTGAACGTTAGAGGAAAAAAGTATATGTCGTTTGTTCTTTGATAAGTCTTCATCATTATCTCTGAAAATTAAAAAATTGCGAATTTATAGTAATACTTGCATTAAAAAATTCTTCTTTGAACGTCACTTTTAACAATTACCTGTGTCTCAGTACATGAATTATCCAAAGTTATAAAAATTTGCATAAAAGTAATAATAATCGTTCCATTTTCAACGTACATGGAAATTCGTAAAGGGTATGCAGCACAAACGATCGGACGTTGGCGCAAAAAAGATTAAATTTAACGCATAAAATAACATGCGATTTCCGGTAGTTCTTCATCTCCAACGTTCTCCTCCGAACCTCCCCGAAAAACTAGGGGGTTGAAGGAAAATTTCTCCGACAATTCCATATCTTCATCACTTTAAACTCAAAAATCGCAACAGAAATCAACAAATCAAAAGAATTCTGTCACGTTTGAAATTATAATCGTGTCATTTTGACGATACATATGTCAGTGCCGTTACTTTTCATTGTACATCGCAAAAAGAAAAACACTCAGCACCAATAGATACAGTCAAACCAACACAATTCATACTTCAAGCGCAACGCAACTATCTTCATTACCTGATATATTAACACTAGATTTACCATACCAGTCAAAATGACTGGTACACAATTTTTTCCAAAAATTCTCCAAATTTATATGAGAGTCATAGAATAGATATTCTACGTCCATCTTATAAAACATAAATTGCCGAATCAATCAAGTTTTCCACATCTTAATTCCCCTTTTTTCAAAATACTTATTTAATATTTTTAAATATGATAGATTTAACGCTGGTACTTCTAGCGTTACCTTCACTCACGAAGGGTCATCCGGGTCAAACAACCGGACGTTGCCGTGAAAAAAAAATACGGCACATCCAACACGCAAAATGCAATAACGTATGTAGAACGCGTAACGGCGGTCTTACGAGTTCGCGATTTGAATACTATGTCGCGTAGAAAACACGAGCGCGGGCATGACCGCATCGTTACGTTGATTTTGTAACAGCTCGTTGCCCTTTATTTCCATAAAACACGTCGCCGTGGCGGCCCGTGACGAAATCCTCTTTTGAAACATTACCAAAGGCGTGACACAACGCGACTCGAAACGTCTGCTCGCGTAATTGACATGTTCTGCGTTACAATTACCACGCCGGCGATGCCTCTGATACGAACGCCTTCGGCGTCTCCTTTCCTTTGTACGTATGGCACACTTTATTCGCTGATTCAGAGATGAGAAACTGATACTTGGCCTTACCTTACTGGACATTTCAGGACGCCGCGAGTCATCAGACATGTTCCTGAAACAAAGAGTATGGAAGTTGGATTCAGTCCGTTCTTTTTTGTTTTCTTTTTTGTGCAGCTGGGATAAATAAGAAAATGGGAGAGATGACTGTGAGGAAGAGGGGGTTGTAGTAACAGTGGCGGAATTATGATTGAAAAGGGATATGCTTTGTGAAATTTTATTTGAATTATTTATTAGTTATTTTATAAAATTAAAGTGTTTATACTTTTCGTACTTTATGGATTTTATTTTTCGCGTCCTTTTGCGTAGGATATTTAATGTTTTTGGTGGGTTTTGGAAGGTTGTCGCTATCATACATTAAATGATAATTTAGAAAAATAGTCCCGGGGTGGAGATTTGAACTCGGATTTGCTGATTGAAAGTCTGAGACGTTAACTCCGTATTCACCTTTGGCTGGTGTGTTTCTCCTTATTTCCTCTGATTCTCCAACTATCTCAGAGTTGATCTGCGTCTTTTTTATTCCGTGTTTGTTACTTACTGTATTGCAAAAAGCCGATTTTTCTCCACATAAAGTTATCCCTATTACCATGTTTCAGGAATCATATTAATTAAATATTTAATAAAATTCTCGATTATTATATCCATCAGCGCTAAAGTTTCTATATTTGAGAAAACTATGTATATTATTTAACACACCATAGGAATTATTAATTTATATTTCAACAGTTAGCAGTAGAAAAATTCAATAGTATAAAATATCCAATAGTAGACAAATTTCAATAGTTTCCGATCAAATAATATTTCGTTGAATTAATGCGCGACACTGAAACACTTAGGGTACAAACTTTACGAAATGATCTTTTTTCAAATAAATATGTTAACAATAAGTAGTACAAGAATTTATGCGCGCAGGCTTACGAGGGTTTCTCCGACGGGATTTATAATTCATTAGATATTCAAAAAGTTTTGTACTCCGAAACACGAAGTGCAGAGTAAATACTGAACTACCTTAGTAGAGAGTGGAAGCTGTTTTATCAACTTCGAATAACTGCTACGTAATGTGTAAAACATTGTTTCCAGTCGACTGAGAATGCGTATTTAATTGTCATCAAACAAAGAATGAATTCAAGAGAAAAAGGAACTTGTGGACTCATGAAAACACTTGAAACTTCCCATGGACATTTATACAGATTGTATCTGTAATTTTACTACGTTCTACCACGAAAAACACTTTAGATCTTGAATATCAAAAACATATGATTAGTCGCGAATCGAGCGAGTAAATTACATCGATTCCCGAGACGATTGCCCGATATTCCAACTTATCGCAATTCTTATCGCGAAAGTCATTATTTCCCTGCTTATCAGCCAGCGGGATAAAACTCAATTATTAGTTTCCATGTACGTAATATGCGTTCCCCTGTGATCACGTAAATTGGTAGAATAGAATTTTCTTAACCCGAATTTGCCATTAACGTTCTAATCTCTCTTCGCTGTAATTACTTTACTCGCCTTTATTGGTATCGATGAACCGTGAGGTAAATAATACTGAGCCCCGAACTTTGCGAGTTGGAAATTATAGAATCGTAAAGAGTAGAGCACTTAAAGAATTCTATGGAAATATGATATTAGGAGATTTGATGGATAAAATTGATTATATTGAATCGTATAACTAAATTTGAAGAATGACTTTCATCCAAACAATTTAAATTTTAATACAGTTTTAGAAAACTAGAGGGTGTGGTGCTGTGAACGGAAAACAATTCCTTTCCATCGCATTTCGCTGAGAGGGGTTAAACCAACCCCTAAAAGTTCGCTGAATCTGCAGTTTTTTCGATATAACGATATAAGTAAAGTTTTTATACAATATTTTATTAAACCTATGGGCTGTATAAAGCTGATTACTAATTTTAAAACCATAAATATAAATATTCATTACTTCGGACATATAAAATATTTTTTCTATTCAAATTAGTATACTAAAATAGTCAAAAATACGATCATCACATTTCTATAAAAGTAGGGCATCGAGCACTGTTAAAGTTTCTTAAAAACTTCATAATTTTTAGTCGACACTCTGCTATATCTTCGATACGATACAATTTTTCGGTATGAAAACTTTTCATCCAACCCGGTCGGCCCATCGTAGTAAAAAAAATAAAAATTCAGCAAGCTTCAAAAGAGGGGTAGCTTCAACCCCTTAAACTAAATTTCCACAACGCAAGAATTCCTCTTTACCCGTGCCAACATGCTCCACATTCGTGCGAACTTTTTAACAACAAAATATTCCTGTTGCGAGTCTTCCCTTTAGTTTTATCGATGCATAAATTTCTCTAATACTGAAAACCACTTCAGCTCGAGCCAAGAGCTTGAATTACGTTCGAAAGCATCCCCCTTTGTCCACAAACAATATCAGGGCGTCTCAGTTTCGCAATGTGACCTCAGCCGCAAATTCGATTTCCGTTTAACGTCGAACAATCGTTTAAAAGTATAGGAGCGGGAATAACTTGAATGTATAAAATTGTTAATTAAATTAGTTCTGGTAGCATACTTTTTAATTACTTAACAGTTATGCTATCCAAACATACATGGATGTCTGCGTGTTTGAAATTGCGTGAAAACTCAGATCTAACCCGGAAGGAAACAGGAATGCTAAAAGAGGTGAGTGTCCCTGATGAAAAAGTTTGATGCGAATGAATTCTTCTATTTTTCATTAACACCAGAAGTGCCAACGTTAAATCTAGTCTATTTCAGTATGTTAAATGAGTACTTTGAAACAAGACGAATAAAGAGGCGGAAAAGATAATCTATTTTGCTCTATACTTTTCCTGTAAACTTGAAAAAATTTTGGAAAAAAGTGTTACCCAGCCATTCT
Source organism: Cerceris ruficornis (assembly GCA_963989415.1). Classification (NCBI taxonomy): domain Eukaryota; kingdom Metazoa; phylum Arthropoda; class Insecta; order Hymenoptera; family Crabronidae; genus Cerceris; species Cerceris ruficornis. Next base: position 12,722,867 of record OZ022523.1, read on the forward strand.
AACTGGCTTGGTCGTTCTAGCGACAGTCGTTTAACTCTTTGAGGCACGGGAATTTAAAAAATAAAATGCCTCATGTTGCACACAAATTTTTTTGATTGTACAAACTTGGTTTAATTTTATTAACAAAGTTATACAATAATAAACATTTTCTATGTGGGACAAAAAATATTCCACCATGCATATTCACGCGTCAAAACGGTGGGCCACTTTTAACACTAAACCTACCGGCTTTATATCTGTTATATTGAAATATAAGAAATAAGTACTTTGGAAAAAGAGATTTGAAGAGGTCAAAAAGTTAATCAATTAAGTGATTTTTGTTTTATACGATAGATCTAAAATATTTACTGAATGGCTGCTCAATTAATTTGGGGAATTATTAGAAAAAATCAGAAAGCGGTCATTTGACCGCCATGGTAGGTTTAGTGTTAATCTCGTCGTGCCTCAAAGAGTTAAGTCCCAGAGCTAACAAGAAAAATCTTACCAAAAACAGCCAAGAGGCTAATACCATGCTAATTAGTGACAGCGCTAATTTCTCCAATGCAATGAAACATACCAGGTCTTCCGAGCCAGAATCTCAGCACAGTGATCGCGCTGCGTGGGACTCAAACGTTTAATAAACCAATTCTTTGAACAATCCAGTTACTCTTTACAAAAGCATAATGCAAGACTCGGCTCATAAGATTTTCATCGCAAGATTATCGTCCGGAGTTCTCCAACGGTTCACCCTCTACGACGAGGTTCGCGAGAAAGGAGTCTCTGGCGAAGTGCCCTCGAGCTTGCGTCCACTTTGACAATTAAACGAAATGAGCTAAGAACAAAGAGGAACGAGGTAGTGGAGAGTACGGGGCACACCGGTGGCTGGGCGCTCGGTGGAGTGAAATTTTTCCGCGAGACAGAAGAAACGGCCGGAAGGAAAAGGGAACGATAACGTTGAATGTGACACTCGTGTTCGCGGTACATCGGTCTCTGCTTGGAGCCTCGAAATATCAGAGGCTTCGAGGGCAGGATTGGAGAAGGAACGGGTCGTTTCCACGAGCTGACCTCGTGCGCTCAAAAGGGTGTGCTTTTCTCTTCGAAATTAGAGAGGCATGATGCTTCAGATGTTTAGGCTTTGTTTTCATTTAATTTTGTGGTTTAGGTCATTTTGCTCGGTATTACAAATGGAAGAAACTCGAATAATGCTTTTTTACGGTAACTTGGGATTTTAACACCAAAGCTACCGAGACAGTAAAGGTCTCTGCCCACTACAACGTATCATACTATGACCGTGCTAGGAACGTATCAGACATGAAAAGCAACACACTATGAAAATAATATATATATATGAAAAACAACCGACGGTGCTGGTCGGTGACGGAACGGTCTAGTGGGCATAGTCTCATATTTTTCAATACAAAGAATATTTTTTTACCCGACACGTTCCTATTACGGTCATAGTATGATACGTTGTAGTGGGCAGAGACCTTAATGATTACCGGTCCCTCATTTTGTACAGAAATACTCCAGATTTATGCAGGAGCCGTGGAGTAAGTTTTTTATATCTTATAAAACATAGATGACATAATTAATCATCTTTCCTACCTTTTGATTCCTCTTTTTCTAAAGGACTTAATTCGTATATTTAAATATAATAGATTTAACGCCTGTAGTTGTAGTGTTAATAAATTATTCAATGAAAGAATTCAGGTGAAAATGGATTAAAGAATGATTAGGAGGTTGGTATTTTATCTTAATGTCGGTGGTATTGGCGACATTTTTGCCAAATAGTTATGCATTTAATTGGCAAAATGAAAATTTACCGCGTGGTGTATGCTGCGCCGTGTACTGTAATCCGTTGAGCTCTATAGGTATTTTCATTCGAGGAAAGCTGCAGTGTAGATTATGGGTTCATATGTGTACTTGGGAAAAGCTACCAGCGTGAACTTTGAGTGCATAAATGGTTTTGTCAATCTTTTTAATCTTGCGGGAACTACAGTGAGAAATAAACTGAGATGAATACAATGGAATAAGCATTCAAATGGATTATAAAATGTAATGGTCCGAAAATATTAGGAGACATGTCGCGTTTTTTCTGCGACTTCGTTTGATCGTTTCACTATCCTAAGAGAATGAAAATACCACGTGAATTCTCGTTTTGACACGAGTTGTATAACGCCAGTTCTTGTTCGCCGACAACTTCGTTACCACGATGAAACTGCGCGAATACTGAGCATTTCTTTAACGTTCCCAGTGACCCCATAAAGCACAATTTTCCAGGGATCGTGCCCAATGAATATTCACACTTGCCGGAGGTGATGCGTTGATAATAAATTGCTTTATGCAGGGGTCTACTTTCAATGGTAAATCATGGAAGCTTTGCGTTTGAAGCTAACTTTCAGTTTGTATGCCTTCGATATCTGAAGAACGGTTGCTCTTTCAATAAACATTAATACGTTCCATTTATCGTTACCCGCTTAAAGTAAAAACCTACAAAATCGATTGCTTTACTTCAAATATTTGGTACAACTTGCTTAAAAAAAATCCATAGATAAATCAACCCTTTAACTTGCGATTTCTTCTACGACGGAATTGAAAATTAAGTTGCTTCAACAAAAATGCAGAGTGTCTACAACTACATTGTTTGCAATTCACGATAAAATCGATAGCATGAAGAAGTAGTCGATTTTTTTAATTTGGCTGTTTCTAGTAAATTTACAGCTTTTTCGATCTATGTTCTCTCTACTGTGATACGGTGGTAGAAGCAACCGGTTAAAATATTACATTGGCCGCAGATTCAAGATACATTTGAAAAATGAGCAACTTTTACATTCATTATCTCCATTCATGGTATCGATCAATCCACGATCACTGATACAAGACAGATTGCTTTTTGATATTCATTCGCAAACGCTATCAAAAAATATAACTGTCGAAAGCAGATTGATGATGGAGTTAAGCCGATCGAGCGACTCATTTATTTCCTGGGTGTCTGACCATGAATGGAATATTCTACTTGCTTTTATTCGCGCGCTCGCTGCCCTCCTCAAAAGGCACAATTCTATGCGATACGTAACGAATATCAATCGTTCCTAGACAAAAAGCTAAGCGGCTAATGTTACAGCTTGAAAAAACAAATTTTTTCAGGGAAATAAATTGATGTTAATTACGTAGAACAATTTAGAACATGTGAAGTAACACGGTGTATGATATCGATGCAAGTTGCACGTTAATTTAATACAAAACTATTTGGAGCGTGGAAAATATTAAACATGACAAGTTTCATATCTCTCTGTGCACTTTGGTGTTGCAATTAAAAATTTATTATTACTAAAATGTATCACTGAAATTTATTTTAATTAATATTCCGACTTAATTGCTGGAAGATTGACCACCTCGGAACGGTACTCAAAGAATTCTAAATACATCTTCCCATAACTTTTATAAAGACGACTGAATCTATGACGTATACCTAGGGCAATCATTCGGAATGAACCACTTCCTTCTGTATTACCATCGCTGAAAAATTTCTAATAAAAATGTATGCCAGTAAATCCCTAATACCCAAACGTCAACCGACATCGTCAATGAGTTTCAATAAACTCAAATTTCGCTTCATTACTTTACTAAATTTTATTAAAAAAATTTCAAATAATCCCCCAAAGAGGAAAACTAAATTCCACGTCGAAAAATTCACTTCAACTGGAATTCTCGTCCACCTGCGCTAGTACATGTCCAAAAGACCGTTTGCCAAAGTCAACGAAAAACTTCCTGCCGCTGAAAGTCGAAAGGGCGCTCGTGAACGCCGAGCCGACCAACAGGTTTCTCATTTTCTTCGTCTTAGGACCCTCCTAACGTTCGTCATCGACGTCAGGGAAGTTGGGGGATCCTATAATCCACGTTGTCGGAGAACTCGGACTCTCTGAAAGGTACGCGACGAGTGATACCATTGAATTTCTTCGCTCTCGCAACTCGGAGGGAAATGATTTTTGCTCCGCTGATGGTTCTCCGTTCAAAGTCCTTCTACCGGGTTTCTTTTAAGTGTAAAAAGTGAACAGCAGATACATCTCGATTTCTATGGAAATCCATGGGAGTATTTCGTCATGTTTGATCAACATTTTCTACGATTAATCAACGTGAGAAATCGTAATTCAGAGGGGACAGGCTTTTACAACTTTCATTTTCGCGGGACTTGAGATCCGATGGATATTTTTCGTTTAGCTGTTTGTCGAATTTATTTATTTTTATTCAAGGCTTAGAGTTAAATTGCTAAGGTATTCTTTTTAAGGTTTGAATTCGGGAAGGCGTTTACGTTTAGGTTTCTACGCTGTTAATTAAGACGAGAAACGAGAGTCTTGCTGGAGGAAGTGGGGAGACTTTGATTCGATGTCGATATTTGAAGCTCTGATTTCCGTTAAAGTGTAAATAGAAATTGGGTAAGTTTGCGAGCAATTACTTTTCCGTTGGGAGTTACTCGGGGAAAGTTAAAATAAATAAGTTATTTGTCATTTATTTGTTTCTCTGCAAATTTAATGTATGACCGTTTGCGAAAGGTGGACAAGATTTTTTAGCGGGTTTAAAATTACTGAGTGAGTTATAAATCAATTTCGTCAATTTACCTATCACTTGCTGTTTAATTTTATTCAATAAACAACTATAAATATTGGGGACTATTTGGTTAAAAATTTGTTTAAAAAATTACCGATATTTCAATCACAATGGATACCTGACTCATTTCAGTTTCAGTAGCAAATCTTTCAATTAGGACTTTGAATTTCGTGAAAAGGAAATTACCTGCGCCAAAATGATTCCTTGGGGAAACAAAGCGCCAAGAAAATCGATTCATCAATTTTCAAAAACTTCTGACTAAATCTCCATTTCAGATGCAAATACTTTCAAACCCGTTTACTTGTTGGAAGTAGTAAAAATATGACGATTCCGCGCGACGAATTAATATGGAAAATTGAAAGACGATTATTCGCCCTAACTGGAAGGAACATCGATTTCATCGTGACAGAGACGAAGGTGGTACTAGCCGAATCGTAGACAAATTTAAATTAGTTTCGTTAATTAAACTTGGAAATCGATTTCAATACCGGAAGAGAGCACACGGCGAGACCAGTGACAAATTATCTTTACGTTCTCCGATAATTGGTTAATTAGTTACGATGAGTAATATATAGTAGAATTCAGTTAGTAGGTAATTCAATTCGACCAGTGGTAAAAGTCGTATCATACGAAACCGTTATTTGACACGTGCTATTAATTTACTTCGTATCTTCGCGATATCGATAATTTGGAATTATAACCTGCCGAGTGACACTTATTGGAAGTGATGTTCTCTGATCGAGTGAGAAGAAAAATGAACAGAAATTGCACCCTTCTTGTAGTGTTTGCAATTGAATTTTTACACATCAAGGAACATTTGAATATGTAAATTATACATTTTAAAAAGATTTTAACGCTCTGTTGACTGTATTTCTGGAGTTATGAGATACGAGGTAGTACATTGGCAAATGTTCAAAAAGGAATTTTAAGGAGAGCTATGACGTTCCAAGTTACAATCGTCCCTCATCGCTAACAAGAATTTAACCCTTTGCGCTACAACGAGTGACACTCGTGACGGAGCAGAAAATTTTGAAGCTTCTCAAAAATTATCAAATTGAAAATATTAGTGGAGCAGGAAACTATAATATTATTCATATGTTATTAATATTGCGTTAAATTCTAAAATATATCAGGAATCACTAACATATTTTTATTTTAGCAATTCAATTTTCAATTATTGCGGAGGCAGTCGGAAAAGTAATCGTAGGACAAGGGGTTAATCAATAGGTACTGAATTCACCTAAAAGAGTAGGTTTTTAACGAAATGGCCATAAAAGTCTCAGCGGAAAGGATACAAAAGAAAAGGGATTTAATTTAATTTGCAAAAGTTTAATTTCAATGAAAGTCCGTAACTTTCGAAAAAGAAATGATAAAAAACCACAAAATTAAAGTAATAATTTTGTATAATCAAAACAGAGGCGTATCAGTCATTACCTCCGAGTGACAAGTTCCCATAGAGAATTAACTTTCCAAGTAGCGTCGCAAACTCGTTAAAAATCGTCCAAAAAAAGATAAAACACGACGCATTTTCCCAATTCGAAATTCAATCACCTCAAAGCCCAATGTGTCTCCTTGCATCTAATGCAAACCTCAATTTCCCAGATACTGCAAATCCGCGGCAAATCCAAACATTCACGACGCGATACTTTTTAACGGCGTGTAAACGAAATCAACCGCATCACGTGGATCCACGATAAAGATAGACCGCAAGATAAAATAAACGTCCGACTAAAGACGCGAGCACGGGCAACGTAGTTAGCATAATGCCGGTTAGCCTCGGGTGCAAACACGTGAAGCGCGCAAGACAAATAAACGACGATTTCAGCCAGAAAAGGCGGAAGTGCCGTCTGCTGAGGGAAGACATCGCGGATGGCGAATTTCCCGACATTTCCATAGAAGGACGATGGGAGACTCTTGAGGAAAATAGATTTAAACGATTCTCGGCTTTTACGATTACAATCGCGCATTCAAGGGCCGAGCTTTACGAGGTCAGATTTACGTGTCTAGACGACGATCCGTAAAACACGCGTATCGGCAAGAATCTCTGCATGAAACGAGAATTTTACGTTCTCGGTGGTTCGTTCGACGGAGTTTTTAGCCTACGTGCAATTTCGGAGTTCGAAATGACGTGTAGTGGGCCGAGGAAGAAGTGGAATGGTTAAGAATGCTTCCTCATGTGGGTTGAATTCTGTTTGTTCGTTCCTGTTTGTCTGCCGTTTTGTTTTACTTTTTGGGGTGCGCGGTTAATAGATAGGTGTTGAATTATCGCTGGAAAGATGGCTTTGTTAAGGGGGATTTTTAGATGGGGATTTTTAAATTGAGATTTTTAGATTGAGATTTTTAAATTGAGATTTTTAGGGGAGGATTGACGGGTGGCGGAGAAATGTGGATACTTGGTTGCGCGTTTGCTGTTGGAATGATAATTTAATTAAAGGTACGCGGTTACATTTTTCTTGTTGTTATTTTACTATATGAATATAGGAAAATGAGAAGGTGTGCCGCGTAAGAAAAATTGAAGCTTGGATATGTTTCATTGAAGTAAAAAATTGCTATGAAAAATTACACGGTCGAATCCACTACAGTTCTTTGCTACTATATTAACAAAAGGTATTTATATAGAAATTAGGCACATTCAGTAATTCAAATGGAAGAAATTTTAAAAAATCGGTACCATTATTAAGATGAATCAAGTAATAGCTCAGATTTTTCTAGTGTGGAAATTTCACTGTCGGATTCGACTAAAAAAATGAAATAGTAGCCTAGATTTTTGCACAGCGGGGATTTGAACGTGGAATGAGACTTAAAAGATGAAATAATATTCCAGATTTTCGTGGGTCAAGGGTTTCGTCCTCAAACAAGGCTTACAAATTTTCCGAAATTTCCAACGATTCGACGGCACTCGAAAGAGTACTTTCTCAATACGAAAACACACGTTCCATTAACATACCGAACTTTTAATTTGTTTCAATGCTCCGAGAAAATGCCGTCCAAGGCACTCTGAGCTTCGGGTGAATTAACTTTCAGTCCGTAGAATCAGCCGGCAATTAACATATAAATGAACGCATTTAAATTCAATAAAGTCCTTTGCCGCGATCTCAATATCCTCGGTCCTTCATAAAAATGCTGAACGTGCAACGAGTAACCATAGCGCGACAATTGTTCGTTTTCCTTTCTTCCACCGGAAACCCCATACCGTCATTCTCTCATTCTTAATCGCGTAATCTCGTGCACCTCGCGTACGCCCACCATAGAACCTAACTTTTATATCGCGAGTGAAAAATAGCGATTACAAAAGAAACGAATCGCACTAATTGCGAATTAAAAAAGCTGAAACGAGAAACGCGGAATTAAAAGAACCTGCTGTCGGCTCATCCGATAAAAAAAGGGAGGGGTGGTAAAAAGAGAAGGGTTGAAAGGTTTATCGCGTAAACAGGATATATCGGAAAGTATCTCGCTTTAATTAAAACACGTGACAGCTAAAAATGGGAAAGATTTCGCGAAATCAAAGCCGGATAGTCGAATTTCGTTATCAGGTTTATTAAGTTCGCGAGCGAAACGGGGAGTCTGTTAAATGGAGCGGAAACTGAGGCGAAGATAGATGAGCCATCGATACCAATACGGTACATTCGACGGTACAACTTTTTTAAAGGGCAGAAATTCAAGTTGATTTCGTGTACGTCGAGCGATGATCAATAATTGTTATGAACTGCACAGGGTGTGAAACGTTTACAATTTATTGGATGAATTAAATTAAACCCTCCGACTGCCCGATATTATCTCTTCAACTCTGAACTACGATGCTGCTCTTTTAAAAGTACATATTTTAAAATTCAAAATCGTCTAAAGACTTGCAAATGTGTTTCACGTTTGACAAATGCAACTCAGATAATGAATGCTAATTACTTTTCTCGCATGTCAAATATACGCAACATTAGGCGAAAAATTGCTGTTTATCAAAATTTGAGAAATTGTGACTGAAGAAATTTAAGGAATTTGATAAAAAAAGAAATCAGATGAAGCATTAATGAACCCACGTTACCCGATTAAGTTACTCGGAAATATGTCCCGCAAATAATTAGATATTTTTTGGAAAGCTATTTACACCAGGAATAATTCAAATATTTGTTCCACGTATCAAATTGCCTATGGAACTTAATTCTCAGCACACACTGTGCCATAAATTCGAAATTACCGTCATACCCACGTGCATCACGAGCGTCATGAAAATTCACGACAGCATCTCTGCAGAAGATTCGAAAATTTCATTAAAATTGAACGTCCACGTGTTAAAATCGAATATAATATCATTGCGCGAATGGTACGCACTGTTTAAAATTACCATTATTCAATCGGATACGCCCATCCAATTATACACTCCAAATAAATCTACATAAATACCCACCAATTCCACGTGCATCAATAATCCCTAGCATCTTTCAGCAAATAAATCGCGTCGTTCGCATTGCACGCGAAAGCAGGCTCGGAAAAAAAGTTCCATATCCGCCGTGAGTTATCCTAATTACAACCCCGAACCCCTTTCCCCCATATACGTCTCCCGTATCTCTGCCGGTTAATTGGTCTCTCCATAAATCCATCCGTGCAAGAATCTCCCCATCGCCCAGGAAAATTTCCCATTCGACTATTTTTACTCGCGAAAAATACCGCAAGAGAACTCCATCCGAGTCGCACGCGAGTGCAACGTAGAAACGGCGTGTAAAAGAGACGAGAAAGAAAAAGTATTTCTCGCCGTAATCGTGCAGAGACAAACGGCGAAGCCCTAATTTTCCAACGATAACCGAAGGGACGTTCGGATGAACGAACGACCGGGAATAAACTAAATTGCCATGAAATAAATCGCCCGAAGTGTTGTCCGATGCCCTTTGGGATTTATTGCGACTGTCCTGGGGGCTTCTGGATGGTTTTCTTGCCGATATAAGCGAATCAGGGACAGGATGTGCACGCGGTCTGGCCTGACCATCGGATGCATCCTTCCATTGCTGATCGCAGATCAGATTGATCGACCCGATCGAATGCTCTCCAATGAGCCTCGCTCGGGCTATTTGCAGATAACACATTGTTTGCATGGCGTCTATTAACAGGCTGCAGGATCGGAACCGTGAAAAACCGATCTATGGGAGCGAGCCGATATTTGCAGTTATCCACTCGGACTTTGGGCATTGTTTCGTTAACCGTTTCGAAGGTAATGGGACACGTATGACGTACTTGAGTTGATTGTGGTTTAAATTTTTGCTTTAGGTCTTTTTGTGTTGTTAGAGGGGAGCTGTTAGTTGACACTGATACTGTGGGATTGTTTTGGTATGGAAATTTGTAGAAATGTATTCTTTAATTGGAGTTTTTTAACATTCGTATCTCCACGAAGTAGATTATAAATAATAATACACCTAATTCGGTTTTTACACGGTAGATACGTTCCAGAAAAAACCGTGTAAAAAAAGACATGAAGTATATACATAGAAAAAAGGGGATTAGTTCCATATCCTTCAACCCTGTAAAAAATAGTTAAAATAAATTTAGTAAAAAATTTATTTTAAGAATATTTTAGATTTTTTAATCGTGCTAAATCGAATGAAATCGTGTAAAAATGGAATCAATTTTTTTTCTAGACCGTGTTAAATCGAAACCGTGTAAAAAAAGACCGTGTAAAAACAGAATTGGATGTACTGAATATACAGAAATATGAATAAGTCGCAGTTGCTTGAAAAGGGAAATCGTTATTGTGTTGTATGGTAAACGCGTTTTTCTTGAAATCTGGTTTTCTGATGCGATCGTGATATCTGAAAATTTAGTTTTCCGATAGATTTCCAATTTTTAAAGAATCTTAAGGAGATTTCCTTTAAAAGATGGTAGACAATAAGATTCTCGCAATTTGAGGTAGCTCTTATATTATCGCAGACATTACTTTGTTGTTGTTAAATTGTCTTCGGCAAAATTGTGTTTAACCAAAGAGGTCTCAAACGTTTCAATTAAATTTCAGGCAAACGGAATCTAGACGATTTAAAAAATTCCCAGCCTCCGGTAATTTCGTCTTATTACATTTTTTGGAGCCACTTTTCATCCGATACTCCTATCGATAATTTACTACAGATTTTGCAAAGCAGTTAACGCGTTAACTAAATATTTCCTCCTTCGAAATTCCTATACGGTTGCAAAGTCTCGGAAATGCAGGTTAAGCTGATGCCATAATTTTACTCCGTAGACCTCCTTTAATTAATAAGGTATTTAACGGAGATCATTTATAACGATACCATCGAACCATAAGCGGTAAGCATAATAATCCATTTACGCAAACAACTCGTTGAATTCTGCAAACCGGAACATTTTCTATTTCGATCCACAATGCAATGAGAAATGGCCGTAAGCCGAGATGCTATTTTGTATACAAATAGAGAATACGTAACCAGCAAGGGAATACACGAAACCGAATGAATAATGCGAATAGAAACTGAGATAACAAAAGAGCTTTCCATCGATCTTGCGTCAACGCGTACCTTTTCCTTTATCCTCAAAGAGTCGAAGGAAAATTTCGCGCTTCGAAGGTAATATCTTCGATTCCATGTATAAACTTTTAACGAGTTCCAAGTATTTTGTCATCGGATAATGATACTCAAGAACGCGGAGAAGAAAAGAATCGAGAGAAAGCGAGAAAAAGAGAGAAAGTGCAGGAAAGAGGGATTTTTCGCGCTCATTGAATACGTTCAAAGAAATGTACGCAAAATGGTGTTTTACTTTTCCACGGAAGCTTTAAATAACGAAATATTTATGGGCATTCGTTTCTCTGATAAATTTGAAAAATTACGGCTATTCGGTTGAAGATTGAAATATTTAAGAACTCGGAAAAACTTCAAAGAAATACTTTGCTCTTTCGTGGACTGAAGAGCTCGTAAAAATTCTATTTCCATTTCTCTGTCTGGAAATAAAATGGCACGGAAATGAATGATAACATAAGGCGTTATTAAACTTCATTATTCGTGAATTCGCGAAATATTGCAACTGCGAGGGACATTCGGTCGAAAATATGCAGTCGAATGAATTATAACGGAAAAAATGCCGCTTAAATTCATAACTCATCGTCGTCGATTATTAGCATGCATTTGCATTGCAGTAACGAGGAATTTCGAATCATCAGAAAATGTAGCGCCAGTGAAAATATTTTGTCTCTGTATTTCCTCCAAAAATATTTTAATACAAAAATATTAATAAATGAATTTGTGAAAATTATAGGAAATTGCGTTTCAAGGAACATGAACCTTTTCATCGATCAGCCCTGTTAAAAGTGACACAAACGTTCGGAGCAATATAGAGGGCAATTCTTATTGCAATTTCTTGCCTGTGATATATCGAAGGAGATATGTTCCTGGCATATTTCAAGTCCCACAGAAACCGACATGTTCTTGCGCCTTCAGCGACAAAGAAAACTGATCGTGTTACTTCAACGTTTTAGGTATCGTCTGTACGCTTACGTGTTATTCAAGTTTCGATGGAGATATGTCGTCTAAATTACGAAATTTTATATTATTTATCAATTCGTATTTACCATAAAGTGCAATCATTGAACGAAGATAGAAATAAAATTGTGTCGCTCGCGTGAAAATCGATTGGAAGTTAATAAGTTTTCCTATGAGCAATTAATGAGTCTAGCTTTACTCTTAATTGATTTATTTGAAAATCGAATAAACTGGACTTTTAAAAAAAAGATACTAATGAAATTTACAAAATGTAGATTTTTCTAAAATTGACATCGATGAATTTTTTTCACAATGAGTTCTTTTTCCGTGCATTTTTCAATTAACCTTCCATAAATTTTTTTCTTGGCAACAAAATACTTCTAAATAAAGTGCGTTTAGTATTCAAAATTCTACTGCAAATATTTTGCAATGAGTTTATCATGCAACTAATTTTCGTACATGTCAACGAATTCGGATGATAAAGATTTAATGCAAAATGAATCCAGTTGATCATGAAATTTTGTCGTTTTTGACGCATGAAACTTTACTAAATTGCATTATCTCACTGGACCACCCTGCATATTCATAATTTTGCAACGAACGGCTTCCAAGTATTTTGATGCCACATTTTGCGAGCTAATTAATATCTTCATATTGGCATGCAATACTTTCAGTCATAGTTGCATTTAAAATTCATCGCATTAATTGAAAATGCTTTATTGTCACGATGATATGGCGGCAGTGTTAACGAGAGGAAGTTCGATGTCAACCAATGAAATAATTGCGTCAAGTTAATTGATACCTGCACGATTAAGCATATTGGTTCGTTAATGTACACCTAACAGTATTAATTAAAATTTGCGACAAATAGAACGCAGCTATTGATCGCGAAATTTTCACGTTACCACCATCGGCAGTTGTGAAAGGGAATTTTAGAATATAATTGTGCGAATAAAATTTGAGCAACCGGGAAGTGCTCAATGAACTTATGAATATTTACTTCTATGGCTTAATGTATATTAATTAAAACACATATATGGTTTTTCTGTTATATAACATATCAAACAATCTTACGTGAAATATTTCGCGCGACTGATGCATCAATTTTAAATTAATCCTTCGTCCATTTGTATCAAGAGAAGATTTTCCATTGCAATTAATTTTCTGAAATTAATTTCGGCTTTCAGCTTGCCAAAGTAATTTTATAAATTTAACCAAAGTGCCTTCGATAATTAAATATAATTTAATAGCCAACAAAGAGATAATATTGCCGGTGTGATTTCAATTAATTAAAAAATAACCGTGAAAATAATTTCAGCCTCGGAAGCTTAATTTATTTTATAAATTTCATAAAAAAAGGAATCATTCAAAAAATCGCAAAAAATTATTACCGCCTAATATTATTAACTGTGAATTATTGAAATTCCAAAAACGAGAAATACCTAATTTATTACCAAAAGAATAAAACCCATCCAAACACAGCGTAACGAAAATTAGGGGGGGAAAAAGAAATTTCGAAGCGATATAAAGATAATTATAAAATTCCATTGTTTTAGAAAACAGAAGATACTTAAGGAAGACCAAGTTGCTACTTTACCCTCACTATTAGTAAAACATCTAATATTTCAGAAATTTGAAAATTCGCGAAGTCAATCTACTTGGCATTTTACGTGCGACGTGTTAATTGCAGTTTAATGAAGAAACATGAGACGTAATTTACAAGTTACGTTCACTTTTGGCAATCTCCTAGCGGATCAATGCATTTTCCTTGTCTATTGTTACTTACCGGGAACGCAGCTGTATCTACGTACGTTTAGCAAAATGCAGTTGAATGATTAATGAGTCTCCCGGATAAATCGCCGGGTGGCATGCGAAAGCATGTACATCCCCTGTTAACCCCTTCGATCCCCGTGTTACTTCCCTCCCTATTTATGCGTATCTTTTTTTTCAGATTTTGCTGTTTCACCCGATTGAAATTTTTTCGACGTGTAGCTCCATGATTCCGCATTTTATCGCCGCGGCTAATGCGTTCTTTTGCCAAGTGTAATTTTTAACTTCCTGAAAAATTGGTTTCGTGTCAGGATATACTGCTGGCACTTATTTCTCATGGGGTTTCACTGTGTGTAATAACAAAAGATATTGTTTACCATTTATTCTCGATGTTGTACGACAGTGCCGTTGTAGTTAAATGGATGAGAGGTCTTATGAATCTGGAGGATGTTTAGGAGATTCGTATTTTGCAGTTAGTGAGATAGAAAATTATGTAAGAGGTATAGTAACACAATAGAAGGTAAACTTCACAGTACAATGGAGCTTTTTTTATTTTAGCTGCTATTTTCGGCTACTCTTCGTGTTATTTGGAAACTCTGAGTTCAGATTTGTCATCAATGACTTAGATTGTCCTAACAAGTTGATTTTCAGCTAAATTGAAGTACATTTTGAAGTTTTGGCCATGTTTTCGTGATCTTGGACCAATGTGCAGCATGTCGTAAAATCATCTTGCGCGTCTTTGAAATAATAATTTCTTGCTCGACTAAAGTAGATTCTACGACTGAAAGCAGTCACGGAAATTTCGCTATTTTTACCGAAGAAAGTCTCAAAGTGCGGAATATCGAAGAAAGGGGAATAAGAAGTGACAATTACAACTTTGTAGTTGCTCCAAAAACGTTCTTTAACGTGATAATACATTGGCGGAAACTGTAAGAATTAGTCGGTACTGTTTGGTATAATTTGACTGTCTACTTTTGCTCCCTTTGTGTCATTACCCATTTTAATTATTCGAACAGAAACGCTCAGATGAAACGTAGGAATATAAAACGAGTCGTGATATTCCTTTGAAACTTCGCATTTGATTTTGCCGAGATGTATTTCTAGGAATTCTATGCATTATCATAATACCCCGAGGGAACTTCTCCAATCTAAAATCCCTCCTCGATATCCCTCGACTTAATTAAGCCTTTGGATTATTTGATAGCTAATGAAATACTGAGCCCCGTAAATATGACTACGTGAATGACACTTTAATCTTTGGATCATTCTAACGGTATTACAATCATGGTATTTTAACCATTCCTGACTGGAGAGGCATTACCGCATAAATTTCTGTCGCCTACAGCGGAAGAAATGGTAGTGCTAAAACATTTTTCCTGAGCTAAATTGATAGTTTGGTCCTCAGAGAATCCGCAGAAAAAAGGCACATCAAAATCGTCTCAAAATCAAGCGAGATATTATCCTCTAAAATTTCGAAACGACTACGCTCTGATGAGAATGACCAACGGTACCTTGAAACTTGCAGAGTTATTGTAATTTCTCTGTTGGAAACAAAATAGAGCTTTAAAACTTTCTTTTGTCGTTTTACTCCAAAAAATATATGCTGTGTCGCCTCCTGCTAAGTTTTCTCCTAAGCAGAAGTACATTTTATGTAATTAATCTGTTCATCAAGCTCGCGAGTACCTTTGCTCTTGATTCTCATACGTTTTCCTTTATCCATCTTATGTTTCCTGAGTAAAGCTACTGTATACATAAGGAAACGCTTCATAGAGATGGTTCAAGGAGACAATCAATATTTGTTCATCTACCGATAGCATTTCTTTCATTATCGTTAGTAAATCTCTATTACTCTGGCTGGTCTTTCTCCTCGTTCGTTCTCTTTATTTTCAGAAGAAAGTATAATCCATTGATGTGTTTAAACATAAATCGATTTCTCGTTCTTCTCGAAAAATTTCTGAACTGTCGCTTATCGATATCTCAAGCCGATACCTTCAGTCCGTTGAATTTCCACAGTGACGTAATTTTATTATTTTGCGAGTGACTCTCAGGGGATAGAAAATGAGGAGGAACTATAGTAGACAATGACACTAACGTTTTCTTGCAATTATTAACACAAACTACCAAAAACGATAAAAATAATGGGTTTCTACTTTTTTATAAATTTCCAGTAAATATCCAACGTATCCCTGACGAGATATAAATTATTTAACTGATCATGCTCTTTGATTCATTTTTCTTCTTACAAAGTACTTATACAGGGTGTCCCAGGTTTTAATGTTCAAAGTTTGTCAGTATATTCTATGGTACCAAATAAGAAGAAAATATTATGTAAACGTAGGTCACATAGAGCTTTATTAAAAAGTTATAACAAAAATACAGAATAGAAGTAATATAGGAATAGTAACCGATTTGCTGTTATTGCAAGCATTAGATCGAATAGATCGACGTATTTATTACTTGAATTAACGCTGGTATTTCGAGTCTTAGAATTCAAACAATATTACTATAATATCTGTGTTATCTTCTGGATCAACGAATTCACAAAAACAATTCAGAAAATCCAGAGACATTTGGAACAGGACACTGGTCGCGAATACTTTCGCGCCAGCGTTGGCAATAAACCAGAACGTTGTAATCCACAGAATGGAATCGTTATAAGAACATAATGTCAGCATAGGTGCTAACTAGGATGGCAGTGTGAGCATGAGGAGCCATTGAAAAGTTTTAACGAGTGCACCTTATAGATCCCATTGAACGTTCGAGAATCTTTCGTGCGAAATGTTTCGAGAGGAAGGAGAGACTCGTCCGATAATTTCAGTGAGCGCGACAATGTATAAAATAAATTTTCCGGCGTGAAAAGTTTCGCGACGTTGCTCACATTCAACGACAATCGCGATTTTCTCGTTTACGATGCGAAATTCTAAAGTATAATTCGAACGCACGCGAGGAACTTCGATGGCCTCGGAAAAGTGTTGTTTGCAATGCGTCTTTTATCTTTTGATCGTAATACTGTTACTCGGAACAGAAATTCTTGAGAGCTTTTAAAAGGAATGTTTGTTTTGGCAAATTCTTTGAGCGATTTTTATTGAGTTCGATATTTCCTGTGAACTCCTTCGCTGAACAGACTTCTGCTGCAGTTCTATTATGAGATTTTATTTTTATTTTATTGTTAAGAAAATACAAAGTAGGTATCCATTGCATATACTTCTCAATAGCAATTCCTGTTTTACACAATTCTATTTCTTCCTAATTGTACAACTCTGTTCAAACAATCCTCATTAACGTCAAGAAACTCTAACTAAACGCACGTTTAGCAAATAATTATCGAATTTCTCACATTTCCCTCAAACAGGGAAACAGACAGCAAATTATCGGAAGTATAGAATGCAATAAACTAAATGAAATAAAATTATTTCGTCCTTTCTTTCTCTAATATCCAACGAAAAGTCAGAAACTTTAATCATTTCCAATCACCAATTCCCTATAAGAACTATAAGACAACCACGTAAGAGTCTTTAAAACTATTATACCGAAATCCCAGGAGAATATAATTCAATGTCAGAATACCGCATTGATCAGCGCAGTCCAACACGGCAGCAAACATATTAACTAACCAAACACATTTTACATTCTCAAACAACTGCAAATATCGAAGTAAACCCTGTGAAAATATAATACATCACCAACCACGGACCCTTTTCCACCCGAATGGCGCCAGCGCGCACGTTAACATCGCCCCATCATTTACGAGAAGTCAAGATACGCGCCAATTTTAAAAAGTACCACACGGGGACCCCGACGATTTTCGTTCTCACGGAACAATGGCGTGCTCACGGCGAAAAACGACGGCACACCGAGTCCATGAAACGTGTGGTGGACGTTTTCACCGACCAGATCTGCCGTGACGATGTATGAAGGAGAACATGAAGGGTCGCACGAATGTGTGTCATTAACGGGGTCGAAAGGTTAAAGTGATAGGAGAAACGGCCGGCACTTGAACTGCAAAAACGTGACAGCGTGCTATAAATGATGTTTAATTACGTTCTCCAAGTTCTCCGTTAACTCTCGAACGATGCGGCCAACTCTCTGCAAAGTAATGGAACTAATGGTTGAGGCGCGATCTTTTTGTTGACGTACTGGGACGAAAGAAAGCGTGATAAAGATAAGCGCCGCACGAAACCTGAGAGGAGACGTTATCATGCAAACGTTATGGGGCGGTGGAGTATGGGAGGGATGTAGTTTGAGATTCTGTTTGGTTTATAAAGAGTGCGATGATGGGATTTGACGGTGGAAGTGTGGAGGTGGTTGAAATAGCAAAGTTGGGAGGCTTTAGAAATTTTTATTGAATTTGTTATGGCTTTTTGAGGTTTTAGGGATTTGAGATAACGATGATGCAATGTGTGAAGGATAGAATTAATCGATTTAATTGTATGGGAATAATTCTGTCTTTTTAAAGTAGTTGAATTTTTAGGAAAAATGCTTTACAATTATTTGTAGTATAAGTGAATTTCAAGTTATATGTCGAATGTTTTCTTCTTGAGGTCCGGGAATATTTGTATTATGCTACTCAGTATTAAGAAAGTTTCTTAAAACTGACGTTGGACGGCGAATTGTCAACGAGGGAAATATCAGATTCAGAGAAAAAATGTTAATAAGTATGCAAATATCGATATTGATATTGGAATAAATTACAAAGTAAAATGACTCCATATTTCGCGGAGAAAAAAAAATTAATTCAGGCAACTTCGCAAAAAGTTGAATACAATTATAATAAGAAACTACATCCTTCCTGGAAAATAATAATTACTACAGAAGATTCTCCTATTTCATTAAGGTTCACATTTCACTCAGTAATTTGCAAGACAAAAAAAATTGAAATATAAGCATCGCTCAGAATCTGCATACAATTTCCATTTTACATTTCTAATTTCTGTTTTGCAACACTCTATTCATGTAATCAAACCAAAACTCTAACAATAGCGCTACAACCTACAAAACAACGTTCTCAGTATCAAAAAAAAAACACAATGAATTTCCTCCGCCCCAAAACCCGCAAACCAAACCAATTTCTCAAATCTAAACAGCAAATCTTCCCAGCAAGTTTCCCGAATCTAAATCCAATCAGCTCGAATCACCTCAATCGCATCGAACTCTTTAAACACCCCAAACACTTCCAACCCCCGCATCATCGGCATTAACAAATTAAATGGCCTCTCAACGAACCGATTCCGATACCATCCCCCGTCGAATTTCACCCCGGAAACGAAGACACTTCCGAGCAGTTCGCTCGGAAACATTTTCGGCTTTTTACGATCGGCAAACAAGAAAGAATTTACGGGGGATGAAGCCGGCAACGAGGATCCCTGATGCGTGAAGAGGAGCAGCCGGGGATGGGGCGTTGTCGGTATCGGAGGCAGGAAGAAAGGGTGGAAGGTGGAAAAGTGGAAGGTAGAAGGTGGAAGGTGGAAGACGGAGGAAAGAGGGGATGCAAACAGGAGGAGGCGGGATCGGCAGCACCGGAGCAGGGGGTGCAAGGCGCCGGCGTGAGGGTAGTACGACGCAATGCGGGCAGCGCGGCAAGAACGACGAGGACGACCAAGACGACGTCGGATACGATGGGAATGCATCCGATAGATCGATATGTCATCGATACTTCAATCAGTGGCTTTAGCGAGTGTTCGATGCTTGAATCTTTTTATCGTGAGACGGATGAAAAATTGGGGAAGAAGATTACGAACAGGAAGTTCCGACGGTGTGATCAATTAAGGTTAAATATGAGACGTCTAAATGGATAAAATAGAGAGGGAAATGTAATTAATGTATTGACTCTTATGGTATTTAATGTGTGGACAGTACTACTCTTAAGTAATCTACTTATCTTGTTTCCTTGCAGATTTAGTGAGTTAAATCCTGTATCGAGATCGGGAGAAATTCTTGCGGTGAAAAATTATGTTGTACGAGAGTTATTAAATTTTGTTTCTAATACTACATAGTTCTATAAAAATTGTGAATATTTTCGTGCTTTTTTCTAAAACTTTGCAAGTGATAGCGAAAACTAATATTTAGAGCAGCTGCTAAGGTATAAATTAAAATATTTCAAAGGGTAACCTAAAATTAGTTATCACTAAAAATGTTTTCAATCTTTAACTACCATATGTTTTTAATTGCACCAAACACTAATAATAGCAAACACCTTATGGTACGTATGAATTAAAATTTCAATAATACCTTCAGGTTTGATTTTTATATTTTATAACAAGAGATGACTTTATTTTATAACAACCTACTGTCACTTTGTAAAGTAGCTTGGTGGTTTCGTCTGCATACAAATTCGTAAAATAACCTGTTGAAGATTTAATAAATTTCTTAACTCGCCAACAGAAATATCTTTGGGGTAATAAACGTCAAGATTCATCGGAGCCGTCGCCTCGCGATAACACTCGAACGCGGGCTCACGATGGACGCCCAAGTTCCATGGAACTTAAAAATCAAATTCCCGGCACGCCCGCCAATATAATCTTGATCTGACATTATGATTTTCTCGTTGAGGAATCGATGAAGGCACTTCGCCGAGAAATTCAGATCTCGTTTAACGACGATGACATTAAAGATTTGAAATATCAAATAATTTTTAAGTATAAGAAGGTATTTTTGAACCCTGTCGAAATGTTTCGTGACATTAGTTTCAGTTAAGATGTAAAATAGATGGTACAATTTGAGAGAAAATCTTAATTGCAAAATGTTCGAGTATACAATTGGAATTTTGTAAAGTTTGTTAATTTGCAATACTAAAGAAAGACATTAGAGCGAATGAATATTTTTATAGTCAGTGATTTTTGCTTTATAGGAACGGGGATGGGGGATAATTTACTTGTTAATAATTATGATAAATATTGTAAATTTGCATTGCTCAGTTGAGAAGATTTATGCGGCGAGATGTAATTCACGAATATCGAAATTGCAGAAGGTATTATATTATTTAAAAATAGCATATAAAATATTTAATCCACTTTCAGCTATAGCAAATCAGATTAAGGTCGTCTTTGATCGATAACACGTATCGGGGCTGACATTGAAGGGTTAAATTGTTTCGATATCTCAATTACTATTTTCTCAGTTATTCCGTCCGTGACCTCTTCCTTAATTGCCTCCTTCATCAATTACCTTCTTCACTTTCCAGTAACATCCAACTTAATTCTCTCACGCCCAATCTAATTTTCATTCTTATCTAAGAGCTACGTTACATGCTTCTCATTTTTAACAACTATTAATTTTTAAAGACTTTCAAAATTATTTTCAAACTCAATTTCTCAATGAATTAGCCACGCCTTTAAAACTCAATACCAATTTCTAAAATACACCTAAAGTATTCTCAAATATCTGTACCCGTTGCCATAAAAATGAATGTCCATCATCTTGGAATTAAAATTATTATACTAACATAGATATTGTATACTTTTCCATCTTGTATAAGATTACGTGTCACACCTTATTCTACTATAGATTCTAATAACCTTCAAAGATGCGCATGAATTTAAATAAGCGACCTATAATTAATTCTAATTTCTTTTTAAAGTCGCACATACTCCCAAAAAAAACTCCCCGCCAAATTTCCAATTACAATCCATTAAAGTCAGCTTTCTAAACCTATGACTAAACTTCCACGGAACCTCTAGCCTCGCGCAAATATCTCCCAGCCTCCATGAGTTCTAAAAACTCACAAAATATCGAATTGCAACCCCATCGATCTCTCTGAACCTTCAGAGGGCCAGTCGTTTACGATAATCTCGCGAAATGGAAACAGGAGCGGCTTTTCTTTCCAGCCAACAGAATGGTAGCAATTTATTGGCTGACCACGGACAGTCTGCAACTCTTTCTAAACGTCCACAGCGCTTTTCCAAGATTGCACCGAATAACATCAGCACTGTATGTCCCTGTACTTGATTAATATTAGTCAACAAACAAAAAATTCTCAAAACATCAAACCTATGAACCTACCTACAACGTCACCAAGCCTTCACCTTCAACCTCGCAAAATTATGTGCCGTTATTTTTGAAAGTAGTACAAGTCCATTTTTGAGAGGAATGTACTTAACTTACAATTAGTTTTAACTAAACATAGGTGTTTTGTTTCGCATTTCAAATGGCAAAGTAAATAGAATCAGAATCAGAATTCAACTGTTACATGTTATAGCATAACAGCTTCTGCATGAACACTTAACACTAGATTTACCATACCAGTCAAAATGACTGGTACACAATTTTTTCCAAAAATTCTCCAAATTTATATAAGAGTCATAGAATAGATATTCTACGTCCATCTTATAAAACATAAATTGCCGAATCGATCAAGTTTTCCACCTCTTAATTCCCCTTTTTTCAAAATACTTATTTAATATTTTTAAATATGATAGATTTAACGCCGGTAGTTCTAGTGTTAAATACCTCAACATAAGAAGAAAGGGACGTGGAAAGTACCATTTTCAAATATAACGGCTCACATTTGAAGCTCCATAAGGTCTGAAAACTTGCAGAACAACGAATTAAACCCCTATCGTTCCCGACCGTCATAGAAACCCGACCATTTACAGTAATGTCGCGAAATGGAAACAGGAGCGGATTTTCTTTCGTGCCAGAGGGCATATAGCGATTTATTGGCTGACCACCGACAGTCTGCAACCCCTGCTGAACGTCCGCAGCTCTTTTCAAAGCTCGCACCGAATGACACGCGTCAGAATCGTATGCCCCGGGCAGTTTCCACGGCAGATATATGCAAAAAGTTTGCCCGTGGGGCTGGTGCTTTGAATAAAAGAACGAAAAATGATGTGCGCGAGTATTGACAAACCCATTTAACTCATGGGGGCCCATAGCCCGAGTGCATTCCCCGGCAGGACTCGTTTGAGTAATTCACGTTCGAACGTGAAAAGGAGGAATTAGATTTATTATGACTTTTTGCGGGGTAATGGACAATCCTAAAAATAGTCCGGCTGAAATATTCTCTGTGCACGCGATCCTCTCCGTTTGCATGGCGCTCGATTCGTACGATTTAAAATAACGGGGTAATGGAATTCCGATCTGCGAGAGGCGATTTTAAATTGATAGTTGGTGTTATTTTATCGTGAGTGTGTTTTTAATTCTTATTATGGATGTATGGGGTAAAGTAAGAATTATCTGGTTCATATGTCGCTTATAATTAATTTTCCGAACGGAATGAAGAGTGTGATTGAAGAGGATTAGTAAGATTTAAGAAACAGAATCTTTGGGGTGCACACTGAGTTCTGTGTGATGAGGCAATTACTAACTATGGAAAACTATTATATTTTTATCAGTTTTGCAAACTATTTTCAATAAGCGCAATATGCTTCGGTAATTTTGGGCTCTCCAGCCTTAATATACATAAATTGAAGTATCTTCTAAAGAAATGGTGTCAACATAAGTAGACTTCAACATTAAAAAATGCAGTTAACTCTAAAATCTGGCCAACTATTAGATCAATAAGAAGAGTAATTTGCATATATGACGACCCTCTTCATATCAAATAACTTTAGTAAAAAAAACATTTATTCCTGAACATTAATTCCTCCAGAGATATTCGACTGCTTCCAGTTGAGCGAATAATGTACATTTCATTAATAAAATTTTAATAATCACCGGTACATATAATTACGCTCATGAAAGGAAAACGAAGCACTCGGGCCGCGTACGCGCCTCTTTATTCTCTGTGAAAATATTAATCTCGACTTTCACGGTTCCGATCCACCGTGAACTCTCCATATTGATCTTCCATACATATTCTCCTCAAAATTGCAAATTTCCTCGAATTAATCATTCCCTGACACTTCTCTCCCGCGGCGACTACAGAGAAAGAAGATTGGAAAAATAGTTAAAACGCGGCAGGCACGAATACCGATAAGGAAAAATCTATTTCCAGAGAGTTTTCAGGGCTACGATAAAAATGCAAAATAACCGGCAAATATCACCGTGTGTAATTTCATATTAAATGAATTATTCATTAAAATTCCCATTCGGATGATAATTGAAACTTGTACGAAGATTTCCTGATAATTAAAATTCGGTCGACAGAAACGAGAGAGAGAGAGAGAGAGACAGTTATTCTGTATCTGTTTAACGTGCGGTACCGCACGACTGTTTAACCACGCGGCCGCCATTTGGGCGAGGGATTGAGATACGCCCATCAACGCACATACGCAAAACAGCACATGCCACCAGTTCACCCACTGGTGGGAGGAGGTCCTTCTAAATCTCTACTGGCTATACAGTGTCAGTGCCAGAACTGAATGAAGCACAGTTCACCTGTCGAGGTAGCCACCTCTCCCTAGCGATTCAAGCTCCACTACTGCCCCCACGAGTCCAACCCTGATGACCGGGCCAGGACGAAGAATTGCCCTGGAACTGGGCCCAATCCCGTGTTATTATGCTGGAACGGTAAGAAGGCAGCTGAGGCGGAAGTGGAGATTGCTCTCGCACAGCCTATCCCCACCATTTTGGTCCTCGACATCTAAGATCGACGAATGACAACCGAAAATAAAACACTACTTTCGTCGTTCACATCACGACGCAACGAATGTGCGAGTCTCTCTTGCCAATAGCGCATCAAAATCGAAAATGCGTGAGGAAGAGGGATGTCCCTATCCGTCAGGCGAATCAGAGCAAATTATCCCTCAAGTGCCTTCTTACTGTTCCCCAAGAATACCAATTTTACCCTTGGTGCGGGCGTAGGTTGCCTAACCCAACGCTACTAAAGCTCGCAAAAACAGAGAAGTCTCGCGGTATGAGGTACGGGGCAAGGGAAGTGTGTCACTCGCATCGCATATCCCTACCATATCAGTCCTGGAAACCTGAGATTGTCGAATGACAACCGAAAACACTTCTTTCGTCGTTTCCATGACGACGCAACGAATGTGCGGCTCTTAGGGCCAATGACGCGTTAGAATGGAAAATGACGTCAGAACGAGGGATGTCTCTATCCGTCGGACGAATCAGAACAAACCACAGGCCAGATGACTTCTCTATTTTTGCGAGGTATATCAGTATGCTTTGATCGGCACGCGGACTCGGGAGGCCCCGGGTGCGTCAAACCCGTACCTGTCCGCCCAGCACGGACAGGCCCCTGGGGAGAGAGAGAGAGAGAGAGAGAGAGAGAGAGAGAGAGAGAGAGAGAGAGAGAGAGAGAGAGAGAGCGAGAGAGAGAGAGAGAGAAAGAGAGAGAGTCGGAAAAGCGCGTAGGAAGAGGAAGGGAAATGCAAAAGGAGACCGGTTTAAAGAGCGACGTCCAAAATTATCAGAATGTAGCGCCATTGAATGCAGTTCCGGCAGGAATATATCCTGAGACAGATAAAGCAGCGTATCAACATTTCTCTCCTTTTATTCTACCGGCCCGGGAACTTTCTAGATACAATTTATGTACACGGAACTTTTCCCTCTTATATTCTTTCGTAGAGACGACTTCCCAGCTGGCTCGACGCATTTTAATTAAATGCCGTTTCTCTTTGAACTGCTTGGATTTTACGAAGCTCGCCACGAACAGGTATTCAGTTATGTCGAACGGCGTGCAACGCCAATGTTCCGCGATAGATATATGTTAACAGAAGCAAACAAAAGTGGGACGTGATCTTTAACGATGTTTATTAAGATAATTTATGAATTTATTATTCTTTATTACGAATAATTATAAGTCTCTTGGTGCTCGTAATTCTTGTACATTTCCTTTCTTAATTTTCCAAACGATTTACGTGACGCGAAGGTAATTTTATTATTTGAGATAATAAACAATTGAGTTGGGATTTTATTCTTTTAATTTAAGCTACATCGGATGGTTTACTTGGATATTCTGTAATATTACAACAAATAAAGGGAAAAAATTCGAATGTCACGTATATTTCACTGCCAAAGGGAACTGCGTAATAAAAGATTTAATTAAAATAAATTGACATAAAAAAGGGATCAATGACGTGGAAGTTTAATGGAAACACCAGCAGCCGGAACTTCAAAATATGTTTTGACGTTCACCTGAGTAACTAATCTCTCCCAGAATTGATAAGATTAAATCCGCAACGTTCAAGCGCCTGTGTGTCAAGTTACGATCCCTTTTTTCAACTTCCTGCAATTTCCCAGAAATCACGCGCACAAGTGCCTAAAGGACACCAGAAGACGTCGAAAGTGTAAAAGAATGGCGACAGAGGAACTTTAGAATTTAAAACTACCCTTCTAAAGTTCTTAAGAATTTTATGGAAATATAGAGCACTGTAATTGCCAAGTAAAATATTAAAAGTAAAAGAAGCAACGAACAACGAAAGACCATGATCACTGAGCATTGCCTACTTGTGAAGGGTGGTGTTAGCCACCCCATGAATTTTTTTCTCGAACAGAGTTGCTTTACTTTCGATCGAATAATCAAATACTTATTTCTAATACCTTTTATTGCTCTCTAATAACAGGGTAAACATAGCGAAAATCTTGAAAAATTATATTTCTCAAGTATCTAAATCTACTTCTATCGCCGAAGAAGGATAAATAGGCAGAGAATAATTTTAGTAATTATTGAATTTCATTATCCACATATACTCCTATGACTTTGATGCTTTTTGATTGAGTCTTATAACAGCCAATAAATTAATAGCCATCAGATTATAAGGTAATTTCTGACAAACTGAAAAAAAATTTAGAGTAAACTTACATTTCTGCGTAGCTTCATCTATTAAAATTGAATACAACATTCTGCCTTTGCACAGGTGTGTCATTATCGATAAAACGTCTATCGCGATGCAGAAACTCGGAAAACTGGTTGCATTATTTGCACTCTAAACTAAACAGTAATTTCTAATATTGACTGGAAACTCGAAGCGCAAAGGGATCATCGAACAGGCAACTCCATCTGTATTGATACCAAGGCACCAATGCAGTCGATGGAAAGTTTTAAAATACTTGCAGCAACCTGCATTATCTTCTATCACTAACGACTGCAGGAAACCTAGCTGCAGTTCTGACCGCAATGGCGCTACGGGGAACGAGCTATCGATTAGGTCTTTCATTTGAAAGCCGACCTACAGTTTTATAACTCTCTCTGCATGCTCAAACACGAATATATTCGTCAATTTCACGAGAAATACTCTTTTTTTTAATGGTATGAATTAATCAATACAAAGTACATGATTGCCCTAAATAATCTATTACTCATCTATTAAAAATTCACATTTATTCGTTTGTAAATAATCAGTGTACTTCTCGGATGTAATTTTTAATTAGTTTTGCAGATTAAGTCCTTCCAGTGGCCACAATGTTGTTCTTAATTTGAAAAATTCATAGCAAAAAGATTAATATACTTTAAAATGATATAGTAACTTTTCCACCATTCATTATTTAGTTTTAGTGTACTATTACCAAATGATTAATATAAACTTAAGCTATCTATTACACATGGAAACAGAAGACCATGAGTATCATAATTAAAATTCCTCCACCTATTTAAAGACCGTTGCTGTACTTGAGAATTATCGAACGAAGTTAACGTTGTTTAGCGTCGGATCGATTTCTGATAAAGTATGTTCATCCTGTTGTAAACACGTTTGCCAGGAAGAATACGAGCATCCCTGCGATAAACATGTCCATGCGTATTTTAAGACAATCGATATAATTAAAAATGATGGAATGAATGTGACGCTCTTTGAATCGATGCCGATCTTTGATTTATTTCGTGGACAACAAATAGATCCTGCAGTGATTGAAATGTGGAATGCCACTGTAATCTTGTAATATATTCTTGCGCGTGGGTTCAATAATGAACGTGATTTTTTGCAAGGACTTGCACGTTTATGTTGCGATAATTATCTTAGGAGGAAATGTGTATTGTTGGTTGTAATTGTTGCGAGAGAAATTTTAATCGAATAAAATAGTTTTGAACGTGCTTTTAATATTTTTTTTATCATTTTAAAGCTGCCTTGATTTGCTTGTTCATAGATTCACCAGAGTAGAGATTAGAATGTTGGTACCTTTGATTGAATACAGTTCACCATTAAAACTTGGTGGTTCGGAAGCCATTTGTTAACACTAGAACTACCGTCGTTAAATCTGTTATATTTAAATATATTAAATAAGTCCTTTGAAAAAAGGAAAATTCAGTGGTGGAAAAGATGATCGATCCGGTAATTTATGTTTTATGAGATGGACGTTGAATATTTATTCTATGACTCTCCTATAATCTTGGAGAATTTTTGGAAAATATTGTGTACCAGTCATTTTGACTGGTTTGGTAGTTCTAGTGTTGAAATAGTAGATCCTAGGCTAAATAACAATAACAGTGTTAACCGCATATCTTACGATTTCTTTTCTGATAGTGTACGCCGTAGTTACACGTAAATTTACACAAATAAAAAATTACCAGCGATTTCTTCGGCATCAAAGAATTTGAAATGAAATATAATAGAAAGGAAGTCTATGGTACGGGGCATTGCGTATTTTTGCATCTAGATCATTTCTGAAAATTTGTTGTCCCAATTTCCAAACGTGTCCCACTCAGTATTGCAGGGCAAGGGGTTAAAGTATGTAATAAAAATATCAAAATACAGCAGAATCGACGAGGCATTCATTACATTTACTCCAAAATTACACCATTCAAGACCAAAATCTCTAATTTAGATCTCATACACATAACGCCTGAAACTTTTAATTTCAAATTACCGAAACGAGTGCAAAAAGAGCATCGATGAAAAAGAGGTCCAGGAAACTCTTCCAATGCTTTAACCCTCTTCGTTTATATGAAAATTACTTCAAAATATCACATAATGGTTTTCTAAGCCCACGAGAATTTTATCGCAACAATTAATAAGATCGCTTGACGTATGCTTTGTTTATTGGCACGAATGTGGGCGCCATTTAAAATTAATTATGCGACCTATCGATATGCAGGTTGGTGGTGTACATTCTCTTTCTCTCTCTCTCTCTCTTTCAACTACCAATCAGTTTCCGTGCGTCATCACGTGTGCCGGAAATCATGAAGTAATCGCTTCAACTGTGACCAAGTTAGAACTAAATACACCTCCTCATAAAGACGTTACCGATGTGTACAACATCGACAAGAATAAACAGAGAGCTCAAGAACACGGTTATTCTCGAGGCAATCAATCGGAAACGAAAACACACAGAGGAAAGTAAATCATACGGGACGGCCGCGAGTTAATTTATTTTTCAAATCAAACGGCTTCGCCAAACAGGCGTTATGATGTTCGACGTCCGAGGAGGAGAGTTTTGTACGAGAAAAAGGTTTATAAATGTAGTTAATAAAACGGGATCGATGATAAATGATGGTTCATTCCATACTTTCAGAACAAATGTCAAAGTTGCTTCAAATATCTTTCGTTTGAAGGAAATTACTTTTGTAATTATGATAAATTTGAAGGGAAGAAATGTATCTTGGTAATGTATATAAAAAATTCCTAGTGGAAAATATAATTATCTATAGAGAAAGGAGACGAGTGTCTATTGTATGATATAAAAAAAAACGACGATGATAACGTATTGTTTTTCTTCTTGTATAGAAATGAATCGAGCATTGTGTTCAATCCATGACACGCTAAATAGTCTTCAGTATCGTACGAATTGGCATTTTTAACAGTACTTCTACCAAAGCAGTCAAATTATTGATTCGTAATATTTTGGAAAAATTATACACATTTATAACAACAGAAATCCTTGAATTTTCTACGTTCAGTTTATAAAATATTAACTATAAATTGCGAATTTCTCTCCTCTACTCAATTTACTTTTCTTAACGATGTTCATTTGGTATTTCAAAAAATACGGACTTAATCATCGATAATACAATTAATTATGCAAAATGAAGGAAATATAAAATTTTGCTTAACACTATGTACATTGTCCGAGTTACAACTCAACGACAAATTAAATGCAACAAATAACAACGTGTTTTATATTTAAATGATTAAAATCATCATAAATCGAGAGAAACAGAAAAAATTCGTGTAACGCGAAGAAACACTGTAAAACTACGCAAATAATAATAATCGTTCTCGCAAAAAATACCTGCCCGGATCGAACCGGTTCAGAACGAACACTTTTTCGGAATTGAAGTGAAATTGAACCGGCAAAACGACTGAATCTGGCTAAACTGTGATCTCGATTCGTGCCAAACCGTGCGAAAATTACATTTCAAGGAGGCACCACTTATTTCTTGTTAATCGCGCTGAACTTCACACGTATTACAGTTAATTAAACGTCGCAAATAGCGCTATCGGTTTAACAACGAAGCTTCGTTGATTCACCATAGTTTTCTGTAATGCACGTGCTAATGAATAATACACGTGACGCAGTATCCAAACGAATTTGAGTAATGACGACTTTGTTTTATATATTTCGAGTATTTCTTGATATAAAAAAAACCTCGGGTTTTGCGATTATTGTGGCTTCCACATTGATGTTGTGTAATTCGCGGTTCACCGTAATACTTAACGTGGATCAACGGTAATCCGTCAGTTGTAGAATTTCAGTTATACAGGATATTTCAGGAAGATAGAGGGAAAAAAATCAGCATGTTATAAAAAATACTTTGATAGACAAGTAAAAGCGTAATTAAGTACTGTGTTTGACTAGTTATTATCTTCTATAATGAATCATGATACAGATAAAAAGGAATGATTGATTGAATATGAAATGACTATTGTCATTTAATTAAAGATAGGGAAATCAAAGACTTTGTTATTCTTGGAAATGTAGAAGAATTCTAACTTAAAATAAATTATTATTTCTTAGCTATCTGTGGTCTTATTAAATTTTATTTAATACTAGACATATAGTTATTGAGATCGCAATACTTTAAAGCAAAAATTCAACTATCACCCTTTCTTCATACTTTCGACATACTTCAATAAATATTTCATGAAACCAATCATTATCTCCACTTTTAATAAAGTTGCAAACCTATAATCGATCGATCAAAATGACCGTCCAATCCGCACAACAAAAACCATCATAATCAGACTGCAAAACCATCGAAAACAAAAGAAAAAACACTCCTATTGTTCTCCTCATTTGAATTATTCCCTAAAATAGGTGGCAAAAACACCTCGTATTTCCCAGCATTTTCCATTCTCAGCGCAGAAGTGCGTTGAGAGATGAAATTACGAAATGTAATTGTAAGGCATTACGGCGCCGTCGGGTTCTCAACTTCACCTTAATCTCTTTGCGGCATATTTCCTTGCAAAACCGTGAAACGCGGCTATTTTTTTTTCTTCCGTGCACTTCAACGTCTCCCCTTCACCGTCGTCGACCGGCGTCGGGAAATGTATTACTGCTTCAAAGTGTTAAAAAATTAAAAACAATTTCCCGCATACCACTTTCGCCGCGCGTGCCATTGATCCGTTGCCGCGGTTGCAAAGTTAATAATAAACCCAATGACGATAAGATAGTGCGAGCACAATCGATGAATCTCCCGAAACGAATCATCCGACGATGATGTATCGTTGCTTCGAGGAAGCACGATTCAGAGGACTAGATTCCGCGGCGAAAGCACGGAAAAATATATGTAATTGTAAGCGTTCAACGTGTACACCGATGCTCGGCGGGATTTATCGGTGAAATATCTTAAACGTTACGTTCTACGAAATGTGCGGACTGTGAGGCATTTGGTTATTTATGATATGCATTTGTCCGGTGAAAAATCGCAGGTGATGCACGGGATAAGGATGAATATTCTGTGAGAATTCATGCTGGATATTATGGGGGTGATGGTCAACACTAAAACTACGAGCGTTAAATCTATTGTATTTAAATATATTAAATAACTACTGTCGAAAAAGAGGAATGACGAAGTGACAAAGACGATTGATTTAGTAATTTGTATTTTACAAAATAAACGTGAAATATCTATTGGATGGCTTCTTCATGAATTTGGAGAATTTTTATAAAAAAAATAAGGACCAGACATTTTGACTGTCCTTGGTAATTCTAATGTTAAAGTTTCGAGGAGGAAATTATTTGTAGGGTGGGTTGGCAATTCTTATATTACTAACACTGAAACTATCGATAAAAGAGGGAAAGGAAGATAGATCGGCGCAATCCTTTACATTTTACAAGACAGATGTCAAACTCCTAAGACATTACGCTGCTGTAAATTCGAGTAATTTTTCAAAGAAATTAACAACCACTCCTTTTGACTCTCTCCATAAATCTAACATTAATAGTTCGAAGAGACAGAAATAAAAATATTTTTACCAAAAATATACAAACATATTACTTCAATCTTTCAGCAATAAAACCGATGCAAATCTGAGATGCGTCGATAAGATTCAGTACGAGCAATGAACGTTGTGATTTCAAGGGAAAAAAAGGGATGTATAATGCTTGCCCCTGTATTAACGACGCAACCATCGATATCATCAACGCCACATGCATTTAATGGTACTCGAATCGATCTTAAATATCGAAACTTTACCACGTAAAACACTGATGCTCTAGATTGTCGCTTGGTTTGTCAATAAAAATGTAGGGTTGGCAATATCTATATTGACAATAAATATTGATCGCCCAAGGCCAGTTTAAGAGCACCGTCTATACCCTCTTGAAATTACATTCCATTTGCCGCCTTTATTCTATGCTTTTATAATATTACATTTAAAACTACGTTCATCATTAACATTATCTAATAATCTTCATTTGAAATGGAATCTGAATTTGTAATTTTAATTCCTTTCAATTTTTTATCCATCAAGCCAGGTTAATTCGACGAAATTCTCAAATATCAGTTAATCATTATTATCAAATAATAGTTATCATTGTACCTATTAAAAAACTACGAAATTCCCTACCGAAGAATGAATAAATTCAAATATTTATACAGATGCAAAATTATTGTCATATTTCCAAGTAGAAATTCAGTAAATACGAAATAAATTGCATTGAAAAGCCATGTCGAGTATCACTCCACATAGGATCTGCAAAGGGTTCAAGTTTTTCCACCACTTTCACAGATTCGCACGTCGCAAAGCCTCCTCCGTTCTAAGCGCAGCGTTTAAATTTCCTTCCCGCGTATTTTTCACCGCAGATCAACTTTTATTCGACGCTTTGCGTTTTATAATATGCGTCGAAAATTTTTTTTTTCTTTTTCAGCCACGACTTTGGCCCGTGTGCAAAAGTTAGTTTCAGCATTGCACGTTTCTGTAATGGATCAATAGCGGTGAACAAAGCGGCCGGATGGGCTGAATATAGATATACGGAAGAAGTACAAGGTGAAGTATAATCATTTGTCGTCCCTACACTTTCCACCTGTAGTTAAACAGACGGCCACGGTGAATTCGTTGTTTTCATGTGCGCGACGATGCACTGCCGCTTCAAGATACCCTGTTCCTCGTTTTCAAGAGTGTTCGCGAAGAATTCCGCGAGTTCGTGGAGGGCACTTGGATATTTGGGATTCTTGCTTCTCTTTACATTTAGGTCTACGTTCTGACATTTTGCGCAAAAGTGAAAATACCGAGAGAAGCAGAATTTTTAATCATTTTGGAGAATGTTCGGATATTGTGATCATTGGGGGATTTGGATGGAAGGTAGAGTTTTTGTAATATTACAAAATTTGAGTGTTAGAGCGGATTTTTGTGGTGAATTTTTCAAGGATTTTGTTAAGAGGATATTACAAAATTTGAGCGATTCTTCTCGCGAAAAATTTGCTGGGAGGCTTTGTTTTAAAGGATTCGATTGGACGGCAAAATTTGCAACGTGGTTGCGAGATCTCGGCGATTTTTGTTGGAAAGAATTCTCTGAGCAGTCTTTTCAAGTTATTTACCGCGCAAAAATTTTTGAATAATAATTAATATTGTAGTAGTCCAGTGCCAACCTGTTATATTTCGCAAACATTTCGATTTTAAACATCGCCTGACACGGTCCCATAATCTAAATTCTGCATCGTCTCCGGTAAAGACGATATTACAGTAAAAACTCATACCAAATCTTCTCTATCTAAATAAAGAAGTTTAAATGAACCGATTAAATTACTAATATTTAAAAAATCATATAATAACAGGTACCATCTAATGATACTAAAATGAGAATCTTACACATGTGATAATAATAACACAAATAAATAAACGCTAAGAACTATTGGCGCGAAAAAGTGATCAATATTAATTTAGTTAAGAAAACATACGAGGAAACAATAAATTATCCAGTACACAGATTTTCCTAACTAAAACCTGAATGTGCGTGAAAATG
This sequence comes from Cerceris ruficornis, assembly GCA_963989415.1. Taxonomy (NCBI): domain Eukaryota; kingdom Metazoa; phylum Arthropoda; class Insecta; order Hymenoptera; family Crabronidae; genus Cerceris; species Cerceris ruficornis. The sequence continues at coordinate 12,756,925 of OZ022523.1, forward strand.
ATTCAGAAAAATTCCCGCGGGAATGGCAGGCTGCAATGCATAAGAGTCTATCATTAAACAGTAATTAATTGCCTCAAACTTTCTGAAAATAATACATTCTGTGCTTTTTTTTCTTCGGTCAAAATAAAGATGAAACTAATTATTCTCTCGTGAATAATTGACAGAAGAGGTTCGTGCACGAGCTTAGACACACCCGGGAGATATTTATGTTTGTTGTACTCAGCCATTTATTACCGTAATGTCACTTTACATTATGTAATTAGAGTACTGACGTTTCGACTGTGCGCGGTTTATTTAAAGACGGCGGGGCCAGAAATTAAAATTATCATGTAATTTATCATTAGCCAGACATTTTACAGTTCGCATTAAGGTGTGAGAACGTTATTGACACTAAAAATGAACCTTTTACTCGCGCCTAAAAGCATTGTTTTCAACGACACTGTAATAACTTCATCTCCTAATTGCGCCTCGAAATTCGTGTCAAGTTCTTCAGAGATCATAAAAAAAATCTATTGCATTTAATTTACTTTTCGGACAGTAGCAAAGATATATATAAAACAATTGAAAATAAATGTATTGGCGTTTGATTTATAATAATTTTTCAACAGTGCTAAAGCTAACAGTGAGAAATTAGCTGTTTCTAAATCTATTACTAAAGAATATTTAAAACATAGGAAGAAAGTAGCTACAGTAAAAAATTATTAATGATAAAGTTAAAAATGATAAAATAATAGCGAGAAAAATGAATCATTCCTCCTATTTGTATCGATTAAACTTACTGAAATTAATTAAGTTCCGTGTCAGTAATTAACGAAATACATCAAGCAATTGAAGATAAATGTATCAATGCCTTATTTCTAACGAACTTTTAATTCGTGTATCGACATATTTCGCAATAGTGCGAGATACAGGAATTATTGCAATTCCAATAAAGAAAGCTTGTAAATATGGAAAGCGACTGTATTTAAAGAAGATTTGGTATATAAAATAACGAATGGTAAAATAGGCAAAATATTTATTTCGTCCTGGCACGAATATAAAGTCCCCCTTTGATATTTTTACGAGGTTATCCAGAATTTTGGCTACAGAAGGGTGCTTCAGTTTTACGGTCGCAAACACGTAAGACAAGACTGCGTATATATCGGCTGTTTATCTAATAAGCAACCTTGTAATGCAGGAGATAAAGCAGTCTTCCTCCACCGTATTCGCTTTCCCATTTGCGGAAAAAGGTCAAGGTGTTAGGTATAAATAATTATAAAAATAATTTATTACGAGCTCTTCTTTTTCACCATGGAAACTTCAATGAACGTTGAGCAAAGGGTAGAATTTCCCGCGTTAATTAAAATTAAAGGACGTGAATTTCGAATGAAAGAAGAATTGACATCACAACTCCGTCTGTTTTGTGGACCAGCATGCCGTTGACTTTTTGTTCGTCGGAGAGCAAAGCGTTTGAATTTCTTCAAATATCTCGCATTTTTCTGCGACGGCGGGCATTCTTCATTTTTCTAAATTACAAGATAAGATGTCTTTCTTCGAATGCTTTTGTCAAACTCGAGACTAATTTATTAAAATACTAAAGCATTGCAATTTCGTGAAATATACTATTTCTGCTTGATTTAATATAATGATTAAGGCAAAGAAAGAAGAAACTGTAACTTATCTTAAGTTAGTGGTTCACAGAAAGTGACTCGTGGACCATTTTTCTCGCTACGTTGAATATCGGTAAATAGAACCTATATGAATAAAAGCTTTTTAGAATTCTCGGTGATTTTCAAACCTTTCCATCTAAAACTCGTTATAGCGGCGGTATTTGAAGTTTTGTGCATTCGAATTCAAATAAAATAAAAACTGTATGTATTGGCAATCGAATGAGTGAAAAGTATCGTATACAATTATCGTTTCATTTACGCGATACTTGCTTTACGTAATCCCTTTTTTCACGCGTTCCCATTTTCATCAAAATTATAATTATTATTATTTCAGTAAAAACGTATGAAATATGTGCGATTTATGACATTAATGAGCTTTTCTTTTATGCATTGCTCTGCATTAGCAGCACATTTCATACAATTTTTAACTCTTTAAAACCCAAAGGATTTTTTTTCAACGAGGAAAAGGAATCATTTATTGCTGCATATTTTCTGTAAATAGAATATAAAGTGATGGTTGCATTAAATAACGATTGGAACATAACGCAAGCATTTTTATTTACCGCGGTTTCCCAATATCACCAGTGGTCATCACGTAACAAATTCTATGAAATGTGGTTTCATGGTAAAACCACTAGGAACAAAAGAGTTAGCCGTGTAAAAAGAAACTGCACGGAATCAATAATCCACGTAAAAAATGGAAGGACAGGTTAATTTATAATAGAGTAACTAAGAAAGCGTAAGTATAAATAAAAAATGATATACAGATAATGAAATAAATGAAAATTGCCACCGGTATCTTTATATTCGTATGTCTTTAAAAAAAGCATATATCGGTAACAAACACCAACATTAAAATATTTCATAACCATGCAATAATAAACGTCTGCACAGTTCGAAGTCAGCTAATGCGATTGCAATCGCAAAGTTCTCGTTTGCACAGAGCTGTCTTTCATAAAATTCACCCACCATAGTCACTTAAAACGAAGAAACCGAAAAAATGTTCCTCCGACCGCGAATCCTGAGAATCTCTGGCCTAAATATTTACCAACCACGAAAATGTTGTCTACAGGTTCGCGAGCTACGATAAATCGATTCCCCCTGCATTTCCCAAAAACGTTCTAATATCTGGCACAAAAGGGCCTCCGCAAAAAAAGTACGTACTATCGAATCTTACCGATCGATTTACCGCAATAATCGAAAAGGGGCTCGTTCTATTCGCCGAGGAGAAACCTAGATAACTCAGACTCGCAATTAATCGGCCAGAGCTCGAATCCTCCTCCGTCACCTTTGAGACATTTTTCCTAAATTAACCCCTTGACGTACAATAACGAGTGACACTCGTGACGCGATAAATGGAATAGGAAATTTTGAAGTTTTCCAAAAATTATTAAATTAAAAATATCAGTGGGTCACGATACGGTCAAATTATTTCTATGCTATTTAATATTGCGTAAAATTATACGCTATATCAAAAATCAGGGATAGATGGTTATTTCAGCAATTATTTCTGAGTCGTTGCACATTCAGTTCACATCACACCCTCGGCGATTCGAAAAACAGCGCGTCCTAGACGAAATTAGCGTGGCTAATTTAACCAAAACTAAATTTAATTATCATAGCTAATTTAACTAAGGGTAACCAAAAGCAAAAAATAAGGAGCTACAGTGAATAAGGAGGTTAACCCAAGAAAAATCACCCCTGGTAAATTTTTCCTGAATTTATAATTAATATATTACAGCCTCGGTGATTCGGAATCCACCTGAAACTGTACATCCTAATCGAAATGACCATAGCAGTCAAAACCGAAAAGTATAAAAGACCAAAAGGTAGATAAATAAATGAAGTAACACGGGAAGAAGTTATCCTACTCGCATTTGCCATTTTCGCGCCCGAATGTACAACGGCCACTCCTCACTTCGTAGATTGCACCTAAAATAATCCGTTCTTAATTAGAGAGTTAGTTATACCTATTCAAAGCGCAATTCTTCAGTTAATGAGAACGAATAGGTTCTTCCCTTTTCCGGCAGGGCGTGGTCTCTGACATTTTCTTTGTACGCTTTATCTCCTCGGCGGGCGAGATGTGAAAATCAACCTTGGCTCAGGGGTGCATTCGATACCACGCTTTTCTGTTCCCTTTTGTCGTACCACGGACACGCGCCGCAGATTTTATTGTCAGCAAATATGTTGAAAACGATTTAGAGGACCCTGGAGAATGCACTTTCTGGATGGTCGATTAGATATCGAGGTAATTGTTGGTTTCGCGCGTGAGCTTGATATTTAGAGTTTGATGTCATTAATCGACTCATTTTACAGAGGCTAAACTGGAATTATTGAAAATTAGGATAGATTAAATGAAGAATTATTGGTTGTCTTTCTTTAGGATATTAGTTGACTATTTTTTCAAATATTGTTTTTAGGCTTATCAATCATTGAGTTAGGGGTGCATTCGACACCATGCTTTTCTTTTGTCTTTTACCGTAACACGGAAACGCGACGCGGATTTTATCGTAAGTCGATACGTTAAAAAAACGATGTAGAATTTAGGAAAATGCATTTCCTGGGTAGTATGGATTCTCTTTTCGCCCAAATACTGATTGATTGCTTTTTCAAATATTTTTTGTAGTTTTACGACCGTAAATCACGTAGCAATATCTGCAGGTTTGGCTCTTAATAATTATACTTCTCAACATGGTTGATTTTGCTTGAAAAATTATTTATAGTTAAACAGAATGCTAATGAACGTATGAAACAAATGCTAATCTTTGCGATTCTTTCAATACTCATTAAGATCGTTAGTAATCACGTATGTGTAATTGATGCGACGATAAAATCTAATAAAATAAATAAAAAGTCTAATAAAGAAGGAGGTTGAAGTCGACAAAGAAACTGTTTCTTAACGATCACTAATGATTTTTCTACTGCAAGAACTTTTCGCGTAAGAAATTTCAATAAAACAATGTTAAAATGAAGTAAAACATTATAAAAGATAATAGAGGGTAGAACACTATTTTTACTATTAAGAAATAAAAAGATAACGTAATTCGATGTAACAATTACTCTTTTTATACCAGACCATCTCCGCAGATCTCTCATTTCCATACTATTTATCACACGAAACTGGGTTAAACATCGTTGGCAAAGTTAAAAAAAACGCCTGAAAATAGTTCATCACTTTCCGATCATATTTCGCATTAATTAAAAAATTTGAAATTAATTCCCCGGAGGTTCGAGAACACATTGAGATTACTGCTGCTCGCAAATACTGCTTAAATATTGGTAGAATATTTTCGCGCGAACGGCTTTCACACATTTAAACTGACTTATCGCATCCGAGTGACGGGAATTTTAATTGAAACGTTGGAATTATTATCGTGCATAATTTCACCTATCAGTATCTCCGTTTACCTTCAACGATACAACTCTTTTTACATTCATATCCTCCATTTCATTCAATGTCAACGATAAACAATAAATTCCACGAAACTACATATTTTTCGAACAATCGTACAACTTTATCTTAAATAGATACAAATTAGGTATCATAATAATGCAAAATTCCTTGTCGTCGACCCTTTGGAGTCCCATTAATTCAATTTACAATCCAATTATCTAAATTTATCGATATCACCTTCTTCCTTCAATTTATAGCAATTTATTTCTAACATTAGAAAATGATAAAAATACTATTATAAATAATAAATATAACTTGATTTTCAAACATTGAATTATAATGAATTTCATGATCTTTAAGATCTAAATTGTAATATTTGGCAAAGTTAAAAAATTGACTTTGAAGAATAAAGGCTTAGATTTGTCTTTTGTTACTTCACAGTTACACGGGCCCATAGAGGGTTAATATAACCACAGTTATCCAATATATATTATAAAATACATCCAATTTCATATAAAAATTCTCGAATTATTTATTTACAGCGAGGTAATAGATTCATCGGAGTAGAGAAGACAATTTTCTGGAAGCTTCAATAACTGCTGAAGTCGCAATTTATACTTGCCACAAAAAAACAATCCTACTTTCAGAACCATACAAAGCATCATTCAGTGTTCTAAATCTCACACTACAAATAAATTCCAATATATCATTTTAAAAAAACAACAATTTCCTGTTAATATTTACATCGGCACTATCTTAACTCCTAATCAGAGAACTTATCATTTCCCAAACAATTGTAAACGCCAACACATTTGTCAACACGATCAAACAATCAACGCCAAAACATCGATAGAACTTCGTGCAATAATTAAAGTCCTCCAGCAACGATAAACTCCATCCAATTAAAGTCCAGCGAGAGTCCTGGAGATTCGAGGTGATGCGACAAATAAACTCGAATGAATTTCTCCCTCCGTTATTAATCTCTTAATCGCCCCGAGAACAGAAGTTACGGTAGATCGAAAACAGAGAACTAGGAAACGTTAAAGCGAATCGATCGCCGTTCCGAAGAAAATTATTACTGCGGCCAATCTTTTAAATGCATCCTGTCGCAGTAAAGAGAGAGAAAGAGAGAGAGAGAGAAAGGGTGCAAGGGAAGGGATTGGCGAAATCGAAACGGCGCTCGCAAATTCGTTATTAATACCATGAAGCTTCCGGTGGAACAACAATCAAAACAAGGTACACGTAGCCAGGACGCAGCGAGAAGTAGTGCCAAGAAGGTTGATCCATAGATTCCCTCGAAAGAATTGTGTAACTGGCAAAATCCCCGTGCGATATATCGTCGGTTGGCTCGTTACCATTTCCCCGTACCTTGCGCCTTTAGAAAGTGCAAAGTGCAGAGGGACGATTCTTGAAAAACTTTCACGTTAATTGCCGCCGTCTTTTTTTTTTTACTTCTTGTGTGTGTGTTTTTTTATGCGATACCTGATAAGCTTATATTTATAGAATCGTGACTAGGTCACACAGTTCTTAGGAACGTACGAACATCTTGGGAGCTTGGGGTATTATTTTTTTTCCCTTCAGTTCTGACTTCAAGCGGTGCTTTTATGGATCGGGCTTAACGAGGAGCGATTGAGATTAACCCTTTGCAGTCCTATACTCGACATAGTTTTCTGTTGTAGGAAATTTTCTACGACTTATTTTCGTCTTTGGGATTTGACAGTGGCTTTGTGTCTTTACCTATACATTCGTTGGTATGTATAGCTTCTACTGGCGTGGAATAAAAACGGAGTGACGCAGTGTAGAACTTTGTGAAATTAATTTCACTTTTGATGATGAGAATTTGATGAAACATTTAGGAGTGCAAAGGATTAACGCTTTACCGACCGGTAGCCTATTAATAGGCTTTTTGTCAGCAACGTTTATACTTTTAATTTATTAATCGGTTCCCACGGCAATCACTAATTTGTTATTTATTATTGTAGTGGAACTGTGTGAAGGAGTCGATGAGAAGCATTTGTAATTTACAAAGAAATTGTAATTTTTTTTAGGCAATCTAAGCCGAAACAAATCCTTTAAAGTGAGTAGAATGCTCAAACAATAGCGGTCGGTAAAGTGTTAAAAGCTTTTACGAGATTACTAGGTTTTTGTTGAGCTAATTTTTATCGACTTTGGAAATTGACAGTAATTTTGTTTCTTCAAGTAAGTGTCTCTCAGTATTTGCTGCTTCTATCATAGTTTAATGGAAATTTGTAACTAACTCGATATTCCATTCGCTGACCCGTTGAAAATTTGAACGAATAATTTGAATTGTAAAGAATTACTAAAATTCTATGTTAGAATAGCTTAAATTCCCTATTTCGTCGAATGAAAGTAGATTGCCGGAAAGATAATTTCAAGGTTTAAATTTATTACGAATTCATAGAAGCAGGAGGATTATTTCTTTCGTTTCCTTTTTCTCTTCTTTTTTTCGCAATGTTTCAATGAGAGGATGAGTTTAAGGAGAATCGATCGAATCTAAGGGAATCCGATTTTAGAGCCCGTTTTATGGAGATTAGGTCAGAGGGAGCTGACTTCACGCGAAGAAAATCGTGCGGCTATCGTCACGCGATATCAGATTGGAATATTAACAAGTTCCAAAATTAAGTACAGCAAACATCTCGAAATTTGTGTACTTATTTGCATTTCTTCTTTCGCCTGTTATTTCGGTAGACAGTCTTCCTACATAGCGATCGGATTTATTAGAATTAGATCTTTGAGATTAATTTTCACTCAAAACGACCTAATTTATTTAACTTTTATTGTAAAATGGTGTAATTATGGGAAGAAAAAAAAAACATGTTAACCCCTTGCCCTACGGTTTGTTTTGTAACTTCCTCCGCAATAATTCAGAATTTAATTGCTAAAATAAAAATTGACTAGCGATTCTTCATATATCGTATAATTTAACGCAATATTCATACCAGAGGAATAATATTATCGCGTCGCGTTTCATTAATATTTTCGATTTGATAGGTTTTGCAAACCTTGAAAATTCCTATCTCATTTTCCTCATCACGAGTGCCACTCGTTATTGTAGGGCAAGGGGTTAAGCAGGCAGATTAAAACACGCTTGTTCATAATACGAAGATGATTAGTTCTTATAGTCACTCAAAATCAAATTGGCAAAGTTAACATACGACGATCCAAATTCATTAAGTCCTAAGAAAGAATATCTACATGCTCGAATGCAGTTTTCCGGATTTTTCTTTCGCGACGTTTAATTAGATTTACTTAGATTATTAGATTAATTATATCTAATATATTAGATAACATATTAGATTAATTAGATTTAAGAGAATTTCACTTCGTAGCTGTTTCGTGAAGACTACTATAAAATAAAGTTATTTTAATGCGAAGAAGACTATCGTAACTGAAGATCAGATTGGCACAATTAACATACTATGGCCTAGAAATAATATGCATTACAACCAGTATTTGTACACCTCGCTATTATTACTTTAATCTCTGCTTCTCCATTATTTCAATAAAACTGTAAATGCAAAATTAATGCAATCCCTTTTTCTGTACCTGAAGCTGATTTAACACAAGCAAATACCAAAAAATTCGAAATTTATCTTCCTATTTTACTCCACAATTTCTACAAACTCTTAAATGTAAAATTAATAAAATCCAATAGAAAGACAAGATGAAAAATTACTATAAACGAATAGTACATCGCGTTCTGTAAAAGGCAATCTTAACTGACGAAGAAGATGACAAAAATTAACGTCCCAGAACGTTAGAAATATATTTCTCTCCATCTTTTCTAATTCTGCATATCAATAAAACCATAAATGCAATTCGATCTAAGTTCAAAAACTAATATAAAGGTCTACTTAACACTAGAACTACCAAACCAGTCAAAATGACTGGTACACAATTTTTTCCAAAAATTCTCAAAGGTTTTAAGAGAGTCATAGGAGAAATATTCTACGTCCATCTTGTAAAACATAAATTACCGAATCGATCATCTTTTCCACTTCTTAATTCCCCTTTTTTCAAAATACTTATTTTATATTTTTAAATATGATAGATTTAACGCCGGTAGTTCTAGTGTTAATACAATAAAATTATCTTATTCAAAAACAACCGTTACCAAAACGAGCGTACCGAGAGTGCCGAAATTTCTTAAGTGTTTCAATCTTTCAGCAAACCCGAGCCCCCGGATTTTGGATACGAGTCTAGACACCCTAGAGACATTTGAAATTACCGCAGGTACGCTATTTATAAAGTGATGGAATTCGTATTTGTGCCAGGAATACTTCTAATTCGGCTGGTCCGATTGTATCTCTAAAATGATATTAATCCTTTGCAGCCCCTCGCCGAGTCGGTCTCGACACATTTTATCCTAGCGAATCTTCCATTGACCCGAATTCAAACGGAAGGGACTCGACGATAGTTTCGTGTATTTAATAAGAAGATTCTCTGACCTCCGCTTGATATTGCGATCTTAAGATAAAAGCCAGTATCCGGTGCCAAAAGACCGTACAAATTAATTTATATTGAACTTTATGAAGGAAGACGGATAAATTGAGACGCGAAGAATTAAATTGAGCTCGTAGATTATTCAGATCATGCGAATATATATGCTGTTTCTCTCGTATTTGCAATTCTAGACGGTCTACTCGTAGTTTAAGAACGTTTGGCGGACAAAGTTGCGATGTGTGTTGATAAAGCATTTAGCAATATTTTTCTCGGTGTCAGAAGTACCTTTGAAATTAATTCGCGTTAAGCTACGCGAAGGAGAAAATATAAATTTCATCGTGGTGAGTTTTTAAATTCATTAATGAGGGTGAATAATTCATGCTCTTGTGGTCACTTATTTTTCCGCATTTGCAATTCTACTGAATCTGTGCTACAGTTTTCAGAAAAGCATGGCTGAAAAATGTGTCGTTAATAAAAAACATTGAATCTTACTTTTTCATAGAGTTAAATCTGTTTAATTGGAATTTTATCACATTTGTAATTCTATTCGCTCGTGATTAAGGTGCTCGAAGAATTTACAATTTTACATGAAAGTATAATGGATGTAAACTTTTACTGCAGTTGACTTTTCGCCGAAGTAACTTCAATTTTATAACTTCACAATTAATTTGCACAATCTATCGAAGTGTCTTACAATACCAATAATTACGCTCGTCGCCAAAGAGGAATGAATGTCTAACAATGCAAAATATGAAATTCCCATAGTGACAATTTATTTCTAAATTAAATACCGGATTAATTCCTAAAGCAATCAACTAACAATCCATAGGGAAATTTACTCAAACCGCGGGTAATTAAACCATAGAGAATTTCAACAAAGAATCTTACAAAACCCTTCGAACAATTCACCTCGTCGCTTCTCCGACTCTACCAAACTGCGTCTACGACGTTAGGAAAATAAACTCATAAGACACGTCATTAGCAAAAAAGATTTCGCCTGTCTTTCCCGATGCCAACATCCCACAAACCAATGTTGGAGTTACGAATGGATAAATTTAGATGTGAAAGAACTACGCGACGATTTTAATACGCCTACGTGGCAATATCTCGGTGCCCCAGGACTTCGTCGTGTGAATCACGACCAGCTTCTCTTCTAACTTTATTGTCTAAAACATCGCCTTTAATTTCATTATTTAAGCGCACCGTCGACGAGTGGAATATGTACCGCGGAAAAGTTAATTCGACGTGCCGTGAATCACTGAGAACTTAACGAGAGGAAAAACGCGGGGAACATCTTTCCCTCGTTTTATCATCCGCGACCGTAAATATGACAAATGCAGAGGGAAAAATGACGGAAGAAAATTCTATAATGAGGCGCCTTACGAACGCCATCGGGTGATCAATATTTATTGTCAATAAGGGCATTGTTGATATTGCGCCTTCGTTGACGAACCAGGCATCAATCTGGACTATCAATATTTAGAGAGAATAATTCGGTTCCTCGTTCTATGGTCGACAATGAAGATATATTATTGCCAAAATAGAATTTTAATGGAACTGCGGATAGTAATTACTACGAATTAATTGAGAGAGATATGTTAACACTAGAACTACCGACGTTAAATCTATCATATTAAATAAGTACTTTGAAAAAAGAGGAATCGAGAGGCGGAAATGATGATCGATTCGGTGATTTATGTTCTTTGACATGGACGTAGAATATTTATTCTATGAGTTTTCTATAAACTTGGAGAATTTTTGGAAAAAATTGTGCACCAGTCGTTTTGACTGGTTTGGTTGTTCTAGTGTTAATAACGGGAAAGAAGATTTTGCTCGGCGGGATATCTTTGCGCAAGGGACACCTATAAAAATAAAGGGTCTTCTACTTTCTTTTTTTTGGTATCGATCCCTTTAGAATTTCTTTCTTCTATGACGCTATATTAACACTATAATTAATATAAGAATTACTGACTACAAAGAAGTACCTCATACAAGAACGGAGTTTTTGTGGCGATCCTTTGATACTTCTCTTTTTCTGTTACGTTTTGCCAATACTATAATTAATGTAAAAATTATTGGCTACACTAGTATATTAACTTATTTTATCTTTTTGACAATCCGTCGATAATTTTTTTTCCTAAGGTAAAGTAATATTTTATTAATACTATAGTTTGCATATAAGTTATTAAGTATTCCATACAGGTATATATACTTTTTTCCGTCAAATCTTAGACATTTTCTTTTTCTATGATACAGTGTCACTTAACTCCTCGCCATACAATAAAGAGTGACACTCGTGACGCGATAAATGGAATAGGAAATTTTGAAGTTTTCCAAAAACTATGAAATTAAAAATATCTGTGGGTCACGATACGGTCAAATTATTTCTATGCTATTTAATATTGCGTTAAGTTATACGCTATATAAAAAATCAGGGCTAGATTGTTATTTTAGCAATTAATTTTGAGTTACTGCGCATTCAGTCACAAGAGAAATGATACGGCAAGGGGTTAATATAAAAATTATGTTAATACGTTGAATTCGATGAAATTTCTGATGAATTTTAAATTCCAATACTCACAGACTTACTAATATATTTCATATTTAATTATTGCTGCTAACACGCTGACTTCGATGAAATTTCTTATGAATTCTAAACTGCAATATTCACGGATTTCCTAATATAATTCAATATTTAAATGCTGCTGGTAGATAAATTAAGTACCACTGAGTATATACCTATTTTTACTTTGGACGTTTCTATTGTATAAAAATATGATTTTGATAGAAATTTCAGTTCGGTAGAAATAATGAAACTAGCGAAATACAGGTGGCATTCAACGTATTAATATCTAATAATTGTTTCCTCCGGGAAAAGGGAGGAAGAGCATTTTTACATTTAAGCTGGCCATAAACAACTTAATTATTCTGCACAAATAACAATAGTCTCGATCGACGTCTAGTTTATCAATGAATGACGAAGGATGAACAATACCGATACCAGCAATACATATTCATGATCCAAAACCAAATACAGCAAAGTATACGCTCACGTATTCGAAAAAAAATACTCGCAGAAAGTTCGCTGTAATATTTCTCCGCAAAAAAAAGAGCTTAAGAACATCGAATAAAAACGATTACACTTTTTCAATTCCTCCAGAAACATGTAAAAACTCTCAAAGTATATTTCCATTAAGGTAGAAAAATTGAAAGCAGCAATTCCGAAAGGTATTACCACGAAAATGGGAAAACATCCGCAAATGTACGTTACAAACTAAAATGGTACAATTCTATGTAAACTTTATCCTGTAATTGTAAACTTGTTTGCTGTAGTTACAAGTGTACACACAGCTCCTATTGGAAAACTTTCCCGTGCGTCGTGATTTTCTTTTATTTAACTTCCAATCGCGACCGTACCACGTCCGCTGGAAAAGTGATCGCAACAAAGTTTTTCATTCGCATGCAATCGAGTTGCCATTTTTTTTCCTCCTTCCCCCTTTGCGACGCAAATCCTATTGGCGACTATGCGTATATTTCAGCGTTTCGATATCGAACGAGCATGGAATACACGAAGAAAGACGCCCTAATTTTTTCGTCGCAATTTAACCACAAATATTAACACTAAAACTACCGGCGGTAAATCTGTTATATTTAAATACATTAAATAAGTACTTTGAAAAAAGGGGAATTCAGAGGTGGAAAATCTTATCGATTCGGTAATTTATGTTTTATGAGATGGACGTAGAATATCTATTCTATGACTCTCCTATAATCTTGGAGAATTTTTGGAAAAAATTGTGCACCAGTCATTTTGACTGGTTTGGTAATTCTAGTGTTAAACGGCGGAACGAAGGACGGAGCGGCTTGAGAAAGAAGTATATCGACGGATGCTGTTATCATCTTTTTTTCTCTCTTTCTCTTAATAACGATGGAAGTTACCGAATTCAGGACTCTCTCGAGCGTTTAGCTGACCTCGGCAGGATACAGATACTGTTCCATGAACTGATAGGAAAGAAGAAATGCTGGCATAAGCATGCGACGAGAACGATAACAACTCCGAACGTTGTAACGTTTCCTCCTCGTCGCGCGTTAAATGTTAAATGACGCAAATCACCGTACGGTACGTCGAACGATGTAAAAAAAAGGAAGATATTTCACCATACATGAGAGTCTGATCGCACGTTGGGACCGTTAAGACTGATAAGAATCGTCTAGAAACATTTGAACCAATAACGTGATCCCTCGTGCGAAGTTAACACGGTCAATCGTTCTATAATAAGGAAACTCAACGACGAAAGCTGCTTAAGACATCCGATTACTGGACATTTCTATGCTTTCTCGAGACATCACGTGAATGACGCACTCGCGATAGGCGCGCGCGTAATATCAGATTCTTTGCCGATTGTTCGAAGCGATTGTCGGAGTAGCGGGACGTTATGTGCCAGAAGTCGAAAGCAGAAAATAGGGGCTAGCGCGACGAATATAGCGCTTGCATTCTAGACACCCAGTGTGGAAAATGAAGTATAATTATAGTCGTCGAGTACTATACAGAGTGAAAGAGAAATAGAGAGAGGGACAGATGGATAGAGACGAAGACAGATGGATAGAGATGCAGAAACAGATGGATGGACGCTTCGAGGGACGGTGAGGCGATGGAATTGAAGTGCGAAGGGACAGTGCAGCAAGAGAGGGAAGAATTCGAGTAGAAGTGAAGCAAAGAGATAGATGTGATAAGGGACACTCAAATGCAGAAGAAGTGTCGAGGGACAATGCGGCAATGGAATGAAGATACGAAAAAAGAGTGACGCAGAGAGATAAAAGTGTTAAGGGACACCGAAACATATACGTGTATGCGGTAAGGGAAAGTCAGCCAAATAAACAGCGCTGAGGGACAATGAGCCAAAATGCTAGAAGTGCCAGGAAACAGTGTCAGTAGATTATAGGGACACTGGCGCATAGGGACAGTGGGACAGTGGAACACCAGAACAAAGAGACAGTCTAACAATTCTACACTAATGCAAAAACACAATAGGACACGAAATCAAAGGGACGGTCCCACGGATGGACAGAGATGGAAGTATACCGAAACAATCGCCAGAACGTAATTATCGGTTAATTACGTGAAATTACTTCGTAAATCGAGGACAGTTATGCGAAACTACTCTGGAAATCGCAACAAGGCGTAGGCGTCCACGGGAAATCAACGCTACGATGCTTTTCGGAAGTTCGAAAGGGTCGACGATAGTTTGGTGTTTTCCAACGGAATTTCAGCCGTCGGAAAACTCAACTTCGGAACACGTGTCGGGCTTTCGGTGCGTACGAATTATTTATCGTGCACGTAACAACGTCGAGGCGTTCGTACAATTGCGTTTTTCAGCATCGTGACAGCATGTAACGGACGAAACGCGAAACTTTGACGTACTCGATTCCCGTGGAAGGAAACACGAGCGCTCTTGTTATTCTTTGCACGCCGGTTTCTCGGAGATGCGAAAATGTTTCAATGAATATTGCGCGCCGGGATTAGCGTTTATTTACGGTGCTCTTTCCGTGCATTTATATGAGGAGGCGTTCCTTCTTTTACAAACAATAACGGTATAGACGAGGTACACTCGCCATTGTGCCTGAATTTCGTGGATAATGGAGAACGGTGAAATTGTGAAATAAAGTGCGGAAAGTTCGATGATATTATGGAAAGTAGGCTTTCATAGATGTCTATATTTGATTTTTCATAGACAGAAGATTGTTAAGTTTCTGTGTTGAGAAGGATGATGCTGGGATATTTGTAAATCGATCGATTTTTCATGCGTAATTCCGCGTGGAAAATTGTTTATGGAATACAGTGTAGACCAAGGTCCTCCGTGTAAAAATGAACTAGCCGTGAAGGTACTTTTAATAATTCTCAATCAGTCGATAAAGGGTGAAATAAATGCGAAAGCTTATTTAACGCGTTTATACAGTATTCATAGGTTTTCAATAATACCGTAACGTTCGCGAACGCGTGGAATTATCGCTAAGCATTTTGCAAACATTATCGGGGCGCAATAACGAATTTGAATTAACAATTAGACGAAACGAACCGCTCGTTGCATCGAACAATGAAAATGGAGTACAAGTTAAATGTATATCGCCAATTGTGCTTTAACGTTGAAAATGATACGATATTTCAATAGTTTGTTCGAGATGTTAAAATCAATTTCCCAAAGTATACCTGCGGTTTGATTATTGTTGGACATTTTCCAAATTATACGGGTAACAAAAGGGACAGAGATCGATTCTAAATGTAATGTTACGAAAGAAAGGAAATACGTAATATTAACTTCCCTTAAAATAAACGGTGATTGTATTACTAACACTTTTAAAATAAATATTTATTTTATCATGTTACTTTCAGATAACGAACGTAATATCAAGTTATATTCTGCTGGAATTCTCGTCGGGATTGTTGTCCGACACTTTTGTTTCTTCGAACTCAAGAGCCATTTATTTTAATGGTCGTGAGTATATATATTCATCAGTTATAAATATAAAAATGGATGAATGTAAATTTACTGCAACTGTAACTTTAAATTAACCTACTAGAGATAAGTCTCTCTTTTTATCATCGTACTACCTTAACTTAAGAGCAACAATATAATAAAAGGATGATTACTAAATATGACTTAGCCTAATTACGCATTATTTTTCATAATCGTTAAAGTTTCACAATACAATATATTGTCCGGCAAAACAAAAAATTGATGTTATTGGGGGTTAACACGAAACGGTAAACGAGAAACCGAAACATCGCCTCGACATGCTTCGTTTCGTGCATGCAGATAACATTGCCAAAATAATCTCCCATGGCAGTCGTTTAATAAAGATCGCATGGAGAAAAACCGAAAGTGAGGTTAGCTCGAGTGAAAATGAATCACGTCCTTTTCAACGCGTTATATCTTTTACGGGCAACCGGAAACGATTACACGTATCGGTGTATTAAAATAAATACAATGACATTTCCGCACGGTCAAGCAATCTACCTAATTACCCAATCTTTTGTACGATAATTATTCCGCGAGTAACAACATTCGCTTTCGGAGCAGATAAAATGTTAAAAGCTTGCCCCGTAATCTTCCGAATTACATCGCGTCCCCTCGAACGCACAGCGAAGGACGCGGACTTTCGAAAACACCTGTCACGAAGCCTATTCCACGAAACGTACCCACGTTTCTTACCGAAACGAGGATCGCCTACGAACTAAGAAAGAAAAAGTGTACAGTGTATCGACTTACCAAACAACGCTGCTCCAAGGTGTCACGATGCTCCAAGATATTTTCGACGTGGTCGAACCTCCGCGCCTCTCGGTCCGCATGGTAATATACGTCAGAAGCACACGGCGAGTCTTCTTTCTTGACGCCCAAACACACGGCGCGACACTCACGCAAACGCTCGCTCGTAAAGAAAAGATAAGCGACAATCCGAAATAACAATTCACGGGCACGCAGGTTAACGCAAAGAAGGGACCAACGTCTCTCTCAACACACCTGACACACGCACACCCACAGATTCTCTCGTGACGCGTACACGCATCGCAGGCATACAATCGCAAAACATGCAGAGATACTAACACACACGCCGATTAGGACGAAAAGGATGCACACGAATTGACGTTTACAACGAGACAATAGGGAATTCGTGGATGAAGGAATCGAGGTAACCTATGCCTGCATTGAAACGATACTGCGGCCGAAGTTATATAGAGGTCTAGACCCGTGTGAGATGAGCGATTTTCGCGAAAGCCCGTTTTCCTGACACAAACTGACCGGTTAAATCGGGAAACCGGGTGCACGAACGAATCGTAGTCTCGCCGTACTAACCTATGCGTCGTACGTCGACCGGTTGTCGCGATTACTCAACGAGTTCAAAACATTTCCGCGACACTGACTTATGCAGATATCACGACGGCTGCCATATTGAAATCCCATTCCGCGAGCCACCGACAATGCACTTATAAAAGAGAGACAGTCTTACGAGATTTCGTGAGACGCGAAAAATACGTCCGACTCCGGCGACCTCTGGGCGAACATTGCGACGTTCGGCGTGGCTCGACTGCCGTCGAGACTGTCGGTTAGAGGATGCCGAGGAGATTACGTCATCGATTGGCCGATAAGCTAGAACTCGTCGTTCGTTTCAGTTGTATTTCTAATGAAAATTTATATGACAACAGTTTTAATGTTGCCTTTTGTGTTGAATTATATTACGAGATAGCTTTTTCTTTTCATCTAGTTGTATTGGTTTTTATAATTTGCAGATAAATGTTAATCGAAGATGTTCGTTTAAGTATCGTCGATAGCAATTTAATACAGCTAACTGAATTATCAGTATTGCGTAATAAAGTTTGTCTTTGAGAATGACAAATTTGAAGATTGAACTACAGTTAATAATTGAATATAATTCGATTTATGTTAAATTCGGTACTTTTTAAATTTGTGAGATGTAAAATGAACTTGAAATGTATTGGAATACGTATCTTTGACGAAATAACTTTCAGGGCCTAAGTTCTTTCAAGTCTTTTTGCGAACAGTTTTAATCTGAATAAACTGAAAGTACCATATGTCTTTTACCTTATTGTATATTGTTGCATGATTCATAATTCTGTAACACGTATTTAGCAAACACTACAATAATATCAATTATTTATAACATTTCTTTCGCGCGCACAAACGAAAGTGGAAAGACACATGTCGCCGCCACAGATAAAGAAGTAATAGATGTAACACCTTATGCAACTTTCTCACCACGCTTTCAAGAATTTACCGAATTTACTACCTTTACTGCGTTTACTACTTTCTTTATACCACATTTCTATAACCATATTGTTCAAGTAATCAAATATTATTAAAAATGTATATTAATTTATTATTTGTGTATCGCCACACAGTAATTTTCAAAATATAAAGTCATTATGATCACTGCATTTTCATGCTTCCATTCACGATAAGTTTACTATGTTGCTCATTAAAATTGCATTAGTATAATTTAATCTCTTGAAATGCAAATAAAATTTTGAAAAAATGAAGGAAATCGAATAAAGTAAGTTGCTCAATTGCTCAATCACATGATCTATGCTTATGCAGAATTGGCCTTCGATATATTCCCGCGTTGCCGGCTTAAATTTTAAAGATGGCAGGGGATAGTACTGTCGAAGAATCAATGGATATTGAAATTCTGCCTTCTACAAGCGAACAGATTGGAAAACTTAAAGAAAAAGGCAATAAATCTTCACACTTACCATGGTATGTTTCCGTGAAAGAAGGTACAGCTTGCATGCTCAGATCATCAAGGTTATGTTCTCGTATCTCGGTACGATGTACCAAAGTTGTAACTAAAATGAAAACTCATAATTTACATGCAGGATCGAAAAATATCGGCCACATGTCTTCACGGACATTGTTGGCAATGAGGATACTGTAGCCAGGCTCTCAGTTTTTGCCCAATATGGAAATTGTCCAAACATTATTATTGCCGGTCCACCAGGAGTGGGCAAAACTACGACAATCTTGTGCTTGGCACGTATTCTTCTGGGTCCAGCTTTTAAAGAGGCAGTTCTTGAATTAAACGCTTCTAACGACAGAGGAATAGACGTTGTTAGAAACAAGATCAAAATGTTTGCACAGAAGAAGGTATAAAAGGTCTCCGTTAATACGTGATGCAATTAAATATTAATACATTAAACAGTTTTACAGTAACAACGAATTTTTTTAATCAAACCAGGTGAATCTTCCTAAAGGGAAGCATAAAATTATAATATTAGATGAAGCGGACAGCATGACTGATGGTGCACAACAGGCATTGCGTAGAACAATGGAAATATACAGTAATACTACTAGGTTCGCACTGGCTTGTAACACCAGTGAAAAAATTATTGAACCTATACAATCGCGTTGTGCTATGTTGAGATATGGAAAATTATCAGATGCACAGGTCTTGGCAAAAGTCATTGAAGTCTGTGAGAAAGAAAATGTAAGAAAGTTGGAAATTTAAAGTATTGGTTGTATTACATTTATATAAGACTGTATATAGTCAAATATTATGATAGATCTCTCATACCGACGATGGTTTGGAGGCAATAGTATTTACCGCTCAAGGCGACATGAGGCAAGCATTAAATAACTTACAATCAACGTTCAATGGATTTGGTCATGTGAATGGCGAAAATGTTTTTAAAGTTTGCGACGAGCCTCATCCATTGCTTGTCAAAGAAATGCTCGATTTCTGTACAACTGGTAACATTTCTAAAGCCTATGGGGTAAGATATTTATATAAATCTCAACATACTTCTTGTAAACGTTCACTTTCATTTAACTGTATATCGTAAAATACGAAATTTATAAACATTGCCAGGTGATGGAGCATCTATGGAAAATGGGATATTCCGCGGAAGATTTAATCAATAATATATTCCGAGTTTGTAAAAATCTTCCGATTGATGAAACGTTAAAGTTAGATTTTATAAAAGTAAGTATAAATTTCGTAAAAGTAACTAGTCGCGATATAGCGATCACTTGTATCCGTTTCATGATTCTAGGAAATTGGAATAACACACTTAGGGATAGTAGATGGAATCAACAGCTTGTTACAAATGAATAGTCTCCTGGCTCGTCTGTGTCGAAGAGCAATGCAGAGTTAAAAGCAAATTGTATAAAATTTTGTATTTTTTTTTAAATAAAAATATTTATATTTATATATATTTACTTTGTTTTTCTCATTTTCCTGTATTCATTACGCAGTGGAGGCAATTATTCTTTAATCGTGTGCTTTTTATTGAACGCGTTATTTAAAAAATTACATATTTTGTGATATTCCGTAACGCTCGCACTAAACTATAGCTGTAAGTCACGCTTCGACTAGTAATTTCAAAATACTAAATTTCCGATCGTTGGGTGATGTGTATTAAATTAATTTAACGCACAAATAGAAAACGTACGATTACCATACATCGTATAGCTTATGTTCGTATCTTTATACAAGTAATAATACTAAATGCATCAACGTATCGAGCACATGTCTTATATCTACGTTTATCATACTTTGTATGAAATCCTAAAATGAAATAGATACAATCGATTTATATCCGTGTTCCTCAAGCTCAAAATAAACAACACGAACCGTAGAATTGCTTTCTTCCCGGAAAGCAGCTGGCTGGCCTGTATTCGATAAAGTCTTGTTAAAAACAAAGGCATAGGACGTAGCTTACTCGATAACATCTTACTCGGTACAAGCGAAAAGTAAACACTCGAAACGTGTTTATGCCGGCTCCCACGACGGTGAACCATTTACTGTACTTAAGGTCACAAAAGTTAACCGGTCTTCTATATACGTCCATGATAATTCAGTCTTCTCTATTACGACATTATTATACTATATTTACATATATACGTTTATATTAATACATGTAATTTCCACGTTACTCAAAGTTTCTTCTATACTGTCATTAGAGATCTTCAATTGGAACTTCGATTGAATCAAGATTCAACAATGATCAATGCTATCCGAAGGATAGTAAGGAAATGTCAAAACAATCGATAGTAATTATCAACGTCTTTGAATCCAGCTTTGTACAACATCCAGCCATTGCCGTTTAGCAGAACTTCTATGGTCCAAATTAATTTAACGTAAATAAATATTTGATTGTATATTGTAAAATATATCTTCCGTGTGTCAATTAAGAATTCGAAAAAAGACGTTGTTCCTCTGTATCGTAGAAGTTGAACATCACTGTTATAAATCTATCGTCATTAAGGACACCATGATGATTTTCAACATTTAGCACCATTTTTCCATCGTAACCGGTGCCAAATGTGGCCTGGGCTTCGGTGAAGGCCATCGCAATGCACTTTGACAGGATTCCGCTCTTGATGGTGTCCTTGGAGGTGGCTGAGGTGGATTGGACTGAGAGTCCGAGATTTGGTGGTGTGAATCCCCGTTTGTCTCGGTTCTTGGATTTTTTTCCATGGGTGGATCTCCTCTGTGATTCCTTTTAGTCGGTTTCTTGGTAACATCGTGGATCGCAACGGGCGGTGCACTCTCCACGGACTGCAAACTTGCTGCACGATGCAACGACAACCGAAGTGGCTTCTTTGGAGGTGCAGGACGAGCCTTTGTCTCTTGAGAACTGTATATTACCGAGGCATCGGAATTTTCCGATGCTCGAGACTGTGTGTCCTATAAACAATTTGATTTATGCTATTACAATCTTCTGTCATTCTATGTTTTCTTTTGTACTTTTCGGCTTGACCTGCTAAGGTCATTTGGCTCGAGATCTACAGCATCAAGTGGGTTCCAAACTACGAGGCTATGATACACTCCACAAAAAATAGAAAAACTTCTTGAAGTTAACAGGAATTCAAATTTGTGCAGATTAACTGGGACTTTGAGCCTTTGAATCCATCTGTTAAATTAGCTTAGCGTCTGTTTAATTAGCGAAGTTTCGAATACGTTGAAAATGCAGTCTGCTGCGTATATCCGATCAACTTTTATCAGCTGCAAATGTCAGCAATTTCAAAACTTGCTACAAAATTTAAAACGTCTCTGATCCATTAAAACTTAAGACTAATAATTAATAATTAAGTAAAATGCTATAGTACCTAGAAACGTATGAATTAATTCTTGTACTCTATCAGTAACACTTAACAAAATTATTTCATGATTGTACAAAGTAGAAAGTAAAAAGTACCTGTAACCGATAATAAGTAGGTTCAGAGTCGAACTCCAGAGACTGCAGCTGCGATATATTTTTCCGGTTCTTGGACAAGTGTTCCATGGCTGATTCGACACGGGGTGATCGTCTGCGCTGCATCTGCGACTGAATTTGTGTCTGCTTGCAATCGAGGCTCGCCGTTGATCTAGTTAACTGGAATCCTTGATGTTTCTGCCTGTTCCTCGATTTATGATGACTGCTCGAAACACCGTCCGAGGAGAAATCAAGCTCCTTTGGACTTCTCGAGTCCGTCAGCCGCCTCGAGTGATCGCTGTGTCTGCTTCTCACTGTTGGCAAACTTTGCCGCAATTCCATCGAGTTTCGCACATTAAGGCCAGGTAGATTCGCAACTAATGCTGTTACTTGTGGGCCTTTCTGAAAAACCTATAAACAAATTTATTTTAAGCAAAGTATTTCATCGTATCTTCATTAACATCTGATTATTTACAATACGTTCCTCATTTGCATTCGATAACTGAACAGATCAAATCAGATAGCTCAAAAGTCTTTGACAGAAATACAAAATTTCCATTAGCCCCTCGCCCTACCATTTCTTTTGTGATTGAATGCGCAATAACACAGAATTACTTGTTGAAATAACAATCTATCCCTGATTTCTGAAATAGCGTGTAACTTAACGCAGTGTTAACCCTTTGTACTCCGAATTATTTTACTATGAGCTCTCAGTTACTCCAAAACTATTTACAATTGTGCGACTGCATATCAGTGGAAAATTGAAAATCTTGCTTTGTCATTAAAAAAGGAGCGTAAACATTTTAAAATTATGTTTTACAATATAAAAAAATATAAAAATACACTGGATATAACTGACAACGGAATTATCAGCGTCTATTACAATGTCCCCGCTGTGGGGACAACGGAGTGCAAAGGGTTAATAGCATATAAATAATTTGATTGTATCGTGTGCCATTGATATTTTTAATTTAATAGTATTTGGAAAATTTCAAAATGTCCTATTCCATTTCTCGCGTGAATAGTGTCACTCGTTAATGTACGAGAAGGGGTTAAAAGTCTTTGACTTAAAAGATATGCCAGTATTAAACAACAACTTGAAAACATATGTGCTCTTTGTATAATTAATCGACAGGGTATTAATTAGCGAAAAAGTATTTCATCCTTAGCAGTCCCAACCGCTATCCCCGCAAAGTGTGTACATACGATGTCCTTCAACAAGGAGTATTTACCGCTCAAAGGGTTAAGCGAATTACAGAACTCACAGATGAAAGAGAATAATACACGCGTGTAGTAAAACAATCGGAAAAATAAATTCTACAAAGAGATCAAGCCTAAAGCTCCCCCGTCATTTATAATGTACTGAAAAAATCCGCAACCCCAACGTGTACGTCTATCGTTAAATAAAGACTTCTGTGCTACTTTACCGAGAACGCTCGCATCCCCCGATATATATCCTAAAAAGGATAATCTATCATCTTCGGTGCGTACCTGAACGTGTTCTTGGCGACTCGGCGGAGGATCCGCGGGTACCTCGGTTCTGCTCGGTGCCAGGAGATCCCTAACCTGTTCCTCGAGATATCCGATCCTGTGAGTCAGCCTAAGGTTATCTGATCGAAGTGTACGGAGTGCGGCAAGGGATTCGCCTTTTCGAAGGACCACGATTTGCGCTGCGTCGGGTGCAACGGCCAGAAGCCTCGCCAGGTCGCTTCTGCCTGCACCTACCACGAGCTTTCCATTCACCTCCAAGATCCTGAAGACAACGAATTCGACGATAAAGTGGAATTTTACAAGCATTACCGTGCACTTTCTGTGCAACTTTCGCGATGGAAACGAGGGGAGTTCGCCATTAGATCATTAACAAGATAATCGACCGGAAGGAGAGTCTTCGATGAAGCGACGCGACCTTCCGTTCATCCTTGCTCGCATAAGAATGTTTTCGGTATTCATGCGATTTTTTTGGGGGTTGTATCGATCATTTTGTGGAGAGTTATTGCAGAGTAGGTAATCGTGACATTTATGGCGAATTGGGGAATATTGTTAACGTAGGGCACAATAATAGGACCTTCGTTTCGAAAATCGCGTATTTGCGATTTTGTTGAAGATGTATGGGTCATTTTCTAGTGGCTGTTTCTATTGTAATTGATCCAGACATTTTTCGGTAATAGGGGAATGCAGTAGAAATAGAATAAGTTTGCCTTGTTCGTAAATATTCTTCTACAATGAGATAGTTGTTATATAGACTATATAAGAGATGGGAGAAAGTATAAGTCAAGTGTTCTTGACAACATTGTACTTCCTCTTTGAGTTACGAATGAGACATAACTGTATTTGCAAAGTATAAAAGAGGAAATAAATTGAAAAGAATGTGGTTGTACATATTCCAACGTACCCTCGGAGGGGATTTACGTGGAAACGGATAGAAGGAAGGGGTCATGTGAAGTCGCAGGTGCAATTAGCGAGGGCACACGGCGGACTTCCGGTGCTCCTTCACGCTACGGTGACCCGTTGGGAACCAAATGCAAAGATTGTAGCATTGTTCTTCGCCGATAGACGAGTTACTACTACCGCACGGTGGTACACATTAACGTGTTTGCTCTCCTTCTATCCATTAAACTCCTCTCGAATTCATTTTTTCTCTTCCTCCTTTCCGCCCTTCCATTTTCCTTTTCTCTTTCTTTGATATCTGATCGTCGACTGTTTCTTCCTCTTTCTCTCTCCGTCGTCACTCCCTATTTTGTCTCGTGAAATACCGTGATTCATCATAAAACACCCGGTTGTTCAGCGAAGAACGTCAAGGAAGAGTACGGAGGAATCTGAGCGAAACAGCAGCTATCCGACCTCTATGTTTTTCATTATGGAAAAAGGTACATAATCTGTTTTCCTGTTAGGCGTTAATTAACACCCGTGAAAAGCTACACGATTTGCGTCTCGTACGGTTGAATTTGGTTGTTCTATGAAGACAATCGGTGGAAAGTCACGCTATAAAGTTACCGTACAAAAAATTCAGCAAATGTCTCCAACACAATTGTCCTAATATTAATTTACTATTAACAAATCCAAGAATTTTCTCAGAGAAACATTGACCTTAAAAATGTGATGTAAGTCACCGATAGAGTTAAATATTATAACGATTAGCATTAATTCTACTTCCTCCGGTAATTGTACAGCCGTTGAACCCTCAGGCACTGACTGCTTTCGAACTCCTTGGAATTTTAATGCTACTACAAATTCTCCAAGGACTAATACAACGAGCAAATAAACGAAGTTCTAACGTTACGTGTTCGAATCGTTTCAAAAAGGCAGACAAAAGTCGTGATTATTTAAACGCTCCTTTTTTCAAGTTCCTTCAGCTGATCGCCATTTATCATGACTCTCTTTCACCTGGTTTCGCGACGAAACAGCCGGATCGAATATAAAGGAAGAGAACGAGACAAATGGTGCAATGGTAGCAGGGGCATCGATACGTGCACCGAATTCGTGCATCCTGCAATCGCCCTCCCTTCGACCAGGCCAAACGTGGCTGCGCGATATTTATTTGATGCACCATGGAATTTTTCAACGGTATAAAAATACATTCGTACCTGTCTCCCTTGCAAAGACCGGAATCTTCGACTGCCCAGTCGACGTAAAGACCGGGCGTGTCCTCCCTGGGACCGGCACCGAAACGGGGACTCTTTGGGTCCGCGCCGACTTCTACCGCATGGATTGTAACTTGGGTCGAACCGGAAATACAACTGCAAACCAATGACCTACAGTCAACTAAACTCTGTAGTTTAGTAAATAGAGTACGGCAGGTGACTTCTGCGAGAATTGGAATTTAGAATTTATAAGGATCAATTGAACTGAAGTTGCTGTTTGGTTCGCGATGATAAAGAAATAGGATTGATACCTATGGGATATTTTCTATTACAGTTTGCTTTTTATTACTTATTAAGATCTGTATTTTTAATTTTCTTATTAGAATCATTAGTTATTAAATAGTTATGAGATATTTAATTCTGAGAGAAAAAGATATCCATTAGCTTCAGAAAAATATTGATTATGTAGTCCAGATATGAAAATTGATTTTTAAACTAAATCATTATTTTGTTAAAATACGAGTGCTTCTATTTTTTTCTCTGCTAATAAGAAAATTTAATTACGTATTTCTTCAGAATTTTGAATGTAAATTATATACACATATAAATACTGTAAAATGAAATATAATATGGTAAGTACCATCCGTTGCAGTAAGTGTTATTTCATAATAAAAAAAATTTGTCCTAAATAAGATTAAGAATTCTACTAGAAAAGTAATAGAGGAGTAATATAAACAGTTTATATTACTAATTGTTAGTGAGCCCGAGTTCGTCTTTTGGATATTCACGTCATTTACTTCTAAAGACTAGTCCTATAAAAACGTTTTTTCTGAAGCTTTATAATGCATTCATATCGAGACTCACAAACACTGCATTTCATTTAATTAACCATTTCCAATAAAAAGTATATCATATTGTAGAATTACTTGCTGAAAAATTCTACCTGAATATCGTATCATTTTTCTGCTTTTCCTGGGTTTCTGCCAATTCCAAGGCTGCTTGAAGAGCTCTACTTTCTTCGCGGAGCGTGAGAAGTTCGAGTTCTTCACGGCCTAGTCGGTACTCCAATTCTGCTTGTTGTATTCGAACATCAATATTACTGTAACAAGCATTAAAGTAACGTGTTTCAATAAATTATTATTATTTTTCGATAAAACAATTGTAAAAAATTCACATTAATTCTTATTATTTCAGAACTAATGATTTTTTTTTAAAAACAATGAATTACTTGTTATAACACTAATCATAATACTTACTAATAACAATCTATGATTATGCATGTTCATTGGAGGAGTAATATAAATAATAATACGAAAAAAAAAAAATTTCCCATACCGGGAATCGAACCCGAGCCTCCTGGGTGAAAGCCAGGTATCCTAGCCACTAGACCATATGGGATATTGGTACCAACTTTTCTTACAACGGAGTATTTATATCATCAAGATATAATTCACGAAAATCAATATAATTTTTTATTAATTTTATTATCTACTTAATTATTAGATTCATTTTTCTAACATTCTTTATTTTTCCTTTGAATATCTGCTGAATTTTAAATTTATGTTAACATACAAGGAGCTATGTATTTGATTAAAAGATATAAAAAAATAATTAATTAATTCGTATTATTATAATGTCGTTAACGAAGTATATAAAAATCTTATCGTTTCCTTGAGGTGTTCTAAGCTTTAGTCATCGAACATCGATCGATAACTTCATTATTATGAGACATTATTTTATTATATACAGTTTTTTAGCCTGTCCAGAGGTAAAATCGTTAATGACGAAACTCGTTAATAACCCAAAGTTTATAGAACAAACTTTCTATAATATTCTTTACCGACGTACTTCTCCTTTTACGCGCAAAAACTAACCAGCTATCTGCATCTACTTTCAGAACTATTTCCATACAAAACTCATTTTTCAATTCTCATTCTCCAGAAAATAAATGTGAAAATCTTAGTAACATATTTAATTAATGCAATCAGAAGTAAAAAGTTCGACCAAGAAATTTTAAATAACCCAATGCTTCAGACTTATTGAAAACTTGAAACAACTTAGGGTAATCGTTCATCGAACGACATTTTACAAACTGTGCGAAGCAATCAAAGGACAAGGAGAGTTCCTAAATTGTTTGTATAATATGATCACGTACATACAAGTAACAGGAGTGCAGCAAGAAGGCGATCAACAAGTTCTATGATACGAGGGCGTTCCACCCATCGTTGCATTCTCTCCTCGAAACAGTGAAAAGTTTATAAATATCATATTTCTCTGAAACGAGTGGAAAAATGGAAACTTTGAACTGTAATTTTTTCCACCTAGAGTGTTGATTTTTTTACTGTACATGAAAGCTCTAGCTATATATATATATATATATATCACATACGAAAAATCTTTCAGTGGCGATGGACAGTTCTACCCAAACCCATTAACACTACATTTACCGACGATTAATTCAATATGCGTAAAAATATCAATAATAGCAAGAAGAAAAAGCATTGGCTTGGATTCTCAATCAGTAGTCCCAAGTTGAAATCTTCTACCACCTCTGGGAAATTTGTTCCAAATCATTATTTAACTATATGTAATTAACCAGCACTGGGAAATTTCTCCTAAATTATTATTTAACATATCATAGCCTCGGTGGTTCACGAGCCACCTAAAACAGTAAATCCTAGACGAAATGGCCATATCAGTTGTTACTCCGAGGGAAATTCGTTTTAAATTAGCATTTAATATAAAGCATAAAAGTTAAAAACAACTGGGTTCTAAGCAAAATGACCAAAAAATTAAAACTGAGAAAAGTACAATGGGAAAATAACGTTAGAAATTTCAAGAAGTTATTTTGACCACCGTGCTAGATCCAGTGTTAAATTCTTAGGAGGTGTTCCTCCATGTCGACAATATTTTTATCAACAGAGTTAGGAATGACGTTTCTTTCTTTTTTTTCTTTACTTACTCGGTAATATCGAGGCGTTCGAGGGCTAGCTTGAGATTCTTAATCGCCAGTCGCTTATTGTCGGCGTCGCGTCGTAACCTTTGAAGCCGTTCTTCGGCAGCCTTTCTGTCGGCTTCGGTTAAGGGTGGCGCGGTATTACGTAACGCCAATCGGTTGCTGAGTGTATTGCACAGCTGACCTTTTAACCTGAAACGCCGTAAAAAGTCACGGTAAAGGAAAACGAAAAAATGTCGAAGTTTTCACGTGACACCACTCTAATTGCGTTTCTGGGATGCCCTTTCAATGATCCTTTGCAGAGCTTTCTGCGTCAAGGATAGGAATTCGATACGATCCTGTCGATGCTTGTGTTTATTTACTTTTGCAATGTAAACTCTTTGATTTTTCTGTTACCCAATAATTCTTTCTTCGTACAATCTTTTTGTGATTTTACGAAATCTAATAAACTTGCATTTTCAATAGTTTTCAGTTAATTTGAATTGTGTTTACGAGAAAAGAAAGTTCATACTTTATTTTTCTAGAAAATGAAACAATTGGAATGGAGATTTAAACATTTGTCAACATGAAAAATTCGGCACGATGGACATCAATTGAACCGCTTGCCTATGATCAGTTCTATCTAAAAATTGCCAACACAGCTGAAACCGATTATTGAATTTCTATTTTGCCAATTTATAAGCTTACGAAATTCTGCTCTCGTTTATAAAATGACAAATACACGTAACGCAAGAAGAAATCCGAATTAAAGCTTTAACGACGAACGGACAACAAATAGCAACATAATAAAAATAAAAGATAACTCTCTGCACCACGTTAATACATTTAACTCACGCAAAGGACAACGTTTTTTTCCAAAGCAACCTGCGAAAGGAAGCAATAAAGCAATTGAGTAACTTGTACGTTGACGCATAAATACTGCAACTACCAGTGCTCCCTGCACTGTCATACTTTATCCAATTAAGCAGAATTATTCTCGTTCTGACAAAGGTTCCTTAATTGCACCGGGTTTCTGCCTCGGTGTTCTAACATACAACGGGCACCATAGTGTCTCTTATAAGGACATTTACATTTATGGAAATCCATTACATTTTAATGATGATCTAACAGCGGGAGATTTATAGTTCTCCATTCAATCCCGATATGTATGTATTTCGCAATTGTTAGAGAACGAATGCTCGATATAATTTATTGCCCATTATATTCCCGCGAGCACTTTTCTTTTCTACGTCTAAAAGAGTATCTCCAAATAATGCCGGAAGTCTTACGTTTGAATGATGTTTTCTTTGTCACGTAGGGCAACCCGAAGGGAGTCCAGTTCCTTGTAGTGATCCCTATTTCGATGACCGGCTGGTGACGTGACACCACCGGAAATGCTACCACCTTTCTTTCGCCTTGGCGTCGTTGATAACGAGACTTCTATGCTGGCCATCTGTAAAAAGAAATGTCACTCAT
This sequence comes from Cerceris ruficornis, assembly GCA_963989415.1. NCBI lineage: Eukaryota > Metazoa > Arthropoda > Insecta > Hymenoptera > Crabronidae > Cerceris > Cerceris ruficornis. The sequence goes on from OZ022523.1 coordinate 12,787,133, forward strand.
TACAAATGTTCTACGAATATCTGTCGGTAATTGTGAGAGGTAGTTTAAGTCATTTATTCTACGTTTAGAGATACTTAGATTTTTCTTTTTGAGTGCGGGTTGATGGCTTTGTAATGAGGCAAGTGTCAACTGTTTAAATGGTTGCACTTTTTATTGTTGTTAGAAAGCTTCACGGTATTATAATGTATGTTGGAGCGATAGAACATGAGTGATTGATTTAATAGCTCTAATTTTAGAATTAGGCTATTTTTATAATCACTCGCAGATACGTACCGAAGTGTAGGATTGTCAGCTTTTATTTGACTGCGTTATTTTTGTGGATTAATCATTTTCCGTCTTTTTCTATTTTTATATAGTTTGATGTCAATGTTTTTGTTTTGATTCAATTGGATTCCATTTGATCGTATTTTTATTCAATTTATCTCTATTTTTCTCTATCATGGCTTATTCTATTTCTGTTATGCCATATTCTTTTGTTTAAATTTTTCTGATTTCAGTCTCCTTTTCCTTCGTATAACCCAAGTGCATATTAAAAGTTTGAAATCAATATCTGTTATAATCTTATCTATTTTCTATCAGTTTTGTAACACTATCTCTTCGTTCAAAGTAGAATATTAATGATTACAGTTATAATTATAAAGTGTATAATTAATATTTCAATGTCGTATAATTTTCATAAGTGGTTTCATTAGAACTTTAGCTTAGTTTAATAAATACAATGAAACTGATTAAAGTTACATGCTATTTCCTTGTGAGCACTAGGATCACTTTAACCGAAATACATTTAACATTGATATTTTGAATGTCAGATAAATTGTCTTCTATTTCAGCCGCAAAGTTATATATGATATTAAAATCACATCATTTTGAAATGCGAATACCATAAATGAAACTACATTCACATTCAATATTTTGTTGTTAATTATATTTTTCTGATTATCTAGCGATCCTGCCACAATATTCTGGAGATCGAAAAGTACTATAAACTCTTCCACAATTATTTTATCCCCCCAAAAATACAAATATTCTGTAATTTACCAGCCTACAATCATTACACTGATTAGACTAAAACGCGTTAAACATTTTTGAATCTGTAATCCTACTTCAAGATTAACATTAGAACTATGAAGCCAGTCAAATTGACTGGTTCTCAATTTTCTTACAAAAATTCTGTACTTTTGAAGGATAGCCATACAGTAGATATTCTATGTCCATCTCATAAAACATAAATTGCAGAATCCATCTTTTCCATCTCTTCATTCCTGTTTTTCTAAGGTACTTATTTAATATATTGAAATATAATGGATTTAAAGCCGGTAGTTAATTAATCAACACGAATGCATCATCGATTACGCGATTTTTATTTTCTTATCTTTCTGTACGCAATCTCAAGATCCAAGTTGGAAATTAATGCTCCCGCGATAAATATATGCTAAGGTTAGTTTATAAAACGTTTTTGTTCCCCGAGAATTTATGGAATACGTTGAACACGGATGATTGTCGTGTGTAGAAAGAAGCAGAATAATTTGTTTTACGGCGAGGGTTATACGTCTTCTTAGAGGTTGTACCTGTAACATGTTACACCTCTGGCAGAATTATTTATAAACCTACTTGTGTAAAACTACACCGGCTCCTCTACGTGCATTTCGTTGTAAATAATTTTTGTAAACGTCCACGTAGACGTTGGTAATCTGATGAAGATTATTTAGCAGTTACTTTACATTTTCAGTGTCGTGTTGAACGCACAGCGAAGCTTAGAATTTCTACGCTGCAACAATTTGCATAATAACGTACACGAGTATGCGATGTGTTTATTACAAGAAATGTTTCGTAACGTGGCAATTTATATATTTATACGTGAAAGCATTAATTTCGTAGAAATAGAATTCCGTGATATTAAAATTCATTTGCGTGTATTTATTGAAATGGTCTCGAAGAAAATAATATTCTGGCTTTGCTATGAACATAAATATTTTTTTAATATATTAATTATGTCTGACAACATCTTCGTTACTCTAAATATTAATACTCATTTTAAAATGTACAGATGGGGATATGTTAAACGTCTGGGTTCCTGGTTATCATTTTAGATAATTGTTTTAAAGGAGCTTGCAAATTCGAAAATTTCATTATCATTATGCAGAGTGGCGAACATACATTTTGTTTGTAAAAGGAACGCAGTTTGTAATGATGAAACGTTTGTAGAAGAGTAGCTTCCACGAAACACAATTTCTATAATTAATCAACGACAATTTACGTAAGTAATAACAAGATTTTGCGTGTATTATTTCAGACCGTCGTTCAATATTTGGCCCCCTAAAATCACATCGTAAAAACAGAATCACACTAAGAAAAAATCCACACGTTTTTGTAATACCTGTATCATTACCATTCTGTAATCACATTTAAGTAATTTTACCTCATTTGAGCCATTCACAGCATAAAGTGATTAACTCCACTTTTTGAATTTTTTTAAATTTAAGTCTCAAAGCACTTGATTGAATCCTAACTTTTTATGTTTAGAATAAATTTTCGTAATAATAACGATTAACACCATTAAATGACGAAGTTTGTTTAGCCATCGAATAATAAATAATTGAATTCAGAAGTCAATCTAATTAATTCCAAGACTATTCCACCTTATTCATTTTATACTTCGTTAGAGGAAAGCTACATGCGATTATATAATTTGCAATACTTATTTGTATTTATATTTTGAAGGAAATTTTGAAAAAGAGTGTATACTATTTCATCACGTTTCGCCACTTTAGGTTTTATGGAGTTAATCGATTTGACAATGGCTCAACTCTCAGTCAGTTCAACGACCTATGCAACTCTCTTGCACCTGCAACCCCAAATCCACCCTGTTACAATTCTATCGACAATCAATATACAACATCAAAGTTATCGACAAATTCTTAACACTAGAACTGCCGGCGTTAAATCTATCATATATCAATATTTTAAATAAGTACTTTGAAAAAGGAGGAATCACGAGCCGGAAAAGATGATCGATTCGACGATTTATATTTTTTGAGATGGACGTAGAATATTTATTCTATGGCTCTTCTATAAACTTGGAGAATTTTTGGAAAAAGTTGTGTACCAGTCATTTCGACAGGTTTGGTAATTCTAGTGTTAAAAACCCTCTAAATACATTCCAATCCACCATTTCTCATCCACATCTCAAAACCAGAATTTTTCCCCTCATCGAACAAATGGCAAAATCATGTTCTCCAATTCTCCAATCTGGACACACTTCAACGTCCAAACGTTGGAATTTCAGCGCAAAATCAACTTCGCTGGGGGCATCGTAGCTCTCCTTGTGCAATCTTATCTCCGAGCTTGTTCTCCTTTTCTAAAGATCCCTACCTTCGGTACACGATTTAAAGGCGGTCAAAGGTGGAGACGAGGCGGGGGAGTCACGGCACGCGGCATGAATACAAATTTATCGTTCCATTAAACCTATGATTTGTGACGACGGTCGGAGCGGGATGTCTTGGCCTTAATGGGCTTCCACATCGGTACTGCACACGATACTCGATGGTCCTTGAAAGAGCACCACCACGTCCCTCCCGCTGGTACACAGCCAGGAGAAGGTCAATGGTGGCCTTGACTGTGCAGCAACCAGAGAAGAGGATCCGATACGAGACCTTGCGAGCTCAGAGTATACCAGGGGGGACCACCGGATAGATTCTATTATAGAGAACTTACTGTCAACCGGATATCCGTTTTGGGCGTTTGCTTTGTCATTCTCGATGGCTTTGACCGTTTTGCTGAGGATGGATTTACATAGGTTTCGATCGACGTGGACTGTGTGCTTTTCTCATTGTATTTCGTAACATAGTTAATCTTTGATTCTAGCTGTCTTGATAGCTGAGAATAACTAATTTCTGCGAGATTCTGGCAGCAATTCAACGAGACAAATACTGCCGGGGAGGGTTATGTGGTTTTTCGTGAATTGCTACGTTATATATCGTTGTCTCGATGATGCAACTAAAACTGTAGGTTCTGAACGACACGGACATGGCAATTAAAGTCAGATTACTGAGCAGAAGCGAAAATTGTGTTAAATAATTGAATATACCTAGCTTCCATGTTTCAAAAACCTACCTAAACCTGTAGGCTCTGAGCGATATGGGCACACTAATTTAACTGTTTTAGTGACACGCAGCGCGATCGCGCTGTTCGCGTACTGTGGTGAACCGTGTCGCGATGTTTGTTCACGATCGTCAATTCGCAACGCGCTTGGTTCGTAATAACTATTTTTTTCAAATAATCGTAAACCACCTGCAAAAATAAGCAATTTTTATTGAATTTACTTCTATACGAAAAAAAAGAGCAGCGTGATCGCGTCGATCGGCATTTCTTGCAAATAAATGAACGGAGCGCTATCGCGCTGCATGGCACAATCCGACGCGGATTCTTATAAAACCCTGGCACTAAAACGGTTAAGTTAGATTACTGAACAAACCAGAAAATCGTATTAAATAATATAATATATAATAGCTTGCATGATTCAGAACCTACCTAGAACTATAAGTCATAGGCGAAATGATTAAAGGCAAAAAATAGCAAGCGAAAAAAGAATATTGCCAAGGTAATATCGACTGACGGCCCCAGAATGATACGGGCTCTTAGAAGGATATCCGGTTGGCCGTTCCTCAGGGCCTGGTTGGTGGTCCGTTGTCTCATCTGGGACATAGCGTGTCCACGATACCCTCGTATCGCGTCTTCTCTCATCATGCTGCAGGGCCGAGGGAGAGATGCATCGACCTTTTCCGTTGTATTGCCAGAAGGGACAGCGTAGAGTCTCTCAAGTACCGCCGTGCATCAAGGATCCCGGTACCATGACTGTGGACCTTTCGAGGGTCGAAGGTCGAGTGTCTTTGACTTTGCCGGACTGTCTTGCAATGTACGATAAATAAATGCAGAATACTGGTAACAATTTAAACAGACTGTCGTGTCGAACAGTATTATTGTCAGGTATGCGTGATTAGAGGGTGGAATGACTTAGGGTTGGATGGCAGATGGATAGGCTGATTTATTAGACTTGGTTTGAAAGATTGAAAATTAGATTTTAAGTCGAGTTTCGGAATGTGATGCGGACTTGCTTTGAAGTTGGCGAGAGCGAGGTTTTGTTTTATATCGTGGTGGAATGATTGTGAGATATTCTTGCTCCACGGGAGGAATGTCTTGGAGTTTTTTAATGTTTCATTTAGGATGTCTTGATGAAGGTTCGACTAGCGTGCAGTGCGATTTTAGAATTGTATTGTTGAAATGGATTAGATCCAAATATGGTGAGTTTTAATTATCATAAGGTAAATGAAGTTAATTATTCAACAACATACATTTTTGTTGCCGTTTGGCATGCCTAAGCAATTTGTTTTCAGGCAGAGTAACTAGATTGCAGTCTATTTCCCGACTAGCTTTCTTCTCCAACCAAACAGCTCCAATCAAAACTGGTTCAAACCCCACCTTTGTTATTTACTACCCAACTTTCCGTAACAATAACTCTCATCCATAATGTCCACCATGAATTACACTTACATCCATGAAATTCAATCCGCAAATCATCACAGATATCGCAGTCTACGCGTTCTCCAGGCGTCTCTCTAAAAAGACCGTTCTCGGACAGCCGGGGCAGCAGTTTCTCTGTTATGAAATCTTTTATTGTTAGTTAAACAGTCAGTCAGGCCGGTGATTTAGAATCTGCCGAGAGCGCACACATTTGTTTCCAAGCCCGTGAAAGATAAGCGGTCTCTCGGCGACACCTTTGCTCGTACATTGCCAGGTTCTCCGTTTCTCTGATCCTCTTCGCGCTGGCTACTCGACGTTTCGCCCGTGGGATTATCTCGAAGTAAGATTTACGGCGCAAAGATTCACGGTTGGGGGATAAGGCTTTAAAACTGGTAATAGTCGTGCAATCCTATTACGTCGGAAGCCTAAGAAGCGTGTGCCGAAGGTCCGACAAACTCTCGGACGGCCTCGAGACCGTGAACGAAATCGGACACTTTCGACACGCGTTGCTACTTTTGTCTTTGGCGGTGTCGGCACTTTTATTTGATGGTTGGAGTTGCTGTTGTATCATGGATAGCTTGCAGGGTAGTTAAATTATTCATGATTGAGTGTGCAGATATGAAATAACTAGAAAATTAGTAATACCTAATTAATTATGAAGAAATGAACAATAGGGTAATTATGACATTACTGAGAAATTGCTCCACTTGGACAAAGTTTCTTGAAAATGTTTTTCTCTCATGGTCTTGATTCTTGTCTCAAAAATGTTGCATTCTAAGATTTTTAAACAGAAGTGTATAAGAATCTTCTGTGTAAGAATCTTGTATATTTTTAATCTGACACTTTTTGTACGTCTGTCAGGTTTGCAGTGGTAAGAAATTCTCTAGTACGTCTATGGTTGCCATGAACAATTCCAACGACCACATCATTGTTCTCACTCTCTCGCGTTTTTGTTTCTTAGTTTATCGCAGCTTGGATTTCCGGGAAATCCCGTTGGGAACGGGCGATGAGAAATTATTTTTCCGGGAGAAAAAAATATAACGTGAAAGAAACACGCGCAAACGATGACAATTTGCTGTTACGATTCGCGGACTTTCTACCTTAATCAACTTAACAACTGTAAAATTCTCGTCCTCCTCGTTACTTTAATTATTCTGTGATCAATCATGGAAGCAGTTCGTATTTCCGGTGATAGGGATAATTGGGCGACACTATAACAAATTTACAATGGTGAAAGTAGTACGTTTTTAGAGAAGTTCACACGAAGTGAAAGTTTTTGCATCATTGCTGAGAATTGATTATAAAGTAATCACGGAAGAAATGTGGAGAATCTGATTATATTCGTGGTGTAACAGTAAAACGAATGATGAGAAAATTGTACAGAAAGAATAGTTTGAAAAGTAGTTTAACCTGTTCTTAACACTAGATTTACGGAAGCCGTCAAATTGACGGGATCCTACTTGTTTTATAAACATTTCTCAAATTTACAAAGAAACTATAAAGTAGATATTTCACGTGTATTTTATAATACAATAATGACTTAACGAATACCATCTTTGCCACTTGATCCCTCTTTTTCCAAAGTCCTTGTTTCATATATTGCAATGTAACAGATTTCACGCTCGTAAATCTAGTGTTAATATTCTCTGGTTTAATTATTCAATGAACATTTTATACCGATAAAGTTATTCAATGCCCCAGATAATTGTGGAAATGTGTGCTATATTATTTTTAGTGATTTATTATTTATCATTATTGAATAAAAATTAATTAAAGTTTTTCCGTAAATGTATACAACAGTATTATAAATACATTCCAAGAGCACATGTCATTAACACGATTTCAAAAATTCATTTTACTTTTCATTTACTCTCAAAGGGGTTGCTTTTTCGTAAAAATTTTATCCCAATAAAAATAATTGTTTCTCACGAATTCAATTTCTCTCTGCACACCTGAAAATCTCGTCTCTCTGTCATTAAACTCGAAAAATACAAAATCAACAATACTTTATCTCCTTGTTCTTCAGCAAATTTTCGCGCGCGATGAATTCACGCACCTTCAAGCGTGCACTTGAAAACAAAAGGTTCTCAGAGTTCAAGGCTTTCGTCGCAAACTACGGAGTGGCTGCTTTCCATAAACACGGCTTTCCGCCGATGGCACGGTGTCAAAGATAGTCCGTACCGATAACAGAAATTGTCGAACGTGTTCCTGAATCCTTTTTCTTCGTTCTCGGACGCTTCTTCCACGACTGAAATGAGCGCCGCAATTTTGAATTTCACGTTTCGCGTGGCGAACGAAACGTTTGCAACTTTGTTTTGCATTTTAACCGAACTTACTCGACGGAGAGTTTCGTCGCGCGGCCTATTTTCCCGGTTAGACGTGCTCGTTCTAGAAGTACGAATAAAAGAAATTCCCAAAGGTGTGCTTGTGGCGAACGAGTGGAGAAAGCGCGCTTCACGAAAAATGTATATCGCGCGGATGGAATTTACGTGTCAGGGGAAATTTCGACTGGCACGTATCGATGCTATGTGCAGCGTCGATGATGCCTTGTAATCTTTGCGCCGATAAATCAAACGGGAACGGTGAAATTTATTTTTGGGTTATGGGGTGGCATGGAAAACGTATTAATAATTTGAGAGAAGCATTCTCTGTGGTATTAAAATTATAAATATATTGGGATCTTGAAAATAATATTTACTACGTGGGGAATTGTGTTTTTTAACACTAAAACTACCAAGCCGATCGAAATAACCGGTTTCCCATTTTTTCAAGAAATTCCCTCAATTGATAAGAGAGCCATGCAGTAAATATTCTATGTGGATGTTAAAAATCTAAGTTACTTAATTAATCGTCCGTTTCACCTCTTGATTTCTGTATTTCCAAGGTACTTTTTCGATATATTTAAATGTAATATATATTACGGCGATAGTTAGCATTAATGTTGATGTAATTTGAGATAATCAGAAATTAATATGTTTAACTGCTCAACGTTTCGATACAATAATCTAGAAAAAGTGGCATTCTACATACATAAAACTTAGCACAACATAATGAGAAACAGAGAAAACTAATGCGACTGGACAAATTACTTTTTAACACATTAAAATATACAAACAAAGATGCACTTCTTTATAAATTATTTAACGCGTATTGCATTACAATCTAAAACACACGAGGGTACCTATTTAAAAAACTACCCTCCCCACCAATGAAACATAAAGCTACAAAATCTGAAAAATTCCAAAAGCACAAAAATCTCATTCCAACGAAGTCTTAAATTTTAAAACCATCATTTCCTAAAAGTCTCAACAACTACTCCCTCCTCGTGAAAATTCCATCTCTCCCGCGAAGAAATAATACAAAACTCCACCACGTCCTATCTTCATTAACATTAAACACATCGGCAGCGTCGTTCTCCTTGAAGTTGCGATGAAAACTGCCATTGAGAATAAACCCCGTATCTCTCCTTCGATATTCGCGATCCTGAAAGCGGCGTGAACGAACCTTTAACGCTATCTTATCGCGCGTGACATATCGCACAGAATGGAGAGGCGGCACGGTTGAAAAAAAGAAAAATCCACGATCCTGTAATGGATCTTAAATAACGAGATAATAGAGACACAGCGCGAGTCGAGCCACTAGATCGGATCTAACACCTTCCCTCGTTGGGCCATGGAGCAAAAGTGGAAACGGATGGGCTGCGATCTCCGACACGGGCATTCCGTGAATTTCTTCCCGGCGTGTAAGCGCGGTGAACACGCTAACCCGCGAGAGGACGATACGATGCTACGTGCACGCAGGAAGCGGAAATTTATTGCGGAATTTGCATCGAGAGGACCCGCATTTCCGAGATAATCCTGACACCCCCCTTTTGCGAGTGCGGGACGCGATAGTTACGCCTAAAGCGAGTCCAGCGTTCGCGCGGAGCTGAAAGTATCATGGTGCTTCGTGTGTGGGTGTAAGTAGTTTCTTTCTTTTTTTTAATGAATTTAGTTGAATTTTGTTGCATTGGCTCACTTAGCAGAGCCTGTAATTCTCTCGAAAATTGTATTGCATAGTTGAGGGGAAAGTGTTTGAAATCGGAGGGGTAACTTTTTCTGGAGAAGGGAAAAATTGTTTGAGAATATAAAAAGACATTATTTATCTTAACGAGACTTATAAAGAAACGGAATGGTTTAAATATGAGTTGAAGTGTGCTTTAATGATGAAATATATTTATAGAATGGAATAATTGTCTTCTATTTAAGTGTTTCCTCGTTCCCTGATAGAGCTTCTGTATTTTTGGTAGTCAAAAATCAAAGTGCGCGATATATATTGCATCGTTAGTAACTTTAGCATTCAAAAAATAAAGAATTTTCTGACTATTTCGAATCTCAAGAATTATGATCTCGAAGAATTCAGTAGAATTGTCTCGCGAGTGTAATTTCTTTGTTACATTGTCTTTGTTATTATTAGAATTAGCCCAACTCCTCCAATAAAGCGTACACCCAGCATAAAAATGAAGTAAGTTTATCCTGTGCACGATATTCATCTCATTTCAACCAAATTGAAATTTTTCTCACGTCCGCAACTAGGATCGTTCATTCCTAATTCCACTTAAAATCGTGCCTCGTAAAAGTATGATTCGTAGAAGGGGCATAACGTTGCCTAGTTATGGTATAACATTTTATGGTGTAATTTTACGCGCTCTACTTGGAAAGAGTTGGAATTTCCGAAGGGCAGTGTTTTCGACACGTTAGGGGGACGAAACCTTGCCTTAGGTACTACCGTTCAGACAGTAAAGGGCACTGACTCCTGGATCTGCAATCTTACCGACCAGATCTGTCTGGGCCCTTGGACCCAAGGGCGTACTACGGCTTAACTTTCATCGAACAATCTCCAACTGACCGTGATAAAAACAACGAGGTTGTTCATTTTCATTTTATTCTCTCGCTAAAAATACTTTCTCTTTAACACTAGAACTACCGGCGTTAAATCTATTATATTTAAATATATTAAATAAGTACTTTGAAACACGGAGAATTAAGAGGTGGAAATGATGCTCGATTCGGTTATTTATGTTTTACGAGATGGACGTAGAATTTCTATTCTATGACTCTCCTATAAACCTTGAGAATTTTTAAAAAAATTGTGTACCAGTCATTTTGACTGGTCTGGTAGTTCTAGTGTTAAACTGAAAAGCTGCAATTTTGAAAAGCAGGGGTGGTTTCTAGGTATCGTCGTTAGATTTTTCACTGTAGCTTCGATATTTTACTACCCGTAGCACCTAGATTTGCGTCTGGCAATTTTAAACGTTTGGCTGGTCTTGTTGTTTAATTAGAATTCGATAATCATTATTCACATGAATTCTAAGTAGTCCATTTTAAAACACTTTTTCTTATATTTCAATTATACGTATAAATGGTCATTTCGCTTCTCAAATTTGTGAAAGGATATTTTATTACTATCTTTTTTCTAAGTTTATCCAGAATAATTGAGTAGTACTTAAACTTATCTTCCCTTAAAGCATCCTTTTTATAATATTAATCCCTTAAGCCTCAAAAAACACCTTATGATAAACTCTGAAACACACAATAACAATTTTCTGTATCTCATAAAACCTCACTATTTTTATCAACATTTTCATTCCTCCTAACATACTTTCCCACTTCAAAAACCTTAATAAAACCCCGCCACTCCTCCAGCACGTCGAGAGCTTTTTTCGTTTCCGCAAAACTTTCGCATCCCTCTCCTTCCTCGTAATTTTCGCCTTCTAAAACCAGACTTTGCACAGAGATACATATTTTACTCGCAAGTAATGCAGTATTCCGCGAAAGCTCCGTACAGTCTCCTGCCTTCGACTCAACGCCGTCCGAACTTTTTGAGTAAGCTCGAGGAAATCTCGCGGAACATCTTTCAACGTGGATGATCCTGGCAATAGGACCGCAAGGATTTCCCTTCAACCGGTAAAGATCATCCGGCATAAGAACATCCTTGGCTCCTGGCAAGGAGATATCCAATCGAAGTTGATGCAACCTCTCCGAGTCGACGTCCCTCTTCATTATTCATATCGAGCCTCCTGCTCCCAGCACGCTCCTTCTGTCCTCTCTCTCTCTCTCTCTCTCCCTTCCTTTTGCTTCTTCTTATTCACCTTTGTATCCTTATCCTCCTTTTTACCTTTTGCCTCTTTCTTCTCGATGGCAAAACACGACTCCGCGAAGGCCTGCTCGGACGTAAACATTGCCGGGGATTTTTCTGCCGTTCTTCTCAAAGGAGTCGAAGTCCTTTCGATGATTTTCACGGCTGGTTTTAATTTCTTTTTGGTAGTATTCAGGATTTTTTCATAATAAGGGATTAGGAGTAACATAATTGTGCGGAAAAATATGTTCGAGATTTGAAAACTCAGAAAAAAAATTCGGAGCCTGAAGGATTAAAAGAATAGGACATATTTGCAGTTTAAATTACTTTGCTAAATTTTCGACTGAGTAAGTTCAAGCTTGACAAATTTCCAGCATGGCTTTGTTTTTACTTCGACAAAAATGTAACACAGCTTTCTGATCTTACGAGATTTATCTTCGAAGTTGAAATCGACGATAGATAAGGCGATATCGTTGAACTCGTAAAGTTCACTGTATGGATTTGATATTTTCTTTTGCTTTGATGCTTTCTGGAAATGTAATTCTGCCTTTGACATTAGACGGTTTATGTTTGAAATTGATATTAATAGGAAATAAAGGTCTAAGTATAGTAGACCTTAAAAGCATCACTATACGAATTCTGTGTTTCCTTTTCCTTTGATACTTTCTGAAAATTTATTTCAACCTTCGACCAAGAAAATACGTATTTATTGTTCAAAATTAAAAGTTAAGAAATTACTTTAAATATTATTTGAAAATAAAGCTTAGCTATTCCTACGTAAATTCGCCTTAATTATTTCCTATTTTAATCAGTCCGATTGTAATTCTCTGCTGAAAATAGATTTCCTATGTTTTGATATAAAAAAATCAGTCGTAAAAGTTACATCAGCTCGTGGAATTCCAATAAGATTACTCCAAGTTGATATCATCGAATAGGTAGTTGAGCTCTGATGTAATAAGCAGTGCGCAGCTTGCTACTTTTAAATCAGTGTAAGTGAGCCATAACTGATAGCATCGGATTAAAAGCGTATCTCAGTAGGAAGATGATCGTATAGTATACTAATTAGTTCGGCGTATTATTTTATCGCCTACACAGTGATAATTACAATCCTGCTGTTAGTATTACTTTAAATGGAGTAATTAGAATCAGTTTAACCAGCTTATATTAAATGAGGTAATTAAAATCAGTTTAATCGGCTGATACCAACAACCTACTGATTTCTAACAGACGGTAGAATTACTGATAGCAGTAAATTCTGCACTATATTATCATACTTTATTCTATATCATCAGAGGTTTTATTTCCATTCTATCCTTCCATTAATTAATGCCATTTTTCATTAATAATCCTAAAATATCCCTGCATCCACTTACGGAGAATCCATTGAAGTATAAAATAAAGAAAATCATGTTATTCTAATAAAGTCTATGATAAAAAAAGAATTATTAAAAGTTGAAAAATAAGTTAATTGCAAATTTTTATCAGAAATGCCACTACCACGTAACAACAATGAAAATTGAAACCACGAAACATAATACATTATCACTAGGAAGACATTAGTCGTTCCCTCAACACCCAAATCGTATTTTGATGCTCCTACTTTCTCCGCCGTCTAAGTGTCGTTTCGCTCATAATTTAATTGCAAGTTCTTCGCAAATTCCGTCGCGGAGAAAGAGTTTTTGCGGTTTCTGCGCCATTGCCCATCCGTGCACGAACCCGGGGCAGTTTTAATGGTACCCATGCGCACGGTCCCAGGGTCCGAAACTCGAGTGAGGGGCCCCCGTACGAAACGTAGTTTGGTTCACGCATCTGCATATAAATCACTGGTTGGACAGCCTTAAGAACCCGGGGGCTATTGCGGACTCGCCAATAACCGCGAAACATCGCCTTCGGTTTCTTCCGAGGGTACGTCTAAAAACGGCTTCCATATACCTGCCCTTTTGCGAGCATTTAAAAAAAAAAGGAAACGTTGGAAACTGGAGAGAAAAAAAAATGTGACTCGCGGATGTGGGAACAACTTCCTATGAGAGAGGAAGGAAAACCGGGGCGAACGAATTGAAATCGATACTGGAAACTTCAAGTTTCATCCACGAGAAACACTTCGGTGGTTCTGTGTGAAATTTGAAACGAGGGATAAAAATTCGAAACAAAGAATTGAATTTCTATTGAATTCAATCAGATATCGATTTGAAGTCGGTTAGAATCTCAGGCTGGATTTTTATTTATTAAGAATTTGGATAAAATGAACTTTCTGATTTGACCAGAACGATATGAACAGGTTTTGGAATGTATTGAAAGAATTTTTGTGTAAGGAAGAAGAAGTAATTCGATATTTTGTTGTGAGAATGATATTAATCCTTGCCGAATTATTATTCCATGGCGAAAATAACTAATATTTCGCGTAAATTATTGCCGAGAGAAGTGTCTCTGACATTTACTGCACTTTGGGAAGTGAATTTAAATTGAACGTAAGCTCGCCAGGACACAAAAGACTTTATATTCCAAATAGTAAATATATGCCCAATCATAAAGAATTCTAAAGCCACGAAAGTTTCGCTTTCGTTCCGTGTCGAAGAATTTATAGATTCTTTTTATTACCTTCGCCTCCAAGGTCTCCAGTTGCGCCATTCTTGGTTCTAGAAGTTGTTGCTGCGAGCCAGCCCCGGTATGTAGAGCAGTCTGAAACGAAGGTAAAATCAAAGTTATTAGACAGTAATGTCTACGTTACCATAAATTTACCGTCCTTCGATTTGGAATGTGAAGAAAAGGACCATTATTCAATGTGTCTTACGATTCGCAGTGAAAGTCATTCGCTCAAAATTTTATATAATAAAATAAATTGAACTCTTTGCCGTTTGAATTATTTTCGTAATTTTCCATCGGATAAGTGGAAGTATTGCCCACAAGTTTAAAAGCGTCGTTTATCAATTTTCATTCAGATGGGGTCCTGATATGTGTACTAACAATAAGTTCTATATTATTCAATATTTATTTTTTTCGAGGATAGCACCAACCAGAAATATGTGAAGACACATATTTCCTTTTTAATTTTGGCGAGGAATATACATCCGAGACATCCGGACAGGAAGATGTCCGAGTAAAATAAAAATCTTCGAGACAAACGATGTACAAAATATTCAAAGTGTAAGATGGCTATTTTCATAACGATCATAACTTAAAATCAACGCATCCTGATTTGCAATTCCTCATAAAACTTACTAAACACCCTGCAATTTTACCCCACTTAAATTAATACACAGAATACTCAAGCTACACAATTAACAAACTTAAAAACAATTCACTCCCATAACTTAAATTTCTCATAAAAATTACTTTAAATTATTCCTCTGCAATTTTCCTACTCTCTCCGTTACCACGCTGCAATACGCAAACTATCACATCACCTGATTAACATTCACCCTTGATCTTCTCCTTCAAACACATTTACCTCTTAGATCCACCAACCTAATCACCCCAAGTTCGTGTCACAGAATAGTTAAACTCCTTAACCATGAACCGACACGCGTATACATCAACCCCACAACAATGTCTTCCACCCTTAATTTCCTCAAACATTTCCAACCCTTAGACGTTAAGACACAAGGAACTTGCGGGTGGCGTAGAGGAAGTCCGAGAACAAGGATCCGTCAGCCAGGAAAGGATCCCTCTTCCTTCGCCCAAGATATTTCGTGTCTGACACCAATGATCGTGGTCTTCTTGTTTCCCTGTAACCTCGCCGTGGCCACGTAAGCTTATACCCGTGGCGGTCGTAACGTTTTCTAAGGGCGATGGGATTTCAGCGATGGGAATACTGGTACCCGCGCGTATATACCATGATAATTATCGTAGCGATCGTGTGCCATGGATGAAATCAAGGATACTGCCTTCAAACAGACAGCTTCGTTTCTCGCGGCTCGACGACAAATACGACGAAGATCGGTTTAAACTCGTTTTGGACGAATTCGATACGGCGAGCGTATAATCGCAGGAAAACACAACGGCTGGATTGTATAATGCGAGTGGCGGATTACTTTATGCTGGTGGGAAATTAGAGTCTACGGGGATTGGATGTTTCTGTGACGCAATGCCTGATTTATGGAGGTTCGAATAATATTATAGTTTATTGTCAATTGGTTGACATTGGTGCGCTGTTATGCTGTGTCGGTAGATATTCATTTGTTTGTGGTGTTTCGTTCTTGAAAGATAAATTATTTTTATATCAAATTGGCTACGATAGAAACTGACATCGGAACGCAGAGATGATTTTTTAGTTGATAAATATCTAGTGGTATAGAAAATATATTATTATTTAATAGAGGGAGGATGTGCTATTGAAAAATGTCATTAAAGATATTCATTTGTTTGCGGTGTTTCGTTCTTGAAAGATAAATTATTTTTATATCAAATTAGCTACGATAGAAACTGACATCGGAACGCAGAGATGATTTTTTAGTTGATAAATATCTGGTGGTATAGAAAATATATTATTATTTAGTAGAGGGAGGATGTGTTAATGAAAAATGTCATTAAAGATATTCATTTGTTTGCGGTGTTTCGTTCTTGAAAGATAAATTATTTTTATATCAAATTAGCTACGATAGAAACTGACATCGGAACGCCGAGATGACTTTTTAGTTGATAAATATCTGGTGGTATAGAAAATATATTGTTATTTAATAGAGGGAGGATGTATTATAGAAAAATGTTATTAAAGGCATATATAAAATATTGTTAAAAATGATTAAATTTTTTTATGTAGAGAAGTTTCCTCGCAGACTGATATTTCTTTGAATAAAGTTTAAAATGCAGCTGTTTAGTTATAGTTTGTAATTTTATAAATTGTATTTAATTCTGATGGTACTTTACGGCAAACGTTTAGTAAATTGTGCATATGTTTAGTAATTTATTTGAGAAACTTAGGTCACCTTGGATGTGACCCAGTTTCTCTTCGGATACCTATAATTTGAATTAATTACTAATCGTGATTTGCATCTTGTATAGCGTACGTGAGCCCATAGATGTTCTGGTAAGTGTATTTACCGGATCGCTAATGTACGAAATTATTATCAGATTGAAAAGTTAAAATTAATTCGATAGAATGTTAAGTTCAACAGCTCTCGTGACTTTATAATATTATTCCAAAGTAGCGTTTAATTTTTGTGATAATTCCTCTATCTTTTCACTTCTACATATTCCAATAAAATGTCTACCTATTTTATTTCATAATTAATATTCTCAGTTAAATAAACGTTCTTAGATTCTATTAAAAGATTAACATTATCAACTAGAAATCTCATTGAAAGAGCCAACAATTTGATATCTCGGGAAACTCAGCAATTAGTAGTTGCCTAACGAAACAAACACTGAAAAGGAAATAATCATATTTTTCTTTTACCATTTATTATTCGATTTTCGTAGAAAAAATAGCCGGTTTGCAACACCACTTAAAACAAAGAAATATTCTGTGGCTTCTCCGTCGATTAAAACTTCATTACAGTATAAACTGAACGGCGAAGAAGCAATGGGAGTAGTTTCATTTCGCCAAGTTCCCCGTCGGAGAAGAAAGTAGCAAAGGGAACGTTTCTTGCGGTACTTATTAAACGCAGTAAATTCACCGCACTTCTTGCAATATCAAATCCAGACTGCATTGTGAACCTGGCTTTAAATTGTCTTTTCTTCCTCCCGATATCACAAAAAGGTATTTCGCAGAAGGTATTGCGCTTTAACGTACAATAATGAATGAGGGTTCTAGCCTCGAACAATTGGAAAGCATTTCTCACCGTTCCGCTTGACATCATTTTTAACTTTCCATCGAAACGTAAAAAGCTCGATAAATTTTTCTTTTGTCAATAATAAAAAAAAGCACGACATTCTTCTCTCTCAGCAAGTCTCATAAGTTTCAACGGTATCGCGACAATTGGGAAAATATAAAAAGAAATCGCATATTTCACGATATCCGACGAGTTTTTGCACGCTGAGAAATGATTACGACACGTATCGCTAAATTGCAAATCCTTCGGTTTTATTGTCAAGGTTTACGTCTTGTCTTGTCACGATTCTGACGAGAACTTTTTTCATTTCTCAGTGCGAGCTCATCCTGAGATTACGAGTGACGCGTAATCTCGTGATGCTCAAAACGTTACGGGCTTTCCACGACAGCAGGAAAAAAGGATGAGGATATTGAGAATGTTTCTGATGTCTGCGGTGCGATGATTAAATGAATGAAAAAACGTGGAACGAGAAAATGAGAAAGGGTCTACGAGCCACCGGCGAGAGTGCTTTGCACCGCTCATTTTGGTTGGGTGCATTTTTCCTACAATTTTTTAGGCATTAAGAGTCCATTAAATATTGAAATTTGCAAGTGATTTTTTGATAGTTAAAGTAGAGAAGACATAAAATTAAAATTGTAGCAGAAAAATTGACTTTATGATTTTTCTTAAGAGTCACGATTGCAGTCTTGAAGGATATAAGCTTCCAAACATTTATGGGAAATTATTTTTGGGATAATATAATGAGAACAGTTGATAAGAACTACTATAAGTTTGTCAATTTCTTTGTCAAACTTTGAATAGTTTAAGTATACCAAAAATTGTATTATAAACATAATTAAATATCACTCAAAATGTGTTTAGCTTTTGAAAATGACTGAAAGTCACTGACTATCACATTAATTCGACTATTTGACTATCAAATAAATATATTTATTGAAATCAACATTGAAATCATTTGCTCCGCGTCCTTTAAAATCATTGCACAAATATCTAAAAATACGCAGTATTTTGCAGCATCCACTTTTAAAGCGTACTAATACAAAACTTTACTACCCTTAAAGCGAAACATTCGTAAAAGGATAATAAAACCTATTCAGGATCTCTCATTGAATTCCTCTTAACGACACACATTTACACCGTTTAATACGCGCTCTTGGTAAACAGAGTTACGACAATTTTATTCATTCTCACCCGCGCATTCTGCATTTTTATGTACGGATAAAGAGGAAGAAAAATCCCCGTTTACGGCGTCTCATGGGGCTGCGTTTTATCGTTGAGCTTTCTACGAGTCCTTCAACGGAGCTTTATGCTTCGGAATGCCTATATCGTTATTAACTTTCCAGTTCTGCATCTCTAAGGTCGCATTTAGAATTTACGAGTGCCGCGAAGACTTATGGCGTTTTGTACACCGATCCCCTCGATCTTTCCTTCGCGAAGACCGCTTTTTCTTTGGATCAATGGTGACGGTAATTTTGATCGTAGCTTAACTCCTTTATTTTTCATTCCAGACACTTAAACTTTTATTCCTAATTTAACCCCTTAGTCTACAATAACCTGTGACACTCGTGGCGCGGTAAATGGAATAGGAAATTTTCAATTGTCGTAAAACCTATGAAATTGAAAGAATTCATGAGACGCGACACGATAAAATTATTTCTATAATATTACGTTAAATTATACGATATATCAAGAATCACTGATCAATTTTTATTTTAGAAATTTCATTGTGAATCATTGGGGAGGCAGTCGCAAAAGAAGTAGAAGGGGTTAAGTTACATGTAATTGTTAATTTGGTTCAACGGTTCAGTTTTTTATCGTGTCTACAAAGTAATTCTTTCTTATGGTTCATTGATTCAACCTAAAGTAAATAATGGATTTATTTAAGCAAATTTTTTACTTCGACCACTTTCATGATCAGTGGTGTCATTAAAGATTATTACACAATAGACACAGTGACTGATACTTTTTCTATGGAATTGCCAAATTATAATCAAACAGTCGATAATTATCATACTGAATTCAATGCAAACAGATGTTCTTTTATAAACCGACGATTGATATATTGTATATTGCAAATATCATCGACATTCACGTTTATTAAAGTCATCAAACTTTTAAATGAAATTTTAACAACCAGTCAACTCGGTGACATATGTCGCGGTCAATATTCGCAATAATCTTTAAAAAATTGTCAGTTTAATTAACATCAAACTATCTATATAAAATAGACGCGTTTCTGAGTGTATAATAATTTTCGCCTGAAAATTTTCGACCTCTGATCCGTACGTTATTTCACCGCGAAATTGCAACGTGCAAATTCGTTCCGCATTTTAAACAGATACACCGTCGAGGGTGAATCCTTTCGATGCGGGGGTTATTGACCAAGTATTGCCACTAGCGAGGGCATCGAGCCGCGAAAGTACCTTCATTCGCAATAGAAATAAAAGAAGGAATATCAGAAACGAACAGTATATAATCTCGTTTCAATAAAAGCACAAGGAAGCAGACTGAAATCGTAGCAGACTGGAAATTTACCGATTCGAAATACATGGGCATTAGAGACTGATAGACGACGGGCAACACTGTGCCAATATTTGGACACTGTTGATCAGAATTGGTGGCTGGAAAAATATCGGCGAGAAGAAGTGTAGGTTTGGAGGACAAGTTTCTGGGTTTCTTACGTCTCCATTGCGAACTTCGCCGCGAACTTTGCATAATAACGTGCATCTTATTGCAGTTGGCAGAATTTCAGTTTATGGCGGATGGCATTGCCATTTCGCGGTAGCCGAGGTATGGCATACCACGAACTCAATGTAACTGACAATGAGTTTCGCGGTCGTTTCCCGGCAACTTCGTTCGCCGTGAAAAGGGAAAAGAAACGGCAAACGAAGGTACAATGAGGGAAATTGAATATGGCACTAGTCATTAACAGTTTCCCGCCGAATTCAATTCTGTACATCGTCCATGCTTTTACTTTTGTAGATTCAACAGCGTTGATTATTTTATATGGATCTTGCTCGAGTGCTCAAATATTTACGATGTATATGTGGCAGTAATTATGACAATAAATCGTTTATTCTTGTTTCGGGATGTGCAATTATTAACTCCGTTAAATTACTGA
This sequence comes from Cerceris ruficornis, assembly GCA_963989415.1. NCBI lineage: Eukaryota > Metazoa > Arthropoda > Insecta > Hymenoptera > Crabronidae > Cerceris > Cerceris ruficornis. The sequence goes on from OZ022523.1 coordinate 12,807,662, forward strand.
ATTTTTTTAGCATTTCTACAAGATAGTTTCACCGGATTCTAATTGAAATTAGTCAAGTATAGATAACTTTCTACTATACGAAGATGTATTTTCCAAATTTTCTGACTTACGCCACTTTTATAATCACCAGGAAATATCCAGCAAATATTTTTTAAAAATGAAGATTTCAACTCAAGTCCAGTATTTGATCATTCGAGCATCTGTTACATCACTATAGCTTCCTGTACGAGAAACTCGATGTTTTGCGACAGAATGAAACGTACACCATGTAACTTAGCTAAGTGTGGGAAACTCTGTCCTCATTTGCTATTGCCTAGGGTGTCGTGTTCCATTTCGTTGGGTATACAACGAAACCAGAAGGAAATGTGCGAATTTAATCCTGAAATTCCCGCTGATTTTGACTCTAACGAAGTTTCGTATGGTGGCGTTGTGTATTTAAGTTTCATTAGGTTTAAATTATACCGATACGTAATAATTTATTAGGTAATTGATAATAATACATAATATTTATTCGATAAAGATATATAAAATGATTCTAAATTAATTTCGGACTATATGTATGTGAAATAATAGAATATTTTATAAACTCTTGCAATTGATAGAAACAAGAAAACGAATTTTTCCATCATTTCATGTCATTAATAATATAATTAAATAATCATTTAAGATACCAAATGGACTATTACCCTTCCCTTGAAAAATCAAATTGCAATAAATCTCCCAGCATAACTACTTTGCAACAATTTATCCAAAACCGATATCGATTTTATAGCAGGGCGTGCACTTCGTGCATCTCGTAAATTCCCTCAAGTAATTACCTCAGCTCATAAATTCCTCGAATCAACACTTTTTCCGGTCGTTCGAATAAATCTAACTTACTCGTTCCATCAAATTGTTGGCAATAAATTCTATAAACAAATACACGACATAGAAATTCACTGCATTCCCGGTTCACCATGCTTTTGTATCAATTTCACGAAACATTCAGTCCATCGAAGTTATCAGCAATTGCATCGAATATTTATGTGCGAACGACAAGCAATAAAATGTAGTTATTCTTGAATTTTTGCTGTTTCAAGCTTATCTTCTTTTCGCAAAGAATTTACGAGGATATTTTAAATTTGTGCGTGCACGCGTGTCGCATGCTTCTCTCCCACGAAGAACATCAGCATCGTGTTGTCGTTCCTCTCTCCTATCCCTTATTCTCTCGTTGTTTTTGTCACCTTTTTCCGAAGGCCGGCTTAATTGCCTTCGAGAGAAGCCGAGGTGAGCCATCCTTCGTCCCTTTTCCCCCATTTCTTGATGAAGTACAGCCTTCCACTGCCTGCCATTAACTTCAGCTAGATATTAACTAACGACCGGTTTCAGAAAAACTTCCGTTAGTTGAAGTGACTTTAATTACTTCTCCGGGCATTGCATGTAACGATTTAATTCGATATCGTTTCGCGGTTTTACGGAGATTTCATCATTTCTCGGGTGATTTCGAAGAATTTCTTTTTTATTCCTGTTTGTTCTATTTTTTTCCGAGGAATTTAAGTATATGTGTTTGTTTGTAATTATGTAAAATTGTTATCATCGTTGGTATTGGGCGGAGTTAACCCTTTGCCCAAAAACGAGTGACTCTCGTGATGCGGTTGATGGAGCAGGAAATTTTGAAGCTTCTCAAAAATTATGAAATTGCAAATATCAGTGGAACACAGGACGATAATATTATTACTGTGTTATTAATATTGCGTTAAGTTCTATAATATATTAGAAATGACTAACATATTTTTATTTTAGCAATTTAATTTTCAATTATTGCGGAGGTGGTCACAAACGTAATCGTAGGGCAAGGGGTTAACACTAGAACTACCGGCGTTAAATCTGTTATATTTCAATACATTAAATAAGTACATTGAGAAAAGAGGAATCAAGCGGCAGAAAAGATGATCAATTCGGTCATTTATGTTTTTTGAATTGGACGTAGAACATTTCTCGTACGGCTCTCCTATAAACCTTGAGAATTTTTGGAAAAAATTGTGTACCAGTCATTTTGACTGGTTCGGTAGTTCTAGTGTTAAAGAACATATGCATCGATCACATATATTTTCAGTCCCTAAGAAAATAATTACTTACGCAGTACAAAGAGTTAATTCTTTTAAATTCTATATCAATTGCAGCTCAACTAAGCTTTCCATCGTGATAAAAATTTTATCTCATTAATTTCAACCTCAAAGTTTTTGAGTAAGTTTTTGCGTAACCCTCAAAACCTATAGATGTCCCCATAATTTAATGAACAACCTACGATACTGAATTTCCCCAAATTAATTTCACATAGCTAGCAAAAAACTGCAAAAGAACGTCTGACCGCACAGGGTTAACAGCCACTGTACGAGACCCGAAAAGAAGTGATCCGTTATTCCGGGAAAAGCCGACGTCCATTCGTACTCCCTGTTTTCATATTTGTAAGTAAGTACACGAGTCATACTCATTATCTTGTCTCAGTGGGTTAAAGCGACGTTTCAATAGCCTACCTGAAAAAGGAACGTGTCGTATCGCGTGTTCGAATAGAGACGATCAGTGAAATTAGCTTGGCGCACGTGATGCACCGCAAGCAAGCCGGAGTGAATAACTAACTGTTCCTTCATCTCGAATTACTTACGGCTCGTCGTTTCACTGGTTCCTCTCCTACGTTCTCTCGTAATTGTTCTTCACGGCAGTAATTAGCGAATCGTGCATCTCTTCTACCATTGTGTTGTTTTTTCACCAACGCCCGAAGAGGAGGAACAATGTGACTTTGCATACGGCACTTATTGAATTTTGCGAACAAGGTGGCAAAAAGGGTGCTCGCGTGAAAAGCTGCTTTTCCTGAGATATTGCCTCTTTTTTTCCGCGGCGTGAAATTAGGTTAATGGATGATTATTATTCGCCGTGGGGGACTTCGTGTTGATCGAGTTTAATTGTTCGATATCGAGTGGAAGGGGCAGAATGAATTGTAATCGTCTTTAATGTTATATTTAATGATGGTTTTGTGAAACTCTATTGTTGCAGGACTTAGTAGTTTGGTTTGAGTCGATTGTTAATATGAAACCTGAGGCATTTTATTTTTATTGTAGCATCTGTCGGATTGTTATGTTTCATCTTCTATAAGTTCTTGTGACTTTGAGGTAATGATATATCTGTACTTCTATACAATTAATTTCCAAATCTGCGAATCATTTATCATAGGCGAATTCATTGACGATTAAAATCTTATTTAACACTAAACCTACCATGGAGTTAAAATGACCGCTTTCTGATTTTTTCTAAAAATTCTGCAAATTAATTGGGCAGCCATTCAGTAAATATTTTAGGTCTATCGTATAAAACAAAAATTACTTAACTGATCATCTTTTTCACCTCTTCAAATCTCTTTTTCCAAAGTACATATTTCGTATATTTCAATATAACAGATATAAAGCCGGTAGATAGTGGTAAATAGCAATTCCATATTCGAAACTTGTGGTCATTACAAAATTCTCTACTTATTGAAACCTCCTTAACCCTTTGAGGACGACTGACGCATATATGCGGCCTGAGAAAAAATCTAATTACAATTTATCAGTGTATGTATACACGGTTAGAGTTGAAAAATTGAAATATAACTGTTGAAATATGATTACACAAATAGTAATTTATAACTTCTATACATCAACACTCTGACTTTCTGATAAAAAGTTGTTTTTTTAACGCCAAACAAATGATTATTTCTCAATATCCAAAAAAGTCTCCGCCCGCAAAGGGTTAACCCCTTCGGACCCTGTGCACATTGTAATGTACATAATACTTTTCGTACTGTATTTTATTACGTACAGGTTTAAACTTAGTTTCACTTAGCTTTTTTTATACAAATATTTCTCAGGATCTCCTTAGTGTTACAAATTTTGCGTAAGGACCATATGTCCATTAAAATGTACATTTACAAATTATAAATAAAAATTATAGTTATAAATATAGTAAATTATAATTTAAAAATTCGGGTCTGAAGGGGTTAATACTGTAAGTCCTCCACAAAATAATCGCCCACCCTACAAAATTCTAAAAACAGATCAACGAAACAGGAAGGAACGTAATACCCATGGAATTTCGAGAAATCTAATTCAACAAAAGCCTGCCGTATTTATTTCAAAGTGGATCAGTATTAGTTTCCTGGAAGACGCGTGTCTACTTTTCAGCTTGCTCAAGGCGAATGGCGTGCGACCGCGAAATTACACGAAAGGCTGATTGTCGGGTCCGTGAGAGAATTACGATTTCTCGGCATGCTCGAGAATTCTCACGACTATGCGCCCATCATGCACGAAGGAGTGAAAGAGAGAGGAAGAGCGAGAGAATGAAAAAGAAAGAAAGGCATAACGCGTACACAGGATGATCGTATAATATGCGTGTGTCGACCCTCTTAAGGAAGCGGGCCCGAAACGTTATTACGAAGTGGGCTCCTCCACCTTCGATTCCCGTCAACTTTCTGATCAGCGATGAAAACAAGCCAGCGGAATTAATGGGATATCCCGGCAACTGCGGGTTATTGATTGGCCGTTCGAAACTGATCTGACTCGCAAAAGCCTGACTTTCGGGATGGGAACTCCGAAATGTGGCAATTTGTTGAAACATCGCAGCAATCGGCAGGGGAAATTCGCGTTGAAAAGAACAAGCGTAAAAACATTTTTGTGGATTAATTAAAAAAATAGGAATAACAGGAACAACGATGTCGAAGAGGTGATTCGAGCAGGTTTTGAATAATTGAAAAAAACACAGGAAAATAAGGTAATCGTTGATGGAAAACATTCTGAGCTTAACGATGAAGGGAAGAGGAAGTATGTTGATGTAATTAGCTATGATGATATCGTGCCGTTGAATGCAACTGTTCCGGATATTGCGAAACTGGATTATGACGACAGTTTGTAGCACGCGAGCTGTTTTGCGCGAAAATCCATTGCCATTTGAATAGCCGTGTTAAATTCTTGAGAGATGCTCGCAGAAGTCAGGAGAATAATCGTGCATAAATACATTAACTTCACATCCAATTAGAGAGAGGAATTCAAAGCGCAGATTAATTAAGAGGAACGACGCAAAGCTAAATTATCAACACCACACTCTATGCTCTAAGATAATAAAATCCATAAAATTGAGCTGAATTCATGAATAGTTTTGCAACTTCTTTTAAACAGTCGTTACGCTGAAAAATGCCTCCACGTATTTTTGACCTACACTGTACGTAAAATATCCATTTCATTAAATCCCCATCACCCACCCGTCGAATCAATATCTCCAAACAACGATAACAAACCACCAATTGAATTCTGCAACAGCTTCCAAGCATAGAAATTACCCGAAGCAGCAGAATCGGTTGCAATTACAGATATCTTCCTCCACACGTAATTGAAGCATCATCCGAGGCAACATAGTCATAGTTGACGGCACGCTTGTAAACTCTCGACCTACTTCCGGCCTGGTGGAACAGTAATTATCTCCCGTTGCCAGCATCTTCTCGCGTCGATTCTATGGTACGTTAATAAACGTCCTGCACGTATCGACAGATCCATTTAATCAGCACGCGTTACAACGATCTCCGAATCAATTTAACGCTTCCATCGGAATACCCTTTCGATCCAACGTTTCCTACTCTCGGTCTCATCCACCACCGATAATCGTTTAAACACCGTCGATCATCGATTCGAACGGTAATCCCAACTGTTGCACGTAATTACCGAGCGGCCGTCGTGAAACGTAATTGATCTGTCATCCGATGAAACATAGTCACGATGATACATCGAATACTTTTCCGTGTTGCAATAGGCAACGACGAGGAGAAGTGTGTATCGCGTGAAATAAACAGCATCCTATCCTGCGGCTATTATCGGCCGAAGGATCGTTGGATTATTACGGAGGTATGGGGAGGTCTTGGAACGGCGGGTGGATGCTTTGTCACTGGCGATGGTTATACCACCATGTCCAAGGAACCACCACCACCACCATTGATATCGCCACCCGCCGGCAGATCGTGCTGGCCCAACAGAGTTAATTGAAGCGATTAAAAGCAGCCTCGGCTCGCCACGGGTCGTCCTCGTGTTCGTTAATCATCCTGGATCGTGGGTGTGCTCGCGGAGCACGAGGATACATCCTCGAAGGAACGTACAATCATTGTCGGGGATGCACGCTTGCAGAACAGCCCCGGAGACCCGGAAGACGATCACGTGGAGATATTGGATACGCCAGTTCGTAACCTGGGATTAGTCAAGAACGTCCGTAAGGAACGACGACGAGATTCTTATCCTGCGATGCGATCGAGAGGACGATCGTTTCGTTTGTTGAGATCGCCGAAGTGAAATTATTAGAATATGGCAACACGAGGGGGATGGGTTTTGTGGTGATTCGATGAAAGGACAGTCATCGAAAATAGAATTCACCCTGGCCGTGAATGCTCCTCGATGGCCGTGATGACTGGGATATCCGGATGGTATGCGCCGAGCAGGTGATCGGGGTTTATGATGCTCGGCGTCGTGGAATTTCAGCTATTGTTCTTCATGTATCGAGACCGCTGATGTGCGTAGTAATTAACGTCTTTAAGTGAAGTTTGATCGTGTTGGTTCATTGTGGAAAGATGAGGAAGTTGAATAAGAGAGGGAATTGTTCGAGCGATGTTGAGCAAGTGGTTAGATTTCTTTAGGGGATTTAACACTAGATTTACGGACTGAGCCAATTTGACTCATTACAAATTTCATTACTATATATACATAAAATTTAAATATTATTTTTTAAAGACATATGTTGGTTTTTAGTTACGTTATGAAATATATGTAAATGTTGAATCCTCTCCCCCGCAGACCCCTTCATTTCGCATTATCGAATGTGGTATACCTATTTCTACGGTTGTGAGTCAATTTGACTCATAAAATGATTTAACAGTTAATCGCATAACACATGAAATTTGTAGCTTACATCAGGCCTGGGCAACTTACGGATTGCAAGCCGCACGTGATTTCTTTCTCCTCTAATTTGTCTCTCCTTACATAAAAACAATCATCCTTACTTGTTTTCGCTACACCGCTACATTGTCTTTCTTACCTACCTACTTCTGCCATTATTCTGATTTATACATCGCGTGTGAACAGAGCATTTTAGTGAAATAATATAATTTTATAAAATCCAGTTTTTGAAAAAATGTTTCCAATGAATTTTTTAATAATAAATCTTTCATTTGAATTGATTTGAAACTATTGTCATTGCAAATAACTTCAATTTTCTCGTACGAGTCAAATTGGCTCACTTCAGTAAAAATAGGTATTTGATCAAGATCCGTAAATCTAGTGTTAATGAATATTGTTGTATTCCGTGAGGAGTTTTACAACAGTTTTGTTAAACGAAGAATTACTTTCGCGTTTGGGGTTTTTACAAGTAAGGATAACGTCGTCGCAAAATACCGACTGTCAGCGATTCAAGACAATTGATTAAGTTTTGGAAATGAGCCGAGGTTTTAAGTGATTAAAGTTTCTCGTGATTGGGATTCCAAAGAGCGGCCGCTTTCCCTGTGACTCTTGTTAAGACTAAAGGTCCTTAAAATCTGTTTTACAGGGAAAGCGATAACAAGTAAATAAGATTTCCCGTTCGGATCCTTAATCACGTTTGACAATATTTGGCGTTTTATCTTATAGAATTAGGTCGGTATCCAACAATATTATTGGGATAGTGTTTCTTGTTAAATATAATATAATGGGAAAATATAGTATCGATTATTTGTTGTTTCCACGATAGGGATTATTATAAAGTCACGTTTACGCCTCGTTTTTTGAGTTAAAATTTGTTAAACTGTTTTTATCAGAATTGTTGCGAATAAGTTAAAGAAGAATGTTTTAAATTGGTCAGAGGAGTCTTCAGGAAAATGTAATTTAACAGTATCTGTAGTCTTGTTGAACTTTATTGATTTCCCCGAGTATAAAGTCACGACTGTATCGAGTTTTAGGATCTTCATCAAACTTTCTTAAAGATTCTCAATTTATTCGATATCTTCGTCAAAATCTTTCGACCTTATTTGGCGTTTTTGTAAAAGTGTCACCGAACAACCGCCATGAAGATAATGGGTGAAAAGAAGCGACGTTAATTAAGCTTTCTTTGTGTTTGCGCTTAAAGAAAAAGTGTCATGAGACTTACCAATGAGACTGATCGTTGTTGAAGCTTAAGTCCCAGATCCTCCTTTTCGTCACCGCAGTCCGTTGTATAGAATAGCACACTCTTCTTAGATCCCCTGAAATCAACCCCTTTTATTAATGTGACCAACGCTCTAGGGCCGTGACAGCTGCAGTATTATGTATGTATAAACACATATGGTTGGAAATCGGGCAATCATAAATCATTTTGTTAAATTAGCGCAATCTATTTCATTTTACGCTCCGCTTTTGAATATGATCGATCACTCGGTTCGGCCATGTTATATCGTAGCATTGAATGAAAAATCTAAAACGTATGAGCTACAGATTCAATAATTGCGAATTGTAAGAAAATTATAATACAATGAACAATTTCTGATGAAATAAAAATTGTTACGATAATTCTACGGTCAGTTCTTTGAAATACAATTAAGAACATTTTTAGATAAAGCTTCGGAGCTCTTTGGAAAAATAATTCTCCGATATCAGAAAGAAAAATCTCTTTTCCAATCCTATAAAATTATTCCTTAGTACAATTACTCTACGCTAACTCTCTGAAAAAAATCATTCCCAATCTCTAATACAATTACGTTTATTACAAAATTCCTAAATCACTCGGCGATCCTTTTTTCCCGCGTTTCAAAAAAAATCCTCTTAAAAATTCTAACTCCAAAAATCAATTGCGTCAAACAGAACCGTGTAAAAATTAACTACAATCCCTCGCACGCGAAATTCCTCTCGCAGACACCCCAAAGTCACTTAACACCAATGCGGAACAGGCAGTGCGAAAAACGAGGGGCACTCGAAAAACGTGTTACACGCTGGCGAACATGCACGAGGAGCCAGCCTGCAAAATTAATCGGCGGCAGTTCGCTCACGGAGTATAGTGTTTTTGAATTCTACTCTTCAATTACGACCGATAAATCAATGCACACCCGTCGTCCTCCCCCAGTGGTTCTCTTGTCGCGAGCAATTAAACCGCGATTCGATGGTATAACGCGGCCTATGGGGTCCGCGTTTATGATAATCGTACCTGAGTGCCTTCCCATTCCGGTTGAATGGCTGATGTTCGGCGAGCACGGGCGAATCGGCGTAACATCGGCTCTCGTTCATAGCGAAGACAGCAACATCGCAGACCGTGTTAATCAGCTCACCAAGCTGACATCTGGAACAGAAAACAGTAGCCTCTTGTCAGACCTCTTATCTCGAGCATGCCACGTCTTTTTAGCTTGCGAATCGAATCAGTGGGCTTGGGATGCGTTGGAATCAAAGATCGTGCGATTTGGTGTTGCAATATTTGGTTGATTTGTCGACGGATTGGTTTTGTCTTGTGAATTGAGAAATTATTTTATAGTATTTTTTTTATAGCTTTTATACGTCGATGTTGATTTTGGAAATGTTGTGTTCGATAGTCGATAGGGTTTGAATTTGGGACGTATGAATTTTTGATTTTGCGTTATTTGTATCGGGGTTTTGGTTAAACAGGTGAATTGTTAATTCACCTGTTTGGTTGGTGAATTGAATACACTGTTTCTTACTTACAATAGGTAGTTTCAAATGGAATGGAATTGTAATTTTAAGGAGTAGTTTAACGTTTGTCAGGTTGGTCCACTCGCTCTTGTATTGTAATATTAGTTACACACAAATAATTACATATTTTAAATATTATAAAAATTATTGGTAACATTTTCTAATTTCGAACATCAATGAATGAAATAAAATTATTCTGCTTATACAAATTTACCGCTTTGAGTCTGTAGGTCGTGAAGTGTGAAACGCAAAACTATAAATGGCTTATGTATAGTGAAATATTTTTTCTCTTCAATAAAAATATAAATTTCGAAGTTGTCTTAATAAAAAAAAAAAAATGGTTTCGGCCGGGATCGAACTGGCGACCTTCTGCGTGTAAAGCAGACGTGATAACCGCTACACCACGAAACCGATGTGAAAGTGCTGCCTTTAGTTTACGATTCGTAGAAATCGATATGTAATTCTAGAAAAAGGTTACTTTACTGAACAAATACTGATGTACTCAAGAGTTATTTGTTTCTTAATTATTACTATTATTACGGCAAGGCTACTAATTACTGTCACCAGCGTTTTAAATAATAAAAATGCAACATCTGCTTGATGTAGCATAACCACAGAGCAGGAAAAGAGAGACTGGAAAATTTCTGGAGTTTAGTGGCCACAAAACTAAAGTACAATACTTAAAAATTCACGAGAAATGAAAAATTACAACCTGGGATTACATCAGTAAATGCCAGTAATAAAATCCTGCGAAGAAACGTGATATGCAAGAAATCGCGATTTCGAAGAAGTGAGAGCGTTTCTATGAAATGGACAAATAAAACTTGTCGCATTTTTTTGTACTACTTCTTTTCATTATATAAAAAGATAAAATACTGTGCTGTATCATATTACTAAAGGTAAGAAACGAAGCTGCAACGAAAACAAGAGTACTCTTTCAGTTCAGTAAGAAAATGATGAAATAAAATACCTTTTCATTCTCGTTATAAATATCCGTCTCGTGTAACGCCAATCGCATTTTACCTTCGCTCTAACAAATAAACAACTAGTAATCTAAAAATGCTATTCAAGTATACAATATGAAAATCAATCAAACAATGTTAAACACTTCTAAACGCCATTACTACCGGCGCTGAATCTGTTATATTTAACACTCGAACTACCGGATTTGTATCTATTATATTTAAACAATAAGTATTAAAATTGTCATTTTAAAATTAGTAAAAAATATTATACTAAATAAGTACTTTGGAAAAAGAGGAACCCGTTATTTTGACCAGCTTGATACTTTCAGTGTTATATACATTAAATAATTACTTTAAAAAAGAAAAGTCAAGTGGCATACAGGACGGTCACCAAGTAGTTTATATATTATAAATTATACGTAAAATGTCTACTCTACTGTTGTTTTATGAAGGGGAATTTTTACAAGAAAACTAGAAACCGTAATTTCGACATCATTAACACTAGATCTACCGACGATTAATTAAGTATTTAAAAATGTTAAATAAATACGTTACAGCAAAAGAAATTGAGAAGGTAAAAAGCTTGATCGATATAATCACTTTCACTGTACAAGTTTCACGTAGAAAACTGAAAAGAAACAGCGTTACGAATTTCAGGAATATTCACAAATAATTCAGAACAAGTCATTCTGACCACCTTGGTAGATCCAGCGTTAAAATCGACATAAATCGTCGAAAACCGGCAAGAACATCCGGAAAGTCTCCATTTTGAAGAGGAGAGACTATCGAAGGTATGTTTGACTTCCTCTGCCAGTCATCCCTAGACAAATCGTGGGCTGTTGGCCGTCGAGGTTCGTTGAAACGTGACGTTCGCTTTGCAAGGCAATCGCGAGTCCTCGTTTGCAGAGGAGTTTAAGAGGCGCCAGGGCGGTCTCGCTCTCTAACCCACGCGGCGATTGACCGAGCCAACGCTGCGAGTAATATTTGTAAACGTATTAAGCAACCGGTACACAATGCCCGGCTAATTTGCATAAGTTATGCGCGAGAAAGTTCATTCCGTCGCCCACTACGGTATCTGCGCTATCGTTCCTAAGTACGCGCTTATCCTCGTGATTTTACGATCTTGATGCGCTGGATGCTGCACTCTGTATGTACATCTTGCAGATTGTTTGTTAATTGTGCTTTGATATCTTTTGCAAAGTTAATTAAATGGTGATCAACGAAGAAATTGAAGAAGCTATGATTATTTTTTATTTTTGGGAATTTTTAGGAGGGTTTTAATTTGAACTTGTTAATATTTTTCCGTATTATAGTATACAATTGAAATTCTCGGCTTGGAAAATTAAACGGGAGGACTTGGAATTATAAAAATTGAAATTTCATTTGTCCCTTCTGTCATCATTCGTTTAACATTGACCCGTTGCCCTAAAATCACAAAAGCAATTTTTATAATTCCAAGTCCTCTCGTTTAATTTCTGATTTAAATATCTAAATATTATCTCTGGTTCTCTTCTCATTTTTGACAGGATTTTGTTAATTATCAATTGCCAACTCGTTGTCTAAAATGCATTTTAATATTCCTTGAAAATTCAAGACAATTTTGAAATCCCTCTTTTTACTCAAATAAAAAGAGAAGTATAGAAGACTTTCAATTGCCGAATTCTCCAAGACAAACATTGAATAGGCAAGAAAATATTAGCGGAATACGTTTGCACAAATCATTTGTATTGAAAACATCGGAAATCAATAATCCAACGTAAAAGCACGAACGTAACGATGAAAGTGAAGTGAAGTAATATTTATGAATGATAGTATGTATACGTCAGTGTCTACTCGAACGTCAAAGAGCGCTGTACGTCCACGTAAATTGCAGGGTTTGTAGTCATCGCATAGTCGAGTGCACTATGCAGCATGCGTAAGTGTTTAGCGGGTGCAATACGATGCACGTGTGCAAAAGGCCAGAAAATAAGAAAGATCGATCGGACTTCACGTCACGATTGCGTTTCTAGTCGTTGATTCTTCACTGAATTCTTCATCGTCGATGGACGTGTTTTGCACATCGGTTTTATCATTTTTTAACGCCATGTTCGTTTTGCGCTTTTGATTAATTTTCTCGTCAATTTTTCTCTTTTCCGTAGATCGAAGTGGCTATAGATCTCAGTGTTCGAGGACTTGTTTTTGGTGTTGTTTTAGTGTGTTGTGAAACAGCGTGGGAATATTAATATTGTATTTCTGACGTCGAACTAGTTGTTGGAATATAGCGGCGGAAACTAATTGCAGACGTCTAACGTGTCAACCTTGACCTATAGACGATGAGGAGAAGTGGCGGATATTGTACACGAGAGAATTGTGCTCGAAGATGTGGTCATACGATACTATGTATTCAATGTTGTATTAATTTTTCTAATTATTTCTTTCTGATGTGTGCAAATCTAAGTGATAGTGCAAACTAAAAATAGTAAAGTTTCACCTTTTATCATTGCCATGAATTTAAGTTGCAATTTGTTCTATTAGTTTTTTATTTAGAATTCTAATTCAAACTTTAACAAATTAAAATTTTACTTACAAACAATCGATTTCAGAACCTTCCTATAATTAGGAAACATAAAACGTAAGAGAATCATTGATCAACTTAATTACCGTGTTTCTAATAACATATATTTCAAAGTTCAATTTCAAATCAATTTAGTAAAACTCCTTATAGCTCTGACCTTTGAAAATTTTAATTCAAGTTAATTACATTTTCCTTTTTAATTAAATTTCCTAGAAAAGAAAACCGTATCAATTTTCAGCATCATCTGACGTTAAAAAAAGAGTTCCAATTAATGCCAGTCCTTTAGAATGATCTAAATAACATGAGGCAACGTCCAGCCTACAAGTAAACTTTGAACTCTGTGAAATAAATTAGAAAACGGAATGTTAACGGAACATGCATGCCTAGATACAGGGTGGAATGAAGGATGATAGGGGAGTGGGTTCTACGTGTCCAAGGAGCATGACGAAACCGTGACGAGCACATCTGTCCGTCAGGTGTGCGGTAGAAGCGCAACGTCCTGCAGCTCCGTCACAAACCATGCATTTTCTGCCCTTTGTGATTTCGAGTGCCTTTCGACAACTGTTTCTAGAACTGCATAGCGTTGCCACGGTAAATCAGAGTGTCAGCCTGCTGGGACCAGGGGAAAGTTTAGTGCTTTTGATAATCATCGGGGAAGAATCCTTATCTTTATGCGTACTGAGTATTTTACAAATTAGATAGTTGGTATAACTTTATATGGAGTCTTTGATTTCTTTTAATTCTTCTACTGATTACGTGTAATTATTATATGTTTATGCGATGGCAATTAGAAATTTGTGGTACTGCTGAATTAGTTAAGAGTCTGATATTTTTTTTTATTTGATGGAGATAGGGATAATGTGACGAATTTTTTTCAATAAGGAAAAATTTTGTTATGTGTTGCATGAATGAATACATGGAATTTGTAATGGTTTAATTATAGAATTCTGATACAGAGAATACGTTTTAGCGGTAAACTGTACTGTAATTTATTATATAATTTAATTCCTCTTGGCTGAGTGTGAATTCATTTTTAGAAGCGATGTTGCCGATGATAAATGAGATGATAATTGGAAATTGGGAGAAATGTCGTAACATTAGATTCGCTTGGAAGAATCATTTTTTCAATTTGTTACAGTCATGGATAACGTGACAGATATTTCGGGGTGTAGGGACGACAAAAAATTCGTGACTTATCATATTCTATACAAATCCTAAGAAAAACACGTATCGTGAAAAAAGCTCTAGACAGGAAGCTGTGCAAAAAAATTGGCACGCCTTTGAAAGACTTCGGTCGGTGAAAATACATTCCCAGGTCACCTCTGTCGGGCAAATACTTTGAGAAATCGGAGCATTAATGGAACGAGTACTTAAAAGTTCATAAACTTGTTCTTTACAACGATAGAATTATTCCGAAGCCACTTCTTGCATTTTTCAAACATTCAAATGCATTTCTTGCACTTCGACTTAAGTACCCTTAAGAGCTTTTCTCCCTGAATCTCTAATTACTTTGCGACTGCCATTTAATAAACCTTCGCGCTCCACGTAAACTCATTTATTAATCTTGATTTAAATTAACACACGACATCTTAATCGAAATATTAAGTTTTTACGTTAAAGGCAACTTCAATTTTTAATTAACTCCAATCTATAGAATATAAATAATACAAGATATGGAAATTAGCATGGCACACAAATCTACCAATGTTAGCGAACGTGTTAATGAAAAATCCCATTACCACAAAGAAAAGTGTTTTATCGGGCAGAGTATTAATGCAATTCATGCAGCTAAATCTTATAAAACTCGAAGCTCCAACGATCAGGAACGAAAGCCTTAAATCCTCTGCGAATGCAAATCTTGTAATCCGTAAATGTCCGACAGCTCTGAATGCACCTTAGATATGCAAGCGCGGTGAAGTGTACCCGCGTAAAAGGTATAATCCGCGTATTAAGGCACTGCGAAAATAATAAGCGTAGCAACAAAAGCAACGGTTGAACGTGATATCGTAATTCCATCTATTGTAAAGCATACGGATAAATGGTTGAATAACTGTATAGGTTACAGTAGCAGTGGTCGTTACTCTAAAAGCCCGATACAATGGGGCACAATGGGACTATAACGTCACGATGGATGCGCGCCGTCATCATATTATTTGTCATAACGCAACTGAATAGATAACAAGGTGTACAATGACTTACAAGGAGACGCTGCCAAAGAAGGCGTGACAGAACAATCACCGGGGTGGAGAAAATTATTGTATTCTTCTCACCATTGATAAGGACGTATTGAATTTGTCGTTGAATGAAGAACGTTGGACGTTTAACCCTTTGAGGACGACGGACGCATATATGCGGTCGGAGAAAAAATTTGATTATAGTTTATCGGTGCATGTATACACAGTTGGAGTTGAAAAATTAAAATATAACCGTTGAAATATGATTACGCAAATAGCAATTTATAATTTCTATACATCAACACTCTGACTTTCTGATAAAAAGTTGGTTTTTTAATTCTCTACTTATTGAAACCTCCTTAACCCTTTGAGGACGACTGACGCATATACGCGACCTGAGAAAAAATTTGATTATAGTTTATCGGTGAATATATACACCGTTGGAGTTGAAAAATTAAAATATAACCGTTGATATATGATTACGCAAATAGCAATTTATAACTTCTATATATTAACACTCTAATTTTGTGATAAAAAGGTGGTTTTTAATCGCTATTGATTTCTCAATATTCAAAAAGGTCTCCGTCCGCAAAGAGGTAACAAGCCAAAGTAGGAGAATATTTCCCAAATCGTACCATAGCCTAAATCGTACTTATGCACTTTTGCAGTTGTTTTTGTTAACAGAATGCTTCTAACGGTAATGCTATGTACACGAGCATCGACAATGTTAACCCGTTGCCTTACGATTTCTTTTGTGACTGCCACCGTAATAATTCAGAATTTAATTGTTAAAACAAAAATTAATCAGTCATTCTCGATTTATCTTATATAATAATTCAACGTGATATTAATATTACAGGAATAATATTGTCGCGTTGCATCTCATTGATATCTTCAATTTGATAGGTTTTGAAAAACTTGAAAATTTCCTACGCCATTTACCTCATCACGAGTGTCACACGTTATTGTAGGGCAAGGGGTTAATTTCCACATTTTTTGAAAAAATATGTTACTACCAATCCTCGAAGGAAAGCATGTTTACCGTTGTGATAATATAGTTTTCTGTGCACACTTGGTAGGATGTACTGTAGTATATTTTTACTAAATTGTGGTTATTTCTTGGGTAAAGTATGACGAAAACCTTCAAAAAGGAGAAGTAATTGTCAGCTGATTCTCCTATAACGAAGACCGGGAAAGAAATTCGTGGAAAAGTAATCGTTCGAGTTAATACTAAACGAAGGTGTAATTAGCTTTCGTGCTCGATGACCCGCAGTAAAAGGTACGCCTTCGGATGAACTTCGTTCGCTGTGTCAAGAAACGAAAGGACTCAGTGGTGCGGATCTCTGAACGGCTTATCTGTTAACTTCAGGCTCGAATGGCTCTCGCACATTTCATGGCTCGTATTATTAACGAAAACAGCTGCCTCCGGGTTTTATAACACGATTATAACGCGGCATTTTATGTGCCTGTAAGCTGTGACGAATTCATCATCCATTCTTCGCTGTTGAAGTGAATGTGACATTGAATTAACATAGGAATTAATTAAACTCTATCGATCAAAACGGCGAAGCAGACTGAAGAGATAGAAATTTGTTGGACGGGCGATTAGGATGCATTTCATCGAACGAATAATATTTCTGACGATCGTGGCTCACCCACGCGTTTCCGGTGTATCTGCGATGAAAGTTGGATTTCGCGGTAAATGGCGTAGAGATTTAACAAACCGGTGTTATAGTTGCGCAATAGAATTTCATATTTCAACGTATTTAATTTCGCTCGTTAAATACACTTCGAGGAATAACAGCCTTGTTAGCGATGTAAATGTCATTTCCGGCGGAGCTGCAATGTTTTTTAACAAAATGCACGGATGCTTGCGCAGTATCGGATTTGCAGAGGGGATTAGAAGACATCATTTATTTATTTAATTAATTGACGCCAGTGGATAAAGAAGAATTGTAATGATGCACCTAAAATTTTAGAATCTGTGATTCATAATTGAACTATTTAAGATACGAGAATGCATTGTTCAATTTGCAATTTAAGCGGATTAATTGTTCTACAGACTGCATAATTATCAAGTTGTATGATCGCAGAACATAATGCAGCTTACTATTTCATAAATTCAACAAGTGGCCAATGATTCGGGAGAGATGACTCCCCATTAAATAATTTTATAAAAAACAATAAAGAATCCATGCACGGTGCAAAATAAATTCCAGCAGCGTTGGAATATCCCTTTCCGTTTCGTTTGATTTCATAAAACCGCGATTCTTTATCCGGCGGAATGATAAAATGAAGACATTCACTCCGGCAGAGAGAATCGCAATGGTACTTGAAATATTTCCAGCAGCAAGCGGGAGTGCAGGAGCGTTTTTATGCATTTTTCACTGTCAAGGCAAATATGCGGAGCAGCATATTGTGTGTCCCACTCGGTTGACAACTCGTGCAAACGTGTATCTCTCGGAGGTTCTCGAGGAAGGATTTATATCGTTGAGCATCACGACTTTAAGAACCCATGCGCGCTACGTCTTCCTGCCTGGCAAGCTTATCCGATTAAGTTCTTCGGTACACGCCATCGCGCAAAACGTGTTGCTTAGGCGCCCCTCGAGTCACTTCTTTTTTATTTCCACCTCGTGTATATGCACTTTTCTAAATGTCGTTATTCGCAAAAATACGACGGAGATTGAAATCGGACGAGACGATCATTCGTTGAGGAGACGCGATGTGTCTGGATTCTTTCTCTTCGTTGGACGAGCTATTTGTTCGTTGGTGTTTGAGATGGAATTTTCTTATACGAGAGCGATTATTCCTTGTTTCTTGTAGCGTTGATGACAGTAGTATGCGTTTGAATAAATGACAAGTGACGGAAGGTTATTGGGAAAATTGTTGGGTATTGATGTCTCTCGTGTTACGATTAATCGTCTATGGACCGAATTTTCTGTGGCATCTAAAAACAAGTTGCACGATAGCACGTTAGAAAATAATAAAAATGCTATTATAAATAATAGATTTAACTTGATTTTGAAACATTGAATTGTAAAGAATTTCATGATTTTTAAGAACTAAATTGTAATATTTGGCAAAGTTAAAAAATTGACTTTGAAGAATAAAAGTTTAGATTTGTCTTGTAGGGCACATAGAGGGTTAATTTCCGTTTCGTTATTTTTGAAAGAAAATATTAAATTTTGGGGTATCTAAATTTGTTTTAATTCTTCTGTTTTCAAGAATGTAAATAAATTTGCAACGTTATGTAGTTTTGTTCGAGTCATTCATTGATTAGTTTTCAACTAATTTAATATATTGATTTTCAGTAATTTTTTCAATTCACGATTTAATTTCTCTCCACAAACACTCGCGGCTGAGCTCTTCTTTATTTCATTCGTAATGAAATAAAATTCCATGTAATACACAACACAATTAATTAAAACGTATGTTCCTAACGTCTCCAAGATTTTCCAGCCGAATCGTATTTCTCCTCGGAAGATACGAAGTCTCTCCAGCAAAATTTTCCACTGCAAATTATAAATTAATATCCTTATAATATTCTCAGAACAGCACACTATCCCCTTCCGTTTACTATAAAGATCTCCGTAAGCTTCGCAGCACGCAATTTCATTATCCTCGAAGATTTCAGCCGCTTCGAGTCTTCGGAATATCCGTACATCCATTCGTCGGAAATTCCAGCAAGTAAAGAGGCAAACTTCGCCAATAACTTCGACGAATGAAAGCAGACATTTAATAAAACGCTTTACACGCGCTACTTCGAAGGGCTATTTATCATTTCACGTGGAGAGGAAAGGGTCTTCGAAGTCACGGTGTACAATATCGTGTCGTCTCTTCAGACGCGACACCCTTTTATTTCGCAAAATCGCGAACGAAGGAGTGTACGACTCTGTACAACAATTTGATCCATCAGCGATCTATTCAGAGGGGACCCCCCTTTCATAAATTGGGGCCTCACTCCCCGTGGTTTACGTTGGCAGTGATATATCGTGCTTTAATGTCGCCTCGGTTCTGTAACGATTTCAACACCGGTTTTTGTACCGTAACCGTTTTGCATCAAGCGATCGAAGAACCGTGGAGAGTGGTCGAACTGCCTCCGGCTGTTAAAATGTTTTGTTCTTTGTCGAAGTTCCTTTTTTACGAATTATTTAGACAGCGAGAAGCGTTGGAAATTGTGTGAAACGGTGCGAAAGACTTTTGTTGGTTTTTCTTTGACGCTGAAGTGAATTTTATCGAGTTGTGGGTTGTATTTAAAGGTATCTTGGAAAAATACAAAAGAGTTTTTTTTATCATAGGATCAATATTTATTCCTACTCCTAATTCGTTAAAAAATGTGATTTAATTGAAATTGTTTTTAGTAATGTCTGCAAATATCTTTCTTGATGGTTTCTTTCGCTTTTTTCCATTATGACAAGGTCCTCCTATTGTTATAATTTTGCTAACTAGAAATTGATTGTACAAAGATAATTTCTTTAACAAAATAAATGCACTACAGCCATCAACATATTTTATGTTTTAATCCGATTTTTTCTCCCAACTAAAATGCAATACGAGATCCTTCCACAATTCGAAATTTTCCCGCTAAAATTGCGCTACAGAGATTCATTGAAAATCCGATTACGTAAACCGACGAAATTCAAGACACCACCGCGAATTACCCTCACGCAGCTTTCAACACTCGACTACGCCGGCTTAAAATCACTAATGAATCATCCGTCTGAATTATCGTACAGTCGCAATAGCCAGACGAAATTACGGATTCGTCGTAAGGCCGTAAATTATCATAACATTATCACAGACTTTTCCGCCCTACGGGGTATTCCAATTATACATTCCCGTGCGAACACCGATGTTACCGGCGCGAATGAAAACGAGAAACTCGAACGAACGAAACACCCCACTGCATTGCACGTTTTTCTCATCTATCCCGATATTTACGAACCGGTCTCTCAGCTATGGAAGTATGCAGAAATGGGCGCGATTAATAACTCTAAAATGGATAGGTTGATATTTAGCGGAGTGATTTATCGAAACGTATAATTTTATCCTCGTAACGATTATGACGTTAGACGATGAATATTTTGAACCATTTGCACAACTATGGAGATCGACATAGCCTTTCGTTAATGTATTATTTTTTTTTGTATTTACTTGCTGTAGTAATTTTGACTAAGGTCTATTGTTTTCGGTGGGTTTTAAACCATCGTGGTTATGATATACTAAATAATAATTGAGGAAAAAATTCCCAGAGATGACGAGGAATTCAAACTTGGGACTGCTAATTTTGGTTATGGTCACTTCACCTAGAAGCTACTGTTTTAGGTGGGTTCGGAACCATAGAGGCTATTTTATATTAAATAATAATTTAGGAACAATTTTCCAGTGGTAACGGGATATTTAAACTCGGGACCACTAGGTGAAGTTCGAGTCTTTACCATCATATCCACCATAGCACCTGTAATTAATATTCCATCCATGTTAATTTCAATAACCGAAGCTACTTATTGCATAGGACCTTACTCATCATCATCATCTAACATCAATGAATAACAAACGGCAAAGAATTTCCGCCAATTTATTACCTTATTACAACGAAAAATTGCAGAAACACTTTAGACAGTAAAAAGTTAAAAGTACTTTCTAAACTTGTTTCGCAGTTTGAAATTGAATTTTCACGCAACTCTTCCGCTCTTATGTTAGTTCACTCCCTGTCTCGTCTCTACGAAATGTTTTGATTCCGTAGTTAAGCGTGGGTATCTGCAATTCTGCCGATGACCGTTCCATTATTCATGTTCTATGAATAATCGCGCGGGCAGATAATACTCCGCGAGAATTCTCCTCGGGAGAACGTCAGAAGCGCGAAACTGGTAAAGGTCGAATTATCCTGAGTTTTTCGAGAGGCCAATCGGAATTACGGGATGAGAGCATCACGGCATACGTAATTATTCGATTTCGTGGAAGATAAATGCTAGGCATTTCGATTTTGGTTGATGCAAGGGTTGCTGTGGTTATCTGGATGATTTATCTTGATTGCGAATAGGTTTAGTGGAATTTCAAATTTGTGGTGTATCTTTACTTTACAGTGGGGTCTTGGAATTCGTTAGATTTGCATAATAATAAGTTGGGACTCCTTAATTATTTTTATTTCTGTGGGTCTCTTGATTTTTGGGGAGAATAATTTTGAATATTTTGGTCTATTAGATCTCCTTATTTATTTCCTCGTATGAAATGTAATTTAAGATAACGAATAGCCAGAATATGCGACTACTAGTTTGTAATAATATTGCTCTATCAAGTTACGGAAGTACTGAAGTGAATAAAAAATTATTCATTTCGTTAATGTGACTTCCTTCTTTTAGTTTTGATACTTTGAATACAATTTTCTTTCGCGTGCAAAATTAGAATAAAGATTTTCAACTTTCTGAACGAGAACAGGAATATCAATAATCGTAAAATTTTAAATAAGGCTTTTTGAATCTACACTATACGATTCTCACTAGATAAAAATACTAGATTGATTGTTTAACATGGTAAAATATTGTGTAACCTGTAAACCAGCCTTACTCATCATCTTAAGATGCTGATAATATTTATCAGGAGCAGAAGTCCATTTGAAAACATATGTCTGAAGTGTAATTGGTTCGAATATATTTCATTTCACTTTATAGGAATATTTTAAAGCAGGATCTTTGCAGTATCACGTACAGCTTACAGAGCCGGTTCTCTTTGCTTGTTTTGCTTTGATAGTAAATGTTACTTGCCGCTAGATGTTATCACTAATGCGGCGTATAACGAGGAGGACAAAAACAAGCAAATGCGAGGGAAGCAGTATCTTCGACGCATTGGTGATACAATATATTGCGGGTGCTTGTTAGAAAATGAAAACAAAGTTTGGCGAGTTATCTAATATATGTAAACGTTGCTGGAAAGTCATAATTTGGTGTCGTTTCTGCACAAAATGTATGTACCATCCATATTATAAAGTCATGAGAGGATTGATTTATACTCTAAATCACAAAATATGTGTGTTTTATCACTCCTTATAATTTATTACTGTCGTCACTTTTCATTATTATATAAGGTATCGTTAAAATGCTTCTAGAACGTTGAAATCCATTTTTCAATTTTTTGAGACGATAACATATTTATGGACTATATATATACCTGCTTATTAGGGCTCGTCCTAACACTTGCACTTGTAATTTAGAAGAGTTATAGTTATTTCGAAGTACTAAAATTCTTTTATCAATTTGTTTAAAACACAACTTTTTGTATAACACTAACCGTACCGGCACTTTAAGTATATTTTATATTTATGTGCCTATTCTGACCGTAGCATATCATTTAACCGGCTACGAAATAACGATTATATTTTTCCAAAAGAAATGCAGAAGATTGCCAATTTAATATAGAAAACGATGCAGAAAAAATACAAAAAATTACTTATATTTATTCCAATGAACCGGTCAATTTACCGCGTACGGTACGGGTTGCGTTAAATAAAGCTAATTGTTTCTAAAGTCCTCCATAAGTAATATTTGCAAAAAGTGCCGTTTTAGCATTATTACAATTATTTCAAAATCTCCGCGTTCGTTTCACGGTTTCTCGAAATTACAGCGTATTTTTGAAAAATACAGAGAGCAGCTTGTGCAGCCCATTGCAACTAGTGTTCGCTGAAAGTGCCCATTGCTGCAATTTCTGACGAACTCTCAGCATCGGGTTCGATACAGCACGCATACTCTGTTATATGTAATCTGGAAGAATGAAGAAGTTCAAAAGCATTCCGCGCCTCCTTCTCGGTGAGTGCAGTGTAATTTTCGGAGATGGAAACGTGAAATTGCAACTGACGGCATTGCATTCGCGAGAGGGAGAGATATCTAGGGAAAAGAGATATCAACGTATCATCATTACGTGCACTAGACTCGCCGGACATTTTCTTTGTATTAGGTAGCGTTATAATGCTCCGACCATTTTCCCATCCTACTTGCCAGGTCACTATTCCCGTTTTACGCGGTCGGATTATTCGTTACATTTTAAAAAGGCATTCTAAATTCCGACTGTTTCAACATAAATTACTATACATTTAGTTTAGAAGATCTTAAGCAGCTAAAAACTAATTTCTATCAGGAAGAAATAATGTTTTATAGAAAACTAATTCCCCCGTGTAACATGATTGCATGTGTATTACAATAAATTGTTTAAATTGCATAAACTTGTAATATTTATAATTTCTTATCTAATTCTCCAATTTCTTGCAAATCTAAATACACCTAATTCTGTTTTTACACGGTAGATACGTTCGAGACAAAACCGTGTAAAAAAGACATGAAGTACATACATAGAAAAAAGGGGATTAGTCTCATATCCTTCAACCCTGTAAAAAATAGTTAAAATTAATTTTTTAAAGATTTAGTTTAAGAATATTTTATATCTTTTAAACGTGCTAAATCGAATGAATTCGGATAAAAACGGAATCAATTTTTTTGTTCTAGACCGTGTTAAATCAAAACCGTGTAAAAACAGAATTGGCTGTAATATTAATTGCCAAAATCACACAGAACTTTATGCAGTTTATAGTTCTCGACTTCTTCACTAACCTTTCCAAACATCACTGGCCAATAAGTCCATCTTCAGGTTCAATTACTATATCGTGTCACGTCCGTGTTTCCCGGTGTTTAATCCTCGCTGATCGATGATTAACACCGGCAATATATCAAGCATCTTTACACAATTA
This sequence comes from Cerceris ruficornis, assembly GCA_963989415.1. Classification (NCBI taxonomy): domain Eukaryota; kingdom Metazoa; phylum Arthropoda; class Insecta; order Hymenoptera; family Crabronidae; genus Cerceris; species Cerceris ruficornis. The sequence goes on from OZ022523.1 coordinate 12,831,784, forward strand.
AATTCTCCTTACACCGTTCCAAGCACGTCCGAGGACCTTGCACGATAGCACCGAGAACAATCGACAACCAGCGGGAGGGAAAAGCTTGGAAAAGAAGGGAAAAAACGTACGGTTACACCGACCATAAATTACAAGACAGATTGCCAGTCAATTACTGTCGAATGTTTGACCAAAGCATGGATTCTTCGGTTCAGCTTTACGATTCCTGGAGCGAACGAGAATCCTATAAACGTAAAATTTCCATGCGCGAGGACGATTCTTTTCCACGGTGTGTGATAGACGGTGTAATGTGTATCGCGCTTACAGTATTTCCGCTTATTTCTACCATCATTGCCTCCAGTACGAATAAAGAAACCTTTATGGCCCGTGAACTTACGTAATTCGACGCGATGGCAAAAAAGTACGCGTATAAAAGACACCCACCGTTCGTTTTAACGATCGAGAAACCTGAATCTTCTACCCCGCAGCGGGAGGAAAAGAGGGAGAGGGAAGGAGGTAGATGCGTACGTGCAATAAATACAGGTAACGGTGTATCATTACGCGAAACAGTCGAATAATCGTTGTTTGGATTATCGGCATGAAAATCTGTTGGCTATCGGTGGGAACGGCTACCTTTTGATAAACGTCAGTAGAAAAATTTAATGTGTTCGCTACTTGAGGAAGAATTCAAGTGATTCCAGCTAGTTGGGCATTCTGGAGATTACTGAACGTTTTGATTATCGGGCCTGTTATCAGTGATCGATGATATTTCTCTTATGGTAGATTGTGCAGCTTTGTCGATTTGTACGTTTATTTATTGATATAGTAATCAATTGATTGTGCGTCGAATGGGGATAAAAATAAATGTAGTATTATTAGAATAATGAAATTTTCTGGCTTGCAAACTATTTCTTAAATTTTTTGTTAGATAATTTGAGAACGATTTAGTAATATTCTGTATTAGAGAGATGTATAAAATAGTTATGAAATTATAAAGTTGAAATTGCTTTTACAGAAATTTTGATACGATGGTAAATTAAGATGTTAAAAGATTAATAATCAATTATTGGAATGTTTTTTCTGAAAATTTGCAGTCTACTCTATTTAATTACTAAGGGGCATTGAGTAAACGTATCGAGAACAGTTTGTCTTGTAAGATATCGTTCCTTGACAGTTCACCATTTGTTATTTAACCGAGTACTTCAACTAATTTTTCTCGACTCTCCTTTCAACTAAAGGCTGATTCATTAATTCTGCAATTAGAAGATTACCAGGTGTTTTGATCTTTTGTTTTTAAAGGAAGCAGTCCAGTCACCTCCTTGATAAATGGTACTTTAAGATCTTCGCTGGAGAACGTGGTTAAAAATACATCATGGATCGTTTCCCATTGTATGTCCGAACTCTTGTCAACTAGAAACTTTCTGGAATTACATAGTTTTTGTTTTAATTTGTCAAGAAACACCGATCTATCTTTCTCTTAATAATTTCTCCAAAAATACCGTGACGATATCCCAAAAATTAATTTCTTCAATATTTACGCCATTCAATCTTCAATTCACAATCCTAAAGATCTCCTTTCACTTTTATTAGATTCACTAAACTCTTAAAACTTCCGATTGCACATTTAATCGTAAAAACCAAGAGTAAAAACATCATCAAAAAATAATCCAACTTAAAAATGTACTCCAATAATCAAGCCACATTACGACCAGTGTGAAACGATAAATCGAATTATCAACGCGTCTAACTTTCACGTAACAATCTCCAAATAAGCGAAACACTTTGCCGATCGGTTCGATCCTCCTCGTTAAAAATGCCTCTTCGCCTTATCGAACTTATTGCCCGCCGAAACGAGTCCTCGAGGACCGCATAGGTTTCGATGCTCGAGGAAGTACGAGAGAAGATTTAACGGGTTGTTAAAAAGTGAAATATTGGTGCGTTAAAGTTGCCAGGTAGCCGGTTACTTTGCACCGGTCGTTATTCCTTGCGAGGATCGAAGATCGAGTTTGCAAAGCCTCCGGTGAATGTAAATAGCGGCACATGGTGTTTCGGCACAGATTTGTGGGACGTTCGAACAATCGTGTGTGAATATAATAGAGAAATATTTCTTTATAATGTAGGTTCAACGCTGTATCGAAATTTGGATCATTAGTGATGAAAAACTGATATTTAACATAAAATGATATTTAACACTAGAACTACCGGCGTTAAATCTATCATATTTCAAAATATTAAATAAGCATTTTGAAAAAGGGAGAATTAAGAGGTGAAAAAGATGATTGATTCGGTAATTTATGTTTTACAAGATGGACGTAGAATATCTATTCTATGACTCTCCTAGAAACTCGGAGAATTTTTGGAAAAAATTGTGTACCAGTCATTTTGACTGGTTTGGTAGTTCTAGTGTTAACAAGATGCATTGGAAAGTCTTATGAAAAATGATAATATTAGATATAATAAAATGAATAAAATAAAGGCATAGGAAAATCCAAATTTTGAATTAGGGAGGAAAGAAAATATTTTGGAATTCCAAGGCTAATAAAAATTCTATCTACTTCGTTACATCATATTTTATAAAGAGTTGTAGAATTTTATTAGCGACATTCTATTACTTTTTCAAATGGAATTTCTCGGCACGAATTTCCCACGGGCGATTTAGCTCGATCGTCCAATAAATTTCATATAATATCGCTTTCAATTGCCGATTCTCGAAGTGTAACGTCGCCGTTGTACAGCGAAGCGGTGAATTCGCACGAATGAAAATTAAGATCATTACTTGAGTAACGGTGAATCTCGGTGAAGGTGTTCTGATACACGATGGGGAGGAACCCTCTGGTATTCGCAAAGATAAATCTTTCACATCATAAAAGGCAGCTTTCGCGTTAAGGATCTTTCGGAATAAGCTACGGACATTACGAGATAATCTATTGCTTTGAGAGGTAGCCGAATGCCGCAAAGAATTCTTGTAAAAGCGTCGATTTCACGCCTCAGTCGGAATTAAGGTAGCGGAATAATCTGGATAGCCATTAAATAGCCCAGAAAGTAATCCTTCAATAAGTGCCAGCCTTTATTGCCGCGAAAGGACTGCTCACTTTTGTGGGGATTTTTCGAGCTTGAAAAGATAGTTGCATTGAATGTGAAAATAAATCGCGTATCGAAGAAGAAGGGTGCATTTGTTGCGATTCTCCTACTGCGATGTTGTTAAAAACATAGATTTTATAGTAGTACGAAAAATGTATTGCATAAAACAAATAAATATGGGGTATAATAACGTAGAGTAAAATTGCAATTTTTTGTCAGAATACGAGTATTATAAATATTTTTATGTAAAAAATCTGCAGGGTCGAAGAGGTTGGGAATGAAAAAATTTCAATTTTTTCAGGGCATATAGGCTAAGGAAAGTTATGACATTCTTTAACGTGAATTTTAATTAATGTTACATTTTTGTGGACCCTGTCTCTTGCAGCGGACAAGTTTTAATTAGGGCCATCATTTCTTGGATACCCGAATTATTGCAGATCGCTTTCTCCGCTTATCTTCTACCTTATTAACATAATTACCGATCACGATATTTTAGCACATGAATGCCTCATATTTCGAATGTTGTCGATGATGGAAATCCTGTAAATCATGCTAATATTCAACACTCTGCGTATTCGGATATCGGAAGGTGTTTATTTGATTTAGAAATGTTTGAGAGCTAATTAAAATACTTCTAAACCATACTTAAAATCGAATTAATTTAGCTCCAACTTAATTCACCCAATTTAACAAATCAACAGAAATACCGAAGACAAACCTAACCCGCTAAATAATTCACACAATAATTAATTTCCCTCTAACATCCATTTGAATTTCTCACACCGTTTCAACACATTTGCTACACCAATTTTCACCCACTTCTCATACATCAATAAATGCAAAACAAGACGAACATAAAAACCTAAGCATCTCGCGAAGCTTCGATCCTCGAAGATCGAAGGAGAACTTCACCCGTACATCTGCTGGCAAAGACGGAAGCCCAATTAGGGGCAAATTTATCGTCGAATTAGCTGTTCGTCGAGTTGCCGGTACGCTGGACAAATTTGTAGATGCAATCCATTGACGCGATAATTATTTAACGAGCCGTTTCAATTTCGAATTTCCGTCTGCGAGGAGAGTGCACGATCTGCAGCGAGAGGATTGCAACGCGGTGCAATGGATCGACAGAGTTATTACACGTAGTGCAGGTTACACTCGGCGGTTCTACTCTTACGAGTTACGGCTACGTTTACGATTTATCGAGGGAATTAATCAGCGGACGTTAAATGTAATGGTCCTCGCTTGATGCATTGACTTCTGTCGGCACTAATACCGCTGTTTTCCACTCGTTAAAGGATGATACAATTTTATTTAAATGCACCGGCAGAAGGACGATTACCGTTTTATATTCTCGTGGTAATCGAATTGCAGATCTGCCAAGAGATCGGTGACGTTCGATGTGTACTTGGAAGAGATATGAGGAATGTTTTCTGCAATCTTTCGCAGGAAGTCTTGCACGGATGTTCAAGTTTCACCCTGAATTGCAATCCGAACGTTAAACGATGTAGGAAGAGGATTTGCAGAATGTAATGAGAGTTTTTTTGTATTTTGAGGAGAAATGAGAGAAATTTGGATTTTTATGAGACAGGGATTAATTGCAGGAGTGAGAATGAGCTTATGTATTAATAGAACATTAACAGTTAGAGCTGAAATAATTACTTTACACTACGAATACCTTTAGAAAATTGCACAAATTCATAACGAATTTTTTCATTCTCCTTATACCTTTTTTCAGATATTCAACAGGTGTCCCTAAAAATATTAAATTACTCGTCTTTTAATTTGAATAAAAAATAACAATTATGTGCACAGGTCACTTCTATCACGATATCTCCAAAGGCTAAAATCTTCACTGACTACAACACTCTTTTGTCTTAATTCCACAACTCCAAAGATTTCATTGCGCTTCTATTAGATTCGTTAAACCCTTACAACTTCCAATTTCACTTTTAATCGTGTCCAACTTCGAGGAACGAATTCAATTAAAACCTGGAAGTTACCTTCGTAAAGATCACACTTAATTTCGCATGCTATAGTGCAAATTAAAACGCCACTTTAAAACTTCTGCACTTTAATTAACGTGGAACGGTATAGATACAACGAGACGTATCGGTGACAGTCACGCGAGTCGAGGGATCGTCCCTCTTAAAGTCTCGTGATCTACGACCTTCTACCTCCGCCTGTATTCCGTTAGTTTCCGCGAAACAAGTGGAGATACTGCTTCAATGGATGGCAGAAGAAAAGAGATCGTTCGAGAGGAAACAGTCGAGTAATTTTTATTGGACTTTTATAGTTACGCTGCGGAGGCATTTTTCTGCGAACGTTCCAGTTTCGAAGATTCTTCGGAAAATAGGAAAATTGCTAAGTTAAATCCCAATCTTCTGATTTACTGGGGTATTATTATTTCCAGATATTATACAAGTAACTCTGCTTTGACTAAAGTTGCAAATTTCTGTCTCTACATATTTCCGTACAATAATACAATTTTATTAATCTGGAATAACATCGTATTATTGCACAAAATAAGATAAAGCGATCCTCAACACTAGATTTACGGAAGCGGTCAAATTAACGGGTTCCTACTTGTGTTATAAACATTTCTCAAATTCACAGAGGCGCTGTACAGTAGATAATTCACGTGTATTTTATAATACAATAATGACTTAACGAATTACCATCTTTACCGCTTAATCCCTCTTTTTTCAAAGTCCTTACTTAATATATTGCAATTTACCAGATTTCACGCCCGTAAATCTAGTGTTAAATTTGAATGGCGGGTAATTTTCGATGAAGAAAGAGAGTATCACGTCCTGTGGCTAATTCTGTTCATTCCACAAATTATTAATTAAAAATCATTGATTGATAGTACGAGGAAATATTTCAACTATAATAAAACCAGAGAATAAAGTTTCTCAAACAAAAATCATAGTTCCTCGCGCAGAAAAATCATTCAAGCCAAGCACCACAGTGCACCGCAGTTCATCTTACGTCGCGAACCAAAGTGCCTCCTTTGTCTTATGCGCTCTCCAATTTTTTATAATCAATGCACCCATTTTTTATAACCCTTCCGCCCTACAATAATTCACAAACCCTCCGTCATTAATTCACTCGAAACTTTCCACCTCTTTAGTTCACATCATCGACCTACACCCGCCAATTCTCATATCCTTCCCTCCCAAAGGCAAACACTCCCAGAATTCTTCAAGAATTAGCCAAACGGAACGTCGAACAGGAAGTCATCGAGTGTGTTTATAATCAAGAACACCTGTCGACAGGTGCCGTGGTTGCGAAGTCGTCCTAGCGTCTATGAAACATCCGAAAACTATCCGTTTCGCGTTCTCACGAAACCTTGAAGGATACATTTAATTCGCAGTTCGCCGAGGCTGTTGCGAAATCGTGATTCCCTTCGTTGGAAATGTATGCACGATCGGCGAAATAAACGCATGTCCGAAGGGCACGTAGAGGCGTTGTACTTTACGCGAGGCGTATCGACGGATTTTATAGTTGCAAGCGGGTTTTGCGAGACGTCTGAAGAGGGTTTAATGGCATCTTAGAAACAGAGTGCAGCGGGATTATAGCAAATGGAATTTTATTCGAACGTGAAGTCTTGGAAATGTGTTACAGGAAGTTTGTCATTGAAGTTTGTAGACGTGAATTTGCAGTGTGGGAGAGGAGGACAGTGGACGAGAAAGTTTTCCGTATTTTTATTGTGGAATAGAATGCGAATTCTATGTAAACGTTGAGACCAGGAAAAATTGTGAACAGAGAAATGTTTCAGGGTCGTTGACTTTTGTATGGAATAAATTGTTTGGTAAGAGGAAGGAATGTGAGTGTAGAGTTGAAGGATTCGTAAATAAGTGTAGAACGTTAAACTTACGATACAAAGTGGAATCAAATTCTTTTGTTAATGGCAACGTGTGGCAGATTTTTTTTGTACAGTAGGATCCCGTATAATGTTTCTTTTTTATTATTTTCTATAAGGTGATATCAAATTTGCACTACGACACAATACGACGCAATTGAAAATCAGACAGTTAAATTTGAGAGAAAATTGCAAGATTGTTCACTTCAGTATTTTAGAATTAGGGAAAAATTGAAAGACAATTGAAAAAGTGAAATATAACGCAGACAAATTTTTTAACCAATTAATATTAAACCGGTTTGGGATTTTTCAGAACTTACGAGTCTATACAGAACAAGTTTTACTCTTCTATTCGAAGTTGCATCTTGATGCACCGTGACACAATTGAAAAATATTCGCCACAGTCTAGTTCCCCGCATTTATCACACTTATGTCTTCTTACGGATGTTAATTAAGAGCACTGATGTTTTGCAGTTATTTATGAAGTTTTTCCGATGGAACACTTTTAACATTCTCGTCTTGCAGTGCGCAATTTCAGGTTAATTATTATCCCGGCATACGGTGCATTGATTAATAGTACCATCGGAAGGGGAAATTAAGAATATTACGTGCAATTTACGTGTCAGTCGCGTTATTGAGCGGCCAAGGTCTTTCCTGCTGAATTTAGATATAAATTGCATATGTTCGACACGCAAATTACTCGACTAAAATTTCCTTCAATTATAATTTCAATGTTTAATTGTTTCACGTGTCGTTTTTCCTGCAATTTGTCATTAGTCGTGTCCTCGATTATTCATTTCTTGTTAAAAATATTGTCTTGATGTTCTTGGACTGTGATTAACACATTCGATAGACAATAAATGCAGAACAAAGATAATAAACTATCCGCTCCATTACGCAGATCACATTTGCAAGACGAAGTTCGATGCAACTCGAACATTAATTGCCATCGTCGGCGCAAAATTGCCGATTAATCAATTCCAAGCCGCCAGCATTTTTGTAGCGTGTTTGTTGACTTGCCCGCAATAAACATTATTCTTAATTATTCCCGATTATTCCGCGCATCACTCATTCATTTTTACTCGTAGCCTTTCTACCTTATGACTCACTGTTCATTCGACAATGATTCTTCCACTCGATCGGATAAGGCGTTCATAAAATTCAGCTCTTCTTTAAAATGGTACTTCACAGTCAATACCGACCTATACATTTTATGAACCACGTTCCGTAAAATCATTTAATAAAGAATTAATCATCGCCAACATGCTTCAACGATTCAACAATCCGCCGTTCTTCCATGCTAAGAGTTCCTCTGTTAATGAAATCACCGACGTTCGATGCGTGTTCCTCGATTAGCCGTTTCCTCTCCTCCCTAATTCGCTCAATCTTTGCAATTTCCCTTTTTCTTTCCTCCCTAACTTCTTTCTCCATTCTCGTGATTTCTTCCTCCCGAATCCTTCGACGTTCCTCAATCAACCCACGCAATTCCTCCCGATACTGCAACTGCATCCTCCTCTTAGCCTCTGCTGTGAGCCTCGCAGTCTTCTCATCCTCCATGACCTTCCTCATCACTTCTTCGGCGAACGTTCTATCTCGCTCGACGAATCGTCTCTTGCACTCTTCATTAAAAACGATCTGCTCCTCCAAACTCGCCACCAGTTCCTCCTTCATTTTCCTTCTCCTCGTTTCCTCCTCCATCATCCCCATCAAAAGTTCGCGCTTTACGTCCTCACCAACCAGCTCCATGATTAACGTTTCTCTCTCTCGTCTCTTCTTCTCCACGTTTACTATCATACTCGCTATCTCGTCCACGATACGTTCCCTTCTACTCGCCAGTTGCTCGCCGAGTCTCTTCGCCTCCTTCGTCCTTCTATCGACCTCCTGATGATACTCCATATCCTGCCGAACTTTCCTCTCGTCAGCCTCTCTCTCTTCATCCCGACGAATCTCTCGTATTTCCTCAAACACCAATCGCTCCCGCATCAGCCTCTCGGCGAGTTCGTTCTTCATCTTCAATCTCTCCGATATCTCCTGCTCCTCCCTCGTCCTGTCGACCTCCTCCAGGATCAAGCGTTCTCTACGGGCTTCAGCAAATGCGATCCTCCTCTCCTCCTCTTTCTCCTCCATCTGCTCCTCGAGGGATCTCCTGTAATCCGTGCACCTCTCGGCATCCTCCGATCGTCGACGGACATCATCCTCAACGGCCACCTGCTGCTCGAGCCGTATCACCCTCGCCGCGTGCTGATTTCGCGCTTTCTCGATGAATCGCTCGGCCTCTCTTTCCGCGAGCTGTACCTCCAACTCTTTCACGACGTAAGCCCTTCGCAATTCCGCTTCGAGTCGCGCGATCTCGTCGTACGATTCGCGATTCCTCGTGCTTCGTCTCAGAGCTGCGATGTAGTCGCCAGTCACTTTTGCAGCACCCTGCGGAGAGTCTTTGCTCTCCGGTGTTTTCTGCATGTTCTGAAATTATTGCCGCGGATGCTATGCAGAGGTTGCAATGATTTTAGACGATCTTCGCGGAGTTGTTTCGTTTACGGTTGCGGTGGGACACTGGGCTGTACGAGGTGGCTGGCGATGAGACGGTTTGGATTGCGGAAGAAGTAGGATAGTTCTGTAATTTGTTGTTGGTTGATTGAAATTGATTTAGAGGTGGATAGTTACTTTTATTTCATGGAAGTAGTGTAATGGGAAATGCAGAAGTTGCGGAGCAGATTGCTGCGTATGAAATATTTTATAGATCTTGATTGCGTGATTGCGCGGGATTCTAATTTAGGTTGATTTGCAAGTTTCAGAGCTGGCTATGATTTTGTTAATTTCTGCTATGAGATAAAAGTAGGAATCCAAGTTTCAATCAAATTCTTTTAACCGACAACAAATTGTAAGAGATGTTGATATAACATTCGACATAGTAGCGTTAAAAATGTAGCTCAAAGAAATTCAATTTAATTCGAAACTTTCTATTTGTATTAGGTTGGTAAGAAATTAATGTCGGTTTTCGAGTTTCCAAACTTCGGCGCTTCATTTTGAGATAGCCGTTCATTTTAATCTGTTTGCCTTCTTATATCATTTAAGAACAAAAAAAATATATTAAAAAACTTGTTGCTCTTTGGGAAAAATGTGTAAATTTTAATGGAACTTACTTTGATTAAAAAAAATTGTTCCCATTTTCAATATGTGTATCTAAAGATAAAGTTTGAAAACCGACATTAATTTCCTACCAACCTAATACAACCATCATATCCAATTCCAGAAAAAGTTAGCCCATCCAGCGACTAATCGCAAAAATAAATTGTAGAATATTTAACAGAAAATTGTCAATACTCGTCAATATAAATTTCAATACAATGTAAAGCATTAACAAAAAAATCGCTCTTACCCAAATTGCAAGATTTTATTTCCCAAAGACAGAGCCTCAAAAAATTCAATTTCACTCCCCTAACTTTTTATTTGTAGCATTATTTCTCGTTCAGCTGCTACCATCACTTTCACAGCCCCATAACACCGTTAAGTCCTTATTTTCTGTAACGCTTAATGATGCACAATTTTCATTCACTGTTTTCCCAATCCTTGCAGTCTAACGGCTCTTCCGTTATCCGTCTTGCAGCCAGCGTAGCGCGCGAATAATTAATTAACGCGTTGATTGATTTGACATTGCGCAACTCACTGGATAACGCGTTACGATACGCGAGTCGATTGGCTAGGTGGCAAAAAATTGTTCACGCTGCGCTTCACGGACGTGCAAGCGGTGCATTTGCATTTCGCACGAGTTACGCGGCTACTTGGAGTAAAATTAATGTCGGATTAACGGTACGTTCAGCGTACTTTTCCTTACGGGACTTGATTGCACTTTGGGAATATTCGCACGACAAATGGGGTTATTACAAATTTGGTAGCGCTTCTATAAGCGAGTGTTATATTTCATCTTTCATTGTTCTTTAGGCAAATTAGGAAGAAAATTCATGAATACGATGTTGCATTTAAATTGCAAAATTAAAAGGTTTCTTCTTTAACGTTCTATAAGCACTTGTGAGTTTGTATTAACAGAAGGTGCGTTTAGAAAATAATTTATTCAACTTTGTATAGCAAACTACTATAATTTAATTTTCTAAAGTTGCACATTTTATTTCCATTTAAACGCTTATAAGTCAAGTTCAATTCGTAAAATGCTGTTCTTTCTATGTTTGAAATTAAATGGGAAACATTTTCCAATGTGGCGACCACGTAATTAATGTTTCTTCAAACGCGGCGAAAAATTCACAACAGAGAGTTAATTAAGATGCGACTGTTTTATAATTAGTCGGTGCAGCGTTGACGATGTAATTCGCAAAGTTTTGGGAAAACAGTGAATGTAATTCATCGTCCGTGCGCTCTAAAAAGGTGTGAGATTTAACTCACGCAACTCACGGCTGACTTTGATATATGCTGGCCACAATTACGGGTTGCTTGTTCTGAGAATGCAGCTGCCGCTTCAAACGCCTCTAAGCTGAAACTTATCCGTACGATCGTGCATGCGATTCACCCTGCCAAATAGCGATAATAGAGAAGAAAGGTGGCGATTCCCGTGAAATTTCTAATAGCGCAATATCCCTCCATGAATATTGTATTTGCGGGAAAGAGATACAGAAATTTGTTACGCGAATGGTCATATTGAGAATTCGTCTCGCCATTCTATAATCCTTTAGCTTTCCGCAACTGCAACGGTAGATTTATCGATACGCTTATGGTTTAAAAAATATATTGAAACGTACAAGGCTGTGAAACTATGAAGGTATCTAATCGGATATGATGTTCCTAACATATTCGCGAACGGCAAATTTCTTTCCGTATCTAATACTGACAATGAGTACCGGCGAAAATAGATAGCAGTTATTATCGAAAGCGCCTAATGTTGCCGCATTCAGAAACAAAAATTGCAGGACGTGAATTCACGTCAGCGGCAATCAGGAATAGAATTTGAAAAGACGTGAATTCACGTCAGCGGTCGCGAATGTGTTAACACATTAAAGACGGTATGTGATGAAAAGCACATAGTCGTGAATTCCCGCATATTTTTGAATTTTTTTTTCTTCGTTGTAACGTTTTATTTACTTATAATTGCAGTTTTTTATACGATGTTGCTTGGAATTTCAAATAACTAACTGAATTAACGTCACCCGTCTCTAACGGTTCAATGTGTTAAGTAGAATTTGCAACATTTAGAAATTGTATATTATAAGAAACTTGACGAGAACTTGACGTTCTTGCAATCGTTATTTTCAATTTAGGAAATTCCAATTTTACACGCAAACAGCGCGTAAAATTCCAAGTCAAGAAATACTTCCACAGAAATACAATATTCCCTTGGAAGACCAAGCTTAAATCAAATTTCCGCACAAAAAAAATGGAGTGTTATCTACAACTATCTCATTACTCGTCGACTCGCAAAACAGATTCACGGATGCGATAGCTTCTACTAAATTAACAAATACTCCAAGTCGCATGAAATTCCACACAGAGGAAGACACCCTAGCGACCATAATTCCTCGAGAAGAGACAGCGCAAGCACAACTTCAACGATCTAAAAATTTCATATTCTCGGTAATACATCTCCCGACACTCGTCGTACTGCGAAAAAAAGAATTCGTCGTCGCCCTCGCAATAACCGTCGCTGATTTAAGGCTACGTTTATTGATCTAACACCATGATCCGATCGTATCGCACTCAAGTAACGTGCTCCGTTGTAAATAAGCGGCCAGGGTTCCAATTACAGACGACGATTAAAATTCACGTATCGCCGATGCGTATTCACGGAGCGTGAAGGAGAAGTTAATACAATCCCGAGTTACGTTACACTTACGTGTAATACATTTCGTATGTTTATTTTTAAACGTTCCGCTGGAATGTAATCCGTTCGCCGTTCCACGATCTGATAATTGGCCGATTTTTCTAATTCTTCCTTCTACGCGAATTTCATTGACCCAATAAACAGCAACATTTTACACGTGTAAGTGATACGTGTCGAAACTAGAAATAAAGATTAATTGGATACGGATGAACTATAAATCAAAGTTGTCTAGCAATGCATTACCAAAAAGGTGTTGCGTTTTACGATGGAAAACTTCGGAAATTATAATTTTATTGATATTGCAAGGATTCCTTTCTGACGAACGGCAGAAATGTTCGCAATTTGCCGCGGCTACGGAAGGATTTATCCGATTTTTGTAATTCTTTCCAGAGGAATTTCACTGACCCAGTATTCACGCACAATTTACTCGGGTAAATTAGAGATGTTGAAATCAGAAGTGCAGACGGCTATTAGATTAGACACGCAGGAACTGTTAATCAAACTTATAGCATCCCGGAATAAGTGATCACAAAGCTACTGTTCAATGAAGAATAAAAAAAGTTCTTCAGGGAAATTATTATTTCCTCGGCACTGATAAATTTGTGTCTCCCTTCAAACTTCACCATATTACAATTCTATAATCGTTACCATTTTCAAACTTTCCTTTTCGTCTTGAACTCGATTCGACGCAATTTAGAACTCATGAATTATGGATATCAAAATGGCACACAATCAACGATCGCGTCAGAACGCGGACACTAGATCGCAAAGGTGCTCGCAAAACTACTGCGAATTACAAGGAACAATCTCAAATAACGAAGAACCTTTCAGCTGCGTTCATCGATATCCACATTTTTTTTGTCACCCAAATGTTTACAAACACCAGACATTCCCGCCAAATGCGATTTCCATGTCGACGCGCGCACGGCTGGAGGATCAAGAACGAAATGAAAATCAACGTACCGTCGTTGCGCAGACTCGTGTTATTCGCACGAATTCCAGTCACGTGCACTAGAGACCACTTGAAATTGCGTAGAATTCAACCAAACCGAACGATCCTTGCGCCGTTATCATTGAAATTGGATCGATGAGCACCAATCTTCCAAAACGTTTGAAACAACGGAATTTCTTTCACGACGATTTGAAAATAACCGCGCACGATTTAACGAGCCGATCGGAGCGTTGTAACAAATGCGACCAGCACGGCGGATTGAGACCGACTAACCGGCTTTCCGCGTCAGAGAACACGCGAGCCGAAGCTTTGCCGCGCGGCCTCTTTAAACCCATCCCTCTGATAGGCTCGCACAAAACCGACCAGGTGAGTTCCTACGACCCTGGCTTAGAACGTGGAGGCGTATGATTGCGCTTAAAATACTTATGGGTTTAATATGCGACTCTACGCTTAGCTCGAGATACAATGAAAATTATAGCGGTGAGAGTGGCGCGGGTATTGAGGAATGAATTGAAGTTGGGATGGAAATTGATATGGTGGTTCTGTATCAATAGATAAAATTAACTCATTGCGGTACAATAATGGGTGGTCCTCGAATAGGACCCTATAATACTTGGAAGAAAAGATATTGAGTTGTTGGAAGTCGATTTGAAAGTCATTTTGAACACTGTAAAATTCCAGTATTATGGTGATGTTAGTAGTTTCAAATTTAGTATGGAATTAACACGAATCTTACCATACACGGTCAAATGACCGATTCGTTGAAGTGAAAATATATAATTTTTTGTACCATTAATACTTTGCCGTACAGTAATGAGTGGCACTCGTGATGCGATAAATTGGATAGGAAAGTTTCAAGTTTGGCGAAACCTATAAAATTGAAAATATCAGTGAGTCGCGGTAGGATAAAATTATTTCTATATTAATATTACGTTAAATTGTGCGATATATCAAGAATCACTGATCAATTTTTATTTTAGTAATTTAATTCTGAATTATTGCGGAGGCGGTCATAGAAGAAATCGTACGGCAATGGGTTAATAAGATGAGTGACCGAGAGATGTTTGACGGTATTGTGGGAGAATAGTTGGCAATGTAACTGTCGATTGTTTCTAAATAATGCTCAGAAGGACATGGGAACAAAAAATGAAAGTTATGGGTGTTTGGAATTTTTAGGAATGAATTGAAATTAAGTCCAAAATTAACACTGCAACTACTAAACCAGTTAAAATGACAAAAGACATTTTCATTCTTCCCATTCAGTTCAGTTAAGAACACCCAATCCACACTGTCAAAATTATTCTCAAAGTTACTCTCAAAATTTAGAATGACGTAATTATCGTTCAATTGCAATAATCGTGAATTTCCCAGCATCAAAATCATAAAGAACCGATCGCAACGACCACTTAATCGCCCATATTAGAAATTCGGAAAGCATGAAAAGGAGCAATCTCGGCTCTTAATATTTCGAAAGGCGATTTCACTAAGCTGATATTTACTATTGTACCACTTCACCGACGGACCATACACTCACCATTCGCATTCTAAACGTCAAAAGAAGTCATTAATATTCCCCACAGAATATCGGTAAAAGCTCGTAAATATTCTTATTACGCGATGGTATAAACGCCACGGTGGCCAATTTACAAGCTATTCCCGGCATAACGCATAATATCGAAATTTATATTCACACGCGTTAATCCTCAACTTATCAGCAAATCCCCGTCGAGACGGATCGAACCGATTGAACTTCGACCGACCGTTTCTCACCGTAGGAATTAATATTCTCAGCGTCACATCGTGCAATTCCACGGCAAAAACCAGTTTTCGAGAGCAACGCCTTTCATTCACGCAAGAAATGTTCTCATCCTTCTTCGAGCTGCCTCCCGCACAAGTGACTATTTAAATTTCATTTCTCAATTCTCTCGTGCACTCGATGGAATTCGATCCGCGAATAATGTGAAAGCGAAATGCGCGCATTTAACGGTGTTATTGAAATAACCAGCGTGCTCCGGCAGGATCGGAGGGAACTGGTCGGTTTAATAGAGTCGTAAAGAGACATTATGCAAGGATAGTGACACTAATCACCATAATGTGCAACCGTTCGTATTGTACGGCGCCGCCTTTGGAAGCGCTGCTCTTTTGTGCGACTTGCGTCCGCTTATTCGCACGATAAATAACGCATAAGAGCAGTCGTGTATCTCTTCTTGATTTTACGACGTTAATACTTTGACTGCTGCGTCGACCATTGATGGACGATGCTGTATTTTTATGTTAAACTAGCTGTACCCTGCGCACGCTGCTGCGCCTACAAAAATCGAATTTAAAGAGAACTCGTTATAACAATTCTATGCTCACTTTTTTTATTGTAGTGCTCTTGGATATACATTTTTTTTTGTATTAAATCAGAAACCTTCATGGGCATGAGCACGACAACATATCAAAGATTCATCGCAATCGGATGATCGGTTTAGGAGTGCATAAGGGACAAACAAACAAACATTCATTTTTATATATAAGATTGGATTTAACTGAGGGTGTCAGTGTTGTAGACTAACCAAGGAGATTTTAAAATAATGATGTATTCCGTAAATTAAATAAAGAACTGAAGCTTTTTACAACAATTATATCAGCCTTTAACTACAATCAATTATAATATTTCATTTGTTCTTAGTTATTTGAAATAATTTGCAAAATCGACCGGTCAAAAGAAACAACAGAAATCAAACACCAATTTCTGTCCACGTAATTATGTTTTCGGGAGATACTACCATTTTTTCAAATCGTTCAAAATTTGATTTTCTCGTTCCAATCGACATTGCCTCTTTATAAGAGTCGTCCACCCGAGCATTACATTTAAATGATTCATTCGAACCGTAAAACCGCTACAAAGTTCACCAGTTGCGATATTTATCATGGTCGATTTAAAAATTTCGTCCATACATCTGCAAGATTTAATTCGAGTCCGTCGTTGCAATAATATCTGCATCGGGTCCCTTTTAAATCTAATTCTTCAGTTTCCTTTCCCCAATGCTTTTCGAATCTCCTTTGAAAGTGATTTACGTTCTCCGAAAGTCTCGAAATAGGATGAAATTACATTCTCCGTGGATAGGATTCTTTTCTATTGTCACGTGGCAGCATTATCAAACTGAAATACCTGAATGGGATTTTCGAACCGTCAGCGCACCTGGAACCGTCGTTCACGGTGTCCCAGAGATTCACCGAAGAAACAGGTGTTCCATGGAATTCTGCATAATAGTTAAAGAAACGGATGCAACCGCTTTCGCGAATATTTTTGTGGAGAATAACTTTCTTATCCGGCCAGATGATACTTGACCCTCTTACGAGAATCGATCGGTATTCGTATCGAATTCATATATAGATTTTATATTGGCAAATAAATAGAAAATTAATGCAACGAATTAAAAGAATTATTAATTGTTTGTCGTTTAACTCTTCGAGGCACGGCGAGATTAAAAGTGTCCCACCTCGAAAATTTATATTATTTTATAACTTTGTTAATAAAAATAAACCAACTTTGTTCAATTAAAAAGAAAAAAAATGTCTGTGCAGCGTGAGTCATTTTATTTTCTGAATTCCCATGCCTCAAAGAGTTAAAGAGACGATGCCCGATAACATCTTTTGAAATAATTTCCCATTATATTTTACTGTCAAATTACATTAATGAATTTAATATAAATGTAAGAAAGGAAAGAAATGTTTTTTATGCTCCGGTTAAACATTTTTTAATTTCAAAAGATTCTTAACTCAATTTTTATTCTATCTTATCTACAGTCAAGAGGAAAGACCGCGGTACATGATAAAAATAATAGCTAAAGAATTTTTAAATCGTCTCAAATCAACTGGAAACTGTACGGATATCAAATGGTGACTTCGCAACCATTAATTTTCCTATTCGTTCCGAGTGAGTGTCCTAACAGACAGGAAGAATCCGCTATATCAACGTCCTATCCTATTTACCCTGCCGCAAAACCCGCTCGTAAGGGCAAGGTCGTAAAGTTTCGTGAAACCGGGAATTTGTTCGATTTTCTACAAATCCTCGTTATAGGAAACTATAACGATATAATTCGAATGCTCAAACTGAAAGGTCTCGTAACACGAGGGAAGATAAACGTGAAAATCAATTGATTTATCGGCACGAAGAGACAATTTTCGCAAGCTCAATATCAACATGCTACGCTTGACATATTTGTCAGAGGGAACTGAGTTTCGCCTTTCTTATTTAAAATTTTCAAATATATTAAGAATTTTCTTAACTTAACACCAATTAATATCGATGGTTAAAACTAACTTCTTAAACGGAAGTAATTCGATGAAATTTATTTTAATCAAATATACCTAGCAGTTTGATAAATAATTGAAATTGCAAAGACATGGCACTGTGAACTATTCTTACAAATTTATAACAATATAAGATTTTTTGATTTTCTATCGGATCAAGATTCATATCTCTTCCTTTTTTCTTTTTCAGCATATTTATTTAGTAATCAATTTCTACGCTTAATATTATTCCAACTAATTGTAACTTGTTTTTACCGCGCAACGTCGACCAAGTTATCAATTAAAACATCACTAAATGCCTATTAATTGTCTAGACAAATTAAGCAGCTTTCCCCTCCACATCTGCTAAAGAACCACGACAAACGTCCTTTCGATATTTTCTCTCATGATTTCAATCGACGGAGAAATCCGCGAGAGAAGAAAAAGATAATCTATTCCTCTGTTGTAAAAACCACGTCGATTTCATCGTTTATATGACTGGGTCTTTACCGATGACCTGTCTATCTATCGAAGAGAATAAAGCCGGTCACTTCCTCGTACATACGTCTACGTGCTTCGTCCCAATAACAGTAAGTGCTTTTTAACCTGACCTGGAAACTTCTCCGGTTCTTTCACCCTACCTTCTCCCTTTCGACTTGGCGGACTTTGTGCTAGAAACGAGTCGAGAGATGAGAGACACCGGAATCTGAATTTTTCACGAAACATTTTATCACAACGAACGCTCGGATGCCGACGGTCGAGAAATTAAGCTCTATCAACGACCAAGACCGAAACTTTTGTTGAGTACTTTTACTTAGCACTCTTGGTTTTTCTACAATCGAATGCGAACGCTATTGTGCAAATTACGCTGAAACTAGTAAAGTGAAGAATTTGTAAGTGAGAGTATACGAAAGAAGACTAAATGTAGCATAAAACGGTACCAGATTTATTTAGCTACAATATCTAGAAGTCAAGATGCTTAGAATTCAAGTTTTCCAAAAATCCGGGCCTTAACTTACAATTAGCTCAATCACTGCAGCGCTAACAAATGTATTAAGTGGCTATTTCAAATGACAACGAAATATAATTACATTGCTTCGAAAGATTTAAAATCTGCAAGACATGAGTGTTACTTTACATTTTAATGTTTCATTTTAAGGAAAAAAAGAGGTAGATGAAGTGTTAATGATAAGTCTATAAAGGCAATCAAAAAGGCTGGTTCTATCCCGGTATATTTGAATTTTATTGTTGCCTTTCAAATTTCTCTTAATTCCAAAATGCACAAGTGAATAATCTTGCAATTATCTTTTAAATTTGACTAACAGATTTTCTGTCACGTTGTATGAATACTGCATTATACAACGTCCTATTGCATTCCAAAAATTCCTAACCATGCAGTTCCCTCGATTTCAACGTTATTTTATTAATTAACTTAAATAATGACGAACTCAGGTCCTCGGACGTTTTAGCTTTCAGAGGGTAATCGAGAGACATTCATCGCAAAATTGGGAGTGAAAAGGTCGAAGCGATAGCCGAAGCCCGAGATAATTAGCGGCAGTAAAGGCGTCGCTCTCTTGCGGAGCCAGCTGTAAAGCGTGTGTTAGAGGATCGCCAATTTGGCCGCCTAGTAATTACTCCGACAGTGGCGAATAATTGTTTTATCGCGACGAATGCGTTCGCAAGTTTATTTTCTATTTTCTGCCTCCGAATGCTGTCCGTTTTATTGCGGTTTTATCGAGCCATTCGAACACCATTTTTGTCAACCCTCGTAACGCGTGATTGGAAAGTGTTTTTGTAGGATTCTAATTGGCAATTGACTGAAGTATAGTGAAACCTGCAATTTCGTAAAGCACAGTTTCGGGATATTGGGAGATATATAATTTAAATGGAGAGAAAAACGATTAGCTTCTATTTATTTTCACGAAACACAGTCTTCTGTTTCTATCGATTGCGGAAAAAGCAAGCATCCGGCGATCAATTTAACGCCGGAAAATGATAGCTAAGACTTTAACGAACACGGGGACCGTAAGTTTTTGAAAATCGGCCCAGTGATTCCGGAGATATTGAACTTTGAAGATTTATACTGATTTTCGGCGATTTTTCGCAAAATTTCACAACTCCCGGGTTGGGCAAAATTTCAAAAACTTCAAATTTCAATTTCTCGGCTTCTAAACGAGATAGCGGGGTTTTCTTTGCGGCAATCAGCGCAGAATTGACTAATCTTGCGTATAGATTCACTTAGAAACGCCTGGCTTGAAATTTTTTTTCGCGAAAAGCACACTCTTCTATTTCTATCGATTGCGGGAAAACCAAGCATCCTGCAACAAATTTCTCACCACTTCTGAATTTCAAAAAGTTCAAATTTTCCGTTTTAAAGCAGCATTTAAAATACTGTTTCAGGTTGGAGAGAATATTTAATACATGTCAAGTAGCAATAAATATATGTGCAAAAATATCAATGTAAAACAGTCACCTTGGTTCTTTGAATAAAATTCCAAGGAAACAAATTCCTTAAAAATATTCAACATATTCAACAGTGAAAAGAATCTTCCAGTTCAAACCTATGTGGGATGGGAACAGCGATGGTGAAACACAACGGAATTTGACAAAAAAAATAATAGCTTAATAATATACGGTTTCATGCAAAAAATACTGTGTCCTCTTTCACACCACGTTGGCAAGTAACTTTTAAATTTCGCGATCCGCTTACGTCTCACTGATAACACACATCCATATCACACACACTCGTCATCTTTCGTTCGATTTCGAGATGTTACACCGTCTCACATCTATTAATATTACATTTTCTATACTTTGGAATGCATTGAAAAGTCCTACAAAAAATATAAAAAACTAAATAAAAGCACGACAAATAATTTATGAATATTATGAATTATTATACAATTTGTCATTCTCGCAAAATTAATTCACAAAAGCTTTGTCAGCGACTTTTAAAACAAAATTAACATGACATCCCTTGCGGGGATCGAACCCGCGACCTTTGGATTAGAAGTCCAACGCGCTATCCTCTGCGCCAAAGGGACGATTTCTTTCCATGGGAATTAGAGAAATAGTCGTGGATATGTTTCATTCGCGAATACATCGAAACGGTCCGTGTGAAACGAAAAATGGGACACACATACGGTGGCACGTAATGAGACGGCAAATTAGGGCTCTCGAGAATGACCGACATCCGTCCGTTCGGAATGGGACTCGGTTTGCGAGGGAAATAATGCAACAATCTGTCTTGGGACGAACCGCGGGGCTGTAATAAGGGAACGAAAGGGCAGGAAGAAAAATAAACGCACACAGGACTTCCATTGTGTCGGGTGAAAATTTTCAGGCTGTTCCTGACAATTTCGTACACGGCCGAGGAGAACGATGAAAACACGGAAGATGTGTATTCTCGTCGTTGACCGGCGTCAAAGAGCAAACGAGGAAAGAGTGTGTTTGCTTTGATACTCTTGTCTTTTGAGGGCGTTTGCCTGAAATGTCGAAAGTCAAAGATCAAAGGCCCTGCCACGGAATAAATAACGCATTTTGCAGAATGGAAGGCGGGAATTCGAAAGCTTTTGTGTATTAAAAAACGAATGTAAATAAATGTAATGTATTAACCGTTTGTTTTACAATGTTGAGAGAAAGATGGAATGACACAGGAAGCCATTTTTTTTTAAATTGGGCGTAGGATAAACACTTGAACTTGTCTACGTACGGATTGAATAATTTAATATGATAAAAGGCTATGAAACTATTTTTAATTTAGCAACTTACTGTAATGTTAAAACATCGGAGAAAAAATTGTAAGATAAAAAGCTAAGTAAATTCTTGACTATAAAGTAAGTGTTAATTTTCCTCCGACTTGCTACTCTTAGAAATAACATTTAGTATTTAAAAGACCGTCTCGTTCACTTCGTCATTGCATGTTTGCTATTTCAAATTAGTCTTATCCTTCCGACTAATTTCTGTCTAAACAGCAAATTAACATAAAATTTGACAAAATCAATAGCAAGCACCTAGAACCAATGCAGAAGCTCACAGCCAGACACGGTGCAACAATACCTCGTACACCGAAGCACCGTGATAATTGAATGCCCATGAAAGTGTTTGCAACTCTAACTCGTCGAAACTGCGCTTGCAACTGTGAGGTCGCTCGTAGTTGGCCATAGTCGGTGTAAAGCATGGATTTGCAACATCTGGAACATTGCTAGGAGAGGATTCTCCCGAACTCCATTCGCTACAGATTT
Organism: Cerceris ruficornis; assembly: GCA_963989415.1. Lineage (NCBI taxonomy): Eukaryota > Metazoa > Arthropoda > Insecta > Hymenoptera > Crabronidae > Cerceris > Cerceris ruficornis. Next base: position 12,854,010 of record OZ022523.1, read on the forward strand.
ATACGTGAATCCATCGTTCCATTGGCGCTGTAAATTCGCCATATGAATAAAATAAAATGAACTCTCTAATTCATCTTTCGTGAATGCGCGTTAATATAAAACTGCAAGAAAAATGCAGCTTAACCCCTTGCCCTACAATGACGTGTGACACTCGACATAAGCTGAATGGGGTAGGAAATTTTCAAGTGTTTCAAAACCTATCAAATTGAAAATATCAATGAGATGCAACGCGATAATATTATTCCTGTGATATTAATATTACGTTGAATTATAAGATAAATCGAGAATGACTGATTAATTTTTGTTTTAACAATTAAATTCTGAATTATTGCGATGGCAGTCACAAAAGAAATTGTGAGGCAAGGGGTTAACAGAAGAGCTGGCGGTGGTGTATCTATTATTTTTAAATACATTAAATAAGTACTTTGAGAAGATTGGAATGAAGAGATGAAAAAGATGAGCAATTAAGTAATTTATGTTTTAGAGCGTAGACGTGGAATACTTAGTACTCGGTTTCCCTTGGAAGGGGAATTTTTTTATAAAAAAATTAAAAACCAGTCGTTTTGATCGTCATGGTAGGCTTAATGTTAAGTGTCGCTATCGTGCAATGTTTGCCGAGAGAAGCAAATAAAAGCGGCTGGTATTTGCACTGATATTCGGTATCCCAGGCCTCTCTTTCGCCTGGAGTATGGCAAATACAAAGAAAGAATGGTACGTGCGAGCAGCAACGATGCAGGTGGACACGTGTTCTATAAACGCTCAATATTTATTTTACCGGCAGACTTAACGATAGAAGTTATAATTAATTGAAGTTCGTTGTTTGACTGTATCAAAGTTTCTTTGAGATTTTATAATAAACAGATTTATAAGAAATGTTCGTGCTTGTGGTGGCGAACATGCGAATAGCTTTCTCGCTCACGTTTAAATAAATAATGAAAATGGAAATTAGATAGATTTAATTATTCAGAGAAAATATGAAGATTAATTCAAAAATTAGACTGCTTATTATAAGAGCTATTAACGCAGTTTCTTTATTTTTATATAAATATCCCACGTTTTATCCTCTGTTAATACCTTACTTCTTGCGATTAAATCAGTTTTAAATCAGACGATCTTTCTTGAAAGCAAAACCGTACTTTCAAAGTAAAACGGGTATAATTCCTAGCTATGATCGCATTCGCGATACTGCGAATGCATCGAGCACGAAATAAGAATTCCTCCTCGGAGTTAGAGTACCTCTCAAATTTCTATCAACTTTTTCTCCCTTCTTTCCTCCGTTTTTTCTCTCCCTCCATTTCGCCATGTATTTTCCAAGAGAAATCAAGTAATCCGAGAACGCGCTCCATTGCTTTATACTCCTCGTCCCGTCGATTTCTGTTCATTTCCATTCGTTCGCCGAAGGCTTTCACCAGACAATCGCTGAAATTCTCTTCAGTTATTCTACAAACGATTTTCCAACCATCTCCGAGACTTCAAGAAGAGCATTCTACACGTAAGACTCAGTGGCGATAAGCTCAGCAAAGGTAGATCATTAATTAAGATCAACGAGTTCCTGGAAGTTGTTGCAACTGCGATCGTTATTTCCTCCAAAGGCAGTGCAGTTTTCAACTTCGTCGATTCCAACAAGATTGCTTCGAGCTTGCGATATTATCCATAGCTTTTTAGTCCCGTCGAGTTTCTCCTCGTCTGAAGGACTGTAAAGTTTCTCAGTCGTGAAAATTCATTCCATTTTCCATTGCTGTACATCTTTTTTCGCCTCTGATTAACGAACTTCCATAGGTTTCGCAAACCAAAGTTGTCTGTTGCCTGGCCTAAGTGTCGTCGTGAAATCAAAAGCGATAATAACACGTAAACTTTATAACATTTAGCTTAACTTTCAGCTGCGAATTCATTGAATTCGGGAAGGACTTTCGTCGACTTGATAGGGAGATCTTTTATTTGGATTTTATTCTGAAAGGACTTTCCTCGACTTGATAAAGAGATTTATTTTGTAATTTTTATTCTGGTAGGATTTTCAACTATATGGAGGGGAAAAAAGAGGCAACGAGGTGCTCTGACGTGGCACCACGTAATTAAGTTTCTACGGCAGTACTGTGCCTGCTCGTCCTAAATTCGTGACCGTAAAATATTGTTTCTTCAAAGCTTCATTTTTACGCGTGCACTCTCGGGATGTTTCATTAAATCTTGCACGTTTTATGCGCTTCCATGCCTCTCGTCGGAATAATGGGATTATATACTTCCATGTGTTCACCTTTGAGATGGAGATCGCTTAAACCGCTCTTTAAGATTGCTCGTGTGCGTTTTTGAACGTCAAAAGCGCGGCGAAAGTCGAGAAAGAGATTCGAGAGTGCAGCACCGATAATGCGAACTAGTGTGCATTAAATTATTTGCACTATAATTAATCTTTTAGTTTACTACCGGCTATCATTTTATAATTACCAATCCGTTTGTGTGTATTATTTAGTATATTTTCTTCTGCGGAAAATTCTCTAGTTTAACATTAATTTATTATGTGTGATAAATGTGGTCATAATTATTAACATGCTGTGAATTATTAAATATACGTACAACATGTGTAATAGACAAACAGTAATCCTGCTACAAAGGTATCTATTTTATTTAAATGCATCGGTTCAAAATTTACGAGGGAAAATCCAACGCATGTTATATTTAATGGTGTATCACTTAGTATTTATTAATTTCGAATTATTAGTATCGCCAGATTTCTGTTAGTTTGTAATGTTCCTTAAAAATTTCAAAATGTAAAACCACTAAACCATTTTCACGTCATGAAGTCCCGACGGCCAAAATGCACAAATTTTTCTGGATGCTTTTGAATTTATCTTAAAAACTAAATATCCAGGATATTTGATGAATGAGGCTTTCAATGAGTCTCTGAATGAGCCTTCGAATGAGTTTCGAATGAGCTTCTGAATGATTCTCTGAACGAGCCTCTGAATACTACGTTAATACTATAAACATTCAACCGTGTTTAAACAATGCTCAAAACGGAAACAATGCGTCATGGGTATCACCTTAAATGTTCCAATCCATCTGAAATTAACAATAAAACTTCGACATCATCAATTTCCTCTTGCTCCACCAATGGCACACATGTCCCCAAAAAGACCGTAAAAGATAATTAAATATTTTTACCACTTCCCCAGTTTCCTCCCCCTTTTCACCAGCAATTAACGAACCTAAAGTCCACTCCATACCCGAAACTACCAGAAAAATACGCTCAAAAAATCCCAATACTCTCCACCCCCTAACATTCCCCCAAAATAACCCACCCCCGTACAATCAGGCGTCAAAGAATTACTTGAATTCCCAGCAGGAAAAAAGTTTTATAAAAGCCAGAACTCGACAGGTGGCTCCGTGCAGTGAGATTTCCCGATACTGTGCTAGAATCCACCACCAGGAGCACAGTCGCTACCACCACTTGAGCATCGTCAGCCCCGGTTCGACTGCGGTTAGCAGCCCCTGTTGAGGGCGCCTACCGCGAGGCAACCCCCTAGTGCTCAGTGGCAGCGCTTCCTCCGTGGCAGGCGTTACGTTCGCGTTTATCTCTCGGCTGCGTTCTCAGTCTCTCGTGTGTTTTCCACTCTATCGTAAAACGCCAAGTATTCGTTGTCTAACGTTTCAAACGGCGAGGCTCTCGGTTGCTGGCGCGAAGGGTGTCTCGAACGTAGGACGGATTTTTCATTTCGATCTTTTTCACTTTTTCGTTTCATTGTTCCGTCTTTTTTTTGTTTATTTTCCTCTTTTTATGTCAGCTGATTTCTAATGATATAAAGCCAGAGGAATTCGCGTGTCAGTGATCTCGTGATGAAACGACGTTCCGTTGAGTACGATCGACGTTAAAAGTTGAAAAGCGTTCTCTGGGTGAGTTTTTCCGGCGGTTCATGTGTTGTGATCTCACCGTGTGATTAATCTGCGTCCGATCCGTGGTTCGTATCGTTGCTTCACCGGACATTCGGTTGTACGTGTCTCGTTTCTTTTCCTCCTACCCTACGGCGATTTCATTGTGCTTTCGCTGATTAATTAAATTTTCTGCGGCGTTCTGAACATTCTCCCATGAGGTATATTGCGCGCTTAAACTTCACCATCGCGTGCTACGGCACGCAACGCTGACGTGTATATTTCGATGGTAGCGTTTGGTGCATCTCGCGTGTAGGAAGAAACGGAGGGCAATTTTAGTAGGAAAAGTTACTTCGACGTTTTCTTCCTCCTTCTTCGTCGTCATGCAATTCCACTGCGTTCGGTCGCGAAAGTCGATTGGATCGTCTTCTTTCCTTCGCATTTTTTTTAAGGATGCAACTGGGAGGTCTAGCAAGCGCGATTCAGAGGGATTCTATGGAAATGGATAAAAAACGGGGGAATTTAATCGCGAGATTGAAGCATTCGCGGAAGAAAAGCGCGAGAATTGCGCGTCTGATCTGATGTTTGATAACAATGTTTCGGATCCTTTTGCTCGTACTTTAGTAATATTTGAAAGCTTAACACTGGATAAATATACTTTAAGGAAAAAACGACTGGAGGAAAGAATCGATAGATTTAGTCGCTAAAATTTGACAATATTAATTCAACAGTATGCCTTCGTACGAATTTAAATAATCAGGGTGCCAAATTAGTAATACAAAATTATTTTGATTCCCACAGCAAATCTAGCGTTAAAAAACCACTCTGCAACCGATATTTACCTAAAACTGTTTTCTTAACCCCGCAAAACATTTCAGCAAAGTACGTTCAAACGAAAACGGCGCGTCCTATAAAGCTACAATTCGACCTTGAAAATCTTCCCTATCTATAATTCACAAGCGGTTCCACTTCTCCCAGGTTTACCGCGTAATTAAACGAAAATAATACAGTCCAGTTTTACGCCGCACTTTCATCCGTCGCGTTTACGAGACCGTAAAAACCACGACGATTTATAAAACCAAAATCGGTCCGCCGTGCGAATGAGCTTCTCCTTTCCTTTCAGCTTCCACGGTAGTTTGAAAAAAAGAAAGACAACAATGGTCGTGGTTCGTTATAATCTTTGAGAACTCAAGATACGTCGAATCGAATCAACAGGACGAGATACAGTTTTTAGTGAGTAGAACGAAACGGCGACTGTGAGTCCGTAAATTGAAAAACAAGTGCACCATCGAGCTGAAGACATCGTCGTCGCTTCGGGACGATCGTAAACAGCTCATCGTTTTCCTCCACTTCCGTTTACGCTGCAATCTCCGCGAGGATCTTACTTCGGCTGAGGAAATCTCTTCGAGGACTTCGTTTCGCTCGTGGTGAGTGAGTTTTCTTCGTTGAATTTTTCAACCCTCAGAGAGCGCAAAGGCGCGAGTTTATTCTAGAAATCCATTTCGATTATCTGGTCGATTCGCGGCTGATGGGGACGCCGGGATTTTACTTCGAGGAGGATGATTTATTATTTAAATTAAATTTCGTTGTTTGTTCATGATCTTGAAAATTTATAAAGTAAACAGAAGATAAAGGATTTGAAATATTTGAAAATACTGAGTGACTGTTTTATAGCTGAAATCTTTTGTGTGCGGTGATACATTGGAAAATATTGAAAATCATACATAGCAAATGAAGGATACAATAAACTATGTAACTTTTAAATTATACAGCTACCATCGATGAACAAATAACGAATAACGAGATACAACAAGAAATGAGGCATTGTGGCTTCGTGTTTTTCAACCTGAAACAAGAGAAGCGCGATTGCATTTTTTGATATTTTTACCATGCAGTTTTGCGAGTGCTTTGAAATTGTTGTGTACGACTTTGAATGTTGGCTCGAACATTCAATAACTTTTTCGAAATTGTACATCGATGATGAACAATTCCGAAGAAATAATGTACCTCTTTAATTTTATTTGAAAAAACTTGTAGGATTTATAACATTCTCTTGCAAGCGATTTTATTCGCTAATTTATTATGACGGATATATTACTACGATCGAATATATACGTTCAGACAGAAAGCACTTTCTTTTAGTGTATATATTCACCGGTAATATTCTGACGATTAAAGCCGAAAACCAACGACGTCGTTGGTTATCGATTTCCCACGCATTTCGCGATCGATGCCTTCGTTTTTGTTTCGATTAATAATGCAGAAATTCGCTGTTCTTCTGCTTCGACATTCGCGTGAATATTTATATTTCATGTGAGTACGTCAATGGAGCAGCGATGAAATAAAAATTGAATTAAACGAGAGAACGGTTGCGAATCTCGGATATCCCATAGCGATGAAAATCATTTTGCAAGTCGAGAAGGGTAATACTGACGAATAAAAAAAAAACGACGAGGAGAAAAAATAATCAATTCAGCTCATGAAAATCTTTCCAACGGATTATAAAATTGTGTGATTAAATCAGACATTTTTTATTATTCTATCAAATCTGTGTTTGTGCATTATTAACATTGATTCGAAATAATTAGCATTATGTTGCCCCTCAAGGAAATTAACTTGGAACATTCGTATTTAGCAAGATAAGTTCCACTTTGCCCCAAAAATTCGGGCAAACGCGATTTTCGTCGCATCAAGCGAAAGAAATCGAACATCCATCTGGTATCTTCGAAATAGATATCGATTCTCGTTTACTGGAATTACGTATCTTTATATAGAACCGCTGCGTAACCATGTACGATCGTAATCGAGAGGATCGTCGAGTATTTCTCCTTTTTTTTCCATCGGTATCACGAGGCTCAACATTTGACTTCGCATTCCGCCCTCGCAATCGAGGATCGTTAATAAAACAGGCATAGAAAACAGAAACAAATGCAGACGCGAGAGCCTCCTTTCGCGGTGCATAATTCACGCGATTTTCCTTAAACATCCCCAAACCACGATCGATTCGTCGTGTTCAACTACTTTCTAGACCTCGAGTATTATGTAAGGAGAGATAAATGAATGATTTACGATCGAAAGTTCGAGCAAGTTCAAAGAATGCCAATTCCAATTTGCGACGATTCCATCGCGATTAATAATACCGTGAAATTCTTTCGTTCGTTTAACCCTTTGTCGTCCTGTTTAGGAGTTCTTGATATGGTTTTTTAGTGCCATCAATTTTCTATTGAATCAATTTCCAACGATTTCATCACAATTAATATTCTTCTCCAATTCTTTCGTTAGTTTAAACCTTTGTTGTCTTATTATGACATTATATGGCTTTCCTGTGTGATTACATTTCTGATGGTTCAATTCTACATTGGGATTTGATAAAGAGAAGTGTTCCCTGGTATAATAATTATTATCGTCGAATAGAAATGAATTTTTGAGAGTAAAGGATATTAGTAGATTAATTTCAATTCAGACTGAATAAACAAATAATTTTGACTACAGAGGGTGAATACGTTAGGATCGTTTTTGAGGTATTCCTATTCCACTTAAAATTAATTAGTATCTGGTTGCAAAAGGAGCAGTAATTATCTTTGTAGGTAATATCTATCTCTGTCTCTTATATATTATTTCTTTGTCATTATTGTTTTGGTTTACGGTTTATAGCAACACTCTGACTTTCGTTTAGTGGATCCAATTGGCAAAGGTTGCAATAACGGCTAGTCAATCCAATAAAAAAAGACATTTTCGACATATTATTGTACGAAAAAGAAGAAATTCATTGCTTGAATGAACCGCTTTCTTCATTAACTTTTTGCTGCGAAACTTCCTCCGCGGTTTATCAGTCTGGAAGCGAGATAAGGCAAAAATTGATTTTTTCTTTTCGCCTTTAAATTATTTGCCATATGGTGGCGCATATGTTTTACGCGAGTATCTGATAATACGTGACGAAAACTGATATGGATAACTAGTACTCTGATATTCGTACATGATTCATTTATAAAGTACACATACTTCTAAATCATTCTAGATTTATGCAGAATATTAAAATAATTTTCTAAGTAACCTGCAACAGGGTCAAACTTAAAATTATTTTTTCAGTCACACAACCATAGTACAAATACTGAAAACCATAAAGACAAAAAGTAAATAAGCAATAAAATACATTGCTCACGTATCATTAAACGTGATCCTTAAATTCAGTAACAAAATGTTCCGCAAAAAATTTCTTCTTCACTTACGATACCCTTTTCCCCCAAAACACCTATCCAATATCATATTTACTGCAAAATACATTCCACCTCGAGTACACATGGTGTCGAATATCTTTTGGACGAATTTTCCATACTGTTTGTGGCGTTGCAATGTGTCACACGGGTGGAATATTTCCCTCGGTTAAACGTATAAAATCCGTCTGCGATTTTATCTGCAGGGTTTCGTGTAGTACATCTGAACTGCGCTGTCAATCTGATTAATGCCTGACGATCCAGTTGATTCCATGTATGACGCATTGTTTTACGACGGTGGATTTCCCTCCAATTTTCTGCAGGGATTCCGGTTCGCTCCTTTTATTCCATATTTCGTTGGATTTGCAGCCGGTCGTGAATTATACGCACGTTTATTGCGGTCGTATTTTATCAGGGGAGAATCGAATGCTGGACCAGATATTTTTCATTCGACGAATTTCGATTCTATCTCGCTTCGTGTAAATTAGAGGTAGTTAGTACCCTTTTACTGGGAATTCTTTGACTTATCTTTATTTAAACTTTTTGATGGTTTTGAAAATTAATTGAACGGCAGGTCAGTAAAAAACGTTGCTGAGGATATTTATATTAACAGATGAATCCATTTCTCCTTTTGTTACTCTTCTCGGTTGCTCTTCAAAGTCAGATTATGATAGTTTGTAAAATTTGGAAGTTTAAATTAGAAAATAGAAATAGATATGTACTGATTTGTTAGCTTAGAAATTGCAGGCAGTTGATATTAGACGCAAAATGTTTGCATTTTAATGTAATTTATCGTCGAGGAACACCGTGCAGTTTAACCGTAAATAGACAAATTTTATGATGATGAAAATGATTTTAAGAAATGAGAATTTTCAATGAAAATATATGGAAACGAACAATGAAAATATTTTTCATTTGCATTAATGAATCAAGCTACCAAGAAACGTTGACGTAATCCGATTGGCTCTTACACGGGCAATGTACAGCTAACGAAAGCTAATTTATTCGATGCATCAGCATAAAGTTGCTTCAGATACAGCAAATTAATATGTATGCATGCAACGTCTCTAACCCCTGTCGGTGTATCGGTTCGCTACTTTTATTGTAAATACTTTTTCCCATTGGACTGATATTTAAATTAAGTCGATACTCGAACAAGTAACACCTTTCTTGTTTCCAGCGACGATAAATCGGTAAAAGCGAGACGGTGTTACAAATAATCTTTCAAGTTTCTTTTCCTTCTTTTATGAAGTAAAATTTTAATAAAGCTCTAATAAAATTATATCAATTAATTTATTTATTCAGTATTTCATTTGACTACTTTCTAAGAATCTTTTCTACAAAAAACTTTAGCTAAAAAAAAATTCAACAACCGGTACGTTGAATCACGGAATTCTTCAATTGAATTTAATTTGTTTGATAGAAGAACAAGTACTGATTCCATAAAATTTGTTTACCATCAATAAAATACGTCTATTAACAATTTAACTACAAAGTGCGATATTCGTTGACATTAAATTATTTTAACAAAAACTCTTGATACTCCAGTCTTCTATATCAAACGTCTGCGACACCGCATTTTAGAGCGACACACAATTTATCTGGATTCAGACTTATTTCACTGATAACTGTTTACATATAATGTATTCTGTCGCTGTCAAAATTACAACGAATCATCGTCCACGCCCACTCAAGCATGTTCTTCCTTTTAAGTCACCATTTTGGATAACATTGGTGAACGTTCTCCAAATCTGGCCGATACAAGCGTCATTGTTTACGTCGCCTCGGCATACGACAGAATATCATTGTCGAGGCTCTTATCGGCTTAGAACAGTTCATCGGATTTGCTATCGAGGATGGACGTGTGCTATACGAAATTTTATTCATGCTTAATGACACTTTGGTCATCGCGAACAACAATTGTAAACTAAACCGGAATTCAACATCCCACATTCCGCTCGATTCAAGTGTCGAAATGGATCGAATGTAATGTGAAATGTAATAGCTGACTTTTATGGTATAAAATAGAAAAATATCTCTCAAATTGCAAATACCATTATTTCTATAATATTTTTGACGTTCCGTAGATATCTATTGTAAATTATTTATAATATGAAATACAAATTCCATTTTATAATAATTTCAAATAGAAGATAGAAATTTGTATTAGTTTAATTACTAAGGACTTCAAACAATGACATGAAAAAGTTAGCGTGACAGAATTGTGAAACGGAGGGGTAACTTTTTATGGTCATCTATTTCAGAAATTTGAAATTTTTCGAAAAGTTTGATCGACTTTTGTCCCTGATCCCACAAAAAGGCATATCTTATTTTTGTGTTAGAATTAAGCCTCAGAAAAGGCTCGATGATCGAGCACTGTTAACCTCTTATGATAGCTTCCTCCGGCCTCAAAGGCACAACAATGTCGAAGAATGATCGAGTACTTCCTCCTCCAATTTCTTCCTCAAAGCGCTTCAGGAAGCGAAAGATAAGCGTGGTATTTAAAAAATAAAATAAATATTATCCCTCAAAAAACTTAACATCTAGAACATCTAAGATGATTAGATGTGGAAAAATGAGAAATCTTTCAAAAAAGTAGGGCGGAGATGAAGCACAATAATTTTTCTAGAAATTCTTTTAAGTAAATAGTTTGCTTCGAATTATTTTAGACCGTTTGGACATCAGTTTTCAGCTCAAGAGCTTACTTGTTTCAATTTCTACCCTTTGCTCTTTTATATTATTTCTATATATTGTAATTCTACTTTATTTTATATCCTTTTTATTCAGTTTTAAATAAATAAATCGTATGATATATTAATCGTGTGAAACTGCAGCCATATTCTCATTCAGATTATAAAAATATGCCTTTCACCATCGTCTGAGAGATCAATTTCATCGTATAAATTATCCGCATAGAACGAATAATCTCCATGGATAATTAAATTCGATTCTCAGCCGATTTCCATTCGCCTTACATCGTACTCTTTCAATATGCATCTGAAAGGACTTTAGCGATTTCGACGAGGGAGATCCCCTTTTTAAAGTGCTCGAAACGGAACGGTTATGCAGTTCCACGGAAATAGAACAAACGTAGGTATATTTGGGCCGATTGCTCCATTTCTTCAAGTACAATTTGTATCTCAAACAGTGGATGTAAAAAAAGCTATGAATCGTAAATCGTTATGCTTGATATTCCAACGGTTGAGGAACAAAGTGCTTGCTCCCGATACTTTGGATATTATTATTATGTCGAGATGCATAATGCACATGTTTCGTTTTTATTTGAAGTATTCTCGTAAAAATGAATTGTTTGCCGTATATGCAGAATAACACGAGGAATAAAAAGGATCGACATAGTGTGATGGCAAATAAATTAGCAACGTACTTGCGGATAAACATTTCTTGTTTAACAGTAGAACTATGCAGGTAGTCAAAATTTATGGGGAAGCCATAAATTAATTATTTGTCGTCTATTTGGTAAAACATAAGTTACTAATTTGGCCACCTTTTTCACCTCGTCATTCCTCTTTTTTCGAAGTATTTATTTAACATATTTTAGTAGAGTTAACGCTGGTAGTTCTACTGTTAATATTCTAATATATGAGTTTTAACATATATATATAAAAAATACGAAAGGTTTATTATCGAAAAATACAATATAAAGAACGAAACAATATCCTGTAGGAACTTTCATGTTCTATCGTATTAAATTGAGTTGGAAAATAAATATTTGTTGACTACACTTGTTTACTCTCCAGCGATTTTTTTATATTGCCGATTCTAACGTTTCTCCAAAAATACTATTATTTTAATGCGTAAGAGAATGACGTCAACGGAGCGATAAAAAGAATATTCCCAAATGCAGAATAAAATATTCCTTCCATAGGGGAAACGAGACCGCGAGGTGTAGGAACACGTATGGACGTCATCCGAGCAGATTCAAAGTTATGTTATTTCCTCTACGATTGCTTCGGCCATATTTAATTCCTTTTCCCGCCTACCTCCAGTGAATTCAGAATAAAAATACGATTACCAGTGCAGACAAATATCGATGAAATTGTAGTTGAAGGAATGTTTTTTATCGGCATGATTTTCCTTTTAAATTATACGATTTGTTTCGAATATACTGCTCGCCGATAAAATTGGAATACTTCAAAAATAAAATACTACTCCAAGATTGACTCGTATTGTTCGACTAGTTGTGACTTTAAAGCTTCTTTTTACTAAATTTTAATAATTCTCTTTTACGGATAACTCAAAGACATGTATCTCCAAATTTCTATTACTTAAATTTGTAGATGTTTTTAACAAACAATTCTCTTAACATACAATATCCGGGCTTTCATCGAAATTTAACTTGAGAGATAAAATTTCAGGGAAGCATAACAGCTACAGAAATAAAGGCTACTATTTCCAACTAAATAACAGGTTCTACTTCCAATTTCCTCGTCATCACTGTTTGGAAACTTCTCATATGTACTCCACAACCTCGGTGACACAAACTCCATCTAAAACTGCAGATTCGCAATCGAAAAGTTGCAATAACCCCAAACAGAAAAGTAAAGGCAAATACTTTCAAAATATTACTTCCTTAAACTTCCCACGCTTGAACTATGAATCTTCCCACCGAAATGTTAAAAGATTCAATAAAGACATAATATAAAAATTGAACGCAACTTGGTTTTAATGAGAGCAGAATTTTCATGACTTCATAAATCTCCCGAATTATTTTATTTCTCATATTTACTGAAAGAACATTCGCATCGGCGAAATACATGACAGAGAAAGTTCGCTGGAATTCCAGCTCTCTTCGGTTGAATATAAATTCTTTTTCGTACGATCAAAGAACCGAAGCTCTTTGAGATTTGTGCCTATTTTTTCTTCTGGTTACATTCTCTCCACGATCGAGAAAAATTTGATTCGAAACGCTGCTAAAGCGAGTAAATACGCTGATGGAGCAATTTTCAGATGAAATATTTAATTTATTATTTTACACGTAAAATTATCTCTGTTGTTACGTTATAAGCGTTCTTCTTTCGTTCGGTTTTCACTTCTACCAAGAAAAGTAGAATGCATATAAGGAAAAAGTGTTGTAAAAAGTTCCAGCGTGAAAGATAATCTACGAAGTACCTTTGCAAAATTCGTTACTGAGGGTTTCCATCGGTTTAATTTACGTTTTCTATCTCCGAGGCGAAGGCAGTGTTCTTGCTATCTTTTTTTAAGCGACTTTGTGTTTTTCTTCCGGATTGGTTTCACGTGGAGAGCACGAATTCTTTTGATTGATTCATTAAGTGTCTCCTCAACGTGACCTGAAAAACGTTTCTGCTGGTGCGGGGAATTCGAAGATGTCTGGCGTGTTCGATTTTCTCGAAATGATCGCTGGCTTTGTGTACTGTGCAACATATTTAATAGTAATTGAGTTTTATTAATTGCCATTAAAGGCCGTAGATTATTTAAAAAAGAACAGTTTTTTTTCTTTCTGTGTTATCTGTGTGTTTTTTCTGTCATTTTTCTGAAAAAAGGCTGAGACAAAGATTTCTTTAAGGATTCCATTAGTTACCTTTAAAAAATCAAAATACTTATTAACTAACTAATCCGTTATTAAATTACTTTGCTAATTTACAGTTAATTACTGTGAATAACCTGTGTATGAGGGGTGATTATAATCACCCATTAAAATTTTGTTCTGAACAATAGGATTGTATTAATTTGTTGTAAAATACTTAAATGCTTCTTGTTTCGATTTAATTTTTAATTTTAATTCTTTTTAATTTAATTTTTTAATAGACAATTGAAATCTCATTGAAATTGTAAAATTTTATATCAGAACTTTCACTGATTATCAACTCTTATCACTGACATGTGTATTGGATAATCTTCGAAAGTAAAACATTAAAATTTCAATCTTCCTATTAAAACAATCGCCGACTATAATTTTCCGCCATCGAGTAATCAGTCTGATACCAGAATCTATCTAAAAAATAAACTTTGTAATACACGTTTAATTAAAGGCCGCGTAAAAATTTCAATCAGTGCCTTCTTCGTTGCAATGCAGCTTACAATGAAATTGAAAACAGCAGAAAAAGAGGGCACATTTAATACGGGAAACTTCCTTTTCTTTTTAACATGCCACTGCAAAAGAGCGCAGCTTCATTAACGGTAAACATTAAACTTTGCGTTCTTAATTAGGATACCTGCAGCGAATCTTCATTCCTGGAATTTTATTACTTTAAAGATTCGTGTGACGTTCAAGTACAATGTTGCACGTAATTGAATTGTGCCACAAAGGCCGTAACAATAATAACAGCGAATTGTGTCTCGATAAGATGAGAAATTAAGCGGATACCAGATCTTCATGGAAGAAAATTGACCCAGTATCTCTGATATGTCGGACATTACTCGCCTAATTAGCTACGACAGAATCTCGGTCGCAGTCAGAATCGATATCCATTGCAAGAAATCGGCACGACTATCTTTGATCCCCGATGAATATGTTTCATCTTCTTTTCTTCAAGCCACTTGACCCGAAATAAATACGAGTGACTGTACTCCCTGAAAAATACTATTTTACGGGGCGACTTAATTAAATGCAATTCCTCTACGAAACTCTTTGACGTCAAGAAAAGACATCGCGCAGAAGAGCGAAGATTGTTCCGGTAAAACAAAGTAGCTGGAAGAAAGTAAAAGGAAGAGGCAAGTGAATTTTTTGAAACGAGAAATTTAAAGTTTACCGGCTCTTCCCGCAAATACTTGCAAATGCGGAATTGTGTCAGCAAACTTATAATTGTTATGCGGTTATTATATTTTTATGGTAATAGGAACGATATAGGCTATTGTTAGAATAAGAAGAGTAATGTTGTAGCTGGAAGTAGTATTTAAAGGCGAGAATTCAAATGTGAAAGATTTAGAATATTTTTTGAGTATTTGGAAAGATATGCTAATCGAAAGTAATATTTAAAGTAAGAAATTATGGGTGAAACTTAGGAGAGAAGTTAGACAATTATTTCTGAGGATATGACGCACTAATTGCGAAGTGATCAGATTCCAAATTCGTCTCTATGTATGCGGCTGGTAATTCGACCCATTTAGTGAATAATTACTGCCTCATGGGGCTGCAATGGCTACGGGGATAAAGCCTAGAATTGCAAAATGGTGGAGCTATGCCTTCGAGGACCGTTACTGCCACATGTGGAAAATGTTTCCTACGTGACACGTATACCATAGTGGCTCAGAACATAAATGTGTAATTTCTCGCCCAAATGATCACAGTAATTAAAGTGGGAATAGAAGAACAAATTTATAATTAATGGAATACGACGCGAATATTGTTAGATGTTGTTAGAAATGAAAATTGTTAGAATTTTTATCGAAAATTGCACACTGGAAGATTAAAAAAATTATTATGACTAAGCGAATCCACTATTATCTCAAACTAAAAATCTAGACATATCGAAAAGATGTAACTATGGTAGTTACCGCATTAAAGACTCCCCAATTACCAATAGTCGCAATTAGAAAGACCGAGTTCAATTCGCCGTCACCTCTGAGAAATGTCTGCTAATATGTATACCACCGTATCTCAGTAGCAAGAAAACCCCCTAAAATTTTAGGTCCTACCCAAATTAACCACGTAAATTAATCCAAAAAAAAATAGAAAAGAGAATATCTGAAAACGAAGGGTCAACATGTCACTGTCAAAAGCGCAGCCATGAATAATAACGCTTAGCTTCGAAGCTCCCAAATCTCGCTATTATCACCCAGAAACTCTTACCCAGTATCTATATTACAATCTCAACACCTCATATAACTCTAAAACTACGAGTTTTTCGCAAATAACCGTAAAACCCGTAAAATAAAACCATAATCTCCGTTTCCGGAGATCCCACTTCCACCAGTAATTCAAACCGTCGATGCATCAATCATCCGCGATGCCATCTCGATTGGAATGACGGCTGTTATCAAGAAATTAAGGTGAATCTCTTTATCCGCCGAGCATAAACTACGGATGGCTGCTTCGAGCCAAGCCTTCCAGGATCTATAAACCAGCTATAGTTTCAACGGATATCATATCAGTCTCACCCTCTCGGGATACGCCGTTGAACTCTGGAATGGCTCGAATGTACGGCTCCTCGATGTTTGACGATGCATTAGCGTCCTGGTTGCAGTTACGAGCTACCACGCGTCGGGTTTAAGAATCCCGCAATTTCCGGAAGTATGCGCATAAACCTGGACAATTTCACGCGATTCGCGCGAGAATCGTTGAACGTTGCCGTAATTGCGCGCTGCTCTTCTGCTCAACTTTTTACTACGGTTTCCAGCTGGATGTAAAAAAAACGATGGGAAATGGTAAGTTATAGACCGTGCGGAATATTTTATGCAGGGTGTTTTTTTTTAAGTCGGAAGAATTTCGAAACGAGCTTCTTTAGATTTATGGATGTCTGGAGGATTTTCGTAGAAATACGTATGTTCTTCATAGGAATATCTGAATAATATTACACGATATTAAATTCATTGGAACGCGTGAAATTTTTATTCAAATTAAAATTTCTTTGTATTTTTATTTTTGTTCTTGAACGACTCTCATTTTTCTGTTCAGCGCCATAGAATACATAAGAATCAGCGTAAGTGTTCTTTGTGACGAAACAGATTCAATTTTGTAGATCAGTGTAATTAATTGTTTTGTAATTTCATACAACTGCAAATTACCACCAGATCTATCAAGGCAGTTGAATGGACTGCTTGATAATTTCTTTGATTAATTTGAAAAAAATTCCCAACGCTCCAACTTTTTCATTTTTCTATGCCTACTTTGTTAAATGAAAGTAATTCTATCATTCAATAAATTCGTCACCTGTTATTCCTTTCTTTTAATATTTTTATTAATTATCTCTAATTATACTGAATTAATCGCCGGTAGTTCTAGTGTTAAATTCGGTATCGTGTTTTACTTTACAGCTTATAAAAGCATCGATAATAGTGTCCCGGTGATTAAATTCTAATTCACAGGTCTGCTAATGACAACGATTCAATCTGCGAAGTGACGATAATTCTACATGTATCTACAAATATCGCAGACAATTTATCGAATAACCTGAAAATCTGGAACGAGAACATAATTCGACAAATGTCCCTGCGATACTTTCGTAACTATAACGACGCGCGATTATGTAATTAGGACAATAATTGATGGCTCGTCTCTAAATATACAATCGTTTCCTGTATTACGCAACAACTGACGTAGATTCGATTATACGTGTATGAGAAACCACCCGCAGTTCCCGCTGGAATACTTTCCAATTACGTGTTTGTTAGACATTCAAAGAGCAAACAGTAGATACGGTGAGTTTCGTTCGATTGATCGTCGGGAAATAACGCATGTAAAAATATTTTTCACCCTCTTCTGCGTCATTCGTTTCCACACCGTTATAGGCATATCTGTTTTTCTGTGCTCTCTATTTTTTCTCTATTTTACGTTTCTCCTTTTGTACTCCGCTAAACGATACGAATCAACGATGCAGAAAGCTGCATCGCCATTGAATTTCTACGTGGCAAAAGCTTTGTCTGAAAGCGCGTCCGCCTCTATGGAAATGAATTAGAAATATTGATCTTTTGTTGTTTCCCGGTGAGTGTAAAGCGATATTCATTTCTGTTATAATCAATTTCTAGTCGTATTTATTTCGGACGGGTTTGAATGGTGATTCTGTACACATATTTAATGAAATAATCTGTAGAAAGCTTTAGTTACGGATGCTTTTAATGGAAATTTTATATTTGGAAGGAGGATGACATTTTAAAATTAATTTGACTAGATTTTGATGTTAACTGGAAGTGTGTAGAGTTATAGTTAACATCAAATATTTATATCTTATTAGTTTACTAATAAAAAATTGTTATAATTAGTAGCAATATCCGAAAGGAAAGTTCTATGTTTTATGACGGACTTGGATCCACAAGGGGTGGTCAGATTTTCAATTTAATATTTGATATTTATGATTGCTTTGTTAATTTATTCAAGAAAATTTAGTGCACTAAATATCAATGAACCTGGCAAGCAACTTCATTAATTCATATTGCAAGAAATTTAACAAGAACCTTCATGCAAATAAATCTATGCTTAGATAATTCTAAATAGAAAATGTACCCCTTCGCAGCCATATATTTGGAATTCTGCAACAGCCATCCATTTTCAAAATGTCTTCTGTCCCTCTATCCGATCGATCACTTTGCAAAGTCGTTCTTACTTAGGGATAGAAGCAGAAGAAAAAAATCGAAAGAAAGTACGAAAAATCGTAAACACACGTCGGAAGTTCTTCGAAGTTTTCCCTGCAAGAACAAGACCCGGGAAAAGTGATAGGCGTCATGAGTCCCTTGGGAGAGCAACGAGGGCACGTGTCGTGAACCACACCTAAATTTTAACACCGAATAATAGTTTGCATCACTGGGTAATATCAGCGAAAAAATACAAAGTCTTTAACTATGTTTTTAATAATATAAATTCAACGAGGAACAATAAAACTGAAACAGCATCTGCTAACAAAATTAATCCGCAGATAAAGTGGAAAATAAAGAACTTTATAAGGTTAGATAATTTCACGTGTGCATAGCCATGAAATGTTCTCGTTAATTAAGCCATCAGACATCAAAGACACGAGAGGATGGGAGCATAGAAGTAGAAAACGCGATAATAAAAAGTCCAAGTGGGACGATGTCGCAGATAAAAGAAGCAAATGCATCGTAGGCATAAATAGCGATTTAACGAAGAAAAAAGAATGTCACTGATACCATTCTCGTTTGAATACGTTTACATTACTATCGTTCTCCAAATAATTTGATGAAAAAAGACGATATTTGGTTTAATTAGGAATAGCAATTCATTTCAAGAAAAGCTTTCGTGGTATCGTTCGTCACTGTTATCGGATGGATCTTTAATTGACACGATAAGAGAAGCACCAACAGTTTATCCTTTCAATTATCACGTTCCAAAGTAAATGGAGATATAGTTCGGCGTAGATTAACACCCAACCACGGTGGACTAATTTTACGCGCCGTAGGGATATCTAAGTTCATAATCAAAGGCCGAGTGCAAAATGACGCCTTTGAAAATAAATACTCTGTGCAACACCATGACGCTAATACCAAGGTCTGGTTTAGCTTTTACGCAATTTAATAATAGATAACATTGGACGATAATAACTTCGAAAGACTCGTACGAAGATTCGATTGACTTTGTTTCGCTTTTTTAAAAGAAGATATGTTAATTTTCTAAGGATACAGATATTCATAATAATATGATAATATGGTAGTATTATTAAAGAGGGAAAGCATTCGAGAAATTTCAGCTGAATGTAAAATGTAGCGTAAAGAATTGTGTGAATTATTTGTCGAATGCGTGGAATATTTTAGAATCGATGGAAGTACAGGGAAATGCTTTCATTAGAACGAAAATCGAACGTGGTAACTTCAGGCAATGGCAGTTTAGAGAAAATTAAATGTGACAGCTGAAATGTTATCCTTTTAACACTTTAACCGTCACGTCAGCCATATATGTACGTTTGAAGCTGTCAGTTTCCCATGGATAGGGGAAGTTATGAAGTCTAGTTAATTATACATGGCACAGCTAAAGTTAAAAATGTAGTTTAATGTGCTAAATATCATGGAGCTATACTTTCAACAATGTGAAGTTATTTTAAAACATGTATTGTCAGTTTTACTTGTTTGGTATTTTTTAATGTTTTTTATCAAAATGTATAGCAACGGCTTAGTATTTCTTGATATTTGTAATCAGCATTTTTAATGAATGGTCAAGATTTGATGTGAAGGTTTTCCATAACGCTAATTGATGGAAAAACTGATAGTTTTTCATTAAGGTATCTGCAAATATAATAGTTTCTTCGTATTTTCATTAAAGGAGCAGTGTTTTTAACCAGCTCTGATCGGTATTTGCAGCAAGTAGCTAAACTATCTGCAAATATAATTGTTTGTCGGTATCGGAAACAAATGGTCAGAATGTACAGTGAAACATTGATATACAATAATCTAAACTGCCAATAAATACCGGTTTCGCAAAGGGACTTTCCGGACAGACAACAAATATATTCAAATTAGTTACGTAGCCGGCATATTGACAATCCCCTCTAAAAATAGTAAACTTTGTCACGTCTATAAATATCGACCACTTATTAAAAACACTGTTCAAAAATATTACAAAATATCGACCCACTAAGCAGCAGCTATTTAAAATTACCCATTACTTCCCAAAGCGACGAGTTACTAAAAATTCCACTCCAGACGTTCCTATAAATAATTATCGGAAAAAATATTACAATGCATCGCTACACATATCGTAAAAACTATTTACATCAATTCTCCATCGAAACATGCATGAATCCCAAGGAACGAAAGCAAAAAACATTCACATTACCACGAAATTCAAAAAAAAGTCCAAATATTTTTCATATACGTTCTCCGTGTAAAATAGCAAACGAAACCGTGAAAAGCTACGAGAAGCAACGGGTACATCGAAAACATCGAAGAGTGAAATAATTTGTCGGACATCCACGACGAAAGGCTCGGCCTGGCATTGAAGAGCATCCATCTTGGGTTTGCTCTGTAAACGTCGAGAACGTCACGTTTATTGCACGAAGCGTGAAAAAATGACGACGTACCTTCGCTATTTCGCCGTTTGGTATTGCGCTGTACGTGCATTTATGCGTTAGGAGATGAAACCGAATATCCCCGTCCTTATTATCCGGATAAATATAAACCCCCGGCGTGTAATGCGTTGCATGCGAGGCCTTGTACGCGCTTCAAAGAGGGATTGTTCGATGGTTCGATGCGAGCGAGGGCCTTTGAGATCATGAGAGTGGTAATCAGATTTTCAGCGAAACAGACACACGGGTGTGTCCTCGTACTCTTTACGATGTGGTCAATAATCTTAATATAATCGGGGTTGTAGTTGTTTCCATTAGATATTTCGCGTGGGCAATATTACTTATGTAATTAAAGGAGATGGGTATTTTTGGTTAGGTAATATTAGGATATTTTGTATTTGTAATATCATTTGCGTGACTGGAGGGGATCATTATTTTTTAGACGATTAACCCCTTGCCTTACAATTTCTATTCTGCTGGCATGCGTAATAACTCAATATTAATTCCAGACATAGAAGTTTCTCTCTGATTTTTAACATTTTGTATAATCGACTACAGTAATAATATTATAGATATAATTTGACCGTCTCGAGATCGACTGATATTTTCAATTCAATAGTTAGTGGAAAACTTCAAAATTTTGTATTCCATTTATCGCATCACGTGTGTCACACGTCATTGCAGGTTAAGGGGTTAATATGAGATATATGAAAGATATATGATATTTGAAATCATTTTTTTGGTAGATCTGGAATTAGAAAAGATGAATATTCTGGATATATAATTGTTTGGATACTTTGAGGTAAGTACTACAACATGGTAATTGTGCGAGGAACTGATGACTTTCTTGTTATATGTTAATTTCCTTTCGCTTTTACTTTACCGACCTTCTGAGATACATAATTATAGCTACTCAAGAACATCGATAAACATTGAAGTTTGTTACGAGGGAAAGCAGAACGCTTGGAGAATTATAATTGCAAAAAATTAATCTTGCTACATTAATATATCAAAGATTAATAAATAGAATCAAAATATTCTTTCTTTTGGTAAGGTATACATTTTCTATATTGCAAATACCAGGTAAAATTAGAACAGAATTTTAGTTCATTTACAAGATTGTCAAAGTGTGTTTTTCAGAAAGCAAACGAAATGGAATTTTTAACTTTAAGGTTATAATAGTGTTTTTTTATTGCTGAATTTATTGTTTTATTATTCGCATCATATTAAATAAAATTTATTGAAAAGCAGAATTCACTTTTAATATGCTACGAACTTTATAAAATTGGAGGAACTTCGCAACTATACAGCTCAAATCGCGCTAAATTTTTCGTGTGGACCGATGTTTTCTACATCGCTCCTTTTTCCTGTATTTCATCGCACGTAAAATTTCTCTGCGTGAATCTGGAATCTTTCACGGCACAAAAGCGTTCAAATTTTCAGAGTGAAAATATACGAAAAACGGAGTATTCTGCACAGCAAAATTTGCAAGTGAATGCGTGGAATAAAATCTGACGATTAAGCAAACGAAGAGTGTTTTCGTAATTTTCTACTGAAAAGAAAAAGAAAAATTTCCACATCTGTTAACTGAACAAAATACCCAACGAATGTTAAAAATGAAAATATCTAAAAATCTTCAGATAAAAGGACCTGTTAAAAAATCTAAAACTCTGCCGATTAAATTCATGAATCAGATTTTATAATTCCTCGATAGAATTAAAAAAGGCATAGCTCCTTTCATGATACACATTTTGCAGATGGAGAAAATGCGAAAAATTTCAAATAAAAAAATATGCAAAGCCATATAACATAACATGAAATATTAAATATTATTAATCTTATAGCAAAACACAGCCATAAATTTCAATGTATACTTTATTCTATTATGTTCTTCACAGTAAAATATTTCATCGTTAATAAGGCAACACCCCCTGATTCGGTTACATTTCTCAATACCAGGCAAGCATTTGAGATAATTTGAGCCGCGTGAATTATTGTTAGAGGGAAGATTTTCGCGGATCGAGAGGAAAATCTCCCGCCCCGTTCGCATGATAAAATCTTACCCCTTAGGGTTCGAGCCTCGCAGAATCATTTCTTTTCCTCACCAAGGGTACGTTCTAATTTTTCTACCAAAAAATCGTTCCTGTAGGCGCGTTTTACCGTTGCGCTTCTACCACTCTTCTTCGCTGGCAATATGGCGGTAACTTTATAAAAATATACAATGGTAGTCCGCAATGAGAAAGTTAATTCGATCTTCGGCAAAGTGTTACAAGTTGATACCATGTTCGTGTGAGAATTGAACTTTCATTTATTAACGTTAAAAGATTGTGATTTAGAATTAAATTTCGATAAGTTGGAAATTTTGAAAAGCACTGCTAAGACCTCTAGAAGCCGAGAAATTGAAATTTGAACTTTTGATCTTGATAAAATTGCGCTCCCCGCGTTTGTTGCTCTGTTTTCCTGCAATCCATAAAAACACAATATAAATTTGCGCGAAAACAAACTCAGATATTGAAATTTGCGAAAAAATAAATTAACAGCCAGCCATTTGTAAGTGCGAGTACACGATAGAATACTAATCGTAAGTTCGTTTTCTTTACATTAATAAAAGAACAAATGTCATGTCTCCGTTAAAATAATAATAACCTTCAGAAAGATGCAATAAGTAGCAGACACAGAATCGATTTACCTTCATCCGATCTTGGATGAAGAGAAAAGCTCATAGATTAAAATATTTTACTTTAATTTTTTATTCAACTTAGCTCAACCACACGGTCCAATTGAACGAGGGATCTGGATTATTTCCAATCAACGGACACGTGCGTACGCATGTTACTGGTTCACTCACTGTTCACAGATAGGCCTTTCTAAACCTCTACTGGTCCTGCAGTGTTAGTGTCCGAGCTGTAAACTGATACAGCTCACCCATCGTGTTCCCGGAGGATTCTCTCGCCTTGCGATTTATGCTGTACTACTACCCCTACGAAACCAACCCAATGTCTGGGACAGAACGGAATGTCCTGGGGTTTTACCTTGTCCCCGTGGTACCAACTTTACCCTTGGTAAGGGCGTACCACGGCTTTTGTCATTGCTGCTACCAATAAGCATTGGTCGTCACGCTGGCTCGGGTGCCCCGGGTTCGCCAAACCCGTACCTGCCAGCAAGAGCAGGACAGGCCCCTGGGGAATATTAATTTTAACACTAGAACTACCAAACCAGTCAAAATGACTGGTACACAATTTTTTCCAAAAATTCTCCGAGTTTGTAGGAGAGTCATAGAATAAATATTCTATGTCCATCTTGTAAAATATAAATTACCGAATCGATCGTTCCCACCTCTTAATTCCCCTTTTCTCAAAATGCTTATTTAATATTTTTAAATATGATAGATTTAACGCCGGTAGTTCTAGTGTTGAGAGAAGAAAAACTTTTCGAGTTTGAGTTCATTTAACCCTTTGCGGACGGAGACATTTTTCAATATTGAGAGATAGCCATTCATTTTGCGATCCAAAAGCACCTTTTTATCAGCAAGTTATACCGTTAATCCATATACATTATAAATTATTCCTTGTTTAATCATATTTCAACGGTTGTATTTCAATTTTTCAACTCTAACTGTATAAACAAGCGGCTATAATCTATAATTACATTTTTTCTCAGGCCACATATTTGCGTCGCTAGTCCTCAAAGGGTTAAGAGCTGCAATCTGTGGACAAAGTATGTCGGTATACGGTCAGCGGTGTTTTATTAGGACTTCTAACAGACACTTAACTGTTATTTTTATTTAGTCGTTATTATTATTTAAAAGTCAAGTAATAAAGATCCCTAAAGCAGAGAGTGGGTGAACCGTCGCGACGGCATGGTTTAAAGATGCACCAGAATGCGACCCATAAACAATTAGCACGAGATTCTCGCGCTTATTTTCGCATTTGTGTCTCAGATGACGCCATTCTATAAAGTATTATCAGCAAAAAAAGTTCGGGGAAAAAATGGAAATATTCTGCTCGCATGTCTATGAAAGGAGTAGCTAATATTAGACTCCCGTGTGGGCGAATTATCGTGGGACAGTATCGCATATTTAGGAGGGCTAATTGCACGGCAGAATGACGCTGCTGAAATCGTCGTAGATCTGCTTACAGCTTACCGGAGACATTTTAATGCCAATCTGATGTAGCATCGACCTACTTGTCGCGTGGCGAACCCTACCGTGTATATGCGTATGGGTACTATATTATATCGTTTCCATATAGAAACGATATTTCTTCCATTCTATATTCATCTAATCGTGATATTAATTACGGTCACGTCGCTTAGAACTTACAGTTTCGAGTGGTTCCTGAATCATCAAAGTTATGATACGAGAGCGGTATTCTCAAGATAAGCTTTTCTGAGAAATATTCCTGCTGGAACCTTGCTCTTATAAATTTGTCTATGCATCTTAATTTCCTTTATTTGTTAACGACTTATAGGCCCTATTTTAAAATATTTGAAATCCGAAATGGAACTGATAACTCTGCCATTTGTGAAATGCAACTTGTTATTCATACTTTTTGCGCATGAAATTGGAAACCGATAGCTATTTCTTATTAATTTTAGAAGATCTCTGGGAAGAATGTTGATTTGTGAATTTCAGTCTTCAATTCCGTAGCGACAATAGGGAAGAACAATTGTTCAATTATTCTGAGTTCGAAATGATTCTCAGATCGATTTATTATTGTAATCAATTTCGCAATGGTAGAATTTTACACCGCGATAAATCAAACGGAATTGAGCGACTTATTCCGTCAGAAGCGAGACTTAATAACAATGAAATATTCAAACCTATGACTCAATCCATTTGCGTTATTTGAACTGTTACAGTGTTTAGAACGACGCGCAGAACAAACGGAGTGATACACACACGTGCAATACGAGCCTGATACACGGTCATTAGTGATATTCATAGAGTTCTGGTAAACCCGGATATCCGTTCACCAAACAAGAAACACCGGCAATTAGAACTTGGCTTCTACCGCAAAGAACATTCAAATGGAACGCTTCCATCCAATTAGTTAGTTCACCTATGACCGTTGCCTATAATAGTAATTTGTTAGCAATAAATTACAGTATGCTCTTGTGCATTAGCGAGTAAATACTGAATTATTATTCCAGGATTTGGCTGGGTGGTTGATACGAAACGGTAATTCGGTGTAATGTAATTACTTAACATATTATCGTCGAAATTGCATCTATGTTTTCCAATATATTTCTATCGATCTGTGAATACATTTTGCCAAATATTGCTTCAGACAAGTACATACAATACAACAATTTCATTCCAATCATTTACTCCTAAAGAAATGAAATAAAAGCAATCTCACTAAATTATGCCTGCTAATAACAAAATATTAAAAAAATTCCACAAGCTGTATCGTCAAATTTTTTATATACTTTCATAATGAATATGTTATAGGTGGTGTGATAAACAAATTGGTAGTAATTATTTCTGAATCTATTTCGACTGCCTCGATAGAAAGACCTAGCAGAAACTCGTTTTTTCTCTTCTCCCCATTGAAAAAAATATTCGGATAGAAGTCGAGCATTGCTCGTATCGTATCGAATCAATTTTGCAAACACATTTCCATGACACGGATTGCCGCACTTTCGGACGATCGATAATATCGACTGAAGGACGGAAAACCGGCGCAAACATCGCTGTCGTCGTCCATCTGACGTAGTTGGATGTACTGTAAGCGTATGACCTCGTAGTTTATCGTGACACGATGCACAGTGAATACCGAAAGCGTTTATACCTTTCTCGCAAAATGCGTATGCCCTCATTAACAAACCTTCCGTCATAGGAATGAAATTCATTAAAATATTCATACAATTTTCTTTGCAAAATATATCAAAAGATGGGCTGACGGAAATGTAAGGTTTTTTGATATCAATAGAAAGAAAAAAAATGAAATACATGGAATATAACTTTATGGTTAAGAAATATTGAGAACAGAAGAGGAGCAAAAGGGTGGAACATTTAGGGTGCGAGAATCTAAGGACGAGAGTGTGTCGCAGTATAAATGAAGGGCGCTTAGTACAGCAGCTAACAATAAGTCCTGTTTTATGGCTGCGAGACTGAAGAATAATGAAATTTTATTTCGTCAAGATAAAACTAATTGAGTTCATTTTAGAAATGGACGGTGCTTCATGAAAATATTATTAGCAGCCGACTGTTCGTAAAACTGTGAAGGAACTAGAAATTATTTGTACAAAAGGTACAATGCACTACATTAAAAAAGAGAAATATTGTTGGACAAAAAGCTATAAGCAAAGGACAATATCAGTTGAATGAAGTATGTTTCTCATATTTCTCCGGCTGTTTAAAATTAACTTGATATTACCCTCGTTAAAAAGCGAGACACGAAGGATCAGGAAAACGAAGAAAATCCCATAAAGGTAAACCAAGGATTCTGAAAAATCCGCGAGATATCCGAACATTTTCCGGCAGTCTCAGCCGGAAGAGTTTATGGCTGACATTGGTAGTTCGAAGGAAACGTAAAAAGATTTCAGCCTGGATCTGCCGACACGAACAAATGGACCCCAGCTTCCAAGGTCCCGATGGATCAGGATTTATTTCCTGACTTATCTGGCAACGTGAGACGAGCGACAACGTGTGAAGTCAAATTTCACGAGCATGATGTAGTGCAACGCATCTTAAACGAAGAGAAAAGTGCTGCGAAAAGGGTGTTTCAGTGACATCTCAGCTGTGTATAGGTGAAGTAGGCGGTGTTCCTTCAAGGACGGCTCTGGCGTGCATAATTTTTACAGCTTTGCTCCAGAAGATAAAAGCACGGTGACGAAATACATTCGAATATTTTTTTTTCTCGACTTTTACCACTTCTTGTAAGATATGACGTGAGATTTGTCGACGAGAACAAAGCTTGATGCAATAAAAACGAGGCTTTTAACTTTTTTCCTTGAGAGCTTTGAGATATTGCGAGTTTTTACTCAATGAATTAAAAGAGAGGTGTATTTTTCATGCGTCTTTATATTCTATGAAGTAATACTTCGAGGTTTGAGTGGAAAATTGTTGAAACTTGATGAATAAATGTGAAAAGTGTAAAATGAAATATTTTCTTGTATTTTATACATAAATATTTGAAATCTTCGTTGTAGAAGGATGATATGGAATTGAATATTACTATTGTGTAGGAACTTTAATCAGATACAGAAGATAGTATTTTTCCTCAAAGAGCACGATAATTAATTAAATCTTCACGGTCTGAGATAGCCTGGTGTTTAGGTACGTCTATTTATGCGAAAGGGTACGGTGGGGTCAATTATGCTAATATTATTACGTACATCAGCATACCTAACGTGTACATAGGCAACAGCCAACTGAATTATAAGACCAACATAATACTGCTCGTGACGTTGTTTTCGTAAACTATAATCATAGAAACTTCAAGTAATTATTACACCTCGCCCCCTTAATTATGACCCGGCGGAATTGCTTCTGCATCGGACAGTTAATTATCTCAGCATTTTACAATAAATTTTAATTTGTATTAAAATTTATATCTTCCCTCTTCTTTGGAGAGAATTGTTAATTGTTAAAATTGACAACATTACAATAGGGAAAGTTTAATGATCAATCTGAAGGCGGAATATTTAAACTAATTGTATGATTCTTCTAGAAACACTCTCATTATTTAATTCTTTTATCATTCGACGGTATATAACATGCGAACAGTTTAAAAATGAAAGCATCAATGAACGAGCCTCACGCATCGATTAATTATGTTGAAATCGTATTGCAATTGCCTGCAAATTTCTTGTTTGCAGCGATAAAATTATAAGTACCCTGTTCGTTTTCTCAGTTAGCAATATTAGAAGGCACGGTAGATTTCTCGAAAGCCAAAGTAATCCAGTGATACAATTAACAAGTAATCTGCTTAGCTCGAAACGACAGCTTACAATTTGCTTAAATAAAATCCGCAATGTTGAAAGCTCAGTACCGTTCGGCCAATAGCTAATTCTATCCTGAAGTAATTTCAACAGGAAAGTATCCAACAACATACGTGTTATTAAATTGTGTGTCTCAACAAATAAATTTCAAGTGAAAAAGCTAGAAATTTATCATACCAATTATATAATCTAACAGCGTGATATTACTTTTTCTTATTAAATCCGGTTATTACTCTAATTAAATACTTGTATTCTATCCACTATGAGATACCTGCTTCCCCACAAACTGATATTCCCCTTCCCGTCTCACAATTCCCGCAACCCCTAAACTCGTCAACCGTTAAACCTCATTTCTCCTTCAAACTAAACGATACTCACGAAATCCACTATCTCCCATCATAAAGGAAACAGCGAATTCCCCTTCAAAGCAGACACGATCATCCGTAATAACAGGTTGCCTCATTGAACAGAGGAAACTCGGTCTATTCTCCGTTCTTCTTTGTTCTTAAAAAGAATCACTCCGGCAGGGAAATCCCCTGTGCTCTAAATCACCCGGAGATAAAAAAGGATCTGACGAAGAATCGCAGACCCAGATGGAAAACTAGGCCTCCCACGGTCAGAGTATCAGCCACCATACGGAAAGACTTTCGCATTCTTCCTGTCGCCGTGTCATTGGTCGCATCACCCTCCGGCACGACGGTTTCTCTTGCTCTTTCTTCCTTCAATCCTCTCAACACGTCTGTGTAACATAACTTCTCGTGGCTCTCGACCCCTGGGGGATATAATGACAACGCTCTGTCGCATAAAGATACGTGATCGATAACGTACACGATCCGCGATGGTTGCTTCCTTCATGGTGTAGGTGGATGCTTCTGCATTTTTGTGGAATTAATCTCCGAAGTGTTCCTGGAAAGTTGCTAGATGGGGATGGTTGCGGTGGGGGAGATGTTACGTAAGTTTGCATGGGAATTAATCGTTTATTGTATGAATTATCTGATTTTTTTTGTCGGGTAAATAAAAGTGGTTTTTTGAAATAATATATCATCGGTTATTAATTAGTGTCTGATTGTAGTGATAACTATTTTTCAGATTTCAAAGTTGATGGAGAATTAGGTACAACTGAAAGCTACACCGAGCTGATCAACATAAGATTGTAAAGAGTTAATGGTAATTATTTAATTGAAGTGCTTTGGAAGATTGATAGGTGCAGATCTTATCTGGCTTCTTTGAAATTTCTTCGGGAACGTGGATATTATCGACCATTCCACTTGTTGGGTCGATCAACACGTTGATTTTAGACCGTTACTGTTTTTTCGTATTAAGTCATGTATGATGAAGAGGATGAATAATGTAGTGAAAACTACTAAAGTGTCGTTTGTGATATTTAATCGTTGTTCAACGGTAATTAAATCGATTGCCGAAATGCACGTGAAATTCAATTCTGCGGCGCGATTTTCGGTTAGATTTTGATATTTTGATAACGAAATTCTGTAGAATTTATCCAACAGTCAGCTTGTTAATGGCCATTTATACAATTGTTGCGGTAAAAAATTTGGATAAATTAATTTTGAGAGAGGATGATAACAATATAATTATTTCGACCTTTCGTGCGCGGTGTCAAGTAAAATTCATACATTTATATACGGTTTCCAAAAGAGAAAAATGAAAAGGTCAGTGTTTAGTATGAATATCCTAATTATAAATTATTCGTACATAACTTTCTAGGAGTATTTTATTTATTTTAAGCTGTTATTTCGAATACGTAATCCTCAGAAGTTGAACAGATGGACGAAATTTCTGTTATAAATATTGATAACTGGAGTTTCTTTCAAATAAATAACAAAAATCATCAATTACTATCTTCATGACTTTTAAAGGCTCAGTATAGAAATTTGAATTCAATCAAGTCTAATCGTCGAAATTTAAAAAACATAATGATGTTTGATTATCGTAACAATTATTGTTTAATTTAAAAACCTAATAGATTCAATTATAAATGACAAGTTATTCTTTCGAATGATCCTCGAAAAGAGATACAATATCTTCTTTCATATTTCATAAGAACAATAAACGTCAGCGTACGGTGCATTATGGAGCATAACATGTTTTTCAACGGTCAATGCAATTGCCGTCAATTTTCGATGCTTACTTTTTAATGAGCTCACCCACGTCCCGTCGATAATTGGAGACAAAAATTGCTCACACTCAAACAGAGTCGTGTACGCTGCACTTCGTTATACCTGATCATCAGCTTCATTATTGCCTCGCCGATAATGAAAATTCTCGCCTGAGCGCGTTTTCACTCTAATTTTCTCGGAAACGAAATGACAGTAGTTTGTTAAGCAATTGTTAAGCAAATTTCGTTCCGATGTGGCTATAAAAGTGCGAAATATTTAGGAAGACGATGCATGAAATGCACTTGCTATATCGTGCACTTTTAATTGCATCGCTTTAATGCCCGTGTCAAGTATTTTGACAAGGAAATAGGTCAGACCCAGTCGATTCTATGCTCTCCGCAAATTCTTATTGTTAGTAGAGGAGCACTCAGCTCGCGATTCGTTTGATTGCGTAATACTACCGTCATTATTTTCCACCCTCCTTGGCTTTTTCACATCACGCAGCTATTCTTGTATAATAATAGTATTCGATGGCGATAGTAATTGGATGGGAATCAGGTGTAAATGAACAAAGTGTCTGTAGTTCATAACTCTTGCTCCCGTTTCGCTGTAATTGGGTGATGCAGCTGTAAGGGGTGCAAAGGACTGGAGCTTTTTATCATTGTTTTCCAGTAATATTTGTACTGGAGAATTTTATAATTGTTTATTCAGACATATAAATATAAACGAAAAAAAATATGAAGAGGAAAGCAGAATGCCGCAGAGCGACGGTATACTTTCTTTCATATATTTTTTTTTCATAAAGATGCTTTTCTATCAAAGTTTCAACTTTAACCCTTACAGCACTACTGGGATATTTTATATCCCAAACATTATCATATAATTTTCATGTTATTATTGTACAATTTATTTCCATATATTATTTTGTTTATATGACAATATTTACTGCTGGGATGAAAATATCCCAGCAGTAACATACTACTGGGATCTATGCTATCCCAGCTGAAAATCTGAAAACTCGTGAAATAAAAACAAATATATTTCATTCTCAGTCGTATTTTTATTCCATTTCCTGTGTCATAAAATATACACTGCAAAAAATTAGTCATTTCCTGAAGAAATAAAATTCAGCGTTGAAAGGGTTAAGTAAAAAATAATTTGTAATTCGTGCAGGAATATTTTATTTGATAGAAAAATATTATTGTACCTGACAAATTGTGTAATAATATTTATATCTCATAAAATTTCTCAGGCAGATAACAAAATTTTTTACCTTTAATTTATAGGCGAAAGAATTTCTATTTTATCGTAGATTTTTGTATTTTACACTCTGAAAATTCCTGAGATATACATTCAGAACAGAAGTGAGATTAGGTGTCGACATTGAATGTAAACGTATCATCATAAATTTTTAAAAGTACGCTCGAGAGATATCGAGCTTACGCTTAGATTCAGGGGAAAGTGGAGGAACTATCATGCACGGAATTTATGCGATCTATGAAAATCCTTCGTTCCTTGGAGAAATTCACGTAACAGTCGTCGACGTATGTTTTCCCTGGTATTACCTACGAATCCATATAAATGGCAAAACCTTCGCCGATAGTTTACTTTATCGCTTTCGCATGTAGTGTTCTTTACACAGGCAAACTGACAGGACGAAAGATATTACAGGATAAACGAAACAATAACGATATTTTGTAACGCGTGAAATTACTTCAAATATCGTTTTACCCTTTGGCAGTCAATAAATTAATTTCTTATCTCTTGTTAGTCTATCACGGTTTTGATAACAAAGATTTAAATTCTGAAGCAGCTGAACTGGCATATATCATAAATAACGATAATACTCGAATTTCAGGCTGTGGTATCAAACGAAATACTGCTTGGAATTCTCCATTAACACTAGATCTACGGTCGCCGTCAATTCGACGGGTTCCAACATTTTTCAAAATTTTTTTCAAACTGATAGAGAAGCAGTACAGTAAATATTTCACGTGTATCTTATAATACATGAACTACTTAACTGATCTTATTTTTTACCACTTGATCCATCTTTTTTCAAAGTACTTATTTAATATATTTAAATATACCAGATTTAACGGCCGTAGATCTAGTGTTAATACATTTTCTCCTGAAATTTCTCCGATATTTCTGACAGAAAATTGATCCTACATTGCACATCATAGCATCGATAATTAAAAATCTTAAATTCCACCCACTTAACAAAACAGCTCGAGTTACCTCTATCAAAAATTCCCTAAATCAAACCAGCACGATGCTCAAATTCCTTTCCATCGTATCGCATCTCCAAAGAGAGCATCCCCTGCAAGCATAATTTCCAAATTCCCCGACCCCCTTCCATCCTCCCCCATCTAAACAGCTTCCCTTAAACCCACGCAGCTGTTTCAACATTTATCGTCGTATCGTAAATGTTGAAAGCAAAATTGCACGTCTCCGCGAGAAATCTCGTCCCTCGAATAGCATCGAGTTACACGTCTCGAATTTTAAGAGATCAACGATAACACCTCCACCCTCGTTTTCCCGGGCGTTCGACGTAGGGACTCGCCTTTTCCAAAGAGATCCGCGAGCCATTGCAATATGCAATATGCAATGCCCTCGTGAGATAATAGCAGCCCGAGGCGAACGTATTCGCTATGCAGGTACACGTGCCTCGGTCTCTCACACAATAAACCCGTATCTTGGAGGAACAGTCTCTTCTGGAAAGTACCGAGGACACTGCGAAGGAATGTCCTTGCAATTTTTCCTCGGGAGGAACCTCTGCCGAGGCCATTCCATCTGATACTCTTCCCCGGGGATTTTACATCTGCCGGAGGAAGAAACTTGTTTCAGACATTATTCTCTCCTACTCGGGAGTCCAAGTGCCACGTTAAAATCGTTCGAATACTACCGGCATTTGCCAATTGCTTTGCAAACTGCACTTCTGTCGCAAGTAGATGATTAGTTTCAGAGATCGCAAAGGGAGGGACATTCTTGGAGGAAAGCTCGCGCTGTTGCATTCGCTTTGTCGTTGCGAACGTTTGGTGAATTTCGGGCGATGTTCTGCTTTAAGAGGATCGACAAAGTGTGAAGTGATGTTTGAAAGAGAATGGGAGTAACTGTACTGGGTGTGGTATTGCTATCTTTTACTTTGCGTATGACGGATTTAACCCTTTGAGGACGCATATATGCGGCCTGAGAAAAAATCTGATTATAGTTTATCGGTGTACGTATACACGGTTAGAGTTGAAAAATTGATATATAACTGTTGAAATATGATTGCACAAATAGTACTTTATAACTTCTATACATCAACACTCTGACTTTCTGATAAAAAGTTGGTTTTTTAACGCCAAACAAATGATTGTTTCTCAATATTCAAAAAAGTCTCCGCCCGCAAAGGGTTAATGGGAATGTTAAAAGAGTTAGTAGAGAATCTTGAGCTGGTTGGGAAGAAGTCTGTGAAGGAATGTTGGTAAAAGTTTGACCCGATTGTTATTGGAAGTGACGGCGATATTAAACGTTTCGGTGGTTTTGGCGGAGAGAGAAAAATAACCGAAGTTAGAATAGTTGGAATGCGGAGAGTTAAAACTTGATCTACATTATTCACGAGCAGGTGGTAGTATATTTCATAATAACGGTGCTTATTAGCTCGTTTAAGAACTGAACAGAATTTATTTGCATTCTTTTTAATACATTTCTTGGTACTATGTTTTTTGTCTCTTTGAAAAATAAGAAAAATAGTTTAAAATTAATTCGACAAAAATTGAAAGGATGTATGCATTTTTATTACTCAAGGAAGAACTGTGATTTGTTAAAAAAAATTAAATACAGACTTTCTTGGCACAGAAACAAGCTTGGAAAAGAATATCGCTCCAAGATGCAAAGAAATCCAGGTTGCAAAGAGGCAAAGCGTTAATATGAGCGATAAAGTTTTTCGACGCGTCTGTGAATTGTAACGAAATAAATTAAGACGGAATTCCGTCGAAGCTTGAAGGGAAAATCTACTTTATAGATTGATAGAGTTTCCCGAAGTTAAGGTCTACGCATTTATCGACCTGTGTTTTTTCCCTTTACTTCATTTTCTCATTAGTGGAAGAAAAATTTATCGTTTCCTTTTGTCGAGCATGGGAGAGCTTTTAGTTTAATTTCTTACGTTTAACGTAATTACATTTCTTCGTTTCGAGGAAATAAAACGAATGAAAAATGTGGAAGAAAAAACAGTCGTTGATCGGAGGAAACGGATTCCGGTGGATGCTTAAATTACGCGGATTTCCATTGGTAATGAAACGCGGAACATTAAATCGATTTTGAATTTTCTATAAATGCCTCTGAGCTCGAGGGAAGATAAACCTAATTTTCTATGCGAACCCGTGATAGACATTTCCCGTTAATTAAATTTGAGTACACGATAATGGCCCGTGTCACGTCGTGGAACGACTCAATACGTTTACAAATTTTACATATATTTTCTAGCAATTTCTCCAACGAATTCACCGAGAAAATCAATAAGAAGTGCTATACAAAGCAATTTTCCAAGCTGCTAGACGATGCAAGTGATGAATGCAAACGACGTCGATGAAAAGTAGATCGGAGTTATTTATAGTACCATCACTGTTGATTCCTTTTTGCGCAAATAATTGTGTATATTATAAAACATTCTTCCAGCGCGATCATTACGGTCTTCCACGTGTACATCGAGATCGAACATCCGTCATTGATTACTGTCGTGTCACCGCTATTACTGACAATTTCTCCATCACTGTAGCCGTCATTGCAAATTGCATTCACCGGATTAATGCTCGACATAATAGATATTTACGTCTGAAATCTTCTTAGCCACAAATGCACGTGACTGTGTAACTCGATGACGTTTAACCCTTTGCACATTGCAATGCCAGATTTCGTTGGCTTCTAATCCACCCATGCGGCATATGAAGGATATTGTGTCGTAGGCTGGTCAAGGGAAACAGATGCGGGGATTATCGAATTGTTTCGAAAGCTGTCGAATCTAATTCGGTGTAATATAGTACAGGAATCAAGGGCTGGAAGGCTGGAAAAATTTAAGAAATTTTGATGGAACATTTGAGTCGCTTAACCAGTTAAGTGCGTTCGACGTGTATACACGTCGATCCAGAGCTGTACTGCGTTAACCTTTTTAACAGTAAATTGTAAATTTCTTATAGAATAAAATATAATCTTTCCACCTTTTGTTTTCCTATTACCGTAAAATTCATAATAGGAGCATTTGCCTTGCGTTCGACTTGTAAACACGCCACTGCTTGATTTTAATTCCGCATCCTGTGAGAGATTTTAAAATAAATTCCGCACTTAACTGGTTAAAATGAGTTTTCTTGCAGAATGTAAGATATGGGGAGAATTGTATGTTTTTTGAGGTCTTACAATTTATTTTATTGGAATATAAATGGAGAATGAAAATTTGTAACTTGGAATTAAAAATTTAAGATTTGACGAGTGGTCGCAACCCTTTAAAATCAATTTTCAGGAGAATTTGTGGAGCGAGGATTCCTGAATTCTTTCGAAGTCTTGCAGATTTATTTTTGTGAAATATTGTTGGAAAATAAAGATTTGAAAGCTCAAATTAAAAAAAGAAAGTTAGGGGGTGCTTGCTAACTCTGACAGACAATTTTCTGCAGAATGTGGGGCATGAAAATTATAGGATCGTTTCAAAAGGCTTTGCATTTATTTCAATGAGACCTAATTGAAGAATGAAGCTCTGGTAGCCTAAATTAAAAATTTAAGAAACTTTAAGGGGGTGTTTGAACTTCTTAATACGAGTTTTTAGCTGAATGTGAGATGCGAGAATTTTTGGATGGTTTCCAAAGCCTTAGAATTTATTTCAATGGAAAACAAATAAAGAGAGAAGATCTGAGAACACAAATTAAAAATTTAAAAAACTTCGAGGTGTGGTTTCCACCACATCGACTTAATAATTAACAAAAAAACAAAAGCTTTATTCCATCTAACCAAATATACTTCACGATTTTACAAATTAATATCAACATCAAAATCAGTAAACTAGAAATCATCCCTCATTACTTTTCTCTACATGAAAATCTAGCTCACAGACTTTCCCTGAATTTTTCGAAGTTACGTAACCCAGATATTATAAAAGCAAACAAATTGAACTATCAATTATGAACCCGTTGTACTTAAGTTACGACAAAATATGAATTCATTTCATACAAAGTATGAAGAAAGGCAGAATGAAACTGTTGAACGTAAACGTTGAATATTTAAGCGACCACCGGCGATGACTTACGGCACAGGAGGCCGATAAATGGTGCACAAATTAGCATAATATAAGCGTAGAATCCAATTAATCGGATCACCGGAAATTATTAGTTCGGTTTCGTTGGTCGTAAATTTACACTCGTCAGATTTACATGCATTTACTTTAACGAGGCCGGAGAACATTATTGCCGATTGCAGCGCGTTCGAGTGTAATATTGGATAACACTGAATATCACGAATAGGAATTTGTCATGATCGATCAGCAGACGCATGCAAATGTCAACGGCAAAAATAGGCTAAGAGAAGGATATAGTTCGGTACGTTATCCCGTAATCCACCTGTCACGGATAATTAGTGCTCAATAATTCCATCGTGCACGTACATATATATAAATATTTCATTGATCCACCTTATACGTATCGTCGACGTGAAACGGGAGATGCGTGAATAATGGATAACTAATGTTTGAAAGAATATTATTATTTAGTAAGGTGGACATACAATGTAAGTTGAGTACACTGTAAAATACGTGGAAGAGTCAGGTATTCGAGGAATGTTTAAGGTACTTTGAAAATGCTATTCGTGCGAATATGCGACTACTCGTTTCGCGTGGCTGAAGCGATGCAATTTCTCGTCTAATGGATTATTGCGAAAGGGTACAATTTTCAGGGAGAAACGGTAAAACAATTTGGAGAGTCGTTGTAAGTTGAGTGATTGTATTGTTATAAGTGACAATATGCCTAACAAGGGCAGTTAAGTAGGCAGGAATTGCTCATGGATAATAGCGATCTATATTTTGCACGTGCTATAATTCAGTTTTAGAGGGGTGGAATAATCCTTTGAAAGAAATGACAAATTTTCATTACGGTGAAATGTATTGGGAATGATAGGAATAACAATTTTGTCGAAGAAATATTGAGAAAGTATTACTTACTGGGAATAATTATATTCCTTTATTCTGATGGTCGACTGAATGTAAACAAATCTTAAGTTTTTGTCGAAATGCGAAAAGGAGAGCTTTAATAAGGAGAACTAATTACACGACGTGCAGAAGATTTTCGTTAACCGGATAAACGTATTAGCGTTGCTAAGTCAGCGATAACATCTCTAAGTCGTACGTCGATAAAATTTCAGTGTCAGAGGTCAGAGAGGATCGAACGTGGTAATACCGTCGTATTAACGTTGCATTGTAGAACGCACATTGAACAAGTTTAAAATTTGCCAACTGCACGATTTCGTGCACATTCGTGCGCGAACTTTTGACTTTCTTAATTATCCGAGATTATACGTGCATCCTAGTGCAACACAGACACTCTAATTGTGGTAAGCTGTTTTTTTATCCCAATATACGGTTTATATCTCAATAATTTGGTTATATCATTTATTAGAAGCTTTGCTCCTCCTTACTTTATAACAAGTTATTAATTAAATTAAGTTTTTAATTTTTCTCCTGGTATGTGAATTAATGCTATCTACCAATTTCTCTTTTTCGACTATACCGGAATATTTTCTTATTTTATATGTAATTCAATTAATTCCGCGACATACAACATGGATGTTTGAAAATCCACGATATTTAAAACAACGAAAGATAACATCTAACCCGTAGAAAGTTATTATCGCTCCCCGTGTCTTCTATTATAATTCGCAGTCTACCGGGAGAGTTAGGGAAGTTTTCTTCTTGGAAGTTTGAAATTAGCGGGAGAGAAGGATAATTGCAGTCGTGGAGAGATAAGACCAGGAAGTTGGCGCAAATTGTTTGTGCAGGAAACGTGGACGTTTTGTTTGTCGGAATATCAAATCCTCTTAGGGATGAATTTCTGCGATAACTGGCAATTTCCCTAAATACAAATGGGTGTCGTGTCTTTTTCATTCTCGTAGTTAAAAAAAACTTTTTAACACAATTAACAATTGGCTAAAGATATAAGAAAAAATAATTTCTCTTAATAAGCACCACCCATGAAAGCACAGTAATAATTTACCCTTTAATTACTAATGAATCCAAGTCCCTTGATTTGCAATTAACGAAACAAGATCAGCCTCTGCATTATCTACTAGCCACTTTTATTCACAGATGAATATTAATCTCAATCTCAATTCTTTATTTTTTAATTAATCCAAGTCGTTCAATTTGCAACCAACGAAACAATATTAACCTCTACATTATCTACTATCAGCTTCTATTCCTAGATAAATATTAATCTCAATCTCGATTCTTTAATTCTTAACTGATCCAAGTACTTTAAATTGCACACAACCATACGAGTTAAATCTCTGCATTATCTACTATCAGCTTCTATTCCTAGATAAATATTAATCTCAATCTCGATTCTTTAATTCTTAATTGATCCAAGTACTTTAAATCGCACACAACCATACGAGTTAAATCTCTGCATTATCTACTATCAGCTTCTATTCCTAGATAAATATTAATCTCAATCTCGATTCTTTAATTCTTAATTGATCCAAGTACTTTAAATTACACAACCATACAAGTTAAATCTCTGCATTATCTACTATCCACCCCTGTTCACAGACAAATATTAATCTCAATTTCCATCAAGCGTAAACTTTTAATCTCTACTTTATCCAATCTCATGGCAGTAACCGGTTCTGTAACAAAAATAACGAAAATAAAGGCAGCCGAATCACGTAGGAGTAATGAAGTTAACCTAATTTACGGCTCTTCGGAAGTTCAAGAAAGTTTTCGTCGAGGAGAATTTTTACACGGAGCAAGGAGATTGAGTAGAATAAGTAAGACTTCCGCGGCTACTTCGCCGTGAATTACAGCAGCGGATTTTTCGGGTCGGTCGATTCGTCGCACGCTTTTACCGCGGGGAACACGTATTCCAGTTATCACACGAAATGTCATAATTCCTTGTCCTCGACGTGAAATTTCTACGGAGAAATTACGGTTACGTGATACACTCTACTTTGACGATAACGCTGGAAGGACGACTTGGAATCTTTTTTTTTCCTGGCGCGACATGTCCGAAGAATGATGTTCGCACGCGTTACTTCGTTTTATATAGATATGGCAATTAATTGTAAGTAAAAAGAATAAGTATAGAGCGGAAGGTGATTGTTAGAGAGAATAAGTCGAGAAGAATTCAAAAGACTTTGTTTCCGAAAAAAATGGTTTTGCAGTGAAAGTGCATAAAACCTTTGAAATTTCGTTCCGTGACATTTACAAAGACCTGGCGAAGTAGAAATTTCCATCTGAAATGATGAGAACATTAATTCTAGCCTCACTTCTGTTTTTATTCCCAATCTTTTTAGGTCTGGAGCTTGTAGGTTTTTCACAGACATAAAAATGCATTTCTCAATGTGTAATTACACAAAAACTGTACAGAAAGTAAAATTTTGCATTTCAGGAATTTTAATGTGTCAATATTGATTTATTATTCCAATTTGATTTTCAATTACTGTTAAATTCAGTATTTTAAGTCAGAGCTCTCTCTTTCCAACTGAAATATAAAATAGCCATAAAAAGCGGAATTCTGAATTGCAAGAATTTTATTGTGTCAATATTTATCGCTTGTTCAAATTAAATTTCTAATTAACATGAAATTAATTGCAAGCCATTTTGTCTGTTTCCCACGTCGTTCAGTATTTGAATCAAAACTCACTTCACTTACCAATTGAAATATTTAATTATAATTTCCCCTAGAATGCAGCGATGCTTATAAATCTCAGAAATTCAGAGTCGCTAAGGGCTGCAAATATTCGTAACTGTCAAGGTAGCTGAGAAACAGTACAATAATTATCTATTTCAAAGGACCCTCTTGCAATAGTCTCTTTCACTATTGCGACCTTTATCCTATTATTTCCTTTATTTCCTGAGGAAGTCAAAGTTCAAAAGCGCACACGGACCTTCTATTATAAAATGCCACAGTTGCGAGACTTCCACAAGCTTCCATTACCATTCCCGTGCATATTTTGCAGAAAAGTGGTCTCGCCAAAGTAAGAACGGCACTTACGTCGAAAGAAAAAGATGCCGCGTAAACAAGAACCTCTAAGACGTGGGTTCTGACTTAACGATGTTAACTTCTTTTTAACATCGTGTGACATTTGTAATACCAGATCTACGGAACCCGATGGGTTACTATTTTTTTTATAAGGATTCATCAAAATAAAGAATCAGTGGTGTAAATACTTCAAGTGTATCTTATAATACACAAATTACTTAGATGATCATTTTCTTTGCCGCTTGATCCCTCTTTTCTTAAAGTACTTGTTTATTATATTTAAGAATACCTGATTTAACGCCAGTAGATCTCCTTTAACATTAGAACTACCAAACCAGTCAAAATGACTGGTACACAATTTTTTCCAAAAATTCTCCAAGTTTAGAGAAGAGTCTTAGAATAAATATTCTATGTCTATCTTAAAAAAGCATAAATCACCGAATCGATTATCTTTTCCGCCTCTTGATCCCTCCGTTTTCAAAGTACTTATTTAATATTTTGAAATATGATAGATTTAACGCCGGTAGTTCTAGCGTTAAAAAAGATTATGGTAAAGCTGTGAAAAAGACTAACTTTTTCAAGAAGCGCGGTAAAAAGAATATTTATATTGACCCAAAGTAATTTGCGATTTGTGATAACGAATTAATCTCTTGGAATAAAAATAAGTCGTATTTCACTAATATCAAATTCGCTCGATGTACCATTTTCTGTTCCCTTCGATTTTTCAAATTCCGTTCGAAAATACGAGTAACAAGAGAGTAAAGCAGTAAACTCGAAACGTTGATTACTTCGTGCCGTTTTGTAAATTGTAGTAAAACGTGTTCCGTTTGGCAAAACTCGAAGGAATTCGAAGAAACGAGTCCATCAGGATTAAAGTGATCGGTCTCAGTGATGTAGGTCAGCTCGAAGGTTCAGACGTGTCTGAACTTCGCGGTGCTGAAGTTTTTTCTCAATCTGGAATCGTTGATTCTTATCAATATCCTGGAATTTCAGGTGTATCGAATCGATCAATAGAGTCAAAAATCAAATATATCTTTTACAGGCTTTTCTTCGCTCCCAGAGTTATTCATTTTTTCACAAAATGACATAAAGTATTGTCGCTTAATACAAGTCATTTAACACGTCGTAATTGAGAGAGTTTTTAATTGCATGCGAATTATAA
The DNA here is from genome assembly GCA_963989415.1 of Cerceris ruficornis. Classification (NCBI taxonomy): domain Eukaryota; kingdom Metazoa; phylum Arthropoda; class Insecta; order Hymenoptera; family Crabronidae; genus Cerceris; species Cerceris ruficornis. The sequence goes on from OZ022523.1 coordinate 12,896,181, forward strand.
GAGACGATTCAGCAATTGCTGGCTATAATTACAACATCCTTGCGGTCGCCTGATAATCGCTCCCGCGTAATTGCTCGGATCGCAATTAAGGTACAAGTAGTTACGTAACCATGATAATGCACGTAGATGACGCGTTTTCAGGAATCATATTCAGCAGCTAAATAATTTGATAATTTTACGTACCTAATTATTGCGTAAAAATTTAATATATCAGATTCTGCAGAAACTGCCCTTTTGCAGATCTATTAACTTCTCCTCTGTATTGTTGAAACTAATACTGATAACTAACAAATACTATTAACTTTATTTCGTGCTAAATTTCTTCGTTCAACAATTTGTAAAAAATCTGAAATACTTTCTATCTTCTCATCTCTTTAAACGCGCTCCAATAATCGCGCCAAAATTTAGAATTTTTGAGTTATCTCAAAGAAGACACCGAAAACTCCAACCAAAGAATGAACCTGACTCCTCCACAAACAACTTCCAAGACTTTCACACTTTCTTCACAAAAATTCACGTTTCATTTTCCATAATGTCCGCTTTTGTCATTTCTCCAAACATCTTTCCCGATCATAAAATTTCTCACACATTTTCGAGTGGATGAAGCATTCCAGTGATATGAAGCCAGATAAATCGGTCGAACAACGTCGTATCTAACATCAAGCGGAGAATGAGGAACGTTTGCGAATTAATGTGCACTGACGAGATCAAAGAGGAAAAGAGCTGAAAGTTCGAAGTCGTAACACAGTCAAGTGTTAAGACGTGACATCTCCTTGACGACAGAATTCCCGAGTGACGTGCGATGCTCGTTGAAAGTAGTCGAAGAAACTACGACCGGAGCTCTCGTGACGAGGTGCACTTCTTAGTCGTTCATGTACTTAGTGGAAAATGAAAGTCAGCCGCTTAAAGGCCACCCGAATGTTTGCCTATAGAGAAGCTCCGAGCTTTCTTCCAAAAAGGGACGTGAAATCCGGAGGGAAAGTGAGAGGCGTAATAGCAGGATCATTTCCATTTTCCCTTTCGTGCAGAATGCATTCAACGAGGTCCTATCGTTGCTGGAAAGCACGGAATATTTCCTGATGGAACAATTAGAGGTTTCCTTAATGGAACTGTCTCAGTCAGCTTTTTGCTTGATTCTCTGTTTAACAGGGCTTTGGTACTATCTTTTTATACTTTTGGATTTAACTGTGATGATCATTTTCCTCGAGACCTGCTATTTTATGTTCATTCTAAACCAGCGATTTTATGTTATATTAACACTAGAACTACCAAACCAGTCAAAGTGACCGGTACACAATTTTTTCCAAAAATTCTCAAACTTTATAGGAGAGTCATAGGGAAAATATTCTACGTCCAACTCAAAAAACATAAATCACCAATTTGATCATATTTTCCGCCTCTTGATTCCTCTTTTCTTAAAGTACTTATTTAATATATTAAAATATAATAGATTTAACGCCGGTAGTTCTAGTGTTAATTGTTGATAGATAGAAAGTTTCAGAGTATAGTGTTCCAAGGAGAGGTGACGGCGAGTTTGAACTCGGTTTCGTTAAAACTAAAATTACCAAGTCGGACAAAATGATAGCAGAGCAGTAAAGCAAATACTTCACTTTTATCTTACACATAAATTAGTTAATTGATCATCGTTTTCACCTCTTGATTTCTCTATTTCCAAAGTACTTATTCATTATTTCTAAATGGGCGGTATTTTTAGCGTTAACACTAGAACTACCGGCGTTAAATCTATGATATTTCGATATATTAAATAAGAACTTTGAAGAAAGAGGAATCTAAGTGGCGGAAAAGATGATCGATTCGGTGATTTATGTTTTTTGAGATGAACGTAAAATATTTATTCTATGACTTTCATACGAACTTGGAGAGTTTTTGGGAAAAAATTGTGTAACAGTCATTTTGACTGGTTTGGTAGTTCTACTGTTAATTAGGAATCCGAGTCTTCACCCCCATGTCCTCAACCCCAAAATCAATTCCTAAATAACTCGAAACGAAGAAGAAAATTATGTTAAACCACTGGCACAATTATCATCGCAATTATTCAAACTCCATTTCTCTGATTTCTCAGCAAATTGCAACCTTAATGGAACATCCAATCGCCAATAATTGCCATTCATTCACGAAGGGGTGCAAAATCACTACACGGACGTTCTCAAGACAGACGAGTCTGTCTAAGAGGGTCGATTTCTCGGTAATGATTTCCTAGAAGTCCTCTCGCGTGTAACCACCCCCCTATTCTCGTTAGCCACTCGGCAGAACGGAGTTGCTAGTTAGTATAGACGCTCAACCCCCATGGGAATCGGTGCGCTTAAGGTTTCATCCTTGAACTTTGTTCCTGGAGGACTGCGAGCAGGGAGTTCCTGAGGTATAAAATCTAAATGGCACAATCGTCGGCACCGGAACGTCGAGAAACACGCTCGTGAACCTTTACAGGCACCATAAGATCGGGGGTGGATGTTATGCCGAGTTGAACCATGCTGTCCGCGTAACATTGTTTAACACTAGAACTACCAACGTTGTATTTGTTATATTTGAATATACCGAACGAGTACTTTAGAAACAGAGAAATCTAGAGGTGGAAAAGATGATCAATTAACCCCTTGGCCCACAATAACGAGTGACACTCGGGATGAGGTAAATGGGATAGGAAATTTTCGAGTTTTGCAAAACCTGTCAAATTGGAAATATTAATGAGACGCGGCGAGATAATATTAACTCTATAATATTAATATTGCGTTCAATTATACGATATACCAAGTGTCGAGTAATTATACTCGGGAGCCGTGTAGTCAAGGTGAATAATTCTCACGACTCTAGTTACTAGTAATATTTAACTTTATTATTTGCACGACGTGACTCCGTCGAGTCCTGAAGTCTATCTAACGAACGTTCGGGAAGCCACGTCCTCGGCTGTTTTAAAAAACAAAAGGCGATCGCGCCCAATGCATGGTTGCCATGCGACGTTGTTGCCAACGTCTCGAATCGATATCGATGGTCGATATCGACGACGATCGATAATCGAGCGACCATTTCCTTTTTACGGAACACCGCCCGCCTTGAAAGACCGTGCTTTCAACATGTCGATAAGTACAGAACGAACGATAAATAATGTAATAAACAAGGCAAAAAATAAGAATGTCGAAATTAAAAACGAGGCTTCCCTATGATAATTACATACTAAGAACAATAACAAGATCCATTAATATTACGAAGAATACATATAACTGAGATTAACAATGACTTATATCTAGAACAATAATCGAACATGGCAATATAAATATGAAAAGCACAAAACACAAACAAAAGAAAACACTTATGATTCTAACGGTAGTATCGAAAGTTTTGTCAATGGACGATCGATAAGACCACCTGCAGTTTTTATAGTGGCCGATCGCGCCTCACCATCAGAACCCACGTGAACACTCTGTACACGTCCTAACAGCCACTGAAGCGGAGCCAACCCAGGTTGATGAACAAGTACAAGGCGACCAGCCTGCAGTTGATCACCCTTGTTGAGCCTCCATTTGCGCCTTTCGTGTAATTGGGAAAGGTATTCGCGATGCCAACGCTTCCAAAAATGCTGCCGCAGCTGCTCCACCCTTTGCCATCGCGACAGCCGATTTTCCGCGACGTCCTGAAGATTTGCCTGCGGAAAACTGTTTAAAGCCTCGCCGACCAAAAAATGACCCGGAGTTAAAGGCGACAAATCATTCGGATCATTCGACAGCGGAGTGATCGGACGCGAATTCAGAATCGCCTCGATTTCACTGAGGACCGTTAACATTTCTTCGTATGTAAGAGAAGCGGACCCGATAATACGGCGCATATGGTATTTGGCAGATTTTACTCCGGCTTCCCATAATCCACCGAAGTGCGGAGCGTTGGGGGGAATAAAATGCCAATCCACTGCCGTTTCTTGGAAGAACTTGGACATGGAAGTTCTAGTTTGTTCCTGCCGAAGAAAATCACGGAGTTCCTTCAGCTCACGCGCTGCGCCCGCAAAATTCGTGCCGTTGTCGGAATAGATCGCATGAACCTTGCCCCTTCTTGCGATGAAGCGTTTTAACGCTCCCAGGAAGGACTCCGTAGTGAGATCACCTACGAGTTCGATGTGAATTGCCTTTACGGATAGGCATACGAAAATTGCAATGTATGCTTTGACGAGACGAGATTTGCGCCCCTTACCGTCGCGGATCAGAAATGGACCGCCGTAGTCGACCCCGGTATTAGCGAATGGTCGCGAAGGAGTTACACGAGGTGACGGCAATTGTCCCATGATTGTTTCCGATACACGTGGCTTTACTCGAAAGCATACGATGCACTGCCGCAGCAGTTTGCGCACATTTGTGCGTAAAGAAAGCGGCCAAAATCTTGTACGAATTGCGGCCATTGTGGCCTGCACACCGGCGTGCATGTTACGTTTGTGCTCGTATTCGATTATGAGGGTGGTGAGTCGAGAATTCTTCGGCAGCAACGCGGGGTGACATACGGAATACGTTTCACGCGAATTTCTCAATCTCCCACCAACGCGCATTATTCCGTCGCCATCGAGAAACGGTGAGAGCGAAAGCAACTTGCTGGTCGCCTCGATTTTGCGGGATTGCTGCAAACTGTGCATCTCCTTCGGAAATTCCTTGGTTTGTACATATCGGCACAAAGCAAGGAGAGCGCGCGATATCTCACCCGGAGATAATTCGACGTTGATGGCAGATTGAGTAGGCGACAATTCCGAAATTTTATGTGCCGAGACATCGAGTCCGTTTCGACGGCCTTTCCTGGCATTTCGCGAAAATCTGAATAGATATGCCGTCACACGGGTTATTTTACTTAGGCTCGAAAACCTGGACAGCAATAGATCTATTGACTCGCAACCGATAATTTGCGCTACTTTAATTAGGCGCCTTTCCTCCGGCATGTCGCCCTCCACGGGGGGCGTTGTCGAATCGGGCCAACATCTTTCGTTCTCACGGAGCCATTTCGGACCATGCCACCAGAGATCGGAGGTTACGAGTTGCTCTGGTGTTAGGCCTCGCGAAACGATATCGGCGGGATTGTCGGTCGTCCTTACGTGACGCCAGTCTGAGATGTTCGTTCGACGTTGAATCTCGCCGACGCGATTCGCAACGAACGTATCCCAACGTCGCGAAGCCGAATCTATCCAATTCAACACGATTGTTGAATCGGTCCATAAGTAATTGCGAACTGTGTCGAAACCTATGGCGAATTGTACCTTTTGGAGTAATTCCGCGAGTAAGTGGGCCGCGCATAACTCGAGACGCGCTATAGTGACGGCTCGCAACGGCGCGACACGCGATTTAGAACATAACAGTTCGATTCGATATTCCTGATCGGAAACTTTGGAGCGCATATAAATGCACGCGCCGAACGCCATCTCACTTGCGTCGCAAAAGCCATGAAGCTCGACGTCGCTCGCCTCGGTACTGAATTTTACGCGGCGCGGAATTCGCAATTTATTGACGTGTACTAATTCGTCCTTGAAACGCACCCACTGCGTGTGCACGTCGAACGGTACCGATTCGTCCCAGTCTAAATTCAAGGACCATAATCTTTGGATTAGGACCTTTGCCGAAACGATCACCGGACTCAATAAACCGAGCGGATCGAACAGCTGCGAGATCTCGGAAAGTATGGTCCGTTTGGTGACGCGCTGGGTAGCCGCGGGATTTTGAATGTAAAAATAGTACTCGTCCGTGTTAGCATTCCACCGTATGCCCAGTATACGGTGTGCGTCGTCTTTGTCGAACGTGATTTGAGGAACGTCGCGATGTTCTTTCGTACCCCCCAAAATCTCGCAACCGTTCGAGGCCCACTTGCTAAGGGTGAACCGCCCGCCATCCAATATCGCGGTTACCTCGTCGCGAACGATTCGTAGCTCGTCTACAGAATCCGCTCCGGTGAGCATATCGTCGACGTAAAAATCGCGGCTTATAACGCGCGATCCGATTGGGTATTTTTGTGCGCCTTCGTCTGCTAAATATTGGAGGCATCTGGTTGCCAAAAATGACGCGGATGCGGTGCCGTAGGTGACCGTTGTCAACTCGTATACCCCGATTGGCTCGGCAGGGTCATTGCGCCAAAATATTCGCTGCAACGGCGTTTGACTCTCGTCAACCAAAATTTGGCGATACATTTTGGTTACGTCCGCCGCGAGCACGTAGGCGTGCGTTCGAAAACGTAATATAATAGATATGAGATCCTGCTGGACGACTGGGCCGACCAGCAGGACGTCATTCAGTGAAAGTCCGGTCGACGTCTTGCACGACGCGTCAAACACCACGCGCAATTTCGTGGTTAAACTGCTTTCTTTCTCGACGGAGTGATGCGGCAGATAATATTTCACGAGATTCGGCACGTCGTCGCGCTCGTCGATCTTTCGCATGTGCGACAATGCGAGGTAGTCCTGCATGAATTTGACGTAACGCTCCTTTAACTCGGTGTTACGCGCCAGACGTCTTTCGAGTGACTTGAATCGACGGAGAGCCGTGTCTCTAGAGTCGCCGAGAGAGGGAAGCCGGTCTTCCTTTGTCGGCAATTTGACGCAGATACGCCCGGTTTTCGTACGTCGCGTGTTAGATGTGAAATGAGCTTCACATTCCCGATCTTGCGCTGAAATAACGTGGCCCGTTGTTGTAACGCGTTCGAGTTCCCAAAACTTTGATATTTGCGCGTCGAGGGATGGAGCGTCAACGGTGACGCAAAGATTTTTAATTGTGCTCGGTGCCGAATAGTTTCTTAAAGGACCGGTGACAATCCAGCCGAGCTGAGTCTTTTGCAACGCAGGATGCCGCGGAGAGGCAGCGATTTGCCCCACGCAGATCAACTGCCAGAATAAACCGGCACCGATAAGCAAATCGACACTCGCCGGAGAGTGGTAAGACGGATCGGCTAGCTTTATGTTGGCGGGAATCGAAATTGTATTTCGCTTAATCGCGATACTCGGAAGATCGTCGCTGATCTTATTTGCAACGATACAATCGATTTCCGCGGTGAAAGCATTTACGCGCGATTTAATTTTTACGCGCGTTGTCTGCGTGCCCGCTGTCGTGCCGTCGCCGAATCCCGAAATTACGACATTGCAGGGCTTCGCGCGTAACTGCAACGCTTCAAGATATCGGCGCGTAATAAAATTGGCTTGCGAGCCGCAATCGAGCAAGACCCGGCATTGCGTCTCAACGCCGGCGATATTAAACGCGTACACGGACGCCGTGGATAGCATCACGTATTCGTTGCCCGATGACGCGGACGCGTGAGCCACCACCACCGAATTCGAAGGGCCCTCGGTATCCCCTCCTTTCGCCGAATGCGGCTGCTGCACGCCAGGCTGCTGCGTGAAATGCAGGAGCGTGTTGTGCCTGTTTCCGCACGTTTTGCATGAACCTGACGAACATTGGTTCGCCTTGTGTGATGTCGATCTTAAGCAGTTCACACACACTCCGCGTTTGCGTGTTTCCATGAACCGTCGTTCCGGTGTCAATTCTACAAAATCCCTGCACGTATGAACTGGATGACTGCCGTTGCAGTACATGCATTTCTTTTGGATCGTTGCGACGTTCGCGGCGGTGACGCGACGAGCGCCGCTCGGTGGGCGCGCGGCGTTTTGAGGCACGAGCGCCGATGCTCTTTTGCCGATTGCTTCGAGCACGTGGCAACGGTTCGCGACGAATTCCATGAACGCCTTGAAAGTAGGCAAACGGTTGCCAGATTGGGAGTTTTCCCACTCGCGAGCCGTGACCGCGTCGATTTTCGAGTTCATAATATAAATGAGCAAATCGTCCCACGAATCCGTCGGCCTTCCTAATGCTTTCAGAGCTCGCACGTGTTTCGATACTCCGGCGGAAAGATGTCGCAACTCGCGTGCGTTTTCCTTTGCGACCGATGGCATATCGAAAATAGCACGAAGATGCGCCTGTGCGATTACGCGAGGATTATCATAGCGCTCTTTAAGCATCTCCCACGCGATCGTATAATTGATGTCCGATATCTCGAGCGACTCGATTATTTCGGCGGCCTCGCCGCTCAGCGATCCTTTCAAATACTGAAATCGCTGCGCGTCGCTGATCGAATTATTAGCGTCGATTACCGACTTGAATACGTCGCGGAACGGAAACCACTCATCGTATTGTCCCGAAAATGTGGGTAAATTTAATTTAGGTAGCCTTATATTTGCGATTGTATCCGGATTAAGGCTTTGACCGGACGGCGAAGGCGCAATCTCGGGCGTCGATCTCATCTCGATTATTCGACGAAGCCTTGCGCTGATTGTATAAAAACCTTCCTCGAATTGCATGCGATCGTTTGATTCCGTTTCATCAAGCATCTCCATTTGCGTCTGAATTGCTTCATACTCGGACCAATATGTTTCTAATTTAATTTTGCGCTCTTGGGCCTGCGCGATCACATCCGAATTTACTTCCGTGACTTTGTCTATGAAAAGACTCGAAATGCGCGTGCACGATGCCTTTATTATCGTTCGCCTCTTTTTCAACTCGGCCACACTCATCGTGAATCGAGTCGAAGTGTACGTTTAAATGAAAACGAAAGAAAGAATCGCGGGATTCTAACGGAAGAAATGATTTGGTCGGCAAATGGCTAAAAACAATATTCTTACTTGTGGCTTAACGGAACGGCGCGGGATGCCTCAGGACGTCGCAGAGTCGAGCCTCGTGGAATCGGCCTCGTGGAATCGGCCTCGTGGCGTCGAACTCGTGATGTCGACCTCGTGGCGTCGAACTCGTCGTGGGCTTGAATCTCGCTGCAACCCGAGCCTTTGCTGTCGAATCCCGTCGTAGGTTCGAGCCTCGTTGAGTAGGCGCTCTCGTGGCGTAGGACCTCGTGGCGTAGGATCTCGTGGCGATCCTCGTGGTGGCGGACCTCGTGGCGGCGGGCCTCGTGGTGGCCCTCGTGGTGGCGGACCTCGTGGCGGTCCTCGTGGCGTCGTCGAGACCCACGATCGTCTGCGTTGCTAATAGCACACAGTGGTCGGCTTCTCGGTCAACCGACCTGGAATTCTGCTACCTTTCAATGTCGAATGCCCTCGTGGCAGTAGCAGTTTTCGATGAGAAAGACTTAACGTCGTGCAATATTTCGTCTTTTGCACGAAATATCCGGCTCGAAGGACCAAATTTTGTCGAGTAATTATACTCGGGAGCCGTGTAGTCAAGGTGAATAATTCTCACGACTCTAGTTACTAGTAATATTTAACTTTATTATTTGCACGACGTGACTCCGTCGAGTCCTGAAGTCTATCTAACGAACGTTCGGGAAGCCACGTCCTCGGCTGTTTTAAAAAACAAAAGGCGATCGCGCCCAATGCATGGTTGCCATGCGACGTTGTTGCCAACGTCTCGAATCGATATCGATGGTCGATATCGACGACGATCGATAATCGAGCGACCATTTCCTTTTTACGGAACACCAAGAATCACTGATCAATTTTTTTCAGCAATGAAATTCTCAATTATAGCGGAGGCAGTCGCAAAACAAACTGTAGGGCAAGGGGTTAAGTAATTTAGGCTTTATAATATTGAAGAAAAATATTTGCAGCGTAGCTCCTCTATTAGTTTGGAGAATTTTTAGATAAACTTGGAAATCGGACATTCTGATCGCCTTGGTAGTTTTAGTGTTAAACCGATTTCACATTTTTTCGTTGAAAAAAACGAAGTTCTCTTTAGTCGGTAAATATTGGAATGATTTAAGTATTTTTTTTCCTTAATGCAGGAACTTGTGAGATTTTTAATATCATTGTTTAACCCTTTCGAGACGGATTTTTATATTTAATTTGAAACAGGGTGTAACAAGTTTTTATTAATATCTTGGATGTAAGATAAGCTTGTTGAACAAGATAATTATATGTTGCTGTTGAAAATGATCAAAATTTAGAAATTTGGAAGTGGGGCATATTATCCCATCAGTTTTTATATTAAGATTATTTATCGCAATTGTTTAAGTGAACATAAGTTTGGAATATATTGTCCCGTTAGTCTCAAAAGGGCTAAAATGAACGTGTGGATCTTTTTTTGAAATCAGAATAATATCGGTAAATATAATTCTTTCGTCGAGTGAAATAGTATTTTATCGTGTTTCAAGCTTGCAAATCTAAATTCTGAAGGTACTGTTACATCTGAAGGAACTAGCTTATCGGTGGTAGAATAGCAGAAGCCGAATTATGCAGGAATCGACGTGAATCGAGTACTGATTTTGAAGGGTGGAATAGTTGTTCGTTTATTATTCTATTATCCCTCGATAGGGCAAGTGCTGTGCATCGTTTTTGGTCCTATGGTAAATCACAGTAAGGCGGGCTACTTTACGACACAGCCACATGAATTTTAATCAACCGATTCTATCAATAAGTGTAATCGATCTTTTTAACTCTTTACTCAGTAAAGAAACTTTTATAATTAAATAAATAAAAAAAGCCATGACGGTTAAAAACATTTTCAGTATTTTCTTATTTTTCCAATGTCTTTGAATAAGTTTTACAGGAAAATAACATATAAAATAACAGGATACTGAATTTTAATTCTGCGTTTAAATACCAGGAAAAAGACCAGGAATTTAATCGAAATATGTTTAAAGTTCGTAGGAATGGAACTGCAAAATTGTCCGACCACAAATGGCTTCATTGCGCATCTTGTATCGACCACTTTGCGAAGTCGTAGTTGTTCTACGACGTAAAAAAAGGAATCTTGTAGAAAATATGACTTCATATTACTCCGCAATGTTCGCTCGTAAAGGAAACAATGTCTTCGATAGTCGAGAAACTTTTGTTCCGTGACAGAATTTTGTGAGTGCTCCTCGACTTCGGCCGTGAAGCGATCGATGTATAATACATCCTCGGCCCTATATTATTGGACAGTTCAAGAATTTATTATAGAAGTATAGAGGAATTTTTTAGAGTATCATCAGATTTCAAACTGAAAATTAAGTAATTCTGCATAAAATTGAATATGGAAAATATGTTGATAGATACCGAAGCGATTGATGTTGTCTATGTTTAATGGTATTAATATTCACGTATAAACTACAATTTTGCAATTCTAGACTGTTAACGTCGCATAAGTTACGAGTGTGCACACTGGCAATTTATTGGCAACGTCGGATATTAGAAAGGAGACCGCTACTCCCCGATAAAGGCAAGGAAGTTGCTTCGAAATTATGTTAGTATAACAACCCCTGTCAATCGAAGGTATCGTGAAACAGGGGACGGAAATCTTTGTAAAAGCGAGGACTCTTTTACATGGAAAATAAATTCCACGGCAAAAATTTTCGTGAGCCCTTGCACTACTTACGTCGGTTGGGAATAGATTTTTTTAAGGCTTCGGTCGCCGTGAAATTACGTCACGGAAAAAATAAATTAGAGAATTTAAACGTACAAACATAATATACCGAGAAATAAATTCGTATCCAAAAAATTGTATCACAATTTGAAGAAGTATGTACATAGGAATTTTTGCAATTTTCACAAATGCTCTTTCTTTTTCACTTATTTTTGATTACTCCTGATTTTAAGAAATTTAGTTGTAACCATTTGATTTTATAGATCTACATTTCTTTCCTTGAAGCTCGACCAAAAGCCGGATGATTTACGGGATTGTTACCCCCAAATTCCAATTAATTTCAGACAAATTAATGGAAAATTAAAAATTATCATTCCACCAATTAAAAAATTGCTATGAATGCAGACGTTCCATAAAGTATCACATGAAATGTAATTATTCCGAAAACGTTTTTCTTTTTTTCGTTAAAGTCATGATATAATATCGAAAATGCTAAAGTTCGACAAAGTAGCAAAAATATCGTAATTTTCCAGAAAGACGGTAATTTTTAAATTACATAAGAAATAGCTTTCGAATCCAACCACTTGCATTTAACTTCCTTGTTAACGTGCACGGAAGCTTTTCCGTGTAACGATTGCTGTTTGTCTCTGGGGAGAGATAAAAGTAAATCTCGATGGATTTGTAGAACTGTTAAATCGAGCAACGTGGATATATCTCGGTGGAAGGTTCCATACAGCCGATTTGGTAGTAACAATTCAATGTACATATACCACAATTATCGATTAGTCGAATAAAAAGAATAATCCTCACGAAAATAGCTCCAGTACATGGAGAGTTCTAACCTATTTATTATTCGTAACTGACAAATAAAACTTTACAACAATGTCGAGTCTCCTGAACATTGTAAAATGATTGGTTTCTTTATAGATTTTTTACACAGTAAAACTAACTTTATTTAAATCATACAAATTAATTTAATCGAACGATATCGACACACAGAAATAATTCTATTTTATCAAGTGGTACAGTACAGTACTGCAAATTTTCCGCAATACTTTCAAACAGATGCAATCGTTGAAATATTGTACAAACTGCTTTACATTTATATAACTAAATATCTCGTAATCAATCGTAACAACAGTCCATAACAGTACACACGTATTTGAGCACATATTGTCCGTGCAAATAATAAATTTGTCGCTAACAGTGCTCCAAAATAATTGAATTTCAATCAGCAACACGAGTTTCGATATTTCACAATGGAAAATATCGATGAACTTTATTAACGATACAGAAGAATATCAAATAACGTCGGCTATTGTGATATCTCACTCTACAAGCTAAAAATTCATTAGACTCCAAAGATTCTAATTCTATCGACTGTACAGTTTAACGAGGACGTTTTATTGTACATAAAAGCTTCCAACGTTTCATGAATTTTCCAGCAACATCTGTAAAACGGTATGTAAGCTTGTGTCAAGCTGTTTGACGCGCACTTAAGAACAGGAATTCGAGGAGGGTGAATATATGACGATAAGAGGGTGGGCATAAAGCGAGACCGTGGGTAGCATTTAATTTCATGCTCCCTGGCATCCCAAATAATATCGCTCCGTGTTCATGGAAATTTCTTTTTCGACCGCCTCATCGTGGCCGCTTCAATTGCCCAGCTAATATCGTCGCTTTACGAGAAGATAAATTACAGAGCCCTTCGTAGCACGAGGCAAATTATTCTCCCATTAACATTGACTAATTAACCCTTTGCACTTTGAGTTTCGCGTACGTTGATATCGAATGTATAGGGCGTCTTTATCATTGGGGCAAAAGACCGAGGGATGATTGAACGTGGAACAATCAGTTGAACCAGAAGAATGATAATTTAATATTTGAACCTAAGTTTTTGAGAAAAATGAGCTTGAAATTTTGTCAGATTTGTATTGTTTGGGGTTGAGAAGTTGGTAATCTAGGAGATTATAAGACTCAACTTACAAAATTTAGGTGGCTCGTTTATTTTAATATTAAGTAATGAATGTGAACGTTTCACAAAATGTTTGTAGTATTTTTTTATACGGACACATTCAGATAATGGAAATTTTGATGCAAAAGTATGCAACGATTAAAGAACGAATTTCAGAGGAACTTTCGATGATATTTATTTGATTAATGATGTTTTTAAAATACTACAGTAAGTATAACAATTACTTTTCTACGCGTACTATTTCACTAATCGATTCAATTTGCCCGTTTTGAGATATTTAACGAATTAAATTCCTCGATTGCTTTTACTGGAGGAGGGAGAAATTGAATGCAGTGGGCAGAGAATATCGTTCGTTTATTAATCAATGTTTAGCGTAAAACAGTTCGGTCAGTGATTAATCTATGTTCAATTTGAATCTAGACCTCGATTCATTTATTAGCTCCGCTATCAATTGCTAATGTTTCAATACCTTCCGCATGTTATCGTTGTCCCAGATCAAACGATCATGATAGCAGGCAATAAGTATCCCTTGTTTCATCGTACACCCTAAATGTTTTAAAATAAAATATATCCATTATTTCAAACGCTGTTATTAAACATGTTCCAGTATCTTGTCGTATAACTAATTTTTAAGGAATTCAATTAATAAATAATCCATTATATTCTAATGATACTCTGAAAAAAGAAATTGCAAAAAAATCGGCGGGTAATATCCAAGTAATTTGAATTCCTCTTTCCCGGATATTCTTCCGATATGCATAGAACAAAACAAGGACGTACATCTCCTTGCGTCATAAAGGGGTGCATAATATTAAGGGTGGCAAATTGAAAATGTAAGCTGGAAGAACGGGCGTCGTGAAAGAAATGTATGTACATTCGAATATATAAATAAAAGTCATGATGGTGTCGCTGCAGCGTTTGAAATAAAGGGACACGTTTGAGATGAAAATACAGGAGATATATTCAAAGCGATCTTTCGTCGCTTCGATAAATCGAGTTAATTTTATTCGCAGTCGCAGCAACTGCAAAGCGTACGATTTAACAAGATGCAGAATTTCAGAATAAAATATGGCGAAAAGTTTTTCCAATGTTTATAGGTCACCTAAATTCCACATTATTGCTTGTTCTCCTTTTTTTTTATTAAAGTCGTTTGACTTTAAAAAAAAACTTTGACTTGTTAAATAAATTCTTTCCTTTGGTCTCTTTAAAGGTGGTTCAATTTTTGAAACAAAAAAGTACGATTTGAAAGGACGTTTTTTAAATAGTATCTTTTAAAAAGTTTTAATAAATTAATTTGTTATTAGGAAAAACTAAAAAAAATTATGATTTCCAATCATTTTCATTCTAGTCAGTGTAAAATATATTATTCACGGTTTGTTCATTTCAGAAGATACACAATTGCTTAAGCTGTTGTATTTTCTTGGTCTATATATTGACTTTAACTACTAGAGTTTCAATGATTCTCCTCTATAATTGATTACAGATTAACATTCATTTAATTCTAACAATAGCAATTTTTAAATGACAAAGCTTAGTAGAATGACCGATTTAAAATAAATTGGATGAATAAAATGTCGCAGTATCTTCTTTTAACCACCGTCATTCAAAATCCTCGAATTTAGATCTCTTTCAACGACGTGATTCATCGACTGGAAAACGTGGAATTGGTTTCCATCTAAGGAGGAGAAATTACGTGAATCTTTCTGAAACGACGACGATAGAATTTTAATTGTACTGAATTTTGATTCGCCAGTGGACATTAAAGGGTGACGTCTTCTTCGACATACCTATATATTTATACGACAGATGTAATGTTTACAATTCATCAAAACTAAAAAAAGACTGTGCAATTTCTGTTGAAAATATTGACCCCTTTCGCAAGAGAAGAAAGCAAAGAAATATTTTATTAATTCTAGAAAAAAAATTTCGCCACATACGAAATCCTATATAAAGTAAAAATCGGTTGAATATCCAAATTGTAACATGTCCAATACTAGTTTAAATTTTAAAAAAACAGTGTTAAAACTGTACAAGGACATTATAAATAATGAGATTCCTTAACGACCTCAACAAAGGAGCACCGCACAAAAAAATTCTATTCTACAAATTCGCCGTGTGTTTCCACCCAGAATAATCCCTTTTCCTGCTATGCCATTATTACCGCCACACTGTGCCCATTAAATTCCCGCCACAGCATCCCTTAAACGGATGAAATGCATCCCCTAAATCCCAAAATATCTCTTTCTGCTGTATCCCCTTAGCCGTCCTAACTTTTAATTGTATTTATAATATTAACAACGGAATGGAACGTGAATCGATGAAAATAAATGAATAGAAATGAATAGAAAAACAGACACAACGATACTTTCTGATATCATTAATTGTAATGTTAAAACGGGAGCGTTTTCGGAAGAAACTATCGATGTTGTCTCTCGCGTTTCTTCCTTGGCTGTTTTCTTTCCATTTGGCCTTTTAACAGGTACACCCATTAGCACCAGCTCGCTGGAAATCGCTCGAAAGCCGAATTAGAGGAAAGCCAATGCGGCAGCGGCCTCTGTGCCTGCGGCTGATTATAATTAGAAACCGAGAAAAAGAAGAAACGAAAGAAAAAGGAATATACGACTACGTTTCCATCTGACGAGTTGGTGCGAATGCACTTTCCCCGGGGTTAGTACAGTTTGAACACCTCTGTGGTATCAGGAAGTAATCTGAGCAGCTATAGCTTTGATAATTGTTATCAGAACACTTTTAATAAGTGTAAGTTAAATTTTACGTGCATCATTTCTAATAAGAAGAGGGACATTCTTTTAATTAAGTTTCCTTTTCGATGGGAAATAATTGTGACAAAAGTTTGTTAAAAAATTGAAAGTGACTTGTAAATACTTTCGGGCTTCATTTAAGTTTCTCTGGTTAATTTCGATGTCACCTATGGTAGCTTCGGTGTTTTAAGATTTCTATTGACTTTTAATTGGCTAACTTCAATCACAGAGTGTTGAGGATTTATTAAAAAATTATTGAAAGTGGTTTACTTTAAAATTCAATTATAGGCTGTGCCTAAGGATAAATAATAAAAAGCGTTCTGCCAAGAAATATTTTCCCAATTACGGTGGCGTATTTTATCATCGTAGGAATTATTCATACGCAAAGCTTCAAGGTACGTTTATTTTTATGTTCTATTTCCATCGGCGTATAATAATTTAGAATCCCGAGAGGCATTCAGGACCTCGAAAATTTGTGGTTTGCTCAATTGATAATGAGACATTATTCGTGGAACTCGGAGGTGAATTTTTAATTGTTCGATAACTGAACATTCGGAGCTATTACTGTCTATTTTATGCGCTGCTTAACGGGATTCTAGCAGTAATTAATGCGTCAGTTTGGCATGCAAATCAATTTGTGGTTGATGTAACCCCAAGAGAATGAAAATCATTTCCGTCCTACATTCACAGTCGATTTTCTCTTTGACAGATATTCGATAACGATTTTTGTACCTTGATAATACATTGTTGATCGAGAATGTAATTTTCTCCTTTTTATTGACTTCGTTCGAAGCAGAAAATTATCGTAGCAGATAACGAAGCAGGAAATTGCAAATAATGTGTGCTTGAAATGAAATACATTAATGGAAATCCGCGGCGCATTAACATACTCATTTAGCGTTTGTTAAAATGGTTTCCATTAGAGTCGATGGTTAAAATATAGTTAGAGAAGACGCTATAATAATAAATAATGGAACGCTAAACCAACTGATAAGTTTCACCCTTCACAATGAAATATAACGTTTATTCCCAAAATCTTGACAAAGTTAGTGGTCATCTTTGATATTTGATTCTGATATTAAATTATTAAACATTCTAATATTTTGCATTGGACCACTAATAATGGGAATGAAAGCGATTTTAAAATTGCACAAAAATTAAAAGAAATGAAGAAACGATTAAAATTATACAAAAATTAGTAATTGCGTAAGAATAAATTCTACAAGGCCTAATGTTACATATTTCTAATAAAAAGTAATCTTTCGATGTTTTATTAAACTCAAAATTTATCTCGTACGGAGTAATATCACAGACCAAAGAAAAAACATGCAAGACCTATTCGTAAATAAATGCAGAGAACGATATCTCATATTTCTTTCACGAACCTCTCTACGTCTCTCGTTAATTAACGTTCTCCCTATCGTGTGCAATTAAAATCTCAAAGTAAAATAATATTCGCCGATCTAAACAAAACAATTAGCCGAAACTGCTCGCCGAAAAAAAAATAATACTTCATCAGATTTCTGTCTCCTCGTCATTCAACCGGATTAGAATTGTTCATTGAAATTCGTTTCTTTGATGATCCTAACTGGGAAGATATTGCAAATCTGCGGAAGCGATTCACACGCGCGTATTTTTTTTCCTCGTCCTGAATCGGATGCAGTCACTCATCTATTTATAATCACGCTAACCAACTTCCAGTGTTCCTGTTATCGCAGCACAGATTTAGCGTGCACCGCAGGCTCTGGAAGATACACAGAACTGTCGTGGAAATAGCGCAGAAAGAGATGATCAAAATACACGTTGATAGAACAAACAATGAGCGACGATAACTATGTACATTACTTTATTTGTACACCACGCAAATTATTAGAAGAGTACAAAGCTTTAATTTTCCGAGGAAAATTGTATTTTTAATGAAAGTTGGAAACAAGTATTTGCCAGGGATCTTGTTATTTATGATTGTACGATATTTTATTGCGGATATTTTACGAGTTTCATGCGGAATAGACATTTTTGAAGTTTATTAAATCCGAGGAATTTTTTTATCTCTTGATTGGTGGAATGTATGAAGGCAGAATTGTTATAAATTCTTTTGTGAACAGCATCGTTTGCATTGGCACATGAAAAATTGTTACCACTGGTTTCAAATCCTCCTCCTCCTCGGCGAATTTCCAAATTTAAATCGTTTAAATCATTTAATACTGATACCCACCGCATCTCAAACACTATAATCCCCCCAATCAAACAGAAATACAAATAAAAACAAAAACAAATCGATCAAATTATTTAACAGTGATACCCAGCATATTTTAAATACTGTAATCCTGATATCAAATATGAAATATAAATAAAAACGAGATTAAATCGTTCAAATTATTTAACAGTGATACCCATCATATTTTAAATACTGTAATCCTGTTATCAAACATGAAATATAAATAAAAACGAGATTAAATCGTTCAAAATATTTAACAATGATGCCCATCACATTTCAAACTTTATAATTCCTGCAATTAAACAGAAATTGTAATGAAAATGAAATTAAATTGATCAAATTCTTTAACACTGGTGCCCATCACGTCGAATCTTTTCCATTTCCCCAAAGGAACATCACGGATAAAGAAATACCCTCGCGTTCCGTCAAGTCTCTGTAAAATCAGCCTTCAAAGATACAGCAGTCGGAATTACCGGCATTGCGTTGCAAAGAAGAAAGGAAAAAAGAAAGTATTTTGCATTTACGACGACGGTGTGCGTATTCCGGTAGTTAGAGATCCAGATTTATTTGAGGACTCGAGACGAAGGGAATCATGGGGAGAAAAAAAAGTTCTCGACAGCTCGAATCTGACAAAATAAGGGAGAGAAGTCGACGAATGTCCCAAAAGCTCTCGTGGAAGAGCAGAAGACCCGCAAGATAAATGTTCGCTGCGTGATCGCCGGAGAGATTACAAGAACCATAAATTTTGGTATCCCGTAGATTTCCGAATGCGAAAGAAAGCACTTTTGATGGAGAGGGAACGAAGGGAAATTAAGACACTGACTATGGCTTGAAATTTGCTGATAGGAAGTGAGATTTTATATTATTAGTGTTATTAAACGTAATTTAAGAGAACGATGAATAAAACAGGTGTCGCATTCGTTGTGTGTATTAAATAGTAATTAATCTCTGTTGAAACAAGTACTATGAAATTGTATAAATCGCTATCAATAGTTAAAATGTATAACTGATCGTTAAAACTAAGGAAGAAAGACGAAAAGAATCCACGTTTCATTCTGCTAATTATTACGAGTCGGGTATGAGAACTTTTTTATACTTTTCTCAGTGAATACACTGAAGTTATACTAAATATGAGTTTCAAAGTCTTTTTATAAAATAAAAAAGACTTTTAACTCTCATATACGGTACAAATCTTAATCAAAATGCTTCCTTATTTTATACGATTTTTTTTCGTAGGATAAACGTGTCTTGTTTCTACCCCTAGTAAAAGATCAATCTCCCTGCAAATAAATGACTTCAGAGAAAGAAACAGCAACATGATTTTATACAATTAGACTGTCAATTTTAATTATGTCTGTAACTACATTACCTGCAATGGCTGATTATTTCGAAAATAAATATTTTCATATATCTTGAAACATTTCAGTTATAAATTTCCATGATACTCAGATAAATTATACTCGTAAAATCTAAAATTCCACTTGAACAATTCGACAAAACGAAATACACTATTTTCCATGATGCCAATAATAGACAAATTTCTGTTACATAGTGAAAGGTGGCAATTTCAAGAGCAATTTATATCGCTGAGGGCCAAAATCGCACAAAAAGTTGCAGTACCGATTGTTTCATGCCAAATCGTCGGGATTCGTTTGCACGAAAAGGGGGAATTCTGTGAGAGTAACTTCGAAATTGCGAACGGTATTTAATGCACCAGCTGAGAAATTGCTTTCGCCTCGTTCACGGTGCATATTTGCTGAGCTATTTAAATTACTCTTCACGATGGCACTGCTTTTATGCATCGTCGTCACGTGCCGGCTCTAAATCACTGCTTTTAAAAGGGATGCATGTTACGGTGACTCGATACTGCGACAAAATGTCAGGCATTACGGTCGATCTGGCGAAACGTTTCTCGAAGTTTCTTTTTCCACATCGTGCAGGCATTTCTGATTATAAGATTAGTACAGGTAAGCTTGAAATTTAAGTAACAAATATGTCAATAATTTCCGATAATTTTAATTTTAGTATCAGTTAAGGGAGATAAATAAAAAAATATTTAATAAACGTCAAAAGAAATATCTGATGAATAGGGGGTTAACAAATTTAGTTAAATTCAATTATCAGTTTCTGGATAATTCTAAAACCACCATAATTTATTTTCTTAACGACTCAGTATCCGTACGAAAGACTGAAATGTTACATTCCAGTTAAATATAATAGGTACCAATATTTCATTCTTCTCATATCGAGCCTCTGCAAAAATTATCGGTCAATCTCAAAGTTATCCTATTCAAAAATGCAATTGCACCATTAACAAAAATTGCTAATATAGCAAAGTTAAATCTTACACTGTCCCTTTTCTTAAGACATACGGAACAAAAAAATTGCGAGTAAGAGTTGACTTTGTAAGAAGATCCTACGAGAACGAAGTTCGCAAAGAAACAAAATACATTCACCGTACTTTTCGGACAATGCTCCATCGACATATACACTTTCATCCGGATATACACTTTTCTCCATCGTTTGACTGACAGAGAAAAAACCATTGGCGCGCTTCGTACGGAGAAAGTTGATGGCGAAAAATGTCACCTCGCGAAGGGAGAATTATTTAAGCGTGTGTCAGATGTCAAAGGAATTGAATTCCAACGATAGACCAGATGGAACTTACCGCATTGCGGTGCGTCCACTGCCATTCGTTGTTGTAAATACGTATACAACAGCTGTACAACTTTGATTGCGCCTTCCTTTCGCCATGAGTCGAGAATTTTTCTTGGATGACATGCATTTCGCTGCGACACTTGGAATGCACTTTCCGATGGTAACGGAATTTTTAAACGTAATCTTTCTTTTACATACTACTTTCGTTTACATCATTTATTGCTGAAGAATTGCACGCCGAAATTCTCGAAGTTATTATGAGATTTTGAATTCTTTTATCAGAAAATTTTTGTCTATATAGGGAGTGCCAATTTTATTTTGTAACGGTAATATAGATAGAATGGGAGGTGTATAATTGTTAGCTATATTCCTGCTGAAATATTCTTCTTATTATTAATACGAACAGAGAATAGAAATTTTATTATTTCACGCTGTTCTATTAACTTCTTGCGATTTCATTTTGTTTGCTAATTTGTTCTGTCTTTATATAAGAAATTACAAGGGGGTTAAGTACTTCTTTATGTAATTTATTTCACAGTAATGGGCAGACTTTAAATTTCATACTACCAAGGAAATTGAACATATTTTGTACTTTCTGTCGGGATATATAATTTGCTATTGGTAAAATAATAATTAGATATTAACCGTTTACTAATGTTAAGCACATTCGCGCGCAATGGATTAATTTGCAAATTTAATGGACTCCTAAGAATTACTCGAGTCACGAAACTGTTTTCCATTATCGAATTTTCTATTTATAAATTCTCATTTGCCTTTTGTACTTTTCGTTCAATGAATTTCTATGGTATTTACGCTTTTTGGCGTAGAAGATAAAAATTACAGCAAGTTTAAAAAAGAAGTGCCTTTTCTTCGGAGACAATATGTGTTAAAAAAAATCCAACATTTTCGAAAAATATCAAAACTACCTTCTTCTCTACTCCTTACGTGTTTGTAATTAGTTTCATGATTTTCATAATTGCCTGTTTTACATATTTACACATGAACATTGTCATTTATTAACTGTTTTTGTTATCAAGTGTTTCTAATTTCAGTTTTACTCGTGTTTCATTACGGCATTTACATTCGCGCGGATTTTACGCGTTTTTTTTCGAATCGATTTGTTATGCATGACTTTTCAATTTTTCAAGTTGTTATGCATGAGATTTCGCAGTATTTCGAAGTATTAAAGTCGTCTTTTGAAAGGTCACACAGTAATACTTCTCTTGCACCTTTGTATGCATTTTATTGCTGGTAATTTATCGTGTTTATTGCGTTACAGAAACGATAAAAGTTAAATACGAATTTAGGCACTCTGACGTGCCGTGATGTCAAAAGTAAATTTTCACGATAAATCCCATCGACCTTTTTCTACGGATCCGCGCGATTTATCGTTCGACTCGCGTTTCCTGATTTATTGTTTATTCGATGATGAATTCGTAAACGATGAAATCATTGCCACAATTTTTCTCAAAATTTGATATTGTGTTCGGAGTTTTTACACGATATTTTTAGTTCTTTTCCGACTGATTGTGAGATGAAAAATCGCAGTTGAACAATGCCTCGTGCAGCACTTGTTAAGTAGGTTGCGTTCCATTTTTTTGCGTGCTGACATCTAATTCGTAAAGATTTTCAGGTCTCGTTCCACAACTGTGAAGACAGTTATTCGTAATGTAATTTATAAATAGTCGGAGAAGTTAATTGAATTTTAATATATTCATTTTAACGTAAGGTAAATTAATTTTCTTAAGATTGTAGAGAAGAACTGACGGAGTAACAAAAATTAAGTTTGATAGAAGGATGGCCTTCTGAGTTTCTAATCTTAGATTTCTGCCATAATTCATTATTCTCACGATATTCCTTTCGTTGCTGTGTGACGCAGAAAACCGCAGAATTCACGTGGCAATTCACGTGTCAAATGAAATGTAATTAACTCTCTGACGTCTGAGTTCCTTTTCCAATCTGTTATCAATCCATTGAAATTAATTTAATAATATTTCCTGTAGTTCAATATTGATTATCCCATAATGACAGCAGTGAATTGCAAATATTGGAGAATGTTTCAGTTATATTTATAAAATGATTATGAAATCTCAACGTTCTAATTATAATAAAAATAAACATTATATCCACCTCAGCTCGATATAAGACCGCACACAGTTAAATTGCATAACAATATTACACAATTAAATATCTCTTGATAGAAAAAATGAAGAAAGAACCGTACAAACAAATTATCCGAGTGCTGAAAAATTGAAATTACTCTAATTGTAAGAAGAAGTCGACTTGAAGCGACTAAGGATTAAATTAAATAAAAGTAATAACAAAATAAAGAAATAAGACATCTACAAATGATAAAAAAATGGAAAAGATCGACTACAAAAATTGTTGAAATCCTTTCGAAATTGTCGAATAATTTTTCGAGTGACCAGCATCACTGTGAGTTCACCGACCCAAAGATCCGCGAGATTATTTTCGTGAATTGACCTTTTCTGCGGGTCAGAGAACTGTTTCGAGATTGTTGGGGAGAAAATACACGGTATTACGGTGAAAAGAAGCTGCGGAGAATTCTTTGCCATGAATTACGTTTTCTCCTAAGTCGTAGATCTACGAGAGCTGTATATTGAAAGCCATTTGTTTCTTCGAACGTTCACTGACGGGATCTAAAATATCGTCCTGGACGAGGCGATTCAATTTTCATTCCATTATTGCGAAAACACAATGCTTCCGCTTTACTCCTCGTATTTTCGCGAAAATTTTCATCCTTACCTTTAAAATGGAATTCAGTTCTCCTCTTTAACACAAATTCAAGTAATTTCGTGACTTATTAAGTTCTCTTGCATGCTTCTGCACATTTATCTTCCTGATCACGATTTAATTTATCGAAACAATAAACTTAGCTGCAAAATTTCACCCATTTTCTTTTTTAATATTTTTAAAAATTATTTCTCTTCCGTATTCGTGTCAAGATATTTCATTTTTAAATGTAATAAGGCGATATGAAAATATTCAGAAGAATTTATATAATGTTTATTTTATTCGCTAATTAAATTAGCTTTGTTGAAAATTGTAAGAATTCTGGACAATGTATGAATGTGTCGGATTCAAGAAGCTGGTACGATACTGTATGTATTGAATGAAGACAAAAGAAAGTATAGGAGACAAGCTTCTTTACGTCAAGACTGTCGTCTCAATTGTCTCAATAGATCCTCGAATGTTCCACCGAAACAATACTTTCTTCGGTCTATTCTTTGACTAGAATGGAAGAGCATAACAAAGATTTGTCGAATAATTGAAATTTCGTTTCAATTTGAAATAGCGATGAATAATTCTGCTAATAAAAATGTATTATTCTGCCATGCTTCCTTTTTACTTCACTAAAAATCCGATGCTAGAGTTCAAGGAAGTTAATAAAAAAAAAAATTCAGAGTAATTCTTGTTGAAACAAGTTGCAAATGAAGAACGTATAAAATTACCAGCATTATTACTTCAAATACACGTCCAGAAAATAAAATTCGTGCTATGAATATAATAATTAGTGAGAAACATGCCGTTGAATATGTATTTACCGTTGAATCTCGCTTAATGATAGTCATCCAATAATTATCGTATTTCGAGGAGATAATTTAGCGTATCAATTTTCCATCCAGCTTTCAATTAATATAAAATTTCAACAAGTGCATGTCGGTTCGACTAAAATTCAATAATAGTACCTCAATGGAACAAGAATTAATTATGTCTTCATAAATCTCCACAATTACGAAGTCCAATCGCAAAATTATTATCTCATATTTGCTCCAAAATGTATTTTAAAAACTTCGATTCCTATACATTTTATCTCTTATATCTTTGTGCACCGTTGAACAAATACCTGGTATTTGTTACAGGTAAATAATAAATGTAATAAATACGTATTACAGTGAAAAGTAACATGAAATTAACAAAGTGAAATAAATATCTACATGTAACAGTTTACTAGTGACAATTCCTAGTCCACCCAAAGTAAAAAAAAGGATTTCTCCCTTAGCAATCGCAACTTCGAGCCATCCACATTGATCATTTCATCCAAAGCTGCTCAAATCAAAAACTGCTGATTTTTAAATTACCTTAATTTCTCTACACTTAACACGCTATCATACCAAGTGCAAATACAATGTTACCATTAAATTCGTGCCAAAGCTCAATTTCTAACTCTCAATTGTTAAAATTCTCATACAATTTGTCCACCAGTATAATAAATCCTATACTAAATAAATCCCAAGCCGTCGAAATATTCAAACCGACCGCTCTAAGTCCCTCCCGTATGTCAATCCTAAACCGTTCAACGAAGAATCTTCAAAAGAAGCCCCGCCGGCAGGAAGTTTGAGCGAGTTTGCGGAAACGTTGGAAGTTGTAAATGGCAGGGCCGAGTTTGCGGGTGCAGACGGTGCCGGTTGGACTGCGGTTCCAGGAGGCTGGCTATAAAGGCGGGCCAATGTAAACCGCAAGGTTCATTTGTTGCTCGAAAGCTCGCGTCCGGCTGCCCGGAGCTCGGCTTTGTTTCAGTGTTTTCGTTGGCACGGAGTCGCGCGTGGCACGCAACCCGGAAAGGTCACCGCACACCTACGCCGCCCTTCTTTTTCTATTCTCCATTATGCGATTTGTATCGCTGCGTGAATTACTACCGATACATGCCCCGCTAATCGATCCATCATTGTCGCGCGCGTTTATCAACGATTCTTTAGCTTCTCTTTGAGCTTTCTTCTCGCTGGGGCCAATTGGGACAGATGAGATTAACGGAGGATGGTTCTTCGTGACGTTGCGTTCCTTCGGGGATTTGACTTCAGCGGTGAGTTGTTCTGTTAGTTATCGCGGATGAGAGATTGCGGAGAGAGGAGAGATTGAGGAGGTTTGATGGGTGGGGATATAATGTATCGATAGTATCGTGTTGATTGGGTAGGTGTTACAATGATAGGATGAAACTGGGGATGTGGAACAGCGCACTTTGTCAAAGACTGTCGGAAATGGGTGAAGTATCTGGAGGATTAGGGTCAGAAGAAAGAATATGTCCCGCCTGTTTCATTCTCTTCTTTCTTTTTGCAGTGAGGAGTGCGAAGATATTACGAAATTATATATCGATAGTATCGAGTTGTTTGGGTGTTTGTTACAATGATAGAATGACACTAGGGATATGGAACAGCACACTTTATCAAAATGTAGTAGGATTCGATTAAATAAGACTAAAGAGGATAAGGATAGAATTTAACCCCTTGCCCTATAAGAACAAGTGACACTCGTGATGCGGTAAATGGAATAGGAAATTTTGAAATTTACCAAAAACTAGTAAACTGAAAATATCAGTGGGTTACGAAGCACTTAAATAATTCTATACTATTAATATTTTGTTAAATTATACGACATGTTATAAATCAGTGAGAAATTTTTATTTCACAAATTAATTCCGAGTTCTTGCGTACGTGATCACAAAAGAAATCATAGGGCAAGGGGTTAAATGACTAATGTGTAGGCGTGGATAAAACTAAGTGGTGGATCCCTAATGATTTTAAATAACTAACAATAACAAACACACACACACACACACACACTAATGATTAATATGTAATAAATAAATAGTATATATATTGAGTAAATACGATTATAATAGAATACAAACTAAAATACTGAATAACTAAATAATCTGAGGTATCTAATGGTGTCTAAAAAAAGGTTGTGTGTCTAACTGGGTCCCTAAACTGAATCGTACTGTAATTATGCATCGCGAGATGCAATCTTGAGATGACGTTCTCCCCCACTTCTTTCCTACGTCATGCATCTCTATGGGGAGACGTTTCTCTATGGATATTGTAGCACAAAAAAGTGTCAGAAATGAGTGGAATACATAGCATAATTAAAGGAGTACGTATCACATTCCACTTTTCCATTGGTTACGTTCCCCTGAAAAATTCACACCCTTCCCTGACGAGCGCAATTGAAGGACACTTCACTGTGAGAGTACTTGCAATTGTTCAACGATACAACCAGAACTTAACCTTTTCAATGTCACTGAATTCCTTTCACAGTGGCACATATCGATTCTCGAAACGAAGTTACGCAATTACGTATCTTTTTTTTCTTCCAGTTTATTTTTCTACGTTTCAGAATGAAACTCTGCACGGGGAGTGCTAAAATCTGTTCTGCCAGCCGCGCATTTTCTAGCGAGATTAAACGTACGTCAGGCTCGCTAAATTTTTCACCTTTCAGGCGCATATTTCGCAACATCGGATGAAAGTTACGCCATTAAAAATTGCATTGCATTTGGCTCAACGATTGCAGTACTCGCGAAATAATATACCTCTTTTATTTCTGCGTGTAAAAAAATCTACTGGTTTCTACGAATGGTCGAGGAATTTCATTGAATTTATAATTGCCAGGCGATTCGAAAGTTCGGTAATTAAATTGCTCTTATCATCTCCCTGTTGCGAATTGTTTGATGTCGAGGTCTAACACGACTGATGTCATTAATTCAATTATTATTCGATTACTTGACATCGTTGGAGATTTAATTACGATCCTTTTATCTGGAATTATCGGCATCAGAGCAAAATTAAATTAAATTCTAAATCACTGGACGATAAATTCCAAAAAATATCTTGGAAAAAAGGAATGAGACAGAAAGAAAACTGATCGACATAAAAGTTTATATTTTGTAAGCTAAATGTAGATAATTTGAAAGAAAATCTCCGTGAGATATTTGAAGAATTTTTCAATAAAATTAAGAATCAGACATTTTGCAGATTCAATCTTAAAGTTTGGCGAATTTCACCTTGAAATTCCTCTAGAATTTTAATATTAGCGAGAGCACACGTTTAATTCGCCGTCGGAAACGTTTCTCACGATTGCGCACTCCGCGTACCTTCGAATTATTCCAATCCGCAGTTTGAAAATGACTAAACTTTGTTGCAGACTCTGGTTGGCATGAATTCGTTCAGACATCAACGACGTCACGACATGGAAGTAGAGGACTAAATAATGCGTCGACAGAGAGAGAGCTCTTCAGGATCATCCTAGCCTAATGGTATTTATTGGATTCATACTTGGCAATGTAGTTCATCGAAAAAATAATTTCTGATTAATTACAACGAATTTTCCATCCGGTTGCTTCATGCACGGTCAATTACATTGGTAAACCTCAGTCTGACCGTCCGCACCAAGATCTCTCTTATAATAGCAAAAACGCGGGTTGTAGGCGTGCTTGTGATAAACAAAACACTTTGATTATTGTAATAAACAATAAACTTCCATAGGAAACTCGGTGCCGATAGTTAGTCGCAGACGATCTACGGTCTCAGTAAGAACTCTGATCCTAAACGTTTTGCGGACGGAGAGTTTTTTGAATATTGAGAAATAACCATATCTTTGACGATCAAAAACCATTTTATCAGGAAGTCGGAGTGTTAATTTATAGACATTGCAAATTACTATTTGCGAAATCATATTTTAACGGTTATATTTCAATTTCTAACTTTAATCGCGTATGTATGCGCAGATAAACTACAATCAGATTTTTTCTCAGACCATATACATGCGTCCGTAGTCGTCGAAAGTTTAACGTGTTAATAAAAGTATATTTTTTTATAATAACCCGAATTGCATTTCTGACCATCCCAACTCGGACACTTATTGTTAGTTAACCCATTTGCATCATAGCTCTAAATACGGCAGAAGACCCGTAGTACCATGCACTTCCGCGCGCAGCGTTTTAATATTGTACATGGCGGAATATTCCGCGCCTGGTGATATAAGATAACCCTTATATTCCGCTTACGGATGCAAATGGGTCAAACCGTTAACAACATATTGGTATTACAAATCCGACTACATTCACTTTGCAGTCGTTATGGCATTATGAGAGAAGAAAAATGCAGCAGGGCAGAGGAGGCTAGATGAGCCACGACCTTAAGAGAGGTGCATGTGCATACGAAAGAATCGTCTGCGGGAAACGAGAACTAACGGCTGCGGGAGGAAACGAAAGCGAAAACGTGTGCGGAAAAAGACGCGGTCCATATCTGGTCCGCCACTCTGGCGGCATGGTCCTTTGGGCCACTATACTATTCCTTCAAGGAGCTGGTTTTGTTGGTACGTTATTTCAAGAAAATAATTAGAAGAATTAGAATTAAATTTGGACTTTCAATTTAACATTTTAACTGTTAATACTTTATCGACCACGAGTGTTACCCTATTGAACTAATCGTAAGATGAATAACAAATTATTTTTATCATCTCAGCCCATGAATATTTAAATTAAAATATCTTCTAAACAATGGACAAGTAGACTAATATTTATTTATAAAGAATGTCCAGGTAAATCTACTGATGCATATGAAAATTATATTTGAAAGTTATACAAATCTCTATTGCGGGAATTGTATAAAATGATTTGCAAATTATCAGGTGCTTCGTTTCGAACCATCTCTACTTGAGATATTTCCTTAATCACTTTCATCCCTTGCGAGTCAGTCGATAAAAATAAAACGTACCGTACACGTCAACTGTATTAATTATTCGTAATTTTGGCGTCAATGAAGTCATCATACGTTTATATTTCTTTCTTTTCAGGCTCGATGACAGGTATACCCGGTGTTCCGGAGAACATAACGGTGATGTTCCTGAACCCGACGTCTGTTCGCGTTTCTTGGAGCACCAGTCAGGAAGATCAAGTAGAGAAATACGACGTGACGTACAAACCAACCGATGCCAGGTGCGTCTTTATGTTTTCGATATTTCTGTTTTTTTATCTTGCATTTCTTTGCACGTGGAGCTCTCAAAAATCGCACTCTCGGTATATTAGTACGCTGATGCAATGGTCGAAGTATCTCAACAACTTCGAGATTCAGAGGAAATAAAAAAAATGATCTGAAGAGAGGCGTTTTTATCATCGAATTTGTATCTATATATATTCTCCGAAACACTTAAAATGTGATGTAAAAATTGAAACTGTGTAAGGATCTAATAATTTATTGTTAATTGAAATGTTTGATTGCTGTGTCATTTTTGTTGTATACTATTAGAAAGTTTTAATAGAAAATTGTATAAGGTGTAAATATTAAAAAAATACATTGAGTCACTAATGAGACTGGAAAAATCGCTTTTTTACGCAGTTGTAATTGTATTGTAAATTATTTAGGAACAATTTCCTCAAGGCACAAATATAGAAAGTGAATATTTCATTCTACAATCGAAGATAAATATCAGAGTACTAGTGCACCAAGAATACGATTCATTGCCTTTAAGAATTTTTATTTTCAGCTTTTGAAACGTATGCCAAGTGCGTGCTCGCTGTTAACTATTAATTTTAACGGAGAAGTATCACGAAATTTCTCGCGAATCTCTGTTAACGACGTCGGCCGGTTGGAATAAATTGGCGTTTAATTAAATGCAAAAAGTGTTCTACTTCGTTCGATACTCGGAGAGAATTTTAAAATTGTAACACTGACGTACACGTCACGATGAAAAAATTCTTTGATGCAAATTTTCCATTAAATTACACTTCTACCTTGCAAAACGAAAATACACGGCCGTTATTTCAATGATCGATCGTCCATCGAAAGAAATAAACAAATTGGATAATACAGTGAAATTCGAAATGGAATTTCGATAAAAATGACATCGCTGTATTCGTGAGAGCTTTCGCGCGAGAAATATTCTTAATTTGCAGTAAGTTCCTTCTGCAATGCGGTGAGAACGTATAACGTTCCACGTGTCCGTAAGAAGCGTGTAAAAGGCGCGGCTAATTTAACGTTGCTTCTAATTTATGCTAGCGACATCATCGCTCGCATCTGAAACATTAAAATGCATGTAACTGGGACTTTCTGTCACGCCTTTGCTCGATAATGCACATGCGTGATAATTCAACCTTTTGCAGTTTTTATGTCGCCGCACGAAAGCCAGGCGAAGTTAACGTTCTTTATCGTAATTAATCGTGATAATTTCGCGTATACCTTCGACTAAAGTTAAAGAATAAAGTGGCTGGGTAGATCTGACGTTTCTACGAGTCGTTCAGTTTCTACAATTTATGCAGTCGATAATATTTAGTTTTTGTTAATAATACTCTTCTATCATTAATCTTTTGCAATTGAATTATCGATATAATTAGCACTATACTTTTATTTTAATTAAAACGAACTGCTACATGAATTTTTTATAGCAAAAATTTTAATTCACACTTCATCTCTACTCTTTACCGTATTTTAAAAATAGCCAGCCGATTTAATTTATGTTCTAATTATGTCTAAACGCGTAGAAATATATTTTTTTAAAAACACATGTCCATTGCAGATGGCTAACGCAAGCAAAGTAAATTCACGAAGGAAACTTAGGCGCCGTCAAACATAAAACCGCAAAAGGTCAACAAATTATTTTGCCACGATTCCTAATTTTGCTTGAAATTGCAAAATATACTAGTCGCTGATCGTTAGATATAATTTTCATCGAATTGCAACCCAGCATTGTCGATCCCCATCGATCACTCGAGCCCGTTGATTTTTAATCAGTCATTGGAAGCCAAATTTCACGGAATAAAATGTTTGCACAAAAGAAAACGTGTTAAAGTCTCGGTATTATTCTCGGTAAAGGAAAAAAAAAGAGTTATTCACGCCAGGGAACGGACTCGGGAACGAAATTTATAGGTAGGATAGAAGCCGAGTAGTCGATTTATCAATTGGTATCAGTCTATCAACGTCAGCTTAAGGAGGACTCGATATTAATTGATGCTTTCACTCCTTTTGCGGCGCAGGAAACACAACGACAGGTACATCGTTTTTTCTAAGGCACTTCTTAAGAGTTACGAGTACAACGTTGTTGACAGATTGTAGACAGATACAAATAAGTATAGCATTGACAATTAATCGTACGTAGTTACAACGAAACGCATTAATATTGAAGAATTGACTCGTGACTGTCCAAAGTGTGCTCGATAAAGTAACAAATTTATGGCGTTTCTATCTAATTGCTTCCTTTTTTTATCTTTTACTAAGTTATTGATATTAGTTCGATAAATGTATAGATGAACGGAAATTTTCGCGTTGATTAACACTAGAACTACCAAACCAGTCAAAATGGCTGGTGCATAATTTTTTCAAAAAATTCTCAAAGTTTGTAGAAGAGTCTTAGAATAAATATCCTACGACCATCTTAAAAAACATGAATCACCGAATCGATTATCTTTTTCGCTTCTTGATTCCTCCTTTTTCAAAGTACTTATTTAATATTTTGAAATATGATAGATTTAATGCCGGTAGTTCTAGTGTTAATATTGACAAAACGGAAACGGTTTTATGGAAGTGAAATATACATGGAATATGTTTTAATTAAATTTCGATGAAACATACGATATAGAAAACAGTGGAAATGCGAATTGCAAAAGCAACAAAGAATTTTATGATATTATTGATTACATAATTGAAGGACTTTACATCGTTTCATCAATTGTCTCGCGAATTTTATATAAATATAAAATTATATTTAATACATAATTTTAAAATTATAAGTGTTACCGGAAGGGATTTAGGTATAACGTCAATAATTTGTTACTTTGTTGTGTCACAATTAAATACAGTAAGTCATAATTGGAATATATAACCGGTTATGCTAGTCACCCTAAGAATTAATTAGCATTTCGTGTTTGAAATGAACACATAGTTCCTATTTGTGCACAACCGTTGCAAGTAGTTGTTAAATGTTGAATGTTTAACCTCTACGTAGATTAGCCAATATAATGGCAACGTTTCTGCACGAATATTAATTGCAGAGTTTCCGAAAACAGAAGAAAGAAACAGTAAACGAATAACAAGTTATTGTCATTCTTTATTAGGTTCTCACTATCACGTTTTCCTGATTGAAATTAACATTTTCACAAACATTCGCTTGTATATGCAAGCAAAGTAAAACAATTGCTTTACAAAAATATAACAATTTTCGTTTGTGTATCAAACGAAAGAAGATTGCAAGTGAAGTAGCATGTCTTACTGTTTCTTTAACCATGTATTCCGATAAATTAACTTCGAAGGAGCTGTAATCGACAGGAAATGAAATATCAGACACGGAAATTGAGTCCGTCTATCATGGCACGTAAAATATTGAATTCTTGACAGTTTATTACGTACTCGACAGTCGTCGAACGTAAAACTCAAATGTCTCTAAAATATACGATCGGTATAGTATAAAAAGAAAAACAAAAATTACTTTCAAAATTATTAAAAAATTTCCACTAACGTAAATTGTATCTGAAAAGGGGAATTCTCGCAGTGAAATTAAAATTGAAATATTCCTTCCACACTGAAATCGTGCACATTCATATTTAAATCCGTGAATTAATAAACAAGAAAATAAGATAACCTATAACCCACACGCAATACATATAAGCTTATAATAAATAAATGCACCGCGGTGTATCAGAATAACCGATTTTTCTAACGTACCAATCACCCCTTGAAAAAATACAATGGAACAGCATTAACATTTGAGGTCGTTTGCATGTTTCATCAGATATCACGTTAATTATAACTTTCGCCTCTTATTACAGAATCTGTCACAGTATAATTACAACTCTGGAATTTTCGCACTGTTCTCTCAATAGTTACCGATGCACGAAATCCACAAATACACACGCACGTATAATAGAAAAATAATTTTACGTGCACCTGAATGTAATCAAATGTTCATCGTCGAGGGAAATTGAATTCCTGAATGTTTAACATCAACGAGGAAACGATCGTGTCGTTCCGGTGCGATTTCTCATCATTGCTTGCTGAAATTCTTGCACGATTAAATATATAGAATCTGATCATTATCGAAAGCTCCACTTACGCCTTCACGTTGTCGGATACATCGTGCATGTAGTGAGAAAAAAAATACAGGGTATCGATTCCTAGTTTGATAAGACAGCCCTATAGTGAGCGTGCTTATGCGATTATGTAAAAGCAAACGTGCACCAATTACGTTGCACGCATTGCGGATTTACGTAAGCTAAAGACAACATAAACGCGGATTAAAGGAGATTATTTATTTCGATTGTTAATTGTTATAATATTGTTAACCCTCTCGTTAGTGATAGTGTTTACAGGTAACTGCTATTGAACAAATAGATATATGTTGAAAGAGTTATTACAGATAGATATAGAAATTTTATGGTGTTAGAATCGCATTAGGGTGAAGTAAGATTGATAGGGAAGGAGTATTATGAAACAGATAATTTTGTTAACATGCATTTCTGATAACAATATTTCAAATCTTTGAGGTGATATTAAAAACGTCTCATGAGACATATTCGGATAATAAAAAACCGGTCAGTTTTTAACCAATCGGACTCGACAGAGTTAATTAAAATTATGTTGAATAGTTCTTTTCAACAGCTCTATAAGTGTTCGAAATTTCAGTGCACTTTTGAAAAATTATTTTCAGAATCTCAGTGACTATTAAATTTTATCAGGCACGTGTGTAAATATGGCTGAAGCACTTATTAATTCTACCTTACCGTAGCGAAACGGTTTTTAGCTAAGTATAGGGTTGAAGAGTTGTTGCAAAAGGTATTTTCCACCCTAGAGATTACGAGTCACTGTAGTCTTATGGAAATTTAGAGCATTTTGGGATAAAATTCATTGCAAGGGGTTGAAAGCACCCTTCAAAAGATGCTGAATCTGTGGAATTTTCAATTTAATTATAAAATTATGAGAGATGAAAGAAATTTGTTTGTTTAAAAATTAAGGAATCTCCGAAGGCCCATGAAATTACGAAAAAAAATTGTGAGGAGAATCTTATTCCAGGAATTAAATGACAAATTTCGGCAGAGGCAGCCGGTAAAAAGGTCGTAAAGAAAATTGCACGATCCTGAAATATCGCTAAATTGCGGAGGGTCTTTTACACGGACTTCGTTTCCGTTTAGAAAAACCATTCCCGATAACCCGATATCGAATGGGGTTTTTTTTTGGCAACGATTTCTGCATGCGAAATCACGCTGGGAATTTTATACGTGGCTTATGAAAATAATACCAGATACAAGGGGAAGTCCTTGGGGTTATCGCTACTTAGCAAATATCTGTTAATTTTTTTAATTCGAACATTCTATATCCACAAAGATGTCACATGTATTAAAATTTCAAAAAGTATCTCTGAAGAAATATAACTGC
Organism: Cerceris ruficornis; assembly: GCA_963989415.1. Taxonomy (NCBI): domain Eukaryota; kingdom Metazoa; phylum Arthropoda; class Insecta; order Hymenoptera; family Crabronidae; genus Cerceris; species Cerceris ruficornis. The sequence goes on from OZ022523.1 coordinate 12,931,262, forward strand.
TTTTCAATTAACACAATTTAATAAGAATGTAACCTATTTTATACTACTCGTAATAGAGTATCTAAAAGAAAATTGAATTTGTATAAAAATTTCTCCAAAAAGTAATTTCAGAAAATGGATAAAGAATATTGAATTTAATTTAACGAAAAGTATAAGAATATTTTTTATATATTTTCATATATACCGTTAATTTTGTAAGGATGAGAAATCGAACGTTTGAGCCGTAAACGATTCCTGATGGAATCGATAAAAGGAAGTATTCCTTTATTACCGTGGCGAAGATTGAGTTCAGGATACCTCGAAGGAGATCATAGGTCAAGGTCATATGAATAGATAAACGTGCGGAGAAGAGCTATGGTACACTTGAACATAGGTTTTCAGACTCAAGGGGCACCGCGTCGAAAAAGCGAAGGAGATTTAATACGAGATAAACCTGACGCGCAAGCTGTATACGAAGGTTACCCATTTTCTGAAAAAATATATCGAAGAACTACTCGAGAAATGTACTGACAAACTTATCTTCAAGACTTTAAATTTAACGATAATTAATTTCAAATAACGTGGTCCCACACCATTTTTGTTTTCTAATAGTCACTGGGTGATTCTTATAGGGATCATCGTCCTGAACACGAATCCGCCAACGAAATTTCTCCATCACCCTCTGTCCTCGAAAAACATCAGTTCTTGTAAAAACGGAGGATTTCGGCAAAGAAGCTAGTATTACGTGAAATCTAAAAACGGTAGACAGTTCTTCTTGGTGCCAAGAAATAGGGGAGTGTTTTCTAAGTATACAGGTGTGAGCAGTTATAATATTACATACTTTTTAATGGTAGTAAATAACTGCCAAAGTTTAAAAACGAGCAGATGAACAGATAACTGCTCACATTTTTATCTCCGGAAACACTTCTTAATTTTTTGAGACCAAGATGCACTGTCTACCGTTTTTAGTTTTCACGTAAAACCTGCTTCTTTGCCGAAATCCATCATTTTTACAAAAACTGATGATTTTTGAAAAAAGAGGGTGATAGAGAAATTTCATTGGCGGATTCGTATTCAGGACGACTGACACTATAAGAATCACTCTGTGGCTATTGGAAGACAGAAAAATGTTTTAAATTTGGTGGACAGTGTAATCAGCTCTCATTTCCGTATCAGCAATTATTTCAAAGAATTTACACATTTAATTACACTATAGATTTTTCGGAAATTAGGAATCCTAAATTGATATAATTTTTATTCATCCTTTCCTATTTAAAAGCATACTGCAGGTTGGAAATTTTATGTGATATATTTTTTGATCGAGAGGATAATAGCTTTGCAAAGAATTGCAAATACAATGAAAATAAGGAGTCTGACAACATAAAATATTAAATAACTGTATCGCAAGCACCGTTCAAATGGCTAGTTATAATTGAACAAGGCAAATATTCCTTATTTGTAATCAATAAAATGCAAGAAATGAAGTTAATTTAAGATCTCATTTTATAGGAAATACGAAATAAAACGAATCACAATGGCAAGGTGGTTAGTTACAGGGTGGTGGCGGTGGTCGCAGGAAATAGCGAAGCAGTCACATTGAGCGGTCTTAGGGCTGACACGCAATATCAGCTCGTGGTCACTGCCGTCAGAGCCGGCAAAAAATTTCGAAGTCGACCGATCGTCTTCCGTACACTCGGTAAGTTTTACTTTCTTTTCTCCTCTCATTTCGTCGTATTTGGTGCTTGTAACACGATCGACTTTTAAGGCAGCGCACAAAAGTGTGCTCCTTTCGTGTTTGTATAAGAAAAACAATAAGTCGCGACCGCTATCAGGAGCGTCTGACTATGAACAGTCTGTTTCTGGTTGCACTCGTTCTAACGAGAAATCCATCAAGCAATTTATCTCAATAATGTATGTTTTGCGCAACTTGATTTTCTGTTTTGATGATGTGGTATTTTCCATTAATTAATAAATATTTTATAAACTATTGTAACGTATATAAAGTGTAGGGTTTTAGCTGATTATCTATTTCATAACGCGGTGTCGATTCGCGACAATTTATTCACTGAACTAAATCTACTCTGTCCCTTGTCTTTGCGATAATATCGATAAAAAATCACCGGTATGTGTGCCTAGAATTAAATATAAATTCTCCGTAAAATTTTCTGCAGTATCTACTTTAAAGCCGAATATTCTAGAATCGTTCTAATAGGATTTATAATAATGGAAGAGGAAATACTTCAAATAGAGTATTTGGATTAAAAATTAAATATAGCAAGTTTTAAAACGAGCAATTTAAAAGAAAAAGAAACATACCCGATGAGATGTTTGATAAGAAGTTTTTTGATATGTTGTAGAACCTCCGAGAACATCTCCCCAGCAGGATGCAGCGGTAACCGGTGGTCCTATTCCTCCACCACCTTCCTCCTCTCAGCAACCTCAAGCCTACATACAAGTGAGTAAATAATATTTATTTGTTTACACGGTGAACGCCGTTAATATAACAATTTTCTATAATTCTGAAAGAAAGACGATTCACCTGTTCTAGTTGAACGTTTCAAAGATAACATTAAATGTGTCAATATTTATATTTGCAATATTCACGACAATTTAATATTATCATAATTTAAAGCGTTTTATACAAATTAATTTCTTAATTAGAAAAATCTGTACTCCAATAAAAACGATAAGACAAGCGAAGTAGATCCGGCATTCAATGTGCTTTGTAAATTGAGATTTTGCAATGTTTTACGTCAGACTCGAAGAATGCCGTATTTTTCAAAAACCATCCATATATTCCTTAGAATAGATTTAATGCTTCTTACGTCTTCGACGAAGAACATAGGGGAAAAGTCTGACCAGAAGGAGAAGCAGACAATTTATCACGCTATAACGCACTGAACAAGATATCTCAAGGAAAGAAAGAAAAGGAAAAAGGGACTTGGGGGATGTAAAAACTTTTCAAAGTGTGATCTAGTGCAGAAACCTAGTTCCTCGCATATCGTAGTTCTCTCTTACTTCGCCGTTTAATCTTAGTTGGACGACTTGTATACCTGTATTCGTACATGAAACTTAAAAACTTGATAATAAGCTTCCTACCTTTTTCCATTCTTTTCTCGAATTTTCATCAAATTCAAAATGGCAGAATGAAAGTTAATTGTACATTGATGATCGCCACTATTGGTGTAATAATATATTACTCTGTATAATAAATAATAAAATCATCCTTGCAGTATGTCATTCCGTATTAATCATTTTCTATGTATTAAATTTCCGCTCAGTTTTATGGCAAAATCATGTTATTTTATTTACTAAGAAATTCAATTTGGTGAAAAATGTTTTATCGTCGAGATGAAGACTTACATGGAAGTGCACGTTTTTCGTGTTTCGTTAAATTCTTCCACCGAAAAATATCAGGTTATATTCTACCAGTACTACACGTTTCAACGTTTTGTTGAAGTATTTTATTTCTTCGGAGTGTATCCTGAAGGCAGAATGTACTGCGAAAATACGTTTAACTCCATTCGGAGAAACTGCCGGGAGATAAGCATCGAATGCAGTTATAGGGCACACGTTTTGGATGCATCTCACTGCAAGCGTTATCGACGCGTAAAACGTGGAATGCTCAGCCATACGTTTGCATTATCGCCTCGTTTTGAGTGAAATATCATCGGCAACTGAACAAGCATGCCTTATTATTTGGTGCAATATTACGCGCAGAAGGCTTTATATTATTAAATTATTTTACTATTTTTTAGATTGCAAATTTATTCGCCAGTTTCAAATAATGCCCTTCAAATATGAAAAACATTTATAACCGTAAATAAACGACTGGTTATAAGTGGACCTTAAAGAGAAAAAAATATTTATTACTAATAAGAGCTCACATTTTTTTTCTCTTTTAGTTTTTACATCTCATACTTTCAATTTTTAACACTATCCATTACATTACTGGGTTTGAGCAGTAATCGATGCTAGTGTCTTAGGTACATTATTACATTAATTTTTTTTACTGTGCATAACAGCATCGGTAGAATCTCCATCAAAACTACAGCTCAAACCTAAATTATAGAAGTTAAAAATAACAAAAACATATGACACACAAAACAGAATTTCGTATTGAACGCCATTTCATTCCTCCCACTTAACACTAGAACTACCGGCGATAAATCTATGATATTTCGATATATTAAATAAGAACTTTGAAAAAAGAGGAATCCAAGAGGCGGAATAGATGATCGATTCGGTGATTTATGTTTTTTGAGATGGAGGTAAAATATTTATTCTACGACTTTCATATGAACTTGGAGAATTTTTGGAAAAAATTGTGTACCAGTCATTTTGACTGGTTCGGTCGTTCTAGTGTTAAGGCACCACATTCAATTTTTCTCACTATATATAACACCACCAGAACTTTCCTTGACCCAGTGATTTCATCTAAACTGACTAAAATTTCCACAGCACAAAGTTACAAAAAAGAAAATTGCTCTCATCTGCCAGGATCCATAAATCGCATTCAATTCTACGTACTGTACTGTACAACCCAAATCCATGAAACATCCGAGATACAAAAACCAACAAATTCTATCCAGATATAACAAAACATCTCACTTCCCACGTAAATTCTTACATTCACCCTATCACTTGCAGGTTCGCGGCGTGGAAGTGGGTATAGTGGTTCTGGTGTTAATCGTTTGGGCCGGAGCGATAGCCCTCTTCTTTAACCGTTGGGGTAAGATTCGCATGTTGCTACCGTATCAGCCAGACTACAAGGAACAGCTGAAGGTTCCCGGATCGGGGGTGTGTGCAGCCGCGAACGCTGCGTACACGCAACACCCTACGCAACACACTTGCTCTCAGGTAACGCATAAACACTTTCCACTCGCAATTATATTAAACGGCATATCTTTTACATCATACAGTTCTATTTTTCATCCATTCGTTTCTTTTGGCCGAAGATCGTTTGGTCGAAGATCGTTCGGTCAAAGATCGATCGAAGATCGTCCGGTCGAAGATCGATTGCAGATCGTTCGGCCGAAGATCATACGGTTGAGAAAATCGTGAGGTTTAGGACGAATTTATACAGGGTGTTAAAGGGATTCGAGGCTTCAGGGTGGGAAGTGGATTTAAGAGGGTTGAAAATATATTGGGTACTTTTTGGATAGCTGTTGGGGAGAAATATTTTGGGTGTAGGTAAAATAAATATTTTATTATTTTTTACGACTCCGTGCGGCTGTTATTTACGATGTTAGATGTTATGACAGTAGTTGCTAAGATTTTGAGGTTGCTAGACAGAAGATTGTGGATGAAAATTCTAAGAGACAGAGGCTACCTTTTGTTTCGTTAATTTTAATTTAGGCAAGTGTATTTACCGCTGTTAGCGATAATAATGTAAATGGAGAGGATACTTTATTTTCATTATTTTTTAATCTCTAGAAAGAATTGTTCTACGTGTTATCGTGGGGTGTACTCTCATGGTCTTCACTTTAAGTTAACGAATTTATGAACTTATTACCGTAACTTCCGCATAGCCTTAAAGCATTGATCCACATTTTAACACCCTGTATATTCAAGTAACACCATTTTATATACTAAAATACGTATTACCAGCATCTTCACTTTAACTAACAATTTACCCAAATTCACTCCGACAGGCCGAACACTATTACTTCATTTCAGGATGCTTAACCAAATTCTTATTCAATCTATCGCAATCTAAAAAGAATTTAAGTGGATCGTTCTTTCAGTAATCTTTTATCGCACAATAAAGACACATCTGCTCGCCTGAAACATCATTATTCTTTGTTACTCGTACACGAACCTCCTCATTTCACTGTATCTTATCAAACTATGCGAGCCACTTTAATACTCATTATCGATATAATTTTCACATTCGTAATAGAATTTCAAATTCGCTATTACACACGGAACGATCGGCTATGGAACTGCGAATTTCGTATAAATTCCTGCATTTCTCTGGAAACTAAGGTCGATTGTTTGCATAGTACACTGAATTTCAGGACGGCCTACTATTATCCGACGTTACGTAATCATTATCATAAATGCTCGTTCCTATGATGATTTGTATACCGTGATGCAGACAGCGAAATTATCAGCTTTAACGGGAATCAATCTGCACGTAATTCCATGGAAAACATAGACGCGAAACGGATCGACGATACGTGGAATTGTGCATTTCAGACTGCTTTGCAAATAGGATTTGTTCGAGCAAAACGTTCATCGTGCTGGGAAAATGAAAAATGAATCGTGCTAAATGTTCCGAGTCATGCTACTGCCGCGTTATTTTCAGATGAACTGCTTCGCTTTTGGAGATATGTAAATTAGAGTTTTAAAATTTATAAAAGATACGGGTTTTATGTATTATATTTGAATAATTACTATTTTATGTTTTGCGATTTTTGTTTCGCAATCTGAATTAATTTAAATTTTAAAGTTTTTGAAAATGTTCTTTAAAGTAAATATTATATACGATATACTGGAAAATGTCATCATTTGTTTTTGTGAGTCTTTTCAAAATTTTGCTAGAATTTGTTACTTTGAATTATTTACAAAGTATTTTTTTGTTTGTTGAGAATGATGTTCGATCGTTCAATATTATCAGATCCGTTTCGTCGGGGAATTTCTTCGGGCACCATATCTTTATTCGTCCTCCAAATGGTATGGGGTCCTCGAAAACCGTAGAAGTGCACGTACGTTTCCATGGGAAATCGATTTCGTGAGTCACTTGGGAGAACGTTTCGAAAAACACGGTGCAAACTTCATTCCCGGCAAATAATCGAGCGGGCCGATTTCCAATCATCTAAAATAACAGTTTACGTTCCCGAGCCGAAAGCGCGAGGTTTTTTGAAAATTGCTTTGAATTTCTCTCTTATCTAATACCAAGAATTCTGTAACTATTATATAAACTCACGGGGAAGAATGTAGAAAGCTATTTAGAGGAAAGTCGAACAATATTCGTTGAAAACTGAGAAACATTGCAGAGAAAGGTGGAAAGATAATCGGGAAAACGGAATAAAGGAAGATCCACGAAGTTTGCAAAAATTGGGGAAATTTAAAAAATTGCAGAAAAAATATTTCAGGGTTTTCACTTCATCAGAAATGTGATTTTCGAATTATTTCCTTTTTGTATTAAATTCGTCTTCTGTATTAATTTTGTTTAACAAAATTCTATTTCGCAAATTTTTAAACATTAATATCTTCTGGTTATGTTTGCTGTGCAAATTTCTTTGAATTTAATAAAAAGCTTTAGCGAATTCGTGCTTTAGCGATATTCGTATAATCAGACTGCTGTGAAAAAATTTAATAAACGAAAATAACGTGTTCTTTGATATCAAGGAAACACAATAGCTGTAAATTGCATTCGTTTAACTGAAGACTTTTATCATATTTTCTTTTGCAATATGTCTTTTCAGATTATATTAGAAAATTACAGAAAACTCTTGAAAATCTTACTGGATGTAAAACAAGTGGGGAAATCAATGAAACTGTGTTATTCTGCAATTTGAAAAATTTCAAATTCATTTAAATTTGAGTGCAAATACAAAAAAATCAAGTGAATTTACTCCAATAGCTCCTACGATTCAGATATTCTATTCGGAATTGAAGAAAATATTGTACGACACTTTTGGAAGTTATCGAACAAATATGACCCGTCTCGGCGATCAAACAATATTTCTGTCTTTCCATCTTTTACGAGGATTGACACCGTAGCATTCGTACGATAGACTGAACAAACGAAAGAGGAAACATTCGACTGCCAAAGCTATTGATTTCATCACATGCAGACAGAGTCTAATTGGACATTGCACGTAATCAGAGGAAAGCGATCAATTCGTAGTCGAAGCCACTCGTCAAAAGATAAATGATCTGTGAGCAAATATTTACCGGAAAAGATTCATCACAATTGTTCAAACAATATTCACAACAATGTAATTACATTTAATTGCTTAATTTGCGAAAGGCGTACATTATAAAAAGACACATCTGAAATAATAATTGGCGAAAATTGGATCTTTACAGAATAAACGGTATAATTTATCCTTGCGTTATTTTGCGAAGAATAATCACAAAATAATTATTGAATCAACAAGTATGTTTGATAAAAGAAAATGTCGGTTTTAATAAGACATAAAGTGTATTTACAGAATGTAAATGAAGTATCTCAGAATTGCAGCTTCTATTATTTAGCATGGTAAAACTGAGTATCGAAAATATCGCTTTTCGAGCTTACGCTAAATCACACGCGAAGCTTGAACGCTGTAATAGATTATCGATTAGCAGGCTGCTATTGCTGCCGGCAGCGTAGATTTTAACGGTAGCCATGGCATATCACGTCGTAGTGTCAAGCTTAATAATTACTGCGGAAACGGTCCACCGTTTGCAAAACGTAACTAACTAACTGACATCCATAGAAATCTCCGAAAGGAGAGTGATTCGACTGAAAATTACAATGATTCCAGGGATTCCCTTAGCAACCATTAAACGCGAGCTACCAAATAAAATTATTTCCTTCTTGTATCATTCGCTTATTATTCATTGTGCTTTCTCTTTCTACTGTTTTTAGCAGATAAAATAAAAAAATATTTGAAGGTATTTGAAATTATAGGTTTAAGTATTAACCCTTTATGGGCCAGTGTAACTTTGAAGTAACAAAAGACAAATATAAGATTTTATTCCTCGAAGTGAATTTTTTAACACTGTCAAACATTACAATTTAGTTTTTAACACTGGAACTACCGGCGGTAAATCTGTTATATTTAAATACATTAAATAAGTACTTTGAAAAAAGGGGAATTCAGAGGTGGAAAAAATGATCGATTCGGTAATTTATGGTTTATGAGATGGACTTAGAATAACTATTCTATGACTCTCCTATAATCTTGGAGAATTTTGGAAAAAATTGTGTACCAGTCATATTAACTGGTTTGGTGGTTCTAGTGTTAAAGATCGTGAAATTCTTTACAATTCAATGTTTCAAAATCAAGTTAAATATATCATTTATAACAGTATTTTTATCATTTTCTAGTGCGCTATCGTGCAACTGATCTTCAGGTCGCACAGAAAATTCGTACTATAGAGGGTTAACTAAAATTTAGGAATGATTTCGAACAGTTTATTGTATTCTCGTTATTGTTTGTAGAAGAAAAAAAGCAAACATCACTGAAACCTGCATCGGGCATGTCTGACTACAGACACTTTCCACTTGAGCGCGTTCTAACGAGAAATGCATCAAGCTGTATCCCGAACGTTGGAATGTATTCCAATTAATCTGGATTTCGCTTCCGTGGATACACTTCTTGTTAATCAATTACAGTTTGGCGAGTTGTTTTGTAATTATGCAATTATTCTATTTTCCGCTAATATATTAACTTCATAAATGAATTTTCATGTATAAAATACTCGTAAAAGAATTTTTCATATTGTCTCCTTTCCCAGAATGCCTTAAGCAATTATACTCCTTTATTTAAACAAAGGATCTGTTCATCAAAGAAATCTTAACTGAATTATATTTAAAATTGATGTCTACGGTATAATTTATAAAAGATCGATAAACTTTCGATCATGAACGGCCGAAATTTTCCACGTATCTAAACTTCGACCGCATTTTCATTCTCTGTTTCGTCATACGTTGCTGCAGTAAGAGAATTGTGTATTCAATCGATTAAATCTCATTCAATTAATCTCCCTGTACTATTCGTCCGCATCATCACGCGAATTGCGAAAGCTGTGCAACGAACTGAATCAGTTAATTTCTCTTAGCCATAACTCTCATCCTTGCAGCGCGACATTAAATATCTCGGATTATAATATTTATTCGTCGCTGGGATTATTAATTTCATTATTTGTAATACCGACAAACATCCAATCTTCCTTGAAGCAAGTCTCACCGATGTTTATCGGTTTTAGCATTATGCAACATGTAAATTATTTAAAAAAAGTTTCCCTTCACGAAACAGACGATAACCAAACAATACAGACATTATTTATTGAGGTGCGCAATTTAAACGTAACAAATAACGATGAAATAGTGGCAGCGTTGTCCAATTTTATTGCCAAAACTTTCATTTCCATTATCTGACTACCCAATTAGTTGTTTCGCAGCGATCATTAGATAGGAACTATTTAATTTGAAAAAATACTTCGAGCGCGTGCATACCATCCCAAATATTCAAAAATTGGATAACAAGCACAGAAGTAAAGCAGTTGATTTAACACTTTACCGACCGGTAGCCTATTAATAGGCTTTTTGTCACCAACGCTTAGACTTTTAGTTTATTAATCGGTTCCCACGGCAATCACTAATTTGTTATTTATTATTGTAGTGGAACTGTGTTAAGGAGTCGATGAGAAGCATTTGTAATTTTCAAAGAGATTGTAATTTTTTTTAGGCAATCTAAGCCGAAAAAATCCTTTAAAGCAGGTAGAATGCTCAAACAATAGCGGTCGGTAAAGCGTTAATATTGGGACTACTAAAGCAATTGCAACGGTGTGTTTTTAATATCTTATGACTATTATTTCAATTAACGATACTACATTTTCTAAAATATTTCCACGATCGTATTGCAGTATATATAAATAATTAATTCGATCAATTTACCAATTATCTTCCATAACATTTATCACGTACAATCTCATTAACTCCTGCCTATAAATCCAGGATTAGCGAAACAAGCCCCTAAGAGACAGATCAGCCAAAAGTATCTTCTTCTTCTTCACCTGCTACAACATAAACCTTCAGAATTACCAGCCTCCCACATAGATAAATTCGCACGTTAGAAGCCCGCTCGTATCTTCCTCATTAATCAATCCATCATCGCAGCTTCACTCGAACGTTATCGCTCCATATCCGTCGGTACACTGCACATCGATATTATTTCACACGTTTCCGTGATCCTTTATCATGCCAATAAATCACCGTCTCGTCCGACGAAATGCAATCTAATCGAACGAATCTCTCTGCTCCTCTCCCGACGCGACCCGCTGACCCGCCACGAACCTGAATCCGTCGCGAAAAATCACCACTTCTCGTCCCCGTATAAACGACCCAACGGATTTCACGATCCGTCGGGAGCACAACAAAAATCCACCCGTAAAAAAAAATACCCGAAGGTAATGACGACATTGTCGGATATGGTGATGCAGTGCGGGGGCGGGGGCTGTTGCGTCTTGGAGCAGTGCTTTCAGTACCCGAGGAGAGCCCGAGAACCCCGTGACTGCGGCTGCCAATTCGCTCTACTCCACAGGGCGGACATCGCGTGACCATCGGTACTTGTCAACATCTCTATTTTCTTCTTCTATCTTTCTCTCTCTCTCTCTCTGTATCTTCTCAGAGGATCACTCACACTGATCGTGAGCTCACCCTTTCCTTTTCTTTTCGTTCTTTTTTTTTTTCTTTTGTTCTTTTTCTCCTGTCTATATCTGTCTGTCTCTCTGTTTTTATTCTCTTTCTGTTTATCTGTCCAGTGTACTCACGCTGCGCCTTTGTATCTATTATGTATCACGTGTATTTCCGTTCGTGTGGACCCCGTAGCAGCTCTTTCTCTGTCTGTACTCACGTGAACCCCTGATGTCCACTTTTCGGTGCCTGGGAGACAAATACGACTGCTACGCCGATCGAACGAGTCTATTCTGCGGCTCATCGTTGACAGTCTCTGAGAAATCCACGGGATTACCGTTAGCCCGGACAGTTCAATTTACGTCTGCTTACGGGAAAAGAGTTATTGGACGAGTGCAAAAGTTCTACGTGGTTGGGCAATTTTGCCGTGGCTGCAGGATTCTTCTTCTCGGTTGGGGCTTACTGTTTGTTATACTTTGGGATTTTTAGTTTTCTGTGCTGCTTGTAGAGATTGTATTTTATGCGTTTATCAAGCTGAGAAGTTATCTTTTTGAATTTGCTTGTATCGTTGACCGCACTGAAGGGAATTCTTGTGAAATAATTTTCAATTGAACGGGAAGATACGTTTCTGTTACTGAATTACTTTGAAGGGAATGAAATGAACTGGCGGAGGAGATTGAAATTTTAGAGTGAACTTTACTGCCAAGTTTTCTCAACTTTCGTGGATTTTTATTTAAAGGAAGATTTTTCGCTGATGACTATTTTTTAGTGTTTTTTTATATTTTGTTTGAAAAGTTTTGCTGTACCTTAAGCAGTTATCTTTTTCATTTACAGTTTAATTCGAGGTTGAATGAAGGATACTGGATAGAAACGGAACTTTTGCACTATTCTAAATATTGAATTTATCTATCACTATACCTTCATCTACACGAAGATGAAAGAGTTCATCTTGACTATAAATTAATTTAAAAAATGAGTGTACTTCATTTGAGGCCAATTTGTAAAATTTCAAGATAATAGGGCAATGTCGTTAACCTTTACAAGCTTGTGCATAATGAATGCAGAGTAGACTCTCAAAAGCGCAAAGCAAGAATCAAGCAACGTATAATTTAAAAGCGTTTGCGAACCTTTCTTGCCAACCGACTTCTCTTCCTCGAAGCAAAAGGCTTGCCAACTATGTATTCTGCTCGAAATGTAACAATGAATCATGTTAATTTACAAAGTATCGAAAATTCAAAGAACAAAAGAGGAACACAGCACAAATGAAATCTTAAATTCTTAAAATAATAGAATCTTTGCAATATATGCATGAAAAACAATGATTTTTAAAGTAACTTTAGAAGAAGGAATTTTACAACAGAATGAAAGTATTACGACAGGTAAGGTGAAAGATGAAAATGCATTTTAAAGGAGAAAAAGGAAATCTGTATTTTAGGTATACGCAAGATCGTGCATTTTTAGGAGAAAGTATTTGACTTCGGTCAGTTTCGTAGCTTCGATTACTTTTTCGAATGCAAAAAAAAATATAGTTCGCCTCAAAACACGCTTCCAACTAAAACATGCTTTGATTAAAAGCTTTTTGCATTGCATGTAAATATCAAGTGCTACTGGACGCTACTTATTCGCAATTCAAGCACATTTGCAAATCGATGCATATGCAATCTTTGCACGCTTTGAGGTTGGCAAGCCTAAGTGATCTGGAAAGTTTCCGCAACTTCAAATTAGATGCGTTTTGATTCGAATGCATTACGCGATTTAATGGAAAATTTTTAATATGAAAATTGGGAAAAAAATTGTTTTACTAAAACTGTTCTTGTGAAAACTGCCGCTTACATCCGATGGGAAAAAGAACGATTTTCATTTATTATTGAAGAAAGAATTATGCTGTTGTATCTGCCAAGCAATAGTAATCAATCTCGGTTAATATCAGAGTCAATAATTAATGGTTGAACTCATTATCGCTATATCAAAAAGTTTCGTACACTGCTGGAATATTTTTACTACAAACTTCAGTTTTTTTTTTCAAATGTATTAATTTTCAGAAGAGAATCTGAGGAGCCATTAATATTCCACAATCTATATACCTATCAAAAGATCATAATAAATTAAATTTCTTAGTTAACAGAGCTCTACACATTTCTGAGATTACGAAATAAGTAAAAGACAGTTTAATAACTTTTACACTGTAAAGAAGAGAACAAATTTCTCTCTCTGCACTCTGTGCCTAACAAAAAAAATTATAAGTCAAAGCGTTGAACTATCGAATATCAGTATCCAATTGTCAAAGCAGAATTCAAATTTCTCTGTTACACGTATGAATACACTATTGATTTCAACGTCTTTGATAATCCGTATTAAATCGTGCTATCGATATCTCAAAGCATGTCTAACAACATACGTGCAACATATCGGAATACAAGCATAAAGGCACTTCTCTGTGCGTGATTTGCCTCACGTCAGCTGCTCGAATCTTGATTTGCGCTTAGCGACGTTCGATCAAAAGGGCGGTATAAATTACACTGTATCCATTTTCTGGAATCAAACGGTTGAATGAATTTTCCGGAAGTCGGGACTACTGTTACGTAAACTGTAAAATGGTAATAGTTGTTCGTTCTAAGGATAAGAAGGATTTGAAACCGAGGGAAATTGAAAGTAGATAATCATTTCATGGGTTATTTTTATACGAACTTGTGATTTCAGAGATAACATAATTAAGGAAAGAAAAATTCTCTGGGGAAGTTTATAGAAAGTGATTGTGTTTTTCTTTCACGTGACTTTTACAAGAATATAGTTGACGAGATTTTAGTTGTGATGGATCGTCCTTAGTTTGTTTTTTATTTTATTGGACGATGAAACTTTAAACGCATTCTTTATTTTGTGAAAGAATAATATTACACTGTAATTTTACTGTCATCAAAAAGTACAGATGCACTTTGCAGAATTTAAACAATATGATTTGCAAAGTTAATGAAGGTATATAGGAGTAACGTTGAAGAAAATATATAGTACAAATTTCACAGCAAAAATAATAAAGCAAAAATTCACAGTTCTCTAAGATGAGTGTCAAGTAAATGTCGGTCCAAAAAATGGAGTTCGATTAACGATTGTTTACTATTTTTCTTTTCAACGAAATTCTATTTCATTGCATTTTCAATCAGATTTCGTTAAAAATGTATAAATTTCGACAAATTACATCCATTTATTTTCCAACAAATATTTTACAATTACCGAGAAGTTAATGACCGATGATTGACAGTAAGTAAATCTAATTGAAAGGTACGGGTATTTCTTTTTTAATTTTGGCATTCATTCGTGATGTGATTTGTGTTTTTTGCCGTGACGAAAATCAATTTTAACGCGGAAACGGGCGAAAAACATGCGCCGTGGAAAATTGCGGATTGCGAAAAGTTGAACCGTTCCAGGAAGTGGAAACAGTCGGCACGTGACAGACATATGTATAAAGCAGAAAATTGTTCGTCGTGCATCGAGTGCTTCAGTCACTGCAAGAATTTATATAACACGTCGATGAATGACAATTCACAGCTTTTTCCAAAATATTTTTCATGCTGTGCATTTTCAAAACATTTCGGCTAAAACCTAAAGAAAGTCCATCTTGTAAAACTACATATTAGATGGCTGGAGAAGTTCTACGCCGTTGTCTTGAGAAAATTTCACGTCTGAGAACTTTTACTAAATGCTTCTTTATTCCATTGTATATTTATCATCACTGTCGACAACTTCTCGCCATTTTTCTAAGAGGTAGTTAACGTTCTTCTTATAAAATTCTGGTTATATCGTATTAGAAAATAAATTTATTGCAGTTTCGTCGACAAACTTCGAAATTTCCTCTCTTGAATATGTGAAAAATGTATTTCGTGGAATAGAAAAATCTGGCTCAGGTTATCTGTGATAGAAAACGATATTTATCGATCGCGGTGAGATTGATGTTATAGAATCTTCCAAAAAGGAATGACTATAAAATAAATCGCAACTTTTGACATAATTCAATCCAAGACCAGTTAAATTATTCATATTTTACAATTTAATATGTAGTAAGCAATTTACTATTTGTAAAATACTTTTTTTATAAATCAACAGTTAAAACTTTTGCAGCCATCCAATAATTCAAAACAGAAAGGTAATTTTAACAACCTTTTCAATACTTTTGAATACCCTTCTTCGATGATATAATGAAACTACGGAAATGCTAATATTAATAAAAAATAAATAATATTTCCACATCGCTACAAAAACAATTTTTATCTCAGATACCCCATGAAAGAATCTGGAAAAACGCAGACTTCTACAGACCGTACTTTGAAAATCGCTTGCTCAGTGCACACAAAAACTAAACTTAAACTGAAGCAAAACCTCCCTTATCCGCATATCCTGCCACATGAATATTCCCTTGCTCGAAATTTCTATGACAAAAACAAAGTATCTTCTCATACCGTATCCCTTCTTTCAAGAAATATTTACTACCCTCCATAAACAAGAATAATTCACATCATAACAATTTACTACGACACTCAAATAGTTCACAAGTTATGCCATTGGCAAAGATATTGCTGACATAAATTGCAAAACAGCAGACGAATGGGATAAAAGCGAAAATGCGCCGTATCTTATATAGAGTCATCGGAGAATGAGATTCAATGATGTGATTCTCAAGAAAACGGTAATACCCTCCATAAACTTTATTACGATTTATCATCCGGAAGGATACAAGATCGATAAATATTTAATCAAGTTACAAACTTCTCTAACTACCGAAAAAAAAAATGAAATTCAGTATCGGACAAGCAATTGTTTCCCTATCCGAAAATTCCCTTATCCGAACACTCACGTCGGCCTATTAACTCGGATAAGGGTGGTTCAACTGTACTAAAAACGTCGTAAGATCCTCGAACGACTCGTGGTAACATCATGTTTATGGGATAAATATTGTTTTTCGGGGGACGGCGCTTCCGTGAAATCTATATGTATCTTATATAGATATATGTATACACATATATATCTTGTCTTGAAGTCAGTAAAGTTCCCAGAGTAATAGCCTTCTGACCCAAATCTCAACGAGATCGCGAATCTGCTAGAGACAGGAAACCCGTACGCCGGCATCAGGATATAGACATACTAAATTCGATTGAGCCTCCTCCCTTCGTCGGTAAAGCCTAATTAAATTCTGTGACGCGAACTTGCGCGGGAGATTGATCGAATAAAGGTAGAAAAACCCGATCGATTCTCTCGTGTGACCCACTTGTACGATTTGATACGCGCGTGGACCGGAAAAACCTTCTTCGACAACCGGAAATCGCCGGGATGGACTACGGATGGGGGTTCAGGTTTTTTTAGGACATTTGAACGATTAGAAATTAGATGATTGTTAGTGTGACTTCTGTTTTGGTATACTGGCGACAAGTTTTGTGTTTTTATGATTTCCTTTATTAATTAAACATTAATGAAAATTAAATCGCAACCAGAATTAAATTTCTGAACTGTGATTTTTCATGAATCGTAATATTCGACCTTTTTTGTTGAAGTATTAAAATTTTTCGTAAAATCAGCGGTTTAAATATTCCAGGATAAAAATTACATAGACCCAGTTATTTTCGTCAATTGAGTTCTACACAAATCGACTATACATATCCTTAACAATTATTCCAAAACAGAATATTGCCATAACATCTTTCTAGTCCAAACGTTCCACGGTAATAATCGAAAAGGAAACTTCACTCGTTCAATTCCCATAAAACCACTCGCGAATAAATAATTGTTATAATAACCGTCAAAACTCGCCTTAAGGTACAGCAACAAAATATGCTTGGTTTGATGCAACCGTCACCATGCAATTTCCAAGCCTGCCGAGGACAGTATGTACATAACTAATGAACCAAGCACGCTGATTCGCATAATCAAGGGAAAAAACGTGGGTAGTGGCTACACGCTCTTAGGCTGTCCTCATTCTACTTGTCGATAAACACTCGTCGGGTCTAGGGGCTACTTTTTTCTGCAGCAATCTCTTCTTTGACACTCGCAAACACTTCTGCCTTGCTTCGAGATGTTCCAACGTCTACACCTTTCACTTTCGTTCTCTTTCTCGTTTCTCTATCACTCTGTTCGCTTGAAATCGCTTAACGCATGGCGGTCGTTTTGGTATTGAAAGCGTTTTCACGGTGAAAGAAGTTATTCTTTGCTCTTTAGCGTGAAAAAAATCGGGGAAAAATATATCTTTACGTTTTGTATGAAAGATTAACGCGAAATTTCGTATTATATGCTTAACAGGGGTGACGATTTGACGGCTCAATAAATAATTCTGCAGCGTGCGAGACGAGGAAGCTCGTTCGTTTTCTTGTATTGTTAACGCTATTAGTACGTAACACTTACGAGAATTTTGTTAGATTTATATCTGGTGGGAAGAAGTATTATAAAATAGAATTATATTACAGTCCCAATTTCTGAATAGTTTTAACAATTACACGCTCGGTCAGTCATTTTTAACGTTGAGAATATTTAAAAAGAATAATTCAAATTTCAAAGGATTTATGATAGAAAACCTCTCTGGTCAACGGTTTAAAATTTGCATAAATACGAAAATTTTTGTGATGCATTATGATATTGTACGAAATACAACAACTGCAACACATCCGTCATGCGTTAATTTCGTTCTGATTCGCCGATCGTCTCTTGGAGTGAAACGCACAGTTTTTCGCACAGTTTTTATGGGGTTTGTCGTGCACGGGAATTTTGTAGCGCGGCTGTTTTAGAACGTCAACACGATTTTTATAATTCGTCGATGCACAAAGCTCAGCAATGACGCTTTACGTCAGTACTGTCATTGTGCCATGAAAAATACACGCTTAGCCCACACGAATTGCTTCGAGAGTTATTTTATGGAAGTCGGAAGAATCAGTCGTATCGTTGAAATGTAAATAGAAAACTATTTCATCAATGTCCAGATGGACGAAACTTTAAACGAGTAAAAGAAATTGTATGTTTAATTACTATCGCCGTTTATGGGAAATACGATACGACGGAGTGTCTTCTAATCGATGATCACAAAATTACTTGGATGAAATATTAAAAATGTCACTATTTCGGAATCCAATGAATGATAATTGTAAGATACTCATTGATAAATACTTGGATAATTATTGAATGTTAACCCTTTCAACTACCCTCGCAATGCAATAATTTTTTGTTTGCTAATTATAATCTTGAGCTAATTTTTATTAGAAACATTGCAATGAATAACAGTCCGCTTGCACTTCTCTTAAAAATGAATTTTAATATAAAATAATAGTTTTAAATCCGGTAAAATCTTTTTCGATAAATCACATTTTTCTCTGAGCACTGTAAGCTGCAAATTATAAAAGTTAAGTTTAGAAGTTGAAGGGTTAACGGTTGAAAAAAAATGCATTATAAGTTTTGCAAGAAGGATAGCGCAGTAATTTCATCCGAGTACGGCATTGATATGCTGTAAAAAATATTACTAGAACTTTACGATGCGTAAGTATTGCTTCGCAGAATGCAGGCGGAATTTTAAGTTACGGCTGCCCATAACATTTTTTTTTAATTCTTAAGAGATACATCGATACGTGCGTGTACGAAGAAAATGAAACGCTGAAGTTCGGTCACGATTGTTTTGATGAGAAACGAAAACCTTTAAAAGCAGGTGATTAAGGTGTTGCACTGGATACCGAAGAATTTTGAAAGTCAGCGACGTAATTATGATGAAATAAGCACAGTACAAAGTTTTATGTCCCGATACAGCCCACTAAAAATAGCGGTGATCTTTTTATGAGATTTTCAGTCCTAGAAATTTTACGAGACGAATTTATTTCAATTGTTTTTACTGTTTAACTTATTTCAGCAGATTGTTTCATGGTAAATTTCTCGAACTCCAGAGATTTCTTAATGCTTTAATATACTTCAATAAATAAAATGTGCGTTAATTTTCGAATATAAGTGTTAATTTTGGAATATAAGTGTTAATTTTGTAATACTAATATTCAGTAGTTATGACATGAATGAAACTATGAGGCACAACAAATACTATTATTATAAAAATAACAAGTCTTGCTCTCCGAATGGTGTTATTGAAAGTTGATTATATTTCTCATTTAAAAAATATAATCTGTAAATATGAGATCAGCGACTTTGTGAGTAAAGTGTCCTTTTAATATTTGATAAATGGTAATATGACTTTCTTGGGTGTGTGCTAGTATTACAAGATTATCAAATAATTATTTAATCCTGCCTCTATAATCACTTGCAACTCTCTGGAGACGGTAATTTATTACAATGCTTGCCGAGCATTAAGGATTTACGTACGTGAATTCATCATGAAGCGAATAGAGGTGTGCAAAAGTTTTTTATCAATTGCAATTTGTTGCTTTCATTTACGCAAAGAAATTTCCTGAATTTTTTTCCGAATGCAAAAAAATATTCGCCGTGTACTTCATTCAAATCATATTCATACGTAGTATTAATTACAGTGTTCCTTCAATTTTACTTTTTGCAAAATACAATAGCTTTGCGAAAGAGCTTTCAGCGTATTAACTTTTGACCGATAGAATTTTTCTCGGAAATTTTTACCTCTCAATACCTTTTATCTCCTCAAACTCAGGTATGCTTTTATTCATTCACATTTTTACCATTTATTTTCATACTTAAATTCCCGGAAAACGTTTTCGAAGCTAGCAAATATTGAAATATCCCGTATACACATTTTCGCGAATATAACTCTCTTGTACAATATTTTTATAATCAGTTTTCTCAATATTCAGAATCTCTGTCTTCATTTTCAAATCTCAATTCTTCCACCTGTATTTCGACAATAATATCTTAACACTAGATATACAGAAAGCCGTCAAATTGACGGGTTCCTACTTTTTTAAAAATATTTCTCAAATTTATAGAGGAGCAGTAAGTAGATATTTCACGCGTATCTTATAATACACAAATTGTTTAACTGATAGTATTTTTTGCCGCTGGATCCATCTTTTTTCAGTGTACTTATTTGATATATTTAATAATACCAGATTTAGCGGCCGTAGATCTAGTGTTAAAACCAATAACATAATTAATATCGAACCAACGTTCCAATTCCTTAATTTTCGCATTTTCCTAATAAAAGAATTCCAATGAATGATAATCACCATCCCTCTCGCCCCAAAAAAAACTCCGACATTCCATTCACGTCTCCCCGCTTTAACAAAGACTTCAGAAACCCATTAAAAAACTTTTGCACTCCACGAAGTATACACCCGCTCAACCTACGAGCCCTAAAAATTCCGTTTTTAGTGGGCTACAAAGTTCTGTCTCCTCCACGAGGTACCACGCTTGAGAAAACATGCAACTCTAAGATCAATCTCCGTTGAAACGCTTGAAAATTGTGACCATCTAATTGTATCGCCGCGATTTCCAGCATCTGCACTGGTCGAACCATCACGTGGACTCGTTGGATAGCGGTGCCGGTTTGGGATGGCCAAGGACCTCGAGGCCTCGCGTGAACAGCGCCATAGACGTCGCCGGCTTCCTGTCTCAGGTATGTAATCGAATAAAGGAAAAGCAGAAAGCGGCCACGAGCAATTTCGTCCTCGTTGAGATTAGATCCGTGCTGTTGATTCGCGTCCTCGAAACATTCGATCGAACCTTGACTCCCGGTTTCGACCTTGTCGTCGATTCGAAGTCACGGCTGCTTCAAAGTATTAGGCCGTCGCGTATGTCTCGGATTTAGGAATTAACAGGGACGGTTTGTTATAAAAGGAGATAATAATAATTGCATTGGTGTGTTGTATAGTGTGGGGCATAATAATAACTGTATGTTATTAAGAATGAGGGATAATGATAATGTAATGGATACGGTACGAGGGTGAAGTGTATTGGGTTATGGGGAGGGGCTATGGAATTGGAGGAATACTGATTAATTGGACTGAGTACAGATGTTCCGACAATTCCGGGAGATCTTTTGGAAATTATTGGTTAATTTGGACATTTCATATGTAATGACCTAATAGATACTTTGGCGAAGACGAAGCGAAATGGTGAGGGGGTACTAAAAACGCGGAAGTCGAGTCAAATTTGAGATTCTGTTACGTTGGTATTCGATGTTTGTTCGTATATATATATTTTGCTTGTATTGCTGTAAGTTAATCTTCACTGGTTGTTTGTGAGTAAAACATGAATGAAGTTAAGTTTCGTTGTTGCTGATTGTGATTCTTTGTGTTTGAGACTGTTTTAGAGGGATTTTATTACAAATTTCTACTTGTGAATTTGTATAATTATAACTGAAAAGAGAATTTTTGGGCGTTTTTGGAGTAAATAATTATGGAGTAAGCGTTTTACGAACCGATAATTTTCTATGATTCGCTGCTTAAATTTGAATACAAAAGTCTGCGAGGGTATTGAATATAAAAATTTTAAGAATCGAAAATTGAGAATTATGAATCGACCGAAATTATTCCATAACGTGCCTTTTCCAGTTTAAAATTTTTAATTAATCTAAATGAAAGCAAACCACTACAAATCGATTTCTCATCCTTTAAATCTGTAATGCCGAACTCGATAAAACGCGTGTAAAGAAAAACGTTATAAATAACGATGTAAACAAGTGTCATTAATGTAATTTAAAAAAATAAATAAATAACAGTACTAATTCTAGCGAATGTCCTGAGCGTTCCCTAATTTGTTTAACATTCAGAGTGTTAAAAAGGAACTCGATCAATAATACAAAACCTCCTATAAGATAATAACTGTGTACCTGAAAACGTGTACAAAAGTTGCATAGTTGACAATTGCGAAACTTAAGGCATATTTACAATCGTGCACCTGGGAAAAATGACATTCTGAGTCATTCTTCGAGGAACATTTGTATTTATGCGTGGCATCTAAAACTCACGATTGACACATTTACCTCATTTCTGCATTTTTCTGCCTAATATACCGACTAATACTAACACTAATTTTCTGAAGAAATAACTCAAACTATAACTCCGTAATAATTGTACTGAAAAATATTTTTTAACGAGACCCTCTTATTTTTTTTATATCACTGAGTTAAAATACAATTTTGATGAAACCTTTGAACAAATTGTACGATATTGTTTCTGAAATAACGTTGAAAAATTCAATGATAAACTTTGCGTTTGAGAACAGAAGGAAAGTTTTAATAATCGTGAAATAAACAAACTTTTTGTTTGTATAATGCAAATGCTTTTAGTTGTAGTGCGGCGTAGTCGTGGAGCAGTTTCTAAATTCACGATGGAAGTGAAGCTAGAATGAATATGGGAATCGATAATAGTGTACAACTTTATCCGATCTTATCGATGATGGATCAATTGCATGGCCCCCTCAATCATTAGATCTTAATCTAAATGACTGCTATTTCCGAAAGCATTATATCGCTGTAAAAGCAGTATTTTCTGTTTTGGTAGAAAATGTTCCAAGATTACGTAAAAACGTAGAACATGCCATCATCTAAGAAGTTATGGTAGTTTTGAGGACACTGTCTAGAAAACGAAAATAGTTAATTCAATTTCAAATTACTCGTCCTGTAGTCCCGCATTTTGTAAATTTTTTCCTATTTTAGAAACACTCTCCATGCTCTTAGTTCAAAGTTAATAGTAGTTAAACTAAATAAAATTAATTGTTTAAAGCAGCCAAAAAAAAAATTCTGTCGACCATTAAAACAAACAGTAAATATATCAAACGCAGCGGATTTAAACAAACAATTAAAATAATAAAACAAACTCGCCAAATATTTTTCAAAATGTATTAATCTGCCCTCCGAAACTTCTTCTAAAATAAGCAATCGACAATATGTAACAGTGTAAAATAATGTTATAGTCATTAATAATTATTCTCTAATGTATTTATTAATTCAAACCGTCTCTTGGATATTATAAATAATTCTAATGGGTCTTCAATGAGATATATTCAAGTAATCTCTTTTTCAAAGTCACGAGACAGCACTTCGCTATATTTCGCTATTCCCCATTTTCGCGAAACCTTATGTAAACGATGTCGCGTGACAGTAAAGAGTCCAAATTTAGACAATAATTACAGAGATGATTTTAAGTTCATAAAAATCGGAGATTCGACAGCAACTTACTCTCCGGCGCGACAGATATTTAAATAAATAACGAGCGCGAAAGAGACGGTGCAAAAGATACGTCAAACGTCAAAGTTCAAGGTAGTTAGAGGTGAAGTGTAGTTCACCGGGTGATCGA
This sequence comes from Cerceris ruficornis, assembly GCA_963989415.1. NCBI lineage: Eukaryota > Metazoa > Arthropoda > Insecta > Hymenoptera > Crabronidae > Cerceris > Cerceris ruficornis. The sequence continues at coordinate 12,954,827 of OZ022523.1, forward strand.
TAAGTTCGTGGTTTACTTGTAAGGAAGTGGTTAAATTCATTTTCTAGTTGCATGGACCGTCCCCGGTAATCACGGTGTACTGCATTTTTTAACGACGTCATTTTTATTCGTACACTTTCACGATCTACGCCCATCATACGTAAGTATATGTTTCTCATAGAATTTCGCGTATCCTGGCTAGATCGATTTATCCTCTTAATTAAAAAAAAAGAAAAACAAAGGATAACGATGCACAATTTGTTGTCATACGACCAATTGCAAAATTATTTTCTACCAACTTCTATTTTCATTATCGATATTGCCGTAAACTGGAGAAATTTCTTTTGAAATAAGTAACGATTATTAAAGACAAATATAAAATACTTTTCTTTTCTTTTATGCTATCTGTGAAATCCTTTGATGTGTCTTCTATAAATGTCTGTAATCGTACAATTTTTAACTGTAAAGCTGTTGTATAAAATCGTCGAAAAATGTTACTAAAACGATGGTCGAACCGTTGGAAATGATTTATCATCATTAATTAATTAAACGGGGACTTCGGTACGTTTGACTTTCAGGAATTTTTGCGCCGACATGGCTCGACGTCGAAATTGTGTCGGAAGGTTCGCAGTGCAGATAATTTGCCACTGGCATCAACCAATCGACAGCAGGATCAGCGGAAACATTCAAAGGAGGACGGTATCGATGGCGATCGTGAATCCTTCCTGAAACCTAATCAGGAAGAGAAATGCGAGGACTTGGAGGCCAAGAGGCAAAACAGCCTTGAAAGCGGTCCGAAGGATAATCCGGAGATCTCGTTGCTCGAACCGAATCATCAACAATTATGCTCCAGGTAATTAGAATTAATGGCAAAATTAATAACGAAATGGACTTGTAATCGATCGAAGAAAATTATTTGAATTCATTGCCAGCTACTTAGTGACATGTCGTAGGATTGCAGAATCTTTATGCAAGCTTCTCTTATTTTATCTACCTAGGATATTCAGATTTATTGGGTTAATTATTTCCTTTTTCGAAAAAAGATATTTCTTTTTCTATTTTTATTCTTGAGGGGAATTTAATCAGAGATTTTGCATGTAAGAGTGTTTTAACGAAAGCTTAGGATTTGATATTTCAGGGTTTTTAAGATTTGCGGTGAAAATTCCGATGGTTTGGAAATTCCGTCCGCTTCAGTGTGTCTTTATTCTACTTTTTTCCCTTATTCTACTTAAATTCTATATGCATTCCAGCTGATCTATATTCTTAGGGTCTAACTTATCCTACTCAAAGCTTGTATAATTCAAGAGAAATATAACAGAAGGAAGTTGAGGATAAAAGTGTCTAGGGAACCGGTGTGGGTAGAAAGTTCAATAAGAAAAGTAAAGAATAGGAAAAGCGAGCGAGAGAGTGAATCTGAACGATTGTAAGCTTATCAGATAGAATAAGTTAGAAGATAAGAGTACAGATTTGTCAGAATAAACATAGAATTTAAATAAAAGTACAAAGAAGTTCGAACATGTTCTGGTAAAACGATCAACTTTTATAATTAAAGTTTCATATATTTAAAATAAAGAAGATACGAGAGAAACTTAACTCTTAAACTTATTCAAATTTTAAATTGCATTGAAGACACAACATTTTTCTATTTTCCTGATTCCTTTCTGAAATCATACAATGTGCAATACTTTTTCCTTCCAAAGAGAAGAAACTTTGGGAACTGTTAAAATGACAATTGAACGAATAAAAGAGTTTGCGGAGTAGGATATTTCAACTTCTATCGTTTTTATTCTTATGTGTATGAATAATTTTTCTCAAGAATTTAATATTAATTCCAAGTATTGAATAAAATGGTAAGACGTTCTGCAGGATTGTTAAAAATAATGAAACGAATCTGAAGGTGGAAAGTTTGCCGGAGGAAACGCACGATTGCAATTTTCACGACGTACTTCTTTGATTCGTTCAATTATCTTCTTCGTTGCATCGACTAATGCAATTCGTTATTTCAGGAAATTGCAACGTAAATCTCATAGCTTCACATGGCACAGATGGAAAGGAAAATTTAGTTTCTTTATCCTAACATATATTATGTCTTCTGCCTCAAGTGATCTATAATTTATGTAATTATTCTTTTCTCAATGAACGCAACGAGATAATGATGCGAAAGTTACAAACTCAGTGCGGTGGTAAAACTATTTGGTTTTTTCGCGAATCATTCATTTTAGCCATACACCCTACAATCAAAGAATAATTTTTACTTCAGTACCGAAGAAAAAATAGAAATTAATATTCATGATTAACTATAACTGTTACAAAAACAGCAATGAACAGTAATTCTTTCAATTAGAAATTCCAACTTTACACAAAATCAATGCTAATAAACCATGCTTCGAGAAACACCAATTTTCTGAGAAAATACAATAATAAACTCCCTATTATTGCTTTAATATCCACCAACGAACCCAGCATCGATCATCAAATCAAATTAGCTCCCCCAAGTATCGTCCCTTGCACTTTCCCTTCTCCTCAAAGATCACTCCCTGGTATTCCCGATTGCTCGATCATAAATCTCGCAAAATTTGCGCAACACAAAACACAAAACGATCGTATGTTTCCCTCCCATTCGAATCTTCCCATGAATAAAATAATAATCCGCGCAGTGATTCCCTCTCGAAGGATATAAAACAAATTCATAATTTCCTATATCACCGTCGTTCAAACGCCATGCTAATCCGTAACACCGGGAGATTGCGATCTCGATATTGCATTCGAGATATCGAAGAAATGATAAGGTCGTTTATCGATGATCATCCACGTGCTCGGAATTATTCTACGATCAAAGAGAAGCGATGAACGGTATCTCATCCCGACCCCATATTTACGGATATTCCCAAGGGTGAGCTATGCTCACGAATCGTCCGATATGACTTTGCAGAAGCATGCATAACAGGAACCCATAAACGAGCTGGGACACGGTGTGCATGGTTCTGCAGTGCTGTTGCATATGCAAACGGCGAAACCGGTGAAATGAGTGAACTGAAGTTGATTTATTACTGTTGCGTCATTAAGGTGTTTTCGATGGTTAACAAAGTTACGATGGTGGCTGTATAATTTGTTGTTCTTGTTTTATAGAGTTTGAAGTTTCGCTGTAGTATTACTTTATGCTTATTAGCTACTTGTAATGGATCGTTTAACCTGCTAGCTTTTGTGCCAAGTTTTTAAAAGTTTATGCAACTGCAAAGTTATGATATTCTAAAATATTAGGAATTTACGAATACGTTTTGACTTTCAGAATGATTTTTTTTTAAGTAATATCAGTACAAGGAACTATTCTGTCACGGATATACTCCTCATTCATGGCTAAGAAATTAATAAATGTGTGCGATAAAGTATCAATAACGCTAGTTATTTGAGATTGTTACATTCGGGAAGGTTTGTAGAATCATTTCATGCAAAAAGACATAAGTAACTTTTACGGTTTAAACGCAAAATAGTTTCAAAGTTGAAAATTTGAATGTTTTTCCTAAACTGAGGATAATATGGTACGTTAAAAGTGTAACTTCTTTATTGCATGTATACGGAAGTGCAATATTTTACGAAACTGGATACGTTTCCAATTTACATAATACTACATTCTCTCGGAGTTTCGCTCGTTAGCATACTTCATGTTCTTCTGCATTTATGTAGGGCATTATCTTCGATTAATTTTTAACGTCAGTTTACATTTACAATAATTTATCATTCTATTCTTAGAACTTACTTTGTAATCAGGAAAGTATTTTCAGTAATTTATCATGATAAGTAATGATTAATTAACATATTAAACGATTTTTAAGACTGTAACATATGGTAATTATAACATTTAAAATATGCGAACCGTGTCCCAGTCTCCTGTCGATTAATTCAGGTGATAAAAGATGTTATTTAACGTTTCAATAAATCGTTGATATTTATATAATCTATCATTTTAACACTAGATCTACCAAGGTCGTCAAAATGACTCATTCTAAATTTTGTGCAAACATTCCTCAACACTGTTTCTTTTCAATTTCTTACGTTTATCTTGTAGATTGCAAGCGGCGAAACCGATCAAGGTTCTGCCTCCTTCGCTTCTATTCTCCTAACATATTTATTTAACACTTTAAACAAACTGCGGTAAATCTATTGTAAAACTAACTAAAAATGTGAATATCCACAACTTTAACTAAATTCCGCAATAAGACAGCTAACATCTGAGCGTCTTACACAAGAATAATTAACAACGATAAACATATATCTCAAAGCAACCCATAAAATTCTCAATTTTGCTCATAAGAGCGTGTCCTCCTCTTATTCTCTCCCTCCAAAAACTTCCGCCCCATTTGTAATGTACCCTATCCGACAAAACTAATAGTTTATATAAGCCAATAGCAGAAACAAACACCACAACACCCAGCTCCCTCTTCGCTGGAACGTGTCGATAAATTTATCCCCTATTTTCGATCTAAAGTCAACACGGTAGCTAATCGCATTCGCGGAATGAACTTATCCCCGACTGCGGCAGAACGCTGTACAAACGCTCCTTGAAGCGCTCTACATTGTTAATGGAAATGCAGATTAGCTCGAGTCGGGCGATGCAACCGCATTGGGCTTCAAATCAACCTATAGTATATGCGTTCGTGTTGTAATGACAGCCATGGGTATTTAGACACGAAGGTACATTATTGAAACGAATGACTCGTTCGTGACTCCCCTAATAACCTTTTGTCCCCGTCCCGATCGATCACAATTTTAAGATGCAACCTGTCCGATGCATATACGCCATGTGCACTCGTCGACGCGGGTGAGATCCATAAATTTCATGCTTTACGAGGACGTAGAACGTGATGGTCTGACTCGACCGAAAACGAATTCCGTGCTATATCTAACTTTCCGAATTTATTATCACGAATTGGAGATTTTATTGCCCACCACGTATGGAACACGAATTTGATGCGGAACTCTTTAGATGGGAATTGCTCCCGGGATATGTTTCCATGGTACATGGAATTTATGTATGAGATATCTGCGGAAGTGTGAAACTTTGATGTTACTTGGAATTATTATTGCTGTTGTTAATACGGTTTCGACGTTGTGACAAATGCAGGATGTGAAATTATCAGTTATTGCAACACGAATTTTAATTTAAAAATATGTGGCATATACGTAATTAATTTTAGAGTGAATATAAATTATATAAGTGAAATTAGGAAACTTTGAAATTTACAATTTACTTTTCAATGCTTATAAATATTGGATTTTTAATCTAGTACTTTAGAGTAGTACTTAAGATTTTCTGTTTCGTGTTTAACTTTCCATCGGAATCCATAAGTTCGATCAGCTAGTTGCGGAAAAATATGACAGCTTATTCTTGTAGTTCTTTTCTATTTTTTCCCTCTAATATGGCATTTGCATAATAATTATTATGCACGCATTGCGTGAGGTGCAAAGACTAAAAATAGCTTGTACGTGTCTTTTGTGTTTAGCTATCGTAAATATTAATTGAGGAAAAGGAGTACCATTACAAATTTACGTGAAAAAATAAAGTCGTTACTATGTGAAAATTAACTTACAATATAGTCAAAGAGTAAAATATTTAAATTACAATTCTGCGTGCTATTAAAAAAAACGTTGCGCCCATAAATGTCAAGCAATTGCCAAATGAATAATTTATGTTTACGACAAAATGATAAATGTGAAAGTAAGAAATTATAGGACTTTCGTGTCGTTTAATTTTTCAATTTCACGATGTTTCCGATAAAAGGTGCTTGTTACAGGAAAAATAATAAACTCGATGGAAGACCAGAGTTCGTGCTTCTTCGAGCGATGCTCTAACGATATTCAAACTTCTACTTTACAATATTACACTCCTATACCAACTTTTCGAACACTGGAACGACCTGCAAATTATGAAAATAGAGCAAGCCAATAATATATGTCGAAAACTTCTTATCGGCATCATTATGGCTGTTATTCTCCCTGCATGTAAAAGGGTAAAAGTTGATCGTTTACCAGAACGCCAGAAGTAAAAAGAAAAAAATAATGAGAGTATATTTAGACTACCTATCATCTTTTTTGTCTTTATTCTAGTTATGTCGATCACGAAATGCGGTTAATAAAATTGAAAGGAAAAATTATGAGACATTTAGCTATTTGTGATCGCGTGTCAAGTGCGAGTCAGCATAGACGTATCCTGATACCCTTGCAAAAGGAAGGAACCGCAAAAAAAATAATGGGTGCTTTCACAAAACGTGAAAAACAAGCATTATCAGCAATCGTACTACATATTGATATACAAAAGATTTTAATCCATGAACATTTCCTTGAAATTTAGCAACCCTTAATTTACACTTCTTGATTCAGATGCCTCGAACACTTGTTTGTTTCAAATCCATTTTAAATGTTATCTTGTGGTTCTTTGGAATAAACTAATATAAATTATATTTTAAAGAATTACAAATATAACAAAGCCATAATTTTGCAATTTTTATGCATGTGTAACAAGAATATTGCTGTATTACGAATAAAAATGTTAATAAATTCATCGTACAAATGTTACGACAGAACAATTCCAAGTAATATAATTTAATACGAAATATTTGTATCTTTCATGATAACTTAAATGCTATATATTAGAAATTTGAAAATAAGTAAATACAAAATACCTACATTTTTGAAGATAATTGCTTTCCTATTACACATTTGTCGCAGAAAAATTGCATTCGTATCGCAGTACTGCCAATATTTTCGTCAATTTCTAGGTGATGGTATAGCTAACCGTAAGTCAACAGTGTCAGTATAAGGGTTCCGGGTCAAAGAGCCTCGGGCACATGGGATAGAATTAGGGAGAAAGATCTTTCCCATCAAGAGAAGATGGAAGAAGGTGCAACCCTTAGGCGAGGACAGTCGAAGTTATGGTGGTGGCCGAGGCTCATTTCTACTCTGACCCGCGTGTTCGGGAAAAGGTTTTGATTAGGGTAGAATGAACCCTCTGTGGTCCAAATTATTTCCCTGTTCTCAGTGAACTGAAATTAATTTGTTAACATTTTCTGTTGCCAAAGTTTATATAATCTTACATAATTTCTGTCGAATAAATCACTATAAAAGGAGGACGCAATTTGATTTTCGTCAAGCTATGGTCCCAGATGGCGGAATGCTCATTTTTTATAAACTTTGATCTCTTATTTCTCAGCTTGTAATGATCGCAACGAGGTCATTTTTTTGTTCGAAGCGTCAATTCATGCTCCTTTAGATGATTTAACCTCTTGACGCCCTTGGCCCCATATGTGGACATTTAGGTTTTTATAATTATAATTACTATCATTAATAAAAAGAATAAGAATTTGATACTAAATTATTCACTACAGAATCTCTCAACGAGAAAAGTAAAAATCTTATGGTTTGGCTGCACTGACTGTTATTGCCGGTGTACAGTTATAAATATTAAAATAGCTTCTACAAAAAAAGTCGTCCCTGAAGAGGTTAAAGTGGAGATAGCTAATATTCCTGGTTGAAGAGTCATCGACACATAAACTTCCGTGGACTGCAACGGAAAAAGAGTTCGGCCTAAAATTCTTTGTGTCAAAAAAAAAGAATTCAATTTTGTAAACCACTGGCATTTATCCCCACCACTATCATCGAACAAAAACGAATAACCAGGTGTAGAAATATTATATAAAATCAATTTCCTTCAGTTGTTGTAAAATTGAAAAAGTAATTTAGACCGCAAAGGGTTAAATCTCGACGCATAAAAAATGAGAACACCCGACAACCCGTCAGCGGTACCACCGTACGATCATATTTCCACGTGTATAGAGAAATGAAAAGAAATAGAAAGGGTCGAAAGTCTAAGGAGGGTTATCGAAGAAAATTCCTATCGATGTTCCAGGGATTCCCCCGTGGCACCGTCTTCATTCAGCGGCCGACGTTTTGGGGGATGGCGAAGCGGCGGAAGTCACGAATACGTGCGATGTCCTGTACGACAACCTGCTTCCATGGACGAGCGGTAAGGAATTTCACATATTTTGCTCTGCATTCGCGAAATATTTTGCACGAACACGGCCTATACAGGTCGTCGTGTGACCTGATAGGATAGATGGGAAAAAATGAACGAAATAAAGAACCGAGGGGTATCGTTAAAATTCATAGACGTAAACGAGCGTGATTAAAAATGGTCCATCGTGTTTCTCGTGTGCCCGACAGCACAAGATACGTTTTAGACCATTTTTATTTTATTTTATGCACGCTCCAGAGCTGATATAGCACGAAGATCTAATATCGTTTTTCTTGTTTTACGAGGGTGAAGGGAGGATGCAAAAATTGTACCGGTTCTATCGAACGATGGTTAAAATAAACTTTGAGAAGTTTTTTTTTCGGAGACTTCAGAGAGGACGAGTGTCTGGGGCTTTGTAATATTCATCCGTCTATGCATTTACAATGAACCTTGCTATTTTTTCCCACGAATATTATCTCCGGCATTCTCCGAGGATGAATATGTCGTTGTCGGTTCGTCCTGTAAATAACACTTCCTTAAAGACCACCTTTAAGGCTTGGTCACGTGCCAAACTACATTCAAGGCCATCAAAGCGAATGTGTAATAGAGTGCAAATAAAGAGGATAGATAGCGCGGGAGAAGGATTTCCGGAAAAATTGAAATTTCGGGGGAAATACGCTCTTTGCTGCAGCTGCTCGGCTATTTCCAGTTATAGAAAAGCGAGAAGAGAATTTTTCCGTGAGCCCCTCGGTTCTCTGTGCGCAATGTCAACAGAGAAACTCTGGTAAAGCTTGGAATTTGAACTGTTGAATAGAAATTTCCAGAAACTTCTTTTTCGAAGATGTATACCATTTTATAGAGGAAATAATAAAAGAATAAATTTTCAATTTTGATTAAATAATTTAACCCTTTGCAGTCCTATGTCGAGCTGTACTCGACATAGCTTTTCACTGCATTTTATTTTCCAACGATTTAATATCGACTTTCCTATTTCTTAATGATTTTGTAATATCACCTAAATATCCATCAGTACTTATAGTTATTGATATCATTAAAAAAAATGAATAACCAACGATAGAAAATGTTGTGAAATTAATTTCATTTAGCTCGCTACAAATCTGACTCAATAACTCGGACCGCAAAGGGTTAAAAAAAATTGATATCACTATCGATATACGTTTTTTAATTTTCAATGAAAAGAAATTTGCACCCTCTACGAAAAAGAGCACGTCCAAAATCAACACCTCTGGATCAACCCCTAATCTCTCCTTCGCTCTCGCCCTAAATTCACTATCCCCCGATTGCACCCGTCTCTCAATAACCGCAACAACCAATTCGCTGAACCCTACAGGAATTATCGGCGATCGTACGACTCCGAGAGCAACCGATTGTCTCGTCATCATCATTATTATCGGCGAGGGGACGTCGAACGTCACACGAAGAGTTGCGACTACTCAAAACGCACCCCCGAATCGAGCATTGAGATTCAGCACTTCGGTTTGCCGATACTTAGCGTGAGCGAGCCCAGTCCACCGGATGAGAACGAACGGGTGAACGAGTATTTGTAGGACTTGCTTCCCGAGGACTTCCTGAAGGAATTCCTCGTCTGATTCCGCGCGTCCCTGTTTAACCTTGCCTGATGACACACCGAGCAGCGATTCGTGTCGATAGTGCGAGGTAAACGGAAGGCAACATTCTCATATCGTGGTAAGAAATTAATCTTGGGGAAAGACATGATCGCGATTGGTATACAGAGTGTTGCGAGTAGAAGCTAGAATGATAAAAGATTCTTCTGAGATTGGAAGATGTTTAGCCTTGTTTCATGTCACCTCACGTAAGGATTCACATTGATACTATGAGGTAAAGGGAAAGGAAAATTCTACCATCGTGAGGAAAGATTATCCACGGCATAGGATATCATTGTACAGAGAACGGAGGATTCTTTTGATGCTAGAGGATGTTTGGAACTTGTTTGATGTCATCGCGAGCGATCAGTCGTGTCGATACTGTAATGAAAAATTAACCCTGTGCGATATTATCCCCTGACGTCGGATAGGGTCGTTTTACGAGAGATACGTGGTCGAGTCGTATGGGTAAAGTCAGGGGAGATTTTTCTGAGACGTCGATATCGGAGATAGGTCACGGTCTATGTATATTGCGAAGGTGGAGAATGAAGGAGCCTTGGGAAATTCGATGGTTAAAATTAGGACGAAAAGTAGAGGTTTCGATGCAAGCGAAAGTCGAAGGGGTTCGATAAAGAGTGAAAATTTCATTACTATAAGAATTAAGAAAATGTGCGATGGTAAGGGAGATGGCGACGCAAGGAATATCAAATATTGCGATGAAATTAAACGTGCAATAGCGTTCAAGTCTTTCGCGAGCGTTCTACGATTATTTACGTCCAGAGTGGCCGCGAATATTGCACATCGAGTGTCAATTGCGCGGACGGTTCGTCCGCGAAATTTCACTTAACCAGGACTTCCTGGAGGAGATTCTAGATGTTGGTTATCCAGTGTAATCCTGAAGGCCGTTTCATACGATAGGTTGATCCTTTGCGGTTGAGTGATATTTAAACGCGTGTTTCGAGTCGTTTCGGATGGTTTGAAATCGGGAGATGCATGATCAATTCGTTAATTAATCTTAATAATTTTTTATACTTTCATTGCGCTGAGCACAACTCATACTAAAAATTAATGGAGTGAATTTTCATTAAAACTCTGAAGGGGATGGCTAGCTTTTAGCGATACATGTTGCAGAAAGGCTCTAGCAGCATTATCTTTTCATTATTCCACTAAACCTACGGTAAAGTGTTAAAAGAGGGTTATGATGATGGCAGGGATACAGCTTTGGACTTCCAGTTAGTGGGGTATGAATCTCCTCGCCATCACCTCTGGGAAATTTCTCTCATGTGATGCGTACGGTCCACTCGTATAATAGACTGCGAACGAGCTACACCTTTTACGTGACCTGCTACTACACGTCCGTTGTTTAAAATAATTTTTTTAAACAACAGACAGATACAGTTAATGTCAGCATGGAAATTTTTAATATTCAGTCTATTAATCAAGGTGACGGTACACTCGGCAAAATTGAATGTGACCTAGGTACAATTATATTATAGAATTTACACTACTTAACCCCTTGCCTTACCTTTTCTTTCGTGACTGAATGTGCAATAACTCTGAATTCATTGCTGAAATAACAATCTATCGCTAATTTCTGATATAGTGTATGACTTAACGCGATATTAAATAGTATAGAATTAATTTTAGTTTATCCTGACACACTGATATTTTTAATTTAATCATTTTTAAAACACTTCCAAATTGACTATTCCAGTTATCGAGTCACGAATGTCACTCGCTATTGTACGGCAAGGGGTTAACCCATTGACTGCCAACTACGAAATATCTCGTAGCTGCACTATCAGTTTGAAATAATAAGTTAACAATAATGGCTGAGCGTGTATAGAAATTTTGGAACAAAAATGTTCTTTGTATCATTACAAATGTCGAGATTATATTTTTGATTAATGAAACCAATGTTCTAAAAACTTTCTGTCATCTTCTCAAATTTTAAGAAGCAAAGGTAATATTTGCTTAGTTTTCCTGGCAGTGAATGGGTTAAACAGCCTCTTGAATAAGAAATTCAATTTCACTTGCCTACCGTTTCAATTATCACTAAAACCATAAAAATATCTTCGATCAAACGAGGCAAAACGAACAATAAGAAAAATCGTAAATATACCCAATTCTATGTTTGAGTTCATAAACCTCACCTACTGCGCCTGAGGTACCGCATTCAATTTCCCTTGCTGTATATCACGACCCCTATAAAAAGGAGGACCCGCAAAGTTAAATCTCATTCACAGAGAGTCAACACATCTTAAGCGGGAAACGTCTAAACTCGTTTCGTGCATATTATTATTAAAACGCGGGAGAAGACAAAGCAAAGTGAATAAAGGAATTATTTTTCAAAAAGAAACTGAAAGTATATTAAAAAATAACACATAGTTCAAAAGTTATAGCTGTTTGATGCAGAAGTAATTTTGCACGCGAATTGCAGAAAATCGCCCGCTATATGGTAATAATTTGACGAGAAAATACCCGCTTAAGATGTGTTAACAATTTAAGGCAAGACATAAACGCAAATACACCATCAAAGGATTTCAAACCACGTTGATATATCAGCTCTATACATCGCGATACATGAAAATTCCAATGAGACGATGGATATCGAAGAATCACGCCTAAGCGTCTACAAACTTGACCGCAATGGATTAACCTTAATCCCGATTATAATCTCGTACGATGTAATGAATGTTTCGTGTGACACCTTTAAGATTATACATGTAACACTGTACGGTATTACGCGTATTCCCACTTTCCTTTCCCATGCTGCCGTACAGTGCTATAAGTGGCAATTGATGTAACATACTCGGGCATACATAGTACTGTGGACATTTTACGGATGTCTTTATGCCGATGTAATATCACACGATCGATCGTAGGTATCACGGCAATGAGAGAGGTTTACGGGAACGTGTAGAAGTTTTCTGCTCTATGAAATCGTCCGTCTCAATCACCTCAGCCATATCTTTCGTACTGCATTAGAGCTTTTTTAGGGTTTTACGATATCGTGAATTGAGAAACGTATCTTATATGTCGTCATTGTACGGCAGGATGTACTTTTAGGTGAAGAACGATAACAGCAGCTTATCCGCCGGTTGCAGATGATAAAGGTAGTTGCGATTGAGCTAAGTTCACTTAAGGGATTGCTTTTTTGTTGGAGAATAATCGCAGAGGTGTGAAATAATTCATGTTATTTGTTTTTGATGGAAATTAATTTGGAAATTAATTTGGGTACTGTTCTTTCTGTTAGGTGAATTGTTTGTTTTTATGGTGCCAAAAGGTAAGAGACTGCAGCAGTCGATTTGAGGTCTAGGTAATCCTTTTAGAAGATCGAGAATTTTTAGCAGTTTTTGCAATGATACAAACACTATTTAATTCCCGAGGTAATATTCTTAATAATTGTTGAAAGTGAAAGTTCGGAAGCAATAAGTTTAAAGTACTTGAAAATTTACTTTTATTCACGAATTTAAATATTGCAAAAATTGAAATGATGCTTTTCTGCGGTATAAATGAAATCATCGGATTGAATTGCAAAGGACATGTCGATATTAATATTAAAATTGTAGATTGTAGAATGAAGGAACGAATTTTCGAAATTATATTCACTCTGTGTCACTCAGTGAAGCTGCTGTTGTCGAGTTTTCTAAATGAAATGCAAACACAGTCAATACCAATACATCTTGCTGTATGCACAGAACAATATTTCATAATCCTGGATCAATTTTAATGCGAAACATTCGCCCTTTCCATTGTTAGGTCTCAAGCAACGATTCAATGAAAGTACGGCCGTGAACAGTAACTAAATTTGCAAATACGCGAACTCTCTTTCACGCAATCGACGACAAGGTTATTCCGATGAAAGATACCAAAATGTCCGCGCAGAACGTTCATCAGAAAATTCGCAAGAGTATCTATATTTTTGCATGACTAGTAAATTAAGAAAAAGGACGTATTGTTTCAGGAATTGTAGAAATGCAATTTTTACAAATAATTCTTATTTCCACGAGTTTAAAATTTCGAGATACGTCTTTCGAAAATTGTAATAAAAGCCCTTTCGTCGTAAATTCGCTCGATTATCACTCCAGACATTGATTCGAAGCTTCAAATGAACGACATTCTTAACGCTTACAGAATCGAGATCTGTGACACTGATTAGCGAATAATCGCGATGAATTAATGAGGATGTCTAGAGCCAGGAAAGAGAGTTCAGTCCTTGCACGATCGTTATCACTTATCAGGGCTCATTATTACGTGGGAACAATAGATTGTAAAATACGTGCGACAGATTCGAGGACTTGCCTTGGCGAACGGAAGTTTCGGGGGCCGATACAATTGCGTAATTGCCGAAATTTAATTTCCAGATTTTTTACAGCTAGTCGTATAGAGAGCATTTTTGGACCAATATCGGTATGGTACAAAGGGGGCCATACTTTTTTCTGTGACATATCGTAAATGATTAACTATCGCCGTAACGAATTCATTTGATTATTCGTCTTGTAAATTATTCGATAATATAAAATTGTTAAAAAGATTGACGTCCTTCTGATTTGAAACGTGGGTGGAGTTTTATTTTATTCTTATGTTGACGTTAATGCTTTAAATATCGCTTTATTAAATAATAATCAGAATTTTATACGAAGCTCTGTGTAAAAAATAGGATAGGAATTCTTTGTTCATTGTTTCTGGAGAATATAATAACCGCACATTTCGGGGACCAAATAAATACCATAAAGATGCGTAAATAGAAGCGTAAATATTCAAGATTTTCAACTTTGAATGTATTCGCAATTTAGAGATGCATTTAAAATATGTAATGTTTTGTTCTTTAACTTTGAACACTTAACAGCTTTTATTGAAACTTTGCTGCGAAAAAAAGATATGCTTTTTTTGAGATTTTTATACGAATTTTCACTAGAAGTCTTTTTAATTCATAACTTTATCGACGACGAATCGATTTCATTTTGTACGTTGCTTCTTTTATTTCTAAGCAAGTTTTCTTAGGGAATTGTCGCGATTGTAAAATAGTTTTTCAAACAGTTTTATAAAGAAATACATTCATATCACGAAATATATTTTAAATAATATGAAGGGCAAGCGTATTCGCATCGTAATCGATGTCCATTAAACTCACCGATTATTCTGCAACGCAAGAATTATTTCACTGCGCTAAAACAATGCAATACCGCGAATTCTAGAGCAATTCAAATAACTCACGTTAAAGCAATAAAGCTGCTTTAACAATACGAGAAGCCTGCACCAACGAAATAACTTTTCTCGATAACAGCGGCAGCAAAGTGTCCAATTTCTGCCTAGTAGAAATACAGAAAAGAATAAAATTCCTCGACAAGAATCATGCAATTTCACGGTCATAAAACGTTAAAAAAAAGAACGCGAATACTAGAAAAAATTTCTCAATTTCAATTTCAATTTTTTTTGTTAAAAATAAATTTGTTGCAAAAATGTCAACGAAACACGTGATTTTTAGGGTGTTCGAGCTCAAAATCGAAATTTCGCTGAATCCTCTTCGCGGTCGCCCTTGCAAGTGCCCAAAGACAACAAACACTGTCGCACGTATTTAACCGGACCTAAGTATATGACTAGTAACATGATGTATGTGTATCTATAGGTGACATATTATAGTACCTACAAGAGCAAATCGATAATATAACCTTAACAGCTCTTATGATCGCCACGATTCTCTTACATTCTCATTGTTTCGCTCATTGATCCGACACGAAAGCACACATGGTGTGTGTGGTGGCTCGCTCTTGAAGCATCTATGTAAATATGCATTATCATTATATCGTGGCATAATACAGACGAATCGGAGTACCAATGACTCCGTTTTTCTTCATGTTTCAGTTTCTTTAATGAGAAAAAGTAATTGTGTCAAATGTGCGTTTGCTTGATTCTTTATTCGGCCTTTGAGCTCCAATTTCATCGTTTTTAGCTGATGTACATTAATGAATTTTTACATGATTGTAGAATTCTTCCGTGTTATTTTTATCTTCTAAGATTCTCTGTTTAATGTGGGAAGTATATAGCAAAAGTAAGAAAAGCTCGCATGATTGCGCTTTTAACGCATTGAAATTTTTACTAATATTACTTGCAGAATTTTAGAATTTGATTATTACCTTTACGTTTTAGAATTGCGTATTTAACATGGATCCAATATAAATATAAAAATGTTGTAATTATAGTGAAAAGTTTCCAACAACGAATTATTCTTGATTTAGCGATATATGTAATTTTCCAAGTTTTTAAAAACTTAATAAAGTATAATCGCAGCGCGTAAAATCGGCGCGAGAAATACTTTGCAAATATATGACGATGTTACTAATTGAGTATAAAATTGAAGAGCACAGAATTAATATTTTTGCTGCAACGTAATTCAAGTAGAACTTAAGTTGCGCTGATCTTCAATATGATACTATATACGTAAAAAAAAACAATAATAACGAATCAGTGACGTAAATATTTCATGATTTACAAACGTTTCGACACTGTTACATAACAAACTCTTCTACATCGATCGCGCAGAAAGACAAAACTAAAAGACTGCATGTAATTTGATGGACATACACGTAACGTCCATCGTAAATGGTCAACCTTCCGTCTGAAAAATTAAACATGACCTTCGTATTTCGATGAAAACCCGAGGCAACAAAAAGCTTTGACCATTTTATCACATGCATTCGTTAAAACCAGCCCAATTTCCTCGAAAAAATCCCTGAGCAATTTGAAAGATAACAGGTCGATTCAGAGAACTACTTCTGTTCACCGTAACACAGAAAAATTGAGAGAAAGGAACGATCGATTAATGAAACACTCCAATTTGCAAGAATAATAAATTAGAACCGACCAATTAATTAAATTGCCCCTCGAAAAAAAATATAATGAAAAGAAATATAAGTAGCCGTCGCAATTTCGAGTTCTTGGATCCTTGTACAATACCTAGTCGCACTGACATGATCAAATATAAATCTAGACTATTAAATTATCTGGAAAAATTGCAGAAACATTGAAATCAAAGGATATAAAAATTCGTCAAAACTTGTTCTACAATATTGAAACTTTAATAGTAGTCTAAGAGTCTACAAGTATCAGCCACATCGCTAAAATAGCATTCCCCGTTTGAAAGATTAATTAATCAAATTTTACATTTTCCAAAACACCATGAAATAAATCCCAAAATCGTCGAATAAAGAATCACGTTACACGCATCAAAAACCGAAAAAAGAGGCTTGAAAAGAAAGAAGACTTGTACACGCATTATATTTGTATGTATGCATGTATGTATGCATGAATGTATGTACGCATGTATGTATGTACGTATAAATATATCATATAATTGTATATCGTAGCGGAAGCGTTTAATCAGCGACTAATAAGCGATGTTATTATTTTTCGACGTTGAACTCGTATGGAAGTAAATATCGAGCCTTTACCGAGGGATAGCTGAATACGAGCTGCATTACCAGTAACGCGGGGCTCATGCTGGAATCCATTTATCGATCTGCCAAGAAGAAACTTATTTAATTAATCATTTTGGTTTAATGCGTAAAAACGACGGTTGGAATGGATGTATCGTAACACGGCCTTGTTTCTCTATTTTTATGTAAGCTCTTAAGATTAATCGAACGATAAAACGATCGCCGCGAATCACCCACGAATATTTTCGCGATCTTATCGGACACCAACGAAAAACAGTGACACGACTTAAAAAGAGGTGTTTTTATGGAATGTTAGAAACACTCGGTTCGAGTGGGAAAGAAGATAAAATCACTGAGCATTTGCTTTGCTCGGATTACTAATTTCGTTGTTTCTTCTGTGATATTCTAAATCTAATTTATTTGTAAAGTAATATGCTAAGCTTGAAGGTAAAAGTCACTTTATTTGCAAGTTATCTGTTAAAAGGTAAGGAACTTTTAAAGTTTTATATCTCTGGTTTTGCAATTGCGATTGTAAAACCAAATGAATTAATTACTGAACAAGAGAATACTAATATACTATGGTAATAAATTTATAAATATCTTTTTTTCCACTTTAATTGCTATAGTTATTTAGCCTTGGACCTACTGTTTTATGATATATTAAATAATGATATATTAAATAATATTTTTGGAAAAATTTCACAGAGCTGACGAAGGAGATTTTGAACTCGGTCCCGATAATTGCAAAACTAACCCTTGACCTCCGCGCCAACCATAGCCCGCCGCAAATATCCTTATAATTTTCGAGTACAGTGGAACACCCTTTTTTGAGTCGTTAACTAACACATCATCTGGAAGGTGTAACTTCTTTTAGCTTACAAATCCTTGGACTAAATGCCAATTGTATCTCTTTCGTAAAGTAGATTAAATTTCTTATGTGACCGATATATATTCGAAATTATACAACGAACATATAATATTCGTAATTAAGATGTCCGCAAAGGAATGATCGATAATTCCGTGATTAGCGTATTCGCTCTGACATGATAACGAGATCGTGGATAACGGCATGAGATCCACGAAGAAAAGAAGAGAGAACAAACATTTAATTACCTCCGATCTTTTAATAATCATAGCTTTAAAACGATGAGACCAAATAAGTAAGGAAGAGTCCATATTCTCTTACGGAAGGTCAGTCTTAAGGAGAACCCGAATTAAGGAATTTTACAAAATGAAAACGAAGAAAAAAAAAATGGCAAAATAAATGGCAAAAACGCATTTAAAAGCGATTATAGGATCTCTGTATATATACATGTACTTAGATTAGAATTCTGATGATGTTGATCTAATGCGGATCAGTGCTATATTAAACGATCATTTGATCGAAAGACACTCGCGCCAATTAGTGCGAGTTTTCTATTTAATTGTTAATTCAAAACTCACGAGCGGCAGATATGAAGGAGGAAGAACCCAGGAGTAAAAGAATAGGATACATTTTTGATTGAAAAAGGAAACATCTAATAAAAAAAGGAAGGTGTCTTTGTCGAGAACTGTGCGTGTTAGTTGTTAAGTTCGAAATTGTAGAATTCATCGATCGGACATGATGTACAATTAAAATGTAAATGTACGTACAATTAGATGATAAAAGGACGACGAAACAGAAAGAAAAGTCGAACGTGCAAACGTCCCACGACTATCGTCGATAATGATTTTTTAACGACCTTGCGAGCACCCGAAGGTACGCTTCGACACACATTCCACACACAACGATAGTTGCTTGTGTTGAAGTAATAACGTGAATAAAATTTTATCCCGTGCGAAATGTTGGAAGAAAATGTAAAATCCCGTGAAATGAGTGTGGAAGATTCACGTTAAGTCTACTTAAATTGAATTCAGCAAAATTCGAACATCTGTGATTCGAATCGTTGGAAGAAAATTTGAAAGGAAATGTCCCCGTTTTATAGAATTTTCATTCGGAAACATATCATATGCATTACGAATTATAAAATAAATGGAATAATAAGATGCTTGACGTTTCGATGTCGGAAGGATGTCGTGAAGCGTACCGTTCCGGTGGATTAGATTAATTATTGATAGTGCGACAACGACACAGACATCTATGGACTTAAGATCTTAGGGCGATCGAAAGATAGCACGTTAATTGAAAGGGGTAAAAGGTGTGAGAGAGAGCGGAAACTTATTTAACTATAAATCTTTATAATCGACTTTTCTTCTTGTAGATAGCTCGATGCGAAACTACTCTTTTTATCCATTAAATCCTGTCACGCGTAATTTACCGATTTGATTTGTGGTAATTAAAAGTAAGGAACGAAGAGAATATAAATTTATAGATACTAATATGTAATCGGTGGCACTTATTCCCCTGCTGTTTTCATTTTCAGGATTCCATTGTGCTCGTAAGTATACCCGTAGTGTTATATTGCGAGAGAAGAAAACAAAATTGCAATTTCTCTATTATAATTACAGTTATGTGAGAAAGACATTATAATATATTTACCTTCGACCTACGCGATTGACTGATATCAATATTTTTTATATTTAAATGAAATGGGAAGTTAAACGAAAGATCTTTTATATTTTAATTTTAGATCCTCGATTTGTGTAATCCGTTATAACTTTATTGTAACTTAATATATATATGATTCTATTCTTTAATACTCGTTTTCTTTAATCCTATAATTCTGAATTTGAAATTTTCAAACTATCTTTACAGCAAAACGATCAATAAATTAAATATCACTTTAAATGCAATGTCAAACAATTACCAATATTCTATCACGTTACTCATTTTTAATTGTAAAAAAAACGAATTACACAGAGTTAAGTCTTCATCTATAAAGTTTAATCGCATTCATCCTTACTAAAGCGAAATCATGTCAACTAAGGTTTGAAATATATTATTAGCATACTTCCGCGTACAATTAAATAGAAATCTAAATCTTTGCTGTTACTAAGCTTCTTTAAAACCCAATTAAATTCATTTTTCTTTAAAATATCTTTAAAATTATAGACAACAAATTTCAGATACACTCCCAAAACTATTTTCCTATCGTGGTGACACGAAGTATAAAAAAGAATGAGCATCGTGTTCACCACCGTAAACACGAGCGAAGAAAAACTCCATTATTTGAAAAACCATTAGAGCCCGTAGGAAAATGTGATAAACTCTCAAGGTCGCTGATAAGAGAAGCGCTTGACCTACAGAAGTTTATATTCATCGGACATGCACTATAAGCTATCGGACTAACATCGAGCTACACGTGAAACTAGGTATATAGGTAAATAGTGCTAATGTAGATATACACGGTAAACGACATAGAAATCGTTCATGGCATAAAGTCACAATTTAACACGTCGATTGTCATATGCCACTGCCATATGGTACTCCATAGTTTCTTATAAACAGTGTGTCGTTTAACGCGATGTTAACTGCAGAAACTGCAGGGAGAGTTTTCGTTCGGTTAATACATTAAGACACAGATGATTCCGAATGTAAAGGATTAATTTAGACACAGTTAGAAACCTATTATGATATTATAAGAATATTTAAGTAACGCTAAAACAATGAATGATTAGTGGAGTATGTCTAGACATCATAGATTTGTATCTTTGAAGAGGAGAAGTGATAGGGAAAGTAAATCGAGGAATTAGATCATTCAGCTACACGTAAGAAATAAACTGTTGATAGTTTTGAGAGTATTGATAACCGTGATGTTTAATATTGATAAGAATCAGTAGCTCAATTTGAAGTGTTATTTATCTACTGATTTAAAAACATTGTAAGGTCCAGAGATAAATATTAGAGAATGACAACATCGAGATATCGATATTAGCATAGATAACTAATTTTTTTTGGTAATTATGTTGGAGTAGTTTTTCGTAACTTTCTAATATCGAAATAAAAAAGAATCCTACTCAAGAACTTTTAAATATTCTAATTGTTCGCGAAACACGGTTCTACAATCCGTAGGAGGTGTTAGAAAATTTTATAAGGTAATAACTTAAGGATTTTGAAATACATGGTAATGAAAATGAAAATGAAAATGAAATAGGACTTTTAATAGAATTGATGTAAGGACTTCAATGCCAAGTAACATGTAGGTCGTATCGATTACTTCGATAGTTGATCAATTATTTAAGTACCGACACGATCGTACTACCTATTGTATTTCAATGTTACCTTTAGAATTGCAAGGTTGAAGATTATTAGGCCATAAAATTGCATTAGTTACGAAGATGCATTAGAGCTTCAGCTATTATACTTCGAGAGATATTTAAAAATAATAATGAGGTAAAAATGATGGTGCATACTGCATATTTGTGTTAGATGTACAAGGGTGGAAATTAAATAGAACAAATAATCGAAATCTATATCGTCTAGCTCGTAATTTACAACTACTACGTTGAAATATCGAAAGTGAGGTATAAAATAAATGAAGAGCAATAATATACACACAGGGTCATACTATTAAACTGAATATCAGATTGCTTATATTTATATACAATTTTTCTCTTGTACAGACCGCTCATACAATTGATGTTTGAGATACCAGTTACATGTTTTCAGACATCCATGTAAATTTACAATTTCGAAAGTAAATGAGCCTGAATTCTCTTAAATTATAGAAATTTTTTGTACCAAATCCTCATTTGTACATTAAGTTAGCATGTTGATGGAACATGTAGGACACTTTTAGTCAGATTCTACAATTCATTGCTCGCTATACCATGCTATAAAAATTTCTAATGATTGCGAACAAGCTTGTTGTTATATTATATCTAAAGTGACAGTTATAGAAATCTAATGTTACATTACTAATGCATTGCAATTATTTTAAATTTGTAAATGATTATTTATGCATTCAATCTCTATGTCATACCGGTTAGACTATGTAAATAAAAGGTGTCATAAACCGGTTCAGAAAGGATGCTAAAGGAAATGTACAATTGATTGCTGTTTAAACTATGTATATATATATATGTGGGTATATATATATATATAATGTATGTAAAAATAGGTATTGCTATCGACATGATTAAGTCAGATTTGAAGTTAAAGTCACGTATCTTTGCACTCGATTAATATACAATTCATTCTAAGTCCATTTATGTTATACTGTATTTACCTATATACGTGACATTATATTAATACATACCAATCTTTAATTTCTCATATATTTTTATAATACACGATGACAGAGTATATATATTCACGTAGATTGAGGGATTCGAAATAATGAGGAACAAATAAAGATATTTAAAGGTGAAAATTCGATCTCAAACAATTATCGGATTAAGATGAAGCAATTTCAAAATGAACTCGAAATTTTATATCATCGCGGTAATTTCCCTACACTTCGAACAGCTTTCAAAGACTTAATCTATCAGTGAGAAATTGGTGTTTACTGTTCCCTCGAATCGTGACATATGTACCTTCATAAGTACATACTAAAGAATTGCACATATACAAATTTTTTTTTTTTTTATGTAGACTACGTTCATTTTTTTTCACAGCCTTGTTGTGAAAATATAATCTGAAAGATAATTTTAATACGTTGTATATCGCATACATATCAGATATGCATTTGCAATAGAGCTACTTTCAAAAAGGAAAATCGCTTTACTTAAACGTTTGCTCTTTTTTTTCTAACTCTATGCTAGAATGCTACTTCAAAAATCTGAAACAAACATTTCATGAGTTTCGCAATACCTATGTACATTCACCGATCATATGTACAATATGCAATGTGTTAATGCACTGCACTAAAAAGTCACTCTTTCTCACAGTACATTCTGTTCTATGTCACTGTTATATAAATTCTTGAACCGTGCCTGTCTCTGAATCGCACGAATCATGAACATTATCTTCCTTCTGCGTGCTCGTACAAAAACTGTCATTAATATTGCAGTTCTCATTCATTGATTCCTGACTGAACTTTATATCATCAAACTTTAAATCTATTGAGCTTTCTGCTTTGGATACTTCACTAACATCCGTATCATCCAACCCCAATGACACATCTAACGAAGATTCATGTTTAGATTCCTGACTCAAATGTAAATCAAGATGCGATCCTGACTGTCTTTCATATTCTGGCTTAGGGTCTCTATAAACTGTTTCTAACGGAACTGAATTCTCAGTTTTTACAGAAATCTCCTCATTCGCTTCCTTTGACTCGTACAATCGTTTCGTTAATTCTGCCCAAGGATCTTCCAAGAAAGATTTCATATCTATGTATTTTGATATGTCAATTTGCTTGTGTGCATCCTTTAGATAACCCTAGATGTAAAAAGATGCCATTCGATACCATACACAACGCATAATAATATTGATCACCACGCTCCTTACAAAAGAGCCATTAAATTATCAATAACATTAAAATTACCTTTTTATGCCCGTGAAATTGTTTGCCAGAATGCTTGTAAGGAGAGTACGAATTATTGAAATTGAGTTTTGGGGTTGCATGATAATTGTTCCTGTAATGGTTAAATCCACCACTACCTGAGTTTCGATGATTACGACTACCTCCCGAACCATACCAATTACCACTGTATCTTTTTTGTTCCGACGTTGGAGTACTATTATTCAGAGGGATAAAATCATCCCCATATCGTGCCTGACTCCCATTTGGCGAAATGCACTGATAATTATCACTTTTAATATAACCATAACCTGTCCTGTTTTTATGCTCTTGTGCCTTCCAACTGTAACTTTCTTTCCCTCTACTGCCACTTGGCATACTCAACGGTGACTTTTTCATTTTGAAATTGTTGTTTATGATAATGTGGCTTAGTACAATCTACAGATATTTACAATTAAGGTTGCTTACAAAACGAAACACTAAAACGACGCCATGTTATTTATCTAAAGACGCTATGCAAACGGGTGTCGTGAGCGACATCTAGTCGGTGGCGTCTATTTCGTTTCGATCAATCGATACTTAAAATCGATTTGTAATGTTCAGAATAATCAAAATGGCTGTTACAAAAAGTATCTCAACCGGGACAAATGTTTAACAAGATATTTCATTCTAATATGCTTTATCAAAGTAAATTCATATATGCAGTACTTTTTTAGCGCAGATTGTTATAATCTGTACATACATATTATGATATCTCGATGCATGTATCAATAGTACCTTTGCAAGCAGTACGGCCCAATACTTAGAATATGAGTAAAATTGCATTCAATATTACATTAATAATACGATAATTTACATTCAACAACTTGATTGACCATTCAGCCTTTTAAAATTATTCTCGAGTATAATAGCTCTAAAAATTGAACTAAAAATCACTTACATCTCCAGCATCGAATCCCAAGTCAGCTACACCGACCTCCGCAATCAAGAGCAGAGTCATTGACACACGTTCCACATCACAAATAACTTAAGAACTCATCGGCTCGACAATTCAGAAACCTCTAATCACTTATAAAACCCCGTAACGCACTATAAAGAAACTCACATCCGAACTTTTCCCAGTTCCTTCCAACTTCCGCGCGCGTGGAATTCAGGACGTGCTTCCCTTTACTGCGTCTACTTAAGAGATCTTCCGCCTACTAAAAGATGGCGTGGAATGCTACTTGCAAGTTTCACGCCATCTCTTATCACTAAGAGGAACAAATTTCAATGAGAGTAACGACCGAAAAAACTAAATTATATTCAAACACAGCTTTAATTGTGGACTGCAGAAGCGAGGTAGCAATTTTGCGTATCTATCGACAACGTCAGCCGTGAAACTGAAACGGTACGTGTCTCCAGGAGTCCCCGATTTCGGGCCGGAAAAAAGGCTTATATGTACATATGTCGGTCTATTCTATACCTCGTCTGTGGTTAGAGTCTGTATATCTTTGCGATAGTAAATCTGCATTACCAACAGTCGAATGTTTAACTCTTGAAAGACACTGATTGACTGTGCCTAGGAGAGCACGCTACTAGGTGTCCTTGCTGACGCAACGGTCACATGACGAGAATGCGAAGTGGGGAGGAGCATCTGATAGGCTGGCGAATAACACGAGAATGGAGGGAAAACGCGCTATTTTTGTTGTAAAATAGACAAAATTGAAGAAATTATATCTTTTCGAATAGATTTATGATAATATCATAGACGAGAATAAAATAGAATGTGCGTATTTATTGTCTGCGGCCTGAGAAGCTCATGAATGTCATCATTTTCACGCTATCAGGAATCACAGTTTTCTTTTTTAATTAGAGAATATAAAATTCTTATAAGAGTTTACGCTTTTCAATGGTATATACTTGAATAGTGAATATTCCTTTTATCAGAAGTTTTAAAGCACACAGAACAGAATGTATACGAATTGACAGATAGGAATAAGCGAAACAAATATATTAGAGAACGTTTCAAGTGACCGGTGCATCGATATTATGTTTTATTCTCTCTCTCACACAATAATTTCCCGGCGAACCCTACAAGAAATAGGATTGATAATTTTCAACGTTTAGCCCATCTATTACTTTTTTACTCGTGTTTATAGTGATTCAGTCCATATATAGATGTCGCCAGAGTTTCGAATTTTTTAGTTTGCAGGAACTCATCACCCGTAACGCATCTGTAGCAGGGACAAAATTTGCACACGATCACTTAGTTCATACAAAACCTTGTCGATGCTTTCCTTGATCAACCAAGGGAAAATGGCGTCTCTTGTGGGTGTTCGTCTTTTAACAAGAAATACCGGTATATTAAGAAATTCAATTAGTCTATCCTATTTACGAGGTGTCGTTACACAACTTCCACTTAACGAAAGATTCTATCACTGTACGAAACCAAGTACAACGACAGTTCTATCACAGGTAAACATTGTTTTCTTGCAGACGATGTACGTGAACCTTCATCGAAGTTTCGTGCATCGTGTTTTGTATCGCACATTATGTAACTGAAATAATGCAAGTTTTCGTAGAATACGTAAGCGCGAAATGTTATCCTTCTATAAGTTAACTGCACGAATGATTTTATCGATCCGACATTCTCGCTTGTACGAAATCGATACGTATTAATTGATACAGTGTAACTTCGATTGCACGAGATGCATTTTTTTTTTGCATAATATTGATTTTTCATTAAAAAATTGTTTTATACAACAAACGAACATTCTCGCACAAGTATAATTTTTTTGTCCTGACGTCGAAACTTCGTTTGATCGATTAACGTTATATTTATAATCAGTTTACAATTATCTCTATTGTTTGATAAATATAGGTAAGAATCAAGCACATTCGTACGTACGCTACTGAAAAAATCGAGCAGGATATACAGGAACGTGTATTGAAAGTGGTGGCAGCCTATGATAAAATTTCTGCTGATAAGGTTAATGAATTTGTATATTATGGAAAATATTATTTTACAGGTATTAAAGGACCCACGAGTCAAGCAGGTGCGTCATTATAGTGCCGGGGATCCGCTAACGCTTGATCTTATTAAACAGCGGGTGCTCTTAGTACTCAAACTCTATGATAAAGTTGATCCTGCAAAGGTACATATTTATCAAGGGACAGTATATTACTTGTAAAGATATTTTTGCAAATGTTGTCAGAGGCTATGAATATTCATTAACGGAACTATATAGATCGTTTTGCCATAGGGTTTAGAAGTTCCTTGTTTTATTACATTTGCTAAGATGCCTTGATAAATAGCTTCTTGATTAAGCAAGGATTGGTTAATGTCTTGCTTGAATCGTGGTGACTTTATATCAAAGTGAAACGTAAACTTTATTTGTAGTTTAAAACATGCATGTTTTTCTCTATTAATAAAGAAAATTAAGAATCAGATTCTAAGTTTAACTTCATGCCTTTCATATACATTTTGCATGCAACCGATCGTTGACCTAATAATTTCATATTTTTCTTTCTATGCAGCTGAAATTAGAGTCACATTTTATAGAAGATCTGGGTTTGGATTCCCTGGATCATGTAGAGGTAATAATGGCGATAGAAGATGAATTTGGTTTCGAAATACCAGACATGGATGCAGAGAGGCTTTTGCGGCCGGCGGATATAGTACGTTACGTTGCAGACAAACAAGACATATACGAATAAAAAGCCTTTATATTATTTATATTGATGCATTAGTCAATTTCCTCCATTGTTACTGAAGCAATATATGAGAAGAAATTAAATTTTATTATTGCTTTACAAGTGATCATCTACTGTTACTTCTTTTCCTGTATATAGATCAACAATCATTATATGAATAAAGTAAGAAAAATGTTAGACCAAAGTGTCGTATTCCACTGTGTCCTACATAGATATAGGAATGCAAATTGTACAAAATAATATAATCATTCTTGTTACCACATAAAATAATTATTACTTTCCTCTACAACCCGTATTCCTCATTACAATATAATAATTCAAGGTCGTTTGGCATTTTTTTTATTCCCGTATCTAGTTATTTTCTGACCAGTAGATTGATTTTAAATCGGGATTCAAGTGCCACCATGTGGCAGCAATAAGGTGTCGCTACTCTCTGATCCGACATTATAGCTATCGGGTATTCTCCCTCGGCTTGATCGGACGTGTATACCGTGTATACCAGTGTATTCTGATCGAGTGCAACAACTGGCAAAATGAAGATGGCGGACGGACCTACAATATTCAGAAGAAATAGACCCGGAACGAAAGCAAAGGTTAAAAATGATGTTAATTTCATGAACAATCTACCGCACCCACATTCCAGAATCCCGTATTTGATAAGGTTTCGATTGCACGCATCGTACTTACAGAAATGTTTTGACAACTCAGACACGCTCCAATAAAAATCAATTAATAATTTATCATTGAAATGATTGTTTACACGATTGAAATGACTGTCTTCTCCAGTGTATTATTTCTTTGTTCTTAATCGGTATATTGTACCGTAATTCTAAATATATGGGAAATACTTTGACAGATTATTGCTGGAACCTCCATTTCTTTAGAATCTTATCCTACAGTTAAAATGAAAGATGGAACCAGGATATGTAGCTTCTGAGAATATTTGTGGGGTATCTGGATTTAGTGTAACTTCAGATTTATATTTTTAACCTAACCGATTTGAAATCTTTTTTCAGGATTTTTGTAGGTGGCCTGATGAGCCCTTCGAAGAAATGGATAGCACACTTGCTGTGCAGCAGTATATTCAACAAATGATCAGAAGAGAGCCATCGAATATTGATTTAATACTTAAAATGCCTGACGCACAAGATGAGGGTGTATGGAAGTATGAACACTTAAGGCAATTTTGTATGGAACTTAATGGTTTGGCGGTAAGATTACAAGAAGAATGTCATCCAGAAACTTGCACTCAAATGACTGCTACCGAACAATGGATATTTTTGTGTGCTGCACATAAAACACCTAAAGAATGTCCAGCTATTGACTACACCCGGCATACGCTCGATGGTGCAGCATGTTTGCTGAATAGTAATAAATATTTCCCCAGCAGGTAAATAATTACTTTTTTACTATAGCACTTGCATTTTAGTAACAGATAAAAGTCGAATGCTATAGTAGCAACATATTGATTTTCTTTTAAATCTATTTACAGAGTGAGCATCAAGGAATCTTCAGTGGCTAAGCTTGGATCTGTGTGTCGCAGAGTATATAGAATTTTCTCACACGCGTATTTTCATCATAGAACAATATTTGATGAACTTGAGAATGAGACTTTCCTTTGTCGCAGGTGAATAAATTGAAATTCGAGTCCTTGTGTCAAAAAATATACAATTACCGTTGCAACAGTCGTTTGATTAAATCTTTTCATTACAGGTTTACAGCGTTTGTAACAAAATACAACCTAATGTCAAAGGATAATTTGATAGTACCGATAATGGAAGAAGATACGACCACCGAAAGTGAAGCATAGGACTTGAATATTCATTCGTACTGTCCAAAGGCAAATTGTCAAATATAGTAAGAGGCATTGGTAATATTAATATATTGCGCAAATAACTCTTCATAATTCCATGTGACAAGAGTGTCCAAATGGGTCAGTAATTCTACTTTATTTAGAATTTGCTAATATGAATTTACAAATTGATCATTAGTATTTCCCGTCTTCAATCGGGCCAATAGTAAATATTTCGATAAAATTTCCGCCGATAATAATTCACTGTACAAAGCAAGTTTTTCATACTTAATTGTCACATCAAAAAATATTCATTTTCCGTGTAACTGTATAAGATCTGAAAAACCTAAATTAGCTTCAATCTGTTACTAAATCACTTCTTACGGAGATGCACTTATAACAATTGAAACTCGTTACTTTTTGTATCATACACTAGACTGAAATAATTCTGTGTTATCAGACTTTTACGAATATATTAATCACAATAATTAAAATCACACCGTTTGTCTGCGCTTTGAATAAAACAACATTGAACTTTCAATTTTTGGTCATCTATGTAACTCTAACGGATAAGAGGCGAGAAATCCACGTAACATTATCAAATTGATGTTATATGAAAGAGAAACTAACTATCGATCGTTTGTCTCTTTATTATTCTTCGCGGCAATTCAATCTTTCATATCTTTTGACTTTTATATTGCTTTCTAATCAATGGAAGATTCCGTAGAACGATGGAAGTGGAAACAAAGAAATTTTTCTCTATACTTGAGCAAAAAAAGATTGATTAATGGATTGATGTAAGACTATGATTACAATTTGTTCGATTAAAGCCGATGATTCTGTCATAAGTTTAGGGGAAATATTATTCTCAGCTTTAGTGTAAAGTAGCTTACACTAAGTTACGACGTGTCACTCCATTTTTTTACTTTTTTACTTTTTTACTTTTTTTTTTTAAAGTCAGAATTCAATTTTATTGAAACTTGCATTCGCATTGTCGATGAAGAGAAACGTTAACGACTAGAATGACATTATAGGTTGATCACTAGCTTCGTACAATATTAAATAGGAACATCTAATATTCCATTTAATTTTGCATTATACGAAAATATGCTAATGTGATCGTTAGTATCGCTGAATATATTATTTTCCATATACACATATTTCGTTAGAATAACGCTACCCACATTGTTCTAACTATCCATCTCTAACTATTCTAAATTGTCACTCATAAATCATTGGAATCTGATTGCTACATATTCGCGACTCGTCGCAAATCAAATTTAGAGTACAGAAACTTTCATAAATTTCTGTTTTATCACACTATTTCGAGCTGTTCCAAATACCTACAACGTTCCTCCGCAGAATATATTAAGAATCTTCATAAGGACTCTTATTAAATTCGCAGAACAATGAGAGGAAGTCACTAAGTAAACTACGATACTAAACGAAATCTTCATCAAACTTGTCTGTCGTTAAATCTCAATTAGTCATCGTCGTAAATGTCGGAAAAAAAAACTTTTTTACTAACCAAACAAGAATGATATTTTATTTCCCTTAAAAAGAACTTTCCGTAGAAGCTTCATTTCGGAGGATCGAAACCGCTTAAAGGTGCACGAATAAGGAAAGGATACCTCAGTAGACTGACTTTGAGTGTGACGTTGATGCAACAATAGGATAAAGTCTCGAAGTTTTATTCTTACCTGCGTAATTTACGATATATGGGAAACAAACAGAAATTTAATACAAAATAATATGAAATTTTAACGTATTATAGCCGAAACGAGCTACTAGTATAATGTAATCAGTATAATCGTTTCGCGTAGTAGCCAATTAGATGAACCCTTATCGATGCGTATTATTAATGGAAGTAGTGGTAATGAATATTGTAGTATTGTTATTTATAATATATTTAATGCGTGCGGAAATGAAGAAAAACTGAAAAACGTTAAGCTTTCCCCTCCTGTTGTCTAGTCGAGTTGCAATACGTCGTAACTAATTTAGAGAAAGCAATTCCATTGTCACTTCCCGAGGTACGATACTTTAAACATAAGAACAGCCGAACGAACGAGTCGTCTGCATCGGCACATAATTAGTGGAAACGATGCGAAAAGTGTTCTGTAGCTTTTTTACGGGGCTATGTAAATCAGTACTTGAAAAAAAGAAATACATTCATATCACTGCCGAATACGTAGACTCTATACGAATATAATAATCATCAAATAGTCCTTCAATGTTCCATTAATGTTAAATGCGACCAGCTTAAATAAATGATTGTAAATTTTGGAAAAAAGATATAACATCGTAAGGACATATAACGGGGCAATATTAAATACCCCCTGTAAGTCTGGTTTCATCAGCAATAAATAGAATCAGTATCAGTCGATTACCGACAAAGTTTTTTAACGTGTGAATGTATTTACCGTTAATGAGCTTGACGTTTGATCGCTTTGGAATCGCTTCGCTACACGACACGAGTCGAGTCTCTTTTGAAATGTTTGTTAATGAATTTCCATACGATATTGATGTAAAAACGTCACAATGTATGCTGTGAATTTCTAACGTGCATTTTATATCGTAGACAGCGTAACGGGGAAAGACACTGTAACACTGTATATAGAATTTGTAAATAAAACGAAAGGAAAAAAAGAACCTGAAAATAAAAAGCATTAATAATTGTGCTATGAGAAACCGAGACAACAGGAATACATAATGTGTGACTATTTCTGTAACGAATGTATGAGTATGGAACAAAGAATAAACTTTCTACCTAAAAATCCAACGATCTTCTTTACTTCGTACTTTGTATTTACAAGATTCATTGTGTTTTATGTACGTAGGATCATCTCCCGTCTTTTTCTCTCTTTTACGATACCTTCCTCTCTCTTTCTCACCTCTCTATCTCTCGATATCTGAGCTATTTTTAATTGAGCTTTGCTTACAACGCTAGTCGATTCTCGCTCTTTTTAATTAACGATTCCAGTCCCCCTTCTTTTTATTTTTTCTCGGCGGTGCTTCTACTTGGTGGTCTCTCTTCGGCCTTTTCTGACCAGTTCGCAACCCCATAGCCGCGAATTCCTCGGCGTCGATGCAGGTCACATTACTACCACCTTCCGGTCTTGTACCTTTTTTCGAGGTCGTTGCTTGGTCGCTTGAAAATTCTCCGCGATCACCGGGTGCTTGGTATCTGGTCAAATATATTCCATGGAACTTATTGGATAAATACGGAGATATTTTTCATAAAGTATGAAATTTTTCGTATATTAAATAACATCGAAACACTTGCAAACAGCTGAATCAAAATTGAACGCACGGTCATCTAATTACCCAGGCTCTGATGTATCCCTTATTTTTCGCAATTGGTAAATTAATATTTGTGGAACACGAGAAGGTTCCGCTGTTTTACTCTCTTCGGTTTGTGACTTCGTTTTTTCTGCTCTGAAATGTGGGTTTAATAATTGATCACATTTGCCAATTAATAAAATGCAGATAGATGGAGAAATAGTTTGCATTTTGTATTGTGTTGATAGAAATCGTTGATGAGGTGTCTTGCAATTTTTATCTATCAGTTAAGAGTAATCGTAAGGCAATAAAAAATAATAACATTTAGAAATATGAAGATGATTTGTAAAGAGAATTACTTGTATAAGTAATTTGACCATATTTGATTAAAAAATAGCTGTACATCGCTTATGTTAGCAATAAAGTCACGAAAAAAATTTCGTCCTAAATAAATTAATAATTTCTCTGTAAAAAGGAATATTAACTTACTTAGCGTAACGTAGTTTCGTAATTTGATGGATCTCTTCTTGCTTCCGCTTAAAAATTTCCGCACAAGAAATTCCTTTGCCAATTCCACCCCCAGTCGCGGACCAAACGACGCAATCGTAGTTCGGAAATTCTTTCAGCGCGTATCCGACGACATTTCTAATCTTCGTGCCGCTGTTCACCTATGAAATTTCAGTGAAATATCCCCCTGTAATTAAATCGCCGCCTAATTTCTGTGTGATCGAAATTCAAGAAACTTACGCGCATACGGAGGAGCTTTTCCGGTATATCCGGTATTGGAATTTCCGATTCCGTTTCCGGTACCTTTGCTGGATTTAGGCTCCATTGTACTTTATTGCATTTCGATTTTCCCATATTTAGCTGCAACGAGAGAAACATATTTATTGGAAAAAATTATAATTATGTTTTATACTTTTATATCAAGTAAAAGCAGATTTTTAATGAAATTTTAACATTAACCGTTCCATGCGCGGTCAAATGGCCGGTCCAATGAAAAAAAAATATGTAATTTTTTGAATTATCAATTAAAGAATGTTTTTCAGATCGTTACGTATATTAATTGTCAATATCCTGAATTTCTTTTAGAGAAATATTATCGTTATTTCATAACTGGTCAAATGACATTACACCGTATGAATAAATATGCATAAAATGTTAATGTACAATAGATAGTAGAATTTTGAATTCTTTAAAGATATTGGAATATATGACGATGTATGAATATTAATGAAAAATTACAATGAGGCTAATTATAATGAGTCAGTGTAATTAATACAGAGAGCGTTATTGAAAAACAGGAGAAAAAATAAAAGCGATTATGATCGCGAATTATCGAGGCTGATTTTATGAAAGGTAGAGTGTGGGATGAGGATTTCTTTTGACTTTAAAAATTGCAACGCAACTTTTCGATCTGCGAATTAAAGTCTCTCTGGCAGTAGGTCATGAGTTCACAAGCATTGCTCCTTCGGCGTGCCATTGTTGGAATCATTCATGGAACTTGGAGCGACCTTGTACAGTCTTACATAGAAATATTTCCCTGTTTCTTAGGACTTCGTTACGAGGAGGAACGCCGAGACGTCACTGAGGTTCGTCATCAGGAAACTACCCCTTTGCGGAAATTTCTGACGGACATCCCCTCAACTGGACACTGATTCTTATCAAACGAAGAAGATTTAGCCATTACTAATTAACTAAAAGTTTCTTTCTTTTATATCTTATATTGCATATTTTCGAACCACCCGCTAAAAAGTTCAACAATGCAATACTGTACGTCTTCCTGATTCTCCAAATACCGCACCAGCTCCATAAACCCAAATTTCCAAACGGTTTTTCAAAGTTTCCCTTCAATTATTCAAAAGTTGCACATACATCCACCCCACTGTAAAACCCATTCTCACAAACTCACAAAGTACTTAACCCTTTGCAGTCCTATGTCGAGCTGTACTCGACATAGCTTTTCACTTCATTTTACTTTCTAACGATTTAATATCTACTTTTCAAATTCATAATGATTTTGTAATATCACCTAAATATCCGTTTACACCTATAGTTATTGCCGTCATTAAATAAAATTAATAACCAACGACAGAAAATGTCGAGCAATTAATTTGATTTAGCTCGCTACAAACTTGAAAAAATAATTCGCACCGCAAAGGGTTAACGTTCATCCCATCAAACACATCTTCATCATCGACCCAACTAACATACCAAAAGGGTTCCACAAAACCATCCCCCACGTCACAATGATCTCTCGCCGTATCACCATTCTTCAATAAACGACCCCATCAATCTCGATCGAATCGTCACCAATTAATATCATCACAGCCAGGCTGTATAACTGGGGCACCCCATGAAACTTCCCACGATATAATTTCCGGAATTCCGAGGTGAGCGCGGAAAAAGCATCTTCGATCTCGGAGGACCCCGTATGGAAAGCCCCATCAATATTTTCCAATCAGCATTCGATTGCACGGCATATCCCTACCCCCATGCCGTCTTCAGAAGTCGAAGGAAGGAAGGAAGAGGCAAGGGGATGAGAGGGTGTGCTAGGTGATTCGCAGTGTAGGCGTATATGGTGGTGGTATGCGGCATAGCCGGCATAGCGCCGCGACGCCTCGACGCCATATTGCATTATTAAGCACCCCTGACGCTCCCTCACCCCCGCATTCCAGTATTATGAACGTTTTTATCCCTAAAGGGTGCCGTTTTACGTACGTAAAGCGATCTCTTCAAGGGACACCGCACGGTGGCCACTTTTCGTTCGTTGCACCGAGGGCTGAGGGTGGGACCACCCTTGGCGCGTGCACCCTCGGCGATAATTATGCCGATGCACGTGATGTTCGTTCTTGGGAAGCTTGTCCGTGACGATGATGACTTGATGGGAAGTTGATTGTGGGACTTGTGGGTGATTTCTTGGAAGGTGCACGTTTGCTTTGGTTTCTTTGGGTGAGTTCGTGGTAGCGTTCATGTTTCGTTGTTGGGAATGGGAAAGGGTAAATTTTCTGAGGATGAAGGTTGACTGGAAAGAGGGAGGGTTTTTCTGCGGATGATACAGGTGTTTAATGATTGATTAACGATAGAACTATCAAGGCAGTGAAAATTACTAGTTTCTTAATTTTTATAAAAATTCTCTAAGGTTGTAAGGGCGCTATAGAGCAAATATTCCACGGTCCATCTTATAAAACACAAATTACTAAATTAATCATCTTTTCCACCTTTCGATTCTCCTTTTTCTAAAGTGATTAGTTAATGTATTTAATAATAACTTTAATAATAATAACTTTATTCACAAAAAGAAAATACAAATGCCCTTACGCACAAGACTATAAATACATGTTTTTCAATCACAAGATTACATAACATAGTAGTGAACTTTAACAAATACATAAGGGAAACATCTCGTTTGGGCCAGTTTTGTCTCGAGGAAAAAATGTAAAAATAAACCTCGACGAAAGATAGGGAATGTATTTAAATATAATAGATTTAACGCCGGTAGTTGTAGTGTTAATGAACGGTTCGAGGTTTATTTTTCCTGAATTTTTTTCCTCGAGACAAAACTGGCCCAAAACGAGTGTTTCCCTTATGTATTTGTTAAAGTTCACTACTATGTTATGTAATCTTTGTGATTGAAAAACATGTATTTATACTCTTGCGCGTAAGGGCATTTGTATTTTCTTTTTGTGAATAAAGTTATTATTATTATTATAATGAACGGTGGTACCATAAATGTGGTGGAGTTGATGGGTTAAAGTTAAAGTAGGACAAGAGGGTCCTAAATTGGTACCGCTCACATTTAACTCGGCTTTACTGCTTCTTGCTGGGCCCGTTTCTAACATCTAGTCTATTTTCTACTAAAAAAAAACAATTTTGAGAATGATATGTATTCACTGTGTATAATTTACCTCGATTTGGGTCAATCTAAGTCTGAATTTTGTTCAAAAAGTATCTCCAGGTCGGACGAAAGTCAAAGGTATCGCCTAAGAGTACTCAAAAAGTGATGTACCCAACGATTTTTAATTAACAAATGATGGTACCATCCATGTGTTGAGTTGAGGGGTTAAAATTAAACTAAAGCAAGATCTAGAATCGGTATCGCATAAGGTCACCCCACAAAAGAGAGTTCAATGAAGAGTTAAGAAGAGCGACGTTTAATGAGCCAGAGGCGGAGAAACGACATCGTGAATGGGATCGTAAAAATGCAGTTAGAAAGGTCAAGAATTTCGCGGGACTTTCGGCGGTTTCTTACGGTACCATCTCGATTGCTCGGTGAATCAGGGACATTCTGCTTCTGACACCTTCTTAACGATGCCTACGCGCCGTTTTCCCATCGTAATAAACCATCGTGCACCACCGGAACCCCAGCATCCAATTTATTCGAGTGGCCGGCTCTATGGCGATGGTGGCCGACGATTCCCTTCGCGAACAAACGAACGAAGAGAAGAGGCACCGTTTCGAGAAGTTTTCCTTACTTGACAGCCTTCCCTAGGGAATTCTGTTCCTGCCATTCGTTCGACCGATTGTATGAATATTTCCGAGTCGATCAGCGGGTGGAATGAGATTTCTCATTGGTACGAGACCCATCGTTTTGCTTTCTCCCTTTTGCCTTTAAATTGGAGCGAACTTTTTGGAGATATTTGCAATATTGCGTCGCTTCTCCTTTCGCTGATTTCGTTCGTTGAACGACGAGGGAACTTTGAAGGGATGTCATTGGAAGAAAGATACTTAAGTGTCTTGAAATTTCTCGCGAGGAAAATTGAAGGGCTAGGAGAAGGTTGAAGATATTAAGTTACATTTGATATTTAAATTAAGAACGTTCGGCTGGAATTTGGGTAGACGATGGTAAACCCTGTAGGGTTTGTTTTTTATTTAAATTAAACAGCGTCGACTGCTAAGGCCATTTGTTAGCTTGCAGAAGTTAGAAATGGCAGAAGTTCGCGGGAGTTATCGTTGATGGTGGTGTTTTATATTCAACGGAGGTCACCTGACACTGAATGTTAGTCTTTATGCGTACGATCGGAAACACATGTTGGCCTAATATCGTTTTCTACGCAGCTTAATGTCGAGGGTTATTGAAATTTCGATGAATCGGAGAAGCCTCACGAGTGGTGTTTTTTTTGTCGGTCTCGGCGGAAATCTGGCTTTAAGTTTAATGTAGAAAACGTAGTTGCGCAAATATTTCATTTATGACGTTAAAAAGTCTGACGTAGTTCATACATTTAATTAATTCATGCGGTTTTGTATCTTACTCTTGCTGTAGATTGATAAAAGGATTTTATTTGCACAAGTCGCATATTAAAATCATGGCCAGCAAAAAAATTTAGTTGCAGATGTGGGGAGGTGAAAATCTTTAGAACGAAAAGCCAATTTGAAATAGATATTTCGAGAACAGAGAAGGTAAATGCTATTTTTAATAGAAAAAGAGAAAACCGTAAGACCTTATTGCAAAAACACTATGTGTCAGATAAAAGAGGGGTTAAAGGTTACCATCTGTCAGTGTAAGTTTATCAAAAAAAAAAAAATCCAATCCCTTCGCTAAACACCTAAAAAAATGTCTAATCCCTTTGCTCAATACCTAAACAGAAAGTTGAACTCCCTTTACTAGACACCTAATCAAAATTCTAATATCCTTATTAACTATCTACAAATTTTCTACTCTCTCTGTTAAAAAATTGATTTCATCCCCCACCCAAAATTAAAATACTCCAATACTCATTTTCCCAGCCCGAGAGTTAAGACAATCATCGTCGGCAACGTCAGAAAAATTCAAGGGATGAAAAATGAAAGACAACCTACCCAAATGAAAACTAAACCGGTACCTTCGATCGAGCATAATATAGCGATGGATTCGGACCATCCTCTCGACGGAAATTGTCTTGGAATGTACGCGGATCCACCCATCTCCCCAATGGTCCATCGAGGATCCTCTTCGAGGAGCACCGCGTAAGGACGCTTTTGCGCAGGACTCGCGAAACTTTCGCAGCCTGGATCCTCGATATATCCGTGCTGGTAGGCGAAACTCCGGATTGCTCAGTCGTTCTTCATCGAACGTAGGCTCGTCGGCTTCGAGATTCCATCGTGATCGTTGCCAGCAACAGGTAGGACATCGTCGAAGTCCCCGAAGAGGCGTCGTATTCCAACGTCTTCGCGGGGATACTTTGAAAGTTCCTTGAAGTCGTGCTGCGAATTCGAAGCTGGAAGCT
Source organism: Cerceris ruficornis (assembly GCA_963989415.1). Classification (NCBI taxonomy): domain Eukaryota; kingdom Metazoa; phylum Arthropoda; class Insecta; order Hymenoptera; family Crabronidae; genus Cerceris; species Cerceris ruficornis. The sequence goes on from OZ022523.1 coordinate 12,993,231, forward strand.
TGTCAGACGAATCGTGCCGCGAAAGTTCTGCACGGAGTTTTTTATCGGGAAAAGTGCGGGAGAAATTGGTCTTTCTCTTTGTCCCGAGGGTTGATATTCCGGAGGTGCGAGAGATTGGAGTTGCGAATTTGAGGGTGACGACGGATTGTGCGTGATTCGCGTGTGATTTGGAAATAGCGAATTTTTTATTACTTTGATCTCCTGAAATTCGTTATGTAATTATAATTGGCTGGTATGCTGTATTCTGATATTAGATTAAGTTTAATCGAAGACATCGGTATGTTTGTCCTCTGCGTATCATCTTTGATAAGGAAAAATTGAAATGATGGCAAATGTGCAATTCTTCGTGCTTCTCTTTCATAATGATATTAAAAATTCATAAAATTCGCGCGGTACTTAACGTGTTAAGGATCAATTTCTGATGTTGCTTCTGGCGTTGAACGAAGGGAAATTTGATCGAGGTGATAGATATTAAAAGAAACGATTAATTACACCGAGAGTTAAATTATAGTAGAAGAGCCGTCAAGGTCTTTCCTCATACCTTCTATGTTAAAAGTTCGTAGCTTAAATTTCCTCGGAGGATACTCGACACGAGAGAAAATTCTTCATGGATATCCAGGAGTTTCGTGTCCGTGGGAAGGAGATGGTTGAGTATATTTGTGAATTTATGAGTAATATTCACAATCGAAGAGTCACACCGGATGTCGGTCCTGGATATCTGAGACCGTTGCTACCGTCGAAGGCTCCTCAAGAGGCTGAGCCTTGGGAGGACATCATGAAGGATGTCGAATCGAAAATCATGCCGGGGGTGAGTTAAAAATATTTGCTAATTTTTATACGTAAATTCGAGATACCTCTTCTTCCATTCAAGTCGATTCGATATTAGACAAAAAATTTGTCTAACATTTTGTCGTAATTTATGATAATTACAATAAAGTATTCGATATTAGATAAAAGATTTGTCTAACATTTTGTCGTAATTTATGATAATTACAATAAAGTATTAGCTATTTTTTAACTGTAAATTTGTAAGTTTCTTTGCTATCATCTAAGTTGATATAATATTAGATAGAGGAAGTAGCTTTCCTAACATTTCGTCACAACGTATGAAAATGATAATAAAGTGCTTGCTATTTTTTAGCTGTAAACTTGAAATTTCTCTGCTTTTATAAAAGTTAATAGAAGAAACAACATCTCCAACATTCTAGAATATATTTTTTTCAAGTATTCTATAAATGTTGAATAATAAACTTTGTTTACATTGGCAATTTTCGCCATTCGAAAATCGTATTTACGATCAAGCATCGTACATTTATCACCGAAGTGGTACATCGGGAAATGGAGGCTATGAAAAATTTCTAAGGATCTCCACAGGGGGTTGTTTCAATAGAAACCACCTTTTCAGATCACTCACTGGCAACATCCGAGATTTCACGCGTACTTCCCGGCTGGAAATTCTTTTCCATCAATTCTTGGTGACATGCTGTCGGATGCAATAGGGTGCATTGGATTTTCATGGGTGAGCGTGAAAGATCTCTCGTTTGGCAAATCCTTTTCATTTGTGACACCGATATGCTCTACTTACAAATTACCGAAAATCGACAAATCTATGTTTTCCGCGAAATTTCAAAAGTGATCTCTGAAGAATTGCAAAAAGTATATAAAATAAATAGAAGTGTGTCAAGTCATTCTGAAAATCGTCCCATCACAATGATCAAGTCCCTTTTACTTTTTGCACCAGTACGATTCATTAATCAATAATTATTAAATTACTGACTGTTTATTACTAAATTATTACTAGGCTTATCACTAAATTATCGAAAACCAATGAACCTATATCCTCCACGAAATCTCAAAATTGCTATACAAAGTATTGCAGAAGCATAAGAAACTAGAAGTCTATCGAATCATTCTCGAAATCTTCTAAGACTGTTGGTCAAATTTCCAAATAACGCGTCGATTAAGCGTCAATCCAATATGACGGATGGACCAGGCAATTATTTGCTCGATATCCTTCTAGATTTCGTTATCTTATTTGTTTCAGGCGGCGAGTCCAGCCTGCACGGAACTCGAAACGATAGTCTGCGATTGGTTCGGTAATAATCTAATCCCATTAAAACTTCCGCGGTACTTAAAGAGTCACATTCTCCCTCATTCATATAACTTTGAATTATTCGCATAATTTCGCACCATTCTTTCTTCTTTCCGCATTATACCTATATTAATCGCGAAGAAATGAGTTATCGATTCAAACGAGAGAGACAGGGAGACGGATAATTGCGTGCTTCGAATTCCAGGCAAAGCGATCGGACTTCCAACCGATTTCCTTTACTTCAGCGAGGGCAGTAAAGGTGGAGGTGTGATACAGGTAATTATTCTGACGTCGATATTTCTCAAGAATTGCTAAATTCCAGCTAAATCGATGACTTTTCCTATAAATATCTACAGGTCCGTTCTAAGTTCTACCTGACTCTGTATATTTTTCATAAATATCTAGAGATCTGCTTTAAATTATCTAAATTTATAGAAATTTCCTAGATATCATAGATCTGCCCTAAGTTCGATCTAAATCGATATAGAGTTTCCATCGATATCTATATGTCTAATCGAAGTTCTATCCAAACTTATATTATATATATTACTCAAATAAAAATTTGCAAATTTTCCATAGATATCTGTAAACCCATTTTAAGATCTACCTAAATCTATAAATTATTTAAATGCATCTAAGTATTTATAGATTGAGCTAACACTTAGAATCCTCCTTGATGTAGTCAAGACTACATATAATGTATTGTGTTCTCTGTAAACATCCTTAGATTAAATCTGAATCCACGTGACATTCTGCAAATATCTACAGATCTATAAATCGAAATAAGACAATAGATTCAGACAAATGTAATTCGTAAAATGACTTAGGGCTCAGCATCCGAATGCATCCTCGTCTGCATGCTAGCTGCAAGGGCGCAGGCCATCGCGAGGCTCAAGGAATCTCCTGCACATGCACATCTCGATGAAACCGCCCTTCTCGGGAAATTAATGGCTTATTGCAGCCGGGAAAGTCACAGTTGCGTCGAGAAAGACGCCATGATATGTTTCGTGAAGCTGAGAATCCTCGAGCCCGACGAGAAGAGTGTGCTTCGCGGTGAAACTCTGAGACAGGTGACGAAAATTGGAGAAATGGAAGGGTGGAAATCGAACAAAGGGTAGTATTAATCCAGTCGGTCCTTTCAGGCGATGGAGGCAGACACTGCTGAGGGCTACGTACCCTTTTTCGTTTCTACGACCCTTGGCACGACCGCCTGTTGTTCCTTTGATAATCTCAAAGAGATTGGACCGCTTTGTAAAAAGTATCCTGGTGTATGTTTCATTTTGCAGATTATATGCTAATATAAATTAAAAATATAATAGAAATTGACAAAATATAAATTGTTTTTTCTTTCTCTATGGGGACATTTTGCAGGTTTGGCTACATGTCGACGCGGCATACGCTGGAAACGCTTTTATTTGCCCGGAATTAAAGTATCTGATGGCTGGAATCGAATACGCGGATTCATTCAATACGAATACCAACAAATTTCTGTTGACAAATTTCGATTGTTCCTGTCTTTGGGTTCGGGATAGATTTAAATTGACCAGCGCCCTCGTCGTGGATCCGCTTTATCTTCAACATACTCATGCGGATACTGCAATTGATTACAGGTGTAATGATTGAAAAAGATGATCGATTAAGTAATTCAGGTTTTATAAGACAGAAATGGAATATTTACTTTTGGCTATCCTGTCAATTTCGAGAAATATTTTAAAGAATTGGAAACCCGTCGTTTTGACCACCTTGGCAATTTTACTGTTAATAAGATAGAAATAATTCGATCGTCTCGTGACTCACTGATATTTTCGATTTAATAATTTTGCAAGAAAACTTCAAAATTTCCTATTCTATTTATCCCGCCACGAGTGCCACTCGTCACTGTAGGACAAAGGGTTTAAAATAAACATTCAACTTCTTTTAACTCCTTGAAATTTGAATTGTTCAATGTTTCGCAATACGAAGATTTTACCTTAAATCTTACGATTAAAAATTTGCAAAAAAATATTTTTTCTCTACAACATGAGATGCAATATTACATTAAATATTCGCAGACACTGGAGTATACCACTGAGCCGACGATTTCGCTCTCTGAAACTATGGTTTGTTATGAGAAGTTACGGTATATCGGGTCTCCAGGCCTATATCCGTAACCACATCCAACTTGCCAAGAGATTCGAGGCTCTCGTCAGGAAAGACGCGAGATTCGAGCTTTGCAACGAAGTTGTTGTGAGTTTAGACTTCGATCTCGAGTGTTTCACGCTTAGAAGATATTCTCCGTATTCGTAATGTCACCTCTTTGAATCGTTTCAGCTGGGCTTAGTGTGCTTCCGTGCTAAAGGCTCGGACAAGCTGAATCAAAAGCTCCTAAGCACCATCAATGATTCCGGAAAGATACACATGGTACCGGCAAGGGTTAATCAGCGTTATACGATTCGTTTTGCGCTTGCGGCTCCCAACGCGTCCGCTAATGATGTTGGTAAGTCATTTTTCGTGTTTATATTCATCGCACAATGCAGTATTTTTGTCAGGAAATTTGGAAAATTAGAAGTCGGACGGAAAAGTGTTCGGGGAGCTTTGGTTGGGTTTACTACACTAATCGTACCGGCACTTTATCAATACGTACTCTGACCGGTTATGAAATGATGATTATATTTTTGCAAAAGAAATTTAATATAGAAAACAACGCAAAATAAGCTTTTAGTTAATTATACAGAAAATTACATATTTTCATTCCATTGTACCGGTCATTTGAGCGCGTACGGTACGGTTAGTGATAAAGGACTTCTAATTAGTGGAATAACGTTTAATTCTTTGTCATCTTAATATTTTATCTTAAGGTTATCTTAATATATCATGGATTCAGTAGTTTTACTCTCACTTAAAACTGTAGCTCCTAAGCTAAATGATTAGACATCGCCGAGATCTGAACGAAAATAATATAAATTGAGAAAAGCTATTGTAATAAATTTCTACCTAAACTTCGCAGATCTAGCATGGAGCATTATAACCGATTATCTGGCTGAGTTACTGGAATCCAAGGTGAGTAAGAGTCTCTAAGAGTCTCTAAAAACGTCTCATGTTTCTACAAAATTTTAATAAAACGCAGGATGTCATGGATGAACTAGCAGACATCCGCGAAAAGAAGAGGAAAGCGACTTTGGAGCAAAGAAGATCCTTCTTCGTCCGCATGGTGTCCGATCCTGCTATTCAGCCAGGATTTACGAAAACTCCGAACAGGACAGGAGCGAAATTGGACACCCAAGCTACTATCGGTGGCATTGGATCCAATACTCATACTGCGACGTAAGAATTAATGGAAATATTCTCACTGATACTGTAAAATCATTAATTCTTTCATTGTTCAATTGTTGTATATGTCTTTCAGACGTTCGTGGATATCAAAACCGCTGGCATACTTGATGCAAGCGAAGGATGCCGCTGACACGAGCGAATTATCAGTCAGGTGTTTATTTTGTTTTATTTTATCAAACCTCCTGCCGATTTTATTTTAAATCCATCTGGTTCATGTATCCTTCTGATTTTCTTGTCAATGTTTACAGTTATGTAATTCAGTAATGTCATGCAGTAAATACAGTAATGTATTAAAGATATTCAATTTAATTTGTCGAGGTTAGTACGAGAAACTAATCTCGCACGCGATAAGAAATTTCTCACTTTACACGATTATTTTGATGTTAACTACGTTGAGAAATTTTTCAATATTATCGCTTAAGAATTATAAAACACTTCATTGAATTTTGTAACGTCGGTCACCGACGATGTCGACGCGCACGACATTGCGTATCAAAACGACTCTTGAGTCAGCAAATGCGTAACACAAATAACACGCTCAATCCCAAAGTATCATAATTTCCGCTCGAAGTATTTTACACATTTTTTGTCCGTGTAAATGTAAGGAAACCAATGTTTTCTTGCTAATTTACAATATAACTTGACACACGATGTAAAAGGATAACCGTAATTCGCAGATTCCGTCATCTGGACGCGATGGTCCGTTTGACAACTGGTACCGGAAGTCGCCGTGGTAGCAGCAACGGCTGCAGCCCGGAACCGTCACCTTCCGCTTCTCCGTCTCGCGGAAGATCGCCGAATGGACGAGCGTAAACGTCTTCTCAGTTTACAAAGCGTTTTCTAAGAATTCTTCGGGTATATCGCCGACGAAACGGCATTTAGTTCGTTTCGAAATTCAGCGGGCTGCTAAGAGAAACAAAAGGGAAATATCATTCGCCTGGCTCGTGGTCCGACACTGCCGACGATAATGATTGAAAGAGAAAAGGCAAATAAGAAGAAGAAAATAGAAATTGTCAAGAAAGACCGAAGATTTCTCGAAGATTGCTCATCGAACGGAACAATTACCAAAGCGGAAACGTTGAATGCGTTTCAAACGTTGACTCGATCGTATCTTTCGTTGGAAATCTTTGGAACAATTGAAGTAGATGCAATTGAATTAATTTCGCGTATTTCATGATAGAAACGACACGGAAACTTCGATGGAAGAGTTCGAAGGGTATCGATACATCTTCTTTATTCGCTTATCGGTTTATATAAATGTGCTCTCTTTGGATCGCAATAGGAATCATGTTCTACGAGAAACGTGCATGTGTAACATACGTATGTATAAAGAATACGTCGACAGTAAAGATGCAAAAAAGAAATACCGAGAGTGTTATTGTTTCAACGACTTCCCCGCTTGTTAATATATCGGTGAACAAAAACTACGATCATTTATCGACCTACACACAGCGTGAAGTTCATAATCACAGCCTACAAAGAAGTTCCTCCACTATCTCGCTGACACAAAGTACAGACAGAGCAATCAAACACATAGTTCTCCCACTTTCACAATCCAAGCAAAAAAAACAATCAAAATAAAATCCAAAGTCACTAACTATTCGATTCGATCCTTCTAAAACTCGTGTTCCTTAATACTAAAACTACCAAGGCGGTCAAAGTGACGATTTCAAATTTTTTAAAAAATTCCCCAAATTGATAGGGGCGGCCATGCAGTAAATATTCCACTTCTACCTTAGAAAACCTAAATTACTTAATCAACTTTTTCACCTCTTGATTTCTTTTTTCCATACAGTATATTTAACACTAGAACTACCGGCGTTAAATCTGTTATATTTAAATATATTAAATAAGTCCTTTGAAAAAAGGAAAATTCAGTGGTGGAAAAGATAATCGATTCGGTAATTTATGTTTTATAGGATGGACGTAGAATATCTACTCTCTGGCTCTCCTATAATCTTGGAGAATTCTTGGAAAAAATTGTGTACCGGTCATTTTGACTGGTTTGGTAGTTCTAGTGTTAAATATAACATGTAATGCCGGTAGCTTTAGTATTAAACGGCAACCCCGTCCTTGCTCCTTCCTTCCACCCCGTCTTTCATTATTCCTAAAAACGACAAACGCCAACCAACAACCCGACAATTTCAGCAAAGCGATCACCAGAGGCCTAAGAATTAATTGATTCTAACGTGGCAATCCCTCTCGCCGGGGAATCCAATTCGAAAACGTCGGACGCGAGGAGATCATGCGTGAAGGTGGCGATGAGAAAATGCTGATGGTCGCTTTTCCGTATGTGTGTACGTGTGTTACAAAGATTGACCGGTGACCTGTCACCGCTTCTACGGGGTGTTGTAAATGTAGGTGAAGAGTAAATGTCTATTTATAAACGGGGGGAGGAGGAGGAGGGTGAGTTTACTCCCCGTGCAGCATCGACAACCTCCCGGCTTATTCAACCACCGACCCCGCGACACACCACCATTGATGCTTGCCCACCACTCTCGCGAAATTTCGTTTGGACTTTTACCAGTCGATCTTTCAAATGTCCTCCCTAATGGATCGATTCTTCCGAGGGTAAAAATAATAATGCGTCGATCGGCGGAGGAAGTCGAAGGAAAGGCGGGAAGGAACTTCAATTTCACGTGGGAGTTTTGGTGGCTTTGTATAAGGGCAGAGGATTGGGGGATGTTCGAAATTGAATTGGGTGGTGTGGTTGGAATTATTTTTAATTTTGACGGACAAAGCTGACATTAGGGTGTATTTTGTTGCATGTTTTATGGTGGAATGTGCAATCGATTGGTAAATAAAATAGGATAGGTCGTAGGATGGGGTATACTCTCAATTTCTGTCGATTGTTCGTGTAGGTGATTGAGATTCGGTTTGTAGGTTTGTTATACTTTGGTCAAACATTTTCAATGATCAATCTCGAAGTAAATACCAATAGGACGAGCTAATCGAAGGTAACTTAAATGTTATTGCAACCGAGTAAGCTCCGCCTTAATTTTATCTGCGTGAAGCAGGGGCGTACGAAGCAGAGGTGCGCATAAAACTGACCGGCGCTTTGGCAGGTGCAATCAGTCTCTCGTTCGCCGCGAGTCGTACCTGTTACGCGTTTCTCTTCAAGTTCAATCCCACGACACGTATCGTTCGTGTGGTTTCTCATTCCTCGTGAAATAACTCGCTAATATTAACGACAATATTAACGGTAATATTGCACAAGAAAATTGAGAAAAAAAAACGAACTCAGAGGACAAATAAACATTAACTACCGGTGATCATTAACGATAAGAAGTAACGCGAGTACCGTCGCCGGGATACGTTCTTAAGATAGTCACCGAATCGTGGCATGCTCCCGTTCTCTCGGAGGAACGATAACGCTATTGCGAAGAGATATTAAACGAAGATCGAGGTAAATTTATTGGGCATTTTTGCCTCTTTACGACAGCGTATGACGTTAGTTACACGTGCATACCGATAAAGGACACGTCGAAATGTCACGAACGCGTATATAAGTTTAACCGTGAACGTGCCTAATCGGAAGTCTCGTTGCGCGCTTCAACGACGGTATTTCTTACTTGCATTCCAGCTGAGAATTATCATGAACATCGATGAGTTTCAAGTACGCGGTAAGGAGATGGTAGAGTACATCTGCGAGTACCTTCGCACGTTAGAGGGTAAAAGGGTTACGGCGAACGTCGATCCGGGATATCTGAGGCCACTTTTACCAAAGGAAGCGCCAACCAAGCCGGAATCATGGGACGCCATCATGAGGGACGTCGATGGCAAAATAATGCCCGGAGTAAGTATCCCGGCTAGGCTGGGATTATCGATTCGTTGTTAATAATAATCCGTAAGACGAAAAAAGTAGTTGAAACTAAACGACCCTGCTATCGTATTATCATGCTCGCTATCCCGTCTTGCTCGACATCTACAAATTACTCCTCGTGCTTCCTCTACCGACGCCTCTTCACGATGAACTTCTAATAATAACGACGATTAAAATAATAAAACCCACGATACGACATACACGGATTATTTTCTCCCGTTGAGTACGTAAATATAGAAATACGTATTCCAACGACATCGTGTCTATCCTTTGCAGATCACGCACTGGCAGCATCCAAGGTTTCACGCGTACTTTCCAGCCGGCAATTCGTTCCCGTCGATTCTTGGGGACATGCTGTCCGATGCAATCGGTTGCATAGGATTCTCCTGGGCAGCCAGTCCGGCATGCACCGAGTTGGAAACAATTGTTCTCGATTGGTACGCGAAAGCGATTGATCTACCGGTGGAGTTCCTCTCGGAGCCAAAGAGCTCCAAAGGTGGCGGAGTGATTCAAGGATCAGCCTCGGAGTGTATTCTGGTCACCATGTTGGCTGCTCGTACACAAGCGATCAGGACTTTGAAGGAGCAAGACCCAAACACTGAAGATTCCGCTTTTCTACCGAGACTCGTCGCCTATTGTTCAACGGAGGCGCATTCCTGCGTGGAGAAGGCAGCGATGATCAGCCTCGTGAAGCTGAGAGTACTAGAACCCGACGAGAAGGGCTGCCTTCGTGGTAAACGTTTAGAATCTGCGATCAGAGAGGACGTGGCGAACGGCCTCGTGCCATTCTTCGTCTCGACTACTCTCGGTACCACGGGATCGTGTTCGTTTGATAATCTGATCGAGATCGGCCCGGTTTGCAAAATTTATCCCAACGTGTGGCTACACGTCGACGGTGCCTACGCGGGAAATGCTTTCATCTGTCCGGAAATGAGACCTCTGATGGCTGGAATCGAGCACGCGGACTCCTTCAACACAAATCCCAACAAGTGGTTGCTGGTTAACTTCGATTGCTCCTGTCTCTGGGTTCGGGATCGGGTGAAGTTAACGTCGGCCCTCGTCGTAGATCCTTTATACTTGCAGCATGCAAGATCGGGAGAATCGATCGACTATCGTCACTGGGGTATTCCTCTCAGTAGACGTTTCAGAGCACTCAAGCTATGGTTCGTCATGAGATCCTATGGGATATCCGGTCTTCAGAAGTACATAAGGAATCACATCAGACTCGCGAGGAGATTCGAGACGTTGATGAGGAAAGATAGAAGATTCGAGATCACGAACGAGGTTAGGGTTGGTCTCGTTTGCTTTCGATTGAAGGAGAACGATGAAATTAATCAGGAACTTCTGGCGAACATCAATGCTTCCGGTAGACTTCACATGATACCGGCGAGAGTCATGGGGAAGTATATTCTAAGGTTCTGCGTGACCAAGGAGAACGCGACCGAGGACGACATCGATTATGCCGTCGATGTGATCGAGGAACACGCAACGGAGGTGATGCTAGCTCACTATGAGGGCACGGAGGACGAATTCAGAGCCAAAGGGCCAAAGAGTCCAGCGGCTCTCGACAAGAAGCTCGTACGAAAGTTCAGCTTTACGAGAAGCGTCACCAGGGACGTCTACAAGAGATCGATCTCGAAGTCGAGCCTTCACGATGGTGCCACGCCGATCATGGTCGTCGATGATCACTCTCAGGTCGACACCATTGAGGAGGATGTGTTCTGTAACAGCAGGTAGACCGCGCCACAGCTCACGGTGCCCAAGAGGAGGGACCAGCTACTGTCGCTGCCGTGAGCTGCTGAGGATGATGATCGGTGTGATGTTGTTTCAGGTCGTGACGATCCCGATGACGATATCCAGGGACGATGATTTGCGATTTGTGTGATGGGAAGGGAACCCGACTGCGGGGGATTTTATTTGGATTTTTATTACGACCGAATGAATGCTATTTCACGAGACTGAAACGTTTGTGATAACCGAGACGATTTTATGGTGGGAATTAAGAATGTCTTTGAGATTATTGCGAGGTTTTTTTTTTCTTTATTGGATAAGAAGAGGTGTGAGATGATTCTGAGGGGATTAAATGAAAGGTGAGAACTCGCTGGATGGATATTGGGATTGGTAGTTCGGTGGAAATGAATTATTCTGCTTTCTACGAGGAGTAACGTTTGTACCGCGGAACTTCGAGGGATGGCGATTGTTATTTATTTTCTTATTGTATTTTTAGAAGGTAAACGGAAGCACGTAGATGAGGATGCTCGAATAGAGGTGAGAAAACGGCGTAGTTCTATATGGGGTTGTAGTAAATACGTGAAGTATATCGGTAGCGGATTCATAGTCGCTGAAACGTATTTGTAAATTAGATTAACGATTCGTATGACAACAGAACGTGTGGAAAAATTCTGGTTAATAATGAACAAAATTATTTAAGAGATTATTACTTAATTAAATAAGAAACAAACGATAGTTTCAATAGCATATTACAATTAGGCACGTGTTACGCGATGAAGGGAAGACCTAAAATTTGAGATTAAAAATTTGTCGATGAATATTAATCGTAGAGTAGAACGAATACATGTTTACGTTAAATGTTGTACAACCGAGAGACCGAATTGTAAAATTTACGTTATTATGTCAGAGGAGTTTATATATTATTGATATCGTATTGAAGAACCTTTAATTGTAAGCACGATACATCGTAGATTAGTTGTACGATAAATATTTATTTCTTATGTAAGATATGATAATAAAATCCAAATTCGTAAAACTACCGATCTATTTATTTCTGTCTGCTTCAAATTCTTTGCCCTATCATTGCAGTGATATTTCAGTGTCGAAATGTAATTTTTTCGTATACCTTTCAAATTTGTCGATAAAAAAATATATAATACGACATTTTCATTATTATTACGTAAAAAGCATGGAAATATCCCCTTTGTCGTTGGAGTGAAATGTCACTGTTGAAGTTAATCAATCGCGTGGAAAAATTAGGACAGCTTCGTCGCGTTGGAAAAACACAACCCATTTAGGTTCTCCTTGGCTATATACGTGTTTTCCATGCTGTTTTTCATAAAAAAACATCTTCGAACGCAAACGAGAATAATGTTGATTAATACGAGGAGATATCTAGGATAACTTTTATAACAATGGCTGTCGCGAATTTTACGGAGTTTACTGTGAAAAATAAATATAACTGGGTGACGAAAAATAGAATTTTTGTAATAAGGAGGATCTGAAATTCAATTAGGAGCAGATTTCTGCAGAGAAAAATAACGTTCGGTAAACTGTTAAATTATCAATAAGAGTTCAATTTATATAATGTAAAGATGGACAGATAAGTAGCAATCAGTGGAACCTGATTGCCAATTTGTATTAGGAAATATTGCAAGATGCCTGGAAGCAAAGTTATAGATGACAGACTTAAATGAAGTAATTAAAATAGCAATTAGCTCAGGAAGTTGAATATTTCCATCTATGATATAGTCATTCTATATACATAAGACATATTATGCATTAAAGCTTGTAAACGTATATAACATAACAGTAAAAAGAAGTATGTTGTATCAAAATAGGTGTTTTAATTTTATGAGGTATAATATAATTATTATGACATATCCAAGGTACAAAAGTATACATAAAAATAGCTTAAAATTTAACATCGCTATTGTTACATTTGTCCACACTGAGATATAGTCACAGGAATTTTTGGTTTGTTGTTCGGTCCTGTAGGTACGTTCTCTACTTTCCTCATAACGAGAAGTCCGTCTATAACTCTTCCAAAAACCACATGTTTTCCATCCAAGAAGTTACATTTGGCACATGTGATAAAAAATTGACAACCGTTTGTGTCTTTACCACTATTAGCCATTGACAAGAGGCCAGGCGAGTCGTGTTTCAAAGTAAAGTTTTCATCGGGAAAGGTTCCACCTCCGTATATACTCAAAACACCAGTACCATCGCCATTAACGAAATCTCCTCCTTGGATCATGAAATCCTTGATTACTCTATGAAAAATTGCACCCTTGAAACCCAAAGGTACACCATCCTTTCTGTATTCTCCAGTACAGAATTGTCGAAAGTTCTCGGACGTTTTTGGGCAAACATCTTCGAAAAGTTCGAAAATCATTCGACCTATCTCAGTTGTACCCACGGAAACATCAAAGAATACCACCGGGTTATTTGGATTTCGAAGTTGAGCTTGTATTTGATTCCACGTAGGCATTTTTGCGATTGTAATGATTCAAGTTCGCCGAAAAATTATCTTTCTTACTCAAATATTATTTATTTGCGTGTTATTTTTTCACTAGCGTATCGTAATGGCAACATAACCTCGTCAACTTACGCATGTGACTTTTGCATCGTACAACTAAGGTTAAGTTTCATACTTTTAACGTGCACTGAATGAATCCGATAAAATATACGCGTTAAATATTGCTTTTTATGTACAATTCAAGTACATTTCTGTAGAATGTATCTTAAGTTTACAAATAACAGACGCAGTACCTCATAACACGTCAACCGAACACTCTCTTATCATGTTGTGAATAAAAGACAGTGAGGGGAAATAATGATACAGATTGTATAGCTAATATTATGTAATAAAGTTCATTAAACACTACAAATAAAACCGATTATTATTGTATGTCTTATCGTATATAATATATTAAAACTTGTAACGAAGTGACCGTATACAATGAACTTTCCTACCTCAACAATATCACAATCACGTGGTACGTGAAAATATATTTTCACTATTAATGTGTTTATATATTATTACTTACTTTTCGTTGAAGCCAGTTTATCAGTTGACGGCAGACGACGACACTTTCACGTAATTAGAACAATTATTAAAAACAGTTCACGGTTACTCAAAGCAGCACGTATAAACCGTATAAACATTGTCGTTTGTTCCGAGGATATCACGTGACTACTTGAGAATTGTGGCGCGAACGGGCGCAGTAATACAAATAAATCTACAGGTACACTTGTCAACGATTATTTACAGGGCCATAAGTTAAAAATAAAAAATATAATTAATCTAAAATGAGACACGGTATAGAAATAAAAATGAGATGATTATAGAAAATAAAATGCATTTTATTTTCTTATTGCACCTCATGTTCTACATTGTAAGAGTCATTTGGTGTGGTTTTAACTTATGTATTGTAGTTATTTTTTATGCATAAGTTAAAAAGCCCAAACGATTTGTAAAACTGTAACAAGCAAGACTATGTTATCTCCACATTACCTCTTTGCGATATGTTTCTTTTTTTTGTCGAGATAACCATTATAATTTGCTTTTGTATGACATATAAATCTTCGTCTAAGATATTATTTTAATACATGTACGTCATTCTCACAGGATGTACAATGTGTAATCTAAACGTGCAAAAGCTTTACAGGGATTTACGTAAGAAAAACAAATTAAAAATGTACAAATTTCATTTGTATTCCCTGTGTTTTAATATCAGTGCGCTTTCAAGACATGTAGAAATCTGGTGCTTTGCCACTACTGCTTGATGTAACAATATTTAAATAAATGTATGGTAGCACTTTTCTTTAGAAAGATACAACAGATGTTTAAGTTCGTTTTGTTTTTCTACATAGTCATGTCGGTGAAATAGAAGTATCACAAACTTGAGTAGTAATAAAGTAATATTCAATAATTATATATGAATTTTCACGTGTTCCATTAAAACATTTTTATCATTAAAATCTTCTCCGCAAATGCCACAGACCAATTCCTCTTCGTCGTCGCTCTCCTGCTGATGATACTGTACTACTTGTATCACAGCTGCTTGCGATGCACCCTCTTGCAGCATTGTTTCTTGTCTGCTTTCATTGTGATCTTTCATACTGTGATCCTGCCTCGACACATGATGTGTTACCATGTTCATAGGTATATCCACATTATTAATTTGTGCAATCTGACTGGAAAAGTTTTCATGATCTTGAGGATTAGGTATTGCTAAAACAGGTAGTGATTCATTTTGCTTTGATATTAAATGCAAAGTATTATTTGGTTTTGATGATGATATCAAATGCATTGTTGCTATCTCACTATGATCGACTGTATGATGAAGTGCACTTTCTTCTTGCTCCGTAGACATTATATGTGATGTATCATTTTGTTTATCCATAGTAATCATGTTTAAGGAATCTTCGTGACTATGATTAGCTTGTGAAATATGAATATTTTCGTCTTGTTTGTTTTCAACTATTAATTGTACATTACTCGATTTCAGTTCTGATATTGCAATAAAACTTTCATTACGTTTATCTGTTGTTACTACAAGGAAGGCATTCGTCTGCTTATCATTTAAAATTTGTGGATCATTGGATTTGTCCGTTTCTGTTATGGATAAAAGGGCTTCATTTTGTTCTGTTTTAGAAATCATACACGTTCCTGTCCCTTGTTTCCCTTGAGAACTTCCTCCAGAAGTCCTTGATTTTTTCTTTACTGGTTTAGGTTTTGGTGCATTATTATTTGTTTTCGCTTTTGCCTCTGCTATCATTTGATCAGAATGTTTAACAATATGTGCACACAGCTCATCTCGATCTTGATTCAAAGCACCGCATAAAGGACATGGAAATGGTGGGCCAGTTACTTCAGTTTCATTTTTCCCTGCAGCATGAACCCACCTGACATGTTCTCGAAGGACGACCTTTTGATTAAATGCTCTTGAACACAGGGGACAGACATGAGGTCTTTCCCCTGTATGAATACGTTCATGTTTTCTTAAAGTACCACCATCTCTAAATGCTTTCCAACAAAATTTACAACCGTATGGTCTTTCTCCAGTGTGAGTACGATGATGTATCAAATATCCTTGCCTGGATGAAAATGTTTTCGAGCATGTAACACAATGAAAATGTGCAGGACTTCCAGCATGTGTTCTGCCGTGTTCCCAAAGTCCTTGCCTGGATACAAAACTTTTTCCACATTCTGTACAAGTAAAAGGAGAGTCACCAGGATGTGCAGACAGTCTATGTTCATCTAATTGATTCTGTTTTTCAAATTGAGAACCACATACTTCACAAGTATATGTTTTCTTTCTATGAATCCATTGATGTCTATACATTTTTTGTTTAGTTGTGAATTTTTTCCCACACTCTGAACACGCATGCTTGCCCCATTTATTATTAGGTACACCTTGTTCGATATTATTTTGCATCATTTTTTTAGCACAAGTTGTTTGGTGAGTTGCCAAATGATTTCCATCTTGAAACTGCTTGTCACAATACTCACACTCGATTGGCAAGTTCCAGTTCTTAGAAGAATGAATTTTTTCATGGGATGCTAGTGCTGTTGCACGAGAAAAACTAACTCCACAGTGTTTACACGTATGTTGCTTTGTACTATTTGTTTCAATTTCTACAAAGTTCCTTCTATTTTCATTATTGTACGCTAATGATTCAACTTTTACCAAAGCATCAGGATTATTAAATGAATTTAATGAAAGATTGTATTGCTGATTCACTTGATTATTTATACTGTTTTGTTGAGTATATTCAAACTGTGCTACTTCTCCATTGGGCATCACTGTGTACTCATGCAAAGTATCCATCTTTTCCTGACTGGAGATTGCATTGACCGTTGATTGTTCACTGTGAAAATTATAAGATGGGACTGTCCACTGTACTTGACAGGTATCATAGTTCTGTACACTTTGAACAGGTGAAGATGGCACTTGAGTATTCTGCGATTCTGAGATATTCTCCGGCCACTTTCTAAATGCTTCTTCGGGTTGTGGTACATCGTTCCCCTGTGACTGCATAATAGCACGTCCGGCAACATAAGTATGAATTTTCATGTGATTGGATAAACTAGAAGGCCTCTGAAAATCTGCTCCACAAATATTGCACTTATGAGGTCTCTCTACTTGATGTACCTGTATCATGTGACACCGCAAATTGCTTTTAGAACGAAATAAATTGCCACAAGTCCTACAAGCGTGTGGCCGATCCACTTGATGACAAACCATGTGATTGTTTAAGTCCATTTTCCTCTCAAATCTTTCTCCACAAGTCATACACGATAATTTGTTAACACTACAGGTAAGATGATGCTTTGCCATTTCGACTTGTGCAAAAAGGTTACCGCAATTTGGACAAGCTATTTTTTTATCTTCAAAACATGGATACATTCCACCAAGTTGTCTGAGAGCTTCCACAGCCATTGATTCATCGTCACCGGATGTGTATTGCTGTTGTTCTTCTTGCTTTATATAAATAGGATAAACAACACGATTTTCATCCTCATCGTCAGAATGTTCCGCTAAGATTTCAACTGCAACCTGTGCCTCTGTAATTCCAGAACTGACAGATGTAACGGATACTTCCGTAAGACCTTCTTGTAGAACACATTCGTCGACTGGTTCGCATATCTCTTCATGAGATATAATGTTTTCTTGTATACCATCGTGTACACCAGAGAGAGGAAACGTAACATACTGCTCATTTTCGTGGGCTTCCATTATACAATGGGCTTGCAATACATTGGAAGGTAATTACAACGAATGAAGGAAAACATAAACCTAGTTTCACCTCATGTTAAGTTAGGTCCTGTCATCAATGGTAAATAAGCGGTATTTGTCAGTGCGTATAAATACATTAATGAACGACAAAATATTTTTATCTCACTGTAACGAGCTTTCCATGTAAATTATTACGATCGAATGTGATATACGTATTTTCCCTTTTCACAATGTAGTTCAATACGGTGTTGTGTTGAGTCTTATCCGTATCGGTCTCTAATAGAACTACATATCTCAGGATTCTATGATTATCAAGTTACTCCCGTAAACGCATTTCTACAAAATTCTATTATTTCGCGTGATTTATTTGCAATATAAGATCGTAAATTCACCATACAAAAAATGGTGTAAGAAGGTTATTTGCACAGAAGTGCAGCAAATTGTGCGCCACCTGAAGTTGTCGGCACACTGCACACAGTGCCCAACAAGTTGAAATTTTCGATATTTTAAATCACCTACGAAATATCACCTTTACACATAAACATTGTAATATTATATAAATGTACTGTTCCTTTTTAAAAACTTATAGCTATATTATTATACTATGAGCCTTAATTAACGGTAATTTTGTTTGAATACTACGCTTTGGGTGAGGAATATTATTTTTGATCTCTAAGCTTTTTGTTTTGTATATCGTAAAGGTTATATATTGTAATATTAGTCGTATAATAAAAGGTATTATATTATATTACAAATTTATTTTTCAATTACGATCGTCATTACGGAAATTCGAGTTTTCGATAACAATTTCTTTCATATTTCACGATAATGTATCTCGAAGGCGTTGAGTGAATTCAACATATACGACACACATACAAAGCTCGTAGTATCTGCTAAAACAAATATGTGTAGAACACACAGTTTCAAAGGTTACATACTCGAGGATATCTATTTACGTAGATGAGAGAAAGACAACATTCGATGCAATATTAACTGACAGTAGTTCGAACTTTGATGGCGGAGTCGGCAGTGGTTTGATGTTTCTTTGTAATTGTTTAAGATATATATGACAACATGAAAGAAGAATCATTGAAGGGTTGGCATATTATATGGTGGCTGTTTAAATTGTTTGGCCTACCAATAACTTTTCCGTGGCTGATATATCATTTTTTCGATATAATGCAACAAAAACGAAGAAAAACTGCACTCAATGGCAAGGTATATTATTAACATTACTGCGATTTTATTAAAATTTATTATTACTCTTGGAATGATAAGTCAAATTTTTGAAGAGTATGCTAATGAACCCATGTCCTAGGTTGTAATGATAACTGGAGCCAGTTCAGGATTAGGTGAAGCACTGGCTCATGTATTTTATAATTGTGGCTGCAAAGTGATTTTAGTATCTAGGAGAAGGGATGAGTTGGAAAGAGTTAAAAATGCATTAATCAATTCGCATCATGTATGTTTAATTGTATTAACTTGTTTTTAAGTATTGCACCTGGTTGATTAACACATGCTTTTCAGACTTTGCCGACTCATCTTCCTGTAATCCTACCATTGGATTTAACCGATATCAATACCCTACCATCCGAGGTAGCAAAAGTGGCAGAAATTCATGGTAGAATTGATATTTTAATAAACAATGCTGGCATCTCTTATAGAGGAGAAGTTATTAGTACAAATATGGATGTTGATATAAAAGTGATGCTTATAAATTATTTTGCTCAAATTGCATTGGCAAAGGGTAAGCACACATGTTGCAACAATCTCTCCAAATATTAGTATTTATTCAATAATGTTATCTTTTCAGCTGTTCTTCCATTTATGATAAAGCAACACTTTGGTCATATTGTTTGCGTGAGCAGTGTACAGGGAAAGATTGCTATTCCATATAGGTCGAACATATTTTATTTATATTTTTTTTATGCAAACATTGTACTGAGTTATTTAATATTAATCCAAAAACTGTTATATTAGGTCTGCATATGCAGCATCCAAACATGCATTGCAAGCTTGGTCTGATAGTGCTCGAGCAGAATTAGATGATCAGAATATAAAGATTACTGTTGTTAGTCCTGGTTATGTCAAGACCTCTCTGTCTCTTAATGCATTAACAGGATCTGGTCAACTTTATGGAGGTTAGTAAAAAAGTGTAATTAAATTACAGTCGTTCCAGTAAAAAGTATTTATCGCATTCCAGCAATGGATCAAGCCACACAAGAAGGCTACTCTTCTAGGTACGTCGCGGAATGTATTTTAAAAGCTGTACTAAAACAGAAAAAAGATGTAACTATAGCAACATTTGTTCCAAAATGTGCAATACTTTTACGTACTTTGTGCCCATCCATTTATTTTTGGATTATGTGCAGACGCGCAAAGAAATTGGCTAAAGAAAAGTAATTTTACCGAAATCGTTACAGTAGAGTAAGACAATTACACTGTTGATATCTCTATATAATTTTTAATTTATAATTTTTATATAAAATGTTTCTTTACGTTTGTATATGGTGTTGTTGATTCTGTAGGTTTATTTTCATTGTAACATTGATTGTACTAATTGCACGAAAAACATGAAAACTACAGACTAATAAATTGTTTTTTTAAAACGCTGTGATCGATGGATATAATACGAGCGGTATACTGGGTTAAACGAATACACCAGTATCAGTATTAATACTGTAAATCCGATGATACAATTATAAAAGTTCGGAGACAGGCTGTAGTTCCTTTGAATGTTTTTCCAAGGCTATATATCGAAGACGGCTGCCAATCACTTTTTTCGAGAGAGATCTCAATGTTTAAGTCTTTGTAAAGCCCGAAAAAGAATCGATCCCCCCTTCCTGGAGATAATGTTTTTGACGTTAACCAGATCATTTGCATACTTTTACACAATGATCTTAACAATTCTTGAAGGAATTCACTGATGTAAGTTAAAATCTTAATTAACTTTTCCTGTGATCCTTAACACGTTAAAACCTCCATTCGGGTGTCGAAAATAATGAAATAAACTATTCCAAACTAGATTTTATTATTATGACCACTTGTAAGTGGAATATGTTTACATTATATACACTTCAGTACTACAAACGTCTTATTAAAATCGAGACCAAAACACTTTCAAATAGCTGTGTCATCCATGACTTGAAAAGTTACTGGTATCGCAATCGCGATCTTTGAGATTTTGTTTCTCAGTCAGCTGCGATAAAAGTCCCGAAATTACGATGACAAATAATTATGCGCGTAGAAAAAAGAAATGCATATGGTATGATATCAGATTTAAAAGGATACATAATTTTTATTTATTTACAAAATCCTCCAACAAATGTAAAGTAAATGCTTGGAAATGCTTTGTGTTCGTATATCTTTTCAAGTTATAAATAACACACGTAACAACAGTATTATCTAAACACAGATTATCAGAAGGATAGTTTTATTTTTTGTTTACATTTCTTTTTTTTTTCTTTACCACAGCGAAAATTACACCTGTTGTTTGGCTATGAATTAAAGCCTTTGAAGAGTGATGTTTAATGTACAGTGATACTAGGAAATTTATCATCATGGCAGGATTATTAACATTTCTTTTTTTGTAGTTACATTCACGGTTCACCGGTAACGTTTCGTGTTTACAGATATATATATTTCCTTTCTATGTATACTCATCATACTCTTTCTTTTTTTTTAAGCTGTTTCAAGAGTCTGTACATTGTAGATACTTCGTATTGACTTAAATGAAAGCTACATATTTTTCACCACAGCACATTGTATAAAAAATAACATATTGTAGAAATTAATTAATTAACGCTAAACTAACTAGAAATAAGTTTGATACAACCACGTACTTTTTTAAAAGATCATAATCTCGCTTTACGTATCACAAAGTATATTCTTGTGTTACAAGCAAAACGATGAATTAATGTTTCGATTGTTAGATGTGAATCACATATTGCATTTATATGTCAATCTTTTAGAAAAATAAGGAGAATTTATGAAATTATTTCGACGTAATATTTTTTGTGCCAGGTCTTTTTTTAGTATAGAAATCAAGTAAATTAAACGTTAAACACACTAGACCTTCAACAAATTCTTATTTTATATTTCCGTACGTTTTAAAAAAGTATACAGGATCACATAAATTTTTAATTTAAGCGACAGAGTTTTCTTTTTTTATATATATATAACTCTCCATTTTTGTGCTGATCGGTATATGATTACACCACAGTATTACACCCGAAAGATGTTGCTTAGCTTTCGAGTTTGAAATCGTTATTAAAAAGGTGTTTAAGATATATACATTCTTATTTATTATTTCGTTAATATACACACAAACGGATAGAAGAATTTTCTGTAAGATGATAATACATAACTGACTGCAAATTATTCGACAGAGGTTTGTGACATATTGTATTACATAATATTTATTATCATTTTTCATTTACAGGAATGTTTGTGGTATTTATTTTTGGATCGTAAGACTCTTATGTAATTGATAAAAAGTCCCATATGTCGCTCTAATTAAGCATTTCATTCATTACAGGAAAATTTTTATCTTCTAACAATCAAGAATGAGTTTACGTTTCTAGAAAATTTTCAAGAGAAATATTATTATTTTGTTTCCTTAATATGGGCTGTTTTCTGTTGGGTGAGAAAATCTAGGCAACATTCTCTTTAGTATATCATATGCAGTGTATTCTATCTATTTTATTTACAATCTAAAAATATATAATGCTAAATCCAACTTTCCAGATGTATGACTGCAATTCTGCATTATTCTAAGAACACTTATGCCAGTAGTTTTTTTTCTTTTTTTTTGTTATGTGATTGTACGAATATGACCATGTCTTCTTTGCAATAAAATTAACTGTGATGATATAATCAACAAGATGGAGATTATAGAGTAACAATGCAGAGTCTTAAAAAAATGTCATGTTTCACGATGAAAATATTATTTAATATCAGGCTGTTGCTAATCCTGTTGTTTTACATCCTTTTTTTATATTATAAAATCAGTACCCACCTGCAAGGTAGTGTCAGAAACATAAAGCAAATAGAAATATCAGATGAGAACAGATTCTTTGTGTAGCTCGACAATCTCCATATTATATAAGCAAAAATGTATCTGTATTTCTCCTAATTCACAGAATCCTACACTAGGCCTTATTACGATCATGTACAATATATCGTGTGGCCTACCTTACTTTTTAGGTTCAACTTAGATTCTTTCTTTCTGGGCAACAACCATTTCATTTAAATGCCTGGTAAACTCTCCAGGCACTGATACTGAGAGCTATCAGTGTAATAGTTGTATGAAGAATCCTTCTTCTTGTGTCGTCTTTTCTTACAAGAAATGTAGGAGACGATGGACGTAGAACGGCTAATAGTTCCATGTGTGGTAGTTTACTTGTGTCAGTCTCGACTTGATATTGGCAACAAGGATCAAACTGCCAAGAAACAGTATATAGTCCACAAGATATAACAGATATGAAACCTAATGGACCACAAATGTATGGCCGGTCACCCCAAATCAGACCTGAGGAATATAACAAAAAGTTATTTAAATTCATAGTGACAAAAAATAAATCTCAAGTATTTATTGACCTGCGGTAATGGCTGCAAGCCCCGACAATGTTGCGGTCTTGTGAAGGCAGTTTCCTACCGCTATCCATCTGGAGGTTTCATCTCCTAGTTTGGATGGTTCGATAACGATTAAACTGTATTCGGATTCCAGAGCTCTCTCTAACTCATACTCAAAAGTTTCGTGCGCGTTTTCATTATCGTACACCTCCCTGATGATGGCAACATTCGAAGAATCATCTCTGTAACAAGTATATAGGAATCCACATACGGTAGTACCTACAATGTCATGATATTTCAATTCGTGTATGCTATTATCATATATTAACAACACTTACGACTACAAACATAAAAGAGTACAGGGTACACACCATATCCTACATTATTCCACAAACATTTTAATATCTCAAACATTTAAAATTATATAAATCAAATTAACGTAATATTTAAATACAACAGATACAAGTTTACAGTCCCTTGGCACAATATACTTCATTTGTGTGTTATGTAAGATGTTGATTAGAATTAATCAATGATTGATTTGTTTGGAAACAAACATCTTTGTATCATAGACAGAGGCACTATCGTTCGCGACATATCTTTACGAGATATCTCGTTAAATTTCAGTGAAATCACGATGATAATAAAAATATCATGTAACAATGAAAAAGTCGGTATAAAACTGACAGGAGACCGTAGAAAGTAAGTACAAACGAAAAGCACAACACGTTGGGATAGTCGATTTTCAATGTGAGATCAATTTCAAAATCGGCTCGTACTAATAATTTTACGAGATAGTCAAATATTCATGACCCTGCATCACGGATTATGAAAGATTAATCTTTCGTGTACGATGGGATACATGTGAGGTTAATTTTATTCGATGGTAAACAATAAGCCATCGCAATGAAATGCATTGCAAATGTCATTATTAGTTAGCAGCATTAGATTCTGTACAGAAAGCCGAAAATAATTTCGCCTACGAACCTGTCACCAGCTTCATCTACCATCTTTACAGTCGGTCTACTAGACACTGGAACGATGGTCTGGATGAACCGGAAGATAAATCTCGGATTTCGGACCGGATGTAAAAATCAGCTGATTTTAGACGAACAGCTTGCACGACTTCAGTGGTAGCTCATATTTTAAGTTGTACAATGGTCGGCAGTGTAAAGTTTTCGAGTGGCTGTGTGAGATTTTCGGAAGAATTTGGAACAAGTATGAAGAATGTCTGTCATCGCGGCTCAGTACCCAGGTATTTCTTACTGTTAAACATTACATCGCAGTTAGAGCAAAACGCAAAGTTTGTATACAGAGAGTATCTGAACAGAGGGTAGACTTTTCTTAGATATTTTCGAAGTTATTGAAATTTCGATATTGTCTACGTCAATACGTCCGAGACAACACTTTAATTCAACATCCTAGCTCTATGTTCCTGTAGAAAGGACATTAAATCGGATCAGCTTCACCCAACCAATATTTCAATAATTCCATCCAATAAATAAATAACATTTCAAAGTCACATATTAAACGTACAAGAAAGATCGAATTTTCAATAAAGTCCCCTATTCTACCTTAAATTTTACAATAATCAACAATTTATACAACATTTACTATTACAAAATTAAAGTACGTTAAACATGTTCTCCGTACAATTTATTACATCTATTTGCAAATATATTTATTGTAATATGGTAACTCGTTATAAATAAATCCCTCGAAAAATCTCATTTTACAGCTACACCCCTAAAAAACATAAACATTAATCGCAAAATTGCGATTTCAATTCCGCAAGATCATCGGAATTCACTGCACATGCGCGGGACACCAGGGAGCGCGCGCACCGTACCAGGGACTAGCTGCCGGACGGCGTAGCGTCGTGGCTCCAGTCTGCGTGCTGCGGTCAATCGAGCGAGAGTGAGCGCTACGTACGGCGTAGAGGCAGAGTTAAACGGGCCAGATCGCAGATGGACGTCCGCGGGTGCGTTCTGTCATGGAGAGTGCAACGCGACGTGCCGTAAGTGTGCTCGAGTCTCGTCGTCGTCGTGTTCGTCGCGGTCGTTGTCGTGGTCATTTCGGTCGTCGTTCGTGCATCGTAACGATTCGCGTCTCGATATTACCGCAGTGACATTCGCAACGAGGATAGGCGTGTACGTACGGATCGCACGGTGCTCGCGGTGCTCCAATCGGTATATGTACGTACATTGTGAACCGTGGCAGTCGAATAATTACATCGGATCCACGTCCCTGCTAGAAACACAGGACAAATTCCCTGCATCAAAAAGTGCTCCTCTACCATTCGATCGAACGACCAATCACACGTGAGGTAAGGTTTGATCGATCGTACAATCAAATCGGAGATCGGTGAACGGTGCTGTGACACGTTGTTAATTACGGTGCGCTACGGTGGAATTGTTGCTGAGATTCACCGTAACGATTCATCGGTGCCGAAATATCCACGTGCTTCCGAGAACGACGGTATTTTAAAAGGAAATAGATCGACGGTATTCCTCCGAGACGTTGAGTGCGACAGAGACAGAGAGAAGACAAAGACGATACGCCGTGAGATTTCCGGGAAACGTTTCATCGAATTACGTCGAGGTCAACGTTGTCCCGCGCGTGACATAAGCGCACTGTAAACAGACGCGGGGCGTAGACCGGCTGTTTCTCGTACACACAGGAGAAATTCCGGCGAAGGCGTGGTACGTATGTAAACAGAAGCGGAGCGACAGTCAGAGTTCGGACGACATTGGGAGTCAACCAGTCGCGTATACGGTATACACAGGCTCACGGTACACTTTGATTCCTTGCCTTCGTGTCTATAAGGAGCGATCGTTGCGAAGGGGGCATTGGCATCAACAGATTGGCGCCGGTCATTCTAACCTTCAATGGCAAGCTCGACCGTGGAGCTTGGAGCGTGGTGCTCTTCAGACGTGAAATTTTACGTAGTATTCGTTCGACGTCGATAATCGGAATTTCAATGGGAAGACGGGCAGAGAACCTGTCACGGAATCCTGTTAATGCGATCCGTTAAACAGCATAACGGGTATTACGTAGCTAGGTAAGTCAATTCGGACGCGCGTGCACGCGTAAAAGTGTAAATATCGGGGACTAGAATTTTCACGAGGGACATTGGATATTCGTCCGTAGAGGGTGCGTGCGTTCGTGCGTGTGGTGTGGGTGCGTGTGTGTGTGCGCGACCGATATAATTCGACGTAAGGAAAGAAGCGAGAGGGGCGAACGATGCTGTTCGGTCGTCGCGGTTAATTCGCACGTGTCGCGATGTCGGGCGGCACGGCGGGCGTCCGTGGCACCGGCGCCGAGTGCAGGAAGTTCGCGCCGAACATATTCAACAAGAGCAAGTGCAGCAGCTGCTTCAAGCAGAAGGAGGAGCACAGCGCGGAGGCTCTGGAATGCAACAGGGTGAGTTTTGCTTGATGGACTGTTTCTCTCTCTTTCTATCTTTTATCTCTCATTCTCTTGCTTCCTCGTCTTTCTCTCTCTCTCTCTTGCTCCCTGCGTAGCGTTACCGTCTCCTTCGCTCTATCGCGGCCGGGTAGAAACGTTCTCTCTCCGGTCAATTCGTTCTCCATCTTTCCGTTTCCGTCTCCTTTCGTCTCGTTGCGTACGAACGCGGCACGATCGCGAGCGAGAATTTTCTCTTGCTCGCTCGCCCTCGAATTCCACGGTGCGATCGGCACCGGATGGAAGGACGAAGGTCCTGCCGGTACACGATGTTACGTAAGATCGAGCGGACGTTGCTCGCGATCGGTACGCCGGAGAAGAACGAACGTAGGAACGGTCTCGCGAAAGGTGCGTTTTGCAATCGCGTTCTCGTTGCGTCGTTCCGCTGTCGCGTTTACCGGAGATACCATTTTTTTTTCCTTTTTTTATTTTCGACATGACCGGCGTCGTTAATGGCCCAAAGACGACCGGAGGACTTTGAGAGTTTCTCGATCGTGTCGTTTTATCGTGTTTGCGAGAGAAGGATGTAGAATTCAGGTTTACCGACAGGTTGCAAACTCTCGATTTGTCTTTTTACGTATCACGAACGATTATTTATACCATTAACAGTTTCGTAGCTCGTAATTCGTGGGTTTTTTTTATTCTAAATCTCGTTCTACGAAACCGGGGAGAAAAAGAAGGAGAGAAAAATGTTTAGTTATTAGTCTTCGAGCGAAATATTCCATAGGGACGGTGATTTTACATCGTTCCGAGGTGTACTTCGGTGCAACGTAATTGCAATGCGCGAAAAGTAGCACTGCCGTGGGTCGCACGTTGTAAACGCTCGTTGGAGCGCGCGCAGGAGGACATTAAAAAAGAACAGGAATGTTTATAGTGCACTTTTTTTATTTACGACTGCCCGAGAGCTCGTCGATGAGCAAATGGCCTCGTAAAAGACGAGGGGGGTGAAAATAAAAGCGTCAAAAATCAATTCACGCCGCGGATCGTACGGTACCGTTGTTCGGCATTAAGAGAAAATATGTTAATAACCGTGAAACGGTATTTCTCTGTTTAAACCGCCGTGCGGATAAGCGGATATTGTTGTCTTTTCTTTCGATTCACGTCGATCAAAGGATCCCATTGGTTTTTGTCATTTTAAATTGCAATCCTTAACGCTAGAACTACCGGCGTTAAATCTATCATATTTAAAAATATAAAATAAGTATTTTGAAAAAAGGGCAATAAGAGGTGGAAGTGATGATCGATTCGGCAATTTATGTTTTATAAGATGGACGCAGAATATCTATCCTATGACTCTCCTATAAACTTGGAGAATTTTTGGAAAAAATGTGTACCAGTCATTTTGACTGGTTTGGTAGTTCTAGTGTTAACGATGGAGAAATTATTCGTTTGAATTTACTCGGGCGATCGTCGATGTCGTTTTTATTTTTATTCGACTTCGAATATTTCGGACGAATCATAATAAAAGTTTGCTTCGACGAAGTACGCGTGTTAAAAGACGACGGAGTTTTGTACACGGTGTCAACGCGATGCTTCCTGTATCGATGGTAAAACGCGTAAACAATTAGAACGGTCGTGATGACCTTCGCGATTAACGAATTTACATGCTCGAGACACTTCGGTATTCGCGTGGTTCGACGAACGTTACAATTTATTTTACTTTGTGATAATTTGAAGGTGTTTCTTTGGAAAATTCAATGATAATGTGGACTGTTGAAGCTGTTGACAATGGAGTCTTTTAGAAATTTATAGGGCAGAAGAAAATAATAATTCTAATTATATTGGTAGCCACATTTAGTATTGAATTACTGCTACTGTTATTACTACCTATTACTACTAATCATAAGATTTACAATAATATAATTATAATAAAAAGAAGAAGAGTATTTGAGAGTTCCGTAAAACGACAGCGATTTAGCTGTGAATAAATTTAGTTTTAACTCATTTGCATCATAGCTCTAAATACGACAGAATACCCGTAGTACCGTGCATTTCCGCGCGCAGCAGTTTAGCATTGTACAGGGCGGACTATTCCGCTCACGGATGCAAATGGGTTAAGAAGAATAATCATGAAGATAGCTACAGTGACTACAACGTTGTAGCTTAGAACTCCAAATTAATTGATCATAGCTTATGCCTTCTAGCCTTTACAAACTTTCTTCTATCCGTACCACAGCTATAACCCGAAATTACTTAATTAGATATCTACCAAATTTTATTTTACATATTTAACAAGTCAAAACACCTGCATATAAATTACCCCACATGCCCCTCCTGCAGACTGATCTTTACATACTAATTTAGCACCTTAGCTCCAAACGAGCGTTCTTCTCCGAAATATACAACTCCAAATAACCCACCGTTTTTAAAACGCACCAACACGATCCCAAAGCCGATCGTCCGAAGTATCTTTCCAGCGATTACTTTATCAACTCTGCATTGCAAGCGAGATAAAAAGTTGCAAAGGGGGTAAAATGTAGTCGGCGAAACGAAATCTGCCGAGAGCTTCCCATCGAGAGAGGAGAGTCGTTCTCGATTCTCCTGTTAATTTCGCTCTTTCGCGGTGGGACACGGTGCTCGTCCTTACGCCGTTGCAAATTTCGGAATGTCGGCAGCCTTGCGACCTGTTCTCGGTGCATTCCAGCCATCTTCTTCCAGCACCCCTACAAGAGGCCCCTCCGAGAGTCGTTGCCTCGTCGGCTTTCGCCTGGATGCGGTATCTCTGTATCGGTTTATTCTCCTCTTTCGTCTCTCTGCACCTTTCCTCTCTCTCTCTTCGGCTCTTTCTCTCTCACTTTCTGTCCCTCTTTCTCCTCTGTCTTTCTCCTCTGTCCCTCGTGTAACCGCAAATAACGAATGCATACGCAATCCAACCTTTGGTCGCTCCGAGCTCGCACGATTCTTCCTTCGAGCTTGCAGTTTCACCGGAGAATTTTTCATCGATTTTCGAGTCGATATGAGATTTCTTTTCAGATCGTTCAGGAAAGCTTGGACGATTTTATCTGGTGTTCTTTATGGCAATCTTTTATTCTACTCTTTATCAGTTTTATGAAGTAGCTTCATCGTGGATGTACGTTGGTGCAACGGAGAATTAGTGATTAGGTCAATTTTGTTCGAGTTAGGACACTTCTGTAAGCGAGTGAGAAATAGGAAATAGGAAGTCGTGGAGTATAAATATCTGAAATCAGTTATAATTTCTCTTTGAAACAGAATCGGAGTAGGGCACTGCGGTGGAGATAGAGTTAGAGGTTTGGACTCTCAATTAGTGGATCCGCGTTGAAATCTCCGTTAGATCTTTTCTAAATTACTATTTAATATAGCGCAGCCTCAGCGATTCGAAACCCATCAACTGTATCTGTTAGCCGAAATAATCATAAAACTTAAAGTCACAAAAATTAAAAGAAACTTTAACCATCGTAACTCTAAATCTTTAGGTATCTAAATGTCCAAATCTTTAAGTACTTAGACAACAATTGCAATTAGCGTTGCGTATATCTAGTATGTAAAGATATTATCCAATCTTAATTGTCATATTGATCAAATTAACACGTTCGCGGACAGTGAAAATTTCAGTGAGCTGCAAAAATAGACAGTCAAGTATTACACTTCTAACTACACAGAAAAAAATAAAATAGTATGAAAATATTCAATGAATCACTTGGCCATCACTTTAAACTGTATAATAATTACAAAAAATTAAGGTTATATAAAATTAAATTAATTATAATTGGCTTTATCATTGGCATGACATGCTATACTGAGGCACCAGAAACAAGGCACCTGAGGGGCAATTTGCTCTGATTCGTCGGATGGATAGGGACATCCCTCTCCCTCACGCATTTTCGAATTTGACGCGCTATTGGCAAGAGAGATCCGCACATTCGTTGCGTCGTCATGTGAACAACGAAAGGAGTGTTTTATTTTCGGTTGTCATTCGTCGATCTCAGGTTTCCAGGACCGACATGGCGGGGATAGACGGTGCGAGAGCAATCTCCCCTTCCGTCCCAAGTGCCTTGTTTCTGGTCCCTCACTTTAACACTATTCCTACCACGACCGGTCTCAAATGAGCGTTTTTAAAATTTCGATTAGAATTTCCTATATACAACGTAATTGAATCGCCTTTAAACTTCACGACTTTTCCTCAAATATACGTATAATACATTCGCATTATAATACTTTTTTCAATATTCACTTCTTCTTATTCTGTTCATTTTCTGGGAAAAAGTTATCATTTGACAAATTCACCGGTTGCGGTAGGAAAAGATATACGTGAAGTGTCGGTAGAAATAGTGTTCCGATACGAGAGTCTAATTTTCATACTCCAAAATATTCCCCCAAACGTCAAATCACACGTTTTAATTGCAATCTTGCACCAGCGCAAGGATCGATCCATACCTCGCGAGTCGTGCATTAATTTCTCGAAGCACAGGGCAGGCCGGTCGTTCCGGAACTCCGTTTGCACCGGAGCACGAGAAACTGATCAAAAGTAGCGATGTAACGACGAGGCAAGGGAGATAAAAGAAAACTAGCAAGAGTAGGAAGAAGCGAGACGATTAATAAAAGGATTCTTCTTATTACGCGCGCTCTTGTTCTCCAGAGGAAAAAGTGCCCGGGGGCCCAGGCTGCTCGTGACCGGCCATTATCGGTCCGCGCGAGCCTCGGTATTTTCAGAGTCCGATTACTTCTTCGTGAGCGCCTCGTAAGTGCCTTCGAGAAATAATTTCCTGGGGTGAGAGGGGAGCCACTCGATGGCTCCGGGGGCCTTAAATTTTGATCCGGTGAAACGATTCCGAGATGCCTTACGGTACTTCGCGAGGCTCCGTACTCGAAGCGTACACCTCGCACGCTGAGTACACTTTGCTTGAATATGCCTGAGAGTACTTATTATTCGGTAGCTGAACGTGTTTCCTCGAGAATCTAGATTTTTAGGCGGTTTTTTTGAATCGGTTACATTGGTATCGTTGGATAGATTTTTTTTTAAGGGAGTTGGAGGATGTGGAGGCTATATTTGTGGCGTCTGAAATTGCAGGGGTCTTGAAGTAATTGGGTTTTGTATTTCTAGGTTTAATGTGTACTGAAATTTTGCGGGGACTTGCAATTTTGGACAGGATTTCAAATTATTGATATTTGTAGTATAGGATAATTTTTTGGGAGCGAGAATTGGGAGTTAGTGGCGACACTTGTGGCGTTTGAGGGTTTAAACCTTCTAAAATTTTTTTGGATTTTGTTTGAGGGCCTACAGTTATAGGTGGTTTTCTAATCAGTGATATTGTTATCACAGGAAGCACTGTTTAGGGCGATGAATACAAGATTACAGGCTCTGTACTTCTGACTCTTAAGATATTAATTTCCCTGAAATTTTAGTTTTTCTATTTTTAGATATTTGTTCGATGACCTATAGTTTTAATTAACTTCGAAACCAGCGAAGCTACAATATCAACACCATCTGAAACTATTGAGCTAATAATCTAAACTGCATTCTATTAATTGAATGCCCGCATCACCGTCCTTGAATTTCATTTCCCAATTCCTCCAATTTTCCAGTATTCCTCAACCGTGCGTGATTTTAAACGACCATACGTTATAACGCAGCCTAGATAACACTTTCCAAAGATGGTCTATTAACAGAATTACGCGCAGTGTTTACCTGATCGCCTCAAATTTCTCGTTTCGTTGGCTCCGTTCATTGATTCAGGTGGTATCGATTCGCGACAGAATTAAACGAGAGACCAGGAACACAAATCTGGCAAACAGAAACTCGATACCGTTCTGTCGTCGTTGGTGCGATTGATTCGAAGGCGCGTCCGCGTGTGCGTTCAATTAATTAACGGTGCTCGCGATCGCAAGGTAATGCCCGATTCTTCGATTCAACGCTGGTAATTAACGTCCGACGTTGCGCAATCGTTAATAGCTGCAACGAATTTTCCCTTCCTCTTTTCACTTTGTCGGTGAAATCCCGATGATGTCGAACAATGAGACACGCGCACTCCGGTGCGTTACAGCGGTGCATTCGGTGCATTCGTTGCAATCGGGCCTCCACTCAATAGGGCTTCGAGAGGACTATATAAATTACGTAATGTCCATTTCGCATTAATTAAGATTTTTCTCAACGACTAACGAGGTAGGACTGTGCGGAATGTACGTGCGTCGATGGATCGTTAACGGAAATTGGCTGAAACGCGGAAGATTGTAAAATTAGTGATTAATTGAAAATAATTTCGGCGATTCGATGGATAGGACGTTAATGTCGGTGGTGCTTATTCCTAACAGGATTAGTCCGTTTAAATCTGACCGTTGGTTTTTGTCTAAATTACAAATTTGTGTTCTCCAATAGTCCATCAACTTTCCAAGCGCCACGCTTTTCACCTTAATTTCATAACTTCTCGTTATACAAATTACATCGAACACTAATTTACAAATGTAGATTATACTTTATTTATTTTTATATTTAAACTGCAACCACTACAGTCATCTGTTCAAAAAATCTACAAATTCAGCTTAACCCCTTCAGACCCGAATTTTTAAATTATAATTTAATATAATTACAATTATAATTTTTATTTATAATGTGTAAATGTACATTTTAATGGACATATCGTCTTTACACTAAATTTGCAACATTAAGGAGACCCTGAGAAATATTTGTATAAAAAAAACTAAGTGAAACTAAGTTTAAACCTATACGTAATAAAATACAGCACGAAAAGTATTATGTACATTACAATGTGCACAGGGTCCGAAGGGGTTAACGAATCACGAACTCGGAGAATCACCGTGGTATGTCCACTTCGATATTAGTCCCCTGCATTTAACCTCGAAACTCTCGCATTACTGTGATAACTGTACAACTATAGGAAAGTCATTTGCGTACCGCTAATGACTTGTTAAACGAATCCGCCTAAAAGCGTCGTTTACGTATCGAATTTAATCGTCGATGGCGTCGATAACTCGCGACGATTCACCCGAAATTCCACGGCGCGACGTGTCGCAACGTTCAGAGAAAAGAGCAAGGAGGAACATATCCTCGTTCGTGTGCGAGACGTATCACGAGGCTGCTATCCTCGGAACAATTTATAATTCGATGATTATCTATACACGCCGCTACGCCGCATGACTTCGATAATAACGCGACGACCTGCGTGCACGGTGGACATAAATTTCCACGATAAAAAGGCCCGCCGTTTTCGCTGTAGTCACGACAAATTATCGATGATCCTACGGACAAGCGGAGGAGATCCTTATCGTCATGAAGATCGAAAGGTCGTGTCGTAAACGCACGCTGCAAAAACTCGTCGATATCTTCGTTCGCGTGTTATGTCATCTCTATTCGCGGCTAGAAAGAGGAAGGGAAAAAAAAATAAGAAAGAGAGGAGTGTCGCGATTTTACCTGGTCTCTCCGTAGTAGATGTAAAATCGAGGATCGATACGAAACGTCGCGAGTAGCTTCGACTTGTAATTAATCGTTGGAGAACGGAGAACTCTTGCATTGTCACAAGGTTCATTTTTATTCCGTGATATTCTTTGTTTAAAAAACCGAAGGATAATTCTTAGTCTATGCTACTTTACATTCTTGTATTGTTGGTTCTTCATATATTCTACCGCTATTTTCCTTCACCCGAGGACTTAATTTTTATGCTGGCGTTGAACCAACATCGCGGCATACATATCGCTTGGAAAAATGAATACAAGAGCTTCCAATTCTATACCTTTTCAACTTCTAATTGGAAATAATCAACGTCAAATTGGGAATAATGAACTTCAAATTGGGAATAATCAATTTTAAAATGGGACTAAACAATATCAAGTTAGGAGAGATAATATCATAATATGTTGATGTGTTATGGGAAAATCACAGACTTTTTTGGTCTTTAACATCCTGTTTATTCTATAATAATTATACTTTTTTAAAGGACTTGATCTTCTAAAGGTTCCTTTATAAATTAAAAACTATAATGTTGTTGTTCATCCCCTGCGCCTTGACCCATCGATAAACAGTAGATTTCTTAACGCCTAACGCGTTTGCTAACGCTCTCCAATCTTCATTTTTATTATATAATGCGCCTATTTTGATTTTTAATTGTTTCGCCTTGTGTCTTTTTTATATATGTCATTTTGACCCTAAAATTTAAAAAAAAATTATTTTCGAAACAAAATTAACAAAATCTGAAATTTACACTTATCCTGGCATAAATAATTTAAAGATGTTTATTTTCAATTTAATGTCGTTTGATTCACTTATATCTTTTTGCTTTTAACATAATACTATCTGTACTAACTTCATATTGTTTAGTCCCATTTTGAAATTGATTATTCTCAATTTTAAATTGTTTAGTTCTAATTTGAAGTTGATTATTCCCAATTTGAAGTTGACTATTCCCAATTTGAAGTTGATTATTCCCAATTTGAAATTGATTATTCCCAATTTGAAGTTGATTATTCCCAATTTGAAGTAGACTATTCCCAATTTGAAGTTGAAAAGGTATAGTATTCGCAATCTACAATTCCGTTTCTACAGTATCCTATTTCCCTGGCATAATACAGGAAGAACTAATCTTGACTTTTTCTCAATTACAATAACCTCGCAATTTTCCCTCGAAAAAGGGCATCCCTTGCTTGCTGTTCCGCGACGTGTACGCTCCCGCGAAATTTGTATGGCGCTTAAAGTGATACGGCATCGCTTTAAAGGGCATCAGTATGCAGAAGGCCGCCGCTGTAAGAATTTTGGGCTTGTCGTGCCACGTCGCGAACAACAGTTGTCCCTTCCACCTGGTTCTCCTCGGTGCTTCATCCACGGTCAAAATTTCTGCCGCACGAGCAGCATAACCTGTCCATTGTTAGCCGCATATTTACTTTGGTTACGACGCGAGCGTACGCCATAAGCGAAGTACTGTTATGTCCGCTGGTGTGCGTATGACGTATCGCTCGGTCGATCTTGATATTTCTTTCTCGCCTTGGAAACCGTAAGCTCCCGGGAGAGAAGAGACTCCCTTTCGGGATGTTGCGACTAAATTATAAGTTGCACCTTGGCGAACATCCCGGGGCTGGTTAAAGTACGACGCTGTTTCCTGGGGAAGGCCTTTTTCGACGGACGTGCAGGAGAATTACGATTATTTCGTGCGTTTACGTCTCAAGAGGGTTTGGAAGGGTTGTCGTGAGTTTGTTCTGAACGATTTTGAGGATTTTGAGGGGTAGAGTGGACGTGAAGTTTGATTGGGTTCAGAGGTTTTGTAAGAATTCTTTTCGCCGGTCATCTCATTTTTCTAACGTTTCGCAGGCGTAGAATTTTGTGTGAGATTAAATAGGATTTTTTCGAAATAGGTTTCCCAAAAACTAGAGAATATTTAAGCCAAATCTCAGACTTTCGAGAGTCACAAAATATCGAAACGTATAGGAACTTTGGATCCTGAAAAGTCCAAAGCACGGAATTTTAATTTCCATCTCTTTGTGCATACAAATATGGAACTGTTTCCTGGGGAAGGCCTTTTCAACGGACGTGCAGGAGAATTACGATTATTTCGTACGTTCACGTCTCAAGAGGGTTTGGAAGGGTTGTTGTGAGTTTGTTTTGAGGGATTTTGTGGATTTTGAGAGGTAGAGTGGACGTGAAGTTTGATTGGGTTCAGAGGTTTTGTAAGAATTCTTTTCGCCGGTCATCTTGTTTTTCTATCGTTTCGCAGGCGTAGAATTTCGTGTGAAATTAAATAGTATTTTTTCGAATTAAGTCTCACAAACACTAGATAATATTTAAGCCAAATCTCAGACTTTCGAGAGTCACAAAATATCGAAACGTATAGGAAATTTGGATCCTGGAAAAGTCCAATGCTCAGAATTTTAAGTTCCACCTGGGAAGGCATTTTCAACGGAAGTGCAGAAGAATTACGATTATTTCGTGATTTTACGTCTCAAGAGAGTTTCGAAGAATTACTCTGAGTTTGTTTCGAGCGACTTTTATGATCTTTTCGTTGTCATTTTTTCTTTGAGCGATAAAGATTAGAGATCTACCCCACAAATTCTAATATCCCTCGAAATCCACACTCACAGCAGTCCCAACACTCTCGCGAACAAACAAACCCACCATTACACTCGTTCCCCCTGAAACAATTCAATTCTTCGCAAACACCGATCTCCAGTAACTCCCCGCAAAGATACATCCGCAACCATAAACGTCTCTTCGGGGTCAACCCCGTTCCTTCGCCCTATCTTCTCCCCTGTGGCCTCGAAATGTTAAGCGCGATAATTGGAGTTAACGCGAGAACCCGGCTACTTTTTTCCCTCCAGCCGTGTCCTCCTCGTTCGGCATTATGAATCGTGTATGGTGTATCGAGTGTCGATCGGTAATCTTGATTGGCAAGCAATAGCTGCCTCCGCGGACTCGACTGAAACGCGCCGTTACAAAAAGCCAGAAAATCTTTAAGCCGGCCATCCAGTTGTAACGGTATACCGTATACACGCGGATGGTGAAGAGAGAAGCGAAGAGAAGAGAAGCCATGAGGCGAAGGTTGATCGTTAAGGTGACGCTAAATGAAATCCCCTGTAGGTCGTTCCTAGTGAATGGAAGGCACCGTCGGTGGGCCCGGCTTACGGTGCATTCATCCTGGATCGATAGCCCTCGGGCGATTAATCGAGCCCGCGGAGAACCCGAGCAAGCCACTCTCCTTTCCTTCGAATCGAAGGTTTTTCCTCGCGCAGCCGACGTCCGAGGCGATGGCTCGCCATAGAAGCCTTCGAGT
Organism: Cerceris ruficornis; assembly: GCA_963989415.1. Classification (NCBI taxonomy): domain Eukaryota; kingdom Metazoa; phylum Arthropoda; class Insecta; order Hymenoptera; family Crabronidae; genus Cerceris; species Cerceris ruficornis. The sequence goes on from OZ022523.1 coordinate 13,030,704, forward strand.
ATCGGGCTCTCCTTTGGCTTTATAAGGACTTCATTGAAAACCGTGCAGCAACTTTGCCGTTGCCTTTCAACCGATGGAAGCGCTCTTTCGTCTCGCGATAGGATTTCTCGATTTGCCGATTATTCGTGGTGAGATGGGGGAGAATTCGTTTGAGCTTGCGAGGTGGCGTTTGAAAGGTTGGGCTTTTAACGAGGAGATCTGTGGAGGATGGTGGATGCGGAGGTGGAGAGTTGGATTATCAGTTTGGTGGAGAGTGGAAATTTCTGATACCTCTGAGTACTTTTAGGTAAATTGTCAATTAGTATGTTGTAGCGTGGAATATGTTGAAAAGTGTGGGTGCTAGCACTCATTCGGATAGAAGATAAATGTAGAAAATTCGGAGGAAAAAGAAGAGATAGATTTTTTCGATTAGGATAGTCTTTGAATATTAGGGAACTTATTGTTTTAGTTTGTAGAAGTTAATGACTCCTATTTGAAAGCGTGGGTTATTAGGATATAAAGTTGAGTCAAGAGTGATTATAATCCCTCGTTATCGAGTATAGTCTCGGCTATAGTCGTAGATCGGTTCGCCATAGAAATGGCAATTGGTTAACGTTCTATCGGGAAATCGTTTAATGGCGATAAAGGATCTAATGGACGACAGATGGTCTTCGAAGAGGTTCTCCGTGTTCTCAGAAAAATCCTGATGGGTCTACATCAATGAACGATCCGTACCAGTCGGCTTTACATTTACGGAGTTTCTCTTAACGAGAAATTCTCGTTCCCGGTAACGCGATTTCCGCGTAGTTACGTCGTCGAAAGAGAGCATCGATGGCTACCGTCTTTCGAAGCGAGTTTCTTTTTATTACATTCAACGATTCCTCGTGTTTATGACTTCCTTTTTGCCTTTTCCAAAACGTACATTCGCGTTACAACCGCAACTTTGATTTTCAGCCAACTTGGAATAATCAGAGAAAATTGACGAGTTATATTGTTTCGTTATTCGAAACTTTAAACATTAATAATTCAGCAAGACTAAGAATTCACACTAGAACCGCCAGAGTTATATCTGTTATATTTAAATATATCGAATAAATAGTTTGGAAACAGAAATCAAGAAGCAAAGAAGATGATCAATTAACACGTTCCGTGCAAAGCCGTTTTTACCCGACTTGTCGTTCAGGCCATTTGATGTTTTCACTAAAGTTTGACATTTTACCACACAATATTTTATTACATCATCAATTCACAAGTAATTAGCTTGTTTAGAGTAGTTATTACATCGTGTACCATTTATGGTACACGTGGTGCTGCAATCAGATTGATTGTAGAATTCAGTCAGATCGAAACTTTTCAGGCAAATGTAAAAAAAATCGGTACTGAAGTAGCAAGACAAAAAATTTGAAGGGTAATGACGTTTTGCAGCGATTGCCCGAACAAACCGATTTTATGCATTTCTTGCTTCAAGCATTTCTTGCTTTATATGTAATTATTAATTATTGTATATATAACAATTAAACAAATTTATGTGCTTTGTTCTACACTGCATCTTTGACAATGCCTCATTCTTTTGGTGGAAATAAATTTTACAGAATTAAATTTGCCATAAAATATATGTTTTCACCGCATTAAATAAATACCTTTGCGTGTACCATTTATGGTACACGTGGCCTGAAGGTCAAGTTTAACGCGTACCATAAATGTGGCACAGAACGTGTTAAGTAATTTATGTTTTATAAGGTAGAAGTGAAATCACTTTAGAGAATTTTTATAAAAAATTGACAACCGGTCATTTCGACCGCCTTCATAATTTTCATGTTAAACCTAAATCTCCCAAGAACTTAGCAAAAAATTCCCTCACATCCGATTCTCTTGAGGATCGCAGGAAATGACCAACAGAAACTTTGTACCTCGCAAAGTCTCCCAACAATTAGCATCTTCCAGACCGCGGAAAATCCACGACGTGTTCGTCCGTTTTTTCACGACAAGAAAAAAGGTTCGATCTGTGAAAAACTAGAGTTAAAAACTCGACGTCGCGAGTCCATCCATCTTTTTCCGCGGGGCTTATAAGCAAGTGTCTCGCGGTAGAATTGAGTCGAGTGGACGTCCTTTCGGTGGATCCTTGCGATGATGGATGGTGAAACCACGATGAAAATAAAGCAGCTGGATCCTCCGGTGTTGGCCGGTCTTCGGGCGACATCCTCCTTGGAATCAGCGTGATATTTTGCCTTCTCCTTTGCGTCGTCACCACCACCGCTATTTATCCTCTCCGAGCGTTCGTCCTCGTGCTGACCACCGGCAATTAGCTTCACGGTCACGACAAGGACATCCACTTCGTGATAGGCTAAACACAGGTCGGCTACTCTATGAGATATTGCCTACCGATCGGAGGAAGGCTCGGGGTGCTCCGTGGAAATGCGAGGGATAATTTAAGACTCCTTTTGAGTCCTTGTTGTTCCTTGTTTTTGGCTATTACGTGCGAGAAGCTTTTACAAACTGTATTTCGGGTTTAACTAGTGAGATTAAATTGCTTAGGAGCTAACTCAATTAGCAAGGATTTGATATATTGAATAATAATTAGGAAAACTGACGGATATTTGAACTCTAGCAAATCGATTGGGTGTTCGAGACTTCAAAGCCATGCTTACCAAGGGATTAGATACTTTCTAGTAGCAACTTCAATCTACAGTATTACGAAAAAGTACTTAGAATTTAAATTCCTTCTCACTAAATGATCCACCCTTCTCTGAAAAATCACGGAAAAAACTACCCCGCAACATCTTCCTTATTCCAATGCTAAGCACCAACGAGTCCTCTCCTCTTCCTCCATCGTAAACTCACGAAGTGAAGTCAGTTATATTTTCACCTTCAACTTCACTCGCACCAGCACGCGGCATGAAAACCCCTGTTGCAGATAACGAATCGAATTCGCCACGTTTACATCGATGTTAGTTCATCGCGACGTATCTTACGATTAACGTATTCTTTACGATCACGATCACGGTTTTATATGCATCCGCAGAACACGTGCGGCAACGGGAGAAGTAATCGTACATTTATGCCTAGCTCGATCGGCTAACTCATCAGGTGGAAATCATCGCTACTATAAGCGTGCGCAGCTTCCCTGTGCCGATTTATAGGTCGATGAAGTTCGATCCGAGCGGAGGGTGATTATCTGTAATCGAGAGGCCATAATGTACTGTGGAATCTCCTTTCCTCCCTGTAGCTTCCTACCTTTCCCTTTTTCTACACTTTTCACAGGGATTTTGCATAGGATAGGCTTTTCGTGACGGATTGACAGTTATAATAGTGTTTATTGGAAATGAGTGTTTAAATAAATCACTATACTTTATATTACTTTTGTTATAAGGCTTTGAAAGAAACGTCTTTATACTGCTGGAATTTAGAACGAACTATAATAGCCAAACTTGAATGAAGGCGCGCGGTATGAGGCACGGGGTAAGGGGAGAGTGTCGCTTGCACCGCCTATCCCCACCATATCGGCCCTGGAAATCTGAGATCGACCAATGACAACCGAAAACAAAACACTCATTTCGTTGTTCCTATGACGACGCAACGAATGTGCGGCTTTATCGGCCAGTCACGCGTTAGAATCGAAAATGACGTCAGAACGAGGGTTGTCTCTATGCGGCAGGCGAATCAGAACACACCAAAGAGCAGAGGACTTCTTGTATCTTTTCGGGCTGTAGCTGTGCATGCCCAAAAGACGAGCTCAGGCCCACTTAGTAATATAAACTGTTTATGTTAATCTCCCCTACACTGTAGAGTCTTCTGTTTAGAATAGGAATTCCCAGAACATAGAGTCGTTTTTGAACTCATTTAATATATATATTATATTGTTAATAATAATCTCACAGTGTTTATATCGCAATGGGTATTCACCATCTGACACTTTTTTTAGTCGTACTTGAGTGCAGAATGTTGAGATTGTTTCAACAATTTTTCGTTGAGATTTCAATTGAATTGTTAAGACATGTGTACCTCTGGGTGTGTAGGCTACCAGGAAAGGATGAAAACGTATCTTGGATTTTGTGAAATTGAATAGGAGATAGGTACACTTCGAAATTAAATCTTTGGGTTAAACCTGTAGGTTACTCTTCGATAGTTCCGAGTACTTGGAGTATTTGGAGAACTCTCAATTATTTTCTTTTTCCATAAAATCGGACACATTGATTAAAATCCTGATTTCCAAATTACGAGTAAATAATTCCAATTTTTTGGACGACCAGGCAAAATTCCAGTCTCATAAGCCTCCAATGTATTATTTGTTATTATACCACGGCCTCGGTAATTGCAATTCTATATAAATCCATATAAAATTTACACGAAATGGCCATACTGCTTACCACTACAACTATCAAACCAGTCAAAATGACTGAATTGAGAATTTTTTGAGAATCCTATGTCCAACCCCGTTTCCCGCGGAGATCGCGACGACTCTCACTGACGATAGGTCATCCGGATGAATCGCAAGGGCCCATGCAGCACCGGGCGTATCTCTGTTTCTCCGCGGGCTCTCCGATCTTATCTGACCTTGCCGTTGGTGCATAAGCGATTTATAAATAATGTATGGGCGTTTATTTATACGGCTGTGCACGCACGCAGTCCTCCGCGCGCCAAGTGGAAAGGAGCGACGGGAAAAAGAGGATCGCGGCGAAGGAACACCGACGGATAAAGGAAGAAGGGGACGGAACACATTGCGACGCGTTCCTCCTTTTGCTACGCCGTGATTCATTCAAACCTTCCTCTCGCTCCCGTGCTCCCTTTAATTTCGATCGAGAAAGCACGCGAGATTAAACCTTCCGACTGTTATCGTCGCCCTTGGGCCCTCTGACAGCGGCGTGCCTGAGTGAAGGGGGTCTTTGATGGCGGAGAAAGTTGCTGCGAGTTTTGTAAAGATTTGACGGTGTTTGACGAATCGTTGAGTGCTTGTAATAATCGTTTGTGACTGGTAATTGCGCTAGGTTTTGGTAGAATATAATTTATAACGGATGAAGGGATGAGAATTTGTAGGGAAAGGGTAGTACTGGGAGAATTGGATGCGTGAATATCTCTGAAACTGCGACAAGAAGGAATGCAATTTATTAAACCTTTGCGATTAAAATTACTTTCATCATTTTTCGTCAGCCAAGGAAAAATAATTTTGGAATGTATTCTACTGTTGTTTATTTATTTTTAGTCGGTAAGGAATAACTGTATTTACGGAAGAATATTTATGTAGAGGTGGAAGATCATTGCAGATTTCCAAAGTCGAAATGTAGTTAGTAAAATATTAATTATACCAGAAAATTATGACGGATGTAAGTGGACCAAGGGCTGCAAAGGGTAGAAATTATTTAGTATTAAATTATAACTAGAGAAAACAATTTTATTGCGGAAATTCTATCGTAACTAAAATTATGGCAAGGGGGTGCTTTAACACTAGAACTACCAAACCAGTCAAAATGACTGGTACACAACTTTTTCCAAAAATTCTCCAAGTTTATAGAAGAGCCATAGAATAAATATTCTACGTCCATCTCAAAAAATATAAATCGTCGAATCGATCATCTTTTCCGGCTTTTGATTCCTCCGTTTTTAAGGATTTATTTAAAATATTGAAATATGAAAGAATTAATGCCGGTAGTTCTAGTGTTAAGATCCAGACGATTTCTCAATTACGATAAGATATGAATCTGACAAACGCAACACTACAGAAGCATAGGAAGAGAAACATAGTAAACAATTCCGCACAAGATTCTAATCCCAGGTGTTCCGTGCAGCCGATCGTCCATAACGGACGATTTTTGCGGCAAAAACGTTCACGCTTGGGTACTCGGTCGCAAAGTTCGTCCTCTATCTTTACGAGGATGTTTTTTCGCGCGATTTGCGGTCGACGGGAGTCTCTGTCCGCCATAATGATTCATCCTGTCAGCGAAAAGTTGATTCCCGTCTCTCGCACGGCGATCGTCCGACGATCCGGCTGCCCGTGTACCGTAATGCACGCAAGAAAGGACAGACTCGATTTTGCGCGAGGGCTTTTGCGATGATGAACCCGTCCGAAATCGTCAATGAGCAAACTCTGGGATCGTCTCGACCCGGACCGTCTTTATGGCTGTGGTGGAGTGATGAAGGGAGAGGTCATCGTGGCAGTAATTGGAAGTGGAGTCCGTGAGGTTGGCAATTTTTGGGGCGAGAGATTTGTCGGAGAGAAAAGTGGACGTCGGTGCTTGGAATTAGGTGCATCGCAGTGTTGAGGATGAAGGGATGATTGTTGAAGGAGGCTAGTCTCCTTTATGGAAGATCGGTTTCTTTAAAAGTAAGGTCCGCCAAATCGTTAAATGTGGTTTATTTGAAGAGAAAGAATGGCAATTTTTGGCGGGAGATTTGTTGGAGAGAGATAGGACGATGGTACTTGGAACTAGGTGCATTGAATTGTTGAGGATGAAGGGATAATTGTTGAAGAAGATTAATTTCATTTATGGAAGAGCGGCTTCTCTGAAAATAATGTCTAGTAGATCGTTAAGAGTAGTTTGGGTGAGCCCGACGAACGCTAATTTTTGGCGGGAGTTTTGGTAGAGAAAAAAGAGAATTAAGATACTTGGAGGCAGGGATTTAAATGTAGAGGATGAAGGGATGATCGTTGAAAGAGATGAATTTTTTTTATGGAAGATCAGTTTCGGTCAAAGTAGGATTTAGAATATTACATTTCGATATTAATAAGTATGGTCATTTCGCTCAGAGTCTACAATTTTATGTATGTTTCAAACCACCGAGGCTACAATAACTCGAATTTCCGCACGATTATGAAAAAGAGCGGGAAATAATTGAACGTAGAATTTAAAACGTGAAAATATATCATACCTAGCAAAATCTTCCTGATTCTTGTTCGACTGAAATCCTTCGCAAAAGGAGAATAAGGTAGGAGTAGATCGCAAGAGAAGGACCGATGGAATCGGAAGTAGTGAACGAATCGGTCGAACGAACAATCTCAAAAGAGGCACGTGCAAACTGACGATAATCGCAATTTTTCTTCACGAGCAAAAACTTCTCCATCGCCGACACGGATCGTTAGAACGTCGTAGAACGTAGCGGCGTTAGAATAGAAGAGTCTGATGGGTGGGTTAACGACCGAATGATACTGACAAATCGATAGCGTTTAATAATAGACAGACCGCAAAAACGCGGATTACGTTTCTCGCCGACGCGAAACGGAAACGAACTTTCTTTCTTTCTTGGCCAAAGAAACGATCCTTCTAACGGGTTCTTTTATCCCTTTCGGGGGAGGAGACGAGGAAAAAGATACAACGGGAGAGAAAGAAAGGTGATCGTTAGAGGAGCAATATTTTTCCAACGTCCTTTGAGGTCCGTTCTCGGCCGGCAATCGCACTCGATCATTCCCACGTTCCTCTTTCCCTGTGTTTAATCCTCTCGGGTGTAACGATTCCCATTTCTAATCTTCCTGGCCGTCGAATCTTCGCCGTCCTGGCTGTCCGAACGCAGTCAAACGCGGAGTCGCGTGGGAGCCGAGAACTTTCCACCTGTCCTCGATCTTATCTCTCTTCGGTGAAGTCGGTGCAAGGCGTACGCCGACTCCCCGTGCACGTGCATTCACGTGAATGGCGAGTCGCGGGCGTCCGACAGCTCCCCCTTGAAGATCCTTCGTTCCTTTGGAAAAGTGTATCCAAATTCTTCGACTATTTGGCGGGAATATAAACGATGGAAGTTTTTAAGTCCGAGGATTGGAACAGATAGTGGAGTAGATGCATAGTTCTTGGAGTAGGTGCTGCAATGTAATTAGGTCTTGAGAAATTGCAGCTAGAGGAATCGAACTTGAGGTTTCGTTTACCAGACTGTGACTGGTGTCCGAGTTATTCAATATCCCATGAAGTATTGGTACTTTTTCAGGCCTCTTAAGCTACAGGTCTGTTTTAGTTTACTTTAGATGAGAGTTAGAAGGATATTCTATGAATATCGCTGCGGTGATGTTTTTCAGACATTTAATCTGAATATTAATAACTTTGGAAATATCGATGATGGAGTATTAAAAAAATTCTGTCGGATAGTTGAATAGTTAATTTACTCGCGTACGAAAGGATAATACCATAGCGTTATTCTCTCCGTCAAAATAAATTCCAGAGTCGACGATAATCAAAATAGCAAGTTCCTGAAACAAGCCACGATTTACCCGTTCAAACAGCAAACCCAAATTGCGATAGAATCCAGTAATACGTATTAGAATTAGTAATAGAATTCAGTACGTCAACTATTTGTTCCAAACTTTAAATTATCAAGTTTGTATTCATCAAAACGTCCGAACAATGACCGAACACAAGTCCAAACGAATAAGACGAAGAAAAGGGGCAAAGCCCAAAGAAGCCGGTGGAATCGAAAGGACGGGAAGACACGAGGCTACAACTGTGTTGAATCGCGGGACTTTCCACCTGCTTCGGATCTTATCTCGAACGATGAAACGAGCAAGTGGTGGAGCTCGTTGCACGTGCAGTCGGAGAGGTGCAGGAGGTGCAAGAGAGCAAGATCAGCCCTCTGGGAGGACGGTGCATCTCCTCCGGCGTGTGAATGGAGGGCGAGAGAGCTGGCGGTGCGCGTGTGCGGCCGCGGAAGATTAATTAATATCGCAATATCGCTCGTCGTACGCCAATGACAAATTGGAGAAAGTGAGCGGCCCTCGCGGTGGCCGTGGCTCCTCCGGGTAGGCACGTCATCGTGATAAAGGAACCATAAGGGGATTATGCTCCGTGGAAACCTTGAGCGTATCTCTCTCATAGGAGGTCGACGTCTTCTCTTCTCTTTCGATCTCGGAGAACCTGAATGTCCGCTTTGCTCTTCAACGATCCCGATCGAGACGTTTTACGCGGTCGATTGTATTATTCGGTTGCAATGATGTTCGTTGTGGTGGCGGACTCTTTGGTAGGGGTATGATTGAGTTTGCGAAGGTTTCGGAGAGATTCGAGTGGCTGGAGTTCGTTGGAATGTCGGTGTTGAAGGTTTTGTAGCTTAGAGAGCAGATATCAGAGTGTTATCATCACACTATTAATCCCTTGCACTATGATTTCTTTTGTGACTGCCTTCGCTATAATACAGAAATTAATTGTTAAAATAAAAATTGATCAGTGATTCTTAATTTATCGTATAATTTAACGCAATATTAATATTATAGCATTGCGTCTCATTAATATTTGCAATTTGGTCGGTTTTGCAGAACTTAAAATTTTCTTATTTCATTCAAATCATTACAAGCGTCATTTATTATTTTAGGGCAAGGGGTAACTCCCTTGCACTACGATTTCTCTGACTACGTGCGCAATAACTCAGAATTAATTCCCGAAATCAAAATTTCATTGATTTCTAATGTTCCATATAATCGAACGCAATGTTAATAGGGTGGAAATAATTTGATTGTTTCGTGACCGATCGATATTTTCAGTTTAATAGCTTTTGGAGAACTTCAAATTTTCTTATTCTTTTGCCACGTTATTATAGGTTAATGGGTCGTCTTTGCACTCTATAATGCTTAACACTAACCGTTCCGTCATTTTCCGGATATTTATCCCCATCGTAGATCTTTTGACCGACTGTAAAATAACGATATCCTTCTCATACGAACGCAGAAGATTGTCAACTTAAAACAGGACTGTATAAAAATCTCTTTACTAATACAAGAAATTAAATATTTTCAATTTGTTGAACCGGTCATTTGACCGCGCACGATACGTTTACATAACTGCCCCCTTTTTTCTATGCCAATTATATCTGCAACTTACCCTAAAAAATTTGCATACCCGCTTTGCTCTTCCTACTGCAAACTTTTCTCCAATTATTCAACCCTCTCTCGCCATCGACTCTACCTCAATTGATGGGTTAAAACCGTCTTCGATAACGCAACGAGCCCAACTCTCTCGAAGTCGCTGACGATATCGAAACTCGATGCATATCGTGCACGGCTTATACACGATATATGTTCGTTTGACGCTGTATACGCTTCTTCCTACGCGCGTCCGATTGTGCAAACAAGCTCGCGACAAGCGGCTCGCTCACGACCAAGAATTAGACTCGTATCTCCATGTTACGCAACATGCGTGTGCGTACGCGTGTGTGTCAAATCACGTGGGAACACGTAACGTAGGCGAACGGTGAGCGTGGCTCTCGTGAAAACTCGTCGCTTATACCTGTCCAACGATCGTAGCTTTTCGAGTTACACCTGGATCGTGTAACCGTCAGTGAGAGAAATTTCATTGAACCTTTTGTAACGTCGAAGGGCGGTGAGCTTGTAGAGGAGGCGTTGAAAGTTTCTTGGCGCACTCGAAAGTTCGTCTTGTAATGCGAGAGTTACACGATACCGTAACTCTTACATGGAGTAAGAAGTTGGAGAGTTGGATACTCTGCGAGAGAGTGCTGCCGGAGTTGGAAGGTGTTTCGATGGAGGCTGCTGATGTATCGAAAGTTGCGGGGGTGCTAGCTCCTTGGACGGATGGATAGACGTTAGTTACTTAGGATTCGTTGTTCTGCGTTTGGAGCGTGATTGTGTAGTCATTGTGTTTGAGACATATACCTCGCAAAAATAGAGAAGTCCTCTGGCCTGTGGTTTGTTTCAATTTGTCTGAGGAATAGAGACATACCTCGTTCTGACGTCATTTTCGATTCTAACGCGTTATTGGCCGAAAGAGCCGCACACTCGTTGCGTCGTCATGGGAACGACGAAAGGAGTGCTTTATTTTAGGTTGTCATTCGTCGATCTCAGGTTTCTAGGGCCGACATGGCGAGGGTAGGCGGTGTGAGCGACACTCTCCCCTTATCTCCCCTCACCTCGTACCTCATACCGCGAGACTTCTCTATTTTTGCGAAGTATATGTTTCGGATGGTTTGTGAATGAGGGAAGCTATGATGTAAGATAGGAATGTTGTGAAGTAGGATCTTTCTATGGTGAAATTGTTTTTCTGATATTTAGGTTTTAATTATCAATTTTAGGCGATTTCCGAATCACCGAGACTATATTATAGAATAGGAGCATTGCGAGGAAGAGTTTTAATATTGTGAAATTGTTTTTCTTATGTTTAGGGTTTTATTATCAATTTTAGGGAGTTTCCGAATCACCGGGGCTATGTTATAGAATAGGAGCATTGCGAGGTACAGTTGTAATATTGTGAAATAGTTTTTCTTATGTTTAGGGTTTAATTATCAGTTTTAGGGAGTTTCTGAATCACCGGGGCTATAATATAGAATAAGAATATTGCGGGGTTGAGTCTTGACGTGATGAAATTATTTTTCTTGTATTTAGGTTCATATTATGATCACCTTTGTCTGGGATTTCCAATTTTAGTTGTATCCTAATTATCAAATTAATAATATATTAAATAATAATTCAGATGAACAATAAAAACTCTCGGTGGTCAAGTCTTTAGCTCTATAGCCACCGTAGTCTTCCAATGTGAAGTTTTATAACACGGTACATTAGTAATACGTGAAAGTAGCAACGGTACCACTACCTTTTAAGGACTCGGAGTTAATATTGATATCCTGCAAAGAAAGTAGAGTACTGTATCACACAGAATGGTAGCGCCTTGCTACTAATGACGATAATTTCCTTTCGCCGTCACCTATAAAAGATATCTCTCGTTATACATTACAGTCTCAGCCATCAGATACAAGTATCACCTACGCAAATTCTAAATCCAATTAATTCATCGTATCGAATCAACTTAGAAATACAAAAAAAACATCGATCAACGACGCAGGCTTTTAAAAGCCTCTCGGCGAGCCGCTGGAAGTCTGAAAAAAGCGATAACCGAATTTAGCACGAATGCGACGAAACGCCTTACGATTTCAACTCGAGGGATTAAAGCGATTAAAAGGCAGGTTCGTTAGGAAATTCGTTTATTTGTGGAGCCGATAAGCGACGATAAGAACGATACGTAACGATACCCGTCGTGTACAGCAAGAGACTGCATTTAGGTAAGTCACACAGAAAACTGTTCTCCGCTCGGCGACAGGAAACTGTTGGCTAAACGGTTCTCAGGCACCGCGGAGGCACTTCCTGCTCCACTTCATCGGCTGCTACTTAAATGGAGACAAGAGAAAGGCGTGGAGATTTCTTCGGAAATTATTAAGACCGGAATACCTTGCCGATCGGATGTGACGCGCGTTTATCTCGCCGTGTAAACGACTGCAGATCGTGGATAAAATTCGAAATGCCTGAAAGTAACACCGAACGGTTTCACCGGTTGGGGACATATCGAGTATCGAAATCTTTGCGGTTTAAAGCATGCACTTTCCACGATGTCTCGGTGTTACGGTTGTTGGGATCGTTTAGGCGTTGCTTCTCGCAGGAGATATTGCAATTTTTTGTTCTACGGAAATGGTAGCATCTATTCTCTTGTTACGCTTTTGATTGTCTTTCTTCCTTTTGTGTTCTTTGACATTATCCGGAACTCTGGCCAATCCGTTTTTAACTTCATATTCACTACAACTCTCGTTTAATTATCGTTAAAAGCGTCGGCGATAGGAAGAAAATAATTTTTGGCAATAGGCGTATATACTATTTAAAAAACACTACCGCAAATACGCAAATTCAACACGATAGTTGTACTTTAATTTAAAATTATATTTAACGAAAGATGCAGGTGTTCCAATCATATGTCGAATCTCTCGTCAAGAAAATTAAAACTCTTTCCGTCAGACGCATCGATTCAGAAAATTACGAAAAAATTCACACAGCAATTTGTCTTTTATCAGTCCGCACATTCTCCATTGTCAACAAATATCCGAGGAATATCTCGAAACCCTAATCACAGCTTTTTCCAACGAATCTCAGTATCGCGACACATTCTCATTCACCTGTCGCCCGACAAATCCTGCAGATGACTCAACCTACGATTATCGCGGTATCTTTGGATTTTGTCGAAAATACAGCTCGTAAAAAGTCTCTCCCACCTTTCATCTTCCTTCCTTTTTCTCCTTCCCTCTCGACAGTTGCCGCTGAATCATTTACGAGTGACTTTACGATGCCCTGGCAGCGGTGCAGGACGCCTACGTTGCTTCTTCCTCGTCGGTGCAGTTGCACCGCGAGTTGCGCAACCGCTGCGTTTCGAGTTAAGGCGAATTAGCCGCGTGCAGAAAACGAGCACGTAAATTAGCGACTCCCTGACTTTTATTGGCTGTCCCTCGTCGCCGTGCAGCTTTGCCGAGGTGTTGCGAAAGTAAATTGGGAATGGAGATATCTAATGAACGGTAATGCAGCTGATACTGCTATTAATGAAGATAATACCCGCCGTTGGTTGTACCTCCGCGCCGAGCGTAAAACTCAGCTCGGCGTGTTTTCGAGGATAACGGCGAAAAGGATCGTGTACCTGTCGTGGCTCGTTAGAAAATTCAGCGAACGTGAATTCTTGGATAACAGTGCTCGATCATTGGCGTTTTAATCTCTCTTTTAAGCCGTGGAATTTCTCTGCAGCTTGGCTATGGTAGAACATTGGAATTGGGATTGCGAGAATTAGCAATTTCTGTGCAAGGTTATATCATTATTTTTTTAGTTGGCAGATCAGATGGTATCGTGCGAGGTTTGTAGAATTTCTGCGGTAGATTTGCCTGACCCGAAAGCAAAAGAGTGTAGATCCGTAGAAGACGGATACAGTTGAGTAACTTAACATTAGAATTTGTAATGGTTAAATCCATATAAAGACGCGATAAATAAATAAGTTAAAAAAGCATTTTAAATTTCAAGAACACTGCAAGCAAATTAGGTCTACTTAATTTTAAATATCTTGCAATGCCTAATGTTGTTTCATTATATTTTAGCACACAGACTGAAATTAGAAATTCTCAACCAGCCGTTTTAACTATCTCGATAGATCGAGCCTTATGAGGATCATGTGTATAGGGTCCTATTCTAAATTAATCTCGCACGAGCCACTTAAATTAAGTTAATAATTTAATTGAATCCCCTAAATTAAATTGATAATTTAATTGAATCCCTTAAATTAAATTAATAATTTAAATTAAATTAATAATTTAATTTAATCCCTTAAATTACTTAATAATATCGTAGCTAAGAAACTAAACTGAACGCGTGTACTTTAAAAACACACGATTAACTTTATTAAATATATATAACTATAAAAACACAAAACTCTTGATAACTCTAAAATTACTCTAACTCTGAATCTCTCACTAAAGCTCTCTCCCCTCACGCTATGTCTTTCGCTTTGTGAACTCTCAACTCAACTGCTACTCTTCCAAAATTCACACTCGCATCCACAGGATACACTCTTCGTCTTTCTCACAGCATGCATTCTCTGTTGCACTCGCTCATTTTCTTCTCATCCACAGACTAAACATTCACGCTAGCCCTGGCATTCGTCGCCTTTCAAATCACGCACTCCAAGCATCCACTCTCGCTTATATACAAACCATCCACACTCACCAATTCTAAAAATTAATACTATTTACGTGTGTAAGAAATTCCGTTCCTACATTTGTAAGTTACTTAATTTAAAAAAAGTACTCCAAATAACCGAGGAAATTTCATCGATAACTCCGCAAGCGAGGATTTCGTTAGTCCGGAGGCTTGCGAAAGGAATCGTGAGTCACGAGTCAGACGGGGCGGGAATTTCCAATTTTCCAGCGATACGATAACGTTACCGATACTTGCCGGTACTCGGTGAAATTGCCGGTCAATAGAATCGCGTCTATTACACGGTCCGGCTGGCTGTTGGTTCCGCATTGCGATTTATGTATCGCGACAGGGTGTCCCGTTCGGACAGTAGCCTAATTGTAGTTTACCGTAATTGCGGCCAGGAGCACACGCCGGCCATGGAGTTGCCGCGACTGTTCCAATAAGCGCGATAATTCAGGCAGAACCAATCGCGAAATCGGCTGGCCGTTTCACGAGTCGGCTCTTGGAGATTTCGTCGTTCCCTCGGGCTGAAATTGCACGACTTTTTATCGTGGTCGTTACTTTGCTGGTCGCTATCGTTAGTCGTCGTTATTACTGGCTGTTGTTACATTTCTCTGGGTGTTGTTCTTTATGTGCGTCCGTTGGAGCGAATTGTCGCTGATGGTGAAAATTGATGATTGGTTTTAGTCATTTTGCAATGGGTTTTGGTTTCTTTCAGCGTGAATGGTGACGAAGAGGATGTAGATTGAGGATTTATGAATTTATCGTGGAATAATTGCGTAGGTTGTCGAGAGATGCTAGGTTGATGGAAGTATCGTTCATGGATTGGTAGGACTTCAACATTCAAGTGCAGTTTGACATCGTTGTTCTTTATGTCACGATTAACTGCTGGGTTTGCGACCTTACAATTTTAAATGGGTCTCGAGTCACGCAGGATACAATATATTATACCTCGCAAAAATACAGAAGCCCTCTGGCCTGTGGTTTGTTTTGATTCGCCTGACTGATAGACATCCCTCGTTCTGACGTCATTTTCGATTCTAACGCTTTATTGGCCGAAAGAGCCGCACATTCGTTGCGTCGTCATGGGAACGACGAAAGGAGTGTTTTGTTTTCGGTTGCCATTCGTCGATCTCAGGTTTCTATGACCGATATGGTGGGGATAGGCGGTGCGAGCGACACTCTTTTCTTTACCTCATACCGCGAGACTTCTCTATTTTTGCGAGGTATAAGTGGTAATTTAAGTGCAATCTGTCAGAAGTAACAGCGATTAGAACTCGGTCCCTCTGATTACAAGTTCAAGCCTCTAACTCCGTATCCACCATGGCTTCAAGTTTGATATCGCTGACATCGAACCGCTCATTTGATAAAGCTTCTTAAGTACTACTCGCTTAATGAGTTAGTTAGATGTTAGACACAATATTATCATTTTTAATACGAATGAGGTACAAGCGTGCCTAGCAGGCTCTCCTAACATTAAGACATCGTCTAGAATAAGTCGTTATTCAGCAAGGCTTCGCATCTCACCTCGCTCTTTCGCCCGCGTTATTTTCAGCCGACTTTCCTGACGACCGAGGGCGATCGTAAAGTCACTGTCGTAGCCTCGATAAATTTGCATTCGTTTCGAGCGCTAAACGAGGGCACCGGGAAAAATTTCCTCCTCGTCTCGTATTTTTCACGTAGTACCGTTGCGTCGAGCCTTTTCTGTACTCTCTCGGATTATTTTTTACCTCTTTTTCTCCATCGCGATTTTTCCCTCTCTCCTTCTCTCCTTTCCTTATCCTCAATTTTTTAACATTATCGATGCATGTTCAAGGCGAGCAGTTTCCATGTTATGGAAATGGCGATAATAACGTACAATAGCAGCCGACGACGGCGTTGCAACCGTTAATGGTGTCCTGAATTTCTTTTGCACGGCAAGCGTCTCCCCGATGTCCTTTTCGCTGGAGCTTACTTTCAGAACCACCCTAAGTTTCGTCGATCCTTTTTCTCCTCCTCGCTTTTCCACGTATCGATAATGTAAGGTACCGGGCATGCCGGTTGTCTCGACGGGACAGTTGGAATAGTAATAGTACTTAAGCGAGCACCGTGTACGCGGATTTACCCGCAAAAACGGGCCGCGCGTCGAATGTAAAGTAAGAACCTTTATTTACCTCATCGTTTCTTCGCCCCTTTGGGTAATGGGGGAAATTTCACGGATTCGTCGACTGTGTTTGTCAGACTATTCATTTTTCGGGGTGTTGAGCTGTACATTTAACTCTTTGCGGACGCAGACATTTTTGAACATTGAGAGATAACCATTTATTTTGTGATCCAAAAGCACCTTTTTATCAGAAAGTTAGGCTGCTAATGTATATACATTATAAATCACTATTTGTTTAATTATATTTCAACGCTTGCATTGCAATTTTTCAACTCTAACTGTGTATATAAGCAGGAATAAACTGTAATTAAATTTTTTCTCAGACCATATATATGCATCGCTAGTCCTCAAAGGGTTAATTTTAGTAGTGATAATACTGCAGAGCTTTGACCATATATTTGTATTTTTATTATTTGTGGTTGCAGCAGTGGAATGGGGTTAGAGGAAGTTGTGATATGTCAAGAGCTAAAGACTCGGGCTCGTAATCAATGGGACCGAGGTTCTAATCACTCGTCATCTCTGAACATTTTTGTCTAAATTAATATTTAAAATATCATTGCCTCGGTAGTTTGGAACTGGCGTAAAAGAGCAAATATTAGGCGCAAAAACCATGGCAGGGGCTATGGTGGGTAAGGAGGTAGAGGATCGATCTGACAATCTCCATCCGTTGTCTATGAGAAATATTTCCAAATTATTATTTAATATATCATAACTTCAGTAGTCCCACATCCACCTAAAGCAGGAATTCTTAAGTAAAATGACCATGGGAGTTACTGTGTCTATCGTAGTCTAGTTCTCGTCACCTCTGGGAAATTTGTACTCAATTATTATTTAATGTCATACCGTCGGTGATTCGAAACAGTAGGTCCCAGTTGAGACGACCATAGCACTTAGGATAACACTAAATTAATTGTAGAAATTTTAATAATCCAGAAAGGTAGAATGTTCCACCCTTTCGATAGAACCATGCCTTCCATCCCTATACATAGAACTACTATGCGGACAATTGAATCGAGTGTCTGATATCCTCATTAATTTCCTTCAGCCAACAAATTCAATTATTTAAAGCTCCTAGATCCATTTTTACAACTTTTGAGCAAACTCTCCGATATCTCCTATCAGAATTCCATTTTCCAAATGTGCAAACATTCAGGTCAAAGGTTCTTCCCAGACGATACGTGTCACAGTCGTTTAAAATATCGAGAACGTCTTCGCTCCGGTTCCATTCTATCCGCGGCTGTCACCGGCCAAAAATGCATCGCGAAAAATGTCGGTGAGACGAGAGACGAGTACCCGTCAGATGATTCAGGCTTCGCTTCGGGGATCGGAATGTTCGGGGTAGAATTTTCGAGTCGTGACTTGAGAGCGCATCGTCGACAATCGCCGTCGACGGAATACGGAATCTTCGTGGTGCGTTCTATAAATACGTTTTCCGTTGCCAACATGGCAGGCGAAAGAGTGAAACGTAAGTACGTTCGAACGGATGACGGCCCACGACTCCTAGAAGAAAGAATTTCACTTGTCGATGTTGGTAGCCGATTTCGACATCCTTGACGATGTTCATTTGAAGAAGCTTTGAGAGCTTGGAAATATAGTTTGCATCGCAAATGAGCTTTCAGGTTGCTCGTAGAATTGTAATTTTTATCAATAACTTATTTTAGTTTTGGAGTCGTTGTAGTAATTTGGAAGCGTGAAAATTTTAAGTTTGATCTTTGATAAAATTTGTATATTATTTCTTTTTATTTATTTGTCTGATTAATACTTTTCCCTGTGATTAACATTGATAATTATTGACATTATTTAATAGTGTTGATCAATTTGTACCTATATGATGCTATTTTTGAAAATTTGAGACCTGGTTCGCCTTGTTCGTTCCCCTTCAATTAAATTACATTTCTTCGACAGCGTTTAGAATCAGGTCGAGACTTATTTCACCGTGGAAATAGATTTCCATCGACCGTGAGTCTCGATGGATCGTTTTCCTTGAGGGCGTCGAAACAACATTGATTATGTATCGTGCAATGGCACTCTGACAGATTTGCAAAACAAATCGTGCACCCACTTTTGTGGTTTTCTACGCAAATTGTCCACGAATATTTTACTTTAGCTTTCCAACATGCCGCAATATTCTTCTTTCCATTTTGGGCATTATGGTCTTTAAATTTGTAGCTTTTGCCGGGTTGCAATATAGCATAGTATATATAAAAACGAAACTAAATAACTCATCGATACGATTTTTTTACTAATCAAAGGTGGAAATAAATATTACATAGCTGTTATATAAATATATAATATATAGCAAACTGTTATATAACTAAATATTATATAGCTAACTATAAACAATAGATACTGTTAACCCTTGTTTACAGCACAGTTACGACATATATGATACTTTACAAAAAGTCTTTCAGAAATGAGAGGTTTGAACCCGAGTCTCCTAATTAGGAATCCAAGTCTCTAACTCCACAGCCACTATGACCTTCCCGTCGATATCCTTCCCTCTGGTAATACAATACAGATAGAGAATCTGATCGGTAATCGATAGGACTGGTACTAAGTGCCGTGAGTTACTTTTTATTCGGGCATGACGATTGCTTTTAATATTGAAACGTCATCATCAGCGTGATGTAATCGCGGATCTGAAATTTGCGAAGCGTGTTTGTATAATATCAAAAATATATCGCGATCCTTCATCTCCCTGGGCGACATGACTGGACGGAAAAGGAGTCCGGTTTGTGCGATCGTAAGTAGCTCTTCTATGATAGCTTGTCTCGTTTTGCGTAAAATCAATCGTGGTGGTTCATTTTCTGGCGTCGTTTATTTCAATGATCGCCGAGCTCATTTTGGATCATTGGATTTATAAATAGGCTTTCTGCGAGGGTGATACATGCGATTTGGAGCTAAGGTGATCATTTTTCTAAATTTTTTCATATTTATTTCTGACGACCAGGTTAAGGGCAGGTGACGGAGGATACTTGGATTAATTGTAGGAAGCTGTTATGAAATTTTAGACTGAAAATTAATTCATTAGAGTACCCTAATTAATTCATTAGACCCTAGCGAATTTTTCTTACGCAGTTTTTATACTTTAGCCTGAATGACTAACCTTTAGATTAAAAGTTCTACGAGGGATTTTCATGTAATGAAAGAAAATTCAATTTGATAGGAAACCCTGTAAAATTGGTATAAGACTCGCAAAGAGTCGTAATTGCAGACCTTTAACACTAAAACTACCGGCTGTATATTTATTATCTTTAAATATACTGAATAGATACCTTGGAAAAAGAGGAATCGCCAAGTGAAAAAGACGATCAGTTAAGTAATTTGTGTTTCACAAAATAGATGTGAAATATTTATTATATGGCACCCCTATCAATTTTGGGAATTTAACCCTTTTAGTGCCGAACGACGATATATCGTCGTTAGCAATACTCCTGGTGACGCACATCGTGGGATTATTATTTAGTTTTGTCATATGATATTAGTAATTTCATTACAAACAATTAAAAATCCACTATTTATGATTTATATTAAGTGTCCGATATCTAACTATAACTGCATGTCGACTTTTTTCTTTGCGATTACTGTTTATAATAGACAATCGATTTTTTCATTTTTCTTAGCAATATTAGGTGAATAATATTGGTACAATTTTCAACAAATAGTGAAATGCATTTGTTAGTGATTTGATCAATTTTTCTAGTCGGCACTAAAAGGGTTAAAAGAAAATAGGTACCGGTTATCTCGACCGTCTCGGTAGATTTACACAGTCCAATTTTAACATTTCAAAATCTTCAATTTTATCGCTATTCTCCACCCTTGACTCCATTTCACCCCAAAGCCCCAATTTCAATCAAACTTCCACAAGATCCTGCACCCTCCGTAAAATACAATCTACTAAACGCAAGGGAAAAAACCAGGAACGCGTTAATTCGATAAAAAAAATCCCAGAAAATTCCTCCCCCGAGAACATCGAGTCCTCGGGACCCTCAGCGTCCGCGAGTTCCTTGCTCCCAGTGAATCGACGGGAATGAAGGAAGAAGAGCAGAGACGGGAGAAATAACCTTTGAGTAATACGAGGTAGTAGGTTGCTGCGACGTGTCTGAGCAGCGTGTAGAGAAGATGACGACGAGGTGGAGAGACAGAGGGCGAGAAAAAGAAAGACCCGTCGGGAAAGAAAGAGGAAGAGAGAGCGAGTAAGAGGATGGAGTTGAGCCGAACGAGTGAGGAAGAAGAGAACGAAGAAGGTGGATCACAGGAGGCGAGGAGGAGTCAGCGAGATAGAAGGCGTCCTTGATGGACAGGATGCCCCTGCCTGCTGGTTCGTACCGTATAATCTTCTCTCTCATCTCATTCGGCCCCTTGTACGGGGTGTCGGGGAACGATTTGCACCCATGGCGTGTTGGGGGCAGCGCGGCGTGTTACTGAAACCTCGGGCAAGCGACACGAAACGATACCTGCCTCATCGTCCTCATAGCAGGCCAGAAAACCTCCATGTCTTTTGCTCTCCTTCAATCGTCAGGACTTTACCTTTGTAACCTAAATTTCTTGGATACAAAGGGACTTCCTTTCGGCAGATTTCGCCACGAAGTGTCCGGCAGACTTCAGTTCCTCCTGCTCACTTCCTATCGTCGGAACTTTACTTTTGTAGCTTAAATTTGGCAAATTAACCCCTTGCCTTACGATTTCTATATTGACAGCGTGAGTAATACCCCAGAATTAATTCTAGAAATAAAAATTTCTCTCTGATCTTTAACATTTGGCACAACTGACTGCCATACTAATATTATAGAAATAATTTTACCGTCTCGTGATCGACTGATATTTTCAATTTAATAGTTATTAGAAAACTTCAAAATTTCGTATTCCATTTATCGCCTCACGTGTGTCACACGTTATTGCAAGCTAAGGGGTTAAAGGGGACTTGTTATTCGATGCGAAGCATACAGTAGATTTCAGTGTCCCTTGCTCTCTTTTGCAAGCGAAATTTCGGAAATTCAGAGCGAATTCTTATCGGCAGAATCATAGGATGCAAAGTATCCGGCAGACTTCGATGTCTCTCGCTCTCTTTCAATCGTCAGCACTTTCTTCACCTTTGTAACCTAAATTTTGCAAATTCAAAGGGACTTCCTACCGCTAGAATCGTCGGATGCAACGCATCGACGTACGGATAAATGGATATGGAATTTATCGCTCTCGTTTTCGCCCGAAACTACTCCATCGTGAGTAGAGAGCGTACGATACAGAAGAGAGGCGTTCTCGCTCGGGGTTTGTAAGTTATTCATATTTTATGGTCCACGTTTTCTCTCCTACTCCCTCTCTTCCCTCGACGTTGCTGTCTCTCTCTCCCAACGTTCATGCCTTCAGCGTAGCCTCTTTTTGTAGAGAAACAGGAATCGGTTACGATGTTGTTACCGTTATTAATGTTATTGACGAGTCACGTTACGAGAAATTCCACTGGTACACGTTGGAAGCGAAACCTGCTTTCGGCTTGTATCGTAGAATAATGAAGTTTTATCAGCCACGCCTACGATCACCGATCGCAACGATCGTACCGATCGCCCGTATCCGCGGCCTCTCCTCGCTTCGCACGGCCGAGGGCGAAATCTATCACCGTTTACGTCGATCTAGCCTTAAGAAAGGCCGCGACGCGCGCGCCGACATATCGGTTACGTCGCATCCATCATCGCGAGTGTACGCGAGGGAATAAATTTTAATCAGCGGCCTTTTTACGCCGGAATTTATTTGAATTCCATCGTCGTCACGAAATGGTAGTGAAAAAGTGAGAGGAGGTGTGCGACGGATAGAAGGATAGACGGTGAGAGAGAAAAATAGGTGGAAGGAGAGATCGCAGATATTTATGCATCTATGTAAGCTTTTTAATAATAAGTTTATTATTAACCGTTTTAGCGCCACGCAGCGCGCTCGCGCTATTCGCGTACTGTAACATTCGCTTGGTTCCGAATGTAGCTCGTCGCGAGTCACATCAGAGTTTCCTCTCGTAATTGCTTTTTTTTTCAAATAATCGTAAACCATCTGCATAAATAAGCTGTTTTTATTGAATTTACTTTTATGCGAAAAAAAGAGCAGCGCGATCGTGTCGATTGGCATTTCTAGCAAATAAATGAACGAAGCGCTATCGCGCTGCATGGCACAATCCGACACGGATTCTTAACCCTTTGCAGTCCGAATTATTATTGGCAATTTTGTAGTGAGCTAAGTGAAATTAATTTCACAGCATTTTCTATCGTTGATTATTAATTTTTTTTTAAATGACAGCAATGACTATAGGTACTGACGGATATTTACGTAGTATTACAAAATAATTATGAATTTTGAAAGTCGATATTGAAGTGAAAGAGTCCTCTGCTTGGATTCCTCTTTGTTAGCTGCATTTATCGAACTTAAGATTTGCATCAACGTCCGCGGTGTAGGGATGAGAGAGGAAAAATTGTCGAAGAATTTTGGAGAATTTTTGAATGTGAGGGGAAAAGACAGAGGCAAGAGGAAAGAGTGGCGGAATAGAGGGAAAGAGAGGTGAGAGGCAGATGCAGAGAAAGAAGACGATGATCGGGTGCTTGAGAAATTGGCAGCGTCTGGCGCGAAGAGCGAATGTCGGCAAAAGAGCGAGTCGCTTTCTTCTTCTCCCTCAGCAGGGAGACTTAAAAATGTCTGCGCGTGGCAGGTACTATCGGTTGGCTGCATGAAAACGTCGAAAGGACGGTCGAAAGTGCGAGATCGCCGATATTCCAACGCGACGATCGGTGATCGATCGTTCCTGCATCCTCGTAGAAACGATCCGTCTTACCTGGATTGGAAAACTCGCTTTGCTTTTGCGCTTCGAGGATCGACCGGTGGTTTTCAGTAGCGTAGCTAGAATCTCGACGAACGGTGCACCTTCCACGCGAAACGGAAACACGGTTGCAGTTTCGTTTCCTCTCTCTCGGGGAGGAATCGTTTCTTCCTCCTGGGAGTAATTAAAAAATAACCGTATTTTCTTGCGCTTCAACGAGACGCACGGGTTACTCGAGTCCGGAACTAATTGCGAGACGGAGAGGAAAGAGTCGGAATTGTTTCGTTCATTTGCAACATTTCAGATCATTTCTAATTAGTCTTGGTATAGCGCGATTTCCTCGAGTTTCTTGCAGTCTTGACATTGAACGTGGAACACTCTTGAAGCTAAAACATTAAGATTTCTCTTTGTTTCGATCACGAGACACTGCACATCGCTTCCAGCAAACATCTGTTAATTTTCTTCCCTTCAAACTTTCATAAACCTGTGATTATAAAAGTATCCTAAGTGAAAATTTCAAGACGTCGAACTCACAGCTTATTCTATGCACTAATGTGCACCTCCATATACACTAATTCACTTCATCAACATCCTCAACACTTTTAACGCAAGAGGATCCATCAGCGATCATCCATCATTCACTCGCCATTTCCTCCAACCTCAAAACCAATTCCCAAACATCTTCTCCACTACCTCCGACGATTCATAATCTTCTGAATATTTGCTTCCATCGATGCAACTCGAAACTTCACTCCTGTTTGACAGTACCCCAGGTTCCTCGATCTTACTCTTGAACCTCGGCGCGATTAGAATCTCCGGCCACTATTGGCGGCATGCGAGATCGAAGTCCCAGCGGAGAAGCATGTCACTCGGCTGTTCGCAGCTGCCAAGGTCTATGGTTATCCCCATCGTTGGTTGGCTCTATCCTCCTCGTTTTGCTGGCCGCGGATCCGCGGAATCCATCCTGGATCTCGCTCGTAGATCGCGCCGATCGATAGATCCCATGGTGCTCGGTAGCGCGGATCACTGTAATATCGACTTTCGCCTCTGTATTCCATGGGAAGGGAAAACGGACTGGATGGGAGAGATTAGGGAGAAAGGGAGGCCTGGAAAGAGGCGGATGCCCTTAGGGTCTGTTGAACTCGATCTGTGTGATCGTTTGATCTTAACACATTGAAGACTGATGACGTGAATTCACGTTTTTTATTTTTCAACCGTTGGAGACTAGTGACGTTAATTCACGTTATTTGAAATTTCAAGGAACATCGTTTAAAAAACTGAAATTATAAGTAAATAAAACGTTACAACGAAGAATTGTTGTTAGAAGCAAACATGTGATGAAGGTGTGTGCATTATATAGTCGAATAATAAATAACCATTATATTTAATTCAGTGTTATGTATTATTATTCAGTGTTATTTCATATTTTCAACAAGATGTGCGGGCTATATGCTTTTCATCACAGACCGTCTTCAATGTGTTAAGCATTTGTGAATATGTAATGGATCGGTTTTTATTAGATTTTTTTGTTAAGTGTTTGAAGATTGTATGAAATTAAAGATTGGAAGTGTGGGAAGATTGGATCCTTGTTTGTTGAGAATTTTGATGGTTTCTTTACGACTTTTTGCGCGAGGATGTTTAGTTAGAGGTAATACGAAGTTATTGCTGTTAGGGTGAACGAATGGGTCGTTTGCGGTAAAGTCTAGATTTACTGAATTTGAGAGATTTAACGGAAAGAACAAAGGATAGAAAACGAGAGTTTAGCCCTAAAGATAAAACTACTGCAATCATGGTCTTCCAAGTATTGTACTCCACTTATATTCATCTTTCTTGATAACTATCCTCCGACCATTCGAAACTTTTTTTACCCTCTAAACAAGAATAAAAGTCAGGTTTCAAAATGTACAAAAGCAATGTCTATCGGAGCACAAACTATCGGTGAAGCCGTTCAAACGTCGCTGATAATACCTGACCCATAAAGCGCTCCGTTCAGAGATGTTTACTCTCGCGGAGCGTCCACGTGAGCACGGTCGTTTCTGCGGGCTCACTCAATTGGCAATAAACAGTGGCAAAAAGCCAGCTGAGGGAACAAAGGACTCCGGAACGATCGGTTTCCGCGGTGATACCCTGGAAAGTTGCCATTGTCGCGGGAATTTTTAGCCAGGAGTGGCCAGTTATCGCGTTTATGCATCGTCGCATCGATCGTAACGTCTTGGACGGGATTGGAAGGAGGTCGTACGATGGGGGTACTTTTAACACTAAAACTACCAGGGCGGTAAAAACGACCGGTTACCAATTTTTTTCGAAAAATTCCCTAAATTGATAGACAAGCCATGAAATAAATATTCCACTTCTATCTTTTACAACCTAAATTACTTATTTGATCGCCACTTCCACCTCTTAGTTTCTCTTATTTCAAAATACTTATTCAGTAGGTTTAGCACTAAAACTACCAAAGCGGTAAAAACGACTGGTCCCCATTTTTTCGAAAAAATTCCCTTAATTGATAGATAAGCCGTGCAATAAATATTCCACTTCTATCTTATGCAACCTAAATTACTTATTCAGTAGGTTTAGCACTAAAACTACCAAAGCGGTAAAAACGACTGGTCCCCATTTTTTCGAAAAAATTCCTTTAATTGATAGATAAGCTGTGCAATAAATATTCCACTTCTATCTTTTACAACCTAAATTACTTATTTGACCATCACTTCCACATCTTGATTTCTCTTTATCCAAAGTACTTATTCAGTACGTTTAACACTAAAACTACCAAGGCGGCCAAAACGACCGGTTCCCAATTTCTTCGAAAAATTCCCTAAATCGGTAGGTGAGCCATACAATAAACATTCTACATTTATCTTATAAAGACTAAATTACTTAATTGATTAACTAAAGTTACTTTATTACTTAGTTATTAGGTATTTTACTAAATATTTAGTTAAATATTAATTTAGGAAAAATTTCCTAGAGGTGATGGATGATTGAGAGTCCAAGCCTTTAACTTCTCACTCATCGTAGCCTACTTTTCTAAAATTGTAGATCACCGGCAACGTAACTGTCCATATTCTATTGTATTGAAACATATTATACAAAATTCCGGCAGTTTTCAGTATCGACTCGCAAGGACCGACTCCCCGACGCGAACGCGATTTCCATTATTCATCGTTCACGGAATACGCGACGTCGACGCAGTCGCGATTTCTGCGAAAATGTTTACGTCCGATCGCGTAACCAGTACGAACGATGTCGAAAGAAATACCAACGACGCGTCACGTAAACAGAGACGTGACAGGGGCCCCTTCTAGCAGCTGGATAATTGCAAATTGGAAAAAAAGGAGTGATATAATCGCTGCGGTTTTGCGCTTAGATAGGCGCTACAGACTTAGAACTACATTTCGCGATAAAACGGCTAGAAACTTGGAACTCAGGTAATTGTAACTTATCTAAACAGAATAGTCGCGCTATAATTAATAGAGATCGAATAAACTACGATAAAGTAGCATATAGCGCGACTAGATCTACGAAAGCCGTAAAAATTGACGTATTCCTTTTTATCAACATTTCTCAAATTATTACAGAAGCGGTACAGTAGATATTTCACGTGTATCTTATAATACACACATTACTTAACACTAAACCTACCGGCTGTATATCTGTTATATTGAAATGTACGAAATAAGTACTTTGGAAAAAGAGATTTGAAGAGGTGAAAGAGATGATCAGTTAATTAATTTTTGTTCTATACGATAGACCTAAAATATTTATTAAATGGCTGCCCAATCAATTTGGGGAATTTTTGGAAAAAATCAGAAAGCGGTCATTTGACCGCTATGGTAGGTTTAGTGTTAACTGATCATCGTTTTCCCGCTTGATCCCTCTGCTTTTAAAGTACTAATTTAATATATTGTTAACAATTACTAAGTCTAACAGACTTAACGCCGGTAGATCCAGCGTTAATATGTGAGACATTGTAGAAATTCACGCCATACAAAATTCACTGCAAAATACTGCAACACCACAAAATAACCGTATCACATTCAAAGACACGAAAGACCTAAGAACAAAGCTGAAACACGTCCTCACAATACAGAATCCCAAGCACCGGCACTTTCCATCGAATCTCCCAGCGAGCATCATCGCCATCACTTTAATCCTGCCATCAATCGCAATCAGTCGAGTCGACGAAGCGAAAGCAAAAGCATTCGGGGCCCTTTCTCTGCGTTTCTCTTTCGCCAAACGCTCCCCGGGCACTTTTTCCTCTCAATTTTCACCAAACCGAGCACCTCGCCAAACGAGTATCCCTCCAACGACTCCTTCGTCGTATTCGACGCGTAAGAGAGAAAAAAAAGATTCCAGCTCGATAATAGAGATCGCGATTAACGCCAACTTGTCCGCGCGGGACTCGAGTTTCACTGCGAGACATTTGTTGTTTGCTTGTGTTCGGTAAATGGCATCGATCGAAGCCGAACTGTTAATAAGTCACGGCCGCGCTTGCATAGCTGTGTAACGAGCGAGAGCGGTTCTGCGAGACGTTGAATCGCGCGTTCGCCGATAGCGCGCGATAAAACGAGGATCGTGGCATACCTTAGATAAAAAGAGATCCTTACTCGTAACGCGCACGTGGTGGCTTGATGAAAATTGTCGTTAGGAAAGTTTTTATTAGAAACTTTAGCCGTTAGGGGCCATTAGTGACGATGTTGATTGGGGGATGATCTTTTTGGGAGGACTGCGATGTGGCGAACTTGGAGAACAATTTTAAGCAATGGATTCCGAGGAGGTGCAGAGATCGACAGTAGATATACCAAGGCAGTTGAAATGACTGGTTCTTAATTCCTTTGAAAAATTTCTAAAGTTTTCAGCCCTCTTGCAATTTTAATACATTGAACGCCACCGGTATTTCGCTAGATTCATCATTTTTACAGAAGGGAAAGTTTTTCTAGTAAAATCAGATCCTTACAGAGTAGAGAACTTAAAGACACAAGTAGATTTACAGTCTGCAGGATTTTACCTTTTTAACCCCTTGCCGTACAATAACGAGTGACACTCGTGACGCGATAGATGGAATAGTCAATTTTAAAGTATTCCAAAAATTATTAAATTAAAAAGTTAGTGGATGAGAACAAAATTAAATTAATTCTATGCTGTTTAACATTGCGTTAAATCATACGCTATATCAGAAATCAAGGATAGATTGTTATTTCAGCAATTAATTCTGAGTTACTGCGTATTCAATCACAAAAGAAACGGTACGGCAAGGGGTTAATGCCGATATTTAAATATTGAATGTATTAGAAAATATTAAATAGTAAATAGTAAAAATAGGAAATAGTAAATATTGTAATTTAAACGTGGTATGAAATTTCATTGAATTCAATAGCGCCGGTCACCGGTGACCCCTATGGCGGTCAACCTGTTAGCGAGAGACTCCAAGTGACGAAGTCCAATCCAAATAACAATCTTTCGCTCGTCTCTATCAATCTCTCTCTCCAGTTAAAATGCATCGAACTATCGCGTTACACTCCATCAGGGTGTTAGAGTAACGTAGAGTAACGCTTCGGCAGAGCTCGGGACGTTTACACTAATATTAGAGACGGATAAGATAGGCGCGGCGAGAAACCTTCATTTACGTTGGCGTGCAAAACAGTGCACGACGATTTTCATGCCGCGCTGATTGTTACCGTCGATATCTAATCTCGATTCTCCGAGTGTCAGCCTCCGACGGGGTACACTTGCGTGCTTGTCCTTCGCTGACTGTCAAGTGTCGTTTGATCATACGTCCTGCGAGCCGAACTGATCGTTCCGCTCGACGGTAATGGAACATTTACCCGGATGGAGATGCGATGTTTCGTGGACGTTCGATCACTGAAATTTACCTCGACTATCGACGTTTTCGAAGGATTTCATGAGAGATTTCTAAGTTTCCTGGGTCAGCTTGTGAAGTTGGTGATTATTTCTTACTTAGATTGCCCGTTTTGCGAGGGGAATGGTTGTTTTGTGATGCGCTTTGAGGAGGCTGTGGAATTGGACCGGCTTGTTAGATTGAGCTCAAATCTCTGCGAACTCTGAACAATTTTTTCTAAATTGTAGCGTAGCCTCGGTAATTTTATAATTAACATTGATTATGTATTCTTCTTTTCAGTTATAACTTCTCGTTACCTTATTCTCTAATTGTAAGTGCTTAATATTTTGACGCAATTTACTACGCTATATTTAACACTTTGCAGTCCGAGTAATTTTTGTTGAGCTAATTCCAGAACTATTTGCACGGTGCGAGTGCACATCTGTGGAAAATTGAAAATCTTGCTTTGTCATTAAAAAAGAAGCACATTTTAAAATTGTGCTTTGCAATATTAAAAAATATAAAAATACACCGGATTAACCTGACAACGGAGTTATCAGCTTCTATTACAATGTCCCCGCTGCGGCGACAAGGGAGTGCAAAGGTTTAATATTATACCTTATCGTACCAAAGTGTTTATTCCAGTTATGAAATTAAACTAAACTTGAAACCCGCCTGAAATGTCGAGCTATACTCGACATAGCTTTTTATTTCTTTTTATTTTCTAACCAATTAATATCGACTTTTCAAATTCATAATGGTTTTGTAATATCACATAAGTATCCGTCAGTGCCTGTAGTTATTGCTATCATTTGAAAAATGAATAACCAACGACAGAAAATGTTGTGCAATTGATTTGACTTAGCTCGCCACAAACTTGACAAAATAATTCGGACCGCAAAGGGTTAACAGCTGCCGGTGGAAATGCATGGGACTGCGGGCCTTCTGCCGTATTTAAAGCTGATGCAAATGGGTTAACTTCCTTTCTTCCTTACAGTGTAATCACTCCAATAACACATACTTCAGCCTATCCCCTCTAAATACTCCTACGGTACTTTCGCAGATGCACGTCCGCGACGTTTCGCGATCGCAAAAACCGCCAACTTTCCACAAACGTCGAGAAGATCGAGTCGGCGTGTTTATTAACCCAGCCCGCAATAATTAGAGACTTTCCTCTCGTACGTACTCTCCGATACTCGAATAAAAAGTAACAATCCGTCGCGCGAAAACCTGTCCCCTCTCTCTTTCTCTCTCTCTCGGTTGCGCATCTCGATGCTCTCCCGTATCTTATCGGAAGGATTTAATAAGATCGTAAAGGTTTATCGTTCGCCTAATATCTTCCTCGAGCATCGTGGAATCTCGTAAATAGGGGAGATCGACGGACGAGATCGCAGGAGGTACCGGTGACGCGCGATTACGGCTAAGAATTTCTCAGGCGGGGCCGTTTTTTCCCACGACGGCTTCTTGGCCCCGAGAAAGAGATGGAGAAAGAGAAAGATGCCGAGAAAGAGCGAGATATCAAGAGAGAAAGGGACGAATAGGAAGAGTGATAGCTAGAGCGGGAAAGAGAAAGATGAAGAGGAAGAGAGAGAGAAACGGATAGAAAGAGGGAATAAGGCTCGATAGAAAGACAGAAAGAGAGAGAGGCAAGGAGAGAAAGATAGAAAGAAAAGGGATCGCGCGATAAGCCGCACCGGTTGATTTGTTGTTAGTTCGGTCGCTTTGCGCCATGCGAAGACACGCAAACCGAACCGGCCAGCGAGCGCGAGTCGCGGATGCAACGGCGACGAAGCGGTGCAACGTCTAAGCCCCGATGGCCAAGCCTGCTATTCCTGTACCTTCTATACTAGACGGCGTAGCACAGGGCAATGACACCCGTCCCTGTCCCGACTGGCTTCGCGCTTGCAGGTGCGCCTTTACGTCTTACGTGCTACGGTCGCACGCTAATTTCATCAATCCCCAAAAACGCCCGGCGCTTGCTTTTTCGGTGGCGCGTGCGGTTTGAATCCCGAGGCTCTCGTTTGCATAGGGTCAGAGAGGAGGGATGGGAATCTGGCGATGCGAATGAATGAGGAATGGAATGGATGAATTGCTTCACGGTGGAAATTTAGATAGAAATTTAATCCAGGGGAAAATCAAAGCGGTATATTTCGACATAGAATTGCGAAGGGTAAAGATTTGCGAAAAATTGTAGGATGCTCACAAAACACCACTATTTCTTTGGTGTTTATCGAACATTTGAGTAGGGCTTGCACGATGGGAGGTTGAGAGGATGAAGGTGGAAGTTTAGAGCGGAGTTAGAAAAATCAACGGTCTACCATAATCGCGACTCGAATTTAAAGAGAATCCCCGCTCGCGTGCTCGTTCGCCGCACGGTATTTCCGTTTCCAATTTCACGCCTTTGCTTTTCCCTCGTTCGCTTGCGCGTTTTGCTCACGAGACGAGAAGCGATCCTCGCTTCGCGTCACGCTATCCCACCGACGTGACAAATCTCTAATTAATACCGTCGTTGATGCTAACGGCCGCGATGTTTTTCTTTCTTCGGCTCGTTCACGCGTTCGCATTTACCTCTCTTTTCTCTTTATCGTCGCCCGTTTTACAAAATACACGTCTCGCTCACTTTCGCTTTATAATTCGACTAGGGATTTTTCAATTACACAAACATACACGATAATATTGATATCGTGCCAACATAGAAGAATCGTCAAGTAGATTCATTTAAATCGCGCCAACGAGGAAGAATCGTAAAGCGGGGTGTGTTTAACACTAGATTTACGGAAGCCGTCAAATTGACGGGTCCCTACTTGTCTTATAAACATTTCTCAAATTTATAGGGACGCTGCACAGTAAATATTTCACGTGTATTTTATAATACAATAATGACTTAACGAATTATCATCATTGCCGCTTCATCCCTCCTTTTTCAAAGTCCTTATCTGATATATTGCAATTGAAAAGATGTCACGTCCGTAAATCTAGTGTTAACCGTCCAAAAAATTCTTCCCTTTCTCTTCGCCGATTTTTTTCCAAACCCGAGTGCAGCCGAAGAATGGAAATTTACACGATTCCCGCCCATCAACCTTTCGTAGAATTGGCACGGATTTCTTTTTCTCCGAGTGCGAGTCCAAGAATACCTACGTAAGCTGCACGGGGAGCCGCGCTCATCGGGGAAAACCAACGTGTCAAGCTCCCTTCTGGGCGCACGTGGGCGTCTCTTTGCCTTTGCGTTTATAGTTAGTTTCGTCATTTAGGTCGTGCCAAATTGCGGCAGTTGCAGCGCACGACATCCGCCGCGAAAGCTCAGACTGCAATTCACGATGGGTTTCGCGAGAGGGCATTCTCGTGCTGCTGCTGCAAACTGCGACGATTCGTTTACCTTTGCGGGTATTAACGTTACATTTGCCAAGATAGGCGAAATAGCAGGTTCTTGGTATTTAAAAAAAGAAAATTGCAAAAGTCTTCGTTTGCTCCTGTATGGAGAAACGTGGATGCAGGAATTTAGGTTAATTTGGCGAATTAATTAGAAGCTAATAGGACTTAAATTTTAACTTATTTTAATATTTTTTCGGTGCTGTTGTGCGTAAGGTGGCAAAGGCTTGGAATTGCAATTAGTGGGCCGGAGTTCAAACCTTGCTTTTTCACCTCTGAGAAATTTTTCTTAATTTTCTAAGAAATTTAACTTAACACTAGAACTACCAAACCAATCAAAATGACTGGTACACAATTTTTTCCAAAGATTCTCTAAGTTTGTAGGAGAGTCATGGAATAAATATTCTACGTCCATCTGATAAAACATAAATTACCGAATCAATCATCTTTTCCACCTCTGAATTCCCTTTTTTTCAAAGTACTTATTTAATATATTTAAATATAACAGATTTAACGCCGGTAGTTCTAGTGTTAAAGCAGTAGATGCTAGACTAGATGACCATAATAGTTTGAAATCCCCTAAAAAAAGATGTAACTTTCTCGTTCCGTTGTCTATTTTAAGCTTGTGCAAAGTAATATAAAAGATCAATTATTCCTTCTTAGTGTTTCCACATGGCTCAGGTAATTTCCAGCCATTCCGTGACGGCGGTTTTCCGCGAGCAAAAGAAAGTGTCCTCAAAACCGAGGTCATCTTTGCGCGGTATCTCTCGCGGTCCGTTTTGCTAATTATTCCGACGACTTTGCACAGTTAATGATTCTTTTGTGCGCCATTATCTCGGGTAAGATGTTGCAAAATGGCACGTTTACGCGCTACGTTAAAGCAATTAAAGGTGGACGTTGCACAATGCGCGCCATTAGCCGTTGCACTATCGTTCGCTGCACCACCGCTCGATCCTTCACGGTTCGTATCGGTAAATCAACTCGATTATAATTTTCTGATAATTAATGCAGCTAATTTCAATACAATCGCAGCGGTCTCGGAGTTTAATTGCTCCCGACGGGTTGATGGCCGACGGAAACCATTGGAATTCTTTCGAAATTACCGCAACTTCGAAAATTTACCTACGTTTGCATTCTTTCCGTGAAATATACTTTTCAACGTTACTCCACTTACTTAATTATTTTTTTTAAATTCTGTTACTTCGAAGTAAAAGCTTAAAAAAATGTGGATTTATCAACGAAAAGTGCTCTATCCAGATCGCAGCGAGAAACAGGTAGCAACAATCGCGACGATTGAATACACATTTGGCAAAGCATCCTCTATTTCTGCATCGCGAAGCATGATTATCAATCCCCTTTGTTGTCTCGTCCGTATCTCTAAGAGGCGTTGATACAGCATCTTTGGCTCTCGGTCAAACCTACGATCCGTCTTCTCTTCGGTGTCCATTCGCTTTAAAGTCCATTTATAATCGATTCGCCGATCCGTGCCGGAAGGAGCCGGTTATCATTTACTTTTCGCAAATTCGACGCGCCAAGTGACGGCTTCTCGTTACACGTGCCTCTCTCGATGACGAGATAACTCGTGTTATCGACGTTTCTCGAGGCACTCGTAAAAGATATTTGCTTTTAAACGACACAATGACTGTCGTATCGGCTCAACCTCGAGGATAGTGCGATGGAATTCCTTTGCAGGCTCGGTTTAAAACTTTCCGCGGAGATTTAGCGGGGAAAGAGGGCGAAATAATTTTGAAGAGCGAACAATACTCGGTGGTTTGACGGTTTAATAAGACAGGGAAGGAGATAACGAGGCACGGAAATCCTCTCGAGTGTCTAATTCCCGAGGTAACAAACCCCAGGGACGTTGCACAATTCCTCGTCTCAACGGCGAACGCGCCCTGAGAGAATCACGACTTCATTCGCGCGAAAATTTACTGTGGTAGAGGTTTCTAACTATTTAAAATTGCCCAACGTCTTCTTTCTTAGTGCAAATTTGATAATCTCCTGTGGTTAGTCCTTGCGGAAGTTCGTTGTCGCCATTTTTTAATCAACACATTAAATATTTTGCTCCAATCTCTCAAATCTTCCTTGCAACTTTCACAACATTTTTAATTAAATAGTCGAGGTGATTGTCAAAAAATATCAGAACATCGTCGACTTAGTACAGTCTTCTTCCCCGCAAATTCAACCATTCCTCTCATCGAACCGTCTTCAAGTATGCTCTGCCACACATTTCTTAATTAACACACTAAATAATCTGCTCCAACCTCTTAAATCTTCCCTCCAATTTTCCCACCGTCTTTAATTATAAATTGAAAAAGTTTGTGAAAAAATATCAAAAGATCATCGACTTAGTACAGTATTCTATCCCGCAAATTCAACCATTCCTCTCACCGAACCGTCTTCAAGTAAGCTCTGCCACACATTTTTTAATTAACACACTAAATAATCTGCTCCAACCTCTTAAATCTTCCCTCCAACTTTGCCACCGGCTTTAATTATAAATTGAAGAAGTTTGTGAAAAAATATCAAAACATCATCGACTTAGTACAGTATTCTTCCCCGCAAATTCAGTCATTCTTCTCACAGAGCTGTCTTCGTGGAGACTCGACATTTTTCTCGACTTTCTTTTCCCTAATTAACATCTCAGCAGGTGTCGTTACACCATCCGGTCTTGATATCTCTCTGTCCGAGGCGTGGTAGCTCCTCGAAGCATGGTACAGGTGTGCTTTCGAGAATAGCGAGTCGCGGTAGCGAGGTCGGCTTAAGCGTGCCACTGTGTCAGTAACAGTACTCCTCGTAAAAGAGCCTCGGCCTCGGAGGTCACGACCTCCGACCCGTGTACGTGATACCCCTTAACGCGTAACGAGCTTTAAACAGTCCTCAAAAGCACCTGCACCGAGCACCATTAAGCGCCGCGCCGCTAAGGAGCTCCGATTAAGGAACTCGGCTCTAGCTGTGCAGGTAGCGTGAACTCGATTCGCGTGGTACCACTTTCAGAGCACCTAGAGACGTTCGCCAACTCTATCGATTGGAGAACAGCGGATGGAGGTGCACGATGCCGAGGATTCTTTTGTGGTTATTCCTTTGTTTTTACTTGCTAGAGTTAATTCGGCTGGGACAATTTCCGAACCGTTTGAAGAGCGAGGGATCAGATAACCAATTGATTACTAATTAACACTAGATCTATGGATGTCGTTAAATTGATGGAATCGTACTTTTTTTTATAATAGTTGCACTTTGTAGAGACTCTGTACAGTAGATGTTTCACGTGTGTATTATAATAATGAAATTACTTAGCTGATCATCTTCTTTGCCGTCTGCTCTCTCTTTTCTCGAAGTAAGTATTTCATATATTTAAGTATACGAGATTTAACAACCGTAGATGTAGTGTTAAAGATAACGCCGTAGTGTTATGATGCGTATAGGATTCATTTTATGGAGTTGGAGTCTGACTCTGACAACTGGTGCGCCAGAGTTTAGATCCGAGATTATTTCCGAGAGATCTTTCTTAAAGTAGTATTTAGTGTGTTATACTGTCGGTAATTGGGAAACGACCTAAAATGTAGGTTTAGGTAAAGTAATTAGAGCAGCTAAACCCGAATTTCAAAACAGTGAAAAATTTCCAGAGCTCGTTGAACTCAGGCTTACTAATTGTGGAGTTCAGGCGCGGATGACTTAATCATACAAGTTTATCCGCTGATTTTCAAAATCTCTAAATTGTGAATTCATACAAAAATGACCTTTTTCTCCTTCCTCCTGGCGCTTTTAAGTTCCATCGACGATCGCCGGCCATCTTGAGAACTCGGTACATTTAGTGACGAAACTAGGATACCGTATTAGACAGGAATCCGTGTACGCCATTTCGAGGCCCGCGTCTTTCAAGTGAAAGGCCCAACGGCGAACAAGAGGGCCCGGTGAGAAACGACTCGAGAGACTGAGTTACCCAACTTGCCGACACGATATTGAAATTGAAATTTGAAAGAGACACCAACGAGATATTCCACGCGCGAGATATGCTAGATTGAATTCTATAGTGTCTTCGTTAGTCGCGCGGGAAAATTGAATTCGAGCCGATTCGTTGATCCGGCCGACCCGTCGCGACCTGTCGCGACACTGTTAACCGGTTAACGGTCGACGATGAGTAACCGTGGAATCAGAGTTTAAATGATTCTATTCTCGTCACGACGCGTATCGTTATCACGATCCGGTGGTTTTGCGAATTGATAACGCTGCAATTTTGCGGCCGAGATAAATGCTTAGATGTTTTATTTTATATAAAAAGAAATAATGATACTTTTAACTTATTATTTAAGCTCACCCAGTATTTTTAACTCATCTTGATATACTCTCATGATTGATATACCAACAGTGCGTAGCATGTAAATTCGCATTTTTATCAGGTCTTCTTTTTCAACAATACAAAGTATTTCTTGATTACTCTTTGCCCTACGATTTATTTCTGACTTCCTCCGCAAAAATTGCTAAATCAAAAATTGATCAGTGATTCTCGACGTACCGTATAATTTAGCGCAATATTAACAGTGTAGAAATAATTTAACCCACTGATATTTTCAATTTAACATTGTTTGGAAAAT
The DNA here is from genome assembly GCA_963989415.1 of Cerceris ruficornis. Classification (NCBI taxonomy): domain Eukaryota; kingdom Metazoa; phylum Arthropoda; class Insecta; order Hymenoptera; family Crabronidae; genus Cerceris; species Cerceris ruficornis. The sequence goes on from OZ022523.1 coordinate 13,067,838, forward strand.
CTTTGAAATTTTCTATTCTATTTTTACCGTGTCACGAGGGTCACTCGTTATTGTAGGTCAAAGAGTTCATTTTCTTTTCTAATTATCAAAAAATAGAAGTGATAACCGACACGATGCTAGATTATCCATCACGTAACGATTGATGAACGTAAGCGTCCCTCCACGGTAATTCGAGCCAGCATCGATGCCATTTTTGGTCCTCGAAAGCTCACCGAACAACCCGCCTGCCGTTTCCTTTCGGGGTTAACCCAATTTGACTCTCGGCTAATTACTATTTCCGTCTTGTCGTTCGGCCGCAGCGCACTCCTCGCCTCCAACTTTCTTCCTTGACTTTTGAACGCCCACGTGCGTTGCGAGGCCGCCTTTATGCGGGCGACGATCGAATAAAAATTGATATTAATTAGACATAACGGGATGTAACGTTTCTTTGTCGTCGATACAAAGCCAGCCGTCGATACGTATCACGTTGATGTCGATCGCGGGATCATCGATATGCAAAACTCGTGTCTTCTAACATCGTTGGGATAATAACGATAGTTAGGGCCATGCTGGATATGGGGTTTGAATTTTTAATTAGCAAGATGGAATTCAAATCATTGTTACTTCTGAGAGACTTTTACTAAATTGTTATTTAACATTAGCCGCACCGTCACTTTACGTGGATCTGTGCTTACCGGGATCGGTCATTCGACTGGTTATAAAATACCGATATTTTTTGCGAAAAATATGCAGGAGATAGTCAAGTTAATGTTGGAAACATCGCAGGAAACAGTGTTTAGTTAATAATACTAAACATTATAAATCTTCGATCCGGTGAACCGGTCATTTGACTGCGGGTGGTAGGATTAGTGTTAACCCATTTGCAGCTTAACTCTAAATACGGCAGAAGACCCGCAGTACCGTGCATTTTCGCGCGCAGCAGTTTAACATTGTATCGGGCGGAATATTCCGCAGCTGGTGATACTAGGCGATCGTCATCCGTGGAATATTCGGCTTATGGATGCAAATGGGTTAATATGGCATTGCTTCGAGGATTCTAACGACTGATGAGATTGTAAGTTGGAAGATAAAGAAACTTAACAATCAAAAGTGAAATATAGAATTGAATAAATTGAATTGCAGTCTGATACGAATCTATTCTTTCTTTCTTTTGTACTTATTCGTCTTTAATTGATATGAACATTTTTCCTAGGTCCTATTGTTTTAGATGGGTTCCGAACAACCGAGGAAATAATATATTAAATCATAAGTTAGGATAAATTTTTCAGGGACTGATATGAATTCTATGATCGATCAAATAATATTTAAAAGTATATTTGAAAGATATGCGACAAACTTTAGTTGAAGTCCAAAGGACCTTAACAGTTGTGAAGTTAGCGATTCCCACTTCCAATTAACGAGTCTCTGTTCAAATTCTTATTATATACGAGAGATTTTTTGTAAATTATCACTTAATATATCACAACTTCAGCAGTTTAGAGTCCACCTAATATCATAGATCCCAAGCGAAATGACCGTACAATAACAGGACCTATAAAACGGTAGTTTGACGCTCGTGAACGAAAGCCGCTCCGTAATTGCACGTTTTATTATTTTTAAGAATGCTCAACATCGTGCATCGTCGAACTATAAACTAAAATAGAAATTTACAAGATAATTTCAACTGGCAAACGATTTTCCTAGGCGAAACGTAGTCACTGGTTTGCAACGATAAACCGCACGATCTTAGACATCTCCGGAAGTGGGGGAGTGTTCGTGGAATTTATTATGGAGAGAAACGTTTGAAATGCAGGTGAATAGAGACCTAACGTGTACGTTATTCCGCAGCCGTGAAATTAGTCTTAAATATATAATTACTGTCATTATCTTGACGCGGTTAATTGGTTTCGAGAAAGCCTGGCGTTAAACGATACAACATTGCATGCTGTGTATCAGTTTTTTTTTTATTATTTCCACGCCTTACCGAGATATAATTGCACAAAAAATGAATTACACATGGCAACACCGTGGCGTTACAATCGTTCGGATTTTATAATCCCGTGAAATTTATAAATCGCTTCGAAGGCAACCCCTGGCGCTCAAAATAACTTTACGCAACTCCTATCAATTCTCTAAGATCATTCTCCACTCAGGCATCTCGCTCCTGTCGCAATTACGAGGTCGTTAATGCTAAAACGTAAAATAGTAACTCGCTTCGGAGATATCTCTCGGATTCCAAGGTTTAGCAGCATTGCAAAATCATGAAGGTGCCTGATTCTTCATCTTTTCCACCTTTTAACTTTTAAGAAGGGTGCAATAGAATTATAATTTCGAAAAAATCGTTCAGTGACTTAAAATCAGACCCACTAATTGCCTGGCTGAACATTTAGCTCCATAGCTCTTTTGCAATTACTTAAAATTTATAAAATATCTTTCAAACTCATCAGGGACACTGAATCTCATTTAATAGAGTTTCGCGTAAATGTAAATCGTTACAGTATAGTTAACTATATTATAAAAGTTACAATATAGTTCCGAATCACCAAAGCTCTCGGAAATGAAGGGAATTTGAACTCAGCTCCACTAATTGTCCGCCTGAGCCTTTTACTCTATTTCCACCATAGTCCTTCGGAAGCCGCTCTTATGACGACTCGAAGAGCGATCCTTAACGATCCCCATGTACAGCGGAAACCGATTCCTCGGACGATCGATCTTCCAGCTTCCTGGAAGCTACATTGCTCGTCCGAAAGGGAATATTCCGGTGTCGCATTACTCGTAATCCTGGTTATACTAACGAATTCAGCCGTCGAGTTAAGGCGAACGCGCATGTAACGCCGGTAACGGTACCACGGTTCACGCATATCGTACGTAGTACTCGCTCGGTGTCCGTTGCTACCGGCTCGATTGTTTCCGTATATCGATTTACATTTCTCTTATGGCGACCCTTAGCCTAATGACAATGAAACATACCGCGGATATCGGTGTACCGGTGCAATTGCTGTGCTGGACTTCTTTTCTTGCAATTTTATTGCGTATTCTTTGGTGGTTGGATAATGGCGAACGTTGAATTCTAGGTCTCGGATGTATTGGACGGAAATTGCTAGCTGTTGCATTGAATATTTGTGACGGATTTGGCGGAAATATGGATCGTGAGTCATCTTGTGTAGACTTGTAGTTATTTTTTTAATTGATACTCTAGTATCTAATTTTAAAATGAAATTTTCTAATGGTATCAGTGTCCTTCAACCCCTTGCCCTACAATAACGAGTGACACTCGTGATGAGGTAAATGGGATAGGAAATTTTCAAGTTTTTAAAAACCTATCAAATTGAAAATATCAATGAGATGCAACGCGATAATATTATTCCTGTAATATTAATATTACTTTAAATTAGAAGATAAATCGAGAATCACTCATCAATTTTTGTTTTAGTAATTAAATTCTGAATTAATGCGGTGGCACTCACAAAAGAAATTGTAGGGCAAGGGGTTAAATGCAAACACCTGGTTCTGATGGGAGAAAATGGTTCTATTGGATCGTAACTTCACAGAGATGCAAAGTATTAGCTACAGTCTATCATTAGAACTCAAATTTTTCAAAATCTTATTTGCTGTTATTGAAATATAGAAATTCTAATGATCTTGCTACCCCTCAAGCGCAAGAACTCGGCGCTGAAAAAGTCTAAATGAATAACTGCCATCCTATAGAATCTTAATTTCACAGAGTTAAAAAATATTTTTATAATCTATCGGCACATAAAATTTTCAAAATCTGCTTAGTCAACGGACCGCAAAGACTAAACGCTCGATTGGAAGGAAAGCGCCGTATTGTCGCGCGCGATTGCAGGAAAGCGAAAACAAAGAAAGCGATCCCGATGGAAAGTTACGACGTTTGCAATTTCGACGATTAAATTCCTATTAGAATTCCACCCGTCGTCTGGCCGTGAAATCGAAATGACTTGGACGCGATTCAAAGAAAGTTAATCTCCGTCGTCGTGTATCGTTGAATTTTCAGTCAATGAGGATTGTTTTCATTCGATGCACTCGGTTTAGCGTGAGAACATTGCCATTCGGCTTTGAACGTACGAAAGCAGAGAGAGGCACGCTCTTGTTTCACTGAAATCGCATTCGAGGCACGTTTGCCACGTTCCATCGTTTTCCTTTTCTTCCGACGGAGAACTAATCGTGCACTCGAAAATTCCACACCTTTTACGTTATCTGTGCCGACACTCGAATGGGACTTTCGTTTCAGCGTGTTCTTTGAGACGACATCGATTCCGCTTGGAATATAAATTTCAGAAATAAAACTTGTTGCTCGACTTTATGCACTGCAGACGTTAAGATCGAGAGATTAGAGTGTTTCTTGTAGCTTTAAATATAAAGCAAGAGAGAAATTTCTGAAGATAGGTTACTTGTTTGTTACTGTAGATTTGGTAGGTAAGGATTTCGTGGAGAGAATTGTTGCACCATTTTACAAATTTCAGTGTGGAGAGATTGAGCTGAAAGATATCCTTTAACGACGAATTGTGTCGCCGTTGAGGCAGTTCACCTTATTTCTCATCGTTTCGCGATATCGTATGCCCACGATCGGGAGGTTAATATCGTATGTGACGGAATGGCGAAACAATTCGGTCGATTCCCGTAGGTTTTCTCCTACGTAGGAGAAAGAGACGAGGTCGAAGATAGAGAGGGAAAAAGAAAAATGGAATGGTGGAGTGGAGTGATGCAGTGTAAGAAGTGATAGCGACGAAGAGTCAAAGAATCAGGGAGCTGGAGAGTTATACACTGAAGGAATCAGGGATTTAAGAATTCAGATTAATGAAGAGTTAGAGAATTGAAGAGTTCGAGCGTGTAATGGTTACGGGAACTTAAGAGTTAAGGAGTCAAACATTTAGGGAGTCCGGGAATTCAAGAGTCTAAAAGTTAGAGAATTCAAGAGTCAGGGAGCTTAAGAGTTAGAGAGTCCAAGAGTTAGGGTGGCTAAAATTTAAAGGTCCCAAGAGTTAGGGAATCCAAGAGTTAGGAAGTCCAATAGTTAGGGAAACCAAGAATTAGAGAATTCAAGAGTTAGGAAGTTTAAGAGTTAGAGGGTCCAAGAATTAGGGTGGCTAAAATTTAAAGATCCCAAGAGTTAGGGAGTTCAAGAGTTAGGAAGTCCAATAGTTAGGGAATCCAAGAATTAGAAAATTCAAGAGTTAGAGAATTCAAGAGTTAGAGAATTCAAGAGTTAGAGAATTCAAGAGTTGGGGAGTTTAAGAGTTAGAGGGTCAAAAAATTAGGGTGGCTAAAATTTAGAAGTTCCAAGAGTTAGGAAGTTCAGCAGTTACGGAGTTCAAGAGTTAGGGGGTGCAAGAGTGAGGGGGTCCAAGAGATAGAGAAATCAAGAGTTAGGGAGTCTAAAACCTATTGAACCTCAGCCTTAAGGAGTCAAAAAGTCAGAGACCTAATCATTCAAAAGTTAGGAAATCAGACAATCAAGGAGTCAGCAAGTTGCAGCCTACAATATCCAAAACGACAAAAAAAAACACTAACTCAAACAGAAACTTAGGCAATCAGAAAACCACAAATACCACCAGCCAAAGACACATACTCCAAGCAACCCAGAACCATAAAAACTTCACGACGAAGAAAGAGCGACAAGGAGAGATGGAGAGAGCGCAAAAGCGGAATCGCGACACACAAGTCGGTGCAGTTGCACGTTATACCTGTCATTGCCCGGGGCAGCCACGAGCGGGAGGCTCGGCCAGTCATTCTCGACAAGTGCGCATCACGACATCCGAGGTCTACCTTATATCCACCTACGTTCATACCCACCCACGTACTCCGTGTACTCCACCTTATTCGTCTCAACCCGCGTCCGCTTTCGGACTCTCGCATGGCGAGCCCCCGATCGTTGGAGGTCGACTGCCCGATCTTGTGGGTCAGGTCAAGAAACCGTCTCTTTCACCGACTCCCCGCCAACGCGTATCGCTCCTGTCGATCTCGATACCCTGCGTCCTTGATACGATATCGATACCTCTTGAGTTTGAGACGGTATCTCGCTTCCCGGTGGGGATTCCTTTCTCAAACTTTCAGGAGACCGGATCTGTTTGTTTTCAGTTGCCGAGAAGATTTGATATTACACTGCGGAAAAGGTTTGAGACTGTAGTGTTGTTAATTTGTGGGCAGCTTCTTCATTCAGAGTTTCGAAAAGTTTTGTTTTCTGTTTTTACGGACATAGTATATTTTGAACATACAAAAATCAACTGCTATATTTTCTTCTTGGAATGCTTAACCCTTTACAATTCTATGTCGAGCTATACTCGACATAGCTTTTCACTTCATTTCATCTTCTAACGATTTAATATCGACTTTCCAATTTCATAATGATATTGTAATATCACCTAAATATCCGGCAGTGTTTATAGTTATTGTTACAATTTAAAAGAATGAATAACTATTGATAGAAAATGTTGTGAAATTAATTTCATTTAACTCACTACAAAATTGAGAATACAATTCGGGGTTAAGAGCTTATAGCTATGTAGCTATGCAGCCTGTTTTATGCTGAAACCGAAAAGGGTCCTTAGACCCTTTAAATTCTTTTAGACCACATTCTGTGACTTTCACTCTTAGAGAGAAGACATACCCCTCTTCGTATTGTTGGAATCCCACTTCTGACACCAAATTTACAATGGTGGTTCCGTGATATGTGTCCAACAATTTTACTATAAGGAACAAGAATCGAGACTTTTCGGTTACAAACGAAATAAGACGCGCAGGCCGACGGTATGACCTCGTAGCAGAATTACAAACTAAAATCTGTCTATCTAAGAGACTTAGAACGTCCTTTTAAAGACTCTAAATTAGTGTGCTGGAGGTTAGGAAACTCTGACCCTTGCGACTCGGATTCCGAAAATGCTGATGGTATTTCTATGATGAGTCGTACTGTTTAGAAAGAGTGATGTTTAACAGGAAAATAATTAGTGCATCCTGTTTGGGATCAGAGTAACTTCGGCGTATATCTTATGAAAATATTTCAAATGAGTCGGTATCTGACAATATATACAGACAATAAAGTCTTAGTCTATTCTATTAATTTATAAACAAAGTGTTTTTATTTAATGCCCTAAAAACCAATAAGTTTGTGGAGATTTGTTTAGAGGATTGCGCTGAGGATAGAGTTGTAATTCTAGCTTCCAGGGTCGGAAGACTAAATGCTCTTCAGTTCTTGGAGACATTTTCTACTTTTTTATTGAACATATCTCAGATGGTTCTGCAACCTTAAACTGATCTAGAACTATATCTCCTAGTCTAAAGAATGACAGTAGACAGAGACAAAAAATTCAGAAGCAAAAAGGCTATCTCAAGTTACGAAGCTTCCTCGATCCTCATTGTCCTTAACTTCCCGCTTCTCAAATCCGATCGTTTAAGCTCCACGTCGATTCGATTCAAGATTAATACCCCTTTTCGAATCCGTCATCTGTCCAACCACCGTCGCTCTATTATTAATGGCCCCCGGTGAAACACAGACACCTCTCCGCCGCGCGTATCGATAATTGAAACAGAAATTAATTGTCAGCTCCGAGCGAGTACGAAAAAAAAAGGAAGAAACAAGAAGCAAGACATTCATCGTCTCTTGGATATCCCAGCATCGATAGAAAAGACATCCGAAAAGGCACGGTTTATCGAGAGGATATTAGTCACTTTCTTGGACACGTAACGACGCCGCGCGTTACCTCGTAATATCCGTGAAATGTCAATAACCGACACAGCCGCGGTACTTGCACAATAGCGCGTAGATTAATATCGTGGATTCACGAGCGGCATATACACATTTGTCTCTCCTCTCTCTTTCTTCCCGTCTGTTTCTTTTTTTTCTCTCTCTCTCCCCGCTCGCTTGCTTCTTTTTCTCGCGCGAACGTGGAGGAGATAGTCTCACCTCTCCTCTGGCGGCTTGTTAGTGATTTGCGTGGCAACAATGGCCGTCGGGAGTCTGTGGGTAATTATTCTGTACACACGCACATGTTCTACTCCTCCCTTGAATTCTCTCTATATTTCGTTCTCTGTTTCTCTCCCTTCCTCTTTCATCTTTCTTTTTCTTTCCTTCTCTCATTCCCTATTCCTCTCACTCTCGATTTCTCTCTCTCTGTTTCTCTTTCTCTCCTCTTCACCGGCTATCTCCGTGGTTTCTCCGTATTCTTCTCTCAACTGCGAAACAGGCTGTTCGATCCCACGTCTTCGACCTCCAACGCTTCTCTTAGGTAATTCTTTCGAAGTCCAGGTAACCGGGTAGGTTATTTGTATGCATTTGTATGCACAGCTGTATTGTCGTTGCAAAACATGCGAGGTAGTAATCGACGTAACACGGTGAAACTAGCCGGCGGAGAAAGAAGAGGAAAGAGGGATAAAACGAGAGAGGTACTATAGGGAGGACACGATGAGGAGAGGAAGGGTTAATCTTGCGTAACGTAATCATTCCTCGCCGCGACCAGACGGGCCGAGATGCCGCTTTTCGATTTCTTGCGTCGGGATATGATCGATGATGGTAAATCGTACGAATGCCGTACGATGATAATGATACGGTGCGATTCTACGCTTGCCTTCTGCCTTCTCGTTACGCCTCGGAAACTCTGATTTCTCTGTTTCGACTTGAGACACGTCCTCCTGTGCTCTGCGATTGCTCGACGATTCGATTCCGATGGTTTTGTGGGTTGGGATGAAGAAGTTAGTGGATTCTGACGATTGAGACGTTGATATTGCAGGTTGCGAAGAGATAAGGGAGAGAAGGCACTCGGGGATGTTTTGTTCGGCGAGGAATCTGTGGCCGATTAGTCTTCTAAGTGTTTTGAGGTGATTGTTTAAGATTGATATGGGGTAGGATGTCTTTGTTCCGATGGTTTTAACCTCTTCCTACAATAATGAGTGACACGTGACGCGATAAATTGGATAGGAAATTCTGAAGTTCTGCAAGTACTGAAAATTGAATATATTGCAACACGACACGCTTGAATTGTTTATATTCTCTATTAATTGAATAGGAAAATTTGAAATTTTGCAAGTACTGGAAATTGAATATATTGCAACACGACACGATCAAGTTATCTCTATTCTGTTAATATTACATTATATTCTATGATATATCAGACATCAGCGTGGAATTTTTATTTCTTTAATTTAATTCTGAATTGTTGCGCGTGGAGTTAAGGAAGAAATCGAAGGGCAAGGGGTTAATTGAAAGGGGGTGCAATGTGAGATAGGGAAACTGTGATGAATATAAAGTCATAGACTCGTCTCTGTAGTAGTTAATGTCGAAGGAACGACTGCATGAAGTAGATGTATAAAAGTAAACCGGAAATATCATTTTTTAATGTTAAATCGACTAAGAAGATACTTGCACCATGTCCAGCAGACATGAAAATGCATCGTTAATTAATAAGAGTGGATCCTATAAATGATAAGGTACAAACGATAAGATAAAAGTAGCCAGTTATCGCTGTATTTTTGTTAGTTATTACACCGATAAATGAACCTTAATTGCAGTCCTTTCGTCGTTGAAAGTCGCGCAAGGGGAGCTTCTATTTTTGTTGTTATATTCGCTAACAGAATTCCAAGCTCGTATGTTTAGCGAAGACGAGCAAGTTCACTTTTCCCGGGCGCAGGTTTAACGACCACTTAATTATAGAACTCGCATTACGAACGCCTCGTTAATTGCAGGTCGCGTAGAAACGGAGTAACTCGGATCACCGTCGTGGGAAAGACAGGAAAATGCGCAGAGTACCTTCGACCGAATGCTAAATTCGCAAATTGGGCCAGCGCTCGCTGGCTCTTGTCCATTAGTAGGCCTTTATTAGTATTTTAATCGAAGCGACTTTCGAGCCATATTTTCTGCAAATTTTTGGCAGGATGCGATATATACAATTTATCACAAAATTATATGTCTTCTATATATTTCTGTCGTCCAAAATGATCCTTGAAACACTGCCAACTACTTGCGGAGAAATTTTGAAAATTTCCAATAACACCACATTTCGCATCTCGTATTAAAATGATGTTATTAGCTAAATCAGTGGTCGATTCTAAAATGATATTATTGAAATTTTGAATTTCAGACTCCTTTCTTTGTATATGCAAAATTTTCCGTAGAAATTAAAATATATTGGGTCTTTCAAATTGCGCGCCTTTTTTAAATCTTTGATAAAACACACTTCATTCGAATTCAACGTAGCAATTTCTCGAATCGCATCGAACGCAAATAGGTCCGAAATGCACCGAAGAAATCTTCGACTCCGGACGAAGCATCGAGACGAATTCTTCCGCGAATGGAATTCGCGAAGCATCGGTAATTCCTTGAGGTTTTCCTCGGCAGTTACGCGGTCGCGAAGCTAATTGAGTAGAAAGCCACTCGAACTGGAAATTTGCCGGCGTATTAAACGTCCCTGGGTAATGTCGTTCGTTTACGACGGCGAATCGTTTCGCGCAAATTCGACGCGTCCCCCGGAGAAGATTCTATTCGCCGTCGAGGAAATCGAGGCTACGAATTTTTTCTCGTTCCGCCTAGCCGCGGAAGAGAAAAGTTGAAATTACGTCTGCGAAATGCGCGGAGGAGGAGGAGGCAGACTTTTTCGCACGCTGTCGCTCGCGTTTGTCCGTTTGGGTATTATTTCTTTCTCTGCTGCACGTATCATTACGGTGAATGCGTCAAAGTATGAAAGATAGGGGGGGATAATTTCATGGGGCACCGTTGGTCCATGGTAGGACGAGGAAAATGATGAAAGACCGAATTGAAGCGACAGCAAAATTGTTTTAAAAGATTTAAACCAAAATGAACTTGAAATAGTCTGACTGGAAGCATTGCTTCTCGCATTTAAAAAAAAATGAGGGTTCAAGAAGGAATGTCTATATCTAAAATCTCAAAACTAGCTATAACTCAGCTCTAGCATATTAAATTATCATTTAATATCTGACATCCTCGGTAATTCCGAACTCACCTAAAGCAGCAAGTCCTAGACAAAACAACCGTACTACCGGAAGCTGAGAAACCTCTAACATCAAAGTTTAACAGATCCAAAAGCACTCACAAATTCGCCGCAGGAGTTGAAAACCTCTCAACTCAGCAACTTCGCAATTCCATACCTCCAAGTCGACCAAGTTCTCCATTCTTCTCTAAAGCAACCTCACCACACTCGTTTCTTCCCTCGTCGCGCAGCGTCGAGAAAAAATCCTCGAGAATGTCGTTCTTTGAGCAACGTCGCAAATATAGAATGTTGAACCGACATCCAGAACGTTTTCCATGGCGCGAGAAAAAAAGGGTTTCGCAGTCCTCGGAGGATGGATGGGAAAAGTTGCTTTCGAGTGTTTATAATCCTTTCGTCGATCGATTTCTCGGGGCGATAACGTCTCGAAGGCGAGGTGGGGACAGGTTTCCAGTAGGGACGGGTCTTCGGGGCTGCAGCGGACACCGGATGTGGGATATGCAGACGACGAGACGCGTGGGATTCCTCTGTGATGCACGCGAGTGCAGCTCCGTCCTCGTGAGCAGATCGGAGGGAAAGAGGGACAGGCTGAGAGGGACAGAGAAGGACAGAGAGGACAGCTTCGACGACGGTGGTGTACAGTTGCCGTAGAAATCTCTGTATTACCGACAAATCGCTGATTGTACCGCAGGGAGGCCAGTGGGAAAGGAAACTCCGATGGGAGAATAGAAATCGCGTGTGATAGTTTGAGGAGATCCTAGCGGTACCGTCGTTCCGGCATTGTTTCAGTGACTTTAATGTTTGAGGCTCTTTTTGTATCGATGCATCCGAGGTATCTCTCTGCTTTGTATTTTTGTTTCAAGTACAGGTGACCCTCCTATAACACGGTAGATAGGTTCCTAGAAAATGCCGTGTTGTGTGAAACCGTGTTGTATGAGACCCAGAGCCAGTACAAAAAGGAGGGTTACGTTCCAAAAACTTATTAAAAACAAATATTTTTTTACTTCTACATAAACAACTTAATTTTTATTAAAAATATAAATGTATGTACAACACAAAACAAAAAAAAACAAAAAATATTATTTTAATTTAACGTAACTTTAATTTAATAAATTTCTTCGTCGTCACTGCTAAGTACATATAATCAACCGAGAACGTTTTTTCGGTGGAATGATATCGCCTTCACTTTCAGACCTTTTTTCTTCATTTAAAGTTCTTGCATCTTCTTCCCTCTTAAAAAAAATTATAATTTTACTTTGCTTGCTGGTTCTTACCAGGTCATTGCAAATTTCTCGGTATGGAGCTAGACAGTTTTGCAGCTCCTCGATTTTCTTATCGTGTTAGAGCGAAACCGTGTTATAGGACGCCGTGTTGTAGGAGGGTTCCCACAATTTATGAATCGTGTTATAGCGAAACCGTGTTATAAGATGCCGTGTTGTAGGAGGGCTACCTGTATTGCGGTTATTTCGTTTAGGACTATCAGTTTCAGGTGGAAACCACCTAGGATGTGATATATTCAATGATTAATTAGGAAAAATCTTCCAGAATCTTCCGATATCTTAAATCGTCTCAGGAAGAGATCATCTCCTCCGTTTTTCTTCTAAAAGCGGAATAAGTTCTACAGATTCCTTTTGAGTCTTACTTTCTAACCAAATAGTAGAAAAATATACTGTCTCGACGGCAATGCTCTAATCACGATCCCAAGATCTTGCGATTTAACGTTTTCTCGAAAGACTGTCTCCGCAGAGCTGCTGGCCGTTATTAAATCTAAGCCTAACAATCTCCCGTAGCTTCCTGTATTCCGCCTGTGTACAACTCGAACGGCGTACGTGCACCGTGTACGGATAAGGAATTAATGCGTCCAACGGGATCTTCTTATTGGCCGGGCGTCGCCCACGACACGCTCCGATTGGCTAACGAGCCGGTAGACGAGGCAGATGTTTAATTGACTTAATAAAGTGCAGCTCGCCGTGGTTCGTTATGCTATGTTCGCGAGTCCGCGAACCGGCATGGTCAGCCTTTGACGTACAGTTTAGAGATGGGAAGAAGTCTAGCTGGATAGCACAGGGAAAAACGGCTTCCTTCGTTTACTTTATCTGACTCCACATTTGGATGTCCATAGCTCCTTTCTCATCGAAAAGTTAATAATATTGTAGCTATGTTCGTATCGGCGAATAATATTTGACACATCTTAAGCGGGAAACGTCTAAACGCGTTTCGTGCATATTATTATTAAAGCGCGGGAGGAGACAAAGCAAAGTGAACAAAGGAATTATTTTTTAAAAAGAAACTGAAAGTATATTAAAAAGTAACCCATAGCTCAAAAGTTGTAATTATCTTATGCAGGAGTAATTTTGCACGCGAAGTGCAGAAAATCGCCCGCTATATGGTAAGAATTTGACGAGAAAATACCCGCTTAAGATGTGTCAATTTCGCAGAGCAAACAATTAAAATTCCTGTTATTAAAGCACATTGTTAAACTGATACTGCCAATAGGCATTGTTTCAAGACTTGGCCTATGCCACTACTTGCAGTGAGCTGCGGCGAGTAACGAGGCAAGGGCTGAGACTCTATATTAGTGAGCTGGGTACAAATACTTTGTCACCTCTGGGAAATTTTTTAATTTATTCTATTTGATATAAATAAATTTGAAATTTGTTCTATCATAGCCTCGGTGATTCGAAAACCACCCGATACATCAGGTCCTAGGCGAAATGACCATAGCAGTTGAGGGACGATGGTAGATAAGGAGTTCAAGATTGAAAATGCAGTTAATTTGATTAATTGCCAGCTTGCTATCTCTGCGCTACGCCTATCCAAGAATCCACATCCAGGCTTCTTTCGCATCGTCGAGGCGCACCTACGCCAATAGCGGGGGCACGCGTTTCGTATCGACCTTATTAGAGATTAGAAGCGAGTGGGCCTGCATCTGGGTCGCGTTTAAGAGCTTAAGGACTGCCAAGGACCCGGTTGAAGCGTGTCAAGGACGATCACGAGGAAACTACTTCTCTCCTCTCGTTCCCCCCCGTCGATGATCGACCCGTTGTCCAATTATTGCCAATTGCGAGGCAAGTGTCTCCGATTGCGCAACACCGACCCGGCAGGTTCCTTTCGACGAGCTTTAGACTTGTAAATCAGCGGCGATTGCCCGCCGAAGAGCTCTCGGACCAACGGCATCGCGAACACAAAGGATTCTCGTGGACAGTTCGAGTTGATTCGAATCGATGTCCGGTCATTCTGGGAATACGTGATTCTTTGAAGCGTAATGGGGAAAAATGTAGAGGTTTTCGCGTTCCTTTTGAGTTTCCGGCTGGGATTTGTAAACGTGGTACTTCCCAGTTTTGTTGGGCTGTGATGAAACCTTTGGTAAAATAGTCAATAATGTGCTATAGTAGGGAATTCATTTTTTTAAAATTATTTTTTACTCAGAATTTGCACTTATAATCGGTATAGTCAGTTTTGACAGATAGTCATTTTACGGAGGTACAGAATTCACCTAAAGTTGAAGGTGCTAGGCAAAATGACCATAGTGTTTGAAGTTACAAAATGAGATCGTGTAACTTTGAAGTAACACAAGACAAATCTAATCTTTAGGCTTCAAAGACAATTTTTTAACTTTGCCGTATATTACGATTCAGTTCCTAAAGATTATAAAATTCTTTACAATTTAAAGTTTCAAAATAAAGTTAAATGTATTATTTATAGTAGTATTTTTATTATTTTCTAATGTGGCATCGTGCAACTAATCTTCAGATGCTACAGAAAAATCGGATTATAGAGGGTTAAAGAAGAAAAATAAGAGATAAACCCATTTTAAAAACTGGAAAAATTCAGATTTAGATTCAGCGATTGATCATCCAAGGATTTTTTTATATCGCTATCATAATGCCAATTTGTATCATACCTAGATTATTTATCTAGCTTTTATAAGATCTGCAAAACTTTTGCAATCTTCTGTGAAATGAAGGACGACGATAAATCTCCATTTATCTGTACTTTTCCATCGCGTTCTGCGATCCTCTGAAACCAATCCGTGGAGGTACACCGGTACTCCGTTCGCCGGAAGTTAATTGTGAGCCTGCGACGGGCGACAGGAAATCAGTGGAATACGGACGGAAAGCGGTTAAACAGAGCGTAGATTCGTTGCAATCGATTCGCACCGACAAAAGAGTTCCACCGCATGCATCGAATTATCTTTATGGGTAGATCTAATGGAGTAATATTATCCAGGACGCGAATGAATTCTCAATTCTGCACGACCGTTTCCCTTTTCACAATCGGTTCGTGCTCGTACAAATTCAATGCCTATTCGAGATTCGATGCTGTTTATATTTTTACCCGAGCGAATCGATTTTCATTTTTACCACGGTAAATATCAATAGTCGAATTCGTCTCGAGTATTTTTACTCGTTGGATCGCTTGACCGTGTCAGTTGTTTCAATATCAATTGCAATATTTACGCTCGCGTAAATATCCTTGCACTCTTAAGTCTTTTTTTGGCAGGTACTTCCGGTTCTTTTATGGATAAATCCGAGAACGAGGCGTACTTCAACGTTATCGTTTTGGTACTAACAGTTTTTGATATACAATACAAAAATATACAAACAAAAAGAAAGATTCTATTTTCTAATATTTTACACGCATGAAATTTCTGTGAATTTACATCAAAATTATATAAAACGACGAAGGAATCAATAATCCCGTAATAACACAAGTTAAATCAAATGTTCAACACAGACTTCAACATCATCCGCACGCGTTTAAGTACCGATCTTTTTCCTCTCGCCGGTCATGCTCTTTTGTTTAATCCATACAAGGAAACCCCATAATTTTCACGAAAAAAAGCAGCATCCCGTAGCTCCATGGAACGTCAGCTCGCAGGGCAAGCCTGACTTTATTTCTCCATAAAGCAGAGTGAATCCTTGTTCTTGCTGCCGCTGCGAGGCGGATGATCGGCTCGTTTCGTGATTGCCACGCAGTGGAAAATGATCGTCGGCCGCGAGAACGAAGACGTATTACACTTCTCTCGCGATTATCCTCCTGCTTTTTTCCCTGCCCTCTTTTAACCACATTACCCGAGCAAAAATTCCGACCGCAAAATATCTAATTTATTCGTACAACTACTTTATACGTGTACGCTATTTTCGCGCAGGATGGCCGCGTTATTAAGCCGCTCCACTTGTCGCGAATTTGCTTTTAATTCTTTTGCATTGCTGGCGTGCATGTACGTGGCAATTATTTTTTTATCATTGAGGTTTTGAGGCTTTCGCGGCCATCGTTAACTGGACAATGGTATTGAATTTTCGGATTTAAGCCGCGTTGAGTGGCGCAAAACTTCCGACGTTTCGCCAGCATTGCAGCTGGCTTCATCAGGGTGATCTGATACTGAAGATCTTTTATCATTGTCAGGAAACGTATTTGTGCATTGTTGAGTGGAATTTATGCGCGAAATTTGAATGAAACCTTTGTTTATTTGATTATTCCGAGATTGATTCTAAACATTTTTTTGTGGCTGTAACTGTTATAGTCATTTCTTCTAGGACGTACTTTAGGTGAGTCCTAGGTGGATTTTAGGTGGGTCAATCACCGAGTCTGTGCTATATTAAATAATAAGTTAAAAAAAATTCCTAGAAGTGACTGACAATTTGAACTTGGCCCCACTGATTGTAATTCGCTTCATTTAACTCCTTATCCACCGTAACCCCTTCCTTTCTATGGTCATTTCACCTAGGACCTAGTGTATTAGGTGAATCCGGAACCAGCGAGGCTACGATATATTAATTAGCAATTTAAATAATTTCCTAGAGGTGGCGGGCAATTTTGAACTTGAGCCCACTGTTTGTGATTGCCAATCTTTAACTCCTTAACCATCATAGCCCTTTTAAGATCGACTCTTATAAAAATCCTATCGACTGATACACAGCTAATCTGTAACATTATTCAACAAATATTACTCGCAGTTGAACGTAATTTTCTGGCCTTAACTCCATCACATCGAGGCAGAGAAAAACTCCGCTTGTGCGTTTCATTCGCCTTTTACCTCTGCCGCAGATGCAGCTTTCGTAACGAGCGAAAGTGACGCGCGTATATCTCCGGCGCATGATCGTTTTGTTTCCCAGGATATTCGGTGCGTTTCTTCATAAAATGCTCCGAATGACCGGCGAAATAAATTTGCCGATATTATATCTTTCTTGCACACGCTCGAAGTCGCTATTCGCACATTGCATAGGGACGTTGCGAAAAAATGCCACTTCTTAATTCCTCTTTTTCCAATGAGCTTATTTAAAACTAGATCAACCGAAGCCGTCAAAATGGCCACTACTTCTTTTATAAACATTTCTCAAATTTATAGAGACGCAGTGGAGCAGAAATTTCACGTGTGTTTTATAATACACGAATTACTTAATTGTCATCTTCTTTGCTGCTTAATTCATCTTTTTTTGTAGCACTTGTTTATTATATTTAAGAATAACAGATTTAACGGACGTAGATCCAATGTCAATGAATTTAAATATAATAGAAATATAATTCTCATCCTCGATACATTTCTTTAGCTTTACTTTCTTAACTCTTTGAGGCACAGAAATTCAGAAAACAAAATAACCCATGTTGCACAGACAATTTTTTTTTTGATTGAATAATTTTGGTTTATATTTATTAACAAAGTTATATAATAATATAAATTTTAGAGGCGGGACAAAAATATCCCACCGTGCATCTTCATGCATCAAAGAGGTGGGACGCTTTTAATCCCGCCGTGCCTCAAAGAGTTAATAGAAAATTTTATCTTTCATTTCAACCATCATCATAGTGCTTCTCTCTTATAATTTGCAATATTTTAAATATGCGTACCAAGTGGAAACATGTAACCACAGAAAAGAGGGAGGAAGAGACAGTCAAAAAGATACAGAGAAAGAGAGACAAAGGGGATTGTAGCCCGATCAACGAGGAATGTCCGATATTTGTGACGAATGACCGATTTGAGATTCTTCGGAGATACCTGGCCGGCTCACGTGACTTTCCTTTCTACTCGAATGGCCGCCACCTTGCGTCTCCCTTTCTCCAACATCGCGCCCTTTTGTTCTTTCCTCTTTACTTTTCCTATCCGCGAGCAGACCCTAAATCTTCCATGGAACATAATAACAGAGTTTCGAGAGGATACGCGGTGCTCGAGTCGTTTGAAAGTTTGATTAGTTCACGGTGCACTCCGGGCGAGCTTATTTCGTACGGATATGGGGGATTTTTTTTCTTCTGTCGGCTCTCTTAATTCTTAGAGGCCTTTCTCGGATGATCTCGTTACCTGAGAACGTTCAGTTGCGAGAGCCACTTCTCTCTTTTGCATGATATTCATTTATTCTTACGTATAAATTTGTTTCTTTGTTTCGCGAAAGAAAATATCAGATGCAATATAATTACATAATTCTGTTACACGGCGTATTGAGTTGCAATGATTATGGGAAGATGCAAGTTGTGGGAAATTTCGATTATACTTACTTTTTAAGGTTTCTTCAATCCGATCCAAAGTGTTTTGCATTTTTTTTTAACTTGACCGAGAGGATGATCAATTTATACGAGGACATAGTGAAAATTTCAATTTAAATTTGCACTATGATCCTCTTTTGTAGGAATTATTTTAAAACTGTTATGGAAAGACCAGAAGTAACGTAGAACAGAAGCACGAGATTTTTATGCGGTTTGACTAAATGAAAATTGAACAGGAATTACAGTGTTCCATTTTTTCTTTGCAGGCTACGAGGAAGATTTCAAAGTGCGGCTACCTCTTCGTCGCTCCAGGCTGGGACTTCTCGAATCCTCTGAATCGAACAAAGGTAACTTGTCCTTTATCGACTTAAAGAAAAAGATGAAGAAAAAGGAGGAAAGATAAAAATATAAATACAACCTCTCCACAGTCACGTATCGGTAATAATGAGATTAACGCGCGGAAGTGCGGGGAAAATATCGAAGCCGAAGATCGGAAATACCGTGTCGAGCCCATCGATCACTTCCGTTTCGATGCCCCGGGCTACGTGGCGTTTTATCGACAGTCTATGATCTCGAGATCGTGTTACAAGATCGATCGAACCGCACAATTTTCTCATTATCGAGAAAGTGAGGATAAACGCGCGCCGTATCTTCTGTATCTTCGATTCGCGCTTTAAACCCCGATACCATTTTAATCTTTTTTTTCCATCTACATTCTGTCTTGCACTCTCAGCCTTCCACTCCGCGCTGTTTTACGGTAACTCCGTGAAACGTGACTGTAAAATGCAAACAGTTCCGTCGATATTTTTTTTTACCTGCCTCGCATTTACGACCGCGAACAAATCTCCTTCCTTTCTAAACTTTCACTCCTGAGTGACGGTCTTTTACACTTCATACAAACTTATTTTTTTTCGATGTTAAAATGGAAGGAGGAGTTTTCGGGTTGTTTCTTGAGCTGAGAGTATTCCATGGGAAATGAGGGGTGTAGGATCGCGGCTCGTTTTAAAAAGAGAAAGATATCGTCGTCGGAAACGGAATAAAAGATATATCAACCCCTTTCTTTTCGGTCTGAATTCGCGATAACTCAGAATTAATTGCTGCAATAACAATTTATCCTTGATTTCTGATACAGCCTACAACTCAAAGCAATGTTAAAAGTACAGAAATAATTCGACCGTATCGGTCCCCACTGGTATTTTTAATTTAATAGTTTTTGGGAAACTTCAAAATTTCCTATTCTTATTTTCCTATTTTTAACCAAAATGTCGCATTACGCGCCCGCTGTGCAACGAAACCGTCTACAAGAATTTTATTCGCTACTGGAGATCGTCTTCAAAATGATTCTTCGTCTCGAATGTGTTTAGAGCAACGTTCTGCAAAGTGCAAACGATCGATTATCGAACATCGAGACATTTCGCGCTATCGCTTCGAGAAACGCGCAAATAGAAAGTGGTTTCATGGGCGACCGTCTTTGGCCTCGATCAACAGGCTCTCCCATGATTTTCTATGACAACTAGCGACCGGTGCTTTGCGACATTTTTCACCGTTCCGCAAAAACAGGCAATTCCATTTCGTTCTGTGCAGCGTTCCGTTCGACGATTGCAATCTTTTAACTTTTTAAGGCTTGCAGAGCGGTAATTACTGCACTGCGGATGTTTATGCAGATTTCAAGCTTGATGAACGCAGCTAAGAACGATGAGGCCAAGTGGATATTTCTTTCGCTCATTAAATCTTACATGGATGACATCTTAGATATTGCAGATATCTTGCTATATTACATGCTTTTTGTGTGCTTTAGGAAGGTTAAATTCGTCATAAATGCACAACAATCCGCAGTCTAGTAATTACATATGCTAGCATGCAGTCAATTAGAAAAAAAAATTAATTAAAAAGAATTATAAATACTACTTCACAATCTGCAAAAAAGATTTCATCTCCACGACCTAATATGCACTTGAAACAGTTATAATTCTCAATGCAACATTCTGCAAACGAGATATTTTACACCCAAAAAATTACTTTACACCCTAAATCAGGAAACGCAACTTCGAAGTAGTTTTTGTGTTCTGCCTTGCGTCGTTGCTATCTCAAAATAAACAATCGCATAGAAATTAACGCGCTTTGGGAGCCATTGTCGTTTCCCATTGGAAATATCGAAATTACATCGAGCGAGACGCGAGCCCGTAAATCTCGGCCGTTTCACCGCGAGACGACGGAGAAAGTGAATAATTAGAAGGCGCCTTAAGGCCTTAAAGGCCTTTAAAGCCTAAGCGACGAACGGTGCGTAACAGCCGTTAATGCGAGGTACCGACTCCTTAATTAAGTGGACCTTGTTAATTCATGCGTACCGTGTCGGCGTTCCAGGATTTTCTCCCTTTTTGCCCCCGACAAATCCGTCGTCCTTTCCTCGTCTCGTTTAACATACTCACCTTTGACCTATCTCGTCGCGCAAACTTCATTACGTGCTCGGAAAGATTGCAGTTTTTCGGACCAACTTTAACCCGAAGGTCTTCATTCGTCGAAGCAATTACCGTCCTTTTTCTCTTTCTTCCTGCCTCTCGAAGGATGCGATTGGAAAATTGATGATGGAGAATTAACCGGTCGCTCGGTTTGCGCTCGGGTAATTTTAATTTGACCATTATATCGGCCCATGGAATTTACGGGGATTAAGTCGAAACTTATTTGGACCGAGTTTATGTGAATTTAATGGTTCGGTCGATTTTGGGATTTTAGTGATCTTGTTCGAGGTGTTATCTCTGAATTATTTCAGAATTAAGGAGCATTGAACTATGCTTATACTACTGACTGAAGGATCATAGTATTTGGCTTCATAGTCTAGTAAATGACATATTTGGGATTTTCGAAATCTGTTAAATTGGAAAATCTTAGATCAAGACGACAGTTATTATTTCCCCAAAGGCGCTAACTTTCAAATTTTACACTCATACTTTTGTATTTTAGAGATGAGTCATTTGCAAATTTTATACCACTAACTGTAAATCCGAGTCTTTTAACACTTTACCGACCGCTATTGTTTGAGCATTCTACCCACTTTAAAGGATTTGTTTCGCCTTAGATTGCCTAAAAAAATTACAATCTCTTTAAAAATTACAAATGCTTTTCATCGACTCCTTAACACAGTTCCACTGCAATAATAAATAACAAATTAGTGATTGCCGTGGAAACCGATTAATAAACTAAAAGCCTAAGCGTTGGTGACAAAAAGCCTAATAATAGGCTACCGGTCGGTAAAGTGTTAACACTAAAACTACCGAGCCAGTCAAACTAACCGATTTCCTGTTTTTTTTAAACTTCCCCAAATTGAAAGGTGAGCCATACAGTAAATATTCCCTCTTATCTCACCAAACCGAAGTCACTTAATTGATCGTATTTTTCGAAAATACTTATTCAATATATTTAGATATAATAGATACAACACCGGCAGTTTTAGCGTTACCTTCATAGCCACTCAAATTTGAGTTTTATCCGTTTCAAGGACAAAGCCATCGCATCTTCCGTGAATCCAATCCAGCTTGATCTCCCCTTGAAAGCCCCTCGATCTCCGCAAATCCGAAAGGAGTCCGCGGGGTCGCGGATTTCGCACGTTTCGAATTTCATCGCGGCGATGATGATGGAACAACGCCTCTCGTTTTCACTCGGAAGACACCGGAGGGCATCTGCCGGAGAACGATTCGATCGAATCTCTCACGGATCCGTGAGATCGAAGGGAGAACGATAAAAGAGGAAGATGAGGGCTGGATCGATCTCCCGGGTAATACCGTGTTTTCTTGCACTCTCGAAACTCCGCGGATTCTTCCGGTCTCCCTTTGAGTGCAATCTCCCGTAATTACTGCCGTATAATTAATACCGTAACGACTTTCGGCGAATTTTTCGACTTCTTCGAAAGGCCCCAATTAAACCTCGATGTTCGTGCAATCGACGGTACGTTTTCGTGCAAGTCATTAGACCACCAAATTGCTTGTTAAATATTTGCATAAAAATGATCCTCTTTGCCTGGCATCGTGAGATGACGTTTCATATCTTGCGGGAAAATGTTCGACAATCGGATCAAATCGGTCGATTAATTGCGCGTAGGGTCGACCCCGATGAAATGGCAATAAAGGACGACGAAAGAAAAGGCAGAAGTAGTGATGGTTATAGGTGTAGGTATTGCGCTGCGCTGGAAAGATGTCCCGCTGATGCAGGATGCAACGGAATGTGAGTTTGAATGATCAGAGTGGATTAACACGACTTTTGTGAAGGTTAAGAAGTGAAGGCCCCGGTTAAAATCCTCTTGTTACCTCCGGGAATTTTATCTAATTTATTATTTAACCCTTTGCACTCCGCTGTCCCCGCAGCGGCGACATTGTAACAGAAGCTGATAACTCCGTTGTCAGATAAATCCAGTGTATTCTTATATTTTTTTATATTGTAAAACAATTTTAAAATATATACGCTTTTTTTTAATGACAAAGCAAAATTTGCAATTTTCTACAGATGTGTACTGGTAGCTGGTAGCTCATAGTAAAAATTACTCGGAGTGCAAAGAGTTAATATATCACAGCCTCGTCAGTTCGGAAACTACCAAAAAGAGTGGGTCCAAGGTCAAATAGTAAAGGCTGGAACTCGCAATCGGTGGGCCCAATTTTAAATCCCCCGCCACCGCTGCGAAAATTGTCCTGAATTATTATTTAACATATCATATCTTCAGTAGTTCGGAACTCATGTAAAACGGTACCTCCTAGGCGAAATGACCTAGCAGTTAATGGAACTATGGTGGCTAAGGAGGGGAAGACTGGGACTTCCAATCATTGGGCCCTAGTTCAAATGGGCCCGTCATCTCTGAGAAATATTCCCTAAATTATTATTTAACACACAGCATCAATATTTCGGAAAGCAACTAAATCAAACTTTTCTTCAGCAGCGCATTGTACACGGATGTATCTTGTGTGCAATAAAACGCACGAGTGCATCGTCGAGTCGGTTGCGTTTGTGTCGTCATAATCGCCTAGGGCGATAAGGAGCAATGACTTTGCCGATAACGCGCGGAACCGAGGGACCGTTTTTTGCAGCGGCATTCGAGGTTGCGTAATCGTAATTAAGCGAGAACGTAAAGTCGTAATTTTCGTCTCCTTTTCTCATGCATCTCGTGCCTCCATCTTTCTCTCTCACCCTTCGTCTTTTACGTAAGTAGCGCGTTACGTACGCAGGGATGTAATAAAGTTTTTATCGCGTCGTCGAATACGCGCGAACGGAGACACGTCGAGACCGATTGATTTAACGCGACTTCATCGGCCGATTGGTAACGATCATTTGCATAATAACACTACGTTCGCAGTTAGTTATGCCGAGTCAGCTTCCTCGGCAGTTTACGCGATGTGTTTGGGCTCGCGGAATTATTTATACGCGTCAATATTTGCCAGTGGCGGCGGCTTATGATTCTACTTTGAGAGCTCTCTTTTGTTCGGTTTTCGCTTCCTCTTGCTGGGATCTAATTGTTGATCGTGAAGTAATTTACTTTGAACACGGAAGTCGTATTGTAATTTAGGTGATTTAAACGATTGATAAGAGAAGAAATTATTGGCGGAAGGATGGTAATACTTTGAGTAAAAAAATTGGAAATTATTATGGAAGTATCGGTAACGTGCAAAGTATCAATTAATTAATAATTCGATTTGAAAATCACAGTCGTATTGTAATTTAGGCGATTTAAACGATTGATAAGAGAAGAAATTATTGGCGGAAGGATGATAATACTTTGAGTGAAAAAATTGGAAATTATTATGGAAGTATCGGTAACGTGCAAAGTGGCAATTAATTAATAATTCGCTTTGAAAATCACAGTCGTTTTGTAATTTAGGCGATTTAAACGATTGATAAGAGAAGACATTATTGGCGGAAGGATGATAATACTTTGAGTAAAAAAATGGAAATTATTATTGAAGTATCGGTAACTTGCAAAGTGTCAATTAATTAATAATTCGCTTTGAAAATCACAGTCGCATTGTAATTTAGGCGATTTAAAAGATTGGCAAGCGAAGGAATTTTTTAGTGAAATGATAAATTATTATCGCCGTATTGATAACTCGCAAAAGTTTTCATTAATTTATTCTTTTGTTTTGGAAACTTTAGATCGAAGAACAGCAACGTTTTGTTACGCAATCAATGCGATTTATCGCATAAGCTGCGCGTTTCATTGTTAGCCTGGCTCTTTGTGATCGAGAGAATAGTCTTATCGAGCCTTCTTCTCGCCCGTCTGTCGACTTTATCTTCTTTATTAAAGGAGAACTTTTATCACGGATTTATGTTTCTATAATTTAAATTTTTTATCAATTAGCTGTACATTAAAAATGATATCTGTCTGTATTGAGAATTAAATCAAACGGCATTTTGATGAATGTGAGATCTTCCCATTTGCAGCTCAAACGAGCGACATTTATTGTAATTTACATTAAATTCGCAAACCAGAGTAAAATATAGCGCCGATAACCGCGATTTTTTCGCTCACATAATTTCCAGCGCAGCGTGGAATGTTTCTTCGTGCAATTTAATCGCGACCGATCGAATTTAATTTCACCACGTTCGTGTCCTCCTTTAATCACCCAATTAATGCGAGCGCCGCCTTAATTCGCTCTCGCGAAATGAAATTGGCCTGAATCGAGCCGGGGAATTCGCGCGCAAAGATATTTTCCCATATGCGAATCGAGAAACGTGAAACAAGGGCGGAGCGAAGAAATTTGCGCATTCTAATAAACGCCGCTGTGCCAAAATAAAAAGAAAAAGGAAAGACTAAATTCCAAGAAGTATTACACGATTCGCGTCAGTTCTCTTTATAACGAAGGAATTATCATTTTGTAATTAGTCTCTATTCTTTCCCATTGTTGACCTTGTTTTTAAAGAGACAAAACTAGAACATCAGAGTTATGCTTTCGCTGAATGGAGAACACTCTGTAAATGCAGGAAAAGTGCTGCATTTTATTACAAATAATTGCCACCGTTCCTAATTAATTAGAGTGCTCTATATTGAGACTATGGGTGAATACATAAAGACCTTATCTCGCAATTTGTAGAAGCCAGTGCCGATCTCCGTCGTTCCTATCAGATTTTTCCTAATTTACCATTCAATATACCATAGCCTCGGTGACTCTACACCCAGCTCAAAACCGTGCTCCTACTCAGAACCATAACAATTAAACCCAAAATTCAAACTCCATCAAAATTTTACCCCATAGAAAAAACATATTCCCCGCGAATCTAGGTGTTACCATCGGTCAAAGTGGTTTACGAGTTTTTAATTGAACAACAATGAATGAAGACAAGCTCCCGAACCCTTACGAGTTCTTGTTAAACATCCTCGCCGATGGAAGAAACTCGTACTCTTCTATACGAGCCTTTAACGAGCGAGTTTCCACCGTAACGACATCCAGTCGCCATCGGTCGCCACCTTCGTCGTCGTCGACGTTGCTCGTCGTTGCACATGCAAGCGCGGCTTAAACCCCGCTGCAGCAAAATGCATTTGCTTATGGCTCGCTCACGTACGCCCGTATAAAACGGCGCATTATTCGCGAGTTATGCCCCGTACGCACGTCGCTGCCTTTTTTTTCCACCTCCTCCCTTTGTGCAGCCTCTTAAAGCCTCGAGACGGCCCTTCCTGCACGCGTCCACCACCTTTTTCCTCCCCTTTTTTCCTCTTTTCTTCTTTCATCTCACGTTTTCTTCGCCGTCCGCGATGCTCGAAAGTACCGCGACACGATGCAAACGCGTCGTTACGTCGAGAGGCCGAGTGGAAATTATATAATTGATGAAGTGCCGAATCGAATTCCAGGGCAGCTTTCTTTTGACTTTATTCTCGAACGTTTTACGAGGCTGATGGTGTTCGGGTGTTGCGTTATGGTGGGTTTCAAAGTGGCTTGACGCTTTCAATGTTGGCTGTTCGGTAGTTTAACCCCATGCCCTACGATTTTTTTCGTGACTGGATTAATATACAGAATTAACACTAGAACTACCAAACCAGTCAAAGTGACTGGTGCACATTTTTTTCCAAAAATTCTCAAAGTTTATAGGAGAGTCATAGGAGGAATGTTCTACGTTCGACTCAAAAAAACATAAATGACCGAATTGATCATCTTTTTCGCCTCTCGATTCCTCTTTTCTCAAAGTACTTATTTAACGTATTCAGATATAATAGATTTGACGCCGGTAGTTCTAGTGTTAATATTCTGAAATAAAAATTTATCACTGATTTTTTATATAGGGTATAACTTAACGCAATATTAATACCATAGAATTAATTTGATCGTCTGCTGACCGACTGATATTTTCAACTTAATGGTTTAGGAAAGATTCAAAATTTCTTATTTCATTTATCGTGTTAAGAGTGTCACTCGTTATTGTACGGCAGGGGGTTAAGTGTTTGGGGTGGGGAATTTGTAGAGATATGGAAAGAGTGTTATGGAATAGCAGTTGGATGATAAGGTCATGGGGTATGGTATGGCGTTATGGCTGTCTGAAATTGTCGCTGCACATTTTCAGCTCTTGGGGCTTGCGATAGAGAAAGAATTTTAGAGCTCAAAATACAGCACTGTAAATATTACTGAAAAGTGCAACACTATTTTTCTTATATCAGCCTACGCTTTTGATATTAAATATAGCCAATATTTTTATATCTGACACAGCTAGCACTTCAATATTCAGTACAGGTAGAATTTTTTGATTTTCTGCCTCCAAGAATTACAAGAAATTTTTAGTAACATCCATTCGCACAAACCATCCTTTCTCTACAAACTTCCAATTAATTTGGAGAAGAATCCTAAAATTTGAAATTCTCTTAACATCTTGAAACATTGCAGCAATAAGAATAGTTTATTGACTGACGTTCTTTCATGCTCGACGGAAAAGAGTTACTTTCACTATGTTTATTTTCCCGGTGTCGTGTTCCTGATTTAATGGAGGTTCATCCGCGTCGACCTCGCCTTCGTTTCGCTTTCCACTGTCTCGATATTACCTTTGAAAGCCTGGTATCCAGTAAAAGAACTGACAGATAGAAATTCTTGAAACGTCTCTTCTAAAGCGAGGACGACGTTTCCAAACAATAAAAACGATCGGTTAAAAACTTGCAATTAAGCGAATCAATAACGTCCCAACAATAAGATCTAATCGTTGAAGCGTGTTTCACTGGCAATGCCGGTGTCAATCGTTCCATAATCTACTATTTTATTAAATCACAAAGGATTAAAATTAATTAACGTCCAATGTCCAATTGTTTGGCTAATTTGCCGCGAGAGAATCGAACGTGGAATTCGTTTTTCATGGATTTTCTTTTGTCAAAATATACCCATCGACGATTAAGGAAGTTGAAAAGAGGCAACGTAGAGTCAGAGAGCGAAACAAAGGCCTGGAAGGTTGGTCGTGCCAGGCTAATTATCGATAAGGCAATCAATCTCGAGAACTCGCCACGTGGGTCAACAGTGTCAACCTTCGAGGCACGAGAGAAAGCACTTTTGATTCGATTTATGTGGCTGTTGCACCGTACATATTATTCCACGTATGCCGATTGACCGTGCACTCGTCCCTAAGAATTTTGAAATTTTGAAATTCTCGCGGTCGAAAGTGTCGTCAATTTTGATAATCCTCCGGAGGCGATTTTACTAGATTAACTTTCAGTTTGACTTTCACCGTTATCGCATTGGCAGGCTCACGGTGAGTTTCTTCATGAAGAATGCGCGGTTCCATTTAAAAGAAATGAAATTGAACTAACAGTAACGCTTTACTAAAATACTAAGCAATTTTTATTCACAGAATATTAGAATATATTTATCACAGAATATTACTTCGAGCCTCTGGCTCTGATAAAACGGCGGCACCCGATTGCCAAATAACCGATTATTCCCCAATGCTTAAGAAAATTTCTATCCATTCGCAATTAAAAAAGAAATACGATCTCAGAATCAATTCAGAATTTCATATTCCATTCTCACGATCGCGCGTTTCCCTTCGCCTCGCCGAACGACGTGCGGCGAAATGACGAATGGATCATTAAGTAACATCACTTAACCCCTGCCCTCGTTAAATTAACTGCTCCAGTTTTCACCGTAGCAGAGTTCAGCTGGCATCGCATGCGTTAATTAAGTTTTTACGGAGCGATAAATCGCAATTTTTGCCGCGTTTCTTTTTCCCATTGCCACGAGTCCTTCGACTGAGAATCGTTCATTACGATTCCCCGTGTTATTATGTCAATCATCATAATTTCATGCGACATTAATCCCGGCAGGTATTGCGTACGGTCGTGCGCGAATACCGTAATTAGATTTCTTTATTTCGTATTTAATTAGATTTCTACTTACCGTCCTTCCTTTCGCGGTTTTACAATCGGTCTCCATCCGAGCGAAGTGAAGTGAACGTAGGTCTCCATGACTGTGCTTTTAACACTATTATTATCGGTGCTTTGGTGTTTTCCCATTCTGAATTCACTGCGACGGGAAAAACTCGTAGAATGAGGAGATTGTCTCTTTTTGGGAATTATAAAAAAATAAATAGTCTTCACTGTCACAATTTACAACTCGAAATTCGCACTGGTATCTTTTATTTTTAAAAATCCACCGACCCTTATTTTTAAAGATCCAGTCTCCACTCTCTCTCCCTCTCTTTATAAAATATAAAAATTAATTCACACCGGTATCTCTTATCTCTTAAAACGCACTGTTCGCTCTTTGTAAAATATAAATGTAACGCTTTATTAACTTATAAATAGCGTTCACTCTCGCAGCTCGCACTGGTTTCTCTGACCTTTCAAAACGAACTGCGTGCTCTCCCAGAACGCAGTCTATCATTAAATATACGAGATCTCTTATATACACGACTTGTATACGTTACTGGGAACGAAGGTTCGATACCCTCATTTCGGGCATTCAATTAGCGGGCCCTTAATTCGAGGAACCTGTCCATCATCCTTCGATTTGTAAGCTCTCGATCCGAGGAACGCGAGCGGAAGTGTCGATGCTCTTGAAACCCTCGAATGACGTTCACTCATGTATTAACTCACGCATTTCACATTATTTTTGCCAGGAGTTATCAAACCACGCCTTTAATACAGATACAAATAATTATAAAGGTACATCTTGAGAAACATAGTTATCTTTTAACTGAAAGATTAACCGTAGAAAAATAATCAATCTTTAATTTTAACTTGAATACTTTAAATGTATTTCTTGCAATATCTTTGATAAAAACAGTATTAATCCCCTGCCGGACTTTGTAAAACCTATGAAATTGAAAATATCGGTGAGCCGCGACAAGATAAAACTTTTTCTATAATATTAATATTACGTTAAATTATATCAAGAATCACTGATCAATTTTTATTTTACCAATTTAATTCTGAAATACTGCGGAGGTAGTCAGAGAATCGTGTTAAGCCATGCAAACGACGTTTTTCCATGTTGAACCACTCGTAGAAATCTATCGTGCCATCCTCGAGGATGGCTATTATCGGGTCAACGATCTCCGGAAAGTGAAAATGTCGAGAGTTTCTTTGAGCCAATTACGGGGACTTTATTCGTCTGCATGGCTTCGTCGCATTACGATATTACGGTTCGCGCCTGCTTCGAGACAATAGGATCACTCGGATCGTTGATCCACGATCGATCTTTTAATACGGATTAAACGCACGCACGCGTTACTGGACACCATCTCCAAGGGATCCAGTCATCGACTTCTACAGATATCCACGGGATTGTTGCAGAATATTCGTTTAGAATTTAGAGGAATACAATCTGATGAGTTATCCACCTAATGGTAGATTTGTTTGGTCGATAGTCCAAGCTATTCTACATTTAGAATAGCAGCTAGAGTTTTCTTGGCGAATACGTGCAGACAATAAGAATATCATGGTTCGGGTATGAAACTATTTGAACCTTATTAATATTAGAACTGCCGGCGTTATTATTTCTAATTAGTTATTATAGCTATAATAACTATCTTATATCTTGTATTAGTTTTTAAAAAATTTTTAAATTAATGCTTCAGAATCAAATTAACACGTTGACTGCCATGGAGGTCACCGGTGACCGGCACTATTGACATCAATGAAAATTCATATGACCTTTAAATTGCAATATTTACGAATTTTGTAATATATTCAATATTTAAATATTAGTGTTATAAAGATAAAGTTGTGCTGAATATATATCCATCTGCGTCTTTGAGGTTTCTGTTTTATAAAGATGTGATTTTAATAGATAAAGTTTCACTTCAGTAGAGATGATAAAATTAGCGAAATACCGCTGGTGTTCAACGTGTTAAATGTATTATTTATAATATTATTTTTATCATTTTCTAATGTGCGATCGTGCAACTGAACTTTAGAAGCTACAGAAAATTCGGACTATAAAGGGTCAATGAAATTCCTGGAACCATATTACGGAATGCAACAATTTCTTTGCAAATATCCCCGTATACAGTAAATCCTCGATAAAGGCATCATGAGTTTCCCTCGATAAATGCATCATGACTATCCCCTCCACTTAGGGGGATCCCCCTTGGCGAACCTCGTCGCTCGACGAGGGAGCAGCGTAACATGATACCACCCGAATGTATCGGTGAGACAAACTAATTGGAGGGTCGGCCGTTTTCATTTTTAATTTTTTTTAAACCTTTGCTAACGTATTTGTGAGATTTTTCTGATTAAAATGATACCAAACACGATATAGTTTGAATTACATTTACTTAACATTTAATAAAACTTACTATTTACATAATTCAAACTATATCGTGTTTGGTATCATTTTAATCACAAGAATCTCAAAAATGCATTCGGAAAAGTTACATTCAGAAAAATTAATAAATAAACAAGTTTATTGTTGCATTAGCAATGCCTCGCCGATACTTTAGAGCAGCTCACTTTGTGTGCTTGCTCTCTCTGTCTCTTCTACTGCCTGTCTTTTTCTAAGTTCGCGCTCGGTTCGAACCCTAATGTAAACACAGATTCGACACCGTTACTCGATAAGAGCACTGCTTTGCCCCCGAAATCTGTGCATTTATCGAGGTTTTACTGTAGTCGGCTCTTTGAGCAAGATTGCCGTTGATCCGCGAGGTCGTCGGTCTTGCAGGACGATGAGTGCGTGTCCTGTGCGATGTATATACTCGCGGAGGCGCGTTAAAAGGCCGCTATTTTGCGAGGGCAAAATGCCCACACGGTTCCCCGAGAGCAGGCCGAGCAGCGTGTCGTGACTTCATCGTCTGGTACCTCGATGCTGTCTATTGTTCTATGAATAGAGTACATCTATCTCCCTCGTTTGCTCGGCTTTCGTTCTCTTCGTCGTCCTTTCACCGTTCGACCGATGAACGTTTTCCGCGATTCGCCAGAGTTCGAGTGGTTTTAGGATTCTCATGTTTTTTTTTCTTTTTTCTCCCCAAAACATGAATTTTACGATGGATTTGCTGAAGATTATCGGTCTCTATGGGTGAATCGCGGTGTGGATGTAAAACGAAAGAGTTAAATTTGATCAAAGAGATTAGATTTGATTAAACTCTGAAATGTGAAACTTAGATTATGATGAGACTGGTGGTGATATTGTTTGATTGCAGTCATTTTGATATTTTGTTTTTAATTATTTTGACCTTTCGGTGGTTCAGAAGCAGTTCAAAGTCGGAATTCTTAGAGCAGTCAGTTATTGTCGTAGTTGATCAAGCATGGAAGTATATTTTGCTTTTTATCGCAGCAAGCCTTACTACAATTTTCTAAAGAATAATGCATCACCATATCCTCAATAAATCAGTATATCTTCATAGATCATCAAATAATTGCCATCCAATCGAATTAACAATGTCCTAAAATCCTATTTCTCAAATTTCTTTCTCTTTCAAATGAAAAAAAAAAATTGTAGAATCATAAATTCTGACGCCAGACGTTAATCGATCCGTCTGAAGTCTCCTTTTTCCTCTCTAAAAGCGCGTTTCTCGATTTCAAGAATGTATAAATCGTAAAGGTGACCAGGACGGTGAGTTTTTTACCGGCTGACTGACAAAGCATGATGCAAAATCTTTTCTCCCGAGTGTACGCGTATAAAATATCGCGACACGCGAGCCACGGCACCTACCGTGAGGGAAGAAGATCGAATCTGATCTGCGGTAATTCGATCGTGAAAGGAGGAGGACAGAAAAGATTCGTAAGAGGGGAAAGAAAGAGAGAGAAAGGTGTATCGTTTTCTGCGACGTTTTGTCGCGCCACAGCAATTCGAATTCTTTGCATTAAAATTTCACGCCACGTTGATCCTTCACAAATATGTATATATATATATATCCTTGACGACGGAATCCTTCTCATTTTCGATTCGAAAACAATCTCTTTTTGCGAACCATAGGCGTGAATTGTTTATCGCGCCGAATGTTAAACAGCGATTCGCTGGTGATTTTTTTGCGAGAATCGTGAAGTGTTTACGTTGATCGATGCACTCAGAGAATAAAAAGTACTCTGATCTTTCTTGTCCATCGTGCTGTTCAGTTCCGACAGAATTACGATCCTTTTCCGCACCGGTTGCCGGCACTTTTCGCGTGCTTTTTCCATCGCTCAAACGATCCGTGACATCGTCTTCAAACGCCAAACGACGGGGAAGAAGTCGTGAAATTACGTAAAGGATTTTTCAACGCTGCAGCGACCGTTGATACGCGAAGGACGTAAGAAACTTTGCGGACAGGGTGCAGAGAGATGTTTCTTCAGATTATTATTTGTCGTCGGATGTCGCGGGGATTCTGAAATTGAACGTGGAACATGCACGTACAGTCTCAGGTTGTCGCCATAGTTACAAAATAGAAATTATAGTTGTAGAATAAAATTTATAGCTGTAGAACAGAACTTGTGGTTATACAATAGAACTTATGCTTGTAGAATGGGACGTTGCTTGGACAAACTTTTGTTCTGGTCTGCGCGTTGAATTGTGCCAAAGCAACAAATAACAACTCTGCTGAACAAAGTATCTCCGTCACAGTATAGCAAATATCGATAGAACACAAAATAAAAAATAGTTAAATTGTAATGCCAACCCGGAATTTAGCAGCTTTGCAGAAATCACCGAACAAGAGAAATTTTTGGTTTTCAATACAGCGTGTATTTCGGCAGAGCCACGTACAGCATGATCGTGACGAGTTGAGTTTTGTGTGATAATTATTAGAATTGAGTTTGTGGAATGAACGTAGAATATAGGATAAGAGTGACTTGTAGAATGATATTGAACTAGAGTTTGTAATAATGAGTTTGAACTGAGTGAGTTTGTGACAAATGAGAGCCAGCGAAAAGAGACGAAGGGTTTTAACACTAGAACTACCAACCGGTCAAAATGACCGGTACACAATATTTTTCCAAAAATTCTCCAAGTTTATAGAAAACTCATAGAATAAATATTCTACGTCGATGTCAAAGAACATAAATCACCGAATCGGCCATCTTTTCCGCCTCTCGAATCCTCTTTTTTCAAAGTACTTATTTAATATGATAGACTATAATAGATTTAACGTCGGTAGTTCTAGTGTTAAGGACTTTAGGAAAAGGAGTGGGAGAAGGATGGCGGAGTTTGGGAGTCGAAGGCCGAAATAGGAAAATATAAATTCGGACTTGCAACAGTAATTCGAGGATGAGTAAGTTTGATGGTGACTGTTAGGGAGTTGAAGGGTCAAAGTAGAAATTCGGAGTTGGAGCAGTGAATCAGGATAGTGATGAATGCTGTTCGAGTCACGGTGTGTGTAGCGGTACAAAATATTTGTATAGATATTACTAATACTATATCGAAAGGTCGGTACGTTGCAAAATTGTCCAATTTTTCTCCCAAATCGCTTCGTCATCGCCACATATGGTCTTGTATGCCACACGCGACCTTAAACAAATTAGAAAAAATAAACACAGTTAGCTATTTAACAAAAAGGTACAAATTACACGTATCTGCAAGACATCAGCTATACTTTCTCCCCGCTGAAACAAATTCGGAATAATATCCTGCATAATTACAAAGGCCGCATTGTCTTCCGAAATAACGACTTCGGGCAGAGACAAAGAGCACGGTGGAACGTTAACTCGGAAGATTGAAGATAGAAGAAATCTGCCGTACTTTCTCCTCGATGAAACAAATTTGGAGTAACGCCGCGAATAATTCCGCAGTCCGCATTGTCCTCCGAAATAGCGGCAGCGGACGGAGACAAAGAGCAGGAGGGAATATTAAATCGAGACACGGTGAAGTTACGTTTTAGGATCGAAATGAGATTTCTCCTTGATAATCGGCAAAAGTCCTCTCGGTTAATGCGGCACGATGTCGTCGTCGGTGCTTGGCTAGTTCGATCGGTAATTCGTAAACCTCTAACGGAAGGAGGATCGTCTTCGCGGTGAATGGCGAACGATTCGATATCTTCTTGCTTGCAGCGATTCGAACTCGGATTGAATTTATTGTCGATCAATGATAAATGATAATTAAAGTCAAATTCTGCCGGAGGTGACGTGGAATTTAAATTTGGTATCATCGATTGGAGGTTCGAGACTTCAACTTCGTACTCGTCATTGACTCTTCACTTTTTTTTAATTGCAAAATTTTTTCTGGAATTTTAGGAGATAACTGTACAAAGTAATTGGCAATTATACAAATGTTCAGCAATACTCACGTTGTACAATACGCCACAGTAATTTCTAATCGGCATGAACTCTGAATAAACATTGGCAACTCTCAAGCTTCCTTCTCTTCGCACTCTATTTTTCAGTCTTCACCCTCGTAACTCTTCCACGTGATTCTCAAAAAAATTGTCTGGTTTACAAACAGCAACACGAATTATTCCGGGAGTTTTCCTTAATTATCATTTAACCCTTTTAGTGCCGATTGGAAAAATTTATTAAATTGATTACAAATCTATTTCAATATTCGTTGAAAATCGTAGGACTAATATTTATCTAACATTGTTAGGAAAAATGAACAAGACTGTTACTGACTGTAGACAGTAGTTAGACATAAAAAGAATCATAATTTGGTCATAGTTTAATACAGAAGAACGTAATATGCAGCATAAATTGTGTATTCTCAATTATTTGCATTAAAGTTAATAATATCATATAATCTCTTTATGATCGGCATTAGGAGTATTGCTGTGTTGCTGTAATGCGAACGAATTGATTTTTTTTTCATGGTAGCAATAAGTTTAGGAGTTGACGGATATTTAGGTGATGTTACAAAATTATTATGAAATTGGAAAGATGACATTAAATCGTTAGAAAATGAAATGAAGTGAAAAGCTATGTCGAGTATAGCTCGAAATATATAGCTATTCAAATCCCACCTATAACAAGTAGATCCTGGACAAAATGACCGTATCTGTTAAAACCGAAGAATATACAGCAACCAATTATTCTTTCTCAAAACCTCCAAATGATCCCAACAATTGCACGAACCACTTCTCCCTGCAAAACCCACGTCCGAGTTTCAAACGGAACGAAGACCAAAGAATGGCACAGATCCAGCGATGGAGAAAGGGAGAGGCGTCCACGAGGAAAGAGCGCGAAAGAAAAGTTTGCCGAGAGCGTGCGAAAGCGTATCACGTCCCGGGAAAAGCATTGTCCGATTCGTAACATATTCCACGATCCCGGCGGATACAGACAACATTTCCCCCGTCGGCGCGTCACTGGCCGTGGAAGGACAATAAAAAGGACACGGGGACGGAAATGCACAGTGTTTCACGGGCCCCAAGAGCGGCTTCGATAGGTGTAATTGTCCATTTCTCGAATTATCGGAGCCGCTCGATCTGAGAACGCCGTTTCAGGCCGATAATGCGATCTGTACGTCGACGTACGGAGAAAGATCGGGGCCTTTTGCCTCGGCACTGACTTCGATTTACGAACTCGGACCGCGCAAACCGTAAGGATAAACCGTTGGAAAGTTCTGCCTCGTGAGAGTGAGAGACTTTGCAGTCCGTTTTTTCCCATCGGTACGTTTCGGATTTCGTCGATGACCGTTATCGTATGTATTCCGTTCGTTCACCGTTTTCGTTACGTTCGACTTTCCTATTCGAACGTTAGAAAGAGAATTCTTCCGTTTTCGAGGGCTTTTGGTGGTTGAGATATTTCTTGCACTTTCTCCTTGCATTCTTAACACTAAATTTACGGAAGTCGTCAAATTGACGGGTTCCTTCTTGTCTTATAAACATTTCTCAAATTTGCAGAAACGCTATACATTAGATATTTCACGGGTATTTTATAATACAATAATGACTTAACGAACTTCCATCTTTGCCGGTTTATCCCTATTTTTTCCAAGTCCTTATTAAATATATTGCAATTTAACAGATTTCACGCCGGTAAATCTAGTGTTAACACATAGAACTACTCGACGGTAAATCTACTGTGTTTCGATATATCGAATTAGTATTTTGGAAAAGGAGAAATCAAAAGGTGGAAAAGATGATCAGTTTGGTCATTTATATTATCTAAGATAAACTTGGATTATTTGCAGCATGAATTCCCTGCAAATTTGGAGAAATCTTCGAAATAATTTGAAATCAGTCGTTTTCACTGTCTTCATAATTCTAGTGTTAAAGATACTTAGAATTTTTCTCCCTTTCGATAAGACCGTTCAAAATTTGTATTCGTTTAAAGACTTTGATAGATTTCGCAATGTTTCGAAACACAAAAATACTGTTTTCTACTCAAAAGAACAAACATCACGTACAGTTTGAACGGTCTACTTGAAACTCTGCCCCAAACCCTCCCTGATGTTCCAAACGATCACGGAATTCGGTTCCAGGATACTCTCGCGTTTCATAAATTGCACTTTAACGTCTGCGCCGGCGAACGCGCTTTTGCATTCCCCCGGTAATGTTTTATTAATTGTCCGTAGAACATTCCGAGTGGCTCGGTATGCCTGAATTACCCATTGTCAACCGTGGTAGCGGGCAATAACGCGAAAGAAAAGATTTATGAAGTCCTCGAGTCTGCACGGCCGGGATTAACTTTAATGCCGTTCCCTGAAAAATCGTCTTTCAACGAGGGAAAGGGACGCAGGAAATTCTTCGGAACGACGTCTTCATACGTCGCGGAACATTGACCAGAAAGGTTTTGATTTTTGTCCTGATATCGGCCTAATGAGGTAGCGGACTCGCGGGTTAATGCAAATTTTTCTGGTGCGCGTGCGCAATCAATCACGCTTTGAACCGGGTATGGAAATTACATCCGCGGTTGTGATTAATGAAGCCCAAGGCGAATGGTAGGACGAGGTCCTCGCGTTGTTTCTATCTTTCTCACTCTTTATAGTTCTTTATCGTTCTTTCTCTTTCTTTCTCCCTCTCTCGAACATTTGTATAATATATTACTACTCTGGGTGATTGGGTAGTAATATTTTTCCAAGCACTTTTCTCGTCCGTTCGCTTGTACCTCTTTGTAGGTCTCCTCGGTAGCTCGTATCGATGCATCAAGGTGTCTCCTTTTTGGTGTTCGCTCCTTTTTTTTCCCCCCTCTTGCTTCGATTTTTCTCCCGCGAACGTGGAGACTTTAACGACCGCACATACGGTGATATTTGCAAGGAGAGAACTCGACCGTATGGCGCGTTTCTTCTTCTCTTTTCGATCTCTCGTTGCGTGTTGTTGGGACTAGTTGGGACTCGTTTGGGACTCGTTGGGGACTCGTTGGTCGATGTCTCCCGGCAGCCGTGGGACTGCGGTCGTATCCGCGAGGGATCTTCGAGAGCAAACACTATGCTAATTAGATTTCCACCTGACAGTAGCAGCTCGAGGGTACGCCGAAGAAAACCTACGCTCGGAATTGACCGGTTGACCCGCTGCTCGATTTTCTGCTGGGAATAATAACCGCGTTTAATTTTCTACGATTTGGAATGAGTTACGTGAGATTGAGAGATTATGTTTGATTAAGTGGCAATTTTAATTGGATCTGTGGAAGGTATGGAGTTAAATGTTTCAATTGGCAATTAAGGGGGTTGAGTTTCATCCGTCGTTATCTTTACTTAACTATTTTTTTTAATAGAGTGCACTATAAGTGGTTAACGATCCACCGGAAACTGTAAAAGGTGAGGAGAAAACGGTTGTAAGGTTTATAGAAGTTGTATAGTTGGTAGGTGGGACATTTTTAATCGACGAAGCCAAGGGAAGACCGTCGGAAAAGGTCGAAGGAGCGCGAACTATTTGAAAATCCATTCGCACGACAATTGCGTCGGTTCGTGACTTATAATTTGCACGTTGTCTACTTGAGAAATCTGCGCGGCTCGCCGTGAGAACGAGAAAAAAAGATCGTTTCAGATTTGCCAGGAGAACGTTGCCATTTGTAATGGAAGAAGGTAGGCAGATAATCGAGTCGTTAGGAGCAAATTAAGGTCAACGTCCTCCGCGGCACGAGCCGGAGACCTCGATTTTAAAATTCACTTTCATCACCGTCGCCCTCGGGTAGCACCAGGTGCAACACGGCCCTGAGGCTTTTAAGTTTCAGCGAGGAAATAAAATTACAACAATCGTTGATGAAGGAGACCGAGGCGAAGCGAATCAGAGGGCGAATTGGATCAAAATAAGGATTAACTCCATACAAGTGGTATAGCCATAGAAATCTCTATTATTTACATTACATCGTTCCTCTCATCAAATGACTCCTTAATTCTCGCAAATTATCGTTTAACGCTAATACACATTGCCATAAAAAGGCGCGCGAACCTTTGAATTTTAATATAGCTCCAGGACACCTACTTTCGCCATTTCCCTTGCAATTATCTCCGATCCATTTTCTCCATAAATTATGCCACTTCTCGCGATTCTACTTTCCAGCCTCTCATCGCGTCGTTCTCCATAAAAAAAAACGAGCCAGAACGTCAATATAGTTTCGTAACGACATCGTTACGCCTGTTAAGGAACTATCGATCGTCGTAACAGAATCGTTTCGAGACGGTCAAGTTCTTTATCCGCGCGTCATTAGTTGCCTTTTTTTTTAAAACCTCCTATTAAAGTTGCTAACGGAGCCTCTCGAGTACACATTCGGCGTGTTATCTGATCTAACGTCCTATTGACGTTCGATCGTGTCGTTGACGAGCGGACAGGTGGATGGACGAAGGTGTGCGCGCGTGTCGGTGCCAAAAGTGAAAGACACGTCGAGACGAAGCGTAATTGGATGCGAATAACGATACTTTTTAATAGGTTTTTCTCAGTGGAGAAAATAATTTCGATTTGTAACAGTAAAATTATGTAGAAATGCGATTAAAATATAAATTATATCGCATACTTCTTGCGTAGCTTATAAATAACATATTTAACACTATTCCTACCGACACTTCACGTATACCTTTTCCTACCGCAACCGGTGAATTTGTCAAATGATAATTTTTTCCCAGAAAATGAACAGTAAAATAAGAAGTGAATATTGAAAAATGTATTATGACGTGAATGTATTATACGTATATTTGAGGAAAAGTCGTGAAGTTTAAAGGCGATTCAATCACGTTATATATAGGAAATTCTAATAGAAATTTTAAAAACGGTCATTTGACTGGTCGTGGTAGGAATAGTGTTAAGTGTAAGAAATTGAACGGTTGTTGATCCAGTGTTGAGTAGATCTTCAAGGGCTACTTTGAGGGCTGAAGTATCAAAATTCACGTAGAATTGTGAGAATAAAAGATAGAGGCGTTTGGGTGAATAAATTCTAGTTGGACTTCTTCTGGAAAGTTGATTCTAAACAAAGAAAATTCTAGCCTCGACAGTTTTGAAACTTATAGGTCCTTTATTAGATGGTCGTTGGAGCTGTTTGGAGAGTTGACAGTTTAATATCACGATCATCATCGGCGCTAACGAATCAGAGACGCGAAATCGTAGAAAATTTCAATTAACTCCTGTCATCTATGCGGCGCATTATTGGGTCGAGGTTAACGGCAGATTAAATCGGCAAAGGTGGAGAGACGAGGCGAGGGACCCGCGAAGAACGTAATTGAAATATCGAACGCTAATTGACCGTCCAGTCAGAGGGATCGGAATTAATTCGGATCGAGTAACGGTAGAGAAAGAGGTCTTTTCGCTGGATCGATCTTCTCGGGACACTCGAAAGTGGTCTGCACGTTAACCCGCTCCCTCCACATCACCCAAAGGCAAGTGCCGCGCAATTTGAACGAGTCGTAATTAATTTATATCGAGTCATCAGTAGACATTTATTTCCACTACTAACAGACTACATTTTGGCGCTCTTATCGGTAAGTTGCCCAGTCTGCACCAAGTAAGATGTTCCGCTTTGTTTACGATCAAACAAAAATTGTAGGTACCATAGAATTTAAAGTGGAAATTTTACAAATTTCCTTTCAAATTGAAAAATCCATCGTCACGGAAATCCCGATCGTCAGCATTAATATTGACGGTCACAGGAAAATGACCGCATCGGTTAAAGCCGCAAAGTACAAACAGAAAAATAAACATTAAGATACAGACATAACAGTTCATATATTTCAAAGCCAAAACCAAGTGCTAAACCACAATTTTACCTTCATTAAGTTCAGTTCACCGCCAAACACAATCTGCACCCCGTACAATAGCTGATCTCCCCCAAACCTCCCCAATTCTCCAACCCTTCGCATGCAAAAAAACTAAATGGGACATCGGATGAACCATGTATTTTCGGCACTTGCTTCGGTAACATTCATCAATCATCAATTAACCCTTTCGCTGCGGAGTGCTTTTCCACGAGTATGCTAACACGGCACGGAGCAATCTCGGTGCGGACGAATAACTTTTAATGACTAATGGCGCAATATAAATAATGAATTCTTTATTGAAGTTGCAATGCATACAATACATGACAAATAAAAAGGTATGGCATTCAAAAAATGTCCAACTACAAAATATGATCTAATAATTAACTCTTCGCGTGAAATTTTGACGGGTGACTATAGTCACCAGTAGTATCGAAAGGGTTAATCATCATCCCTTCCACACCACCTATAGAAATAGCTTCGACTCAGAGCCACAACTCTGTTTCTCACCAATTCACAGAAACCATCTCCAACTAATCTCTATCTACGTACTCCTCGTATGAACTCTGACCCTTCAGAGATAAACTTCTCCATATTTAATAGTAAAAAGTGTTGCACTCCATTCCGACGCGGTATCCAGCAGTGGTAACAAATTAAAGGGTACAAATTAACGGCAAAAGAAATAAGCACGAGCGGCTACCATCATCGAGCAAAAGACGTAGGGAACTTTAACGTAATTCCGAATGAAATTGTGTACGTGTCGCGGGAGCTTTATAGAGTGGATAACTAGCAGCCGCGCACAGGGGGAATCCCTCTCCGTGTATACGGGAGAAGAGAATACCGGTATCGGTGAGTGGCCAGGATAGTCCATACCTAGAATGAGTTATATCGCATTGAATATCAGCCGATAGGATCTCACTCGCGGTTGCCTCCTCTTCCTGCTGGCTCTCAAAGCGACCGCGGGCGAGTCATACCCTTTTACAATATTACATCGTTTCACCGGTCTACTCCAATTCGTGTTTCCGAAGAATCATTGCGGTACTTTGTTCCTTCGCGGATCGCGCCCTTTGTAAGTATCCGCGGGCTCCCGAGGATTTGAGGAAGTTGCGGATACTGTGACGGGGTTAATTGTGCGGGTGATTATGAGAGTTGTTTAAGGGGAGAAATGTGAATGATCGAAGTAATCTCTTGTTTCGTCGATGGTTTGCACTTTTGATCGATTG
This sequence comes from Cerceris ruficornis, assembly GCA_963989415.1. Taxonomy (NCBI): domain Eukaryota; kingdom Metazoa; phylum Arthropoda; class Insecta; order Hymenoptera; family Crabronidae; genus Cerceris; species Cerceris ruficornis. The sequence goes on from OZ022523.1 coordinate 13,109,946, forward strand.
GGAGTTATAGTTTTAGGGGTGTGAGCTATCGAGAGTATGATCAAGGGGGAAACATCAGCTGGAGGTGGTGGGGATGTGGATTTGGTCCCATTGATCGAGAGTTAAATCTTTGACTTCATTACTATCAAGATCCTTTGCAATTTTAATAAAATTCAGATTAAAAATTCAGATTAGATTGCGAAGTAATATTTTTTATTTTTATACTTTAGCTGGAGTTACAATTTTAGGGTCCTAAGTAATCAGGAGTATGATAATGGAGGAAATATCAGGTAGAAGTTATACGGATTTGAATTTGATCCGATTGATCGAGAGTTAAATCTTTGACTTCACTGCTGCCAAGTTCCTTTGAAATTTCAACAAAATTCAGATTAGATTGTGTAGCAATATTTTTTATTTCTATACTTTGGCTGGGAGTTACAGTTTTAAGGTTCTAGGCAATCAGGAGTATGATAATTGAGCAAATATCAGCTGGAAGTTATGCGGATTCGAATTTGATCCCATTGATCGAGAGTTAAATCTTTGTTTTCATTGCTGTCAAGTTTCTTTGGAATTTTAAACAAAATTCACATTGCAAATTCAGATTAGATTGTGTAGCAATATTTTTTATTTCTATACTTTGGCTGGGAGTTACAGTTTTAGGGTTCTAAGCTATCAAGAGTATGATAATGGAGAAATATCAGCTGGAAGTTATGCGTATTTAAATTTGATCCCATTGATCGAGAGCTAAATCTTTGACTTCACTGCTATCAAGTTCCGTTGGAATTTCGACAAAGTTCAGATTAGATTGCGAAGTAACATTTTTTATTTCTATACTTTGAATGGGATGTGTAGTTTTAGGTGGATGTAAAACCACCGATGTTACAAGATATTTAATAGCAACTTATTAAAAAGCTGTGAGAGGTAATGATCGCTTGAACTCGCATTCCTTAATTGGAAGTCCGAGCCTTTGTGCTAATTGGTCTGTCTCGCGAAAAACTCAATCCTTGGGATCATGTAAAGAAACGATCACCTTTGGCGAATCGATTCACTGTCGTCGCTTTAATGGAGAACATTGAGAACTGCCTCGTGTTTTCATTAAAGTGAATTCTTACGGGGAGTCGATTCTTTTTTATTACGAAATAGTGTATCGAACGAAATCAATATCGTTGCGGTATTAACCTGGAATGCGAAGGATCCAATAGGTTTGCCAAGGTGATTCCGATGACGGACTGATTCATTCTGGGATCCAGGACTACATTCCACTTCAATGAGACGCTGAGATTCGCGAAAAAAGCATTCTACGAATGAGAGTCACGCGTCTCTTCAGGGACTTTGCGTAATTTACCGATTTATTCTAATTGCGTGAATGGAATTTGCAAAAATCAGAGATTTATAGTGTCCTGAATCATAATTGAGTCAATTTTATTCAGTTGGTTCCAAGTTTGAAAAAAAACATTCTCCATTACGACCATTTGAACAGTCGACCGATAAGTTTAAAATTTTTTAAAGAATTTACCAAAGCTCTGTCAATTTTTTTGCAACTTCATTAACCGATTTGAGAAATATTTCAATTTTCACGATAGTCATGTCTTTGGACACTTCGAAATTTCGAACATCTAATTATGTCGATTTACCGACAAAGTTAAATATTCAATTTGCAAAAGCATTGCATTCGCGAAGGAGCAACTCGCCTATCCGGTAAGAGCGCAGGAATGCAATTCGCTAGCGGTCGAAACAAATGTCGTTCCCGCGGCACGATGTGCAGATTCGCGAAGAAGTTGCAGCTGTTGGCGAAGTTGCAGCGGTGAATCTCTCGAAAGAATGCCTCGAGAGATCCTCAAGGTCGTTTTGCGCAGTCTCGAGGGATCGTTTCAATTTCGAAACTCAACGTCGAGAGGTAAGATCGCGTTCAAGGAGAGCAAACAGAAACGTTGTACGCAAACCGTCGTAAATCGCGGCCGTAGGACGTAAAAATTCACTTCGCCGGAGGAACAATAAACTTACGTAAGCGAATCCTGACGATGTAACTGTTCTTATCATAAATGTTAACAAGCTCTGTATCTACGATCGCGGCTACGTACATGAAGACAATTTTATCAGGGAATGAAATTATGCAATCTCTTTATCTCTTCCTCTCTCCCTTCGCGAGATGATGGTGGTTGTTGGTTTTTATATTTTGGATTTCAAGTGATAAGGTCGTTTTGCGAAAGGTTTAGAATCTTCGTCAGATTACAGACGGTCATGGGAATAGAAAGCTTCTGGGATAATAATTTAAAACGTTTATCGTCGTTTCAGAATTCCCTTTCCCTTTTTGCATTTTTCAACCTTAAGTGCTGCGGTAATTTCATTCAGAAGTTACAGTTTAACCCTTTGCGGACGGAGACTTTTTTGAATATTGAGAAATAGTCATTTATTTGGCGATCAAAAACCACCTTTTTATCAAAAAGCCAGAGTGTTAATGTATAAAAGTTATAAATTACTATTTGCGTAATCATATTTTAACGGTTATATTTCAATGTTTCAACTGTAACCGTACATACATGCACCCATAAACTATAATCAGATTTTTTTCTCAGACCACATATATGCGTTCGTCGTCGTCAAAGGGTTAACACGTTGAACGCCACCGGTGTTTCGCTAGTTTCATCATTTCTACCGAAGTGAAACGTTTTCTATTAAAATCACATCTTTATAAAGCAGAAACTTCAAAGACACAGGTGGATATATATTCAGCAGAACTTTATCTTTTTAACGCTAATATTTAAATATCGAATATATTACAAAATTCGTAAATATTGCAATTTTAAAATCATATGAAATTTCATTGAATTCAGTAGCGCCGGTCACCGGTGACCCCCATTGCAGTCAACGTGTTAAGGTAGCTCCCGAACCACCTAGGCTACGGTGAATTAAATAATAATTAAACTAATTGCTAGTCCAAGCCTCAATACTCACGTTATATATCGTTCCATTCTATAATAATGTTACCGATAACTGATAACCTAAGGTTTCAATGCAAGCACAGAACTCCTAATACCTCAGATTTGTTATTTAAGATTTTAAATATTTCATATAAAAACTCAAAATATCCAGACCACTCTGTCGATCGACTGCAAATCCCCAAAATTATCAACACACATCGTCCCTTAAAAGAAATAAATAAATAACCTACTCTTATCTTAAACTCCGAGAAACATCCACGAGACAAGTGCGCGAATTCACCTTCCTGAAACGAAAACGAGAAGCATGCGAATGCTCGCCTTGGAAAGGTCACGAGGAGGTGGCTGCAAAGGTCGCGCAGGTTTCACCGGCCGAGCTGAAGACGACACGGTAATGACGAGGAAGCCGGGAGACGGTGCTCGCTTCGACGAACGGTGAAAGCGAATCCCCATTAATGCTCCTCTTCGTCGTGGACTTCAAAGCTCTTGCGCCGTGTGTGTGCATATTTAAGTGCATTGCCTGCGAGACTTCCGGTCAGAGCTCTCGATGCTCGAGGAACGATGTTGAAACGCGCCTCGAGTCGCTCTCGAATGAGACGAGGATGACTGCCGTTGAAGCGCGATTTGCGAGAGGAGACAGTCGTCCGTTTTGAATTTTAAACGGTCGAGAATGGTAGACATTTTTTTATGGGGCATGAGCCGTACTATTTCTTTTGCGACTGAATGCGCAATAACTCTGAATTAATTCCTGAAATAACAATCTATCCCTGATTTCTGATATAGCGTATGACTTAACGCAATACTAAATAGCATAGAATTAATTTTATTTTATCCTGACTGATATTTTTAATTTAATAATTTTTCGAACACTTCAAAATTTCCTATTCCATTTATCGCGCCACGAGTGTCACTCGTTAAGATTGGAAGATTAGTGATTCTTTACAGTTCAACCGTCGGGAATAATTTTTGGCAGTTTACCTCGTGAATGGATCCTTTTAACGGTGTTATTATTAAAAGGATACATTGTACTGTCAAATGTTGAAATTTCGTAGTTTATTTTTTTGAGAATAATTGGCACTAAATAATCAGTGAGTTCCTTGGAACCTGATTCAATGCAGGATACTTTCGCATGCAGGATTGTAAGGACTCTATTCGACACGCAAAGTATCGAGAAACACAGTGACGACTCGCCTGCGCCACAGGATATCCTATTCTGCTTAAAATATATACCTAAGAAGTAGCTTAAATCGTCAATTATCGCTTCCTTTTATTCAAACAGCTTTGATCACCAGTAGCTGCGTTGATATTGACTCTCCCGTTCATGCAATTTACATTTACTTCTCGATCATCTTATTTCATGACACGGTATTATCGACTCCACATATTTATACCGGACTTCACAGAACGGACAAGATAGGAGGAATATACACTCGAATATTCTCATTGAAACGCAGCTACTTCTCGTGAATGACAATTTTCTCGATGCTGTCACATTGACAGCGTAAACTCTGTGCTCCGTTATCGTAGATTGTTTGTAAACAGGATCTGGAATTAGGTGGAACGCCATAACCGAGATATCCGCTGGAGATCCTGTTGAACGACGGAGTCGCAGGTTGCAATCATGATCCTTCGAGGTGGTCTTATCTCTGTAACTGTACTTTGTCCACGGTCAAACTCACTGCTGCGATTACGGTCGATTCGCAAAATTCCGTTTGTCGACCGTTCGTTTTTCCATTATTCTACGATTACGTACGACTTGCAATACAATTTGCGCGAATCAATTGCAGCCGCGAACTAACGAGTGTTCGGTAATACCGTGCATATCGTACACGGGACGTCCGAGTCATATTAAGCGATCCGGATGATTTATTATGCATTCAGTGAAACTTTTACGACGGAAGAAAGTGCCGCAGAAAGTTGGATTTCCAATTGATCTCTCTATACCTGTTCTCTGGTAACCCCGTTGCAATTATTAGCGATTCGAACGATTCACGTTAATCGATTCTTCTCCTTACTTTTATATCTTTTTCGCTATTATGATCATTTTGCGAATCAACAATTTTAGGTAACTTCCGTATCCTTCTTGCCGTGTTAATTGATAATTTAGAAAATAATTGCACCATAGTCTCTGTCGATTGATACGCTGATCTATAAAGTCTAGATGTAAGAAGACATTCCATGACGCAGGTGTCTTTTATTCGACAGTTCCTCCAGCAATTTTTATTCTCTTACCAAACGACGCAAAAAAGTGGGAAAAAGACGATGGAAAAAATGCAGTCGAATATCCGACCCTGGAAATTCCGCAATACGCGCAAACCTGCCGCAGGACGTGATCCTTCGAGGTGGTCTTATCTGTATAACTGTACCTGTCCACGGCACTCGACGATTGCTCACCGCAGCGACTATTAGCGATTCTCCCGTTAGGATAAATACGTGCCAGGCGCCACGGGATCGTAACGATTAACGGCCGATTAACTTGGACGAGCGTATAGCGCCGTTCCAGAATTTCGCGGAAAATTGCCCACGGAATCCTGCCCCCACTATCGTTCTCGCACTCGATCGGTATTGTTATTACCACCAACGATAGTTAACATACCCGAGAAGATTGCCGGTGTACGATTTCTCGTCTTTGTTTTACCTACCGCCTCCTGGTGCTCCTCTTGCCCGAGACACGGCGGAGCCCGAAGAAAATTCGTAATTACGGTTACCGGAGAGCCGCAACCAGTATACGCGAGCAATTACAGATAGTCCGGTGCTGGTACCGGCGATAATGACGATCGGCTTCGATCCAACGTGCCTCCTCCAGTTTCCATTTTCATTGCTCGCGTTTAAATCGCGTTCTCCTCGATTCCTATCTATCGCGACGTTCTTGCCGGCCCGAAAACGCACGGGGGCTTTTAAGGGGGGATTCCCATTTCAAGTGTTGAAAAATCGTGTTTTTTTAGGAATTTTTATTAAGGAAACCATTAGATAAATCTTTGTCATAATTCACACGTATAGTTATTATGTATTCAGTGAACTACAGTCAAATTTTTAATTGATTATCTTGAAAATTATGGCTTTCACGTCGTTTGAGGTGGGACGCCTCTTGAAAATTCCCGGTCGCTGGCCGACACGATAACTGATCTTCAAGTTGTTTGAAACAAAAAATTCAAATGGCAATTTACTCCTTATGAATGTAGTTCTGGTATGAACTACGGACAATATTTTTTTCCAAAAACTAAAGAAACTGCGACGGTTGGAAAAAAAATTTTGTCTTTTCGCAACAAGTTTCGTCACAAGTTTGCTTATAAAACAAAAAGTTGTGCATGTATATGTTTTTTCGAGAATTGTGCCAAATTTGAAGGCAATCGACTGAATAGTTCCGGAGATATCATGTCGGCCGTACAGAAAAAACCCGTTTCGAGAAAAACGCGTTTGAAGTTTTACGTACAGTGTTCAATCCAGGAACCAGCGTTCGGCTGTTTACCTGGCCTAATCACTCATAGAGCATTCAATTTCCACCCCACCAACTTTGAATTTGACACCGACGGATGGGTGGAGTCTCAAAGTCAAAGTCAAAGACTATATACCTGCTACACCAAACAGGAACCTCTCGGGTATTGCCCGCTCGCTATCTCAGCATACGTGCGCGCCGAGTTCGTTATTGACTCATAACTTTGTCAATTCAACGAATTTCGGATTGAAATTTTGCACATTGTTTCTCAAGAGTACGAACTACAATAATAATAATAAAAAAAAAACACAAATTTTTGAAGCCGTGAAATGGGAATCCCCCCTTAACGTCGGTCGAAATATCTCGGAACGTGCCTCCTATCTGCGGCACCTTTCAAAGTGTCAGCTCGAGAGACGGAGCAGCTGGTGCTCCGTTGGAGAACAGTTGGAGAACGGTTGGAGAACGCTGGAGAACGCTCCCTGGTGAGTCACTCGCGGCGAACAGGAGGGAGAATCGTGGTCGAGGGATGTCCAGGGGGGTTGGTCCGCAGGTGGCTGGCAAGAGCATGGTCCCCATCGATGGACAACGTCGACCAAGGTGACGCGGCACGGTGGTGATGTCCGCGGTGGTGGCGATGGTGGTGGTGTTACGGTAGGTTATGCCTTGCATTCCACCGGAGGTCGACGAACCGAGACGAACGCCTGCATGCTCGGCCACGTTGCTCGCTTCTGGCCACTGTCCGGCCTGCCTTGCCCTTTCCTTTCCCTTCCCGCTTCTCTTTTCCCTTTCTTTTCGTCCTTTCCTCGTGCTCTTCTCGCGTTCCAGCGACGATCGCCGCTCGTGCGCGTCCTTACTTCGTGAGACACTTCCTTCTCGTGCTCCTCCCCTACTCTTCTTGGGGCGTTTCTGCTCTTGGAGACACTTCCGTCTTTCTTGCGGCACGTTTGCGAATATCGACGACCCTGTGCGAGGTATCGAGGTAATTTTACCTCGGTTGGCTGCTCGACGAGTCCCTTGACAATTCTTCGTCAGAGATTTCACGTTGAGGTTCTCGAGTGTGCGTAGAAAGTTTGAGAGGCAAAGGATATTCGTTAAGGGTAAAGTTAACTCTTTTGGTGCCGACCGAAAAAATTGATTGAATTAATGACAAATGTAGTTGCGAATAAAAGGAATTTTCATTGGTCATAGTTTCATATAGAACCCGCGATATAAAGCATAAATTGTAAATTGCATATTTTCAGTTATTTGTCATAAAATTATTAATATAGTATGAGAAAGATAAATAATAATCTCACGAAGCCCGGCGTCAGGATTATTGCTAACGACGATATATCGTCGTCTGGCACTAAAAGGGTTAAAGGTTCTTCTCAAAATTGACCTCCTTCGAACACGGACGCGAAAGGACAGAGAAACCGGGAGATCGTCGACAGATATTTTAAAAAATTGGAAACTTTCGAAGTCGTCGCGTTTAAAGAAGACACATTCCAGCTGAGCAACTTTTTCCTCGTTTTTGTTATCGCGAATTAATATAGCAGCCTTTCACCGTAAAACCTCCCGTTTCATTATTTGTATTTCATCGACGCCTCGCGGAAAGAGCGTCCTTCCGTGGAAGTCATCGACGGGGTGAAAGTTGCCGAGTTCCTCGTCTCGAGATCCCACCTTCCAATTATTGTAATACCGCTCAACTAATAGACACGATGGGCATCGGCACGAGAGAGTCGCTTCCAATCTCCACGTAATTTCTTCCTCCACGTCTAACGTCGAATTTTTCCCGTCGTCCCGACGGCCCTTCTCTCCCCTTCGTCCTTCTAGTTTCTACGAATGCCGACGATATCGTGCGGTTTTTCACGGAGAAAGTTCAACTTCCCCTACAAGTCTCTACTCTGCTTCAATTATCGTTTTCACCGGGGAAACGTATCGCTCGTTTGACAGTCCCGCGCCTCCAACGCCGACAACTTTGGCGAATTACTGCAATTAGAGGCGATCGGTTGCTGTGCTGTTCGCGATATATTTATGTGACACGCCTACAGTTTTGCTCATAATTATTAGCGGCAGTGAGAGGACAGATCGAGGGGAAAATAGAAATTGGAAGGCCTGGAAGTGGATTTTGTCATAGCTTTTACCTCCTTAAACCAGTGGCCATTTTTTGTCGAAATTTCATTACGAATATTAGAATTTTTAAATATTATAGATGCTGATAAAAAATGGAGTTACGGTGGGTATGGAATTGAAATTCCTCCTCATGCGAAATTTTATCTATGTGATATAGATAAATAATCTCAGCGATTTAAGACTCCATTACGCAATTAAACCGAAAAGGTACAAAAAAAGAACAGGGTCACGAGGAATCGCTTCACGGTTTGCAAATAGAACCGAACACCTTTCGTTCGGCGAACCTTTCCTCTATTCATCCGAGATATGCAATATCCATAAACCACGGACTTTTCCAGACCTCTTGAAATCTGCCACACATCCAGACGGTAATAGGGCCAACAGAAACTGCACAAGAGATAATAACTTAACTGCAGAAAACGAGAGAAACGTCGTACCTTCCGGCAGACACGAGCTTAAAAGTGAGACGTATCGCTTCGTCCACAAATCTTTCACCGGCGACATTTTTTGCATCGCGGCACCGTTCGTGACGTTTCCACAAAGCCTGATCGTCGTTCCCTCTCGTCGTAGCCCGGGGGGAGAGTAATTATCGCGCGGCTATTATTGCTCTTAATTAGCTTAATTGCTCGCCATAGTCCGTGGCCCTCGGTCTCGTGGTACGACATCGTGGAAAGAGAGACGGAGAGCGAGAGAGGGAGAGAGAGAGAGAGAGAGAGAGAAGCAGAAAGAGAGAGATGAAAGAGAGAAAGAAACAGAGAGACAGGCTCTAAGAGGCGAGTGCCAGGGAGGCCAGCCGGTGGTTTCGACAGTCAGTCCGGCTCTCGCGATTGCACCCTTTTGTCGGCTTCTGCTGCACGGCGCAATTAATTGGATAGCCGAAGGAACGATAAAAGGAAATGCCATTCCCTTTCCGGCGGTCAACAAAGGGTTATCTAATGGAGCGCGAGTTCCCGCGAGCCGGGATCGAGCTCAGATCGAGGCAGCATCGAGTCGGTCTCGAGCCGAGCGGACCGTCGGAGAGCAACAATTAATTCCGCACGATCGTTTCTCTCAATTGTTATCGCGGCCGCGGTGCGCGCCGATCCGCGATCCGTTCCTCGATTCTCGTTATTATTTATCGTTACGGTGGGTCGTGCGGCCAAGCTTCGCTTCTGCTCCGCTCCATTCAAGGACGGGGGCTCTACGATAAACGCGAATTACACGCGTAGAAAGCGCGCCACGGTGATTTGTTTCTATTTATCCGACATGCGCGCGGCAACGGACCGTCGAATTACAGTTGATTGCTATCACTTGTTTCACGGCTCTTCCATCCCAATCCTCGGCCGTTTTCCCGCGCCGCTCCGTGTAATGAGGGTTTTATTTATTGGTCAATAATTTATTAGACGATAAATAACCGTACGTAACGCGTTGGATACCGTGCTGCTGCTGAGATTAAATTCTCGCCGTGGAAACGCCGGCGGGCTAGGATGGCGGACTTTTCGAGCCTTCATGAATTTATCGGCGAGCTTAATAATTGTTCCCCGTAATACCGTTCGAAGGCTAATAAAATCAGGCGGAACGTGGAGAGAGTTCGAGGTGGGAGATCAACTTTGAGGATAAAACAGATTTGTTTGCTGTTTGCTACATGCTTATTAATTCGGACGGTGATAATCGTTTTGAGGATGAGGTACGTTCTTATCTCGATGAATTTCAAAAACAATTGTTCTAGAGAATGCCAGATTCACCTTGTGTACCTTCTTGCAAGTGAAAAATGCCAACGTAAACAAGTAACCTAAGGCAGGGGTGGTCATTCTTGTCCCTAAGTAGTAGATGATTCAAGTTTTCATAGTGGGCGCTAAGGGTTTTGTCCGATGCTGAAGCTACTTTTTTTTACCAGTTGAATTTCTTTCTCCTTTAAATAAAATGATAAATTTAACTGCATATTTTTACTAAATCTTTGCGCAAAAAGTACGATATTGGAAATGGGTGTTTAAATAAATCAATATACTTTATATTAATATTACTTTTATTATAAGGCTTTCAAAGAAACTTCTTTATACTGCTAGAGTTTAGAACGAACTAACTGTGGATGCCCAAAAGGCGAGCTCGGGCCCACCCAGTAATATAAACTGTTTATGTTACTTTCCCCTACGCTGCAGAGAGTCTCCTGTTTAGAACAGGAATTCCCAGAACGTACAGTCGTTTTTGAACTCATTTAATATATATAATATTATATTGTTAATAATAATTCAACATACGAGTACCGCAAAATGGTACTATGTATTAGGTTGGTAGGAAATTAATGTCGGTTTTCAAACTTTATCTTTAAATACACATGTTGAGAATGAGAATAACTTTTTTTAATCAAAATAAGTTCCATTACAATTTACACATTTTTCCTAACGAGAAACAAGTTTTTTAATAACTTTTTTTCTTCTATAATCATATAAGAAGACAAACCGATTAAAATGAACGGCTACCTGAAAATTAAGCGCCAAAGTTTGAAAACTTGGAAACCGACATTAATTTCTTACCAACCTTATAAATTAAGTTCCTGCGGAATCGATGAGCGGCAAGAAAATTTCTCTCTCAACAAAGATACGAAAGTGCGCGTAGGTATAAAAAAGTTGCCTACCCCTGACCTAAGGTGTTGATGCAATTTAGAAATTCTCATTAGCAAAAGGGTTAAGGGGTTATATACAGTTAGGAGGCCCAAGAAACTCAATATTTCAAGAATTTTTCCTGAGAAGACTTTTAATTCTATTAATATAAAAATTTGTAAACATATTGTGGTAACTTTTAACTTTATTTTAACATTTTTTATTATTAAAAATAATAATTTTAAAAGCTGCTATAGCTGATCTCCAGGAGTCCCGCTCAAAAAAGGCGTTTTGCGGTGACCACTATATCTTTGGACTGGATCATCTAAAATGAAAAAACCGTCTATGAAGCGTAGTTTCTCGACGCGAAAACTCTTCCACAGCGCAACGATGCAACGACTTTTGCGCACGTGCTTGTTTTCAATCAATGGCACCCTCCTAAGAGTACACTCGACATTCTCCTCGGTTACTCGCACGTGCCGATGGCAGTAACCTCGAAGACAATGACACGCCGACGACATGCTCGCGCCGGCCCATGTAAATGTAACCTTTTGTGAGCCCATGGAAGACGATTCCGCGCGAGTGAAAGGTGTTTGCGATTTCTAGCGGAGCTTCGATTCCGCCAGAATCGTGCGCGCCTCGCGCGGGATTACGAAATGTCAGAACACTTGGTAGCAGCTTCCAGAAGCCGTTGAATCCGCTGCTACGTTTTTACGCGAGTGAAAACATTCCACGACGCGTTTCATCCTTACGTTTCTTTTCATCATCGACAAAAAACAAGAGACAATGACACAGTGAGATTAATAGCTGCCACTTTGACGATAATCAATGCGACGTTTGAGCCTGGTATCGTTTCTTTTTTTCAACGTCGCAAATACCGGGCGCAAACGACCTGATGGCGCGTGGCAAGTGTTATGTTTGATTGGCCAGACTGATAGAGACATCCTTCGTTCGCACGTTATTTTCGACTCTAACGCGCTACTGGCGGAAAAAGTTTTGTTTTCGGTTGTTATTGGTCGAACATCAAGTTTCCAGGAACGACATGGCGGAAATAGGAAGTGCGAGTGACGATCATTTTTGCCTCGCTGATTTACCGCGCGCCATCAGATCTTTTGCGGCTGATATGCATTCTGTCGTTTCAGCATAGTTAGGGAAATTAGTTTAATTTCATGCTGTATCTGTTGGTTTTCTATGTCTCTACGAGCATAGCATATTTTACAGATACAAAAATCAACTGGTATATTTACTTCCTGGAATGCTTAACAGGTTGTAGCTGTATAGCTATGCAGTCTGTTTTACGTTATAACCGAAAAGGGTCCTTAGACCCTTGCAGAATTCTTTTAGACCTCACTCTGTGACTTTCACTCTTAGAGAGAAGACATACCATCTTCATATACTCTGAGAATAAAGTCTTGGTCTATTCCATTAGCTTTTAAACAAAGTGTTATTATTTTAAACCCTAAAAACCAATAGTATCCACTACTCTGTTGTCGACTATTTGGCCGGTTCAAGTTTACCATGTTTATCCTAAAGCGCATTGCAAAGCTATGACACTTGCCAACCACAGAAATTTTGAAACATAGATAACAAAATCATTGGGAGCGCGAAAAAAATTGAGCTACTGTGCCACCTCAATGAAAATGACATCATACTTCACAGAACCACCTGTTCTATCGCCTCGATCTCTTCGTCGAATAATTACACCTCTAACAAGCGCGAAAACAATGCGTTTACGACGGAATAGAATCAGCGGGAGCACGTTAAGTGCCTCAGTGCGAGGGGGCAGTTTCGTCGAGCGTGTAAAATCGCTGAAACGTCGCGCGATAACGGCGGTTACAGCGCATCGGAGCGGATTTTTGCGAGACCCCGAGGCCGATGACTATATTATCCGGGAGGAATATCGTTTGAGCGAGCTTCGTGTAGTATCCTGGTAGGATGGCCGTGTATACCGCGCGAGGAGTCAAACAAAACGGGCATTATATTACTGTCGCCATTCACTGCACTCCTACGAGCAACCGTGGCGAGTATAACCTTCGATCCTTTCGCGCATCCTTCACGCGCGAGGCTTAGGATCCTCGCCGCGAAGCTGAATCCTCTTTCACGAGTTCGCTTCATTATGCAACGCGACTCCGTGCGACGTTGGACCGTTAATTTCATTCGCACTTTCCAGTTAATTAATCCCAATTAGAAGAACCGAAGGTATCACCTGCTCGAACGTGAAGCGCGCACTTTGTTTCCTCTAGGAGATTCATGGCAGTCGATTTTATCAAGTTTCATACTTTGCGATGGAAGCTTCGAATTGTTTGTTGTGAATTTTAATCTGATGCGACCTAATTACTATTTCTTGCGATAAATCGGAAGGTTCGGAACAAAAAGCCGTTTGAAATTTTACGGCAAGCACGTTAAACTCAAAGGCAAATGGCGCTGAATGAGCAAGATCGTTAGCTGCAAAAAAAACAGTAACCTCAATTTTTATAGAAACTTGGGTGTAGTTCGAAATTTAACCCTTTGCACTCCGTTGTCCCCGCAGCGGGGGCATTGTAATAGAAGCTGACAATTCCATTGTCAGGTAAATCCGGTGTTTTTTTTATATTTTTTATATTGTAAAACATAATTTTAAACTGTATACGCTTCTATTTTCATGACAAAGCAAGATTTTCAATTTTCTACAGATGTGCACTCGCACAATTATTAATAATCCTGGCGTAGCTGGTAGCTCATAGTAAAAATCAGTCGGAGTGCAAAGAGTTAAAAGAACAAGAACAATGATAAAGTGAATGTTTTCTTCGTGATACTTCCGGGACCAATATGTCCCGTGCCACAGCGAACGGATTAAATCCCAAACTTTTTTCCCTTACTTCCTGGTCATAACTTCGTCAACCAATTAGCAGGTCATGTTTCCAGAACAGTTTTAAAAATGTTTATAATACGTTTGAATGGAGACAGGAAGATAAAATTCTATTTTCCACCCAGCGATCATCTTAAACGACCAGTAGGTCGGATCTCCTTCAAAGTTGTTCGCGTGGTTGGGTGGTATTCGAAAAATCCCCTGGTCAGTTTGCATCCACGAACAGCTTGATTTATCGGCGGACCATGTCGGTTGACGTACGTTTTACACGTATCTACATACGTTGGTTCGGCTGGTCCGTTTTATCGTATACGTAAGATACCGCGCATAATTGCCGGCACGAGAAACGTGCAATTTTTCGTACAACGTAATTTAAAGTAACCACCGTCGGAGCGAGGCGAGTTGTCAGATTTTACGTGTCCCCGGGACAGTTTGTTTAAAAGTCGCTCGTCTGGTTTCCGCCTTGGCAAGTATAACGCAATCGTAATTTCCACCTGCAGGACCAGCTCGATTTGCATTCGCGTGCAGCGTAGCTGGCAACTCTCGGGACCCGGACAATTAATCGGTCCGCCATGAGCTTAAAGGACTGTTATTTCGCGGCGTGTAACGCATTTAAATGAGGTTACGTGTCAGCGTCGGCGCAACGCGATCTTCTTTTTGCCACGCCACGATAAGCCGTTTCTCTCCTCATTTCTTCTTTTTTTTCTTCCGACTTTTTTCTCCTCCTCTCTCCTCTTCTCTTTCGCTCTTTTCCACCGTCGTTGTACACGTCGAACGTCGCCACGCTGAAGATGTTCCTGCGTGCAAATATAACTGTGCAGTCGAACAACTTCGTAATTCGTATTTCACCGACAGGTGAGAACCAAGATTTCAAGTTTCTTTCTTCTCTTTGCATTCGTCGCGTTCTTTTTTACCGCTCTCTCATTCCTTTTTCTCTCTCTCTAAACCATCAAATTCAAACGGCCCCCCTTTAATCCCGGACTTCTCGTCTTTCTCTCAGTAAGCTCACTCGGTAAGCGATCTCACCGGATCGAAAGATCGAGCCGGCGGAATTTTTAATTGGCCCATTTTCGCCTCCGACTTTAATTGCATCGTCGGATGAAAAATTGTCCGCGAAATCGTTTTAATTGGCACGAACCGTACGATTCCGTTTCTCGGCTCGTACAGGATACGCATACATACGGAGCGGGTGGAGTTCGGGTTCGTTCGCCGTGCAAAAATCACGCGAAATTCCATTCCATCGCGGAAAATACCGATGCAATTTTCAAGCAGCCCTGGTTTGTACCTTTCTGTCCTACGTTGGCTGGCTCCGCAGGGTGCCTCCGGTTGAGGTAGCGAACGCGACCTTATTTAGCGCGCCAGGAATTCCAGGCTCCCCTTCTTCGGGGAGCTCCAGCTCAGGCACCGTGCCAAAGAATTCACCGGCGAATTCCCTGGGAATTTGCTCAGGTAGTAGAACCACCTTCGTACTTCCAAACGACCGATTAAACGGGCAAAGACGAACGGTATGAGAAGAGTCGATGTGGGTTTCCTCCTTTGCAGTTTTGTGTAAGCTGCTACATTTTCTTGGGGTTTTGAGAATTCTGAAGTGGGATGGAAGACCGATGGACCTTTTGAAGTTGCGATGAATGGGCGGTCAGTTAGCCCTGAACAGTTTTAAATGGATTTGCAACCACCGCAGTTACAATATTAGGTAAATCTAAAAGAAACGTCGTTTTTTTGCTCTGGTAGGATATTCAGAGGGTAATTCATTGTGAATTATTTAAACCTGGTTGGTGTGCCACTGCTGTGGTCTACTTTGCGCAGTTAGAAAGAATAAATGTTACGTATTTTTTTTGTAAATAAATTAGCTTTTAACTTCATCAGATATGTTAAATTTTAAGTTGGGAAAATTCTCTCAAAAACGACGGAGGCTTCAGATAGAAGATACTAATTGGAAGTCCAGGCCTCTAATTCATTATGCATAGCGTGCAAAAGGGAGCCTCTAATTATTTAATTATTAAAACCTGGTTGGTGTGCCACTGCTGTGGTCTACTTTGCGCAGTTAGAAAGAATAAATGTTACATATTTTTTTGTAAATAAATTAGCTTTTAACTTCATCAGATATGTTAAATTTTAAGTTGGGAAAATTCTCCCAAAGACGACGGAGGCTTCAGTTAGAAGATACTAATTGGAAGTCCAGGCTTCTAATTCATTATTCACAGCGTGAAAAAGGGAGCCTCAGATTCCAACTTCAAGTTATCCTGCTAAATGAATCTCAGAGGTTGGTAATTATCGCACTTCCATAAACCACAGTGAGCAATCCTTTGAAATAAACTCGCGAATCGCTTTCACGTTTATCTGAAAAGTGCAATAAACTCTCGGGTTTATCGTCTTCGATTAATTTAACGTAGAGCCATTAGAGCCCCCACGAATTTTCGCCTCGAAAGGTCACCCGGTTGAAAGAAGACCGCGCTTCTCGAGAATCCTCTCGGCTCTGCAATAATTCGTTGCATAATACCGAGTTTAGGCGGTGCACCTCGTTGCCAGACTGTCGCCTCGTTACGTCCGGGATCCTCGGCATCGTCCTTTAACCTCCAGCTCGTGTCTTGAGATTTTACGTAACGATCCTGCCGCGGTTTCGATCGGATTCCTCTTTCTCTCGTCGAACGACGTAAATCGAGGTCAGTTCTGTAGATCAAAGTGGTAAAATATATTATTCCCTCTTATATAATTTCCTCTGGATGATAAATTTGTATTTTAGATGAATAAAACAAAAGCAGAGAGAGAGAGTACAATGGAGAAATTTAAATAAAAAAATAGAGAAACATAGAAGAGATAGAACGGTTAACCCTTTTAGTGCCGGATGCCGATATATCGTCGTTAGCAACCCTCCTAATGCCGATCAGCATGGGATTATTATTTAGTTTGCTCATATGATATTAGTAATTTTATTGCAAATAATTGAGAATACACAATTTATGCTCCATATTACATTATTCTATATTAAACTATGACCAAATGATGATTCTTTTTAATTCTAACGACTATCAACAATCAGTAACCGAGTTGTTCATTTCTCCTAACAATGTTAGATAAATATAAATTCTACGATTTTCAACGAATATTGAAATAGATTTGTCATTAATTTAATACATTTTTCTGGTCGGCACTAAAAGGGTTAAAAATTCAGAGGTAAAAATTAAAAATGTACAAATCAAAAATGTACAAATCTTGAAAAAAATCTGCCCCTGGGACAAATAACTGGAAATTTACGAAGGCGTAAAGAATAAACGAATATTCAAAATCCTTAAACCACCGAAATTCCCATTGCCGCTTAACGGCCGATCCTTCGAGAGGCATTGTTTCCAAGTACAAGGAACGGGTTCCCTTAATCTTAAACGTTAAGTAGCGTTTTCTTTCTATCTTCAATTAACGGTAGTATCGCGATAGCACCGATTTTTTCCCCCGTCGTCGTTTTATCGTCGACTTTAGAGGCCGTTCTCTCTTAACTGTCGATAGCCAAGACCGCCTATCGACCTTCCGTTCCCGACGATACGTCGGTGAATCGATAGTTGGACATGCCGTACACACTTTGCTACTTAGTTCGTGTCCTCCCGCAGGACATCCTGCTCGATAACGGCTCCTCCTTTCTCCTCTGTCTCTACGTGGATAGATAAGAGCCACTCTTTACCGTTCGAGAGGAGCGCACTCGCTGATTTAATGCTCTCAAAGAATGTCGACGATTTTTACCCCAGAGCTTATTTTTACCCATCCTTGTTTCTTTGTTTTTTAATTCCTATCGCTCTAAACCCCTCGACTACAATCCTTCGACTTTCTATGTACTCCTTCCTCTTGCATTATCGATACAAAAAAACTTTGATGAACATTTTGCAAAGCTTCTTACGACATCGGATTAATCAAATTGGAAGAGATCATTCAACATCACTTGAACGTTTCTTCTTAAGATTCTTCTGTCACCTGCTATTCACTGTTAATTCGCCGTCATAGGGTCAATCACCGGAGACTTTTATCTCGTTCGCGACCGTTAACAGCATCGCGTGTACCTGAGAAACGTTGGTTCGTCAAGGATCTCGGCGTTCAGAAAGGATCATCCTTAAAACTCTCCCATCGTGAATGGTCGTCGCGATACGTTCATAAACGCCGTGGCAATTCTGTAAAAGAATTAAGAGAGAAAGACGGAGAGAGAGAAGAGGGGAAGATATAAAAAAGAATAAATCCTTGATGCTCCTCCGTCGATCCTCTTCGAGCAGCAGAGAAGAAGGAGCAAAGGAGAAGAAGACGGCACGAGATCCGACTGCAATTCTGTCTTCGTAATATCATTTTCATTGCGTAATACTCGTTTTAAGCAATGTTATCCGAGTTATATTACCGCGGTAATCCGACCGGTGGCATTTTATTAAGGCTATATACCTCTTTGCTTTGACTTCACGGAACGCGTCTTACGGCTAGTATAGAACGTTATGTTTACAGTTCTCTCGAGGAACCTCGCGGTCCGTGCTTACCGATCCTTCCTGCAATCTGCATAAACCGCCGGTGACCGGTGCTCTCGAACTTGAATTTTATTCAATTAACGGTACATACATCTTTATTTAGTTGGGGAATTTTAAAATTCATGCGGCCTCGACGAAAACGGGGCTATAACTTAACCCTTTGAGGCGCGGGAATTCAGAAAATAAAATGACCCATGTTGCACAGACATTCTTTCCTTCTTTTTTTTTTTAATCGAACAAAGTTGGTTTATTTTTATTCACAGAGTTATAAATATTATAAATTTTCGAGGTGGGAGAAAAAATATCTCATCATGCATATTCACGCATTAAAAAGGTGGGACACTTTTAATCCCGCCGTGCCTCAAACAGTTAACCGACGTTCCACTTTGCTCCCGATCTCCTTTGTTCGGACGGTACCAGTTATTCCGTTGGTGTACGCGAAGAGGAAGATGAGGGAAACGATTTCTATCGACGTGACCATTTTCGTGTCTCTCTTGCCACTGGAAATTCAAGTATACGGTAATTAACACCAGATCTACGGAAGCGGTGAAATTGACGGATTTACCCTTTTTTTATTCTTAAATTTGTAGAGACGGTGCAGTAGACGGTTTACGTGTACCTTGTAATACACAAATTGCGTAACTGATCATCTTCTTTGCTGTTTAATTCCTCTGTTTTTAATAATTTTAAGTATAAGACAATATGAAAATTTCAAGTTTTGCAGAAACCTATCAAACGAATAGTATGACGTTAAATTATACGATATATCAAGAATCAGTAATCAACGTTTATTGTAGTAATTTAATTCTGAATTATTGAAAAGGCAGTCGCGAAAGAAATTGTGGCGCAAGTATTTAACTAATTTTTCAGCCAACGAGGCTATGATTTATCGAATGATAACTTAACACTAGAACTACCAAACCAGTCAAAATGACTGGTACACGATTTTTTCCAAAATTTCTCCAAGTTTATAGAAGAGTCTTGGAATAAATATTCTATGTCCATCTTAAAAAACATAAATCACCGAATCGATTATATTTTGTGCCTCTGTGTCCCTCCTTTTTGAAAGTACTTATTTAATATTTTGAAATATGATTGATTTAATGCCGGTAGTTCTAGTGTTAAAATATTTAACTCCATAGCCGTCATAGTCCTCATTTCTTTCACATTGGAACAATGCACATAATAATATCATGGATCTAATATGCACAATTTTCTCGTTAAAAACGATCGAAGAATTTTAACGCACACTCCAGAAGTGATTCTAAGCCTCTCTCACGAACAATAAACGACTTCGGCCACCGTCATAACTATCGGCTTATGTAAATCATTCCGATCTTCCTCCGATGTTCCGTAAACGTTCATGGACGATGCAACGTAAAATATCATCGAGCAAACGTAATGCACGTCATGCCGAACGCATCCTCGGCTGTAATTGGCGTTGCATCGTCGTGTCGGCTTCACTTCCTTCGTGCAGAAACGTCCGTGAACGCGGTTCGCCAGGAAGAGCTTCCAGATCTGCATAGACGATTATGCAAGCCATCGAGAAAATGTGCGAGACGTTGTTCAATCGTAGAAAGAGGATAGACTCGCCGTTCTTTTCATTTTTTCTTGGAAAATGGCCTTCGAGTAATATGTGCCGCGTTTTTCCGTGTTCCTTCAGCGATGAAGTTAAACCTCTATGGGCCCGCTTATCTTTGAAGTAAAACAAGACAAATCTAAGATTTTACTCTTCAAAGTCAATTTTTTAACATTGTCAAATATTACAATTTAGTTCTTAAAGGTCATGAAATTCTTTACAAGTCAATGTCTTAAAATCAAGTTAAATATATCATTTATAACAGTATTTTTATCATTTTCTAGTGTGCTATCGTGCAACTGACCTTTAAATCCCACAGAAAATTCGGACTACAGAGGGTTAACCCATTTGCATCATAGCTCTAAATACGGCGGAAGACCCGCAGTACCGTGTATTTCCGCGCGCAGCAGTTTAACATTGCACAGGGCGGAATATTCCGCGGCTGGTGGATAAAAGACGATCGTCATCCGCGGAATATTCGAATGCACATGGGTTAAGTGCGTTTTTTGAATGGGACCGATTGGCGTCTTCTTAGATGAACGGCTGGGGTATTTCTTAATTAGTAAATTTAATAACGCGACCTTTTCTGCAATTTTGAAAGGAATTATGGTCAAACGAATCTTATACGATTAACTGTTACAGTTCCTTGAAATTCTAAGGGGAATGAAATTATAACGTCGGATGGAAAGAGTGGATCTTGCATTGCAACGATGAAAACCCTGGAAAATGAGAAAGTATATTGTACGATAATTTTCAAATTTTCTAAAATTCTGCAACTGTCGGGAATCCAGCTACAATGATATTCGAATTTCCACAAATCCCCTTCTGAATTAAGACGATTCAAGGCTCGCATTTTCTTCCACGGTTTCCTCGTTGCAAGTAGTTCGCCGTACGCCCGGATTCCTCTCTCCTCTTTCCCTCCTCTCGTTCCTGTCCTCCTTCCAAGCAGACTCTTCCCTTCGATGCTCTCGGTCGTGTTTCTATTCCGCTCCTGGCATTGTCCTCCTGGCGCGAGGAGTAATGTAATGGGGCCCCCGAACGAAGGGGCTACGCCATTGTGTCGGGATTTATTGTACGCGGTCGAGGACAAAGGTTTGTCACTGCAAATTATGATTCGTGCAGGTATCCCCTACCTTCCTCTTCGCTGCGATGAGAAAGTTACCGGCCAATTACCGCCTTTCTATTCCGTGCTTTTGCATTCGTTGGACCTACGTCTCCGATCTTTATTTCCACGGTGTCGTTGCACGCCCTTTAAGCAAGGTGGATGTAATGGGGGAAAACGAGAGAAGAAGGGTGCAAATAGGACGATGGGCAAGTGCACGTGAGGCTATGGTGGTATGGAGACTTGAATATTCGATTAATTGTCACGCGTTTCGGTGAGTTCGAATTCTGATTAGGTAATAAGAGGGGGCTGCTGAGGGTGGGGGCGGGAATCGCAATCGATGAAGTCGAGTTCATATCTGCTGCTTCCGAGAAATTTTCTTAACACTAGAACTATCGGCGTTAAATCTATTATATTTCAAAATATTAAATAAGTACTTTGAAAAAGGAGGAATCAAGAGGCGGAAAAGATTCTCGATTCGGTGATTTATGTTTTTTAAGATGGACATAGAATATTTATTCCAAGACTCTTCTATAAACTTGCGGGATTTTTGGAGAAAATTGTGTACCAGTCATTTTGACTGGTTTGGTAGTTCTAGTGTTAATATTGTTACGGGTCGACCGCGCATGCAAAGTCCTTTTGAACTTAGTAAATGATAAACACACTTTTATAGAAAAATGACAACGTTTTATTTCAAACACACGTCCGTCAACGAAGAGCTCTGACCATAGAATCACTTATTTATTTATAAACAACTGACATGACCCGTAACCCAGTAACATTCATACTACTGGGTGTTGCGTAACAATATATTGAATTATAATAGATTTAACGCCGGTAGTTCTAGTGTTAATCACATCAAAAAGAAGCTTTAAAACAGGAATATGAATTATATACTGCAAGGAATAAATGCAATTGAAAGTATACCAATCGAGGCTGCCTTTCAGGTAGCGCACCAAGTTCCCTCTTCTTCTTGCAACATAACGATGACACAGCACCTCGAGCGATTCGATTGAAAACTAAATAACACATGCAACTCTCTCACGATTCTTCAATTTTCCCAACCACGTCAACTTAAATACTTAGCCAGGATGAATTTTCAAACGGGACAACTCTTCTTCTTCGCTTAACGGAGACACAAAAGCTAGAACTGGCTAATCCTGTTCGACAATAGACACGACTCTGCAAATCCTCGGTTTAAACGAATCGAGAGAAACTCAAGTTCACAGTTCGACTCTTCTCCGCTTTCGATCGTTTATCACTCGCATTTCCGAACGATTGTCATCGACGGAAGATCGCAACAAAGCGGGGGAAAAAATCGCAACGACACGCCATCGAGTCCTTAAACGCGATCTTGACCCGAAATTACGGGACGTTTATTTCGCAGGCGATTTCTGACGTGCCATGTCCTTGGGAATTAAGAACCTTTTTTTCCCTTCTTAATTCAGCCGCGCGTCGTTTATAACGGCACAATGTCACGGTGTTTATGGTAGTACAGAAATTACGACCGACTTTTTTCATCCTCGTCGTTGCCTTCGTTTCTGGCTTCGTAAATCTGACGTATCTGGCGCGGATAAATTATAAGCCGCGTCGAAATGTTAGCGCAACGTGGGCGAAATGTCTTTCCGACGATGAAATTCAAATTTGCATTTGAGGCTCGAAATTGGAGGAAAAAGACCGAGCCGGAGGGATATGAATTATTTGAATTGAAAGGTTGCGCTGATCGTTGCATTGCGTGCAAAGTTGCAGAGCGGTTTCTGGGAGTTTGACCGTTGCAATAATGTTAAATGTTGTAAATGGCACAATGTGCAATTTTTGAGACACTCGGTTTACGGCGAGTAGCGATGATTAATGCTCAGATGGGAATTCTACCCTTTTATATGATATTTCACTGAAAGTTAATTCTACCAGTTGCATTGTACTCCAAATTTCAGAGTGTTTTCACGACTCAGATCACCGATTAAAATTTTAATGCATCGGCTTGCTGTAGAAAGCGATAATTAATCCTTAAATGGCAGTGCTACTTTTTTTATTTAACATCTGACTGAAAGGGAATTCTCATAGTTGCATTGTATTCCAAACAGATTGTTGATATTTTGAGTCATTCGGTTTCTCGTATGAAAATACGACTCTTTAATATAATATTTGATTGGCAGGCAAATCTGCCCGTTGCAGTGTACTCAAGATTTTAGACTGCTTTCACAATTTGTATTTAATGCGCGCAAACTATGAGACACTCGATTTAACATAAACAGCGGCAATTAATCCTGAGATAGGAGTATTAAATCTTTGAAATGATTGCGCGCGGATGCATTATCTTTGAAAAATAGTTCGAAAGTTAAATAGAATCATAGGCAACACACGATCGCAGCAAATGAGCTCAGGAAAAAAGGAAAGAACTTATCTGTTTGAAAAAAAGGCGGAGGAAAGCGTAAACAGATCGACTTAAACATTCCATACTTCAGTGCCTCTTCCAAGAACGCGCCAACGCGAGAACTTACAAGACAGTAATCCCACTTGCCTCGGCTCTATCATTAATACCAACGACCAATAAATTCAATCCTTTCCACAAACTAATTACCTCTTAATTACCCGCACGTCCAGCAGCACAGAGAATCGCGTGAAATCAAAATCCCGGAGAACCTCGAACGTGTGATATCTTCGTACAAACCGCCAACAACGTTGGAGAAAGTTTTAAATCCACTATATGCAATTCCAAATTATTTAACTGGGCTATGGTGTGCATAGAATTAAAAGCTTGACCTCCTAATTAGAAAATCCTCTTTTATATTCCCTCATTCATCAATTTTTTCCCCAAATTATTATTCAATACAGGAATCAGCAACCTTTTTTAGAAATTTTTTTCTTAAACTGACTTTGTGAAATTACACAAGCAGCCAGATAGTTAATGGTTATACTGTGACTATTAATGAGATAATTTTATCGAAACTATTGAAGGTTAAAGTTAATTATTTCAGTTACCTTATAGTCATAGATTTTAGGTGCAAGAACCGAGGATTGCCGATCCCTGATCAAACACATCATAACTTCGACACTTCAAATCCCACAAAACTGTAATCCTCGCTAGGAGTCAGCAGCATTATCTTTTTAAGAAAAAACCTATTTTTCCTTAAATGTACTTTACGAATTTCACAAGCAGCCAAATAGTTAATTATTATGCTGTGAATATTAACACGTTAACTGCCATGGGGGTCACCGGTGTCCGGCGTTATCGAATTCACATATGATTTTAAAATTCCAATATTTACAAATTTTGTAATATACTCAATATTTAAATATTGGGATTAAAAAGATAAAGTTCTGCTGAATATATATTCATTTGTGGCTCTGAAGTTTCTGCTCTATAAAGATGTGATTTTAATAGAAAAAGTTTCACTTTGGTTGAAATGACAAAACTATGCGAAATACCGGTGGCGTTCAAAGTGTTAATCAGATAATTAAATTCAAATTATTTAAGGTCTTCTATTATTTCAGTCAGACTTCCAGCCATAGATTTAACACTAGAACTACCGGCGTTAAATCTATCATATTTAAAAATATTAGATAAGTATTTTGAGAAAAGGGGAATTAAGAGGTGGAAAACTTGATCGATTCGGCAATTTATATTTTATAAGATGGACGTAAAATATCTATTCTATGACTCTCATATAAATTTGGAGAATTTTTGGAAAAAATTGAGTACCAGTCATTTTGACTGGTATGGTAAATCTAGTGTTAAATGAAAGAACCGAGAATTGCCGATCTCGGACCCAACCCGTCACCCGAAAAATTCTATCTAATCATCCTCCCCGAAATTCCATTTTGTCCGACAACAGAATAAACAACGTTCTCAAATACTTGAGCGAAAAGAGAAAAGAGAATCCTGAAACTCCTCACAGAATCACCGCTCGACCTTTTCTCTAGGCGTGGCCGGTCGAACGTCGCTCGTAAACCGACGAATTATCACGGTGGCCGTGGTCGACGTAGCGTGAAGATAAAAAAATCCCAAAAGCGTCGTCGACGAGACGTTGATCATCGTCTCTACGCCTTGGGTGACTTTGCCTGGAATGTCGAGAGCTCGGAAGCGGTGACCCGCGACATAGTTTGTCGTTTCTCGCGAGATAACTCGTAGATCCCTATCGGCTCGGTTGGGGTCGGTCGTTTGTAACGTGGCTGGAAATTCTAGCGAGCGATAAAATTCGCACCTCGGAGGAAAAACGACCGGTATCTCGACGGCAACGAGGAGGAGAATAACGATCGGGAAGGATACGCGTTAACAGGAGCCGTGCGCGCTTTTGAAATTTTTCCGCGGATAATTATGCACCGGCGGGTTCGACAGTGGTACGAGGGAACGGCAGGGATAAAAGAGGAGTCTCTATTCGCATTGGCATTTTAATTGGTCGTACCGGTATACGCTCTCGTCTCCTCCCTCTCGATGCGTTTGTTTAGACGGTTTAATTAGATGACCGGCTGATTTTCTTCATAGAGAAAACATGCTCGTTCCTGGTAGATGAACGTGCCAGATTAGTAGCCAGTTAGTCACAGGAGCTGCTCGCAGCTTTCATCAAGGTCGAGGATTTCTCTTTTAACTCTCCTCGCGAAATACTGATAACGGTCCGATCCGCTCGGTAACAGGCTACGATTATATTACTTTTTTTTTTTCTTACACGAAATCGTCGCTGGAACGAAACTTGATTTCTCTGGGATCGTGCGACCGAAACTTGATTCTTGATCGTCGCCCGTCGTTCCGAGTGCTCGATTGGACGAAAAGCTCGATTAAAATTCAACCCACCGAGGTCGTGTTAATTGGCCGAACAGCTCGAGAGGATCCTCCGTATATTCGCGCGAGATTAGGCGACTTTCTCTTCGGTCGTCCGTACTTTCGCCTGGACGTAACTCCTCTAATTCGAAGGGTAATTAAAAGCTCGAACGAGGAGCGACGATACATCGTTTCACGAGGGATTGTTAATTTGTCGATTGCCTCGTTAATTCACGAATAGATCGCAGTTATAGCGATCGCCACGGTATCGTGCGGATCCTTCGATCCCACCGATTGGATTGTACCGTAAGCAACATACGAACCTACGGATAACACCATGAGATGCGTGCACGGTGTACGTATCTACGTACGTACGTACATAGACGGTTGAATTAAAATCAATTCGGTATAAATTACAAGACGGCGGTAACGGTAGCTCGACTCGTACGATGAAACGCGAATGCTAATGGCTGATTTAGCAGCAGGCATTCTGGCATTATCCCGCGGTGAAGCCCCGTCGCGGAGGAACTAATCAACCGGTAATAACAATTTACTGGCTGGAAAATACGGGAGATCGGGCCCCGGGTATGGTCTCGGTAGAATCGATAGGGCAATAAACGCGGCATACGCGATCGCGCCGGCAATTACGGCCTATGACTTGTCTCCCATTGCCGTTCGTATTAGATGAAAGTTTTCACCGGCTTCTAACGTACGTCGAGCAAAAAGGTGCTCCGTGCGTTCTCCATGGAACGTCGATGGTCGTTTCGAGTACTCGGGTACGTACCCGATCGGCGTTTGCCTCTTGAAACTCGTCTTTGGCCGTGTATCGCGGCTGTATTTCCTCGTGCACCGATCGCGGGGGATACGGCGAGCTTGATTGAAGATAATCAGCCACCAGGAAGTCCAAGTGAAGCTGTAACGACGTTCGATCCGATCGTCGATTATCCTGTCAAAGGTTGGATGGGAAGTTACAGTGGAAATGGAGAAGGCGCGAAGGGCATGATTCGAATCGGAAAACGTTAATGATTAATTAATGTGCCTCGTGGCATGATGGTAAGATAGGAGAGTACAGCGGCGGAGGGGAGGCAGGGAGGCTCGAGATCGGACGGATTTCTGATCCAGGGACGACTATCGGCATCTTTTGCCGGGCCGATCGGATACCGAGATACATACGGTAAATTGATATATTCGCGCAACAGGAAAAGCAAGCTGGTAGCCTACATTCTTGATAAGACACCGTGACTAAACGTCGGCCTCGCGTTGCCGCTTCGTTATAGGCGGTTAAGTGCTCGGAGATAATCAATAACCAGGAAGTCCGAGCGAAATTGGAACGTCCGAGAGACCGGATCGTAGATACGCTTATCAAGGTCGTTGAGAATTAAAAGTTTCGGAGTTGCTGAGAATTCTCGTCTTGATTTACCATCGGCCTCACCTTTGCCTCTTTCAAACGGTTACGGTAGCGAACACAGAGGTGTACTCGACGAACGACGCGCCATAAAGAAACTTCCCCTCCGTCGATGGCCCGATCTCTCGATATCCTACCCGGTATTCCGCAAAACGATTTGATCATTCCGTAAAAACGGAACCTTCCGAATATCGTGGTCGTTTGATCGAGAAGAGTATCGTCGGGTCGCGTTACCGTTGAGGTCAGATTGGTCCCTTCGGCGAACCTCGCCCAGTCGTTCTCCGGGTGCAGGAGAAGAGAACCCGGAGGACTCGGGTGATAGGAAGGAGCTATGCATGGTAGCACGCGACACGCTATGACCACGCCACGTGAGAATCGTGAGGTAAACACGAACGAAGCCGAGGAAGATACAACCCGATCGGTGACCAGGAAGTCGCGCCACGGGGGGAACCAGGGGACCATTCGGTACCAAGTTACACCGTCACGAGCACCACGGGATTATTCGCGAGGAGGAGTTTCCATCGTCTTTCCTTGCCGTTCGTTGGCACCGATAACCGTTAATCCGCGATGATAATTGCTTCAAGTTCCTCTTTGTTTTTGGGAATCGTATTAACCGTTTGCGGATGGCTGTCTGCGGACCGCAGCCCAAGCACTTTTACCGTTCTGGACGCGTATCTGCGGACAGCAGCATAAGCAAATAGCAAATTTGTCATGATGATAATGAAAACTGCAGGGATTACATTGTGTGGTCAAATATGAAAATAAAAGGAGGAAGGGAACAAACACGTTTCTACTGTGACACATGTCCAAAAAAACATTTATGTGCATAGGCAACTGTTTTCAGAAATATCACACTCTAGAAAATTTTAAAATATAAAATTGAAATTATCAGTAAAAAGTCTATTAGACTTTGTGACACATTTCCGAAAAGAACATTTATGTGCATAGGCAACTGTTTTCAGAAATATCACACTCTAGAAAATTTTAAAATATAAAATTGAAATTGTCAGTAAAAAGTCTATTAGACTTTGTGACACATTTCCGAAAAGAACATTTATGTGCATAGGCAACTGTTTTCAGAAATATCACACTCTAGAAAATTTTAAAATATAAAATTAAAATTATCAGTAAAAAGTCTATTAGACTTTGTGACACATTTCCGAAAAGAACATTTATGTGCATAGGCAACTGTTTTCAGAAATATCACACTCTAGAAAATTTTAAAATGTAAAATTGAAATTATCAGTAAAAAGTCTATTAGACTTTGTGACACATTTCCGAAAAGAACATTTACGTGCATAGGCAACTGTTTTCAGAAATATCACACTCTAGAAAATTTTAAAATATAAAATTGAAATTATCAATAAAAAGTCTATTAGACTTTGTGACACATTTCCGAATAGAACATTTACGTTCATAGGCAACTGTTTTCAGAAATATCACACTCTAGAAAATTTTAAAATATAAAATTGAAATTATCAGTAAAAAGTCTATTAGACTTGTTATTGATAATTTCAATTTCATATTTTAAAATTTGACATGTAAATCATTTAGCAAACATTTATGTATACAGTATGAAATGTATAATTGTTGCAAACGAATCTTCATGCGTTTACTAATTTCCCACGAAATGCTCCCAAGCCTCCCCGTCCAGGCGGACACACGCGCGTCAGAGTGTCCCGTCCGCAAAGGGTTAAAAAAGGAAAAGAAATCGTACGTGCGTTATTTCGACGCCGCGAGTTTACCCGGTGTTCCGTTGCATTCGCGGGACCAATGATCGTTAGTGTGGATCGTCGGGGGATTTGTTTTTTAAATTTACAATGTAGACGCGCGAGTTAATGTCGCTTATCCGCTCGATCGGCTCGGTACACGCGTATATTGGCATCCACGGGTCAGCCGGATCCATTCTGCGCTAAATCCTGATGCTATCGCGCGACATTACGTGTATCTTCGCACTCGACATCGGCGCGCATCAGCAGCGTCGGCTAGATTATAAATCCGTCCGTTTTATTCGAGGCGTTGCTCAATTTCTTGCGGACTCGAGCGATCTCTAAATCCTTCGTTGTCGACGGCCTCGGGAATAAATTGACGGAGCGCGCCGTCCGGAGACGGTGGAGATGCGATCACGGGATGTTTTTGCGCGGTGAACTTTCGAGAGCGATGTACAAATCGGGATGGAATAGGCGTAGAGGTAATTTTGTAACGTGCTAATTCAAATCTGATAAGAATTTTTAGAATACAGCGACGGAAAGAGGAACCGACACGAGCTCTAAGCTTCCAGAGGTGACCCTTTAACCCCTTGCCCTACAATAACGAGTGACACTCGTGATGAGTTAAATGGGATAGGAAATTTTCAAGTTTTGCAAAAGCTATCAAATTAGAAATATTATTGGGACGCGGTGCGATAATATTATTCCTGTAATATTAATGTTACGATAAATTATATAATATATCAAGAATCACTGGTCAATTTTTGGTAAATGGGGTAGGGAATTTTCAAGTTTCTCAAAACTTATTACATTGAAAATATCAATGAGATGCAACGCGATAATATTATTTCTGTAATACTAATATTACGTTGAATTATAAGATAAATCGAGAATCACTGATCAATTTTTATTTTAGCATTTAAATTCTGAATTATTGCGAAGGTAGTCACAAAACAAATCGTAGGCGAAGGGGTTAACTGCGTTCGACGTGTATACACGTCCATCCGAAGTTCTACTGCCGTAAGCTTTTCAACACTGAATCGTCAATTCCTTGTCAACTAAAAATGTAGACCTTCCACGTTTTGTTTCCATCTTTTCACAAAATTTATACCAGGATCATTGTCCAGCGCTCGACGCGTATTTATACAAGTCATTTCTTCGTTTTAATTCCGCGTCCCGTGAATAATTTTTAAAACTAAATTCCGCAGTTACCTTGTTAAAAGAAAAACTAATTTTCATTCAAATTAAACTTTTTGTTAACACTAGATTTACGGGCGTTAAATCGGTCACACTTAAATGTATTAAATAAGTGCTTTGAAAAAAGAGGGATCAACGGGTAAAGACGAAGACCGGTTAAGTAATTTGTATATTATAAGATACAAGTGAAATATTGGCTGTACCACGTCTCTATGAATTTGGAAACCGTTTTTAACACTAGAACTACCGGCGTTGAATCTATCATATTTTAAAATATTAAATAAGTACTTTGAAAAAGGAGAAATCGAAAGGCGGAAAAGATAATCGATTCGGTGGTTTATGTTTTTTAAGATGGACATATAATATTTATTCTAAGACTCTTCTATAAGCTTGGAGAATTTTTGGAAAAAATTGTGTACCAGTCATTTTGACTGGTTTGGTAGTTCTAGTGTTAAAAAAGTAGGAATCCGTCAATTTGACGGCTTCCGTAAATCTAGTGTTAACACTAGAACTACCAAACCAGCCAAAATGTCTGGTACACAATTTTTTCCAAAAATTCTCAAAGTTTACAGGAGAGTCATAGGACAAATATTCTACGTCCAACTGAAAAAACATAAATGACCGAATTGATCATCTTTTCCGCCTCTTGATTCCTCTTTTCTCAAAGTACTCATTTAATATATTGAAATATAATCGATTTAACGCCGGTAGTTCTAGTGTTAAACATGCACTCGATCTCAAACTCTATCGAGTTAAAGACCATAGTGTATATTGATTTCAAAATAGGAATGCACTCGAAAGATCATTTATACGTCCAATTACCCGAACGTTCGACCAAAACGACATGAAATTCCGCGCGTCAGGATTGACAAAGTGGTACGCGAATGTTTTTGCGGAGGTTCCCGTCCCGGATGATCGACGCGCCGTTCGCGCTTCGGCGAAACCAGAAGTCCTTGATCCGTGGGCGATGCAGACGAACGATCGTCTCTATACCCGGAAGAGGGTGCGGTAGGTCAGCGTTCCGAAGCCGGCGAGGTCGATCGAGCAGTCGATAGATCGATCTCTCCTCCTCGTTCCCGATAATCAAACTCGCCTCGTAGAAAACACGTCTCGGTTTCACTCGTCCTTGCCGGCGATGGAAATGCGTTATAATTTCGCTCCGATTGATTTCCCTTGGAAATCGATGCGTGCCAGGATCAACGATACGAACGTGCTCCTTAGATCGAACTTTCGCGGCTTTGCTCTATTAACCGTCGAGCGAATCTCGCGGATTAAAGTCGAAAAGGAGAAGAAACGTGCATCCGTTTGCGACTCGACTCGGTCGATCGGATGAAATGGATGGTTGCTGAAATCCCCGGGGATCTTGGTCATCGGAGATCGAAACGTCCGAACCAGAAAGAGCCGAGGCAGTGGGCGGTGTTAACGACCGGCTGTACAAACCAGGAAGATGCGGTAGGTCAGGATTATATGCGGGTCCCTCGATGCACGAAATTACGGTGCACGGCTTAGGAAAAAAAGCCAATTCCCGTAGAACCTCGATGGTTCTCGGATTACTCCGCTCGAACTCCGACGTTTCGAAGCTCTCCTATCTATTAGGAAAGGCGAGGCAAGGCTAGATATGCCTATGGTTTAGAATTCAAATTAAAATCTCCGTTTAACGTATGTTTACCAATCGAGTGTACGATCTTGAAGTTTCTTTCGATTTTAAGCAGGAATTTACAGTTGTCCGATATATCTTCCGTGTGGTTCGTGGTAGTTTTACAAATTTTCAATCTTCCCGCGGAAAAATAGCGCGGCAAGGATACCAGAAGGAAGAGATTACTAGCTGTTCGGGTTCCGTGCTTTCTCTTCCACCGTCTCAATCCTCTGGCATTGTTCGCTCGGCGTCGTCCGCTTCTTCTTCCTCTTCCTCCACGAGAGATCTTCCCACGCACGTGCCGGGGCCCCTCGTACGGGTCCGCGGGGCCCGGTGAATAATTACCAGATGAAGATACCGCCGCCTCGTGTAGGCTGAAATCTCTTCCCTCTCGCTCCATCGTCTTTGCCGTCTCTTTCTCCCTTTTCCATCCTCTTTCCTTCTCTCTCATCCTCGTTCCTCTTCCTTCATCCTCCTTCGTCCTCTCCTCACTCGGAGGAGGATTTTGCAACGGTACCCGTGTGCCTATTTGACGGCGACGTGTCCCTTCGCTAGTCAGCCAACCCACGAGGATCGACCCCTCGTGAACTATAACCGCAAGGAAGATCCTGCGAAAACCTTGCCGCGATCGGCACAGTTACGACGGGAAATTTCTGATGCCGTTGATGCTTTTATATTCTTCGCAATGACGAGAGATTGATGGCGGATTCTGCGATACGTTTGAGTCGTTTTCCTTCAAGTTTAACCCTTTGCAGTCCTATGTAGAGCTATACTCGACATAGATTTTCACTTCATTTTATTTTCTAACGGTTTAATGTCGACTTCGCAATTTCATAATGATTTTGTAATATGACCTAAATATCCGTCAGTATCTGTAGTTACTGTTATCATTGAAATAAAAATGAATAACAGATGATAGAATTCAACTCACTACAAAATTGAAAAAATAATTCGGACCGCAAAGGGTTAAGATTCATTGGCATGTTGAATGCCACTGGTGTTTTGTTAGTTTTTTCATTTTTACCGAAGTGAAATTTTTCTTATTAAAATCACATGTTTACAAAGCAGAAACCTTAAGGACACAAATAGATATATGGTCAGCAGAACTTCAGCTTTTTAATGGGAATACTTAAATATTCGTTGTGTTAGGAAATTTGTAAATAGTACAATTTCAAAGTGATATGAAATTTCATTGAATTTAATAGCGCTGGTCACCGGTGACCCCCGTGGCGTTTAGCGTGATAAGAGGAGGAATGTATGTTTATCCTTAACACTAGATGATCTCGTAACATTGACAGGTTCCTACTTTTTTATACAGGTTTGTCTAATTTATAGAGAAGCAGTGCAGTAGATGTTTCAAGTGTATCTAATAATGCACAAATTAATTAGCTCATCATCTTTCACGCTTGATCCCTCGTTGTTAAAGTACTTAATTAATACATTTAAGTATAACAGATTCAACCCTCGTATATCTACCCTCAAACTCTACTGATTTTTAAACAATTATTTACATCAATCTGAAAAATGTACTCTCCACGTCTGTCTTAAATTCCGCTCGTCGAGAATTTAACAAGCTGAGTAAATTTTCTTCAATATTTTCACTTCTAATCTCATTCTTGAAATGCCAACCCTGATTGTAAAGCAAGAGGACATAAAAATCTCCGTAGCCTTTGGAGCCTCCAAAATGATCATGAAACGCTGACACTCGTATATAGTGAGGGACCAGAAACAAGGCACTTGAAGGGTAATTTGCTCTGATTCGCCCGATGGATAGGGACATCCCTCCCCCTCACGCATTTTCGATTTTGACGCGCTATTGTCCGAGAGCCGCACATTCGTTGCGTCGTCATGTGAACAACGAAAGGAGTGTTTTATTTTCGGTTGTCATTCGTCGATCTCAGGTTTTCAGGACCGACATGGCGGGGATAGGCGGTGCGAGAGCAATCTCCTCTTCCGTCCCAAGTGCCTTGTTTCTGGTCCCTCACTATATCTATCTCATGAATAGTGACGCATACATGGAATTGTGCGAAATGGAAAAATCCCTGTTGCTCCCGGGCTCTCTCCTTAAACTATTCCTGGCGCTTTCCCTTCAGGGTATTCGCATCGATTGAAATAGTAGCTTCACCTCCTTGCATCATAGCCCTTCTCCGTTCGTGGGACACCATCGTGTCTTCTCCTCCATGGAGGAAGTGA
The DNA here is from genome assembly GCA_963989415.1 of Cerceris ruficornis. Lineage (NCBI taxonomy): Eukaryota > Metazoa > Arthropoda > Insecta > Hymenoptera > Crabronidae > Cerceris > Cerceris ruficornis. The sequence goes on from OZ022523.1 coordinate 13,143,912, forward strand.
AGCGAGTATACGGCCGATCGCATAACCATGTAACTGTACGTACATCGAGGCACAAACGTTGCACGCACATTTGCATACAATTGCAACGTAAAGCTCCGGGCCATCGCGGTTGCCCCATAAACGTCACGATTCTTTTGATCCTCGCCCATCAAATTCACGGCTATCATCGGCCGTGCCGAACGTCTCGAAATAATTTACCTAGTACCCAAGGGTCGTTGGATCTTCGACGACGGAGGAGAAAAACTGTGTCCTGGAAATTGATGATAATAATTTGCGAAATTGTTATCGCCGGCGTACGGGTCTAGAGATGTTTATTTGACGGGGAGGGACAAAAGAGGATGGAGAAGGATTTAAACGAATTAGTTGGAGCATTCTTTTTGAAAATGAAATGGGAAATGAGAGATATCGTAATATTTAGTTGCATAGAATTCTCGTTGAGATAGAATTAAGGAAATGAATTTTAACACTAAAATTACCGAGACGGTCAATGACCTATTCACAATTTTTTCTAAAAATTCCCCTAATTGATAAGGGAGTCAAGCAATAAATATTCCATGCCTATCTTATAAAACAGAAATTACTTAACACTATTCCTACCGACACTTCACGTATACCTTTTCCTACTGCAACCGATGAATTTGTCAAATGATACTTTTTTCCCAGAAAATGAACAGTAAAAAAAGAAGTAAATATTGAAAAATGTATTATAATTTGAATGTATTATACGTATATTTGAGGAAAAGTCGTGAAGTTTAAAGGCGATTCAATTACGTTGTATATAGGAAATTCTAATCGAAATTTTAAAAACGGTCATTTGACCGGTCGTGGTAGGAATAGTGTTAAATCATCATCCTTTTTACATCTTGATTCCACTCTTTCCAAAGTTCTTATTTGTTATATGTAAATATAATAGATTCGTAGCCGGTAGTTCTACTGTTAAAGCAGTTATTTGAAGTGCGAATCATCTAAATACTGCTTGGGCTTAAGTACTTTTGCAAAGAAATGTAGAGTTTTGTAAGTTTTCTTCTATGCACAACGTATCGAGCAAAAAGAAGATGGAAGCTCGGAGCTAATGTAAGCTCGATATCGAAGCTTGCAGCAGGTGGCAATGAAAGAGAAATCGCGACGGCTTTAGCCGTAACTTCTTCTTAGACTTTGCTTCTAATTAACGGCTGCAACGTGCTAATTGTCCAGCTGGCGAGTCGGAAGACCTTAGAGATTCCTTAACGCGGGTCGAACAGGTTCAGCCTTGGCTTCGCCGGAATTCTTTTCACTTTGCGCAATAAATTCTTCCGTGGAAATGACGTACCGCCGACGAAAGTCACTTTCGTACGCTTCTAGGAACTGTCTTTTAATTCGCCTTTCGATTTCTTTGCGGGAAAAAGGGAGAGACTGGCGAACATCGAATAATTCTCATAACGTATTCCGATAGAAAGTTCAGTAAAAAGCATTTGGAATAACAGTCGCGTTATATGTTACAAAACAGACGTATGTGCGTTTTCTGACAGAATGAAGTCGCTGGTTTCTCGCCAGTTTGCAAAGAAATATTTTTCTTGAACATAAAATTAATATAAAATTAATAATATTACCAAATTTGTGAAAAATACTGGTCTCTAATTTATTAGCAGGTTGAACGCCACTGGTATTTCGCTACTTTCATTATTTCTACCGAAGTGAAACTTTTTTTTATTAAAATCACATCTTTTAAAGCAGAAACTTCAAAGACTCAGATGGATATATATATATATTCAGCAGAACTTTATCTTTTTAACGCCGATACTTAAATATTGAATATATTACAAGATTCGTAAATATTGCAATTTAAAAGTCGGACGAAATTTCATTGATTTCAATAGCGCCGATCACCGATGACCCCCATGAAAGTCAACGTGTTAAAAAGGCTTTGAAGTCCTTAAGACTGCCTTTTTATTTTATTTTTTATATATATCATGGAAAATTAGTCTAACATATTTATCTAACAAAATTCTTCGCATTCTGACTCAATTATCGGTAATTCCAGCGTTAAAAAACATTTTCATTTCACTTAATTTTTGCAATGACGTAACTTGGGGGCATATACTTTAACCATTCCTTTTTTTTATTTTTCAGAGATGGCAGAGAAGATGGTTCGTTCTCTACGACGACGGAGAGCTAACGTATTCGGTGGACGAACATGTGAGTATACGTTTATTGCGCACTTGCAACTCGAAACCCACTGAACACGAAGAATCGAATCCCTTTAACTGATCTTTCTACAAACCGATGCGTATCCTCACGGAAATCCACTTACCGCTGACAAATCCCTTTACCGTCTCGATACGGTTTCGTTTAAGTTCGATCAAAATAATCACACGTGCCGGCAACTTTCATTTCAGTTTTTTTAATATAGAAATTATCCGGAAACCGTCGATATAAAATATCTAGTGGATATTCTGGCTGCTAGCAATTGGATAGTTAAACCTTTGCACTATAATTGTTTTCCTAGTTTGTTCTCGGCCAAGTCTCATTTAATTTTTGCGGTTTGGATTAGCGGTATGAAGTAATTGCTTGCAGTTATTTAAAGTTTAATGTTATATTAACAAAACGATTGTTCAGAAAAAGTCACGCCAGAGGTGACTTTAGATATTTAGAGAAAAATAGTTTTGTCACGCCAGAGGTGACTTCATAGTGCAAATGGTTAAATAGTTAAACATTGAAATAGCGAAATAAGCAATCAGTGAAATAGTAAAACAGCTAGCCGGTGAAATAGTTAGATAGCCAACTAGTAAAATAGTTAAACAGCTAGCCAGTTAATTAATTAAATGGCCAATCAGTGAAATAGTTAAACAGATAGCCGGTGAAATAGTTAAATATCTATACAGTCAAGTAGTTAAACAGCTAGCCAGTGGAATAATTAAACGGCCAGTCAGTGAAACAGTTAAAGAGCTAGCCACTGAAATAGTTAAATAGCCAATCAGTGAAATAACTAAATAGTGCAAAAGTTAATCAGTGAAATAGTTAAAGAGCTAGCCACTGAAATAGTTAAATAGATAAACAATCAAGTAGTTAAGCAGCTAGCCAGTGAAATAGTTAAATAGCCAATCAGTGAAATAACTAAATAGTGCAAAAGTTAATCATCGAAATAGTTAAATAGCTAAACAGCTAAACAGTTAAACAGTGAAATACTCAGATAGCCGTAGAGTGAAACAGTTAAATAACTAGATCGTTAATAGCAGAAGGTTACGGGATCAGCGGAAAATATCCTGCACGTTCAAGATCAAAGCAATAACTTTCGCGCGCGTTGTCTCTCGAGACGCCTACGTGGAAGACGCGCGAAATCGCTCGAATATACGACAGACGTGCGTCACCGTTCAAGAATCGTGAACTGTCAGTCTTCCAACGTTATGGCAGGCTGTGAATCAAAAGCTGCCCCCTGAAGTGGCTCTCTCGGAGTCTAGAAGTGGCAAAGGTCGAAGTCAATTGTACTTTACTAGTCAGCTGCCTCGTGCGCGAAACATCAACACCGCCGACAGACAGCGATGCAGAACTTTGGCAATTCCGGCGAATTTGCTTCATTTCTTTCTACTTCGAGAGCCTAGCTCATTTTCTTCATTTATAGCTTCTCTGTTATCTGCGATTTTTTTTACATTTTTTGGTTTTTTATGATATTTAGAACACGCAGTTTTAAAGAAAAGTTTCTGGAGATCTCAATCCAAACTTACAAGGGAATTTCTCTGTCTCTTATAGTTTCCGAGATATACAACGAAATATGCTTTACCACCCTAACTTTGGGGGCGTTTTCACCCTTTTAACGTGGAAGATTGCCGATAAAAAAAATAGGTAACAAATATTTTAACCAGTACAGCATCATACTTGACTTTCATCAAAATCGGTGATTGGCACCTCGGGAGGTACCCTTGTTGGTTCATCATTTGTGAACCCGAGACCCCTATATACTGAAAGTTATGATAATTATTCCTGTAGAACTTTCCATTTATTCATCCGATAACTAGAATTACAAAAATCTAATATTACCATTCAAAGTAAAACGTTTATGAGAGAATCTTCCAAGCGCCATCGTCCCATCCGATGGACATTACCATAATTCATCCAATCAAGATTTCACCGGCACGTTTAATTTCACCAAAGCTTAACAAACTCCTCGTAAAAGCATGTCTCACAGCAACGACGAACTCATTGCAACGTGCGATTGAAAATTTGCGAAAACAAAACCGAGACGACGAAAACCCGAGTGACCACAGCTACTCGATCGAAAACGACGATGCGGCGTTAAAGTCTCCCGTGGACTCTCTTCCATTTCTGTGTCCAACAACTCGGCCATCTTCGAACCCAGATTAATGATCCGGTCTCGAAGCTTAAGAGGGCCATTCGTTTCGAGAATAATCTCGGTCGAAAAATGCGAAAAGATAATAACCAGTATACGGCAGATGCGTGTCTCTACCCTGGTAGCGCAGGACAGAAGTCGTTCTGGTCGTCCTTGAGGTGGAATGAGAAATTGGGCTAACGGGTCGATATAATTCAGACCGAAGACCGAGTCCGCGAGATTACTTATTACTCGCGGATTTTTTATAGACGATTCGACGAGCTCGCCGAGTCGTTTGAACGTGGGGGCGTTCAGAGAAATTCGTCGTTAAGTACATTTTTAACCCTTTGCACTCGAAGTTTTTTTTCATTCGTATTACCAGCAATTTGAAGCAATTTCAATAGAAAAATCATATTCACATATAAGTAAATGATATGCGTATTAACACTATTCCTACCACGACCGGTCAAATGACCGTTTTTAAAATTTCGATTAGAATTTCCTATATACAACGTAATTGAATCGCCTTTAAAATTCACGACTTTTACTCAAATATACGTACAATACATTCACATTATAATACATTTTTCAATATTCACTTCTTTTTTTACTGTTCATTTTCTGGGAAAAAATTATCATTTGACAAACTCACCGGTTGCGGTAGGAAAAGGTATACGTGAAGTGTCGGTAGGAATAGTGTTAAAAGAAAAGTCATTGTTGTATGTTATTGTTTTTTTAGTTGATTATGGATACAAATGTTATAACATATGAAAAAATCAAAATGAAACATTTCTTTTTATCCTTATGTTATGAGCTGAAAATTATTTGCATTGTCTCCATAGCGAAGTCCTCGAGTTTGAAGACAAATTTTAAATGGCTCCGCTCCGGAGCCCCCGAGTGCAAAGGGTTAAAGGAGACCTTAAAGTGCCATGTTAACATTTTCTTTGATTTATCTGATTTTTAGAGCGAGAGAAAGATGAAGTTATCGTTAACTACTAAATCTAAAAAATATAAATAGAAGTTTCAGTACACAGTTTCTGTTGAGGATAGAGATTCTCGAGGAGAACCTGAAGAAGCGAGAGAAGACACGTAATATTGCCTCGCTTTGTATTTCTTCTCTGTTTCTTTCTAATACACCTTATTCCGATAAATCCCTGGCTAGAGAAAATTCTCAAAAAATGCTCACCTCGAGAAAATCACGTAATCCAATTTCCAACGATCTTCCGTTCTCTCCTTCGGCAGACTAAAAAGTAATATCGTCCGATGCACCTGTAACCGCAATTATCGCAGCGGGGAAATAAATCTCTCACACGTGAACGTGCACCTCGAAAATTGCCACTGTTCGTACGCATAAATCAGATCGTAGCAATCGAGCCAGGAAGATCGTCTCAACGTCAAACCTGAAGATTTCTCTCGACGACAAAACCGGCTACTTACCAGGGCACTAATATCGCTCTGCGAGCGCCCACGTGAATCATCGAAACATCATTGGCACTCGAGAGAATTCTCTCGTAATTTCCGAGCGGCTAGTTTACCCGGCAAGTGGATAATTCGTTTAATTACGCGCGCGAATCAGGCCGATTCGCGTCGTAATCGAGCGTAGCCATCGAGTTCTCTAATTATTCGAAACGCAGCCGCCGGAGTTACCTTCTCCGTCGATGAAAGTGAAGGAAACTTTCGCGTTGTTATCACGATACACGCTCGTACACGTGTTGTACATGCTCGTACGTATGTACACGCGTGTACGTGTTACACGTGGATCGAATCGGGGAGGCAGGAATTAATGGCAGATCGGAATCGAAGATCGAGAGATCCAATTTTCTGATCCACGGCGTGTCCTTGGGGTCGAACGGCCACCGAGAAATCCCGGATAATTGAAAGCAACGTATTGCAGCGGGTAGCGCGGCAAAAGTCAGCTAATCATTCCAATTCAGACGATTAATTCCGCGGCTGTTTCTCCTTTTCCTGTAAAGCCGATTTGCATAATTGGCCACCGGTGGCCATTCGGCCTCTGCCGTGCTACCGTGCAAGCTGATCGGCCGACCAGAATTCTTCCTTTGAGAAATGCTATTTCCAATTAACTATCGATTATTGCACTCGCGCGAATAACCGGCGGATCGAACGATTAGGTCTGTCCCGTTTAAATAACACCAATAAATATACTCCGCGGGACGCTTGCCGTTTTCCTCTTCTTTTATTTCTTTTTTTTTCTTTTTTTTTTAGTTTTCTCGCATGCGATCATCTTGGGCGTTCGATTCGAGGCTTTGAGAACGTTCGCGTTTCTCCGCGTTTCCTTTGATAGCCCTTCGCACATTTTTGAATGGAATTTTTTACGTTTGGACGTACGACTTGGTATTTAAACGAGGGTGGAGAAAATATCTACTTCAAGTCGAACTCGATCTATTGAAATTCTACTCTCAAACGGCGATTAAAGGTTATCTAACCGGTCCGTCGATTGAGAGAAGAATTTCAAAGGATCGCGTCTATTTTATTCCAATTTAAACAAGCGGGAAAATTCAGACATCCACGGTAAGAAACCTTTCCAACCGATTTCCATGCTAAACGGTAAAATGTCCATCCGACAACGAGATCGTCGAGCGTTAGTATGCACGTTCGATTTCCAGCGGGATCAATTAAGTGGAAATAAAGTCCCTACGACTTCTCCTTTTGCATCCTGTCATTAGCCTAATGGCGAGAGGAGCGATTCGCAACGCCAACACGAATTGCCCTGCAAACGTGTCGTATTCTCGTATCGGTAAGCTAGCGCGACGTCGACGACGTCGATGAAGACGACGATAAGGACGATGACGACGCCGTTGACCCTTTTTCCTTGGATGGACTACTCCCTCGTTTGCTAAACGCGAGTTAATCGAGTGACCCCAATTAAACGATAGTCATCGATTAAACCGGGCGAGACAACGGTTACCTCGCCGATAAATGTTAATGAACCATGGCGCACGATAATGGCCGCACGGATAATAACCGGGAAAATCGTGCGTGGTTCGATCGTTAAGGAAGCCTTTGTTCCACCTACGAATCCGCCGTTTTTCGACCTATTAATATCCTAACGGCATTCTCTCACGATTCGACCGCTACGTCGACGTTAACGATCGCAAGGTTCGTCGGTCGACTTACCCTGAGGATCGGTGGTAGGATTTCCGCGAGGACATCGAACGATAACGGTTCTAATCGGCTGAAATCGACTGCCGGTAGCTCGTTCATTACTCTCGTCATTTTTTCTTCTTCCTCTTTGCAAACGTTGAAAGGCAATTCGAAGGTCTATCGCGCAACCTTCGAGCTATTTTCCTCGGAGAATGCATTAACGAGGGATAATCGGTGAATGCCTCTTGCGCTTTAATCATCGAGTGGCTCTCCAAGCGCCGTATCGGGAGGATCTGTTTGCTTGTCTCGGGATACGTCAACCATCGTCCGATTATCCTTTCTTTCCTCCTCTTCGCATCGCCTTCTCGCTTTCTCGCCGAGGATTGTCCCCTTTCGTGTACGCGATATTAATACCGATACGCGCACGGATTTGCATCGAGGCCTCCGATCGGTGCCCACACTGTCCTTACGCGCACGGCCAACCTCGAAGCGTACCTGGAACATGCTCGCGCGATTAATCCACGACTCGCTCGCTTACGTAATGCCAGTCCGGTGTCAACCGAACCGGAGAGTGCTCGAGGAGCTTATCTCCTCGAGGAAGGCGACGAGGAGGACGAAGGGAGTAGTTTGCGTCGGAGGGAAGCTCATCTGGGTGTTTATCTTACGAGGAAGTGGACGTTTAGGCCTTAGGGACGTGCGCGAGTACCTTGAGTTGACCTTAACCCTGTAGCTACAATACTGTAGTCGCTTCCCGTAAAATATCAGTCATGTACGATGGGCGAGTATAGTCGCTCTACATGAAATCCTAATGAAATGCGACGGACGACTATAGTGGCTCTCTATGAAATACCAATCGCTGATCGTCCGTAGTCGCCCTCGATTTTGCTTACTGTAGATTTGTGGTTTCAGGGTTTTGTTCATTGCTGTTGGTTTTCTATGTGTCTAAGAGTATAGTATATTTTAAACATACAAAGATCAACTAGTATATTTACTTCTTGGAATGCTTCAGAGGTTGTAGCTGTATATATAGCTATCCAATCTGTATTATGTTATAACCGGAAAGGGTCCTTAGACCCTCGGTGAATTATTTTAGACCTCACTCTGTGACTTTCACTCTTAGAGAGAAGACGTGCCGTACCCTTTTCATATATTCGTAGAATAAAGTTTTGGTCTATTCCATTACTTTTTAAACAAAGTGGTGTTATTTAAAACCCTAAAAACCAATAATTGCCATGTTGGAATCCCACTTCTGACACCGTATTTATAATGGTATGTCTGTGATATGTGTCCAACAATTTTATTATATGAAACAAGAATCGAGACTTTTCGGTTACAAACCAAATAAGAGACGCAGGCCGACGGTGTGACCCCGTAGCAGAATTACAAACTAAAATCTGACAAACTAAGAGCCTTAGACCGTCCTTTTAAGGACTCTAAATTAGTGTGATGGGAGGTTAGGAAACTCTGACCCTTGTGACTCGGATTCCGAAAAGACGGATGTTATTTCTATGATAAGTTGTAATGTTTAGAAAGAGTGATGTTTGACAGGAAAATAATTAGTGCATCCTGTTTGGGATCCGAGTCACTTCGGCGTATATCTTATGAAAATATTTAAAATGAGTCGGTATCCAACAGCCATTTGTTTCTACCGAACGAGATAGCTCGGTGTAATTCGGTAATGGATTGGTAGCTGCAATGTACTGGCCGCAAAAGATCTAATGGCGCGCGGTGAATCAGTACGACAAGAGGGGTCGTTGCTCGCACCTCCCATTTTCGCCATTTCGTTCCGGGAAATCTGAAGCTCGGCCAATAACAACCAAAAATAAAACACTTCTTTCGTCGTTCACATAACGATATAACGAATGTCCGGCTTTTTCGGCCGGTAGCGCATTGGAATCGAAAGTACATGCGAACGAGGGATATCTCTATCCATCTGGCGAATCGGACTCAAACACTTGCCACTTGCCATCAGATCTTTTGCGGCCAGTATGCATTTTTGATTGAAATGTTTGGTTTAGCAGAAGTGCCAGGACAAAAAAGACACTCGTACCGAAAGGGTTAAAAATACACGAGGTTAGATCTCGAGGCTTCGAATGTGCAAAGACACAGCCAAAGATTTAGAATACTTTGCAGTAGATCCCTGATTATACGTATGGGGGGAAAGGTTCTTGTGGAATCGACGAAAAGAAACTGATTCGAGTCGAAGACTTCGACTATAGTCTCAAAATATATAATTGAAATCTTTGGGACGACCTTACGTAGCAGAAGTACGAGTATCTTGTCATCGCTTCATCCTACACGACTCCGGGAGAAAATTAACGATCCTGTCTCGGCGTGTTTACACCTGGCACCTGCCGGCACGCAGGCATCTAATTCCAGAATCGCCATTTCGCTTGACCTTCCGAGGCACGCCGTGCGATCTAACGGTACGGTTTCCCGAAAAATTCACCATCTACCGTCGTGCCGGAGCTATTTAAGACGGAAGAGTCGTCCGAGTTTAAAGTGACCTACGCCGTGCCGTAATAAGAACCTTAGATTAATTGCGCGATATTTATAAGAAGCAAATTCCTCTCCAATCTGTTCTCCAGTTTCTAGTATCCTACGAATATTTTCAACAGGTACGATAAAATTCAACGTAACAACAATTTTACAATCGTGAAAACCATACTAATTTAGCTTCTTGTAAGAAATTTCTCTTTTTCTTTCACTCATACAACAAAAACACTCCATCCAACGTTATCAGGATAAGAAACGATTCCGTCTCGGTGCGTTTACACCCGGCACCTGGTGTTGCTTTCGCATCTAATTCCTAGATCGGCATTCTGCCTGCCCTTCTAAGGCCGGCCTCACGGTGCAACGGTGCTCCGGAGCTCCCGACCCTTATTCCGGGCTATCTTCATCGCGGCCATGGCTTCGTGAGCTAAACTCATGAAAATGCGTCGGTATCTAACGATCGAGCACGTGGTTGCGCGACCTTGTTCGAGCCTACGACGACGGTAGCAGGTCGTCGGATAGGTGTGGCGCGTTTGGAATCGTTTTGTACCGAGATTCGAGACCGAACTGGATAAGCGTGAGACTGCTTGCTGGCATTCTTTGTTTTTGTCGCATTCGTGGATGTAGAATGAAATGCTGGACGAATTTATGGGAGTACTTTTTCATACAGTTAACCCCTTGGCCTATAATAACGAGTGGCTCTCGTAATGCGGTGAATGGAATAGGAAATTTTGAAGTTTCCAAAAAATGATGAAATTGAAAATATCAGTGGAACACAACACAGTAAAATTATTTCTATGTTATTAATATTGCGTTAAACTGTAAGATATATCAGGTATCACTGATAAACGTTCGTTTTAGCAATTTAATTCTGAATTATTGCACGCACAGTCGAAATAGTAATCGTAGTGCAAGGGGTTAAATGTATCGTGCCTTCAGTGTACTTAAACCCTTTGCAGTCCTATGTCGAGCTGTACTCGACATATCTTTTCACTTCATTTTATTTTCTATCGATTTAATATCGACTTTTCAAATTCATAATGACTTTGTAATATCACCTAAATATCCGTCAGTACCTATAGTTATTGTTATCATTAAAAAAAAGGAATAACCAAGGACAGAAAATGTTGTGCAATTAATTTCATTTAGCTCGCTACAAAGTTGAGAAAATAATTCGGACCGCAAAGGGTTAAACGCTAGAAAAATAATCAACAATGGAAGAACCGATTGGAGAACACGGTACCACTGTTCACCGGAAGACAATTGGTACTATTTAAACAACAGCGACAAAGTATCTCTCGTTGCGTCCTCAGCCGCGCTCCTATCATCCCTACAACTCATTGTCAGTTAATTCCACGTACATAAACATCGTCCATATCGCCCAGCTAATTGAACGTCCTCATATCGTCTCGGACTCTTCAATTTTTTCATCCACACATTCACGTTCGACCTTATCTTCCCCCTACGACTGCTCGTGAATAGCATCGTCGGCTTCTCGAAGCGAGAAATCATGCCGTAGGAAGAATAGGTCGTTTCTCCAGGTAGACAATGGCAGATAGATGAAACGGCTGCACCTCGTCGAAGCGAATGGAATTGATGCTCGTTGACCGTGCGATCCGTCGTCTCCGAAGCGGCGGAGATAACAGAAGCTGCTGGTACCGCTAGTGGAGAGACGTGGGCGCCTCCATTACCCAACCGTTCAACCTGTTCGACTCGCGATCGGCCTCACGCGAGGCCCAACGACGACGAAGACGACGACGACGATGGCTTTAAACTAGACCGCCACCATCTTAGCCGAGAGAGCCGATGTTTAACAGCCATCGTTCTCTCATTTTCTTTCTTCTGCCTGTTCTCTGTGTCTCTCTCGCTTTTTCCGTTTTCATCTACGTTCGTCCTTCTTCGTCGTAGACGCGAGAGCACGGTCCTCGCGGTTAACAGTTAGCCGGAACACGGAAGCTGGCTTTTACGGTTCAATGGAACGCAATCTGGAGCGGGTAGGGTGGATCGATGGAATCGAGCGTGGATTCCTCGAAATCGGCGCGACTGTCGTTACTCACGGCGACGACGCCTTTGGTAGCGGTGAATTATCGGGTTATCGTTAACCCATTTGCATTACGAAGCGGAGTGTTAGGCGATAAATGTGTGCTGTGTTACCAAACGCGGAATAATCCGTGTGAAATCGAAATACCGTGGGATATATAGGAAATTATGAAAACATCTTCAGTCCAATTCACTCGACAAGTGTTCGAAATGACAGGGAAAATTTGCACGTAACCGGAAAAAGAAAAAATTCTTTTCCATTACAGAAAATTTAAATATGACCCCGCTAATTGGGAATTCGACTAATCAGTTTCATACTCAATATATTTATATTATAATATAAATTATAATAATAATATTATAATATAAATATAAATATATTTATAAATATAAATATAATTTATATTTATATTTTAATTATATATTTTAATTAATTATTTTTAATTAATTATAATAATTAAATAATTTTAATTATTTATTTATAAATATAAATATAATTTATATTTATATTTTAATTATATATTTTAAATATATTTATATTTATATTATAATATTATTATTATAATTTATATTATAATGTAAATATATTGAGTATGAAACTGATTAGTCGAATTCCCAATTAGCGGGGTCATATTTAAATTTTCTGTAATGGAAAAGAATTTTTTCTTTTCCCGGTTACGTGCGAATTTTCTCTGTCATTTCGAACACTTGTCGAGTGAATTGGACTGAAGATTTTTTCATAATTTCCTCTCGACGTACCGATATATGTTTCTACCAAAATTCAAGCTCCGAAACGAACAGAAAACCTTTCCGGCGCCAAGATCGGTAGACAAGAACGTTCCCGCCGGATCCTGTGATCGTAGGGCTGAAACTCATTCTCGAAAATTCCTATGGGAGAGGCATGTAATTATCTGGGAATAATGGACACCCTAGGCGGATATCTTTCGTCCCGGTACCTATACCCGGCGAGTCAGTGAAACGCCAGCGAATTTATTGTCCGCTCCGATGGCGCAAGGTTAACGTATAAATTATGATCTCTTTTTCTCCGTATCTTCTTTTAACCGCCGCACAATCCCGATTCGAGCCACTAGAAAAATTCTTTTCCTCTCACTGCACTCCAATTTTCTCATCCCTCCACAAGATCCTAACCCAGGTACCTGCACCTGGAAACATCCGCCAGGAATTTTTCAACCAAGCGTATTTTCGCCAACGGCAAGGACAAAAAAAAATGAGAAAGAACGAAGTCGCGAGGAGGGCGAGGCAGAGGCAAAGGCAAAAATTGGCCGTATCTTTTTCCAACGTTCGTTAAAATCACTCGGCACGCCCGAAAGGTGCTCTTTTTCAACCGGATTCTGTCGCTGGAATCTGCCAGGTTGGAGAGGCCTTTTGTCGAATTTTCTGTAACCGGCACAGGGACCGGTCGACCTCTGGCCGGCAGGACTTTTTTTTGCTCCTCCTTTTCCCGCAGACATCCTGTTGTCGTATTGCTCCCGTCCACTTGCGGCAAGCAGAACCGCGCGCCAGGACGATCGTTTACGGAAAGAGTTCGCGATGGATAAGAGAGAGGATCCTCCGGTGGGAGGAGGTGTTAGCCAGCCGCAATTATCGGTAATGATAGGCCCGGTGAGGCCTGTTCTAGCAGCGACAGTTATTCCTCTCGACGTACGGATCGTCGGTCGCGCATGAACGAATGTACGTGACCCTTCGGGATCATTGAATCATACCCAGATCCTGGACTTTCCGTTATATCCTCGGGAATGCAGAATTGCGATACGCCGCGAGTACGCCGTTACTTTTTCACTGGATTCTCTCGCGAAGATATACCGTCGGGGAAAAAAAGAATTCGCATTCGAGCGCGGATACTCGTATCGGGTTTCAATTTTCCTGCATCCCCGATAACTCGACTCCTCGGAGATATCCTGAACGAACCCCTTGGTAGACTCGCAATTTTTTTCGAACTTACCTTCACCCATAGGTCCTCTATCCATCTGCTATTTTTATACCAACAAGAGTATCCTACATTCAGAATATTTAACATCAGACTGCAACGGATTCACCGTCTCTTGAAAATCGAATTCTTCATTCTTCCATCTCTTTCTATTCGACTTACAGGAATCCTTCCGCATCTTCACACAAGTCAAAGTAATTCCACATATCTACACATTCTTCCTCGATAAAATAACCATAGAATTCAAAGCAGAAGCTACAAAAATACCAAGCCAACGCGTTCTCAACCTCCGTCCGTTTTACGTTCCATTTGTACTCCGATTCATCGATCGAGCGACATTAATCGCGCCACAAATGCGACATCTCATCGTCGCCGCAAACATCGATGATAATAATTATCGTGTTACGACGGATGACTTTCTCATTGGTCTCCCTTACCAGCCGCAACGAGCATCGAGCTATCCACGGCACTAAGGGAGATATCGGATCGTTTGTCTCGAACTGTCGGCCGCTTCCGTCACTCGCCTTCTGCCGAGCACAGCATCACCATAGGTACACGCGGTCTACGTATATACTATGGGTTACATACGTCGTTGCCCGAGCGGATTCCTATCAGTGACATGCAAATCGATCTCCCGGCTCGACCTTTGCTACGAAACAGACGTATCTCTGGTAGGCGGTGGTATGTACGAGCCACGACGTACATATTTACGTATCTGTATCGTTAACTTCGATCTATACCCTTCGGAGGAAGACCCTCCACCCTTATGGCGGCGGCTGACTTACGAGAACGTTGCGATTCGATATCTGCTCGAGACCATTTTGCCCCGGGATTCGTGCGATTTCGCTCGTTGTACTTTCTGTTCGGCCGGATATTTATGGCGTTTCTTTTTTTTTTGCAAATAAAGGGAGAGCGGATGATTGGTACTGTTGATGAAATTTGTAAATTAGTAATTGACAGAGTTAAGTAGTATGGAGGGTTTTGTACTTCGGGATTTATTGAAATTGTCGGATGCTTCTTTTGGAATTGAAGTATTTGTGGAGGGAGAAGTTTTAAATAGCGGGGATTTTATTTCTCTGTGAGTGTATATGCTTCTATAGTATTCAAAAGGGTTATAGAGGAATGGTTTTACTTGTGTGCATTTGGTACCTTTAGAATGGTGTATTGTATAGTGGCGAAAACTCGAAGAATTCACAGACCCCGCGAATAATGACGTTACATTGGAGTTCACGGTGGTGCCCTTCAAGGACGACTGTCTTCTAGGACAATAAGAGTCTGAGGTCCCTAGCGTTCCCTTTCTTCCTCTCGTGGCTCGTCTTCCTTTTGAGAACTGGCCTTCAACCTCTCTCGGCCTTTATTTGCTCGGTGGTCCTGCTCTTTTCTTCTCCCGCGTCTCCTTCTTCTCCTTCTTCTTCTCTCTGTTTTTCTTCTTCTTCTTCTTCTTTTCTGGACCAGATGCTGCACGAAATCGCCAAAGTGTTGGCCTCGACGAGAGGTGGCCCTACCGTGGCACCCAAACGAGTTTTAAATTGCACCAGCGAGCCATTTGAATGCGAAAACACGCGAGGATGCAAAACGGGCCGTCTAAACGCACCTGATCGTCCGGCTCCTCTTGCTTCTAAGTCCTCTGTCCTCCCTTCGTGCCCTTCGGCGCCGTTCCCTTCTCCCTTCGACGACGATTTCGAAAGGATCTTCTCTCGTGCACCTACTAGAAGACGTGAAATGAAACGTTCCAGGAAGAAGAAATTCTTCGGTGCAGTTACTTTGCTCTTTGCAACTGATTTTTGGGGATTAGACTTGCTTGGAATTAGCTGAGAAGTTTCGAGAAAATTCTACGTAAGAATTTTGAAGGCTAGATCAAGAAAATTTTAGAAAACTAGACTTAGTAGTTTTTCAAAATCTTACTAAATTAAGAAATTTACTGAGTTACTAAATTTACTGATTGGTAGTCACTAGAGTGGCTAAATTACTATATTTACTGAGTTACTGAACTTAGCGAGTCACTAAACTTACGGAATTACCGAATTTACTGAGTTACTAAACTCACTGAGCCAAAAAGTTCACTGTATTACCAAATTTACTGAATTACTACATTTTCTGAGTCACTAAACTCACTGAGCCAGAAAATTCACTGAATTACCAAATTTACTAAATTACTACATTTTCTGAGTCACTAAACTCACTGAGCCAGAAAATTCACTGAATTACCAAATTTACTGAATTACTACATTTTCCGAGTCACTATATTTACCGAATCACTAAATTTATTGAATCGCTAAACTTACTAATCACTAAATTTACTAAATTACCAAATTTGCGAGTATCAGACACAAACTCCTTCGCATCTGACTTCTCTCTAACAGAACTTCTTGCTCCATCGCAACAAAATTGATTCATCCATCAGCAGCAAAAATCTCTAATCGCATCCACATCGATCTGTCGCACTTACTCGAAATTACCCCGTCAAAACTGTCTCGCATCTTCGCGCAAACAAATGCCCGCGCATTCCTTCCCACAAAGTGCAAAAACATATCCGACAGTCTTATCGCGGCCGCTGCAGGTCTATTTTTGCGAATTTCATTACTCACGCCCCCGCATAAGTAAAGGTGGAAGGTTTTCGTCGAGAGATACTGCGAAATCCGTAGGTCTCCCTCGGCTACGTCCGATCAGGGCCTCGTAGATTCAACGAAGCCCGGACTTAGGTCAGAAATTATGCGACAGGTGGGTCGGTTGCAACGTGTCCAAGGTTATACCATGGTTTTAATCTAACTTATGATCTTGTGTAAAGCCGAAGCGTGGTTCCCCGTCGGGTCTCATTGACGAATTTTTACGAGGAATTCCGTTCTTCTTTGCCCTTCGCCAACGTAAACCTCTGAACTCGAGCTTTCGTGATCTGCTGCTTCTTTCTGTATTTCCTCGTCGTCCGACGTCCCTCGGTTGCAATTTTCTTCCTTTTCTTTTTCGACGCTTTGAAATTACACGGTTCTTGATGTCGGAGGCCCTCTTTAAATTTTACAACAATTGGAAAAGGGATGAGAATTTTACTGCTGGGAATTTTCTTCGATGGTTATTTGTTTAATTGAAATCGAGATATTGTCTATAGTAGAATATTGTGCCAATTAACTTATGTCATCTTTAAAGCTTACATAGAAAATTAAAAAAATAATACTTTAAAAATTTCCATACTTTTCTGGGCACCAGAGTGTAAACAGAATATTTTGTTTCTGTTGCAACTTTTTACAGGAATGAGGTATACGATAGATTGCGAAATTTAGAAAATTTCAAAGCCCGCATAAGAAGGTATCAAGCGGACGAATCCTTTTTTCCGTTCGCTGTCACAGGAGAGATGGTGCAGCATAATTAATAATTAAACGACAAGTGTGGGTTACTTAGTCAAACGTTAATGGCATAAAGTAATTACCAAAGAAAAAAAAGGTTTATTCCAATTGATCTGAAGCTCCTTACAGGATACGTAGATATCCGGTGATGTCTCTTACCTCGCCTCTTACCTACGAGATTCCGGTTCCACTTTCAGGGACCAAGTCAAAGTGGTCGTGCCATACAAGTTAATATCACACGCGACGAATCGCAATTAATGCGACGTAGGACTCTGCTGGAGGATCATTTGTATCGATACCAAGCATCGGGAGTGTTTACCGGGACAACTGTCGGAGAGGCGATATTAAAAGGCGTGATTTGCATTTAGGCTTCTCTTTCTCTCTTTGCGAGGGACAAGTAAAATATAAGCGATGCCGGTTAAAGAAATTGATACACATTAAGAGTCACGCTCGAGTCTATTCGGTCCCCCACCTTCTATAAATATCTATCGTGAAATATTAATTAGTTCTAAAGGGAAACGATCATTTTCTCAGTTACAAAGTCAACCCTTCGCACTCCAGAGGCGAGCGGCGATTGCCACTTGTTTTGATAACTCTGCTTGCATTATTTAACTTGATTGATCCCCGAAACTTATTTATCTCGGGCTCACAAATCTATTTTATTAATTTACGTACTTTGCACAACTGAAAAATCGCAGAAATAAAAAAATCTTGGAGTGCAAAAAGTTACGATCTCGTAGGAAATTTTGTGGGTCACTTTATGGCGCATCTAAGGACTCTAACTTGAACGAAAAAATAGAGGGCTGAAGGGACAACGCGATTGCAGTTATCTCGTGATCTTTTGTCGTGTTCGCAACCAGGCATAAAAGTGAGTAAGCATATCTGTTCTGATCGGAGGTAGAACCTCCGTCCATTTCGATCCCTCTCGGTATCGCGCAAAGTTCTCCCTCTCGAATGAATCGGCCAATTGGATTTTCCTTCTCGCTCTTTCCCCTTTCCCTCTCCATCTTTCTTTCACTCCTTCCTTTCCTCTTTCTCGCTCCCGTTCTCTTTTATTCCGGGCTGAAAAAAATTCAATTTACCGGCTGTCCAGATTGACGAGGATGAGCCACGGAGATTTGGCTCGGTCTTTGCCGCGGAGTCGCCACTGCGGATGGCCCAGATGAACCTAGATAAAAGTGGAGAACCCTCCTTCGGCATATAATTTTAGGCCTCTCAAGGGGAGCTCGTATGAAATACGCGGACATCTCCAAACTCTCTCCTCTCTCTCTCTCTCTCTCTCTCTCTCTCTCTCTCTCTCTCTCTCTCTCTCTCTCTCTCTCTCCCTCCCTCTCTCCATGCATCAGATACGCCCGCTCGAACGAATATCACGGCAATAAAACGAGCGCACTGACAAGCCTTCTTTAAATTCTGACCTGCGAAGGGTGAAAACGATCTTAAGAGCTCCTTGCCTCGACGTAATTGCGTGCTACTCTTCCGTCCGACGAAAGTGGAACGCGAGGGGGTGGATTTTGTGCGGAGAATATACCGCTTTCTCAGCTTGTGTACCTAGGGTTGGTCAAAAGTGGTCGGAGGTTCAAAGCGTATTTCGAAGATGGGATTTTAGGCGCAGGTGGAAGAGTATGGCTGCAGAGAGAGCCCTTTGACTAGCGTTCCTTTAAGTTTGCCCTACATTTGCGAAGGGTTGAACGATCTGGAGTATTCCGTACTAGGTTGATCCGAGGTCCGACGATAGCGGAACGCGGGAGGGTGGATTTTGTGCGGAAAATGTGTCGCTTTCTCAGCTTGTTTACGTAGGGTGGCGAAAAAGTAGTCGGAGGTTCAAAGCGCATTTTGAAGATGGGATTTTAGGGGCAGGTGAATGAGTATGGCTGCAGGGAGAGCCCTTTGACTAGCGTTCCTTTAAGTTTGCCCTACATTTGCGAAGGGTTGAACGATCTTGAATGTTCCGTGCTTGGTTGATCGGAGGTCCGTCGAAAGTGGGGCAAACTGGGGTGAATTTTATAGGGGACTTTTAGAGTACATGCAGAGGGTGGTTCAGAAGCGACGGTATTTACAGGGGTTCGTTTCATCCAGCCCTAAAGCATTGTAAGACAGTTGACGTTACTCTAAAGAGGGTGGAAGTGATTCTGCACGAAAACTTGAACCTTTTGTAGCAGAAGGGAATTAGCTACAGTTCGGTGGCGATTAGTGTCCATCAATCCCGATGTGAGTCATCGTTGAATGAGAGAAAAGAACGTAGAACCGACAGGAAGTCGAAATTACTGATCTCAGAGAGCGAAGAGGATAACGAAGCCGAGGTCCTTTGTGCAGTGGCGTTAGATTTTTCATCGTGACACACGAAAATAACCCCTTACCCCCGACCTCTTTGATCCCTCGTTGCTATCAGGGATCTCAAAAGAGTCAGATGTTCCCGTTTGTGAGGCACCTCGCCAAATTAGCAGCCCTTTTGTGCCGGCGCTCGCTCCCTGCCAGTCACTGAATTCAGTTTACCTGCTCTCCTCTCCCTTCCACCCTTTCCTCTTCGTCCTCTCGCGAGCTCAAGCGTCCCTCCTCCCTGTATTTCAATCGAGACTCGCCGTTTGTTCTTTCGGGAAGACCTTCTCCCGCGAGATATTACGGGAAGCCTGAAAAGAACGACGTGAAAGAACCCCGAGAGTGGATCGAGTAATTCGAACCGATATTCATGGAGGAGTCGGACGACCTTCGGGCAGCTTTTTCATCGGCGATGCAGGTCGTTGTCACCGCGAGGCGTCGATTAAGTTTGATCGAAGGACCGAACGAGACGAACGACGATGAAGATCCAATTCTCATAATGTTTTACATCATCCTTGCGAACTATTAGCGACGAAATTGATTAATTTTCTTCCTTCATTTATCACTTTGCTCCTGTTATACTTATTAACCCCGTTGCTGTACTGTGACACTTGCGATGCGTTAACACTAGAAAGACTGAAACTTAGTATATACCTATATTGCCCAAAAGCAGTCAAAATGACTGCATTGTGAAAGAATAACTAATGTGTAAAGAAATTTATTTAAAATTAATTTTTAATATTTTTTTATATTATTTACAGTTATATAACAGGTTATTAAAAAATATTAACAAAATGAAAATTTACTTCACTTGGAAAAAAAGTAGGAGTATGCTAGCATCAAAATAACTTCCAGCTAACCTACGGAATCAAGAAGCACATGGTAATCGAAAAAAATGAAAAATGTTAATTCAACGCAGAACCGAACTGGTCATATAAGAAATTTACGCAATTAAATAATAAGAATCATTTAATTATTTTAAACTTCCCAAGCAGTCAAAATGACTGCTATTGGGCAATATAGGTATAACACATATATATATTGGAAATGAAGGAGGGGGGGAGGTAACTACAATTATTAATAAACGCATTTATATGTTGTACAAAAAGTCACAAAATTCTAAGAAATTGTATCATTACATACATAATTTTTTTTTAATTGAAATTGAAAAACATTTAAAATGACTGCCTCGGGCAATCTAGTGTTCAATCAGATAGGAGATTTTCAAGTTTTGCACAATCTCTGAAATTCAAAATATCACTGAGATGCGACACGATTAAATTCTTTCCATAATATTAACCCTTTCGCTACGGAGTGCTTTTCCGCGAGTCTGCTAATTGACACGGTACGAAACAATACCGGCGCGGACGAATAACTTTTAATGGCTAGTGGCGTAATACAAATAATTACTTCTTTATTGAAGTTGTAATGCATACAATATATGGAAACCATAAACTTATGGTACTTGAAAAATATCCAATTACAAGATAAGAACTACTAATTAATCCTTCGTTTGAAATTTCGACGAGTGGCTGTAGTCACCGATAGTACCCAGCCAGTGTCAGGCGGCGGGTGACTGTATCCCCAGTAGTATCGAAAGGGTTAATATTGCGTTAAATTATATGTATCAAGAATCACTGGTCAATTTTATCAGCAATATAATTCTGAACTATTGCGCAGGCAGTCACAAATCGTAGTGCAAGGGGTTAATTATGTCCAAATGTCCCAGATTAATCAACGGTACCCTTAGCGCCCAGCATAGATTTTTCAGTTACCAAACAAACTACAGCAGCAAACCTAAAAAGTTACTTAACACTTTGACTGTCACGAGTGCTTTAAAAAAGTGCACCGTTAGATGCAAGATTTATTCTAATATTTTCTCTTATTGATGTTCTAATAAAAGATTTTTACTGATCAATAGGGCACTTTTTATTTCAAAGTATCTTCTATGTATCGGTCATATTCAAATACACTAACTTTCAATTTTCATTTAGTTTTTTACAACTGCAAAAAGTTCAAACGCTCCGGTCACCAATGACCAACATGGCAGTCAAAGTGTTAACTACAAATTAGCAAAAGTTCAGTATCCACTTGAAACTTGGAGACTCCTGAAAGAAATTCATCCCCCTGAGTGCCGATATCCGTGCACAGATCCTATTGTCCCCGTTTTCAGTCCCGCAGAAGCGCAATAATTGATCGTTCAAACCGCGCACGAAAATCCCGGGAACATGTCGTGTGCACACGGTACGAAGTCGTTACTTGGAAGTTAGTAGCTCGTTGAATTAGATGGAGCGTCGTGCTCGCACGAGCAATCAGCGACGGAGCAGCCGGTGCTGCTGTTCGTAGCTCCTCTAATTGCATCTAATTAGATTAGAAGCTCGGAGAGCGCGTTGTTCCGGCCGATCGTCGGTACGACCGGTGTTAATCAGGATAGCAGCAGGTCGTTCTCTCGATCGAGCCTCGAATTAGATTACCGTTGTGCCGTCCTCTGTCCCTTTAATCGACCGGCAACGGCGTTAATTGAAAGCTCCCTCGGAGGACCAATTATACAGAGGACATCATTCGGAAAGTTCTGCGTCCGTCGGTTTTAGACCTTTGTTCTTGTTTATTTTTAATGTCGGACAGTGGTTCGTTTGCGAGGGAGATTTCACTTGCGTGACGTTCTTCCTTCTCTATCTACCCTGAAAACTTTGCTGAAAGAAATGCTTTCAAAGTTCTCCGTTTGACCAGAGTATCAACTATAGGGTAAAATTATTCTAGAAAATCTTATTTTAGAATTGTTGACAAAATTGGACGAAAGATTGTTTCCAAATCCTCTGTATCTTGCTTTGGTACCATGTTTAGATTTAAATAGCGACAGGATAGAATATGGAAATATAAAGAAAAATGTGTTTCGAAAAATGGCGATTTTTTTAGGGAAAATAGCTTCTATCTGTGGAAGTGGTGCTCTTAGTAAATATCGTTCTACGTGTACGGTACAAGGGATCGTGCTACTGCAGAAACACAATGGGACAATTCTGTAGTTTGGTATTACCTTGTGGGGTTATTCGAGAAGCAATGATCGGTTGCACGAGCCAACATCGAACCGAAGCAATTCGAAGCCTTTGTCAATACTTGAGACCGTTAAAATCAACGTATCTTATACCAGATTGGACATTAGGAATTCCAAAGACAACTACAGTCATGCAATGATAGAGTCACTAAACATAAACCTATTACTTTCTAAATCGGTGCTCTAATAAGATAAATTAATCGATTGAAATTAAAACGATAGAAATACCATTTAGATCTGCGAAAGGGTAATTTAGACGATCTAGAACCACGTTTAGTCCACTCAACGATCTAATTTGTCGCTGCAATATTCGCTCATAGCCACTTCTCTCTCCCCTTCTGCAACGCCGAGGTTTAACGTTCCCTCGGCGGGGAAAGATGGCAAAAATCCAATCCGTCGGTGTTCTCTTTTTGCGCCAGTCTATGGTCTACTCGTATTATATCGGATAGCAGGAGTCAGCTACGGTGTGTTCCTGATCGCACGGTGTCCCTTACAATCACCGCACAACGAGCCTCGCACCATGCTTCAGCGGCTTTCGTACGCATTCGCTCGGCTATCTGTCGGACTTCATTAAGAGGGTCATATACCACTCTGGCCGAGGAAGGTCGGCCGGGGGAACAGTTTCGTCGGGGCTTTTCTGATTATAAATGTCAGCGGACGAGAGCAAACTTATTGCCGGGTTTCTTCCTCTCGATTTTAAGATTTCTACCTCGCACCGCGTCCCCGGATATTAATCGGGACAATTTTTCCTCGATCTGCGATCGTTTTGTACTATTCCACTGGAAATATTGTATCGGTGGTACTCTTTTTACCTAGGTCTTATTATAAAGTTTTAGACAATCTTTTGCGACGAATTTGGAAAATTTGGAATTGGAAAATATAATAGTTACTATATGGATAGCATATAACTGCCGGGGATTATGGTGGGTATGGCTAAAAGGCTTAGACTCGCAATTGCGGGATCCGAGTTCAAATTCACCCTCGCGAAATAATTAATTTGGTAAATAACCTGTGGGCAACATTTCCTCAATTATTATGAGATATATCTGTCGGGCATTCATGAGCCACCTAACACAGCAAGTCCCATGCGAAATGACCAAAGCAGTTAACACTAGATTTACGGAAGCCGTCAAATTGACGAGTTCCTACTTTTTTTATAAACATTTCTTAAATTTACAGAGAAGTTGCGCAGTAGATGTTTCACGCGTATTTTATAACACAATAATGACTTAACGAATTACCATCTTTGCCGCTTGGTCCCTCTTTTTGCAAAGTCCTTATTTAATATATTGCAATGTCTCAGATTTCACGCCCGCAAATCTAGTGTTAAAATAAAAATATATAAAAGCAAAAGAAGAAATGCTGCCTGCTTACAATGAACTCAAAAACAATGAAATTCTTCATAGAGCTCATCTTATTTCGCGCTGATCATTTCTTCACCTGTCTATCATCAAACTCCACTCAAACAGTAGAGATGTTCCGCGGAATAATCCGATTCCCGTTGCAATCGACACAACGATCCCAAAAGTACCTTTCAGGGCGGATTTCTGAATAAAAGAAATCACGTAAATCCTGCCATCAACGACTGTCGATCGTCGTCGGCATTGGAAACGGATGTTTCATCGAGTCGACGATACGAGTCGTATCGGTGCCCCGTTGTTGGTTTCTGGGTGGTCAGAATTCTTCGGCACGCTTAAGAAAAATTCCCCCTGGACGCGTTACAGGGCCTCCTCGACAACGTCGGGCGAAAGCAACCGGGGTTGTTGAAGTATTTACGGTCTCGTCGAGACAATGCTCACGCACCGTGGACCCTGGCTCCACGCGGCTCTCCCGGTTCGTTCCTCTTTGCTACGTTGTCGACGGTTTACGATGCGGAGAAAAAAATGCCCACCGACTCCCTTCCGGTTGCCGTTTAAGGCAAATATCTGCCCGCTTCAGTTTGGCTCTTGGGCGCCGTTACTTTTGTCGGCATTCCGTCTTAGAAACCCGCTAAGGCTCGAAACTGTCGTTGGAGTTGACGTTGATGCTTGGAAATTTTAACCTTCTGTCTTTCAATCATCCTTTTGGGGGATTATGGAGATATTTGTTTGGATTTTGCTTCTCGTTATTTAATTAAAAATTGTACAATTTTCAACCTGCAGTTCTTTCTAGTCAGAATTCTCTGTTTTGTATGTTTTTCGTCTTTTACAGCTATGGATATTTTCGTCTAATAAATTAGAAATCCGTCGATAGTCATTTGGTTTAATAGTACATGGTATATAATGGTAAATTCGGAAATAATAATAAAATTCGTTCAACTGTACTGTTTACATGATGAGTTACCGCTCTTTTTTTGTATTTCTTCTGCCGTCACTGTTATAGTAATTTTGGTTAGGACCTACTGTTTTAGGTGGCTTAGGAACCCCCAAGGTTACGATATATATTAATTATCATATTAGAGCAAATTTTCCCGGAGCAGGAAATTTCAACTCACAATCAGCCCCGTCAAATTACACGTTCGAGCTTTTATCTCCATACCCAGGACAGTTTCTATAGTCTATTGTATTTTTCTTGTTCAAATTGCTATGGTGTATATTGTTTTCGTTGGGTTTCGAACCACCAAGGCTATGGTACATTGAATAATAAATTAGAAAACATTTTCCCAGACCAGGAAATTTCAACTCACAATCAGCCTTGTCAAATTAGACTTTCGAGCTTTTATCTCCATACCCAGCACAGTTCCTATAACCTATTGTATTTTTTTTCAAACTGTTATGATGCATATTGTTTTCGGTGGGCTTCTAACCATCAAGGCCATGGTATATTAAATAATAAATTAGAAAAAATTTCCCCAGAGTATGAGATTTGAAGCAAGACCCATCGAATTGCGACTCCGAGCATTATCTCTTTACCCAGCCGCGATTCTTTTCCATAAGAGGTCGTATCATAATTCCACGACTGCGATTTAATACTACAACTTGGAATGGAACAACTGAACAGAAAGGTCTCTACAGAAACAAATGCCAAGGATTCTTTTAATCTCCACCTCCCGCAAAAGTTCTTTCTCCCTCGATCCAACTTCAGCGTCCCGTCGACAATGCGCGATTTTCACGAAGAAACGTGGAAATTCCGCGAGAACGGTGGCCGCGGCGAAGTCGGAGGAAGAATCAAGGAGACCATTATCCGACATGCCGACCGTCCAACCGACCAAGCCCATTACCATTTATCCTGGTAGCCGCGTGCCGGAATTGGAATTCGTACTTTTCGCGGGGAATGAACCGGCTGAATTTATAATAACAAGGAACTCCGTGTTCGAGAGGGTCGTAATCGGTATCCTGGATTGCGAGGGATATCAATCGTTCGACCCGTTTGCAGGATAATGCGAGTACCGCGAGAAACCCCGTCGAATAAATATGCGCGAGCTTTTTTTTTATCTCTTCCCGTCTTGCAACTTGCAAATAAAGCCAATTGCGAACGAAGCCGGCAGAGAGAAGGGAAGATTTTTCGCGCGAGGTGAGAGATAATTAATGAGCGCAATTCACTGGGGGTGAATGAAGTTTTAACACGTTTCCACCCTCGTTTCGCGGACAAACGGGACCCACTTTTCTCGGGTGATTCGTGGGATGAAAGCTGCACGGGAGAATTTATTTATTTATTACACGAGTGTCTTTTGCGAATCTTCTCATAAAACTCATACGTTTTAGCGTATTTTTCATTTTGCTTGGCAATTTCTTCCTGTAAACCTAAACCGGTCAATAATCGCTCTTTTTTTTATGTTTCAGGTAAGTTTCACATTTGCTGGGATTCTTATCCTTCTTGTTGAACGTATTCGCGACTGTCGGTGGGGTAAGTTGAAAAAATATCATTCGCCGCAGCGAAAAATTGCAAGACAGTCGTGAAAGGGCAAAAAGAGGCACGGCATTGTAGGCAAAATTGCTAAATTAGTTTCAATAGATTGAAAACAGATTGACAGAATTGTTCACACTGTAAAGAATTAAAATCTTCGGTATAATTCAATTTTACCCACAAAGTACCAAGTGCATTAAACCCGCAAAAAATACAACGTCACGGAATACAAGCGCTCAGAAAAAAAATGTCGAATTTCACACTTTACGTCGGTACTTCACTGTAACGTTCAGAAACTTCGTGCGCGGTTAAAAAACACGACGTTTCATCCTGTTTGTCACGTCAATTATCCACGATCAAAGTGGCATTAACAGTATCCATTGCCCGTTGAAACACCCTTTTGAAATGTCGATTTTTGTCGGAGAGAACGTATTTTACTCGGTAAAATCTCTAGAAGGTTGCTGCATTGTATCGGGTTGCAAGGTTTACCTTCAAAGAGTAAGGATATTTCGAGCGAGGACGCGATGGAAGCAGAAAAGGAGGAGGAAGAACAAGAAGACGAGGAGGAGGAGAAGAAAAATACAGAAAAAAGTGGTGATTTCTTCGCGTGGCTCGTTGAAACGCGGAGTGATCCATCGCAGCTCTCGTTTTCGGCACGTCGGCCTGCGGTCTTCGTAGACCAATCAGCCATGCTTCTGCATCTTTATTTTTGCAATCGGATCACACTAACGTACACGACACAATCGAGCAAAAACCCCTTAGCTTGGAGATCCTCAGGTCTCTCTATTGATCTATTTCTCTCTCGGGTGCTCCTTTTTGTTTGAAGAATCGATCGTCGTAACAGTCCTTTTCTCCTCGATTCTCTTCCGGCTTTCGGTCGCCTTTCGATGGAATTGGTAACAGTGCTTCATCAAAAGGCAATGATTTTTTATAAAATTCCCAGTTCTCCCACGTTTCCTCGGATAGTTCAAATTTTATGCTTTGGTTCTCTAAACAATCTAAGCTCCGATATATCTTTCAAGAAGGAAAATTGAGGAGGCTACTGTTGGTTTGGAGTTAGGAGGTCGAACTTGCAATTAGTCGGCTCGAATTTAAATTCTCGTCAATCTTGGAGATTTTTTCCAATTTTTCATTTAACGCAACATACTCTGGATTGTTCAGAAGCCACATGAGCTAATATAAATTTGTAGGTCCTAGACAGATCAACCACAGCAGTTGAAATCGAAAAGTACCAAAGAAAAAGAGGAATTAATACACTCCTTTCTTTATTAGGTCCGAGTTTCATTCAAAAACTTACTTTACAATCGCACCAAAAAATTCCACTTATAATACCAAGATTGTACTCTCAAATCAAGCTGAAATTACTCACAATTGTCGCACCTGTTCCGTTCGTTTTTCCCAACCTCAGCTTCTTCTCGAAGATGCAGCACGAGCAAGGAGATATCGACTCATCTGCATGGCAGCCTCTCAAAAAGCACCCTCGTTGGCTTGCGGTGGAAGCAAGAACCGTCGCTCCTCTTTCCCGATAATCGGCTGATCGGTATACTTGGAAAATGCTTCGGGGTATGCAGCTCTGCCCGCAAGAAAACCTCCGAGCCCGCAAACGCGCCCCAACGACATCTCGATCGGCTTAAAAGTCGTTTCTTCGGGATGCAGGCTGCGATCGGGTGTGGCTACGCGATAATGCGATTGCAAATCATAGCTCGAGCTGGGATGTTCGTAATTTTCGCCGAGTATAATCGGAAGTGGGCTGTGTCGTTTGAAATTATCTTCTCTTTTTGCCATCGAAGGGCTCACTGAAAATAATTCTCTTTTTAAAAAAAGAAAAAAAAGCTTGTAAATTGTATGGTTTTTCATTCGGGGCAAATTGTTTTCTTCAATTGGACGAAAGACGAAGTGAAAGATGGTGCAGGTTCACTTTCAATTTCATCGTGATATCAGTTAGAAACGCCTTCGTTAAATCATCTCCTTTAAATTATCCATGCTAATAAATTATATCCGCGAGCGAGGGGAAGGCGAAGTGAGTATCAGGGCTTCGACGTCGAAACAAATTCAATATCGAGAATGGATCCGATGGACGAGAATAACTGCGAGAAGAACGATACCCTCGGTACGACTCCATTACGGAAATTAATCGTCCGCCGGGCGGACGGTGCAAATCGTTTTAGTAATCAGTAATCACGCGGATGCAGAAGGGTTCACCCTCTCATTTGCCTCGTCGCCAGATCAGCTCTCTCCTTCTGCTTTCTATTTTCCCCTCTTCCTCTCACCCTTTATTTCTATTTTTCCCTGTCTGCCTCTTCCTCTTTCCATTTGTATCTCCGCGTTTCTATTTCTCTCTGCCCCTTTATTTCCTGTTCAATTCCATTCTACCTCTGCAACTTCTCTCTATACATATTTCCTTTTAATTTTCCTTTATTTCATCTTCAATTCTTGTTCCACTCTGCTCTTCTATCTGCGCTACTATTTTCCTCCCTATTACTTTTTTAATTTTCGTCTCGGTTTATTATTTCCTGAATTTTTCTTTCATCTTGCTTTCTTATCTCCCTTTCTATCTTCCTATCTATCCATCTATTTTTTGTCCACATTTGCTTTTCCATTGCCCATCTGTTTCAATTTTCCTTTTATTCTACTTCTCCATCTCTATTTCTATTTCTCTTTTAATTTTCGTCCCCCTGTTTCTCTTTCCCCACGTTTCTTTTTCAATTAGTCTTTAGCTCTTTGTCTTTCTCTCTCTTTGCTTGATTCACGTGTCATCCATAGATCATCGCATCCCAACAGACTCACTACGGCGAAGATCTCCGTGTTGTCGTGGGTGGTCCTGGGAATGGGCGTGCGTTCGTTTCGTTGCGTCCGTGAAATCCGTGAAATCGACGCGCTCGGACGCGAAATTCAAGGTGGAATGCAATCGCGTGGACATTAACGTCCAAGTAATTATGGCTCGATCGAGGAGTACGTAGAAACTGCCGGCTAAATGGCACGTTTGTATTGCATAATTCATGCGCAACGCGTAAATCCGTTCCATCGGCTGCCTGATAAAGGTGTACCAAGCACTCCAAGTTCACCAGTCTCCACGTTGGATTGCGAAATTCTTCCGTTCTGTATTTAAATTCTCGAAACTCTAGTGCAAAAATTACCTTAAATAATTAGAACAATTTATAAATCTATTCAATGGAAATGTGCCATATTACGGTTCAACGTTAAGGTTAAATTTACCGATGATTAGTCCGATATATTTGAGAATATTAAATAATTGTGTGAAAACGACAGAAATGAAGGAAGCAAAAAGCTTTATTGATTTAATTGCCTGCGGTGTACAAGATAGATGGTGAAAATTGGAAAGGAAATGGCTTTAGAAATCTCAAGAATATTGAGAAAAATTCAAAACAAGTCATTTTAATCGTCTTGGTAGACCTAATTTAAAACACCTTTCAATTTCTATTTTTCAGAACGATTAGTTTTCCTTTCCCCGCATTAATATACCTTTTTAACGAAATTTCTCCGTCATTCATCCCAAAGTATCTATCAGTTTAAACAAAGTCCCCTGTAATTCTCCAGCACCAACAAATTCTCGAACACCAAGGCTAGTTCTCATCCCTTGGAATCCAAAATTCGACGATCAGCCAGAGAACAAATCCAACATTAACTTATCGCAAAATGGCATCCTTTAAAGTATTGGAGCGTAATTGCAAAAACGTCAATCCAGATGGAAGGATGCGAACGTTTTTTCTGCACGTTAGCATTAATCGACGGCGATGCTTTAACGAGTATTTAACGTCATTCCATCGAATCGTCGTTGCAGCGTGAAAGTAAAAGGAGAAAGAAGAGAAGAAAAGAATAATAGACGTCCGAGGAAGAATATTTATTATTCTTCGGAGCTTCGGTTCTCCAAAGCTCCGAGAATACTCAAGATAAAACGGCACGGATTTGTATACCACTTTATATAGAACCCTGGCAAATGGAGCACTTCACGAAAGCCGATCGTGAAGCTGAAGGAGAGGAACGAGGGTCAGAATGATCTGTAATTTTGGAATTTCTTATTCGAGGCAATCGGAATACA
The DNA here is from genome assembly GCA_963989415.1 of Cerceris ruficornis. NCBI lineage: Eukaryota > Metazoa > Arthropoda > Insecta > Hymenoptera > Crabronidae > Cerceris > Cerceris ruficornis. Next base: position 13,174,389 of record OZ022523.1, read on the forward strand.
ATGCGCCGGAGGAGCCGAAAGGTTCGAGCGAATCGCAAAAGAATGGTTGGCCAACGGAGCGAAATTGACCGTCGAACAGAGCACTGATTTCTTCTTCGGTCTCTCGATATTGCTTCTTTTTATTCTCGTTAATCTAAAACCTTTAATATAGCCGGACCAATAAGATCGAACAGGAAGAAAGAACGATCGAACTTTCCAACTCTCCTGTTTGACCTACGGGAAGTAAGTAAAATTGGCCGAAGACCTTAAAAGAAATTGCCTCTTCTATTTCTCCCAAGTTCGAACCTTCATCGCTTCTCGTCTCTAAGATTCTAAAGGTATACTGTGTAAGGAAAAAAGAACGATGGCAATTTCTCCAGTCAATTTCAATCGAGAAAGAGCAGCAAGTCGCTACGGAAAATGAAGTGAAACGTTAATGAAGAAGAACGAAGATCTCGGGCCGCACGATCGAGGAGTCCAAATAATAAAACAAATAGGGAAAAGGTACCCCTCGCGAGCCAGCCGTTTTTTCGACCTTTTCCTTTTTTCGCTCGGAGCTAGAGTCGCGAGACGGTCAACTTTTACGATCTTCCTCAATGTACGCTAATTGGTGCGTTGGTCGCATCGAGATATTTTGCTGTCCGGCACTTAATATCTCGTTTGCCGTGCATTCAGCGATGTCGGTGCGCGGAATCGGGTGCAACGTATTAAGTCCATGTGTGTGCCAACCGCGGAGAAGCGCCACTTCTCATCCACCTTCCCTCTTGCGTGTCCGTCGACTCTTCAATTGATCACCACTGACTTATTTCCCTCGGAGTTGGGAAAATATGCGTGCACACGGGGTGTTCCTCTCTCTCTCCGTCTCGCTTCGAGGCTGTCCTGCTTTCCATCGCGACTCCTTTCCCTTTTTGTCGAGTGTAATATATTTTTGATTGTATTTAGATGCGATTTTAAACGCGCCGAGACGAATGGCGCGACGTCGATAGCATAAATTTCCCGTTCGTTTCCTTAGCGCCGCAATGGACGTACGATTTATTTAACGTTCATCGTCGACGATTGTTCGGTGTATCCTCGTTTCACGGGGAATACTGACTTGGGAAGGAATCTTGCGTTGAGTTTGCAATAGAGGCTGTGGTGGGTTTGGAATTGGAGGGTTGGAGTCCCACTTGGTGGAATTGAGTTTAACTCTTTAACTCTTTCGAGACGAATTTTTTTTAAAGAAAATAGAAGGGGCAGGTTACATTTCTAATACTTCAGCTGATGAATTTATTCATTATAATAGGGTAAAAGAATAAAAAATTATTTTTTTTAACACTAGGTTTACGGATGCCGTCAAATTGACGCGTTCTTACTTTTTTGATAAATATTTCTCAAATATATAGAGAAGAGGTACAGTAGATATTTCACGTGTATTTTATAATACAAAAATTACTTAACGAATTATCAGCTTTGCAGATTGATTCCTCTTTTTCCAAAGTCTTTATTTAATATATTGCAGTGTAACAGATTTCAGTCCCGTAAACCTAGTGTTAAATTAGTGCAAAGTTACAGCCTGGGACATATATGAGCCGTCCAGTGCACAAATCGATTAACTCCACTTTTTGATTTTTTTTAAATTTAAGTCTCAAAGCACTCGATTGAATCCTAACTTTTTATATTTAGAATAAATTTTCGTAATAATAACGATTAACACCATTAAATGACGAAGTTTGTTTGGCCATCGAATAATAAATAATTGAATTCAGAAATCAATATAATTAATTTCAAGGCTATTCCACCTTATTCATTTTGTACTTCGTTAGAGGAAAGCTAAATGCGATTATATATTCTACAATACTTATTTGTATTTATATTTTGAAGGGAATTTTAAAAAGGAGTGTATACTATTTCATCACGTTTCTCCACTTTAGGTTTTATGGAGTGAATCGATTTGTGCACTGCACGGAGAATGAGCATATGGAAGTTGCAGTTATTAAAGAATTCTATGGCGGATGAAAATTGATGATTGCACTGGCATTTTTCGAAAACAGGAAGAAACGAGAACGGTAAGACAGGGGAATCGTTTCCAGTCGAGCGAAAACGCTTCGACGGCGATCGACAAAGTAGCATCTCACGGCAGTATAGAGTTACTTAACGGCATAGGTAAAAAGACAAGAGAAAGGCAGAAGACCTGCACGCAACGCCTACCCAACAAAAGTGACAGGGTTTACCGAGCTGGAAAATTTGTCAGCATCGAAAATCATGAAATTTCGTTCACCCCTCTTTATTCCCACTTGTGATCCCCTTTCCCAACAAACCACCACAATGCCACTAACTAAATTCATCCTTCTCTACGTAATTCCAATGAGATAGAATATCCAAAAACCACCATCGGTCCTCGTGATTTCTCCGTCGCCGTAAACTCGACGAATTCGCAAAAGGCAAAACCCAAGGGCATCGCAGCTAGACCGATCTCGTTTGCGCGTTTCACCGTGCGAAATAAAGGGGCATAGGCATCTCCGTGGCAGAAGGCCTCTCGAACGTTTCACCGGATTCCTCGTCGTTCCTCGGAGGCATCGCGAACAACCGTATCGCGCTCCTCGGTTTTTCTCTCCTCCTCGTCTCTCGGTCCGCCTCGGCCGGGTCGTTGCTGTCGGTCCTACCGACAGGATAAGTAAGGGTAACTACGTCTCAATAGCCTCCGCGTCGCTGTAGACCGTGGAGCGCGACTCCTAATATGGAATTGCTTCCAACAACCACCACCCGGGGGAAGGAAGAGGAGCATCGAGGGAACGGGACGAGGGGAAAAAAACGAAAGGGAGAGGTCGAGTAGGATACCCTGACGGAGAATAGAGAGCAGAAGGTGAGGGAGGTGCGCGGGAGGTTGTTTGATGCTGAAGAAGGAGAGGAGAGACGGAGGAAGGGAGTGCTGTAAATTATTATTGCCGCTAGTTTCTTGCCCGAAGCGATCGCTAGCCTGCCTGCTGCCGTTCGCGCTACTTATCTTCGAACCTAGCCGTGGCTAAAGTTCTCCTCTTGCTCCGACATCCGCCTGTGTTCGCCGTTCTCGTTGAGGAGTTCTACGAGGATTCGTCGAAACGTCTCGGAGTTGGAGGATTCCGTGGGTTGGAAAGGAGAGGGCGAGTCGTTGACGGGGTAGATTTTAACCCTTTGCGAACGGCGACATATTTGAATATTGAGAGAATACTATTTGTTTTGCGGTCCAAACCACCTTTTTATCAGCAAGTTGGGCTGTTAATGTATATACATTATAAATTACTAATTTTTTAACCATATTTCAACGGTTGTATTTCAATTTTTCAACTCTAACTGTGTATACAAGCAGCGGTAAACTATAATTCCATTTTTTCTCAGACCACATATATGCGTCGCTAGTCCTTAACCCATTGACTGCCAACTACGAGATATCTCGTAACTGCACTATAAGTTTGAATTAATAAGTTAATAATAACGGCCGAGCATGGATAGAAATTTTGGAACAAAAATGTTCTTCGTATCATTACAAATGTCGAGATTATATTTTTGATCAATGAAATCAATGTTCTAAAAACTTTCTGTCATCTTCTCAAATTTTAACAAGCAAAGGTAATATTTGCTTAGTTTCCCTGGCAGCCAATGGGTTAACCCTTTGCGGACGGCGACATACTTGAATATTGAGAGAATACTATTTGTTTTGCGGTCCAAACCACCTTTTTATCAGCAGGTTAGGCTGTTAATGTATATACATTATAAATTACAAATTTTTTAACCATATTTCAACGGTTGTATTTCAATTTTTCAACTCTAACTGTGTATACAAGCAGCGGTAAACTATAATTCCATTTTTTCTCAGACCACATATATGCGTCGCTAGTCCTTAACCCATTGACTGCCAACTACGAGATATCTCGTAGCTTCACTATAAGTTTGAATCAATAAGTTAATAATAACGGCCGAGCATGGACAGAAATTTTGGAACAAAAATGTTCTTCGTATCATTACAAATGTCGAGATTATATTTTTCATCAATGAAATCAATGTTCTAAAAACTTTCTGTCATCTTCTCAAATTTTAACAAGCAAAGGTAATATTTGCTTAGTTTCCCTGGCAGCCAATGGGTTAACCCTTTGCGGACGGCGACATACTTGAATATTGAGAGAATACTATTTGTTTTGCGGTCCAAACCACCTTTTTATCAGCAGGTTAGGCTGTTAATGTATATACATTATAAATTACTAATTGTTTAATCATATTTCAATGGTTGTATTTCAATTTTTCAACTCTAACTGTGTATACAAGCAGCGGTAAACTATAATTCAATTTTTTCCAAGACCATATATATGCGTCGCTAGTCCTTAAAGGGTTGAGATGGAGCACTTGGATGCAGAAGGGATCATGGATATTTTAGGTGAATCTTTACCCCTTGTGGCCTACAAGAAGGTGTGGTGATACTGACATGGTAAATGGAATAGGAAATTTGGAAGTTTTCGGGGGAATTATTTCTGTGATATAAATATCGCGTTCAATTATACAAAGAATGAAGAATGAGGGAGAAATTTTGATTTCTGGAGTTAATTCTGAGTTATTGTGCACCCAGTCAACACGTTGAACGCCACCGATATTTGGCTAGTTTCATCATTTCTACCGAAGTGAACATTTTTATATTAAAATCACATCTTTATAAAGCAGAAACTTCAAAGACACAGATGGATATATATTCAGCGAGAGTTTAACTTCTGAACGATAATATTTAATTATTGAATATATTACAAAATTCGTAAATATTGCAATTTAAAAGTCATATGAAATTTCATTGGATTCAATAGCGCCGGTCACCGGTGACCCCCATGGCAGTCAACTTGTTAAAATAGAAATCGTAGGGCAATTGAACCGGGATCATCGTTGCCGATGACCACTCCATTTTGAACATTCTACCCTCATTGCCAGAGTAGTCTTAGGGAAAGGGTGGTCTTTCTGACACTCCCCGAGGCAGAGGCAATGTCAAAATTGACTTAGAAATTGTTCAGCGGTAGCAAGACAATCGATTCTTACCTTGCAACCACGAAGGCACGCCAGGAAGTCGATGCGCCTCTCGGATTGCGAAAGGCACAGCGAGAAATTCTCGTTTCTTGCGCCCCGGGGATATCAGCGAAGTTTCTTTGTTGCAGAACCGAGGCTCGCTCGAAGGCTGTCGGTTTGGGTTAAAAGTCATTTCTCAGACGCGCGAGAGTGAGAAACGTAATTAGTGTCTCTGGCCGATGGCGCGCAGAAAAAAAGATACCCTTCGTTGCTCGCCGCTCTGATACCCCTTGCAAGACGCCGTCGGAGAAAAATTGCAGGAGAGACGAAGGAGCACTTAAGGCTCTGCTAATTGGCGAATTAAAAGTTCCTCGCCGATCGAAGGCCGTCTCTATCGAAGAGGAGAGATCGCGAGGCACTCGGCCGGGTTAAAGGACGCAGTTACGACACCTCTGTAATGACGATCGTTATCTTTACGAGTGGATTTCGCGTAGAATTCTATCAGGTGTATACTCTACTACGGACTTCCAATTCCATGGCCCTGACCTGCAATCTTCGGCGTTTTCAAGAGCAACTATTAATCTTGTTCGTTTCACAAACATCCAAGGAGATAAAACAAGCGATACGATTATTCTCGCGGATGAAACGGCAAAAGTATCGGTGCGTTAATTGGTCTACGATAGGTAGGAATGATTGAACCTTTAATTTCTCGGGGATGGCCTCGATTTTGGACCATTAGAAACTTCAAATTGTTCTCTTTTTTGTACTTTAATTCCTGAAGTTCTTAGTAACTTAGAGATAATTGTAAAAAAATTCATTAATTAAGGGGCTCCGGCTCAAAATTCTTTTCACCGCTGCTAGATTTTTCCTGAATTATTATCAACCCTTATCGGTCCCTAGCTTTTCATACGTGATTCCCACTAGGTTGTAACTGGTTTCGGTAAATATGCGAAAAATCTTCAGCATTGTAAGAACAACATTTTCCGTTGAAATCTTTTATTTTTTGAAGGGGTATTACAAACGTATGAGTTTCAAATAATTCACCAGCGATAAATCATCACTGTTGCTGTCGATTTCAATCCAATCATTATCTCAATTACCAACGTTTTCTCCTTCCATATCATTTTCTTCTTCATTTAAATTTTCGCCGATTTAACGCCGGTAGTTCTAGTGTTAACACGTTCGCGGACAGTAAAAATTTCAGTGAGCTGCAAAAATAGTCAGTCAAGTATTACACTTCTAATTTACACTTCTAACTACACATAGAAAAAATAAAATAGCATGAAAATTCTCAGTGAATCACTTGGCCATCACTTTGAGCTGCATAATAATTACAAAAAATTAAGGTTATATAAAATTAAATGAGTTATAATTGGCTTTATCATTTGGCATTGCTTCAATGCTATAGCATTCATGTCATTCTACATTACGATGAAAATGGATGCAATAGCATTCACGTCTGCGAACGTGTTAAAAATTCACCGCGTTGATTCGCAATTCCTCCAACTTTTCCCGAGGAAGCAGCTAAAGGCTGATTCATCCGACGAGACGAGAGCACCTGCGACGCAACATAGACTCCTCTCACAATCAGTTGGGTCGTGACACGAGGAGTCCTCTATTTTCACCGTTACGCAATCGGAGATAGTCGTTACGACGTCGAGGAGAGTCGTCGGGAAGAATCGTCCTCTCCTCTCGTCTCATCTTTCTCTTTTACCTTCCTGGCCGACCTGGTTGACTGGCGCAGCTTCTCGAGGCAAATGTCGTGCGAATCCCGAAGCTCCTTTTCATCTTACGTCTCTCGTTGCGTCACGCATCCGCTGTTCGATTATAAAGTATCGATGGGAGAACACGCTGATCGATCTTTGTTGCGGAATTCCATGAAACAAAAAGGACTTCACGGTAGAAATGTTTGCGGATGGACGCCTCTGACAGAAGTGCGTTGGAAAAATGTCAATTAGGAGACTCGAGGCACGTCATTTCGGAGTATTTCGAACGTAATTTGATAATAGGACTAGCAGCAGAGTAATTGCATCAGAAGAGGCACTCGAGGATCATTTGTAATTGCAGCGTCGATTGCTCTAATGGACGGGGCTTTTTGCAGGGTAATGACGGAATGGTTTATTTCGCGTCGACGATGTAATTGTTTCCTGCGACGTTTTTAATAGTTGGTTATTACGAATGATAGCTAGTTTTCGTATTTTCGCTTGGAGATCGATCGGTGCTATTAGATTTTTTGCGTGGGATTATTTTTTCTTGGTGAAAAGGGGTTGCTACGGATATTTGTGACTGGCAGAAACTATTATAATTGCTGTGATAGTAACATATTTAGAGGAGTTAAGACTCTGTGTTAATTTCGCCTTTAACCTCGGTTCACAGCGAATTTTAAATCACCTAGGCTATGATATATTAAATAATAATTTAAAAAAAAATCTAGAGACGACGAGGGTTTGAACTCCGACCCACTAATTTGCACTTCAAGGCTTTACCTCCGTATCCATCAAAGTCTCCGATAACGAGTTTAATTACTAAAATTCACACCAGTCGGAAATTAAATATCGTTTAACTTCTAAAACATTTCCGTCTCTTCGTTCTCTTCGGAGCAAGCAGTTGAAGATTCTATTACGTCATTTTCTTTTCGCTGGTTCAATAAGACAGCCGTATCTTTGAAAAGGAAAGGAATAAAAAAAGAAAGATGTCTTCGATTCATCGATTAACCGTCGTCGCTCCTTACGGCCATTGTAATTTCATTATTAAGCCGAGGACGAAAGAAGAAACGCGACTCGTTGCGAAATTATCAGGCTCGCGGATATTATCTGCCTACCTTACGGCAATGAATACGCGCGAATATCCGCGCGCTTTCTAATTGCGAGAGAGGCTTCCTAGCGAATTGACGGGTGACGAGTGAAAATGTTAAATGCGAGAGAGTTAACCCCCTGGGGGGTAAACCGCGAAGAATCGCGCGCCTGGGGTGAATTTGCACGGCGTCGATGGAAAGCGCTGGAAATCGTTGGAATTGATTCCTCGAAGATGCGAATCATGGACGTTTAGTTGAACAGACGATTCTACTTTTTAATCGAGCGTACAATTTTAATATTACGCGTGGTAAAATGTTAGGATCGTAGAGTTTAATTGGAATGCTGAGTCTTTAGGATATCGAGAAGGATTCAGAGTTAATTGGAGTATCATTGTTTGACGATGGAGATACGAAAGATGGAGAAGTAACGATATGGAAAATTGCGAGTTTTTATTTAATAGTGAACTGAAATTATAGGGTGCAGTTATAGGATTCAAATAATGGGCTTAAGTTTTAAGCTCCCATTGCTTCTGTGGTATTTCTTGTAAAATTGATATTTCAAATTTGCCTTGCAATAACGATCGACTCTCGTGACAGTGTGAATGCAACAGGCAATTCGGATGTTTCCGGATGTTATCAAATTGAAAATGTTAGTAGAACCCGGCACAATCTAATTACTCTCGTGCTATTAATATTACATTCAATTTCACGATATATCGAGAATCACTGATCAATTTTAATTTATTCAACTTATTGCGCATACAGCCACAAAAGAAGTCATAGGTCAAGGGGTTAGTATATTATATTTCCTAGTTTCGGAACCCACTTAAAAGCAGTGAATCCTAGCTGCAATAACCGTAACAGTTACTTCCAAAAAGTATTAAATAATGACGTCTTTTTTCTTTTTCTTCTGAACCTTTCAACTTCAACCGAAATGATCATTCATAGTTTTAAATTTCTCCCAAACTACCGCAACCGCGAAACATTAAATAATGATAAAAAAGAATTCTCCGAGAATTGGATCTACCAGCCAAAAAATCACCAGTACCAGCCAAAATTTCAATGTCCACAACAACCTCCCTCAGAAATCTCAACAACCGAAGAATCATCATTGTCGGAATCAGTCGATTTCAAGGAAGATTTCCGTAAAAAAAGTTAAAGCCGAACGAACAAATAGACGCAAAGAGTTGGAAGTTGAAAAAAAGCAAGAGGAACTGCAAGAGGAAAAAGCGGTGGTAAGAAAAAGGCGAAAGAGAATGAAGAGAGGAGCCCGGAGCAGAGAGGGAAGGCGTGACAACGACTGCACTTAGCATAACAATATTTACTACTAGAAGAAACTTAAGAGACTTGAATATTCTATGCGGTGGCCTCGCCCAGGCCTTGCACAACGACTCGCAGCCTCGTGCTGCCTGTATAATTATGCATGGGGATGGGACAGGATAGGTGTATACACCGGTATCGCCAGTCGAGGAAAGAATGCGTACGGGTTAGGATCGAAGGTAATACGGGGGTTACCACCGATGACGTGGAGTTAGCCTTTCGGAATTGCGGATTCCTTCTCTTGCGGTCTTCCATTGATTACTATTTTCCATACGGCGTGCGAAATTGTTGAGAATTGTTTGTACTGTTAACACTAGAACTACCGAGGCAGTGAAAATGATTGGTTTGTAATTTTTATAAAAATTCTTCAAGTTTATAGAGGAGCTGTACACTTGATATTTCACGTACATCTCATAAAACACAAATTACCGAATGGGTCAACTTGCTGAGAATTTCTGAGATTTGTTTATACTGTTAACACTAGAACTACCAAGGCAGTGAAAATGACTGGCTTTTAAATTTGTAAAAATTCTTCAGGTTTATAAAGGAGATGTAGACTTGATATTCTAAGTACATTTCATAAAAGAAAAATTACCGAATCGGTCATCTTGCTGAGAATTGCTGAGATTTGTTTATACTGTTAACACTAGAACTACCAAGACAGTGAAAATGACTAGTCTCTAATTTTTTTAAAAGTTCTCAGAGTTTATAGAGGAGCTGTAGCCTTGATAATTCTACGTTCATTTCATAAAACAAAAATTACCGAATCGGTCATCTTGCTAAGAATTGTTTGCAGTGTTAACACTAAAATTACCATGGTAGTGAAAATGACTGACTTTTAATTTTTGTAAAAATTCTTCAAGTTTATAGAGGTGGTGTAGACCTAATATTTTACGTACATCTCATAAAACACAAATTACCGAATTGATCAATTTTTCCACCTTTCGATTCCTCTTTTCTTCAATTAGTTATTTGATATATTGAAGTATAATAGATTAAACACTGGTAGTTCTAGTTAAACTGTTGCCTGGTTTTGAAGAATTCTTTGAACTTGTATATGACAGAGATTAACGAGTATTATTTTGTTAAAGGCGTCTCTTTAATTAATCAGAACACATTTAACTATTTGACTGTGAGAAGTCATCCTACCGAGATCATTAACGTTCACTTTGAATTTATATCTTTTTCTGAGAAATGTTTCCGCGTGAATTGTGCATTAATGGAACGATCGGAGAAAGGCGATGAAATGGCGTAAACTGTTTTATCTTTCTCTATTCGTCCAAGTTGAAGAAGAACCATCGATTACGAAGCAAGATCGAATTGAGTATATCGTCGAAGAAAGCATTAGGCGAATGTACCTCAGAGAGGAAATTATTACACGCTTGAGTCTTGGTATTGCAAGTGAAAGTTAAGAGTTACGTGAAGTATCTGAAAGGTACCAAAAAATTGCACGCATGCAAAAACCTGCGAGTGGAACCGTCCACGTGGATAATTACCGTGTAATTGCATAACCTGTCGCGCGTTACGCGCCGCCTAAATGTTTGCTCCGTTACCGTTGAAACCTGATTTTAGGCAAAACTGGAATCCAATTTCCATCATGAGCGATCGGTCGAGTAATTCCAGTTGCTAGGTAATTCTAGAAGCACACCATTCGAGACTGCTAAGCAGCGATACGCTATCATTTTCATGTCGCAGGATACAGTTTTCTTCCTCGCCTGTCGCCGTGTTTAAACAGTTAAAAATTTACCTCTAACACGTGCGGTTGTCAAAATAATCGCGCGTGAAGTGGTTCAAATTGAATAATTATCGGATCATGTATTCGAGATTGTTCGGAAACTGGACCTTATCATCTTCCATCCCTGAAACGAGGGATCCGCGGCTCTTTCATCCAAAATCTCCGACTCTCCAGCCTAAGATAATTAATTTTACCCTAAATAATTACGATTTAATATTCAAATTAACATTTGCCTATTTATGGCTCTCTATAGAACTCACCAAACAAATTGAACGAAAAATGGCTTTTTCCTAAAGGAAGATTACCAATCCCCCCAACCTTACAATCATATTCCCTGCAACTTTTTCCCTCGTTCACCTCTATCGATAAAGCTAAAAGAATTGCAAATAAAAGGGGTAAAATGGAAACGAATCCAATCAAAACCCGTTAGCACGAAACGTGCGTCAATCGAGCGTAACTCTTAGCAGCACCTTGCTCGTAAATTTCTCGTCTTCTTCCGACGGCTGCAATTCGATTCTTTCATCCAGGATTCTCGGGATTCTACAATGTTGCAAATCACAGATTATCGCTTCGTTACGCGAGAGCCCCTGGCTTCTCGTGGCAACACGTTCCGCGATAGCGCTTAACGATTCGAATGGTACTTAACCGTCCCGTGCATCGATGGGTCTGGCATGAATCTGCCGACTACCAACCCCTCCACGCATCTACAATGTTATAGATCGCAAATTATCCTCCGATCGGCGAATTCTACCCGGTGATTTGCGCGCGGCTCGCCTCTTCATTTCGTCCTAACCGCGAACGATGGAGCGCTAATTATTCCCTCGTTTCAGTCGACGTGCTGCGAGCCGTTCCTCGCACGGCGGGCATTTTTCCTTTGGAAACATGGAAAATCGTAGATCGGCGAACACCGTCGGAGAAACGTCCGGTTCTTTTGCGTCCCGACCTCCCAACGAAACGGTTGATTTGAATTTAATCGGATAATGGCTTCGGGATTCCACGATTGATCGTATGCGACGCGAATTTTGAAATTGAGTGCAAATAGTTGAAGATTTTCGGCGGAATATTGTATATGAAAGTATTCCTTTAGTTTTTAACCCATTGCCGTACAGTACCGAGTGACGCGGTAAATTGGATTTGTAAAATTTTGCATAATCTATCGGATTGAAAATATCACTGAGACGCGACACGATAAAATTATTTCTATAATATTAATAATTTGTAAAATTATACGATATATCAAGAGTCACCGATCAATTTTTATTTTACCAATTTAACTGCGGAGGCAGTCACAAAAGAAATCATACGGCAAGGGGTTAACTGTGCCACCTAAATTTTGCTACCTAAACTCACGAGGGAACATCCCGAGGTGCCAATCACCGATTTTGATGAAAATCAAGTATATTGTATTACTCGTAAAAATATTCGGTACCTATTTTTTTTATCGGCAATCGTTCAGGTTCAAGGGGTGAAAACCGCCCCAACGTTAGGGTTATAAAGTATATTTCGTTGTATATCTCGGAAACTATGAGAGGTAGAGTATTTTCGTAAATTGACGAAATTAGCGCCTTTTTGCGCGGAATTTAACGGTAATTTTTTTTGCAATATCTCCATTTGTTTAAAAAATAACATATTTTTGGCAGTTTTACCTATTTAATGTTAATACATTTTCTTGAATATTTTTTTATAAAAACTACATATCTACTACCAAATTACGGATAAATAGGAATTTCGAATTTCGACACGCCCTTTTAACCTGAACGATTGCCGATAAAAAAGATAAGTATCGAATATTTTTACGAGTACTACATCATACTGAGCTTCATCGAAATCGATGATTGGCACATCGGATGGTCCCTTATCAGTATCCCCCACAAAGTCTCTTCCACGCACCCCATAACTAAGAGCTAGAACCCTAACATCATTAGACCCACCGAACCCTCCAAAGTACCTCAAACTACAAAAAGCAACCACCAATTTTCCATATTCCATCTCTCCCCCCAACACCATCATTCTCGCCCTCCAACGTGAAATTCGGAGTCCAAAAAAAAAAGAATTATCCAACATTCCCCAACTATCCGGCGCATGTCGCTGCAATTACGCCCACGAAAGCCATGCCGAGCGGTTTAATTCCTCGTCGATTGTCTAGGCGTTTCTCTCTCCTCTCTTTCTCTCACGTACACTCGCGAGCATTGCGCCAATAAATTAGATTCCACGGACGTTATACACGATCGTTTGAGCGTACACGTGTTTCGCGAGTCCGCGCGGACGAAGCCGCGAGTCGGCCGCGGCTTCACGGGGTTTTGCGCGGCGTGGCACGATGCGACGTGGCGTGGCATGGCGTGGCCATGGCGTGGGTCGAGCGTATTGTTCGAGCCGACGACGGCTTCGGCGATATACGCCTGGAATAAAGAGTGCCGGTTAGTTTTCATGGGTGCTGCCACCATAAACGCCAAACGCTATTTGCGGATTATAATTTGTGCCCCGATAATGAAGGATAATAAAGCGGCCGCGTGGGATAGGCGACGTCGGTCTAGCATGGTGAAAGCGACGACTCTTCTTTTCTCTCTTGCATGGGGAATCGTGGAATTCGAAACTTTCCGGTTCCATCGATCGATGCTAATCCGTCGGCTGGAAAATTCGCGAGGGATTTTACCGTCCTTTCGTCGGGAGTGAAGAACTTTACGACTTTAAGGGTCCAAGTTGGGCATTTGAGGAATAGCATGAACGTTAAGGCGCGTTTATGACACTCGGCGAGGATCGAGTCGCGTCGTTTGGTTAACCTCTTGGAGAGAAGCCTTTTTATGCGTTTGGCGAAAGTCATGGGTCTGTGATCGACGTATTCGTATGTGCTTCGGGTAAATATGTTTAGATTGGACACTCGACGTTTGCTTTTTTTTCCCTCTCGTTCCATGGAATGCGCAGTTTTGCCATTTTTTCCGAGTCACCGTAGTCTTCTCGGACTGAAACGTTGCAGAAGTGAAAAGTAGAAAGCGGAAGCGCGATGCCATTACTGCGGCGCGTAAATCGCATTTCGCAAATGAGATTTCGCAGTCTCGCGTGCCTTCTTCTGGGAAACTCTGTCCGTCTTGGGGACAATGCTCGACCCACACGTTGGCTTCGAGACAAACGCTCGCAGAAATTCCTCGTCGGCCTGAGAAAGTTGTCTCTCATCGATTCTGAGCGATAGTTTGCTTCGATCCTTTGTCTCGCGTCATAATTATCATAAGAGGAAGAAAATTCGCAGAGTTTAGCAGACAAAGAGTGCCACTTCCTCCACCTTTGCAACGTTGAGACGCAAGAGAGGATGAAATTCCATGCGACAGAACTCCGTGCGGGAAAAGATTTACGAAAAAATGGCGATAATGGGAGCGTTTGAGAAGCAAGGATTTAAAATGAAAAATCCGCACGATAAGCGTTCGGGCATTTACTTCATTCGCTCATGCATGAAATCATTCGACTTCTACACTGCAGCCAGTCAGCCACGAAGTGCAATTTCGTCGAGATAAAAGACTTTAGCGAGCCACGGTTAATTTTCTGTGGGCGCCTCTAACGGAAAAACGATCGAGCTCTATTTTCTCGTTTCTTTATAAAACGACCAATGCACCGCAGAAAACTAAGAACAGGCTCTCTCGAATTGCTAGTCCGAGAGATGTATGTTTTTCTCTCATTTTTCTACCCCATTCGTCGACTCGTCGAAAGTCCAACCAATTCGAATTTTCACGAAAAATCGGAAGAAACTCCAGAGGAGAGGTTTCGCGAGAAAAACCGGCATCGCGAGAATCACGCGCAGTCTTAGGCTGTGATTTATATTTAACCCGAGAATCCGGAGTCTTCCACGAAGTCGTTTCGGGACCCGTTGGCACCCGAGGAATTCAAAACCGACCTAAACTACGTCGAATATATTTGCGAGTCGAGATCCAACGACTTGGCCCGCGCTATTAGCAACGCTAAGGTCGACCGGCGATCGACCTCTTCCTTTTTATCCGATCGAAATAACAGCAGGACGAGAAAACGATCGAGAGGTGGACAGAATCGTGGTCCACCCTTTGCTTCGTTCTCTGGGCACACTGGTGAGGATTGGAAATAATATTTGCATTCTGTTTGCAGCTGCTACACGAAATGTTTATGAATTCCATAAGAAGATTTGTCACGGCTTGAAAAATTACAAGAATTAATAATTAATAAAAGCCTGAGTATTGTAGCTATAATATTCTATAATGGAAATATGATACATATTTTTAACCCTTTGCGGACGGAGAATTTTCTGAGTCTTGAGAGATAATCATTTATTTGGCGATCAAAAACTATTTTTATTTATCAGAAAGTTTGAGTGTTAATGTACTCGAATTATATATTAATATTTGCAGAATCATATTTCAACGGTTATCTTTTAATTTTTCAATTCTAATCCTGTATACATGCCTCGATAAGCTATAATCAGATTTTTTCTCAGACCGCATATATGCGTCAGTAGTCCTCAAAGGGTTAAATATCTCTAAAATAGAAAAGAAGTAATTTTAGTACTTATAGAATTACGGTAGAAAAATTCTACCAACCACAAAAAGGCTTCCGTTGTATTGCTCTTTGCTAATTAGTTTTATTTTATTTTATACTTTTCTGCGGTGATTCCTATGGCCTCGCCTAGGTCCTATCGTTGTAGATGGGTTCTCAGTCACTGATGCTAATTAATATGGAAATAACATGAAAGCGCGGTGCAGAGAACGTTTCAAATATTTCCCGCCAGAAAATAGTTGAACGTATATCGCACGCACGGAGACCGAATAAAAAGAGACACGTGCCTAACGGAGGGTTAATTGGAAAGTAGCCGTATCCAGGAGGCGCCGCGACTAATCCGCGCTGTTCATATTAATTACTCTTCCTGGCTCGACGACGAAGCTGGAAACGGAGAAAGGCGTAATGGGAGCACGTTCCTCGCGTGCATTGCGTACGATATTTAACATTGTAACGGAGTGCCCGTGTGTCGACGACCTCGTAATCTTCGATTATACATTCCTGCACGTCGTGCCGCTAATGCGATACTTCTAATTAGTACCGTAGACTATGGACTATCGTGCTGGCCGCGTTGCCCCGTTCGTCTCTCGAACTTTTTCGTACTTTGCATTTAACGTTCGACTTTGAACGACGCAATATTACCTGGCAAAGAACAAGCTCCCTGTAGAAATTTAAATTTGACATTTTTTAAAATGAACCTTACAATTATAAGGTTGCCTTTGCAAACACTTTTCCTATTCTTTCTGAAATTTTTCATAACAGATATTGTCAATTATTCCTAAGTCCCCGGAACGTTATGGTTTCAAATCTAACGCGAGTTTTATGAACGTTTCATCGCTTTGATAGAGACAGAGGCGAGTTATCCGGGTTTTAGAAGTTTCTCTGGAAGCTGCAGTGGGTTATGTAATTTTTTCTAAATTATGACTCTACATGTGCCCATAATTATGAAAGTGGTCTAATCTCTTCGTATGAGATTCACACAAAATTTCGCATTCATAATAAATTCTCATTAATCAAGACTAATAAAATTCTAAGTTAATATGTTGCATAATATAAAAATATCTTTTAACTTATTCAAATGTAATCCATTAAATATCTCGAAACAAGAAATATATGACTTTGACCACATTCATAATTATGGGCACTATTATCATAGCCTCGATGGTTCTACACCCATTTCGATTCGCATATCCTTCGCGAATTCATCATAGCAATTAAAATCCAGACGCTTAAGTAGCAAATACCGACATGGAAAATTTCAACAAACACATTTCTATTGGGTTGGCAAGAAAGTAATTTCGGTTTCGTAATATGAACTGAAACTCAATTTTTTTTAAACAAAGAATGAACTTTAATATACATTTTCCAATCTGTTCGATGACATTTTGCCATCTTTTAGACCAATTTATGATTCTGCTCTCATAGAAATTCTGGTCTTTATCAGCAAAAAACTGAACCAGGTTCGGTTTAAGGCTAAACATTTGAATTAATCGTTTGGTTCCTCGGAAGCAGCTCGAAGTACGCAACACCTTTGTAATCCCACCAAATTGACAGCATAACTTATTTTCGATACAATTCAGCTTTCGATGTGGTTTGTATAAAAAAGTAATGACAAATTAAAATATGTGGAGAATGTTCGTTTTTGCACTTCATATTAGAATTCACGCTAAACTAACAATTGCAAACAAAATGAAGCACAATTTTTTTCTAAATCCTGCCAAAAGTGACAACTTTCAATTTTCACAAGCAAAAAATGTCAGAAGTCCATCAAAACAAACGTAACATTAGCTACGGACGAAAACCGAAATTACTTTCTTGCCAACCCAATATAATACCATCTAATATTTCTACAAATTCTGAACGAAATGACTGTAAAAAGAATGGACGAATTTTCGATGAAACTTGGAGAAATACGACGTCAAAGAGTAGATGGAAAACGGCGACTCCTCTTCTTCGGCGGAAATTCTCTCGGCTCGCCGAGGGCAACGTTCTCGCGTTCTTCAGAAATGGCATTTAAGCTGCGAGGCATCCGTCTATGCACGTACAGAGAAATGTATATGCAGGCATGTAGCAAGCCGTGAACCGCTGCAGCTGCTCGTTAAAATACACCTGATTACCGAACATTACCGCGCCGAGGGGGTAATGATCGGCGCACTTGCACGTAATAGAAATCGAGCCGTGCAAGAAGAGACACTCGTCCAACGAAAGTCTCCGATGGTTTCGATGCATTTTCTACATTTGCATTTTCGAAATTTCGCTCCATAAAAAAGGGCGGAAAATAATTTGTTGGATGCCGAACTAATTCTAGAAGATAGAACACCAAATACACCTAATTCTGTTTTTACACGGTAGATACGCTCCAGACAAAACCGTGTAAAAAAAGATATGAAGTACATACATAGAAAAAATGGGATTAGTTCAATATCCTTCAACCCTGTAAAAAATAGTTAAAATAAATTTATTAAAAAATTTATTTTAAGAATATTTTAGATTCTTTAATCGTGCTAAATCGAACGAAATCGTGTAAAAACGGAATTGGATGTAGTTTCAAACGTGACTCAGGGTCCAAACGAGAAATCTTATTTATTTGTTATTTTTGTCATCGCTGCAAAACATATTTTGAAGATCTTTAGTCTTGACAGAAGTCACAGGGAAAGTGGCCGCCCTTTGGAACCTTAACCCCTTGCCGTACGATAACGAGTGACACGCGTGACACGATAAACGGAATAGGAAATTTTGAAGTGTTCGAAAAATTATTAAATTAAAAATATCAGTGGGTCAGGATAAAATAAAATGATTTCTTTGCTATTTAAATTGCGTTAAGTCATACGCTACGTCAGAAATCAGGGGTAGGTTGTTATTTCAGCAATTAATTCAGAGTTATTGCGCATTCAGCCACAAAAGAAATGCTACGGCAAGGGGTTAATCACGAGAAGTCGGGGTCATCCGAATTTTCCACCACGCTGTTTGAGAGCTCCTTAAACCTCGGTCTCATTTCCATATTCAGGAATTGTCTAGAATCGCTGACAATCGGTATCTTGCGACGACGTTATCCTTAAGTTGCAAACCTCCAAACGCGAAAGTAGTTTCTTCCAAAATAAAGTGTTGTAAAATTCTTCGCGGAATACAAGAAATTTTTACTCTTACGATATTACATCTCTGTGATTATCACAGAAGGGTGATTATTCTTTCTTCGAATTTCGCCACTTTACTCCGTGAAATTCTAAGCGCGAAGAAATTAACGTGCACTCAGCTAACTAAGAATTATCCAGCCAGGTTAACGATCTTTCTGCAAAGAACGCGCAATAGAAGCGGCACAAGCCGCTCGAGAAATGCGAGGTAAGTTGCGTGACAGAGATTGCAACGTCTTTGCTGTAAATTCGCAGAATTTTCTCCTAAAATTGCGCGAATCTTCTCAGCCTTCGTGCTCGTTGCATAATCGGCGCGCAATTCAAATTTGCGTTGTATGAGCGCACCTAAGTAAACTTCCGTTTTAACACTTTGAGCAAACCTTTAAAACTCGTGCCGTTTTGTTGAACGAGAACAATGTCACGGTACAACGTACATACATGGCAAACGAGCGATTTGTCCCTGTTTCGCGATAATTACCGAGAGCTTTTTTTTCCATCTATCCCACGGTGCTTTTGTTCGCAGTGTTTATTTTCGCGGCAAAAACTGTCATCGCGGCATTTAACCCGTTTGCATGAATCGCGTCTGATACGCGAAAGGCTCGGTTGTTCCACTTTGCGTTTGTTCTTCGAGGATACTCGCGAGCCCGACAAAAACAAGAAGACGATTCTCAGGAATGAGAAAGTGCGTGTCTGCGATCGCATAATTGCGCGATATTGACCCTAATAGACTCACAATGTAAATTCGTGACATGGTTTGCAATTTAATCGGAATACCTTGCTACGTGAAATCGACCTGAGACGCGTCGATTCGCATGCGGTTTCTTTGTTAATCGATTAAAGACGTGAGCGCAACTCAGCGCGGTAGGTTGAAGTATTATATTGTCTTTCGAATAAATTGAAATTGCCGAGTTGTCGAGAAGCAATCGTGAGTCGACAGAATGCTGCTACTTCACTTGAACATTGCAGAGGTACGTTATATAAACGAGCAAACGTGTATTCCTTCGAGATATGAAAAATAATTAAGAGAAGATTCAATTGAAATCTATCGCGCCTCAGGAAACCTTACCTATTTGGGTACTATTGTCTTTCGAATAAATTGAAATTACCGAGTTCTCGAGAAGCAATCCTGAGATTGAATAATGTTGCTATTTTACTTCGACATTGTTGCGGTGCATTATGTAAACGAGCAAACGTGTATTCCTTCAAGAAATGAAAAATAATTGGGAAAGGAGAGCCAAAATAGGCAATGTTCACGTCGCGCATTAAATTTCAATTTTACATTGTGTTTCGAACAAATCGAAATTACCGAGTCGTCGAGAAACAATCGTGAGTCGACAAGTTGTTGCTAGTTTACTTCAACATTGCAGGGGTTTATTATATAAACAAGTAGAATGCATATTCCTGCAAGAAGTGGAAAATCATTTAGAGAAAAATGGTACCAAAGCAGGCAACGTTTCGCGAAACGCGGAATTGCACAATTCTGAAAGTATCATTACCAGTTATCTTCGATGTAACAATATAATAGTGAAATTGAGCAGCAACACGGCACACAACGAAGACACCGAGTGCGTGATCGAAACGAGGTAGAATTTCTTGACATTTCGAACAGAACTGTTCGTCGATATCGTTACATCTTATTCCGTCTCATCGTGAACTATACTTATCTCCCTCAATTTCGTCCAACTAGCAAAACTACCTTCAAATTCTATCGTCAATCCGTCGTACTTCACTCGATAGATTCAAATGCATCGTTTATTGGACAAGCGTTATCCAACTTAAATTCGCATGCCTTTTACAATTCTCGCCAATCTGCAAAACTATCCTTACATTCGCTCCTTGGACTCTATACTTTCATATTCGATAATACATTATCGAACTCGAATTCACTGACCTTTTTTAATTTTCTGTATCAGAATCAATCCTGAAAGTCCTCCTAGAATCCAACAATTTCGATGGCACGATTTTCCAACTTATTATTGCTGTTTGTTTCAAATTAATATTAATCAATTGTAGCCCGAATGTTTTGTGGTATCTGAAGATCAGTTGGACCGCAGGATATTAGAAAATGATAAAAATGCACTTTTAACTAATGCATTTATATTGATTTTTATATACTGAGCTGTAAACAGTTTCGTGATTTTCAAGAATGAAATTGCTATATTTTACAAAGTTAAAAAATTCCAAACACGACTAACAACTCGCGCAGTTTTGCTCTACCAAAGTTTCATTAAATCTATATGATATTTTGAAATTTATTGCTCCATTAACCCTTTGCCGTACAATAACCAGTGACACTCGTGACGCGATAAACGAAATAGGAAATTTTAAAGTTCTCCAAAAACTATTAAATTAAAAATATCAGTGGGTCACGGTACAATCAAATTATTTCCATGCTCTGAATATTGCGTTATTGTTCTAAATTTGCGTTATTATATCAGAAATCAGAGATAGATTGTTATTTCAGCAATTAATTCTGAATTATTGTGCATTCAGTCACAGAAGAAATCGTACGGCAAGGGATTAAAATTCCATTTGTTCCATCGAATCGGAAGAATATTTTGCGCTTTTCCAGCCGACGAAATTTTTTCAACTGCCTCCCGGAGGTTCAATTTCTATGAACACTCGTAAGACAATTCGACAACTCTCGAAACGAATTGCATCGCGTGTGCACGTAGTCCTGGCAGTCACGCCCAGCCACCAAGGCAACCAGGAAACGTATCCAACGTTCCACGCTTACGTGAATACACACACCATGCGTGTACCTTTTTGCCTATCCTACATAACGTATTTATGTACCCGCGTGCTACGTGTGTTTCTTGCCGCACACGCCATTCGATATATCGTGTATTAGGCATCGCTGTTATATTCCGTCGTAAGTCCTCTATGAATGCAGACTCGTGTCCGAAGAGTTTCTTTCGCTGGAATACAATTCCGGATATAATTTCCCGACAGAGTCTTTCGAGTCTTTGGCTGGAATTCTTTCGGAGTGCAGCGCGGAAGTGGAGGATCGTTAAAATTGCTTGGGATTTTATGGGTAAATATTTAGAATTGTTTAGACGTGTGTGGATTTCAAGGGATATTGGGTGGGGCTTGGATTGCTAATTAGGGGTGTTTGAGTTTAAATCATTGTCACCTTTGAGAGTTTTTTTTATATTATCGTTTAGTGTATTATAATTTTGGTGATTTACCTAAAACGATAGGGTTCTAGGCAAAATGACGGTAAGTCTTAAGACTAAAAAATAGAAAACGCAAAACTATAGAAATATGTACCAGATACTTTCAGTTTAATGTACAATCTCAATGCACTTATGGATATATACACTCAATTCTATTTTTACACGAACTTCTTTTACACGATTTTGATTTAACACGAATTAGAAAAAAAATTTAATTCTCTTTTTACTCGGCTTATTCTGATTTAACACGATCGACCCAAATTCTAAGAACAAAATTTTGCTTTACTGTGGCCGAGCCAAAACAAACACAGCGATTAATTACTGAATTCGTTCTTAAATCCACTGAAACATCGGAACCATAGGAGGCTAGTCCTAATTTTATTGAAGAGATTACAGAAAGAATTTCACCAATGGAGCACGAAGACGATAATCAAGATATTTCTAGTGATAGCAGTAACATTGCAGTCTTACGCAAACGTATGCGTTTATTGTCAGAAAGTGACAACGAATAAAATCTTTTTACGTGTAACTCATATTATTTTGCCCAATTTTTGTGTTCATGAATTAGTGACATGTTTTTATCCTTTTCACATGATAATTTACTTTGTATGATACATGTGCAATCTTTATGAAAGAATATTTTCAGCTCCTAATATGAAAACTCATGGTTTATTGTATTATTTTTCCTGATTTCCTATGACTGGAACCAATCTTCTATTTTTCTATAGATGCAGTATATTTTTTACACGATTTTTTTTACACGTATTCTTCGGGAACGTATCTATCGTGTAAAAACAGAATTAAGTGCACTTGAAGACTCCGCTACCGTTGGATTTCCATCTTCGGTATCTCCAGCATCAAACACCGATCATCTAACCTTCTCCATCTCTCAAAAATCTCACATCCCAATTAAACTCTGCCTCCCCAACATTTCGACGATCCTCCACTCGCAAAACCATACTTTTCGAACCTCCGTCCACGCGAAACTAATGAAACTTCCATAGGAAGTTCCGCCAGAAGCGATAGCTCGTTTCGCAACATCACCGCGAACGCGCACGTGCAAAGCACGCTTCGTGTTCCTCTCGTTCGACCCGAGGATTATCATTAAGACGTTCCACGAGCCACGATATTACATGTTGCCCGAGAAAACAGAAGACCGGCGAAGAACGTGGAAGCGAGATGAGAGAAGAAAGAAGCTCCTGCCTCGCCCCGTTCGCGAGGAGCAAACGGCTAATGACGGGATTAAACGAAACTCACTTAACCCACTGAAGGGAGAGCTGAAGGGAGAAAAAGAGCGGCTTACGGCAGCGTGACAAAGGCCGCCGTACAATGGACGGCGAATGACTTCCGCGTTAATTATGGCAACGAACGAGAGCGCGCGGTTTTCAGCCGCGACCTGTGACCTCGAGGCTCCTTGACCGCCGGCCGGTTAAGTGAGAGAGACCCTTAATAGCTGCGCTGCAGGAACTGCAGTAACTCGTGCGGTTTTGAGTAGCCACGCGTGAGAGTTAAATGGACACGAAATAGTCGGCTGTATCTCTTCGGCGATTATCGGCATACCTTTAAACGATTCTGAAGGTTGAGGTTACGGGAAGAGGGTTGTAACCGCGGAGAAACTTTGATGGATGAAAAGTTGCATCTTCTTTTGTCCAGTTGGTTATTAAGAAAGTTTCATAATCTGTTGGAATTTCTGCGCGAATTTCCGCTTAACCGTTTCAGTGCCAAGCAGCGCGATCGCGCTTCTTCTGTTCAGTACTGAAAAGTGCCGAGCTGATCGACGTATAGAATTAATGGGACTTTTTGCACGAGGAAGAAAAATAGTTTATTAACCCTTTGCAGTCCTATGTTGAGCTATACTCGACATAGCTTTACACTTCATCTGATTTTCTAGCAATTTAATATTGACTTTCCAAATTCATAATAATTTTGCAGTATCACCTAAATATCCGTGAGTACCTATAGTTATTGCTGTGATTTAAAAAAATGCATAATCAGCGACGGAAAATGTTTTGAAATTAATTTGATTTAGCTCATTACAAAATTGACAAAATAATTCGGACTGTAAAGGGTTAATATATTCTGATTACGACAGTATAGGTATAATATAGACAATATCTTTAACTGAGAAACGAAACGACAATATTTACCACTTATAAGCAGAAAAACGTCGAAATCTCTGTTGCATTTCTAGATGCAAAACGAAAGAAGCGCGATTTCGCTGCTTGGCAATTTTCGAACTGGTTTTCGCAAAGACCTCTGGCACTCAAACGGTTAATATACTCTGAAGATGATAAATGCCCTTGCGGAGATGTTGCTATCTACTGTTGAAGAAGATCGATACAAAATAGCAAACTTAAATCTATAAATATCCTATTAGAAATTTACAAATTATATAAATCTTTCCACAAAATGACATTGTCGATCATCATCGCAGGCCGAATAACAAGAGGAACACGACGGAATACGATTCGATGATGTTCGCTCGGCGAGGAAGATCCATGCATCGCGCGGATCTCGCGAAGTGAAAGAGGATAAATTCGCACGCACGTGCGTGGATTCGCGATCTCGCGCGACTGTAATTGCGAGCAGGTGCGACATTAATCTTGTGGGCAGCGTAACCCATTTTCCTCGGTCTGCCATCCGCGGCCACGCCGGGCTGCCGTGGATAATGAAATAACGGAGGAGACGCGCCGCTCCTCGATTCTAAGCCGAAACTATTCGAAACCTGCCACAATGGACCGAATCGATTTTCTCGGATTTCAGTGATTTATTGGTACCACACAACGACACCGCAACGAACGTCGGACTGTAAATCACAACGGATGATGCGCCTTCTTATGAGCATGCATTTGGATCGTTACTTTGTCGTTTACTTCCTTCGCGTGAACTCCGCACGAGGAAAATGATTCTTCGATGGTTAGTCAATGATTTACAGAATAATTTTGAAGCTGGAGACTCTGGCGAACTATATGTTTGATAGATTCTTTGAAAATAATTAAACTCTTTGTGGGCGGAGACTTTTTTGACTATTAAGAAGTAATCATATATTTGGCGATGAAAAACCACCTTTTTGTCAGAAAGTCAGAGTGTTAATATATATAAGTTATAAATTACTATTCATGTAATCATATTTCAACAGGTATATTTTATTTTTTCAATTCTAACCGTGTCTACAGGAGCTAATAATCTATAATCAGATTTTTTCTCAGACCATATATATGCGGCCGTCGTCCTCAAAGGGTTAAAAGTTATACCGTGAAATTCAATTAACTAAGGTGCTTGGACTCCCATATCTCTGAGAGATTTTTCCTACGTTATCATATAGTGTGTCGTAAAAAGTTTCAATTTTTTAGCTCCCCATCGATTTTAATTCTCCAAAAAGCATCCCTTTCAGAAACAAACGTCCCACCTCCATTCTTCACCCCCAAAATCTCAGCTTAGAGTCGCAAAGGAAAAGCAACTTTTCCATTAATTCCAGCGACTCTTTCCCGTCGCTCTTTTTATCTCCCATAGAAAATGTACGAAGCAATAACACAGCCGTCTTCGCCAGCAGTCTCTCGAGTCGCGCGAAAGCGTTTTATTTCACCCGAGGATGCAGAATGTAGGAACTATCCTGCTCCGATGTTTTACCTATTACATATATTATTGCCTATTAATTCGTACACTAACGTGTTTACGACAAGCCGTAAATATCTTAGCTCGTTTCTCAGCGACGGGAGGAAGAGAGTGCGAAATACCCGAGATAGACAGAGAAGGGATGAATTCTCCCGTTCCCTCTCTCGAAACTCGAGTATTCCTCCCTCGTTCGCGGCCGATCCATCGATCTCTCGACTACGATCGATAACTTACGAACGGTATTCCTTTCCCTCGCGACCTTCGCCGTTCCAGGATCGAATCGAATCTCGGGGGGACCTTCGATCTCCGGCGCGATCGAATCCCCGATCCCGTTACTCCTCGCGTATGCGTATTCGCGAGAGGCAGTCATCCTCGCGGAATGCACCGGCTGCCCGATACTCGATGTATGTACGTACGCTCGAAATCATTAATGGCACCGAGAAGGTGCTCGCTTGGCTTGTTCGAAGGGAATTCTCGAGCGGAGAGCCTTGCAGGTGCGCCTCGATCGGTTGAACTTGGATTTGAAAGGTGGTGTTTACGGTAACATTGATATACCAGAGGTGCCTTTGTCATTGCGCCTGATATACTGAGGGACCAGAAACAAGGCACTTGAAAGGTAATTTGCTCTGATTCGCCCGACGGATAGGGACATCCCTGTCCCTCGCGCATTTTCGATTCTGACGCGCTATTGGCAAGAGAGACCCGCACATTCGTTGCGTCGTTATATGAACGACGAAAGGGTTGTTTTATTTTCGCATGTCATTCGTCGATCTCGGGTTTTCAGGACCGACATGGCGGGGATAGGCGGTGCGAGAGCAATCTCCTCTTCCGTGCCAAGTGTCTTGTTTCTGGTCCCTCACTTTACCTATTGTTTCTAGGTGGATTTTGAATCAGTGAGGTTGTAATATATTAACCCTTAGCGAACGAATGCCGCCATATTTGCGACATTACAAATATTCGTACGATATTTGTACTAAAAAACCTGGTATTCACATAGGGGACTATTGGGAGAAGTACTATACCCAAAAATATATAAGTAATTGGTTACTTTTTTACTTACACTTTTTAACTTATACAAATGTGGTAATGCAGAGCGAATGAGCGAGTGAATGAGAGTATTTGATGGACATGAGCGAGAAAGGATGGTGCGGAGTAGGGAATGGGTAAACAAAAGACAGTGGAGTTGGAGAAGACGGCAACGAAAGCGGGCAGAGAGAGATTGTGAACGCCATTGCTTGACTGTGGAACGTATTCGTTATTTTTGTTATTTCATTTTGTGTGCCTGTTATATTTTTTAAAGTTAATAAACGTTAGTATAAACCCGACTGTCATTACCATCAATACAAGTATCCCTACATAAATACGTTGTGAATCTGTAAAAAATAAATTTATAAATGTATACAAATCTATACATTACATACATACATCTATTCGTTTATTCCAATCCCCATTAGTATTCTGTAATTTTTACTTTAGTATGTTTTTACCGCATTAATGCCAATATTTAAATATTGCATGTATTAGAAAATTCGTAAATATTACAATTCAAGAGACATATCAAATTTCATTGAATTCAATAGCGCCGGTCATCGGTGACCTCCATGGCATTCAACGTGTTAAAGTACTTCATCGATCTTCCTTTTTACCTTGATATCTCGTTTTCCAAAGTACTTATTCGGCATGTTTAACACTAAAACTAGCAATGCGGTCTAAACGAGCGGTTTTCAATTTTTTCCAAGTATTTCCAAATTTGATATGCAGTAAATGTTCCACTTCTATCTGATAAAATCTAAATTACTAATTTCACGCCTCTCGATTCCTCTTTCTAGAAATTACTAATTTAGCATATTTAAATACAACAGATCTAACGCCAGTAGTTCTAGTGTTATATTTTAATTTAGTTTAAAATTTATATTTAATATAATAATTTAAGTGATAGATCGGCAGAGTTGATTTTCCGAATCTTCAACTTCGCCCCCACCCATAGCCTCCTTTTTAGGAAGCTCTCTTCCGATGGAAAGAGCAAAGAGGTAATTTCAATTTTTCTCAATAAAAGTGAAAAATGCTCTCTCTAAATGGACAGGCAAAGGAGAAAATTGAACGAGTGAGAATGGAATGGCACCTGATTCTAGAAGGCTATCTTCTCAAGGTGTCGTTAATGTCCCTCATTGTACCTGTACGCGAGTTCTTCGCACGTTTACGCGCGTTTCCCCGAGGATGATCTCAAAGGTTAACGATGTTCCACGCTTCGAACGATCCTCGAGGAGTCGATTGTCCCTGCTGGCGAAACCCCGAAGGGTTGGCCGGAGATCGTTCTCTTCGTTACCCGTCGATCGCTAGATCGGAGATTCTATCGCGAAACGAGGGAATTCCTCGATGCAACCGGAATGCAGGGTCATTGGAGAAGGTGTTTTTAAATGGTCGATGGATAAAATAATAAGAATGGCGAAGTCGCGCAAAGTGAAATCGGACGAGAGCGAAGCCCAATTAACCGGCGCACTGACATTTCGATGCCTCGGTGGAGGCTGATTATCGCTCGATTATTTCGTAATCCGAAGGTGGCACTATTATTACGCGTAATCTTTATTAACCGCGGTACCATGGGTCGGTCAGTTGGCGCAATTAATCTTAGCTCGGGGAGATAAGCAAACGGCCACGTCACTTTGAACGATTATCTGCATATTATTTACGTCATCGATAAATCTTCTTAACGTAATATTAACAGCGGCCGTGATAGAATCATCGGGCACGATTAATCGGCTACTACGAGAACCGAATGTTCTTTGAGTATGCGTCACTGTACGGAGACACGCGTGGGGGATAAACTGTTGGCGATTGATAAAGTGCAGTTCTCTTATCGAAAAAGCTCTTCCTTTTTCTTATTCATTAAAGTATATTAGGAGACACATATCAGAGAGTATCATTTATTCTTTTTATAATAACAATGTTTGTAGTTCTCCATGTTCCTTCTTTTAACCCTTTGCACTCTGTTGTTGCAGCGGCGGTATCTAGTGTAATGCGAACTCGGAATTTCGCAGTTTTGTAGAAATCACCGAAACATTTCCTTTTCAGTGAAGTATTTGTAGGTTTTCGCGCTGATGAAATTCGTTGTTTTTTGCACTGACGTGATTGCAAAATCAATTATTATTCCTATCACTGGCCTCGGCAAACATTCTAGATTAGGATAAAATTATTAAAAATCCATCGCGTGATTTGATTGTTTTTCACCTAGGCTACCCATTTCGTTGCACTGCGCATCGGTGTGCTCACAACATTCTAAATAATTCTCGAGTAGCTGGTACCTCGTAGTGAAAATGTCGTAGAGTTGCCGAAAGGTCATGTTAAAAATTGCGCATTGTGCAAAGGATTAATACAGTCAACCTTTCCATAACACATTACTCTAAAAATGTTAGCACCAGAGAAAATTAGTTTTCTTATACCAAGGCACCATTTACTGTTACACTCAACTTTCAACCTCCACTCTCTACAACTCGCATCTTCTCCGATATGTCGCAACAAGTAAAATATTCCCAATTTAAAAAATCATCCCCTCATCACTTCGATCAGCTTCGATCTCGCGAATCAGAGGAACGGGTCGATCGTAATTGAAGCGAGAATCGCAAACCGATATCTAAATACCCATGGCCTCCCGCGAATGGCCACCATGGTAATCGGAGCACCCACCGTGGGTCC
Source organism: Cerceris ruficornis (assembly GCA_963989415.1). Classification (NCBI taxonomy): domain Eukaryota; kingdom Metazoa; phylum Arthropoda; class Insecta; order Hymenoptera; family Crabronidae; genus Cerceris; species Cerceris ruficornis. The sequence continues at coordinate 13,203,342 of OZ022523.1, forward strand.
GATAATAGGCACAATTTGTAACCGGGGCGAGGTTCAATTAATAAAGACATCGTGCCATTAATTTAATTGTACCGCGACCGTGACGGTAATCGAGGCTCCTCTCTCGGCTGCTGCGTTCCATCGTCGCAAGGTAATCCCTTGGATTTATTAATTACGAAATTTCCCCATGACTGGCCGCGAAAGGTCGTCGCTATTAAAGTTCCGCGCGGGGTCATCCGGCGGCCCGTGATCGCAGCGGATTAAATTATCGGTTTATCTCGACGAAAGTGCGCGGGATTTCTCCGCGATCTCATCGTTGTAACGCGATGTTGCTGGCGAACTTTGAAAAAATTCGCGTCGATTTGACTCGAGTGGATCTCGCGGAGATTTGACCTTTCGCGATTGACCTCCGGCGGAGGGCTTCAAATCTAACGCGGGTTCGCGGAGGTTTTATCGCGTTGATAGAGATAGTGCCGAGTTCTCTGGGTTTTCGAAGGTTCTGTGGTAAACGGTGATGAATTATGGAGTTAGAGTCTTGAATTGTTAATTTTTCCTAAATTAATTATTTAATATATCGCAACCTCGATGATTCTACAGTCGTTTAAAACTGTAAATTCTACGAGACCATAATTAACCCTTAACGGTCGTAAGTCATCTCTGACGTGACAGAAGTACTTTGCCGCTGCGGTCGTATGACACGCGCGAGGTGACAGAATGAATAGAGTCTAAAGTCACTGTCTGTGGAATGTGTGGACAATTGTCTTATCAATTGAACATTACCAGCGGAATGATTAACACATTGTTGACCGGCAATTTTACGTAGTACTTAACTCTTGTCACCGGCTATTTTTTCCATAATCGAGTATGAAATCGAAAGAATCTAAATAAACTTCAGTATACTTTATTTATACATAATGAATTTAAATGAAACTTTGTACATATCTGCTATACATTATATTTTATTAATTTTGTTGTTGTGGTGAAATTGAAATAGCTAATGCAAGTGCAAACACGAGTTATCTCGTGATCGGTCAACAATGCGTTAACATGATCAGAGGTACAGCAGCACCTTTTTTAAACAAATTTTAATATTCTGGCCCCAAAAAATGAACAAAGAAAATTGTATGAGTTTGGATAGTGATAGTGACAGTGAATTGTTTGATAAGAAATCTGAAAGTGTTTTTGATTCTACTAATTAGACTAGCAGTGACTCTTGATTACATTCTAAGAAAAGAAAAGTTGTTATACCTACACAAAATTCAAATGAAGAAGAAAATGATATAGGAGAAAATGTTAGTGATTCAGATAATGATTGGATTGAAATCGACAGCAGCGATGATGATTAATTGCTGATGAATTATTTGAAACTCATACACTTGTAACACTCCTTCAAAAAATAAATAATTTCTAACGAAAATGTTGTCCTTACAATATTTAGAATTTTTCGCATAGATACTGAAAAGAACTGCAACCTAGTGAGAATAATGTTTACAAACCTAGCATACGATGAGGGTTAAAACCGGAAAGAAAAAAAGAGTGGAAGAAGTTTCTGTATATTGAAATTTACTTTGGAGCTTTCAAGTGCCAAAGGGCTGCTTGGAGATAAGAACCTGGAATCACAGAGGCTCTGTGTCTTTCTTATTCCTGGGAACTTTTTCCACATAATATGAAAGTCTCCTTGAATTAAATTCTGTCGTTAAAACTAAAAATTACAAGAGTTACTACCAAAATATCTGACGATCCCACATAAATACCGATATCGCCGTAGATAAGATGATCTCCCGCGCACAAAGCGGCACGTATTGAGAAGTGCATACGACGGACGCACAGCACGTAAATGCATTTCACGGGGGAGAAAGGTATCATGCCCGGCTACGGTGCATTCCGTCACGTTGCAGGGTGGAGTCCCTCGGTGGAGGGAAATCCGCGGTATTCTAATCGGTTTCTATCCCCATACCTGACCGCAAAGACCCCCGACAGAGGGGATTCGGAGAAATCGATGAATTTGTAGTCGATGGACATCATAGACGTTATTAACTGAATATTAATGAAATCGAAGGGTGCACAGGAATGCCACATCGATCGTCGTGCTATCGAATGTTTCAGTATCTCGAGCGTGTCTTTTGATGAAAGTTTTACTTGGAATTCTTCCGCCTACTCGAAGAAAATACCAAATGAAATATCACCGTCTCAGAAGACCACCATGTATGCTTTAATTATGCCAATAACTCGAATCACGAATTTACGAAATCACCTACACGTACTTTAATTTAAGAACAGTAATTTGATCCGGAGACGATTTATCGTAATTTCATATTGAAAATATTTCAACGACTTTCGCAACGTTATGCGATACTTAAAGGGGTTAATCCAAAATCACCGAGGCTAATATCCTTGGCATCCGTTATCGTGCACCAAAATGGCTGTCCTTTATCCTCGTCGCGAGAGGGTCCTCGAACCTGCACGAGCGAGATGAAACTCGATCTCTCGAACGATCGACCATCGTCGTTTTAAGGTGGATCGGGACACGTAGCCGGCAATTCGTCGGTATCGCAAATATCGCGGGAAAAGCAGCCATTTGTCTCGCAGTCGCATTAAACGTCGCCGTACGAGGAAGGGCGTCGGTGGCTCATCTTGGTACGGCTCGCGATGCCTTCCAGTTTTATCGTTCCTTTTTTCACGACGGAGTGGCGCGAGCTTCCCCGACACCGGTGAGACCTGTTTTCACCGATGAAAAGTTACCGGATCGTTCAGCGCCAACGACGATACACGGCCGACAGACCCCCGTTGCTTTTCCAGATGGAACTGCTCGACCGTGCGAAACGACTGCCGAGAATTAACGGGCGATTCGCGGAAAACATCGCCCTTGCAGAGATTTCGGAGATTGAGCCAGATCTTTTGCTTCCTTTGAGCTTTCGAGGATATCGAGATCGTCTCAGGATTCGGTGGTTTTGATTTTGGAGAACAATCGTTGGAGACAGTTCATTTCGAGGATAGTGGGTCATCGATGGAATTGTGTCGCTTTCAATATTTTTCTCAGAGAAACATAAATTTTTGTGCGAGTGTTATTGCCTTATTTGTTCAAATTTTAATATTTTGGCCCTAAAAGATGAACAAAGAAAATTTTATGAGTTTACATAGTGATAGTGGCAGTGAATTCTTTGAAAACAATTCTGAAAGTGTTTTTGATTTTAGTAATGAGACTAGATTCTAATTCTTTAAAAAAAGAAAAGTTGTTATACCTGTACAAAATTGAAATGAAGAAGAAAATGATATAGAAGGATTAAATGTTGGTGATTCAGATAGTGATTGGATTGAAATCGACAGTGGCGATGATGAATTATTTGAAACTCATACATTTGTAATACCCCTTCAAAAGAGAAATAATTTTAACGAAATTGTTGTCCTTACAATATTGACATTTTTTCGCATATATACTGAAAACAACTACAACCTAGTGAGAATCTTGTGTACAAAGCTGGCGACCGATAAGGGTTAACACTAGAACTACCAAACCAGTCAAAATGACTGGTACGCAATTTTTTCCAAAAATTCTCCAAGTTCATATGAAAGTCATAGAATAAATATTTTACGTCCATCTCAAAAAACATGAACCACCGAATCGATCATCTTTTCTGCCTTTTGGATTCCTCTTTTTTCAAAGTTCTTATTTAATATATCGAAACATCATAGATTTCACGCCGGTAGTTCTAGTGTTAATATCCTTTTGGTAAAGAATCTTCTATTTCTTTCCGACCTTTTCCTTATTCTCTGAACTTCAATACCAATCTCACAGACTCTACGGCCCACCGGAAACCGCGCTCTTAAAATCGAATCGTTGCAAAGAATTGCAAAGGAAGGCGCAAAGGATAGAAGAACTTAAATGCACCTCGTTTTATTAATGTGTCCGTCGTATAAGCGCGAGAGTTTCTCGTATCGCAGGTATCGGGGAGTCACGAGCACGCAGACTCTCTCGTCTCGAAGCGAAGCGTACGAGCGATAAGCCTCGCTAATTTCCGTAAATTCACCGAGCGGCTCTCTCGGCCTTAGCGTCGGGGCGTTACGTTTTAATTGCTGCAATTAATTAGAGCCGATCGGCCCGATGGTTCTTCGTCCCTCAGACGTTTCTCCCCTTAGCGTGCATCCAAGACGACCTTGGGGAGAAAGAGAGAAGACAACGAGTCAAAGTTCCGAACCGACGAAGACGAGGACTTCGACTCTCGGTATCGGGTTCCTGGAGAACGTATCACGGGAGCGAAACCTTGCGAAGTCGAAAAGATCGGAGACGATGATATCGCGCTTGGAAAAAGAGCACGGTGAAGAATTAAGCGACGGTGGGACAAAGACGTAGGAAGAGAAGAAACGACGAGGAACAAAGAAGGACGAAGAGGATGAGCGTGAGGAGGAAGGACGAGAAGATGCGGAGGAAGATGAAGAGACCGCCACGGGGCGCGACAACTCGTGTTTTACATAAGCAGCGCGGATCTTATCTCCACCGTGGAGTCGGGGGAAGCGCAACCGGGTCACGAAGAAGCTGGCCGTCGGATCTCGCGGATCCTCCACGGCCAGGACCACCTGTTTTATTTTTGACATCGAGCCTCGCGCTCGTCTTATACTCCCGTGTTTTTTGCGCCGTTCAGGAGTGCGCATTTTACACGATATCCACTCTCGCGAAGTTAAAAATAACGAGGAGTTACTTCGTACGTCGCTCTGAAAGTTTCACTGGACTGCGCATAGTTGGGCTTACAGTGCTAGAACTCTGCATTTCTAGAAATTTACGTTGATGAGGTCTGAATCATTCATCTTGTTCGCAACCCTGGGATACTTTTGAATAAAAGGATAAAATCCGAGGACGTCCATAGCCGATTAACATTACTACACGATATTCTACAAAATAAAGGGATTAATGCCACAAATCCACTTGCAAAACGAAACTTCAACCGAAGGGAACTCCAACGTGAATTCGCCATCCAGCCAAAGACACATAATTCTCAGAGAAACGGTTAGATTAGAAGCTCGACGTTCATCGACGACTCTCCGTCGATGCATCGATTTATAAACTCGATTCTACGAGTATCGTTTTATCCTATCTCGCGCGAGCGGATGGCAATATTTCCGAGACAGGCCGCGGCGAGTCGTTTCCCTGAGTTGCAATAAATAAATCAAAAGCGTATCCGCGCGCGCGATGTCCGAAAGAGCCGGCGGTTCTTCTCGCTAATAAATACGTCGTATAAACAAAAACGCAGAGCAGGGCGGTCTCGTATACATAACGGCCGACACGGACCATGATGTATCGCCAGGTTGGACACGTCTCCCCGTGTGTTCTCCGTGTGCCTCGCCTGTTACCTGGCTCTCCCTGTAATCCGGCTATGTGGAGCAAACGGTATGGGAGCAAGCCCGACTTCGTGGCTGCTCGTGCCGACACCCGGCGAACGTATATCTTGCATTTTATTCCACGCTTTTCGTCTTATTTTCCATCGATAATTACTCGCCGACTTTGGTGGGCTTCTCTCGATCGTTTCGGTGCCAAGCATCGCGATTGCGCTTCTTCTTCTCTCGGTAAAGTGCAAAGTTGATCGAACTTTGGAATGGATGATTCTTCTTGCTCGAGAAGTAAAGATAGGTGAGGAATATACGTTAGGTCAGGAATATTATTAAAAAAAAATGAATAACCGACGACGGAAAATGTTGTGCAATTAATTTCACTTAGCTCGCTGCAAACTTGACAAAATAATTCGGACCGCAAAGGGTTAACCCTTCGAGGACTAGCAATGCATATGTGTGGTCTGAGAAAAAAATTAATTATAGTTTATCGCTGCTTGTATACACAATTAGAGTTGAAAAATTGAAATACAACCGTTGAAATATGATTAAATAAATAGTAATTTATAATGTATATACATTAACAGCCTGATTTGCTGATAAAAAGGTGGTTTTGGATCGCAAAATAAATGGCTATCTCTCAATATTCAAAAATATCTCCGTCCGCAAATGGTCAACGTTGGAATGGATGACTGATTTATAAACGTTTTTGTTTGTTTTCGATTTGCGCAGTTTTACGTATCAAAATTCACGATTTTGATTTACACGGTTTTCTGAGGAACCTATCTTGCGTGTAAATCGGTGAATAGGTGTATTCTGATTTCGAGGGCATAGGTATCACATAGATAATATCTTTAACTGAGAAACAAAACAATAATATTTACCACATATAAGGAGAAATGTATTGAAATTTTCCTTTGTTGCATTGATCGATGGCTTGGTACTTTTTGATCAGGTTTTTGCAAAGACCTCTGACAGTGAAACTGTTAAGTTTCTGGTGGAAATTGAGTTTGGGGGAGGTACAGTGTAATGGTGGAGTTTTGGGCGGAGCGGAGAGATGGAGGGTTGCGCATTAGTGGTGAGATTGTCAGTTCATCTGTCAGAGTTTTGAGGTTCTAATTAGTGGAAACTAGTTCGCATTCCCGTCACCTCTACGAAATCTTGCCTACATTAATATGCAAGTTGTCATCGCCTCCCTGATTTGAAACCTAAAACCGTACATCTTTGTCAAAATGATCATAAGAGTCAAAGCCAAACATCCAACTCCTTCAACCAGTAAATTTTCAACATTAATATCAGGTAAAACGAAAACAAATGTCGTTCTCGTTTTACAGTGCCAAAAAATTTACAAAGCAAATTCGTAATATTCACTTCTAATTGTACAAACTATACCTCTGTAATAGCCTGTTTTTTATTTTTTAAATTCATAAATAATCACCCTCGAAATATTCTACATTTCTTCTCGGTCGTGATAGACTATCCAGGGCTTTCTATTAATTCATAACGAATCACCCTGGAAATAATCTACCAGATGCATAAAAAAAGCATTTATGTTCCCTTTACCTGATATCAAAGGAATTTTATTCATCAACCATCGTTCCTCTTCTTCTCATCTCCTTCACGTCAAAGCTGGAAAGAAATTCCACGATAACTCCCCAAGCAAATACCACCGATGCCATCCCCCCGTCAGCAAGAGACTCACAACGAGAGCACCGACCGGCAAGTGCATAAAATAGTAAAGCAAACTCGAGGAAGCGCACGGAAAGAGGATAACTCTTCCCGACGGACAGCTGGTACCACCATAGAGATCCTTTACGAGTCAATTCTCCCGAGTTTCCAGCTCGTCTTACGCAATCACATGGGAGCACGTGTATCGCGTATGTGCTCGCCGCGTATAACTACACGTCGGGTGTTTGGCTCGCCTTAATGCCTCCTACGTAATACCTCGGTGGAGCCGATGGGAATATAAACAAATAAGAAATCGTACGCCTGCCGTGCAACCATGTTCTCACCGTGAAGAAGCAGAAGCGTGTATATACGTTCGTATTCTGAAACCCGCGCCCTCGGAATTGCCGCGAATACGAATCGATGGACGTCAAGTGAAGTTAATTGCGCGGTCTCCATTCAGCCGTGGCAGGAACGCGGATAATAGAAAGTACGACGGTGCCGGTGCACGATGGAATTTCGTCGGACGCAATAATTTCTAAATTGCACATTTTATTGCACCCTATGCGCCGGAGTTTATTGCGCGAGATATACCGGAACCATGCTCGATAATTCGCGCTCCACGCCGATGAGGGATCTAACGGTAATGCCTCGAGATACGTTTACGCGTGCCTCGAGATGGAAAGGAATACGTGGAAATGCGCGAGATGGCTGGTGTTGGGGAGAGGGGAAAAATTTGCGAGGACGAGGGGAAACTGGGAATTGGGAGAAACTGCGAGTTTCCTGGGTGCAGGGTGAGTGAGCGAATTATAGTTGGAGAATTCTCGATATCGAATAATTTTCCTTCGTTCTGATTGCGACTAGAAATTCTTGTTTCTAGAATTCTTACCGAACCTCTTGTCGGACGATTTCTTTTGCGACTGTTTGCGCAATATTTCAGAATTAAATTGGTAAAATAATATTTGATCATTGATTCTTGATATATCGTATAATTTACCGTAATATTAACCCCTTAACTTAGAATAACGTGTGACACACGTGAGGCGATAAATAGAATACGAGATTTTGAAGTTTTCCAATAACTATTAAATTGAAAATATCAGTCGATCACGAGACGGTAAAATTATTTCTATAATATCAATATTGCAGTCAGTTGTGCCAAATATTAAAGATCAGAGAGAAATTTTTATTTCTGGAATTAATTCTGGGGTATTACTCACGCTGTCAAAATAGAAATCGTAAGGCAAGGGGTTAATATTATAGAAATAATTTTATCGTGGTGTGTCCCACTGATATTATCAACTTGATAGGTTTTGCAAAATTTGAAAATTTCCTATCCAATTTACCGTATCACGAGTGTCCCTCGTTATTGTACGACAAGGGGTTAACCACCCGTATCTTTCTAGTTTCAATATTTCTACCGAACTGAAACTTTTTTATTAACAGCACATTTTTATGGAACTGTAACTTCAAAGGTAAAACAGTTCTGTTTGGCGGTACTTCATTTTTTTAAGATCAATATTTAAATACTAAATTTATCAGCAAATTCGATAATATTAGCGTTTAAGTCATAAGAAATTTCAATTTATCAAATTACCCCGGTGACCCCATGAAGTTCAACGTGTTAAAGTACCTAATATATTCACCCTCTAGCTATACTCGAATTCATCGAAATCAATATCTATCGCTCTCAAAATACGCAACAATTCCTCCCCTGCCCGGCAAAATATAAAACGCCACCCGAGAGACGTACAATTCGCTCCGATTTCTCGCCAGGATTTATTAAACGTCCATTTTTCCCCGTCGTTAAAGGAAGTCAGAGAAGTGCTCTTACAAGCAAACGAACCTTCTCTCGCGTTTCCAGCCCGACGTCGCAAGTTGAATGCGAGAAAAATGACAGTCGAGTCGCGAGAGTTCGCGCGCGCGCGCTTCTGCTCTGAATTATGCGCTCCTCGACGATGCGCGCACGTGTGCAACGATGCAATTCTCGGACGCATTCACGTTGTGTGCAGTAGATTAGAGAGACGCGCGTGACAACGATTCGAGCTTGGTGTTTCGTACGAATTTTCATCGGTGATTACGACGATGACGATGTTTCTCGCGCGTAGGAAACTGGGTTGCCTTCGAATGAAAGTTGATCGGCTCGACGACGACGTCCAAATTGTTCTACTTTTCGTTCGTTCGGAAAAAGTCGAACGGCCTCTAGCAGGCTCTGAGGATTTTTTCCTTCGTGAAAGTTGGCAGAAATCTCGATCGTTTGCGGGATCTTGTTGGGTTGACGTTGAGCAATTTTATTTTGTTTGGTAAATGGTCTAATTCGAGGTGGAAGTTTGACGAGGTAGGGTGGAAACGTGCTGTTAAATAGTTATAGCCTAGTTCTGAATCACCGAGGCTATGATATATGAAATAATAATAGCTTCAGCTGAGTACCAAACCACTGACGCTATGATATATCAAATAATAATAACTTTAGACGAACTCCGAACTACCGAGGGTATGATAGATCAAATAATAATAATTTTAGTCGAGCTGCGAATCACCGAGGCCATGATATACTAAATAATAATAGTTTCAGTTGAGTCCGGAACCACCGAAGCTATGATATTTCAAATATTAATAACTTTAGACGAACTCCGAAATACCGAGATTATGATATATAAAATAATAATAATTTTAGTCAAGCTCCAAACCACCGAGGCCATGATATACTAAATAATAATAGTTTTAGTTGAGTCTCGAACCACTGAGGCTATGATATATCAAATAATAGTAGCTCCAGCTGAGCACCAAGCCACTGAGACTATGATAAATCAAATAATAATAATTTTAGTCAAGCTCCGATTCACCGAGACTATTAAAAATAGCTTTAGCCAAGCTCCAAATCACCGAAGCTATTAAAAATAGCTTTAGCTGCAAACCACCGAGACTATAACACATAAAATAACAATTTGGAAGAAATCTCCCAGAGGTGACGGTGATCGGAATTCGAGACCACTGATTGTCAATCCAGCTCTTGGATTTCATACTCACGGTGGCTCCCATTGTTCTCGTTGCATTGACTTTCTTTCGCTCAGTTTGAACTAATTTTGAGACTCGTGGGCGACTTGATCCGCACGAATCATCTCCGGAGGACGTCATCGTCGTGAATTGCGGTCGTTGCAAGCAGCGCGGAGAACGCGACGATCGCGACGAGCAAGATCGCAGTAGCCGGATTTCACGATCGCTGCCGTTTTCACGAATCTTTCTTCTCTCGTGCAACTTTCTACGACCAATATGGAGTGCCGTCTCTTTTTCTTCATCGCCAAGTGGATACTCGTTGCTCGAGTATCCGCGATCGATCGAAAGGTTGCAGACCTGTAAAAAAGAAATGAAACATTTCGCCCGGAAATAATTCTTCCACGATCCCTTTTGAACAGTGGAACTACTAGCTTTAAATCTATGATATTTCAATATGTTAAATAAATACTGTGGAAAAAGTGGAATTAAGAGGTGGATGAGATGATCGATTCGGTAATTTATGTTTTATGAGATGAACTTAGAATGTCTGCCGTGCAGATCTCCTATTAACTTGGAGAATTTTTGAAAAATATTGGAAAACAGTCATCTTGATTGACATGATAATTCTGGTACTAAAAATACGATAAACTTGGCCAACTTTTCAAAAGCAGATTTTCTTTGCATCTAAAAATGAAGAGGAGGGATGTAAATCTTTTAAATAAATTTCTATAGAAAGTCAATTAAATTGAAGACTTCCGGGGTTAATTCTCCTCCTTTAATCTGAGTAACTCAAATGCGAAATAAAATCTTTAAAACCTCTCACAACGACGATGTATGATCAGTTGCTCGTTAAAATTATAGTCAGCCTTCTTAACGAGAGGATTATAATCCAAAGTAACGTAAAAGTGTTAGAAAACGTGTTCCGATACGACTTCTATATTATTAAAAGTCTCCATGCTTCCCGTAAGTCTTTCAAACAGAAAACACAACGCTGCTGAAGTAACGTTAATCGAATCCGATCTTCCTGGGAAGAACAGGTGGATGGTGCAGGATTAACAGTGGTAAAAAGGCAAAGACGATGCACCGGGATCGATTCGCGATTCGTTCGTCGAAATTGCTTCCTCCTTGGCTCTCTCTCTCTCTTCCGCGCGACTTAAAATTGCAAAGAGTCGCGCAATGATTCTCCATGGGACTCTCTTTCATTTTACGAGGAGAGAGAACTATTCGACGGTATAATAATGAGGAGTCATTCGGTTGGAAGTGGCGCGTTTACGAGAGAAGAGAATAGCCTCTTGTGGAAGCTACCACGCCGAAATAATACGTTTCCGGTAGAACGAGGGGAGTCGATAAACGTGGACGGTATCGCGGAGTTTTATTTGCCTCCTCGTCACTTAGTTTCATGGTGGTTTTTTGCGCCGTATCGTCACGGCAAATCGTTCGATCAAGTGCGCAGTGGAGAAACTGTACCGGAACGGGTAAACAGGAAAATGTTGGGTTAATTTCTGGATTTATAATGGGTGCTAACTTCGTGGAAACTCGTTGCTTCATAACTTAGCAGCATGGACCGGTGGTGGATGTTGGAATTGCGTCTTCTGTTTTAGTTGTCGTCGAATAGAAATATTTGAAATTTCTCTGATACGACGTTAATTTTATCATTCACTGATGCTGAACTTTTATGAAGAGGAATACTTAACATTTTAAGCATTAGAGAACGTGCAACTAGAAGGCAAATTCAGTGATATTAACACTATACAGTCCGATGGCACCATGTTGGTGTCTTGCAAAAATATGCGGACAAATGCGGGTGACACCATATTTGTGCCGTACGGAAATATGCGAGCAATTATCGGTCACACCACTAAAATTTTAAGACAGTTGCCAATTATATCGCAAAGGCGCGACTATCTCACAATCACAAGTTGTTGCAAAGTGTCGCTTGTATTCTGTACAGGCTGCAATACGCTACGTATCCTCTAAGTTTCGTAAAAATTGCGGGACAGAATTGTAACTTATTTTGATTAGTAAAACGTGACATTTCATGATTTCTCGACAAATTCGAAAAGCGCCGGCGACAAGCGAAGAAATCTACACGAATACCGCCGGCGCCAAACCAAAGAATCTTCAATTATCGCGCGGATGGCATAGTGTTAAGATATTTTGTGAATTGAGTATGTCGATGAGATTTTTAATGTCAGGATGTGTTATTTGTTGCAGCCGGAAACGGTACCTCAGGCAAGGATCGACATGACCCGTGTCCTGGAGGTCGCCGCCGCCGAAGATGTCACTGGACATCCTTACAGTCTCGCCGTGACCTCGCCCGAGGGTGTGACCTTCGTGAAGGGCACGTGTCGAGAAGAAACGAGATGGTGGGCGGACGTGCTTCAGGTTTACTCGAGGAATAAGGTTTGTCATTTTCCAAACAGCTCAATTTTATTTAACACTAGATTTACGGGCATGAAATCTGTTTGATTGCAATATATTAAACAAGGACCTTTGAAAAAGAGGGATCAAGCGCCAATGATGATAATTCGTTAAGTAATGATTGTATTATAAAATACACGTGAAATATCTACTGTACAGCTTCTCTGTAAATTTAAGAAATGTTTATAAGACAATTAGGAACCCGTCAATTTGACGGCTTCCGTAAATCTAGTGTTAAATTCCTCTGCGGCACAAAGTTAAACTTTAATTTGCAAGAGTATCTGTGTATTTTTTGCCTTTAATTACTATGGTCACTTCGTTTAGAAATCAATCAGGTAATTTATGTATTATTAGATGGAAGTGCATTATCTACCGCTCGGCTCCCTTATCAACGTTGGGAATTTTTAGAAGAAATTCAGTATCAATCATTTTGACCCCCTTGCTAGTTTTAGTATTACACGTACTGAATAAGTACATTGGAAAAAGAGACGCAAAAACTATGATAACTTAAGTAATTTAGTCTCTATAACATAGAAGTGGAATATCCACTGCACGTTCCTCTATCAAATTGGGGAATTTTAAAAAAATCCTAAGCCGTTCATTTCGACTATTCCAGACTATCCCACATAAATCCCAGACGACCATAATTAAAACCAGAAAATACAAAAAAGTCGTTCCCGTATGTTAGAATTGAGTTTTCAAGTGTCGAAGGGTTACTTGGAGATAAGGCCCTAGAAAGACAGAAGCCCTCTTTCTTATCAGAACCACCATAAAAAGGGTTTCTTTTCGAGTTAATAAAAAAGTCTTCACGAGTCTCTTTCCACTGGGATCGAGCAGCTCGCGTTTCTGTCTCTGGTATCGAGGAAGTCGAACGTCGCGCGAGAATTCATCAGGAATTACGTGTAGCCTGGTATTCGAGCAGCGAATTACAGCTTCGAGGGCACGGCTGCAAAAAGCAGCCACGGTGGCGGGAGTGCTGTCATTCGTTGATTACGGTGCACGCATAATCATTACTACATCCTTCTGCGTCATGCTCGTTACGCGAGCCCGCAATAATCCAAGTTCCATCGGCTTATCCCACCGCCGGAAATGGCTCTAATAAGGTCTCGGTGTGTCTCGTCGAGGCGTCAGGTTTCGGTCTGGAAAAAGAAGTCCCGCGAAGCTTGTCTTCCTGTTGCAAATTATCTAAGACGTTTTGTCTCGGACGAAAAATGGCAGACGATTTAAAGTGGACTGTGGTTGCATTCCGGTTGCAGCACTTTTTCTGAAGATACAGCTGTAGTAAGGTCTTCTCACTGTTCTTATTTTTGCATTTTTTGGCATTTGTTGCTGCGGTCATTTTGCTAACAATTAAAAATTGAAGGTATGCTTTACATCTGTTGATGAAAATTAGGGAAAATCTCTCAGAAATGAGGGTACTTGGATTCACTAATTAGCTGTTTGAGTCTGCAACTCTTCAGACTGTTATTCAATTTTTAAGAATTTTATTAAATGCGTCCTTAATTGCATGAACTTCATCACAAGTTGGATCTTAGTCTCAGATTATGAGTTCAAAGTGAAACCTCTTCAGCATCATCTCCTATATTACACCGTCGATAATTAGAAACTCCCCTAAACCTTTAATCGTTCCGCACACTGCAGTGCTCGTCCCAAAGAGTATATACACTCCGTCAAAACCTGCCTGCTTCCATCCAATTATAAGCGATCGTCTCACAGCTTGCTTTTCCAATCGATGCAACCTCTCCGGATAATTATCATGATGTTAATTGAACAGAGGGTACAGAGTATATTATAAAAGTGCGGAAGCCCGCATTCACGGCGATAAGGTCCTCATGTTAGGTAATTATGTTTGCGTTAATTTCAAGGAAATTTAGGTAAATCACAGATGGACGGAGGATGCGGAAGGAAGGAGAAGGAAGGAAATAAAAAGTCGATAGTGCTTGGCGCGATCATTAGTGCGTCCTGTGACAGCGTCACGCTCGTTAAGATCGGAATAATGCCAGTTGTGCGCAACACAGCCGCCTGGCAAAACTGCATCGTAGCCGTCTGTCGATTGGTTCCTTTCTGCGATTCACTTGCTCGTCCACCGTGCATGCACCTCAAAGGACTCCTTTTCCGAGTTCTTTTCGCGTTTCTTCCTGCCACTCTTCTCGCGCGTTTCGCGTCCGTCTGCGCGAAACGAAGCCGATTATGCAGGAGCGAAGAATCGGGCAGAGAGGAGAGATAATAGGACATTGCTCGGATTTGTAGACGTGGGATGCGATTCCGTTTTTGCAAAATTTTATTAGTGATTCAAATTTAATTTAGACATTTCTTGGCCTCCTGACGAAAAAATCAAAAGTGCTGGAGCTACTATCAAATAGGAGACCTAACTGTGATGTAACTTGGATATAATTCAGATCTAATTCAGTCGTAGCTTAGACGTAACCGTGGCTGAGCCACGTTATTAACCGAGACTTAAAACAGAACTAATTCGGGTCTAATTCAGACTTTAGGATCGTTAGGAAAGTCCGGGGTGGAAGGATGACCGGTATCACCCCAAGGCAGCGGACTGAGCCACGTTGATAACCGAGACTTAAAACAGAATTAATTCAGGTCCAATACAGACCTTGCTCAGGCCTAACCGAGACGTAGGAGTATTAGAGAAATATTAGAATATTCCGCCCAGAAGGGTAACCGTTGCCACCCCAAGGCAGCGGACAGATCCATGTTAATAACCGAGACTTAAAACAGAACTAATTCAGGTCTAATTCAGAGTTTGTTCAGGCCTAACCGAGACGTAGGAATATTAGGGAAGTATTAGAAAATGTCGACCAGAAGGATAACCGGTGCCACCCCAAGGCAGCGGACTGAGCCACGTTAACACTAGAACTACCGTGACAGTCAAAATGAGTGGTTAGCAAATTTTTATAATAATTCTCAAAGCTTGTAGGAGATCCGTAGATTATAAATTCTGCGTTTATCATATAAAACATAAATAATTGTATAGATTATCCCTTTTACTTTGTGATTGCTCTTTTTCCAAAGTACGTACTCAATAGATTTAAATATAATCGATTTAACACCGGTAGTTCTAGTGTTAATAACTGAGACCTAACTCATGCTCCACACCGATATCTTTCACCAAAAGCACATTGGCACCCGCAGTACACGAAGGATCGATATCAATTCTATTTGTTAGCTGATTAACACTAAAACTACCAAACCAGTCAAAATGACTGGTACACAATTTTTTCCAAAAATTCTCCAAGATTATAGGAAAGTCATAGAATAGATATTCTACGTCCATCTCATAAAACATAAATTACCGAATCGATCATCTTTTCCACCTCTGAATTCCCCTTTTTTCAAAGTACTTATTTAATATATTTAAATATAACAGATTTAACGCCGGTAGTACTAGTGTTAAAATAGTCCCCTGCAGGAACCTCTGTTCCAACACCTGCAAAGTTCCAGCCTCTCTCGCAAGAAACGATGAAAAGCATTCTCAGCTTTGTTTCAGTCTTTCAAACTATTATCAACTTGAATTATACATTGAGGATCGTTCAACTTGCCAAGGTGTTCATTCGCGTTCTCTTCGATCAGTCGACCGTTCCTCGTCGACTGGAGAACCTGTCATTCCTTGCGTTCTTAAAGCTCCTGCAAGAACTCCGATCGCGGATCGCGTTACGTAAGAAATGATCGATCGTCGAACGATACTTCTTTTCCATCGGCGGGAACACGAAAACTGCTCGCATCGTTCTACGATCGTCGACCTTGGCTCGGTATATCGCTGAATTTCTCCGGACGATTATAATCCTTTCGTTTAAATCGTTCCCGGCGGTGTTGAGTAATCGGGAGATGATTTTACGCAACGTGCTAAAGCGAGACGCTTTGATTCGTCCTCCTTAGCTGGATTCGCTGGTGTAAGAGTTTTACGTGTAATTAAAAAAATGGCACGAGCGTGAAAGTTTCGAATGGAGATCGAGAATACCTTGAGAGGTCGAAACAGAGGACGAGACAGGATGGAGCTTCGTGGTATGGCAAATTTTACATGTCAGAATTCGACATTCACGTTGGATCTACGCGCGTTAAATTCGTTGTACTTAAATTTCTTAAATGAGAACAGAAAAAAGGGGGATCGAGCGACGAAAAATATGATCAGCTTAGTATTTTGTCTAATATAAGGTAGATGAGTCCAGCAAAAAAGGAGAAACCCATCAATTTGACGGAATCCGTAGATCTAGTATTAACCAGTTAACTGTGGAATTTAGTTTTAACCCCTTGCACTACGATCACTTTTGCGACTGTGCGTGCAACAATTCAGAATTAAATTACTAAAATGAAAAATAATCAGTGATTCCTGATATATCTTACAATTAAACGCAATAGTAATAACATAGATATAACTTTACTGTGTTGCGTTCCACTGATATTTTCAATTTCATCATTTTTGGGAATCTTCACAATTTTCTATTCCATCTACCGCATCACGAGTGCCACTCGTTATTATAGGGCAAGGGGTTAATAATCCCTCACTTAATGAGGAATTAAAGTCAAACAATAGCGTGTATACAATTAGAGCGCAGGGAAAATGTTTCTATTGGACATTTTACGAAAAAAGGAAAACAGAACGTAGAAGAATTTCATTTTCATTCGATAAAAGATTTACAATTCATTGTTAAATGGTTTACCAGAACAGAGCTTCAGATTGACGTGTATACACGTCGAACGCAGTTAACTGGTTAGGCAAAGATCTCATTTGGATATTCAATCTGTAAATAAAAAAAAATCATTTTCCATTCTATAATTCCTCATGCGAGGAAACCATGTATAAACATAAAGTTGCAAAAGTAAAGCAAGTCAGAACTGCTGTTCGCATACGCGTGACGTTACGCGCACGCATCGCCTTGGCCTCTTAACGCGTAATCGTACGTTTGCACCGGCAGGTCCACAACTACGACGAGGTGTTTCCATTTGTCGATCGATCATTCCTTGCGTAACGGCATCGATATGCGGTATGCTGCTCGTAAACCTTCGTATGTACAATGCGGCGAGCGACGAGGTTCCGACACGGTGCGAGGACGATTGATCGATCGCGAGTCGCGACACGATCGCTGAAAAATCTTGCCTTCGACTCGTTTAACTCGCTGAGATTTATTTATTATCCTTTTCGACTCTTCCGTTTCAATCTCACATTTTTTATCTCTGCGCGTGGACAAATTTTCGATGATCATCGCAATGTGAAACGTCTCGATTACACGGGCAGAGATATCGCGCATGAAATAAATACTTGACCGTAGGAAACTCGCGATTATTAGAAAAATATAAAGTGAGCCTCTCAGATACAACGTTCTTCCGGTAGAAATATAATCATTCTCTGTTAACGATCTGATTTAATCAACGTACCAGTCGTCTATGGGTATAAAGATTCATTTGGAAACTGGTTTTCTTCTTTATAAAGAAGAACTTGCGCAGGATGATTCGAGTTGGGAGGGAATTTAGAAGATATTTAAACAAGAAACGTATTTAACCATTATCCGCTCTTTAACCCTTTCAACCCTGAATTTTATTTCTTCAGAAAATGACTAATTTTTAGCAGTGTATATTTTGTGACACAGGAAATGGAATAAAAATATGACTGAGAATGAAATACATTTTTTTTTATTTCAGGAGTTTTCAGATTCTCAGCCGGGATAGCATAGATCCCAGTAGTATGTTACTGCTGGGATATTTTTATCCCAGCAGTAAATATTGTCATATAAAGAAAATAATATATGAAAATAAATTGTACAATAATAACATGAAAATTATATAATGTTTGGGATACAAATATCCCAGTAGTGTTGTAAGGGTTAAAAGAACCATCGCAAAGTCCTCAATGTCTTTTAGATCCGTCGTGTATTTCCTTTTTAAAAAAACAGATTCTTTTTCATTTTTCCTTTATAATAACTTCATCAAGAATAATATTTTTCATTGTCTCAAATTAATCTTGATTTAGCTCAAATTAAATTTCAATTTCGGTCAAAAAAGGGCGGGATGGGTTGAAAGTTAATATCATGCGAGTACAATATGTAAGATAAATGGTTCCTCGAACGGGAAGAATTGTTTGTTAAATTCGTGCCAGGTTGAGAATTAAATCGTCCGTGTTTACGTTTGTCCTGCATCCTCGTGGACACGATTTGCGCTCCTATGAATTATGCACGCCGTGAGGAGTACCTTTGCGGAGCGTTATCAGTGTTGCTTCTTATCTGTCGTTATTGCGGCCGCCTACCGCGGCCAGGTCGCGCATACACGTGCCCTCGTAGGTTCGCCTGCGTAGAAATTCTACGGCATTCCACCATGGAGCCGCGACGTCGTCGAGCCGATCCATGGAAAGATAACGTGTCTTTTTTATCGTCTGCAATTCTGATCATTTTTCGAAGGGTTGCTTTTGTCCTTGCGATCGATCCATCGAGGTCACGGATTCGTTGATGCTCGGATTCGACGATAGGATAACGTTAGATGGGAAATTGGATAGCAATAAGGGAAATAAAATTAGTTGGGATATTGTAGCTAATTAATTGCAATTGTCTAGGTGTTTTTAAACAGTACAGTCCACTGGAAGACAGTCGTCGAACCGATCCATGGAAAGGTAACGTGCCTTTTTTATCGTCTGCAATTCTGATCATTTTTCGAAGGGTTGCTTTTGTCCTTGCGATCGATCCATCGAGGTCACGGATTTGTTGATACTCGGATTCGACGATAGGATAACGTTAGATGGGAAATTGGATGGCAAAAAGGAAAATAAAATTAGTTGGGACATCGCAGTTAATTAATTGCAATTGTCTAGGTGCGGCTAAATTGTAGAGTCTACTGGAAGAGTGCATCTGAAGTATTAAGTTACAAATTTAGAATACCAGTTAGTGAGTTTGAGTTCTAAATCTCGTCACCTGTAAGAAACTTTTCGTAAACTATCGGATTATTGCCGAGATATTCTAATTTAATTATTTTATTCCAAATAGGGTGGGGTGTAGCCTTACAAAATATATCATAGGATCTGCAGTTTGGCTATCTAACACTTAGATCCTAGATGAAACAGCCATAGCGCTTAAAGTACAGAAGAAAGAATGCGGAAATTGCATATGCAATGTTTTAAAGAATCATTTTTATTTTTGCTTTCAGGGTCGTCACAAACGGAATGCCACATTTCCAGGTGGACAGACGACCATCCTTCAAGTTACTCCGACCATTCGAAGTAAGCAAATTTCTTAGCGTCGTTGATTTAGAGGCGGAATTAGAACGCTTAGTTATCCGGTGACAAATGTTGCCAGGCAAGCAGGAAGATATTACTTGGCGGTGCATACTAACAATCCTACCGGTGTTACTGTAAATCGTAGATAACGTAAAATGTATTTAAACGGGTGACACACGTTACTTGATTGTTTGCACTGGTTTGTTGTACGAGTGACGTTGAATCTCAGGTATGATTGTAATGCGCGATGACTGAGGCGTGACTCTCGGGAAGTCAGGCAGACGCGGATATGGCAATTGTTTGTTTTCCTATCCCCGTAGCTTCTATTGTCTGTCGAGTATACCGGAAGATTCTCCGATGGTAGTTCCAACGTTTTCAAAGCGATACTTCGATACTCGCACTATTCTGTCAAAGCGATCTTTATTTCTGCCGTCCACTGTTGCTAGAAAATCGAACCATGACTCTTACACTCGTAATGTAAAACAGGAAAAGAAGAAAATCGTGTGTCAGGTAGTATTAGATCGCCATAGAATCTCAGTTCACTGTTCAATAAAAGCTTAACCCCTTGCTCTACAGTAACCAGTGAAACCTATTAAATTGATAATATCAATGAAACGCGACATGATAAAATCATTTCCATAATATTAATACTACGTTAACCGTTTCACCACGGACTAAATAATTTTAGTTTCAAAACTTCTGGATTGTTTGATGATTCTTTGAGTTGCTTCAGTAATCTATTTTTGGGCAAAATATTGATGATTATTTTCAGATTTAAATTTGAATTTTTAATACATGTGTCCCATCAATAGTGTAAGTTGGGCGTATTTGTCCCAAAAGTAACAGCATGCTTTAACCGGATACATAAATCCCTTTAGCGGTAAAAGGGTTAAAGTGCACGATATATTAAGAATCACAGACCACTTTTTATTTTACCAATTTAATTCTGAATTATTGCGGAGCAGTCACAAAAGAAATCGTACGGCAAGCCGTTAAGAACACCCTTTTTATTAACCGCTTAACGACTGAATTTATATTCAAAATTATGCCGAAAATGCCCGATTTTTTTTATACCATTTTTGTCATCTACAGATGTAGCTCACTAGACGTGCTTGGTAGAATGTCGATTGCCACGCAATATTTCGGGCGCTGGCATTAAATATTCCTAAAATTTTCAGCGCCCGAGTTAACTCGTTCATAGGAAAATCGAAACGGCATCTATGCCCGAGATATCTCGGGCACGGTCGTTAACACTAGATTTACGGGCGTGAAATCTGCTACATTGCAATAGATTAAATAAGGACTACGGAAAAAGAGGGATCAAGCGGCAAAGATGATAATTTGTTAAGTCATTATTGTATTATAAAATACATCTGAAATATCTACTGTTCAGCTTCTCTGTAAATTTGAGAAATGTTTATAAAATAAGTAAGAACCCGTCAATTTGACAGGTTCCATAAATCTAGTGTTAAGCGGTTAATTCTCCGTCTTCGGTCAAACGCCCCATCACCAAGATCCTCCCTTCACCTTCAATTCTCCGCTATCTCTCAAATATCCCGCTTCTTCAAATTTCCAACAGCCACTCTCAAAAAACGTCTCGCAACCCCACAAATTTCAGGTAACACCCCAAATCCGCCCCGTCCGCGCTTCAACAGCTGTCGCTCGGAGCCGCGCAGCAGCGCGTGGATCCCCGAGGCGAGTGTGCCCTCGGATCTCTGTTCATCCGTCTTCTCCTCGACACCGTCTCTGGTTACCAGCACCGGGAACGTGGTCACTTCTTCGGCTACCAGCGGTTCTCTGAGCAACGGCACCTCCGAGAGCGCCGAGCAACGTAGAAATAACGCGTCCCCTCTGAGAACCAGCGTCCCCCTGGAGAACGGTGGTACCGGTTACCTAACGTCGGTTCCAGCGTCCTCCCCGATGAACGGGAGTGCAGCTTACTCGAGCACGTCGAGCACCGTCGCCTCGGCAGCCTCGTCGGCGACGACGATGACGTCAACGACGACGGTGTCCTCGTTGAGCGAGAAACCGCCGATGGTGCCGAGCGAGGGTAGGTCAAATTATCGGGATCAACCTGCCAGCAGTGCATCGCCACCGACCAGGGATAAGCTCCGGGCCGAGGACAAGGCCAGACGCAGGATGAATCAGCAAGGGGATCGAGCAAGCATCGCCGGTGGCTCGACTTGCTCTGCTGAGAAACTAGGTCGGTTTACTGCTCGAATACGCTTGTGTAAAGCATGGTGTTGTAGCTTGTGTGCATGTAGTCGCCTCGAAATTACCTTGGTGTCCTCGCTCGATGAGATCGAGACACTGTTGCTGCTGGGAATGTGGATTAACCCTTTGCGCTTATTACATTGTTGCGATGGGATGGCTGCTGTTTGGAGAGCTCTGGAGCAGCGTTTCTCAAACTGTGTTCCGGGGAACACTAGCGTTCGGCAAACAGTGTTTAAATGTTGGGCGAATAATTATGAAACTGATTTTTATCTATTTAACTATTTACTTCAATTATAGATTAGAATGAACTAAATTTATTGCAGGGTTCCTTGGAAATTTTAGAACTTGAGAAGTGTTGCATGATGACGAAAGTTTGGGAAATAGTGCTCTAGAGAGACGTAGTTTCAGTTTACGAGAGAAGGGAAATTATGTTTTGAGAATAACTTTCCGTGGGTAAGGAGCAGTGGAGTTGAAGTTGAGGACTTTCGATCAGTGGGTCTGGGTTTGAAGCATCTGTTGGCTCCGAGAAGTTAGTTCTAAATTATTATTTAATGTTATAGTATCGGTAATTTGATACCCACTTAAACGCTGGGTTCTAGACGAAGTAACCGTAGAAATTGAACTGAAAAACTTCCGGCAGCTCTGTGACTTTTTTGCTAAATTATTGCTCAGTATATTATAATATCGGTGATTTAAATCTGCCTAGACAGTAGTGAAGCGGCGAAGTGGCCGTAGAAATGAAAGCCGAAAAGGCTTCCGTTAGCTCCAGAAATTTTTGCTAAATTATTATTTAATATATTATAGCATCGGTGATTTAAACCCCACCAAACATTAGGTCATAGACGAAATGGCCGTAAAAGATAAGGTCAAAGAGACTTCCGTTAGCTACAAAAATTTTGTCTAAACTATTATTTAATACATTACAGCTTCGGTGATTTAAAACACACCTAGACAGCAGGACCTGGACGAAGTAGTCGTTGAAGTGAAAGCTAAAAATGCTTCCATTAACTCTATAAATTTTTGCTAAATTATTATTTAATATATTATAGCATCGGTGATTTAAATCCACCTAGATAGCAGGACCTGGACGAAGTAGTCGTTGAAGTGAAAACTAAAAATGCTTCCGCTAGCTTTAGAAATTTTTGCTAAATTACTATTTAATATATCATAGCATCGGTGATTTAAAAAACACCTAGACAGTAGGACCTATACGAAGTAGTCGTTGAAGTGAAAGCTAAGAAGGTTTCCGTTAGCTTTAAAAATTTGTGTTAAATTATTATTTGATATATTTATTATGGCGTCGGTGATTTGAAACCCGCCTAAACGGTAGATCGTAGACGAAACGACCGTAGGAATCGGAGCCAAAGAAGGGCAATAAAAGGATGAGAATGTCGGAGGGCAAAGGGTTAACATTGGAGGGGGATTTTTATGTTGGTGCTTGAGAAACTGGAAGATGGTACTGTGTTTCACTTTTATGATTTTATTTTTATGACCAAATAAATGTTGAGCATGCTTTGGATGATCTTCGTGAATTGATAAGAGATGGAAAGAAATTAAAGCAAGGTGAACTCTAAAAGGTTAAGATGTCTACGAATAATTCTGGAGCGCCTTGATAACGCTCGTTAAGCGCCGGCCGACTAAATTTATTTTTATACCCAACAATAGTGTCTCGTTCGACGGGAAAAGAAACTAGGTCGATGCAACGATGACTATTCGTTACGTTCTCAGCGACGATGATTTGCACTCTGCTTTAAATCGTACCTGACCTATTTTTCTCCCTGACAATTGACGGCACAAACAAAGTAGTTAGCGCATTGACGTAGCCGAGAACGAGAGCCCGGTAAAAATCGGTCGAAGTTTGTCCGTCAACATCGATTTATCGTTTCTCTGTAAATTCGTTACTAACAAAAAATAAAAGAACAGCAAACACTGTTCGTCCATCTTCGTCCTCTCTGCGGTTCAATTTAACACGTCGAATATCTCGTGTATCGACTCGAAGAAATTACCCCTCGCCTAATACTCTTTTTCATTCAAAATTACCAACACTGCGTACAAATAAAATTATTAACCTTCAATTCGAACTCAATAAAGCCTACCACGAGAAATCCTAATGTCCAATTTACCATCAGCACCGCGAAGAATTAACGCCACGATACGTGTGCCATTTCCTCCCAATAAAATTGAAAAAGGTAAGTGGAGAAGTATCTTACAAGGCCAGGTTTTCGAAATTTACAGGCTTTCCTTCGGAATTTCGCTGTATTCAATTACGACGAGAGTATCTTACCGGAGAACCGCGATAATTTCGATTAAGGTCTGCCCGAGTAACAAGTTGCCTCTCTCGGTGACTTCAAAGAGACGATCGGTAGTCGGGGGTCGAATAACAGCGATATAATTTAATAACGAAAAAAAAGTTTATTTTTTCCGATGGCTCGACGATGCCAGCGTAACTTCTAAGCAAACTGTCTTTGTCGTTATTAGCAGAGAAGGGTGGAGGAGGAAGTGGATGAGGAAGAGGAGGTGGAAGCCAGTTTCCGTCGGTGAAATTAATCAGCGGCTCGTAGAGGCCGTTCCTCCCTCCAGCGTGATAGGGGATTCCAATTAAATTCAAACGGGCTTTTCTCCGGCATTCCCGGTACTAGTATCTCGAGTACGTGCTTTCCAATCGACGATAAGTCAGGTTGTCGTTTTCAGTGAGCTACGAGCGCCTTAATCGCGATATGATTCGCTTTCGTGCTCACGAACGTCTTCCCTAAGAGGGATTCTCCGAGGTTCTTCCACGAACGTGAAAGAATCGAGGTACCCTCCGACTGCACGAGATTCGATGGCTCACCTGTTCTCTGGAACTCGTTCTTCTTTTTTTTCTTCTTGTTATCCAGGGAGAAACTCTTTCTTGGGAATTGAACATTCTGCTCGCATCGGGTTCCGTTGACATTTCACTGTAGTTGGAGTTTCTTGTGACGTCAGGAACTTTGGTCTTCCCGGATCGGAGAGTGCTTTTTGAATTCTCTGGATTAAAAGATAAATGATGGAACTGATGCTCTTTAATTGTTGGAATCACAAGAGCCGCAATTTGGCTGTTGAGATTTCAAGAAAAAACCCGCAGTGCTTTAACTCCTTGGTCTATAATAACGAGTGACACTCGTGATGCGGTAGATTGAATAGGAAATTTTGGAGCTTCCCAAAAATAATGAAATTGAAAATATTATTGGAACACAACACAATAAAATTATTTCTATGTTGTTAATATTGTGTTAAATTGTAAGATATATCAGGAATCACTGATAAATTTTCATTTTAGCAATTTAATTCTGAATTATTGCACGCACAGTCGCAAAAAAAATCGTAGGGCAAGGGGTTAACGCCGTGGACAAGGAAGCGCCATCGCGCTGCTTGGCACTTTTCCACCGGATTCTGCCACTGTGCGCCGCGACACAAACGATTGCCTGTAACTTGTAAGCAACCGGCATTGTTTCTTTCTTTAAAGCTCCTCTCTTTTCAATTTGCAATTGCGAAATCCTTCAATCTATTAGGTGAAGCGAAAAGAAATGTCGCTTTCGTTTTACAATCTGAGCAAATTTATTTACAAAGAGAAATGTATAATATTTATTCCTTCTAATTGCGCAAAGTAGACCTCAGCTGTGATAGAGTGACCAGGTTTTAATAATTTATAATGAATCACACTCGACGTATCCTGCCAGACCCATAAAAAAATTATATTTCTTTTCGGTTTACCTAATAATTTCTCACTTTAGGACATAGATTCCCATCGGTGGTACTATCGCCCACTGAGCGATCCAATGTTTGCTTTCGCATTCCAATTATTATATAATTATATTTATAAAATTAGATAACTATATAATTGCCAATATTTTCCAATATTTGCTTTCGCATTTCAACTGTTATATAATTATATTTATACAATTATATAACTATATAATTGCCAATATTTTACAATATTTGCTTTCGCATTTCAACTATTATATAATTATATTTATACAATTATATAACTATATAATTGCCAATATTTTCCGATATTTGCTTTCGCATTTCAACTATAGACGCGTAGAATACACATACTTTACTCAGGCAGGTGTTTTTGAATTATTCGTTGAGAAAGTGAACGCCGATTGCAAAAAAGTTGGGAACTTCTGCTTTAGGAGGACAGAGGATTAACACAAAAGAAGAAAACACCCCAGATCGTCTCACTTTTTACACTTTTCCTGATTTTCCAATGTCAAAGACAGAAAATCTCTGCATCGTTCGCCGCGATTCGTGCAGATTCCGCGGTCAATTCTCCGATTGCGCCTACGGCATCGCCGGTGCGCCGTTGCGTAATTGCGTGCGCGCAATCTCGAAGAAAATCTACGAGCTCTCCGTTGCGCTCTCCGTGATCTCTACTCTCTTCTGATCCGTAGATTTCATTTAGATTGGCGCTAAATGAACGACGAGGATCTTAGGAATGCGATGCCGGGACTCGGCCGCCGAACCGAGTCCTACCAACGATCTTTCGATTTATGCTTCGTCGTAGATTGGCGAAAGATATTCGGTGTGGACGGTAAATAACGTAAACCTGGCCTCCGTCTTGCGCAAAATCCACTGATGCTATTTGAAATAATTGACTTCGATCCTCCCCGTCAGACTTATTCAAATTTATTCTACTTGTACGTTTCTCTTAGAATCTCAATGGAATTTATTTCCCAACTAATTTACCTTCTCTACCTTCAATTATCCCTTTAACATCAAGTTTACAATTTTCAAGATATCCAAACGTCAAAGGATAAACGTACTTCTCCATTGCATACCGCGATACCCCATCGAATTTACATCTTTACGTAAGGCGAACACCTGAAAAGACGAGGTTGCAGAAATAATACATCGTTTTCCAAGTTCATTAAAGCAGCCGTAAAGCAATACCAATCGTCTTTCAATGCGACAATGCGAAACGAACGAACCGAGAGAAACGCACGGTCCGAAGTCCCGGCAGAAACCTCGCCGACGATTGGATTTTCTGAGTAGCACCTCGCGATTCGTTATCGGCAGCCAGTTATTAACATACTAATGTCGGAGATTTCGATGGATGGCCGATAAAAAAAAGGCGGATAAACGAGCGAGATAAGTCCTTCGCTCCTTGAGCGGCGTGGCACCGTATTGGCGAAGTAGCTCGGTTATTAATTAGTCGGCAGTCAATTAACGCGAAGTGGTCGTTCGGGCGTGCAAGGATCGCAGTGTTAGACGATGCGCGAGGAAGCTTCGTTTTCAACGGAAAAGAAGTTAATTGGTTAAGCCGTCGACGTACCGAGACGAATGTTTGATATCAACCGATTTACCGACACTCATAGACCTATCAATGTTGCACCGTTGTTGTTGTCGATGCTGCTGCCGGCATCGGTATCAAGTATGGCGTTTCACGAGGATCCGGAGACTTTCTAACTACCATAATTATAATCCACGTCGTCGTTGCCGTAACATCGTCTTCTTTGCAATCTCGATTTTTCCGCCAGCACCTGAAGGAACGTCTCTAACGTTCGCCTTCTTCGTCGTCCCTCGATTCTTGTCGCGTCTTTTGAAACCCGATTGACGCGATAGCGTTCGAGATGAAGATTATCGCCTATTAACATTGCACGACGTTGAACGGAACTTCGAGAACTTCGAGAAGATCGCGAGACCGTTTATTTTTCCATCGTCCACTCAAATGGCCGTAATTTGCACCAGAAAGAGTAGAAAAACACTTGGCTCTCGTTCGGCTTAATCGTCGCTTCATCGAATACATCGATCCTTACGCTTGCTTCTTTCTTATCTCGTTCGATGCGTGAATCCAGATGACGATGCCTGTCGAAGAATCCTTCTGGAGCACGAAAGAGAGAGGGAAGGAAAGCTCCGAGACATTGCTGCTTCGTTGACTCAACCGAGAGTTCGAAGGATCAAACCCAGGACATCCGAACCGACGAGGGACGTCGTGGATGCGGCAAATGCTGCTCATCAGGACAAACTCGTGAGTGTTCCTGTTCCTGGTTCGAGGGTTGACGTTTTTTCTTGTTTTTTTTTATCGTTCTAACGAGCACATTTGACGGTGAAACCTTTGAGCAGATCAGAGGCGATCCGGATGGATGCGGTTTGGACATTTCCGGTATCAGGTATTCGCCGACTTCCGAGCTGAGGGTCGATTTGCCCGCGGAGGATTTGCTGAACATTAAAAAAGGCTGGCTCATGAAGCAAGGATTGAACAAGGTTATTCTCTTTCTTCTCTAGCATTCCTTTTGCTTCGGGTTTCCTGATGATTGCTTTCAAAAAATCGGCACGTGAATGGCGATTAAAGCAACGCGACAATTTCTACGACATTCCTCTCGCCATGTGGACGTCGTATCTCTTTACGGTTAGGGTCAACGACGCGTTTAACAAATTGTGTTCGTTCAGGAATGGAACAAACACTGGTTCGTCCTGAGAGGTTGCGGCCTCATGTACTACAGGGATCCCTGCGCAGAAGACAAGGGCATCATGGACGGCGTTATAGACCTGAATACCGTTACAGCCGTCACTACTCTTCAGGTCGCAAGAAATTATGGATTCCAGACTGTTGTAAGTGTAACTAAAGAATTTACTTCCTTGCCGGTTATGATGAGCGTAGAGTTAAAGCCTCGGACTGGCAGTTGATAGATTGTTCTGAATCATTACGACGACCTTTCGTCGAATAACTCGGAGTAATTTACTCTTCTTGAGACTCCTAATACTACGCAGAGGTGCTGGCTCGCATTGTTCTTAACACCTTGCCGTACAATAACGAGTGACACTCGTGACGCGATAAATGGAACAGTCAAATTTGAAGTGTTTCAAAAATTATTAAATTAAAAGTATCAGTGGGTCAGGATAAAATAAAATTAATTCCATGCTATTTAATATTGCGTTGAGTCATACGCTGTATCAGAAATCAGTCATATATTGCTATTTCAGCGATTAATTCACAGTTATTGCACATTCAGTCACAAAAGAAATGGTACGGCAAGGGGTTAAATTGCATCCGGATTATCCAGTGATTTGTACAAATCTGAAAAGTTTTAACAAAATTTTTGCTAAACTCGTTGAGTATTACAACGAATGTCATCTTTTTGGATATTTTACATATACTTTTATATTATACGCTTTCTACAGGGCATCCTAGGTTTTAACCCTTTGCAGTCCTATGTCGAGCTACACTCGACATAGCTTTTCACTTCATTTTATTTTTAACAATTTATATATGGACTTTCCAATTTCACAATGATTTTGTAATATCACCTAAATATCCGTCAGTACCTATAGTTATTCCTATCGTTAAAAGAAATCAACGATAGAAAATGTTGTGAAATTAATTTCGTTTACCTCATTAAAAAATTGATAAAATAATTTGGACCGCAAAGGGTTAATGTTCATACTTTGTCAGTATATTCCATGGCACTAAATAAGAAAGAAATGTTATGTAAACATAGATCACGTAGAGCTGTATTAAAAAGTTATAACAAAAATGCAGAATAGAAGTAATATAGGAATAGTAACCGACTCGCTGCTACTGCAAGCACTGGCTCAAATAGATTAGCATCAAACATGAATAAATTCACGTAATGAATTAATACAAAAACTTAATAATGCATTCAATGAAATAAAACGGAATAGAAACGAAATTCGCACAGTTATAAATTCGATCTTTGATCGCTGTCGATCATGTATTGTCAAGAACGGTAGACATTTTGAACTGGAGTATTAAATTAACTGTGGAAGCGAGGATGTCAAGTAGTAAATACATTGATCTATTCGAGCTAATGCTTGCAGTAACAGCAAATCGATTACTATTCCTATATTACTTCTGTTCCGTATTTTTGATATAACTTTTTAATAAAGCTCTATGTAACCTATGTTTACATGACATTTTTTCTTATTTAGCGCCATAGAATATACTGACAAAGTTTGTACATTAAAACCTGGGACACCCTGTACATACTTTAGCCGAATTAAGTTTGCCGTAAATGCATATAAATCTGCAATCTAGTAATTAATTCCCCGAAAAGTACTCTTACAGAATTTTAATATATTCGCTAACAAATGTAGTAGTATGCCACTGTCATATATAATCTCTTTATCTAAGAATTCATCAGCAAAGCACATACTTCCCTCAAAACAGAAATTTTCATTGTGTGTCGAATGTGTTAAAACTAGAACTATCGTTGTTAAATCCGTTATATTTAAATATATCTGATAAGAACATTTAAAAAGAAGAATACAGCTGCGAAGAAGACCAGTCAAGTAATTTATCTTTTCTAAGATAGATGTGAAATATCTGTTCCACGGTTCCCCTATAAAATTGGGGAATTTTCCGAAAAAAAATAGAAATCAGTCATTTCGACTGCCTTGGTAGTTCTACTGTTAACAGCGTTCGCCAGAAACAAAGTTACTTTTACCGCGAGTCCCTCGAGAGAGGGGAGAATTGGCTCGTCCTACAATTAGATTGTCAGGATTAACTTCCGTGCTTAGGAGCGGCTGGAAAGAGTCTCTAACTCAATTTCACGGTAGAACAGCTCCGACATACCCGTGGCGTTTCGTATTCGTGTCACCGTCGTCGATGAGGACGTTCGCGTTCGTTTATTGTACACTGGTATTCTTGCACTTCTCGATCACCCTCGATTTTTTATCGTAGGCCTGGGACGATCGGGGTACCACGGTATTATCCGCTGTCACGGCTGGAATTAGGTCCAGCTGGATGTCTGCAATTCGAAGAGCCGCAAATTTGCCCGATCCTGATAGCAACGTCGATTCTCTGTCGGTTTGTCAGGATGGCCAGCAGCAGGATGCCAACCCTCAGTCGCCAACCACGTGAGTAACGATTCTTAGCAGGGACTAAAAGATCGGTAAGATGTTGGAAGAATTCTATGCGATTGTATCTCCTCCTAGATCCATCACTGACCGAGAGAGAGACTCCGTTGTTCCCCCGACTTCAGTCACCCCTCGATCGGTCCTCTTCTCCTCCGACGAGGAGTACAGAACCGCCTCGGAGGGTGGAAGAAGAGAATCCGGCGATTGGTCTGAAATGCCGGTCTCACCACCTCTCGTAAGGAACGGCGACTGGTCAGGAGCTCTAAAAGGCTCTAGTTGGTCGGATCCTGCGAATCACGAATGGTCCGAGCTTCCTCCTTCTCCGCCATTGACAAGGACAGCTCTTTCGCGAGTAAAGGCTCGTTCTAGATCGAGCTCTAGGTCCAGGGTGTACAAAAGGAGTCGTAGCTCACCTCCAAGCTCACGGAGGAGCACCCTGGACAGCGTGAGGTCGGAGGATCTGATGATGGCCTGCTGCGAACTCGGCGAAGACGAGGAACGAACGAACGGACACTTGCAGAGCAACAGTTGCCTGTCGAGCGCAAACGACAGCCCTTTGATCGTCGAATTGCTGGAGAATCAAGTCTCCCTGTTGCGCGATCAGCTCGATCAGAATCAGTCCCATCCGAGCACGCTACTAGTCATTATCGAGCGTCAGGAGAACGAGATCGAGAACTTGAAGTCTCAGCTGAATTCCGCTCGGACGGACGTTGCAAATGCGGAGAAAGAATTGACAAGGCTGAGACAGCAGAAGGCTGAAGCCTCCATCAGGGAGAAGCAGGTGGATGAGCTGTTGAACACGATACAGAGGACGGAGCAGCAGAGGAGCAAGGATATGGAGGATTTGGAGAAGATGAAGAAGGTTTACAATAGGGATAAAGAGATGCTAGAGTGTAAGTTGCTGGAGACGGAAGCTATTCTCAGGGAGACCAGCGAGCGATGCGAAATGTTGACCAATGAACTCGCTGCGAGTCATAGAACCGTTGAACATATGCAGACGGAGATTGCTTCGTTGAGCGATAGACTGTCGCAAGGTAAGATTTGAGGGGATAGTGATAGAAGATTGTAGCGAAAGGGTTACAAGATAGTAATACAACATTTGGAAATGTCTGTGGGTTTTCAGGTATCGAGGAGAACGAGCGATTGTACGCTAAAGTTAGAGAACTGGAAGAAAAGAACGGGCTGTCCTCTTCGAGAGAACGAGGAAGGAGCTTCGACTCTCTGAGCGACCTGACGAACATCGAGCTGGACTTGGATTTGAATTCCCTCGATAAAGAAAGGTAAGGCGAGACTTTTTGGTAAAACGTTCAATCGCGATTCTTAGCTGGAAGACAAATCTCCCAGTTGGATTCTCCCGTTCTAACCAACCTCTCTCTTCTTTCTGTTCGCAGGATCGTGGAAGAATACGACGAGCTGCGACTTCGTTTCGAAAAGGCCGTTCTGGAGATCCGCGCGATGCGCAAAGAACTTCGAGAGGCACACGCCATGCAAGACGCCCTCGAGTTGGAGATATTCGCGCACAAACAGGATTCCGCGAGTGTCAGCGAGACGAATCAGGCCCAGGCGGAGTTAATGGCAGCGAGGATTCAAGATTTGACGAACAAACTCGCAGCCAGCGAGAAGCAAGTGAGAACGCTGAAGCAGAAGCTGACGAAGGCAGAGACAAGGGACAAGAGGAGATCTCTGTCTCTCAAGGGTCGGGAGGCCTTCCAGATCTCTCAGGAGATGGAGGACAAACTTCTGGACCTGGAGAACAAGATCTGCGCCATAGAACGTGGCAAGAACGTTGCAGCTGCTCCAGGATCGACCGGAAGCAGCTCGAAGGAGTCGAGTCCTAATCCAAAGAAGGAGAAGAGGAGAGAGATGAAGAATTTGGATCGCAGCAGGCTACGCAGAAAGTCTTTGGACAGCGCGACGAGCTCGGAACCCATGAAAGTCCTTATCAGACTGAGCACCTTGGAGACAAAAGTCGCCAACGTGAGCGAGAGCATGGCGAGCGACGCTGAAAAGGATTCCAGCGAGTGCAGCGAAGTCAGTGCATCTTCCAGCAGCGAGGTCTCCTTGGAGATAATCGCCAGGCTCCGAAAATTAGAAAGGGTCGTTTCAAAGTCGAAGAGGAGACTCGAGAAGTGTCTAGGCTCGACGCAGGCGGAGGACAAAGCCGAGAAGTGTTTGCGCGAGGTGAACGACATACTGGACTCGTGTTTAGAATGTAAGAAAAATCAAGCTAGCGCTCAACTTACCGAGTCAGTAGGAGTAGTGGTATCTAGACTAGAAAGTATACTTAAGGAAAAACTGAGCGAACTAACGAAGAGACGGCAAACTCTCGCGCAGAACGGGCAGCTCGACGAGAGGGAGAAGATGAAACTGATCGCGGAGAGGGTGGCCTTCGAGTTCGTCATTTTGAGGCAGATCAAGTGCGCGATCGGCAGGACGTTCGATAGGAGTGGCGTTCTGAGTGAATTGGTCGAAACTAGTCAGCTTGCCTCAAGCTTAAAGCGTAAGATACACGGAACTAAGCCCAAAACGTACCAAAACACGAGTTACATTCAGTATCTTACTAAAGTGTTAGCGAATAAGTTAGTACTGGTAGGCGGTGTACCGAGCACCGAGACGTCGAGGGAGATATCAGCCGCTCGGTCGGAGAGCTTGAACTTCCTTTTGCAAAAGCAACGCGAGGTCAACGAGATCGTACGTAGATACAAGGAGACGAAGCTGAGACAACTCGCGGAAGCTCTGGCGATGGAGACATTGAGCCTGTCCGAGCAGGAGGATCTTGGAAGTAAGCAGATTCAGCTTAATTCCAGCAAGAAGCTCCTGGAGGACAGACGAATACGCGAGGCCTGGGCATTGGCGCAAGAAACCGTCAGCAAGGAGCTCGTGCAAGCTGAGGTGTCTCACGTTATCTTCCGCTGTGGACAGATGTACGAGCAGAACATCACCAGCGTTACCGATACGTGTTTGAGCTTCGAGAATACCGATAACGTAACGCTCGAATCTTGGACCGATGCGGCACAAACGAGACTGCGACAGGAGATGGAACGGTCGATGCTCGAGCTCTCGGACTCGTACGAGGATTTCCTTCGTCGGATGAAGAGAAACAAACCGACCTTGGATACCAAGTACGAGTCCCGGCAGCTTCTACTCGATTACGCCGACGTGATCGCGCACAAAGCTTTAATCGATGCCAGAATCGGGCTTCTTCAGGAGAACACGAGACAACTATCAACTTTTCCTGGGGAGACATTCGTATCTAGTCTTATTCGAAACGAGGACGTCCTCTCGTGTCTGCTCGACGACGATTGCGGATTCCAGAGCAATCCGATCCTCGACGCGGAATACAGTTACCTTTATCAGCAGTCTAGCAAGGAGTGCGAGGAGAGGATAGCCGGGAAACGAGGATCGAAGGATCAACTGATGAACGTTGGACAGAGTCTCCTTCATCTCGAGGAGGATCTCGTCGGTTTGAGCAAACGTGTCCGCGGAAGAACTACCGACAGCTTCGACGGTGCTTTGAGCTGCTCCAAAACGACACCGACGGACTGGTCCAGCGTCTGTGAGAAGTGTTCGCAGTTGCGCGAACAGATCAGGAAGCTGAGCGAGTACATGAACGGTTTATCCTGCAAGAAGTGCGATCAGCTGCAGGACACCATACAGAGGATAACCGTGGAGCACAACGACGAGCTGGAAAAATTGAAGCGCAATCAGGAGAGAGATCTGATGGACATCAAGGGTGAACTGGACAGTCAGAGACACTCCCTTACGTCCCAGTACGAGCAAGAGGCGGCGAGTTTGCGCGAGAGAGCGAGAAAGCTCGAGCACAGGCTGAACGCCATGGATTCCGAGCATTCCGCTCACGTGAACGAGCTGAGAGCGGCTTATCAGAGATCGATAAGCGCCGAGCTGGACACGGACGCTGAAACGCGGAAGAGATACAAGGATGAGATCAAGCAGCTGCGAGCGCTGTGCGAGAAGGGACTGCTCGCGATGGAGAACTCCCAGAGGCGTATAATCGCGGAGATGGAGGAGAAGCATCGGCAGGAATTGGAGAATCTTAGAGTCGAGAAGGAGCAGGCACTCTCGGAGGAAACCCAGGCGACCCTGGCGGCCCTCGACGCCATGAGGAAGGCCCACGAGCACGAGGTGCAGAAGGAAATAGCTAAGTTCAAGCAGGAGTTCATCAAGCAGATGCAAGCGCGCGAGGACATCGGGGTGCTTCACAAGGAACACGAGTATGTATAAGATTTATATCTTCTTTTTTTTGGTTCTTTTGGAGAGCCTTTGACAGTTGTGATTTTAACTCGATAAATATAATGTACGATACCATATCGTTCCAGGGAGGAAATGGAGGAGATAAAGCAAGAGATTCTCTCGCTATCAGCGAAGTATTCCTCGAAATGCGTGGAATCCGCGGCACTCGAGGAGAAAGTGGGATCCCTCACGAAACAGCTCGCCCAAGCTCAGCAGCATATAATGCAACTTGACGCGAGAAACAAGCAACTGAGGGCCCATTTGGTGCTGGAAACGAACGACGGTGCGATCAACGATACGATTCAGATGCTGAGGGGCAGAGACAGCGAGATAGCCGAGTCGAGAGATGAGATTCACAGATTGCAACAACAGTTGAAGGTAACCACGGTACTTGTCGTCAATAGGCTCTGATTATACAGTAGAATGTGGTTAACAGTGTATATTACTAAATTATTAACTCGCAATTACACATTATGGCGTTCATCCTCACGTCGAGCTTGCCGTAACTTCATTCTACTCTGACGATCGACCGTCAGCAGGGTGTATTCGTTAGAGACAAGTACACTTTTGAGCAATGAAATACGCAGCTGGCACGCGATACTTGTATATACGTCACTGTAATACGAGCTAAATGTCCAGTTTGCCGAGTGAAACCTTCGTTAACGAAGCCTTTCATCCCAAAGTACTATTTGATTCCGAAATACCGATCCTTAATATACTACGGCTAGTTCGTTCAAACCCGCTCTTTCAAATTATCCAAATAAAAAGCGAAATTGCAATAGAAAAAAGAAACCCACGAAGGTCTCACCATCCACCAAACCCATCCGTATCACCATAAGCTGTAATTGTCCGTGTGATTGGCCGGCTAGGCGTTTTAACTCGAGACTGTGTTAACCCACATATCAGACGCACTGACGCATTATTTTCGATATTCCACTAACAGCATGGGGACGACGTTCGTGACACGTCCGGTGTGCCATCGTCAAAATCATCCTCTTTAAGCTACTCGCCGGCGTATTCGCCGTCGCAGCGTGTCCAAAGTGGCCACGATTCGGCGACGGCGGCTTCGAGGCCGAGTGCCGGCGAGGAGCCGAGATTAACGGGGAACGAAAGGCCGAAAAGCTCGCTCTCTCCCTCGCAAAAGCACACGGCAGACAAGCCGTCGGCATCGGCGACGGCGGCGTTCTCTTACAAGCTCGAGCGAATAAAATCGGTCTCGTTGCCTTACTCGAGTAGCTTGGTCGGTAGGCCGGGAGGTAGCTCTGGCGTTCCGTCGCACGATAGGAAAGGGGCGAGCTTAGGGCAAAAGAGCCAAGAGCGTAACGGTCTCTCCTCGCCACTCTGGGACAGCTTGAGGCCCAGGAGCGGACTGCCCCATCAGTATCAAGGTACAGAGGAAAGGTGAATTTGGAAGCGGCCTTACATAGCGGTCTACCTGGGGGTGATGGACGGTTTTGCGTCTTCTTATTCTTCTTCCTCTTCTTTTCATATTGCTTTCTTTTCTGTCCTTTCTATCTTTCTGTTTCTCTGTCTGCCTTTTCGCCCGTTTGTTTATGTATCTGTTTATCTGTCTGTTCGGTTATCTATTTATCTGTTCAACTATCTGTCTCTTTATCTCTCTGTTTCTGTTGTTCTTCAACGTTTTCGCATTCGTTCGAGTTACTCGTGAAATTCGCAAGGATCCTTTGAAACCTGGCTGGTCGATGCACGGCTGGCAAAGTGGAGCGAAAAGATTCCATCGGCTCTCTTCTCGCGATGGCATGCCGAAAGGAATTTCAACGATGTTTTCTAACCGATCGTTTGCGTGCCGTTTTGCGAAGAAATGTTAAATTGTACGCGGGACTAACCGATGTTGCTTGTTTCCTGGAGATGATTAACCGCTTCGAGGAAATTCATTCTTGTCGACTGATCGAAAGGCTTGCGAGTATTTTCGACTGGCGTTTAACTTTATCGTTGTGCAATATAATTGTTTGTATATCTATATATATATTTACATGTCTGTTTGTATAATCTATACGTACGTCTAACGTGCGAATGTTGCGCGATGTGTCTTCGATATCTGCGAATTTTCCCCGTTTACTTTCGGCGCTTTTACGTAAAAAGTCTGCGGTGTTTGTCGGCCGAATGAAATGTTAATCGTAATCGCTGTTTGCTCGATGATATAAGCATATATTGCGCTCGATGGTGGTATAAATTCGTTAACACGAGACATGTTATTAACGGTGTGCAAAAGTAACGCAAAAGTAACCCTGCCTTGCCAATTAATGTGATTCTATGTACTCCTTTAAACGTCTAATCATGTAGGACAAGACTAACTCGATATCGTTATGACGAAGACGAACACGGAGATGCGGGGAACGGATGAAGAAAGTGTCTACATTCGAAGCTTTCGTCACTTTGTTCGAGCGATTTTTCATCTATCGAGAAAGCTAACACGTTGATTCGAACGTCCGCGCATCTCCGAAGATACTGGCATTTCTAAAGGTGCACGATTTTTTAAGAATAACTCCGCTTGATCGATGGGAACACTAGGTGTTTAAGGAAATAACTGATGTCTTCTACCCTGTCCGTTAAATCGTCCACAAATATTTAAGGGACTTCGGTGAAAAGTTGTGCGAACGGTTAAAAGAGTCTGCTTCTCGGTTGTCTTTTGAAAGTTTCAATATTTGTTACATTTTTCTAATTTGCTTAGTATTTGCTCTTTTGAATATCTGAAATATGCATATAGCTGGGGGAGGAAAAGACGGCTGAGGGAAGGAATGTGAGTCTGATTCACACATTCCAATAAAATCGCACGAAGACAAGACTGAATGATTGGCGTCAAAACCACCCTTTCAGTCTGCCATACGTCTAGCCATCTTTCTAATACTCCATTACAGACACTGTCTCAAAAAGTGTATCTTCTTCCCCTCGGTGAAAGATTAAAGCTACCATCTCAACAATAGAGAACTTTATCGCTGAATTAACACGTTGAACACCCCAGATTTGTTTGTGTGACGTTTAATTTCATATGGACCCAGTCACCCTATATCGTCGACGTTCTCCTCCGCTAAATTAAATAGGTACAAGTCATTTACAAAATATCAATAACATTTTAAACGACAATTCATACTGTTAATCTGTCACGCTAGGGTGAGGCTCGAATTTTGGTCCGTGGGAAACATATGCGATTCTCCCTTTGCGTTCAACGTGTTAAGCTCACAGTCAAATCCACAGTTATTTGCAAATCAAAGCAACAACGAAAAGCTCTCTTTTCAACGTCTGCACAAATCACCCTCCACCCCGAAGCGATCTGTAAACTCGATTCACACCGAGAATCCTAAAAGGACCGAGTGATAAATTAGCGAAAGAGCGAAAATTAGCGCGAGACGCGCAGGGGGTTTAACCGTTTGAGTGACAAGCAGCGCGATCGCGCTTCTTCTGTTCAGTACTGAAAAGTACAAAGCTGATCGACCTGTAGAATTAATGGGATTTTTTGCACGGACCAAAAAAATAGTTCGTTAATCCCTTGACATACAAATAAAACGGAATTTGATGTGTCCGAAAAATACTTATTCGTATATAAAATACAATTATAAAATAATTGGGCTCAACGGAACAGTTATGTGCAAGTTTAGAAACAGAACATTTTATTTTGAAATTTGCACTGCATACTACAAAACTATATATTTCAAAACATAATATATAAAATATAAAATATTTCCAAACATTTTGGAATATGTAGAAGAACTATACATTTTTTACATTGCCAAGTTGTTTCGTTTCTTATATTATTTTTTATGCACACATGACATCTCTTCGCAGGATGTTTATTTTTATTAGTCGAAGGTACATGTTCAGGAAAATGTGTCGTCACTTTCATACAGTACATTCAGCTCAGACATGTTGCAAGGATTATTTCTAATTTTTACTAAATTCAAATATATAATATGGCACTCGCCTTGCGAGATAACTGTTATATTGAATACTGCTTTCAATGTGCTTCTTTGTAATAATAATTGTAACTGGTTTGCCGATGCGATTTTGTTATTGGTATTGTTAAGAAGGGGAGAGCATCTTGAGAATTTTAAACAAAACAAAATTGACGCGCGATTCTCGAAGTCCGCCGGAGACAGTTCTCGACGTCTCGGAGACGTTGAAGTCTACAATGGCAAATGAAATAAATGATGACTCGCAGACGTCATTGTATGTCAAGGGGTTAATATATTCTGATTACGACGGTATAGGTATAATATAGACAATATCTTTAACTGAGAAACGAAACACCAATATCTATAGTGAGGGATCAGAAACAAGGCACTTGGGACGGAAGAGGAGATTGCTCTCGCTCCGCCTATCCCCGCCATGTCGGTCCTGGAAATCTGAGATCGACGAATGACAATCGAAGATAAAACACTCCTTTCGTCGTTCACATGACGACGCAACGAATGTGCGGGTCTCTCGGCCAATAGTGCCTGAAAATCGAAAATGCATGAGGGAGAGGGAAATCCCTATCCGTCGGGCAAATCAGAGCATCTTACCCCTCAAGTGCCTTGTTTCTGGTCCCTCACTATACCACTTATAGAAAAACGTCGAAATCTGACTTTGTTGCATTCCTCGATGCAAAACGAAAGAAGCGCGATTTCGCTGCTTGGCAATTATCGACCTGCTTTTCGCAAAGATTTCTGGCACTCAAACGGTTAATAAAACCGGGGATAATCGTATTTGGACCATTGTATCTGATGCGAAAGGTGGCACAACAGAGATGCGAGTCGGCAGCAGTGGCAGCCGGTGGGAGGAGAGCAAGCAAAGTGAAAAGCAACAACACACGGAGGCATACGTCCTCCGTGGGGACGCTCGCCACACACCCCGCCTCACCCCGGAACCCCCAGCTCTCTCCGTTGCAGGTCCGTTCTCCATTTATCGCAAGAATTCGAGGGACGATTGTCGTCGCGATTGCACCTCTTGCACGATCTTCGAAGCACCTCGCGTAACACACGAATATTTTAGCTGTTATTTTAGCATCCCTTTTCGAATTTCTGCGGGTTCAAGTTTCATTTATGGATCATAAAATGTTTCTGGAATGGCTTGGGGTTGTCTATGGTTTTGGCCGAGTTTTCTTTCGCGAATAGTTTTCATAACGATAAGGAGATGACGTTGTTTAATGAATCGTGGATGGTGATTCTTATTTTGGGGGTGTAGAGCTTAGGGAAATCAGGGACAGTGTAATTTCAAGGTTTTTAAGCGTTAAAAAATCCTGAGTGTCAAAATTGTTACTCTCTTCCTTCGGTCAATCATTTTTTAATACTCTAGTTTTCATTTATATTAAATTATATCTCTCTCACCGTCATTAAGCAATGTTAGCTTCAAAAGCTTCGAACCATCTCAAATTCATTCTGCAAATGAGCCGTTATTTTTGAAAGTAGTACGACTCCATTTTTAAGATAACTTTGATTAAGTCGACTTCAGCTAAACATAGTTGTTGATTTCATCCAAAAAGGTTCAACTCTTACAGGCAATTACGTGAGAATTTTTGTACGGACTCTCAAATATTTTAATCCCTTGCCCTACAATAATGAGTGACACTGGTGATGCGATGAATGGGATACGAAATTTGCAAGTTTTGCAAAACCTATGAAATTGAAAGAATTAATGAGACGCAACGCGATAAAATTATTTCCATAATACTGATGTTGCGTTAAATTATACGATATATCAAGAATTACTATTCAATTTTTATTTCAGCAACTTAAAGCTGAATTATTGGAGAGCAGATACAAAAGAAGTCGTAGGGCAAGCGGTTAACATAAGAAAAAGAGGACTCGTGTACCACTTTCAAACATAACGGCTCAAATATCTCTCAAATATCTCATTTTCATCTCCCGCTTTCAAGTCGTGCCTTCACGTCCAATATGTGATTCGAGTGTCCATTAAAAATCGATGAAATCAGAGGAAAATTGAAATTCTTTTTTCCAGAGCTGATGAGGTCTCCAGCAGTGAGGTGGTCCAGCAGAAGTTGTCGCAGTCTGCCTCCTACACCAACCCCAAGTTACCATCACCCGCTCCACCCCCCACTCCCAGCGGTGGGTATGGTCGCCGAGAGGAAGAAACGTTTTGAGCTATAAATTGCTGCTATCTTTCGTCTTACGCGATTTATCCGGAATGCTACGTAAAGTCCAGATTATCAGAGAGAACAGGGGGATGAAATTGAATTATCTATGGTGCTATACCGGGCGCTCGTTTGTAGATTGTCTTCCGCCGGAAGACGAGTTATATAACTACGGTCTCGCGAGAGTTTATGAGAATTTCTCGATCATTTAATTGACTCTTTTTAACGCGTTGACTGCACCTCTCGATTCCCCATTTTCTGCTTTTATCCTGGTACTCGATATCTTTTTCTA
Organism: Cerceris ruficornis; assembly: GCA_963989415.1. NCBI lineage: Eukaryota > Metazoa > Arthropoda > Insecta > Hymenoptera > Crabronidae > Cerceris > Cerceris ruficornis. The sequence continues at coordinate 13,244,625 of OZ022523.1, forward strand.
TCGTCGGTGACTCGGGAATTACGAGGGTTTTTGACATTTTTTTTTAGACCTGACGAATTAGTCTCTATGTATGGACGCCTGACGAAAGACTTTGATTGTTGCGCTCAACGCGTTAAATTGAGTCACAATTTAGTGTTAATGTGAAATTTTACCCTTTTCGTGTTGATCGTTGAAGTTTGTCCTTCTCTCTATTGTTCACTGTTTTTTTTGACACTGGTAGATCATTGATTAAGAAAATAATACGGGATCATCAATAATCAAACACGAAAGGGAACAATTTTGCAGAACAAACACTGCGTCGACGCGTTCATTTAGTTCGACTAATCAGAAACCTCTAATTCACCTACAATTTTCTACTTAAAAAATATCTTCATACACCATATCATCACGGTACGAAAACAACCCGATATCGCGAACTAAATCGAACCTGTCGACTCGTAACCCCAAACTACAGAACTTCTCGCAAAAAGTCTCCCATTTGGTCAGCTCTGTATCACCGTGTCCAACCCTTCCAGTCTTCGGTGGTCCAAAGAAACCTTAAAAAGAAAATTCTCTAAATACCCACCCCCAATTTTTCCACCTCTTAATTCGTATTCTTCTCTAAACTACATTTTCCAACGACAACATATCCACAATCCTTTAACCACCGATGATTTGAAGCACATGGAACGTGATGAAACACAATCGACAGGTATTTCGCAGCTCTCGTCACTGCCATAGAGTTGGAGCTTGGACGGACAACGGACCAAGGCGTAATTCAGTGTCAATTAATCATCGAGATCGCGCTCGTGGTCACGTTTTACTATATTGATTGCATGTTTATCAGGTAAACATGATTCAATAGCCAAAACAAGTCTCGAGCCTCGTGCGACTGCTGTTTGCTTCTGCTGTCACGATGAAACATGGATTTCGAGAGGGAAAGAAAAAGTGAGAGATTATTTTCTGCGTTTTTTTTTCCTTTCACAATGGCTACATTTTTTATGGAATTTATCTCTACCTCTTTCTTTCCCCTCTCGTCTATTTCCTCTCACGATCAGAGGAAAAGTTTTTGCTAAGTACATTTACAAGGCTGCGAGAATGGCCGGCCGTTTGATATGCATTTAGACTTTGATAAAGAAAGTATTTTCCGCACGGTGCGAATACCCGTTTTTGCTACGACTCACATCATTCGCGAGTGACGTTAAGAATGGCGTATTTTGGGGCATTATTTCAAGCTCGGTCGTTTCTCGTTGTGATTTTCTCCTTCTGGAATTGCGGATGAACTTTGTCCCGTTATCGTTTTCTATTTTTCTCTGAAAGACTTGATTTCCTTCTTTGCTTCTTCTTTCACGAATATTTTCTGAGAATGTTTTCTCAGTATTTGTTCATTTTATCAGAACTTTATCGATAGTGAGAGATCTTCGAACGATTAAAGAGAAAATAGGTGCTAGCTGAAATTCAGGTTTATCGTGGATTAATTTCTCCTTTTTTCCAAGTACTTTTCATTTCTCACGAATTCACGGTAAAATGTTACATTTTGTAGGCAATTTCAAATCTCGTGGAATGTCTCGTAGTTCAGATTTCTTTTAAACGAAGCAAAAGATGGAACGGTGGCAATTCGCGTTACATTGCCGAGGATTTTCCGCGTGATTTTTCGTGCACATTTTCCGTGGATTTTCCAGGCGCGACGAGAAACGTCCGGGCAAAAACGACGATGAAAAATACGCGTATTTAGGAGTCATATACATATACATATATATACACAAGTGTCGTGATACATAGTTATTTCAGTGTTATAACGGAAGCGCGTAGCATGTGTCGATGTGAAACCAAGAGGAGTAATAAAAAAAAAAGGAGGAAAACCAAGTATCGTTGCTTTCGCGTTTGCAGCTCGCCCGTACTCGGCTCTCAAATTGTTTCGTAAATCTACAACGATTCCACACGAAATTAACTGAAATCTCTTGTCTCTATTTTTTCCCTCTCCTTTGTTTCTATTTTTTATTTTGGTTTTTAGAGGAATCTAATTTAGAAATCATCGAGCCTAATTTTCACCTAATTTTCTACAACCGACGCGAGGAAGAGGTATACATATACATATTATATATAATACTTTTTTTTTCTTTCTGTCTCCTTACAAGTTTTTTTTTTCATCTCTCATCTCACCCTTCTTTTTCTACTCGTTAGTGCCGAGAAGTCGAGAAATATTTTTACGCTTGTTTCTTGCTCTTGTTATGTATAGATATTGCACATAATTATCACGGCGTTGTCGCGTAATTGCACTGTGTATTACCTGCATTCTCTCATTGTGTAAATGTTTTCAGATTTTTCGATCATTTGATGAATGTTAATACTGTATAGTTTATGATGTTTCATTATAGGTAATAAAGTATAAATACGTATCCTGAAAATTCACCCGAATCCTGAAACCTCGTCCCTTTATTCTCGTCCTTTCCGTTTTCCATGTCGAATGGGATTGTTTATATATATATATATTACTATTGTATTCTATATATTATATATTATTATTAATTATTATTAATATTATTGCGATTCGTTCCAGTGATTCGCTCGACATTAAGGCGATTAAGCGACATTAAAAAGCATTTCTCTTTATCTCTTATGTAGAGTAATTACTCAGGATTGTTTAACATTTATAATATATTACGATTATACTATTGTATTTGTATTATAATTTATAACACGTTTGAGAATAAAATATAGTAACCATTGACGCGAAAACGTAGCCGCGACTTCCCCACCTTGATTTTCCCGGGTTTTCGCGAAGTACGTTGTGCGATTCATCGATTGGCCAAATCGTTTACAATGTCAGTCAATTGACATTCCATTTCTTTTTCATATTTCGTAAATTTACAATTAACGGTAGAACAGATTTAATTTTAAAAAAGCAATAAGCAGGAGATACAGAAATACACGGCTGAATTTTAATTGCTTTTTATGTATTTAAATGAAACTTTGACATATATTATATTTTACGGTGGAACTTTTTATACTCACGTTGTCAGTGTTTTTTAAAGCGTCGTTATAACGGCCATTGTATCACTTGATAATAGGCAGATATTATTTAGATCGCTCGAAAATGGAGCCGTTATTTCTATTAAACGTTGAAGACTTTGATATTTGTTTGCCGAATATAAAGCAGAAATTAATGATGCCGGATGAGAATTCGCAGGTGAGTGTATCTTCGAATAATTCTCGCGGCATTTTAAAGTCAATTGAAGTAGGACGTAGAATTATCGTGTCCATCGCCGAGAAACGTTCTTTCGTTAATATTAATTTCATGAACGTCCAAAGTTAACGTCGCATTATTCTTCCGAAAAGAGATTGCAAAGTACAACGCGCGAAGAGGGACATTTCAGGATTTAAGGCGGGGCATTAACATATTTTTACATAAAACACAGACCCGAATGGAATACCGTATCGTGCGAGAATGTTAAAATGCTAATTCAGCACGTATGCGAAATATCAGGGAAATTCCTAAAGAATTTCCCTAAGCGAAAATTCAATGTTGCAGTTTCATTCTATTGCCAATTACGAAGCTCTTTTTGCGAATAAAATCAATTAAATTGAAGCGATCAAAAGGATATATGTTTTTTTTCATTGTTCATGGCGGATTATATTTCTACTAATTCTTTAAACCTTTGTTCCATTACAATAAGTGATACTTATGGAGATCTCTTAAATTTGTTAAACTAAAATTACAAGTAGCAATCGCCATTATCAAATTATTTTCATGTAATTAATTCTATTTTTAATTGCGCGAAATAGCAGAAACTACTGGTAAATTTTTATTTAAAAAATTTAATAATTCGCAATAGATATATCAAGACAACTAAAATAACTGGTTCATAATTCTTCGAAAAATTCCTAAAGTTTCCGACACTCCTGCTCTTTCATTTTTCTATGCACATTTTGTTAAATTCACCGAATTCTATCGTTCAATATCTCTCCCAGTAATCCCTTTTTCTTAAACATATTTATCAATTATCTTTAAATGTACAAAGATATCAGAACTCACAAAGATGGGAAAATTCTTATGTTTTGAGAAACTGGTAATTTAATATAATACCAATCTTTAATTTTACTTTTCGTGAGATATATTAGAAAGGAAAATTTGCTAGAAATCGCTTGGCAGTGAACGATTTAACTATGGCGTCAGCAACCGCGAAGAAAGTCTTAGGGCACGGTGTTAAAAGTACCTTTTCGCAATTCTTTTTTTTCACGGAGACAGTTCTCGTTTCCTGACACTTACTCGGGAAGATTCTTTGATTTTTGAACTAGAGAAACGGATCACTGGGGAGCAAGTCCGTCGAATGCCATGGCTTTTAGATGTGGGAAAGTTTTTCCAGGCGAAAAACTCGAATCGGAGAACTGCAACGTGCTCGTTCTCGAATCTCAAAGGAATTCTGAGAATAGCTCAAAAGCAAAGATAGAGAATTCTTTGTTCGGCGAGATAAAATACTTAGATATTAATTAACCCTTTGCACTCCGTTATCGCCGCAGCGGCGACATTGTAATACAAGCTGACAACTCCATTGTCAGACAAATCCGGTGTATTTTTATATTTTGTTATATTGTAAAACATACTTTTAAAATACATGCGCTGCTGTTTTAATGCCAAAGCAAGATTTTCAATTTTCTACAGGTGTGTACTCGCACCGTGTAAATAGTTCTGGACTAGCTGGCGGCTCATAGTAAAAATAACTCGGAGTGCAAAGGGTTAAAATTGTAAATTTCGATTGTTATCTTTGCGGCGGGACAAGGAGAAAACTGAAGAGTTTACGTTGAATTAATTACATTTTTAGATAATCAAGTACTTAGATAGGAAAATATATGTAACTGTTTGTAACAGGTTCTACAAAAAGTAAGGAATTTTAGGAAAAATTCTATCTTTGTTGGGTTACAGTAATAAGTATAAAATGTATTTCAGAGACTGACCTTAGAACGACTGACGAACTTGTTCAAAAATAGTTCCAGCACTGGCAAGGAAACCTTCCTTGGAAAATTAATTAAATTTGATATAATATCAACTTTGTTCGACGTTCTGCAATCACCGTGCGATCGCCTTCTTCCGTACGTTTCTATTTTTAATATCCGGATATTAATGAATAAAATTAACGTTGATCAAACTTCCTTTGTAATAATCTCTATTTAAATAGGAACGTTCTCGAGTTCTTCTCTCTGGTGATCGCTCATCGAACATTTTACGAGGAACGCGTAGTAGCGGATTCGCTCGATTCGATGCTGAAAATCACAATTTGCACCTTAAAATCTCGTTCCAAAGAGACGCAATTATTGGGGACACTTCTGTCCATCATCTTCGATATTCTGCAGAGGTAGAAATACCGTCCTTAAGAATTTTTAAATTACAATTATTTATGTTTTCTAAGTCATCCTAAAAGTCGATAATATTAACTTACTCATTTTCTCCTCAGTTAATATACAAAAGTTTTTTGTCACTTATTTGGACATTTTTTTACTCATTTTCTCTCAGATAATTTACAATTTTTTTTTCAATGCATACACATTTTTTTTGTTGGCCAAGCTACAATTTCTTTCTCAGTTAATTTACAAATTTGTTTATCAGTTAATTTACAATTTTTTCTCAGCTTCGATGTACAAGGTGTTTCAAAATTATTTCTCATGGCTTTCAGGGGTTGTTCTACACCTCCGTACAATTATTCCACACTCCGATTTTCTTTATTTCCGAACAGAAATCGAAATCAAATGGTATTCTAACTTGCAGAGCAACACAATTCGATCTGTGCTTCGATGCAGTGTGCACCCCGGGTCAGATATTGCATCTACTGAGAATCGTGATCGGGGAAAAATCGTCGGACAGAAAGTTAAAATTTCTAGCCGTTCGACTGCTGACGGTCGTTATCGAAAATGCCAATTTAGAGGAAGACCTCGAAGACGAGACGGTATTCCGTGTCTGCCACGAAGCTCTGAATTCGATGAGAGAGACTGTCGATTACAGCGACGACGATGTCTCAATTTCGCTCGCTGCAGATGCACTCTGCGGTATTTGCGCCTCTTGCACTCGGTGAGAATTTGAATTTCCTATCAGTCGACATTTTTTCGTATAACTTTCATTCCTTTTTTACCAAATGTTTCTTTTTAACACTTTGTCTATCGTTCTCATTTGGACATGGTGCGAAAGTTTACATTTTTATTTGTAACGCTTTATAAATTAAAAATCCAAATATGAGAAAGTGCTCTTTATGATGTTTTGCATCTAATTGTTTCAAGACAGCGTAATTATATTAGGAGCATCGGAAAGTAATGTCGTTATTCTAGATACTTTGCTCAAGAACCAATTGATTTTTACTGGTTCGGCGTTGAGAATTTGCACACGAGATGACAAAAAGGTTGTTGATAACGAGGGTGATTGCATCATCCATTAAAAATAAAAATTTGTTACAAATTTATTTGTTTGAATTTAATGTAAAAACGATGTTACTTTCCGGTCGCCCTAATATTTAATTGCCATTTGTGATAATTAGTTAATAGGGTGTCAGTCGTTGAGCGTTGGCGAACTTTATTATACCTCGCAAAAATAAAGAAGTCCTCTGGCCTGTGGTTTGTTCTGATTCGCCCGACGGATAGAGACATCCCTCGTTCTGACGTCATTTCCGATTCTAACGCGCTATTGGCAGAAAGAGGCGCACATTCGTTTCGTCGTCATGGGAACGACGGAAGGAATGTTTTGTTTTCGGTTGTCATTCGTCGATCTCAGGTTTCTAGAACGGACATGGCGGGGATAGGCGGTGCGAGTGACACTCTCCCTTAACCCTTTGAGGCACGAGAATTCAGAAAATAAAATGACCCATGTTGCACAGACATTTTTTCTTTTTAATTGAACAAATTTGTTGGTTTATTTTTAATGCCAAAGTTAGAAAGTAATATAAATTTTCAAGGTGGTACAAAAAATATCCCACCGCATATTCACGCATCAAAAAGGTGGGACGCATTTAAGCCCGTCCTGCCTCAAAGAGTTAAATCGTACCTCGTATTGTGAGACTTCTCTATTTTTGCGAAGTATAACAGGCTTCCGATAGATAAAGTGTTAAATGTCCTTGTTGTAAAAGTTCGAGCAATTTAATTCGTTTACTGCAATCTCTGAGGAATTCTTAGCAAAGTGGTTCAATCTCTGCGCCAAATTCTTCACCTTTTTACCGTGAAATTGAAGCCGGTAATGCAACGCTTTTTCGCAGATTCTGCAACGTGGAAGAGGAACAGGATGAAAGGGCTTTCGATAAAGTCGTGAAGGGTAAAATAGCTCTAACGAGAGCCATTTACTCGACGATGATGAAAACTATCGTTCCTTATGCAAAAGTTAGTATCAGCATTCATTTACAGAATATGCATTTCAACCCTTCCGTTAAAAAAATCAGATACCTACGATCATCAGAGATCAATGATCGCCCGTTGAAACTACAACGAATAAATTCTGTAAAAGTAGTTCACCATTTTATAAAAATTGATTATTCATTGCATAGATAAATTAACTTCCCACAGCACTATCGACTTTATCTTGATATTCACCATAGCGTAAGGGTTAAAAGATGTAAAAGAGGTATCGATGCACGAGATTATAGCAAACACTGTAACAATGCGACATGGTTAAACTGCAAATACAACGGATTCTTTTATTTGAACGCGACAGAACGTAAAGTCAACTGGAACGGACAGGGTCAGATTCCACAGAAACCTCGTCACTTGTCTGAACAACCTTTACAAGCTGCGAAACTGCAGTCACGACGACTTGTCAAACCACTTGGCTTCCAGCGGTTGCCTCAAGTGCTTCTTGCTTTTGACTCTGGAGCTTCCGTAAGTTTCGTGCTTGAATCAACTGCAACGGGGATGTTTGATGCAATTCGTGGAAGATTTTCTTCATTCCGAACGAATTAGAGAAATTGGGGGACGTTTTTTTGTCTTTCAAGCACGGCGCCGTTAATATTCAACATATTGTCTCTCCCAATTATTTTTTGGAACTTGCAAATTCCATTTTCACAAAAATGATAAATGAAACAAAAGACTCTCCATTTTTCATTGTATAAATAATTCACCATAAGGGTTGCAGTATACATACCAATCTACCCTGTGTTTGCCAGAATAAAATATTTGTAATGTTTGAATGTAAAAGCAATCCTCGAATAACATAAATGCAATGCTCTCTAAAAATTTCTAAAGCTGCATACGCGATGGAAATACTGATTCGTGAAAATATGCGATATCAAAAGCGGGGGTAGATTTTTCTCAGAGAGGAATCAAATTCTCTCAACATTTCAGAGAAAATCTACGGCGCAGCACTTGTATGTTGCTGTCGCGAATTATATTCACCCTTGCCGAGAAGCACATGTCGATCGAGAAGCAGATAGAACATACAATTGGATTTTCTAATCAATTGTACCACGGATTAGTCGCATTGCCGAGAAACCCCGAGCAATGGAAAGCCATAACGGCTCATCAGGGAGACAGCGGAACTGCCTTAATGATTCTCATTTATTACCACTTTCATGCCACCAGGGAGTACGAACTCGATATTTCACCTCTCATTATTCAATTAAACTTTCCGCATCCTCTTAACACTAGAACTACCGGCGTTAAATTTGTTATATTTAAATATATTAAATAAGTACTTTGAAAAAAGGGGAATTCAGAGGTGGAAACGATGATCGTTTCGGTAATTTATGTTTTATGAGATGGACGTAGAATATCTATTCTATGTCTCTCCTATAATCTTGGAGAATTTTTGGAAAAAATTGTGCACCAGTCATTTTGACTGGTTTGGTAGTTGTAGTGTTAACCCTTTGCGGACGGAGACATTTTTGAATATTAAGAGATAACTATTTATTTTGCAATCCAAAACTACCTTCTTATCAGCAAGTTAGGTTGTTAATGTATATACATTATAAATTTATATTTGTTTAATCATATTTCAACGATTGTATTTCAATTGCTCAACTCTAACTGTGTATACAAGCAGCAGTAAGCTATAATTAAATGTTTCCTCAGACCACATATATGCGTCGCTAGTCCTCAAAGGGTTAAATATAATACAATTTGATCCAATCAATTTTACTCTCATTCACCGGAAATTGTCTCTGCTGCACATGCTATCCCGTAAATTTTCTATAAATTCGACAAACAAAGAGTTATGAAAGTGTTTAAATTGTAAATTCTTTTTTATAATGTATATTTCAGGACTGACATGATATCATTGCAATCATTGATCGAAAGAATCCTGAATCTTCAGCAACCTCAATCCGTCGCGCCTCTGGTTTTAAAACCCTTATGGTTTTTATTCGCTGTAAGTTACCTTCGATTTTCTTATTCTTCTTTCTTCATTCTGACACGAATTGTTTTTTTTTAGGTCGCATCGATATCCCACGCCGAGCCAAATTCCGAGAAGAACTACTCTATTGCCGTAAAACGACTGTCGGCGATTCTGCAGGGCTCGATATTGCACGATTGTTACACTCATCACGTAGATCTTTTGCATTATTGCCTAAAATGCGCAGAAATACCGAGAGTCTTGAGACAGAGAACAATGGATCTTTGGCTGATCGAATCAAAAGGAGATATTAAGCCTCTTTTGAAGCTGGACTGCATTAAAGTCGTTCGTTATTGTTTATTGGTAAATTAATTACGATTTTTTCTTATTTTTCAATTTTACATAATAGTTTTACATAAATTATATGATCATTTTTGCATAGATGTTGTAGTTTAAGGTGGATTCGGGATCACTGTGATTCTATTTTCTTGTATTTTATAGATTTGCAAATGTTTAGCAGGAAGGGCAAGAGATTCAGCGACAATCACACTGTTCAACACATTTGAAACTTTTTCTGTTTTCTAACAGCCATTGGGCGATTCTTATAGTTTTCGTCGTTCTGAACACCAATCCGCCAATGAAATTTCTCTTTTGCTCTCCGTTTCCGAAAAACATCGGTTTTTGTAAAAACTTGCAGATGCGCGAATTTTCTACGCATTAACTGTGCATTTTCACGTAGAGTACTATTGCTTGCACAAATTCACTACGCATTATTGAATTCTGCCAGTTGTGCCAAAACGAAAACAGTTATGACATTTTTCGCCAATAGTTTTTTCTTCAGAAATGTCCGTAGGATCGAATAATGTGTAGTAAATGTAATAACGTTCTCTCATCTCTTAGTTCAGATTTCAAAATGAAACTCTTTTAAGTCGTTATTGATTCAGATAATAAATTATATTGACACTCCAAAAAGAATTTCTTTTTTTTGGCCCGTTCTTAAAAAAGTTTCCCCGTCTCGGTTGTAGATCATCGTGCAAACTGCCTATCCAGAAGACGTAGTCAATTTAGCCATGAAAGGAATTCGCGATTTAATGGAAACAGACAACGTCCAAGAAATCGCGGAAATCGCCTGGCACATGCTGCCAACTTTCCTCTCCTCCTATCGTCACTGTAAGAACAGAGGTAAGGCGAGTTTATTGGTTTAAGACGCTATAATTTCATCGTAAATTCCTCCATGAAAAGAACGATCATAAAGCACGAGGCAGTGTTAAAATTATAATTATAATCTGTTATCTCTTCGTGGTCCACCGGTCGTATTTTCTTGCAGACGAACGGGCCAAAGCGATTCTCGAATTGGCGAACGTCTCGATACCGCGTCGGTTGCCTTTGGGCGTTGTAAATCGTTGCACCGATGGTCTTGTAAATATTATATTGAGAGAGGATGCGGATTTAAAATTGAAGACTCTGGCGGCGATGCTGGGATACGCCTTGCTTGTTATATCAGTGGAGTCGAAGACGTTCAGAAGTATTTAATATGATTTTTATTATTTTCTTTTGGAATTAGGCTGCGCAGAGATTTTGTAGGTTGAACGTAATTCTTGCAGAAATTTTTATCAAATGTTTTTCAATTAAAACACTTTGCAAAGTGCAACACTTTGCACTTTGAAATTATAAATAATTTCACTGCTGAATTATCAACGTGTTGAAATTTTCTAGGTGGTTAGAAGCAATTTTTACAGTGATTTCTACGAAATTTTACTCGGTCAAATTTTTATCTTTCATTATAATTTCACTGCAGAGTTCGTTGAAATTTTCGACGTGGTTGAGGGAAATTTTTGCAGAGAGATTGTTAAAAAATTTTGCTCGATTAAAAGACCATGCATTATAATTTCCATGCACAATTATCTATGCATTGAAAGCTACGTTTAAAAAAGAACAAATTTCCAAGCGACAAAGTAAAACTGAATGAAACCGTCCTTTCCGTTACGTATGTACAGTACTTGAAAAATATATCGACACTGCCGGTTTCCTGGAGGAACTGCTCTCTCGAGTCTTCTCCGAGGAGAATCTGGAATTCTCAGCAGTTTGCTCGAAACTTCTCGCGTTTATTATTCATCATCAGGGGAAGTCTTCTTTCCGGGTAAACAAATATTCAGCTGCCGATGAATATTATATGAGTTAGCTTTCGATAGATGTTAATGAAACCCAAGAAATCATTTTCCCTTCTAGCGCGCAAAATCGCTGACGATCAGCGCTCAGAGTTTGGCCGATTTATTGTTACGCACGAGAAAATCACCACGTGCCTCGATCAATGGAATGCATTTCACCATGGAACTTTTTAGCCAGTGCATTGATGGATCGGCAATCAGGCTCGAGGAGATTGCAAACGACCAAAATGCGATAGGAGTTATCAATCTTTACGAAGCTCTTCATATTATTCACGGACGGGTGAATTATAAATTTCTCTTTGCCTTTTTGCTCTCACTTTGGAGAATCAATATAAATTTTCTCAAGACGGATGAATATTTCGTTTTATCATAAAAGGAAAGTTATTCGATAAAAGCTCGGAATATTGCAGATTGCCAGAAAGATTGGGGATTAAAGTTATTTCTATTTTTGTGGATAGATCTACAGAAGATCTAATTGTATTTCCATTGAACTAGATTCTTCTACAAATTAGATTCTATGGAAATAAATAGCTATTATGGTTTTAATTTTCACGAGGAGAATAATGATAATAATCGTTGTCACACAGAGCGATCCAACTCAAATGAACGTCGTCTACCAATGTCTCTCAGAGATTCTCAAATTTTCTTACGGACGCGCGGAAACTTTGACCTGTCAATTGTGCGCATCGATGAGCAACAGCGATCTCGTCACGTCCACCCTTAATTCGCGTTTATTGTCCTGCGAATTTTACAATTTCGTGTCAATTTGGCTTCGCTATCGCAAAAAATCTTGCTCCGACGAAGGTTCATGGAACGCCAGGTCCCTGCGGAGGACTCCTTTCGAAGAGACTTTGGAACGTGTGAAAAAACACGTCGATACGATAAAAGAGGAAGATGCAACTAAAGCATACTACAACCTTCGTTATGCTGTAAGCAGACAAACAATAACTGTCAAATTTAATTATCCTAAGCTTACTTAAAGAAAACACAATTACTTCCACATTTTCCAGCTATCACAATTTGAAGAATAGCCAACAGTACTCGGAAAGAATGAAAAAAAAAATTCCTTTAACAGTTTATTCCTTTTTTCCGTGCAACATTGTTCGTAACATTACATTAACATCGTAAGTATGTATATATATGTATATGTATGTATATACGTGCGTACAAAAAGTAGAAAAAGATTATCCAGGACGAATTTAATTCGTCCGCGTGTAACGCGTGCTCTCCTTCCTCTCTTCCATTGGCGCTCGAAATATATGTGTATATATATATATATTTGTTTCTTCTTTTATTCTTCTTTCAATCTAGCGCCATCGCCGTTTTTCCTTGCCTCTAATTTCACCGCGAATTTCCTTCTTTCCCTCGGATTTCCCGCTCCCTCGTCCGTCCGTGACGTTTCAAGCGACGTGCCCTTTTGCAGCTTAAATTATAACGACCGCTCGAAATAGGACTCTTCGTGTTCAGAGATCGTTTTTATTTCTCCCTCGTTATCGGGCCATCCCTGTTATTTTCGTGGCCGTCCGTTCCGTTGCATGAAGCAGCCCTTGAAGGAATTTAATCTCACGTCGATCTCCCCTTCTTCCAGCTGAAAAAAACAAACGAAACGGGACACTTTGTACGATGTTCACGATGGGGGTACAATAGGAAAGGATTGAGTTTCTAACCCTCTTGTGGGTAAATGGGATTCTCATTTTCGTATAGGGTGATTCTGCTCAAGTTTTCTGGGTGTTTCGATCAAAGTTTAGACATTAGTTTGAGGTTTGACGAGCATCGTTTGCTTGGGGATTGAGATCACTGGTGGCGAATTTAGGAGGTCGTGATGAACTCCTCTTTGCTCTCTTGGGCAAAGTTATTCAGGAATTGTTAAGAATTTTGTATTACAGGCGGCCCTCGACTTTCGTACGTAATTGGTTCCTGAAAATGTGTGCGAACGTTGAATGTTCGAAAGTAGAGGCATATAGAAAAATCATTAAAAACTGTATTTTAAAATATTTATTTATTAGCATAAATAAGATAATGAGGAGAGTTTAATCCTTTGCGGACGGAGAATTTTTTTAGTGTTAAGAGATAATCATTTATTTGGCGATCAAAAACTATTTTTTGATCAGAAAATTCGAGCGTTACTGTATCCTAATTATACATTAGTATTTGCAGAAGCATATTTCAACGGTTATGTTTCAATTTTTCAATTCTAATCCTGTATACATGCCTCGATAAGCTATAATCAGATTTTTTCTCAGATCGCATATATGCGCCAGTAGTCCTCAAAGGGTTAAGCGCTCTTGCGTGTTTTTTTATAAGTTTGAGTTTTTGTAACCTCTGGTAGGCAATACTATGATATTAGAAAGCCCCTGATAATAATATCAACTGTTGGAATTGATTTTTTTCAAGAACAGTTTTTGCAATACCGACAAAACTCTTTAAAATGTTGCATTTTTAAAATGTGCGAAATAGCTAAGTGTGCGAAAGTAGAATGTGCGAAAGTCGAGGGCCGCCTGTATTTGGTTTTAAGTGGCATGGTTACTTTACCTAGGAGCTACTGTCTTGGGTTGCTTCCGACAAGCCTAATTTTAAATTTTAAATGGTGATTTTGTAGTTAAAGGTTTGAAATTTTTATTAGTGTATCCAGGTTCAAATTCCTGTTACATTTTGCAACGCTTTTCTACGTGATATCTGTACCATAGTTTGATAATTTGGAAATTATCTAAAGCTGTAGCTCTTAGGTGAAACAGTCATAGCAGTTAAAGTTGGAATATGAAACAGCAGAAACCGTAATCATTGAAATGTCGCACAGGCTGAAGGTAGAGGTATCGCTGTAGCTCATAAAGAAGATTTTTGTTTGTTTTTATACATTCAGGTTCAGCAATCGTGCCAATATCGACCTAAAGCTACAGTTTTAGCTTGTGAATCGTCGAGCCTACATTCACATAGTGGAAAGAAAGTGAGAGGGCTTGAATTCTGGCCAATTTACTTAAGAATCACGAGGCCCCACTTTCCGTTTCATCATGGACTTATTCGAGCGCCTCTGTTTTTACTTTCTAAGTGTATCTATTATCGTGTTTTTTATAGCAAACCTTTCAAATTTATGGCGTTTAAGTAGTTGCAGCAATGATATGTCTCAAGTACCTGATCAAATAGATAGATCTCTTTGTAGCAGGACGGTGAAACGCATTCGCGAATGCATCTGGTTTTTGCCACGGTGTTCGTTTGCGCTGGCAGTATTTTGCAAGCGCCGCTTTCCTCACAGGTCTGCTCGAATTGCCGAAAGAGAAGTTCCTGTGAAATTTCATTTAAATTAAATTTGCAATCCTTCCTTTCTGTCGAATTTTTTCATTTCAATTCGCTAAGCAATGAAATTAAAACGAAATAACATAAATATACATATAACGTTCGAATTTTAATTTAACATTAAAACTACCAAGACGGTTAAAAATACTGGGTTCCAATTTTTTTTTCGCAAAATTTCGAAAATTCATAGGGCAGCCATGCAGTAAATTTTATACTTCTATCTTACAAAATCTAAATTACTTAATTGATCATCTTTTTCACCTGTTGACTTTTCTTTTTTCAAAGTACTCATTCGGTATATGAAAATATAATAGATACAATGCCGGTACGATTAGTTATAAAATATTGACAATTTTTATGCAATAAATTGCAATATTATTTCATGAAATGAAGCTTAAAAGATGATCGAGGATTCGCAAAATCTTTTCGCGCGAAACTAAAGGGAGTTTACGCCTTGCAAAAGCTACGATACGCTAACAAAGTGACATCGCCATGTGCAGCATAACTGGATAAAATTGAGTGCAACAATTGGTTCGTGCGTGTCTAAAGATTAACCCCAATTAGCGGTTCTATGACTTCTGTTATTGGTATCACAGGCGCATATTCATTTTCTCCGTCGACGATTCAGAGTCCCTTTCTCCGTGCCAACTGAGAACATTAATTTAGACGTTTCATTTTCACGGTTCGTTTCGTGCAATCAGCGAAACTGATACTCTAAGAGTGTTTATTTAGGCGCAAGGTACGAGATTGAATGAGTACTATTTTTTAAATGCATAATTGTTTTTTAAATTCTTGCCATACTTTTCACCTTGGACTTGATTCTCGAAATGCAAGAAAACGTTCGAAAATCAACGCCAAGGCGAGCCCCTTGACTTTTAATCGAATGCTCCGGACTCTGCAGATAATCGATATTTTCTTTACGGAATTACCAGGTTTTATTGTCCCACGATTATCATGCCTCTCCGTAGTTTCAATTAGGAGATCAATCCGAGCATAAAATTTCTCTTAAAACTCCAATAAAAAAAACAACGCAGGCTCCCCGTGAGCCCGTAAAACTTTATAACCGTCCGACTAAATAACCAACTTCCGAAACTCCAGCGTAATAAAAAGTCTGGAAAATATTTCGCACAAACTTCCCGGCATTCCTTATCGTCCGTTGGAAGCATCCAGAAATTTCATTCCATCGACAAGAATCAACTGAAACTTGACGAACAAAGTCCACAGCAAGAGGAACACACACACACACACACACACACAAAATCCACCCGTTTCTCCGCACTGCAAAACAGAGACTCCCTTTGCGTTCTCCAGCAAAGCAACAAAAGAAAGAAAGAAAGCAAAAAAAGATTCCACGATGAAAATCTAAGGGCAAAAAATTGCCGGAAGCACTAATGATAAAAATCGCCAGTTTCTCGTGCGATTGGGCAGTCGAAGCGGCAAGTAGGATTACCGTGTCAGGAGAGAGGAGAGGCAGCCTGTCGTAAAAGCGCCACCCTTAAATAAGGGTTGCCCGCCATAACCTATGTGAGCGATTAGCCTCAGGTAGCCGCAGAAATTGGTGATAACGCGTGGCCGACTTACATTCTTGGTAGTCTCCTTGTACGGATACTCGGGGAAGGTGAAGGTCTTGGCGAGGGTACCTTGTCGTTCCTGGAGGTGCCCGACGACGAGGATCAGCCCGATCGCGAACGCCACCCCCGGCGCCATGTTGAGCAGCCGGCTACGATCAATATGAACGGATGGCGCTCCCTTAGCTTCCTTCCTACGAATACTTGGACGGACACGTCAAAATGACGGAATAGACCGGGATGATAGCAGCGATCCTCTCGCGATGAGTATCCGTCGATTATTCTTTATCCGCTTACCCCCACCGAGATGTCCGAGTGGTCGGGGAATTGGCAAGGAGAGACTCTTTCGAGGGTGGTCGTTGTTTATTGACGGGGTGGATTCGCGATTTTTATCGACTCGGGAGAGATGTCTGGGTCGGTTGATTGGAATCTTTCTCGGGGTGAGATTCAGGATTGTTTTAGGAGGTAAAAGGTTTCTTTAGGGCTGGTGGATTAGGAGAAATGTGAAAGTGATTCTGAGGTTGATATTAAGTTGATATGTAATTCTTTATACATGTGATGTTTGAAGTGTTTTGGATGTGGTTGCAGGTATTTGTACAGTTAACACGTTCGCGGACAGTAAAAATTTCAGTGAGCTGCAAAAATAGTCAGTCAAGTATTACACTTCTAACTTATACTTCTAACTAGACAGAGAAAAAATAAAATAGCATGAAAGTACTCAGTGAATCACTTGCTCATTACTTTAAACTGCATAATAATTAAAAAAAATTAAGGTTATATAAAATTAAATGAGTTATAATTGGCTTTATCATTTGGCATTGCACGAATGCTATAGCATTCATTTCATTCTACATTACGATGAAAATGGATGTTATAGCATTCACGTCCGCGAACGTGTTAACTCTCCTATAACGCGGTTTTTGCATAACGCGGAGCGAAAATTGCGACAGCCCTTCTTTAACGTGGTACAAATTAATCTGATTTGTATTACAGTCAATCCTCCTATAACGTGGTTTCGATATAACGCGGTACAAATGAATCGCGTTATAGGAAGATTGACTGCATTTAGAGATTTTCATGCATCTGGAAAAAATTCAAGGCTTAAGGTGTTATTTAACGTAATCGTAAGCTTGCTTTTGATTTTAAGTAGATCGATGTCAGGATTAGGTCAGACAAAGGCAGAAAAGGCGCTTCTCAGTTACAAAGATCCTTCTCCACCCCCGTTTAACCAGTTAACTGTGATTGACGAGTATACTCGTCATGCGTATAAAGTAGTGACCATTGGCTATTTAAATTGTAATTTTTGAAAAAAACAGAACATATTCTCAAATTTCAAGATGTTTAGAATATTTTCAGGCCATGCTGTAATAAAACAAACAAATGAAAAATATAAATAATTTGAGATGAACTCATGCATCCGCGTATGCACCGGTTGAAACAGCTTACCAGTTCGCATAACGAATTTATTTATGTGCGATGATAACGTTTTTTAGATGTTAGCCTAAAAGGGGCAAAGGCAAAAGTCAGAAAGCTGATTTATAATAGGGTTCCTTTTAAAATAATCCTGTTTAAATTCTTACTTTTATATGTATAATATTTAATTTTTATTGCGTTTTAAGTTTAATATGTATGTAATATATGTTTATGTTAACCAAATAAGTAAATATTAGTAATAAAATTTTCAATTTTATTAAATAAACTCATCTTTTTCATCCAATATCTTACCAGCGCAACTTACTCTGCGATTGACGAGTATACTCGTCATGGCTCGATTTTACGCCACAGTTAACTGGTTAAGAAACGGGGTTAAATCAACTACAGTTTCTACCAGCAGAGCTACCAAAACTTACAATACTTCCTCAAACGATCCTTCAACATCGCGAATGTTAGAGTATCACGTACTATTCCAGCGATTCCCGTCATCCTCTCAGCCTCCGCCGTTTATCTGCAAGCTGGAATTGCGCAAAAATCCTCATTGTTCTTTCAGCAACAGTCGGCATTCCAGTCTTCCGTCGTAGATATTTCGCGAAAAGGAGGAACGCCAGGATAAATCGTCGAATCGTCAATGTTCAGTGTCAGCCGCGGGCCCCGCATTCGCGAACACGCGTGAATTCATCGATAAATCCATAACGTCGAGGATTTGCGATATTTGCATAAAACGTAGCGGAGCGTATGCGCCGTCGCCCGGCAATGGCATTTATCGTTTCGGTGGATGCGACCGAACGGCTGGAGGTTTTTGTCGGGTTAGTCGTTGCGCACCACCAGACCCGAATTCCACTTCCACTACACTCCAAACCATTAATTCGAAATTTCGATGCCGATTAGCGACGGTATAAGCTTCCACCCTCTCCTTCCACCTGGCCGTGAAACGATTCCGTACGATAATTTCTTGTCTGAGGAATTTTGCATCTCGCGGTTCTTTTCAGGGGGTTGCTTTGTATGGATGATATCAGGAGAGAATTTGTTCATTGTCTGGTTAGTAATGGGGATGGATCGTTTAATCTTTAATGGTCGGGAGCTTTTTTTTGTAATACTAGCCTATAAGACGACAGAAAATTTGGGGGAGTTTATTAAATTTTTGTAAGAATGATAATTTAAATAAGACATGTAACAGAAACTATTATCTCTTTGAGGCACGGGAATTCAGAAAATAAAATGACCCATGTTGCACAGATAATTTTTTTTGATTGAATAAAGTTGGTTTATATTTATTAACAAAGTTATATAATAATATAAATTTTAGAGGTGGGACGCTTTTAATCCCGCCGGGCCTCAAAGAGTTAAAGTGGTCAGAATGACCGGTTCACAGATTTTTCGAAAAATTCCCCAAATTGATAGGGGAAACATGCAGTAAATATTCTGCTTCTACCTTATAAAATATAAATTACATAACCCTTTGCCCTACAACAACGAGTGACACTCTTGATGCGATTGATGGAACAGGAAATTTTGAAGCCTCTCAAAAATTATCAAATTGAAAATATCAGTGGAACACGACACGATAATATTATTTCTATATTATTAATATTGCGTTAAATTCTAAAATATATCAGGAATCATTCACATTTTTATTTTAGCAATTTTATTTTCAATTATTGCGGAGGCAGTCACAAAAGAAATCGTAGGACAAGGGGTGAATACGTCCATCATTCTTCACCTCTTGATTCTTCTTTCGCTCATTACTCATTTATTACGCGTAAATATAGTAGATTTAATATCGGTAGGTCAAGTGTAAACTAGTTTATTTCCATATAAATTTAAGTTGGTTGATTTATAATTTTATTGTCTCCGTTATTGGGGCCTTACGTTTTCTATGGCACGAGTGTTGTGTCCCGTAGCTGTGGGGTCTTTCGACCGTTAACGGTTAATTTGAAAATTTCATGATGGTTGAATGATATTGTCAGAAATTTCTTGAGAGGACAATTTTGCATCTTTTTGTGTCTTTTTGGAGATTATTTTGCGTGGACGGTTTTAGGGAATTTGCTTGATTGGTTAGCGATGCGGTTAAATCAGTTAATTTGAAATTTCGATGATGATTCGACGAGCTTCGATCAGCCGATGAAAATCTTTTTCCATTCTATTTCATGTTTGAAAATATCATTCATCTCCGGTAGAATCGGCAAACAAACGAGGGAGGAATACGCGCCCCGATAAATATTAAATTCATCGATTTACACGAACAACACCCACGAATTTGCGATTCGATTGTTTCGATACATTTTTCCAACGATAGGTCTCCATACGGCGGATGCATTAAAAAATCCGTCACGAATCCGCCGCAATTAACGAGGCGAAACCATCCCGTACGTATTTCACAGGGTAAGAACCAGAAGGGACTGAAAGTAGCCGGAAAAAAGATACAGAAACGACGACGAATTTAAAACGTACAACGTTACTGCGCAACGAAAGTCGTCCCTTTTTTTGCGCAATGAATATTTGTCGCATACTCTCAAACGTATCTAAACGGCGGAGCTAAATGTAAAAAAAACAAAAAAACGAGAGAAAGAAAATGGGAGAAGGTCGAACCGATTTCGAATTAATTGGCAAACGAGGATCGACCGGGGTTTTAAACTACTCCATCGTTGCTATAAAATCGGCCGAGACCTTTTTTGGCGAGCAGGACAAATATGAACCGAATGGGAAATTCATTTGGCTTTGGAAATGGCCAGGCGAATCTTTGACTGCGAGCGCTTTTTAATTACATGTCCGTTACGTTCAAACAAAAAGAGCAAACTCCATGTATAATGCACGATGTACGCAGCAATTTCCGTGTCATTCTGCGCAAAATTCTATCGATTTAACGCAGGTAGAATTTCGCTCTAACATCGAGAGCGGCTGATTTGCGCGGATTTCATTCCTGCAAATTGCCATTCTCCGCTTTTCTACATTTTCATTCGTATTTAGCCGTTAATTTATTTATCGTAACGGGAATTAATCGTTGAATAAAACATCTTCGTTTGGTCGACGGACTCCATAATTTTCTCCCGGTAATAATGAAACGTTTTCGATGTTTACATTAAACGCCCCGGATAATTGCATGTGCATTGTATAACGTCCAATGATGTTCCTTCGATCGACGGTTCTGCTTTTTTATCCATGGACAATTTTCGCATATTCTGTTCGGAAGCTTTCCATTTTTGAACGGCCATTGAAATAATTGCCGTTCTGTCTTTTACATTTATAAAAGTGATCGAACCTTTATAACGTTTTTGATGGAAGTTTTATAAAAAGATAAAGAACAAAATAAATATACCCTCGATTAAGAGCATTGATTAAGAACAAATATAACTTCGGTTCGATGAGGTTTGCTATTTTTAAAATTCATTTTTTTTATAGAGAATAGTAGAAGTTGATTTCATTCGGCGCTAATTAAATTTTGAATGACACTGCCGGTAATTAAATGTGAATTGTTAATTGTTCGCGCTGTATTGTAGTAATGTTGCTAATTATTCACTTTCTTCTTTTTTATACAACGCAGATAAATTCTGTTTAAATACAGAAAATACTCGATATTTTTTCATGGAAAATATACGATTGCAAAAACGTAACTTTCGGAGAATAATCCTGAAAGAGTAAAAAATCCATTTAGAACTCTCTTTGCAGTGCGATTGCAGATTCACGGTTCTACAAATCGCGGTCGCATTTTTGCAAAAAGAATCATCTGCGCTTCCCCGAGGCGTTACGAATCATTTGCAATGGAATTTGTTACCATTATCATCCCTTTGATACACCGCGGTAATCGAGTCAGCTAATAATAAATTATTAGCCGTTTCGGCACACTTCATTATCATAAATTCCAACGTCATTTATCAAATCCTCTATTAATTGTATGTCCGAATAATTACAATTTCCCGAGTTAAACGTAAACCGCAAATTCCTGAAGAATTTACACGAGCGAATCTCCAATTCTGGTTTCGTTTCGTCGGCAAAACATTCGTTCAAATTCAACAGTGATTTTTTTCTTCATTATCCGATACTTGATCGTGGGATAATGAAGAGCTTAAGTTAATTAATAAATAAGTTAACACAATGCATGAGAATTCGATTCCGTGAGAAAGTATTTTTTTATTGTTGCAACTCACGCAAAATTTGCTGTTCTATTCAGACACTGTCCCTCGTGCAATTTCGTTGGAAATAAGATAAAGTCCTAATGAAATCCGTAATGACAATTGACCTTAACACTAGAACTACCGGCGTTAAATCTATTATATTTAAATATATTAAATAAGTACTTTGAGAAAAGAGGAATCAAAAGGCGGAAAAGATGATGAATTCGATCATTTATGTTTTTTTATTTGGACGCAGAATATTTCTCCTATGGCTCTCCTATAAACTTTGAGAATTTTTTGAAAAAATTGTGTACCAGTCATTTTGACTGGTTTGGTACTTCTAGTGTTAAAAATCATAGTGACTTCTAGGAAGCACACCATTGAAAACAAATGTATACCAACATCTCGCACCAACCTCACTAAAATACAACAATTTTTCCAAAAAAGCGTGCTCATCTTCGCGCGCTTTTCACAATTTTAAAATCCAAAATCGCGATGGCCAAGATTCTCCCGTAAATCACCAACGAATGTACGTGGCATGGTAGAATAATAAATAGTAAAATAATAGTAACATAGGTACGGGAGAACCGGATGCCGGCTCGGTTTTCCAAAGAGGAAATCCATGTATCGAGCTACGGCGACCGGCGACGTTGCTGCATCGTTGATTTACTGGTTCCACCGGTGCTGCACCGGCATTGCATCGGCGTTGCACCGCGGACTAACGAGAGTCCTCCCTCTTGTCGTGCTGGAAATCCTCCTGGAATTTCGTCGGATGCTGGATTACCGCTTCGCTCGTGGTTCATTATTGACAGTGCAAATAAGGACCAGCGATAATAGGAATCGTTGACACGCCGGCAAACAGATCTCCCTGTTCGGGGAGAGAGAGAGAAACAGAGGCAGAGAGGAGAGAGAGAGAGAGAGAAACTCATCGAATTTATGGATAGCATCGGTTGCAATCGGATGGATATTCCGTGGGATGCATTGTGCCGGAGAACATTTCCCGTTAGACTTTTGAAGAATATCGGCAAACTGTACTCTCATAAAATGGCATTTCGTTGAAGCTTGATTATCGAGATTTGAAAATGCTGCGTTAGTGAAGATTCGATTTTACCTCGAACGACGGTGCATTTGTAAATTCTGCAATCTCCTTTACCTCATCGTTAACACTAGAACTACCGGCGTTAAATCTATCATATTTAAAAATATTAAATAAGTGTTTTGAAAAAAGGGAAATTAAGAGGTGGAAAATACGATCGATTCGGTAATTTATGTTTTATAAGATTGACGCAGAATATCTATTCAATGACTCCCCCAGAAACTTAGAGAATTTTTGGAAAAAATTGTGTACCAGTCATTTTGACTGGTTTGGTAGTTCTAGTGTTAAATACTATGCTCGTACACGCAGAATTATTATTTTTACTCGACTTTTTAAGGGATATGGAGAAAATTGTTATCTTGGTATTGTGATTTTGCCGATGCATTATGCACATTTGTAATCCTCTTTTTAGAACAGCTACGGCTCCTCGCTCGGATAATAAAGGATTTATCATTTTTGCGATCCTATTTCTATGAGTTCGATCGTGTTCATTGTGCGCTTCGATATTATTACGAATTGTTTGACAAATGAATTTAATCGGACCTGAATGCAAAGCGTGGACGATGGACAAATATTAACGGTAATATTTGCTATTGTTAATGCATGGAAATTATGAGTAAAAAATTCAGGCAGGTAAAAAGCTTTTTTGTACGTGACGTTAAGGATGCAAGGGCTTTTTTAGTTGCCTTTCTTTTTTACCCTGCGATGTTGCATTCGTAGTGGCACATTAGCAAATTATTGCAATTAGCACTTTCGTCTTTAAAAACGCCGTTCATTTAACTATATTTATAAAATGCTATTTGAGTGCAAAGAAAAAGAAATCCTACGTTCTTTTCTTCATTGACATTATTATGACACTATTCTAATTTTACTTGTACAATGACGAGTTGAAACTCGTGTTGCGGTAAATTGGATAGGAAATTTGCAAGTTTTACAAAATTTATCAAATTAAAAGTATCGTGAGGCGCGACACGGTAAGAAATATTTCTGTGATATTAACACTAGAACTACCGGCGGTAAATCCATTGTATTGCAGTATATTAAATAAGTACTTCGAAAAAAGAGGATCAAGAGGTGGAAAATATGATCGATTCGGTTATTTATGTTTTATGATATAGGCGTAAAAAATCTACTGTATGACTCTTCTATAAACTTTGATAATTTTTTGGAAAATTTCGATACCAGTCATTTTGACTGGTTTGGTAGTTCTAGTGTTAATATTACTTTAAATTACACGATATATCAAGAATCACCGATCAATTTTTATTTTACCAATTTAATTCTGAATTATTGCGGATGGAGTCGCAAAAGAAATCGTACAGGTAGGTGTTAATATTCAGAAATTTGGCAAATATTTCAGCAAACTCTCCGTGCAAAAATCAATTCTACGTGATATCCATTCAGATTTACGTCGACGTCCAACATAATTTGTGCCAAGCTTCGAGAAATATTCCAAAAAATTCGTCACAATAATTGGATTAGTAGGTTCCAATCAAATCAAAGGAAATCAGAGGAAACGAAACTTTCTCCGAAAGCCGGTCGTTGTAACGATTTCGTCGACGGATCGTTAAGCCTCCGCTTGTCAGGATAATGGCTAATGACCGGCTACGACCGCCTCCTGCGTAAACTTGGCAAACATTATAATTTGCGGTGGCACACGCTAAATTTGCTAACCCGATCATTAACTCGTACTCTAATTAAACACCCCACCTGCCATCATTCCGCTTGATAACGATGCTTCGTTTTACATCCATCGTTCACATTGATTTAAATTGCACACGATTTTTCAACCTGTCGCATATCGCGACTACATATACGCCATTGAAACATTTCGCGTATATTCCCCCCATGATTATTTTATTTTCATGAAATATATAAAATTCGTAATGGATGAAATCCGAGGAAAAAATCCATAACAATAATGCATACACCTGATGGATATCCGTTAAAATCGTTACTCTCTGTACGTCGCGCTCGACGATGATGGTTTGGTAATTTCGGGCAAAAAAAAAGTTCTCTTGGTAAAGACAAAAAAAATGAAACGAAGGGAGACGAATACATCGGTCGCACGATGACGTTTGTCAAGGGCTTGGCAAAATGCCGAATCGAGGATCGTGTGCACCTGACCCCAAGTGCAACAAGTACAATTAGGGAAAGCAGAACTTACCCCGAACTGACCTGCGCACGGTCCGTGGCGTGGAATCGATATAGTAATGGTCGTCCCGAAATTCTGCTGACCGGAATCAAGGTAACTGACTGTTTCGGGGAAACGTTCGTTTACCCGAGAGATCACTTACCCCCTGACGAGACTGTGATAACTTTGTCTGTCATCCATTCCAGTGTTGTTTGAAATAACAAAAGGCATGATTTTGGGATTAAATGTGCCCACAATTATGAAAGTGGTCTAAGTCGTATACTTCTTGTTTGGAGATATTTAATGGATTACATTTGAATAAGTTAAAAAATATTTGTATATTGTGCAACATTTTAATTTAGAATTTTATTAGTCTTGATTAATGAAAATTTATTATTAATGTGATATTTCGTGTGAATCTCATACGAATATGTTGTTTTAAAA
This sequence comes from Cerceris ruficornis, assembly GCA_963989415.1. Lineage (NCBI taxonomy): Eukaryota > Metazoa > Arthropoda > Insecta > Hymenoptera > Crabronidae > Cerceris > Cerceris ruficornis. The sequence goes on from OZ022523.1 coordinate 13,270,152, forward strand.
GTTTAAATTGACTTAGACCATTTTCAAAATTAACTGAATGACCTATAAATGCCTTAATGCATTAAGAAACTACGTGTTTTATTAGAAACAATAATTTTAATGAAATAATACAGGAAGCTTTATTATTTATTTTTGAAAAGTAATCCATTTTTATCATTTTAGACTTTTATCATTATGAGTTTTGTGACGGGCGGAGGATTGCTAACTGTTTTTCTTTGTTTTATATTTTTCAGGTTTAACTGATAGATATTATGGCTGGGACCTACCGTTTTAGGTGGATACTGAACCTCTGAGCGTATGAAATATTAATTAATAATATAGGACTTTGCCAGAGATGACGGGGGAGGATTGTGCAGCCGTTTTTCTTTGTTTTATACCTTTGGATTTGAACTAAAATAAATTTTGGCGTTATTTAATAATAACGTGATACGTTCATACTTCAATAAAGAAATGTCGTAGCGGCCTCTTTGAGCCTTGTTTATTATTTTGTCGTGACTCGATAGGACCGCGTAAACACAGAGGCTGGAATAAATTACGCGCGGGTTACGCGCAATTTTACACTGTCGCTGAACGCGCGAGTCACAATTTGTTCGCTGCAGCCACGCGTCTCGGGATAGGTGTTAAATCATGCATCCTCTTTTTGTTCCTCTTTCATAAGTGAACGCATATATCGTACATTTTCCTCGTGCATTGTATCCTCGCTGGCTCGATTCTTTGTATTAATTTTCAAGTATTTTTTGAACCGTGTCATTTTCTATTTATCTATTGAAATAAATTAATTTCAGTAACTTCCCTACCGATGATTATTCAGTTTTATTTACCAGTGACATTAAATATTAATATCGGAGGATTTTTAATGAAGATTCTTTAAATGTCAAAATGGCATTGATAGAAAATTAATTACGTTAGAAAGCTGTTATAAAATATATAGAATAATCGATTTACGTATAGTTTTATATCGGCGTTTAAAGTGTTAATATCTTAGAGTCTTGAGTTCTTCTACAAATTGGGAAGAATCTTTGATTAAATTTCATTTTCATGGAGAAATTTTTCAAGAAGAAAATTTATACTTTTATCGCATGTAAATGATTATTCTCGCAATGTACATTTAGAGTGACGATGAAGAATCTTGGAGATTGATGCGATGCGATAATTAATAATCTCTCGGTGATTCGAACCCAAGAAATTTGGAACACATGTCGAGAATCGAACTTGGTGCATTTCCTCAGTCGGTGAATCTCATTACCTAAACGCATTGCCGAGTGGCTGGCGAGTGTCATATAAATTTGCAACACAATATCACTTTATCACTGCTTGACATTCATGGGATGAATTATGGAATGAGTCTACGGGCATTAGACTTTGTGTAAGCCACTGAGTACACACCTCGAAAGTGATATTCGCGAGATCGTGAAATTCGGATTCATGGAATATTCTCTTCGATTTCTTAATAGTCACTTTGCCGATCTTTTATTTATTAAGTTGTTTTTTATTAAAGCTAATAGAGTAGGCTACGGAGGACGATCGAATTGGGGCAGATACGTGGCTCGATCGACGTTTTACTCGACTTCCTCGGGATTTCACCTGACTGATTTACTTTTGCTGCAATTTGCGTGTTGGAGAAAGATAGAAGCACAGAAAGATAGAAAAATAGAGCGACAGAAAGATAGAAAAAGAGAAGTAAAGAAATAGAAGATTAGAAAGATAGAAATATAGAAAGACAGAAATTTAAGAGGACAGAGAGATCGCAAGATATAAAGATAGAAAGCTAGGGAGACAGAAAGGTAGAAAGACAGATAGATAGATAGGTAGATAGTCAGAGAGAAAGACAGAGACGCGAAATATCGCAGAAAACTGAGAAAATGGAGGGGGAAGACGTCGTTGTAGAATGTGAAAGGAGCATGAAGTGTAAGGTAGACTTTAGTGGAGTTATAAACTACGTGACGGAAAATCGTGTCAGACGTACTCGCGCTGTTGCTACTCGACTCAACTTTCTCACACTGTTACAGCTTTTTTGAAGCGCCGTGAAAGAGACTTTCACCAGGCCCGAGTTTGTCCCTATTGATTTACAATTTCACCGAGAATCCGATTTTCCAGTTATTCCGGAAAACCACCTTCCCCCTTCCGGCTTTCCCTTAATTATTAACAATTGCGATTTTCTCTATTCCCTTCCTCTTTGTCTTTGAAATTCCCCGCATATTTTCTTGAAATTCCAGCCGACTAGTTTGACTCTCTGCTTCCATTCTATCTCCGATCGTTTTCCTACGTTTAACGTGGCATTATTTTCAATTAAATTTCGTCTTGGATTAATTCTCGAGCTTAATTCAATCACATCGTGTATCTTACTGTAGTATTCTTCGGCAGGCATTGCTATTTTCAGACGAGATTGAATATACAATGAATATTCCAAATAGCGGCTGAATTAATTTGCGCTAGGGCACGAATACTTGGATTTCCGGTTTGCGGAGACAAATTCGAACACGTCGTCCCATATTTGACAAATTTTTCCCATATAAAATAATCGTAACACTTAAGGCGTAAAATAATTGTAGTAAAATTAATTCGACCTTAATTGAACATCTTTCGTTAACGTTTTTTTCAAAGAAATCATAGAGAAATATTAATTAAATGTCAGCGAAATTTATTACTTAGGAAGACAAGAAAATTTCGCTAGATTAACACAAGTTAATTAACGAAGAATCGGAAAGATAAGGACGATCAGAGAGTAGAATGATCGGTGCTCAAACTAACGAGGAAAGACTTGACTTTAATCATTTGGATTTCGGCTGCTTCCATGAAACTTTCGTCTTTATCGAGTATAGCGGAATCTTCCCACCGTGACAGAAGTCTAGGAGATGAAAATATTGGCAGAGGCGTGCCGTGAAAAGTGTCGTCGGCGGTTTTCCGAGATAGTGGAGAAACTTCGAGGAAGAAAATGCCCGCGGCTGTTATTCCGTTCTTGAATTTCTTACCGATCGCTGAGAGAAAGATCGGCGGATGTCGCGCGAATTTGAACGTACATGTGTGCGAGTTTTAGCACAATTTCAGGGATAATTTTAATTGGAATTATTCATTTTAAATGGATTCTTGAAAAAAGAATCTGCAAGTTGACGTACAGGCTGAATTTGGCGAAGAGAAAATTGATAATTAACATATAGAAATACGTGCGAGTATTTTAAATTCTTTGGAAATTCATAGAATTTACCTTGCATCGAAATAATGTTAAAATATTTACACAAATATATTACAATTGTCACTGAATCCTGCATTAAGTTTCAATGCGACGTTGAAGCACGGTGTTTTCTTAAAACAGTTATCACGTTGGAAAATGTATTTCTCTTCGCGTACCATTGAGACTGAAATAAGAGTAGAGTAAGAAAGTCTGAGACCTCGCACGGAAAATTGATAACTCCTTTCAAGTACTGGATTTCCTCCTCTTTCTTTTCAAAAGGTAAATCTATCAGCCGGCACCGGTGAACATTACTTTCGCATTTCGTAGTTCGATCTACCTTCGTATTATCTACACCAGTTTCCTCGGTGTTAATTGAAAATAAAATTCTGCGTCAAAGAGTTAAATTAAAAGTGTCCTTTCAAATACCAATTTAGACTAATTAAAGACGGAAACATTCTTGTCGTACAAACGACGACGGTTAATTTCGTCCATGAAGCGGTCGCGAAACCGCCGGATTTAAAAGTGCATAAAGCGGAAATGCCTTTTGCCGCCAGGTTGCCTTTTGTTCGGTAAAACTTTTCAATTCGACGTGGATCAGAACGTTCAAAGGCGAATCGTAGAACGCGTTCGCTCTGTATCGAGGATTGATTCGGCTGTCCATTGTGTGCTCTTATTGCGGAATTGATTTTTATTTTCCAATTTCCATCGGCAACCGGCCGGCACGGTGCGGTGAAATTAGTTAACGCGTTATTAATTGATTACCCTTGCATATTTGGCACCGACGCAAATCACTTCCCGTCGAAATTCGGCGGGAAATGGATTACGATCGACGTAGCAGCCGAATAGGAGGGATAATTGCGTTTTTGTTCTCTATTTTTCCAACGGCAACCTTCATCGGTGATTTGATCTTATTTCCCGCGAATTACATTGATTATGGGGTTTAATAAATTTTCCGTTAATTTCATTTCATCGTGCATCTCTGCGCCCCATTGGCAATGCAATTATGACCCTCTACCTCTCGTTATAGATATCGACCAAGACAATATCGACTGATGTAATCTCATTTTGGTGACAATACTCGTAAACGAATGCATGATGGAAATTTTCGAGCGATGCACCGGCGTAAATACGCGAATTTGCGCGCGATATCGTTCGCTGTTGGACAATGGTGGTTGCAACTTTACAGATAATTGTGGATGCGTTAAGAATCCATGGGGAATAATGTCGATCAGATTGATTCTTTGTTTCATTGATTTTCTCAGTGTTTAATCTTTATTCTAAACCATTACGGGTAAACTTGATCTTCCTAATGTTGTCAAAAAGCTATTGATTATACCAGAAACTTTATTCTATACAAAATTTTCGGTAATTAGAAATTTTAATTCAAATTGCAGTGGAAGTATGATTACCTATTAGAAACAAAATTACAAATTTTTAAGCCTATTTTCCGTTATATTTCAATGTTACTTTGTGTAACATACAGAGCAGCAAAGAGATGATAGTAAAAGTCTAATACACCTCTCACCCAAAGATCGTTAAACTTTCTTCAAACTCACCACGCATCAGTTTAAAAAATTTGCAAATTCTTAAAAAAACATCTTCTTCTCCAAATTCCATCGTATCGCGTTTCAGTGACATTTTCAATTCCACAGATCTTAGGTTTTTCCTTGCAAATTTCCTATCCAATTTACCGCATCACGAGAGTCACTCGTTATTCTACGGCAAATGAGTCTCTCAGAAGCCAATGCGGTTAAGTCCATGTTTTACATATTCTCTAATTTTTGTTAATTTTAATAGAACAAACTTCATCCTATCAAAATTTACAAAAATCAGAAAATATCAAGAGAATGGGCTTAACCGCATTCTGAGCGACTCAAATATTAAATATATTAGAATGCTCCCAAACATTGCAATTTAAATGTCATGAAATTTCATCGAGTCCAAAGCACCGTTTCATACATGTTAATTCACCCCTTCGTTGTTCCAGCTCGAAGGAAATCACCACAAACCGCCCCGTTCAATTTTCCCTCCATCTTCTTCCACCCACCCTAAATCCATTCCTCTTCCTTTCCCCTCAAAAACCGTCGTCTCCTTGAAACGGTCGTTGACCCCGCTCAGAGAAATAGTTAATAACCGCGTAAAGGAAGGCATCCGAAAGGCAAATGTTTTGGATAGCGCTATAAAGGAGCTGTCGGTACGCGTAGCATCGAGAGTCGACGTTGCGCGCGACGCAGCGGCGCTTGCGGACGGCCTTTAAGGTCGGCGAGAGCCGCTCCGCCGGAGACGGCAGAATCGTGCGAGCCACTGTGCCAGTCGGACACTCGGTTTGTCACTCGTTTTGTCAGCCGCGTTGCGCGTCTACCTCGCAATACCATTTGCCAACAGGAGAGAAACAAGAGACGTGCAATCGTTGTTAGATCTTGTCATCTCACTTTGTTGATTCTCGTTGTAAATCGGAGTTTGAGCGGTCTTCGAATTCGGTGTTCTGTGCGACGCTTTGTTACGCTTGTTCATCGTCGTCGTTAAACGTTGTTGACTGTGCCGGTGATTTCGCGGTGACTGTGCTTTACTACGGAGAACAGTGGGAGAATTGTGTCCTGTGAGTGAGAGGGAAGAAGATTGAAGAAGGAATCAAGGGATTTTTCGACGACGGAGATCAACGGAGGTGAGTCCTGTTTTGTCGATGGATTTCGATCGGTGGTTGCTCGATCTTTGATGTGTTTTCAAGGATTGAAGATTGTGGAGTTTTCGACGGTTATGAATAAAGGTAGGATAAGAAGATAGTGGAATTTTTGACGGTGAGGAGTGGAGGTAGGAGTCATTGGAGGAGATTGAATGTCGTACGGGATGGTTTGTTTTGAAAGGTGTCGTGTTAGGTAGGGGTTAGGACGGGAGTTACATCGGAAGGTTAGTCGCGAGTAACGCGTAGAACACGATGACCGTTGGCGCCTTGCGGATTTTGTATCGTTTGTAAACAATATTTTGTATTGAAATGTAGTGAGTCAATGGCAGTTTGCGAGTGTTTAGGGCGAAAGGTGAGAGGCGCAGGTTGAAAGTTGACGTGCTCGCGTGAGGCGGGAGTGTGTGGGTACATAAATAAACAGGCGCCATGTTCGTTTTCTTTGCTTTTCGCGGAGCTTTCACGATTTCTGGCGGGACAAGTGCCATTGATTTTTTTCGAATGCGAAGTTTAATGGCTCTTTGGTATGTACTTCGAATCTTGTAATTTCAGTGTGATTTTGTTCGAGGCTTTACCTGAGATCGTAACACTTTGGAACGAGGGAAATAAAAATGTGAAATATTCTATGTCGTATTGTCCGAGCAGAATAACCAACAAAAGGAGGATCTTTTGTGAATTCGTTAATACAGTCAACTTAATTAGAAAGTTAATTAGAAGACTACCTCGTTCACCTATTGTTTCGAACGGAGCGTCTTCTTAATACACCGAGTGCCAAGCTCGTTTCATTAAAAATTACCTTTCGGTCCGTGCAAGATTCTTAAATAAAGCGACGAAGACAATTGTGTCCAGTAATTTCTTTTTGTAACTATTAAATTTCAGCATCCTCCGAATATCTGAATAGATATCCAACTACGTTGTATCCTGCACATTTATACATTCAATACCACTGTACAAATTGTATTCTTCTTGTTGCAACTCGTATTCCAGCACGACCAACATTTTAATTAAAAACCCGACATTTTATATCGGTGAAAACAACATCTCTTATATCCGAATTTTTACAAAATATGAGATTGTTGTAGTACCTTCCTATTGTTTTTGTCGCATCTCGCGATAGTCTTCTCCCTTTAGTTCTATGGTGAACGAAACACGTCTTGGAAATCGAAACGACTTGCATAACCTTCTTGGAAATTCATGGCGCCTCGTAGAGAGGACTCGTGGAAGCCAATCAGCGTTAATAACTATAGGCAAGATGAGACACGCGCTACGTACTCCGGCCAAATAAACCAGTAATTCCTTTGTTCGACAAATTGCTTCAATGAATACGGTCATTGTGTGTTTACGCGTCGCTGCAAATTCAACGGAGTATCTCTAGTGGCGTGTAATAATATTTACAAACGGGCAATCGATTTTTTTCTGCCGTCGATGCGTCCGCCGGTCGATCGGTGTATTGTGCGAAACCTGTTTGTCAGGCTTGCAACATGTAATTGCAAAATTGTTATATATTGAAAGCCGTTGGGTTAATTGTGTCTTTGAATTTGAATTGCTATGTTTTCTGCCTATCCCTGTTAACGTTTTAATCACAGGATTATATAGATGGTTATCAATTATCGATTATTTATTTAAGATATTTGAAATTTCACGTAGATAATATGATATGGAGTACAATGATAGTAAATTAAATGACGGACGCTATCAGAGAAGGTCTACTGCAAAATTATAAATTGGCCGGCGATGTTTTTTGCGATCAAAGAAGTTGGAGAACCGGTATTCCCGGATCGGCTAGATTTCAAATCCCTGACGCAACATTTTTTTTACTATGATAATACTATTTTAATTATCCATATGTCAATAATCGTTTTGACGATCTACCATCAAGATTCAAATCGATGCCGATTCGCATTCAATAGGTATCGTCGTAATTATTCTTTTTCTCTAAGACCGAAATTCGGTTCTCCAAATAATTCCGACCAAAAGTATCCCCGAAGACTTCTAGATAAACCGGTATCCCATCTACCGATCTCCAATGGAAAGAAGAAATCTAGTAGCTTTCGATAATCCACGCAATAATAATCATCGTCGCAACATATCCTCTTTCTCACAATGCTTGAAAATTGGATCTCTACATTTTTCCATTCAATAGTCTTCTCGAAGACAACCGGAGAACCGGTATTCGATCTTTCGATCACACGCAGAAAGAAGAGATCGAATCGTGTGCTCATCGCGGAGGACTCGATCGTCGAGCAAGAAGTTGACTGACTCGTGCGACCGCTCCTCTTTTGTCGTCATTCCAGATCACGTTCGACCGGATTTCTGAAGGACTGCTCGCTAATGTCGAGGCTTCGTCGTCGTATCGATGGCTATGCCTTATCTGTCGTCGAGTACGAATCCTTCTGTACTTTCTGCCTCGCGGTTTATCGACGGAACGAGCCTCTGTGCGAGACTCGATGCAATTGCGGCATCGTTCGATGTCGACCCGGATAGTTAACCTTACGTTTAATGGCTGCGAAAGTTTCTACTGAATCTTTGCAGCGTGCATCTGTATTTTAGGTCGACTTTTTTCCCTCTGGTATTGTTTATACAAAATTGTGAGGAATTCGTTTGAAAATTAATTTCAATTCTGGCGTTTAACACTAGATCTACGGCCTCCGTCAAATTGACGGGTACCTCCTTTTATAAAAAAAATTCTCAAATTGATAGAGAAGCAGTACAGTAATTATTCCAGGTGTATCTTATAATACACAAATTACTTAACTGGTCGTATTTTTTTACCATTGATCCATCTTTTTTCAAAGTACCTATTTAATGTATTTACATATACTAGATTTAGCGGTCGTAGATCTAGTGTTAACTACTAAGGCGGTGTGACCGGGTGCCAATTTTTTCGAAAAATTCTCCAAATCAATGTGGAAGTCATGCAGTATATATTCCACTGCTATCTTATAAAAAGTAAATTACTTAAATAATCGTTTTTTCACCTCTTGTTTACTTTTTTCCCAAAGTACTTATTCGGTATTTTTATGAGACGTAACGCCGGTAGGGTTAGTGTTTACGTTTAATGGCTGCGAAAGTTTCTGCTGAATCTTTGCAGCGTGCATCTGTATTTTAGGTCGATTTTTTTCCTCTGGTACTGTTTATACAAAATTGTGAGGAATTAATTTGAAAATTAATTTCAATTCTGGCATTTAACTACCGAGGCGGCGTCACCGATTGCTTAATTTTTCGAAAAATTCCCCAAATCGATAGGGGAGTCATGCAGCAGATATTCTACTGTTATCTTATAAAAAGTAAATTACTTAATTAATCGTTTGTTCACCTCTTGATTGCTCTTTTCCCAAAGTACTTATTCGGTATATCTATGACGCTGATTTAACGCCGGTAGTGTTAGCATTATTAAGATATTGTTTAAACTATTTACAGTATTTTGAAACTTCGGGAGTTAAACTAAAGACCTTAGAATTTAAAAAAATACCCAGGTACAAATACTTTACAGAGTTTCCCATTGATACATCATCTTCCTGATGGAAACTTAACAGCTAAGTATTCAACAGAGTAGAATAAGCATAACATCGCAGGCTCCAGCTGTTAAATTCCTATTTCAATAATTCCACATTCAATTTTCCTATAATCACAGAAAATAAAATCACCAGGCAACAAATACAAATTCAATAAATAATATTAGTTAATAGCACACGGTAAAACAATTCCCGAATTTTATCAGACACGTTAAAATTCGACGTATCGTTCATCATCGTCCCGAAATATAGAAATTCATTGGGACCCGAGGAAGAGCATTTGACTGGCCGTAGAAATATTAGTAACGAGCGTATAGTTGCGCTTTCGCGAACCGCCAATCAAAGCGACATTTTTCAGCGGAAACACGCTCGAATGCGAGCGCTTTCCCCTCGTGGGACGAGTGTCCCCTCATTTTTCATCGTATCCACGGCCGTTCTATCGGCCCGTAATCACGGTAATCGATGTCTCTCGAGAGAAGTAAAGTTACTCCAAGTTCACGAAGCGTTACGTTGTTGCCGCGGTTACGCGATTCTTGAAATCCTCCGGAGTCTCGTTCGAGAAGAGTCGGCGATACAGGCGAGGTGCCGTAATCAAACTAACCGGCGCACTTGCTGGAAAATAATAGTATTCCGTGAACGGTGAACGTTCCATCGTATCTATGCAAATCTCGGAATATTTCGGCGCTTTATCGCGCCCCGAATCTTTGTTTCGAGTCACGGTCGAAGGTAATTGTTCGCCTTGGAGGGACAAAGCGTTGAACTTTCGCGGGGTCGAGTTGAAATTCAAAGAGATCTTTTGTTATCTCATGGTTATCTGTATATAATCGTTAATTTGGACGATCGATGTACGTTTGACGATGGGCAATGGTTCGAAAGTCGGTGCATCTTTTTACCTTCTGAAATTTATTTATAATTTGTATTTGGAAATTAGTTTAGTAATTTATATATGGAAATTAGTTTAGTAATTTATATTTGGAAATTAGTTTATTAATTTATATTTGGAAATTAGTTTATTACTTTATATTTGGAAATTAGTTTTACAGATTATATCGTTCGACTGACCGTTATTTTGCTCTTGACAGTGACCTTTGCTTGAAGTGCAGTTCACGGATGTCTAGAGCTACCCTGCATTTTGATAATTGTGCATTTTCGGATCTCCTGAATTTATTGCATACTCGGATTGCAATTTTGAATTCCAGTAATCTGTTAATATATAATAAGGATTAACATTTGAGAATCTTTGGATACCGAAAATCCCGTACTCTTACTTTACAATACGCTTCAACGATCCATGACCGCTCGCTGGTACTTCACAGAATAATCGTTCATTAACGCGGAATTACATTGATCACGGATGACATCCACTTTCGACGAACCATGTACTTTATCGTGCACTTCCAACTCAGTTATCTTCAATCGTCGCATCGGCAGTACATTTTCATTCGACACTTTTCCATGCAAAGTATTAAGCAGGCTGATCAGCCATGATACGTATTTATTTACCTCCTTTTAAATCTCGCCATTTGAGATTCGATCGGCGTTAAAAGAAACACTAGCTTCTCACGATTCTTCCCTTCGCAATGTTACCGTGCAAAATTATCTCCTGGCTTCGTTGCAACGTGTTGATCGCAATCGGAATAACGATGATCGTCGAAAGGGGAGCAACGAGAGAAGTTTTACTCGAAAGCCTCGAAGCGTTGGCCGAATCGCGGAATATTTTAGCGTTGATTTTGTGGCCGTGAGCGTTTTCGCGCGAATGAATTTCGCTCACGGCCGTGAGTTCTCGAGATCGGAGGAATAGTTTGGGAAGAATTCGTCCTGAAAGTCTGCCCTTTTTCGCGGCAAGTTTTCTCTCGGTGCGGCGAGTTGAATGTCATGCGATTGGGAAGAATGTACGGGATTTTCCGAATTGCGCGGCGGTTTGAGAAATGGGATTGGAATATTGTATGGTTTGCGATAGGTTGTTGCATCGCGATGGAACGTGATTCGAGGAGTGCAGGGGGTGGAAGGATGTGCGAGAAAGTTGGCAGGAATATGCTTGGAGGGTGGGGATCTTGGGGGTGTAAATTAATTTAGGAGTTTGGAAGTTGTGCGTTAGTTATGGTACATTTATTCATTATTCTTGAGTTCGAGGATGTAAAAAAAGGAAAACTGAGGTGATATGATGATCCAGCTTGTGATTGACTATTGCAATAAACTTGGTAGAAATAATGTATGTATTGGGTTGGCAACTAAGTGATTACGGATTTTGACGATAGATGGTTTTAGCACTTTTTTTGTTTCGTCAACATGTTCAAAGCATCTAATCTATAGTTTTCTTGTTGTTTGGACTTCCACCTTTCATCAGTAAAAAAAATCGTATCGATGAGTTATTTAGTTTCGTTTTTATCCCAATTTGAAAATGCAAGAACAAAATGCGCATCTCAGACATATTTTATTCTATTTCCGAAAAGGCAGGAACGCATCACAAGCATACAAGAAGTTATGTGCCGTAGATGGGAATGAAGCCTTGAAAGATAGGCAGTGTCAAAATTGGTTTTCCAAATTTCTTTCGTGTGATTTTTCACTCCAAAAGGTGCAACGATCTGGCCGTCCAGCTACTGTTGACGAGTCATATCAAGGCTATTATCGATTCAGATCGTCATAGCACAACACGTGAGGTTGCAGAGAAGCTCAATGCATCGCATATATGCATTCAAAAAAATTAAAACAGTTTCGCTATGTTGAAAAACTCGATTTATGGGTCCCTCATCAGCTTAACTCATTCGCTACCAACCGTCACACATGTGACACAGCAGTTTCTTACCACAGCCCACATATATGTGACAGACGATTTTGGACAATTTGCTAAGGCATGTTTAAACATGTTGTGTATTGAACAAAATTGTTAAGTTCTAAAATGGTAAAATGTATGAAGACTGTGCTCGGTCTGCCCCCGCATTAGATTATTTAGAGTTTGTACAGCAGTTGAATAGGTCGACTCAGCAGAGCAAGTGAAATTAGCAGGCAAGTAGTTAAATTTGGAAAAGAATACATTTTGTGAAACCAAATTATTAAAATTGTTATGTACGTAGCTCGAAATATGTAAACTATACAATTATCCTTGGATTTTATAACTTTTAGCAGAATCATGTCTGTCAACAAAATGTTGAATTTTTGTTAGAGACCCCAAATGAAGAATAGCCCAGCGTCACATATTTTTGTCAGTTTGAAAGAATGTTTTTTTTACTGTTTTAGATTGTTTTAAATACACATACGTTAAATGTATTCCAATTGGTTTCATATAATCATGAAAAAAATCTTGGGCTGTGATGGATGTTTTCTCCAGGAGACTCTGGTAACGAACGAGTTAAAGAAATTCCTTCTTATACAAAATCCGCAATCACTTAGTTGCCAACTCAATACTTGAATAAGGTCAGGATATATGCGAGGATGGATTTTATTCTTGGTATAAAGCTCTGCATGGACGACTAGCGTCCTTGCAAACGGAATTCATTAATTTCTGCGATGCTGCAATTACTTCCTCTATCTGTATTTCACACTTTAGATAACTCGTTTGACTCTTTCACTTGTAACATCGAATCATAGTCATAACGGACAAAATAGAATACTTTAACCCTTTGCACTCGGAGCCATTCCTGATGTTATCTGTCAGCAACTCGGCGGCACTTTACGGTTTTCTGCATTCTGCCATTTCAGTAGAAAACTTCATTGAAACATGAATTTTTTAAAATGTTGCGTTGCAATAAGGTTATCCTCTGTAATCACTAATAAACTCGAGGGGGAACAATCGAGTAATATGCAACTTACGACGTCCCCTCAGATGGGACTTCCGAGTGCAAAGGGTTAAAATCTTTTAGGAACTCCTAAGGTGACAAAGTCAGGATGACAGTGCGCCATTAAGTGACCCACACAACTTACTAAATCTCAATTTCAGTAATTTTACCCTTAATTCAGCCACATCACAGAGTAAGTAGTAAGGCGAAGGTTTAAATCATCCTACAAAATTGTTAATAATCAAACAGTACTTGAAGCATCTCCATCAAACGGTCCCTGAAACACTCGGCAATTGATGCCACGACGAAGGCAGAAGCGAGGTGGTATCGATTACGTATTCCACACATCGAAATCCCGGCGCGACATACGGACTCGGTGTGCAAGCTGTTGCATCCCGGTGCATCCACGTACGGTGCAGTTGGCCGTGAAAGAGACCGGGCTTATACACGTGCGACAGCGGAGGCGCGCTCGCGAGGAGTGAAATCCCGCTCAATGCCGATTCGTAATCGATTCATAATTTATGCCAAGACGTTTCGTCGGAAGGTAGAATAAAATTAGCTCTGTTATCTTCACCTTGCGCACTGCAATTTCCAATTCTCGTTTATCTTACCCGTCGCTTTAGTTCTCTTGGCGTTCTTCATCTCTCAGCTCTTTCTCTTTCTTGGATCTCTTCATATCTCAGCTCTTTCTCTTTCTTGGCTCTGTTCATCTCTCAGCTCTTTATCTTTATTGGCTCTCTTCATACCTCAGCTCTTTATCTTTATTGGCTCTCTTCATACCTCAGCTCTTTCTCTTTCTTGGCTCTGTTCATCTCCCAGCTCTTTCTCTTTTTTGGCTCTCTTCATCTCTCAGCTCTTTATCTTTCTTGGCTCTCTTCATATCTCAGCTCTTTCTCTTTCTTGGCTCTCTTCATCTCTCAGCCCTTTTATCTTTATTGGCTCTCTTCATACCTCAGCTCTTTCTCTTTCTTGGCTCTCTTCATCTCTCAGCTCTTTCTCTTTCTGGGCTATCTTTGTCTCTCTTGATCCCCTTCACCTCTCAGCTCTGTGTCTCTTTCTGTGTCGCAGTTCCGTTTATCTCTCAGCTCTCTGGCTGTTGGCTTTCTTTCTCCGTTGGATCTCTTTCTCTCTTGGACCACTTTATCTGTCGGATCTTTTTCTTTCCGGACTCTCCTTCTCTGTTGGCACTCTTTCTCTGTCTGCTTCTCTTTCTCTGTTCTCTTTCTGTCTGCCTTCTTCTCCCTTGGCTCTCTTTTTCTCTCAGCTTTTTCTCTTTCTATCTCTTTATCTTTCAGCTCTCTCCTTATCGGCTGTCTCCCTCTCTCTCTCAGCTCTCCCGATTTATTCGCCCCATGACCGCCGTATCTCTAGGAGTATTTTAATCTCGCCGATTCCATTCCCGTTTGCCCGTTACAAAGCGATTTTCTCCCGATTCTCCGTTGCCGAACTTAACGCTCTTTCATCGCACCGCGGCCCGCTCTATTTTCTCAAACTGAGAGCCGAGGTTATTTCGTTCGTTCCGTTTTATCGATCCGCAAACATTTTCGGATGCGCGCGTTCACGCGAATGAACTTACGCTCCCGATGATAGTATTTGCGCCTCCGATCCGCTCGATTGTCGATGTGTACGCGCATCGTTGCACCCGCGCTTTGTAACTTCCTGCCTGCTAACTCCCACGGTGAATTCGCTACATTTTACCGTTCCATACTTTTTTTTCCACGTGACCTCTTTCTACATCTGCCCCCTGGTTGCGCCCTTTCTTGCATCGCGGATGTATATATTTTTTCTGCCACGGTAAAACCCGGCCCTTCGTGTTTCTGCGGTACATAGGAAATCGTAAGTAGGTGAAATGAAATTCGCGATTTAATTCGCAATGTAATTTGGATGGAAGAGTATGTTTTGCCGGGCGCAGAAGGCTAGCGCGTGTTTCGCGAGGAGATGAGAAAGAGAATGGGAAATGTGGATCGTGGCACGAAGTTACGAAACTCCTTCGAACTTGTCGGCGCCGGAAGTGCCAGTCTCAGGTGATCGGTAACCGAGGCGATACTTGACTGTACAGAGAAACTTTGCATAGCATTAACGATCGCGTTTACACAGCCGTTCCTGGAGACCGGTGTAACACTTTGCGTCTGGGATTTTGATATTTGACGATCGAACTAGGATTTTGCTGATTTGAATCCGTTACTTTCTGCCAATCGTTTCGAGTTGTGAAATGAGAGAGGAATTTTGGGATTTTTGACAGAGGAATTCGATATTTCTCATTTGAGATAACTGTGGTTACGGTGTCGCGAAATTAGACTTCCAATTAGCGAGATACAGTTGAAATCTGCGTCACTTCTGGCACATTTTTCCTATATGTATAACATCAGGGTTTGAAGTCAACCTAAAAGTGTAGCTCTCAGTCAAATAACAACGCAGATAAATACAAAAATAGAAAAATATATTTCTAAATTGTCAAAATAATTTGATATTAAATTCCTAGCAAAGAAATTGCAATGGTTCGTGCATTCAATTTGTTTAACCCCTTGCCGTACAATTTCTTTTGTGACTGACTCCACAATAATTTAGAATTCAATTGGTCAAATAAAAATTGCTCAGTGATTCTTGGTATATCGTATAATTTAGCGTAATATTAATATTTTAGAAATAATAACACCCTCGCGTTTCTCTAATATTTTCATTTTCACACGTTTTGCAAAACTTTCCGCAAATTTGTTTTACAACAAATTTCCTATTCAATTTACCGCATCGCGAGTGTCAGTCGTTCTTGTACGGCAAGAGGTTAAAAGTTCAAAAGTGAAAACTGACACGAAATCATTCGCGAACTAAAAACTCCCTTTTCTCAGCAAGAAGTTTGAAGTTGTTTGCGAAAAAAACTTCGCACAAAGAAACGTGAACCCTTCAATTGCACGTATCAGACGTACACTTTGAAGTTTACTCTCAAAATACCCGAGTGTTCCGTTTCCTTTTAATTTTCGAGAAGATGATCTCGGTTTATTTTTCCAATTGAGGATTTTCGAAGGGACAGGAACTCCTACGTGGCAGCTGGGAAGGGCAATATCGGTCAGATTTCGCGAGAAGTGCTCTCGTATGAAATCTATGCTTCGTTTCACGAGCGTCGTGTATCAACACGTGGGTACTTATCGGTCCTCGAGTTCCTTCCTATCGCGGGTTCTTCGAATATCAAAATGTGGTTTCATCTTGGAATCCTTTTAAAAACGATTCTGTCCCTCCAGGCTGGATATCTTTGTCGATTTCTTATCGACGGCTGCATTTACAAAGAAGTACAATTTTTATAGGTACAGGTCAATATTTTCACCATTAGGTGCTGATTTAACACTAGAACTACCGGCGTTAAATCTATCATATTTAAAAATATGAAATAAGTGTTTTGAAAAAAGGGGAATTAAGAGGTGGAAAAGATGATCGATTCGGTAATTTATGTTTTATAATATTGACGCAGAATATCTATTCTATGACTCTCCTATAAACTTTGAGAATTTTTGGAAAAAATTGTGTACCAGTCATTTTGACTGGTTTGCTAGTTCTAGTGTTAACTGTGCGGTGAATTTATCATCTTAATCTAAAGAAGATCTCTACTTTCGAGATAGTGAATTCTGGAAAGCGAGATTTGCAGTGTTGATGAAAGATGCTTCTTTACACCGGAACTATCAAGACTGTCGAAATGAATGCTTTCTGATTTTTTGTAAAAATTCTCCAAGTTTATTGAGGAACCTCAGAGTAGAAATTGTACGTTCATTTTATAAAACAGAAATTACTAAATTAGTCATCTTTCCCATCGTTTGATTCCTCTTTTTCTAAAGTACTTACCTAAAATATTTAATTATAATATTTTTAACACCGGTAATTCCAGTGTTAAATATTTATTAAGCGTTTCATTGCGTAATTCATATAAACTGCTCTAAGTCTACTCACAGACCTTTTAATAATTACAGAGGGCCGCTATTTTTCAATGTAGCCACTCAAAGTTTGTATTTCTCAGCTATCAACACCAAGAATCTTCTTCTCACCTAAAAGAAATATCATTTTCAAATAATCCCCAAGAAATTCTTCACGTCTCTATCACAAGCTCGAAAAACAGAGCGTAGAATCCCTCCACAATTTCGTGATATTGAATCCCCGGAAAGGCACGATCCGCAATATTAACAGACGAACGTATAAACCCACATGTTTTATATTCAACCTGCCGTCCTCCCCGGCGAAGAATTCCACGGGAAATGTAGGACAAAATGGTAAAATAAATCATCCCCTCGAGCACGGTCGGCAGAAATACGTTTACGACGTACATACACGACGAAACGCATCGCCCCATACGAAAGATTGACAATGCATTATCGCCGCTGCTTTTTACGACTTGCCGCGATTCGATATCGATTTCCCCGCTATCTTCCGCGACGCTTCGTTCATGCTGCAGGAATTGCAAAAAAAAATATATAAAACGTCGCTGAAAGGTGCAGGTAACGCGAGAAATTGTTCAAAGTATAACGGGACCCTTTGAGCGATAGGAGCGCATCGTTATCGGGCTTGTTCGTCGACAAGCTAGGATGTCAGGGCCATGCTGAGGCTCCGGTGGAAAAATTATTGCGCTCTTCCTTCTCGGATTTAAATTCAGCGAATAATTGATGCGGACATTCCGTGACTATCGCGTATCCGATGTTATCTCACGTGAAATTCCGTGCCGTGGTCGCTGGTGTCGCTTCTCCTCTGCGATTGCTCGTACGAGGAATCTAGGTGAATTGCCTTTAAACTGTTTTTCTTTTCTCTTTCTTCTTCTGTTTCGCTACGTAACGGATTGTTCTCCTTTTTTCCACCGCTAGAATCTCGTACAACGTGTAAGAACGCAATATGCCGGAGTTGCTGTTCTATCGATTATTCGTGCCGCTTCCTCGTAGCGCGCGAGGTAATAACGTAATTTGCGGTTTCTCAAAGTGCATCGCGGTGCTCGATTCGCGAATCCACCCTCTCCCACTTGCTGCACTTCCTTCAGACCCACCGACGAGATAGGTAGATATATAGCTGTTGCTGCTGGGATGGAGAAATTCGATGGTACCCTTACGAGAGGGAAATGAATGTTGATGGTCCCTTGTACTGCGAAAGATCGGAGTACCTTTGGTGAATGGATAATATTTTTTAATTGGGAGAATATCGAAGAATTTTTTTTGCTGCATTTTTCTTCGCCTTTAGCTGCTATTGACGTTTTGCCTAGGACGTTCTGTTTCAGGTGGGTTTCGAACCACGGAGGCTATGATATATTAACCCCTTGCCTTACAATAATGAGTGACACTCGTGGCACGGAAAATGGAATGGACAACTTTGAAGTTTTCCAACACCTATTAAATTGAAAATATTAGTAGGTCACGAGACGATTAAATTATGTCTATGTTATTAACCCCTTAGCTTACAATAACGTCTGACACACGTGACGGGATAAATTGAATACGAAATGTTGAAGTTTCCCAATAACTATCAAATCGATAATATCAGTCGGTCACGAGACGATCAAATTATTTCTATAATAGTCATGTTGCAGTCAATTATACCAAATGTTAAAAATCAGAGTGAAATTTTTGTTTCTGCTATTAATTTTGAGTTATTACGTACGTTATCAAAATAGAAATCGTAAGGCAAGGGGTTAACACTAGAACTACCGGCGTTAAATCTGTTATATTTAAATATATTAAATAAGTACTTTGAAAAAAGGGGAATTCAGAGGTGGAAAAGATGATCGATTCGGTAATTTATGTTTTATGAGATGGGCGTAGAATATCTATTGTATGACCCTCCTATAGTCTTGGAGAATTTTTGGAAAAAATTGTGTACCAGTCATTTTGACTGGTTTGGTAGTTCTAGTGTTAACATTGCGTTAAGTTATACGCTGTATCAAAAGTCAGTGATGAATTTCTATTTCAGCAATTAATTCTGAGTTATTGCTCATTCGGCCACAGAAGAAATCGTAGGGCAAGGGGTTAAGTAATTGAAAAAAATTCTCTCAACAAGGAAAACGTATTGTTTTTCGCTGCATATCTTTTGTGAAGGAAAAAAAGTAGTGGTTCCATTAGATAACCACTGGGTCATACGACAAACGATTTCCTTTGTCGTGGTTTCACAGGATAACCACCGGTTTTCACGTAGCAAATTCTTTGTGAGGTTTTACGTTAGAAAAACTAGGAACAAAAGGGCTCATCAGGAGGCCCTAATCAATTTTCTACGACATTACGATAATTTAAAATACAAAACATGCTAAAAAATATCTTCCCGAATGCCACGCCCTTCCTTGACACTACCGACGATTAGTATAGAATACTTGAGGATAATTAATAGAAATGTTGACACTCATACTTCGTATAGTTGAATACAGTATTAATGATATAGGAATAATTTGATCGTCTCGTGACCGACTGATATTTTAAACTTAATATCTTTTGCAAAACTTCAAAATTCTCTATTCCATTTACCGCGTCACGAGTGTCACGTTATTAACCCTTTGCAGACGGAGACTTTTTTAAATATTGAAAGATAATTATCTATTTAGCGATCAAAAACCGCTCTTTTAACAGAAAGTTGGAGTGTTAATGTATACAAATTATAAATTACTATTTGCAGAATCATATTTCAACGGTTATATTTCAACTTTTCAATTCCAATCGCAGATACATGCCCCGATAAACTATAATCAGATTTTTCCCCAGACCACATATATGCGTCCGTAGTCCTCAAAGGGTTAAAGGCTAAGGGGTTAACAAACTAAGTATATAAAATTGACAAAATTCGAGCGTTAGAAACTTTAGAATGTTTTCAAAGAAATTAACAATCCGTTAATTTGACTACCTCGGTATATCTAATGTTAATTCCACTCTCCTTCATCCTCCAAATTTCACCCCGCAAGCTTACCCATACGAAAATGAAATTACGACGTTTCATCGACGTATTTCAACCGACGAATTCATCCTCCAATCTGGCAGGTATTCGGGGAATGTAATCGTCCGACGACGTCAGATTACGTTACGCACGAGTAATCGCGCGTTTCTCGTGGTACGGAGGTCTGCGAGTCCCTTATCAGCGTCATGCACACACGTGTCTACGTGCAATGGCACTGTGATAAGCGCGCGACAAAACGTCACTGTTCTCTCGAAGCGCGAGAGTGCTTCGTTCGCCTAATCACCGAGTGTACCGAGGGCTTCGTCACTGCCATTAACACCGGTATGCTCTTGACACCGTGGTCTCGTTGTCGATGTAACCGGAATTTACATGGATGCTCGTCCGAAATTTTGCTGGACAGTCGTTACGTGAATTGTGTAATGAAACGAGGAGATATTTGTTGAGCAGTGTCGTGAATTATTAGAAATTTCTTTTTCACTTGGCCCCTCCGTTTATCTTGGATTCTGTGCCATTTCGTGTTGGGTTATTGGGTGTTGGAGGGTGAGGGTGATATTTGACGGTGAAATTTTGAAAGTAAGGAGTTGTAGTGAAATGGGATGGAGTTAGAGTGCAATGACGGAATTTCTTTTTGAGTTTAATTGTTGTGGTCACTTTGGGTGATTGTAGAAGGTTCGGATAGGTGCAGAAAGTTCTAGGCTATAATGTATGAAGTGATTATTCAGACTGATTTTTCACCGGTCGTTTCGAACTCACTTAACCTTCGGCCGCTCCTTAACCCTTTGCGCTCCGAATTATTTGACTAACTATTCGTCAAATAAGTAAATATAGTCTCGGAGAATTGTCTAACGTCGATTATTCATTTTTAATTAATATTACGAACAATTATAGGTACCGGAAGGTATTTATGTTAGGATGCAAAATTATTGTTGATTTCGAAAAGTTGTTATTTAATAGATGAAACGTTAAATCCCATAGGAAACTATGTCGAGTGTAGCTCGACATAGGAGTGCAAAGGACTAACATTAGAACTGCCGGGGTAAATTTATTATATTTCAATATATTAAATATGTACTTTGAAAAAAGAGGAATCAAGTGGCGAAAAAGATCATCGATTCGGTGATTTATGTTTTTTTAGATGGGCGTAGAATATTTATGCTACGACTCTCCCATAAAATTGGAGAATTTTTTATTTGGAGATTGGTTCGGTAGTTCTAGCGTTATAAAAAATTATGTTAAGGCCCCCAGAATGTTTTTTGAACCGTGGTCCATTTTCTATTAGAAAAATAGGATTATTTTAAATTGTTTCATCATTATAACTGTCTTGAGAATAATATGTGTAGACTATATACAATTTGCATCGATTTAGGCTGAATTAAATCTTTATTGGAGTCAAAGAGGATTTCAGGGACGGCTGAAGGTTAAAAGTATAAGCCTTACGCGAAATAACCCTAGGAATTGATGACAAAAAAATACAAAACAGGAAGAAAAAGAAAAAAAATGTTCCTGCAGTGACAGGGATTTAAACTCTACCGCTAGTTTAATCCCTAAACTGCACCGCCACCACAGTCAATGACCTTTAGGAAATTTAACACTAGATTTACGGGCGTGAAATCTGTTACATTGCAATATATTAAATAAGGACTTTGGGAAAAGATGGATTTAGCGGCAAAGATGGTAATTCGTTAAGTCATTATTGTACTATAAAATACACGTGAAATATCTACTGTACAGCTTCTCTGTAAATTTGAGAAATGTTTATAAAACAGGTAGGAACCCGTCAATTTGACGGCTTCCGTAAATCTAGTGTTAATAAGCCGGCAAAATGTGCATCAATTCCCGTCGACTTCAAATGATTGAACTTAAATTTATCTCCACTTACGTACACGAAACCATTAGTAAATCTGGTTGAACGTTGCGTAGGTAAGTGAGTAACAGCGTCGTCATGCAGGCTGTTGAGTGCTTTGTCCGCCTAATCCCGAACGGGCTTCGTCACTGTCGCGCGCAGAAAGCACCCGCTTAAAGACTTAACAAACTCCCGGCCGAAAATTAATTACAAGTACCAACGCTTTGTCGGCCTGTCGGGTCGTGCGAAACAATACCAACGCTCCCCAAAATGCTCCTTAGTTGCGTAAAAAATTGCGCGGCTTCCTCACATCGCTGGCTTTTATCTGGGGTTAAATTCATCCCCTTTGGTATCTGTCTCGGTATGCGGTGGTTATAGTTGCTCTATGCAGGTATTACTTTCTTCTTTATTTCTGTCTGTAGGCTTGCAGTAACAGAATCCTATCTACAGGATGATTAGATATAATTAAACTACTTAGCTCGATGTAGATCTAAAAGGAACTCTAGGAACTCAAAGCAAGATTCCTTTACTCCTAGGGTCGAAGTTTCAGCAGTTTTGCAATATCTTTCTTCGAAAATTGATAAATAGTGCAAAAAGATCCAGTCTTCTAGCTATAAGATGATTTTTTCGAACTATTTATCAATTTTGCCTTCTAACTGCAAGAAGACACTCTAGATAGAAAATTCCATCAACTAGAAATCTCCTGATGAAAATCAGTAACATGGAAGTTTCATTTCGTCCCACAATCTACGAATAAACCTTACAACCTTCCAACTACCCGCACATAGAATATCGAACAATCCAAAGACATCAACCCTACAAGACTTAAGACGGCAAAAAAAACCCAAACCTCCACCTATTTGCAGATAAAATATCGAACCATCCAAAAACATCAACCCTACAAGTCTTAGGGCAGCAAAAACCCCCAAACCTCCACCTATTTGCAGATAAAATATCGAACAATCCAGAAACATCAACCCTACAAGACTTAGGGCAGCAAAAACCCCCAAACCTCTACCTATTTGCAGATAAAATATCGAACAATCCAGAAACATCAACCCTACAAGACTTAGGATAGCAAAAAACCCCATCTTCCCCTCCTTCTGAGGTCTATCTTCCCTCGGACAGCGTCCCTAACGCGCTGAATTGCTCCTAATTTAATACCACCCGCGTCCAGCAGCCATCTCGATGTTCAGGGAGCGAAACACTTTGTACAGCTAATTCCCGCGAGTTCTCGAGCATTGTTGCGTCGTTGCTTTCCCAGTCGACAATACACACCTGTCCGTTTCGACGGCCCCGGCTGGCTCGGCAACTGCACAGCGAATTAATGCTGATGCACGAGTTGCACGTTAACGACCGACAAGCAAGTAGAAACTACACGGAGTGCGGCTGCTCGTAAATTTTCCCCGAGATATCGTCATTTCATAGTTCGAGACGCCACTTGGACGCAAGAGTTCGAGCGGCTTCCCATCCCTCTTTCTCTTCCTCTCGACCGTATACCGCTCCTCGCATAAACATTGCATTCGAAATAGCACCCCTCTATGCGCCTCGTATTCGGTTAAGTGCATGTCCGTGCACATGCACCGACCTCGTTTCCGCGAACGCTGTTGCGCGAATTAATTTCGGTTCGACGATGAAATTTCCCTCGGCCGAGCTTATCGGTAATCGGGTTGTTTGCGTAAAGCGAAACTTAACGCGTCCGCGGTGGGGCTTTATTAAAGTAAATTCGTTTTGCGATGGATCTTTGTGTACGGTGGTTTGTATTTTCGCAAAAATCGATGGATCCGTTGAAGATTTTATTTAATCGATGCTATTATGCTTGACGATTTGGAAGGTTGTGCATAGGTAGAAGGATTCTAAGGGATTCTACGATTATTGTACTATTATATTCACATTTTAAAATGTAGTATATAAAGCGCGCAAAGAGCGCAAATAATTCAGACTCGTCGCTCGACCCCGGAAAAGTCAAAGAGCAAAGGGTTAATTCGTTTCACTGCGTTCGCTTTGTACTCGGACTCCAATGTTCTTTCCTAGGTTCGCCCATCCTCCACGGTTGCTTGTTGATTTTCTTTCCCAGATTATTAAGTTCTCCCCTTCTCTCAGACTCGACTAAACACCCTCAGTTTTATCTCTTCGTTTCTTCACACATTCCCTCTCTTCCTTTCTCCTTTTCTCTATATCCTCTCTCTCTATACAGCTCCATATTCCATGTTTATTGCTCTCCTCTTAATTCTGTATTTTCATCCGAGAAATACGCCATTAGACGCATATTTCACGAGCTCGTTGACCCGTAAACCGAAGACAGTCCATTTTATTCCAAGAGGCAGAGGACATTGCGAAACTGCCGAGAGACTTCGCGAAAGGTTTCCGGGAATAATAAAAGATTCACCGTCGAAAGGTTCTCGACATTTTTCTCACGGCACGCGCGAAACGGTAAGACGAGCTTTCTCGATAAAACGTGCCCGGTGTTTTATAAACTGCGCGGGAATATCCAGCTCGAGGTTGAATGGCAAACAATTTTCCTCTTGACCAAGTACACTCGCATTGCATACGAAGCGCGGACCATCTCGACGAAAAATATCGAAGGATGATGTATTCCGATCGCCGCGTTCCTCCTCGGCTTCGATGCTGAAATATTTCACTTTAACGCGTCCTATCGATCTCGTTCTTCGCCGTGAACCCACGGTAAAGCGTATTCTTCGAATCTACTGGGCGTGGAGGCACGTGAATTATCGAACCGTGGAGGTTTGCGTTTGCGAGGAAGTTTTCCTCGATGTGTCGATGAGATTGCGCGATTTTTTTTGGAGGATGGTTAATCGGTGTGGTGATGAATGTGCGAGGAAGTGATGATTGTCGAGGGATTCGGGAGGGTGGTGACTTTTAGGTGGGAGGATTTAGGTTTCAGAGTTTCGAGGCGAATGATTGAGGAGCTGACGCGAGAATAGGTGATGGATGGAATTAGATATCGTATTAATGAAGAGAAAGGTTAACATATGATTTAATGATGATTTTGTGAGCTGTAGTCGGTGATCTGGGGTCCACCTAGGATTGTGGGTTGTAACGGAAGCGACTATAGGTGTTATCACTAGATTCGCCGCACGTGATTTGTTTCTTCTCTAATTTGTCTCTCCTCACATACAAACAATCATTCTCACTTCTTTTCGCTTCTCCGCTACATTATCTTTCTTACGTACCCACTTCTGACATCATTTCGATTTATACATCGCGTGTAAACAGAGCATTTTTAGTGAAATAATATAACTTTATAAAATTCAGTTTTTGGAAAAATGTTTCCCACGAATTTTTTAATAATAGATCTTTCATTTAAATTGATTTGGAACTATTTTCATTGCAAAAAACTGCAATTTTCTTGTAGGAGTCAAATTGGCTCACTTCAGTAAAAATAGGCATATAATCAACATCCGTAAATCTAGTGTTAAAGTCGAAGAATAAAAACAGACAGAAGACTATAGTCGCTAAGGAGTTAGAAAACACTGGTCACCACGATTTTTTGTCCAAAGAATATTTATGCTGATTCTTATAGATTTTGTGGTACTAAACACGAATATGTAGTTCATTTGTCTCCACTGGACTCTCTTTCTGAGAAACTCAGTTTTGAAAAAAAAATTAAATGTTCAACTTTCAGAATTCTTTGCATTTCAACCGTAAAAGTTGTTTAAATATCCTTGCATAAAATGATTGTACAAACCCTCCCGAATATAACGATGTATATTACTGTAATGTTACAAACATTTAAACATGTTTAAACAATGCTCAAAGAGAAAACGACGTCCAATATGCCCCATCTTTTGTGGATATTTTCCTATCCATCTTAAAAACTCGGCTCCCGGGAGGAATTCTAACAGAAGGAGGCAATAGAGCAGACATATTTCTTGAGGAAAGCGTAATTGAAAATTGCAACACAAGTTTTGTTTTCGGCTAAGAAATTAAAACATCTCAGCAAGACAAAAGGTACTGCCAGTGATTCTCAACGCAACAGTTTCACCCGCGTTAGTATTATGTTTCTAACATTTGGCCATGTAAATATACAATATTGTTCAATTGCATTTGCAATATGAAGATTAACTATACGAGCAGCGAGAGCAATTATTTCCACTTCACTGAACGACGAGAACGCGAATCGCCGCGTGTTGTCAAAACATGCCCTGTGGTCCTCGGCGATCGTACCCAGCAGGTGCTCGTCTCGTTCGTCCTCTAACAATAACAAGTCGTTTCGACGTTCGCCTCGCTATCAGTTTGTCCTCGACCGCCGACGAGTAATCAGCGCTCCGTGATCGCTTCCAAGTATTTTCACCTATTAGTGCGCGTATAATACTTTCGAAGACGAGATTCAGAATCATCAGATACCTCTCTTTTTGTGGGCTACTTGGTAATTCATCCTTGCAATGGTATCAACCGTTAGTTAGCTGTCGTATGTCTGCTCTCAGCCACCAAAGCAAAGAATCAACACGTTTTTGAGGTATATATAATTCTTACTCAGATTTTAGTAGTTTTGTTTTAAGTGTGATCACGCATTTTGTTTTTAATGAAACACGACCGCAAAGGGCTAATGAAAAGCACTAGAAGAGAAGTAGAGTATTTCTTTTGACACAAAAGCTTTAATATGTAATGCTGATAGTATTTTTTGCGCTA
This sequence comes from Cerceris ruficornis, assembly GCA_963989415.1. Taxonomy (NCBI): domain Eukaryota; kingdom Metazoa; phylum Arthropoda; class Insecta; order Hymenoptera; family Crabronidae; genus Cerceris; species Cerceris ruficornis. The sequence goes on from OZ022523.1 coordinate 13,296,691, forward strand.
AATTCAGATATGTAATTCGTTTGTCTCCAACATTTAGGGTTTCTTGTGACAAGTATTTTATATTTAATAAGTCGTGTAATCTTAAACTTGAGAATGGAGTTGAACAATGTTGCCTACTTATATGATGAAATTTTACAAATATACTTCTCTGTTTAATGTAGCATTATTGTCGTGAAATAATTTATAAACATTAAGCGTACTTGTAAAGTATATATCATAATACTAGCGTGGGTGAAACGGTTGCACTGAAAATCACTGAGAAGATCACGATAATTAAAATCCTCAAAACCTGCTGCGTAGGAGGTTTTCGAACCAGCGAAGCAATGATATTACTAATTGCGAATTCTAGCCCTTAATTCACCATAGCTCTCCAATTTTATAATTTTTGTTACGTACCACAAAGTAGAATAATGATTCAAACCCCATATAATCCGACAATTTCGACGTAAAATGACCATGGTAATTAAAATCCTCAGAAGAAGATAATTTTCTAACACCACGACGAGCGCAGATTCGCAGAATAACTCGGCAAAGATTTTAGAAATAGCGATCGTTTAAACGGGAAGTATCGCAAGCTGCATACACTCGAGACACGTAATAGGATATCTCGGTGCATAATTGTCGCAGGTGTAAACGGTCCAGTCGCATTTAAAGCGAGGTGTTTCGTTCATGGACATTTTACATTCCGCTTCCATTCACCTGCCTCGTGACACTGCGTCTGACGGTTCATTCACGCATATGAAACGAATGAATGAATGCAACGACCGTTGCAACGACGCGTGCTCGTGTTCTTTGCATTCTGTAATTGTGATGATTCATTGATCGGTTATTTTAATGTCGTTACTTCCTTGTCTTTGTCTTGTATCTTATCTATGAACAATATTCTTGGAGTATTTCTTCAGACTGTATTTTTAACTTAGAAATTGATAATAATCAAAAAATTTCGATATTATTCAAACCAGAAGTTCTCCACCATCAGAAGCAATTATAAAAAAATTGTTATCTTAAAACTGTCAAATGATAATTTACCAGAAACTTAAATTACAAACTTAAAGAGATTCATCAAGGAAATCTGACGCAAACGAGTAGCACTTGGGCAGCAATTAGCAGACTTTCATGCCGCGCAAGTCGATGGTTGATTAATGCACGCGTAGTCACGGAAAGAAATAAGACAAAGAACGAATCCCGTATTCATCGTCATCATCATGCTTTTTAGATTCAACCATTTTACATTTAAAGCGACAACTTTAATCCTCCCATCTGATTATCTATTTATCTTTCCAAAATCCAGGAAGAAAAAGAAGAACCCACCCCTCATCCGAAAACCCATCAAATTCCTACGGCGCGTCTACGTTTCGTTTGAAATCCTTTAATGTAACGTTTCACTCTTATTTTACATTTCGTCGGGTAAATTTCGTCGTTTCACCAGAACCAACGAAAGTTTCTCCATGGTGTACTGATACCGCGGTAACTTTAAGGTCCCGTTTCGTTCGTGTATGTACATACGAACGTTCAGTTTGCCTGGCTTTCGAGCCTCGAAACGGCGAAGTTTCTTTTGCGACGCAATTCCGCAGAAAGGGTGGAACCAGGAGGGACAGATTTTGCGTCAAATATTTATGAAGTTGCTCGAGCGTGAGAGGGGAAATGCGAAATGAGAAAAATCGATGTGCATGCCGCATTCCGTGCATTTGCATTCTGTGTCCGGTTGACGTGACTGTTGGCTATCGATCATGGAAGACACCTTCGTTTCGATGGACGATAAATCACCGAAATAAGTCGCAGGTATTTCATGCTGTTCGTCGAGACGATACTTAACCCCTTGCCGTACGATTTCTTGTGCGCCTACCTCCGCAATAATTCATAATTAAATTGGTAAAATAAAAAGTGAACAGTGACTCTTGAAATATCGTATAATTTAACGTCAATATTGTAGAAATAAGTCTATCGTGTAGCGTCTCGCTGATAGTTGCAATTTAATAGGTTTTCCAAAACTTGAAAATTTCCTATTCAATTTACCGCATCACGAGTGTCACTCGTTATTCTACGGCACTAGAACAATTTCTTCAAGATTGTAATATTAACCCTTTGAGGAAGACAGACGCATATATGCGGCCTGAGAAAAAATCTGATTATAGTTTATCGGTGTATGTACAGACGGTTAGAGTTGAAAAATTGAAATATAACTGTTGAAATATGATTACACAAATAGTAATTTATAACTTCCATACGTCAAAACTCTGACTTTCTGATAAAAAGGTAGTTTTTTAACGGCAAATAAGTGATTATTTCTCAATATTCAAAAAAGTCTCCGTCCGCAAAGGGTTAATATTACAAAAATAATTCTATCGTGTCGCGTCTCACTGATACTTTCAATTCTATAGGTTTTTCAAACCTTCAAAAAATCCTATCCAATTTACTGTCTCGCGAGTGTCACTCACTGAAAGACAAACGATTGAATATAATGAATTTAATGCCGGTAGTTCTAGTGTTATAAAATGAGTCGCTCAGAAGCCAATGCGGTTAATATTGTAGAAACAATTTTATCGTGTCGCGTCCATTGATATCTCAATTTTATAGGTTTTGCAAAACTTTAAAATTTCCCATCATAGAACGAAGGATTAATATCTAAATTGGTAGGGGAGTAATAAAGTAAATACACCCAATTCTGTTTTTAAACGGTTTTGATTTAACACGGCCTAGAAAAAAAATATCATATAAAACCTAAATTAGTTAATTAATCATCCTGTTCATCTCTCGATTTCTCTTCCTCCAAAGTGACTCAGTATTTATAAATTTTGGTAGATATTACGTCGGTAGTTTGAGTGTTAAAATACATCAATATTTCAAACAGCTTTGAGTTCATACTTCAATACACTTCACGCCCACTGACTATACTTAATTGTACCACCTAATTTACCCTACACTTTGCATCCACCCATGCAAAATCTTTCTCAAAAACCCGATCTACATCGCGCCGAGTTAAAATCATTGAAATTCAATCCCCCATACCATCGATCCGTCCTTTCACGTTACAAAAATCCTCCGTTACGTCTCCGAGTACCGTGAAATCGCCCGATGTGAAAAGAGAGCCGCGTAAAAATCGTCAATCGTAAAATCCACAATTTTTGCAATCGTGGCATCACACCGTCGGACGAACGAACAGTGAAACGCCAGGACCGGAGTGCATTCTGCATCGTCGAAATTCATCAGGTGCAGTCGTTCGGTAAAGCCGGATTAATAAATCTTGCTGATTATGAGAGGTCGGTTAAATTAATTCGGAATACCGGGGAAAAAGCAGCGAGTACCGGAATGGCAGGAGAATCAGTGAGATCGATATGTTCCTCGTCCATGTGGCCTCTGCTGCCAAGCGATCACACCGGTAGAAATAAACGCTGCACGGAATTGCGTGCGGATGATTTCATCCGTTTTACGTGAGTTTGCATACTCCGAAGGCCGACGAGAATATCCGTCGACGTGCATCAGCCGCGTTATGTTCGCTCGACGGCACGCTCGCTGGAAATACGATGGTTGGAGTAATTAGGCGATCGCCACTTCCGATTTTTCGGAGGGTCAACGTGTCGGAAATTGTATGATCGAGCGTGTTTTGCGGAGGATGGTGTTGTTCTCGGGATCTTTTATGGTGTTATGTCTTATTTGAAGATGGCTGATGTGCAGAGCCCTTGTTGAGATATGACTCACTTGATGAGAAATAAGAGATGTAGTTGAACCTACAGTGGGTAACAAAAGTATGTAAACACTCATATTATGAATAATGAAATCACGATAACAGTAATATTTATTCACTTATAAAAATAAGCAATTTGATTACATATTTAATTGTTATCTGCTGGGGTGACCTCCACGGAGTTCCGACTTATCCCCCATAGAAAACATGTAGGCAATTTTAAAATCACGAATATCGGAAAAGAAACCGAACAATATTGAAGTATTAGTATGTTTTATTACGGAAATATGGCAAAAATTTACAATAGAAGAATGTAAATCATATGCTGTGTTAGTACAAAAAGAATTTGTAAAATGTCAAAAAGGAGAGGCCAACACTGTGGTTATTTTAAATTTACTTTCCTTTGGTCACACCAAATTTTCTATACTTTCGATTAGTACAGAAAAATCAATATCTTGAAGAAACTTCAGATTACTGTGATGATCGTAATAATTTTTGTTTTCACCATTACCACTAAATATGTAATCAAATTGCTTATTTTTATAAGTGAATAAATATTACTGTCATCGTAATTTCATTATTCAAAATATGAGTGTTTACTTACTTTTGTTACCCACTGTACATTCTGAATAAAGGACGATCAAAGTTCTAAGCCTCCGCTTTCCCAAATTTCGCTAAGCTTTAATAACATATTCCCCAGCCCCCGTCGGTTCGATAAACAAAGAAATAAATAATGAAAATTTCTCCCTCGTCCGTGACATTTCTATCAACGCCTGGCCCGAAAGATCAGTCAGAAATCATCGACGAGAGTCATCGAACGTCTATCGGTCCTGGCAGATTGCTTTCAGCGAATCGATCCTCGTGAATGATTCCACGGGCAAACAGCGACCTGGCAATCCATCATCGACCAGTAACGAACTGGGTTAATAATGGTGTAACCATCGTTGCGTAAAAGCGAACGAACCAACGAACAGCGCCCCGTTTGCGAACCATTAGCAAATTGAACGCAATATGCAATTATACTATTCGCTCACCTCGCGCGAATTTCTCGGTGCTATTTACGCGCACGGGACTACCGTGAGCTACGAATGTATTTGCAACGTGAAAACGAATGTTTCCGCGCCTTATCTATGCGCGTATTTTATTTCGTGGGCGTTACGAGTAATCGGTGATACGCGGAGTGTTGTGTAGAGAGATTTTAGGGTGAAAGGTCGGTGGGAATCTTTGCGAAGGTTTTTAATTAATTACTTGTCTGTTAGTTTGCTGCTATCTGCTTTTTAGGAGTATTTGTAGTTTGGACTTGAACTTTACTGCAAGTTGAACTTTATTGTCGATTAAATTCTTCTACCGCGCTTAACAATTTAATTTAACAAATTAAAATTCAAATGACCGGTTCAGTGAAATAAAAATATGTAATTTTTTGTATTATTAACCCTTTACGTACGGAGACTTTTTTGAATATTGAGAAATAAGCACTTCTTTAGCGATCGAAAATCAACTTTTTATCAGAAAGTCATAGTGTTAATGTATAGACGTTATAAATTGCTATTTTCGTAAACATATTGCAACGGTTATATTACAGTTTTTTAATTGTAACCGCCTATACTTGCATCGATAAAGTGTAATCAGAATTTTTCTCAGACCTCATATATGCGTCTGTAGTGCTCAAAGGGTTAAGGAAAAACAGTTTGGTATGTTGTTTCCTATATTAAGTTGTAGTATTCTGCATTTCTTTCAGAAAGATATTATTGTTATTTCATAGACGGTCACAGGATCTGCTATGGTAAAAATAAGAATCCATAAAGTGCCGGTACGATTAGCGTTAATTTTCTATTTATGGAATTCTCTCTTGTTCCATGGTGATTTTTCTAAATTCTTCTAATTTTTGTTAATTTTTCACGAGAAGATTGCGACATTTAGAAAGGCTTGGGAATTACAAGAGTTGAATAATTAGAGGAAGGATAGTTTTTCATTCGGATGCTGTTACCGGTGAATGAGTAACATTTGGTCATTCGTCTCTCATAGGAGAGAAATTCCGAAACGTCCTATCCAGCGATATCGTATAAATCCACGTTAATGTATCGGGAATCCGTACGCAATTTGCGATATTATTCGGGTCATTAGCCACGCTGAAATCGCGATGCGTACATCCCAGCATCGTCGATTCCACCGACAAATTTCAATTCTAGAAAGACAGATTCTTCCCATCTCTGATAAAAAAAAATTAGCCGAAACGATTCCTTTCCATCGACCGGAAAACTCCGATCGTTATTTCCTCAGAGATAAAACTTCCTCGCGGAAAACACAGGAATTTCCTGAAAACTAGAACGATGCAATCGCAATACACGTGGATATTAAGTCTGCCGATTTCAACGACAAACTATCCAAGCAAAAATCCACCTTCCTGTTCCTACAAAAAAGTCACATAAAAGATATTGCAGGAGATTTTTGAGCACCGAAATGAGAACTATTGATCATTTAGCGCCGAGAGAGAAAGAGTATTTTTTTTCTGTAACAATAACAATAATTATATAACCGTTGAAATATGATTACACAAATGGTAATTTATAATTTATATACATTAACACTCTGACTTTCTGATTACAAGGTGCTTTTTAATCACTAAATAAATAATTACCTCTCAATACTAAAAAAAGTCTCCGACCCCAAAGAATTAATGCGTTTAAGTGTACCAAATCTAGAGTTAAAACTACATCAGGAATATTTTCTGCCGCTGCAACATCAAACTCACTTTTGCAATCTTTAAAATTTCATTAAAAATCTCATGAAACGGTGCATCGTCGTGATTCTTTTCATGCCGTGGGACAACAATAAAATCGTATTAAATAGAGGGAAAACGGGAAAGGGAGAGGGACACAAATATGGGAAGAAAAGTGGAAAATAACGAAGAATTTGTAAAAGCATAGGTAAATCGGGGTGCCGTCCGGCCGTAGCATTGTTAACGGGAAACGGTGCAAGGGCTACCGTTTGTTTCTGGGTTGAATTTCGAATTTCGCGTTTGCCCAGCGGCCGAGAACTGTGTTAATACGCCGAGAGTCCGCATGCAAGTTGCCGTATTACCCGCGGCATATTACCAACAATGCAGTTTGAATCTATACGTGCACCGCACTGACCACAATGGGTCAGTGACGGCTACCACGTGCCATGGCGCCCTGGGAATCACCAGGGAAACGAGCAATTACTACGCCCACCTACGGACTCGCAGAATTTATGGCACGATCCTGTAAGCAACCCTTCCGACTTGTTATCCACCTTCGTGCAATTACTACGAGAGCACTTTGAGCACTTCTCAATCGATTGGGTTTGATATGGTTTTTCCCCCATTTTTTTTTGCTTTTATTGTTGCATTATCAATCTGATTTTGCATGTTGTATAATGAGAGTAATTGAAAGTTTGCGAGAGGATTTTTTGAAAAATGAGAAAGCTAATTTAATATCGATGGATGATCGAGCATTTATGAGTATGAAGCGCATAGAATTGTTTGAGACCTCATAATGAACTTTGGATGGTTTATATTCATTTAACGGTAAAACTACCGACGTTATGTCTACTAAAATTTAGATATAGCGAATAAGTACGTTGGAAGAAGAGAAATCAAGTGGTGAAAAAGATGATTAATTAGCTAATTTAGATTTTATAAGATAGAAGTGGAATATTTACTTAATGGCTCTCCTCCCGATTTATGTAAAAAAAATTGAGTACCGGTCATTTTGACTGGCTCGATAGATTTATTGTTAAAACTGTAAATCTTTGGCACAATACAGTTAAAGTAGAACAATGCAAGAAAATAAAAAAGAGGGGGGAAGAATGCTGATTAGGCAGTAAATTTCGCGATTGCACTGCGGCATTTAATTACTAAATAATTCAAGCCGCATGTATTTTACAGAAATTAATTCCAACAATAATTAGAATCAATTTTCCAATAAACCTCGAAATATTAGATTCACGTTGAAGCTTTCTCCGCATAACCCACATCGAAGCTTCACACGCATAACCTACATTGATAATATCCAAAAATCGAAGACCATAGAATTCTCGTCAATCCCGAAAACATGTTTTCGTTTTCATCCACGTTAACGGACACTATTTTTTTTTCGCAACCGCTTATCTTCCTTCCAACGGCACGGTTTCGTGATTTCGCGATATAAAGCGTGAAAAAAAAGGTCCGGCGAAGTTACAGAGAACGAGGGATGTTTCGAGTCGCAGATTGCGACCGATGGCTTTGTCGAGGCGAATTTTCGCTAAACTCCGTCGGCGCAAACATTTCGGCGTTTGCAAACGGACAGAGTTTCGAGTCAATCGTCGCTTTTTCACCGTTCTGTCCGTGCTGGGGATTCGAAAATGAGCCCGATTGCAGTTCGCAATGATAACGCGTAAACTGTGACGAAAAATGTGTAGGACGAAAAATTCCGGATTTTAATTTCACGCCGATGGAGAATCGTGAATAACGGAAATGGAAATTATATTTTGAAATTGTGAAAGTTTAACGAAAGTCTTTGCAAAATTAGATCAACACTAATCATATCGGCTCTTTATGTATGTTTATTTTAACCGTAGGTTATTATTGAGCCTGTTATGAAATAGCGATTATATTTTCCCAAAAGAAATTAGCAAAATTGTCAAATGAAGGTGGCACAGTTAACCCCTTGGCGTACGATTTCTTTTGTGACTGCCTCCGCGATAACTCGGAATTATATTGGTAAAATAAAAATTGATCAGTCCTTCTTGATATATCGTATAATTTGACGTAATATTAATATTGTAGAAATAATTTGATCGTGTCGCGTCTCGCTAATATTTTCAATATTATAGGTGTTCCAATACTTGCAAATTTCCTGTCCGAGTTACCGCAACGCGAGTGTCACTCATTATTATACGTGAAGGGGTTGATATAGAAAACAACGCAGGAAATAGTTTTTAGTTAATGATAAAGAAAATGACATATTTTGGTGCCGTTGAACCGGTCATTTGATCGCGTACGGTACGGTTATTGATAAATGGAGGGAGAATAGGATGGAATTTGAAAAGTGGCAATTTTGAATTATTCTAGGTTCGCACGGACGGAAGAATCACCCCGCAGCGTCTCCTTTTTATCTTTCTCTGTGTTGACGGGGAGGAAGTGCCATTTATTAGAGTTCGTCGTACTTTTCTTCTAATTGGCACCGGAGTTCGTTAAGTCGTTTTGCTCGTTTCCAGCTCGTTATTAGTCTCCTCCCTTTCTCCCCTTCTCTCTGTTACCGTGGAATATGATTTATCGACGGCGCCCTCGAATAAAAAATTAACTTTGTTACGGCGGTTTAAGTTCGAATGGCCGATCGGATCGATTCGTTCCATTTCGCCGCAACCGCTGTGAATTTTCTGCGACAAATAGAATAAACTTCTGTCTGTCCATGTTAAAAAGTCCTCCCTTTTTATTGCGATACTTTAAGCTACAAATTTCTCAGTTAAAACGTCCAACATTGTATTTAAATCTACTAATAATTCTTCTCAGATAAAACTCTAGAAGAAACAGCTTCAAAGTGTATTCCATGTAAGTCTACAATTTATTTCCAACTTCAAACACTTTCTCTTCGCGGAGTTACGAAATTCTTGAAGTCTAAAAACTCGGATAAATCCTGCCAAAGGCTATCGTGTACACCGGTGTCGATAACGACACGCCGTGATCGAAAATGGCTAATCATTCGCTTCGTTATTCCTTTCGCGAACTTGGACCGTCGACGTGATATTTTAAAAGGAATTCTTGTTAGCAGGAGGAAGTGGCCTGGAAAATCGCAGCTCCCTTTCGCGAGCGGTGAATGCAACTAAAAAGAGGAAGAGAGAGAAAGACAGAAAGAGAAATATAGACGTAGAACCAGAGAGAGAGAAAGCAATGCGATCAAAAAGTTACGGAATTGCTTTTCCGGGCGTTCCGCGACTTGTTTCAATTCGCTTCTTTCTTGTTCCTCGTGGCGTTTCACGCATTTCTGCCGCACGGCGAAATGCATACTCGACCCAGATGCGCTCACGATGCAACCGAGGCCCGTTCGATGCAGAACGGTCCAGGCGAAGTGGCGCGGAAATTACGAGTTCGCCGTTAGAATGACGCCTCGTATTTTCGACAATGAATTCTAGCTGACAGGATCGCCGGACGAACGTTCCTGCTGCTATTTTGCCGGAATAATAAATGCATCGTTTTAGCACGCGAATAATGCGAATTCGCGTGTTAATTCGGCCGCTTACTTCGCGAGAGCTATCTGATGCGATACTTTGCAGAAATGGAGTTGCACCGAGCTGCTTCGATCAAAGATTCTTTGCAACTGTTTTATGATTCTGTGAATTTCTTTTGAGATTGATATAGCTCTGTTGGTATTTTTTAATTTATTGCAGGAAATTGCAGATTTCGTTAGCGGAATAATTGTGGTACTGTTTTTTCTCCCTTTTCTTTGCATTTTTTGATTTTCAGTGGGACGTTTGTTTTGAATAGAACTTGGAGCTTTAGGTGGCTTCTGAACTGTTGAGAGTATGTTATATTAATCAGTAATTAACACTAGAACTCCCAAACCAGTCAAAATGACTGGTACACAATTTTTTCCAAAAATTCTTCAAGTTTATAGGAGAGTCATAGAATAGAAATTCTACGTGCATCTTATAGAACATAAATTACCAAATCGATCATCTTTTCCACCTCGTAATTCCCCTTTTTTCAAAATACTTATTTAATATTTTTAAATATGATAGATTTAACGCCGGTAGTTCTAGTGTTAAGACAAATATTCTAGCAGTGACGAAGATTGACGCCTTTAAGTTTACATTCATCATAGCCAATATCGTTGTTTTTCTGTCGATAATACAATTGCAGTGAGACAAAGTTATCTATATTTTACAATATTCAGAATCAAATCTAAGTACTCTTTCATTAGATTCGCCATAAATTCATTAAGCTTATGGTCCCAATACTAATTCCTATTCTATAGAACGCCGTAATTAGCGAAGCACAGAGGCAAACGTGCACAATCGCAACATGCTCCCTTTGATTCTACGATCGTTATCGGCCGCTAGTTAATTTCCTATCGAAATTAGTATCGTATCACGAGCCACCTTAGAAACACTCCTCTCGTGCTCCGGAATTTCACGTCGATTAAACTGCATGAACTCAAAGACACGGCGGAAAATTCGTATTTGTATTTACCGAGATTCTTGCACGAATGTTTACAAACAGAGAGGAATCCGCCCATCGAAACGCGAAGTTCATCGCTGCTAAAAATACAGCATAAACCAATCCAGAAACGTAAGAACACCAGAACCAATAACTTTTCGATAATCGAGAAACGTGTATACGCGAGGCAGTATAGCGAGCTTTCGTTTGATCCGATCCTCTCGAGAGACGATATCAAAACCGAAGGAGATTCCTCCTCCATGTATTTCACGTTGCAAAATCGAAATATCTTTATACACACAAAAAAAGAGGAGAAGAAATAATACGCAATGACAAACATGAGATACTTCAGTTGAATTTTTAGCTCGAAGTTTTTCCTCGTGGTATTACTACTCGTTTCATAAACACGTTCATTCGACTCATTCGCCAATTAAGCAACTTACGACCGTTTCAATAATATCGATATTTCCTCGTTCAAAAAGCATAGTAGATTGTTAATTTACCATGAAAAATACCGGACAATCTCCTACATAAATCCCGCGCAAAATAATTCTACCATTCATCCTCGTTACCCTTCCTCTTCCGCACCCTTTTTATCAAAATTCCCTCATCAACGCTGCAAACCTCATCTACTTCCCCTCTCTTTTCAAAACCGTTTGCAAGATTCTTCCACAAGAATAGAGAAAATTAACAGAGTCATTCCGCCAGGTCGTCTCATCGATTTCCAAATAATTTACCGTCGACCAATCCAAACCCCATGGGGATACTGGCCTCCGGAAACTGCAGCTTTCGGAAGACTATCATAGACGTTGCGCAGGTGTCGTAAACTGCTTTGGAAAAATGGTCGGAGGCTTTCTCGGACGAGTTTGCTTCGATCCATGGTGGATCAATCGTATCTCGGCCATCTTGGATCGCGCTGCAACGCTCGTAAAGCTCATCTTGTCTCATTTGACCCCGGGACGAACCCTGAGATTGGCTTCGTTAAGGAAAGGCACGATGTTCGACGATGTCCGCACACAGAGCAACCGTACGATCGTACACACGTACGTACAACGTGTACTTAATTAAATGGCCTCGTGTGCGAGCTTGCACCGACGTGAAGACACGTACGTGTGGATGAGAGAGAGGGAGAGCGAGAGACAAAGAGCAGGGAGCATTAATCCATGTCTCTGGTGTATATTAAACTCGTTGTATTGTCAACGCGATAAGCCAGGCGCCGTGTAGCGTGCGAATCGAGCGAAAGAAGGGCATTCGGAGGACGAAGGAGATCGAAGATTTAGGGGGTTCATATTTACCGCGATTTTTCGAGGGAATTTTTCCGGAAAATTTACCGGAAATTGTTCGGTATATGTATTTTTAGTTGTTTGGAGAACTTCTGGTTTTTTTGCGAGTCTGCGGGGGTTTTTGTGGATGTGGGCTTCGGTGTCTTTCGGTAGCGGGCGTATCGAGCGAAAGAAGGACATTCGAAAGACGAAGAAGGTGTCAATTTGGGGATGTTGTTATATATCGCGGTTTTTGAGGGCGATTTTTAGTTTGGTGCGTGGATTTTGAGCGATTGGTTCGGTAAATTTTAGGCTCCTGTTGAATTTGTGAGGGTTACAATACTTGATTGGAGTTAAAGGCTCTGACTTTCTGTTAGGGGGACTAAGATGGAATCCTTGCCTGTAGGAGAATTTTTGAATTATTTTGTAATTTTGCGGCTTTAACCAGTTAAGTGTGGCGATCTCTTTGCAAAGGGCGCACCAGTGTGTGTCGCGATAATCACTGCTTACGAGTTAGCTCTCAGGAAGTTATGAATCCAACTCAAATTATTTATAATTTTTATTTGTTTGTTTCATTTCGTCTTGACCTCGAAACATTTTAAACGTATTAAAATTTACGAATATAATTGAGTTTTCGCCAAAATTGCAATTTAAATATCAAATTGTAACAAAATTTTACGCATGACGGATATAGCCGTCATGACACAAAATTCTGCCACCATCTCCATGACGGATATAGTCGTCAAACACACTTAACTGGTTAAGTCCTGTGGTCATTTCACCTAGGACCTTCCGTTTTAGTGGATTCCGTGAAACTCTTTAGCCTTAAGATTTTATATCTTTCGTTAAACTCTCTGCGACAAAATTTCATTATTTTTTTTCAACTCCATGAATATAACCAAGGACATTCAGTTTCATCTTTGCCCCGATATTCCGTCGATCCTTTGCTCTCTGAATTTCACATCGCCCCGGAATCTACCGAGATTTCGATATTATTGACCCCTTCACTGTTTGCCTTTATCCTCCCGACGACGTGTATCGCGGTTAGCATTTTAATATAACGGAATATGGAAAAGATTTTGATTTATAAAGCCGCAGGCAGCTCGACGGAATCGAGCATGCGAGGACTGTTTGCCATCCTGGCTGGTGTCCAAGCACGAGAACTTTTATGAGCACTAACCGCGGCCAGCGATTAAAAAAAAAAAAGAATCGCTCGAACCGCCGGACCAAACTTCCATGGAATCTCGTCGACGGTCTTCGATGATAGCGATCGTATTTTCCCGAAATTCCGTGAATTCTCCGAGAAATCCCATCGGACATCAGTGAGAAAACGCAACTTGGAAGGGAATCGCTGAAGGTGGATAAGAATCGTGCGGAAGTAGGTGAGAATTCTTGTCGCGTCTACGAGAACTTATTCCAAGCGGCCCTGTTTCTCCATAATTCTGCTATTTGAATTCCACCGCCAACAGTCGCACGTCGAAGGGACAACGTTTCCCCATTTTCCTAGCTGGTCCAGCACTCCCTAAAAATGGATCATTTTCTGAAAGACTGATTCCCATGGCATTTGCGATAATCCGATGCCGTTCGAACGAGGAACTGTCCGAGCCGATGGGGAAACGTGAGACGTGGATGTTGAAAAAAGATTGAGGGCTGTTGCTTTGAGGAGAAAAGAGAAATGGAGGTGAAGGAATGAATTTTTTTTGGCTACTTGGCATTTAAGGGTAGCGTTGAGCTTTTTTGGTGGGATTTCGGCCATTGCTCTGTATTTCGACTTTATCTGATATGGAAATTTTGCTTGGAACTTGCAATTTTAGGTGGATTTTAAAACACCGAAGGTATAATGTATTTAACCCTTTGACGACTAGCGACGCATATATGCGGCCTGAGAAAAACTTTAATTATGGTTTATAGCCGTTTATATACACAGTCAGAGTTGAAAAATTGAAATACAACCGTTGAAATATGATTAAGCAAGTAGTAATGTATAATGTATATGGATTAACAGTATAACTTGCTGATAAAATGGTGCTTTTGGATCGCAAAATGAATGGCTATCTCTCAATATTGAAAAATGTCTCCATCCGCAAAGGGTTAATGATAATTTAGAAAAATGTTTTAGAGATACGGGAGAGTTGATGAGCTCCCTGATTCGATTCTTGTCTTTGTTACCTAGTAGAATACTAGAATTCTATGGATATGAAAAATTCTAAGTTAACTACTTCTCTCACAGTCATATTTTTTTACAAAATTGCAAGTTTTTAGCACTTTGTTATGAGAGCCTCTCTCTGTTAAATCGTCCTTTTGCGAGTGAAACCCTCCAAGCGGAAAAAATACTTTCGCTCCCTCTTTCCATACTTGATCTACTTTCGGTGCTTTCTTCATAACGTACGCTAAAATTTCTCATAAATTTCACCCCATCGATGTATCCAACCTGTGGCCACTAACCTCATAACTTGTTCGCTCTACCTTTATCTCTCATCTGTGGTTACTCGCAGCGTCTAGGTTACAAACGAATGTTTAAACTAATTTTCACATTATATAAATAATACCAAAGAAGTCTCTTTCCACTTTCCAAATAATATATTATTCCTTCGCTGCATGTAAGTCCGTGGGAAATCCTCGATAGAAATTTTCGATGGAAGTTCGTCGAGAAAGTGACGCACGATTCTCGAAGTTAACTTGGCGGGAGTTCCATTTGGAGGATCATTTCGAGCTCGCAGGGTCTCTTAAAGAAGGATCTCTTTCCCTTTGGGAACGGAGAAAAGCCACCGGTGATGTATCGTCGTGTAATTGGAAGGGCGAGTAATTTTTCCACCGGACGCCAATACGTTTCTCGTCTTTTCCTCCTTACTTTCCTTTCCTCAGACCACCTTCTTCCTCTGTGCTCCTCGCAGTCGAATCGGAGAGGACGTAGCACCACGTTAGAAATACCACTGCGAAGTTCGACGTTTTGGTTTCATTTCCAAGAGCAGATCTCAAGAAACTGAAAAAGTAGATAGAACGAGCAAGAATGTTTCATCTCGTACAATTTTCCTCCGATAATCTATTTCCCTGGGACATCTATGTCACAGTTTCCAATGGGCCCTATTTTGAAATACATCCTCTATGTTAAGATTTTATTTTACTCTTTAGTAACTGAAGAAGTTGATAGAACGAGCAAGAATGTTTCATCTCGTACAATTTTCCTCCGATAATGTATTTTTCTGGGACATCTACTTCACGGTGTCCGATGGGGCCTACTTTTAAATATATCCTCTTTGTTAAGATTTTATTTTACTCTTTAGAAATTGAAAGTTGATAGAACGTGCAAGAATGTTTCATCTCGTACAATTTTCCTCCGATAATCTATTTCCCTGGGACATCTATGTCACAGTTTCCAATGGGCCCTATTTTGAAATACATCCTCTATGTTAAGATTTTATTTTACTCTTTAGTAACTGAAGAAGTTGATAGAACGAGCAAGAATGTTTCATCTCGTACAATTTTCCTCCGATAATGTATTTTTCTCTGACATCTACTTCACGGTTTCCGATGGGGCCTACTTTTATATGTATTCTCTATGTAAAGATTTTATTCTACTCTTTAGAAACTGAAGAAGTTGATAGAATGAGCAAGAATGTTTCATCTCGTACAATTTTCCTCCGATAATCTATTTTTCAGGGACATCTATGTCACAGTTTCCAATGGGCCCTATTTTGAAATATATCCTCTATGTTAAGATTTTATTTTACTTTTTAGAAACTGTAAAAGTTGATAGAATGAGCAAGAATGTTTCATCTCGTACAATTTTCCTCC
This sequence comes from Cerceris ruficornis, assembly GCA_963989415.1. Lineage (NCBI taxonomy): Eukaryota > Metazoa > Arthropoda > Insecta > Hymenoptera > Crabronidae > Cerceris > Cerceris ruficornis. The sequence goes on from OZ022523.1 coordinate 13,312,589, forward strand.
GATAATCTATTTTTCTGGGACGTCTATTTCACCGTTTCCGACGAACCGTAATTTTAATTTTAATATTTCGAAATCACTCTCTCAGACAGAAATTTGATAAGAACCCGTAAAGCAAAAAATCCATCACACGATTAACTCGTTCCTTCCTCCGAAGCATTTCGAAATGATTAAAATATCGACACCGAAATCGACAGCAATACCTTGCTAATTCGAAACAACGTGAACTCTCCTCTGATTATCCGTTTGTAGGGCACTCAGTTCTCTGAAACGCATCGAATTTTCGTTCGATCATCGTGCATCTCCGCGAGCATCGAACGAAAGAGGGGTTGCGGAGGTTCAAGTGCCCCGTTACATCGTCGATCTTTGGCCCGGGCCTTTCTTTCCCTCCCTTTCCTCTTTTCTCCTGTTTTTCCCTCCTTTTTGCCGGCACGATTACAAACCTCCTCTTCCACCTTACCAGCACTTTCCTCGATGTTCCAGGAGAGAGTCTCCGTAATAAGTGGAGATTGAGCGGCCTTTATCCGACCTCGAGTGCTTCCAGCATCGCCCGGAAGAACCTCTCGAGATCACCTTAATTCCTTGGCTTTCTTTTCCACGGACAAAAGGACACTCGGGGCGCGTGCTTCCTTCGATTCGCATTTTTGCACGCAAATCGTATCTCCTGTTCTCCTCGTTCTTTTATCGTGCAGATTTTTTGAGGGGGGAACCGTCGAGTATTTGCGTAGATTTGGAGATGTGCAGATTCGTTACTTTTTTGAGCTCGCTTTCACCGATATTTTTAAGGGTGTTTTGTAAAATTTAACGGGGATTATAAGATGTCCAGTTTAACATTTTTAACACTACTGGTGATTATTTTCAGACATTAGCGGATGCTTAATTAGTTTTGGCGGTAATTGTAGTTATTCATCGTCAGACTTCACCATAATTGACCCTCAAACTTCGCATTGTCTACAATTTTACTCGAAAATAGCGCAGTCTTCGTGCTTCCATGGCTTCTAGCATTTTTTATTTTGTAATTGTTCTGGTTTCTGCCTCGGCCACTCGAAATATCACGATATTCATATTACGAAAATATCAAATATTGTGCTCTCTCTGCCGCAGAATCGTATTCGAGTGCCCGTGCAGAGATTATATAAGAGCAAAAGATGTAGTCGTATAGAAAGTGTTGAAGGTTTGAAAAGTCAAAATGATTAATGTCGTACCAATCTACATTAAGGTATGATGGAACTAATTTTTAGAAATATTAACAACAAATCGAGCCGTAAACGAAGTTAATAGTCTGAGAGAAGAGAAAATTGCTTATCGTGATTACTTTTAAGCCATTATGAATTCTCTTTATTAAAAAATACAGGAAACCGACTTCCAAGTTTATCGAAAGCATAAAAATATATCCCTTCCTTTCGAAAACTTCCAATACGATTTTAGACACGGTCGAGCTCGGACTACCTTCGAAATTGAGACGTCTTTTAACTGCAGCTTATCTCCAAGACCAATTTTTACGTCATCCCCGTCTCGTTCTCGCGATTCAACCGTAGCCCCTCGTAAACTGTAGTTTTTAAAGGATCTTCCAGAGACTTCTCTTGACCGCAAACTTTCTCATCTCGAGCGATCTTCTTTCGGGACCAACGAAGACAAATCCTCGCTGCATTTATCCCGCAGGAGTCCTTTCGCGGCTTTTAATGACCGTTATACGTCTCCGGAGTGCCATGGTATTTCCGGTTACATTGTCCTTCGTTTCACCTCTCTTCCTCTTAATTCCTCCAGTCGTTTCAACTTCACCATAAACCTTTTCAAAACACATCCCCCGTTTATCGTAGAAGCCTAAACTAATGTAAAGTTATAGTAAAATGTTTATTATAAAAGGTAAGAAAGTATAAAATATAAAATACAAAACACACTGTAAACAATCACACAATACGCTACTCTAAGAAATACACTGTCGCTGGTTCGCTGCTCGTAACATCACTCTGCATACAGGTTTCAAACTACACGATTTTTGAGTAATTCTTTTGAAAAAAGAAAAATTGCTATAAAATTATTTCCAAATATGCATTTGTTTGATAAAAGAGAGAGTTATGAGTTATAAGTGTTTACCAAAATTAGTTCAAAGAAATAAAAATTTTTAGTTTATATTTAACAAAAAAAATTTAATCGTAACGTTTTTTTTATTTTCACACTAGAATATAGTAGAATATCTGCTCTATGACTGTCCTACAAACTTGAAGAATTTTTGGAAGAAATTTTAACTTACAATTAGTTGGTATTTCTAGCGTTAACAGTAGTTCTAGTTCGTGTAATCCGAACTAGAATCCTAACACTAGACAGTTAAATCTATTATGTTTCAGTATATAAAATAAACACTTTGAAAAAGAAGGAATCAGAAGGCGGAAAAGAATATCGAGAATTTTTGGAAAAAATTGTGTACCAGTTGTTTTGACTGGTTTGGTATTTCTAGCGTTAAGAAACCTCGATTTGATAACGATAATCTTCATAGAGAATTCGCACAAAGAAACCTTTCGTTCTTCGATTGTTTGCCGATCACGGTGATCGCCGAAGAAAGAAGCTACTTTCAGGTTATTTTCGTATTCTCTTCGAGATATAAATGCCGTCGCGGAAAATGCAATTTTCGGCGATAATGATCGACGCGAGAAGGGTTCTCTCGGGGATGGAAATTAAATTTCTCCGATGGCCTGGAAGGGGATCCTAATCGAGCGTTAATGCGTGGCGATAAAGCCTCCGCGTATCCTTGCAGGAAATAACTGATAAAATCGCTTTCGGCTGTTTCACGATCGATCCTACCTTCCTGACTTAATTGACAACGATTGTTATTGATTAACGATTATGGAACTTGTTAAGGTAGCATTTCGATTGGGTAATAAAATATCGAGGTAATTTCAACGAAACTTGAACCTTACTGATACATCGGAATAATCGATTAACTTTTTTTTATTTATAAATTCAATTTTACCTCTTTCAAAAGAACATATTAAATAATTTATAAAAATTACTTTTCATTACTTCAAAATACAACGTATCAATCCTGGATGAAATTGAAGTAAATTCATTTTTTAATTTCTTTTTTAATGCAATTAAATTTATTCGCAATATTTTATCCGCCAATTGGCACGATCCAGCGAACTATCTTTTTTTCAGAGTTGCAAATTCAGCGAACACGTTGCAGATCGTAATGGGTTTACTTGGAACTCGATAACGATCGTATCAATGTCATTTATAATGTATTGGTTTGCCGCAATGTCCACGCTTGATTTCCACCGGTATTATTCACATTTCGCGGAGGCAGCTCGCGTAAATCGCGCTTTCGAGGAATTAAATCTCTCTCAGAGGCAATGTTGGATATTACGTGGATGCTTTTAGCGATATCGATGTACGATTTACCTTATCGCTGACATTTTCTTGGCCAGGGCGACCGATCGAAGAAGAGGACGATTTCCACGGTTATGGTTGTCCTTTGGAGCGGAGCACGATGGAAAGAGTTCACCGGTGAAATTTGCATTTCACTTTTTGTAGGCCAGAATTTTCATGGAAACATCCTTTCGACCCGATTGCACCGTCAAAAGTATGTCCTAAAGGAAGTCGAAGGTAGAAATCAAATTTACATGGAGAATTTTCGTATAACTGAATTGGCTCCTGTAAAATGTTCAATTTACCTGGAAAATCTATTTTTATTGGAATTCTAAGGGAATATTTAAAATTTAGTTATCGCATTACTTCCTGAAATTATATTTTAATCCAAAGAGCTGGTTGTATTTCAAAAATATATTCTTTATAATAGTTAAAAGAATTCTATTTTAATAAGACTTATAATTTTCTTAGATATATTCCTAACTACTTTAAAAGCAATTCTACTAAAATGGAACGGTAAAATTTGACCTCCAACAATTCCACTCAAATAAAAAGAAAAGCAAAAATTACGCCCAATCCCAAATAATCCACTATTCTCTCAGCTACTTTTCTTACAATTTTAAAGTCAATTCCTCTCGAATGTGACGCGGAAAAATGCGATCCGTCTCCGCGATTCCAGTCTAATCAGAGAAGCCAATTCCATTCTCCTTACATGCAGATGCACTCCCCTTTTTCACGAGAACTTCCTTTGGAATTCCTTTTAATGGGAGGCCCCTTTTACGACGCCGGTGGAACTCCACTCGGAAGGTTCTCCTCGCAAATTCTTCTCTCGAGCGGATTTACCATACCCATCGAAAAGGGTGGATCCGATCCAAGGGGGTGGATAAGAGACCAAGTGCATAGCCGAACCATATAACTCGGTTCGTGCGGCCCTGGCCAGTCTATACGCATCGCGTGCATCGTGCATAATGCGGCCTGACGATGTCTGAGAGCACAGAGGATGCCTCTATTCCCTCTTGACAGAAATGGCTTTGTGCATTCCCTTAACCAACCCCCGCCCTCCCCCGGTATGCCACTCTTCGACCCTTCGCCGGATCGTCTTCGGTCGGGGCTTACGTTAATACCGGCTCCTGACGATTGTCCATTCCTCCATTAAATATTCAGTATTTTTTGAAAACTACCCTCTTCACTGACGCGTATTTACAATTTTTAGCAGGAGAATTAAGTGGGAATATTTTTGATATTTTAATTGGTATTATTTTTATTTATTATTATGATTGGTATGTATTTTAATTTAAATGGTTGGCAATGGATGGTAGGATATTTTCCTTAAATTTTGAATTCCTTCCAGTGGGGATTCTAGCAGGAGTATTAAGTGGGAATATTTTTGACATTTTAATTGCTATTATTTTTATTATTTTTATTTATTAATATTATTGGTATATATTTTAATTTAAGTGGTTGGCAATGGATGGTGGGATTTTTTCCTTAAATTTTGAATTCCTTCCAGTGGGGATTCTAGCAGGAGAATTAAGTGGGAATACTTTTGATATTTTAATTGCTATTATTTTTAATATTTTTATTTACTATTATTATTGGTATATATTTTAATTTAAATAGTTGGCAATGGATGGTAGGATATTTTCCTTAAATTTTTAATTCTTTCCAGTGGGGATTGACGTGCGGATAGACGTGTGCAAAAGTAGTTTATGTAAAAATTGCAAAGGAGGAGAGATTTAATTTAGAGTTTTATTTAACACTAAACCTACCATGGTCAAATGACCGCTTTCTGATTTTTTCGAAAAATTCTCCAAATTGATTGGGTTGCCATTCAGTAAATATTTTAGGTCTATCGTATAAAACAGAAATTAGTTAACTGATCATCTTTTTCACCTCTTCAAATCTCTTTTTCCAAAGTACTTATTTCGTATATTTCAATATAACAGATATAAAGCCGGTCGGTTAACACTGAAACTGCCCAGAAGATCAAAATGACCAGGTGCAAATTTTTTCGAAAAATTCCACGGATTGATAGGGGAGCCACGAAGTAAATATTCTAGTTCTATCTTGTTATTCAAACTAATATAATTTTGTAAGAAATCTATTTCTTGTTCAACCTAAAGTATATATATTTCCAATTGTACTTATTTAAAACATCAAAGTCAGATCATGCAAGAGGTCAACAATGAAATTCCTATTACTGCAATAAAAAATTGTAAATTCGAACGAAATCTACATAAATGTAAATGCTGATTTCATCGCCGCGAAGTTGAAAGAGGCGAGTAGATTTTCAGTGTTTAACATTGCAGTTGTTTCGACGTACAGATCCAGTTAATTTTATCTCCCCGCATTTGCCGTTTCATTTTTCGTCCGTTTGCAACAGCGGCGAGAGGTCAGCGCGAACAAAAAAAAAAGGGGGAAAAAAATAAGCTAGCGGGATGCTAATGGGAACTACTCCGAGTTCCGACGCCCGGCGTCGGATTGGTGCGTTATTACACGGCTTTCCGGAGATTCGTGATTATTTTTTGTTGCTCATTGTGGAATGTAAACGCGCTGCAGCACGGTGTATTCGTCGGGCAAAATTGGCAAAGTCGGGGCGCGCATGGCTAAAAAGCTTTGCACGATAATTGGAACTAATGGCGTTGCAACGTTTCGAGACATTTTCCCTCTGTCGTGCGAGGACCTGTTTGCAGTATTGCTCGAGACGTACATACATGCATCGGCGAAGAGAGGAAACGACAATTAGATTTTTCTTCGCCTGTGATCGATGTGTTCGATTATTTTTACAAATTTTCATCTCCTTTGGACACTCTTCTCTTAATTAATACGCGAAATCTTAATGTTGAAGACAGTTTTGTTGCTTGAGAGATACATTGGGAAAAGAGGAAACGACAATTAGATTCTTCTTTATTCTCATTAAGGTGTTTAATTTTTTAAAAATTTGTCATGTACTTTGAAGTGGGGTTTTTCTTAATTAATACACAAATTTTTAATGTTAAAGACAGTTTTGTTGCTTGAGTGATACATTGGGAAAAGAGGAAACGACAATTAGATTCTTCTTTACTCTCATTAAGGTGTTTAATTTTTTAAAAATTTGTCATGTCCTTTGAAGTGGGTTTTTCTTAATTAATACACGAATTTTTAATGTTAAAGACGGTTTTGTTTCTTGAGAGATATTTTGGGAAAAGAGGGAACGACAATTAGATTCTTCTTTACTCTCATTAAGGTGTTTAATTTTTTAAAAAATTGTCATGTCCTTTGAAGAGGGTCTTCTCTCAATTAATACGCGAATTCTTAACGTTAAAGACACTTTTGTTGCTTGAAAGATACATTAGGAAGAGAGGAAACGACAATTAGATTTCTCTTCGGTCGGATTAATGCGTTGAATTTATTTCAAATTTTTTATGTCCTCTGCGGAGAACTATTTTTTAATTTTGTATATAATTTTCAAAGTGCTATTTTTCTACTTAATCGGGGAATTTTTAGCGCTGCGAAAAATTCTTAAAAATTGTAATCTTCTTTTTGACCGATCTGCGTGATTCCCGCTTTGCAGTTTTGATATCCATTGCGGAGAAATCTTTTAACTGATCATCGAATTCCTATTTCTAATAAAATTATTAGTCATTTCGCTGAGCAAAGTAATTTTACTAATTGTCCTCATAATACTTGCAATTAGCACCGCAATGTGGCGAATACGATTCGATATTAGAACTCAAAGGGTTAATTGTCGGTATCGTTGCTTCGATAGTAACATTTAAAACCCTTTCATCGATGCTCCTTCAAAGTCCATTGATTATGATCGATGCGGTAATCGGATCAACGTCTAAGTAGTCCATTACGTGCGCCACAATTTGCGTCAGGCAGGCGCTTCTCCATTTCCCTTGACAATCCTAGTGACCTAATTAATGGTACAGAATGGAGAGGATTCGTCACTGGTCGGCATCAAAATTCGCGGGTCGTCAAGAGCCAGCTTAAATTCCACGTATTTCCCCCATTAATGTCGCAGGCCATGACGTAAAATATACGGTCATTGGTACACTTTGGAAAGTTTTATCTGCCTACCGTGCACACCTGGGTCGCAATTTTTCAATTCGACGGGATGAATTTACTTTAGATTCAGGGAAAAATAAAATTTTGGTAAATTTTGGCACCTTTTTTTGTATTATTTTTGGATTCAACTGCTATAGTTACTTCGCTTAGGTATTTTTTAGGCAGCGTTTTAGAAAAAGTACTATGAATTATAAATTTACCATTTTACAAATTTTCTGTTGTTGATAATAAGTAATTAAAATGACGAATTTTATTTTTTGTTGGCCACTTTTATTGTACGTATGATGACTGAATCCTTTGCAATTTTATAGAGATATAGAAATTACAAATTTCCTTGTACTAGAGGGACAAGATTTACGAAGGAACTGCATATGGTTTGCATAATATCGTGGAGGAACCATCGAATATCGCATCGGCGAATATTCGCCCGGCGTTCAATATTAATTCAACAATTGATCCACGTGTATAGTGCATACGATTGTACTTTGTACCTTCCACGTAATGCATGTGTAACGCCTTGTTTCACGAGGGTAATTGGAAATGAATATTTAATGGCTCGAACCGTGAAGCTTAACGCGAAGAGAATCCCCGTGCACCAAATTTCCAAATTTCCGAACGGCAAGACCGGATTTTCCAGGGAATTTCATCCTGATTTCGATGGAACGTTTCTTCGTGCCACAGGCTTAATGAATCTCTGATTTTCTCTCAATACAGTGCTTCCTCTCCATCTTTCTCTCTTCCTCTCACTTATCTCTTCCATTAAAAATGTTATCAACTATAGTTTTTATGTGATTCTTGCATAAGTTTGTCAATGCAACACTTCCTCTCTCTCTTTTTCCCCACCTCCGCAAAATATGTCATCAATTATACCTCATAATATAATTCTTCCACTTTCCATAGTTTCACCAACAAAAGTCCCAGTCATCGCAAAACATTCTGAAATTCCCACCTTCGATTTACCTAATTGCGTTATATTGAATAATTAACACGAACGACGATTCTTCCCGGTCGTCGTCACATTATTCCCTCGCGCTTATTATAATCCTTAATTTATCGTGCCGGCAATCTCCCAGTCTAATCCCGGCCATTATTTTTATCATTATCAGATGCACCATAAACCCTCCGCGCTTTAGTTTTCCGCGAATTAACGGCGATACCTATCACCGTGCTCGTGAAATCTGAAAATCTCTTATTATCCGCGTGCACATAGTTGCACGATAATCAGACTTTTCTCGCGCAAAATATCACGTATACGCGCTTGTAGATTTTACTATATTTTTTTTTCTCAATTCTTCCCGCAAGAAAAATAGCCGCTTAATGCGACCAGAAGCTCGGATGACTGATCGCTCGGGCTAATTAGTTTTACGAAGCGAAACTAATATCATCGAGTGCGATTATCATCGAGAGGAGTGCTCGAGAGGGGGGGGGAGGAAACGTTTGAGATCGTTCTTTTTAGTGTGAGTTGTTGTGTTCTTCCTTGAAACATGTTCCATGAGAATGAAAAAAGGGGTTGGAAGATGGAAATAAAAAGGAGTGATTACAAGGAAGAAGAATTAAGTGTATACGAGTTGTGTAAGCGAGAGAAATAATAACGCGCTGGTTGCAGAGGGTTTTAGACGAAAGGGTAGCAGGACGCGTGCATTAAGTAATTATAATTTCATAATTAGTGCTTTGCGCCCGAGGATATTCGAATGTGAAGGAAATTAAAGTAAAGGATAAAATACAGATGGGATTTAAACGGTAGAAGTGCCGACGATTAAACTGGTATATTTCAACGTTTTAGGAAGTGTCTTTAAAATAGAAGAAACGATGGAAGGGAGAATAGACTTATTTCATCTGTTTATTTAACACTAGAACTATCGGTTTAAATATACGATTACTACTTTGGAAAAAGAAAAATCAACAGTGAAAAGGATGATCCTTTAAGTAATTTGTGTTTTATAAAATAAAAGTGGAATATTTATTTCATGGCTCCCCTATAAAGGGGAATTTTTCGAAAAAATTGATAATCGGTCACTGTGACCGCCTTGGTAGTTTTAGAGTTAATTTACATTTTATACAATAGGTATCGAAAGTCAGAGAATTTTCACAGGTTTTTACATTTTATATAAGCGCTAGAAAAAAATGAAAGGTGTTAGACAGACATCAATTTCAGTCATTCTTTAAACAAAAAACTTAGCGAGCAGTCATTCCGATTGTCTTAGCACCCTAGAATCAACGTCATATCTTACTCCTGAACTTTATCCGAAAACAGAGATATTACGTCGCGAAAATGACAAAGATATAAGAGAAAGGGCGTCACACTGTCACGCGCAACATGATAATTTATCTCTCCTAAAATAAATGAAAGTATCATCCGTCGACGATGTTTACACGGATCTGCGGAAAAACGGAAGAGGATCCCGATCGTTTGGCGTCTTTTGTTCGCACATTTGCTCGTGGCTCGTCGGTCCATCGCAAAAGTAAATGGAGGATTTCGCTTCCCGTCTTTGTTCTACGCGAATCGATCAAATCGCGGCGAACAATGCGACCGACTAAATCGAATTCAAGAAAAAGTGTCCCGCGGAATCGTCCATGAAAGGAGGGGACGCTATTATTTCACGAAGATCGACCTCGATTTGTTGGTCGTTTATCCGAGTACTGGTAATGCGAAGAAAATGACGGTGGGATCGAAATCTCGATCGATTTTACTTTAATGCCTTTGCCATTCACTTCGATTCGAGATTTATAGTGAATTTCGTCGTTATCGCGAAGCTGGAGAATTGTTAAATCTTAGAATTATCGAGACGATAATTTTTAGATCTTCGGTGCAACGTAAATTGTCATTTACCGTATCGTTTACGGTGTATCTACTATTTTTATAGTACTCCTGATTGCAAAATGCGGGAAATTTAAAATTGCATTAACTTAAAAGTGCATCAAACAATGACCTTCCTTCAACGTTACAAAATAGAAGGCACAGATCTATTTAGATTGCCTAAAAAAATTACAATCTCTTTGAAAATTACAAATGCTCCTCATCGACTCCTTAACACAGTTCCACTACAACAATAAATAACAAATTAGTGATTGCCGTGGGAATCGATTAATAAACTAAAAGTCTAAGCGTTGGTGACAAAAAGCCTATTAACAGGCTACCGGTCGGTAAAGTGTTAATTGTTATACAAATTATTAATTATAATTATATCAATTTGTTATTCAAACCTTATGTATTCACTCCGTATCCCATTTGAAACGAAATTCATACGTGAAATGAACTCCCCACGTTGTACATGGTGCTATTGCACGTTGCAAGGGAATCCTCGTTTAATGCAATTGCCCGGTTGGAGATAGGAGATTCTCCATAAACGAATTCGTAGGGAAATATAATTACAACGGGAAATTTTGCCGGTATATTTGGCGCACTTTGATCTCGATTGGAATCCTTTCGAGTAGTGGCGTCTCGTCGAGGGCGATTCGTCGCAGGTGGTGGAAGGAAAAATCTGGCTTCCGCGAAAGAGGGAGGCCACTCGTGTTGCCAAAGACATCCCAGAGGGTCCATTAACCTTCCGCGAGAGAGGGCCGAAGAGGGAGGAGGGAAAAATAAACAGACGAGTGCCTCCGGAGAAGGGAGAGGAGAGAGATTCCAAAGAGGGATGAAGAGACGGCTTGGGAAAGGGGGTGAAAAGGAGAGAAAGAGGGAAAGAGTCCAGGGTGATGATGGCGTGTCTGGATATCGATCCTAGCTTCCGGGATGTTACTATCGTGCTCTGGATTTCTCTGTCGTTCTCTTTCTTCCCTCTTCCTCTTTCTACTTTTCTGTCTTTTTTCATTATATCTCTCTTTTTCTCTATCTCTTTCACTCTCCCGTTTCACTCAGATTTTTCTTACTCCAGCCGACTGTCTTTCATTCTATCTCCCTCGCTTTCTCTCTCTTTCCAACCGTCTTTCATTCTCGGTCTCGGACTTTCTCCTCCTCCCTTTGTGCGTGCATTTCTGTGCCCGTAAGTTTGCGTTCGTAGTTGCGTGGAACGTCGTGCAAATATGTGCATAAAGTCGAGCGAAGAAGCGCACAGGTGGACCTCTGGAAAAACGCACCCATGCACCTTACCTTTTTCGCGCTCGCATCGTGGAAAGACATTTATGTATGCGAGCCGTGATGTCGTCAATGCGAATGTTGGAAAATGCGTGAAAATTCACGGGTATTTACGTGGCGGGGATTGAAAATACTGAACTGTGAGATATTTAAAATTACATTACTTCGCGTTGAGGTATAATTGATGAAAGGGATTATTTTTCATCGTGAAAGATTCTTAAAATGTGATGATTTTAAGAAAGTTCAAATTACAAGGTTTGCGACGAAGGTGCGGGATTCGATTATATTTTATTATAATTGGTAAAATGTTGGAATGTATTCGGCTTTGCGTACGCATTCCTCGATTCGTCGTTAGCGGGTATTAGAGAAATTACTGAATGCGCGCTGCAAGTGCATTAATACGCCAATAGACTGCATTAGTCGGTCCTCCGTTTAACAAGCGTCTCGAGCGTTTCTTAATGAATCGTCTGAATTGCCTGTCGGCAAAGCCGAAGATCCGACTTCCTTCCAGCGATCTTTCGACTACTAGCCTTTAATTCTTTGCAAAGTAGAAATACGCGCAAGTAAACTTCTCTATTGCGCAATGACTGATAACTGCACATGATAATACAAAAATAATCTAACACTTTGCATGTTGCGAGCTATATTCGACATAGTTTTTCACTTCATTTTATTTATGATTTATTATATCACTTAAATAATTTGAAATATCACTTAAATATCCGCCAGTATTTGTAGCTATTGCTATCATTAAAGAAAATGAATAACGAACGATGGGAAATGTGTTAAAATTAATTTTATTTAGCTTGCTAGAAATTTGAAAAAATAATTCGGATCGCAAAGGGTTAAGTGAAATCTCTGATAATATTCTTCTTATTAAAATCGGAAGACAATATGTCATCGAATTCCTTTGAAATATTTTCATTCAAGTAAAAGACCAAAACCATGTCTATAATAATTTTTAAGTGATAGATATGTCATAGCCTCGGTAATTGAAAATCTATCGAAATCATTAAGTTCTAGGAGAGTTCCATAACAATTAAATCCGAAAAAAATAGAACACGACAGAAAACATTTATTCTTAACACTACATCTACTGAGATTTTTCTGCAAATATTTTTAAAACTTTCAACACTCATTTTTTTTCAATTTACCACCTCCACCTTGTAGACTAGAAAATCCATTAAATCGATTAAATCTTTTCCCTCCATTTCTTTTTTCTACAGTTTTTCTTCAACATTTCCAAACACTTTGGATTAATCGTCGGTAAATCTACTATCAATCCTCTTGCTCCTTTTACCATAAAACCACATTTCAAAGAATTTGTAACGTGATAACCAGTGGTAACTCTGTGAAGCCACAACAAATAAAAACGTTTGCCTTACGTCCCAGTGGTTATCCAATGAAACCTCCACCTATTCTTCTATTTTGCATAAATATGCAGCAACGAAGAATACCATTTTCTTGTTGAAAAATATTAATTTGGGTCTTAAAGGGTTAACCTCGACATATTTCTGAATTGCAAACAAACCTATCCACAGAATAAGAACGATGGCTTCCCCATTTTAACGCACGAACAACTCAAGTGCGTAAATCCTCGAGCGATTCAGTGCAGACTTTGAAAGCGCATTCGCAGCGTTACCGCGAACTTGTTGAAAATTCATGAGGACAGGACGTCGTAAAATGAATATCCGCTCGTTGCGGTTCCCGGATCGCCGGAGACATCACGGAAAATCCGTGTCGGATGGTAAGGGGTCATCCAAGACGGAATCGCGCCTCGGTGAGAGACGATAACCTCGGTTTTCATCGACCTGGACGTCCGCCAAAGGGACGTCCTTTAATATCGCGTGAGGCGTGCCGTGTGTCTGCATGGAAATGCGAAAGAAGGCAGAAGGACGAACGGGGAATCGGGCTAAGTTTTCGCTATGACGAGAAACTGAAATATTACGTCGTTTCTACGTTCTGTGCACGACGGGTGACTTTTGTCGGGTCGACGGAGTTACGACGTCCAATCTTTCATGCCCGAAAGCAGGCTCAAAGGAACGCTCTGAAAGAAATATAAAAAAAAAAATCGAATGAAAAGTTTGCCGGGATTTGTTTCTGAATTTTGTGTGGAGATTTGAAAAGATTAATGTGAGAGTAATTGGAAGTTATTTTGGTAAATATGACCGAGTCTTTGGAGATGTAGATGTTAGGACGACGGACTCTGGTGTTTGGGTATTCAATGGACTGTAGATTCTGCAAAAATAAACGCAGTCTTTAACTCTTTCAACACTGAACTTTGTTTCTTCAGAAAATGACTAATTTTTAGCAGTTTATATTTTGTGACACGGGAAATGGAATAAAAATACGACTGAGAATGAAATACATTTTTTTTTATTTCAGGAGTTTTCAGATTTTCTGCTGGGATAGCATAGATCCCAGTAGTATGTTACTGCTGGGATATTTTTATCCCAGCAGTAAATATTGCCATTTAAATAGAATAATATATGGAAATAAATTGTACAATAATAACATGAAAATTATATGATAATGTTCGGGATATAAAATATCCCAGTAGTGTTGTAAGGGTTAACCGAAAAATCTAAAAAAAAATAGGATGTAATGAACTTTGTTCATAAATTTGACATTTACGTTATTTTGCGCGAATTTTCATGAAAATCTGCAAGCATTATTGACACCTTGGGTGTGGTAAATATTATATGCCCAGTATATATCCTAATAGGATAGGCGGTGCAAGTGACACTCTCCCCTTACTCTGTACCTCATATCGCGAGACTTCTCTATTTTTGCGACGTATAGCATGCGCTCTTTTTCGTATTTGCGCTGACCGAGCGTATCCCAATCGCTCGCCCAAATGGGAGTCGTGTGGTCAAACATCTGCATGCGATACCAACGTACAGCAATACAGAATAGATCTATGCAATAGCAGGAAAAGCAATGGCAAGAAAATTATTTGCTAGAGACCCATCGATAGCCAAGACTTCAAGAAATACGCTAAGATTAATCGCATAAAAATAAAAGTTTTCTTAGTGCGCCGCTTCCATTGGCTTCCGCGCAGCGAGGTGAATCTTTTTTTAAATGACACTCCATTTTGTTCCCTTTCGGATAGTCTTAGGCACAAATAGGTAGCTTTCATCGTTAAATATTCTGACACAAATACAATTGCTCATTCATGTTAAAAATCATCCCGTTCCCTTCGGAGTTCGACAAGTAACCGTCGTCGAACCGAGAATCGTCAGAAACTGCAATCTTTCATGGTCGAACGCGTTCTCCAAGAACAGACAGGAGAGAGGCCGTAAGAAGAATTCCGTGAAAGGTGAGCAAAGAAATCCAGCATTTGTCTTTTCACGGGTTTCTTGCAACGAGCATCTTGGAGACCTTAACGCGTAATTAATAGCTCTTAAAAAAGATTCGCCAAAGCCGAGGGAAGAGGTTGCAATCTTTCTAAGAGGACTTAAATAATTTCCTATCTCTTCGTAGAAAATTCATTTCACGAAAATATTCTCCAGGAATGAAATCTCGACGATCAAACGATTAAGATAATTTGCAAATTATCATTAACGTTTAACACTACCGGGGAAAAATCATCCAGTAATTTCGTTAAATCACGAAACATGTTTGCACTCGCGTCTCGCACGAAAGCACGATTAATGTTCCACTTGGGATAATACGTTATTACCGAACTATTCCACTAACGTTCCTGATAATCAGCGTGCAGGTAAACTTCCTAATTGGCACCGGTGTTCAACTATTTGGTTATGCAGTTATTCAAACGTACCTGTGGTTAAAGCCAATAATCAAGCGGCGGTCCTCTCTGCGACGTTTCTCCAACAACAACACGTCGAATTGGATCGCGTATGTTACACGGATAACAAGGAAATCAATTTTATGACATTTCGATCTCGCTCTGACGAGGTTGGATGATCGAAATTTGTTGGGGGAATCGATCGATTTGATTCCGAAGTTCAGAAACGAGAAGGAAGTTGCTCGAGCTTCGTATTCTGCACGCGAAAGTCTTGGGATGTTTGAAAGGTTAATATGGCTTTTGCAATTATGGAGAAGCACGAAATTTATTTTGGTGAACACGTAACACGTTGGTGGTTAGTGGTGGGAAATACTGGATTTTGATATTAAATTATCTTTAATACCAGAACTATCGGTGTTAAATGTATTACATTCAATTATATTAAGTAAGTATGTGGAAGAAGGGGAAATCAAGAGGCGAAAGAGATGGTTAATTTATATTTTATAAGATAGATCTGAAATATCTCTCGGATGGTTTTTCTATAAAATTAGAAAATTATTATGAAATGTTAGAAGAAAGTCATTTTGACTGCCTTGGTAGTTCCAGTGTTAAGCGCGTAATTAGGTTTTCTTATATTTTGCGGGGAATCATTGGATGAAATAATTAAAGCTATCTTCTAAAATATCTAGGATAAAAATTGCTCTAATTGTAATTTTAACCGAGTCTTTAAATTGGAAGAAATTGAATTTCGTAATTCTCTCAACCGCCCGATCTTTTTCTAAAAGTACATTTTCGAAAATGTCTCGTGGCAGATAATAGATGAATTAATGAACACAGGTAAAATTAAGATGAATGTTAATAAATTAACTGACAAACGTTGGTAGTATTAAGATGAGATTTAATAAAATAATTAACCAACGGAGGTGATATTAAGATGAACATTTTCCACGAATGGCAAATGAAAATATTTGCCCCGAACGATCGAAGTTCCGCGAACGCAACGATTTCGACGATGTTAAGAGTTAACGAAAATAACAAAGGAACTTCCTCAACTCTCGCATTCCGCTCGAAGAGTCTTCATCCGGAGGAAACTGTTTCGATAAGATGCACAACTTAGTTCCAGGAAATCTGCAATAATGTTGCAGAAGTACGGAAAACTCGCAACGCGCGTCGGAGTAGCACGGAAATTTATAACTAACTCAACGGAAGAACGAATCTGATTAATCCCACCTGTCGGATGAAATTTTTTTCGAGACTCCTTCCGTTCCTCGATTTCCGGATGGACTTCCTGCGCGACGGATGCTCAAGATTTATCCTTTTTCTATCTTTTTTCTTTATTGAGGATTAATTCTATTTATACTTAAGGCACTTTTTATTCTATTTGAATAATTTTAATGCCACTTTTAATTTTAATTCTTAATATTAAAATTCTGCAAATATAAATTCGAGTTTAAAGATAATTCGAAACTTGCAAATTAATGAAAATCTCGATAAAATCGCTTCGGCAGAATCGCCGTAATTGTTCCGTGATTATTGACAATGAAATAATTAATGCACGCTACTTGAACTCTTGTTACAAGCATCGATGCAATTTTTCATATTTCCTGGCGCATTATGGAGTCAGCGGGTAAATTGCATTCGAATTAACGAGCTTCTGCAATTTCACCGAGTGTAATTTACACTTCTCCAAACAATCACGTCCTGCGCGAGGAAATGAATTAGAAAAATTCCAATTAATTACAATCTCCTGATGATTTTTCGTAAATTATAATTAAATTGTATCCATTTAATAATGAAATTATTTCCTAAATTATAATGAAATTCAGTTTCCCGCGCAAGATAGGATTGATTAGAGGATAGTTTTGGATTATAATTAAGCACATTGATTTCTTTTCAAATCGGCAATAAAAAAGTAGGAAATTATTGGCAGGATATTTAAAAATAATTTGGTTCTTAATTCCGTACAATAACGAGTACCACTCGTAACGCAATAAATGGAATAGGAAATGAAGTTATCCAAAAACTATTAAATTAAAAATATCATTGAGTCACGATACGATAAAAATACTTCCAAACTATTAATATTGCATCAACTTATACGCTATATAAGAAATCAGGGATAGATCGTTACTTCAACAATTAATTCTGTACTATTACGCATTCAATCAGAAAAGGAATCGTAGGGCAAAGGAATAACTCTTTGAGGCACGGCGGGATTAAAAATATCCCACCTTTTTGATGCGTGAATATGCATGGTGGAATATTTTTTATCCCACCTCGAAAATTTGTATTATTGTATAACTTTTTTAATAAAATTAACCCAACTTTGTTGAATCAAAAAAAAAATGTGTGTGCAACATGCGTAATTTTATTTTTTATATTCCCGTGCCTCAAAGAGTTAAGCGGTTAAAAGCACCGTAGCCTCGCAGATTCAGAACCCATCTGAAGCTGTAGATCTTTAAAATCACCACAGTATTTAGAGTTATAAAGAAAAAAAAACAGTAAAACAGCCAACGAATTAAACCGCAAACTTCATTTAGACTTTGCAAAACAATTCCTCGTTAAATTCCGCCAAAATAGGAAGATCAGGATATATCGGAAGCACGACAAGACGAGGGTTTAAATTTAAAAATCGTTCACCTCCCCAACAGGCTATTATCCTCGTCTTTAATCTGGATGCACTTTACTCCCAGAAAGCTTTTCAATTTTCCATCTCTCGAAACCTGATTGAAGATTCCCTCTCCTTCCTCCTTCGTCGCGCTCCGAGGATCGATTAATCGGAGAGGAGGAAGAGGAAGAAGTAGAAGAAGAAGAAGAGGAAGAAGCAGTACTCCCCGAGATAAGAGAAAAAGAGGGTGAGAGAGGATGGTTTGGCCGTAGGCCAAAAGCGAAATTTCCGTAGCGGGGGTCAGGCTTCCGCTCTGTGAAAATTCACCGGCAGAAAGCCGGCGGAAAAGTTTCCGCGAACCTCTGGGAATCGCTAATGTCACGGATTTTGAGAAAACACCTTGCCGGTTTTCGCTTCGGCGATTCGAACGATTTTACGCGTTCCTTGGAACTTGAAATCCGTCGAGAAAACGCGTGACTCGATTAATTCGTAGAAACATAAAAATACATCATAATTTTACTATTTATTGAAAGATCCCGAGAGTATGAATGATCGCCGTTTTTATTGCAATTAGAATTCTCATTTATCGCGGCTGATCTACGATGTGTGAGAATAATACCGACGATCGTGAAGAATGAATGTTATTAATGGTTTTTACCTTCGTTGAAAGTGATGAATCCTTTTCGAAGAAGATTCATGTTTGTGCACAATGGAATCGGAGTCGTGTCCGTCATCGATGGCGGAAATTGTTAACAATGAAATAACCCATCCTAGTGGAAATTCCTTGTTGCGGCAAAAAGTGAAATACAGTAAATCCTCGATTAATGCACAGATTTCGGGGGCAAAGCAGTGCTCTTATCGAGTACCGGTGTCGAATTTACATTAGGGCTCGAGTCAAGCGCGAACTGAGAAAAAGACGGTAGAAGAAACAGAGAGAGCAAGAAAACAAAGTGAGCTGCTCGAAAGTATCGGCAAGGCATTGCTAATGCAACAATAAACTTGTTTATTTGCTAATTTTGCTAAATGTAACTATTCCGAATGTATTTTTGCGATTCTTCTGATTAAAATCATGCCAAACATGATATACTTTGAATTATGTAAATAGTAAGTGAATTTATTAAACATTAAGTAAATGTAATCGTGTTTGGTATCATTTTAGTCGGAAAAATATCACAAATACGTTAGCAAAGGTTTAAAAAATCGAAAATGAAAACGGCCGACCCTCCAATTAGTATTATAATATTATTAGTATTATAATATTACCTCGCCGATACTGTTAAGTTTTAAATAGCGTAGCGAGTGAAGGGATTGTATCAAACAATAGTGGTAGGTATTTGCCGATTAACACTAGAACTACCGGCGTTAAATCTATCATATTTCAAAATATTAAAGAAGTACTTTGAAAAAGGAGGGACCAAGAGGCGGAAAAGATAATCGATTCGATGATTTATGTTTTTTGAAATGGACGCAGAATATTTATTCTAAGACTCTTCTATAAACTTGGAGAATTTTTGGAAAAAATTGTGTACCAGTCATTTTGACTGGTTTGGTAGTTCTAGTGTTAAACAGATTTACTTGGATTTCTTGCCAGACTTTTCTACGCACGTTTTATTTCTTATAAACTCTATACAGGAAGGTTTACAATACGGAAGTTACGTAGGTGGCTCCACGTTGGACGCGGTGAATATAAAATGTCATTCTAACAGATACATTCCGGTGGTATCATGTTAATTACACTGCTCCCTCGTCGAGCGACGATGTTCACCAAGGGGGATCACCCTGTCTGGAGGGGATAGTCATGATGCAGTTATCGAGGGAAACTTCTGATGCCTTTCTCGAGGTTTTACTGTATCTCGTTGGAACTTTTGATACACTTAATTTTTCCTCGCCGATTACACGAACTGTTGCACATTGCGAGCCGGCCGTGAGTGTAATTTCACGGTGTGGCGAGCCGTGTGACACGGTGAAACGACACGTGACCCAGTTAACTTCTCCGTTTCCTGGTGCACTGCCCTCGACGCTCCTTTATTAAGGGCTGCGAAAGGGCAAGAACGGATCGAGGAAACGGCGAGAGTGGAAGGGAGCATCTAGATGGTGGTGGACGTAGATAGGGGATGGGAATGAGCCGGAGAAACAAAGATAGAGTGAAAGAGAGAGGAAGCGAAAGACAAAGGGGTGATAGAGGAAGAAAGGGAGAGACAGAATGGCAGAAATCGAGATAAGAAAGAGAAAGCTGCAGAGTGAGAGAAGCCGACAAAAATTAGACAGAGAGAGGAAACGAAAAATGGAAAGAGGAAGGGTGATAAAGGGAGAGAAAGAGGAAACAGAGGGAGAGAAAGAGGAAACAGAGGAAGAAAGGGAGAGACAGAAAAGCAGAAATCGAGATAAGGAAGAGAAAGCCGCAGAGCGAGCGAGAACTACAGAAATTAGACGGAGAGAGAGAGAGAAAGCGAAAGACAGAAAGAAAAAGGGAGCGAAAGAGGAGACAGAGGAATAAAGCGAGAGAGAGAAAAAACAGAAATCAAGATAAGAAAGAGAAAGCCGCAGAGCGAGGACGATAGAAATTAAACGGAGAGACAGAGAGACACGAAGAGGGTGAGGGTGAGAGAGAAAAGGGGGTAGTCGAAGGGCAAACGTCCCTTAATTAAGTTGTCTCGGCTCTTAGACCGGAGACCTATCCTACGGAGCTCTTTATGGGGATGGTTGCTGATGTGAAATCGATGCCGTCATATACCACCAGAAACTCCCCCGTTTCGAACCAGGGGTGACAGGGGGTTCAATAAAAATTCCTTGAGAGCCACCGCCGGCAGGAAATGTCGCGTACAGTCGGAGGTCCTTTCGATGTTCGTTGCTCGATCAGTGAACGTACACTTTAGAATTTAAGGGAGAATGGATCGTCCCATGGAATAGAAAAGACGATACACACGCCGTGCTATCCGTGGAAGGATTAAGGTTCCTTTGTTTCGAATCTTTTTTACTCCTCGCCATTGTATGTTCTGCTGCGGAGGTCGTTCGTTGCAGTTCCTTTGTGATGTGTAAAATTGGGCAAACTTTTGAAAGTATGATTACATGCAGGAGAACAGGGAATCTTTATGATCGAAACATTTGGTTTGCTTCGTTGTCCGTCGCCTATGGGAAATTTGTCTTGAATTTCCGTTAACACTAGAACTACCAAACCAGTCAAAATGATTGGTACACAATTTTTTCCAAAAATTCTCTAAGTTTCTGGGGGAGTCATAGAATAGATATTCTACGTCCATCTTATTAAACATAAATTACCGAATCGATCATATTTTCCACCTCTTAATTCCCCTTTTTTCAAAATACTTATTTAATATTTTGAAATATGATAGATTTAACGCCGGTAGTTCTAGTGTTAAATATATCATAGCCTTGGTAACTCAGAACCCAGATAAAACAATAGATTCTTGGCGAAACGTTGGTAGCAGCTGAAGCTGAAAAGTACAAAGGTAAAAGAAAATAATGTTTCCGCATATTCTTTTGTATGTTTGTATTTAAATTCTACGGTCAATTCATCCAGAATCTCCAATATCAGGTGCTTTCTGAGCCACTGAGATTATTGTTTAATTATTTAGGAAAAATTTGCATAATGGAAACTCGACCTCATTACGAATCCGAGACTCCAACTTCATACTCACCATATTCTCATTATTATTTGCTAGCCCAACATCTACAATTGAATTTCAACGAATATCTCGGAAACTCGTGGCTCTTCTTGCAAACATATCCTCCGATTTCATTCGGTGATAACAACGTCGCTATATATTTTTGCAAAGCATCGGAGATCGCCGCTTCGGTGGCCGGTAAATTAAACAAATCGCGGAATGGAAATTATGCGGACGGGAATGACTTGGTGGGAGACAGACCGAGATGAAAATTCCGCAATGGAAATAATTCGTGTCCGTGGCGACGATGCCGTCGGTGGATTCTTCGATAAAAATTCCTGGAAAGCCGGCGACGGAAGCACTTTCCTCGTCGACACGCCGGAATGTGGCGTACCGATTCCACTTAAGAACCAACGCGAATTATTTATTTCACATTTTCATTCATCCCCATCTCGCCGATGGACTATGCAAAGACATTACAAAAATAGTATATAAATTGTACGATGAGATATGATAATAAAATTAAATAATCTTAATTTAATTGCAGATGAATTTAATATTATTAAAAATTCACATTACGGAGACCCAAGATGTTTCTACGGAAGTTTAAAAGGCGCAATCTCAAAAAAAAGTTCTGATATCTCTCGGATTCGTTTCTTTAACTTTCTTTATAGGTAGAATAAAGCAAGTAGTTTCCGTTCCATCTCGTCGATGGACTATGCTAAGACATTACGAAAATAGTATATAAATTTCACGATGAGATATGATAATAAAATTAAATAATCTTAATTTAATTGCCGATGAATTTAATATTATTAAAAATTCACATTACGGAGTGCCAAGATGTTTCTACGGAAGTTTAAAAGGCGCAATCTCAAAAAAAAGTTCTGATATCTCTCGGATTCGTTTCTTTAACTTTCTTTATAGGTAGAATAAAGCAAGTAGTTTCCGTTCCATCTCGTCGATGGACTATGCTAAGACATTACGAAAATAGTATATAAATTGCACGATGATCTTATGATAATACAATTAAATAATCTTAATTTAATTTCCGATGAATTTAATATTATTAAAAATTCACATTACGGAGAGCCGAGATGTTTCTACGGAAGTTTAAAAGGCGCAATCTCGAAAAAAAAGTTCTGATATCTCTCGGATTCGTTTCTTTAACTTTCTTTATAGGTAGAATAAAGCAAGTAGTTTCCGTTTCGGCGAAAAATCGTGCCGATAAATTCTCGCGACTCGTTTCGCCGTCGTTATTTACGGCACCGGTTTCGTCTGCAAATATATCGTCCGGCTGTGTTTATAGTCGACCATTTTTCCTCCCACTGGGTCTCTAACGACAACGCGGGACACTTTTAAGCCTAACAGGTGGCAGATTATCGAAACCCTGCTCGAAAAAATATGTCGGAGAATTTGCCTTTTTGCTGGCTCTCCCAGAATTTCCGGCGACACGGTTCTACCTCTGGTCGAGCAATTTTGCGATATCGCATGAACGTAGCTACTGGCTACTCTGAAAGTTCGCTCGATATTTCTCTCTTTTTTTTTTTAATTCGCTCCGACGGCGATTGTTTTTAATAAAGTTACAAAAAATTCTCTAAACGGGAAAGACTGTTATTATACTAGTGATTATGATAATGGTCTAATTAAAAAGTTTAGAAAATTGTTTTTGACAGTTATTGCATGTTGGAACTATTTGTCGAAATGAAATTACGATAATACTATGTAAGTGTGTGGTATTACGAAACTACTTTGCAAAAGTAACAAAAAACTGAGTCGTTTAAGAGTATTCAGAAGTTTTATTAGTTAGAACTCAAGGTCTATGTAAACACGGTAGTTTAAAGATCTCGAAACGGAGAGTACATTATTTAAATCACTGTCATAATTACCGAAAGGATTAATCCGATGAGAAACAATGTTAGAAATCTTCTCAATTTTGCAATCACTCCCTGTCGATACCTTTCATTTAACAGTACGTGAATTTTCGCAAAATTGACGACCAAAGGAAATATTGATTGAAATACGATGCTGTTATTTCCGTCGATTTCGTATTCCATTCGCGAATGGTGTACGAATTAGTCAAAAAATGAAATATTTCTCCGCGCGCCGGCGTATTGTCGAGATTTGTTATTCTTAGTTTCATTTGAATTCAGCGTGGAATTCTTTATTTTTCACGCATCGGCCGTTGCACGACCGATCGTATTCACTCGTCCAAGGCCCACGCGGAAATGGAAATGCATGTACGTTTCTACGCAGGTGTTTCGAATACGTGATATCTACGGGAATTTCATAGCGCAGTCTCTTCTACCCTTCTATGCCCCGTTTCACCCCTCTGCATGCACCGAAAAATCAATTTGTTCGGTATCATTGTTTGCGGTGGACAAAAATTGTAAATAATCCTTCTCAATTTGTTGTTTCTTTTCTCGCGGATAAACATTAGTTGTAAATAGCTCATTGGCAAATGGTAAAAATGCAATTTTGTAAATTGTATTTAACTCGATTCGGAATGCATTTATAGACAAATGAGGTTTATGCTTTACAAGAGTTAAGTTATAATAGTTCACAAAGTTAAGAATGCAATTATTGAATAATAGATTTATTTGGATTTGTAAATATTTAAGTGCAAAGAACGTTTGTGACTTGCAAGAGTTACATTATAATTTTTAACGAAGTTAGGAATGCAATTTTGTATAATAGATTTGTCCTGATTAGTAAGAAGTTAATTGCAAAGAAAGATAGTCACTTGCAAGAATTAAAGTATGATAGTTAACAAAGTTAAGAATGCAACTTTTAATGATAGATTTGTCCAGATTTGTAAGGATTTAATTGCAGTGAAAGTTAGTCACTTGCAAGAATTAAATTACGATAGTCCCCAAAGTTGGAAATGCAATTTTAAAAAATAAAATTATTTAGATTTGCAGATACATAATTGCAAAGGAAGTTTGCGACTTTCAAGAATGAAATGATCATAGTTCGTAAAGTTAGAGGAATAACTTTGAAAGGTAAAAACCCAGTGGTATCTTGTGTTGTCTCAGAGTTACAAGGGTGAATGGAGGGTTGAAAGGGCTCGTTTCATTGTATAGCTTTTTCGCGCAAATTCAGAGTCACGAATCTCGTAGATGTTTCGCATTAAACCTGTTACAGAGGGACTTCTCTCGTATCGCGAAATACAATAACGCCGCTCGATGCGTCAGAATATCTATTTACCCAGAACGATCTCCATTGTTCTATGTATTTGCTCTTACATTTACACGTTCAATTTAACTCGGCGAATGACAGCTTTAAAGTGCTCGACAATGAGCCGAGATAAGCGGCTGGGAACCTTTCTTCTTGCATTTGCTGTGATTCGCTTGCGATTTAAATTCTGTCCTGTGATCGACCTAACTCAGATCACTGTGTCTATGGTATTTAAGAAGGTAAAATCGCAGACTCATCATAAGTGAGCCCAAGTTCAAATCACCCCCCTCACCTTTGGGAAATTTGGAAATTATATCCCAGCCTCGGTTGTTCGGAATCGACCTAAAATTTGCAGTCCTAATTGTAATAACCGTAACACTTGAAATCGAGAAGTACAAAATAAAAATACTTAACTTAGATATAAATCCTGACCTTCTGAAATTGGATTTAGGCATTTATTTTGAGCTGCTGAAACACTTTTACCTTTTAAAAGAAATTTTACGAGTGGTAAGTTCAAAGACTTTGACAGTCACCTAAGATAAAGCTCTTCAATTTCATTTCTTTCATTGCCTCAAATTCAATCTCTCAATCAACCCTCAAAAATAGCTCCACAATTCTCCAAAATAACTCTGCAATCAAACCTGGAAACCTCCCCACCTCGCGATTAACACATTACGTCTCTTTCAATGGTAAAAAAATGAAGTATCAATTTCCCTAAAATAAATCAGATCACCTTAAAATCTTCCCTCGTAACTCAGAATCCCACCGTAATATAAAATAATATACTTCAACCCCCGTAAACCCACGTGACTTCAAAAAAAATTTTATTTACGTATTACAGTATACACTCCAAGGTGACAAAATTAGATGACTCACCCCTTACAAGAGACATTCCACCTTTTCCACTTAAACAATCCACCCCGTACAATCTCCGCTGCACCTCCAACCCTAAAAAATTCCCCGCCAGCCCACAATACCTTTCGCAACCCCCGTAAAACGTCGGCATAAAAAGGCGTGCGTATAAAATAGGAAAAATCGCCGACAGCCGTGCCGAGGAGGCACGTGCAACGGAAGAAGGAGCGAAGCCGATGAACTTCCGGATCTCGGAATACATTACGTCATCGCGTTAATATCCCGACAGCACGCGACGACGTTCCGGCGTATAACGCAGTCGATTTAACTGCTTTTTGTTTTAAAGCCGAGCACCGGCGATTTCCCTCGGTGAATCCCTCCGGCGGTACATCGAGTTCCACTTGCCGTTTCCACCTGGCGAAACATTAACACCGAGGAGTCTGCTAATGTGCGTTCTCTGTCGTGAAAACCGGCTTAAAACCGACGGTCCGTTTCGTCGAGGTTCGTTTTCCGGTAGATGTTTCTCCCGGCTCGCAACAGCTAGACAATGGGGTGGGATGGTGTTTTGTGGTGTCGATGGCGAGGAGAATTTAATCTTGAACGTGCCTCTTTGAGTTTGGGTGGCGAGTCTATCGGATACTTTCTTTTTGACGAGCTTTTAAGGGACGATGTTGTAACAGGGGGAGACGGCCTCGTTTGGGGGTGGGTAGAAGATGGGGATGAAGTCGATGGTGTCTGGGCGATCTGTTTTTTTAATGTTGGGAAGACGTATGAAGGGAATCTTTGGGAAGATTGAGATTGTAAGATGTAACGGAAGTGCGGCGTGGGTGGTAGTATAATCTTGAAGATGGCAAGATTAGAATTGATGTATTTGAGGTATATTTCTCCAAAGTGCGATTTCATTATGGTGTTTAAAATTTGAAGTGTTTTGTATTATGAGTTTTATTTTTCTTACTCGATTTAATGAATTTTATTTGATAGAATTATGTTATTCTGTGCAAGATTTATAGTCTTTGCAAACTTCACTACAATTTTCCATATTCCTCGGACTTTAAAAATTAGTGTACTTAATATTAGATCTACGAGCGTTAAATCTGTTATACTTTAATATATTGAGTAAATGCTTTGAGAAAAGAGGGATGAGGCTACTAGGAAGATTATCAATTAAGTAATTTATGCTATAAGATATACATGAAATATTTATTGCACCGTTTTTCTATTAATTTCAGAAATGATTATACAAAAGTAGAAACCCTCCAATTTAACGGTTTCCGTAGATCGAGTATTAAACCTACCATGGCAGTCGAATCACCGCTTTCTGATTTTTTCTAAAAATTCCCCAAATTCATTCGGCAGCCATTCAGTAAATATTTTAGGTCTATCGTATAAAACAAAAATTACTTAACCCATTCACTGCCAGGAAAACTAAGCAAATATTACCTTTGCTTCTTAAAATTTGAGAAGATGACAGAAAGTTTTTAGAACATTGGTTTCATTAATCAAAAATATAATCTCGACATTTGTAATGATACAAAGAACATTTTTGTTCCAAAATTTCTATACACGATCAGCCATTATTGGTAACTTATTAATTCAAAGTTATAGTGCAGCTACGAGATATCTCGTAGTTGGCAGTCAATGGATTAACCGATCTTTTTCACCTCTTCAAACCTCTTTTTCCAAAGCACTTATTTCGCATATTTCAATATAACGAATATAAAGCCGGTAGGTTTAGTGTTAAATACGAGTATATCCACCTTTAACAGCTACACTCAAAACGGATTAATGTAAAATCCAGAAGACACGGGAAGACAATTCATTTTCAGCCCTACAGCGGCACCCTTATTTTGATCCGTCTTCGTTTTCCCCGCAGATATATTTCACTTCGTCGCAACAGATTCCCTCTGTCTTCGGTCTTAAGTCTCGCATTCATTTAATCCCAAAGAAATCCGTCTCACTCGCGCGGACAGTGCTCCGCCATTTTTCGTGTTTGCAGTTCTGCGGCGGAATTTATTTCAATTACGCTTATTCGACCGCGAATCCGTATTGCCGGGGGTCTTTTCTTCGAAATTTCCCTTCCGAATTCCATCCTCGGAGTTTCACGGGAAACGTCAGCCCGGTGTTAAGCGAAACTGAATCATTATTCACGCCGGTAATTAACGTTAGGTGAGAAAGTTTTGCCCATGGAAAATATATAATTTAATTCGTTACTCAGTCATCTTGGTTTCCAGATGACCACGGTGTCGAGGTATATTTTGTCGCGGATGTTTTGCAAACGTTGCAGATCGGTTCTTCAGAGTTTTTGTTTTTATCTGGTACTCATTGTTCTAAGGTAATTTTATAAATACTTAATACTAAATAACTGTAAATAAAGAATTTTCTAATTCTTTCCGCAAGTTGATATAAGAGCCATGAAGTGAATATTCCACTTCTACCTTGTAAAACATAAATTATTCAATTGATTATCATTTTCACCTCTTGA
The DNA here is from genome assembly GCA_963989415.1 of Cerceris ruficornis. Taxonomy (NCBI): domain Eukaryota; kingdom Metazoa; phylum Arthropoda; class Insecta; order Hymenoptera; family Crabronidae; genus Cerceris; species Cerceris ruficornis. The sequence continues at coordinate 13,340,570 of OZ022523.1, forward strand.
TTTCTCCTTTTCCAAAGAACTTATTCGGCATATTTAAATATAATAAATATAACACCGGTAATTCTAGTGTTAATAAATTTTCGCGAAACCGTGATCACATTTTGATTAAATAGAGCTTTATTAACCGGAGCAACAAAATTCTCTTTGACACTGTGACCATGGAGAAACAAGAAATGAAGAAAAAACAACCGCAAAAGCCTCAGACTATTTAATCAATTAATTCTTTTTTCATTTCTGATTTCAGCCAGCCTCGTCCAGCCTGATTTTCCTTCCCTAGTCAGGTGAGTGGCACTGATAACACCGATAAAGATGGTACTTTAACGTCCACCATTCTGCAAATTTTTACACGATTCAACGAAACAGTATAATCGATAAGAACGCGGAATCGTTTGCGAAATATGGACGTAAAAATTTAAAAGAATTACGAGAACCGAGAACGAGGGCGAACGTTGACAAATCGCGTTATCTTTTTCGACGTTTTCGCGAGCCGCATTTTTATCGAGCTGAAACCGTCGGATGACTGCCGTAATTTCGTGCGATTAAACGCGTACGTGTGCTCTTAAATATGGCGAAGTTTCTACGCTCCAGGATACTGGGAGCTCCATGTCGAAACTTGCGTAAACTCGAAATATTATTTGCCCTGCAAATTGCTTTCGGTATCGCATCCCTTATGCGCGCACGGCCACGCGCAAACTGCAGTTCTTGGGGCTGTATTTATCTTCCTTTCTGGCGCGAGCATAATCTCTGCTGAAAAGTATAAGCAATCGAGGAATAATTATGTTTGAAAGTCACATTGGAATTTTACGTCGCGCGACTTTTAACACTAAACCTACCAAGCCGGTCAAAATGACCGGTTCCCAATTTTTGTGAAAAATTCCCTAAATTGATAGGGGAGCCATGAAGTAAATATTCCACTTATATCATGTAAAATCTAAGTAAATTAACTAACCATCTTTTCCACGTCTTGATTTCCCTTTTTTCAAAGTACTTATTCGGTATATCGAAATTTTAGTAGATATAACGTCGGTAGCTTTAGTGTTAATTACATTTTGGAATTTTGTCGTCAATTTCAATTTACTGTTTTAATTATCGTAAATTTGACTACCTCTGGGCGATGGAGAATTAATTTATATTGTTGGGAGTATTTATCTTTCGTATCGTCTTTCATCAATTAATTGATGATGTTCGAAAGGTATAATTGCTTGTTTAGTTTTATTAATTTTAATTAAGTTTAGATTTACAGTGGCATTAATCAGTGCAAGCATTACAGCAACCGATTTGTAACAGGTACTTTTGAAATCGAATTTTCAGAGGGCTGAAAATTGATAAAATAGGGGCCTGTGGTGGATACGAATCTCCATCACCTCTGGGAAATATGTTTCCGATGTGATATGTATATCACAGCTTCGATAGTTCGAAAATCCCCTAAACTGTCCGTCCTAGTCGAAATAACCACAGAAATCAAATCCAAAAGTATACAAAAAACAAAGAATGCAACAGAGATCAATTTCAGGTACAGCGGACTCTCTCGCTTACTAAGCGAAAATTCAATTGCGGAGGCCCAATTAAAAGTCGATTTGCGAGAGAACGGTTCATTTCTGACCCATGGTTCCTCTCAGACATTTTACCTACGTAACAAGACGAATACGATGGCCCACCCCAAAAAAATCAGATACCCCTCAACTAATTTTGCGGCAGGTTATTTTCACAAATCTCCATCCAATCCGAGGTCTAGAACAACCCCCCGAAGCCATGACAAAACCTTTTGAAACACCCTGTACACATCGTTTCACATTGTCGTAGAATTTCTCTGTTTCTCTTACAATATTTGCAAAATGTCGAAGGCGCAAAAAATTTCAATTTTCTCGGAGGATTTTTACGTGAAGATTATTTAATCAAGAAACAAACGATACACCCTCGTTTCACCTTCGAGAAGGAACATCGGAAGACGTCTCTAAAGTGGGGACATTGTTGGAAAAGGAAAATACATAACTGCTCTAGCTTTTCGCCGGTGGAAATTCACATGGCACATATGTGCACGTACGTATGTACATACGTATATGTAAAAGATACATACGCCATATCTGTTCTAAGAAAGAGGGGTAAAGTGGCAAGCCACGGAGGACGGATGAAATGATTGCATCTGAAATTGCTAGGAGAAATGACGAACGGGGGTGAAATCCAACGGTAGATCGTGAAAAACTAATTTTCTTTCGACTTGCAATATTTCGTTATACATTTTCACGCACTTTTTCCACGAGTAGAGCAGGCCTCGAGAAATTTCTTGTGAAAATTTCCCTGGTACAAAGTATCATTCTTTTCATGTGCGAATTCTTAATTCATTAAAGATCAGTATCGCTTGACCGTAGCTCTCAGACTTTTTCTCTGTCAGGAAAAATTTTACTACACTTTTCGGTGTACTTTACGTGGAGAGAGAGAGAGAGAAAAGCTGCGAATAATTTTTCCTGTGAATTTTAGGGAATTTTATTGTTCTCTTTGCACTTTGTTAATTCATCGGTGGCTAGGCTTTTTCAGAGTACAATGGCAGTGGTATAAATAATTAAAAAGTCTATGGTATAGAGTTGAAGGTTCAAACTCCCAATTAGTGGGCTCCAGTTCAAATGCCCCGTCGCCACTGGAATATTTTTTCTCGTATATATAATACACCATGGCTTCTTTAGTTTAAAAACCTCCTTAAAACATTGGCAACCAGGCGAAATGAATAGCATTCGAGGCTGAAAAAATTCTCAACTCCTCGAAGTTCCTTCTAAATCGGTAGATTTCGTCTTCGCAGTATTCCATCTCGTCGGTCTTCTTTGCGTGAAAACAAGACGAAAGATAATGGCAACCGAAGAAACAATGGTCCCGGAATTGTCGCGATAGGAAGAAAACGCGGGAGTCGTGTTATCGCGGCAAGCAACGGTGAAAAAGAAGGAATCACAGAGGTTCTGTGCATCGCACGCTTCGCTCCTTTTCCCCGCAAAAAAACACCGTGGTAGGTGAACACAGAAAGGTACGAGAGTGTGACTCGAGTGAAATCGAGGGTAGGGAGAAAAGAGCGACAGACCGGGAACGAGGATAGGGTGGGGAGAGCCAACGGGGGTGGAAAATGCATTGAGCTCACCCCCGAATGGCTGGTCGCATAACGCCGTACTTTTCGTTCTGCGATCAATGCGTGTCTGCCATCGCGAAAGCGTGCAAGGGGTTGAACGAATGCGGCGGGGATGAAGAAATGGAGAACGCTGGAGACAACGCGGCAAAGGGAGAAATACTATCGTGGAAGGGGATGTAGTTGGAGAACCGAAGGAAGAGGAGTACAGGGAGGAAGTTTAGGGTGGAGAACGAAGAAAGGAACAGCGCGTTGAAGAGAGGACCGTTGGGGGAGGCGTAAAATCGAAAGAAAGGGGGTGGAAAGTGGAGAACGTTGAAGAGAAAAACTATCGAGGGTAGAAGGAGGTGTACCGTGAGAAAGAAAAGAAGCTGGGGAGGGAAGAAAGGAAGAACGATTTAAAGAGTAGACCATCGGGGGAAACTGTGAAGTCGAAAGAACGAGGGGGTGGAAAGTGGAGAACGTCGAAGAGAAACACTATCGAGGGTAGAAGGAGGTGTGGCGCGAGAAAGAAAAGAAGCTGGTGACTGAAGAAAGGAAGAACGATTTGAAGAGTAGACCATCGGGGGAAACGGTGAAGTCGAATGAACGAGGGGGTGAAAATGGAGAACGGCGAAGAGAAAAACTATCGACTGTAAAAAGAGGTGTACCGCGAGAAAGAAGAAAGGCTGGGGAGGGAAGAAAGGAACAACGAATTGAAGAGAGGACCGTTGGGGGAGGCGGTAAAATCAAAAGAAAGAGGGGGTGGAAAGTGGAGAACGTCGAAGAGAGAAAAACTATCGAGGGTAGAAGGAGGTGTACCGTGAGAAAGAAAAGAAGCTGGAGGGTGAAGAAAGGAAGAACGATTTGAAGAGTAGACCATCGGGGGAAACGGTGAAGTCGAAAGAACGAGGGGGTGGAAAGTGAAGAACGTCGAAGAGAGAAAAACTATAGACGGTAAAAAGAGGTGTACCGCGAGAACAGAGAAGCTGAAAGATGCGGAAGGAAACAACGAGGTAAACGGAGAGAGACGATCGAAAGAAAGGGTGAAATCGAGATACTAAAGAAAGAGGAATATGGTGTAGAAGAAGATGGAAGAAATAGACGGAAAAAAGGGAGGAAGGCAGCGGAATACAGATAGAGCAGGCAGAAGCAAGAACGTATTCGCATCACCTTGCAGTTCTCCGCGACACTTCCACGTCGGCTGCTCTTCCCTCTTTTATGCCTTCGCGCAGTTTTACCCCTCGATGTTCCTCACCCTCGGTTCTCCATCCCTCGCAACGAGGAGAAGGAAAGTTCGAGCCTCGAAGACTACCATTGGCAAACGTGCCGGTTTAAACAGGCCGGCACGCATCGACGATCGCGAAAAGGTGACTTTATGACGATTCTTCTCTCGTTTCCGCCACCCCGTGCCACCCTCGTCTTCCTTCTCTCCCTTCTGGCAAAGTGTGCGTGTGATTGCAGGCTTCTGCATTGGAAAACTCTAAAGTCCTTTCCCGGTTTAATCAAGTGGCTTCGAGTGCTTTGACGTATACTCAAAGTCTATGACAAAAGAGAGAGAGAGAGAGAGAGTGAGAAAAAGAGAAAACGGATGGAGAACGGAAGTGGAAGATGCTCTTTGATTCTAGAAACTGCACTCGATCGCAGAAAACGTTGATTTATTTCATTCGTGTTTACTTCAATCTCGTAATAATTAAGGTTAGCATAGATGCGGTATTTTTATCTTCACTTCTCTTTCTACCGTGATAACGTTTATTTCCACGGCTGTGTTTTACGACAACCGATGGAAACTACCTTCGCTGGCATGGCAGAGAGACACGGCGCGTAAAACCGCGATATAAAACTAAACGTCATACAAACCCACTGACTGGAGAATACGTTATCGACTCGTTTATGACTCAGGGGGGTTGACGATCCCCACGAAGGGGTGTAAAGGCACGGTTTAAGCGCCGGCAATGCACGGAAACAAACCATAACCAGCTTTATGGGGTAAGTGACGAGGCCCCGCCGCGATCGATCCGTTCTCAATGCATGAAATTAAGACGTTCCTGAGGTTATCATACGGACGCCAGTTTATCGCCACGAGTTGCATTGTCTGTAAAGGGTGAAATCTGCAATGCGGATTTCGCATACCGCTTTCCCGTTCTGGAATTAGGATGAAGCGGAAAATCGCGAAAAAATTGCGCTCCCGTTTGGTGACACGTTGAAACTTACTTTCGCCAAGAGGGAAGTTGGACTTGGTGAAAAATGTAGTCTACCTCGTCGACGGTGCAATGTAAATTGCAACTCGAACGTGACTTTTTTGGCAATTTTCTACGGCATTGTTCTAGATTTCACGTCTCTTCGAAGAATCTTTATTCCTTTGGATGTCAGAGCTGGAAGTTGTTTAATTATTGTCGAAATAATCAGAGTGTCTCACAACTATTCCATTTTATAAAAATTTTAAATATTACCAATTGTATTTATTCACGTATTTTTGACTAAAAATACCATAATCATTACGCCAAGTTTTGCCAATTTAATAGGTTTAGCAATACTTGCAAATTTTTTATTTAATTTACCGTATCACAAGTATCATCCCTTATTGTACGGCAAAGGGTTAACACGTTCCGTGCCAAGCCGTTTTTGCCCGACTTGTCGTTCAGGCCATTTGATATTTTCACTAAAGATTAATATATTATTACACAATATTTCATTACATCATCAATTCACAAGTAATTAGCTTGTTCAGAGTAGTTATCACATCGTGCACCATTTATGGTACACGTGGCGCAGTCAGATCGATTGTAAATTTCAATCAGATCGAAACTTTTCAAACAAAATATAAAAAAATTAAGTACTGAAGTAACAAGACAAAAACTTAGAAGAGTAGTGACGTTTTGCAGCAATTTCCCGAACAAGCCGGTTTTATGCATTTCTTGCTTTAAAAATGTCAAACATTACATGTAATTATTAATTATAGTATATATAAAAATTAAACAAATTTATGTGCTTTGTTCTACACTGCATTTTTTATAATGTCTCATTCTTTTCATGTAAATTATGTAAAATTATTTTACGGAATTAAATTTCCCATAAAATATGTTTTCACCGCATTAAATAAATATCTTTGCATGTAGCATTTATGGTACACTTGGCCTGAAGGTCAAGTTGAACGTGTACCATAAACGGTACACGTGGTACGGAACTTGTTAACCCCATATCCACCACTTTCATCCTTCCTCCATGCACAGCATCTTTCTACCGCCCTGAAACTACACACACGTAACATCCAAAGAATTCCTTCCACTGAAAGCCATTCAATCCGTGCAGCGCGAACGCAATTATAAAATATCGGAGTAACGCGGAAGAGTATCGTTTAAAAGCGGCGACACATAAATTCGCGAGTCGCATTCGTGCGCATAATCGTATCGTTGAGAAAGAAAGTACACGGCGAGGAGACAGCATTGTGTAATAGCATCGCGGCACGCATTGTATCGCGTGTCTCCGCCTCTCGAGGTGAACACTTTGCATAATAATTTCGTATGCAAGCACGCCAAGAGAAAAGAACCGCGGGCAGAAGTGCCCGGGGAAGAGGAGAGCCGTGTATCTCGGAAAGAGAAGAGAATAAGGAGAAACTTTACGACCGAACTCGTTTCAGACTTTTTCATCTCACTCAAGATGAACGTCCGCCGGCTTTTCCCGGGGAAACGTCCGACGATTCTTCTTTTTCCTTCTACCTCGGCGTTTAGACGAATGGATTTCTTTCTCTCGTTTAATTCGCCGCGTTCGTGTTTATTAAGGGCGAGGTGGAAATATCGTGGGATCCGTGAATTAGGGGATGTATCGTTGCTGAGGGCTATGAAACGGCGGTTTGTAGAGGGAGGTGGTAGGGTGTGATTTAGGTTTTTTCTGGGATAAAAGGAGGAAAGTGTGGTGGTTGCAGGTGAGAGAGAGGGAGAGAAGGTGAAAGAATTGGTGGTAGGACGATTTGACGAGGAAAGAGAGATTTTAGAACGTAAAGAGGAAGTAAGGAATGTAGGGAAGTAGTAGAAATTGTGTGATACTGGAGAACATTGCTGGAGAACCAGCTTCAGTTGTGTAGTTTCTGCTCGTTTCATTTTCGACTGCAATGGCTTAATTGTTTCAGCAAAAGTTTAGAATTTTGGTAGATTATAACTTACTGGAATTGACATAGAATTCCTTAAGAAAAATAAATTCTCAAAACCTTTACTCTCTTCACCACCGTATTCTAATTTACGCCATTGCTTACAAATTTCGCAATATTTTTAACCTTTACTCGATTAATTTTATTATCTATTTTCAGCAAACTTCTCCGTTTAATTTCTACAGAAAAAAAGAACTCGGTAAATTGTCCCCCGTTTACGTCCATAAACGATATTATTTTTCTTATCAAGGGGGTTGAAAAATCGCGCCGATAGAACTTTCACGGAGCCTCTGTTTTTCGCTGACTCTTAATTGGCACGTAAAATGACGGGCTCTCCCGTAGAAATAACAGGATTCTGTTCCTCGGTGGTTTTGCAGGGGCACAATAATAATCAAACAGTGAAAGCGTGACTAATTACCTAATTGCTAATTGGCATAGTACCGGGCAAACGAGCTTGCGGGTTAAGCAAATACGCTGTGCCTGTAAATACGTGAATATGACTTACTTGCCCCGGGTATGAGGGCGCTTCTACCTACAGGCTGTTTCAGCAACGTTCGCGCTGAGAATATTACAAATATTCCTTGAAAGTCCCGGAATAAAATCTCTTCTCGCTCGTACGATCAAAGAAACCGGTGTTTTCTTTCTCCTTTTTTTTTTAATTTAGCTCGTCCTTTCATATAAAAAATGTAAACTTTCCAGAATGCAGAAAAACGGATAAAACGTAGAATTAAATTTTTGAATTCCCGCAAGGTGACAAATACAGGAGAATATTATTTTATTTGTCCGTAATAAATATTATTGAAATATTCGTAAAATATATACCTATCGCATTCAGTAGCCATTGTTTGTGTTATTTCTGTTTTACATACATTATTTTTCCTATCCCCGTAGACGGTTTCTGATGGAAAATTAATTATCGGCGAAATTCTAGTTCCTCTTTTTTTCCCCGCTCGAAATATAATTCCGCTTTTTGCTGAACGTAATTGAGAATATTCGCTACATTCGGTCATATCGTGCAGGTATTATGCAACAGCCCGTATAGATTTTGCAGTATTAACGTTCGACTGTGCCACTATGCAGAGGACTTATTAATTTTGAGAATAGAGGAAGCTTTAATACCCAATTCCAATCGGGCTCTTTGATTTCATTGACATTCCCATCGATTTTGCGGCGGATCCGCGCTAATTAACACGCTTGCAATTAGCAACGATGAATCTTGCGCGCAGAATCCTCCTCGAGATTGTAGAATTAACGTTAAATCGATCGACGAAACGTAAATGTATCCTCAACAATGCTGCAAATGAACAGAAAAAGAATATAAATAAATGACACGAAAAGCCTGCTAAATTGCGCTAAATCGTCTAATGAAAAGCAAAATTCCTGAAATACATTTTGCACAATACAGCCGTATAGCAGAATTGTACGCAAAAATTCCCACTCAATTAATTCTCAATTTATTAAAAAAAATCCCACAAAATTTTACCAATATTCGAAAATTTATTTAATTGTAGCGGAGATTTTTCTGATTTAAAGAAAGAGGATTTAATTCAACTCGGAGAGCGAGAGTCTTTTTTCCAATTGTCTCCTATTCTTCTTTTTTAATTCTCTCATCTCCTTCCATCTTGGTCCAATCTTCCTTCTCCTTCTTAATTATTTCTTCGTCTTCCTTTCGGTGTTAAAAATCTCCTCTATATAATTAAGAATAACATCGATTACCGAGATCAGTTAAAACTCCACCGAAAGATCAACCGATAATCTGTCCGTCCATCGATCGTCAATGGGACGATTTCACGAGCAGTTTCGACAAATTCCCCCCATTTTACCGGCAATTACGTCATATCGAATTAACGAGTCCCCATTGTTACATGCACTGTCGAACACGGCGAGTGTTTATTCGCCCTGCCGCGACGTCCGCAACCCGCCATTATGATTTCTCATACATCGTCGACGTATTAAATTAAATGGTAAACCTCTCGATCCGACGATGGGAATTGTGCGTTCCATTTTGCCCGGTGATTAAGCAAATAATAGAGATTCAAATGAACGTCCCAGGTACGTTTTAGCACGGGACATTCAGGGACATTGTTACACGATTATTGCGCGAATCGGGAGGAGTATTTGCGAAATTACCGTATTCGATGGATGATTGCACGTCGTAAATCTTTTTAACCATCATCGTCCCCATAGAAAAAAATAACACTAAAGTCCCTACGGTCTTTTCTGACCAATAGAGTATCTTCTGTTTAAGGAAAACAAGATTTTATTACTTTTTCTTTATAATAACTTTGATCAGGATAATATGTATTCACTATGTCCAATTTGTCTCGATTTGGGTCAAGTTAAATCTAGTTTGGGTCGTAAAAGACCCTAGGAACGGTGGAGGTTCAGAATGGAAATTAATTTATTGTGTAGCATTTGGATTAACACTAAACCTACCGGCTTTATATCTGCTATATTGAAATATACGTAATATGTACTTGGGAAAATGAGATTTGAAGACGTGAAAAAGATGGTCGGTTAAGTAATGTTTGTTTTATACGATAGACCTAAAATATTTACTGAATGACTGCCCAATCAATTTGGGGAATTTTTAGAAAAAAATCAGAAAGCGGTCATTTGACCGCAATGGTAGCTTTAGTGTTAACATCAAAAACTTGGAAAATATGATTCGCACCATAGGAGTGCGGATTGTATTGGCAGGTATATATTGAGAAGAAATTAATTTTTCTTGTTTGATATATTTGGCGATTGAAATTCCTTGATTATTTTGATTTTACAATTTTAGGTGGACAAATTACTGAGACTATGACATATTAACACTAGAACTACCGGCTTTACAATCATTATATTTAAATATGCTGAATAATTACTTTGGAAAAAGAGAAACAACGAAGTGAATGAAACGATCAATTAAGTTACTTAGGTTTTATAAGATAGAAGTGAAATATTTACTTCGTTGCTTCCCTATCATTATGGGAAATTTTTGAAAAAATTCGCAACCAGTCATTTTGACCGCCTTGGTAGCTTTAAGGTTGCATTATAATTAAGAACGAATCCTACAGAGGTGAACTCACAGTCTGTCCCACTAATTAAAAATTCCAGGGCCTCATGAAGCCATTGACTCCATACATCCCTTAACTTCGTATTAGCAAATGTACGTTTCACATAGAAATCTCATCAGTGTCTCAATTCCTCTCTTCAAAATGTAAAAACTCACAAAATTATATCCTGTCGTGATTCTTTCTTCTTTCTTCCTATTGAAACTCTTATCCTTTAACCCTTTGCATTCTGAATTATTTTGTCAATTTTGTAATGAGCTAAACGAAATTAATTTCACATTTTCTATCGTTGATTATTCATTTCTTTTAAGGATAGGAATAACTATAGGCACTGACGGATATTTAGGTGATATTACGAAATCATTCTGAAATTGGAAAGTTGATATTAAATTGTTAGAAAATAAAATGAAGGGAAAAACTATGTCGAGTATAGCTCGATATAGGACTGCAAATGGTTAACATCATAGCGCCGAAATATTTCAACTAATCCTATTCTAATTCCAAGTCCCAAAAAGCCTCATTTCCATAAACTTCTTTGTTTCAATAACCAAAACAGATGTATTTCAAAGTTTTTGCAACTTTGCTAAACCATTTCCGCGACTATACAAGCAAATAATCGCGATGTTCTGCATCAGGTTTGGTTTTCTTCCTGGTTGTAAGTGGATCAGCAGCGAGCGTACACCCTGCAATTTCTTTTTTCCCCTTTTACATGCGCCACGAAAGCCGGAGAAGTTTAAGGAAAGTGGTTCCTCATGGATACGAGAAAGTAGTCGGTAATGGAAACGTAAGAAGATATCTGGAGGTAAATGAAAGGTTTACTTATTCTACGGAATGTAAGTGGCGATGCTTTCTGTCATGGGAAGGAGTCTGCGAAGGGTTTTCGAGTCTTACCATGGATGCGGTAATATATAAAAAGGGTTTGATGAAAAGAGAACAGGACCGGCAACTCCCCTAACAGATAAAACTCTACTAAAAATGACTTCGTCGAAATTTCTACCTCTATAATCGATATTTTCTATATGGAAAATTTGTATTTATTTTTCTATATTTTACATTCTCTGCTTCGTCATTTTAGTCACAGGAGTATTTTAATAATAGTCTATCCCAATGTAATAATGGATTAAACAATTTAGCACAATGGAAGATAGATATTTGTGCGATTTAAATTATCAACAGTTATTCCATCATCCTACTCGCCAAATGTTATTCGTGCTACCGAAAAACAAACAAGATATTTTTGTTGAAACAAATGGAAAAACAGGTAAGAGGGGGAAAAAAGTTCCCGTAAACATTTCAGCAGAATTTGATAATTCGCCTGTCATGGAATACTTTGTAATTGTCGATCGTGCAAATACATTTTCCATCGTGCAAACATTTAATACACAAGGCAATATTAATATTCGCTCGTTCGTGGATAAATAGATCCCTTTTGGATTTTCGCCCGCGGAATATGAAAGTTCTATCGGCACTTTGATATACGCTCCATGGATAGGAAGTTTAAAGCCGACTTGCCCGGTATTGATCGGCGTATCGTGTATCGTATCGGTATCGATAAGCGAAACGTTCCCTCGAGAGTACAAATGGAGAGTGGTGTATAAATAATATAGGTACGTCCGATAAAATATTTATAAAGATTTTATAACGTTTCCGCAACTACGCTTATTGATTCTCCGCATGTTATTTCTATTTTCCTTGTTAATTAACAGATTCAGGAAACTTGCAGAATTTTCGCTACTGCGAATAAACCGTGAGAATCTGCACTTTGAAGTTCTTTTTCATGCAATTTACATTGCCTTGTAATATCCAATGGTAGATGTTATTCATTCAGTTGGACCTCGAGCAGTGGTTCTTAATCTTTTTAGAAACGCGGAACAGTTACAATTTTACACGATTTTTGCTGGTCATTGTCGTAAAATAACAGATTACTGTTATTTTAAAGTAACAGATTGCTATTTAAAATAACAGACACACTTAGTGAAATGATGGCAAACTTTGTCTAAAGAGAGCAACAGTGCTCCGTGGAACACCGATTAAGAATCACTGACCTAGAGTATCGCAAAAACTTAATAAAAGAAGTTACGTCATCTTTATTTTTACACGTTGAACGCCACCGGTTTTTCAACAGCTTCATTATTCCTACTAAAGTGCAAATATTTCTATTAAAATCACGTCTTTGCAAAGTAGAAAATTTGCAAACATAATTTCAAAGTCATATAAAATATCATTGAATTCAATAGCGCCAGTCACCCGTGACCTCTTGACATTCAACGTGGCAAAATAACGCGGTAAAGCAAAAATAGCAGAAGCTAATTAGTACATTTTTCATTCTACAACTGAATGCCCAACTATATTACACATAATCGCAAACACATTTGTGAGCAGATAAGTCAAAGAACGAAAAGTATCATTTTCCAACCGCTACGATAATTTCGCCCAAAAATCTACCATTTTAGATGGTAACATCACTTTTTCTCATCACCGTTTAAAAAGTCCCAAACGTATTTTCTTCGTATCAGTATTCGCTCGTCATCAAAACGATCCGACGAGGTATTAATTATAACCTCGTAACATCCACTCGCGATATCCAGTTCTGGCAAGGCTTCCGGAATAGCGGGACAAATAGCTGGCAAGTTCGAAAGCGAAATGCACGGCATCGAGGCTCGATTCTCGCTTCTAACTTCGATACACGTGCTCGTACGAACAACATTCTGCGTTGCTCATAGAGCACAGAAAGCGGATAAGCTTTGCCCGCAAGCTCCTTTGATCCGGCCCATTATATGCGCGAGCTTTCTGGCCCCCTTTCTCTCTGCGTTTCCCTATGTATCTATCTGCCTATGTGTGCTCCTCCATGGATGTGTGGATGCGCGCCTTCTCTACTTACAACTGCGTTGCCGTAAAGCCGCAGAAAGCAATTTCGGCTGATAACTTCTTCGATTAAGCGAAACCGAGAGGGTGGAAGATAGAGAAAGAGAGAAACATGAGAGATGATGCACCGCTCGGAAGCACATTCGTAAGATGACGATAGGAGAACATGACATTTCCGTAGGTTGCTTCTATTCCGGGCATTGTGAATTTATTAATTCAAAGCGCGCCGGAATTTCATGCTTGATTCGATTGCTGTGTTTGATAAGCAGAGAAGGTGGAGAGGTTTTTCACTACGAGGGATTTGTATTTTTAACTGTAGAATTATAAAAAATCGGGAACCAGGTATATTGACAGCTTTGATAGTTCTAGTGGTAACCCTTTTAGTGCCGACTGGAAAAATTGATTAAATTAATAACAAATGCATTTCACTACTTGTTGAATATTGTACCAATAAGATTTATCTATTATCGCTAAGAAAAATGGAAAGATCGGTTGTCTATTATAAACAGTAGTCACAAAGAAAAGGAATCGGCCTGCAGTCACAGATAGATATCGAACGCTTGATATAAATCATAAATTGTGGACTTTCAATTGTTTGTAATAAAATTACTAATATCATATGACAAACCTAAATAATAATCCCATGATGCGCATCGTCAGGAGTATTGCTAAAGACGATATATCGTCGTCCGGCACTTAAAGGGTTAAATAGTAATTTAAAAGAAAATCAACTACGAGCAAAAGAAAGCAAAAGAAAGTGCCGGCGCTAAATCTATTATATTTAGATATATTAAATCGGCACTTTGGAAAATGGAGAATCACAAGGTGGAAAAGATTATTGATTCAGTAATTTATGGACGCAGAATAATTACTCTGTGGCTTCTCTATAATTTTGAAGAATTTTTATAAATGACTTTCCAGTCATTTTGCTTTGGTAACTGTAGCGTTAACAAAGACAACAGAACCCTGTTGATACAGTTTTGCGTAAGGAGCTGAAGCGTCGTCTATTTTTGGAAACAGCCATTATTTGCAAAGCGGCTGAAATCCACTCCGAGACTATGAGCAAAGTCCTATCCACATTTAAAGCTGAATTTTGCATTTTTGTAAAGAAACGTTTCATCATAAAGTAGTATTTTGTATTGCAATATTTTGTACGGCTTTAAAACGAAAGGGATTCAAAAAGTTTCTCTGCAAGTGCAAACTCTTTCCGTTCGTCGAAGGGTGCGATCTTCGATTTGATTTCCATCTAACAAGAAATGGAAGACGAAAGGTGAATTTTAAATGTAAATCCGTCATGCCCGTCACGCGTGAAATTTCGTCGGGTTATTCGCGTCACGATGGAAATCAATTTCGTGGGATAACTTTTTCGATTAGACGAAACGAAATCTACGCGTCACCTTGAAATTATATCCTGCCAAGGGAGAGATAACTACCGTAGGGAGCTTTGATGGGCTTTGAAAGGTGATTGAATTAATCGAAACCGGCAAACTGCTTGCCTGTGTAACCTAACGCCGCCATTATCTTAATCAAACATCCAAGTACTATTGCGCGACGCAAATGAGAGATCGGTCGATTCTAGAGAGGTTCCTGCGTATCTTTCGAATTCGCGCATACCTTTCGTTCCAAATCTACGAGGCTGTGATGCATTTAATACTAATTTCATATTGTATTAAATAACAATTTAGGAAAAATTTACCTCAGGCAACAAGGTATTTAACCCTTTGAGGGCATCGGACGCATATATGTGGTCTGAGAAAAAATCTGATTAGAGTTGAAAAATTGAAATATACCCATTGAAATATGGTTACGTGATTAGTAATTTATAACTTCTATACATTAACACTACAACTTTCTGATAAAAAGGTGGTTTCGATCGCCAAATAAATGATTATCTCTCAGATATTGAAAAAATTCTCCGGCCGCAAAGTATTAAAAATTCCGATTGAGAATTCAAACTTTTACCTCCATCTTCACCATAGCCCTTTGTTATTTCTTTTGGTGTTCGGTGCATCTCGTTGCACTTGGAAATAATGTTTTACCGATAAGTACAAAATTCTGTGGCCTATTTAAGTCTCGTCGTTCTTCAGAGCCTTCTATAACGGCGTTGTTTGCTTTACGACGATAAAAAGGAACGAAGAACGATTTAAATTGAAGCGACACCCTCGACGCTTTTCTTCGAAGGTACGATCGAACTGGCAGAGGTAAAATCAACGGTGGGGTAATAATATTACGACGACGGAAATGTAATTAAAGATGAAGATGCAATTATTTCCAGAGACGCCTCCGCGCGGTTACCGTTCTGATCGGGGCAAATATAATTACATTAAAAGCCCCTGCTATTTCTTTCAATCGTCGGCCTTGAGATTTCTTTCATTGTGAATTATTGGTGGATTAATATCCCTGAATTATTTATTTATTGGAAATATCGTTAGAATTTTATTATACGTCGATTAAGAATAACCCTCCCGTTGACGAAATAATATTATTTTCACAAGATTACGTATAAAATTAGAACTAATATCAGACTTTTTTTTATCCATATTGTAGGGTTCTACTCTAATTTAATCTCAGACGAGCCACCAAAGAATATCGGTTCTCGTCCTTGAAGAAACCGAATAGATTCCCTTAAAATTTAACTAATAATATCGTAGCCTAGAAATTTAACTAAACGCGTGTAATTTAAAAATAAGTGATTAACTTTATTAACTATATATAACTATAAAAATACAAAACTCTTAATAACACTAAAATTACTCTAACTCTGAATTTCTCGCTAACGCTCTCTTCACTCATGCTATGTCTCTCGCTCTCTGAAATCTCAACTCAACTGCGTATTGTCAACTGACTCTTCGCAAATTCACGCACGCATCCACCCTCGATGCTCTTTCTCACAGAATGCATTCTTCGTCTTTCTCACAGCATGCGTTCTCTGTTGCACTCACTCATTTTCTCCTTATCCATAGACTAAACATTCATGCTAGCCGACATCCGTCGCCTTCCAAATCGCGCACTCTAAACATCCATTCTCGCTTGTCTGCAAAGCATCCACACTAACTAATTCTAAAAATTAATACTATTTACGACTGTAAGAAATTCCGTTCCTACGACAAAAAAACTGCAGCAGTTTGATATTATTTATAACTTTATTTTCAATTATTTTAACACTATTCCTACCACGACTGGTCAAATGACCGTTTTTAAAATTTCGATTAGAATTTCCTATATACAACGTAATTGAATTGCCTTTAAACTTCACGCCTTTTCCTCAAATATACGTATAATACATTCACATTATAATACATTTTTCAATATTCACTTCTTTTTTTACTGTTCATTTTCTGGGAAAAAATGATCATTTGACAAATTCACCGGTTGCGGTAGGAAAAGGTATACGTGACGTGTCGGTAGGAATAGTGTTAAGCTTACTTTTAAGGCAGATAAATTATTATTTACCTTTTTACCTGTATTCTCGCATGAATAATGTACATTTTCGATACCCCCTTTATTCCTCCACTTCCCTTATTCTATTTCTATTACAATAAAAATACCATCGCGCAAAGTCCTTTGACCAGAGACTTTGGTACGAAGCGCGCGAGCGATTTCGTCGTTTGGCGATGGAAGTCGTGCTTTTCGACGCGAGAACCCATTGCACTTTCTTTTCCATGGTGGATTTTCGTCTCGAGTTTACCTGTGCATAAAGTCGATGCAGGTAGACGTCTCGAATCGAACTGGCAAACGAGTTCCTTGAAAGTTTCATGCGCCGCACGGTTCTCCAGACGCTGGGAGACGACATTACTTTTGTATTTCATGCGCTTCGTGCGACGATATTGCAGTCTCCTCGTGTTCTTGCGGTGTAACGGCCCTGGAAAATGGGACTCGTAAAGAATTCCAGATGTATTTCTGTCCCGCGGTGCAATTTTAAATACGATTTCGAGAATCGACGGGCAGTTCGCGCGGTGTACTTACTTAATTTGGTAGTGTCTGCTTAATTGCGGTTGTAAAACGAGAAGCGAGAGGGGGAGGTGGCGTACCAGTTGCATATATTTGCAATTCGATGAACAGCGCGAAGTCGGAATAAATTAATTAATACCTTCATACTTTCTTCATTAATATTTCAATTTTGTATCGCTTCTGCGAAAAAGATAGCTCTGTTAATGAGTGAGACTGAAAGTTCCCCGTTACTTTTGAGAAAGTTCTAATTAAATTGAGTGTCCGTGTTAAATTGTTATTTCACACTAGAACTGTCGGTGTTATATCTATTATATTCAAATATACCGAATAAATACATTAGCAAAAGAGAAATCAAAAATGAAATAGATGATCAATTAAGTAATTTAGGTTCTATAGGATAGAAGTGGAATATTTACTACCTGGCTCCCCTATGAATTTCGGGAATTTTTCAAAAAAATCGGGAACTGGTTATTCACCACCTTGGTGGCTTTAGCGTTAATATATCATGGCTATAAATTTTGTATCGTTTCTCTAAAAAAATGGTCTCTCTTAACACTAGATCTACGGCCTCGGTCAAATTGACGGGTTCCTATTTTTTTAAAAATTTTTCTCAAATTGATAGAGAAGTAGTGCAGTAAATATTTCATGTGTATCTTATAACACACAAATTACTTAACTGATCGTATTTTTTACCGCTTGATCCACCTTTTTTCAAAGTATTCATTTAATATATTTAAATATACCAGATTTAACGGCCGTAGATTTAGTGTTAACATAGTATCCGAGAATCCTTTGACATCTCTGAGAAATGTGTCCTAATTAAATTGTTATTTAATATATTATAGCCTCGATGGTTCTAAATCCACCTAAAAGACCCAGGCGAAAAGCCCACAGTAGCCACAGCCCCAAAAAAGTGCATAAAAATTAAAAAATAATGTGCGAAAAAATGTAGCCACGCGACCGTAGGTCCAAACGCATCTTAACCCTCTATGGGCCCGTGTAACTTTGAAGTAACACAAGACAAATCGAAGCTCTTACTTTTCAAAATCAATTCTTCAAGTTTGCCAAATATTATAATGTAGTTCTTAAAAATCAGGAAATTCTTTACAATTCACTGTTTCAAAACTAAGTTGAATCTATTATTTATAATAGTATTTTCATCATTTTCTAATGCGCCATCGTGAGACTGATCTTCAGATGCCACAGTAAATTCGGACTATAGAGGGTTAAGTTACAATTTCTCCCTATCATATTTCCACCTAAAACACTAGAATATCCCCTTTTCCTCGTACATAATTTATATGTTTTTCGTGCCCTTTGAAGACACCGCTCGCTTCCTTTCCGCGTAAACGGCGGAAAAGCGAGGCGAGGATCATTATATCGAGCTTCCGTTCTTCCGCTGGACATTTTTCCCTTTTTCCAAGCATGTACGAACTACTGACGTTAAATCGCGAATGCCACGCACAGGCATTTTACGGGCGGATCGTCATAAAACATTTTCAATCTCATTTATGACTCGTCGGAAGCGGTTGAAAAATCGCGGCCGTGCGTCAACGACACGCAGGGCCCTTCCTTCAATTTTCGTTACCCATAAATCTTCCGCGGCCTGGACCGTTGGATAGACCGCCATTTCCGGATGAAATTTTCTAGACGAATTTTTCTCCCTTTCGGCAAATCACGATTGATGCGACCGGCTTTGATCGATATCGCCTCGCCTTCGTTTCGTGAATATCGGCGTAACACGGTTCACTGAATATTTCGCGGATGCCGTAAGGGAAAGAATCGATTAATTGCACCATTCTAGGGCTCAATGATACCTTAATTGTTTTCCGCTCGTTACATCGTTCCGCTGAGAAATTCTCAACAAATTAACGTCTCGAAGTTTGGTAATCAGGAAACAGTTTAACGCGTTGTTAAAAAAAAAACTTCGTTGCTTTTTCTCTTCATCCTCGCTCTCCTACCTTTCCACGACGCTGTGAATTTTAATTAACGCCAAAGTTAACTGATTTCGATTGTGCTTCGAGGAAAACACCCTCGGTTGTCGAGTGCCCCGTCTTTTTAATTACACGAACGACGCGCAAAATTAAACGCGGCCGGTTCTCCGACGAGCTTCTCCTTTTCTCGTTTCGCGAAACACCATTGTTTTATTCGCACGGTTTGGAGGAATTGGCGCGAAGAGAGCAGGGAAGAACTGGACGACGATGGCTGCGATGGCGAAATGTGTTTGGCAGGTATGGCGATGGTTTTTCAAAGTTTTTAATTAGTTTCGTTAAGTTCCTGTACGTAGGAATGAAAATTTACGTGGGATAATTGGAATAATTCAGAGAGGCTGTTAAATCTCCTGCATAAATGTATTTCTTATCTTCATATCCTTCTATTTATCATTTCAATTCCATAAGAACAGTGAAAGATAAGTAGAATGAATGTTAATTTTAAAGAGAAACTTAATTAACACGAGCGCTAGATATTTATTTCTACCTTATACAATTTAAGAAATACATAGTAATTCTTACTTTTAATTTCTACGTATTAATTACTGTCGGAAGTAGGCGAAAGAAGCAAGCTCGACTTCCGTATGAAATAGAATTTCGTTAATGTCCACCAAATTCTTCGTGGAATTGCCTTTTTCCATGATCCCCGAGCTCTCATAACGATTCTCGCGTCGCAAACGACCTGTTCTCGCAAAACTAAACATCCGTATTATCCGAGAGTTCCTCCTATTTGTCGACACACATCCGCGATTTTAGCGTTGTCGCCATTCGCCGTTGCATTCCTCGCTCTCTGGCGCATCCAATTAGTCGATGCAACAATGCAGTCCAATGCACCTACGCCATTATCCGGGGGGTGGTTGAAGTGGCGGCAAGTTTGCCCGGGACGTTGGCATTAGGCGGAATCGTCGTTAGGCGAATCTCCGTGGAACTGGAATCGCGAACCTGCTCTCTGATAATTGGCAAGGCTACGGCAAGGCTAACGCTGTTACCGTTGCTCCTACGTCGAGTGATATTTCACGGTTGATCCACGATTATGTGCAATTCGAAATTCGCACCAGTTTAGTTTGATTGGTATTGAAAGCAATTGAGAGAAGCGAATTTTTGTAGAGCTGGATTCGCAAGCCTGTTTGATAATTGGCAAGGCTGAAGCTGTTATAGTCCATATTGTGTTGAGTGATGTTCTGCGATTGATCTACAATTATGTGCAATTTGAAATTCGCAGGAGTTTAGTTTGATTGGTATTGAAAGCAATTGAGAGAAGCGAATTTTTTTGGAGCTGGATTCGCAAGCCTGTTGTTTGATAATTGGCAAGGCTGAAGCTGTTATAGTTGGTTTTGCAATGAGTGATATTCTGCGATTGATCTACGATTATGTGCAATTTGAAATTCGCAGGAGTTTAGTTTGATTGGTATTGAAAGCAATTGAGAGAAGCGAATTTTTTTGGAGCTGGATTCGCAAGCCTGTTGTTTGATAATTGGCAAGGCTGAAGCTGTTGCAGTTGATATTACGTTGAGTGATATTTCACGGTTGATCTACGATTATGTGCAATTCGAAATTTGCACGAGTTTAGTTTGTTTGGTATCGAAAGTAATTGAGAGAAGCGAATTTTCGTAGAGCTGGATTCGCAAGTCAGTTTAATAATTGGCAAGGCTGAAGCTGTTACAGTTGATATTGCGTTGAGTGATATTTTGCGATTGATTCTGATAAAATATCATTAGTATTGCGAATAATTTCAAATAAAACAAAAGAATTCTACTACAATAATTAACATGTATTTCTAGAGACTAACACTTCTAGATTTTTAATACAACTTTGCCGCCTTCCTGGTAGATATTTCTAGAATTATTCCATTCA
The DNA here is from genome assembly GCA_963989415.1 of Cerceris ruficornis. Classification (NCBI taxonomy): domain Eukaryota; kingdom Metazoa; phylum Arthropoda; class Insecta; order Hymenoptera; family Crabronidae; genus Cerceris; species Cerceris ruficornis. Next base: position 13,361,525 of record OZ022523.1, read on the forward strand.
ACAAAATTTTACATATCTTTTCCACCAGCAGGAAAGACTCCGCGAAAATCGTGAAACAAGTCTGCAAATTGTCGCTCGGAGCGCCTGAAATTTCAGTTATCACGCCTCCTCGAGAACAAGTTCGCATACGATTTTTGCCGAAAGGACGATGTAGGCTTCGTCGTGGATTCATCATCGCATTCAATTTGCAGCTGTTGAGATTGAAGCGAGAAAATTCTCAGCGTCTCCGTGTTGGCAGGATTTTTCGCGCTTCCACGTAAGGCTCCTTTTAGCTTTTCCTTTTTTCGAAAGCCGCCGGTTCGTCTGCTTCTTTAAATAAAATAATAACCTGCCGTGATCGCATCGATAGGAGCTATTTCCGTCTAATAAGTGGTAAATGAAGCTTGGAAAATTGTACGCTGGGGTGATGACAAATGTACCAGAAATTACTTCCAACCGGCGTATAACTTTTGCACAGAAATAATAACCGGCTGCTTTTCTGCGTCAATCGGGGTGATTATATTTAGAGATTTTCTCCTTACTGGCGCTACGACGATCTCGGGAAACGACGTAGACGGAAATTTCATGGGGTACACCGACGAAGCTTGTTATTTAGTTGTTATTTAATCCTCATGGCTAGATTCACTTACTTTCGACGGATAATTGAAGAAGAGTTTCCGGTAAAGTTTGCATTTTTTCCTGAAATTCCAGTGTCCCTTAACTGTTCATCCTTATTTGAAGAACTAATGTCCTTCGAATTTTTCTGTGGGATCAAAAATATATCAAGTATGGACTATGGGGTGGGCTATGGTCAAAAGTCGTCGTATGTTTTTTTGTTTTGTATTTTTTAAAGTTCAACTGCTACGGTCATTTCGCATAGGGCCTACTAATTTATATTAAATGACAAATTAAGAAGAATTTCCCAGAGGAGATGGAAGAATCGAACTCACCCCCAGTGATCGCGACACCAAGCTTCTGCTCTCTTTCCCACTATAGCTGTAAAAAGTTTATTTTTTCCGTATTTTCCGGCTTCAACTGCCATGGTAATTTCGTCTAGGATTTACTGTTTCACATTAAATGACAAATTAGGAAGAATTTCCCAGCGGCGATGGAAGAATCGAACTCACCCTGGCGATTGCACATACAAACTTCTACTTCCTGTCCAGCCATAGCTCTAAGAAGTTTATTTTCTTTGTGTTTTCCGGCTTCAACTGCCATTTCACCTACGATCCACTGTTTTATGTGTCTTCTGAACCACCAAGGCTATAATATATTCAAATTCAAATTAAAACATTTCCGGAAGGCACAGTAAATTTGATCTCGGACCCACTGATTGCAAATCCGAGCATTTGGAGTCGGCGTACGATCGCAGAGTTAAACGAAGCAAGATTAAAGCAAAAAAAATCGTAAAACCACCGTAAAAAAACCTTCCGTCGTCCAAGTTTGCTAAGACAACGGACACTTCTTATCGACTTCGTCGAAAATTCCCCGAAACTTTTCAAAAGGCCTGTCGAAGGAACAACGGGAACCGACAGTCGATTCCCCGGAAGTCTGTTACGTCACTTGGCGAACGTCTGGCAATAATGGAGTCGGAGAGAGCATCGTGATAAAAAAAAGGGAAAAAACTAGGTATTACGTTCGCGAAAGCAATTGCCAAGTCGCTCTCGGGGGTGGTCTATCGACTCGCCGATGAGGGGAGGAACTTCGCGTTTCACCGTGCTCAGTGGCTTTCATTTTCTTTTCGACGTTCCCTCAAAAACTTCCTCGTCGACGTTTTCGGCGAGGACAGTCTTCCTTTTCCCGTTTCAAGCTCGCTTCCTCGATGGAAAACGCGGAAATAGACGGCGAGTTGTTCGTGCTGAAATAACGAACTTTCTTCGCTGACGGGAATTCTCTTCCGTGAAACATCGTTTCTCGATTAACTGTAGTCGGATCGTCGTTGCTAGTTCTGAAAATTTTCAACGACGGTTGACAATTTTAATTGTTTATGGGAGACTGAAGAACTAGAAGTTCATTCGTGCTATAATTACAGTAGAAAATTGAAGTACGTTTAACCGAGACCAATAAAAGAAAGAAAAGTAAAAAAAAACGTAACCTGGATGACACCTAATAGTATAATCTGGAATAGTGTTCCATAAAAGGTGAAAGTTCATTATCTAACGTAGCTGAAAAAACTGTAATTTAGAAGGTGATGTAGTCGATGTACACGAAGTAATTCTTTTCCTCCAGCCATATGACCCGAAATGAAGATTATGTTTTACCCCATTAAATCCGTAAGTGGAATGACGATCGTTTTATATCCACCAGCCGCGGAATATTCCGCCCTGTACAATGTTAAACTGCTGCGCGTGGAAATGCACGGTACTGTGGGTCTTCTGCCGTATTTAGAGCTATGATGCAAATGGGTTAACTCATTTTTTAGTATTTATTTTTGATGTTCAATTTATTTAACATTTGCATCTGTTTGACCCTGTATTTTACATTTTTTAAAATGCGTACCTTTGTTCATCAATTCACCATGACCCGAAGGAACACGAATGTGATGTTCGAATGAGAAGAACAGCAGAGTTAAAAAAAAGACTAATTAACCATTTAACAGGTGCATCGAATACATATTTCAGTGAATCGATTGATTATTAAAACAATCACTTCGGAGAGAACGATGAAATGCAGCGAAACAAAAAGGAAAACACTTGTAGCCAATAAATAAATAAATTTCCAGGCGACGATAGGCACTCGTTTCAAACGAAGGACCAATTATCAAGAATCTCTGTCAATTATCGAGTTCGATCGTCGAAAGTCAATGGTGCCGAAAACTCGCTTTCGAAAATTTAATGGGAAAGCTCGTTTCCTCTCTCTGTTTTTCTCCCCCGTTAATTTTCTCCGTTTCGATGGCACGAGCGATCGATGACAGTCGAGAGGGCCTCACGTTGGACAAATATTGTTGGCGAATTCTATCCGAAGTTTCTCCTTCGAGGGAATAAATCCGACCGCATTTCCCGGCAGCGCAGCTTCCGTGCTCCGGCGACGAAACTCTGTGGAGGGAAAAAAAAAAGAAAACCGTCGAAAATCCGCTTCATCGAGACTGTCCCCTCTTTTTCCTTTAACGAGGAAACGCGAGCCTTTTCGTCGTCGTCGTCCGAATTTTCGCGCGCAAAAAACCTCAGAGAGATTTCTTCGGGCTGCGACGTGAAATTGAAACGCGAAAACGTGAAACTTTTTGAGCTTTAACGAAGAAACTCGAACACCGAGACGATTATCTCGATTAAAATTTTCAGCGTGAGTTTGTGATGTCCTGACCTGCTTTTGTTTTTTGTAATTGGATATTTTTATCATATTTTCTTCATCTTGTGCAAAGTAAAGAGGCATTTTAATGATTTTGACATTTTTGTACGTTAAATGTTTAAGAGTTTTCTTCTGCTTGCAATGAAAATTGAAGCGAATTCTCGGTTAGAAATCTAATTTAGTTGAAGTTTCTCGTGAAATTGACAAGAAGAATGCTAGAAAGTGCGAAAATGAAAGACACCGCATTCCATTTGGAGAATTCTTCGCATTTTGTTCGAGTAAACGATTCACTGTGCATTTAATTGTTGCTGGTCGATCTAAAGTGTCATTTTGTTTAATCTTTCTCGAATTGCGCAGACCGGTTGCCCCTTTAATGAAAAGGCATAACGAGGAGGAAGAAAGATTTTATCCTTTGAGCTAGCGCAACGTTTAATTAACCGTATTTACTTCGCCTCGTTTCACAGAGAACAGTTGTTCTTTATTCGCACTAGTTTCGCGAATTAATTACAAGAAGCGAGCTCGTATCGAGTGTCCTCGCACTCTGAAAAAAATTCGTCTGGTTGAAATTTGAAGTTTCGAAGGGGGAGCGTAGGAAATTTAATTTGCAATTTCAATATTGTTAGTTATCGAGATGGAAATTGGAAGAATAAAATTCCATTAATATCCATCCTCGTTCGTTCTCGTCGTCCAGGAGTTTCCACTGGTGCCGCACTTCCACCTGGCGTATTCGCGGTGAAAATTTCGTTACCGTGTTTAAAGTTATGAAAATGGAATTCGTTTATTAATTAATACGCAAGAAGCTGCATAGCTCGTTGGACCAGGCAATGAACTAAATTAGTCTCTGCATTAATATCTTAGAAAAGTCGAGCTTCTTTTATTGCAGCACATTGACCTGTGCCCAGACTGGTGTATTGTCAGTTTATTGTTAATATAGGAATTATAAAAGTAAAATTTCATATGAAATTTGTTATTTATAGTTTGGAGCTATGAAACAAAAGAATCTATATTTCAACGGCTTAAAAAACCTCTCGCCATCAGCGGCCTACCGTTAGCGTAGCTATCACAATCAACTCGAAATCTACACCCCTCCTTCAGATCAAAATAACAAAAAATATAATTCATCCCTCACTTCCCAGAAAAAAAATATAACAAGAAAATTAAGCCTATCTCGTCTCGAAGCCCAAAAACTCTAACCAGCGATCTCCCATCAGCGTAGCAAGCCAAATCAACTCGAAATCGAGACCTCTCCTGTTGGATCCAAATAACAAAAAATGGAATTCATCTATAACTTGTCAAAAAAAAATATAGCAAGGAAATTAAGCCTATCCCGTTACAAAGTCAAAAAACGTCTGTCATCTGCGATTTCCCATTAGCGTAGCAATCGCATTAATCTCTAAATCAAGGCCTCTCCTGTGAGATGAAAATAGCAAAAAGTAAATGCCATTTACGATTTCTGACAAGAGAAATAAGATCACTCTCGTGGCATAGCAAGAAAATGAAGCCTATCTTGTCTCAGAGTCACAAAAAATTCTTTCATCCGCCAGCTCCCATCAGCGTAGCCCGTGCACCCCTGCACTCAGGTCCGCGTGGAAACGTTGGTTACCATGATGTAAAGTGGAAAACGTTTCCACGCTATTGGCCCCGGCACTTATGCTCGTAGTTCCCGTACGCGCTATCGACGGCAATCCATTTAACGGTACCCGCTATTAATGGTCCGGGCGTATATACACGGATTAACGTCGACGGGAATTCGGCCGACGACGGTGTACACGCACACATCCGGTGCAACCCGTGCATCTCGGCTGGTGCACGCATAGCTGCTGCACCATTATGGAGTTTTCGATCGCGGTCGCGTAATGTCTCGGTTCGGTCAGCGGGTAAACTGGTTTTGGGCTTGAGCACCCCTGCCAACCCCGTGATACCGAGTCACATCGGTGGACGTTGCATTAAATCTGATCGAACGCATCGACGCTGCACGATGCGGATGCCGATTTGTCCATTAAGGGGATTGAAGCTTGGGATGCTCTTCGTTGTCTTGAATTTTAGAAGGGGTGAGAATGGAATTAGCGACGTTGGAAGACGAGAGTGTGATTGAAAGTGTGCACTTTGTTGCTGGAAGTATTTTGGAAATAACAGAGGAAATGTTTTAATGGGAGAGATGGCGGAAGACACTTGTGTGATTGATATGGTGTTTTTTCAAAAAGGAAGATTTAATGTTATATAGAATCTTGGGATGCTCTCGGTTGTCTGGAGCTTTGGGAAGGTGTGAGAATGGAATTAGCGACGTTGGAAGACAAGAGTGTGATTGAAGTTGTGCACTTTGTTGCTGGAAGTAGTTTGGAAATCAGAGAGGAAATGTTTTGATGGGAGTGATAGCGGAGGACACTTTTGTGATTGATATAATGTTTTTTCAAAAGGGAAAATTGAACGTTATATTGTATCTTGGGATGCTCTCGGTTGTCTGGAACTTTGGGAATTTGTGAGAATGGAATTAGCGACGATGGAAGACAAGAGTGTGACTGAAATTGTGCACTTTGTTGCAGGAAGGAGTTTAGAAATCAGAAAGGAAATGTTTTGATGGGAAATATGGCGGGGGATAGTCTTGTAATTGATATGGTGTTTTTTCAAAAAGGAAGATTTAAAGTTATATAGAATCTGGGGATGCTCTCCGTTGACTTAAATTTTGAGAAGGGGCGAGAATGGAATTAGCGAAGATGGAAGAGAGGAGTGTGATTGAAATTGTGCAGTCTTTTGAGGGGAAGTTGAGGGAGAATATGAAGGACTGCATGTTGCAGAAATTAGTTTGGCAATCAGAGAGAAAATATTTTGTTGGGAAAGACGATGGAGGATTCTTTTGTGATTGATATGGTGCTTTTTTACAAAGGAGAATTGAAAGATTTGAGAGGCAGGAGAGATGATTTTAAATAATTATTTTCGCAGAAATTTGCATGTGAATCCAAGGAGGTAATTTGAAACTTCTCGAAGATAGGGTAAAAGGGATCTCCGGTCAAATAAAAGTGAACTGAATCTTATTATCGTGAAAAGAGGGTAGTCGCATTGATAATCGCAGTTATCAGTAGTAAAAGATGGTTATACATCTAGAAATTCTGAATCTTCTCCGGCTAGAATTTCCTAAAAACACGGAATAAAGGGAGGAAACGAAGGCCATGACTCGCGTAATTTTCGCAGCAAAAAACAGCCTGGTCTCGTGCAACGTTTGAGAAAAACTTGATTGATCGAAGCGACGTTTATCAATTCCACGTTTTTCTCCGTTGATCGTATCACGTTGATTTATCTTCTTAACGGGCATTTTATCGTCCGAACCCGAGTGTCGTTTTTAGCGGAGATATTTGCAACGGCTAGCCGCGAATACGAGGAATTCTTTTCATCACGAACAATGAAAACGCGTTAAAGCGCGATGCTGCGATAATAGAGGACGAGTTATTATTGAGAATGAGCGATTCGCCCAGATAGTTCAACGTTCCTGGATTTCGCTCATTACTAAATCGATCCACGCTGTGTAATCACGAAATCCTGTTCTCGTTCACGCAAATACGTGTCGACGCATAATTTTTCTCGATGGAAAACACGAGCTTTTTCCAGACAGTGCAAATAAAGAGCGACTCTTATCGATTCGCTCGTTCTGCCCGCCACAACTCTGTGATTCGACGAGCAATACCTTTGGCGCTGTTTGCACGAAGATTTTCAATTGCTTTGCAATTATTATCGTGAAAATAACTGTCTAGACGTTCGTTGTTAAAAGCTTGAAAAGTGGTGTTTAATGCCAGAACTTCCCTAAGATACCGTAGACGTGCTCGAATATAAAGGGTATGGTCGCAGGTATTAATTTTCAAGAAACCTGTAATCAAGCCTTCCTCAAACTTACCACTTTCCCCGTCTTTCTCAAACTATCTGAAGTATCAGGCTCATCCCGATGTCCTTCAAAGTGGCGCGAGAAATCGAAAGAAAAAGAAACGGACCGCTAATTGGGGAGCGAGACTAACGAAAGAGCTCCGATAGAGGCGAACCTGCTGATAAAGAGGACTTATCAGAACAGCCAGAAGAAGAGAACGAAATAGAAACAACGAAAAGAAGATGTCTAAACATAAAGTGAGAGAAGTACAGACAGAGAGAGGAAGATACGAAAATACAAAGTGAGAGAAGAACAGAGAGAAAAAGGGAAAGAGAAAGGGAGAGAGGTCGAAGAAGAAGGCCAGCGGGGGTGCAGGAGCAAATGAAGAGAGGACAGAGAGACAGAAAAGGTGGAAAGAGACAAAGCTTTGTCCACGGACGCACTGTTCATTTGCCTCTGATAGAACGGATTAAAGGGATCCGTTCGTTTCGTGGGTACACCATCCCCCTCACCCCCGATCTGGCTAGGCTCTCCACTTTTGCCGGCCGCCCTGGTCTTTCTCACCCTTTACTTTCCGCCTGCTGCATTGTTTGTGGGCATCGAGTACACCCAACAGAGGGCCCTTTACGTGACGGATCGCGAGCGGAAGAGAGCGAGCAAATGGAACGAGCTTTTATGCCGTGATACGTGCCTTTCTTCCTTACCCACTTTCTCAACCCCCATGATTCCCGCTTATTTCACTCTTCCTGCCACCCTCGTTCGTTCACGCTTCAAACGCCGATAGTCAGTCGTCTCTATTTGTTGCTTTGTTCGGGGTTACACGCGAGGTGTTAGGACACGCGATGCGAAAATTGGGCTTTAAACGATCGGCAAGGTTGAACGGCTTTTGTGCGGGTGGAACGAAGGAGGACGGGTTATGGTGGGTATGAAGTTGGAGATTTTTTCTAAGCTGTGGTTTAACCCTTTGCGGTCCGAATTATTTTGTCCAGTTTCTAGCGAGCTAAATGAAATTAATTTCACAACATTTTCTGTCGTTGATTATTTATTTCTTTTAACGATGGGAATAACTATAGGTATCGATGGATATTTAGGTGATATTACAAAGTCATTGTGAAATTGGAAAGTCGATATTAACACTAGAACTACCGGCGTTAAATCTATCATATTTCAAAATATTAAATAAGTACTTTGAAAAAGGAGGAATCAAGAGGCGGAAAAGATTCTCGATTCGGTGATTTATGTTTTTTAAGATGGACATAGAATATTTATTCTAAGACTCTTCTATAAACTTGGAGAATTTTTGGAAAGAATTGTGTGCCAGTCATTTTGACTGGTTTGGTTGTTCTAGTGTTAACTCGTTAGAAAATAAAATGAAGTGAAAAGCTATGTCGAGTGTAGCTCGACACAACACATATGTTATGTTAACATAACATAACACAATATTTTATTACATCATCAATTCATAAGCAATTAGCTAGTTCAGAGTAGTTATCACATCGTGTACCATTTATGGTACACGTGGCGCAGTCAGGTCGATTGTAAAATTCAGTCAGATCGAAACTTTTCAAACAAAATGTAAAAAAATTCGGTACTGAAATAGCAAGACACAAAATTAGAAGAGTAGTGACGTTTTGCAGCGATTGCCCGAACAAGCCGATTTTATGCATTTCTTGCTTTAAAAATGTCAAACATTACATGTAATTATTAATTATGGTATATATAACAATTAAACAAATTTATGTGCTTTGTTCTACACTGCATTTTTTATAATGTCTCATTCTTTTGGTGTAAATAAATTTTACAGAATTAAATTTCCCATAAAACATATGTTTTCACGGCATTAAATAAATATGTTTGCGTGTACCATTTATGATGCACGTGGCTGAAGGTCAAGTTTTACGTGTACCATAAATGGTACACGTGGCGCGGAACGTGTTAATGTATCGTAGCCTCGGTAGTTTGGAATCGATTTAAAAAAGTAGGACCTAGCGGAAATGTTCGTAGTAGTTAAAACTGAAATGAAGAACAACAATGAAAATTGCAGTAGTGTTATCAGCGTAGATTTAAGAATTTTGTAGGATTTTAGAGTGTTTGCCGTTTGGAATTCGTGAAAATATCGAGATGCGATTAGAATGCGGAAAATGTTGACTTGACGTGCTGCAAACGATTTCTTGTCTCGTGGAGTACAAACGCAGCGCGACTCCTTTAATTATCATGATATCGCGTTCCATTCCGAGAGAAATGTCCACGAAATATTCCGCTTCGATGTCTGCCTCCCTCGTTTGCCAATAAATGCAATTCCGCCAACGGCGCACAGTGGTCGATTTCGTCGAAGTCCTGGCTAAAACCTCAAAACGTACTTCGATTTAGAAAAGAATTTACACATTAGGATTATTTGGGTCGCTGATTTTGAATCTGAAGTCAAAATTTCCCCAAACAAAGTGGCGGATTCAATATGTGAATTTAAATGTGAATTTAAAAATTTTCAAAAACAAACTTGTGAATACAAAATAACAATAAGTCAAACCCGACGTCTCGGTCCGAAATACATGCGCTGCCTCACGAATGACACGAACACATATAAATGGCAATAACTCATGAAGTACCAGAAATTAGCAACAAATCTCAACAAGTCCTCCTTCGGGAAGCTTCAAAATTTATTTAAAAAAAATCACCGTGAAATCTTGGGTTACTCAACTATTTTCTTAGGAGAAGGAAAACAGACATAGGTCTTACATTTTGTACCTTCAAAGTGGTAAAATATTAAATAAAAAAAATGAGACCAAGATATTCATAAACTTGTAGCATGACAGATAGCTACCAATGCTGAAAAAGGGGATCGTATTCTGATATTACATCGAAAACGTGTTTTCAATTCCGACGTGAAAACGTTACATTAGTCAAGTGCCAATTTTGAGATCGCATATCTCTAAGAGTGTTGTGCAAACAAAATTGTTATTAGTGTAAAAGTGTGCTCTGATATGTTATAAATCAAACGCAATTGCTAAATTTTGAAAACCGGGAAAAAATTTTTGGCTTTTTGGCAAAATCGACCAACTGTGCAGCGTTCGACGTTTTGTCGTAGATTGATGTAGACAGCGTTGCTACAGAGATAATTAACTGTGGCTCGGCTTTCTTTCTCTCTTTGTCAGCATCTGTTTTTCTCTTTCTCTTCCTCTCCTCTTTTACCTCTCTCTACCTTTAACTATCATTCTCTCCCCTTTTTCTATCTTCGTTACTTCCATTCCCACTTGTTTCACCTTTCTCTACATCGTTTCCTCTTTTTCATTCTCTTTCTCTTCCCATCGCATTGATATCCAGCACCCCTTCCACCCTCATCTCCTCGTCTCGTCAAAGCCTCTATTTGTTTCCCGTTATTTTTTTACACGCGAACGAAAGCGTATAGACGTTAGAGTACGCTTCCAACGCGCGGGCAAAAATACACGAATCGAGCAAAACGCGAAACAACGCTTAACCGTTCGCTGCCGTTCCATGTATCACCCGGTAATTGTAGTATAAATAAATTCTCTGATAATGATGATAATGAAACACCAAAGCAATTTATCGTGCGACGCGTTATGCGGAAAATGGCACAGGTACGCTACGATTTCCGGTGATTCGCTATTCCCAATAGTCTCATGCAATTCAACGGAATGACGATCGTTAGAATATATCCAACGCGAGGGAAAAATTTTGGGAGGAAATAAATATGAAACCTTTTCTGTATCATGCTGAATGTAGAGCTGCATTTCGCAGATAATTATAATAACGGTATTAACAGGAGGCAATGGAGGTATGAAGTTGAAGAGTCGGACTGGCAATTAGCAGGCGCGAGTTCAGATCTCCATCGGTACTTAACCCTTTGCACTCCGTTGTCGCCGCAGCAGCGACATTGTAATAGGAGCTGATAACTCCGCTGTCAGCTGAATCCGGTATATTTTTATATTTTCTTAAATTGTAAAGCATAATTTTAAATTGTATACGCTTCCTTTTTAATTACAAAGCATGATTTACAATTTTCCATAGATGTGCACTCGCACAGTGTAAATAGTCTTGGAATAGCTCGTAGCTTATGGTAAAAATTACTCGGAGTGCAAAGGGTTAACACATGGCGGACGGATAACGAGATATATCGTCTTGCATATTTCGTCGTTCGGGGCCGGTGACGAGATATCGCACAGTTGCTACGTGATTGTCAACGGCAGTTTTTCGTAATTTGTATTGCGAATTAATTATTTGAAATCTTGAAATATGGATAGCGGCAAAACGATTAACAATATTACAGAAATATTTCCGTACACTTTATCGGATATGTCAAGTGATGACGAAAATATGAATATTTGTGAGGACGATAATGACTTTCAAGATGTTACTGAAGTTGTGATTGCTGTAAAAACGCGGGAAAGGGAATAAAATTTAAAAGAAAATGGATAGTGACAGAGAGAGTGAGAATAATTGCAATTCTGATGGCGATGAAAGTGCAGACAGAGAGATTGTTATGCGGGCCAGAAGAAGACAGGTGTTAATTTCAAGTGATTCTGAGTCCGAGATAAACGATCATTTAATTTGTAGTTAGTACAAATTTTTACTTATTGAAAAATATTAAAAAATCATTCATTTTTAAAATTGTTGTTGAAAGTAAATATTTCACGTGACAATGCTTTCTGACTACTAACAAATCATCACTAATTTAAAAATATTTGACGCAAAAATAATACCCGGCCACTGGGTACGGTTAGCAATAGAATGTCTGGTCCGCAATGTGTTAACGCGTTAATTTACGTCATAAACAAAAGAATAATTGATCGTATATGAATCGGTAACCCATAGGAAGAAACTGCCTCATATCGGAGTCTCGGCGATGCAAAAAGCAGCAATAACTGTATGTCCTGGACTCAGTGACCGTAACAATCAAAGAGAAAGAAATTAGAAAATAGTAACAACACCTAATAGTACAATTTCTCCTGCAGTACTGTCTAAAATATGCCACCTTTCAACCTTAATTCACATAAATGGACTCTCGTAGAAATTGCCGTCTCTTTCCGTTGAACAGCTACGGAAGAGAGAAAAGAAGAGACGAGTATCCGGGGTTGCAACTTCCGGAATGCCTGTCGGCCCTGCGATAGCCCCAAGTGCAAACATTCTCGCGAAACTCAAAGTTGTTAACCCGCCTTCGCGAAATACAGGCCAGACCGTCAGGATCAACGCGATGGATTTACGCACGTTAAAAGGGAGGCGAGAGAGGATTCATTTAAAGGGGAGAAAAGAAGCGGCAGAAGAAGAAAAACAGAGGAAAAGGAGAGAAGAAGAGAGAGTGGAGACAAAACGGAGAAGGGGAGAAGCAGGAGGTAGAAAGAGGGTGGATACTAAAAGGAGAAGAGTAAAAGCAGAAAGTAGAAAGAGACAGAGGAAAAGAGCGGAAGAAAAGAGAGTGCAAACGAATCGGAGAAGCAGATGGTAGAAACAGGATGAGGAAAAGAGGGGAAGAAAAGTGCATGGAGTCGACGAGGGGAAGAGGAAAAGCAGAAGATAAAAATAGGATGAGAAACAGAAGAGAAGAACAGAGGATGGAAACGAAAAGGAGAAGTAGAAGATAGTCAGAGGCAGAAGAAAAAAGGAAAAGAGGAGAGCTTAAGGTAGAAATAGAACGAGGAAAATAGGAGACGAAAATGAGAAGAGTAAAAGCAGAAAATAGAAAGAGACAGAGGAAAAGAGCGGAAGAAAAGAGAGTGCAAACGAATCGGAGAAGCAGAAGGTAGAAACAGGATGAGGAAAAGAGGGGAAGAAAAGTGCATGGAGTCGACGAGGGGAAGAGGAAAAGCAGAAGATAAAAATAGGATGAGGAACAGAAGAGAAGAACAGAGGATGGCGACGAAAAGGAGAAGTAGAAGATAGAAATAGGACGAGGAAAAGAGCAGACGAAAAGGAGAAAAGAAGAAGTCGAAGGTAGAAAGATGGAGAGGAATAGAGGAGAGGAAAAGAGAGAGGCAAAGCGTCTCTTTAGGATGGTCCGATATATCTCAGAGTTGCTCCAGGGTATCCTCGTTCGGCGGGGCCATTTGTTCTCCTCGTTGGCTAAATCCTGGGATCCGATCCTGGCTTCTTTTCCCCGGAAAGTACCAGGGGCCTTCGGAGAAGTCTGCCGCGAAAGTGCAGCCGGTAAGACTCGTCTAAGTCCGTCCTCGATGGGGGTGGAGGATTAGAGCGGGCCAGAAGAGCCATGGAAACGGGAAATGGAAGTGTCAAGAGCCGGCCGTGATAATATCCGGAAAACGTTAACCGGATTCTTCTCCGGTTACGTGAAATTATCTCGCTGCTAGTCGCTCGTGGACGGTGCGAGTAACGAGGGATATAGTTTTCGAGGGTAGTTTTCGACGAGGGGATTTCGATGGAAGAATCTTCGATTGGTGAGTGTCGTCTGGGAAATGATAGATTGTGTCGATCGGGATCGATGATTGGGTTTTATTGGAGTTGAAGGAACTGAGTTTGTGGTTGTGATGGGTGTGGAGGTCAGGGGTCGAACTGTCCATTAGGGGGAGCGAAGTCAAATCACCTCTGTCCGTGGATGATATTTCCTAAATTATTGTTCGATATATCGTAGCTTCTGTGGTTCTACAGTTATTTAAGACTAGAACTACCGGCGTTAAATCTACCATATTTCAAAATATGAAATAAATACTTTGAAAAAGGAGGAATCAAGAGGCGAAAAAGATAATCGATTCGGTGATTTATGTTTTTTAAGATGGTCGTAGGATATTTATTCCAAGACTCTTCTATAAACTTGGAGAATTTTTGGAAAAAATTGTGCATCAGTCATTTTGACTGGTTTGGTAGTTCTAGGGTTAAAAGTGTAGGGAGGCGAAAGAAACGAGAGAAATTAAAAAAATAAGTTTGAACATTAATGGGACGGAGGAAGCGAAGAAGATACGATCTCTTACAAGTATTAGGTTAATGCGAAATGTAAATGGTGTTTTCCTTCTAGGGCACTTAATTTGAATACAATCGCTGTCGTTATTGCGAGTACGTTCGAGGAGGATAACTCGAGGCAGTTTAAATGAGGGTATATAAATTGCAAATAGAATATCGCGTGTCGTTTGCATCCGTTATTTACCTCGAGCTGCAAGATGGCGGAACATCGCTCGTAACGTCGCACCAGAAGTGCAAAGTTATATTTCTCTTTCGGAAAAGGAGTACACGATGCTCCTCGAGATTCCTCCAGGGAGAGCAGAGTGTATTCCTTCGTCGCTAGAGAATGTTTCGTTTTTTTAAAAAAATAATCTCCCTCGAGCATGTTCCTTAATTTTGTTAAAGAATCTTCACTCTAGTGTACCTAGAGAAAATGTATCAAAGACGGAGGTATTTAGTTACTTTAAGGAAAAAATAGCATGCGATAGAAGCATGAAAATTCCAGAGTTCTTAGGTACAACCATCCCTTGTTAGTTTATCCGAGAAAATCATCAAAAAAGGTCACCCTCTAATTATTTCGAGCAGTACATCGTGGAATAAAAACAAACCCGTTTTCACCACTCGTTGTTCTCTCCTTTTTTTTCTCTTCCATCCCTTTCCCTCTCTCCTGCTCTGCTTTTATTTCTCTCCTCTCCCAAGGGTAGAAGAGCACCTCAGAACTCCTCCTTTCTCGGTGCTCGTTGCCTCGAACATGCAAAAGACAGTTTTCTGTTCGCGGAAGGACCTGAGGGATAAGAAAGAACCGAAAGGACAAAGGCAAGAACTCGTGCACCGGAAGAGGAACGTGGCAGAGGAAAAAAAATGGAAGACGCAAAGACACGCTTCTCTCTTTCCTGTCCTGCGAGAACTTCGTGGAACAATGAATCGTGTTTCCCGCGTACTCGAACTGACCTCTCCAGGGATGAGAATGTCTTTCGAGAAGCTACGACAATTCGCTCGCGACCCCTTTCGCGAATTCCTGCGGCGCTTAATTAACGGCAGATCCGAGACAATGGAGCAGGATAATTTCGTCGAGAAATTACGACCGATCGACATGACAATTTAATCGTATCGATCGAGATTCCATGTGTGTTTATAACTTCTGAAATGAAATGGTAATCTTAACATTAAAACTATCGACGTTACATCTATTATATTTTAATATACCGACTAAGTATTTTGGAAAAAGAGAAATCGATAGGTGAGAAGTATGATCAATTAAATAATTTAGGTTTTATAAGATACGAATGGAAAATTTACATTGTGGATCTCCTATCAGTTTAGGAAATTTTTGAGAAAAGAAACCGGTCATTATGACCCGCCTAGTAGTTTTAGTGTTAATGATGAAACAATTTTATCGTTAACTAATTAATAATAATGTAAATTGATAATTCTATTACAATCTGCACTATATGCAGAGTTTTAAAAGACAGAATTATATAGAATTTCATACACAATTTCATATAATACGTGACCTAAAAGTATTTGTAATGTAAAATACTCTCATAGTGACGGCATAAAGTGTCAAAGGGTGCAGAGAAATATTCAGATTTAAAGAAACGGGTAACCTGAATTCACCGGGAAACAGATACATTTACAGAGAAAACCGTGGAAAAAGCGTGACTCGTCGGTGATTTTTATTTCTCGCTTATTTGAATATCCCGACGAGACGCGGAAATTCGAGGGATTTGTAAAGTAATTAGGTATACGTGAAATATCCATGATTCCATTCGAGCAACGTACGATGCACAGTGCAATTACGTAATTTGCAGGCGCGCATGCACGCTAGAATTTATTTGAATGGATTAAGACAAGTTGGTTAAGTAGAAACAGACTATCGGAGTCAGACAACCTGAATGCAGGCGCGGTGTTGTTCAAAGGAAGATGTTGTGCAGTATTCCCCCTTTCCATGTATTAAGGTTGAACAAATATCGACTTCCACAGTTTAATTTGTATTGCAGAGCGGAAAATTGATTAAACCTCCCTACTGTTTTGGAATTATCTAATTATAAAATGTGAGAGTTATTATACGATAATTAAAACTGAATTTTAATATAGCTAAGCTTGAGAGAATAATTTTGCAATTAATGTTGCGTTGTTGAGCTAATTAATGTATTGTTAACTATTCAAGATTAGGATTTTATAAGAAAATGATCTCTTGGAGTCAAAATTTTAGAAAGTTTCCAACAATTCCGACGATGCTGACCGTAAGTTATTTATTTGTGGTTTCATTTTTACTTTATTTAAAAACTATTATCAATGGTATCTTTAAAGTTGATCGAAATTATAAGTATCGTGCATTAAATAATGTACAATTAGTCTCGAATAGCTTACTATAGTTTTGCAATTTTAAATGGAAATCTACTTTGTCCTCCTCTTTGAACGAAGAAAGGATTTTCGAGTACTTTTATCGAGTGGATGGAAAATAGAAAATGAAAGAGCATAAACTATCAGATGGGATAGCTTTGTGACAGAAAAAGCAGCGATGTTAAAGCGTAACGTTGAAAGAAGACGGAAACGAGAACGGAACTTCGTCCCTCGTGAAGATTTCGTTTTTGCAGAGGAGAAAGAATAATTGGGTTTCTAGTTACGACAAGTCAGTCGCGTTCGTCCGCGTGGAAACAAGACGCTCGCGTGATCATCGAGCTGCTTGCTAATGACGTAAACACACGACAAGTGCTCACGGAGAACACTTGCGAGAAAAATTGGATCTTCCGGCTCCTGAGAAGCCGGTAGGAATTTTATTTTGTTCTCTGATAATGTCGATCTCTTTGCTAAAGTTTGTAGAAATTTTTATTCCCATAGACAAACCTCTGGTATTATTTTTCTCGCAATTTTATTCAAAAGGGTGAAAGTCAGATTTTATAAAATTGTATAGAATAGAATTTGTGAGAAGACTAATAATTTTTACTGCCTGGAATAAATATTAATAGTTAGAATATTAAAGGAATTTTATTTATAAACAGTAGAATCAGAAGTATATTCATGTGTTCCGAAATATCTGAAGAACATGCTTCGTAAATTCTTCGACGAAGCACATTTCTTTCCCTCCACTTCGAATCTAAATCCGGCAAACCGAATGTTTAAAGAATTCCCGTGAAATTTTAAACAGCCCTTCCTCCGAGACCGATTCAGAGAGACGAACGCAAAGTCTGAAACCGAAGTTTCAATCGCCCTTAAGTTCGCACTGTGTCTTCCGTCTTCCATCGAGGCTTCCTCTTTAACCTTAGAATCCAATCAAGTTACGACTTTTCCTCCTAGGAGCGAACTTACAATTCCTTCTTTATGTGGGTCAGAAAGAGAGGAAAGGAGAAACGGAGCCAAGAGTATACTTGCACTCTGCCATTACACCGTCGAGGGTACAATCATCGATCCTTTTTTGCACCCTTCGCAATGGCCAAGAGAATTTCAGTCTCCTTCGATCGGCATCGCACGGATGCATTTTATTTAAATTCGGAGCCACGGATAAAATGAGATATCACTTCGTTTATGGCATTCATAAACTTCGAGGAAAACTTTCGGATATTCCTTTTCATCCTTACTTCACCCTTGCAATGAAATTTCCACCCTCTGTTTTCATTCTCCCGGTTCAACTCATCGCCGGTATTTCGTCGTCGTTGCACAGCTCGAACGAAGTTTACCGTGCTTTTATTGAAATTTTTCCATCGACTTTTTAACGCGACGTCGAAATTCCACCTGAACTTTGCCCCCGCAGGTTCGGTTTTCACCTGAACTTTATACGTTGCTTGATCGATTCACCTGAACTTCTTCGTGGCTTCGACTGAAATGTAATGCCATTGTGTCATTCTATCCGGCCTTTGTCGCCGTTTTCGTCGAATTTGACCTGAATTTTAAAGCGAGTTTGGATAGAAATTCTGTATCAACTTATTTCTCACCATGGGGGTCACCGGTGACCGGCGCTATTAGATTCAACGAATTTTCATATGATTTTTACACTAGAACTACAAGCGACACATCTATTGTATTTAAATATATTAAATAATTACTTCGCAAAGAGAAGAATCAAAAGGTGGAAAATATGATTAATTCAGTAATTTGTGTTTTATAAGATGGACACAGAATATCTAATCTTTGACTCCCCTCTAGACTTTGAGAATTTTTATAAATAAAAAATGGGGAACCTGTCATTTTGATTGCCTTGGTATTTGTAGTGTTAAATTGTAATATTTATGAATTTTCTAATGCATTCAATATTTACATACTGCCATTAAAAAGGTAAGGTCTTGCTGAATAGATATCTATCTGTGTTTTTGTGGCTATTGCTTTGTAATGATGTGATTTTAAGAGAAAAAGTTTCACTTCAGTAAGAACAATGAAACTAGGGAAACACTGATGTTGTTCAACGAGTTAAAAAGGACGATCGATGCGTAAATTAGCAAGACAGCAATGAAAATTTGGACGTGTATGTACGTTCCTAAAAAACGCTTTGTTTACTGATTTTGTAGTGAACTTTCCTTGGCTATACTTCTCAAATATTTTCGAAACACGTTAAACTATTATATTACTTTGAACTCATACTACTACTCATCTTTAACGATTGGATTTCGAATTAACGACGACGCGATAGGAAATTTCCAATAACATTTTTTATGGACTTCAAGCGATCGTGCATCGTATCGTAAAAATTGCTACCAGCAGCGTTCTCCATTTTATCAATATAATTCACGTTAAAGGCTTCAAAAAGCGGATCACAATTTAATAAAAATTTCCCAAATTCCGTCCAACATTATTTTCAATTTTCTTTAAACACCTACATATTTATCTATTTCTTTAACATAAAATACCAAACTATCCTATATAACAAATACAAACTATATTAAATAAACGACGAACATATTAAATATATTCTGTTAAAATATACTTTAACAACAGAAACTGATTCTCCGTGAAAGTAACGAATTGATAATTAATTCAGCAAAAAAAAAAAACACGTAAGTAATTGAGACGTCGATCGTTGAATGAGTACGATAAAGAGGATCTCTTCAGCACTGCAAAAAAATTCGACTGCAGTTTTGAGCTCTTTCGACTGACACGAGGTATTCATAAATTATTAATGATCGTAAATTCGTGTCGGCACGGCTTACATCCATCGTAATGGAGTTCTTCCCTTCCGTTCGTCGAGAGGATTTTTTGCCGGCCGTGGAAAATTTATCAGTAATTTATCAGTATCTCGAAGAGAACAAGGAAGTTGTCGGACGCATCGAGAAGAAACACCGAAAAATCTAAGAGCATACCGTAAAGGGGCGGCCCGAGAATCAGGCATTTCCTATTATGATCGCAAATTAATTAATTCGTGGTACGAGCATCTCAGTACGGTTTTCGATAAAGCTGTTTTCCGGGGTATACAATAATTAATGACGGCGAGAGAGCACGGTGCAATTTGCCTCCGGAGTTCATAAAGACAAGCGACTTAAGATTCACGGTGCAGTCGTTTCCGTTCGAAAAGTTGGGCACGGCATATTCGAAGTTTGTTTAACAGTAGAAACACTGAAACTTAGTATATACCTATATTGCCCAAAAGCAGTAAAAATGACTGCATTGTGAAAGAACAACTAATGTGTAAAGAAATTTATTTAAAATTAATTTTTCATATTTTTTTATATTATTTACAGTTATATAACAGGTTATTAGTAAATATTAACAATAAAAAGATTTACTTCACTTGGAAAAAAAATAATTTATGCATTATTATTTGTACATTTTATGCGCGGTAGGGAGATAAGCGGAAAAAGACGAAGCTGTGATGTTAGCATCAAAATAACTTCCACCTAACCTAAGGAATGAAGAAGCACATGTACTTGTATGTTATCATGTAACGGTAATCGAAAAAAATGAAAAATGTTATTTCAATACAGAGCCGAACTTGTCATATAAGAAATTTACTCAATTCAATAATAAGAGTCATTTGATTATTTGAAATCTTCCAAGCAGTCAAAACGACTGCTTTTGGGCAATATAGGTATAACGCACACATATGTACAGGGTGGTCCACGTAACTTGTGCACCTCGAATAACTTTTAAAGTATGCGTTGCACGAAAGAATGTTCTATACAAAAGTTACATGGTTTAAAAGGGTACACTATGTAGTGTGTTAATTTTTTTTATAGGTGGAGGCGTTTCGGAGATTTGAAGGTCAACTTTGTTTTTTTAAATGGAATGATATGTTTTTTTATTCATCATGAAATAGTACGTTTCAAGACGAGTTGAATGACCTATGACTCAAGTTCATTCAAGGTCAAACTTGCTTGAATATTAAGTAACTATAATTCAAAGTATGTAGTGTTTGGTATCATTTTAATAAGAAAAATCTCACAAACACGATAGCAAAGATTTAAAAAAAAATCGAAAATGAAAACGGCCGATCCTCCCGATTTTTCTGATTGTAAATGGTGAATGATTTCACCTCGGATCCATTAATTGAGAGCCCGACATTAATTATTTCCTTAGCCACTGTGGCCCCCACCTTTTAATTATTTTAACTCTTCAGTCTGCAATCCAGACGATTATGCAGTTTTACTTATTAATGAGATACATAGGTTTACAGATTCTTCTTAAATTATTATTAAATTTGTCTTACCTCCGGTATTTCTACACACCTAAAACTAATCTACGTCTTCAGAAGAATTGCCGCTATAATTAAAACTGGAACAAAAATGTATATTTTAGAAGACTATGTCGTTCTAACATCGACAAAACTTCAAAGAATTCATCTTCGAAGTCTATATTTAATTTTCACTGTACATTCAAAAAATTCGAAAAATTCATTTCCTCAACAGCCTGCACCGGCAATTGAGAAACTGTTTCACCAGATAATTACATTCTTGCCCGACAAAATCGTGCAAGACGACACGATACGTCTGATCAGAATGCAGTGTCATTATGCGCGCCGTGATATCACGAGGCTCATCGACGTACTCGCGTTAATTAACGTCAAAAGGTTAGTTCCGTAAATTCGCGCTAACTGCAGCCATGCATTTGCATAGAGTACGTGGGTTGATACGCCGATAGGAAAGGGAGATGAGAGAAAACGAGGGATGGAGGATACAGACGGTGTTGTAATAAGAGCAAGGGAGAAAAACCGGGTGACAGATAGACGAAGACTTGGGCGCAAAGTGCATCTGAGAGAAACAAGGATAGATGGATGGATTGTTAAAGGAGAAGGGAAAGAGAGGAAGAGCGAAAGGGAGGAAGAGAGGAGAGCTCTCGTCGAGAGCATCTCTCGGTTCATTATACCAGGAATTATTGAAGTCCCACGGATGTTGACGCTTAGTAATTGGAAAGAAGGCAATGGTGTGCTTTGACTTCGCCAGAGAGAAATTCGTGTGTCGTTCTAGATACGTGAGATTTAATTTGTAAGTGGAAGCCGATCGTAGCTCCTGATCAATTATCATAATAACATTCGCCTTTGTATATCACATTTTACCGTTTGATGCACGGGTAATTAATTTCATGAATCCAATAGATTCGGCGAAACCTCAAATAGAACCGAGTCCTCTCTTCGACACTATTCTCAGATCAAAGAGAAATAATAATTCTTCCAAGGATATCTGCATAGAGGTGACAACCCAGATCAGTTTTATCGCTTCGATAATTGCATTTCCATCTGAAATATTCTATCTGCTCGTACGGTGATTTCAATCGTGCCGATGAATATTCAAACAGCCCCTACCAAAGTGCGGAGTAATAAAAGATACCGTAATATTGATCCTTCTCGCATTACTATGAACCGATACTATATAAAATTAACGAATCACTCTACATCGCTGAGAAATCCTACGGTAAATCGACAGTAATTCATTGATTTTCATTTCCTCTCGAAACAATCCACCCTCTGCCCGATGAGAGGAGAAGAACGAAGAGGAAACAATGATCGTCAGTTTCACCTGGGCACAGAGAAGCGAGCACGAACGAAACAAACGAGTTATTTACAACGAAACTATGACACGGCCATTCTCACTCAAAATGATCTCAAATCCGTCTGGCTTTTTTTTCGGCGATTTTTCAGCATCCCGGTGATTATTGTCCGGGTGTAGCCGGTAGCGAGCGATGAAAGGCTTTTTCCGAAGGGGAGGAAAACGAGTAGCCGTAGGAGGGCGAGGAAAGGGAGAAAAACGAAGGCCAACGTCGGCCAATTGCGCCCGGCAGCGGTGTTTTCTCTCGGCTTTGCCCTTTATTGCCTTCGATAAATGTGTTTTCACGAGGGAAGCGCGCCGTTTCCCTTTGTCCCGTTGGTTTCCTCGTAACCGAGCCCGAGCATGACCTTTCTGCTATCCTGCGAGAGAAAAGGGATACGGATATCGTTTCAGAATCGAAACCGGATTTCGGCGACCGGATGTCGATGGATAATGGGAAGTGTGCCGCGGAGGGCTTTGGTATCGCGAATTCTTCGAGGAGTTTCCTCGGTTTCTGGTAGGATTGTTCTTGCTGGTGAACATTTAAGATGGTATAGTAAATTTGTGTTGACGGTTTGACAAGGGTTACGAAGACTATCAAAATCAAATTGATAGGGGGCCATGCAGTAAATATTCCCCTTATATATTATATAACCTAAATTACTTAACTGATAACGTATTTCACTTCTTGATTTCATTTTTCCAAAGTACTTATTCGGTATATTTAAATATAATAGATATAACGCCGGTAGCTCTAGTTAACGCTAAAACTACCACGGCGGTCAAAATTGTGGGTTTCTAATTTTTCGAAAAATGACCCAATTTGATCGGGGAGCCATGCAGTGAATATTCCACTTATATCTTATAAAACCTAAATTATTTAACTGATAATGTATTTTACTTCTTGATTTCTCTTTTTCTAAAGTACTAATTGTTTATTTTTTAATATAGTAGATATAACGCCGGTAGCTCTAGTTAACGCTAAAACTATCACGGCGGTCAAAATTGCGGGTTCCTAATTTTTCGAAAAATGACCCAATTTGATCGGGGAGCCATGCAGTAAATATTCCACTTATATATTATAAAACCTAAATTACTTAACTGATAACGTATTTCACTTCTTGATTTCTCTTTTTCCAAAATACTAACTGAATATTCCTAATTATGGTAGATATAACGCGGGTAGCTCTAATTAACGCTAAAACTATCACGGCGGTCAAAATGCGGGTTTCTAATTTTTCGAAAAATGACCCAATTTGATCGGGGAGCCATGGAGTAAATATTACTTATATATTATAAAAGCTAAATTACTTAACTGATAACGTATTTCACTTCTTGATTTCTCTTTTTCGAAAGTACTAATTGATTATTTTTTAATATAGTAGATATAACGCCGGTAGTTATAGCTTTGAGGGACATTTGGAGGGGGAGAAATCAGAAGAGTGAACAGGCGTTTAAATGTACTGATTTTATAAGCGATTGAGAGGAAGTGGAAAGCGAGATCGCAGAAAAAATGTGATAAGAGCTTTTAGATATTAGATAGACAGGTAATTACCTCATTAATTTAATATATATGTTGAATTTAATTCAGTTATGAGATGAAGTCCACCAACAGGCTACGTCCTCTTTAACCACCCTGTTTTACCATCTCTTCCTTGAAGATACTTGAAAATTTGTCGGTCGACAGACGAACGAAAGAATTCAAAGCCGATTTTAAGTGACTTTGAAATTGAGATGCAAATCTTGCCGGATCCCCCGCGATATTTTTCCAGCTTTATCCGAGCACCACGAGTGACCCAGAAACATTGGATATTCTCGTTTCTCTTTCTCCTCCCGTTCGCTCTTGTTTCCTATCGCGAACGTCGCCAAACTTTCATCCTGCTAACTCATGCATTTATTCATCCTAATTACCGTGCCGTGGAAGGAAGTGGCCGATCAGAAATTCTTCATCGACTATCGCGAAAAAAGGAGATCTCATTCACTCCCTATTTCCACCCTCTTTTTCCATTCATCTCTATCTCTCCTTTTTCTTTCGACGAAATCGAAATAAAAATTCTGTGCTGGATAATTTATTTACCGAATTACCTAGTATTATTTACTAAATTTTCTACAGTCGAGCATTCCACGTTTCACCGTGCAACGTATCGACGATACCGGTGATATTAGTTGAAAGAATTTAATTAAAATTCCAACCGTGCAGTTAACGTTCGTAATTAAAAATTTCATCGTCCTCCATCTACCCGTAGGCATTCTCTTTGGAAAAAACAAAAAGTAGTTTCTTCGTGTTCATAAATTTCGAGGGAACGAGTGATGATTCTCATCCGATATTACATCGGGCAGATTTTCCTTTTTGTTTGTATCTTATGTGATCGGTTTGGAAGAACCTTCACGAATTCTACTCTCGCTTATTCGAAAGTTTACCATAATTACAGGCGATGGCTCGAAGACGACCGATCGAAAATTTTCCTCGCAGCGAGGTGGAAATTTTATTCGCTTATTTTTTTTCCACCTTTTTCCGTCGAAAGTTTCCTCAGGGAGGATCACCGATCGAGAGGGATCGTTCCAAGGAAAAGTTACCGGACGGATGGAGCGATCGTAATGCGAAAAGTCGAATGAAATATCACTGATTGCGAATTGGGCAAATTTTCTTCACGGCGTTCGTGAAACTAACTAACTTTGCTCTCGCTGGGCCATTAAGCCAACCGAAATTAACTTTCTTCTAATTAACTAAGCCAGCTAGCCGCGCCGTGTTAAACGATTTCTAACACAAACGAAATATTCGCCCAGGAATCTTCTTTTAAATCTACTATTTCTACGTTAATTATCTCCACCGTATATTTTCCACCGCCGACAGTTCTCGTATTGCTAAACAAATAAAACTCATTACATTGAATTTTATTCGACGCAACGGACAAACGGATTCACCCGTTTTACCATCGTTACATTAATTCCTATTCTAACGGATCATCATCGATGATTGTTGCGCGTCAATCTGTGGGGCCAAGCCTCGGCTGGGCCAGTTCGGTTTGTAAGGCCGAACCCTCGCTTAGTTGTCACGAGGTCCACAAATATCCGTGCTCCCCGCGATTTGTGTATGGATCACGTCACGGGGTTTTTTAGGGGTGGAGTGAAAGGATTGGAAGATATGAGCCACTCCGGTGTGGATTTTATAAACTTTACTAAAAACTGTACTTTACAAAACTATTAACAGTAAACTTAACAGATATCAACGGATACGAGTGATTGAACTTAGTTTCTATGTCGGAGATGCTGCTCGGTTGAAATGTTGTGGAGTGACTGACTCCTCCAAAAACGGAGGAGTCCTCCGTGGATGAATTTCTCCCTCCACCGTCCGGTTACGCCCCCCCAGAAAGGGGGCTCGTACGCCACCGGAAGTTGCGGTGCGATTCTGCACTTGGAAGTAGAAATTAATATTTGTGGAGGCGCGCGAGTGTTTTGGCGGGACGCCTTTGGACGGTGGAGGGGACAGCGGATCAGTCCGCGCGGAGTGCGGGTGCACTCGTCGCCACCCGGTTTGGGACCGAGGTGGTCGAAGAGGGTGGTGGCCCTCGCCACCCGTCGGCGCATTAGTTGCCACCCCGGTTTGGGACCGAGGGTGGCCGAAGAGGGTGGCGAGACCGGCGACTCGTCGGCGCAGGCAGAGCTTTATGGTGCGGCAATTATCTATTGAGGTGTAGAGGAGTGAAGGTCCCAATATTACTATTGGGACTCTCACCCCCCTTGGCTGTGGAAGGCATGAGGCGCGCATGTGGATGTTAAAGGCAGCCCTCAAAAATAGCCTTCACGCTCGCACCATAAGTCCATTGTCTCTACGGAATAACCTCTGCAAGCCAGGAAACTCTTGATGTTCAAGAGGGTCGCTAATCCCTCTTCCTTTGTAAAGACTGATGGTTGACGGCTTGTCTTTCCGTCAACCGGAGATATGACGGTTTCCTGGACATGCAGGGCCGATCTTACATATAAAAATCCGCGAGACAATGGAATGCCTGCGCTCGACTCTTGATACTGGTTACTACCTGCTCAAGGGTAGTAACAATGATATCTTTCGATAAATTCAATTTATTCGCGGCATGAAAATATTTCTCGACGACGATCGTTACGCAAATTCCGTTTGAACGTGTCAACGGGAATTCCGCGAGGGATGAAATTCGCTGGGAGGGCATAAAATAAGTTTACTACGATATTAATTTGCGATGCCGTGCACGAATGAGCTCCAGCGACAATACGTTTCTGTTATCCGGCGCGATATCAGGTTCCTCGGAGAGTACCTGCGGGATACGCGTGTCCCCTCGTAAATTTAACCGTCGACCTACATTTTCAGCAGCGCACCGAGTTAACCCAGTTATCCGGAAAATTCCAACGGGAACGACTGTTTGTTTGTTTCAAGATTTCAAGCTTTCATTGGCATCTTGTCGCGATATCTTTCCGTTTCAAAGTCCTAGTCACTGAAATTTGAATTGTTTAAAGTTACAATTTTCTCTTTCGTACTATCTTTAAATCCCAAAAGTTTCTCTTATAGAATAATCAGTTTTCCTTTTTTTAGCGAGAAAAGTTTGGAGATTTCCGTCTTAAACCCTTTAAAAGAGCTGTAAATGATTCAAGTTATTCCAGCAAGTAGAAGTTGAGCGATAGGAAGATAAAGTTTTGAAAAAAATTGCATCTCCTGGCCCATTTCTTATCGGAAGAAGATTGAAGATTTTTGAGTACTTGAATCGTCATATCTCCCTCGCTTTTGGCCAATTCGATGTGACTAGTCTTAGCTTTGCTTCTTCAAGTCTTAGCTTTCGAAGCGTGGGCGAAAAGCAATGTGACTGTAGTGACGGACCAGAAACAAGACACTTCAGGGGTAATTTGCTCTGATTCGCCCGACGGATAGGGACATCCGTCTCCCTCACGCATTTTCGATCTTGACGCGCTATTGGCCGAGAGACCCGCACATTCGTTGCGTCGTCATGTGAACGACGAAACGAGTGTTTTATTTTCGGTTGTAATTCGCCGATCTCAGATTTCCAGGACCGACATGGCGGGGATAGGCGGTGCGAGAGCAATTTCCTCTTCCGCCCCAAGTGCCTTGTTTCTGGTTCCTCACTATAGTTTCTCCGCGATCTCCTCTAAGCGGAAAAATGAGAATAACAATTCAACGAGCAAAGATACACATTTCTAAGTTGTATCACATCAATATAGACAGATTGACGCATCGAACAAAAAAAAGTCATCTCCCCAACACTACCAGTTTCCGAGAAATAAAAATTCAAACTTTATCCAAAGTTGACCCCCTCGTCAATTCGCCGAGACTCCTGGCCGTCCTTTCGCCCAAACGGAAGTTCTCCAACTTTGGACCATCTCATCTCGCCTCTCTTTGGGCCCAATTTGATGCAACTAATTTCAATGTGTTCCTTGAAGTCTCAACTTTCGAAGTACGTGCAAAAAACAACCTTAGCATGACTAGTTTTTCTGCAATCTTCTGAATACTGCAAAGTGAGAATCACAATTCGACGAACAAGACACGTATTTTTAAGTTAAGCACTTAAAAGTAGACAAAATAGTACGTCGAACTAATAACATTCGTTCCACTGTGACTATCGGGAGCCAATAAACGAGAAATCAATCTTTAGCAAGATTCATCGTCAGTTAGCCACCACATGCAGTCTGGTCGGCGCTAATCAGCGGTCGACAAGATCAAAGGTTAATCTCGCTAATGAAGAACGATCTCGCGAAAAGGCGAGCAAGGTGGATTAAAACCGCAGACGTGGGAATAAAACGCAGGGGAATGTGGTTCGCGGGAGGAGAAAGGAAATTGAAAGCTCGGAGACGCGCGAGAATTCGAAACGGACGAGCGGATGGTGCAGTTGGAAGTGAAATCGCGATAGAAAGTCACCTTGCAGGAAGGAAATTTGCATAGCTCGAAAAAGGAAGATTCGTTCGGCCACGATGATGTCCTGTTACCGTTTGCATCACGATAGGTTTCGTCCGGCGAAGAGAAAATATCTGGGTCGCCGTTTGGAGATTGAAATTCCGGGAGTTCTCCTTCGAGAGCCTTAAGAATCCACCTCGAACCTATTTAAAGCTACCTCTTTATCCCTCCTTTCTGATATTTAACTCGATGACTTTGCAATCGATAAATTCTTCCAAAGAGAACGAACGGAGGACGAGGAAGGGAGAGGGTAGAAATTTGTAATTCACGAGAGGCCTTGCGGATACTTCGAAACAAATTGATACCATTATCGTGCTGGTAATTATGGTGGTAGATTGATTGCGAGTCATTTTGTCTTCATTTCGGACATTTAAACTTTTCGAATGCTCATTGAATTCTGTGTAATGAGATAACTATCAATTACGTTAAACGGTTCAATTTTTTACCATTTCTGCAAAGTAGTTCTTCCAAATTGGTGCTACGTAAGTGATCAACTTTGCGAATTTTTAATTGACACCACTTTCGTAATTACCAGGACAAGTGTACGTATTCACTGCTAGTTTAATAAAATGGAAAAGTTACGTTTTCAAGCTCCGAGAAAATCGCAATGAATTCGACCATTGCCGGATTACGCATGCAGGTTAATTTCGCGCGGAATAATATTTGAATTCGAGAAATTACAACGAGGCGTTCTTGAATGCAACAGTCGACGATGCGCGTTATCACGGATTCCCTTGCTGGTCGCAATCTCGCCGGTGTATTATTTATCATCGCGTCCCTGTAATACGAGATTAGATGCGCCTTCGTTTATTATTCTCTCTGGTGCGTACCAATCGGCGCGAGATTTCGTGCCGCTGAAATTCCGTCTGAAAATCCGAGACAGAGGGACCGCGAATATTCGGATAGCCATCTCTGTGAATAACCGAATGCTGGTGTCAATGGATACGCGAAATCCAGTTATGCGAACGCGCTGGAGAATGAACGGAAAGGTTGCTGATAGCGTGCTGGAATTCTCAGACAGACGGAGACAGAAACAGATGGAGGTAGATGTTGAGAGAAAGGTTTAGAGATAGACAGACGTATAACGGTAGATAGATAAAGGGACAGAGAGAGAAAGGTGTGAAGAAAGAGAAATAGCCCTCAATAGCTATCAAGTTAACCCCTTGCCCTACAATAACGAGTGACACTCGTGATGCGATAAATGGGATAGGAAATTCTCAAGTTTTGCAAAATATATGAAATTGGAAATATTAATTATAATAATTATAATATTAAAAATAATAATTTGAAGTATTATTTCTATGATACTAAGATTACGTTAAATTACACGATATATCAAGAATTACTGATCTATTTTTATTTTAGCAATTTAAAGTTGAATTATTACAGATGCAGTTACAAAATAAGTCATAGGGCAAGGGGTTAAAGGTTCGTAACTAGTGCTTCAGAGATTAACTCGCTTGTAGACTTTCCCTCTGATGCAATTTATAGCGTCAAACTGTAAATCATGAGCAAATAGTTAACACTTCATCTACCGGAAGCCTATTAACCCCTTCGGACCCTGTGCACATTGTAATGTACATAATACTTTTCGTGCTGTATTTTATTACGTATAGGTTTAAACTTAGTTTCACTTAGTTTTTTTTATACAAATATTTATCAGGATCTCCTTAATGTTACAAATTTTGCGTAAGAACCATATGTCCATTAAAATGTACGTTTATAAATTATAAATAAAAATTATAATTATAATTATTTTAAATTATGAATTCGGGTCTGAAGGGGTTAATAGGCTTTCTGTTTATCAATACTCATTGGCCGACAGTCTATTAATCTGTTACTACAGATGATAATAAAATGAAGTTACGCTGCCTCGGAACAGCTGAAATTAAAACGACATAATGAGTATTTCTTCAAATTTTAATTTTAATGTTATAAAGCTTTGCAAGTAGGAACGTACACTCGTACATACTGTTCAGAAGAATGAGCGGTAGATAAAGTGTTAAAATGAAACTAAGAAACAAAAATTTGCAGAAGCTATTGCAAATTGAATATATAAACCGTTTATATTGAAAGTGGCATAAGTCACTATGCCTTTAACCCTTTGAAAACGAGGGACGCATATATGTGGTCTGAGAGAAAATCTGATTACACTTTATCGGCTCATTTCTACACGGTTAGAGTTGAGAAACTTAAATATAACCGTTGAAATATGATTACTAAAATAGTAATTTATAATTTCTATCCATTAACACTCTGACTTTCTGATAATATGATGATTTTTGATCGCCAAATAAATGAATATTCAAAAATGTCTCCGTCCGCAAAGGGTTAAATCGAGATATGTAAGGGTTTGCAATTGTTTAGTTAACATTCTTTTTTAACATGTCAGCTTTCGAGAAGATTTACTTGCATTTCTTACTTCAGGATACTCGTTTTTCTCAGTATAAATAAATTCGCATAGTCATTGAAAAATCACTATTTTTCATTACGATAAAGTGACTTACGTTACTTTCAGAATAAACGGCGCACATCAGAGCCTCGATGATTTTGAAATAATTTTGATAATTTTTCGTTACAACAGAGTTACTTATGCCAGTTTCAAAATTTGAATCAAACCTGAAGCTAGGAAATGAGCAAGTAGTTAAAGCCGAAATCCACAGCGATAAGGGAGTCGCGGAAGTAGAGTAGTTCCTAATATTAATTGATGCGATAATTGTGCAATTCTTATCGTTACCAGCCGATAGGATCGTCGATTTCTCGCAAGAGAGAACACTTCCAATGAAATTCACCGCTTAAAATGCATAGAATTCGTCCGGCTCTCGCAATTCTAATTTTATTTGCGAGAACCTTTTCGTCCGCTGATTCAGAGCCTACGTTGGATAAGCGATTCCGAACTAAATAGCAGTAACGATCCTCGCTGCGACTTAAAAAGGAATGGCGAAGTAAGTACTTGGAAGGAGGGCATAAAAAATAAAACGAATCGAGCCGAAACGTACAAAAAAGCTCGGATTTCTTTGGCTGAGACTGACATTCCTGAAGCGCAATTCTTTCGCGTATTATTTCTCCCGTACTTTGAACAATTCAATGTAGAACTTTAACTTTTTTTTTTGCTTCGATCGTACGGAGTTCGAGAAGTGATATTTATCTAGGAATTCATCGTTAAATGATCTATCGATTCCGTGGAGATTCGAGAGATATCGGAGAAGTTAAACGTAGAAAAGTGTACTATGTTCTTTGAAAATGTTTTTATTATCGCAATAACAAGGCAGTATTCTTATCGACATTTTCCAAGCGAACTTCTTTAAACAGGATATCAGGAGTCTCGAGGCGGTAAAAGGAAAAGAATACGAGCAATTCCCGGTGAATCGTGTTTCCACGAGATTCGATGGGAGAAAGGGAGAGCGAAGGAGCGGGAAGGTGCACTTTATCTGAGATATTGCGTCCCGTTCTGCAATTAAAGCGAAAATAAACGGGACGATAACAAACTTATTTCACTTTACGCAAACGATCTCGCGTAAAACGGCGCGCTCTCGGCTCTCCTTCGTAAATTTCCACGAGCCGTAGAAAAAGGAAGGATAATCCTTTATCGGACGACTTTAACTCGATCCAACGACAGAAACTCGTGCGATGCTCGAGAATCCGCGAGATTTTCTTCCCTCGTGGAATAAAGAGCCGGCTTCTCGACTCGCGACACCGAAAGATCCCTCTCGTTTTTCCACGTAGAGCAAGCTTTTCCATTCGTCGGTCTAACCGGACAATTACTTTACCATCGAATTGAAATTCCTCGGCAAAGAAAATCCAATTTTTCTCGGCCGTTTCGTGCGAGCGATCGTAACCCTTTTGTATCGTCGAACGATATCAAATTCGATACGTGAATCTGAATAAAATAGCTTTTGTATCCGGGTAGATTTATCTTCGCGGGATCTCTCCTACGTTTCATCCTCCTCGCGAATCGGAATTGAAGAGAGAATCCACGATGAATCGTTGATAATTATCGATAAGTAATTAATATCACGGTAATATCGAGTATCACCGCAGACTCGTCATTAACGCGGAGAGAATTGTTGGCGAAAGGTAGCACGATTAATTTTCAATTATTCCAATCGTCACTCGTCGCTCCTCGTTCATTCTCTTCGTCGTTTAAGAACGACGATTCTCCGCTCGCGCTCCGATTCCTCCCCTTTCAACGGAATTACAATAATAACGAGCACTTGCATCGACATAAAAGCCAATTCGCGCTCGACGACGCGGAAGCACGGTAAATAGCGTTTTAAATAACGCGAGAAAAGTGTGCAACGATAAAGCGCATCGACTTTAATCGGTGCAATTAACGGAGCCATTCACCCTCGAATGGATTCCTGCCTATTTGCACGTTTAATTCGATTTTACTCCACGTCCAGCGAATTACCCTCCGCCAGAAGCAAACAGGATTTTTATTATCCCCCTCGATTTTTAGGTCGATCGAGGCCCGAGTGTTCTTCCTCTAATCTCGATATCTTCGTTGGAGGATCTCTCGAGGAAAGAGGATAAAAGGGAATAGGGAGGAGGGTTGATACGTGGATAGAAAGAGGAAAGAGAGGTTGGTACGTTGATAGAAGGAAGAAGGGAGAAGGAGGAAAGCTGATACGTTGATAGAAAGAGGAAGGAAGAGAAGATAAAGAGCGAGGAAGGAGAGAGAGGGAGTGGAAAAGAGAGGGGAGCAGCAATAACAATGAAGCTCCTCGAATGATTACGAGGAGCACAGGTGCGCTCTGTTATCACTTCCGGTCGATCAGGCCGACTATCGGGACACCGCGATCGCTGATCGAGGCTGGAATAAAGTGGAACCCCTACCACGATAACGTCCAACCCCTCTCCTCCATCTTCGTATTTATACCCCCTCGTACTTCTCCACGGTTATGAGGAACGTGATTCAAACATCCGACGATTTCATCGATCTTCTCTCCTCTCATCGATAATCCTTCATTCTCTGTATTCCAATGCATAAGTACAAAATGGAAATTCATCCTCTCCATGGTATAACGACGATCCTGCGGTACTACGAAGGAAGGTAAAAATGACCTCAAATTCATTTTCTACCGTGACTAATTACCTTGCCATTACAAACGGCAATATATATCCCTACTTTAAGCGTTATTACGACGATATCACGGAACTCCATCTCGTTTCATTTTCACGAATTTGTTATTCGACGCCTTTATGGCCTATTAACGGAATAAAAACCGGAAGATCGTATCGTCACAGAGTGGTATGAGACTAGAGGTTACAGTCTACGAAGGATCGCCGTAGGAACAAAGTACCTATAAAATTACGCTCCTCTATTTTCGTGCTCGCGCCTCCTTTCTCATCGTGCTCACCGTCGAATAGCCGTTTCGCGTGGATTATCCGCGGTAGCATTAACTAGGACATTTGCGGCACGCGTATCCATTTACCGGCTGCACGAGCATCTGCACGAACGCAACAATGGACTCGGAGCCCGTACGTACCACCCGGTACGTACACGGAAGACACATGCGATACGACTGGACGATTGTCGTTATCATCTTCACGCTTTATCGCTGGATTTCTTGCCTTTGGCATTAGGAATTTTTGCTAATTTTGGGGACGGGTATTAATGAAGTTTGTGTGGTTTTCGTTGAGGGTGATGAGGAGGGATGAGAGTGAGAATGGTAGAATTGTGGGCGACGGTTGTTTTGTTTTTATGGACTGAGGAGAGTTGTTCGTTGGTTTGATGGTTACCTAAGTAACGGTCGGTTTTGTGGGAGTTCAGTAATTGGAATTTTGAGGTGTTTTTTTTGGAAGAACGAATTTTGTGAGACGAGTGATTGAAGTAATTTGTGACCTGTATGTTTGTATAATTTCTACATGCAATGTGACTGGACGATTGTCGTTGTCATCTTGCCGCTTTATCGCTGGATTTCTTGCCTTTGGCATTAGGAATTTGTAATAATTTTAAAAGGAGGGATGAGGGTGAGAATGGTAGAATCGAGACAGAAGGTTGTTTTCAGGGTTGCTTTGTGAGAGAAGTGTTTTCCTTTTGTGACTTGAGGAGAGTTTTTCGTTAATTGTTTAAATAATGGTTGCTAGATTTGTCAGAGTTTAGTATTTGATGGATTTTTTGATTACCACAGGAAATAACTCACAAGTAAAGCTATTATCTCTATACAAGAAAAATTAATTCGCTCATTAATCAGTGAAGCTAAAAATACCTAAATTTCAAACCCGTAGAATAAAGCAATTAGAATATACAATTTCAATATCACCGAAACATCAGATAAACAAGTATCCGACCCAGTGTCCTCCAATTTCTAAAGATACCTAAATAACAATTTTTTCCCACTTCATATTGTCAATTAATTCACATTTCGATAATTTCTATCCACAGCTCTATGCAATAATACCAAGAAATCAGGATCGCCATTACAACACAGTGTCGGTTTTTGCGCCTCTTTATCGTGAACTTTAGTCCCCATTCATAGGGGATTATCGCTTTACGAGGCTTATACGCTCTGCCATTATCCGGGACAACTGTACTTCGTGTATCCATTACCGTGTACACGACCATCCGTACAGTTCAGAGATGTAATTACAGATCCGGCAGGTTGCACCGCGCCGGTGCATAAGCTGGACGATGAACATTTGCATATACCGCGTAAAGACGCTTTCGAAGTTCCTTGCTCTTGTCTCGTTAGAAATTGTAAACCGAAGCGAACTGGAGCGCATTGAATATCCGTGTCACTACGAACGATTGGTAGATGGATATATTCTGCCACGATTTCGACCTCGCATTGTCTGCAATTTGGAATGATTGCAGGGAAAATCCAAGTTGCTGTGTAAACATGCAAATAAGATTTCAAGGTTTTGTTTTATCTTTGATTTCAGTTTTAACACTGAAACTAGCAGGACAGTCAAAGCGACTGGTTTCTAATTTTTTAACACTTTACCGACCGCTATTGTTTGAGCATTCTACCCACTTTAAAGGATTTGTTTCGGCTTAGATTGCCTAAAAAAAATTACAATCTCTTTGAAAATTACAAATGATTCTCATCGACTCCTTAACACAGTTCCACTACAATAGTAAATAACAGATTAGTGGTTGCCGTGGGAACCGATTAATAAACTAAAAGTCTAAGCGTTGGTGACAAAAAGCCTATTAATAGGCTACCGGTCAGTAAAGTGCTCAGACAATTTTTTTCAATTTATGGGGGAACGATATAGTAGATATTCCACGTTTATTTTATAAAGCATGAATGACTAAATATATGATCTTTTTTACCTCTTGATTCTAGTTTTTCCAAAGTGCTTATTTTATATATTTAAATAAGACAGTTTTAACGCCGGTGGTTCTATCGAGAGATTTTTGCAAACTCTATTGCAGTTCGTTTTAATTTGAGAGATTGGGATTTTAGTGATCCTGCTGCTTTCTTTATTTTGTACTTTTCGATTTTAATTGGCGCGGTTATTTCGCTTTAGCTGGATATAGAAACGTTGAAGCTATGATATATTAAATAATGAAGAAAAATCTTCCAAAAGGTTACGTGGATACGAACTCCAACCTGTTAATTAAGCGCTCGAAACATTTAATTCTTTATCTTTAACGTCAGAGCCACCGCAGTGATTCCCGGCTGAATAATTATTTAGAATAAATTCCAACAGTTCTGAATGAAATAAATCTCCGTCTTTAATTCCGTAAACGTAGGAAATTCCACGAAAATACCTCCACAATAAATGTCAAAACCCGGGTCAATTTGAATAGCGTAAACTTATGGAGAAATAACGTATTATCATAGCACGAAGTTTCCACGTACCGCAACTATTCGCAACAACCGTATTTCGCCAACTGGCTGCGAGATTATCTACGAGGTCTGTGATCCTTCTCGCCAATTAGCCTGTATTACAGATACAGGATTATTAACTGCGATAAAGTCATCATCGTTTCCAGCGACTTTTGACAAGTTGTCCGTTTCATGCTTATCGGTATCGTAATATTATTAATCCCGATCGTTTCGGTAATTATAGGCCAATTACGCGTGAAGAATCGCAGTTGTAATTGGCAATCAATTATGGGAACCGGGGACCGAGCAAGAGCTATTGGGGGATTTATGGGGAACGGTAGTCGGTCGGACTGTCGGTGTACGATTATTAACGTTCCGACCTCGCGAACTATAATGCAAATTTTCTTGCTTTTGAATGGTAACGTTATTAATCTTAACCGGTATCATAGTCGCGTGATAATTGAGCGTGAAGAATTACTATTCCCGCGATCGATTATAGTGCCCTAGATTAAATGATACTCATTTCTGGATAGAGGGGAAACGTAGAGGTAGAGATTACCCATGGGAAATATCGTTTATCTTTGTTTTAAATGCACCGTGTGCAATATTCTAATACACGGAAAATTTTAAAAGTCTCCATTACACTGCAGATTAATTTTCTTTCAGAATTGTTTCACTTTTTCTGTATGCTACATTCACAGGTCAAATTGATTGACTGCATTTTACGATTTTTTGTACAATTCATGAGTCAAAGCACATTATTGAATCCTAAATTTTTACGTTTGTAATAAATTTCCCTAACATCGATTAACACTATTAAATGACGAAATTTGTTTGGCCATTGAATAATAAATAATTTCAGAAGTAAATCCTGTTAAGTCCACGGATATTCCACCTTATTCCTTTTATATTTCGTTCGATGAAAGCTACATGCAATAATATATTCAGCAATGTTTATTTGTATTTGTATTTTCAAGCGAATTTGAAGATAAAGTGTATATTTATCGTCACATTTCTCCACTTCAGGTTTCATATAGTTAAACAATTTGGCAACTGAGTGACTCATATAATCTTTCTGTATAATCCTCTACCAATAATCTTCAAAAATACTACCTCTCATCCCCTAAATTAAATTTCCATGTATCCAAATTTACCTCGTACCTCATCTGCACAATTGTTCTCTTCTAAAATAAATTAGGAATTAATTAATTAAAAATCTCTCCAACCACACTCAACGATCCAGCATACAGAGTATTCCAAGGAACTCTAAATTCTCTACTTGTTCGCTGATTACGACGTTATTTCACACAATCGCCGGTATTATACCTACTCACGCGTCTTCCTTATCAGCCGGAGACGTTGCATCGGTGCATCGGTGCATCGTTGCACGGATCCCGAGTCGAAGTCTCGCGCCGCGAACATAGATATTAGTTTTGGATTTTATTATCGGCTGAAGTGCCTACATCGAAGGGAAAGGGTAACTGGGAATTCGATAAGACGTAAGGCGCCTCGTAAGCGGTATAGAAATACGAGGGGAACGTGATACCATCGAAGATGTTGGCTGTATGCGAACGGAATTTTAAGGGGACGACACGGGTCACGTAGTTTCTGGCTGGTAAGCAATCGATTACCAGCTGGGAATACGAGTAATTGCTTTAAACTTCTCACCCTTTAAATTACGCCAGACCCCGACAGATTTATGCCTGTGAAATTTTTGGTATTTTCGAATCTTCTTCGAAGAATTCTTCGCGGTAGTTGCTCCTCCGTTGTTTTGGATTTCGACTTCGATAGCGCGCTCGTTCCGCTTTGGACCTACAATTTTAAGTGGATATTGAACTACTGAAATTATTTCTTTTTTTTTGCTATATATTTTTAAATATTTAGTCGCATATAGTAAAAGTATTCTGAACATATTCGTTTTTGTTGCGTTACTTCTACAAAGCTCTTTTTACAAAGGGTTTACTGATTTAAAAATATTATTGTATGAATGTTAATCCCCGGAAGTTAATTTCTACGAGTTTAATAATATTTGAGACCGTCGAAGTTTTATAGAAAATGTTATTAAGTAAATCTCAATCCCTCAAAGTCAATTTCTCTAAATGCAGTAATATCAGAGAACGTCCAATTTTTATTAAAAATATTAAACCACCAAGTAATTGAAAGTTTCAGGGGTGTTTCATCTTTATTCTTCTTTTCCTTCTGACTGCCCCCCTTTTTTGGGATGCACGAATTTGTGCAATTTTTTTAAGCCGTTCACGTCGCACGTCTCGCAAAGGACCCCGTCGAATGATTTATCATTTGTCCGACCCCGATTCGACCGACGCTGCTTTTCACCTACTTTCCTTTTTAGCCCTTTTTTCCTCGCCTTTCGCTCTTTGTATCAGTCGCTACTACTCGCTTTTCCACTCGACGGCGAATTTTTCAGCCGGCATCCGCGAGTTTTCACCGTGGATTCGATTTACCGCGCTTAAAATGGCTCGTTTATCGCGAGCAGAAGTTCCGTCAGATAAAATCCCACCGTAGTTTTTGTGCTGTAATTAATGTGATTAGGATCTCGTTAAACGAAGCGCCAAGCATAACGGCAAATACATTTTTAATGGACTTTCTGAACTGCATTAATCACGCGTTTACTTTTATATGGCAGAATTTTAAATTCCGCGGGAGCTAACTTTCCGTTGGGAGTTGCGCGAAATAATAATTTCTGTAAAATAATTGCGGGCAAAGCTGTAATATATTTTGAATCGATTAAAATAGAGAAAGGCGTGTGTGTGCCTTTTTTATGATATTTAATGGAAGTGGAATTTGAAGAATGATTTTTACAGAATCGTTGGAAGGGAGTTTTAGTAATAATTCTCCTGCGGATTCATCGAGTAGTAATTATCGAATTTCCCATCGATTTATAGTCTTCTCTTGCAAGGAGCCCGATAAATTATGTTCGCCGAAGGTTTCGTACGATTTCCTCCTATTTTCAAAGAGAACTTTCGAACAAACCTCGGTAAATGATCGCTGGATTCTCTCTCCCCCTTTATTTCTCTCTTTGGACTTTCTCACTTGGGTGAAAAATAAAGGAGGGAAGTTAAACGAGGACGAGTGCCTCGCTAGATCAACTGTAATTTAGAAATTTAATTCAAAAAGTTTCTAGGATTACTCGTCGCCGGGAAATGAAATCTTTCCATTGTCCGTGCTCATTCATTAAATTACGAAGAAAAAGGTGGAGGAAGAGAGTAAGTTGAAAAAACAAAGATTATACAATTCGCATCGCCCTCCGGCGGCGCTTCATCGGAAATGATATTGCTGAAATAATAGCACATTACAACCTTCTCAGAACCTATTTCCGTTAAAAAAAAACATTAAACTCTGATAATTTTAAATGAAAAAAATATCCTCCCCCTAACTCCAACCTAAAAAGAATCAGATTAAAATTAATTATTTTCCCTAACAAAAAGAGCTTAAAAAATTCAGCCGTCCAACTCTTTTAAACCGCAATCAACTATGCTAAAATTCCACACTTATAAAATTCGATTTTCACCGAGCTAATTCCACTCAATCAGGATTTAACGAAATTGCAAAAAATCCACGATGAAAATTGCAAGAAGGATAAAAAATGCCAACCCTCAACCTGATGACACGCCGTCATCGAATTACAGGGATCCTGTCGATGCGCTTAATTCGCCCTGCGAAAGGAACGCGACTCTCGGGGGTTTTCAATTTCAATCTCGCTTTTTCCCTCTCCCTCGTTGCAGATCCTTCGTGCACGCAGGACGAGTACATGGAAACGACCCCGCGGCTGTTCCAATTACAGCCGGTTTGCAGTTGCAGTTTCTCCCGCGGCCGGACGATGCACACATGCACGAGCGTGCACTTGCACGCAGACGTGAAACGAAAATTCTCAGGCCGGAATTTATGATCCAATTCGGCCACAACCCAGGGAATTACGAATCGGTCTCCTGGATTTCCTTTCGGATCGATTCCGGCGCGTCACGATTCGCAAAATCGAAGCAATTTCGTGCTCGATATTACCGCGGACAAAATTTCGGTACGTCGCTGTTATAAATTCCGCCGTAATTGTTCCGAACCTTTTACGAACGCCCCGCGGAATTCGTTGTCTGCTTTCCTACAAATATTGCACTGGTATTGGCTTTTTTTTACTTGAAAAAAAAAATATTGTTTTTCCATTGGCCATTGCATCGTTGTAATATTGCTCTCGTTAAGTATTCTAAGCTGGAATCTTTAAATGTAGAGAAGATCCACTTGTATTAGGAAAAGGGAAAAGAAATTCATTGTGATTCATTATGAATTAATAAAACTTAATGAGTCTATCGCAGCAGACGTGTACTGAGCGCACTTCGTTGTCCGTTTTCCTACAAATATTGCACTGGTACTGGCTTTTTTTTTTACTTGAAAAAAATATTGTTTTCTCATTGGTTATTGTATCGTTTATATAATATTGCTCTTGTAAAGTATTCTTAGCTGAAATCTTTAAATGTAAAGGAGATGCACTTGTACTAGGCAAAGGGAAAAGAAATTCATTGTGATTCATTATGAATTAATAAAACCCAATGAGTCTATCGCAGCAGACGTCTACAGAGCGCACTTCGTTGTCCATTTTCCTACAAATATTGCACTGGAATTGGCTTTTTTTTTTACTTGAAAAAAAATATTGTTTTCCCATTGGTTATTGTATCGTTGTAATATTGCTCTCGTTAAGTATTCTTAGCTGGAATCTTTAAATGTAGAGAAGATCCACTTGTATTAAAGATAAAGGGAAAATAAATTCACTGTGATTCATTATGAATTAATACTGTTTTGTAATACTTGTTTTCTTACAAATAGCGCACGGGTATCGTTTTTTTTTTTACTTGGAAAAAAAATATTGTTTTCCCGTTGATTATTGTCTCGTTGTAATGTTGCTCTCGCAAAGTAAATTTAGCTGGAATCTTTAGAGGTAGAGAAGATGCACTTGTATTAGATAAAGGGAAAATAAATTCACTGTGATTCATTATGATTTAGTAAAACCTGATTAGTCTATCGCAGAAAAGGTGCACTGTGCGCAATTAGAAGGAGTAAATATTGTATATCATTTTTTTTTGTAAATAAAAAAACGACATTTCGCTTTACCTGATATTACGATTAATGAGGGACAAGGAAGAAAGGAGAGAACGAAGACGAAGTTGCACGTTTGTCGTTGTTCGCGATATTAATATTTACGTGCACGATGAGCTACCCAGAAATTGCTTTGTTCATTGCCCCTTGGACGTTAACTGCATCGAGTCGGTCGGCAGCTGCAACGAAAACTGCATTTATATAGAGAGCTGGAGCTGGAGCTTGGAGAGTACGGAGAGGGACTGTGTTTTAATTACTTTCATTTCGCATACAGAAGTAAAACCGTGCGAGAGGACGCAAACGGGGCGAGGGAGTGCAATAAATTTGCGAAATTTTCACCGGCTGAGGCTCTCGTACTTCCGGAGAGACTCAAAGTTTCTTTATCAAGTAGTTCAACGAGTCGATCGAACGATATCGTTGAAATTTTTATTCTCTTTTTTCCCGTTCCTTTCTTCCTTTCTTCCTTTTTTCTTTTTTATCGGTTAAAGGGAGAAACTCGTAATCGCCGACCGGAAAGTCCATCCTTGGCTCGATTTCCTTTTAAATTTCTACGTCCAACGTGACGGTCAATTAGTCCGGAAACTAGAGTTTAAGGTTGGACGGACCGCCCTCTAAAAGCTACCTTTTCGAAGCGATCGGTGATTCCAGTGTAATTCAGGTTTAAACGTTTTCTCGTTTTGCTTGGAATTTGTAACTCCCTCTGTTTCCGCGGCTCGATTTCCATTTTAAATCGGAACGTCCCTTCGCGCACGTTCGATGGGAAATTTTGTTGGTATTGAGTTTTCGACGGGTTATCGGATACGTCCATTTGATGGGAATTTCCCTGGCTGTTCGTCGAAATTCCATCGAACATGCATTTTAAACAGCGCGGCCAACGAAAGACTCGTGAAATCGAGAATGCAGTTCGCTTAATAAAATTCTCCTATCGTTACGATACTACGGGGTCTTTTTTACCTCTGCTCGAATTTTTAAATGTAACAATACATTCTGGGGAAATTATCGCAAAAATGTCCTCCCGTTCAATATCGTTTATCAAATGGAATTCGTTCGGTTTAATTACACACTTGTAGTGATTGTACTTTGTAATTTTTTACCCGAAGAAATTTCGCTCTGCGTCGATAACAAAGTAGATGGAACTTTATCTTAAATTTTTGAATCTTGCCACATTTGTAGATTATACAATTTTTTACGATTTCTAAATCCTAATTAATCAAATATAATTGTACAGAAATTAATAGTACAATTGGATTTCAGGGTGCAAGGTTGTTAAGTTTGTAATACTTTCGTTTGATACAGCGAAATTCTGAGTCGAGAAAAGATTGTATAAAAATCTCGCAACTTCATCAAAGAATATGAAACAATTAAAATATATTTTCAAAAGAGAATTCGACTAAAATAAATTATTATCTTTCAGGTTGATCCACTACGCCAAGACGCCACACCGAATACCACACATTGTGAGTAACCATTTTCCTCTACTTAATTAACTGCATGAATTTTCCAATGCAAAATTGAGAAAATTGGGAAAAAATCACAGATAAAAGGAAACGTGACCTTTTTATCGACGATGCCACCTAATCCGGCATCCAGGTAATTTTTAATCCCCGCCCGCTTAATCGGACTTAATCCTCAAACGAAAAAGAAAGAACGGATTCCCATCGAAGGGAAAGCTTATCGAACCTCCTCGACCGCGACCGGTCTTTAATCTTATCCCGCGTCTTTATGGGGAAAAATGAATCTGCTACGGTGTGAAAGAACTTAAGGAATTAAAAGCAATTGTTAAAAAAACCGACGATTCCGTTTCGTCAAAGATATCGCGCCGAATTCCATTGGAAGTTTTGATTATTAACTCCAGAGCTACTAGCGTTATATGTATTATATTCAAAAATATTGAATAAGTACTGTGGAAAAGGAGAAAT
The DNA here is from genome assembly GCA_963989415.1 of Cerceris ruficornis. Taxonomy (NCBI): domain Eukaryota; kingdom Metazoa; phylum Arthropoda; class Insecta; order Hymenoptera; family Crabronidae; genus Cerceris; species Cerceris ruficornis. Next base: position 13,404,235 of record OZ022523.1, read on the forward strand.
CAAGAAGTGAAGGAGACGATCAGTTAAGTAATTCAGACTCTGTAGGATAGAAATGGAATATTCTCTGCATGACTCTTCTATCAATTTGGGTGATTTTTCGAAGGTCGGATATCGGTCGCTTAGGCCGCCTTGGCAGATTTAGTAGTTAACAGTAGAACTAGGCTTTAGTATCTATAATATTTAAATATGCCGAATAATTACTCTGGAAAAAGAGCAATTAAAAGGTAAAAGACACGGTTGATTAGGTAGTTTAGACTTTATAGGATAGAAGTGAAATATTTACTGCACGATTTCCTTATCAGTTTGGGTAATGTTTCGAAGATTGGAAACCGGTCGTTTTGACTACCTTGGTAGTTTAATTTTAAGTTAGAAAATTTAATAGTTAAATTTCAACCGCATAGCTATAATTAAACCAAGCATTTTTCTTAATACAGAAATATTCAAAGTATGCTGCTGCCTTGCTTCAATCCTGTTTAATTGCATTCACAAGAATTTAAGGTCGCAGAAACATCTGCAATCTATCTAAAGAATGAAACTATCAATCGTTTCCTGCCCTTCGATTTTAACGATAATAAATGAACAATCAACCAGTCACAGTGAAAGATGAATCACTATAGTGGCAGGTGTTTCAAAGGCCAATGATTTATCCTCATTAATCGCATCGACAATGGCGAACCGTAGAAGGTCACGCGCTGACCAAAAATAGCGGACTGCAACATCTGCACGTTGCACCAAATCCGACTGCAAGAAAACTGGCTTAATCCTCTTACGTCGGTCGCGGACGACCACGGAAAAATAGCATTCCACGGTTGACCTTAAATCCGACAGAAACACGGCTTCGTTCCTGCTCCTGAAACTACTGACAATTTCCTTTCCACCGATTCCAAGGTATGAAAGAAAATTCGCTGAATAATTTTATCTAGAATTTTGTCAAACCTCGTCGAATTTTTTATAAGTTTCTAATACCATTGCTGACGTGAGATTGATTAAATTCGAAAGGATGGCGAGAGAGAGAGAGAGGAGGAGAAAGGGCGTGATGTACCATCGAGCAGTTAGTACGGATACCGTATTCTCTTAAATTAGTTCCTTCGTGGCACGTACGAAACGAAGAAAACGGAACATCTTCTTTGAGATTAGAAGACGTGCACCGAAATCCAAGTAACCGAACGATAGATAGTCCTTCGTTCTCTTCTCTCGTTCGATCGAACCTGGTTATTTGTTATCTCGGCTCATTTTCCCAATGGGAAGAGTCACTTGCGAATCGGGACGGTCATTTTCGAAGGGAACAGACAATATTGAGGAGATGTCGGAGCTTGCCGATAATAGACTTCGGCTCTGTAGATTTGAGGCGATTTGAAGAGGGTAGTTGTTGATGGAACGAACAGGAGAGGGTCTATAAGAGAAGAAATAGAGATCTTGGAATTCTAAAAGTGGGCATGTCCGTATCACCTCCTAGAAATTCTTTAACACTAGAACTACCGGCGTTAAATCTGGTATATTTAAATATATTAAATAAGTACTTTGAAAAAAGGAAAATTCAGAGGTGGAAGAGATGATCGATTCGGTAATTTATGTTTTATGAGATGGACGTAGAATATTTATTCTATGACTCTCCTATAATCTTGGAGAATTTTTAGAAAAAATGGTGTGCCAGTCATTTTGACTGGTTTGGTAGTTCTAGTGTTAAATTCATTATTTAATATATCTTAGCCCCTATAATTCGAAAATAGCCTAAACCTGCAGCTTTCAGGAGAAATAACTAGATCAGCTAAAAGCACAAAACAGCAAAAAATATTAAAACGCAACTTTACAAATTCCAACACTCTTCAGTCTAATAGGTAAAGCTATAAGAAAGTTTTTTTTTATGTGTCGTGTAGAATATTTCGGATGTGATTCATTATAAAATATTAAAACTTAGTTGCAATTAAAAGGAATACCGTATTTTTCGGACTATAAGACGCACTTTTGTACATAAAAAAATGGACTTAACATTCTGGGTGCGTCTTATGGTCCGAAGGTAACATTAACACTATTCCTACCGACACTTCACGTATACCTTTTCCTACCGCAACCGGTGAATTTGTCAAATGATAATTTTTTCCCAGAAAATGAACAGTAAAAAAAGAAGTGAATATTGAAAAATGTATTATAATGTGAATGTATTATACGTATATTTGAAGAAAATTCGTGAAGTTTAAAGGCGATTCAATTACGTTGTATATAGGAAATTCTAATCGAAGTTTTAAAAACGGTTATTTGACCGGCCGTGGTAGGAATAGTGTTAACGAGACAAGTGATTGTATCAAGAGTGAAGACGAACTAAATATTGCTAGTACGAGTTATGTTAACAATATATTAAAAAAAATGTCTAACAATCATCCTATAAATATGAAGTGCGTCTTATCGTCCAGTGCGTTTTACAGTCCGAAAAATACGGTAATTGAAAAATGCATACCTTTCTGTGCATTATTTTGTTCACATTGTGAAAAAGACGACATTTCTTCTCTCTTTACCTAATTTATTTCCAAAAACCGGACGATATTCATCTCCGACCCCAAAGAACCCCGCATGCCGCTCGAACGATCCTGATTTATCGACTGCTCGTTCCAAAATGTAAAAACGACCGAGAATCGCTCAGAGATCATTGGATCGTTCGTTTTGCACGAGAGAGACAGGCTAAATCTTATCGGACAACGACAGTCCGTGATGTGGTGCTTCGTGGAAACGACACAGCACGTAGAGGAGAGAACGAGGGGAGGAATTTCGACGGGGGTTGAAAGTGGGTGCTCGTATCGGGAGAAACCATTTCGGAGAGTGAGATTTTCCTGGGAGAAAATCGTGCGATTGAATTAGAATCAGGGATATCCGGAGTGTCTCGAAGGGAGGAGGAAAAAGGAACACGGTGGAAAGAGAAAAAAAGCAGGAAACCAGTGGGAAATGTGGTAAAAGTGCTCGTCGAAAATCTCCCGCGAATATTCCGCGATGACATCGTTGGCGGTTGGATTAATAATGAAAATGTTTTAATAATCTCGCTGGTGTAAATGGGGAGGAACGAATCGAGGGTGGAAATAACGGAGGGTTATCTGATTGGTCCTTCTTGGATTGGAAAAATATCTGCAGGAACTGTTATGCAGTGGTACTGAAAGATTTAGTTTATTAATACTGATTCATCTATTTTTTATTACTTGCAATTAGCCCTTCATACATAACAATATGTTACATGTATGCTGTCGTTTCTGAACTATCGATAGTACTATTATGTAACTTTAGAATTTCTCTAATTTCAAGTAAAATCGGATGATCGGTCAGTAATGTAGATTAACAACTACTAATAGTTTAAAACGGACAAAATCGAAGTATAATTATCATCGTAAAGGATATTAACTGTAATCGTGCAACAGGGAAATCAGGCCGACTACATATTGGCAAACATAAAATCATTTATTACGAGTTACAGGAAACGATGAAATAATTGCCGAACAAATTTCCACAGCGTACGATATTTCAACGAAACTTTTCAATCCTTTCGCAAACGTGAATTCTCGGTTGCTTCGTTATTTCGAGTATTCATTTAACTTAACTAAATAGCGCTTCAACAACGATACAAAATTTTACGAAAGAAATAAAAGTCTTGTGCCGTGCACCGGAGAAAATGAATCGGGCGCAATTAAACGAAACTGAAATTCGCGAATGGTGGTAACGGACTGCTTTTGCACGTCCACTAATTAAATCCGTGTCTGGGAAATTAGCTCTGTCTTAGAGGGTGGATGGAACGTCAGTGACAGGAAGAGCGTAATAGCGCATCTGACATACCTGTTTCCAGGATGTCACAGGGATTTCCTTAACCTCCTGACGGAAAATTCCGGCCTCCATAGGAGGAAGTCGTTGCCGGAGGTATGCTCTCCTAATTTTCAACCTGTTCCCATCGCCGGGGGCCATGAAACGATACGTGGAAAGTTGAAGATTAAAGAGCCGCGTAAAATAATTCGAGCGCCGGGTTTTTACGGCCCTTTAAAAAAGTTTCGAGATTTTTATATAACGTGCAGAGAACGGTGAAACGCAGAAGTGAAATGAAACCGGATTTTGAACGACGTTGGTGGAATATTTTATTTGCATTTAGAGGATATTAAAAATTAAGCGGGGAAAATTCTACGACTGCTGCGAGGTCGCTTTCTGCTTTTTAATTGTCTCAGGGGTTGTTAGAAAATAGACAGTTTTTAATAGTTTGTGAAAAATTGTTGGATATATTGGAGTGGCAATTCTTTTTTATGACGAAACAGAATACGTGAAGGGAGTGCTACCATTTCGTGGAGATGCAAGAGCTAGGTTCTCCAAGGGCGCACAGTGAAACGAATCGACAATCTAAGTGGAAAAAACTAAACCTCGAGTATTATTAATTTTAGAGAAAAATTTTATATGCAAAATTTTCATTGAGTCGTGGAGAGAATAAAAGTGCAGTATTTATTTTTTATTTGTTATATTTTTCTATGTTATTTAACCTATTCGCTGCCAAGGACGAGTATAAAGCACAAATATTCAAATGAAAAAAAAATGGAAAAAAATACTAGAAATAAAATTTATTACAAAAATTATACTTCAATTATTATTTAGCGAATGATCTTTTACAAATTTAAATTAAGCATGGCAATGGGAATAACTTCATATAATTTAGGCTTGGCAGCGAATGGGTTAAAGGTTAACTTTACGTTTTAGACGAAATTCTATATTTTTCTTTGTAGATTTTCATTGTACAAAAGACAAAAAGAAACTTTTGTTTAAGTCATTTTCTTCTTGGATTTTATGACAGGACAGACAGGATAGGTAGGAACAAAGAACATTTAAAATTTTGAAATTTTCTGTTTTTTGGTAAAGAAGATTAATAATAAGAGTGCTACCATTTCCCAGAAATAAAGGAGGTTGGTTCTCCAACGGGGGTGATTTTTGCTTACATTATTCTACTTTCGAATTATCAAAAATTAGCAGGATAAAAAGTCTTACGGTAACATATCGTAGACGTAATTATTTTTTTCTTGGCGGAGTGGAATTCATAAAACGGGTGCTTTTATCTCGCCGAAATACCGTAGGTACATACGATCTTCGGCGAGGCCACGGAGATTATGAATAATTCGGAAGTATTTGCTTTTCCGCCTCCGCTGGAATTAATAAGGGACGATGGCGAGGGAAGAGCGCCGGAAAATGAGTGGACTTTATTACGAAGTAAGGATCGCGGACGGATTATTCCTGCGATATAGTATTAATAACTAGATACAGTGCCCTGCTGCGCTATTTGCAGTGCGAAGCTCTCGTAACGGATAGGATTTAATAAATGTCAGAGTAAATAAAGCTGGGAGATTCTCGGAAATCCTTCAAAGGATATTGGTACTCTTAGAAAATAATTGTATTTAATTATCAGTGGAATTTATTCCATCGGTATCTTGATAGAAATTTGGAATAACATTTGGAAAATCTTCGCAATGATTATATTTCATTTTCTAAGACGTGACACATTTGGTTCAGTATAATTCTATTTCGTATAAATTTCACACTATCTGATAAGATTTTTGGTAAAATTTAGAAATGGAATTTTTAAGTGGTCGTAGGATCAACGTATTTGCTCGAGCTTATGCATTTGCATTTTAAGTAGACCTATGCTGAATTAAGCGGAATCTTCATTGCAGAAGCTTTTTAGTACGTTAAAAGCACGGATTGTGTTAAATATGGAATACCATGACTTTATACTACATCAGTTTCATCGTATATTGTAATAAAAATAAAATATACCATTTCAGTATTTCAAAGTACAAAATTTAATATACAAATGATTAATATAACACTTATTATTACATGGAGATACGTTTACAATAAAACAATTAACATATATCAATATGGAAACGAAAGAAGTATACACGTCATGATTAGAACCCCTTTCAAAATCTTCCCGCGCAAATTCAGGGCGAGTCCTTCACATGCATTTCTCAATGAACTAGAAATCTGCATTATCAACATGCAGCAGTACAACTAGAAAATTTCATTCAAAGATGGCACTCGCGAACGAACGTTAAAACCCGCGTAAATCGTTTCGAATTATTCCATATTACCATTTGCAACAATGCGCTCACCTTGGCGATTCGTCTCCTCGTCGAGCAATAGAAAATCAACGGAAGAAATGATTAGGAGCAGACGTTTGCGGAATATTCGCATCAACATCTCGCTGAATCACGAATGGGACCAGCTGAACTGGGAGATTTGGGTATGTCCATCAGATATCCTTAGTTTTTTCACATTCTCGTTCTCGCAACGTTCCTTCCCGAGAAGTTGCCATATTTTTCTGTGCAAGGCACCACCCCAGCTTGCACATATAGTACTTTAGAACTTTATAATCGCCATGTATACTCGTATTTTGAATATCTTGAGCAATATCTTTGCCGATTCTAACAAAATTTGTTGAGAAATCGATATTAACAATTATCTAAATGAAATAATTGAAAATAAATGGAGATTTTTCGCCGAAATGACCGAATCGAAGGATGGCAAGTTTGGAGGCCTTTGTCATACTTTTGCAATGTCGATTCTTTCCGAGTTTGTCTGATTGTCTGTGGAAACATGGGATTTTTTGTAAAAACGTAGAATCATGGTGTACGTGGCTGAAAATTTGCCAATGCGATTATTGTTAATTTCGATTCTCGTTTGGAGGAATCGATCGTGTAGTTGAGAGGCAGATGGCGCAAGATATAGAGGCAAGTACCGCCATCGAGCGTTTATGTAGAGAGGAAGGTGAATTCTCATCTTCGTTCTTGACCCACATGGCGCTGCTGTCATGGGGTTTCCTTTTGGCTGATAAAGCAGTTTTCTATTCCCTCGTGAACTTATCCTTCTTCATTAAAAACTTTCTTAATTAATGCCCTCGGTGATCGTGCAATCTCAAAGTAGATTCAAATTCCCGCAATCGATTAATTATAACCAATTTAACTAAAGCGAACCACCATGTGGTAACGCGAATAATAAAATTACAATGATTCATAAAAATACAAGTTTTTGTGAAATAAGTTATTAAAAATAGTATACATGTTCATTTTGAATTTAATTATACTGCATTGTCATATGATATACGATTCAGTTATTAACTGATAATACGAAACGCCATAGAGGAAGCTTCTTTATCGATAGCAAGTACACGCAGAAATTTCCATTGTATTTCGAAGTAACAACGTATCTTGCAACATTTACTGCAAAACGGTAAACAAACAAAGAAAAGAAAGAATATATATATTCTTCAATGAGACAAGAAAATCAACGTTTTTGTATTTTATAAAAATCGCGCGAATAATTGAACGGACGCGCTATTCCATTTTTCCGCGCATCGCAAAAGCTTAATCACCGTGGCAATTTTTAAACGATGCGTGAAATAGAGATTAATTAAACCGTCCACGTAGATTACATGATACAATAGATCATTATTGATCGCTATCGGGCTTTCACTAATGCCTTTATGTAATGCCGCTTTATGTAACAGCTTACTCATCGTAGAAGAAGGAGTTCCGCCGAATAATTAGATGGAAAGAGTCCACGGTGGATTAACGAAAATAGTCTATCGCCCTCGAAATTATTTCCAACGTCCTCTGCTCATTTAATAACCCACAATCGTTAATTGACGTTCAAATTTCTCATCCACTCTGAAATTATTAATTGCTAGTTTAACCGATAGCGTGATCACTGCTTTTGGGAAACTAATGGAAAATCACGTTTCAGGAAACCATTTGTACTGAATTTTTCGGAGCCTCTTTTTCCAATGTGTTAATACACATTTGAATTTATTTCTTGGGTTTATTGACAATGTTCACTGGAAATTTTCTTTCTATCGTTATCCTAAAAAAATTCAAAGTGTAGAATTTCTTTTAGAATTTCTTTTGCTTTGTGCCAAAGTCACGATAGAAATTTCACGCTGTCACTATGCTGAAAGAATTCAAAATTTATTCAAATTTCACTTCGGTCTTCGTCGCCAATTTAAAAACGGTCCTCGGAGACTCCGAATCTCACCCTCGAAGTCAAATATTTTTCAGAGTTTCACCCCAAACTGCAATTTCACCATGAATTCCATATTTGCATTCTTCCATCCGAAGGTCAAAAAATCACTTCAAATCATTCTTCTTCAACCCTTATCAACGTCTTCAAATAAATTCTCCAACATTCCTCATCCAATCGCAGGACCACCCTAAAAAATTCCAGTCGAAATACTCGACTGGCTTCCCTCTCCTTCGCAATTTCAAGGGAAATTCCGTATTGTTTTCACAGCACGCCGTTGTGCATTGAACACGTTCGGAACAACCGATTCGCCAAATATACATCGCGAGTATATTTAGCTGGATAATTGAACCGGTGCCAGGATGCGGCCCTGTAATCCGATCCCTCTCGACGTAGGGGATGTTTTCGGGTGCATGGGGTCCCGCAGGATCGCCGTGCCTTGCTGCTCGAAATAATCACTCTCGTTAAAGCCCGCGAAAGAATTCTGTTCGTTCGTTTTCTTCTGAAAGAAAACGCGACTTTGTCGAAGCGATTTCAGGGTAGTTTTTCGAGAAAAAGCAAATCTGCAATTTCTTTTACTTTGTATTTTTTCGGCTTCCACTGCGAAGCTCATCTCGCTTAGGACTTACTCTTTTATATGGGTTTCGAATTACTGAGGCTATGGTGTGTATATTACATGGGACAAATTTGTAATTTCCCAGATTTAGGAGAGAATTTTTCTTCTGGTTGGAGTTTCTTTTAACGCGTTGAACGCCATGGGGTCACCGGTGACCGGCGGCATTGAATTCAATGAAATTTCATGTGACCTTTAAATTGTAATATTCGCGAATTTTCTAATACTTTTAATATTGAAATGACAATAAATCTATTTGCGTTTCTGAGGTTTCTGTTTTATAAATGTGTGATTTAAATAAAACAGTTTCGCTTCATTAAAAATGATGAAACTAGCGAAATATCGGTGGCTTTTAACGTGTTAAAATGTAAAATTTGCTGCTCCTTTGAGATACAGTTTTCTCAATGAATAAAAAGTCTGTGAAACTGCTAACAAACTGCCAATGTAAACAAAAATAATGAGACATAATATACTAGAATGATTTTCCTATTAATATTACGCTAAAGTACACTGTATATTAGAAGCAAGATCAATTTTTATCTCAGCTATTTAATTCTGACTTTTATTGCTTGCGGTCACTGAACAAATTACAGTACAAGTGATCAAATACCGTCAGAACTTGCCTCGCAAAGAACACCAACACACTTTTGCAAAGGAATAAAACAACTCCCTTCCCAACGGAGAAAAACACCACAAAAAAGAATCCTCCCTCAAACAACTAATACACCAAAGCCGAAGCAACTCCGTCGAACCGAAGGATTTTTCAGCGAGTTCATTTCATCCGATTCCACCCAGAATCTACCCTTCCCCGTTCAGTCGCATTCACGTTACGTTGGAATGTTGAAAATTTCATGAAATTCCTCGACGAAATACGGAGCAAGTCGTTTCCCATTGACGACCTTGTTTTCCCAAAGCACACACGCGTCCCGCCGGCTTACAAAGAGGGTCTGCCGCGCAATGTGTAGAATGCTTCCCAGAATTCTCATTTAAGACCTCTTCGACGTTTATACAAGAGAAATCCTGGCCCACGCCGCTGTAACGTTTAAACACGGCGTGTTTACGTTTTCGCGGAAGGTCCCGTCACGGTTTCTGGACCACGGCTACCGCCCGTTGCGTATCATAAGTGAAAACAGAGATAGGACGATTTGTTTCATTTGTTTGTGTAATTCGCGACTTCAACGTTCATAGGCGGCTTCGTTGAGGAGTCGTGGAGAACCAGTATATGAGTCGTTCAGAAGTCAATGCAACTAAGTCAATTTTTTTTTTATATTTTCTGAGTTTTGTAAGTTTTAATAGAAATTTCTTCGTTCCATTAAAATTTACAAAAATCAGAAAATATTAAATAAATGGACTTAACCGCATTGGCTTCTGAGCGACTCATTTTATAACACTAGAACTGCCGGCAGTAAATTCATTATATTTAATCGTTTGCCTTTCAGTGAGTGACACTCATGATGCGTTAAATTGGATAGGATTTTTTGAAGGTTTGAAAAACCTATAGAGTGGAAAGTATCAGTGAGACGCGACACGATAGAATTATTTTTGTAATATTAACCCTTTGCGGATGGAGACTTTTTTGAATATTGAGAAATAATTACTTATTTGCCGTTAAAAAGCTACCTTTGTATCAGAAAGTCAGAGTTTTGATGAATGAGTTGTTATGAGGATGTTATAAATTACTATTTGTGGAATCATATTTCAACAGTTATATTTCAATTTTTCAACTCTAACCGTCTGTACATACACCGATAAACTATAATCAGATTTTTTCTCAGGCCGCATATATGCGTCCGTCGTCCTCAAAGGGTTAATATTACAATCTTGAAAAAATTGTTCCATCGGAGGAAATATACATTACTTTTCGACGTCTTCTCGTATTGTTAACGCCTTGCCGTAGAATAACGAATGATACTAGTGATGCAGTAAATTGAATAGGAAATTTTCAAGTTTTGCGAAACCTATTAAATTGGAATTATCAGCGAGACGCTACACTATAGACTTATTTCTACAATATTAACGTTACGTTAAATTAAACGATATTGCAAGAATCACTGATCGATTTTTATATTTTATCAATTTAATTCTGAATTTTTTCGCAAACAGTCACAAAAGAAATCGTACGGCAAGGAGTTAAATACAAGGTGGGGCAGTATTTTTGCTCACCTTGAATATTCCTGTTATTTCTAATAATATGAAAAATTGTTATATACGAAACTTGCGCGGTATAGAGGGTGAGATATTGTGATACAAACAATTTTTGCGTGGGTGAAGGCATAGAAGAGATTTCAAGATCATCTCTATTTTTTTAAATGGATATTGCTATGTTTTTATCGCAATGTGTATTTACCCTATAGCTCCTCCATAAGCTGGGAGAAATTTTAGAAAAAATGAGGTCATTTTGACTGTCTCGATAGTTTTAGTGTTAACGTTGGAGGATCAAAATGGAATCGTGAAGGGGAAGAAAATAGTGTCCGTTTCAAGGTAGTTTCTTCGACGGCCTCCGGCGACGTTTGCGATACGTTTTGAGACAAATTATGGAGATGCGTTTACGTGAATTGTTCTGCCGCAAGTTTATAAAGGATTGCGTGGGTTGCTGTTAGAGAAATTGAGAAAATGGGGGAAAAATGGAGAAAGAGGTTTGGGACCGTGGGGGTTTGCTGTTGATGGAGTTTGTGGGGATTTGAGATGTTTGGGGTGGGATAAAGGTGTCGTGAAACGAGAAGTATGTTATATAGCGACGCCAGGTGGAGAGAAGAAGGTGGGAAAGATGTGGGAGAATTAATTGATGTGATGTTATTGCGGTGTGCAGAAGTTTGAATGAGTTTCTAGGCGTTTAGTTGCTGCAGGGTTGTCTACAGAATTTATATAAATTCTGTTTTAACAAGCCGTTTTTATAGAACACCTTTAGATTAAAATAATGAATTAAAACTTAACACAATTGAATTGCGAATCTTCCAAAAGAAGATTGTTGCAAATTTCTACAGCTGCAGTTACCAAAAAGTCTCGCAAAATCCTTCAAACCACGTCTCCATTCACTTTAGCTTCTTTGACGCCAAAGAAAGACACCCACTTAATAATTTTAACTTTCCCCTATTCTGGACATTAATTAAAACTACAGCGTAAAAAGTAAAAAAAAAAGTACGACAGATTATACCGTCATAGAATTACTTAATATTCTTTCCAAGTATAATCTCCCCCTTTTTTTATTTAAAAGCACGTGTGTGCAGAACACGTAAGTGTGAAGAGGATCTTTTTATAAAAAGAGAAGTAGAACGGAAGAACGGCGGTCGGCGAAGATAATTTTCCTCGATGTTTTTTTTTTTTATTTTCGAATCACAGTGCAGGCTCCCGGGAATTCGCGCGGCTCTTTTTATCCTCGAGTGGGACTCGGCTGGATTTTATTTTGAATGTCTCGAAAGAGGCCCTGACCTTAGCGGGAGTCTGTTCGCCGGGGCAATCGTTCTTCTCGTTCGTTCGCTTGGAAAATAATGATTCCTCTTTCGCTTTAAAAAAAAAATATATTTTTCCGAGTTCGGTTGCATTTAAACGGGAAACATTGCGAATAGAGTTTTTATGAATTCAGTCAGCCGAGAATAACGCTTCCGTTTTTCTATACAATATTCCTTTTGTTAAGTTCCTTTGAAACGTAAAATTTATATTCTTCAATGCTACGGTAATTCAGAGTTACAAGACGATGGTGAATTTCGTCCTGGGAGAAAATAGTGGAGTTTGCTTTCGGTGGATGAAATATTTACAGGATTTATTGACAATATTTCTCATACTTTCGATCCTCGTATGCGAGTTTAAGGCTGCGGCGATAAATTGAATTCCGCCGTAAAACAACCGACGACGTGGTGCCTCGAGACCTTTTACGATCGTAATGCTTAGCACCTATTAAAGTAACGCTCATTAAGGCGTGCTACATTTTCGACGAATTTCCCTAAGTGCACTTTCAGCGGAGCACAAAATTTTTCCCGATAATGCACGAAAACTATGAAGCTGGAAAGTCATTTTTCACCCCCCGACACTTTGCCTTTGCCGAGGTGTTCTTCCTTTCGAAGTCTCTCCTTGCGATAAACTAAGTATTCTCCTCTGATTCTCCACCATTGCTTCGATACATCTTCAAAACTGCTCTATAAATAACTGTGGAATTTTTAATTAAAATTGAAGAAGCAATTAGAATGACAGATATTGCGTAGAGTTGCAATATTGCTATAAAGCGCCTAGAAAAAAACAATTTTACTCTAATTTACAAACGTAAAGTATCATTTGCCGTGAAGAATTTTTAATAACGTAACTTCTTCCTAATTGTTAATTTCTTTCGGTAATCTGAAAATTACATTTTCACAGAACCCACGATTTAATTCTGGTACTACCGGATTTAAATCTATTAATTTTAACACGTTGACTGCCATGGGGGTCACCGGTGACCGGCGCTATTGAATTCAATGAAATTTCATATGGCTTTTAACACTAGAACTACCGGCGTTAAATCTATCATATTTCAAAATATTAAATAAGTACTTTGAAAAAGGAGGAATCAAGAGACGGAAATGATAATTGATTCGGTGATTTATGTTTTTTAAGATGGTCGTAGGATATTTATACTGAGACTCTTCTATAAACTTGGAGAATTTTTGGAAAAAATTGTGTACCAGTCATTTTGACTGGTTTGGTAGTTCTAGTGTTAAATTGCACTATTTACGAATTTTGTAATACACTCGATATTTAAATATTGCCATTAAGAAGATAAAGTTCTGCTGAATATATATTCATCTGTGTCTCTGAAGTTTCTGCTTTATAAAGATGTGATTTTAGCAGAAAAAGTTTCACTTTGATAGGAATGATAAAACTAGCGAAATAGCGATGGCGTTCAACGTGTTAAATATACTAAATAAGTTGCTTTTTTTATTGTAATATTTTAGCTTAATTAGTGTGGTTACTAAATCTTTGATGTATTATTTTAGATTGCTTCGCAATTATCGAAGCAATGATATATTAGATATTTATATATAGTAAATGAATATTTTGGTACAAAGGGAATCAATAAGTGAAAGAGATGATGAATCATGTAATTTAGGTTCTATAAAATACAAGTGAAATATTCACTGCATGGCTCCCCTGTCAGTAAAGGAATTTTCAAAAAAAACTGGCAACCGGTCATTTTTACCACCTTGAGAGTTTCACTGTTGCTGTCAGAATCCAAGAAATTTCGCCGACGGCTAAGAAAATTTAGCCCGAGTTGCGTCAATAAAGAAAATAGCACTGTTAAAAATATTCGTTGCTTTGCAGCACGCGTATTTGCTCCTTTACGAGTACAGATTTTATTTCTCCAAAAGTATCCCATTTCTGCGCTAACGCGTTAGCAGAAGCCGCCGTTTCGCCGGGCTATCGGCACATTTCTCTCTTTCTCTTTATCTGCTTCTCTCCCTTTCCCTCTTATTTCTTCCCTCTCTCTCGCTCTCTCGTTCTCTCTCGGCAGTCGTCATGGAAACGCCTCTTTAGGGTTCTCCCTTGTCGAGCGTAGGCAGTTTCTGAAAGTCCAGGGTGTAACGTTGAACTTGGGGCGAACGATGTCGATCAGGGCGAAGGTACGGCACGGTGATAAATCTAAACGATTCATCTTACTGCCGCTCGTTTCTCTGGTTATCCGAGATCTTCCAGCTTCTATCCAGACACCCACAGTCGTATTTGCGGATTTTATAATGCTTCAACATACTTTGCAAATTTTATAATGCTTTAAAATACTTTGCGTAAAGTACACGATGCTGATTGTGACGCTGGTAGCATTTTGGCGTTTATTAACACTAGATTCACGGAATCCGTCAAATTGACGGGTTTCTACTTGTCTTATAAATACTTCTCAACGTTACAGAGACGCTGTACAGTAGATATTTCACTTGTATTTTAGAAAACAATAATGACTTAACGAATTACCATCTTTGTTAGCCATCTAGTGTTAAATTGCATAGTAGAATATTGATGAACGGGAGAAATGAATTGCAGGGTTAATTTAAAGTTATAGTTGAAAAGTAACGAGAATAGGAAATACCAGCAGCTATATATGGGAGGTTTAATTTGCGAATGGGTCGTAAGAGGTTATTAATATAATACAGCAACTCGACGCCAGATGGTATCAAGGCAGCTTCGTAAGTTCGGTATCAAAATGGCGACTTCCTAAGCTCCTCCAGAGATTACCAAACTTAACGACACATTTCCGAACCTGCCACGAGAAACTTATCCCCTAAAAGGACTCGAAATATTTTTCGCGACGTCAAACAGAATCGTAATCGGAGCTATTATAATTGAACTAAACGCAGGATTTTTGTAGACTCGAAACGGCAAGTTTCGAACTTTTACGTTTGACACTTCGCCGAATGTTCATCCGAGCAGAGTGGCGCGAAACGGCACCTGCATTTAGATGAAGATCATCTCGAGCCATTCGAGGCTGATTGAAATCTTCGAAAGTCCTCTCATTATCGTTACACTCTCGCCGATTGAAAGAGGAAATTTACGATTAATGGCGTAACGAGAACACTCCAAGCCGATCGCAGCCATCCGGGCGAATAACGTTGAACAAATCCAGCTCGATCGAGCCAATATTCGGGAAGTCTTTCCTTCCCTACGATTCCCTCCATGTCTCTCCTACCTCTTCTCATACTTGTCCCTTCTACTCTTCTCGAGGAATCAGCTTGCCAGACTCGTTTCTTTTCTCCCGTCGGATTTCGCGGCTTTGCTTTGGCCCCTTTTCTCGCGAATGCGAGCTAGCGCGCATGGTTCCATCGTGTCGTAAAAAAAAAACACGAAGCGAGGAGATTCGAAAAATCGAAGACGACCTATAAACCGAGATGTCACCGTTGAAGTCTAACGACCACGACCGAGAGCCAACTCGGTTTCACGGTTCTATTATTCCACTTCTTTCCTTTCCTCCGGTTCTTCCTTCCCTTTCTTCCTCCCTTCCGCGAGAAAAAGGTCGTAGCTAAAAACGAACCCGACACCTCGACGCTGTTGCGACTTTCCAAAGCTTCATGGAGAGAGCAAACTTGAAGGTGCATTAGAAATTCTCTCCGTTGGCAAGAGCTCTCTGCCTCTGGGTATGGCGAAACGAGCGAATTTGAGGATAGCGGGACAATGGCGGAGCTGGGGTGTTTTAGGTTGAACGTTCAGGAATTAATGGTGGGTTGGAAGACTGTTTCTTAAATCTACATGTGCTTGAAATTTCAAGTTGTACCGGTATTTCTATGGGTTAAAGAGAGAGAAAGAGCTTTTAAGTTGTTTCTTCAAGGACCTTTATTCTCTGGGAATTAAAAATTACGCCTCAGTTCTCGAATCGCTTCCTCTTCTACCCTGGTGGAGGGAATATTCGCGAAAGCTCTAGTAAAATATTCGTATATCCAACCAACTTACCACTGATATCAGATAATACTACTCTTGTTCTCCTCAAAATTGAAATCTCGAATGGAAAGTCTTTTTTCTCTCGACCTCCACGCAACGTAAAGCCTTTTACGTTCCATCTGCTCGACTAAAGCCGATACCGCGACTCTCACCGAATGATACTTCCCGCCAGAAAATACCTCTTCGTCCTCCTTATCCTCCTGCTCCTCGTTTTTCTCCTTCTCTTCTTCCTCGCGCTCTTTATTCGCATGTAGCACGAAGTTTTCTTCTCTCCGGGACTCGATAAATTTATCCTCGTATCCGGGACTCCTCTTACTCCTTTAGCCCTCGGTGAGGTCAACCATAAAACATTTATAGTGTCACGGCGTTGTGTGCACGACGAGGTATGCATCGGCACACCAGGACTCCGAAACGACGTCGTCGTCGTCGTCGTCGTCGACGGCGGTAAGCGCATGTGCGCTCCAGCTGCAACGCACCTACGAATGCGCGTAGAGGGTTCTAAAAATACGCGGCCACCCCGAGTGCACTTGAAACTGCACCGAGCGAAGCTCGTACCGTCGTCGATAGGCTGCAATTTTGCTAGCCGGTGCAACGAGTTGCATCCTTTTCTCTTTGTTCCCTCTTTTTCTACTCTTCTCTTCTTTTTTTTTGTTACTGGAGTTTCCTCTTTGTCTATTCTGCCTTACATTTTTTATTGCAATTTGTGGGATATGCTGTTGTTGTTATTTACGCTGGGTTGAATTGTTTTAGGTAGGTTTAAAATTACCGTGGTGTATTAACGCTATAACTATCGACATTGTATCTGCTATATTTATTTATAGTGAATAAGTACTTTGGAAAAAGATGAATCAAGAAATTAGATGGATTAGTATTCATATAATTAAGAATTTATGAGATAGAAGTGGGATATTTACTGCATAACACCCCCTATTAATTTGGGAAATTTTTTAAAAAAATTGGAAACCGGTCACTTTGACCGCCTTTTTCTACTCTTCTCTTTTTTTTACTGGAGTTTCCTTGTTGTCTATTCTATCTTACATTTTTATTGCAATTTGTGGGATACGCTGTTGTGGTTATTTACAATGGGTTGAATTGTTTTAGATAGGTTTAACATTGCCGTGGTATATTAACGCTAGAACTATCGACGTTGTATCTGCTATATTTATTTATACTGAATAACAACTTGGAAAAAGATGAATCAAGAAATGAGATGGATTAGCATTTATGTAATTTAGAATTTATAAGATAGAAGTGAAATATTTACTGCATAACACCTCCTATTAATTTGGGAAATTGAAAAAAATGGAAACCGGTCATTTTGACCGTCTTGGTAGTTTTGGTATTAACACTAGATTTACGGGCGTGAAATCTGTTAAATTACAATATATTAAATAACGACTTTGAAAAAAGAAGGATCAAGTGGCAAAGATGGTAATTCGTTAAATCATTATTGTATTATAAAATACACCTGCAATATATACTGTACAGCTTCTCTGTAAATATGAGAAATATTTAGAAGACAAATAGGAACCCGTCAATTTGACGGCTTTCGTAAATCTAGTGTTAATTGGGAATCGAACACTTTTAACTTTGTACCTACCATACCTCTTGTCTTTCTTTGTGCATCTATTTATCTCTCCATGTATCTGTTATCTATCTATCCATCTATCTCCCTATCTCCATATCTCCCGATACATCCACACATCCTCATCCCTCTCGTTACGAGATACTCTACTCTCCGATATTCTCCAACCCCTCCAAGCGACGTGATTCTTTCTCGCAACCCCTTCACGTACAAACCGTACTAACACGTACACCCCAGCGATTCCAAACACCGAACATCTAACGCTTTTGATAGTTCCTCCGGGTTTATAAACGCCTCGTATTTCCTTCAAAGTGCATCTTGTAAATTATACATACCTACCTTCAGATACGAACTCTTCGTGTCCGAGTTCTTCTCAACTCCTTGCATTTTCGAAAACCCCTACATCCGTTGCGATAGAACACGCGAATTATTCACGCTCTCTTCCATTTTCGTGCTCCTCCCTTAAATAACAACCGCTAGAAATTCTCTTATCGATACGGACGTAGAAGCATCGCTATTTTTGCACCCTCATATCTCAGAATTCATACGTCCAGTAAGAGTGTCCGATGTCCATAGATGTTTTAGAAGCATCGCATTTGTCAGAAGACAGTGGATGCAGTTTGTAAATCTCACCTTCCTATTTCCAGTTCCTCCTTTAAAGATCAACCCCTTGAAATTCTCTTGCCGATGCGGGCGTTGAGACATTGCTATTTTTGCAGTCTCACATCTCAGAATTCATACATCCAACTAGAATGTCCGATGTTCGTAGAGCTCTTAAAAATCATTTTTTTAAATAATCGCGTTTGCCATAAGACAGTGGATGCATTTCGTAAATCGTAAATTCCATTTTCAAGCTCATTCTTTAAAGATCAACCCCTTGAAATTCTCTTGCCGGTGCGGACGTTGAGACATTGCTATTTTTGCAATCTCACATCTCAGAATTCATACATCCAACTAGAGTGTTACACTTTGTAAATCGTAAATCTGACCTTCCATTTTCCAGTTCCTCCTTTAAAGATCAACCCCTTGAAATTCTCTTGTCGATGCGGATGTTGAGACATTGCTATTTTTGCAGTCTCACATCTCAGAATTCATTCATCCACCAAGAGTGTCCGATGTCCATAGAGCTCTTAAAAATCATTTTTTTTTAATAATCGCGTTTGCCATAAGACAGTGGATGCATTTTGTAAATCGTAAATTCCATTTTCCAGTTCCTCCTTTAAAGATCAACCCCTTGAAATTCTCTTGTCGATGCTGACGTTGAGACATTGCTATTTTTGCAATCCCACATCTCAGAATTCATATATCGAATAAGAGTGTCCAATGTCCATAGAGCTCTTAAAAATCATTTTTTTTAAATAATCGCGTTTGCCATAAGACAGTGGATACATTTTGTAAATCGTAAATTCCATTTTCCAGTTCCTCCTTTAAAGATCAACCCCTTGAAATTCTATTGTCGATGCGGGCGTTGAGACATTGCTATTTTTGCAATCTCGGATCTCGGAATTCATACATCCAACTAGAGTGTCCGATGTCCATAGAGCTCTTAAAAAACATTTGTTTATAATCGTTTGTCTGAAAACAGTGGTTACACCTTGTAAATCGCAAATCCGACCTTCCATTTTCCGCTTCCTCCTTTAGAGAACAACCCTTGAAATTCTCTTGTCAATGCGGACGTTGAGACATTGTTATTTCTGCAATCTCACATTCCAGAATTCATAGATCCACCAAGAGCGTCCGATGTCCATAGAGCTCTTAAAAAGCATTTTTTTTTAATAACCGCGTTTGTCAGAAAACAGTGGTTACACTTTGTAAATCGCAAATCTGTCCTTCCATTTTCGAGCGTGTCACGCGCAGACGTTGAAATTCTTCGCAAACCCCCATCACGTACCACCCATGGAATACCGCATTCGCGTGATTCCAAACATCAACGATGAAAAATGCACGGTGTATCGTACCAAGTTTTGAATAATGTCTCGCTCGCTGGGATACGACATCTACATTTTACTCGAAATACCCACGAATACCGTAGATCCTTTCTCCCATTGTCATTTGTTTCGCGCGAAGACAGAAACTTTCGCGAATGAGTCGCGCTACGTCGTTTCGTCGCGGTTGAACAAAGGGAATGAAGAATACACGTTTTACCATGTATCCGATGAACGATCCTGTATTTTCATCGTAGGATAAAAGGACGTTTTTAACGTAGATTCGCAAACGGAACGTTTCGTACTCCTATTTTCGTCCGTTTCGTCCGAACGTCTGGCTTCTTTGCCGGGTCTCTCGCGAATTCAGTCGAACCACGGTTTCTATGTTTTCAGTGAAAACACCGTCGAGAAGTGTCCGATGTATTTGCAGAGGAATTTGCCATAAGTTATTGCTAGACATAAAGTAGGCCGTGTTGTTTGTAGATCTTAAACAGTGGAAGTTTGAATTCGCCGGGGCGATTGGATATCGATGGATTAACGCTAGACCTATTGAAGATTATCCTATTGTTATATTTAAATATACTAAATAAGCAGTTACACAAAATTGGAAACCAGTCATTTTTACTGACTTGGTAGTAATAGTGTTAAACTAATATAAAATATTGGTTTATCCAATATTACATATACCAAATAAATACGTTAGAAGAAAAGGAACGAAGGAGGTAAAGGCCTGATAGATTTAACACTAAACCTACCGGCTTTATATCTGTTATATTGAAATATACGAAATAAGTACTTTGTAAAAAGAGATTTGAAGAGGTGAAAAAGATGATCAGTTAAGTAATATTTGTTTTATACGATAGACCTAAAATATTTACCGAATGGCTGCCCAATCAATTTGGGGAGTTTATAGAAAAAATCAGAAAGCGGTCATTTGACCACCCATGGTAGGTTTAGTGTTAATCACTTGCATTTTACAAAATTGGCGTTGAAAATTCCAAAAGAAACAGCGTTAGAAATTTCTGGAATATTTAGAAAAAATTCGGAACAAGTTACTTTGATCATCTTGGTACATCTAGTGTTAAGAAAACGCGGGAATTTAAATAGCGAGGGTAATTGTAATTTTAAGGAATATTCGCAATTTAAATCCACTGTTCTGCCGTTGTATTATTCGAGGGCTTTGTGTTATTTCCGAGAGGAGTCGACGAAGGAGACTTTTCTTTGGAGAGCGCCGAAGCAAATGAGAGAGTACAAAATTGCGACCCCTTGAAAATGAACGAGCGCGCATAAAATTTGAAACGAAGCGAAGTATAATGCAACGCTTTCCATGGGGGACATTGTCTTTCGTTCTTGTAAGAAACTTCGTCTCGGTACGCTCTTGGACGATGTTGTGAGTGAAACGTGCAAGGTCAGACCTACGTCAATATTTATGAAGGTGAAGGAGAGAAAAGAAACGTGCTCGGCTGTTTGATTTCTATTACGCTAGTGTAATCTTCTCGTTACGGGCATCCAAATAAATGCTCGAAAGTAAACATTGGATAAGATTAAATGAAATTAACCCTCCATGACCTCTTCTGACTCTGAGGTTACAGAATATGCGTCTGTGCAGCTCTCTTTATGGAAATTATTTCTCTAGCTTTGTCATCTATCATTGCTTAATTTTTTCAAAATCAACGACCTTTTTGTAATTGAATGCTTACTAGTGACGTAAATTAAAAACTCTATCTTTTGAACTTTGCCAGATTTGCTAGCCTGTTAGATAATTTTGAGAAGCGGGAAGAATTCAAGCTACGAAAAATTAAACTTAGTATTTTTTTACTTATAGTGTCCTCTTCAAGACATTCTTCTTGAGATACCCCTAATAAAATTATTGAGTTGATATAAATATTCTTGAGTGAAAAAAAAAATTCAGCATCCCTTTCGTTTAATTTTCGTCGCACAAACTTACAATTACAATATTACAGAAAACTAAATTCGATACTGTATTTCATACACTTTAGTCGAAAAAGTCTTTCTCAAATATTACTTAAAAAAAAATTAAGCCGTTAAAAAATTTCCCAACAAAAAAAGAAAGGGAAAATTCAGCGTCTTTGATTGTCATCGTACGAAAGTACCATTACAGCATTACACAAAATTAAATTCGACGTTGCATTCCTTCCACTTTGCTCAAGAAACTTTTCCTGAGAAATTCCTGAAAAAAATACGCTGGTATAAAAATTTGCCAGCAAAAAAAAAGGAAGGAAAATTCAGCAGCCATCTCGTTTGATTTTCATTGTACGAGTGTACGATTATAGCGTATCCTCATCTGTTATTACGACGGTAATGCTACAAAGATCCATTTCCATCTAGAGCGCGTCGAGTCGCGTTATTCTAAGCACCATGGCTGTTGCACCCTCTCTCGTCGTCCCTTCGTTTCTATGGTGATTCGAGAAGGGGTAGCATCCCCCTGTAGACGGTCGTGCTGGAAGCGTCGCAGGTAGATTGTAGGTACAATATCCATCTACGAGTAAGTATATGGCGATCCATCAGCAGAAAGATTATTTTTCCATTTACTCCCACTCCTCTGTGTCCGCGGTTTTTCTTTCGTTCTCGCGAATCTCGCGATCGACGGATCACCTATTCGAGATCTTTCTTCAATGGGAACGAAACCGCTTCTTGAATTTCAGCGGATATTTCCGGACTGACTCCAGCTATCCTACGCGTCTTTTTGTTTATACTTTCTGGCTTCTTTTCTTACTTGTGGTAGGACATAAAATTATTTTTATATAATTTTTGGCAGGAGATTTTGGTTTTGGTTACAAAGATTGCATTTTGGAGTTATGGTTTTAAGTGGTTTTTGAATTATCGGGGTTAAGGTGTGTTTCAGGTGGCTGATATTTAAGATCTGGAATTTTAATTTAAATTAGATAGATAGATAGTTTATTGTAAGGATCGCTGTATTTTTGCTAGTTTGTCTCTATTATTACGTCAGCCCCATAAATCATTTAGGATATCTTCTCGAAAGATTGCAGTGGGCAAAAATGGTTAACACTGGGACTCCCGACGTTGAATCTATTCTATTTAAATATATTAACACTTTGCGGACGGAGACTTTTATGAATATTAAGAAAGAATCATTTGTTTGGCGTTAAAAAACTACCTTTTTATCAGAAAGTCAGAGTGTTGATGTATAAAAGTTATAAATTACTATTTGTGTAATCATATTTTAATAGTTACATTTCAATTTTTCAATTCTAACCGTGTATACATACACCGATAAACTATAATCAGATTTTTTCTCAGGCCGCATATATGCGTCCGTCGTCTTCCTAGGATTAAATAAGTGCTTTAGAAGATAAACATTCAAAGGTAGAAAAGACGATTAATTCAGTAATTTAGGTTTTATAAAATGGACACAGAATATCTAGTCTATGACTCCCCTATAAACGTGGAGAATTTTTAGGAAAAAGAGAAACCAGTCATTTCCACTGCCTTGGTAGTTCTAGCGTTAATAAGACCCTGAAATTTTAACTATTTGAAAATACTTAAAATTTCTATCCAAATGGCCAATAAAGCTCCATTTCTCCACATTTCTATTATCAGTCACCTGCAATCATATTATTTGCACGGTCCTGAAGCAACGACACTACGATGCACGTATCCTCCGGCGGAAATTCTCAAACTCTCAAACCACCATGTACAAATCCAACACTCCATTCCCATTGCCACCATAGCACCCTCCGTAAAACCGTCTCCGTTTGCTTATTAAGCTCGTACGTTCTTAGGGAAACTACAAAGTTGTGCATTATCGACACGACTCTCCTCGGCGCGGTTGCTTTTTAACGTTTCCGCAAAATCTCGTTACAGGCTGAAACGGTAATCGACCTTGTCGTTCGAGCCATTGGCTTTACTCCGAAAGAGAGACGGCTTTCAAGGTTTTCCCAGTCAAAAAGCTTCAGTGCTTACGTACTTTTTCTCCCTCGAACACTGCGGGCTTTCAAACTCGAAAGTCTAACCGCGATAAACAGCGGTGGTAATTAAAGAAACGTGAATAAACCCTCGTGGAATCGTCTCGCGATTTACACACGTTTATCAGATTTTTTCTTAATAGGCTTACTTTCACTGTGCGTTGGCGATATTTTTGCAAAGCTAATTTTTGATGCTTTGAACAAAGCTATTCCTGATTGCTGTAATTGCATTCATCAAAGACCAAAGGATATTCTTCAGAAATATTGTGGATATTTAGGCGAGAATTGTTGGGATCTTCAAATCTAGAAATTTAATGGACTTCTTCTTAATAGGCTTATTTGCACTGTGCGTTCGCAATATTTTTAACAAAGCTAATTTTTGATGCTTTGAACAAAGCTGTTCCTGATTGCTGTAATTGCATTCATCAAAGACCAAAGGATATTCTTCAGAAATATTGTGAATATTTAGGCGAGAATTGTTGAGGATGTTCAAATTTAGAAGTTTAATAGACTTTTTGTTAATAGGCTTATTTGCACTGTCCGTTCGCAATATTCTTAGCAAAGGTAATTTTCAATGCTTTAAGAATAGCTGTTGTTGATAGCTAAGATTGCACTCAAAGGTTGGCGAAAATTTTGCACAAATATTGCAGATGTTTTGGCAAGTTTATTACGCTTCTTCTTGATAGGTTTACATGCGCCATCCGTTCGCAATATTTTTAGCAAATTAATTTCCAACGCTCTAAAATAGCCATTTGTAGTCGTCCGAAATTGCACTTAAACAACTCCAGTTAACTTGTCAAAAAAAGAATACCTACTTCACTGTAAGTCGCAGCATCAATTTTCTAATATTTTTGCATTCTTCCTCGAATATTTTTTACTTTAACAGTCATAATTGTTTTGCCTAACACCTACAGTTTCAGGTGAATTCTAAAGCACCGAAGCTACGGCATATTAAACAATAATTAAAGAAAAATCAGTCAGAGGTGTCGGAAATTTCCGCCTCTAACACTTTGATCCTCCAACACCATACCCTCCATTCCGCTGCTTTTAATTTCACACTTTCCCACCCTTACAATTAATTTCCCATATCCTCCTCTATCTCGCATCTCTAGATAGCCAAATTCAAAAATAAAGCCCAGAAAAAAGTGGCCCATAACGATCCATTCGGCATTTTCATACACGACGTACAGGCAGCTCTAAGATCCGCGAATGTTCACCTGTCGGATAGATTTTCGCGGTCTGGTATTTGACATTTTTCGTTTCTTCGTCTGCGGCCGACAGACGCGACGGATGTTGGCTGAATTCCAAGGACATAAATTGTCGGGATTTCGTTGTCTCCGACACTTCCGGTTCCCGTGGAAAGTCTTCCTTCCAGCTCTTCAGTCAGTCGATTAAGCTCGTTCGAGCTCTCGGCTTTCGGGGAAGGAATAACGATGAAACAAATTCCATAATGATGTTCGAGACGTGGCATCATCGTGATGGATCCTCTTGGGATTATGTCGGCGTATCTCCCAATCATTTTACTTCTGATATTTCTACGGGGATGTTGCGCAACCAGGCGGAGAAAGGCAGGAATAGTTATAATGGGAATACGCGAAAGTCTCTTGCAAACTGAAGTAACGTACAAAAGTGCATTGTTGGTTGATAGAAACCTGAGGAAATTAATTCCTTGCTCCTCTTGGGTATTTTTCAAATTGTGAAAAACTTGAGAATGGCTTTTGCAAATTCTGATAGAAATATGAATGGATGAAAGTAAGAATCGGTAGTTATTTAGGCAATTTTAACAAACAGGAAGTTTTTCTGGAGGTCAATATTGTTTCGGTTTATCATCGGCAAAGGGAAATCTGGTTATTAATTACAGATCAGGAATATTAATTCTTAATTTTAATTGGAAAAGGTACTTAGGAATATCTAAGCGAAGATACAGAGTATCATCAAATTTCAAAGTTGAAATGAAGTAGGCTAACTCTTGCACCATTAAAAAATAAGCTTACTAGCAGAATTGCAATAACCCAGGACATAAATAATCCTCTGAAGAGTAAGTATCATAAACTCTGCCAAGCGCATCCCAGCATACGATGACAAAGCTGAAAACACTGAGAACATTTAACAAACATAAAAAAGTTGTTCTCCAAAGACAAAAACAAATCACAGTCGCCCTTTCGAATGAAATACAAATAATCTAAAGTTCGTTCAACACCCGTAAAAAGAATTACCAACAATTACCTCCATAAATTCACGCCTTGCAAAGAAAAACTGACCCACTGAGACGGAAAATATTAATGATACAAATATGCTCGGTATTGATTGAACGAGAAAGTGGAACGATTCGACGTTTCAAGCTGAAAGAGAGAGATTATTGTACTCCGCTCGCTCGGCACTTGTACCACGACGAGAGTATAACGGTTGAAAACGGGAAAGGAAGAAATAAACGCGCCTCATTTGTCGTGTTTTAACGCGAGAACGTCATTTACGAGAGACTTAATGTCGCGCGTCGGAATGGAAGCTGGAGAGCGTGGGTTTTCACGGGATGAGTTTTGTAACGAAAATTATCGAGATAATCGAACGCGAAGATTCAGCGCGAGTGCATTTGCAACGGTTTCACGGAAATGCGAGGGTAAATGGAAAAATGAGGGGGAGTCAAACAGCGTGAGTATCTGTTGTACGAGTTTTTCCTGCGATCCGTTGCAGGAGAAAGTCTGGGATGCAATCCGCTTTACTCGATGTCAGTGAATGCGCCTCTGTCGTTGATTTTTCTTCCGTTGACGACGTTAAACATTTTAACCGTAGGAATTGAAGAGAAACGAAGCATTTCTGCCAACAATAAACTATCTGAATGAATGTCGCTGTTGCGAGTACCGGGTACAATTTTGCGGAGCATACTCCTCCGAGCGAAATCGAAATCCAAATCGGCTCCGCATTCTTTAGGAGTGGTTTCATTTCGTTGTGTCTACGGCCGATGCTAATATTCGTGTAACGAAGGCTCAACGGAAGGTAATAATGTACCTCCGATATTATACTTCCATCGTCGTGACGGTGGAAAGTTTCGATTGGATCGTAAAGGGTGGATTTCTTTTTTAGGGTTTTTAAGAGGGAGGATTTTAGTGGTTGTATTCTTTAAGGAGCTAATTCTACTGGCTCTTGGGGATTGATGATGTTATATTGGAAAAATCTGTGTTCGGACTTCTTTGCTTGATAGTGATAGCTATTTTTAAATAGTACTTTAATTAACTAGAATCGTGAAATATACTAAAATTGATTCGATTTAAATTTCCTCTTAATACGGCTGATATAAAGCTACTTTAAACTCGCTGTTGTTTTGTATGTCTGTGACTTACTGTTCGAGATACATTTCGAATCTCTGAGTCTATGGTGTGCATATCGTATGGAAAAAAAATTTAATGTCCCATAGGTGATGGGAGATATGAATTTGCGGTCATTTTGCCTAGGTCTTACAACTTGAGGTGGCTTTCAAACCACTGAGGCGACGATATACATCTCAGAAACGAAAAATTGATAATTTACCATAGCTGACAGGATATCTGAACTCGAATCTACTGATTATGAGTCCGACCCTTCACCTCTTTACTCACCACAGCCCCATAGATAAATCATTTCACAGTATTAACAATTAGTGCAAGTATCATGCAAACTTCTTCGCACAAAAACATGAATTTCCCAAACATCCACACTTACTCCACACACCGATATACAATCCTAGCAAGGAAATCACATCCAATCGTCAAATATCAGCGAACATCGTAATCCCTCTTTTAATATATTTTGCATTAAACACAATTCCAATTAACGCGAAGCATTCGTGCGCCACGGTCGAGTTTAATTCCCGTAGTTGGAAAAATGTCCGCAGCGCGTCGCTGGATGCGCAGTGGCGCTGCGCGCCGATGGCGCCGGCTGGGAGCGGGACCGTCAGTCGCACTGGGACCACGCACGGTGGCGGTCGTGAATTGTTGCAAAAGAGAGACAGAGCGTGTACTAGGGACAAAAGAAAGAAAGAAAGACAGACGGACGGACAGTGAGAAACATAGAGAAAGAGAGGACGAACAAAACAGCGTGAACGAAAGCACGAGAGAGAAAGAGGACAAGGTAGAATTTCGCGTAGCGTTGGTGGTCTCCGTGTAATACCGCGGGTCCCGCTCGATCGTGTGCGCGTAAAAGAGTTTTAACCTCGTCGTTCGATCATCGTGCGTCGTCTCGGTTCGTTCTGGTGCGTGTGGTTGACG
Source organism: Cerceris ruficornis (assembly GCA_963989415.1). NCBI lineage: Eukaryota > Metazoa > Arthropoda > Insecta > Hymenoptera > Crabronidae > Cerceris > Cerceris ruficornis. The sequence goes on from OZ022523.1 coordinate 13,431,963, forward strand.
CGCGCGCGCGTGTCTCCGTGTGTGTGTGTGGGCTCGATCCTTGTGCCCGTGTTAAAAACACCACACCGCCTTGTCCGAGCGCTTGTGTATAGAACGTACGACAGAGTACACAAACGTGTACGTTTGTACGTGCGACGAAAAGAGAAGGCGCCGGGTCGCGTAGAGTGCACGAAACTGAGAGAGAAAGCAACAGAGATAGAAAGAGAAAGAGTGAGGAGCGAGAGAGAAGAGGACGAGAGAAGGACAAGAGGAAGAAGAGGAGGAGGAGTGGCGGGTGAGGAGGTGGTGGAGGTGTGGAGTGTCGGATTTGTTTTCTCGCACAACGGTGGAGCAAAACGGCCTCAAACTGTGGGGCTCTGGGGCGTTTTTTCTTCCTCCGCAAGGGATGTACTACCCCGTAAGTAACCTCTTTATTTTTAACGAACTCTGTTCGTCTGCCGGGAGACGGGAGAGAGAAAGAGTGAGAGAGGGAACGGACGAGCGAGGGAGGCGTCTGTCTCTGTTTCCCTCACTCTACCCTCTCCTTGCTGGAAACGTTCGAAGGCGTCGGTTCGATATGAAGCGCCAGGTCTGTAGACCACGCTTCCTTCGAGCTCCTACCAATAATTCGCGTAATAAAGATACTACGGATGCTCGAGAATGTCCTTGACGTGGCGGGAATACACGGGCTCGAAGGAAAACAAAGGAAAAGACGCGCACAGTGTTTCACCTTGGCTTACGCGAGTGTTTCTAGCAACTGCGCAGAATTCTGAAAATTCTTAGATTTTTCGGATGAGCCTTGTTGTTTCGTAGAATATTATTCATTTGGAACATTCGAGAAGTCATTTCATTAGACTCTAACGCGACCGATTTAGTACGCCAGGTATATACTGCGTATCGTAATGTTTCGTTGGATGTCGAAATTGGAGGTTATGTTCGCCACTGCCGGGAGACCGCGAGACGTAGCCGAACCTGCGTAGAGGGAGAGAGCGTGTCGAGAGAAACCCAAAGAAAAGGAAGGCACGATTAAATGCTCGTTTTCGTAGCCTCGAACCCACAGAGAGACTCTTTGTCGATTGTCCGTTCATAACGGAACGCGAGTTTCTTGAAATGCCCTCGACTTATTTTGCCGCATTAACGCGAAATAGGGGGAGGTTTCCGCGAAAGAGAGGTTAGGATACTCCGCGAGGGACACCGAGACACAGGGGGCACTCTTTGAAGTGAAAGTAAATACGTTGCTTGTTATCTCCATTTATGTACCATTAGTCTCTCAAATACTGCATTCAAATGTCCCTAATGATTAATTTCGAGAGCCGACAGGATAGAACTACTAATCAATGACTCCTTTACGCGTGTTATCCCGACTTATCTCTCTGTGCACAAGCTCCGAATGTATTTCAACGTTGTTAAATCGAACTCTGAGAAAATATCTGGAATTTCGGCTTGTAATCAAACGAAATCTGAACGATCTGTGTATACGTTTGACCTTCAATTTTCACAGTATTCGCGGTGCACGATTTCCATTTAATAGGTTTGGAAAAATTACGATGAAACATTAATAAAGGCCGTTCACTGGTAATTACTGAAATTTTTAGTTATTATATAAATAGGTTATTCGACCTAAATATTTTCAGCCCGTATGAAAAGACTGGTCGATAATACGCCATGAAATTTCGCCGGATTCCTTCGAACGTATTTATCAAAATTTGATATTCATCCCATAAATACGTCAATCAATCTGTGCACTTTATATTCTGGCCGAAAAACGTTCCGATATATTAATATATATGTATAAATTCCTTTCGTCATTTTCATTAAAACATTTCCCCATAGGAATATATTATTCGATCTGCATGTATCTCGCTTCGATTTAAAATATCTATCGAAATATTTAGCAATAATTTATTAAGATTTACAGTCTCAAATATAGAATGCCATTAATTATCATTTTTACCATTAGTTTTCTCAAGAAGTATACTTACATCGTTTATAAAAGCACAATTGCAGATTTTTAACACGTTGAATGTCATGGGGGTCACCGGTGACCGGCGCTGTTGAATTCGATGAAATTTCTTATGATTTTTACATTGCGATACTCACGAACATGCTAATATATTCAATATTAAAATGTCGCTGTTAGAAATCTGAAGTATTACTGAGTACATAACTATTCTTACTTTTAACATTTCCATTCTATAAAGATGTGATTTTAATAGAAACAGTTTCGGTTCGGTGGAAATGATGAAACTAGCGAAATATGGGTGGCATTCGACGTGTTAATAAGACAAGAGATATTTTATTTTCAAATAGCCTATCGATTTTTAGACCACCCTGTGTATATTACAGTCTTAATAGATTTGGACACCCGAAACTACGTCTTCTATGCGAACATCTATGTGTCCGTAGCAGCAGGAATCAAAATACATAACAATAACAACGTACATTTTCCCCGAAATATTTTCAAGCCGTACTACGTTTCAAGTTCCCTCGAAAATCGATAGCCGTATTATTTTCGCGTGTGTTCCGAAGGGCAGGTAGAACTTCCTCGAACAAAAGTAACGGGCTTTTCCACCGCAGACCCCAAATTCGTCCCTTCCGTCCTTGCGTTCTCTCCTCGCAGCTGTAGGCAACAGTGGATTGGATTTCGCGCACAATAAAGCTGACCTTTTTCCTTCGTCCTCGAATCGGGATACCGTACACATCGTTTGTCCGCTGTGAGAGCAGCAAGCACGCTTTCAAAATAGGATTCGAGCACGGTCATCGTTTCTCGAGACCGATGATTTAGGCAGGATTTTCTTGCGCACGAGAATCGTGACGTTGCTACACGTTGGCCTCGTAAATCTTGAAAATTGCGCCTCGTAAAAAGTTACGACGATGTAGTGCGAAAACTGGGTGCATCTTTTCGCGATAGGAAGTTTGGTGGGAATTGTTTTTTTAGTGTGTAGAATAATTGATGATGGCGTTGACTAGTTTTCGAGGGAATTGGAGTAAATGGAGGAAATTTCGTTGTATTGGTTTTTATATGTTGTTAAGATAATAAATTAAATAAGTTAAATAATAAATTATTTAGATTTGTGTAAGGTAAATTTCAAGACTTGAGATAAACAGTATTTAGGAAGGATGGTAGTTTAGTGTATTATATTTTAGCGTGTAAGATAATTGGTAATTGAATTGAGAAATTTCCTATTAATTGGTGTAAACTGAGCAGTTTCCGTCTTATCAGCGATACGATGTCAACATCACTGGTTGTTTATATTACGGACTAGATTTTTCTATAGAGTCATTAAATAATAAATTATTTAGATTTGTGTAAGGTAAATTTTAAGACTTGAGATAAACAGTGTTTGGGAAGGATGGAAGTTTAGTGTAGTATATTTTAGCGTGTAGGATAATTGATGATTTAATTGAGGAGATTCCTATTAATTTGAATAAACTGAGCAGTTTCCGTCTTATCAGCGATACGATGTCAAAACATCACAGGTTGTTAATATTACGGACTAGATTTTTATATGGAGGCATAAAATAATAAATTATTTAATTTTGTGTAAGGTAAATTTTCAGACTAGAGACGAATAGTGTTTAGGAAAAATGGAAGTTTAGTACGAGTTACATTTCAGTGTGTATGATTATTGCTGATTGAGTTGAATAGTTTTCTATTAATTGGAGTAAACTGAGCAGTTTCCATCTTATCAGCGATACATATCTACTCTCGCTGTTTGCTACTACTATAGAACAGCTTTGAGGCTCAGTAATTATCACTACAATTTCCACTTTTGGACCGTCAATACTATCACTACAATTACAGCTTCTGCGCATATTTACTATCGCTATATGTCCAACTGCTGCACCTAATTACCGGCACTATAGCAGCGAGTCCTGCGCCTAATTACTATCATTACTATATAGTTGTAACTTCAACAGAGTTCAATAACTTCTACTCATGTTCCCAAATATCATCGATCACATGCTTCAAAGCATTTAGTCCTTAATCTTAAAACAATAAAATTCATACTCTTAAAATAATCAAAAACGCATTATTTTTCTGAGATTAAAGAAATTAATCATAAATAAATGATTAACTTATGCGCGAAATAGGCTACAAGTTCTAAAATACTATATTACGTCGTAAACTTTAGACGAAAATAAAATGACCATCTTGTGATACACAGCAGAAAATAACTGGCGCAGCATCGACCGAAATTCTTCCCCGAAACGGCGAGAAATTCTGATCGGCACGGTCGACAAGTCTACTGTATTTCATCGCTAAATAATTCTCATGTATCCTAAATTCGTATCGGCGGGAAAAAGCTCGATACTTTCCTCGCCGATAAAAATAGAAAGCGAACGGAGTTGAGTTCACGTAGAAATGCGTTATTTATTAAGGAATTACGTAAAAGGCACGTGGCAGGATGGAAGCAATCGGGAGACCTTAAAGGTCGATATGCAAATCCGAAAGTTGCATCGATTTTACTTGTATCGGGGCTAGGTTTACGATTGAAAGAGAGCGAAATATCCGTGGGACTTCCGTTCGGCCATTATATTCGACCTATCGTTGGTATGGAGTTTGAAGATCCCCATTAATATAGCCTGAGATTAAAGTGAATTAGAATCGAGTGAATCAAAGTTCACTTAGAATATTACGTTTAATAAAGTGATATTGAACAATATATTTGAAGTGTTTGCCACAAAATTTAGTTCAATTACAAAGGAACCTGATAACTGTTAAGTTGAAACCTCCGGAGCATTATTGACTTCGAATTCATCCCCTCGTCACTTTTAATAGATTTTTACCAATTTATTAATTAATAAGTCGTGGTTTTAGGTATCCGAAATAAATGTCTCACTTTAGGCTATGGTTTGTTTGCAGTTTGAAGATTCCCATTAAGATAGCCTGAGATTAAATTGAACTAGAATCAAGTGAATCAAAGTTCATTTAGAATATTACGTTTAATAAATTAATATTGAACAATATATTTTACCTAATAGCTGTTAAGTTGAACCCACCGAAGAATTATTCAAACCCTGGTCACTTCTGATAGATTTTTTCTAATTTATTAATTAATACGTCGTAGTTTTAGGTGTTCGAAATACACGTATTACCTTAGATTCTAGGCAAAATGAGCATAGCAGTTAAATTCGAAAGAACAACAGGCTTTCTATTTCACCACTGTGCGATAGAAGTCGAGCACATGCTCCTTTTCGCGGCCGCTTAACTTCCTCCACCTCTGTCTTACTTTCTCGGCTGCTTGTTACGTCACGCGAGTAACTCATACATATTTCAACTTTTTGCCTCGTTCCTGCGAGTTCGTTGACGTTTATGCTCGTCGACGTTGTCTCGAGCATCGTGTACAGCGAAGGTGATTCCTGTCAGATCGATCGGGGAAATGTAACGATACGGAATCGTCGCCGGTCGGCCTTGAATTTCGAACTCGGTGAGATGTAAGTGAGAGATACGTATATTGGAAGTGTGAGGATACCAGTGATTTGCTTTGATTGTAATCAGTTCTCTTGCGTAGCTACGTGTAGAATTTCATTATAAGACGGTCATCTCGGACGGGTGGTTTTTAGCTTCTAGTGGTGTGGGCGTTTAGGTGACTAGGTGCCTAGGCGTTTAGGTATTTAGCTGTTTAAGTGTTTAACCCTTTGCGGTCCGAATTACTTTGTTAATTTTGTAGTGAGCTAAATGAAATTAATTTCACAATACTTTCCATCGTTGGCTATTCATTTTTTTTAATGATAGCAGTAGCTGTAGGTACTGACGAATATTTAGGTGATATAAAATCATTATGAAATTGGAAAATAGATGTGAAATCGTTAGAAAATAAAATGAGTCGAAAGTAAAATGAGTGAAAAGCTGTGTCGAGTGAAGCGCTACATAGGACTGCAAAGGGGTAAATGTTTAGGCGATTGGATATCTAGGCTTTAGGCGTTTAAATGTTAGGTATATAGATGCCTAAATGTCTAGGTGTTGTAGGCATTTAGGAGTTTAGGTGTTCAGACATTTAACCCCTTAGCTTACAATAACGTGTGACACACGTGAGACGATAAACGGAATACGAAATTTTGAAGTTTTCCAATAACTATTAAATAGAAAATATCAGTCGATCACGAGACGGTAAAATGATTTCTATAATATTAATATTGCAGTCAGTTGTGCCAATTGTTAAAAATCAGAGAGAAATTTTTATTTCTCCAATTAATTCTGGGGTATTACGCACGCTATCAAAATAGAAATCGTAAGGCAAGGGGTTAAAAGTTTAAGTGTCTAGGTACCTATGTGCCTACCTGCCCAGGTTTCTAGGCATTTACGAGTTAGGTGACCAGGCGTTAAAGTGTTTAAGTGTCAAGGCGTTCATCCGAGCAAGAGAAAAAAACATTAGCTACTGTAAGAAAGTCCACGCTGGAATAGTTACAAGCGAAATGACACTGGTAATTTGGATGGTTAGCCAATTTTTGCTTAACCTTTTGTCTATAGCGCGCAGATGAAGAGCTGCCAGACGTCATAGATCGTACACTCAATGACGCACATCCTAACGAAACCGACACAGAAAATCCAACAATGCAATAGACATTTCCCAAATCGATTTCCATCACTTCAGTCATCTGCAAACTTTCTTCCGCGCTTAATTCTAAAACGTTAATTTCATCGGAGTAGTTATTAATCCACTTCATCCTTCATTAAATCTCGCAAATGAGAAACCGTCGGATAACTTGTATCAACTAAGATACACAATAGTTAGAACTCATCCTATCTTCATCCCTTTCTCTACAATCCTCCATTTGAACCTGCCAATCGTCGACATGAAATATCCGAAACCATTACGATTAAGGATTAATAAATTCCCAAGTATCGTTTCCGTAGAAAACAACCCCCTCCCCTGCTGAATGTATCCGCGCAAAAAAGAGATATCCAGCCGAAAGAGATTACCAACGTAATACTGGCCCGGCGTATTATTCGAGGACGTTAATCCACGGTATTGCCAGTGTCGATTCCGTGGAAATAAATAAAAATTGTTCACGGCGCAGACACGTTCTTCGCGAGCGACGAAAAAAGGTCGGTTTTTAGGTCAAGCGTCCTAGTCACCACCGACACGTATATATACATGTACGAACACGTACGAACATTCTTCCTTTTAATATTATTTTTCAACCTACGGCTCGATGAATTTTTCCACGACAAAGTGGACGTTCCGTGTACGACTGTCAACTGGTATTTGCATCGGTGATACGGAGAATTAGTTTTACGATTTTAAAATTTCATTTGATGTTAGTTTTTTATTTATTAAAAGTAGTAAATTTTTGTAGAAGATAGAGTTTTATGTTGTTGTAGGAATAATGCGGTTATGATATATCGATACTAAAGGTATTGATAATTAATTCGTTGTATTTAATCATGTTACGTGGATCAGGGATGTATAATGCGGAGCAGTTATATTTTTAGAAAGCCGAGGAACTTCTTTAGGAGATTAGAACTTCGTAATTTCGGCTACTTTGGCAGTATTAACCCTTTGCACTCCGAGTAATTTTTACTGTGAGCTATTAGGTACTTCAGAACTATTTACACGGTGCAAGTGCACATCTGCAGAAAATTGAAAGTCTTGCTTTGTTACTAAAAAAGAAGCGCATATATTTTAAAATTATTTTTTACAATATAAAAAAATATAAAAATATACCGGATTTATCTGACAATGGAATTATCAGCTTCTATTGGAATGTCGCCGCTGCGGCGACAACGGAGTGCAAAGAGTTAAATGATAATTTAAGAAAAATTTCTCAAACTTGACAGAGGTGCGAATTCTACCTCACTAATTAAAACTCCGTTTCTCTACGCCTTTTTCTCCAGTCGTCAGATACATTTTGAAATATTAAAATTGTAGGAACATAAGGTAATTTAAGAAAAATCTGCCAAACCGCGACAGCGATTTCCGCTCTGTCCCACTGATCAATACTCCATTCCTTTAGTTCTTGTTCCTCCGGTCGTCCGATATATTTTAATATATTAAAATTCTAAGTAATAGAAGTTAATTTAAGAAAATTCTCTCAGACCCGATAGAGGTTTGAGCTATATCCCGTTAATTAATACTCCATGCCTCTACATCTTTTTTCTCCAGCCGTTCGATATATTTTGAAATATTAAAATTGTAGGAACATCAGGTAATTTAAGAAAAATCTCCCAAACCGCGACAGCGATTTCCGCTCTGTTCCGCTGATCAATACTCCATTCCTTTAGTTTTTATTCCTCCGGTCGTCCGATATATTTTAATATATTAAAATTCTAAGTAATAGAAGGTAATTTAAGAAAATTCTCTCAGACCCGATAGAAGTTTGAGCTATATCCTGTTCATTAATACTCCATGCCTCTACATCTTTTTTCTCCGGCCGTTCGATATATTTTGAAATATTAAAATTGTAGGAACATCAGATAATTTAAGAAAAATCTCCCAAACCGCGACAGCGATTTCCGCTCTGTTCCGCTGATCAATACTCCATTCCTTTAGTTTTTATTCCTCCGGTCGTCCGATATATTTTAATATATTAAAATTCTAAGTAATAGAAGTTAATTTAAGAAAATTCTCCCAGACCCGATAGAGGTTTGAACTATGTCGTGCTAATTAGTACTATCCGCTTCCACTTCCATGCCAACTATAGCCCCATTTCGATCTCATCGATGAATTCAATTCTCCCGGGTGTTGTTCCACCGGTCGTCCGATATATTTTGAAATATGGAACACCGAACGGGCTATTTTCAGGCTGATGTACGTATATATCGATACTTTATTTTGAAGCAGCGCTGCCATCGATCCTTTCCATCCCTTAAGTAGGCAGGGAGAACTGAAATGACCCCGCTCTCTGACAATGTAAATTTACTTTAAGCGATCCTATTCGAGCATAACTCTGCCGTTACCTTAGCCGAGCAGATGGGAAATTTAACCGGTCGAACGATCGTTTCCGTGTAATGAAACCAACGTGTTCACCTCGTCGCGGAAATTACTCGATTATGATTTTGCTTACGTAAAGAGGAAACGGATGATAGTCGATGAATTTTCTCCTGGATTTTGTCAAATTGATATTCTTGCAGATTATTGATACCTAAAGTGTCTAATTAAATGGCAGTTGTTTAAAGTTTGAAGTAACTTAATTTCGAAGAATTCATCAAGCGTATCGGAGCGGTGACTTTGATCGTTAGAAGGAAAATTGTGTTTGAGGAAGGAAGACACTCTGTATCATAGTTCCTTGCTGTAATTCTATCAGAGTTACATTCTCCGTTGACTTTTTCTTTAACTTCATTCCCTAATTTCATTCCAATTTCCCTTCATCTTCCTTCCAACGACATCAAATTACCTCACGCAAACAGAAATAGATGGTAATCATGAAATATTCTCATGAAATTCGTCAAACCGACAGAGAAGAAGCTTGTCGATACTTCAACCGTCCACTGACACACAAACTATTTATAATTTTACCTACCCAAAGTTTAAAAAACTTCACTTAGCATCCTGCAAGGCACATTAATAATTCACAGAAGTAAAATCGACTTCGTGAAACGAAAATATTCCGTATAACAGATCCTCCTCCATAATTCTATAAGTCTCACCATACTTCCCACCCCCCGTCAACTTTTCCTCCATTTCCATTCTCTAACTTAATTCTAAACTTTTCTCCTACCCTTCTGACAATTCCAAATTGTCTGCTACCCCAATTCCTTCCCGTTCGTCCTTTCTTTCCGAACTTTCTTCGCGACTGAGTTTCCCTCCCTTTTTTCCCTATAAAATCGTCCTTGCAGCCGTGCTCCGTCACATCGTCATCGATATTCTCATCGCGTGCTCGGTCAACGTATTCTTTTCTCTTGGCTAACCGCATCTTCGGCGTTGCATGATCGCAGGATGCACGTCGTGCCTCGAGTCGGGCTTGCTGGATGGGAGTTTCATGATCGCTGGCTAAATTGCCTTTATGTTCTTTGCTATCCTCTTCTGGACTGTTCCTCGTGCTCCGTTGGACTTCAGGGAACACGCGAATCCGTGGAGACTTCGGTACGACGTGGTGTTTTCTTCGTTGAGAGATTTTCCTTTCTATTTGTTACCTTTGAGATGCAGCTTGGACTCGGTGGATTACGGGATTGAAGGACTACTTTCTTGAATTTTGAAAAAATGTTAAACTTTCAGTTGGAAATGTTGAAGTAATAGGTACAATACTTCTATGGCTCGCAAATGATATGAAGTCTCGCGGTATGAGGCACGGGGTAAGGGAAGAGTGTCGCTCGCACTGTCTGTCCCCACCATATTGGTCCTGGTAATCTGAGATTTACTAATGACAGTCGAAAATGCAGCACGAGGTCTGTTCAGAAAAATATCGACCTTTTTTTAAAAGAAATTTATTTTTAATTTTACAGATTATTGGTCCTTGTTCCGTTCAAAGTACTCACCTTCTCTATTCACACACTTTTTAAAACCTAAACTAGTTAATTAATCTGCTTTTTCACCTATTGATTTCTCTGTTTCGAAAGCACTTATTCGGTATATCTAAATTTTAGTTGATACAACGGCGGTAGTTTTAGGGTTAAAGGAGAAAACGTATAAAAGAAGGAAAGAAAGAAAATAACAGTTAGGAGGAGGTAAATTCCTCCAAGGTAGGAGGTAAATTGTTGATAGGATAGTTATTATCGTACATTTATGATGGATCTTCATTTTACTCGGCCCGCATTGTATACTAGGTTATGGATTTGGATATTAGCGTATGAAGTATCTTGTAAAATAGCACGTAAAAAACATATTTCTGGCGATACGGTAATAATTTTGAGCTACCCTTCAAATTCTTATTGCTAGTCCTCCATTATTTGACTCCGGAACCTAATCAGACTCGGCAATCAAATTAAAGGACTCGATAAACACTCCATTAATAAATCAAAATTCACATCTTCACCACTCTTCAATATTTATTTTCAATTATTACTCAATATATCATATCCCAGATAAGTGAAACCGAAAAAACAAAACAACAAGAAAGTACAAATCTACTCCGCCCTTTTCCGCTATTACAACCAATCCAGCAACCCCCAACCCCCTTTAAAATTCTGCAAAATAAACATGAGAATTTTCTCGCCGACTTTTCTCGCCCCGATTCGAGTCCTCCTTTTCGCTGGCGTCGAGCTTACGTTCTCCAGGGTCGATAAAGTCGATTCGGAATCACCGTCGAGGTTCATCGGCCTTGGTGGCACCCTTTGTTCCAGCCTCGATGCGATATTTCGAAATTCCCGCCTCTCCCCTCGGGCAGACCTCGGGCGAATTCAGGTTAAAGCAACGTATCGCCGACTTGGCGAGAGTTTGGTAAAAATTTCAATTCTTTTTATTCAGATGCCCGGCGATACGTTATTTTTATTCCCCGGTGTCCTCAGCGACCCCTCTCGTGCCCCCTGCACCACCGGGGTCATGCTCCGCGAAAGCACGCGAAATATTTCGTATGCACCGGCAGTTGCGTGCTAACGCGAGCTTCCAGCCGAGCGCTTTCCTTCCTTTCCTTTCTTCCCTCTCCTTCCTCCTTCCTTTCTTTTTTCAACCATTGCAAATTTTAATACCGTTTCAACGGCGCGAGCTTTAATTTAAATGTAGAGGAACGGCTTATCCCGCTGGGAATCGAGTTTATGTGGCGAGCTCGGGTGATAAAACGGGGGCGGGAGAGGGATGAGATTCGGGGAAGCTTTATTTTCGTGTTTAAATTGAATGGAGGGGTGGGGTGTTTGACCGATGATGTAGAAGGGGGAATTGGGGGTTTGGAATTTTTGTTATTAATTTTTGGGAATTTTGGGGGTGGTTGGGTAAGGTGGAGATGGACGAGCGAAGAAGTAAAGATTGTTTCAGGGTTTTGATTGACTGATATAGTTACCTGGAAGCAATAGAATGAATTTTTTAATTTAAAGGCGTTGTCAGGTTTTAGAAGGTTGCAGTCTGCTATGAAATTTAAGGTGAGTCTTTAGAACCCCTTGGTGTACGAATTTGAGAAGCCTGGGCGTTGGAAAATTGTAGTTCTTCTAATAGTCAGTTAGCAGTCTTAATTTACCAATTTTAAATTATATAAAGCTTCAACTATTATGTTGCCATTACCAGATGATCCCAAGATATCTGAAACCTCCAGATGGAAGATCTCACAAGCTTCCCCGTTTCTAAAAATATCTCTCAACAGGCTCGAAACCAAGCCATCTAACTTCAAACCCTTAAAATCTTTCTAATCATCTGAAAAGCCAGAACCATCATCTCCAAAAATTCTCCAAAAAATCCCCATCAGTTTCAAACCCTTAAAATCATTCTAATCATCTGCAAAGCGATCATCTCCAAAAATTCTCAAAAAATCTCCAGTAACTTGAAACCCTTAAAATCTTTCTAATCATCTGAAAAGCCTGGACCATCATCTCCAAAAATTCTCAAAAAATCCCCATCTCTAGTTCGTGGCATTTCAACCTGCAGCGCTTGCTGATCCAATAATTTCCTCAAAAGTTCGCCAATTTCCATCGCAACCTGAAATTTAACGCAGAAAAACAAATCAAATGAAATTCGAAACTATAGAAAGAAAAACTTCTATCCAAAGTTCAAAATCCGTCGATTGCGGAAGAGCGCTAGAAGGAACGATAAGTCAATTGCACCGCGGAAGAAGACGTGCTAAAATTACCGCGAAATGAAGAGCGGTTCGAGGCTATTGTATATGCACCCATTTTGCTGCGCTCCATTGCATTATCGACCGAAGAAAACTGCTCGATGAGAAAAGTGTTCTCGTCGAATGTGCGGTTTCGTTTTTACCTCGAAAGATTTCGCGCCCGGGTTTTCCCTCGTTTGCTCGAATTACGAAGAAATCGGCTTACTTCGACGGTGGAAGGAAAAACACTTTGCAATTTCGATGTCGAGAGGGTAAGATTACAGAGGCTTGCCATTTTGTTAAATGTCAGACGCGAATGTCGCGCGATAAGAAAAAACTTTCATTCCGTTGGAGGAATTGTTTTTCGCGGGGAAATCTCGATAAATTTTTTTTTAGAGAGGAAAAAAAGTAGATTTTGAAAGTACGCATGTTGCTCGGGTAGAAAGAACTGTTATTTTCAGTGTTATCGAAATTAAATTAACCCCTTGCCCTACGATTTGTTTTTTGACTGTCTTCACAATAATTCAGAAGCTAATTGTGCCCATAAATATGAAAGTGGTCATATATTTCTTGTTTGGAGATATTTAATGGATTACATTTGAATAAGTTAAAAAACATTTTCATATTATGCCACATTTTAATTTAGAATTTTATTAGTCTTGATTAATAAAAATTTATTACGAATGTGAATTTTTGTGTGAATGTGATAGGAAAATGTTGTTTTTAAAGTTTCAATTGACTCAGGCTATTTTCAAAATTACACCCGTGCTTAACGTGTTAAAAATATCTCAAATTGACAAGTACACCTAATTCTGTTTTTACACGGTAGATACGTTCCAGACAAAACCGTGTAAAACAATACATGAAGTACATACATAGAAAAAAGGGGATTAATTCCATATCCTTCAACCCTGTAAAAAATAGTTAAAATAAATTTATTAAAAAATTTATTTTACGAATATTTTAGATTTTTTAATCGTGCTAAATCGAATGAAATCGTGTAAAAACGGAATCAATTTTTTTTCTAGACCGTGTTAAATCAAAACCGTGTAAAAACAGAATTGGGTGTATTTCATATTTTTGGAACTTCTTCCAGCTAATTATTATGCGCGAGGAAACATCCGCGTATTTTCAACAGACACTGCTGGCATATATGACAGTTGATAATTTCCATGTCGCGGTTTCGCCCTCTAAAAAACAATGGATGAACATGCAAAAAAGTCCTTGACACGTATTCGACGCGGGTTAATGACGTTAAGCGTAGTTCGAGCTTAAAGTGATACTTCCTTCCACTTTGTGAGCATTTTACTCGATCGCCTCTAATAAAGCGCGGGTCATGAAATATTTCGCGATATATATACACACGTACACATCCATCTCGACATAGTACGCCATAAAATACGCTGCATAATTAATTCCGTTATCTTTGAATCATTCTCGTTACTTGAGAGAATCCACGCGATGCATCGAGACAGCTGAAATTGTAAGCGTTTAATTTATGGTTGGATTTAGATTTACCGATGACTATATTTTTCACGATTCAATTACGTAGGATCAATATTGAGAGATGAACTTTACTTCGAAGTGGGATTTTCACGATGGCCGTCTTTCTATGTTGAACTTTTCGCGTTCTTGTAATTTTTTTTGAAAAGTCGAAGACAGATAGGAGCGATCGGAGTTATTAATTTACTCGTGTCTGCTTTTGTTTAGAGATGTGCAAGAGAGGCTTTGAGAAACTGGCGAGAAAGTTCTATAAGAATTACTGATATTTATGATGTAGATATTCTCCGAGGTCTTCCATGATTTATGTCGCAATTTGTGGAAGATCAGCTTACTTTGCTTCTGCACTCTTTCCTTCTTAGATAGACACTAAAGCCTTTTAGAATTAGGTGGAAAAATTGCTCACATTTGTAGCTGTTCTTCCTGATTCATGTTGTAATACGTAAATCATTAAGTATACCAATTATTTAAATTTAAAAAATGCAGAACACGGGTAATTCTGAAATATACGATCAGACTATAAAATAACTGTCGCCACGGCGATGAAAAATATCTGTAATTCCAGCTTTAGAAGTCTCGTCAATTCTCACAAAAATTACCCATCTCTTTTCAATCTCACGCACACAAATATTCGCGCCATAAAGTTCTACTCTCGAAAACCATGAAGAACTGGTGAGAATCCGTCGGAGGACAACCGGCGAATATTATTTTACGCGAGACGAACAATTTAATCCCCCGTGTCTGAAATAACGTGGAAGTTTGCAGAGAAAACATGTCGCATTTGTCTAATTCTTCCGCGATCGTAAAGTAGGATCCACAAATATGAGTTTGCAGCCTATGCAAATGTTTGAGGAGTTCGCTTTCAAACAGACCCACACGGTGAGTCACGTTTTATTCGTGGAAAGAAAACCGTGAGTCTTTCCCGAGCGCTCTTTCCGCGGCTCGCTTTACAAAAATAATTAACCCCCGGCATCGCGGATGCTCGTTTAATAAACTACGAGACAGAGAACAGCTTTCGAATGTTCTCCCTATTTTTATTCCGTCTTTTGCAATCGTTCGAAGATCGACGAATCGCCGTTTGAAAAGTCCTCGCCGAGGAGACGAGAAGAATTCAACGAGAACTCGAGCCGAGAATTCTCACGTGGATTTCGCGTGAATTGAAATCCTTTCTTTTTCGTGCGCGAATTAACCTCGCGAATGCAAAACTGCTAATTTGAAATCGTGCTATCGTTTACGATCGCATATCATGTGGGATTGAAATTATAATGCTCTTGTTTGATTCGAAGCTCGACGTTAACAGTTTGTTTGCATGTGAATCACCGGGAATTCCTTGTGATTCTTGGGACATAATGTTTGCGAAAGTTTTATTTGATACGGAAATACAAGACAGAGAGAGGAATGCGACAACTTATCTTTCGATCTTTACACTTGAACCGAATGATTTTAACACTAGATTTACGGGACTGAAATCGGTCACATTGCAATATATTAAATAAAGACTTTGGAAAAAGAGGGATCAATCTGCAAAACTGAAAATTCTGAATTACTATTTTTGCCGCTTGATCCCTCCTTTTTCAAAGTCCTTATCTGATATATTGCAATTCAAAAGATTTCACGCCCGTAAATCTAGGGTTAAAGGAGAAATAAACTCAACTCTAATGATGGTCGCTGGACGAAAAAAGAAAATAGCTTCGACATCGGACAGAATTCCTACCGCCCACCATAAAATCTTGAATCGCCCACTATTGGGCGATAGTGACCAGGTTGACTACCCCTGATTTATCCTGCCACGAGTATCAGTCGTTGTTGTATGACAAGGGGTTAAAATTTGGCATCCCCGAGTAGGTGTACGTCTTTGTCGCCTTGGAAAACGTAGGAGTTCTTGTTGTGGTTCTAAGACAGGGTCGAGGCTACGTCTCTCGAAACGGGGTTGCTGGCCTCCGCGCATTCGTCGCGGCTAATAATATTCCTCGGCGATTATCGAGAACGTGGAAGAGGCGCGGGGAAATGATTAAGCGTTTCTCTTATCGCGCCATTTATTACGCATTACCGAACTCGCTGAATTTTCAGCTTTACGCCTAATCGAACGATCAGCCTGCTACCGCTCAGCGGACGGATTGTGTCTTCACTTATGGCACGTTGTACTTATTATGCCATTCGTTTCTACCAATGGGGATTGATGTAGTTTTTTTTGCTGGATGAAGAAACGTAGAGAAGGGGGCTATGATGGAAGAGAGGGGGATGAAATGGCTATAATTTGTAAGCAGGTAAAAGTTCAGTGGGGTTGGGTTCAAATCTTTCTTCGCCTCTAGAAATCTTTTTTGCAAATTATTAATTAACCCTTTGCGGACGGAGACTTTTTTGAGTGTTAAGAGGTCATCATTCATTTGGCGATCAAAAACTACTTTTTTATCAGAAATTTCGAGTGTTAATGTATCCGAATTATACATTACTATATGCACAATCATATTTCAACGGTTAAATTTCAATTTTTCAATTCTAATCGTGTATACATGCTTCGATAAACTATAATCAGATCTCTTCTCAGATCGCATATATGCGTCAGTAGTTCCCAAAGAGTTAATATATGAGCCGTTCACAGCACAAAGTGATTTGGTCCACTTTTTGCATTTTTTTAAATTTACGTTTTGAAGCACTTGATTGAATCCTAACTTTATATGTTTAGAATAAATTTTCGTAATAATAACGATTAACACCGTTAAATGACGAAGTTTGTTTGGCCATCGAATAATAAATAATTGAATTCAGAAGTCAATCTAATTAATTCCAAGGCTGTTCCACCTTATTCATTGTATACTTTGTTAGAGGAAAGCTACATGCGATTATATATTCTACAATGCTTATTTGTATTTATATTTTGAAGGGAATTTCGAAAAGAAGTGTATACTATTTCATCACGTTTCCCCACTTTAGGTTTTACGGAGTTAATCGATTTGACAAGTGAATGGCTCATATCATAGTCTCGGTGGTTCTAAACTCACCTAAAACAATGGGTTCTAGGCGAAATGACCATAGCAATTAATGCGGATTTAGTGGCTGAGAAGGTGAAGGCTTGGACTTCCACCCAGTGGATCCGCGTTTAAATTCTCCATCACGTCTGGGAAATTTTTACTAAATTATTAATTAACATATCGTAGCATCAGTGGTTCAGAAAGCACCTAAAACAGTAGTTCAGAGGTCAAATGACAATAGTAGTAGAAGCCAAAAACAATAACGGTGCACAAGAAATCAAAGAACCCCTTAATTTCAATCCATTTCTTAAATTCTAAAGGCTCTCGAAGTTCATTTGGGAAATTATACTTACAGTCAAGTACAGACAGACAAGATGCAACTGCATTCGCGTCATTCTTGCTGACATTTGACGCATAAGTCGCAGGTTAATTTTGGACGGGGTCAATGCGTGATATTTGCAGAGGAAATCGATGAAAGAAGCATCGGTATTAGCGTATAGCCCACAGGTTGTGCGAACATTTCACCTCCACGGCGAAGGAATAATAAATCGCACTTCTGCGACGGAATTATGACTTGCGGAGGCACATATTTATGGCGGTATTTAATCATTGCGGTGCAACGAATGATGGTGAGTTGCAAATGCAACTTAACGGGGAGGTTGTGACACGTGCCAGTGCTCAATTAGAAATTGTTTTGCAACGATGGAAATTAAGGGCTCGACCCAAGTGTTTCGGAATCTCCAAAGTTCAAGGATTCAAAACTTGGTTATAGAATGAGAATTGCAATATGTGAAATGAGAGTTATTACAGTTTCCGAATCTTATCTCGTATTCTAGCGAGAAGTGTAAATCTTTCAGTCTAAGGATGCACAGTACTGAAATCTGATTGTATTGATATAATTATTATTAATAAATTTTATTCTTAATAATATTAATCCTGTAATTCAAAAAACTAATATAATTAAACCAAAAGAATCAAAATTTCATCAAAAATTTATAGAAATTAAATAAAAATTAAAATCAGGTATATTAAAAATTATTAAAAATCTTAATAAAAAAATTATATTTGGTAAAAAATTAATTTTTTTACAAAATATAATTAATATTAAACTAAAAATTAAAATAATAACTTGCTCCCGTGTTTGAGAAAGTGTCTGCTCTTCCAGTGAGATTATTCCAATCTTAGAATTCAGATTTAATCCGATAAGTATAAATATTGTAAAATGCAGAACCGGAAACTGCAGTTCTGTGCATCTTCTTTCGTCTCTGAAATTTTTAAAATCGGAAGCATTTCCATTTGTTTTCTTGGCTTCATCGTGTTCGATAAAACACGACGCATTGCCAAGATTCTCGCGTGGCCTTTCTGACGCACGTAGAATTTTGAAAAAATTCCAAATCTCCGGTTTTACCACTGACTTTCCTCGCATCGCGTGAATACGGGAGAACGATTGTTCCTTTCTCGTCTTCGTCGACAATAATTGTTCACATCGTGGAAATCTCGTGCGGGTACCAGCATGTAGATACGGGCAAACACTATGAATTCAATTTCCGAACAATCCTGTCTTGATGATGCTAGAATTCCTTCCACCGATCGACGATATAGAAACTTGAGATTGCTCTCAAAGAAAAATGATTTTCTTTGTTGTCCGCGGCGGTTGGACAAAAAAACTCTTTAAGGCTTATCTCGAGCCGATGACTCGACCAGACGGCGACGAAATTAAAGAATCTCAGACTTTGCGTGGGAGGGTCGACTTTGAATCCGTCATCGTCTTTGGATATTTTGTGCTATGCACATATGACAGCCTTGGAGAAGGAAAAAAAGAGGCACTTGCCCTGCAATAACAAGTGACACTCTTGAAACGGTAAATGAAACAGGAAATTCCGTTATTTCCACAAAAACTATTAACCGTTTGCGGATGGAGACCTTTTTGAATGTTAGGAGATAATCATTTATTTGGCGAGCAAAAACTATGTTTTTATCAGAAAGTTCGAGTGTTAATGTATCAAAATTATACATTACTATTTGCAGAATCATATTTCAACGGTTATATTTCAATTCTTCAATTCAACTCGTTTATACATGCCTCGATAAACTGTAATCAGATCCTTTCTCAGATATATGCGTCAATAGTCCTCAAAGGGTTAAATTGACAACATTGGTTGGCCATGAGACGATGAAATTATTTCTATGCTATTAACCCTTTGCACTCCGAGTACTTTTTACTATGAGCTACCAGCTATTGCAGGACTATTTCCACAGTGCGAATGCACATCTGTAGAAAATTGAAAATTTTGCTTTGTCATTAAAAAACAAGTGCATACATTTTAAAATTGTTTTTTATTATAAAAAACTATAAAAATATACTGGTTTTACCTGACAACGGAGTTATCAACTTCTATTACAATGTCGCCGCTGCAGCGACAACGGAGTGCAAAGGGTTAATATTACTTTAAATGATAATGTATATGAAAAGAGATATATTGTTATTTCAGCAATTAATTCTGAGTTGTTGGGCTTCCAGTCGCAAAATAAATCTAAGGGGTTAATAGATAATTTTCATGTTAACTTCCCGCAGCTTTGCTATTTATCTTCTGTAGTACTCTCTCCAGCAATTCTCCCCTGAAAAATCTCAAAATTCACCAACCCTCCGCTTAACTATCCCTTAACGATAAACCTACCGTCTATTAGTTATATTTAAAACTAAATAAGTACTTTAAAGCAAGTGGTGAAAAAGACTATCAATTAAGTCAATTTTATTTTATAAAATAGAAGTGAAATATTAATTGTCTGGCTCCCCTATCAATTTGAATTTTTTTTAGAACAAACTGACAACCGGTCGAAAATGACCATTTTTTATGGCCAAATCCAACGGTAAAAATGGCCAAAAGGCCACCTGCATACTTTTGCCGTTAAAATCTATAATTATCACATCGTCAGGTATCAATGATTAACCTACGGTAAAGAATTCCCCCCAAAAATCTAATCTAGTGGTTTAAAAGTTAGAAAAGTACTACCTCCCACGTACCATAAACCTCCGAAAATCTCGGCCATACCCATCCGTTCCCCCAAAAACACGTAATAATTCGCGAATTAGTATTCTGCGCGATCCCCGCTGAGAAGGTTCCCAGTCGTAGTCGCAATGAAACTTCCTCCGAGCGAAGAGAAGCGAAGTTGTTCCATTATCTTGTAAAGAATGTATGCTCACATATGTAGGTACAGCTCGTGCGCTTTAAGGGGCGTACATACCGAATTTTCCTACCTCCGAGATATCCTGACGATCCTCCGGGTGGATACTTAATGTCGGTTCCGCAGCGGCTGGCACGGTTCCAATGAAATTTCGCATCGGCTACACAAAAGCGGCTGCTCTCCCATATTCCGCCTCTCTCCTCTCCTCTCCTTTCCCCTTTTGCCCTCTCTCCTTTGGTCCGCCGACATTTTCGAGCCAGGAGAGAGATGATTTTTTAACTGGCTCCTACGTTAAATCAGAATTGCCGCGTTTAATTACAGCAGGTGGAAAATTACGGGGATTTGCTCTTTGTTCGTGTGGAAATAAGTCAGATTTTTAAGTTTTTTTTTAAATTGGAAGTGTTAAAATTAAAAATTAAAGAATTAAAAATTAAGATTGTCAGGGTATCTTAGTTACTGAGATTTTAACGGGGGTTTGAGTTTTTGAGACGCGAATTCGTTTCTGGTAAATAGGGTGTGGTATGGGAAAATAAAATTATAATTAAATAAAATACTAAAGCTGGCTGTTTGGGTTTATTATATGAAATAATGCGCGGAGGTCAACGTATAGACTGGCCTGGATCGACGAAATTTTTCGAAATTTTGTAAACCGTGTTTCATTTTAACTCAGCCTGACCTGAATAGAATTTACTGTTTACCAACCTGGGCAGAATTTATTATTTATTTGTCCTTTTTTTAAATTTCTGTGTCGTACGAATGTAGATCATAAAATTTCACTACTGTCCCCACAAAGTAAGAATTAAAATTGTAATTTACTCCGGAAAACATCAAAATTGCATAGGAAAAATTCTCCGAGGAGATTTCGCGCCCGTGTTTACTTTGGCCGAGAAAACAGCATGCGGATGCATAATCGTGACAGTTTGCCGTTTGCAATTAGCGAAACAACGAGCACCGAGAAAGTTCGCGAATGAGACAGCTTGACGGTTTTCGTTTACGCGGGAAATTTGAACGCGCGTATTTTGCAACCCTGTTTGCAACGCGTTCATCTCTTTCTCTCTCTCCTTCTCATTATATATAACCCTTCGTCATCGGTCGGATGATTCACGTTTGAAACGTTGGACTGTTTTTAGTCGGACGATTCGCATGCTCGTAGCTCTTTGCGAGTTGCAAATACACGCGCGAAACGAAGGTACGGTGCGCGGAAAACCGTGGGAAAATAGACTTTGTCTTTTAGTTTAACAAACTCGACGCAGTGAGTTCTCGTTTGTTTTATTTTCGTTGCTAAACAAGAGCGGCTCCCTTTGCACGTTTCGCGTAATATTATCGGAGGTATAGTGCGCTGTGCGAAAATATTTCAGTGCATTCATTCAAGCGACGTTGCAACTTTTACGCTTTTTGCGATTTCAATTCGCCACGTTCTTCTTGCTATGTGGCGATACTCGGATTTAACTACTATCTTATTGTTAGTCTTAACACTTCATCTACCGGAAGCCTATTAAATAGGCTTTTTGTTTATCAGTACTCATTGTCCGAAAGTCTATTAATCTGTTATTACAAATGATAATAAAATAAAGTTACGCTGCCTGGGAACAACTGAAATTGAAACGACCTAATAAGTATTTCTTCACATTTTAATTTTAATGTTATAGAGCTTTGCAAATGGGTAAATACACTCGTGCATAATGTTCAGACGAATTAGCGGTAGATAAAGTGTTAAGGAATAATCTAATTTCTACGTAATGTATTTTACCTACCTATTTGTGCTAAATAATTCTCTGTGTCGGCACTTTTCTTTCAATCATTTAACTTTTTGCATGGATTATTAGCGAGTTTACCTCAAAACAAATAATAGCAATTTGCACTAACAATAAGTGCCACCAATTGGCAATCTAACTCCTGAACTCCATTTATAATAGCAAATTTCCCAAGAACATTCTCTTTGTTTAATTATTATAAAACCATCAACTCCATCGTTTATTAATTTTATTAATTTCCAAAAAAATCAATACGAATACTTACAAGATGTAGATTCACGCAGATGAAGAAAAAGCGCATATTTCGTCTCGCAGCACGCAATTCAGTTTAACTTCATCCTGCACTCCAGAAAGACCCGAGCCGTAACTCTCCCAGTGAAGACGTACTCGGCGAAACTGTCGGCGGGTATCTATGAAAAAGTTCGCGCTCCGGCTGTTACTTTGTACTTTGCATTTTACGTACCGTCGGAATTTCCTTTATCCGTCTGCGAGAGGAGAATTTGTCGTCGAGGCGGGACGGAATTCTTCTTACTTCCCTCGCATCTGCTGCTTCGACAAAATTTTACATATTCCTCCTCGCTCCTTCTATCCTTCGCGCGTCGCGGAAAACATCGCGACATCCTCGATATCCTCGGAAATCCTGAAAGAAACATCCGCGAAAAGTCATTGTTCTTTTCTGCATTTGCAATTCCGCTGTTTCACGTAATACAGATACGAACTTCCGTCGAAAAATGTTATTAATTGAAACAACCTATTTCAGTGACGGATCAATTAATCGATCTTTCCCCGTCGCGGATTGCCGGACGTTTTGTCCGACAAAAAGTATCGATTCTTCTGTCTCCCGCCTTCGAGAATGCACCTCGAAATTTTACTCTCGATTATCGCGTTTCCTGCACAGCCAAAGGGATAAAAAGTTACGTCCGCTTTAATCTTGGATAGGTAGGACGAATTCTTTGTAACCGTGAGACTTAATCTCTGGAGTCTACGTGCTCGTGAGATGTGGCAAAGAGTTTCACTTCTGTTTCTTATCTACCAAACATCTCTTCTACCAGGTAGAGGCGAATTCGATGCCTTTGATATGCGTTATAATTGCTGTTGACGTCGTGAGATTTAATCACTGAGGTCTACCTACACGCAGAACGTTGTCTTTCTCATCTTTTTATTCTTCGTTTCTTTTATGCTCTTTGTGATCAATTGCTATGTTCAATTCACCTGGAACCCACTGTTTTACGTAGATTGTGAATCACCGGGACTATGATATAGTAATTAAGAATTTAGGGAAAATTTGAAGAGTCCACTAATTGCGAATTTGAGCCCCTTCCTCTTTACCCACCGTAACCCCATTAGCACTATTCCTACCGACACTTCACGCATACCTTTTCCTACCGCAGCCGGTGAATTTGTCAAATGATAATTTTTTCCCAGAAAATGACCAGTAAAAAAAGAAGTAATTATTGAAAAATGTATTATAATGTGAATGTATAATATGTATATTTGAGGAAAAGTCGTGAAGTTTAAAGGCGATTCAATTACGTTATATATAAGAAATTCTAATCGAAATTTTAAAAACGGTCATTTGACCGGTCGTGGTAGGAATAGTGTTAACTATTATGGTTACTTAGCCTAGCTACTGTTTTAGCTGAGTTCCGAACCCCCGAGGTTACGATATATTAATTAATAATAACGAAGAATTTACCAGAATTGACTGAAGAAGATTTGAACTCAGGCCCACTAATTGCGAATTTCAGCCTTTATGTCCCTAACCAACATATCTCTCCTTTTCATCTTTTTATTAGCTATCCACGATTACTTCGATCAGATAGAAATAATCGTTCTTTAACGTTACTACGAGCTTGCGTGCATCAAAGACATCAAGACGCATAATACCTCTGCAGATCATACCCTCCTCACTCAGCATCGATATCATCACCGATAGTCACCTCGCCAATTATTACATAATCCTGTAATCCAAGTATTTACAAAATACCCGACACCGCGCAATGATGATCCCATCGCTCGATACCTCCCCGTTTGGAATCTACGCATCTACTGAAACATGACATTACAAGTATTACTTTACCTCTGTAAGACGATAGCGCATCAAGTACACCGATGCCAATTTGATTGGATGAAACGCGCTTGGAAATACGACCAAACGGGCCGGGAATTCTGCAGGAATAATTCCCTCCCGATAAAACGATCTCCTCGTATCTACGAATTCATTCGGATTTACTGCGAGTGCATATCGAACCCGATTCCGTTGCACGGTGCAAAAGGAATTCCACGGTGTATCGAGAGAAGGGATGCAACGGTATGATTCCAAGAGGAAGATCTACTTTCGTCGGAGGATGCTAGACGAAGAGAATCCCTTGTGGAAAGCTTGCTACGACGACTTTGTCGTCGTGGTGGCAATGCCGGTGCAGATATCGATCGGACCATGGTAGTCGCAGCTTCTCTTTAAGTCATCCGGGGCCCGGACCACCCACGCATCCGCCCCTGAAAGCCCCTCGGGTCCCTCACACCCTTAGCCACCCTGCTTACACCCACGTAGCCTACAGATTCATCCACCGTGCCTCGCAACCCCCTGCTCTTCGTTTCTCCTTTTTTTCTATCATTCCCTCCTCTTCTTCCGTTCGTCTATCGCTCTCTCTTTGACCTTCCGTCGATATCTTCTGCTTTTGGTTCGCGCGATTCTTTGGGGATGATTCTGACTGGGATGCTCTCCCCTTTAGTTTTGGATGAAGGTATTGCTGTGTCTGAAGTGGTGATAGCGGGAAGGTTGACTTTGAATTTTAGGTTTTCGTAGTTAGAGATGTTTAATGATGAGTCGGAGGCTCTAATTTTATAGCTATTGTTGCTCCTGATTCAGCAGTATTTTTTATACATACTTCTTCTTTTAATATGTGCCCATAATTATGAAAGTGGTCTAAGTAATGTATTTCTTGTTTCTTCATATATATTTCATATATTTCATATATTTTTCATACATATTTCATCATGTATTTCTTATTTCTTGTTAAAGAATATTTTTATATCATGCAACATTTTAATTTGGAATTTTATTAGTCTTGATTAATGAAAATTTATTATGAATGTGACATTTTGTGTGAATCTCATACGAAAATGTTATCTTTAAAGTTTCAATTGTCTTAGGCTATTTTCAAAATTAGCTGAATGACCTATAAATGACTTAAAGCAATAAAAAAACTACGAGTTTTATTAGAAACAATAATATTAATGAAACAATTCATGAACATTTATTAATTATTTTTGAAAAGTAATCTATTTTTATCATTTTGGGCTTTTATCATTATGAGTTTTGAGATTCTTAAAATGTTCCTGAAAAACTGAAGTAATTTAATATTTCCGTATATTTTTTGTCTTCCTCTTTTAGTTGGAAGATCAAAAACGTGGAATTCAGAATCATCTAAAGAAGTTTTATAGAACATCTTATAAGGTTCATTTTTCAAAAATGTCATCCATTGAATTTGCAGCCAAGCGACAGATCTGCCTGCGGTATTTTTTACTCTTCTTGTCGTTGACTCTTCTAGTGGTTTCACAAGAGTGAATTTGCGTTTCCTGGTCAAAGAATATGTTAACATCGTTATCATTATCGTCGTCGGCTGATTTGTAATAACTGCTAAACTCAATTTTTGACTTAGAGCACTTTCATAATTAACACTAAATGCATTCCATATAAAGTTGAAATAACAACCACTATTTAATGGTTCATTTTTGGCAATATCATTAAAATTACATTGAATTAATTTAGTTTAAAATAATGTGGTGGGAAATAACTGATAAACTCATTTTTTTTAAATTTCGACTTAGGCCACTTTCATAATTAACACTAAATGAATTCCTTATAATGTTGATATAACCACCACTATTTAATGGTTCATTTTTGGCAATAGCGTTAAAATTACATTGATTTAATTTAGTTTAAAATAATGTGGTGTGAAATAACTGATAAAATCATTGTTTTAAAATTTCGACGTAGACCACATTCATAATTATGGGCACATATATTCTTTCAACAAGACTTTAACTTCAAAGGTATCGTAGCTCCTGATCCATCGGTGTTCTTCATACATTTTTCTTCACCATATTTATTTAGTGTCTCTTCAGGCATTTTATTTATCATTAGCATTTCTAGTGTCTTTGAAAGCTGCGAAATTGAGTCGTTGAAGAATCTGGCGTTTCTTCTTTGAGTTGTTCCATTGAGCCTACATCGATGCCTTCTTCACTTTGATCTTTTGACAACGATGATTTCTTTGACTAGGCTACTTCGATACGGTCTTTGCAGCCGCGTTACTTAAAGAATTCTTTTGGAATTATCGAATAAAAGAAACATTTCGACGTCGTTGAATCTTAGAAACAAACTTGCAATGACCTACGCGCAGCTGCAGCTTTACCCCTAGAGCGCTGAAATACGAAAATGACAATTGCACCAGGGCGAATGTCTGCAACTAAAAAAATTGAAATTTGTAAAAGAAATATTGCATGAATCGCCAGTAGTTCTAGTGTAATTTTCGAAATAATAATATAGATCGTATCTCAGGGTGCAATCTTAAGATTTTGCTTCCCCTTGGTCTCTCTTTACCGGACCGCCAAATCGTTCTTCTTGGAACGGCACTTTTGAGACTTCAGCAACCGTCTCCGGTCCCAGGCTTTGTCCTTTTGGCAAGTAAAGTGCCACTTTTCCGCTAGTATTTTCGATGTCGAGCATCGGAATCCCAGGATACCATTCTCGAGCATGGTTTCGTGCCATCGGTTTCCAGGCGCGCCCTTTTCATCCCCGACGGAATACCATTTCTTCCGATACTTCTGTCCAGTCTTTCAAGAAGAATGATTCGTGCAGCTGCACGAGATTGCACTTCGATCGGCGGGTTACTTATCGCAATTTCGATTCACTTTGCCGTCTTCAAGCTCGAAGTGTAGGGACGAGTTAAATATCTCTTCGTTCTAGAGATATTTAGATATCTATATTTAGATATTTAGATATCTTTACAGTTTTAAAATGAAATTTATGTGATTATTAACACGTTGAATGCCACGGGGGTCATCGGTGACCGGCGATATTCAATTCAATGAAATTTCTTCCAACATTCAAAAGATAATATTTACGAATTCGCTACTATATTCAAAGTTTGAATGTTGCTATTAAAAAAGTAAAGTACTGCTTAATATACAAATATTGTTACCTTTAACATTTTTGCTCTACCAGGATACGGTTTTAATAAAAAAAGTCTCACTTCAATAGAAACATTGAAACTAGCAAAAAAGGGGGACATTCAACGTGTTAAGCACGTAATAGCACTGGATTAAATTCTTTTGCAGTGGTTCTTTGCCAATTTATATCTAATAGAAATTTTCGAAACGCTTCAATAACATCTTGCCCTACGATTTTTTTTGTTGGAAAATAAGAGACTATGGAACTAGATTACAACTAGATTATAATTCTAACTATATAACTAGATTATAGTTCCATAGTCTCTTAATAGAAGAGACTATTACTAGATCTATGGAAGTCAATTTGACGGGTTCCTACTTTTTAATAAATATTTCTCAAATTCACAGAGAAGCATTACAGTAGATATTTCAAGTGTATCATGCAATACAGGAATTACTTAACTAATCGTCTCCATTGTCGCTTGATTCTTCTTTCTTCAAAGTTCTTATTTATTATATTCAAGTATAACAGATTTAATGCCCGTAGATCTAGTATCAGTAGCATCTTTGGATCCACTTAATTCTACCATATAATTCACCAAGAATTCTACATCTTTCTAAACTACCCTCCTCAAATACTTACCAGAACTAATTCCCAAACTTGACGTCTCTTTCTAAAACATATTCTACTCAACCCCTAAAAGCTGCTCATCCCACCCCCTACATCTCAAAAAACTCCATCAAACTTCAACCATCTCCCAAACCTCCCACAATCCACTGTGCTCTAACTCCAAAAAACAAGCATCCAAAAATCTTAATCACCTTTCTTCCCAAAACGCAACCCCGTCACTCTCCGATTTCGCATTTCCAGAAGGTTTTCCAAGTCGGCGTTCCTTCCAGGAAGCCGCGAGTATCGATCTCGCCCTCGTATACGAAAGCCTTCCCTCTCCTTCTCTCTCTCGCTCTCTCTCTCTCACTCTCCCCCTCCAGCTCGTTTATTATACTTCTTTTCGAGGAGGCTGGATACATCGGGACTGGAGAAGAAAGGGTGGAAAATTTGAGGACGTGGAACGAGAGCAGAGAGACTCTCGGAGCTCTGCTGCATTCGCGGCTAAATGCGGTCGAAGATAATGACCGGGGTCATCCGCGAGGCTATCTGCTCTCTCGTTCGTGTTACACCGACGTTCTCTTCAAACTGTTTCTTCAAATCGCTCGAACCTGATGGGATGCTCGTAAAATTTCGTCTACGATCGTACGCTTTTTTTTTATTTCACGAGCATCAGTTTCTATCTAGGCGTTGTAAAGTTTGCTGGAATGTTTCTTGGCGGAACTTTAGAACTTGTTTTTGGTGGTAAATTTTGATGGAAGTCGATATTATACTTGCATGAAAAGATGATTTGGTGATGGTTGAACGAATTGGTGGTTTATTTGAGATTCTTTAACAGCAGTATTACCAAGGTGGCCAAAACGAACGTTTCTCAATTGTTTAAAATTTTTCTAAATTGTTGGGGAAGCCAGGCAGTAAATATTCCACTTCTATCTTGTAAAACCTAAATAATTTAATTGATCATACTTTTTACCACTTGATTTCTCTTTTTCCAACGTACTTATTCAGTATGTTTAACTACAATAAATATAACGCTGATAGTTCTAGCGATAACAAGGAACTTTGTGGTGTTGATGTTGGGCAGCTTAGAAAAAGAAATTGAGTCAGTCCATCTAATGTAGGGTTTCACCATTTGATAAGATAATGTCCGAATAAATTCTATGTACTTTGACCTCTCAGAAATTGCTTCTCCAAATTCTACAATACTCCAAAAAATTCCACAATACTCAATCTTCCCCAATTAAGCCTTCCAACGCGCTCTACCGTTGCCCTCTCGAACTCCGACCGTTCTCCAGAATTCCTCCGAAAGTCATCGGAAAGCTGGCAAGGGGCTTGTGAGCCCAAAAATCGACGAAGAACGATCGTCGAAATTTCAGAGCAGCTATTCCATATCTCCATACGAATCCTCGTCCCTGCCGTTAGGACGATTTACGGCTTTCCCGATATTAAAACGCAAATGTAATTTACGATTACTCGAGGCTCGTTCGATGGCTTTTCGCAGCTGATACCTGCATAGAATCGCGGCATGGATATCAGTCGCTTTACATCGAGAGAGATAGAGGGAAATAATAATAGATACCCGGTGATAGGCATTTCGTATTGGCGCATTCGATCGACGAAAATCCGGAACATCGGTTTTTAACGAAGTTACGTTGCCCACCGCGAGTGTCACGAGTTTTTGTTCGCGCGAGCGTGTTCGTTGATTTAAACCCGTGTACTTTTATCATTAATCCATCGGCCTATTTCTCCTCCTATCGTGGAGAATTATTTCTGCACGCCTCCTTCGGATTTTGCTTTGGAAATAACGGTTTTGTTTTAATTAATTAAATAATAGTTTTTGCGGACATTTATCATTAATCCATCGGCCTATTTCTCCTCCTATCGTGGAGAATTATTTCTGCAGACCTCCTTCGGCTTTTCCTTTGGAAATAACGGCTTTGTTTTAATTAATTAAATAATAGTTTTTGCGGACATTTATCATTAATCCATCGGCCTATTTCTCCTCCTATCGTGGAGAATTATTTCTGCGGACCTCCTTCGGATTTTCCTTTGAAAATAACAGTTTTAATTTATATAATACTCTTTGAGGGCATTCAAATACGAAACTACTTGTTTTCAGAATAGGACAGTGTCCCGGGCAAAATGGTTTTAGCGGTTAAAGCTAAAAATAGGAGAGCGTGTTGCGATTTGTCAATTGATGTAATTATTATTGTAATACATTTTCTGCTAAGGTCATTTTGACTTTGGAATCTGAGGACTATTTTGTACATTTAGTTGAAGTTCTCTGCATGCATAATTACTTCCCGGAGGATAATGAGCTATGATGAGTCTCTAGTTACATCCTCGGACTCCCAATTAGTAGCTTCTATTATAGTTCATGATTTTTCCAAAATTATCAGAATGTTACAGCCTCGCTGGTTCAAAATAACCGCGCTAATTAAAGCCAAACTGCAAACCAATCTATAATTAATTCCCTACTCTAAAGTGTAGTATACAATTGCACAATAAATCTATAGAAAATAATATCAAATTAATTTCCATCTAGTGGTAAAAACCCGGAAATTTCTACCGCAAAGGATTAATTATCGCAAGCAGCCACATCCATGTTGAAATTAGAATTAGCATGATAGATTGGAGAAATTGCAATTTATAGGATCAACTGGAGAAACTGCAGTTAGGACGATCGGTCGGAGAAATTGCAATTCGTAGCATCGATCGTAGAAGCAGCTAGAACCGGGAAAGTAGCGAGCGGATAAACGAGATACGGCCGATATAGATTTTCCGCACGGATGGAAAGTGGGATCGCGTGCGGGAACGAATCTAATTTCCATTTTACGGACTCACTCGCACAGCTGACACGAGTGTTTGTCCTATTATGCTTGCGAATTATCTGTCGCGATAACGTCATGATTTTTGGCCTTCTCCCGAACCTCTCTGCTCGCTGAATATCAAAGTATTTTGGTGAATTATGCCCTCAATAACTGTAACCAACTTTAAAGAAATATATCTCTGTAGAATCTTCAAAATATATTAAAAATCGAACGTAAACAAATTTTTTAAAATTAGATCTACCAAGGTGGGCAAAATCTTGATTTTTACAAGACTTGTTCCTAATTGTTTCTCTAAGATATCTTCGAGGATTTGTTTTCAATTTCTTTGCAAATGTTTCTGAAATTTTTAGCGTTGTTTTTCTTTTCAATTTTCTATGGACATTTTGTAGACTGCGAGCAATTAAATTATTCGAGTTTGTTGGCCTTATATATTTCTTTTTGAAGATATTGAATTAATCGTCCGTAGATGTAGTCTTGATTACTGAAGGTTCAGTAATTACTTGTATAATACAAATCTTAATTTAATTTCAATTTTACTAATCAATTTATGTCTTTCTGTTTCAGGTAAGTGTCCACTTATTTCTGATCGGAGTAGCTTCTCTCGCTGTTCCGTGAGTCATAATTTTGCAATTCTTGCTGGAGTATGTTTCCTAAAAAAATAATCTTCAGTTTCGTTATCAGTAACATGCTAATTGCATCGATATTACTCAATATTATGTCACGGCTTGCCGTAACAAGTTATCAAACAGAGATAACAAGACAATAGGACCAGAGATGATAAGAACAATACAGTTATCATAAGTCAGTAACTTTGTGCTTCTTATCGGTGCTCCTTCTCGATAGCTTTTTCGAATTCCCTCTGGCTTTGTCGAAAAAAGTGTCATCGTCCGCGAACGAGCGATAACGAAAACTATTTGTCGTACAACCGAACCTAATCTTCGACACACAATGGACTTTCTATCGAAAATCGAGATCGAGCGAAGAAAGAACACGATTTTATTGTATTATGCTCTGCTGGAAAGAAATCCCGCGGAAGAAGTTCGAAAGGAATGCAATTCTGACTGTTCAAAGTTGAATCTCAGTTTAACACTAAAACTACCAAGTGACCGGTTCCCAATTTTTTCGAAAAATTCCCCAAATTAATAGGCGAGCCATCTGGTAATTATTCCATCTCTATTTCAAAAAAATTAAATTACTTAATTTTAGTATTTTTAAATGTAAAAGATATAAACACCGGTAGTTCTAATGTTAAGCGAGGTGTAGTACTTAATTTCATGGTGGAGAAAGTTTCCATGATAACACAAAATTTGGTAAAATCTTCCTAACAAAACTTTTCCATAAACATTAAGCACTTCTTCCTGTAGCAATTTTGTTACAAGTATTTGATGGAATTTTTCTATTTAATGGTTTTATTTGTTTAAAAATATAATAATTTCAAGCTGGTTTAAGTGAAAAAATAAGAATATAAAATAACAAATGATCTGCTCTCTGCGGCTGTAACTTTGGAACTGAGGACGATGTTCTACAGCACGAGGAGCGGCTCTTCTTTCTTATAAACAAATCTTAACACATCTTAAGCGGGAAACGTTTAAACTTGTTTCGTGCATATTATTATTAAAGCGCGGGAGAAGACAAAACAAAGTGAATAAATGAATTTATTTATTAAAAAGGAACTGAAAGTATATTAAAAAATAACCCATAGTTTAATATGGCTATTTTATGCAGAAGTAATTTTGCACGCGAATTGCAGAAAATCGCCCGCTATATGGTAAGAATTTGACGAGAAAATACCCGCTTAAGATGTGTTAAAGCCGCCGCCATCGCTTCCTCATACAGCCGTCGAATATCGTTGCACTTCGACAGTATTCTTTGAAATTTTGCGTTACACTGAAATTTTTTATCATAAAATTAGCTCTTACCCAAAGAAAATTATCCATCTTTTCTGCAATTACTTGTTTCACCGACCATTCTCTAAGAAATTCCACTAAAACGACAATAATAATCGAGTCCCGCAACGAACAATTTTAGTCGACTAACGCACTAATTAAATCTTCAAACGGTTCCAAGTACTTCGCAAATTTAAATTCCCCCGATCGTTCGATCCAAGGAGACGGTTTTCCATCGACGAAATCCCCCCGCAATTTTCCCTACTGATTGCGAGCTCTGTTCGTTTCTCGATTGCACGCAGAAATTGCACTCCCCGAGTTCGGTTTCTGTGTCGACGATACGAGCCGGTATAACAGTCGAATAGAAATTCAAGACTTGACCGAGCAACGAGCGACCTCCTCGAAATTCGAGCCTCGTGGTTTCGAGCGGTATTCCACGCACCTTCCGGCAATTTTCAGGCGAGAATTGTAGCTCGCACGCGCGCGAATTTACCCGCAAGCGTGTGCGCCAATGATACCGAAAACGTTGAGGGTTTTGGTGTGCTTGCTTCGAAAGCTTTCACGTATCGTACACGGCAGTGTCAATTGCGAGCTTCGTACACCTTGTACCATGAAATTGAGAGCCTTATATCGACCGATAGAAACTTTGTAGTCGGTGGTATCCCATGGTATTTATGGGATTGAGGAAAATGCTTTTGGTTGGTGATGATAATAAAATTCAGGGAAGTAGGTTGGGTATCTTGTGATAAGGTGTTATTGCGGAGATGGAATAGTTACAGTGCTCGGGTGAATTAAGGTCGAAGCTTTTGGTTTTAGGTGGAGAAATTTAGGTGCTTGGAATTAGTATCTTGGGGTGAATTAGTATCAGTATTAAATTGACTATCGTGATTGTGGTTGAAGGTGGGAAAATTTATGCTCTGGAATTAGTATCGTATGGTGATAAACTTCTGTTATGAAAAATGGAAGGATGGATCGATTACTAAATTTTGATTGACGAAGATAAAAAAATTAAGGCAATCGGAGAGTGACGTAAAATTCGTATCATTAAATTTGGGTGATTGAATAACTTAGTTTAGATAACAGAGGGAAATTGGGCGATTGGAATTAGTATTTCAGGTGCATTAGTATCAGTATTAAATTGACTATCGTCATTGTGGTTGATGGTGGGAAAATTTATGCTTGTAGAATTAGTATTGTATGGTGATAAACTTCTATTATGAAAGTGGATGGATTGATTACTAAATTTTGATTGGCGAAGATAAAAAAAAATTAAGGCAGTCGCAGAGTAACGTAGAATTCGTATCATTAAATAGGAGTGACCGAATAACTTAGTTTAGATAAGCGAGGGAAATTGGGTGATTGGAATTAGTGTCTAGGGATGAATTAGCATCAGTATTGGTTAAATTGACTGTCGTGATTCCGGTTGATGGTTGAAAATTTATGCTTGTGGAATTAGTATCGCACGATGAGATAGTATTTTGTGGAGGAAAACTTCTATTATGAAAATTGGATGCATTGATTACTAAATCTTGAATGACGTTGGTAAACAAATGACGGCGATCGGAGAGAAATTTTGCCGATTAAAGAACCAAGATTTTGATTTATGTAAGCGAGAGAAATTGAATAATCGGTCTTTACTATCGTGCTATGTCAATGGGACTTGCCGTATTCGGCTAATTGAATAAAAAATTTGTAGACATTTTAGACGGAAATTTCACGAAACTGAAGTTCATTTTCCACAAGTTAACTTCGTGTTTCCTGGAATTTCTGTCGCGCTATGTCGATTACAATGGATTAGTTAGAAAATTTATAGGTAATCCAGATAATGAAATCCATCAAGTATGGCTTACATCAAGCATCTTATTTTATACGGAATAATTTTCTAACGAGATAACGCGAAAGTAGCGCAATGTAAAACAGTATGAAAATATTCAGAAGTTAATGAACATATAGTATTTCATAAATTAAGAAAACAGCGATTAGCGTACACAGTATAATTGAAGTGATTAAAGTTAACCTCGCGCAACGTTAAATCGCTTCCCTCTTTTTTTTTCCTTTTTAAATTATCGCACATCGATGTGACGTATGGTGATGCAAATAAATTTTTCGCAAGCGAATGTGGAATTTCTGGCAGGCAAAATAATTACGCGCAATTGGGGTGATTCGAGAATTTCGGATAATTAAATTCATTGAAAGCTTAATGATATTGAATACGCAAAATCAATAGAATTATCCGCCAGCTCGTAACTGATCGAAGTTATTTACCGTACAAATTTGCCCCGGACACCCGTGATTTTCCACGCGATGCGAAATAAAGTTTCTAATTACCGTGTTTTCGTAAAAATATCATAAATCGCTTTAAACGAATTTTCAAACAGCTTTGAACATAGGTCCTCGTATTTGTAACTAGTGGTTTCGAGTTATAGAATCTAGCAAAAATTATTTTTATATATTAGGAAGTTCAAGATTGCAGTTTCTGTGACTTTCAGAAATTTTGACTCGGTGATATACATATTACAGCATCCATAACTGGATAGTCACCTAAAACTGTAGAATGATGGCGATATACCTACATTAATTCAAATTACGTTTACATAAATTCCATTTTCGTCGAAAATATGATAATGAGAAGACCAAATTTAAATTTTCATTACCTTAGGGAAAGTTTGCTTTGCTAATTTCTATATTACAACTAGTACCAATAACACAGAAACCTTCAGCTCTTAAACGAGATTACCGCACCACGTAAAATTAAAATAAAAGGACATGTAAATTCTATTTTCAACTTACAACCCCAAATTCAACCGCACAGCTTTAACGCTAAAACTGCCACAAGCCGGTGAAAATGACCGATTCCAAATATTTCCTAAAAATCCCCCAAATTGATAGGTCAGCCATACAGTGAATATTCCATTTCTAGTTTACAAAACCTAAATTACTTTGTTAATTTACATGCTGGAAGGTAGTCCCGCGGAAGAAGTTCGAAAGGAATACAATTCTGACTGTTCAGAGTTGAATCTCAGTTTAACACAAAAACTACCAAGGCGCTCAAAGTAACCGGTTCCCAATTTTTCCGAAAAATTCCCTAAATTAATAGGCGAACCATACGGTAATTATTCCATCTCTATTTCGAAAAGATTAAATTACTTAATTCATTATCTTTCATATTTAGTACATTTAAATATAATACATTTAACCCTTTGCAGTCCTACGTCGAGCCATACTCGACATAGCTTTTCACTTCATTTTATTTTTTAACGATTTAATATCGATTTTTCAAATTCACAATGACTTTGTAATATCACCGAAATATCCGCCAGTACCTATAGTTATTGCTATCATTAAAAAAAGAGGTATAACCAACGGCAGAAAATGTTGTGCAATTAATTTCATTTGGCTCGCTACAAAGTTGAGAAAATAATTCGAACCGCAAAGGGTTAAAGCCGTTATGGCTCGCAAACGATACGAAGTCTCGCCATATAAGGCACGGGGTAAAGGAAGAGTGTCGTTCGCACCGCCTATCCCCACCATATCGATCCTGGAAACCTGAGATCGACTAATAGCAACCGAAGACGTAATACTTCTTTCGTCGTTCCCATGACGACGCAACGAATATGCGTCTTTATCGGCCAATCACGCGTTAGAATCGTAAATGACGTCAGAACGAGGGATGTCTCTATCCGTCGGGCGAATCAGAACAAACCACAGGCCAGAGGACTTCTCTATTTTTGCGAGGTATAATACCAGTGTTAAAACGACCATGCATCCATCGAACATCGTAATTCGGCCGTTAAAATCACCTTCTCCCAATAAATCAATATTCCATACACACAAACATCCATGCCGCGTAAGCATCGAATGTTTATCATATTTCCTGCCGGGTTTAATGAAACTATCGATCTTTGACAAGAACGTCGGAGAAGTGCGCTCGAACGTACGTAATTACGGTATAATTAGCAAATGCCTGGTAAGCTCTGTCCTCAAAGCATTCGCGGTCTTTGTCGTCTCCTT
The DNA here is from genome assembly GCA_963989415.1 of Cerceris ruficornis. Lineage (NCBI taxonomy): Eukaryota > Metazoa > Arthropoda > Insecta > Hymenoptera > Crabronidae > Cerceris > Cerceris ruficornis. Next base: position 13,468,485 of record OZ022523.1, read on the forward strand.
ATTTAATAATTACATATCATGCGTTAATACTGTAGCCGGTATAACTTCAAAGACGCACTTCGGGGATACATGAGACACGTAGAGCGCAATTCGCCAGATATATCAAACGGAAACACTTCCTACCTTTACAAAGCTTTGTAGCAGGAAATCTCCCCAACCCCCATAACCAGACTTCGATGGGAATGTAAGTTATTCACGGATGGAATTTCCACCATGGGGATGCGTCGATGCGCGTACACCGTGGTCTGATTGTTGGGGTATTTGTTGCGATGTCGCTCGATTTGGAAGACCGGTGTTGGCTAGTTTGCATTTGGTTACAGGAGTTTTGATTGAGGGGGTTATTATTGTGGGAGGGTGCTAGGAGAATTGTATTTTGACGCGAGCATGAAATGAGGAGAATTATATTAAATGTGGAATATGAAATTGGAGAGATTTATGTGCATTTAGAATCATAAATGTGATTCATAATTTAATAATATATTGATTCATAATAATACGTGATTCATATAATGATAAATGTCATTTTCTTCGGCAATGATAGATACAGTGGTGAAGGCTCAAACTTACAATCAGTAGGACCGAGTTCAAATATTGCCCCATAAACTCCGAACAATTTTCCTCAATTTATTATTTATTATATCACAGCTTTGTTGATTCGGTAGCGCCTTAAAATAGTAGTTCCTAGGTGAAAGAAATGTAGCAGTTAATGGTTCTAGGGTGGTTAAGAAGGTGAATGCTCAAACTCAATCAATCAGTCCGAATTTAAATAATCCTCCGTCAACTCCGAACAATTTTTACTAAATTAATATTTTGCATTTCATTGCGTGGATAGTTCAGAACCAACCTAAAACAGTAGCTCCCAAAGGAATGGACGTAATTCAAATAAAATGATACCAGTTCAATCCGAAAAAGAATTTAGAAGAAAAAAGAAGATAAATGTAATTTTCAAAGTTATGGGCACAGAGTTAAAAGCTCCACGAAAAACCTCCATCCCATTATTCTTCCTAAAACCGTCAGAAACGAGCTCCCTCGAATTCTCTACAATCCGATTACATTCGCGTGACTTTCAGCAAAGGAACTCCACATTCGACGCGTTCGAAAGAGCAATTCTTCCGCGAGACGTCCAAACCGTTCTCTCGAAACAGGGATGCGATGCAACGCAGCTAAAATAGCCGAGGAAATGCTGAGCAGGAAACGTCTCGTAGTGTTATACGCAAACAGCCGGGGTTTAACGTTTTTGATCCGCTTTGTTTGATACGCCAAGTCCCGGGCGACTTTCGCGTCGTTTCCTGCGTGCATCCCGGCGAGGCACGCTTTGAAATCGCAATTAAAGCTCGGGAGTGGCGATTAAGGCCGATTTGTATTCAAGTGGCGGCAATGAAACAATAATGCCTTTCGAGATAACCGTACCGTCCACATTCCTTCTTCCACCGTCATCATTATCGTCCATTGTCATTACCGTGACGTTCTACTCGTGCCAGTTCGTGATCTCACGTGAGATTCATTATCCAATTTGTCGCCGATGCAACTGGCACACTTCGTTTCGCGATACTCGACGGACCTGACGGCGAAAACTGGAGGCTCGATGATGGGAAATTCAATGAAATGATGAAATAAATTGAAAGCATCGTGGCGATGGGGGAAAAAATTACAAAAATTAATTGCCGCACGATGGGACTCTCGGGGTGATTGTTCGAAGCGGGTTATTAGAATGTAGATTGGTTGGTCGAGGATCGATTGTCGTTATTGGACGTTTGCCAGCGACATTTTCTGACAGCCGTTCGAATTTTTATGTAGAAGTTGTAGGAAATAATTTGGTGCAGTGAATTTTTTTTTATTTTAGCTGGGAAATGAATAATACTTGCTTCAAGGATGGGCACAAATATTGTAGAAATTGGAAGATTATGGTATTTAACTCTAGATCTCCTTAAATCGTCAAAATGACTTGTCCTCAATATTTTGTTATTATTCTTGAAATTTTTAACGCTATTTTTTTCTCCATTTTTTACGTCCACCTTACAGACTGCAATGATTGAGCCGATAAAGTTTTTTCCCACTTTCATTTCTTTTCTTCTAACTTATTTACTCGATATTTTTAATTATACTGTAATGATCATCGATAGATCTAGTATTAATTGCCCCAAAAACAATTACTTAATTTTACATCGGTCAAATTTCTTTGATTTCCCTCCGCCTACCTTTCAAAATCGGATCGTTCAAGTTTTCTCTATCTCCTATTCCTTTTTTTCAACACATTCATCTACCGTTTCTCAATTCACCTTATCAGATATCGATACTTCCCTTCATAAAGGCAATTAAGTCGCGTAAATTAACCTACTGCACTTGGAGGCTCCCCTGTATCGGCTAAAATTAATATTTATTAATTCTACGCTCAATATAATATTTCACAAAAGAATCCACAACATAATTCATAAAATAATCGACAAAACACCGAAGAAAAATATGAAAGTTGAAGCATTTCATCGTCGTAATTCCACTGTTCAAAGTTCCCTCGTGATTCTCTCTTATCTCGAGAATATTTCAAGAACTGTTGGCCGCAATCGGCAGAAGTTGCACGCGAAATCTGACCTGCGATCCTTGAATGGGGCTCCAGGTATTATGGTGACCCTGGAATTAAGCGGTTCCTCGCGAAGAAACCCGTTCATCAGGGCGTCCCTTTGAACTCGTTCTGCGAGACAACGAGCGCGTCCGCTCAGTAGTTTTAGTTTCGCTTCGAAAACACGAAACCCGGAGAAGAGTTAAGGATAAATTGCAACGGTCCGTGGAGGAAATCAAGGAGCTGGAAATGATGGCAATTAACGCGTTCAATGCCACGTCAGCGATGCAAGTCTGCCGTTTTAAAGACAGTGCCAGGCTGTAGGACGAAATTACACATTTTATGCAGATTGCGTTACACTTCAACTGTGTAAGAGGCACAATGGCGAAGTCTAGAAAATTTACGAATATTGATAATTTTGATACAACTTTTTTGGAAGAAATTTTCATAGAATTGGAATTTTGTATGGATTCTTTGCGTATTTTTTTCTTTTTTTGTAATTATTAGGGGGGCCGGAAAGTAATGTCGTTTCTTCAGATATTTTGCTGAAAACCCAGTTGATTTTTATCGATCCGGCATTGAAAATTTGCACACTAGATGACAAAAGGTTGTTGATAACGACGGTGATTACGTCATTGATTAAAAATAAGAACTTCTTACAAAATTATTTGTTTGAATTTAAGGTAAAAAAACGATGTTACTTTCCGGCCCCCCTAATACTTCCAATGTGAGACCATATCAAGTATTTTGAGAAAATTGCACTTTCACAAAATTGAAACTTGTTTGTGGGTCACGATTTTTATACCGTGATTATTTATCTCTTTAGACAGTATGAAAATTGCAGAGACATTTTTCAACTCTGTTATCGAAAAACATCTATTCTCAAGATTGCAAATCTTCGCGCAACACTTTTTTAAATGTAATTTCTCGCCGTCGTAAAAGAACGATAAAAAGATAATAAAAATCGCAAATATATCTCATGCCTTCACACTTGAAACTAGGCAAGCAGCAAGACATTCGCGTGCTTTAATTTCATTATAATGAAAAAGAAGCATGCCCATCGCAGAAATAGATCGCGAAGCGGAGATTCTCATCGCTCGGAATTCTACGCCAATTTACTTAATTAACGCTCGACTATCGTTCCGTCGTTATCGGAATCGCTAGATCTCGCGATGCACCGAAAGCTGCACAAATATCCCGACATTTCACGGCAACGATATCTCGATTGTAAGAATTCTTCTTTATAAATATACCTTTGCATATCCATGATTCATCGGCACAACGAATGACACGTGCCCGTTCTCGAAAGAATAATAGCGAAGTTTCTTCGATTCTCGAGTGCAGTCGCATCGGAGACGTCATGGACAATTACTCTCGGCGAATGCAACGATCCTTTAAGTGATTCTGAGAAATTGCGAGTGTACCGTCGGGGTATTACGAATCAGCGTAAAAGTTGGCGGGCAATTAAGCGAACGGTGCAGAGTTTGTTGCAATGACGAGAAATTTCTCCGAACGTTGCCTCGAAGGAAAACAATTTTTCGTATTAATTTACTGGATTTTATTGCAGTGTCATATATGCGCAATCGATGGAATATTTAAATAATAATTAAAAAGGCCGTCTGAGGAGCCTTCTGAATTTTAGAACAACAAAAGATACATTTGTGTTTCTATTCTTTGACGTAACTTAGTCTTGTTGGAAGCATTCTCACGTAACTCTTTGAGGCACGGCGGGATTAACACTAGAACTATCAAATCGGTCAAAATGACTGGTACACAATTTTTTCCAAAAATTCTCCAAAATTATAGGAGAGTCATAGAATAGATATTCTACGTCCATCTCATAAAACATAAATTACCGAATCGATCATCTTTTCCACCTCTGAATTCCCCTTTTTTCTAAGTACTTATTTAATATATTTAAATATAACAAATTCAACGCCGGTAGTTCTAGTGTTAAAACTGTCCCACCTTTTCGATGCGTGAATATGCATGGTGGGATATTTTCTGTCCCACCTCGAAAATTTATATTATTTTATAACTTTGTTAGTAAAAATAAACCAACTTTGTTCAATTAAAAAAAAGTGCATATGCAGCATGAGTAATTTTATTTCTTTATTTCTTCTTTATTTCTGAATTCTCGTGCCTCAAAGAGTTAATTGGCAAAAGTGACTAACATTCTTTGCAGTTGGTGCCTGAAAATTCAGAGAAAATCATTATTTAAGATTCTAATTGTGTTTCTAATACGTGTTCATGGATTATCGCGTTACTCATCTTCAGACGTGGCGAAAAATTCGCAGATGTTATGGTGATTATGGAGGCTTGGACTTCCAATTAGTGGAGGCGAGTATAAAATGCCCGTCACCTCTGGAATATTATTTTGAAATTATCATATTAAGTACCATAGCTCCTCTGTTTCAGAATCCACGTAAAACTGTAGACCCTTAACAAATTTACTATGGAAATTCAAATTGAAATACATTATTATCATCGTATGTTATTATTAGAGAATAGAAAACCAAAAATTCGATTTGTAGACTGTCAAAGTATTCTTCTCAGCTATATCTTTACGAAACAATATTTTTAAGATCCTCGCATGAAAACTCATGGTTTATTGTATTATTTTTGCTGATTTCTCATTACTGGAACCAATCTTCTATTTTTCCATAGATGCAGGTAATTTTTTTACACGTATTCTTTGGGATCGTATCTATCGTGTAAAAACAGAATTAAGCGTAATTATATTTCACTCTCTACCATTAGCAGTATCATATTTTTGCCCTTCCAAATCAATTACAAATTGTAGCCCACGCACAGAATGCACAACTTCAAAAACCGAGCACCATTGGCCAAATTTCAATAATTTATCACTCCTCCTATTCCCACTGCCGGCATTCGGCACGTAGAAATTCAAGTACCGTCGAAAATTGTGAATTCCGCGAATGTAGAAACATTCTGCAAACTTTCAACGACCAGCAGACATTCATACTTCTCCCCGATGCCGTTCGAACTCGAGTATCTTGGCGAATTCGGAATTCCGGCAGTGTGTAAGAGCATATCATACATTTTGAATTAGCCATGGATTATTCGGTGCATCGTGACCCTACAAGTTCGACCATGTACCCCGATAACACTCGAAGGCGCGAATCCAAGGGAAACTGAAAAGTCGTGGAGAACTCGCGCGTTTCCTCGGTTACGTCACGTTCCGGGTGGAAAGAGAGAGCGATTCTTCTTTGTATCTTTTTGGAGAAGGAAATCGCATGAGGGATAGAGAAATACAGAGAGAAAGAGAGAGAGAAAGTACACGTTCATCATGGCATTTCTCCGCTGGGTCACGTTCACCGAGGAGGAAGAGGGCAAAGAAGAAAGAGGAAGTCGAGGAGGAAGTAAGGGTGGTGGAACCAAGGTAGCTTTGCTATCTCTCGTTTCTAACATTTATGCTTCCTCCTTGGATCTCACGATTGGCGAAAGGGAAGGGAGGAAAAGCGAAAATAATTTATCTTCTTGTTACTTTTCAAAATACCCTTCGTATCGTTCCACCGCAAGGAAGTCCTGTCGTTCGAATTTTCCCGCGCGTTTCTACCGGTCACAATTTTCTTGGAATTTTCATCTGTTCGTTCATTCGTCCGCATTTATTTTCACGGTAGTCCAGTTTCTCGTGTCTCGCACACTTTGGCTGAGTTAGATTTCCTCGGTGAATCCTGGTACGTCGTTTTCTGCGATTTAGATGACGAGGAAGTTTGCAGGGATGTTTCTTTCCGGGTATATTGAATGGTCTACTTGTGGTAAGCGTATTGATGTCATAAATTTTGAAGTTATGCATTGAATCTTATAAAATATTGACCTATAGAGAGTCTAGTAGCTTTTAGTCGAAATGACCGCGGTAGTTAAAGTCGAGATATAAAAAGAAAGGAGGGAGAAGACTTCTGAATTATTCTAGCTTCGATACGTAACTCCATTTCTGTATATTCTCTCAATCTTCCGAAACATCTCTCCAACTCGAGTATCAAATTTCCTTAAATATTCCACGATACGGCAATAATCGAGCACATTTTCAAAATACCACGTCTCCATGAAGCACCGCGGCGGTCGGAAAATATGATCGATTCTCCGTCACGGTCGGTCTTCGTGGCGAACAGTAAGTCTTCCTTTCTCCACGTGCCATCATTCATCGTTGCGGAAGCGTAGCTTTCCTTAAATCATCCAGAACGTAATCTGGCAAGCAACCTTTCAACGGACGTCCTCCAATTCCCGAAATTCTCCACCGTCTACTCTCGAAACGTCTCGGAAAGTATTCGATAAAATTCCCAGAAACGTCCCGACATCTCAATCTTCGACGAATGAATGATTTTTCAACTGAATTTCATTCTATTATCTTTCCATCAGCGAGCAAAATCGATAGATACCCTTCTCAAAGTATCGCATCTGCCAGGCAAAGCAATGGGAAAGCATCCTGCGAAACCAGTCGGTTTAGCTCGAGCGAGAGGAGAAGGAGCGAGTTAGAGAGGGGAGAAAAGGGGCAGAAACGAGGAGGGGTCTATTGGAGACCCAACAAGGCCCCTATCCTTCGAACTGGCCCCGCTTTCTGACAATAAGGAGGGAGAGAAGTAGACTTGCCGAGAGAAAGAGAAGCTTAGAACGAGAAAGAAATACCCAGACGACTCCAAAGGGTTCCTATAGATTCGTAAAGCAACCCGTACGGTTTGCGTTTTAAAAGAGACTTCTGTAGGTTGTCCGTGAGCTCGTTCGTCGATCGCAGTCATGAAATGGGTTCCTTTGTACGATAGTTTACGAATTCTTCCAAAGTTTCGTCGCGATTCTCGCGCAAAGATCTCGCGCCAGTTGAGAACGTTCGAGAATCAGTGGTTGTTCGGGTAGTCAAAGTGATTTCGAAGTGAAGAGTCTTTAGTTTGGTTACTTCGTGATTAACTGTGCGAACGAGCACGATTTTGCTCCGTGATCCGTCTGAAAGGATAGTTCCATCTACTCGTTAGAATTGAAAAGAAAATCACTTGCAGATTTTCCAAGACACCCGGTACGTGATCATTTCTCGCTGACGATAGCTAGCACGGTCTCCTGGAGTAATCGCCGTTCGTGCAAATATTCTCTGTATGCGTGTAGAACAATTACAGGCTCGGCAAACAGCTCGTCCATTAATGAACCTTTGTGTCTCGTCACTCCCCTGAGAATCGGGATCGTCGTAAAAATGTAGATTAGTCGTTTGCTAATAATTATGTAATTGAAATAATCCACCTTCGAGATTCCAGTTTATTCCTTTTTTTTTTCTTCTGTCTTTCGTGCTTCGCCGTTGCGCGAGGATGCACGTTACGTTGATAGATGGTAATTAGATAATTACGTAAGGGAACGATTTCTCTTTAATGTACGATAGCGAGATGTTTTCCTCGTGGTTGTGTATTTTTCTTTCTGTTTTTTTTCTTCTTATGGTTTGATGGATCGACGATTTAATGGAATGGAATCACTGTATCGATATATCCGAGCGCAGGAAAAGTGCACAAAGTGTACAACACGCTCGCTGTCCGTCTAAAACGTAACGAATCAGTGAATAATACGTAACAATGCCGCCGTGTAATGCCCACGCAACTACACAGTTTCGCAATCAAAGCACGTTGGACTAGCTCGCTTTAAACGAACGTTGATCCATCGCGCGTTGGTGCAAGAATGATTCTTGCGGAGGGCACCTCACGCTCTGGCGCGTGATGGATCAACGGAATTTTGCAAAGGACTATCGCTTTAATTTTTATTTGCAAGTTACTGTTAACCAGTTAAGTGCGGCGATCTCTTTGCAAAGGGCGTACCAGTGTGTGTCGCGATAATCACTACTTTCGAGTTAGCTCTCAGGAAGTTATGAATCCAACTCAAATTATTTAGAATTTTTATTTGTTTGTTTCATTTCGTCTTGACCTCTAAACATTTTAAATATATTAAAATTTACGAATATAATTCAGTTTTCGCCAAAATTACAATTTAAATATCAAATTGTAACATACTTTTACGCATGACGGATATAGCCGTCATGACACAAAATTCTGCCACATCTCCATGACGGATATAGTCGTCGAACACACTTAACTGGTTAATCTGCAGGTTGTGACGGAATTTACATTGGTTTTACGGTATTTCTATCATCGCTATATGAAATTTCTTATTCAAATTGATATCCGCAAATTTAATATTGTAAAATATTCCCACACTAAAGTTTGTGGATTAAGACAAGTGTTGATTGTTTAATTTATATTTAATATCGATACATGCTCGTGATGAAGAAAATAGATTGAAAATTTGTAATTAACATTACAAATTGTATATTAAACGTTAGGCCTACGATTTCTTTTGTGACGGTGTAAGCAGTATTTAAAAATTAAATTGTTGAAATAGATATATAACAGTGGTTCCTTATATATCGTACAATTTAACATAATATTAACAGCTAATGTTCTCAATCTTACAGTTTCTGGAAAACTTGCAAATTTTTTATTCCACTTTTCACACAACGAGTTCGATTTTCAATTGGTTTTAAATTACAGTTTTATTTTAACCCTTTCGCTGCAAAGCCTAAATTATATGAAGTTATTCCCATTACCATGCTTAATTGAAATTTATAAAAGATGATTCCCTAAATAATAATTGAAGTATAATTTTTGTAATAAATTTTATTTATAGCATTTTTTTTCAAGTTTTTTACATTTGAATATTTATATCTGTGGCCAAAAAAGATTTGCTAATTCAAAAGCTTGTATGTTATAACATATTGAAAGAACGACGAGTATATTCGTCTTGGCAATGCATAACACCCTGCCAAAGACGAGTATACTCGTTCTTGGCAGCGAATGGGTTAAATTGTGCACAACTAAACAGTAGTACCTTAAGACAAAACTACCAACCCGGTTTTCAATTTATTTCTAAAAATCCCCCTAATTCAGTAAAATAAACAGTAAATATTCCACGTTTATCTTATGAAACAAAAATTACTTAACTGATCATCCTTTCCACCTGTGGATTCCCATTTTTCAAAGTACTTATTTATTATATTTAAATATAACAGATTTAAAGCCGGTAGTTTTAGTGTTAATGAATTTCCATCTCCTTAACCATCTTATGCTCGATAATGGCGCAGGAAAAATTGCATATCAGAGTCTGAAGTCGAGTGGTGCATTCAAATCTAATTCCCATCGAAGAACATGTTTTTGAAGACACCCGGTGCATTCTGAATGGAGCTCCCAGTCGTCGCGCTTGTCGACATAAACGTTCGTTCACGAAGCAAGGATTACCAGCCACGACTCAAAGGTTCATTGATAAAACTGTTTCGTACGAACTGCACATGCGAATGTTTCGCAACCGAGACACGGGACAAGGGAGCCGTGAAAGAGCAAGAGCAAAATTGAAAATCGTCCGTTTGCCGAGCGTATTAAGTCCTGCTGATAAGGAAACCGTGGCTGAATGCCAGAAACTATGGGGGAGTCACCTTTTTTATGGGTGTTTCTCTCAGCTTGGTGAAGAGAAGGCGTTATTCGCGAATGCTCCTCTCGTTGTCGATTAGTTTTCTGCGTTCGGCGATTTTGCAAAACTGTACTTTCTAGGCAAAATGGCAGTAGCTGTTAAATTAGAAAAAAGGTTAACAGTAGAACTATCAAGCCGGTCAAAAGGTTTCTCGAAAAATTCCCCAAATTGATAGGGGAACCCGGCAATGAATATTCCACTTTTATCTTATGAAACTTAAATTACTTAATTGATCATCCGTTTTGCTTCTTGATTTTTTTATCTCCAAAATACTTATTCGGCATATTTAAATATAATAGATATAACGCCGATAGTTGTAGTGTTAAAATAGCGGGTTAGTTCGCAAATTTTCCATGTGAGTTCAAATATTCCATCGTTGTTTCTGGAAAATATGTGTCTAAATTATTATTTAATGTGGCAGACCGTTGACGGTTATTAACAAAAACAGGTTCCAGGCGAAATAACCATAAGAGTCGAAGCCGAAAGATGCAAAGAAAAGAAATAAAAATATGCAGGAAGAAAAAAGAGCAGTATCAAAAATTGTTAATTGAAATTTGTTCGTTGCTATATGATTTTGCAATGGACCAAAAAGTCTCCTATAATCTCTTCCTGATGATAATAGCCGGGATTATATAAAACTTAATTAAAATCACCGAATACATAAAAAACCAATGACGCGCGGCGCATTGTAAGATCGAAAATGAACAAAGTGTGTATTATCGTTGCATTTACAACAATGTTCTCAGTATTCTCGCTCCGATATCTCCACGAAGTCGCAGTGCATAAAAGAACACTGATAACACGACGTTAACAAAGGAATCCTGTGAATCTACAGAGCCTCTTCAAGGCGACACCAAATTCATCACTCCGTCGTAATTTTCCGAAATTAACAGAAACTCACTAATTTCAACCGCTTTACAGAGAGACATTTCAACTCTAGAATCCTCAAGAACCTTAAATTCCAGTTTTTTCATTAACCCTTTACTTACTACGTCCATAAATCAAAATTCCCCTCTGATTTCTAAAACTTCGCACAATTCAACGCAATATTAATAGTGTAGAAATAATTTTATTAACATTTTCAATTTAATAGTTTTTGGAAAACTTAAAAATTTCCTATTCCACTTACCGCGTCACGAGTGCCCGACGTGATTGTAGGCTAAGGGGTTAATCAGCCAAAATTCTCAAAATCTCGTTCAAATTTCTCAAAGATTGTCTGCGTCCGCGATAACTCAGAATTAATTCTGCAAATTAAAATTTCCGACCCTTCATACAATCTAACTTACACTTCTAACTAGACAGAGAAAGAATAAAATAGCATGAAAATACTTAGTGAATCACTTGGCCATCACTTTAAGCTGCATAATAATTACAAAAAATTAAGGTTATATAGAATTAAATGAGTTATAATTGGTTTTATCATTTGGCATTGCATGAATACTATAGAATTCATATCATTCCACATTACGATGAAAATGGATATTATAGCATTCACATCCGCGAACGTGTTAACACTAGAACTATCGGCATTAAATCTATTATATCTCAATATATTAAATAAGTTCTTTGGAAAAAGAGGAATCAAGAGGGGGAAAAGACAATAAATTCGTTAATTTATGTTTTATGAGTTGCACATGGAATAAACTTGAAGAATTTTTGGAAAAAAATGTGTACCAGTCATTTTGACTGGTTTGGTAGGTCTAGTGTTAATAGTATTGAAATAATTTGATCGTCTCGTGACGACTGACATTTCAATTTCATGGTTTTTTCGAAAACTTCCAAACTTCCTATTCCACTTACCGCGTCACAAGTGCCTAAGGGTTAATCAGCCAAAATTCTCAAAATCTCGTTCAAATTTCGCAAAGATTGTCTGCGTGCGCGATAACTCAGAATTAATTCTGCAAATTAGAATTTCCGATACTTTATACAATCGAACGCAATATTAAATAATAGTATTGAAATAATTTGATCGTCTCGTGACGACTGACATCTTAATTTAATGTTTTTCTCGAAAACTTCCAAATTTCCTATTCCACGTAACCAGTGCCGCACAGTGTTGTAGCCTAAGGGGGTTAATCAGCAAGAATTCGCAAGATCTCTCTGAACTTTCGCAGAGATTGATTCTTCGCAAGTGCACGTGTTCGTTTTTATTCGAATTAATCCCTCTCCTCGAGCTGCCGCACCATAAATACGACACAGGGGGAGGCCATAAAGTTCTATCTGTACGATCACCGTTCTTTCCCCTCGGCGATAAGGTTTTTGGCGGCAAGCCAGCCATAATGGCGGTGCAACAACGAGACGGTAAAATGGGGAGGATGTATTTTCAATAATCGGCACACTCATCTCGTTAGCGAGGTACCCAAAGAAATATAATTATGTAGCCAGATGAAATCAGTCGATTCCGGCAAGTTCGCCGAAAACGATTCTCAACGATGTCCCCGTGTCAAGGAATTAATAATTCGTTGCTGACATACTTACTTGTAATGGCGATTCACGATTTTTATCGAACTTTGCCACGGCAATGCTTTTTATTGCATCGAGATAACGTCCCCGTTCCATTTCAAACACGAGCGAGTCGATCGGCTTTGCCGTAAACACCAGCGGAGAAAACCGTCTCAATTGGATGCTGGAATTTCGAGGATGGCTTCCAGAAAAGCCGAAAATAACCGTGTTTCTTGCAGAGGAGGAGCTGAAAAGCTCTTCGAATTGCAGGGACGGATATCTGAGCTTGCTGTTGGGTATTTTAGATTTGTTTTGCGCCTTGTAACGTTCTTCTTGAGGACTGATAATTATCAGAGTAATTTTTTTACAGTATTTTGTGAGGTGGAATTAAGGATGTATTTTTGTGGACCAACTTTTTACGTTGCCGTTTTCATCATTTCAATTTAAACAAATTGTAATATTTTGCCGAGATGTTACTCTGATCTTAAGAAGAAACGATTAAAATACTAACTCGTTATTTAGAAGCAAATAATAAAATTTATATAGCTGAGATAAAAGCTATGAAGTTATGAAAATCCGTGAGGCACGATAATATAAAATAATTTCTATTTTAAACCACATCGTATAGAAAAAATTATTGAAATTATTTTCTGCAATTTAATGCTGAAGTGTAGCATCTGATCACATAAGTGATCATCGGACAGTGATTACAAATAGCAACACAAAATTCACAGGTTTATCCTCCAAGAAACAAACTTAAATTCCAAGACAAACCCAATTGTTTTGCATTCTTTCTCCACTTTCAAATTCTCGACGCCTCGACCACTTTATTTCTGAAACTCCACCCCCAATATACAAATCCACCGCGATATAATACGACCGCATGAATAAGTTAGCGCATAGAGAAGAATCTCTGCGAAATAGAGCGATCGAAAGGCCAGAACGCGCTTTATTGAACGCAGACGTATTATCAACGGCGCGGCAAAATAAAACTGCTGAAAGGGGAATTGAAATTTACGTCTCTTGACGCCCGAACCTAGAACCGGCACTTTGTAACTCCAAGGGCTACTATACATGTATATACATATACAGACGTATATATACGTATATATTGAAGCGTGCTTTTCACGGAGGAAAGAACACCTCCCGCCTCTGGCTTGTTTCAAGCAGAGCCGAAGAGTCGAAGGCGCTGGAATTGAGCCAAATTGAGTTTTCCAGCATCCAGCAAAGGAACGGCGAACAAACGAACGGACGTGTGTGATATAGCAGTCGCGGGTCATTAAGATCGCGATAATTAGGGTTATCGGTAGCGACGGGTTATTCACTCGTGTCTTTCACTCCGTTGTTTGACTTTCCGTGATATCGGGTCTGCGCTGATTCTGACTCTAAATGGGTAGCTTCTTTTTTTTCCCTCGTTTCCTCCGATACTCCGTTTCACGTTCGACTAATTATTTCTGTCGAAATACACAGAAATTGTGTTGAAATACAGCTGTATGAAGATCAGAGCATATTTCGGCATAAGTATGTCTCAGAGTGAAAAAAGTTATCAGAAAGGGGGCCGGTAATGAGGAAAAGACTTACAATGAGTAGATCTCTGTTCAAATCCCCCGTTACTTCTGACAGATTTGTCTTGATTTATTATTTAACGTATCATTGCTTCGCTAATTCAGCACCGTAGTAACAGAATAGGTCTTAGCCGGCATAATCATAGCAGTTGAAACCCAAGAGTGTATAATATAGAAGAAGTTATCAGAAGTACTTTGATTTATTAGTTTTAATTGCAGAAAAGTGATACATCGAAGTTGAAACTCTTGCTGATTGAATATTTGAGAATTACGGTTAGTTCAGAAAGTAGAAAAACGTCGAATATTATTAATGGTCCGGTAGGTCTCAGGAGTTCGAAAATTTATTACAGTCCTGTGACCCGATACAATACGTTACGCCCGGGAAAGCTGAAAGTCATATCCCAAGTTGGACGTTCGAGAAATATTCTCTTAGATATTAAAAACTCCATGGTATTCCATTCCAGACAGGAGCCGTCGTGTCCGGGGGAGTGTACGCTGGAAAAATTGATTCGGAAAGTTGAACGCGCACGACGGCTTTGGTATATACACAGGAGACGTCTATGGGAACATGTGTCCGATAGTTTAAGTTTCGGACCGAAACCGGCAGCTGCGCGCATTTGTCTTTCAGAACTGTCCCACGAAGCGAGCGAAGGGACACGTTTGGCTTTTTATCTCCCTCGTTGATGCCGAAACGTAACATCTGGCGGGGACGTGTACCAATTTCTAACTTTCACGCTCTAGTGTCTCCTTTCCACCTCGTATTTTCAATCCAATAGACGTAGATAGGGTCCCTAGGAGCCGATCGGGGATCTGCAATTTTTTCGTCCTGCATTTTTCAGCGTACGAGCAGATATTTTGAGATTACGAATTATCCTAGCTAAAATTATAGGCCCTAGGCTAAATAACAGTAGCAGTTGCAGCCAAAAAAATTTACTAATCCGAAACTCCCTTAAAACTATAAATGCTGGGCTAAATGACTGCAGCAGTTGTAGCCGAAAACATTTACTAATCCAAAATTCACCTAGAACTATAGATGCTAGGCTAAATGACCGCAACAGTTGCAGCTGAAAAAATTTACTAATCTGAATTTCACCTAGAACTATAGATCCTAGGCTAAATGACCGCAACAGTTGCAGCTGAAAAAATTTACTAATCCGAAATTCATCTAAAACTATAGATACTAAGTTAAATAATCGCAGCAGTTGCAGCTGAAAAAATTTACTAATCCGAAATTCACCTAAAACTATAGATACTAAGCTAAATAATTGCAGCAGTTGCAGCTGAAACAATTTATTAATCCGAAATTCATCTAACACTATAGATGCTAGGCTAAATGACTGCAGCAGTTGCAGCCAAAAAAATTTATTAATCTGAAATTCACCTAAAACTGTAAATGCTAGGCTGAATAAACATAGCAGTTGCAGGCGAAAAAAATTGCAGCTCCGAAACCCACCTAAAACTACAGGGTCTAGGATATATTAGACAAAGGAAAAATTAGGCAAACTTAATTAGATCAATAGACAAACCAGAAATACATTTAGAACTGTAAGTCCTAAATGACCACAGTATTATAGTTGACACCAAAAAAAAATACAGATTTGACAATTTTCTTGCTTTTTCTTTTGCATCTTTTGGCAATGAGTCTTGGTGACTGTAGAACTGCTGATTTTGGCGGTTTCTAGTACCTCAATTTTACCGAGTGCATATTTTTAATCAAGATAATTGTCAATACAACGAACTTTCCGCCGACTGGCTTTACCACAAATTATTTTGGACTCGCATCTCCTATTTTTTCTACTTCCTCTTACTCCAATTTTAACACACACCCGTTGTTAATTCGCACTTCCAAGCGAACGTATGCCGCTAATAAATAAATACGATTAAATCAAGCCCTCCGGCACCTCGACATATCTCAGGACAGAATTTTTCTCACATCCCGCATTGTTTGCGCAAACCGCGAGCGCAGAGGTGCGATTAATCGGCCTGTGAACAGATAAACTTGAAACATCGACAAAACGTGCAATTCCGACGGCGCGTATCGCTTGCAACTCGGATAAGAATTTCATTGAGGTAGGTCGAAGGTGGAATTTTTCTTGTCGTTCGTTTAAACCGACAATTTGTACACTCGGGGCGCGATTATTTTCTCAACGGTTCAGAAAGCGCATGGGGATTTTGTCTATCGTGCAGGCTCGTTCCGTCACGCCACGTGCACGCCATAAGCCTACCTTATTAACTTGCCTCCCAGAGCGCATGTGCGATGAGTTTCTCGGCCCTGACACAGCCAATCGGAAGCTACGAACTGTCGATGAATTATTCAAACTTCGGGCAGAGCTGCGCCGAACGAAACCGCAGGTAAACGAGAAAAATAGCGAGGGGAATAGCGTCGAGAGTTTGCCGCGTTTCCAGGCGATGCTTTTTTTTTCGTTGGGACAAGGAGGATTTTTTTTGTTGCACTTGAAATTGTTATGGGTGTACGGAGAAGTTGGCGTGTGAGGAATATTGACGAGGTGGTCATGTATAGCATGGTATGTCCCGTGGATTCGAAATCCGCTTCGTACTACAAATTCTAGACTAAATGACTATAGCAGTTTAAGGCAAAAATGAAATACAAATTCGAGGTCCATCTAAAACTACAAATTCTTGATCAAATGATCACAGCAGTTTAAGCCAAAAAAATACAAATTCGAGGTCCATCTGAAACTACAAATTCTTGACCAAATGATCACAGCAGATTAAGCCAAAAAATACTAATTCGAAATCCACCTGAAACTACAAATTCTTGACCAAATGATCACAGCAGTTTAAGGCAAAAAAATATAAATTCGAAGTCCATCTGAAACTAGAAATTCCTAACCAAATGACCCCAGCAGTTTAAGGCAAAAAAATACAAATTCGAAGTCCATCTAAAACTGGAAATTCCTGGCCAAATGACCACAGCAGTTTCATGCAAAAAAAAGTACAAATTCGAATTCCATCTAAAACTATAGGTCTTAGGCTAAATCACCGCAGAAGTTTAGGTCGAAAAAGAGCAAAAATCCGAAATTCAGCTAAAACTATAGGTCCTAAACTAAATTACCATAGAAGTTTAAGTCGAGACAGAGAACAACAACGCCAACCCGCGAAAGAATTTTCGTAGAAGGGTTTCAAGCTTGGACCCACTATTTGGGTCTAAGCCTATGGTTAAACGATGCCCCGTCCGCGCCTGCATAGCCGCCGGAAGAATAGAATTGACGTCGATGAAAGAGAACGAGGAACGGGATGTTCGAAAGCAACCAGGAGAGTGGATTAGTGTTCGTAAATTTAAGAGCCACCCTGTGGATCGCACACGTCCCTATTTCGTGATTCCTCTCTAACAATAAGTGCGGATGAAACACGCGAGGAAGGAAATCCAGCTTGCGCGATGTTCAGGTTGGATCGTTGAAATTTAATTATCTTAAAATGCTCGTTAGCTTCTAAAAATGCTCGGGTTTAATACATAATTTTCTAGTCCTGGAATTTTCGATAATTATCGGCAGTTCTGTTGCCAAGGCTCGGCAAGAAATAGATTTTTATTTTTGTTATTTATTCAGTATGTGTTAATATTGGAGGAAGTTAAATGTAGAAATTAATTGCAGTATTTTGTTTGATGAAAAAGTGATACCTTGTGAATTACACCGAATTTTCTAATTTTCGTTTTAAACGAAAGAGGAGAATTTAGCGAAGGAACAAGTAGATCTCAATCGTTTGAATTGGCGAATCGATTTTCCAGACTTTTGGGAATTCACGCAGAAATACCTCCAATCAGTGTCACTTATCGCTGAAAGCACCTTCTCGTGGAAGCTCGTTAAAATTCTTTCGATTCTTCCACGTTAATTTCGCCCCTAGATAACTTTCTTTATTAACAAGTCTACGAGTCTATTCCCTCGAAGCTTCATACTTTTATTAATTAAATCGAGGATATACGAGTATCGAGTTAATTACGCAATATCGACCGGAGACCTCTCTTTTAGCGAGGAACTCTAAAATAAAGTATTCGAACTTCCTAAAGCACCGCTGCTTTTTTTCTCTCTCTCTATGCCATATAAATACTTGTACCGAAATATTATGAGACTTATTAAAAAAATCTACGATTCTCTCTAAAAAAAGCCTGATAAATAATTAACATCTGTTTAGAATGAAACCGTCGATGAAAATTCAGTAAAAGTCCAAAATTCAGTGACAAAATAAAAACCCACTGTCTTCAAACAAAATTCAGACCAGAACGAGTTGGAAAACATTTCGTCTCATTTCGATTTTAACGTTATACAGATAGGTTCAATTTTTAGCGCTCTTAAAACTGAAAGTTTTTGTAAACTTTCAATGTTCCTTAAACTTTTAACCCTTTTTTCAATTTTCCACGTTTGTTTTATAGACTGCAAGCGATGAAATCGATTTTTGCCTCTTTTATTTATCATGTTTAACTATAGAAGTACCTTTGTTAAATAAATATATTATATTTCAATATATTAAATGAACACTTTGAAAAAGGAGGAATCAAGAGGCGGAAAAGATTATCTATTCTGTAATTTACGTTTCTTTGAAATGGACGTAGAATATTTATTCCACGACTTTTCTCTAAACTTGTTGAATTTTTCGAAAAAATTGTGTACCAGTCATTTTGACCGGCTTGGTAGTTCTAGTATTAAATTATATTAAGTTAATTATCGGCATATCTAGTGCTAAAAATTTGAAGCATTTTCTACAAAGCTTACAGCGAAATTAATTTACAAAATTACGGTAGGGGAAACATTTTTGTTTGCCAATCGAATTCGCAATATTCGATGAAAAAGATATCGCTTATTTTTCCGTCGTCTCAAACGTAGTTCGTTCCTGCTGTAGATTCTCAAGGCCGCTAATGAAGCTAATTGGGTGTAACGACATTCTGTCGTAAGCTCCCTCAGCCTCCACAGTCATTCAACGAATCTTGCTCGGTACTTCTCCCTGTCCTTCTCTCATTTCTTCCTTTTTTCCCTCTTGTCTTTCGACAACGAACCTAAATATCTGTCGTATCAATTTTACGAAACCGTCGGTGAAACTTTACTGCCAGTATCGATGTTGTTAATCCTCCAATATTATTGACGAACGGGGCTATCAATATTTATTCGTCGAGTCAGAGTGTCAATATTTATGTAGAATAATTCAGCTTTACTCGATTCAAACGCAAAGTCAGCCTTATCACGAAAAAACTTACGGCTACTATGTTGTTTCGTGTATTAACGTAATCCGTCTGAAAAAAAATATTTATTGGCCCTTGAAAGAGTTCACGGCGATTAAAAATTATTGGAATTAAAACAAATATGTACAGAAGTAAGTATCGAGTAGATTAATGCCCGTGATCTTCCTTACAGCAAAAGTTTTCCTCTTTGTCACTTTATTCGATTTTTTTTTCTAAATAAATATCTACTTAAAATTCACGATGGAATACTTCATTCTGATATATTACCTTGCTAGTTTTAAGACCACCGGAAATTCAGTCTACAGAACTCTGACTTTAAAATCAAAATGAGAATAAATACTCATCGACTTCTTCTATTCCGTATTATTTTAAGACAGTGTAATTTTACTTAATTGCCATTTGTAATTAGCAATTAACAGGCCAACCAGTCGATCAGCTTTGCCAAACGACAAAGCCATTCTCGTTGTTTCGTATTTCCACTTCAATAGCTTTGATCATTTCGGCTAAAATCCATAGTTTTATGTGATTTCCAAACCACCGATTTCTCGCACGTTGATCTACCGATGTTTCGTCTCCCATGAAAACTTGCATTTTCCAATACGCGTCGCAAATCGTTCGGTCGATGATCAGCAAGCCCAGAGCCGATCCTCGTTTCAATTAGAGAACAGCTCAATCCGGTTTTTCAGGAAAGATCTCGCCTCGCTCGATCAATCGGCCGGAAGTGCATTCGTTATGCCCGGTTGCCGTCGAGAAACTGCGGGCTATTGTAATTTTCCAATGTTTCGAGAAAAATCGAGCGAAGTTTGGAGGGAAAGGCACATGTCTAATTGCGATTGGATTTCGTTTGCGGAAATTAATTTTGCCGATTCGAATGAGTTGGTGCTTCGCGGAGAATTTTGGCGGGAAACGTTTCTCCGCTGTGTCGCGCGAAATTGAGCAACGAAGTTGCTCGAATCGCGCGGATTTATTAAACTTTTTATCGGCGTTCTATCTGCCGTATGTGTTTACTTTGCGTTATCGAGATTGCTCATCGGATATTTCCTTTGGTTTACTCACACTTGACGGAGTAACTGCTCGGGAATGAAGGGAGATAAGGAGCGTTATTAATTAAGAGCTCGTTTTCGAGATCTTCATTTTCTTAGACTCGGTTATTCCGATCTGTCTGGTATTCTGTATTATTCCAATTTATAATATGCTGTGTTATTCCGATCAATCTAAAACTTTATATTATTACAATATACCTAGCACTCTATATTATTCCAATCTATCCAGTAATTTAGTTATGAAATTCTAGTCCGCCGTTGTAATTCCCTGTGGTGTTATTAAGAGCTTGGATTTATCGAGTTTCGGATATATAATTATTGTTTCGCGTTTAATTCCTTGCAGCCTAATAATATTCAGTCAATCATGAATATTGTATACTAACCCCTTAACCTGCAGCTCTGTGACATATACAGGTGGATTTATTTGCAGAATTATGCAAAGCCGTGATGAATCAGCTCAAATTTTAAGAAAACTGAAAAGATAGTTCGTCTAGGACAAGCATGGCAAACTTGCGTGCCCGCAACGACTTTTTTTTTTAAATAAACCAATGTTTGTATAAAAATCGAAGTTTCCATTTTTGTTTGCGGACTACATAAACTTATTAGACCTTGTTCATGTGGCCCGTTTTAGCCTTTGAGTTTGACATGCTTCATCTAAAATAGCTGAGTTAACACAAGTATAAGTTTCAATTATCTCTAAGAAGAAATATTCTTTTTTTTTACACAAATTAATACAAAAATGGTGCGCTAAGAGATTAACCCATTTCCTGCCAAATTTTTCTTGGTTGGGTAGTTTCTGGAAGAAGTATTGTCGTAGTATAAAAATAAAAATAATTCATGAAAATTACTGCTTAAGAGTACATCTAAAACAGACTGCTGTGAACACGTTTAATCTCAAAAGCATGTTAAATATCTAAATCGAATGTTAAAATACTTCGAAAATTAATAAATCCCCCAATGCGGATCACGGAAGGTAATGTACTAATTAGGTAAAATTTCTTAAAAGCTCTAGAAGATAATATAACACTTCCGATGCCGAAAAATTACGTCTTGAACACGTTTAATCCGAAAAGCAGGTCAAACACCTAAATTGAATGCTAAAAGATTTAAAAAATGAATAAATCTCCAAATGAGGATCATGGAAGGTAATGGGTTAACCCATTCACTGCCAACTACGAGATATCTCGTGGTTGCATTATAAGTTTGAATTAATAAGCTAGCAATAATTCTCCAAGCGTGTATAGTAATTTTGGAACAAAAATGTTCTTCGTATCGTTACAAATGTCGAGATTGAATTTTTGATTAATTAAATAAATGTTCTAAAAACATGCTGTCGCAATCTAATATTTGAACATGCGAGGTAATATTTACTTATTTTTCTTGACAGTCAATGGGTTAATACGGCGATCGATTACCAGCATTGTTAAATTCCATGAAACTTGCAAAATTTTAAACGCAAATCTTCACAAGTTTCCTCCATCTCTCATCGACATCTCCCACTCGGTTCCCGTATCAATTTCCGTCTGCTCTGCATTTAATGGTCTGAAACGTAGCCCATGGAGCACCAACTTGACCCTCGAGTTTCTCCTATTTTTCAACTGCTAGCACCAACGAATTATCTCCAATTAAACGCGTAGCCTGGTAGCAGCGTCGTTCGTCATCGTCATCACCGTCATCATCATCATCATCATTGTCGTCTCCGCGGTCCTAGTCGCCGTGACAACCGAGTTGCAGCTTACACGCGTGTGAACGTCGCTTAACGTGCTCGAGCATGGCCGATGATCGTAGCGTTGATGGTTTTTGATTGGCCGGAAGTGACGTCACGACACGCATCGCGACTCGGCACAATAATCCGCAGCGTATCTTCCTTCGGGCACGCACACGAGCTCTCTCACGTGTTGTGTTTACATTCGCACGGAGGAGGAACGGAGGGTGAAACGCTTGCATTTCGCATCCACGTCGTTGTTACTTCTGATCATGCCCAATTGCTCTCAATCTCGGCTTGACGTTTCGTTCGGTGCAATTTTAGAGCTGATGGGAGAGAAGGCCAATGAGAGACAGGCTGTTTTTTAGAGAATATTTGGGTAAGGGATGGATAGAGATGAGAAAGGGACAGATTTTTGCGATGGAGAACGTTTAAGTGATGTCAAATATGTAAACCGTGCAAAGGAGAAGTCCTCTAGCCTGTGGTTTCTTCTGATTCGCCTGGCGGATAGACATCCCTCGTTCTGACGCCATTTACGATTCTAACGCGGGACTGGTTGATATACTTCGCAAAAACAGAGAAGTCCTCTGGTCTGTGGTTCGTTCTGATTCGCCTGACGGATAGACATCCCTCGTTTTGACGTCATTTACGATTCTAACGCGTGACTGGTTGATATACTTCGCAAAAACAGAGAAGTCCTCTGGTCTGTGGTTCGTTCTGATTCGCCTGACGGATAGACATCCCTCGTTCTGACGTCATTTACGATTCTAACACGTGACTGGTTGATATACCTCGCAAAAACAGAGAAGTCCTGTGGCCTGTGGTTCGTTCTGATTCGCCTGACGGATAGACATCCCTCGTTCTGACGTCATTTACGATTCTAACACCTGACTGTCCGATATACCTCGCAAAAACAGAGAAGTCCTCTGGTCTGTGGTTCGTTCTGATTCGCCTGACGGATAGAGACATCCCTCGTTCTGACGTCGTTTTTCATTGTAACGCGTGATTGGCCGATAAAGACGCACATTCGTTGCGTCGTCATGGCAACGACGAAACAAGTGTTGCGTTTTCGGTTGTCATTGGTCGATTTCGGGTTTCCAGGACCGATATGGTGGGGATACGCGGTGCGAGCGACAGTCTCCCCTTACCACGTGTCTCATACCGCTAGACTTCATATCGTTTGCGAGCCATAAAAGATAGGATGTTGAGAATGATTTGAGAGGATACGGGAGCTATTGCAATTAGAAAGATTGTCTACGAGGAAAAGGTTACGAAACTGTGACTGCTTTTTAAAAGAAATTGTGGTAAGGGGTGGATGGAGATGCGAAGTGGGAAGATTTTGAAGGTGGAGAAGGTTTAGGTGGGTGTTGGCAGAGGATGTATGAAAGTTAGGATGTTGAAAATTTACTACAGAACTACTGCACTATTACAGAAATTGTATCTACATAGTTTTTGAAGGAAACTTCGTTGAGGTTGGGTAATGATGTAAAAGCGGGAATATTCCGGATGAAAGTTATTTAGGTAACGATAGACAGAGGATGTTAACAAAAAAGACAGTGAAGACATATCGTAGAACCTGGGAGTAAAGTTATTCAAGAAACCTTGGTTAAATCAAATTAAGAATAAAGCTTACGATAGGATCAAAAATAAGAAATGATAGCGAAATCCTTTCCACGAAAGGATAACAGCAGCTTCCAAATCGTAAACGAAGCGTAGAGCATGTACACCGTTAGAAATTGATTCACAAAGAAGGTTGAATGAACTTAGGATACTTAGGAGTAAATCTTCATCCTGACAGAGATGGGAATTGATCTTCGGTGTTCTAAGACGAAAGATAAGCCGTAAGGTTTCGTCGAATCGACGAGTTCCTCGGTTCGGTAATCTGCGGATGTATTCTGTCGAGGTTCTCTTGCTGCGTCAGCGAAGAGTGAAAAGCAAGTAAAAGAAGACCGATCTGTCGGATGAAGTTTGCCGGTAAATTGCGTCCGGTTATTCATCGAATTCCTCGACTTCTGGAGTCATTAGAACTCTATGAGCGATTGGATATTTCCATGAAAAGTTACTTTCTCATAAAATCTAAAGAAAAAGCGGTCAGTTCAATTTTATACGATTATACATCAAATCTTTTGATTCTTCAAAATCTCTTAGACTTACATTTCCTTTCGATTAGACTTCAATATACGTTATACTATTTTTACAAAAATTCTTAAAATATCAAAAAAACAACGAGAAATCCACTACCGATGCAAAAATTATTTGACTAAAATAATTGTCAAATTTTTATCGGAATTAAATCGAAGAAAATCCCAGCTATTCCGGAGTCTCGAAACCCTTTTACCATCGATCCGACCGCTCCGATAAAGAGTCTCTCACCGACGTGAAACCGGAAGAGGAAAGCGAATAATCGAGAAGCCCGACGTATGAATTCTGCGCGGGAGAAAAATTGCCCGAGTCACTGTACCTCCGTAAAATTGCGTAGATAAAGTCCAATCGTGTCGGTTAGTACGCCGGCACGGTTTATAAATTATGGCAGACAGGAAACGCGGTAAACGCGGCACGGTAAACTCTTGCCGATTTTATGCCTCTTCCGCTACGTTTTACGTGCCCTGCACTCGCATAGAACGCTCGTTACACACGGCCACGTGTTACTTAGCGCCGATAGAATCGTACTATTTCGCACGTCGTAAAGGTCACTCGCCAACGCACGTATTGTAGGTAAAAATATACACGCGGAATCGGAGAATTTTTAAACAGGGTCGTAGAAGTTTCGCAAATGGGCAGTACAACCTTCGAAATTTATGGTGACATGCCATCGATGGTTGTGATCGCTCTAGGATAATAACAGGAAGAACTCTTCATTGTAAATGTACTGTGTGAATTAAAATTTGCAAGAGGTATATTTTTGACTCGGAGTTGAAGAAAATAATAGTTTGGGTTATTTGTGTGGTATCTTGTAAAATACAACTTAACACTATTTCTACCACGATCGGTCAAATGACCGTTTTTAAAATTTCGAGTAGAATTTCCTATATACAACGTGATTGAATCGCCTTTAAACTTCACGACCTTTCCTCAAATATACGTATAATACATTCACATTATAATACATTTTTCAATATTCACTTCTTTTTTTACTGTTCATTTTCAGGGAAAAAATTATCATTTGACAAATTCACCGGTTGCGGTAGGAAAAGGTATACGTGAAGTGTCGGTAGGAATAGTGTTAAGGAATTGATATAGGTAGCTTACACCGAAACGTAAAAAAAAAAATAATTTCATAGTAACACTACACTCGGATGGCACGTTGGTTATAAAAGTTAAGTCAGCACCGACCTTTCGGAGTTGCCAGCGCAAGATGAAAATCCAGATTGTTTTATTACGACCGGTTCTCGCACGGAGGACGATCCAGAACTCGATAAATAAAGCTCAAAGTACTTCGCGTGTATATCGTAATCGGTGACTTTCATCGTCCCACGGGGGTACACGGGAAATGCAAAAGCGCAAAAACCAGGACAGTCTCGTGGACTCGAACTTCAAGCATTTCTGCTCGAAACGTTTGAAATTCCCGCGTAAACCGAACACTCTCGCAAATGGGCGCGAGCGATGAAAATTGCCGTTAAAAACTTCCACAAACCCAACCTTCCCCCCGTACAATTAACTAAACGTTGTATCGTTCAAAACTTCGCCATTTGCAAATTTTCACGAGCGCCAATAAAGCGCGTTTTCCCATCTGGTCTCATAAATTCTTGGTACTTTGTAAGAACGACGGAGACCGGGTTAATAACGCAGTCGAACCTAAGCTCGTAAATTCTCTCCGTGATCTTATAATGCGATTCTAATTGAATTCTCGAGAACGTAAATGCTTTTATCGTTTCTCACGATAAATGGCACTCGGTAACGTGAAACGGGGTGCGTTTTAAGGATGTCGGGAATTAGAAATAACCCCGTAACTTTGGACCCGTTAGAATCGCTCGTTCGGTGCGAAAAGAGAGACGGCATTTTCGCGCGGCAAAAGCTCCCGCTCTTCAAAGGCGATTCGAAGATTCTAACCGCGACAAAGATGGTGCTCTCGACGTTGCTT
The DNA here is from genome assembly GCA_963989415.1 of Cerceris ruficornis. Classification (NCBI taxonomy): domain Eukaryota; kingdom Metazoa; phylum Arthropoda; class Insecta; order Hymenoptera; family Crabronidae; genus Cerceris; species Cerceris ruficornis. Next base: position 13,494,587 of record OZ022523.1, read on the forward strand.
CGTTTGAAACGCGATTCCTGACGCTCCCTTTTCTCTCGACGGATCAGAGAAACGAGAGATGGAACTTTGAATGGCGTAATACGCGATTTCGCGTTTAAAGCGGTTTTCGCGTTGAACTTCGCGGAGAGGAGAAATTGCGAATTACGTGTTTCCCTTGCCGGTGTAACGTTTAACGTTAATAACGTGCTTTTATAATTAACGAGTATGATTCGAGCATCCGTCCGGTTGGAAAGGGGAGAAATTTCGCGGAGGATAAACAAATTTGCAACGTGCCACGGGAGTTTTCGTAGGTTCGTTTTTATTGATCATCGGACGGGGAGTTACGAAACGACGTTTAACGGAGGGGTTGCTTTTAATAGAATATATAGTTAGGTGTAGTCCCAGAGGCGCATAGAGATGAAAGCGGCTTACGGTCGCGCGTCATTGCGAAAATATGCGAGAAAGCAAAATTCCCGAAATAGTTTCATTCAACAAACTCCTCGCGAATGCTCCGGTCCCGTTCTTACGGAAATAGAAATTCGCGGAGGGTTTCGATTCGATTCCAGATCGCGGTTGCCACTTGCTTTCGTACTTTCAGAAATTCGCGCAATTTTTAAACAGCCTCTACGGACGTTCCGATCTCTCGAATTACTTGGGCGATAGCGAGCAATTGAACGGAACGCCAGACGAATTAATGGAAAGGTTAAAGGTATCGTTCACTTTTCGCGTTACATAAAGAAATCGGAATGTTTTTAACTCAAGGCTACGCTAAAAGCAAGTTAATAATAGTAGAAAGAATGTTTATTTACCAATCGAGAAACACAGAAAACCAAAACACAGCCGAAAAAAATGCAACATTCTCTAACTCAAATTCTACCATGTTCTCCAACTGCAACAGTTCTCCAAAGTTCTCCAACAACCTCCATCTTCCCTCTCTCAGTATCCACGCGCCCTCAGCCCTTAAAATCATCGCGTAACTATAAAAATTCCCTCGCCGTAAAGACTACACCAATTAAAGAACGTGAAAACGTGGCCTAAGAGCGAAGCAGCGGAGCGCATCGGGCAAAGTTTTTGTTTCAGCGCGTCAGGCAGAAGCCAGGCCAGAAGATTCGGAGGTTAGGGTCGCGATAAGGCCGTTGGGTTAGTATTCGCGAATGTAGGAGGCAGACGGGCAAGCGAGGCTCGCCATGGCAGAACGAGGAGCCTTTATAACCCCAGGAATGGTAGCTTCGCTCGAGTGTTGGTAGGCCTTTGTAGCGGGAATGGCAACTCGCCAAAATCACTCGGCGATCCCCTCGTTCCGCGGGCCCCTACTAACGGACCTGCGAAAACTAGCTCCGAAAATCACCGACCCAGAGATCGACGCGAATGCAACGTGAGAAGAGAGGAGAGAGAAAAGAACGAGGTAGTAGAAGCGAGAGGAATTGCGAGGTTGAGAGGGAAATATAGAGAGAAAAGAGAGACGGAGGTACGCTGAGAAAAGAGCGATGGAGAAAAGAAAGAGACCGGTGGATAGACAGGATGATAGCGAGAAGGGAGAGGGTGTTCAACAAGAGAGATGGAAAGTTGGAGAGAAGAGAGAGACATGGAAATACGGAGAAAAAAGAGGGAACAAAGAAAGAGACGAATAGATAGAGCGAGTTATAGCGCGGAGAGAGAAGGTGTCGAAAAAGAGGGATGGAAAGTTGTGGAGGAAAGAAAGAGGCGGATAGATAGAACGAGTGATAGCGCGAAGAGGGACGGTGTCGAAAAAGAGCGATGGAAATACACAGAGAAAAGAGAGACGGACAGATAGGCCGAATGATAGCGCGAAGAGAGAAGGCGCCGAAGAACGGAGGAGAGAGAAGTACGAGATAGATGCACGGAGAGCCAGAAAAAGAGAGACTGAGATAGACAGACAGAGAGTGGGGAAGAGAGGGAGGAGACCACGTTCCATTTATTGTCCGCTTAGAAAACGTACGACGCCGACGCGCCGGACCGCCGAAATAATCGAAGGACGAAATTCACGGAAAGGTCACGGATGCTGGGAGACCGCTCCGCAAAAGTCGGCGGCGTTCAGAGGGTGATTCCACATTCGCCGAACCATCGCCGCATAACTATCGTGGGGATTCCTACGGCGAACGTTGAAACGCGGGAAGTTTGAAATTGCGAAACAAAATTGATGGTCAGGGTCTCCGAACGCGGTGGACTTTGGGTCGCAGATGCGACGAGAAATTTCGTGGAGCGCGCTTTGATCGCAGAAGTCGATGAAGTTTCGAGGGCGAGACCGTCGATAGGACCGAGTGCCTTTGAAACTATCGAACGAGACGGGTCGAAGGAATATCGCGAAGTGGATGGGCGAAATGTTGCTTCTTGAAATTAGCGGCGCTTTGCGGAGTAACTCTGGATACTTGCGGATGAGTCATGGTGTTTTTTCGCGAGTCTTCTGCCCGACGATGAATGGGCGAAGGGGCGAGGATATTTTAGGCTGTGGATGAAACTTTGGACGATTTGGAGCGTCCTTTTATAAGTTGCAAATTTTCAGTGTACCTTAACACCGAGGCAGTCCATAAGACTGGCTGCAATTTTTTTATGACGATTTTTAAACTTCATAGAATAGTCATAGAGTAGAAATTCTACGTCGCTTTATTATAACATAAGTTATTGAACTGATCATCTTTCCCGCCTCTTTTTTCCTCTTTCTTCCGAGTTACTTATTTAATAGACTCAACGCCGGAAATTCTAGTATTAACACTAGATTTACAGGGGCCGTCAAATTGACGGGTTCCTACTTGTTTTATAAACATTTCTTCAATTTACAGAGAAGCTGGACAGTAGATATTTCACGTGTATTTTATAATACAATAATGACTTAACAAATTACCATCTTTGCCGTTTGATCCCTCTTTTCCCAAAGTCCTTATTTAATATATTGCAATGCAACAGATTTCATGCCCGTAAATCTAGTGTTAAGAATCCTAGAAAAAACAATAGTTCCGCAACGTCTCCATTAATTTAAGCGTAACAGTCGCACCGCAAGAAAGATACCAGATGTTCGGTCCTTTCTACTCACATTTCCCAGCGATCCGATTATTTTTTCGGTCCTTACGTAATATTTAATCTTCAATCTCTCAAAGACAAAGTCTGTTTTTTGATTTTTCTTCAACGGTATAAGATTCAACGCAAATCCTCTCTCCGAAGTCGTCGCAACGTTGCTTTCGACTCGACCTCTCTCCCCGTTACTCGCAAATTACTCGTCGTTTCCTGCAACGCGATAAGCATCGATTCGTGTCGCGTCTTTAAAATTAACGAGCGACATTACACTGTCGCACAAAGGATCGAGGGTTTTCTCTCGAGCGAGAGCCAGGGGATGACGGCGCGTGTCTCATCGACGAAATTAGATCAGGAGCGTCGCTAGGGACGTCGAATTCTTTTCGCGAGCAATTTCCCTCGGCTTTTTCTTGCCCGAGGTCTTATCCTATGTCTCGACGACGAAATTGACTATGTAACCGATATTCCATCGCGCGGAACGATATTGCATATCGAAGTCGTCCGATAAAATTAGCTGCCATCCTCCGGAATCCCTTTTATCGTTGATTTTGAAATTCCCGCTTGACGGTACTTTCAGACGCTTCGTATAATTTAGATCTCGCTTAAGATACTTTTTTTTATTGTGGAAATGGCGTTTGTACGGTTTAGATATTTCTCTCGAAGATTTCAAAAATTTTGCAAGTTATAGAAGAGAATTTTCGACGGTGTTTTTAGTATCTGCTAGAACTCGAGCTGGAGAACGCTCTCGGTCGTGAAAAGTGCTTCGTTTGTATTTACTCGAGTTGAAAATCAGATAAGAAAGTTGAGAAAGTTTTGCTGGCTGGTCCTCGATGTGTTTTTCCATCTTTTGAACTCCGTTCGACGATGGTACAAGGAGAAAATTAATATTTCAGTGTCCTCTTACGTGGAAGAAGTTTATCTCGTACGAAATCCATTTCGTCGAGTGCTCCCTTTTCGTCGCTACAAGAATTTTTCTATTACTTCCCGTAAATTAATTAATTCCATTTTGCATCCCGTAAATGGAACTTGGAACATAGAAGAACGCGATAGATTAAACTGTACAACGAGCTGGAAGAAGGGAAAAAAGGAATTGCTAGGAAAATACAGCGAAACTGTCGGATAAATGGAGCGAAAAGAGTGGAAAAATACGTTGCGAGGGATCGTTTAAAAATAACACAATTTCTCTTTTCAACGTGCTATTTCGTCATACGAAAATTTCACGATAGAGGATCGATCTTCTTCGTGTTGGAGTATCATCCTGCCATATGTCCTTTTACGAGGGGATGATAGATAGAAGGGGAGCAATACAGAAAGGGTCCATTTTTAGGTGGGTCGAGGCACGTGTACAGGAATAATAATAATAATACTAATAATAACAATGATCCACCGCTCTACCAATTTTTTTGTATCTCAGTCACGAAAACAACATCATTGTTTCTAAATCTCCCGAAGCTAACTCACAATCAGATCCAACTCAAACCCAGCAGTTCTAAACCGGTTCTCAGATTAATTCGCATTAGAATAACAAAGAGTAAAAATAAATAACATCGATTCTATCTTCGATAATTTTAAATGCTGTTAAAACTTCCAATTAAAATTTTACTGTACAATGCCTCCATGAGAAAATATTACACATTACCCTCTGATTAAAACAATATTATATAACTTCTTCGAAAGAAAGTGACCGTTGAAAAATTACCTTGCAATTCAAATAATATGTGATTCCAACGGTAGAAAAAAATAACAAAGAATAAATAAAAATAACACTAATTCCATATTGTAGTAATTTAGAACGCTGTTAAAAATTAAAATTAAAATTGAGTTATTCAATTCCCCCGGGAGAAAATAATTACTGGCAAGTCACCTCTTATTAAAATAATGCTATGTAATTCCTCCGGAAGAAAACAATCATTGGAACGTTGCCTTACAGGTAAAACAACGATATGCGATCCCTATGGGAGAAAATGATTGTGAAAACACTACCTTCCAGATGAGGAAATTTTCTAATTTTTCTAGTAAGTATTCGCGCATTAATATTGCATCGAATTTGAAGGAGAAATGTTAGAAAGTATCACGATACTTGTGCGGAAGGTTACGTAAATCTTCCATTAATGGAATGCAACGACTCTCAGCTCGAGGATTCAGCAGACCTCGAACCCTCCCCTCGTTAGGTAAGCCTCTTGTTATGGTAAGAGGGTCGTACCCGTTCAGGATGTTATGGAGGGTTCTATAGTCCCTGCAGGCAACCATTTTCATTTTCGAACCCCAACCGAGTTGCGTCGAAAAACTCATCCTGACTTTTCTTTCCTGCTTGAACTTCTTTTTTTTTCAACCGCTTTCTACGATGAAATTTGAGATTAACCCTTTGCCCTACAACAACGAGTGACACTCGTGATGCGGTTGATGGAACAGGAAATTTTTTAGCTTCTCAGAAATTATCAAATTGAAGATATCAATGGAACACGACTGGATAACGTTATTTCTATGTTATTAGTATTGCATTAAATTTTAAAATTTGAAGCTTCTCGGAAATTATCAAACTGAAGATATCAATGGAACACAACAGGATAACGTTATTTCTATGTTATTAATATCGCGTTAAATTTAAAAATTTGAAGCTTCTCGGAAATTATCAAATTGAAAATATCAATGGAACACGACTGGATAACGTTATTTCTATGTTATTAATATTGCATTAAATTCTAACATATATCAGGAATCATCAACATATTTTTATTTTAGCAATTTAATTTTCAATTATTGCGGAGGCAGTCGCAAAGAAATCATAGGGCAAGGGGTTAAAGGAAAGTTACAGGGGTAAATCTTTTATACGTTATAAAATGTAGAAGTGGAGGTTTATAAATATTTATTAACGTGGTAATTGCTTTATTAACCAGATAGAATAATATTTAGCCATTTTGTTAGTTTATTTAACGGGAGATAGCTGAATTTGAGATATGCAAAGATAATTTTAATTACGTATTTCGACTACGTTTAATTATACGGAAATTATAATTAATTCTTAGCAGCTTGGATTCTTTCTCTGTAAATCTAGTTTTGGAAACCTTCGCGATTTTTAATCACGATATAAGAAGATTTTGGTATATTTGTTTAAAGACAATTTAATATTGATATATAATATTGGTGACTACGATTTGTTAATCAGAGAAGAAAAAAGGGAACTACGAAACGGGCAGGATTATTAAACAAATAATCGTGGAACCGTGGCGTTAATTATCGCGACTGTTGACTCGTAAAAATCGCCTTTATCTCGGCAACAAAAGGTCGAAAGATCTGCTGGAAATGGAGGTGCAATTGCGAACTTTTAAAATTAAACTGCGAGGAAGTTTTCTTTCGAACAACGGCGCATCTTCGTAGCAGTGATAACGCTCTGTTTTCATTGTGTGAAATTTATGTCCCCCGCTACTCGAACTTCTCGCAGCTTTATCATTGTCCGTAAAAAATTGTTAATAACTCTCTCCGGACGTTCTCTCGAAACGCTTAATACGTCGTGGAAAAAGCTTTATTTAAAATCAAGTATTTAAAAAGTTCATTGTGAATCTCAAAACAATACTCTCGAAAATTCAACGCGAATCAATAATTTTATGGAATCACCCTGCCATTAATCCTTTTTAGACCTCCGTGGAACGATACTCGATATAATTTCCCATTGTATTTAATTTTCTACCGATCTAACTTTAATTTTGAAATTTCACAATGACTTCGTATCATTAAATATTATTCAGCAGCTATCATCACCGCTATCATCGAATACAAATAAAAGTAATAAAGAAAGATAAAGATATCAGTTAAGATAGAAACTAATAATAATTCAAACCGCACATAATTAATTACAATTTCGGATGGGTTTTATGCCTATCTATAACTATAGATCATAAGCGCGCTAATAAATATAATAATTAAATCCAAAGCTCCTAAAAAAAAGCTACGATTTCTCCACCCTATCGTTTCATTGTCGACAAACTTTCCTTCCCCTTCAAAAATCGCAATCATCAACCTAAAATGTCGCGATTATCGCCTCTTTTATTTCCCGCCAAATCGCTTCCGCATTTCCGACACAGTTTTTGCGCGAATTCGAGTTTTCCTCGAACGTTTCCCATGCATTAACGCCCGTCCCTCTTCCCTTTTTTCCCCCTATTGCATGCCTACGAAGAATTAACGTTGCTCGCCCTATAACCACCATCGTCCCTTCGGTAGGGCGGCCCTTTATATACCGGGTGTCGTGCAACACGCGAGATGTCGTTTAGACCCACGGAATATTCCGAATCGAACGTTTCATTCTAGATCGCTGCAATTTGCGGAGGATTGCAACGATGAAAATTCGCCATATTATTCCGCGGCTCGATGCGCTCTCCGGCAGTCATGGCACGGAATCGATTAGTCGTTCGCGAGAGAATTCGGAATTTATCTCGGAAAAATTACGGCGGGTATGAATCGCGCGCGAACGATATATATCGCTACGATTCGGCGAATGTGAAGAATCCTGTTGGCATGGGGGAACGATATTTCATGGTGGAACGTATAATTAAATCCTCGCGGAAATCGAATGCATAGGTCGTTGCGGACATTATTGCGTGATTTCTTTTTGACAAATCCTAAAATCATTTGCAATTGCAGGGTAATTAGGTGTGAGAATCGAGAAGATTTGTGGGAGATCGTTTTACAGGGTTGTTGGTGTATGCAAATTGGGAAATGTGATTGCTGTATTATTTTATCTTTGCAGATAGAAGTGTTAATTAATTAATTATTGTTATTAAATATAGAATTAATTAATGAATGAAATCAGAATCAACGTTTCTTCGGGGGAGGATTCTGATAGAGTTGAGGTATTTTCAAGAAATGAGTCCTGCGAAAGAAAATAAAATAAAATTTGCCACTGCTCTTGAACTCTGGCAATACCTTTTAATGCATGAAAATATGGCGGAGAAACACATGAGCCATTCAGTTGTCAAATCGATTAAGTGCATAAAACCTAGAGTGGAGAAACGTGATGAAATAGTATACATATTCTCCTTTTCAAAATTCCCTTCAAAATTTAAATACAAATAAGTATTATAGAATATATAATCGCATAAAATAAATAAGGTGGAATAGCCTTGGAATTAATTAGATTGACTTCTGAATTCAATTATTTATTATTCTATGGTCAAACAATCTTCGTCATTTAATGGTGGTTAATTGTTATTATTACGAGAATTTATTCTAAACATAAAAAGTTAAGATTCAATTAAGCGCTTTGAGTCGTAAATTGAAAAAAATTCAAAAAGTGGAGTTAATAATTTTGTGCTGTGACCGGCTCATATATTGATTTGTTAAATGCCTTGCAGCGATGCATAATGTAGAAACACAGTAATAGATTCGAGATAGTTGCCTATAAACTTCCAGATAGGTCGACTCGTGCTTCTAATTCTGCTCACGCAATTTCTCATCAGATATGCCGCTGAAATTAACAAAATCTCGTTCATAAATACGACTTGCAGTAAGTACAACCCACAGAAAAATACACCCACCATAACCAATATATAAATACACCAAAACCCATCACGATCCTCGTGATAACCCCCAAGAGCATTCCGCTCAATCGCGATCACCTAATCGCCGCATCAATTACACCATTTTCCGCTATCAATGTCCACCTACAATTACGCGCCTTCCGCTCGTCAAACAGCATCCGCGATAAAAATGCCCGCTAATAATGAAAAATCAATAACGCAATAAATTAACGTGAGCCATTGGTAATTGTTAGCTGCCTCGCTCGTACGTATCATTGAACGGAATGGCCGGCCGTATCCAATAAAAATTAATCGGCGGACCAATTAACGGTTGGAAGTGAATTATCCGACGTCTCCGATGAGTAATTTCTCGTTGCGTCTTTCGAGCGCGAAGGTGTCGCTAATATTTTTCTGTCGCCAGGCGGGATCGAACGGTTTCATGCCACGGTGGTATTAATAGCACGGGTTTCCATCGTTGGCTTCGTTTCAGAGAAGCTTTATGCTATCTTGATGAGTTACTTTGGTTTAATGTCACCGCTGGAGGAGAATGTTTTTAGGGGGTCATGGTGTTATGGTGGTACGAGGCTGGAATTATTCGATATATCATAGAATCGATGGTTCGGAGGAACATGTGAAGCAGCGGGACTTAGGTGAAATATTAGTTGAAAAAAATTGTTTAAATCTGTGAGGATCATTTTTTGACGTTAATTGATGTCATTTCGCGGAGAATTTGCTGTTTTAGGTGGGTGCAGAATGACTGAAATTGAGATATTAACACTAACCGTATTTTTCGCGGTGAAATGACCGGTTCAATTAACCCCTTGGCCTATAATAACGAGTGGCACTCGTGATGCGGTAGATAGAATAGGAAATTTTGAAGCTTCCCAAAAATGATGAAATTAAAAATATCAGTGGAACACAACACGGTAAAATTATTGCTATGTTATTAATATTGCGTTAAATTGTAAGATACAGCAGGAATCACTGGTAAATTTTCAGTTTGTCAATTAAATTCTGAATTATTGCACGCAGAGTCGCAAAAGTAATCGTAGTGCAAGGGGTTAAATTAAAACATGTAATTTCATGTATTATTAACCCCTTGCTCTACGACTTCTTTTGCGACTAAACGCGTAACAACTCGGACTTAATTGTTGAAATAAAACTTTTCTACGGATTTCTGATATTCTATATAATTGTATGCAATATTGATAGTATAGAAAAAATTGGATCGTCTCCGGACTCACAGATATTTTCAAATTAATAGTTTTGTGGGAAACTTCAAAATTTTGTATTCCGTTTATCGTATCACGAGTGTCACACGTTATTACAGGGCAAGGGGTTAAGTAAGCACAGTTTGGCACGTTGTTTCCGCTATTAAGATGGCTATATTCCACGTTTATTTCGGAAAGGTATTATCGTTACTTCATAGCCGGTCAAAAGATCTGCTACGGTACGAACAGATATCGGTAAAGTGTCCGTACGGTTAGTGTTAAACGGTAATTTAGGAAAATTTTCCCAGAGAAGATGGAGTATTTTAACTTGGGTCTACTGATGGATAGTTTCACCTTTTAGCTGTATTCCCACCATAGAAGTCTCTCACTCTTAATTAGTAGGGCCGAATTCAAATCTAAGCCACCTGTGACAGATTTTCCATAAATTACTATTTAATATGCGATAGCTTCAGTCGTTTGGACGTCAATTAAAATGGTAGATCCTATGCAAATGACCTTATCAGTGAAAGCCATGGAATATATTAAAAAAAGGAATATTTCCCTGCATTTTCGAGAGCTTCAGACTCAAACGGATGCAGAGAATTGCAGTAATTCTTAGGACAAACGTTGATTTTAGGCCCTCATTATTTCGAAGTTGTACAACTTTGAGAAAATCGAAATTAGTATTTTTTGGGAATGGAAATTTGGAGAGTTTGGACTCACCGAGGATACGGGATACGCTTCAGGTGCAAATTTATTCTCAAATGTCCCCATGATGAAGTACTAAGTTGAGCTCTGGGTTTAGGAACCCGAGACTTCATCTCCATCGTCGTTGAAGCGCCCGGAAGTAGATCACTGTAGTCTGCGACCTCTGAGAAAATGAAGATGCGGATAATGGTCTGTCGAGTCGAAAGGAGAATCTCTAAATTGGAAACTTAATATTTCACGATGAAGATTGCATCATACTAGGAACTCTTAAGTCAACAATAACTCTTAGTCTTGTGTTGTCGTTGTGTAATCTCAAGGATAATCATCAGTTCGAGAACAGAATTGATCAATGAAAGACAACAACTTGCATACATAATTCCAATGAATTTTTCTTACAAAAATCCAAGTAATTTCATTCCAACCGGCACACAATGCCTAAGAAAACTCGCTAAAGATCCTAGAATAGCATCAAGTAAGGGTAAATCATTTAGAAAACCATGTTTTCTCGAATATTCTCTGGTTTTTTAAGGCTTTAAATATTAAGTTATTATTAATAACACTTTGTTTATAAACTAATGGAATAGACCCAGAATTTATTATATTATTATATGAAGAGGGTACGTCTTTTCTTTACGAGTGAAAGTCACAGAGTGAGGGTCTAAAAGAATTTAGCGAGTGTCCAAGGATCCTTTTGAATTTTAACCCTATGACTACAAAAGGCGTATATATACGCGCTCACAAGTCCATCAATATATACGAAAGTCGTAAATATACGCCCTCTCTCTTTTCCAAGCACATATTTTAATCCGTCCTCGAAAAAAGAAATCAAACGCGAAAGTGTGTAGTATGTAGTAATCATACAATATACCACACGGAAATTGATTATGAAATTTTTTCTATTATCCTTTTATTATCTTCATTCGTTCATTATGTTAAAATTGTTTGTCGTTGTTATGTTCAAATGAATTTGCTCCTCATTATCAATTTCGGATTTTTTCCTTTACATTTAATTACCCATTATTGTTGAAGGAATCAGCAAACTGAGTTAAGTAAATTAAAATAGCTTAAAAAGCTACTTAACCCCTTGCCCTACGAGTTCTTTTGTGACTGCCTTCGCAATAATTGAGAATTAAATTGCTAAAATAAAAATATGGCAGTGATTCCTAATATATCTTAGAACTTAAAGCAATATTAACAAATAGGGATATATATATTAATAATTAGGGATAATATTATCGTGTCATGTTCCACTGATATTTTCAATTTGACAATTTTTGAGAAGCTTCAAAATTTCCTGTTACTGCAACCGCATCACGAGTGTCACTCGTTGTTAACGGGCAAGGGGTTAACATACATAAAAAATGGATATTTTTAATTTATTTGCAATTATTACTTTTTAAATCCTAAAATGGTATCAAATCTCCGGGTACAACTTTGGTCACTAGTTACTGGACCTGCGCAGAGCAGCGACTGACGTGCGTACAATGCGCCGTCCCTATTGATGGACTACTGCAAGATCGCGCCACAGTCAAAGGTTAACGTAAACAAACTGCATAGCTACACTGCTGCAACCTCTTAAGCATTTCAAGTAGAAAATATAACAGTTGATTTTTGAATGTTCAAAATATACTATGTTCGTAGAAGCGTAGAAAACCAACAATATCCACCTCGAAATTTCATCGGCGGTTTCGTCTTTCGGAATATAATCGTTGATCCCGTATTATATAATATTAAAGCCGATAACAGATACATTATCGGTGGTCCCGCGGCCGAGAATAATGCGTGGCAAACTAGTTATCAAACTCTCGAGCACGAAACTTATCTCTCGAATAATCTATCAATGGTGTCTGCGTGTTTATTATTCCTAGGTAGCGCGCGACGTTCAATATTTGAGATTCTATCGAAGTTTTCTCGTTAACCCCTCGACTCGGCGAGAGGTCGAAGGAGAAAAAGGGAATCCGAAGGAGAATAGGGACGAAGATGCGATGGTGGGTGGAGAAACGGGGGAAAGGAGGGAAGTTACCTACGAAAATTACTTGACCGACTTCGATACCCGCTGCTCGGTCCGCCGTGAATTGGAAACGAATAAGCAAACAAGTAATTAAAAGTTCTGCCTTGACGTCGATTTGTCTGGAATGGAGGAATCGCTATTTCCCGATCGGCCTCGTCCTTCGACTTCGCGATTCTCGATACGAATCGTAATTATCCTTTGACTTTTAATCGTTTCGCTTGGGGTTCTTAGTTTTCAGTTTGTCGGTGGGATTTTTTATATGCGAGTAATATCTCTTTATTAGTGGAATATATAAAAAAAATCTTTAAAAGACAAGTCTAGGAGGAAATTAACAGTAGTTTGTAGGTATAATTGGGAAATAATAAAAATTACCATTATAAACGATTGACACAAACGAGACTCGAATAAATGAGCATAAAAAGTTAATGGCTTTCCAGAGGACCTTTCAGCAGCGCAAATGCTGATTAAACTTTATAATACGGTACAATCGATATTCATTAAGTGCGTTAAATACAATCGCTAAATCGAAACAAAGTTGTTCATAGTTCCAATAATTCGCATCGCAAGCTCTACCTCGTAATTACAGAAAAAGACGAACTTCCGGAGATATCAATATTAATCCAATCAGGAAACCGACGTCCTTATCCGTCGAATCGCGAAACACGCGCTTTTTATCGGCCTCACGTGCAAATTATTGCGCGATAAGAATTGAACGTGATGAATTAAAATGCAACTTGCACACTTCAACGATCGCCTGACGATATACGAAGCTCGATCAGCTTCTTTGCATTTTCACGAATTTTCAAAAAAGCGCGGTATTTACGCGTGATATCGTCATGTTCGCGATTCGATTTTGAATCTTCGAATCTCGAATCTCCATCCTGAAATCTCGAGCCTCGGAAATTTCGTTTAGGCACGTCGTTGCCTCAGATTTCGAGGCACGTGAAATTTTTCAATTTCCTGCTGTCTCTCGCGATCCTCGGGGCGCTTCTGTTTCATCCGTGAACTCATTTCCGGTGCTGGTCCTCGTCCTCTGTACACCGCGTGCATTCTGACAATTCGATAAAAGTTGCACGTTCCTCCCATCGGTTTTATCCAACGGGAACCAACTTCGGCGATCGAAGGAGATTTCTTGGAGATGCGAATTTTTAAGAGGGCCATTGATTGCAGATAGAAAGGCGACGAGTGATTCTCGAGGAAGTTTCGAGATCTTTCGCGTCCTCGAGGCGTCTTTACCCTCGATTATGTTAATCTCCGAGGAGCGTCGATGGAGAGTCTTTTCTTGCGATTTTTATGGGAATATTGAATTCCGCGGGTTTTTGCGGATTATGGAAACTCCACTTAATTTTATGATCTTAAAAGTTTCCGTGGTTACGCAAAATTAGAAGAAAGTTTTTCTTATAAACGTGCACACTTTTTTGGCGACCGGAGAATAATGATAATATAATAATAAAGGTTGGAAAAAATGATAGTATCTTCTGGTCCCCATAAAACTGTGCAACTTTCGTGAGAAACATTTTTTCGAATTTTATGTTGCAATGGGAATTTTCAAGGTTAAAGTTCAGAATGCAGCTGAAGCTGAATTGGTACTTTTTAACCCATTGACTGCAAACTACGAGATATCTCGTAGTATAAGCTATAAGCTATAAGTTTGAATTAATAAGTTAACAATAATGGCTGAGCGTATATAGAAATTTTGCAACAAAAATGTTCTTTGTATCATTACAAATGTGGAGATTATATTTTTGATTAATGGAACCAATGTTCTAAAAACTTTCTGTCATCTTCTCAAATTTTAAGAAGCAAAGGTAATATTTGCTTAGTTTTCCTGGCAGTGAATGGGTTAAAATGCGCGCCTTTATATTCCAACGCTTCAAATTTTCAACACGTTTCTCCGTTTAATAGTAACTGCTTAACGCACAATCTTATTATTGATTAGAGCAGAAAAAAAACACCACTTCTTTTTCTTGCAGATAATTCAAGCTTACGGTTGTCTTAACTTAGCCAAAAAACAATCTCTCCAGGTTTCTTAAAATTTGAACTGTCTGCGTTAGGTCTGAGCTGCCCAATTCTGCAGCTAAACGGTTTAAAAATAAAGAACAATCGTCAACACAGAACGATCTCCAAACCGCTATAAATCATCGCCGTTTGCACCGGTCAAACGTAATTTCTTAAACGCGCGACAAGCACGGAAGGCCGATGATTTGTGCGTTTGAAAATGTGCCAATAGTCGAAGATAGCGCTCGCGATTAATCTTCATAGAAATTCCACCGAAACTTTCCTTTCTCCTCGATGCCTGCGACGCTTCCCGGACGATCATAAATTCCATCTCTTAACCGACAAGTACTCGTCTCGCGTTATTGAGCCTCGTATCCACGACAGTTTGATCATTCCTCGTGTCTCGGACGATCACGTTCGACGTGGAAATTGAAAAGAGGGAAGCGAGGGAAAAAGGAGGAGGGAACTCGCCTCGCGAGAGAATAAGTCGGAGAACTCTGCATGGGATTTTGCTGAAGCTCGTACGAAAGTAATACCGGCTCACCTCGCAGGAGGTCGGTGCATATAAATACGAGGATTCCTGTCGCGAAGCTTCTTAAATGGCAGGAAGAAAGCTATTTGTGAATACGTAAGAATGATTAATGCGAGCTATTTCCATCGGCTCTCTCGTGGCAGTAGCAGCCGGAATCTTCTCTGCTGAAGAGCCGAGTCGGCGAATATGAACGGTGATTTCGTGGATGCACTTGCTCGGAGACAGATATGTGGCACTGTGAATGCAAGATGCGCATGGTCCATTGATTGATTTGTTGCTTTATTCGCGAAAATGTAGAGTTTCTTACGTGGAGAACTGGAGAACGGTCGTTGGAGTTGTTGAGATGGAAATGAGATTCTTACGGGGCAATATCTTTATTGAATTGTTACGTAAGGTGGACGGTAGTTTTGCCTGAAATCTCCATCACTTCTTGGGAGATTTTCCCGAATTATTATTTAATTCTTTGAGGCACGGGAATTTAAATAATAAAATGACGCATGTTGCACACACATTTTTTGTTTTGCTTCGACAAAGTTGGTTTAATTTTATTAACAAAGTTATACAATAATACAAATTTTCGAGGTGGGACGAAAATGTTCCGCCATGTATATTCACGCATCAAAAAGGTGGGACACTTTTAACACTATTCCTGCCGACACTTCACGTATACCTTTTTCTACCGCAACCGGTGAATTTGTCAAATGATAATTTTTTCCCAGAAAATGAACAGTAAAAAAAGAAGTGAATATTGAAAAATGTATTATAATGAGAATGTATTATACGTATATTCGAGGAAAAGTCGTGAAGTTTAAAGGCGATTCAATTACGTTGTATATAGGAAATTCTAATCGAAATTTTAAAAACGGTCATTTGACCGGCCGTGGTAGGAATAGTGTTAACCCTTTGAGGACGATGGGCGCATATATGCGGCCTGAGAAAAAATCTGATTATAGTTTATCGGTGGATGTATACACGGTTAAAGTTGAAAAATTGAAATATAACTGTTGAAATATGATTACACAAATAGTAATTTATAACTTCTATACATCAAATCTCTGACTTTCTGATAAAAAGGTAGTTTTTTACCGCCGAATAAGATATTATTTCTCAATATTCAAAAAAGTCTCCGTCCGCAAAGGGTTAATCCCGAAGTGCCTCAAAGAGTCAATATCTCATATCTTCGGTGATTTGGTATCTAATGTGATATATTTTAGAAATTGCCATGATTTAAGCCCAGAGTATTGATAATCCTTGAAGTCCTCGGGTCTATTCGAATATACCATGTAATTTCAAGCTTTCGCGCGATTCATAAATATGCAAAGCGGCGCGCGTAGACGAATGCGCGATAGCCCAGACTTCCTCTCCTAAAAGTCTTGAAATCAATCGTCGACTTGAAATGACGATCACGACTTGGTTGGAGAATCGTCCTCCTCCTCCTCCACCACCTCCTCCACCGGTAGAAATAAAGTCACGTATCAGAGGAGAGGGATGACCCATACTGAATTCATTCGTCGTCGCACGTTTCGTTGCTCGATGTCCACGCATCGTGGCGGAATCAATCGGCCGCGATGCGATCAAACCAACGAAACGAATCGTCCTCTGTTTTCGTTCATTTTCCCCGCGGTTTACATTGCACGCTTTTTGTGTTTACAGCTGGAAAAAAAATCGGCTGGAAAAATTTAATGTAACGGTGGAAATTTTCAAGAGAATTTAAAGCAGAGGACATCGATTTTAGAATTATGATTAGACGGAGAATTTTTATGTTAAGATATCTAATAATTTCGATATCTTTTTCATGTTGTATGTAATACAGTTAGTTTAATGAGGATTTAAAAAGTATGGAAAGACTCTTATGTTACTAATCGAGATGCAGAATGTGGGATCAAGTTGAAGTGTATTACATTGCACTTTACTTCCCTGGCTTTTCGATGAAACCCGAAATCCATTGGCGGTATATTGGAAGGATCATCGTGGCCTGCCGCCAATTATACTTATCGACGGATAAACACTGCCAGGCTGCGTGAAACGCTCTGTGCTACCAAATTAAATCACAAAACATCTTGATAAATGTTCATCAGTGAAATTAAACTATATTCGGAACCTAAAAAAAATGCAGTGTTTTGCGGGCGGTAATGCGAAGGGTAATCGTGGCTAATCGTTAATTACTCCCGTCAAATTGTAATCACCAAGATCTAAAAGGCATCCAACCCGAAAAGAATCTCACTATTATCTTCAAAACTTTTAACGCAGACGAATCCGGACCTCGACTCGACCCTTGCAACGCTCTCGATCGGCAAATTCACATTCCGTCGGCGATAATTCGGAGAATCATCTTGGCTTATCGCTAATTATGTCCATTAAATTTTAATCACCGGAATCTAAAACGGATCCAAACCTAAAAGAATCTCACTATTATCTTCAAAACTTTAAAAGCAGACGTATCCGAACCTCGACTCGACCCTTGCAAAGCTCTCGATCGGCAAATTCACATTCAGTCGGCGATAATTCGGAGGATCATCGTGGCTTATCGCTAATTATTTCCATTAAATTTTAATCACCTAAATCTAAAACGCATCCAAACCGAAATGAATCTCACTATTATCTTCAAAACTTCTAACGCAGACGAATCCGAACCTCGACTATACCCTTGCAATCGTTTAGATCGACAAATCCGAAATCCGTCGGAGGATCATCGTGGTTAATCGTTAATACTCCCGTGAAATTTTAATCACCAAAATCTAAAACATATCCAAACCTAAAAGGAACTCACTGTCATCTTTCAAACTTCTAAAGCAGGTGAATCCGAGCCTCGACTCAACCACTGCAGCGCTCTCGATCGGCAAATCCGAATTCCGTCGACGATAACTCGGAGGATCATCGTGGCTTACCGCTAATTATTTCCATTAAATTTTAATCACCGGAATCTAAAACGTATCCAAGCCTAAAAGAATCTCACTATCATCTTCAAATCTTCAAAAGCAGACGAATCCTAGCCTCGACTCAACCACTGCAGCGCTCTCGATCGGCAAATCCGAAATCCGTCGACGATAATTCGAAAGATCATCGTGGCTTATAGCTAATTATTCCCGTCAGAGGAAGAACCCCGACACGCTACGGGAAACAAGTAGTTAGTCAATAATGTGTATTCATTACACAGAGAGGGTTGGTAGGAGCGGTATGAGCCCTGAATAGCCAGCGGATCGGTGAAACTCGTGTGTCGAAAACCTGGCCAGAGAGAAATTGACCATTTTACCCGCTGGCTGACAAAGCACGACGGGGATTCCCTTTGAAATCTGCGGTCATTGACGAGCAAACGCGCTCAACGCATGATCCTTCGTCTGTGTTTGCACGAGCCTGTTTATCGGCCGCGTTAACTTGCACGCAGTTTAGATGCACGTAAATGCGTTTATGTGCCGTTGCTGCGATTAACGTGAATCGTTTGTGCATTATCAACGACAACTTTGGCCTTTGGCCCTCGGTCCAACGATAACGCGACGGCGATGCGCTTTCGAGTAGCTGGAATTTCAAATTCTTCGGGGTCCGTCGTCGGTGAAGTTCTGCACCGTGAAAATCGAATTTGGTGGTTGGCGATTTTTTACATACTTTTAAAAAGCTTCTTTTACTACTTGATTTGTTCCCTGATCTTTATAGCAATTTTATTTGTCCTATGATTCTTAATTTATCGAATATCTTTGACAATTATGTATGATTTTCCTTCCTTAAATGTCAGCCAGTGTTGATAAAGTATTCACTATCTTTTTTGAAACTGGCATCACAGTCTCGACAATACAAAAAAAATTCTCAGTGAAAGAAGCAATTAAAAAGTTCCCTTAAATTCAACCTGACCAAAATTCTCAACTCCGACAATCTTCCACAAATTCTCAATCCAAAATGGGACTTATCAGAAACCTTCTACGTTGACACAAGTAAGTAGATTGTCCGGAATAAACATTTGAATACTCCTCCCTCGGCATTTCACAAGAGACCCTTTCCGAGAGGGAAATTTCTCAAAACTTCAAGAAGCCATCGCCCTTTTCAGAGAAGCTTTCGCAAGAAACAGTTGCACGACGGACTTCTCCGTGGACGTTGAAAGATGTTCTCCCAGAAGGACACTCAAGGGGCCGAAAGTCAATGAGAAAAGGGCCTCTCGATCGAACGGTGTGAACGGACTCTGCGAACGCATCCATTCTGGCTGGAAGATTCGAAAAAGCTCCTTTTAGAAAGGTTTCTCTGGCAGCGGGCCATCCATTAATACGAATTAGCGTATTTAACTTGGAAGGGAGTGGGAGGCTGCTGAGGCTCGTCGTGGAATCGAGAGAGGAAGCGAGGGATAAAGAGGAAAGGAACGAGAATGGAAACGTTCGAATTGCACTCGTGGTGCACTCTACGGAAACAAATTGGCTAAATTGCGACGAAACGTTCCGGGAAAATGCGAGTCGGTCGGTTCAGAAATTGTTTTATACTCTGGCTGCTGTGCGCTTCTCTTTCTCTCTCTCTCTCTCTATCTATCTGTCTGTCTATCTCTCTCAGAAGAGACAGAAATGTTTTCTCTCGCATCGGTGCCTGATTTTTACCGAGGCTCTCCATGCGTTAGAATCGTACTATTTTCGAACATCGATGACTGTCGAGGAGAGCCGTACGTAACGTAATAAAATAGCGAACACCATAGGACTGTTATAAATAATACTCCCTTTTACGTCCTCGCGAACTTCGATAACGACGAAACGATGGATGGAACGCGCTCGAACAAAATTGCTACCTCTCGCCGTTGCACGATTCTTCACAGAATGCCTGAAACATCGTTTGATCCAGGATGGAATCGATATCGAGAAAATATCGAAGATTGCCGGAATGGTAATAAAATCGAGTACACCGTGGTACGGTGAAGCATTAAATAATATTGGATTTTACGCGAGCGCAAATCCAGTCGGCAGTAGAATAAGGACGGTCGGAACGACGTTCCCACAAGTTGAAAATGTTACTCGCTCATGGTGCAACCGTATCCCTCTCCGCATATTATATCGAGTAATACGACGGAATTGCGTCTCGTTACAATCATTAAGCTCTACGCCCGCCGGTTGTAATTTATTTCACCGTCTAATAAAAGTCACTCGCCGTGGAATCGCCGATAGAATTGCCGGCAATTCCGCTGGGAGAATTACGGCCATCCGAGGCAGATCGAAGCGAGCCTCTTCCGTTTTGTCTCGTCGTTCTTCAACGCGAGCTCTCAGAGTTGTGTCTCTCGATGAAATAATGTGCAAAATCGTCGCGGATGTGGCGAAATGATCGCGCAGGTCATAGCATACTTGATTCCAACCTGGTATTTTTTCTAAGTTTTTCAATATTTTTTATGCAGTTCTTTTTACATGGATTTATAAGTGGATTGCCTTATCTTTTATCGAAGGTTGAACGAATTAGGTGGACACCACGTTGGTGTCACGTTAAAATTTTAAGACAGTTGCCTATTATATCGCAAAGGCGTCGCAGCTATCTCACAATCGCAAATTGTTGCAAAGTATCGCTTGTATCCTCTACAGGCTGCAATACGCTACATATCCTCGAAATTTCGGGACGGAATTATAACTTGTAGTGATTAATAAAATGTGACGTTTTATGATTTCTCGACAAATTCAAAAAGCGCCGGCACCAAACCAAAGAATCTAGATTTATCGCGCGGACGGCATAGTGTTAATTTGTCGATTGTCGTATTTCAGCGTCTAGGTAAAATAGTTTGCGAAGAAAGGCCAGGCAACTTTGGACGCCATGGGAAGTTTGGGTACTCGTGGGATCTCAGCGTCTAGACATCCGTGTACCCATGTAACAATTTTACTAAACGGGTAGTTTAATTGATATTTAAACTTGCCGACATCAATACTTAGACCGGGTACTTAGAAACCCTGCCGCCTGGGTATACAGCCTTGATGTTTTAGTTCCTGAGTACTTTGCTGCATTTAAACTCCGTCGTGTAGGATATACAACTATGGATAGCTAAATCTGAATAACAAAATACAGGCATGCTCCGGAATCTCTGACATCGGAGTACTTGTCCATTTTAGCGCACATATTCTCAAATATAAAACTGCTTGATACTTGCAGATATCAATGAATTCTCCTTTCTTTCTCCGCGTTTCGTTTTCTCCCCAATTGAAATCTTCATCGTTGCCATACTTGTCCATTTGACTATACATACTCTCAAATATAAAACTAGTTGGTATTTGCAGATATCAATGACTTCTTCCTTCCTCCGCGTTTCGTTTTCTCTCTAATCAGAATCTTCATCATCGCCATACTTGTGCATTTGTGCATACATCTCAAATATACACCTCGCAAAAGTGAAGAAGTCCTCTAGCCTGTGGTTTGTTCTGATTCGCCCGACGGACAGAGACATCCCTCGTTCTGACGACATTTTCGATTCTAACGCGTAATTGGACGATAAAACCGCACATTTACTATATATATTACTTCTTTCTACGAAAGAAGTATTGCGCTTTCGGTTGTCATTCGTCGATCTCAGCTTTCCAGGACCGACATAGTGGGGATAGGGTACCTCACACCGCACGACTTCTCTATTTTTGCGAGATATAACTGCTGTAATTACTTAACCCATTCTCCGCGAAATTTTCCTTGGCCTTTTTCTTTCTGGAAAAAGTAATTTTGTAGTATAAAAATAAAAGTGAAGCTTGAAAATTAGCACTTAGGAGTAGATTGGAAACTGTCTGTCAAGACATGCCTTATACCGCGAGACTTCATATCGTTTGCGAGCCGTAAAACTACTTGGCACTCGCAAATATCAATGACTTCTCTGGCCATCCTCCGCGTTTCGTCCACTCTCCAATTAGAATCTTCATCATCGCCATATTTATCCATTCGACCAGACATCTTCTCAAATATAAAACTACTTGGTACTCGCAAGTTTCAATGACTTCTCTGGCCATCCTCTCTCTAAAATCTCAACGCCGAAATACCTGAATACTACGGAATCTCCGCCATCCGAACTATTTCCGTAACTCCATTCGCAAACGGTCACGTGTGACAATGCTCTGTCGTCTTCATAGACGAGAAGCTTTCGTTCGATACCGTTCCTCGGTGTCGTTTCAGTGTCTCCGTTCATGGATCGTCCTCATCCCCGTCCTCTTCACCCACTCGCATTCTCTCTCTTTCTCTTTCTCTCTCTCCTGGTGCCTCTCTGCCTCTCTAGGGTCGTCCGCTATTGATTCCAAGTTTATTCTTGGCGAGCGGCTCGCTTTGCTGGCGTCAAAACATCGAAAGGACGAGGAAGGGTGCCGCGGCACGTTTAAAACCTTAATACTCAAGGGCAGCTCGCTGTCGGGGTAGCTTAACTCTGTGTTGACACTCGTGGAAGCACTCGACGCGAAAGCCTGATGATTAAGTTATGAAACCCACCCCTTCTCTCTCTCTTGCTCACTGCATCTCTTTCTCTCTCTCTCTGGCTCTCCAGCCAAAGTTTCCTCTCCTGACGTACCGAATGTGAGGATTTAACTTCGTTTTCGCAAACGCACCGCTTTAATTCCCCGCAATACGTCCACGGTTCTCAGTTTCGACCGGCACTCCCCTAACTTGCTCCATTACATTGAAAGTTATGTTTTTCCCGCAAAACCGTGGCCACCGTGCTTTGTGCCACGGGGCAATCTGTTTCTCTGATGTTTTAATAAGCTTCGACGCTATGAAATTACGGAGGTTAAAACGGCCGTGGAATTTCGGATCGAGCGTGATTCCATTTTCGCAGTTATATGCTGATATTAAACCGGTATAATTGAGGAGCAATAACGAAAACAAAGTGGCAGGGTGGTTTGCGCGGATGAGGTAATCTTTGGAATTTTCTTTCCTTTTCTCTTCTGAGACGTTTTTTCATTTAACTGCAATGGTCATTTTACCAAGGACTTGCAAGATTTTAGATTATGGAATCAGCGAGAGCATACATACTTAGCCCTTTGACCTACCATTTCCATTTTGACTGCGTGGGCAACAATTCAGAATTAAATTCCTGAAGTAAAAGTTTCTCTCCGATTGCTGATATTTCGTATAGCTGAAATATTGGAATATTGATGGTATAGAAATATAAATTTGCCATATTAATAATGCAGAGTATAATTACAATATTAATAATATGGAATATAATTGCAATATTAATAATACAGATATAATTTGACAGTCACTTATCAGACTGATATTGTCAATTAATAAAGTTTTTGGAGAACTGAAAAATTTCATATACCATTCACTGTGTAACGAGTATCAGATTATTCTACGCTAAAGTGTTAATGATAATTTACAAAAAGTCTGCTAGAACTGACGTGGATTTAACCTTTAGCTCACTAATTGTTAGTTCAAGTCTTTAGTACCCCCATATGCCATCATAGCTTCCAAATTTGAACTGTGGACAGATTCGAGTAAACGTTTGCAACCAATACAGTTTCCGGACTCATCTAAAGCAAGTTTGCACAGGGCAGTTCGTGATTACGACCTCTCGTGTATTCTGGATCGGTTGGTGTTTTATTAGAGGCGGAAGCAGCCTTTACAAGGAATGCAAATTGTGTCGTAGATTTATAATCGTCCTTCTTCAGCCGAAGGTTTTTGTACTCCGTGTTTTGCAGGTTTACGCCGACGAAATTCAAAGTTCCCGTTGGAATTCTACGAGCTTCTTGTCGCAAGTAGAAACTGTCGCAAAACACCAGGGAAAATGTATTGTTTTACCGATTTTACCTCATTATACCGTTAAGGATTAAATCACGGTAGTTCACGTCGGCGAGAAGTGAAACCTTCGTTACAGAAGCAGTTGCAAGTTGCGCAAAATAATGCCCTAACGTCGTCGCGTTTCCGTAAAAAATATGCAGGCCGATACTTGAGCCGTTACAGAGTACGTATACCGAGGCAAATAAAAACTGACGCTAATAACAGCTCGCGAATGTAAAAGAACCCCTGCTAAATATTCCAACGCGTGACTCTCTGCAATATGAGCCGGAGATCTCGATCTAGAAAGCTTTCCGTTCTTCCAAATCCGCTTGAATTTATGCACAAATGACGGATATCGAGAGAAACGTTCCGACAGTGTTCGTACTTCCCGCCGTTACCGTGCCACTTCCCGTATAAATTTCTCGGTGATTGCAATTCAATCGTGATACGCCTTCAGAAATTTGTATACGTGGCTTCGGTTTTACGTGGCTTTTTTAGCGTAAAATACTTCACTTACGAAACCCGTTATCAACCGTGTAGCTATCGCGTTACGCTGTGTAACTAAAAACTTATTTCATTAGAATATCTGCAATAAACTCGGTGCAAACGCTACGGCTGTATTAAACGATACAGTATCACTTTCGGTAGCGTAGACAGTCCAAGAATTGCCTTTTTATATTCTAAAATACAATACAATACTCTTTCTTCCCTTCTTCAGCCCTCCAAGAATATTCTGCGCAAAAAAAACTGCCCTTACAAGGCGCACTATTCCCCCGATGGCGGAAATGCATTTAACATGATTTGTAAACGTTGAATTCTGAAAATTTACATGATTTTTAAGAATTAAATTCCAATATTCGGCAAACTTAAAACAATTAATTGAAATGGAAACTACGATATGTTTTGTTACCTCAAAGTCGCAAGAGCTCATAGAGGGTCGATGTAAATCGTTAGGACATTTCGCAACTTGTTAATTACACGGGCTTACCGTCTACTTTAAAAATACACGAACCAGACACCGCCCAATGAGCAAAACTACTACCTGCAACGATCACAGCGGTCGAAATCGCCTCTATAAACTCATTTCCACGCCCCTGGAACATGGACGGTGCACACAGCACACTCAAAACGGCCATACGTGCATTCGTATCGCTGTTGACCCTCTATCAATTATTCAATTCTCGCGAGGGACGCACGGCGTCCCGACGCAGCCGAGAGATCAGACGGAATAAAGAAGAAATTCGCATTGCGCGGTACGTACGTGGCGCGCCGTAAGTGACATAAGCGCAGCGCAGTTGCGGTACATAAGCGGCGCGATTGTGGTACCGTTGCGGTACGGGAGAGGCACGAATGTGGCACGAATATAGTACGGTTTAGGTATGTCGCCGGCACGCATGCGGTACCGACGCAGAGTGAAAGCGACACTCCGGTAGAATGAGACGGTGATGCGGTATTTGTGCGGTACTCGCGCAAAATTGACGCGCAATTTCGAGGTACGTCACGGTAGGAAAGAAGAGCGCGGTATTTGAACGGCATTCACTCGGTATTCGCACGGTACTCGCGCGGTATTTGGATGCGAATTGTATGGTATTTGCGAAGTATTCGGATAGTACAGTAGTCTGCGATTGAGATGAACCGTTACTTGTACTCGTTTCGGTACTGCGCGGTATTCGCGCGGTGTAGTAAGGAACTTTTTTGTACGGTGAGGTGCGAGTACCGTATCGTATTTGATGGGTGTACGTTTATGAGAGTATTCGAATGTTGGATTGCATGAGAAAAGTGTCGGAGATCTAAGAAGATTTGAAATACCCGGTCGTTCTTGCGAAGTGATATTTATATAATACTCGCGATGATTCGGAGCGAACACAGTGGGTGCTAGACGAATAGACCATAGCAATTTGAGCCGAAGAAAAACAATAAAAATAAGGAGAATAACAGCAGAACATAGTAAATCTAAGGTTGTATCTCGCTCGACACCACGAACCTTCGTGTTCTCGTTTGCACAGAAATTAATTGCACATCGCACGGACGATCAGTCAGTCCCTCCTGCGCTCACGTACCGTACTGCCAGAGTGCGCAATTTCCTGCCTCGATCGGCGAGAAGCTTTCCTGCTTTATCCGCCACGTCCCGGCTGATAACGCGAGCTCAGACTGCATTTTGCTCGCTTGAACGAATCAATGGAATCAGTCACAATTATCATTCTTCCCGAGTACTTTTACAATCGCAACGATTGCACCGAACATATCCTCTTAACGGAATCACGGAATACCTCGTTCTATCCGTTGATTTTCCATCCGCCACGTAACTGCACTTTCTGGGCGCAATATCCGAGTTGCACGAAACTGTCATGGTGGCATTAAAATTTTTTTGTTATCACGTCTCCCCACGCAATAACCATAAGACTCGCCGAGGCGACACGCTCTACTGCTCCCAAAGGGGAAGCATGCTCCGAATGGTCCCTTGCACATCCTGTGCAGATAGTCTGGATCTTTCGTCCCGGAAAAACTCCGACAACCTCGAACACCGTTTCATCGAGAATAACGTCACCTATCTTGCTACAAATTTGTATTAATTTCTATTATTCCTCGTTTAACTTCAGCACGGTAGCAACACGTATAACGCAGGTACGTTCAGAGGTACATGAATACCGTGTTGCACGAGATCTAGAGTGAAGACGTAAAGATTGATTAGAAAATTTCTTACAATATAACGGAAGATAGAATACACTTTATTTTACGTTATTTTACTTAACACTAGAACTACCGGCGTTAAATCTATCATATTTCAAAATATTAAATAAGTACTTTGAAAAAGGAGGAATCAAGAGGCGGAAAAGATACTCGATTCGTTGATTTATGTTTTTTAAGATGGACATAGAATATTTATTCTAAGACTCTTCTATAAACTTGGAGAATTTTTGGAAAGAATTGTGTACCACTCATTTTCACTGGTTTGGTTGTTCTAGTGTTAATAATAAAGTAAGTTTTTATCACTACCACGTTGAACCATATTGCATAATCGCGAACGTCACCAGTCCCTTATTACCAAGGCACGAATATCGATATAAATCCATAATACCGGAAGTCTCCAGGGGTAGTAAACGAAGAGTACCGAACTCTTTACATCGTGAGAGCGAAGTCTCGTGTTTTTCATATCGTAGAACTCCATAAAAACTTCCCTTTATCGCCCGTCGCTCGAAGTATCGAGCGCAAGCTGAAACGCGGTTGCCTTCATGGCGGCTGCATAGAGGATAATTAAATCTACCGGCGGCCATTATTAAAGGTCACGTTATTAAAGCGAAGGAAGTATATCGAGATACGGTTTCGAAGGTACAATGATCGTTCCAACGGGTAGAATCGTCGCGCTCGATTCCTCCGAAGGTCTCTCGTTTCTGGTAATCAACAATGAGAACGACAATGAGGAGAAGACCCGGCGGATTGGAGGATAGTCCGCGGACATATTCTTCGTTCTGACGAGGAAATCTAGGTCGACGTAGGATCACGTAGCTCTCAGGAGCTGGTCTCTACCTCTATCCTGGCTCCTTTGTTGATTAAGCCACGTTCACGGAATAAAAAGCGAGGGAGAGAGGATCAGGGAAGCAATGACGATTCTTCAGGGTTACTCGACCTTCGTCGCGCGCGTTCGCCGCTGCGGGGCCTTTTCAAAGCGCCTCTCTTCTGGTTTTTCATTCTTCCCGTGTCTTTCTCCCGTTGTATACCGCTCGGCGAGGAGAGAGCCTCCCTTTTTTACTCATTGTTTTCGATTTTTCTTTCTCCACCTCCGACGCCCTTCGTCGGCCCTTTTCACCGTGCCTCGTTAGATCCCTTTCGCCGATCCTCCGGCGTGCTCGGAATGGAAAAACTCGCTGAAATGTCGTTTCCTGTTGCAGGAGACGCGGGAAAATGCTTTGGTCCGAAGTGATTTTCAATCTGCGACATGTTTCTTCCGAAGGTCGATTGTATTGAAAAATTTGGCGCTATTCTTCTTTACGGTGTAAACGCTTTGTTTAACTACTGAGATCTTGAGCTTTTAGCCTTTCACAGCTTTTCTCGATAGAGACTTTTTTTGAATATTGAGAGGTAATCATTTATTTGGTGATTATGAAGTACTGTTTATCAGAGCGTCAGATAGTTAACCCTTTGCAGTCCTATGTCAGTCTGTATATACTTGACATAGTTTTTTACTTCATTTTATTTTCTACCGATTTAATATCAACTATTCAAATTCATAATGACTTTGTAATAACACCTAAATATTATTTAAAAAAAAGGAATAACCAACCGCAAAAAATGTTGTGCAATTAATTTCATTTAGCTCACTTTAAACTTGAGAAAATAATTCGCAAAGCGATAATGTATAGAAGTTATAAATTACTATTTGCCTAATCATATTTCAGCGGTTATATTTCAATTTTTCAACCCTAACAGTACATATTTGCGGCGATAAACTGTAATCAAATTTTTTTCTCAGGCCACATATATGCATCCGTAGTCCTCAAAGGGTTAATGTACAGTTTTATTATTGATTTGGGTGGAAAAAATACGCGGTCTGAATTACTTTTAATTTTATAGTGAGTTAAATGAAATTAATTTCGCGACATTTTCTATCGTTGGTTATTCAATTTTTTTTAATAATAGCAATAACTATAGGTACTGACAGATATTCAGATGATATTGCAAAATCGTTATAAAATTAGAATGTCGATATTAAATTATCAGAAAGTAAAATGAAGTGAAAAGCAATGTCGAGTGTAGCTCGTCATAGGACTGCAAAGGGTTAAAGAGTTAATCGGCAAATTTTACAATCGTTTTACAATTTTCTATAAATCAGTAGGACAGTACAGCGATGCGAGAAATTAACTGAATATTACGCGAAACTGCCACCCGCACATTTCACTCCAACGGGTAATACATCATCCTATTTTATTGCAAAAAGTGCACCATTAAATATTGGCCATTCCTCACTTAAAAAAACACAAGCTTCCTGCACATGTTTCCTCTGGAATTCAGTTCTTATTCGCCTCCGTCGATCTCAAGATTTCGTCGAAAATTCATCGATCATCCGAGCTACGTTCCGCGCGACGTTTCCGGTGTATTTATAAACCATTTCCACGAACTTACGCGCGGTAAAGTGTTGCTAATGTCCGATACCTGAAGACTTCAATCGCGATTTGTTGTATCGAGGTATAAATAATAAATCGCTCTCCCTCCAATGTGTTCGTACAGAGAAAGATGTGCGGTGAATATAGAGAAATTGAGTTTTCAGAAAATACGGCGGTACAAGAAGTAACAAATGGTTCTTGGGAAGTTCGTTTTCTCGGGACGAGGAACGGGCGAGATGGTATTTCGAAATAATCTGCAGAGAAGGGAGAAACCGGACAAACCATCTGTAACCTGTCTCGTATGAGATTACGAATGGTTCGCTCACTCTTCAGGGTGAACTATAAATTACCGTTACCCTCCCTTTGTCGGTGGAAAATCGCTTCCAGCCGCGGACCACCTTCCGTTATCACGAATTTTATCTTCGAACTTTTCCATCGATTTTCCTGCGTTTCTTTCGTCCCTTCTTTCGACATATCTTTCTTTGTGTGTCTATCTGTTTATCTGTGCACTTCCCTTTTCCTCTTCTCCTTCTATTTCTTCGTAATTTAATTTTCCCTCTCTACTTGTTTTCCTTTTTATCATTCTACCTTTCCATTTGTTAGTCTCTTTCTCTGTTCCTTTCCTATTTATCTGTATCTACATACGAATTTGTACATATAGCTCGCAAAAACAGAGAAGTCCTCTGGCTCTGGTTTGTTCTGATTCGCCTGACGGATAGGGACAACCCTCGTTCTAACGTCATTTTCGATTCTAACGCGTTATTGGCCGAAAGAGCCGCACATACGTTACGTTGTCATGGGAACGACGAATGAAGTGTTCTCTTTTCGGTTGTTATTGGCCGAGCTCAGGTTTCTTGAAACGATATGGTGGGGATAGGCGGTGCGAGCGACACTCTCCCCTTACTCCGTGCCTCATGCCGCGCGCCTTCTTTGTTTTTGCGTGCTATAGACATGTGTAGGACAATTAGCCAGTTAACTGTGGCGACCTCTTTTCAGAGCTCGCACCTATATGTGTTGCTTTCAGTTCCAGCTAGTGCATACGGGGATGCATGAATCTATCTCAAACTATTTATACTTTTTATTTCTTCGTTTTATTTCGTCTTGACCTCCAAATATTGTAAGCATCTTGAAATTTACGAATGTATTCTAGTTTTCATGAAAATTATATTTCAAATAACCATTGGTAACTAAATTTCTCGCATGACGAGTATACTCGTCAATCACAGTTAACTGGTTAATGGCTATAGAATAAACTAACTAAGAATATAAAAATATCGCTAGCTTGCACGCATGCTCCTCGTCGAAAATCTTTACCGGGCCAATAAAAGTCCACGAACGTGAAGTAAATCGCAATTAGTGTTCCAATCAGTCACTCAAAGAGTTATTTACGAGTGTTGAAAGTAGTATAATATGCGACTCATATAAAATATAAAACCTACCCTATTCGTTCGCGACCTCCGGCTCGTTTTTCTATTTACTAGTATTCTACCTATTTCTATTTTATCTATCAACCTACCTTCCTCTATCATTCGGTATCTCTTCATTTATTTATCCACCCACATTTCTCTCAATCCATTCGTCTTCACCCCCTTCACTCCCTGTATCGCAAAAATAACGATACGTTCATCAAACATCCCATCCACCTTGTTTTAATTCGATCCCGATTCAGTGTATTTCAATCGAATCGCAAATTAATTACAGCCAACTTCAGCCTCCAATTAATTACTCCTTGCAATTCCGCACAGTAGCCTATTTATTTGGCAATAATTAACAGCGAAACGTTGAATCAGCTGGTTCCGAGGTTTTCTCGTTACGTCGATCGAAATCCATTTTCTCATTGACAGCAGCTCCATCGCTAATTGTATATTTGCAACGTGGAAAATGGCGGGAATCCGTTTCTGGGGAAATTCACACGAAGTAGAAGCAGAATGGGGCGCGACGTGGATCTCTTAGCATGTCGCTAATCGTTCCACGTGCAACACGCAAAATGATTTGCGGCTTGTCCACAGATTTTAATATACACCGCGGCAACGTTTATTTATCGCTGCACCATAAAAGACACACGCAGACACAAATCATTGTATCCCGTTTGCGGGGTGCATTTTAAATGCAAAAATATACGGTAGCGCGACCCTGCTCAAATCTCCGATAGAATGTTTATTTCATTGTCTTGCTTTAAGATGACAAAATAGTAAGCTCTTTTAAAGAAAAGTGTAGGCAGTGAAATTCGCCTGTTTCTATTTTTCTTTTATAAAAATTCTTCAAACTTATATGGGCACGTTGAAGTAGGTTTTCTGGTTGCATTTATACGGGTTTAAATGGAAGATCGCTTTCTCAGAATACGATATAAATCGAAATCGTCGACTGTAGAAATATGTTGACAGAAAACTGTTTATTTTTAATATGTTCTTTTTTAAATCCAGTATTTTGAAAACCTTGGAAATTGAGGGATAGGTGTATAACTCACTCTTTACTTTGTTATTACACTTCTTGCTAAGTCGTTATTTAATAAATTTATTAAATGTATCAGAGGTAACTGTTAATTAATCAACTATTAATAATTCATTAATCAACTAACTCCAGTTTTAACACGGCAAATGCCATGCTGATCACTGGTGACCGACACTGTCGAATTCAATAAAACTTACGACTTTCATATCGGTGGCATTCAACATATTAATTAATCCGCCAGTCTCTTGTTTCTGAAAAAATTACAATCAAAGAAACACCACTTAAAAATTACTATTTTATCCAAGCGAACTTACACCCCCGATAAAAAAGTGTTCTCCAAGATTCAAGCAGACTTTAAGTTTCTGCGATCGAATCGACGCGAACGAAGTCTGGAAATTCCTTTAAGACACATCTCGTCGACTGGAAAAGTTATCTTTCGAGCAAGCAGCTCTGTTGGGATAGCATAAAAATATTATTGAACCGATGGAACAGCGCCAAAGAATCCCCAGGCTCGGCGATGACGGTCATGGTGAACGAAAGCACCAAGAATAATTGTCTCAACGTACGTTGCATTCCGCGATTCCCGATCTTTCGTGGAAAATTTCCGCGTTGGCTGAATTATTCGCGCCAATCGGCGAGATCATCGTCGGCGCTACTTAACGTCGAATTATATTTTGCAATTCTGATTTACACTGTGTCAACGTTTAATCTACGCTGTGACGTTTCCACTCGTTCCCTCGCTAACGTACCTCCGTCAGGGAAATTTAATGCGCGGAAATGCAGTTAATTGAAGGGAAAATTATGCGGTCGCGTGAAAATGCGGATAATTGCATCGAAAGGGGCTAAAATCGGTAAAAAGTTCAGGAGTCACGTTTACATATATGTAGGCACTACGCGATTTACGGTTATATTGAAATTGCGAAGTCTACGGAACAGAAATTACTTTTGTTCCGCAAGCGTAATTTTTAAAAGCATGCAGCTCTACTGACAGCGAGAGAATTGAAGTGCATTCGATTCACGGCCGTGATAATGTCTGCGCAGTTAACGAGACTTTCAAGTGAACACGACTAAAACGTTTGTTTCCTTTTGAAGTTTCTTCATCTCGATAACGTGGCTGTATTGAGACTTCCATTATTTTTTAAATTGCTCACGCGAATACGTCGAGTTAATTTATTACTCTGTCTGATGCCGTTTAGAAATACATAATGTTGCTAAATTTCACAGTACTCCAATTGACTTTTAACACGGCGAATGCCACCGATATTTCGCTAGTTTCATCATTTTTACAAAAGTGAAACTTTTTCTATTAAAATCACATCTTTACAAAGCAGATACCGTAACCGTTTGAGTCCCAAGGAGCGCGACCGCGCTCTTCAGATTTTGTGTCGAAAAGTCCCAGTACTCGGTTGACACAAGCGCTATCGCGCTGCTCGGTTCTTTTCGACCGTGTTCTTTTAAAAGCCTCTGGGACTCAAACGGTTGAAGACATAAATAGTTATATAGTCAGCAGGACTTTACCCTTTTAATGCCAATATTTATATGTTGAATGCATTAGAAAATTCATAAATATTACAATTTAAAAGTCATACGAAGTTTCATTGAATTTAATAGCGCCGGTCACCGGTGACCCCACGGCATTCAACGTGACAAGTTCCGCTGGAATTGCAATATATTAAAATTTACCTGCATCCAATATAAGGTTTTATATGTGTAACTTAATGCATTTCTCAAGATTGAAATTTAAATTTCAAAGAGTATAGAAACTCTACTCGTTGCAGAAAGTATTTTGCAGTCTGCACAAAATATTAAGATCAACCTGTATCATATTACAAACTTGTTATTCTGCAATAAAGAATATCGCTAAATCTTCATGCTTAACCCTTTGACTGCTAAAGGCGTATATATACGCCTTCACAAGTCCATCAATATATACGAAAGGCGTATATGTACGCCCTCACAAATCCATCAATATATGCGAAAGGTGTAAATATACGCCGTCTGTATTTTTTTACTATAACAAATATAAATAACAAATATCAAAATATCCTGTTAAAGTTGTTATACCCTGTGTTACATTCTAAATTTTGTATTTTTTCCTTTATATTTAATTACCGATTATTATTGAACGAATGCACGAAATAAGTTAAGTAAATTAAAATAGCTTACAAACTTACTTAAGATAAATAAAAAAGATTGGTATTTTGAATTTATTTGCCATTATTATTTTTTAAACCCTAAAAATGCTATCAAATTTCCGGGTACTGTTTTGGTCACTAGTCAATCGACAACCAGTCGCAGCGACTGACATGCGAAAAACGCGCCGTCCATATCGATGGATTCGTCCGAGAGCGCGCCGCAGTCAAAGGGTTAATAAGCTAAATATACAATTTCTAAGAGTAACAATTTCTAAGTGGAATTTACCAAAGGAGTAATTAAAATATCGTTCAACCAATCTAAATTCTATATCACAGCCTGCACATTCGAAGGATGAATTTCAAGGATAAATTTCTTGTTTCAGCACATGGTGCAGACAGGGATGGCTGCGCCCTACGGTGGGGGTGTCTTCCCCCCGCCGGTGAACGGCGTAGCGGGTGTCGTGGGGGCGGCTGGCGCTGCCGGTGACGTTAAGCCACCGGTGCCGGCAGTTCAGGTGAAGGAGGAGAACGCCGGCGCGCCCCAGCAACCCCCGCCGAGTGGGCCTCAAGTCCCGCCACCGGCTGGTGCCCCGCATCCAGCCGCCCCTGGGGCCCCAACTGCAGCCAGCTTCAGTCCGCCCCCGCCTCCAAATGGGGTTGATCAGCAGCAGGCTATTGTAAGTTAACTATAAAATAAGTTAATTATTTAATAAGTTTTTCTTAAGGGCTATTGTGATTTGTGATATTGTTCCCTTCATAAGGGCTATTGTGATTTTTCATTTCTTTAGAAATTAATTTGATGAATCACTCTAACTCTAGAATATTCTATAATGAGAAATAGAAAGTTTTATGTTATTCTGGATTAGTTTATAGATAATGTTCTATGGGAAAAGAAACAGTTTAAATAAGTTCATCGCGGATTAGAAGTTAACTTTGGATTTTCTAATATTTATGTAAAAGATAGGAGCTCTGATGGGATTTAATTAACGGTTATGTATGGATAAATTACGGGTCGTTTAAGTATTTCATCGTGTTTGTCGCAGATTTGAAAATAATATTGTGGAAATTTTCTAGTTCAGTGTTTTAAAGATATGATATTTCATTGAGGTCTTACGGAGTTTTATAATGAATTATATTTGCCCGCTGGAACTTCCTCTTTTCTTGGCCCACTTCTAAAAGAGTTTGCCCATCTGGGTTAAGTAATCAATCAGCACTGTTAAATTTATCTTCTCCGGGATCGAGATCGATCGCGGAAACCTTGTAGAGCATAGCCGAGCTATCCAATTCGGGTCTGACGCTGATAAAACCAAGAGAACGAAATAGCTGTTATTTCAGAAGACATTTTTAACCCTTAAAATACCGTCTCGTAGAAACCTGCCCCGTATATATCGTAAAATCCGCTCTCTACTTCCCTTAGATATATCAAGGAGTATATTTTCCCCCGTGAAACTGAATAGCAAAATAATTTCCCACTATTTTACCGAGTATCATTCACATTGCACCACGGATAAAAAATAACATTTTATTTACATTACTCGGGTAACATTGTCACGCTTAAAGTCGCCTTTACAAAGTAAACTGTCCCTCTCCATCCGTGTTCACAAAAAAGCTAAGAAACACTCGCAACGTACACAAAAA
This sequence comes from Cerceris ruficornis, assembly GCA_963989415.1. Taxonomy (NCBI): domain Eukaryota; kingdom Metazoa; phylum Arthropoda; class Insecta; order Hymenoptera; family Crabronidae; genus Cerceris; species Cerceris ruficornis. The sequence continues at coordinate 13,529,589 of OZ022523.1, forward strand.
GGACAAGCTCCCGTGTGTTTCCGAAAGAGCAAACAATCAGATTCTTTTTTGTATCGCTCATTGAGAATCCGCCGCGCACGACGTCGAGAGGAAACGAGGGAGGACATCGGAAGGAGAGGAGAGGAGCGCTCTTCCGGTGAACGTAGGGTCGTCGTTTTATTGACCGTTTGAACAAGTGCGCCAAAACTGCTCTTCTTACACTTGCCTTTTTCATTATTCTTACAAAGATTATTTATATTCTTCCAAGGAGTATTCCTTTCGCAGCTGACGTGCATGCAAAGTCATAGAAACTATTTCGTGTCATGGAAACGACAAGCAGGAGCGTTTCATACTTTCTCTTTCTCCTTTTCTCTCGCTCTTTCGTTCGTATTTTTCTTTCACCTGAAGATCACCGGCTATGGTGTCTCGTCACGTACCATCATGGTTGTTTTGAATCATTCTACGCACGTATGAATCAAGAGAAAGAGAGAAGAAGAGGTAGACGAAGAGGAGAAGCTTTACTGTTGCTAACCAAGAGAAAATCACGAACGTAGGAAGCTCTCGGACATGTTGACAGTGAATTTTCTCTGTCGTTAATATCCCTTCTGTTTCAGAAGACATATAATACTCGTCGCGAGCAAATGTCATTTCATATGACGCGTCTGTTTTATCGTAGAATTAGTATGCAATCGGATAAATTGTTATCTGGCGCGCAGCCATCCAGATCTTGCTAATATCTTGCAGAGTGGGCTTAAATTATTGATACAGGAATTGTCTCCTTATTAAAACGTTACGAAGTTGACAATTTTATTGGTAATACTAAAATATTTTCATTTAACACTAGATCTACGGCCGCCGTCAAAATGTCGGGTTCCTACTTTTTTAAAAAAAATTCTTAAATTGATGGAGAAGCAGTAAAGTAAATATTTCACTTGTATCTTATAATACGCAAATTACTTAACGGATCGTATATTTTGCCGCTTGATCCATCTTTTTTCAAAGTACTTATTTAATATATTTAAATATACCTGATTTAGCGGCCGTAGATCTGGTGTTAAAATCTTGCACTATACGTCAAACTTTAGGATGGGATCGCATACGAAAACTGGGGTCATTTTTTAATTATTTTTCTACGTGACAATCGTACCATACATGATTCTTGATGATCTTAGAAATTTAGTTGCAAGATTTATGATACACGTATATTTTTAATTTTGAAAAAACTGAACGAGAAAAATAAACATCGTAAACAGCGCGATCTAGAAAATTCATGCGAACCTTGGAAAGTAATTTTAACTCTCCCCGATTGCATCTGCGATAACTCGGTCCACGGTGTAGCAATTACCGTGACTCATAAGTCGACCTAATTAGCCGTACTAATTAAAGTAATTTCCTTCGTTAATTTAATTTATCGAACGAATAAATTTCGCACTTTGTATCGCAATCTATCTGCCCCACGGATTCTTAATTCTCGACACCTCGTTAGCCCCGACATGATCGATAACGTCGACTGTAATTGGAGGATGGCGAAATATCTGCGAGAGATTCCGAACGGATGCTGAGCGCGGTGATTTTCTCAGCCGTTCCGCCTTTAATTTTCCTCCACGGGATTAAGGAATTAATATCGTTATTTCTATCAAGACTTTTCTGCCTCTCTCCCGTCGCATTCTACGTCTTATCAATTTTTCTTTTATGGAACTCTGCCCCGAGGATATCGCGGATTACGTCGTCGGTTTTTGAATTAATTCTGTTCAGTTTTCGAGTTTGATAGACGAGGAGTTTCTAGGATTATTTTTGCTACCTTGAAATTAAATTATGATCGGGTTTACGTATTCTGAACTCGTTTTTTAGTTTCTCTGACAGACGTTGCGCCACGACTATAACGTAGAATATGTTAGTTATTTCCGGGTCGTCGTAATTCAGCCATGTTCTCGCAATTTCTATTTCAATATAAAAAAAAAATGCTTTCCAGTATGTATTGGGTTGGCAAGAAAGTAATTTCGGTTTTCGTCGATAGCTAATGTTACGTTTGTTTTGAAGGACTTCTGACAATGTTATCATTTTTTGCTTCTGAAAATTGAAAGTTGTCACCTTTGGCAGGATGTAGAAACAAATTGTGCTTCATTTTGTGTGCAATTGTTAGTTTAGCGTGAATTTTAATATGGAGTGCAAAAACGAACATTTCCGACATATTTTAATTTGTCATTACTTTTTTATACAAACCACATCGAAAGCTGAATTGTATCAAACATAAGTTATGCTGTCAATTTGGTGGGCGCTGTGTAGTTAGAGCTGCTTCCAAGGAACCAAACGATTAATTCGAGTGTTTAGCCTAAAATCGCACCTGGCTCAGTTTTTTGCTGATAAAGACCAGAATTTCTATGAGAGTGGAATCATAAATTGGTCTAAAAGATGGCAAAAGGTCATCGAACAAAATGAAAATGTATATTAAAGTTCATTCTTTGTTAAAAAAAAAATTAAGTTTCATTTCATATTACAAAAACCGAAATTACTTTCTTGCCAACCCAATAGAACAAAAAGAATTTTTTTCATCAGTTCTTTCTGGATAAAAAAATGAAAAATAATAACAGAATCCCCTTCATCGCTCGTTCATTTCCAACATCAAACGCTCAGCCAATGGCTCTAGCCAATCAAATATCGCAGCACAGAATTACAAAGCAACTGCACTGCTGCAGCTTCGTTATCCCCGGAACAATTTTGATATTCAACAAAATACTATCTTGCAAAATCCCTTTAAACCCATCACTTACCTCTACACGTCAAAGCCTCTCGAAAGCTTCAGCCAATCGTACAAGCACGAAATCCCCTAGTTGAACTATCCCGCTAAATCCCTACTTAGCCCAAAATATCCATCGGTATTTAACGCTGGTAGTAATTAACGCGACAGAAGCACGAGCCGAACAGCGTCGACCGATAAAACTCCATCGTGCGATTCAGGATAGCGGGGCTGCCGGGCCGCGTCGTATATCTAATTAACCCGAGCAGAAGACTATGCGGAGCATTTCGGACACGGTTGAACCGAGCGTGAAGAGTTCCGAACAATGTCGTGGTTCCGCCGGTGGCTGCTTTGTCCGTCGCTTCTCTGGTCAATTAACTGTTCCCGGGTAGTCAGCGGCTCGTGAAGCTGCAGGCGCAGTTCGTTCTGGCTGCTCTGCACGCGAAAATTATCTCGAAACTGCGCGAAACTGCGCCTCCCTCGCTGGCTATTATCCTGGCGCGGTTATCGGTCGGATAAGAACCGGCTTTCGATGAGAGCCGATGCGATAAATGTACAGCTTTCACGCTGGGGGAGAATTTTAGTTTGGGGGAAGAATGAAAAGGAAAGATTTGTTTGATTTTTTTTTCCTTTTTTTTGGGTTCATTTGTCTCAAATGTAGAAGTTAGACGTTTTGAGTTACTTGAGAAATTTAGTGTTGGTGTTAACCCTTTGACTGCGGTGCGATCTCGGAGTAATCCATCAGTAGAGACTGCGCGGTATTCGCACGTCAGTCGCTGCACTGCGCAGTTCGGTGACTGGTGACCAAAACAGTACCTGGAGATTTGATACCATTCTTAGGATTTAAACAATAATAATTGCAAATAAATTAAAAATAGCAATTTTTTATTTATTTTAAGTAGCTTTTTAAGCTATTTTAATTTATTCAACTCAATTTGCAGATTCCTTCAATAATAATAGGTAATTATATTTAAAGGAAAAAATACGAAATTGATAATGAGGAGCAAATTCATTTAACATAACAACGACAAACAATTTTAACATAATGAACAAACAAAGATAATAAAAGGATAATAGAAACAATTTAATAACCAATTTCCTGTTTTTTTACGGTACCACAACTATTTGTCTGGTTCAAGTGTCAGGTGCTAAATAAAACTGGTCTTTTGTACCAGTTGTCAACATATAAACTGCGACCTTTCACGAGATAATCCTTCATTAGAGTCATCATTATGTTACCGGATTTACCCAAATGCAGAAGGCGTATTTAACCCTTTCGTAGCCAAAGGGTTAATGCTGCACTTATGAGAAAGCTCTGTTATACCTCGCAAAAGTAAAGAAGTCTCGCGGTATGTGGTGTGGGGTAAGGAGAGAGTGTCGCTCGCACCGCCTATCCCCACCATGTCGGTCCTGGAAACCTGAGATCGACGAATGACAAACGAAAACGCAGTGCTTCTTTCGTCGTTCCCATGGCGACGCAATGAATGTGCGGCTATTTCGACCAATAACGCGTTAGCATGGAAAATGACGTCAGAAAGAGGAAAGTCTCTATAATGCTGGAACGGTAAGAAGGCAACTGAGGGGTAATGTGCTCTGATTCGCCCGACGGATAGGGACATCCTTCTCCCTCACGCATTTCCGATTTTGACGCGCTATTGGCAAGAGAGACTGCACATTCGTTGCGTCGTCATGTGAACGACGAAAGTGGTGTTTATTTTCGTTTGCCATTCGTCGATATCACATTTCCAGGACCAAAATGGCGGGGATAGGCGGTGCGAGAGCAATCTCCCCTTCCGTCTCAGCTGCCTTCTTGCCGTTCCAGCATTATATCCGTCAGGCGAATCAAAACAAACCACAGGCCAGAGGACTTCTCTGTTTTTGCGAGGTATATTGGCCAGTCACGCGTTAGAATCGAGAATGACGTCAGAACGAGGGATGTCTCTATCCGTCAGGCGAATCACAGGCCAGAGGACTTCTCTATTTTTGCGCGTTATATCTTTGGTTACGTACAGTTTGATGAGTATTGAAGAATAGTGAGAATAATTTTTGCGAAATGAGTGTCATTTCGTAATGGGAAAGGAAAAGGCTTGCAGACGGTTCCGTTTCATCGATGCTCGAGTGCCTCGAAACGCTTTGCCGGGTGGAAAAGTTGGCGATAGTCGACTGCGCGCGGTCTCGAAAATTTCCATTTGTGCTTTCTTTTTTCCTCTCCGACGGTCGAGTCTCTCTCTCGTTAGCGAATATACAGTCGCGTCTCGAGTTATCCTCAAACTTTGCCGAACCGCGAAGAGGAGTTCGAGTGTTTCGCGAATTTCAGAGGGAGCAAAAAATTACGGGTCCGCGTCTCAGCTAACTTTCTTTTTTCGTTCGATCTTTTTTTTCATGCTCCCTTACGTTCTCGGGGCTATTGAAAATTTTCGAATGATCTACTTGAATTTCTTTCAACCGCTGAACTTACGAAATATAGACATTATTGTCGACGCGGTTCGTTTGGTATTAAACATTACGACTTTCTGAAGTTTCGAATAAGTTTTAGTCCTCTGATACTTTTCATAGGGTGAGAAGAGCTGGTCTGAAACTAGACATTTTTCAGAAATTACGAAACGCATTACTTTTTGCTGCAGTGTGCAAATTACTTTTTGAGTCACTTTGATTCTTATAAAAGCCTCCTACTGCATTGCACATAAATTACCCTCAATCTTCACAAAATACTACGTTCGTAAATTTAAAATTACAAATATCACACACTATTACGTAATTCCAGAAATTAATCCACAAATTTCACACTAAAATGAGCAGAAAATTACAATTAATTCGCATTCAAATAACCATCGATCTTAAAACAATCCACCAAGGGGAGGAAATCCTTCCGAACTTTCCATAATCGAGAAAATCCCCCGCGTTCACCACCCACGCCGTGAAGCCCATAAAAACACCCACGACTCTTCGTTTTCCCGCTGCTGTTTCGTTACGATCGCAAAATTGCATAATAAATTAGAACGATGTGTATTCATCTGTTTACCAAGGGCCACAATGGTAGATAATTTCGTGAATTTATGAGGCCGGTTTTTCTCGAAGGGCTCACCTCCGTTTAGTCTTCCGCGGCGCGCTACCTTTTTGCGTGGCTCTTTAAAGGAATTGAAGAGAAAACTAATGGCCGGGTGTTTAGGATGACGGGACGATAAATTCTTGCCGTGAAAAAGAGAAATCTCTATTATTCATGGCAGACAAAAAGCCGAGACGGTGTATGGAGAATTTACAAAACGTTTCTGTCGCGATAAACAGACTTTCGACTTGAAACTTTGCCGTAATTCGAAACGCGTGAGGCGAATCGCCTTTTCTACGTTTTAATTCACGTCTTTTCGCACTACGTGCGGAGGATTACGAGTTATCGGCAACTTCTGCGAAACCTTTTTAATTTCGATCTCGTTCGAATTAACGGCAGGAGGTTTGTTAACGAGAAACGTCGTTTCGTTGATGGAAAGTTGATGCGATTATCTGACGTTTCTTTGAAGGGAAGAAATTGATTCGAAGCGTTAGAGGTTTGAAATTGAAAATTTCTACGAGGTATTTGGAACGTCTCGAAATTCGTTTACCTTTCTAGGTGAAAGTTTGAGGTGTTCTGGGTGGATGCAATTAATAAAACGAATGATAGCAAAACGGGATAATGTGGATTTCGGTATCGTAATCAGAGAAAGACTTTTCACCGGTTCGGGGGTTGTTTATTTATATCTCAAAACACATTGCAATTAAAATACGGAAAATTGAAATACAACCGTTGAAATATGATTTAAAAAGTAGTAATTTATAATGTATATACATTAACAGCCTAACTTGCTGATAAAAAGGTGTTTTTGGATCGGAAAATAAATGGTTACTTCTCAATATTCAAAAATGCTTCCGTCCGCAAAGGGTTAATATTGTTACGGGTCGGCCGCGCACGCAAAGTCCTTTTGAACACAGTAAATGATTAACACACTTTTATAGAAAAATGACAACGTTTTATTTCAAACACGCGTCCGTCAACGAGGAGCTCTGACCACAGCATCCCTTATTTATTTATAAACAACTGACAGGTGCCGTAACCCAGTAACATTCATACTACTGGGTGCTGCGTAACAATATCTTTATTTTCTAATTGCTTGATAATTATTATTATATTTATTTTCTAAAACCGAGCACGAGCCTGCCATCGCTCGAAAAGCTGAGCACCGTGGTCGAAATCGCCTATATTTTCATACTTTCGTTCTTATCAATAGTCAATTTTTCGTTTGTTATATTCAAACATTTCCTTCCATCATTGGATTGAAAGAGATTCGTTAAAATTCACGACGCCAGTGATATGTTAATAAACTGTGGTAATTTTAACATTCTCCTCTCTTTCTCTCTCGCTTGCTTTCTCCGATGTTTTCCAGATCGTGGATATCAGATAGGGATGTCGGTGGAATATCAAGTAGTTTGTTCGAACGAGTACTCATTGCAAATGGATATAAACGCGACTAACGAGCGTTTGCACAGAGCCTACGATGTATTATGTACAATGGCTTTTGTAATCTTCTACCACCATTTACGCGAGGGAAAGGGAAAAGAGATGGAGAGACAGAGAGAAATATAAAGAGCACGAGAGAATTGCCAAGCGAAGTATCAATGAGGCAGAACGGAGTAAATGGTAAAGGGAACGTTGAAACAAAATGACCCGAGGACGGACGAAATTTCGAGATGAATATTTGTTGCGCAATGTTTGCGCAACTCATGCATCGACTAATATTTGCACGGTAGTAAAATATTAGTGTTCCAAGATGCAAAGTAAATCTTGCGCATCGATATAAATAGAGTTAAAGCGAACGTACCATTTCACGATTCTTGCCGTCATTTTGCACGTACAAAGTGTACGAATCTAACGCTAAAGAGATGCCAAATAACAAGTCACCTTCTCGTTCACCCCTTTGGCAATTCGTAGCGCCAAACAAACGAACGATAATTCCTGCACGATTCGGGAAATCGAGGTGTAATCATTCCTAATTGGAACAAGTGTTTTCCAGTCAAATGTTGCCGGCAGAATTGCCAGCCGCGTCGTCGTCGTCGTCGGTGCGATATCGTATCAATAAAACAGGAGGACTGAGTAGCGCAATTTCGTTTGATTAAAAGCCGGCCTTTTAATGGAAAAGACAAGAGCAGCGTGCAACGGGGCCGATATCGTCCACCGTGTATAAACGGCACGAACTTCCATTTGCCGTGTTTTCCATTTACCCAACTTCGCGTACGCGAGCATTTTTCAATTTTCAGCGGAACTCCAGTGCCCTCTCTCTGCTCGGGTCTGCAATCGCGTAATGAAAAAATGTTTGGAAAATACGGGGAGTTTCGAATACACGTGGAAATGTTGTTTTTCCATTAAAACACGTGGACGGACTTCAAAGGGGATAAGTGACGATCTTGTTGGAGAAAGATGAACTATTTGGGGTGGGGGTGGTTTTGAAACGAGGAGACTGTCGTCGGACCTTACAATTTTTTGCCGTTATAATCACGTTGTTCAGTTCTGGAAATATAGAATTTTAAGCATTGTTTTTTAATTATTATTTTATGGAAGAAAGATGTGGATGCTATACAGGATATAGAAATACACGGATAGTCAGTATGGAGTATGCAGTTCCTTTCTGACAACATTTTATTAGTTGGTACAAAAAATATGCATTTTAAAGAATTACTTAAAAATTCTAAGCTTTAGGTAAGACTCAAGATGCGTCATATTTTGTATAAATTATTATTTAATACCTCATGGCCTCCACGATTGAAATTTGTCGTAAAATTCCCTAAATTGATAAAACCTAAATTACTTAACACTAGAACTACCAAACCAGTCAAAATGACTGGTACAGATCTTTTTCCAAAAATTCTCCAAGTTTGTAGAAGAGTCTTAGAATAAATATTCTGTATCAATCTTTAAAAACATAAATCACCGAATCGATTATCTTTTGCGCCTCTTGATCCCTCCTTTTTCAAAGTACTTATTTAATATTTTGAAATATGATAGATTTAACGCCGGTAGTTCTAGTGTTAGTGTTAGTGTTATCTTTTTCTTCATTTCTCGATTTCCACAGTACTTACTCAGTATATCTAAATATAATAAATATAACACCGGTTGTTCAAGGGTTAAAATACATACCTCGGTCCTCCAACAGCCCCAAACTATTTTCTCACCCTTAACCAATTACCTCAAAATTCATCTCTCCCCCCGTCGAAATCGGAAAGACAATTTCCTCTTTCAAAACGAGGAGGGGTAAAAATTTCATTCACGGTGGTCGTCTCTCGCGCAAGATCTCTAAAAGAGAGGGCGAACTCGAGGAGGGTGGAGAAGGTCGCGTTGAAAGAGCACCGAGGAGAGAGAGAGGGTGCTCGCGGGTCTCTGTTTTCCACGGTGCTAAATTTCCGGCCACGCTGGTGTCAGGAAGGTTGGGTCTTGCTCCTTTTGTTCCGACGGAGCTGCAAAAAAAAGTTTCAATCTCCCGCGAAACAAGCTTTCGACGTAGCAAAATGTGCCCGCGAGCGCATCGACTCACTTCGCCGACCCCTAATCTACTGGCTATCGCTCGGCGAAGCTTGCAGTCGATGTTTAACGAATAATTCACGGTTTTCCTGGAACGAGAAACGGATGGAATTCACCCTGAAGTCTCTTCGATATGTGCATTTGCACTTTTCTCTCGGACAGTCGGATGAAAAGTTAACTCCCTGTATATTTGAAGTGTCCAATATTTGAAAAGTTCTACGAGCTTCCGTCGGATTCTTATCTACAAGGAAAAGAAGTTGCATAGTTGAAGATTGAAGTATCTTCTATGTACATTAACATTGTAAAATATATTTCTCTATCGATATTGAAATTAGAAGATTTAAGAATTTCATTCTTAAATGAGATCGATATTTTTGAATTATTTTCCAAAGATCATTATACAGTGGTACACCTAAAATTATACAAACCTCAAGGAACTTCCCCTAATTTTGTAAACCCACCGCGGTTCCCCAAAACTCAGTCTACCTTTAATTAATTCCCCATTAACGTCACACACTCCACACGGGAAACTCCTTCGTTCAGGTACATCGAAAGTAGTAGATAGTAAAGTTAAGGTACACGAACTCGATGGTTGGTCCCCGTCCTCGGAAATTTCGCAATTTCGCAGCCGCGTGTCTGACTGTATAAGATACGTGTTCACTTAGCATGGTGAGTAGTACGGAACAAACAGGCTCGGCCGCTTGTCCGACTATTCGCGAATTTCTCTACTTGCAGATCCTGCGGCATCCGGCGCGAGTCCGATACTTTGGATTTTTTCGATCTTAAACTGTTACGGTCATTTCACCTAAGACTTCCTGTTTTAGGTGGGCTCAGAGCCGTCGAAATTATGATATATTATATAACAATTTGGAACAAAAATTGCAGAGGGGTTTGTACTTGGGCTCATTATTTATGACGCCCAACCTTTATCTTCTTAACTTCCATAGCCCCATTAATTGCTATGGTCATTTTGCCTTGGACCTAGTGTTTTAGGTGGATTCCGAATTGCAGAAGCTATGATATATTAAATAATAAATTAGGAAAATTTTTATAGAGGAGACGGAGGAGAGATTTGTACTTGGGCTCATTATTTGTAATGTCAAGCCTTTATCTTGTTCACTTCCATAGATCCATTAATTGCTATGGTCATTTTGCCTAGGACCTAGTGTTTTAGGTGGATTCCAAGTTGCAGAAGCTATGATATATCTAGTAATAAATTAGGAAAAATTTTATAGAGGAGACGGAGGATAGATTTGTACTTGGGCTCATTATTTGTGACGTCGAGCTTTTATCTTCTTAACTTCCATAGACCCATTAATTGATATGGTTATTTTGTCTGGGATCTAGTGTTTTAGATGGGTTAACCACAGAAATTATGATGTATTAAATAATAAATTAGACATAATTTTATAAAGCTCACCGAAGAGGGATTTGTACTTGAGTCTACTGTTTGAAGTTCGAGCCTCCCTCGATTCTATCGTTTCAGAGAATTTTCGCGACTATATCGCGCAGGCACGTTAATAGGCAGTTCATTAATTATAATAATATTTCAACCGGACTGAGCGATGCTTACGGATTTAATTAAATTACGAGTAGATACGGGTATTAAATAGAATCTCCATTTATTGGATATAAAGCAAGGGATACTTTGTAGCAGTGGATCGAAGAATTCGATTTGATGGCTCGTTTAACGTCGTTCTGTATGAGAATTAATGCCGTCTTGCAATTAGTCATGGCGATGGTCCTGGAGATTCACAAATTCCACGTTTTATCCTTCACTAATTTCAACTTTAGACATTTTCCAAACAGTACCAATTAGGTCTACAATCTTAAAAAGTATTAATTTAACTATTTATATACATCAGGCCCATTTACTCTAATTCCACGTAGTATACTTCTTATCACTTAAAATTACTCTATCATGGACATACTTATTTTACATAAAAATCCTTTTAAAAACACTTTCAACCCCTTGCCCTATAACAACGAGTGCCACTCGTTATGCTGTTGCAGGAACAGGAAATTTTAAAGCTTCTCAAAACTTGTCAAATTGAAAATATCAGTGGAATACGACACGCTAATATTATCCCTATGTTGTTAATATTGCTTTAAATTCTAAGATATATCAGGAATCACTGCCATATTTTTATTTTAACAATTTAATTCTCAATTATTGCGGAGGCAGTCACAAAAGCACTCGTAGGGCAAGGGGTTAATCATAATACGGCGCATCATGTCGAATCCCAGAGCGATCAGCTATTAACAATATCGAATCTGTCAAGGAAACCAGATATTAATTATCCCTGATTTATTTTCCGACAATAGTCGGAGGCGTTTCAGGCGGCGGTAGCGGCCGTGGCAGCTGCAGCTGCAGGAAACAGTGGTCAACAGCCCGCACCGACGCCCGCTGGCAACGAAACCACCCCCGAAGGCGCCGTCGAAGGCAGTACCCTGGTACCTGTCACATCAGGTGCGACGACACCTGCAACCGCGACACAGGGGACCGACCTCAAAGGTCAACCAAAACGTCTCCACGTCAGCAATATACCTTTCCGTTTCCGAGACCCTGATCTCAGGGCTATGTTTGGGGTAAGTTTCACAACTTTGTATTTTTTCTAAAACCTTTTTAATTTATTTAGATTAATTTACTACTTGCTATAATTAATGCAAAAGAATTTGAGGTTCTTGATTCGATGGACTGAGTTTTATTTTTTTATTGGAATTCGATATTTTTAAATTTATTTGTGTTAGAATTAACTTAATTTTAAAAAATAGTATTGTAAAAGTGGTACGATATTTTGAGAAATTAATTTGATTATATGGGGCGTATGGTTAACTTTGTCATCTGGGAGATTTCAGTTGTAACTCAAAATTAGAAAAAATGTCCTTTCTTTCTTTGGATATTTTTCGGCTTTAACACTAGAATTACCAGCGTCAAATCTATTATATTTCAGTATAATAAATAGTTTGTAATAGTTATTTTTATAATATTTTTATAATATATATTTTGTAAATTATATTTGTTAAATTATTTTTATAAATTATATTTTTATAATAGTTTAACGAGGGAGGAATCAGGAGATGAAAAAGATGATTGATTCAGTAATTTTGCGGTTTAAAAGATTAAAAGATAGTAGAGTATCTACTGTGGACTTCCCTATATATTTGAAGAATTTTTCTAAAAAATTCGAAATAATTTGATTGCCTTGACAGTTCTGGTGTTAAGAACCATGGTAATTTTGCCAATGACGTATTGTTTTGAATAGTTTCCAAGCCACCAAAGTCGTAGAGCTCCATGACAATTAGAGTATAACGATAACATTCTATCTGCGATACAGAACTATGAAATTTTTTTACAACACATTTTTTCGAATTTTGTGGTACAACAAAAGTTTTTAAGGCGCAAAAGTCTTACAAAATTAGACGATTCGTATTCCGGATGTCATCGAATTATTAACTAACAAAAATCTGTAAAGTTTGGAGCGCTCTGTGTAAATGTCGAGTCAGGAAAATTTGATGAGCATCAGGACAGAAAGTTTTTCTTTTCGTTTTCCAGCAATTCGGGCCAATCCTCGACGTGGAAATCATATTTAACGAAAGGGGAAGCAAGGTAAGCTCACGTCGTCCTTAGGCTGCGAGCCACCCCTGTCAACCCACCCCCGAAAATTCTGCTAGATTTAAGACATAACTGTGCCAAGCGAAATCCTCGTTTCCAGGATGAACTCATTCCGCGCGTTTGCTTCCAGTCGTCCCAATTTTCCTTATTACATAACGTACTATAAGTAATAACACCTATATACATCTACCCCCTGTATTCTCCTCGGCCCTAAAAACCCCGAGGTCAAATAATTCCAATTTTATTTTCATACTTTGAAATTTCAACATTGGCCCTTTTGCTTTGACAGACTTTTTACAAATTTCTAATCAATCCTCTCATAATTTATTATATTTCAACGCATCATCAATCTCTCACGAGTCAAATGCTTCAGTGATTACGAAAGTAGTCTAATCGTAAGTAAAAAATTTGACAAATTGCACCTTTCACATATTTTATATTGAATCAGTCTACAATACAATATTCTAGAATGATTTTCTGGAAGTAATAAAAATCTGAAGCATTTAACAGAGATAATATTGATAATACAGAGATAATAGTGTTATTTCACAAATTTAAAAATCACCCCAGAAGAAATTCAGCATACGTGAAAGCAAAAATGAAATGACTTAGACTACTATCATAATTACCAGCACAAATATTTAAAACATTCCAAAGTTACTTAATTCTTAACCAAAAAAGATATCTCACATAGAAGACATAAAAACATATATCGATGTCTCTCAAAGCAAAAGTAATCATCCGAACAACCCCTACAACAAACCTCCAACTTTTTCTCCAACCCCGAAATCTCTTTCTTCTCCCATCGCAAACATATTCCCTTCACAATAATCTACACCTCAATATCACAACGCAGTCCTCGTAACAGCCCTCCACGGTGATTTCCTCCCCCTTTCTTTTCATCCCCCGTCGTTTTCTCATCGCGAAAACTAGCACACCAAACGTGACTCGAGTTTTCTTTCCCCGAGACACGCGAGGGGGTGCAAGTTTATTGGAAAAGTTTCTCCGTGCGCGATGCCATCCTGGTTACGAGGACGTCGTGGGTGCCATAATGATTTCTTTGGAGGGATGCAGTGCCATCGTGTCACGAAACTGCGATATCGGTCAGGAAAAAAAATTAGAATTCGGCTCGTGCCGGCGAGAGAGCAACGTTTCGTTGTCGAAAGATATCAAAAGATGTTAAAAGATGAAAAACTGGGACGCGGCACTGCATCTGCTTCACTTGTACTTCTACATTCCTTTGCAGCGCGGTGGCAATGCTTTGTGAAGCGTGTCATTTATCGTGGAAACCCTCGTAGAGGTAATGTAAACGCGAAACGTCTGCCGGTGCCATTGTCGAAGGGGTTGCAACGATATTTGAGGGTTCGTTTGATGTCGAGGTTTGCAGAACCTCGGTTAAGATGGATTGCAATGATAATTTATGGAACGGTCGTTCGTTTTTGGCCATTTTTCCTCGCTCAGAGGATCGGACTGTTTAGGGGTTGTGTTTGAGAATTTGGACGAGGATAGAAATGTAGGCAGGGTTTGCTGGTCGATGATGTATCCCTTGAGGAGAAGCAGATGATCAGGTCTCTGTTAAATTGACATTGATCAAATTAGCCATATTCATCGTGTCATCTTGAGCTAATATAGAAATTAAATACTCCCTCGTAAATTAGTCACATTTATAATCCCACAGGAATATTCCAATGGGACAACTAATTGGAGACAGAGGGAGTAGCATATCTCAATCTGCAACCTAATAATTAACCGTTTGAGTCCCAAGCAGCGCGATCGCCCTGTTGAAATTTTATATCGGGAAAATCCAGCACATTTTGAGCATTGTGGACAACTGACGGTGCGATACCGATTGCCGAAGTCGCGCGCTCAGATTTACTGACGCAAGTACATCACACAGCTCCTTTGAATGTAAATAGTACATTTTACAATAGGTAGAATAATACTATAATAATGCAATAATACATTACAAAATGCAAATTTATATTTCATTGTTATCTTCTCAATCATTTTTACCGAACAAAACTTGAAATATTTATAAATTTTACAGTATGCATATGTAATAATACATATTTTTTATAAAATAACGAATTACAAATTAACAATATTTTTGTGTTATGAACAAACAATTTAAATGGAGAGTAACAATTATAATTTACAACGTCGGTGTTTATCAAAACATATTGGATGAATTCCTTTTTTACATCGCACGCAAATAAAATGTGACCTTTTTATTGCATTTTTGGTGCTGCAGACTACGCATTGTCGATATAAAATAAACAAAGCGCTATCGCGCCGCTTGGTATTTCTCGACATAAAATAAAACAAGCGCTATCGCGCCGCTTGGGTCTTTTCGTACTCATTTAGAGAAAGCGCGGTTGCGCTGTTTGGGATTCTTCGACAGTGTTTTTTCAATACCCCCTGGGACTCAAACGGTTAAATTGTAAATCAAGGGATTTATTTAAATTTTTATTATATCACTCCTTTAGCAACATTTTCCAATTTTATAGTGTTCAGTATATTTCCATTAATTCTCCTCTAATTACAAGAACCATCGGGCAGAATTCGGTGAATTTTCAAACTCCAGTATTCGCGGTCCGATCAATTTCCCTATTCCAATCAAAGTCCGTCATCGTGCGAGCCGTTAAAACGAAAATTGTCGCTCGATGAAATTCATGAAAACCACGTCCCTCGTGGAAAGCTCGTCGCGCGAAGGTTCGATCGGTCGTTTATGCAAACACGGAGGAAAACTCGGGCGTTGGGAAAGGAAGAAAGGGAGATGAGACGGTGCATAGAGAAAGAGGGGGAGTTTAAAATGCAAATAAGTTTCAATATGGATGACAGCGGTCTGGATAAGATCCGCAGTAATACATCGTGCCGACAGCCGGCATCCGGTGAGCCTGCATATTCAGCGTCTTTGCGTCAAGTGCACTCAAGTGCACTTCATCAAGCTCCCGTAGTTCTGGTAACCCAATGCCATCGGTGTCACGCATGGTCACCTATTGTCCACTCGATCATCGATCACGATCATCCTAGACATCGTTTTTCGTTGTTCTCCAGCAATTCTACGATAGAATATCTGTCACAATCTTGGATGTTGCACAGAAAATCGTTTTTCTAGATTTCTATTCTTTGGAAAGTAATTTTTGAAATTGATGGACGTCTGCATTTTCTTCCAAAGTTTTACCGATATTCTGCAGTTTCTTGAGCCGATTTGCAATTTAGAAAGGGACGTTTCTCTCTATACTTTGGGAAATAATTTTGCAGTCGATGGATGTCCTGCAATTTTTCCCAAGTTTTAGTAATATTCTGAGGATTCTTGAGGTGATTTACAATTTAGAAGGGCATAATATAATTGTTTTTTTGTCTGGGAATAAATGCACCTTCTCCGAAAGTTTGACGGAAGATTCTTTCGGTGGATAATGATGGGAAAATGTGAAGCTTTTGTAACTTTGATTTTTAATTCTTTAAAGTCCTTACCCGTTTGACCCAATTCGCAGAAAAGCATGGAATTTAAATCTGTGTCAATCGAACATCCTTCATCTAATTGTCTTCGTCCTAAAACGAATGAATCTACCTGGAAGTTAGTTAATAACAGTAACAATAGGATGGAATTTTTGCCGTTGTTTTGTAAACGGATAATTAATAATGAGAGACAGGAGCTCGAATTTCGAGGACAATGGCTCAGCCTGACAATAGGTTTTCTTCGTCGATCCTCGACTCTCCTGAAGATTATAATTAAACGAAAGAACTATTATCTTAAGTGAGTCCTCGCAAATAATGATTCTACGAAATGTAGTAGACAGTCGGTCGATAATTGCGAGCTCGCAGTAGGAGAAAAGTTGCGGGGGCACAAATAAGAGCCTTGACAAAGGGAAAGTTTTAAGGGAGTTTGCATTTCAGTGGCTTTCGTCAAATTCTCGCCGTGCTTGCGGCGTTCCTGGTTGCTACTGTGGTCGTTACATCATAGTAACTCGGTAGGAGTAATCAAAGTCAATTTTAAACTTTCCATGTTAGGTGTAGATTTCGACGGTACTTGAATCGAGCTCGTGTTATCCGTACGAGTTTACAAAAGCACCCGGAGAATCGTTGTTTCGCTTCGTAGAAACTTTGTCAAAATTTTATTAAGTCCTTCCGTGATATTTTCGATGAGAAGTTTCAAAGTTCCCTTTCTTCTTTACGAATTTTCAAACGTGTTTCTAAATTCATATCATATTCTTCCAGTTTCTGGTAAACTTCAATAATTTATCTCATTTCACTCTCTCCCAATAAATCTTTCATTGAAATTGTTTTGGAACTACTTACATTGCAAAAAATTTCAATTTTCTTGTATAAGTCAAATTGGCTCACTTCAGTAAATATCGGTATATAACACTAGAACTACCGGCGTTAATACTATTATATTTCAATATATTAAATAAGTACTTTAAGAAAAGAGGAATCAAGGGGCAGAAAAGATGAACAATTCAGTCATTTATGCTTTTTGAGTTGGACGTAGAATATTTCTCCTATGGCTCTCCTATAAACTTTGAGAATTTTTAGAAAAAATTGTGTACCAGTCATTTTGACTGGTTTGGTAGTTCTAGTGATAATCAACATCCGTAAATCTAGTGTCAATATTGTAAAAGTCTCCTTCATTAATACTTCCAGGAGTACATTTCCAAGCTAGAGCTTCAGAACTAAAAATTCTGATACTCCAAAAGTACACTCTACCATTTTGTAAATTCATCTCGCCGAATCTCCCCCACAGTTTCAACTTCACACGATATTTCCTCATTCGATCTTCGTCATTTCGCCCGACAAACTTCCTCGAATCTCTAATTCGAAACTCCGTGGAAAGGGTCGGTGATTTCCGAAACCCGGCGAAACATTCGCGGGAGGATAGAATGGAAAATGTAATAGCCTTTGGCAATCGTCGATTAGACCGTAATGGCTGAACGAGATTCGTTTGGGTCGTCGACACACGGCAGATCCGACAGGAAGTCCATGTCGAGCACATCCGCAGTTACAACAACCAATCCACGTTCGAATATAGAACACGGAGGAGTTCGCTCCTTCCACTTTCCACGTTACAGAAGCCTGGAAGGAGGTTAATTAAACTCGTTTGCGACCGGTTCGCAGTTATCGCCTTCCCCGGATCGTCCGTTGATGGACTCTGCCTCTCGCGAAAAGGACTTTCCCCGTTTCCTTTCCGCTGCAGCTTCTAATCGGCCTCGATCGTCCATCGGTGTTAATCGAGCTTGAAAAGAAAAAGCAAGCTGCGATAAGGGAACACGTTACAGTCAGTTTATCAATTTACGAGGCAGGAAGCTGCCGCGCGAGAAAATTCTATTTGCTCGTTCGCTATTACGCGAGTTTGCAGAATTTTTCGCGCGTCGTTTTTTTGCACTTTTGATTAACCGATCACCGAGATGATCTTAACACTAAAAGTACCAAACCAGTCAAAATGACTGGTACACAGTTTTTTCAAAAAATTCTCAGTTTATAGAATAGTCATAGGAAAAATATTCTGCGTACAAATCAAAAAACATAAATCACGGAATTGATCATCTTTTCCGCCTTTTGATTCCTCTTTTCTCAAAGTACTTATTTAATATATTGAAATATAATAGATTTAACGCCGGTAGTTCTAGTGTTAAATGTTGTACGATCCTATCTATTAATACTTTAACTTAAAAAAAAAGAAATGCTTCTCACCTACTTTATATTTCAAGGGATTAATATAATTTATATTAACACGTTGAACGCCACCGGTATATCGCTGATTTTATTATTTCTATCAAAGTGAAACTTTTACTATTAAAATCACATCTTTATAAAGCAGAAACTTTAAATACCCATATAGATATATATTCAGCAGAACTTTGTATTTTTAACATCAATATTTAAATATTGAACGTGTTAAAAAATTCGCAAAAATTGCAATTTAAAGGTCACATGAAATTTATTTGAATTTTCACCACCCCCATGGCAGTCACTGTAATATATTTAACACTAGAACTACCGGCATTAAATCTATAGCATTTAAATATCTTGGAAAATCTCTTTAGAAAAAGTGGAATCACATGGTGGAAAAGATGATTAATTCAGTAGTTTATGTTTTATAAGATGAACGTAGAAAATATGTTCTATTGGCTTCCCTATAAACTTAGAGAATTTTTAGTAAAAATGATGAACCAGTCATTTTGACTGCTTTGGCAGTTCTAGTGTTAAAATCTTAATACAATATGTTCGAGTAATTTAATATTTCAAGGGCCAGATAGTACTTGAACTTAGAAAACATAGTTCTCCAATTTCGTAACCGGATTACATATTTCAAGGGTCAAATTAGAAGTAAAAGTAGAAGAACACCAAAAAATCATTATGCAAATCTACCAGAAGTATCCGCGGAAGCACGATCCTCTCGGTGCATCGCAAGCCGCTTAATTTCAAACATCGCAGAGGGTTAATTCCACCGTCATCTCGGGAAACGTATCGCCGTTGATATTTCCTGTAACAGAGCTTCCACGAAGGCGGCATTATGCCATGGCGGAGATTTATGCCATCGGTAAGCGATCGTTCGAGTAGAATTTCCTCGTGGCCGCCACTAGGAGGGCAAAAAAAAAGGAGGAATAAACTGAACCGCGACCTCGGGAAAACGTATAATTTCAAATGCAACCCTGCATTCATCACGTCAGAAATATCCCCTGCTCCCCTTTCTACGTGGGTATCCTCGACAATGGCACGGGCGACTTACCTTTTGCAATGCAAATACATTTCGCGACATTCCGCTCTACCGGAAGTGAAACGCGGCAGCGGAAAGAGAGAAAGAGGAGAGCGATCATATCGTCCAGCTCGAGTATTGCCACCGCTTTTTAGCATTTAAGCAAATCGCACGGACCTGAGACGGGATCGGCGTTGAATCTGCACGTGATTATCGATAAATTAGATAATACGATAACAAACAATGAAGAAACACAGCTCGAAGTTCGTGCAAATCGAGGTGTCTCGCGAAAGATGAAAAATCCCGTTTGCAGAATCCACGAGCGATGATCCCGTCGCGTGCGATGATTTTTTTGTTCTTCTTTACAGCGAGAACACGTTGTTTCTGCAAAGAACCTTATAGTTTTTCTGCTTGCGTTTCCGGTTTGGGAACGTACGAAAGAAGAGGAGAATTTCCGACGATACTTTGCGGAAGCAACGTGAAAAGATAGTCGTAAACGAGCGAGTGATGGTGCGAATCTGTGAGAGAGACCTTTTCTCGAAAGCTTCGTCAATGTAAATGGAATGTGGCATCCCTAATGAAGTGCAGCATTTTGGAAAAGAGATACTTTGAGACCTGAGAACGAAGGAGTGCGCCAATCGCGTTGCCTCTTTAAGATATTTTATATATTTTCTCTTTCTTTTCCCGCCGTTCTTTTTTTCTCGTTCTTTCTGTTCTATAAACTTTCTGGTAAAAACGCTTTGCCGTTGGATTGTTGAAACAGTATGAATAGTTTCGGCAAGGAAGACATTTTGAGCGGTAATTTCAAAGGTGAACATTTGAAATAGTCAAATTATCGAGGCACACGGTGAGCGCACTTCTCCGACACCGCGTATGTGCCAGTGACACGTACATACATACCAATATAACCAATGGTGTTAGTTCTCTAGTAGTTGTTAGACGAGCTGTTGCATTTTTACTAGCTAGCATTCCGCATTTTATCATTATTTAGCTCCCATTGGTTATAAGGCGGCTGCTCGTGCCTTTTGTACCGCGTGTTCGCGACTACAATATACAAATTCTCTTATCTCCTTCACCAGAAACCTACGTAAAGTCTTCAATAATTCATCCGAACCATCTACAATCGAATAACTTCAGATTCCCAAATACAATTTTCCCAATTCACGTCCAAAACGAAGTTCAAAATTCCAGCACAATGATCCCACCAAATTAGGATTGATTTTAAAAGAATACAATTTTCTGGAAGACATCATATCGGATAAATTTCTCATTAACACTAGAACTACCGGCGTTAAATCTATCATATTTCAAAATATTAAATAAGTACTTTGAAAAAGGAGGAATCAAGAGGCGGAAAAGATTCTCGATTCGATGATTTATGGTTTTTAACCCCTTGCCCTACGATTTCTTTTGCGGCTTCCTCCGCAATATTTAAAAATTAATTTGCTAAAATAAAAATATGTTAGTGATTGCTGATATATCTTAGAATTTAAGTCAATGTTAATAACTTAGAAATCATATTATCGTGTCGTGTTCCATTGATATTCTCAATTTGATAATTTTTGAGAAGCTTCTAAATTTCTTGTTCCGTCAACCGCATCACGAGTGCCACTCGTTGTTGTAGGGCAAAGGGTTAAGATGGACATAGAATATTTATTCTAAGACTCTTCTATAAACTTGGAGAATTTTTGGAAAGAATTGTGTACCAGTCATTTTCACTGGTTTGGTCGTTCTAGTGTTAATCATTCATTTATATTGAAACGTAGAAGCGGACACGCCGCGCATCCGGTGATCGACAGCCGTCACTTCCGGTCGCGGAGGAGACCCTCGGGAGATGCTGCCCATTTGATTTGATGAAACTTTGTCACACCTCGTTTCCAGAGCTACTAATTCTAACCGGCTCCTCCACATCCTTTTGTTCTCTCACTTTCTCACCTTCCCAAGGTGTTTCAAGGACGACGAACTCGCTGAAACGGACCTTTTTCTTTTCTACTATCGTTTCAAATTCCATTTCCGAGCTCAGACCTGCGTTCGAAGGAATTAGCCGCTGTTCGAGACACGCGTACGAACAGACACACAACAAACACCAACAGAAACACGTATAAACACACAGCAGAGTATGATTTCACGCCGCGGCGAGTCTACTAATCCACCTGCAAATATAAACAGCATGATACGTACGTTATTATACCACTGTGCATCCCTCCTCGAAGTTTCTTGAGTAAATCGGACAAATATGCCGGGCGAGTCGGCTGAAACTGGACCTTGGAGTGTGTCCATTGTTTCTAACGATAAGGGAAAGATGTTTGAAGAGTGATATTTGCCACAGATGAGCAAAGAAATCGGGATTCTTTGTTTCAAGAACTGTCATGCGCTTTGAGGTCGACTTTTTGTTACGTACAATATGGTATTTTTATTAGTATAATTTCAGGAATTGATGAAGAATTACATTTTAACACTTTACCGAGCCTATTAATAGGCTTTTTGTCACCAACGCTTAGACTTTTAGTTTATTAATCGGTTCCCACAGCAATCACTAATTTGTTATTTATTATTGTAGTGGAACTGTGTTAAGGAGTCGATGAGAAGCATTTGTAATTTTCAAAGAGATTGTAATTTTTTTTAGGCAATCTAAGCCGAAACACATCCTTTAAAGTGAGTAGAATGCTCAAACAATAGCGGTCGGTAAAGTGTTAAGAGTAAAACTACCAAGGCGATCGTAATGACCGGTTTCCAATATTTTCGACAAAATTCTCCAAATTGTTGAGGTAGCATGCAGCAGATATCCCACTTGTATGTTATAAAATTTAAATTATTTAATCAATTATACCTTTCGCCTCTTGATTTCTGTTCTTCCAAAGTACTTGTTCAGTATATCTGAATATAATAAATATAGAGCCGGTAGTTTTAGCGTTAACGTTACAGCGACCGGAGTTAAATCTATATTTAAACATATTCAATAAGTACTTTAGAAAAATAGTAATCAGAAGGCGGAAAAGATGATTCATTTAGTAATTCATGTTTTATAAGATGGACGTGGAATATATACTCTGTAGCTGCTCCAGAAATTTGAAGAATTTTGTATAAAAAAAATGAGAAACATTTTGATTGTCTTGGTAGTTCTAGCGTTAAAATAATTATATTTTTTGTAGATTTTCCAAAACTGGTTGTATTAGATATTGCAGCAATAAAGATACGGTATTTAGTTTGTTAGAAAGTTAGATCTTAAAGTGCAAACTTGAAGTAATTGTTCCATCGGGGGAAATATCCGTTACTTTTCGACGTCTTTCCGTATTGTTAACCCTTTGCAGTCCTATGTCGAGCTACACTCGACATAGCTTTCCACTTCATTTGATTTTCTAACGATTTAATATCGACTTTCCAATTTCATAATTAGCTTGTAATATCACCTAAATATCCACCTGTCTCCATAGTTATTGTTACAATTTTAAAAAAAATGAGTAGTCAATGATAGAAAATATTGCGAAATTAATTTCATTTAGCTCACTACAAAATTGAGAAAATAATTCGGACCGCAAAGGGTTAATGAACAATGGTGATACTTCGTGCTGTAATTTGAACCGACTCCCTCTGTACATTTAACAAACACCTCTAACGTGTACGTACGTAACGCCATCTGACTGTTATCATTATTACATATTTATATATAAATATATATATGTAAATAGTAGTCGCACGCTTTTGTCTAGGCGAGTCGAAGGTATTAATATCAGAGGCCCATGCTTTCTACCTCTTTTATCACTCACGTATGTGTCTTAGGATAGAGAAATGCTGCTTTCGATCTCACCGTTTGTCGGCGGAAGTGTCTCACGCCGTTGGCTATTCTTCGTTGCAACGATTTCCCATCCCTTCACATCTCAACCATAATCCCTTATTTTCCCATGGAAAATCTTCACATCCCCTCGTCAAGCCTTGTACAGCTCGAACGTGCGGTCTGAACTTGCGAAATGTTGCGAAAGAAACGACGACAGTGGACGCTGGAAAAATGTCGGATCGTTGGAGAATAGAAGTTGCGTGAATTCGTATCTTTTAGAAATTTCCTGGCGATATTTTTTTTATTTGCTGCCAAGTATTTCTTTCGTTGAACGAGATCTACTCGCGCTTCCAACTTGCAAAACGATCGTCGCAGTTAAAAGAGAAAAGATGAATAAAGGAGAAATTCCAAGTTGTTTATTTTATTACGTAAAGTACGAGCAAAAAAAAAGGAAGAGGGTCGTGGCACATTTTAAAATGGTATTTCCTTACTTTTGTGAATCGTAAAATGTTTCATTTGCGCAGTAAATTGTCAGACGACAAAGGCATAAAAGCAGATGTATTTTAATTCCGCGAATAGGTCCGTCGAGTTTGCAAAAGTAAAGTTTGAGTTGAAATTACGTTTCCCGTTGTCGTACAAAGTTCGTATATTTAAACGAATAGAATTTTCTCCCGCGTTTTCATGCGATTTCGCGATCATCCGAGGAGAGTTTTACGATATTTAGGAAAGGGACGGTTTTATCGTCGCGATTAAGGTAAAATGAGTGGCGTCAAGGCGAAAAGGGGGATTTAGGTAGATGAGAGAAGCCTTGAAATTCCTTGCATTTCCCTTTCTCGAGCATATTCTACTAACTTTTCACGATCCACGATCTGAAATGAAAAAGAGAAAGCGAGTGAGTGAGTGAGAGAAAGAAAGAGAGAGAGTGAGAGAGAGAGAGAAATGTACGAAAAAAGAGACATAAAAAGAGAAAAAGATCTCTCGTGCCACTTCGCAAACACACACGCACACACTCCTTATCTCTTAACTCACCTTCTATATATATATGTATATATATTCAGATACACACATATATGTATATATATATGTATATATAGATATATGTACATATATATATACATATTTAATCTTGATTCTCGTATTGTTTTGTGCGCTTTTATATCGCTGTTTGCCAGCTTCGGTCACAACTTCAAGTATTCTTCAAAGTTTCCTTTCTCTTTGTTCGACCCTTCCTTCTTAAATTACGCACCCTCTTGATTCCTCAGACTCAAACTCGACCTCAAACACATACCTGTAATCATACACTCTCGTGTTCACACATACACACAAAATATGTCACAGAAATATCGGCGGAAATCTGAATTGTGAAAGAAACTTCAACAGTTTGCTGCATTTCACGAGAACACGGTACAGGAAAATAGTATTACAAGGTAGAAATAATTATTACAAGGTAGAAATAATTATTACAAGCTACGACATATATTTTAGGAATATGGCATCGAAAATGACAAAAAAACTTATAGTTCGCGTTCGAGAAATGAAAGGAACTCCAAAAATGACAAAAGCTGATTCACCTTTGTTTCTCCCATACCAAGAAACTTAGTTACTTTATTGTTTTCAGTATTTTTATATTTTTACTTCCGTTCATGAAATAAACGTGAAATACTTTTAAACGCTAAATTCACAGGGGAAGCTTAGGAATTTTAATAATTATTTATGCAAACTTTCCTCAAAATCGGAGTGTCAAAATCAAACTCAAAATCAGTTCCCGAACGTCCCACGTCAGCTAAAAAGATCTCCGCGATTCGCGCCGCGTTCATCTGAACTCGCAAACCGGAAGGCGCATTTTGCGAATATCGCGAATACCTCAGTACTTCGAGATAGTCAAGATTTTATCATTCACGCTTCGCGAACACGCTTCTCTTTTATCGCAGCTTCTTGCCGCGGTCGTTGTCTCCCATTTCTCTTGCCTTCTTTGTCTTCTCCTTGTTGATTCGTTTATTTGCATAACACACGGTCGTCGATTAATCGTCCGATTCCGTTTTTCGTTCGAACAGTCATCCGGAAACGCTTGCACGCTCTCCTCGCACAAGCTGGAAGTGAAGTAACTTATAACAACCTCCTCTTAACGTCTCGCAACGTTTTGCACCTCGCTGTTAATTAATTGAGTAATTATTGGTACTCACCCGTGACCAACGCGCTGATACACGTTCTTGCAATTACTGTAGGAAGCTGAAAAGATTTCACTTAGGGTCTATGATTGGAAGGGAGTTATTAAGTATTGGGCTCTTAATTAGTTTTCCGCTTTAATTGCTCTGGTTATTTCACCTAAAGCAGGGGTTCTTAAACTTCTGTAGTCCGGGGACCACCCCTGAACAAATTTTTTTTTGCGGACCTTCTTTCAACCCTAGTCATTTTCAGAATTAATTTCTGGCTCACAATCACATAGGTTTTGGTTATAATAAATATTTGTAAAAAAGTATCGCTAATATTTTAATAAATAGTCTTGCACATTTATAGAGAACATTTTTATTATAAGAATTTAAAACATAAAATGTATAAAAATTATCTTTAAAATGTTTAGAAAGTTACAAATTTAAATATATTAGATTAAGCTAAGAAAATGTGTCATACATGTTTTCTGTAAATAATTCTTACTTAATGAGAAGGGTGCAGTTGTTTTCTTGAAACCAGAACCGCAATATCGGGTTCTATGTTGGAAAGTTTTATTCTGAGGTCCGCTTCTATATTGAGTTTCTTTCTATACTTAGATTTAATATAAAATAGTACCGAAAAAGCCTGTTCAAATAAATATGTTGTGCAGAACGGAATCAAATATTGGAGTGCTTTATTTGCAAGTGCAGGGTCATCAGATCTGAGAACTAACCGAAAGTTTGTAAGTTCAGTAAGTTAATGTCGAAATTGTTTCGCTCGCGGACCCCAGTTTAAGAAACGCTGACCTAAAGTCTACGGTTTTTGGTGTGTTCGAAATTATCGAGGCACATTGAGTAATAAATTAGGAATAATTTCTTAGAGTTGACGGGGGTTTTGAATTCGGGGCAAATGATTACAAGTAGTTTTTAGTTTCTTAACCACCTTAGCCATCTAAATATCAGGGGGAGGAGATTTTTCCTAATTTAGGAGATTTTTCCTAATTTATGACTCAATAAATGGAGTTAAAGGGTTGGACTTTCAAGCAGTGGGCCGAACTCAAATTCTCCTATGTTACCTCAGGGAAATTTTTCCTAAATCATTAATTAAAATGTCATAGCCATGATAATTCGGAATCCACCTGAAACTGTACATCCTAGTTGAAATAATTATGGTAGTCGATGTCGAAAAAATACAAAAATGTCAAGCACTTTGATTTGGAGAAATTATCTCATGAAATAATCAAATTACACGATGAGGGCAAACAGAAAGAAACCTTACATTCGTGGCGATTTAAGACAAATTTTTTAAGTTCTCTTGTTCAGCTTTATTTGTTGGAAGAGAAATGATTAAGTTTCTTTTCTCTATTAATGATGCAATTTGAGTGCTGAGATCATTTTGCAAATTGCGAGGCTTAGATTCAAGCAGAATTTCTTAATCGAAACATCATAATTTTTAGAGCAGTTGATACAAATATTAAATTTGTATTTTTTTTTTAGGAAGGATTTAAACTTTTAGCCCCTGGGTGGGTAGATGGAGCGAGGAATTTCGAATACATTTTGCGAGCGAAGTTATTACGGCATTCTGGAAACGTTCTCGTGAATTTTGGAGCTTTTTCTGAAATTCTTCTCGACTGCAAAGTCGGGAAACCGTAGCCCCGAATCAAACGAGCTTTCCGGTCAGCAACTTCGCGAGAGCTAGGAACCGTTAACGAATTGTTTAACGCGCGTAAACGAAAAAATAAGGGGAAACGGAAGTTAAACGTTCGCAAATTTCGTTGCAGCTTGTATGGACCACATTCTGACCGAAGAATTTTAACGTTTTAATACCTGTCAATTATTTTTTCTAATTTGAGACTTCCTTCAAACGTGGAATCTACTTTAAATATGCAAGAAAATTGCTTAATTCGCGTACCATTCATCGTTCGATTATTTCATCAATTTTTAAACCTTCTAAAAAAATAATATTTCAAAACTAATTGCATTTTGTTGCGAATTTCTTGGTAGATAAAATATTGTCAAATATTCTTCGGTGGAGAATTTATTGTTGCATAATTTCAGTGTACTTTACTGCTTCGAATATCGATCTCTATCGGCGAAAATTATTTTACGTTGTGTCGTAAATACCAGGAAGATTAATGAGAAATAAGTCGCGAAAGTGAGGAAGGTAAGCGAGGCAAAGAGTACGGTAAACTCATCGCGAAAAACATTTCCCTCTTGCGCACATAAAACGAGCAAAATACGCAGGGAACGATAATTAACTTCGTCCAAAGAGCGCTTGAAATATCATTATTCCCACATCTACGAAAGCACTGCCAGCCTTGAGAGAGCGATTTTATCGTAAGAGTCGGCTGCTCGCCGATTTTTATGCTAAAAAAAAGTTGTAGCACCCGAGAACTCTCGTCACGAAACCATTTTTCGATATTCTCTTAACCCTTTCGCTACTATGTGCGACTATACTCTCTTATCGTTCAATGATATCCGCGTGCAAAAGATTACCGTAGTTATCTATCGAAATTTTTCATTTAGAAGCTGAATTTCACCTCTTTTCGATAAAAGAAATAAATGTCTTTTTGTTTAGAATGCTTCGAGGAACACTCGAAGTCTTTTCAAAGTTAAAATAAATTATTTTCCAACTCACAGTAATTTCTATTTTAGCATTTTAATTTTTTTCACAAAGATGTTTGGTCTTTCTCCAAAAATCTGAGAGCAATTTTCGCAAAGCGCGCACATTGCTGAGATTGCTTCTTATTTTGTTTTACAATAGCCAGAGAGTTAACAGAGTCCATCCATTATTCTCTTTTAGCTAAAGTCATCGCAAATCCTTGAACACAATCGCACTAAAATTTCGCAACAGCATTCACAACTCCTTGCTGTTCTTCCATTCACGCATAACCCTTTAAAAGCGCGAAGACAAATTGCTCGATAAAATCGGACCGATTTTGTTCTCGCCGGAAGTCGGATTACACGATTCTCCTCGTCGCGATTTATTTTACCGACGGTTTATTTTCGCGATAAAACACAAGGCGCGTGTTTTACACGAATTTAAAGGGCAGCTTCGAAAGAGAATAAAACGTGCAAATTTCTTGCACGCAGCGCGCCGTCGAATCGCCATTCGCGTTTGTCCTTTGAACTTTGACGGACGTGCGAGATAATTAAATTAAATCACCATGGCTTTTACCGCAATTTGTCCCGTCGAATGGACGATGCAGGAATCTCATTGATTCGTTGCTCGGTCATTTTTTTAAGTTACTCAATTTCATCGAGCTATTCGGAATTTGGTCGAAGCTTTGCAAAATTTTTTGTGAACAAGTTTGAGCGCGCGGTAGTAATTAAATGAGGGCACCGTGACTTTTTAACAAGCCGTCCTTTTGAACCGATGGTGCAAGAATCCTGTTAATAACTTTTTTAAAGTAATTTCTCCCTTTCGAGTTTGATCTAAGCTTTGCGGAATTATTCGCGACGAAGTTTGAACACGCGAGCTTAATTAACACTAGATTTACGGACGTGAAATCTGTTACATTGCAACATATTAAATAAGGACTTTCGAAAGAGAGAGATCAAGCGGCAAAGATGGTAATTCGTTAAGTCATTATTGTATTATAAAATACAGGTGAAATATGTACCGTACAGCTCGTCTGTAAATTTGGAAAATGTTTATAAGACAAGTAGGGAGCCGTCAATTTGACGGCTTCCGTAAATCTTGTGTTAAATTAGAACGCTACAATTTTTATCGCAATCTATTCTCTCGAACAAATATCCTGTTAATAACTTCTCTAACATACCCTCTTCCCTTAAAAATTTGATTCAAACGTCGCGAATTTCAAACCCGAGAGATTAATTAAATTAGAGTATTACAATTTTTATCGCAATCTATTCTCTTGAACAAGTATCCTGTTAATAACTTCTCTAAAATACCCTCTTCCCTTAAAAATTTGATTCGAGCATCGCGAAATTCAAACCCGAGAGTCAAACCCGATTAATTAAATTAGAATATCACAATTTTTATCGCAATCTATTCTCTTGAACAAGTATCCTGTTAATAACTTTTCTAAAATACCCTCTTCCCTTAAAAATTTGATTCAAACATCGCGAATTTCAAACCCGAGAGATTAATTAAATTAGAGTATCACAATTTTTATCGCAATCTATTCTCTTGAACAAGTATCCTATTAATAACTTCTCTAAAATACCCTCTTCCCTTAAAAATTTGATTCGAGCATCGCGAAATTCAAACCCGAGAGTCAAATCTGATTAATTAAAGTAGAATATCACAATTTTTATCGCAATCTATTCTCTTGAACAAGTATCCTGTTAATAACTTTTCTAAAATACCCTCTTCCCTTAAAAATTTGATTCAAGCATCGCGAATTTCAAACCCGAGAGATTAATTAAATTAGAACACCACAATTTTTATCACAATCTGACTTTTTAACCCGCCGACGCAGAAATCCTATCAATTCATCCATCGCTAGTTTCATCAAGGCACCTGCCCTCTTTCATCGAACCGTTTAAAATTCGAACCAAGCATCGCGAAATTATTCGCGGTGAAGTTTGAGCCCGCGTATATCTTCGGGAATATTTTTCTCCCCGTTACGAGGGTCTGTAAATTTCCCGACAAATACGACCCGTCTTCCGTCCTCATGCAATATTCATGTTGCGGCAACGGTTTTGCAAATTCGCCGTTACAGCAGAAACCTCAGGTTAGAAAATGATTCCCGGGGAATTAAGTGCTCGCTCGGGACGTAACGTGTACGCGAAAACAGTTTGTTCCCCGTTAATGAAACAACTCGCGATCAAAGGAGTTGAAACGTAATTCGATGTAGTTGAGCATTCGTTTAAGATGTTCAAAAAAGAGCGGGCAAAAATTGCCCCGGTTTTTACTTTCCATGGCGGAGGGAAAGAGAGGAAACGTAAAAAGTCACATTAAGAAGGAATTCCAAGACGAAGTCCCATTAGGCTGCATACATAGCAGTGTGTACGAGCAAAAAGGGAAATTGTTTCCTTTTCTTCGTTTGTTACGGAGTGATTTTGCCGATTTAGCAATGATCGTTGCGCTAATGGATTTGTCGTAGTGAATTCTGTAATTGTTCTGTATATAGCTATTCTCGTATGATCGAGTACGAGCGATGAACGAAACGAGATTTAGTAGAATTCCTTTCTGTTCTCGCCTTGGAGAACCGGATACAGCTATCATTTATGACTTTAGGTAGCGTAATTATGTGAGGAGGGATCTAGTTGTAAGTAAATTCCAAACCACCAGGCTGTGACATACGTGTCACGCGGGAGAAACTTGGCAGACCCTATGGCGACGGGTTTCAGATTTCCTCCTACGCTAATTGGGAATTCTAGGCTCCATTCCCTCTTATAATTAGTTACTGTGTCCCGTAAATATTATTTTTCACTCTTAATTCACATTTTGCTGTGGGATTAATACAACAATCGCTGACTAACAAATCACAGAATCTTAACTTAGATCTTTCATAAAATTTTTAGAAAATTCCAGCTCAAAACTCAGAAAACTTAGAAATCATTTTTATAACTCTCCGATTTTCTATGGCGACAACTTTCAGATTCATTTCTCTAATCGGGAATTCTCCTCTTCTCGCTGCTAAGCTTCTCAAAATCTCATTTTTTCAACCAGTAAAGCAATCACTATCTATTGTACATCAAAACCAATTATAGAATCTTGGAAAATTCCCAAAAAATTGCAGCTCGCATCTCAAACTTCGAAATTATTTCTATAACCCCCAAATTTTAAGCACTTTCCAATTTTCTATAACGATAACTATCAGATTCAGTCCTCTCATTGGGAATTATCCTCTTCTCGCTGCTAAGCTTCTCAAAATCTCATTTTTTCAACCAGTACAGCAATCATCTATCGTACCACAAAACCAACTATAGAATCTTAGAAAATTCTCAAAAAATTGCAAGCACCCATTTAAATTTTCTCTCATATTCTTTCGCTCTAGTCTTCAATTGCCCATTGTGCACGGTGGCTTAAAAGTGCAATTGCAAGACGGTTAGAAGCTCGTGGCGTGTAAGATGGTGATCTGCTCTCCGCGCGGAAGGCATAATAATTATGGCCGGCTCGTATCGCTCGTTTCCGCGGCGCTTACAGTTGTACGTGGTTAGTCTGGACTCTAAACAATCGTGTAAGAAACCCGTGGCCTTTTTGATAGGGTGCCTGATTAATAGCGACCGTGCAATTTCTCGAAGCAGGCCACCGGGCCCGATAACTTGCCGCGTATCGCCGAAAACCCCGATTTGTCGGCTGATTTACCGTGATATCGCGAAACCTTGTGGCAATCGAGCTTCGATCTAAGTCCGCTAATTCGCAACGTAAAAAGCGGAACGAAAGAAGGATCTTCCTATCAGAATCTGCCCTGGTAATTTTCAGATTAGCGAACGATCGTGGAAAAATCGATGAGGGAGGAAAGGTCGGGGAAATTTTTTAGCTGGTTTCTTTGGAATTCGTTGGTAATTCGAAATTCACGTAAAATCGGTAAGTCCGAGGTCAGATCCCCTTCCGTCGTTTCCGGGAAATTTTTTGAAGATTATTAATTGATATTAGCCTCGGTGGTTCGAAAGCGACGTACAACAATAGGTTCTGTGCGAAATATTTTTATTATATTAATTGCAGTTAAATCCGAGGGAATTTAAGAAAATAGTAGGTCTTTCAAAATTGTTAAAAATAGTGTCGTTAACCCTTTGCGGACGGAGACTTTTTGAGTGTTAAGAGATAATCATTTATTTGGCGATCAAAAACTACTGTTTTCTCAGAAAGTTCGAATGTTAATGTATCCGAATTATACATTACTATTTGCACAATCATATTTCAACGGTTGTATTTCAATTTTTCAATTCTAATCGTGTATACATGCCTCGATAAACTATAGTCAGATTTTTTCTCAGACCGCATATATGCGTCAGTAGTCCTCAAAGGGTTAAATTAAGTTAGCTCATTTCTAGATTTTATAATCTAGAATTTTATAATAGTCATTTTATAACAGTGTATATTTTGAGTGTTAAGAGGTAATCATTTATTTGGCGATCCAAAACTACATTTTTATCAGAAAGTTCGAGTGTTAATGCATCCGAATTATACATTACTATCTGCACAATCATATTTCAACGGTTATATTTCAGTTTTTCAATAAACTATAATCGATAAACTATAATCAGATTTTTTCTCAGACCGCATATATGCGTCAGTAATCCTCAAAGGGTTAAAGAAACAATTCAGCTTAGTAATCTCTGTAGCCCAGGAAAACCAGATGGTTCTGAATGAAATAATAAATTATCTATATTCATATAAGCAATTAAGTAATTAAACATCTATCTCACATCGTTTAATCCGCATTCAAAAGTCTCTCCAATTTATAAATTTCAAAGCCGATAACGCCGAGCCAACTTTCGCGCATCTGCGCTCTTAAAAATTGAAAAGAATCGCGAAACTAAAAGAACATTTTCTTAAAAGCAAACGTGCCCTCTTAACAGTCGACATGGCTTAACGAAATTAAAACGAAGCCCGTTTCGCGATATTCGGTCGAAAGATTCGTAAGATTCTACCCGGATTAATTTCCTCCACGAAGGATACCAAGGAAAGAGGGCTCGCCGAACGTTTTAGCGTACATGTAAAGCCTCAATTTTCCAAAAGCCGATAAGACTTTCAGGAAGTTTTCACTCGAATCGCGATCTTCACGAGAAGGAGGCATTTTGCCGTACGAAATATGGGCGGACCGAGGTTTTCACTCCGTTGTATGTGAAAATTGCCGTGAAAAGAAGCATGAATATTTAAACGGTGCCCAGCATTTCCCGCGCTTTTATATTCGCAACAACGAGGAAACTCGGAACATTAATTTTCCTCTTTGAAAAGAAGAAAAGAAATAACATCGTCGATCGAATAATTCTCATCGTAAATGCAAGCATATTCATCCGGAAATTTTGCTCTGCTATTATCATTTTTCCTATGCAATTCTTCATGTAATTCTACCTTTATTCAAATGTAGAATATTTAATAACTTTGCAATGGTATCTCCACGCATTAGTTATTTTCGCGTAATTATTCCACCTGGTATTATCACCGGGGAAAATTCGCCGACTTTATCTCCCGTTTTTCCCTGATATTCATCGACGGAAACGAGCCTCGCCGATGTAAATTCATAATTTCAGGGTGAAAAAGTCGCTCGTAGCGCGAACATGTATGCAAATCGATCCGACGAATGGACGATTTTTCTCGTGTGCGAGAGGAGACCTTCCTTTGTCCCTTCGTTGCATATCCCTTGCAATACTCGGTATTATAGTAATTTCCCTGGCGATTCGACGGCTGTTTGATTCGTCGCGGAGGAACGTCTGGGGCTGGTGCGCTTTGAGAGGGCTTCGCGAGGTCGCGAATACCATTTGATTATTCAGCTTTTTACAATTTTACGTGCAATATGAAAAATCGTGATTGTTGCATAGTCGGAGAATTTTCATCGGGCTTTAAAACGACCCGAAGCTGGATTTTTTAACCGAGCGTGATTGTATTTTAAGAGATGGACGATTGAAAGAGGAATTTGTTGGTCGACCTTAACACTAGAACTACCAGACCAGTCAAAATGACTGGTACACAATTTTTTCCAAAAATTCTCAAGGTTTATAAGAGAATCATAGAATAGAAATTCTACGTCCATCTCGTAAAACATAAATAACCGAATCGAGCATCATTTCCACCTCTTAATTCTCCGTGTTTCAAAGTACTTATTTAATATATTTAAATACAATACATTTAACACCGGTAGTTCTAGTGTTAATCTTGATATTCTGGAATATCTTTAGCATCGAGGGTGAAATTTATTTTACGAAAAGAGACGTCAGATTATTTATGCCGGGTTACGGATTTTTGGATAATTATTAAAGATTTGATTTAATTTATTCAATGATCTTGGTAATCTAATGTTAGGATAAACTGTTATAAAATTCTAGATTATAAAGTCTAGAAATGAGCTAACTTAATTTAACCCTTTGAGGACTACTGACGCATATATGCGGTCTGAGAAAAAATCTGATTATAGTTTATCGAGGCATGTATACACGATTAGAATTGAAAAATTGAAATATGACCCTTGAAATATGATTGTGCAAATAGTAATGTATAATTCGGATACATCAACACTCGAACTTTCTGATAAAAAAGTAGTTTTTGATCGCCAAACAAATGATTACCTCTTAACACTCAAAAAAGTCTCCGTCCGCAAAGGGTTAATAGAAGCATAATTATTTCTAGTCCCACCAGAAATAAATTAACTGTTGCATTTGAACCATTATAATAAATCTTCACAAATTGCCAATGATTCACTGAAATAAATAATGAAACTATGATCTTTAAATAATTTTCCTCACTTGCGCCCCACAAACGTTCTTCTACGACAACTTTTATGTGTCAAACCTATGTGCAATGAAATAAAAAAACTTCAAGGAAGTCTACAACAGAGAAAAAAAGGAGAAATTCTCGAGACGTTCGCAAAAGTACTTCGGTGAAAACTGGCGAAACGAAAGAAATGAAACATTCGCCGAAGATCAAATTCTCGAGATTCGATGATTTCGCGGATCGTGCGCGACCGACGAAAAAAAGGTCGCGAATTTAATTACCGCGACGGACGTCTAAAGGAGCGAAGTCACGCGAACGTTCCGCGAAAAAAGCAACGAGAACGACGTCGTTAATTATTCGAACGAAAGCCTCGTCCCGTCTGCCGTCTCTTTGAATTTGATTTCTCGTTACAAAGCCCGCCGAGTTTCGCGTTACAGTGGGATTTCATTAGTTCCTCTTCCCTTCCACTTTTCCTCTCGGTCGTGACTTCGGCGGATAAATTATTTTTGCCACCCGGTCGATTAGTGCTCGTTTAGGGAAAAGGGATTTCTTTCTTGCTATTTAGATTAAAAGTGTTATAATTCAGCGACTTTCGAAGTATGAAATTCTTGGGAAATTTGCAACTGAGAGAAATATTCCAGAGAACTGCCGTTTAACATTTTGCCACTTTGGATGCTGGACTCTCCCATTAAATCATGGGTAACTAAAGATGACGGTATTCTTTTCCGTCGAACTTTCGACAAAGAGAATTGACATATCTTAGAATTATTCAGAAGTTCATAAATTTGTATTAATAGATCTTACATTAATAGAACTTTTTTTTATTCTTTCTATTTTTAATTCTCTCCGCAAAACAACAATTAAACAAATGCACAGATTAACTTGCACCGGCAAAGCAAAAGTGCAAACAAAAATCCCAATAATTTCTTTGCCATAAGAAACTCACGGTAAACCAGTGTCAAATCGAATCCGCCAGTAATTACATTTCCGTGTTAACGAGCAATCAATCTCGAAGTCGGGGGAAAAAAGTGGTGAAACAATCGGGAGGGAAAACGCGAATTAAAATCATCTTCGAATTTCTATCCCTCTGTAATCTCACTCCAACGAGGCATCGTTAAATCCGTCAATTAACGAGTTTCACCGGTCAATTAATAAACATATAACACGTGTAACGCAGAAAACGGTCCCGCGGACGATTATTCCTGTCGGGAATTCTCCTTTAATTCAATTCCCCGCGGGCATTGATTCGATTATAATTGCTTCTGCAAAACGAATTACGACGGTGTTTCGAGAGGCAACCCTACGTGCATCGTCGTTTACGTCAGAGGTTGCGGCCTTTGTTCCGCGTCGTTTTCTCGCCGCGTTTCCATCCTTCCTTCTTCCTTTCCTCCTTCCTTCCTTCTTCCTTCCTCCTTCCCTTTCGTTCTTCGAAGGAGCCACGGAGAAGCCTTATTTGATTTGGCTTTAATACGATTTCTCAGTCAACGCGGCACCGGCCTCGATACGTAACCACTCCTGCTGGCAGTCGCGAGGGAAAAGACGACGGAAACGGCGGAAAAGCCGAAGGACGAGAGCAACTCGATTATCCGTACCCTCGCAGTCATCCTTTCCCCTCTTTGTCCGCGGGGATG
Organism: Cerceris ruficornis; assembly: GCA_963989415.1. Taxonomy (NCBI): domain Eukaryota; kingdom Metazoa; phylum Arthropoda; class Insecta; order Hymenoptera; family Crabronidae; genus Cerceris; species Cerceris ruficornis. The sequence continues at coordinate 13,566,070 of OZ022523.1, forward strand.
AAGAGTTTCGTCTCCTGGGGAAGTAACAGCCTCGGGCTTCGCCGTAGGTGGACGCGAAATTACGATTAATTGATTCCTTTAAGGGGTTACGCCACCTTGGCGCTCGGAAAAATAGGTATAAAAATAAACACTTTTTTTGACGCAGCCGTTAAGTATATAAAATGTTCTTCAGTTTACACATATATATAGTAGTTTTATGAACAATTTGCAATGTTAATGATTAAAAAATGTTAAAAAATGACGGAGGTATGAGGCGGTAAGTAGGACTCTCTTTTGAAAACCCTTACTCACGGTGTACATGATTTCTCTGTTAGGCATTGTCTGAAATATAAAAAATTGTTGTTTTCTTAGTTATAAGGGTAATAGCTAAAACGTGACGTAGGGAAAATTTTTTAAAAAATTTTTTGTAGAAATGACAGCTATTTGAAAAAAGAATTCGTATTTGCATCGAGATGTTGAGTTTAAAAACTGTATAACTTTTGAACATGGCATCCAATCAAAAAAATCCTACGTCACCTTTTAGAGAATATTATAAACAACAATTGTTGTAAATTTTAACCAAATCGGTTGAGTAGATATTGAGATATCGTGTACACCGTGAGTAAGGGTTTTCAAAAGAGAGTCCTACTTATCGCCTCATATCTCCCTCATTTTTTAACATTTTTTAATCAGTAACATTGCAAATTGTTCATAAAACTACTATATATATGTGTAAACTGAAGAACATTTTATATACTTAACGGCTGCCACAAAAAAAGTGTTTATTTTTATACCTATTTTTCCGAGCGCCAAGGTGGCGTAACCCCTTAACACTTTCGGGAGGGAAATATCGCGCAGATGATAACGATGGCTCGGTGGAAGTTTGTTCACAGTTGGTGTTCAATTGAGCTGCGAGGGAGATTTGTTTTTCTATTTTTTTAACTCTTTTTTTAACTGCAATATATTAACACTAGATTTACGGAAGCCGTCAAATTGACGGGTTCCTACCTGTCTTATAAATATTTTTTAAATTTACAGAGACGCTGTACAGCAGATATTTCACGTGTATTTTATAATACAATAATGACTTAACGAATTACCAACTTTGCCGCTTGATTCCTCTTTTTTCGAAGTCCTAATTTAATATATTGCAATTTAACAGATTTCACGCCCGTAAATCTAGTGTTAAATAAGGACTTTGGAAAGAGAGAGATCAAGCGGCAAAGATGGTAATTCGTTAAGTCATTATTGTATTATAAAATACAGGTGAAATATGTACCGTACAGCTCGTCTGTAAATTGGAGAAATGTTTATAAAACAATTAGGAATCCGTGAATTTGACGGCTTCCGTAAATCTAGTGTTAAAAGCGTCCCACCTCTTTGACGCATGAAGATGCACGGTGGGACATCTTTGTCCTACCTTTAAAATTTATATTGTTATATAACTTTGTTAATAAATATAAACCAACTTTATTCAATCAAAAAGAAAATTGTCTGTGCAACATGGGTCATTTTATTTTCTGAATTCCCGTGCCTCAAAGAGTTAATGGCATTGGTAGTCGTAGGAAAGGAAATTAGTAAAAAGTATTGGACTGTGAAAAAAATGGTTTGCCTTCCAAAAAAAGTCGCTGGAAAAAGAAATGTTTTCTAAATTGAATTCTAACTTCGTCTCGGTTTAATCTGTGGATTTTAATGACTGTAGGAAATTGCAGCGACAGTTTGTTTTTTATTTTCGTAGATGTGGGAATATTTGTCAAATAGGTTTATGAAACAAAAAAAGGTATTTAAATCTTATACGATTATTAATCGTAGAAGGGTTAAATCACATTTGCCCCAAATCCGCGTAAGATTTAGCCGTGAAATTTCTCTCGACAGGAAAATGAATCTTCGTTCGTTCTACGACTCGTTTCATATTTCCCGCCAAATCGAGAAGAAGCTCCGGGCATTATAAAAGTCAGCAGCGCAGATACAGAGCCGTATATACACGCATACACATACAAGCACACTAATCAACAGATAACCACACACTCGTTTACCGATCCTACGACAAAAATCTCCATTTCCCCGTGTCTAACCGTCCTCTCATAATTTTAATTTCTTTTTCTCGTACACGCACCTCTCGGTATAAGCAAGAGTCTCTTTAATGATATGACGATGACCATGATGACATGACACGATATGATATGATATGATAATGAGATGATTAATGTGACCATGACCATGATTTCTTACCATGATTTTATATTTACTTATTTGTTGCACGTTGTTTGGTGCGTCTCCGTAAGCAGTATGACGCGCACGCAGACCGCTCTGGCAGCCGACCTTTCGTCAGGAAAATTTGAAAGAAAAAAATTATTTTTTTTCAAAACATCCTCCGACAAATTCAGCATCGTTTTTCAATCTTCGATTCGCGACTCTCAGCCCTCTCTGTTAATAGCAATAAATCAAAAGAGAACGACTAGCATTTCCTCGCATTATAATTTCAAAGAGCAAGGGAATAAAAATTGTTTAAAGACCGGTTAATTTTTAAATCCTTTTTTTTCCCACAATGGCAAAGGAAATCCGCGATCTTCCGGGATTCCAAACTCCCGCAATAAACGTTGTCTCGCTGGCAGTCGCGGGAGCCAGGGAGAAAGAAATTCTGGGAAAGTTTCATCCCCTTTCGGTCTCGAGGGATACTCGAGAATTAATTAGCGCGATCCTCGCGGCCGGCCTCCCAGACGGCCATTGTACCGTCAAAGAAATAAACGGAAGAACGAGCCTTCGAGGGCGTACCCTTCTCTCCTTCTCATGGACTAACAGAGAGAAAGAGCGAGGGACGAAGAAAGATAAAAATAAAATCGACAGAGACAAAAACAGAGAAGAGGGCTGAGAAACCGCCCGAGGAATTAGCTCGCGGCTATCGCGAAATTTTTCACGAAAAACGATCGATCCCCGGTACAAACCATCCTTTCTAATCTTCTCTCTAGGTAACCTATATTTTAACGTGTAATTTCCTGGCTAAAAGAAAACAATTGTCTTTCTCATTCCCCCTCGAATTTCGCCCGTTTAAAGTACAATGGAGGGAAAAGGACGAAACGTCGGCCATGCTAGTCGGCTTTTTGCGGAGCGCTGGCAGTCTGTAAGTTGAGTTTAATGCATGTTGTTTTGTCTGTCCTTGCATGCAGGGATTCGGTTTTGTAACATTCGCAAATAGTGCTGACGCGGACCGGGCACGTGAGAGGCTACACGGCACCGTGGTTGAGGGCAGAAAGATTGAGGTGTGCATGAACTTTCTTATACTTATATATACATACATATATATCCATATATATATATGTATACATCGCCATTAATTCATTACACTATACGTGATTTCCTTGCAGGATTGTACTAAAAAGAGCGCGGAAGAATCGCAATAGATTTTCCCGCGCTTTTTCCAAAGGCGATCACCGACGATCCGATGTATAACGTTCTATCGATATCCCATCGATCGTTGATCGCCCGATGGACAATTTAGATGTTAAACAACGACTCGAGCTCGTTACCAATCACTTTCTCCTTATTCACGAATAACTCTCTAATTTCTTAATAAACAACGCCGCACTTGGCTCGAGCTCGTGGCGTTCTTAATTTTAAGTAATAAAAGGTACATGAAAAGATCGACCGCAGATCGACGGCAAATCGCACTTCCCTTTTCACCTTGCGAATCGTCGATCGCGGTCTTCTCGTGGCAGAAAATTTCAACGGAGCTTTCGGACGTTTCCTATTTGCCTCGCGACGAGCTGGAGCTTCGATACGATTAACGAAGCCGGAGATAATTGACGAAGCGAGCGAACAAACGGACGATGTCGAAGGAAGAGGACCGGAAGTTCCCTCGGTCTCTGTGTTCCTCGTATTTCGAGTCTCTCTGCCAGCCGGGCCACTCGAGATCTCGAGTGTCGAGGAACGATTGGTGCTCTCTCCGATTGTTCGAGGGTCTCGAGTGATTCGCGAATTTCGACCAGCCGATTGCCCGCGGCTCCGATCTCTCCGATCACTCGTCTACCGGTGGTCCTGTGAAGAGGGCTTTCGTTTCTTCCAAACGTAGTACAATCCTTTCGAACGTTGAAAACGATACTTTCCGCGAGTCCCGTGAGATAGATGGATTCAACGGGACATTCGCGAATTAAACTTTCCAACCTTTCATCGAACTTCGCTCGCTTCGAGATTCTCCAATTTCACGAATTCGAAGATACGAATACGAATTTCATCCGCGATAATACGAATGGCTCCGTTGAAAAACGATCGTTCGACGGATCGTAACAGTGGCGTGAAATGTTACGGAAAAATTGGCGGGAAAACATTCAAAGAGACAGGAATGACTCTTTGAGTAGCCGAGTTTGATCATTCAGAGTTGGTTTAACGTCCAGGGACGTTTTCCATTGGCCCGGTCGACGAATGCAGCATCTGCTGGCACAGTGCTGATACCGGACAACAACGGTTTAGCCTAATTGAACAACGCGATTAGTTATCTTCCCGTTGGCTCGACACGCTCGCTCGGAGCGACCCTGTTTCGTAGCCTTTGACAATTTCCTCGACGATCTCCAGCGCGGAAACTGCCTCGATATTGCATCGTTTAATTGAAACCACTTCTCATGATAATTTTATGGGAGACTTTGCACTCGTTTCTGTCAGAAATCTTCAATTTTCGAAACTTTAATCCTTCGCGGTCCGAATTATTTTGTCAATTTTGTAGTGAGCTAAATGAAATTAATTTTATAGTATTTTCTATCGCTGCTTATTTATTTATTTATTTTAACGGTAGCAATAACTATAGTGATATCACGAAGTCATTATGAAATTGGAAAGTTGATATTAAATCGTTAAAACATTGGCTGCAACTAAAAATTACGTTGAGGTATAACTCGACATAGAATTGCAAAGGGTCAGAGTTACGATGACGAAAGAATTTTGCTCGATTCTATACTCTATACAAATTCTTAAATATCACTGTCAAAGATATTGAAAACCATGCTGAATCGTAGAACGCCAATTATAATTTTATGTATCACGGATAAATTTCTTAGTCGAACGACCTTTCACAAAATCCGCCACTGTACATCCGTTAATGATCAAAAGCGCTACGAATTCGCGAAGTCAGCCAGAAATGTCGCGCCACCGGCGCGGTTGGATAATTGGTCTAATTTCACTGCACACTTTTTAAGAAGCCGTCGAAAATGAGTGTCGATCGCGTAATCGTTAACGAGGAGAAAGTATGCCCGTCGGTGGCGCGAGACACGGAAAAGCCGACGAAGTTGAAGGGGTGGACGCGCTCGAAGCAAAAGAGACGATTCTTTAAAGAAACGAGATACATATATAGAGAGAAAGTGAGAGAGAAAAAAAAACAGAGAGATAAACGGACCTAGAGCAAGAGCTGGAAAGACCAAGCGGCAAAATCGACCAACCGTTGCTGCATCCAGCGAAAAAAAATGCTATTAAAAAAAAAAGAAACAGTTAAACAAAAGTTTTCTCACGCGTGTCTCTTGTATTGTCCCCATAGATTTCTGCGCGCGACAAACAGAGAATGAGAGATACAGAAAAAAAACGAGGGACAGAGATAGAGAAATTTCTAATTGAAAAAACTGAGAGAGCGAGCGAGAGAATGAGATAAGCGATGAATTATTGAGAAAGAGATAATGAGAGAGAAAATTGAAAGAGCGAGATGTATAAAGTATAAGAGCTATTACTGATCGGGGGACACTGAGGAGGGCCGCTCGAAAAACGAACCTCGCGAAGTGTCCGAAAAGGTAAGAAACAATACGAACGGAAATTGTTAAAGCAACGACGAACGAGTAACGAGAAATATGCCTCGCACTGCCCGCTCTCTCACCCGAAATACGCGATTATCGTGCCGCTGGTCGATTTCGACGAAGTTTTCTTTCACTTTGCAGACGGCTTCACTGAATCGCCATCGTCGGGCTCTTGCATTCGAATATTCGCGATTTCCTCCCCCTTTGAAATTCAAAAGTATAAATTGATGATAATTTTCAATATTCATTCACGATACTATCGTTTGGTCAATTAAAATTTCTAGCCTCTTTCATTGGAACCTAAAGTATATCGGTCCCTTTTTATACAAAAATATAAAATTGCAAAAATATTCATCTTACTAGATTGTGAATTATATGATTATCATATCTGTGAATTTCTTTTGCATATTTTAAACACCGAATATTCGTTCGCAGGAGCAGCGGCGATTTCGATCGGGACTTCTTACGACCAATAAACTTCCTTTCTTCGCGCAACAATTTTTTCTCACTTCAATTTCTCATGCTGCTATACTTTTTCTTATTTTTTTTTTATCTTTTGTCAAAAGAAATAATGTCTTTCTCATTTCTTCCTCGAGCGCGTAATTTCGTACGATCGAAAACGGCACGCGCGCGTCAAGCTTTCATACTTTTCGCCAGTGCGAAACTTCGAACCGTCAGGTTCGCACTTTCGAATTATCGTTGCGAATGACGAGTTTTGCCGACGGTAGCTTTAAGTTTCTAGACTCTAAGTGGCAGCCTCGAATTCGCAATCGCACAAGTACCCTCCGTGTCTGCAAATAGAGATTCCAAGAGACTTCCATTGAGAATTCTTACGTCGCGCCGATTCACCTGAATTTTTGAAACATTTGCAAAAGGCAAGTAAAGTGGGAAAACGAAAACGAGGACCTTTCGGATCCTCCGAGCAGAGGAAGTTCCAAGGAAATATTTTACACCGAAGAAAAATTGCAATTTTGAAGGAGGAACGACCGAAAACTCAAAAAGAAGACTTTTTTCTAATTCCCTCAAGGCAGTGGATTGAAATTAAATATCATTTTCGACTTCTAATTAAACGACGTTTCAGCGATACCTGGTTAATTGGCTCGTATTTTTCCCAGTGTAATAATAGCCGACGTAATTGAAACATACGAGGTTAATGTGCTTCCTTATTTCTACAATACAGTGCGCCAAAGTACATTTTAAACACGTAAATTATAACTGAAGCTTAAAAAATTCTCACCGCGTAATATCATCCCGTTTATTAAAAAATTCTCTCCTACGATTCTTATTCATCGGCGCTCTTTAAATATTCGCAAACACAAATTTAATTCTCGCTTAACGAGGTGCTCCAAGCATCCTGGAAAATTCAGGAAATATTCCAAAAAATAGCAAGTTACATAAACCAGAAAAAGAGGGCAGAGGTCGTTTTTAATTGACGTCAAAATTTCGAGATAACGAAGATTAAAAGTCGTAGGTTTTTCAACGAACACCCCCCCCCCCCCCCCCCCCCCCCCCCCGTAGAACATTAATTTAAGTAGATTTAAGACGGCAGTGCAGAAAATCGCGTCGTTGGGTATTCTCAAAAATTTATCACCGTGCCGGCATCGCAACGATACGTTTCATTAGAATAGTTACCGTGAAACGTATTTCAGGAGAGGGTCGCGTAATTACGCCGGGATACACGGCCCTCGAGGTGCTCCCGAAAGGGGAAAAATGCGAATTTCTCTTTTCGAGGCCCGCATCCGCGAAATTTTCCGTTTCTAATGAACTCCCCGACATCCCGGAATTCACGTACGACGACACGACTGTTTTATGGGACGCATCGTTATTTTTTCGCGGCTCGGTGATTCTCAAACGGTATCTTTAATCTCTAATTGGAAGTGTTTTTAACGAGTGCCGTTTTTACGCGTCGAAATCGGGAAAATCCGGGATACTCGACGTTCCGTGGATTTCTTTGAAATTTCACTCTGTCCGGGTGAATGTGTATTTTTCTTTTTAAATTGCTTCCTGTTCTTTTTAACGGGCTAAATCGAAATAGTACTCTATATTTTATTCCCGTTTCTCTGGATTTACGGGGGAGCGCGAAATAATCCGGCGGTGATAGAGAAATTTGCGCGATGGTAAAAAAATTGATTTTTGGCCAAGTTTTGGCCCCTAAAGTTGAAAACGGGCACGAATTTCAACTATCTTCTTAGATATTATTATTATTTGCCCTTTAGTACACATTAAGAGCAACAATAGTTGTATGCAAAACAAAATAATAGATAAAATTAAATAAAATAAAATATGAGTAATAAGTATTTATGCAAAGTTTCATCAAAATCGGAGTGTATCAGTTCCGGAACTTCTCCTGTTAGTTTCGAATTGTGGAAAGAATATCGCGATTGCGAGAGAAACAGTAGAAAGATATAAAACTGATAGGTAGAAGAAATAGAAGGCTAAGGGTAGATTGAAAAATAGATAGAAGAAAGACCGAAATAGAGAGATATAAACAGCCGAAGGATTAGAACTGCCACAGTTAGGAGTACATTGAAATATATAAAAGACATGTAGCCTTTTGAAAAATCGCAGCTGGAAAAACTCAGAAATAAATCGTAAAACAAAGGAAGGAGTATATAAAAAAATATAAATAAATGGAGAATTATAGATACGCAGAATGGCGAAGGCGCAGCAGAAGCACACAATGACAATATCAACCGATTGCAAGATAAAGGAGGAAGTATAGAAAGGATAGAACTAAACAAAGAATCAGAACAAAACGGAGCGAAGACGACACAAAAACACACGACATTCGGATCAGCCTATAAATAGAGAGAAGCGTAGAGGTCTTTTATAGAAGCAAACGAGATAGACTTCACGGTGAAAGAGATTTGGAAACCAAGAGAGACAGGCTCCCGCTAACTACTACCGGTGCTTAAACCAGTTTAAACTTCCCGTGGACCTTTTAACTGGAGCGAAATGCGGAGTCTCTCGTGACACCAGCAGATATCCCATTCATTGCTCCATTATCTTAACGAACACCCTTTGTAATAGTCGGGAAGCATTGTGCGCCGAGCATTGACTCGTTACAACCCCCTTCGAAAGAGGATCCGCATCGTTCTTCCGCGATCGCCCGAGGAATCATTGACAGAACCCTCGCAGGATGCCCTTTCTATGCGAGAGGAAGAATACCGTCGCCCTTTCGAGGACGAACGTCGTTCGCTCCTCTCGTCAGCTGAAATGAGTGTAACTACTTCGATTCTGCAGCTGAATGTTTTCGGGAAGGCCTTTCTTTCATTTGATAGTTCGCGAGCCTGGGTCGACCTTGGAGAACTGTTTATCGCGGATTAAATTATCTTTGAGGCGAATTTCGGATGAAACGGTAGATTTTTTGAACTGTTTTTCTCAGGTGGATCAATTAACCTATGAATTTTGTGCGTTTGAGTTTAGATTTTTGAAAAAGCTGCAGCAATCATTATCTCAATCATCAACATTTCCTCCTTCTATATCATTTTCTTCTTCATTTAAATTTTGTATAGGCATAACAATTTTTCTTTTCTTAGAATGTAATAAGGAGTCACTGCTAGTCTCATTATTAGAAACAAAAACACTTTCAGAATCCTTTTCAAAGAATTCACTACCACTATCACTATCCAAAACTCATTAAATTCTCTTTGTTCATTTTTTGGGGCCAAAATATTAAAATTTGATTAAAAAAGGGCGCTGTTATATCACTGAACATGTTAATCACACAAAACTCAGGGTTTGTTGTATTATTTTTGCTGATTTCTCATGACTGGAACCAATCTTCTATTTTTCCATAGATGCAGTATATTTTTTTACACGAATTTTTTTACACGTATTCTTCGGGAACGTATCTATCGTGTAAAAACACAATTAAGTGTACTGTTGTGACGTCAGTGGTGCCTTACAACCGTTAAGGGTTAAATAATATTTTAACGAGAGAGTAAACTTACTCGCAAGTAGTCTCGCAAGAATTTCAATATCATCATTTTCTTCTCATTCCACATGGAAATTAACGTAAATAACGTGATGAAAGATCCACTCGATCGAAGGTATATCTTAATAAGCCTATCGTTCATTTAAAAAAAGACACAAATAGAACTTGCTAACGAACCGGTAAGTTCGCGTAGGAGCTCGGGGAAAAATCGCAAAATCAGCGACGTCTACTCGTGCCGGGGAGTCGTGACAAATGATAGAAGCTTCCCGTGGAAGCCTGAAATTACATCGATCGACTGGCTAGCCGAGAATGCAGATTAACGACTGCAAGATGCAAGAAAGACACGCGAGAGGCAAGAAGTACTAATGGAAGGAGACTAGCGAGATTCCAGGTCAGCATGGTACACCCGCGAATTGGAATAATAACGACGACGTTGAGGATTGAATTTTACTCGCGAATGAAGACAGGAACGAAGAGAGATTAATCTTCATTGGGAATAGAGACGTCAAATAGAGAGTACGTGGTATCGGCCGACGATCGTTTCTTGTTATTCCTCATCGTTATCCGCTTCTTACGATCGTTGGTCGCTTGATAAAATGTCTAGCCTTCTTCGTAGCGATTTTTAACCCTTTGCGGTCAGAGTTATTTTGTTAGTTTTGTAGTGAGCTAAATGAAATTAATTTCACAATATTTTCTATCGTTGGTTATTCATTTTTTTTTCATGATATCAAGAACTATAGGTCCTAACTGATATTTAAGTGATATTACGATATCATTATGAAATTGGAAAGTCGATGTTACATCGTTGGAAAATAAATTGAAGTGAAAAGCTAGGTCGAGTATAGCTCGACGTAGGACCGCAAAGGGTTAATGCTTCATGTTCTGTAATCGCGTTGGTTGTTCGCAGAGTATCGTTGTATTTCGGTTGTTGCTTGCTTCTTCCACTCTCTGAACGAGATTTATGGCGTAATCGCTGCAGATCACCAATTTTCAGCATTTGCCATGTGCAAAGGATTTGCTGAAGACGATGAGAATACGAATTTACTAGCCGATGGCTTTTCGCAGTCAAAATAACCAATGAAAAGTCCTCGTACAAAGAATTCACCGAGATCATAATTGCAATTCATTGCAAGGCATCAAAAATAAAAAAAATCTCAGTATTCGCAATACTTCTTGAAACAATTTCAATGCAACCATCCTGAATTCTCAACATCCACCTCTCTCACCGATCAACGATTATCCCCGTCGATCAGAAACCTCCCTCTCCCCGGCAAGATCGATTCTCCAGGGTTGCATCCCACACTGTCGAATTGTCAGAGGTCAAAAGGCCAGGTGGACAGAGACGAAGGTCACGGTGGATTAACGAGCAACGACAAAAAGCTAGAGCACGTTCGGTATGCCGGCCGGAAGTGTTCGAGCGATACCGAAGAGACGGAAGTCCAGTCGGCCCCACCTGTAACGGCAAAGTTCGCGAATTTGCGAAACTCGCGGCCAGATATCGGCAGAGGGTCGTAGGTTATGCGAATGGCTTCCGACATTAACGACAGGTAGCGGTGGCCCGTGAGAGTTTTCGATCTTAGCAAGTCAAATTTATGCAGATATTCAGGTAGAAGCCGTGCAAGGTTGCGCGAAATTTCCAAACTGCCGTTTCGCTTATTTGACCGACCGTGGGTGGTGAAGTAGAAGGTGGAGGAGGAGGAAGTGGTGGTGGAAAAGTGGGTTTTGCACGAGCCGTACAAATAGCAAGCGCGCTATTTCTTGGAGTAGGCTAGGTCAGGACAGACGTGGATCCTTGAGGAGAAATAACGTTGAAGCTTCATCGATTATTTGCCTGCTCGAGGAGCAACCCTTGGGCGTAACTTGTATAAATAACGACGGAGCTTTGGAGATTCTTTCGGGATTTTGCTGGATCGTCGGAGCCCGTGTTGGCAGCGCTGGCTTTGATTGAATAGGAAATGCCTGAAGTCTGTTGGATTGTTCGATTTAAATATTCTTTCAAGAATATACCCGAGTTTCCCGTCAAATTATTCTCGTTTGTCAGTTTCGCGACAGTTCTACGACGGTTTACAATTGTGGCTGAAGATCAAAGAGATGTCTTGTATAAACTTCGTAGAATATTATTTCTAGTCAATGTTCTATGCCCAAGCTTCATTTGTCGTAGAAAGACAATACTTCTCGACTTCATTTTATCGTTTAATCTCATCAAGGAATCATGGCGAGAGAACTGTTCCTTTGTACTCTACGCGAAACACTTTCCAGTATCAATTATTTCACCGATTTCCGCGTGCCCCTGCTCGCAACGTCGATAAGATCGTCGTAATGCGATTTCTAACGCGGAAAGTCTCTTCCTTTTATTTCTTTTCCTTCGCTGGAAGAAACGCCACGAGAAACGGGAGAATTCTTCACGTTCGCCGTACCGATTGCACTTATCGTCTCTGCATTGATCGGCGTTAAATATTTCTCCTAGGAATTGTAATTTATTCGCTCTGCCTCTGACTGGTTTCAATAAGCGAGATCTCGATTGCCGTCGTTCGTTCAAGTCACGAACGAATCGCTGGAGATTGAGCGAATAATTTTCTGCGATTGTTAAACGAAATTGCGTATTCTGTCGAGCTTCGAGCGTCTTACGTTTCTCCTTTTTACGTTTTAATTCAAATACGTTGGAGGTAGGGTGGGTAACGTCGTCGCATTCGGGAAGGAATGGAAAATCGAAGTTTAATTCGGGCCTCGTATCAGATCGAGCTAACTGCTCGCAATTTTAGGGTATTCAATACCCTCGTTTATTTCCGGAAGTCCTACTCAGATCGAGCTGATATTAGATATTAGGCGGATCGATTACGTTAGTCACAGTCACGAAATTCGTCGGTATATTTCTGTCTTGTTAGGGCGATACTCGATCTAGCGTTTCTAAGTGTTTGCTTTCTGTTCGGTTGTTTCTTGTGATTCCACGAAGGCCTTGCAATTAACGCTGGGACCGTCCAAGTAATTTGTTACGGCTAGAGATAGCAAATATCTCAAGAGGAAGAGCTAAGGAAGGAAGAAACACCATGAGTTTGTTCACGTAGATAGATTTACGTTAAATATACTTAACCCATTCACTGCCAACTACGAGATATCTCGTGGTTGCACTATAAGTTTGAACTAATAAGTTAGTAATAATGACTCAGCATGTATAATAATTATGGAACAAAAATGTTCTTCGTATCATTACCAATGTCCAGATTATTTTTCTGATTAATTAAATTGCTGTTCTAAAACCTTTCTATCGTCTTCTCAAATTTTAACGCGCAAGGTAATTTTTGCTTAGTTTTCCTGGCAGTGAATGGGTTAATGCAGCATGGTTAGCGACAGTAAATAACTCGAAAGGAGGAGTGAAAGAAGGAAGGAAATTTAATATTTGAAATTTCTCCATATAGACAGATTTATATTGGCTCGATTCCACTATTTTCTGGGTCTATCTTAATCTAGTACGGTTAGAGGCAGTAAATTTCCAAGGTATAATAAAGGAAGGAAGAAAAACGGGGAATTGAATCGTTGAATCTTGCCAGTATGTTTAAATTCGGTTCAATCTCTTTAATTTTCTAGATCGACCCCTCCTATTCATTCTATTCCTTTCAGATACTATCTGTAACTGTATAACCTCATGTATTATACAGGGTGTTCAAAAAACACAATCAATATTTATATTGTATATAGAATACACTGTACTGAGTAAAAAAGCTTTAGTAAGCATAGGTCGAAGGGTCAACCGTTTCGGAGATATAAACATTTTTGTTTGTCATTATCACAATTGAGTTACTACTGAAGTTGGTGAAGTTTTAGAAACAGCATTTGAGAGGTAACCCTTCGATTGAGAAATATTTCCGCGTAAAGACGTACAGTTAAAGCACTTCCATTAGCACGGCCATACGTAAAATGCATATTTGCCATTTCCTCATTCGAATAATACTCTGACATTTTCACGATACTTTGTAACTGTGTAATATCTACAATCGCCGATCCACAACTCACTGATTCTCAATGAAATTTACTGCCGGCACTTCAATAAGATCATTCAGAACGCGGTTTATAAACACTAAAGTAAACATCGCATGCGATGTAAGCAAGTAAGACAATCATGACAGTTTGAATGTTTATATCTCAGAAACGGCTGACCTTTCGACCTATGTTTACTAAAGCTTTTTTACTCAGTATAGTGTATCCTATATAGTATATAAATATTGAATGGTTTTTTTTTGAACAGCCTGTATAATCTTGGACGCTACAACCAACTATATCAGATTAATTCAATAGTTCCATCATCAAAAATACAAATCAGTCATTTCGTCTACCCTTTCACTCTGAACGACTATCAATTCCATCAAAATACATCTCTAAAAGGATCTCGTCAGGCAAATCCAAGCCACCCCGAAGCTAAAACCCTTCTCCACGCAGTCGGTGCTTTCACGCAGAAATTCCAGCGAAAACCCATGAACCGATTGACAAACGTACGTTAAAATCTTCTATAAAACGTTAGCCTTAATCGGATCGATATTATTACAGCGACGAGTAAATGGCCGTCCCAAACAGATTCGATTCGTGCGAGTGAAATTGAATCGAAAGCTAGCTACCCGAAGCTCCCTTCGAATGCTGATAGATAAATGCTAGTTATCCAGTTTCCATGGACAGATAGATTAAGCTTTGGACACACATTCGCCGACCGATTTCTCTCTCTCATCGTTTCGTTGAACAGACATCATTTCACGTGTCGGTAAACGTAACGAACGATGGATTTACGACTGGCTCCGTTTATACAAATAAATTGACCCTGGAATTAACGAATCTCGCGTCGTAATAGCTAAATGATAGCCGGACACGCCGGATTTATCGTATCGGGGTGAATTCATAGGGATGCTTTCGGCGATATTGCATTAAGACTTTACCGGTTGCGCAGCAATCAAGACAGGCTTTTGGAAACTCTTTGACCTTCGATAGGAAGGACGTTTTTTCTTATTCTTGGAGAAGATATTTTTAGAATTAAGTTGCGATTTTTTTTATTAACACTAGAACTACCAAACCAGTCAAAATGACTGGTACACAAATTTTTCCAAAAATTATCCAAGTTTATAGAACAGTCGTAGAATAAATATTCTACGGGCATTTCAAAAAACATAAATCGTCGAATCGGTCATCGTTTCCGGCTCTTGATTCCTCCTTTTTCAAAGCAATTATTTAATGTAATGAAATATGATAGATTTAACTCCGGTAGTTCTAGTGTTAACACTAAACCTACCGGCTTTATGTCTGTTATATTGAAATATACGAAATAAGTACTTTGGAGAAAGAGATTTGAAGAGGTTGAAAAAGATGATGAGTTAAGTAATTTCTGTTTTATACGATAAACCTAAAATATTTACTGAATGGCTGCCCAATCAATTTGGGGAATTTTTAGAAAAAATCAGAAAGCGGTCGTTTGACCGCCATGGTAGGTTTAGTGTTAATCAAGTAGTTGAGAAATTGTACGAGAACATTTATCAAGGTAATTTTTCTCAGAGGAATTAAAAGAGCGATTTTGGTAGCTGTATCGGTAAAGTCAAAAAGAAGAATGTTTTTTAATCGGAAAACGAGTAATTTCTACTTGCGTTATAAGAAAGGGAAGAAATAGATTTTTAATTTCATTGGAAGTTTCAAAATATGCGAAATTCAGCATAGCTTCACAAAACTAAGATGCGATATTTGTGGCTCACATGTTCACTATATGGTTTATTTATTAAGAATGAAATTTGATTTTATATCACGCGATATAATTATTCGGTCGAAGAACCGCCGTTATCTCGAGTTCGGAAAGCACTTGTTAATTTACGAATCCTCGAACTGCGTCGTTAGTGTTCCCTCTGATTTGCAAAACAATTGCGCCGCGGATATAAATTTGCATCGAGACCAAGGATTCCCAAGCGGCGGTCTAAATAAATACAGCGTCGGTTTCGCGAACGGCCGAGTCGATTCCTTCGTGAATTCGCGATACGAAATTCCAATTCATTCGTGCATAAACGAGAACAAATCCGTCAAACCGTTGAGAATTATCGTAGTTTCGCGCGATAGACGAGAAACGAGCCGGGAAATTAGTTTTGCGAAATTAATCAACGGTATTTCGACGATCGTGACGCGGAAGCATGGGTAGTTTGATATTCAGTGTCTCAAAGACCGAAAATAATTAAATTATTTTGAGATATCGTAATAAACTTTCTACGATTAAAATGTTTCATATATTTGCTTATAGCTGCTGTGCAAAATCCGAGGGAATTTAAGAACTTTCTTTATATTTTTTGTTACTATACTAGAATTTTGATGGTGTTCGTTAACACTAGAACTACCGGCGTTAAATCTATCATATTTCAAAATATTAAATAAGTACTTTGAAAAAGGAGGGTTCAAGAGGTGGAAAAAACAATCGATTCGATGATTTATGTTTTTTAAGATTGGCACAGAATATTTATTCTAAGACTCTTCTAAAAACTTGGAGAATTTTTGGAAACAATTGTGTACCAGTCATTTTGACTGGTTTGGTAGTTCTAGTGTTAAAATACGTGAAATATTTGATACAGCGACAGCATAACTTTTTTTTTATATAAAACATCAGAATTTTTTTTGTATTTTTGCTACAGTAATAAATTTTGTACCGCTGTCACTGAAACACTAAAAATATTTGTCCCCATCGACGATGAAATTTTAGACGTTACTTTAAATTCGCCAGAAGCTTCCAAATACAATCCACATTTCAACGATTCTTCCATTTCCGTATTTTCGAAAATTCTTTCGATGCAAAGTCCGCAACGTCATGGCGGAAAAGATAGTGAAATACCGTAAGAACAGAATAGAAAATCAACGTTACATCTCAGCCTCTGCGTTAAATACCATGGGAATCGCGTTGAAATGACTTCGCGAAATCTGTGTAGTAACGTCTCCATCGAAGCAAAATCGATTCTCGTTCTGGCTAATCGACTGGCCGATGCAATGCCGAAGGACGGCAGTGTCTACTTTGCAAAACAATCGCGCCGTGGATTTACATGAACGGAACTTTTCAGCATCGACGCTCGATGCGATACGCGAATGGCAAACAAAGATTTCGTTCGCGCGTGATGTTTGTTTTGTTTCGATACTCGAACAAGATGGCATTCGATTGTTTATCGTTACGACGAAGCGAATGGTGTGTATGCGAATATATTTGAAAGAGTTTCCCGCGTTTCGTCATGGTTCCGATCGAAGATCGAGAGCTAAGGGTGACTATAATCTGTCGTCAAATGTTTATTTTGAAATTCATCGAGTGGAGACAGAGTTAAATTATTTTTTGGTGTATTATATTACTTTTTATTATTTTTTGGTAATTATTTGGAATATTTATTCTTACCATAGCAGATCTAAATAACATTAAAATACCTTTCTGAAAGAAATGCAGGAGACTGTAAACTTAACCCCTTGCCTGATGCTTAGGAAGAAAATTAGTACAAACTAAAATGATAAAAGTCTTTAAGAGAAGCCACGACTATTTTCAACTAAAGTTACGAGAAATAATTTAAGCTACACGCTTCAATGAACAATCGAAATTGCGCAATAGATGATATCAGATTGCAGCCATCAATTGTTATGTATTCTGCGTGGATTCTCGGGGGCATAATATTTAGGAAAGGGCAGCGCGGAAATCCGCAACTCGCGCGTTTAATTGCGACCGAAAATACGTGCAAAGCGCATTGTAATTACTCGCGAATTTTTCCATATCGCTGCGTTAACCCTTTGGCCTATAATAACGAGTGGCACTCGTGATGCGGTAGATGGAATAGGAAATTTTTGAAGATTCCCAAAAATGATGAAATTGAATACATCAGTGGAACACAACACAGTAAAATTATTTCTATGTTATTAATATTGCGTTAAATTGTGAGATATATCAGGAATCACTGATAAATTTTCATTTTAGCAATTTAATTCTGAATTGTTGCACGCGCAGGGGCAAAAATAATCGTAGTGCAACGGGTTAATACGATTCTCCCGAAAGGATAGTTTCAGGAGAAGTTTCCCTACTTTTATCCAGGATATCAGACATCGGCCCTAATTCGGATAAAACGACCAGCCACGTTCACTTAAACCCGCCATAACTATAACGCTAGATATACAACGGCACTAACAAATTCGCGTACCTGGAAACAAGATCGTAAAATGCAAATTGCTCGGCGATGCACCGTCGTGATTGGCCTCTCGGTGCACCGTAATTCACAATTCTCACGAGAGCAGAGAGAACAAGGTGAAAAAGAGAAATAGAGGGAGAGATAACAAGTTCAAACGTCACGTAAAACTCAAAGTAATCCTCGCCGTTCGAAAAAATAGAAAAAAAGTCAAACCGTTCGACGATCGAGAGATCCGATCGTTACGTTTCAAACGCTGTTGAAGCTTTGCATAAAAAACGACCAACTTGTGCGCTGATTTTATTTTAAAAAAGAGCTACAATATATCTCAATCAATTAATTGAGATACAAATACACATCTAAAAGGACTCATTCACGATAATTCAGTTAAATAAATATCTACGGAAAATTCCTACAACAAGATCAACTTAAGGATGCCAATTTTCAACGATCTTTGATCCCATTTATCCAAGAAACATCCATGAAGAAAGAAGTAACGCCATTGCGGAAGGATCTAAGGAAAAGTATTAATTTCCGGCTAACGTGAATTCGCAGCTTTCGTCGAACGATCCTAGATTGGATGTTCCATCTGCCCGCTTCGGGAGGAAAAGATTAAACGTTTCTTCGGAAGCGGATGGAAAGTGAGAAATAAAAATGGCGAAGGTGATTCATGCAGAAGTTACTTACGTACGGTAAGCGGAAGCGTTCGACGAAGAGGAACGCCCTGGAAAAGAGAAAAGCCGTCTCTTTTTGTCGGACACGGAAGTACTTGTGCGAAATTGAAGTAACCGGAAATCGACGGCTCGACAGTCTCGATTGTTTTCCCTTTTCTTTTCCTTCTTGCGTATTTTCTTTCTTCTTTTTTTTTCTTCTTTCCAACGGGAGAGAGGAGCAGAGGAAGTTTCCGTTGAGCTTTTCCAACTCGGCGATCGTTCGACGTTCTTCGAAAGAGGTCGATCAAATTGAAAATGGCAACGAAATCATTCGGTTTCTTTTCTCTTTTTTTTTTGTCACTCTGCTCCGCTCTTTCCGAAAATTGTTCGAGTTATTTTGCTTTTAATCGACTGAATTCGATGTCTGTGATTAAATCTGTGACGTTAATTGTTTACTTAATTTTGAATTTATCATCGACAAAGATTTCAAAATGTTGGGATATTTTAACGAGATTTTAAGATCGTTATATTCTGTGAAATAATTCTAAACAATGGACATCGAAATCGTCGATTAGGAATATTTAGGCTTCGAAGACGGTCCTTTTGTTAGTATTAGTTTTTCAAATAATAATTATATCAATTTTTATTATCTTTTAACAAACCAAAGTAAAATTTAGCACTTACGTCTTCGAAGCTGAATTTCATCGAACGAAGCCTTCCTTGCAAGTTTCGTTTTCACACTTTTACTAATTAAATATTCCTTGAATTTGGACGAATTTCAGAGCGCAGATCCAATTCGTAAATTTGGCGATGTCTCGATAAATTACAACTTTCTCATTTCTAATCAATTTCCAACGAACTCCTCATCAAACGTCGCCGATTTACGAATCGATCTTTTAACGTCTGGCATCGAAAGATATCTGAATTCAAGCGAAATTCACTGCAGTTGCGTGTCCACGCAAAATGCGTGCCGCGAAAAGAACTTAAAGCTCGAAACAACAAAGGACAAACACTCTGAGGACAATTGTTCTCTCGTTCGAACGAAAGGCTGGAAACAAAACGTGGACGCGCGGCTGCAAAATTCTATTTTTTAACCGCATATCGAGCCGGTTGATCGATGCACAATGGGGATTTATATATCGCTTTGTCGTCGGCCGAATTTTACACCGAAATGAAAATTGAGATCTCGCACGCGGACAAATTGCATTCGCAAATCTGATTGTGCATCGAGCGACGCGCATTTGATTACAGGATTCGCGCGTGGCCACGTAAATTCGACGAACTCTTTCGCCGCGAGGATTTCTCGTCAAAATCCCCGATGGCCTTTTCAATTTTTCGCTTATTTCATCTCTTTACATTCAATATATTTCTCTTACAGCTTTTTTCTTCAATTCAATTTTCTTGAAATATTACATCAAATCGGTCAATTTGCAGTTTAATTATTCCCGAGCACTTCTCACGGTTTTTCGAGCAGAGAAAAGAAATTGTTGGAGGGAATTTTACGGTGAAATTACTGAACGCCGATGGAAACAAGATCGATTTTAATCACGGGAAAGTTGGAATGGCCACGCGCGAGTTCGAAATTGAGTAGAACGAAGGAGAAGCTCGTGCTACTTGAGAAAGCTTCGAAACTCTCTAATACGAACTTCTTAACTCGGCAGGTGAACAACGCGACGGCGAGGGTGCAGACGAAAAAACCACCGACGGTGCCCAATGGTAGGTTGAAACTTATTTTTCTCCATTTTATTAGAAAAAGGACCCTCTTTTCTACGAGTTTCTGCGGATAATTCGTAGAAAATCGAGGGACATTTTTTCTTATAATTTTAATTGTAATTCAACCCTTTATAGTCAACATTTCATGTCCGGTCTGAAGATCAGTTACACAGAGGGTTAAATAATTAAAAATCATATTCTAGATGAAATTAATATTCCCATAAAAGAAAGCAGACAGAATTTACGTAATATCTGAACACGTACTATATTTTTTAAGCGTTTAATATTTGCTGATAACGGACAATCATTAACTTCCTAACGCAAATAATGTTACATTCATCAAATTAAGTAATTGAAACCACTATTAATATTCTCAAAAAAATCATATGCAATTTACATAATACCTAAATACATGCTATATTTTAAAAACGTTCAATTTTTCCTGATGAACGGCAATTATTAACTTCCTAACGCAAATAATGTTACATTCACCAAGTTAAGTAATTGAAACCGCTATTAATATTCTCAAAAAAATCATATATAATTTACATAATACCTGAATACATGCTATATTTTAAAAACGTTCAATTTTTGCTGACGAACGGACAATTATTAACTTCCTAACGCAAATAGCGTTACATTTACCAAGTTAAGCAATTGAAACCGCTATTAATATTCTCAAAAAAATCATATGTATTTTTCATAATACCTGAATACATGCTATATTTTACAAACGTTCAATTTTTGCTGACGAACGGCAATTATTAGCTTCCTAACGCGTACAGTGTCATCCTCGGCATGTTTGCAGTTCAACGTTGCGATAAGAAAAGAGGATATTCGCGGCCGGTTTCTTTCATCCGATTTTGACATTCACATCCGAAAGAGAGAAAGGGATTGGACGTTAGATTAAATTGATCGTTATGCGAGGGATTTGCTGGAATTTAACGTCCCTCCGATCCGATTCTCCAATTGGCTTTAATCTAAATCTAATCGCGATTCCATCCTGCGACCCCATTTAAATCGCGCCTTAATCCAGATTACTGAACTGGCCGCTTCGGATCTAAGCGTTCTGCAAACAAGTCACAGTCGCCATAAAGTGTTGAGACCGGTCTCCGCATTTTTATTTAACGACTACAAAGTTAGCGAGGAACCTGCCGATCTTCTCGTGAAAAAAGCGAAATGAGAAAAAACAATCCATACGATACTACATAATTTTTTTCTTAATTTTTGTCGGATGTTTCCCTAAGAGGAATATACTTGTTTGCCATTTTTTAAATTCGAAATTCATTCAAGATTCGCCAAAGTGCATATATGTATTTCTGATTGAATATTATCTTTAAGAATAATTTATTATTCCTTATCAACAAGTTGAAAGCCGGTCGTATTTCGCCGTTTTTATCATTTATATTGAAACGAAATTTTTTCCATTAAAGTTACATTTTTCTTTGATACAATTTGCACCAGAATTTTAATACTAGATATGTCAGAAATTTTTTTAAATGTTATCCTTCGAAAGTTAGAAGAAATCCCGTCGAATTTAGGAAGCGCCAACTCACTCAGATCTCAGAATCACTCTCACAACAATCGAGAATTTACCGTCGTAAAATTCACCTTCTGCAAAAGATCACTTTATACTCTCCTCAATCACGCGTCGTGATATTGACCGCTATAAATAATCGACACCACGAACAACAATAACTTCTCGTGTTCCTCCATCGTTGCCAAGTGTTTCCCAACGCAAGAATCATTCGAATAACCCGGATCAATCTCGAGAACGTGCAACGTCTCTAATTATAAATCGTCGTTACACGATAATTCATGCCTGATTAATTGATTTTCTCAGATCGTTTACGACGACTTCAATTCGTTTCGTTTTTACGCATTTGCCTTTGAATGCGAGGGCTGCATCGCGGTGGTCCTACAATTTTAGAGGAGTTTCGAGGCCTTCGAGTTGGTACTGCGTGGAAGAAATTATTTAGAGAGGATTTAAACTAGGATCCACTGTTTGGGAGTCCGTGGTTCCATTTCCGTCGCCATCCTGGCCACAATGAGTTACATTCGCGGTCGAGATTGTGGTCCAAAAGTAACAGACACGTCGCTGCTTAATCCTCTGACGCAAAAACAGGCTGACAGAAACGTGCAGTTTCCCTGATTCGATGCTGCCTACTGTCTAGCAGATTTTTCTGCCACTTTGGCACTGCGGTGAACGATGTACTTTTCATATTTTTTGTTAAGAATTTCTTCTTTTTATTACATTTCCAAGTTTCTCCATTACTCCGATACTTTTTCTTTCAGTTTCCCTCTTCTCCGAATATTCTTTCTGCATATTATGTCCTTTGCTGATTTTTGGTTTAAAATTTCCCCTCTTTCTTATATTGTAAAGTCGCTCCCTTCATTCAATATTATTTCTTTAAATTTTTTTCTTCATCTTACATTTCATAGAATATTTTTCTTAGAGTTTTTTTCCTTTTTACGATAGTTTTTGTATCAAATTTCTCTTCGATAATTCCGCTTTGAACATTGTTTAAACATATTTAAATCTTTATAACATTAAAATAATATACATCGTTTTATTCGCGGTAGTTTACAGAATTATTTTAAGCAGACAAAACGTAAATAACTATTACCGTTAGAGTACAAAAAAATTGTTAAAGCTGAGAGTTTCTTATTTTACGTATAAATGTTAAGTAATTATTAAAATATATATTGTTATTAAAAATGTCAGTCAGCTGCAAAAATAGACAGTCAGGTATTACACTTCTAACTGCACAGACAAAAAATAAAATAGTATGAAAATTCTCAATGAATCATTTGGCCATCAGTTTAAACTGCATAATAATTACAAAAAATTAAGGTTATATAAAATTAAATGAATTACAATTGGCTTTCTCATTTGGCATGCCATGAATGTTATAGCATTCATGTCATTCTACATTCCGATGAAAATGGATGTTATAGCATTCACGTCCGCGAACGTGTTAACACTAGAACTACCGGCGTTTAATCTGATATATTTAAATATATTAAATAAATACTTTGAAAAAAGGGGAATTCAGAGTTGGAAATGAGGATCGATTCGGTAATTCCTGCTTTATGAGATGAACGTAGAATTTCTATTCTATGACTCTCCTATAATCTTGGGGAATTTTCTGAAAAAATTGTGTACCAGTCATTTTGACTGGTTTGGTAGTTCTAGTGTTAATGAAAACCGCAATTTCTTTCAAAAAATAGTTTTGTCCATCTAAATCGACCAAATTACACATTGTCGCCGAAAGTATTCTGGACCACCGCAACCCCGGAAGACAGTCATTCGCTCCGGGATTCAAGAGAACCTCGAATCACTCCCTAAATTATTTCAATCCACTCGAACGATTCTACCAAGATGCAATCCATGGACGTTAATGCACGCCAAGGGGAAGCTTTGAGAATGCTCGTTAGTCCGACTACTGAGAGACATTAGTTTCGGGTATACCATTACTCCTACGCTTCTCATCGACCTTGATCACTCCGGAGGTGTTTCCCTCGGCTGTCGGCTTTACCATTCCGATAATTGCTTTCGAATGTGCCTCCGTGTCTCGATTGATCGACAAGGAATTGCTTCGACAGATGAGAATCAATTAGCCGTATCCGATGATATTAGGAAACGGCGGCAATTAAACTGAGTAGCGCCAAATGGCAATTGCAATTTTCACTCTGTTAAATCCACCTTCGAATAGTCTCCAAGATGAAGTTTCACGGTTGATCGTCGATGCATCGGTAAATGGAGAAAGGCGTTTTCCCTATTTATGAGCGAATGGAATTGCAACACGGTTGATTTATTCGCGAGTTTGAAAGACAATTTGAAAACGGAACATTGCCGAAGTCCAAGTCGTTGCTTGCATGAAAATTTATGCGAATAATGACCGACTTTGCAGGGCCGTACATTCTAGCTGTGTTGAGGATAGGAACGAGAGTATTTTATCGTTTCCCATGACGCGGCGGGAAGTGGTATAACCGCACCATAACCGTGGTGAAGTTTCGGGGTTGCTGTTATTCGGTCCATTTCATCCATATACTTGGTGCACGTGCTTCATACGAATTCGGACGGTTCTGCGCTTGAATAATGCTGTTAATTTTACTTTGGAAAAATGACTTTTAAACTTTGACATCGAACTTCGGAAAGATTGATAGATGAGCAAGAAGGAGGAACATTGAGTCTGAAATATTTCTTCGAGAAGTGCTCTTCTTATATCCGGCTCTATAAATATTCGATTGCATTAAATTTTCAAAGCTAGTCGACTTTATGGTGTCTTTCTGCATGTGGACCAGCGGATGCTATAAAAAATCTTCAGGCATTATTTAGACAGTCTCAACATACATCTATTCTGTATGTTTTTGCCAGACGTACTTGTATTGCGCTGTTATTGAAACTAGAATCTTCTAATTTTACTCTAAGACGTTCTGGAACGAAGAGTATTTCACTGGAAACCACCTCCAACGCATCTCCAATTAGGGCGCAACTAATGCGAGGAGCTTCTGCGGCCGAAAGTGGCACGGTTCTAATTATATACAAATTCATCTACTCGCAATTTGGGCGCATCGATTTGCCCCTACCGTTCTCTCTCCCTCTGTCTCTCCTCTCTTGTCTCTTCTCTTCTCTCATATTTCTCTTCTCTCCTCTCTTTTCTCTTCACTCATCTTTCTCTGCTCTCCTCTTTCTTCTCTTCACTCATCATTCTCTTCTCTCCTCTCTCTTCACTTTTATCTCTTCTATCATTTTTCTGTCTTTCTCTCTTCTCTTCGCTCTCCTTCCACTTCTCTCCTCTCTCTTCTTTCTCTTCTCTTCTCTCCTCTCTCTTCTCTTCTCTCATATTTCTCTTATCGCATATTACTCTTCTCTCCTCTCACTTCACTTTTCTCTCTTCTATCCTTTTTCTGTCTTTCTCTCTTCTATCCTTTCTCTGTCTTTCTCTCTTATCTTCGCTCTCCTTTCTCTCTCTCCTCTCTTTTCTCTTCTCTCATCTTTCTCTTCTCTTCTCTCATATTTCTCTTCTCTCCTCTCTCTTCACTTTTCTCTCTTCTATCCTTTTTCTGTCTTTCTCTCTTCTATCCTTTTTCTGTCTTTCTCTCTTCTATCCTTTCTCTGTCCTTCTCTCTTCTCTTCGCTCTTCTTTCTTCTCTCTTCTGTTTATCTCTCGCTTCTATCTTTTCTACGTCTTTCTCTCTTCTCTCTTCTGTGTGTCGCTCTCTCTTCTCCCTTCTGCATGTCACTCTCTCTTGTCCCTTTCCCCTTTCGCATCATCCCCCACACGCGCTCTTATCTGCCGATTTTTATCATCCGCTCTTTTCCCTCGTGCTCGAACGAACGATAAAAGAGAGACGAATATTGGAGCCTCTCTACAGAAGGCTCGTTGCACCGCCGGTCCATCGTTCACCCTCTTCAAGAGGCTTTTTCTCCTCTGGTATCGCGGAAAATTCTATTCTTCCGCTACCCCCTTTTTTCTTCCGTCCATTTTTCTCTATATAACTGCTGCAAAGTTACCTTTCGCCACTCGTATCGACACCCCCATGGTAGATTTCGATACGGTTCCGACGTGCTTCGCGAAAGATACGATTCTCTCTCACGTATCGGAATCTATTTCCGCGCGAAGAAGAACGACGCATTTGGAATGTCGGCGTTCGAAGGAATTCTATTGTTGCGTTGTATTCGTAATTCAAAAATTTTCGGGTCCACGGGGAGATTTTGCGGAAACATAGTTTGAGTTTTGATTTCCGAGAGGGTGTTTCAAGTGAGTTGAATTTTTCGTATCGAGAGATTCGTTACTTTTTAAGAAAAATTGTATTCTTTTTTGCGAAAACTTAATTAATTTTATTAAGAAGTTTGTAGGACAGTGTTATTTTTAAAGGTAAAAAAGAAAGGAATATTCTGCGATGAACGTTGAATTTTGCAATAATGTCGAATCGTTCCAGCGGAATCTCCTTCTATCCGCGGATCTTTTTAGAAGCTCGCAATTTGAATATTGCAAAAACGTCGTAAGTCGATTGAGAGTGTTTAAATTAACCCAAGAATTTCATTAAAATCCTCGGGAATATTTCGTGTAGCGATCCAATTTCTTCCCCAAGCTTTTCGCTGGGGCAAGAGATCTAATCCATTAGCATCGAAATTACTAAGTTCCACGTAACACCGATTAAATTGTAATCGGCGCAGAATTATATCTCTATTACCAGAAAATTACACATTGCATCGATTAAATACCACTCGTCCCTTCGTGTACAAAACATCGACGCTCCTTTAAATAAAACGGCGTTTTACCCATTTTTTAACGTTCCTCTAATCAAATAATTCCAGTTGATCACTTTTCAGTTTAAATTTGCATCCTAATTATTTCTCATTTTCATCGATGAAGCAAAAGATTCAAAAGAAGAAGAATTAAAACTCTTGAAACGAATTTCTCTTCTTGCATTTTATCCGATTTTGTTATAGCTTTAGAAAATTTAAGGAAAGCTAACGGAATTTAAAATGAAGATAATCGAGATAATTTCAAAGAACGTGTATTTATTATTCTTGTACTTTCGCGTTTCGTTCAAAGAAGACAGCTGAACTGGACTCGTTTCAGCCGAAAGTCAAGAGAGAGTTCACGAGGGAGAAAAGTTATCCTTATTTATCCGAGGAAGACTTACTTTTTTGCGAGATTTGCCTTCTCTTTTCGCAGGGATTAAAAGGGTTTCGCTTTTCGTCCGACGGAAAACGTAATGAAATCTCCCGGAAAATTTTCATTCGCTTCAGTTACATGTATTCAAAGACTATCTTTTTCCAGCTGAATTGCATTCTACCTAGCTAGATACGTGCAATTTAATCGTTCTTTAACGCCCGTAAAATTTTCTTCCCGTAAAAAATATTAATTTGACCTTTCTTCACGAGAAGAAAAATCCATTGATAAAGGCGCAATTTAAAAATTACCATTTTACAGTTGAATTTCTTCTCTTCAACATTCTTGCATTTAAACCGTACCTTTATAACAGCGTTACTTTTGTAATAGCCGCGAAAAAAAGAAAACAGAATTCTTAGCTTGAATTCCAAATACAAATTTCCATTTGCAAAGGATTCTGTAACTCTCTACGCTTTTCTTTTTATTTCATCCGAAGAACTTCCTGAGAAACGGTATTTCATTTCGCAGAAATTTTGAAAAATGAACGACGTCTTCGTGTTTTTCCGGCCGAGAAGCCTGTCGAACAATTCGGGCTTGCAGTTTTCGCACAAACGTGGCGCACTCGCGAAAAAGAGAATTTACGATGTCGGAGAACGGCGAACGAAAGAAACAACTCGATAGAGCCGCTGCAAAAACAAAGAAGGCCAAA
This sequence comes from Cerceris ruficornis, assembly GCA_963989415.1. Lineage (NCBI taxonomy): Eukaryota > Metazoa > Arthropoda > Insecta > Hymenoptera > Crabronidae > Cerceris > Cerceris ruficornis. The sequence continues at coordinate 13,593,620 of OZ022523.1, forward strand.
CGTACGTTCGTGTGCCACTTTTTCACTGGCGATTTTAAACTTTATCGTTTTCGCCTCTGAGAAACAACCGGTATTCCGTCGAGAATTTTTATACAGTCGTTAGATTTTTAAAAGAAAAAGTTTATATGCTTCTCCATAGACTTTTGAAGTAAGCAGCATTAATTATATTCTACAAGGAATCCGCATAGAGGATAGAAAATTGTATTTCCACCCGGCATTTTAAAATTCCCGCCGCAGTGCGATAATCGGCGCGCTTTTCAAAATTCTTCAAAGTATCGTTCGATTAAAAAGACCTACAAAAGTGGAAGAAAAAAATTGAGACACTTTTCTCCCACCGTTCAGCGGATATTTTTTACAATTTCTGTGTAAGCCAACTTCGAAGACTGTTTCTGTTTTAACACGTTGAATGCCATGGGGGTCACCGGTGACCGGCGCTATTAAATTCAATGAAATTTCATGTGACTTTTAAATTGTAATATTTAAGATTTTTCTAATGCATTGAATATTTAAATATTGACATTGAAAGGGTAAAGCCCTACTAAGTATATAACTACTTGTGTCTTTAAGGTATCTACTTTGCAAAGATGTGATTTTAATAGAAAAAGTTTCACTTTTGTAAAAATGATGAAACTAGCGAAATATCGGTGGCATTCAACGTGTTAAAGTGTTGCAGAAAGAAGACTCTGATAAAAGCCATTTCAAAGATTTCACGAGTTTCGTTTTAAACACGTTTCTGTCTACAAATTGTCGGGAATTTAAGGCATCTATTTCGGAAGTAGCTTTACGACCATTCGGTCTACGACGTAACGAGTCTTACGTTGTTTATCAAGAGAGAATTGAGATTTAAATTAGCGAAAGATAAGCACCATTCCCGGGACAACACGAATAGCGTGTCCAATTGTGGGTCATCCGCGTTACTATTTTCTTCCTCCCGAGGAAGAACCCCCGAGGAGGCGGCCTGGACGAATAATTCGCCACCTTCCGTTTCATTAGGGCTGCTTCGCCAAAGATAGAGCCGGTTTGCACGCGATTTCGCGATCAATCCTCTCCGCGATATTCTTCCGTCAAAGCTGACCATCGTGAAATCGCGTCCTATTACGTGCAACTAAATCATTCGGTGTTACTCTCCTAAGCTTGCGAATTTTTTGCAAATTTTTCTCATTCTTCGACATCTTTCCTTTTTTTACTTTTCTACTTTGAATATTGGGATAGTTTTGAGAATGTGACGCTTGGTATTGAAGTTCTTGAAGGTTTCATTTGGGCGATCTTAATGAAAATTGGGGCTGCTATAGTTATACGAAGACAAAATATGGAATTTTAAATAATTCAATTAGAGTCTAACGTCAGTTTGATATTTGACAAGATCTGATTTTTTTATTTGAGAAGAAAATATTGAATTTTGAAAAATGGGCCACGGATCTAAAGATAGGGGCTTTAAAAAGTAGTTAAATTGCAAAGAAACTTGATAACTGTGAAGCTTGAGGGCCAGACTTCCAATTATTGGGGCTCCCTTAATTCTGGCAGAATTTCCCTAAATTACCATTTAATACTTTATGGTCTCGATGGTTCCGATTCCATCTAAAATGGTAGGCAAAATGGCCACAACAGTTGAAGTAATATAACTGCTCTCAATATAGAATAAATGCTCTCAATGAGATCTCGTAATCAGTGGGTCCAAGTTCAAATCGCCCGCCGCCTATGAATATTTTTTCCTAATTTATTATTTAATATATCATAGCTCCAATGGTTCGAATCCCACTTAGAACACTGGGTCCTAGGCGAAATGACTACAGTAGTTAATGGGACTGTAATTTTTTTTTCCTCATTTATTTATTATTTACTTGATCATGGTTTGAGTGATTCGAATTCCACCTAAATTAGTAGGTCTTAGGCAAAATAGCCTAACCGGAACAAGCCGAAATACAGCGTAGAGGGGAAAAAATCGCAAAAATCAAGCGAAAAGAAGACCCGTCAGAATTACTAGTTTCATCCACATCGTTCCAATTGTGTCCTGAAATTCGAGTACTAATCATTTACACTAAAGCCCTCGTTTCCGCGGCAAACGGTAGTGTCACAAGTGATAAACGATTCGCACTGTTCCGCGAAACTGAATAATCGCGTTCGAGTGTCACTCGATTAGATGATAGCGGAAGGATTAATAATAACGTCCGGATATTTGTAGGATCGATCGTACGTAAAATTGTAAATTTGCACGTGCTAATGCAAAACGCGACGATGAATACCGAGCGATTATGATGAGTTTTAATTAACTCTCGATTCTCGTCTCATCGGCCGTTCGTTAATCGCTTTTTCCAGAACAGAAATCATCCGTATCGAGGACTAAACGTGCGATATCGGTTTTCCGAAAGAATTATAAGCGATAGCATCGATGATTTATCCCGATCTGCTGGCTTTTTCATAAACACGTAAAACAATCGTATTTATTACGCCGACATTCCCATTGAAAGAGATTTTTATACGAACCGCGCGGAATGAATCGCGGAATGTGTTGCATTTTAATTGCACTCCGGGGTTTATAATTGAAATCGCTTTGCTGCAGAGACACTTTAAACGGCGATTTTTTATTGTTCGATCGAACAAACGGTTCGTGCGGTTTTTATATGAATTTTTGTTTTGTGGCAAACAAAGCCAAATTGACTGGGGAAAACTACGTCGATTAATGAGGAGAATCGTGTAGATCGTATGTGCAATATTCGGAAATGCAGAAATTCTCGTGTTCTACCGGGAGATACGGTAAACTTCGAAATTGCATCGGAGAACGATAATAACGAAAACTGAGAATCAACTCGAAATTGTACTTGGGTTACATCCTCGAATAATTTTCCTCTTAATCAGAATTCCAAATTGCACGTTCATAATTACAATCAACACTTACGATCGTTGTACCTTTCCGCCGGCATGATCGCGAAACAATTTAACTTTCTTCCAATTTAACTCGCTCGGTAAGCGAAACGTTCCTGGAGAGTCATGGAATTATGAATTTCTCACTTTAATCATCCCCGACGGCAGACAAATCTACGGATAATTTTCCGACGAATTACGTCAGAATCCACTTTTCGCGATGACCAATTTCGTATCGCGATTTAACGTAGAATATTCCTAAACGAATTTTCCTCGAATGTTCGCGGATCCAAGTTGTACTTTTAAGAAAATTGCACTTTTAAAAAAGTCGCATTTCCTTAAACGAGTTATCCTCGAATATTCGACGATCGAAATTACACTTTTAGGAAAATCGCAGCTGCAAGAACATCGCAGTTGCGAGAAAATTGCACTTGCCGAAAAGTTGTAGTCTGCGAGATAAACTATATCATTTCGAATATTCGAACATCCATAGTTGTATTTTAAGATTGTTGCAATCTACGAGATCATAAATCGACGTATCTACGCCATCGATGGCTATCGTATAATCGATATAAGCAATTTTCTCATTACGCAATTCCTGAGGGCAATTATCCACGCCGGATAGGTCCTCCCTTGGAACGTAAAATCGTATTTCCTTCGCCCTTCGTCGTCCCTACGTTCCACGTAATCGCGTCGCGTTCGAACCGTCGGCCTCCGATCGACCGAGTCGTCGTTTATTCGATCGGAATTGCATTTAACAAAGCATGACGAAAATTTGGCGGATTGAAGAACGAGTTTATAGATTGAGATTGCAGAGTACAATCCATTTTGGCCGTTTAGAAACGATGTATGTGCCGGTAATTGTGAAAATTTTGAAAAATTACACCCATCAATTATATTGCATTGCAGAAATATTAAATTAGAATATGCACTTTGTAGAAATGATAAAGAAATTCATCGTTGAAGGGAGTTGATAATTGCCTCGTTGGTGGCTATGGCCGATACGGTGTTAAATCCTCGATAAGACTTGCAATTAAAGAGAACCATACAAATTATATTATTTCTGTAAAGTGGTAGAACTATCTTGTTGATACATTAAATAACAGAATTTATCTCCAATTTCTTTCTTTCGCCTGCTGGTTTATATCGTTTGGATAAAAATTGCACTTACTACCAATGATTATAGCCGGGTTAGTAGTAATTGGCTGCGAGCATTCTTCGTCTATCCGATCACCGCCGCGATAACGACCGATTGCCAATTACGTCGAGGTAATTCTAATTACTGCCTCGTATTAATTAAACCCGGTAATAGAGCGGGACGTCGGATGATTCTCGCAGCTCACAATCGCACGGCGGTCGTACGAGCAAAAGTTTCCTCAAAATCGTCCCAATAAAAAAGGTTAAAAATTCTTCTGATAAATTGATCGACCGGTCTACAGTAAACCCGCGATAAATGCAGAGTCCAAGGGCAAAGTAGTGCTCTTATCGAGTACCGGTGTCGAGTCTGTGTTTACATTAGGTCTCGTGCCGAGCGTAAACTTAAAAAAAGACAGACAGTAGAAGAGACAGAGAGAACAAGCAAACAAGGTGTCGACGAGGCATTGTTAACGTAACAATAAACTTGTTTATTTATTCATTTTTCTAAATGTATTTTTGAGATTCTTCTGATTAAAATGATACCAAACACGATACATAATTTGGATTATATAAATAGTATGTAAATTTATTAAATATTAAGTAAATATAATTCAAACTATATCGTGTCTGGTATCATTTTAATCAGAAAAATTTCACAAATACGTTAGCAAAGGTTTAAAAAAAATCGAAAATGAAAACGACCGATCCTCCAATTAGTATTGCCTCACCGATACATTCAGGCCGCACCCCCTATTTGGGCCTCTCTATCTCTTCTACTGCCTATCCTTGGCTGGAGTTATAATGTAAACAAAGATTCGACACCGCTACTTCATAAGAGAAGCGTTTGAGCCCCGAACCGTGTCGCATTTATCCAGCTTTCACTGTCTATCGAATTTTGAAATCGATATCCCCGATAACTTATAAGTAGAACTTTTACAAAACCCATCTGTTCTATACAATCAACCTCAAGTATCGAAGAGAAGTATCACGGAACTCGAACCCTCTCATTTACCTCTCGTTATGCAAATCGAACTCTGTACATGCCCATTTAGCAATTAGCACGTTATCCTTTTATTTCGAGCCATTAGATTCGCGTTCCGTTCAAACTTCTCCCGCGAAACTTCTTTCCATCACCGCGTAACAGATCGTTCCATCGAAACAACCCCAAATTCATTTCTAAAAATCCCAATCAAATTTCAAACCTCGAAGATTCTTCGATAACAACCCCCGGGGAACATCCACTGACGAAAACTACCCCTTTCTGTTTCAGTATGCGTACAATGGCCAGAGGGTAGGTGCTTCCACGACGTGCCTGAATCGGCACTGCTGAATCTCTACTTCGAGATCCGTGAGAACTGCCACGGGTTCTCCTGAAGGCAACGACCAAACAGGCAACGGCAATGATGACGATCGACCGATCATCAGCGCTCTCCTGAGCGCCGGGATCATTGAGACATTATCGCGCGAGACGCGAGAAACTCGATAAAGAGTCACGTCTCTTCTTCTTCTCCGTTCTCTTTTTTTTTTCTTCTTTTTTTCGTCCGTTCTTTCTTTCTTCCCAACAGCCGCCACACACCACGACCAAGCCAAAAAAAAAACAAGCTTAATAACAGCCACGAATAGTTTTTCACGTACGATCGAGCGTGTGCTCTATCTCGAGCTCTTTTTTGTTTCCGTTCTGTCAGACTCTATACGACGTTTTTCACGCCGTCTCGGCGAAGAGAGGAGTAAACCTCTTCTCTCGACCTCGCCCTCGAGACGATTCGAGTCGCCGAAGTCGAGTCATCGTGGTGAGAAATTCTTATTTCACATGGAAAAAGGTGCCACGTTACGTCTCATGCTTCCAAACTTATCGAGCAGAATTGAAAAGAATTTTAATTGCACACCACCTGACTCGACCGCGGCCGCGTTTACAACGAGACGACACGAATATTCTCCACCTTCGTGCCGTTTCTTTTGATACAGAGCTGCTCGTGTCACAGGTCTTAACACTGACCCTTAGACGGTCCTCGTTGATAGTCGACTCCCACGTGTTGAGTCGTTCATTCGAGGATCCTATTTTTCGTTTCTTTTCTCTCCTTTGTCTTTTAGGCTTCTCGATGATACCAGCAGAGCCAAGGTGGGTGTACAGACTTTATTTACCTAAAACTAATTGCTCGTCGTATCAACCAGCTCTCGCGGTATATATATCTGTAATACCACCGTGTACGTGTGTATCTCCATGTTCTCACCTTTCGTTTCTTCGTTTACCATGCTCTCATCTCTCGCGACGATGGAAAACGGACGAAAGGAAAGGTGAGGATGGATAGAGAGAGCTCACGTATTACAAACACCCGGCAGAACCCTTCCACAATCCCACGTTTCTCTCACACGACCAATTTTTCTTCCGTTCTTTTCTCTCGGCCGAGGGAGATGTATCTCCCAGACTTTTTGGCACTCTTAGCGTTCTCTCGGTGAATCAGCAAGGGACAGAAATTGTCGGTTGCGCGTACTCGAGGAAAATACAGCCGTGAAAAACGACGGGGAAAGGACGAACGAGAGCGTAAAGTATTCGCTGCTACGGGGGCTTGTAATTAACGCGTACAGGGACACCATGGATTTACGCGAATCCACTTTCTTTCCTTCCCGTATGTCGCAACGTGTCGAACGCGTTATTTGCACGGTTTTTCGCACGGAAGTTTCGCTGGAGTTCACGATAAATTGCGCTCAATGGGGGTCAAAGTTGAATTTTTCTGGTAGGCGTATCAGGTTTCAGTAGTTTAACACTAGATTTACGGGAGCCGTTAAATTGACGGGTTCCTACTTGTTTCATAAACATTTCTCAAATTAACAGAGAAGTTGTACAGTAGGTATTTCACGTGTATTTTATAATACAATAATTACTTAACGAATTGTCATCTATAACGCTTGATCCCTCTTTTTCCAAAGTCATTATTTAATATATTGCAATCTAACAGAATTCACGCCCGTAAATCTAGTGTTAAACAGAGTAGCTTTTAATTATCACAATGAGAGAACCTTGCAATTTACTGTTTGCTTTGAAAATTTTGCAAGGACGTGGATCTCTCCTTTGGTAAATGTTGGAGATGAAAGTCGGCGTTAATTGCGAGTCCGGTAGCAGTGAATATGAGGGAAGAATAATTTCTCAGGATACATTCTCGTTATGGTTCTCGATACAATTTCCGCTTCTTTGTTCTCGGTGTATTTTCCTCTCGCGAGAAGACCACTTAAACGCAAGTTAATTAGACATAGAAAAATCGCGGATCTCTATCGGTCAGTGATAGGTCGGCACGAGGCAGAGCGAAAGTTTAGTTTTAGACGATCGTCGCAAAAACGAGCGATGATTTCGCGCGATTGCCTTTGCGCGAGTGTAAACTGCTACGAGGTATTTTTCTTAAATTTAAAAAATCTCTAAATAACTTTCAGCATTCCATTCCACACCAATTTTTTTTACTCTACGCCGCACAATTTAATTGTACATTCCTTCACAGCAGTTGAAATTCGCGCATTCGCAATTCCATAACTGTAATTTTAATCGCGATGGAACTACAGGGTATATCGAAGACTATTTTAGTATTTCTAGCCATAGATACATTCCACGAATTATTTTCGATCTTTCTTTACCTTTTTTCCATTTTATTTTTGATCTCTTATTTCGTTTGTAGACATTTCTCTCTCTCTCTCTCTCACTCACTTTCTCTCTCTTTCTCTCTCTCTCTATCTTTCTCTCTCTACATTTACAGTTAACGCGAACACGATTCGTCCCGCGCGAATTTTGTTCGCGAATCACCGCCACGACGTTGGCCGAACCGATACAGGGTATTGTTTCTAGTGATAGTAAGTGAGAATTTACCTCTAGGTGTTCGTACGAACATTGATATGCGTAGAATGTATAGCATTAGAACACGAACGAAGTTCCATTCCGCATTTGTACGCGATTTTAACGTACGATAAGACTGCGCGATTCTGCGAATAGCAAGGAGGCCGTTTCAGCTTGGCAATTATTCAGCTCGGATGTTCCGCAACGATCGTACCTTCGGTATTCCATGGAAATAATCGTATTACGTGCACTGTTTATGGTGTACGAAGTGTAGCTGATAGAAGGATTTCTGTAGAATTTTATATCTTCAATTTTTCACAATTTTTTACATTCCTTTATACTCCATGGAATATAATCTAGCTTACGCGGAATATTTGGGCTTCGATGACGTGTTAATTGTTTACAGTCGATCGATTAATTGGGAGTTTGTCTTTGCAGCCAAAAATGGCACGTGTGATTCGCGATTGTTGAATTGTAATTCAATTGATAGTCCAACGGTGTCGCGAAGTTGATAAAGACTTTTCTAAGTGTACAGAGAATTATGTGAAAAGTATATAAAATCGTGAATCGTAAGAATTCGCAATGGTTGCATTCGCAGAATCGCTTCTAAGATACGACGAATTACACATAGAGCCTAAACGTAGAATAAAAAAACAGTATTACGACATACTCGCATGCGTTTTACGCGATAGTAAAAGGTGCGAGTTGTTCCTCGCTCGACGAGGCAATCCTGCATTTCGAATTTACCGCGCGTCTGCCCGAACAGGCAAAGTGGAGTATTTTGCTATTGTAACGAACGTTTTTACGCGGTTTCGCGCGACAAAGACGTTAGATGGAAGGCTCGTTTCGCAAGATGTACGTCACTTTGCGACTTTAGAGATTAGTTCTGCGTGACTAGAGAGAAGCGCGAAGTACAAAAACGAGTGGAGGAATCGAAAGAGACGTTTAGCTGCAGAGAAAAGCTGCGGCCGACGGAAGAAACTCTTTTTTCCAGTCTGAGGAAGAAGAAGAGCCTTCAGGGCGGTGAAACAACTTCCGCTTCAGAGCGGATTGAAAATTGACGAATGAAGATAATAAAACAAGTGAATTCCTCCGAATGAGAAAAGAGGAGAAAGTGAAAGGACTGTCGGATGGAAATAAAAGGAAAGAAATGAGAGACGGAAAGTGGAAGATGCATCGAGGAAGAAAGGGAATATTTCGGCCATCGAGGATCAGTGAATCTCCGACGTTTCTGTGCCGGTCGAACATTCCTAAATTCATTTTGCAAATTCGATCGAGAATTCACGTGAACGATTCTCGCGATTCGAAAATTCTGTGAGATTCGAAGACAATTCTCAGATCGAGAGAATTACAATGTGCGAATGTGCAGTGTGACGTTGAACGTCGTCTCGCGAAAATCCTTGCGAAGGAGGAAAGGTATTGTCACTGTTCGCTGAAAGTACCCGCAGCGATCTGATTTTTGTCAGTCTGTCGGGCAATAAAGGAGAGATTTTTTTCTACTTTGCAATAAATCCGATCATTTCCGAATGAAACTAAGCTCAGTAACGTCTGTGCATGCATTTGCAGTTCAAGATCTCGCTGCTTCGTCGCGGATTTTTCTTCCGTCAAAATTTTCCCGCCCTCTTTCAAATCTAACTATTTCCTCTTCGTCAACTTCTCGAATAAACGGAGAACAGATAATTTTCTACATCGTCTTACTTTTCTACAATTTCAAAAAAATGCGAATGCACACATTTGCAATCAAAAGGTCATCCCTTAAAAGTACTCTTCGAATCCTATTTTCATTAACACTAGAACTACCAAACCAGTCAAAATGACTGGTACACAACTTTTTCCAAAAATTCTCCAAGTTTATAGAAGAGCCATAGAATAAATATTCTATGTTTATCTGAAAAAACATAAATCGTCGAATCGATCATATTTTCCGGCTTTTGATTCCTCCATTTTCGAGGATTTATTTAAAATATTGAAATGTGATAGATTTAACGCCGGTAGTTCTAGTGTTAAAAACACCGTTTTTCCAATTTACACTAACGTAGATATTTTTTTTAGCTGCAGTAAGAAAGAGAAATTCAAAATGACAGCGCAAATGCATGCATTCGCCCTCGGAAAGTTACCGTGCATTTTCTTTTTCCCCGCGAATTTTCCTCGCAAGTTTCTCGGACTTTTCATTCCTCTCTGTTCCCCCGTGACTCGTTGCAATCGCGTTTATCCCCGTCGAATTAAATCGCGATCGAAATTCTCACCGACGACGAAAGCAGCATCTGTGCCTGTGTTCTGGGGGAAAAAGACGAGTGGAAAAGGAAGGACACAGTCAGCCGTGTCCGAGCTATTACCAACGGTTAAACGGAGAGAAAAAAAATGAGTTCTTTCTCGCTTTCCTTTTGCCTCCTTTTGTCTCTTCTTCTCTCAGGGATATTACTCTGCTCTGCCTCGTCGTTCCCGGAGCATCTCGTCTTCGACGATTTTTATCCCATTGCAGTGTCCCCCCTTTTATTCTGCTTCCTTTGTACCGTGTTCGCGCACTTATTTCCTCTTCTTTCGCTTTCTCTGACGTTCGTGCTGAATCGTTTGAAAAAAGTTCGCGCGAAGGAAAAGCGAGAAATACAGGAGGAGGATTTCTCGTTCTCTCGGTGAAACGTTCTCGAGTTGTTTAGATTTTTCAAACTTGTCATAAATATTCGAAAGCGCTAAAATTAAAATTTTCTGCGAACTCTACAGTGAATCGTAGCGAAGAAAAATTCGCTGAATACATTCTTCCTTTTTTTCTAAGCGGATCATGAATGCTACGGGACGAAAGTTCTGACAGATGATGTTGCTCTAACTTTTCGCTCCGAATAATAATTGTTTCCTTATTCTTCGAATTTATTTATACATTTTGTAAATGAGAAATTTCTAGACTTCTAAAGAATAAGCATTCGCTTAATTTAGAGAATCTCCTCGCTCCGAATGACAATTGTTTTCTTGTTCTTGTAATTTATTTATACGACTTGTGAATGAGAAATTTCTAGAATTCTAAAGAACAAGCATTCGTACAATTTAAAGAATTTTTTTCGCTTTAAATAACAATTGTTTCCTTATTCTTTTAATTTATTTATACGATTTGTGAGTGACAAATTTCTAGAATTCTAAAGAACAAGCATTCGTTCAATTTAAAGAATTTTTTTCGCTTTAAATAACAATTGTTTCCTTATTCTTTTAATTTATTTATACAATTTGTGAATGACAAATTACTGGTATTCCAAAGAACAAGCATTCGTTCGAGGATCTTTCCGCTTCGAGGAAAATTCTTCCCCTTTTTTTCAAATTCATTTCCGCGATTTGCGATTGACAAAGCACAAAATTAAACTTTCAGAGTCTTCTTCTTCCAACTTCGACGATCTTTTCGTTTTCTTCTCGAAATATATCAAAGCGCTATCGTAAAAAATATATACGTCCCAAAACTTCTCGTCCTCTCAGGACGTAAAATTTCGCGAACAGTGACTCCTTGGAAATTCAACGCTCGCCATTGATAAAAATGACGATTTTTTTGGAGAGTGCATGCAGTAGGCTTATTGGTCTTGATTTAGTGCCGTATAGCTTAACTGTAACGACAGTGAAAATAAGCTCGGACTAAGATTGTAACCGATCACCCGGTAGATTTTAGAGACGTAGCGCCGTGCGATAGTCGACGACACCTTGTTCGCACTGCCATGCTGGATTGCGACGATTTGGGGCTGTTTTTTGGAGTGTTGTAATGTTGATTAATGCTACTAGCTAATTATAGGCACAATGCGAATTTAGCCGAGAATTTGCAATTTACCGAAACCCTCGGATATCTATCGTAGCTCGAACGAGAAAGGTGTGCAAATGCATGAGAATATTCTCAGTGGAACACTCTGTCGAACAAGTATCGAATTTGTTACTATTTTTCTTCCTTTCTTTCTCTCTCTCTCTCTCTCTCTTTCTCTCCTATTTTTTTTTTTCTTCATTAGTAACTGGTAGCTTTATAGTATGTACCAGGAAAATCTTTCTCTCTCTGTCTATCTCTCTGCGCGAAGAGTGTCTCGATAATTGGATCGGTTTAGCGAAATTTGCGAAATTTACCAAAATTTCCACCGATCTCACAAACTATCGCCCGGCGTTAAAAGATCTCTGAAGGCTTGAATGACACACTCGATAACATATTTTAGAGACTTGTCACCGTTTGCATGCCACATGTACTACCTTCTTCACACGTTCTGTGTTTACGGTGATTGCAAGTGTCTACGTGCTACTACGTTTCTCTTCCGTTTCCTGTTCTCTGTCGACTTCTTTTTTTTTTCTCTCTTTCATTATTATTCTTTATATTACTATCATTTATGGTTTTCCCACGCGATCGTCGCTCTGTTTACGATAATTGCAATCCAATAGCGTACGAGAGCGCAGCCGCGCCGAGAAGAACGAATCGCGACGGGGTGTCTCGTTTCGGAGAGGCGAATCCGCATGATTTTTCCTAAAATCGCATCTTTGAAATTCCCCGCAAACTCTACGTCCTCCGAACAAGTCAAATTTTCCGCAAAATTATTTCATTTTTACAAACATCAAATGTTTCTCAAATTTTTGCCACATTTTTTCAATTTCTACATCTCATAGAAACGAGATGTATTCGAGAATCTCTCTAATACGCTTCGCAGAAACGAGTCGCGTCAAAGTTCTTTCTTTTTTATCTCAGAAGATCGAGCAAAAGATAGAAAAAAAAATCTGTCTCGTCAAAACGAATAGTTCTCCTCCGCGTTATCCCCCGTAGAAGTATCATTTCGCGAGGACTCCGCGAATTCGCACGAAGGAGAAAGTCCGCCTGTGCGGAGGAAATTGGAAAAATCCCATAGCGAATTTAAATCCGAGACTCGTGAACGATCGCTCGTCGAAAGAAACGAGACACCCCGCGCGCAAAATCCATCCGCTGGAAAAGGTCAAGAGCGATCTCAGAGGGCGTCGTCGTAACGGTGGAAACGCGGCCGAATGAGGCTCGGAATCATGGAAGAGAAGGACGGCGAAGAAAGCGGAGGATCTTTATCCAGGAGGAAGAATATGCTAAGAAGATAAGGCAGCACGGATAAGGAGGACAAACCGACCGTGATATCTCTCTGTACAGAGGCTACCAAAATGTGAAGGTACGGCACTCTACCTAAAAAAAAAAAAAAGTAAACCAAAAAAAAGACGCCGTCACGAAAAGACAGATATATCGCAAGCGCAAAACAGCAACGGTGACGACACACGAATTTAACTCAAATCTAAGTAAAAAAAAAAAAGTAAATCGTAATGACAAAATGACACGAGAATAAAGCCGAAACTGCGAGAGAGAGCTAGGAGACGCGGAAAAAGACACGCACACAAGGTGACACACTCGTGCGAAATCGACGACCGATCGCTCCTCTTCTTTTCTCCGTTTATACACCACGTTTTGAGGCGTTCTTTGGGAATTTCTAACGATAAAACTTCGAAAGGAATATTCATGGTGTCGATAGGGGCGGGAAAAATGGACGGATACGAGACGGGGGATGAAACGGAGAGAAGGAAAGGGGCGAGGGAAAAAAAGATCTACATCCCAATAGACCCGACCCAAATATACTCGCCTGGTAGCTTTAATAGTCTAGGGCTCTTCTCTGTCCAGTGGTAAAAGCATGAGGTATTTTCGTACGTAATATCATTCGTATGATTGAATTAATTGAACGTAATTATCATTAACACACCACGGCAACCACTGTGCCCTCTCTACATTCTCTCTTTGCCCATCCTCTCGATCCACGCCGTTTTATCCCGATTACCAATTAATCGATTAACAATCTCATCCGAATCGGCATACGGACGTTTCCACGAGAGCACCTGGTAATCGAGCAGGCGCAGATATATTTGCGATTACACGAAGGCGCGATTTTAATCGTTGCACTTTTGTCGGCGGACGAATTAGAAATGTGTTGAATGCTCTCGATTGCCTTGCCATCTCGTCCAGGTAGTTCGTTAATTTTGCCGGTCAGATCGAGAGAGATACTTTGTCGATTCGTTTTAACCGATCGCCGTCCGATTAATTAACATCGAATCGACAATTTGGCAAAAAAAAAAAAGAAGAAGAATTGATGTCCCTATTATCCCGAAGAAATTCCACACTCCTCTTCCATTGTCGCTCGATTTCTTTCTTACCTCGTTGTTCCCGTTTCTTTCTCTCTTTTTCTCTCACTCTCTCTCTATCTATTTCTCTATTTCTCTGAACTTTTCCCATGTCACATCGATTAACCCTCTCTTTCGTACCTCATACGTATACATATATATATGCGTGCACGCACACACAGATATATACGTATACATACATATATATATATACATAGATTTTGTTTAAATTGTTACTATTACATAATAATCACGGTAATGCGCCACATTCACTGGTTGATGACTGTCTCGTTGACAAAGGCCCGTACCTTGCCTGTGGTTGTGCTTGGTTGTGGTTGGAAAGCGGTTTTGGGAGAGAATTTTTTACTTGCTTCTTTTTTAATATTATTACCTTTTTTAATTTGCACGTCTCATGTCGTGGCCTTGGCTTGCCTTCATATGAGATTCACCTGTGAATATTATATATATATACATATATATATCTATTTATTGAATATACAATATATATATGGCAACGTTACACACGCACATATATATATTTGTATATTTCGTTTATGTATCTATGCGCATAAAGTGTCGAAAGCCCGAAAGAAAGTAGAAGACGAGATATGCGTATGGATGCGTATCTATACTTTATTATTATGATTATGATCGTTATCTCCTTTTTTTTTAGGATTATCCTTATTATTATTATAATTCATCGTCATCAGTATTATTAATATTATTACCATTATATTATAATTTATCATGTTCCATACGTGCGTCCTGGTAGTCGTACGATTTTTAACGTCATTTTCACCATCGTTACTCGATATAATCGCGAATTCGCGAATCGCCCTTATCATTATCACGCGCTTGAAATTCTTCCCGTCTGTACTCTATCTCATTTACGTTTCCAAAATTAAAAAGAAAGAGGAACTAATGCATACACTGTGCTGGTAAACTACTAAACGCTCGGATTTCGCGAAAGTACGATAAACGCATTAAAGAGATAAAAGCATGACGTCGTATCCGACAACGCTTTTCTTCTACCTTCCTCTCTCTCTCTCTTTCTCTATCTATCTCGGTGTCTCTTCGTCTTTATTTTTGCATTTTCTTTTTTCCCCCTCGTCTCTGTGAAAACGTGTTATTACATGGTCCAACTCGTAATTGCAATTTCCATTCGCGAATCTCTTATCTTCCGCTCTTCCTTTCGTACGAGCTGCCATGGCGGCACGATTTACATTATTTTTCTTACTCCTCGTTTCACCGTTACATTGATTATTATTATTATCATTATCATCATCATCATTATTATAACTATTATTATTACCTAATTGTTTATCTTACGATTACGATTATCATTACTCTTATTATTTTGTTTTTTGGAACTGTTGTCATTAATTAATGTTAATGGATCGTGGCACGGTGTGTTAGTTGGCGAGAGACATGACAATAATTTTTTGGCCGGGCGAAGGTTGCTGCATGCTCGAGAAAGTGCCGCCTTTGATTTAGTGGTAACTAATTAATTCTGGTATCGCCTACCGTTTAATCGCGCCGAACGTTTCGGCCGCGTCGCTCGCCGCATTTCCCTTCCTTCTCGACAGCGTATTTCATGGTATCGCATTAATCAACGACTAACGATCACTCTTACGTATCTGACCTCTATTTTGTTTTTTTTTTTTTATATATCTCTCGTCTCAATTTTCGCCGTTCTCCTCCCCGAGGGATCACGTATCCGCGAAAGAAAACCGCCCGCCGTGTTCGCAATGCGAGTCGTCTTGAAATTCGCGAGGATTCTTGAACGCTAGATCTACGGAATTCGTCGAATCGACGGATTCGTACATTTCTATAAAAATTTCTCAAATTTACAGACAGGCAGTAGATTTCACGTGTATCATATAATCCGTGAATTATATAACTGATCTTCTTCCTTGCCTGACCCCTCTTCCTTCAATGTACTTAACACTAGAACTACCGGCATTAAATCTATCATATTTAAAAATATTAAATAAGTATTTTAAAAAAAGTGGAATGAAGAGGTGGAAAAAATGATCGATTCGGTAATTTATGTTTTATAAGATGGACGTAGAATTCTATGGCTCTCCTATAAAGTACGAGAATTTTTGGAAAAAATTGTGTACCAGTCATTTTGACCGGTTTGGTAGTTCTAGTGTTAATTTAATATATTTAAATGCAGGAGTTACAACGACCGTAGATCTAGAGTTTAATATCGCACAGCTATTTCCGTCTGTTTCGTTTGTCTACGAACATCGAGCTGGCTTTGCCGAGTTTTCTTTACATCCATGTTTAATTCATCGTCCACTTAACTGGTTAGACGTGTCTACTTCAATCTCGACCTGTCGATCTATCGTTTATCTCTCTATCTCTCGATTCATCTATCGACTTAACTATCTGTTCGTCTACCGATCTATCAGTTCGCCCGCCCATTGTTTCACCCATCCGTTTCTCTATCAGTCTATCTACCGTTTCGTTTCTCCATCCGTCTCCTTCAGTCTCTACCGTTTTGCTCTTCGTCTCACCCTCTGACTCGTCAATCTGCACGGAATCTCCGCGTGCGATTTCCCGAGCATCGTCGTCGTCGACGTTACATCGGCAGACGCAAACTTCAGAACCGCGTCGCAACACACACGCACGCGTCTATATAACATTCGCCTTTCTTACTGGTTGTTTAGCCTGGCATTCACTAATTAGTCTCAGTGCGTAGCCTTAATTAGTTACCGCTGAGCGTGCTAGCACCGCCAGCAATTAGTAGTCACCCTCGAAAGGGTGCGCTTTTTTTTTGAAAGCTCGACAGATAATCCCATCCTCGGAGAAACGGAAACGAACGACCTTTTCTCTTCGTTCTATCTCGCATAGGATGTCTCACTTTATTTCTCACATTCTCCTTCTCGCACATTCTTTCTCTTTTACTCGTACTCTTTCTCCGTATCTCACGTTCATTCTCTTTCTCGTTCTTTCCTCTTTCATTTCTCTCTCTCTCACGCACACACTTTCTCTTCTCATTCATTTCTCTCTCTCTCTCTCTCGTTTGAACGTCGCTAATGATTCTCCTCGCTCCTCGTCGGAGTACCCGGTGCTTTTAAAAGCGCGTAACTGAATCACGAGCGTGAAGAAAGGGCCGGTCGGCTTTTTTTCCCATTCGCTATTCTCTTCGTTCCACGTCCGTTTTCTCGCATTCTCGCGACACGCGCAACACGGCGGGCTGCCGACACGTTTTCACGGAAAACCCCCTTGCAATTCCGATCGAAGCGAGAATCGCGGAGCGAGGATGTCCCTCGGAGTTTCGACGAACTTTACCACCGGTATCCATGGACCATAAACGAGGGGGAAAATCGCCCAGCCGATTTCTCCGTTCTGCCATTCGGCACGTGAACGAGCTCGCTGTTGAAAAGCGAGAGTAAAAGTTCGAAAGAGCGAAGGCAAAATCGAAGGATAGGATCGAGGCGTAGGCGTTTTTGCAACGTAGACGCATTGAAAGTCCATAGATGCATCTGTTTTATCGTTTTATCCAGTCCAATATAGTCGCCTAGAGTCCCTCTATGGGGGTTGAATTTAAACGATCGACAATCCGAATGATCTCGATCGAGAGTGCAATTGGGAATGTGTAGATGTGAAACGAGATTTAACGATGGAATAACGCGCGCGATTATTGCAAAGTGGAGATTTTCAGTTTGATCGTTCTGCTTTCTTGGTATCGGCACGTTTCTGGGGGAGGGCTCGCGTGATTAATGAATTAATTCTGAACGTTCGTAGGTAGTGTCCTTTTGGAGAGATGTGAAACCGTAGAAGCTCACGTTTATTACTAATCTTTGCATCTCCTTTTTGCGTAATACTTACTCACCATGCTCGGAAGTACTTTGAATGGCTTTCATACGGAACCATGATTATTATTATTATTATTTCTATTATTACCATTACTTTGTTATTCTTATTATTTGTTATTTCTGGAACGAATAATATTTTAGTGCATGGATTATCGATGAACGGCTCGCGAGTCGAGGCCATTGGAACTTTGCCATTGATTAAATCTATCTGTGTAGCGAGATTATTGTACTGTATTAAGCGAGAATGCCTTTATTATTATTGTTATTATTGTTACAAAATGCTTCACGAGACTTTGATTGCTCGACGAAGCAACACTAAAAGATCTTTGCAACCTGGGATGTAAAACGATAAGGAAAGGGGGAAGAACTTTTACGGGTCCAATCGAATTCGTACTGTGTGAACGCCATAAGGAACGACGAAATTTGTCGGCGTAAAAGGTTCGCACGGCATGAGAAATTTCTGCACTTTTCAGTGAACGATGAACAATTATGTCCGCTTTAATTTGCACCGCGTACTTCTCCCGTTGCGATGATTTTCAATTTCGAATAGGATGTGCAAGGTAAATACATCGTCGAACGTGATTAAATCCTTCCGGGAAATTCGCTGGATACGATTGAACGGTGCTTAAATTCCGCCATGGATTTTTCCTCGATTGCAAAATTATACGATAAACTATCGTCCTCCGTGCACGATGGAAATCGACGTCCGCAGAAAAACCTTTCGAGACGCGATTGCAAATAATGGTTAATTGGTCGTTAAAATACGAGGGGTCAATTAACTCGATATTTCCGCTCGTTTTAACGCGAAATTTCGCAATATTTCCACATAACGCGATAACAAGCGCGAACCTTTTACGTTTGCCTCCGGCTACACCGTACTAAAACGTGTCCGTGCCTTCCGAGTTACCCTCTACGTGACGTATTTATACGTCCGAGCGTCGCGGTGAAGAGGGTTGTTCTTGGAGAACGTTTCGGAGAACGGAAGACAAGAGATGTGATGGATATTGACTTAACCCTCTGAGAATACAGAAACAAATGATTTATTTCATCGAGTTTGTAATAAATTATTTATATTATTCAAAGTCAAAGTCTTAAGATCAAATTGCAAGCTCTATATACAGGGTGTACCGGCTAACTTTATCACCTTAAAAATTTTTGCTGCAACACAAAATCCGGAAAAACATTTCTTACAAATGTTGCATACTTTCATATTTAACTTTTCGAATTTTGTGATACGATAAAAATTCTTAATGTGATAAAATTATGTACGTGGTGTACCCTGCATATTCGCCAATATATAGAGAACGACCTCTGCACATAATTCAGTTACATAATTAGATTTCATTCGCTACAAAATTATATTTTGATAATTGCATATCGATTTCGCGATTAGCATTCGCTAATTAGAACAGATTACTCAAAGGGTTAAATTCTCTCTTCAAATCATCTCTGATTTATCTCTAAAGGTTAAATTCTAATCTCTAAATCAAAGCCACCCAGTTCAAATCCCCGTCATCTCTCTCTGAGATTTTTCACAATTTATTATTGAACGGAAGTCACTTCAAACTTTGATTCTCAGACGAAATAACTAGAATATTTAAGTCGAAAAGTCCAAAATAACGAAAGGAACCCGCTTCCCCGAGGCTCGACGTAGCAAAACGACCGTTTCGACGGTGCCATTTGACCTGAACGTTTAACTCAACTAGTTTTCGTGATTGCCGTAAAGGGAAGTACGTTTTACGTATATATATGTATACATACACACACCTAATCACTGTTGCTTTACTCGTGGGTTATGCGACTGTGGTTCTAGTGCATTATGACTTTTTCAGCCCAGGGCTGTGTCCACACATGGTTCGTGTATGTTCTGTTTTAGTTCTAGTTCGACTTGCCACTTTACAACGAATCCTCTTTATCCGGTGACCTCGTCCTTCCATTGTTCCTTCGTGTAAAATCGATGGGGAGACCAGCAGCTATGAGATTAAGGAAGGTTTCTATGGCGTTATTTAAATTTACAGTGTTTTCTGTGTGTTTTCGTTAACGTTCTTTTCTACATTCACTTCTTTGATAAATTATATTGTACTGTAAATTACGAGGATATATTTCTAATGGGAATATTTATTTAAATGCTAATGCTAAAATGCTAAAATAAATTCTAATGGGAATATTCTATTTTTATCAAAAATAAATTCTATTTCATTTTTGTATGTGCTGCTAATTATGTCGGGTGCCGAACTCATTTATTCTTTTCGAGATACTTAATTAACATTAAGCGTACCGGCACTTCGCGTTTATGTATTCTTACCAGAATCGGTCGTTCGACTGGTTGCAAAATAACGTTAACATTTTCAAGAAAGATGTACAAGAAATGGTCAATTTAATATTGGAAGAATCGGAAAAAATAGCCTTTAGTTATTAACCCCTTGAACTGCAATTTATTTTCAGTCAGCACTGCTCAGGCAGACAATTTAATTTTCTTAGTTTTAAGAGGAGGGATTGATATAGAAACTTACGGTTTTGTTGCTCAAATAATTTGTTATTATTAAAAGTAATATTTGTTTCACACATTTATATGAATGTTTATTGTTATATATACATATAAGAACATAATTAGTGTGGGGAAAGTTCATGACGAGCTGGACTCGTCATTTCAGTTCAAGGGGTTAATAGAAGAAATTACAAATTTTCGTTCCGGCGAACCAATCATTTATTCGCGGATGGTACGGTTAGTGTTAAGAAATCCTAGTTCTTTCGAGATACTTAGACATTAATTTTGGTTATTTGCTAAGTTTTATATAATATTCGATATTTTTATCATATGAGAAAATGGTTCACTAAATTACAAAATTCAGTGATTATTATTTTTGCTTTCATAATAGCCAGCACATACGGAACTACTGTATACTTTATAAAGGATCTCGTTTGTTGGAGGACACCCGATATAAATATTCTTGCTTGATTCACTTTACACGATTTCAAGGAAGAAGGTACAGATATATCATAGATGACAATAGATTTAAGTAAGTTACGTGAGTATTCTGATGTTTAAGCCCTCCTGATAGATGGTACGACGTAATTTATCAAGGAAATGAATACGTCGATGAAAACACATATCAGGAAAATGGTGTCGATATAAAGAACGTCGAGGAAGTGTTTGTCCATCGGATCAGATAGACTCTGAGTGATTCTTTTGTTCCTACGAGAATGTTCCTGAAAGTGTTCCTCTTGACGGTAAAAGTGATTTCTTTCGAAAGTGACTTCAAAGTTTTCTAACGTATACTAATTCAATATCGATTTCACTTAAAATTTAACAAAAATTCTAAACCGGACAGTGAAATAATAATAATCTAATAAAAAGAAATTAGAACGAGAAATGAAAAATTTATAACATTTTCCGCTAATTTGGAAAGTGTTATTAACACTAGAACTGCCAAACCAGTCAAAATGACTGGTACACAATTTTTTCCAAAAATTCTCAAAGTTTATAGAAGAGTCATAGGAGAAATATTCTACGTCCAACACAAAAAACATAAATGACCAAATTGATCACCTTCTCCGCCTCCTGATTATTAATATATTGAGTTAATTAATTTATATTAATATTAATAAGTTAATTAATATATATATTGAATATATACTTATTTAATATATTGAGATATAATAGATTTAACGCCGGTAGTTCTAGTGTTAACATTAATTTAC
Organism: Cerceris ruficornis; assembly: GCA_963989415.1. Classification (NCBI taxonomy): domain Eukaryota; kingdom Metazoa; phylum Arthropoda; class Insecta; order Hymenoptera; family Crabronidae; genus Cerceris; species Cerceris ruficornis. The sequence continues at coordinate 13,615,097 of OZ022523.1, forward strand.
TCAGCACTTTCCAAAACAATATTAAAATCTCCACCATTTCTTCATCACCATGTCTTCGTGTGATCCACGTAATCGTATTAATTACTTTCGCGAAATTTGCCGCGATCTTGGGATCCAGATCAAAGTAATTCCCGCAACGCGATCTCGTTGAATCCGTCCCTCTAAGTCCCCAGTTACTTCCAAGTATCCGCGCAGTTTTCAGAGGAAAAGGCGACCTTTTACGGAATCACGACCGTCCGTCTGGATTCTCGTTTAATCCCGCGTAACTTTCGAGAGATCGTTAAGCCGATTTCCTTGATCGTGCGAAACCCAGGACGGCAAAGGGATCCCATTAATCGGCCAAAGGTGCCACGAGAAAATCGTCTCGTCGACGAGGAGGAACGATAAATCGACATAAAACGATCGTATCTCCTCGAATCCTCGTTTCTCGAATTAATTTCACTCGATGAAACTTCGAATTCTTAAATAGGCGCAATCTTTTTTTTTCAAAATTCAACGACCGAGATGCGGAAAAAATATTCCTTTTAATAGCGATATGAAAATTTCTCTTTTCCATTCTTCAACCTCTTGCACTACTATTTCCATTTTGACTGCGTGCGCGATAAGTCAGAATTGATAACAGAAATCAAAATTTCTCTCTGATTTCTCATGTTCCGTATAATTGAGTGCAATATTAACACGTTGAACGCCACCGAGTTCACCGTTGGCCGGCGGTATCGAATTCACTGAAATTTCATATGACTTTTAAATTATAATATTTTCAAATTTTCTGATACATTCAATATTGAAATATTATCACTAAAAAGGTACAATCCTACTGACTATATATCATTTGTTTCTTTAAGTTTACTCCTTTGTAAAGATGTGATTCTAACAGAAAAAGTTTCACTTCAGTAAAAATTATGAAACCAGCGAAATACCGATTTCGTTTAACGTGTTAGTAGTACAGAAATAATTTGATCGTTTCGTGGCCAGTTGATAATTTCAATTTAATAATGTAAAATTTCACAGCGTTTTATCGTAGGCTAAGGGGTTAAAGAGATGTAAAAGTAACATTACTTTTCGGCTCCATATTAGCAGATAGAAATTTCACGATATTTGCAAAAGTATACGGAGTACTTCGAGCTCCAATTTAAGGGTTAACCGTGATTCGCTGGCTCGGGAAAGAATATTTTTAAAAGCCGATTTCCCGAGTACACTTTCAGGAACGTCGAAACTCGAAGAGCAAATACGTATTCCATTTTCCCCATGCCGCGACTTTCGTCCCCGATTCTCATTGTTCTCCTTTCCTCTCTGCTTTCCTCTCAAACTTTTCTTTCCACACGTCCATCTCTTTTTCCCTTTCTTCCTCTCTCTTTCTCTCTTTCTATTTCTCTCGCCCTGTTGTCCCTCTTCCTCACTCTCTTTCTTTTCCGTCACGCGAGTCGTCGAATTATTTGCTAAATACAAACAACCATCCGGCGGCATTACGGTTATTTTATGAGATTAAAGGCTGCCAGCGATTGTCGAGCGAACGGAGTTGTAAAGTGTTCGCTTTATTCGCGCTTTGAATCACGGAAACGAGCCAGCCGGCTTCGGGACGGAATTGTTTACGTTCTATTGTAATTAGGAAGCTCGACTGACGTGAAATTTAAATGATATTACAGGCAGGATTTTTATTCCGAGTGAAATAGGTAGTTTTCAATTTTTCTTTGCCAAAATTTTTGAAACTTCTAACACGGTTCCTTTAACCGATTGCCCTACAATAACGAATGACAGTCGTGACGAGGTAAATGGGATAGGAAATTTTTAAGTTTTGCAAAACCTATGAAATTGAAAATATTAATGAGACACGACACGATAATATTATTCCTGTGATATTAATATTACGTTAAATTATACGATATACCAAGAATTACTGATCAATTTTTATTTTAGCAATTAAATTCTGAATTATTGCGAAGGCAATCACAAAATAAATAGTAGGGCAAGGGGTTAAATTAGAGGTAACAATTTTGCAGAAATTACAGGGATTAAAATAGAGAGAATTTTTTTTTGGAACATGTTTCTGTTCTATTCATATATTTATTCAATTGGGAATTGCACCGTTAATTTGGATTTTAACATCGCGAGAGAAGTTCGATGTTGAAATTTAACTAAGAATTTACGTGCCAGCATATCGAGAAATTCAATTTCGCCGTGAATACCAGAGGTGTTTCTCAATGGAATTCTCGCGACAGATGGAAATCTCCCGGCAGAATTGAGAGTTCGTTTCGCGGAATAAATTCGTCGCCTATTGCTCGTTGTATCGACTGACTTCTGTCTTGGGTGGAAACGTTCGAGGGGTACGAACGGTTCGAGAGGGTTGTTGTAACGAGGTGGTGGAAAGGAGGGGCGACATGCAATCGAATCGAGGGCTGGAAGATGGAGAATTTGTCGATGGAAGAAAGAAAGTATCTTTGCTGAGCACGAGGAAGAAATTTGTGAAGAGAATGACGAGAAACGTGGCGGTGGATGAAGAACAGGAAGACTATTTGCTGAGAAAGAAGAACAACTTCGTGAAGAAAATGGCGGTATAAATTACTCGAAGAGATACAGAACTTTTGGACGAACGAAGGAAGTGCTTTCACTTCGAACAAGGAAGAAATCTGTGAAGAAACCGATGAAAAACAGGAAGAGTCTTCGCTGAGAACGCGGAAGAAATCTATGAAGAAAACGGCGAGAAACAAAATCAAAGGAGGATATGCAAAATTTCTACACGAAAGAAGACAAGTCTTCAGTAATTTGTGAGGAAAACGGCGAGGAACAAACGTAAGAAAGAAATACACAATTTTTGGACGAATAAAGGAAGAGTCTTCGCTGAGAACGAGGAAGAAATCTATGAAGAAAATGGCGAGAAACAAAATCAAAGGAAGATGTGAAAAATTTCTAGACGAAAGACGGCAAGTCTTCGCTAATTTGCGACGAAAACGGCAAGGAAGGAACGTAGAATTTTTGGACGAATGAAGTCTTTGTTTAATACAAGAAAAAGAAATGTGAAGGAAACTGTTCGCCACGAGAACAGCCAGTGCAAGTGAAGATAAAAAATAAACATCGGAAAGAACACAAGCGAATGGCAAGACAGACACGAGCAACACATAAGAAACGAGATAAAGAACGAATAAAACCGAAAAAGTCGTTTTTCCAGACAGAAGAAATTGAACTGCGATAAAATTGGTGAGTGTGAAACGTGAGTGTAGGATCCACCGAGTGCGTCCACGAAGAAAGTGGAGAAAGTCGACGAGGAACGACAGGAATCTCCGGGGAAACTTGCCGGTCGAACGGAAGTAAAGTACGTGCGCTAAAGGGAGATGCTCACGACAAAATGAAAAAAGAATTCTTCGCAAAGGGAATGCGAAAGGGAGAGCGAAGGGGTGACTTTATCCCAGAAAAAAAAAGCTAACGTACAAAGTCGGAAGAAGATTCCCACGAGAACGACGGAGAAACTTAACCAGGGGTGCACAAAAGGAAGAAGGCAAGAAGAGACAGAGCAATAGTACAGATAATAATATATAAAAAGAGAAAATTCTGTTCGAAGTAAAAGGCTGACTTCACCCAAAAGATAGAAAATCAAAGTAAACAAACGAAAACGGAAGAAGATTCCGACGAGAACGACAAATAAACTTAACACTAGAACTACCAAGCCAGTCAAAATGACTGGTTCCCAATTTTTTTCAAAGAGCCACGGACCAAATATTCTACGTCCATCTCATAAAACATAAATTATGGAGTCGATCGTATCTTCCATGTCTTGATTCCTCTTTTTCTAATGCACTTAATTAATATATTGAAATATGATTGATTTAACGCCGGTAGTTCTAGTGTTAAGAAGGGGTGTAAAAAGGAAGAAGGCAAGGAGAGACAGAGCAATAGTACAGATAATAATATATAAAAAGAGAAAATTCTGTTCGAAGTAAAAGGCTGACTTCGCCCAAAAGACAGCAAAATCAAAGTAAACAAACGAAGACGGAAGAAAATTCCCGCAAGAACGAGAAAGAAACTTAACAAGGGGTGTAAAAAGGAAGAAGTCAAGAAGAGACAGAGCAATAGTACAGATAATAATATATAAAAAGAGAAAATTCTGTGCGAAGTAAAAGGCTGACTTCACCCAAAAGACAGCAAAATCAAAGTAAACAAACGAAAACGGAAGAAAATTCCCGCAAGAACGAGAAAGAAACTTAACAAGGGGTGTAAAAAGGAAGAAGTCAAGAAGAGACAGAGCAATAGTACAGATAATAATATATAAAAAGAGAAAATTGTATTCGAAGTAAAAGGCTGACTTCACCCAAAAGACAGAAAATCAAAGTAAACAAATGAAAACGGAAGAAAGTTCCCGCAAGAACGACAAAGAAACTTAACAAGGGGTGTAAAAAGGAAGAAGGCAAGAAGAGGCAGAGCAAAAGTACAGATAATAATATATAAAAAGAGAAAATTCTGTGCGAAGTAAAAGGCTGACTTCACCCAAAAGACAGCAAAATCAAAGTAAACAAACGAAAACGGAAGAAAATTCCCGCAAGAACGAGAAAGTTTCACGTCGCGAAGAGAGATCCACTGGAATAACAGAAGAAAGAGAATTAACAGGGGGTGTTACGAAGAAACTGAGAAAGAGAGGCAACGATACGCAGAAAGAGAGAAAGCAGTTGGAAGAGACGTGGATCCAGGGCTGGATGCTGGCAGCAGCGTTTATTGATCGCTCGTAGCAACCCTGCCAGCAGAGACGCCCCTCTGCGCCGTTCTCGACCCCCTCGTGCCTCGAGTCTCTCTCACCCTCCGGCCGTTCTGCAACCACCCTACAAAAGCCTCCGAGCTGCGAGACTCGCCGAGGATTCGATCATATTAATTACTCGCGGCAACGTGGATCGACGATGACTTTTAGTCTGGCGGTGCCTCGGCGCATCTCAACCCCTACCGACTCACCCCCCACATTGATTTCTCGACTTCAATTACCTGCCTACGTAATTTTTTCTTCTCCAACTATTCCAAATTACATGTTTCTCGCTACCGTTTCACGGACCGATCCGCTTCCGTTTGCAAATGGTACTCGCTTTATCTACGACAGACTCGACGGATGTTTAACCCTTCGGCGACGGCTGAGATTAATACCTGGCAGGTCTCGGAGAGACATTTTTGTTAGGCGGTGGGCGATAAAGGAAACGGCGAGGCTTTAGAGGGGAACTGCTCCTCTTGTTTTATTTGCAGAGGACGAGAGGAATATCGTTGGTGTTGCAAAGTTTTAGAGTTTGCACTGGTTATCCGTAGTGACTCTTGTCTTGAACAACCAACTGTTAACCCTGTTGAATCATTCTCTTTGCACGAAGCGACTGTACAAACTTCTAATCTGCCGGGCCAACAGTCATCTTTCGCTAAAACAATCGAAACCTCAGATCAAACTCTTCGCTCCCCTTCGGTACTGTCTGTCTCAATTTACCAGTTCATCAGAATCAAAAACCGTCTTCAATCAACCGTCGCCGAAGGTTCAACCCTAACATCCAACGATTCTCTCGACAACCTCGAATCTTACACCCCACAGAATCCATCCTCGACGGAGGCCATCGTCCTCAATAACGTTTAAACTCCCTCAAACGTCAACGGAGTGATTGATAATCGATCGAATCGATTCACCATATCTCCCCGATGATCCGGCAGAACGTACGGAATTGATTAATGCGCCTCGGGTTTATCCGCTTCTCCTATTCAGATCCGATGCTCCGTGGAGATTTCATCGATTCCGTTTTGAAAAGTTGACCGGCTGGCATTGCGAAACATCGCGACATTTCGCACGGTTCGATCGCTCGATATCGGTGAAGAAGAGGGACCGTGAATCGCGAATATCGAAACGTTTTCGAAGCCCTTCGACCTCGATCGTTAATCACGCATCCGGTTGGCCTTCTATGACAAACTGGGCAGGCGCAGTTGTCGACGTAATTAATTACAACTCGATGTAGTTCTGTTAATTATTCGTAGGAACGTGTAATCTCGAATGACCCTCGACGCGCGCGCCAGAGGGTGGAGCGAAAATCTCATTGATCCCACGTTCGAGGCACACTCTCGCCCCCGTTGTTTCAACCCCCGACGAGTCGCTTTCCACGAAGCCGGAAAATCACTGACGCTCGATTGATTCGGATACGAAATTCGAGTTTGAAAGGAGATCGATCGACTCGTCGATGGGGGGAGAATTTTTCATGGTGTTTTGGACACGGGGGTGTTTATGATCCTCTTGAGTTTAGAGTCGATTGGGAATCGGAGCTTTTGAGACGGTTCTTCTTTTATTCTTGGGGATAATGATACCGTGGAGGGATAATTAGTCAACGGAATTTTGGTGTAACGTGAAATGATAATGAATTAGGGTAAGGGCATTCAGTGGCATATAATATATTATTTAGGGGTTCGAGAATTATCCGGGATCACTGTTTCTTTCAAATTAGGTTGTATATCAATTTCATTGTAATTTGAGAATAATAATTAAAAAGACAGTGCAGTGATAGAAAATATTGCTAATAGAATTTCCATGAACTATCGAGAGACCTCAAAAATGCTTAAAGAAAATTGCAGAAGATTAACTCTTTGCGTCAAACAAGCGCTATAATTTCGACAATTGCCATCATTGCATCAACTTTAACACTAGATTTACGGGCGTGAAATCTGTTATATTGCAATATATTAAATAAGGACTTTGGAAAAAGAGGGCTGAAGCTGCAATGATCGTAAACCGTTAAGTCATTATTGTGTTATAAAATACACGTGAAATATCTACTGTACAGCGTCTCTGTAAATTTGAAAAAATTATAAAAAAGGTCCATCAATTTAACGGCTTCCGTAAATCCAGTGTTAATTTGTCGTACCATGAACTATGTTAATTAAATAAATGAATTCGTAACATTAAAATATTTTCCTTCAAGAAAACAAATTCAGTATTCTTCGAACAAAAAGTATCTCGCAGTTTCTGCATTCTGAAAGAAAATACGTAAAGTGCAAAGGGTTAAAATAAAAAATCTATTGCCTGTTAGTTTTGCAAAATTCCTTTCCGCCCTTCGAAGCCAATCTTCTTGCGGTTCTCGTTAAATTCACAGAGTTCCCAGGGCTCGCCCTATCGTGCCGGTAATTCAATCATATTAATTACTTTCCACGGTGTGCCCCCTGCTTCATCCCCCATTGCCCCTCGGGGCACCATAGAGACGTTATAAGCAGTCGGCTCTCTCATCGTTTGCCCCATCTCTTCGGGTTTCCTCGCAAATTTTGCGCCACTACGAGCTAATGCGAATAATGAACTTCGTTTAATTCGCGATGATTAAGTCTCGTCGCGCGAAGGGCACATTTTTAGGGGATGATTTTGCGCGGGAAGTACGAAAGTTGAAAAAAAGGAAAGTCGAAAGATTGACATTTCAATTTGTATAGAAAACGAGTCATGAATTTTTATAAATTGTGAGTTAGAAATGAGATTTGGTTTTTATGGAAAATTAATGGTGGATTTTTACAAATGGAAAATTAGAAATTACATTTGATTTTTGTAGAAAATTGATTGGAAGTATGTCGAACAGGTTTGAGTCGGGGGATTGTAAATTAAAAATTACGAAGCGAGAGGAATTTTAAACGATTTTGATAAACGGGGAAAAATAAATTACTTCGTAATTTAAAATGACCGAATATAATTGAAAGTGCCGAGGTCACGAGAGGGTGATTTTTTGTCGATCAAGATTTCAGTGAGAAATTGCACAAAGTAGAATTACAAGCGCTGCATTTCGATGCTGTCACTTTTATCGCGGATCGTTGCATTGATTGGCAACGAAGCCACAAATAAATCAGTCGATAAATAAACAAATAAAGCAAACGGTGATTAAATGAAATATTCGAAAAGCCGCTTTAAACATTTTAACAAATTCTATCGGCGAGTCGTAGCAATAAAAATTGCAGGAAAATTCGATAATTCCCGGTAATTAAATCGTCCCGAAATTTTCACATTTTTTTGCGGATATCCCTTGCGGATATTCATGGAATTTTTTAAAACTATACTCTCCGAGAATTCGAAAGACCGTGCGCAAATTGCAATTGATAATTGCCAATCGACTCGATCCGAAGGAAATAGCCTCGCGACTTGTTCGCGATTCGATTAATTCGAGATCGAATATCAAACTCGGATGATCGATAAAACGGCGGGAAATACGCGAACGTAACCCTCGACCTGTCGTAAAGTAAAAAAAAAAACTCTGTGATGGAAGTGCTCGAAGAAAACGATCGGCGGGCATAAAAATTGCAGATTCGACCTCGTTTCTACGCTTGCTTTGGTTTCACAATTTTTCAATTGTAAATTGATTTGATTTACCGAAATTAGCGAACAATGATTCAATACTTTATTCATCTGTTTAATGAGAAATGGCAAAGTACCTTCTTTAAAGAACCTTGTTAAAGAAATTCAATTGGGCAATTAAAGCAGCCAATTTCTATGATCGACAATAAATTTATAAAATTGAAATATGTTCCTATAATGAAGAACTACTTCCAGAATTTTGTTATATATTGCAAATTCCAACTTATTTATAGTATGCTGAAAAATTCAAATATTCAAATATTTGTATAAAATTAAAATCATTTTAATAGAAAAGGTTTAATCGTGTCGTAAGATTGTTAAAAAATGTTTAAATTCCACTTTCATTCGATAGACTTCAGCACACTTAGCTGGTTGCAGTCTTATTTCTATAGTTCACGGATCGAAAGCGACAGGAAGGAAAAAGTCCGCGGAATTAGCAATCAAACGAGGACATCCGAACCTAATAAATCTGTATCGAAGTATTATCCCTAACGAACCGGAATGAGGATAGAACGTACGAATGTTCGGTACGGGAGTTTGCATGAAATTTGAATACGCAATTTCGCGGCTACGTTAATCCGTTTCGATATTCAGTTACGCCGTTTCTCGCGTTACATTCCGCGCTATAATTCGCGAATGCATAATGTCGAACAATGGTCTTCGATGCCTTCGCTCTGGTATCACAGTTGCGTTCAAATTTTTTCCACCAATTCCCTCGAATACTTTCAAAAATCGATCATTTTTCTTTGCATTATTTGTTGCAGGAAAAAAATTCTTACTTACATTAATTCTACCAAGGTAGATGGAAATAACTGACCGTTCATTTTTTGCGAAAAGTAATTGAAATGTGTAGTACTGAAACTTCTGCGATTTTTCAGCTGCATTTTGAAAAATGTAAATATGAAATATTGATGCTTTGCAATATCTTTTTATACAAATACAGAATTCTGTTATATTTTAGTTTAATATTGAGTATTTCAGGAAGCATTTAGAATTTCACTGAAGTCTAGAAAAATTATTTACAGAATCTTTGATTATTAAATTTGATTAGTTACGTATTTCCATATAAATTATCGTGTTATACTTTGAAAAAAGGATGTTAATATAATACCAAGTATATTCCAAGGCATAGTATCTCATTTTTGAGGTCTCTCGATTCAAATCAATATTTTTCCTTCAAACTACGATATTTGCAGAATTTTTATTCGGAATTTTCATTACCTTCGTGCGATTCAAAGTGATTGCCAGTTTTTCGATAACAAAGAACACCGAAGAACGGTGAAAATATCGTTAGCCCTCTTCTCCCGAAGCAATTCAGATAGTTGGATTAATTTTAGTGGAAGCGAACTCGGCATAAAATTTCATGTCCCCCCATCAGCGTAAAATTAATCCTCTTTGCCGAGGGTGTTATCGGTTGCACCCTGCCGCCGTTGCATTTGCAATGCACGAATTCGCACCGTCGACGGTCCTCGTTAAAGAAAGCCGCGCGAATGGAGTTTTCAGATTAGCCGCGAAATTATCCGACTAACGACGAAATCCTGCGATATTTCGCGAGACTTTTATAAAGCTCTCCGATATTTCGTCGTTAATCGTTTCCCTTCGTGATTGGAAAAAAATATTTATCGTGAAGAAAATTCTTTCTGCTACTATCGTTAAAAAGAACGAGCTTTGAGTCTGCAAAAAGTCATCGACGATTTTTGCGAGCAAATGGGACAAAATTTCTCGGAAATAACCTTTTCTTCTTTTCTTTTTAATTACTTCAGCGATTTCATTTCAAAAAGGAAAGAAAAGTGTTTCTTCTCTGGAGAATTATTTAAATGTATTTACGGCATTCTCGAAAAAAAAACAATAGTAATAATTTTGATTATTATTGTATTTAGAGTTAAAAGAAATTCTCTGTGAGCAATTGGAAAAAGTGACGGATAGATTAATGTTAATTTGAAGGATTGAAAGATATTAAGGGAGTTAAAAATACTTTTAACTCCCGGATAAAAACGATACGAGGAGGAGGGATGCGATTTTTGCAAACGTAGAGCTTCCTCTTCGGGAAAAAAAAATGATAACTCGCTAACTGACACCGAACATGCCATTAAATTTGCGCACCGATCCGCCAAAAATATTCCGTATACGTAAATTCGTGTCTCTGCGACATGCCGAGCACAATTTATTATAACTCCGTCAGAAGTCCCGAAATGAATTCCCGGAGAATTTTCACCGGGACTTCTGACGTGGAATTTTCCTAGGAAAATTCAAGTCTCTCGCGAGAAACGAAAATTTGCATTCTCACGGATGACGGATTCGCGAATCTCGCGAATCTCGCATCGGCGCAAAAGAGCCTGTCGTTTCCAACCCTCGACTGGTACCATTTCCCAACGACGACGCCCTTTGCGTTCCAAGTGCCAACGAGATTGGTCTCGAGTATCCTTCTCTTTCTACTTCGACTGTGACAATTGTTTACTTTGTCGTTTATTTCAATTACAATCATGATATTTGTATTTCTTAACACTTTACCGACCGGTAGCCTACTAATAGGCTTTTTGTCACCAACGCTTAGACTTTTAGTTTATTAATCGGTTCCAACGGTAATCACTAATTTGTTATTTATTATTGTAGTGGAACTTTGTTAAGGAGGCGATGAGAAGCATTTGTAATTTTCAAAGAGATTGTAATTTTTTTCAGGCAATCTAAGCCGCAACAAATCCTATAAAGTGGGTAGAATGCTCAAACAATAGCGGTCGGTAAGATGTTAATACTTTTAGTGGATTCAATGAAACTGAAGAAAAATAATATTAAATATTATTAACAAATTCTACCGACATACGTAGACCTAGAATATTCGAAAACCTGGAAAATTAAGAATCACCCGAGACCAATTCACCGGCGGTACCAGCCGATGGCGAACACGTTCAATGCCGTCCAAACACATTCACCACCCTCTAAAATTCACATTTCACAGGTGTCTCACCCTCTCGCACTGTAATTACAAAATTCCCTCAAAATTCCCATTACACATCTACAAAATTTCCATCCAAAATGAAACTCCAACGCGACAGCCCACACAATCCGCTGCCCAACAAAATCCACCGTTCTTCCCAACCCCCTAAAAAAAATTCCATCTCCACCATCCAAACCAATGCCAGCAACCTCTCCGGTAACCTTCAATCACCCTCAAAAGCATCCCTCGACGTCATTCAACCCCATGAACACAGACACGGGGCGGCATTGATCGTGCGAAAGGAAAACGGCGAACGTTTGCCAACGTTATCTAAGTGTCCTACGAACTAACAGTTTCTGACAAAAACAGGATACAGGTTGCCGGCCATGCCGTGGAGCTGGCTGGGTGCAGCGGCGCCATCGGCAGCTGCAGCTGCAGCGGTCGCCGCAGCCGCGGTGACCCCATCCCCTGCAGCTGCACCGCTCGTCCTTACACCTAGGGCGGCGGCGAGACGGAGGTACAGAGAACACCTACTCGCTCTAATAATCCCAACCCTGGAGTGACGCGAGATTGAGCGAAATGCGAGCACGATACACCACGCCGACACCTTTCCAACGTTTCCGCCCCCTTTTCCCCACTTTCCGGAATCCGGTTTTCCTCGTTGCATATTAAATCCCCTTTTAGACTACACGGGAAAGAAGCTTTTAACCCCATCTTGCAAAGGGATGATACGTCGCGTTGACGGGATGTCTTCGTAGTTTTGGGTTACCCGGATGCTGTGGATTTTGGAAATTTAGATTTTTCGAGATGAAATGATCATTTTCGGAGGTTCGATGGTGAGAGATGGAATTTGTTGATTGGCGGAGAATTATAGTGTGATAGGTTTTGGTTTTTTTTTGTGATTTGTGAAATATCGAGGTTAGTAGTTTTTGGGGATAGTTTTTTATGTGGGTGGAGTACGGATTTGGGTTAATTAGGACGTTGAACGACTGGGTGTCATTGATTATTGGTATTGTCGAGTTCAATGAGATTTTTCGTGGCTTTTAACACTAAGCCTACCGGCTTTATATCTGTTATATTGAAGTATACGAAATAAGTACTTTGGAAAACGAGATTTGATGAGGTGAAAAAGATGATCAGTTAAGTAATTTTTGTTTTATACGATAGACCTAAAATATTTATGGAATGGTTGCCCAATCAATTTGGGAAATTTTTAGAAAAATCAGAAAGCGGTCATTTGACCGCCATGGTAGGTTTAGTGTTAAACGATAATGTTCACGAATCTTTTGATATGTGTAAGATTAAAATACTGAGCTTTTATAAGGCCGGAGATTATTACTTTAAATTGGGACTGTTTAACAAAGTACCACTGTAATTCAAAATATTAAGAGTACTTCCATTTAACGTTAAAAGTGTCAATGTTGACAGAAAAAGCAAAGTGTAAAACCACGGTTCGTTACAGAATTTTGCGTCCATATCCCGCAATCAGTATCGCAGATATTTATTTCACGCAAACAAAAATCAAACTTACTTTAAACCACAAGCTTCATCAGGCTATATTACACAGCATTCAGTCTCTTTTGTTCCTCCAAATGGAGCGCAAGTATTTTATTAAATTACAGAGCCAACTTTGAAAAAACCCAACTACGAAGACCGCCCCTTCGGTCATCGATGTTTCGAGAGTGAATTGCGTTTATCGTTCGAGCTATCGCGGTACGCGAGCATAACGTTCGAGAGAGTAAGAACAACACTCGTTTCACGATGCTTTTTCGTCTCGTTTCGTTGCCGGGGGAAAAAGCATTGTCCGAGTGAAAAAGAGTGCTCTTACGCTCGATTCGATCGGACGGAATTTTTTTTCAAGCGGAATACTTCCACCCGTTTAAAAACACCACTCTCCGACGTACCGATTCTTCCGCGTTTTCGTTGCAAGAACGCAATACAAAGGGAACGATCTCACAAAGTTCCAAGTGCGCGATCGATTGAACGTAAACGCAACGCAAAACTTTGAATCTACAACGCGCGGAATGAATCGACGCACGGGATTGCCTTTACTCGACACCTCGGAGTCCCTATCAATTTTCGATGAAAATTCAAAAAGTATCGGAAATGGAATTTTCTGCTGGAACGAAAAAAAAGAAGAAATGAAATATTCAAACTCGATTTATGGTAAAAGAGGGACGGAACTTTTTGATAATATTCACGAATTCGATTTATATTGTGAAGAACAGGATATTAAATCGTTGCCCTTTGATTTCTTTTGTAACTGATATACAAATTTACCGGTGAATATATCGTGCATTTCAAAATTAATAGCGTGAAATTAATAATATTCTCGATTCGACCGTTTTTAAAAAACTTCAAAATTTCCTATTCCATTTTCCGCGCTACGGGTATCGTATATTATTTTAGGGCAAAAGGTTAAAAAGAGCGAATTAAAAGACGCTCTTCGTCGTTCGATCGAATCAATTGACGCGCATCGTTTGTCCGGACGTTTCAAATTAAAGGCTCTTATTAAAAGGAATTAATTAGAATCGAGATCCACCGTAATTCGTTCTTAACGCTCGCCCCTTCCATCCACTCTCGGAGACCACTTATCGTAATTAATCGGTCCCATATTCCGTGCTAAGTTGAAATTACAAAACGACCACCGAAGTAACGTCTATTTTCGCTGGATTCTGTAATAGCAATTTGGCGCGAGCTCAACGATCGCGAATTCTGGCAAGAAACTACCCAGAGTGGTCCAGAATTAAGAGAATCAAGAGGCAATCTCGTCGCGAATCGCGTTACCGATTCTTTCTCCCTTACAATCTTCCCTTTCACTTCTTCTCTCATTATCTACTCTCCCTTCAAACATTTCTTTCGAAACCAATGCTCGCTCTAAATTCGCTCAAATGTGTCCTCCTTCTTACTCCTATCTCGATGTTTCTTTTATCGTTAATACCCTTTGTATCGATAATACGGCCCTCGAAGAGATTCGGGAAACCCTTCACCCTTTCGGCACCTGCACGATGAACGAAAGACACCGGAACCCAGGATGCTGCATTGTTGTTGCCAGTTCGTTAAACACGATTCCTGTGTTTGTTTTTTTTTCTTTTCTCCTTTCGTCGACCCCGTTTTTTGAGGCACGCATTGTTGATGTTTTCACGTAATTAGCCACCCCTCAATTTGTACCCTTTGTTGACACCTTTCATGGAACTGTCGATCTGCGATTTTATCCAGCATGAATTACAGTTTTGGTTCTTTCATATGGATTTCTAAGCTAATTAGTCGCGAAGGAGATGAAAGTCTTGGAATTTAAGGCGAGAATGTTGATAGAAAATTTGTGGGATTTTGAATTCACTGTTTTTTATAATATTACTTCTTTTTTAAAGAAAGATTTTAGAATTTTTGCGAGTAATATAAAATTTGATAAAAATATATAAAACTTGAAAAGACGTGAATTCACGTCAGCGGTCACTGTTTTTTATAATATTACGTCTTTTTTAAAGAAAGATTATAGAATTTTTGCGAGTAAAGTGTTTAAATGTTTTTTTATATATACGAATTTGTGGTAGTTTTTAATTAGTTTTGCTCACTGAGAAACTCTTGCCGTTCGATATTGCAGACGTAAATTAACATTTATTCTGGCAATCCCTTTTAGTAGTCAATTGGCTCTGTTCGCGATCAATTAATCAGTTATTTAATCACCTATTCATTGAAAAAGCAACTCGCAAATATTCCTTTAAATTAGTTCTGTGCAGCTTTTAAAATTTATCAGAGAAATCTACGCAAAAGAATGAGAAATATCTCTAAATAAATTTATGATAGTATAGTACAAAATTGACCCTCCAATTTTTACCAACTTTCAAAATAAACCTTCGTATTAAATTCCAACACTGGCAAACGCTTCTCCGACACGCGAACCCTTTAAATTTCAAAACCGCACGAAATATCGCGAAAAATATAGCGCGAAACCGCAGATCGATAACAGGTCCTCACGGATCGTCCGTCTTTGTTGTTTAATCTCCAGCCTCTCTTTCTTCTTTTTTGGAATGTGCCTGCTCTTTATGCATCACGCTCTAGTCTTGTTATCGATGCACCAAAAATTTGCAATTCTGTCGGATTTAAGGCCGACGTTAACAATTCACAAGCGGAGATCGTTAACTCGCGTTTGGATGCGCTAACATCAGGTGCGACAACTGCACGGTAGTTGGTTGTTTATTAATGCCGTTGTTATTACTGTTGATGTTGTTATTGTTGCTCGTTGTCCAACATTCTAGCCTAACTGCAGTGCCTTCTCTTCGTTATTGTTGTTAATTTCTTGTCTACGCCTTGAAGAGAACGAGGCGTGCGCGAAAAACAGGGAATTGCAATAGAAAACAGTAGTGCTAAAAATCAATGACAATTGCTACTCTTTGCAAAAAAAAATCTTCGTAAATATGATATTTTTGTGTTCTATGACTGCGAACATTTCACTTTTACAAAATTCAAGGAAGTTCCTCTTTGATCTCTCAATTTAAGTAACGTTTCCGTTGACTTTTCACAGTTCACAAAATTCAAAAACTTTTTCTTTGATCTTTCGGCTCGCAAAATTTCGAAACTTCTCCTCTTTAACCTGTTACAGTTAGCGCAGTTTCAGTGACTTTTTCAGTGGCTCTTGAATTCGCAAAATTTCACAAGCTTCATCATTGACCACTGAGTTTGTAACTTTGTAAATAGTACTGTTTATCGAGTCACTTACAATACAATATTTATTCAATTAAATAGAATTATCGCTTAAAAGAAGTAATCGTTATGAAGCAATATTTACACGGTGAACTGGAATTCCAAGGTACAATAAAAACGAATGGGTAAATGAAGTAAATGAGCGAACAATCGAAACGCAATTCTCGCAACGCGTTAGTCTCTTCAAGGTGGAAAGGTTCTTCGCAAATGCGAGACAAAAAGAGATGAGATCAGCCACCGATCCAAAGGAGGCGACGATGCGAAGGAAAAGGTAGGCAGAAACATTAGTTTTTTATTGCCATTTGATCGCCCAATGAAATTCCGTCGATGATTCGAGCAACAGAAGTAAAGCAAAGAAAAACGGCTCCTTTAAGCGCACCGTTGCTCACCTCGTCAAGAAGACATCCTCTTAATTATTTTTCACACGTAGAGCATTGATCAGTGCCGTCCTTTCACAATTTCCATCGAGGCATTTCAAGAGATTTTCAAAAAATATTCTGATCTACCTGCACGACTTTTTAAAATTACAAATTCTCCAACTGAGAATTTTTCTTGCCAAATTTTTCGCCCTATTTTCTCGCACCTTTGTAATATTAAAAATATCATCGAAGCTTCGATTCGGTGAAACTTCTTTTGCTAATGTTTCAAGAAATTCGTCGAAAGTTATCGTCAGCTTGGCTCTTCTTCGACGACCTTTTGACTACTGCTGAGCTCGTACAAATAAAACAGACCCGGATAAATCAAAAAGGTGGGCAACAAAATTCCGAAGGTAATGCAGGTGATAATTTTGCACGCAGGTTTGCTGCAAAATTTTCTGCACTTATCAAAAAAATCCTCTTCGTTCGATTCCTCCTCTTCTCTCGGCGAGATCACATTTCTTCCTCTCTCCGAGTTCAGACTAGTGTCTTCTTTGACATTTTCGAATGTTACCGTCGACCTGTGACTTGTCAACAAGCTGTCGCTGGTTTTTATGATAGACCTCAACGGCTTCCTTTGTTCGTGCATTATTTCATGCGAGTGTTTCGCAGAATTTGTCGGTAGTTCTGCGAAATCCACAGTTCTTCTTCCCGGTTCTCTTGCAGTTGAAGTATTCGGACTGCCGATGGACGTCGACGGAAGATGATCTGTCTCGTGACAAGCTTCTTCCGCTTTCATCTCGTCGTCTTCACCTTCTTTTTGGTTTATTTCTTCTGCGTCTTCCACTTTATTATCTTCTTCTTTGTCGTCGTCTTCTTCGTCGTCTTCTTCTCTCTTATCTTCTTCTGCATCCTCTTTCTTCGATTCCTCCTCGGCATCGAGAGACAGTGTGTAACGTTCGAGCCACTTCTCGATGATAAATGTCACTCTTTTTTCCGTGTCTTCCGATGATCGTCCTCCACCTTTGTAGCAGATAAGCCTATAGTACCATTTTCTATCGGAAGGCGGAGAATCCGGACTTTCTCCGTTCATCTCCATAGTTCGAACTCCACTTTCGACACGCAAATACCAATTCTCCACCAATATCCATCAATAACCAATACAAATTTTCCAAAGGTCTAAATCTCAATCGAGACAAACGAGAGAGAAAAACCCATCTCATCCCACGTACACTCGATAACGCCTCAGCGTTCCAACAGACCTCCGCGATGTCCTTGGACCTCTTCCAAAAGTTGTTCCTTTAATCTCTCCATAAAACACAGACCTACTTCCAAATCACCCTTCTATGAATCACCGATCCTGCGTCGATTATCCAAGATCCCAGTTTCCCTCTAATTCCCTCCAGCGATCTTCAAAAACAACCCTTCGGACCTCGATCTCCAAATGTTCCGACAAATTTCACCCCGTGGTTTCAGTCACCCAAGAGACAGGCTTATCCCGAGTCCAAAGAAGAACAACCACAAGAAAAACTTCGATAAACCACCTCCCTTTTCCTTCTACAATTCGAGATCCTCGAAATTCCACCCCAAGGATCATCAACCGTGTCCTGTCCTCCGGCAACAATCGTGTTTCCTTCGAGATCTCAAACTTGCCGCTAAAACTTCCCTGCACTTCGTGTCTCGTCGTCCTCACTGTAACCAGTAGCCCTCAGGGTAGCTTAAAGTTCAAACGAGAGAGAAATCTGCACGTGACCCTAGCTCAGCAACGGTATGGCCGGCAACATGGAGCTCTTGGAAGGGGCAACGGGATGATCAAAAGGTAGGCTTGAAACGGCATGCGTGCCTGTGTACGTGTTGTTGCAGCTGCAGCACTGAGAGGAGTTGCAATACAACGAGGTCGAGTCGGTGCAGCGAGAGCGGCCTTCCCTACGAGCGCTGCAGCTCTTGCTCTCGCCAGGAACCCAGGGCCGCTTGCAGCTGCAGCTGCAGCTACGGCCCTGCATCCCTTTGCACAGGCGTAAGTAGACGGCGGGCTGATCTTCTCTTTGGAGATTGGATGTTCTGCCTTATTTTTCTTCTTTAGCTTCTTCTATTTTTATCTTCTTGATTTCTTCCACCTCTACTTAGCACCGCTTAAGTGAACTGTGTTGCGTTTTTACGACCAACGATGCGAGGGCGATTGATTTACTTGATGTGCGACGAGGGCCAGCGGCTTTGGGGAGTTTTTGACGTGGATGTTTGCTGGAATTTTGGAAAATTTGAGAAAGGTTTTTGGGGTGAGCTGTTGCGCGATGGTAATTTGAGTCGATGTAGGATTAACACTTTCGCTGCCAGTGTGATGTTTGGGCGACGAGATGCTTTGTATCTTGTAGTATTTGTAGACTGTTGAAGGAAATATATTATCAGTTGGTTTTTATATTCAGAAGTGAGACAAGGAAACTTGAGATTTTCTGCAAAACTTTAAGTAGGAAAAATCAGTTGGACGCAACGGCAGAGCATTTTCGATCTATTAGTTTTATATTAACACTTTACCGACCATAGGCTTTTTGTCACCAACGCTTAGACTTTTAGTTTATTAATCGGTTCCCACGGCAATCACTAATTTGTTATTTATTATTGTAGTGGAAGTGTGTTAAGAAGTCTGTGAGAAGCATTTGTAATTTTCAAAGAGATTGTAATTTTCTTTAGGCAATCTAAGCCGAAACAAATCTTTTAAAATGGGTAGAATGCTCCAACAATAGCGGTCGGTAATGTGTTAAAGTATACTATGTACCAGAAACTACTGGACATTTGTTATTTTATCTGTTTAATGCCTCAACAATGACTACACTGCGGATATTTACGCTGATTTCAAGGTTGATAAACACTGCTAATAATGAAAAATCCAAGTAGAGGATTCTTTTACTCGCAAAATGTTACAACAAATGCAGTGCCTTAGATATTTCAGATATTTTTTTATATTACATGCTTCTTGCGCACTGTAGCAGTGTCAAATTTGCCATAAAAATCACCAGTCTAACAATGGCACACGCAATGACGAGATAAATCTTAGGGAAAGAGATTAACAAATTTTGATTCGTCTGAAGTATCAGAAAAATGAAATTACTGTAAATATCACACGGGAATCGATTCCCCAAGTTCACCATGGCAGCGAACGTGACAACCCTTTGCAATATGAAAATTGATCCGCGTCGATGACAAAACCATGAAACAGCAAACGCGAAAAAGCCACGGGAGAACGTCCGCTTATTAACGCGAGTTTTAATTGTCTCTTTGACTTCGCATCTTTCGCTCTATTCTCCCGCGAATTCACGCTCGCCGAAATCAACGAGGCCGAGTCAATTATCGCGCGAATTTCTCGTACGGCAGAAGTTCCGCCAATTTTACCATGTCGCCGCGGGTCATCGAGTGTCATCGAGTGTCATCGAGGCCCGTGCATCGAGTCACTCACTGCAATGATCCGCACGTGTCGTTCGTTAGACTGCCTGTCAGAATTTGCACGTAACCTCCCTGCAATGTTGAATGCGGATTTTCCAATGCACCGAAAATGACCTCCGACCTAACCGTAATGCACCGATGAAATTTCCCTCGACATCGACAAACACGAGTTTACTATTTTTCTTTTTTACTCGAAGAGATTCTTTCCTCATCGACGCACACCGATTGCGTTGAGAGAAGGCTGCCTTCTTTTAGTGCAATCGTGCAAAATTTGCAACGTCGCTGTATTCGTATCGATATCTGGATTCGATCTTTGTTTTGTTTATCGCGAATGAAGCGCTGGAAGGTAATATCGAGGGGGACGATCGATTTTAAGATTTGTTAATTAAATGCGAGGGAAAAAATGGGTCGATTTCACGCGAAGGTTTCTTCGCGAAAGGGGCGGCGCTGCAAGGCCATTTTTCACGTTTCGGCTTTTTTCAATATCAGATATTAACACATTCGCGACCGGCAAATTTTTTTCCGTTTCTAATACACCTAATTCTATTTTTACACGGTAGATACGTTCCAGACAAAACCGTCTAAACAAATACATGAAGTACATACATAGAAAAAAGGGGATTAGTTCCATATCCTTCAACCCTGTAAAACATAGTTAAAATAAATTTATTAAAAAATTTATTTTAAGAATATTTTAGATTTCTTAATCGTGATAAATCGAATGAAATCGTGTAAAAACGGAATCAATTTTTTTCTGGACCGTGTTAAATCAAAACCGTGTAAAAACAGAATTGGGTGTACCGGCGAGAATAATGAAATTCTGAACCTGGTTGCCGCAAACTTGTATCGTTAAAGGAAGGATAAAAATGATAAAATTTGTTTTGAAATATCAATGCTGCAATTATGTGTTGTTTAAAATAAAAAGATTTTTATAATTTGTATACTTGCCGGCTTACAGTTAGTGAGCCAACTGAGACATTCTCACTTGTCTCACTGAGATAACGGTTATTATCGAAAGCGCCTAATGTTGCCGCATTCAGAAACAAAAATTGCAGGACGTGAATTCACGTCAGCGGCAATCAGGAACAGAATTTAAACTGACGCGAATTCACGTCAGCGGCAACCAGGAATAAAACTTGAAAAGACGTGAATTCACGCCAGCGGTCGCGAATGTGTTAAATGAGATATGGAAGAATGAAAAAAGACGAGTACAAAATATAGTTCTCTATTCTTCAAGCCTAAAGAATGTTTTCTATTAAGGTATTAAAAGAAAAAAAGTAACTATACGAATCATCGAGCCCGTATTATCGCAAAATCCAAATCCACAAATCCGGAGAAACCGAAAGACCAATCTATCCTCATCTCTCCCGCAGAAAGACTTAACTTTTTCAAAACAGAATCAATTCCTCTTCCAAATTCCCCATTTCCTCTTCTCCAAAAGTCGAAACGAACGACGTCAATGTCCAGCGAAACGACCCAACAACTCCGAAGTCCCGGTGAATTCGAATTGCAAATTCCACTGACAACAATTTTTATTTTCCAGCGTTTATTACGACCCGTTCCTGGCAGCACACGCAGCGACACAGGATCCCAACTACAGGCTGCAGGTGAGCCTCCTCTTTTTTCTGCCTGATTATTTTTCATCCCGGATATTGGCAGCGTACTCCGTTTCCGGCGCGAAATTCGCCTCGGCGGGAGCGAGTTTTTTAATTAAATCGAGGAGAGCGCCTCCTCGAGACAGATTGAAACGTCATTCGGCCGCGTGGCCGATCGATCATTCTTTTTCCTCGTATCGTTGATGGATTAGCGAAAATTCATTCGCGAACGAATCCACTTGATCTCCGACCGTCCATCGATCGAATTCGCGAGTCGCCAAATGAGATTCGTTAATTTCTCCGATTCGTTCAAACGATCGCCGGGGAAATTCGATGCGGCGCGATAATTTATTCTTCTGAAATTTCACCCAGATATTTGTGAGAATTTTTGTAAAATCCGACAGAGGAATTGCAACAAAATTTTGTGCAAAATGGAACAGAGAAATTGTAATGAATTCAGAAATCGGAAGGTTCATTTGCCTTACTATTCGCGTAGGAGTGTTGAAAAATAGTTTATATAATAAATTTATACAATTATATAATATTATAATTATATTGATATTATATAATATATATAATATATTATATATATATTATATATAATATTACTATATAATATTTATATAATAATAAACTTCAAAATTTCTGCCAAGTGATATGAATAGTTTGGCTCATACAATTCTCCTAATTCGCACTGCTAATTATAAAGGTTTTTTAAAATTACTAAATCACTTAACACTAGATTTACGGAAGCCGTCAAATTGACGGGTTCGTTCGTTTTTAATAAAGATTTCTCAAATTCACAGAGAAGCGGTACAGTAAATATTTCACGTGTATTTTATAATGCAAAAATTTCTCAACGAATGATCATCTTTGCCGCTTGATCCCTCTTTTTCCAAAGACCTTATTTAATATATTGCAGTGTAACAGATTTCACGCCCGTAAATCTAGTGTTAAATCCGGGAACTTAAGAAATTCGATCGTTTAAAATTTTACAAAGCCCCATGCAGATCAGAAAATCAATTTCTCTGAAAAAACCAGGCATCAACTTTATGCGAAAGTCTGCCAAATCATTCCATATCGCCCGGAAGCGGAGTACGCATTGATTTAAAACAAAAAAAATAAAAAAAAGTATGGAAATATTGACTAAAGTCTGCAACTGTTGTTCCGGACCCGTTTAGCTGGAATGGCCTCAAGCAACAGCTGACGTTAGTTGACACCGTTTTACCGGGCTTGAACACACACACGAAAAACACAAAGAGACCGATAACAATTATGCCATTTCTATCTCGTTCCTACATTGTTTCACATTTCGTCACTTGCATCGCGCTCTCATTTTTTTTGCCTGTTTCTCTCTTTCCGTCTCTCTGTGTCGCTCTCGTTCTGTCTCCGTCTCTCTTTCCCCCGCGCGCGAAAAAAATTCGAGCGCGTCAAATGTACGCGATTTGAACGACAGAAAGAATAAAAGCCAGATACGTCTGCTCCACGTTTTCAAAGTCCGTGAAAATCATTCGAGTCTTTTTGTTTCCCTGCAATCTTTCGCCTGGAATGTCGATGCGAATAATGGAAATTGCCGAGGACTCTTTTGAAAAGGAGTTTCAAGAGCAATTGTTTTCCGTCTATTCTCAAATCAAAATTCTTGCACTTTGTACCGAGAAATCTCGCGGCATCTTGTTGCATTTTGTTGGCTATTCTCTAAACACGCAATTCCACTCTTTCTCTCTCTCTCTCTCCGGCTAATTTCATCACTCATCGTCATCGTCGTCTGTCGTCCAAATATTGCAAAATATTCCGCAAGACCGGAACATCGACGCTTCGAGATTCTACGATTTTCTTGCAACATTTTTTTTTATACCATTCTTTGTTATCCCTTATTCGAGAAAAGTCGATCGAACTTGCAAATATCCAAACGAGACTCACGGGCTTTAAAAGTATCGAAACTTCGAGTATCGCCGTTGTCCGAAATTTCTTTTCAGCTTTGCCGTTTGTGTTTCAGGCTAAATCGCCCGCCCTGGAGGTAGGAATTTTAAGGGTCTACCCTGAAACTTTCGTCTCGTTTTCGTCCGATTGTTTGCTCTTCCTTTTATATCTCTCTTTCTCTTTCTACTCACTACTGCCTTTTATTTTCTCTTTGTTCTCCTGGTTTTCGTTTGATTCGTTCCAGCCGAGCCGTTCGCCGATTATCGAAAGCTCGTCTTAATTAAATCGCCGTACGATCCGAGTCGTCGAGAAACCGTTCGCTCGATCATTCACGACCAAAGTCTTTGCAATCGTGAAAAAAAAGGAGGATCACCAGATATTTCGTTATACCTGGTAGTCCTTTATCCTTCTTTTTTTAATTATTCGTACCAATTAACCCTTTGAGGACTACTGGCGCATATATGCGGCCTGTGAAAAATCTGATTATAGTTTATCGAGGCATGTATACACGATTAGACTTGGAAAATTGAAATATAACCGTTGAAATATGATTCTTCAAATACTAATGTATACTTCGGATACATTAACACTTGAACTCTCTGACAAAAAAAATAGTTTTTGATCGCCAAATAAATAATTATCTCTTAACACTCAAAAAAGTCTCCGTCCGCAAAGGGTTAAACGTAATAATCGGCGAGCCCGCTCGGCAAAGAGATATGATTGAAACTTCTTAGAACGGTAGCTTAGAAC
Organism: Cerceris ruficornis; assembly: GCA_963989415.1. Taxonomy (NCBI): domain Eukaryota; kingdom Metazoa; phylum Arthropoda; class Insecta; order Hymenoptera; family Crabronidae; genus Cerceris; species Cerceris ruficornis. The sequence continues at coordinate 13,639,118 of OZ022523.1, forward strand.
TATTACATTTGAGTTGTTATACGTTTTCTTTCTTTTTCTTTTAATTTTCACGCCAGAGCCTATCTTCTCGCAATTAGTTGTTTCTTTGTTATACAGAGGTGAATTTTAGTTCCCTGTTTGCATTGTTAGTTGTCCGGGCAGAGTGACACGTAACTTGGAAAAAAAAAAGAAAGAAGAGAAGAATATAGCAGAAGTAGAGTTGTCTTTGGAAGTTGAGAGCACCCGTGGGCTGATCTTCGAGATGATTCTCGAAGGACCTTCTCTCCAGATTCGATGCATGAGATACGTGTTTTCTTTTCTTGCTTTTTTTTCCGTCTTGACGGTGCAATCGGTTTTATGGCAGTGGAGAAATAAAGGATCACTGTCGAAAGAGAGAAAAGGGTGTAGCTTTTCTCGCGTGTTCCCGGAAAATCCAATTTCACCGTGGAACTTGTCGATATTTCAAGCATCGATCTTGTTAGCGGGGATTCGTGCCTTAGAGTGTACCTGTTATTTGCATTACATTTGCCTTGTAAATATCGGCTAACGTAGATCGTCAGAAACGCAGAATCGAATTGTGCATTATGGTAATACTGCGAGAAGCCGGAAACAAACCGGAACGATAACTCTGTACAGAATACGAGAGGCATGTCCCTTCTTCATTTAGACGAATTAGACCGTGCTTTAGAAGCACGATAAAACGGTCCGTCGATACGGCTAGATCATTAGTCATTAATTACTTAGACTTCGATTGCACGTAATTACGTAACACGTAGATCCGTGACTTCAATTGTCACGGGTCTCCATAGATATCACGAGTACTTGCTAACCCGACCGCTAATAATACCATTGATCCCACACGGTAAAACACAATGAAAGCTACACGTCGAAATTCCAATAATGTGTCATCAAAAATCGATTGAAAAATCGCCACGATAAATTAACGTCAAAATTACCAAAAGACATAAAGACACTTGCAACAAAATTTTTCTTATAAACTGGCCAATCAAATGAGAAATCTCGTCTCTCGCGAGAGACACGAATATTGATATCGACCTCCGACGAATTTCACACTATTCCTACCGACACTTTACGTATACCTTTTCCTACCGCAACCGGTGATTTTGACAAATGATAATTTTTTCCCAGAAAATGCACAGTAAAAAAAGATATAAATATTGAAAAATGTATTATAATGTGAATGTGTTATACGTATATTTGAGGACAAGTCGTGAAGTTTAACACTAGAACTACCAAACCAGTCAAAATGACTGGCACACAATTTTTTCCAAAAATTGTCCAAGTATATAGGAACGTCATAGAATAGTTATTCTACGTCCATCTCATAAAATATAAATTACTAAATCGATCAACTTCTCCACCTCTTAATTCTCCTCGCTTCAAAGTACTCATTTAACACTAAACCTACCATGGCGGTCAACTGACCGTTTTCTAATTTTTTCTAAAAATTCTCCAAATTGATTGGGCAGCCATTCAGTAAATATTTTAGGTCTATCGTATAAAGCAAAAATTACTTAACTGATCGTCTTTTCCACCTCTTCAAATCTCTATTTCCAAAGTACTTATTTCGTATATTTAACACTAGAACTACCGGCGTTAAATCAATCATATTTCAAAATATTAAATAAGTACTTTGAAAAAGGAGGGACCAAGAGGCGGAAAATATAATCGATTCGGTGATTTATGTTTTTGAAGATGGACATAGAATATTTATTCCAAGACTCTTCTATAAACTTGGAGAATTTTTGGAAAAAATTGTGTACCAGTCATTTTGACTGGTTTGGTAGTTCTAGTGTTAAATATAACAGATATAAAGCCGGTAGGTTTAGTGTTAATGTATTTAAATATAATAGATTTAACGCCGGTAGTTCTAGTGTTAAAGGCGATTCAATTACGTTACATATAGGAAATTCTAATCGAAATTTTAAAAACGCTCACTTGACCGGTCGTGGTAGGAATACTGTCAAAAGCAAATTTGACCAAGGATCACGATGGAAAGTCGAAGGAACCGTAAAGGGTCTAGCAGGATAAGGGGGTCAAAAGTGCCCTTGAAGCTATTTTATTCCACGATGCGTCATTCGATAGGTAACCATAAGAAACCATTGTACACAAATTTTTAATCCGATAGCTTGACCGGGAGGGTAGTTATGGGGTAAATTCAAAAAACCAGTTTTTGCCTCATTTTCGCCACTTAATGATGTGTAAAAATGTCGAAAAAATTCTGACACATTCTAAACATGATTGCACACGTTAGGAATGATTTTCAGATTGTTCCGTTGCAAGTGCCGCGCGCAAAAAATCAAAAACGACAAAAAAATGGGAAAAATGTAGATTTTGCACTGAAATCTTCGAGACACAATTTTTAAATAATTCCTGTAAGTACCTGATGTATCCATTAATATGCTCAATTTTTTTCATATTTTTTTGATATGGTGCAACACTGTCGGAAAAATCAAAAACCGATTTCTGGGACGCATTTCGGGCTGAAACGCGATCAGTATTTGCTATCATTGCATTATTTTAATTCAGTATGTTCATTTTATTACCTTCAATGTCGCTGAATACGAAAAGATACGTGTTAAGGAAGAGAATCAAGAAAATAAAGTAAATTGTTAATTGTATGCTCCTTATATGCTAGAACTTTGAACCTTTCTTCAAGAGTTGAGATGGCGCAGTGGGTAGAATGTCTGCCTGTGGAACCGCTGGAAACTTTTTGTCGCGGGTTCGAATCCCCATGGGGGACTTAATTTTTTTTCTGTAATTTTTTTTTTAAATTATTAAACACATAGCAATAATCAATAGTCACTTTAAGGTGTTTCACAAATATTTTTAAAAATAATTATATCTACTGTTTTTAATAATGCCACGATTTGCGATTACTAGTATTTTTAAACATTTCGTATATTGAATAAACATCGATTTATTAAGACATTTGAAAATGTATGTTAAATGTAAAAGGATCATGAAAAGTTATAATCTATAGAAAGGAAGAAACTCTGCCTTCCTCCTCTTTGTTATAACTTTCCAAGATATAATATTATGTCCCTTCATTATTTACAATATATTTTCATGCATTATACTAAACCAATATCTATTAAGCATACAAAATGTTTGAAAATACTCATAATTGCAAAATATGGCATAACTAGGAAAATCATACCGTATGATTATTTTCATGCTGGTTTTATATTTTTTGAAGACATAAAAACATCTGTGAAACACCTTAAAGCGACTATTGATTATTGCTATGTGTTTAATAATTTAAAAAAAAAAAATTTACAGAAAAAAAAATTAAGTCCCCCATGGGGATTTGAACCCGCGACAAAAAGTTTCCAGCGGTTCCACAGGCAGACACTCTACCCACTGCGCCATCTCAACTCTTGAAGAAAGGTTCAAAGTTCTAGCATATAAGCAGCATACAATTAACAATTTACTTTATTTTCTTGATTCTCTTCCTTAACACGTATCTTTTCGTATTCAGCGACATTGAAGGTAATAAAATGAACATACTGAATTAAAATAATGCAATGATAGCAAATACTGATCGCGTTTCAGCCTGAAATGCGTCCCAGAAATCGGTTTTTGATTTTTCCGACAGTGTTGCACCATATCAAAAAAATATGAAAAAAATTGAGCATATTAATGGATACATCAGGTACTTACAGGAATTATTTAAAAATTGTGTCTCGAAGATTTCAGTGCAAAATCTACATTTTTCCCATTTTTTTGTCGTTTTTGATTTTTTGCGCGCGGCACTTGCAACGGAACAATCTGAAAATCATTCCTAACGTGTGCAATCATGTTTAGAATGTGTCAGAATTTTTTCGACATTTTTACACATCATTAAGTGGCGAAAATGAGGCAAAAACTGGTTTTTTGAATTTACCCCATAACTACCCTCCCGGTCAAGCTATCGGATTAAAAATTTGTGTACAATGGTTTCTTATGGTTACCTATCGAATGACGCGTCGTGGAATAAAATAGCTTCAAGGGCACTTTTGACCCCCTTATCCTGCTAGACCCTTTTCTCGCGTCGCACGTGCATGGAATCTCAGGCTCGAATTTTCGCGGGTAATTTCCGCGGTGCTTAGTAACACGAATTCGATTCCCATCTCCCCGTTCCTTAACTCGGCCTTACTCGCCAGTCACTCCCGTGGCACGAAAACCGCCCACGGGAATCCCCTGGTGCATGGGATCGAGAATTTACGAGGTTTCAAGGCCCGGTTGGCCACTCCGGACACTACGGCAAGCCCCCCTCGGACTTCGTAAGCTCTCCCATAAATCAACGTCGACGGAAGGAGAACGCTCGTCGTTTAGCGTCCGACGACTTCATTCGGTTCGCATTTTCGTGGCCAGCATCTTCGATCCGCTCGTTTTACCGTCTTCGGCGATTTCTTTGCGCCGCGCCGGACGTTTTACTGGGTCAGAGCCTTGGGAATGGAGTGTCTACCTTGTTTTTCACTTTGCGTTTCAGTGGCGGGATTGTTGATGGATAGGTAATGATTTTGGGTTTTTTTTTGAGACTGCTGTGGAGTAGATTTTGTGGGTGGATACTTAGCGTTGGAATACTATTTTTGCTGTAATTTATATAATGGCTGTAAAGTCTCTGCGAAGTTATGGCCAGTGGATGATTAATTTTGAAGAATAGGAAAGAAATTGATGTAGATTTATTAATAATATAAAATAGTTAGTTGACATGGATAATAATTAAATTATAGTGAAACTGTATTGTGTGAATTGAGTACAGGTAATCCCCGAAGAACGCGATTAATTTCGCGTTTAGTTTATAGTTAATTTAGTTAAAAATTTTTTTATTAAATATAAACTTAAAATTTTTATTTTTTTGAATTTATTTTGGTAAACACTTCGAAGAAATCTTGTATTACTTAATTCAAACTCCCAACTCTCTATTTTATCAAAGAAATGCATATTTGGAAATAATTTTACATCAATTTTTTTTCAAAAGAATTACTCAAAAATCGTGTAGTGGTGTTCTTCGGGGGTTACCTGTATTTACTTTGAATTTTACCTTTAGATTAGTTGCTCGTTTTTGAGGTTGATGTGGATTAGATTTTGCGAGGGAATAGTTTGCGTTAAAACACAGTCTTTGATGTAATTTTCTCTACAATATTATTATCAATGGAAGATTGATATTATAGAATAGAGATGAAATGAAAATAGTAATTCAATTATCACATTGAAATTGTATTTCATCAATTTACTTTCTCATTCATGATTTTATCTTAATTGGGTGAAAATTAGTACTTTAACGCTAGGTATACCCAAAGTACATACTTAAATCGCCGATAAATTTAGTGTCAAAGATCAAATTACTGTTTTACGATCAAAACAGAAGTTGACTCATCGCGCGATTCATCGCACAGTGTTTTCATACTTTAACAATTTTTTATTCCTCAAAATTGCGCATCTCGTCCGACGAGACGTCCTCTAAAAATTGCAACTAAATTACCATCATTTAAAGAGCAGCCTCCCAAAAAATTCAATCGGATCATACTCCATTAATTCAATCGCCGTATCTCAATTTTTGCCCCTCCAAGATAATCACGATTTCACGGCTGAAATAACGCTTCTTCTCGCCGTGAGCGAGTAATCGGTAAGTGGGTTGCGCATTTTTTCAGGTAATTAGCAGTCGTAGCCCGTCTCGTTTTTTCGTCCACGGCTCATTTTCGCCGGGTAACAACGAGAAAAAGGAAACACCCGGACGAGCGGGCAATTAGTCTTCCAAATTAACCTGCACTTTCGCGATACCCCGAGTATACGTAACACCGTCGCCGATCGTTAACGCAACGTACGACCTGCAAAACCGATGCACGGCAAACGTTGAATTCCCGTTGCGGTTTCGCGGACGACCGTTTAACGAGCTATCCGCGAGAAAATACGAGAGGGGAAAGTTCACGGAAGTGGAATGGAATAAAGAAAGAGGAAATAAGGGAACAACGATCGCGAGAGACCGTAATCGGTCGAATGCTGAACGTTGTTACACCGGTTTTCGTAGTTGCGCCATCGAAAAAGTAGATCAACGACCTGCTCGCTGAAAATGAATATCGTGAGAATCTCGATAACGATATCAATCGACTGACAGTGCAGTTTTCCCGGGACTTTTGCTCGCGGGAGAATCGCGGAAATGTTCGTTTGTTGTAGATGCTTTGAGAGGAGTGTATTGTTTTCTTTAATTTAGTAGAATATGAAGTTTTAAAATTCTATTAGCCAGTTAAGTGTGGAATTTATTTTAAAATCTCTCATAGAATGTGGAATTAAAATCAAACAGCGGCGTCGAACGCAGGGTAAATGCTCCTGTTATCAATTTTACGGTAACAGGAAAACAAAAGGTGGAAAGATTATATTTTTATTCGATAAGGAATTTACAATTTACTGTTAAAAAGGTTAACGCAGTAGAGCTCTGGATCGACGGGTATATACGTCGAACGCACTTAACTGGTTAAAGTCCTCGAATTTCTTCAACGTTTAAGTTTTGAATTGCTCGCGAAATTTCGAAATTTTTGGTCACCAAACTTCGCTATATAGAAGTGACGAATATTCGGGATAAAAAGATCCATAAAAATAATTAAACCTTTGAGTTTAATGAACGCGTATAGGCGGTCAAAAAAAATCTGTTCACAGCTAATTTCTTCATCGCAACTATTTGAAACTGCACGCAGAACTTCTGAATTCTCGATAATTGAATTTCTTTATGCAGAGATGATAAATATTTGGAATAAAAAGGTCTATAAAAATAATTAACCCTTTGAGTACGACAGATGCGTATATACGCAGTTAGAGTTAAAATACGACTACGTAAACAGTAATTTATAGTGTTTCCACTTTAATCCGCCAGCTTTCTAATACAAAGGCGTCACTCCATCGCCAAACAAACGCTTATTTCTCGATGTTCAAAAAATTGCAAAAACGTATCTCGTGCATCGAAGAATCCTACGAAAACTGAGCACGACCCAGAAATTATTCCATGTTTTTCCCTTCCGTTTTTGCACCGAGGCGCCTCTCTCTTTTTCGCGAAGCGATAGATCTCTGCCATGAAATTTCACCCCCTAACCTTCCTCCTCGTTGCACCCCATCGACGAGCAAATACGACGAGCAACAACAACCCTTCTCGGCCAACGAAACTTTCTGGCGCCGTCGAAAGCGTGTTTTCGTTCCGATAGTCCGAAGTTGTTTGCAAGGACGTCAAAAATTATTGCTCATTTCGCGCGACAGATAAGTCTCGACGTTCTGCCAGGAATCCGCGGATTTCCTCGAGGAAACTCTTTCCGACGATTCTCAATATTTTCCAGAGGTCTTTCGATAAAAATTCTCCTTCGATACGTTTCGTATTCTTCTTTCTTCCTTTGCAATAATTAGAGGATTCAATTTCTCTTGAGATTTCCTCGATTTTCAACTATCCGAAATTTAGAGAGGATGGTCTTTGTGTAATTTTACTTTGAACCGTTTGAATTCGATAGAATTTTAGAAACATTGCGAGAGAAGTTTGTAGGATGTTAAATTGCGAAAAGTGGGTGACGTATTTTTTGCAGCAATTTTAATATAACATTAGAGCCACCAAAGCGGTTAGAATAGGTTCATACCATTTTATAATAATTTCCCAAGCTTATAGGAGTGCAAGAGAGGAGATATTTTACGTCCATCTCATAAAACATAAATTATTGAATCGATGATATTTTCCATCTCCTGATTCCTAATTGAATACATTACATTTGACACCAGAAGTTCCAATGTTAACCCTTTTAGTGCCGATCGTAAAAATGTATGAAATTAATGATAAATCTATTTCAATATTCGTTGAAAATCGTAGGATTAATATTTATCGAACATTGTTAGGAAAAACGAACAAATAGCTTATTGAATGTAGACAGTCGTTAGAAATAAAAGAAATCATCATTTGGTCATAGCTTAATATAGAATAACGTAATACGGTGCATAAATCGTGTATTCTCAAATATTTGCGATAAAAATACTAATATCATATGAGCAAACTAAATAATAAGTAAAAATAGTGCTGCTAACGACGATATATCGGCATCCGGCAATAAAAGGGTTAAGAAATCTCTCTAAATGGCGCGCAACATTTTGCAAACCATTTAGAAATTTATTCCATGTCGTGAGCATAGGAATTTTCTTTTCAAGGCATTGAAAATTTCCTTTCGGAGCACAGGAAATTTCTTATCAGAGCACACAGTATAGTTTTTCGAATTTCTTCAGCGGGTAGCTTTTGATCATCGTGAAAAATTAAAGTTTCTAATACGGGAACGTCTCAGAGTTGCATTATCTCGGTAGCAGGGTCTGATATGGACGAAGGAGAATAATCTGATTCCTCGGGATCGTTAGGAGACGGGCAGAGATTTAATAAGGCGAAATGAGAGTAAGAAGAGAATTTAATTTCAGTGTACTTAAGTGCACCGTCAAAGACAGAGACAGAGCAAACCGGATTCGATAAGCCAATGGTAGAGAATGGTAATACCATGGAAATCACGGGGTGTCGAAAGAGCACGCGTTTACATCTATGTGAAGTAGAACTTGTACGAAGTGTTTCGAGAGGTGTAGTTGTACTTTATGAAGCTTCCGGAAATGTCTCTTCGGGTCCTCCACTCCTTTGGAATTGAATTTTAATGCACTTTACATTTCCCTTGGTTATTTTAGAATGTCCATATCTGGAGGGAGATTGTTGGCAGAGTTTTCTGGAGAAATTTGTCCAAAGTTTGAATTCAGATGAGTCCGGAGGATGAAATTTTTTAAACGTTAGAAATTACAAGATTAGCAGTCTTAATCAAATAATTTAATAAATAATGAAATAATTTGAGCTTTCCGGATACCCCGTTGATTGCAAACTTCGTGCAGTGACACAGATTCTGCGATAAATTAGGCTACTATGACGAATACGCCTCAATATTTTTATGGTTTTAAAAATCTCATTATGAAAATAAATTCTGTGTCACTCCATATCGCAAAAAAGAAATTACCATCTCTCGTTTTCTCATCTCCCAACAGTTTTAATTTCGAATCTAATTTCTTCCTTCGCAGAATTTCTCACCTCTTCTAGGATATTCTTTCTCTTTCTCCGTGGATATAAATGAAAACTGTTATAGTCTAAATTTTCATCGTCGACCAGACGAAATTTGCAGAATGATCATTGATTCTTCGATCAGCCATTCTCACGTCATTCCATAAACTATTCTCAGAGTTGCTTCCTTCATCGTGGAGAGACATTGGCATCGCATTGAGAAATCTGATGAATTTTTGGACTATCCGCATCCGCGTCATACATTTTTAAGGGAACGCGCGGAAATTCGATTTCACAGGATTCTATTTCCATCGATTGCATGAGAACACCAAGCTGCAGAGGCATCCATTTTTGCAGCCTTTCTGAAGCGTACATTTCGCGAATAATGTTGCATAGCTGGGAAATGAAACGTCGCTGTTTTATCGATGTCCTATCAAGCGCACAAATATCGAAGGTCATTGCGAGATGGAAAGCGATTCGTGGATTTAAAAAAAAAAAAAAGAGAAAGAGAGATAAAGAGGGCGGATAACAGTGAAAATGATCGAACGGGATTAATGGGGTTTTTCGATTTTGCAGTATTAAAAAAGTCCCCTATATATCTAATGTCTCGAAATGTAATTATTCGATCGTGAATAAAATAAGCTGCGCGACAGAGTTATCTGCTTTTATTAATGTTTACGGATAATCCGTTTCCAACGATCCGTAAAATATCTATTAAAATGAGTTTCCGATAACCGCGCGTCCGTGAAACATTACCCAAAAGACTCAACCTGCATTCTCTGAATTTCACGATGGCATTATTTATAATGCTATGCACAGAACCCGATACAAAATTATGTTACTGTCCGGGTTAAAGGTTATTCCCTGGAAGATGCGATGGTTTTAAATGAAAAAGTAAATTGAAACGATAAAATAAAGCACCTATAAAAATTCTAGGAATTAACATCTTTCAAAATTTACCTACAACCCATGAATAGCTGAAGCTTTTAGCATCAATTAAAGGTGTATTACATTTGATAAAATTTCAAAAACTTCTAACTTATTCCTCACTTTCTACTCCTTCTAAAATCATCTCTTCCAAGGGATTTTTTCCAATTTATTACTTAACACTAGAACTACCAAACCAGTCAAAATGACTGGTACACAATTTTTTCCAAAAATTCCCCTACTTTATAGGAGAGTCATAGAATAGATATTCTACGTCCACCTTATAAAACATAAATTACCGAATCGATCATCTTTTCCACCTCTTAATTCCCCTTTTTTCAAATTACTTATTTAATATTTTTAAATATGATAGATTTAACGCCGGTAGTTCTAGTGTTAATATACCATAGCCTCTATGGTTCTCCAGCCACCTAAAACCATCGCCCTACCGAAAACAGTCATCCCAATTAAACTGAAAAAAAAGCAGGAAAGCAAGAGTATTCAACAATTTGAAAAATAACAAGAAAACCCCATAAAGTTGCAGTCGATCTTCCCTCAACAAATACGAAAAAAAATTGTGAATGAATCCGCAAAAACTCTTTCGCTTTCCATGAGCGCAAGGACCTCGACAAACTTCAAAATTTCGCGACACAAAAAAAAAAGAAAGAACGTCTCCCTTCGAGCCGTCTATGGTCTGTCTTGGAGCTTGCTTGAGCGTTGCATGGCGGGTCATGGTTGCTGTTTCAGGCCGCGGCAGCAGCAGCTGCAGCGTCACCGTTGCTGAAGACACCCCTCTCGACGGCGCAGCAAGCCACCTACGCAGCTGCAGCGACCTACACGGCAGTGGCTGCGCGCGCATACGGCGCAGCTGCAGCTGCGGCACAACCGGTCGCAGGATATGCCGCAGTCGCGGGGTAAGCCAACACCTCCCATGTTGAGCTTTTTAATTTCCCTCCTCTTCGAACACGATTCTCCTCCCGACTCTCACCCCTTTGCCTCCATTTCTCTCTTCTCGTAGGCTTTCCTTACCGTTGTTTCAATTACTGGTATTATTTAACTTTATTAACGAGTTCATCGCGGCGGATAATGAATTAAAGGTGCTGCAGGATGCTGATGGAATGGGGGTTGCACTGGGGATGCTGGGATACCGAGTTTTTAATTGTTGAGGTAGCTAGGAGTAACATTGCGTGGGGGTGTAAAGTACGGTGCTGGATAGGGGTGGGATGGTTTTGGCAGAATCGAAGAAACTGTTGGGGGTTCTTAGATACTCTAGGTGATTTTAGGGTATGTCTATTACTCTTAGATATCTTGAATTTATATTGGTGGGGTTGCAATGTCTGTTGCTAGATCGGGGGTGGGATGACTTGGTCAGGATTCAAGAAACTGTTGGGGGTTCTGAGTTACTCTAGGTGATTTTCGGAGTATGTCGATTAGTCTTGGTTTTTGAGTATGCCAGAATTATTTGATCAGAATCGAAATATTGAGGGTTCTAGTTACTCTGGGTGGCTTTAGAGTATGCCGAATACTCTTAGATACCTTGAATTTAGATTGGTGGGGCTGTAAGGTCTGTTGCTAGATCAGGGGTGGGATGACTTGATCAGGATTCAAGAAACTGTTGGGGGTTCTCAGTTACTCTAGGTGATTTTCGGAGTATGTCGATTACTCTTGGTTTTTAGGGGTGCCAGAATTATTTGATCAAAATCGAAATATTGAGGGTTCTAGTTAGTCTTGGTGATTTTAGGGTATGTCTATTACTCTTGAATATCTTGAATTTGGATTGGTGGGGTTGTAAGGTCTGTTGCTAGATCAAGGGTGGGATGACTTGGTCAAGTTTCAAGAAAGTGTTGGGGATTCTCAGTTATTCTAGGTGGCTTTCGGAGTATGTCGATTAGTCTTGGTTTTTAAGTATGCCAGAATCATTTGATCAAAATTGAAATATTGAGGGTTCTAGTTACGCTGGGTGATTTTAGGGTATGTCGATTACTCGTAGATATCTTGAATTTAGATTGGTGGGGTTGTAAGGTCTGTTGCTAGATGAGGGGTGGGATGACTTGGTCGGGATTCAAGAAACTGTTGGGGATTCTGAGTTACTTCAGAGGGTATGACGATTACTCTTGGTTTTTAGATAGGTGGGGATGTAAAGTCTGTTTCTGGATGAGGGCTGGGATCATTTGGTCAGAATGGAAGAAATATTTGGGGTTCTAGTCACTGTAGCTTATTTTCGGCATATGTCGATTTCATTTGAATATCTTGAATTTAAATTGGTGGGGTTGTGAAATTTATTGCTGGTTGAGGGGTTGACGATTTGGTCGGACTGAAGAAAGTGTTGGGGCTTCTCGTTACGTCTGGGACGAACTTTTGGGGTACGTCCTTAGATATCTTGGGATTAATCGTAAAATTTATTGCTGGATGGGCTTTGAGATGATTTACAACACTTTAGATAATTGAGATTTGTTCTAAAGGCAGTTACAGAGTCTTACACACAGTGACAATACTAATTGGCCTAAAATTTCTCTTCCCTCGACCCTATGGATTGAAAACTATCAAACATTCCTGATCTACATAAACAGTCCCTTCCTTACAGCGGAATCCGTCGTCGTGGCCGAGCTCTGAGAAGTCGCAGATACCCGGAATGCCAGACCCGATCCGATAGTTCCATAGAAAAACCTGATAGTCCTAGTGAAACACCTTAAAGATAATTCCTACGTTTGTATATCCTCATTTTTCATATTATCCTTTGCTTCGATAAACTGTATCTAACACATTGACTTTCGTGAGACAAGCTTCAGCTACAATTTTCAAAATGACCTTTCAAATTAAACTCAAAATGTTGCCTACCTTTAACACTACAACTACAAAAGCAGTCAAAATTACTAGTTCCTCATTTTTCATAAGAATTATCCAAGTCTATAAACGAACCATAGAGTAGATATTCTACGTCTATCTTATAAAACATAAGTTACTGAATTAACCATCTTTCCCCAACTTTTAATGTCCCTTTTTCTAAACTGTTTATTTAATATATTCAAATATAATAGATTTACAGCCGATAGTTGTAGTGTTAAGAAAAAATTTCTCGAAATTGCACGATTGTCGATGTGTTAGTTGGAAGATAGACCCAGACGATTTTCTAATCGGGTGACCTTTTGAATTGTCTCCTTTCAGCTACGGACGTGAATACGCCGATCCCTACCTTGGACATGGCATTGGACCAGTAGCTGGCTATGGGGTAAGGAAACTTCCATCTCATCGTGTTCCAATATTACCTCGAATAATATTGTTACGGACAAGTCGGATATTCTGCCTCGAGATTAATTGAATAATCTGAAAATCACTTAGATGAATACTGTCGCAAAACCCAGAAAACCTTGAATTATTATCCTTCTGGAAGAAGAAGCTCAGAAGCATCCTACTTTTATAGAAATTATTTACATAATTACCAATTACTTCGACAAAGGATCAGCTTTTTTCCCATTAAAATTTAGCTAGTAATTTTTTTAATATTTGAAATCAATACACTCAATACTATATTTATAGAAGCATTATTTAAAAGATCTGAAAAAGTACCTACTCCGTTAGCCAAGATCTCAATTCTGAAAATCTACAAAGAATTCAGATCAAACTTCTCTTTTAAAATAGATTCCCCGATATCCCATTATTTTTCCAGTGTCTACATTATTCAAGATAATTCCCCGCGTTGTTCAATTATTTAACCATCATTTCAAATTATCATTGTAACATTGGAAGTATCTCTTAACCCCTTGCACTACAATAACTTTTGAAACTGTGCGTGCAATAATTCAGAATTAAATTGCTGAAATGAAAATTAATCAGTGATTCCTGATATATCTTACAATTTAACGCAATATTAATAACATAGAAACAATTTTACTGTCTTGTGTTCCACTGATATTTTCAATTTTACTATTTTTGGCAATCTTCCAAATTTCGTATTCCATCTACCGCATCACGAGTGCCACTCGTTATTATTAGCCAAGTGATTAATGAATAATATAAAAGTATAATAAAAAGATCTGAGATCGAAAAGTCAATCAGGGTGAAATTACTTCATCCCCTTATTGCATCTGTTCAGAAAATTCGTTCATACGAAGTTACATGCCTGTAAGCTCTCAGCCAAGTTTGATAACAGACTTTAACACTAAACCTACCAACTTTACATCTGTTATATTGAAATACACGAAATAAGTACTTTGGAAAAAGAGATTTGAAGTAGTAAAAAAGATGATCAATTAAGTAATTTTTGTTTTATACGATAGACCTAAAATATTTACTGAATGGCTGTCCAATCAATTTGGGGAATTTTTAGAAAAAGTCAGAAAGCGGTCATTTGACCGCCGTGGTAGGTTTAGGGTTAATAATTCTTGTGATCAACCAGGGGTAGGCTAATGCATGGTGCAATGGAAAGTGGCCATTTTGGGTCCCTCGGCCACTGATATCTGATTCGCGGCATTATCCGGTGCATTTACAAACGCGTGATAGTTTCCCTATGAACGGTGTTGCAGCAATGAACTACTAGTCGAAACAATACTACCTTCGGGCTATGACGTTTTGCGCTGCTGCTTTCAGATAGAACCCCAAAAGGGTCGCTTTAATGATCCTTGAACTGTTAAAAGGTGCCTAACTGAGGGTGCAAGCTTAACCTTGCAATTAGTGGATGTGAATTCAATGTCCATAACTTTTGAGGAACTTTTTCAAAATTGTTATTCGATACGCCATACCCTCGGCAGTTTGGAAATGAAAATTATAAAAATCTTATGCGAAATAAGGATCGCACTTGAAATTGAAATATGCAAAGTGGGAAAATATACTAAATCAGTTAAATTACAAAGGGAATTCGTAGCTTTGGAGTAGTTTAATTTATCATAGGGTCAGGAATTTGAATGCATTAAAAACTGAAGGATCTAGACTAAAAGAAGAAGCGTCCAATTAAAGTAACAAACGTATGGAAAAACTAGAACCTGGGCCGATTACAGTATTGCAGTAATATTTATAAGTACAACACGATTAAATATTAATATGATCTAATATTCTCAAAATTTAATATTTGCCCATTAGTGTAACTCGATTAAAAAAAAAGAGATCGATTCAATCCTAATAGCTCTAATATTAGAACCGAGTTTACATCATAAAGAGAACAGACACCTTCAAAATTAATTGTAATACTTAACCAACTTCCCATATTTTTCAAATCATTAACCAGTTAAGTGTGTTTGACGACTATATCCGGCATGCGTAAAATTTTGTTATAATTTGATATTTACATTGTAATTTTGGCGAAAACTAAATTATATTCGTAAATTTTAATATGTTCAAAATGTTTAGAGGTCAAGACGAAATGAAACAAACAAATACAAATTATAAATAATTTGAGTAGGATTGATAAGTTCCTGAGAGGTAACTCGTAAGCAGTGATTATCGCGACACACACTGATGCGCACTTTGCAGAAAGATCGCCACATTTAACTGGTTAAGAGCTACTTCCAATCACACACAGCAATACCGTAAAGGAAAGGTTAATCTAATATTGCGAAAATTCAATATTTGCCCACAGGCGACAATGTACAGAGGCAGCTACAACAGGTTCGCACCGTACTAAACCAAGGAAAGATAATCGAAGCGCGAGCCTTCCAAACACACCGTTAGATACTCTCAGCAGAACATGACCAGACAACAATTCGTCGACAACACAATCGTCATCGTCATCGTCATTTGCCATCGCAATCACCGATCATCATCCCCTTCGCGAAGCGAATGCCTGGATCCTCCGCGCATGTTGACGCCTATCGCCTATTTCCGTAGTGAACATTCAACGTCGACGTTAGAAGAACTATCATCGCCAACGAGATCATAAAACGATGACGAAAGGACGACGAATATATACGTCGTTTAACACCGAATGACAAGATCATCGGGATAGATCTTCGACCGGCTGACGAAGAACGAAACGAAAGAACGGAGAACAACGAGGAAAGAGATTTGAGAAATGACAAAATCGTTACCATCAAGAATTTCGAATTTCACTGTGAAAATGATCTTCGATGAATTATAACGACGAGAATTCCATGAATTTGACATCGATCGAGGTTGAAAATCTGTGAAGAAAATATCCGGACGTAGACGATCTTTTTTCACGATGGTGTCACCGTGTCTTGGATCGATCTTTCACGTTGAGTTCTCGTGCCGGGAGCCATTAATTAGTTCGCCGAAATTGAAGTAGATAATAGAAGCTGAATTAGCCGTCGTTAGCCGGATTTCTTCGTGCCTCTAGAGATCGTCTAGAGCAGTGCAATCTGTAATTACCATGCGATTTAAACGTTCTGTCGCCGGTAGAGCCGTGTTTTATGCGATTTTTATCGTGGAACGCCGTGTTTGTAGGGGCGCGATGTTTTAGATCGTCGTGTAAGTGTTTCGTATGTTGTACTACCGAGGAGGTGGATGATGATGATTATTATAAATAGCTTCATTCGGTTTTCGAACTGTAAATTAATTAGAGATACTCGATTAATCGTGACGGGGAAGCGGAGACTTGAGGACGGAAGATCGTTGAGTTAAAGCGATTGTAGCATCGAATCACGGTCTGCCAAATTCGTGACTTTTCCTACGTTCTTTTTTTGGTTTTTATAAATTAGAAAGAACGATTTTAGCAGTGATTGAATTTAACGGTTGATATTTTACTGTGCTATTGATCGCTTCTGGAAGTTAATTAAATTTTTAATTGAAATCCTTTCCCGTCGATATGTTTATCTTTTTGCAACAAGTATCCGAAAATGGAGAAATGATTAAATCATTTAAATTATATCCCATACGAGGATTCACGTTGAAAAGACTCAAATCTCTGCAGAAAATGAGCTTAGAAATGGAAAAGCTTTCAAATTATCATAAAATTAATTAATAATGATCAATTGTTTCGTTTCGTTGCGAAAAAAAGAAACTCACGAATGGCTGCCGGAAAGGAACTTTTTATCAGCGACAAGACCACAGAAAACAAAGTCGAATGCTCGGTGATTTAAAAATACGAAAAATTTAGTGTAAATTAGTTGTCGAATGAAAAAAAAAATAAACGGATTCAACCGATAGAAATTTCTATTCAAAATGTCTGCGTTCGTTTTAAAAATAGAATCAATAGATTTGCAATAGATTAGAATTCGCGAGGTCAGCAGGAAAGCAAAGACCATGAACTTGATAAGAAATAATCGATTCTAGGCAAATAGAGTCTAGTCACATTTTCTATCGTTTTTACACGACACGTTTCACCATTTCTTTTTCTACATTCGCAAATCGTCTCGATCCTAAATACTCATTTCTTACATATTCCCATCAGTGTAATTATATTTCTCTCATTTAATCCACTTCCCTAATTAAGTCTATACACGTCGAATTCATCGCTACGGTAGTAGATACCGTAAAACTCCATATAATTATCATATTACACCCCCAGAATCTCAACAACCACGGTTGCAATTTTCATGAATGTACTTTCATACTGAATTAACAAAGTGCCATTTAAATTTACATTGACGACTACAACTTTAATTAATCACCATTTTAGATTATCATAGTAGTTAACACTAACAATAAACACCAATCATTATATACTCGCTGGAGTAAAGTTTATTATAAACTCGCTGAAACGAAGTTCCTTTCCCTCGTGTTCTTAATCATCGATCTTTCTTTCCGTGGTACTCAGCATTCGTTTCCCGATCGAGTAAAGATCGGTACGCGACAATGGAAATAGTCTAAAGAATGGAAAAATCAAAGAAAATGGGAGGGGGGAGGGTGGATACTCCGCATACAGGGAGGAAAAACGCGAAGGAAAAATGGTACGCACATTGAGCCGAGTGAGTGATAATCCCTGTTAAATTATAGTTAAGCGAAGATTTATCATACATATATATACACATATATATATATATATGAACTAAATATACATATATATATATAAAAATAAATAAATAAAATGTATATATATATATATGAATATTTAGAAGAAGAGAGAGATAAGTCGTTTTGCGTGAATTAGCATAGAAACAGCAACGAGAGCGAATCCGTGTGAATGATAGCAAAAGGGGAAAAGCATGAATGAAGAAATTGCGCGCGAGAGAGAGAAAGGGTCTTAGAGACACGAGTAGAAACCAGCAATGAGAAACGACGAAGAGGGAAAGAGAAAAGTGTAACGGTGGAAATGGCAGGAAAGGGGGGTGAGGAAAATGTAAACGAAAATGCAGGGAAGAGTCGCGTGTGAAATAGCCAAATATGACAATGATGTTCTCTTCTTTTTTTCTAGGCAGCACGGCAGGTAGCTTTGCCGTTGTTTTATGCGAAATACTTCGCTAGGTTTAGGCTAAAGTTTAGGAAGAAAGACGTGCAAAGTTTGCGCAACCCTATTTCTCGGGTTCGAAGCCCCCAACTGTGGGGTTTCACACACAAAGAGCCACGGTAGTTCTCTCTCATGTTTCTTCTTTACTTTCCGTTTCGTTCTTGTCTATTCTTCTTCTTTTTTTTCGTTCGTTTACGCGTGCGGGCGCCAGTACATGTAAATAGACATAATCAACTATAGTTGACGAGCACAAAAATCACGCGTGAAGGGTGAGAGAACAGGGAGATGAAAAGGGGGTTAGCGCTCTTGTTGCGTCTTGTTCTCTTACCTTTTCTTTTTTTTAGGAGCTAACCGATGAACTCAGACATACTCATAATTCTTGTAATGTTAAATTAATGAACGTAGTTTTAACGAGAAAGGTTTACAGAAAGCTAGTGATACAGTTATGCATCCCTCGCGCGTATGCCTGGAGGTCGTCTCAGCGTGCAGAGAAGATGCACTTTCTGCACGACTTTGACATTATCGCGGTCGAAATTTGTGTTTCTCTTATCGAGATCCGTCTGGCGAGTACATTAAGTTGTAATAAGAATCCGATTCATTTAACGTGGAGACCGGAAGTTAGGAAGCTACTGCCTCGAGCCATACTCAAACTTTAAAATTCAGGGATTCTGAGTATAAACTACCTTTTATTCTTATCTTAGATTTTTACTATTATAAACAGCATGTTAGTCTCGAACTTGCAGAATATTGTAAGAATTGATCCTCATTTGAAAAAAAACAACAAACTGAGCCAATATCTCGAGTTCTTACTCATAGATCTAAACTTTTTCCCATTGTAAAAAGTACAGTAAGCTCAAATTCACTGAAAATCAGATTCAACGTCT
This sequence comes from Cerceris ruficornis, assembly GCA_963989415.1. Classification (NCBI taxonomy): domain Eukaryota; kingdom Metazoa; phylum Arthropoda; class Insecta; order Hymenoptera; family Crabronidae; genus Cerceris; species Cerceris ruficornis. The sequence continues at coordinate 13,658,301 of OZ022523.1, forward strand.
CCTCTAGTCTTGATATTTGAAAATACTCCTTCCGGAGAAACTAGATCGAAAGAGAACCATGTAAAATATTCTCAGACAGCAACAGAAAGGATGAATCGCCAAGGAAACAATCCTCTCCATAGAGAAACACGATCTCGTCCGTTAATCGCCGGCGAAGAACTCTGAGAAAGATCTATCTCTGTATATTGTACACTGTAATTACGATTTATACTTACTCGTAAACGATAATCTCTATCGGTAGGCTATTACTATTAGCGGGTAGCGTAAGTAAAGCTCAAATTAGGGGCGAGATGCAGCCATGGAGAAGCATATTTCGGGTGCATCCCCATCGGTTCCTCGCGGGTTCTTATCTTCGTCACAAGTGCACAACTCCCCCTTTTGATTCTAATTGTTGTTCTTCTTCGAAACTTAGCGTCGTTCGTCGCGCGTCTTCTTAATCGCGTGCAGAGAGGCCTATCGAGAGACACGATTAACCTTCGGCAACGGGGCTTCCGTTCTATCCGATCCTCGATTGCCATTCTTTTTACGATTTTTCACGAGCGGGGTGTCGAGTCGAAACGAATGGATTTTGCACTGTGATGCCAATTTTCGATGGTCAAACTTTCTTAATTTTTTATTTTATTTTTTGCCCCGGTAAAATTACTAAAGTTACTTAATGTTTTTACGAGGGAATTTCTGTCTCTAATTAGTTCTTTGACGGCAAAATTTCTATCGCTGATTAATTCTCTGACAACAGAATTTCTATATTTGACCAATTCTCTGATGGCAGCATGTCTACCACTGCTCAATTATTTTTGCCGAAATTTCTGTCGCCAATTGCCGGTCCACGTTTCCCGATCTCCAATATTACAAATTATTGGAAAAATTTGAACTCGTGCGAATCATTCAATTTTCCCTTAGTTTTTTTCATGTTCTTATTTCATTTGCATCTTTCATCAATACGGAATTGCAACCAAAGAAGTCGAAAACGACGCGAACTCTGGAAATTCATAGATATTCTACGTTGAACGGGAAGAAATCGCAATAAATCTCCATCGCTTCGACCCCGGCGCTTCCTGTTTCTCGAAGGATTTGCGAGTAATTGCAAAAATGAAAATGTAAAAAAGGCAAGAGCAGTTAGCGATGACGAGGCATCGCGATCCGAAATCTCTAACCACCGATATTTTTTCATTTCCCATTCGTTCTTTCTACCAATTAGCGGGAATGCGCAGTGTAAAATAATTCAATGAATACGCACCGTAACGTTATACGTATAACATAATTATAATAATAATAATTATAATTAATTATTCTATTAATACCGTAAAAAAAAAGAAAAAAGGATTTTTAAATGAATCTAGATGATTACATGACTACGTAATGACACATCTTACGAACAACATATCCTAGCGTACTAGGCGGAGTTCCCTCTTAGGATCCTCGCGAAAAAAGAAAACAAGGCGAGAGAAAATTAACAAAAAAAATGGTAAATAAGCAAAAGCGTAATCACTTGCCGATCCAAATTCGCGCGAATGCGTGCAACAAACGCACACTTCGATCGCCCAAATGGAAGAAGGAATGAGAATCGTCGTCGATCGAGAAATAATCGTTGCGAAAGTATCGCAAATAAGTGCGATTGTTTTGAGACGAAAAAAAGAGAGAATGAGAGTGCGAAAGAGAGTGAGAGAGAGAGAGAGAAAAAGAGGATCCTAAAGAGGGTGCACTCTTCTTTTTTCGAATTATCGCAAAGAATGAGGCGGAAGGAAAACGAGGGATGTTCCATGACATTAGAGCGTTACTATAATAAATAAATAAATGAGTAAATAATGAAATAAATAATGATAATGATATTTCTAGCGGTGCGTGAGTGTATAAAGTCTTAAACGTTTTATCGTGTATGTGTCGAACGAGCGAGATAAAAAAGAAAATGGTAAAAATAGACCTCTGACCCTCCGAATCAGTGATGAAAACGTGAAGCGCAATATTTTTTCTCTCTCTCTTGAATTTATCGTAGAATGAAGATGAAGAAGGGGAGGAGGATGAAAAAAAAGTAATTAGGGGAATCCGCGTTGTGAGGAGAGGGAGACGAGAAAAAGGTTGTAAAGAATGAAAATTCGTCGCGCTAAAAGAAAATTCATCGTTGACGTGGAAAATGGAAGGAGTTTGCGACAACCGATACCGCCGGTTTTACGAGGGAAAGGAAAAGAGGATTAATACTAATAGTAATAATGATAATATTGATAACATTAATATTAACGATTAACGATTAATACAGACAAATTCGTAACAAGCTAAATGCCACCTGTTTTTCGCTTCTCTCGCAGCGCAAACGGATTCGCAAACGGTGACGCGAAAAAAAACATGGAGGACCGTTTCCGTTTGCGAATCCTTCCGTGCAAAAGGCAAACAAAAAAATTAAAAGAACGATGAAAAAAATAGGAAAAAACGGTAGAAATCGACGTGCAACCCGATAGTCGACATTCGCGAATTCAAGTGAAATTCTTAACGAGGGGGGGGAAACAAAGGGATAAAGTCGATCGGAGGAATTTTTCAGGATGGGAAATAATGAAAAGGGAATTTAAAAAATAAAAAAAGCAAAAAGATGCGTTACGTAAGAGAACAAGAAATACGATCAACACTCGAACTTTAGTTGCAAAATACTGATAGGAATGTAAGGTGTCGTTCGTAACACCTTTATCATTGTCTGATTTGATGATATTTTGTAAGTCTGGACCAGTTGTTAGGTTCTTATTACTCCCATAGCGACTTCTTATGGCGTATTTTCTCTGTATATTGTCAATGTTTATTATTAAATATTTTTCAAATAAATCACTGCCGTACCAATTTCTTCACCTCTCCTTTCCCATCTTCCCGCAACGTGCTTCTAACTGCATTAAAATTTGAAGTTTCGTTTTATTTACGAATCTAAATTAGTTCGTTAGCAAAACATGGGAAATGATTATGAATATCGCAAATTGGAATTAAATCGATGAAGAATTACGAGCGGAAACTACATGACAAGCAGCTTCTGTGGAGGATCTGAAAGAATTGGCGGATACAAATCGCTTTTATTAATAATGGTAAGTACAGAGTTACAAATATTCTTTAATCAGTTTAACACAAATTATTGTTAAACTCCTAGATTACAATTATTTCAATAATAAATCAGCACTGGCAGGAAACAATGTCCTCGGAAAGCCGGAAAGGATCAAGCAAGATTTCCTAGCAAAAAAATGACTTGCACTTTAAGATCCTGTACAATTTACACGACCAAAAAATCGTCAATTCGCAAGCTTATCAAAGACACTCAAAAAACTTATTCTATCATATATAATTAAATATAGTAGCAATACTAAAAATAATAACTTAATCCTGATCCTCGGTAAATCCGATCCACAAAATTTCGCCTTATAATCCTAAAACAATACCATTATTTTACTCTCTAAAGTACCAAAGTTCTTTATAATATCATAAACACCCCTTAACACTGAAACTATCGAGACAGACCAAATTGCCGGTCTACATTTTTTTCGAAAAATTTCCTAAATTAATAGGTAAGCCATACAGTAACTACTCCACGTCTATCTTACAAAATACAAATGACTTAACTTGATTCACCTTTTTGTGAACTATTTTTTTAGCATATTTAAATGCAAAAGATATAAAGCTGGTAGATTTAAGTGTTAAACTATTTGCAATACCATAAAAAATCTGCATCCACCACCCGCGCCTCTTTCAAGAGAATCAGTGAATCCTGCGGCCTTCCTTCAAATTTATCGCCTACCAACGAACCCAGATCTGAACTTCTGCTAAATAATATTGCTTCGCAAAAAATCTACGTTGTATCTCTTTAAAGAAGAGTGACTCACGGCACATGAAATTTCTATTGGCACTCTATTCTACCGAGATCTCTCAGTATTCCGCGCGCAGTCAAAGAGGAAGGACGATGGTTTAACTTCTCGCGTGACAAACACGCGCACGTGTCGCGTTACAAATCTAATTTATTTTGCAAATAATTCCGTGGACATTAACGAAACAACGTGGCACTCTGTAGAATCCTATCGTAGAGTAATAAAGTTGAAAGAAATAAAATTCAAGTGTCGATTCCACCGCGTTCAGTTTGAGACGAGTTCGAAGAGGCGCGGAGTTGATTTATTTATGTTTCTGAATAATTTCATACACGGTCGAAATAGCAATTTCATGGGGAATGAAAGACGTCTTTGTTGGATGGCACGCATGGGGAATATTAATGGGAAAGCGAAATGTGTATACGCGAAACACGTGGTAAATGAGTTGCGCTCGGTTCTAATTAAACGATTGTGATTCGACGGTGGATGTGCCGTGGAAATTTTCATCCGTGCTTTACAACTTTTTGGAAATAATGTCGTTGGATGTTTACGATTATTGTAAATAATTGTGAAGTGTGTTTCAATTCATTAAAATTAAATAGAAAAGTGTGGAAAACAAATGGAAAGGAATTAAAGAGATCTATGATACTGCGGCCTTAATTGTATTAATTTTGTATTAATTCAATGATAGTGAATAGAAATGATTATAAATTAGACCTTACAGAATCATAAAAAATAATAATTGCGTGATTTTCTCGTGAGAGTAAATATTTCGCGGAGATTTTTGAAATAGACGTGAATAAAAATAATGCCAATTTAACGCGCGGTTTTCGTCGCATTAGGAATAATATTATTGAAACTTTTCTACTTGCATAAAAACTATAAAGTGGATTTTAATTTAACAATAGCAAATTAAGAACTATAAAATAAATACGATGAAATTAAAAGATGCAATTATAATGAAAGATAATCGTAGAAGAGGAAGCAGTCAACCAGAATTTTTAAATCAAAATGAATATGAACAATAAAAATAAGAATTTAACTTTAAAAATGTCTCTCAGAATATCTGCTAAATAGAATTCTGTTGCGTTGTCTTTTAAAACGAGAAATAAAATTCAGTCGGTGAGTATAAGTTCTTTATTATCCTATTCCTTGCATCATCTTTAATTACTTTTTAAATTACGTCGCAAAGACGAGTAACGAGGGACATTTTTTAGAATTTTCGACGAACGAAACATGCGTTTCTTTCAATTTCGATCTACTCGTTGGACAATATGCAACGCCAGAGAAGAAAGTGTTAATTTAAGCAATTAAGCTCGCCGGTGGGCGCTCGTTTTCACGAGGTCGATGGTACAATAGAAGCGATTTGATTTAATGTCTCACATCTTATAATGCAAATTAAAAACAGCTCGAAAACTATGTCGAATTGTTCGCTTAAAATTCATTGTTTCTTCTTAACTCGCCATAATTTAAATTTATCTTCGCGTTTGAGAATTAATTAAACGACAGCGCATTGGTAAATATTGAAACTGAAATTTTAAATAATTGATTTAACTTGATTTATCATTACTGTATTGCAAAAAAAAACTTGTGACTTTCAAGAATTAAGTTGTAATAATTTTCAAAGTTAAAAAGATCATTTAGAAAGATAGAAACAGTGATGCATCTTGCGTTGCTCCGTTTTGAAATTTGACCTTCGTTCTAGCATTGTTTAATGGAATTATCTGGCAATTTATTAATAAAATAGGCGGGAAATGTCGTCGCAAACGTAAAAGATAAAATTCGCTGGAAATCGTAGAAGACACGGTGTCTACAATTATTTATAGAAAATCCAAAGTAGCATCGATTCGACGAAAGCTCGTTCGCGGCCTGTTTTCTTATCGAATATTTTGAGTTATCCGATCAAACGATATTTTTAGAGTGTTAAATATCGCGATCGGAAGTGGAACGCACGGTGTTTAAAATTCCACGCGGGAAAAGACGTCATTTTAAAATCAGTAACAAAAACACTTTACTCTATTTCCGTGGATTCGCGAGAAATCTGCTTCGAGGAAATTCAAACTCCGCATTCTTAAATTTGTTTTTCATCCTAAAATTGCTTCAACTTTGCAAGATCTCCGATTTGCCTGCAAGTGATAGAAGAAATTATAAAAAATTACCAACGACTTAAATAGACGTTTTATTACTGCAAAAATAGAAACTAATGCGAAGTAAAATTTTTAGTTTAATTATAAAATGCTAACGAAAAATAAGAAATACACAATAAAAATGGACAACAGTAGCATGAATTTAATTAAAACAGTATTATCTCTAAAACTTTTAAATAGTACGAAGATGTGTTTCATTGAAGAGAAAACAAGTCTAACTTTTATTTGCAGTCTCCGACAGCGACCACCAAGAATCCGCAACAAAAATGAAATTTTGCAAGAGCCACAGACTTTTGCACGTCCTGCCGAGGCCGGAAAGACGGATCGTCTGGTTTTGGCAGGGAAAAAACAACACTCTCTTCCGGATCCCCGAAAACAATTCTCCGGATGACTGCCTCGTCGAGCTTGTAAACGTTTCTGTTCCTGCAATTACGATCCTGGTTGCGATATTCGCGATTCTTAAGTACAAATGCAGCAAAAGACCGAAGTAAGTTCGCAGACCTTTCGCAAAACTATTCAGCTCGCTAAGAATTTTGCCGTTGGCTTCACAGAAGTTTCCATCTACTTGTCTATTGTGCGGTAAAATGCGAAAAATTCTTAATCGGAAAGAAAGAAAGGATTCGTTAAGGTTTTTGCAAACTTTTCACATTTGTTAAGAATTTTGTCGCTGGCTCACACAATTTTGCATCTACTTGTCCATTGTGCGGCAAAATGCGAAAAATTCTTAATTAGAAAGAAAGGATTCGTTAGGGTTTCCGCAAACTTTTCACATTTGTTATGAATTTTGTCGCTGGCTCACAATATTTTGCATCTACTTGTCCATTGTGCGGAAAAATGCGAAAAATTCTTAATCGGAAAGAAAGAAAGGATTCGTTAAGGTTTTTGCAAACTTTTCACATTTGTTAAGAATTTTGTCGCTGGCACACAAAATTTTGCATCTACTTGTCCATTGTGCGGCAAAATGCGAAAAATTCTTAATCAGGAAGAAAGAAAGGATTCGCTGGGGTTTCCGCAAACTTTTCACATTTGTTAAGAATTTTCCCGCTGGCTCACAAAATTTTGCATCTACTTGTCCATTGTGCGGCAAAATGCGAAAAATTCTTGATTACTGTTTGACAAAATGCAGCAGATTCTTAGAAAGTAAGAAAGAAAGGATTTTCCGGGGTTTTGCTTTTGAACGGTTCGATATAATTGGAAAAAAGTGTGGCGCACAAAGTAGGTTGAAACGACGACGCATTCCGGTATTGCCCAACTTCAATTGGGACAAATAGTAATTAAATGGGATAGGATAGTTTCGGGGATGCCCCATGATTCAGCGGAGAGGTTTCACGGGAAGAATTTACTCCAATTTAATATGGGAAGACGCAACTGCCGTCGTTAATTGCTTCCCTCGTGAAATAGAAATTTCTACCGAGAAGCCCTGCTCTTTTTTAACGCTGGAACTACCGACCACCAATCTGCTATATTTAGATTAATATGTTAGAAGAAAAGGAGCGAAGGACAAAAGAAACCTTTTTTTGCTTTCTACATCTAACTTGCAGATTAAATGAGAATTCTTGCTCACCTTCCGAGATGGGTGTAAAAATTGAAGAAATCGCGAATAATCATTAAAAACCTATAAATACATTCTGAAAAATTTGAAAATCAGTTATTTTATCTACTCGCGGATAAATCAATGAAATTAACACGTTGACTGCCATGGGGGTCACCGGTGACCGGCGCTATTGAATTCAATGTTTCATGACTTTTAAATTGCAAGATTTGCGAATTTTGTAATATATTCACTATTTAAATGTTGGCGTTCAAAAGATAAAGATCTGCTGAATATACATCCATCTGTGTCTTTGAAGTTTCAGCGTTTTAAAGATGCGATTTTAATAGAAAAAGTTACAATTCAGTAGAAATGATGAAACTAGCGAAATGCCGGTGGCGTTCAACGTGTTAATCGGACACATATTCCATTAAAACAAATTCGCAATCGCTCTATCATCTTCGATTTATATGCTTTATTCGATTTAATAATGCTCACCGTCCAAGATGGGTGTAAAAATTGAAGAAATCGCGAATAATCATTAAAAACCTATAAATTCATTCTAAAAAAATTGAAAATCAGTTATTTTATCTACTCACGGATAAATCAATCAAATTAATCGGCCACATATTCCATTAAAACAAATTCGCAATCGCTCTTTTATCTTCGATTTGTATGCTTTATTCGATTTAATAATACAAATCACATTAAGCATGAAAACTCAAGAATAAAATTCCTCTCGCGAAATGCAATGCATACCGATATCCCTGCAGATACTCTCAAAATTAAAAAAACCGACTATCATCCACAGCATCGTCATTCAATCGTATCGTCATCGCTGAAAGTGGCATTTCGTGTATTTGAACAGATGAAAGATGAATAATTAGATCTCTTCGCGAGAATTTCATCGATCCTTTACATTCACCGAGTTCTCCAACCAAAGTTTTCCACTTTCAAAACCCAACCATTCGACAAAAAACTTTCGCTGCATAATAAAAACTGCAAAAAGTGTAAAACTCGCCGAAACTGCAAAAACAGTGGAAAAACTGCAGTGCCAACTATAAATTCACGTCCGATAACGCTAAAACGTCGAGGATTATTTATCGCACTAACAGATAAGACGAAATGAATTCCCCAACGATCCAGGAAGACCAAACGAATGTTAATCCGAGGAACTTGGAATCGGATCGTTAAAGATGAGAAATAAGAAACGTCAGCTATGAGCAAACTGTTAGGAAAAAGTCGTCATGGAACGTTGACGGCAATAAATTAGTGTTGGGCGTGTTTACACTGATTAGTTCTTATTAAATATGCGTAGGCCGACCGCAAACTGTAAATCAACGGATAGTCGCACACGTTCCTGTCCTTCTATCGGTTAAAATTGCACTCCACTGAATTTCCAATTTACATGCAGAATGCGTATTTATGATAACGAATTCCCGTTACGTCTTGAATTCATCCTTCGATTCGAAGCGATCGAAATTGCTCCGGGATTCGTCGGAAGTCTCAGCTTTTAAGGGGAACATCGATGAGTAAAAATAATCATGGCGTTAACTTTTGATTTAAGATTTCATAACAGTTGGTTTTTCGCACTTCGCGAGGGAATTTACGATGGGACGTCTGTTTCTCTTTGCGTTCGGTTCATTTGCTGAAATTGGTAAACGAAGGAAGGCGAATTGGACGGAAGTCGTTTGGTTTGTTAGAAAAACAATTTTTTAAAGTTACCGCGATAGATTTTGAACTCAGATGTACTATTAGAGTTTAAAATTCTATTTCCGGCGTTTCACAGATGATCGTTCAATTTTACATTCTTCCAATTGATGATCGAAGTCAAAAATGAAAAATTACAAAACGTTTCATTCTCAGTTTACGGAATTAAAAACAAGGCAGAATTATCATATTCTGTAGAGAATTACGGATAAAGGGAATTACAATCGACGTAAAACCTCCCAAAAAAATGTATCATTTTTACTCATCAAAATTTATAATTTTTATTACCCCATTTCTTAAGACTTTACCGACCGGTAGCCTATTAATAGGCTTTTTGTCTCCAACGCTTAGACTTTTCGTTTATTAATCGGTTCCCACGGCAATCACTAATTTGTTATTTATTATTGTAGTATAACTGTGTTAAGTAGTCAATGAGAAGCATTTGTAATTTTCAAAAAGACTGTAATATTTTTCAGGCAATCTAAGCCGAAACAAATCCCTTAAAGTGAGTAGAATGCTCAAACAATAGCGGTTGGTAAAGTGTTAAGATATTTTTGATAAAAGAAATCCCTAAAAGTCCTGTAACAATCAACATATGAAATCCCCTTTTATCTACAGAAAAAATTCATCTAAACTTATTTTTTCTCCTCAGAATCCGCGAGGAGCTTCTTCCATCGCACTCCGCGAGAACATCGCTCTGCATCTTCGTATCTCTGATACTAATCACGGAATTTTGCGAATCCCTGCTGACAACGACATCCTTATCGTCGATCCTGACCTTTTTCGCATCTCTCACATTCTGGATTCTTCATCGACAGGCAGAAATAAAAGGCAACTTCGGCACAACTTTGTTCACAGCCGGAGGTTTTGCCGTGATTAGCTTATCAAGGGCTTGGAAGCTGTTATATTTGCATAGGTCAGCTCTTGGAAAGTCGACAGAGAAACGTTTCAATGCGTATTTGCGGATAGACACCTAAAGTGTTTTACGATCTGCTGTTTAGGTACGATTTGTCCCTTCGACACGTCCGATTCGCAACGACTGCCGTCATCGTCGTTACTTTTGCCATACTTGCTATCTTGGATCTTTGTAGTTTTTATAGGATGGTGAGTCGTTGCAAAAGTTTATGGTTTTTCGAAATTTCAGGGTGTTTTGCAGAGTTGCTTGGGATTGAAACTGGTAGCTCAGAAATAGGAATAATATATATTTGGATAGATGTTGATTAGAAATATTGTCAGATTTTATCATACATCTCATGCAATATATAATTAAATATTAAACACTCATTCAATTTGTAATATTGTATCAATTTTTACAGGATTAACATTTTCACTTACGTGAGAAAAAAATGTGTTAAAAGAAAAGAAATAACGGGGAGACAATTGACCGATAGAATTGCTTACATTCAGCGAGACAGGAATCCAAATATATATTAATATTACAGGCAACAGAGAAGCTTTTATGCAAATGAGAAAGCTCTTTTTAACGCTAGATCTGCTTCGTAATTTCTTTGAAAAATTTCTAGACTTTGTAATGCTCCAACTTCCTCATTTTTCTGCTCGCCTTGGTAGACCTAGTGTTAAAAAATGAGTTTTCTCATTTGCATAAAAGCTTCTATGTTTACAGTAACATTAATATACCCTTGTATGATTATTCCTTTGCAATATTAATTAAAGTTTCGCAACATTTCTAACATTTTTATTCAAGGTATTGAATAATAGACATATTATTAAAGGTAGAAGCGCTTTTATGATTTTCAGGTAGGAAATGTTAAGAATTCTAGATTATGGATTGAAGTAAACGTACGACGTACGCGTAGTGGGCGATTTCTGGAATTACACGGTTATTTGCGAGGTAATATTTCGCGAAAAACACGACAAGCTAAGTATCACCCGGCGACGAAGTTTTACAATGATCTTATCGCGGCGACTCGGCTACTACGGTGACTAGTGCAAACATTTGTTTTACATTTACTCAGTTTGTTTGAATAATAACGCTTATTATCGTGGCACAGTGGTAGTATCGGCTTATCCGCATGCGAATACGAGGAATTACCTTCCACCTTTGCATCGGCCGCGAACACCGGTAATTTGTGAGTCTCTGAGGGCTGGTTTCACTTTAGAGCACTCAAATTTTGAGTCTTTACGATTAAATGAAATATTCCAATTGGTAATTCGAAATTTTATATGTTTCTCGGACGCTAAATATTTTTTATTATAATAACAGCTGAATGTAGTGTTTTAACTAAATTTATAAAGTTCTTATCAACTTTGAATTAAAATGATGACGCAGGAAATTGAGAAAATGGGACTAAGTTTTTGAAAATGGTGTAATTAATTTCACGAGAGTGGATCTAATCTTAAACTGTGTCGCGTCTTCTAATTCTCAAATATAGACCAGTATTTTAACTAAATATACAGAATTTTTGTAAAATTTTTAATTGAGATGATGTCGTAACGAATTAAGAAATTTGCAACTAGATTTTCAAGAACCGATTGATATAATCAGATGGAATAACTCATAGTTTGAACTACTTCGCTTCTCGTAATGCCGAATATACATTTTTCATACGAACGAGATTTAATTCTTTGAAAATAGAGGAACGCGTCTCCTTTCTAATTATAAACGCGTTAAGAACACGTTCGCCGAAAGTTTGTTTGAAGTGATGCACTTGAACCGAGCTTTCGATAACTCGATAAACTCAACAACACGTGTTCCTGAGCTTCCAGTTGTCCCAAATATACAAGGTGTTACGTAATCGTGTTACAAAACTTTTTAAGTACACCGGAAAAGAAAGTCTTCACTTTGATACATTCAGTTTATTTTACATCTTGTCATATAAAATAGAAATTTTTCTTTCTTACTAAAATTCAATTAATAGATGGAACATTATTAAACATTAAAGGTATATTTTTTTAAATATTACTGCATGGAAAATTGTTACTTGCAAGCTTGAAATTATGATCGAAAAGGATAAAAACATTTATCAGAAGAAAGTGCAATATAAGGTTCTGAAATGTCCTGTTGCAACACTTTGTATTACATTCTGCAATTCGACTAACAATAAGTGAAATTCAATGATCGAGTGCAATCTTTCTATAAATCGGTGATTATTTATCGATCAGAGATGGAGGAAGAAAAGAAAAATCGTAATCAGACAGAAGGGGAAATCCAAAGCGTCGTACAAACACTCGTCGGCAAGTTTTCTCAGCAGAATTACTTTCCATTGGGTCACTGGACTCTTAATTCGAGGATACAACGCTCCTCTGCAGTTCCAGGACCTCGGAGAACTTCCGGAAGAGGAAACTGCGAGATGTCAATTGGAGAAATTTCAAGGAATTTGTAAAAAACAAAAGGCAAGTTTTCTTTCGAATTTAAACAATGACTCATGAAAAATTTAACGAGATGCGAAACACACAGAATTAACGATGACAAACTATAAAACCTAAAGTATAATCGCTAATAATCATCAAATGTCATTAATGCGGCTTTAAATAAATAAAGAAAAAATATAACGACAGGAATAAGAAAACTATTCGCGTTCCGTAATACAGATATTTTTGTAAATTTAGGAATAAAATTTCAGCTTATTCAACGAGGCAGGAGACAAATTAATTTAACAAAAGAACAGAGAACATCTTCTGAATAATTTAAATAGAATTACACTCTTCGTAGGCCGCAAGAGGAAAATTACAACTCTGGAAATGTTTCTGGAAAAGGGTATGGCTACCATTCGCCTTAGGGGGATTGTTGAAGCTGTTAGGGGATGCTTTGACCCTTGTAGGTCCAATGGCGATCTCGAGAATCATTAATTACGTATCAATCTCTCAAAATGAAACTACAAAGAGTCACACATTTCGGGTATTAAATTCCACTAAATAAATAATTCAGTTCCCAACTTAAAACACCTTTTTATCTCGAAGCAAAGAACATGAAATAAATTCATTAACAACACTAAATAAATTCTATACTTTAGACCGCCATGACGTTTTCCGAAATACTAGAAAATGGCTATTTTCTTGGAGTTATCATATTTTTTGCCGCTTTACTGCAAAGCACCCTGAGTCAAGCTTCCACTCATATTCTCTCAGTTGAGGGTATTCGTTTGAGAACTGCTCTTCAGGTATGTTTATCAATTAAATTCAACTAATTTTTTTTTTTCACATTCTAATTCACTGTAGAAATTCATTTACTATACAATTTAATACAGTAATTTAATTCTGCGGAGTCCAACTATATTCGATACAGCATGATACTCCTTTTGTATTCGACCGATTGGAAGCTTCACGTTTAAAATTGTAAGATCCACTTTCAGGCATTGTTTTATGACAAAGCTCTGAGACTTTGTTCCTGGAACATCACCGAGGAGGAAAGACCGCTCGACAAGGAAAATCAGCATCGTTATTCGCAATTCTCTGATATCGGAACCCTAACGAATCTCGCTTCGGAAGATGCTTATAACGTAATGAGTTTTTTTTGGATCGGTCATTATATCTGGGCGATTCCCTTAAAAGTGAGGATTTTAATAACAATTTTGAAAAAACAATCTGCTTCCTTCTTATATACTTTGTTAACTTCGATCTTACTCGTGGGATCGTTTGTTAAGCGAAATTTTTGTTTCAGATCTCCGCCATTGTTTTTCTTTTATATCAAAAACTAGGGATAAGCGCGATAATTGGAGTTTTTTGTTGTATATCGATTGTAACGCCGATGCAGCTCCTTCTTGGAAAGAAAATGTCAGAGAATTGCAAATCTGTCGCTGTGAGTGCAGTTATTTTTTGCAAAAATCGAATTTCCTTATTGCGATCTCCAATAAAGAGAGTATATCTCGTCGTGCTAAATATTAGAATTTCATAAAAGTAATTTTATTCGATATTTTATATTCCTCAATCGTAATTGTATTTTTTGTAATTTCGACTTTTATTTCTACGCAATAATGGGTAATAAAAGAGATGTAACAATTTCAAATGGTATTTTCAGGAAAAAAGCGATGCAAGGCTTCGTCTTCTAAATGAAATACTTCAAGGTATGCGATTAGTGAAGCTTCGAGCATGGGAAGACATTTTTGAAGGGAGAATCAAAAAAACGAGAGACGAGGAATTAAAATTGCTAGACAACGATTCCATTTATTGGGCTCTAATCAGTACGGTGGACATTTCTCCATGAAAATATGTTTAATTGGATCAAAATAACAATTTAATTTCTTTTAATTAGATTTTCTAACTCACGCTTCGTCCGTTTTCACTGCGCTTTTCACATTCGGCATTTATTTCTGGCTGGAAGAACGAAATCTCGAAGTTGGAAGCGTTTTCGCGAGTTTGGCCCTCTTTTCTCACCTTATGGTCCCACTTTTAATTTTTCCCGTGATGATACCAATCGTCATTAACGCAATGGTAAGTCTAATAGGACTGTAATGAGAGAAAATAATAAAATCTACTCAAAACCCCATTCAGATTTCTACGCGCAGAATGGAGGATTTCCTCGAACTTCCGGAAATCGTAAATATTCTCCCGGATTCGCCAAAAATCGCAGAAAGCTCTGAAAATCTTCCGTCAAGCTCCGTCGACGATACGGTTAGTATTTGAATTAAAAAATAATAATAATTAAGTGTTCACGTGAACATAAAATCCTTAAAGGTAAAAGCAACGAAAGTATACAGCTCCGGAAGATTAGCATTTTTTGAAAATATCGAGGAACACGAGGAAGATCAACGATGTTCAAAAAAAGAGAAATTAGAGATGGTGAAAGACAAAGCAAAAATTCTCAGAATGAAATCCTGCATATTCTCCTGGGGAACGGAGGAAAACCAATTACACATTGACAATCTAAGCTTTCCACGTGGTAATTAACGTTATTTACCGATACAATTAATACTATAGAGACGATAAAATCACATCGACTGTTTTATTCTATTTTTTTTTTATTCTTTAGGACAACTGACTCTGATAACAGGAAAAACAGGCAGCGGAAAATCATCCTTATTGTTGGCAATGTTGGGTGAAATTCAAAAAACAAGCGGAACAATCGAGTGGACGAAGTATAATTAATTTAAGAGAAATTCTCTTCGATTTTTTCATTCGTCGAATCTTTTCGCAGGGGTTTAAAAATCGCTTACGTCGCGCAGAAATCTTGGCTGCAGAATGCAACATTGAGAGACAATATTCTTTTTGGTTCCGTTTACAAACCGCGAAAATATCGCAATGTTTTGAGAGCTTGTGCCCTTCAGTCGGACATAGAACTTCTTCCGGATCGCGATTCAACGTGGATAGGTGAAAAAGGGATTAATTTAAGCGGTGGGCAAAAACAAAGGGTTACTATTGCAAGAGCACTTTATGGAGAAGCTGATGTGATCATTATGGTGAGTTTATGTTAAATTAACAATAATTGTTAAATCATAAGGTAATTTGTTATTCGAAGAATAATTAAAGACTGGAAGAATAATCAAACGACTTACGAAAAATTGGTATAAATTATGGAATACGTAAAATTATCTCGCACAAATTGATAAACGATTTACGATTGTCGCGGGATATATTTAAAATTATAGCGATTTCTAAAATTATGAACTGTCTTTTACACATAATTAATTGTATAAAAAAAGAGGCTTATGCTGTGATGAACTTCTAGGATAAATTTTTCGATTTTATACCATGTTTGTAGCTGTGTATTATTACTAGGAGTTTTATTAATTATTATTATAACGAAGCAGCAATTTGTAACAATATTTTCAGGATGATCCACTGTCCGCCTTGGACCAAAACGTAGCCGAGCAGATTTTCGACCAAGCAATTCGAAAATATTTATTAAAGAGCGGTCGTACAGTGATTATGGTCACTCATAAATTAGAATTACTATCCTCTGCCCATCAGGTAAACCCCATAATTTCTAATAACCGTAAAAAACGCATTTGAGCTAAAGACTTTTAAACATTTTAGATAATTGTCATGGACAATCGTCAAGTTCGAGCAAGTGGAACAAAGACGACAATTGAAAATTCAGATTCTGAATTAGCGGCTGAATGGAAACGCATTTCCGCGAGGAAAACTGACGAGTTTCATAATTCTAAGACAGTTCAAGATAGATGGTCATTAATTAGATTAGTTTCCAAAGTCGGCATCAATTTGAGAAGAAAACGTGATCACGATACGCATGCGGTGAATCTTTTATTATAAATTTAATTACTTGATATAAATTAGAATGAAATTCTAAAGAACAGAATTCTTGTGAAGCGGATTGGATTTTTTCGTACTGCGACAATTATCAACTCCATTCAACAATTCAATTGTTTCTTCTTTTGACGAAATTGTGTTGCCATAGTGTACGTTGGTGAAACACAAAATAAATTATATGGAGGCCCATGGTGGGTTAAAAGTCATAAGGTCGGACTCGCCTGTTCAAATCCCACATCACCTCTGGGAAAATTTTGCTAAATTGTTATTTAATACACCACAACCTCGATACTTCAGAATCTGCGCAAAACAAAATGCCCTATTCGAACTTATTAGATTGGTAAGAAATTAATGTCGGTTTTCGAGTTTTTAAACTTTGGCTCTTAATTTTGAGATAGCGGTTCATTTTAATCAGTTTGTCCTCTTACATCATTTAAAAAAAAATTATTAAAAAACTTGTTTCCGTTGGGAAAAATGTGTAAATTGTAATGGAACTTATTTTGATTAAGAAAAGTTATTCCCATTCTCAACATGTGTATTTGAAGATAAAGTTTGAAAACCGACATTAATTTCCTACCAACCTAATACCATAGCAGTCAGAGCCAAAAAGTACAAAAATAAGTGCTAATTTTAATTTTTCTAAAGAGCACATAATTATAAATGTGGTCGATATCATTTACTCTTCGTTTTGAGCTATTTAAACTTTTGCTTTCGAGAGAACGTTCAATTTTCTTCTCACATTTTCCACAAAGTATTATTACATCATATAAACTGTAATGAATAAGTACTAATTAGAATTCTTTTAAATTTTAACGAAGATAACTCTCGTAATGAGCGACAGACATAATTGTTCTTGATTTGCCCAGAATCCACCGCCTTTCATTCCATTGAGAATGCGGCGAACCACGCTTTCCGGATCGAGGTACCTGGCCCATGATCTTACCGATCTTCCGGTTCCGGTGGAAGAATGGAAAGTCGCGAAGAAGCCTTTCAAATCGCAATTCAACGCGCGTTCCTTGAGCCTTCCTTCGGGAGGACGACCAAGAATTTTTCGGTGGAATAGCATTCCGACGATTCTCGAAAATCGGTACATACCTCTGAGGTAATCAAAGACTGATTTATCCGAATTTAATGATCTGGTACCAGAGAAATTGTTCGTTTTTAGGAAAAGAGACCCTGCTTCGGAGGATGGACGATCGGGTAGCTTTATGAGGAGAATATTTCGTAGCAGGTTGATAATTTTTTTAATCGCCATTGGATTTTAACACTAAACCTACCAGGGGCGGTCAAATGACCGCTTTCTGATTTTTTCTAAAAACTCCCCAAATTGATTGGGCAGCCATTCAGTAAATATTTTAGGTCTATCGTATAAAACAAAAATTACTTAACTGGTCATCTTTTTCACCTCTTCAAATCTCTTTTTCCAAAGTACTTATTTCGTATATTTCAATATAATAGATATAAAGCCGGTAGGTTTAGTGTTAAACAATTTGAGAAATAACTAATGAAAGAATGTGTATGACAGAATTCTTCAAGCGCGCCCTGAAGAAGCGGAGTTAAACATCGAGGAGGGAGAAGAGCGCAAAACGTTCTCCAATAATTGCAGACGGGTTAAGTACGTTATGGTATCTATAATTATTTATTGTAGGATATATGATGTATATTAAATTATTATTTAATCTACCATAGCCTCGGTGGTTAAGTATCTAATGCTGTGTAAGTTTTAAAGACTTCTTAAACACGAAATATAAAAAAAAAATTAGTTAGTGTATAATATTAATTTTATGCCCGATAATTTTGAAACTTAAAAACCAACAAAGTAACCTGATAACTATAGAAATGAGGCCTCAAACTCATAATTAGTACGCCTGAATTCATATCAGATGAAAGATATAATATAAAATTATTAAATTTCTCAAGAAATGAAATCGAAAATAACTGTTAATGAATCTCAAACATTTTCAGATTATATCAAAGTCAAAAACACCGTCGCTCAGTGAAACAATCTGCAGCAGAAGTTCAAAAACTTGAAGTCGACGACGAGGAAAGTTAGTATAGCGCATCAACGCGAATAATTTTCAATTCATTCAATCGAAAACTTATCCAAGAATATTCATTTTAGAAAATAATAATGCTAGAAGGTACCAGGAGTCAGTCTACGAAAATAAGGCTGGAGTTGTTACCAGAATGATTTGTACTAATTACTTGAAAACCGGAGGGTGGATTCCTGGATTGACTTACATAGGAGCGGCCATAGTTTGCCAAGTTCTTCGAACTTACACGGACTTCTGGCTGAGCAGATGGACGAGCTGTGATAATCAATCATTTATTTCTGGACGTGAAAATGTAATATTACTAAAAATCACAAATTACAATAGTCATTCTTTCTTCCTTTCGGTAATTCTCTTCCAAAGCACCGCACTACCAAGGATAAAGTTCTCCGAAAGAAAGTCGCATTACTTTTTACTCAGCTTATAATTTATTAACAAATGCCATTATTTCAGATAGTGTTCTATTTCAACGTCTATATTATCCTTTCTGCGAGTTCCATTCTACTGTCTTTTGTATACAACGCTGCAGGACAATGGGCAGGTGCCAAAGCGAGAAGGAAATTCCACGAGGTCGGAATTTCGAGTCTCTTTAAAGTGCCGATCTCATTTTTCGAACGGAATCCAGTTGGAAAAATTCTGAATAGGTTTAGCGCAGACATAGGAGTCATCGACAAGGTGAGTAGATTTCTTAAAAATTATTTTTGCCATCGAAACCGTGAACTTTAACGCTAGATCTACCGATAGTAAACATAATATATTAAAATGTAATTATCAAATACGTTAAAAGAAAGAAATAAAGGACGCAAGAAACTTTGCTTGACTTAATTGCTTGGAATCTACAAGATTGAAAAATAATAAAACATTGAAAAAGAAGCAGCGTCAGAAATTTCAAAATTACTTGCAAAAAATTCAGAGCAAGTGTATTTGGTCCAGCTTGGTAGATTTAACGTTAACGTGATTCTCAGCGCGGAAATTATTGATGAACTATTTTGTAAACATTTTTAAAGAAAATATCTACTTCTATTCAACGACTGACATCCTTCGGACTACTATGCTGTTCTGCGATGATAGTTAACGTCATCATATCACCGTGGTATCTGATAGCAGTTATACCAACTTGCGCGATTTATTATCTCATTCAAAGATTCTACAGGCGCAGCGCGGGAGATTTGCAACGATTAGATGGCAGGTATAAAATTGTCTTTTATCTTGAAAAAAAACAGCGCTTCAATTCGTTGTATTTTGTGATGAAAAAATTGATTTCGTTAAAGTACTCGGGGACCAATCGCCACGCACTTCTCAGAAACGCTTGTTGGCCTGTCGACTTTGAGGGCTTCCAAGCAAGAAAACCGCTTTATGGAGGAAACCATGGAACGTTTAAACTCGAACACGAATGCATTCCTTATTTTAAACACCAGTGGTCGATGGCTAGGAATTGCATTGGTAAAGAAAAATAATGAACACCTGAGATGTCTGCAAAGCCATGGATAATTATTGAATGAATGTTTTTATTAGAAATTGCATGATTTTTAAAGAATCGGTAAAAATGCACAAGTAATGGCAGAGAGACGATTAGAAAGTTTATTATTCTTTTAGGATTATCTGGGTGCAGTGATACTGACCACCGCTATATTTACAGCGATAATATCCGCCGAATTTTATCCAAAGCACGTAACTCCGGCTTTAGTTGGTCTAGCAATTAATTACACGTTGTTAGTACCAATTTATTTAAACTGGGTGGTCAAAATCGTCGCGGAAATCGAAGTATACATGGGCAGCGTTAGCCGAATTACATCTTACAAAGATGCACCCACGGAAGACTATCAAAATGGTAACTCAATGGACACTAATGGAATAATTATTTATCAATTAGTGCTAAAGAGATCCGAAGAATAATTCAGCTTCCTGTACACTAATTAGTAAATACCGTAAGATACACATTTCTTTTCTAGACTCAAAAGTACCAGAACACTGGCCAAACACAGGAGAAATAATTTTCGAAAACGTTTCGTTAAGACACGACTCGCAAAATGAGCCAGTGATCTCAAATTTATCTTTAAAAATTCCACCTGGTCAAAAGGTGAGGTAAAAACGAAGAACGATTAATTTTTTTCAGTGCGAAAGCTTTTACTTTTGATTTCACGCAGCTCGGTATTTGCGGAAGAACCGGAAGCGGAAAATCCTCGACGGTGATGGCGCTCTTTCGATTGATAGAAATTAATCAAGGGCGCGTTTTAATCGACGGAATCGATGTTCGCAAAATTCCTTTGAGAATACTTCGTTCACGGCTCTCTGCTATTCCTCAGGATGTGATTATGTTTAGCGGTACAATCAGGTATATTTTTTAAAATGACCTTTTTCAAATTCGTAAGATATTGGCGCCTTTCGACAGCCTATTTCTGGCATTTTTAAATATTTCTTACTAAAAAAGTTTTCATAGACGCGATGCGAACACGCATAGTAAAATTTAATGTTAAATATGCAGTTAAAGTTTGGATTTCCGATTAGCAAGGTCCAATTCAAACCCTCGTTATCTCTGAAAGATTTTTTCTAAATTATTAATTATTATATTATAGCGTCGGTGATTCTGTCGCTATCTAAATGTATAATTTTTACAAAATAAGGCAACAGCAATTAAAGCCACAACGCAGAACAATAACAATACCTAATTGAGTAGATTCACGGTGAAAGAACTGTAGTATCTGCCACGAAATTATTTATAAATAAGGCAAAAATAAAAGTCAATCATTCAAGTATCAAAAATCGCGTCTTATAAAATCACACGAGCGACGACAACACCATAACAATACCATAAAGCAGTAAAACTAAGTTTAATCTACAGCACACAAAGGTTTATTCCACGTCCAACGTCGCACGTTAAGAAATAACCGTGATAAGAAGTTTCTTATCATATTTGTACAATAGCAGAATATTTTTTTCAGAGAAAATTTGGATCCTCTGTCGGAATACAAGGACGAGGAACTCTGGAATGCCTTAGAATTAGCTCAGGTCAAGGACGTCGTGTCCTCGCATCCTGAAGGACTCGGTAAGTCAAATTTCACGATTTTCGCGAATCTTCTTATCTTAAAATTCGATAAAAAAGCAAACCTCCTTATTTATATAAATATCTTTGGTTTATATTTAGACTTTGAAGTGCGCGAGGGCGGAGAAAACTTTTCGTCTGGACAACTTCAACTTCTCTGCATGGCACGAGCAATTTTGCGGAAATCCTCCATTGTTGTCTTTGACGAGGCAACAAGTGCACTCGATGCAACAACGGAGAAATCGTTATTAAAAGCCATTGGCATGGCTTTCGAAAATAAAACTGTGATAACCATAGCAGTTTGTATTATTTATATATTTGATATTAACGCTAGAACTACTGACGATAAATAAATGACATTTAAATATATTAAATAAGTACTGTAGAAAAAGAAGAATCGAAAGATGGCAAAAATGATTAATTCAGTAATTTCTATTTCATAATATAGACGCAAAGTATCTACTGTATGGATATCCTATAAATTTGGAGAATATTTATAAAAAAGAAGGGACCAGTGCGTGTCTTACAATACGCAAATTACTTAACTAATTAATTTTTTTCTTGCTTCATTCCACTTCTTTTAAAGTACAAGGTGGCCCATATATATTTGGTCCATTTAAAAATAAAATAGCTCCTTATCTATTAAAAATTCACATTCATACTTTTATAAACAATGTAAATATACTTGTTGAAGATTACTTTTCATTGGTTTTATAAATTATGTCCCTTACGTTGTCACCATTTAATTCTTAAGTTGCCAAAATTAATAGCAAAACGTATAAAGAGCAATATTTTAAATTAATTTAAAATGGTCTAATGACTTATGAACGACCTTGTCCTTAATTAATTTATTTAAATATAAGTTCTAGCGTTTATAAGTTCTAATTGAATTTTTGTATTTGAATAATTTTATCTTTTTTATTATTCTTTCAGCATAGAACGGCAGCTTTGTTACATTGCGATCGTGTAATTGTTTTCGACGAAGGAAAAATAGTTGAAGAAGGCTCGCCGATGATGTTGATGCAACGACAGACCGGTTTTTTTGCAAGTATGTTAAAAAGCATCGAAGACGAGGAAGAAAATGGGGATCGAATGGAGAAATGATTGAAAGCTTGCGTAAAAGAAAGGAAAGGAAAGAGGCAGGTGTTATTTGATATTTTTGAAATACTTATTTCTGATAATAACTCGCGGATACGATAATCAAACAATTGCACTTGTAAATACAACAGAAATATCGCTGTTATGTTTGATACATGTATTCTATTTATATCTGCGAGCGATGAGAGACCTGTACAACAATTAAAAATATTTTGAAAGATATTCATTATTTATTGACGATGTAATCGAATGTTTCTGTTACATTTTTTGCTCGCGAGATTCGTCATCGGATCTTGCATTATAAGACGTTAATTAACTATGCAGAAGTGTATCGGGAAAACGACGAATCATGAATGAATCACGCAACAGATGATTCATCTAATTCTATGTACATTTTTTGCTATGGAGATCTAATATTTCTACGTCTTCGTTATGACAAATATCCAAGTTTATTGGAAATTAAGTGCACGAACGAAATGACAAAATAAAAGGACCAATGAAAATTCTATAAATATTTCATTAATTTCAAAGTTACAACCCAGAAAAAAAACCCTCTTTTAATCTATAAAACAACTGACTGAAATACAGATTCATCCTCGTTTTCAAATCTGGGACTCATTATAAAATACAGTAACAAATGTACTCATTTACTACAATAAAATATTTTACACAATTCACCAGTTCTATATCTTACTAATTAACTCTCAAGTCTCAAAGAAAATCCACAAAGTAATCTACAAATAATTATGCAAGGCGTTGATTTGTCCCTATTCTCAAAGCCCCGCACACTTTGCTACGAAACACCTTAACAAACACATTAAACTACTAAATTACAATATTTCACTAATTAATTCTCAAGTTACAAACTGAAAACTAATCCACCAGAAATTATCAAAGTGTCAATTCGCACTTATTCTCAAAACTTGGCGCACCTTGCCACAAAACACATAAAACACAATGTTTTACGCAAACCACCGATTTCCTATTTTATTAATTGCTCCCCAAATCCCAAACTGGAAAGAATCCACCTATTAATCCAGAAAAAAAACATCGAAAGTATCGATCCGTGCACGTCCACGTGTAAAGTAAACTCGCGTTACCGTAAAATCCACTGCCGCCCGGTATATCGGTCGGATAAGCTGCCAAACGATAATAATTACCAATACCCCCACGGCATCTGTATCACTACCGTGTGGAAAACGTGCGCGTGTTTTTTAGTTAGTGGCATTGAGACCTGCCTATCGATAACACGCAACTCCGCGAAACAATTTCTTTTCATTCGCGAACGTCCACGAAGAGCTCCGCAACATTCTTAACAGCCGTACAACCGAGCGCAATATGAACAAGTATCATTGTTTAAATTTCACGAAGGATTTCTATTAAAATAGCGAAAAATTACGGCAGTGATTAAAGTCTCGAATGTTACATTGATAATTTATTTGAAGAATTCGATATTATCTTCGCTTACGTTGCTCTTTTCTGAATTGCATTCGCAGAAAGTGCTGAGCGAAGAGGAGTGAAAAGAAAATTTCAGACGTGTGTACAGTTGTAATTTAACGTGTCGAAGGAGAGATAAGGATTTGAAAGTTGTTAGGTGGAGTTTAAATGAGACTTTGATATAAATGTGCGCTGAGAAGGAAGGTTTATTGAAGTTTGTGATAGAGGGTTGTTTGAAAACGGAGGGCCGGAATTCGGAGGAGGATTGAACGGAATTTTCAAGGAGAAACACGGACGTGGTAGGTAAGTACTTCCGGTTAAGTTTCGCGAAAATTTCGCATATGTTGTTTACTCCCTCTGTAGCTGGATTTTTGCAACGTGGCAGAAGCAGTGAGATTTTGAAGAAGATTAGATCGAACGGAAATGTCTTGAGGATTAGTGCGAATTTTTTCGCGCGAATGTTTGTTCGGGGAGTTCCGGTGGTGTTTTAAGTATTTGTCATTCATAGCAGAATATTTGTAGTTTTTCGCAATAAAGTAGGCTGATAAACGGCTGATAAAAAGAGGAAACAAAGTATAAATAATTCTTTTTTTCCATTTCAACTGTTACCGATAATTTATCGCACTATTATTTTGCTAATTTTATTAATATATTTTACTACTATCGGATACTTTTGAGAAACTTCACCGACAACCGTATTTGGATTTCGACTTTGCGCAAATGGAAGAAAACGAAGTTGACAAATTTTTCAACATTTTAGTTCGCTGCTTTAATATCCTTCAGCCTTAATTTCGACTGGGAAGCTTTGAATAGATTTTATATTTTTATTTAAATAACAAATGATAGAAGATTTTACGAAATTAAGTCTCCTAAACTAAAGGGTAGTGGAATAATAATTCCGAGGGCAAAAAGTTCAAGTTTACGTACATTTATTTGAAATTTTACAAAACCCTGCTCAATTGACGATTAAGACTCAAAGAAATCGATATAGACGAGGAGAATTAAATAACGAAACATTGTTTATTTCGTCGAGCGGAAGGAAAAGCACCATCTTCGTTGAAACAGGTGGTTTTCCACGGTTACGTATATATACGACGTGTTCATGTGGGGAAAAAAGAAGAAAAAAAACGCTAGAAGAATGTAAAATCGAAGAGTACCGATAAAAGGTGTAAACTTGCGATAAAAGACCATCGTTTTGACGATAACGAAAGCAGGAAATAAAAAATCCGACGACGAATTCGCGATAATTTGAGGAATTATCCTCGGAAAATGAAAACTTACCGAAGTCTTTGTCTCGAAACGATATCGTGAAAAATCAGAGACAATTTGTTCCAAGGAAAAATTCTACTTCGCTGTAATCTTTCGTTGTCGCGTACGTGCATTAATTGATAAATGTATCTCTAAGTGTTTATTAAGTGCAACATCGGATGTAATTTCATCGTGTACACTTCTGTCGGATTGCAAAATAATTTCAAGTACCGACTACGTGGAAATATTTCCTCGCATGTCTGAAATAACATAATTTTGTTTATTAAAACAACGAGGCCACTGTAACTCTGCAAACTTAGATTCAAGGTGACACGTAATATCGTGAAATGTCTGTCGATGAATTCTGCATTAACGATGAAAATGAATTCTCATTTTTCTCTGTATAAATAAATAAATATTCCTTGCTGTTACACAAATCGATAGCTGCGCTAACGTATTATCTGAACGTACGGCTATTTAATAATTAATTTCCTGAAATTTCTTGCGACTTTCAAACGATAATATTCACGAATTTGTTAACGAGTTCGACATTACAGTATTCGCACAAAATAAGTAAAGAACTACCAAATGCATAACGGCTTTTGCCTTCGGTACTTCTACTCTGCAGAGATAAGATATTAGCAGAAAAAGTTTCACTATAATAAAAAAGACAGAACAAACGTAAAGCGGACCACATATATCGTATTAAATATTAAATCTTTCTCTGTTCAATATTTCAACGTCAAATCGAATAATTATTCCTTTTAAGAGCGATAATGTCACGCGATTTAAACTCATCGTCACTAATATTAACTCACTGAACAGGGATCAGGATAATTCTTGTAATTTACTATCCGCTTCTGATCATAATTTCACTAGTAACAGCGAAGTGGATATCGTTTCCTGCATAGAAAGGTATTTTCCATTCGTTTTCAACTTCTCAATTACCAATTCGAACATTCGGAATACAAAGTCTCCAAATATTTAAATTTCCTGGCACTTAACTAAATATCATTTATTGTTAGTTTGGCTTCTGCTCTTTCGAAACAAAATAAGTAGTGTTAAAATCACGACAAATAATTATACAACAGAGTCTGATAATAAATTAAATAATAATCTGATAATCACTAAGAATCCGAACATTCGGAAGTCAAGGCTACCGAATACTCGAATTTCGTGGCTATTCGCTCGATACCATTCGTCATCACTTCTTAATTCAAATAATTAAATATGTAATAAAATGAGATAACAAATGCTATCGACCCAGGTCCCACCGCGAGGAGGTTGCCACGAGTCGGAACCCAAAAATGCAAGTCCAACCATCCACCATTCCATTCCGCACTTCCTTTGGCACTCTTTTCCTCGACAATAACAAATTTGACATCGAGAAAAAGTGAATAAAAGGAATCGCCGAGTCTACTTTTGCTCATTCTGTTTCGCGAAAAGAGATACACACCTGCCGAAGGGTGTCGATCTCCCTTTTCAATATTCTGTAAACTCACTTATTAAACTTCACTAAATTATTAATTCTAGCCTACAGTAGTTGTCGCTATTACTATATATATATATATATATATTTCGCAAAAATAGAGAAGTCTCGCGGTATGAGGTACGTGGTAAGGGGAGAGTGTCGCTCGCACCTCCTATCCCCACCATGTCGGTCCTGGAAACCTGAGATCGACTACTGACGACCGAAAACGCAATACTTCTTTCGTCGTTCCCATGACGACGTAACGAATGCGCGGCTCTTTCAACCAATAGCGCGTTAGAATTGAAAATAACGTCAGAACGAGGGATGCCTCTTTCCGTCGGGCGAATCGGAACAAACCACAGGCCTGAGGACTTCTCTAAGTTTGCGAGGTATATGGTTCAGATGGATGGATCTCAATAGAAGTCATATGTCACCTATAAGTAGTACTAATATTATTAGTATCAACATGATGTGATGTCTTACTCATTTCTACCTATGCACTTAGAATGGATTTAAGTGAAAATAAGACATGTCCACGTATTTTCGATTTGTATATCTACTCGTTGCAAAGCATTGGTAGAAACTGTTAGTCAAAACTGAAGATTATAACATATCGAGACACCAAATGAAACTGTGGTGAGTTCTCAGAACGTCATGTCAACACGAATGTAAAGAAGGGGAAACATAAACAGAAGTCTGTATCGGGATCCATCCATCTAAACCCTAGTTAAATGTCCGTATTGTCGCTCAATCTACAAACTAGCGAATGACCTCTGCGAAAAGTAATCACAAACTGAATGAACGACGAAGGAATAAAATACAGGACGAGAATAAACGATAGGGAAACAAGTTACTACTCTCTTAAGTTCATACGAGAGGAAAGAGAGACTATCAAATCGTTTTGACCTCTCTATATTAGAAGTCGTTGTGATGAAAGAACTGTTTTAAAGATGTCGCTAAATTTTCTTAAAATCTAAAGAGCTACCTATTCGACGACGGAGTTCTATTAAAATTGGAAGCCTGCTTATTTTGTATATAAGTAATCTTAAAACTGGCTGTCTGCTTATTCAGTAACTAACTTGCCTTAAAATTAAAATCTTGGCTGTTGGATAACAAAAATATTAATATAGCATTTTATTTACGGGGAAAACCCTTTGATAGAAAGTAAGTGAATATACAAACTATTTGTTTTCCATTCGTTGTTGAAATTACAAGAAAAGAGAAGTACAGGCTATTTTTGCCCTAAATTAACGATAACTGAATGTTTAAATAATCGTAGACCATTACCAGAGAAATTCGCAAAGTATTTGATTAATGATTAACACTAACCGTACCTACACTTTATATATACTTTATTTATACCGTAGCCGGTCATTTGACCGGTTATAAAATAACGATAACACGTTCACAAAAGAAATGCAGAAGATCGCCGATTTAATATAACAAAGAATGCAGAAAACAGTACTTAAATAATAATAGAAACAGATAGTAATTTTCATTCTCTTAAACTGCTCATTTGACCGCGCATAGCACGGTTAGTGTTAAGTGATATAATAAAAACCGAATAAGAAATTTCGCTAATTAACATGAACTTAAAATAACACTTCTCCAAAACATTGGATTTAATTATCCAAATAATTCAAAAACACTTGCACTAACCTGTCACTTGATGTCCACGAAACTTCCGCAAAGTTGTATTCAACCGTTGAAATTATTATAAATCACTTTTAATTTACTATTTAATTGAACCAGAAAATGTATTAAAGTATTTAATTATTTAATTCAATATTATAACAGACATGCGTTGATAATCGTTAATTCAAGTTAAAGGTCACCAGGTGCCAATAAATAACTCGAAACGAACACCGGAGTTGACCTGACCCTCGATCCATCCCGTATGAGCGCGTCTACCATAGTGACGGGGCGCGCAAACTGAGCACTTTGTATACACACCTTCGTGACCCCCAGTATAGCGGCCCGCTGAACGCGGCACATGCGTACAAGAGCACTTCGCACGTCGGATCGCTCGTCTCCATGCATAACTTTGCATATTTTAATTATTACAATAAATTTTGTTGTTAATGACTCAACGAAGTTTCAGAGGTGGGATTGCCAGGAATGCAATTCGGTTATAATAAAGGAAATCTTTATTGATACGTAGTACAAAACTATATGACACTTTCTATATGGATATCTAGCTACGACCGATTCTTTAATACGACTAACTCTAAAAGACGGCTTGACGACGCGTTCCCTATCGACGGTCTGTTTATGGGAACGATATACATTGAGTTCTACGAATCGTCACGTATCGCCGCAGAGTGTAGGAGAAGCTCATGCACGAATTCCAACAAATTTCATAAACAATTACTCACTATAGGTTAAATTATTAATTAACAATATACTTTAGCTTGTATTTAATAAATTTTACGATAAATGTTAATAAATGTTAATAATAATAAATAATTTTTATTTATGAATGTATTATTTTTTATTAACATTTATTTATAAATGTTAATAAATGCTAAAAATAATAAATTTTAAAGTAAAATAATAATAGTTTATAATGTATGACTTAGTTTTTGAAGGTAATAAATCAGTTTCTTTTTAATAAACTATAATGTTCATAGCTATAATGTTTACTTAATTAATAAGCAATAGACTTTTGACAAATTTGAAATAAATTTAAACATTCTTTGGTGTTATTTAAGGACTGAGAGATAGAAAAGTAATAGCAATTATTAAAATTATACCATGTGTAGGGTCTTTTTATTTTAATTAATCGACACATGTTATTAATCGATGGTACAGTGTTTTATTAATAACCGGTACCATTGATTTGTGGCAAAGATTTTTCAAGGCAGAGAATACAGTTAAAATTTGAAATTTGAAGCCATTAATTATGTCGCGCCTACAATTTGCAATATACCGCGTTCGATTGTAGCCGTATTCTAATTGGTCTACAGTTTCCCCCACCAAACAACAAGCGAATCATCACGTAGCCTCCCCCCCCCCCTTGCAGGAGGGATTACCTGCCTCATTCTTTCTCTTCACTTGGTGCCGATAAGACGTATCCACGGTTCGTGTTATTTTACACTATTTCCTCATTACCGATTGTGGAATAATGATATTGTCACTTATCCACTACGTAGTACAACTTCTGCCATATTTATCAACTATTGCAATAATAATAACAAATTTATTAACCATCGCGAAATCAATTAGTCATTAATAGCAGCAGGGAACTCAAACAATTGCATTCCTCTTTTCTCTTTTGCAGCATTGGTATTGTCATTATTACTTTATACTTCTGTTTGAGTGCAAAATAACGTGATTTATATTCAAGCGAAATCTTGAGTTCTTATTGTATTGAGGATAGAACGTTTTCATGGAAACGGCAGTCATTAAGGTAGGAAGGTTCTGAAGTAGAAAATTCATAGTTATTGGGCTATGGTGTTCTATTAGTAGAAATATCAACGATTATATCGCTATATTTGAGGGTCTATGGGGGTGGATATGGAATTAAAGGCTCGAACAGAACATCAGTGAGATCGAGTTCTAACCTCCGTCACCTACGGAGGATTTTTCCTCAATTATTAATTAATACATCCTACCCACAGTGACTCCACAGCCTCCCAGAACTTAAAAATCTCAAACGAGTGAAAGACGACAAAAAGAAAAAGAAAAGAAATTCTCAGCAACTTCAAGCAGTAATTTACAACCGAATCGAAAAATCCAAGCAGAAAAAGGAAATACTTAGTAACTTAAATCAGTAACTAGTAAAAACTGTGCGATTTAATTAAATTAAAATTAACGATCTGTGAATCGAAAGTTATCGTAAAAATTTCACTCAAAACTCCTCCAAGAAATTTCGCATCCCCCCTCTTCCTTTATTAACCATAGAAATCCTAGATTTCAATCGTGTAAAATATTTTTCCTACCATGATGCAACTCAAGGGAAACGAGATCCGCGACCTTATTAGGGAAAAGAGAGAATAGACTCGTTAGATAAGATTCTGGCACCTCTATATACCTGCCTGTTGACACTGCGTCTCTCTGTTATCGGCTAGATAAGATTTCTGCGTCTTTGTCAGACTTGAGACATCAGTTTTATGCGCGAATTCACGGAGTGCAGCTCTCGACACGTTCTCGAAAAAAAAAAAAACAGTAGAGAAAGGAAAAGAGGACGAAGAGAAATCAATCCTAAAGTACACGCGAAACGATCAAATCTGTCGATCAATCTTTCGTTACTTTTTGAAGTTCGTCGCGAAAGGAAAGAATTGACGGTGAAATTTCATCGTTTTTCAACCTGTGGGGTGAGTCTGAAAATTCTTCAACGAAACGGACCTCTGATTTCGAGCGAGGAAAGTACAAGGAGAGATCGATGAGAATCGTTAATCAAATTCTGACGTGTACTTTTAATTCGAAAGCGATTCGGTATCTGAGGATGGTTATCGAACGATCTAATCGATCCGCGGAAACGACATTCGTCGTTAGATCGAATGGGGACGATAGCTTTCGCGATTCAGTTGCATTCCGATGACGATTATCGGGAAGAAAGCCGGCGCCGATAAGGTCTACGGGCTTCTGCTAATGTGTGACGGGAAAATATAATAACGTTAGGTAATAATCGGTTGGGCAATCTTACGCTAAAATCGTGGAATAATTTTGCGTGTCGAAGAGCGAGGATCGTTTGCGCAGGAAGGATTTAATTGAGTGTTTGCTTTGGAATTTGTTGAGTCGTGTTTACTTGGTTGTTCTGTATCGGCGCTTTTGGATGGTATTCGAAGTAGTTACATTTTAATTTTCTTCAGGGAAATATGGCGATGATCCTAATTTTCCCCTATATGCAAGTTTTGGAGGATTTTTACAGTCAGCATGGCCATTGTTTTAGATAGCTCCTGAATCACCGAGGCTGTGATACATTTTTTAAAAGGAATCCTAATTAGATCTCAGTATTTGCAAGTTGCAAATTTTAGTCCTGTTTCAACTATAGCTTCAATTCTGAATCGGTTCTGAATTATTGAAGTTGCTATACATTTTTCAGAAGGAATCTTAATTTGCAAGTTTCGGATTCTTCTTACATTTTCAAGCTTGCCTTGGTTTCAGATTTATTTTACATCTGTTGACCTATACCACATTTTTGACAAGAGACTTTAATTTGAACCTAATATTTGCAAGCTCCACACTCGCTGTTATGATAATAGGGAAAGAGACTTATTTAATTATTATAAAATGGAGACAGTCTCCATTTTAACACTAGAACTACCGGCGTTAAATCTATTATATTTAAATATATCAATTAAGTCCTGTAGAAAGAGAGGAAACAAAAAGGTAGATGAGATGATTAATTCAGTAATTTATGTTCTAGAAGATGGATATAGAATATTTACTCTATGACACCTCTATAATTTGGAAGAATTTTTATTTAATATGTGAAACTAATAAGTTTGAGTGCTTTGGTAGTTCTAATGTTAAAGCGACACAAAAGCTTTAAGATTCTGTTATATTCTCTAAATACTACTCACAATTTGAAATTGAGAGATTCTCAATTACCATTATCAAGTTACTATTTGATAATTCACAATTTCGCTGACAATATCTGAAATTCTACATCAGTTTCAAACAATTGAAACTAAATTGTTACAAATTTCGTGCAAACTTCTGCCTCGTACGGAGATTCAAAATATTTGTCGGCCTCGGCTTTATAATTTCACGATTTAATCAAATTCCGAATTACAAACAGACACGGAATGGAACGGAAACATTGGGAGGTTTTAAAAATAAATCAAAATCGTGCGTTAATGAGAGAAACGTGCTTGATTCGCGAGTGTCACTTTTGAGAAACAAATTTCCACCACGTGTGCGAGATTCGAGCCGGAATTAATTATATTCCTGAGAACTGTCGGTACAGTTGATTAAACGCGATCGCAATTAAAACCCGCTTGTTTACCTCGACGTACAATAACATTTTTTTTTTATACAAGTGATTTAAGACGCAAGCATACAGAAGTTTCAAAATTCGTCAAAACATCGGCGAAAGTCTTGTGTGCTTACTAATTATCGTTTTAATTAATTCTCTATAGCTTGCTGTGACTTTCAGGCAACGAAACATGTGCCTTTGTATTTTCTAATATCAGATTGTTAACTTTGCGAATTATTACAATCATTGTTATTACAATCTCATGTTGATTGTAATAAAATATTAGGAAATTTAATTTAATTGTTACTTAAGATGCTACTCTTAATATTTTCCTATTTATTCTCATATAGATAATTTTAAAACACGAAAAAAAATATAGTTCTCAGAGAATTAACTTCCATCGTTTATAAAACACTTTGAAAATTCTTGTTTTATATTCTCTTGGCTTTAATTGCTGTGAATATTTCGCTCAAGACCTGTTATTTTAGGTGTGTTCCAAGCCACCCAGGCTATGAAATATTAAATAATAATTTTAGAAAAAATTTACTGAGCTACTTGGAAATTTAAAACTCAGGCCTACTGATCGCGAATACAAGCATTTAACCACCATAACCCCCTTGAAAATGTTTCAATAGCAAATTCGCAAAACGGCACTAAATTTTCGCCTTGAAACCTATCTTTAACACTAGAACTATCGGCGTTAAATCAATCATATTTCAAAATATTAAATAAGTACTTTGAAAAAGGAGGGACCAAGAGGCGAAAAATATAATCGACTCGGTGATTTATGTTTTTTAAGATGGACATAGAATATTTATTCCAAGACTCTTCTATAAACTTGGAGAATTTTTGGAAAAAATTGTGTACCAGTCATTTTGACTGGTTTGGTAGTTCTAGTATTAATACTCGCAAATAACTTCAAACAGAGAATCTCAATAAACAGAGCATAACATCTTTCTCTATTTCACAGCAAATGCACTTTTGCTAACATAAACGCTCAAGCTTTCCCTTCGAAATACAGTATCTAAAAAAAAGAAAAACAAATAAACAAAAACTGGATATTCGTAACAGAATACTTCACGATTTAACGGCTTAAGTTTAACTCCATTCTTCAGCTGCCATTATCATCATCGTTTTATAATTGCACCGAGCAAAACCGCAGATCATCTACACGATAATTTATCGCAATCCATAAATCGCATACTTTCCATCCCGCACGGTTTTCGCGTATTAGTTTCTCGCGAACGACATCCGCGGCGATTGTGCAACGGAAATTACGAAACTCTCCTCTTTTGCAGTCTTCACGGTTAGAGAGGAACGTCCTCGGAATTATGTAAAAAGCAGGAGGAAAAAGAAACGAGAAGCTATGAAGAAGAGGAGGCGAAGACACGGAAAAATATAGCGGGGAAAGGAAAAATAGAGACAGAAGTGTCGCATTGTCGGGTTCATCGTTGCATCGTTGCAACATTACGGCGGTACCAAGCGGTGGCGCATAACTACAATTATTTCCTCGACTTAATTACCGGCCTCTAACGAGACGTCGTTATTTCTAGGAACAGGAAACGTTCACCGGCGAACGCGAAACGCGGTGCAGTTAGGTGTTCTTGCAACGGAAGAATGCGATTTTCCTGCGCGTTTTTATCTCTGCTCCTCTTTTTTTATTATCGTTACGCCTTACCCTTCGCGTTAATTGCTGTGGCAATTTTGAAAATGAGGAAGATGGAATTATTTGTGGTGCTGCCGATTGAAAGAAGGGAATTTTGTTATTTGAGAGATTTGCATAAAATTCCGTTGCATACTATTGATATTTTTGACTATATTACTGCAACAATTCAAATGCAAAGTGCAGAAATAAAACTCGAATCTATAGAGAAATTATTCTCGAATGAAGTTGCGCTATAATTAGAAATCTACAGAAAACCGTCAAGTTTTCTAAATTAAAAAGAAAAACTGAGCAATTGAAGCGCACAATTTTTTACAGTTATATCTTGCGATTCGATTTTTCCATTCAAACACTAAGTTTGAAAAATCCGACATTTTTATTCCCGACACTAATATTTTCGTAAATATAAAATATCCAGTCAAAGAGCTCCAGCTACGTCAACCATTAAAAATTCTCGAGAGATCGAAACCATTGGTGAACAATTCGCGCACAACAGTTTCCAACAACACGAGTGCCTGCAACTCGCACGGCAAACAGGCTATAATTAACATTTGGGCAATCGTCTACTTATATGGCTAATCAAATATTCTTATCACACTCCTGATACAGTACGAAACCGACCTTGTTCCTCGTAACGGGGCCGTGCACCATTTGAAGAGATCTCCCTTCGGCTTTCGACTTTACAAGAGGCTGCTGCGATATCGTTGTGTTAACATCGCCGATAAGATCGATTCTAACTTTGCTAATATTCCGCGAACCAATTCCATCGTCGTGTGTACGATCTGAAAATAATCTAAGGCGGATCGAGCGTGTTAACTTGCTCTTATCTCAGAGCGTGGCCCTCGATTCGATGCCGACCATTTTCGCATTTCCTATTTTCTGACGGAGCGAAGTATAAACATACTTTATCTCACTAATAATATCGACATCTTTGGAATGCCGATTATACAATGTGATTGAGTAAAATGGATTTAAGCGTCTCAGATTGTGGCCCTTGATTTCGTAGCAGTCGTTATTGCATTTCCTATTTTCTCGTGGAGAGAAATATAAATATATCTTTGTTGATTAATAATATCGACATCTTTGGACTGCCGATCATAGAATGTGATTGAATAAAATGGATTTAAGTGTCTCAGATTGTGGCCCTTGATTTCGTAGCAATCGTTATTGCATTTCCTATTTTCTCGTGGAGAGAAGTATAAATATATCTTTGTTGATTAATAATGTCGACATCTTTGAAATGCCGATCATAGAATGTGATTGAATAAAATGAATTTAAGTGTCTCAGATTGTGGCCCTTGATTTCGTAGCAGTCGTTATTGCATTTCCTATTTTCTCATGGAGAGAAGTATAAATATATTTTTGTTGATTAATAATATCGACATCTTTGGAATGCCGATCATAGAATGTGATTGAATAAAATGGATTTAAGCGTCTCAGATTGTGGCCCTTGATTTCGTAGCAGTCGTTATTGCATTTCCTATTTTCTCGTGGAGAGAAATATAAATATATCTTTGTTGATTAATAATGTCGACATATTTGAAATGCCGATCATAGAATGTGATTGAATAAAATGAATTTAAGTGTCTCAGATTGTGGCCCTTGATTTCGTAGCAGTCGTTATTGCATTTCCTATTTTCTCACGGAGAGAAATATAAATATATTTTTGTTGATTAATAATATCGACATCTTTGGAATGACGATC
Source organism: Cerceris ruficornis (assembly GCA_963989415.1). Lineage (NCBI taxonomy): Eukaryota > Metazoa > Arthropoda > Insecta > Hymenoptera > Crabronidae > Cerceris > Cerceris ruficornis. The sequence goes on from OZ022523.1 coordinate 13,694,322, forward strand.
ATAGAATGTGATTGAATAAAATGGATTTAAGCGTCTCAGATTTTGGCCCTCGATTTTTGGCAATCGTTATTGCCTTTCCTATTTTCTAATGAAGAAAAGTATAAATATACCTTTGTTGACTGATAATATCGACATCTTTGGAATACCGATTACATAATAGTCGAGTAAAATAAATTTAAGATATGATTCAATTATAAGCTGAAAATTCAATCTTCTTAGTGAAACAAAATTAAGAAAACGAAACCGTAAGAAAATCCGTACCGGAGCAGAAACCTTTCTTCTACTATCCAACCCTAATTAACAGTAACTTAAAACTAAAATTCCTTTGCAGCCACCGATCTCTTCTTCCGACCGACTACATCAATAAATATTTATCCAGCTTCTTTTGCAAACTTCAAGAGTAAACAAGCAAGTATTGCATCAACATCCTCGTTCTCTGCTACATCCTCCGATCATCCTTAAATCCCCTCTACTCCACCTTGCGACGAATCTTCACAGGAAGTCCATAAAAAATCGACAATACCAAAACCACTGTAAATCCTACCCTCCTTTACCCTACTCTTTTTAAACCCGCGAAGGATAATTTTACGTAAATAATCAGCCTCGTTGAGAATGATCCCACAAAGCGAGAATACTTCTCAACATGAAAATATGCTAATGAATTGTGAAGCCTAAAGAACCTAAAGAAACGCCAAAGAAACACCAGTATCACGAGCATGTGATCAACGATATATACCGGTACCACCATAAAACATACCCTCCTTTACCGTACTTCTTAACACTAGATTTACGAATGCCGTCAAATTGACGGGTTCCGACTTGTTTTATAAACATTTTTCAAATTTACAGAGACGCTGTACGGTAGACATTTCACGTGTAATTTATAATACAACAATGCCTTAACGGTTTATGATCTTTGCCGCTTCATCCCTCTTTTTCCAAAGCCCTTATTTAATATATTGCAATATAACAGATTGCACGCCCGTAAATCTAGTGTTAAAAGCCCGCGAAGGATCATTTTTCATAAACACTCAGCCTCGTCGAGGATGAAAATCTCGCGAAACGTGAATACTTGTCATCGTGAAAACGTGATAACGAATTGTGACACCTAAAGAAGCTAAAGAAACGCCAGTATCACAAGTATATGATCAACGATACCAGGAGCACCATATATCATCTCCTCCTTTGCCCTACTCCTTGAAACCAACGGAGGATAATTTTGCCTGAAGAAAACGCCTCGTCGAGGATGATCATCCCGCGGAACGAGAATACTTCTCATCGTGAAAACGTGATAATGAATTGTGACACCTAAGGAACTTAAAGAAACGCCAGTATCACAAGTATATGATCAACGATACCGGTAACACCATAAAACATACCGTCCTTTACCCTACTCCTTGAAACCAACGGAGGATAATTTTGCCTGAAGAAAACGCCTCGTCGAGGATGATCATCCCGCGGAACGAGAATACTTATCATCATGAAAACATGATAATGAATTGTGACATCTAAAGAAGCTAAAGAAACGCCAGTATCACAAGTATGTGATCAACGATACTAGGAGCACCATAAATCATAAACTCCTTTGCCCTACTCCTTGAAACCAACGGAGGATAATTTTGCCTGAAAAAACAGCCTCGTCGAGGATGATCATCCCGCGGAACGAGAATACTTATCATCGTGAAAACATGATAATGAATTGTGACACCTAAAGAACCTAAAGAAACGCCAGTATCACAAGTTTGTGATCAACGATACCAGGAGCACCATAAATCATAAACTCCTTTGCCCTACTCCTTGAAACCAACGGAGGATAATTTTGCCTGAACAAAACGCCTCGTCGAGGATGATCATCCCGCGGAACGAGAATACTTCTCATCGTCGGAACGTGCTAATGTATTGTGACGTCAGCAGCACAATATATCGTGCACGAAACGCCATTAGCATAAGCATGTGACTGGAAGTCGAAGCGATTCGTGTGCCACGTGCTCGCGAATGGTGTCTCGCCGTCGAAGTTTGGCGCTCGGTAGTCGATTTTCGCGAGCTGCCGGGTGAACTACGTACGGAACGAATTACGTGCTCGCAGAGCTCATAAAACGTTTTATACTTGCCGTTTTTTTCTTCCAAAGTAGCGTGTGAGCGATTTAATTAAACCGTACGTCGAAAAATTCTCCCGGTGTAATTAGTGTTCCGCGAGTGTTAACAGTTGGCGAGTTGCTGACTCAATATTTGTGCTTGTTTAGACTTGACGTGTGATTTTCGTCTTAATAAAGGACGCAATAAAGCAATCCGGTTCTTCTCTTTTTTTTTTTTCGCTTCATGGTTTTTACGATAAATATCGTTATCTTACGGTACATGACGCACGGAGGAACATTCGCGAGAAGTCGAGTACCGTGTATGGTCAGACAGGAAGAGCGTACTGTGTTTGCACGGAAGGAGATTTAACCCTTGCGTTGCGGGACCGATTGGCAAGTCCTTTTTTCTTCTTGCGTTTTTACGGCTTGAATTGCTAGAGTGATTTTGCTTAGGATTTACTACTTTGGGTGGGTTTCGAACGAACAAGGCTGTGATATACGTGTTATTTCTCAGGGGTGAAGGGGGATTTGAACTGAGCCAAATAATTAGATGATTGGGCTTTCTACTCATCACCGATTGCTCGCTTTGTTTTTATTTTGAATTGCGTTATTCTGGTTTTGCTGATATGGGTACTTTGCTAAGGATCTACTGATTTCACTGAGTTCTGACCGACTGGGGCTATGTTAACACTATTCCTACCGACACTTCACGTATACCTTTTCCTACCGCAACCGGTGAATTTGTCAAATGATAATTTTTTCCCAGAAAATGAACAGTAAAAAAAGAAGTGAATATTGAAAAATGTATTATAATGTGAATGTATTATACGTATATTTAAGGAAAAGTCGTGAAGTTTAAAGGCGATTCAGTTACGTTGCACATAGGAAATTCTAATCGAAATTTTAAAAACGGTCATTTGACCGGTCGTGGTAGGAATAGTGTTAAGTGATTTAAGTAAAAGCACTATACTTTGTTTGTGACACACTAATTGAAATTTTGAGACATAAACTCCGCAGCTAAAAGTTTCCTTTACAATTCAGTCAAACATGGAACTCTAATTCAATTTGTTTTATTCTGGATTGTGAGTTTAAGTACGATAGCTATTTCGTTTAGGATCTACATAATTTTAAGTGCCGAAACACCGAAGCTATGATATATTAAATAATAATTTTAACAAAGCCAGTATTGATGGAGCTTTGAACTTAAACTCACTAATGGACCGTGTACAACACAACCACCCAAGACTTTTTGATGTGTCTTTAAAAATTGGCAAACTTCGAAAACTTTTTTGTTGTTTATGTAATTCAGTTTCTTGTGGTGCGTTAGGGAATGGTTTGAGGAAAGTAGAAAGATATTTGGTACGATACATATATATATAGCGATGCTAATAAGTATTTGCTATGATACTTAGCAGGTTTAAATTGTGTTAGGTGTTAATAGCTGTGTATTTGGTTGCATTCATGTGACGATTTCCTTAATGGACATTTACACATTGAAATTCTATTTGGTCGAAGTATATTTTCTTACTTAATTTCATTTAAATTAATTGTCCGCAGTATTAAAAAGAATTACGAGTCCTAGAATAACTAATTCAAGGCTAAAGAGACAGCCTTTGATACAATCAACTTCTCCTTCGCAATTTGCTCGCTATGAAAACAAAGATTCATCGTTGCAAAAGAAAATTCTGCCTTAAAGTTTACTAAAATAAGTTGCACATCCTCTAAAAAATCCCAAATAAATCTTTAAAAAAATACAAGTCTCACAACTAAGAAAATCTGCTAAATTATTTAAAAACAATATGCTTAAGTAAACATTCACCAATAGTATAATGAAATCTCAATGTTTGCCGCGCAAGGGTTAAACGATAGCTCGAAAATATCGAAGGTTCTTCGGTATAAAAAAATTTTCTCTTAAAATAAAAAGTAAACTTCTTTTTCAGGTGTAAAAAGAATTTGCTTCCGAGATGCACTGGACGATGAAAACATGAGGTTCTCCTGCTTCCCGAGGCCGAGCATCCTGGGGCAGAGGGGGAGCATCAATCTCACCCCCGTCCCAGGAAACGAAGAATCTAACAGCCTGACAAGTGCAAGCACGGTAAATAATTAAGAAATATTTTTTATCAATTTTTCGAACATTGATAAAGTCAATTTTAAGAGCTTTGAATCTTTCCATAGAACGGAAGTACGAGGAGCCCTGTGGTCTCCAGCTACAAGCAATCCGGTGATCCGGATCTCATTCATGGTGTGGTGAGTTGCAATTGAATACTTAATATTACTATTCTAATGGAATTTTATAGAAATAATTTAACTGGAATTTCTTAGAATTTTTAAAAATTCTAAATGAATTAATACGTTAATTGGAAGTAGAGATCTTTGGTTTCCTGAAGCAATCGGATGATTGGGATCTTACCCATGGTATAAATTGTATTCAGCCGTTCAAAATAATAAAAATAATACAATTTTATAAGAACTAAGAAAATTAGAATTTTATCAGGTACACCATGAATCAGTACAAATTCAAACAAAATTAAGAAAGTCGAAGGAAGAAGGAATCATAAGAGTTATAAAATTTATATAGAATTTTAAGAAACATTCGATATTCCTTTCAGATTCGTCCCCTACCGGGTGTAATAACATCAAACGGTACCGGACCACCACTTTCAAGTACAAAGAGCAAAGCACCGGCACCACCACCCCCTCAAAGAAACAATAATCATTTACCCACTCACCAAGAACAAGAACAAGAGGATTCAAACAATTCTGACAACAATGAACAAGCTACTAACAACCCAAGGGGTGGAGTTATTGGAAGAACACCCACACCACCATCGGCACCGACACCGATTTACGAAAAAGATGCCAGGTAATTTGAAAGGAATTTGTTAACATTAGAACTACCGGCGTTAAATCTGTCATATTTAAATATATTAACACTAGACCTACCGGCGTTAAATCTGTTATATTTAAATGTATTAAATAAGTACTTTGAAAAAAAAGGGAATTCAGAGGTGGAAAAGATGATCGATTCGGTAATTTATGTTTTATGAGATGGACATAGAATATCTATTCTATGACTCTCCTATAATCTTGGAGAATTTTTGGAAAAAATTGTGTACCAGTCATTTTGACTGGTTTGGTAGTTCTAGTGTTAATGAAACTATAATTTCTAATGAATGATTAAAAGGCATCTGGTGTTTTTCAGTGTGTATTCGTATCTCAGTTATAGTAAAAAGTGTATATTTTTTGTAATTAGATCCAGGAGGCAAATTAAGAGAGCAATCTTGGAGAACGAGTTTCTGGGGAACCTCGAGGATAATCAGGTGGAAGCTTTAGTATCTGCCATGTATCCTAAACAAATACCGCCGAGCACTTTGGTCATTCGTGAAGGGGATATTGGTAATGTTCAAATATTGGTTACTTTTTTCGAAAGTGAAATTAATGTTTTCAAAATTACAGTGGTGAAATGGATGGAATGATTTGTTAATTATTTAATATTAATATTAGGATCGCACCTTTACGTATCTGCGGAGGGAGAGTTCGATATATATCAAGGGAATAATTTCCAAAGGAGCTTCGGTCCTGGAATTGCATTCGGAGAAATTGCACTTTTGTATAATACAAAGAGATTGCGCTCTATTAGCGGTAAATATCTCATGAATTTCAATAATTTGTTGGTAATTAAACCGTCAGTTATTCCGACAGGGCAAATACTGTCATTCAATTTTCCGGATTTTTCTAAATCTTCACCGTTTATTTTGCTGATTAACATTTAAGCTTGCTTAAACTATAATTCAACTATTCCTTTTTTTCAATTTAAGTAATATTCAAATCATATTTTGATTTACATAATTTTCAAGCCAATTTTCAAGCCGTAATTCTCAATTTCAAGCAAATAATTTTAATTTTAAAATTATTCACATGATTTTATATCTTTACGATTTAAGGTGCATTTAAGGATATAATATTTTCAAAAATTGTAAGTAACGTGTCGTTGTACTTTTTAGTTAAAAAGGGTGGAAAAGTATGGGTACTAGACAGATCAGTGTTCCTCACAGTAATGATGAGAACGGCACAAGAACGAGTCGAAGGAAATGTACGATTCCTCCAAAGAGTTTCCGTTCTCCAAAAGTTGCCAGAGCCAAAGGATCATTTACTCGCGAAGATCTCCGACCTCATACGCGTGGTACGCTTTCCATTTTATTAAAAAGAATGAATTTACAAAACCATTAATTAATGACAAACAAATGGAAAAATTATCTTTAAGATAAATATTGAAAGTGAGACGAAGAAAATTTCTTTTCCATTTAGGAGTTCTTCCCTGCCGGGGCAAAGATAGTGCGACAGGGTGAAAAGGGCGAGAAGTTTTACATAATTAGCGGTGGAAACGTCAGAATTACCAAAGATACTGAATACGGGGGAGAAGAGGAACTGGTGGTCCTTGGAAAGGGCCAATACTTCGGAGAGAAAGCTCTTTACGACGATGAAGGGGCGAATCGTCGACATGCAAATGCAATTGCACTTGCACCGGGTGTCGAGTGCCTCACGTTGGATCGATCGTAAGTTCTCACCCCTTTTTTCTAATCCATTTGTATTTCTATTCTTTCAAATAAGTTTTTGTAACTTTGCTAACTATCATAATTTAATTCTCGCAAGTCGCAAACGTCCTCTATAACTAACTGCTTCTAAATCAAGTTAATTTTATCAATTAAAATTCTATTATTGTCGTTTACCAATATTCTACCGCGTAATTAATTTTCAAACACAAAAATTCAAGACTATAGAAGATTAATTAGATAATACAAATTTCACAAATATTTCAAACTTATTCCTTCAACAACTGCTACCGCAAGATGCCAAGAATCAATTAAAACATTGATTATAACAAACTTAGAAAAATATGAACAGTTAAAAATCGGCTGTACAGATCTTTCCTAAATTATCTGGGTGGTCTCGACGAAATACGGAACAAAGACTGGCTGGCGGAGTACGAAAAACAAAAGCGATCATTAACACCCAAGAAATGGACCAACGAGTACGCGAATGTGACCTTGGCCGACCTTGAAACCAGAGGAACCTTAGGAGTAGGAGGTTTCGGGCGAGTCGAATTGGTCACGCTTAAATCCGACCAAGAAAAAAGTTTCGCCCTGAAGAAACTCAAGAAAAAAGTGATGGTCGAACAACAACAACAGGAACACGTGCTAAACGAGAAGCATATAATGCAAGCATGTGATTCGCCCTTCATATGCAAGTCAGTCCTTCGATAATTAAATTAAGAATTGATAAAATCCAAGTAGAAAATAGAAATAATTAGTTTCGTTAATCTGAAAATTTCTTATCTATTATTCAGACTTTATCAAACCTACAAAGACAGCAAATACGTGTACTTCCTGATGGAAGTCTGTCTCGGTGGAGATGTATGGACGACTCTTCAAAGAAGACGATGCTTCGACGATGTTACAGCACAATTTATGGTGGGCTGCGTCGTGGAGGCTCTTGATCATCTTCATTCGCTAAACATTGTCTACCGGGACTTAAAACCGGAGAATCTTATGCTCGACACTCGCGGATATCTCAAATTAGTAAGTTGGATTTGCAGTGTAGGAAGTAGAGAATTTTGTTATTGTTAATTTATGGTTGTGCGATAAAATGAAATTTCTTTTAGGTCGACTTTGGTTTCAGTAAAAAAATCGGACCGGCTAAAACGTGGACGTTTGCTGGAACGCCTGAATATGTTGCTCCAGAGATTATTTTAAATAAAGGTCACGATAGGCAAGTGAAATTTTTCATTTGATGATTTTAAATTATGATTAAATAATAATTATAATTATATAATAATTATAATTTAATTATATAATTATATAATAATTATAGTTTTTAAATTATGATAAATTATAATGAGTATAAATTGATGGGTTGGTTGAGTAACTATCAAGTGGTTAATGAATTTATCGAACATTTATCGAATTCGGCGCACGTCAAAATCCATTTTACTCATAAATTTTGAAAACTAACACCAGACTATCATTGACTTACTCTCTTTGGCAAACTCTATTCTAGAAATATTCTAATGTAAAAAGCTCCATTTTATTTGAGTTCTAATGGACTATCTAACTTAAAAATCGCGCTGATTCTAAAGAGTTAACTCTCCAATCACGTAAATTTTGAAGATCAAACTCTAAAACTCCAGTTGCAAAAAAATAGTACCCAATTTCTGCCATCAGCGTATCTACAATATTCTACAAACCCAACTTCATCAAAATACAATTTCTTATTCTTATTAAATACAATTCTTAATCGCATAATTTTTATAAAACTACGCTCTCTAACTTTGACTTTCCATATTGTTAAAAGGGCGGTGGATTACTGGGCACTGGGAATTTTAACTCACGAACTTCTCGTCGGAAAACCACCCTTCCGAGGTGCTGATCACATGACGACCTACAACAAGATCCTAAAGGGTGTGGACATGGTAGGGGTGCCAAGTATCGTCAGCAAGAATGCGAATAATCTCATCAAAAAGCTCCTTCGTCTGAGCCCTTCCGAGCGACTTGGATATCAGAGAAATGGCATCCAAGATATAAGAGACCACAAGTGAGTTGATGACAGGAAATCATCGATAAAAGTCTACGATATCGTTATCATTATCAACCTCGAACGAATTGTTTCATGATTTACGTCAATCTTACAGGTGGTTTTCCGGATTCAATTGGCAGGCACTGCAAAGACTGGCATTACCGGCTCCCATTGTGCCGACTGTACGTAATTTGATTGTATTGTCAATTAAGAAGAATCGAAATTACTAATACTGATAAAGAGTAACGTTTTGAGTATCATCGACGTATATATGCGTTCGGAGAAAGAATTACATCGTTGTTTGTAGGAGCACGCAGACGCAGTTGGAGTTTTGGAATATTGAGATACTCAAATATTGGTGTTTGAGATATTGAGCTATTGAAATATTAAGATATTGAGATATTGAGATATTGAGATATTGAAATATTAAAATAATGAAATAATGAAATAATGAAATATTGAAATATTGCAATATTGAAATATTGAAATATTGAAATATTGAAATATTGAAATATTGACATATTGAAATATTAAAATATTGAAATATTGAAATATTGCAATATTTCAATATTGGAATATTGAAATATTGAAATATTGACATATTGAAATATTGAAATATTGACATATTGAAATATTGAAATATTGAAATATTGAAATATTGAAATATTGAAATATTGAAATATTGAAATACTGAAATATTGAAATATTGAAATACTGAAATATTGAAATATTGAGATACTGAAATATTGAAATGTTGAAATATTGAAATATTGAAATATTGAAATATTGAAATACTGAAATATTGAAATACTGATATACTGAAATATTGAAATACTGAAATACTGAAATATTGAAATATTGAAATACTGAAATATTGAAATATTGAAACATTAAAATATTAAATTCAATTATTCCACTGTCTTATATTTACATATTAATGTTTAATTTATCTGAACTCTGTATTAACAATTATTTTTATTAAATTTCAGGTTCGAAACCCAGTGGACACTCGAAATTTCGAGAGATATCCGCCAGATCGCAGCATTCCACCTGACGAATTTTCCGGATGGGATATGGACTTCTAACAATGGAGAATTTTTCAAAAATCGCGGATTAAATCTACGTTTCTTATCCATTGAATCAGCTACGATAAGAGCAACGATAAAGACGTCGATATGCAACGATGCACAGACAGACACGATTGCTTCGAATGTAATCGTTGAAATTGCATCGTTCGCGATAAGACAATGATTATTACATCGAACTGATTTAAATAATTCAAAACTAACAATCACGTTCGATTCTATATTGAACCGTACATGGAAAATTGCGATTCGTTAACTCGACTTAACGCGTTTAAATTTCCCGCCTGTACTTAAATCACTGACACGTTTTAAAAATAGATGTAAAAAAAGGAAAGAAATTAAGAATAAATGTAAAAAAAGAAGACACGATTACAGGGAAACTCTGTAATCGATATTATTAAATCATGTAAAGTAAATCTATAGAATTATATAGTAGTTGCGTTCTCTGTTTCTCATTTTATAGAAATAAGACTCATCTCTGTAAAGATGGAATTATTATTGTTAATATTATACACTTTTTCGTTGCTTAAATATCTGTATAATTAATGGTCGAGTATTATTTTCGACCGATGCGAATTCGAAGGTATTTTTCTGTATATAAAATAAATATAAATATGACAATGCGATTAACGTCTATACGATTGTTTTTATTTGCTACGTAATTAATCTTTTGCTGACGTTTTCACTCTTCCTCGTTCTCTATCGATGCACTCTGATAAGTGATGGATCGAAAAATGCATTCATTGCACGGATAAAGACTTCATAGATATTGTTTATCAAACGCATCCGTTAAGGCCATTTACTCACAAAGTATTATTATATAGGCATCAGAGATAAGATTCGCAAGTTTCGCCTATGCGAATAGTCTATCAGTACTTCCTCGACCTGCTGACTAATTAGGCGAAAAATACAATCGTTGGCTTTGAATTCCGAGGAAATTCCAGAACGCAGGTAATTCGCGAAAGTGCTGCTAATAAAGTGGACTTTACTGAATCTACGTAGACTCACGAAGAAATTATTAAATTCCCTATTTCGCACTAATTGCTGCTTATAGTAATTCAATACTTTCGCTGATTACACCTTGTAACATATATTCTATTCAAAGATATATTTTTAGTTTTCTTTTTCTTGCAACTTCAACAATTATATTTGTTCGCCACTTTGCAATTTTTTTATTTGGAATGTAGATGCTTCTTTGCATACAATTCTCCTAATTCTTTGCTCACGACATAACTCCTTCTTTGACTCATAATTCTATAATTATTTCTCCAATTCGATTGCATATATTTTGCAAAAAATTGGCAAATTCCTCTGCCGATCAATTAATTACGTTGTGAAAAACTGAAGCATTTTCTTATTTCTCCGCTCAAACTATAAACCTCTCTTTGACAAATAATTCTGTAATTTCTACTCACGACATAACTCTTTCTTTGACTCATAATTCTATAATTATTTCCCAAATTCGATTGCATATATTTTTCAAAAAATTAACAAATTCCTCTGCCGATCAATTAATTACGTTGTGAAAAACTGAGGCATTTTCTTATTTCTTCGCTCAAAATATAAACCTCTTTTTGACAAATAATTCTGTAATTTCTGCTCCAAATTCGATTGCATTTATTTTGCAAATTTTAACAAATTCCTCTGCCGATCAATTAATCACGTAGCAAACGAACTGAGACATTTAATTCTGCAAAAATCAAGATTTCTCGCGACGAACGAAGAAACATCGCGGAAAGATGCGTTTCTTGAAATTCCAAAAGGGCTTCCGTGCCAAAATCAACGTCTTCCGGATCGGCCATCATCGCAGGGACAACGATCAGTATTATCGGCAATTATCGCTCAAACGGAAGCAAGGTGTCATTGGCGAGGTCAACGTTTCATCTGTGACGCCGATATCGCGATATGAAAAGGATTCCAAGTAAAGATTTGCACGTACACGATTTACAATTAAATCGGATAATTTCACAGTATTTTCCGCGACGATTGCAATGTTGCAGAACTGAGGAACTCATTAAATCGGCATTCTTGAAGAACAATTTTCTTTTCGATATCGATGACTCACGACTCGAAAAACTTATCAAAGTGATGTATCCAAAGAATGTGGAAGCTCATACGCGACTGATTCGTCAGGGTGACATAGGTGAATTTGCGATAATATCTTTTGCAACAACTAGAATTTCGTAAAATTAGTAATTATGGAATTTATTGTATTTTGACATACATGCTTTAGAGAATTGAAGGTTGAAAACCATTGAAAATTGAAGAAGAATCATTTAGCTCTTTGAAGGCCAAGACTTTTTTGAATATTGCAAATAATAATTAATTCGACGATCGAAAGCCACCTTCATATCAGAAATCCAGAGATTTAGAACCAATGATTTCAATGATTACATTTTAATATTTCAACTCTAACTGGAGATAATTCATTCCCTTTTTTCATAGCAAAAGAAACTGCTATTTTATGTTAAACTTCAATGCATATATTTTAGCATAAAGTCAAAAGTAACATAGATAAGTAAAACCAAATTAATGTAGTTTAGTTACATAGAACAAATTATTAATAAAAATTACGACGTCACAGGATCGCATTTATACGTCTCCGAGGAAGGAGTCTTCGAAATATACATTAACGAGACTTACTATGGGAGTTTTGGACCCGGAGTTGCATTCGGCGAATTGGCATTGTTGTACAGTACTCCTAGATTTTGTTCAATCGACGGTACGAGCGACATTAGTTGTCTTTATATTAATATAAAAATTACCAACCATAAATTTCAATAAATGACGCAAAACACTTCGCTTACAGTGCAAACAACCGCGAAAGTTTGGGTTCTAGATAGGCAAGTTTTTCAAGCGGTGATGCAAAAGGACATCGAAGACACGCTGAAGGACAATATTCAACTTCTACGTCGGATTTCCATCCTGAGAACTTTGCCTGAAGAAGTTCTTTCGAAAATGTGCGACTTAATACATGTGGTAAAGAAATCATTTATTGAATTATCGATATATCAATTATATTAATTTAAAAATGACTATTACATTAATTATTACGGATTATTATAATAAGAGAAATAATAATTATTCCCTATTTTAAAGAAATTACAAGAAGTCTTTAAGAGCTAATTATCAGAGAATAATATTGCGATTTTTAAATTATTATTTAGTATTATTTGAAGCGTACTTTGAATCGTAGAACTTTGGAATGTTAAAGAATAATATTTTTCACGATGTCTGGCTTCAGGAATTTTATCCTATGAATTCGTACATCATTCGCGAAGGACAGGAAGGGGATAAATTTTATATTATTCGCGGTGGTAGCGTGAGAATTACGAAAACTAATGCATACAAGAAAGAGCAAGAGATAACGATTCTCGATCGAGGTGATTACTTTGGGGAGAAAGCACTTTACGATAATCACGATTCTCGTAGGCAGGCGAACGCTATTGCATTGCAACCCGGAGTTGAATGTTATACCATCGACAGAACGTAAGTAGAATATTTTCAATGTTTTCAATTTTCTAAATTATTTAGGATCATTTACAGTTAGATTTTTAATTCAAACAACTTTCCAAACGCAACTTGATCTTCACCCTTTTCTACAGTAAAGAAAGTATTCTTTTTCCGGTATTGTCCAATTTGCTAAATTATTTGCAACTAAATATAAATAGAGGTTCAGTTAAAATTATTTCTTAAACGGGACTAAAAACTTCTAAATTATTTATACTGGAATAGAAATATATATTTCATTTAAAAAAACATCCTAATATTCTATTTCTTCCAATCTACAAACACTATTCTCCCTCTAAATATTTCAGAGCTTTTCTAAATTACCTCGGAAGCATCGAATCGATAAAAAATAAAAACTGGCAAGTCTATAAAAAGAAAGTATCATCGAACGATTGGTTAAAGGAGTTTCAAAATCTTTCGCTATCCGATATCGAGGTGGAAGCGACAATCGGCACCGGTGGATACGGCAGAGTCGAACTGGTGGCGATCGAATCGATGCCGAATGTTAGTTTCGCCCGAAAAAAGATAAAGAAATGCATGATAACGCAGGGTAATTTTCAGAAGTTGATCTTCAACGAGAAAGAAAATCTAAAGTCTTGCAATTCGTCTTTTATTTGCAAGTAAGTGATCGACAAAAATCTATAAACCCGATTGTTAACGGTAGAACTATTAACGACTAATTCAATATTGTCCCTTTAGGAGATTATCTATCTCTTTAAAAAGAACAGATAAATATTTAAAAAAAGAGTAATTAAATTTTCAAAAACAGCCGTTGAAATTCTGTGGAATGGAAAATCATAATGTCTTCAGAAAATGAATTTTTCAAGGAAATTAAAGACAAATTATTTCAATTAGCTTGATAGATCTAATGTTAATAGATCTTAACTACAGTGCAAAACTTTTCAATTGCACCTTCATAATAAGTCTTTTGCAACTTTATTATATTTTCTCCTCTTGTTACTTTTTAAACGAACTAACAGAATTCTTAAAAGGCCTGTATTCTCCAAATAAGAAAATCAAATACAAAGCCTATATCCAGACATCCAATTAAATAACAAAATTCTAACAAAATCTAATCTTTTTTTAATCTCTTTCTAATCTTCTCACTCACATTTTTACGATTCAAATTTTCCACAGGTTGTACAGAACGTTCAAGGACAACAGATACCTCTATTTTCTAATAGAGGCATGCCACGGTGGCGATTTGAGAACAGCATTGTACAGATACACCAGATATGAAAATTCGACCGTCCGATTTATCGTTGCCTGCATCGTCGAGGCTTTGGATCATATTCATTCACTCGGAATAATCTACAGGGATTTAAAACCTGAGAACGTTCTCATCGACGCGAAGGGTTACGTTAAACTCGTGAGTCTTTGGATTCGAATGGAAGTGAATCTTGTAGAGATGATTTTATTAATAAAAGAATTCTTCCTACGCAGACTGATTTCGGTTCGAGCAAAATGATAGGACCTTATAAAACGAAGACCTTCATGGGCACACCGGAATACTTGGCACCGGAAATTATTCTGAGCAAAGCTTATGACAAGTAAGCAGAGATTTTATGCTAATAACAATTTTAAAATGAAATTCGAAGTATTTTCTTACTTTTAACTCTTAGCACTTCTATGTCGAGGGTGACTCGGCATTACATTGCTTATGTCAACTTTAATATCCAGCTAGACTCGACTTTATACAACACAATTTCAAAAATAATAGTAATAATATATTAATAACAATTTCTGTTGCGATACAACTTTTTTGATATATTTTGCAACTTAATTAAGGAGTTGTTGGTAGGTGACAATAAATTAAGGAGTGCAAAGGGTTAATATTATCTGATTCCAAACAATGTTAATTATCTCGGTTAATGCTATTAATAACGTAATAATAATAAATGATCGAAGTACTTTAATTTCACATAATAGAAGTGCAAAACTAAAGAAGAAACAGCCTTGATAATTTCTAGAACTCTGCAGATAGTAAAAAACTACCTACTTTGACTACCTTAGTATATCTAGCGCCGAAAACTTAATTACCATGTGAGAAATTAGGATCGGAATTCGTATCAGTGGGCTCTAGTTCAAATTTCTTATCATCTGTAGGAAACTTTTCCTACATTCTCATTTAAAATATCACAATCTCGACCATTCAAATGCCACCTAATACAGTACGTCCTAAATGAGCATAATACTTAAAGCTGGAAAAATACAAAATAAAACAGTGATTTTCAGCTGACAAGATTTCTTTTACTTTTCCTGTATAATACAGACTGCGAATTTTTATACATTTATGACAAATTTAACACTTCTAAAATACACAAAAAACGTGCAATATAAACAAGTATCTAAATTATCCAAGATGCGGTATTCGTTGTAACATTTAGCGAGTTAAAGAGTCCTCTACTTGAATTCTTTTTTATCAGCGGCGTTTATCAAATTTGAAACTTGCATAAACATCCGCAGTATAATAATAACTTTATTGAGAATAGTGTGCATTCGTTGTTCACAATTTGTTTATATTTTGCTCAAATTAAATCTCTATGTGGGTGACAAAATATACTCAGGTACGGATGAAGGTTCAAACGGTAGATGTCGATCGAAATGGCAACAGCAGTTAAAGCTAGAAGGATATATAAGACAGAAAATAACAGTAAATTCTACAAGGTCAGCGACGATACCAGATATCATAACAAATCCTTATCGTTCCAGAGCAGTGGACTACTGGGCTCTAGGAATTCTTACGTACGAACTACTCCTCGGCCGTACGCCCTTTCAAGACATCAATGACTTTGAAATATACAATAACATACTAAGAGGCTTCAGAGATGCGTTTGTACCAACAGCTATGAAAAGTGCGGCGAAAAGTTTCATTCAGTCCCTTCTGAACGAAGAGCCAATTAAGAGACTCGGTCATTTGAAAAACGGTGCCATGGACATACGTAATCACAGGTGAGCATGTTATTACGAAATAGAATACGTAATCGTGACGCGGTTTATATGATTATTCGAATTTTCTCTTGATAAGGATTTCTTTATTGTTTATGATGCGATACAAATTACAGATGGTATTCTGGATTCAGCTGGCTGGATTTAAGAAATTTGACTATGACGTCGCCTATTGTACCGACGGTAAGACAAAGAAATATGATTGGAATATGACAAACGAGGTTATCGTGAGAGTTTTCAATACAAAGAATTCTTCACTCTTTTTGGGAGAGCTACACCTTTGCAAAATCACAGTATTTCGCGGATAGCTCGAATTCTTGTAACTTTGGTTCATCTCGTCAAAAATTCAACTTCTATTTTGTATTATGAATATTTATTATATACTGAATGTTTGCAACCGTTCTTTCTAGTCGTAAATATTTCGAAAATTTATCAATCAATTTTATACTACCGATTCAACTACTAGCTGATTTTATACTATTTGTTCTTCGATTCTATAACAATTAAACTACACGGGCTTTCCAGTCTATTATTTCTCATTGAGATCAATGTTTATATTGAAGTGTACCAATTTTCTATTAATTAATCTCGTTATTTTTAAAGGTGAAGAATCCACTTGATCTGAGGAATTTCGACAGATATCCACCTGATCGCGATGCAGCGCCCTGCGATTTTTCAGACTGGGATACAAACTTTTAATTTCGCCACGAACAAAGAAATCAATACTCGTAATTATATCATTGATACTCTAAACTTGTACAATAATATATTTAAGTTATTGACTACTTAGCTAGATCATTTAGGAAATGGGACTTAAATTAAAAAAAGTGTGTGAAAGAGTAAGAAACTTGGTAAATAGTAATTAGGATGTGATAATTGTAATATATTGTAGCTTAGATAGAGAAATATTTCGTATTTGGTGGAAAAAAGAGCGATAAAATAATTATAAAACACTTTCGTATAAGAATAATCGAGTGAAAGTAATTATATAAGATTTAATTTAATAATTGGAGATTTAATTTGTAATAATTAAATTTGCATATTAATTTCTGTTACGAAAACGAAAATATACGATAATTTTCTAGATATGTTCGTTATAAATCAAGTTTATGGCGAAGTTTTAGAAAATATGTTAGTAAAATATTGCAGTGGCTCTCAACTTTCAATTAACTTGCTAAATAATTGTAATGGAGTTGCGATTGAGAATCACTGCTTCATAGCAGGAAATAAAACAATTATGCGGAATATACTTCTAACAAATTATAGCAATAAAAGTAGTTTTTACGATGATACTTTTTATTAATGGTATTACTCATGCAACTTACCTGAAGAGATTGAAAAATAAACGATTGAAGGTTAAGTGTCGAACAATTCGGATAGAAATTCTTGACTCATTACTTTCGTACATTTACTTCTATATATATTTAAAACACTCATCGGCATTTATTGTGACAATAATTCGATTAAATAAACGTATACTTCTCTGATCTTTGCGTTCTATTTGCTATAATTTAATAACCAACACTCGTTTAACTAGTACTTCGCGCGCAAAAAAGTGCATCGAGAAACATAAACAAAATTTACAACTTTAAGAACGATTAAAACCAAAGAAATCTTTAAACTACATTGTTAACCTTCGTATTCGCTACTCTAAACACTTGTCACTCGACAATTTTGTAAATCTCCGTCATTAAAATCAAATTAAAATTCCACTTTAAACTACGTCGTCCCTCCAGAATTTTATACTCAATGGCGGCAACGCAACAAACTATCAAAGAAGTTCACCGACCACCCGCCAGGAGGCGCTGATGCCTCATTGCATCTTTACAATCAACGTAAAATTCAAAATATAAAACAAACTTACAGTTCCCTTCATAGATTCTCTTCACAATCCACCTGCACAGCAGCAACATGTGAATCCCCGCTCGATCCTCTTTCCAATCCCATAATCCAAAGCAGAACGCCGCACCAAAGTCCCAGGCCGAAGACTCGAACACTCCAAGTCCTCCACAAATCCTCCAACAACTCACGAATCGCGAACTAACTCACCCCAGTTTTCCCCAATCTTCCCAACAATTGTACAAAGATGAACAATCCCGTAAAAATTCTTCCACTAACTCAAAAGCCGACCAAAACAAACTTTATATCCTTTCACCTTGACCTTTTGAAAGCACCGGGAAGACTGAGCAGCAAACGCCGTCGTTCGCCTGAACGCCGCGAGAGGCACTGGCCATGCTCGCTTCCGATTGGTCGACGCGAGCGCGCCCGCGTCAGCTGTGCGCCGCAGGCTCACCAGTCGTCCGTCGTAGACGCTGATTCGTGCAAATGGCGTCGCTGCCAGTATGAGCGAGTGTATGCCGTTTAATAACGCGTACGGGCCTCGTCCGGGCGCGGCGCCGCGCGGCCCAGCCTGACGGCTAGCCTAAGTGTTTATAAATATCGGTCGTGATCGAGGGAAATTAATAACGTAAAGGCATACTCGAGAGTTTCGTCAATTGTAATTATTAACGGCTGAGTGTGTATACCAATACGAGTGGGTGACACGAAGTGAGAAGGAGAGGTGAGTGGCAGATAGCAGAAGAGCAAACCGGAGGAGAGAACTGTGACCCCAGCGCTAAAAGTGTCGTGCGTGTTACGCTTGCGTGAACGTAAATTCGTGATTGAAAATTCTCATGCTGGGTTTCATGAGCGCTCTCGATCGTTGAAGTATCAAGGTTTATGGTTGTTGCAACATGTTATGATGATGGTAGACGCGGAAAGAATGAAGTTTTCAGGCGAAGTTGGAAACGATACGATCTCCGCGACAATACGATAAAGAACTTACGTCGGCACGTCAGGGCCGATTTCTAAACTAGCTTTACGGAGGGAGATAGATAGGGACTGAGTGAGACAGAGAAGGGGTGAGAGAGAGAGAGAGAGAGAGAGGAGATAGTAATAGGAGTTGGGAGAGGGAGTGAGAAAGATGAAACGCGCAGTACTTTCCATCGAGATCAAAACGTATCGTTGTGCATCGTGACAGGTGCCATGCGTGTATCGTTGCCAAATTTGTTTTGATGTTAACGATACATCGGGTTCCTTCATGACATTTTCAAGGGAAATTAAGAAAACTATTGGCAACAACATTACACGCACTTTGTACGTATATACATGTATTGTCTTATTACTTCTACGCAAAATCCTCGGATGACAGGTTTCCCGTAAATTCCGCATCGTTTGAAAACATCGACGCCGTTGAGTCACGGTACGGCGCTTAGTACGATCGTTCCGTTAGGTTATGTTAAACACGCCATGCAGTTTTCATTCGTGCTCGGCTAACTGGCACGGCCATATTTCCTTCTTTTTTTTTTCTATTGGAAAAACAGACATCTCGCTAAGTCACGCGCACGTGTGGGCGAGACATAATGTTTTTGTTTGCGCGACGATAGACGAAACAAGGTCCTAAATGCGAACGACGGTTGCATAAGAGGTCGAGGTGTGTGCCCATCTAAAAAGGGTTCTCGGGCGTCTTTTAAAAAATTCAAAGCGCGTCTGGTATCATTGTATGGGTGTATCCTCTAACGTCTCGCCAGGTCGAGACGGATTAAGGAGAGATAAAGAAGAGACGCATAAAAAATACTCTTAGTCGCGAGGTAGAGTTACCGATGAGAAAATAACGCTTGCAACTGCACGATTTAGGATGAGTCTTTTGCGTTACGTCACGAAGAAAACACGTTACGATTCGTATAGTTACAGTTTCTCGTAAACGTTGAATTTTCCGCTCTCCTATCTTATCGGTGGAGATTTATCGGCAGAGCTTTCGTTACGATTCGTGGCGGGCTTTTGGATCGTCGGTGATCATAGTAAATATGGCTAAGCTGTAGGTATAACGTGGTTCTTGCGCGTCTGAAGAAAAAACGAAGTGAAACGATGAAGAAACGTTAATGAAAGAGCGGATAAGGCGGTTAACCTCGACGATACGAATGACTTCGGAGGTTCAAAGGGCGCTAATACTTCTAAGATAACATACACGGTTGCCACGACACGATGCCTGCGTGTATTTATTAAATAGAGAGTTGTTTGCAAACTATACGATCCACGTTGATAAACGTACTTGCGTAAGCGACTTTTTACTACAACTACCGGTGTTATATGTTATATTTAAATATACCGAATATGTACTTCTTAAAAAGGAAAATCACGAGGTGAAAAAGACGATGAATTAAGTAATTTAGGTTTTACAAGACGGATGCCGAATATTTACTGCATGCCTCCCCTATCGATTTAGGGCAGTTTTTAAAACAATTGAGAACAGGGCATTTTGAACGTCTTGGTAGTTTTCGCGTTAAAAAAAACACGTGTCTAAGTAATTCGAACGTTTGGACAATCATGGCCGTTGGACACGACAAGCCGCATGAATATACAAAACGAGTTAATAATAATATTTCCGTCTATCGGTGTTTTTCCCGACGTATTCTCGCCGATGGCATCCTGAACTCGTGTATCAATACTCCTTATGGGATGTCCATATCATCAAAATTGTTTAACACTTTGCACTCACAAGGGAAGTTCGGCAGCTGATACACGCCGATTTTGATGAAACTTTTCATAAATATTTATTACGACGTTATATTTACTAAAATTTAGATATACTGAACAAGTTCTTTGGAAAACGAGAAATCAAGAGGTGAAAAAGATGATTAATTAATTAATTTAGGTTTTGTAAGATAGAAATGGAATATTTACTTCGTGGCTCCTCTATCAATTAGGTAATTTTTAGAAAAAATTGGGAACCGATCTTTTTGACCGGCTTGGTAGGTTTAAAGAGGGCTCTTTAGTGTTAAACAGGGACCTCCCTTGATTTTTCCCTTAAAGTAAAAAACGGGCGCGAACGAATTACAGCGATATCTTCTTAGGTAGGTCTAATAAATATTTATGCAAAGTTTCGTCAAAATCGAAGTCTATCAGTTTCCAAACTTTCCTTGTCAGCTTTGCTTAGTCGGACAACGACTCTGCGTTGTTTTTATTATTTGCATGGTAAACGCGGGACTTTGGAACATGAAAATAATCCGTGAATAATAAATGGCATCGATCGAAAAATATTTACGGCCAATTAACATTACGTTTTACGTCACGTTTGAAGAATTTCATTCATGTAAACAATCGCTTGAAACTGTATCTCGGTAAACGTACAGAACACTGTCCGTCGACATTTATTTTAGGAAATTTTAATTCAAGTATATCACAGTTTCAAGTTCGGACGATCGTAGATTTCTCATTACAGGAACGTTGGTAATTAAATTACCGTTTGAACCATCACAGTCAATTTCTCCGCTTGTACACTCAGTGTCAAGCGGTATTTGTACACCGCTGGAAATAAATTCGCAACACGGGCAATCTAGAACTGCGACTCACAGTGGTCGACTTCGCTGAAATCCTGGCCAAAAGTCCAAAAACTTCTTCATTGATAAGTGAAATTTAATAATTGCATTTGATTTATGATATATCAGGCCATATGTGTTCCCTAATAAAACTTTTTTTACACAATATTCTTAGAGATATACGATCTCGGAGTTTATACATTCATAACGCGATCTTTTCGCGCCGGAACTAAAATTACGTTTTTGATGTACTACAAACATATGATTCCTTTATTTCTCTATTGGTAGCTGTCTGACATTCTTAAAATTTCAAAATATGTCGGTTTAATTTTTTTAATTCAACAATTGATAGCTGTTACGATAAAAATATGAGACACATGCATTTCTTCTCCTTTCCTAAGGAAATAGTTAAATGTTTGGCTTAGGTTGGCGTTAATTTTTTTTTTAAATAAAGTATGAAGCTTACTGAATAAAACCCGATTGGTTCCAGCTACTACTTTCTACTACCCTTCGAGTTATTAACAATTGTATGGCTGCGCATTTATATGCATAGGATGGCAGTTTCAAATTCTACTTATTGATATATTGTATCCGCCATTTTGTTTTTCAAAATTTTGTGTTCTGATTAGTAATCAGGTACTCAAAAAACATAAGAATACTAATTTTTGCCGCAAAATCGAATATTTTTGGACACACATGTCCGCCGCATTGAATCCGCTATTTTGTTTTTGAAAGTTTTTAGTTTCGATTCGTAATCAGCGATCCAAGTAATGCTAATATATCAATTTTCGATTAAATTGGAGCTGTTTTGATGTTTCGGCCAGGATTTTAGCGAAATCGACCACTGTGCGACTGGTCCGTTTGTTTGCTTTTATAATTTCCAGTTAAATAAGCAACAATAATTTTCACCGTGAAACCATTCATTTCACGCGTTTCGAGCACGAAGGATAACGTCTGTAAGAAAGGTCATCCAGTAAAATACTATTTAAGAGTGAACGCACGGCGGAAATCAAAATCCATGGTAATGGAGCACGGTATTTAGTCGGCATCCGGTATCGTAAATTACGAGCGAACCCGTTATAACCGGTTTTTCGGGATACCAGTTTTTCTCGAGTTATCGGACAGACATTAACAACCGACGATATTTCTGTTCGGATCCACTGGAATCGACCTCGACGTGCATCTGTCGCAACATGTTCCGTTTAGTATACACTCAGAAGTACGGAGCTGTCGATTGGAAAATATCGTGGACTTTCCTGGAATTTTTATACGAAAACATGGTTAATTACGGTCTATAATTAGCAACGAACCGTTTTCGTGGCTGTTGCGTTAAAGTTATTAACAAATTACTCAAATTAAATGAAAATGTCCCAAACTGATGGGGCAGACATGCAGTAAATATTCAACTTTTATCGTATGAAACTTAAATTTAATAATTATTAAATTACTTCCCAGTGTTAACACTAAAGCTACCAAGGCGATCAAAGTGATCGGTTCCCAATTTTTTCGAAAATGTCCCAAACTGATGGGGCAGACATGCAGTAAATATTCAACTTTTATCGTATGAATTATATATTTAATAATTATTAAATTACTTCCCAGTGTTAACACTGAAGCTACCAAGGCGATCAAAGTGATCGGTTCCCAATTTTTTTGGAAAAGTCCCAAATCGATGCGGCAGGCATGCAGTAAATATTACATTTCTATCTTAAAAATCCTAAATTATTTAATTGATCGTCTTATTCGCCTCTTGATTTCCTTTTTCCCGAAGGACTTATTCAGTAAATTTAAATATAATAAACGTAACACCGGTAGTTGCAATGTTAATTACATCATATTTGCATTGATGTAGGTTGTTAATGCAATTTGCTATGGAGTGACAAAACCTATAATTATATATTATTTGAAATTTGATTCAATAGGAACGATACGTTTGAATTGATCAGAAACATTTGAATATAGTAGTAAATAATTTCTTTTTATGCGGTATTCGGTTAGATTATTGAGTGAAAAGTGGATATGACATTAAAATAGAAATTCTGTTATTTTATTTCGAGTCGTTCTTATTGTAATTGCAGTGCAATTATAAACTGGACGATAAGCGGATTGGTCAGAAAGGAAACGTTATTTGTTAATAATTATGTAATTTAACTTACCGCTACATCATCGCGCAAAGGACGATAAGATTACGTAGTTGCAGTATAGTCTTTGACTTATCTTTATTACAAGATTGATCTCGCAATCTAATCTCCGAGGAAAAAATAACGATGCGATCATCGGAAGGATCTCTCGCTCGCGATATCCGAAAAAATCAATTTAATCCGTTCGATGACACGCTACAATTGAAAAGCATTTTTCATAAAGGAATTTCATTCTTTGCGCTCTAGATATAATCTTTAAAAACGAAGATTCCACTGATTACTACATTTATTAAACCTCTTCTTACTATTTTTACTTTTATTTTTATTTATACTTCTCTATTTCGTACTTATTCCTATCTTTTGTGCCTTCTACCACTAGAAATCCACGTGTGCCAAAGTTGCATTATATTTATTTAAAAGTTTATAACATTATCCTGTTATTAGGAGACCCCAAAACTGAATTATACGTAATTGCTCTAAATTAAAGATTCTGTTTCATCAAGGATCCCAATATTTTAGCCTTTCACATTGTTTCAACAGAGACAAATGAGCGCGCGAAATTTGACCGAAAAAATAACCCTAAACGCCGCACGATTTGAAATTTTGCAACGTCCAATATAATCTGCTCGTATATTCGCGATACAATATTTCAGCAAAAAATCGATGAATATCGCTCATATTTCAAATTCATCCCGTGTATTGCTCACGTTTAATTTTAGCGCGGCGTTTATGCACCGTGCAACCGCGAGTCACTGACCATCGCGAATTCTGGCTCGCATGGAAACACGGGACCTTTCTTGGTCGCATAAATGGCGATTTTGACGATCGGTCGTTGAACCGAGCTCTCCGGAAGGTTATCTGCGACTCTGTTTAAAATACGGGGAGAAAAGACGAAAAATACCGACGAGAAAAGGCCGGAAATGTCGTCGAAAGAATACAAAAAAAATAGCGCAAGATCGTGAGACAAGGGGACGTTACGAAAACTTGCAAATCTTTCCGACGGTTGTCTGTTTGTAAAAATGAGGATGAAAGAATGATAAGGAAAGGAGGAAGAGAGCTGCGTGGCTCGTAAATATTTCTAGCTAAATTTATTCGAGCGTAATAAACCTTAACTGGTTTGTCACTTGGCTGGTTATTTCGAGCGATCTTATCTATTTTATTAATTCTACCGGAGTAAACTTCGTGTTGCAATTATGTAACGGTATCGATCTTGAACGAAGGACAGAAAACCGAGCTGGCGATTTGAGAATTTTTTTTGCTTTTGTGTTCTTCTATTTTTTCGATTTTAACACCAGAACTACCGGCTTTATATCTGTTATATTTAAATATACTAAATAAGTATTTTGAAAAAAGAAAAATCAGGATGGCAGAAAGATGATTAATTAAGTAATTTAGGAATCGTAAGATGGAACTGGAATATTTACTTCCTCGCACCCCTAGAAATTTGGCAAATTTTTCGAAAAAATTGAGAACTGGTCACTTTGACCTCATTGATAGTTTTAGCGTTACATATTGCTAATAATTCACCTATGACCTACAGCTTTAATGAGGTTCGGAAAGTGCCGAGACAGCCGTATTAAAAATTTAATTACATCTCACGCGATATTTTTTAAATTTTCCAACGTTCACTATTCAAACCCACTAATTCGAAGTGCAAATCTTTCATTTTAATTAAACCGAAGAATAGCAGTCTTTGTCATTTACATTTAATAAAGTCCGCTTCAATGATTCATTTCAATTTATAATTACACTTTCTGGAAGTATCGTGTCGCGATA
Source organism: Cerceris ruficornis (assembly GCA_963989415.1). Taxonomy (NCBI): domain Eukaryota; kingdom Metazoa; phylum Arthropoda; class Insecta; order Hymenoptera; family Crabronidae; genus Cerceris; species Cerceris ruficornis. The sequence continues at coordinate 13,719,788 of OZ022523.1, forward strand.
CATTAATTTTTTATTTTTTTTTCAATCGAGTTTGTCTTGACGGTATAAATACATCGATGTTATCGGTGCCAATTATTGCAAGAAAGCTCGCAAAGAAATATCAGAGGGCTGTGCATAATTGGCGGTGGAATCGGCAAAGAAGAAAGAACGCGAGGAGTACTTGAAACGCTTTATCGTTCACTCGATAATGGCGGTTTGTTGTGTCTAGTCGGAGAGGATTTCTTCTATCGAAACCGAGCGTAGACTTCACACATTCGATTTCGCGAAACCGGGTCGCCTAATGCCGCTGAATTCCGCATGTGCGACCTCGTTTCGCGTTTACCAGCTGCAGCGCGATGCACCGTGCGAATTTCGTGATTCTTAGCTGGTAGGATGACGATTAAATTATTATTATCTGCATTTATGATATTTCAATTATTTAATATTCTTTGCAATATTAGGTTATGTAAAAAAATGTGTAGAGTTAACCCAATGACTGATGAATTAATCCTTTGCTCCTGGTTGAAATTATTATTTAATGTTACAGTCTCGATTGTTTGGAATCTAAAACTACATACGTCTCATAAAAAATAATTAGAGTTCTTAATTTATTTGCATTATTAAGCGGAATATCCCGTGAAGAATGCATGTATCAACAAACACAGAATGTTAGCTGGTAGCTAAACCTCGCAAAAGTAAAGAAGTCCTCTGGCCTCTGGTTTGTTCTGATTCTCCCGACGAATAGAGACATTCCTCGTTATGACGTCATTTTCGATTCTAACGCGTGATTGGCCGATAAAGCCGTACATTCGCTGCGTCGTCATGGGAACGGCGAAAGAAGCGTTACGTTTTCGGTTGTCATTAGTCGATTTCAGGTTTCCAGGACCGATATGGTGTCTCATACCGCGAGACTTCAGATCGTTTGCGAGCCATAGCTATTTTTGTGGGTTTTAACCCCTTGCCCTACGAATTCTTTTGTGCCTGCCTCCACAATAATTGAAAATTTAATTGCTAAAATGAAAATTTGTCTGTGATTTCTGATATATCTTAGAACTTAACGGAATATTAAAAACATAGAAATAATTTTAAAGTGTGATGTGCCACTGACATTTTCAATTTGATAATTTTGGAGAAAATTCAAAATTTCCTATGCCATCTAGCGCATCACGAGTGTCACTCGTGATTGTCGTGCAAGTGCGGTACCATTTCTTTTCTGACTGAATGCACAATAACTCCAAATTAATTGTTGGAATAACAATCCATCCCTGATTTTTGATATAGCGTATAACGCAATATTAAACAGCGTAGAAATAATTTAATCGTATCGTGACCCACTGCTATTTCCAATTTAATAATTTTTAGAAAACTTCAGAATTGCCTATTACTTTTATCGCGTCATGAGTGTCACTCATTATTGTACGCCAAGGGGTTAACACTACAATTACCAGGACAGTCGAAATGATTAGTTTCTAATTTTTTAGAAAATTCTCTAAATTTATAGGAGTCATATAGTAGCTATTCCACATCCGTGTTGTAAAATATAAATTACTAAATTGATCATCTTTTTCACCTCTATTTAACACTAATCGTATTTAGCACTACTGTGTGTATTAATCACATGAATATTAATATACTATTAATCCCACAGTGCCAGTTAGGATGTAATATTACTAAAAAAATTGCTAATATCTAATTAACATAATTAAATATTCTACTCCCATTTTCTTCAACTACATCCGACAATAAAAATTTCGTAAAATTCTCCTGACATCTACCATGATCTACCATGTTCAAAAGGTTCAAAATCCACCTATTAATATCAGCCCCCAACAAATTAAACTCCAATCTGTCCACTTGAATCAACACCCCCAAAATCAACCCCTCTTTCAAATCTCTAACATCAACGCAATAACTTACCCCTCTTTTACATCTCCCCCTCACACAATAATCGTAATATCAAGCCCTCAAAAACCCTCTGAAACTTTACCCTAAGACGATCGAGAGCCGCAACGAATTTCCAAACGCGAAAAGAAAAGTATCGTCAAAACGAAATTTCACGTGTACAACAACCCGAATTCGCATGTGATTCCGCAGAGTGCCGAAAAGAGAATCGTGAGAGGGATGCAGGCCGGATTGATGTACAGAAAACCGTCGACGATGACGACGTCGGGGCAGAGTCTTCGTTGCTTCGGTGGCGGGAAAAAGGAGAATGGGAGAGATTCGAGGGAGACGATACACTCGGGGCACTTCATGGTCTCGGATTTCGAAGCCGAGGCCCAGGATGACGAGGACGAGCTTGCTGTTCCAGTGCCGGACGAAGAAGCTGCTAGATTGGCACTCATCGCACCTGCTGGCATCTGCGACGAGAGATTCGCGAATAATTGCACGAATGATAAGACCTCGCAGCAGCTCAGTATCGAGACGTCCTTGAACAAGCTGTTTCAGTGCATGTCCCTCGCCTACAGGTGAGTTGCCCTTTTCTCTCGTTCCTTTTTGGAGGATGATGTTATTTTTTGTAGATTTTAGAATGATTAACCCTTTTAGTGGAGGATGATGTTATGTTTTTGGTGGATGTATTTTGGAAAATATGAAAGAGGGAGGGATGATGGGGTGGATGCTGGAAAGTTAGAACTTTTGAAGCTCCAGATGCGTTAGAATTGAGGTGCATGAGATTCTAATTTGAACTGTGTCTAATTCGTAAAATAATTCAGCTTCTGATTTTCTCTATTTGTTAACGTGATACTTTGCAAATTTTGTAATGTTCAAAAAGTTGTTTTATAATTTGTAATTATCAAAAAGTTGTTTTATTTTGTAATTATCAAAAATGACAAATGTTGTAGCAATTTGACTGAATATTTTCCGCTTATCTTCGATACTTTGGTCAACACTGAAAGGGTTAAGCAGAGATAATTAAATGTTAAGTGTAATTATAGGTGCTTCTAGACTTGTGGATATTTTTATGTAGTTATTCGAGCGAACTTTGTACATCGCTGTGAATTTCCTACAACGTTCTAACGCTACTTGGTTGAATATTGTTGCAAATATTACCCACAATCATTACGTGGAAAATGAAATGAATATTTAGAAAATTCGTCGTTTAAACACGTTGACTGCCACGTGGTTTCACATCAGATACTTCTTTTACCCTAGAATTAAAGTGTATTTAATCAAAGATGCCAATATTCCTGTATCTTGGAATTGAAGCAATCATAAAATTATCAATCTATTGGCGATTCCGTATAAGATTTTACCAGATGTAGCTGATAAAAATTGACGCGCCATTGATGAAGCTAGTCAGAGATTTACTATTTTTCTACGATATATTAATTAACACTACAACTACCGGCGTTAAATCTATTGTATTTAAATCTGTTGAGTACGTATTTTGGAGAAAGAGGAATCACAAATTAACACATTGTTGACCGGCAATTTTACGTAGAAGTTAACTCATGTCACCGGCTATTTTTTCCATAATTGAAAAGAACCGAAACAAACTTCAGTATTCTTTGCTTATACATAATGAATTTAAATGAAACTTTGTACATATCTGCTGTGTATTATAGTTTATACATATTATATATTTTAGCAATTTTTTTGGTGTGGCAAAATTCAAATAGCTGATGCAAGTGCAAACACGAGTTATCTCGTGACCGGTCAGCAACGTTTGGGCATGAAAACACGAGTTAACTCGTGACCGGTCAACAATGTGTTAAGAAGGATAATCTATTCAATTATTTATGTTTTATAGGATGAACGTAGAATATCTACTCTACGGATCTCCTACAAGCTTTGAGAATTATTATAAAAATTTGCTAACCAGTCATTTTGACTGTAGTTCTAGTGTTAATAATTTAGGAAAAAATTGCCCCAAGATTGGACGAGGATTTGATCTGCAGCCCACTAATTGGCAATGCAACCCTTTATATTCATCATAGTTTCTCTTCTACCACACCGATTAATTTTCCAATCACGTTAGAACATCCCTCGCAATCAACCACCCCGTAATTAGTATCGCAATAGAAAACCCAGTTGCGTTTTGAGTCGACCAGACGAACGACGCGGCCGACGGTATTCCGACTGATAAGAGACAATTGAATTAATGAACGAGAGGCCGTAGAACCAAACGACAACATAGCAATTAAGTCTGTCCTCGGCGGAGCTGGCTTCCACGGCAATTTCCGTTTTCTTTCTCGTGCTTCTAGCTGGACCTTTCAAGATTTCCCTGTGTGGAAACCGCTCGTGTTCGATTCTATTTCCATTCAATCATTGCCGCTGAAAGGACTACCTTACAATAGCTTTAAAATGTGACTTTAATAGTTAATTAAAGTATTCTTCAAGTTTCGAATTAAGTAAAGTATTTGATATAAAAAAAAATGAGGAAATTTGTACGCAGAATGTACGAATTCTTGAAAGCTTGTTGACAGTTTTGTGCTAAAAGTATACGATATTTATCAACAATTCTCGGTAAAATTGGTGTCAGCTTTTTTTTTATAATTGAAGGTAAATTTCGGAGAACTCGAAATGAGTTATATTTTACGCGAATAAATTCGTTTCTTCGCATTTTTTGCAAAGACACTTCAACGACGTCTGCATTTCTGCAAGTGGGCATCGATTATTTCATGCAGCCTTGATTTTTCTACCAATTAATCAATTAAACATCCGCACAGATGCTTCACAATTCTCTCAGGCAGTAAACAATAAAAACATCAAGAATCCACCGTTTTCCCGGTAGCAATTAAGAATTTTATTACCTTAAAATCAACAGAACCGCCCACTATTTTATTACATCTCGCAAAACTACCTTATCGCCTCCCCCTCCCCAGGCCTTTTTTCCTTTACCGCGAAACGTTTAAGATCCACCGTCGAGAAAACAATCGGTCGTCGTAGATTGATATCGAGAGACTGTATAAACGATTTGCTCTTGTTCGAATCAACAGTGACTCTCCGCTCTTTCATCTGTTTCACTTTAAAACCAGTCGTCCACTGTTGAAAATACTTTGCCCTTCGATTAAGAATCGTCTTATCGAGGCTTTCATCCGGTATAAATAATTGTTAACTCTTGAATTTAAAAGTACTAATTTTACGTGGAATTTTGATACAAGAAATGTACGACTTTTATTATCTTTACGAAAATTATTTTTAACGATTGTTATTTATAGCCAATGCTGGTAGAAGTGTAAACAAAATCCCTTAAATATAGAACGAGCACGGTATTCTCGTCGATGTTTGCATTTCAAAGTCGTGGGAGGATGCGTTGAGAATTAAGGTTCGATGAGCTGCTTTTTACTATTTAGGCTAATTAGCGTAATTTTGGTAGCATCGATAAATCAGGTGACCCATAGGTAATTCGAAATTCAGGTGAAATTTTAAATCCTAGGTAAAATGACTTTGATAATTGAAGTCTAAAGTATAAAGAATCTTTGAAAGTTTTGATCTTGATTTTACGATGATTTACGAATGGAATGTTATTTCTGTTCGATTTATGTATAAAATGTTTGATTTTTTTCGTGCGAAAAGAACGAGGAAAAATGGCTTTTCACGAAACACCGATTGAGAATCTTCGCGCGCGAAAGAGCACACGTGCTGCAGGTTCATAAGTGCCAAGGCTATCCGAACAACAATCGGTTTTATCATCTTCTTTCGTCGTTAAGCGACCGCTCATTCAGCTATTACCGATTTGCAGAGCCATAAAAACTCGTAGTTCCCGCAGCACGACATTGGCCGCTGTTTTATTCGAGTTATCGACGATAAATTGCGATGCACCACGCAAATGGCGTGGTTTTTAAGACGATAATGACGGTTTTCGATTGTTTTTCAGGGAAGTGCGTACAATTCTTTATTGAGAAGCAAAATAGTAAGTGTCGACGATTTTGTTCATGTTGATTCTCTTTTTTTCGATTTTTGGAAAGAATATTTAAAAAGAAAAGGAATGAAAGTTAACTGAGAATACTGGAGGAATATGTTCTGCCTGGAAATTCTACCGGTGCTAAATTTTCAATCTATCAATTTTCAAAAAGGAAATATTTGAAAGTTAGTTAATAACTAAATGGAATACTTCAATTAAAATATTAAATATTTGGAATTTACTTGAATAACAGAATTGCTGCGCGATTTTCACGTAGCAGAGAATTCAAATTAAAAAAAGAAGAATAAATTAAATTTGCGATACTAGTTATAATAATAGTCTTTAAAAAAAACACCTGCAATTATATTCTTAGGCCTTAAATTAATAACCTATAACATCGCGGCAATTATTCAACGTCTGCAAAAAAGCGCGAAGCGAAAAACAAACAGAAATACACTGTTAAATCCATTTCCTAATTAAAATGTCGCCGGAACACTTGCAACGAGACTACATATGCATGCATCCGTTCGCAAGAAACGTAAATACGTGTTCCTGTTGCAATTGCACAACTTCAATCCCAAATAATGCACTCGTAAGTTTTGCTGCACCGTCTTCGAACACAAATTACAGGCACAAATCGAAAAATTCTCATTCACCTTCTCGTCGCGGCAACACACGTAATTAAATTCATCTTGATAATTTTATTGAATGTGCCAATCGACGATTCTTATAAATTCACTGTTATCGGGTATTCCTTGCAAATTCTGCGGAACGTTTTACAAGTCTTTTTACGATCCGTCTGCGGTATTTTCGCGTGCATTTTAAATACAACGAGAGTCGTTAATCAGAAAATTGTGCATCTTTAATAGGAAAACGATTTTCTATTTATTCGAACATACGTCTTGGTAATGTTGTAACGATCTCTTTGCAGATAGGATTGTTAGATTCGTGGAAACTTATTCTTTTGAGACACGTACGGCTCTTCACGTGAAAAACTGAGAAAAACTTGTCGCGCCAGTGTTTAAGCGAAGAGGTAATTACATTGATTTGATTTCTTCCAATTTTTTTTAATTACAAAAATACTAAACGTATACTATAATTAGACAAATTCAAGATTAACCCATTTCATCGTAGCTCTAAATACGGCAGAAGACATGCTGTACCGTACATTTCTGCGCGCAACAGTTTAACATTGTACAGGGCGGAATATTCCGCAGCTGAGTGATAATGACGATCGTCAGCCACGGAATATTCCGCTTACGGATGTAAATGGGTTAACCCCTTGCCGTACAGTTTCTTCGCAATTGTACAGAATTAAATTGCTAAAATAAAAATTGATCAGTGATTCTTAGTATATTGTATAATTTAACGTAATATTAATATTATAGAAATAATTATATGATGTCGCTGCTCGTTGATGTTTTGAATTTAACAGGTTTTGCAAAACTTTAAAATTCCTTGTCGCATTTACCGCATCATGAGTGTCACTCGTTATTATACGGCAAAGGGTTAAGATACATATAAAGAATCAGAGTAAATTATAAGGTAAAATTTCACCTATCGATAGTATACTTCAAGTTTTAAATATTCGTAATTAATAACGTATATTAATAAAATAAGAATACTCTCCTTATGTTATATATTAATATCCATCTAAAATCTGAAAGAAATATCAAACTACACCAAAAGCTAATTAAATAGCTGAAATAATTCCGACCAGATCCCAACCGTCATTATCATTTACAACAGACAATAAAGCCTTAACGATGCACTTTTTATCGCGTTAAATCTGCAATTCACGAGAAAAACATTCGGATAATCGCACGATCTGCTTCCGATGAATTTCTAATAAATTTTTTCATCAATTAGAAACCGTCTTGAAGCGATGCACTTAATCGGTTTATGCAACCGAACGAAACGCCCACAATCGATTCAATTGCATGCAACTGCACCGATGGGAATTAATATTACGTTGTTTTAACGACGAAATACCCGTTGCAACGGCGATGACAATATATTTTACGAATCAATGGAATTTTTCTCTCTCGCTGCAAAAGCAAGGGAATATTCTAAATGTACGGTTATCGTTTATCATCCGACGACAATCTTGGATAAACATAACGATATCTTATCTTGGAAACGATGTAGGGACACCGTCTCGGCCGCGAGTGTATGAATTTTGTTAATTTGCAAAAACAGAATATTAATTCTTTGTATCTTCGCGCCGCTTGCAATCTTCGGAAGGTTGAAAAAAATTGTATGGCGATGGCACGCGGTTCATCGTTTGTAAATACAGATTAGGGGAAAAAACTGTTTGAAATTTTGGATAAAATGTTAATTGAATTAAGAATTTTTAATAATCGCCGATCCAGGAATCGATGATGTTACAACATTTTGATATTTATGTTCGCAGTTGCGATTATTCTGTGTGATGGAGAAAAATTTCAGTATTTTTGAGCATCTTGGTGATTGATGATCAAATTTTAAGCAATTCAGAAGTTGCAACTGCCATGGTTTCTTGCAATTTTAAACTTCAATTTTTTCATATAAAATAGCCCTTTCTATTTATTAATTTTTTAAAATTTTATTCCTAAATGCTGCGAACATTTTTGCAACAAACTACACGCAAATATAATTAGACTGTTTCTTAAAATGCAAATAATTTCAATTATTAATCTGCCATCGTCAAATTTTCCACCAAAAAAAAAAACAATAAATTGAGGTTGCAAAGTGTTAAAGGATGAAGGAATCGCAAGAAAAGAAACGCGCGCGTTTATGAAACAAGGGGTGATTGCATCATCGAGATAACTTCAAATTTAAATACTTGCGAAAGACGTAAACAGAGGCATACTTTTAGCGATTATAAATTACACTATCGTCTCGTCTGGTCGTATTTCTTGAAAGTACCGTAATTACAAGGAGTAAAAGTAAACTCGTTAATTACCGCCTCATCGTTAACCGTACTTTGCCCGCCATTTACGTTTACGAGGGTAGTTACGCTTTGTGTTTCATCTTTGAGTAACATCGTAACAATTATTCTTCCAATATCGTTGGAAATTACGTGGAAATACATTCAAACTTGCGTACAAAATTGATTTGAAGTAACTCAGTGACTCATTCGGAGAGCTCTGATTCATTGATTACAGTTTTCTTGCGTCTATTAGCAATACTTGTAAATAACGGAGCCTTTATTAGATAAGATGTGCACTTTTCCGGCAACCGATGACTGTAAAAACAAATTGAAAGATAGGTAACAGTGTTGCGACGTTTCGATTACAAATCTTACTCACTGATTCAAGTCATTTACATTCATTAGCAATATTCACAAAAAAGATATTAATTAGCTAAAGAAAATATACACTTTTCCGATCACTGGTGATTAGAAAAAGCAAATTTCCCAGTCGTCAGTGATCGAATTGATAACAGCTAACAGATTTTTGAAATATCAAAATTAAAAAATTTGTTCAGCGGCTCCTCTTTTTATTCCTCTCGTTAAAAATATTTCTACTGCAGCAATTACCAATTGCCTGCATGTGCAGGCAATAAAATCATTTACACAGCAGAAAATCCTTCGATGTTGTTAAGTTCGTCGTCTCGGAGATCTATCCGGTAATCAAGGTTGAAAATCGCGTGAACAAGGCGCATTCGTCTTGTCAACCCTGTAATTCCCGTCCCTGTCACGATATAGTGGCAGATACAGTGACATCATTGTCGCCATTGTATTCACCAAGCGGTAGGAAATTCTCGCGCAAACGTGAACAGTCCTTCGTTAATATCGTTTGCGAAGATCTGCTGACAATTTCTTGGCGTTGAGTTGCTTCTTTGAAATACTAAAACCGCTGAATTCTGTTTAACATTAGATATGCTATGGTGGTAAGATAATTCTTGGACTACTGACAGAACCAATTTTCTTTGATATTTTAAAGTTATAATTAAGAGCTTGTTGATCTGCCAAGGTGGTGAAATAATTGCTGGACTACTGACAGATTTAATTATCTTAGATATTTTCAAGTTATAATTAACCCATTTGCATCGTAAGGAAATATGAAAAACGGCCTTTATCACCTAACTTTCTTTTTATTATATTTAAGTAATATATATAATATAAAAATAATATAATTATATCAATATATAAAATAATATAATTTATATTTCTTCCGCTAGTTTTTACTACTTTCATCTCCAACAACACCGTCAATTTCTATTTTTTAGGTAATGGATAATGATAGTAACCAACAAATTTAAGCGTATATATGCGCTCCGGTGATAGTGACTAAGAAAATTGAGCGTATATATACGCTAATGATGCAAATGGGTTAAAAGATTGCAGAAAGAATTTCTATTCGGTAAGAAAGTGATTTCGACAATTAAAAACACAGATTTATATTGTGCTCCGACAAAGATACGAAACTCGATAGAGAATTAACGATATTGATCTACAATTTGGAAAATTGAATATTTTAATAGGCGGAAGTAATTTTATAATTATTCTTCGTTAGATTGAGAATATTGAAGATAATATATAAATGGTAAACAGGACTAAAGTTGTTCTACGAATATTAGACGGAGGAGATTCAGTTGATTAATTCGAAAACGTAATCGGTAATTACTCGCCGACGTTGCCGGGAATAACATAGAGAAAAACATGAATGGACGGAATTTCCATCTTCATCGTAATTGATGTAACGTTTACGAGGTCGTGTTACGCATTAATTTACTACAGGTGTCGATACACAATCGCGAGTATGGTGTTGCACAATAGACGCTTCTGATATCGTTGATTTCACATGAGAAAAATAAATACTGCTGCTGTGTGAAATTTGACCACTCAGGCGAATATAATCGTTTAATTATGAATTTAGGATTAGGTTGTGCTTTAGAGCCGGAAGTGTACAACTGAAATTTTAGAACTGGAAGTGTTTGTTATCATAGATTGAAACGTTTTCTTGCAGTTTTAACACTAGATTGCCCAAGGAAGTCATTTTGACTGCTTTTTAATTTCAATTTGAAAGAAAATTATGTATATAATGATACAATTTCTTAGAATTTTGTGACTTTTTGTACAACATATAAATGCGTTTATTAATAATTGTAGTTACCTCCGCCCTCCGTCATTTCCGGTATATATATATATATATTATGATGGTTATTATGATATATATATCATAATTCTTACAATTTACCAAAAATCACAGGCCAAACCTCAGTAATCCTATGACATTAATCCCTTGCCCTACAACGTCTTTTGCAACTGCCTCCGCAATAATTGAAAATCAAATTGCTAAAATAAACATTTGTCAGTGATTCCCGATATATCTTAGAATTTAACACAACATTAATAACATAGAAATAATTTTATCGTGTCGTTTTCCACTAATATTCTCAATTTGATAATTTGTAAGAAGCTTCCAAATTTCCCATTCCATCAACCCCATCACGAGTGTCACTCGTCGTAGCGCAAGGGGTTAAAACCACCCTATTACTTTCCTAAACATCCCTAAAATTCCAAACCATATTTTTTCCTTCTCAATGCAATCCAAAACTAACTCTAAATCCCAAACAAAACCCTCTGTCCACAACCTATCACGTAAACCCATGGAAACCATGCCATCATCAAGAATCAAACTTCTCGCAACTGCCCGCCATTCTCAACAGGAAACACTTGTTTCTCGCTTAGGATTATCGCGAGATTCTTTGCTATTCGCATTGGCTATCCTCCTCTGATGATGCTCGTAGGACGAAAAAGCGAATCGAACTAAATTACCGTAAAGGCCTCTGTGTCACAACGTGTCTTTTATCGTGCAAGGCCACTGCGTCATCGGACCAACACCACGCAACTTGTGCGTCACATGTGTGAACGTATGCGCTTATAGAGCAGAGGCTACGGCTTTGTGTCATCCTCGATGCGCTTTTCCTGGTTGCTTGCCGTTGATTTTTTACGTAGGTTGATTAAAGATCTTCGGCACTGCAGCGAGAATTTCATGAGACTTGTAATTAATTAGTTGGCTCCCTGGTGTTCACAGTGGGAGACGCGGAAAGTAGTTTAGGGTCGGTGAACTCTGAGAAAGGTGGGTTAGAAATGATATAGTGTAATTACTTTGAGAGAATCGTCACTTTTGTCTATACTGCAGTTATAAATAAAAAAGAAATAATCTAAAGATTTATTTTAGTATGCTGGATTGTAAACAAGATTGGTTCTCAAGATGAAATCGAAGCTTGTGCTTTAGAAAATTCAATTATGTGGGGGATATGGTGGCAATTCTTTACTGCTTAACACTTTACCGACCGGCAGCCTATTAATAGGCTTTTTGTCACCAACGCTTAGACTTTTAGTTTATTAATCGGTTCCCACGACAATCACTAATTTGTTATTTATTATTGTAGTAGAACTGTGTTAAGTAGTCAATGTAATTGACAATTGAGACGCATTTGTAATTTTCAAAGAGACTGTAATTTTTTTCAGGCAACCTAAGTCGAAACAAATCCTTTAAAGTGGGTAGAATGCTAAAACAATAGCGGTCGGCAAAGTGTTAAGAATTTAAGAAAGTGTTAATTGAATTGGAATATCCTTGTTTTAAAGGCGGGATTTAATTATTGCTTGAAAGTGAATCCTTTTGATACAATTTAATGTTATAGATAGTGAGACAATGTTTCTGGTTAGATACTAGATTCAAGTACCAATCTCTTATCTTCTCTAGAAAATGTGTCCTTAACAAAAGAAGTTAATTAATAAAAAAAAAAAAAACTGAAGAGACGTTCTCCATTCTCGACAGATTTCTCGACAATATTGTACGATAATCGACTCGTTTCTCGATAAATCCTGCTACCATATCGTGCAACGAACAAATAACTCCTTATCAGATAACAGAATCCTCGCCTATCGTGGCTCATTAGTTGCGAAAAATATTCGCGAAACGAGAGCAGAGCTTTGTTCGTTGCGAAATAACTCGAGATTGGACTTTCGGTTGCTTTTCAGCATCTTGAATGACGAAGATTGCACAAACTGCCGTAAAACGTCGTCGTGCAAAAATGAATCCCTTTTTTTGCACATTAGAATCAAAGTTTTCCTGCAACTTTAAATGCCTGGCGATCTTTGAAATCGTGAACGAATACAAAATTTGCGAAGAATTGAGAAGAAGCGAAGCTTATCGTCGAATTTCGAATTACACAAAGCTTATCGAATGCACGCTGCTATAAATAACACGATTTCACTCCTCTGCAGAATTTGTTTGGTGTTAACGGTACCATCGATTCGCGATACGTTGCTATTTTTCGCCGGGAGCACTGGCATTATCGTGAAATTCGCAAAAGCGCATGAAACCGATCGCGTTGAAGAACACGGTTTCGACAAATCTCGTGGCATTGATAATTTCGATAATTCCGGGTCAGAGACCTCTCATACGATTGATAAATGATTCATTTGCGACGTCTTTGGTCTGCAATAAAATTCCCTTTTGCAATGAAATTGCAAATATCAACGCAATTGTCTGGGAAATCACGAGATTCGCGACTTCGCTTTTTTGTTCCGTTCTATGTTCCAATGTTGCCCATGAGAGTTAACGAATTTGTTGCAACTGGAATTAAACAGGTCAATTTGCTTGTCAATTTGCAATTAAACAGTCAATTTGCTTTTATACTCGAATTTTCTATATTTCGGGACAAGCTTTCTTTTGAACTGATAATCAACTTGGCAGTAGAAGGATGAGCGAACATTACTATAATACCGTTAACACTAAAACTACCGACGTTATATCTACCAAAACTTAGATATAACGATCAACACTAGATTTACGGGCGTAAAATCTCTTAAATTGCAATATATCAGATAAGGACATTGAAAAAGGAGGGATCAAGCGGCAAAGATGGTAATTCGTTAAGTCATTATTGTATTATAAAATACACGTGAAATATCTACTATACAGCGTCACTGAAAATTTGAGAAATGTTTATAAGAGAAGTAGGAACCCGTCAATTTGACGGCTTCCGTAAATCTAGTGTTAACCACTTTGGTAAAGGAGAATTCAAGAGGTGAAAAAGATGATTGATAAGTAATTTAAAAGTAATTTTAAATTACTTATTACTTATAATTTTTAAAAGTAATTTGGATTTTATGAGATAGAAGTGGAATATTTACTTCATAACTCCCCTATCAATTTAGGTAATTGTTAAAAAAAAATGCAAAACGGTCATTTTCACCGGCTTGGTAGGTTTAGTGTTAAATAAAATTTAATATTAGATCTAACGACAATTAAACCTCGCAAAAGTAAAGAAGTCACGCGATATGAGGTACGGGGTAAGGAGAGAGTGTCGCTCGCACCCACCATGTCGGTCTTGGAAACCGGAGATCAACGAATGACAACCGAAAACGCAATTCTTCTTTCGTCGTTCCCATGACGACGCAACGAATGTGCGGCTCTTTCGACCAACAACGCGTTAGAATGGAAAATGACGTCAGAACGAGCGATGTCTCTATCCGTCTGGCGAATCAGAACAAACGACGGGCCAGAGGACTTCTCTATTTTTGCGAGGTATAATTGAATATATTTAAAAGAGAAATGAAGGAGGCAAAAGCTTGACCGATTTAATTGCTTGCAGTGTGTAAGATTGACACAGAAAATTGCAAAAGAAATAGCATTAAAAATTTCAACAAAATTCAAAACAACTCACTTTAATCACCTTGTTAGGATCTAGTGTTAAATCATTAAATGTTGTTAATATTTGCAAAATCTAATTCACTTGAAATTCAAGTGTAACTAATATACTAAATGTAACACAATACACTGTGCATAAATAAAAAACAAAATGAAACAAATGGAATAAAAGGTGAAGAAAGCTCGATCGTTTCGATCATTTATATTTTGAAAGATATGCTTAGAAATTCAAAGAAATTCAGCCAATATAAACTTAGGTTATTTTTCTAAAAGTTCTATCATCAGCTGTTTTCACTGCCTTGGTATTTCCACTTTAAAACAGCACTTCCTTCAACTTTAATTCGCTCAAAAGACGTAAACGATGACAGCATACTTCACATTATTCCGTCGGTTACGTTGCAAAAACTATTGCCAATGGAAAATTGAAAGCAGATCGCGACGCGAATGGAGAAGTCTCTGTCGATATTTCATTCGTTCGTTATCTAATCTTCGCACCGGAAAAATGAAAATGGCAATAGGGAACTCGGATGGCCAGGGTCTAATGCCAAGGAGAATTTCCGCGACATTTCGCATCGACGATTTACAGTGGAAATCTTCCTAGTGCGATTTCTCTTTGTTGATTTTTTTATCGACGATGCGTTATAGGCTGATAATGAAAGGAAAATTGCACGGAGGCGCCGATGATAATTGACGCGTTAATGAGACTGCATATTGCGAATAAATCGACGAACGATCGAGAAAGTGCCTGTTGAAAGTTGCAATTTTCAGAAAGTTCTCGGCGAATGAATTGCTCGAAGTCTACGAGATGGACACAAAAAGTTGAAAAAGAAACTTCACAAATAATTTCAAAAATTCGGGACAAGTCATTTCGGCCACCTTAATAGATCTGGTGTTAAATTTAACTATACAATTTTGGATTTCATTGTATTTATTGTAGAGTTACTGTATTAATTTATTTTGAATGTCTTTTTTTATGAAAAACGTCCACAGATTGTGGGGTTAATTTAATTTATTAGTCCAAGAAATAAGCTTTGTATTATAATTATATTTAAGCTTATAGTTACTTTATTAATCTATTTCTAGAATAGGGTGCATTCAATTTTTGAAAAAAGTGCGTACACATTTTTGAAATAAATAAATAAGCAATAAAACCTTCAATATTTATCATCTTTACGTCAGAATTAATTTGTCCGTATAATTGCAGGACATGTAATTCGTTTATAATTGTATTAATGTACTACGTCTCAATTTGAATGATGCTCGATGCTTTCAATATTATTTTTTTCTGATGTAGTTATTTTTCGAGAAGATACTGTTTAAATTCAAATAGATCTACGAAGCCAGCGAAGTGTTTTTCACGGAAAATTGCAAGCCTCCTTACCGATGTTTGAATTTTCTTCCCAGAGATTATATTTAACACCGTTGATTTGACAGATAACTAGATGCATCTAAGCCCGCGGATTTTCCAGCGTTTGCGATTCTTTTATCGCAAGCTCAAATCCGCAATCTTTCCAGATACGATCGAGATACGAGAATTACTCGACGAAGTGCTCTCTCGACTCGAAATCCTTTTTGCCAGCTCCAAGCCCACTTGAATCTCTCGTAAACATGTTTGCACCGATGTGAAAAAATTTGCAAATTCTTCCCTTGAAAAACGCCGACATCTTTTCATCGCGCGATGTAAAATCGTAACAAATTAAAATACCTTTTAAATAACCATTAGCACGAACAATTTTTCGCGTTTGCAACGATGCGAAATTTTTTTAAATCACTGCAGTATCTCTATCGTACGATGCAAAAGACTGCCGAAAATTAGGTACTTTCGGAATGACTAAGAAAATTAAAAATGACCAAGTGATTAGTACAAAACGATAAGCTGTAAAACTGCAAGATATAAACATTTATCGTAACGTACGACCGTCGGATTAATTTATATCGGCATCCTTTCGATATGCCTCGATAACAATCTAATAATTGCAAGTCGATGTATCTTTTTATTGTTCTTCTATCGATTCGTTAATAAAGAGAGCTTCACCCGTTATCACGATAAACCAGAAATTCCTTATCGGAAATCGCGTGACTTATTTTCAGTTTCTCTTTGATAAATCGTAATTAAACGTCGGATGTTTTCTTCGCGAAATGGAGTTTACGAGAACAGTGGTATGACGTATGGGCATTTGAATTTGTTCCAGACAGAAGCTGACATCGCCTAAGTGGAATCGATTCAAAGGTATCAGATTGAGATGGAAGGACAAGATCAGACTGAACAACGTCATCTGGAGATGCTGGCACATGCAATGTAAGAGAGAATACGGAAAAACAGTCTCGCGTTTGTATTCTTCATCCTTTCGTTGCGAAAGATGACACTACTTACGCGTTGACAATGTTTTTACGTTATATAAATAACGTCGTATTGAGATATTAATTTATTAAATGAAAGGGACCAGAGAAGAAGCCTGTTATTTGGTGTTTTCACTCTTGGGTCCAGCTATCTGCTGAAATTTTAGAATTGAAGATAGTCAGCTTGAAATTTTGATGTCTCAAATGTAAAAGAACATATAAAATTCTCTTTTTTGGAGTGTTTTCACTTCTTGGACCAGTTCTCCGCTGAAATTTTGGAGTTTAGGATAGTCCGCTTGAAATTTTTACGTTTCAAATGTAAAAGAACATATAAAATTTTCTTTTTTGGGGTGTTTTCACTCTTTAGTCCAATTCTCCACTGAAATTTTTTAGTTAAAGATAGTCAGTTTGAAATTTTTACGATTCAAATGTAAAAGAACATATAAAATTCTCTTTTTTGGGGTGTTTTCACTCTTTGGTCCAGTTCTCCGCTGAAATTTTTGAGTTTAAGATAGTCAGTTTGAAATTTTGATATCTCAAATGTAAAAGAACATATAACATTCTCTTTTTTGGGGTGTTTTCACTCTTTGGTCCAGTTATCGGCTGAAATTTTTACGTTTCAAATGTAAAAGAACATATAAAATTCTCTTTTTGGAGGTATTTTCACTCTTTGGTCCAGTTATCTGCTGAAATTTTTGAGTTAAAGATAGTCAGCTTGAAATTGTGATATTTCAAATGTAAAAGAACATATGAAATTCTCTTTTTTGCGGTATTTTCACTCTTTGGTCCAGTCCTCTCCTCAAATTTTTGAGTTTGAGATAGTCCGTTTGAAAGGCGTTGATTCGACAGATGTAAGAGAGCGTATAAAATGCTCTTTATTATATCTCGTTATATTTAAAAAAGCGCAGAAAACTCTCTTCTTCAAAGATGCAACTGTTAGCTTTAACTTTAGCCTAGTCATCATTGCAATTCTGTCGCGTAAGATAAATAATGTCGTGTTAAGATTCTGACGCGCTCCATTTAAAAGAGCATAAAAAAAGATCTAGTTTCCCATTTTAACCCAGTCGCCTAGTCGTCCGTAAAAATCACTTCGGTAAATATAAACAACGTCATCTCAAGATTACTAAATTGCATTTGTCATCGATATTCAACCTTTTTTTATTCCATATAATTGGTCCAAGTCCAGAGGGTTTAAGTCTAAAAGCCCAAGGCCTTTGAAGTTTTTGGGAGATACTACACCGGAAGTATCGAACAAAGCACGAAATGCAACGTCTAGCCAATACTGCTGACCTTTAACAATAATCGTCTCGCATGATAACCCGACAGCTCGTGATAAGAGCGTTGCTTCTTTTTCATCATCCCCCAGAGATCATTTTTCTTTCCCGGATGCTGTCACGGTCAGCCACTCTCATTTTACGGAAGTCGTCGGACTTGCGGAAACAAATAAGAATTTTCTACGGAAAATCAAATTTCAAAAAGAACCGCAAATTTCCTGGACATACCTGAAAGAATCACTTTGATTTTTCACTTTCACGCGCAGATATCATAATATTTCTCAATTATAATTCGTACAGCGCAAATATGCGAAAATAATAATTATAAATTTAAAACTCCTTTAACCAGCAGTAAATTAAAAAAAAGATTTTCGTCCGCAGAAGTCCCATTCGTTATTGAAATTTTTATTAGGTTGGTAGGAAATTAATGTCGGTTTTCAAACTTCATCTGTGAATACACATGTTGAGAATGGGAATAACTTTTCTTAATCAAAATAAATTCCATAATAATTTACACATTTTTCCCAACCTGAAACAATGTTTTTTAATAACATTTTTTTTTCTAAAATGATATAAGAAGACAAACAGATTAAAACGAACGGCTATCTCAAAATTAAGCGCCAAAGTTTGAGAACTCGAAAACCGACATTAATTTCTTACCAACCTAATATTATTTTCTTTAAACATGCACTTTTCTTATAACTTAAATCTACAAATAAAACTCATAAATGCAAAATTCCTTCAACCAGAAACAAATTTAAAAAAAAAAAACAGAATTTTCAAACGCAGAAGTATCAATCGTTAAAAAAATTCTTATTATTTAAATTCAAATTATTATTTTCCCTCATCTTCACTTCTTCAATTTGTTAACTGGAGAACAATCTTAACGCGAATTACAAAAATCACAAAAAGAATGCTGATTCCTAGCAAATTAATCATCATCCACCTAATCTCTTCTCAAACGACAATTAATCAAAATCCCAATATCACCAGCAATCACATTCTCTCCCAACAATGAATTTCAAATTACTAGACGAACTTATCGCGATAAAATGGCAATCGAGCGAAATGAAATTGCTCGGGTCATGATACACCCACGCGACGTGATAAAACCGAGACAATAGATCGACGTGCCGTGTATTCGAAACTCGTGATAACATGAAAACACAGACCACACAAGATTTCTTGCACGTGACAGTGCAGTGACAAAGAATCCCCGCCAATCGTTGCGAGCACTTCGCCGATTCCGCGGAGAATCGGTTGCCAGAAGAACGCGAATCAGTTTCGCGGATCAGTTTCACGAATACCGTCGTTACGATTCCCTTCGATTCTACGCGGTGAATTTGCCTCATTGTTTTTCTCCGCTTGAAATCAATTTCAATTCGCCGACGAGTTCGCAAAACAATTTCCTGGTGCATTCTTGCACCGAGGAAGATCGAGGATTGATCTTTGAGATTCATTTGTTTCGGGCGTTTTAAGGGAGGCGATTAAATCGCGATTATTGCGATAATTGGAGGATCGTTTGATTGATTTTTGTGCGAGTCTTTTTGTACACGTTGAAGGAGACGGATTGGAGAACGGTGAAAAAGGAAGTTCTGTTTTGCTGAGGAATCTGTGGTCGCTGAGGGCGACGTAGAAACTGTACTGGTTGACTTTTGTTTCCCAGATTTTTCACGAGTGCGGGTGTGTAATTGATAAAAAGTAATTAACACTTTACCGACCGGTAGCCTATTAATAGGCTTTTTGTCACCAACGCTTAGACTTTTAGTTTATTAATCGGTTCCCGCGGCAATCACTAATTTGTTATTTATTATTGTAGTAGAACTGTGTTAAGGAGTCGATGAGAGGCATTTGTAATTTTCAAAGAGATTGTAATTTTTTTTAGGCAATCTAAGCCGAAACAAATCCTTTAAAGTGGGTAGAATGCGGAAACAATAGCGGTCGGTAAAGTGTTGATTTTAGGAAGAAAATTCATAATGGATTGTGCAGGGTACAATGTTGCTCCTTGTTTTTCGTTAAACACGAGTTGCTCTCTCGTTTTTGGTGAAATGTGAAGGCATGAGTTTAGAGTCTGAAACTTTCGCAGATAGATCAGGCTGTTGCTAAATTTCATTAGATTTGCTATCATTACAATCGACTGCAATTATTAAAGCTACTGAAAAATTCAACAAAAAGGAAATTGCTGCAATTTTTGAATGATTACATATTACCTTAAATTTATATGAAATTGTAGAGGATTTCTAAAACTAAAATTAAATCTGGGGTGTCAATTGCTTGCAAGTCCAGTTCCGTTAATCCATTCTATTTAATTACTGTCATTTCGCCTAGAATCTACTATTCCAGATGGCTTTCGAACCAGTTCTCCTAATTGACTATTAATTTGCATATCTCAAAAATAAGCTAGACATCAAACTCCACCGCCAATAAAAAAATAAATTGCTTACAGTATAAAATATTAAATTACGTTTTAAAAAAATTAGAAATCTCTCAATCTTTTTGAAAATATCATTTTGCAACACATCGCGTTCAAAAAGCCCCGCAATTTTCCGTAAAAGTTCATTGACACTCCGATAGCAAGACCGAGTCGCGTCTGTTGGTCTCGCGAATCTTCCTATTTGCCAAATAGCCAAATAAATAATCGCCAGTTGCTAATTTTACGCGACATTTTCCTGGCCACTTTCGCCTCGTTAATCACAATCGTGAGGCTAAATGAACTTCGGGATTGGCAGAGACACTTAAGCGGGTGTTACGATTATCTGCGGGAAATTAATTTCGCATCCATCATATCAAAGGATGACGCGTTGTTATCGCGATTATATCGACCGATCTATCTTGATCTCTGCTCAAAATGTGCGCAATAAAAGCACCGTGTCTTTTCGACGGAGCACCGTAAACACCGAAAATTAATTAAAGAACTTGTCTTAATTTTCCCGCAATAATTCGCATAGTAATTTCCTTAATTTTGCTCGCAAAACATTTTTTAAAATCTGATAGTATCATTGGATAGTAAAATCGTAAGTGAATATACTCGCCGCATTACTGTGAATTCCCATAGAAATTTTCATCCCAATTTCCCGTAAAAAAGATAACAAAAAGAAACTCTATTAAACCAGAAGACATTTGTTATGAATCCCATCCTAGAATTACCAGATGTAACGAATTATCGCAAGCTTAAATTCTGCCTGCCACATAAATCATTGAAACGGAAACAATTTTAATTAATTATTTACATTATCCTTCAAAAGGTTGCAATAATCGCACGATTTAACTCGAGGAACGAAGGCGCGATCTTCGAGCGGAGGAAAAACCTAATTAGAAGACAGGAAAGTTGCATCTTTCAAGCGAGACTTTACTGCGTTCTCTTGTGAAAGCGAATTACAAAAGAAAAAAAAACATTTCACGAGTGCGTTTGAAAATGCGTCGCCATAAAGTTGGCATCGGGACGTCCGCGTCTCTCTTATGGGATTCCAGTCGCGCGAAAGATGATGTGAGATTGAAGGGGAGTTAATCGTTTCCGTTTTCCCCCATCGACTTTATCGCCTATTTCGGTCAGTGAATAGTTCGCTATGACAAGCACTATGCTTTATGTACTCTAAATATCGTTTATTTGCAGATGTATGATCGTTAGCGTTGCAAAATAGTGATTGCAGAAAATTATGTCTGAGAAGTGGAAAGAATTGTGGTTTTATGGAAATATAAGTTTCAGCGGGAGAAAAATAGTTCTTCTACAGGAATATAATATTTAGCGGACAAAAAGCTTTCTAAATATTTATACTTCATGGTCAGCAAAGTGAAAAATAAATATAGCTATAGAAATATAACTCAGTCGCGTGAAAAATAAATATAGCTGTAGAAATGTAACTCTCAGTCGTGCAAAGAAGCAATTTGTGGAGAAAATTTACTTTCAGCAGTATTTTGTAGAAATATAGTTTCTAGCGATGGAAGAACTTCCCAAGTATTGATATTTTATTTTTAGCAAAGTGAGAAATAAATATACCTATAGAAATAGAGCTCTCAGCGGTGGAAAAGTCTCTCAAATGGAAAGTTTACATTTCTTTAACACTAGAACTACCGGCGTTAAATTTATTATATTTCAATATATTAAATAAGTACTTTGAGAAAAGAGGAATCAAGAGGCGGAAAAGATGATCAATTCGGTCATTTATGATTGTTGAGTTGGACGTAGAATATTTCTCCTATGATTCTCCTATAAACTTCGCAAAATTTTGGGAAAAATTGTGTACCAGTCATTTTGACTGGTTTGGTAGTTCTAGTGTTAAATATAAAATTCTCTACAGAGCAAAGAATAATATATCTGAGGTATAACTCTCACCAATATAAAGAAACCTACCCTTATAATATTATTCGTAGCATTCCAAAGCGCTATGTTTCCGTAAAACCACAATTTTCGTCCTACAAATTACATTATTACCTAGTACCCTAAATAAACCCCATTACCACAAGTTATTACCATTTTAATTGTCAATTTTTCTTATCACAGTTATTCTGAAGCAAAATACCCTGGTGTGCCAATTCGCATCACCGCTGGACGTTGATACTCACAATAAACCCGAGGTAAATCACATTCCTTTTGAATTTTCCCCATAAAACAGTCATCCCCTTCAATTACACCATCTCAAAAAAATCATCTCTCTCTACAAAACAACTTAAAAAAAAAAGAAGAAGATAAGGTCTTACGACGAAACGGAAATTACTGTATTTTCCATCGTGCATTTCCGAAGATTATGCCGACTTTCTTTATCGCTATCTGAGACTTTAATCCGAAAGGGGAAAATCCAGATGGAACGGCAAAGTTAAACGCGGCAAATATGATTTTATCGTTCCGCCGTAAGATTCTTGCACTGAGCGTAAATCAAACGTCGTATCTCTTATCAGGCGGTGGTCTTAGAGGGCAAATACTGGAAGCGCAAACTCGCCGCTGTTACTGCGGAATACAAGAAATGGCGTATGTTTTACCGGAACAAAATCCTTGGCTGGACGAGCAAGGATGGCACCGAAATGGTACGTATTTCGTAGATCGTACATGATTCTCTCATTCTTGTATACAGTACAACTCATGCATAACGCCGGAGATACATTGTTTCACTTTTATATTAGGTCGGTAAGAAATTAATGTCGCTTTCCGAGGTTTCAAACTTTGGCGCTTAATTTTGAGATAGCCGTTCATTTTAATCTGTTTATCTTCTTATATCATTTTAGAAAAAAAAATTTAATAAAAAACTTGTTTCTCGTTGGGTAAAATGTGTAAATTGTAATGGAACTTATTTTAATTAAAGAAAGGTATTCCCATTCTCAACATGTGTATTTGAAGGTAAAGTTTAAAAACCGACATTAATTTCCTACCAACCTAATACTTATCTTTCCAATCCTCCTTAATTCCAAAATACAAAAGCGATCAGTCTCGCAATTTTCTTTTAAATTCGACCGATCCATTTTCAATCGCGTTGTACGGAGTTCTATTGTACTTCTAGCGAGACTGATAACGGATAAATAAAATGGAAGGTAAAAAAATATCCGTCGCTGAAATTCCCATCGCAGAAAAATGACCGCTCGTAAATTAAAGTGAATCAACGGCAAAATTTTATTTTTTGACAAATGTACAATGTTATGTGTAATAAATCGATCGATTTACCCGCCATTTCTTTTTAAGATTGTAACTTTAGGATTGAATGCTTTAAGTCTACTTACTTCTTGTGGATCATTCGATTTAGCTGCTTTTAATTGATACGCTTTGCTGAATGGCAATAATAATAAACAACGACGTTCCAGATGGAATCAATGGACATGTTAGATTGGGGCAGTGGAATTGGAACATCGGGAAATTTCGGAGCAGGTACAGGAAACACCCATGGAGGGATCAGCGGGACTCCAGGAGGAGAGGGTATGATGGTTGACGAAGATTACATGGAGCTTATGACTGATACGTTATTTTCAACTATCACTTCAAATCAACCGATATACTTTCCCGACCCGAGAGAGATTGGTAACATGGAACAACTTAATTAATTTATATTTCCACTCGGCAGATCTAGAAACACTTGTGTAGCATCGTCAAAAGTATGATAACCTGAGAATAACTTCCGCAAATATTGGCAACTAATAGTTCGGCGCATTCACGAAGCTTTATTGCTCATTGTAAACGAATCAACGCTATTTAGAAAAATATATAACTTGTATTTCAAGCTGATGATTTACAACATCCGTATCCTAGAATGTCAGACCGTAGAATCTCATGTTCTCATATTTATGACAATTGACAAGTTTTGTAACGTAGCAAAATTAATTCTACCGAGTGCTTCATGGATGAAAATATGATATAAACGAAAATAAATGATACAAATAAGAGGAAAACTTATCGTTTTAACGCCAACAGCAAGGGGAGCCAGTCTGGCTGATTTCATACAGCCTAGCTTAGGACCTCTTCAACCAAACCTGGACGACTTCATGGATACTCTGGAGCCTCTGCAAGGTAAACAAAAACGATACACTTGTTACAACATATGCACTTACCTCACCGACAACTGACAATCATCCGTCGTAATACCTCCACAGAATTCTTAAATTCGAAGTTACCTCCTGTCCCCGAAGAGGACGACATGTTTCGTAGTGGCACGTTGAACGCCAACTATCCAGATCTCGATCTAATGACGCCGATCAATCAGATGAACGAACTGAGCGATGAGGCGTCGGTAAAGAACGAGCAGACACCTCAACAGTCGTCATTGACGCAGGAGGAGCAAGGAGGTAACATGCAGAATCTCCAATACACCGCCAAAATATATACTCAGCCTGAACAGGAGCCAACAGGTGCATTCAGAAATAACATGTGAGTCTTCACGACTTGTGTCTTTGATATTGTAAGAGTGTTATCGCCGACGCGAAGTACCTACTTTCTTGCTGTCGAAACGGAAACGGTGATAGAACGACGGACGCGAGGAACAGTTCGTTTACATTTCAGAACTATGAACGAGAATTATAGTACAATGCAACAAAACTACGAGCCAACGCCGACGAGTCAGCCAGTAAGAGAAAAAGGTAGGCCGAGTAGACCCTCGAGAGGTAGTCGAGTGATCCAGCAAACTCAGCAACAGCAACAGAACACCTATCAACGTACTTCGACCCAGCAACAAAATTCCGGCTATCAGCAAACTTCACAGCAACCGTACACCATGGAGATTCAAACTGTCCAATTGACACCGACCCAAAATCAAGTGCAGATTGCAACACTGAACGAACAGCCGGTCAATGCCAATCACATCTCACCTATCGCCGGTCACGTGCAGAATTTAGTAACGGTGCAACAACAGAACTTCGGTCAGACAAACTCGACGATGCCGACGCAGCACAGGGCGATTAGGCCTTTGCCTCCTGTTCCTCCCATCTCCACGAAGCCGTACAAAGTCGTTCAACCGCAGCAGTGTTACAAATTTCCGGCACTCGCTCAAAACTTTAATACGCAGCAATGTAAATTCAGTGCCAATAATTTCAAGGTATACTATAACATACTGGTTTTATCCCCTCGTTTCGCTTGAATAATGCATCGCCGTAAAGTCGAAAAAACTATGAATAGCAATGGAAACGGAATTATTATGTTGCTCAGACACACCCATCGCAGCAAGTCGTGTCGGTTTCCGCGGAACAGGCGTCGCAGTCGCAGATATTGTTGCAATGCAGATCGTCGGGCTTGGATCTCAGTACACCTGCTATACAGCCTGCTAAATTATTGTCTCAGCCTGCGTCTTCGAATACGGAGAAGGAGGAAATCTTTGCCGTTCCGAAGGTACGTTGTTCTTTCCGCTCGAAATGGAAGATTCGACGATAGGCCGATTTCATACGAATTGTAAACGAGTGTTGGTTATTCGATAGAAGATCCTATTAAATAAGAAAAGAATATAAAATTCTTGGAAGTAGTTGCATTTTGCGAGGAATATTCCGGTTCTTGATGCAAATGGTTTAACACTAAAACTACCAAGGCGGTCAAAATAATGGGTCCCACATTTTCGAAAAATTCCTTAACACTAGAACTACCGGCGTTAAATCAATCATATTTCAAAATATTAAATAAGTACTTTGAAAAAGGAGGGACCAAGAGGCGGAAAATATAATCGATTCGGTGATTTATGGTCTTTAAGATGGACATAGAATATTTATTCCAAGACTCTTCTATAAACTTGGAGAAATTTTGGAAACAATTGTGTACCAGTCATTTTGACTGGTTTGGTAGTTCTAGTGTTAAACTGAGAGGGCAGCCATGCAGTAAATATTCCACTTCTGTCTTATAAAATCTAAATTATTTAACACTAACCGTAAGATACTTATTCTTAGCGTAGCAGATCCTGTGAGCTTCTACCAAATAACGATAATACCTTTCTAAAAAAAATGCCGGATACTGTTAACTTAATATAGGAAACGGCATACAAAACAGTCTTTACTTAATCTTTGTCACCTCTTGATTTCCCACTTTCTAGGGCACCTATTCGCTACATTTAAATATAATAAATATAAAGCCAGTAATTCTAGTGTTAAATGGATCAGACATAACGTAGTTCTAGCGTTAATATCGAATCTTCCACCGAACAATCAACTCCCGCTGATAAAACAGTTCCGAATAAACGTGTAAATGTATTTCTTTCAGTATCAGATGAAAACGAGGAATAGATCACGTAGTAGCTCGTCTCTAACTGCACCGAGAATGCATCCGCCACCGTTAGTGTCTGCAGCGAGCGATCCCGCTCTGAATCTAAATAATAATGTTTTGCTAGCACAGTTACTCACGAATAGTACGTATGTCAAAAAAGCGTCTACACTCTGTTCATCTTCATATTACGTTAAATTCTTTCTCCACGTTGAGAAAGATCGACTATTATTCCCTCTATAAAGAATATTATGAGAGGTTCAATATCGTTGCATAGACACAACCGGTGTATACACAATGACTAGTCCGGCTGATAAAGTAATGCCGACTGCGAATCAATCCGCTACTATGAAACACATCTTACCAATGCTTCCACCTTCAGCTTCGCCTACACAGGTGACGACCACCCACCACATTACGACTCCGGTCACTGTGCAAACGATGCAGACGTCCACGGTGCAAGTGCAATCGCAACAGCAGGTAGAGTACCGACAGTGACGGGTCGAGTCCAAGACCTAGTATTATTAGAAACGTTAGTCTAATAAGGGAAAAATCATTTCGGCAACGGATAACGCAATCGAGATCGACGGAGGCAAGGTTTTTCATTGTACAACTGTTTCAATTATTCGTTCACTTATTCAATTATTCAAATACTGCACGATTCGTAGAATGAGTCATCGGTCTCGATTGTGAGAAAGACAGCTTCCTTAACGCTAGATATACGGGAGTTAAATCTGCTATACTTAAATATATGAAATAAGTACTTTGAAAACAGGGGGACCAATCTGCAGAGAAGATGGCTGAGTAATTTATGTATTATTAGGTACACGTTAAATATCTACCGACCGTTTCTCCACAAATTTGAGAACTTTTTATGAAAAAGTAGGAATCCGTCGATTCAACGGCTTCCGTAGATCTAGCGTTAAAGAGCGTAGAATT
This sequence comes from Cerceris ruficornis, assembly GCA_963989415.1. Classification (NCBI taxonomy): domain Eukaryota; kingdom Metazoa; phylum Arthropoda; class Insecta; order Hymenoptera; family Crabronidae; genus Cerceris; species Cerceris ruficornis. Next base: position 13,747,472 of record OZ022523.1, read on the forward strand.
AAGGTACTTAGAATCCCTTGCATCTCGTAGAATCAGACTTACCTCAGCCAATCTATACTTGAAATATAAAATAACATCTAGACGCATCCATGAAAAAGTAATGAATTAATTGTCAACCCCTCCCCGTTAATATTAATAATGAAACCAATGCTGTATAATACACAAATCGTCTGTTGCGTGTTAGGCAATGCAACAGTCTACTTCCAGCCAACAGATATTATTGAATACAAACACTCAAGCACACCAGTCACAGAACAGTCCTGGATCGCCGAAGGACAACACCAATGCTCACAGTCCTCAGGCACTGAGTCTCAGTCCTCTGCACAGCCCCTTGAGCATAGGAAGTCCATTGTCACCTACACGGGGATACATAAAAGGCGAGTCCGAAAGGGGACAGTACAAGGAACAGAGGAGAGTCGGGCATATTCATGCGGAGCAGAAACGTAGATATAACATTAAGAATGGATTCGACATGCTGCACAGTTTAATACCGCAGCTAAGTCAGAATCCTAACACGAAGCTGAGCAAAGCCGCGATGCTGCAGAAAGGTGCGGATTATATCAGGCAGTTAAGGGCTGAGAGAAATCAGTTGAAGGAAGAGATGGATAGCTTAAGACATCAGATTGAGTGCCTTAATACGTCGATTAGGTAATTAGTTTGTTAATTGAATTAAGGAGTTGGTGTCTGAGTTTACATTTATCACCGCAGCAACCGAAAATTGTTTTCTTTCTCGTTATAACGCGCGTCTTCTTCACTTTATTCCACCTCCCTTACATTTTTACGTATCTGAATTCTATCTGCATTATATTTTCGCAAGATTGAAAAAATATGGTGGAAGGAAAATTAATGTTACTTTTACAGTAATTGCCAATCTATGCTTCCTGCAACGGGTGCTCCAGTTTCTAGACACAGGACTAGTAAAATGAAGGAGATGTTTGACGAGTACGTGCGCACACGTACAAGGGAGAATTGGAAATTTTGGATTGTATCCTTTTTTAAATATTGTTCTGTAGTTATATATATTTACGGTTAAGACTTAAAAGTTATAGAAATCCTTAACGCGTTAATCAGTTCAGCATATTGCTCGAGCCTTTAATGATTTCCTTTAATACTTCGGTGTCCACTGCAAGTATCGAGGATCTATACAGAAGTACAATATTATGGGTCGAGCAGCATTGCTCGCTCGTCGATCTCAGACCAGGTTCGTTCTGTTCAAGTTACAATTAACCCTTTGACTACTGTGGTCGCTTGTACATTTTTAATTGGTTCTCCAATATCTTGCCTTTATTTTTTTTCATTCCTGGGGGAAATGATCGTCTACAATTATAGGTGGCCCAATATTAACGCTAAAAGTACATAAACATTTATGGAAAATTTCATAGAAATCGTACTGTATCAGTTCTTGAGCTTGCCTTGTCAGCGTTTCTCCTAGAATTATTTCGAGTTACTTGCTAGCCAAAGTCTTAATTAGATACAACGATCGCCTAGGAATGAAAAAACGGCTTAATATTTTAGATGGTTGAAGAATCCCGATTTTAAAGATTTCAATTTTGAGTCATCTACACTGGGCGCTTCGCACAGAATTATTTAAGATTACTTAAGAGTCAAGGGCTTAATTACATTTATAAATTTAAAAAGAAACATAAGTCCAATGCCTCCATATAACAGCTTAAAACTCTATTATTATCTTCTCATTTTAGCCGTTCTGAACTCACTAAGGTATCTGTGCACTGCCACTGATATTTTATCAGATCCTGGTCGCCTACCCGATGAAGCACTCGCAGCTGTGAATCGTACAGAACGGCGACGATCGACTCAGTGACCAATCTTAGAATGCAAATCCGCGATCAGTCAAATCCGTATTTGCCGATGCGCGTTTTAATGATATTTAAAACTTGCACGACCAAACGGAAGAAGGAACAGTTACCGTAGCTTAAGGCAGTTTTAGGAAGGACTTACGTTAAAAACAGGAACAAACAAAACAAATTCTTAAAGCCTTTTTTACAGTAGATGTTCGGATTCTCTTTCGCAACAGTAACGTTGCAGCTACTAAGTGCAATTTCTCGTTATTGTTATTGTGAAAAACTTATGCTCGTATAGTTCATACGTGGCAGTCATGAAGTCCACACATACACACATCGACGTATATATGCACACACGCGCGCGCATTATGAATGTAAATAAATTTGAATGACGCTTACCGAAAATACATCAGACGAATCGTTCAGAAGACGTTAAAATTTTGAGAACAATCTTTTCCTTCGTATCGTAGAGACGCGTAGATGTATATTTATCGTATTATTTACATCACAATTAGTGTCAATTGAACGAAATGAACTTTTCTTCCGTTGAATGTTAAAATTCTGAGAAGATTCTCCTATCCGGACGTTTTACGTATGTGAATGATATTTAGAGCAAACCATTCCATCATCTCTTTACTGTGCCTCTTTACGACCAAACTCGGACACTCTTGGCATCAATTTTAATAGAATATCACTCTTAATATTCTGTCAAAAGTCCAAAATTTTCATGGAAAACATTAACTCGAAGTCTATCGTGTTGGAGCAAACCGCGCGCTCTTTCCTTTTTACTTTATTTTTGAATACTTTTTCCCTTCTAATCTGACGTCTCTGTCTCTAATTCTAAGCAGAAATGTATATTTATAAGAATATACCAAGGAACCAAATAGAACATAAAATACCGACGCATATTTTTATAATGTTGAGACTCCCAGACGGTCGAAAAAGAAATTCTTTAACGAGTGATAACCCGACGTGATAAACATCAATGCCAAATAAAACGTCGTTAAATAAGAGCGGTGTATTTAAACTTTTTTACGTTGCCGATTTTTTAATCGTCTTTCGCGACGCGTAGTTATTAGCGGTGCCATAAATTTTACAAACGGAGCAAGAGACTGGTGTCCGAAACATAAAGATATCAAACAGAACATTTTCGATTTATATAGTTGCGTTTGTCCAACGCGAAATGCGCAATCACAGAGAACATAAGTTACCTTTAATTACGATATTTAAATGAACATACTGCTGTTAAACACGTGCACATTTCAAACACCGAGTGAAATGAACAACTTAAACGGCAGACAATCGTGCCGCTGAAAAGGAAGGAAAAAAAAGAAAAAAAGAACGAGAAAATGGGTTGCTCAGAAATTACACGTATGATTGTATCAATAATGTTATGAAATACGAAGTTTTTAATACGAAATTTCATGTGATAATGTACAAAACATTTATAAAGATTCGATTAATTAGGACTTAAGCTGTGAACAAAGGGCCTCTACATATCGTAATTGTTGTTGCCTTCTTTTTTTTTTTCTTGTTTTTATAAATGTCGATATTGTACATACACGTAATGAAACATCGGCATTTGAGATTCCTCGTGAAAATTCTTTATACCTTCCTGGCTTCATCGAGGCTGTAAGTTCGAGCTCTTATGGTTCTTGTTTCGATCGAAATTTACGATACGCAGATGTCCTTTACTTAAAAATTACGTTGTGTACGTATATGTGTAAGTGATAAATAATGTAAGTCAATCAGCGAGGGGATGTTCTTTTGTACAATATGTATCATATAATCATAAACATTCGCATACTGTTATTCAGATGTTATACCGGCATAAACGAAAAAAAACCTTGGAACTTTAGATTCCTTCTTGCCTCTCCCTTTTTCTCTTAATCTATCTTATACATTTTAAGCAAATCAATTCTTCGTGAACTTTTTACACATATTATTTTGTAATAGAACGAAAAGACAAATTAAAAACTTCTTAACAAATAAGAGAAGCTTCATTTTCAATACATATCCTCTCGAAGGAACATGTACCGGAAATAAAGCTTTTCTATTTGTGGTTCAGGTTTTGTACCGGCATAAACGAAAAAACTTTGGAACTTTAGATACCTTTTTATCTCTCTTTCTCACTCAATCCGACTTACACGTTTTTACCAGATCAATTTTTCGAGAACACTTTATCCTGATATTATTTTCTGATAGAACAGAAACACAAATAACAAAATTTCGCAACAAATATTACACGCTTTTGCGCGGTCGTATTACCACAAGATTTAAATAAATAATCCTAAAATGTCAATGGATGTTTTACAAAAATATCCAGTGTCAATATTTTTGTACAAATGTACATTTAACGTTTTTCCTTTTTTTTCTTTTTTTTGGCAACACTTGTTATATATATATATATGTAATATTATACTAAATAATTTAAGTTACACAAAAATATACAGATATATCTTCCCCTGGAAGATTCTATCGTTAAAAAATAATACATCGAGATCTTTAACAAAGGAACAAATAATTATACTATTGGCATCAACATCGAACAGGTATGACAAACCATATACAAACACGTATTGTTTCCCTCAGGGATCAAGGTAAAGCCGGGTGGATCTTTGCAATTTGCAGAATGAGTATTTACGCACTCACCCAAAATACCCGAGAGTTCCTTCATAGTGATGCGTGCGCTTAACTGAAAGTTGCATTGCGAACATGAGATATCATTTGCTATGCCCCTTAGACTAGCCTTTTGACAAATAGGGCAAATAACATCATATATTTCTCTGTCCGCCAGTAAGGAGATCAATTCCACCTCAGCGAACGACATTTTTTCATATTCTTCTATTATCCATTGTTCTGCAAAATTGAAGTATGCAGAAACATTACCGGTTCAAATTTAGCAAAATCAAAATAACATGATGTTATGAAATGCGTAAAATATGATAAAAACCTTCTTCATTGAGAATTTCTGCTTCGAGTTGAAGCGCTTCGTCAGGATCTAAAGGTTCGTCATTTACCGGCGACATTGGATTGATCAACGGATCTAAGTCCGTTGTCATCAGATTATTAAATTCTTTCCGAACAATTTCGGTTAATTTCTCCTGCACATTGTCATAACTGATTTCTAAGCCGAATCTCCTTCTGTTGAACAACTGGCCTCGCTTCTCTCGCATTCTTTGTCGGCATCTCTAAAATTGTAAATTGTTAATAATGTTTTTACATTCCAGTTTTAAGATTTGAAGTTTCTTGTCAGACATCTAACCTCTCTGAGAACTTCTTGCAACTTCGGTGAACCCTGCCTTATTTTCCTTACACACTCCTTAGTTTTTAGTTTCGCCGACATGGTAGGACTTAATGCAACGTTTGCCATATTTTACTTTGTTGTTTGTTACTTGTTACTCTCAATTACAATTAAAAATTCACGGGCTCGAGACTCAACGTACGTTTTACCGCCAGATTTTGCGCATCAAGCGAAAGCGGCTGCGCGCGTCGCTAAAATTCAAATGCGCGAAGCGGTTTCAAGATTTGAATCTCGCTCCTAATTTGTTTGAAATATTAATTAATGTAGCAGATAATATTTCAAGTGTCGTCATGTATTTCATAGGTATTGAAACAGCATAGTACGAAATTGAAACGAGAATGATTTATCATTTATTGTAATATCCAATGAGGACAATGAAGTACAGTTTCATTCGCCAGGCATAATTCTGTTTTAGATGCGGCATCGTCCAGCCGCTGATACTTGTCAGGAAAAATCATGAGACAATCGGTATATAAAACAATTGTTACATCAGTGTGAGGTCGCGGAATATAAAACAATGTCTCCCGATTAGTTATTACAACGTGTAGTTTAAATTATGCTAACAAAAATATAACTCTTGTTACCAGTGGTAGTAGTCGTTCCTCAGTATACGTAAAATATTTTTTGCAGTCGCTTATGAGTCCTAGGAATAAATATATCTTAAACATTTATATGTACGTATACACATGGTGTCTCGAGAGAGACTTTGCCGACTAATTCTCTAATTGGTTTACTTTCAATTACATTCGACAATCCGATCATTCCATTCTCGCATTCCAAACTGAGATTATAATTTGCATTAAAAGATCTATTTTATTTCCTTGTCCCATTATAATGCAAAACAATCTTCTATTCTATACTTAAATGAAGTTAATTGCATAAACTTCACTATCGTTATACATTAATTATTCTCTAAAAAGAATCAACGATATCGGAAAATACCCTATTATTGACACGTCGAACGCCACCGGTATTTCGCTAGTTTCATCATATCTACTACGGTATATATTTATCTTGACAAGAATAATTAAATATTCAATGTATCAGTAAATTTGTAAATTTTACATTTTAAAAGTTATATGAAATTTTATTGAATTCAATAGCACCGGTCACCGGTGACCTCCATGACATTCAACGTGTTAAATGCACCCAAAATTATCACATTCCAATATGTCGCAATACAACTAAACGTGGGACCAACAAGGAGTTAATAAATCCAGCTCTCAACGGACGTTCAGCAAACAATGTACCTCCGTTCGTAACATATTAATTAAATCTCTAATAAAACCAACAAAAGTCTGCGCCTCTTGAGACATCATGTACATACATATACACGTTATACATATACATATATTGTTTACATATACACGCTCTGTATATGCATAAATACTTATACCTTATATACATATATCTGTATACAGAGCTACACTCGTGCCATAGTACAACAACAATACAAACAGTCAATATTCATTTAGTATTACTAATCCGCTCAATGCACCACATCCACGGCGAAGACAGCACTGAGAAATACGTAATGCTTTTAACGCCAGGATTAAATCAATGGCAGATCTTCAACCTACTATGGAATAACTTGGAACAGTCAAGGAACAATGATCACACGACAACAAGTGAATAATTACTCTTCGTTATGGCTCTTTAAGCTCTGCTTCAGATCATGGCTTTAGGAAAAATCTGCCGTCCGTATGTTTCCATCGCTATTCTCATCGTCGATCCAACGATATTCAAATAAACAACGTAATTTCACATCCGACTTCGTTGTCGACGAACAACGTCTCTCCTCAATGATTCATTCGTATTCGTCGATCATAATAATATGGCTAATAATTGCAATGACAGTACAACATTAACGATTATCAAATACAAAATGATAAGCTTTCCAAATGAAATCAGGCATTTCGTTATTAATACGTTATTCGCATCATTGTATACAATCTAATTGGAAGTATTAAGCGTACAATCTTGAAGAATGCGTTTAAACTAATAGAACTTTCATCATCGCTGAGTTATTTGTCGTTTGTCATTCGCGGGGCTACTTATTATCGTTTCCAAGTGCTTCCACTGATAAAAGTACACAACGGCTAAGTAAATCATATCTGTATTCTAACATCGTCCCAGTAAACGTCGCGGACTATGTACATATTCGTCTTATTTACATCAGCAACACGAAGCTACACGACGAGCAGGAAGTATCTTTTGTACCAATGTCGCCGGAAGTACGCCGACGGTCTTTCACGGACAGAACGTATATCCAAGACAGTGTGAGCTCTCGCGTTATAACAATCATCACGTATTCACAAACGGCTCCTCAGCTTTCTCCTTTTCTCATGAATACACTCAGAATAAAGTAGCACCGAAGGAACTTGGGCCTAGACTTCGCAGAGCATTACGTATTACACCTCTCATATCTCCTGGCAATAATTAACATACTAAGAGGAGATCTTACGGGCTAATTATCTTCTTAAGTACCAGTACCGACGATTAGTGTCACGTTTACACCTTTTTTTTCAACAACGAAGAGATTCGAGTAACAGTTTCAACAAATATATAGATATATCTATACATATACTTTTTTTTTCTTTGCATCTTACAGACTACGAACGGAATAATGAATAGCTCAGCAAAAATTAACCCAGGTACAGTTTGCGGATGCATTGTTCAAGCACGAGTAGAAGCGAATTACAAAAAAAAAAGGATATAAAAATAGTACATAGGAATTAAACGTTTTAACGCTAAAACTATCATGGATAGAAAGACGGGTTATCCATTTTTTCTAAAAATTATCCAAATTGATAGGGGTACCATGTAGTAAATATTTCAAGTCTATCTTACAAAACCAAAATTACTTAACTGATCATCTTTTTCACCTTTTGATTCTACCTTTTCCACGGAACTTATTTAATATATTTAAATATAATATATAAAATAGACGATACAAGTAATTCATATGAAGTATATTAAACATAAGATATATAGCAGTTAGTTTTAGCGTTAAAACGGAGAGCTTCTTTCCTCGGAAGATCGGTGCTCTTTGCACTTTGGATTTTAGCTGATAACTGATGCACATCTCACAAAGCATTTATCTCATCGACGCAAACGTTCCGATGTCTCCAAAACGAACAATTTATCATCAGCAAAGGATCCATCGTGCAAGCGAGAACCGATTTCAGAAGGAATGCTCGAATCACATAAAAAGAATAAAAAAAACAAAACAGCACGATAAATCGTAAATTCTCAACGAAAGAGATGGAATTACATGATGTACTGTATGTAATTAAAATCAAGAAAGTCCTCGTACGTTAAAACCGTATTATTTTAGAAAGTTCATTCGTTCCGGAGGTGATCTATATATCTTTACATTAATTTTATACTTTGTACAATACACGTGAATCATCGACGAGCCGTACAACACTTACGGCGTAAAATTTACAGATACAGTAGTAGAGAGGATATAAAACTGGAGTAACAAAGTAGAATTTTCTTTTCTTCCCCACTGAGTCGTTGAGCATATACGGGTCAAAATATACGAGGACTTCTTTGCCGACTATTTAATAACTTTCACAGCGATCCTCATTATCTTAATGATTGTAAAGTGTCTTGTATCCATGTGTTTGTGTTATGTGTCATGCGTGTAATATCTAAACCTACTGCCGGGACTCAAAGAACGAGCGGCAGCGAGCAAATCGTCAAAGTTTCTCCGGTGCTGTTGATTTAATTACTGATGTTGTCGTCGTCGAAATAGGCGGTCCAACGCTCGTAGATCTTTCCAGCAGTAACGATATCTTCCCTGGAGCAGGTTGCGAGACGGCACGCTTCGCCATCCTAAAAGAGCTGTAATTCAGATTGAATTAATCATCGTCGAAGGTAAAACTCTTTCATCTCGGAGACGTTATTCCAGAGGAATACGTATCTCCTTCCAGGAAGACTTGCAGGAATTTGAATTTCATGTTTAGTGCACATAGCGTTAACTAAGTTTGGAAAGCATCTTTTGTAAAACGATGATTACACAACGAGAATCGAGTGAAGATATTGTAATTGAATGACAGTATAGAAAAAGGGATGTATAAAGTGTCAGGCAATGTATCGACATGTATATTAACTTCAACGCCATGTCTGTATCTATAAGAACATGACTTTACGTGGGTAGATTCATTTTTCTTTCAATGTTTATCTACCGGACGAAAAGCGGCTAATGTAGAATTTCATTTCGGCTCTTTGGAAGGACGTTTTGCGAGACGTATAGCGAGTCGTGGATCAAACGTGACAATAAATACACTGCCAACGATCAACAGAACAGACGAGATGGATGTAGACCGCCGGTGGAAGCAGATGAGATACATGGATAGCAGCGCAGTAGATATCTAGCGGTGTGTTGAGATCTTTATGCTGAAAGCGTGACATTAATGAAACATTCCCACGAGGAGGAAAAAGCGTTGATGGATGATCGGTGAGAATGAAGACAAACAGCTATCCCGTGCCCGGTGACAACGATGCAGAGTTGGATTAATCGTTTCATTGTCCCTTGAAAATGAAGAAGACGGATGATGCTCTAAGCGGATCTCTATATTTGACTGAAAATTACTTGAGAATCAACGGTTCAATTCAATTCGATGCTTACTGAATGTTCAACGGATGGAACCATGTAGAAGTCAGTAAGGATGAAATTGATTGATCGGAAAGAATAAGCGGCATTGTTTCAACTTTTACAGGATCTTCGAATTCTCTTCGGCTGCGGGGTTTATATACATAGCTATGATGTAGCTATAATATACGTTTAATTACTACGTCGTTAATTGTAAGCGTATCAGGGATAGGTACTCGTTACAACGCGTTATCATGAGAAAAGCTAATAACATTTTCAATTCGATAATACATCGTATGTCCGTGAATTGTGGTGTTTCGTTAAAAAACGGCATTCACATGTATCATCGTGCATTGTGTCACAGCTTTTGTTCTATAAACATATTCAATCGTGCTGTTAATGGTTCTGTTGTACAAGCAATGGCTCAGCCTGACCTACCACCAAACCATCAAGAAACATTGACACAATTGCGACATCGGAAGTCTCAGATATATGTATATCAAATGCTACATAAATAACAACGACATTGATACGATCAATAAAGATTGCTTAAAACGTACTTCGTCGAGCTGAACGAACATCTTGAACTAACAAAAAAAAAGAAGAAGAAATATAACGATACATTGAGAAAGATTGATATATATAGATATATATACAATGCACATGACAATAAACAGAGAAAGATTATTCTAAACGCAAAGAAAACACCGTTTATTCTCGTCGTAACGTCAGGTTGTGTTAGATGTAGACGATCATAAATACCTCGTTAATCGAAAATTCTTTGTGTATCGGTGGTGGATCTAGCTTTGAGTATTTTTTTTTTGTTCTGTAACACAAACATTCACCTAACAAATCTTAAGCGATATGGGGCTCTAGATTACCTTGGTTACTAAATAGAGATCAGACCCGTTTCGGGAAGTAACGAAAAAACTCTAGTCTCTGTACATCTAGACAGTCATAGTTGAGTAACCACAAATCCTGGACATATGTATGGTTGTTAGATTAAACATTAACTTTGAGCGTAGAATGGCGAGGGCTCTTGCCGAGAGTATGATATTAGCTACTCTGCACAATACGACATATCTTCATAGCAGGTACCTGTAATTAAGAAACTGATAAGCTCCAGAAATCTTTTATAACTCTCACAGACTACCGGCTAGACGACAGGGTCGATTGAAACGTATGAAAGATAGAAAGATATATCCATGAAGAGATATCCCTGATCGAAGTTATGTTAAGATTGAGAACAGAAATTAGAGAAGATCTTTTTCATGTGTGTAAGAATACTGTAGCGGCAGCACGAAGAGTGGAGTATAGAGTGCGAAAGTGTGACGATCTTATAGAATATTCATATCGAGACACAATAAGAATAATGTAGAATTATAAACAGGATTATAAACAAGGTAACAAACAGGTTGATAAATAGGTAAATTCCAATTTAGTACACACTTGCAAAAGGAGTGTTATGATTAACGGTACTGAAGTAGAGCAAATGCTCGTTTTCAACCATTGATAATACACACATAGACATATCGAAACAGATTGAAATATTCAGACACATGATACAGACTAGCAAACATCTGATTCAACTTGGTGTATTTACATTTAGAAGTGAACAGAAACTCTGCCCGATTGATCCATAATGATGAAGGAGATTTCATTTGCTAAGCCATATCATATTATCCGTGTTAAATTGTGAAACACGCTCATGCGAAGACTACTTATGTTATTCAATGTATGCATGTACCTTGTTCTCGTAGTTACGACTGTTTTATAGGGAAATCTCTCGACATACAATATGGTTTTTAGTTAACACAGATGGGGAGCGATTTAAGTGCGAGGATCATACGGCATCTTTGATCGCTCCTGAAACAACTACTTTGCTGGAAATTTTCATACTGATCGCAGTATAGTGAGCTATAAAAATACAGCATTATCTATATACAGACAATATATAACGCTTATTTCTCTCCTATTTTTTTTTCTGCCACTGTTCCACGCCCACACGGCGTATCTTCGTTCTAGGAGACAATATCTATCGTACATGTACAACACCTCCGCCGTTTTTCGCAGCAACCAAAACATCGGTACGTCGAGGATAGCAACGATTGACCGAAAGAATTATTACCTTAAAAATTCCCATTCATCACGGCAAGATGTAAGCGATGAAAATACAACGTCTACTATTTCTCACTGAGGTCATGGAATGCATATGCTTACCTCCTCCGTCGAAGGGAAGCATTTTGTCCGGGTAAACCAAACTGACCTCTTGGAATCACCATGCGTGCATTACCCTGTGCAGGCCTCGAGCCCCCATGAGCCTGTAGCATATTTAAATGTGCAGCATAGCCGTCGTGAAGGATAGTAGCCAAAGCGTGATGCTTTTTTGGCACTTTCCCAATGATGAAAATCTGACTTGGCTCAAGATTTATCGCTGTATAAACACTAATATCTTTACTGCTGCCGTACGCGTGATGTATTATTACACCGTGTTCCTGAAAGAGGCAATGAAACGACGATATAACGTACGAACGGCGTGTGAAATTAAATCAGCGGTGGATTCAGATATAATGTTTACCTGAACAAGTTTGTTCAAATAGGCAGCTTTATGACCAAGTGGATCCGTTGAAAGACCATCCGCAAAAGATACGAGACCGTGGGGGAAGTTGTGTTGTGACAACCAAGAAACAACCTTTTGCTGTTGCATGTCAGGTCTTGCCGTAATGTAAATAATTAAATAGCCTAATTCTTGCCAGTGTCTGAACACGACAATAAAGTATATTAGTTAAACACGATGGAGAATTTGTTTTGATTGGTAATTCAAAGCAAGGTATACCTCACAACGTCAACAGCACCGGCTCTGACTTTTGGATCTTTCCCGCTTACCGACATGCTCGCAGTGAACGAGCCGTCTATGCTAAAAACTACGCACTCCGTTTTCGGTGGTATCACAGCCATAAAAAAGTCTACAGCCGTATGATCACCCCTGAAGATGCAAATTAGGTATATTCAATTATGTAGACGACAAAATCATGTTTCGAAAGGATAATACTACCTGACGACCATTTTAATCGGATAGAGTCCGTAACTCAGTGCTTTGTCATCTGGCATTTTATACGTTATTCTGCCATTTTTGTCGGTTACTTCGGTTGATATATAAGTCCATTCTCCTGCAGGCGCGTCTTTCATAATATGAATATCCACCTTCTCGCCTGAAATTGATAAAGAATATTTCAAATACTTGTAAGTAATTTTTACGTATTTATAATCGACGTACCCGTTAATGCTATCACGTCGATCGGACTGTACATAAATCTAGCGATTAATATTTGCGGCGCGCCTTCTTTAACAATAACGTCGTTTGCTCTATGATTAGCAGCAACGCTCTGGAAAAATTGTTTGTGATAAATTCTTCTCAAAAGATGATAATGTTATTAGAAATGAAAGATACGAGTATTTATACCTTTAGCTTGACGGAAGTGCGCTTCTTATTCCACTTCTCTCTAGGCTGACCTGGACGGAAACTAGTTAAATCTTTCTCCTCGTTGGTGAGCAACGGCAGATCGAATCTTCCTAACTGCCTTAAAATAAAGGCAATGACGTCGGAAGATTCCCAGTAGCTGGCATGGAAGAGATGTGGCAAAGCGTTGGTAGGGAAATTCGCCAGGCCTTCCGGACAATAAAGTGCGTAATCCAGCCTCTTTGTGCCCCACCACTTTTGAGTTACTGAAATGAATGGGTAAATTACGATGCGCTAAGTTTTACCTTTAGTTAATTACAATTTATTAGGTTTTATCTGAGATTGAAGTTGCAGCTTAGTCAGCTATAATTTATTAGGTTTTATTTGACATTTACGTTGTAGCTCAAGTTAAACCACAATTTATAGAAAACAAAGAAGGAGAAGAACGAACAGAAAAAAAGAAGGTTCTATTTTCACTTACAATTAGACACAACTTGCAGAGGTACACTGTCGACCATACCAGACATGGTGCTATGAATCGATATATCGGATAATCGCCTTAAATGGGACATCGTTGTATTAGGAATGTTCAATCCATCCGTGAATAATTGAGGATTCGTCTGAATGGCTTCCACTAAAAACGGTAAAGCGATAGATTTTATACATTGCCGTGTAAGAATAAAATCGTACACGCATGATACGTACGTAAGTGATACGGCTGGCCATTTCCAAGAGGATATTTTTGATATCGTGCTACATTAACGGGTGGAAGAAGAGAGAATCTTGCAGAGATCAATGGTTCTAGCCTAGCAGCTACAGGGTCAGTGGCGTGAAACAAATTATACACCTGATTTACGAATGGCTTCTGTATGTCGCTGCTTTTTTCTCCACCTGCTGAAACCTTTCTGTACGCCAAAACCAAAGCGAGAGGGCTGCCGAACATGAACAATTCTCCTACTTCGAAATCCAATTTACAATACTGTGAATTATCGCTAGAATAGAAGGAAAGAATGTTATTTAAGTATGAATTTCTCATTCTACACTCTTCGTATCTCTATGTAGATGCATAAAAAAAAAGAACATAACAATTATTCACCTTGTACTGGAAGATTTTCTTCGAGGAGAAGGAGCGGTCAAGTGTCTTCCATCTTCAGCATTGTTCTCGAGTCCTTGATTATCAAGAATATTATTCTCGCTATTGTGCCTCGAGTGAATCGATCTGCATAAAGCGTCGTATGTTAAAATCGACCCCACGGAGTCTCCGATGAAGCAAATTTGCCCCGTAAATCCGCGACCTTCCTCGCTTTTTACGAAGTCATGGTAAACTTGATTAGCTCCGGCCACAACCCGCGACACTGCATCCTGATATTCAGGCGATGAACTTGCGAGCAATGGTATCGCGCCAATTGGTATCGTGTCGTGCGTTACTGGAGGTGCATCCATGCAGGAAGGCGATATATCGAAACTGTATGGACTTAAACTGCAAGAGATAATAGCGATGATGCGTATGGCTAATTAGACATATTCTTTTTAAGATTATCAACTGCGATACCTTGACAAAACGCCAAGACCCTCGGTACAAATAGACGGGCAGGAAACAAATCTAATGGAAACGTGTCCAACCATACTGGGATAATGCTGTCTCATAACCGATTCAAAAGCTCCTCTGAAAGTTGTGATGTCCGACTTCTTCGCCGTCAAGTCGACGTTTGCGTCTAAATTGTTTCAATGCGATATAGGAATAACAAGAAAAGTACGAATCTCTAAAATATTGAACGTAAGGCATTTACCTAATACACTCCCAGCATGCATTACAATTAATAATACAGTAGTTTTGCACGGTTGATGCGTTGGCGAATGCTGTGGCGATGCAGGACACGAAACGTCGATACTGGCCGATGTGCAAATCTGCAATCTTTTGCTGCTACGTCCACTGGCCACACGCTGCAGGTACGATGGTGAGAATATTGTGTCGTCTACAAAGAGAAATTACAACATCCCCAATACGATGATATTTAATGGCAATTAAAATTGACGATAGATATCGATGTCGTTAAATATTACGTACCTTCCTTATTATCCGTAGCGGTCCCGGTGAACGCACTGTCCTCCACTTCTGCTAGAAGATCCAAAGAACTCCATTTAGCTAATGAAGAGTTATCTCCAAAGTCCTCTGTATAATCAGAAATTTTAACATTGCTTATGCATCGTGCCTTTATAAGCATCTCTGACACGTCTTTTTAAACAGTAATTAGAACAATATCGACCATTGTACCTTATCTTCGTAATCAATGTATAACTTTTTCTAAGAAGCTCTTCGACAATATCGATGTAGTACACACGGAATATAGTGAAAGCCTTAATTAATAACGTTATAAAGAGATCTATTCACCGTCGAAAGCCGCCGTCTTTGTATAATTACTACGTAGCCATGCAGCCTCATGCGGTTACAGAACGATTTTACGAATTTTCATGCTCAACACCGTTAACATACTACTATTCTTTAGGAACATCAAACTTGCAAATAGTAAGTATATGTATGTTTAATCAATTACATCGTATGTAATTGATCGTTAGCTTCCGGCGTCAAATTTTTATATCCGGCAAGTCGGTCTCGTACTTTCTACAAAGGCATGGATGCAGTTGTACAATGTTTGAAATTGACTTGTAAATAATACTAACACTAGTCCTAACGTCGGTCATATAATTCTTCGGATATGTCTCCCGACAGACACTTTAAAGGTATTCCTGTTACTATAAGAATTGATCACTATCTATGTGTCCTACCTTCGCGTATAGTAGGTATAATGAACCCAGCTGCAGTGTGGAGTGCGACATAAAAAACAGAGAGGGTACACATAAAAAGACAGAAACTGTCAAATACCAGCTCATGCTGTATTCTCTACTGTTCGCATCAAATGTACGACCTTAAATTGCCGGACACGCTTCTTTTCACTTTCACAATGATCTTAATTAAGCACTCTACGTGATCAATTCATTGTGATACTATTGGGAGAAAAGTAAAAAGTAGATGTCCATCAAGACCATCGGTAATTATCTCGCCTTGTCATTCAATTACGATAGTTACGTCAAATTCTTACAAGTCCTTGCAAATTATTACCGTCATGCTCTAATACTGCCGGACAATCGTTTCAACTTACCTTGGCAATCAAAAAACTCATCGTCGCTACCAGACTCAGATTCCCTAACAATACTTTGCCAGTTTGTTATTTGCATATCGAAGCTCTTATTCGAGCTTGGCGAATGCATCGACGCATTCTTTTTCCTTCCCTTCTTAGGTTCTTCCTTGTCGTCGTTCACGACGCTTCTGAAAGTTGACAGGAGGATACATTATTCCAAAGGGGGCGCGTTTGGATTAAGGCTACTCTACTTTTATTCTTCGTACTTTTACCTAAGCTCAGGTATCTCTGTAGGTGAATCTTCAGGGCTAATTTCACCCTCTGAGCTAGCAGCTGTATTAGAGATAGCTATGTCCGATGATTTCCTGAGTGAAGGTGGACTCTGAAGATCCTCGTTCTTCTCGATACTTCCAAGTGTCACGGCTAAAGTCTTGGCAACGTCCGACTCCTGAGGAGTCATCGTCGAATTCGAGGAGATAGTCTCCTGATTGTTATCACCCGTATCTTCGCCACCCTCGGCACCCATTTTTTCCTGCAAAGCCAGCTGAGTTTGTCTTTCAATTTCTCTGATGTCCTCCATCGTCAGACCGTCCCATTCGTCCTGCCAGGCCCATGCTTGCCTGTGTGCTCGCACCATGGTTTTCCGTAATGCTGAAATTCATCTCGTTGTTTCATGGCATCGGTAAAAGCGGTAAATGAAACATCGAGATAATGAGAAGCGAAAAAAATCTATCTATGTACTAACCTATGTCATGTATGAATTTCTCTAATTTTGTTTGCATGCCCCAATAACGAAACTCTACGCGGCATAGTTTGTACGCGCACATTAATGACTTTCCCGATGGCGTTGGCTGTTGCTTTCCCTAAACGACGAAAGAACCCTAATGTATCAATATCGGCTACTTAAGCATAAGTTTAATCGCAAATGAAAAGCCTTATACTTTCACGTCGTCCCAGTAAGTTTCCAGCCAGGATTCCGTGAGCGGGCCTCGCCCGGTTTTCTCGGACACGTATAATTTTGGATCTTCTTCCTTTACGTAGTCTGCCCCATAGAGCTGATCTTTCACTATATCTATAACATCTAGAACATAAACAAAAGAATATTATAATATCTGATGAATGTTTAGCCTGTCTAATCAGATTTAACGCTAGGACTACCGGCGTCACATCTGCTATATTTAAATATACGGCATAAGTACTTTGGAAAAAGAGAAATCGAGAAGTAAACAGAATGATTTATAACACAGACGTGGAATATTTACTATATTTTTCGAAAAAATTGGAAACCGGTCACTTTGAGCGCATTGGTAGTTTTAATATTAAACAAACTTTGGTACTGTTGCAATGTGAGATTTATCGCGGAATAATGAGAAACCAATTTCAAGATTTATTTGCTCACGTTTTGCATGATATAAACGCTGTTTTTCATTAATTTCTTTAAGGAATTTGCATTTAATTTAACTCAATTAGGTAGGAATATAAAACTTCGAGCTGTTCGATAAAAAAATTCTAATCGTTACATTCTCCTGTTAAATATTATCTGTCCTCACCGTTACAAATAAATCATTTGCAGCTCGTCAAACTATTTTCTTTACAAGACAACTCACAATATCCTACCAAGTCGCTGTTTGATAGCAGTAAGTAAAATTATGCTGATAAATCACGTAATCGCCGCCAGATCATATATTACAATGGTACCCAAAATTCTTTAAAACGTGGTAATGACAAATTTACTCATTTTTATTTATTATACCGTATAATTAAGCTTACCTACGATTCTATTCCTCAAATCACTGCCGCTAAGCTTGAAGACATTCTCCTGATGTCCATTATCTGGGAAATAGTAGGTCTCTATCTCTAAAGAAAATTTCTCGATAAAGGGACACGTGTAACGTGTTTTCGTGTAGGGATAAGCGTTCCATGCCTCCTCCTTCACGATCAGAGCGGATTTCGGCAATAAACTCTTGAACCATCCTGGAAGATGACTGCCCACGTGGTATATCTTGTGTGTATATTGTCCATTTCCACCTGGACCGTCGGTGTATGGTTCATTTACTATGATCTCTACTCCGCTACCTGCTCCTTTACTCTCTTCTCGAGATTTTTTCTGCGCAATAATTTCAAACATGTAAATAATATGGTAATTTCATTATTTCATTTAATTAAATTACTATTAATTTTAATCTTCTCGTGTGGCACAGGCTTGTCTATTCCACGATACGAAAGAAATCGTAAACTTACAAACCTAATGAGATTCTGATTATAAATACCCGTTAACACTAAAGCTACCAGGGAAGCTAAAAGATTGGACACCCCAAGTACAGGTGTTTTAGACGGCTGTACAATTACAAAGGGTTTGGTATATTAAATAATAATTTTTTTCAATAACAATTCATTAATCTCTTGCCCTGCAATAACGACTGTGACTCGTAGCATAGAAATTGGAGCGAAGAAAATTGAGGTTTTCTAAAAATTGTTTAGTTATAGAAATTAGCGATACGTTGTACCATTAAATTGCTTTTCTAACAACAGTTTTATTTCTGAGTCTTTGCAATAGAAGAAATCACTGGTAATTTGTTATTTCTTTAAGCTTATGTTTAACTATGGCAGAAAAGAAATCGTAGGGCAAGCTGTTAATTAAGATTCGAGCCTTTAACTGCATCATTGTTTCTTTGTGATTTATCTAAAACTTGTGATATAACTTTCGTATATTGCTTGTAATATCAGTTCGTGAGACATAAAATTTATATTAAATTGTAATTCCTGTAGGATTGATGTAGTTTATTATAATTACCGCTATCATATAAAGCTGAGCAATCCTGTATTCCTCTACGGTGAGAGGTAAAGGTATGCGATACTCCTTTATCAACATTTTGGTATCTTCGTGAATTGATCATCTATCTCTTGTGCATACTTCGTGGAAGCGCTTTTTTCTCGAAAACTCTTGATAGATCCTCGAATAACTTCATCGTATCATCGAGCAGATCCTTTAAAGAAAATTTCAGAGTTTAGAATGTAATTACCTCGGCATATTTGTATTAAATATCTCTTAGTTCCTTTCAATATTAATTTCGTTCTTTTTTTTAATATTCAATCCTTCGAATACGTATTAATACTCTTTCTTTGATCTTAAACTTGTGTTTCCATATGCTACACTATTAACGTACACGTCGCAATAATAATTACCATGTTTGTTTATTTTAAATAAATATATTAAAAAGAAATGTTAACATTTCAACTTCATCCTTTGAAGTGGAATGAATGAAAATTGACTGGAGATTATTAAAGATCGAAAATGGTACTCAAGATTTGCATAATACAGGCGTGTTAAGGAATGTACCGGTATCGGGTAATTTTTCAAAGGAACATTTTTAACATTTCTCCTTGTATTTAGAAATAAAGACTTCTCAACGGATTAACTAGCTGCCTATACGATTGCATTTTTCTCCACCTATAATTGAAGCACACCAAGTGCCGAATCGTTGTGTTTGCATTTATATGTTACCCACGAAAAATCCTTGTCCCGATAACATTGATCCCGTTGCGAAAATTTCTATTAAAATTAATAAGTAAAATCTAAATAATTATTTCTCTGATAAGTCGAGACATTTCGATTTGACTTAAAATGTCAATGATTAACATAACAACAGATCTACCAAGGTGGTCGAAAGGACTGGATATATCAGAATTTCGAAGAAAATATTATATAAATTTATATTGGTTGAATTTCTTTCATTTCATAAGTCTACCTTGTAGATTACTGGCTAGATGATGAAATCAATTAAGGTTCTTCACTTCTTCGCTTGTTTAATATTTTTATTAATTTTATTAATTTTTATTAATCTTCACTTAATTAATATTTTTTTAATTCATTGGACTATTCGTCGGTAGATGAAGCGTTAAATTTAATTTTTAGAATTTCTACGAAATGCTTCCACCATATCGCAATTTGTATAACTACTTGCACCACGAACGAAATGATAAGTTCAATTTTTCAAATTATGAACTTACATTCATCAGAATATATAGAACGTATATTCATACAATATATACAGAATATATACAGAATATATACAGAACGTATATTCATCGGCATCTATTTATTTTTTCTCCTAACATATTTGTTCAACATATTTTAATACATTGAATCGATAGATCTAATGTTAAGTTTTAATTAACGATATTCTAATAATATTCATTTGTCCCTCTATTGTAAAATTTTGCCTAAATTCAGAGAGGCAACTTATCCTTCGAGAATTCGAAAATGTGAGTATAAAAGATACATTAATTAAGAAGAGTAATTTAAGGATAAAGTAATTCTTACCTGGATGATTACATAATTACAGATAACGATAGTTCATAATAGAAATAACTTGTCAACTGGCACTCAATTAATCGAAACAAATTTTACAATTAAAATTGGTGAAGAATGCAACATCGATTACTAAGTTCTAATAGTGCGCCCTACGAGCTACTACGCAGATATATTCATATTTCGCAGGAATTTTTATGCATCCCATGATTCTACGCATAACAAGAATTAACGTGTGCTTCATAGAGTTCCACGAAAATGGGAATATCTGAGGTCTTACGGGAACAATAAACAAATTTTTACGAAAAATGTTTATTTATACTTACCTCGAACGCGTCGATAATACGTCTACGCAAGTGTACGGTTTTCGATTCGAATCAGGGCAACAATATCAAAGATCAAAGGAATGTCAAAGTGGAAAAAAAATATCAAATAATTACTTAAAGTCTTATATACATTATTTCAGCAATTTTAAACGTAATTAGCGTAAGATTTTCTTATTTTTTTTATTCTAGGACTATTGAGAAAAATATCAAAGTGGATAAACATCAAATAATTACTTAAAGTGCTTCTCATAGATTATTTCACTATTTTAAAATATAATTAGCGCAAGATTATCTTATTCTTTAATATTCTATATCTATTAGGAATAATATCAAAGTCCAAAGGAATATTTTGAAATGTCATTAGCATAAGATTTTCCTGAGTTTCTACATTTTTCATCAATTGGGAAATTGATACAAAAATCAACGAAGAAATTCATCCCTTTGACTTTCAAACGAGGTGATATCCTACTAAATGTTCATTTCACGATAATCTCACATTCGATACAACTTCGATACTTTCCTCTCAATCGATCCTCGAGATTGGACGATAGCTATCAGCTTCGAACCAATCGCTCTTCACGAATTCAACCGTACGATTTCCAATGCATCGGTTGAACTCGCGATATCGCGGAGAATTCCGTTTCTACCGCGGCAAATATGTTCGATGTCGCATCGACATACTTACAAGGGGTTTCCTTAACCTTGAGCATCACGAAAATAGGGCAAATTCATCGATGAAACGAGACGGCGGACTGTCCTCTCTCCCTCTCTCTGTTTCGACAGACTGTACTTTTCACGCCACACCTTCCGCACGTACCGATAATCGCGGGAAACTGTGATATCGTTTCAGCGATAACTTCGATACGATGCACGATATCGAATTAAAACGTCAAAGTGAACGTACAGAAAGCTTCATCTACTTCCTCATTGAATTATCCCATCAGAGTACCGATATCCCGAGTTATCTTCACTCTTAAAAGAATACCGAAACTTGAAGGAAACCTGTCATCCAAAGATTGCCTTGCTTGTTTCAAATTTCACGCGTATCTTCACACTCTGATGTAATCGAGCGCTTAGGTTAAGAAAGAACCTTCAAGGGAATGCCTGTTATACGTACTTGTAAACGTACCCGCTCTTTTTTGAGTGAAAGAAGACGAGATTTTCCGACCGATGACGGAAGATCGTCATAAAAATGAATCACTTGACGTTTTATCGAGGATTATCAATTTTAAGCACCCTTTAACGTACAAATATCAAGAATATACGTTAATCCGACGAAAAACGTCGACGACGTTACATCGACAGCGCGCGAGCACCGACTAACGGGAGTATAGATGGTTCCGATTGGCGGGCTTCCCGACACGCGCGACTTCTCAAACCCGCGAAATCGAGGAGGACCAATCAGAGCGTCCCGTTTTCACCCCCGTAACCCGGACAGTCGGGCACAGTGACGTAAAAGGAGGGCGCGTGCCCTTTGATTAAAAAACCACCCTGTGAACTTTACAGCGTAACCTTTCAAATACATTCAGCCGAATCATTTAAATAATCACGGATGGACGATTCAAGCTAATTGTACGACGCTTTTAATTATAGATTCTATTTCTTAAAAAGAGATTTTATAGTTTGATAAAAAGATTTCAAGAGCTCTCGATTTACAGGGAGATGAGGACAAGATTGAAGCGGAAGATAGTGGATGAAAAAAAAGAAGAAGAAGATCGAAAGCAACGAATCGAAATATAAGAGATTGTTGCGCGTTTGAGATGCAAATTTTTCAATCCGCCACTGGGTGGACAGCCACCGTCAGAACCACCCCCGCCACCCCTAGTCTATTGATCGACCCCTCCGAGCGAGCGGGAGAACGCGAGACCAGCTGCGCCATAATAGGAACGAGCTCCCGTACTGTCGAGGATACTGAAACACCGGGGATGGTGTTCGTCCCGGGTCAAATTGTAGGGAACTATGCTACCCCCTGCATCGATATCATAATAATCAGATCGTTGTAATCGGATTCGGAATGATAGCGAATGAGGAGACGGATAAGGGTGCAGGGGGATGGAAATTTTTCCTGGTTATCTTGCGCTTTCATCGGTCTTTTTGTTGGCTTTAGTTGAGCGCTTTTAGTTTAGATAAAACGATGATAAGTGGTAAAATGTTGAGATATATGAAGTCTCTTGATTGATTCAGCACATTGTGCTTTCTGATAGAGGGAGTTAAAAATGAAAATGTAAGGTTTCGTCTTTTTTATATTATTGTGTCTTGGCCCTAATCGAGCGCGTTTAACACTAGAACTACCGGCGTGAAATATATTATATTTCAAAAAATTAAATAAGTACTTTGAAATGGAGGAATCAAGAGGCGGAAAAGATAATCGATTCGGTGATTTATGTTTTTTAAGATGAACATTGAATATTTATTCTAAGACTCTTCTATAAACTTGGGGAATTTTTGGAAAAAATTGTGTACCAGTTATTTTGACTGGTTTGGTAGTTCTAGTGTTAATTTAGAAAATATGATGAGTTATATTATGACTCCTAATTGATGTAGTGTTTTGTGATTTTTTTATAGGGAGTGGGGCAAAAATGAGAATGTAGAAGGATTAATATTTTTATATAAAATATTATAGCGGGGGATGGAAATTTTTCATGGTTATCTCGCGTTCTGATCGTTCTGTGTGTTTGCTTTACCCGCGAGCTTCTAATTTAGATAAAAGTCATGATAACTGTGAGGCAGTGTTTAACGAGATTTTAGTCAATTTCTATAATCATGAATGAACTAATCTTTGTTATGAAATTTCGAGGTAAATTTTCTGCTAATGGATTTACTGTTTTATGATCATTAATGCAGAGGATGAAAATAAAACTTTAGAAGGATTATTGCATTTAAAATAGATTTCTATTTTTCTTTATATCATAAGAATGATGTAACAAAGGGAAATGTTCGATCTGTTTTGCAACGAGCAATTAAAACCAGTAATACAGACTGGCACCGCCTGCCCCCTAATGATTATCAATTAAGACATCGATAATACTATCTGAGATTAATTACTGTTTAATATTTGTAATTGCTCAGTGTGCAAAAGTCTCGCGAAATCCTTCAATTAAACACGCGATAACGAATAAAGTTTAACAAATTCGAAGTAGGTACTCGGATGCGAGATAATTGGAAGGTCTATCTAATTACGGTGAAATTGGAACGAAACGTTGTTCGTTTAAGTACCGTTCGGCGATAATTAAACCATTAGGAAACAGCCTATCCCACGGCAGCCAGGATCCAGATGCTGATGAAGAAAATTCACCTCTGACATTTCACAGGGAAATTCACCGCGAATAAACCGCCCCCTCTCTCTCTCACCCTTTCAATATTCCTCGCAGTAAATCAACGAGACTTCACGCACATATAGTGCCACGAATTCGACGAATTCACGGACGAGATAAAGGATGGGTTGCCTATCAAAAGGACGGAGATATTGCGAAAGGTTAGTGACGCTTTCTCTCGGTGATTCGGCACAAAAGCTCGAGTCGCTCGACGGGGAACTGTTCTTCCGTGTAAAGCGGTGAAATTTGACAAATGTAAACTCGTGTAAACACGGTATTCTTGAAGGGTAGAAAAACACTTTGCACGGCAACTGGTAGAGTTTTTGGTGAATTCATTTTATACGGGGAGAAAATGGAAAGGAATTTTCCACGGTGATGTTCGTAGAGGAAATTGTCAATGTCAGTTTTTCCAAGGGGAAGGAAATTTCAGTGGAACTTTTACACGCTCGGGTAGGAAAATTTCCCTTGTTTGGCCTCATGAAATATACAGGATGCGGTATCGAAAATATGTAAATAGAACTCTAGATAATTCGTGGCTTTGCGAAGGTATAGAATTCGTTTGGAGACGAAAAGAAATCGATTACGAAATGTTATCGGGTGTTGAAAATAGGAAGCAAATATTCAATATTGAGATATCGCATATTGGCTGACTGGAAAACCAAGTTACATTATCCTGGAATTGATGACAAAAGGAATTAGTTTCTATACGAATAATGTATCTTGGAGAACGTATTGTTACTCGATGTCAAACATCCTATTGCAAATATTCTGGGAATTGTAAGAGCGGTCTAAATTATTTAATTTGCGATTTGGGATATCTACGCTTTCATTCTTAATTTCACATTGAGTTCTATGTTATTAGGCAGCTATGAATTTCATTAATAATAAATCTACCAAGGAGGTAAAAATTTTAAAAGATGGTGAAATAAATTAAAAGAATTTTCTGCAAATATTCCAGAATTTTCTAATGCTGTTTCTTTTTTTAATTTCCAGCTTTTTCAATTTCCCATCTTGTAGACTGCAATCATTTAAATTAACCAAATTATTTGCTTCCTTCATTTCTGTTCCTCCAAATGTTTGTAATCTAGCGTCAAAAAATTGAATTTTTTATAACTTCAACAAAGTGCTTCCACGACATCGTAATATATATACAGTGGGTGTAGAAAGTATTCGTACACCGACTAATTTCGAATAATATATTGTGAAATTGTAGTTTATTAACTAATTTTTTATAAACAACGAGTGTGTACATATTCTCGAAAGTCTTTGCAACAGACACAGTGCAAAAAAAATTAACACTAGATCTACAGCCGCTAAATCAGGTACATTTAAATATATTAAATAAGTACTTTGAAAAAAGGTGGATCAAGCGGCAAAAAACACGATCAGTTAAGTAATTTGTGTATTATAAAATACACGTGAAATATTTACTGTACAGTTTCTCTATTAATTTCAGAAATTTTTTTAAAAAAGTAGGAACCCGTCAATTTGACGGCGGCCGTAGATCCAGTGTTAATTATATTAAGAATATGTATAAACTCGTTGTATATAAAAAATTAGTTAATAAACTACAATTTCACAATATATAATTTGAAATTAGTCGGTGTACGAATACTTTCTACACCCACTGTAAATTGTCGTAACGCAAAAACCTTGATAAGTTCATTTTCTGAAGTTTTCAACTCAGACCACTCTTACAACCACCGCCAACCATCTGAAATGCAATTCTGCCAAAGGGTCGTCGCATGGTTGGCACGAGAAGCTAAGTGACGTCAAAATATATTAGAAGGAGGGCACGTACAGCATCCACGTGTACAATGACGCAAGCAAAAGATGTCTCCGGGCGACGAAAAGAGGGAGAGGGACATCCGAGGACTCCGGAGGCTCGGCCGATGTTGACCTTCTAAAGAGAATCTTACGGAGAACCATCTGGAGACGCCATTAGAGAAAATGAAAGTGACGCTGAAGAGTCACAAAGTGTCGTAATTTTAGACCCTTAGAATGACAGAATTTTGCTCGTGACAGTGAACGTGGAAATACTATGACCGTATAAAAGATTCTCTTGGAATTTTTTTCAAAATTAATTCTCTTTTCAGATCAATTTTTCTTTCGTTTCTTTTATATCTCTTAGCTTCAAGTGCTACGATCATTTTGCCTAGGACCTAACATTTTAGATGGGTTCTGAACCCATCGAGGCTACGACATGTTAAATGGTAATTTTTGAAAAAAACCCTTCGTGTGGGGAAGATTTGAATTCGAGCCCAAAAATAAAGGTGATAAGCCTGTAACTCTGTAAGCACCATAGCCTCTTTAACACTAGAACTGCCGGCGTTAAATCTATTATATTTAAATATATTAAAAAAGTACTTTGAGAAAAGAGGAATCAAGAGGCAGAAAAGATGATCAATTTGGTCATTTATGTTTTTTGCGTTGGACGTAGAATATTTCTCCTATGACTGTCCTATAAACTTTGAGAATTTTTGGAAAAAATTGTGTACCAGTCATTTTGACTGGTTTGGTAGTTCTAGTGTTAACACTGAAATTACCAAGGTGGTCAAAACGACCGTTTCCTAATTTTTCTAAAAATTCCCTAGTTTGATAGAGAAGTCGTGCGGCAAATATTTCACTTCTATCTTATAAAACCTAAATTTCTTAATTGCTCATTTTGTTCACCTCTTGATCTCTCCTTTTCCAAAGTACATATTCAGTATACTTAAATATAACAGATATAACGCCGGCAGTTCTAGTGTTAAGATAAATCTTCAAAGATTAAAATTAAAAATTGATTGATACAACTCCAAATGATAAAAAATGTCTATTAACCTATCAATATCAATACTGACTGCAATTCCACTTGAATACAATTGATCGATAAGAGTGACACCAATTGAGGCATATTTATATTAATTTCTATCCGACATTAATTACTTCCTCTACATTTCTCCGCTTAATATGGGTCATCCACTTCGTGCCCATAATAGTATTACTTTATCGAATTTTTTCCCGCAAAAAAGACCCTTGTCACAACCGTCCCACGGGAAAGGCTATCGAAGGGACGTTGCGTTTTTAAATAAATTGCAGGTCAAGCCGTCTCGTGACTCACTCCGTAATAATTCCATCGAACGCTCAGATGATACGATGAGAAGTAACGAGAAATTCGATTAAGTTAAAAGACGGGGAAAATTAATAAGAAAAAAAAAAGAAAGAAATCAAATTCGTGGCTCATTTGCGGTGGCAGATGACCACACGAATCGTAAGACTTCATTAATCGATTATAGGAATACGGGGCAAATGGATTACCCTTCTAACAAGGGAAGTTCGGGAACCGATACACTCCGATTTTAATGAACCTTTGCATAAATATTTATTAGACATATCTAAGAAGATGGCTGAAATTCGTTCGTGCCAGTTTTCAACTTTGAAGGAGACATCAACCCCTTTGTCCGAACTGCCCTTTCTATATATGTGCTTGTAAATTATAAGCAGTAAAAGATATCAAAAAATTAAGGGGAAAAGATTGGTCGATGGTTGAAAACCACATAAAACTATAGGTTTTAGGTGAAATTCCCATAGTAGCTGAAACCGAAAAATACAATAAGAAAAGAATAAGAAAATTGCGCTTATCTAACATTTTTTAAAAAAGTAAAGAACCAGTCTATCTTGGTAAATCTTGGTACTTGCGATTGGACTACCTTGGTAGATCTACTGTTTCCTATATTTCGTGATTTCAACACCTTTATAAGCCTAGTCCTAACACTCGACTCCAAAGGACTTAACCCTTTGCACTCCTATGTCGAGCTACACTCGACACAGCTTTCTATGGCGTTTAGCATTTCATTTAATAATTATCGACTTTTCGAAATCAACAATAACTTTGCATCTTAACATAAATATCCCACGGTACCTACAATTGTTCCTAGTATTAAGTAAAAATGAATAATCAATGGTAGACATTTTTCCGAGATTATATTTGCTTATCTGACAAAAAGTTAGTAATATAATTCGGAGCGCAAAGGGTTAAGTCCGATCGAAATATAAATTAGAATTAATAAACCTTTATTTAGCATAGGCACAACTATTTAAAAACCTCAAACTGCAAATCAATGGACCATTAAATTCCTTGGAGCCGATCTACCGTATATAGAGCGAAGAAAATATCGCCTATCGAGTGTTTATTGCGCCAGGAATTATTCCAGCTTTTTACCACCAAGAACACTCGATTCTAATTCCACCCTTTCCCATTCACAGAGAAAATATGTGGGAAGGCATCGAATCGAGAGATACAGAGACAGAGGAGACGTGCCTTTTGAATCCCAATCGTTTGACACGAGAACTCTTTTGTCTCGCGGAGAAGAAAAAAAAAGGAAACAGAACTCCCTCGCTTTAGTTTCTCCAGCAATGTATTCTCGCGCGTTCAAGGAATTTGATATCTGACATTTTGCACCGACGACGAAGAATTTCTTCCGACGATCTCGAAGGAATCCGACAAAAGTGTAACTCCATTCCGGATCACCGACTGCGTATCGTGCCCTTTCATTTTTCCCGGCGCGATGCGATTTTCCATGGTGATTCAATCTCGCGGAAATTCGTATTTCACTGGGACATTTCAATGGTTGCGAATAATAATTGATGTTCGACTTGATAAGAATTCTGTTACATGACATTTCAACGTTAACACTTTGAATATTATAAATATCAAAATATGAAATACTTTATAAAGCATCATAATGTTTTCAACACTAAAACAACTACGGTGATCAAAATGCCCGGTTCAGATTTTTTTCTAAAAATTCTCCAAATTGATACGGGAGATATGAAGCAAATTTTACACTCCTATTTTATAAAACCTAAATTCAGTAAAATCTATAACCTATTTTATAAAACTTAAAGACCAGTAGCTAGCTCTAGCGTTAGGATTTTAGTATTTTCGTAATTGAGCCGTTCAGTGCACAAATCGATTAACTCCACTTTTTGAATTTTTTCAAATTTAAGTCTCAAAGCACTTGACTGAACCCTAACTTTCTATGTTTAAAATAAATTTTCGTAATAATAACGATTAACACCATTAAATGACGAAGTTTGTTTGGCCATCGAATAATAAATAATTGAATTCGGAAGTCAATCAGTTAATTCCAAGGCTATTCCACCTTATTCATTTCGTACTTCGTTAGAGGAAAGCTAAATGCGATTATATATTCTACAATACTTATTTGTATTTATATTTTGAAGGGAATTTTGAAAAGGAATGTATACTATTTCATCACGTTTCTCCACTTTAGGTTTTATGGAGTTAATCGATTTGTGCACTGAACGGCTCAATTCTTAGATTTGTTTAAAATGCGACACTTAGCGGAAACTTTCGGTTTCCCTTTCTATCATTTCTACAAAGTGATTTCACCGTATTTCAATTTACATTCACTCAACAAAAAATAGCTAACAAGTCAAATTTTTCAAATGTGCTTATCAGTGATTCTATAAATGATCCTTGTCATTTATACTTCACTTAAAAGTATCTAAACTTTCTTCCAAGTTGTGCGCTGAGTTCTCTGCAACGAGACAACTATCTACTCCCTTGAACAATTTAATTTTTCATCACTTTTACAAAATAATTCTGCCATATTGCGATATACATAAATAAAATTCAAGATAAATGGCAATTTCGATTTTCTAACTCTTTGAATTATCGTTAAACCACTTTCATAGTCGTCGGAACACGACATCGATGTTCTCCAAAGCAGCCGCTCGTTTCCGCGTTATCTTCGTTTCGTTCCGATCATCTCACTTCCGCTGCACGAGTGCAGCTACTGTGACGTTTACAAATCTACCGTATTTATAGCACTCCTTCCGCTTTTCTGTTTGCATATACTCTGCGCAGTTCGGTTTTCCATTACCTGTTTGTTCGTGCTGAAATCTTATAGGGAATAATACGCCAACGGATCGTTCTATCTTTGCATTTAACGACGACTTCTCGAGGTACGTAATTAGAATTGCATGAAACGGAAGTGCGTGAACCAAAGTTCCCCCTCGTTCGAATTTCGAGTGTTTAAACTTTTGCCCTACAATAACGAATGAGCTCATGGTGCGGAAAATGGAAAAGGAAATTTGTAAGTTTTTTAAAAAGGAATTTAATTGAAAATATCAGTGGTACACGACAGGATAAAATCATTTCCGTGCTATTAACACGTTAAATGCCACCATCATCTGGCTAATTTTAACATTTTTACCGGTGTGAACATTTTTCCATTAAATTTTAGAGTTCAAAAATGTTAAAAGTAAAAATAGTTATGTATTAAGCAGTACTTTTTTTAACATGGATATTAAAATATTCAATACAGCGGCGACATCGTGAATATTCAAGCTTGAAATTCGCAAAAAGCTTCATTCAAATTAATGGTGCGTCACTAATTTTTCAAATCAATAATTTTTATTTTGATGATTTTATCCTGAGGAATGGTAAGGCAAGGGGTTAATATTAGAACTATCGGCAATAAATCTGTTATATTTAAATATATTTAATAATTGTAAGGTGGTCCAAACATCAATAGAATTCCTTCTAAGCTGCGGAATAAATAATCGCGAGATGTAAACTGTTATTTTTGGCAGAAGCCACTGCCGGATGCAAAGAGGTGGCTATGTTTGCAGTACGAACGCTTCATAGATCTTTTGCCAAAAGCGTTCGTCTGAATCATAACGTTTTGGAATGTCGCTGAATATGAAATATGTAAAGCATTAACTTCAAAGTGTAAAGTCAGTCGTTTTCAAAAGACAAGTAAACACAGTCGCTCTTAAAAGAATAATGTAACGTTAAACCATACAAACGTTGATTCTGTAATCAATTTCAATTCTAAATATATATATAAATACTCAAAATACTGCATTATTTGGCCATCTGTTTCAAAAGTGACATAAGTCACTTTAGCATTATAAAAAATAGCGATTTTTGATGATTATACGATTTAATTATCTCGACTTAAAAAGATTACGGCTTTTGCCACTTTCAAAATAAACGCCGCATACGTAGCTATCTAAAAAAACACTATTAACCATTTATTTGTATCAACCAATTTCTATTAATTAAATTACTAATTTTTATCAACTACAAGTTAACTATCCGAGAATCTGAAAATATAGATTCTTAGAAATAAATCACAACCGAATGCAAAACTAAATAACGAAAAGAAGAAGGGACTTTCGATTATTCAAAAAAATTCTGTAAATGTAATTCTCAAAATACTCCAAGGAGATTTCGGGATAGCAGTTAAATTCTTAACGACCCATTAAAAGAATTATTTTGAACAACAGAAGCGTCACCGGTTTAAAAGAGATCACGAGCTCGTCCGAGATTTCCAGCGGACGAGATCAACGAAATAAAAAGTAGCCGGGTAGATAAATGGGGCTGCTGGATATATGGGACAGGACGTTGCTTAAAATGTGCTTTATCGAAGCGCCAGCGTGTCTAGGGTCAGTAGAAACTGGTAAACACGTAGTCGTCTCTATAACACACCCCAGACTGGAAACGATACCAACGAAATCATCCCCTCGTTACTTGCCTTCCTCACGAGTTTCCGGTAAGCTTCCAGAGGATTCGAACTCTTCCAAAGTGAATTGTCGCTCTAACTCTTTCGAGAACAGCGACGTGGAAAAATTCCCCGCCTTTTATTTATACTCTATTTGCACGATGGCATTTTTTGTAATTTACTTGCAAACTTTAAAATTACAAAAAGCAACCGGTCATATGGTATCACATTTATTCGTATTGATTAATTACTGATATAAGGAGTGGGTACTTTATATCAAAGATAGTATATAATTAATTAGATTTTCTTGGATTTAAAGAAAAATCATTTTTATGCGCGGCTAGGATCTTTTTTTTTTTTAAATTTTGTACCTCGAAGAATTGAAAGATATTTCTGGACGGCTAGGATCTATCCTTTTAAAAATGCTATGCCGCAGAGAGTTGAAAGATAGATGAGAAATTAAAAAATTCAGGTCTTCTTCTTTGGCAAATTTCCAGATTCATTAAAAAAGGGCTATCTAGTTTAGAATTCTATCGATAAAAACTTATCTACACAACAGTACGAGAATTAGGAAGAAGGAGCTTCATCTTCGCCGAAGCTTCTCGATGGTTTTTTTAATATCCCGCGAAATCGAAGGCATATTGAAAGAAAAAAAAGGTGCACGAGAGCGTTCGATCCAATCTCTTTGAATACAAAAGACTCGAGGGGAAAGGACGAAGTTTTATATAAAAGAGGAAGGAGAGTAATTTAATGCCGAAGATATCGAGAACTTGGGAGACCAATTTCTTCCAGGGAATATCGCCCCGTGAAAAGCTGTACTTTCGGTAAGGGAACCCGATTCGCGAAGGAACTACGATCTTCTGACATTATCGAGCAGCTTTCCGAGGACGCTTTTGTCGTACGGAAACTTTTATGAGGGTTATAATCTCGAATTCGCGGAGGGACGCTGTTTTCGTTTGTGTCTCGACGGTGTCTTTTTTTAAATCTGTATTCACCAGGATGTGATTTTTAGAGGCTGAAGAATCGTATTTGATGTCCGATATATTTCTGTTTACGAAATATATTGGAATATGCAACATAATAAGAAAAAATATAGATTTTACTAACAGCTCATAAGTGGCTGCAGTTACGTTCATTCCGGAGTCTCTGCAAGCGATTGAAATATTCTATTCAACAAGAAATATATTTCTGTCTATAAAATGCTAAGGTATTCTATTCTATATGAAGTATAGTTCTTTCTATAAAATATGCTCCTATTAGAGTGTGCAACACAATAAGTAAAAATATAGATTCGTAGCAATAATTCATAAGTGGTTGCAGCCGCTAATTACAAAGCCAGAAAAAGACTTTGCATGCGTAGCAAAATTCTATGTACATAGTTTTAGCCCTAAATTCAAATCGACTTTTAACAGGCCCTAAACGTAACAACTGATAGTCACCCTTTGAATCTCACGGAGTCCGATTGCACAATTAAGATTCCACGTCGAAAAAAACCGCTCTATTTCATGACAGTGGTCAAAAAAGCCACCTGACAACGTATATATACGCCATTAATATACGGATGGGTATATATGCGCCTTTCGTATACATTGATCGGTTTATGAGGACGTATATATACGCTTTTCGCACATATTGACCAATCTGTGAGATCGTATATATACGTCTTTCGTATACACTGATCGGTCCATGAGGACGTATATATACGCTTTTCGCACATATTAGCCGATCTATGAGATCGTATATATACGCCTTTCGTATACACTGATTGGTCTATGAGGACGTATATATACGCCTTTCGTATACACTGATTGGTTTATGAGAACGTATATATATACCTTTCGCACATATTGACCAATCTGTGAGAGCGTATATATACGCCTTTCGTATACATAGATCGGTCTATGAGGACGTACATATACGCTTTTCGCACATATTGACCGATCTGTGCGAGCGTATATATACGTCTTTCGCATTAAAAGCGTTAAGGGGTTGTTCCTTTTTCAACATCTATAAAATTTTCCAAAAAACTTAAAATTCCTCCTTTTTTTTGGTCGGCTTCTAAAAAGGGTTGCCAATTATTGCCCTGTATTATCCAACCCTCCATACATTACTATCATCATTGCCAACGTCATTAGTCCCTGGCAATAAAGCAAGACTAACAATGAAGGATCAGGCTCGAACGGGTAGCACCTGGGAAACGGGGATACGTCGATGAGCCTTGCGCGGCAACCTTTGACATTTCGAGAGGACGGGTCGAAGTTTCCTCCTCTACCACCTTTTCCACCCTCTTGAGCCTGTTTCCCGTAGGTATCGCCATCCCCCGGTTTCCCATTGGCACTGGCACATCTGACCAAGATGCGTTTTACCGCAGACACACATTGGTATTCGCGGTTTCGAGATATAGCTTGGATATTTGAATATCTCGGCCGTGGTACCAATATGGCGGATGGATAATTCGATATTTGCTACAATAACCCCTTGGTCTTACAGATTTCATGCGTCAGTATATATGTGTACTATTGTTAACGGGAATATTTTTTATCTTGATTGAATTTCGAAACGATATAGTATAACAGATTACAAATAATGTTAATCACTTGTCCTACAATAACGAGTGACACTCGTGATGCGATGAATGGGATAGGAAATTTGCAAGTTTTGCAAAACCTATGAAATTGAAAATATTAATGCGACGCGATGCGATAATATTATTCCTGTAATATTAATATTACGTTAGATTGTACGATATATCAAGAATCACTAATCAATTTTTATTTTAGCAATTAAGTTCTGAATTATTGAGGTGGCAGCCACAAAACAAGCCGTAGGGCAAGGGGTTAATTAAAGCGTGGAGGGGAAGTTGGTGTAGGATTTTTGTGCAGCGTATGAGGGTTAAAGAGAAAATTGAATGGCGATATCACATGTTTCTCCAGATGGTTATGATTCAGTAATGGTGAATTGAATGGGGTGTTTTTAAAAGATATTAATGAAATATAAGTTTATTGGTATTTCAAAGTGATGAAATACTAGTTGGTAGTGCAAACTGATTTCGATTGCAGTGGAATTACGATTGAGCTAGTATGAGGCGGATATATAAGTTATATTTTTTACCATTATGAATTTTTTATAATTAGTGTTCCAAGGTGCTTTTAATTTAAGCTATTATAAGAGAGATAATTAAGTCGCACGGTATACAAATACGGTGAACTACAGTAGCAACGGAGATAATTCCCTGAATCTCTAATGAGTCTGAGCTGGAATCCTTATAAGTTCCAGGAAAAATTGATTATTAATTTTTCCATGAATTATTCAGTATCCAAAGGCGATTAGTACAAGTCAATAAAAAAAAGAATATTAAATATCGGAAGTGAAATTAAATCAAACTATTTATTCGAAT
Organism: Cerceris ruficornis; assembly: GCA_963989415.1. NCBI lineage: Eukaryota > Metazoa > Arthropoda > Insecta > Hymenoptera > Crabronidae > Cerceris > Cerceris ruficornis. The sequence goes on from OZ022523.1 coordinate 13,782,644, forward strand.
ATTTTAATTCAACAAAGACAAAGTAATTTTAAAATAATTTCGAGGACCCATGAAAAAAAAGGTATTTAACGTTTTCGGATTGTGTTATCAAACACTTTGTTATACCGATGTAGAAAGGCATTATTTTCAATGAAAAAAATGACACGCTCGGTAAATACCGGAAAAATTAATTAACCCGTCCGACCGTTCGACGATATTGTAAAATGCATGGCCACGCCGCGCAAACAATCCAGCGCTGGAAATGTCAGCCACGCGTGAACTCTGACCATCGAGCTTTCCTCAATTTGCAATTTGCAAACTGTAGGATCAGCGTATCCGATGTATCGACACCCGGGAGATCGAACAATTCGTTGACGATAAAAAGGTCACCATGATAAAACGAGATATTTCATTATTTCGGAATAACCATGATTACAATTTTTCTGAATTAGATACAGTGAACATTTACTTATAAATTTTTGTATTTTAAAATCCGACAAAGTTTTCTTAATACGAGGAATAATTTAAATTCACTTCTAATTTATTATTTAAGTCAAGATGCAACACTTTCCTAAGATCCGAAAGAGATAAAATTTATTTCTTACGAAACTTTAACAAAGGATTTCTAATAGATGATTAATAAATGGCCTCTTTGGGACCCTAAGTATGTATATTAATATCTCTGAATCAATTCATCTGTTACAAGAAATGAAATTCTTTAAATAATATCAGCGGAAGGACGTTGAAAATTACAGAAATTGCTGACTGCAAATGTACAATTTAGAAACCAGTTCATCCAGTCAATCTCGAGGAAGATGAAGGAAATGCTAAAGGAGATTACATGAATCACTATGCTGAAAATGTGTATTTTATCTTATCGCATGCAACTAAATGTCTCCCTCTCTCATCGTGTTTCTAAGACGACGTAAATATACGGGAGACAATGGCTATGAGATATCTTTTGTGACGAGGAAACGAGAGATCGTTTCTTCAATAACGACATCGCGATATCAATTTCCACGGAAGATTACGTTACCCTGACTGCGTTCTATGATAAGTTTCCTTTATATTAACTTCCTGTTTCGTCTTTTATCGATCTTTATTAAAGTGCATCCATTGTTCTTAAAAATAATTGAAAAAACATAATATGAAATGATAATGAAAAACTATCGAATACACAAAGTAATGGAACTGTGAGAAAAGGTCTCTAAAAAGGTACACGCCGATAATTAATTGCACCCTCTTTAATTAAATTCTATACTTCCAAATAATTCTATAATCTATCATAAAAATCCTGAAATTTTTATATCTAACGAAACTCTCATATAAAACGTGTAAAATAAGAATGAAAAATTATCCAATATACCGTGCAATATGTCTCTAAGGAAATCCATTAAAAAATTAACCATCGATAAGTAATAGGTCTCTCTTTAATTTAGTACAGTAATAAATTTAAACCTGGCACAATATGGCGGTATGATTTATAGAATACAAATAATTGCTAATATGATGTAATACGATAATAATCCAACACAATATGTACTATACGTGTTTACAGTTGCTCTGAATCTTCTCGAAACTCCCGCATGAGACTGCCACGATCAAATATGTACTGTCGTGCAAACAAAATTCCACGACAGGAAGGAGCGTGTCTCCACTGCTAATTACGATCCACGATAATTTTGAATGACACAGAAACCATGATACGATACGTACGTTTTACGTAATTACGTGAAACGAATGTGTTTTTGTAGAGCAGAACGCACGGAAATCCAAAGGTTAATAAATGACATTAAATTTTCCACGAGGTAATATAGAAATATTGTCACAAAAGAGAACAATCATATTTCAGCAATTAATCGCAATATTTCGACTCTCACTGTGCATATATGCGCCGATAAACGCAGATATACGCTCAAAGAAGTAATTTCTTTACCGATCGTATATATGTGGCCGTGCTGACACAAGCGGGCGCATATATACGGTCGGAGAAGAGGTATGATCATCGATTATCGACGTATATATACGCAGTTAGAGTTGCAGTATTGAAATATTAAGATATAATCGTTGAAATATGAGCGTGGAACTAGTCATTTATAGTCCACACTTGAATCCTCCTGGCTTTCTGACAGGAAAGTGTCTCTCGATTATCAAATAAATTCTAATATTCAAGGTTTCCGTGTGCAAAGGATTAATTAAATTCGATCTTAATCGGAATCAGTGTTAAAGCCGAAAAAATAATAAATTAAGAATAGATAGATTCTTAAATTTGTGAAGTTTATGATTGCAATAGTTTGACGAAGATGGAAATTTTCGGAAATTTATATATATAAGGCAACTATATACATGTATATATGTTTATTTGGAGGACGCTACTTTAATGGGTTTTCAAGTTTTCTTCCATCGATAAAGAAAAGTGCAATTAGCACGATAATAAAACAGAAAAAACTGAAGAAAGGAAAAAACAGGCAGAAAATTATATACGATTTAAATGCAAAACGATTTTAGTCCGAATATTCGTAAAATCATTACTATGGATGACATTACAATTTTAATTGTTAGACTTATAGATAAAACATAATAATCCGTTATATAGAAGAGTTTTAGAACCACAGGCTGTCCGCAATGTCGCTTAATCGAATCCTTTGCATATGCATCGTTATGCACTTAGAAATGCACGCATTACTCTGCCATAAATACGACGAACAGATAATTTAATTAAACTTATGCCAAAGTAATAAATAGTTTCAAAATTATATACTTAAGAGAACGTTCAAATGACAGAACACATCTAAAAAAAAGTGATGTATAATTTCATTCTCTAAATCGTGTAATATAATTGATAAGATTCCGAAAAACTATTTTGTATAACTTTCAATTCACTGACATCAGCTATGCGACACTGTATACATTTTGACCACACGAAATTAATCCTCGATATGTATTAATTAGCGATCCATTGCCAATTACTCTTTTCGAATAAACAGTAAAGTACGTAGTTGGCAATAGATCCGACAATTAAATTCGTTGAAAAAAAGATCGATCTTGGTTACGTTGTTTATGTATAGCATACATGCATGCATTCATATACGATTTTACGTACCATTCAGTGACAAGATTCGCTAGTCTTCTCTCCTCGCATTACGTCTTCAATTGTGTTCATTTCTACACACACTCACACACGAGAGCACTATCCTACGCAACTAGCACTATTATCCCATTGCGAGGTGTCTATCGTTTTCGCCTGATTAATCTCAACGAGGAAGGAAGAAAATATGGAGCTGCTCTTCCTCAATCAGTAAAACAGATTTCTGATACGAGTATCGATGTAGGTACTCGTTCCCGCGTGCAGTGATCCAATTCAACGAAATATCCTAGTTATTTCTAGATCCATCAACGTACTTGAAACACCGTTAACTCTTAATACGATTAATCAACGTGTATCCTCAATATCGATCAACAACTTTTCAACTCTCAAACGCGTGTCATTGTTCGATGATACAATTTTACATTTCAACATTTTCAATCGAGACCGCGCATGTATTAATTGTGACTTTTCGTTTTCTTAAGTTTGCAGCACTGCATTTGTAAAGGGGTTTACGAAATCACCACGAGAGTGCATCACCGGCAACTCAATAAAATCCAAAGAGCGCCGGACGGGCGGTGTTCCGCGAAGCGTGATGAGTTTGACAGCTCCCGCGTACTGACGGTGGTCCGAATGAAATAAATCAATTCCGAAAGATGCGGCCGAAAAGAGATCCTTAACACGTTTCCATAAGCATTAACGAGAGACCACTTAATATGGGAGAATGGTTGGACGTAGAATCATTACGCTGATAATCTTTCTGGCAGGTAAGAATGTTAGATTCGGTCAACCGTAAGTGCACCTGCCGATCAATGTGATACTGTACGCTCAAGCCTTCCTTTGTATTGTATGCTTGTATACGTGCACTGCATAAATCGGGCTAAGTGCACGATCGTTACGATTCAGGGTCGAGTTATGCAAATTTACATGCAACTCTTTCGTTATTTTTCTTTTTAACGAACGATCAACTTTTTGTTTATGACTTACGTTGCTTTTTTGTTTTTCATGCACTTCAATGGGCAACGTAATAACGCGTCGTTGATGGGGTGTAATGGTATTGACCGCGCGAATTTTGATTGTGTTTGTAAAAATGTATGTACGAATTTTGATTGTGTTGGTAAAAATGGATGTACAAATGTTGATTGTGTTTGCTAAGTGGGTGTATAAATTTTGATTGTATTTGAAAAATGATTGTACGAATTTCGATTGTTTGCAAAAATGGATGCACGAATTTCAATTGTCTTTGAAGAAATAGATGCATGAATTGCCATTTGCATGTGCGCTTCGGAAAAGATGAATTCGTAGTATTCTTTGTACGCTGAAAGAAAATCGTTCGATGAAACTGATCATTCGTTTTTTTTTTTCAACATTTATGTAATCGGTGAACGTTGCAGCATGTTTTTACTGAATAAAGATGAGGAATATAGATATAGAGTAATATATTAGGGGAATATTTTTAAGGATGCTGATAATCGGGAAAAATTGCCCTTAAAAATTCGCTCGGAACTTTAACGAGCGCGCGCTTATCAGACAATGAACTTATGCTTAATATTGACATAACAGAGATTATTTTCGCAACGTGATTAAATAACGTCTGATTAAAGCCGGCTAAATCTACGTGATACTCGCGATGAGTTGATATGTATCTTGTACCATCTTTTTTACGTTTCAAAAACAAGCGGAAAACGCTTCGATATTACATAATCGAAGTGTAAATAAAAAAATCGTCATGATATTGTAAATATGTTATTTTTACGTTTTTAATAATTTCTTACGCCAGTATTTTCAATTAACTCTTTTCGATTTGCACTTCGGTGTAAATTAATTTGATCTATTATTACTACAAATAAAAATTGCACTGAAATGCATTCCGATGAAAATTTAGAATTAGTAATAGATATTATAAATGAATATTTATTAACTTAGTTAATATAACATTATATATAAATATTTATTAATAATTGTGAATTTAAAAATTTATCATCCATTAATTATTGATAAATATATATATCACCTTTTTCCTCTAATTTTTACTAATATTATTTATCTTTGTTATAATAAATGCATCCATTGTTTCATCTATTTTATATTATATAGTAATACAGAAGTACTAACAAATTTTTTCACTTTTTTCGAAATTTCAAAACGTACTTTATCATGTTATATAATAATTTCTATGATTTTCAGCATGGCAGGAAGCAGTCACTTTAGTACCAGTGCGTTTTGTGGCTGTAGATATAGGTCAGAACTTGACTCTGGCTTGTGCGGACGAAGATGCATTACCACAGTCAGGAGAGTCTGTTGGAATGATGTGGGTAAGAGAAGGACGAGAAGATGGACAAATTGAACGATTGAGGGTTGAACCTAATGGGGCATTAGAACTTATCAATGTTAGTACGGACGATGCTGGGAATTATTCATGCACCTTAGATGACGATCACGATGCTGTCAAAACTAGAATTAACGTACAAGTCAGAAGTAAGCTATTAAGTTGTAAAGCATAACATTCAAATGGATATAAATCATAATAATTATAACTCTGTATTGTTTTCAGCTCCTCCTCCGGCTCTACACAATGTATGGGTAAAACCGTCTACGATATTGGCTAATATTCTTTGGGAAGTATCTGGCACAGGTGGTTATCCTATCATAGATTTCACTGCCGAATATCGTCTTAAACCAAGCATGGGTGAAGAACCTGAAGACTGGAAGCCTATCGTTCCAACGCACATTCCCCCAAATTCTGTAAATAATCTATCGGTTAAAATGAATTACATTATAATATAAGTATCTCTTCAATAGGATGAATTATTTCACAGAGGCAGATCGATGTTTATCACTTGGTGCCAAATACAACGTATTCTTTCCGTGTATGGGCAACCAATCAGTTAGGTAAAGGAGAAATTGTTGAAGTCGAAGGTCATACGCACCACAGCATCGAGGAACTTGGTATGAAACATTGTATCTATCGTTTATTTTGCATGCAAATAATTTGGTATGTATCGAGAATTTAATTGAAGCTTATCTTCTACAATTGGTAATTATTTCAGAACTTGCAAGGCACCTTTTAGCGGGTGTTGAAAATTTTGACACTCGCGTCTGGGTGGCAGCAGTAGGCATAGTTATGGGTACACTTATGATTCTCGGTATAGGTACATGTTACCTCCTCTATCGTGAGTGCAAAGTGCCCTGTAAGCATTTCCTGGTAACTTTATGTAAAAGCTTTTGCTTCTACTCTTTCTCTTTCATGCTATCATTCTCTGCTGTTGAAAATTACGTTTTCCCCGCGATTGAAATCAAAGATCGCGAATATTATGATGTTTAATATTATAACTGAAATTTAATAATACGCTAGTACAGAGGGAAAAATCGACAGCAGAGACAATAGCATCACTAACCACTTAACTTATCTATGGCCCTGATCTCTAGCTTTCTTTACATCAGCCGTTCTCCTTCCAATCAATCTAGCGTTACTTTAATACAGTGCCAATTATCTTTCACTAATATTTTCTTACTGCAACTGCTCTGCAAACTCATTAGCATTAAATGAATGCTAGCGTTTAACTTTTATGAACTTATTAATAATTAACATTTTTTCTCGCAATAACAAGTTTACAATAACACTCTCCTAACTTTTTGCACAAAACACATCACAACATAAGGCACTAAAGTAATCTGTGATATTTTCTCATCTCTCTGTACAATTTACCTTTCAGTAGCACTTCGATAGATTTTATAGGAATGAAACCTGAAATTTATGAATGAACTTTCTCGACACCGAATTCATTATCTAATGCAACAACAAACCTTGTTTACCCTATATTCTAATAACTTCTGTAAAAAATCTTCTGTTATTAATAACTTTTAATAAGCCTTGCGGGTTGTAAAAAAAGAAACTTGTTATGCAGAATGATTAGTGCAATGAATAGTGGGTATTGTAATAGTCATAGAGCATTATGGCCTAGATAATTACATTATGTGCTGTTAGTTTACCTTTGACTACATAGAAATAGATCGAAGGTAGCACATACATTTGCTGGGTAAACAATGTGTCTATTCGATTGTATCATTGGTATACATATATATATTTTTTTAAATAAACTTGTTATTATCTGTCTATTATATATTTCTTTCTGAATATACTGATCTTTAAAAAAAATGTGATCGTTACTAAATGTAAATTAAAACGCTTAAATACATGTAATAAGCACATAGCACCTGGCAAAGTGTTGGTAAAGGGAGAGGGTAGAAGCTAATATAACTCATGGCCCAGACCAATGAAAATTAATCTCCGTTCCGAAATTGCAGCGCAGCTGGAGGAGCAGGAGGGGATTGAGCTTGTCCCGAACATTATTTTGAATCCAGGATTTTTCGATGAAAGAACAGAACACATTCCGCAAGATGAAAATTTCAATAACCAAACGACTACACGATTGAACAATAACAGCGTTGTACAGCCTAGGCGACTTTAGCGGTTGGTCATTTAAATTTGTGTGGCTAATTTTTATTGACAAGTGGCTTGAGCACAATTTATGTGTCACCTTAAACGTAAGTAACTGGTATTATAAAAGGCCTCAAGTCCGAGAAACTTTGCAAACACTTAGAGCACGATACGAGCAGCGATAACAAAAAAGTGACGAATACCTTTACAAAGGGGAAAAAAAAAAAAAGAAAAACAGTAACCTGTTTATATTTATTGAGAAATACTTGAATATGCTTTGTACACTCTGAGTGTTCCAAAGAACTAAATTTTTCACTTACAATACAATGTAAAGTGTTCAATGCGTACGTAAGACTCTGCTAGGTTTTGTGAAATGGAGTAGAGCATTTTTGAGGAAGTTTACCACAGGAGGTTCTGTCATTGTAATTCGATATGGCATTGCTCACTGATCGAGCTTAAGGTAATGAACTCCTGCAAGCCAAAAGATAATACTAGTAAGACTGTAATTCTAAGAGGAACCCAAAAACTGATGACATTGAGATCACATGACATTTAATGTAATTAAACCATGACGCAATGAAATTAATCATCTTACATTCTGCATGAATTCAACATGTTTTTTACGCGATTATTTTTAACTGATACCACCTAACATACATGAAATTACAGCGAATAATGATAAACATGCAGATAGTAAGATTCGTTCAACGATGCACAGAATAATACGATTAGGTGAATTGGTTTAGGCGATAATGAGGTACGACAAAAGGCTTGTTTACTGCCGTTTTAAGGTGTGCAGAAGTCGTTGGTAAAAGTTCCTTTTTTTGCGTATTTACAACAGTTATCGTTTATTTATTGTTACGGAAATTACACCTGTTTTAGAGAATATCTTGCTAATTAATTCTTCCAGAAAAACTACGATGTTATTGTTCAATATATATATATGTATATATATATATTCTTTCTGGAAAAATCCTGCGAGTCAGAGATTTACAGTGTAAAAATAACAGTACTCTAATTACAATTACGTAATACGTTAGCGTTATTCGTAGCAGAGTTCGATTTCCTATACTTTCAACTTTGCATGTAAAACAGTTGAACAATCTTTATCGCTTAAAACACGCTTTTGCACCACCTTAACAACAATTGCAATATTTACTGCTATTGACTCACAAATTGCTATGGAATCAAATCACATCAAAATAAGTAAATGAAAAAAAAAAGCGAAAAAGAGAGAGAAGGAGCCAGCATAATTCTGCATACATTAAGTTCCAGTGTATAAAATGGAAAAAAAGATGAACGAGACATTTGATAATGTAATCTGTGGTACCTAACAAGTAACAATTAATCTCATGCATCATGCATCTCAGTTAAATTCATTGCAATTCCATTTGTATGTGCAGTAGGTATAGGGCAAATGTAGAGTAAGTTAAATATTTTGGATATTATCTTTGATGGAAAATGGATAACATATAACGTGCAATTCATAATGTTTCATAATACACCGTCGATCATGAAATTTTTACATAGGATATTAATTTTCTCAGTTAGGGGGCATTGGTTTCATCGAGTCATTCGATTTATGAAGAAAATTTTTAATATAGTCAATCTACAAAGTTGATAATTTTGATAAAAGTTCTTCCTGTACAAAACAACGCCTATAGTTATTTTCCACGATTTATAAGTAGTACCATATCAGAATTTATCATTAAACGACCTGACCTTAGTCTTTACGGAAATCGTGAAATAGCGAGTGCTTAGTGTTGAGACTTATAAATTGTCGGGGAATCAGATCTAATCTGCAACTTGATTTCAAGTGTTTTAATACTCAATTTAAAAGGAAAGATCGATGCACTGAAAATTAAGAGAGAGAGAATGGGGTCACTCTTTATTTTCTTCTATTATTTTTTTGTAAATTAATTTCTAGCTATAAAGACTTTACAAAACAAACGCGAAAATGGTTGTGGAAATTGTTTCTCATCTATGATTAGTCTTTCATCTATTTACCGGTAAAAGCTCATAATCTCAGAAACATAATACCTTAATGATTCTACTTAAAGCAATTACATAAGTTACGAAGAAACTTTGCTTTTGTCAATCTAATCAAATGACACAAAGCAATTTGGTGCACGCAGGTTGTATAAAAATTGGTTGTGCGTTGTTACATTGGAGCTTTATGATCTGTTCGTCTCTTTGATACTTACAATCCTCAATGAATTGTACAAAAATTCACTGCAGGGACGAGCAGATTCAGTTCGGCTTCGTACTATGCACTCTGTGTTGTGAATGGTATATATATATATATGCGCTAATAAATAAAAAAATAATGATAATACGATAATAACATTACTAATAATGATAATGACATAAATATATATATAAATATATATATTTATATAGCCGAGGCATCATAATATTTTAGCTATAAGCAAAGACAATTTTTTATATAAATAATAATTATGCTGGAACGCGATGATAATATTTATCTACATAATCATATAGTTAATTTTACGCTATGACATCGAGCTTCGAGAGTGATTCATTAGATTTGCTCACTAGAAGTATATCGTATAGTAATATCATGTTCCTCTTTTTCTTTCTGAAGAGTCGTGTTAAATACTCATTTTGTTTAAAGGAAAGAAAGGTGACTGCCGACATTTTAATAAAAACGAACTTTTTAGCTTATACTATTATCAATTTAAAGTTTCGTGATCATGCACAAAAATTAAAATGTTTTGTTACCTTCATTAAGGACACGTTACATTAATTCTTAACGAGTAAACACCGTGACATGGCTCTTCGCGTCTCAAGCACTTTCAGATTAATATAATCACCGGATTTCACCGATATATGCATAACAATAGGTGTACTATAAATTAAATGTTTATCTATATCTCTATCAAAGCTATCTGGTGAAAGCATATAACAGTTTTGCATTCGGTGGCATTAACACGTGCTGAAGCCTGATAAAAAAATATATATATTACTTGAGGCGTTAAATGAGAAATTATTCTTATAACTATCAACCGGTACAAGAATTACAATAAAAGGGAAAAAAACAAGTAAAAGAAGCTTAGAATCCTGTGTGCACTAGAAAAGTTCTGCCACTGTACTCTGTAGAAGATTTGCATATCTACCTATGAAACATAGGACGTTCAAGCGATCGATGGAAATGACTCGTATCATGTTAGAAATACAATCATGAGAATGATAGAAGAGAGAAAAGAAAAAGCGGCGTGAAATGATCATAATTTAATTTAACAATTAGAATCAGAAGCACATCATGAAACTTCATTTTAATATCTTCTTTGGCTGTACTATGTGAGAAATCTCTCTCGCGTTTGATGCTTGAATGATATTTAACAAAGCAAACATATTTTTGTGAACTAAAACGATTTTACAAGAATTCTATAAATTCAAATCTACATCTACAGCGGTAATGGCAGATATTTTACGTTCATATCATGTAGAGTTAACACATTTCATGATCTATAGAATCATAATTCTAATATCTTCTGTTCTCCCCTTCCTAACTTATTTTTCTATCTCTTCGTTCTCATAACATTCCCTCCTCATTCGTTGCATTCCAAATGATCAATCTATTGAGTACAGCACGTGCGTAGTATTTATCTGGCTATACCTCTGTAGTTCAATGTTCTACGTCTATATATTTACCTCGAATAGCACACTCTTGTGAAATGTATACTAAGTAAAGCACAGTACCATAGAATAGAATAATGGTTGCTGTTGGCACCATAAATCGTCCCTAACATACATATTGCCTGCCTATGACATACCAGGAAAATGAAGTACAGCGTAGTTCTAACAAAAAGCTAAACTTCCTTCGAATCTTAATGCAACATTTCAATATGATACGTGTATGTAAAAATGTATGCAACTTGACATCGATACTTCTCGGGTTTTGTAGCTTTTTGTAAGAACTACATCTGCCGTGTCATTGCGTATTAGTATAATAATATTAGTTTTACATCCTTGCATTAAGTGGTGATGAAAGAGATTTATATCGGTAATAATTCCATGGAAAAATGTCATAGAAAATAAGCTTACGTAAACGGACTTGTATTTGGTGATTGGAATTAGTATAGTATTTATGATAATTAGCTTTAAGTTATTATATTATGTAACGTATGCTATACCAAAAGCGTTTACGGAAATTTCTTTAAGTTAAATCAATAGTTGTTTTACGACAGAATGATGGGAACAAGGATAACGAAAGCTAAATTTCTATATTTATATATACATATATGAATATATCTTTATGGATTATTGTTTTCTTTTTTATTAATTTAATTTTATCGAGAATCGTTGAACGCTTGGTTTTATAAGTTTGTTTTATTTGTATTAAATATATCGTGTCAAGATATTGTTAGTCAATGCTGTATATTATTCCGTATGTGTTAAAATTATTTGTAGACTAGAGGCACAGCTGTTTGTGATAAATTGTTGTATTAATTTTATAGTGTTATATAAAGTTATTCCAGGGGTACTATATATGGTATTAATATTTAATGGATTATATTTATTTCTTTTATTAAGGTCTCGAGATACGCGTTTGATGCATTTTTCTTGTTTTTTTTTATACAAGTATGTCTATGATTTATTTAGTAAATAATAGATAATGCACATTCCATCACGTACAAGTAAGTCTCCCATATTGAAAAAAAAGTACGGAAATGCAATATGCTTAGTTTGAAAGTTATTTAAGTATTTTTGTGGAAGAAATAAAGAAAATCATGGTTGTGCTTGAGTGTCTAATACTATTATTAGTTAGAATGTAGTTTTCACAGTATAGGAAGTTTAAAACAAAAATTAGGCACATATCAGAGAAATGACAGATCTATTTAATCGCCACTGCAATTTAAAATGAAATTTCTTCTGATTGCAATTCTTAGAAACATGCTACGTCGTGTAATACACTCTTGCTGATTCTCTTCCAGGTAGAACTTCGAATTAAAGATTTTAATACTTATAAAAATGCAGATATTATCTCGACCGTCAATAATTTACGAAATTACCATTAAGCAGTACCGTCTTTATTAATTATCGCTAATTATTTACGCGCGTATATCATTCTAAAATTGCAATCAGGATTACAGATTTATGAAAAAAAAAAATATGTTCGTATGCAAACTCAGCTAAGTTTCCTTTGGCAATGTATATTAATTGTGAAATCTACATTTTAATTGTATTAATCTAGCAATATGTGTAATCAGAATATTCGAACATTCAATGTATTACATATAGCTCTAATTTTACATTCTCTTCACAACGGTTGTCGCAATGGTTGTCACTATAATCATCATATATCATGTAAGGGGTCATACAGATTTATTTATAAAATTCATTAAAAATATTGATACAATAAATAGTCATTCATAATAAATGGCTGTACATCATTAATCCTCGTTACCCGTTTGTGTCAGAAGTAACGTTTTCTCAATATTTGAACACAGTTTACTTATATCATTGGGTGCAGCATATTCTGCAGCTAGGATAGCATTTGCCACTGCTATTGTTTCCTGAATGGTGCGTGCCTTCACCCAAACCCTGCCATTCATACCAGCAGCTACCTCAAAAGCTTGACTACGCGCAAGCATATTGAACAATGGTGAGCTACGATTTAATATTTTCCTTATAAGGCTCAGAGAGCAAGTGAACAATAGTCCGTCTGAACCCAAAGCACCCAATTTCTTTTCTTTCCCCTGAGAATCTACGCATACAAGCTCAGGTTCCATATCCTTACTAGCAACCAAGAGCTTGGCAAAAACTAGATCTCCGACTTGTAAATCTGGACGATTCTTTTTCGTGGCTCCTTCGAAAGCTAAATAGGAAAGAGATGCCTGCTCGCTGGCTCCTATATCTACTTTAAAAATATCGCCACCTTTCTGCGTAACTATACCGACAACATTTTCTCCACGGTTTGGTACGTACCTAAATGCATTAACAAACTTTTCATAATCATAGTTTAGAAAACATTACTTTTCAATGGTAACGTAAGATGTTAAACATTTGAAGATAATAATTTCGTGTCAGAAACGAACCGTTTTTGATAATTATCAACATAATATACAGCTGGTGCTGACTTCTTCAATACGCCTGCTTTGTAGGCAAAAACGGTATCAGCCTCGCGGCGAAGTCCAGGTCCCAAAACGACAGTTTCTTTTTTATTAATAGTCGTAATATTCTTCACGATATCACCAGGCAATACGACGTCTCCTACGCTAGCTTCCATCATGTTTTTGTAAGAAAATAATTAATCCTTCTTCGCGTTTACAAACGATGTTGTTTAAGGTTATAAATATATATCAAGTGTCCCTTAAAATGATTATCAGCAAATGTTTGACTAATTGGTTACATATTTTTTAATATACATTTCATAGATAAAGAAAACTGACGCTTCATCGCACCACGTGCTTTGTTCAGGAATTAAAATATACTTTTCGAGTACATACTCCTCGCGCGCTTCTTCAAAAGCAAAATGCGATTGCGCAGCATAATTTATACATGTAGTTTGGTAAAATCAATTCTGTAACTTTTATTACTGTTGCTTTCATTAAAGTCCTCATTATCGTTCATACTTATTAGCGACTCGAAGGAAAGCATGTACATTCTATTTTACAAATACCAAGTAAGCTACAAAATTATTAAGATTCTTACATCTAATTGTTTCGTATATCTATAGATCAAAGGCATACATTTTATTCATCAATAAATTATATTCCGTAGATTATCAATTTATTTCATGTACATATAGTTTTCAATCTTAAATCATTCAAGGCTGTTCGAGAAGTAGAATATTTCACGGAACATTTCGACATTAATGAAATCCAAACGCTCAACTTTACGTAACTACAATCATTATTCCACATTCGTTGAATTGTTAGATACGAAAGATCTCTACGCGCAATAAAACAAATAGTTCAATAGCGTTAAATAAACGACGCTGTCGTCAAGCCAATAGATTTTGCAACATATATAATTCTTAATCGCCGTTCTACGCTCATGTGCATCGTGGCTCCGCCAAGCGGCATCTGTTAAAGCTGCCGCGTGAAAACGTTAACGCTGAGGAAAACGCGGTGTTCTCTGTGTTTTTTCGACGATCAATTTTATTCTAAAAGTCGAACAAGTCGATATTGGTCGATAGATCGACAGCCGCGTGGATGGCAGAGCGAGATCGTCAGCGGTGTCACTGATGCAAAGGTAATCTTCAGCGTGAAGACGTAACGCATGATAGAGAAATTTTGCGCAGCACTCGCCGGATCGATAATTGATTTGCGTGTATTCTGTTCTAACCTACGTTCCCGCTCCCTCCTGGTTTATTGCTGTTATCGCACGTCATATTGTCGATCGATTCGTTACGATTACGTTCAAATTCGATATTAAACCGTTAGAACAACACGGTCGACGTATCTCGTATACCTATGGTGAAGAGAACTCTCATTGAGTTTTTAAATATCCACTATGGCTATCGTACATACGCTGTCGCTCATTTTTAAGATTCTTGATAATCTTAGTTCTATGTAGAAACGAAGCTGTGATTTTTTGTGATTACACGTTCAAGGATAAATGTTGAAATGCGGCTCTTAGAACTTATTGTTTTATGAGATTGATAAGTTCAGGTGAAATTTCTGTTTGTCAACTTTATGTTAGTTTAAGGGATTTAAGGTTTTTATATGGAAGAAGGAATAGTATTGTTTATTATATGATGTATGATGTTAATTAATCCTGTGTAATAATTCCTACGCACGTTAAATTTACAGTGGTGATACAAAATGTACAATGGTATTGGGCTACAGACACCGCGTGGATCTGGAACCAATGGACACGTTCAAAGAAATTGGGCGATTGTGCGCAAGACAAAAGACAAAGTTAACTATAAAACTGAAGAGGGGAAATTAGATCAACTTAATAAGCAACCAAACAAGGAAATACTCGATCATGTTAGAAAACGAAAAGTTGAAGTTAAATGTGCCGAACTGGCTGATATCTTGGAGGAACAAGGGTATGTCTGTCTGTTATGGATTCTTCATAAGTGAACATATAATAATTACTTTAATGAAGCCGTTATATGAAACATCTATTGTAAATAATAAACATTTGTGTGGTTAACGAAACAGAAATTATATAATGAAGAAAAGAATGTTGCATACCGATAATGCAGACAAGTGAAAGTTTCTCTCATTTATTTTAGCTACATTTTATGTAGGTCATTCTACGTTAATGTGTCTGAACTATTGCATTCAGTTTTACTTATTATACGCTGACTTTCATAATTGCATCAAACTGAATTCCATATAGAATTTCAAGCAATTTAACTCAAGTCTTACCACATATAAATTGGATAAATTAATAATTTAGTAAAAACATTTCCTAGCTTTTGTTAATAATGACATTCTGATGATTTACAGATTTACAAGTGAAGAGGTAAAGAAGAAAGTGGAATCATACAGATCTATGTTAATGGGAAGCGATGCCAAACCAGCAGTGTCTAGGGATGAATTTGGCCGTGTAAAGTAAGTACACCAATTCATTTTCAATAATAAATAAGTTTTACAGTTCAGTAGCTTCCATGAGCCAGAAAATCTAATATTAATTTTAGGACACTATCAATTTCTAATATGTATAGAAAGTGGCATAGTACTGAATAAATAGCATTTGTTATGATTTTATATATATCGAATGTACAGTATAGTGTATACTAGAAAAAGCATGCATTCTATAATTTCAATTTTCACGACGTTAAAAATAACGGCAATTGAAAATCATTAAATATAAGATGACCTTCTAAGCTTACTCTATAATAATCTCGATCGCAGACGCTACGCGATATGACTCATCTTCGCGATTTGTGTGCATTTCGGCTTCCTCTTTTTAGAGAAGCCCCCCACAAAAATCTCGGCAGGTCTCAAATATTAGCTCGATATTCGCGAACTTATTTCTCTCATAAAATCCGAAGGAAGAACCTCCTACAAGACGATTTCAACTACATTAAAAAACTACGATCATCAATCATTTCCCAATACATCAACAAATTTTTCCCATCCCCTGATCATCCCTAATTTCAATACTAAGTTTCATTGTACCATAATTTCTCTCTGACAAAAACGGATCTATCAATATTAAGACTAAAACTACCAAGGCAATTAAAATGTACGTTTCCGAAATTTTCCTAAAAATTCCCGAAATTAATAGGGAAGGGGAGCCATGCAGTAAATATTCCACTTCTATCTTATAAAACATAAATTTCTTAATCAATCATTTCTTAATCTCCCTTGTTCCAAAATGCTCATTAAATAAATCTAAATACAATAGACATAACGACGATAGTTTTAATGTTAACGCCGTAAAGTCAACGTTTCCGAATAAATTATCGGGAAGGGTGCGAAAAATATTCAACCAAGAGCCAAGGAGTCGATAGTTACAACACCACGATGAAAGGACGTGCAAATGTAATCTCCGTTCGTTCTCGCACCCCCTCGTCGAAACGCACGGTTCCCGTTAAACCCAATATTATTGGAGGGTGGAGACGCTCGCATTCTCGGCCGGCTTTCGAGGGGGGTGTTATATGCGGTGTTGCCCGCGATATCGACGTACCCCATAGCGCCGGCGCCACCCACGAAAACGAAGAGGCCAGGGGGGTGTATAGAAGGAGAAATAGAGATACTCGAAGGGCTGTCGTAGAGGGAGAGAGAGAAAGAAAGGGAGAGAGCGAGTGAGTTTGTTCCACAGCATCTCTCACTCGACTTTTCCGGCTCAGTGCGAGGATGGACCGACGTTGCGGCGCTACGCGTCGTCGACTCTTCGTCGGGTACATGTAACTCGAAGGAATAATTAGAAGAACGGAGAGGAATTGGAAAGGGGGGGAGAAAAACCATGTAACCCTTTCGTGATAATATCGTAAAAATCACAAAGGTCTTCCATTAGCGTGTAAAAGTATCAAGTATCATAGGTCGTTAAGTACGTGATAAGTTTTGTGTTTAAGTGTAGCCTAAGTAAGATAGGGTCCGATTTGAAGAAGTGCTTTTTCACACGGTGCTACGTGTGAAGGTAATTAAACGGCGTCTCGATTAGAATCGATCAAACCGGTGATTCGAGGTGAAAAGGATATCGTATGTCGGATTGATTTATATATGTATGTACGTCGCAGGAGAGATAGCACGATACGCACAAGTAATCTAAACTTTGCTACGTTGATATTTTAACGGTCCAAGAGGAAGGATTATACGGATATTAAGTCCCGTTCGTATGAAGAATCCGATTACCGCTTTAAGGTCGAAGAAGGTTCCAAGATTTTTTTTTATCGACCGAACCGAAACGAAGGTATCAGAGGAAGAAAATTTCTTAGATGTTTCGAGAAGAGAAGTAACAGATTTTTCAAATTATTTACACGACGAAATGCACGTGTCTCCGATCGATCTGAAAAACTCGACAATTCCGTCGAGGAGGATGAAAATTTTCTATACAATCCATGTGTCTCCAAGTCGATTAAATTCATCGACGATAATTAAAAATAAGTGTGCCATACTTTTACTCTCTGTATACCCAGTATACTGAAAGAGGAGTACGATAATAGTGTGCCTGATCCAAAGTCTTCCTTAGTCTCGTTAAGTTACCGATGGTAAAATCTACCATTGGTACATTCCTATATGCTTAACACTAACTATATTACTACAATTAAGTATAATTCTAACGAAATCTAAAGTAACTAATTGAAAACGAAAGAGCAAAGCTGAGACAGCTTTAAGGGAGAAAGAGTTGCAAAGGAACCGAGGATATATAACCACAGATTTATACGCAACTTCTCCGAGGCAAAACAGACGATCAATCGACCCACCGAATAGTTGTTTGCTGCTGGAAGCAAGAGACAGATCAGAGAAACAATACTGACATTTTCATCATCTCTGCCGGATGATTGTTCTAGCTAGGAAAGCAGAAAGTACGAGGACAAAAGGCGGATAGCAGAAACGGCAGTATAATCGGGGGAGGAAGCCATTACTTTCACCTCGAGCCTCTCACCCCCCTTCGCCCCCAATTCCCCCGTTCCACTCTCCTAAACTACGAAAACCACCCTGGAGGAAGGGAATTAAGCTGCATCAGAACTACTCGCCCGGCATAGCCCAATCGTCGAAGCTCCTTAGCGTAAATTAGCGGCCGATCGTACTTAATGCCCGCTTAATTACTCGCTCGTTAATTATTCAGGAAACGGATCGTCTCCGTTGTCGCGGTTCGGACGAATTTGGCTACGAATAAAGTCGAGGGATTAGCCGCTATCGCTGATACCATCATGGATAACGGATGTAATTAACATTCCCGAGAAAATTCGTCGATGAGTATAAACAAAACAAAAAATGAATAAATTTTGAGAAACCTTACGAAAAAAAAAGAAAAAAAAAACAGGAGAAGAATTTCAACGAAGAAACACCATCGTCGAGATCGTTCAAAGGGATCAACTTGTACTTTTAACGAAAGAGGAATTACGAGATAGCTAAGAATTAATTTAGAAGCTGAAATATATATTATACAATTATATATATATATATATATACACACAGATATATACATCTATATATTTATAAAGAGATAATCGAGAGAAACTCCATCTTTAAAATTACGAAGCCGTATGACTATGCCAGTGACAACAATGTCCCCGGCAAAACCGGCGCGCGGACGCGGCCCCGCCGATGGCCGTGCGTTCTTTGAAACTCTCTGGCGCGGAAATTTCTTCCTTGATCGGCAAAAAGTCTTCAAACGTCCGCGCAAACGCAAACTGCAAGCACCGAATGGAAAGAAGCGTGCACAAATGCAGATGCGACAGCATTGTTGCTGTTGTCAGCGCATACAGCTACATCTCCTCGCCGGGCGGCGAAGCAACATGCGCTCCGTCGTCAGGTGAATCTCTGCGTATTGTTTATTGTTACATGGACCTTAACGCGGTCGATAATTGGTTGTTTTAATTATGTTTGCTATAATCTTTTTTTCGGAAAAGAGGCTTTTTTAATGGCTTCATTGCTCTCTGCTTATAATAGGAACGATTTAGCTTTTCATTGGATCTTTGTGTACGAGTTTGAGATACTGCCATTTTTATTGGCTTTTTTGTCTTTGATATCAATTAACGCTAAATCTACGAAGGTGGTCCAAATGATCGATTTCAGTTTTTTTGTGTAAAGTCCCCAAATTGATAGGGGAGTCATGGAGAGAATATTCCACGTCTATCTTATAAAACGCAAATTACTCATGCTAGAATTACCAAAACAGTTAAAATTACTGTTATCTTATTTTTTATATAAATTCTCCAAGTTTATGGGGTAGCCACAGAGTAGATACTCTACAATCGTCTTATAAAACATAAATTACCGAATTAATCATATTTTCCAGCTTTCGATTCGTGTTTATCTAAAATACTTATTTAGTACATTTAAATTTAATAAATACCGCGCCAGTGGTTCTACTGTTAATTCAGAATTTGTAGCTTTAGGATTATGAAACTGTTGAGGTAGAAATTTTCATTTGAAAGGATTCTTCGGAAGGCAGAGTTCTAGGTAATTGATCCATTATTTAGAAGCTCTGCCCTCGTTGACGGTATAACTTCTCTCTAGCGTCGCAAGAATACGAAACAAGTTAGGCGAATTATCTGATTAAAGATTAATTGAATCGAAAACGCGTTTCAGTATCGTAAAATAGCCACGGAAAAGGAGTGAACTAAATCTGGGTTAACTTTCACGTTCGCAGCGACGCTCGTGTTTGCATTACAAGGGTAGCTGTTCGCGGAATCGGATTACATTGACCACGGATTATCTTCACGCATCTTGCTCAGCTATTTGATACGTTGAACTGTACAAAATAAAATGTACGGTAAAAAAAAGAAAATCGGTGTATTTCGAACGTATGGAAGCGAATCTCGAATTACTAAACAGAATTATTGATTTACCGAGAAACGGGATTCTTTAAAGATCGCATCTTTCTTCATCTTGCAAAGAAGACGAAGTATTAGCCGCGTTGACCTGACCTCCGAAAGATACCATAAAACATTTTCATCAATCCTATTTACAGTTTTCTATTAGCCGATGAAACGAAAATGACACGCGGCAGGTTTGTAAATTCATCAAAATGCAAATTCCTTTTGGATATTGTGCTTTAGGAGCAGTAGATTAGAAGAGGTTTCATTTTGGTTTTTCTTTTTTTATTTATTACGTCATTCAAACCTTGCGTTTTACTCTCAGAAGGAATATTTGATAAATGCTATTTCTAAAACGTCTGCAATTTTGATAGAATCAAAGCTTCCAGATAATAAAAAAAAAAAACTTTTAAATCTTCGCTATCGAAAATTGCTTTCGAAAGCCGTACGGAAGAATTCAAAGCCTCTCTAATCAAATTAAGTTCTAAACCGCTATGGTACGATGTATCACGAAGTACATTTGAAGCATTACTTTGGTCTTCCTTAGAATTCCTCTAGAAAAACAGGAAAGAAAACCCTGCGGCTTTTCACTGCGCAACGGCAATCTTTCATTTTCTTCTTTTTATATTCGTTTGCACTTCTCCTAAGAACCCTCAATTTTTACTAAATTCCCAACCACTAAAACCGGTACGTATCTCATAAGAAATTTCTCTCAAAATGAAATTTTAATCACCCAGCCGACAAAGAAAAAATGTTTACTAAATTCCCAATCACTAAAACCGATACGTATCTCATAAGAAATTTCTCTCAAAATGAAATTTTAATCACCCAGCCGACAAAGAAAAAATTTTTACTAAATTCCCAATCACTAAAAGCGATACGTATCTCATAAGAAATTTCTCTCAAAATGAAATTTTAATCACCCAGCCGACAAAGAAAAAATTTTTACTAAATTCCCAATCACTAAAACCGATACGTATCTCATAAGAAATTTCTCTCAAAATGAAATTTTAATCACCCAACCAACAAAGAAAAATAACAAAAAAGACCTGCCCTCTAACCAGGGCGCGGTTCCTGAAAAAAAGTAGCCTCATAAACTCATTACAAGTTCTCTCATGAAACGCGAATCGGCCTTACCATTTCGGTAGGCAGAATTACCAGTAAAGGCACACACGGTATAGAAGGGTAGAAGGGGGTACAACAAGGGGTAGGTTAAAAGGGCAAAAAAATATTTTCCCCGCTGACCTCGGTCGGGGGTGACTCGAAGCGTTGGCTCCTCAATTCGAGCGTGTGTAGCAGCCGAGTGGCGCGCGAAAGGGATGCCAGAAAAGAGAACAGCTGGATTGTATTGATCCGCGCTCGAGCGTTGGCGTAGGGGTGGCTCGGCCAACCCCCCGTGCCTCGCTTTTCATTCGCGGGGGAAGAAGAAGAAGGGGTCGCCTCGATTTCTCCTCGTACAGCCAGTGTTATGTCACTAGTTTACCGCATTGTCATCGGTGTTCCTTCTCTCCGCCTGCTTTTTACGATCATCCCGTGGAATTAGGAAGGCCCTGGCATCCTCTTCCCTCAGTTCTCCAACGATTCTTCCATGGATCGTCGCGAAATTCGATCTCGGTGAATTCTTTGAGGTCCATTCTCGCGCGACGATGACGGTGAAAATCTCGACGCGGTAGGTTTTCCCTACGTTTCAAGTTCTATTCCGCGATATTTCTTCGTAGTTCGTTGATCAATTAGACCAGGGTGTTTTTTTTGTCGTTCGTTCTCTCCATTCTTCATTTTTCAACATGGATTTATTTTTACACGAGATCGATGAGAGAGCCTCTTTGTGCTAGGAAAGTGTGCCGATGACGTGGTGGGGGATGATTGTGACGATGTGGGTGGAATTTTGGAGGAGACGATCACACGTGTGTTCAGGGCTTTCAGGTGAAAGGTCGAAACGCTTTGTGTACGGGTCATTGTATTCGCGTATGGTGCTGCTGTGGGTCGAAGCCCTTGACTTTCGCGGAATAACGCATAACGAGTGATATTAGTCGGCGATGGGTGTAATAACGATGGAGTTTTGAGGATGTTTCTTCGTTTTGTTCCGTTCGGTTTGGTTGCGCTTTGTATTTTATATCTTTTCTCAAGGTGCAATGGTTTTGTTGTAATTCTTTCAACACTGCAATTTGCATGTTTGCTTTTTAACTTTTATAGAGGATACACTAAACCTACCAAGGCGGTGAAAATGACTATCTAATTTAATTCTAAATTTTGAAATGGTATCTAATTTTTCCTCAAAATTCCCCAATTTGATAGGGGAACCGTGAAGTATTATTCTATCCTCTATCTTATGAAACCTAAATTACATAATTGGTCATCGTTCCCATCTCTTTATCCCTCTATTTTCCAAAGTACTTATTTACAATATTTAAATATGCTAGATTTAAAGCTGGTAGTTTTAGTGCTCATATTTTTACATTATATTATTACTATTACATAATAGCAATACAGTGAAATAAATATCTAATTTCAATTATAGATCAGCAGCTATCATATAATTCCGCAAACAATAAACCACAGGCCAACGATTCCCAAACGTCCCACGGCGTTGAAGTAAAGATAAAAATATACAGTGAATTTAATACAATCAATGTTTCCTTCCAGTGTTCGGGAA
This sequence comes from Cerceris ruficornis, assembly GCA_963989415.1. Lineage (NCBI taxonomy): Eukaryota > Metazoa > Arthropoda > Insecta > Hymenoptera > Crabronidae > Cerceris > Cerceris ruficornis. Next base: position 13,805,718 of record OZ022523.1, read on the forward strand.
ACGCATCAAATTGCCGAGGCGCAGCAGGAGAAAAATGCAAAATTGCGCGAGGCATTCGGCATATCCGAATTCTTCGTGGAAGGAAGTAGCCTAGATCCGGAAAGACACGCACGAGAGGCGGAAGCGAGGGCCGCCGCCAGTAAAGTTTACGAATTGGTGCGAACGCCGAGTCCAGCACCGGACACTACATCCGCCCCTGAGAAGAAGAAGAGAAAACGTTCCGGTAGCACGACTAAAAAGAAAAAGGGGAAGAAGCACAAGAAGGAAAGGTACAAGACAACGTAATGGTGCACAGGTCAATGGAGGCTGGATTTCATCTTGCAGTGGCTGCGTTTCGTAATTCATTAAAAACGATAATATCGATGGTAATGATATACTACTGTGCGTACGTTACTACACTGTATTGTACTATAGTAGTATTCTGGGTGTATCGACTACTTTTGTCGTCTTAAAAATACCTTTTGCAAAGCGTAATTTGAAAACATGTGTCTTATACAAGGAGCATAGCTTTGTGGAGGTCGGAGTGTAATGACATTTTTCTTTTACTGCAAGGCGTTATTTTCTTGATGATCAGTACAATGATCTTTAGTACTATCTACTTCAAAATACAGTAGACTCTCGTATAACGCGATTATTCCCTTAGTTTACGATAACGTGTGACACTCGTGACACGGTAAATGGAACAGGAAATTTTGAAATTTTCTCTTATAACGCGCAACAAACTAAAGTAACATATTTGAAATTATTATTTTTATGCTAAATTTTATTTTCTACAATTTATCAAACAGAGTAATATTTTAAAAATAAATGACACGTATAGGAAGTCTATTAAAGAAACGTATTATTAATACGTACTATAATCATAAGAAATCGGTAACGATGAAGAAAACAATCTAATGCTCGACTAAAGCAGATTTAATTTTTAAATCAGTTAATTCCTGTGTTTAATTATTTGCCACCTCGTACCGAGAATCGCGTTATGTGAAAACCCTAGTCGCAATATCTTTATTACGTTATACGAGAGTCTACTGTATTGAATACCCCGGTCCCCATAAAGCTATGCAACTCTCGTAAGAAACACCATTTTCAAATTTTACGTTACAAAGGAAATTTTCAAGCCGATCGGTCGTACACCCTGTACACTACTGTACGAGAATACAGATAGCAACACCCAAAGTCTCGCTCATTGATTCACACAGATTCTCTGAAGCCATCGCGGCTAAATCCGTGCGAATCGATCGTCGAGATCGCCGCTAGTATATTATATCAGTTTAATATGTTATTTATAATCCACCGAAGTACACTGCGCCATAACCGTAGCCAGTCTATTGATAGAAAATTGATTTTTCTATGAGACATTGCGGCAAACGCGTGAATCCAGGCTCCAAGACCGAACAGCGGCCCCCCTGTAGTGGTTCCTCTCCTCCCCAATTAATTATTCATTTACCGCAAGTCCACACTCGTTCATTTGCTTACTACACACCTCTTGTCAGATACTGACTCATGACTCACCTACTATTTCATGTCCCGTACACCTTTCTCTGTTTCAAACAGAACTGAGGAGGACTGAGTGCCTACCCAGTAGGCTCAGTAGGTAAGTGTGGTCGTCGCGTCTACTTTCCAAAACACTCTCTCTCTCTCTCGAAAAGACAAAAGAAATATTCTGCGTACTGAGAAAAGCAAAAAAAAAAAAGAAAAGAAACTGTCAAATTGACGCGTTGCGTTCTTTCTAGGTGTTGCCTCTATATAGGCGCAAACTTATGTATTACGCAAAACTTGTTTCGAGGTAAATGTTTGCTAGAACGTTTCGATTAATCGGGGAACGATGGGAAAGAAAAAGTGAATGGAGAGAATGGATGTTATATTATCGATGTAACGTTATAATTTTACGATCGATTTGCGGGCAAACATTTACTTGACATAGAAAAAGAATGAAAATGAAAGAGCGCGGATTAAACGGTTTTTACAGTCTGTCGCGTAAATCATGCATTTCTATCTTTGTTGTTGTTATCGATAAAGCTTGTTGTTAATGTCATCTCTCTATTTTTTTCTGACAAGTCCGTCCCTATCGATGGTTATCAAGGTAATGCTAATCCCATATTATATCAATACTCCTCATATTTTGTATACTTGTCTTTTGTAATCATTGAAAGATGTGGTTTTGAGTGTCCTCCGTAACGTAGCTGGATATCATCGGATATTACTAATGATCAGTGAAAACCAAATCTTTCAAGTTAACAATTATGTAGTCGGTTTGTTAGCTATAGCCCAATATTGTGATTTTCACCTATACGTGTATCGTTGTATTACATTTTACTTTTTGTTTCTCTTTCATTTACTCTTTAATTCACTTGGAATTGCAGTGAAAGAGAGAAGTGTTTTTGTTCTCCGTTTTTCTGTTTTCCGTTTTTTTGTTTTCTTTTCTGGTTTTATTTACAATTAACGCATATCTTCTCGAGAGAAGTACGGATTTATACACACTGCATTTCCGAAGGTTGCTTTTACCATTTCTTCAACAAAATTACCATATCCTGATACTCGGAATAGCTCAGAGAAATTTCCATCGGAACGCCGCGGTCACGATTAATTTTTCAGTCTGTTCGTAATATTTTAAACGATCTCGTAAGAAAAAAGAACGGCAGGTAGCTTGTATCATTAGAATAAAGTATTTGTTTCACACACAGATACATTGTACTACAGCTTTCTTTATTGTCAGCACAAGGTATGCACTTGTCGACAGGAAGACGCCCACTGCAAGAATTATAAACTAAATATTATTTGACAAAAAAAAGAAAAGAAACAAACAAAGACTCTCCTCAGCGAAACATTTGGAATAACTGTGATTGAATTTCCTAGGTCGGAGTCTCCAAAGGCTAGTAAGAAAAAAGAAAAGTCTAAGAAGAAGAAAAAGGAGAAGAAGCACAAGAAGACCGAGGCTAGTTCCTCCGATAGTGACTCTAGCGATGGTTCGGATGAAAGCAGGTAATAACGCAGTCGAAAATCGCTCTTTTCGTTGAATTCTTAACACTAAAACTACCAAGGTGGCCGAAATGACCGGTTTTTCGATAAATTCTCAAAATTTATAGGGGGCCGTGCAGTAAATATTCCACTTCTGTCTTATAAAACCTAAATTACTTAACTACCTTTTACACCTAATCTCTCTTTCTCCGCAGAAAAAATGTAAAAAAACTTCAAAGTCTTTTTAAAATAAATATTGGTTGATTTTTTACTAATGCGTTTATCACAAATTAAAATTAGCACTTTAAATAAGATGTTATATGTTTTTTACATGTAAGAGGGCTGTGTAAAAATTTTACATAAAAGACTGATCCGCTGGCGAAAAATCTGACTTAATACATTTAAATATAATCGACATAACACCGGTAGTTTAGTGTTAAATAAATAATCTTGGGGCAATGAGAATTTAAATACTGTAATTATAAGTTTGTACTTCGTCGTACTAATTCAAAGTTTAATCACGCATATTAAAGCTCTTCCGAAACTGAGACAAAGAAGAAAAAGAAAAAGAAGAAGAAGAAGTCCAAAGTAGAAGCGAAGGAGAAGCACGAGGTAGGGAAAATGATACGAAGAAAGCCTACGATGAAATTTCTCTTTCTGTCTCTTTCTATACATATACAAATTTCTATGGCCCTATATCTACATATATACCTCAGCACGTGAAGCAGGAGCATGCAAACATCTACTTTACGTTCGTTTCTCCTAAATTAGTTTACCAATTGACATTGGATTATCAGAGATTTGTGTTGCTGCCTATCTTTGAATAAGCATGACCCATTGCTTGTTTCCGTAAAGATTTTTATCTGATTTCAAGTTAACAGTCATTATTTCAAAAGTGTAAATCTCAGTATTGTTTGTAATTATCAGCGCCATTTGACAGGATATATTCCCTGAGTGAGTACCAGATATGCCGCTACTCAATGTAATAATAATTTGTGATTTATATTCGTACAAACTTGCGATTGTTGTGCCTTTCACACGTTTTTTGTATCAAGCACCGTCGTATTATGCAAAAGAATAACAACAGGAGACTGCTTGTTCTTAAGCGCAGGTGCAATACAAGAAAACTTATACACATTTTTTTTTCCTTTTTTTTTGTTTTTACAAGCGCAAGACATAATTTTCATTTCACTCGACGCTCTTGAACATGGTTTCTTTCTTTACCAATGCGTTACAATAATTAGTCCGAACGTTTTATGCATTGTGATTCATTTGCAAAGTATGGGTGTGTATCATGGCGAATGAGCAGACTCCAGTAATTCTTTGAGATATTATCTTTTGAATTTGTCCTACTAACAAGTACATGTGCATGATTGGTGTTTGTTAGTCCATCCTGTCTAATTTAGTAATCTCTGCCGTTATTCTTTTAGAAGAAAAAAGTACCCGTCAAGCGGAAGCATCAGTCATCTGAGAGTTCCTCGGATAGGTAAGTTTCATAATTCTCTTTATTCTTTACATCAGTGGTAGGCAAACTTTCTTAGCAGTGGGCCAGAAAAAAAGCAACATTTTACCGGGCCAATATAATTCATTAAATATTTTAAATTCTATGGAAAATTTTGTTCAAAGAATGAAATCTCAAAATTTCTGTACCGTTATTTTAAAGTCGGTAGCGGATCGCAGTTTGCCCACCACTGCTTCACATATTTTTTCGTGAAATTCCACCAAAGCCACAAAGAGAAACGAAAGTAAAGAATATTTATATAAAAATCGTTTAAACTTTCAGCTCTCCGGAAAGACCGAAGAAGTCTGTGAAATATGACAAAGCCGTGGAAAAAGCAAAGAACGAGGAGGCTGATAACACAGCGCGAGAGTCACGTTCAAACCGTTCACCAAAGAAACAAGAAAGAAGTCGAAATGACACGCCGCCATTGAAAAAGAAAGACTCTCCCGTTAAAAAGATTTCCACGGAGAAAAGAGACAAATCACCGGTCGCGCATAAAAGCCCACCTCCACGACGGCACAGATCTCCTTCGAGAAGCCGGGGCGACAGAGGAAGATCACCCAGAAGATATTCAAGATCACGGCGCGTCAGTCCTTCGCCGAGACGAAGAAGGATTTCAAGATCACCTAGAAGATACAGCAGATACTCCGTATCGAGAAGCAGAAGTCGATCGAGGTACGATCGTTACGGTTCGAGGCGTCGAATGTCACCGTTTCCGCGACGCAGGAGATCAGACTCTCGTAGAAGATCAAGATCACCCAGACGACAGCGCGACAGGAGAGAAAAGTCGAGAGATCGTCGTAGAAGTCGCACAAGGTCGCGAAGCAGATCTAGACGATCGTCCTTGAGTTATTCGCCGGTAAGAAAGAACCCGGAACGGTACAAAGATATATTAGAGGACAAAAAGAAGCGAGATCAAAAGAAGAATCAGGATAATACGAAACGGAAATCTCGGTCGATTTCCAGAAGCAAGAAGATTCAAGTGGTAGCACCGAGAGTCAGTCTGAGATCTTCCAGCGAAGACGAAGCTGATATCGCGGATGACGAGCCGAAACCGGAAGACGAGGAGAGGATTAAGGAATTAAATACTCTGAAACGTTTGCAAAGTGGTTTAGCTGCTAAGGCTAGAGAAACCATAGGGAAGAAAGTGATAAGTCCTGTGAAGATCAAGATAGAAAAGAAAGAAGACAACATTCTGGATATCGCTTTACCAAATGAACCGCCAAAAATGGTACAAAATACCGTCGGTCCTGCTAGGGAAAAATCTAAGTCAAAATCACCAGTTCATCTACCTGCTATTCAATCACCCGTATCGAGTAGATCACCCTCGCCAGCGTTACCATTGACACGCGAAGAAGCAGCGATAAAAATTCGTTCACCAAGCGAGTCACCACCGCCGTTACCGCAAGCGCCGTTGAACAAAGTGAACTCGAAATCGCCGATAATGATGGCTAAAACGAATCATCGTTCAAGCTCCCCGCCAATTCCTAAGAAGAGTTCTCCAATTATGTCGAGGACGCACTTCTCGAAAAGCAAATCGTCCTCGCACTCTCCACCCTTGACTACCTTGCATAAAGATGAAACAATTAAATTACGTTCTCCGAGCGAATCACCGCCTCCTATACCGAGCAATACGATTAACAGATCCAAACAGCGATCAATGTCTCCGAGTACCTCCAAGAAGTGTTCTCCACCTTCGAAAAAGCAGTCGCCCGAAAAGAAATCTTGCTCCAGATCACCGTCCGGATCTTACGTAAGATCGGCATCGTTGGAGAAGAGGTCTTCCAGATCACCGAGGCACCGTTCTCCAAGATCTCCATCGAGGGAGAAGACGTCACGTTCTCATTCGAGGAGTAAGAAATCAGCATCGCCTAGGCGTAAGTCACCGGTGTCACCTACAAGGGCTAAGAAGTCACCGAAGTCACCAATGAGAACGAAAAGATCAAGATCAAGATCTTCCTCTGAATCGAAACACTCGGTATCGAGATCACCGTCACGTTCGAAGAAATCACCGTCCCATTCGCCGGAGAAGTCCAGATCGAGAAGCCGGACGAGATCGTTGTCGAAAAGGTCGAGGAGTCGGTCTCCGTCGAAAAAGTCAAGGAGTAGATCACTGTCGAAGAAATCACGAAGTCGATCGCTGTCGAAAAAGTCAAGGAGCCGTTCTTTGTCGAAAAAATCGAGAAGTCGTTCCAGATCGGCGTCGAGATTGTCGCGGGAGAAGGAGAAGAGAAGTCGTAGTAGAAGCAGTTCGCGTTCCTCTTTAAGGTGATTATTTTCTGAAATGGGTTATACATTTTCTGCGCAAATATTAATTTGTTCTTGATTACTTCATAATTGACGATGTTCAGAGGCACGTGTTAAGATGCAGTTACAAGTTCGATCATCTATAATACCATGTTTACCACGTTCACTGACAAGTCGATGGATAAGAGCTTCTCGATCAATTTTATTAACATTATCATCCTCTACTTAACATGACAGTCAGCGTGCTGTAGAGAAGGGGTGGCCAACTTCTGTATATAAGATTGACATTTTTATCTTAAAAATATGTTGCTATCTACCTGACAAAAGACCTGGGGCTCGGCCCAGTCCAATTGATACCAACTGCACCCTCTCCGAGGGCGTAGCTCGGTCACCGCCCAATGCGGCAATCAATAGCAGTGATCGGCACATAGGCTCGGGTACCCCGGGTTCGCCAAACCCGTACCTGGGACATTCCCAGGCCCTTGAGGGAATTGATAAGTGATAAGGGGCAAGTTTGTGTATTGAAAATGCCTCCTGGCGGTTCAGATCGACCAAGTATCAACTTGTTGGCCACCCCTACTGTAGAGTACATCCAGTCTCAAACATTTCGCCAGAATATTTTAACACAGTTAATTGTTTCTTGTGTCCAGTTCAACAAGGCATAGTCGTAGAAGTTTCTCTAGCTCATCCCGATCATCGAGCAGTGTTTCCAGTAGATCCTCTCGTTCAACTTCCAGCAGTTCAGTTTCCAGCAGATCTCGTTCTCCGTCGATACCGCGACGCCATGGTTCGCCCAGTTTCCTTGACAGACGTCGCATAACAAGGTAGGTAGATGCGAAATCGGTAGTACAATGAAATTCGTAGTAGCATACTTTTACGATGCACCACGCTAAAATTCGTAAGAACCCACTGCATCACTGGTAGAGATATTTTTATTTTATCCGGCTCTGTTGTTTTTTTACCTTTTGAGTTTATACTTTTACGTTGTCTTTTTTTTTCGTTATCCAAATGGTATTACGTTTCACGTAACTTCACCGAGGAAAAAAAGAACATTTAGAGAACATGAGAGAACGATTTTACGATAGCGATATCAAATTGAATCTATGAGCTTTAATTTACATTCTGATTATTCTAATGCCATTTTATGTTTGTTATGTCCTACAGGGACAGATCGAGGGACAGGCATAGAAGATAAAGTTACGGCTTCGCACAGACGTTTCTATTACTTTCCTACGGTTGACATTAGTAGTAGACATAATACGTATCGGATTTGCCTCTTTTTCTTTTCCCTATCTGTACGAATACGGAGATAGAAACGATAGAGAAAGAAACAAAAGTAAACGAATACTTATTATGCGATGATTAGCTTAACGTTTAACAAATAAGCGTAACTGGTCGTGTCTCGTTTTATCATAACTTCCTTACATACAGTTTGTCATTATAACTCGAAGAATTTTTTTAATAGAACCCTTATCATTAGGCGTCATAGAAGATTCTATCTTGTAAACGACATTTACCGGTCGGCACGTTGTAATATGCAAAAAAAAGTACATCTTGAAATTCGAAACACACTTTCGTTTGTATGAAATTCCTTTTTTTTTTTTCGTTATATTTTTCTTTTTCCTTTGTATCTAATTGCTTATAAAAGAACGATCTACAGAATATAATGTAGATGGTAGCATGCGTGTAATTTCCTCATAAATTATTGTAAATTAAATATTTACAGTAGAGATTACCTTTTTATTTTACGTCTCAGTCATAAGAATAAAATGTATTTACCGCTAAAAGGGTAAGCCTGTCCTCGTTTTCCTTTCTTTTCGTTCTTTAGTTCGATACTTTCGTTGTGATTTGTGAGTTTTCTTTTACCCCCCTTTGTTTTGTACCCCAATTGCCTTCCACGATAAACCGTTTTGCCTGATAAGGTAAGTGACACTTTTTTTATTTTGCATGCTCCTGGTACCGCATGGTTTATTTTGCATGTTTTCAATTAAAAAAAAAGAAAAGAAATGAAACCAATTACACTTGAACTATAACAATAACGTTTGTTTAACCAATGCAATCTAATTTCAGATTAGTGTAATATGTTCATTGACAATGTGGATTAACTTGCAATTAACTCGCCCGTGCATAACATAGAAAGTTGCCCGAGAGATTTTTCATGACTATTCCTAAGAAGAGATCCTTGCCTCATCAGAAATATTGACGGTGATTAATTTTAGCGCCAGGAAACGACCAATTCCATATCACCGACCTACTCCGACACCACCATCATCGCCGAGTAGCTCGGATAGCAGCAGACACAGTAATTGGTCAAGTCCAAGTCATCGTTCGAGTTGTTCTCCAAGTCGAAGTCCATCGTACACACGTTGAAAAATGATAGAACGAAAATCCCGGAAGACACTGACGTTCCTTTTATGTGTCAGATTTGGAATGGCGCGAATAGAGAAACCGCATCATAGATTGTGCTTTCTTCTATGAGATTATGAATAACGGATGGTATAATAGTATTTCTAACGTTTTGAATAATCCTCTGCAAGATGTATTTTCCACGTGAAATACTTTCGGTGATGTTTCTTCGAAGGGAAGACGTTGAAATGTTAAATGTTCTGACTTTATGGGTGCAGATGAAACAGCCATTCTAAGTTTGATACATAGCTTTAAGTCTTTGTAAATTCTTAATACGCATTTACTCCTCTGATCTCATAACTTAATAATACTCAATTATGGTGATTGAACTTAACACCATTGGCTTCAGTATTAGTACATACATCGGTTCGGGCCAGTCGAGTCTCGATTGCAGAATATTAATGATCCTTGGTTAACGGAGCAATTGATGTGCGATGATTTACGAGATAGTATAATTCAGTTCGTTTTGTCTGATGGTGCTTTCAGTTAGGACGAATATATTTTGAAAAAGTGAATCTCGGGTTGAAAGTATTGAAGGTTCAGTTCTAAGACGTTGCAAGTTTACGTTCGGATATCGTTAGAAGAATTTAGAAAGATGTACGTGCAAGAATAACCAAAGAGGATATTTTAATAATAGAAGTCATTTCTCGACGACACTTTTATAAGGTAATCATCAGGAGAGTAATTAACCGCGAGGTTTATTTACAGCTTCGAGGATCTTCAGTCATTGTAATAATAACGTTCTCCTCTCCGACTCATGTAAGTCTAAAATACTCAAGCAATAAGAAAAGGATGCAATGCAATTGATAATTGCGAATGCATGAAACAAACGTCGATAGCAGCAGCTTCTTAAGGATCTCGCATTTATTATTTAATGGCTTACAATCATTATTTACGGGGGATACTTTCGAAACTACTTGCGTAGTTCTATTACATCCGCGTGATTAATTGATCATGTAATTGTTTGTTATACAAACAGAAGCTAGTCAAATTTTTAGACATTCCATTATTTATTGAATAACCGTAGGCGTCCTTCAGATCGATCGACCAATTTCTCTTAAAGGATCAATTAGTTGATACTTTTTTAGTGCAATGTTTTACATCTGTTCCTTTTTGTATATAAATGTTACTGTGCGTGACGAAGCTTAGCACTACGCTCATTTGCTTTTTTAATTGCGCGTAACTCGATATTAATGTGAATTGACAGAAGGAAAAAAGTCATCTACTTTTTTATGCTCAATATTTATTTATGTATTTATTAACTTATTTATTTATTTATTTATATTACAGCGTGCTAATCACTAGTCAAATTTTCGAGACGGGAGAGAAGTGTGAGAGTCACGTTAAAAGAAATCTTTGCTTTTTACATGCAATATTCACACTTTATTGGGAAGCTAGTCAAGATGTATTATTTCTTGGTCACGAGGCCAGGCAGCGTACCAAAAGACATAATTAGATTAGTCTCGATTATTCAAAGTTAAGTCTTGAAAATATATGTATAGGGTTAAAGATCACAATTGGAAAGTCTACGTTGTTTATAATTAGAATGAAAACTACGTAGTACTAGCTCTCGCATAACGACTGACTCAGTTTTAAACGAAAGAACCGTCGATTGCTATGGTGATGCAATTCAATTTAACGAGATTCCCTAGTCGATACATATCTGTGAATTTTAACGCCAATGCCCGATCACTTTTTAATTGTAATTATACCCTTTCATTAGATTCATACATGGAAGAAAGTTCAAAAGATTTAATTCTCTCGTTTCGCAAAAGGAAATGTTACAATGTCGTATATTTTAATGAACCTATTCGTACGAACGTGAAACAGCGAATCTCGTTAAATTCTGCTTACCATGGCTTTTGACATTAATATTTATTATTCATAATTTACAGTCATCGAATGTTACTGTCGTTGAAATGAAAGAAATTCTGATTATATCTGTAATATACTCTGTATTGTTGTTGTGTGATTAAATCGAAAAGCTTAAACAATTGCCTTTCCCCATTTTCTCGAGTTATGTACATAAGGCCACTGCAATTATTATGGATAATTGTTTAACCCTTGGAGACATCACCAGTTAATTATAAACCGAATAGAAATTTATCAAATAACGATTAATCTAAATGTATATTAAAATTGTAATCGAATAACTTTTTACAACCTGGTATTGAAGATACGTTGTATTAATATATTAGTTTCTGTTCTTTTTACTTTTAGCAACTTTAGCACGTTGCTGTGCAAGATATATTGCCCAGAAGAAACCAATGAAGTTTATCACCAGGACTCTCAGCTGAAAATATATTAATAAATGAACATTAATATTTTTTCCCAATCAAATTTCCCATGTGCAGAGCTTTTTTCAACATTGAGTTTCACTGAAAGTTCAGTGAATTCAATGAAAAAAGCTGTGCATTCAAGAATTCGTTCAGATATTATTGAAGAGTACCAATGATGGAACATATTTTATGTTAATGTATTGCAGCAATGTCAAGTATTTCAGATTCGCAGAGAGCACAGGCCAGTACAGTTCGTTCATGTTCTTGCAAGCTTCATTGTGTGTTTTCCCCTGTAAAGAACAACGGAGTAATTACAAGCATCTAACGTTCCATTTTTCTTCTAACATAATCAAGATCAAAAACTGTACCTCGAAGAGAGCTAACATGTAAAGTGCTAATGCCTGAAAACACGGTGTATAGAGACATCTTTCTAATAACAAAAGCTGAAGAGGACTTCTCGCAATTGGTTGAATGTACTGGTAAAAATAATGCGGCACAGGACCTCCGAATAACAGTCTACAACAAATTGATGTACATAAGTTTATGTACTTTCACAAAAGCAGTGAAACAAGGTTGAGATTGAAGTACAGTTTTACCCAAAAAGTGCAAACGCAAGAAGGCTGTCTTTGTTGATAGACTTTGAACCAGAAATCTTTTGCGATATAATATTTCCAAGTGCGGCAAGAACACAACTGAGAACAGAAGTAATTTTTATTCAATGGTATCTGTAAATCGAGAGGTGCGATAAAAAAAAATAAATTAATATGCACACCTGGTAATCGCTTTCGTCTTTACCGGGCTGGTATAAAGACGCTGATAGTAAGATCCAATTAGTTCAAAAAGAAAATCTCTCGGTTTCGAAAGTGCCATTGTCACGATTATTCGCCTTTACCGTGCTCGTTGAATAACCGATAGGAAAAACAAGTAGGACGAATAAAAAATTCATGAAAGATGGATGGAATAATCTGATAACAAGTAGTATACCGTATTACAAACTGTGAAAAATACGTACGCGATTGTAAACAGCACGGTATTGTATTAAACTCAGCTAAATAGAATTAATTACGGAACGATAACATTATGTATTCGTTGTACTTTAAACTGTTTTATCAGGAACGATTTGAAATTTGCAAAATGCCACGTATTTTAGATAATTTTGTAATAGGCGGGTTTTTTAACGTCAGCTTGGTACCACTGGATTTCAGTGATAACAAGTAGTCGATTAATCGAGAGGAATGTGTGCTCTGATAGTGTGTTTATTTTTTCAAGATAACAGAGGTTAAGGTTTCGTATGGTAATTAATGCACGTGTTTACGTGAACACGATAATTGTTTGGATAGTATTTTGAAAAAAACGAAAAGAAATGGCTCAGGGGAAGTTAAAAGTAAAGACGAAATTGCCCGCAACGAAGAAAGGGAAGGTAGCTAAGAACAAAAAGGCCCCTGCTATTCAGCGTCGCGGCAGTAAGTAACATTTATTTGCATTGACGAATTTGTTATTTAAAAATGACCTACGAAAAATGTCCTGTTTATATATGTATTATCAGTAAAATTGCAAAATTGACATTAAAATATTAAAAGGTTTTAAATATTGGGTTAGTCTGTACAGTATATATTTGTTTTTATAAAAATGACGAAAGGTTAAATTTGTGTTTTATTGCAGATGCACCTATTCAACCTAAGAAGAAGAAATTCGAAGAGTCGCAGAAGTTAAAACAGATGATTACCAGAACGGTGAACAAAGCGATGGAAGATGAATTGAGAGAGAAAGCTTTGGATGGGAAGAAGTCCCTCACTAAAAAAGAATCTTCTACTTCAAAGAAGAAATAACAGAGTATGTTATTATCGTTAGGAAGATGTGTATCATTTATTTTTACATGTAAATCACCCTAAGATAATTAATTATATGCCTGTTAATGGCCTTACCCTTTAATGAAAATAAGAAATCTATGGATAAAGACATTTTTGTATTGGAACAAATATAATGAGAATCAATAGAAAACAAACTTATTGGAAACATTCAGTGTTATGAGAATTATTAGTCATTTTCTGTAAATTGAAACAATTAACAGATAGAAAGATAATTTCCTATCACTGGGAGCTTCTAAAAAAATTATGGCATACTTTATTAATGGCACTGTGTTTTATTTAATATAAGTACAGAAAAGGAATTGTAGTACACCTGCAAGGTGTCCCGTATGTAATAAATTATTTTCTTGTGCGATTAATCGAATGTAATTTCTAAAATAGACCCAGAAGTTCTGGCCTACGATTCGGCCGTTTCCGAAAATACTTGAGAAAGCTTTCCGTTTAACCGTTTCCTGACTAATTACAAAAATAAACATTACTTCGCAGGGTATTTTACATGACTGACATTACATAACAAGGTACAAAACTGCGAGTGTGATTTAACGAACACACTAAATTTTAATATATTATCTCTTCGTAATAGTCTCTTTCGCTCTAAATCACATAGATCGAGGATCCTCGTAGTATCGTATCTGCCAGGCTAAAAGCACTTTTCTCTAAGTACATAGCTTCACCACCATTTCCGTTTACAAGGTTTTACGGGGATGCAACCTAAAATATCGCGTATGAAATTGAAAAATCTACTGTAATGACAACATTCATCTTGCTAATTTATAATTACCACTAGCAAATGTCCACTTTGCCTATTTTTACTAATGGCCGGCGTTGTACCCGTTCGGAACTCGATAACGACTTCTTTGCCACTGACTAGTTTATGCGAAACCCTGAAATATGATAAAAATTTCTTTGTTCTGTATTTTTTCACCTACAGATGCTATGGTATAAATATCGCTTGGGAATAATTTACAATTTTTTAGAGGTTATGGGGTATTTGCCCATGGGCCCACTGATTGAAGGCCTGATTTCCTACCGTAAACCCCTATGTAAGCTAGAATTACAATTAAAAGAGAATAGTTTCTCGTTTATACGTACGATTCGGTATTGACAATCTTAAGAATTTTCGGATTATTCGTAATATCGATTGCTTTCGTTAATGCTTCTATAATGTGTGGAACTTCCAATATCAAATCACCCTGAAATACAAATCTATTAGCAAAGAAATATCGAAGTTTAGTTGTTATTGCATTTCGACTTTAGTAATTACACTTATTTGGTTTAGAATCGACAATTTCAGATATGCGAGGAACTACGGAGAGTATGATATATTAAATAATGATTTTTAAGAAATCGAACGATTGTCTCGAAGCGAACCTTGTCCTTTTTTAATTCAGGTGGTATCCTGACAATCAACAGATTATCAGATTCTCCAGTCACTACCAATTCATTGATAGAATCATAAGGCAGTCTGTGTTTAAGTTTGAAAGTTTTCAAAGTGTCTAAAATATAGACGGCATTCTCCGTTAAAATGAGGACTCTTTCACGCGACTTGTAACCATGTCGATCGTATTTGATCACAGGAGTCGCATACTGCAAGAAATACAAACACAATTACATAATTGCAGTTGCAATAAAAATCTGAATGCAATGAACTTCGAAAATTTATTTCACCTTAATTGTTTCACCTCTTTGAACAATATTATTCAAGAAGGTTTGCTTCAATGCACTATACTCTTCGCCGAGACGATCGGTTTGGAACCTCGGCCCTAAACTTTTCGCGTACGACTTCTTCTTCCCTTCGAAAAGAGACTCTGCCAGAATTTTTAGCTCGAAATGTTGTTTCTCTTCTTTCGTCAAAGCCAGTCTGTATTTTCGTGCCTTCCATCTTTTGTGCATCCCACGCAAATGCTCTGAAGCCTAGCGAATAGCAAATAATATTTTTTATTTATAATATGTAATATAAATAGAGAGAAGGGGACGAAGAATTCTTACTTCTCGGCAAGCGTACGGACACGGAGGCCAATTATTATTTAAAACACCAGCGGGAAGAGTTTTTGAAAGTCTAATTAGCCATTGTGACTTTGCTAGTTCGATGAAGGCTTTGTTGATGTCTGTCGGTGGTCCATTTCGGGTGATAAATCCTTTGATGAATCTATTGGATAATTAAAAATATTAGAACGATACGAAATCAAAGGAAGACTACGTCGATCGTCATTTAATACCTGCGAATTGTGATTACAGCCTTTCTTCTTCTAGCAGCCTCGCGTTTTGCGTGCCACCTTCGAATATTCTTCTGGAAAACGATAGCCGCTTTCTTCATGGTCAGATATTTCCGTCTGGCCAATATGCATTTCCATTTACTTTGAATTATAGCGGCAATTTCGTGTTTCTTTATCTGGAAAGCGTCTTCCGTCTCGAATAACGTTTTGGGGAATCGAATGAACAGTTTTGTGCTGCACGGAAAAATAATTTTGTTCGATTAGCACTTTTAAATTTAAACTAGTGTAAAATTGCTACGTTTGTCTAACTTATTTTACTATGAACAATTGTATATTCTTACTTGCCCATCCTATAATCGTCGCGTTCGTATCCAAGATGACATACAAGTATTTGCACACCTTCTTTTGCCGCTCCGTAATAATTAGGCCAAGTTTGCGGACAGAGAGATTTATAGCGTTGCAAAAACTGCTCGTATGGTCTTCTGTATGCGAAACCAGCTCGCCTTACTCGCAAGTTTTCCATAAGACCCAGATACTTCACTTGATGCAGTACAATCTTGTCGTTGAATTGATCTGAAATATTTAGTTCAAGTATTTCATACACGATCATTGCTTCAGAGGAAGAATTATCTATCGTTAGATGTAGCACAATTAATTCCTGCTTCGATCTAAAATATTTATTTATTCTATACACCAGAAGCATTACTTCAGAAGAAGAAATAATTATCATTAGACACACTAGGCTTAATTCTTGTTTCGATCTTAAATATATTTACTCATTATATACTATATAATTTAATTTTCCACAACTTACGGCACATTTTAAAGTCATTAGGCTTGATACAGCGAATGTAAGATGGCTCCTTGCCCATAAGAATCTCCACGAGATTATTCAAACTGTTCTTAAACTGAGTGATAGCAGTTTCTGGTCTCTTCTTGCTGGTCAGGTCTTTTACATCGAACACAGTCTGCAAAGAGATGCGTTTATATTTTCTTATTCTATAAAAAATTACAGGTGAACAATAACTCTTAATTTGCAGCTGTATACCTTCGTGATTGAATTCGTAGTATGCGACATTACTTCACGTAGATCTCTGAACAAGAGATCATTATTTTTCTCGAGGAATCCACGAACATTGTACGTTACGTCGCCCGCGTAATGCACTAGTCTGAATTCCTAAAATGTGTGATTATTTGTTGCAGATTAAATCAACGAGAAACATCAAATTAACACCAAAGAATTCAATTCTTACATCTCGGCCCATAATCTTCTGCGTCTGTAAATCCGCCTTCATGTGACTGATATAGTGAGGATGATTGTTTAAATTCACGTTAAGTTTCTCCAAGAAACTTATATCCGTCGGGTCTCCAGGACGAAGGCATTCCTCGTCCATCAGAGATATTATTCCTGTAAAGAAGAAACGGTAGAATTGCGCGCAGGAGATAATACGATCAAAAATGTACCAAGTATCTTAAATACCTTTATGCTTCTCTTCTATTAAATCACAGATAACTTTGTTGTTAAAATATTGAATATTTTCCCAGGCAATTCCTTCTCTTAAATATTCCTCCTGCTCCGATTTCAGGGTCAACTGAATGAACAGCTGTTGAAGCTTCTCGTTACAGAAATTTATGCAGAATTGCTCGAAGCTGAGGCAAAGGAAGAAAGGTGTTGAAGTATACTTTTAAGTGCGATTAAAATGGAAACGAAAGTTTGCATTCACCTGTTCTTCTGGAAGATCTCAAAACCATAAATATCGAGGATACCTATGATCATCTTTCGACGAGGATTGTCGAGGGGTTGCAGTGATTTATTCAATCTAGTTACGAGCCACGTGAAAAGCCTGTCGTAAACTGCTTTCGCCAGGGCATCGCGAGCGTAAATTGCTAGTTCTCTGTTTAATGGGGAAGCCACGACGTCCCCCCGTGCTTCTATGGTGCGGTGCGTAAAAGCTTTGGATAATTGATTCTCATCGCATCCTAATAACTGTTGGATAGATACATAAGTTCTATACTCTCACTGTAATGTATTTTCACACGTTATGTCGGCCTACTCTTTAGTATTTTTAGAAAAGAGATTTTATCTATCGGTTGAAAGTATTTTATTGTTTTTCTATTAGATATCACTATTACGATAGAACTGTTTTCTTCTTCATCTAATCCAGCAATCAGACAGTCATAATGTAAAGAGGTAATTAATCAATTTCTCGATCAAGAAAAGAAAGAAACTTAATCGATGGTTCAGAAGCCACCTAAAACAGTAGGTCCTAGGTAAAATAACTGTAGCAGATAAAGCCGAAAAAATACAGACGAAAGAGATATTTAACAGTGAAAAGAAAGCCACCATAACACTAAACCTACCATGGCGGTCAAATTCCCCAAATTGATTGGGCAGCCATTCAGTAAATATTTTAGTTCTATCGTATAAAACAAAAATGACTTAACTGATCTTCTTTTTCCAAAGTACTTATTTCGTATATTTCAATATAACAGATATAAAGCCGGTAGATTTAGTGTTAAACAGTAGGTCTTAGGCGAAATGACCTAACAATTAAAGCCGAAGAAGTACAAAAAAGAAGAAAAAACTCGACAGTTGTTCGGAAGCCACCAAAATCAGTAGGTTTTAGACGAAGCGACCTAGCAATTAAAGTCGAAAAAGTGCAAAAGAAGAAGAAGAAACGCAGTTTTCTCTAAGCATATCTTCAACGTTCAAACTCACAGTAGAAACCGCCGAAACGGAAGCAGGTTTCAAGATCTTCGCTATTCCGTCCTCCTCCGTGAAGCCGACGTTCCCCAGGTGCAAAACCGATGCCACTATGGCGAACAGATTGTCCTGCTCCTGCTGCGTCATCTCCATCGTCTTCATGGCTTTAATTACCTCCGCGTATTGACTCGCATCGTCGATAGTGTCGACTGTTCCTTTCGTCTGAAACGGATTTAGAAGAATTGGGTATAATAAACAGACGGTGTAAAATAGAGAAACTCGAGAAAGTTAAACATACGCCATTGCTCAGATAATAATACGTGTCCAGATTCTTCTTGAGAAACAGCTTTCGCAGGGTTTCTTCGGTCGCGCCGGCCAACAATTGATAAAAGATGTGGAAGTTTCGCTCGCCTGGAGATTGATGCACGACGCGAGACTTCTCCAGCAAATAATTAAGAATATTTCCGCCGATCGGATCTCCCTGGAATGGATAGATGCTTCAGAAATTCTAGGTAAATAGGGTGATGCAAACGTTCGCCGGAATCGATGAAAATAACTTATGCTAATAGGAGCAAATTAGTACAACTAGGAAATTAATATGTTAGTGAAGTAGGGGCAAATTTTATATTAATAGTAGCAAATTAGTAAATTTAGAAAATTAGTAAGTTAGTGAAATGGCAGCCAATTAATAAATTTAGAAAATTAGTAAGTTAGTGAAATGGCAGCCAATTAATAAATTTAGACAATTAGTAAGTTAGTGAAATGGCAGCCAATTAATAAATTTAGAAAATTACTAAGTTAGTGAAATGGCAGCCAATTAATAAATTTAGAAAATTAGGAAGTTAGTGAAATGGCAGCCAATTCATAAATTTAGAAAATTAGTAAGTTAGTGAAATGGCAGCCAATTAATAAATTTAGAAAATTAGTAAGTTAGTGAAATGGCAGCCAATTCATAAATTTAGAAAATTAGTAAGTTAGTGAAATGGCAGCCAATTAATAAATTTAGAAAATTAGTAAGTTAGTGAAATAGCAGCCAATTAATAAATTTAGAAAATTAGTAAGTTAGTGAAATGGCAGCCAATTAATAAATTTAGAAAATTAGTAAGTTAGTGAAATGGCAGCCAATTAATAAATTTAGAAAATTATTAATTGCTGAAATAGGGGTAAATTTTGTACCAATAAGAGTAATATTGACAGATTAAAATTAATTAAATTTCCTAGTAATCCAGAAGTAGAAAGAAAAAGAATTCTTCTTGATTCTCACCTGGAAGTTGAACTGAATGTCCATGTACTTGCCGAAACGGGAGGAATTGTCATTACGATTGGTTTTCGCGTTACCAAAAGCTTCCAGCACGGGATTGCTGCCGATTAATTTAACATTCACTTCCTCCACCTGTTTCTTGTGCCCTGTTGCGGCTGCTATGAATTGCAGTACCTTCTTTGAGGCCTCTGTTTTCCCCGAGCCGGATTCGCCTATTGAAAAACAAATTTTTAAACATTCTTATAGGATTTTCCTCCCGGCAATTTTTCTTATCGTTGTTTCTCACCTGAGATCAGAATACATTGATCTCGATTTTCTTTCACGAGGGACTGATAAGCAGTGTCTGAGAGCGCGTAGCTGTAGAAGGAGTTTTTAATGATATTGAATTATTATAATTAATGAATTATAGAAGACAATTGTCTTGTATATTATAATAATAATTTTTGAATCTCAAGGCGAGGGATAATTTGTTTACGGTTATTGCTTACATGTGCGGTGGGGCTTCAAAGAAGTTCCTCTTATTGTAATACTGAATCGTTTCTTGATCGTAAATCTGTAATCTTTTGTAAGGATTTACGGACACGAGCACCTGGCCGATGTAAGTCTGCAAATTTTATAATTTTTCCTACATTTATTTTTACTAAAATTTCCAATACAGTCAAATACCAATAAAATATATCGGCAAAATCTTGCCGATTTAAATCAAACTCGTCGATTGAATGGAATTTCAAATATCATATTTGCTTCCTATCTAAGCGATGCTAATTTCGTATGAATCTTCGAGCAAACGAGAGGATGAATTGTGCATGCGAGTGGAAATATTTCAACTCACATAAATGAGGTCTTCCTTGAATCGTTTTCGCAGATTATCGACGAAGGCCGTCTCACTTTGAAAGTCCTCGAGAAGAACGAAGTCCTGGACGCCAACGCGGTCGCGTTCGTGAAGACCGCGCTCCATGTTCTTGGTTAATTTCCGGTCGGGGCTACGAATTTCCGGTCTTTCGCCGGAATCTCGGACGCCGCCTCCAGAGTCGGACTCTGCACCCTTTTCGCTGGAATAATCAGGTTGAAGGTAATAATCCGTAGGTATTTTGGAAGGACAGCTCTGAAATGAAGCTCTTTGAAGCTTCTAGGGGATGCAATCTTTGAATGAAAGGGTTGAGAACATTTTGTTACCTGATGACCGCAAGTTGCATTGCGGATTTGTGGTAAGAGGGTATTTTATGTTGTACCATTCATCGAAATTAGATAGAGATAGTTTGAAAGACCAGTTCTGAATCTTTGGAAGGGTTCAAAATTTAACAAGAAAAACTTATAACTTCAATCAGTTAGCGATTTCTTTCCACTCTGTACTTCCGTCGTTCAAAAATCAAACTACTTTCCAACCGATCTCTAAACGTGTCTCCACATCTCGCAAATTTAAGTTTCACAAGCTCTTTCACCCGTTTCCACTCAAATAAAGAATCAAGCAGCATCTTGCGGACGAGTCGTCTCAAAATTCGAAAAAGGAAGGGAAAAATCGCGGAGGAAAGCTGCAGGTTTACCAAGTTTCGCGGTTCGATGCGACCGCAGCCGGAAAACCGATACCGATTGCACGAATCGCCGACGAAATTCGCGCGAAAGATCGGCGAAGTTTGCTCGAATCGGGTGTCGATTTCGTTTCCAGTGGTCGAACGATGCGCGTTTTTCAGCTTGTTACCACTTTGCCAAGCTTAGCTCACTTTCTCATGTTAGGTATCGAGTGACACGCGAGTAAGGAGATACAGGGAGAAAGAGAGATGATCTTTTCGTGTGGTATTGATAATAACGGGGAGTGATATCAAGCGGATTTCCGCGAAGGGAAACACCGTGACCGAGAGAAAGTGTGAATCTTGAATGTCGCGTATTCTAATTACTCTGGGAAATATTCTATGGTGTTGGGTATATGTTGACACGTTTGCCGGTTTTAAGAAGACTGTAAGGCTTGGAGAACCATGATTTTACAATGGAATTTTGCTTTCGAGATTTGCAAATGAGATAGTCTTTGCAACGCGGTTGAAAGAGCTAATGAAGAATTCAAGCATTAATTTTCTTAAATGTTACGCAGTACTTGCTGAAGAATTTCAGATTCAATTTTTTTAAATGTTTCGCAGTACTTGCTGAAAAATTTAAGATTCAATTTTCTTAAATATTGAGCTGTGCTTGATGAAGAATTCAAGGTTTGATTCATTGATAATCTTAGCAGTAGGCTTTAAGAAATTCAAGAATTAATTTTCTTAAATGTTACGCAGTACTTGCTGAAAAATTTCAGATTCAATTTCTCTTAAATGTTTCGCAGTACTTGCTGAAGAATTTCAGATTCAATTTTGTTAAATGTTTCGCAGTACTTGCTGAAGAATTTCAGATTCCATTTTCTTAAATATTGAGCTCTGCTTGATGCAGAATTCAAGGTTCGATTCATTGATAATCTTAGCATTAGGCGTTAAAAAATTCAAGAATTAATTTTCTTAAATGTTTCGCAGTACTTGCTGAAGAATTTCAGATTCCATTTTCTTAAATGTTTCGCAGTACTTGCTGATGAATTTCAGATACAATTTTTTTAAATATTGAGCTGTGTTTGATGAAGAATTTCAGATTTAATTTTCTTAAATGTTTCGCAGTACTTGCTGAGGAATTTGAGATACAATTTTTTTAAATATTGAGCTGTTCTTGATGAAGAATTAAAGGTTCGATTCATTGATAATGTTAGCAGTAGGCGTTAAAAAATTCAAGATTCAATTTTCTTAAATATTGTACTGTGGTTGATGAAGAATTCAAGGTTCGATTCATTGATAATGTTATCAGTAGGTGCTAAAAAATTCAAGATTCAATGTTCTTAAATATTCAGCAGTGGTTGATGTAGAATTCGAGGTTGAACTTTCTCAAATGTTAGATATCGACAGAACTAACTCTTAAATTTATTCTGTTATTTGTCGTACAAATAATTCCTCTATCCTCTTGTTGAACAAACTAACTATTTCTTATAAGAAACTTACTAGCAAGTAATTTCCATATCTTTACTTTTATAGTAAAAAAGATGCTGATTACGGTACTTTCGATGCAATTAAAAAAAATCGGGAATCGATATCCAAGCTATCGTTTTCAATTTCCGAACTTTCAAAGAAATCCAACAAAATCAACGCTAATATCTAAGATTCCGTCGCAACTCTCAAGATTAAGATCTCATTATCCCTAAAGATACTTGCAAATCACTATCAACCCAAAGACTTCATCGTCGTGTAACGCGTAGAATGATCGTTAACGGACGTGCGTAATTAATCAAGTACAGAAACCTAGAAGGATAATTAATGATCTCGAAGATAACCAAATAGTCAACGACGATCGTCGATGAAATAGGAGCTAATGGATGCATTGGCAGTGCAAATATACTTCAAGCAATTGCATTAGCACGATTCGACTTGCATCGAAGATAATTCCATCGATTAACTCGCCATTCGCCTCTATGGTGGCAGGTTATTAAGTATCGAATTTCCATTAAACAGATCGGCTCGTAATTCCTCATATTTCATCGGGATGGCACGATTGTGAATTTGCAAATATTATTTCGTTGGCCGACGGATCGCGCGTGGAGCATTCATTCGAAGGGATCGACGGACGGATGATAAAGCTGCAGATTAGATATTAAAATAGTCGACGATACTTCTGCGGCTGACACGAATGCACAGGTGGCAAGTGATCAATAATGAACTGATAAATATGTAAATAAAATATATGCTTCGCAAGGTACGATGAAAAATTGCAACGAAATGCATCGTCTTTGTACGGAAGAGTAACTTCTTCATACTTCTGAGGAACTTCTTTCAATATGTCATTTATTCTTCAATCGCTTTATGGATAAATGTTGCACCGATAATTTTGCAAATTTTCATCGTGAATTTAGAATTTTACTTCTCTTAGATTACTAATTGGAAGATTAAAGAGAATTATTATTAATCACTCGAAAGAATTATTTTTGCACTCACCCCATCTTTGGTAGTCGTGTTTTATCTTCTAAATGGTATCCAAAATAAAACTATTAAATAGCAGGAACTATTGTTATATTAAATATGTCAGCGACACTGGTATTTTTGCCCCAATCAATCGTCCTAATGTTTCTTCGTGTGAATCTAATATCGTGAGATAAGATAAGCAAAATACGTGAAAGATCGATCTCAATTTTGAATGAATTCTCGATGGTACCGATTTAATCCTCACTTTAAAGGAATTCGATTTCAAACGTGATTAAAATGTGGACCAATTTCAAACCTTACAATTTTTCATACACTCGTCAATTAAACTTTATCCAATACTCAATTAATCGAATTCGACAATAATTATTCTTTCAACGAAGTTAACAGTCACTTTGAAAAATATTTCCAATCTCAATCCTCGCGATTTCTTCGCGACGCTCTAATTCTACGTACATCGAAACGCGACAAACAATTACATAATTCAGCCGATAAAGGCGCACGATATTGGTGCTAATTCTTTTTCTCCGACTTCTCGATTAGATCGCCGATCGTAAAAGATTTTTTTTGTCCGCGAACAAAGCCAAGCACACTCTTCGATTGTTTCATCCATCGGATAATGCTTGTCCGTACTTCAATTTCGCAATGTGGAACCAAAACATGCAAATTTCTTCATCGACGAGGATAAACAAACAACTAACTGTTCCGCCGTGTCTTTTCTCGGTTTCACGTTTTCCTTGCGAAATCTTTGGACGTTCAGTCGCTATAGAAATATCGTGCGCGAAATATTTTGAAAATACTCAACGATAGTTGTACGTGAAAGGCTCAAAAAGTGCAACGATTAAATCGAGGAGTCGTTACTATGCCAGAAACGTCGAGAAGTAATCTCGGTCATTGTCATTTCGTGGAAAGAATACCGATGACTTTTCTCCGTGTCGCATAATACTTGAACGTTACAAGCATGATAAGAGATTAATTAAAATATTGAAAGGAAATGGGAGGATCGAGGAGGGATTGTATCGATGAATATTCACTCTGAGCAATATTTTCATCGTTTGCAGTTGAAGAAGAAGAAAAGAGGACTATGGAGGCAAATGCTTTAACTTGGAATTCGTGGCTCCGAGTTCAACTCTCTTGTTACCGGTGGGAAATCAGTAATTAATATATTATAGCCTCCGAAATGCAAAATCCACCTACAACAGTGGGCCCTAGGCAAAAAGATTCTGTCAGCTAAGGCCGAAAAATGCAAAACTGGAAGAAGAGGACTGGTTCATATGCCGCGTAAGGACGAAAAGGCTCAAACTCGCCATCAAAGGATCCGAGATTAAAACTCCAATCACCTGCGACAAATTTTACCTAAATTATTAATTAATGTATCTGCCTCGATAGTTTAAAACGCACCTACAACAATAGATCCTAGGAAAAATGACCTTGAATGACCTTAAATCTCTCATCTCCTCTGGAAAATTTTTCCTAAATTATCAATTAATATATTATAGGCTTTGAATCCATCTAAAACAATAAATACTAGGAGAAATGACTACAGCCCTTAAAGCCGTAAGAATGTAAAAGAAAAAAAAGTAGAAGAAGTTAGTTTCTAGGCGATCCGGTAAGAAGATAATTTTAACAAGCATCCACGTGCTACTTGTGACAAAAGATATGGAATAATTTGTTCTTATCGTCGCTCAAGATTATTCTTTATCGTCACACCGAACCTCGATCGAAAAAAGATTCTCCTCCGTCTATTTATCAATTACTCGTCAATTATTTTTGTATCGTAAAGTTACCGATAACTTCGGTATCTCCGTTTCCATCGTATCGTTTTCCTATTATCGCACTCCGACGTATTTGCAGAAAGTCTGGTGTGAATTGTACCATTCGCGTCGATGGTCCCAAAATGGAATGAGACTTTGGAAAAAATATAATTTTGCTATGGAGGCACGTATATGAATGTACATACAGGCTGCAAACACTGTGGCTTATCTCACCGTGGAATTATGCGAATTTATACGACGATGAGATAAGCGAAGTGAAATCAAATTCACGATGCAAAGTCATCCGTGAAACGATGCACCGAGATTCGCTTTTCCTTTCGCGATCGTTCCGGTTTCTGCAATTTTCTATTTTTAGAAGAGACACGAGAGAACCTTCCTTCTCCGGGACTTCGCGGCTTTATCGGCGATTTTGCGAATTGCAAATGAATCGTTGACGTACTTTGTAGTGTACAATTAACAAAAACAGACTGTAAGGTTTGAAATACAGTTGTGCAAAGCACGAATATCGAAATTCACTGTCGTTGCAATAAAAACGTCCCTATATCGATGAAATTTTCCAACACTTCATAAAATTCATATTACATTCCCACGATATTAAATTATCACATAATTAACATTACCATCTATTATTATATTTTAAAGTAAATTACAGTAATACGTCACGTATTAAATTAAAATTCAGTTTTACAGTTTATCTCCAATTTTGTGAATCTTTAATTTCATGCTGTCAGTGTTAATCTCTGTTTTATATTTTTAAGCAAACAACACAATTAGCACTGCCTGTCGACGAGTCACAAAGTGCAAAAATCCAGTGTCACTTTATTTCCGCGTGATTTTCTTACAGTTGCGTGCACTTTTCGGGGGAAATGATTAAAAGTCCACGTTTGTTTTTTTTGGGGTCCAGGTTGCGAGGTCGAGGTATTCGATACAACGGGAGGAACGAATCACCTGCGACTGCTACTCAAGAATGACCTGACAGTGTCCACCTTTAGTTTATCACGGACTGTACTCACCTCCTCCCATCCCCCCTCTCCAGCCCTCCCTTATCCGGCAGTGATACGAGGACAAATCCAACCGAGGTTGAATGAAAACTTTATTGGATTGACTGTGCGAGGTGGATTCTTTTTGTTTTGTTTTGTAGCGGAGATATTTTTTTAATAGTTGACGAACGGTTGGTCATGCATTTAAAATATTCTTCTCCCTGGTTGGCGAATGGTAGAAAATAAGGTTTGGCGTATTTCGTATGTATGGCGATGGGAGGTTCAAAAACAAATTTGGTGGATTGGTTTTGGAGGACGTGAATTCTTTCTTTTTGGTTTTCTAATGGAAATATTTTTTTAAGTAGCTGGCAAACGGTAGGAAATAAAGTTTGTGGTATTTTGTATATATGACGATGGGAGGTTTGAAAGAAAATTTGGTGGATTGATTTTGGGGGGCGTGAATTCTTTCTTTTTAGTTTTCTAATGGAAATATTTTTTTCAAGTAGCTGGCGAATGGTAGGAAATAAAGTTTGAGGTATTTTGTATGTTTGGCGATGGGAAGTTTAAAGAAAATTTGGTGGATTCAGTGAGAGAGGTGAATTCTTTCTTTTTCATTTTGTAATTGAAGTATTCTCTTTAGTACTTGACGAATGGTAGAAAAGAAGGTTTGAGGCTTCCTGAATGGTGATGGAAAGTTTGAAGGAAAAATGGAGTACATAATTGGAAGTGAAGAATTTTTTCTTCTTGATTTTGTGATTAAGACATACTTTTTAGTAGTTGGCGAGACATAGAATCTAAGATCTAAATTCTTTTCTTTTATTTAAATTCTTGAAAGTTTATTGAGTACGCGACATAAATTCCTTCATTTGCTTTTGCAATCCACATATTTTTTTATTATTTAATTAATGCTGAACGATAGAATTTGTAGTCCCTTTTAGGTAGTACCGATATAAGCACGATTTCAGGCGAACATTAAGGAAAAGTTCATCAAATCAGTTATGAAATCTCGCCAAAACTTCTATCAGTTGTTACACTTAACTATTTTTCTACGAATTCCAAATGGCGTAAGACAATAATTTAAATTACATTCCAGCAAAGCATCGTACAAATTGTAAACATTTCTGAAACCTCACACCAGGAAAAACAGAAATCCTAGCAGGAAAATTCTTATTAACCAATAAAAAAATTCTTTCCTACATCACCGAGAAAAATCTCTTTTTTCCATTCCTCCAAGAAACAAAATCATTTACCATCACATTCACTAACGTCAATTACAATCGATCTATTTACCAATATCAATATCCAATTTCCCAATCCCATTTATATTCAAAACCGATACAATTTCAATCCGTCTCTAACATTCCCATTTCCACCATAACATATAAAATATCACATGCATATCTATCTTCCAGCGCCAAGAAATAAGAAACGCAGCCTCCAACTTTCATAACACACCCCTTTAAAAAAGAACCATAACATCTCTGCAACAGAGCATCATCCATATTCCCGCCACAAAACGAAAATATCATCGTTCAAATATAATTAACATCCACAAGGCTCCTCAGAGCAGCATAACACTCTGCTTTTAAAAGATTTAAAAACCCTCGATCCGATCTCGAGTGGATCCATATTTAGCCGAAGCCGCCAGAAGGACGAAGATATTTTAAAAGCGACGCGTCCTCTTCTTTTCCCCGTCGTTTCATTCCTTCTCATCGGGATGCTCTTCTGAATTACCGAAATCCCGGAAAGCTCGCAATCAATAAAGGAACGCTGACAACCGATAGAAAAGACGAGGACGCGTACGCGTCTCTAATCTAATCTAATCAGTTTCGATCATTTGCTCGATGAACGTACATACCGTGTATTCGCGGTATTCGCCGAGCGGAGCAAACACTTTGTTGTTATTTTATCGGGACGATCGCAATCGTGTTTTTTCCTACGATTACATTTGTTTAACGAGACGCCAGATCGGTCGTGTCATTTTCTTCCCATTTTCCGGGAGATTTTCGGATGGAACTTTGAACCTTGGAGAGTGGAGAATGTGCGACGTTGTGTTTGTAAATTGATTGGAATTTTTTGTGGAGAAAATGTATTGAAATACTTTTTATCGATGTTAGATTGTTCTCAGATTTCTTTATCATAGAAAATCTATGAAAATTTTAAAAATTATAAAAATTGTAGGAGAAGCGATTTAGTAGAAATAATTGCTAGATTACTGATAGATTTAATTTTCTAAGATAATTAAGATTGCAATTAGAGTCTTGTAGAAGGAATTTCTAATAAAATTCCTAGTTGTTTTATGCACCTACTGAAAGAATCCTCGCAACAATTCCAAAGCTGTGCACTTTGAAATATCACATTTAACCCTATATATAAATACCAAGGTAGTCAAAATTGATTTCTTCTATGTTTTTTTGTAAATATTCGTGAAACTTCTAACGGTCTTTTTTTTCCAATTTTCTACGCCTATTTTGTAGAACTGGAAGCTATTAAAGTAATCAAATTTCGGCCCCATCCATATTATTTTAAAATATTTATTTAATGTTTTTAAATATATCGTATTAATCCTGGATATATCCAGTGTTAAAAGCAGCACTTTGTCTGTCGCAATTGCAGTTAATTTTTAATACAATTCCAATTAAAATTCAAAAAAAACGTAGGAAAAACTATTGTTACTTAAATTACCTTGTCCCCATGTTTTTCTGCGTCTCCACCATAAGAAAATTCGCTGGACGGATCCAAAAAACGGGAGTCTTTGATGTTCGTTAAGATGCAACCAAGGAATAATAGTTGTCCGAGTGCAATCACGACGAATGCCGCGACAATACTGGGACATAAGTGCATCGAGAGGAAAATACAGATGCTCTCAGTCTCGTGAATGCGTTTCGTGACCTCGTTGTTATCGATACGAGAAGTCAATCGATGACCGCACGCCAAGAATCGAACTTCGAAGTGGACACTCCCCGGGGTTTATTTAATTTCTCGAAAACGATAATGAAATGCAACTGAGTGCAACGTAAATCACTCAATTGTTTTTATGTATTTTGGCTATCTCGGGGAGAAGACTTGGCGCATTAACTTTGTAATTTATGATTTCTGGGAGGCTAGTTTCCTTCGATTTCTTAAAAATTGAACTTGAGTCCCAGCAATTTTTTAATTTTGAATATTCACTTGATATCTGATTTTTAATTTTTCAATTGCTAGAAATATTTTTATGTTTATTCTTCTATGTATGCACACTTTTGTTATTCGTAAAATTGTGAATATGTTTCGAGAAATTGCTGATAATTTAATAAGAATGGTCTGTTTTATCTTTAATTAATCTGTGATCAGATAATTGACTGTTTTTTTACGTGAAAAGAGCGTCTACCATCTTTGAAAGAATTTAAAACCGCATTGCGGATGCATTCTCGCGAAGAAGGGACCAGCGATTCCCTCGTTGCACATCTGAGCTGATATTTTCCATCGAATCGACGCCTCGCTGAGAGGATACTGACAATAACTTCATAAATCTCATTTTTCCGCGATGCAACTCATAAATACAGTCGTTCCAGTTCAAGCAGTTTGTGGAATGTCATCTATAATTTGTACGATTTCTTTACGATCGATCGGAAACATTCTAATCTCACCGAGTCGATGGATGCAAGTTCATTGCACTTTTTCTTTTGTCGATCGAATTTACAAATTGACGAGATCATCGGTGAATGTAATTTTGATTCTGGGATTATAATGGATTTAGAGTTAAAGGCTTCGACTGGCAATTAATGGGTCAGAGTTAAAATTTCCGCCAGCAGAAAAACGGAAAGAAAAAAATGTTCAAAAATTCCTCCAAGAGACCGACAGCTTCGTGAATTTTTCCCATACGAAACAAAAGACTATGATTCTTCTCGATTGATTTATTTGTGACCGTTAACCCTTTGGGGACTACTGACGCATATATACGGTCTGAAAAAAAATCTGGTTATAGTTTATCGAGGCATGTATACAAGATTCGAATTGAAAAATTAAAGTATAACCGTTGAAATATGATTCTGCAAATAGTAATGTATAATTCAGATACATTAACAATCGAACTTTCTAATAATAAAATAGTTTTTCATCGCCAAATAAATGATTATCTCTTGACACTCAAAAAAGCGTCCGTCCGCAAAGGGTTAATAATTAGTGGCGATTGAGGCTAATCTTTGGGAAGAAAAAAGATTCCATGGAATTGTAGAAGTTACGGATCTTCGAATCCAAGGTTCGAACGATATAAATACAACGTACGGCGTCGTTAAAATCGTTGTTCGACGTCCTCGTGTCGGTTGATTAACACCATGCCTATTTTCGAAGACGTTTCGTTGGTTTGGTTGGTGCATGATTTATAGAAACATTCTTCCCGGCCTCGTCTCGAAAGACACGCCAGAAGATTGAAGGAAATCCTCCTCCTTCAACCTCTCACGATTCCAATTCTAACGAGGATCATATCCAACGTCGATTCCATTCTTTTTTCCACAAACTAATCAACGACATCGAATTGAATTATTCGAATATATATCGCGAATATATATCCGTTTAATTCAATTCAATCTTGTTGGTTCTTTCGAGGAAAAGGGATAGAATCGACGTTGGATTTGATCACAAAGATACGAGAATTACCCGAATACAACGTTATATTCGCGCTATTCGCCGATCGACGACTTTCTCAAAAGAGCTATCGATCTGACTCATTGTCGCGGTCATGACCTTTCGGTCGATGACTAATTTCTTGCTCGATCTTATGCTGAAAGTACCGCGAGATGCGTGTAACCATCGCGGGGGAACAATCGCCGTGCAGGCGGTTTTCATTGTTAGTTCTAGTCATGCGCGATGCCGTCATGCTTAAGAGGGAACTCGGTGAAACACGAAATAAGAACAAAGCTGACCATTGTCGACTTCGCTTCCTTGCGTCGTTATTTAATCATCCGGCTGTCTCTTCGGGCTGAATCCGAACGCTGTTTAATTGTACGTTTATGCTGGGTGTTTAACAGTAGAGCTTTCGATGTTAAATCTATTATATATAAATATATTA
Organism: Cerceris ruficornis; assembly: GCA_963989415.1. NCBI lineage: Eukaryota > Metazoa > Arthropoda > Insecta > Hymenoptera > Crabronidae > Cerceris > Cerceris ruficornis. The sequence goes on from OZ022523.1 coordinate 13,836,949, forward strand.
GTCTTCATCCGTTCCAGTAATCTTTCTTGGTCCAAATTAAGATTTAATTCGACCCAAATCGAGGCAAATTGTACATAGTGAATATATATTATTCTCAGTAAAGTTACTATAAAGGAAATGTAAAAAGAAATTCTGTTTTCTTTTAAATAGAAGATAGACTACTGGTTAAAAAATGCTCTAGGAACTTTAGTTTTTTAAGGAGCGGATGAAGGTTAAACAAGTACTTTGGAAGAAGAAGAACTAAGGGATGAAAGTGGATGATTAGTTAAGTAATTTATGTTTTATAAGATGCACTTGGAATATTTACTGTATGGCTTCCGTATGAATTGGGAGAATTTTTATAATTATATTGCGAACCAGTCATTTTCACTGTCTTCTTGGTAGTTTCAGTTTGACTGTGATGAGGATTGTGAAAGAGGTCATAATTTATAATTTTGAAAGCTGCACTTATCACTTATTTTATACTGCACTCTTGTATATTGCAATACGGCGGAAATATTTTATTGAAATCATAAAAAAATTAGTTTGTTTAACGGAGTCGATAGTTCTTTTGACCCATTTTCATCGTAGCTCTGAATACGGTAGAAGAACCGCAGTACCGTGCACTTCCGCGCGCAGCAGTTTAACATTGTACAGGGCGGAATATTCCGCAGCCGGTGATGTTAGACTATCATCATCTGCGGAATATTCCGCTTACGGATGCAAATGGGTTAATACACAGAATGCAACGCGCAGTCAGATACAAAAGTCCAGATATCTCAAAAAGAAGAATAATAGACGCAGGACATTTTCACGATCACCAACACAAAAATATTAAGAAATGAATTTGAGTTTTGCTAATTCTGCTTATATTTAAAGCTCTGCATGCTCTTGACCTTATTTTTTAGCGTATGCCCAGCCAGTAAGATGATTCCGATTGGGGGAAAAGGATTAAAAATTGGGATAACGATCGTGAAAGCGTATGGTGTTTAAAATCAGCCAATTACTAATCTCTCCCGATGCAATTAAGCGGTCCTAAATGACAGTTTAATAGCGGCTGATAATTGAAAAATCTTGACGTTTCCGGCGTGTACCGTTAATAAAACTACTCGCTATTCCCTGTCGAACTTTCATACAGTTAAACCCGTTACGTAAGAAATTTCTCTGCAGACTAAGAACAACGCGAACGCGACGTTACGTTTGCGAGGCTCGTTACGAGTGACCTGTTAATTGTAATCGTTCGAAATATAATGCAAAGTGCTTGTCGAACGTTTGAGAAACTTCGCGAACAACGTGCCACCATCGATTCTACGGTAGAAAGGCGCATTATCGGCGGTAATGCGATAAGCGTAAAGGTTGCCTAATTGCCGCTTAATTACGCCACTATGACGATAAGGAAAAAAGTACAATGCCAGCTGCGGGTTGGCAAATATTTCTTTTCACCTGCCCCACCATTCTTTATCATTCACTTTCACGGCTGAGGCGAAAGAGTTTTGTATGCTCGTGTCGCAGAAATTCTTATCTTACATTGCGACTCGAACGTCGCGTGTTGCAAATTAAACAACGATTACAACAATGTTTCGAATATTTCAAGATTATCTCAAATTTGTATTAACAATTCAAGCTGGTGTAGGAAGGAACAAACGCAAACTTCGGTGTAATATTCTAAAATGCAAAATTCCTGTTAAGAATTTCGCGAGGCTATGCTGGATAAGGAAGTAAAGGCTTGGATTCGCAATCGGTGGGTCCGACTTTCAAATTCTTTATCACCTCTGCAAAATTTTTCAAATTTATTATTTAACATATCATAGCTTCGGTGGTTTGGGACCCACCTAAAACAGTAGGTCTTAGGCGAAATGACCACAGGAATTCAGAATCTATGATGGATAAGGAAATCAAAGCTCAGTCTCACAAACAATTGGAGTTTCAAATCCTCTTTTATCATTTCTGGGACATTTTTCTATTTTATTATTTAACACTAGACCTACCGACGTTAAATCTATTATAGTCTATCATATTAAATAAGTACTTTGAAAAAAGAGGAATCGACGGAGGGAAAAGATGATCGATTCGGTGATTTATGTTCTTTGACACGGACGTAGAATATTTATTCTATGAGTTTTCTATAAACTTGGAGAATTCTTGGAAAAAAATTGTGTACCGGTCATTTTGACCGGTTGGGAGTTCTAGTGTTAATATATCGTAGCTCGGTGGTTCAGGACTCACCTAAAACAGTAGGTCTTAGGCGAAATGACCACAGGAATTCAGAGTCTATGGTGGATAAGGAGATAACAACTCGGTCTCGCAAACAATTGACGTTTCAAATTCTCCTGTATCATCTCTGGGACATTTTTCTATTTTATTATTTAATATATTGTAGCTCGGTGATACAAAACTCACTAAAAATCTCTCTAGACTTAATTTCAATAATCCAAAGTGCAAAGGAACCTGCCAACACAAAACGTAGCCCGAAGCCCTGAAACATCGCGAAGCGCAAGAAGAAGAAATCGACGTAACCGTTGCGTTACTTTGTTTTTTGAAATCCTCTTCACGGTCAGACGGATTCTTTTTTGCGCCACGCGATTCGTGCAATTACGTTCCTTCGTAAGGATGCGCATGCACGAGGAGAGACCGAACGAACAGTTTCATGCTGTATTTTTTCATCAACGGAACGGGGTCATGCTCGTTTACCGCACCGCGTCATCCTTCTTGCTCTCGATGACTCAAGGAAAAAGGGCCTTCGGGCCTCGTCTCACCTTCTCGCGTTTATTCGTGAAAAATTGCGAGACACTTTAACGAGAGGCCGTCCCTGCAATTCTCTGACGCACCCGATGAGAATATTTCTGCATCCTTTACAAAAGACCCGTACCGCCTGCGATTATTTTGCGGAACGATGTTTTGCACGAATTACTGTCAATTAAATCAACGGCCCGTCGTGTTAATCGAGTCATTTGTGCGAATGGATGAGGAATGATGAAAGGGTAAATTCGTTTAACTCTTTGCGGACGGAGACGTTTTTGAATATTGAGAGATAACCATTTATTTTGCGATCCAAAACCATCTTTTTATTAGCAAGTTAGGCTGTTAATGTATATACTGTATAAATTACTATTTGTTTAACTATATTTCAACGGTTATATTTCAATATTTCAACTCTAACTGTGTATACAAACAGCGATAAACTATAATTAAATTTTTTCTCAGACCACATATATGCGTCATTAGTCCTCAAAGGGTTAATCGAAGATTAAAGAAAGCTTTGAGGATTTAAAGTGAGCTAGATCTTTTTGAGTTTGACGGGTGGGTTTTGAGGGAGATGAATGTAATGGTAATTGTGCTGCTTATGATTCTCTCCGATTAATTGTGATATGGGATTTATGGAATATCCACTGTGCCGTTTTTCTTTAAATTTGAGGAATTTTTATAAATAAGTGGGAACTCGCCATTTTGACAATTTCGGTAGCTCTCGTGCTAAAGTACCACGCTGCCTATCTATACTGTCATTTTTTCATCTTTCTCCATCATCAATATCCCAGTATTATCTATTTCTACATAAATTAACCCTTTCGCTACGGCGTACTTGTCCGCGAGTCTGCTAACACGGTACGAAGCAGTCCCGGCGCGGACGAATAACTTTTAATGGCTACTGACGTAATATAAATAATTACTTCTTTATTGAAGTTGTAATGCATATAATATATGGAAACTAAAAACTGATGGTATTTAAAAAATATCCAATTACAAAATATGAACTAGTAATTAATTCTTCGTTTGAAATTTCGACGGGTGACTATAGTCACCGATAGTACCCAGCCAGTGTCAGGCGGCGGGTGACTATAGTCACCAGTGGTATCGAAAGGGTTAAGTGGGCCATAATGAGCCAACGGAACAATTATCACCCAACGTTATCAGTATCGATGCACACGCATGAATAAAGACAGAGAAGACATAGTCGCACAGATGGGAATAATGGCAAAAAAGGCTGTCCATTTCCGGAAACCGGTTAGCCTTTTGTCGGTTCCCTCGTTTGCCGAGAATAAAGACGGGTTTTCACTGGGCGACGTGAAATCATCGCCGGTGCCTTTTTTCCCCTCCCACCGTCTTTCTTTTTTCTCCGTTGCCTCGTCTGGCAAAAGTGCACACTCGTAAATTTATCCCGGATGATAGTTTTACCAGCTTTCCTGCCAGCACGTCTATCGAATCACGAGTGGAGAACTTCTGACCTCAGAATCGACCGTTCTCGTCGGGAATAAAAATTCCGCGGTATTTTCGCCATGGATATCTGCAGAGTGAACGTACGTTCGGATTTTTTTTTCGACTGGTTATGGAGGAAAAGGAGGAGTCGATATTTTTGCATGGGTTGCAAAACTTAGATATTTGTTTTAATGAATTTTGATGGAGAAATGTAAATTGGAATTTTATGGCAAAAAGCCGGACATATACGTCATGGACAGCGGTGAGCAGAGCGGATATATTCGCAGAGGACAAACCGCAGAAGACAAACTGACTACGATTTTAAAAGACTTGTAACTTTGTAAGATATTATCGTCTTTAACACTAGATTTACGGTCGTGAAATCTGTCACATTGCAATATATTAAATAAAGACTTCGGAAAAAGAGGGACCAAGCGGCAAAAATGACGATTCGTTAAATCATTATTGTATTATAAAATACGCGAGAAATATCTACTGTACAGTTTCTCTGTAAACTTCAGAAATGTTTATAAAACAAGGAAGACCCCGTCAATTTGACGGCTTCCGTAAATCTAGTGTTAAGAATTCCTTCAAGAAGACATTTTATTTTAAAATTTAGATATGCAATTGTAGGTTAAAATGATATTAACATTTCGCACGAGAATTTTTTCAAACTCTATCTACAATGATAAATTTCAACTATGCCTGGAAGGGGTAATTTTCAAGTGCAACCTTTTAAGAAATAGAAAGTATTGCAACCTATAAATTTTCTCTCATTTTAAGAAACTAATTCACATTAAAATTCGAACGTAAAATTGTTACATACGGCATTTTTTTCAAATATCATTGTCATTAATTAAACTGAATTATAAAGAATTCGCCGACAGACGGTCAATTTTCTTCCCGCTCCGTGGCACACATTCGATCACCGCCGATGCGCTTCCGGTTGCGCTTTATCATTTATGCACGAACGGTGCATAGTAAACGGCGTTCTCCTTATCTCGCGATAAAAAGGAAGGCACGAGTTCTGCGCTCACTTTGCATCGGCCACCGACATTTCCGGCTTCTGTTCCCTTTTCCTTTTAACGAGTACTGTTAGCCTGAGAAGTTTCGCGCGCCTCCACGGATGCACCTTAGATGTGCATCGAGGATGCACCTACGCGCCCATCCAGACAAACTGTCTCGTGACTTTCACGCTCGAGAGATCGATAGGGAAGCGAATCGGAGAACCGAGACGATTCAAAAGTCGAATTACACTTAATTCTGTTTTTATACGATGAATTACACTTAATTCTGTCTTTATACGATAGATACGTTCCCGAAGAATACGTGTAAAAAAATTCGTGTAAAAAAATATAATGCATCTATGGAAAAATAGATGATTGGTTCCAGTCGTAAGAAATCAGCAAAAATAATACAATAAACCATGAGCTTTCATGTGAGGATCTTAAAAATATTGTTTCATAAAGATTGCACATGTATCATACAAAGTAAATTATCATTTGAAAGGGAAAACAACATCTCACTAATTCATGAACACAAAAATTAGGCAAAATAATATGGGTTACACGTAAAAAGATTTTATTCGTTATCAGTTTCTGACAATAAACGCATACGTTTGCGTAAGACTGCAATATTACTGCTATCATTGGAAATGTCTTGGTTATCGTCTTCGTGCTCCATTGGTGAAATTCTTTCTGTAATCTCTTCAACAAAATTAAGACTAGCCTCTTGTGGTCTCGATGTTTCAGTGGATTTAAGAACGAATTCAGTAATTAATAACTGTGTTTGTGTTTTGGCTAGGCCACAGTAAAGCAAAATTTTGTTCTTAGAATTTCGGTCGACTGTGTTAAATCAAAATAAGCCATGTAAAAAGAGAATTATTTTTTTTTCTAATTCGTGTTAAATCAAAATCGTGTAAAAGAAGTTCGTGAAAAAACGGAGTTGGGTGTATATGCGAATCGTTTTGTCCTTTTCAATTTTAAGAATATTAGCGAGCGTTTGATCTACATTTTCGGGTTTTTTCGATGAGACTATTGTCTTTTTTCTTTCATATTCTTCGACTTTAATTGTTATAGTCATTTCGCCTAGGACCCATTGTTTTAAGTGGGTGTAGGATCATCGAGGATATGACATATTAATTAATAATTTACGTAAAATTTTGCCACAGGTGAATGGTCATTTCCCCTAGGACTTACTGCTTTAGGTAGTTGCAGAACCATCGAGGCTATTGTTCTGTATATTATTTGAAATTTCATTCTTTGAAGTTCGATTTCTACTAAACATTTTTGACAGTTCTGATGATTCTAGAAATTCGGTGGAGGAAATAGGGGACTTAATGCATATTTTAATAAAAGCACGTTGAAAGTTGTAGAGCGACAAATGACTATATAATGCAGACTATTTAGAATCGTGAAATATCTTCGAACTTCAAATTAACAGAACTGTACTCTCTATTTTATTAATTATTGAAAAAATTCATTAATTTTTATTAACGACTTATTCATTAAATCTTTATAAAATTATATGTATAAATTAATTAAAATTAAGTTTTTAATTAAATTTTAATTAATTCGTCTCTACTCAGAAGCTGCACATTCTAATTGGCAACTCTTGGAAACCTTAAAAAACCATACATTTATGCTATAAATACTGTTTTACCCAGACACTTTCACAAAGATTGCTGAAAGCACGATGAAGAAAGTGAAAAGCCAATAATTTCTACCAGCCAATCGATAAACCTCGATCTCAAAATCCGTCATAATCATAAATCATAAACGCCAAGAAAGTTTCGCTAATTTCCCCAAGATTTTTCAACGAACGAGCATCGAAAGCTGCTAATCCCGCGTGTTTTTCCTGCACAGCACGCAGAGTCGACGTGCTCGAAAATAGATCGGCACTTATTTCGGTAAATCGACTCGTCGTTGGCTCTTCCCCTCGATTCATCCTTCTTTTCCTCTCTTTATTGTCTTCGAGCCGTCCTCCGTTTCGCTTCGCGGTTTCGAGCGTCATGCAGAGGAGTTTGGTTTATTATTACACACGGTGCTCTCATATCTCTGTCTTTCTTAGCCCCGCCGTCTTTTATTCTCTCCTATTCGCTCGTTTCTTCCTTTCCTCCCTTTCTCTTCGCAGTTTCTATATCCTCTCCTAGGCTTATTAAGGCCCGACGACGGAGAGGCACCTTGAAAGCCCTGAACTTCAGCTCCAAAGCTGACTGACTCAAGGTCGGCCTGAATCAGAACCGGCCAACCGGTTTTTCGGAGAAGATTCGGAGAAGAAACGTAAGATTACGCCTCCGCGCATTTTCTCGAGCGATTTAAAACCTGAATAGCAAGCTGGTCGTCTTGAATTCGCGGATTTCGGACCGTTGTTAATTAAAAGAGATGACTTGACCTGGCGCTGAGCCTTTGCAGTGGAATTTCTGATTGTTTCGATGGCTGTACGTCGGGAATTTTGTTGCGAATATTGTTTGCCAATGTGCTGTTCGTATTCGCTAATTTAACACTAGAACTACCAAACCAGTCAAAATGACTGGTACACAATTTTTTCCAAAAAATCTCCAAGATTATAGGAGAGTCATAGCACCTCTGAATTCTTCTTTTTTCAAAGTACTTATTTAATATATTTGAATATAACAGATTTACCGCCGGTACTTCTAGTGTTAATAATTAAGGGAGTTGAAGTCTAATCGAGTGATAGAACTATTATGAAGATGATTAAAATGACGGGTTTCAGTTATCTATGAAAATCTCGCAAATCTTTAGAAATGCAATTGCTGTGATTTTTACGTCTATTTTGCAAAATATCTTCGCGGCTGATTAGATCAATTTTCCTCCGTTTTTTTAAGCTGTTCGTTTAATATGTTTAAATATGCCGAATTAATTGAAACTCCAACGATAAAATTACATCTTTATGGGGTAGAATCATTAAACATATAAATAATTATATGTTCAGTAATACTTTCACGCATTTTATCCTAGTATTTTAACGCTTAATACATCAACAAATCATTCTTTACAAATCACAAAAAAATTTATATAATTCAGCAGCGCTGATTGCCCTACGGCATTCCAACGGTGGAACAGTTCAATACCAATAAACTAGTAGTTATTATCCAATTAAACTGGATATTACAGTTAGTGTAATTTATATCAAATCAGATACTACAGCTCCTATCAAACTAAGTCTATCTAACAGAAATCGCAGAACCTAAAACAACTAAGAGCTTAGCATATATTTACCAATAGAACAAACATCAGCCTACCCGCAGAAAGCAACGACTTCTTATCTTCGTCGCTGAAAACTATCCCGCATTTTCCGACTCCTTATCTCATCGTAACGCAACACCAATATACCGCCACATTTTCCAAAACAAACGTGACTGTTTAGTTGACGAGCGCATTCAAACAGTTTTGCAATAATGACCGAATAAGTGCGACAACGTACAACGAAGAACACGTTTGCGTAATCCAAGCGGAGGAAGAAAAATTGCAGAGCCGGATATTCGGTTTACGAGGCAGCGTGTCCGATATTTGCATAAGCAACAGAACTGGATTACGCGGAATTAGAAAGTTCGGCGAAAAGCTGAGCTCGAGGGAGTTTGAACGAATATCCTCTCTTTCTTCCCTTTTTTTATTCTTCTTTTCGACATCAGTCGCGACTGCTTCACTATACTTGCACGCGAGCCGTTTGTGAAATGCTTTCACTCTTTCAGAAATTTTAATATACTCTTATTATAGTGTAATTTATTATACTTATTGATTTTAGGTGATACTGGTGATTCTAATTGCTGAGAATTTATCGGGATTAGATAGAGGGAGTTTGAACGAATATCCTCTCTTTCTTCCCTTTTTTTATTCTTCTTTTCGACATCAGCCGCGAATGCTTCACTATACTTGCACGCGAGCCGTTTGTGAAATGCTTTCACTCTTTCAGAAATTTTAATATACTCTTATTATAGTGTAATTCATTATACTTATTGATTTTAGGTGATACTGGTGATTCTAATTGCTGAGAATTTATCGGGATTAGATAGAGGGAGTTTGAACGAATATCCTCTCTTTCTTCCCTTTTTTTATTCTTCTTTTCGACATCAGCCGCGAATGCTTCACTATACTTGCACGCGAGCTGTTTGTGAAATGGTTTCACTCTTTCAGAAATTTCAATATACACTTATTATAGTGTAATTCATTATACTTATTGATTTTAGGTGATACTGGTATTGTAATTGCTGTGAATTTATCGGGATTAGGTAGAACTGGCAGAGAGTCTGAGTCTTTGACTTTGTAAACACTACAGGGAGCGAGGGATTGTTTAAAATGTTTCTATTCTAATCTCGATAGTGGGAAATATACAGGGTGGAAAAAAAATTCAATATTTATATGGTTTATAGGATACACTGTACTGAGTAAAAAAGCTTTAGTAACCATGGGTCGAAAGGCAACTGTTTCTAAGATATAAACATTTTTGCTTGCTAGTATCATGATTGACTTACTTTCTTCTATCGCATGCGATGTTCACTTTAGTGTTTATAAACCGCGTTCTGAATGTTCTTATTTAAGTGGCGACAGTAGATTTCATTGGGAATCGGTCAGTTGTGGATCGACGTTTGTAAATATTACACAGTTACAAAGTATCGTGAAAATGTCTGCGTATTATTTGAATGAAGAAATGGCAGATATGCATTTTATGTGCCGTGCTAATGGAAGTGCTTTAACACTAGAACTACCGGCGTTAAATCTGTTATATTTTAATATATTAAATAAGTACTTTGAGGAAAGAGGAATCACGAGGCGGAAAAGATGATAAATTCGGTCATTTATGTTTTTTTGAGTCGGACGTAGAATATTTCTCCTATGACTCTCCTATAAACTTTGCGAATTTATGGAAAAAATTGTGCACCAGTCATTTTGACTGGTTTGGTAGTTCTAGTGTTAACTTTACGTCTTTACGCGGAAAAATTTCTCAATCGAAGGATTCCCTCTCACATGCTGTTTCAAAAACTTCACAGACTTCACCAACTTCAGTAGGAAGTCAATTATGATAATAACAAACAAAAATGTTTATATCTCAGAAACGGTTAACTTTTCGACCTGTTTACTAAAGCTTTCTTACTCAGTACAGTGTATCCTATATACCATATAAACATTGAATGGTTTTTTTAACCCCCTGTATAGATTCTCGGATATCATCATAGTTTCATTAACGCATTATATTTAGTGATTTGAACAGATATAGTGTCTTTTAGTGATTTTTGTTGCTGCTAATTTATTAAAATCCGGTTGAACCGGTTGGGAGCCTGAGCCTTTCAATCTATATCCATTATAATTAGCGGGAAATTGTTTAAAAGGATTCCATCACAGCTTTCATAATTTAAAACTTGAATTATATAGATCATAAGATCATCCTAATCCCTATACACAGGGTATTTTTTATTGTTGCTCCTGTCCTGCATTTCGTGTTTAACTGCTACGATCGTTTCTGCCTGAGACCAGTTTTAGGCAAGTTTCAACCTACCATTAGTAATTTTTAAGTCACAATAAGTTGAAAACGACGGAAAGAAATTATCGAGATCAGGTTTACCCAAGAAAAATCGATTCGTTAGGTAGTGATTAATATTGTTGAGTGAAAAGTCGTTGGAAAAATGTCAAACGGTCAGTTACACCAGTTCGCCGGCACTCAGGATAACGAGCACTTTTTCGCCGGAAACCTTTTCACTTAATTTTCGATACGCCTGTAAAACAAACGTGCGTAAACGTTGACGCAATTTTGCGAGCGCTTGCTCGATAAGAACTTATCACGTTCGTTCGTCGTGTGAGGCAATGAATTTATTATGCAATTAAGAAAATAAATTCAAGGTAGATACTCAATACGAAAAGATTACTCGATAACATTTTGATGAATCCGTTGAAACCACTTGCGACGATGATCAATCGGGCGTCACGTAAAGTGCAAAATTATGCAGGTGCGGCGGATTAATCCGCTAAGTTGTAACTCTAATCGACTCTATGGGAAATAACCGAGCAGCCTCTGACTCAGCTCACCTTACGTCGATCGGAATGCGCTAAATTCGTGCTTTCCGCCTGTCGATCGATCATTTCTTCCCCTCTCTATCGTGTTACCACGAATTCTGAAACAATGCACGCCGTGACGATCAATTTGTCGTTGAAAATTGGTAATTATCTTGGGGGAAAAATCATTAATTTTCCGAAGAGTAATTAGAACCGTCCCGGTGCAAATTGGTAGCACCGTTTTAGCTATTTATAGAAAAATGACGGCTACTTTGTTAAAATGATAAAAAGTATGAAAGTTTAAACGATGCAGATGAATAAAAATTAATGGCAGATAATGAGAATCGATGAGACATTTTAAATGGGAAGGAAAATTATTTAAAAGGAATGAAAATCATTGAAAGAGGTTGAAGAATTATTACAACAGGATAAAAAATTAATAGAGGAGGATTTGAATGAATAAAAATACCAAAATGACAATCGGAGAAACGTGAATTACTCGATAAACATTTCCAGGAAGAAATCGCGCGCGCAACGCGTTTCGCGCTCTCTCGTACGATGCACTCGATGCGCTGCATCCGCCGGCGAGGATCGAGGAATCGTTAAACAATAACCCGACTTTCGCCTCTTTTTTTTCTCCGCTCGAGCGCAGCTCAGAAAAACTTCAATGAAACTCAAAAGTCCCACGGCCAACGGAGGCCTAAACCGCGAACAATGACTGAGTTTTTCCGTTCGGTATTCTTCCCATGGCTCAGCTTTCCGGGAAGATAGACCGGCGTCTATGCGGAAAGTCTTTAGGATACACGTGCGAATTTTCTTCAGCAACTTTGTACAATAAAAACTATGGTCTTAACTACCGATCTCAGAATGGCACAAAAATATTCTTGGTAAAACTGATATATTCTAATGTTCAGCTATATAAAGAATAATTCCCTGCTTTCTATTTTTATTGAGCGATGATTGCTTTGACTATAAAAATTAATAATTCTCTGTTGTCTTTTTTAATCGGGTTGCAAGAATAGATGTCAATTAGAATAAAGTTCTTCATGGAATTCCGTACATTCTATATTTTTTTATTTTTGCAATAAGATTTAGAAGAGATTAATGTGACGAATGCTGGTAAATTCAGTGAAATCTCTTCTGAATTTTAAATTAAAACTGTAGTGCATAATAAGTAAAGTATTTCTGACCGTATAACTATCTTTATTTCCAATATTTCTACTTTGCAGGCATGTGATTTTTATAGGAAAAATTTCACTCCAGTTGAAATAACGAAACTGCCAAGATACAATCACGTGGTTTATCAGAAATAAACTTCGATGGAATTCCAGTGGAATCTTTACATCATTTAACATATCTTTTTACGTCGTTTTTTCAGAGTAACACTTTAGAATTTATCTACAACTCAGAATCCTCATCTAAATCATTTTCAGTACCTATAATTAGGATAATTGAGCCGTTCACAGCACAAACTGATTAACTCCACATTTTGAAATATTTTTTTAAGTCTCAAAGCACTCGATTGAATCCTAACTTTTTATGTTTAAAATAAATTTTCGGAATAATAACGATTAACACCTTTAAATGACGAAGTTTTTTATGCCATGGAAAAATAAATAAGTTAATTCCGAAGTCAATCTAATTAACACTAGAACTACCGGCGTTAAATCTATCAAATTTGAATATATCAAATAGACACTTTAGAAAATGAGAAATCTCAAGGTGGAAAGGATAATTAATTCAGTAATTTACGTTTTATATAATGAACATACAATATCTACTTTAAGTGTAGCACCACTATAAATTTGGAGAACTAGAAAAAATGCGGCACCAGTCATTTTGACTGCTTTGGTAGTTCTAGTGTTAATTCCAAGGCTATTTCACTTTATTCCTTTTATACTTCGTTAGAGGGAAGCTACATGCGAATATATATTTTACAATATTTATTTGTATTTATATTTTGAAGGAAATTTTGAAAAGGTGTTCATACTATTTCATAACGTTTCTCCACTTTAGGTTTTATGGAGTTAATCGATTTGACAAGTGAATGGCTCAATTACTGAATAAAAATAAGAAATCCAAATTAGAACATTTTACAAAATTAATTCCACTTCGCCAACGAACAATGACAGCAACAATTCGAAGCTCAAGGTGTTGAATAAGTGTTATACCAATGAATAACAATAGTTCATCGCCGCAAACGGCCGCAGCCGGCTAGTGCAACTTATATTTGATACTCGATGGCACTGGCCGACACAAAATTAGCCGATCGGAGGCCAATGACTTTTCGTTTTACCTTCTCTCTTTCTTTGGCTAAACTTTTTGCACGGCCAAGTCGACCGACGATCGTAATCGCAGCTCGATTAGTATTTTACGGCGGTATTCGCGATATCGCGGGCAAAATATTTCGCGGGCAGATGTTCGAACGCGAAGATAAGGGAACGAGGAGAATTATCATGAATTATCGGCCTTTTTACGATGAGTCGACTGTCCTTAAAACGCGAAATGAGACGGAAATAGAAAAATGATATGGAATGTGAGGGTTTAAGCAAGACAGTAACTTCTGGTTGTTTAGAATGCTTGTGCTTTACGAGAATTTTAAGTTATTTCGCGTGTTTTTATTTCACGCGTACCTCAGCTTGAATTTTCATAAAATTCTCCATCTTATATATTTCAAATATCTCTTTCACAAATGGAATAATTTTTAAAAATTAGTCGCACCTTCTGTTTGAAGGTCCGGAATCATATTATCACTGTATGTATATATTAATTATTTCAGTTTCATTGATATTCCAGTCAAATACTCAAAGTTGCTTTTCGAAATTTAAACTATAGTCAACTATTATCATTGGATTTTTATATTAATAGTTGAATTCTGAACTTATCGTCAACACTAGTACCGCTCAGGAAAAATTTTGATTTGTTCATTATAAAAAGATCTGAAAAATTCGAAAAGCAACTTTCGAGTATCCTATTCGTAAAGGAGCGAATGAGATCACGACACCTACGCAAAGTATAACACTATAGCGTCGTAAAACTGACCTTGGTTGACCAATGACAATCTTTATCGAAATGCTCAAACCGTTAAATATACGTCGATTCGTCCAATGATTCAGTTACTTCTCCGAAATGGCTTCTTAATAAATTCACTTGATCCTTTCGGCGAACCTGCACGTGGCCGATTAAAATCCGACATTAATTCCGCGCGAATCGAGCTCTAAATTCCGTTCGATTAATTGCTACTGGCGAAGAAGTAAATATCTTTTCTTTAGAAATTATGTTTCAAAAATTAACAAAAATATAATTAATCGTGAGCGTGGAAAAATAAATTATCGGGTTGTTTAGAGTGTTTTTAATTGTATTTTTGTTAGAGTCGATTTTACAAAGTGGAATTTTACGTGGGGAGATTATGACTGAAAAAATTCAAGGAATTTAAACCGCAGGAGGAATTAAAAGGAACATGTGCGTCGGGTCTGGACAGCTGATTTAAGAGAAAATGTCGTTGCGTGATTTCGCAGACCACCTCGTGGTGCAACCGAGAGGAACATCTGCGTCAATCTGTGCATTACTTAATAAAAACACGTGGAGTTTGAAAATTTGAGACTCGAGATGTAAACTATTTATTTTGTAACCGTCAATTTTGTCATCCAAATATTAAGAAATATTATTGTTTTGCAATATCGTTTCGTTTCTAAATTATTACTTCTATTATAATTTCTAGTAACTGAAATATTAGAACTAATATTTTTGCAATAAATTTCCTTAATTAGTACAAACTTAATCGCAGGTGGTATTAAATATTAAAAATCACAAACAATCTGGCAAACTGAGAAGTCATTTAAAAGCAATTGCTCATTTTTCAAAGAAACTTCAATATCTCTATCATAATTTCAGGCACCGACCTCAAGAAATAAACGTTCCACCAAAGAACACCCTAACAAAATCAAAATTTCCATCTTCCAACCGCACAAATTACTGCAAAGCCGTAACTCCAATTCCAAAATAAAAATATCCACAGACTCACCTTCTCCTCGAGCACCTCTCAAAAACCTCAAACCAATCTTCACAGCACAAATCCAAAAAAGAAGATCGTCACATCACACCTCACCTCAAAAGTCTACCGAGTTTCCTACTTCTTCAAACTCAGTCCTTTCCTCGAAACTTCACTCTTTCTTTATCCCTCTGCCTGAGCGAGCAAGTGAAACGAATCCCCCTGAATTTTTATTTATTCCCCCGTCTTCGTTGCAGAAAAGACGGCACCATCGGCTACACCTGGTTGACACCTGGAAAACTCGTTCCGGTGGGAAGAGGGAAGAAAGCAGCCTATGGTGTAGGGCCCCGCGTGAAGTTTCGAGCGCGAACTTTATGTGGTCTTGTGTGCACACTCCACGGTGTAACACACGAAACTGCCGGCTTAAAGGAACTCTCTGTGCCTCTAGAAAGAACGCGCCGGAGGAGAAGAGGAAGGTCGACGAAGGCACAACGGAGAAGGAGAGAAAGAGCCCATTCCCTCCGTCTTTCCATCTACGTGTGCGTTCGTCTTTACGTGCCTTCGAGCGCGTGTGCAACAGCGTTCGCCAGCGGGAAATTGTTTTTTACTTTTCATTTTTCTGCTTTTTTTTTAAGTGTCTTGATACTTGGTATGTGTTTCGAGTGGGAAGGTTTTTTGTTGCATTTGCGCTGGAAGGTTTTGTGGTGAAGAAATGGGTTGATTTTGTGTGTATAGGAAATTCAGGACGCAATTTGTGGGGCAAGTTTGATGGTTGGTGTAATGAAGTGGTGAAAATGATTTTTCGAAAGATTCTATAAAAATGTAGTTCTCGAATTTCTTTGATTTTTTGCGCTACATTATAAAATGGGTGTGGAGAAAAATGTAAAAATTTCCTTCTCTCCTCGACTCCTTTTTTTTAAATAAATTTACCTAAAGTGTGTAAAAATATTTGATTATTTATGGATAGTGTGAAGACATTGAAACAGCTGTATAATATATATTTATAGAAGAAAGGCTCTTGCCATAATTTATCTAATTTCAAAGTTGCTGATAATTCAGAGCACGGTGAATTTTTAAATTTAGTTTCACGAAGAATCATGAAAATTACAAGATAACAGTATGTTTTTAATTTAAGATCAGTATTCCAGCTATGCGTCAAAATGAAAAAGGGCAGGAGTTACACGTGGTGCACAAAGGAACCGTTTCACGATGTAATCTGGATGAATGGAAAGGCGCGGGCATTTCCTTTCGCCGAATAAAACGTTACTCGGTAATGACTTAAATACACTTCCTACGTTATTCCTCCTTAATTACATATTCCGGTGATTATGAAAGTGATCCAATTCAAAAGTTAGAAAAATTGAGCTTAACACTTATTTTCCATTGTGCTAAATCACAATGTCGTGAAACTATTTTGAAGGAATTGTGAAAAAATGAACTGTTCAACAAAGTTCATAGTTGCCTCGTTACGCAGTTATTTTCTGTTGTGCTAATTCACATTGCAATCTGTTGCACTAATTCGCATCGCAATGTCACGAGGCTACTTTGAAGGAATTATAAAAAAAATGAACAGTTCAACAAAGTTCACAGTTGTCTCGTTACACAGTTATTTTCTGTTGCGCTAATTCACATAACTACTTTGAAGGAATTATAAAAAAATTAACAGTGCAACAAAGTTTATAGTTTTCTCAGTGTGCAAAATTCAAAATAAAACTCTGGACATCTGGAAATAGAATAAACGACAGACCACTGTCATAATTACGGGCACATATGTCATGAAGTTTATTGCATGTCTACAACTTCCGGAAGTTCGTTGCCATTCGATCGGGGTATCGTTGAATTATTTTACCGCCGTAAATACTATCGATTATCAATTGGTAAAAGTATTAAGAAATTTTACGTACTGGACAAGGCAAATAAATTGACATTAATCGCATAGAAAATTAGCTATCGCGAGAAATTATGCAATTTAGAGTTAAATGTTGCAGATTCAAAGTATAAATATTATTTGACAGTCCCTTCCGGTGATTTAACATATTTAATCTCCTCAAATAACTTCGACTTGGCAGCAGGTGTAGGAAGCCAAAATGTGCATCGACCTTATGCACCATAATTTACTTATAGATCATTGTTCCTCGCTGAAGTTCGCCATTATTGTCTGCGTCTTACACGCCCAATTGCTTTGAAATAGTAAAATAATAATAAATAACAATTCCTCAATATTTGACTGTTATTCTATAATTTCATATCAAATTTGAAACGCTCTAAGAATGATCAACTTTCAAATTACTCTTAGAATAGTCTACTGATTCAATTAAGCTCAATAAAATGTCGATGTAACGTTTATCTAAATAAATTACGAGAATAAAAGAAAGACGATAATAAAGAAATCCCTCTTTCTTTCAAACAAATCCCAAAGACATCGAGTAACCTCGAAAGAATGAAAATCTGCGTAAAATGCACAAAAGTCGATAACAAAATTTCACATTCGGCCCAAGAATTTATCCAAATAAAACGCATCGATCCTTGAAATAGGAATACCTTCGAACAGCAGAATTATCAAAAAAGAAAAGGAGGTACGAGCTTTGCTAATTAAGGGGTTAAAAGCCCGAACATCCAATCAAATGAGCCCTACTTCAAATCCTCCTTTTTACACTAGAACTACCAACCGGTCAAAATGACCGGTACACAATTTTTTTCCAAAAATTCTCCAAGTTTATAGAAAACTCATAGAATAAATATTCTACGGCCATGTCAAAGAACATAAATCACCAAATCGATCATCTTTTCCGCCTCTCGATTCCTCTTTTTTCAAAGTACTTATTTAATATTTTGAAATATGATAGATTTAACGCCGGTAGTTCTAGTGTTAAGGGGGATCAAATTTTAAAAAAATTTTCCTGATTTGGTAATTACTTACTTTGTTGATGAACTCATTTACTAAAACAGAAATTCCTAGGCGAAATGACCATAGCAATTAAATCGAACAATAAAAAAAGAAGAAGAAGCAAGAGCTAAAGACTCGGACACCTAACCAGTATACCCGAGTTCAAGTTTGCCGGAAAAATTTTTCCTGCATTGTTAATTAACACTAGATTTACGGAAGCCGTCAAATTGACGGATTCCTACTTTCTTAAAAACGGTTTCCAAATTTATAGAGATGTGGTACAGTCAATATTTCACTTGTATCTTATAATATACAAATTAATTAACCGATCTTTGTCTTTACCCGTTGATCCCTCTTTTTTCAAAGCACTTATTTAATATATTTAAGTGTGACCGATTTAACGCCCGTAAATCTAGTGTTAATATATCATAGCCTCGGTGATTAAAAACCCACCTAAAACGGAAGCTCCATGGCGAAATGACCATCCCAATTAAGTCGAAAAGTACAAAAGAAAGAGGAAAGGAATGTTAAAGGTTCGTACTCACAATGAGTAAATACCAGTCCAAGTCCCCTATCACGTCCGTAATCTTTTTTCCAACTTGTTAATTAATATATCAATCTCGGTGGCTCGAAACCCATAAAAAACAGTAAGTACCAGACGAAAAGACCGTAGCCGAAAAAGACAAAAAAGGAAAAGGATGACTTTACAGAGAGTAGCGCAAAACGTCTCTCCGAAACGAACGGAATTAATCACGTAGGTATACTCTGCATCGACATCGTCGGTGCGGCTTTCTTCGTTGCGTCAGGTTTACTTTTTTCGTCTATTATTTATTTGATGGAAGTACTCGAGGCCTGCAACGCCGACCCCTTGCACTCGTAACGTATAAACCGGTATTAAGGCTGCATGTGCAGCGTCTGCAGTTGGCTTAATGTCAGCCGGCGAAGTTGGCACGAAATACGATAAATGCCACTTTCGCCCTGCGAGAATTTATGTCCCTCGATTCCTCTATTTGGTGGTAATGATTATTACTATTTATTATTATCAAAGACACGAGTCATTTCTCTCTCTCTCTCTGCAGACAAAAAGAGCAGAGAGGAAGACGGAAATAATTATTAATTCGTGAAAGCAGCACGATGATTCGGTCTTTTTCGGATTTCTTCGATAATTGCATTGAATAGTAATGGTTTTAAAGCGTATACTGGAAGAGAAATGGATAAGAATGCATTAAGTTAGGTTTAAGAGATGAACGAAAGATAATGAAAGATTAATGATATTGTCAAGATATCGTGGAGATTAATAGAAGATTTATATCAATGTTAAGATATCGTGGAGATATTAATGTTTTAATGCAGCCTGTTCGTGGAGAGATATCGACGCGTTTATGGTTTCTGTATGGCGTACGTTATTTTTATCGCTTATAAGAATAAAACTTCCGTCAACTTTAAAAAGGTAATTATATATTTTAATACTAAATATGTATCAATTATAATTATTTACAATAACTCAGTATCTTCGCTTAACACTAGAACTACCAAACCAGTCAAAATGACTGGTACACAATTTTTTCCAAAAATTCTCCAAGTTTATAGAAGAGTCTTAGAATAAAGATCCTACGACCATCTTAAAAAACATAAATCACCGAATCGATTATCTTTTCCGCCTCTTGGTCCCTCCTTTTTCAAAGTACTTATTTAATATTTTAAAATGTGATTGATTTAACGCCGGTAGTTCTAGTGTTAAACATCTTTAACTTCAGATTTAATTTCTCTTCGCTGATGAAAAATCAGAAGATTTCCTACGACAGCTGAGAGTTAATAATTTCAAATAAAATGTGCGTATTCGCATAATAAATCTGAATAATCCAAGTGCATCTCGATTAAAAATCTCCTTTTCATATTTTCCCGTAAATTATCTTCTATGATCAAACAATTGTCAAACGATAAACGCAATAAGCTTAAAAATCACAAAACTTCTCATCCAATTAAATACTTTCGAGGCTTCTTCTTTCCGGCTGCACTCGATGCAAGTGAGAAAGTCAATTAATCTCACAACCAGTTTCGCGTGACACGAAACCACTCCTAACGAATACAACTTTACTTCTAACTCTTTAATTGCCATTGTTTACCCGTATCAGCAACTCGAAGAGTGATTTCCTGCTTTCGGAAAATTATCATTGCATCCGCGACACCGAAAGTTGCAAGGAACGCGGATAAAAAGAGATCCGAGAAATTCAGCTTTCCACATTTAATCTCGCGATACCAGGTAACTCGATAATGATTCGAAATAATACTATATATCCGCATTGTTTCCACTCGATAAGGACAATTTTCCAGGATTTCTCACACGCCTGGTGTGCCAAAACAAGTCATTTTAAATTGGATTCCAGTTATGTTCATTGAGAGTCATTTTCCGTGAGAACTCGCGGATCCTCGACCGGAAGGCGACTGTTCGCCGTTGCGAGAAGTTTCAAAGACACAGATGTATTGATTGACACTAGAAATCTTCCGCTTTTCTCTCCTTTATTTGCGATTCGTGCAAAAATTATATTTCAATGCGTAGAAACTGCGTGACATTGTAATTTGCTTTGTGGAAAGACTTTTAACATATTGTATTTGTTGGCAGAGGACGTCAAATCTGAAAATAACTTAAGATTTACAAAAAAAATTCAACTAAAACATGTAAAACATTATTGAACCGACGACATACTATAGAAAATTATCATTTGACAACGACTACAAAGAGCAGTAACTAATTGTTATTCCACTTGCGCGTCTGTTCTTACGATACATACAGCTGTCGCATTTGCCGAACCGTTAGCTGATGTGCAAGACTCGATTGTCGATGATTTGTACGGACATCCAACGGATGCCGTTTCGTTTGCTTTGCATTTTTTCAGCTTCAGTTGCTATGATCATATACCCTACAACCTGTTCTTTTAGGCAGGTATCGAAACCGGGCCATGAGATATTAAATTTTAGATTAGGTACAATTTTCGAAACATTGCGGACCAAGATTTAAAACTCTGGCCCACTGATTGCGATTCCGAGCCTTTTTCTCTGTACTCACTACTGCCCTTTTAACCCCTTGGCGTACAATAACGAGTGACACTCGTGATAAGGTAAATGGTATAGGAAATTTTCTACTTTTGCAAAACCTATCAAACTGAAAATATTAACACTAAACTTACCGACGTTATATTTACTAAAATTTAGATACACTGAACAAGTACTATGGAAGCAGGGAAATCAAGAGGCGACAAAGATGTTTAATTAATTAATTTAGGTTTTATAAGATAGAAATGGAATATTTACTTCATGTCCCCCCTATCACTTGAGTTAATTTTTAGAAAAAATTAGGAATCGGTCATCTTCACCGGATTGGTAGGTTTAGTGTTAATGAGACTCGACGCGATAATATTATTCCTGCGATATTAATATTACGTTACTTTATACGATATATCAAGAATCAACGATCAATTTTTATTTTACCAATTTAATTCTGAATTATTGTAGAGACAGTCACAAAAGAAATAGTACGGCAAGGGGTTAAATGCTATGGTGATTTCACCTAAAACCTACTGTTTTAGGTGGGTACAGAGACTAAGGATATATTAAATTTCAAATTAGGTAAAATTTCCTAAAGATGGCGGAGTAAAATTTAAAACTCGGGACCACTGATTGCGATTCTGAGCCTTTGCCTTCTTATCCGCCATAACCTCGCGTCCATTCGTTTCCTCCTTCCTTCTCGCAGATCCTTGAGAAGTCTCCTAAAAATTCTCGCAACAGCGACAATTAATAAAACGCCCCGAACAACTCTTTAACGTTCGCGACGCTCGTAAATCCTTTTACCAAGATCATTTTGCAAATGAATCACGGAAAAATGGCGGAACCAATAAATCCTCGGAGTACCGAGTTCCATAATTACGACGAGGCGGTGGAAGAAGCAAGAAATAAAAAGAAATATATAAAACGAGCGGGCAAAACGACCAGGCACCAAGGATGATTTTAATGGTACAAAAATCATGGCAGGGAGGATAATATTCGCCACGAGGTTAGTGCACCTCGTGATTTTTTCTTTTTTTTTTTAAACCGTGCACTTTCTTTGAAATGCGAGCTGCAATAAAGTTTACAACGTGGCCATGCTAACTCCCGTGTATTTATAGCCGGTCATTTCCACGGGAATCCTCCCGTAATTTTCAAGCCGAACGGCTTTGTCCATCAGCCATTCGTTTCTTTCACGATGGAAACGTGCTCTTACGATACCGAAATAGATCTTTCTGTGCACCTGGTTTTTTTCCGTGGTTTCTCATCAGCGAGGGACGTCGAGCTATTAGCGAGATCGGAGAAATCTACTTGACATTTAATTCATATAGATTTTCAGTTATCAATTTCTTTTAATTAGTTCGATCGAAATAATTTTAAGGATTTTATATTGCTCTTGGGAATTATTACACATTTTTACTTTGTTTCTCACTATTCTACTTTTCAGTTACATTTTGGGGAAGCAATTAGGAATTATTCTACTTTCTGTTGTATTTTTCTTTTGCCCACCTTTTGCCTAGGATCCACTGTTTTAGATCAGCTCATTGTCACCGAGATTATGATACATTAACCCTTTGCACTCCTATGTCGAGTTAAACTCGACACAGCTTTCTATGGCGTTTAGCATTTCATTTAATAATTATCGACTTTTCGAAATCAACAATAACTTTGCATCTTAATAGAAATATCTCACGGTACCTACAATTGTTCCTAGTATTAAGTAAAAATGAATAATCAAAGGTAGACATTTTTCCGAGATTATATTTGCTTATCTGACGAAAAGTTAGTAATATAATTCGGAGCGCAAAGGGTTAAATAACAGTTTACGAAAAAAGTTTTCATAGTGACAGAGATTTTAACTAAAGTCCAATACCTACCAGCTCAACCCTTTAAGTCCTAATTAACCCTTACGGTAAGTTATCACTTCCCAATGACGACATGTACTTTTCTGCACACCAAAAATTCCTCTCTCGTCAATTTTCAGCAAAGACACCACGTTAAAGTGATCCCATTGATCAAAGTGTCCGCACAGGCCGCTGTAGAGCGAACAACGTCAAGTTCACCCTGACGTAATTTCAAGTCCACGTGGACGATGACCGTGTGCGCCGAAGAAGGCCCCTAGACTCTGTTGTGACTGAATGTACAACGTCAGACCGTTTCGATCGGTGGCTGACACTCACTATAGGATACAACCACCACCTACGAAGCTCAGAACTACCCCCTCGGTTGTCCAAACTGTCAGTGCTGCGCGGTCTCTTGTCGCCATTGCACACGATTATTCGACTCTTCGAAGCAACTCATGGAAGCGAGATTTTTTTAGTATTTTAGGTATCTAACAGTTGTTTCGATGAAATCGTAGATTCGTTAATATTTTAGCATTTAAAATACTTAATAGTTGTTCGATAAAATCGTAGATATTCCATCTAGTATTCTGTAAATTCGAACGGATAGACTCGTGAACCGAGAAGGGGTGTGGGGTGATGGGAGACTTTCTGAACCACCGACGAAGATTCGAATGTAAGTAGTTTGTTGTGATAATAGTCGGATATAATTAGTAGGAGTAGAAGTTCAGATGTTACATTAGAGAAAAATTGGGGAATTTGTACCAAGGACAGTCTAAGGGGGTGTGGAGTGATGGGAGACTTTCTGATCCACCGACGAAGATTCGAATGTAAGTACTTTGTTGTGATAATAGTCGGATATAATTAGTAGGAGTAGAAGTTCAGATGTTAGATTAGAGAAAAATTGGGGAATTTGTATCGAGGACAGTCTAAGGGATGTGGGGTGATGGGAGACTTTCGGAACCACCGACAAAGATTCGAATGTGATTAGTTTGAAGTGATGAGAGTAGGATTTAATTAATAGGGATAGAAGTTTAGATGTTAAATTAGAAGAAAATTGGGAAATTTGTACCAAGGACAGTCTAAGGGGGTGTGGAGTGATGGGAGACTTTCTGATCCACCGACGAAGATTCGAATGTAAGTAGTTTGTTGTGATAATAGTCGGATTTAATTAATAGAGATAGAAGTTCAGATGTTACATTAGAGAAAAATTGGGGAATTTGTATCGAGGACAGTCTAAGGGATGTGGGATGATAGGAGACTTTCGGAACCACCGACAAAGATTCGAATGCGATTAGTTTGGAGTGATGAGAGTAGGATTTAATTAATAGAGATAAAAGTTTGGATGTCAAATTAAAGGAAAATTGGGAAATTTGTACCAAGGACAGTCTAAGGGGTGTAGGATGATCGAAAATTTTCTGAAGAATCTACAGAACTTTGAATTCAAGTAATTCCGGACTTAAGGGTTGTAGAGTCATGGAACAATTTGTCAATGATCGACGAAACTTTGAAATTAAATAGTTTTAATTAACAATGATAAAATTCAATAGAAGTATAATTATTAAATTAGTGAAAAACTAACAAACAGAGTCTAAGGGGTACCGAGTGATGGAACTGTCTGAACGACCGACAAAACTGTTAATTAAAACAATTTCCAGCAATAATAATAAATAATCAATTAATAGTGATAGGAGTGTAAATATTAAAGTCTAATACAATTGAAGAATTCAAGCCAGGAAGAGGCTGTATCCTGAAGAATTTTTGAAACTATCGGCAAAGCTTCAAATTTGTTTAGATGCAGCTAATAATAAAACGATTTAATTACTAAGAATAGAAGTTGAAACGATAAACTAGCGAAAAATCGAACAATTTATACCAATGAGAGTCTATCTCTCCGAGTATCTATATTTGCCATTTCTGCAGAATTTTTGAAACTATCGGCAAAGCTTCAAATTTATTTAGATGCAGCTAATAATAAAAGGATTTAATTACTAAGAATAAAAGTTTCATGTTAAACTAGCGAAAAATCGAACAATTTGTACCAAAGAGAGTCTATCTCTCCGAGTATCTATATTTGCCATTTCTCGGTTTTCGCGCTGAAGAACAAAGTTAAATACAGGGGTAATAAGCGACGTTATCTCCAACATTTCGATCGTTAAACATTACGAACGCTTGCCTCGCTCGTTAATTTATTCTTTCCCATGGTTTTCGAGGATCGTGGTGCATTTAGTCGAACGATTCTATGAAATTCACCGTACGAACGTAATAATTCGATCGTCGATTCTCATTACAACTTTCACTTTTAACGCGTTCCGCTGATACCGTCGAATAAATTCGCGTCTGATGAAAGAAAGGAAAGGTAACGAAAACCACGATTTATCGTATTCCATTGTGTACCGACCATGACAGAATTGCAACGCGTTTCAACGATTCCCGTGTAATTGTTTTCTAATTTGTGTTACAACCGTTGCACATGCAAGAAACATTAACGAAAGTGCATTTATCCGACGAGTCTCTCGAGAATGGTAATTGTTCAATTTACTTCAAACAATGCTGACACCATTGTACAAATGTGTAGCAGATTTCGATGAGATAACACGTCAATTATTATGTGGCTTTTTTCCCCCTTTCGGTTTAACAATTTTCTTACTTTTCGGTGGGAAATAGTGCAGTTTGAATGAAACAGAGAAGAGAGTAGAGACGGATGGAGATACCGGCGCGTTTGTAGAATTTGGTGTTTAATTACGGTAACAGTTAATTATCACGTAGCGAGAATTTAAAGCGGTGAAGATGGAAACAAAGAGAGCTCATCCTAGATTTTACGATAAGCGAACTGCGCGCAATTAACCGGTCGGTATTGTATACATTTTCGTTGAATTTGCCGCTCGTCGGAGAGATAAGGCCTTTCACTATTGTGAGCCTCGGGAAGTTAAGAGTTTTATTCGAATATCATCAAGTTTGAATGATTTTAATATGAATTAAACTATCATTGCGATGGAGATACTTCTTGGGCCACAAAATGCTTGCATAATTTAGTTTCATAAAGAACTAATTGTAGAATTAAAACGAAAATAACTAAAGCTATAGATCGTAAACTAAATTTTTATAGCATCTTAAATTTAGTTTCATAAAGAACTAATTATAGAATGAAAACGAAAATAACTAAAGCTATAGATCGTAAACTAAATTTTTATAACATCTTAAATTTAGTTTCATAAAGAAATAATTATAGAATTAAAACGAAAATAACTAAAGCTATAGATCGTAAACAAAATTTTTATAGCATCTTAAGTTGCAAAATATATAAAAAATAATATCAATTCTTCTGCTAAGGAACATTTAAAACGGAGCCCGCATAAAATGCAGCTAATTTCGAAGTTTTCTCCATTAAGCTAAATTTAGCAAAATATATTATACATGCTAGTATAATAGTGTGTCAGATAATTAACGAAGATAGATGAGATGTTCTTTTACCATCAGAATCTACAGAACTATTTTCTTTTCTGTCAATTGTAATTATGTATACATCTCCCTTTCATAATTATAAGAAAGCGTAAATTTCTCGACTGAAAATTCATAGAAATATTTACATTCCAAAACAAAAAGGTTGACGAATGGTGCTGGTGAAAAATCCGTCGCCGTCTCGAGGCAACAGCCCTCAAAAAGAAAATGCGAAGAAGGATAAGAAAAAGGGGCGCACATCGCGGGGCAGCAGTCCAGGAGAGCAGATCTCCTCCAGAGGAAACAGCCCCGGAAAGAGCAGTTCCGGTACCAAAGGAACGGGGAAAAGTACTCTGCTATGTTCCAGAGGAAGCGAGTAAGTAATTGTTTATCTTGCAATTTTTCTTTAATTGTAAAATCGACGGTGTAATCCGGATTACACTACAACCAATTTATGAATTGCCTATAAAAGTTCAGTCGTAAAGAAAATTTAATCAGGCTTTAATAATAATTTAATAATTTTACTAAATATTGAGGCAGCCCAAGCGGCTAGTTTAAAATTTTTGTTAAATGGTTTTGAAAGTTTAAATTGTTACTTTTTAGAATTTTTATATCTGTCTTGCAAGTGATTACATCGAATTTTTTGCCTCCTTCATTCTTTTTCTTCCAAAATATTCATCTAACATCGATAAATATACTGGATTCATAATTATTACTCAATTATAATTAGTAGTTTTACTTTTAAAGAAGAAAGTGAAATTCCCCGAAGAAAGTTTTGTAACACAGATATCTCTATATCTCAGTTAAAATCTGCGATACTATCTCGTTCATTCCAAGTTCAATCATATCACAATGTCACAATTTTTATTAAAATATAATGGAAAGAATTTAAGAATCTTCCTATTCCTTTATCAAAAAAGTTTTACTATTTTTACAATTATCCAGAACAATATTAATTGTTAAAGAGTATCACATTCTATAAATAAAATCTCCAAACAGTTATCGATAACGGTACTATGTACACTATACTTATAAAATAATTCTCGTATCTCCAAATACAAGACATAAAACGTTCTCGATAGAACATCGACGTTTCCACCGTACTTTTGACAGTAATGGATAACATAATGGCACATTCGTGTCGAAATTACCGAACCCTATGAATATTTCTGTACAACTCCCGATACAATTGTACAGACAATCAATATTATGGACGTCGGGGGTGTTAAAAAAAATGACCGCTTTCGACGGCACACATTCACCCGGGGGACTTCTTCACCATCGCTTTCTGTTCTTTTTCTACGAAAGAAAAAAAAAGAAACGCAAAATACTGAAAGATATATATGGGTTAACGACTCCACGACGATATTTCTTTATAAATTGTAAAATTTAAAAAAAAAAGGAACAACAACGTTGCAGGAATATCGTTGAGAGATTCTAATCGCAGAAACTCCGTCGAAAGATGGCACATTTTTGTCGGGCGGCGATGATAAAATTTACGACGAGTACGACGATAAAAACAAGTCACTTCAATTATTACAAATACCCGATCGTCGGCCAGATTTTCGACGATAATATCGAGTCTTCGCGACACGTTTGCAATGACGTTCGAACTATAGCTCGAGATAAAGATATTGGTGGATGTCCATTAAGAAATATTCACTCGAGTAGCTTGCTGTCACGATGTGAAATATTAAACAGGAATTACGGGCGATTCGGTCGATTTTTTTTGTATAGAGAACAGTTTAATGATGGATAAGACAGAAAACAGGGGAAATTACTGAAATTAGAACAGAACTGGATTTATAGTTCGGTCAAATTTTCTCAATGGAGAATAATGCGATGAAGGACAGAAAAGCGCGTGTTAGCTTTGCTGGTTGCTAAAATTAGAATGTAACACTATGGCAGTTCACAACTGAATGGAGTATCGATTAAAAGTCACAGAGAATCTTAGATAGAATAATAATCCTATCTCTAGTCGTAATTAACATCTGAAATATCAATCGATAGACAGTCAATCCAACTCAGAACCCAAGTTAAACAAAATGATAAAAATGTACTGCTAAATTACACTCTGTTGCTCAGAAAATTCAATCGCAAACAGGGAAAAAATACCTTTCGGAAAAACCAAGAAAACTCCGTCGATAAAATTCCAATCGACAAACAAATTATCACAGAAAACCACCAGCAATTCGCAAAAGGGGTCAACAGAATTACAATAACCACCTACCACCGAAACGAAAGTGAGTAATGTTAAAACAGCTGGAAAATTGTTCGAATAATTCCATAGAAATCGTCGTAAAGATCTGGGGCAAAGATGATGCACCGTGGCGCATCGAGGATGAAGCTAACTCCCCGATTGCATTCAATTTTCCCGGAGGGTGGTTCTGCAAACTCACCCTCCACGTGGGAATACACATAGACATATGTCTACGTCGTTCGACCAGTACACGTCGAGCTTGCGACATGCTTCGATGTCGTTTATCGATTACGGGACCTTGTCTGGTTGTTTTCCTCTGTCGGTCAATATTTTAATAACTACAACCTCCAACTGAGGAAGAGAGAGGGATATCTCCGCTGTCCGACACGTGAAAAGCGCATTTCTCATGTGCAGCTAATGGATCAGCGAGAATTCCGTGCACTTTCATGGTCATGGTTACCGTTCGCTGTCTAGCTACGTTCTGGGGTGTTTATGGGGGATGAATGAGATGATATGGTTTGAATGAGAATTGTATGTATAAGGTGGTTGGATTTGATGGATGTAGGGGTTATCTAGGGTGGCTGTGAAAAGAAGACGTTTAGTTACTGTTTCGAGAATTTCTTGGGGGGTGCAATGAATTTGCACAATTATAATTCGATTCGCAATAAATAATTCCTAGTTGCATTGAATTTCGCATAACTATTAACACGTTGAACGCCATCGGAATTTCGCTAGTTTCATCATTTCTACCGAAGTGCAACTTTTTCTATTAACATCACATCTGTATAAAGCAGAAACTCCAAAGACACAGATGGATATATATTCAGCAGAACTTTATCTTTTTAACACCAATATTTAAATATTGAATATATTACAAAATTCGTAAATATTGCAATTTAAAGTTTAGATGAAATTTCATTGAATTCAATAGCGCCGGTCACCGGTGACCCCCATGGCAGTCAACGTGTTAATATAAGGAGAACGGAAGTACGAAAGACTGCGAGTGATTAGAAATGTTGGCGGATGTTGTGATAGTGCTATGGTGGATATCTTTAAAGTTAAGATAAAATAACTAAGAAGAAGCACCTACTTTGCTGTATTTCATATTATTTTATTAGAACTATAGATGATGCAAGTAGTATTGAAATTTTATATCGCACGATTGTTAAATTTCTTTATTGTAATTCTATTAGTTAAGGACACTTCGTAATTCAGTATTTATCCCAGGAGCAAACAGCCTCATTTTTGAAATAAGATGCAGAAAACTTCCTTTCTGCATAACTCTCTATATTTTCTAAGATTTATGATCTATTACTACTCCAACTAATTAGTAAATTAGAAAATATAGAGAGTTATGCAGAAAGGAAGTTTTCTGCATCTTATTTCAAAAATGAGGCTGTTTGCTCCTGGGATAAATACTGAATTACGAAGTGTCCTTAACTAATAGAATAAAATAAAATAATATGAAGAATAAACTAATATGAAATACAGCAAAGTAGGTGCTTCTTCTTAGTTATTTTATCTTAACTTTAAAGATATCCACCATAGCACTATCACAACATCCGCCAACATTTCTAATCGCTCGCAGTCTTTCGCACCTCCGTTCTTCTTATATTAATAGTTATGCAAAATTCAATGCAACTAGGAATTATTTATTGCGAATCGAATTATAATTGTGCAAAGTACGTTGTTACACGACATGAACGGCCTTCAGTGTGTCACCACCAATATGCATCGCGATGATCATCATCGCAAGCCGTGCAAACATAAGCCGCACGTGACTCACGTAACGTAAATAAGGGAAATTCGTTCCATTTCCATTCCAGCCTATCTTCCAACAAGGAACGTCGATTTCTCATTCGAAAATTCCCACCTTTCAAACGGAAATGTTAATTCTCGAATATGCACTTTCCACTCGGAGAGAAAGATAAGTGTTTCGCTCCTTTAAAACACGAAATAACGAGCTCTCAAGCAAAGTTCGATGTTTGCCGAGCACGGAACGATAGATGTAATCCATAGTTAGATTATCAGTTTCCACGAAATTCACGATATCAATCTGACCTCGATGGAAATGGACAGTGGAAGTGTCGCGATCGAATGATTAAAGGAAATGGACTTTAAAAGCGCGAATTAATGCTTCCGATTAAGTTTGGGGGAATTTTGCGCCGTGGTTCAAGGATGTTTGTTTTTGTGTACAGTTCCGAATGACTCTGAGAATTATTTAATAGTTGACACGCAGTACTTTAGAGTTTTAAAACGAATTTTATCGCATTACTGAAAATAATGATTTTAATACATTAATTAATAGCAGATCCACTGAAATACTTTAAATTATCAGCGTTAGATTTTTATTTAATAAATTCTCCAGCTTATAATTCAGTATATTTATTTACCAGACTGTAAAGGATTAAATCGATTAATTTTCTTTCCTCTTTCTCACTTCTTTTTCAGATACGTATCTACTATGTCTGAACGTAATTAATTGTCGGTTGTTTCGCCATTAAAAATACACATGTTTCAATTATTTTCTGAGTCTCCGATCTCGAACATCTCTTACGCTTCTAACAGTAATAACTTTCGATAAACATCTCCTCCAGCGAGGTAAAAATTGATTACAAAGTTTTATGCCATTGCGAATGTGCACATTTATATACGTGGGTGAAGGATGCGCAAGTAATTGCGTCATCGAGAACTATAACATCAACTCCATCGTCATACTGTGCTTTTGCAGACGCAACAGCTGGAAGCAACCCCTTCAGCATTAAAATTTCAATTACTATGAACGCTGTAACAAGAAAGATTATCATCGCGTGCATGTCGTGTCGTTTTGTCGCGGTGGAATGTTCAGAATTTATGTTTAGAAATATATTTAAATTTTTAACACTTGGCAAATATGTATTTGCCCTGATGACTGAGAAAGTGGTGTAAATGAAAAAAATGTATAATTGAACGCATCACTTACTTTATATTCCATGAATTAAAGCAATATGATGCAGTTATTTTGTAGAAATAATAAAAAGTTGAACTGGTTAACGAAGTTGATAGTTCTCTCATTAAATAGAACTCAGAGTGCACCTTCGATAAAAAAATCTGAATATGCCGAAATGAATAGTAAATTACTTAGACGAATTTTGTAATCACCGACATAAAATTTAGAAGATCCGAAATTATTACTTATTTTGAGTTAAAAATGTTAAGAAAATTTAAAGATTATAAGAACACTTTCATAATTACCTGGAAATTCATCGTACAAATTCAAATGAACAACCTTCAAAAAGAGAACCTCTGCAATCCAATGACAAATATTCATAGATCTCAAGTATTGTAAGAAATTCTACAAATATTCAAACATTTATTTATAACGAATAAAGCCCGATAAAAATAGCAAATAAAATGTAGGTCCATCTGATAAATAACTAATGCCCTAAACTGACTTTCGGAGAGTCAATCACGCCGCTCGGTTAAGGGATCAATTCGTCCTGAATTAATAACGAAGGTCGTAACGATTTTCCAATTGTTCGGTGAAATCGGGAAAAAATCATATGTAATCTCAGTCAAACACGCGATTTTCCTCGACTGATTGAACTTCTTAAATAATCGAGACGCTATGATAAGGGGTCGATCCGCGGGGCTCCGGATGAAAAGGTTCGATTTGAAAGGAAATTCCAATGTTATATTTAAGTGTATGCTGTTGTAGAATTCTTTGAAGGAGGAATTTCTTCCATGTCACTCTCGTCATTCTCGCTTTCAGAGTTGGCAGCATCGAGAAGCTGGTAGACGGTGACAGAAGAGTGATCGCCACCAAGCATTTACTTCCAGAAAACAACATAAATGTTGTCGTCAGGTAGTACTATTTGTACTAATTTGTTTTGTCAAAATTTTGAAAAAACCTAGTATCATGTAAAAATAGAGTGCCCTAATATCGAGGCTTCGTAAAGCTCAGAAAGTCTATCTTGAAATACCTTCTTGAACAATTTCATTATAGAAATGTTCACTTTTAAGAGGAAAATTGTCTTAAATCATCCAACAAATTACATATTGTGATATCATAAAAATAACTTCCTACTTACAAGTTCAAAAAAATGTGCAGATTATAAAACACATTTAATAACTTCAAGATTGCCCAACTAATTACATCATTCACGTAACAATGAAAGTAAAAATTGCTCCGGTGTAGTTAATTAATTTAAAGCGAGGTTTATTGAACTGCAATAACGATCAGTTCTTGCCCTCTTCAGAGTTCGTCCGCTGAGCAATAAGGAAATTAAAGTGGGCGATGATATGGCCGTGCAATTTCCCGGCGATGGACAGATATATGTAAGTAACTCATTTTGCCGTAATTCTCTAAAACGACCAGATACGAGCCACTACAATTACTTTGATCGCCACAAAACGTTTTCTCCTTGTACCGTGGAAAACTACATTGTCATCTAGCGAGGGTATTTTAGCAAAGACGAGCATATAACAGGATGCTTTCAAAAAATAGACTGTGGCAGATATAGAGTTCTCAAAAGCAGAAATAGAGTTCTCTAAAGCCACGTTAGAGGCTTGGACTTCCAATTTGCAGTACCCAGTTAAAATTTCCATAGTCTCTGAAAAGTTTTTTAAAATTAAAATTTAATTCCTCAAAGGTAACATCTATTTACACGATTCCTATACTCATCTAAAATTATAGGTCCTAATCGAGATATAATAAATTTTAATTTAGAAAATCATAGTAGATGGGGACTTAAACTATGGCTCATTAATTTTATCCGAGCCTCTGACATTACTCACAGCTCTTAATAGCTTCTATATCAATTAAAAATGAAATACAAAACGGTCAAACGTCGAAATAATTCATCAGCTCTTTTAAATTCGTATGTTATACGATATGATATACAGATCCGCGATAATTCTAAACACGTGTCACGGAAAAGAAATAATGCTCTTAAGAATTTTATTGCACAGTGCGAAGGATCTCCGAGTAGCGGCGACAAGAAGGCTAAATTATTTTCGTACAATGTCGTCTTCGAGCCTACGGCCACTCAGGAGGACATACTGCAATATTCTGGCATTAAAAAGCTCATCGAAATGGCGGTGGAAGGGTTCAGTTGCACCGCGTTTTGCTACGGCCAAACCGGAAGCGGCAAAACCCATACACTCACGGGACCTCCGGAGTTGGTGAGTCGAAATAGTGGAAAATCTCATTGTTATTTTCTTTGACCATTTCGATTTTAATTCTTTAACTTTTTTTGTATATTTAACACTAAAACTACCAAGCCAGTCAAAATTACTGGTTTCGAACTTTTGTTTAAATTCTCAAAGTTTATAGAAGAATTATAAAGTAGGTATTCTAATAATTAACACTAGAACTACAGGCGTTAAATCTACTACGTTTTAATATATGAAATAAGTACTTTGGATAAAAAGGAACCAGGAGGAGGGAAACATCGATTCCGTAATTTGCGTTTAATGAAATAGAAGTAGAATGTTTTGTCTACGGCTCTGCTATAAACTTAGAGAATTTTTGGAAAAAATTAGGGACCAGTCATTTTGACTGGCTCCATAGTTCTAGTGTTAATCACGAAACCAGTCATTCTTTCCAGTTTTTCCAAGGTACTTATTTAATATATTTAAAATATAATAGATTTAACGCGGGTAGTTTTAGTGTTAAGTTTGTCATCTGACTTCAAATTAACTTGAGTTATCAGTCTAATATGCGCACCTTTCTTTGGTAATTCGGGACCCACTTAAAATCATGGGTCCTACGAGAAATTACTACAGCTGCCTCGGTTCTGGGTTAGGTAATAAGTAATAACCTTTCACCCTTTATGTGATCAAAACTTTGAAAAAGCTGAAATCCCCAAAGTGAAATAAACCTACCTATATAATTATTAAAAGAGTATAAACATATAATTAACCCCTTGCCGTACCATTTATTTTGTAACTGAATGAGCAACAACTCAGAATTAATTGCTGAAATAACAATCTATCCCTGATTTCTGATATAGCGTACAACTTAACGCATTAAATAGCATAGAAATAATTTTACCGTATCGTGGCCGACTGATAT
Organism: Cerceris ruficornis; assembly: GCA_963989415.1. Taxonomy (NCBI): domain Eukaryota; kingdom Metazoa; phylum Arthropoda; class Insecta; order Hymenoptera; family Crabronidae; genus Cerceris; species Cerceris ruficornis. The sequence continues at coordinate 13,871,589 of OZ022523.1, forward strand.
TTTTAATTCAATTACTTTTGGAAAACTTAAGAATTCCCTACTCCATTTATCGCATCGCGAGTGACACTCGTTATTGTACAGCAAGGGGTTAAGTAAACCTTTTACAGCTTTTATATATTTTCCAGTTACCTAATCTCGTAACTTTTGCACTGAACTTTAATCATCAGATTAATCATTGCCTGATCAACATCTCTGCTCTTTCAAACTTCTCAAAAAGTCGTAACCTTTGAGTACAAATTAACTAAAATCCATCAGACGGATGGACTATCCTAACATCACCTTTCAGAAGCTAACTGCTATCACAATTTTTTTGTTCGAGCTTCGTCCAACCGATTCGGCTAACTGATATTTCATCTTTTTTCACGACGGCACAACGACGTCTCATTATTTTCGTCCACGGCCGAACTTTTTGCCGGAAAATTGGGAATTGCGAAGTGCGGACGAGTAATGCATTAAAATAAGTGGTCACGCCGAAGGTCGGTGTAAATGTTGTCAGAAGGTTAACGTTGACTGACGTCCGTAGATAAGATAATGGTAGACGTAGACAATACCTGCGTTGTTTATTGGCCGACGATGTTTGGCACAGCCAAAGTCTACGAAAACCGGCAGGAAAGTGCGAGGAAATATTTTGCCGAGGCGAAAATAATGACGCTTCGATCTTCCTGTTCATACGTTCTTAGGAAACATGATTATAGTCGGTCTAAATATTTCATTAATTCCCATGCAATATCGACGTATCGATCATGTAACTCATTCTCCTTTTTTTTATAAGGAAACGTACGGTTTTGATTTTATGAATAAATGAATTTGCGTTGTACGTGTAAATATGATTTGTTCGAGGATTGAACGAGATTTCTTGCATGTACAGTTCGAGAGGATGAATAATTACTCGGAGGACCATGGCCTGGTCTTCCGGTCTTTCGTCTACCTGTTCAAGCTTCTGCAAGAACGGCAGGAATGTAACTTCGTGCTGAGAGCCTCATTCTTAGAAATTTACAACGAGAAGGTTGGTGTTTTTGTTGCAATTGTAATTAAAATGAACACATATTCTCAAACCAATGAAATATTGATGTTTCTTAATTTCACACTGAAACCACCAAGGCTTTTAAAATCATCGGTTATCAATTTCTCCGAAAAATCCCGCAAATTAATAGGGGAGTGCTACAGTAAATATTTCACCTCTATCTTAAAAAATTTAAATGACTTAATTGATCGTCCCTTTCACCTCTTGATTTCCCCTTTTCCAAAGTACTTATTCCGTATATTTAAATATAACGGATATAACGCCGGTAGTTTTAGCGTTAAAGAAGAAAGAATTAAAAGAAATTTTCAATCTGCCAGGACAATTACAAAGACAGAAAATATTTAGAGAAGAGAAACATTATTTTATGGAAATATGGAGTAATACTTCTGATTTGAATTTTTTAAATGAAAAAGTTGAAGAATGTTTCTGTTAAAACTGAAGTATAGAGTTTCTAAGGTCCAATTATTACCATTATCTTCTGTGATTACTCTAAGCTGTATAGTTATACCGTCTACTACTACAGCAACATAGTACAAAACACGTTATAACTTACATGCTAACATCACAAGCTTCAACAGACCTTTAAACTATTTGAAGAGCGTCATGAAGAATAAAAATAACACGCAAGAAAATAATCGAAAATAACTTCATTTTCAATACTGAAAAATCCAAAGAATATTCAGTTTCAAATGAATATTCTTCCTATACAATTAATCTCCTTGTCACTTCTTATGAATTCCTATAAATCTCCTCATTGCGGATAACTATCGACCGTCGGATAATTCGATTTTCCAGGTAATAGATCTTCTGAATCCCGGTAGTTCGAGAAAACCTCTAGCTGTTCGATGGAGCAAAAAGACTCGGGGTTTCTTCGTGGAGAATCTCTTCACAGTCGAATGCGAGGAACTCGACGACCTCTTCGCGGTTCTCGAGGAAGGTACGCTCTATCGATCTTGACCTCTGTGCCATTGCGAATGGTCTTTAACCTTTTCCAATCGATTCTGTGTTTACGATAAATTTTCATTCATAATATAATGCGCAATCATTGCCATCAAGTGGGAAATGTTCAATTTCGTCCGCGTCACTGAAGAGGATGTCAGTGGGTTGGAATTTGATTCTATTTTTGTTTTAGTTTCTAAATCTTTCCGTTTGGGTGGGAAATTTGCAATTTTTTTGTTGAAGAGTGCATCGATGCGGTCGATGCTTCATCCCATTAACTTTGTTTTCACTTAAAATGTTTGTCTTCAAGCGGAGAATTTCTAATTTTAGCGTTAGAAATTTTGAAAGGGAGAAGAGAGCATTAAAGGATTAAGAAGATTCATTTTTCTTTAGGCCTAAGAAATAGATCTGTCGGCTCGCACAACATGAACGAATATTCCAGCAGGAGTCACACAATTCTTACCGTTCACATTACCTCCGAGCAACAAGTGAGTACCAAAAATTACTCATACGTTCTCCAAGTTATATTTACCTTGCAGTTTTGCAGAAAGGAAACCCGACAAAAATACTAAACATCGAACTGAAAGCAAAAGAAAAATCACAGACCCTCGAAGTTAATGCTCCCTAAATCTGACCGATGTTTTAAATAGAATTTAACAATTTCTTTTTAATTTTAACATAAAAAGAAATTCTTGATTTCTATCTAAAAATCATAAAGGCTCAGAAAGCGTTAGTTCACATCTATTAAGACTTAAATTCAACTGGAAATTTTTTAAACATAATTTTTATCCTACAACAAGGATTCATTGACACGAATTTAAAATTTGTTATTCCCCCAGTGTTCTAGAATTGCCGGAAAGTGTTAAAGCGCGTTAAATCCGTCCCGAATTAAGAGTGAAATTTTTTCTAAAGATAGAAAACTAAACTGTTCCCGGGTGATCGCAGATGGAGAACGGTGTGTTCATTTCGAAACAAGGAAAAATCAATTTCGTCGACTTGGCTGGCAGCGAGATGACGAAAAAAACGCACAGCGAGGGGAAGACTTTGGAGGAGGCTAATAATATCAACAAAAGTCTCATGGTCTTAGGTATGTTTACAGAGGATGTCCTATAGACACGCGAAAAAGAGAACTTCCGACCTCCTCGTTTATATACTTCACCGCACAACTCGCGCTTTTAATGTGTTTTTGTTCCATTGTTGCCCGATAATTACCATAATCCTCTTTCCCCCTTTTTCGCAAACGTTTACATACGCGTTTGCAAGGGAAACATCACCTGTTTGTTTACGCAACCATGGAACTTATAATTATCGACGTTTTATGTGCCGCCATATTGGAAATCCACTTAAGACCCGTTGAAATTCCTATGGCGTTTTAACTATCACGTTGTAATTCACTTAATTACCGTAACTGAAATTGAACCATCGAATTTAACGGTTTTTCTTGCGATTTTTCTAATTTTGTAATTTCTCTTTTGATCGGGGAATGTTTCTCAGAGCCAATAGACTTCAGCGGTGGAAAACAGTAATTGTAAGAAAAATTCTTAGATAAAAAAAAATTTTTAAATTCTGCCCACGTCAGGCTGAGTTAGTTTTGCAATTATTGCAATGGAAACTCAATTGAAGAAATTTCTATTGCAATAATTGCAAAAAAGTTAAGTCTAGATTCTAATTTCTCATCTGCTCAAATAACATTAAGATTTACCAAGCCATTCTCACTCTCAATCTTGCTATAATTTTCATTCCACCGAAGTCTCAAATAAGCAATTTAAATGCCACGTATAACCGAAAACAGCGGAAAAGATCGAGGACGACTTACAACTTCGAAAATTTCTCGTTTCAATTATGTAAAGATCTCAGCGCGAATCGATCGAGTCTCGTTCGTTGAATGGCGAAAGGACGTAAGTACGTTCTTCAACATCAACGACTTTAGAACAATCGATTGCGTCTATACGCGACAGCGGTGTACGAATCACGATGAAATTGCCGCTTTAAATTTGCAAACGAAAGTGCCACTCCTCGCCTTTCGTGCCAAGGAAGATTCACGTTCTGCTGAATTTTTCTTCGACGAAGGGAAGTCGAGGAAGTCGAATGAATCTTTTGCATGCGATTCGATTGCTTTCCCTTTTTTTAACAGGTTACTGCATATCATCACTGAGCGATGGGAAAAGGAAAGGTGGCCACATTCCATACCGGGACAGCAAACTGACGAAACTTCTCGCCGATAGTTTGGCAGGAAATGGCGTTACTTTGATGGTAAATGAAGTTAGAGAAATTTCTTGAACACTATTCCTACCACGACCGGTCAAATGACCGTTTTTAAAATTTCGATTAGAATTTCCTATATACAACGTAATTGAATCGCCTTTAACACTAGATTTACGGAAGCCGTGAAATTGACGGGTTCCTACTTCTTTTATAAATATTTCTCAATTTTACAGAGACGCTGTACAGTAGATATTTCACGTGTATTTTATAATACAATAATGACTTAACGAATTACCATATTTGCCGCTTCATCCCTCTTTTCTCAAAGCCCTTATTTAATATATTGCAATGTAACAAATTTCAGGCCCGTAAATCTAGTGTTAAACTTCACGACTTTTCCTCAAATATACGTATAATACATTCACATTATAATACATTTTTCAATATTCACTTCTTTTTTTACTGTTCATTTTCTGGGAAAAAATTATCATTTGACAAATTCACCGGTTGCGGTAGGAAAAGGTACATGTGAAGTGTCGGTAGGAATAGTGTTAATTTAATCATTCTTGCAGGACACCATGTGGCTCAGCACAGTGTCCAAAACTCTCCAAACATTTTATGTATCTCTTTACTTTCTCCAGAAAAGTTCATTCTTAATTAGAACGTGGAAATTGTTTAAATTACAAACACTCGTGTTTGTACCGCTATCTCCTATAATGGGAACGCACATTTAATAACTCATTCAGTGTCAGGAGAATTCAGCAAGGATTGTCTTGTTTCTCAAAGTTTGAAGAGAAGAAAGTCCATAGAATTATTTTTACATTCTATTTCCAATATTCCTGTCAACTCTCGGCCGTTATTGCTAACTCGTTAATTCCATATTAATTCCTATAGCGTAAATTGCAAGATATCTCGTAGCTGGAAATGAATGAGTTAACTAGGAAAGAGAAAGCAAATCACCCGTGAGTGCTAATAAACTTCGCGTATAACCAATTTCCCTCGCACGTTTCACGGATTTCACGCGATTTTTGGGCACAAATCGCAATGCAATTTCCGATTGACTGACTTCAACGACATTTCAGATTGCCTGTGTCTCGCCTGCTCGATCGAATGCTAACGAGACCCTCAACACTTTGAGGTACGCGGCGAGAGCGAAGAAAATTCGCACGAAGCCCATTGTCGTGATGGTAAGAGAAGATATCTCCATTGTAGCTGCGAGAATGATTTTATTGGGAACTGACAAGAGACGGAATGATAAATTTTATCTTACAGGATGCTCGGGAGGCGCTTATTTTAAGTTTGAAGCGGGAAGTGGGTGCGCTTCAGACTGAGAACGAACACCTAAGAGCAGCTCTTCATCTTAGCGGAGATGTGCAAAGTGTTATTCGCAGTGAGTCTAAAGGTAATTGTGGAAAAGAAACTATCTTTTGGGTCACCACTGCTTATAGTTTTGAGGATCTAATTCTTTCTTTACTATAACATCCGATTTATAGTGATTTTTACCTGCTGCTCTGAGCAGATGTTTTCGGAGGAATGTAAAATATCGATTGGTAGTAATTTTTGGAAATACCTCAAATCTTAGGCTTCATGATTGAAAATCCAAAACTGTACAAATCTCAATGCAATTCACAGCATGTTATCAACTCCGAATTGAGAAGTAATTGCAAAAGGGAGTTACTCTTTACAGTCATTCTTTGGAATGTAAAGTGTCCAGACTAGAAATTCAAGCTTCCTATTTTTTAAATATTTTACTACTATCAACGAAGATATTTTTAGAAAATTTCAAATTATCAAGCAGTTGCCCTTTTTATCTCTTTGAGGCGCGGCGGGAATAAAAGCGTCCCTTTGGTACATGAAGATGCACGGTTGGACATTTTTGTCCCACCTCTAAAATTTATATTATTATATGACTTTGTTAATAAATATAAACCAACTTTATTCAATCAAAAAAAAATTGTCTGTGCAACATGGGTCATTTTATTTTCTGAATTCCCGTGCCTCAAATACTTATAAAACACCTACAACCTTACGTCTCATAACTGTCCACCAAATATTACACAAATCCCAATGTAATTCACAGCTGAAAGGCGAGTGCCACTAACACCACCGGTGGTAGACCTAGACAAGCTATCCGAAATGGAAAGACCGGAGCTAAGTCAACTAATTCACGCCTACATCACCGAGAACGAAGCTCTTCGTCGTGAAAACGCAGAACTGTATGCCACGCGGGAACAAGTGATACGCGACCAGGAGCTCGTCTGCAGAGAGAACGAGAGGCTGCTGAAGAAACTCGAGGACGTTAACTCGTGAGTGTAACATTTCTACCGCGACCTGGACAGCCGATATATCGAACTGATATCGCAGATTTTATTACTGCAGAGTGTGCTGCCGTTCGCCGATCATACCAGCAAGGCCCACTTATTCGGCGGAAGTGTTGAACGACGCCAACAACGAGGACGTGCCTGGCGCGACCAACGTTTGGACTAATCCTAACGTCGAACCCGGACCACTTTCCAAAGTACGAGGCCAATTTAGATCAACCGATCGGGAAAAACGAATAATTTGTCACCAAACTATAGGATCCTATTCTAATTTAGTCTCAGACGAGCGACCAAAGACTATCGGTACTCGTCTTCGAATAAACCGAACAGGTTCCCTTAAAATTAACCAACAATACCGTAGCTTATAAACTAAACTAAACGCGTGTAATTAAAACAAATGACTAACTTTATTAACTAGATAAAAATACAATACTCTTAACAATACTAAAATAACTAACTCTCTCCACTCACGCTATAACTCTCACTCTCTGTAATCTCCACTCTGCATATCTCTGTATCCTCAACTCAACTCCGTGTTCTGAACTCAACTGACTTCCAAATTCACGCTCGCATCCACCCTCGACACTCTTTCTCACAGCATGCGTTCTCTGTTGCACTCACCCATTTTCTCTTTATCGTTAGATTAAACATTCATGCTAGCCCTGACATCCGTCGCCTTCCAAATCACGTACTCTAAACATCCACTCTCGCTTATATACATACAATCCATCCACACTCACTAATTCTAGAAATGAATACTATTTACGCGTAGGAAAAATTCCGTTCCTACAAAACTATGTCTAAACACTGTCGTTAACCCTGCTTTCGAAAGTTTGAGAGATACTTGAAAAAATAACGTAGGAATGTTAAAAGTTGCGACGCTGAAGCATGTCCGTCAAATTGGTTGAGCTTGACTAAATTCTAACGAGTGTACTTTTATTCCTTCAGGACGCAATCAGACGTAGTTTGTACAGATCAGCAGGCAATATGCCGGAGAAGGTATTAAAAGAGCTGGATAAACGAAGAATACTTGGAAGCGACAACAACATAGCGGAGGTTTACAAGGACAAAAGCCATCATCGCCGACACAACTCCTGGGACAATGGGAATGGTGCAATTAGAATGAGCCCGGATCAGGCTGTTTCGCCTGTTGATGTTAATCAGTAAGAGATGCCATAAATAGATGCATTTTTTTCATGTTAATCTTATACCCTTCTCCTCTCATTGAATGGTGCAACCAAACACGTTGTAGGTGGAAATGTTAACGACGCCTTGTTCAACGCGTATTAAGAATTTAATAGTATAATTTACTTGCTTTTCAAGCATACAGAATAAGAATAAGAGAATGCAAAGTAAACATATCCAATGCGGCCACGCGTAGTCAGGCAACTGACAAATTAAAAATAACATGAGAGAAGTCATAGCTTCACAATTTCCATCTACAATGTGCTAAAACACCTAACGTAATTGAAACGACGCTATTTTAAACGTTAAGCGAAGAAACGTATGGTAACAGATACCGAAAGGCGGCGTTACGTCGCACTTCAACGGTACCGGAAGAGAAGCGGCCCTCTTTGGAGAACAGCGAGGTTTTGGGCGAATCAATCCTACCGCCTGATCAACACTTCAACGGATCACCGGATTCTATTCTAAGCGGCCCTCTAGATGGTACAAATTCGTCACCAAACACAACCGAATCCGTCGCTCCAACGGCACCGTTTCCAACGATATCGTATTCCTCGTCGCCTTTCACAACTCCTGAGCCCGATGACGTTAACACCGCCGCCACGACGGAGTCTTCGTGGAAAGCAATGAAAGGGCGTAGAAGAACAAACGAAGAGAAAAGCGATCAGGCGAGAAGAGCATTCGGGAGTCCCGTTTCCGTTGACGAGGATGATACACGATTTTAGAGTGTTTGTAAATGCATAGTCTTTTATAGTATCTACATGAAGAGTGGGAAATCCGTGGTCCCTGAATGAGTACTGTTGGTATTTCATCGGCTTCGATTGTTGTGGTTCTTTTTAGAGGAGGCCTTTAGTTGTTCATGGGTTCTGATATCGCGGAAGAAACGTTCTACAGACTTTGACGGATTCTAATTGAGGATCACTGTTTTTAGGTGTGCATTGCTATCTCTATTGCAATTCTGACGCTGTGTTCTTTTATACTTTTGACTTTACCGTTGTTATTCTTTCTGAATTTACAGCTCTAGGTGGAATACGTAATGTATACGTATCGTGATGGCTGAAAGGAATGAAAGATGACGCCAATGGGATTCCAACTGGGGCCTCTTATTTAGGAAGCATAACTCCTTTGGGACAACGCGCGTAAACTGACTCGCGTTCGTTTTTGACACATGTTTAGCAAATGCCGCAATGACGAATACTTATTAATTGTGTAAAGATAAGATGATTGGACACTCTTGGTCCCTAAATATCCTCGATATGTCGGCCTATGTTAGGTCACCTGTTAACGTCGACCGTCCGGGTGGTTGTAAAGACTCAATTGGATGTAGGCGTTCTTCGTTTGACGAGATATATGGCGCGAAATTACTTAAAATGTGAAATTATGTTCCTCTGTAATTTCGCGAAAAAGATTGGAGCGCTGGTAGCAAAGGGTTTGACGAATTCTTTCGAAATTGCGAACAAAGCCATTTTGGCTTTCAATTTTTCAAATGTTAATCTGTTTGGTAAGTTTCCGTACAGATATTTGCGATGTGAGACTTTTAGCTGTGAATCGTATAGTAACGCCTAACGCTTTTTCTTAAAAAAAAAACAACGCATTGCCGGGAAAAAAGTTCTAGTCATTATTAATAGACATTGAATCCTACCTCTAAGTAGTTCACTAGAACAAATCAACTGCAGTGACAGCACGTTGTTCAGTCGCAGTGAAAAACGGACAAAATAACACGGTTGGGAAACAACTCTGTTATTGATTAGCGATATCTCAAGTTATTTTCAACGAAAGTTCGAACGGAACGACGTTCTGCAATAAAAAGTGTGTGGACCAAATTATGTGCAATAAAATATTAAATTATTTTATTCATTTCGACGTATATCATTGCTCCCCGTATCATGTTACATTATCAAGGAGAGGAAATTATTTTATAACATATTTCTTTCAAAGTCAAAGCAAACTATCCAAGGTCTCGATTTACGAGAAAAACCATTGTTTCTCGCGGTCGTCGATAAGAAAATTCTATAAAAAGATAGACGACCCGACGCGTTCGTTATCATTACAGCGCGACTAATTTGACAATCGCGCGCAAATTATTTTGCCAGTGTTGCATGTATGATTCATTAGATAAGCATCTTGCCACGTCAGATAAGCAAAAATATCGGATTCGTAGACTGACCGTGCTTTGATCGATGATAATCAGGGAGTTCAAGCTTAAATGGGAGCAGCGAGATCAAAATTTCAAGAAATGTTTCATGTGGGGTTTGATAGGAGGCGGTAACATCGCCGAACTTAATGACCTCTATAAAAGTTTGAAATATGGCGCGCTTAATAAACTGTTTCTTGTTTGAGTACTGTCATTTGTCTCAGAAAAGACAGAAATTGTTGCAACGATTATTTTATAGCAACCGTGGGACCGAAAGAAGCAAAAATGTGCCATATTTTAAACTTTTTATAGAAGGCACTCAATTCGGCGATACTACCACAAATTGAAGGAATAATTGCCGAAAACACCGCCGCGGCGGTGCACCGCATGCGCGCTAGCCTTCTGCGCAGCCGCCATGACGGCAGTTGGTAAAATAGGAATTAAGAGCATGCGAAGGCAAATCCGAACCGGCGTAATATGCAATTTTCCAATGATACACTAATTTTACGTCTGCATCGTTAGACACGATAAGAGAACTGGGATAGTTCGAATCGTAATGTTAAGAATTGCGTGTACTACGTGCCAATGTAAGAAATAGAACTCACATATTCCGAAATGTTTGCCCGTGAACCGCAGCAGAGTAGAGAGCGGGAAGAGAGGAAGGCCTCGATCAACATTTTCCGTCCTATCGTTGTAAAGAAAGAATATATCCATGATTCAGTATTATATTTGGTCGTGCAAACACCAATAACTAACTGAGACTAGAATTCGAGCACTGTTGATGAAAATTTCTCACCGAAAAATGAATCCAATGTAGGAGCACACGTTCTTACAAAGAAGCGAGGGAAATAGCCGAGGACGACTGTAACGCCACTACTTCGGCAGAGCGCCACGAACCAGCGCGCAGGAGTGGCGGAAAATTCAAACGATCGTAAAATGCTCTGCCAATTATATTTGAATTCCATCTGCATAATATTTAATCTAATTAAGGACTTCTGACCGTTTAAAACATAAAATTAAAGATGGGGGATGGTGGACATATATCTGGAAACTTCCAGATTTTTGGGGATTCGCAGCCAATTAGCCCGTTATTGCTTTCAATGCGAGGAAAATAAAATAAAATAAAAGTTTTCGAGTCATTGCGAGCAACAACGACCCGGGTCCCACCACGTGGAGGTTGCTGCGATTAGGGACCCAAAAAAAGTGGCCATCCATCCGCCATCGCATTTTGTCTTTCGCGTGAAACATTTTCCCATCATTTTTACAGGTTTAAACGACGGAATGAACGACCGAATGAGCGACGGAATAAACGACGGAATGAACGACGGAATGAACGACGGAATGAACGACGGCATGAACGACAAAATGAACGGGAAAATGTGTCAGGCAAAATTTCTTGCTCTACTTTACTTTCGTTACCCATCTCGCACTGGGAGAAATAGGTTCCCGACCGTGATGCGACGAGCATCCAATGCTTAAGGACTAACGAGAAATTTATTCCTTATTAAATTAACCTCACGAATAATCTTAATCTAAACATACGACGAACGTCTTAGAGTCTAATCCATTACAATTACATTACCGTCCGCTCGCAATTTCAATCTGACCTTCGATATGGGAGCAGTTTTTGTACACAGTGAAAATCATTGTGCATATGCAAATACTGATACCATAACATTTTTGGTCTAATTAACTTAAATACTATTTGCGATCGCGAGTACTTAAATTTATTCTCGCTCTTCTTCTTTCTTCAGGTGGTAGTCTTGAAAATCTTCCTAATATCTACCTAAATGAAAATTATAATCAGCAGTTATGATTTCCTATCTCGGGGGAAATACAAACACAATCTGAGCCTGTCCAATTAACAGCAAAGATTTCTTTGCAAAATATTGCCTGATTGCTTATCTGTATAGCAGAAAGCAAACCTCTTGGCCAGAAAATGAAAAATGCATTCTGCTTGAAGCAGAATGAAGAGAAACATTGTATTGCTTCAAGAATGAAGAAAGTCGGACAACAATTATCTCATGAATCAGACTTCGAAAACAATACAGACGATACTTTGATCCAAAAATCAAACGTATCGAAACAATTAACAACGAAACCATTAAGAAATGGTAATCACACGATCGTAACAAAATTTCAGAAGAAATATCTGCAAACTTAACACACAATTTGCAACACAAGATGTCACCGAGAAATATCCATCGATCTCCCTTCGATGTGATTCGATTCATGCAATTCCTGCAACAAAAACTCATTTGTTAGTAAAATTTCATTACACTGTGGATTCCCCCAGCGTTTCTGGACGCCTGTCTCTCTTAATTTCCATGTGCATGGTCCACTTCATCTCTCATAATTATCCATTATTAGCATTCCGTCTTCTGCAACAGACTCTCATTAATTTTGCCCAAAACGCGCAACATAAAACGGAATATCACCGACCCTTGAATATTGTAACAGACGAGTATCGAAATTTACGAAAATCAAATGAAACATAATTTACTAAAAATTGTAGGAAATGCAAATGTTATAAACTTTACGATAAAGAATGATCAGAAATTTAACAAAGCAAATATAAAATTTGAAGTTACATACCGAGTCGACAAACGCGAATTGAATAATATGGACAATTTAGCAAATTGTGCAATGTCACAATCATTTGCTATCAAATAAATTACTTGAATGAAAAAAGCTAATTTCGACGCAGTTGCATTCGAAATTATTTGAAACCTTTCCATCATCCGAGCATAAAAATAAATGCATCACTCTTTAATTCGCGACGCGAAAAGTGTTAAATAAAGACAGACTTCTCTCTTTGCTACAATATAACTCTACTATTTAGTGAAATAAATAAGTAAATATCTAAAAGCGACGCGTTTACTTCTTATCTGTATTTGCCATCCGTCTATCACACTGTAATTTCGATATATATGTTTCGGGCGCAAGTTTGTTATTTCCATTCTATTAAAAAAGTATGCAAAACCCGTGGTCCGTAATTTTTGTAAGAAATTTGCGAGAATTTATCGAAACCTCTACGTCGACGCGGTATTCTCACAAAAATGTCATCGCGATCAAAGTAAAAACCCAGACAATATTAAATTAATAACTTTAACCATGACAGCCAGCAGCGTGTTTCCTATTTCGCAAATTTTATTAAATTAACTGACACTCTTTTTCTATCTGTGTCATCAAATGTGCATATAACTTTTTGCACTTTTATTTGCGGAGTGGTTTCAATGGCCACGATGAAATTCATTGTCTGATTGGTCTCAATAGACAATACATAATATAAATTGACAAAAATTCTACATAAATCCTCAAAATTTCTTGTATTAAAAGAAACATTTACAGCAGTATTTCTATTTGCAAGCACTTGATTAACAATACAAAAATCATGACATGAAGCAGCCAAAAGGCGCTGAAACACCCGAAATCATCGAGCAGCCAAGAGGCGCTTTCAATAAAAATCGCGAGAAACCCGTGCCATTTCAGGCTCTTACTGTTCGCAACGCTAGTTCAAAACCCGCCTATTGCCATTTCATGGCTCTCATTCTTCGCAACGCTACTTTAAAACCCGCCTATTGCCATTACATGGCTATCATACGTAATATTATTTAATAAACAACCGCGTACTGCCATTTCGAGGCTTTCATTGTTCGCAACACTACTGCAAAACCCGCCTACTGCCATTCCGGGGGCTCTCATAATTCGCAACACTACCTATCCGGAAAAAAAAACAAGCTATCGTTGGGAGCAAGCCTCCTGAGGCACTCCATGGGGAGTTGCATTTTTGCAACTCCAACTGCTGAGTCTCAGCTCAGCAGATGCGCATCTCTCAGCTGCTTTTGTATTTCGCAACGCTAGTTTCGCGATTGTTCAAAAGAAAAACGCGTATGAATCATATTTCGCAACGCTAATTTAGAATTTATTAAAAGCAAACTCCCGGGCACCTATTTCAGGTGCTAAATCGCGATGCTATACTCTACAAATTATTAAGAAAATACTAATTCACAACAATATTCAATAAAATACTAAAACAAACTCCCGTGCTCCTTGTTCAAGGGCTATGTCGCAACTCTACTTGAACAATTAATTATTCAAAGACAAACCGGGCACTTTTCGTGCTTCAATTCGCAACGCTACTTCTAAACATCTAATTAAAGCAAGCTCCCGTTCGCCATCTCGGGCGATCTCTCTCGCAACTCTATCTCTAATTTAATATAATATTCTAATAATTAAAAAACCGAGAATATTCATATCGCAACACTAACAACTACCAATAAATTCGAACAAATCCGTGGGTACCATCCGGGGTGACCTTAATTTCGCAACACTAACGAGCAAGGTATACGTAACTCTAATTTCGCGATGAAAAACCGCATGCAGCCAAGGTGCGCTCGTTGGACGGGAATGTTACATCCGTCATCGCCGTTAAACGGCAGAGGACAAACACAGAAAGCGAGCATAGTGAATAAACAAATACTAACAATGACTTTCCATCCTAGAACCCAAAACGGATTCGAGGATGAAAAGCCATTCGCTGCAGCCCTCTTCGTGACAGTTTGTCGGGCCTCTTCGGCACTTGTTAGCCACTTCTTCTGCCGCTAGAGAATGCTCGAATACTTTGCACCAATAAAAGTCTTACTATTATCAAATTCAACAGTGAAAACCACACCACGAGCGTGCAGAGCGTATTCGCTGCTCGTGTAGCACAGTTTTCATAAAAAAAGGCAAAGTATTCGAGCCTCGCGCCGGGAGTTTCACCACGTGCGCAGAAATTTACATACTAGAAACTACGGTCAAAAAGAGGGGGACACTCGGTTTGACCGTAGTTTGTTCCCAGGTCCAGGCATATCACTTTTACCCGACCTACACAGCGAATGTGATATCCTGAATTCCTGGCCCTTCCTGCTTATATTTAACTCACATTCAAGAACGGTATGCTACCTACCTACCTAATACCTATATTTAAAATGCAAATCGCGACGCAAATCACACAAACACACATCACTCCACGGTTCTCAATCAGGAACTCGGGTGCATGGGCCTAAACTAGAGAGGACTCCCCGGGGTTCCTCCGACACCCGAGTTCGCAAACAACTTTCACACTCTAAAATGTACGTACCAATTTCCTGAAATCGACTGACAAGGGTGGCGACCATTGCGTTATTTCATTATATTACTACCGCGACTTGAAATATTTATGGAATTATAAGTATTTGTCATTGTATCGTTTGATATTTGAGGCAATGTATATGGCATATGTTTCACAGATAGAGAGAATTTCATCATTGGAATACCATATACATAGATGAGTTGTAGTAAGAGTGAAAAGGAGAATAAGACAAAGTGTATTGTTCAAGTTTGTATAAGTTATTTTATAATACGAGAAAATTTCAAGCGACGCAAGATCCACAGCCTAACACACATCACACACATGTGGAAATTACGTCGTGCACGATTCGCCACCGCAATGTCAGTCGCTGATTTTACAAAAAAAGGCCGTGCCCACCGCCTTTACCCATTCGAGCACCCTAGGCACTCGAATGAGTTCGGGCTTCAAGTGAACACGGCAGAACTTTGTACTCACTGCGTATTTTTGCTGAAAATCCTAGCTAAGAGGATGATTAGTAGAATTCTAACGGTTTGATTTATGAAAAATTGAAGCAAGTGACTCGAATTTGATATTTAATCAAGCAAATGACTCGACTTTTATATTTACTTAAGCAAGTGACTCGACTTTCATATTTGTACAAGCAAAAAGAATTTCAATTGAAAGAGTGAACTTTATAGAAGCAAAATACTCTACTTTATTTATTTGTAAATATGCAAAATTTACTTTGAAATGAAATTGAATATTGAAAACCGGGAGATCTCGTCATCAGAGGAAGAATTTTAACAGGGAAATGTATTAATTGTCACTCTGACTTCGAGATCTACCCGTCGCGAAATGCCTTCTTGTAGATAATACAATAATTGTCATTGAAACAACGCGAAACAAATTTACAAACTTCCGAAATTTCGTCCATCAAATGCACAAATCGAGCGATCTAATTTAAAACATAAATCGTCTCGAAGAAATCTATTAGCCGCGATCTTATAACAAATTTTGTTACAAGAATATTTTTCCAATGAATATAAAGAACGCACAATATTCGTAAATTGTTCATTTGTATTGATAAATTCGCAACGCTAACTGTAAATTTCATGATTACATTCATGTAAATAATGCAAAAATCGCGCTACAAGGAGGCCCTGTCCTAAGCTACGATATATATGACAGTACACAAGGAAAATATATAACAGTTTCTACTCACGAGTAATTTTTCAATTACTTGTGTTCACTATGCTCGCTTTATAGAACAATACAACCAATCTCCAGTGCCGCTTCGGACCTTTCGTCCTACGGCATGGTTTGGAGACCGGAGGGACAGTTAAAGTTTTTGACTCACCAGTGTGGAGACCCCAGAATACCATTGGTTACCTTAGAATCTCTGCTATCACTGCCGCTGCTGTCTCTGCCAGTGTTGTCTCCGCCGCTGTTATCAAGGTTGTCCTCAGGTCATCTCAAGGAATGTCCAAAGTCTAAACAAAACAAAGCATTTCACATTGCAAGAGGCACCGTTCGTAGAATTTAAATTGCCTTTCGTTCCGATTTTACAAAGAAAACTAATTGAATTTTGAAAATAGGGGATGAAAAAAAGGTCATAATTATATATCAAGAAACGTTAAGAGTAGATCGTAAGAATTGATTAGTTTATGAATGATTTTCAAAATTGAGAATTCAAGGAGAAGTTATATATCGAACTAGGTATCGAAACTTTACGGCAAGTACGTAGAAATAAAATATCTCTGTATTTAAGTTACTCACTTTCAAGGCGGAAGGTGCGCCGCAGTTTCGCAGGGTACAGCGATGCCTCACGAATTCGAGCAAAGCTGTAACAAAAATAAGACGCACATCTTAAATACTTATTCCCTGAAAATTTCATATGTTGGGGAATTCTTTATTTTTATTTTTTTTTATTGGTAGAACATGCAAAATAAGAGTATGCAAATTTGATAGAAAACTTGTAAGAACGTTTTTGAGAAAATTTTCAAGTATCAACTGAAACTTGGGGAAATATTGTGGGGTATATGCCAATTAAAATTTCAGCTCACCTATAAAAGATTTGCCCTTCGCCGGGGAGTGATTGTCGCCGTTCAACCATCCCGTCATTTGACTGTTCTGTAACAAAAAAATTAAGATTTTCATTAGTATATACCGCCTTTGTATTCGTCGACTGCGAATTTTTATTTCCCGATCATGTGATACTTACTTTTTAAATTCGTGAAGCCTTGCCCGATGGAAATCCTTTCCACAGCTGCTCCTGTTGCACTGACTCTACTTCCGGCTCGGTGTAATTGAAAAAAAGACAATTCGCGACCGAGAATTATTTTTGGCGAACAATTTGACTCTACTTTCGCGTAAAGTTATAAATTTAAGTATATAATATGAAATACGAAGCAAACACTGACTCTACTTTCGCGTAAAGTTATAAATTTAAGTGTATAATATGAAATACGGAGCAAACACTGACTCTACTTTCGCGTAAAATTACTAGAAATTTAACACTTATTAAAGTATATATAAAATGCGAAACAAACACTCCAGCGATGCCTCACGAATTCGGACAAAGTCTGTAACAAAAATAAAACGCAAAATATAAAATATTTGCTCTCTGAGAACTTGAAAATTTAGCTAATTCTTTATTTAGTATAAAAATGTTGCAAGTATTCTCTGAGAACTTCAAAGGCTAATTGATACTTTATTTTCGTTAATTAAATTGATGGAAAGAACAAAGTTAAGTTTGCAAGAGAATTGGCAAATTTCAAAGTTATGACGAGTGTACGGGATAAAATTTCAACTTACCTTCACAGACTTTGCCCATCGCCAAGGAATGATTGTCGCTGCTCAACCATCCCCTCATTTGACTGTTCTGTAACAAACAAATTAACATTTTGGTTAGTTTATATACATATTTTTTAATTAAAAAATTTCATTTCTCGAGCATCTTATACTTACTTTTAAAATTCGTGAAGCCTTGCCCGATGGAAGTCCTTTCCACAGCTGCTGCTCGATGCACTGTCTCTACTTCCGGTACGATCAATTTAAATAAAATAAGGAAGCTACCGCGACCGAGAATCATTTCCGGCGAACAATTTTGACTCTACTTTCGCGGAGAAAAGAATTCTTAATATTTTTAATAATTATTCAAAAGATATTAATAGTTATAATAGCGGGTTGCAAACACTGACTCTATGTCGCGTGAATTTCTTAGAAATTGAAAAAATATTTAGTAATAAATATGTATAGGTATAAATATTAATATAATACGAAACAAGCACTGACTCTAGACCGCATTGCGCTCGGCCACAAATTTTGCTGAAAATAAAAGGGTGGGGTGGGGAAACACAAGAAAATCAAACAACCATGTTTTTCTTTTTCATATCAAATCAAGTGCTTGCTTCAAGAAATACTGCTTCAAAATTATGTCTTACTCATTGATTCGTAATGTTCTTTGTGTAATACAATATACTACTAATTAAATGTATAAACAATAAATACTGCGGGCTGCCACTGTTAGAGTTATATGATTAGTCATGCTCATTTCCTATTACATATGAACACTGTAACCCCCTTCGATAAATTCACGAAAATCTTTATAGAAATTACGGACGAATCTAACGCAGGACCTTAATACCCTACATCGGCAAATACGGTTTTTATTTACTTCTATACTCATGCCCTGAAACCTATGTAAATCCATTGCAGCGTCTCAAAACGGAAGGATAAGTCGTCACATGTAAATACCAAGTAAAAACGATTCGCGATTTATTTGTAGCATAGAATTGTAGCCTGCGAAATTTAACACCGGAATTGGTAAACGCTGCCAGCGTAAGGAGCAGCTTTCTTGGAAGTCGACTATCGTATTGAAAATATTGACTAAATACTCGTATATTGTAAAAGGTTTCAAGTAATCCCGAAAGATTTCAATCGTTGCATGTTTCCGTAGAACCGTATTAATTCGCAGAAATGTAAATTCAACTCGTCGGATGTTCGACTCGATATCAATTAATATGAATATTGTATAAATTGAAACAAAATATCGCGAAGACCCGAAGTAAATGAAAATGTTACTTGCGTATGGCGTCGTAACATCTTACTCCTTGTTGTTCCACCGTGCACGTGTTCGATCCTGCCAGCCGGAAAGGTCGTTCAAAGGATACTCCGAGTCCTGCAAGCACGCACGAGTAAACTATTAAATAACTGCGTAAAAGTACAAAGATTCCGTATAATCACGTTTCAGAGCAACAATAATCGCGTTCTTCGTCAATAAAATCGAAATTCAAAGCTATAAAACAAATACTAATGTTGTAGACGAGAAAAGTGTTGCATATACGTTGCGAGAGGTCAGTGACGTCACCGATTGCGTCGTACTTATTTCGCGATTGTTACTAAATTCGTAATTATTATTGTCAAAATTGATAGATATGGTACAGCAGAAGACTATTACGTAGTAGATAAACGAGTGAACGATTTTTTAGCGGTCGGTAAACGAGGACAATGTAGAAGAAACGGTACTCACAGCAGATACGTGCGTGTTAACAGCACGAAGTCCGGAGAGAGAAAGAGGTAGGTGACCCAACTGGTAGGAGTGGGGATAGCTCGCGGCGGCTCGGCTGCCGCGCGGTAGGGGAAACGCGGGCCAATCGGAATACGGCTGTATGTTATGCGCAACACGGACTATCCTCTAGCGCGCCGAAACCAGAGATTTTGAGAATTTCAAACAAATAATTATAAAGGAATCTCGAAATAAGAGAATTGAGCATGAATATTATTAAAATAGTTATTAAGTAGAAGAATCTGCAGCGGTAATATGTAGAAGACATATCGTTTGGAGCAGAGAAACGATTTTTTTTACTCATTTAAATAACGAGAAGTTGTTCTTTATGCGATAATATAGTATTAGTATTCAATGATGATATAAATAAATAATAGAATTAAAACGATTTGTGTACCAAAACCGTGGGTGTAGATCGCATAACTTCAAAAATAACCAAATTTCTGCTTTCTTTCACTTTGTCTTTAATTCGCGGGTTTCTCACGAAGACCATATTTATAATGTTTCCAATTTATATTCGCCTAATAATAGCATAATGCAATTACTGCAATATCTCACGAGCAACAGTGATAAAGAGAAAACATCTGAAAACCGTCGACACTTCTCCAATGCGAGGCTTAATTTCTATTTAATCGCGAAATCGCAACGCTAACTTAAACGCAAACTCTTAGATATAATTAAAACTAGGAATCCGAACATTCGGTAGTCAGGGCTACCGAATATTCGGATTTCGTGGCTATTCGCTCGATACCACTTACTATTTAGCATTACTATTGAACAAAGTATCGTGCTAAAAGCACATTTAATAAAACTGATAATCATAGTAAGTGGTATCGACCCAGGTCCCACCGCGAGGAGGTTGCCACGAATCGGGACCCAAAAATGCATGCCCAACCAACCTCCATTTCATTTTGCTCTTCCTCTGAGACACTTTCCCTCGACATTGACGAATTCAATGTCGAGAGAAAGTGTAACAGAGGAATCGCCGACTCTACTTTTATCATCCCGCTTCGCGAAAAGAGATAGACACCCGCCGAATGGTGTCGATCTCCCTTTACAATATTTACTTATTCGACATTCCTAATTCTTATCTTACTTTCCGCACGCAATCACTCTTACAAAACCATAATATCGCATCCATGCTCAAGAAATATCTGAGAAGAAGGCAAACGACTTTGAAAAGCAAAATGAAAACGCGATCGCGAAAGGGGGAAGAAAGTTAATCTTCTGCAGCTGGAGTCCGGTTGCGCCCCCTCCTGAGACGGACTGGGTCGGTACGATCTGTAGCTGAACCGGATTATCTGCGAGGCGGGTCATGATCCAACCTGAACCACGACGGGGTTGCGTCTTTGAGCCCTCGGGTCGTACGTCGACCGATGGCAAATGCGATCATCCGATCGGTGGTGGAGCACTGGCCAGTCGCGTTCCGTAACTGGACGCGATGAGTGCCAGAGGTCACGTCTTACAACGACGAGGCTGCGTAACGTGGCGGCTCATCAGCCCAGTCAGAGGGTCCGGCTTACACCGACACAGTGCCCCCCCATCGATCGGTATGAACCACATATGTCATAAGTCGATCGTACGACCTTCGGCTCAAAGACCAACCCTGAAGACGTCCCTGGGCTGTAGAACCACGCTTCTCGCCTCCGCGCCGCCGCAGAAACACTCGTCGGTCTTCTGGACAGGGGCTGCAATTGGGATAGGAAGTAAGTAACGAGGACGGCTACACGAGAAAAACGTTTGCCTTCTTTCGCATATTTTCGAGAGCATGGAATTGAGTTACGATGACACTCTTGCATTCAATTTTACGCTTAGGTGACATTTTTAAATCTAACTTAAATCTTACTGGAACTATCTTAACGCTAAACGATGTCTTCTTTCGAGGTGATGACTGGAACTTTTAATCAACGAAGAGTTAAAGAATTGTTGTCACCAAAGAAAGAAAACGAATAGTCAGAGATAAAAGCGAACAAATCTGCCCAACGTTGACTCTTCTTCGATGCGAAGCTTAATTTCTACTTAATCGCGCAACCTTAAAACTAACTTAAACGCAAATTCTTAGATGTAACTAAAACTAGGAATCCGAACATTCGGTAGCCAGGGCTGCCGAATATTCGGATTTCGTGGCTATTCGCTCGATACCACTTGCTATTTAGTATTATTATTGAACAAAGGATCGTGCTAAAAGCACATTTAATAAAATTTAAAATCATAGCAAGTGATATCGACCCAGGTCCCACCGCGAGGAGGTTGCCACGAAACGGGACCCAAAAATGCATGCCCAACCAACCTCCATTTCATTTTGCTCTTCCTCTGAGACACTTTCCCTCGACACTGACGAATTCAATGCCGAGAGAAAATGTAACAGAGGAATCGCCGACTCTACTTTTATTTTTTCTGTTTCGCGAAGAGAGATAGACACCCGCCGAATGGTGACGATCTCCCTTTACAATATTTGCTTATTCGACATTCTTAATTCTTACATTATTTTCCGCTCACAATCTTTCTTACAAAACTATAATCTCGCATCCATGCTCAGGAAATATCCGAGTAAAAAGGAAACGACATTGAAAAGCTAACTGAGAACGCGATCGCGAAAGGGGGTGAAAGTTAGTCTTTTGCGGCTTGAGCCGAGTCACACCTCTCCCCGAATCGGATTGGGTCGACGTGAACTGGGCTAAGCCGGATTATTTGCGAGTAACGTGTCATGGTCTAACCTCGAGCACGACAGCGTTTCGTGATTGAGCACACAGGCCGTACGTCGACCGACGGCAAATGCGATCATCCGATCGGCGGTGGTGCACTGGTCAGTCGCGTACGGTGACTGGACGTTAATGAGTGCCCGAGGACACATCTGACTACCACAAGGGCTGCACGACATAGTCACTCTGTCCAGTCTGAGGGTTCGGCCTACACTACCCCAGTGCCCCCCCGTCGATCGGTATGAGCCACATATGTCGTAAGTCGATCGTACGCCCTTCAGCTCAATGACCAACCTTGCCGCGTCACTGGACCTTGTACTACGATAAACGCTTCCGCACCGCCACAGAAACACTCGTCAATCGACCGGGCAAGGGGTGCAACAGGGATACGTAACGAGAATGACTACAAGAGGGAAACGTTTGCCTTTTTTCTCATCTTTTCCTGAGCATGGAATTGAGTTACGATTACATACTCTCTTAAATTCTTAGAATATTCGGATTTCGTGGCTGCTCGCTCGATACCATTTAGTATTCAACGTTACTACTGAACAAAGTATCGTGCTAAAGGCACATCAAACAAAACTTCGAATGACAGCAAATGATATCGGCGAGCACGGAATCGCGGTACAATAGTTCCCTGAATACCAGTTTACACTTACGTGATATTTTTAAATCTAACTTAAACCTTACTTGGAACTATCTTAATACTAAACGATGTCTTCTTCGGTGACGATGACTGTAATTTTTAATCAACGAAGAGCGAAAGATTGGAGAAGAAGGAGAAGCCGTAGAGATGTTAAAAAATTGTTGTCACCAAAGAAAGAAAACGAATAGTCAGAGATAAAAGCGAACAAATCTGCCCAACGTTGACTCTTCTTCGATGCGAAGCTTAATTTCTACTTAATCGCGTAATCTTAAAGCTAACTTAAACGCAAACTCTTAGATATAATTAAAACTAGGAATCCGAACATTCGGTAGTCAGGGCTACCGAATATTCGGATTTCGTGGCTATTCGCTCGATACCACTTACTATTTAGCATTACTATTGAACAAAGTATCGTGCTAAAAGCACGTTTAATAAAATTTAAAATCATAGCAAGTGATATCGACCCAGGTCCCACCGCGAGGAGGTTGCCACGAAACGGGACCCAAAAATGCATGCCCAACCAACCTCCATTTCATTTTGCTCTTCCTCTGAGACACTTTCCCTCGACATTGACGAATTCAATGTCGAGAGAAAGTGTAACAGAGGAATCGCCGACTCTACTTTTCTCATCCCGTTTCGCGAAAAGAGATAGACACCCGCCGAATGGTGTCGATCTCCCTTTACAATATTTACTCATTCGACATTCCTAATACTCGTCTCACTTTCCACACGCAATCACTCTTACAAAACCTTAATATCGCATCCATGCTCAAGAAATATCCGAGAAGAAGGCAAACGAATTTGAAAAGCAAAATGAAAACGCGATCGCGAAAGGGGGAAGAAAGTTAGTCTTCTGCGGCTTGAGTCCAGTTGCGCCCCCTCCTGAGACGGACTGGGTCGGTACGATCTGTAGCTGAACCGGATTATCTGCGAGGCGGGTCATGATCCAACCTGAACCACGATGGGGTTGCGTCTTTGAGCCCTCGGGTAGTACGTCGACCGATGGCAAATGCGATCATCCGATCGGTGGTGGAGCACTGGCCAGTCGCGTTCCGTAACTGGACGCGATGAGTGCCAGAGGTCACGTCTTACAACGACGAGGCTGCGTAACGTGGCGGCTCATCAGCCCAGTCAGAGGGCCCGGCTTACACCGACACAGTGCCCCCCCATCGATCGGTATGAACCACATATGTCATAAGTCGATCGTACGACCTTCGGCTCAAAGACCAACCCTGAAGACGTCCCTGGGCCGTAGAACCACGCTTCTCGCTTCCGCGCCGCCGCAGAAACACTCGTCGGTCTTCTGGACAGGGGCTGCAATTGGGATAGGAAGTAAGTAACGAGGACGGCTACACGAGAAAAACGTTTGCCTTCTTTCGCATATTTTCGAGAGCATGGAATTGAGTTACGATGACACTCTTGCATTCAATTTTACGCTTAGGTGACATTTTTAAATCTAACTTAAATCTTACTGGAACTATCTTAACGCTAAACGATGTCTTCTTTCGAGGTGATGACTGGAACTTTTAATCAACGAAGAGTTAAAGAATTGTTGTCACCAAAGAAAGAAAACGAATAGTCAGAGATAAAAGCGAACAAATCTGCCCAACGTTGACTCTTCTTCGATGCGAAGCTTAATTTCTACTTAATCGCGCAACCTTAAAACTAACTTAAACGCAAATTCTTAGATGTAACTAAAACTAGGAATCCGAACATTCGGTAGCCAGGGCTGCCGAATATTCGGATTTCGTGGCTATTCGCTCGATACCACTTGCTATTTAGTATTATTATTGAACAAAGGATCGTGCTAAAAGCACATTTAATAAAATTTAAAATCATAGCAAGTGATATCGACCCAGGTCCCACCGCGAGGAGGTTGCCACGAAACGGGACCCAAAAATGCATGCCCAACCAACCTCCATTTCATTTTGCTCTTCCTCTGAGACACTTTCCCTCGACATTGACGAATTCAATGTCGAGAGAAAGTGTAACAGAGGAATCGCCGACTCTACTTTTATCATCCCGCTTCGCGAAAAGAGATAGACACCCGCCGAATGGTGTCGATCTCCCTTTACAATATTTACTCATTCGACATTCCTAATACTCGTCTCACTTTCCACACGCAATCACTCTTACAAAACCTTAATATCGCATCCATGCTCAAGAAATATCCGAGAAGAAGGCAAACGAATTTGAAAAGCAAATGAAAACGCGATCGCGAAAGGGGGAAGAAAGTTGGTCTTCTGCGGCTTGAGTCCAGTTGCGCCCCCTCCTGAGACGGACTGGGTCGGTACGATCTGTAGCTGAACCGGATTATCTGCGAGGCGGGTCATGATCCAACCTGAACCACGATGGGGTTGCGTCTTTGAGCCCTCGGGTCGTACGTCGACCGATGGCAAATGCGATCATCCGATCGGTGGTGGAGCACTGGCCAGTCGCGTTCCGTAACTGGACGTGATGAGTGCCAGAGGTCACGTCTTACAACGACGAGGCTGCGTAACGTGGCGGCTCATCAGCCCAGTCAGAGGGTCCGGCTTACACCGACACAGTGCCCCCCCATCGATCGGTATGAACCACATATGTCATAAGTCGATCGTACGACCTTCGGCTCAAAGACCAACCCTGAAGACGTCCCTGGGCCGTAGAACCACGCTTCTCGCTTCCGCGCCGCCGCAGAAACACTCGTCGGTCTTCTGGACAGGGGCTGCAATTGGGATAGGAAGTAAGTAACGAGGACGGCTACACGAGAAAAACGTTTGCCTTCTTTCGCATATTTTCGAGAGCATGGAATTGAGTTACGATGACACTCTTGCATTCAATTTTACGCTTAGGTGACATTTTTAAATCTAACTTAAATCTTACTGGAACTATCTTAACGCTAAACGATGTCTTCTTTCGAGGTGATGACTGGAACTTTTAATCAACGAAGAGTTAAAGAATTGTTGTCACCAAAGAAAGAAAACGAATAGTCAGAGATAAAAGCGAACAAATCTGCCCAACGTTGACTCTTCTTCGATGCGAAGCTTAATTTCTACTTAATCGCGCAACCTTAAAACTAACTTAAACGCAAATTCTTAGATGTAACTAAAACTAGGAATCCGAACATTCGGTAGCCAGGGCTGCCGAATATTCGGATTTCGTGGCTATTCGCTCGATACCACTTGCTATTTAGTATTATTATTGAACAAAGGATCGTGCTAAAAGCACATTTAATAAAATTTAAAATCATAGCAAGTGATATCGACCCAGGTCCCACCGCGAGGAGGTTGCCACGAAACGGGACCCAAAAATGCATGCCCAACCAACCTCCATTTCATTTTGCTCTTCCTCTGAGACACTTTCCCTCGACACTGACGAATTCAATGCCGAGAGAAAATGTAACAGAGGAATCGCCGACTCTACTTTTATTTTTTCTGTTTCGCGAAGAGAGATAGACACCCGCCGAATGGTGACGATCTCCCTTTACAATATTTGCTTATTCGACATTCTTAATTCTTACATTATTTTCCGCTCACAATCTTTCTTACAAAACTATAATCTCGCATCCATGCTCAGGAAATATCCGAGTAAAAAGGAAACGACATTGAAAAGCTAACTGAGAACGCGATCGCGAAAGGGGGTGAAAGTTAGTCTTTTGCGGCTTGAGCCGAGTCACACCTCTCCCCGAATCGGATTGGGTCGACGTGAACTGGGCTAAGCCGGATTATTTGCGAGTAACGTGTCATGGTCTAACCTCGAGCACGACAGCGTTTCGTGATTGAGCACACAGGCCGTACGTCGACCGACGGCAAATGCGATCATCCGATCGGCGGTGGTGCACTGGTCAGTCGCGTACGGTGACTGGACGTTAATGAGTGCCCGAGGACACATCTGACTACCACAAGGGCTGCACGACATAGTCACTCTGTCCAGTCTGAGGGTTCGGCCTACACTACCCCAGTGCCCCCCCGTCGATCGGTATGAGCCACAT
The DNA here is from genome assembly GCA_963989415.1 of Cerceris ruficornis. NCBI lineage: Eukaryota > Metazoa > Arthropoda > Insecta > Hymenoptera > Crabronidae > Cerceris > Cerceris ruficornis. The sequence continues at coordinate 13,898,377 of OZ022523.1, forward strand.
ATGTCGTAAGTCGATCGTACGCCCTTCAGCTCAATGACCAACCTTGCCGCGTCACTGGACCTTGTACTACGATAAACGCTTCCGCACCGCCACAGAAACACTCGTCAATCGACCGGGCAAGGGGTGCAACAGGGATACGTAACGAGAATGACTACAAGAGGGAAACGTTTGCCTTTTTTCTCATCTTTTCCTGAGCATGGAATTGAGTTACGATTACATACTCTCTTAAATTCTTAGAATATTCGGATTTCGTGGCTGCTCGCTCGATACCATTTAGTATTCAACGTTACTACTGAACAAAGTATCGTGCTAAAGGCACATCAAACAAAACTTCGAATGACAGCAAATGATATCGGCGAGCACGGAATCGCGGTACAATAGTTCCCTGAATACCAGTTTACACTTACGTGATATTTTTAAATCTAACTTAAACCTTACTTGGAACTATCTTAATACTAAACGATGTCTTCTTCGGTGACGATGACTGTAATTTTTAATCAACGAAGAGCGAAAGATTGGAGAAGAAGGAGAAGCCGTAGAGATGTTAAAAAATTGTTGTCACCAAAGAAAGAAAACGAATAGTCAGAGATAAAAGCGAACAAATCTGCCCAACGTTGACTCTTCTTCGATGCGAAGCTTAATTTCTACTTAATCGCGTAATCTTAAAGCTAACTTAAACGCAAACTCTTAGATATAATTAAAACTAGGAATCCGAACATTCGGTAGTCAGGGCTACCGAATATTCGGATTTCGTGGCTATTCGCTCGATACCACTTACTATTTAGCATTACTATTGAACAAAGTATCGTGCTAAAAGCACGTTTAATAAAATTTAAAATCATAGCAAGTGATATCGACCCAGGTCCCACCGCGAGGAGGTTGCCACGAAACGGGACCCAAAAATGCATGCCCAACCAACCTCCATTTCATTTTGCTCTTCCTCTGAGACACTTTCCCTCGACATTGACGAATTCAATGTCGAGAGAAAGTGTAACAGAGGAATCGCCGACTCTACTTTTATCATCCCGCTTCGCGAAAAGAGATAGACACCCGCCGAATGGTGTCGATCTCCCTTTACAATATTTACTCATTCGACATTCCTAATACTCGTCTCACTTTCCACACGCAATCACTCTTACAAAACCTTAATATCGCATCCATGCTCAAGAAATATCCGAGAAGAAGGCAAACGAATTTGAAAAGCAAATGAAAACGCGATCGCGAAAGGGGGAAGAAAGTTGGTCTTCTGCGGCTTGAGTCCAGTTGCGCCCCCTCCTGAGACGGACTGGGTCGGTACGATCTGTAGCTGAACCGGATTATCTGCGAGGCGGGTCATGATCCAACCTGAACCACGATGGGGTTGCGTCTTTGAGCCCTCGGGTCGTACGTCGACCGATGGCAAATGCGATCATCCGATCGGTGGTGGAGCACTGGCCAGTCGCGTTCCGTAACTGGACGTGATGAGTGCCAGAGGTCACGTCTTACAACGACGAGGCTGCGTAACGTGGCGGCTCATCAGCCCAGTCAGAGGGTCCGGCTTACACCGACACAGTGCCCCCCCATCGATCGGTATGAACCACATATGTCATAAGTCGATCGTACGACCTTCGGCTCAAAGACCAACCCTGAAGACGTCCCTGGGCCGTAGAACCACGCTTCTCGCTTCCGCGCCGCCGCAGAAACACTCGTCGGTCTTCTGGACAGGGGCTGCAATTGGGATAGGAAGTAAGTAACGAGGACGGCTACACGAGAAAAACGTTTGCCTTCTTTCGCATATTTTCGAGAGCATGGAATTGAGTTACGATGACACTCTTGCATTCAATTTTACGCTTAGGTGACATTTTTAAATCTAACTTAAATCTTACTGGAACTATCTTAACGCTAAACGATGTCTTCTTTCGAGGTGATGACTGGAACTTTTAATCAACGAAGAGTTAAAGAATTGTTGTCACCAAAGAAAGAAAACGAATAGTCAGAGATAAAAGCGAACAAATCTGCCCAACGTTGACTCTTCTTCGATGCGAAGCTTAATTTCTACTTAATCGCGCAACCTTAAAACTAACTTAAACGCAAATTCTTAGATGTAACTAAAACTAGGAATCCGAACATTCGGTAGCCAGGGCTGCCGAATATTCGGATTTCGTGGCTATTCGCTCGATACCACTTGCTATTTAGTATTATTATTGAACAAAGGATCGTGCTAAAAGCACATTTAATAAAATTTAAAATCATAGCAAGTGATATCGACCCAGGTCCCACCGCGAGGAGGTTGCCACGAAACGGGACCCAAAAATGCATGCCCAACCAACCTCCATTTCATTTTGCTCTTCCTCTGAGACACTTTCCCTCGACATTGACGAATTCAATGTCGAGAGAAAGTGTAACAGAGGAATCGCCGACTCTACTTTTATCATCCCGCTTCGCGAAAAGAGATAGACACCCGCCGAATGGTGTCGATCTCCCTTTACAATATTTACTCATTCGACATTCCTAATACTCGTCTCACTTTCCACACGCAATCACTCTTACAAAACCTTAATATCGCATCCATGCTCAAGAAATATCCGAGAAGAAGGCAAACGAATTTGAAAAGCAAATGAAAACGCGATCGCGAAAGGGGGAAGAAAGTTAGTCTTCTGCGGCTTGAGTCCAGTTGCGCCCCCTCCTGAGACGGACTGGGTCGGTACGATCTGTAGCTGAACCGGATTATCTGCGAGGCGGGTCATGATCCAACCTGAACCACGATGGGGTTGCGTCTTTGAGCCCTCGGGTCGTACGTCGACCGATGGCAAATGCGATCATCCGATCGGTGGTGGAGCACTGGCCAGTCGCGTTCCGTAACTGGACGTGATGAGTGCCAGAGGTCACGTCTTACAACGACGAGGCTGCGTAACGTGGCGGCTCATCAGCCCAGTCAGAGGGTCCGGCTTACACCGACACAGTGCCCCCCCATCGATCGGTATGAACCACATATGTCATAAGTCGATCGTACGACCTTCGGCTCAAAGACCAACCCTGAAGACGTCCCTGGGCTGTAGAACCACGCTTCTCGCCTCCGCGCCGCCGCAGAAACACTCGTCGGTCTTCTGGACGGGGGCTGCAATTGGGATAGGAAGTAAGTAACGAGAACGGCTACACGAGAAAAACGTTTGCCTTCTTTCGCATATTTTCGAGAGCATGGAATTGAGTTACGATGACACTCTTGCATTCAATTTTACGCTTAGGTGACATTTTTAAATCTAACTTAAATCTTACTGGAACTATCTTAACGCTAAACGATGTCTTCTTTCGAGGTGATGACTGGAACTTTTAATCAACGAAGAGTTAAAGAATTGTTGTCACCAAAGAAAGAAAACGAATAGTCAGAGATAAAAGCGAACAAATCTGCCCAACGTTGACTCTTCTTCGATGCGAAGCTTAATTTCTACTTAATCGCGTAATCTTAAAGCTAACTTAAACGCAAATCCTTAGATGTAACTAAGACTAGGAATCCGAGTATTCGGTAGTCAGGGCTACCGAATATTCGGATTTCGTGGCTATTCGCTCGATACCACTTGCTATTTAGTATTACTATTGAACAAAGTATCGTGCTAAAAGCACATTTAATAAAAGTTAAAATCATAGCAAGTGGTATCGACCCAGGTCCCACCGCGAGGAGGTTGCCACGAAACGGGACCCAAAAAGGCATGCCCAACCAACCTCCATTTCATTCTGCTCTTCCCCTGAGACACTTTCCCTCGACATTGACTTCGTCAATACCTAACCCAGACTTCGTCAATGTCGAGAGAAAATGTAACAGAGGAATTGCCGACTCTACTTTTTTCATTCCGTTTCGCGAAAAGAGATAGACACCCGCCGAATGGTGTCGATCTCCCTTTACAATATTCACTTATACTAAAGTCTTAATTCTAGTCTTACTTACTATTTGAAATAATCTTCGAAGAAAGATCAAATGTCCTTAACGACAACTGACCACTAATTAAGCGAAAGATGAAAGAAAGAAATACAGGACCAGAATAAAATATAGGAATTCAAATCGCTGCCCCTTTAACTTCGTTCGAGGGGGGAGACAGAATTTTTAATCGTATTAATCTCTTAGCATTAGAAATCGTTATAATGAACGAATTGTTCTTGAATGTATGAGAGATTAATTTTCTTCAAAACTAAGATCCTGCCTGTAGCACAGAAAAAATTCTTTTAAATCTAGAAAGCCACCTATCTTAGGAGTAAGTTCTCTTAAAGTTAAAAGCCTTTATATTCTGTGACTTACTAGCTTTACAAATTAAAAGTCTGCCTGTTCGGTAAATAGCTTGTCTTAAAACAAGATATTAATAATTTGTCTTAAAGCTAAAAGCGTACATATTCAGTAAGTAAATCGTCTTCAAACTAAACGCCTGCCTATTCTGAAACTAAATCGCCTTAAAATTAAGAGCTGGCCGGCTCGATAAATGCAATATTTTGTCTTAAAATTTAAAACCTGCCTATTCAACAACTAACTCGTCTTAAAATTAAACGCCTGCCTATTCTGAAACTAACTCGCCTTAAAATTAGGAGCTGGCCGGCTCGATAAATGCAATATTTTGTCTTAAAATTTAAAACCTGCCTATTCAACAACTAACTCGTCTTAAAATTAAACGCCTGCCTATTCTGAAACTAACTCGCCTTAAAATTAGGAGCTGGGCGGCTCGATAAATGCAATATTTTGTCTTAAAATTTAAAACCTGCCTATTCAGTAACTAACTCGTCTTAAAATTCGAAGCCTGCCTTTTCGATAGCTAAGTTTTCTAAAAATTGAAGTCCCATATATTCGATAATTAAGAGCTCTTAGAAGTAACGTCGTTACCATGTTTTCTTAATAACGAATAACCTGCCTATTAAGGAACTAAGTTTAATTCCAAAATGTTTGATAGTTAAATCCTCATGCAAAATATGTAGGATTTAAATTTCTTGAAAAATAAGGAATAGCCTTCTCCGAAAACTTAGTTTATCCGGTTACAAAAATATACTTAAACCAAACATCTGCTTGTGCGATGTGTAGATTCCATTGAAACTGAAGAAATTGCCTCCCGATAACAAAGAGCTTCTAAATTCCTGAGAATCGGATTTAACTGACACCTGAGAAATTTTGAGAATCAGAGACTTAACTATACGAAAACTAATTTTACCAGTTTCGATGATAATCTCAAATCGTTGGTTATCATCGTCATCACCATCATCGTCATCGTTATCGTGGAAGATCGGAATATTATACATTAAAAGAGAACGACCCACTTTCGCTACAGTATACACAGAATATCATATACGCGAGAAAACTCGAAAGAAAATTCGCCATCGATCTAAAGTCCTCGATTGCACTATCATAAAGTAAGAATGCGAGCTTATGGAACTCCATGTAATTGCAAATGTACGATAAAAGTAAACCATGATTTGTGCAAAGCATTTGGGAAAATGTATCGGCGGAACTTTATCCTCGATGAAAAATTGAATTGAGAAAACAGGTAATTCGAACGGCCAACAGTCACATTATCAATATTATTGTAGAATAAGATGAAATATTTTGACAATATATTAATTCAATTAATAGTTCGTAATGTTCCATTTGACAAACGCTTGCGAAAACAGCTTCATTTTATTATTAATCATAGTTATTTTAATCGTAAAAAGAACGCGAGCACCTGTTTCCGAGGCGCTACGGAAATTCGCGGCTAACGGAATCGCGAGCATCTTTCCGAGGTGCTGTCAATTTTCGCAACACTAATTTCGCGACGAGCAATAATCGCGAGCGCCTACGCGAGGCGCTGTGAATTTTCGCAACACTAATTTTGCGACGAGCAAAATCGCGAGCATCTTCGCAAGACGCTGTGAATTTTCGCAACGCTAAATTCGCGAAGAGTGATCGAACAAAATCGCGGGCAACCTCTACCGAGGTGCACTTTTAATTTCGCAACTCTAATAATCGCGAATATTTTATACAATTGACGGGATAGAATCCCGCACTGGCGTCATGACGTAGACGCAGTACTGTACTGCGATATTAATCGCAGTTTTGCGATTTTTCGCAGAGCTGAAATCGCGAATATAATATCGAACAAACCGTGTACTTAGTTTCGCAACACTACTTTAAAAAAGAAAGAGAATTGTAAATCGCGTATACATTTTCGCAACACTACTTTGAAAAATAAAGAAAAGGGCAAAATCGCGTATAAATTTTCGCTACACTACCCTGAAAAATAAAGAAAAGAGCAAAATCGCGTGTAAATTTTCGCAACACTACCCTGAAAAATAAAGAAAAGAGCAAAATCGCGTATAAATTTTCGCAACACTACTTTGAAAAATAAAGAAAAGAAGAAAATCGCGTATAAATTCTCGCAACACTAGTCTATGAAATAAAGGAAAGAGCAAAATCGCGGGCAACCTATACTGAGGTGCAGTTTTAATTTCGCAACTCTAATAATCACGAATATTTTATAAAATTGACGGGATAGAATCCCGCACTGGCGTCATGACATAGACGCAGTACTGTACTGCGATATTAATCGCAATTTTGCGATATTAATCGCAGTTTTGCGATTTTTCGCAGTGCTGAAATCGCGAATATAATATCGAACAAACCGTGTATTTAGTTTCGCAACACTACTTTAAAAAATAGAGAAAAGCAAAATCGCGTATAAATTTTCGCCACACTACTTTGAAAAAGTAAAGAAAAGGGCAAAATCGCGTATAAGTTTTCGCCACACTACTCTGAAAAATAAAGAAAAGAGCAAAATCGCGTATAAATTTTCGCCACACTACTTTGAAAAATAAAGAAAAGAAGAAAATCGCGTATAAATTCTCGCAACACTACTTTATAAAATAATGAAAGAAGCAAAGACGCGTATTGTTATTTTCGCAACACTAATTTCGCGGACGAAACCGAATTCGCAGCTTTTTGCTGCGATTCGGCGAAGCAACTAACTACCACACAACTATTACTACTACTACTACAAGCGAACATAGTGACAAAGTAGTAACGTAAAACATGAACTTACTGTATATTTCTGAAAGAAAAAGGAAAGAATTAGGGTTAAAACCTGAAAATCCTAACGAGAATGATTAATTAATATAATAAAAGCGGCGTAAGAAATTTCAATAAATAACATGACTTGAAATGAAAATTAAAATCTATTAAAGTGACTCTACGTAGAGCATTGACACTCTATATGCAAATGAATTTAAAAGTGAATTGTAATTGACTAAAAGTGACTCTACTGAGAACATTGAAATTTCTCGGTCAATACCATCGACAAAGTAATTCTTCGAAAAATTCAATATGCATTTCTTATTATTACTTTGACAATGGAATTGACCACCCGCGAAATTCTTACATACTAAACATCCTAGAAAAATCGTTACTACTCGTGACTATGGTACTAATTACCATAATCGCGGTCACTATGTTCGCAAACTACTAGCACACATAAAATACAACCAGTCGTTCGGTGCCGTTTCGGACCATTCGTCCTACGACATGATCGAACGACCGGAGGAACTTTGAATTTTGTCACTCACCAACCGAAGAAAGTGATAGTTGAGAAGTGTTTACCTCCCCGTTGAGATCGTAGTCGATGTGTGATTGCATCGGTGGTGTGGCTACGTCCATGTTCTGGTTGCGTCCATGGTCTGGCTGCGTCCATGGTCTCGCCGTGTCCATGGTCTCGCCGTGTCCATGGTCTCGCTGCGTCCATGGCGTGGCTGCGTCGATGCATTGGAGATTGTCCTTCCTTTAACAAAAGAGAAGACAACATTATAGAATCTCTAAGGAGAATTATTTGAATATACGGTGGGTAAAATTTAACTCTAATTTAATTCTCTTAACCGTTTGAGTCTCAAGATGTATTGGAGAAATTTTAAGAGAGATAAAAACATTTTTCTGTGCATAGATAGAATATAGCGGATCTTTTTGGTACTGAGACTCAAACGGTTAAAGTGAACTTTAAGTTTCAATTGAAATAGGGGTCGATTAATGAAAATATTAGTGAAATAATGAAACTTACATCCTAAATCGTCCACCGACTGCACGATGGAGGTCCTCTCCGCAGGAGCAGGCACTGACTCGACTTCCGCGATTTCGGTGATCGACATTCGCCGGTAATTTTAAACGATTTACGGTACGACGAAACACTGACTCTACCTTCGCGAATACTCGTTTCGAGTATGTTTTAAATATTTGCGATACAAAACCCGGCACTGACTCTAAGACCGATCAATCGGTCGCAAATTTTAATGTGCAAACGTTTGTCAATGAAACATTACATTTATATAATCGAGATACATTAATTATAAGCTACTGAAACAAAAATTCTATCGAATACTGTGACTGTCGCTGCTCGAATTAATGTTGAATGACAAAATAATCGAAAATTACAACGATACAATTTCCCAAACGAGTTGCACAAATCAAAGGTCCATTTCTAATAGAAGATTTTTTCAATCTGTTAAATTCTAAGAGCGAATGTTACTCTATACTCGCACTGCAGACTTTACGATAGTGCAATCGAGTTCTAGAAAGGCAGCCGCTTCTACTGTTTCATTTGAAAAGTATGCAGGATCTCGAAAAACGGAAAAATTGTAGCGAAAGTGAGTCATTTCTCATTTAACGTGCGTTCCAGTTCATTGAGAATAGTCCAACATCCCAAATCTTTTATCGGAGATACTGTAAGCAGAAATAACAATCGGACTTGAAAAAAGCGAGCAATTTTTGTGAAAATTAATTAAGAACTGGCATTACGGAGGAAATTGAGATAGAAATATTATGCTACGATAATTGGGAGTTTCGAGGAAAGAAAAAATCAATTGATAACATTATAGAACATCTACGGGAACCCATTACCGAAAGTAAATGTGCAATATTTTAATGGTTATTTCATAACATGTTGTGTTTAATCGTTTAAATTATTTAGAAAAACTTGCGCGAAACTATAAGTTTATGTTCTTGACATTTTCACGAAGCACTAACTTTATGTCACTGATACTATCACAACCCGTTGTATTTAATCGTTTAAATTATTCAAAATCACTTGCACAAAACTATCACTTTATGTCACTAACACTTCCACAACACATTGTATTTAACTATCGAAATTATTTAAAAACAGTTGCAGGTAACTGTCACTTGAGGTCACAGACACTTCCACAAAACATTGTATTTAACTATCGAAATTATTTAAAAACACTTGCAGGTAACTGTCACTTGAGGTCATAGACACTTCCACAAATCATTGTATTTAATTGTCGAAATTATTTAAAAACACTTGCAGGTAACTGTCACTTGAGGTCACAGACACTTCCACAAAACATTGTATTTAACTATTGAAATTATTTAAAAACACTTGCAGGTAACTGTCACTTGAGATCACAGACACTTCCACAAAACATTGTATTTAATTGTCGAAATTATTTAAAAACACTTGCAGGTAACTGTCACTTGAGATCACAGACACTTCCACAAAACATTGTATTTAATTGTCGAAATTATTTAAAAACACTTGCAGGTAACTGTCACTTGAGGTCACAGACACTTCCGCAAAACATTGTATTTAATTGTTGAAATTATTTAAAAACACTTGCAGGTAACTGTCACTTGAGGTCACAGACACTTCCGCAAAACATTGTATTTAATTGTTGAAATTATTTAAAAACACTTGCAGGTAACTGTCACTTGAGGTCACAGACACTTCCACAACACATTGTATTTAACTATCGAAATTATTTAAAAACACTTGCAGGTAACTGTCACTTGAGGTCACAGACACTTCCGCAAAACATTGTATTTAATTGTCGAAATTATTTAAAAACACTTGCAGGTAACTGTTACTTGAGGTCACTGGCAGATCCACAAAACGTTGCAGTTAATTGTCGAAATTATTTAAAAACACTTGCAGGTAACTGTCACTTGAGGTCACAGACACTTCCGCAAAACATTGTATTTAATTGTTGAAATTATTTAAAAACACTTGCAGGTAACTGTCACTTGAGGTCACAGACACTTCCACAAAACATTGTATTTAATTGTCGAAATTATTTAAAAACACTTGCAGGTAACTGGCACTTGAGGTCACTGATACATTCACGAAACTTTGTATTTAATTGTTAAAATTATGTAAAAACACCACAAGTAACTATCACTTGATGTCACTAATACTTCCACAAAACTTTGTATTTAATTGTTAAAATTATTTAATATCACTTTTAATTTACTGTTTAAGTAGTTTAATATTATAGCAGACATGCACTAATAGTCGTAATCCAAGATCAAAAGTGACTAGGTACCCATATGCAAGTCGACAAGTATACATAGGGACCAACCTGTCAAATCACGCGACCCGTTCGACCTTTGAAACTGTACTGTGCTCTGTCACCTCAGCAAGGTGACTCGCCGAACGCGGAGCATGCGCAGTTCACCCCACGTATTGAGATCCCCTTTATCCATGCATAACTTTGCAAACTGCGGTTATTACGATAATTTTCGTCAATAATTATTTATTACAGGCGTAATTATTATTTAATAAGGTGTCTCCGCTTATTTTTAATAAATTTTATGGTGAATAGAAATTATAGGAGTGAAGTACGTGAGTTTGTAATTGATCATTTACTTTTCAATGCTTATGAATATTTGATTCTTTATGTAATACTTTTATCTTATTGTAAAATAATATGTTTTCAACTACTGTGGATGAATTTTAAGCAATCTCCACTATTATTTGGTGTATGAAATGTAAGTAAATGATAGAAAGTATTAATACAACACGTGATATAAGTTACATTGTGCATTACTTAGATAGTTTATAGATTTCCCTGTAATTGCGGTAGTGATACACATATCACTGACATACAACATATCACTGACCATTCTTTTTTTTTATCATTTCAGAACTTTCTACGCCGAATCTGGTTAAATTGACGAGGTAAGTAATATTTCGTTATGCTGATGTTATGGTGCCTTTTTTTTCGATAATGCCGTCTCTCCGTCGGCAGTCGCTAAACTCTTTAGCCGGGTAACGCTTTCCTAACGACAACATGAGCCGACCAGACCTTCTAGGAAGAATAATCTGGTGGCAAATTCCCGAAGATGATTGGCTGGTTTCTTAACCGGTCTATTACTTCAGCCGTAGTCGTTGACTTAGTCGGATATAGCTAAATAAATTTACAGTGACCCCCATGGCGTTTAACATGTTAATAATGTTGCCTCCACAAGCTGTAACCATTAATCTTCAAATCAAATTAGATAAATAAAAGAAAAGTAGATATTACTACCATTTCGAGGATAGTAACAGCAACCTATTGAATTATTTCCCGACAAATTTTTGTTCATCTCGATTTTTCAATCCATCCTTTATTAGCTATTATGCAATTTTATATTCGATGAATTACAATCTCGTAGTAAGATATGCAGGTCAATTACGTATTTCTAAGTTTCAATAAAATGTTATAATTCTCAAACAACTTATGACAACAAATTATATCAATCTCTTCTCTGTCATCTTCATTCTGCAGAAAGATTATATTATATTCAAACATAGTTTTAATTCCGGCCTGGAGAAGCGATAGTAGCAATTTTGCGGTTCTATCGATAACGTTGGCCGTGATGCTGAAATGGTACGATGGCTCCTGGAGCCCCTCGATTACGGGCCGAAAAAAAGCCTTGTATGTCCGATCTATTCTATATCTCGTCTGTGGTAAGAGATTTGAGCATGAATATTATTTATATTTACCAAACGAACAACAGGGGTCCCTACTTGATAATTTCAACATAACATTTTGACTACAGTTGATAACGCAACAATTCGGTGACACTACCGCTTCCTACAAAGGTGAACATGAAACATTTCTTGAAACTTCGTCTCGCTTCTCCCATTTAATGTATATTACACAGTGATACCTTTCTTTCGGTGACAAATGCTGAAAATCGATGTATTTACGAAGCATTATGAAATAATTTTTCTGCATTTATATGCAGAATACTTAAGCTTTCATAAAAATTAGATGCATTTATTGTTACAATGAGTGTTATAAAATCATTTAAAAAGAGGTAGATCTTGCAAATATATCAACCAATAAAAATACTGCAAGACTCGATCGAGATATAAGTCTTGTCGCATACTTCATAGCTTATGCCCCTTATATCTCGTATTCGTCAATTGAGTTTAAAGATATTTGTTTTGTATATATGCACGAAACAATAATTTTTCGAACAATTTCTTTTAATACGTGTAGAATTAATTTTTATATTAAATTCTTTTTAAAAAAAATGTATATTAGGCATTTGGTAAGTTTAAATAACATGAATCGTAAATATTTCTTTAAAAACATTTTATATATACCTGTAGTGAATATCTGTTGACTGATAGAAATCTTAATATTCTGTACAGTGAGAAATATAGAAAAATTTTCTAAAGCAAAATATATATAGCGGTATAAATAAAAGGACTAAAAATGGAAAAAAAACGTGATGATCGAACAAAGTATGCAATGGAGCAGGAGGTTACAGAAAAGAAGGATGAGAAAAAATTAGATTGGATGTATAAAGGACCAAACCAAATGGTTAATAGAGAAGAATATTTGCTTGGGCGGCCAATTGATAAGTCTTTTGAGCAAATGGCTCAGGCAGAAAAAGATGTAGAAATGAATCGTATACCAAAAAATCATGTAGAACATGGTACTTTATATTATAAATAATTATAAATACGTTACATATTGTAAATATATAGTACCTCGTTAAATATTCTTAATGTCTTTATGTATTATGTCTTTTTATGATTTTAGAGTGTATTCCGCCTTCACTACGTTTTTTTTCTGGTAATGAACAAGTTGATTTAGCTAGGAAGATGCAAGAAGATCCGCTCTATATAATAAAAAAGAAAGAAATGGAAACAAAAAGTCAGCTATTAAAAAATCCAGTTAAACTTAAACAATTGAGGCAATTGGTAAATTAATATTAATATCAATTATTCTATATATATATATATATATTTGATATATTTTCAAGTTATATCCAATGTCTTGTTTTAGCTGGAGCAACAGTCTAAGAAGGATAAAAATGAAAAAAAGCATAAGAAAAAAAGGAAACATAAACACGAGAGTGATAGTAGCGATGAAACAGAATTAGATATGTTATTAGCTGCCAAATATAAACAAATGAAAGATAAAATCAGCGATAAAGATTTAATAAAATCAATGAAGAAGATTAAGCATAAACGGAAAAAGAAAGTAAAGAAGCAAAGCGATGATTCTGATAGCGAATCAGATAGTAGTAGTACAGATAGCTCCCCTAATGAAGATATGAAGAAACAAACAAATAAAAAGAGGAGTAAAGGTTATGAAAGTACTGCTCAGGAGAAAAAGTATGACAAGGGTTTACGTGTAGAAAAATTTAATAAATATAATGAAAAGGAAGATAGACATGACAAATATGGCATGGAATGTAGTTCAAGCAAAGATAGAGCCAATCATTTTAATCGTGAAAGAACAAATAGAGCTTATGACAGAGATATAAGTAAAATTGAAGATTTCCGTTCTCGAAGTCCACATTATAGAGGAAATAATTTGCATAAAAATAGATACAATGGTAAAAATTACAATCAAGAAAGACATCCTTCAAGTAGATTAAGTCATTCACACGTATCACACTCTAAGGAAGATAGTAAAGAAATTCAAAAATGGAATCCAAAGCAGAAGGTGTGTCTTACTGAAGATGAAAAAGAACGACGGAGACAAGAAATGATCGCAAATGCATCATGGCGCGATAAAGAGCGAGAGAAAAATGTAAAACAGTATCGCGAAGAAGAAAAGAAAGAAGTAATCAGTGGGGAAACATATAATCAAGATTTTATTAGGAAACAATTAGCTGTTGCAGCAGAAATTGGCACTGTTGCATCACGAATTAAATCTAATATAAATAATATACAACGTTCTGGGAGAGCAATGGACACTAACTTTGCTAAGAGGTGACTTCGTAAGATTAATAATGAGAAAATTTTACATTATTATAGAGGTATTGTAAATATCGAAATAAACCGAGATAAGTGGTCTGTTCTAGACTATTTCTACATTTACACTATATATACATAGGGGTATTAATTTTTGCGAAACTATCAATTTACATTTTTATTTTAAAATATTTATTTTCATTTTAAATACATTGTACTATTATACAAACATGCCATTTCCTATTGAGTATCATTCATGTATATTCAATGATACTTTAAATTTCATACAAGTATATAACACCTTTATTTTAATACTCTTTTGTACAATACCTTTACAAACCATTGGAAATAATGTTTTTCTATTTTTAGTAAACATTATTCCATACCATTATGTAATTTTACACATATCTCTATTATCAATGGCATCGTTAATATCATGAACAGTTGTAACACATCCTCCAGTAAGAACATTATTAACTACTGATCTAGCAAGATATCCCGTAGTTATTGAATAATGAGCAGAGAAAAATGATGATTGATCAGTAGCTCTGTCTAAATTGTGATCCTAGATTGATAGAAATTCAAATAATGATGAGTTGAATTATAAAAAATGTACATAGTTAACGTGCACACGTCTGTATGTATATGTAGATATATATATTTACCTTACAGTACATTATAAAACTATCTTCCACAAGTTTGTTAAGATCTAACTGTTTCTGAAAGCTTAATTCTGGATTTCGAAGTAAAATGGTGGACACAATAGTAAGCAGCTAAAAATGAGAAAGTATTTTTAACCTGCTAGTTTATGAAGTTAAAACGAATTTACAAAATACTACTTAAATGCAGTAGACCCTGTACAACGCGGTTAATGCATTCCACGTTATATGAAATCGTGTTGCACGGGAATTTTTCTCGCATAATTGCGTATAATTTAAAAACTTGAAATATATGCATAGTTCAGAGAAACATTATTAATTTATATATAAAACTTCTTTTTATTTCACTAAAATGAAATAAAGAACATAAATATAGAAATTTATAACGCTTTTATAATTAATTCAAAACGCTGAAAAAACTTTTATAATCTTGATCATTAGCCACAATTACAGTTATCGAAATTCATATTCCGAGGCCTTCGTTTCGATAGAATTGTGTATTAAAAGTAATCGTATTAAAAAACTACTTGTATTATTTGACGCGTTATAGGAACCGACGTTATATAGGGGCCTACTGTACATGTGCTTAGATAAACAACATACCTCTACAATAATTTGACGATATTCTGGCACTTGTATATGATGAAGTAAGGACTCCACAAGTAAAGCAAACGTGAGTTCAGAACGGGTCATATTAGATAGAGTAGGCTGTTGAGGTAATTCTCGGCCATTAACGGAAATACCACCTGGGCATCGCATCAGTACTTCCCAAACTTGATTATAAAAATGTGAAGGTACTCTGCACAAGCAACCTTCAATTCTTCTACGTCCTAATACCGTCAGGCTGTTACAATACCAAATGAATATGACATTTATATAAAATTAGTCGATTAATGAAATTTAATAACAGTTATAAAATCATGTACTTCTCAGTATTAGCCCAATCTTTGACCGTCAGTACCTTTATTAGGAACTGACGAACTTCGTAGGGACTGTAGTTTTCAATAGACTTGGGATTTTTTACAAACAACTGTAAATAAAGTTTCATTGCTTCCAGGAACCAGCTAAAAAGTAAAATGATGCATGTTTGAAATATTGAATTTATTTCGAAATCCAAATATTTTCTAGTAAATCGTAGAAAAGTATACCCAATACGAATTTTCAATATCCCTTTAAACATTTCGGGATTTGTTCCAATAAGTCTACCACAATATAATAATACTTCTTGTTGAAGTACAGCCTGTACCACATTATGTGGCTGAATGGTAGAATACATAACTGATTGAATTTCTGCAGGTGTCATTGGTTTGTCAAATACCGTTTCTTCTTGTCCGATCACTCCAACAGTTATCTAACATTAGGGAAAAAGATGTAAGCATTATAAATGGCTGATAATTATATCTTGTATCATACTTGAGTTTATACCTGCTTTCCTTTGACGAGAACACCTGTTATGAAAGGACTAATACTGTCGACAGTGTGATTCAATAAGCTACTGCAATAACGGACAACTGTCCAGTATCTGAAACAGCCTGCTTGTTGATACAATGATCGTAAGTGATCCCCGACTGAAATCGTAAAATAAGACGAATGAGGAATAAGGTGCATTGAAAACATTCAGTAGACTCTCGTATAACGCGGCAAACATATTGCGACTGCTGTTTTCATACAACGCGATTCTTCGTGCAATGTACCGAATAATAAAGCACGGGAATTATGTGAATCAAGAATTTAAATCTGCTTTAGTTCAGCATTAAATTGCTTTCTTCATCGATACCGGCTTTTTATAGTGGTATAGTTTATAGGTTTTTCATAATATGTTTTTTGAATTAACTTCGTATATATGGCATTTATTTTTAAAATACTGTCCTATTTGATAAAACATAGAAAATGATGAATTTTACATAGCAACAATAATTTCAAATATGTTACTTTAGATTCGGAGCGTTACACGAGAAAAAATCTCCCACAACACAATTTCCAATAACGCGAATTTCAACAACACAGTATACATTAACCGCTTTATACGAGAAAGTGAAGTATTCATATTTTGTACGTTTAAAACATTACCTGTCGTCCCATTAATTTCGTAATTGATACCTTCCCGTTTTAGTAGTATTCCATAAAGCTGACTTTTGGCATATAGACCACATGTATTGCGAATTTCATTCAATACATTATACAATGGCTCGTTTTCAAAATGCTGCAATATCGAATCATAGAAACAACCGTATAAAAAGATAATGATTAAGTTTTAAAAACTCACTGAATAATCCTTGTCATCTTCCGAATAAGCAAGGGCTCTGGGTACATCTGTGAGACTCTGATATCCAATATAATCATGTTCCAACTGTTTAAATTGTGTAAGTTCGAGATCCGTATCCATAGTATTTATAAAGTCCAGATGTTCTTTGCAAAGTAAAAATGTCGTATTACTAATACTTTACTAAGCGATATTTCACAAAAGCATAAAAGGAAAATTACCGATACATGAAGATGAGATTAGATTTTGTAGTCGTCCAATTCGTACTTTCGTTTTATCGCAATACCCTTTTTTTAACATTGCAAAGAGATCGAGCATTTCTTTAAACTGTGGATCTCTGAATTAAAAACAAATATATAAATCACTCTTAGACGTGTATTATATTGTATTAAAACTTTTAAATACCTCATATGCTCTTCTCGTATTAAAAGACACACAGTAGGACGTCCTGATAGTCGCCAATATTTGCCGACAAACTGAAGCTCGGTTTTTATATCGTCTATTAATAGGGCCATGTCTCGGTATAGATAAAAGTCTGATACTTCAAATATTAAAGGATAACAGAGTACTGTCATTCCGCATACTCTATATACCTGGAAATAATTTTATCAATTTTTTGCACACCTTGTATTTCTTAAATATCTTTATACTTATTTTATTTTTGGCATACCTTGCTTGTGCCGAGAGAACCGATTGGTCTGGCTGGTCGCCCCTGAAGATTTAATTTGCTGTTCACACCTAATTTTTCATAAACCTTCACTAATTCTGCAGACGATAGAATTTGCACAGGTTCTACTTCATGAGGGGTTTGAGTTTGAATGCCATATGTTGCCATCATAGCTTGCAATCGCATAGATTCCGCAATAAGAACGATTTGTACTACTAGATCGGTATGCGTACCCTGGTAGAAAGAGTTTTATAATAAATAAGCTATACATTATTATATAATTACAACTATACAAAAAAGTAACAGTAATCAACGAAATACACCTATCCCCCGATCTACACGGAAGATAGGTTCCTTAGAAAACTGTGTAAATCGAAAACAAACTAAAACGTGTATAATTCAGTCATCTATTTCAACGTTAACCCTTTCCGGACGAAGTAATTTTTGAATATTGAAAGATAACCATTTATTTTGCGATCCAAAACCACCTTTTTATCAGCAAGCAGGCTGTTAATGTATATACATTACAAATTACTATTTGTTTAATCATATTTCAACGGTTGTATTTTAATTTTTCAACTCTAACTGTGCATACAACCAGTGATAAACTATAATTCAATTTTTTCTCAGACCAAATACATGCGTTGCTAGTCGCCAAAGGGTTAAATAGAAATAACCAAAAGCAATTTCTTTTAAACATCCCTTATTTTAAAAACCGTGTAAATAAAGTACCGTGTAAATCGGTGGATAAGTGTACTTTTTCGTTTCGACATGATACATCAAAAATTATTATTCCTCAAGAAATTTACAGCAAGCATAGTAAATAAGAAAAGCAAAATAGATAAAAGTCATTCATGAAGAACTAATTAACATGCATACTTTATGACTCTGAAAAGCTTTGTGTCTGTGTGTATGTACATATAATATGTGTACATATGCATTACCTACTATACATAAATTGTTTTCGTATACTATTTTGCAAATGGCAGAAACTATCAAACACTGAAAGAAAATAATTACTAAAGAACATACTGTGCAGGCATATATTATAATTTACTTACAATGCTGGGTTTTGCCTGTGTGGGACACAAAAGTATGGAAAGTATTTTATATATGCATATATATTAGAAAAATGATTATTTAATAAAAATATGGTAATAGATATTTTCGTATTACTTGAAAAGCTGAATATCTTCCAGCTCTCCGTGGTCTATTGTACGAAGGAAGATAACGCCGAATTGGGTCCAATTCATTTATATGTAATAGACCAGCAGTAAGTAATTGTGCAATTACAAACATAGCTTGATTCCATAAATACATGGGAGATTCGTTATCAGCGGCACTTTTATGTCCTCTTCCTTCAGCACTTGGTACACGATATGTGCTACCAGGATCATTTCTTTCAGCTTCCAAACTTTCTTCAGGTACATAGTAATACATTGGTATTACTGGGTCTGTTTAATAAATTCAAAATAATGTATTAATAAATTGAAATTACGTAATGCGATACGGGAATTCGATATCAATCTACCTCCATTTATATCCTTATGTACTCGTCCTTTTAACAAATTCTGATACTCCTCTACTTGTTCCGGCAATGTTTTAAAAACACCGTCTATTACCATAAAGATGTAAAATAATGGCCATTCACATTCTATACTGTCAAATTCCTATAAAATGAAGAAATAGTTACTGCACTTATAAGATAATAGTAGAAGCCAAAATTGGTTCCTACATGCATGAAATTTAAGTTAATATATTTCAATAATAATATATACTAACAATCAAATATATCAGAGACCTTAATTTCACCAGATTTGTAATAACGACGATTTTTGCTTTCTAACACTGTTTTATAACCATCTCTTCCAAATCTCTTAAAACCGTAATTGCCTTTCAGTCTACGTATTATATTAGCTTTTGTTTCATTATACAATACTTCTTCATGAGTGGCAAATGCAGGAAAAGATATTGTTGGTAGTAAGGCTGCATCTACACTCTAGATATTAATTTTATATTAGAATCCTCATGGACGAAAATTTGTTATGGATGTATATTCGAGATGTTTGAAAAGATGTACTTTATTATACCTTTGAACTAGATTCTCTAGGAAGCATTGTCTCAAAAATACTACGATTTCGATTGTGGGCATCAATATCAACATAAATGACTGACCAAGAAGCACCTTTCTCTCCAAATAAGTTACATCCATTTATAGCTTCTAGAGCACTTTTGGCTATACCAATTGAACTTGCATGTATTTCAGGTGTACCGTCGTTATAACGACTACCACGCTCCCACATTCCATAGTCTGGTGTACGATATGCTCTTTCCACATAATACACTAGATTCTGTATAAAAGCTACTTCATCTTGAGTATATATAATTTGTAGCCCAGAGGAGATCATTTGTACCAAAAATATTAAATAAAGAGAAACAATATCGATCTATAAGAAGAAAGATTACAAGTAACTGCAATTGGTTGAAATAGAATATGTAATATACCTATGGATACAATGTAAATGCATTATTACTTGTAAGTGATGATAATCAGCATCTTTAAAAATTTCATCGCCAGTATCTAGATGAAATTTGCAATGCAGAGCAAAACGATTGCACTGATTTTGCTTAAACAATTCTATTCTGGATGACTGTTTGACCCAACATTCTAAAATTCCACGCATACATTTAACTGCTGATTGTCCAAGTTCATATGATTTTCCACGATCGTCATCTATACGCCTATAAGGATGTAGAAAATAATGTAAACACTTATAAACTATAAACTCATGAAACATTTTATAGCAGCAGTGTAATAATTAACCAATTTGATTAGTTACCTGTATGCTTGATATAAACTCCATATAGCAGCAGCACAATAGATACTTTCGCGTACGCTTCCGACACTTTTGTCAGTTGAAACTTGAGGAAACAGGCCTGTTATACAACTCTGATAGCGCAACAATTGCCTCTTAACTGCAAATTAAATACACATATATATAATAAATATTTTTGTCTATTAAAAATATTCATGATAATAATAATCGTACCAATCCCATAGTATATGTCGAGTTGTCTAACAGTGTCTTCATAATTTGAGATTTTCAGGAACATATCAATGTCCAAGTCGATAACACTACCTTGGCGTGCATTCCTGATCTGGGAAAATCTGTAATGCAAAGAGATCGTACAGTACTTTATTTTTAATAGAAAAAAAAAAACATAAGAGATGGTGATATTACAAATATAAAGATGGTATTTTTAATTCTTTAAATAATAAATTACATACCTTTTTGAACTTGGTGGTGCAGTCGAAATAGCCGTCATTTTATTAGAGATAATTCAACTTTTATTCAAAAAGAAATTTCTTGTACTTTCAATTATGAAATCGACAATGAAATAACAATTAGTTGGCTTCCTTCATTGACAACAGTAATATCTTTTCCTTTGATCCGCGTAGAACGTGCATTCGTAAAATTGTGAAATAAAATATATTTGAGATATCACATTCTCTAATGTAATACGAGATAATCACATTTGAAGGTGGCGATGATTAAAATAGCAAAAACTTCTTTCTTCGATAATCATATATGCAAGTTAACCTTGGCCGTCCACCTTTAAGCAATTGTTTTGCTTACGGTACTGAATCGTCTGCTCAATTGGTGCATACAAGTTTATGCGCTATGATTTATAAATAGAAGTAAAAAAAATCAGCTACTAATAGAGTTATTCTTGACCTGCCTTAGATTTGGCCGAAGCACATGATTCGCTCATGCAGATGGCTTAAAAATGAACAGCAAGAATGTTGTGTAAATTTCCTAAAGTATTTTAATTTCTTCGAGATACGTGGGTAAAATTCAATTTTCGCGGTTACTATATTTATTGATCCTTCTTTTAGATCGGATCGAACTTATGTATCTTTATCGCATAGTATTTATTACTTTTATTTAGCTAATACGCTTTTACTAAAAGATGAATGCAATTTCTATAAATACTTGGATACATGTAATTTAGAAATATCTATATTTCGAAACTGCATAAAAAATGGAACATCGTCCCGTTGAACACGTTTGTAATCTGTCTCTACAGTATGCTTTTTTCTTAATTGAAATCTCACGGTACGATATTTGTACAATTAATCAAAATATCTGACAGAAATTAATGACATTTCTGATGCTAAAATTTTACTGTAGATTACTGACTGAAATTGTTTTCAAGTTCTTGTAGATTTCGCAATCATTCCGGATAAGTATTTTATCGCAATATTTTTTTATATGCCGCATAGTCGCGTAAACTCTCTTTAAAAGTAAACCTTTAATATTATTTTAATATTACATTTTCACAATAATGATTAATTATTAATACTAAATATTATGCACAATTATAATATGTATTACCTTCTACTTTAAGAAATATCCTAAAACATATATTCATATATTTCCTCATTTAGAAGAAACGGTAGAAAACCGACCGCAATTTAATGCTTCTTACATAGGCTTAAATTAAATTAATAATAATTGTAACTTCCTATACGTCGCTATTTTTAACATGAGATAATCGGCCAATAAATTTCTTTGTTTCTATGTAAACCACGAATCGTGGCAATTGTAAACTTAACTTTAACAGCATTGTGAACGTGGCCAATCGTTGTTCCCTTTTCTTGTGACACTTTAAAGTGCATTACGGAACACGCGCAACTGTCGTGACAGAAAATTAAGTCAGTTCCGCAAGCGCACCGCGAGAGGAGTTGTGATTCTACTTCGTTTAGAATTACGAAGTGTCCTCGTATATGATGGCGTCTGCAAAGAGAAAGCAAGACGAAAAGAATTTAAAGATATTACGCGAGCTGGTCTCGCAACCTGGTAATAAAGAATGTTTCGACTGCCATCAGCGGGGCCCAACTTACGTCAACATGACAATCGGTTCATTTGTCTGTACCTCTTGTTCTGGTATGCTGTAAGTACTCGTTATTTCTAAGAAGCCAAAAAAGTGTATTGACAGTCTTCTATGTCGACTAAAATGATGCAATAATTCCTTGGTTCGATATTTCGCTTACTCGTACTTTCTTTATATTAGATGTGAAGGCGGTTGCATTTTTCTTACGTGATATTTCATGTTCAAAGGTCCGAAACTGACATTGAACAAATGTCAACGACTTGACTTATTTGAACGAGAATGCAATATTAATAGAATGATAAAAGTACACACTCTATATATATTCAAAGTAAAAAATCATGTTAAACACGTGTCGCGTACGTTACATTTACCGTCAAAAGACATTAAGTTCTCGTATTATGAGTCATTGCTAACCATTCGCGTCTGCAGTCAGGAAGTTAACACTATCAGTATCAATGTTTTCTTTGTGCGTAGTTATTGTTATCAATGGTCAAAATGTTACACTCATAAATAGTAGTATAGAGTAGATCAAGAAGCTGTGTTGTATAGAACTTACTAAAGTATTAGTTTCATTGAAACATCATAATGCATATGCATAAAGTATATCAGTTTTAATACATATTTGACAAGCAATTAGTGTAAAAATTGATACTGATAATAGATTTTTTATTGTATTTCAAATACTTAATAATTTATTTCATATTTCAAGCAATACAGAATGGAAATATGTATTTACCTTATGAATCTTTGTGTCCCTTAATATAATTTTTATGCTATTTACTTTTTATATCTTCAAATAGATGAAATTTATATACACATGTACGACGTGCGTTAAAATGCAAATTTTAAAAACTTAATGTTATAATAATTGCAATCAAGAAATTTGTATAAATTTATGTAAGAATAAACATTTCTGTCAGTAGTTTTGTATAAAATTACAGACGGGGTTTGACACCACCACATAGGGTAAAATCCATTTCTATGGCAACATTTACCCAGGAAGAAATAGATTTTATAAAGGAACATGGTAATGAATATTGTAGGAGAATATGGCTAGGTTTGATGAATACAAATGCCTCTCAAGCCTTGGATACAAAAGATGAACAAAAAATGAAAGATCTAATGAGTGCAAAATATGAGCTTAAAAGATATTATTTGGATCCGTCCATAGCAAATCAAAATTCAAATCAAAAGTCACAGCCTTTAAACCAAAATAACAGTCGAAGAGTTCCACATTCCGGATTGCCTTCATTATCAATATCAGCTCCAAAAACAAATAATTCTGAGCCAACCAATTCAAACAGCTTTCCAACAGACTTTGTAGCTGATTTCAGCAAAGTTCCTGATCCATTTCTTACTACAACGCCTATGAACAAATTCAGTCAACCAATTGTACCTCAGCCATTCTTTGCTAATTTTGACAACAATCCTATTTTTAATAGTTCAAAAAGTATGTCTATAAAATGTATTATGTTTATTTAATTTGGAAATAAGTAGATAAGTAAATATGATTATTAGACGTTTAGAATAATAATAATAATTTATTCTTAACTTAGATATTGAAATGTCGACACCATTTAATCAGACTGCAGGAAATCCTGTTACAATGAATACAAATGGGGCACATGCACCACCATCGGAAGATCGATATGCGGCACTTAAAGACTTAGACTCTGTAATGAAACAAATGCAACTAAAGGATGAAGCAACAACATTAAATGCATCTTGCTGGAATGCTAATAACTCTAATAGTATGCATATAACTTTCACCTGCTGTTGATCTAATTTATCATTCGTTTTCAACTCAATGTTAACAATGAGTACTTTTGCAGCTCCAAGTTCAGTTTGGGAAACAGGAAATCAAAGCACTCGTGTAATCTCAAATCCTTTCACCAGTGGTGACTTATGGCGACCATCAGCAAATATAGTCAATAATAATATGCAATCAATTGAGAATTCTTTATGCAATCCTGTTAATCCATTTAAACCAATGCAGTTTCCTGTAAATAATGGTATACTTTTGTTTCAATAGTAGAAAAGACAATAAATATATACGATAGATTCCCATTTAACGCGGATAATACATTACACGTTGCACGATATTGCGATAAAAAAAACTGAAACTGATGAAATCGGTATTGATAGAGACAAGAAGCTGTGCTATATTCAAACGAAGTAAATAGAAAGAATAAGTGGTTTTTGAAAACTTCAGGTTTGAAGTTATCAAATGAACACTGAATAGCACGTTGCACGAGAAATCGTATTATGCGATTAGTCGTAATATCGTTAACACGTTACACGGCAGTTTGCTGTACTTCAAACTGATTACTTTCATCATACAAAAGTTGTTAATATTTCAGATCCACAATGGGTAGGAATAGGACAGTCCAATAATGGAGATGTAATTCAGTTTAGTCAATTAATGACACCATTGACAAATAAAGTATGGCAACCGACTCTTCCAGCTTATCACGCAAATCCGTTCATGGTATATATTCATCTGGATTCTCCTATTTCTCGAAGCTGTCTTGAAATATATATTTAATTACATTAATTCATCTTTTAGGTTGGTTCGGGTATGAGCAACATGACAAGAAATTCGAACAACCCTTTCTTATGATTAAGTAAGCATAAGTTTTTAATGGAGTTACGAACAAATAATGCAAAACTAAAGTACGTTTAGATTAGGACAATTGTTTATATACGTGACCTTACTGGCAATTAGTGCTATTAACTTTTATCCCCAGGAGCACCAATCTCTTATTCATATAACTAAAGTAATACTTTTATTTATGAATATAATATACACGTTAAATAAAGATTAATATTTGTTACCAATCATGTGAGTATAATACGTAACGTAACCATTCCTAGTAGATATGTTTAAAAGTAGTTACTATTTATTAAAAGTAGTAACTCTTCTTTTTTTTATATTTCGTTACCATTTACACTTGTGTGCAGTCCATGATATATTCTAGATTAATTTATGGTAATAATTACAACGAAGAACTCTCAGTACTGAATACCATTTTATAATTAGATGTGGTATTTATGTTTGTTACTTGATGAGGTTTAAATGTTCAGATCATTTTTTAGTTTTTCTACACTCGTCATTATATGATACCTGGGTACAATAGGATAATAAGTAAAATATTAAAATAAACATTTTACCTGATGCACACTTAAATACAGTTTATTTACTTAAAAACTTCTAATAAATACAAAATCACAAATGAACACTTAGTCTTTGTCGTAATTCAATACCAATAGATCAGAGTAGAGATCCACTTAATCGGTCATAATTGCATGATAATCGTTACTTGATCGTTACATTCGCAGTCTACATTACGTGTAGTTGTAATATATTATAAATCGTAATAACATGGTCGGTCGTGTTTTACAATTACATATGGATATAAAGAGAAGCTTTGTGTCAACTAGTCAAATTTCACGTAGCTGCCTTATTAATGTTTTCATTCGTTTGTTGTCTTTGTTTACTAAGTAGTTTGGAAGCTCCAATGAGTGTAAAAATTGCTGGTGGCAATTACTTAGAGTAATAAATTATTTATCAGTGTAAATGGACAAACAATCGAGAAACACTAATATATGAGTTCACCAATTATGTTAATTGTTATGTATAAACATACGAGATGTGTGATATTGATATTACTAGGCAGGCGTCGCGTATCTCAGTGATACATCTCAAAGCGCATGGACCGTCTCATGGCACAGATTCACCTAGCAACCATTGCTACTGGGGTTGCCTTTTGGTAATGGGCGCACCAAATACAACTTCTCACCCTGCTTGTTAGTATAGATAGGTGCTCGTTGATAATGATCTACCAACTGATCTAGCGTATGGAATTTTCTTTGACCAATGCAATACAATGCTCCTTCCACATGTACCCTAAAGTGCTTATTACGTCCAGGAGCTTTCAAAGATACTGAATAATCTCCCATCTGGAAATGAGAAATTGTACTTACTTTAATGTACTTAAGAAATTAAAATTTTACATTACATTAATTTGCACGAATTATTTCGTTAATCGAATGTTAACAACTAATTTATTTAGCCTTTAGTTTACACTTACATTGGTTTCACTATCCCTGATTAGAAAATCACCGTCATGGCCATGTTGATTTAACAGCGTGTCACATTGCGAGCGTGTAATGCTACCATAATACCAAGGTTTACCAACAAGATGTGGTCTGTCACCAGGATCTGGCCTTCGCTCAAGAGAATCTCCTGTACTAATCTCGCTACTTGTCATGCCTCGTTCACGATATGGTTGCGTCAAATATTCACTGAGTTCTTGAAGGTAGTTACGTGGCACGAGACCTATTTGACCTTGGCTATTCCTTGCCTTATACCACTCAGGATCTGCTGGTGGACGGTCAAGGATCTCCAAACGATCTCCTTTTTCAAAGGACAATTCCTGATCATTATTAGAAGAAAATGAATAAAGCGCAACTACGATATCAAGAACATTTTCTGCCATTGCATATGTATGTAGGGTGTCGTCCGCGTCTCCTTCTTCTTGAGTATAATTTGATGGGAACCATCCTGCTTGGGTGCCACTTTGCCCTCTCCACCAACCATCGTTACTCTTTTCAAGTATTAGGATTCTAGTGCCTTTGACGAGCGATAATTCATCTGCCTGTTGTGCTTGATAATTATACTTGACAACAGCAGTACCTATTGCTTCACTTGGATCAGCCGGTAAGCGTCTAGCCATGATAGGGGATTCAACAGCTCTGGAAGGTGAGTTACTAGATGGTAAAGTTTTTGAGCCAGAACCCTTTTTCACTTTTTTCTTGATACTGTCAAAAAGTGATGGCTTTTCTTTCTTGACATAATTGCTTGGCACATAGCCAGCTTGACCTCTTGCACTCTGTACTCTCCACCAGTGCTTTGAATCATCAAGCAACAGATAACGCTCGTTCTTACGCAAATCTAATTCCTGGGCACCCTGAGCTCCATAATCATATTTGGCGACAACGTAACATACGTCGTCTTGACTTGTTTTTCCTGGAAATAATTATTGTTATGATTCTTTTTACTGATATTGTGTAATATGAAGGTATAATTTAAAGATACATAGTAACTAGAAGTTTTTAGTCCATTAAATTTGTAGTAAACACTGAATTTAATCAATAGTAATATCTAGATCAAATGTCTTCTAGATCAAAATTTGTATAATGCATACAATAACACATCTATTGTAGAACAGAAAATATTGAGAAAAACTTTTATACTGCTTATTACATAGATATATGTAAAATAACAAAATTCAGATACTGTCAACACACCATACATATCAGAAATAAATATAAGACCAGAAACTTAGTGGAAATCAAGGGAGGTAGATTTAAAAAAAAAATGCAAAACTCATACAATATAAAATTTATCTATCTAATTGTTTTAATGAAAATCAAGATTGATCTATTTCAGAGTCTGTGTAAAGATATACATAAAACATTCTACTTTAATATAAGTATACCAATAAATTATTCTATCCAGATAAACTGGTTAACTGGAGTTTATTTAAATAATTTTCAAAACAAATTTACATACAAAGCAAAGCATACAAGAATAAAACGTACCATGCTTCATGGCTGCCATGTGCGAAAACAGATATATACGTTTGAGTGTGGCGTGAGTAGCTGCTACTCACGCGCTACTTGCATAAATCTTAAGTCTGCTTGTACTGTATCGGCGGCGTGAGTGCAGCAGGCATTCATTCTTTAGCTTTTTGTTTAGTGTTGATACACCTGCTGATTTCTTTGCTCAGAGTCCATCGTTCTCAAGGGTAAGGCAAGCAAGTGCATTACCAACACTTTAGGGAAAATGAAATAAGTATCATTAACCTGAAGTTACAACTACTATAAAAAATTTTGGTTTAATATTACAGACATAATATATTTTATATATATATATATATAGATATATGTACATGGTACTTTTGTAAACCTGTTGAAGGAAATGTAATATTTAGCAAACTATCCTTGTCTTGTATGTTTTTCATTGACAAACTTTTTAACTTAAACACTTTCTATGATCTAAGTGAGTAATTATATATTTATACTTTTGTAAATTGTTATCCTATCATTTTTTAAATCTTACATACTACAAAATGATATTCATTATATTATATATAAAGTGTGCATGCAAATGTTATGCTACTCTTCATATTTATCACAAACAAAGTTATTGTATATTAAACTGAACTAATGAGTATGAAATGCCTTAGTTTAAAAACATCATTTTACCGTTAAAGTATGCTATTACTATCGATGCATTGTTATTAAGTCAAAATTATAATAAAATTTAACAGCATAAATGTTAAATTTTATTATACATTTTAATTTTTACGTAGTAATGAAAGTAAGCTAATACTGAATATATTATAAAAATAAATAAGGAAATTATAACATCAATAATCAAGTTTTATATTCTATATTAACATATACAGAAAGATATTAATTAATTGAGCCAAATTCCATGTATTATTATAAAATACATTAAACGTTATCATAAAATTCCTAGCAAAAGTAAGGTATTGTTAAGTAGCATAGTGGATACATCTTTCATCATAACTCTCACAGACAAGTATTCTCAATCTAGAAATTAACAAACATAATACAAAGGTCTATAAAAATAAACTTTGTCTTTTGAGCAATTATTTGAGTGGAAGATAAAAATTCTATTCCATTCTACAAGCAGTAATTATAATGAAATACGAAAAACAGCTAGAAACATTTGTGAATAACAAAACTAATCTTACACAGCAGTTCATGTAAATAAGAAAATTACCTGATAAACTAATACACATAAACTTAGAATGAAATAAACGAGTAACGTCGGAATATTCTTGCCAGGACTTTTTAGAAATTTGACAAACGTCACTCATAATAACCGTAATAAAAAGTTTAAAAAAATAAACACACAGATGTGCCGCATATCATGAAATATTCACGCATGCAGTACATTATGTATATAAAAAAGATTCGAGTGCCTGTTTGCAATCCCTTTTACGTGTGTCTCGTGTGAAAACCGACGACTTTCAAAGTACGTATATAGATCATGTTCATTCCCTTTCTGCCTACCATACTACTCAAGCAAAGTAAAAGCGTGTTGGATACAGGAGGACTATAACTGTTTTAGCGTGAGTCAATCCAGCCGCTTATTTCATTGCACTATGTATTACAGATGATGTGCTGTATCGTACACAAGAATAAATAAACAACTGGTCGTTCCGCCGACTTACCAATTTTTAAACTTGACATATTCCTGCATAAAGCTTCGAAATTTTACGTAGTTATACAGCTTGTTTTCCCCCACCCCACCTCGCAGCCATGAACGGGAACGAATAGAGCGTATGTATGGGGGATTGAATCTTTATGGGGAACCGGGTCGAACGAAGGGGGGAAACAGGGAATCAGGGATAGATCACGCGAGTTGTAGGGAGCTCCATCCACCGAGAGATTTTGATTGCCGCTGTGCTGTCAGTAAGCACCCGACACGAGAATATAATGTTGTCACCTTTGCTCGGAGAACTTATCTTCAAGTATACGAGCAATACGTAGACAGAAACTATGAGAATATCACTGTATTTTTTATTTGTTGTACTTGTATTCGTTTATGCGACCCCTCCCGCAAAAAAGACAGACCCACCCTTAGTTCGAAGCATCGAACGACCATGCGCGCCACTAAGATCGTCGTCTCTGTCGAACTTATGTTTGACGCGATTCTGGCGCCGTATCATGGAGTAACAGTATAATAATTCTATTTAAAATCCTCCAATCGATAGGTTACTTAATTCAATTTTACTTTTACCTTTTGCTTTTACATTTCATCATCTTTTAACTAGTTTACGTTACTATTAGAAGCCTACTATTGTTTCATTAATTCATGATCATTTTGTAGTTTGATTTGCGTTCTATCAAAAGTTTTGACCCTATAATTTCTTGTGTTAAATATTTCCTTGGTTTCCTTGTTTACAAAAACTACTTCAAGGTATGACTCTACGCAATTATGTTGAATTATTGAATGTTTATGTGCAATATGAATAACATGAGGGTATTTTATCACAGCTTACGAACTGTCACGACTGTCATGTATCAATTTGCTAATTTACGCACTTGTGAAGTTTAATATAAAATGCTAATTTACTTAAATGTCATACATAAACATAGGCTGCGAGTGTCAATCTATATTATATTACTTTTATGCAACAAATAAAAAGTACCTAACTGTACAGAGTAGCCAACTTCATCGTTTAAGAAACAAAAGAAAAAGGTGTTTCATTGTACAGCATTGTACAGGACACTGCACTGACTAAGCGATGGAGTTTACCGCACTGTTTAAAAGTTTAATATAAACAGCAGTAGAACTTAGTAGAACTGTGCAGGCTATTTGTCTAATATGGCATACAAAGGTGATAAAGGCAAAAGATATGAGAAACGTACAATTAAAATATTTGAAATGTTGATTTATTCAAGCAATGTAGATCAATGCAATGATCGATGATAAGTTGGTAAAATTCCAAGATGATTATGAAGTATCGGCGTTTAGCCGATAAAAGAAAGGTGTCGTAAGTCTTCGAAAACAGCTATAAGTATCACTGTCAGCTTCTATATTTGAATATAAATATAAATACAACGAAGTTCGATTTTTAAGTTCAGTAATAAGCGCAAGGTGCACGATGTCGAAAGTGATTGAAATTAAGTGTAGAAGGTTATCCATTAATACACATGCTCCTGTCATCGATTGGATTGACCGTGTTAATCCGTCAATCACGTACGATGATTTTTTTTCAAAATACTTAATTCCTAATAAACCGTGTATTTTTAAAGCACAAATAACAGAAAAGTGGCCATCTAAAAAGTTATGGAGCTTGGATGGTGAACCGGACTTTGATGCTCTTGATTTAATGTTTGGTAAGCTTCTTTGCAACGTGTTTCATGTACATTTTAATTTCTTTCTTTAAAATGATCTTAACGTGATAAAGTGTGCCTTTAGACGATTTTATACATGATTATAATGAATGTTATGTCATAAAATATTTGGTTTATAGGCAACTGTATGGTACCAGTTGCAGACTGTAACAAGAGGTATTATAATTCCCAATTTAAAGACAATATGAAAATGAAAGATTATTTGGACTATTGGATTGATTACATAAAGAATCACTACTCATCTTCCATGCCACTTCTATACTTGAAGGATTGGCATTGTGCAAAAGAATTTCCAAATGCTCCTATATATGAAATTCCTCAGTATTTTGCATCCGATTGGTTGAATGAATATTACATTGCTAATCCTGCAGTAGACGATGATTACATGTTTGTATACATGGGACCAAAAGGAACATGGTAAACATATAATTTAAATTAATTACAGTATTTATGTGTGTAGAAATTAATTTCTAAAGCATTGATAAGAATTTTTACTTTCAGGACACCTTTACATGCCGATGTGTTCACATCTTACAGTTGGTCAGCAAATATAGTTGGAAAAAAACGTTGGTTACTATTCCCTCCTACACAAGAAGATTTTCTTCGAGATATAAATGGGCAATTAGTATATGATGCAACTTCTGAGGAGCTTAATAATTATGCAGTGTACAAAACATATGACCGGCGAGTAATAAAATATATTGATGTTATCCAAGATGAAGGAGAAATTATGTTTGTACCATCCGGTTGGCATCATCAAGTTTGGAATTTGGTAAATATATGTATAGACATTAGAACCCCTTATAATGCAAACGAAAATCAGTCTGACAAGTTTAAAAGAAAATTGCAAGTTTGTCCAGTTCTATATACTTTGGAATTAAGGAAAATGCAAAAGACAACTATAAAAGTAAAATAAACCAGCAGAATGTATCTCTTGTGTTAAACAGGGTTCTACTGTACACATAATACTTATTTCTAAAGTTATTTAATGGTTTTCTTACATACACGTTTATTTAAACAGGAGGACACAATTTCTATTAATCATAATTGGATTAATGGTTGCAACATTATGAATCTATGGTTGGGATTAAAAAAGGAATTATCTTCTGTAATGAAAGAGGTTGAAGATTGCATGGATATGGATGACTGGGCTGAGCACTGTCAATTGATGTTGAAAACATCATATGGAATGGACTATGGCTTATTTTTCGATTTTATAGCATTTATAGCTAAACGACGTTTAGATACAATAGTACATAAGCATGATGCTATAAGTTTTAAAAAGTATAAATTTGGAACGAATCATTGTTTGTTTGATCTTGATGCACTAAGACTTGTATTAGTAGATTTCATTGCGGACGCGGAAGAAAAATGTATTTACCATTTAATTTGTGAAAAGGAGCAAGCTCATAAATTATTGAACAGAATTGTATTACTTCTTCAAACAAATCATGGTGACGAAAGTTTTGTGCCAGAAGAAAGCACTGAAATCTCGAGAAAAGACGAAGAGTAATAGTAATTTAATTATTTCTATTTATCCACTGTACATAATGTACATTTATAGAATAATGTTTTTTATGATTGGAAATATAATTGTGAATTTAAATTTATATAAGTATCAACTTTCTATAATGATTGTTGCTGTACAAAAAAAATCCTATTTTAAGTTTCCGTGAAAATAACGGGATCTCTTACGAAGTATCCTTCTGTATATATGTACAAAAAAATTATTGTTACAGAAGTATTAATATTTTGTAAATACATATAGGTGATTGTATATATGGAAATTATTTTTGTACACGTGTGTCTTCAGTATTTGAACAACATCGTGATAATTAAAACAATGGAACTTAATTTGTGAAATAGTAACTTGTTTCTTCAGATATACCCTTAGGCATGATAAACTCAAACATATTTTTAACAATGACACTAATGTGGTAAAGAACGTAACAAAAAATAAATGGAGAATTAAGAATTTCAGTTTTACTCTTATTATTATTTGCAACATTATATTAGACATATATATATCAACTAGAATATAAAAACCTTAATGTTATATTTTATTTCATTCCGCTTAAACTAAAACATAATTTTCTCATAAACATATACATTCAATGAATTTCTTCTATGCCTTAAAATTATATGTGGGATACAGGATGAATTTATAAAATAAGAGGAGATATATTATACCCAATTACATTTATATTTTATGGACATTGCGCTTTTACTTTCTTACTTACAGTTTTATAAACTTTACATTTTTTAATTTTACGTAAATTCTTCCTAAAAAGATAACACTTCGCCAACCTACAATTTTATAATTACATTTGTACATTAAGTTCTGTAATAAATGCCAATTTTGACGGTGATCAAATTTTATACACAAGTATACATAGAAGTTGTATAATGCTTGAAACATTTGTTACTAAAACGAGGCCGTATTTTCGGAAAAGAGATTGTTGATGAAAAATGTTGTTCATACACATAACACGATATTTTCATCGATATATTTAACAACACCATATTAATCTGTTGATAGTTCTATATACATACTCTTCATTCAAAACTGTAACAATTGAGCCAAAAGTCTTTTGTTACCTCTTTTATGCTATTACGTATCTACAAGTACATAGAAAATCATATAGAGATGTGTTTAAATAAGACATTCAGTGTAAAGAAACTAATTTTGTTCATTTCAGTGGTAGTAGATTTCCTTCAGAAGTTCTAATTAATCATTTGTGCTGTGTACAACAATAAGAGAACTTATTTGCAAATACATTAATTCATTGTTTTTCAAATAATAATAATAATAATGATACTGAAAGTAGATATCTTTTAAACATTTTATATTGTCTTACACGCTATCTGTTGTATAAGCATAAATACCTTACATCTACATATGTATATATGTACAGAATATATATTCTTAATAAAAATGTACAAAATCTATAAGGTATATAGGTATGATATTAACGGGGACAGTGATAAAACGTTTCACTATATTCGATATGAGACGTGGATATCATAATATTTCTCCATCAAAAACATTCTGAATCTTTTTGATGAAATAAATTTATCAATGTACAAACATATACATTATTTTCAAATAAACTCTCGCGTAATTGTTTCCCATTTCGTGCATGTGCGTGTAGTCAAGTGTGAAATAACGTTTCTTAATGATCTCATTTCGTTTTCAATATACTTATTGTAATTTACAAGGATAAAATATACGGTTACTATATATTTCTTTTCTCATTTGAATTTTCTACGCCGTTTTAAAAAGCTGGTTGAGAAAGAAAATAAAGTATTCAATTGATTTTGAACGTTTTTCAAGATCTGAAAACTTATAGAAAAAAAAAGAAAAATAATAGAAAATATTTGTTCCTTAAGAAAGTAAATATATTTCTGTACACGTCTTCCTTTATAATTTCCATAGTACTTAAAACATTCATACAAAATATTGCACTGGCAAGGATACTTAGCAAAAGGAGTGTCAACTGTATTTTTTTTTGTTATTTCAAGTTAAAACAACAGATTGTCATGGTTAAAAGATATATAAAAGAATATTACTTTTTCCCACTTTCTTCGTATGAAGCTGTTTTTCAATAACAAATAAGCAAAAGATGTGTATGATACATGCTCTCTTCCTCTCTCATTCAGGCACGCGCACACACACGCGCACGCACGACGCATTCACGCGCGAGCGTATATACATAACATTCACTATTTACTTAGATTTTATATATTTTGACTTTTTGCAATAGTACTGATTTTTGCTTGCATGGCAAGTATATCTATTACCTAAGACATCACGTCTCACAAAGTCTTTTCATTGATTGACAACAATTAACGCTATTACAAAGATTAGACTCCACGCAACGTGAGCTTACATTAGTTTATCAATTAAAGTTTTAATACCTATATAATAGATACATACTCTTCATTCGTATCTTATATTTTATATTATTTTATCGTTTTTTTTTTCAGCGAAATATATAATGGAATTGCACCCCATAAGCATAACAAAAAGAAAGATAATGAAATACTCAAGTATCGTGTTATTCTCAATAGAAGGAATCTTTATGAAATTCATGACGGTATAAAATAGTATAATTAATATTTAGATCACCTCTGAAGACATGTACATACGTGTATACTGATATACATATACATATCTCATTTTATAGTGAATCTTATAGAAGCAAGAAAATTTAATATTGTAAATAATATTATCAATAATATTAAAATTGTATATCGATGTATCTATAAATCAAACTGTCTGACGCTAATATCTAAATTCCCCGTTGTTTATACACTATAGCAGTTTGAAATATAATAACTATCGAGTTATAAATCACATACCCTCAACAAGAAACTTGGTTTCTTTAAAAATAAACGAGTTAAAATGTATCTTGCAGTATGAAATTAATGTTCACCTTTTCTCTTACATTCCAGAGCGTTATTCGTTAATTATATTGGATGCGTGGACAATGATTGTAAAGGCGGTACTGTTGGTGTTATTGGTGTAGTTGGAACCGGCGTCGAAGGCATTTGTTGATGTGTTTGCCGAGGCGGTGACAAAAGTTCTTGCCTGTCCCGCTCTCTCTCTCTGCCAGGACGCCATGCTTCCAACAATGCTTCGACTCGTTCTTCGGTAGGTCCCCATCGTGCAGCACCAGCAGCGTTTTGTAACCATACCACTAGTGTCCCATGAGCTGCTCGAATATTTACTTCACCTCTGAAATAAGTATTATAATTTGTACATTTTATTTTACATTCAAGTTCCGTATCATACATTGTAACGTATACTATAATCTTATACTAATGGAAACGAAATTTGTTCATGTTTCAGAACTCACTTTGGTAATATGTGTTGAAATCCATGTCTATATTCGTGCTCCATTGCTGGTACTACCACCTGTTTACGTTTAAAATGACTGCCTTCTAATTTAATAAGAGCATTAGGCGCTGGATCTCGCCATTCGGGTAGAAATACCACAAAGGATAAAGGTTCAGCAGAATCAGCCAAAAGACGTTCAAAATGATTGACCATAGCTTCCATTAATTCTTCGCAGTACGGTGGGTTAGCTTGAAACGATCCGCTTACAGGTCTGAAGTCTAAGAAAGGTCCCCTCGACCCGAAATAAGAATCTGTATCAGCGAATGCCGAACAGTATTGTCTGAAGTAGCAATTCAATGGAGACGCGAAACATTCGAATGTAACACCAAAAGATCTTTGGAGACATTCAAAAACAGTTACTGGTAGAGCCATTTGGGTTGCTTGACCCTCATTGATTCCAAGATAAGTTTGATAACGTTTTAACATGCACCATACACGAGGAAGAAACATTTCAAATTTCTTATCATCGAAACAATTGTACCTATACAAATGTTCCAATTTAGTGAGATGCATGTTGTTAATGCACATAGTATCACCATGAAAACGTAGCATTGTTTGTTCACGTTCAGGAAGATAATCTATTTGTGGAAGTCGAGGTGTGGGAAGAGAAAATTGCACTGGATAACACCAAACTTTCCTTTGTGTACTAGCTGGACCTCCTAATGGTATAACATCTCCTAAGCCATTGTCTTTTAAAATCTGATTATTTTTATCCTTTACTTTTTTCGCATACTCCGTTGATAGATGATAAATTTTTAAGCAGATACCTTCGACACTGGCTTTTACAGTTTCTGTGAGATGTGGTTGACATTGTCGTTTCAAATGAGCAAGTCTATCTTGAAAATCATCGAATGTAGCACCAACTGTCCGTCTCAACCATTGAAAAGTATCTTCTGCATTCCATTTCACAACTTTTCTACTTTCCGAAGAAGCCGCTCTCGACTCTATCATTTTTTTAGCTGCCTCTGCATAACGTGATAATTGTTTTCTCGCGTCACCAGTAAATTTTGGCCTGACTAATTTAATAGGGATATCATTCATAATTTCACGATACATGGACATAGAAATCTCGGGGAAACACTGGCTTGGTAAAAGAGGATCGGAACCACAGTCTATAACTTTACGTTCCATTAACCATCTGTTGAAGGAATCCTTCGGGGCATCTATAGATTCACGAGTGTGACACAATTCTTGGTAACATTGTCGTAATTTTGCTAATAAACCACAACGTAGTGCTTCTGCTTCAGGATGAACATGTGGTAAGTTTGATGGTGCCCTTTCATATATTATGACATTCGTTGGAATTTCCAGATCCCATGGGCCACTATTTTAGAAATATAAATATTATTTAAACTTTGGAATGAATTACTGTAATAATTTCTCAAATATTATAAATTATACATACGCTAGTACAAATTTTTTTGCAGCCGGCATTGTGTCGTCTTCAGACGCTCTACGCTTAAGCGTTCCCCCTGGGGTACCAGGTGGTATAGTTCCATTTCCCGAAACGGGCGATGTACCACAGATACCGAGAGGATCCGTAATTGGGTCAAACTTTAACATAAACATAATTTTCATATACAAACCAGTTACTTTTTAGGTTTTACGTCCATTTTCACTCTGCTTCAGTACCTGAGGTTTTAAGGATGGTACAACCCATAAAGATTCTCCAGTTAATTTATTCCAAAAGTATGGCCGGTTTTCTCGTTTACTCCAAAACTTTTTCCATCCTTGTTGTTGAAGTTCGGGTGAAAGTTCCGGCTCTGGGAAACTTCCTGGTGGTGTACTCTATGAGAATTTGAATTTAAAAAATATTTCATGATATTATAACGTCAGAATGATATATTCTCCAAAATTTAATTTTATTACGCTTGTTTATATTATTATACCTGAGTTATCAGTGGCGGCTGCTGAATATGGCCAAGTTGAGAACAATGGTCGGCTATAGTTTGTGCTGGGGTTAACATAGGCGCCTGGAGTTTAACGGGAGTAGGAACTATGACTTGTGCAACTGACGAGCTTGTATCTTGTTGCAATGTCTGATGGTGATGATGCATGGTAGGTAATGATGATACTGATTGTCCTGATAAAGTTTCCCAAGCAGAAGTATTAGGCATATCTTGTTTTCCTCCGCTTACTTCATTCATTGTTTGATGTGCGCTTCTTTTGAGTACTTAAAACAAATTCATATATTAACACTAAATAGCTTCTAAAGTATATTGCGCTAGATTCATAATTGTTATAAAGGAAAATCTATTATCTAATGCATAATTTAACAAAGGTATATATTTGCTTCCATATAATTCGTAGCTTTAATTTAGAAACTTTTTTTTCACCAATATTGGAATACGGCAATGTACTTCCAATTCTCATTTATATTTCTTTCATCTTTTTATGTATGTAATTAATTACGCTTTTAAATGTCATTCTTTCACATAAAAAACTGTGGAAATATATTTTTGATGGTTTCCAGAATGGTAGATGATTCACATTAAGAATATGTAAAAAGAATATCATACCTGTTGAAAAAGAAACACATTGTATAACACAACAATTTACTTATAACTTGAAAATGTTCTAATTCTCCATTGATATGAGGTTTAAGTGACAAGAAAATAAATCTATTCATATATCATTAGTGAACTTAAAGATAAATGGTATATAAGCTGCCTGAC
This sequence comes from Cerceris ruficornis, assembly GCA_963989415.1. Lineage (NCBI taxonomy): Eukaryota > Metazoa > Arthropoda > Insecta > Hymenoptera > Crabronidae > Cerceris > Cerceris ruficornis. Next base: position 13,937,359 of record OZ022523.1, read on the forward strand.
AGCAGGCTCAGTAATTCAGTGTTTGTTTACATACTAAGGAAACGTCTGGAAGAATCAGCGATTTTTTGCAACGTAGAATCTTTGTAATTGTAAAAAGCATTGAAATATCAAAACAGAACTCACCAGAGCTGACAATACCCTTAATTTATAGGAAATGTATAACGGAACTTAGAATTCATTCATGATTTGTAAAATTTGACGCAACGATCTCCACCTGTGAGACGCCATTTGCTTGAACTGAAATGCTGAAGATAGAAAAGCTAAGGCTTCATCCACAAAGAGCAGTAAGTAGCGTTTTAACGATGCAAAAATTTATTTCTATAAAATATGTTCGTACACAGTAATCGGTCGTTTTAAAACATTTCGAATTTATTGTTAATTATATAAATATTATAATGGAGAAATAATCATGTAGAGAGTATGAATTACTCTAAAATTTAAATTGTAGAAGCGCAGAAGAATATTTCCGCTAATAATATTTTAATGTATGTAATAATAATTATGACACAGCATATATAGAGATAAGAGACATTTGTAATTCATGAAAGAATTTATTTATAATACTATTTCTTTGGCGATGAGCAGTGTTATAATTAACTAGTAAATAAGCGCCTCCATTAGTGATGTTGCTACCTTTGTAACTACTTTTTGCCGCTAGAGCATTGATGTATTTGTAATGTTGAATCCTTTCTGCCTCGTTCTTGTCTGCGGATTGCGCGGCCAAATTAAAGCAATATGGCGGCTTGACACAATAACTTTTGGTATGGATTATATTATTTTGATTGTAACAAAGTAATAATCGAAGAGCCGTATCATATATGTTATTAACAAGGGAATATTCTGTGTGTCATGCAAGTGTAACGAAAACGGAATTGTGAAGTAGTTGGAAGTGGACATCTTTTTACGTTTCAATACTGAATTGATCTTCAAGAATTCATATCGATAATACAAAGACCTTCATTGCTCGTAAAGTGGGTGTAGATACTCGTTGTTCTACAGGCTGGCTATAAAGGATTGTTAAATGCATTTCGTATTGCATCTGCACGTGGAAAATTGTCGGCAGGGGTACCGAATAAAATCTACCTTAAATGCTGTGTCTCATATGGGGCGATTTCCATGACTCTTCCTGTGCAGTTACATTCAGAACGATGTCGAATCGACCACTTGCGAGATAAATGAGCGCCAGCACAGCGCCTAGCGGCTGGTGGTAGAATCTGATAGCGACTAATAGAGCCGCTATATGGAACTAGTATCGTTCAGTATTGTTATGCAGTGACTTTTGTTACCAGACATTGTTTTTCTATGAGGAAACATGTCGTCTACGCAAAACAAAATGCGAGGTATATAAATATTATGAATGAAAGTAACCTTATCATTTTGTGCAATTCTATGATTTTATTTTGTCGTACTTATAAATGTGACTACATTATCTATTATTTCCGTAACATTTATTGTCACGAATTATATTGAAACAAATTTAAAATGTGTGTTTTTACAACTGAAGGTCCAGGACGGCCTCCAAAATCAAAAAATTCTTGTACGTGGTGCGGAGAAACTAAACAGCCATTAAAATATGTTCTTCCTACTCAACATGGAAAGAAAGAATTTTGTTCTGAAACATGCTTATCTGAATTTCGTAAAGCTTATGTACGTGGGGCTTGCGTTCAATGTGACAATGTCATCAGAGGTACACCGGTTAGATTAGAACAGAAGGATGGACCAACAAAGGATTTTTGTTCTTCGTTTTGTTTAAATAAACATCAGAAGAAAGAAGGACAAGTGGATATAAAGAAAAGTTAGTGATTGAATGTGTTTTGTTTATGAAGTTCTTACAGTAGTTGTGATATCCTATTAATTTGAAACATATCAGCTTACTAAAAGAGTGTAATGATTCTGTGATAAGAAGTAGTTTATTTTTATAGATAATAGGGACCAGCCATCTCCTGCACAATCTCCTGCCCCATCTGGATTACCAAGTGGAAATAATGTTCCATCTACAACTCAGTCTTTTACAACTACAAACAATCATACAAGTATGTCCCATCCACCATCTACATCTACTGGCCCGTTTCAATATGAAACGTATCAAACTTTTGATTGGGATCTTTACTTAAAAGAAACAAATAGTCAAGCTGCATCTATTGAATGCTTCAAACAGGTACGTTTTAATACACAGTATGAAGTATACAAGCAAATTTCAGTTTCATAGTTAACATTATGATTATTACATTATATTTTAGCACGAAATTCCTCCAACTAATGAATTTAAAATGGGCATGAAATTAGAAGCTCTTGATCCTCGTAATTTAACATCAACATGTATTGCAACTGTAGTTGGTGTTCTTGGTCCTCGCCTCAGATTAAGACTAGATGGTTCAGATAATAAAAATGACTTCTGGCGTCTGGTTGATAGTAATGAGATTCATCCAATTGGTCATTGCGAAAAATCTGGTGGTATGCTCCAACCTCCTTTGGGCTTCCGAATGAATGCTTCCAGCTGGCCAATGTTTCTTTTAAAGACCCTGAATGGTGCGGAAATGGCACCTGCAAAAGTATTCAAACGTGAACCAAAAACACCACGTTCTAATTTGTTTGAAGTCGGACACAAGTTAGAAGCAATAGATAAAAAGAATCCGCAACTTATATGTACAGCAACTGTTGGTGCTGTCAAAGATGATATAATTCATATCACATTTGATGGTTGGCGTGGAGCTTTTGATTATTGGTGCCGTTTTGACTCTAGGGATATCTTCCCTGCAGGGTGGTGTTTTAAAAGTGGTCATCCATTACAACCACCAAGACAAAAATGTAAGAGCTCTTTGTACATACAGCTTTAATTAGTTCATTTTTTCGTTTGTATATGTTGTATGCGTAACATTTTAACCATATGAAATTTTGTATTTACTATTATATATTTAATGTACACAGCAACAGGACCTAATAGGTTTAAGTCCAGGACTGGCAATGTATTACCAGTGATGGCAGTATCTGGGGGTGGTACTAGTGGAGAACCAGCTGTTGCTTTAGTGAGCCCAGCTGGCTCTAGTGCTCCTCCACAACCAGCTACAGAACCTGATACTAGTACAGCTAATACCAAACCACATTCTTTTGAAAATGGTATATAATAATTGTTATTGATATGATTTTATTGACATTATCGAATGTTTTGACTTTAATTAATTAGTTCTATGTTATTGCAGTTACAATTTATGTGAACCACAATTGTACATGTGGCCCTTATTTCGATCCTCGCAAAGTAAAAGCAATGCCTGCACAATTCGGCACTGGTCCTATTCTAAATGTTACGAGAGATATTTTCCAAGCTTTCTTAATGGCTGCGATGAGTCCTCGGCAAATGTTAAGTTTATTAAAACGCGGTGAAGGAGAAAGCATAAGTTTAATTTTAGAGAGTAAACCTACGTCCGTTAGGTTACCAATATTTATGGAAGAAGAAGATTTTTATGTATACATTAGACGACAACTCGAAGATCTTTGTGCATGCGAACATATGTTGTTTAGACGGAAAGAAACTTGTAATAAATGTCCAAGTACACAACAACCACAATCTACCAATAGTGAAGAAACAAATAATACTTCTCCTGCTACTGTTAATACTACGATAGCTCCAGAAAAAAGAAGGTGGCCTTCTCAAAATCAACAAAATCTTTCGTCAACGACACAGCAAACAGTACAACAAACACCTGTACAGAGTACAGATAATTCCACGTTATCGTCTCCTACAGCTGCAAAACAATCACGGAAATCAGTCCCAGGTAAGTACATATTACTTACACAGACGCTAATTCCAAATAATGTATTAAAAAATATTTAAACTTGATGAACATCGCCACAATTGTTGTAAAATATGCAACTCTTTCGGATGTTATTCTTTAACCATTGATAAAATTTTAAGTCCGTATTAATTGTATCTAGAACTCGAAGCTGCAACGTCCACTACTCAGTCTGAGAGTACCACAAATCGCACACCTTCCGCTGAACCAGCAGAATGGACAATTGAAGATGTTATACATTATATTGGTGTTACCGACCCTGCATTGGGACAGCATGCAGATTTATTCAGAAAACACGTAAGTTATAATTCTTCGAGGATATTATTATTTAATTAAACATAATTATAATGAAACAAAAAATACGCTACAATATTGTAAAATGATTGAAACGAACGTACATATTGCTATTGTAGCTGATAATGATTATATATCTAAGAAAATGAAAGTTAATTACACGGTTTTATGAGTATCTTTATATCAGTAACGAAAAATTATTTTCAGGAAATTGATGGGAAAGCTTTACTTCTTTTAAATTCTGATATGATGATGAAATATATGGGTTTAAAGCTTGGACCGGCACTTAAAATTTGCAATTTGGTAAATCGCATTAAAGGTAGAAGGCACATGCTTCTATGACTTTATCAAACCTCGAAATATGTATAGTGAGTTAAACTGATGCATTTGAACTGGCTGGTCAGATTTGTTTTCATTATTGAAAACAAAGTAATATATTATAAGTTGTTGAAATAATGTGAATATATTGATGATTATAATATTAATCTCGCAAATAATATTCATTTATCGATTAACATAGGTTTTAAGAAAAAATCAAAGTTACTTTTAACAAAAAAACTTTATTTTAGAATGTAATTGTTTTCTCTCAGAGAAGTATAAATTTGCATTAATTATTTGGAATGCAAAATATTTTTGTTAATAAATCCACTGTCATCTTAATGAGAATGGTTAAACCGGTTGATTCAACTCCAGGAAATGAATTATTACCAGAGTAAGAGTTAGTTTTGAAGTAATTCAAACATTTAATGTAATCTTTGTACATAAAAATCAAAGAAATAGTTATCAATGATTTCTTAATTTCAGTAACTCTTTACATTATATACCAGTCAGAAGAAACTATTTCATACATACGCAACACAATGAATAGTTTATCGAGGGATACATTTTGAAATTTCAATAATGTACTTTATAGCACTCATTATTTTTCAGTTATAATTACTTATCCGTATAGTAATATTAAAGAAACGTTCCACATTTTGCATACTTTGCTTTAAGGGAATAACTTCAAAAATGTGTATAAAATGTGTAATTAATAATGTCTTCTGCATACCATACATTTATAAATTTTTATCAATATTTTTTGCAAAGTATAAATACAGTTACACATATGCTGTATCGAACATAAATCTCTCTAATAATAGATTTTTTTGTGCTTCTTTCATACGTTGCTATTTATTTCAGATGAATAGTACTAACGTACCAAAACATATTTTACATAGAATCTAATATCGATATGAATTCAATGATAAATACGATGTAATTCGAGCAGAACGAAATCATTAAATTTTATCTATTTGAGTAATAAACTTCAGAATATAAATTTTGATATCACACGTGCATAAATGTCAATACTAGGGACTAGTTGAAATACATATTTTTTGCAACGGTATTTCTCATAGAAAATTTTCCTATATATTAGTACGTATTATATTTAATAATCACTACAAATCTTTTCTTCTGAATCAAGTGTACAGATTATGTATACAATAAGTATTCTAAATGTGATTTATACGATATAAGACTTAGATAAGAGTAATAATTAAGTATTTAGTTTACACGCAAAATACTACGGTACTAGGGTCGACGATCATTTAGTTTTACCCTTCCTCCTAAGTGCTATGAGTAATGATTGCTGATTATGCATTACACAGTTATAATAGTGTATCTATTTTAATATGTAAGTGTATGCAATTTTAACATGTACGGAAAGTATTGCTGTGACACCTCTTATAATTATAACACTGGAAGTTTGTTATATATGTATTTCTATACGTATATATACATACGTGCATGTAGGTATACTTTTTTCGATACCTTACGTTTAATGCATTAATAGCAAGTTCATAAATCTGTGAAGGTATGAATATTCTATACGAATATTTTGTATATACACGTAATTAGAAGGTCTGAAGCAATAATACTGATGGGTATCATATTCCATTTTTACATCCATTACACAATAATAGTAATGAATATCATATTCCATTTTCATTTTTATTATTTAAGATATAATGTTGAATGTTTGAATCAAATATAATTTGTAATTTATCAAGAACTGTATCGGAGATTAATGATCGCGATACAGATGGAAGATAGACGATCGCTTTTTCTTTGCGATTTCCGATATCACGTTTTAAGCACACAACAGGTAATGAAATGGAGTTGAATCAAATGGATTTATATATTAGCCTGTCCTGATAATGTTAAAGTTTGAATAAGATATTTTGTTTCTGTATAGTAAAAAGCTAGAAGGTAGAAGCTTCTCAGTGTTATCATTTTTATAACTTCATCTGATATTTGTGTTATTATTTTTGACAATCTTAAGCACAATTTTACAAATGTTTTTGTAATTGCATAGATGCAATTGTGTACCTATTATTACATTATAAATAGTAGCATATTATGCAACGAAATTTTAATTAATGTATAAAATAAATCAATTCATTTACATAAATTCCTTTCATGTATTGAATTGTGATGTATAAACTAATTCTGCATAACATTTTTCTTTTTGTCAATTAGCAGTTAAATAGATGCTGTACTACTTCTTTTAAAAAAATGCTTTTTCCTTTTTAAATTATACATAAATTTTTGCATATACAGCAAAGTATCTTTACTTGTTTACAATGAGATAATCTGTTTCCCTTATAAATCGATAGATTTCTAATTCTTCGTCATCCATTGATTTATTTTATATGTCTAACTTGTAAAAAGAAATACATATTTCATACTATAGACTAGTTATACATTTAGTATAAAAAGGTCCTAGTCTGTGTAATACAAAATATTCTAATGTATATTGTAAAAGAAAGGATTATAATTTACTATAATCCGTCATATTCATGATTACTATCCTCAATTATCTTTTTGGAAATTAAGTTTTAAAATGTTACAAATTATTTAGGTAATGTATATTTTGCACATTCTTAATTTTAACGAATGAACTCAAATGTAAAATACATCAAGCTTTTTAGCATCAAGCAAAGGGAAGCTTGTTAAAAGAGTTTATAGGATATTTTGATATTTATGTTTCATGTAATGGAAATATCAGTGGTACGATGTGATTTAGTATTAAAATGTATTTTAAGAAAAACTCTCATTATGAAGTAATAAAAATTCTAGACACTATAGGAACATCTGTTAACGATAAGAATAGATTTCAAGAAAAAGTTTACTTGTATATTTCCAATAACTACTTCTTATCATATACTATTAATAAGGAACAAGTGACATTATTTTTATCAGAAAAATACACTTATTTAGATGAATAATATATCACATAAAATAGATATTTTATACAATAAAAATATTAATAGAGTTAGATGTAATGTTATTTAATACCTGTGAGTTTTTATTCGTTATCTTTTCTTTCATACATTAAACATAACTAAAACTTAGGGATTAAATTATAATAAAGTATAAAATTTAAGCATAGATATAATAATTAATTTTTCGTATTTTCAATCATCATCGGAATCATCTGAATCACGTCCTTTAATGGTCTTAGGCTTTGACATATGTGACATCCATGGCTTCTTTGAATTTTCTGATGGTTGATCGTCATAATTTATAACGCCGGACAATGAAATTCTGTATTCTAATGTCTCTGTAGAAAAGTTATCGCAATTTCCTAAATCAGTGAAACCAACAATATAATCCTTAGTTTTGCTGTTTACAATCAAGGCAATTGTAGGAATAATTTTTATTCTTAATCGTTCTGAAAGATTGAAACATTTGTTATTGTGATTAACTTATCAAGGGAAATCCAAATTTTCATTTATAATGTAATTACCAGTTAAAAATGGACATCGTTCTACATTGAGTTTACAAAATCTTGCTTCAATATGCTTTTTAGCAAGGATCTTCAAATGATGATCCACTATTTTAGATCTTGGTGAATCATCTTTATAGAATGAACAAACAATGTTTTCAGACTTCTTTGATATTTCAAAAAATTCTTTCTCATCATGTATTTCTGAATATTCTCCATGACCCTGAAATTATAATGTAAAAATATCCGTAATATTACAAACAATTACAATTTCAAGAAGTATAAATTTACATCATAATGTTAACTAATTAAATAATTCTTATAGTTATAAAATACCTGTGACAGCCAAATCTGTTTCAGCTGTTGAAGCTTCTTCAACTCCTGTAACCGTTTCTCTCGTAATTTCTCAAAATCACTAATATCCAAATTGTCTAATTTTTCTAATTCGTCGTCCAATTGTTTTTCAACATGTTGCGCTACGTCAACCACTGTTTTTTGCAGAACTGTTTCCATTTTTATAGCTACAATTAATATATAACGATAAATTATTAAGTAAAGTTTAAGTATACTATGAACATTTATATTTAACAAATTGGGAAAATTTCAAGCAATCTTCTCTTACTATAATTTTTGTGTTAATTACATATCCTACGTATTTGAAATAGTTATTTAATATAAACAAGTGATAGTAAATGATCAAACAAATGAAGTTGCCATGCAATTTTTCTTAATACAAACTGTAATAAGTAATCTTTCTTATCGAAAATGCAATAGAATTCTCACCGAAGATTTTCGAGGTTTTACCATATAAAGACTTGTCAAGTTTCTGCCACCTCTTCTAGTTACATTAAAGCGAAAGTGAGAAGGATATTCCGGTTGTGATCATTCATGCAAAGAATATGTCTATCTCTCTTCTTTCAAAGAAGTTGTCTATCTTTTTCTTTCACATTACTTATTTGTATTATTTTGTTTGTATATATAAAAATAATGATAACGTTGGACGATAAATATTTATATATATATTTACACGATTGCAGTATACAAGAATAAATTACTTGAATAAGTAAACCTTAAAGTAACATGATTAATGACGCCATATTATGTAAGGAAATGCTTTATGTAATTAAGAAATATTAAAGAAATACAAAACCATTGGCAAGATTTCGTGAAATTGGACAAGATCGAAGAGGAAGAGGTTAAGGTACGAGCAAAACAAGTTTATTGTACTTATAAACTTCAATTTTTTAAGTATGCATTGTGACAGTGATTAAGAAAGGGAAACTAAAAAAAGTGGAAGTTAATAAATGAAGTGAAAATTAAAGAATTTTATTTTAGCTGATAGAATTCTATATAAAATACCGAAAGGTATTGAAAACTATATAAGCTTAAATGTGAAAACTGCTTAAAACTATGGGGTTGCGGAACATAAATGTAAAAATACATTATAAACCTAATAATTTTCCGCGGCTTGAGAAATATATAAATTAGTGGAAATCAATATCTGTATAATCTCAAAACGAAAACTGTTACTGCCTAGAAAATTGCTAGATACCAATGAGAGAACAGTTCTATGTTAAGTGCGTTCCAAAATAAGCTAATAACACTATCAGTGTTATTTTGTTCTCGCAGAGTATCAAGGATCGAACAGAGATATCAAAATTCTCTCGGTAATTCCATCCAATTTTGGAACATAGTCGATAATTTACTTCCGTGAACCTTTTGTAACTAGAAATTACAATTGATTGCAACAGTTAAAGGAATGATCTTTATCAATGAAATTGCCGAAAGAAGAAGGAAGACTAATGTTAATGTATTATTTGATAGCGTCAACTACAATTTTCGCTTCTAGTTGCACTTAACCTTTATGGTTGTCGACTTGTTAGATGGCAACAAAGATGGCGGATATAGTTCGAGTAGTTAGTGTCTGTCCTCAATAGGCGCGTTGACAACTCCTTGAACAGTCGCGAGTATTGATATATTGTCGTAGTGTGTGTGTTGTGCGCGAAGTGAATTTCGACTGGCAAAATATGTTAGAGATTCTTTGAAGTATGAGTGAAGGAGCGGATTCGATTACGCAGACCTGCGAGAATTCGCTGACGACCTTGAAAGCTGAGGAAATCAATCCTGAGGATCTTCCACCGAGAACGATAACGTACACTGGTAGAAGACCGCGTTTTGGTACGGGCAATGTTCCGCGTTCACCCTATATATTAATCGACGGAAAAAAATTACGGAGTGCTTTAGCCCTCACAAAGAAATGGCCACCTCGACGAGTGAGTTTTCCAACAAATGACAGTCACTTGGTTACGGGATATCTGGAACCGGCCAATCCTTGGAAACTTGGTGAGAACGATATTCAAACTTGCTATACTCTTTGTATTGATGATCTGTGTCTTTAGTACAAATGTTTCTACCCATTTATTAGTCCCTTTAACACTGTGTTTCACGTTGTCATCAATTGGAGGAGACCTTCTAACAATTATAGTAACTGTTAGACACTTTGGAACTTGATGAAGTGTACAGAACTTATAAATTTCCATTGTTATTGGAGTAATCTACTGTATCGATTATTTTCAATGTAATAACATGAGAATCAATAGTCAGAAATGACTGTTGAAATTTTGTTGATGGTTTGGTCTTCATAAATATTTTAGAATACACGATACGTACAACACTTTGCTCATTAATTCAACGAGCAAATGGTAACTAGTTCTTAATGCTATATTAGTTGTCATCTTAGTTTAAAAATTCTTTTAGGTAGTTTAAGATATTACCGTAAACTTTCAAGCACTCGGATAATATTGCATCATGTCATTTTATGAATTATGACAATTAGTAATGATTGATCAAACAAGGTTAGTTTATTGATGAGAAGAGCTCTATTTATTCCATGAAAAATGTGCAGTATTGATATCATATAATAATTTCTATGGAATAATACTAAAATCTGTTAAGGTTTGCTTGTTTAAGTTAAAAAAGAATTTCTTTTCCCTTTGAATATAAATTTATAGAGAGTGAATAGATGTACTGTGATTTTTAGCACTGCACCAGTAGTCTAAAAAAAGCTAGAGCATAAGATGACTGATCTATATCGATGTATTTTCTGTGTCAACCAATTAGACTGATATATTTAGAAGAAATTCATGTTATATAGTATATTTTCTAATAAGAAAATCTTATATTCATATATATGTATATATTAATAAAAAGTATTTCTTCTTATTCATGATGAATTGCTTATGAGATTAGAAACATTGAACTTCATCCTAGAATAAAATAATATTGATATCTGTTAGGAAAATGTATTAATTAATACTTTATTTGATTCACATGTAATTTCATTGTTATAAAGTATTCCTTATTCTTCATTATTTGTTATAGTTTTTCCTTTTTTTCATACAATATATTAAGAAATCTAATAAGACGTAAAAGTAGTAATGTAACTAATATTAAATATCAACTAGACTTTTCCATAGTAAGGAAAGTCTTTTATATTACATATTCATATGTGATAATATATTAAGTTATGACAAGTAAGTAAATATGGCATAATATTTAAGCATAACATTATAGGATGATATCTCTGTTTTAGACATTTCTATATTGTTTTTCTTTATGAAGATGAGATTGTTATTATTTTCAAGATGTGAATTAAAAGAATTATTATTAAATTCTGTGATATGACTTCTTCACAGTTAAGTATTTGCATAATAATGACTTGTCTCTAAGCTATTAGGTTTTTTTTATAGACTGTGCCAAGTGAAGAATGTTTAAGATTTCACAATCTGAACTATGTACTAATTATAAGCTTGACGCGATGTTAAAGCATATCTGGTACAACATATAACAAACCTACAAATTGTAGGTTCAACATGGTTTGCTTTAACATTTCATGCAAAACGTGATATTGTTTAATTTCTATACTTCAAATAGATTCCATTTAAATTTGAAATATACTTTGGATTTTTCACTCAATCTACTTTCTTTAATTGGAACAGTTTGAAGTAAATGTTACTACAGCAAAACAATATCATAGTTTATTAGTAGTTTTTATGTAAATCTTAAGTTATGACTTTCCATACACAATTACATTAATACGTTCTCTGTGGAAATAAGATGGTAAATATGAAAAAAAGCGGATGCTACTTTTTAAACAAAATTATAGATTTAGGTATTTAAAGGAACATTTGAGACTCATTGCATATTTCATGCTCGTGTTAACATATATTAATTTGCTACATTGAAAAGATTGTAATGAAGTAAATATCATCTTTATTCGGCTACATTCTTGAAAGTAAGATGAAGAGTTGATTTCGTCTTGATCCTTTGCTTCCAGGGTCAAACTTAGCACCTTGCTTTGTTGAGATAGTGAGGTGAACATTCGATGGAAATGTAGACACTAATTAATGATTGAATCATTGCTACAAATGAAAAACTTGGTGAGTCACCAATGAGCACCGCAGCGAACGTGTTAAAGAATCTCATAGATAAAAGAAACAACACATACTGAAGTTTCAATTCATATTACTGACATATGCTATTAGTTATTTTCTATAAATTATGTAGGTTTAATTGTAAATATCTTAGAGTTTCTCAAAAGATATTTATTCTACAGTGATTTGGATTTTCCTTTTAATAACAATATATCTATTGTTTACAGCTGAAAATGTGAATCGTGAAGATTTGATCTCAGCATACAAAGAATCCTGTACTAGACATAATACAAATCCTTTGGAAAATGTTATGAGTCAACTCGAGGTAAAACTGCTTTTTTTTTATTTCATAAATTCTATACATTATAGTACAAATAGTTTGATGAAATGAACAATCATATTTTGACATGGAAAAAAATAGAATATCAATTATTATTAATACTATATTAACAAATTTATTAAGTAATATTTTTGAAGTATACATATATTAATATTAACAAGTAAATGTTCATGAGTGTGCTCCTTATATGTTTAAATCTTTATTAAGAAGCAATATCAATTTCTAACATAGGCTTTAGAAATATCTGAAAATCGTAGTGAACAGCTTGACTTAAAGGGAGAAACATTGGATCAAAATCGCTCTGAACCATTGGAAGAGATTCTCAAAAGAGTTCAATTTAATAAAGTTGATTTAGAAGGAACATCCTTGGATGATGAGGTATTTAGGTTTTTACATTACATCTGTTGCTTCTGTTAAATATGAAGGTATTACTGAAACTTTATAATATCTTTCCAAATGTCAATTACATTAATACACCATTTCTATTATAGAGTTCCGTGATATTATTTGATATGTTGGAGTACTATGAATCAGCTAAACACTTAAATATTTCATATAATCAAGATATTGGAATTCGTGGTTGGCAAGCATGTGCACATATGATAAAAAAGGTATGCATAATTACATATGCCTTTGACAATAGAATTCTGGTAAATATCAGAATTTTTGCACTTTTTAAAGTCACTTTTATGTTGTCTCATTAGCCATAACATATAGATTAATAGCCAAGGTGCAGTGATTATAGAGAATGTGTGTTTTTATATTTTATGTATAAGTTATTGAGTATATAATTAATGCAATCATTATTTGTCTAGACCCAATGTTTAGAACAGCTTGAAGCTAAGGATGTAACGCTTAATGAACAGTACATGAATATCTTGAGCCGCGCATTACGATTAGTCTGCCATCTACATGTCCTTAAGTTAGAAAATTGTGGACTTTCAGGAACACCTATCGTCATACTAGGTATTTATCACATGACATAGTTTATTAGATCAATCATATTACTGTAGAATAGTTTATGATTATAATTTAGTATAAATAAGTTTGTATTTACTGTTTTTTAATAGTATTTTCATCTATGGTCCACAAATTCAAAATATAATTTTTATATTTTATATAAATAATGCTTGTAGATTGTATAAGATATTAGTGTGTAACAAATAATTATAAAAAGTGTTGAATGAAGCGAAATAGTATGATGTACAAGTCCGTAGTTATTGTCACATGAATTTATTTTCATCTACCATGTCACTTCATACTACACTTGTCTTAGATATATGGGTAAATTTCATTCTTAATTAATTATTTAATCTTCGTTCATCTTCAGGATTTTTTTTTCTTAATCCAAAAGTAAAGAGACAGATCGTTGTTCCAATTTTTCTATATTGATTATTCCTAACCATCTGTTTATAAATGGATTTGTAATATATGTATATGTAATACCTGTTTTTTGAAATGGAAAACAAATATTCACATAACCTGCATATATAAATATATAGTGTATTTTTTCTTATTCTTATTATATTACTTGTAATGGAACACTACTATCATGGTTTAAAGCAGTTACTAATGAGATATATTTTTCTAAAACAGTTACAGCTCTAAAAATGAATACTGGAATAAGAGAACTTTACTTAGCAGACAATGGACTTAATTTTTATGATGCAATACAACTTGGTTCTCTTCTTAGGCTTAATAATCACATTCAGCTACTTGACATTAGGTATGTATCATTAAAGTCAATATAATAATGTAATAGTTGAAAGAATTACCTTCTCTTTTTATTAAATACATTCTAAAGTTAGTATCATTAATTGCTTTGCTTTTAGTTAGAATGTCTATATTACTTTCAATGAACACCCGGCAATGATTTTACCATTTAAGGGCATAATAATATTAGTACAAAGTTTTCTTGGAAATGTTCTTTCTTTAGTAATAATAACATCCAGGACGAAGGCGTACGCGACATTTTGGAGGGTCTTATCAATCAAGTGAATGAGGATAAGGATGGTAAAGGCTTGAGCATACTTGTATTATGGAATAATCAACTTACCAAAAAGTCATCTCCCTATTTCTCTCGAATTATAGTATGTAGCTTTAATTGCTTTTTGTATACATGTTTAATAATATAATTGATTATTGTACTGTTTACTTAAAAAATTCGTAGAGTAATAAGATTTTGTACAGTATCTTAACATTTATTCTTCGTGTATTACATTAATGCTGTTCACATTTAGGCATTTTCTAAAACATTAGAAACGTTAAACATTGGAAAAAATATGTTAACTGATGAAGTATTACTTACAATAAAAGATGCATTAAAAAAAAATCGTATCCTGTTGCAAATGGGAATGCAATCAACAGATCTTACATGTGATGGAATAATTACTTTATCTGAAATAATTGAAACAAATCAAGTTTTACAAGTAAGTTGTACGAACACTGCTGTCTTATAAAACAATTCACATAACGGTGTTTTAAATTAATTTTTTTTTGCCATTTTTAGAGGATAGATTTACGGGACAATGGTATACAAATGACCGGAATGAAAGCTCTAACTACTGCTATGAAGAAGAATAAGAATATAACTCAAATAGATTTGGATGACAAACCTAGAATGAAGATAGTAAGTGATAAGTTTATGATGTATCGATGTAAAAATCTTTCGACCATACAGATACTCTTATCTTTGATGATTTTCTCGAAACAGGATGGTAGTTTGCATCAATATATGGAGCTTGTGGCTGAAATTCGAGAGAGTTGTTTGCAGAATGAGAAAAATCGGACATTGGATGAAAATACCGAAGGTTCAAAAAGCGCACAACATCATAGCAGATTCTGTAGTGCGAGTTCCCGTAAAATCTCGCTCACCTGTCAGACACTGCCATGTTCTTCACCATCCACGACTCCAATACAGAGTGACGAATCGGGACGATCGATGCTCGAGCCAAAACGCGCTAGCGGGGGTCGTCTTCGTTCACCAGCTCCTAGTCCAATCCCTTCACCTATAGCCAGTCCTATACCAAGTCCTTCCCGAAGTCGGTTTGTAGTATCTCGAGTACCAGAAGCATCATTACGTTCGACAGATTCCTCGACCTCTTCGTCTCCTGTTACTCCTCCATCTCTTGGATCATCACCCACCCGTTTCTTTCCTTCTGCAAGTGGGTCATCTAGATTTCGTGTTTCGGTTGTTGAATCAGCAAGTACTGTGCCTTCACCTAAATCTGTCGTTGCTTCATCTAAAGCCAATGTTACGATCGGTTTTAATTTTAAAGTCGATACGGTAGAATCGACGGATTCGGATGACTCCGACAATGTATTTAGGTCCCAATTAGGATTGAGTCACGATCAAAATGTCGAAAATCTACAGGATACTCCGAGCAATGTATCTCATTTAGTTTCAAATGTAGCAGCCAAGGAGACTGTTATAGGAACGGCGCATAAATCTGCGGACGTAGAAGAAATAAGTACAAAGAAATGTTCTGTTGAAGATACTAGTAAGGTTCGATCTGAAGATAGAGTAGATTTTATTCCTTCTTCAGAAGACAAAGAATGTTGTGATGTGAGGGACAATCAGAGTAATATTCCGTTGCAGTTGGAAAGTGTTACGTCGGCTGAAACTGCCGTGAACGCAGAAAATTATTATAACGAAAGTACAAAAGACATAGAAGTGCATGTAAATACGAATGAAGATAATACGAATTCTAGTTTCACTCCAATAACTGATAAGTCGATTAATGTTAGTAACGAACGCGATGTGACGAAAGAATCAGCAAGTACATTATTGAACGAAACAGGAGCAGCACAACCGCAAATAAAGCAAAATTCGACTGTACAGAAGCATACATCCAATTTAGAGAAATTACTCGCACTGTTTCAGCATCCTAGTAGTTTGTTCTCTGATTCTACCTGCATTAATCAGTTGGAATCTAAAAGCACTTTTCAAGATGGCGTAAACAGTGTGATGGCGTTTGGCGATAAGTTTCACAATTATCTGAAAGAGGGAAGAGATAAAGTTAGTAATCATCCAGCATGTCCATGGTCTTCGGAAGAGTCTACACTACCAGTGAAAAGTAAATCAACAAAATCCTCAAATATTTCGCAATTGTCTGGTTTACAGAGTTTAACGAGTATGTTCTCGTCGTTCAAACTCGACGCTAATTTAAATCTTTTTGACCAGAGTACTAAATCTTGTCCTAAGGCAGCCGAGAGTGTAAATAACACTGTTAAAAAAGATAAGAAAAAAGATTTAAACGATGCACAAGAAGGAGACCGCACTGACGTTTCCAGCAGCGGCGATACAAAGTTCAATGTTTATATCAAAGAGAAAGAAACAAATGTTTCAACTTTGAGTAATCGATCGTTACCTGAAGATGTGCAATCAAAAACTAATCATGGGCATACTAACAAAGATTTAGTATTAGAAGAAAATTGTGTTGTTTCAAACACAGCAGTAGAAACTTGCTCTAACAAAGTTGTAAGTAATAGTACATTGGTGAATGTTCCAGAGAGCAAGACGACTGTATGTATACCTAAGTTAATGGATATACCTGAATACTCTATTTTAGAAATAACTGATGATAATGTAAAACAGAAAGGCGTAGATGAGATAGTAGTCAAAGTAGATTCTATATCGGTAGAAGAAACGTGTGATAAATCTTTAACAGACAGTATTAATCTGACTAGTGATAGTAATTCTTCAACTTGTAATATAACATGTGATATAAAGATCATAAATGATGTACATACTGTAGATACACTCGAGAGTACACACGATTCGGTAATATTAAACTTAAGTGCGAAAGATGACGCCGAAAAGAGCACAGTTCTTAATTCGTACGATAAGCCCGATAACGTGGCGTCTTTCGTATATAACAAGGATTGCGATTATAATGTAAATAATATCTCCAACGTATGCCAGGAGACGACGAATGTAGACGTAGAACAAGCTGATTGCACGAGCAATAAAGTTACCACTGTACGTAGTGTCGAAAACAATAACGATAAGACAAATTTTCATTATTCGTACAATACGCCGAGCGAAGGAATAGGAAATTCGGATACTTGCCACGTGGACGATAACTCGTATTGGAAGAGTACAACTGTAAATAATACATCCGAAACGGGGATAAATTTTATATCTAAGAATAGTGATACAGAGTTTAACAGCCAATCTATCGATCTACATTCGATCGTAAATAAAGAAGAGCTCATCGATGCATCGCAAAAACAGAACGCGCTAGAAAGGTTCATCACCAGCGACAGCAAAGTATTCGAGCCAGCTAACGAGGTACATCGAACGGCATTCAATGAAGCAAAAAGTAATCATTGTTTTGTAGATACTAGTACGGACAATATTGTAGAAAAGACAGCGGATGGTACACCGGTACCAACGGTGATACTGTCTCATCACGAGATACCGACGGCCGCCCCCGCGAAGAAAGAATGTTCCACGGATTATAATAAATCCGTCACGGAGGATCTTATATTTTGTATGACCGATATATCCACAGACGGTGTCACCGTCGAAGAGGAACTCTCCCCTGGCATCGTTAGTAATTGGCCGAACAGTAATACAGCAAAAATCACGACACCATATTACGCTCTACCTCAAACGTCTCGTTCACCTACGAATCTCGTAACCGAGAAGCCAGAAAATGTTCATAGAAACAGCCAAGATTCTGGAATCGGGGAGAACAATCTCACCGCATTGGACGAAAACATTCCAGAAAGCATGCATCCTCATCCACGGGAGAACTTCCAGGAGAGCGTTGATTCTGGCATTGAATCCGAATGTTCTTCCGTCGGCGTTAAAGTTGACTCGTCCGTTGACAATTCCAAGGAGGAGGAGTTACCCATGAAGAAGATCCCGAACGATGCCGGGGGCGACAGTGCCTCAGAGAATGTTCATGAATTCGATGATTTCGATTCGAATATCGTCCAGCAGCACACTCATCGTACAAGTCCTGAAGCTACAAACGACACAACTCATTCGTACTTTAATACTATTAAGTATACAGTCGTCACGTCTGCCTGCTCGATGGCCGGAATGAACATAACGGACGCCACGACAATGGGAATTGTTTCGGACGAAAGCGCCATTGTCATTACCGAGCCCACGGCGATGATACGTGCTGCAAGGTGAGTACAGTGATTGCGCCGAGATTCGATGAGATTCGCAAAGGCAATAATTGCTATTGTACATCGTCAGAATTGGTGCGAAAGGTGACAGGCTAAGGGCTATATATTTCATGCAGTCTCTGTTTCATACATTTGCGCTTCAATATTGTCACCGATACTTAATTTAATGGCACGTATTTTTTTGGTACTTTGAAATGCAGTGCAATCATTCTGTTAGGGGCTTATTTTGACAATCATTGTAGAAAAGGAGTCGTAAGGTCTGCACTTTTCCTTTGTGCAACTTTGTATATTACACGCACACACACAGACACCCAGATTTTTCGCCTCTGCAACGCGATATTGACACGTGCCGCTGTATCGGCGACAGATTCTTAAGAATTATTTTTCCTTTGTTCTGCCGCGCGATAAGCTTTCGTGCGTACTGGCCTGCGAAGCGTTTCGGCCCTACATATATATTTACAAATATATACATATTATTTTCACATAGATACGCAAATTTATTTTATCATAATCGGAGAACGTGTACTTTAATTGTTTTAATTAATGCGTGTCGAGTGTTATCGTAGAAGTAATTTGTGTTAATGCTTCGGCACTGTAAAGCTACTTCAGGCGAACTTGAAAATAGTCTTAAGGGTTGTAAACGGCTGAAATTTATTTTAGTATTATTTAAAGGGTTTACCCTGTAAACTTGAAACTTGCGTCTCTTTCTTTTTCTTTTCTTTTTAGAACCAAAACTATAATCGTGTGAGGGTGTACATTGTTACAGTAGTACGGAAAATTATAATTAACTACACGATCGTGGAATGTACAAATAACTATAAAATAACATTAAACTATTTGCAGTTATAATAATTATGTATAATAATTTCTCACGGATAAATCGCATAAGGCACTGAATTTCGGTAAAAGTATTAAAATAATGAAATTACTTTAAGAACACGGTGTAACAACTGCGAGATAAACGTCATGTTAAAGAGGAGCAAATAATAAATATATTGTAAACGCGCTCGTCACAAAAGGAAGTTTAAAGAAAAACAAGGGTCCGATGAAATTCGTGTGAAATTTGCATTAAATATCGCGGTAAAAAATATTTTTCCGAGCATCGGTAGAGGGGGATAATTGCTGTGTAACATCGTAATAAAGCATAAATCATACAAAAATGGCTTCGTATCGCACTTTCTTCTCACGTGGAAAGCGATGCTTTTTTCTTTGCTGATTTCAACTTTTTTACCTAGCGCCTCGCTTGCAATTTGGTACAATAACGTTTCCGCCTAACTAATGAAGCATTCATATTAATTCGATATAAAACACCTCGAATATTCATCTCATTCTGACATGTCTCCTTAGCTAATACGAGTACTACAACATAATACATCTTATCCGTGTAATTGTTTATAATATGCGTAGCACTTAACATGTAAACACACTTTTGTTAAGATAGAAATTTCTCGATGAGAATTTCCTCCTATCGAGAGGATCGAATGTATTTTGATTTTACCTTTGACTCGTTTATTTTTCTTTTTATTCATCATCATCATCACCATCATCATAATTTCTATCTCAACGGTACAAAACTGTAGCTCTGGTGCAGTAAAGTTTTTTTCGTTCATTTGTCGATGATGTAAAAGCGAATTATTGAAATAAACCCGCTCTGTCCTAAAAGCAAATGAGAAGCAACGTTTTAACGAAGAGACGCTTTTTATGTTAAAGATATATTGCACGCAATGTAGAATAATAAAGTGGCTATGTTCTTGTCTGTTAATCATTATTGATACCATTTCTTTGTACGTTAAAATATTAGATCCGGGAGTTCTTAATAAATAGTTTTTCAAAATTTCGAACGCTGATTTGTATTTACTATTTTACATTAACTTCAAAATAATATTACACTGCTATGATAGAATAGAGCACAATGTATAAATGATTAATAAACTGTTTCTTTCGTAATTATTCGTATTACGGTAAGAAATTCTCTTCTCGGAGGTTTATAAAACGATCGGGGCTATTGCGAAAATTCTCCACGATATTATAGCTCTTTCTATGCAGAGAAAAATCGTATTAATGAGTGTCGCTCTAATTGCTATGATAAACTTTTCTTAAGGCCGTTCTTTCGGCCACTATTCGGTGCATTAACTTGAATATCATTTACCGCGAATCACATAAATCTTATGGCTATTAGCATTCGAACCAGTACACAAGAAATGCCGTCGATTAGAATGCCAGTGTAGCTGCATTGCGAAATCTTTCGACAGTTGCGAAAACATCACTTTACTGTACTAGAAGTTTAATGGTTGTTCAGGGAATACGACAGAACTGTAACCAATATCTCTGATGTATTTTGCGCAGTCCGAAATAAAAGAAGAAACGTCGAGGAGGAAGTGGATGATGAAGAAGATGAGGCCGAAGAGGAAGAAGATGAAGAGGAAATGAAGAAGAAAGAGAAACGTGGAATGGAACAAAACAACGTTGATGCGCTCGAGTTTGAGGACGATGACGAATTAAACGAGTTCGAGGAAATGAAGATACATCTCGAGCCAAAGTATCAACGCTACGCCAAGTGGCGAATTTAAGATATATAAATAAATATATAAATAAATGAATAAATAAATATATATATTATATATTATAAAAAAAAAATGATAATTACCAGCAATGCTGGACGGAATTCGCGCGAATACGAAGAAAAAGATGAAGAGTGCAGGACACGAAAACGTTTCGAAGAATTTATAGGGGAGAAAGTATAGGCAAACGTTATAAATATTGTTTATATAAATATATTACATACATATATATATAGACAGTTGATGATGTCTTGCGTAATAGTTTCTCACGAGGTAACTTTAGGTCTGAAATTTTAAGTCGGGAAAGCAGGGAATATGATGGAGAAAAGGTGTAACGCGTTTTTACCCTTACATCCGTCTGATGTGTTAGGAAAAAAAAATATATTAATGAAAAAAAAAAACACACGGTCGATTCTAGTCTTGAAGACAGTCGATCTTATTCTAAATCGCAGCGTAAACTTAAAGGAAAAGAACGATGACTGTTGAAAGTCAGAGTACTCAAGTTTGGGCCGATGGCTTTTTAAGGATCTAACATGGTACATGGCGATACATCTTAACGTTTAGTGCTGTAGTTTAAAAATGATTGATTACTTAAATGTGTATTATTGTTAAAACACTTCCTAAACTGTTTGCATACATATTAAAGAAAAAAAAAATATATATATACACATACACAGACATACGGTGCGGTATATATTATACGAATTAGAAGAGATGATGTTTCTCTTCTACGGAAAGCGTACACGACGATATAGAAAAAAAATGAATGTATATGTAACTCTAATATATATACACATATATAAATATATGTCTATATATGTCTATATGTATCTCGCGTTGCGTAAGTCGTACATCACACTGGGAGTTACTTTTGAACGAAGACTCAAGTCGACTTTTTCGTAAAACGATGGTTGAGGATGAACGCTACTAAAAACAAAAGAAAGAGGATGAAGAAAAACACGAAACGAACGATCGTGCTTAACTTCAGATTTTTATTTATTAACTCTAAAAAAGATTTTTAACATTGATATAGTATATTTTTTATTATTATAATATATATATATATATGTATAAGTACGCAGTAACGAATTTACAACTGTATCTTTTTCCGGGGAAGGAGGAGGAGGAGGAGGAGGAGGAGGAGGTGGGTGGGGGATTACCTGTAGATTGAGATTACAGACTTGGGTCTTAATTACAATATAAAAAAGAAACAGTGCACACTCGACGTTTTTGTGGACGGGTCAAAAGTTTCATCCTATATAACCATGGGTTTTTTCATGCGCAGAGAATCACAGCTTATATCGTCGCACGATAAAAAAAGACGATCGAAACTGTCGTGTCGATGAACATTGATACATTTAGTGTGATCTTTACTATCTTTCTCTCTGTTTCTCTCTCTTTCTCTCTCTCTCAAAACCACCCATTACTCATATTCTCTCTCATGTCTTTTTAAGCGTATCTTGTGTTCCCTTTTTCTCCTTTCCCCGCGATGTCGCGACCCAAGAAGTGTCGTTAATTACCATTTATTCTATTATAATATTCATCGATCTATGCCAGAAGCGTCGCCAATGATTAATGTTACGCGCGAGCCGCAACGCGGTATGCTCTATTGCAGTGCGTTAAACTGTAAACATTCTTAGTCATGTAAACATCTCGTATGTAATTGTTGTAATAGGAGGGATGATGGTTTGATGTGTAGCTTACCAGAGAAAACACACACACAAGCATACATGCATACATATATAAAACGGGAATTGTTAAGTATTAGATAGCCAATCGTTGCATGGTTGCGCTGGAACTTAAGAGATGATAGTTGACGATTGAACGATCGATCTGCGGTTGTTTGAAGAGATGAGAGTTCTATCTCTTGTTACGATGTCTGCGACGAATCTCGTATCAGACAATAAGATTAGGATTTAGTGCAATTGATAGAACGATCTGTCCCCCTTTTCATTATTTTCTTTATCGCCCCCTCAGCCCCCCCCCCCCTCCACTACCCCCTTCATTCTTTTTTTTTGTCTTTTTTTAGCTGCAGTGACTCAGTCGCGTGTATACGTTTTTATCGAGAATTGCGAAATTTCACGAATACCAGTGTATACTTGGCAGTTTTTTCACGGTGTCTTTTTACAAGGAACCTCTCTCTCGTTACGAAGAAAGTACTGGGAACAATGACGTTAATTGGTTTTCTGTATTTACTTTATTATTATATATAAATAGATGTTTACGTAGATGTGTATATATACATATATATGTATACTTATATATGTATTTATATATACGTATACGTTGACACATACGTGCGTGTGTATGTAGATTAAGTTTGTACATAAATGCACGTACTCGAAAGTACGTCTCAAGTAACTATCATCGAGCTGGAATTAATGCCGTACAGACGTAGTATATGAAAGAGAATCTTTATGAAAGAGAAATTGAGTTTGAGAATTTTATTGAGTCAAGTGGTGAAATAATAAAGACGGTTTACTGACACGCTTACGCTTTCCGAATTTTCTTACCTGTCGCAAAAGGCTAACGGTGAAAGTGGCCAATCGTAATTGTAATTATTTTAATGCATCTAAATAATTCAACGTTACAGTTGGAATCAATGACATATTTTATATACCGTTATCAAAAATAGCGTCGTAGGATTATGAACTGAGAACGGTTTTAAAATGACAATTATTCTTCTTACATTTTCATTTGATTCTTCAAATGCAGCCTATTTCTCCATTAGTCTTATGTCTTATCAGATTAATCTAACCATTTCGGTAATTTCTATTCAAAACTTGTTCCTTTATTCTACAAAATTTCTTAAATGCAATATCCTTATCCATTAGTATTTTAAATTTTATCGAACTAATTCAAGAAGTCACAGACTGATTCAACCAATTACCTCACTCCTATTAAAAACTTGTTCTTCTAGTCCACAAAATTTCTTGAATGCAATATTCTTATCCATTAGTATTTTAAATTTTATCGAACTAATTCAAGAAGTCACAGAATAATTCAACCAGTTACCTTACTCCTATTAAAAACTTGTTCTTCTATTCCACAAAATTTCTTGAATGCAATATCCTTATCCATTAGTATTTTAAACTTTATCGAGCTAATTCAAGAAGTCACAGACTGATTCAACCAATTACCTCACTCCTATTAAAAACTTGTTCTTCTAGTCCACAAAATTTCTTGAATGCAATATTCTTATCCATTAGTATCTTAAATTTTATCGAACTAATTCAAGAGGTCACAGAATAATTCAACCAGTTACTTTACTCCTATTAAAAACTTGTTCTTCTATTCCACAAATCTTTAATTCTTCACAATCCCTCGAAATTTTTCCCCGACTTTTGTTCATTATTTCATCCCCTCCAAAGGATCCTCCCCTACTCTCGATAACTCCCCGTGGTATCGTGCACGCAGTCGCGCCCGCAAAGGGGTTGCAACGACTAGCGGAAGCAAGACTTCGATTCCTATCCTAAATTGACTACCCTCAAACCCCATGTGACGTTCTACAAATTCCTCATTTCACTCGGTTTCGCGAAAAAAGTGCTAAAATCATTCAACAATTATCCTTCGAAAGCATTAAAACAGTTCCACGAATGAGGTCTAACTCAAGGAGTATCATTGAAAAATGTCCTTCCGTTTCTGCAAAGGATAAATGATCATTTCATTCGAATGGCTTGAAATCAATTGAAATGCAACACCGTACGTGCATAGTGTCGTCGTTCCTTTAATCATCGTTGCCTGTATCGTGGGACGTCGAAGAGATAACGTACGACAGAGACTTTGTATTCTGAATAGAGAGACATCAAGAAATAAGCACATCCGTCGTCATTCGTTGATGAGATTTCTTTGTGAAAGCTCGTAGTTGAGACCGATACGTGAATCCGGGATTTTTCTACGGAGAGAAATGCAAAGAACGTCTCAGACCGTGGTGTTCCGGGTAAAGATGAACGATTGGATTTGCTTTCCTGTAATCCGATATGCACCCGATGCTTTGGAGTCTGTGACACCAGGTCGTTATCGATTATCCTCCGTGGGTTGAAGGAGAAGAATACGAAAATACGGGGACAGGATTTAAGGCTGTTCTCGGCAACAAACTGTGATGTGAAAGTTAATAATGTTCGGGGTTGTTTTGTGCTTAGTGAGATGTGATAATCGTTGGGTTTTCGGTTTAGAAAGGAATATGTCTCGGCGAAGTCGATCGCTCGCTTGATTGGTATTCTTGTTGTTACATTATATTAGGCTTCTTTTTAGTTTTCTTATTCTCATCTCTCTGCACGATATTGATATCAATTCGTGAATATTTGATTTTTGTTAACCCAGAAAAATTCATCTTCTTAGGTGAATTCTTTCGAGTAGATCGTTAATTTACTTGAGGAAAATAGCAGAGACAACTCTACAGAGTTTATTTACAATTATTACTCTATTTCTCATTCAATAATTGATCTATTACATTTGAAAGTGGCACAAGTCCTTTTCTTCTCATGTTCAGGTATTTGAAAGTTCGTACTTAAGCTTTTTGGACGAAATCATGATGATAAATCATTCCATTCACTTTGTCATTTGAGATGCGAAAATATGACACCTATGTTTTGCTAAAACTAACTTAAACAGTTTTCAGAAAAAGGATTGATACTATTTTCAAAAAAACCGACTCAATTCTTACGTCACAATAATATTCAAATTAATACTCGGTATCATTATAATCTCCATAATCCAGTAATTTAATCACTCCGTTACCAACACCATAACTCATTAGAAGACAGCTCAAACGTGTTTTGAAATCTGAAAAAAAAATCATTTAAAATCATTCCTCCGCGTCACTCTTCCCCCATGCATTGTTTGCGATGTTTTCGGATTAATCGTTGCCACTATCGAGTCTCGTTTATTAATAGACGATCTATTTTTCTCTTATTCTGCTGCCGGCCACTCTTCGCTCGTTTTGCGACCCTGCCAGATGATTCCCTCGTGTTTACAATGTAATTTTGGAGCAGCGAACGATCGATTCATCGAGTACGTGCTTCGGCCTTGATAAATACATCGTACTTATTGATGGCACCAGGTTCTTTTATTCATGCCACGAGGAATTGAACTTTTTCAATGTAAGTAAACAGCGCGAAGAAAAGAGAAACGCAAATTAACGAGCTAATCGCGAATCGTTTCGATCCGCGTTTTGCCCTCCTTTTTTCTCACCCCCTTTCTTTCTTCTCGTAAAAGTAACGTCGAACGATGTTTATCGGCCAGTGATTTACATAAAATTAAATCGTAAAACTTTGCGGGACTTGAAAGCACGAAAGGCCATTTTGCAGTCTGACCCCGTTAAACTTTAACGAGGACACGCGCTATCTTTCTGAGAGATTAAACTTAACGGAGTCGAGGTTGAGAGTAGTTCTCCGTTTTCGATGTTGGTTTGGCATCCCTTTTATTTCAAATAATTAATGAATCAGAAGTATTGAACGTATGTGCCTGATAAGAGAAATTTGAAAAATTGATAATCATATAAATACTATGTGTAGTATTATTGAGTTAATTAGAGTGTGGAAAAAAATGGACGATTTTAAAGATAGTAGAGAAATTGAATTAATTTAATCGCTGCAAGAACATTATAGAGGTTATGATGGGAAAATAGGTAAAGGTCCGAACTTGCAATTAGTGGGCACCATTTCAAATTCCCCGTCACCTCTGCGAAACTTTTGCGAAAATTATTATTTAACGTATGAGAACCTCGGTGGTTCAAATTCCACCTAAAATAGTAGATCCTAAGTAAATTTACCATAGCGGTTGAACTTAAAAAGGACAAATGCAAAATAAGGGGTTGTGACGGATAAAGAGGTAAAGGGTTGAACTCTCAATTAGTGGGCCTAATTTATATAAATATAATCACCTAAAACGTTCGGTCTTATGCGAAATACTCGTAGAAGTTCAAACTGATAAATACAAAAGAAAACGAACGACGGAAGAACATCGGTATTTCCCCTTAATCGTAAAGCCGTGTAATTTAGGAAATTCATAATGACAATTAATTACGTTCAGATATCACGTATGCGACACTCGGTACAAAATGCATCATCGGAAAATACAACGGGTAACGATCCAATTAACTTCATCGGAATTGACGGACGATAATGCGACAATTACAGAGGAATTCCATAAAACAACCTATTACACCTGAAAAAAAAAGATTTTCACGTCAATCTGTCGTATTGGCGGAGTAAATCTAACGAGGAACTAATTTTATAAACAACTGACAACATCATTTCGGATTGAGAATACGAATAATTGCATCGTTTAATATTGCTCTAATAAATAAAATACTTCTTCCTTCAGTAATTGGCAAACTGCAAATTCCTGCAAAAAGATAATTATAATTTACCTCTTAGAAACACAGCTATTTAGCGGATTTAATTAATGATCTTTGAGACCGAAAAAAAATTGAGAGATAAGGCAATTTATGTGCAATTATCAATTCAGCTCACCATTATACAAATGTAGATATAATAATATTATAAAAGTGGTTTGTAACAATTATAAACCACTTTAAAGAGTTTTAAAAAATAGCTGTTTGTATCATAAGCCACTGACTTTAAAAGAGTTATTAAAAATAGCAAATATAATTGGAACATTTTTCACAGACGTACATTATATAAGCTTAATCGCTTAATGATATATTCATTTATAATTTAATTTAATTTATTTACGAGGTAAAGCCTTTCACAGAAAACTACAGATGCAATGTTATGTGCATAAAAAGCAAAAAAATATATATAGATAAAAATGTTTATAAACGAAAAAATGATCACTAATAGGCGCTGAAATTGCAAACAAGAAACGGAAATGTAAATATAAAAAGCAAGACAAGAGAAGGAATAAAATAGAAGAGAAGTATTGTAACAAATTACAATACTTCATTTAGGGCGAATTTAAGAGAAGCGGGAGAGTTATTGTTATTAAAATTCAGACGATATGATTATCTCCCAATATTCCTCAGAACAGATTAAGTTCCCATTTTACGACGAGATTGTATTTATATACGATATTGGCTCACTTGTATTCTAGTTTCTATGGGACATTTTTTTTTTTCAAAGTAACAATCGACCGTTCGCTTTGACGGAAATTCCAAATTTTCCAACTCAATAGCCCGAAACCGGGGTGCATAGAGATTTGCAGGGTTTGGCCATTTTCTAAGTTGGAGGATTCCATATACGTATACACATCATAGTCCGCCAGTAATCAATACTCTTTGCTCTACCCTTCCTCTCCTGACAGTGGTTTCTTTGTATGAATAGTATTTTTTTATCTTCCTCTCATTATCGTGCAAATAATTTCGCACGATGAGCGAGGAAATTTGTATTTTGCCGCGTTTATCAAAGGGTAGCGTTATTCAATTGAGGGTCGATCACCTGAAAGGAGGCTTTTGCAAATGATAGACTATCTCGTTCTTTTAAATCGGCGACTATGTTTAAATTAATTTTATTTGAAAGAGCTATAATTAATACTTTTAAATACGATATTAATTTCGCCGTAAGGTTGGAAATACTCGAGATAATATCTAAAGAAGCACTGAGTATTTTTTGCAAAAAAAATTACAGCTAATTTTCACAGAAATTATGCAACTTCAGTTAATGTAATTACGGCATGTAAATGGCTGCATTAGTCAAATTCATATTTGCACTGTAATTGCAAACCTTCCTTGTATAATTCCATACCTGTTACACATCGACTTTGCTACGGGAAGAATAATAACGTAGAAATAATTGCACTTCGTTTCATTAATTTGGATTTTCCAGCAGTGCAATCTGCTTTTTCTTTTAAACTTACCTCCATGCATTATCTTCAAAGGCAAACAGACCATTAACGATTATTATTTCTTTACCTTCGTGTATATTTTAAACATTTATTCACGTAGCGTGGATATGGTAACTATGAGCTCCGAAAAATCGGCATGCCGCCGAAAACCAGTGGAAAACAGTGGTATCGGAGTGGTGAACGATCGTCCAGAAGGCAGAAATCATAGGATAGATTCTCGTAATCGTAGAGACGAGTCTTTGGACAAATCCCCGACTAGTCCCGTACATCATATCACTGCCTCGTGCGCCGAAGATACACCCAATTACCTCGTGTACAAGAAGGTACACTTGCTCTTTTAATTAACCCTTCGCATGGATCGAAAATATTTGTTCCGTGTTGGCTTTACAATGAGAAAAGGCCGTCGACGGTGCACACTTTCAGATGGAGTCGATCGTTAAGAAAATGTTGGACGAAGTTACGGGTGTTCCGGTGAAGACTGTGAAGAGCTTCATGACGAAAACGCCTTCCGTGTTTACAGGTGAGAGGATAGGGAAGGTAAAGTGAGGGACCAGAAACAAGGCACTCGGGACGGAAGGGGAGATTGCTCTCTGAGATCGACGAATGACAACCGAAAATAAAACATTCCTTTCGTCGTTCAAAATGACGACACAATGAATGTGCGGGTCTCTCTTGCCAATAGCGCATCAAAATCGAAAATGCGTGAGGGAGAGGGATGTCCCTATCCATCGGGCGAATCAGAGTAAATTACCCCTCAAGTGCCTTGTTTCTGGTCCCTCAGAATATTAGTCCCTTGCCTTATAAAATCAAGTTGCACTCGTGTTATGAAAGATGGAACAAAAGAACTCTTAGGTTTTGGGACGATCTACGCCCAACGGTTCTACGAGATGTTTAGAATAACTAATTACTAACGACAGCTTACAGTGCCTAAATAACCAATGTCTATTACCTAGGGGTCCGTGGTAGATAAAAGGGTACAGATTTGATCTCGCAATCAGTGGGTTCCAGTTCATATTTGAAAGTCCTTTTGTTCTATTTTCGAATATAAAGGGTTTCAGTTAAAGACGTTCAAATACAAAGGATTTTAAATATTACCGATGCTAAAAAATTGCAATAGTTTCATGTTTTTGTATCACATTCAAAACTAATTACTGCATATTTGTTCCACTAATTTGGTACTTAATTAAGGTACACGCAACCCCAAAAGAAATCGTGTGGCAAGGAATTAAAATACTGGAATGTTCATATCTTAATTGGAATTAATTTTTCTGTTAACAATTAATGGGTGATTACAATCAATATCATTTAATACAGGCATTGACTTAATATCGTGGATGATGAAAACCATGGACATAGACGATCAAGGTACGATAAAGGGAGCTCGTGTTATCGAACGTAAAAGATCTAATTAATAATATGCTGATACAGAGGCTCTTCACGTGGCACATCTCATGGCATCTCACGGATACTTCTTCCCCATCGATGACCACTGCCTTACTGTAAAGAACGACAACACTTTCTACAGATTCCAGACGCCATACTTTTGGCCGTCCAATTGTTGGGAACCGGAGAACACCGATTATGGTACGACCGTTAATATTTACCACAGTTGTCTTAACACTAGAACTACTGACGTTAAATCTGTTATATTTAAATATATTCAATATGAAAAGAAGAGGAATCAAGCTGCAAACATGATGATTCGTCAAGTAATTTATTTATTATAAGATACACGTGAAGTATCTACTGTATTATATTTCTTTAACACGTTGAACGCCACCGGTATTTCGATAGTTTCATCATTTCTACTGAAGTGGAACTTTTTCTATTAAAATCACATGTTTATAAAGCAGAAGCTTCAAAGATACAGATGGATATATTTTCAGCAGAACTTTATCTTTTTAACGCGAATATTTAAACATTGGATATATTACAAAATTCGTAAATATTGCAATTTAAAAGCCAGATGAAATTTCATTGAATTCAATAGCGCCGGTCACCGGTGACCCCCATGGCAGGTAACGTGTTAAACAGTAATTTTCTTAAAAAATTGTATACCCAGTTTTGTTAAAGCTTCGGTAGTTTTAGTGTTAAAATTATGCAATACAATCAAACACTTTGCGGTCTGTCGACAATATTAGTTTTCTTGTTAAATAGAAATTTAAATTTTTATTGATGAACAGAATCATTTCACATAAAGAAGTAGGAACACGTCATTTTGAGCGAGTCGGTAGTTCTAGTGTTAAACGCAGTGGTCAAGCACCTTTTGATGGACAGCTGGCGCAAAGTGTTAAACTCTTTGCGGTTGTATTTTTTGTGAGCACAGCAGTCGTACCGGTCGAAATTATTTTTGGATAGCGTGCAATCAGTTGATTATTGTCAACAATGCGTGTCAGATTCTCACCTGTAAAGTGAAAGGATGACTGCTTCTATAATCAATTACCAATCATACAAGATCTACTGCATGTTTCGAAGGGAGTCGACAGTATAATAAAATAACCAATATCAACTTTCAATGCTTAAGTAACCATTATGTAGGAGGCTATGGTGGATAAGGAGGACTCTCAAGCAGTGGGTGAGAGTTCAGAGACGCAATTACCGTTGGAAAATGTTTTCCATGTGTTATGCATATCATAGCGTCAGTGGTTGCAAAATTATCTAAATCAGTAGGTTCTAGTCGAAAACGATCATAGCAATTAAAACTAAGCCATTCAGAACAAATAACCAAAACCTCGACCGGAACGAGTTTCGACCGCAAAGAGTTAAATCCTGAAAGAAGATCACGAGAACAATAAATTTTAAAACACCACAGCTGTTTATCTGTGCAAGAGAACGATGCAGAATAAGACCCGCTTAGAGTTGGCGGATTACGAGGCGGAGAATCTAGCTAGACTTCAGAAGATGTTCTCCAGGAAGTGGGAAGTGATCTTCATGCAGGCCGAGGCTCAAAGTAAAGTCGACAAGAAGCGCGACAAGCTGGAAAGGAAGGTATTGGATAGCCAAGAAAGAGCTTTCTGGGATGTTTACAGGCCGATGGTAATAATCTTGAGTGATCACCTTTCTGCATTTTAGCGTCGTTACTTTTACACTTGCTCGATGATCGTCGTATGTATGTAAACTGTGTAAGAACACCAGGCAGATCGGTGTAATTCATGGTAACCGTATTAGTATCATTTTCAGCCTGGTTGTGTTAACACTACGGAATTGGACATCAAGAAGGCTTGTCGTAGTAACAAACCTATCACGAAGCCGAGTAAACATCTGCAGTTGGGAATAGCGGGTGGACGAATTTCGCCACATTCGGAGTCTTATTTGTCGTCTTCGATGGAGTTGTTGCGGAAGGAGATTGAGATGTTAAAGGATAGAATAGACAGACCGAATACGAAGGTTTCAAAAGTCGCCGAGGCGTGAGTAGGACATTATATGTAGATGTTTGGTAGACAGATAAGTTCGGTGACTTTATAGGCGATTTTAAAACTTTAATTGCAAAGTAATACTTTTGAGGCTTTCGTGGCCAAATTGGTAATCATTTGACTTGGCTTCCGGGTTGGAGCCGTGTTGAGAGTTGGAATGAATCCAATGGAATGGATTCAAATGGTTTAATTGCAAAGTAACTGTATAATATACTTGGCCAAGCTGCGGCTCTCCTACGTTTTCCACGCAGGTGTCATCTTAAGGCCGAAAAAATATCGTTGACAGGAACAAATTCTTTAATGTGAAAGCATTATTACAAACACATACTGCAACTGCATTTACCAGTAACGAATAAACATTCTTGTTAAGAAATTTTCATATATATCAATGTATTTTTTATTATAAATTATGACTGAAAAGAGTGACCGTGAAATTTATATATTACATAATTAAAACGTTCGTCTAACTGCGGCTTTCGAAATTCTGAGTTTTGGAGTTGTGGCTCTTGTGGGGATAAAGTCTGGTCAATTATGCTATATAATATTAGGTATCATAATATTCTTTGTTATTTTCCGCCAATTTTTTCCTACTACTACTAAAAAAAGTATAAAAGAGAAAATTTATTCTTTAGAGATCTCCAGAGACACAGACAATATCAACGAAGTTATTTTCAGGCATTTATAAATCTTTTATCCATATCCGCTTCTGTTTCCAGGCATTTCTTAGAGTACAGAAATATCATAATATTCTTTGTTATTTTCCGTCAATTTTTTCCGTCTTCCCAGTAAATTATAAATTCCCCGTTCACCCTGCGCCCACTGACTGATGTCAGTGTGGACAACAGCTTTAGGGTCAGTTTTACAATGGGAGCTATGATGGGTATAAAGGTAAAGGGACACGCAAGCAGTGGGCAAAGTTCAAATTCCATTATCTCTGGAAAAATCGTAAAATATCGTTTAATTTTACACATTAATTTTCACATTAATCATTTATCAATTATCATATCGCTCGCTCGTATTCGGTGAACCTGCCACCAAAGAGCTCATTCACTTGTTATAATCTATAACTGTACATTTTTATTTACACGAAACCCACACGACCATTAACCCTTTGCACTCCTTAATTTTGTGTTACCTACAAAAAACTTTGAACGACTTCTACAAGTCCTCCTTAATGAATTTCTAAAGGGCGGCAATTCGAATTTGTAAAATTGTTACGTCGGCATGAAGTCGGCGTACCGAACGAAGCTGCTCCCTCGAACCTGTTAGATTCGAGGAGCGAATCGGGATATCGATCGGCCGGTCGCGTTACATAAAGACCGGAAGTGTTGATACCGGAAGTCGCCACTGGACTCTCGAACGATACGGACGTTCGAACGCAGCTCATATTTATTTGATTGTAATTGAGGAATTCTATAATGGCGAGATCCAAACGCTCCTCCGCCAGGCACAACAATATCAGGAAAGGAGGCCTCAGTAAAAAGTTGCATTGAAACAGAAATTTTTATTATTATATTATTATTATTGTTACTATTATTTTAGGCACTGCGTTAAATAAAGTCGAGTCTAGCTCGACATTAAAGTTGGCGTAAGAAATGTAATGTCGAGCCACATTCGACATAGGAGTGCTAAGGGTTAAAGGTCGGGCCACGAGATTACAGTATTTGAAATAGCGAGATGGCACTCATTTACAAATATCTGACTAATTGTAAGTCTTAAATGATAAGGGTTGGCTCTTTAAAATGCAGCAAACCCCATGAAGACATTCAATATCAAGCGAAAATTGTTTGATGAAACTTAAGGGCATCGAACTTATTTGTATACCTAATAATTGTGCCGATAATTATGATGTCTAATTGTAAATTAAACATTTTTTAAATTCAACCTATAACTTAGTTTCTCTTGCACCAAAATATATTCCAATACAGTGGAATTATTTCGTAGAAATGATAAAAAAAAGTTGAACACAGTACTTAATTCGCAACTCAAAGTGAAAGTCTATCTTGAAACGAAGAATAAATGATTTACAATTATACCACTATCATAGTTACAGACATAATTATTCCTAATTGAAGAAATGACTTAATTGCTAGTATTTGCTGTTATTTCTTCCTGTAAACATTTACTGTTAAGCATAAAAAATACTGAAACTGGAAAGATTTAATAATCATTATTGATTCGTTTAATTGTTTAATACTTTCAGGCTGATCGGATACTTTGAACAATACATAGAATACGATCCCTTTTTCACGCAGCCAGAATTGACGAATCCCTGGATATCGGACAGTCCCGAAATGTGGGAACAGGAGAAACTGGCGTACGTATGGTACACGATTATCCTATTCTTCAGGAATCTCCGAGGCATATCGAGAAATGTCCTCTCAAGGACTACTAAAAAAGTATAAAAGAGAAAATTTATTCTTTAGAGATCTCCAGAGACACAGACAATATCAACGAAGTTATTTTCAGGCATTTATAAATCTTTTATCCATATCTGCTTCTGTTTCCAGGCATTTCTTAGAGTACAGAAATGTGTTTTCTTAATTATCCTGAAAAGTTCATCTCGAGCATTATGGATGTGATTTTTGTTTGTTTCGTAACAGGAAAGAAATATCGACGAGACGGGTGAAAAGGTGGGCGTTCAGTTTGCAAGAGCTTCTACAGGATCCCATTGGAAGGGAGCAATTTATACGTTTCCTGGACAAAGAGTTCAGCGGTGAAAATCTCAAGTGAGTGAGAATTATCACGTTTGAATTATGTGATTAAAGGAAAACAGAAATTGAGACAATAAATAAGGAAAATGGTACTCGCGCATGTAACCTAGTACGATTGTGATCAGAGAGACGAGAACATTTCCGATGTGTGCAGATTTTGGGAAACCGTACAAGAATTGAAAACTTTGCCGCAGAAAGAGGTTCAAGCCAAAGTCGGGGAGATCTGGAACGAGTTTTTGGGCCCGGATGCGAGTTGCCCGATCAACGTCGATTCACAGTCTTACGAGATAACGAGGAAGAATTTAGAAACGGCAGATCGCTGGTGCTTCGACGTTGCAGCGGTACAGCTTTCAAACAGAAAATTTTTCTTAAGATTAAAAAGATTCATTGACAAGTTATTCAGGTTGAAAAAGTTATCCAGATACTTAGACTGAGTCAGTCCATTTGTGTAATCAACACTTAGGATAATGCTACTGCTACTACTACTGCTATTACTATTACTACTGCAACTACTACTACTATTACTACTACTACTACTAATGATAATAATAATGACAAAGTATTAAGTGAAATGTTTTTCGGTGCTATTGTTAAATTTTAGGCTCACGTTTATCATCTGATGAAAAGCGATAGTTACTCGAGGTATCTCCGCTCGGAAATGTATAAGGACTTTCTCAATGGCTCGAAGAAAAAGGTCAATATATACTATTTATAAATCATATCATGTTGTATCGCAACATCTTTAAAAGCAAAAAGACAAAAGAAAAAAGCAGCAACAGTCGGAAGAAATGTAATGCTATCAGTAGTAGTAATTTAGTGTTTAGCATCGTGTACGATCCTGGCTACGATAATCATTATTATTCCATGATCGTTGTACAATATCCGTCACGATTGTGTCATTATTATCATTCACCAATCCTCCATCAAAAGTCTTTTAATTCGTAGTCGATTCCAAGTATCGATAATTTATCATTGCCATTGTAACATTAGCATTATTATCATTAACGTTATTATTCTTACTATCATTTTCATTAATAGCATCATCATCATTATTATTATTATCATTATTACTGCATACATAAGTTCTCGCTCGTTTCAGTTAGTTGCGATTTGTTTGCAATAGCGCTAATTGTGTATGGTTTTGAACGAAGTCACTCAATGAGCTCAGAAGCTTATCATCATCTAGCAGTGCCTCGTGATCCGTAGTAGTAAAAACACCATAGAAAAAAAAAGAGAGAAAGAGAGATATATCAGAGAACGTTTTCAACCTAGTCTAGAAAGCAAACAAAAAACAAATCAGCAATTTCATTGACTTTCGATGATTAAATGATCCTTTTTTCTCTTCGATTATTTCAGACCTCGGTAAAAGGTATTCGTTCTATCGTGTCGTTCAGCGGGCGCAGGGACACGGCGACGTCGTAGATCGAAAGTTCTGTAAAATTTTTGCAATTACCACGATGATACCGTACACACACACGAGCGTTCGCAAAAAAAAAACAACAGATAAACAAACAAACAAACAAATTGCGAGAAACGACGGAGCCTTTTCGAATCTCTAACGTGTTGCAATTGTGTTCGCAAAACTCGCAGAGCGATTCGAGGAGGATCGGAGTGTTTGTTCGTTTGACGAATTGCTACCATATGAATTACCGCATCGCCATGGTGAAGTAAGTATCACGTATCTCAAACTGACAGCATCTAATGGCGTCGAACGCCATGAAACACGATTGTGTTCCTCGATTATTAACGTTCGCCTGTATCGTCCCCATTTCGTACTCCTGCAATCGGAGACCTGGGTGAATTGAACGGATAATCAGTTATTGAGCTTTTCAATCAAAGGACTATTTGACTAATTGTCGTAGAATTTTATTGACGATCGTCACTGCGGGTTTGTATTGTTGTTAAAGATGAAATTTAGCGGGTGAGACAGATATTGAGATTAGTACGTGGAAGAATGTTATATTCATTGTAAGATTAAACCCCTTGCCTTGGAGAATTTTTGCGTGATTGTTACGCGTGATGGTTAAACAGTAAATTTCTTTGTGCAAGGATTGGACCACAAGGATGATTAGATCTTTGAAGGGTCATTAAGACCTTGCACTATAATAACGTGTAACTTTCGTGGCGATACTAGAATAGAAAATTTGGAAGTTTTCTTTCTTGAAATTTTGAAAAATAAAATTGTTTCCATGCTATTAATATTATGTTAAAGGTATACGATATATCAGAAATAACTGATCAATTTTTATTACAGTACTTTCATTCGGAGATTTTGAGCATATTGTCAATGGGAGGTCGTAGAGCAAGGGGTTAAAGGTTCTTAGCTAATAGCATAAAGTGGTATTATGACTTAAGATTACTCGTATCACATTTGATCACTGAACTGCCTGTACATCGGTAAATTAAAATCTGCCAATGAATCGCCTCTATATTATATATTTTTGAGTAATGTATACATAAATGTAACTTAATCATTTTAAATAGTATGGTACATTTCAAGAGACTTTTTCGGCATTCTCTTGGAATTCAAATTCTTTCGTTTCATTTATATTTTTTGAGGATATCTCGAAGTTCAGAGCTATGGTGGGTGAGTTGATAAAGACTCGCACTTGCAATCAGTGGGTCGGAGTTCAAATCTCTCATTACCTCTGAGAAATTTTGTCTAAATTATTATTTAATAACTTTAAGCCCTAGGCAAAATCATATCAAATCATCGTAACAGTTGAAGCCGAAAAAAAACTAATACATCATAAAGATTTATGGTGGATAAGGAGGAAAAGGTTCGATCTCATAATTAGTGGCACTGATATTAATTACTTATCACCTTTGGGACATTTGTTCTAAATTATTATTTAATACATCATAGCCACGGTGGTTCGGAACCCACCTAAAACAGTAGGTGCTAGTCAAAATGACCGTAGTAATTGAAGCGATATAAATACGAGACGAATTCGATGCTGAAAGGCAAGGGGTTAATTGACCTTTGATCCTTTTATCATGCGTTTTATTAATTTCTTCAATTATTCCAATATGTTTGTTTACAAAGTCCATTTAATATGATTTTGCAAGAGTTTTGAGTGACGAATCGTACGAATTTCTAGTTCCCCGATTGAAGTTCCTCG
The DNA here is from genome assembly GCA_963989415.1 of Cerceris ruficornis. Lineage (NCBI taxonomy): Eukaryota > Metazoa > Arthropoda > Insecta > Hymenoptera > Crabronidae > Cerceris > Cerceris ruficornis. The sequence continues at coordinate 13,975,749 of OZ022523.1, forward strand.
AGTCATCCGTTAAGCGAAGAAGGATTTCGTTAGCTTTAAGCGTTTAACTATTAATTTAACGTAATTACGGTACTTAACGATGATAAATCATCCTCATAAAGACGCACATTTAACGCGAAAAAGACGGCTATCTTTCGACGTCTCAATGACGATACAATAATTAATTGAGATGAATAATTTTGTATAATTCGCGATCGAAAAAGATGAAAACTGTTAAAGGTCGCATCGACGATCCTGTCGATGACGGTACGTACAATATATCGTAGACACGAGATTATTATTTTTACGGATAAATCGTACATTTATCTCGCGCTGTGAATACATCGTCGATGATCATTCGATTTTCAAGTTAAAATCGATGTTTTATGCCGTGAAAAAACTGACGATCAACAGATCTCCAAGTTAAAATCGATCTGTTTACTGTAAAGAAATCGTCGATGATCATCCAATTTCCGAACTGAAACCGATCTTTTTGCCGTGAAAACACGGTGGATAATTATCCGATTACCAAACTAAAATCGATCTTTTTGCGGTGAGAATATCGTGGACGATTATCCGATCACTTAGCTAAAGCCGATCTTTTTGCCGTGAAAAGATTGTTAAAGATCATCCGATCTCCCAGCTAAAATCGATCTTTTTCCCGTGACCATTGAAAAGTTTTTCAATCGACAAGACCTTGTAAATTTTCCGACTAAACAGATGCGATTACGTTGATCGTTTTTCTTTCCCTTTTCTTGGTAGATATAACAAGTCGTCGATTAAAAATAAGACGACGCGTTCTCCGAAGAATGTTCTCCGTTCTCCACCGCGAATAATCAAAATGTCGATGTAACTTCTATTTTTTAAATGTCACGAAATACGTTCACGGACCCGTGTACTTCTCAATGATGCTTACCATAGCGATTCTACACTGTTCGTTTTAAGACTATAAGGAGAAAGAAACACGTATATTGTAACACCTATTTTCATATCAATTGTATTTACCGATTGTAGCGTGTACCTTGTGATGGATATAGATGAAATACAATTGTAGATAAAATGTGTACGATAAGGGAGAAGAAGAGAGGCGAGTTACGGATTTGGACTCGTTTCAAATGTTTATCCGAGTGTCGTAAGTTTAGTGTCATATCAATAAATATTGCGATGTAATTATAAGCTGATATAGAATAGTACAAAAACATATAGGGTATGAATACACGAGTTGTATGTTTTATAAGTAGCGTTGTATTCGAGTTTATTAACATGAATTTATTCAAGTTAAACAATTGACTTGTGCTACCTGCTCTCACGAAACGATGGACAATATTGTCGATGGGTTTTGAGGAAGGATTTGCTTTCTTCTGTGGTAAAGATTTATCAATTTTTTTTTGTTTTTTTCCATGCACTTTGTAAAGATTCTTTTGTTAATCATGGAGTACAAATTTCTTTTAAATATATCGATAACGGTACAGCGGAAAGAGTAGTAAATTGGATAAGTTATATAATTTTTTTACCACGCTTCGCTGTCCTCACAAGTCCCATAAAATTACCAAATATATTATTTTATTTGGCTGAATAATACAAACGTCCTATTCAGCTCGTACTGATGTTACTTTTGTTTCTTTATTCTATCATTTCTTTATTTGACAATTTTGGTTATTGAGAATTTCTGAGTTGATTTTGGATCCTAAGGGGATGGATATGTTTGTTGGTATCCCTCTTTTAACCACAGCCCGTATACGTATACATTATGAGGCGCTGAAAAGAAGCCTCGTACTAGGGATTTGAAACGAATGCTAGTATGATTGGTTAAAATGGAAATCTATATGCCAAACGATCACATACACTGATTGAGTCGCAAAATCGAGAAATTAAGTGAGAAATTTCGAGTGCCGGGGGCCTCCTCTTCAGCGCCATATGGTATATGAGCCGTCCAGTGCACAAATCGATTAACTCCACTTTTTGAATTTTTTTAAATTTAAGTCTCAAAGCACTTGATTGAATCCTAACTTTTTACGTTTAGAACAAATTTTCATAATAATAACGATTAACACCATTAAATGACGAAGTTTGTTTGGCTATCGAATAATAAATAATTGAATTCAGAAGTCAATCTAATTAATTCCAAGGCTATTCCACCTTATTCATTTTGTACTTCGTTAGAGGAAAGCTAAATGCGATTATATATTCTACAATACTTATTTGTATTTATATTATGAAGGGAATTTTGAAAAGGAGTGTATACTATTTCATCACGTTTCTCCACTTTAGGTTTTATGGAGTTAATCGATTTGTGCACTGAACGGCTCATATACGAAACGTAGACTCGAGTAGTAACAGACCGTGCGTGGTCAGACACGTCCTTTCAGTGCGCTGAAAGTGGTATGTACTAATTGTAAGTATCCTGATCAGACCTAATCACTTCGTTTTTTTGTGTTGTATTTCGACTTTCCCTATTATTAGCTGATCAATATGAATTTCTATAATTTCTTTATGTGGATTTCTAATAAATAATAAATTAGAAGACGCCATTATTATAATTTATTTCATGAAGTTGATCTAATATTATTTTCTATCCATTTAACAACTGCTATTATTTTGTCAAGATGTGCGGTTCTGGAAGAGTTAACTACCAAGGCCATAATTTATTAAATAATAATTTAGGAAAAATCTTTCACAGGTGAGGAATTTTTGAACTCGGCTTCATCAATTGGTTTATGTTGTTAACTTCATACCTATAATGTTTGTTTGTTAGTAAGATAAAGTTTGCGACGTATTTTTTAAATATTGTTTTTAGCAGTATATTATTAGATTGCAATTGAATTTTTTAAATTGTATCTCGCCTTTAACTACCTGGATTATTTCAAGTAGGTTTTATATTGTTCCAAGTGTTAAACAACCGAGGCTATGAAATGTTAAATAATAATTTATGAAAATTCTCCCAAAGACCTCAAGTTTACCTCGTGTCAAATAAATTCGTTAAGCAATATGGTAAATATAATAAACAATTACCATTATTACATCAGAATTAACCTACGGTTCAATTGTAGTAAAAGAAGAAGAACCTAATATACACTTTCAGTCATTATTTCTTTACTTCTAAAATATTTGAATGTTCGTACAGTTACAACAAGATAGAGATCAATGATCCATTGCTCGTCGCAAATGATGAATTCATACAAAGTTACAACTTAGGCACTAAATATTTTGAAAACATTCGCCTCCGTAAAACTATCGTATCGACATTTATCGAAATTCCATATCTTCGGTATACAATCGTCCGAGAGATTTACATGAGGAAAATGTCAAAAAAATCATTTATTACATTGCCGAGACAAAATGGTCGACACACGTAACTGCGAGAAATTTGGAAAATATCTTCCCAAGGAAGTACAATACACTCCAAATTTCTCCCCGTAGCTGCGATGTAGATTGTCATGCTTAATTGCATTAAATCATGGCATTTACTGGTCTACGACTACCATAAATAGCTAAGGTTCATTAATAGGAGGCTCGATGAGTATTCCATTTGGTACGAACGATTAACTGCAAGACTTGCGAGCGTCATACACCATGTGTTTCGTATAAACCATATCGTTGATACACGAATGATACAGGGAGCCCGCGTTCTTGCACGAATAAAAAATTAAAAAAAAAAGAAAAAGAACGTACATGTGTCTATCATACACCCAGATATATCGTGCTCATTGCTCGCTTTACAACCTCGGCAAACAATTCGCTCGTACTGCTGATAAGAAGGAAAGACGAGAGGCAAATCGATTGGCGAAGGAGCACTCTCTTTAACACGTTCGCTACCACCGCCTCATATATGCGTCATTCTCATTCTTGCATTTCAGTTCACCGCCGCATATATGCGATGCTTTAATTCTTGCATCTGCGCTTGCCGCCACAAATATGCGACGTCCAGATTCTAGCAACAAAGACTACCACCGCATATATGCGGTGGCCTGATTCTTGCACCTGATACTTTCGCCGCATATATGCGGCGTTCCGATTCTTGTTTCTAAGCCCACCATCGCAGATGTGCGCTGGGTGTTGTTTGTCAGTTTGTGATAATCATTTGCAACAGATTTGAAAATTAACAATATTGTTAAGGTGAAAACAATTAAATTAGACGTTTTAGTTTCTGAGGACCAATGTCAATGAAGGACATACTCCACAAAAAGCACCCTAGGCTATGGTGCAAGGTTTCCTTGTCAAACTGTGATAGCAAACGTATTAAAGAATCGTAAGGATCCATCTACGGTATGGCATAATGTTGCTGTTGCATCGTTTGCGAAACTTAAACTTAAAATAGTCAAATACTTATTGCGTCCGTGTTTCATTTAATGATCATACACGTAATTATCATAACAACTTTAAACGAAGCTCTAGGAATCTTCTTTATGACATTGTTGTCTGAAAGTTGAGAATACGCGTATGATATTAAAAAATTGATCAGTTTCATGCACTTACGACCTAACGAGGCTAAATTGTCTTTTCGACTAAAATAGGCTGCTCGTCGTAAAAAGTTTATAAAAATATGTGCTCGCAATAAGAAACTACACGCCGTCGGGCATAAGTCGTTCGGCAGAATTCCTCGACGATTATGCAAATACTGCTCTATAGAATTTCTCCTTTTTCACGCACGTACACATACACAGACTCTCATTCTTTCTTCCTATATTATCTCCGAGCCTAAAGTACTCCTCGATCGGAAATGAAACTCTTACGGAGCTCGTTAACACGTTCCCTCAACTATATACTAATGAGCAAGTTTTTTTTTTAAATGATCCGCAAAGACAGTAATTGGCAACGGCATTAGCGGAACTAGTTTGGCACAATCGTGAAGATTTACGAAGCTCCAAAATACGCGGACTACGTTCCCCTACGATTAAACAATTTTACATCGTTTTTTATTCCCTTTTCGAATCATCTCGCTGAAATGAATTTCATAACAATATTTATAACTTCTAATCACCGACACAAGAATATATACGGTCTCGCACTTCTTAAATAATTTTACAGCCACAGTCGAATGATACCGATTAATTCCTCTCCCAATTCTACAGCCACAATCGAATGGTATCGAATTATTTCTCTCCCAATTCTCAATCCATTCTACGTCTCTAATCGAGCGATACCAAATAATTTCTCTCTCTATTCTTAGACGATTCTACAGCCACAGTCGAATGATACCGATTAATTCCTCTCCCAATTCTACAGCCACAATCGAATGGTATCGAATTATTTCTCTCCCAATTCTCAATCCATTCTACGTCTCCAATCGAGCGATACCAAATAATTTCTCTCCCTATTCTTAGTCGATTCTACAGCCACAGTCGAATGATACCGATTAATTCCTCTCCCAATTCTACAGCCGCAACCGATTGGCATCAAATTATTTCTATCACCCCTGGCGATTGTTTGTCCGAGGTCAATCGCCTCGTCGATTAAAGTTGAATAATTACATCGACTCAACCGCAATTTCGAATGCAGGCCGATAATTTTACGTGCGGACGTTTTACAACCGCAACACGCGTTGCACGCCACTCGCATATCGTATCGTTGCAATTAATTGGCAATCGTTCCAGTAAGACTTGCGTGAATGATCGAAGACAATCCACGAGACTATTGGAACACGTGTACGCATTCGATCATGAGGAAAACAATTAACGGCAACGTCATTGCGGCTTTTCCGACGAGAGATTCGACAGAAGGCTATTTTCGTTAGCACGTCGAGTTCCAGGGCTTCTGCAAAACTTGGCGAAAAGTCGCGTTACAGAATTGTGCAAAATTGGAAAGCTTACGGCGTCTTTAAGACCGCAGGATTTTTTTATAATTTTTCTGAACGTAATACAATCCAAAAGAGCACTTTAGGTAACCGATAACGAGGCAGTCAACGTAATAACACAAAAACTCATAGACATTAGGGCGGAGAAATATATCTTTTTTAAAAATTTCAATTCCTAATCATCTCATTCTTCACCTTTTTCTTGACGAAGAATAATCATCTAACAGATGATGAATAGAATATTCTCCGCAAAATCTATGAATCTTAAAATAACTCACGAGTAGACGTTTATCCGTTTCAGTGCTAGGGGTGTTTGCAAAAATCTGATCGAAAAGTATCAAGTAGCGCGATCGCTCTTCCTTTGTTTCGCATCGATAAATGCAAGAAAGCACGTTCTCGGTGTTTTTCTGCTTACGAATGCTAAATATTTGTTTTCCTTTGTCAGTTAAGCTTATTATCTATATTATACGTATACGGTTGTAACCAGAATACATTATTAAATTATCTTGATCATTGATACAAAAGGTATCATCGACAATGCAGGTCGATCACCTTGTCACTTTTAGGTACTGAAGAAAAGAAGCGCGATTGCTCTGACTGATGCCCAAACGATCATAAAATGTCCTAATACCCCATTAAAATGACAACGTCTGTCCACGATATTTTCTCAACTCAATCAGTGAAAATAGAAACGTATCCTGTCCATTATCCATAGATCTCACTGTCTCTATTTCGACTTTAACACTAAACCTACCAAGGCGGTCAAAATGACCAATGCCGAATTTTTTCCAAAAATTCCCAAAATTGCCGGAGAAGCCATACGGTAAACATACCACCTCCATCTTCTAAAACAAAAGTTACTTAACTGATCATCTTTCTTTCCCCTTGATTTCTCTTTTCCTAAAGTACTTATTGATTATATTTAAATACGATATATATAACGTCGGTAGTTTTAGTGTTAAACATCATCTCGCTCATGATTGAGAAGAAAGCCGTCAGCACGTGAGTTCGCAGTAATCTTACGGCAATTCCATGCCTCCGCATTATAAAATACACCTATATTTAGTTTTCCTCTCCGCTTGAATTTATAATTGCACTTCTCGTTTCTTCATAATTTACGCGAACAGTACGATGGATCGGTGAAGTCATCAGAGGTCACGCACACACACGCACACGTACGAGCGCACAATACACGGAGCGTTTTCCTTCCTTCTCTGTTTAATCTCGTTTTCTTGCGCGCAATATCGCGGAATATCGCTATTTCAAGCGGGATAACTATTACAGATAATAATAATATAATAATAATAATAATAATAAAATGTCCTTTCTCTTTTGCGTCTCGTTAGTCCTGTTTGTTTCATGGAGAGACACGCAGTCACACTAAACGGCACGACACAAGAAGACCGGTTTTCACGACCCTGTGAAGGATGCATATACGTTCGATGAATCGAAGTGCAACGTTCATTTCTTAACGAAGAAGCTTCGTCGATATATAACCAGAGTTTTGTCGAGTATCGTGGACGATTTTCTCCGTCCGTGTTCTAATCGATAATTATGGTTTTGAAGGTAGTCTTTTTTATGTATTTGTTTTGTCTCTAATTGTTATGGTAATTTCGCCCGGCACCTACTGTTTAAGGCGGTTTTCGGACCATTGAAGCTCCGATGTATTAAATTGTAAATTTTCCAAAAGTAACGGGAGATCTGCCATCCAGCCCGTGTTTTTGATGTATTTCATCCGAAGAACTTTGTTTTCCAGAGATGTATACGTTTTTGGAGGAGAACTTTGAGAATTTGACTTTAATTTATACCAAAAATCCTGCGCGGTTGATACTTTTTAATCTTAAATTTTTTTAATCTTTAATTTTAAAACTCTATTGTATATCTTCAGTTAGTTTCTTCACTAAGCAAGAACGCGACGAAGTCCATCGGACACCTATAACCGGCTGTCTCGACGATCTACCTATAAAATTCCAAGCGCACCACGTACTCCGTAATCTCCTGACAATGTTAAAACACCGAATTGTCACGCACGCGAAATAATAATACTAAAACGATCATTGCACCTTCATGCAGCGTCAAAAGTAGAAAAAAAAAAAACTGTAACATTACGAATCGTTTCCGTTCTCCTTTCGTGAGAACCAGCGATTCTCTCCCCCGTTAAGACGTACGATAAGGACGGCAATTGTAACAGCAAACGGTCGAAACTAGAGTCACACCGTAGTCTTCGATCTTTTGCGCGAAACACTTACTATCAATAAAAAACATAATGTCAATGTTCAACATTATGGTTCACGCCTGATGAATCTAAATGTCGATGCACCGTTATACCGCCTCGACGTCCTTCTTGCTCTTCCTGTTTATCAGAGGCACGACGGCCCACAACGCGGTACCAAGGATCAATATGATACCGAATGCAAGGAAGATCGGCTTGTACGATCCGACAGACTCGAATATCTGTCCGCAAATCGGTGGACCCACCAGCTGAAGGACTCCGTTGACGAAGAGAGAGATACCGTAGGATGAACTTAATTTCTCCATGCCCAACATGTCCGCAAGGATGACGGTGGTAATACCGATGTACATGCCGGAGGATAATCCAAAGAGGGCACAGAAGAATGATAACATCTTGTAACTAGTCGCCATTGGCAATAATGCCAGGGCGATACCGCTGGTACCAAGTCCACCGACGAAGTAATAATACTTAGGTACGAAATCAATGTCCGACAAGGAAGCACCGCTGATCCTTCCGACCAAATCCAACGCCGACACGACAGATAAAAGGAGGGCGGATGAATTCTTATCGAATCCCTGAGAGATTGCGTAAGAAGGCAATAACAGCATGAAGTTGGTGTTGCTGATGGCTGAGGTGGAGTTGGAGATTAAAATGACCAAGTAAATAGGATCGCGGAGAACGCTAAGGTCGAAAAATCGTGGTTTCTCCGTCATGACTGCCTTGGTCAGTGACGCCTCGGAGATCGACTTCCTTGATAATTTTTCTGGGTAATTTTTCCGACTCGACTTCTCGATAACCTTCTCGTCTTTGTTCTCGTTCGCTGGATATTTATTCGTCTCTTGTTCCACTTTCGACTTATTGGTCGTGATGTCCGACTCGGAGACTGTGCTGTCCCGTCGCGATAAATTCGTGTTTTCATCATCCGTCTCGCTTTTTCTGGTCGTAACGGAGACTTTGTCGTTTGGTCCAACCTCTGATGAGTCCGCCTCGTTGATTTTGTCGCCCAGTATCTCCTCGTCCTTGCTGGCATCATGATTCCTCTTGTAAGATTTGCTGCTCGTGCTCTGACGGCGTTGCTGCTCGTCCTCGTTGTCCATCGACTTCTCGTCCTTGTATGACAGATTGTCGTGCTCGGATATCGACACTGTGCTCTCTAAGAGTTCCGAGAGGATCTGCAATTGCTTCGTTTTGCTCTCGTCGATCGTATTACTCGTGTCTTGGAAGTTTCCTTCGAGGTTCTTTGCATCGGCGGGCTGTTTCTTTTCCTCGATGGCTGGTTCGTCGAGGGTCAATGCCTCGTTGTCGATTCCTTCTTCTATGGGCACGGTGATCATGTGTTGTTCCACTGGATGGTACAATAAACCGCAGACTAAGGTGTTAAGAGTGATTGCACCCATGATGAGCACCGCTCCTCTGAAACAATATCGTTGAAAATCAAGTAAACATCAAAGAAGCATCTTTAGGGGGCTCTGGTGGGTAAGAATATAAAGATGCGGACTTGAAATCAATAGCACGATTTCAAAACCTCATTGTCATCGCTGAAAAATTATTCCTAAATTATTATTTAATATATCATAGCCGTCGTAATATATTCATTTCGTCTTAGGCGAAATGGACATAGGAGTTAAAGCCGAAAACGGAAAAAGGAAGAAAGGAGTGTTATTAATACACTGCGGATGTTTATGCAAATTTAAAGTTTGATAAACGCAGCTAACAAAAAAGTATCCAAGTACAGGACTCTTTCACTCGTTAAATGTTACAATGAATGCCACGTCTTGGAAATTTCAAATCTCTTTTTATATTACATGCTTTTTCTGTATTGTAACAGTGTTAAATTTGTCATAAATGCATAAACATCCGCAGTCTAGTTATTAATCATTATCAAAGAGCACAACGGAGAATTGACTATACTTTGTTGTGCTTTATGTAAGAAATATTTACGTTTCAAACACTTTTTGGAAGGATTTCACTACTGTAAAAGCTGTCTGCGATGCAGCTTTATAGATCTCAAGAAACAGTATAACTTTTATTTTAACTATTTTTTTATATCTTTTGTTGTTTACGGCTTACAAGCACGTATATATAAAGGGTGGTTGAAACAAAGAGGTTGATATCTTCCTCAAAGTTGAAAACGGGCACAAAGGAATTACAGCTATCTTCTTAGATAAGTGTAATAAATATTTATGCAAAGTTTCATAAAAATCCGAGTGTAACAGTTCCCGAACTTCCCTTGTTAGAATCCTGTTAGGAGACTCGATATCGGTGTTAGTCACTTAATAATACACCGAGACTTATAAATTACGGGCGGAAACAATCGACTGTTTTTATTCCATCATAACGCCGTTTGACTAGAAACTTTATATGCACACATGCATTTTACATTAGTTACTGTCGATACATATTGTATGCGATTCTACGAAGATTCATCGATTAGATAAATTACTGGTAACGTACATCCGTATGGAGAACTGTACACATATTAATTATACAGGGAATAGCTATACTGTTTGCTACATTCGTTGCACTCTGGGAGAATAGAAACAACATCGTTCGTTTACGTTATCCCCGACGCGACAGAGGCACAAATCATTATTTTCCTCCGGAGGAAAAAAAAGATACATTTGCAATTGTAAAACGACGATACACGTAATTTTGTATACACGCAATTTTATAATAATTAACGTTTCGTGTTCCCCGGGAAATTGTTTGCACGTGCATCTAAAAGAATATATTGCGCCAGAAGAACCAACGAACGAGTCATCGAGGGAAAACCTCCTGTTACAAAAAAGACTACTGTTTATTATTCCTGGCTACGTTAACATGTCGTGCATTTTTTTTATGACTTATGGAGAAGCAAGTTTTTCTGAATATTCATTTAAAACAATGTATTGCACCGGAAGCAGCAAGGAACGAGTCATCAATGGAGACCTCCCGTTACAAAAAATCGTACTGTTTGATATTCCTGGCTACGTTAACAAGTTGTGAATTTTTCTATTACTTGAGTAGAACCAAATTTTTCTGAATATGCGTTTAAAAAAATATATTGCGCCGGAGTCTTCAATGAAAGAGACATCAATGGAGAACCTCCCATTACAAAAAATCTTACTGTTTAATATTTTCAGTTGCATTAACGTCGCATCGTGAATGTTTCTAAAACATAAAGAGAAGCAAGTTTCTCTGAATATGCCGTTTGTTTATTGAACAGTACAATTTTCTATTTTAACTGGTAATACATGTTGTAATGTTTCCATTATGGTGTACGTATGCAAAGAACAAACAAGACGGCCTTTCTTGATTGCATAAATCAAATTGTCTACATTGAGTATTGTTTTTGCGAATTACCGGTGAGTCTTGTTTTCTCATCTCTTAAGTAAAGTCTTGCAAATACACTGTATGGAAATATCGTGTTTGAATCAGCAGCAACGAAAGTATCAAATGATTTTAATCCCGTGGCTGTTTAAAGACTTAGGATAATTACAATCTTAAGTGGCTTCAAAATTACAGAGGCTACTTGAATGACCCAGTCTTTGTCGTTAACATAATCCTTCACACGTGTTCTATTAACAGGTTAGCATAATTAAACTTGGTCTGCTTGTTCTGTATTTCAACAGTAATTATTCGTTTAGACCAAACTTTCAATTTTTAGGTTGAAATTGAGGCCCATATATCAAAGAATAAAAATGAATTTCAATCATAACTTAATCTGCATTCTGAAATTCAGGAAAATTGATTACATATTATACGATAAAATTGATTTTTATTAGTTTCCCTAAACATGCATTTAACACTAAATCTACCAAAACATTCAAAATTATTAATTCTGAATTTCTTTGAATTTTATTCCTTTTAAACCCCATAGTTGTTTTAAGTCTCCATTGAAATTAAGTTTCGTACCTTTTTAACTCTTTCAAGCACAGCTATATGAAAAACGTCCGACCTTTTTTTATACGAAACTTGCAGAGTAGAATTTTTTTAAACTCATCTGCAAATTTTTAAATTACAAAAAGAACGATAGCATGAATATGCACGTTGCGTTACATTCAAATAAAACCAATTTATTCATGCAAACAGGATCTATATGTTCCTTGACATCTTTCATTTCAAACAGTTGATCCTCATCAAAGTTTCATATCTTTTTTTTAAGTTCTCCAAGCAAAAAACTGATCCCAATCCATCAGTATAGCTAAATCGCACTCCCTTAATCCCGTGCCGTACAATAACAAATGTCACTCGTGAAGCGGTAAATTGAATAGGAAATTTTCAAGCTTTGCAAAACATGTCAAATTGAAAATATGAGTGACATACAACAGGAAAAAATTACCTCTATAATAATAATATAAAGCAAAATGATACGATATGTCAAGAATTACTGATCAATTTTTATATTACTAATTTAATTCTGAATTATAGCCGAGGCAGTCAGAAAAGAAATCGTACGGCAAGGGGTTAAAACAGCTGAAGGGAAGAAACCTCCAAAAATAGTTCCCCTTTCTGCTTTATTTTTCTGGTGAACCTGTAAATGAAAACATAAAAATCTCGAGGGCTCTTTACCTGTATCCAAAGCAATCGAGAAGATACTGCAACAGCGGCGGCAAGACTATAGTCCCGATCGCACTTCCGGAGATACATAGACCGGTAGCGAATCCCCGAAGTCTCTCGAAATATGCCGTTACGATGTAAACCGTCGGTGGAAATGTTAATCCGGCGCCGATTCCGACCATCAGACCGTAACTGTATTTACGAAACGAACGAAAGAAAAAAAGAAAGAAGAAGAGAAGATTTTATTTTCGCTCGGCCTCGCTTGGGGCCTCGTCGTGTTGTTTGTCGCGCGATGATTTCTTCATCGAACGATATTAGCTTACTTACCTGACGTACAAGTAGGAGACGGAATTGGCGAAGTAACTTAGCATCATGCCACTTGCCGCAAAAGTACCGCCGATTATTGTCACGGTTTTGTACGAGTACCTCGTCGATAGGATGCTGGATAATGGACCTGAAAAATACGTTTCTTCCTCGTTATACTATTAGTTATATTCTCATTCTATGTATCTTATCTAATATTTATTCTACTAATAGTCAAATAAGATTAGTATAGTAAAATTAGATAATTACCAATCTATAATTACTTATTTTATTATTTATTCTGGTACTAGAAGTACAGGCAGTAGGTCTATTATATTTGATATATTGAGTAAGTACTTTGGAAAAATAGGATTCCAAGAAGTGGAAAAGAGAATAAATTTTTGTCTATTTAGGTGAATTTTTCTAAAAATTTGAAAACCAGTCATTTTGACTGTCTCGGTAGTTGTAGTGTTAAATGTGAAATAAGATTTCTACGGTAAAATAAGATAATTACAAACCTATAACTCCTTATTTTACTATTTATTCTATTAACGCTAGAACTACCGACGATAAATTTATTATATTTAAGAATATTAAAAAAGTACTTTAGAAAAAGAGGAGGAGGAAGGGATCAATTCAGTAACTTATGCTTTATAAGATAACCGTGGAATATCTACTACCTGTCTTCTGTTTTGGTGAATATTTCTAAAAAATTGCGAACCAATCATTTGGACTGTCTTGATACTTCTAGTGTTAATATTGAATTAACATTGCTATTATTAAAATAAGTTAATTACGGGTCTGTTATTCGTTATTTCACTATTAATTCTATTATATATGTATCATACCATACCGAACCGAAGGTACAGAGTTCATTGTCCTATTATATAATCCGTACTCCGTTACATGTATAATAGAAATTCGTTATTTTTATTATAATCCTTACTTTCCAACTGTCCGTAAAGTACGATCAGTAATGCAAAAAAACGGAGTAATAAAATTTTTGCCTAAAAAGTGTATTCTTCGCGAGAATATGCATTGAATGAAGAAAAAATTTTTTAAAAAGGAATAATGGAACGTAAGATAGTTCATAATGATCCGTTCGTTCTCCAAGATGAAGAGTTAAACGAGAGAATTCTGCGAGATACATTTATCATTACATTTCACACGCTTTACATACGTCTGACGCAAAGAGAACACTCGTAAGAATTCACGAGACACGAATTCCCGTTTAATCGTCGTTTAATCATCGTCTCTGAGCGTGTCACGAATATAATAACGTGCGCGTGTAAAAATGTTGACAACAATGAATAAAGTTTACAATGTCACGTCAAATTAGCACAACGATACGGTTTATATCGTAATGACAATGAAAAAATTCCATTCGGCTGAATTAATCCTGCATACCCAGGATCCTTAACACGTTCGCTACCAGGGTCTAATTGTAAGAAGAAAATCTTACATCACAGTCCAGGACTTTTTTGTTAAAATATGTCTTCAATTGACATGCGTCTTCACAGGCTACAAAATTTAATTTTATTTTCTGACCATTGACATTGTACATCTTTTTTACTGTCCTTGGCTCGACGATACTGTTTATTTCTTTTCGTGCAATAAGTTATCATGAACTGATAAAAAACACGCATCGCACGTCTAGGGTTTTGAGCTTAGATACAAGAAAACGACGCATATATGCGACGGTAATAGCAAACGTGTTAACACTAAAACTACCGACGTTGAATCTATCATATTTCAGAATATGAAATAAGTACTTTGAAAAAGGAAGGATCAAGAGGCGGAAAAGGTAATCGATTCGGTGATTTCTGTTTTTAAAGATTGACACAGAATATTCATTCTAAGACTCTTCTATAAACTTGGAGAATTTTTGGAAGAAATTCTGTACCAGTCATTTTGACTGGTTTGGTAGTTCTAGTGTTAATCATTGTCTTCCAACGTCAATTTTACTAATTGTTCCCGACAAAAACGTCAAATTTGTTGCAATACGTTATCATAAACTGATGAAGAACATGCACCGCGCATTTACAGCGATGGGGTCAGAGATACAAGAGTCGGGAAAACGTATATACACGATGGTGGTAGCAAACGTGTTAATTATCGTCAGTCAACGTCAATTTTATTAATCATTCTCGATAAAAACGTCTCTTAGTCACTTACCAATAATAAAACACCTACCATTATAAACATCAGTATCAATGGTTGCAAGGAATACACACAAACGATAATTAAAGAAGAAAAAATACGACAAAAAGAACTATCTATAACAGTAATGACAATAATAATAAGAGTAAAAAAACACACAGGAGAGACAGACTCATCGTACAAATCATTTACCCAGTGAGTTATATAAGAAATAGCACAACGCCGGCATCCACGAAGCTGCCGTCGAGGACGCCTTGAAGACATGGAGGAACTCGACGAAGAGGACGCCGAACGATTTGACGGTCCCTGGAATCAGGAAGTTCACCATAAGAGCGGAGAACAGTACGACCCATCCCCATCCACCGTCGGGCGGTACCATCTTCGTTTTTACGGTCTTCGCCGTCATCTTGACAGAGGGAAATCACGGGGACGCACTCGGTTGAAGTCGATCTGAAAGCATGCCAGAGAGACGCAGTTGTTACGCATGGATTATAATAGACACTTTCTGCGTACGTAGCCAGCAACGTGAACCTAGGAGAAAGATCGTTATCGAGATTAACGTTAGATTACCTAACGACGTCCTCGACACGTCTAATGATCTGCTGTGGTGTAGGAAGGGTACTCCACTCGGAGAATCGTGCTGATCGGTTTTGTTTTTGTCGAAGGGAAAAGTAAGTGGGAGGAATAGATCGTTTCGGATGTTGGATATAGTAGAACGAGGTTGTAATGTGGTTATGGGAATAGGAATATTTATATTTGAGTTACCAGTAACATCGGTAGGTCTTCTTGAGTTTTATTGTATCATAGTATACGGTGACCATAGGGAATGCTGTTTTCAAAAAGCGTATACATATGTTATCGTTTAATGTCTAACGTTGATTTCAACAAGAAAGGGATTTTTCAACGTCGACGACATTTTTGGGATAACGAGTAAACAAATTTCCATACTCAGGTATTTGGAGCAAGGCTGAAGGTACAGAGTGAACGTGCCGTAGCTAGATTTCTCTTAGAAAACAAAACATACTGTACTATGACGGACACGAGTATTCCCAGAAACGAAGCGGGCAAAAACTACGCGATACTCGTTCCTCCGTCGACGACCACCGAACGATCTCTCGACGATCGGCCGAAATTCATTGCCAATTGACCTCGCGATTTTTCCATCAAACAGCTAACATCGACGTGATAATGGAATGCCGTTTGAACGAAAGAAATTTCATAAGCCTCGCTTAGGATTTCTCACGGTGAGGCTGATATTTGCATAAACTCACCATCACTATAAATAGTTATACGCGGTTTTATTGTACACATCAAATCGGTAATCGGCTTGCGGTCTGCGACAACTGCGTTTCTCTATTTATACTGAAGACACTCGGAGAAATTAATGTTAAAAAGAGGCTGTAAAACGGCGCCAGTGCTCGACGAGGAGTAATTCATCGCATAGGCGCCGATGTCTCGTTGGAAAATTTCGCGCGTCTTCGAGAAATCGGATTCGACCGTTAACCGATAAAATCGCCGCTCCTCGCGATATACACGATTCTTCGTGTACAAACAGGTAAACGTATCGTATGAATAATACATAATATGTAATTCCGAGTTCGTCGATGTTTTGGAAAATTTCACGTTCATCAGATCGCGAAACCCGATTCTACGATGATATCGTTATTGTCCTACGATATCTGGCCGTTCTATGTAAATTCGAGATCGATCGACAGAAATATCTAGATTCTTAACACGGTCGTTGCAAAGTGTAGCTTGTAAAATCGGCGATCGTTCGTCGGAAAATTTCGCGGATAAAATCAAGCCGTCGACGTGCGCCATTCAATGTAAATCGGTTGAGAACGTTAATAGAAAAACGTGTGTTTCTTTGCTCTCACGTTGAAACTGTATTACCTTATAAATGTAATCGTACGATGAAAACTGTAATCTAAAAGAAATCGAGAATATTCTAAATATTCTTCGATAAAATCCACATTATCTTTGCAATTCCTTGTGGATGGAGATATTTTGAGCATTCAGGAATAACTATTTATTTGGTCATCGAAAGATGTCTTTTTATTTGAAAGTCAAATAGTAAAGGTGTAAAAGCTATAAATTAACATTTACACGATCATATTTCAATAACTTTTTCTCAAAACCCACTCAGGTAAAACAGCAGATTCTAGATGAAATGATCATAGCAATTAAAGCCGAAAAAAATACAGGACCATGAACCGATAAGCTTTGATAAGATCATTTTTCAGCACACATCTGCCCTTAATTATCACTAGATTTACGGGCGTGAAATCTGTTATATTGCAATATATTAAATGAAGGCTTTGGAAAAAGAGAGATGAAGCGGCAAAGATCATAAACCGTTAAGGCATTGTTGTATTATAAAATCCACGTGAAATGTCTACCGTACAGCGTGTCTGTAAATTTGAAAAATGTTTATAAAACAAGTAGGAACTCGTCAATTTGACGGCATCCGTAAATCTAGTGTTATAAAAGTGGTTTAAGACGAAAATTTAAAAAAATGAATTTATCAGTTATTTTGTCCAACACCGACTTGAACTACAATATGGTACAACTGCTGAGTGATAAGATAGAAAATTACACAGTTTTATGGAGTTGAGAGTTATCAAGTTTCACAGAACATAACGCGGAGCCAAAACAAAAGTTTAAATAACTCGAAACGAAGATTGCATAACTTAAACCATTGTCACAATTGCCGACATATATGTACATGCGTATCTGAGACTGAAACGGTTAATTTCATTCTCGCTGACACCGTGCAATCTTTACGATCTTGCGTCAGAAAATTTCGCTTCTCCGTTTCGCGAGTGTCCAAACATCTGTCTCGCGGCATCCAATGCCATAATTCCCATTAACTGATCCCATGTTCGACCCTAAGGTAAAGCGTCGTAGATGCATAAACGTAAAAATGCACGTTCTTGACGTCGATTGTCATGTATAAATCTATACGGTCACGTACTTTCCAATGTTACCCAAGATAGATCTATATACTTGCTCCCGCATGCAGAATCAGCCTTGCTGCGCGCCTCGCCTGTATAGAATAAATGCAATTTTCATTAGAAGACGCGTTTCAATGAAACCGTAACGTAAACGTGCTCCGGTTACCATTAATGATTACACCGAGCAAAACGGACGGCGGAGGATACGGCGGATTTTCTGTATTTACGTGATAGGCAGGACAATCGTTCCCATCAAAATACATGAACACTGACTGTGGTGGTTCCCCCTCGCTATTTATAACTTCGACGCCGTAAAACTAAGAAACGAGAGATCCTATGATCGATCATGCTCGAAGCTCGAAGAGCACATAAATGTTTACATAGTCTATTCGACGATCATCAATGTTGTCTAATTAAATAACACTACAAACGATAAAGGCGATAACGGCTAACTATTCTCTCGTTCGTTCGTGATATTACATCCTATTATTCTCATCGTTGTTTCGCAATCGTAAACGCTCATCGAGTCATCATGCGATGCTCAAAGGAAGTCCCCCGTGATTAAAAATGTCTATTTAATTCCCTCCTTGCATTGATCAGTGTATGTGATCGTTTATCCCGTTGTATTCGAAAATCCATATGAGAAATCGTATTCATTCTACGTCGACCAATCACATTCGTCTACGAGTTCCTTTCGAACTCCTTTCGTGGGACTTCTTTTCAGCAGCGCACTATATGAGTCTCCGCTGAACGTTCGACGAACTTCGATTCTTACGTCGACGCCAAACGAGGAAGAAATGGAGACGAAAAAAACAGAAATTGAGAAGTAATCTCGCTTCGATCGATACGAGGGATTAATTGCACGTTGGAATCATTCATCGCGAGCACGGTCAACGGTTATTTCATTATCGAACGTCCTTGACGAATTCAGTCGTCGTTTCGAGGAGCTCGGTGGCCGTTGCGCGGATTCGCGCGGTATACGTTACCGCACCCGGAAATTTACGGGAATTATTTCGAAATGGAAACGCAAACGCGGCATGGGCTCGACCGTAGCGGTAAAAAGGACCAATGGGGGATATTTGCAGATGTGAACGGTCGTTGATTCGTAACAGGTAGAGCCACAGGTCGAGAGAGAGATAGAGAAAGGAATTGGTCGACTGCGTAGATCGTTGGATAGGTTGAGTAGGAGAGAAATAGATTATTCGATAGATAAACGTATCGATGTATCGAGAGATAAATGAATAAATAACTCAGGCGATGGTACGAATAGATGTACGGAGTGAAAGATAGTGAAGGCGGGAAATATAGGGTAACGCGAAGAGATAGAAATATGTTTTAGGAAGTTGTCTGGTACACATGCTTTCTATGGCAAATCTCTCCTTATTACAGATCTCTCAATTGGAAGTGGCATGTACACACGTGTACGGGCAGTGAGAGTGAAGCGAAACTTTCGACCACGTTCAACGGCATTGCGAACGGAAAACGGCGATGCCAATGATGCGAAAATTTATTCGGATAAATTGCAAGTTGATCTTGCTCTCCCTTGGACGTGGGAAGCGTTAAAAATACGGATAAACGTGCTATAACATAGAGAACAATAGGTGAATAATGAATATAAGAAAAACTTTGCTAATATAACTAAATATAACTAAAAATATAACTTTGAATATAACTAAAAGTTGCCCATTAACACGTTGACTGCCACGGGGGTCACCGGTGACCGGCGCTATTGAATACAAAGAAATTTCACGTGACTTTTAAATTGCAATATTTACGAATTTTGTAATATATTCGACATTTAAATATTAGCGTTAAAAATATAAAGTTCCGCTGAATATATATTCGTCTGTGCCTTTGAAGTTTCCACTTTATAAAGATATGATTTTAATAGAAAAAGTTTCATTTCGGTAGAAATCATGAAACTAGCGAAATACCGGTGGCGTTCAACGTGTTAAATTGCACCACCAAGGTTGGTTATCCCTATCCAAATCAATCGCACTTTGAAACATTCATGGAAAATTCACTGATTCTTCTCTAAACGTCGTTCAAAAACTGATATTCTAACTCCGCGTGAAACAAATCTCACGTTTGAAACTTCGAACTCGTAATCACCGTAACGTACGTTTCGTAAACCCCTGAAAATCCAATTACCGTTAAAAAAAACATTATCACCGTTAACGAGTATTATCGACTTACGGCGAATCTCGCTTTCAGCGTCGCAATTCCGAGGCCGGATTGTCTCGCAACCGCGAGGACGGAGTATTCGCTGGAATTGCGCGTTAATTGCACGAAAAGTGCGATACATGGATCGTTTAAACGGTTCGCCGTGAACGTCAATAAGAATATCCAATTACCAACTGCTACGGAACCCATCCGACATCGCTAATAACCAGTTACCGGAGTGCTCGTCTCGATAACGTTAAAAATACCACCGCAAAGTCGACTAAGCAACCACGAATGAGGCCTACTTCTAACTCCTCGCTGGCTCCTCGATCGCGACCGGTGTCAAAAACCCGCGGCGCGGATGCATTCCGAAACGTTCACCTTTCGCGCGCTGAAAACCTGTTACCAGAAACTACGGGCGAAGAAAAAGTTCTCCGGGATGCATCCACGGAGCGCTTTATAGTACCTGCGTAACGTGGATATGTCTATTCTTAGAAAATTGTGCGGTAAAATGGCAGAAAGTCGGCTCGAAACGACCGTGGAAAGAAGTGGAAAGGAAAAGATAGAAGAGAAAACAAGAAGGAGGAGAGATAAATGAGGGGAAGAAAAGAGAAAGAAAATACGACTCTCTCGGACGGAATAATCGGTTATCCTCGACGGCACGCGAGAAACGGTTTTCAGCGGGAAACACGGGACTTTAATTACCACGGGGCAATTGGCACTCCGTCGTACGTGCTCGGGTGTGCTAAGATCGCGTGTAAACCGAGCGAGCGAGCATCGAGAACTTCTAATAGATATATCTCCTCTGTTTGCGTTTTCATTCTCCGAGCAGCCGGTATAGAAATCCCGTAACTGTGTATAAAGTAACAGGCACACTCGCCTAGGCACGCCTCGATACTATGAATGATACTACTTACTATAGGTACGCCAAGTGCGTAGACATCATTCAGCGGTAATGACTAGAATTTGCATCTTGGAAACGGTTCTGATAATTATGCGCGGCTGCACAAGGATTTGCAGATCCTTTTTCCTTATTCTTTTCTCCTTCTTTTTCTCTCCATTTTTTTTTACCCCTTCTTCTCTCTTCTGGTTTGCCGTTCTTATCGTTGGGTCTTGTTTATCGAAGAAAATTATAAATATAAACGAATGCCTCTTTTGCAATACCGTATGTATCCCCTCTTCACGGTGAATGGTCAGAGTCGAAGTTCCTTTATTTTCTTTCCATTGTGTTTTTATCGCGTCAGCGTTTATATTAGCGACTAATCAATTTTTTTAAGCCGTAATAAGAGAAATTTGTATTAACGTACCTGAGAGTTAAGCAAGATTGAGGATCGAAGCGATTGATAATGGTTAACAATTGTTAGAAGAAATCGTTTATGATTTCTCCGAGTCGACTGGTTTTACAAGGGAGGTTTGATAAAGTTTAATGATAATTCGAGAGAATATCGATTTCGCGTTTAAAATGTTGCAATTCCCCTCGATCGGTGAAGGGATAGAAATAATTCTAACAGTAAACGACGGCAATCAAGTACTTTCGCGAGTTTATTACGATAAAGGTCACAGGAAAATACCGATTAAAAAAATTATACGTAAAATTTCTACAAACAATCCTGAATATTATGCAATATTGAGGATAGAAGCGATCGACAATGGTGATTAAAAGATGGAAGAATATGGTTGATGATTTTTCCGAGTCGACTGGATTTACGAGAGAGATTTGATAAGGTTTAATGATAATTCGAGGTAATATCGCTTTCCCGATTAAAATTTCGTAATTCTCCTCGATCGGCGAAGGGAGAGAAATAATTCTAACAGTAAACGACGAGGATCGAAAATTTTCGCGAGTAGATTACGATAAAGGTCGCAGGGAAATAGCGCTTAGGAGAGGAAATAACGCCGTAAGTTACTGTCGAAGCCTAAGGGTACACGATGATTTTAAATTACCTGCACGTTAAGTGCCGGCGGGATAGGCCTCTCTAAGAACGTAAAGAACTTCTTAAATATCCTGCCTCGGCGCCTCTTATGGTTCTACGGGTAAAAACAAGTCTCGCTGGTTACACTGTATTTTCTCGGTAGGGATATTTATAAAGCAGCACTTTTGCAGAATCCAATTTGGCGAGAATGCCGGAGAGAGAGAAAGACCTTAAACTTGTTACATCCGCTTCCACGTCCTGTGAAAAACTGGCCAACAAAAACTCGAGGGCCCTAATCCTTTGCGCGATCTAAGAATAGCTTTGCGAACGTTTTCCTGCAATGGATTTGCGATTCCTTTTTGTAATTCCTTTCGCTGTTTTGGTATTGCTATCGCGATTTCATCCTGAGTCAATTTACAATTATACTTTACCGAAATGTTTCAACGGTATTACCTGTTTGTCGTGAATTAGTTATTTATACGATAATTGTCGATCCTTTAGATGGAAACGTGTATATACGAGATGGAAAAGAAGTCAATTATCATTGACGTATATATACATAATCTAGAATATTCGTTATTACGAACGAATGACGTATATGCAAGATTACGGATATCTACTGACCGTGGAATATATGTTTGGAATGTACAAAAGTTAAAGGATCCTTACCACAAAGACGCTCAAGAAATGAAAGGAAAAGGTTGCTGAGAAAGTGGAGAACAATGCAGAATTTAGATATGGATTAAAAAAAAGACGACGCAAATAATAAACAGTTATTAATAATTGATTAATAATATTTTGAAAAGCAATTTGTTTGTCATGGAAATATTCAACGCACTTGGAACACTTGGGAATTTAATGATACTTTCATAAAGACGCTCCAAAATGAAAATGAAAATGCAATTTAAAATTCAAATGCGAATAAAATAACCTGTTAATAATAGAACTTTCAAAGGGCATTTGTTTTCTATATAAAAACGTACGACATATTTGGAACGCGCAGGAGTTAAGGGATACTTCCATACAGTCGCTCCAAAATGAAACGGACACGGATGCTGAGAAAATAGAAGTACAATTTAGAATTCAGCTGGGAATAAAAAAAACGTGATACTAATAGAATTTTTAAAGTGCAATTCTTCTAATATAAAAACATACGGCATATTTGGAACACTTAGAAATTACAGAATCCTTTCACAAAGGTGCTCAAGGAATAAAAAGGAAAAGGATGGTAAAGAAATGGAAAAACGATATCGGACTTAGGTGCGAAAAAAAAGCGCGATGACAATTATCAAAAATTTCAAAGAGCAAGCCGTTTTATATGGAAACGGCATATTATATTTGCCGGTGCAAATTTGCCGTTGCCGCGTGCGAAAAGTGACACATTAGAATCCTCCAGCGAATCGTCGTGATTCACGTCAAATGGGACTCGTGCGAATGAAGCGATGACATTTCGATAATTTCCATATGTTACTTCGCGACCTGCATCTCGATATCGAGCGTTAAACCTCGGCGACGAGTATAGTCGGTGTGTTTGCGCGTCGAAGGAAACGGGAGAAAATGATGCTAAAAGAATTACACGATTTATATGGTAATCGGTTAAACGAGTAACGAGAAATCGGCCTCTGAATAATAAATAAAAATTCCGTTTCAAAATAATCGTTATTTTTGATCTATGCAAATGCGAACGACGGAACGATGGATTTGTAAAATAATATTATTTAACCAATGCCGGCCGGACTTTTCCTCTTTTTCCAACTCCCGTGAATTTAATCGTGTGCGTGTGTGCGAAATTATTTGCAATCCCACGAAGGCTTTCAAGTAATAACGAGTCATCCAGTCATTAATGTCGAGTTCCTTGAAGGTTCACGCGCGCGCGCTCGTGTAATGCGTGCGTGTGTGCGCGGGTAAATATCATTTGACGGAAAGAAATATGATTTTCACGAAAGACGATATCCAGGAAGATGGCGAATAAAATGGCAGGAAAATCTATCATTGGTTTTCTTTACAGGTTTTTGTCTCTCTTCAATTAAAACAGCAGTTTTTCTCGAGCATAATCGACGACGTTCAAACTCTTTCTCGAAAAAACCCTTGGTTTCTTTCGTAGGGTGAACCTGTGATTAAGTAATCCCACAATTTGAATCCTATTTGGAAAATATAAATGTACTAATTAGTACAGTAAATGTAAAACGACATTAACTACTATAATGCTAATACAAATTACATTCGATGTGGAAAATGTAAGTTTTATAAATAAAGTATAAATTTATATAGTATAATACTTATATGGTGTACTATTAATATATTTTAAAATTACTCATTTATATGGTAAATTGTATTCTACTATACGAATTAGTAAATTACAGTTTCCACGTAGGATGCAATTTGTAGGGATTATTAAATTACGAGTTCTAATGCTCAGACTTTACACCCGGGAAATGCAAATCAAGAGACACGTAACGCAAAGTTTACATTGCGTGTTACTTTCTTCTCGAAAGATACGCGTCTATGACGAACGTGCAAGTCGACAGAGAATAAAAAAACATGGCAAACACGACAACATCGTGCTGTAACATTCATCGTTGTGTTAGACATGTGCGTATACTAATTGACTTTTCCCCCGACGAGGATTGTTAAGATTCGTCCCGCGTGCAATTTGGCATCGTAAAATCAAAGTGACGCACATACGAGGAAGACGGAGAGCGAGCGCGTTAATTTGCATCCTAAATGCACGCGCGTGCGATTTAAGAGGGATTTCGCGGACGCGCATCGATGGGAATCCGTCCTTTCTCTCCCTCTTCTTCGGCGAAAACGAAGAAGAGAATAAAAAGGCACGGTGATATCGGCCCCGTGAACGGATCCGTGAGATTTTCATTCATAAATCTGACAATTCGACGATTTAAGGAGGAAAACATTCGCGTACCGGTAAAAACACTGCGAAACCTGAAAATCAGGATTTGTCGTATCTTCGTGTACCTGTTACCAACTATCCTCGGCTTGCTTTATTTTCCGCAATTTTGCAACACCTCGATAGCGAATCGACCGGTACGCTCGAAAGTCCAGAGAAATTTAACGAAAATAATTCATCGATTATAATTCTCTCGTCTTCCTCGAATAACAAGCGAAAACCGATAAGTTCCGAATTTTACGATAAAGGAATTCGACCTCGTCGGAACTGCTCGAATAGGCGAATAAAAAAAAATCGAGGAAAAAAGAAGGCAAAAATGAAATCACCTGAAATAGCAAATGGCAAAGGCCAGAGAGAAAAAGAGTGTACCGATAAGGCCTAAAAGAGAAATATAAACGTGCACTGACCTGGGAAGGTGGTTTCGCGACCCGTGCGTGCGAACGATCGGTCCTCGATGCTCGGTGACACTAGTCTCTGGTTCGAGAGTAGAGTAGAGTAGAGCGGAGTAGGGTGGCCTGGGCGGAAGAATCTTCACGGGACGTTCACTATCATCGTGCGTCTTCGACTAGACTGCGCACCGGCACCGAAGAACCCGTTCCTCTCCCTCTTCCTTTTCCTTCAGTCCAGGCCGAGCCGGAGGCGGAGGGACACCCGAAGGTTGCCCTCGGCTTTAACGATACCAAAATGGTCAGCGTGTCGCGGCATCATAAGCCGGAGGCGCCTCCTCTTGGTACGGTCCCCCGTTGAGGTTGCACGAGGTGCACGAGGTGAGAGAGGCAAAGGTACTCCTATGGTTTAGCTTGTACGGTGGTACGGTGTCAGCCACCGTGCTGCCGGACTCTGCTACTCCGGCGAGGATCGTCCTCTTGGTGCAGCAGCCGGCGTACTGGAATATGTCGCGGTGCCGTGGCACGATAGAGTGGATACACCTCTCTAGAGGTGGAGACAGGTTCACTCGGCGGCTCGGTGCTCGTTGCACTCGGTACCTACTCGGTGGAGCCGGCAAACCGTGTCCCGTAACACGGTACACGCACGGTCTAAAGCTAAAGGGTGGGAGATTCCTCCTGCTCCAGCTCCGGCTCCTGTACACACCACCGGTTCCCACCTTTATTCGAGGCAACACGCTCGAGTCGCGCTCGACCACCGTGCATTATAGCCGATATATTATTCCAGTGGGCCAGGATACTGCCGAGGGATCTCCCCCTCCCCCCTAACCCCTTCTCAACCACCCCTTCTTCCTCCCCTACCAGCAAGTCATGGTCCTTGTTTTTGCGAATCCTCTTTTCAGCCGAGCACCTTTTTTCCCTCCTCTTCTGCAGCTTCTTCTTCTTCTACCGGCGCCGACGATCCCCATGTCGATGTTGCTTCTTCGTTTTCCTTCGTCCGTCTCCACCACCTCCTCCTCCTCCTCCTTCCACTCTTTCTCCTCCTTCTACACCTCCTCCTCCTCCTGATCTCCTCTTCTTCTTCTTCTTCTTCTTCTTCTTCTGCCGCCGCTGCTGCTGCTGCTTCTCCTTAGTCGTCATTCTGCAGGTTCGTTATTAGTTTTTATTTGGAGATGCGTGATGCTATTTTTAACCCGGGCACTCTCCTCCTCCTCCTCCTCTTCTTCGTGATCGTATTCTTATTCTGCTTGTGCCTCTTCTTCCTTCTTATCCTGCGGCTTCTTCACCTTGCGCCTCTCGTTCCTTCGAGGCAAGTAAAAACACGATGACCCTGATGGTCACTCTGTACGGAGGATATCTAAACATTATAGCGATCCTCCCGTGTGCGCCGGTTTATGGAATCTCTCGTAGGGTGAACGGGGCCAATAAACTGTCCATAGGAACAAGGCTCCCTCGATCGTCTCTCCTCGATCTTTCCGTTCTCCCCCTTATTTCAACGATCGGATTCGTTCCTTCGTACGGCCTTTACGTACGCAAATGAGAATGATTCAGAGACGATTATTGTCACCGACGCGAGCCCGATACTTCTTGCACGATCTTCCGCGTCGTATTTATTATTCCCCGATACTAATAAGAACGAATAATCTTCGAGCCTGTTTGCTTTTCCTTTTCTCATAAATCTACCTTTCACTATTTATATCGCAGCCTTCCTTACCTTCGTACGTCCGCAATTATCGTAATAATGTTTCATCATTTCCTGTTTTTTTTTCTCTCTCGATCCCTCTCTCTCTCTCTCTTTTTCTTCTCACTTCTACACGTACCCCCGTATCTGGCACGTACACACGCATGTAACAATACATGGTACATTAAGACACCCGTGAAACTGACCAAAGTACTAAACGGAAGAACTGGTTTTGCCACTGATATTCTTGCAAAACAAAGACGGGTTCGCATCGATAACGGGTGCATCGGAAGAATCAAAAGAATCGAGATTCGATCGTGAGAAATCATTGTCCTTAAATAAAATATTACGTTCTATCGTCTATGAGTTTGCGAATGATAGCATTTCGAGACTTGCCATTTTCATTCTTCGAAGAAAACGGAAAATGGAAGAGAAAGAGCGAACGAGAAATGAACGGAGAGGGAGAAAGAGGGAGAGAGAGAAATGTAGAGAAACCGATGGCAATATTTTTACTTATTGCCGATGCCAGCGTGGCTGGAAGTAATTGAGCGGATTCAATATTAGCCTGGTCTGGTCAAGAATAGCCACGATGGGAATCCCGTCTGACCACCTTGCGTGCTGGTCGCTTACTGACTAAATTAGGGTGAATGTTCCGTTGTACAAGAGCCATCGCTATTATTCGGTTATCGACTGCTGACATTGAATTATATACTTAATTATTACGTATTGTATCCGTGTGAATATGTAATGCGATTTTATTGAACGCATGACGATTTTGTTTTTGTACAATCGTATGGAAAATGCAAGGTATGGTGTAACTCGTCCTTGCAAATTACTCGTACATTTTCTTTCTTACAGATTATCAAATTTCTAATATTTTGAAAAATTTAAATTAATGGTTCTTGCAACTATAACATTTCGTAAACGTTGGACAATCTTACGAAATCATTTTTAACATTCATTTTATTAATGACATTCGAATTATTGTCAGTATTCTTATTATAACTCTTCCGATAAGTTTTAATAAATGAATACTTTTAACTGTTTTACATGATTTAAACGCTCCCTCGGTTATTAGCAAAATTGTTGCCGTTAAATAATTCTATCAGAGTTTCAATTATCACGATAATTGAATAATAAAATCATTTATTCCTATGTGAATTTTAAACATGTTCTTAAATTCAAAGAGCGTACAGATGCAGAGCCGAGGATGTAAAACCTCGCACAGGTACAAAAACTCGTGCACCGTAAACAAAAAGGGGAGAAAAACGGTGAAGCCAGTACAAAATACCATAATCGGATCAATTGAACTGACCTGTATTCAAAATCATACCGATGGAAACCGCTTTCTGTTTCGCAGAAACTGCTCGATTCAGGTAGAGAGTCTACCTGAATCTAAGGATAAAAGAAAAAAAGGCAACCAAGAGGCAAAGCAGGCGGAGCTGGGCTGAATGATATGTTACTAAAGTGGAGTAATAAATCTATCGGTAATACAAGTTTATTGTACACCCTTTTAAGCCTATAGAATTTTCGTATACTCGTGTTATGAATTTTCGATAATCTTATTCAAATATGTCTTTGTGCATTGCACAAAAATTATGTCTAACGCTTTCGGCTTCTTTTCTTTTGCATTTACAACATATCCAATGTTTCTTGTATTAAAACTACCAAGGCAGACAAAATGACCGGATTCCAAGGTATTCGAAAAATTGGGCAAATTTATAGGATAGCCATGAAATAAATATTCCACTGTTAGCTTATAAAAATTCAATTACATGATTGATCGCCTTTTTCACCTCTTCATTACTCTTTCTCTGAAGTATTTATTGAGAATATTTAAATGTAATCGATATGTCGCCGGTTGTTCTAGTTCACTCAGGACGATTTATACGATACATTTTGTAAGGTTTTAGTAAAATTTCCCGACGTAGGAATAATAGATTTCGCTTAACAATTAAGTTATTTATTTCCACGTTATTTGGTTTACAGAAAGTTGTTAACAAAGATAGATTAAACCTATAAATCAGTCTGCGTGTAGAAATTTCTCATAAATATATAATCATTTATAAAAATAAACGGAATTTTCGAAAGTCCTCGATACTTCACGCGTTATACACTGCGAATTATATATACGCATCGCGAAGTATACATTTGTACAAATTAATTACCATTAAATTCGATACTAGATCGTGTAACAAGAAATTCAAAAATTCATTGCCTAGCGTGTCGTTTCTGTGGGCTTATACATTATATTATCATTAATATTTCGGTTGAACACATTTGAGGATTTATATAATTGTAGTTAATTCTCTAATAAAATTAAGAAACAAAAAATATATATATATATATGTGTGTATATGTATATTGTGAATGTACTTTGTACGTGGTATCAATGACAAGTATAAATAAAAAAATTTCTTTTCAACGAAATATTGACTCGACTTTCTCAATTTCGAAGATAATCGCTTTTCTTTCTCTACAAACAAATAACTAAAACTAACAATTTCTTGATAACATTTCTTCCAATAGAATCTGCAACACGTAAACTTTGTGAACTGTGGTATACAATCTTTTCTTTCCTCTTCTGCTTTTTCTTTCTTTCAATTCGTAAGGACGCAACTATTTTGCCGTATACATTTTTGACGTACGTTGACCTTCGGGTTTTAAGTACAAAATATTTTCACAAAACGAGACGAGAGTGAATTAAAGCACGTTTCATTTACGGATATTATTGAAACAACGAAAACTTAAGTCCTTTAAACACGTGTATCCATACACTTAACGCTTACTTGTTATTGACGTCTAAATACGAGATGTTAATTCTGAAAAGTCCTATCATGTAAATTTACGCGGTTGTTAGTTACAAAAGAAAAGAAAAATCGTTCTATGTTAGAATTGTTATTGGCCCCACTCTATGTCACTGGTTTTTTGTTATTTATAAGGATATTGACCATTAATTATTATATTGCACTAAAGTATACACACACGTTTAAATACACGGGTAGGAGTAAGATTGAGTCCCGTTTATGCTGTGTGAATATATGCTACTGTTAAATATGCGTGTGGCTGTCTCTTTGTTTCTTGTTTGTATAAGTGTATAAATTCAATATATAAGAATTTCCCTTACAAAGTCATTGTAGAGTAATGTTTATACTATCATCGGTATATTTGTGCTATGATTTTAGAAGAAATATTTCCTTTTACGATATTTGATTCATACACAATTCTTAAACCCTGCCGCTGTATGAGAAAAATCAAGAATTTCTCACGTTGATTTATCACCTCATGTACAATAAAAAGGAATTGTAATTTAATTTCGATGACTTTCACACTTTCGTCTACTACACATATTTTGTTTCTTTCTTTGTCAATAGTGTACATAAGAAGTTTCAACATAGTGTAAAATTTCTCCAAGACATATTGAATCGTAATTCTTATTCGTTGTAATTGTATATAAGTCATCGCGTCATGATCGTTCTATAATAATGATTAATAGCCCACTTTATAACTGTGCTCCGCAAATAAATATTTATGATTTTGTCCGTATCATTTAATTAAATAATATCGGTAATTAATTTTTCGCGCAAACGCATGACGAATACTCTTGATCTACAAGAGAATTTTTTCCTTTCTTTTAATTCCTATTCCGAAGGAAAATGAAGAGTAAATTTATAATAATTTTACATACGCATATGCCGTAATTATGGAATTATCTTTTACAATTTCTGCCTTTAGAACGTTTTTCCGAATGTTATCTACGCCAAAACTTTCGATGAAATAATAGCGTAAGTTTTATTTTCTGTTTTCGGAACAAGGCTAAAAATTGTTAAGAATGATAACAAATACTTTATCAAACAAATGCGTATGGCAATGATTGCATGTTTCTAAATTTCCATTGAATGCCGTGTAAAATAATAATCGATCATTTCGTGTAAAGTGAATATGTGTATTTAAATATACGCGTTAATCGATTATTATCTATTGCAACGAATTTGGCTTGATTAAAATTAATGTAGTAAACTTAATTACAGCAGCAAGTTATACTAATTTTTTAAAATGATACATTTTGCTTTGGTTAATATTTCAATTAAATATTTGATTATGTTTGTAAAGAACTTTACGATTTTAATAATAACTTTGTCTGCCATATTTGCTGTA
This sequence comes from Cerceris ruficornis, assembly GCA_963989415.1. NCBI lineage: Eukaryota > Metazoa > Arthropoda > Insecta > Hymenoptera > Crabronidae > Cerceris > Cerceris ruficornis. The sequence continues at coordinate 14,006,917 of OZ022523.1, forward strand.
ATTTTGTGCATGTATTAGATTTGGCACTATAATATGAAAATAATGTTGCTACATTATACTACTGTACATAAGAACGACTTATGTAAATTTTAGTTCAATATTCTATATTATGTATGAAGCATGGCAATTAAAATGTTTATTGTTAAGAACCTGTAGGTTAGGTGTTGTTACACGTTTAGGCCAAACTTTAGTTCTAAAAAAATAATTCATTTTCTACTGAATGTCATTAAAATTTAACGTTACTGCAAGATATGAAAGCTACATTCGTAAAAACTTGGAAATCTGCTCAAAATTGACCATGCCCTACTGGATTTTGAGTATTTTAAAAAAAAAACGACTCTTGTATGCGCTAAATTTCCGAGAATGTCACAATTTTACAAATTTGCTTATGTGAAGACTAACTTGTGTAAGAAAAGTTAATTTTTGACACTCCTGTCTATATCAAACTGTTGATATGCAGTAATACCTGTTTACAGCATTTCTTACATCAACGCTACATATACTCTTCTGTGCTCGCATAAAACCATTTTCAACATTCCATATGCTCCTCAATGATCAAACTTGCGTGACCTCATCATTCTTATAGATAATTACCATCGATGTTTCAGAATTCTTTCATACTACTTCACTAATTGGAAACGCTGGTAATTATAACATGCAACACTTTTTCTTGTTCTTCTTGTAATTCGGCTTCAACGGAGGCCTCTCTGACAACTGAAATTTTCTCACAATTCGTACCAATTCGTGAAAAGCTTGATCGACGTTCATTCTCAATTTTGCGCTACATTCAATGTATGGAATCTTTAATTGACGGGCCATATTTTGTGCTTCTTCAACGGATATCTGAAATAAATGTTAAGATAACAAAATATAATAGAATTTGATAACATAAATAGTTTCGCTACTCTCTTCACCCTATAAATTTACTTACAATTCTATGATGATCCAGATCAGCTTTATTTCCAACCATAAGCATAGGGAATTCATCTCGATCTTTTACTCTGAGGATCTGTCTATGAAACTTCAATATTTCATCGAAAGACGATTGATCTGTTACAGAGAATACAAGCAGAAAACCTTCTCCACTTCTCATGTATTGTTCACGCATTGCACTAAATTCCTCCTGACCCGCAGTATCCAATACTAAAACGAAAAAAAATTATAATTAATTGTGACATTTGCAATGTACAATGATTAAAAATGTATTGTAAATGATAAATTTTATACTAATCTAATATCTTATATGTGCATCGTTAAGATCTACTACAACTAAAAAACAATTATACTCTTACGATAATAAGTAGCTCATGATTCTTTATGGGACTGCATGAAAATTAATATAACATATAATATATTATTCAGAACTGTTTATCTGTGAAGGAAACAACTAAAATATTGTATGCTGCATTATTTCCTTTTTATATTACTTACTGTCAAGTTTTGCAGGTACATCATCGATAACGCACTGTTTTGTATATGAATCTTCAATGGTTGGATCATAGTCAGTTACAAAGTAGCTCTGAAATATAATTAATAATTAGAAAAAATAATAACACATTTACTCAAACTATAAAAACGTAAGATTCTCGATATAAAAAAGGAGTATGTATCATAAAGTCAATGTACTCTCTTAAATTGAATACAACTAAACTTTATTGAAGGGATATTTCAGTTTAATAAACAAAATCGCATTGGAAAAGAGAAAGAAAATGTAATTTACGTCGTATCTGTCAAATATATGTAGTACTCGTCCAGTTTCAAAAATTCTACGAAATACAGTAAACCAAAATTGTGCAATTCCGTTAAATAAAGTATCATAAGATATAATCATATATGCCCATATATGACAGCCGAGACTGCGGGTTGTATGACATAATCATTAATAAAAGCACGCCGCTCTGTTTGAAATTCTCGAGCGAACTTTTAAAAATTATACTAATTACTACGAGCATAATACATGGAATTCTCCATTCCCTCCGTTTAACATCTATTCCATAAAGTGAATATATCCCCTGTAAAATGACTAACGATCAAAATAATCTTTATTCTTCCATTCGAATCGATCGTGAATGGCGTAGGTCGGAAAGTGAATCTGATTGGTAAATGCCCACGCATACACGTACCCAACGAAGTAGGCATACCTGCTGTCCATAAAAAGTACTTACTTACCTGAATGAATTGTATTGTGATCGCAGATTTTCCAACGCCACCCCCACCTACGACGACGAGCTTATATGTTTGCGCATAGCTTTGCCTGTCACCGGGTTTCGACATCTTTTGTATGGCTTGACGAGATTTATTTTCCTTACATGTATGGCAAAAAAAAAGTCACCACTGACGCGAGTATCGAGAGTCTCACGGGTATAACGTGGGAAAATATGAAATAGATGTGACACTCTCACATTCACACGTTCAATATCGGCTTTCTTAGAGAGAGGAATAACGCGTCGATCTCCTCGTACAGTTTTCTCGCTAATGCGACGTCTCGTCGGCTAAGCACGCCTAAGGATCGGATTCTTTTTATGGGCGAGAATGCATCCATAGACCGTAGTTGATCAATGTAGCGCGAGAGGGACTGCGAGCGATGTCCCCACTGTGCGTGCGTAGCCTACGTCTGCACTTAAATATGTGTGCATGTACATATGTAAATACGCGGCGTGTTCAATTGATTGCGCAGTCGCGATTAAGATGCCACCCTCGCTCGTACTTGTTCCCGCTTAAAATTCCTTATCGCCTTGAAACTGATCGAGGAAAATGAGAAAAATTGTATGATCTTGTTGGATACAATTTTTCTCATTGATCATTATCAGATTCGGAAATTTATCTGGGACTTGGGAGACAGTTTTTTTTGGACATAAGAGGGGTTTTCAGAATGGCATAAGTCACTTTACCATTATGAAAAATTGGTGATTTTTAATGACTATGAAGTTATTTGTGCTGAGAAACATATAAGTATTCGAGATAATAAGTAATAAATATCTCGATTTAAAAAGAAAGTGACTTATGCCACTTTCAAAATAAATGGCTTACATTAACGCCTTGATTGGAAAAAAACGAGTATAGCCCGCATTAGTTTTCTAAGGCTTTAAGTCTGACTGGGTACATTTATCCTATGTTTTGCAATTTTCTTTAATAAAATTCGGCATTTATAACTTTCCATCGTGTACTAATAGATGTAGTAGTAACAAACCATTTTAAATCGATCTATTTCAATGCGACATTAAATTGCATATTTAACAGTAGATCTACCGGCGTTATATCGATTATATTTAAATATACTTAATAAGTACTTTGAAGAAAAGGAAATCAAGATGTGAAAACTTGGTTCTCCTATCAATTTGGATGATTTTTCAAAAAAATTCGTAATCGGTGAATTTCACTGCCTTGGTAGTTTTAGTGTTAAGTAAAAATTAAATTATAAGGCAAGAAGTTAAACGTGGATAGCAGATAGTAGGCGTAATTATATCTTCACAATTTAGGATTGGTAAAAGACGGATCATTCTTTCTACGCTTTCGATTGTCTTCTTTAGCACTTTTTGTTTAAAAATGATCAATAGTACTTTATTCTATTCCTACACATTAAAAATGAAATACTGAACGTGCTTTATGCGAGAATGTCAAGGGGAATGCATCGGAATCGAAAGTGATTGACAGGAACTGAATAATACACATCGTGTCGCAAAATCGATTTGTTAAACGTTATCTTGGTACATCGCGTGCTAAACGTCAAATCAATCGGATTTACATTCGCATAATGCACATTTTATGATACATTCAACGTGCAGCTTTGCGTGCTCCTTAAGACGTTGTGTAACTTCGTAAAGCCCATTCATGAAACTGTTGAAGATTTAAGTATTACAATTGCAACAGTATTATTACACTTTCTTTTCCCTCGTATTATCATATGTTGCAGACATGTAATACTCGTTTATCCCCAAGCGAATGCATTTTTCTACTTAGCATAATTGGATTAACTTCTGACAGAGCACTTGAAAGAGTTTATTCAATAGACGTGTGTATACATAGTATACTCGATATTATGTACATTCATTTTACTGGGGAAAATACATCTATTAACGTTGACAAAAAGATTGTTAATGATTTATCGGATAATCTGCAATTTCTTGTTTGCTTTTTTTTTTGTTACCGATGAATACAACTGCAAATGAAATGTCATAACAGATTATTTAACAATACTTCTCCGTTGATAAACTGCGTCCATCGCTGGAATCTCGTTTCTTCGTACTTTCCAATATTGCATAGTGTCTTGAGCAAAGTAACTCGCAAAAATACAAATTCGAAAGTACCAAAGTTCACCGTGCGTGTTAAAAATACACCATTCATTTTTACGGCAAATTAGTAAAGAAATGTCTAACTTCAAAATAGCGGAAGTTATCAAGGAAATCAATGACGGAATTGTACAATTCGGTATACACGGGATACTTGTTTGACTATCATTGACAAAACATAGTTTTACTTGAAAAGTAAAAGTGATCAGACAAGCAAGAGGATTAAATCATAAGAAGGTATATTCGTAATGTTTTGGAATTCTTTTTATTATTGAATTTCTTCAATAGCATCGTCGATGGAGTCCAATAAGCTAGATAGTACTTGATATCCGTTTAATTCCACAATGATTGGAACAAATGGTGATTAAACAAAATGAAACACTCCATATTGAAGTAAAGTATTATAGTGTTGCTTTTACTTTCTACCGCGGTCGTGTAACTTGGTTTTTGATTTCGTTTCACTTATTCTGGTCGCAATTTGTCTAACATACTTCATCAACACCTTACTCGCCAAGTTACGATTAAATATTGCAGAGGCACAAAAGGCACGGGACTTCGTTCCGACGATGAGCGCTTTTATTACACAATTTTTTATATTTGCGAGATCGCACACGATCGATCGTGCGTGAAATTTCTTTCCGACGAAGTAAATGAGTAACGCGACGGAAATGATGACGTCGTTAACCCTCTCTCCGTCTATAGGGATGTAAGTGCATCCTTGGCTAATAAAAACGTAAATAAAAAGTTGACAAATCGAAAATTTTCAAAAGATTTTCTAGGCATATTACCTGCGATATGTTTTACATAAGATTTCAACAATTTCAATTGAAATCAATGAATTTTAATGAAGTAGTGATGCTTAAAAAGGACCTGAGTGCTTAACTGTGTGCAGGATTTTCTTACATTTCCCCAAATTTGGTAAAGCGGCTTATAACGGCCGAGGGCTAATTAAAAATCCTCGACGACAATTACAAATTGAAGTTTTCTAGATGACAATGATTTAGAACTTCCAGAAGCCGACCTGGAATCGCGGGTGAAGAACTTCTTAATTTTTATATTTTAAATTGAACTTGTAAATTCTTTCATACATATCGTTTAAAAATCAATGAAATTACACGTATACTTTAAATATTTTTTCTTTACATTTCGCACTAAAAATATGCAGAGTGCAATTACACCCCTGCAAACAGTTAAAGTGACAATTTTTGTATACAGAGAGAAGGATAAATGTCCATCTTCATTGAAATTGTATAGAATCCTTTTTTATTGTATTTTGAAGCGTGAAACATATATCTCAACATCTACACGTTGCCTTCATAGTTTATTCCGATGAATCATAAAAAGGATTAAACTCGTTTCCATCTCAAACTTCTTTTTCGTCCACCGATCATTTCTAAATGATCATACTTCGATAGAAACTCGTGAAAATACAATTGCATTCGTACTGTAATTCTAATAGTAACACGTCAGAGCGCTTGGGTTTGAAGTGAAACGAATTTTCATCTTAAATGAATGCTGGATTAATTCCTTTCTCCCTCTTCCTTTCTCTTTCGTGGAACGTTAGACAATTTTACGGGCACTTTTCAGTCTTTCGTAACAATGCATCGGAATTACAAATCGTACATCGGGAGGATTAAATTAAAGGTAGATGCGATCGTTGCCCGCGATTATCGGAATTTCGATCTCTCCTAAGCGAATTTCTTTTAATAAATATAAAGATGCAATTAAACGACGACGCGATTAAAGGTTTCAATGAGCAGATAAATTCGTAAAAGTAATATTATTCAGAATCCGTTTTAGTGGGCAAGGAGACTCATCTTATCGACAAATAATTATCTATTAGACCTTTGATTATATTAACTTTCGTTTTATATATTAAATATAAAAACCGGCGCATAAATAATTATCCGTAAACGAAATAGAATCGGGATTGTTATATCTAGATCGGGACATGAAACAATACGTAAGGGAAGAATTAAAAGTAAAGATAATATAAATGTTTCTTTTTAAAATATGCGCGTATAATGTTCCTTTGGGTGTATCCTAAGATTTGATAATTGCAATCGATTATTTCGATGTCCCGAGTTTATAAGTAGAAGCAAACATACTTAAAACAATATTTTTTTCTCGTCTTTAATATAGTCACAATAGGACATTCTTTTTTTCTTCATTTGTTTTATTTAATAATGTGTCTGACTGAAGATTGCTATTAATCCTCGCGTATGATAACAGAGAGAAATCGAACGAAAGGTAAATATTATTATTGTGAAATAATGAACACATAGAAAATAAGAGATTTTCATTTTCTAATTCATAATGTTTCACAAAGCTTTCATTACACTTGGTACAGTTGCATAATTATGTACATTTTTTGTTTGTCTTTTTTAAAATAACAAGAACATATAATGTCACTTGATTGTTACAGGAAATTTTGATATAGTTTGGTGCCAGTGTTCACAACTTCGAATGATATTTACATTCTGAAAGCATAAAATCACTCTTTCCCAATTTTCTTAAAAAAAAAAAAAAAAAATTACACAGTGCCATGACATGACATTTCAAAATGATATACATTCATTGATCTGTACTGATATTTGATATTGCACCTAAAAAGTTTCACCTTTCTTCTTTCATTTCTTTTCAAGGTAAGCGACGAAATCCCTCAGATATAATTACGTAATTCTGTTATTATCTGCAGTGTTTTTAGCACACCATCATTTCATATTTAAAATCGCTACTGTAATCCTTCTGTGCTGTTACACACAATGTATGAAAAAAATTTGAGATAGAAAAATTTACAATGCACTTCGATTCATGCCATCGTTATAAGTATGTGCAACATAATACTATATTAGACAAATATTTCTTCATTTTTAAATTTTAATTAAGGCCCCGGTATACTCAGCTTAGCTACTCTTTCCACGCATAACGCGAAGAAAATTATTTTGCACATTATATCCAAGTGATCATTTCTGTACAGTCTTGTAAATATTTTTAATTCATAAACAAAATATGATATTAATAGGCGTCATAAGTATTACAATCTTATTATGCCTCGTACAATCATATATCCTTTTTCCGTTAATTTCCCATAAATTTCTATCTTACATCGTTTTTGTTTCTCAGCACATTCACGAATTTATGTTTTGTTTCAATGAACCGAGGAATATATTACAAAAGAACTAAACTGCCTATCCTTACTTTACACGTGTAATCTTTGTTTCTGTTTAATTTCCTAAACAATTGTTGTCATGGATATAATTTCCAAAACAACTTTTCTTCCTGTGCACAGACTATAATGAATTCTATTTAACTCGACTTGTATGCCTTTCCTTTTTTTCTCGTTATGAAAGAATGAAATTATTTGCATAGTTCATAGGAAGCGATCAATCATTGTATTGTCAGACACAAATCATATGTAATTATTAAAAAAAATTGTTAAGAGCTCAACCTTCCTTTCTGTCTTATCTAAGTATTTACGATAAAAAATTTGCTAATCAAACCATAATTCATATTCAACAACATTTTTTTGCATTAATTAATTAATTAATGAATTATAAAATTGGTTGACACACGGCTCTAAGTGCTTTCATTCACAGCAATTTGACGATATCCCAATTTACTGCTTCACTCAACAATCTATCACTGACTCTTCTAGCAGCTGTATTACAGCAATAATATAATATAATAATAATAATAATAATAATATTAATAATAATAATAATAAGTCAATAATAATGTAATAATGATAGTGACGGTGATAACGATGACAATGATGATGTTAATAATGATAATATCAATAGCAAAAACAAAACTAATGACTGTGATGATAACGATAACGTTTTGCCGACAATGACGACGATGATATCGAAGATGACGATCGCTAGTTAAGATTCCGTGACATGATTGGTTCGATAGTCAAAACAGTGTTTTCAATTTTGTGTAATAATGGGAATAATAATGGCGACGAGGATGGCAGTAACGTCAGCATTGATAGAAATAAAGAGCAATCATAAATTGCAATAGAAATCGTTTTAATAGATTGATCATTGATCATTGATCAATCCCTTTAATGTTTTGCGGGGGCTCCTCACAGGTTTGGGAATAATAATAGAATAAGATAATAAAATTACTAATCAATAATAACATAAGGCAATATGTGGAGAATCTGGCCATCATAACTGGGCCTTGCTAACATCTGATGCCACTCCCGAAATTCTTCACCAGTTTGGCTACACAAATTGTTTACACCATTCAACTCTGACACTCCCTCCCCTGTTTCTGTTTTCTCATTAGAAGTAGAAGTTAGAGACGACAGTTTTGGTTGGAAGTTTCCATTGAGTCCCTCTATCCACTGCGTATGTAACCTTTCTAGGTCTTCTGCGGTGATTTGTCTAGGTGGATATTCGGTACCATTTTGGTCCTCGGTAGATCCTGTTTCACAATCACTCCAGTCTATTGAACTTGGATCTAGAGGTGGTAACTTAGCCAGTATTTCTTCGACTGTCAGTTCTTGATGCGGCCGTGACGGAGTCTGTTGAAAATTCGTATCTGACTTTTCTTCATACACTGCACCTGATTCTTGACACTTAGATGATACATCACGACAGTTTTCTATCGGTTTTAACCGACTTTGCAACGAGGTTTCAGAAACTGTATTTCTATGAGACGAATTATTTTGAGTAGAACGAAGGAACTTAGATACTTGCTCGTTGCTACTTCTCAGAACATCTTCCATGCTGGGTGGTTCTACACTTTGACTAGGTAGAGCATTTGAATTAATGCTAGAATTGGTGCCACGTGCCTGTAGGTCAGCCAGCAATTCTTGCGTTGTTTTCAATTTAGGATTTCTCGAGATACTAGCTAGTTTCTCCTTTACACGATCTTCTAAGAGAGGTTGCTTTTTCACAGACTTACTGCCTTTTTTTCTACCACGTTTCTTTGGACCTGAATCATCAGGATCAGTGGAAGACTCCACAAAATGATCGGAGATTCGTTCTTTAAATGTGGGGCTAGGCACTTGCGAATTTAAATTACCACTTATATTTTCGCCATTGAGACGTTGTCTCTTAACAAAGGGTTCACTTTCGGTAATCGAGTCTGAATCGTGTGGTTGATAATGTTGGTCCTTGAGATCATCTTTTCGAAGGCGCTTATTTGAACTGTGAGTTCGTGGCACTGCTTCCATTGAGTGATTCTGACTTGAGGAACCAAGACTTGGGGGCCCGTCGGAACTTATCCTGTGATTGCTGGTCAGTGTAATTGACTGCTTGTTCGAGGATGCATTAGGAGAACGTGAATGATCACTATGCACAGACAGAGCTGGGCTAAGCACCTGTAAGAATACCATTGTACAACCTTATACGCTTACCTGCACAATGCGAAAATAGCATGATACAACATGAACAACTGTTAATGATATTTGTATTTCATTTTAATTTTAAACTTAATTTCAAGACTTACTCTAAGAGGAGTGGCATCCTTTAGTACTGGACTTTGAGGCTTTAAACCTCGTAATGCTGGACTTTGTGGCTTAAAGCATCTTAATGCTGGACTGTGTGGTTTTGCTCCATTAAGAGCAGGTGGTGCAGTATCAGCTGGTGTAGGCTGTGGGGTAGAATGAGCCGATGGTAAAACCATGTCTCTCCACCGGCGTACCAGATCCTTCGCACGCTTGGCCAAGGCATCGTTATTCGTCTTTCGACGAAGTTCATTGATATACTTTCCAAGCCTTGTGATCTAAGTTAAGAAACAATGCTTTTTGATTTTAAGCATGCAAAATATGTTATTATCTGGTGCAGTCACAGATATTTTGGAAGTCTATATTGTGATAATGTAAAGTAAATGATGCAATTCGGAAATCAATAAATGATGCAACTCAGATATTAATAGATGATGCAATTTAGAAATGCATTTTTCTAATAAAAATTATGTAAATTCAACGAGTACTCTAGAGATATGTTTCAGATCAATCCATTTACCTCAAGCACCTCCTTAGTGATCGTCGTCTTTTCCAGGGCCGTAATGACATCCACAACAGCTCCCATGTCGATGACCTATAAATATATTATATCGTTAGAAATAATTTTATCTTTATATTATTTATATTTATATCTTAAATTCGTATGAATATTGTATACTACCTAAGATTATTTGTACAAATGAAAATGATACTATTATTAACGCTAATACTCTTTCATGTATGTTTCAAATGTAACTTATGTTAATTACTAGTAACATTATAGTGCAATTATTTTTAGATTTATTTATTTTAAAAGTTACAATAACTAGTTTGATCTTAATCCTGTTATTATTTAAATAATTTCTAATTACCGAGAAACTCAGTGGTGTAATCAAAATTTTCTGTCCATTGCACACTAATTAAAATCTAATATAATGTCTTAATAGCACAATATTACAAAATCATCAAACTTCATATATACATGACAATGTGTAACAAGTATACTAGATACTTGGTCATATCTGCTATTACTGACAAGATACAGGTAAACAGATGTTACACTCTTTATCAATTGGAAATCATATTTACTTGCTGTAAAAATACCATAAACTATTTTCTTTACTATACAACATTAGTTATTCGCAGAAATGTTTGGTTATACATAGTCACATGCCTCAACACAGAATTTAGTGTACATGTTAAGGTTATTATTCACATTAATTCTTTGTATGACAATGCCACAAGATACATCATAAAAGTAATCAATTTAATGGGTAGAATTATCAAGAGAATATTTTATTAAGGTAATTTATGACACAATATGTCACATATCAATCCCTACATTACTATTGGATTAATTTGAAGAAAAAAAAGTAATTATTTTGAGACATCTTTAAAGTTAATTACCAATTTATTATTATTATCATTCTTTTACACTTTCAGCATCTCTGACTTTACCTTAAATCTTAGACACTTCGGAAATTTGACTGTATCATTACAATTAGTTATAACTTAAACAGAAAGTGATTAACTTCCTTTTTAAGGAAAATGTGTCATGATAGTTAGTATCAATTCTACCATGAGGAGTAAAAGTATAATATGATTTCGACGGCGATACCGAAATATTTCAGTTGCAAAGTGGAATATTAATATATAAATATATATATATACACATATATATAAAATTCATATATGCGAACATGTATATACATATATATACAGATATATATATATATATGTATATAAAAGAATGCGATATGAAATCGGTGCTAATGATTCGCTAGCAAACGCATTTCATAAGATCCGTAACGTTACATACGGAATACAGAAAATCAAGGGCAACTCTTAAATATGAAGTGCAAACTACCAACACGTGTACATTGGGTATCTTTCCTCCTTGTTCGAGGATGAACGAAACGTTCATTAACATTGACGGCGAGAACGTTCAGGAAAGAAACTCGATTCCGAGGATCCCAAAAGACAATCGAGCCAGAGAAGCGAACGTTTCAAGAAGACTTCATAACATACACGATCATGATTCTACTTTCGAAAAGACCCGAAAGTCAGGACGTCAAATAACGTATCAAGTCTGTGGAAAATCATAGACCCATCGTCCAAACGATTTGAGCCTGACGCAAGTCATTGGAAGAAATATAACAGAAAAAAAGAAGACGATAGAAGAGTGTCCCAGGTGCAGTTTTCCGTTCCTAGACATTATGTATCGCAACATTGAGGTTATGCTCCAGGTAGTCGACAACGCGCTCATGTTCGACGTGCACACACTCGTGCAAGGACAAGATTCGTCGACTGGCATCACACGTACGCACGGAAAACGTACTACTCACTCACACGCGGAGCCGCCGCTACACTACATTCTTAGTGGCTCTCGCGCACGCCACTGGTACAGGCACACGGCGCACGGGGGATCGAGAGTGGCCCGATAGCCGTTTGCGCGAGCGGACGGACGGCGCATCGCGGATTCATTCCGCTACTTACATTGTATTCCTTGTCAAGGGATTTCAACAATCTTTCGGTGAGCTCGGTGCAATATCTCTGCATCGGGGGGGCACACTTAGGGCCCTCGCGGGGAGATTAGGTTAGCGGAAAATCGGCTCCACGCGTACGAGTGTCGCGAATGCGAGAGCACAGGGGGGCTTGCAATGGCGACTACTGAACTGTGCTCCGTTCGCATGCCCTCCCTGCCTCCCAAGTGCCTCCTAGTCGCGGCCCATGCATCGTCCCTAGCCCCACGCCGCCTCATACCGCCAGACGAGCGCTACTAGCTCCTCTCGCGGTTGGACGAGTCTGCTAACCGTCGCCGCACCTCCCTCCTATCCCCACTACTCTGTTACAACTCTCGGTGACTATCGTTTTCTGGCATACTTCAGGCCGTACTTTCTCGTGCCTCAGTTTTCTTGTCGCTTCTTGACGTTTCGCTTGGAATGGATGTATTTTAATGCTTACGCTTACCGAGACACGCTGCTCGACAATGTTTCTGCGCTTTCTTTTTTATACTTTTAGTATCATATGTTTATACGGTTAAGAATGGATGCCTTGGTACGGCCATCGAGTTGTAACGGTAATAAGGGGTTTTGATTGAAATAGGTAAAATGATAGAATAGAAGTTAGCGATTGTTAGAAATGACGTATTTATTTGTTATTGATTATGTGAAATATAGCCTTAATGATTGTATATCGATAATTAGGTACATATAAGTTTCTGATTGATCAGAATATGCATCTGCGACGAAAACAGCTGTGTTACGTATTAGTTTGACATACGTGCATCCATCTGCGATTGATCAATTTTGATGCGATAGAGAATTTAATGAGTTTATTTAACGTTTTTTAAAAGTAAAATACATAATGAGTTTTTCAATTTCGATGTCATAGTACTGTAACAAACATCTTTTTCGTTACAGTAACAACAGTCTATATTTACCGATTATAACATAAAGGCAGATTTACATTGCACCGTTGATTTTAATGAACGGAAGTGGATGATGATATGTTGTATCACCAACATAAGAGCAATAATGTAACTATATTAATACGTATGTTCATTTGCACAGCAAATAAAAAATATATAAATACAAGTACAAATTTCAGTTTTCAGATAATTAATAATATCTCAAATCCATGTAAAACTTCAATCGAACTATTGCAGATAATGGAATGGATACCAGCTCGATCGATAACTCATACCGATTCTCTGTAAAAAGTATTAAAATACCTATAAATTAATAATTGCAAATAAACCATTGTCTTTTTTAATTCCGCAAATGTAAATTGCGATGTAGTTACGCTATGCATATAATCTATAACTTCCCTAGGGATTAGTCATGGTATTCCCGCATCTGTTGAACTCTATATTTTTTACAATCGGTAAAAAATAGAGTAACGTATATGTTTCGCATTACACTACAGTTTTTATATTTAACATTCTGCCACTAGATTGCAGTACCGTAAATTTACAATTATTCACGGGAGTATGCTATCTAAAGGTTACATGTACTTCAGAACATTATCAGTATTTAAAACGCAGCGGACTTTAGATTCACCGTGATTGTGCTGGATCATCGTGTTGGAGCAACTTTGACTGTACTCCTCCCAGTGCACATAATCTTAGATCTACTTTGAAGCCTTTTTCGTAACTTCGCTTGTAATATCAATATGAAACCAGGAGGTAAACTACGCTTCGATGGCCGAGTGGTCGTTATAACGGGGGCAGGAGCAGGTAACTGTCAATATATATATAGATATACGTATATACATAGCGATAGATTTAGGCTAGTTACTAGAATCCACTTTACATTGTTGAAAATATTTTTTTTTGCATAGGTTTGGGGCGGACGTACGCACTACTTTTTGCCTCTAGAGGTGCTAGTGTTGTGGTAAATGATCTAGGCGGTGGCCGGCACGGCGATGGTAGCAATAAAAAGACCGCTGATACAGTTGTCGATGAAATACGAAAAAATGGTTAGATACCATTATATTTATTATACTTGACCGATATATATATATATATTTTTTAAATTTATGTCACTTAAAATTTAACTGTTCTTTTACCCTTATAAAAAAAGAGAATTGAACATTGGTGTGAACACTCCATAAAGGTGGATGTAAGAAATTCTTTGATATTTTTTTTCTGATTTATTTATGTTTTTAATATCTATAGTGTGATAATTGAGTTATTTCAATGTTAATGATTATATAGTGCTGATCAAAAATATTTGTTGCATTCTTATCATCCTTGCGGCGATAAGAATGTGATGGAAAAAGTCATCGTGTGATTATATTATCATTGAAAACATGTTACATTTGCATTCAGGTCATATAAATACAATAATGTATCCTTGTATTAGCATATATTTAAAACAGATGTGTTGGTATTTCATTGTCGAATAATATAACATACTACAGAATTTTTATACATAATACACCTAATATTGAACAATATTAATATTAATAGTAACATTTTAGGAGGAAAAGCAGTTGCAAATTATGATTCAGTCCTCAATGGTTCAAGCATCATTAAAACTGCCATTGAGGCATACGGACGGATAGATGTTCTTATCAACAATGCTGGCATTTTAAGAGATAAATCTTTTACCAAAATGACTGAAACTGATTGGGGTATGTGTATTGTTGAAAGTGTCAATTGGTTTGGTTAATGCATAAAATTTTTAATATATGTATACACAATTCTTTTCAGATTTGATACAGAATGTACATGTTAAGGGTGCTTTTATAACAACACAAGCAGCTTGGCCATACTTTTCCAAGCAGAATTACGGCCGGATAATAATGACATCTAGTAACAGCGGTTTATGTGGAAATTTTGGTCAAGCTAATTATAGTACAGCAAAAATGGGTTTGGTAGGATTAGCTAATACATTAGCTATTGAGGGTATCAGGAAAAATATACAAACTAATGTAATAGTTCCCACTGCTGCTTCTCGTTTGACGCAAGATATCATCCCACCTGGTTAGAATTATTTTTTACTTATATCACTTCTACATTATTATATTTTAACATATTTGGTAATATAGTAGGACCCAATATAACGCGAAAATTCTGTAATGTGACAAAATTTGTACTGTCCCCGTAAAGCGCGATCGAAAATCAGTCAGATAAATTTCAAAGGCAATTGCAAGATTGTTCACTTCTGTATTTTAGAATGACGAGAAATTTGAAAGACAACTATAAAAGTGAAACATAATGCAGAATGTATCTCTCGTGCTATACCGGGTTCTACTGTAATTATTAGTATTGCCTTTTATTTTGTAGACGTTTATAATCAATTGAAACCTGAGCTGATAGCTCCTGTGGTAGCGTGGATGTGTCATGAAGATTGTAAGGAAAATGGTTCAATTATTGAATCTGCATTGGGGTGGGCAAGTAAATGTAAGTGTAAATTAGGGGTACAACACCTAGCAAAAAACTTCCGAATTGTTTTGACACAAGAAAAAAAAACTTTCTAATATTGATAAGCACCGTAAATTGTAGGTCACTTAGTCCGTTCATCAGGAGTTGTACTAAGGCAAAACTTAACGGATGATATTACTCCTGAAGCTGTGCAAGAGAATTGGTCCAAAATTACTGATATGTCGTCTGCAAAATATGTAGAATCTAATGAGGTGTATATTTTTGTATAATCAAGAATAGGGCTTTATTTAGCGTTAAAAGATCACTTCTAATGTTTTATATTATTTCGTAAGTGTTTGATTTTTTATTTTCATGGTAATAAATGTGTAAAAATATATTTTTTAGGCCGCATTGTTACGACTATTAGGAAATGACGACGCATCTGGAGCCCCTAAATCGGTATGCTACAAATCTATTAACATTTAATTCGTAATCTTGTATATGTTGTTTTATCATTATTTACTTCTATCTAGTCGGAAAATGCTTTCCAAAACACCTATAACAACCGAGATACTATATTATATGCATTAGGAGGTAAGATAATATAGTCAATACTGCAAACAAAATTCATGAAATGAAGTTACTATCATCAATATTATATTTTAGTTGGTGCTACCGTTCAAGAGCCATCTGATTTGCGTTATTTATATGAAAATCACGAGGACTTTGCTGTTTTGCCTACATACTACGTTACATACGGTCCAGTGTGTGTTGAACATTGCTTGTCATCTACGATGCTCGAAGAAAATATACCAGGTTTCCAAGTAGATCCATCAAGGGTAATGCAATGCTAAATGTCTTTCCACTTCTTATATGTTGGTATAGATCAAATTCTGATATTAATATAACTGTAGATATTACACGGAGAACAATACATAGAACTTCATAAACCGATACCTACCGAATCTACGGTAGAAACGCGCATTAAATTCCAAGATGCTCTTGACAAAGAAAAGGGAACTGTACTTCTACTTCAACGTATGTAGATATTACTTTGTCAAATTATTATATTATCTTGAAATGAAATATATTGTATTTGTCTTAGATTAATATTCGTAATATTTTTATTTCACTTTTTCAGACGAAACGTTTGACACTGCCACTGGAGAAAAGCTATTCACAGGTCAAATATCAGCATTTGTAGTAGGTTCTACAACCGGTCAGGGTAAACGAACATCTTCAAATGTCATACCAATTGTTGAGCCACCAAGTCGAAAACCAGATGCATCGGTCACTCAAAAAACCAATCACGATCAAGTAAGTAGCCATTATTGTCTACTTAACTTTTCAAATATTCATTTCATATAGTTAAGTTTTTTAAATGGACCTTTCAAAAACATAACGCCCAAAGAGGAACTATTTTATCATCCAGTTATAATTTATATTGTCGTACTATTTGCAGGCAGCGTTGTATAGATTAAGTGGAGATAGAAATCCTTTGCATATTGATGAAAATATTGCAATGTTGGGCGGTCATAAAAAACCGATTTTGCACGGACTATGCTCTCTTGGATTTTCTGTGCGTCATATTCTCCAAACTTATGCCAATGGTGACCCAAGACTTTTTAAAGCACTAAAAGTATGTTATTAATCGCATGTTATTGTTAGTTATATATTTTCCTAATTCTCCTATATATATTTATACTTTAATTCTCATCAAAACATATTTACGAATTCGGTAATTTACCAAAGCCTAAACGTCTTATAGGTTCGTTTCGCAAAACCAGTAATTCCAGGACAATCATTACGTACGGATATGTGGAGGAACGGAAACAGAATACATTTCCAGACATACGTTGTGGAAAATAATACGGCAGTTATTACAGGTAATCATAACATTCCGTTTGTAAAAAATTTATTAGGATTTTTAACCAAATCTTTTATTGTGTTACTTTTTTTATAGGCAGTTACGTTGATTTAACGGATGTAAAAACAAACGAGGTAATCAAAAGTCCAGCCATTGGCAATGAACAATTACAAAGCGATGCAATATTTTCTGCAATCAATGATTATGTAAAAGCAAATCCTGATGCAGTGAAGAAAATCAATGGTGTATTTTTGTATAACATCACGTCAAATGGAAAAACAATGGCGCAGTGGAGTATGTGTACACGGTTACTTTAATGAGACTATATAATTTCTGTAATACTTATTTTTATAATTCTGTAAATAGCTCTGGATTTAATCACGCCCGAAGTACACAGGGGAGAACCCAAATCCAAGAAAGCTGACACAACTATGACTATTGAAGATTCAGATATGATTGATATGGTAAGCTTATTAATTATGATTGTTTATCTTATCATGTATTTTTGTTATTTAACGAAAAATCGTACTTTCATATCCATAGGCGTTGGGCAAACTGAATCCTCAACTTGCATTTATGAAAGGAAAACTAAAAATAACTGGAAACATTATGCTCTCTCAAAAATTGAAAACACTTATGGAAACCAGCAAGGCCAAAATCTAAGACGAATAACTTTAAGGATTTACTGTTATCGTCTATCATATGGAACTGTGTTTTATCATTGTTCCTGCTTGTTACACGTTTTTATATTTCATAGTTTTTGAACTTTTTATCTCTTATTCTATAGCAAAAGCTATATAAAAATATGGGTATGTGCAATTTATAAAACAAAATTTTTATGTCTCCTTGACACTAAAGTTTATAGATTCACGCAGATAAGATTTTCATTCAATTAATTGATACAGGAATGACATTTATCATTCCTATCACTGATCTTAGACTGATATGGTTATATAACTTTTTTTTTGTCAAATATAAATATGTATTTGTACACTGTACAGAAGTTGTAAACATTCGTGTAATATGTTACGATCTCGATATGTTTATATTTCTTTTTTAAATTTGTCACAAAATTGTATATAAAAATTTTGTATTATATACGTGTTAAGGATAAATAAAAAAAACAAAAATAATATATCTGTTATGCGAGTACTAAGTAGCATAACTAGGGTGCAGTACAATGAAATTTGTATTTTGCTTAGGAATACAAATAATTGTATGGTAATGGTATTTTTTAATTTTGTAATATCAGGAAAATATATAAGCTATTTTGTTAAATCTTGTTTTATTCTGCTTCTCATATTCTAATATTCTATTAATACTGCTTTCAATAACAATAATCAAAAAATATCGAGGAACTTACAAAACTTTGTACATGCATGGAATATTTTATAAGTTTCTACCAATAATATTTGATACTTTGCATTGGTATAAAAAAAGTATATAAAAATAATTTATTATTCTATTATCACTATATTATGAACTATTTGTAGAAAAATCACATGCTATTTTTATAGGTCTTCTTTATCAATTATTTTGCCATTATTTGCCTTTTCCTGTAGTCTCTGTTTTATTAAGTTTATGAATTCTGAAGAATTAGTATTTTCAGCATAAGTAGTTGTCCTATTTGGTTTTGGAGAAAGTCTTTTAATCTTTGTTTTCTTCCTATGAGTGCTGTTTGGAACCATACATTTAGCGAACTCTGAAGTATTAACATTATCATTATCATCTGTTTTAACACAATTAGCATTGTTCTTTACAGACAATGTATCATTTGGGTATTTTTCATCGTCATTTTGTAAACTTGTTTTATCTATACACGATGTTTTTATATCTTCCTGCAATATAATTGTCTCACAGTTTTGTGTAGTTTCAGTATTAACTATCGGCTGTTGTGTATCGTCGCTGCTTATTTTTGGTTTTATATATTTTACAATAAATTCAGTACTATGTGCCATTGCCACATTTTCATCGGATGTATCTAAACATATTGTGTCTTTGTTGGCAATTCGTCCACCATGCAAAAATGCAGAGACATTCTTCCGCCTCCACATTTTGGAGGTACTTGGTATAAATGGTTTACACTTTCCTTCAAAATAGAATTCTTTTATGTCGATATCCTTGATGTCACCTTTAAGAAATTGTAAATATTTCTTCAGACCCGTGTAAAAGTGTAACTTATCGACCATCCTAGGAAAATTAGCACAACGTGCACTACTCGACGGTGTAACCCAAACTGCACTGCTGCCGATGCATTCTGGTTGCAGTCCGAAATTGAATTTTCCTGTCTTATTGGCGAACACATCGTAAATACACTTGCCATTAAATACCGCGATCTTTGGCTTGTAAAACTTTAACTTTTCCTCCACGATCAACGAACCCTCCTTAATTTCTGTTCGTTTAAGTTCGGCAGACGATTTCGTCGGACGCGTAACGATGTTCGTCAAACCGATTCCGTATTGCAATAGTTTATAATCTTCCTCATAAGTTACGGATCGCGGCGTCAATCCAGATTCATTCAAAAGTTTGTAAAAATGATTACCTGGACCGGCGTAATATCTGCCACGATGCGCTGCCATTAAACTAGGATTTATTCCTACGAAAACGATATCTAAATTCATGTCGAGATAATCTGACAGCGTATATTTCTGTACTTCTTCCTCCGACAATCCATCAAACCTATCAATCTTCTTCTTAGGCTTACTGAGCTTTTCCAAAGGTGTTTTCTTCTTTAACTTGCTCAACGCAAGAGAGGACATTGCTTTGCATACAAATTTCTTCATAAAACAAAAAATGTATAATATTCTCTTCTAAAAATGTATAAAACAACATTTAGCACTTTATTTTTTAGCTGTTTTGAACTCAATGATGTGATGTTTTTCCCGGTGATTTAATCGGTTACGGGAAGGTTATGATTACTGATGGCGCGTAAAATCACTAACAGTGATTTATCACACGGAGAATCAGAATCACAGTCATGATTTAATTTCATTCACGATTGTAATTATAATTTTTTACGTTGAGTAGATGTGTTTACTATGATTATAAATTTTGATCTTTGAAACAAAATATATTCAATATGATTTAATAATGAATTGTATTACTATTTATAAATTCAAAAATCCGTAGAAAATAAAAGAAATTATAAAAGAGTGTTTGGCTATAAGCATACAGTAGAATTGTAATTATTCGGCATGTGATAGTAACGAAGAAAATGATTTAAAAAGCGACCATGGTGATATTATACGATCGTTTAAATTTCCCGCTGTGGCAATCCGCAGGTTCGTGGCGCACTGCCAAAGTAGCGGCGCCACAGTCGTCTTCGATAGTTTCTCTTCCGTGGGTTGCAAGACCGGGTGCTCCTGCATTTGATCCTTTTTTTGGAACGAAATATTCAAAACCTGTGCTCGAATTCTACTCACAGTTACTTGTTACTATGTTGTGCGTTCGAATATAACACTGAGTGGTCGATTGATTCTTTTTCTACGACGAGAGATGACAGAATGTTGGTCGCGCTCTTCCTGTCTTGTCGGCCGGGACATTGCTGCGATGCACAGTCAAATATCTGTTGGAATATGTGAGTTCTGTTTCTTCCATTATGACGTAGCACCAGCAATTCTCAGCATTACGATTCAAACTATTACAGTTCTTTCATTCAGTCTAACGATACACAGGCAGAATTAATGTATAATCGGGAAATTGCATTTTACGGCGGTCTGGATTTGCGTTTGCTATTTCATAGTTCCTATTTGACTTACTGCCGCCATTGCGTTTGCGCAGATGGGGCGCGCGCATATGCCGCGCAAACGCGCAGCTGACATATTGGAAAGTTTCCCTCGTTCGGTTGCGATAATTGTCCTCCGGAATTTGATTCGTTTCTGGGTTAAGAAATTTTCAAAAACTATGCTCGAATTGTACTCTTAGTTAGTCATTGGTATTTATGCGTGCGAATATAACATTGGCCCACCGATTTCTTCTTTTTTACGATGAAATGTGGAATACGGGCAGAAACGAATTACAGCTATCCTTTTAGACGGTGGTAGAGTCGGTGAACTTCTGAAACAGAGTTTCAGAATTGTAGTTGGCAGATGTACCATCACTGGAACCACAAATTTTATTTCGTAAGTCGAATGTTTTAAAATATATAAACTCTGCCACATTTATTTTCACCGATTACGTTAGGCTGATAATTTTTAACGCAAAATTATGCTCCTTTTTACAGATGACCTTATCCAGACAATAATGATATAGTTTGCGGTGTTTAGCTGCCCCGGGAAGACATCCCAATAATTATTTTCTGCGATTGGTGAGTCGCATGCGCTCAGATTCCTCCGGTGTCATTTATTTTTGTGAGCATAGTGATCATGGGTTCGATAAGTAGTATCCCACTCATGAACAATTGCAAATTTAATATGTTAATTAACTCAGGCTAGCTCTTCTTATACGTCGCCATTACACGGTGAATCAATGTCCGAAAATGATACGTTCGAGTCGCACCATTCCTTTTCTTTTTTTGGCATTTCATCACTGTGGTCGCTCAGTGCATGTAGTAGTTAATTTGGTAGTTAGTTTTTTGGTGGGTCAATGTTTTCCCGCCCAACGGCGAAGGCGCTGCTACAATCGCGATGTTCTCCGCATTCGCCTCCGTGAGATTAGCGCTGCGAAGAGAATTATCGCGTTGAATTTTTTAATTAGATTCGCCAAAGTAGCTTTGCCAGACCAAGTGCACAGTTTGCGCTCGGGATTTTGCCCAGGTTAGGTTCTTACGTAACTTAGAGTTCCGACACTGAAAACCCCTGAGAAGAGTCCTCTGGAGTTTTCTCAATCTGAATGTAAAGTAGCGTTGCGATACAAAAAGCATCACCGGAAACGGGTGCACGGGTTTGCCACGTATCAGGTTTGTAAAATGTACAGTTGCGATTAATAACAACTCGTTAAAGTAGCGTTGCCAGATTAAAAGAAGCACCATAGATGGGTACACGGCTTTTGCTCGTATCATTTATTCTGTAAAGTAGCTTTATGAGGTAAAGAGCACCTCAAAGTGGTGCGCGGGAGTTTGACAAAGTTAGGGCTTTCCAGAATTCATGTCTCTTTAGTTTTCGCGATGTTAGCATTGCTATTAGAATTTACAAACGGCTTTTTCTTTCTTGGTTATTCGGTAAATTAGAGTTTTGAATAACCAAGCATCATGCGACGCACTGGTACCGGATGTGGTACAAGATTTCGTCCCCTGTAATAGCAAAAACGACGTCTCCTCTTTGAGCGGCTTCAGTGCCGCTGCCTTTTTCAGCAGATTAATGTTGTAACAATTTATCTCCACGATTTGCTCGCGAATTCGATTGACTAAAGTTACGTAACTTAATAGCCGCAATAGTGGCTCCTCGGAATTTTTCTCGCGAATTCGTTAAAGCAGCGTTGCGATTGAATAGCAGATGAAAGAGCTACACGGAACTTAACTCGCCATAAAATGCCAACTAAATTCAGTGCAGTTCTGAAATAATAGATTTTCGGAATCGCTTCTTAGGTTCTTTTTTGCTAACCGATATTTTATGTTCGCCCCCCCCCCAAATTCCTTGGAGTGAAGCGTTTCTGAGTGGATCTAATGTAAAATATATTATTGAATATTATTGTAGCTTTAAAATACAATGAAGCTCATTTATTTTGAACACGTCCTACACTATACAGGGTTTTTCCTACGCAGTAGTACAATTCGAAAGAGTAGTTCAAATCGAAAGAGCCATTAATTTACACACAAAATAAACTGAAAATATAGAGTAAGAGTTTTGGACTCATTCATCTATACTTTGTTCATCAATCAACCCCTAAACATACTTCGCGTATCCTAGCTTTGAGTTTTATTAACATTAGAACTACCGGCGTTAAATCTATCATATTTCAAAATATTAAATAAGTACTTTGAAAAAGGAGGAATCAAGAGGCGAAACAGATTCTCGATTCGGTGATTTATGTTTTTTAAGATGGACATAGAATATTTATTCTAAGACTCTTCTAGAAACTTGGAGAATTTTTGGTAAGAATTGTGTACCAGTCATTTTGACTGGTTTGGTTGTTTTAGTGTTAAAATGTAATATTTCATGCATATATAATAATCAGTATTCTTCGGCATAGTTTTTACAGTAGTGAAATTCTTAAGAAAGAGTGTTTCAAACGAACATATTTCTTACACAAAGCGCAACGAAGTATAGTCTATTTTCGAATAGTAATATCGAATTATTCGTTGTATCAACATTGCCAACCACCCGCTTATTACGTGTTATGGGAATAGCCAGAGCGAAGACTCAGCTTGTCGCTTATGTATATTGTAATTATCAATATTTGTCGAACATGTATGCGAGAAGTTCGTGAAATGTATTCAGGTACTAATATTCGTGACACAGAATTTACGCACGTTTCCAATCAATGCATCGGTTTATCTTACCTCGGACACGATTGCATGCCCCACATCTGTAAACCCCCCTCGCGTGTGGGAATATGTGTACATAATGTGTACACGTCTCTGCAGAGGTACAGATAATACGTATACATATGTTGTATTGCAGAGATATCCAGAGTGAGGTCGTTAAAGAGTGCCGCAAGAGCTAATTGCAACGATATTATGGAATATGGCAATAAATTTCTCTTTTAACATTCGGTCTGCCGGTGATTAATCCAATATGTTTAAAAACGTCTAGTAAATACGTTGGAAGAAAAGAAATTAAGAAGGCAAAGAACTTGATCGATTTAATAGCTTGAAGTCTGAAAGATAGATGTAAAAAAACGTGAAAAAGTAACAGCGTTAGAAACGGAAACATTTACAAAAAGTTCAGAACAAGATATTTTAATCACCTTGGTAGGGGTAGTGTTAAATGACATGTGGTAACAAATATCATTATTTAAGTGGACTTACAAAACCCAATTCTTCTTCCTTCGTCTACATTTAGGACCTTGAAATTGTTAAAACTTAAATCTTTTTCGTAATCCCTCTTATATGCAACCGTCTAATTTTTGTGTCCCTAATTATTTTTAATTTCATACTTATACTACAACCACAAACCCTAATATAATCAAAAATCTTAAGAATATCAGAACTTTTCGTAAAGTTGTTCCTTATTTCCTTTTCACGGGGGGCGAATTCGAACGCGTTTCTTCCGCATTAAGACTCCAGCACTTAACAGCCTCAACCGCAATGCTAACTTCATTCCAGTGCCTTAAATTTTCATGGGCTTCTAATTATGATTTATACCTACCCAATGATCTTCAATTTCAATTAATTTAATTTCACAGTTAAATGTAATTCTTTTACTGTGTCGATTTAAACGCAAATATAATTACCATATACTTAGGAACTAAAAGGTACCGTCACGGCGGAGTAATTTTTGAATGATCTTCATCAGGCACGTTTTACATGAAACCGCAGTTCATAGTCATCTCATCGTATGTGCAAACGGCAAGAAGAACCAGCACTATCGTAGTATAGTAGATAATTATTAGGCAGCATGTTTGCATGGCGCGTCTCTGCTAATCTATCTACCGGAGTTCGCGATCGTATCCGAATCGTGTTGGCCTTCCGGTCTGGTAAGCATAGTCAGCTAGTCCAAACGTAACACAGCGCGCGATTATGTACATACAGGGAGCATACAGTTTCGTTCTGTTGTAATAAATGGTAAATATCACAGTTACGAATAATTGTACTCGTGATCGCCTTTACATAGAACTTAATTTTCCTACTTGTGACGGTGATGCTGAAAATTGTGTAGATCAGTTTGATAAAATTAAACTTGCCGATTATTTTGTGCTGCACCAATCTAAATTGGAATTTTTTTGGGTTGTAGCTGAATTCCATAAATATTTTTTGGTTCTTATCTCTTATTCTATGGTAAAAGCTATGTAAAAATATGAGTATGTGCAATTTGTATTACTAAATTTTGATGTGTCGTTGACACTGAAGTTTATAGATTGACGGAAATAACATTGTCATTCAATTAATTGATAAAGAAATGTCCTTTATTACTGATTGTAGACTGTTTTAATTATATAACTTTTCTTTTGTCAAATGCAAATATTTTTATAGCTAATTTTCATAAATTTCTCTAATTGTAAATTTATATATATCAGGGATTATGGAAGTGGTTTAATAAGTCAGGATAAAATTAAATTCATTGTTATCACTTTCCACGTATTATTATTCGTTTCAATTTAGTATTATAATTTTTTTATTTCATGTTGCATCGATATAAATTATAATATGGCAGAACGAATTTCTAGGACTGATAAAGAATTGAAAGTGTCCTAGATTTTAGCTAATCTTCATCAATTTTTCAAATTACAACCTTGAATATACCCATGATTATAATTAGTTGTCGGAGTGAAAAATTTGAAAGACCAAACCTATTATTTACCTAAATCATGTTGCACCAATGCACATTATAGCATGGCGGAGCATTTTTCAAAAAATGCTACAGAATTTCCCAGTTTAACGAAGTTGATAATTATCTCGCTGCACGGAGCTTAACGCTTAACCCAAAACAAAAGTGTAAATACCACGAAATGAAAAGTAAATTACTAACCGTCATAAGACTACTGTCATATTTACCGGCACATTTACGTTATACAGTTGAAACATGTAATTATAATCAATCGCATTTCATTTGTCGTGAATTTTCCCTTTCGGCATTTCCACTTCCTTGAAATTTCACTGGCAATTAATTTTTATTGAGAAGGACGAAAAGGATACCTAAATAGGAGTGGCTTGTAGACGTTAAAATTTCTAATACCATTTTCCACGAAGAAATTATGCTAGAAAGTGTAGAATAAGGAAGTGAAAATGTTATGATTTTACAAGAACTTTCGGTTTATTTGTCAGGCGTAGTGCATTAAGTAATGTATACACTCTGAAAAGCAGCAGAGCGTATCTAATATTGCTTGTGTCCCCTTAGCTTTCAACCCCATTCATCAGTTATACACAGAGAACTTTTAACGAGCACTTTGCCGCATCGGTCTTTTTCCGAGTGATTATAAAACGGTCTCGCAAAATGTTCAGGTATATTTTGTACCTTAAAATTAGATACCTAGCTTAGAACCACGGGGTTTCAAAGATCCTTCATATTCCAGATAAGTAAATCTGCTACTGATTGTCCCACTTCCGCTGTAACTTAACGCTTTATCGACCGCTACCCGAATAGTCAGCCTTTCAGAGGATAATGACATAATGAGTATTACTTCACATTCTAATTTTAAAGTCAGACAGCTTCACAAGTGGATGCACTCAGTTCTTCAGAATATTAAAAATAAGTGAATGGTGGATAAAGTGTTAATTAACACTTTGCCGTACAACAACGGGCGACACTCGTGATGGGGTAAAATGAAAATAGGGAAATATTTTATGAATCGTCAAGTTAAAAGGTTCGTGGAACATGAAACTATAAAATCATATTCATGTTGTTAGCTTTATATTAAAGTATGCAATATAGCAGAACTGTTAACGTTTTACTTCAGAAATATAATGCTCAGCTATGGCAATACGCGGTCACACAAGAAATCATAGGCTAAGGGATTAATTCTTTGCAGTCCGAATTATTTTGCCACGTTTGTAGCGTGCTAAGTGAAATTAATTACACAACATTTTCTGTTGTTGGTTATTATTTTTTTTAACGATAGCAATAACTGCAGGTACTGACGGATATTTAGGTGATATTACAAAATCATTATGAATTTGAAAAGTCGATGTTAATTCGTTAGAATATAAATAAAGTGAAAAGCTATGTCGAGTATAGCTCGACATAGGACTGCAAAGGGTTAACCCATTCACTGCCAGGAAAACTAAGCAAATATTACCTTTGCTTGTTAAAATTTGAGAAAATGCCAGAAAGTTATTAGAACATTGATTCCATTAATCAAGAATATAATCTCGACATTTTTAATGATACGAAGAACATTTTTGTTCAAAAATTTCTATACTCGCTCGGCCATTATTGTTAACTTATTAATTCAAACTTATAGTGCAGCTACGAGATATCTCGTAGTTGGCAGTCAATGGGTTAAAGCTACTGCCTGTGCTTCCTATTCCCATTAATATTCACGGTGATTATAAAACCTAAGATCTTCACCATAATCGTCTGCAAGTTAGACTAGCCCCATCGTAAAAAAATTGATTCCTTCATTTTACTGCCTACTCTTGCAATTTACTCATAAAAAAGAAGTCCCAGCCTTCATCCCCATCTTCATCCCTATATTACCGCAGCCCGGAAACCGTCTTTGATGAATCCTAAAAATGTCTCTCCACTTTCCCCTACAACTTTCGTCCTGGCTACCAAATGACACGCTTAACGCACCCCATCAAGGGTTGCAACCCTACGTGACAAATACCACCCCTCGTTCTCGAACCTCTGCAGAGTAGTATTGCTAGTAGGCCAATGTGCATTTTCTCAAGCGGAACCGAGCGAATCGTTATTGTCGCGATAGTAGCTTCCCTCGATGGCTGAAGGAGGAAGAGACAGAGAAAGAGAGAAAGGCCAGGAGAATGGGAGAAACACAGGTAAAACCTCCACCGGGATGGCCAGAGCGAGTTCTATTTGTAAACTAGGATTAAATTCAGGAATAGAAGAGGAAGGAGGGGTGTTGCCCGAAACCAGCGTAATTTATAGTTTTGTTTTTATCCATGGCGTCCACTGGCTAAGCGGCTTAACGCCGCTCTGATTAGCGGCCACCTGCGGGACTCCGTATCTGCTTTTCGAGCTCCGCTATACACGGACGAATTTAAAAAGTTTTTTCTTTTTTTTTTTTGCGAGATGCATCTCCGTTTCTACGTCCGGCCGACATTTTTCCTGGACCATGAAAGGCGATCTTCCGTGTTTCGTGTTTTTGAAGTGATTTTTCTTTGACGGTGGTAAATCGTTGGGGTTACAAGGATTCTTTTTTCTAGTTTCTTCCTCTTCATTTGTAAAATGAAATTTCTTCGAGAGAGGATATAGTAGCGATTTTTGTACGTAAGATAAAGTTTGACGTGTTACAGGGTAACTGGTTTTGGCCGTAAAAAGGATAGCGTGATCCGATATCTTCGATTTTTGCGAGATATCGGGGGAGTGCGTAAAAAATGCACTTTTTTAGTTAGGGGGTTGTAAATCCAGGATTTTCGATGAAATGTTTTAGAGTATCGTGAAAAATCGTAGAGAGGGCTTTAAGATCCATTGAGAAAAATTGCGTGCAGAGAGTATTCTATAAATTACTGATAATTATTTGTAACAATAGGATGGATAATTATATACTTCCTTCTTCAGAGTATCGAGCACGATTCAAGTATCTCGAATAAATACGTACAAAAGAATATTAAAGAAAGAAAATGTGATACCGATTTTATAGTACAGTTCTGCACGGAGAGTGAATATAGAAAATCTATACGTAGCAACGTCAAAAATACAAATGGCTCGACTCAGGAATCTGCCAGCTCATTCTTCTATCGTCGTTTCATCCAATAATCTTGCAGGCATACATTTTCCGAATACTGCATTACATTTGTATCTGCTTTGTTCCTCTCGTCGTTGCACTGTTCCTACTTTATGCAATTCAATCATTTTTCATCGATCACTGCACGGGTTGAAGGATTGCTCTCGCATTAAAGAATCATGAGAAGTCTTTGGAATTGCGAGGGTAAAGTATCTCCGTTACGAATTGATCTTTCGTGTAACACATTTGTTACAGTGTGCGACGTCTGAACGATTTCTTCTTTACTTCCTCTATAATATTCTGCGATCCTCTCGGTGATTCATCAATCGTTGTTATGTTATTAAGATGTTGAAGTTGATTATTTCTTTATACATCTGAACACTTTATTTATTGGGCTGTAGTGGGTAAGGAAGTAGAGGCACGTACTCTCAATCAGTGGACCCGAGATCAAATCCCCAATCGTCTTTGAGAAATTTGTCCTAAATTATTATTTAATGTATCATAGCCTTGGTGGTTCGGAGACCATCTCAACCACTAGGTCCTAGGCGACATCACCATAGCAGTTAATGGGCTATGGTGGGTAAGGAGGTAAAGGCTCAGACGCTCAATCAGCAGACCTGAATTCCAAATCTCTCATCACCTCTGGGAAAGTCATAAATTATTGGGTTGGCAAGAAAGTAATTTCGGTTTTGTAATATGAAATGAAACTTAATCTTTTTTAACAAAGAATGAACTTTAATATACATTTTCCATTTTGTTTGATAACCTTTTGCCATCTTTTCGACCAATTTATGATTCTGCTCTCATAAAAAGTCTGGTCTTTATCAGCAAAAAACTGAGCCAGGTGCGATTTTAGACTAAACATTCGAATTGATCGTTTGGTTCCTTGGAAGCAGCTCTAACTACACAACACCCACCAAATTGACAGTATAACTTATGTTTGATACAATTCAGCTTTCGATGTGGTTTGTATGAAAAAGTAATGACAAATTAAAATATGTCGAAAATGTTCGTTTCTGCACTCCATATTAAAATTCACGCTAAACTAACAATTGCAAACAAAATGAAGCACAATTTGTTTCTAAATCCTGCCAAAGGTGACAACTTTCAAGTTTCAGAAGCAAAAAATGATAATATTGTCGAAAGTCCTTCAAAACAAACGTAACATTAGCTATCGACGAAAACCGAAATTACTTTTTTGCCAACCCAATATTATTTAATGCTTCATAGCCTCTGTAGATTGAAACCCAACTAAAACAGTAGGTTCTGGATAAGATAACCGTAGCAGTGAAACCCGTAAAAATAGAAACCAAAACAAAACCCTTTGTCTATTGGTCATTCTTCCGAATATCGCGTGAAAATGTATGTACCTATTTACGAAGTTCTGCAACTTAGAAATTAAAATTTAAATCAATATTGATTATGCCGTTCTGATTTCAGTTGTTTCTAGACAGTGTCAATTTATTTTATCTTCATTTATAATAACCGATTAATAGGCTATCGATCGACAAGGGTCAGCAAACGAAATGTATTATCTCTTTTCTGGCAATATAAATTAGTAATATAAATCTGTTTTATTTAAAAGTAAAATCGTATTTGAATTAATGTGCCGGTCCAAAGTTAAAAATTTGACATTTTTTGCCTCGCATCAACACAAATAATATAACAAGATTTTATTATTCTATTATGTACCTACCATCTATTCAATACAACTAATTTGTATGGGTTACTCAGAGTGGGTAAATACAAGCAATACATATTTTCTGCCTGCACCGGAAGTTACTTATGACACGACTTTACAAAATGATTCACAGTCCTAGACCAGTTTCCAAAAATGACATCTTCCAATTCCGACGTTTCAAGTATTTCCCCAAAAAATTCTCTCTCATGCGCAGCCAATTGCAGTTAGTTGCAATGAGCATCGCAAAGACAGCATGCACGGTCTACTTGAAACTTAATCCGATCACCCGAACGATGCGTGGCTCAATTACGTTTGCCATGAGCCATCCTAATCAAATGCAGTTCGATCGGGCAGCGCAGTGCAGAGTAGACAATACGAGGAACATACCGACCGATTGTATTGTACGAACAAGATCTAATGAGTGGCTAATTATCATGCTTCGTGCGCGTCAATCCATTGTTGTCAGAGCCGAGAAATGCGGTGGTTGGTTGTATTTCTAATGGTTCGAAGAAACGAGAAAGGCAGTTTGGAGAGGGTAGGATTGAAAACGAAAGTCGAAAGGTGGAGAGACAAGAAGGGAAGGGATGAAGAGGGAAGAAAAGCCGACGGGAGGTGAAGCACCTCTCGATTCGGTCTCGTTTCTCGGCTCATTAGTTGCAGAATGGCGTCTAATCTGATTTACACGTCTTCTTCGACTACGGTTCGTGAGATACGGTGAGGGGGAAGAGCCAAGATTATTTTTCAAGTGGCAAGCATGGAACAATGCCGTCACGTAGGTGGACAAGAGGAAGAACAAGTTCACCTTTGGCTAACGGATGTTATTTGTTGGGATTGCGGAAGTAATTGAAAGTTCAGGGTCGGTCCTTGGCGTTCGAACAAATTGGCATCGGGGTAGTCAACTTGTAGTTTTTGAATTCTGTTAAATTATGGCTCACCATGATCGATTGATACTTTGATTTCGTTATACCGTCACGTAGGTGGAAAAGAGGAAGGACAAGTTCACCTTGGCTAACGGATGTCGTTTGTTGAGACGGCGGAAGCAGTCTGAAGTTCAAGGTCGGTCCTTGGCGTTCGAATAAATTAGTATCGGGGTTATCTGCTTGTAGTTTTTGAATTCTGATAAATTATAACTCTCGAGGATCAAGGATGATTGCTAGCTGGACTTCGTTATGGCTCCTCGAGACTATCGTGTTTTTATGTACGACATAAAAATCGTTGAGAAGAAAATCAAGGTTCACCGTGTCGGCATTCAATGGCGCGTTCGCAAGGAAACTTTCGACGGTGGAATATCACGCGTTACAGAGATTTATTACCACACTGTGAATGGTATTCGTTGCGTTGGAAATAAATCTTGAAATGTCCTATATGAAAGCGCGCGGATCATGGCCTGCGGCCAAGCACGTCCGTATCGTTGTTTTCTCTCTTATGAGATTCCGCTTCCCAGGTAAGCCTGCACAGGTTACCCTCTCTTACCTTTTTTCTTTCTCCCTCTTCTTCATTTCTGATCCCTGGGAGCTTTATTTTCTCCCGGAAATTCGAAGAGGATCCCTTGCTAATTGAATCGTTGCTGCAACGATAAATTCCGGTTCTCCGGATAAAATCGAGAGCCTCTTTCGTTGTAGCTAAACCGATTTTACGTTAGGTTCGTTACGAATTTCGCATTTATTAATTGCGTGTCCAATATTCCGGACGATTTTGACGGAGGACCGTCAAAACGGCTCTTGGAAAATCGAATTGTTTCATCAAGAAGCCGAGGGGATACTTGTCGATAAATCGCCGGAAATTGGGTGGTAATTGAACGATCCCAAAAAGAAACTTCAATTTGCGTGCCGAGACAAGGATCACTTATACCGTCGTTAATGATCCAGCTCGACAAACCTACTCGAAACGAGCTCGAAACTTCCTTCGAGCCACGCGCACGCCGATACATCTCGAGTGGAAACTTTGCCGGGAACTTTTAATCGCGTCGCTTTGGCTAATTGCTTTCTCGGGAGATACTTTTTCGATGGATTTTTCAACTCGATGACATGTCCCTGTAATGCCCTCCTTAATGTCTTGAACGTTTGCGGATTATTTGAGAAGGATATTTTTGAGATATTGTCGAGTATCTTATAAGAAGAAAACTAGACCGAAGCTACGACTTCTTTAATCCATCGTTGTGTCCAGGCCCGCTCACAGACGCCTCTGTGGTTCAGAATTTCGATTTAGTTGTTCAGACATCTCGCACAGTTGTCGATCTCTCTGAAATCCTCGCCAAAAGCGCAAAACACATCCGATTTAACTAAAATTTAGTATTCTTATGTTTTTTGGGTCGCTCATTCCGCATCTGAACTCAAAATTTCCAAAACCAAATTGGCGGATTCAATATGGCCGGCAGGTGTATCGAGAAATTAATGATTCTGCGCAAAATTTAGTATTCTTATTTTTTTGGGGTCGCTCATTCCGCATCTGAACTAAAAATGTCTAAAACCAAAATGGCGGACTTGCAAGTTGGTCATTTAAATATCTGGGAATGTTTGCGCGGTGTAAGTCTGATTGTGAGATAGTCTTTTGTGTGGTTTCGCTGCCGAAGTTGCATTGGGTTATTTTGTTCCGTGATTCCATCTAAATTTTCTACCACTCTGTTAATTAACCCTTTGACCACGGAAAGCGTATATATACGGTTTCACAGATTCATCGGTATATACGAAAGGCGTATATATACGCTCTCAGATCCATCAATATACACGAAAGGCGTACATAAACGTTCTGAGATCCACTAATATATGCAATGGGCGTATATATACGCTCCCAGAGTTTTATTGCAGTATAAATGACGCGAGGCAGCCAGTTTTAACGACCATGATGCAAATATCGCGCCGTATTTTTCTGACGGTTTCTTATAGAAGTGCACCGCAGTCGAAAGGTTAATATTTGTTGTTATCAAAGCTTTATCAAGTTACACACCCAAGTCCATTCATACCTATCTATCTCTTTTTATCTTTCTCTATTCTAAACTAGCAAGATATCTAGCTGTGCAGTATTTTCTGAAGCTCTGAAAAGCCTCGAAACGTCGAAAATTCCAATAATAATACAGTGAAGCGTGTCAGCATCGCCGAGGAATATTCGCGAGCGAGAAAATTCATTTTCGACATCAGCCGATTAGTTTGCCTTCCGTTTGCATGCGCATCTTCGGTACGCTCGTGGGGGTGGAGGCCAGTAGTGGTGCATAGTATACGATGCGACTCCGTTTCGCACGGATACGCCGTTATCTGTACTACTGGCTCAGCTACCGCCGTCAAAATCGACATATTCTCTCTGTCTCGGTGCACGAAATTGCCCAAGGAGAATTGCGTCAGCATGCCGCATCTATCACTATTGCGAAACAGCCCGCAAATTCCCTTCCACCGTCGACCGCACCTTTCGCTTCTGCTCGCCCCTTTTCTCTCCTTGCGTTGCACTTAATTTCCGTAATCCGTGGATACCTTTCTTCGTATTACCATTTCTTTCTTCCTAGATTTCTTAAATCTTCTTCCTCTTGTTTTACTTACCGGATCATTACCATCGGCTCACTTCGTTCTTGTATTTTTTCGGTATTGGATTTTTATTTTAGGATCTTGCGATGTTTAGTTATGCTGGTGATTGTGTTAATAGTGTAAGCGGAGAATTTGAACAACTGAATTTACTATTTATTTTAGGTTGCAACAATGTAGATTGTAATGTGGTGGAATTATTTTATGGAAACAATGAAGTATTGAACCGTTTAGCGGAATTCATATTTACTTCGTTACAGTGAATTCAACTGACACATTTTTTTCATTGCACGCGCAGGGTTTCTACTTTTATTTTTTATTTTTTATTTGCCTGTTCTGTATTTTTTGGCATTTCAATTGTTACGGTTATTTTGCCTAGGACCTACTGTTTTAGGTGGGTTCTGAACCATTGAGACTATAATATACGTATGACACAGGAAATATTTCTCTGAGGTGATGGGAGGAGGTTTGAACACGGACCCACTAATTGTACGATCGAGTGTTTATTTCATTTCGCACCATAGTCCCTCCATCTGTATTTATATTTTTTCGGATTGAATTGATATAGTGGTAACAATGACTGTTCTGATATTAAGAATTTATGGTCTACGATTACCACATTATGTTCAACAGTTTGGACACTTTTTAGCCACGTTAAAGCTATTTACTTTAATCCCAAAATGTTGTTTATGTCAGCAAACTTTAAATTGTATACGTCAAAACAGTCAAGAAAAAACAATTGACAAATGGACTTAGGCCGCTTTCAAAATAAACGGCTGAAATTTAAGAAATGTCGCGAAGTAAAGAACAAATTTGAAACATATATCATAATTTTTTAATTTGCTGTTACTTCTCGAAATACTCACCAAGGATTCGAACTTTACACTCCGGGTCTATATATTCCTGGTACAGGCAATGTCTGGCTGTTCTGAAGTTCTACTCCAAGTATGCCCCTAGGCACGCTGAAGTTTATCCTACATTGGAACATTATAATTAATCCGTTAAATATCATTATCAGATCAGACCGAAAGAAAGTTAATTTTCAACATAACTGATTTTAGGATTACAATTTCTCAGCTACTTCTACGTCCTGCGATTTGACCTTTGACGTGTATAGAAAATATTAAGTTAGTTGACCAAGAATCAATGTAGTTAGCGTTACAATTATTTTCTAGTGTTAACTATCGGTAATATATATATCTCCTAATCAAAATTGCTTGGACTTAACGCTTTATGATTTGATTAATTTTGTCAATTTTGTACGGAGCTAAATGAAATTAATTTCACAACTCTTAATGATTGCGATAACTACAGGTACTGGAGAATATTTAGGTGATATCACAAAATCATAATGAAATGGAAAAGTCCATATTAAATCGTTAGAAATTTAACTGAAATAAACAGCTACGTCGAGTATAGTTCGACATAGGATTGTAAAGGATTAATAATGAAAGGAATCTGTTGTAGGTATGCAGTTCACGTAGTTAAAGCTTCACTTGGAATTAGTGTATTCGATTTTGAAACGGCAATTTGAGATTTTTCAAATTTACTATTTAACGTAACATACACCCAGTGATTCGAAATCCGTCTACAAATGTAGGTTCTAGACGTAATAATTGTAGCAATTAACAATAAATCTACCAAGGTCGTAAATATGACTTCTTCCAAATTCTTTACAAATATTCTTAAAATCTCTGATGCTGTTTCTTCTTTAATTTTCTACTTTTTTAAAATTGTTTATCTTGCAAAATATGAGAAATTGAATGGATCAAGTTCCTTGCTCCTTTTGCTTTTTTTCTTTAGAAGTATATATATGGTATATTTAAATCTACTGATCGTGAATTAACCATTGGTAGCTCTAGTGTTAAGGTTAAAATATACAAAGGAAACAATAAAAGATTAGTAAGAAATTTGAAATTCGAGCAAATTATTTGAACATCCAAGATGGGTAATGAGGTACAGGGGCCGGCTCGTAATCAGTAGGCCCGAGTTCAAATCCTCGTCACCTCTGGGAAATATTTCCTAAATTATCATTTAATATATGATAGCCACGGTGGTTTGAAACCACCCTAAAACAGTAGACCCCAGGGGAACTGTCCATAGCAGTTGAAACTAAAATAAATACGAACCGGCTGGTCCCTAACTCTCTATCTCCCTATAACTTTAACTATGAGAACCATTTTCTGAAAGATCCACAGTTCAAACAGTACTTCCCATCTTTAAAAAAATCCTCGCACCTATCACCGATCCAATTCGGCCATCATTAATGTGGGATCAGATCTCAAGGTGGGGTGTGAAAATAACTACACGTCTTTATTACGATTAGATGCGAAAAAGAAAATAGCTATTTATTAAAAAAAACACGCAAAAGAATTATATCGACCGTCGTTTTCGACTTCCGTCTTGCGACTGGACTGTTCGTCGTCTGACGACGCTCGCTTTCGCCGTCTTTTCGCAAGCACGCAATACCAACATATTTTCGTTACATCTCGCAATAACAGGCGTCGGTCGCGTATTGATTTAAATACAAAATTAAAAAATAAAAATTTCAAGGAAATCGTACTTGATCTCCACATTAATCTTCCACCATTCATTTCGACCAATCCCAATTGTCATTATCCCATCTGCCTTTCATCCAGATCGCAACCCACGGATTCACTAAAGATACTAAAAGTAGTAGGTACCAAACAAAATTAACCTGTCAGTTAAAATGAAAAAAATACCAATAAAAAAAGAACCAAATGTTCAGACATCATCTTACACATTCAAAAAAAAATCATCGCACCTATCACCGATTCTGTTCAGCCATCATTTACCACCCACCTCCCACCCAGATCAATCCACAGTTTCATTATTCCGTCTGCCTCTCGTACAGATCTCGTTTCTCGCGACACGTTCCAGAACGCGTCCGCGAGCACACCGGTAACCGCGTTTTCGTCTAATTAAATCTCCTTCGCTCGCGAAAGCGATCCAGGAACAACGGGGTGAATTTCCTTTTCCTTCCTTCGAGGACTCTCTCCCCACCATCCGCAACCTCCGCAATTGCAGGCCCATTCTACCTCGCGGATCTTCTCGGGCGCGATGCCGCTCGATGGAATTATGATCCAGGAATTATTGTCGTTGCCCGTCACCGTCGTGCCACGAATGCGCCCTCGGAGTTTCGCCTTGACGTTATTGCACGCCGAGGACGACGGCGAGGGGGAATACCCGGCTGCTCCCGCGGAATGCTGATTCGCATTAATTTAAGAGACGCGGTAGCAAGGTACACCCAGCGCGAGTCGCGGCAGTTTCGCGGGCTCTCGATGATGAAAGGAACATAAGTTCTCAGGAAACTCTTGTGCATGAATTTTCAAGATACTCAGCGGCATCGTGTTACTGTAGACGAGAATTGTCGAGGATTATGTTGGTATTGTGTTCGCGGTAGCTTTGGTAGAATTCCGATTATTTGCTTTTGAGGGAATATGGTGATTATCTTTTTTTGAAGGGTATTTTGGAGGAGGATAAGGGAAGCTTTGTGTAGAATTCCGATTACTTGCTTTTGTGGAAATATGGTGATTATGTGCCTTTGGAAGGTATTTTTAAGGGTGATAAGGAAAGATTTGCGCATCAATTTTTTAAACACCCGGCAGCATCGTGTTACTGTAGACGAGAATGGTCGAAGATTATGTTGGTATTGTGTTCGCGGTAGCTTTGGTAGAATTCCGATTATTTGCTTTTGAGGGAATATGGTGATTATCTTTTTTTGAAGGGTATTTTGGAGGAGGATAAGGGAAGCTTTGTGTAGAATTCCGATTACTTGCTTTTGTGGAAATATGGTGATTATCTTTTTTTGAAGGGTATTTTGGAGGGTGATAAGGAAAGATTTGCGCATGAATTTTTTAAACACCCGGCAGCATCGTGTTACTGTAGACGAGAATTGTCGAGGATTATGTTGGTATTGTGTTCGCGGTAGCTTTGGTAGAATTCCGATTATTTGCTTTTGAGGGAATATGGTGATTATCTTTTTTTGAAGGGTATTTTGGAGGAGGATAAGGGAAGCTTTGTGTAGAATTCCGATTACTTGCTTTTGTGGAAATGTGGTGATTATCTGCCTTTGGAAGGTATTTTTAAGAGTGATAAGGAAAGATTTGCGCATGAATTTTTTAAACACCCGGCAGCATCGTGTTACTGGAGACGAGAATGGTCGAAGATTATTTTGGTATTGCGATTGCGGTGGGTTTCGTACAATTCCGATTGTTTGCTTTTGAGGGAATATGGTGATTATCTTTTTTTGAAGGGTATTTTGGAGGAGGATAAGGGAAGCTTTGTGTAGAATTCCGATTATTTGCTGTGGTGGAAATATGGTGATTATCTGTTTTTGAAAGGTATTTTTAAGGGTGATAAGGAAAGATTTGCGCATGAATTTTTTAAACACCCGGCAGCATCGTGTTACTGGAGACGAGAATGGTCGAGGATTATTTTGGTATTACAATTGCGGTGGGTTTCGTACAATTCCGATTGTTTGCTTTTGAGGGAATATGGTGATTATCTTTTTTTGAAGGGTATTTTGGAGGAGGATAAGGGAAGCTTTGTGTAGAATTCCGATTACTTGCTTTTGTGGAAATATGGTGATTATCTGCCTTTGGAAGGTATTTTTAAGAGTGATAAGGAAAGATTTGCGCATGAATTTTTTAAACACCCGGCAGCATCGTGTTACTGGAGACGAGAATGGTCGAGGATTATTTTGGTATTGCGATTGCGGTAGGTTTCGTACAATTCCGATAATTTGCTTTGAGGGAATATGGTGATCATAATTTTCGGAGGGTATTTTTAAGAGGATAAGAGAAAGTTATACTTAACCTTCACCAGTGAATAGGGTCATTTTAACAGAAATCGAGATTTAATTTGACCTAAATCTAGACAAACTGTACACAATGAATATAAATTATTCCCAATAAAGTTATTATAAAGGAAAGGCAGAAAAATTGACTACGAATCAAAAAAGGCTTTAGGGATTTTAATGTGTCTGTAAACGACAACACACGCCAGGCGCTCATAGACACCAACCAATCGTGTGTCCAAAACGAAATTCATTCGATTAGATCGAATTTTCGCATATTATTTTCACGGCCTCGGCGTGTAGGTTCCGAAAAGGTGTACGCAGCCGCTCGGGAATACAATGGAACACACATTTGATTCAAAATTCAGATCTTATATTTCCAATTATATTACAATGACATATGGTCAATACAAATGGCCGCAACGTAGAAGTACAATCGCTCGGCGACGCGAATATAATAATCAAATATAAAACAATGAGAAAAGCATATGACTGTAAGGTGCTCGGACGTGGTCACATGAATATTGTTCGATCCACGATCGACAATAAACACGCCACTAACTAATCGAGTCCAAGTAACTGGATTTTCCAGTACTCAAATCCATCGACAGGATCACTCCCGCTAAGTGGAAGGATCATAATCGATGCTTAGCCTCGATAGTCCCGAAGCCGCTTACGTATAGCCCAATAATCAAAATATATTAATAATCAACGTACGCGCCGAGCGATTGCCGCACGTCCGTTCTCTACGAGCGCCCGTGGTCAAGTGACTCGCCTTCGGAGCCGCCGCGCCAATGTTGACAATGGTCCACCTTGCTATTCGCCGTCTACGGTCGACGGCTCGCGTTGGCAACAGTGTCATTTTTCGGTCTTGGGCGAAGGTTAATATTAAGTTAAGTTATATTGAAATTAATTTACACGTTGAGCGCCACGATGAACGTCGGGGACCAACGCTGTGTTCCGACATGAATCTAAGTTCAACTAGAAAAGCCAGTATTTTTATTAATTTTATTCGACAAAGTAAATTTACGAAATTTTCAAAATATTCAGAAGTTGGTAAAGCTTCGTGTTTCTCTTTCATAATAAAATTCTTGTGATTGACAACGTGTTAAATAAATACTTTGAAAGAAAAGGAATCGAGCGGCAGAGAAGATGGTCAGTTAAGTAATTAATGTATTTCAAATAACACGTGGAGTATTCATTGTACTTCTTCTTTACTTTGCGAAATTTTTATAAAAAGGTGGGAAGCCATTAATTTAACCTCTCCGGTAGTTCTAATGTTCATAGAGGAATTTTCCGTTGATTTCTTGCCACGTGTCGTATCATTTTACGGTTGCTCTTGAACTAATTCTGATGAATATTAAAATAGTAATTCTATAGAGGAGAAAAAACTTGCTTTTCTCGATGCATCACACGATTAATCGATGATCCGTTGAAAGATATTTCAAATTGAAAGAATCTTTTCATACGCATTGCCAATAATGTACACCGTTGAACGTATGCTTTTTTTACCCCGATATTATTACATCATCATCGAACACCGTACGCTTTATTTTCCACGTTCCTAACTCGTCGTTGTTCGCCGCTTATTGATTGGCCCCTCATGTCGGGTCCGATTGTT
Source organism: Cerceris ruficornis (assembly GCA_963989415.1). Taxonomy (NCBI): domain Eukaryota; kingdom Metazoa; phylum Arthropoda; class Insecta; order Hymenoptera; family Crabronidae; genus Cerceris; species Cerceris ruficornis. The sequence goes on from OZ022523.1 coordinate 14,047,478, forward strand.
AAAACATCGAATTGGAATGAATAGCTTGAATTTTCTATACGTCGTCCTTAATTACTGCGGCGTTGAAAATTGCAAAATGCCATTCAATATGCAACGGCATTGTTATCATTAAATCGCTAAATCCAGTTGAAAGACGCTAATCAGTGCGCCTACTCGTTTTCTATTGGCCCCGACCCGAAAGCCGATACGCATATTTGTTTTCCCTAAAGCGGTTATTTTCAACGACGAAATTCATTTATCGCCCAACATTATTATCCCGGCGTTTTATGCGCTAATATTTCTTCATCCATCATTTCTCACAATAATGAATTTTCCCCTAACAAGTGACAAATTGTCCCCGACAGAACGCGTCCTCCCGTTCTTCTTCATTTTCGTATTAAATCAACCGACAAAATTCCATCCGTATTTCGCGAAAAGTATACCCGAATCTACATGCTGACTGTGCGCGTCGATTATTTAATTTTTACGTATAATAGACGTGTAGAAATATTCGTGTTTATAAGTGTAAATACGTAGGCTTGCTGTGTATACACGCTAATGGCCACTGTAAGTTAAGATTAACACCTCGCGAGGAAGATTCCAAAAATTTTAAATATTATATCAATTTTGCCGTGGTTAATTAATTTATCGATCAATTGACTTGTGTTCGTTTACGTGTTTATATAAGGATAAAAAGAATAAAGAAAGAAAAAGATAATGGAACATGAGTGGAAGCTCAGCTAGATTCGTTTGCAGCATAGCTTGATGACTTTTGGGCCACCCTGAATTATATTCTCGGTGGTTCTATATCAATCTCAAACCAACAATCCGAGTCCTATGCGAAATGACCATACAAAAAAAATAGAAAAAGAAAAGAAGAAAAGTTCAATTTTTCAAATAATAATAATAATAATAATAATAATGTGGGATCGGAGCGGTACACTCCTATAAAGAACTTAGGAGAAACGAACGTGAAGAAGAATTAACATCAGGGAGAGGTCGCTTACACAGTGGAACCGCGCCGAGCGGTCGGTGCAGCTTTGAGGCCTGTTAATTAATTATTGCACATTAATTTTTGGAATAATGTTTACATTTTCTGTTTATATGGATATTCTAATATTGATTTACAATAAAATTTTACACATATGGACCATTATGAAAATTGACTTTTGTCCAGCTAGATCGGCCAAATTACACACTGTGCGACCCAAGGAGATCTCCCGTGTTAAGCTACGCAGGCCGAGTACGCTGCTTGGATGGGTTGCCGCGCCACGCTTTCTTTTTCACGATCCTACAATAATAAACCTTTATCGCAAAGAATACAGTTGTCGCATACAATAAAAAATAGCTACATGTTTCAAACCACTTGGTTTGTCTAGCATTCAAACGTTGCAGAGTACTTAAGGACTAAAAAGCTAATCTAGAAATAAGTGTAAAGGAAAAATTAGAAATGAAGAAAACTTCAACCAAAGGCAGCATATTACAAAGCTGTTGTTCCGAAGAATTCTTCAAACTTATCACTTCAACCCCTTTCATAATAACCATATAGGGACATATTGAAGCTGACCTTACGCTTAGCGTCCCGGCAGAACGCGTAAAGAACAAACGAACGTCCCATTATCCGGACTCAATTTACGAACGTACAAGCATCGAGGCCGGGGGCCAAACTCCTCGATTTTTCCCCATTATCGTTATGTCTTCGTTTACCGGTAGCGTTTGCAGTGTTGAGTACGGGCCAGAATCTGCTCGTTTGCGGTGTGGCGCATCACGGGAGCCGAAAACCGCGGTATCGCGACGAACACGTATGGTACGTAAGCCGGCGTACGCGTGTAATAATTCACTGGTCCGTAATAACGAGTTGGTAACTGGCTAATGAATAACCGGTGGAAATTAAACAGCTCGCGAATCGAGTTTCGCACCACGAGTACGTACGTGCTACGACGACCATGCCCGTCATGGTCTTGTGTGACCACCGATTGCTAGTTGCAGGTTTAGAATTGTTGCTGAGCAGATCTAAATGTTCTATGCGAAGGGAGAATTTGTGGGGATTATGGCCGAGATTTTGATGAGGTTATTTTAAGGTAGATTTATGGAGTAGCGTTTGATTCGTAGATTTAAATGTTTTAACCCCTTAACCTACGATTTATTTTGCAATTGCTTCAGTAATAATTCAGAATTAAATTGCTAAAATAAAAATTGATCGATGATTCTTGGTATATCGTATAATTTAACGTAATTTTAATATTATAGAAATAATTTTATCGTGTCGCGTCTCACTGCTGTTTTGAATTTCATGAGTTTTACCAAACTTGAAAATTTCCTATCCAATTTAACGCATCGCGAGTGTAACTCGTTACTGTAGAGCAAAGGGTTAAGGAAACGAAAAGTTGCAGTTGATATTAACCCTTTGCGGTCCGAGTTGTTTTGTCAGTTTTTAGTGAGCTAAATGAAATTAATTTCACAACATGTACTATCGTTGGTTATTCATTTTTTTAGTGATAGCAATAACTATAGGCACTGACGGATTTTTAGGTGATATTACAAAATTATTGTGAAACTAGAAAATCGATATTAAATCGTTGGAAAATAAATTGAAGTGAAAAGCTATGTCGAGTATAGCTTGACGTAGGACTTCAAAGGGTTAAAGTGTCGCGCGGACATTGTCGTGAACTTGGAGAACGTCCGATAATTACAGGGATCGACGGACGCTATGGAAAGACGAATCGTTAAATATTTGCCCTTGAGTTATGGTCTTTCAAGGTTGGCCGTCCGATGAAACGTTACACATGGAATCACGAAGCACAGTGACGGATGAGATTTATACGTCGTATGTTTCTACGCTGGAAGATTTATCTCTGTCTGTTATTGCCGGATAAAAAATCCAAAAGTTGCAATAGCTGTTACTTCCAGGGAAGAGACTACGTCGATGCGGAGAATACAGTACAAACGGATAGTATCTAATCTACGTTTCTAACCTACCCCTTCACCTTTTCTTCTACATATCATACAGGACAAATTTTCCAAGTTAAAAATCCTTAGCTCTACCTCTTGCCATTCCACTTTACAACATTCTAATCGAGCGTAAAAAATCAATCAATCGAAGAATAATCCAACCAAAGTAAAACGAATCCCCCGAAGATGCAATCGCAGTCTTCAATAAAACATCACGTTCAACAACCACAAAAGATTGATACTTGCAGAATTAAACTCAAATGTTACCACGTACCAGACGTTGATCTTCTCGGTCTACCCTCATCGTCGAAAACCACCCCGAAGAATCTCTCATTGCGATGCACAGAGACCCGCATTCTTTCGTCCTTCAACGAAGGCCGAACATATTGCGACCGGCTTCGCAGCGACGGCATGTGTGAACTCGTGCATCGAGGCAGCTAACACGAGGTGTTTCGAGGAAATTACATGTCAGACGTCATCCTGTCAATAAGCCTGTAAACTCGAGCCGCGCATGTAGGTACGAACACTTACGGGGTCGCAGAATGTGCACGGTGCAGGTTGCACGGTGCATGTGCACCGATCTCTCTATCGTGGGTAAAAGGGGATGAAGAGGGACGGCCCTTTTGAGGCGGTCACGAGCAACGAACAAAAGATGCGTATACATAAACGCGTATTGGTGCCGGAAGTGGCACGAATTGACGGGGAAATTAGCCGGTGAAAATTCACCCGTCGATGGCAGAGACGAGTTTTAATTATAGCCCCGCTTTGACGGCGTAATTATCGGACCTGTAACGAGTACCAGGGGAAGTAGTTAAATGGTGTGTTCTTTATGGTGACGGAGATTAAATTCATCTGCCGGCTGAGGATTGCACGGGAAAATACATATTTACGTATAAACGACCGAATGATGATGATACTTTAATCCCGTCGATAATGTCGGATGCTTTGATAAAGTGTAGGATAAATTTTCATGTTTATAATATCGTCGATTTTAAAGGAATCTTCCCCGTTATAACAATAAGTCTCTACCTCCTTGGTTTATGTGTCGGTGTTGTAATTATTGGACAATATCGTTTACTCCGTCGTCGTTTTACGAAGAGGAAAGCTCGCGCGCAATTTTCTAGTAGAAACGGTACAGGTGCGTTGCGGCTGTCTGTTAATTAAACATCGTGCACGCACCTGTAGTAGCACGTGTAGTTGGTATTCAGAGGCTTTCGGTACTTAAACCCCTTTCCATGACCAATCTAACAAGCCGTAGCCTGCTCGAGGTCTGTGGGATTATATCTTTACGCCAGCACGACATGATATATTGTAATGCATACTTCTCGGCTGCCAGTATTTATCGTCGAGGAATTAATTAGTGTTTGCCTCTCTCCCTATCTCTTGGTCTTTCTTTCTCTCTCATGGAGTACCCCCGAACATCGAGACACACCGTGTGTTGATACGCTTCCACATTTGTCGGATTCACGGAGATCGTCGCTGTTAAATGCAAATAGCGCATCGGTAATTCCGATTTTCGGCGACGAGGATGTACAATATAAACGGTATTTCTAGCGAGAGCGAAGAAGTAATTCCGTGAGATGGTTAAAGACTAACAGTGCACGATATGAGGCCATTGTGGAGCGAAAACGAGACGATACATCTTTGCGGAACAGAGACAGGGTGTATAGTCGTGCACGTAGCAATTTCATTATACGATCGGTAGATACGACATAATATCTACTAATCTGGCGTCCTAAATCGTAACGTGATTAAGGTGACAGACCGCATCTAATCTCGCCAGATTAAATCCAGTCGGAACGTTCGCCGATTCCAGAGGCAGCCCGCCGGTTTAACAATGCGAATACCGATTAATTAACGCATTAACGATAGACCAGGAACGGGAATGGAAATTAATTCCTCGCTGAAAAATCACGGTCGATAGGAGTACATTGAATACGCGTTTCATACGTAATTGAAGATAAGTCGACTAACGAGTAGTTTGTAACGCGAAATAAAGTTATCCTGTAACAATATTGGGGCTTGAAACAATACAGCAGCGAGGCAGTAATTTCCTTTCGTTCGACAATTGTTTCGATCCTGTTTTAATCGGATAAAGAAACCTTCAATGAGAAGGTTCAAAGGGATTTCCTGACTGGGAATTGCTCGTGACACGTTTCTCTTTGGCGTTACTGTCGCTTTCCCGAATGATTAATGGCGTGGCAGAAACGGCTGCTATAGTTTATTGGAAACGGCCCATCGATGATGTACGTGGCCGTGTTCTACCATCGGAGGAAACGCTGTCTCTGCTTCGCGGGTTAATTGGAAGGGCAATAAGATAATCGGTGTCATTGGCAAGTCACCTATAGCCGTGTAAATGGAACACTTGATCGTCAAAATTTCCATATTTACAAGCCATGTAACTTGTGACCGGTACATCGTTCCGTGGTTCTGGACTGACGTTTAGCGTACAATCGGCTGGATTAATTGCACATGGATAGAGACCCCCCTCCAAGTGGAGAAAGATGTACATGATTCATGAAAATTATTTGCCATGATCTACCAGGCGTTATTCTGCATCTTTTGGTCGGTGTACGTTTGCAAAAAAGTAGCCGCCAAGTTAGCGAACGGGAGCGAATTTAGAAGTTAAAAATTGAACTTCAATTTTTTTCTAAGGATTTGAAAATTGAGGTCAAATGTCTGAGAGGAACCATGGGTCAGAAATGAACTGCTTTCTTGCAAATTAATGTCAAAGTTCCAGTTCCGTGACTGATTTTACGATCGATAGGACAGTCCTCGCGGACAGACACATGGAAAAAAGAGAAACACGAATTACCCTTATTACATCTACTATTTCAACAAATCTAAACGCAGCGACACTCTACACGGGCTTTGAATATCGGTGTCGACACCATCTAGCCTGTAAGGAAACTGCATGAGCTTATGTTTTTCTCCCCTGAATGGCCCTTGAGAGGGTCTGAAGCCGATCACCGGTTATTGACATTTTCTTAGCCTGCGAAAATTTTCATCGAAGTATCTCGGTACTATTTAGAGGCGGTTAATTGCAAAATCCCAGTAAACTGAGCAGCGCAGGAGGAAGGGGACTGCAATTCATACTTCTAAAGCTTTGTTCTTTATATAAATTAAATGCAAATTTAATTCTTGGTATACGCGCTGTCAAGTTGTAATTCTTTTCTTATATAGATTATTATTCTTTCTTAAATTTAATGCTCTTAAAGCATTGAAGCAAATTTTTATTCTGCTTATAAATATTAATCCTCGTTATCCGGAATCGAGCACTATGCCAATGCATTTGAGCCATTGATCTTTATCGCTCCGGGTCATTCTGGATTTGGGTACCTCACCTTGGCGACTGCTATCGCGCAATAAACTGATTAACTCCGACAATAGCAACAAAAAGTAACAAATACGTGTAACGCGGACAGGGAGATTAATTTGATTACATGGCAAATTACTAGCTGCAAATAGTACATTCGTACATTTGTTTATTTTGTTTTTTTTTAACTTCGTGACAATGTGGTAACATGGAAGGTTGCTCCACTATTTGTAGATTTTATTTTGGAGTGAATTTATAAGGGAACTGTGGCTAAAACTCCTACAATAAAAGAGGTTTTTGATAACCTCGTTATGATATAATTTAAAATATTTGTATTTCTATGTCCCCTTCATTCGCAGCTATTTCGCAAAATTGGAAACAAAATTTTAATGCATATCACTGCCATAATGAAAAGGAAACACCCGACTCGAGAGGAAAGTTTCGAGATGGTAAATTATCCACAAAGCAAAATCAAGACTTCCACCCACCATCCGATTGTCATGGTACAAGTTGTCGCCACCTTTTTAACATTTCAAATCAAAATGCAAACTAATCTGCCCCGCGGAAACGTTAATAAACACGCTTAACGTCCGTATTACCCAGAGACGTACGAGAACAGACGTTGATACAAGTCTTCCGCGTGTTCCAGCCAATTCAATGAAAATGTACATTTCTGACACTGCAGTTTGATAATTCGTTATCATATTCATGAATGCGCTATCTCGTAAACTCTGCTCGCGAAGCACCCCGTTACGGCAACTTGTAACTTACATGCTGACGATGTATCACTCGTTGCGAACGGCAGACTTATTGCAAAATTTTGCGCTCCACCTTTTTCAATTTACCCTGATGCAATTTCCGTGCTTTCTGGCCCTCGTAGAACCGACGTTTCAAAATAGTCTCGTTTGCCGTTTCTGTACACACTGAGCTTGCCATTCGCGGGCCAATATCCGCTGCAAGATCGATCGCACATAACTCTAAATATAATTAACACGACAATCAAAGCCTCCTCTGAAGTCAGAGGGGCCGTCAAGCATGATTAGTCGAATATACTGTGCACGTTAATGCTCAATTCGATACATCGTCCAGGCATCGATATTACGAGCAATAACCATAAAACGATCGAGCCGATGTCGAGGAATGTCGGAATCGGTGATCAGCCGATTATGACCGATCGTTCCTCCAGAATAGCCCTGCAGGTCGTACAGGTCTGAACGTTCGTTCGTTCGATGCAACGTCCGGAATGATTAACGACACTATCGGACGACCGTTCGAAACCAATTATTTTGGCCAATTGAATCGGCCAGCGGCGCTCTGGATATGCTAATTAGCCTCCCTATTACCTGCAGTTCGTAAAACTCGATTGTTTTCTCAACTTCGAACCGCTCTCTCCCTCTCACTCTCACTCACTCTATTTCTCCTTCCCATTTGGCCATTCCTCTTTTACCTTCCTTGTCTTTTTGTTTCGCTCTTCGACTAATTGACTTTTCTGGCAAGGGTGCAACCTAACCTTCTATCGCCGAAGAGCCAAGGGTGATGTTAAGTGAGAGGCGATTTTCAGTAGCGTAAGAATTTTTACGGAACTATGTTATTTCGAAGGACCAGGAGAAAAATCGTGTATCGAGTAAGTTTCTTACTTTCTTTCTGTAGATTCTCACGAAGAGAAACGACGGTTGATTTAAGAGTACGAGAACTTTGGGAAAAGAAATTTTAACACTAGAACTGCCGGCGTTAAATCTATCATATTTAAAAATATTAAATAAGTATTTTGAAAATAGGGGAATTGAGAGGTGGAAAAGTTGATCGATTCGGTAATTTATGTTTTATAAGATGGACGAAGAATATCTATTCTATGACTCTCCTATAAAGGAGAATTTTTAGAAAAAATTGTGTACCAGTCATTTTGACTGGTTTGGTAGTTCTAGTGTTAAGCATGCATTCAAGGTATTGTGAAACTTAAATTTCTAACAACTGTAAAGATTGCAAGGTCGAAATCTTTTGTTTCCGGTAATAAATGACAGAGAGAGAGAGCTTTGTTTGTATTATTAGATATTGAATATATTTTTAGGATAGAAGTGTAGGTTGTTTTAACTGTGATTTACATCAAATTTAATTTAGCTTTTGTGCGATATTGAAATATCTCTCAAGTTAACAGATTACGCCACTGTTCAACTATTTCAAGCAGATTCCGCGGCGCAACGTTTCCGTTCCATCCTTACCTTTTTCTCCCGTTTCTTTTTTTCAACTTTCAAGGGCCCATTAATTATTATTCTCGTGCGGTAGGAAGGATTTATTGTTCCACGCTCATTGCTGTCTCTCTCTCTCTCTCCCTCGTTCCAACCATTCCACCGAGGTACTCGCGAGTTGATCAGTCGTTCAATTTCATCCTTCTTAATTTCCATATTACTTTTCCTTCTTTTCTTTCCTTTTCCTTCTTTTTTTATAATACCCTTTTTACTGCGCCCGTGCTGTGGACTTTTAATTTTCATCTATCTCAGTGTATGAATTTCATTTAACGCAGAAAGAACAAAGTTTAATTCAAAATCTTTTGAAATCTTCCCCCTTTGCACGGTTTAAAATTCATAACTAATTACGCGACGAAAGAAAAAAAACGTAACCGCGACGTTGCGAGAATATTTCTCACAATATTTGAGTACCACGGTTTCAAAGCTTCTTCGCTCATATCTTTCTCAATAATGTTCCTCTCGTATGACAAAATAACCGCATCCTTTCTGCGACAGAAACAATCAAAACGGCTAACAAAAATATTGAAAAAGCATGAAAATTGAATTCTAACCCTCCATAGTCCGAATTTTTTGCCGCATCTGAAGATCCGCACGATAGCACATTATAAAATGATAAAAATACAATTTTAAATACTGAATTTAAAATGATTTTTAAACATTGAACTATAAAAACTTTCATGATTTTGAAGAATGAAATCGTAGTATATAGTAACGTTATAAAATTGTCTTTGAAAAATAGAAACTCAGGTGTGTTTTATGTTACCTCAAAGTCAAAAGGACTCGTAAAGGTCTGATTATCCTCTACAAAGGCACACCTAACTCTTACGAGGTATATTAAAATCTTCGATTATAACTCTCATCCCTCTTACAAGGGAAGTTCGGGAACTGATACGCTCTGATTTTGAAGAAACTTTGCATAAATATTTATTAGACATATCTAAGAACATAGCTGGAATTAGTTCGTGCCCGTTTTCAACTCTGAGGGAGATATCAACCCCTTTTGTCCGAACCGCCCTTTTATATACGTGTTTGTCAGTCGTAAACAACACAAGACATCATAAAATAGTTAAAATAATAAATATACTGTTTCTTGAGATTCATAAAACTGCTTTTTTGGGAAATTGAACACATCGGTCCCTTTTTTTGAAGAAATATATTTTTCTTTTGGATAGGCAGGAAAGAGGCAAGACAGGTAGAAGACAGACAGGACCTCTCTTGATATCTCCCTCAAAGTTGAAAACGGGCACGAATTCCAGCTATCTTCTTAGATATGTCTAATAAATATTTATGCAAAGTTTCATCAAAATCGGAGTGTATCAGTTCCCGAACTTCCCTTGTAAGAGGGATGAGAGTTATAATCGAAGATTTTAATATATCTGGTAAGAGTTAGGTATGTCTTTTTAGAGGACTATCAGACCTTTATGAGTCCTTGTGACTTTGAAGGAACATAAAACATACCTGAGTTTCTATTTTTCAAAGACAATTTTATAACGTTACTATATACTACGATTTCATTCTTCAAAATCATGAAAGTTTTTATAGTTTAATGTTTAAAAATCATTTTAAATTCAGTATTTAAAATTGTATTTTTATCATTTTATAATGTGCTAGTTCAATTCCCGAACTTCCCTTATTAGTAACTCTTTTCAACTTCAAAGTACCGCTATCCCAAACTGTTACTACGTTCGACGCGACATAATTACGGTACCATCCGCGTTGTACCAACCGGTGGAAATAAATGATAAAAAACCATTTAAGAGGTCTCTCGATGTAGCGGCAAAACGCAGATTGCTCGGGCAAGCAGGTGGATGAACCCGGTGGACTTACGGATGGGATTTAATTGAACAAACATTAGAAGGAGAGGGTCAGGGGTTACTCTCCTTCGAGTAGAGCATTGCCGACAGCTCGGTGGGGGGGATGAAGAAGACGGGTGAACGGGGGCGAAGGGGGGTTAGTGGAGAGCCGGAGATAGTGTTTGTGCCCCCGTGGCAAGTTCCTCTGCAGCTTCTGCAGCTCGAGACGTAAGTGCAACTCGATTTGCATATTTAACTCGACGAGCGCGGTGAACTGTCGGCTCTCCGGTTCTCCAGTTCTCCACTCGCTCTTCGGTTGCCCTATCCTCCCCCACCCTCGCCGTCCGTGAACCCTTCATCGCCCGGCACGTTGCCCGGATTCGATTTACTTGCAATCATGCCGCGGATTAATTAGTTCGTCCTGACATAAGTGCACACGAGGCAGATCGGGAAGACGAACGAGCATTGCTTGCTTTCCTCGGCGATCGCGCACCGGCTCTTCTACGTTACATACACGAGCCGCGCGAGAGGCTTTTCCGGGTAGAATCGATCGAACGGTGCGAAATCGGTTTTCAAAGTTTGCCCTCGAACTAACCGGAATTACTTCGCATTGATTCTGCTGGCGTCTACTTTGCGTGGTGCTGGGGGTTGAGGCAGAATTCATTTTGTATATGAACGAAGGGGGGGTATTTTTTTACATTGATCCGAATTTAAGGTAATTAGAAAAGTTGCAATGTGGAGTGTTTGAGGGTATTTTTTAAATTGTTTTCCAAAGTAAGGACGATCAGGGAGCATCTAGATGGGAAGAATAGAGCTTTAGGTACCAGAAGAGGGGGTCCGAGTTTAAATCTCCTTTGGGAGATTTCTCCCACGACGTGTATATCATAGTCTCGGTGGTTTCGAACTTGCCTACGTTTGGAGTTGTAGATCCTAGAAGATACGACAATAGCGGATTAAACCGAAGATATAGAGAACAAAGAGATAGTTAGCATTGAGACGATGTGTTTATAGCAACGCAAGTCGTCCGGTTTTTTTGTAATTGTATAGTAGAGGTACCCCATGTGTATGAAAAAATTTAATTAACCCTTTGCGGACGGGGACTGTTTTGAGTGTTAAGAGATAATCATTTATTTGGCGATGAAAAATTATTTTTTTATTAGAAAGTTCGATTGTTAATGTATCTGAATTATACATTACTATTTGCAGAATCATATTTCAACGGTTATATTTTAATTTTTCAATTCGAATCGTGTATACATGCCTCGATAAACTATAACCAGATTTTTTCTCCGAGCGCATATATGCGTCAGTAGTCCCCAAAGGGTTAATATTTCGAAAAATAAAAATTCCTATATTTCGGACAAACTGTAATAATAACTTAAAAAACTCCGTACAATTATCAAAATTACCTGGAAAATTCTACCAAATAATAATTCCGCGAGAATTACACAAAATAAAAAGATATTAAGAAATAATTTCTACCTTGCCATTATCGGTCTTACGCGAGATTTTTTTCCAATATCCGTAATTGTTGCGCAGACAACTAGAATCCACGTCGAGAATCGATGCATTTCTGACTACGCTCGGAACTCCGAAGACCTCGGTATTATAATGCAGCATCGAAGATCGGATTGAATCATTGTGTCAGCTGTTCAGTCAAATCGTTAGGCTTCGAGCGAAAATGAGATCGAGGAACGCGAGACAAGTGGTGAGATTTTGAGATTCTCGCGTATGACATCGTCGATGGTCTTGCGATGCGGCTTGACCCAGGAGGAAGTAATGTTTTGCTCGGAAATCTTATCCCAGAAGAAAGCCTACTTATCAAACGAATAAATGGCAGGAACTAACCGACGAATAGGATTCATTTACGTCAATTTTCTCTCGTAATAATTCCTTCGACGAAAAGAAAAGACAGGAATGTCGTTCGACGTTTTGTCGTGTTCGCGATCCGCGGGCAGCAAAATTTTTGCCAAGAAGCTCTCTTCGTACGCTCTCTCGTTTGCGTATAAAAGCGTCGCTGCATATGTACACATGCAAATTTTAGCATCACGGTACAAAAATTCCCACATTATAAATTTCCACCGGGTATTTCGTGGAACGAGCGAAAGAGAAACATCGGAAGCGAATTACCCCTGGCACATATCATATCTTGCAAATAAGATTTGACATTTTTATGAAAAAGGGAGCATCGTGCGAAAGTGTCGATTGTGAAATTCCTCATTGTTTCATGAAGCTGACTAGAGGAATTGTGCGATGGACTCCTATGGAGAATTTACATTCTGCGTTGGAAGTATGTGCGTATACTTACTGTTAGAGGCCTAACAAAGCGAAGAAAAGAACGATTTAAAAATGAAAGAAATCAGAATTCAGAGATCTACGGACTATGGAATAATATCAAAAGGAAATTGCGCAGATGTATTGAAAGTTTGACTTATCTTCGCGATTCAGACTTCTATTGCCTAAAAAGACTAACATTTTATGACGCAATGCCTAGAGAAATAATAAAGAAGACTATCGTGGAAAAGAGGGTAGCGATTCAGCTCTCCTCCGATTAGAGGGCCAGAGTTTAAATTCTCCTGTGTCACTTCTGAGAAATTTTTCCTATATTATTACTAAATATATCATTATTAAATTATTACAGTATATCATAGCTTCAATGGTTTGGAACTGACATAAAGCAGTCCTAGGTGAAACAAGTATTGCAGTGAAAGCCGAACAAATACCAAAGAGGAAGGTAGAAATAATAGGAAATTATATTTCTCGTATTGTGAAAGATGAACAGTAACACTCTGGTCGAGTTTCTTAGTATTTGCTTCCCCCGTCGAATTTGACTACGCGAGCTACTCTTAACTAGCGTCGAATATTTAGCACAAACCGCAGGGAAGTTGGAATCACTGTCGGAGTGGTAGAAATCGTTACAAAGCAAACAGAGGAAGGTGGCGAAGTTTGTGTGTGACTGGCGGGCAAAACAGGGACAGTCATAATTTTCTTTGACGATGTCTATCCTCCTTCGTTGCCATTTTCCTAATGAAACGGAGCGGCGGCTCTAATGAGCCTAATGAGAGAGCTCCGGCGACAAGTGTACTTGCTCCCTTACTTACCGTCTCTTGAGGACTCTTGCATGTAAAACAGTCATGCGTGAGCAATGGAGGAGGGAAATTACAGCGACAGGATTAGGATAACGTCGACTTGGACGCGTTTCGTCGAAAGTATTCGAAGCGCGTTGTTTTTCGGCGTTGAGAAAATCCTATTAAGTTAGGAGTACTTGGATTTTAACATTACCGAGGCAGTGAAAATGGGGTTTCTCCTCTTTATTTTAATAAAAAATCCTGAAACATATACAGAAGAAGTATAGCAGATGTTCCACGTGTATCTTATAGTACGTAAAATACTTAATTGGCCATCTTTGTCATTTGATACCTTTTCGTTCGAATTTGCCTATTTAATATTATTTAAATTAAACAGGTTTTACCGGGGTAGTTCTAGCGTTAAGAGAGCGAGACTGCTCTGATTTATTTACGGGGTTTTTGTTAAACTAAATGGATTTATAACATAACTACGTAAATATATGTCATGCAAAGTAGTTGGAGGCCTCGTGAATTGTCAGGTGGGATAATTAAAACAGAAGTTGCTTCTGAAAATACAATACAGATTTGCCGTTTAACACTAGAACTACCGGCGTTAAATCTATCATATTTCAAAATATTAAATAAGTACTTTGAAAAAGGAGGAATCAAGAGGCGGAAAAGATTCTCGATTCGGTGATTTATGTTTTTTAAGATGGACATAGAATATTTATTCTAAGACTCTTCTATAAACTTGGAGAATTTTTGGAAAGAATTGTGTACCAGTCATTTTGACTGGTTTGGTTGTTCTAGTGTTAACGTTGTCGGTTAAAATTGCACATGATAGTTTAATTAAATTGAAAGTCACATGTTATTTGATGGATTTAAACTTGTTAAACATGTCGTAACAATTGTAGGAGAAAAGACTTGAAGGGTATTGTACGGCTTAAGTATAGGAGGGGAAGAAATGCGATGTGTGTGTATATGCGAGAGAAATAGAAAATTCTAGGAGCATATGTTGTCATGGTGTGATTGCTTTCTGAGGCCAAGGGTCATACGAATGTTTGAAAAGTGTGCATAGCTAGGGGATGATTGTAATTTTTGAGATAGTATAAAAAAGCGTGTGTCATCGGAGCGAGTGCTCTTCCAGATAGCTTTCATTGAGCTAGTGCATCGCGCAGTTGTCTTGTTTTACCTGTACACATCACTGTCAATAATTACGTTATCTTCTTTACTCCGTGTATTCTGTCCTACAATATTTTTACATAAATGCGTTTATACGAAAAACGAATTATTTTTTAGCGAGAACCTAATATTCCACGTAGAAAACTTTACCATGGTAGATCGATTGGTAATTTTGTTTATGACTCAGAGCGAGATCTCGTTAGGCGTGTTTGAAAATTCACAATGGGGAGCGTGGACGCGGAGAACAACTTCACCGGAAGTTATCCACTACCACTGGGACCACTGAACAGCATCAGCAATATTCCTGTACACAGTGGTTAGTAGACGTCGAAACTATCTTCATTTTATGAAACGTACCGTCACCATTCTCTTTTTGTTTCTTCATTTTCTTCTTCTACGTCTTCTTCGTTTTCTTCTCTGATTCCCCTTAAATCAATGTCCACAATATATCAAGAACTAACGTCGCATTTCGAAGCACGGACAAAAACGGCTTCGTGTTCACGGAATAAGACGTTTCGATCGATGCGTCTGCAAAAGCGTTGTTCGTTCTGGCGATCCGAGCTTCACAGGAGGGAAAGAGGAAAGAGGGGTATCGCGATATAAAATTGGTAAATTTCCCCTCGTCAGGATGAGTCTGACGAGACGAATCGTTCATCCTTGAGTGGCTGTCAGGTGCCTTAACCCGCTGCTACGCTCATCCTCGCACATGTACAAGTGCAAATCCAGGAGTTTCTATGTCGTGTACAACGACTACGGATATAAACAGATGTCTACAACTATTCGGAGGATATCAAGGTATATACGATTTCCTGGAATAACAGTATCAAACTCGTATGTCTACAGGAATGTGTCTGAAATGGTACGCACACGACACCGATACCACTGCAGATCGGAATATAACGTAATCGTGAACGAGCTATGTGCGCAATATCTCGCAGGTAGTTTTTTAACTATTTTATACGGAAAAATTGTATACGACAGTCAATCAACTGATGCAAGTACCTTGGTAAATAATACGCAGGAATGCGAGATTGAAGAATATAATACCATGTGTTTATTTTGTGTGATAAGTTGAAGCGCATATCGACGAGTGAGTGAATCAATAAGAATGGAAAAGAGGGATAGATAAAATAAAAGAAGCGTGTATCGAAGAGAGAGCGAGATGAATCCTTTATGGATGGAGACTTTTTTGAATACTGTGAAAGCATTATTTATTTGTTGATCAATAGTCGCATTTTTTCAGAAAGCCAGAGAGCAGGGATTTAAAAATTATAAACTTCTATCTGCGCGATCATATTTCAATATTGCAATTGTCGCTACGTATGCCTGCGACAATGAGCTATGATGAGATTGTATCTCTGGCCGGATTTATGCGTCCGTAGAGTACAAAGGGTTAAGAAGAAGTTCTTGGCACGGTTAGAGTGAAAGAAGTGTGACAATTTTTATCCGTTCACATGGTTTGCTATCAGTCAACATATTAACCGTTATTTTTAAAGGTGTGATAAGTCCAATTTTGAGAAAACTGTGTTTAAGTTCGTTTTAGCTAAACGTCTTCTTTTCGCATTTCAAATGGCAAAGCGTGAAAATAAAGCAAGTGAAAGCGTTTGCACGAACTCTCAAATATCTCAACATAAGAAAACAGGGACTTGTACCACTTTCAACCATAACGACTCATATATTATAATTAAGACAGTCTATGTATTTATTAACTCTAGAACTACCAAACCAGTCGAAATGTCTGGTACACAATTTTTTCGAAAAATTCTCCAAGTTTATAGAAGAGCCATAGAATAAATATTCTACGTCCATCTCAAAAAAATATAAATCACTGGATCGATCATCTTTTCCGCCTTTTGATTCGTCTTTTTCCAAATACTTATTTAATATAAAATATGATTGATTTAACTAGTATTTCTACTGTTAAAATAGTTCTGGACGCGTACCGTTAATTCCCTGACCGCTGTTTTAAATATCTGGTCCACAATGCCAAGTTACTCCCGATATAATTTACTGTTTTTTTTGGAACGGTGCAGCTGATAAAAATTACGTTAGAGATAAAAACTTAGAAACGAGACAGACGAAAAAATACGTTCGAAAAATGCGTGCAGATTCGAGGGAGGAGATATCGACTGGCATAAATATAACCGAACCCCTTTTCTGCTCATATTCGGATGAGCACCGAGACTGACGTCACTGATATAGTTAGGCCATTATTCAGGCTGTTCAACGATGCGCTATAATAAATTCTCGGAGAACTCAAGTGAGTTTTAATGGCCGAGTCGGAATTAGGAGAATTAATGGCGGACAAATTTTCCTCGGTATATCGATACGCGCTTTGGGTCTCTTGGAAGCTCGAGCGCAGGGTAAATTATGCGTGATATATTTTATCATTCAGGGTCGCCGTAATCGAAGAAATAAATCTAATATCGTTGACCAGTTTCCCTCTGGCAACTTTCCAATCATTGAAATTCCGTTTTCTTGCTTCGTATTTACAATAAGCGAGCTTTCACCTAACACGTATGGTGATTCTTGAAAAATATTGTCAGTGATGATTCTCAAAATCATTCCCAAAATAATACACAGCTTAGTTTCCTTCTGTTTAATCTGTCGCCTCCACTACTTCTATTCCCATTAGTCAAACTGTCACCTACATAATGTAGAATGCCGAACACTAACACTAGGCTTACCGGATGGGTCATTTTAATCCATTTGGAACTTCGTAAGGGAAATTACGTAAACCGTTTCCTTTTCTTCTGCCACTTGTACTGCCTTTATACATTCAAAGAGACGAGTATACATTGAAATTCTTTTTCCCCAAAGCCTTTTAATTTTGAAGTTCATTATGCGGTATACCTATTGACCCGTGTCGGTATTCGTAATGTTGGTAAACGTAGCATTAACACTAGAACTACCAAACCAGTCAAAATGACTGGTACACCATTTTTTCCAAAAATTCTCCAAGATTATAAGAGAGTCATGGAGTAGATATTCTACGTTCATCTCATAAAACACAAATTACCGAATCGATCATGTTTTCCACCTCCGTATTCCCCTTTTTTTAAAGTACTTATTTAATATATTTGAATATAACAGATTTAACGCCGGTAGTTCTAATGTTAAACCCTTATCCGTCCTTTAACAAAAGACACAGACCCTAATACATTTAGTCATTAAATGTACCTCGTAAACCTTTAGTTAGTCATCGAATTTCGCTTTCACAGCATCGTTTGATCTCCGACTAACTCTATATCTTAAACCTTTCCAACTGTATCTGTAACTTGCATCAGGTTAAAATGGGAAAAATTCTTAGGATGAGTATCAATACAGAGAAGGATTAGTGCGTGTAAGATCTGTGTACCTCTTTGAAAATATCAAGTGGTGTTCAATTTCTTTTCGTCCCCAGTGCAAGTGAATTCACTGTATGGAACGCCTTTCTGAATCGTGCAGTGAACATGATTTATCGTACCCGCTCGGAACATCTCTTCCTTCCTACAGTACTAATAAAAGCAACAATCTGCTCCCCATAAAAGCAACATTCACGTATCGCACCTACCTACAAGCTACACCATCTATACATTTCCGTTCTCCATTTCCACCTGGTCCCATCAATTAAAAAGTTCACTTATCTCCCGCCAAACCATTTTCCTCGAGGTCACGAAAGGAAAGTACGCGACGATGCTTTTTCCCCGTTCCCGTAGAAATGATAAATAACCCGTTTGGCGGTGCTCGTTCCACGTACCATATGTTCACGGGTAAAAGTGCTCTCCATCAGTGACTCGTAAGTAGTTTACCGAACGAATCCAGGACGCGCGAGCTTCCTGACTGATCCCATGGAGCACCGAGGCGCATCTCGAAGATGGATTCTTGCCCGAAGCAGTAGCGCACTGGAAAAGGACGTGGATTAAGGTCGAAGGCTGAGGAGATTAGAAAGGTGCCAGGAGCAAGCCGGGGCCATTTGTCAATGCTCGTAAAATTCGAGACGATCGACGCATACACAAAGGTCTCAAAGTGGAATCGAATTTCGTTGTTGTTGTTCGGTGTTTTTCGCATTTAACACTAGAACTACCAAACCAGTCAAAATGACTGGTGCACAATTTTTTCCAAAAATTCTCCCAGATTATAGGAGAGTCATAGAATAGATATTCTACGTCCATCTCATAAAACATAAATTACCGAATCGATCATCTTTTCCACCTCTGAATTCCCCTTTTTTCAAAGTACTCATTTAATATATTTAAATATAACAGATTTACCGCCGGTAGTTCTAGTGTTAACTGGAGTTTGGTTATTATGTCTAGGATTTATGGCTTTAGGTGGGTTTCACACTAGCGAGGCTTTAATTTTAGGGTAATTTAGAAAATGTCTTTCGGAGGTGACGATGATTTTTTGTGTCCAATAATAGAGACGGCGATTTTTAATTCGAAATCGTCGTAGTTCTTTTGTAATTCAGCAAGAATGGATGGTATAACATTGATACCATATTTCGGGTTTAATACTAGATTTACGGAAGCCGTCAAATTGACGGGTTCCTATTTATCTTATAAATATTTCTAAAAATTACAGAGACGCTGTACAGTAGATATTTCACGTATATTTTATAATAAGATAATGACGTAACGAATTACCATTTTTTACCGCTTCACCCCTCTTATTCCAAAGACCTTATTTAATATATTGCGATTTAACAGATTTCACGCCCGTAAATCTAGCGTTAAGGCACATTGTTGTTTTTCTCCAGCACCTGGACAGAACTGGATTTTAGGTGGGTTCCGATACACCAATGATTTAATATTGTTGCCAATTATTGACTTTCGCTTTACGTGTTATCAATCTGCATGTACATGTGTAAAACAGTTGAAAGAGTAGTTGCCAGTGACCTTGGTATATAGTCCGGCCCATTTTTCTGATAAAGAAAACCTCGAAATCTAGTTACCATTCTTCAAACACATAATATTGTTATTATCTAATTATGCCTCGTTATATTCCGTGCAACGTTAACAATATATTAAATGATAATTAAAGAAAAACTTTCTATTACCAATAGGAATGTAAGCTGTCCACAATAATTGAAAGTAGCACTTTTCAGCTGTAAAATAGCCCTAGAATGAATTTTTTTCACGGCACACGATCTCCTTGTTTCACCTAGCCGATAGACTACCTGCTATCGTACTTATCGATAGCACGAAACGATCAAAGGTAGACGGCGATGCTCGCTGAAGGTGTACCACCATGGCGGATGATAGTCCAGCCGTGGAAAAATCATTTTCCTAGGAATTTAATACAGCCTGTATTTTTCGGCGAGAGCGTCAAAAGCACGTACTGGACGGACGTTTAATAAAAATAAAGCGGCTCCTGCTTTTGCAGTGACAGTTCTTTGTGTGTCGCCGTGCTTTATGAGTTTCTCTGCCAGTTTTGTGCTGCTGTCAGCACGACATAGCATTGGTCGCTCTTTTATTTTTTCCACTGTCTTTCTCTTTCTCCGGCTACCTCTGCTCTTTTTTTTCTCATATGTTGATTCGATACCTTTTCATCGAGCCGCGGAAGGTAATGCCTCTGGCGGATCATAGGGGAACCATTACTACTTGCAATTTTTGTGGCTGTTCGAACAACTTTGTTTCGGGGTAAAGCGTAATACCATTCAATTTGACATGAATTTAGCTCCAATAACCGTGCCCTTTGTTATTTCTGTATTTTTAATTGCTACGATTATGTGGCTCGGAATCTACAGTTTTAGGTGAATCTCAAACAAACGATGCTATGATGTCTCAAATGATAATTTAAGAAAAAAGTCAAAGGTAAAAGGTATTTGAACTTGAGCACATCAATTACGAGCCTCAACTTGTAATTTCACACTTAACATAGTCCATGAAATATAGTGATTAATTATTGGTAATTCTACTATTAAATAACTCGTTATATTATTTCTGCAAGTTTGATATATACTGAATGAAAGGAAAGATTTAGAAAAAATCTCCCAAACACGTCGGGGATTTGGACTTACTGTACTAAGTAAATCCAGTAATTGAGAAATTATGTTTATAATTCCATCCTCACCATAATCCCGCAGATGACTCTCTTTTGCGGATTATCATGCTTTAAGAGTGATAGTGCATGTGTGTACATCGCAACGTGCATGCGTCGCTGCTGCGACACCGGCTCGCGCGGTTGCGTTGCCGGAACGACGAGACGCGTATTTTATAAATTATTAATTACTTCCTGTTTACGTTTGCTATTTAACATATATTCTTTATTAACACTAAACCTACCGGCTTCATATCTGTTATATTGAAATATACGAAATAAGGACTTTGGAAAAAGAGATTTGAAGAGGTGAAAAAGGTGATCAGTTAAGTAATTTTTGTTTTATAGGATGGACCCAAAATATTTACTGAATGGCTGCCCAATCAATTTGGGGAATTTTTAGAAAAAATCAGAAATCGGTCATTCGACCGCCATGGTAGGTTTAGTGTTAAATTCGCCTGTGTGATCTGTTATTTTCTTGTTCTGTTTCCCTCTCTTACAATACTTCAAATAATTATACCTTCAACTTCAAATCTGACTCAATAAATATTAAAACACAAATTTGTATTAAAGAATCCGTAGCAAACTTGAAGTCAATTTTTAGATATCTGCATTTACATTTGGTCATCCGAGGCACGCCGTGAAATATCGAGCATAAACTCGGAAGTTCATACCCCGTCAAAGCATCCGGTCGACGTCTTGCCGAAGCAGGATACGTTCGATAAGCCGGAATACAATGCATACTCATAGTCCTTTCCTGTTAGACATCCTTTCAGCTGCGTAGTCACGCACACGCGTGTCTTTTGCGTCTACGAACTTAAGTCGTCGTCCTTGTAACTCGGGTTGCGCTTCTGCAAGGATCGCCAGGAATTTGGGAGAGCACAAAGCAGAGGTTGCTCTTTCATTTGAAGGTTTACCTACAACAAATACATTTGAATTGCTCTGTGTTAAATTCAAGAGGCCAGGATGATCTGCCTTATCGTTTTTCCTTTGTTAAAGTACATGAAATACGATTATTATCGTTTATATAATCTATGCCCTTTGAGGGGCTTGCATTGCTCCAACGTTTCTACTTATTTTAACGTAAAAACGGGCAAACAGAAACGCTAAAATAAACGGCATAAACTTTGGAGATTCTATGAAATTTGTCGCATAGCTTTGCGTTATTTAATTTTAAGCGAAAAATATTTCCGTGCGCTTTCCATGCAAATGTTCGCCGCGACTCGTGCAACCGCGTATGTGCTTCTTTAGGTGTACCCCATATGAGTATAGATTTTCCGTGTGCTCGTGAGAATTCTATGGATGTCCCACTCTTTAAAAGTTCCGCACTTCCATTTCCCCCGTATGAGTTTAAGACGAATTTGGCAAGTTTCCCGGATTACTAATGCGAATTTCAAAAATATTATTAAACTGTACACATTATTTACGGTATTAATTATGATATTAGTGAACAAGTGTCGAGATTTTTAGAACAACATTCTTTCCTTTATACTTTCTCGAATTTGAACTGCTATGATCACACTAATTGGCAACATTGAGCTTTTTTCATGCCCAGAGAATACTTATGGTGATTCTTATAGATCTTGTGATGCTAAACACGAATACGAAATCCGTTTGCCTCCATTAGACTCCATTTTTGAGAAAACAATAAAATTTTCAACTTTTAGAATTTTTTGCATTTGGACCGTAAAAGTTAATTCAATTTTTCGGCCTAAAATGATTCTACAAACCCTCCAAAATTTGATGCATATTACTTTTATGTTATAAACATTTAAACACGTTTAAACAATGGTCAAAGGAAAAACAACGCCCAAAATGCCCCAAATTGTGTGGATATTTTCCTATCTATCTTAAAAACTAGACGTCCAGGAGGAATTGTAATAGTAGGAGGCGATAGAACTGACATTTTTCTTGAGGAAACCATAATTGAAAGTTGCAACACACGTTTTGTTTTCGGCTGAGAAATTAAAATAGCCTCGCAAGTCACAAGGTCCTGCCACTGATTCTCAGCGCAACCGTTTGATCCGCACTTCACACTTAAATACATTGAATAAGTACTTTGAAAAAAATAGGTATCAAGTATCAGAGAAGTTAATCAGTAAAGTAACTTGTGTGTTATAACATACACATGTTATATCTACTGTACCCTTTCCCCATAAATTTCAGAAATACTTTTAAAAACGTAGAAACCCATCAATTTGACATCTTCCGTAGATTTATCGTCAACAAGAATTTCCCAGTGGCATCAACCTTCCTAAAATATAGAAAACAATACCGTCACCAGCACAAGCTACAAACAATTCCTCAGTCTTTGAAATTCCTCTCCTACAATTCTCCTAACTGCACGCGAGAATCATCCCTTAACACTTCATCTACCGGAAGCCTATTCATAGGCTTTCTGTTTATCAATACTCATTAGCCGAGAGTCTATTAATCTGTTATTACAGATGATAATAACATAAAGTTACGCTGCCACGGAACAACTGAGATTAGAACGACATATTGAGTATTTCTTCAAATTTTAATTTTAATGTTATAGAGCTTTGCAAGTAGGTACAGACACTCGTGCATAATGTTTAGAAGAATGAGCGGTAGATAAAGTGTTAAAATCACTGCGGTCTCATGTTATCACAAAACCAGATTATTCTCTTCAGTAATTTTAAACGTCTCACCCAGTATGTCTCCCCGCGTACCAATGAAGCGGTAACCCCATGTATACTCTATGGCGTGTGCATATACAAGGAACACTAATACACATCGCATATCTACACACGTTGCGTCAGATTGCAGCGCGAAATTCCGGCGTGGCATTATGTACGCCGTCTTTCACGACCTCGTTCCGATCTAGGCGGGAAGCCCCCATGGCCACGTGTAAATAATCTTAAACTGTCAAACGCACGTGCCAGAGACCGATCTCCGGTGGCTCGTACCTATCGTCAAAGTGTGCGTCAACGTCTGTATGCACCTGCATGTGCGTGCACCGGCTAGACCGGCGGTATGGGCCGACATATCGTCGAGACGACGGCATAATCGCGTGCGATCATATAGGTTGAGCGCCAAAATACTTTTATGGACCTGGTATGGTACAGTTAGCTCCATAAATGGCTAGGGGCGCAAGGTTCTCCAGCACAAGCGTTCATCGTAGTGTAGGAACGGAATTTTTCTACACGTAAATAATATTAATTTTGGAATAAGTGAGTGTGGATAGTTTATATATAAGCGAGAGTGGATGTTTAGAGTACGTGATTTGGAAGGCGACGGATGTCAGGGCTAGCATGAATGTTTAGTCTCTAGATAAAGAGAAAATGAGCGAGTGCAATAGAGAACGCATGCTGTGAGAAAGACGAAGAATGCATGCTGTGAGAAAGAGTATCGAGGGTGGATGCGAGCGTGGATTTTTGGAAGAGTCAGTTAGTAGAGTCGAGTTGAGTTGAGGATACAGAGTTGAGTGGAGATTACAGAGAGTGAGAAGTTATAGCGTGAGTGGAGAGAGTTAGTTATTTTAGTATTGTTAAGAGTATTGTATTTCTATTTAGTTAATAAAGTTAATCATTTATTTTAATTACACGCGTTCAGTTAAGTTTCTAGGTTACGATATTGTTAGTTAATTCTAAGGGAACCTGTTCGGTTTATTCGAAGACGAGTACCGATAGTCTTTGGTCGCTCGTCTGACAAGGGAACATATCGAACTCGAACACACCGATTTTGATGAAATTTATGTCAGAGGTACTCCTCGTCAGAATATTGGACACGTATTTTTTTTTATCGGCAACCATCCACTCTGAAGGGGTGAAAATACCCCTCAAAGTTGAGGGTAGAAAACACATTTTTGGATATATCTTGGTAACCAGGGGACAAAAAAATGTAATTTTTTTTTAAATTGTGTGTTTTTCAACCGAGAATTGAACTGTGTAACAAACGTTGCCAAAAAATTATTTGTTTAAATTTGTGAGATCAAATTAGAATCGGACCCTATAGTAGCCTTTGCTGTTTTATCTTGCCTCTTTAGAAGTGCAAGTGATATAGTGCGAAAGTCGTAAGTTGACGAGGAATCGAAATAAATTGCGATGCTTTAGTTAGTGTTTGTTGCTGTCTACCGTTTGGTTGAATTAATGAGATATAGGGGACTATCTTGCGACGGAGTCGCCAAGAACGAACATCGGGACTGTGGTGGATGTGGCAGTAAAGATTCGGCCTGGGAATTAGGTCTGAGGTCAAATTCCGTGTGACCTCTGAGAAGCTTTTTCTATGTAATGTGTATATAAGCCTCGGTGGTTTCGAACTCATCTAGAACAGTGGGTCCTAGGCGAAATGATCATAGTAGTTGAAGGACTGTGATGGATTTGGAAGTGTCTGAAAATTTTGTCTAAAAACTGAAACAGTTCGTCTTAAGCGGAATGGCTACTTGCAATTAAAGTGGACAAAATAGAAAGAGAAGTTGAGGAATGAAATATCGTAGCAAAAGAAAACGACGCGGTAGACAGCAAGGACTAAACGCCTTGATATCGACGTTGACTTAGGATAACGATTAGCAACATAAAAAGAACTTTGCTTTATTAGCATTAAATGTAAAGGACAATGATAACATCTTAAAGAAAGAATCATAGCCTGAAGATATGTGTAGCGGAAGATTAATTTGTATTTTAGCTTCACGTATGACTTTTGGATATGGAAGGGATGTTTGTGTGCATTGATATCGCTAAGATGGAGCATTAAGTTCAGACTCTTTAGTCTTTTGTCCCTCAATTTGCAGGGTTTTGGTAATTTATAATTTCTCCAATACGATTTTTACATATATTATACCAATTATCTATTGAGCTGTATATTGAATTCAATAAATACTGAACAAATAGAATCCTCTTTTAAAATAGTATCTCCTATTTTATATGCTGGTATCTCTGCAGAAGGGTTGCCTCATTTACAAGGCATTTATCGAGTTAACCGTACAGTGAACTCTGTAACCTCTTCCAGAAATTCTTCAAGAAATTCTTAAGGAAAGTAGAATGGAAATTCATCGCAACTCAAAATGCAACCAAGTTTACTGAAACTTGTATGAAATTCTGACGGGGTAACCTGAAAGCTTTTCAAAATCCTTCGACGAACAACTTGTTGTAACATAAAAAAAATATATTTGACCCCAGTGCACGAACATTCTTGCAAACGACAATTTTATTTTGCGAATGAAGGCCCATTAGATCGACCCGGATTTCAAACTGGACACTAAACAGACCCCATCTCTAATTGGAACTTCGAACCGAGAGGATAACTGCAGTTCGTTCGTGTCTTCATTATCCACGGCACAGGTTTTACGTGGTTGTATTATTTAATTGTAACTTTGCGCACGTAACGACCGGGTATTTTAATTGAAATATACATTAATGATATTATTGGAACGAACCCGTTATTATTAATAGGCAATGATTCGAGTTAGGCGCGCTATTTGAATATCCCCGGAGACTTGAAATTACACGTGTGCCGTATCGTATACCCGGTTTGTTTTTAAATTAATCGTTATTTTAGTTATGCAAATGTGACTTCCGCTTTTCGGTTCACCTGGTAATTGATCATGGTACTTCGGAGGTACGTGTACAGTTTTATTTGCCGGAAAATATGTAACGAACTCGAAATATACGTCGGGACATTTGTAGGGTTTTTTTTCTCTCGTCAAAACGTTTGGCAACGATATTGCTTCGTTTAAAAAGTTGATTGCTTTAATCGACTTTTCAGTGGCCTCGCTAAATCCATCGCAAATGTCTGTCGATACTCGTCCGTACATTCTATTGAAGTTACGCGAACGAAATGGTGCGGTTCATCGCGTAAATTGGCGTACGGCTAAGTTGATGTAAAATAAATAAGATCGATATGGCGATTTGTTTGAATCTTCCTCCGCCATTCGTCCAGCCGAGAGTACTCGTTTTATCCTCCATATTTCCTGTACATCCCTCTTACCGATTCTCCGCTTTTAACCGAAATTCGAAATCATCCATCGTGACCTATAATTTCCATGAAATTTTCGTTCACGGATTCATCGAAACTCCATCGTGAAATTAACGATTTCTATTTAACCTTTCCACGCATCTCCAAGTTTTTCAATGAAAATAAAGAGAACTTTTGAACAATATGCAAAAAGCCAATGAGATTCGGCTTATTACGATAATTACAGATTTCACGTTTGTGAGCTATTAAAATGCAGTCTCGTTTGACCACAGTTCTTAACAGCGCAAAGATACCTATCGAGATATAAATGGTTCCGCGTTACATCCCCGGTGTCCTATTCGTTAAACGAGTGGAGAACGAGTATCGATAATTAATGTATTTTCCCAGCAACGCAATTATACCGGGGGAAGAATGAAATCGATCCGTAAGACAAAATCCCAACCGAGTAAATAATGCTCCGTGTGCGCACGGTAACGAGTTCCTTATTATTTATGGTATTAGATTACGGGAGAATCACTGTCTCAATAATTAATAGCCATGTCCTCATTTTGAAGTCCCAGTTAAATGCGAAATACTAATGAACGGATTCGGTCTGCACGGATAACTCTCTCGGAAGCTCCGACGTTTCTCTTTGATGGGCCTCCGGGGCTTCCAAATTATTTGTCTACCACCCTTGTAAATATGTACCTAATCTCCTAACAAATCCAAATCAAGAGTTTCGAGTGATGGCGTGACACGTTATGGGGATAAATGCGAATGGGTTAGTGCGAGAAGGTTGTACAAAAATACGAAACTGAAGGAGAGAGAGAGAGAGAGAGAAGGCGAAAACTCCCATTCGTACAAAACTTTTGTGTCAATAGTTAATTTCCAGCTATTCTTTTATATTTTAACGAAGCTTTATGCATATTTGATAATCCGGATTAACGGCGTTTTAAAAAGTATTCATAAACCTGTCTAGTGGATCGAAGAATTTATTTTAAACCTGCAAAATTTACCTATCGACTTCAAACTTTGAACTTTCTAAAAATACAACCAGACCGTCGATTTTCGTCTCTTTTGTTTCGTTAATAATGTAATCTCTGCGATGAACATCGAGGATGTTCAGAGATTGCAATATACTCGCATCAATTAGTGTGACGTTTAATAGAAGCATCGTATCTTCCAAAACACCTTCCAATCACACGGTTTTGGGAATAGCTCCATGCGACAATCGAAGTTTTTGCAAATGGAATGCGCTTTTATTCTCATCTTGAGCTTATTTTTGCACGGTGGAAAAAAGCTGTTATTCCAACGTAACCATAACGGAATTGGCACAAAATGGGTGAATAGAAAAAAACAAATTTTGGGATGTAGGATTTTCAATATCCCGTTTTTTTTTCAACGGAGCAATGGAAATTTGTGAATTCGTTGTTTTTGTATTTTTGGCGGGAAATAGAAATAGGATTGGTAAAGAAATAGGAATAGATAAAGACTAGGACTTGTAATCAGTGGGGCCGAATTCAAATCGCCCTCCATTACCTCTGGGAATTTTTTTCGTAATTATAATTTAATATTATCGTAGCCTGTATGATTAGGAACCCACCTAAACCTAGGCTACGTGACCACCATAGCAGTTGAAGTCGAAGAATTTCGAATACAAAACAATGGGCTATTGTGTTTAAGAAGGTAAAAACTCGTTACACTTCAGTATATCAAATAAATATTTACTTTAGAAAGAGAGCAATAAAGTTGTGGAAAAGACGATCGATCCGATAATTTATGTTTTATGTGATGGATGTAAAATGTCTATTCTATGGCTCTCCTATAAACTTGGAGAATGTTGGGAAACAATTGGGAAGCAGTCACTTTGATTGGCTTGGTAGTTCTAATGTTAAATTCTCTTGTCGCCTCTGGGAATTTTTCCCAAATTATTTAATATATCATAATCTCGGAATCCATCTGAAATAGTAGATCCTACGCGACGTGACTATAACAATTAATGGGCTATAGTGTATGTGAATGTAAAAGCTCGAGTTGTTAATAAGTGTTAATAAATCCCCCGTTAAGTTTGCGAAATTTTTCCTAAATTATTATTTCATATATCAGCTCCGATGGCTCGTAAACCACGTGAAACAATATGTCCTAAACAAGTAGTAGTGCCTACTAACTTCTATAGTAGTTAATGTTGAAAAATAGTAAAGGAAAAAAAGATGAGCAAGAAGAAATAGGATTTCATGGGGAAGGACAAAGGATTATTAGTTTAAATGTAATTTCCGATATTTGTCCGAGCTATTCGAAGGATAACGAAGAGGGGGAGAATGGAGGAACGAGGAGTCCCGTAAAAGTTTGGTAAATTATGAAAGTTCCCGTTGCCCCTTGTTTGAGTTTGCCGTCGCATCTACTGCAATTATATTTCGCGTGTTGTTCAACTACAAAAATGATTCCGATTAACTTTACAGTTTCTTTGTAATTTCATTTGCTTCCTGCGCTTTCGAACTGTTTTACTTTCCCAGCTCGGTGGACGAGTTCGGGACTTTCGAGTGTTTTCTGGCCAATGGAACTTGTTTTGGTGCCGCTTTAGTGAGCGATCACAGTTCACAGAAGAACCGAGACGAATCTTTTGTAATTACTTTCATGAATTGGACGATATAAAAATTGTCTCTCAATAAACAGTCCTTCCCAGTCTGCAAAACTCTATAATATTAAAAATTGTATAATGTGTTAAAGGTACTTTCAAAATGTGCAAAATGTCGAGTAAATTCATTCGCGTCTCGGGGAAAATTTTAATATCGTGCTTTATCTCATACCGATCCCAGATCTCTCCTCGCGATCTCTCACGCATTTGTCTCCTCATAGTTCTAAAACCCACTACTGTTTCTTTTATCTCCCACGAAATTGCCGTACTTTCGGCCGCGTCCAGCGCGAAATCCTTCAAGTGGTTTGCTCTCTTTTTGCCAAGAACCATCTTCCATTCTTCTTTCTCCTCCTTCGCATCCTCTTCTTCGACCTCTGCTTCGACCTCCGCTTCGACCTCCGCTCCAACATCCCCTTCTGCCTCCTCTTCGTTCTCCTCTTCGCTCTTCTCTAAGCAGCGGAAAGGAGTTCTTTTATAACTTTTGGATTGTGCCACCCCGTTCGTTTCCGCCCCTCTGGCTGCGTTCCGACCGTTTCCTCTAACTTGCTCTCTCCCCGTTCTCCATCATCAACCACCCCTTTCTCTCGGCTTCTTTATATTTCTTCTTTTTCACCTTTCCGTCTTTCTGTTCCCACTTTCCATCTCCTTTCCTCTCCTTTCTCCATCGCCATGGAAAAGCCTGTGTCCCTGGCGAGCAGCCTGGTAGACGTGCACTTTTAATTAAATAATGCGATTCAGCAACGTGTCTGAAATACCGGCGATTTGTCTTCTTACACGCTTTGTGTACGCCAGTACACGTTTCTTTCCATCGCGTTATAAATTGCGATCTTCTGTTTCGTCGGTCCATAGCTTCTTCCGCCAATTTCTCTCCGCAATAAGCTGCCAGAGATGTTTTTCTTGCTCTTTCTCCTCTTTCTCTTTGACACACTCCACTTCAAGGGGCTGAAAGCGCTGCTTATTAAACGCATCTATACATTGATGGTGTTTTTGAGCAAAAGCCGGAGAGAAATGTATTGTATAAAGAAACGACGAGTTTAGTTCTTTAACAGATACACGCGAGGAGTACTGAGAATATTTAATTTCTTGATAGAGATGGGCAATTAAGCAAGCGTTTTTTACCAACTGAAAGTAGTTTCATTGTTGAAATGTTGACAGAAATGGTACTTGCAGTGAATCTGGGGGAATCTTTATCGTACCCAGGTGGATGGCTCAATGATAGAGCGTATTTATTCTCTTTATTTTTTTGGTATAGATGATGGAAGATTATTGGAGGAATTTAATCAAGGGGCTGAAAGCGCTGCTTATTAAACGCATCTATACATTGATGGTGTTTTTGAACAAAAGCCGGAGAGAAATGTATTGTATAAAGAAACGACGAGTTTAGTTCTTTAACAGATACACGCGAGGAGTACTGAGAATATTTAATTTCTTGATAGAGAGGGGCAATTAAGCAAGCGTTTTTTACCAACTGAAAGTAGTTTCATTGTTGAAATGCTGACAGAAATGGTACTTGCAGTGAATCTGGGGGAAGCTTTATCGTACCCAGGTGGATGGTTCAATGATAGAGCGTATTTATTCTCTTTATTTTTTTGGTATAGATGATGGAAGATTATTGGGGGAATTTAATCAGTAAAGTCATGAAGCTAAGTGAACTTAGCTTAGTAGTTGCAGCAAGCAGACGGTGATCAAAATGCAGACCTGCTGAGCTCAAAGGGAAACTTTTCCCGTATGAGAGAATGATTGAGTGACAAATTATTATTTTTTTTTATTAGTATAGAACAGTTCAGGCTGTCGGTCAAATTTAATCAGTAAATATATGCAATTAAGCCAGCAAACTGCATTTCTTGTACCAATGAGACGGCGATCAAAGTACAGACCATGTTGAGTCCGCAGGGAAACTTTTTCGTCTGCAAGAGAACGATTTCAATGGCAAATTATCCTTTCTATTTCCCAGTATAGAACAACGTATGTTGTCGGTGAAATTTAATCAGCAAAAACGTGCAACTAAATGAGAATACTTTAATAGTTGTACCAATCAGAAGATGATCAAAATGCAGACCACGGTGAGCCCAGAGGGAAACTTTTTCGCGTGCAAGAGGATGATCTAATGACAAATTACCGTTTTTACTTCCAAGTATGGAACAGCTCAGGTTGTCGGTCAAATTTAATCAGTAAATATGTGCAATTAAGCCAGCAAACTGCATTTCTTGTACCAATGAGACGGCGATCAAAGTACAGACCATGTTGAGTCCGCAGGGAAACTTTTTCGTCTGCAAGATAACGATTTCAATGGCAAATTATCCTTTCTATTTCCCAGTATAGAACAACGTATGTTGTCGGTGAAATTTAATCAGTAAAAACGTGCAACTAAATGAGAATACTTTAATAGTTGTACCAATCAGAAGATGATCAAAATGCAGACCACGGTGAGCCCAGAGGGAAACTTTTTCGCGTGCAAGAGGATGATCTAATGACAAAGTACCCTTTTTACTTCCAAGTATAGAACAGTTCAGGGTTGTCGGTCAAATTTGATCAGTAAAAACGTGCAACTAAGCGAGACAACGTTAATAGTTGCACCAATCAGACGGCGATCAAAATGCAGACCATGGTGAGCCCAGAGGGAAACTGTTTCGCGTCCAAGAGGATGACCCAGTGACAAACTATATTTGCCCCCTTTATTCTTCAGGATGGAACAGCGAAGGTTTTATACGCTCAGTGTAATACGCCCCATGGAAGTCGTAGAGTTTCTATTCTCTAAGAGACTTAATTTAATTGTCTATTTAGAATTCGCTGCACCAGCGATGCCGCTCTCGTGTCGGGGCGAGAATCAATTTGTGCTCGAGTTAAATTTCTGCCAGGCAACATGGAATACCAATGACACTTTGTGGCTGCTTCTTACGACAGAGTCGAAAAATTTTCTCCCCTCGTCAATTGTGAAAATAAATTCTTACCCGGTGGAACAAAGTGGATCAACGTAATCATGCGACAACGTACTGCAAATCTACGTGAACCTGACAAACAATAAGTCAGGACTGCATTGTCGCAAGACACGACAGAGTAGCAATACAAGGACAAATGGACATGCGAGAGCTAGTTTTAGTCGGAACAAACGTACAATCAAAATAAATACCCAAAGATCCCCCGGTGGAACGACCATGCAAATGAATACTTGTCGGAATACTTGAATACAACATGTATATTCACGCCCAGAATGACCCAAACCCACTCGAGAAACCTAAATCTACATCGTTATATATGGAATACATTTGCCGACGTTACTTTCCATGGAACTTTTGCCAACTCAGTCGCCTCAGTTTTTCTGTTCATGGTGAAATATCAATTTCGAAATTGATACACTCGGCTTCGGTGGAGGCGGATGCGATGAAACTTTTATTGGCTTCATTAAATATAGAGGAGCGTGGCAATGTTCGATTATACGTACAATTTATTCTGTAACACGTACTGTATCACGTTTCAATTAAAAATCACTACGTATCGCACCCGAGAAATAATTAATTTCGATAAACCGTCGATACGTTCGAAAATTTTAATCGCAATTCCGAGAATCCGGTATGGTCGATGCATGAATGCATACAACTGCAGTTGCACCAGTTCACGGTGCATTGCAGGCGCATATTGTAATCCGAGAAGTCTGGTGTTAAGAAGCGTTCGCGTTAATTAAAGTCAAGATACATACATCGATATCAGGCCGTTCGATCGGGAAACTAATTTTCCTAAGTAAATGTAAATTTGATAGTTCATTTATCAAACTCACGCTGAACTTATATTCGTCAGCTCGGGACTAATTACGATTAGAATTCCATGGATGCTTTTAAAGGTCACCTATCGCGAGTTATCAGACACTTTAGACAGACCTGTTTGAACTATAATCGAATTATATTCATACGTGATTCGTTACGAGTGGGAGCGTATGCAAAAATAAAGCTGAAATTTATCGAAATCGTAAAAAAAAGTTTCACTGCCGAAATTTTGAGTGGCACTTCAAAGAGATCGCGAATATCACGCAACTTTTTCAACGCTCTCTGTGCGAATGGTTGGGCGAAAAAAAAGAGATCGAAGTTGTCGGTGGATATTATTTAACGAGCATTCATAAAATAGGAAGAATATACATTGATCTCGAATTTTTTCGCAACTTTTACACACTCGGTCGACAATATTTTCCTTGCGTTTGCACGACAGTCTGATTGGATCCATCCTTCCATACGTAATTACACTTCGTCGTGCTTTTACACGGTTCTCTTCTCCCTCTCTCTTTCTCTTTTTCTCTCTCTCATTTTATTTCTATCCATTTCCCATCGGCATGCGCCCGTTTTCGTTCACCCGTCTCGTTTGTTTCTTGCGCTTCTTTTGATTAGCTATTACCTTGCTTTCTGTTTGCATAAAGAAAAAAACCTCTTCAACGATACGACGATGGAGAATGGAACTTTACGTATCGAATGTAATTTTTATCGTAACGAGGTCGAAATTGTCGGTCAGAATAATTTCCAATGAGTCGCAAATAGAGGAAGAGATTTTTGCCGATGTAATCAGGGACGTACTGTGAAATGTATTCGGTCAATTTGATTTGTATGAATAAAAGATTTACTAGGTTATCTTACAGGTCACTATTTAATTCTACGTTCGACTCGAATCTCAAAATACGATGAAAATCCTCCGGCGGAGCTCTCTCCTCAAAAATACCACTCTTGAATACATTTACCTCGAGCACTCTTTAATGTGATGGACTTCTTCAGACATGAGTTTTTCCCTGCATGGAAATTCCAAATTTGCAAGTAGATGAAACTGGCTTTCGGATAACATCGATGAGGTTTTTAACTGTTTAGAAGATATTTTTCCATGGCGCGCGAAGTTTTCATCGATTCTATAAATTTATTCTTTACGCAGTAGATATTGTTTCTTCGTGGACTTGTAATTTTAATTTAAACTTGAATCTTGGAGAGTGCGATGGTCATTGATAAAGAAATAATTTCTTTCGAGGCAACGGCGAAATATTTGAGTTTGGAATTATTATTTGAAAGTACGAAGTTTAGTCTTCGGAGGTTTCGGTGCGAAACCTGACTGCAATGGTTACTTTTCTGAGATCTTTTTATTTCAGCTGCTCCCAAAAAGCAATAGCCAACATAAATTTCTGAATGGCGATGCAACGAAAATTGAAACTTTGATATACGTTGGAGAATTCGAAATTTTATTCGAGTTGCTTCTATAGTCGCAAAAGTAATTTTTTTCTTTTAAATTTTAACTGAAAGACGCAGATATTCGAAGGTTTTTCAGTTTCAAATAGATTACGAATCACGAGGTGCGATTATGTGTAGAAAGATTTATTATGCGCGTCGATACGGTATTGAAGACAAGTAATTATTTATTATCATGCATGATAGCATGCAAAGGAAAGCGAGAATTCTCTGCAGAAAATCCCTAATTCCAGCAAATAAGCAGATTTCCGTGACCCACAGCATCCGTCTAAAGACAACGCAGAAAACGACAGCCATGATAACTCGATCTTATTCGAAGAATTTCGTTTGCCAAAGTACTCGCAGCCTGTTCGTAGGCATTAGCACTCGGCTGTGTCTTTATTTCTCCCTGCAGTCGGTAGAACACTATCGTAGGTGGTATTACATCGTGAATTACGAGAGAAAGAACGAGCGAGAAAGCACGAGAGAGAGTGTTGTTCGTTGATGTCGAAATGGAGTCTGCAAACCCTTGATTGAATGAAACTTTCGACGTCGAGAGCCTAACTTCGAGAGAAAGTGTGCTTCAGGGGTAGAAACAGGATGTCTTCCTCCCTCCATCCCTCTGCTATTCGTATTTCTCCTCCTCTTCTCTCCGTAGCTCCTTTTTTGCCCGCTCGCACTTTTCTTACCCTCTGCTGTCTCTCTTGTACTTTCCCCCTCGCTTAGGTGCACCCGTGGGATTTCGTCTCGAAGGAGAAAATAAACAACTCTCTCTTCTCCTCCGTCTTCTCTTCTCCTGGATTTTCTCTCTGCCGATGAGCCTCTGCTAACCGGAGCAGCGACTAGACGAACCGGGTACACATTCGGCTTACAAGCCGAATGAACTTTATTGTCGATGAGTAACCGCGTTTCTCTACCCGCCAGGTACACGAATGGGAGGTTGAGTTAGAGTCGGAGGGAAAGATTGACGGCAAGAAGGTTCGGAAGATAGAGGGAATCGACGAGGAGGAGGTTAGAGAGAGTTAGAAAGGGAAAAAGCATCGGAGACTGGATGATTCAGATGGGGGAAATGAAAGGAAGAGAGAGTAAGAAAAAGAAGATCAAAGTTAGAGGGAAGCAGCGAGAGGGACCCAGAGTCAGTGAGAGTTGAAGGTAGAGTTAAAAAGATAGAAAGATTCGGGGACAGATAGATTCAAATGGAGAGAATTAGGAGGAAAGAAGCTAAGAAGAAGAAAGTGAAAGTTAGAGAGAAATAGAGAAAGACAATTGAAGGAGATAGAAAGGCAGAAAGATTCAGAGATGGAAACATTCAGGTGGATAGAATTGAAACAAGAGAATGTCAGAAAAAGGATGGAAGTGAGAGAAAAGCAGAAAAGCAGCGTTGGAGAGGAAGTTGGTAGGGTAGAAAGGTAGAAGTGGAAAGATAAAAAGAACCAGAGACAGAAAGATTCAGAGGGTGTCAATCAGACGAAGAGAGAAAGAGATTATGAGAAGTTAGAAAGGTAGAAAGACTCGAACGAAGGAAGAGAGCCAAGAAAAGAGAATGAAACTTAGAAGGAAACAACATCAAAGAAAGACCTGAAGAAAATTGCGGGAAGAGCAAGAAACGTAGAAACAGGAAGAAGAAAGCAGATTCAGAGGCAGAGACACAGAAAGCAAAAAAGACAGTTGTACTAACAGTTGGAAAGGTAGAAACAGTCAAAGAGAAAGAATCAGAGCCGCAAACGAACAGTCAGAGCGTAGCAAGCCCGAGGGTAGGAGAAACTTGGAAAGAAAAAGAAAAACAAAAGGAAGAGGGTGATCGACGCGCGGATCGGGGGTGTCGTCTTGCGAGTTAAAACAACCGACCCTTTGTCTCGTTGACGGTTCGTTACATAAGTACATACACGATACTCGATTTTCCGAGGTTTACTTGCTGCATTCCCTACAGTGAAAAGTATCTCCGATGAATACGACTGGATGTGGGCCAACGGTTTCTGCAATTTTGCTACTGGCTCGCTCTCGTTTCGTTGATAGGACGGTCACTTGTACGTTTGAGGAACCTTTCGTTTCCCCTGCCGATCGACAATTGACTTTGTACGACTTATAATCGTACTTTACGACCGGCAGTTAAGTTTCCCCCCGCTCGCCGCATAGTAAATCGGCGCGAATTTCATCTGAAACGCGAGACAAATACTTTAATGACGAAAATTTGCAGGATCTTTTCTGACTAGTGTTTGTTTCGACTCGTGGTCGACTTTAGAAGCTGCGGAAACTCAGAATACAAAGGAAATTTAATGACCTCCTTGTTAACAATTGCCAAACCTAACGACGAATCTTTCCAAACAGTACCAGACACTCATTGGAAATAGTTAGTGCACTGCAGTTATTCCAAGAGAAGTTGATACACCCGCATTATTAGGAGTATTGTTTCAGCAGGTGGTCGAATTACAAAGTTCGAGATATGGACATAATTCTATATGATGTGCCGACTGACTATTTACTCGACGGACTACGCTCATCGTTAACACTAGAACTACCGGCGAAAATCTGTGATATTTCGATATATTAAAAAACAACTATGAAAAGGAGGAATCCAAGAGGCGGAAAAGATGATCGATTCGGTGATTTATGTTTTTTGAGATGGACGTAAAATATTTATTCTATGACTTTCATATGAACTTGGAGAATTTTTGGGAAAAATTGTGTACCAGTCATTTTGACTGGTTTGGTAGTTCTAGTGTTAAAGGAAAACACGATATACAATGTAATACAAAAGTTATCTTAACGTTCAGATTGCAACTACTATTGTATTGTGACGCCTAAATCCACCTGGGGAGCTCAGGAAAGGCCACTTCCTTTATACCGATCTTAACACTATTCCTACGACGACCGGTCAAATGACCGTTTTTAAAATTTCGATTAGAATTTCCTATATACAATGTAATAGAATCGTCTTTAAACTTCACGACTTTTCCTCAAATATACGTATAATACATTCACATTATAATACATTTTTCAATATTCACTTCTTTTTTTACTGTTCATTTTCTGGGAAAAAATTATCTTTTGACAAATTCACCGGTTGCGGTAGGAAAAGGTATACGTGAAGTGTCGGTAGGAATAGTGTTAAGACGTCGATGCCTCCATTCGTTCTCGGAGAAATATTTTTGGAGAACCCTATGCACTGGTTAGGGGTTGCACCGACGTCTACGTTCAAGAGGATGGAGAATTATCGACAACCCCCGGAAAAATTCTACGCACAACACCCTCGCACTTCTACAGAATGTCATTCTCAAAGAAGAGTTCGATAAGTCTCTGTGTTCGTGCAGCTCGTGTCTTGTAGCTGTGGTCTGCACGGATAATAACATCAGGATCAGGTTTCCAATGTCCTGATTTATTAAGTGACAATTGGTATTGAGAGAAAGATGAAAGATAAGAGAATAAATTCATACGCAAGGACGAGAAATCTTCAGCGCATTAGACTCACTGAAGGTGGAGTGGCGACTTCAGTGTGATATAAACTGTCTTTCAAGAATTGCTGCTTATCGGTCAACATAATAAATCCAGCAATATTATGATTACAAGCCTTAGCCACATTTTTATTTTGCTGTTATCCCTCGATGAACCTTAAAATCATAGGAAGCTGAGAGTAATTTATTACAGTTTTCGAGGGCACTTCTTCCTCGAAGGATTTCTGTGTCTGCGAGCACCTTTGCTGTTGCACGGTACGCTGACGTAAAATCAATGTTCGACGGATGATAAATTACGTGTCTTTACACTTCGACCTTAGCGTGCCGGAACTTTCGAATGATTTTTGGAAACGTACACTTTCTAACGAGCCCTGCATTTTTTTTCTGAACGAGATAATTAATGGGACGAGTGTTTAAACGGAAGTTCTTCCTTTTCCATTATGAACCTTTCCTTTTATTTAGTGGATGGTGATTTAATTATTACGTTTTTTTGGATTCAACATTTTTTTGGATAATTCATAATATAAGTTTTATACGTTAAATGTGTGCAAAAGTCGAGAATGAGCACTCTTTTTTTTAGTTGTCTGATCAACGATTAATATGGTCGACTCGCCGAACGCCGGCAGTGGAACAAGTCGCTGTGGTCAGACGGGCAAGTAGAATTATACGAATTTATCATTCGATCTACTTATGTTTGGTTCTAACTTCATCTAACATTGAATTCTGCTTAACACGTTGCCGCAAATGACGACTATAGCCGTCCGATCTTTGGCGATATGTAGGCAAACGACGGCTACAGCCGTCGTGCACAATTTTAATCAATAAAAAAAGAACAGCGTTAGTACGAAGTGTACTAACGCATACACTTGTTAATTATTGAGTAATACATCGAAAGAAAGGTATAGCATGCCAGACAGCATATTAATTAATCTTTTATGCGTTTTCTCATGCTTTACCGCTTCGGACAAAAAAAAATGTGTTTCTGAGCACGATCGTCAAATTAAAAGTGTGCGGCAACGTGTTAATCAATACACAGATTAACACATGGTATAGTGTATCTGGGAATAACACCTTTAGTTTCACAAAAATGCAACTTGTAAATTGTCACTGAGAGGATGCAGGTAAATATTCAGATTAATCGCGAATAAATACATCTAATATGTAACATCATACATATATAAATTTTAGGATAGAGTAAATAATTTGCATCCAAATCGACCATCCCGAAACAATGCTATAAATCTGCAGAATTTGAAATATCTTCAATTACCTAAAATAATTAGGAACTTTCATTTGAATTCTATTTGTTCCGTATCAGCCATTATCCACGTAAACTCCCAGCAATTTCGCAGAAACGTAGCAACAGCCACTGTTACACGTTACGCCATTCAAACATTCAATCCCGCTGCTCGTATCTCTCAAAGTGCGTCAAACGATTTGCCAAAATGGCAGGTTTCTCTGAAACGTCCCAGAAGATGGCGATTTTCGTGGATTCAGGCAGTTCCCCCACTTTGTTCGAAATCTAACGCCCGACTCGAGCTTCGGTGGACGTACTCGAAGGAGGATCAGCCCGCGAGTTTACGGCGAGCATAAAAGCGAGATTTACAGAGTTGTAAACGCGCAAGCAGAATCCACGAAAGCTACGAGATTCTGCCGTTGGGGGCATCTCTATTCTGTGCCCTTCTGAATACGACTTCTCGATGGCGAAGGCGCTTCCGGTTCCAAATGGTTCGCCGGAAGAACCGGCACGGTCCGAGGAAGTCCGCGATGGAGCAAGGACTCTCGGAAATTTCAAAGACAAGTTGAACACTCGGGGAAATATTAACGACAATTCGTTGCTTTTTAAGTTTTTAAGATAGCAGGTTGTTACTGCACAATAATGTGAAAATGCGGAATATAGGGTGAACTATAACTCGCTCTCTAACTAATATAAATGAACTTTCTCCAACTGGAGATTAATTGCATCTCCGTCGATGATATGCATTCATTCAGAAATGATTTTTCGTCAACGTTTGTAACTTGAGGAATTACAATTCTGTATTATTTAGGAAAGAATGTTTCTCGCTCAAGGTATTTTATTTGAATCTTTTTCTTCAGAGTTTAAGATGTGATTGAATAACCAAAGTAATTAAAGTCCGTTGTAATACTGTTAGATTACGCTCGATGAATGCAACAGCCATTGCAACCACAATGGCAATCGATGCAAAGGAGTAACTTCCTGATTGGTCTTTAACATTTGTGTCCGAATATACGTACATTGCTTGTAGCTTTAACTTGAACTCTGGGAGAATTATTACGAATGGTTTGTTGATTCGAAATTTAGAATATTTATTGTAAGCTAATGTACAGAAACGACATAAAGTTCAAACGGTGAAAAATCATCTCTATCAGTGCTATACCTTTGTCCACAAGTATTTTTGTATCAACGTTTATAACTTGTAGTATTAAAATATGCATTATTTGCAATAAATCAAATTCTCCGGTAAAACAATCTTATTGGGATATGTAATTGCTTTCCTAAAAGTTGAAAATGCACTTAAACTAATTAAATACATCAAAGCAATTGTATTTCTCCATAATACAGTTGTATTATGCTGAATAAATGCAACTGCTACCACAATTACGATGGGAAACCTATGCCTTTTGATTTAATGTATTTTTGTATCAATGTTTATACTTTGCAGTGTTAAAATATGCATTATTTGCAATAAATCAAATTCTCCGGTAAAACAATCTTATTGGGATATGTAATTGCTTTCCTAAAAGTTGAAAATGCACTTAAACTAATTAAATACATCAAAGCAATTGTATTTCTCCATAATACAGTTGTATTATGCTGAATAAATGCAACTGCTACCACAATTACGATGGGAAACCTATGCCTTTTGATTTAATGTATTTTTGTATCAATGTTTATACTTTGCAGTGTTAAAATATGCATTATTTGCAACAAATCAAATTCTCCAGTGAATCAATCTTATTGTGACACTTAACGGTTTTCTTCAAAGTCTAAGATGTTATTAAAGTAATTAACTACATCAAAGCAATTAAAGTTCTATGTAATACAATTAGATTATGATCAATAAATGTTACCGCCATTACAATCGCGATGGCAATCAATGCGGAGGAGTAATTCCGTGATCGGTCGTTAACATTTGCGCCCGGATGTACATACACCGCTTGCAACTTTAACTTCAAAGTTTCCCCGTGATTATGACAATGTTCTCCGAAATGGAGAACTTAGCGTTTCTGTCCTAAGTGATGTGGTAAATACAGGGACTTCCGTCTTGGCCTGTGGCAACAATTAACGCCGTTAGGAGTCTATTCTCGTTCATTAACGATCCTCCACTCGTATACAAATTCCCCGCGGAACTTTGTTTGAAGTTTCTGCAAGGTTTGTGATACTTTCTTGCCCGTTAAAGCCTTGGAAGATCTAATACCATAAGTACTCGGCCGCTTCTATTCAGATGCGCCACTTACCGCCGAACTTCCGGTTAGTTTGGCTCAATCGTCTTTGTCAGGTGTATAAAAGATACGCCGTGGATATTAATTATTTGCGACGGTATCGCGGTAGACTCAGGGAAAGAAAAGTAAGCGGAAACCACGGTGACATTGAAGCTAATTTATTAAGGTTCAATGTTTACCAACTTTCTCTGGTTAACGATAATTACGGAAAATTAAATTCATCAATTTCTCCATCGTGAATCTTGACTATACTTTATCTGGATGCTGTCCTGTTTTTGCATTTTTTTTGGCTTCGATCACTGTGGTCATTTGACCATATTTCATGAAACTTTTCATATAATTATGATATATATACAGTGGCTCTTATTAATATTCGAACACCAGAGTGTTCTATCCATTATTACTCTCTATATTTAACCAGAATTAAATTAGCAGATTTTTTGTTTTTTATTATGATAAACTATAGTGTCTTTTCAATAAAAACATAAATTTTATTTATTTAAATTAATTTGTTTATCGTATAACTAATAATATGTATAGAATGTGTTATTCGTACGTCGCACGGCCTACGGATTGTATAATAAAACAAAAAAATTTTACTTTTGATTTTTTACAAAAAGAATAATATTCTACAGTACAAGGGAAGCCTTTGTTGCATAATACATTTTTTCCATTGTCACTCGTTTATCACGTATAGTAACGTAAAGTGGCAAAAGAAAAGGGTTAACTTCACGACTCCAGAGTAAATTACTCTCGCAAACTTTAAAGATATAACGAAAAACTTGGCATTTTTTAGTAAAAAATTAAGAAAAAATCGTCAAATAAAATTTTAAATTCCATGGGCGTTTAGTACACAAAAAAGTAAATATTTCGTACATTTATCGTAAATCTCTATCATTAACCGTTTTGAAGTTATAAGCGAAAGAAGAAAAAATGTCGAAACTTTGAAGGGTGGTTTCACCCCCTAAACGTGCGACTTAGCCGATATAAAAAATAGGTATCGATTATTTTCACGTGCTTAACAAATCTGCAAAGTTTCATTAAAATCGGAGGCGGACACCTCGGGTAGTTCCCTTGTAAGACCTACTGTTTTAGGTAGGTTTTGCACCACTAACGTTGCAATATATGTACATATCGCAAAGGAAAAGTTGTCCAGAAGTGACGATGGCAGATTTGAACGTGAAATATTGATATTAGAGAATACGTAAAATCGCTACAATGGTATCGAACATCGATATTAACAGGATATACAAATTTCAAAAAATCGGCAAGCAATTGAAAGAGCAACATGGACAAACAATCGTTCGTTACCCGAATTACAGTATCACAGATTGTGTGTGATGGCACGCGAAAGGATCGTTATACCGCTAATTAAACAATAGCATCAAAATTCATCGGGGATATCGCGCGAGCAAATCACTAGCAGGGAATTATGTAACCCCATTACAACTACATTAAACCCGGCTGCATAATCAAGTACAAATATTATTTCTACCTACATGTTATTTCAATCGGTTCATTATCACCGACCTAATTGCCATCTTCATCGTGCTAATAAATAAAGCGTATGGCCGATGTAAATAAATCGTGCTGGTATTATATTCAATGGACCGCGTTAAATAATCGTGACGTTAATTTAGATATTACCATTATCAATTCTCAAAGTAACATTAACGTTAGCTGGCAATATTGTCACTGTGCGCTGTATGGTAAACAGTAAAGCGTCGTTTTACGTTCTCTCTGTCGCTACTTTCGTTCGATGATGCTTAGGGGTAGGAGTATCCCTTCAAAACTTCGTGATCATTAAGTCTATTTCTTCAAAATTATTTTTTCAGTTTTTCGTCAATTGAATGACATTAAT
This sequence comes from Cerceris ruficornis, assembly GCA_963989415.1. NCBI lineage: Eukaryota > Metazoa > Arthropoda > Insecta > Hymenoptera > Crabronidae > Cerceris > Cerceris ruficornis. The sequence goes on from OZ022523.1 coordinate 14,090,556, forward strand.
ATCATAAAATTTTTTATCGATGGCTATCTATTTATCTTTGTTCACAGAAGTAATTACATATATTGATATTCATTAATCGAGTAGCTCGTTACAATTAGTGGACACGATAATATCGCATATTTTGAAAAATTAAATCTAATAAGCGATAACGTAATATTGAGTCCCTTATTATTTTTATTTTATCGCTGAAAATCGCACATATTTCTCAGAGTTAGTAGCAACTGCACCATCGGTTATTTAAATAGAAATGCAAGATCACCGTTAAATTCCAAAGTCTAATTGTTAGTTGTGCAAATAAGATGGATGTTCCTATGTTTCATCGATCATAAATACATTACAATCTCCATATGTTGTCTATTAAACGGGCGAGAAAAACTTATTTGTAAGAGGGTGTCATTTTCGCCGCAGCAAAATATAATCTTTTTCCGACTTTTAATGGGCCTAACCGTTGTTTTCGAGTTTGATTTAATGTTTCTAACACTCTCTATTCTCGTTACATCTATTATATTTAAATATACTGAATAAGTGCTTTGTAAAAAGAGAAATCAAGAGCTGAAAAAGAATAAAGTAATTTAGATTTTATAAAGTAGAAGTGTACTAAAAGTGTACCCCCAGGGGGCATTGTCCTCTGGGGGAACATTAATTGAAAATAAAGAAGGATTAATCTATTTACTTCATTGCTCTCCTATCAAATTGAGAAATTTGTCGAAAAAATTAGGAACTAGTAATTTTCAACAACCTTGGTAATTTTAATGTCGATAGAAATATGCAGTGTTTTATTCAGCGGATGCGTTCTTGAAATTTTGAATCAGAGTTTCCAACTTTCCCTGCTGCATTCTCCCGTTGGTGTGCCAAGAGAAAAGAGGTGGAAGGGTAATCGAGGTGGTGGAGGGTGGCTGAAGGGAAACGGTAGCGCATAAAGCGTCGCTGGCAGTCGCTGCCGCGGCAGTAAGCGTCGCGACGTCCGCCGAGAATGCGGCATACCGCGTTCCTGCGACAGAACACTCGACACGTGGTTACTCGACTTGTGGACGTCGTCGGTCGGTGAATAAGCGCGAATTCTCTGTTCTTTCGCGATTCAAACATTCTTGCAATTCTTTCTCCATTTGTCAAACATTCATTTTTCTCCACTGTATTTGAATTCCGCGAAGATAACTGGTCAAATTTCAAAGAGTTTCGATCCTGAGATGCAACACTGAGTATCGTGGGCGGGTGAAGTGGAAGAATCTTATGGGACCTGTATTTTCTCGTGCAGAATACAAGGGGATGATTTCTGGGTGAGTTTTAAATTTAAGAAATGATTTCTATTTCGTGTGTAGGATACGATGAACTCGAGGCTCAAAATAATGAATTATACGAGAGATTGTGCAAACAAACTGTGGTCTAGTATATTAACACTTTGAAGTCTGAATTGCGTTTTCAATCTGTTATCAATTAATTAAAATTAATTTATTAATAATTCAGTATGGGTCAATATTTACTTGTTTGCGACGATGATGATAACCGCGAATATTAACGGTGCAAAGTAGCTGTGGAGTCTGAATATAGAAATTATTTTGCTAGAAAATAGATCGGTGACCACAGCTCGACTTAACACTTTATTTACCGAACGCCTATTGATAGGCTTCTCGTCTGCCAGCATTCAGCGACTGACATACTTTATTCGGCTATTGTAAATGACAATAAAATAAAACTACACTGGCTTGAAACGACTGAAATGAGACCGATATAACAAGTACTTATTTACATTTTGTTTATAAAGTTATAACGTTTTACAAACACTAACATTCTCGCGCACTATCCAAAAAAGTGAGCGGCAAATAAAGTGTTATACAGCAAAAACTTAGTAAATTAAAGAAGCAAAAATAATCGTGTGAATAGCAGCATTCCCGTAATAATTTACTCCACGAAATCTATCTAATATCATTAAGCATAAGAAATTTCACCGTCAAAAACACCGACATTTAATATTCAATTAACGAAGAAACACTACAAAGTTATCTTTCGGAGGGTCGGATTTTATTTTTAGATTATACATACGGACGAAAGCTAACAGCGGAATTGCGATCAAGGAGCTTTAAATCGCACACATCCGAGACACGAAAAACCTCGCGCGATTAATTTCATACCGGTTACCATTCTGGCCCGTATTAAATTATTACCGGCCCAATTACGAAACGATTCCTCCCGGCTGAAATTCTTCCTTCTTCTTGAAACTTTTATAATGCTTTCTGCATTATGCAACCACGACGAGACTCGCTGGCACAATTAAGAATCAAGTTGGACGAACGCTCGAGAGGTCGAGTGCACGTAAAAGGGGTTCCGTGTAAGCGTGAGACGTAATCGTCAGAAGAATGATCTAGCTTCTCCGAGGAAAGCGCACCTAAGTCTACGGTGAAAAGTCCGCCGGACCGTGAAAAACTGCGTTCAACCCATTCACGTACGTTTTAAATAAACCTCTGCTGCGTTTAAACGTAAGCTGAATTATGTCTCTTGAACTTCCTCCGAGAAATGTCCTCTCGTGGAGTACTAATAGGGAACATGCGAGACCCGTGCCTCGTTTATACTGCGAACGAAGCTTTGAGAAAGTTAAACAATTTCAGGATAATTAATACTTTAGGCATTTCAATTAAAATTATGGAGTTTTAGTATTTCGGAATGTATCAACTTTGGTAGAGAGTAAGTATAAGTGTGTGAGGTGTCACAGTGGGTAAGGAGATTAAGGAACAGACTCGCAATTTAGTGCGCATAAATTCAAATCCTCTATTACGGATGGAAAATTTTTCCTCAATTATAATTTAGTATATCTGAGCTTTGGAACGACTTAAAACAGTAGATTCGAGACGAAATGACAATAGCAGTAGAGGGCTATGGTGAGTATAGCGGTAAAAGTTCGAACTCTGTTTCAGTGGAGTCCAATTCAAGTTCTCTATTACTTATGAAAAATTTTTTCTAAATTATAATTTAATATATCGTTTCCTTGGTGGTTTGGAACCTATTTAACCCCTTGCCCTACGATATGTTTTTGACTGCCTCCGCAATAATTCAGAATTTAATTGCTAAAATAAAAACTGATAAGTCATTCTTGATATATCGTACAATTTAACGTAATATTAATATCACAGGAATAATATTATCGCGTCGCGCCTCATTAATATTTTCAATTTGATAGGTTTTAAGAAACTTGAAAATTTCCTATCCTATTTACCAGATCACGAGTATCACTCGTTACTGTAGGGCAAGGGGTTAAGACATTAGATGCTAGCCGAAATGACCATAGAAGTTAAAGACGAAAATTATAAACCAAAGCCGAAGAAAATAAGCGATGAATGTATATTGCATCTTGGATTTAAATCTAGTTTTAGTCGAGAAATGATGTATGTTTTAACTAACACCTGTTACACAAAATGTACATATTACAGTAATGTAAATATTGAATATGTTATCATATTTCATAACTTTATGTAATTCTACTTCATTTTGTGTTTGTTGCTAATAATCGTCGGAGATGAAAGCGGCTTCATTAAACTAGAATAGGAGTAATGAAAGTAATATTATGTTACAATTTCCTAGAGAAAATTACGTTTAATAGTTAAAAAAAGCGCGGTACTACCATGTCTATTAAGTTTAACGAGTTCGCAATTTCTTTTGGTTTCATTAAATTGGCTCGCTAGCAAATGAAAATTAGCCCGTTCTCAAAGACACCTGTAACATTTATAATCAAACGAAATTACATTTTTAACGCATCATTATTAAATTTCTCTCGTGAGAAATCTACTCTAAATTATTCCTCAATATTCTTCGAAGCACGAGTCCAAAATCAACACGCGCAAAAAAATTACCATTTCGCAGTCGTTCGCGAAAGCGTTAAGAGCTTCGCATCAATTAGCCGAGTTCTTTTTCTTGCTTTTAATAACATCAATAATTCAGCCGACAATCCGCGAAAGCGTGCTCTTAACGACTCTCAGCGGTGTAATTACGAGGGAAGGAAGTTCGGCCGTTAAAAAGGGCGGAGGCGCATCCAAAATGGTGCCTTCGGTGTTGGCATGACACGTAATCAGAAGAATGATCCTCCAGTTTCTTTGAGAAATCCGCGAGAGACTTTCCCGCGCTCTCTTCGAGTTGTAATACGTTTGAAAATTCCGCGTGAAAACTCTCTCCGCGGGACGTGCATTCGTAAATCAAAATAAAGCCGACGGCTCTATCGCGATCCGCGAAACTTCTTTCGCGGCCATAAATATAAATTAAGATTTCTATTCGGTCTCTCCGTGGAGAATGGAGGCCCCGGGAAATCCCACGTGAAAAATTTTAAATGTACTCGGTCCTTCTTACAATTACCCGCCAGTTTCGCATTGTACTTCATAACAAACTGAAATGACTGAAATTTCTTTTTTTTCCCTTCTTCTTCTTCCTTCCATCCGTTTCTTTTTTCTTCTTCGTCATCCAACCCCCTTGCTTCTTCATCCACCACCATTTTCCTCGTAGACGCTTGTAATGCTCTTTGTGTCATGCAATTCCCGGGGAGACTCATTGTTGGCATTAAGAATAAAAGTGGACGTACTCGCCGGCTTAAATGTATTTCTAGTGCGCTCCCATGAAAGAAATATCTACGTAATCGTGCCGATTCCTCATTGTATTTAAACGCGAAGCAACGGAGGACAACGCGCCGTGCAAGATTGGGCTTGCGATTCTTTGAGTGGCCATTGTTCCTCGCCTCGTCAAAGGAAATTACCGCGATTCGATGGGAAAAGTACGAAATACAGTTGCAGTAAATTCCTTTGTATAAATCGTCCTTCGTTTCGCTCGGTCACGCGTGTATTTCTTTCCGGAATTCCTATTTCGTTTCACGGGCCGTTCGATTCTTTCGTACGTTCATTGTTAACAATAAAAATCGAGGGAGATACGTTGGAGTATTTTCGAATAAATCATGCTTTGCTTTATGCAGTTGCACATTTATTCTCGACGTTTATAATACCTTCCGAGTCTCGCTATTCTTCGGCAGATACATCGTTGGTATTAAGAATAAAAGTGCTCGTACAAAGGAGATATTCGCGTAATCGTGTAAATTCGTCATCGTATTTAAACGCAGTACTCCTCCGCCGCAAAATCGAGATTCGCGAGGGAGGAAAATATCGTCGGAGAAGATTACGCCGTGTCGATGGGAGAAATATAGAAACGTACTCCGTTCATTTTTGTATTTTTTCGGATTTAACTCCTATGGCTACTTCGCCTGGGACGTACTGTTTTAAATGGGCTTCGAATCAGTAAGGCTACCATATCTTAAATGATAATTTAAGAAAAATTTTGAAATCGGGCCCACTGATTGCGAGTTCGAATCATTATCCCTATTTCCACCATAGCAGCTCAACTACTAGTCTTATAGGGCCTACTATTTTAGGTGGATTCCAAACCATTGAAGTTGATATATTAAATAATAATTTAGGAAAAATCTCCCAATTTAATAGAAAATTCAAACGTGGGCCTATTGATCACGAATTCGCGTCTTTACCTATTTACCATAGCCCCTTATATTGCATTTCTATTTTTTCGGCTTCAGCTGCTATGGTGATCATGTAGTCTAGGATATATGTACTGCTTTAGGTGGGTTCCGAACCACCGATTCTATGTTAATATTAAATGATGATAAAGAAAAAGTTTTACAGAGGTGACAGGGACTTGAACTAGGGCCCACTGATTACGAGTCCGAACCTTTACACCCTTGTTCCCCATAGCGTCTGCGGTTCGATTGTTCCTGATATCGAAATTTTATTTCAAACTACCTGCTTCTTTTATTGTTTTTAAATCGCTTTTCTGGTTTTTGTAGGCTCGTTTAACCGCTTGAATTCTGTTGTTCGACTTGTGGGCAATTTCTGGGCCAGGGGAAAATGGGAAAAATGAGGGGAAAAAAAGAAGTATGTTGGGTAGGAGTCGAGAGAATCGTATTGTGCATTATGTACGCTCGATAAGATCCATTATTGCGTTACGAGAATAATGCAGTGCAATCAGAAGCGGCGAGAACAATGATGCAATCGGAAAAGTTATTGCCGAGGTAAAAAAAAGGGGAGCGGAGGAGAAAAAAAAATACGAGCTGCCACTTTAGCCTGGCTAATTAGAACTCAATTACGGCCGGGGAATGTAAAAAATTTTAAATGAAACGAAACACCGTTCACGCACTTTTCTATGCGGGAAATATGGCCGCGAAAGAGCTTTATAGTATGTGCAGACAGTTGAATTTCAGAGAGCGAATAGGTTTTGCGTATTATAAATTTCTGTTAAACAACAGAAATTGTGCGTTACATTTTAGATGCGAAAGTATGTAATTATTTTACGGACATTTTTACTCTACGTTCGTCACATGGAATCGGGAGACACATTTAAATTTTTTATCAAAGCGAAAAGCATAATAAATAATCAAATTTGTTTCAAATACTTCAATGTTTATGTTTTGATAAGATTGTGTGAAATTTATGATTATTCACCGTGTTTATTATTTCTTAACGAGGATTTCAATCAGCATGCAAAAATTACAACCATAAATGAATAATCTCTCGTGTTTTCATGCATCAGCAATTTTTCATATTTCTTCCAAACCACCCGCAGGAAGGCGACTTTCTCTGCAATATTTATCGGACGATATATCACTCTATCAGACGTATATATTTTTGCCAGCCTAGAATTTGATTTATTCTTGAAATTGAGCCCCCAATTTAAAGCTGTCCAATCTGCCGCCTACGGGCATGAAGCCTACAGATTTACCTGTTCTCCATCCTAACCGCCTACCTTCCCCTTCTCCTTATTGCTTTCCCGAACTTTGCAACACCGATAAGATATCGGAGATGGAAGAACAAGAAGGGGTTTCGATAATCGTACATAGAAATTTAAGTTCTGTTTCCCAAGAACCCTTTTGCGTAAAGCAATCTCCGTTGTGATTGTTTTGATGTAAATTATTCATATGTTACCTTTACTGTGATATTAACGATTTGCAATCAATTTAAAATCACGAATTCTCACCATGGTATTGGAGTTGAAAGTATGTAATAATTCTATTTGAGATACTAAATATTTAAATTTCATGTAAACAAAATTCTCGTAGGATGTATATTTATATACGCTTTACGTACATATCGATAGCATTTTTAGAGTGTATGGATAAACAATATTTTAATAGAAGATTGATAGTTCTATTGCAGAATTTCGGGACAGTTATTTTACTGTGAAAGGATTATTTAAATAAGACAATAAATACTTAATTCTTGTATACACTGGAATTCACGGATCATATGTGCACACACATATTTTTCTCATATATCAATAGAGTTTCAAGGGGGTGCAAACATGTTCTGCATGGTAATGAGCCAGTTAACCGCGCGGTTTATCATTAATTATGTTTCACAAAAACAGTGGGCTGCCTAATAAACTGCACGCGGCTGTAGCTCAACATTAATTAAACAACAAGGAACAAAGAATATGAGCAATGAAATACAACGGGCTGATAAGGGGAAGATTGGAGAACCTCCATTCGGTTGTGCTTAGACTTTCTTCAAAAGGGGGAGATTTCCTCAATCCGTTGATTAATTTTTCATATTGTATAAAAGTTATATTCAAGATAGTTAATATTTAACTATTCCACAGACTTAAATTCATTCAAAGTGTGTATACACATACACTTTTCCTAGACATCTAGATAATAGATATTTTCAGTTCTCGATAATACAACTAAAAAAACGCATAAGTAGCCATTCCGTGGTAAAAGGGTTACCATCCATATTAACACTAGATTTACGGGCGTGAAATCAGTTAAATCGAAATATATTAAATAAGGTCTTTGGAAAAAGAGGGATGAAGCGGCAAAGATGGTAATTCGTTAAGTCATTATTGTATTATAAAATATACGTGAAATATCTACTGTACAGCGTCTCTGTAGAGAAATATTTATAAGACAAGTAGGAACCCGTCAATTTGACGGCTTCCGTAAATCTAGTGTTAATAACATAATATGTCCATAGTAATATTGTTAATCGTCCATCATAATTATACAATATTATAAACTTCACTGTTATACATTTTTTACTGAATAGCAATTACAGTTATCACGAAACTGTGACGCAAACCAGAACATTGTACATACGTAAATGTAATTTAAAGTTGGCAACAGCGAAAGAAATCCGCAAGAAACGGCTTGGAATATAATACCCGGTAATTCCGCGTATAAGAACGCCAGCGACACCGTAATTCCATGGCGTTGAAGAGCAACGGGCTTAAAGGTAAAACTTAATTCATTTCAGCGAGGCGCTCGGGCCTCCGCAGATCAGAAAGTTTTTACTCCACGGCGAGAGGACCGTGTGCCGGGACACTGTTCTCTTTTCTTGAATTCATCCTGAATAATTCATAAAGACGGGCGATTACAATATTCTCAGTGATTCGACGGTGTACACGGTAGCGTCAAAGAATTAAACGGTATTTCGTCTTCATCGACCCCCGCTTCTCCCTTCGATCGGTTTGCAAATTAGCAGTTTATAAGGTGAGATAAAAAGTAGAAAAATACCGCTCACTTTGTCAGGAATGAAGTATTAACGAAGTGGGAATATATTTTCTCCCTTTTCCTTTTTCATCAGTGGAAATTTCTACCGTTTCGTTGGAGCTAACTGGACACTAGATTGTGCAGTGCCAATTTGTATCAAATCTTCTTATCGGCGAGAAAAGTCTGTACGGTTTTATTGCAGCATATTGGTTATTGGATAGTGTTGCATCGATCTGCGTCTATTTAAATGTGGAAATAAATGCAATTCGCATCTCCGATGCTTCGTTGCACTTTGTAAAATAATGTTGACATCTTCTTAGCCTCGTAAAAGTTAATTTTTATCTCGGCATGTTTCTACCGTAAACGGAAAAAAGGGGTTAACTACCGTAGCCTCTCCAAATCCTTCTCTTTTGTCCGTCCATTCTTACTCAAGTAGGATCGCTGTCACCTGAACCTGTATCCTTGAATTCCTGTTTTGTTATCTATCGTACATCTAACTGATACATAGAGTACCCACCTCGAAGTTTTGGACACTACAATTTTCACTTATCACAAATGTTTACAATGCAACCGGCGACAATTGTATTTCATTCACCGATATCTATATTTTATTAAATGATATCTTTGCAACCTTCGTTATTACTGATTAGAGTGTTTCAGATGAAAATGTTACGATTCTTTCTATCTCTGTCATAATATGAGCTTGAACGATGTTCATACACGGTATTACGATTCGAGGTGGTTTGATATAATTAAATTGGGATTAATAATGCGATTATGTGACGGGGGTTGCAGTATTACACATAGCATTAACAAAAGCCGTAACTAAATGTAAAAGATATATATTCACGTAATTGTTATCCGCCGTGGATATAGCTTTTGGACGCACGTGATATTATATGACACTACATTGTGCGTAATCTTTGTTGCATTTTAACGATGTTAATTTAGGTCGAATTACGATGGGATGTTAATTGAGATATACGAGATTTCACGTTGTTCAATTTGGATAATCAAGCTGGGCGTGATTGCAAGCGGCGTAAGAATTAATAACTGCATTAGTTTAAAGTAATACACAGAGAGAGAGAGGACGGTGGCCAGAGAGACAGAAAGAGAGAGAGAGAGAGAGGAAGTATGCGTGTTATTTGAAAATACGATTTTAAATACGAAGATTAACGAGCCGGCCGCGGCTTAATGCAGAAACGGGGAAACCCCGTAATAATCCATCGCGCTTTATTCCCCGATGTTTTTATACAATGGGAAAGACCGCCCTTTCGTTTGTTTTGCAACGAAATCCCAATTTATCTATGCTCGTTAGACTTTCAACAAATGTGTATTAAATTTTCTTTCATTTATTTCACATTTCATCCTAAGGGAAGAGGAGAAAATAGAAAATTAAGCTTCCACCGTATAAAAAGAAAAATGGACTATTTTTGTAGTGTAAAACTTTTTTTATATAAAAAAAATTATCTCGTTAATGGGTTTTAAATGAAACATTTTAAATATTACACCCGTCTGTAATGCACTTGATGTAAATTAAAAGTAAAATGGTTGGACTCATTCTGCTCTTTCCCCTATTATCGCTCTTTTAAACATCAGCCAGATCACTTTTCAAAGGGTACAAACGTTCCTGATTAGCCCGGATACTTTTTATAATTAACTGATGTAATTAACTCTTCACCAGGAGGGGGGGGGGGGGGGGGGGGTACGAGGAAAAACGGAATTCGAATGATCGAAAGTATCTGCGATGAGATTAAATACAAACAATGTGCGTCCTCGGCGTACGTTATAATTGCGATGGGACAGCATTTTATTACATAAGCAGCGATTCAAAATGTCTCGTTTGTTTGTTTTGATCTAGATTTAATTTGAAAACACCTCAAAGTCTCATTGCAATGTTTACATTTTGCAACGGGTAATTAAGGCTTCCGAAAATTAAGAAAATTTTTTTACGTGTCTGTGCCGTAAAAAAGATTTTTTTAAAATTTACGAAAGAAAAGTATAAACTTCTGGAAATATTGAATGAGAGCATTGTAACGTCGTAATTAGGCAAACAATCGTTATTAATGTTTTTACAGCGTGACAAAGTTTAATCGTGAATTAAGCACGCCAACGAATATGAAGTAATTTTTATAAAATTCGTTCCACCTTTTTCTTCGCCATTTTGAAATTCCTCGACGATAAACATTTCGATAGTTTGTATTGTACACTTCCCGATGTAGATGCGACTGAAACGGTTGAAAATTTTATACATATCGAACAAGATCGAAGTCCCAAGTATCCACGTATTTTAGTAAAACATTCTTACTTCAATCGTTCAATTTTATTCGGACATTGTTTACGAATATCCCGGTGCAACGAATTTTTATTTTCACACGTAACAATTTTCATTGTGCAATGATACCGGCTCGCAAAAAATGTATTCAATATTGCAATATTAATACAAATTCATTTTTTGCTGTAATGGAACTTCAATAATACATATCGAGCCCACTGTTAAATTTAACAATTGCTTTTTCTATTTTCCACAGAAACCAGTAAAACCATTCACCGAAGTCCGCAGCAATATTCTACAAATTTAAATAAAAATACATGACAAAATCGAGATCAGCGAGGGACGAAAAATCCGATCGAAGCTTATCGTGCAAAAAAAAGTACGACTGAACTTCCAACCGGAAAAATAAGTATTTCCAAATTACTCGATAAAATTTTAACGGGCATATTACGAGGGTAGTTTTCAAGCCCGCAAAACACCGGAACAGACTTCACTAGCGATTCGATGTACGACTTGCATAATGCAAGAAAACTGGCTGCACCGACTCAATAAGAAACACACGAAAGTTCCGGGGAACTTGGCATAAAAGAATCAACCAACTTTCACGGCAGCCACGGTGTTTAACATAAAATCGTTATTAGAGCCTGCGATATTCCACGATACCGGCGCCCCTGTAAAATCTCGCTCAAGTAATGACGTAAAAGCTGGACGTTGATTGGACAGGAAAGGATAATGAGCAAAATAGCAACGGCGAATAGTCGGTCGGTTTGAAAAGGACTTCAAGTGGACACGTACCGGTAGAAGGACGTCGAGGATGTCCTGCGAGAAGGCCTCACGACGTTTGAGGTTCTTGATCTCCAAGGCGAAGAGATTGGGCCTCAGCACCGATGAGGTCGCCGAATTGCCAGCGACGAAGAGGCTCGTATCGACACGTGTCACCTCAACCTCGACCACGTGGACCATTTTGGCCATGATCGCCCTGATCCTCGGCGGTGGAATTGTCCTCGCCTTTCTCTGTGCACCTAGCGTAGCTAGAAGCAGAACGTGAGGCTCGCCATTGAAGGGTTTCGATGATTTTTCAGGTAATGCAACCTCGATAAATAGCACGTAGATAAGGTATCGTCTCTGATGGGTTTTCTAGTAGAGATGCAGAGTATGAGTGAGATGGAGAGATAAGAATGTAGTTTTATAAACGATAAATTCTTTTTTCTTCTTTTTGTATTTTTTGGCTTTAACTAACATGGTCATTTTGACTATCATCTACTGCTTTGGGTGGGTTTCTATGATTTTTCAGGTAATGCAACCTCGATAAATAGCACGTAGATAAGGTATCGTCTCTGATGGGTTTTCTAGTAGAGATGCAGATAATGAGTGAGATGGAGAGATAAGAATGTAGTTTTATAAACGATAAATTCTTTTTTCTCCTTTTTGAATTTTTTGGCTTTAACTAATATGGCCATTTTGACTATGATCTACTGCTTTGGGTGGGTTTCTATGATTTTTCAGGTAATGCAGCCTCGATAAATAGCACGTAGATAAGGTACCGTCTCTGATGGGTTTTCTAGTAGAGATGCAGAGAATGAGTGAGATGGAGAGATAAGAATGTAGTTTTATAAACGATAAATTCTTTCTTCTTTGTGTATTTTTTGGCTTTAACTAACATGGTCATTTTGACTATGATCTACTGCTTTGGGTGGGTTTCTATGATTTTTCAGGTAATGCAACCTCGATAAATAGCACGTAGATAAGGTATCGTCTCTGATGGGTTTTCTAGTAGAGATGCAGAGAATGAGTGAGATGGAGAGATAAGAATGTAGTTTTATAAACGATAAATTCTTTTTTCTCCTTTTTGAATTTTTTGGCTTTAACTAATATGGCCATTTTGACTATGATCTACTGCTTTGGGTGGGTTTCTATGATTTTTCAGGCAATGGAAGCTCGATAAATTGTGCGTAGATGAGATACCGTCTCTGTCGGGCTTCCTGGTGGAGGCGCAGAGTGTGAATGAGATAGGAAAATAAGAATGAAATTTTGCGAACGACAAATGACTTTTTCTTTTTTCTGTATGCTTCGGCTGTAAGTAATATGGTCATTTTGACTAGAATCTAATGTCGTGGGTGGGTTTTGAACCACCCAGGCTGTGCTAATATTTAATTATGATAAGGGGAACATTTTTCAGAGGTGATGGGGGATTTGAACTGGGCCTACTGATTACGAGCTCAATCCTTTACCTCCTTACTCACCATAATTCCATAAGAAGCATTTTTTTGAGTTTGTTGATGTCAATTTACTTAAGCGTACTTTAATTGGTTTATTTTTTACATGGATAATTCTGTAGTAAATGTGGCAAGCGGACATTTTTAGCGATAAAGTTCAATCAAATGGACGGCCAATTATTTTAAAATGAAGGAAAATGATCATTTTCGGATCGTGGTAAATAAAATGTGTTCTTTTCATCTGCGAGGTAATATACGTGTGCTGTTAAAAAATATTGATGCTTGCATCCTTATGATATTTGATACAGTACGTGAAAAAATTCGATTGAAAGTCACATATCACTGGTACAGTTGTATAGAAGGGGCAGTTAGTGCACGAGCCATTTATCGAGCTGACTGTACATAACTGAAACTCTCTCGGAAGTACTACAATTTTAAAATGTACGATTTTAATCCTTCGTAATCCGTTGTGAATGTTAGATAACATACCGTATATATGTATTTTTATTCTGCAATATTATTTTTCGTTTGAAACTCGAAATTTCGGAACTTTTACCAAAATACCATTTATTGAATTGAAATTTCCATTACAAAGAAATTATATAAAATTCTGCTATTATTTTTACAAATGACCCCTTTTATATTATTAATTCAGACCTCGGGAAAAATTGCAGTACATAAAGAATTCAGCAAAAAAAACGATAAATATACTTTAATTTCGAGGACATATCGTTATGTTGAAATATTGAACGGAATAACCAATATTTGTGATATACTACGATTTATATTAATAATGCAGCAACAATTACTTCCGGCATCGTTGTCCAACATTTCTAAATCACATCGCTGAATTTTACCCATCCGCCATATGTACAATACTTCGTTATATCCCTGAAACAAGTTACATGATAGTTTCAATTATTTAACGGCAGATCAAGCACAATGGAATATTAATCGGGACTTGATTGTGCATATATTATCGATCCGGTTAAACGAATATATGTTCCGACTCATGCCTGCACGACTAATTATTTTCATTATTAGAAGTTTGACGCCGGGATATATCGGCGTCCGATAATAAATACCTCAAATTCCAATACACCGAGCATTCAAAAATCTCTCGCGTTTCATCTCGATTTTAAAATCGTTCCAACGTAATTACATCATCGATTGTGCGAATTATACGTGAAAACGCTTCCACCTATATCCTTTCGTATCGTTCCATCGTGAAAAGAGCCCGCGAGAAACATACCTCCACGATTTTTCAGCAAGATAAAAAGCCTGCCTTTTTCGATTACACGCAAATTCGTACGTGTACGCGCACGAATTCACGTGAAGAATTTGGGGGAAAAAATGGAAGAAGAGGCAGAAAAAAAAGCGAGAAAGGGAAAGAAATGAAGATCTGCGTTGAAAGGGCAGGAGAACGATCAAAGCGATTACCACGGGGAGTAAAATGAAGAAACGTCTGTTACGCGAGAGAAGGGAGAGAAAAAAAGAAGAGGACCGCGCACCGGAAGGAAGGAGCGTTCGCGGTGATCGTGATTCAGGGATCTCTCGGCAGGAAAAAAGTGCCCATCCACTCTCGAGTTGCTTATTTCCACGGTATTCCATCGTATTAGCCGTATTCGAGCGTTATTCCGAAGGCCAAAACCGGGCGTTACGTTCAAAGCTCAAGGAGCAGAGCTGCCTTTATGCTTCGTACTTTGTACTTTTACGCTAATGCGCCTCGAGAGCTCCGCCGAATACAGGTGCCTTAAAGTTTTCCAACTTTCTCCGCTAAAGTTTACGTGCCTTCTTTGCCGGGAATGCCACGAAATATTCTGTCGACTTTTTCGACTAATCAGAGAACTATCACTTCTTGTTGTTTTTGTATTTTGGCTTTAAATGCTATGGTTATTTTACCGAGGACTTACAGCTTTAGATGGATTCCAAGTCATCTATGGTATTATATATTAACCCTTAGCGAACGAATGCCGCCATACAGACGGCATGACGTGATATTTGTACTAAAAAACCTGATATTCACATAAGGGACTATTGGGAAAAGTACCATACTCAAAAAATATATAAGTAATTGTTTACTATTTTACGTTTTTTTATTCCGTCGATCTACTAGTCATTGTTATAGAAAAATGCGCTCGTTCGTTAAGGGTTAAATGATATTTTGGGCATAATCTCGCAGAGGTGATGGGGATTTTCAACTCGGGGCTGTTTATTGGGATTTATAATTGTAGGGCCGTTTCGAACCACGTGGGCTATGGATTTTTCCTAATCGTGCAGAGATAACGGGATATTGAATTTTAGATCAGTGATAGGGACTTACAGACTTGGAGTCGTTACGAATCAATGGGACCGCGCTATGTTAAATACTAACTTAAAAAAAATCGACTAGATGTGAAGGGTCGAACTTGGGCCCACTAATTGGGATCTGAACAAGATTTACAGTGTTGGAGTCGTTTCGAAATATCTGGACTATGAATTGAGAGATTTTTCCTAATCTCGCAGAGTTTACGGGAAATTGAATTTCAGATCAGTGATTTGGAGCTACAGTTTTTGGGTCATTACGAATCACCGTGAGTGCGGTATGTCAAATCATAACTTAGGAAAAAGCTACTAGAGGTGACGAAGTTTGAACTTGGAGCCAGTAATTGGAAGGTCAAACCTTTGATTGCTTATCAGCTGGAGTTCAACGATCACTTAAATACTAGTGTTGATTTTTATATTGGTTTTAAATGCTATGTCATTTGGAATGGACCCTACAATTTTAGATTAGTTCCAAACCACTGAGGCTATAATAAATTAAATAATAATTTTGAAGAAGCTTCCCAAATATCACGAGGACTTCAACTCGGACTCACTAATTAGTCGAAGCTTTAACTATATGGTCATTACAGCCTTTGTCTTTTGTATTGTTTTTCTCGTTTTAGCAACGATGGCGGGTCTTTTATGTGGAATCTTAGTGAGACAGTAGATTTTCTATTACGAATACAGTGAAAAAAACGAATCTTACAAACTACAGTCATTTATTTTTATCAGTCAGAAATCTATGTCTTCATTATCACGCGCGTTCTATTCGAAGTGATCGAAAGAATCTCTGATGTGGAGATAGAAATTAGTAGATTTTTTATATGAAGCATGTTAAAACAAAGAATTCTTAAAAATGGGGCGCGAATTTTTTTATAATTTCGGTCGTATCATGTATTTAGTACTTTACAATACACGCAAAACTCTTGGCTTACTTGAAATGTAAAAGTTTGTACATTTTTATTTTGAAGTACAGTTAAATAAACAATGGTTTCGCCAAATAATCTTTCTCTCCTATTTATACAGAAAAAACTGAATCCACCGACCACTTAGTTGTAATCGCATTTATGCAATTCTGCGCGTAGAAATTCCGCAGGATCTTTCTTTCCAGCAGCGTTGACCGTACAATTTTCACGTGTTTGTGCATTCCATGCACAACGGAAACATGCGTGTACACATAGATGTAAATGAAAACTTACGTAATCCTGTTTAATACTCAAATTATAGGCACACATGGGTCTACGTACGATGGGCTATGCTACAGTTTGGCTTAAGCATAGCTTCAACTTCCAATCCAGCCTCTAACGAGACCTTAATCAGCCGCGAGAGTAAACTCGGAATTTCGCAATTCCCAAGCTAAACCTTGTGGTCGATTTGACCTAAAGGTGTTCTCCTATTTAAATTAACGGCGCTTTTTTTTACGGATTCATTAAACCGAGGAAAATTCAACATAACAAGATTCCATAATTAAACGAAGCGCGATCGCGCGAACAGAATTTTCTCGATTCGTAGCCAAGACAAAATCCTCCATCTCGATATCAAATATTCAACTTCAAATCGACCATAAACTTCGGACGAGCGAAAATATAATCGTGAAGGAATCTTCGGTGAAAGTGAGCCCTCCCGATTCCCATTGAAATTCTCATCGACATCGAGCGTTTCATTAAATTTATCGCTCCAATACCGTGAGAACTAATTACGTCTTGGTGCAACGGATTTATGGCACTCGCGCCATGTCGAAACTCATGTATTTTACGGACTAGCTACGGCGTACCAGAGGAGAAATTACATCAAGCCGGCACATGCCCTGCGTAGGGTGGCCTTCCGTATCTCCCTGGCTCGACGCGCATCGAGAGCGAGAGTGAGATTGCAAGTGCAACCATGCAACAGAGAAAGAGAGAGAGTGAGAGAGAGAGAGGGGGAAGAGCTTTCCTATCTGCAAGCTCGGTAAGCGGGCCGCTTTTGCGAGCAAGCATCGAGTGCTTTCCCCGAAAGTGCGCAGAAACGTCGTTATCCATGGCCATTATCGCAGGGGAGTTGGCGTTCCTATCCACCCTTCCGGATGGAGGTCCTTTTTCTTTTTTCATTCCCTCGATCGTCCGCCGACTCGGCATTCGAGCCACCTTGAAGTGGTCGCCGAGGTTTCGCGAACTTTAACCCTTTCGATACAGCGGAGCAAGCCAAAAAGGGCCACCGCTGCACACCAGGGAGGCGAGCCGCAAGTGTGCATTTTACCGTGAACAGAGTTTGCGCTTGTCGCTTTGTCGCATCGCGAAATTTGTTCTCTATATTTGCCATTGCACCGATACGGAACATGCATCGGTAACTCTCTTATAACACTTCACGTTTGTACGATGTTTGCAGTATTGTGTTGCGAAACAAATGGCGAAGATTCTTTTGCAATGTGACACTTTCGTACGTGCCGTTGATCGAGGAATATTTTGGACTTTTGTGAATCTGTTAACCCTTTGCGGGCGGAGACTTTTTTGGATATTGAGAAATAATCATTTATTTGGCGATTGAAAATCATCTTTTTATCAGAAAGTCAGAATGTTAATGAATAGAAGTTATAAATTAGAATTTGTGTAATCATATTTCAGCGGTTATATTTCAATTTTTCTTATTTACAAGAATAACAGCTAATGTTTTCCGAAAATTCATTGAGCTCCTAATTTTACGATTTTTGCAGGTTTTCTACGTGAACTGCGTAACGCGTAAACGATCGAATCGATCATTAAATAACAATTTAGGAAAGATCTCTCAGAGGTGACGGGATTTGAAATGGGCACAATAAGTGAGATTCCGAATCTTTAACCATTTGCGGACGGAGACTTCTTTGCATATTCGAAAATAATAATTTGTTTGGCGATTGAAAGCTCTCTTTTTGTCAGAAGTCCAAAAAGTTAAGCCACGCAAACTTTAAATTATTATTTGCGCGATCATATTTCAACAATTACATTTCAATGTTTCGATTCTATCTGCGCATATATGCGTCGGTAAGCTATGACAGAAGTGCTTTTTTGAGCGAAAATATTCGTCAGTAGTATTCAAAGGGTTAATTCCATTCCCACTATAATTCTACGCTTATTTATTGTTAGTGCTCTGTATTTCGCCTTTAACTCTCACGGTCACTTTGCTTATGACCTACTGTTTTAAAAATATATTAGTGCTTATTTTTTAGTGTCCAAATCACCAAAGGAAAGAGGCTATGATATATTAAATAATAATTTGAAAACAATTTTTCAGAAGTGACGGTAATTTTTAACTGGGGCCCATTTATTGTCATCTGGGCCATTACCTTCTTAAGCACCATTGCCCCTTAAATTTTCTATTTGCAGTTCTGCTTTTCCCCCCTTACATTTATCTCTTTTTTAAAATTTTCTAATTAATATATTACTTCTGTTGCAGGCTAAGATCTACCATAGGCGAGGACGTTGATTTCTAAACTTGAATTTGATCGAAAGTACTCTAAAAATTTTCTTCCATGAAATAAATTATGTACATGATTACTCGTAAGAACTCTCCATCTTTATCTTGTAAAATAATACGAACTAAGATCATTCTCTGTGTCGATGTATGAGTGACGTAAAGCGGAATTTGTATCGAAATCATGATATCTCGTTAGGAGCGACGTTGAAAAGAACAAAATCACTTCTCAATGTCGCGAAACGTTCTATCAAACTAAAGCGAGACACTTCTTATCTCATAGATAATCTTATAAATGTTCTCTCGAGCTATTTTAACGATGTCAACGGATTCCTTCGTGAATTATTTTTCTTGATAAATTAAGAAGAAAATTTCGAGCAAACGTGCTGAGAGTTATGTTGAAGATTGCAGCAACGATGTCCTGACAATATGAGGCGTATGTATCGTTCAGCTTCCAATGGCGGAAACACGAAAGATATGAAGGAGAAGAGGAGGAGGTGGAGGAAGAAAGTACGAATGCGATCGCTGATGAAAAATGATTTAGCTAATGAGAAAGAAAAAAAAGATATCGAATTTAATTGTTACACGATTAGAACATTGCTCAAACGTACGAATGATTTTTTAAACCTTGTATCGAAGTCATGTAAAAGTTTACTTTTGTATATGATAACAAAATAAATTTTTAGTAAAGTAGAACTTCCTCACGTTTCTTTCGTCCCATTCCGCTTGTGCGATGCTATACATTTCCTTTTAAAAGGGAATAAAAAGTGCATTGGAAATGAAAAAAAGAACTTTGCAATAACAACATAAACAAAGTAAACGTCGACGTAGATTTGCAGATGGAAATTTCATTTCAAAACCTGATTCACGAAATCGTACTAAAAGCTGCCAAATTACCATTAAACACATCCTTTTGAAGTACCTTAAGTACGGCGAGTCTCGTTATAAATTCCGGATGAAAGAATCTCTATGCGGAAATCGTAGCTGTAGAAAATAAATTGCAAAAGTTTCCCCCTTTTTGAAAGACACCAAGTTACGTAAGAAAATCTATTCCCCAATATATATTCTTCCCCTTATTACAGCTAAACATAAAATCTATTTAAAAAAAAAGAATAAGAATAAAAATTGCAAATGTCACAGAAAGAAGCTCTCTTCGATCGTTCTCTAATTTTGAAACCACGAGTTATGAGATAAAT
This sequence comes from Cerceris ruficornis, assembly GCA_963989415.1. Lineage (NCBI taxonomy): Eukaryota > Metazoa > Arthropoda > Insecta > Hymenoptera > Crabronidae > Cerceris > Cerceris ruficornis. The sequence goes on from OZ022523.1 coordinate 14,110,494, forward strand.
GGTGAAACGGAATTTTCGTGAATGTGATCGTTCTCGGTAGAAATGCAGTTTTCGCGCTTATAAAGAGTAAATCCCCGTGTTTCTATGCAACACTCGGACGCACGATCCGAATGCACCATCATTGTTGTTACGATTCAGGAACACACGCTGTTGGGTTTTCTTTATGCCCGCTCGCAATATGAAGCGTTTTGTTGTAAAATTTGTATTTCAAACGAAATAGAGAATTCGAGTGGGCGTTTATTTTTCTTTCAACGCCGTTGAATCGAACGAATATGAAAATTGCTGCCTTACCATTGTTTAATGTGAATTGCACATCTACACGAATTAACTGGCGAGCGTATTAACGCAAAATTTGTGCACCGAGATAATTGGAAACCCTTTGAATGGGGAAAATGAATTTTCGAGCCTCGATGTTCGTTCTGCAACGTCATGTGGTGTCGGTATACAGTGGAATAACAAAATGAAAACTGAGAAAGAATGGTAAAACTACGTGGATCGTGTTGGAATAAATAGGGAGAGAAAAAGAGAAAGATGAAAATTAATTGATACTTAACCGGACAGCAGAAACGAATTGACATGGAATTTTCATTAGTACGTTCGAAGATTGGTCAAAAGAATTGTATAATTATCGAATCCGGTTACTAATGAAAATAGGATACTAATGAGATCATTCGAACAATCTCTCTAATAACGTATTGCTAAAGGGCATAGTAGTGTTGATAATATATGATGGTAGCATTACAATTACTGCGTCTCTCGTACGTCGTAATAGATGGAATTCGTGCAATATCAAATGCATTTCCCTGATTCCTTAACAATGGATCGAACGTACAAATGATTCGATCATCAAACGTGATTGGCACTTATCTATATATAGAATATATGGAATATCTCTATATTCCAATGTTTTACGTCAATTATATTAGAATTATGCGCCGAATGTTATTTTATTCATGTTTTATTTGAAGAATTAAACTAATTTTTTTCTATTTTAAATAGGCAAAAGGAATGAAATTTTGATAATTCTGTAAGTATTAAATGTGACGGTTTTTCCTGCGAGTTTATTAATTCAGGGAAAAGTAGTATCCAGAAAAAAATAACATCGAAATATTAAATGTTTAACATAAAATATCACGTTGAAGCACGGTGCATCGATATTTTCTATTTCGCAGCGTTCCTCCTTTCAGCATCTATCGGACCAAATATTTTACATGTAAAAACGAGGGAATGAATTTTCCGTGTAATGGCAGTCGTTTTGCAACGGTTTATGAAATTTCATTCGGCAAGACAGTCAATTCGATGACGAAATCAATTCGTTGAAATTCGATGCCGGGATATCTATCCACTTGTTTCGCGCGCTGATAGTTTCACCGGCAAATTCATATTTTCTGTTTCAACACTCTTGTAATTTCTCATTTATATAAAAATTTAGTAATTATAAAAAAGCAAATCGAAATTACAAGCCGTGAAGAGGCAGCCTGTAATCATTGCGAAACACCAACAACAAATTAGTTTTAGACTCTGTGATCATTCGGAAGCTAAGACGTTAGAAAAAATTTTCCAGAGGAAATGGCGAATTAAAACTCGTGCCCACTGATTGTGAGTCCGAGCCTTTACCTCAATATTTACCATAGCCTCAAGATTAAGGTTCCTGAACCCGAGTTAACTTGATGAAGTGTGTCAAGGGGTTAAAGAGAGCCGTGAAATCCTCAAAACTCTAAGAACCATAAAAACTTTTTACTCTCTACGCGAATTTACAATCGTTTCATATGCTAATAACTAGAAACTACGATCAGGTATTAAAGAACCTCAAATGACCATTAAAGACCTTTTCATATTACTAATAATATATCGATGGTCTGAAAAAAGGAAACTACAAATTTCCCTCGTAGTTCCATTACGTTGGATCTGTTTTTCATTAAATTCGAATATCGGCCACTGAAGAAATATTTGTGAAAAATTCCCACGAGGTTGAAAGCTACACGAAACTGCCCCAAAAAGGGTAGATTCTATCGACGAATAATATCGGTTCTTCGACGATATTATTAATTCTATGGATTAGCATTCGCCCCCGTTGATTTTCCAAGCCTCGGAGCGTTTACGGTTCGCCGTTTGTGCGATAAGAATCGAAAAGGGTCCGCGTAATAAAATTTTGATTTAACGCTAAGCGTCGCTCGCGGCTTACGTTAAACGATATTTCGTCCAGCTTGATGGCAGTATTAGGCTGATTGACCGTGGAGTTATGGGGGCTGAATGCCATCAAAGATTGCCTTTCGATCCTATTTTCGTGGGATCACCGGGCGCGTTTTTTACCGCCCCCGTTGCGTTGTAATCTTCAAAGTGATTTTTCCCGAGACGGCCTCAGCAGGGTGAAGCCTCTTCATGGGTCTTCAATAACGTATCGTGAATCGATTATTTTTTTCGATCTGGCTTATCTCACCGGAGCACACCTATCGAAATTATCGTTGCGTCTGTTACGGCCCTTGCCCTTCCGCTGTATATATTTTTATCGTTATTACTATTATCATCACTATTATTACCGCCGTCTTCGTATCATTATTGTCACCATTTGTTATGACCCATCACTCTGTAAGTTTCATCCCTATCATCATTACGATCATTATCTTCATCGTCATCATCACCATCATTATTTAATCCGTTAACTGCGGCGCACTTGAACAAAATACATCAGAAAAATACGGTGCGATAGTTACATGACAGTTTTTGAAACTGGATGGCTCTCGTCATCTGTAATAAAAGAAGTCATGACTGAAGCACATTACTAAGAAAATTCTATGAGATCTGTCAAAGTGCTTTTCGCATATACACGTCTTTCGCAACCAAAGGGTTAAAAGTGTATTAAAATATATGTCTGTGGTAATTATTACCGGAGGGCATAACAAAACGGTGCAATTTGTATTACATTTTTACGCGCCGTGTTGCGCGCTATAAAAACATGTTTCTGCCCAGACATACTTTGGATCCGTGCTATTTGCCGAAGGAGTCACAGATTCAAGTTGAAGAAAGTGACTGAATCGCATCGAAACCGAGCGAGAGATAATAAACTCAACACGGAAAGTAAATCATTGAGTGTGAACCAGATTTATAGTACAGACAACCTTCGATTCATACGGCATTCGATTTGCACGATTTCGGTTTAACACTGTTGAAGACGAATAAAAGAATTTAACTTTAAGAGAGTAAGACGTCATAAAAGTAAACATTATATTAATTCTTGTTTACAATATCACAATCACCAAATTCATATTAAAATAACAGGTACTTCTCGGAAAACAAAAAACAGGTTGAAAGAAAAAGAAAGATGTATGTATTTCTTTTCAATGTGAATTGTGTACTCGAATTGCATGCTTGCAATTTACACAGCATTTTCGAGGAACCAATCTACCGTGTAAATCGAGGGTTATCTGTAGTACCATCGACAATTTAGGTGTATCAAGATTGTGCCTATCGTGTATACACAGAAATCCTCCTACTATGCGAAGTGTTAGATCAAGAAGATCAGCTTGAGAGAATCCCGCGAGACTTCTTTGTGATACCCCACTACACCCATCCTTTTTCAACTCCATTTTCTCCATTTTCTCCTCCAAACCCATTTTTCCCAACGCACATTTTCCATTCGATTAGTTAACCAAAAACGTCTCAACGTAAAAAAAAGCAATTCATATAATTATACTTCCAACTCGAAACACAGTGTATCCGTGTTGTAGCAACTTCCTTTGACATTTTTTACAGCTTTATTATTACGTACGATGTTACAAAGGGCGGTTAAAACGGAATACTCTACGCGGTTGCACGATACGCGAGTGAAAAATGTTTAATGAACGCCACACAGGAAGAATAAATTCACAACATGTTACCAATCGCGTCATGGTTACAAATTGCGGCTTCGCCGATTTCAACCCTGTTATAAATCTCACGAACCGGCGCATCGGAAGAGTCGGTAACCTCCCCACGATATATAGACGATTTTTTATAACAATACAACGCAAATATCAATCATCCACTGGCATATTCCGAAAACTATCTAAAACCAAGAAGAGTCTGTACGTGTACCAACAAACATCAAATTCTCCTACAACTTTTTTTTCATATACATACACTATAATACACGTGACACATTTATTATACATACAATACATTCAAATAAGACTTGAAGATGGAAGTTGGAATAGAAATGTTGCAGAAAAATGTGAAAAGTTTGAAATGTAAGATAAGTCCACGGATTAGATGAAAGTATGCCTGCAGGGTGAGAACGAATACCGTACTTTTCTCTCCACGTGCTCCAGTTTTCGCGCTTTTCCCGCCAAATTCTTTGCCGTCGATAAATTCAAGTAACGCGAAACAACCTGACGCCAATTATTCAAAGCTCCCGCAGGCTGTTCGTAACGGGTTCGCATAAATTAAACGACGAGAGAGAACGGGAGGTATTGGATAGTAGACGGAGGACAGATTTCTGATAGAACGATCAAAAGCTCCTCCTCCCGTAAGTTTATTTTGCAAATTATTATTATTATACGTCGCCGCGTTGTACTCGAGAGTGGAATAGCGTGTCGGTAGACGGTGTGCGTAATTTTACAGCAATTTTTCCAACGTAAATTACGAGCCCGAGGGCGTCGATATATAAATGCGCGCGCGTGCGAGAGCAACGTATAACTCGGAATATGCAGTGCGTAACAGGCAGCATTACGCGGGTGTACTCGCGTAAGCGTATAACTGAAAGCTTGCATGCAATTCATCGAATTTTAGAAGGCTCGTTGCAGTACCACCGGCAATAATGATCGTGCAGTTAAGGGCTGACATGATCTCTGTAAACGAACGGATCGATCGCTCGAATTCCGCGCGCTCTACCTCTTTCTCCCTCTTGCTATTTCTCTGTCGCTGTGCTTTAGCATGCCTATCACAAGGGAAACAAATGAAAATTGCCGTTCAAGCGTTCCCGCTACGAATTTCGTGCCACCCTTCCGTTTTCCTTCGTCAAAGTCCTCCATCGGCTGCGTTCCGGCCGCTGAATTTTGCGCGAGTTTATTCTTTTTCCCCGCCGATAGACAAATTCCACATGAAATTGATTTGCGAAGTCTAGGTAGAAATTGTTTGGTTTTTGTAGTGCTTTCCTTTTTAAGGTTTCCGTGTTTTCAATCTAGTGCAATCTATTAGGATATCGAAACTTTTTGATATCCGGTAGTTCGATGTTATGTGTATTTTATTATATTTCTTTTTGCAAATGTAGACATTATTGGATTCAAGGTACACTTTAATGTCTTGTAATATTTACCTTCGAAAATAAGATACGTAGAGCTTTGTCGGTATTTTCGGAATCATTTAAAAATTGTAAACAGCCTTATAGTAAAATATTTTTTGGTGTGCGGTAGTTTGACGGATGAACGTTTCTCATATTTTTGATGTTACGTAAATTTTATTCTGCGCCTCGTCCTAAATGCAGACATCAATGGACTCAAAGTACACTTTAATGTCTTATACTTTTTACCTTCAAAAGTGAAAGAGGTACAGCTTTGTCGCTAATTTCAGAATTATTTAAAAATTATAAACAGCGTTATAGTAAAATATTTGTACTGTACTTCGGTGTGTTCCTAACGATTAACTATATTTTAATCATCTCCTTTTTGCAAATGTACGTATAATAATGCACCGTAATAAAATACGTATTAAAGCAGGCACACAATTTTAATTAATCCCAAATGTAATGCTTAAATAATTGGAAGGTTACAAGAACAGGGGCATTCGGCATAATTACGATTTCAGGATTACATTAAATATTATGAATCTCCATTCGAACGTAATGTTCTGCCATATTTTCGTTCGTTTCGACGTTCCCGTTAAATTAATTTTATCGGGAGGACGATTCGTGTCTTACGATGGTAATCATCCATCGAACAGTTGATTAACTCAGTATTTTCAAGTAATAAATTTCATTACAGAAATTCGGTGACGAGAAGATGGAGCCATTGCAACGTTAAAAGACGTTGCACAGTTCATCGTATAATCGTGCCTTCATTGGACATTTAATATTCCGTGAATAAATAAAATTCAATTGCGGAATCACTAAAAATATTCAACGTTCGATCTCCACGTGAAGCAATTATGTTGGAAAATCTCGCTGTTTCCCATTCAAAGCAGAATCGTCTTTGAATTCGAAGGAGACAACTTAATCGGCCGATTTATTCTTCGACCCTCCAACGATTCCTGCCGGATTTGACTTCTACGATTCCCTACGCCCTCCCGTAAACTTAGATTTTATCACCCTTGAATTAAGTAGATTTATCCCGTTTATAAAATAACTAGAAAAAAATGGAAACTAAATATTTTTCTATTACCGGCGGCCATAAATGTACCTCCTTACGATTTACTTTGTAATGTGTTTCATTATCCCAATTTTTTTCAACCTGTAAGTTTTTAAAAAACATCCATTCTTTTCTTCTATACTTTCCGTCACGAGAATAACTCGATATTATAAGTCAGCGAGATAACAGCGGAAGATCTAATAAAACTTATCGAATTATAAATAATATCTGTCAACTAATCCTTGATGAAAGAATATTTAAAAGTCTGAGGATAAGAACTCCTACAAACACTGATATGCGCCATCTACAAGTTATTCTTTCCAAGTAATTAAAAAATTAAATTATAATTAAAATTTAATTATTGTAGGATGTGACCATGAATATATGAGACCATAGAAAATTTATGAGCTTTAAAAGTGGTGTAAGTCCATTTTAATATTATATGGGGATATTTAAGGGTTTGTATTTGAATGGTTTGAAAAATATTCATATATGTAATACGCTCATTTCATGCTTTTTAAATATTAAATTGATTCAAGTTTATAACGAGATCGTTTATAAAGTATTAGTTAAAAGTGAAGTACAGAAATGATGTGGTATAATTTTTGAACTAAATGTTATGTCTTTGCGGAAAGTGGACTTACACCACTTTCAAAGTAATTATATTTGCAATTTCATTAACTACGTAAATTTATATTGACAAGATGATGAAAATTTTCAAGCATTTCTTCTGGGAACTGTTTATAGATAAAAAGCTCATAACAGATTGCATTCATTGTTATCATTAACTAACTTTAAACTTCACGACTTTTCCTCAAATATACGTATAATACATTCACATTATAATACATTTTTCAATATTCACTTCTTTTTTTACTGCTCATTTTCTAGGAAAAATTTATCATTTGACAAATTCACCGGTTGCGATAGGAAAAGATATACGTGAAGTGTCGGTAGGAATAGTGTTAATTCACCCAGCTCTAAGACCAACTCGTTCACCGATGATCCCTAAAACTTGCGTTGCAGCATCTCGAGGACGATGCTCATCCAACCCTTTCTCCTCACTCTCTTCGTTCTCCCACATCCTTCCTTCCATCGTCCCGCTCACGCAGATCGTGTCTCCGTTTCACTCTATTTACCTCTCCCTTCTTGTCTAACGAGCGTTCGGCAAGAACTTTGACCCGGTCGTTATACATCACGAAGTCGCACGGTGTCGCACACACGTGAGACACACGTGGAACACACGCGTGCCGGTATAATTCACGGACAATCGAGCGCTCTAGTATCACCGGACAATCGTAAATTACCGGCGTACTTGCTACTTAAGTAATGAGCAAAACTTCGACCGGCTGCCGGCGGGCGGCATTGGGGTACAAGAGGATGGGGGTGAGAAGCTTACGTATTCGCGAGATCGAGCACTCATGCAAATTACAGAAGGAAGTATAAAAAAATCTATTCGATGGAGGGGCGAGGGGAGAAAGGGGTTGCAGGATGACGATGCAAAAAGAAGACACGAGAAGGACTCTCGCGTAGAATATCCCTGAATACTCCCCTCCAGAAGGGGTAGCTCGACGGCTCTGCGAAGATATTGGTGCTACCCATTCCTGGGACTGGTATTTATCGGAAACTCAACACTGATAGTCGATGAGCATCAATTTTCCCCCTTTTTTGCATACTGTCTTACTAATTTAGGAAATTGTTCGCCATTTCTGGATACAGTCGCGGATTTCAGCGCAACAGGGAGAGAGTGGTATGTTGGGGCAATTTTTTAGCGACCACTTCTAATAGAATCGAAATATTTAAAATATGTGTTCGTTTATGGTAATTATGCTTACTGGGTATCTATAAAAATATATGATGTAATATCATGAATAATATCGAAAAATAATTAATTTCGAAGTTTTTAACTTATATTGATGCACACCGTATCTCATGAAATATAAATCTATAAAAAATCTCTGACAATTACTTTGTTACGGGTGAGCTCACACTCTGCTGTTTCTCATTATATTCTTGGTAACCGTTTATATTCCACTCGCTTTTTAGCGTAACGTGCAGAAGTGTATATATCCACTTGTAATTATGTTATGACTTTAAAATTAAAATATGGATTTTTACTCATTATATTATTCTGAATTCAATTGCTTCAAAGCAGTGTAATTTTATTTCATTGACATTTGTAATAGCAGATTAACAGATATTGGCTTATGAGCGTATACCTCTGAAAAGACAATTAATCGCCTAGCAGCCGATAAAGTGTTAATAGAGTTATTTATTATACACTGACACATTGAACCATCGTTATTCCATCTTTTTACTCATTTTTCTCCATCCATCCTACACTAGAAAAAGGAAAATAAATTGTGTGCGATGCATTTGGAATTTTGCCAATACAATTTTTCCTATTCGGAATTTTCCCTTTCGTAGCAACTTTCCCCTACTTGCAGGCTTCAGCAAACTGCGGATGATAATTTGCAATTTCGTGGAGTTTAAAGGGTGAAATTTTCAATTGTATTTGCGATTGCGTAGCGGGACAACGCAAGGATTTCTTTTGAGGATACGGGGACAAATAAAAGGGGACGCCGTAATGCCGGTGTTTCGAAGATTTCACGATAGGATCCTTTTAATTTGTATTCAAGGCAGACAGGTGAATTTACCTAATGAGACCGGTAACTCGGTTCTACCACCGAACGAGAAATAATAAAGTGTCTCACGAGATCGCCGTTCGCGCGAAACTTGCCCGCAACTCGAGTGCAAAGGAATGCAATTTCCGAGGAAATTGCTATTTTCCATGGATTATTCCGGCCGTACTATGTCCGTTTCTTTTCTGGATTCGAGCATTAAAGGGAGACTCCCTTGCGACATTTTTCTTCGGCGCTTCTAATTATATTCGTGTAATTAGAGTACAAAGTAACTCCTACCTTAATCCGTTTTTTGAGCTTGAAGTGATATCAGCACGAAAAGAAAAAATATTAATTCTTTCATGTACTATAGAAGTTTAAAATTGATAAAATTACATTGAACGACGCCCTAAGAATGTTACGAATATGCTAAAACACTGCGGCTAATTATACAGAAATAAAATTCCAATGTTGTTAATAATTCTGTACAAATCACTGGGTGAAAATTCTTGTTGTTTGAAATTTATTAAGTCTACTTTAATTCTAATTTAACTTTTATCCTGCCATCTGTAGAATTAGAGACGTCGAGGGCATTATGAACAATTAAAAATTTATTATTCTACACATCCCGCTTTCGAAATTAAAGATCAACGTATATGGATTATCCTCAAGGCTTGTTTCACGTGAAAACTCATTCATTTTCCTCAATTCCGACTGTCATAAGTCGAAGACGACTAACAACTTTCACAATTACCGCAACGACACTGTTTGGGAATTGCACTTTGCTCGATTGACTTTACGTGTTAAATGAAAAAATTAAGTTTTCCAACGTGTAACGTTTTACATAGGACACGAAAATGATTAAACTCGCTTTAATTGTATGTCTATTAATTATAAACACACGATTCAAGTATTATTCTATCCGACAATGAATTCAAAAACTTCAAAAGGTATACGCAACGTAATAAAAGAAAATAAATGTCAAAGCCGCGTGGAAACTGAGTTTCCTGTTTGTTCATTAACGTTTACAAGTTTTCAGGTTTCAAATAGGACACGAAACACCTTATAAATTAAAATAAATCACCCATAGAGCTTATCTATCAGCTTAACGCTAGAATTACCTGTTATATTTAAATATATTAAGTAAGTAATTTGAAAGATGAAGATACAAACACCACAGAAAATGATCAGTTAAGTGATCTATGTACTATAAAATACACGTGGAATATCCACTGTGCTGTTTCCCTATAAAAGCGAATTTTTGTAAAAAAGTAAAAACTCGTTATTTTCACTGCTACCGTAGTTTCAGTGTTAAAGGCCGTGATTCCCATTTTTTGTATTTTTTCGGTTTTAACTGCCATGGTCATTTCATCTAGAATTCTATTTTACATTATACAATAATATAGAAAAAAATTTCTCACAACTGACAGTGGTCCAGTTCCCAAGTACTTCTCTCAAATTAACCCCTTGTTCCATACGCAACAATGTTTTCAAATCAATCGATACCGAAAAGGTTAAAATAGCCATCGTCTTAAAAACGAGATATTTCTTATGCAATATGTACACCATAATATTGTTGGTTCACAACTCACCTAAAACTGTACAATTTAAACAAATTAGAATCTAAAATACAACAAGAAAACGCCATCCATCCTCTTAGCACGATTGCACAACCAAAATCGGCGTTCCTTTCTCCCTCAATTTAATGCATGATACATCTCGCCGATTTAAAAGTGTCGTAAGAATACATCCTCTTATTTCTCTCGGTGAGGACGAATCGATCAACGGATCACCGCGTTTCCGGTGTAAGTGCAAGAACCACAGGTGAGACGAAAAACAGTCTTTTTGAGCGACACCTCCAAGTAGCACCGACTATGGTTCAATCCAAGCTAATGAGATCTTTCTAGATAGCAAGGGTTTCTAACCCGTTTCCGCGCCGAACATTTTGATTTATTAACCCTGTACCTCCATCTGCAAAAGGACGAAATGGATATCCTGAACCCTCGTCGATCACTCCGAAGAGCGAAAAGGAGTGAATGCTCTTCGGACCATTTCTCCGCTGGTACCTTGGCCTCATGGTCCGAGCGAAAAGCGCAAATTTTATGAAAAATAACGTACTTAACGATGGATACGAGTATCCGAGATGTAATATTTCCCTTCTCATAATCCGAACAACGGTCCATAGATGATAAATACATGTGTAAAAGAAGCGATACGATATTTCTTGAGTAAATGGTATTATTATAAAGGATAAGGGAGATTGAAAATTTGAAGAGCAAAGGAGCGAATAAAGCGAAAGATAATTGACCGTTTGAAACGAGCAGTAGATTGAATATTTTTGCACGGGAAATTTGAATATCGATTAAGTTGATATTGAAAAATCGAGTTGACTTTGTGACAAGAGACGAAAATTACCGCTTTGTACTTAGAAGTTTCAAGGAGAAAGATACTATGGGAGAGAAGTTTCGTGGAAGCTCGTGGAATATTTTTTAAAAAATTCCAGCGAACCGACGGTGCGGAGTAATATTAACTCTGATTACTTCGAAGCTTCGGAAGCGCCAGAGACTTTGGAGTCATTCCTCTATTTAGAATATAAGTGGATCAAGTTATTCCAGTCACGTGAATCCAAGAACTTCTTCCTAAGTAAAGGCAGTAATTGAAAGGAAGACCAAAGGTGCCACGTTCCGCATCTCTATACCAATAATGAGAAAGAGCGGGTTTCAAATACGCCCCTGTTCCGTTGCATTTTGCAAAAAAGAATTTCATTTGTTATTTGCATTTTATTTCGTCCAAAAGCATACATGTCGTCTGTGCGTACGAAAAAGCCGCTTTGACGTGCGTTAAGTTCGTATTTTTCACGTGTTTGTGAGCTTAATTCGTTTTTACATTTTTGTACCGCCCTCACAAACTCTACATTATATTCAGAATGAAAATGACGGGGAAAGCAGAGCTGACTGTAGTTTACTGCGTTTTAAATTTCAGGTATCGCGATATATTTTTTCCTCCCTATTAGATAATACTGTTTTGAAATGTTGAAATAAAATATATTATGTGCATCTCGAGGATTTTATATATTTCATATTGAAGAGCGCCTTTTAAATTTTTATACTAATTTAGAATCAGTTTGATGTATTCAAAACCTGTCCATTGAATCGGAAGAAAAGTTGTTCATTAATACCTCCAGAAATGACGAATACAGCTCGTCATAATCTTTCTATGTCAAAGAGGCAAGGACGAGCAGCATTGTCCAGAAATAATTAAAAAATATTTGTCGTTACTAACAACCATTTGTTTGACCAACTAAAAAGTAAACCGTGAGCTTCTATGTTGATTATTTCTCTGTAAAATTAGTAAGAATGAAATGTATGACTGGGTGTTATTTCATGCAAATAAATTGCAACGTGAGGGGTTAATTGACCACTTCAGTTTCTTGATTGCGGTGCGAATCTAATGAAAATTAGTTGTACGATAGAAAGGTTACAATAAATTTTCACAAATCTTCATCCAATCCGAGGTGTAGAACAACCCTTCCAAGCCATGACAAATAATTTTGAAACACCCTATACGATCTTAAACGAGAGATCGAGCGATCCCAAGCGATAAGAGTAAATATACTTCTCTCGTTAGCCACATTCAACAAAAACCACTCGACGAGAATAGACCTAGGGAGCTGTTCACGCATTTTTTTTTAACTCTTATCTTACAAGGGAACATCCCGAGGTGCCACACGCCGATTTTGATGAAATTTTAGTATGATGGAGTACTCGTTAGAATATTCGAAACGTATTTTTTTATATCGGCAATCGTCCACGTTAAAGGGGTGAAAACCGCCCCCAAAGTTGGGGGCCAAAAGTGTATTTCGTTGAATATCTTGGAAACTATGAGAGATAGAGCATTTGCGTAAATTGGCGAAATTAGCGCCTTTGCATTACGAATTTAACGGCATAATTTCTTTTGCAAAATCTCCATTTGTTTAAACAATATGTTGAAAAATAACATATTTTCGGCAGTTTTACCACTTTAATGTTATTCAATTTTCTTGAATATTTTTTTGTAAAAACTACATTTCCTATACAAAATTACGGATAAATAGGAATTTCGATTTTTTCATCAACAAAAAAGTTATTACATATGAGATTTTATCGTTCGACGCGCGAAATAGAGTCCCTACACGAGTCGTTCCTTGTTCATAACTCCCCGGTAATTTGAAAATAAATTGATTTTACCGATAACCATTCGTTGCTAACAAAAAGAAAAGAATTTTCCGTTACTTTAATGCGATATAATTTTCGGCTACAGCACTGCGCGCGGTTTATGGAGGGACATTCCCAGGTCGGCACGGTCTGAACAAATAAATGAAACAACAAGAATGGAGTGTAAAATGCTTATAGAAAAAGTAGTGACCGCTCACCAACAATGAGAAGTAGCCGAGGTGTATGTCTATCGCACTTCACGAATCTACAGCTTCGGCCTGCTTATGGTTAGAAATGTCAAAGATTATAACTATTTGTCTATGCGTTACGAAAATCACAGGCTTTCGCCTGATGACAAATTTCAGGGATCTTTCCCATTTTTACAACATACTTCGGAAATTTCCTCTTCGCGAGGAAAAAGAGGGTGGGGTTTAACTATTATACTAATAACCAATGACAGACATGGTAAAGTCGATACGTCATCGTCTTTAAGGTATATATAATAGTGAGTGTTTAATATTTGTCGAATTCTATTCGCATCAACATTCGTATGCTGACGAAAGAGTTTTTGCTATTGCGAAGATTTTGGAAAGCGCTAATAGCTTCTTGCGGTAATAATTTAAAGTAAGTATCTTTGTTAAAAACCAAAATCAGTTGTCGTCACCGAGATACGAAAACATGTTTAGATATGCATGGTTCCGCTGCGACGATGTAGTTAGTTGCTTTGAAGTGTTCATGGTGTAAAAATCACTTATGTTTTAAACATTTTTTTGAAGAATATCATTACTGCCAAAATTATATAGAATAACAGATATTAATTACAGCCCTACCATTTATTTGAAAGCACCAACGTTTATATATTAATAAAATCAGCTCTTTTAAGAGTTACCAAGCAGTTACGAACAAGGAACGACTCGTGCAGGGACTCTATTTCGCGCGTCGAACGATAAAATCTCATATGTAATAACTTTTTTGTTGATGAAAAAATCGAAATTCCTATTTATCCGTAATTTTGTATAGGAAATGTAGTTTTTACAAAAAAATATTCAAGAAAATTGAATAACATTAAAGTGGTAAAACTGCCGAAAATATGTTATTTTTCAACATATTGTTTAAACAAATGGAGATTTTGCAAAAGAAATTATGCCGTTAAATTCGTAATGCAAAGGCGCTAATTTCGCCAATTTACGCAAATGCTCTATCTCTCATAGTTTCCAAGATATTCAACGAAATACACTTCTGGCCCCCAACTTTGGGGGCGGTTTTCACCCCTTTAACGTGGACGATTGCCGATATAAAAAAATACGTGTCGAATATTCTAACAAGTACTCCATCATACTAAAATTTCATCAAAATCGGCGTGTGGCACCTCGGGATGTTCCCTTGTTAGTTGTTCTTAGCTCACCGCGATGTTTACTGCCGAGTGGCTCTCCGAGGAGCGACTTGCCGAGAAAAAGTCTAACTTACCACTCCCCCGCCCTATCTTCGTATTTATTAGCTTTCGTACTCGTAAACTCAAAAAGAAGGTAAGATAACGCAAAGATATCAAATAATTCGTTTAAATTATCCGTCTAGTTGCTGCGGTAATCAGGTGCTTTCCTTGCATCATCTGTGATTAACATCAATCAAATTTCGTCCGTTCTAATTTTTGCGCGGGTTTAAAACTTTGTCAGGGGAGTATGGTGGATAAGGAGGCAAAGGCTTGCGTTTGCCATCAGTGGGTTCGAGTACAAATGTCCCGTCACTTTTGCAAATTTTTTTTTGATTTGTTATTCAATATAACATAGCTTCAGTGGTACTAATGCACCTAAAACAGTATTTCTTAAAATTAGACGGATCGACAATTGCAGTTGAAGTCGGAGAAGTACAGAGCTACAGGAAAAGAGAATTTGCATATTTCTAACAGATCGTTACAAATACCCAACATCTTAACCATCTATATCTCCTACCTACGGTGGACAACCAGTACTAGTTGGGCTACCTGTACTAATTAGGCCACCTACACTTGTTGGACCACCTATACTAGTTGGACCACCTATGCTAATTGGACCACCTACACTAGTTGGACACCTATACTAGCTGGACCACGTGTACTATCCTAACACTATATGAAAAGATTCCATTCTGCAGGGCATGTAACTTAAAAAATACACAAACCCCTGGAAAAGTTTATCCATTGTCTAACCCGCTCGGACAACTTCTTCCGCTAAAATTCCTCCTGAAACCTTGAACCGTAAGACGCAAACGATGAACGTACCGATCAGAAATGAAGATACACCGGTCGGATGTACGGAGTCTCTCCGCCTCAAGAAGAAGCAACCCTTTTTATTGTAGATACGTGTCACTGTATTTTGTCGCAAGAAGAAGGGGCTAGCTTCTAAGGCGAGAAGCGTGGACTTATATAACCGTTTCCGGCCTGTAGGAAACATAAAAACTTTCCTAATATAAACTTCGTCTATCAGCGGCGGGGCTTTGGATGGATTTTATTCGTGATATGATACGAGACACGTAAAGCCGTTGTTAGCGCACGTGCTCGCCGTATACTCTCCAAGGATGGAAGAAAAGGAGAAAGAAGAAGAGGAAGAGAAGGAAGAAATTGTCGCGAGCCGCCAGCGCCAACGGATTCGTGAGAATGATAACGAATTCGATGCAATATTAATAGAGGTCGAAAACTTCTACGGACGACTAATGAGATATACCGTGTGTTTCCACACACGCGATCTTTTTTTACTGACGTTTTTATTAATATATGCTCTTGTTCGTGGTTTCTGGAACTTCATAAATTTCGCATTCAATGTTCGCGATTTCGAGCGCTGGCAGGAAGAAGTTATTTAATTACTGTATTTGAGAATTATGTTAAAATTGGTTCAACTATGATGTGCTTAGGTTCTATTACGTGAGTTGTCTTCTTCTTTTTATATTTCTTTCATATTGAGTAGACGTTATTTGATTAAAATTTACAAATTAGTCAGAGTTGTATTGTAAATTTGAATATCAAACTGATAACATGAGAATGGTTTCATATCGTTTCGTCGTATCGAACTTTTTAATTTGATGGTTTTTAAAATTTAGTTTTCCGGCTTAATTTTGTTCTACAAGAGTTAAACTTCCAGCTACGAGAATCTCTCGAAAACTTTTCACATTCCAAAGTGTCCACAAAAATACCGAAACGAACTGTACTGAAAATATTGTCACCTTTATCGTCCACAAGATTTACACCATGGAATAAACCCATCAAAGAACAACACCGCTATCCATTTTCTCAGTTTAACATCAACCAAGCGAGAAGCAGTGGTTTTATTCCTCCGAGCGATGAAACGGCACAGTGATTAAAAATTTAATTAACTCGCAGCCGTGTCATCAGTCGGAATTCATTAAGGGGTATGGCCAAAAATGTTCACTTTTACAGGAATGTGCTTGTAGTTCCGTAATATCCATCGTTCATATCCATTGTTTTCATTTCTGTCGATTTTCCACCCAATTTTTTCTCTATGTTCGACAATTGGTAATTAAGTTCGGCGTAACGATCCGATAGAAAAGTTCGATGAATTTAATGAAAAGAAGAATCGAGGAAATCCAGAGGCCGCGATGACGACTCGAGCAAGGGTTTGAGGAAAGTTTTTCCAGCTTTTTACGATCATCGTGCTACCCCGTGTCGTTATGGGGGCGCGGAACGTTCCGGAACGTGCAGTTTTTTTTCTTTTTTCTTCCCTTTTTCTCTCTCTCTCCCTCTCCCCCTCTTTCGTTCTCTTTCTGTTTTACTTACTGAATGGGAATCAGAAATTTCGCAGGTGCCGAGGAAATTGGCTGAAAAAACCTTCGGCAGAATTGTTAGGTAGGATGTGTGAAAGAGAATTATTTTTTTTTAAATATCCTCCCGTATTTCTATCAACGCATTCTGATTGTACCATCGCTATTTTTCCCTTCTCCGGATTAACACATTCGACACTCGTGTTTATTTCGCTCGCAGTTTCAAATTGCCCGCAATTCCGTTCGTATTTTCGCGAGTTTACGGTCGAAACGTACGAGAAGAGACGAATTTTCATGGGACACCGTTCCGGATAGATGGGAGAAGAATTTTAAATTACGAAATAAAAATCTGCAACTCGCAAGGCAGGATAAAGTTGGCTCGAAACTTGTAACGGGGATCGATGCAACCTGGATGCAACTGCTCGAAGTTTACTTGATATTAACTAGCCGTTTAATGCTTCAACCATTTACGTTTTCCGATACCGTTAACGTAACAAGCTATGAGAAGTTTATAAATATGTTCGCCAGTTGTTTTCTTCGGAAGAAGCGCTCCTCGATACTTCGCAGAATAATTCTCCGACTACTGCTTCTTCCATCGCAAATGCATTTCCGTAATTTTGAGAAATATCAGAATTCCCATCAGACAGATACGTCGTACTCGAAACGCAAGTATTTTAAGTGCAGCCGAGTTCTTCGAAGCAGATTAAATAACTTTCGAAGCAACTCGTCGCTCTTGTAAGATGATTAAAAACAACGAGAGTAGAATAACGCGAGTTTTCACCTAAAATGATTTTCACGAAGACTGATCATTTTCAGATTTTACCGGGGAAGAACTGTCTAACTTTTATGATTCTAGAAAGACCGATAGTTTTGCGAGCTCTCGATGTTAAAATATCTTAAGATTCCTATTCTTCGATAACGAGTATTTTTCTAAAATTAAAAATTTCATTTTCTTTTTGAACCTTGAACCTGCAATAATAAGTGAAACTCTTGGCGTAGAAATTGGAACAAATAAACTTGTGATTTTCGATAATTCCATAATTGCAAGAATAAGCTAATAAACCGCTGGTAATTTTTTAATTCCCGTAAGTTTATGTTTAACTATGGGATACAATAGCGAAAGAGAAATCATAGAGATAAGGGTTAATTTGAATCGTTAGATGAAAACGCAAAATTAAACCTTTGACTTACAATTTCGAGGCAGGCTCGTGTAGGAGAAACTAAAACGAAAAAAGTGTAAAGTCCAAAGTCCATTAAATTCAAAGTTTCAATAGGATAAATCAGCGTTGAAACATTTTTACGCTGTCAGTTTAATATTCTTTAGAGTATACTTGGGACTAATTGCTAAATTTTAATTTGGATAATTTACTGCTTAACTATCACACGTAGGCCTATAGCAAATTATAGGGCAAGGGCTCAAATGTGCACTTTAAATATCTTCTTTCGAAAATATGCTTTTAAATACCCGAACAATTCTACTTCTTGTCTTTAAGCAGTTTTTATCTCTTGTCCGTTAGACATATCTATAATTTTTTAATTAAAAATTCTACTTCGCACCTAATTTCAGTCGTTCGATAAAACCTCAGTATTAAAAGTATAGTTCAATTGTATTTTCTTAAAGTCACGTTTTTAATTATTCGAATAATTCTACTTTTTGCGTTTAAGTAGCCTTTTATTCTTGTCCTCGTGAAATGTCCCCATTTCTAAAATTAAAACTTCTACCTGGCTTTTAATTTTAATCGTTCGATAAAACCACAAAATTAAATGTGCCTCCAATTAAATTTTTTCGAACACACGTTTTCAAATATTCAAATAATTCTACTCCTTCCGTTTAACACTAGAACTACCAAACCAGTCAAAATGACTGGTACACAATTTTTTCCAAAAATTCTCCAAATTTATAGAAGAGTCTTATAATAAATATTCTCTGTCCATCTTAAAAAACATAAATCACCGAATCTATTATCTTTCCCGCCTCTCGATTCCTCCTTTTTCAAAGTACTTATTTAATATTTTAAAATATGATAACTTTAACGCCGGTAGTTCTAGTGTTAAGTAGCCTTTTACTCTCATCCTCAAGAAATATCCTCACTTCTAAAATTAAACGTTCTGCACAGCTTTCAATTTTAATCGTTCCATAGAGCCTAAGACTTAAATAATATATTTGAATTGTCTTGTACCGAAGATACGCTTTTGAAGATTTTTATAATTTTACTCGCTGTCTTTAATTAGCTAACATAGATATCATTATTAACACTGTGCCGCCCGCGAGATAAATCAAGATTCTTTGATTTGGCGCCGGGGCTTTTCGAATTTGTCGAGAAATCATAAAACGTCGCGGTTTACTAATCACAATAAGTTATAATTCTGTTCTGCAATTTTCACGAAATTTCAAGGATATGCAGCGTATTGCAGCCTGTACAGAATACAAGCGATACTTTGCAACAATTTGTGATTGTGAGATAGCCGCGACGCCTTTGCGATACAATAGGCAGCTGTCTTAAAATTTTAGCGTGAGACCAACGTGGTGTCACCGGACGGCATAGTGTTAAAAAATCACCATATTGTATACATACAACAGTATAAGCTTCAAAACACGACGATATTCTAAACCGCTTTCAATTACAAAAACACCCAGCGATTACATTCACGTACATTGAAACATTCCGAGGCCGTTGAACACCGGAAGAGAGGACCCTCTAACGCTTTGCACTTACACGTACCGACGTTTATATTTATACAGCCACTAATTATATTCCTCTCTTTGTAAGATTCAACATTCTCTTGGCATAAGAACACACGGCCATGTGTATACGTACATGCTCCAGTATTATAAAGGACGTGTATCAAATCCCGTATTATTCTTCTCGAGCCTCTTTCACCCTCCTCCCCTTTAAACCACCCTTTTTCATCGCGCACTCCGCCAACCCTGTCGCTCTTAGTCGTACGATAATAAAAAACTTGAAACAAAAAAGAATGGCAAGTGAAAAAAAAAAATTATACAAAACACGGGGTTGCACGTGGAAGAGCACGTTTACGAAGGACGAGGCTCGTTTTCCCCAACAGAAAGCGTCATTTCGACGATGCAACACGGTGAGTGTAAAAATAGCGCGCGAATTTAATGCGAGTTTAGTGTCCCTCGCAATTTACGCGCGCCAATGAAAGAGACGGGTCTTCTACGCAATGCGAATTTTCGCGTGCTCTTCGCTTTCGGTGAATTTTCAACGCTGAATAGCCGAAAGACAAGAGAGATAAGGAGAGAAGAGATAAGAATCCTGACGGCAGCGGTGACGGTGGAAGGGAGGACATAAGAGATTCTTTCTGCGTACGGCAATCATTCAAGAATGTTATGGCCGACATTCTGCAGTAGGAGAAATTTCAACGAGAGGTATCCTTAATACCGGAGAAAAACGTGGGATGGATAATATATTTCCTCGTTATTAAATCGTACGATTGAGTTACGTGACTTTAAACAGGATACCAAGGAATTCGATGGAGAACCGTAGAAGCAGTATCGTTGATTTTTCTCCTCGTTTCGTTAACGATCTATTCATACCAATAATTAATGTGTGACATCTACAAAATTGGAACAGATTCTACATTTCTTCGTAATCGCTGACCGGCGAAAAGGGCCATCAATTTTCTAAATATGGCGTACTTGTTCTATCTTTTCAAATATTTAATACCGTGTCAGTCATGCGAGAAGTATTCTTAACATCGAAGAAAAACGTACGATGGATGATATAGTCCTTCGTTATTAACATTAAAACTACCGACTTTATATAGATTATGTTTAAATATTCTAAATAAGTACTTTAGAAAAAGAAGAATCAAGAGGTGAAACAGATGACCAGTTAAGTAATTTTTATTTTATCAGATAGACCTGAAATACTTACTTTATGGCTCCTCTATCAATATAGGACATTTTTGGGATAAAGTGGGAACCGGTCCTTTCGACCGCCTTGCTAGTTTTAGTGTCAAAGCGCACGATTGCATTACGTGGCTGATGGAGGAATACAGAAGAAGTGTCATTGTTTTTCCCACTGGTTTCGTGAACGATTCATTCATGTCCATAATTAATATGTGACATTTGCAAGATAAATGCACGGTCTATTTTACGTATCTGCATAATTACTGTTCGACGAAAAGTGCAATCTATTTTCTAAATATGATGTACTCGATCTGCCTTGTGAAATATTAAATACCGTGTGGTTCATACGAGGAGGATTTACTCGAAAGCAATGCTATTTGCGGAATGCTGAAACCTATTTAACTAATTGCCCTACAATAGCGAGTGACACTCGTGATGTGGAAAATGAAATAGAAAATTTTAACATCTTCCTAGAAATTATCAAATTGAAAATATCATGGGAGCAAACCATGGTAAAATTATTTCCGCGATATTAAATGTATTTGAAATGATGCCATGCAGCAGAAATGATTGGCTAATTTCTATTTCGTCAAATTAACACGTGAATGCCATGGGGGTCACCGATGTCTGGCGTTTTTGAATTTAATGAAATTTCATATATTCTTTAAATTGTAATATTTACTATTTTCCTAATATATTCAATATTTAAATACGGATGTTAAAGAGGCAAAGTCCTGCTGAGTAAATAGCTATTTGTACCTTTAAAGCTTCTGCTCTACAAAGATGTGATTTTAATAAAACAAAGTTTAACTGTGATAAAAATGATGAAACTTGCTAAATATCAGTGGAGTTCTGCGTGTTAATTCTGGGCCATTAAATACGCAGTCAGAAAAGAAATCGCAGAGCAAGGGGTTAATCGAATGTAACGGTTAATCGAATCCAAGAATGTAATTGCTTACAAACTCTTTGTTCCTTGAAGAATTTTTTGTACGACGCGATGGCCAATTCTTATTAAAAATAATTCTCCGCTCAACGCAATCTGTACATAAAAATATAACAAAACAATTGATGTGACCCTCTATAGCCCATATACATTAATTGTTTGGCGCGTCCGAAGAGTAATTAGACGATGGCACATTGGCAAATATTAAAAATAGAATTATGCAGTCATATTGATACCAAATTCATATGTTATTGACCCCACAGTTCCAGCTAAACTTTAAATAAAGAACTTAACTTGATTTTCGAGCATTTAATTGCAAAGGAAATTTGTAATTTTCAAGAATTAAATTATAACAATCCTGAATGTTACAAAAATAATTTAGAAGAAGGAAGCAGAACTGAATCGTTTCCTGAAAATCAGAAAAGCCGATAGAGGGTTAAATTATTTTCAAAAAGAAAATGGCCTTTAAATCTTATAAGTTCCACGATTTAAATCGTCTCGAAAGAATCAAGTAATACTCACTTCCAAGCGTTCATTTCGCACCGCTGCTTTACGTCTTCTTCCATTTATCCAAAGTCATTAATCAATTTGCGAGGGTTATTTAGTGTCGCAGGACCACCGGCAGTGTCCATTTGCACTTCCTACTTCGTGGTTCTCTCATTACGAGTATCAGTTCTGATCAAGGTCCTAGATATCATCGATTATCCTCTATTCGATTATCCTCGCGAATACTGGAATCCTTTAGGAGGAAGGTAATACTACGGCCGTATATGTCCATTTGAGGAACGCGAATCTATTAATCCAGTATCGATTAGCAAACTCCACAATATCGTGTTTCGTGTTACGGATATATCTGAGTTGATACTGTGTTAAGCACCGGCCATAACGGTATCGATTACCGGACTGGTGTCGTTATCGTGTGAGACGATGTCAAAAATCATCTTTGAGCGAATTTCGGTGAAGGGGATAATGACGACGAAGTCTGTTAGAATCGAGTTTAACGAGGGACCAAGGTGACATGCTTAAACAAAATTCTGTAGCTATACAGAGACGCATTTAAATAGCATAAACTATATTGAATAAAATTGCTGTAAGTGTTGCATGACGGTCGGTTCTCCAAGTTCCCCGTGGAAGCGATCGTATTCGGAAGTGGAAACTTCAAACGTAGCGGTGAGAATAAGGATCGTGAGGGTAAAGTGTAAGCGTTATATTACAAATTTTGGTGTGTTGTTATATATATACTTTTTACTCTGAAATGAATGATGAAAAACAGCCAAAAGGATCTCGAATTTTATTTTTGAAACAATAAGAAAAAATTCCTATTGGCCATACCGTGACGTCTAAACTTCGGCATTGGGTAATTGGAAGTCCAATCTCCTATCCTCTCAGCTGCCGTCGCACTCTAAGCGATTTAGTGGAGTTCAAAATGTTCGCGTAATTGACTTACGAGTATAACTCGATATATTATACCTTTAAATAGTACTTTGACTTTTGGAAATCCTCGTACAACGTTCAACGTGTAAACTCAATTATGCGGACGATTATGAAAGCAGTTTAAGTCGAAAATTTGAGAAACATATATCGCATCAGTATCCATTGCAATATGGTAGATCTACTTTGTAGGAATGATAGAAAATTCCATTGTTTAACGGAGTGGATAATTCCCTCAGTGCACAATAATTAATGTGCATTCCGAAAGAAAAGTCTCAACATCAGAAGATATAGTTTTGGCATTTGTTCTTGGTTTTTCGAAGAATTATTACAATGAACGGTACAGTCGCACTAGTCATTTCGCAAGGTGCATTAAACAAATCTGCAGATTTTGCAAGTATTTCAAATTCTTGAAAGTTTCATTCATTCGTACTTCCACCAGCTCATCGAAGTTGATACCACGAGGATTTTACCGCTTCAAACTAAAGCGCCCAAAGTCCTTGTATTTCCGGTTGATTTTAAGCTCGAGATTAATGATGCCGCCGAAATATACCTAATAAAATAGGTATTTGGTTTTATCTGGTAGCGTTCAGGCAAATATCGATCGGACGTAATAGCAAGGTTTGGAAGAGAGACGTGTAGGAAGGTTTTCATGGACTTTTCCAGACTTTAGAGAATATCTGGCAGCCTCGGCGTGCCGCCATCCATGGCGCCGGGTTCCTTTGGTTCCTCCAGGATAGAGGACCCTCCGATACATCTGTAGGCATTCCGCAAACAGTAATATCGTCCTGGAGGAAAATTTGGACAGCCAAGACATCTTCTCCTGACATGAAACTAGCGATAAGGCAAACGTGAATCGCACAATTCACCCTGCGGAAGTTGATTTCTTTTGAGACGAGATGACGAATTATTTCGGTCTTGAATAGAAGTTAAATCGTTCTCCGAGAAGTTAACGCAGCAACAATATTTTAGCTGCGAGGTTAAATCAATGTTTTTCAAAAGTACGAAAATCGATAATTTCCGAAAGGGATGTAAAAATGGCGGTTGTTCTGAAGCCAAAAATAGGAATATAATGGACGTCTCATTAATTATTCACTGCATTTTGACCTCATTTCTAATATGATATTTATGTACGATTTCTAAAGGGATCGAAATGATAGAGTTGTTTTAAAATAATAAAAATAAAATACATTGGGAAACTAAGTCTTCGCCGGCGTGGCTCGCGCTCGTCTTTTGTCGCGTTCCCATGCTCCTATACGAAAATTCTACGGCTCTAGAAATTTTTAGATCCTACGTCTATATGGTTATTATATAACTCATTTACGTCGATTATTCACCGAGTGTTCACAGAAGCTTTATTAAAACTCAGCAAACTCTTATTAAATTATTGTTCATTTCTTCTTCTCATTCTGTGCCAACAATAATATCTTCATCACATAAAATCATTACCGCCTATTTTTCGCCCACCGATGTCAGTTTGCAACGCCTTTCAGAGTCACCAGCCAGCTAACTACTTAAATACTATCAGTGACTATGGTCAGCTATCATCAGACGGCCGGTTCCATTCCACCAATGACTATGGTTCCCCGTAAAAATTTCGCGTAGAATTGCAATTTTTGTCGAAAACAGTACAGCTTTTTATCTCAATATCTTTCCATTTATTTCGACTTCTGATTTCTACGACGAAAGACGCAACCGTATCGAAAGTATCAACAACACAAAACGAAGACGAAACGATTTTATCTATTATTATCATTTCGTTCAGAACCTACAACACAAGTTGGTTTCGGACCATCAAGGCTGTAATAATATCAAATGATGATTTAAGAAAAATATTCCAAAGTCGATACGGGATTTGAAACTCGGGCCCGTTGATTGAGATTCCAAGCCTTTACCTTCATATCCATCATAATCCCTTAATTGCTATGTTCATTTAGTCTAAGACTTACTAAATTTGAAGGTTGGTTCCAGACCACCAAGAGTGTAATATATGAAATGATGATTTAAGAAAAATATCCCAAAGTCGATAGGGGATTTGAACTCCGACCGATTGATTGAGAAGTCCGAGCGTTTACCTTCAAACCTACCATGAGACCTCTTAATTACTATGTTCATTTGGTCTAAGACTTACTATTTCAAGGTTGGTTCCAGACCACCAAGAGTGTAATATATGAAATGATGATTTAGAAAAAATATCCCAAAGTCGATGGAGGATTTGAACTCGGATCCATTGATTGAGAGTCCGAGCCTTTACCTTCATACCCACCATAATCCCTTAACTGCTATAGCCATTTCACCTTGGACCTACAGTTTAAGCTGTGATTCGAATGACCGATACAAGTCCAACTATTACCACCCCCTAATTATCGCGTCGCTTCAACTATCGTCCCGCGAGTCCGGATGACATCAGCATCGATATCGCAGCAGGGTTAATCATTTAAACGAAAAGAGTGTCACATCGATGCGTCGATGGAGAGAACGGTGCCGTGCACCTCGACGTTAATTGGAAGACCGAAGCAGAGGGAGGCCCGCATGCCTCCGTAGTAATTGACAATTTCACACTCGAGTGTGGACGGTAATTAAGCTGCCACGTGTGTAGCCGGCCGGCGTCGATTTTTTCCTTCTCACCGGACCAGGGATCTTTCGGAGCCGCACGACCAATCCTTGCCAGGTCGGCCCTATTCGTTCGGCTTTCCAGCCACTCTTTTTTCCTCGTTCAGGCAAGCGCGACAATTAGTTTTTGTAAGAACTACTCGCCTCCGCGTCGCGTTTCGGCGTTACGGGAAAGTAGAACGGGAGAAAAAGAGGAATGCGTTAACCCTTTGTGCTTTTACGGGGGAAGATACGTCGAGGACGAAGCATCGATGCGGCTAGAGTACTTTTGCATAACGATTGAATCGACGACTTGAAATTAGAATTATTGGCGGAAGTAAGTGGAAGGTCGTTTAGGATTGCTGGGGAGAGAATTTTGGAATATCGAGGTACGCTTGATGAGAAGAGAATTGGATCTTACTTCTACGGTGAAAATTAGTTCCTATATTTTTCAGTTAGCCAGACGTTATTATTCGGTGGAAGATTAATAATTTGAGATATTTGTACTTTTGATTCTAAACTATTGGAGATATGAACAAAATTAGAATATCAGAACTGATAGAGAATTCTGTGTTTTAACCGTTTAAATAGCCAGGGTTTCAGCACAAAATATCGTCGAAAATTGCCCAACAGCGCGATGGCGTTTCTTTCGTTTCCCACCAGATAATGGAAGCATGCACGATATCGATGTTTTTCTGCTTGTAAACAGTAATATTGTTTCATTAGTTGTCAGTTAAAAATATGATCTGTATTATACCTACACTGTTTTATCTAGAATACGGGCCGCAGTTTTTCAAAGTGGTACAAGCTAATTGCGATAAAAAGAAGTTTTGTAATTACTCCTGCATGGACCAGAAGTAACAATAAGAATAAAATCAGAGTAATTAGACTTGATCAGTTAAATAATTGAAGTTTATCTACCTCTACTGTTCATACAAAAGATATCATCGACTCCACACGTCCATCACCTCAGCACTTTTAGGTAATAAAAAGAAGAAACGCTCGCGCTGCATGACAAACAATTAAAGGCAC
The DNA here is from genome assembly GCA_963989415.1 of Cerceris ruficornis. Lineage (NCBI taxonomy): Eukaryota > Metazoa > Arthropoda > Insecta > Hymenoptera > Crabronidae > Cerceris > Cerceris ruficornis. The sequence continues at coordinate 14,137,247 of OZ022523.1, forward strand.
TCTCTGATGTTCATAGACCTAAAAACTAACAACACAACAAATCAAAGTAAGGGCAAAACAACGGCGAAGTACAGCACGTAAACATCGCACGACGAAGAATTAATTACTAACTGGCTCCATACATCGATCCATGTTTTATTTTTTTCCCTGGCTTCTATCGGGGGAATTCTAAACGTACGCGAAGCTATGGTTTTTGCATAGAAATAAGTTCCCGCGGGTAATTTAAATCGTAACAATCGTCCATCCAGTTATTGTATATCAAGTAATACCAGACATGCGTGGCATGTAATACGAAAGTACAAAGTTACGGCATTACCACGTTCACCGCTTTAAGGAGCAACATGTAAAAGCAAGATGAATAAATGCATTAACTGTACTGCTATCTGCAATCCTCTGACATTTAATTTTACACTCCTCTTGCCCCTGGTCCGTTACATTTTCCACGCACGAGAGAATTCTCAAGAAATGGGAAAACGTCCCGTTCATCTCTACACCGTATCTTCGCTCGCCAGTAACACCTTCGGAGCGTTGAGAGTTCACATGAGACAAAATATTTACGAGTAATTCCATCGCACTTTGTTGAAGAAATCAGTAATTTTTAAGATGAAAGGGAGCATATCTATGAATAGTCAATTATGGCTGATTTAAGTAATTTGCTCCCCGTTTCCAGAAATTCACGTTTTGCTTTGAGTTGCGCGTTGAGTTATGTGCAATGAGACAATTGTCGACTCTATTAACCTTCATCAGTCCTTAGTGTCTTTTTTTATCGAAATCGAGATTTAATTTGACCAAAATAGAGAGAAATTGCACACAGTGAATACACATTATTAAGTAAAAAAAAAAAACATTGTTTTTAAATAGAAAATAGATTACAGGCCAGGAAAGAGCCTAGAGTCTTTATAATGCTTTCTTTTAAAAGAGCGGATAGAGGTTAAACGGCTTGATTTCTTATCGCCTCTGCAAAGTATTTTTACCATAATATAATGCACATTGATATGACGTATAATAAGTGATAAGTTCGATTTTATGCATATGGTAGCGCTAGTGGCTCGGAATCGACCTACAATTTAAAAAATTGCAGCCACAGCTCAAATACAGTACAACAATCAGTTCAACTGTTCCAATTTGATTTTTTCTGACTTACATTATTTTCATAATCACCGGCACATACAACGTTAAAATTTAAAAATCTAAAAGCTATCTGGACTTTGGAGCAATTTCAAAATCCCCGAGAGTGATACATCTACAAGCTTAATTGAACCTTGACCTCCCAATACATAATTCCAATGTTATCATTCGATTTCACACTAGAAAGTAATTCGATATTAAAATTGTAAACGTTAGAACTACAGGTTAACCTCATCGATCGCTTTAAAAATATTTCCTCCAACACCGGGCCATCTGCTTCTGCGTCTCTCGATCGAACTCTAGTTATAAACTCTCCTCCCGGAAACTGCCTCTCGATCCACGCGTTGCAGGGAGTCCAAACAATCGCGGTGATTCGTTTCGCGAAAATTTCAAATGCGAAAGCCAACGCCATTGCGGAGAGAATTCTCGTGCGTTCGGTGGATGCAGGAGAAACGGAATATCGGACGATCCGAGGGTTGGAAGGACCGGGGATCCAGCGAACGCGCGTTCTTCCGGTGCTTCTAGCCGGAAAACGCGATGTGGCACGCTCGACCGAAGCGAAAGCGCGATACCGAAACGAAGATTATATAGATACACGGCGAATTATCGAGAATCGACCGGTTGATACGAGCAAACCATGTGATTACACACGCACCTATATCCGCGTGTCTGAACCGATTCTACGAAGGTATGAATTCGCGTTACGCAATGGCGAGCGATTGTCGGCTGAATAGAGAATGCCTGTAAATTAACCGATATACATATCTGTCCGGCCTCGTTCGGCTATGTTCTACTGTATTCCGTTAATGTGCTTACATCATTGAACCGATGAATTTTGTGCGATATTATTGTACGTACAATTCAAGTCCCGATGTTTCGTATGCTCGTCGAGTTGTTTTCGTTTTATTGGGACCACGAGAAATCGTGTAACTCGTTTAATAAGACACACGGCTGTTTGTTACGACAGCGGCCACTGCTAGTGGCAGGTTTCGCGAATATTGCAACGGACACCCTGCCGGTGACGTTCAAAGGGTTAAAGCATGTTGGGAATAAAATCGATAATAATGGTAATTGAGTTTTCTGAGTATTTCTACGAAGATATTTCATTAGATTTTTTTGTGGTGTTCGCCGAATTTGCTTTGAATCCAGTGACGGATTTTGTAAAAAGTAGAACTAATATGGTAAATTTTTAACTAATTGGGTGCCACGCAGGTTAAAGAGTTCAGATTTTGAAAATAGATGGTACAAATAGGAATGACGATTTTAACCCTGCTGTTCTCCTCATTTATACCTCACATTCGTGCTCCTTCAGGTCATAGTGACTCGATTGACAAGGGTTCATATTTTAGAAAATGTAAAATATACAAACAAACAGAAGTAAATTTTAAATACACTCAATATCAAAGACAAATACTGAAAGACATCGTAACTGTTAAAACTTAATCTTCATTTCGGGTTATATAGACAAGGGGAGAACAGCAGGGTTAATATATTATTAACAATGTACTGACTAATATATCAAATTCTACAAAACTAATTCCCACAAACGTAACAATAATTATCCATACAATGGACCGATAACCAACAAAACATCTATCGCGAATAAAACGCTAAACCTCGTCGCATCGTATCTCGCGTTTATGCAAACGAGCGTAAGGGACTGAGGCATCGTAAACGATCGTCAGGAACGAGGCGCTTATGTACGTGAATTCGCACCTATTCGCATCTATTCGCGCCTACCTGCGGCCGAGGGCTATGTAAATAAGTAAATATGTGTGTATATTCGCAAACATTGTCGACCGCAGGAGAAATCCACATTGTCCTGGAAAGCTTACGGAGCGCGTGTATATACGTTAAAACCGATCGGCTAGTTTCTCTGTCGACCGAAACGTCCGAAAGTCCATGCTCCAATTACATTGTTCGTACCTCGTTTAGGATCGATTCCAACACGCGATACGGCTTTTCTATACAATTATGACTAGAATTCGATTGTGGCCCGCAATGAAAAGAAGAGAGAGGAAGAGAATGAGAGAGAGAGAATGACAGTGAGTCAGTGAGAGTGCGAATGAAAGAAAGAGAGAGAGAGAGAGAGAGAGAGAGAGAGAGAAATGTTGCAGGAAAGAAAAAAAATAAAATCGAATTTGCCACGCGCCAAAGCGCACGGTAATCCGTTAACCACGCGACTGAATTGAACGGCTCGGTTCGTTAGTGGTAGTTTACCAGGTATATCGTGTTACGGGGAATCGTAACGTTAACACCGCGACATATTGATGAGAATTATTCACGAATCTGGAATAGCAATATTTGAAACACGCCGAAAATACGCATCGACCTAATTGCATCGCCTTGTCGCGTCATCATTTTTTTTTTATCGTTTATAAGCGTAGGAATGACGAATGCATCCACCGTTGGACAGTGTACAATTCGTGGCGGGATTGTCGAATGATTTTCGTTTACGGTTAAGTGGAAAGAATGGGATATGTACACGATTAATGTTGAATAGAATTAAAGCTGTGGATGTTTTTTGTTTTAAATACAGACAGAATTGAGTGAAAAATATACGTGGAATTTGTTCTAATTCGATGAACCGTAAGCTAATTAGGTCATGCGTTAAATACAGCGAGGAATATATTAAAATAATTAAATAATAATAAGGAAAAAGAGCAATTGCTTTTCTGAATGGAGCAAGAATGAATAAGTAACAGTACCTATGTCGATATGTAAGCATAAGATTTCATTTCTAAATTTTACAAAGTATTAACTCAAGGTAAAAGAAATATGATAAAGAACATATTAAAGTAAGTAAATAATAATATACAGATACCGAACACGGAGACAGAAGAAAAAAGTGCAATCGCATTTCTGAATGCAACGAAAATGAATAAATAATATCTACATAGGTACAGATTCCATTCCCGAATTTTATAGAACACCAATTAAAGAGAAAAAGATCAAAGTATGATAAATACTGTATTAAAATCAGTAAATAATATTAAACTCGAACAAGACGAAAAATAAATTGTGATTAAATTCCTTAATAATTCTCCTACGAACTTTAACAACCTTAGCGTTAATCTTCTTTGCACCTTCCACTAATTTTACCATCGGAAATCTACGTAAACGCATTCAGCCGTCTAAATGGAAAAAGAAGGAGTATTCTACGTGAAAAATCCTGGCTTCTAATGTTTTCCGCGGAGAAAAATGTTACCTCCGTAACAAGTTAGAGGCATAGAAATGCGTCACGGGTTGTACACTCGGCAGAGGGTCTTTACAGGCGGTTCGCATGAGCAGAATCTTTGATGCGCGGCTGACACGTAATTTCCTCACCTTCTTCCTTCATTTTCACCCGGCGAACCTGGGAAACGGGAGTAAGTTTCGACGAAAGGATCCGATCCCCGGCTTTCCGACGCTCAAACTTCCTCGCATTGCCGTCCAATCGAAGGATTCCTTTTTGGATCGACGATTAATCGTTGATCGATCCTCGGATTATCGGGAAACAACCGTGAGTTACGTTCTTGGACTTTGAAGTCCCTTATCTTGCAATTTTGACTTTCAAAGAATATAAAAAAGCCTTTGAGACAAAATATATCCTGACTATATCTGTTAAGGCTTACAACTTTAATATTGTTGACTTTATTAATGAGATAGAGAGCTGTTTTTGAGAGATAATTACCTTCTAGCACACCGCAGTAGCTCTGCGGATGTAACGATTTATCATTTTCTATTTGAGTTTCCGCGGCTTTCGAGCTTCGTGTGATTAAGAGTTTGTGTTATTTGTGACTTTTCAATAAATTTATGTGTTTCTGGTCTATTTTTTAGTAAAATCCTACAATATTTTGAACTCTGAAGTTGAGCCTTAAACTTTAAGTAATATTTTTAAATTAAGCCGTCCTTTTACCGCCCTTATCACCGGAAATAACTTGGCCGATTTGATTAAATTTAGAATTTCACAATCGTGAATTTCTTAAGGTAGATAATGTCAGCTCTCGTCAACAAGTCTGACATATTCTCAGGCGACTTTGGAGTAGAGATGCGGTGCAATTTTCGCGTTAATCATAGTACACGTGTCTGCATATGTAAAAGCATGTTGCCCTATTAATAGGGCAAAGATTACATTAGCATTCCGACATTGGTGCTGATGGCATTTATAAATGTCTCTGATAAGGTTCCTATTTGCATATGTAAACAGTGCTTGCAGAATGTAGACGTTCCTGTAACGTATCTCGTTATCCCTCCGACAAATGTGTCAAATGCGCAAGAACGCGACGATAATTAAGTCCATAATGACTAATGTGTAACATGTGTCACGACGGATCGAGTGGAAAATAAAGCAAAGATTTTCTTTAAATAGTTCACAGACGTCCCCAGATTTTACATATTTATATGTAAATTAGTTCATTTATATCCTATTCTGAAATTGGCCTAAGTCACTTTCCCAAAAAATGAAGTTAATGATAACATTAATTGTTATTTAACGGTATCTCTTCGTTTTAATAAAGTATTGCAATCAACATGATGAGAGTAATTTAGGCTTTGTTAGAGAGAAGTTTCGGTAATTATGAGTATAACAAATATGTTTATTTTGAAAGTGAAGTAAGTCACTTTACCGTAATGAAAAACAGTGATTTTGCAATAGCTATGCAAAATTATTTATACTAAGAAAAACATAAGTATGCAAGTAAATCTTCTCGAAATTGGCATCAATAGTTTTAACCACTAAAACCCAAACTCTCAAATATCTCGATTTAAAAATATTTCTGACGTTTGACATACCACTTTGAAAATAAACAGCTCATATATTTCATGTACATATATGTATTATATCACGGGTTATCGTCATTTACAAATTCGACAATTTTATTAAAAGGTATCTTTTATTAAAATAGTATAATCCTCTGTTATAAAATTGCGACTGTATCGTGGCAAATGAAAATCAATTAACTCTTGTTTCAACAAATTTAAGTTTTGTAAAATAAAAATAAAACACAAAAATAACGTACAACACTCTTGCTTCAAATTGCATCGATATTTGCCATTCATTATAAAAGCAAAGAAACCCGAATTCCCAAAAAAACTCTGATTTTTATTAATATTTGATGTTACTGACTTTCAAGCCACGTCAATCGTTATAAATAACACTAAAAGAAATCCTTCGGCCTGACATTTTCGAGTTGAAGAGGATTGAAAATCGTCATCAGACAATAAACGCTGCATATTTTTTATGAATATTTTTTTATTCATTCACTGTCAAATAAAGATCCGCGACCGCGCGACACGTACAGCAATGTTATATGGCACCTATACTTAACAATGCCGTAGAACCAATCCTAATAAAAAGAAATCTACAATAATATCACTCACCGATCCATAGCTTTGATTCTGGAAAAATTCAATTCACGCTCGAAATTAACCGTTTCGTAGGCAGTGGTTTCCATAACTCTCACTTATTTTAAAGCTCTCAAAAAGTCATTGGATTGAAATGTGTTCAGTCTACAAAGTATCCTTACGTATTCATAAAAGTTTCATAAATATTATTAATTAAAAAATGTTGAGTTCTTTTCTTGTTGCTATAGGGCGGTGTTGGACATATGTCCCACATAATGAACCCTCTCGTGCACACCTAATTAGTAATTTCGTCATATATGATAATGCTTAAGCTGCAGCAATACCATTTAATATAATTTAAAACAAAGTCAAGTAAAGAACAATTTGCCCATGAAGAGGCACATCTCATTTTTTTCTTCGAAGTCAATTTTTTAACTTTGACAAATATTACAATTTAGTTCTTAAAAATCATGAAACTATTTACAGTACAGTGTTCAAAAATCAAATTAATACATTATTTGAAATTGTGTTTTTATAATTTTCGAATCTGCCATCGTACAACAGATCGTCAGATACCACCAGAACTTCCGACTATAGAGGGTTATTTTCCCTTTCCCTCTTCTTCTCTGCCCCTTTCTCCCTCTTAATGTAGAGAAGTCCGGAACTTAACCCTTTGAGTACTATCGACCTTCATCAGTCCCTGAGGTCCTTTTTGACCCAAATCGAGATTTAATTTGACCCAAATTGAGAGAAATTGTTCACTGTGAATACATATTATTCTCAATAAAGTTATTAAAAAAAAAGTAAGAAAAAAATTATTTCTTAATAAAAAATAGGCTGTGGACCAGAAAAAAACCTTTAAATTCTTTACTCTGATTTTTTTTACTGATCAGATGAGGGTTAAACCTATGACTTCCTGATGATAAGCGGCTCTCGATTGCCAAACGAATGATTGAAGTACATTTATATTTAACACGTTGAACACCACCTGTATTTCGCTAGTTTCTTCATTTCTACTGAAGTGAAGCTTTTTCTATTAAAATCAAATCTTTACAAAGCGGAAACTTTAAAGACAAAAATATATTTATAAACAGCAAGACTTAAACTTTTTGAGACCAACGCGTAAATATTGACTGAATTACCAAATTCGTAAATATTACAATTTAAAAATCATATGAAATTTTATTGAATTCAATAGCGCCGGTCGTAGGTGACCCCCCGACATTCAACGTGTTAATCATCAACTACAGAGAGAATGAGAGAGAAGGGAGAGGGAGAGAAAGAGAGAGAGAGAAAGAGAAAAACGTATAAGAGACGGAAGACCACGTATCATGCAGTACGCGAAATTTCTAAAGGCTCCGCGACAGCTCGATTCGTTTGGCGAACGTACCCGTACAGCTTTTGCACGTCACTCTTGTCAACCGAGCCGCGCTCCGCGGAGAACAATATACATATACAATAGTAACATTGTCGAGAGTTAACCGCGTGGCAGCGGATCAATTTCAGCAGCGGACATCGAGAATCTCTAGTGGCCGGGAGGGTAGGATTGATTTAAATTTTCCCCGCAAACTGAAAGGAACCTGTCGGCCGAGCCGATGAAATTTAATTGCAACCGCGAACTATTTTCCACCGATTGGTTATTTCTTCGCGGTTTTCGAGATACTCGACACGCTCGCGGTTTCCACGCTGGTTTCCTTTTTTTTTTCTCTCGACGGCCAATTACTACCTGCAATCGAGAGGTATCCGTGATTTCGCGCGTATTAAACGACGATTTCTGCGGCCTTCGAATGGATTTTCCGTGATTTTAGGGCGACCCTTTGTACCGTATCGTTTGAAACGGTGTCGTTTGTCATTCGTTATCGGTGTAAAGATTGTAAGTTTGTCGCGTGGACTTTAATGTTTCACTATTAGATTTTCAATTTAGTATTTTTAGAGTTTCATGTGGAAAAGATATATTTGATGACACGGACGCGCAAATCTTTCTTTCTACTCATGCTTATTTTAAGTTTTGCCCTTTTTAACCTAAAGGTAGGTCAGGTAAGGGAGTACAAGGTACAGGGTGTTTGAAAAAGACTTGTCACGAAGGACTAGGCGTTGTTCTACACCTTTGGATCGGTGGATATTTGCGAAAAAACGAGCCGCAAAATTAGCGAAAGGGTTGCAAACTAAGGTCAAATTTTTTTATTGGTCCATCGCATTCGTCGTGTTGCGTAAGTAAAATCTAAGAAGAACCGTGGGTCAGAAATGATCCGTTTTCTTGCAAATGAATGTTAACACATTGAACGCCACTGGTATTTCGCTAGTTACATTATTTTTAGTGAAGTGAAACTTTTTCTACTAAAATCATATTTTTACAAAGCAGAAGCCTTAAAAACACAAATAGACATATAATCAGCAGGATTTTACCTTTTTAATGTCAATACTTAAATATTGAACGTATTAGAAAATTCGTAAATATTATAATTTAAAAGTCACATGAAATTTGAATGAATTTTATAGCGCCAGTCACCGATGACCCCCATGGCGTTCAATGTATTAAAATTGCAATTCCGTGACTGGGTTTCCGATCAGCAATCCAGTCCCCAGAGATAGCCATTCAAAGAAAAGAAACACACGAATCACCCTTATTGGTCGAAGTGTCACATGTACAGGGCTAGTCAGGGCTCAAACTTTTGTCATATACTAGATACTAGACAACTTATATACTAGACAAGTATGAATTATAAATTATACATCAGAAAAACCTTTTGCGATATAAATGTAGATGTGTCAGAGTACGGAGAACACTGAACTTTAGGAGCTACTCCAAGTGAAACTTGAACTCGCAATCAGTAGACCCTATTAATTATTTAATATTTATTACTATTATTTATTATTTATTACTACTTTATTATTTATTATTTATTACTACCCTAAATTATTATTTAATATTTCATAGCCTGGGCGATTTAGAATCCATGTAAAACTGCACGTCCTATGCGAAATAAATGAAGCAGTTAAAGGGCTATAGTCGCTATAAAGCTAAATGTTTGGACTCGCAATTGGTGGGTGCGAATTTAAATACCCTGTCACCTCTGAGAAGTTTTACTTAAATTATCATTTAATATAACAGAGCCTCGGGGGTTTGGAACCCACCTAAAATCGTACGTCCTTGACCATTACAGTTGAAACCGACAAAATGTAAAGCTACAGCAATAGAGAATTTTATATTCGGGAGTAAAGGATCAAATCGTTGATTCTTGACATTTTCCACTCTGTTACTTTGCAATTCTATCAGAGATTGCTGTGGCAGCTTAATGCTAATTTCACAACCTCTATAGTACCTATTTCTACATAAATGAAAAATAAATCTAAGAAATTCCTTTCCAAGGACTACTGGATCCTTTTAAAAAAATCGTCTATTCGTTTTAATATTTTTAACTGTACCTATTACGACCACGTCACCTAAAAACTGCCAATTTTACAAATGGTTTCTACAATTTAGAAATCCTAAAGAAAGAAAAATAACGAAGACTGGATCTTTCGTATCAAAGAACTCAGCTCTCTGTTCCTAATTAACGCACTTCCAAAAAGTATCATAAGATATTCCAAATCAAGTCATTAACAGCAATTTTTACCATAAAATCCGTTAGAACACCACTCATTCACTGCCGAGGGTCATTTATGTCGCATTATCCTCTAATCAGCAATATCCATTTATTTAACCGTTAGATGGTCAAACTTCCAAACCCATCTTTGTCGCGTGACTCTCATCCAAACACCGAACGAACGATTGCGTTTTGAAATCGAACGACTATTTCCAATTCGAAGCGAAATATTTCATTCGTAACTAAAAGCGTGATTTGAATGAAATTCGTCACCGAATGAAAATGAAACATTCACGACCACGCTGGGAATGCTTTTCCGGAGCAATTGCGGAATTGGCACATTAGTTGAATTTATACCGCTAATCAGTTCAGGACGATAAAGATATTCGTGGAAAGCGGGTAAATGAGGCGGGGGTGAGTCTATTCTATAATCCTCTTCCGTCACCTCTGTGAACATTTTAATGTTTCTTAAATTATTACTTAAAACATCATAATCTCGGTGATTCAGCGGTCATGTAAAACAATAGATCCTAGGCCAGAGGTCGGCAACCTCTTATCAACCCCTTGCACTACGATTTATTTTGTAACTGTCTCTGTAATAATTCAGAATTAAATTGATAAGATAAAAATTGATCACTGATTCTTGATACATCGTATAATTTAACGTAATAATAATGTTATAGAAATAATTTTTTCGCGTCGCATTTCATTAATATTTCCAATTTGACAGGTTCTAGAAAATTTGAAAATTTCCTATCCCATTTACCGTATCACGAGTGTCACTCGTTATTGTAGGGCATAGCGTTAATATAAAGCCCGTTTTCCCATAATTCCTTTGGTGAATTCTACAAATAGTGAATATTAATTAGAATGTTATATCAAAGCAATTTAACACCTGCACTACCGTCTATTGTACCTAAATATACCGCATAAGTACTTTGGAAAAAAAGAAATCAAGAGATAAAGAACATGATCAATTAGGTAATTTAGTGAAATAACATAATTTTAGAAATCCATTTCTTGAAAAAATGTGTCCAATGAATTTTTTAATAATAAATCTTTCATTTAAATTAATTTGGAACTATTATCATTGCAATAAACTTCAATTTTCTTCTATGAGTCAAATTGGCTCACTTCAGTGAGGTATATAATCAACATCCGTAAATCTAGTGTTAAGGTAAAATCGAATTATTTTAGTTAGGCAGAGGATCTAGAGAGTTTCGGTGCTTCCATCGAAACGTGCGTCTCTTTAGACGCAGGTTGACCCCCAGGCGAAATGACCGTAGCAGTAAGTAGAAGCCGAAAAAATACCGGAAAACAAAGCGGAGGATCGCGAAATGAGAAAGCTTGAGAATTTTCCTGGAAAATTTCGCAACGGATAGGAATGCAAGATATACCGCGGATAACGCGGATCGATGGGGTCGGTTCGTTAATGGATAAAGTGTTGCCGCGGTAATCCTCTTGCCGCGTGTTCGAATACAACCGAGATCGCCTATGGTGCGATAATGATGCGATATTGCCCATCGAGACTGAAGCCGCATTGCGTACAGAATCGACGGGCTTGCTAAACTGACAACTTTGTTCTTCCCTCGACCAACGATTTCTACCTCAATAATTATTCCGATCGCGAAACGCCGCGTTAATCGTGCATCGTCTATCTTCAATGGCAATTGTTCGGGAATGTGGCTATTGGGATGTTCGAGCGGAGTATAAGAGATTTTATTATTGTTAGGATTGTTTAGAATTATATGAGTATTTTGATGAAACTGCGGGCTAGTTAGAAACCTTCTTGTTCGTTAATTGCAACCACCGAAGTCAGTTTTATTAACTCTTTGCAGTCATAACCTGGATTATTGCTGGATGACTGCTTTACAGTTTCAGTTGCGTGTTGGGATATTTCCAGTTATGCAACGGGGTTATTTAGCCCTTGAAAGTTGCCGTTAGTTGTCTCAACGTTAGAACTACCAAGGCAATTAAAATTACTAGTTCCTCATTATTTATAAAAATTTCTCAAACTGATAGGTTATTCATACAGTAAATATTCCACGTCTACCTTATGAAATTAAAATTCTTTGACTCACCATCTTTCTCACCTTTTGATTCCTCTTTTTTAACACTAAACCTACCGGCTTTATATCTGCTATATTGAAATATACAAAATATGTACTTTGGAAACTGAGATTTGAAGAGGTGAAAAAGATGGTCGGTTAAGTAATGTTTGTTTTATACGATAGACCTAAAATATTTACTGAATGGCTGCCCAATCAATTTGGGGAATTTTTAGAAAAAAATCAGAAAGCGGTGATTTGACCGCCATGGTAGGTTTAGTGTTAAAGTACTAATTTAATAAATTTAAATATAACAGATTTAACGTCGGTAGTTTCAGTGTTAAGGCATCGTGAACTCTATTCTAAACGTTCGATAGACTCTACGGTTGAAGGAATGGTCATTCTTTCACTTTATAAGTGCTAATCTTCCACGCATTATATTATGCGGTGCTGAAGAGGAGTCTCGCGGGATTTGAAATATTTCAGCTAGCTTCTTCGTTATGCAATCCATACAGTATATTTGATCGTTTAGCAGACTTTAGCAAATAGCACATTATATTTGAAAATGCACATGAGAAGAGTCGTATTCCTTCCACTTCCGACCAATCAAACACCCATTCGCTTCAAACTCCTTCCGTTGGACGTCCTTCCGGAAGCGCATTATACGAGATAAACAACTAATTGCGAGCTACCCGAAATTAAATGAGTACGACTGCAATGCCCACGGAAAATACGACCAAGATGAGTTAACATTAGATACACCAAATTGATCACAATGACTTGTTGTGATTTTTTTATAAACATATCTGACATTTCTGAAACTGTTACTTTTGCCACTTTCAACGCATATCTTTATTTATTTGTTTAATTTACTCTGTAAATTAATTATAAAATTATATGTAATAAATTGTGAGAACTATTAAAAGACGGCAAACAACTTAACTTGTATTAAGTTCGATTCTATCCTTCTAACATATTTATTTGGTATTCTTTAATTCAATTTGATGAATCATTGGTAGATCTAGTGTTAATTTCTGAGAAAGACAATTTCTACAAACGTCTGTTTCTGTTAATTAACCCCTTGCCATACGATTACTTTTGCGTGAATATCATAGTTAAGCACAAACTTACTATAATGAAAAGTTACCAATGATATCATTCTGTATCATACACTTTCAAATGAAACTATTATGAAAGTAATTATGTAACTTTATTGTATCGTGTAGCACTAATTTTTGAACTACATCATTTCTACAAAATATCAAAAATATCTTTTAACCGATTGCTGCTCTACGAGTCTCACGCGATATTGTAATACAAGGTATTATAGAATTACAAAGAGAAGAGTTTTCCTTTTTAATTTTACGTCCTGCATTTGCTCCATGAGTTACAACACTTTTAATGTATAAGAAACAAGGACAACAATTTATATCGAATAATTTCGTTCCAATATTGGTCCTGTTTTGTACAGGCCAAAGATCCGTCCCCGAATATGTTTCCAATTAAACTTTCGAGCGAGCGAACGGATCAATTTGGCACCGTAATAAAACTTCTGAATACGCAACGATTTCACGCCGGCCGGCGTTCTATCTCAGCTTTTTTCAATCTCACGTGCTTCCAGCTGCACAAGATAGGCAGTTTTTTTAATTAAATTATGAAAAAAATAACACCGCGTACCGAGGAACGATGGACGTACATGTGTATAAAATATTTTATGTTACCTATCGGTAATTCAATAAAAGTCGATCACGCGTCGAAGCGTAGCTGTCGTAAATTACGCCAAATACAAATCATCCGAGAGCGGAATTATACAGGTCGATTCTGGAATTGGCCGATTGCGAGTTATTCATTTAAAAAGATCGAACGATATCGGGAATTATCTTTCTATGGGATTTTTACTAAGTTTGATCTATGCTGTTATTGCTATTTTATTTATTTGCAATGTTACAATGTTTAGCGGTTTGTTGATCGGCTTTTCTTCTAAAGTTACAACTGCCATTTGTCCGGTTTTTATGCATACACTGATAATACAAATTATTATGAAAAATAGCATTGTCAATGGTCGAAAGTATAATGTTAAAGATCATAACCCATAAAATGCAAGAATCTCTTTAAGTCGTTGGTTCTATTTATCTACAAGTTTTGCTAGTTAAATTCTTCGTGAAACTCTTGTAAAACTTTTATGAAGAAATTACCAATTACAGATACAGCTTTCTTTTCGACTGATGATTATTCTTCTACCAAGTTTTCTGGAGTATAAACTAATGATTAAAATTATAATGTGAATTAATGTGAAAAGTAATTTACGCGAAGAGTTGACCTTAACGGTAAAAGCAGCGAAACCACTTCAACGCTAGAACCACCGACGATTAATACGCTACATTTAGAGTTAATTAATAAAAATGTAAACAGAAAAGAAAGAACGGAAGAAAAATGATTGAACGATAGAATTGCTTACATTTAGCAAAGTAAACGTAGAAAAACGAAGAAGCTGGAGCGTTAGAAACTTTATGAATTTTTCAAAGAAATTAACAGACAATCATTTTGACTGCCTTGGTAAATAGATGTTGCATTAAAGTGTAATAATAGGTCTACCGGAAGTTTCTGTCTGTTTCTGAACGAAAAGAACATAGCACACTTTTACTAATAATATAATAACTAGTAATAATATAATAGAAACAATAATACAGAGCACATATTAGGTCTACCGAAAAGTTCTGACCGTTTTTGTATTAAAAGAAAGTAACAGTACATTGTCAATACATTTATTACAATTTTAATTGACATTAGACAAGAGATGTCTAATGCTTAGAATCGTGTTTAACAACATTATCTGTTTGAAATTGAAAAGATTTATTTGAAATTATCTGACAAATGTGTTCAAATATTCTTGGAGTGCTAACAGTTAATGAATGTATCGAAAATGTAATATTTCCCTTTGATTCAAAGGCGGACAGAATTTTCCGACAGACTTAATATATGGACTGTATTATTGTACCTATGTAAGTAAAAAGGTCACGTACAACTTCGGAAAGGTCGTTACACGAGAATTATTTAATTTATAAAACTCAACATTTATACAGTATCTATAAATGTCAGAGCATTTCAGGTGATGTTTTCCTGAAATTAGTCAGTGATTTAAGTTTTAAAACATCGTAATTTGATGAAATAGAATTACAGTCAATCGGCTTGAACAGAAAACCCAAAAAAGCCTTTTATAACTCGTTACTGTCTGGAAACGCAAATTACAATGCTCGATGCAATTGAAAACGAATCCAATTAGAAATACAAAAAAAAAGATAGTACGGTCAACATTTCTTCTAATCCAGGAAGCCGCAAACACCGCCGTCTGCCGACCGGGACAAAATCGTCCAATTTGCGTTAATGTAAATTATTTTGGATCTCTTTGGGCAGAAACGAGAGGAAATCCGCCTCTTCGCATTGCAGTGGCGAATTAATACGTTTATATACATCTCGCTACGTTACGTAAACGGCGTATAGAATGTAAATTTTGTAATAAACCGTACAATGACCCGAAATATCCTGGGATTATGCACTAAATCAAGATTCTTTACGACCCATTAATCTTCAAAAAGCCAGTCGTTTATCATTATCTTCACTCGGATATATGACCTGACACTTATTTAATACTTTCAACTTTATATATTATTATTTTGCGCTTGTCTAAAATTTTATCCGCGCTTAAGAATGATAATAATAGTAATTATTGTTATAACGAATAAAAATTATTGATCATTTCTAGATAATCTAATGAAAAATACAAATAAATTTCATGCACTCTAGTACCAAAAATAATACAATTTAGTGATATTTCGGGTACTGAAAAAAGATTCGTGTAGAATTATACATAATGATATACATATTAGTAATAATAATAATTACTATAGTATCGGAGTAGAGCGATAGCAATTATTATAATATAATAATGTAACAGTAATTCTTCGAGTAATAATAATGAATTAGTACCAGTAATTGAAATTTGACGTAAAAATGTGTTAATAAAAAGGTATAATGTAGCCGTGGTGGTTTCAAGCCCACCTTAAAGAGTAGACCGTTGATAAAGTCAAAGAAAAATTTAGATAATCGTTCAATACGATTATGCATAACGGTCATCAGTACTAATTATAGCAATAATACTAAAGAAACAGCAGTAATTTAATCTCAATTCGAAAATATGCCATTTACATATAGGGAATTTTTTAAAATATTTCAGCTCTCTACCCTTCTCTTCTTTTTAATTAACGTATTCGCGATTTCGATTACTTTGCCAAGAGAGTCGTAAAAATGAAGCAAACGTACTATTCTACCGGCCCGTCTCTTTCCGTTTCACCTACAGATGTGCCGTGATATATATTCGCGATAATCAGTCAAGGGATGAATTTTATATACGACTAAAAGGGGAGAAGCAATTTATTCGATTCTGCCGACTTAATTCGGGAGCGAAAAAGAGAAGAGTCATTCGAAAAAGAATTTACGACAAGAGAGAAGTCGAGACCGTTTATCTGTAATCGGATCTTTACTAAACTTGGATACGGTTGATGGTGTTATTGTTTATGCGTCCCATTCGACGCACGTTGTCGTCGTTTGTTCTCTGCGAGATAACGAACTAAAAGTTCAATCATTATTCCAGCACTTCCTTTAGATATAATTACCATCTTTATTTGTGTCTGAACTAAATATATCCACTTTATACAAACCTCCTGGAAATACTATCTATCTTCTTCTTCAGATCTATTATGTAACTGTATTATGTTTGAAATAATCAAAAGGGGTAAATTGAATAAATTTACTTAGCACAGTATTTTTTCGTACGAATATAACGAGTATTAATTGTATAATTCATTTTTACATAATAAACCGTAAGATTCCGTATCACGAAGTATTTTCAGTATATGCTTTCATCTTTTCAATTTAACAGTAGAGCTGCTGGTGTTATGACTATTATATATAAATATACTGAATAAGTACTTTGCAAAAAGGGAAATCAAGAGATGAAAAAGGTGATCAATTAAGTAATTTGCGTTTCATACGATAGATATTTACTGTATCAATTTGGAGCACTTTTGAAAAAATTGGGAACCAGTCATTTTTACCGCCTAGTAGTTTTAGCATTAATACTGCTAATCCACACAATTCCATATAACGAGTGAGAATCGTGGCATAGACATTAGAACAAAAAGATTTGTGATTTTCGAAAAATTGTCTAGTTGCGAAAACAACCGATACGTGATACTATAAAAGTGCTTTATATTACCATTTTTATTTCAGTCTTTGATATAGAAGAAACTATTGGTAATTTTTTATTTCTGTATGCTTATGTTTAACTACGACATACACTGGCAGAAAAGACATCGTAGGGCATGGGGTTAATGGTTAGGTAAATAAGTCGTAGAAGTTAAGAAAATATACCGTTAATGTGCATGGTAGTTGTCAGGACTTTTCCTGGTTATCGTGGTGATTTGAATGGATAAAAATGTTATCCCGCTTGATACTTATTATTTTTATCATGCTCTGCAGGGCGCTGCATGCTTTGGGAGATTTCAACCACAATAAAAAGAAAGGACGAGAAAGTAGACATCCTACGTGCGATTTGTAACATGCGACGTAACAGGTTACGCCATCTGTGCATCGTAAAAGACTCGTATCGCTTATATCTACGTGAATGATACCAAATACGAAATTAAAGAGGTATTTCCGAAATTCGACGAACAAATTTTTCCAATACGATATGTATACTATAGCTTGGACGGTTTAAAAACCACCTAAAACAACAGTTCCTAGATTAAATGACCACAGCAAGCGAAGACGAAGAAATACGAAATACAACGAAAGCAAAAAATGAGCCCGCTTATTCTGCCCTGTCCCTTAAATTTACTTTAAGATGTTAGTTTTAAATCTAATTTAGTTTTAAATTAGCAATGAAACGATTTAGAATGGTTATATTTATACTACGTGTATCTATTAGTTTACGATGGAAAGATAAAAATACCGAATTTTATTAAAGATGATTGCAAGTCATGGGATGAATACGGCCTGCTACATTTAAATTTGGCATAGAAAACTGATGCGGACGATACCCGTCTTTTCCGCTCGAGGGGTTAACACGTCGTATGCTCATACGTGAATGTACATACGTACAATTTCGAATATGTAAACAGTTACACTTACACGCTTCTAATATGGAGATCGCGGCATATACGACGAAACGTATAAGGGACGGAAGGATAGCGCCGTAACAGCTTGGCTAAATTCCATCTAAATTCAAAACAGGACTGAAATTGCTAGCTGCAACCGCGTATCCTACGTTTGCAAGGGCAAACCGTTTTGGTTGGACGAACGCGTCATGTTAAAGGGTAATAACAACGTCCACGGATTTTAAATATTATTCGCTGAAGCCCGGGTCGTGCTAATACTAAAATGTAATCACCTTGCTACTTTCTCAGGTTGGTAGCAAGAGAATATGAATTTCGCGTACAAGGATCCCCATATATTACGCTACAGTTTCTTATGAATACACTTCTATGCGTATTAATGCTCATGAAATTCGAATTAGAATATTAGGAATATACATATTTTGAGAAGATAGTGTCCGTTTGTTGTATAATATATTTATAATAATGTGTAAAACTTAGGTATGCTGGGACGTACTTACGATGAATACAGCCATCCTCTGGATACGAACGCTACCATGCTCGATGAGACGCTTAGAATTTTGAATTCACTTATATTGTCTAAGTCGAATTAATTTCACTTAATACTCACTTAACATCGAAAATAACTACTAAAGAAACAATTAAGACACAGCAGTTATCAAATTTGCACTTATTAACCGCATTTTTATTCATTTCTCGTGGAGTGAGACGCGAGAACAACCGTCCTGCCCGAGCGACTCATAGAGACTAACGTAAGAAAGTCACGCCGGGACAGGTCGTCACCTTGTGCTATGACGCGGATATTCGGCCGTTCTTCTATCTAGCTACGATGTAAACATCTGCTCCGTTCATAACAGAATACTTAACTTGGCTAGCCGGGGAAAATTTCTTAGAAACGAGAATGAACATAGAATATGAATAGAATAGACTAGTGGAAATTACAATAATAGTACGAATTGTAAAATATATTAGTGAATATAACGAAAAACATAAGAAATATTATGCTTCGTTCTGTATTAATATACTTATAATTTCAGATATTATGCACATACATGTACTGTTTGATCAAATAAAATAAATACTTTGTACTTCGAAGAAAAAGAATTTGTTGCACTGTTTTTATTCCCAATACCGTTTACTTCGAAAACATTGTTACAGAACTTCTCACATGAAGTCGTTCGGTTCTATGGTTGTTGAGTGTACTCGAGACAGTGAATCTTTTAATTATATGCAGTGAATTTTTAACGTGTGATCGTAACATAAAACGTTAAGAGAAATTGAATCTTACATTTGTTTTCTCTAGATAATAACACAGTACTGTGATTCAAAGAAATACATTGGTTTCAGTAATACCCTCTTTTTATGTGGATACTGATTATTAATCTGCGTACGTAATGAGAAGTATAATATTACAATGATAAATCATGACTTGGAAAAAAGGACTCGTTAAGTAATAATACAGTATGCTCTAATCAGGCAATTGTACACAAATTAAACACTGAATTCTGAATAGTAACATTCTGCAAATATACATATACCTATATCTCTGTTGATCAAAACATCAGTCAGAAATAGGAATAATGGTAGTAGTAGTAACACTAGCTTGTCATAGATTATTATAAGAATACGATGTTACACGAAATAAAGTCGTTGCGCGCCAATATCAAAGACTTTTCAGCATTTAAACTTATACGGAACCTGTTGCTTTATTATCCGTTTTTAAGCATCTTTGCGAGACAGGATTACTCGATATATACGTTGTTTACAGATAGAGCTCCACTTCCCAACAGTACGCTAAGTAAAATGAATTCAATAAGAAGACTAAAATGTTCAAATTCAATATAATTATCTATACTAATACTTAATACTAATTCCTACGATAAACTGTACAGCTCTTTTGTACAAGCTGCACGGAAATTTGTTTAAAATAGAAAAGATTCGTCACGTATTATAATTCATACCTTATTTTGTTTATATCAAATCTACACAAACGCGAATGATTAAATATGAATTTCTTTTAACTTTCAATCTTCAGCAGCAAGGATTTACTAAATTTACAACTTGATCCGTAATAGTACCTCTCATACTATAGTCAAGTTATAATTTATATAATCGTACCATCGTATAATCTCACATCATTTAACTATAACAGTTGTGTATATGGACATTCTCTTTTTGAATTCGCGACAAATGGTTAAAGTTTCCTTACCTATTATCTCACGTATTCTAAGAAATCACATACAATTCTCAATTATCATCAGCATCGTCATCGTCGTCAGATATATATTTTTTTGTAACTCTCTTTCTACGACCGCCTCTACCTTCGCCCTTCCTTCCTTTCAATTTTATTTTCATTCTTACACTAGAATCTACGTCTGATCCCTCTTCACCGTCACCTGAAATTATTGTAGAGATTATAATTTGTTATTTGAGCGCTAAAATAGTATAACAATCCGGACTGTATTAATTGAAGTTCAAAATTCTACCTTTATCGTCCATGTCAGAATTATTGCCCTCTTCTTCAAGACGTTGACGAGCATTTGTAAAAACAGACTGTAAAACGATAGAGTCTTCGTGTATCAAAGAAGCTTCCTCGTTGTAAATTTGCGCATTCTTACAAAGTTGCATAAAATCTTTTTCAAGATCGTCGAAGTCCGCATACTATAAAAATAACAAATTATTTTTCAAAGACTTTGCAACAAAACGGCGAAATACGTGATAAAAGACGCTTACCTTTCCTTCTTCGATTTTCTGTAATAACTTATTAATGGTTAATGGTTTCTTAATAATTTCATAATAATCCGGTAATTCTCTCCTAGATGGTAATTTCATAAAAGGTTCACTAAGTAATCGTCCGTCCGTGTTATCAGTATAATTAACTACCACCATAATTAATTTTTTCATAGCTCGTTTCATTTTTGGATCAATCGACGATCCACCACCTCTTCGTTTCTTTGGCATAGGTTCATCATCCTCTTCTCCCTTTTTCTTTCTTTTCCGCGTCTTTTTCTTCTTCTTGTCGTCTTCCTCCTCCTCTTCATAATCAGCACCATCGTCATCGATAGCCTTCAGCCATTCCTTCTCTGTGAGACTATCGGTATAATCGACTTCCTTTCGTTGTCTTGATCCTCTTCCCAGGAATCTATCTTCATCCTCTTCGTAGGTCCACCTCTCCACTTCATCATCGTCCTTTACCAGCCAGTCAGGTAACTCAGCTTCTTCCAACAACCGAGATTTTCGATTCGGTCCTAATTTCGCTTCTTCCCTTCTTCGTTCCAAATCTAATTTTTGGAATGTCTCAAATTCACCTTCGGTTCGAGCAATCATTTGATTCACGGTCTCATCATCCGGCACTTCGTTTTCTTCTTCGTCTTCGGCATCGTCCTGATGTAAAATACTTTGCAAAAACTGCTGCCGTTCGGATCCGGTTGACTTCTGATCGAACATTCCTGCCTGAATAACTTTCTCGTCCATGTTTAATTTATACCTAGCTGCGGCCAATATCCTTTCTTCAACGGAATTAACAGTCATCAGTCTGAGTACACGTACTTCATTCTTTTGACCGATTCTATGCGCTCTGTCCTGCGCTTGCAAGTCCTGATGCGGATTCCAGTCAGAGTCAAATATAATTACTGTGTCAGCAGCTTGAAGATTCAAGCCGAGACCACCGGCTCTTGTCGAGAGTAAAAACAAGAAATATTCCGATCCAGGATCGTTGAACTTCTTCAGTAAATCTCCTCTGTCCTCGGCCTTTGTTGTACCGTCTAAACGCAAGTACATAAATCCTCTCCAGCTTAGATAGTCCTCCATGATTGTCATCAACTGTGTCATTTGACAGAAAAGTAGTACTCTATGATTTGTTGCTTTCAATTTCGGTAGGATACGATCTAGAAGTTCGAATTTGCCAGATGCACGGAATAAATCAGGACCAGTAATAACACCCGATCCCTGTGTACCAACATGCTCGCAATACTTTTCTTCGATAGCTTGAAACATGAATGGATGATTGCAGAGCTTCCTCAGTTGTACGATAGTGTTCATAAGGGCCTTAGCGCCACCTTTGCCTTGCTTTCCTTTCTCCGAACCATCGGTCAATAATACTCCCTTACTTTGCATATGCTTGTAAAGAACTTTTTGTAAGCCAGACATATCACATTTGATTATGTATTCTACTTTATCAGGTAATTGCGATTCCACTTCTTTCTTCAAACGTCTCAGCAGGAAGGGCCGTAGTACTTTATGCAAACGGCGAATAATCAAAATAGTTTCTTCTTCGTTTAATTCTACCTTTTCACCGGTGGTTGCAAATGGAGCATTGAACCATTGTTCGAAGGTGCTGCAAGACTTGAAGATCGAGGGAAGTAAGAAATTCAGCAATGCCCACAATTCAGGCAATTTATTTTGTAAAGGCGTTCCCGTTAGAAGAAGTCGATGAGGTGCCAAGTAATGTGTATTCAATACTTGAGTAAGTTTACAGTGATGATTTTTCATTCTGTGTCCTTCGTCGATAATCATGTACTTCCATTGTAGTTTAGCTAATACACCTTTATCTTTTATAACATATTCGTAAGTAGTAAGGAGAACGTTGAACTTCGTAGCCCTCATTTGAGACTGAATGGCCCTCCTGCCAGCTGGTGATCCTTTGTAAGACACAACTACAACGCTGGGAGCCCATTTCTCGAATTCCAACACCCAGTTGGACAGTGTGCTAAAAACATATAACATGACTAATAATAACAGTAATTTTATCACAAGTTAATCCTGAAAAATCAATACATACGATAATGGCACAATGATAAGGAACGGCCCGTTGACTTTCTTTTTCTCCATGAGATATGTCACTAAAGCTATCGTCTGAATTGTTTTCCCGAGACCCATTTCGTCGGCAAGAATGCCATTTAGATTGTTATTAAATAATGACACTAACCACTCCAGCCCCTAAAATTATTAGCAATTTATTTATAAAAACAAAAAATTGTTATTATCTTTAAAAAAGGCAACGTACAAAGCTGAGTATCATACCTTAATTTGATATTCTTTCAATTTGCCATTAACCATAATCGATGCTTGCTCTGTTACTACTTCATGCACAGTATGCGCAATACTGTAATATGTTTGCTCTTCTGTTTTGTATTCATCGTCTTCGACTTTAGCTTTATGTATTGTTTTCTTCACTTTCTCTTCTTCCGAATCGCCCATGGACTTTTCCTTGCCTAAATACAAAGTTTTTCGTGGAGCAAACTTTTCGAAATACAGCAATATGACATAGTGCATAAATGCAAGGTGATCTTACCATCGCTCTTATCTTCACTCTCGTCATCGTCATCATCATCGTCGTCTTCGCTTTCCGATTCAATTAGTTCCCATCCTGGATGAGCGTCTAAGAATGCCGAAAGCTGACTCATTAACGGAGCTTCCTCGCCAGTTAATGTACGTCCAGTAGCTATTTCAATTACTCCAACGCGGGTATCATCGTTAGAACTACCATCTTCGCCTGCTTCCGCATCTTGTAATTTCTTTTTCTTTTGCTTTTTTAATAGAATAAGAGTAATAACCCGATTAATCGCGCAAATAATAATAATGAGTCATTAGCAATATAGA
Source organism: Cerceris ruficornis (assembly GCA_963989415.1). Lineage (NCBI taxonomy): Eukaryota > Metazoa > Arthropoda > Insecta > Hymenoptera > Crabronidae > Cerceris > Cerceris ruficornis. Next base: position 14,161,109 of record OZ022523.1, read on the forward strand.
AATCCAACATACTTTTTTCCGTTTTTGTTCTTCAACCTGCTTCCGCTTCTGTTCAATCTTATGCTGCTTCACCATTTCCGTGAGATTGCTGATATACTCGTCGGTTTGTGATAATAAGAACGCTAACCGTTTGTCCTTTTTCTGATCGATCAATTTTCTGTAACCCTCCTCATCCTCCGCCATAAGACGTCTCATACGTTCTTTTTCGATACGTTCCTGTTCCTTCTTCTGTTCTCTTTCTGCGTTCGCATGATAATTAAGAACCGCTTTGTTAAGTCTAGCCAACTTCGCCACGTTGTTCCGATGAAATTCTTTGAAGTCCTTGCCATGTTGAAGTACAGAATTGAGAAATTCCTGTAAAAAACAATCAGTGCCATCGTATTTAGTACACTCTGACGCATTCTTCTACGATAATATGTAACAATACTAAAACAACAATAAATACTTGATGCTTCTGTCGACGTTTGCGTTCTGCTTCCAATTTTTGTTGTTTCTCCAGTTTTTCGGTTGCTCTAGCTTCCCGTAAACCTTGTCTCTTCGTACGTTTATAGGCCTTCACGTTCACGGCGGTTTCAAGTGTAGTGTCTTTTCGAGTGCAGGCTATAATCTGCAAACAGTTACAAGTGTGACGATATCTTCCATCACAATGTTTCGCACGTGTCTCCATGATGTTGATTACCTCCGATCGCAATTGTCGTTGGAAATTCAATACCCTGAGCATCCGTAATTCAATCTGTGCTTGAATACGAAGATCCTCCGGCATATTAGTTGGTAAATTGCTCAACTGTTCCACGCGTAGTGATATTCGTGCCGCGACTCTGCCAATAAGCGTGTACATTCGATTGGAATTTAATTGTTATCGCCTGCAGATATTTCCAATTGGAAAATCCGCTCTTAAATTACCTGTTCTCGCGTTCCTGCAGTATCAATAGAGGATCTAGACCTGCTGGTTTTGCCACGCTTGTCACTCTATTAGTTTTAGCGCCAGGTGGAGGTGGCTGCTGCTGCTGAGGTGTCTGGCAACCAGGTCTTGGAGGTACTGCTGGGCCAATTACATTTGGTCCTGAGATTTGGGGACCACCAGAAGTAGGAGGTCCTTGAGATGGATCTATAGGGGGACGTGGTCCCATACCTGGAGGAGGAGGTGCTCCACCTATTTTCATCAATTTTAAATCAAGGCCCCAGTAAGGATCATCCTACTCTACTTTTGTATACTTACGATACTTTCAAGTCATGTACATTTAAATACATTTTCTCTGAATAATCTTACTATTGTGTTTGTTATTTGCATATATAGAACTTGATTTTGTGAAAGCAGGCTAAGAAAATATTTGTAGCAATTTGAATTCAAAGAAACGTTTAACATCATCAGTCGTAGCAATGAAAAATACTGTGTTCTGAGGAAATAAAGAGCGAAATGTAAGAATAATTACGACAATCCAAGGCTACTATACATAAAAGAATATATTTTTGTCATCAACAATTATTAGAATAGATGATGCAGCACATTGAAAGCTTTAATCGAATGAAAAAAAAATAAAGTGTATGCATAACGTACATTACAATAGGCAATAACAAAATTAACAGAATGCAGAGCAATACAAAAGATAGAGTAGTCACCTAGAGCACGAAAAATAGTAAAGAAATTTTGTAATTTACCTTGAACAGCGAGTGCGAGTTGTTGCGATAAGGGTTGGTTCCTTGCTAATAATCGATATGCCATTATTTGTACGCTGTATTATAATTAAGAATTTATTAGTTGCGATTAATTACGAATTACCTTATTGGAATTTGAATTATTTCAATGATTATGCGTAATTAAATGCATACGAAATATAAAAATGAAAAGAATGAAAATCCAAAATTCCTACCGTAATTGCTGCAACTGTTGAGAGCTGAAAGTTTGTTTCTCTCCCATGCCGCTCCCTTGGCGAGCTCTCAAAGCTAGTAACTGTGAATATCGTGGATCTTCTTGGAGTCCTTTTTCTTCCATAGAATCAATGGCTTTCTGAAGAGCATTTAAATTTTCCTGTCCCGAACCAGGTGGGCCAGTTGGGCCACTTGGACCAATTTGACCAGGACCGGTCTGACTCATCTGATTCACTGGAGTTCCTGGGCCCATTGGAGCAGAACCACCAGGAACAATTTGCCCTTGAGTTTGGGAACCAGGTCCCGTTTGACCCAAAGAGGGTTGTCCAGAGGGTCCGTTTGGTCCTAGTTGAGTGCTCCCTCCCCCATGTCCAATTTGACTGTTTGGACCTCCCGGTCCCATTTGATTTCCCGGAACTCCAGGGCCCATTTGGTTTCCGGGACCACCAGATGCCATCTGTCCAGTGGGGCCACCTTGAACCATTTGTCCTCCAGGTCCACTTGGTCCCATTTGCCCTCCTGGCCCTAACGGTGTGCCTGGACCGCTACCTGGACCCATTTGGCCGCTCGGACCATTTCCTGGGCCCATCTGTCCACCAGGTCCATTTCCCGGTCCCATTGGTCCGCCGGGACCACTTCCTGGAACCATTTGTCCTCCAGGTCCGTTACCAGGACCCATTTGTCCACCGGGACCACTTCCCGGCGCACTTCCCGGACCCATTTGACTCCCACTACCGCTGCCTGGACCCATCTGTCCTCCAGGACCACTTCCAGGTCCCATCTGTCCACCGGGACCACTACTCGATCCTATTTGCCCACCGGGGCCGCTTCCGGGACCCATAGGACCACCAGGGCCACTACCCGATGACATTTGACCACCAGGACCGCTTCCAGGACCCATTTGTCCAATACCATTCGGTCCTAACTGACCTCCCGGTCCACTACCTGGTCCCATTTGCCCGCCTGGTCCTCCTGGGCCCATTTGATTTCCTGGTCCGGCAGGTCCCAATTGCCCTCCCGGATTACTCATTGCCATTTGCGTGGATGGTCCACCCATACTCATTTGGCCAGGGCCACCAGATCCCATCTGATTGGGACCGTTATGCCCCATTTGCGAAGGTCCATTTGGACCCATTTGACCCGTTGGACCAACGGGACCCATAGGATTGGGGCCCATCTGGCCTTGATTGCCCGGTACCATTTGATTCGGTCCCCCAGGACCCATTTGATTTGGACCTCCCGGTCCCATGCTATGACCAGGGCCTCCTGGAGGCATCTGACCTGGTCCACCAGGTCCCATGTGACTTCCTGGTCCGCCCGTGTTAATATGTCCGGATCCCGGTGGTCCACTCGCGTTCATGTGACTTGGAATAGGGGGCCCACTATTCATATGTCCTCCTGGTCCAGGAGGACCACTGGCATTCATGTGTCCCGATCCAGGTGGTCCACTTGCATTCATATGTCCCGATCCCGGTGGACCGCTTGTATTTATATGGCCCGACCCTGGCGGACCGCTAGTATTCATGTGTCCTGGTCCTGGAGGGCCAGTTGCATTCATATGACCCGGTCCTGGAGGGCCACTCATGTGACCGGGACCACCTGGTCCAACCATTTGCGAATTCTGCGGCCCACCAGGCGGCATCTGTGGTCCTGGACCAGGTCCACTCCCAGGACCCATTTGACCAGGTCCACCTTGACCCATATGAGGTCCCCCTGGTGGCCCCCCTCCTCCCTGTCCCATATGATTAGGTCCCATCTGTCCGGGACCACCCGGTCCCATTTGTCCCGGACCTCCCGGTCCCATTTGTCCAGAACCACCGGGACCCATTTGATTCGGCCCTGTTTGTACCATATGAGATCCTCCTTGAGGTCCATTTGGTCCCATTTGACCGGGTACCATAGGTCCACCTGGTCCCTGTTGAGGTCCTGGACCTTGACCTACAGGACCACCAGGCCCACTTTGACTCTGGAACATTAAAAATGTGATATTCTATGAATCTTTACAATCTCGTCCTTTGTAATGTCTTTATCATTGTTAAATTCTATTGTTCTATTCAAATTTGATTTGCCTAGATTAAGCTTATCAAATTTGTTATAGACAAAATGAAATAAATAAATAAATAAATAAAAGAATGAAAAACGATTTAAAAACTGTACTGGTCTTACAGATCAATTTTAAAAAATGATTCGTACAATATTTATTTTCAATTTATGACTTCTTATCTATAAAGATCGTATCAATTAGAAGCTTAATAACGTTTATAACATTCGGTATCACGCTATTACTTCTAATGCGTAAAAAATGTTATGCGCACAATATATGTCCAACCGAGACTTAGAAATTTACGGAGCAGAATTGCAGAATAACATGAAACCACATATTGCAAAGATAAAATTTATAAGAACTCGTATTCGATACTGCATAACATTTTCGCTTGAAACACGTAAATACTAATAAATTATCAGAACAACGAAACCATAAAATAAATGTTATCATAATAACGAAACGTTTGCATCGTGGGAATTTTAACGGATAAAAAATCGCTGACCCAAAAATTCCATCGTCCACGCGAATAAGCGTACAACGACACGCTTAGTAATTTAATACGCGCGAACAATGACGTATGATCTTCGATCTTTCTTCTTCCATTCGACGCGAAAAAAATCTCATTAAATGAAAGCATACCGATAAATTAAATGCAAAATTACATACATCCCGTATGTAAGCAACGAAACTGCAACTTTGTACGATAACATTCCAGATTACAATTCTGAAAATTTAATCGCGAAATATTACTGTTTGGCGAAGGGGGGACAACTGGAAATTTCCTACTTTACTGCAACGAAATAAAATACAATTTATTATTATACAAAGTTTTTCCCCGGGGAAATAAAGCCCTATGTCGTCAATCGAATCATTTAGATAAAGTATCATAAATTTCCCTTCATAAATGCCGTTTATCTGGCTCAACGTGGAATAACGATGCAATAAACTGAATAAAACGTAGAAATTTTTATTCTCCACATATATCACACAATCATACAATAATCCAAGAAAACCCAGCAATGCTGCAATATCGTGCGTTAAATTCTCTGATCTCCGGTACCAATTCTCAATTACAACGTTATTATATACAACGAATATTTATCCCATAAAATTTGCAAGTTTTTCGCAAATTATTCCAAACAAATTTCACACCGAAATCCGTTCTTCACCGTCACGAAAGACACGAATATGCAACCGTGATTCTATGCATCATAATGCAGATACCGGTCACCGATACTTCCACCTAGAGGCTGGAATAACGCCATGACACATCGTGAAAGATTATACACTGATAAAGTCGAGCACGAGTGACCGTCGTGAATGCAATACAGGTGCAGCCTGCATACTGCACACGTGGTTATGCTATGCAACAGCGGGTTAAGGTGGATGTCACGGATCTCCGTTGAGAGTCTCTCTCTCTACTTTTATTTTTTTCGTTTCGGTCCTTTTCACATAGACGAGTGACTCCCATGACCCGTTCACGCCATCAACCGGGAGATGTCACGTTCCGGAAGCATGCTACCGATCCACGTTTTCGTTCGCCAATGAGTTTCGTACGCACTTGATGGGACATCGTACATTTCCATAGTGGGCATCGTTGTCGTAATGGACACTGTTTATTGAGCTAATTTTAATGGAAGAAACCAGTATGGAAATTCTAGGTGGTCGATGATTTTGAGTTACTATCCTTGGCGATGTATTCTTAATAGGATTGGAAAATAATGTTGGATTAACACTAAAACTACCGGCGTTAAATCTATTACATTTCAATATACTAAATAAGTACTTTGAAAAAATATAATAAAAATATAATAAATATAATGAAATATAATGAAAAATATAATAAATACGATAATTTATGTTTTATGAGATGCACATGGAATAAACTTGAAAATTTTTTGGAAAAAAAGGTGTAACAATCATTCTGACTGGTTTGGTAGTTCTAGTGTTAAAGAATTGGACTTTTTGTTTTTGCTGTTTTTAACCCTCATACGGTATTCCGGGTAAAATTCCCCCAATCTCTGTATCCCGATACTGCATAATGATCGACTTTTTTTAATATGTTGCAACTTGATTTAATTTCAGTGGAATATAGTGTAATAGATTACAAAAAATATTAATTAAAGTGTTAAGGGAAAGTGGGTGAAATATTACCCGAGGATTTTTTGATAACAATTTTTGAGGAGCGTATGAGGATTAAATGAACCCCTTATGGTTCTCCATTTTTTCTAAAGTTCTGTAAGTTTATAAGGGAGTCATAGATTAGATATTCTGCGCCCATCTTATAAAACATGAATTATTGAATTACTCATCTTTTCCGCCTTTTCGTTCCTCTCCATCTAAAGCAATCATTTAATATATTTAAATATAATAGATTTAACGCCGATAGTTCTGGTATTAACAACAGTCAGCAAATAGTTCTTGGAGTACCTGATATTTTATTTGTACTTTATAATGAAGATGTTAGAGAATAATATCAAGGCTGTGAGAAATTTCTTCTCTGACAATACAACAAATTTAATTAGCCTATGGATTTATTATCGTTACGCGAAAAAGTTTCAGGCGAATGGAAAAGTATTAACGATTAACAGGCCAATGAGATTGAATATTTACAAATACTATGTAAAAACTTTAGAAAAAGTGTCTTGCAATAAATTTTACTATTTACAAGCCTCCGAAAAAACATCCAATCGAATTCCATAGTTAAATTACCTTCATCCTCTTATATAAAAAAACGGAAAGATTCCTCGCTATCTTTCAAAGTAGATAAAAAATTACCAAAGTAATGAGATGAAATGCAATTTGAATTATCACCAACGAAAGATCAAGTGCCTGATAATCACGCGTTCAAGGGTTTATGGAAAAGACCCTGATGGGATTGAACGTTCCTATTAAGCCGAGTGGACGCAAGCTCATAGTGGGGGTGACAATCTCGCCATAAGAAGAGAGCTTCCGCGAATCATTAGTTACTTCGAACGAAGCAAGTTGACACAGTGGATTTGAATCTTGGTCAGACAGCTTCAGAAGACAGTTGAAAATCCGCGAACCATCATGGTCAGCCAGGAAGAACTGAAACACTGTTACGATTTCGTCCTGAAGCTCACAGTCGAATCGGGGAAGGTATCAACAGTAAAATATCATTGAACAATTCTCGGTTTCTATGAAATGTCGAGAGAAAAGTGAAAATTTATTTCATTCGACAGCAACATCTTTTCTGTATATCATTTTAAAGTGATGTGACTAATCTCGCGTTTAAGTGAACATGGAAACTATAACAGTGATGTAGATTCGTAAAAATGATTCTTTATCTCTTTCCGACAAATTTCCATACGAAATGAAATTCGCCAAGTAATTATCAAACCTTATGCAAACCCGAATACTGATATAACACGGTTATCGCAGCGTACTGTGCAGTCACGCGAGTAAATCGTAAATCTTCTAAATCACAAAAAATGCAACTTTTAATAGCACCGACGGTGCGTAAATGACAGAGGAAGGATTCTTGCGATTTTTACAGACGTGAATTATCATATTAATGATATACGATAACGAAGTACCCAGTGTTCTACATGAAATTCCAGATCTTTTTATTCGGTCAAAAGATAAACGAGGCGACGTGAAACATTTGCGTTTTCCACTATAAACGAGAATACTTTTATTTCGAGCCTGAAAAATAATTAATGTTCCTCAGGTGATCCGCGATGCTATTCAGGGATGCAAGAACATTGAAACAAAAGCCGGAGATTGGGACTTAGTAACCCAATATGACAAGAAAGTGGAAGAAATCTTAATAGAAGGTTTAGCAAAGGAATTTCCGAAGCACAAGTAAGCTTCTTTACTGTACTGCTATTATTTTTGCCTTTTCTTCGTTTCTCGAATTTACTTTGACCTTTGATCTTGATTCTCCGATTCCAGATTCATCGGCGAGGAAACAGTTTCATCCGCGAAGAAATTGCCGGAACTTACAGACGCACCAACCTGGATCATCGATCCGATCGATGGAACGACTAATTTTGTGCATTCTTTTCCCTTCACTTGCATCTCCATTGCCCTTGCAGTGAAGAAGGAACTTCAAATTGGAATTGTCTACAATCCTGTATTGGGGCAATTGTTCACCGCGACGAGTGGACACGGAGCTTTTCTCAATGGGAAAGCTATTCATACGTCTAAAGTTGAAAGTACGTACCGCATTGCTAATAAAATTGAAAGAAGATTGAACACTGTCATTGTAATTGTCTTATCCATAATTAGAGACGAATCATTAGTTACTTTTGACGAAGTAAATTGACGCAGTGGGTTTCAACCTTATTCAGGCAGTTTCGGAAGTCAGTTGCAAATTCGCGAACCATTTCGACTAGTCGTTACAGATTTCAATTCTATGTAAAAAATGTTTCATTGTCTCAACCAAGATAATGGAGGGTATCAGAGATCAAATAAAGGATAATAGAACGAAATATACCACATTGTCCTTTCGATGTTCCGGAATTGGAGAATATTTGATAAAAAATTATAAAAACTGTGCACCTTCACCACTAATCAATTTGTTTGATGTATGCATAATTAGAGACATCTCGAGTTACACATTCTTTCATAACCCCTTGCCGTACAATAAACAGTGACACTCGTGACGCGATAAACGGAATAGGAAATGCTAAAGTTTTCCAAAGCTATGAAATTAAAAATATCAGTGAGTCACGATACAATCAAATTATTTCTATACTATCAATATTGCGTTAAGTTGTACGCTACATCAAAAATCAAGGATAGATTGTTAATTCAGCAATTATTACTGAGGTATCGCGCATTCAGTCACAAAAGAAATCGTATGGCAAGGGCATCGCCCTTTCTGACCAAGAAAAACTTAATTACCCGCTTAATCAAAAATATTTCTGGTCTCAACTGATATAAGATGGAGGATAATAAAACCAAATAAAGCTTTCCTTTATCGTTTTAACTTTTCAGAATTAGAAGAATCGCTTCTGTGTCTTGAAGCTTCGTACGCAACGATCGAGGACATCAGGGACATTATCATGGGGAGGCTGGAGGCTTTCGTTTCCATAGCTCATGGGATACGTACAATGGGATCTGCGGCTCTGACTCTCTGTCACGTAGCAATGGGTGCTACGGAGGCTTATCATTCTGACAACCTGATGCCTTGGGACGTAGCCGCCGGTGTTCTTATCATAAAGGAAGCCGGCGGTGTAGTGATAGATACAAGCGGTAGGTGATTTCTCATTATTTTGAAAAGGCTGCAATTATAACGACGAATCGTTTCTGCTCATAAAATTGAAGGATATTTTTTATCCTTTTTACTTCTTGCTTCGACACTTATAGTTTTGTGGAGTTACAACTTTATGCAGATACCATTTAGTCAGTGCTATTTAGGAAGTTATAGAAAGATGTATTCGAAGTATCAGATATTAGGCTGAAGTTCTATTGACTTGGAAAATTTCTGTGGGTCATATGTATCGTAGACTCTGATTTTAAATTCTTTTAAAACTGAAGGTAGGGGCTGGGGTAATATGGTAAAGGTTTTTGATTTACAATCAGTGTTATTTCCCGTTAATTTTCGGCAGTCATTTCTAAATTATTATTTAATATATCAGTCTCGGTGGCTTGGAATCCTCCTAAAACAGAAGGTGCTAGGTGAAATGGCTATAATTATTTAAGCCGAAATACAAAGTCGCCAACAATAAACGATCGTAGAAGTCTAATGGATGTAGAATCACATGTTCGGACTCCCATTTAGTGGGGCCAGTTTAAACCTGATTACCTTTGGCAAATTTTTCCTAAATAATTACTTAATATACCATAGTCTTGATAATTCGAAATCCAGCTAAAGCAACAGGTCTTCGGTGAAAACGTCTAAAATATTGAAGTTGCAATTTGTAAGCAAAATAATCTATGGCTGGAACTACTAGAGTAATTCTTTGAGCTATTGTCCTAACACGTTCTAGAGTCTTTTTGAATTCAAGTTCTTATCGTTAGCAAGGTCACAGTTGACAAAATAACTTTAATATTTGCACACAAATGAGTTTGAATATTTGCATACAAATTCTCCTGAATTTCCTGCAAACTGTTGAGTCAATTCGTAGTGTTGAAACCTCGACTTTTCAAAAGCTCTTTACTTTTAATAAATTAATATCGTCCATTGTGCCTTAAAAATCTGCACAATCAAGAACGATCTCACAGCTCGAACGTCAACGATACTCGATACTTAGATACTTTCTAACGTCCTTGATTATTTGCGCACCTTAAGTTTCTACTTATGAAAATACACAAAAGTTGCAACACAAATTTTAGCATGAATCAATTAATCTCTTGTGCATTATCATTTAAAATGACGTTTCATAGAGTAAAAAAAATAATTATACTCTTTATATCTGTTCGTTAGGTGGCGAATTAGATGTTATGGCACCAAAAGTATTGGCGGTTGGCAATCGGAAATTGGCTAATGAGCTCGTGAAGTTGATTAAGAAGGCTGATGCTAAGACTCAACAAAAGAGACGGATGTTAGAGGTCGCAGCTTGAATATGTTCCTGAAGACGTCTTAATCGTATTTTAATTCTGTTTGGTTCAACTTTGCTCTCCAAGTATTCATCATTCATAATTAAACGTACGAAATAATGATGAAGTTCTAATATGAAATTTATCCAGCAGAAAATGCGTTGTAAAAGGACGCAAAGTCAATGATAGGATTACAGAGAGGATTAACACTAGAACTGCCGTTGTTAAATCTAATATATGTAAATATATTGAATAAGTACTTTGACGAAAGAGCAGTCAAGGAGTGAACAAGATGATCAATTCAGTAATTTATGTTTTACAATGTAGATGTTGAATATCTACTGTACTAGTTACCCTATCAATTTGGAGAATTTTTCTAGAAAATTAAGAACCAGTCATTTTGACTGCCTTGGTAGTTCTAGTGTTAATAGTATTATTTCTTACATGTAACGACATCAAATGTCTAGGGTTCCTGTTTTACATTAATATATTCCTCCGTATTAAATCAATATAAGTATTTCTATCGTATTATACCAAACACAATATATTTATAATCATAAAGTTTTAACAAAGTTCCAAACAAAGGAAATTTGTTAATTAATAAAACATCTGCTTAGAATAAAGGCCACTATTTCGTCTCCAAACCTTAAATGTTCACCGACCTTCCAAAATCGCTTAAATTCGCAAACACTCCCCGGCTTTATCAGTCTCCCGGAGAAACATCAATTCCGATTCGCAAACAAAGTAACAGGGCAGAACGGCGACAGCCTGCAAATTTCAAATCCTCGAGAAAGCAAAGATTGCCCTGCTAAAGTCGCAAATTATGTGACACATAGTTACCGCAGTGCAACACGGCAGATAACAAATACAAGCCCGTTCAAATGCCCGAGTTTGCTGCTTACTTATACCATTTACACGATTTCATATCTCTGACCAGAGATAAAAGGAGCTCGGCACGTAAAATGCACGTTTTAATCGATCAGTCACACCAACGAAACCTTCGACATCGGTGATCATGGCAAACGAAACGGACATTAGGAAGTACTTTGAGTTCGCCAAGGAGTTGACCTTGGAGGCTGGCAAGGTGAGTTGCGGTCCTTTCGCGTCCTTTTCTCCATTTTCGTTATATTTTAATGAAAAAAACTGTTTATATCGAGAGATAAGAAAGAAAAGCTTACTTAACGTAAGCATGCTTGACAGTGAATTGTTAGTAATATCATACGGATCACAGGGGCTCAAGGTTCAGTAGTTTAGTGACGGAAGAAGTAGGGAGTGTTGTATTCATTAGTGCATAAAGATTTAAAAAAATAACGATCCTATCTTGCGACAAATGCTGCTAACACTGAAAGATAAAAGATAAAGTTGGCGTGCCATTTTACTGCTAGATTTTAGCGTTTTCATTGTTTCAGGAGTATGGTAAACACTTAGATTGGAGTTTGGGGAGTGGAAGACGTTTAATTATAGTTTGGCGATTATCGATGTAACGTTAAGATTTTATGATACTGCAACATGAAAGATAAGATTACAATGCAAGTGTGTCATTATGTTGTAGCATTATTTCGTTGGTAACACGTAAGCATATTAACTCTAATTAAACAAAGTATTAGTATTATTAGTCGTTAGTTTATGATGTTAAATGTAGAGTTTCTATTCTTTGACATATAACTGCTGACATCGCCAGGGAAAATATAGAACTATCTTCGCTGTTAAGTCGAACAATTACCAATTCGTTGGTATCGAAGAATAACAAGAACAAGCATTGTAATGGTATTATCATGTATTCTTGTACTTGAGATTACTGTTTCCAAACGCATATCAGTATTCTTAAACGACTTAAAACTCGACTCGAATGGAACGGAAAAGAATTACTAATTTTCGTTTTCTACACGAAGCAATGACACACAAATGAAAAAAGAAAAAGAAAAGAAAAACTTTAACAGTAACCGTATCATGCGCGGTCAAACGACCAGCTCATTGTTAAGAAAATATGTTTCTTTTTAATATTTTTAACTAATGACTTGTTTTCTGCGCTGTTTCCTATATCAAATTGACAATCTCTTGCACTTATTTCGGAAAAAATATTATCAATATTTCATAACCGGTCAAATTGCCGGCTACGGTAAAAGTAGGTATACACAAAGTGTCGGTACGGTTAGTGTTAAACTAAAGCGAAACCATTGTTATTTATCCTGAACATTTTGGACAAAGAAGCACAAACAAATACGTGCCACAAAGCGAAGTTACTGATTTCCTTTTCGTACACAAAGAAAACATATGCATTAAAAAAATACTTTAGACGAAAACGAATATTTGAAACAAAAGCATCGTTTCTTGTATTTAGATATTTCAGACCGGCTTCATTGCAGAAAAAGTTGTCGATGTAAAGGGTGCACAGAACAACGTTGTGACGAATTATGACCGTAAAATAGAGGACTTAATAGTAAATGCCATAAAGCAGGAGTATCCCGACCACCGGTGAGTCTGCAATTTCATTATTAATCCATAACATTGCTCGATTATCTCCAATTTTAAGACAATAATTGAACAATGAAGACTGCGATTAGAAAATTCATGCCCCAAACATTTCAGAATAATCGCAGAGGAAACCGTCGGCGATGCTAAAAATCTGCCAGGACTAACGGACGATCCAACGTGGTTCTTGGACCCCATAGATGGAACAGTGAATTTCATCCATCAGTTGCCATACACATGCATCTCGTTGGGCCTTGCGATTCGCAAGGAACTCGTAATTGGAATAATTTACAATGCAGCCAGATCGGAACATTATACCGCGATAAAAGGCGGAGGAGCATTTTTGAATGGGAAACCAATGCACGTCTCCAAAATCAAAGGTGAATCCTTGCAGGTATTTTCCAGAAAAAAAGAGGAAGTTATAACGATTAATTATTTTTCTAATACAATAACCAGCGCGAAACTTTGTTCAATCTTGTCTTTAATCACGTAACCGTAAATTAAATCAATTAGGATAGCTCGTTAGTAAAGATGAGGTTATTCTAATTGCCTTATAACAGACAGAATGATTATCAACTTCTTCTCCACATCGATAAGCTGGAGTATCATTCATATCGTGTGAAAAAAAAAGATAATTCTATTAGGGGAAAAAATGGAACTCGCAATTTGCATATTGCTTACAGAATTAAAGCACAGTTTGATATCCGTGGAACAGGCCTCCTTAGCTGTAACAAGTACCAGGGACCTCACTGCGGGAAGATTCGCCACTTTCGTTGGGAAAGTGCAGGGGTAAGTATACATTAAAAAGTTGAATATTTAAATTTCTTAGAGCAATGCATTATGCCAGTAAGTTGCAATGCCTCTAAATAATTTTGTAATGAGAAAATAATTGAAACATCAGAGTAGTTGTCTGAAACTCAAATAGTTCTTTTAGTAGAAGTTATAGAACGAATATAAACGCCAATGCGTTTAAGTCCACTTTTTGATATTTTCTGATTTTCGTAAATTTTAATAGAATAAACTTCATTCTATTAAAATTTGCAAAAATCAGAAAATATAAAAAAAAATTGCGTAACCGCATTGGCTTCTGAGCGACTCATATAGTGGTCTCTAGCTTACACGTTTCTACTTGCCGGTGAGTCTAATTTTGTTTTAATAAAACAATAACGAATAAACAACTGAAGCTCTGAAATCCAAATACTTCCGCGCGTTGATCCGTCTTGTTTTCTTTTTTAAAACTGTAATAAAAAAACAACTGAAGCTTATGAAACAATGGTCTCAAGTTCAAACCGTGTTCAGTTCATATTCCACCATTGTCATCATTTAAAAATGTTTCTAATTTAAGACATACATCGTAATCCCATTAATTCTCAATCTACCCCAAAAAAGTGCACTTTCAACGGCACAGTGGTCCAAGCCGACAACGCCCAAGAAAAATACATCGCCACATGTTATCCTCATATTTTCTTCTTCAGACTTCGTTCTATGGGATCGGCGGCAATGGACATGGCATACACGGCCAGAGGCATATTAGATTGTTATCAAAGCGATGGACTTTATCCTTGGGACCTGGCGGCAGGTATATTGCTCGTACGTGAAGCAGGTGGAACGGTAATTGATATATATGGTACGGAATTACAACAAAACAATGCCAATATTACAATTATTACAGCATCGTCTCTACGAAACAGTGACAATTTTCTCGTGTAACTTTCCTTTTGTTTTTTTGTAGAAGGTAAAATCAATCTTATGAAACCCCGCGTAATAGCAGCGTCGCACCAAGAACTAGCGTTTGAAGTGAAAAAAATAATCACCGAAACTGATCTCAAGACACTTAGGAAGAGATTGACGAGAACTTGACGGAGTCGCTGATAAGTTAACACATTTGTCGTGGTATGGAACGTATTACAAGCCTCGTGAACGTATTATCAGCCAGAGCGACTTTTGTATTATTAACCTCTTTTTTTTAATGCGAAGTTGATCTTTTTAATTAGATTACTGTAATTCATAATTGTCTCTTCGTAGAGGAACGTCAGTAAGACATAAATATAAAAATACTGTACGGTCTAAAAAAAGGCCTAACAAAAGTCCGACACAGTAAACGTGTTAAAGCAGAAATATAGAAGAAGTCGAGAAGGTTTACGTTTTAGACGGAGAATATAATAGATGTATAGTATGGAATTGTGGATTATTGTTGCTTAACCCATTCACTGCCAGAAAAACAAAGCAAATGTTACCTTCGTGTTACAATTTGAGAAGATGACAGAAAGTGTTTAGAACATTAATATAATTAATGAAAAATATAATCTCGACATTTGTCACGATACGAAGAACATGTTTGTACCAAAATTACTATACACACTCGTCCATTATCGATAACTTATTAATTAAAACTTATAGTGCAACCACGAGATATCTCGTAGTTGGCAGTGAATGGGTTAAGAAAACTTCTTTTTATACTGGTAACTTCAATAATCTGATAGCTATGGAAGAAATATTTAATACTAAAATTACTGACGTTAAATCTATTATCTTTAAATATGTTAAATAAGTACTTGGAAGGAGGGGAGTAAAGCAGCAAAGATTTTCAGCTAAGTGACTTATGTATTTTTATAATGTTTTTATAATTTTTATAATTTTGAAGAATTTGCGTAAACAAAAAAAGTAAGAGTTCCTCATTAAACGGTTCGGTGATTCTAGTGTTAAAGTAGAGGGAGGTAGCAGTGAATGTATTAATTGTTTAACCCTTTTGATTCCACGGGGACAAATATAATCCAGAGGAAGACTCGCAGCTATTGTTAGAACAAATATGCACATAAAATGTGTTACGTTTATTTACAATAAGTTACAACTTCCAAAACATATATTTCGTGCAAAATAAACTCCTTAATAAGAAAGTCTTATTTAGAACCTGTTTCTCATCTTCTACGAAAGTGATCACGAAAGGATTAACAACTGTATCAAAGAAATTTGAAGTTTAATTATTTAAGAACATTCAGAAACGTTAAACCTTCCGAAATCTTTGAATTTGCAGTTTTAAAATTTTCTACGAAGAAAAATGAATATAGTTAATGATCAGA
Organism: Cerceris ruficornis; assembly: GCA_963989415.1. NCBI lineage: Eukaryota > Metazoa > Arthropoda > Insecta > Hymenoptera > Crabronidae > Cerceris > Cerceris ruficornis. The sequence goes on from OZ022523.1 coordinate 14,177,084, forward strand.
ACGCAAGAAAAAAAAAAGGATTTGTCGATATATCATTAATTTCCGAGTCAGATCATTGAATGTATCTAAAAAGTGATTCGACACACCCACCGTCTAATGCGATTAAAGTATAGTAAGCGTACCAAGGACGATTTAGAATAGAATGTGAAAAAAGTGCGTGAAAAAGTACAACAGATAGCGCATACAATTCCTTTAAATATCGGTACCATACTTGCCAAGATTATATTCAACTACAAGGAATTATTCATTCAACAAACATTCAATAACAAGGCACTGCACTCTCGTTAAATCTTTCGGGTCTGCAATTGCTTGATTAATACCGTAAATCGTTGACTAAATTAATTAAAGGCCGAAGGACAAGAATCACGAAGACCAATGGGATGAAAGCTCCGACTTGCAATCAGTAGGTCCGACTTCAAATTCTCAATCAGTTTCGGAATAATTTTCCTAAATTATTATTTAATATGTGATAGTCACGGTGGTTATGAAGGTAGAGCCTTGAACACTCAATCAGTAGGCCCGAGTTCACATTTTCCATCACCTTTGAGAAATTGTTTTTAAATTCTAATTTAATATACCATAGCTTTGATGGTTTGCAACCCACCTAAAACAGTAAGTCCTCGACGAAATGACCGTAACAATTACAGGCTACGGCGGTATGGAAGCAAAGTTTTGGATTCTCAATTAATTCGAATCCTCAATCACCTTTGAAAGTATTTCCTATATTATTATTTAATATGTGATAGTCAGAGTGGTTCGCAACCCACCTAAAACAGTAGATTCCAGACGACAAAACCACAGTGTTTAAAGCTGGCATACTTAGTATCAACAATAAGCGAGCACAATACCATTAGTAGACATGGAGTCAAAGGTTGGAAGTCCCAATTAATGCGCCTAGATCAAACCCCATCATCTTTGGGAAACTTTTCCGAAATTATTATTTAATATATCGTAACTTCGGTGGTTCAGAACCCGTATAAACGGTAGTACGTCGTGGGCAAAATATCCATAATAGTTGAAGCCAGAAAAAGGTAAAACGAAAATCAAGTATCGCGAGAAGAACATGCACACGGAGGAACAAATCTTGTTAATAATTACTTCGCATCATGACACATTCAGATCAGTAGAAAAAATTGAAATAATTTTAAATCCAAACGAGCTCCCATGTATAACTCATGCGTATTTCGTACGAAATGGAACGTCGACTTGTACGCAACGATCTGAAAATACAAATGTCCATTCGTGGGCTCTCGGCGAAGACATTCTTAGACAAAGAATAACAATTTACAGGCAATTCGAACGGCATTGCTCGATGAAACCGCACAATTCTTAGACATGATACGCTCGACTGAATGTTGTAGGTGAGCGTGTAACAGTTTTGAATGTTTGCGCAACAATTGGTTGAACTCAGCTGTCGGCTGATCCGACGAAATTACAAACCCGGCCGTTTAACCTTGATTTTATTGGTTACGAACTTTTTCTCATATTATCCTGAAGTTTTCTGAGGCATTTTTGAGAGATTTTTCTTGCTTTTATTAGAATTATCCTTGATTCTTTGAAAATAGAGGATGACAGGGAACTTCTTTTATAAATTCTTAACTCTTTTAGTTAAACAATTCTGTCCATTAATTTAAATAGTAGCGTTGAACTATCAATTGATCTAAAAAATGTTGCATTACATTTGCAGTATTATCAAGAAATATATACAATGACGAAATGAAAGATTTTTTCAACTGCGAGCAATTTCAATGCGAATCGGTCCATTGCACGGAGTAACAAAATATCGTAATGGTTAAAGAAGAAACCAGTGTTAATGGGTAAAAAGATTGTTCGGAAACGTCAAGGATACGGTAAGTAGAAACACACCTGTGGTTTCTTAACTGTGCAGTATATTCCACTTAAAACGTATGTTCCTTCGCACACGTAGCAATGAGATTTTATCACAGGCTCTCCGACAAGCAAGATGAAGCTCTATTATGTAAGAGAAGAACGAGATATGTGATCTTCAACTTCGAACCATCTTCAGTAACCCTCAGCAATAAAATTCACATACACTTAACGCGAGATTTATTAACTTACAGTCTCAAATCACGAAGTGCCATCGTAAAAATCGTCGACTCTGTAGAATCCTTCAACCCTCAACATATCCCAGGGTTTTCGATTATTAGTTTCTCTCCCAGAAACAAAACTACATACGACAGAACTGAAGTCTCAAGTCAAACATCGAATCTACGGGAATCATAAAACTTATCTCTCACAGCCGAAATATATCTCGAGCCAGGGATTGAAACGAGAAGCCTCAATCCGCAGGATAAAAAAGTCCACTCTTGTTTATTCAACAGTGTCGCATCACGAGTGATTAATTTTACAACTGTATATCATTCCTATCATCTCGTACGTCTGAGCCCAGGTAAAACAGCATTCTTCCGCGCTACCGGAAACTCTCTTCGCGCAAACTGATCGGTGATTCCGGTACGACACCTTCGTGTAGATTCGAGTAAAAAGTACGGGGTAGGACTGCCAGTGATACAGTGACGGTTCGTGCGTTTGAGCGGCGAGGTTGTATTATCCGTTCACCAGGAAGCATCGCCCGACGACATGGCACGGAACATCGAAGACGTTTATTACGAATTTGCTATGAAACTGTGCCGCGAGGCTGCTCAGGTAAGTGTCTTGCTTCTTTCTTATCGGGATGAGACGATTAAAAGAAAAATTTGCACGTCTTATCTGCAAGGATATGTCTCGCGAATTTTCAGATTGAGCTTTCAAGTTTGATATTTGGCGCTGCTTTTTTAGAGAATTTTGTGCGCGAGATGCGTAAAAGTGAGGTTTCAGCAAATTTTTATAACATTCTGTGCGTGATCACGTAAAAATATAATTTTCGCAAATTGTGCAGAAACGCGGGTTTTCGAGATTATTTCTATCGTTTAGAATAATCCTGTAAATGTGCTCATTTATTTTTTCATTTGGAAATTGAACTTTTGTGGTTGAGAATTTAAATTGGATTTTCGGCAGTGACTTTTTTAACACGTTGTGCGCGGGACACGTAAAAATACACTCAAACCTGTTTTTGTGCGATTTTTTTTCTGCGGTATATGAAAATTTCATATTTCATATACCGCACAAAAAAAATCGCACAAAAACAGGTTTGAGTGTAAAGTTTTCGCAAACTATGCATTGAACGCGGGCCTTCGACATTATTTCTATCGTTCAGAGTAACCCTATAATAATTTATTTATTGATTAACTATATTTTCTGTTTTTGAGAGTATTTTACAATTTATACCGATTTCTTATAAAATTTAGCCATAATAGCATTATACCATAATAGCCATAATAACATTATTCCGAATTTGTTAAAAATTCGTGATAATAATTTTTTTCGATTTATCTATGATCAATCACGCATAAATTCAAGATGAGAATCTTAAGGTCTCAATTTTCTAGGAATACAGTTTTCTACGACAATCCTTCATTTTCCTTGACGATAGAATTTTTCGAACTACCGTGAGTTTTCCAAGAATAATTGAAGACCGAGGGAACGAGGAAAGTCTCGTTTTTTTAAAATAAAACTAATACCAAACAGACGACTCTCTTGTATTATCTTAAACGCTTGCGTGTCATGGTTTCTCTCCGTATAATTCAGCGCACTGAAATCGATAATTCCGATCGAAGTTATGTTAAAATGATAAGCAGGTGTTCGTGCAACTGTAACAGTAATAATTATTACGCCCGCGTGACAATCTCGGCCGGTGACGTACATGGAGGAACGAAAGTCCGGGAAAATATAGAAGTCCCGTCGTAAAAGCGGGAAATACGATGATTCAAGTGCTTGCATTATTCAATAACGAGGTGCGAAACACGCTCACGGATTTTTTCAACATTTAGAACTACCGGCGTTATATCTGTTATATTTTGGTACACTGAATACGTACTTTGGAAAAAATGGAATCAAAAGGTGAAAAAGATGATCAATTAACCGATTTGCAACAGAGCTCTAAATAGGGCAGACGACCGCGCACAATAGTTCAGTAATTGTAGACAGTGAAATATTCCGCGGCTAAAATGAGCTAAAATCCTCGTGCTTGTATTATTCTGATGCGAATGGGTTAAGTAATTTAGGTTTTACAAGATTGAAGTCGAATATTTACTATATGGCTGACCGATCTATTCTGGGTAATTTTTAGAAAAAATTGGGAATCAGTCATTCTGACCGGCTTGGTAGTTTTAGAGTTAACATTATCACGGTACTTAAAATCGTTATTTAAGATCATTACGGTATTTTATTAAAGATCATCAAAACGTCCATCAACGGGTTGAAGAATGTTAACGAAAAACAAGGCAACTGGGACCTCGTGACGCAATATGACAAAAAGATAGAAGACATTATTATGGGGAAACTCAAAGGCGCTTTCCCCGATCATAGGTAAATGTTTCCTCCAAAGATGTGGAACCGAAGAGCTATAACACGTTGACTGTCACGTTGATTACAGGTGATCAACGCATCACCCTGCTAAGGAACTAAGTTTGACTACAATTGTCAAGTTTTGTTGCTAATTATATTTGATCTTCGACTAAATAAATTTGTGTAATCTGAAGTGTTTCGAAATGAGTACGATTCCGTGTTGCCCTTTAACCTTTTGCGCTCTGAATTATTTGACCAACTTTTCGTTCATTTGTACTTTACACTAGGAACAATTGTAGGTACCGCGGATTATTTATGTTAAGATGTAAAATTATTGTTGATTTCTTCGATTGTTTTTTTCGAGTGTAGCTTGACACAGGAGTGCAAAGGGTTAATAATGACACTTATTGGCAGATAAGTCTGATACCAAGATTTCGTTAAATTCAGGTGACAGTCAACGTGTTAACTTTGCCTGACAAAAGAAATCACGTGTACGAGTTTCTTCATTTAACGAAAACGAAATTTCCTTTAGGATCATAGCGGAAGAATCGACCGGTAAAGTCCTTCCGGAGTTAACGGACGATCCTACATGGATCATCGACCCCATCGATGGTACCACGAACTTTATTCATGGGTTTCCTCACACCTGTGTGGTGATCGGATTGGCTATAAAGAAAGAAATGGTTATCGGTATCGTTTACAATCCAATCTTTGATGAATTGTTCACCGCGAGAAAGGGACAGGGTGCTTTTCTGAACGGAAAACCGATAAAGGTTTCACAGATTCAAGGTGAAGAAACAATCTATGTTGATCGTGTTGCGATAATGGGGTGCAATGTTTGAAGAATAAATGAAAGGAGCATTTCTTGGAATATTCTTTCAGATTTTTCGAAAGCCCTCGTTGGCATGGAGCCAGGCTTCATGAAGGTAGATCATTTACGAGAGAAAACCGCCGAGAGAATGAAAGCCGTCACCGTACAAGCACAAGGGTAAGCACTTTCACTGATTCGAAGAGAATTAGAAATAGTTATTTTCTTCCTTTTTTTGTATTTTTCGACTATAATTGCTATGGTGTTTTCACTTGGGATCAGTAGCTTTAGGTGGACTTCGAACCATCGAGACTGTGATATATTTAATAACAATTTAGGGAAGATGTTCCTCGAGCCATGGGGGTTTGACGCGGCCCCACTAATTGCAAGTTGAGGCTTTTAACTCTCTTATCAACATAGTGCAATCAGGACCCCATTTAATCGTCGATAGTTCTACTAAATAGGTCCTTTTTACCTCTACTCCTTGAATATATTAAATAATGAATTAGAAAGAATCTTCTGGAGGTGACAAGAATTTGAACTCGGGCCCACTAATTGAAAATTTAAACTTTCAACCCCCTTATCAACACAGTCAATAAGTGCATCGATTAATTGTCAATACTTTTGCTAACTAGGTTCTTTTCATCTCAATATCTTGAATATTTTAAATAATGAATTAAAAAATATTTCCTATGGTCGGCAGATATTTGCAGCCTGTCCCACTGATTGAAAGTCCAAGCCTTTAGCTCAATATCCACCATAGCCCTCGTTAGAAATTAAATTTTAGAAATACTTGTTTCTTTCTTCCACGTTATGAAAATGCCACAATAAAATGATCAATCACTTCGAAAAGGATTCGTACACTCGGTGTGGCAGCCTTAACTCTGTGTTACGTCGCTTTGGGTGTGATCGAGGCTTATTATATCGAAGGCCCCGGTATTTCAACCTGGGATATCGCTGCGCCGTCACTAATTATTTCAGAAGCCGGTGGAATCGTTGTCGATCGCGTAACAGGTAAATTACATCTTTTTCCTTGCATTCTTTATGCAATAACGATTCATTTTTATCGCGATACTTCCGATTTTGTTTGTTTTACACGCAATTTCGCGGGATTTGCAACGTTCTTTCAATTTTATCTTCAAACACGATTAAAGGAGGGAATTAACCCCTTGCTCTGCAATAACGAGTGGGCCTCTGGCTGCAGAAATTGGAAAATAAAAAAGCTTGAGATTTTCTAGAAATTGTGTAGCTTCAAAAATGAATGGTATACGGTACTATAACATTATTTTCATATTATCAGTTTCATTTTGACCCTTTTACTGCCAGGGAAAATTTGACGCGCGTTGTATGAATTACTTTATAAAAGATAAAATAATTACCTGGGAAGAGTTTTAGTATTTATTCTCTTCTAAGTCAGAGAACGTGAATGACAATTTGTGTGTAATAAAATATTAAATTGAATACTAAAACGGGAGATGATCTGTGCGTAAGTGTACGAAGCCGATAAGAAACGACTATTGAACTTTTATTTCAACAAGTTAGCTCTCAAGTATGGCATTTACTGTTACAAAATAATTTGGAGAGTAAGATGTTAAAGAGTTTTCATACGTAAAATGTTACTTTTCAGGGGAAAAAATCGACATCATGATACCACGTGCTGTGGGTGCCTGCAACAAGAAGATCGCCTTGGAATTCGTGAGGATCATTCGAGAAGCTGACCAAAGGGTGGAAGAAAGGAAGAAGTAATCTACAGATCTTTCGAAATGTAAATAATCATTGTTCGAAAATCCAGCTGTACATTATATTTTCGATGTACTGTATATTCTCCTGTCTTGTGTATATTTGTTTCTACTTCGAATAAAGTTAAATTAACATCAGTATACTATTTAAGAGTGAACATTCTATGACGTTCGAACAGAACAAAGAACTTCGCATACAGATAAAGTATCTGGTATAGTCGACATTAAGCGAAAGATTAGTTCATTTAAGGAAATAATGACGAATTCCATGATCGATCATCGTATTCAAATAATTAAAGATTCAATAAAATCTAGTTCTTATTGATAGCTTGACATATTCCTTCATATCCTTGATATTCGATCTAATATCCTGAAATTTTCTGTTAAAACAAACATCACTGAAGTGTGACAAAGTAGTTTAGTTTCTTTTATGCATTATGCAGCACATCAATAATTATCATCCGGACAGAAGTATCTACGATCATACAGAGAATCGTTCTGGAAAATCCTCTGACGAAATTGCGTCGAACAAAGAATGGGAAAATTGTGAGTCGTATCAGAATGTGTCCTATATATCTTACATGCAAAAAAATAATAAGATTGCAATTAGAATGATTAATGTAGTTTATATATCGTAATAAATTCGCATTTTTCAAACATAAAATTCATCTGAAACTCAAGAGAGAGTATGATTATTTATATCACAAACAATAACTTTATAATATTCTATATATAAGCCGTTTATTTTGAAAGTGCCCCAAGTTTTTACATCCATATCTTTAAGGGTTTGCTATTAAAATGTTTAATGTTTTTAAAAATATTGATGCCATTTTTCGAGAAGATTTACTTGCACTTGTTATCTATAATACTTATATACTTCACAGAATAAATAATTTCGTAAAACATTGAAAAATTACCACTTTTCATAGCCGTAAAATGGCTTATATCACTTTCAACGTAAACAGCTCGTATATTTGTCGTACAAAAACGTAAGAAGACTTAATAAGGAAAGAGTCGTCGCGTCGTCAAAATACATTCCTATCTCAGTAGTTATCTGACTAAATAATTACTAAATATACTAGGGGAATACAGAAAAGTACCACGCCTTTGTCTTCCTCTTATAAAGACGCTCTTTTCCGAGAATTATCTCGCAGTATTCTCGTTCTCCCAGGTTTGCCATATCGAAAGAACGCAAGTGCGCTGTATCTACTGAATCAGAAACCGGTAGATTTTCGCCCCACCTCTGTGTTTTCTTCTTTCTTCCGTTCCACCCGTTATATAGGCCGTCGAGTGATTCGTTCATTAGTCAGTTAAAGTTCAGACCTCGAATTGACGCTTAGCGACTCGTAAGGTGATACGTTATAATAATTGCACGATCCAGCTGACGGTAATCGACGGAGAAAGGAATTTCGAGATAAATATGAGCGATTTTCACGATCTGGAGGATTACTGCGGCGTTGCTGAGAAACTCGTTCTGAATGCCGGGAAAGTAGGTGCATCGGAAGGAGGAATTATTTGAGCAGTTTATTTTGAAAGTGGCATAAGTCAGTTCGTCGTAATGCAAAATGATGATTTTTAATGATTATACGAACTTATTTATACTGAGAAAAATGTAAATATCCAAGATAACAAGTCCATGTGAATCTTCTGGGAAAATGGTAACAATATTTTTAAACACGTTACAACGCAAACCCTAAATACCTTGATTTAAAAAGCACGTGACTTATATCACTTTCAAAATAAATGGCTCAGTTATCGGGGGATTTCATTTCGAATTAAATTCAAGCATTTGTTCAAATTAATTTTACGATTAAATAGTAGTTTTTCTTTATCCGCTGTATCGAGAAAATGATAAATATATTTGCCGAGTGATAATTAATATTTGTCCAAGAACTTACACGTCAATTATTTCGTGCAGTTACGTTCAAAGTTTTCGTATCATATGACTTTTATAGGACGTTCCACTTTCAGGTAATAGAGAGTGCTATCGATACGAATAAAAGTGTGAAATGCAAAGGTATCGATTGGGATCTCGTGACGGAATATGATCGAAAAATAGAGGACGAATTGGTGAGGCAGTTATCGAAAACGTATCCGTCGCACAAGTGAGTGTTAGCAGGTGATTAATAATGAAATACTGCAATTTCAATTAAATGCGGCAAACATTATTCGATATTTTAGATTTATCGGGGAAGAAGCGGCAGCAGCTGAAAATAGCCCGCCAAGATTAACCGACGATCCAACGTGGATCATAGATCCGATCGATGGTACGACGAATTTTGTTCATCGTTTTCCACACACGTGCATTTCTTTGGCATTATTAATAAATAAAAAGGCAGAATTCGGGATAGTTTATAATCCTCTTATGAAACAATGTTTCACCGCGAGAAGACACAGAGGTGCATTTTTGAATGGAAATTCTATCAAAACGTCTAGTGTAACAGGTGAAATTATAATTTTTCATATGATTTTGTTTTTGATAGCTTTACTCTTGCAATTAGTGACATGTGTTATTTAAAAATTTGTAGATTTATCCCAAACATTAGTTGCAATGGAACCATGGATCGCTAAAGATCCAAACTATCTGAACAGCGTATACAATAGAATGCACGCTTTAATTCAAGGAACTCATGGGTAATTTTAATTTAAATAAGGGGAGTTTGTCGATCTGAGATGTAATTTTATATTGCATTACAGTGTTATTTATCATTTTCAGAATCAGGTCATTAGGAACTGCGGCTCTTACTCTATGCTATGTTGCAATGGGTGCAGTAGAAGCGTATCATGTTGAAAGTATAGATGCTTGGGACGTTGCAGCAGGAAAATTAATTATAGAAGAAGCAGGAGGAATTGTAATAGACACTGATGGTACATGTTATTATTGTAATTTAATTAAAATATTTGCATAGTTTTTATGTGATATTAATTTGAAAAGTCTTGTTTGTATTGAAAAAGAAAGAAAGAATGATCACTGTAATGAATGTAATTGCAGGTGGAGAATTAGATTTAATGACACCGAAAGTAATAGCAGCTTGTAATCAAGAAATTGCTAATCAATTGGTCAACCTTTTTAGACAAGCCAATTCAAATGGTTTTGGTGAAAACCTTCAATGAATTAATATTATAACACTAATGTAATTAATACCACAGAATAAAACCAGTTATGTACATTGTACTTAATACTACAAATGCCAGAAAATAAATTTATATTTTTAAATGAGTTTAACAGCTAGTAGTATTAATTTACTTACCTGTGGACCCATATTAGGTGGCATTTGCTGCGGATGAGGAGGATAGCTTTGTTGTTGAGGCGGAGGTTGTTGAGGTGGCTGTGACATAGGTGGGCCACCGGGTGGCATTGGAGGCCCTGCTTGATATGCTTGAGTCGGGCTGTGTGGATGATGTTGAGGTGGCCCCATTGGGCTACCTTGTGGATTTGATGGCGATGGTGCTTGCTGAGGCGGGCCCATAGGGCTAGGAGCTTGCGGTGGTGGCATAGGCGATGATTGCGGCGAAGGACTTGCCATACTGCTTTGTTCAGATTTCCATCAAATTAAAAACTGCCTCCTGGAATGTAGGGAGAATGTTTAGTTGTTTTTCAAGCTAAAACATTTCACAATATCCACGAGCTATTAACCGAACGTAAGAAATTGAGGTTAAGGTGAGGCATTTGCTTTCCAAATAACAGCTTGCAATATTTTATGCAGACATTAACAATTTATAAATCGTTAACAATTAATTAAGACGTTCTTTTATGTTATGTTCTTACAATTAATGCATACCTTTGCTGATAAGAATTTGACATTTGTTCATATTAGAATCCATGTAATTACTGTTTATCAGCCACATATTTTATATGATAATAAGTGTAGCATATGCAAAATGGGTAATTACAATTTTGAAAACCGTATAATCAATATCTATATTCGTTTCCTTAATATTCTTCAAAGTATAGAAAATAAATTGTACACAGCGGAAGGTCTTTAGTAATATGTAGATTATACGACGTCACAAATAACGATGCAAAAGAGCGTTTTTACATGTTAATCCACCTATTCGATACGTATTATCGTTAAATTCAATTAAATTTAATTGAAGTTCGTTGAATTATTCGATCTTGATTGTAAACCTGATAGTTTACGAAGAATGAAACTTCAGTTTCAACCAAACGGAACTTCAATGCTATTGCAGAACATTCCATAGATTTAGTACGAATAACTGGCTATGCTTACCGTTTTAAAATTCAGCCTTTTATCACGGGGAAATACAACTGAATTTCACTTTATCCATAAGGTCTATGTGTCTTTATTAAATAAAGAAATAAACTGAAAACCACTCCGAATTAAATAGCACCGACGAATACACGCCACCGGCCATTTTCCTGCCGTTCTTACTCAGCTTCCATAAAATGATACGTTAGCACGTTGAAAAATATGGCCGTCGATTTGAAGCGATATATTGCACTTGCATATAATTTTTTTTATTAAATGTAACGTCTAACGTGCATAGCAATGCATTAAATGATTCAAAGAATATGCATACATACAAAATGCAAGTGCGTTTATATCATGAATAACGCTGCACTTCGGCGGGGAGTTGACTCTACCCTTATACAGATATTATCAGCAAAACGTTTAATTAATATTAACAATATCGCTCTAAGTTAAGGATTCGGTTATTTAATAAATTACTGTTTTACTTCTTCCGTGAAAGGAAGTATTATATATCTCACACGTATCGATTTTGACCATTACGATTCTAATGCCACAGTAGCTTTAGGCGTATCAAAATGGCTGTAGTAGGAAAATTTGGATATTTAACGAATAAATTGTTATTAAGGAATAAGCCATTCCTTTGTCTTGCTAGATGTGCTGCAACTGATCCCCAGGAGTTACTAAAACGTAAGTATAACATGGAATTACCAAAGTCTACAGCCATTTAAGTGTATTGTTTTTTACCTTACACTTTAATAGGTTAATTTTTCATTTATTATGTAAGAATAGAATAACAAAAGAGATTCAATAAAGAATATTCCTTTTTTCATAATCAGCATTGCTTTTGCTGCTTCACAACAGCTATTTTATATTAACTGAAAGAACTCTATAAAGTCTTAACGATTTTACAACAATGTTTCCGTCATTTGTACTACACCATTGAACTTTAGGATAGTTTTATTTAAAATTGAACTTTATGTAAAGTCATCGCAATAAGTTAAAGCTAATGTAAATGTGCGTTAAAAATATAAAAAGGAAAATAAATGGAGGTCACAAACTTCAACAGGTAACAGAATAACACAAATCAGTATATGAAAAAATCTTCACATTGTTTTATGGATTTTTAGCCAGAGAAATTAAAAAATGGATGCCAGGGCCATATCCAACTACAGAAGAGGAGCGCCAAGCTGCAGCAAAAAAATATAATCTTCATCCAAGTGAATACAAACCTATAGACCCTACTGACGTATCCTTTGATTATCCAGACCTGCCTAAAATCTCAGCAGAAGTTCGAGATCCATATTATCCATATGATATGCCTTCTATGAAAAGAAACTATCTGGAGCCGGTTAGCTAATGAGATATACAGCTTTACAAATCCAAATAAGTAACATTGCTGTATTCATTTATTGGTTACATTTTTATGTTATAGTTACATATAAATCAAGAAGTTCTAGGAGAAGATCGTTCCAACCGTGGAATGAAATATACAGTTGATCCTTTTAAAGCCAGCATTATCTTTGTTCTTGTTGGCGTGGGTGTAATGACACTTGGCATTTTATCACCAAACATTGGTCCTGCTGTGGTAAATACTACATATTTGAACTATAATATATAAAGTGTAATAACGTATGCATTTAATTAGGAGCACAAGTAATATTGCACATTGTTTTATGATATACGTATGACATGTTTTGTTTCAGTTGGCAAAACAATTTCCTAAAGATGGAGAACATTATACCTTTGAAAGAGCGAAATGAGTCTACATGAAGAATGTAGTTACACAAGCTATAATAAATATATTGCAATCATAGAATATTTTGTAAATAAAGTAATTTACTTCTGCCGAGTCATCTAAATCATGTGTAGTTACCTTTATTATAAAAATAATTGTTTTTTGCAAAGGTCTTATATTCAGTACATTGTAATAAAGCTAAGTTATCTATAATTACAGATTCGTAATAATTTTATCAAGAATCACAGTACTTGCCGCTGTTAAATATTACGTAACGGATGACAAAATTGAAATACATGAATTTAGGAACTACAAAACAATGTTAATTTTCCTTATTGATGAATATTATTATATTTGAAATATATTGGAAATATCCTCTTCAATGTAATTGTTACGATATAATAGTACCCATTCTTCAGAAAAGAGACATCCCTGGTGGAAATATACTACAACGAACTACAATTCTCTACAATATATTGCTACAACATTGAACAATTTTCTACAACTTAACCGTATCTTCACTGTGTAATTTCAACAAATTTCTACAACTTAGTACGCGGATTGGGACAGTATTTTAGAATTTCGCGAATAGTTGTAAAAAGTTGTAAATACCCTGGTGGAAATATACTACAACGAACTACAATTCTCTACAATATATTGCTACAACATTGAACAATTTTCTACAACTTAACCCTATCTCCACTGTGTAATTTCAACAAATTTCTACAACCTAGTACGCGGATTGGGATAGTATTTTAGAATTTCGCGAATAGTTGTAAAAAGTTGTAAATATATTTACAATATTAGCAATATATTGTAGAGAATTGTAGTTCGTTGTAGTATATTTCCACCAGGGTATTTACAACTTTTTACAACTATTCGCGAAATTCTAAAATACTATCCCAATCCGCGTACTAGGTTGTAGAAATTTGTTGAAATTACACAGTGGAGATAGGGTTAAGTTGTAGAAAATTGTTCAATGTTGTAGCAATATATTGTAGAGAATTGTAGTTCGTTGTAGTATATTTCCACCAGGGTATTTACAACTTTTTACAACTATTCGCGAAATTCTAAAATACTATCCCAATCCGCGTACTAAGTTGTAGAAATTTGTTGAAATTGCACAGTGGAGATAGGGTTAAGTTGTAGAAAATTGTTCAATGTTGTAGCAATATATTGTAGAGAATTGTAGTTCGTTGTAGTATATTTCCACCAGGGTATTTACAACTTTTTACAACTATTCGCGAAATTCTAAAATACTATCCCAATCCGCGTACTAGGTTGTAGAAATTTGTTGAAATTACACAGTGGAGATAGGGTTAAGTTGTAGAAAATTGTTCAATGTTGTAGCAATATATTGTAGAGAATTGTAGTTCGTTGTAGTATATTTCCACCAGGGTATTTACAACTTTTTACAACTATTCGCGAAATTCTAAAATACTATCCCAATCCGCGTACTAGGTTGTAGAAATTTGTTGAAATTGCACAGTGGAGATAGGGTTAAGTTGTAGAAAATTGTTCAATGTTGTAGCAATATATTGTAGAGAATTGTAGTTCGTTGTAGTATATTTCCACCAGGGTATTTACAACTTTTTACAACTATTCGCGAAATTCTAAAATACTATCCCAATCCGCGTACTAAGTTGTAGAAATTTGTTGAAATTACACAGTGGAGATAGGGTTAAGTTGTAGAAAATTGTTCAATGTTGTAGCAATATATTGTAGAGAATTGTAGTTCGTTGTAGTATATTTCCACCAGGGTATTTACAACTTTTTACAACTATTCGCGAAATTCTAAAATACTATCCCAATCCGCGTACTAGGTTGTAGAAATTTGTTGAAATTACACAGTGGAGATAGGGTTAAGTTGTAGAAAATTGTTCAATGTTGTAGCAATATATTGTAGAGAATTGTAGTTCGTTGTAGATATATTTCCACCAGGGTATTTACAACTTTTTACAACTATTCGCGAAATTCTAAAATACTATCCCAATCCGCGTACTAGGTTGTAGAAATTTGTTGAAATTACACAGTGGAGATAGGGTTAAGTTGTAGAAAATTGTTCAATGTTGTAGCAATATATTGTAGAGAATTGTAGTTCGTTGTAGTATATTTCCACCAGGGTATTTACAACTTTTTACAACTATTCGCGAAATTCTAAAATACTATCCCAATCCGCGTACTAGGTTGTAGAAATTTGTTGAAATTACACAGTGGAGATAGGGTTAAGTTGTAGAAAATTGTTCAATGTTGTAGCAATATATTGTAGAGAATTGTAGTTCGTTGTAGTATATTTCCACCAGGGTATTTACAACTTTTTACAACTATTCGCGAAATTCTAAAATACTATCCCAATCCGCGTACTAAGTTGTAGAAATTTGTTGAAATTGCACAGTGGAGATAGGGTTAAGTTGTAGAAAATTGTTCAATGTTGTAGCAATATATTGTAGAGAATTGTAGTTCGTTGTAGTATATTTCCACCAGGGTATTTACAACTTTTTACAACTATTCGCGAAATTCTAAAATACTATCCCAATCCGCGTACTAGGTTGTAGAAATTTGTTGAAATTACACAGTGGAGATAGGGTTAAGTTGTAGAAAATTGTTCAATGTTGTAGCAATATATTGTAGAGAATTGTAGTTCGTTGTAGTATATTTCCACCAGGGTATTTACAACTTTTTACAACTATTCGCGAAATTCTAAAATACTATCCCAATCCGCGTACTAGGTTGTAGAAATTTGTTGAAATTACACAGTGGAGATAGGGTTAAGTTGTAGAAAATTGTTCAATGTTGTAGCAATATATTGTAGAGAATTGTAGTTCGTTGTAGTATATTTCCACCAGGGTATTTACAACTTTTTACAACTATTCGCGAAATTCTAAAATACTATCCCAATCCGCGTACTAGGTTGTAGAAATTTGTTGAAATTACACAGTGGAGATAGGGTTAAGTTGTAGAAAATTGTTCAATGTTGTAGCAATATATTGTAGAGAATTGTAGTTCGTTGTAGTATATTTCCACCAGGGTATTTACAACTTTTTACAACTATTCGCGAAATTCTAAAATACTATCCCAATCCGCGTACTAGGTTGTAGAAATTTGTTGAAATTACACAGTGGAGATAGGGTTAAGTTGTAGAAAATTGTTCAATGTTGTAGCAATATATTGTAGAGAATTGTAGTTCGTTGTAGTATATTTCCACCAGGGTATTTACAACTTTTTACAACTATTCGCGAAATTCTAAAATACTATCCCAATCCGCGTACTAGGTTGTAGAAATTTGTTGAAATTACACAGTGGAGATAGGGTTAAGTTGTAGAAAATTGTTCAATGTTGTAGCAATATATTGTAGAGAATTGTAGTTCGTTGTAGTATATTTCCACCAGGGTATTTACAACTTTTTACAACTATTCGCGAAATTCTAAAATACTATCCCAATCCGCGTACTAAGTTGTAGAAATTTGTTGAAATTGCACAGTGGAGATAGGGTTAAGTTGTAGAAAATTGTTCAATGTTGTAGCAATATATTGTAGAGAATTGTAGTTCGTTGTAGTATATTTCCACCAGGGTATTTACAACTTTTTACAACTATTCGCGAAATTCTAAAATACTATCCCAATCCGCGTACTAGGTTGTAGAAATTTGTTGAAATTACACAGTGGAGATAGGGTTAAGTTGTAGAAAATTGTTCAATGTTGTAGCAATATATTGTAGAGAATTGTAGTTCGTTGTAGTATATTTCCACCAGGGTATTTACAACTTTTTACAACTATTCGCGAAATTCTAAAATACTATCCCAATCCGCGTACTAGGTTGTAGAAATTTGTTGAAATTACACAGTGGAGATAGGGTTAAGTTGTAGAAAATTGTTCAATGTTGTAGCAATATATTGTAGAGAATTGTAGTTCGTTGTAGATATATTTCCACCAGGGTATTTACAACTTTTTACAACTATTCGCGAAATTCTAAAATACTATCCCAATCCGCGTACTAGGTTGTAGAAATTTGTTGAAATTACACAGTGGAGATAGGGTTAAGTTGTAGAAAATTGTTCAATGTTGTAGCAATATATTGTAGAGAATTGTAGTTCGTTGTAGTATATTTCCACCAGGGTATTTACAACTTTTTACAACTATTCGCGAAATTCTAAAATACTATCCCAATCCGCGTACTAAGTTGTAGAAATTTGTTGAAATTGCACAGTGGAGATAGGGTTAAGTTGTAGAAAATTGTTCAATGTTGTAGCAATATATTGTAGAGAATTGTAGTTCGTTGTAGATATATTTCCACCAGGGTATTTACAACTTTTTACAACTATTCGCGAAATTCTAAAATACTATCCCAATCCGCGTACTAGGTTGTAGAAATTTGTTGAAATTACACAGTGGAGATAGGGTTAAGTTGTAGAAAATTGTTCAATGTTGTAGCAATATATTGTAGAGAATTGTAGTTCGTTGTAGTATATTTCCACCAGGGTATTTACAACTTTTTACAACTATTCGCGAAATTCTAAAATACTATCCCAATCCGCGTACTAGGTTGTAGAAATTTGTTGAAATTACACAGTGGAGATAGGGTTAAGTTGTAGAAAATTGTTCAATGTTGTAGCAATATATTGTAGAGAATTGTAGTTCGTTGTAGTATATTTCCACCAGGGTATTTACAACTTTTTACAACTATTCGCGAAATTCTAAAATACTATCCCAATCCGCGTACTAGGTTGTAGAAATTTGTTGAAATTACACAGTGGAGATAGGGTTAAGTTGTAGAAAATTGTTCAATGTTGTAGCAATATATTGTAGAGAATTGTAGTTCGTTGTAGTATATTTCCACCAGGGTATTTACAACTTTTTACAACTATTCGCGAAATTCTAAAATACTATCCCAATCCGCGTACTAGGTTGTAGAAATTTGTTGAAATTACACAGTGGAGATAGGGTTAAGTTGTAGAAAATTGTTCAATGTTGTAGCAATATATTGTAGAGAATTGTAGTTCGTTGTAGTATATTTCCACCAGGGTATTTACAACTTTTTACAACTATTCGCGAAATTCTAAAATACTATCCCAATCCGCGTACTAAGTTGTAGAAATTTGTTGAAATTACACAGTGGAGATAGGGTTAAGTTGTAGAAAATTGTTCAATGTTGTAGCAATATATTGTAGAGAATTGTAGTTCGTTGTAGTATATTTCCACCAGGGTATTTACAACTTTTTACAACTATTCGCGAAATTCTAAAATACTATCCCAATCCGCGTACTAGGTTGTAGAAATTTGTTGAAATTACACAGTGGAGATAGGGTTAAGTTGTAGAAAATTGTTCAATGTTGTAGCAATATATTGTAGAGAATTGTAGTTCGTTGTAGTATATTTCCACCAGGGTATTTACAACTTTTTACAACTATTCGCGAAATTCTAAAATACTATCCCAATCCGCGTACTAGGTTGTAGAAATTTGTTGAAATTACACAGTGGAGATAGGGTTAAGTTGTAGAAAATTGTTCAATGTTGTAGCAATATATTGTAGAGAATTGTAGTTCGTTGTAGTATATTTCCACCAGGGTATTTACAACTTTTTACAACTATTCGCGAAATTCTAAAATACTATCCCAATCCGCGTACTAGGTTGTAGAAATTTGTTGAAATTACACAGTGGAGATAGGGTTAAGTTGTAGAAAATTGTTCAATGTTGTAGCAATATATTGTAGAGAATTGTAGTTCGTTGTAGTATATTTCCACCAGGGTATTTACAACTTTTTACAACTATTCGCGAAATTCTAAAATACTATCCCAATCCGCGTACTAAGTTGTAGAAATTTGTTGAAATTGCACAGTGGAGATAGGGTTAAGTTGTAGAAAATTGTTCAATGTTGTAGCAATATATTGTAGAGAATTGTAGTTCGTTGTAGTATATTTCCACCAGGGTATTTACAACTTTTTACAACTATTCGCGAAATTCTAAAATACTATCCCAATCCGCGTACTAGGTTGTAGAAATTTGTTGAAATTGCACAGTGGAGATAGGGTTAAGTTGTAGAAAATTGTTCAATGTTGTAGCAATATATTGTAGAGAATTGTAGTTCGTTGTAGTATATTTCCACCAGGGTATTTACAACTTTTTACAACTATTCGCGAAATTCTAAAATACTATCCCAATCCGCGTACTAAGTTGTAGAAATTTGTTGAAATTGCACAGTGGAGAAAGGGTTAAGTTGTAGAAAATTGTTCAATGTTGTAGCAATATATTGTAGAGAATTGTAGTTCGTTGTAGTATATTTCCACCAGGGTATTTACAACTTTTTACAACTATTCGCGAAATTCTGAAATACTATCCCAATCCGCGTACTAAGTTGTAGAAATTTGTTGAAATTGCACAGTGGAGATAGGGTTAAGTTGTAGAAAATTGTTCAATGTTGTAGCAATATATTGTAGAGAATTGTAGTTCGTTGTAGTATATTTCCACCAGGGTATTTACAACTTTTTACAACTATTCGCGAAATTCTAAAATACTATCCCAATCCGCGTACTAGGTTGTAGAAATTTGTTGAAATTACACAGTGGAGATAGGGTTAAGTTGTAGAAAATTGTTCAATGTTGTAGCAATATATTGTAGAGAATTGTAGTTCGTTGTAGTATATTTCCACCAGGGTATTTACAACTTTTTACAACTATTCGCGAAATTCTAAAATACTATCCCAATCCGCGTACTAGGTTGTAGAAATTTGTTGAAATTACACAGTGGAGATAGGGTTAAGTTGTAGAAAATTGTTCAATGTTGTAGCAATATATTGTAGAGAATTGTAGTTCGTTGTAGTATATTTCCACCAGGGTATTTACAACTTTTTACAACTATTCGCGAAATTCTAAAATACTATCCCAATCCGCGTACTAGGTTGTAGAAATTTGTTGAAATTACACAGTGGAGATAGGGTTAAGTTGTAGAAAATTGTTCAATGTTGTAGCAATATATTGTAGAGAATTGTAGTTCGTTGTAGTATATTTCCACCAGGGTATTTACAACTTTTTACAACTATTCGCGAAATTCTAAAATACTATCCCAATCCGCGTACTAGGTTGTAGAAATTTGTTGAAATTACACAGTGGAGATAGGGTTAAGTTGTAGAAAATTGTTCAATGTTGTAGCAATATATTGTAGAGAATTGTAGTTCGTTGTAGTATATTTCCACCAGGGTATTTACAACTTTTTACAACTATTCGCGAAATTCTAAAATACTATCCCAATCCGCGTACTAGGTTGTAGAAATTTGTTGAAATTACACAGTGGAGATAGGGTTAAGTTGTAGAAAATTGTTCAATGTTGTAGCAATATATTGTAGAGAATTGTAGTTCGTTGTAGTATATTTCCACCAGGGTATTTACAACTTTTTACAACTATTCGCGAAATTCTAAAATACTATCCCAATCCGCGTACTAAGTTGTAGAAATTTGTTGAAATTGCACAGTGGAGATAGGGTTAAGTTGTAGGAAAATTGTTCAATGTTGTAGCAATATATTGTAGAGAATTGTAGTTCGTTGTAGTATATTTCCACCAGGGTATTTACAACTTTTTACAACTATTCGCGAAATTCTAAAATACTATCCCAATCCGCGTACTAAGTTGTAGAAATTTGTTGAAATTGCACAGTGGAGATAGGGTTAAGTTGTAGAAAATTGTTCAATGTTGTAGCAATATATTGTAGAGAATTGTAGTTCGTTGTAGTATATTTCCACCAGGGTATTTACAACTTTTTACAACTATTCGCGAAATTCTAAAATACTATCCCAATCCGCGTACTAGGTTGTAGAAATTTGTTGAAATTACACAGTGGAGATAGGGTTAAGTTGTAGAAAATTGTTCAATGTTGTAGCAATATATTGTAGAGAATTGTAGTTCGTTGTAGTATATTTCCACCAGGGTATTTACAACTTTTTACAACTATTCGCGAAATTCTAAAATACTATCCCAATCCGCGTACTAGGTTGTAGAAATTTGTTGAAATTACACAGTGGAGATAGGGTTAAGTTGTAGAAAATTGTTCAATGTTGTAGCAATATATTGTAGAGAATTGTAGTTCGTTGTAGTATATTTCCACCAGGGTATTTACAACTTTTTACAACTATTCGCGAAATTCTAAAATACTATCCCAATCCGCGTACTAGGTTGTAGAAATTTGTTGAAATTACACAGTGGAGATAGGGTTAAGTTGTAGAAAATTGTTCAATGTTGTAGCAATATATTGTAGAGAATTGTAGTTCGTTGTAGTATATTTCCACCAGGGTATTTACAACTTTTTACAACTATTCGCGAAATTCTAAAATACTATCCCAATCCGCGTACTAGGTTGTAGAAATTTGTTGAAATTACACAGTGGAGATAGGGTTAAGTTGTAGAAAATTGTTCAATGTTGTAGCAATATATTGTAGAGAATTGTAGTTCGTTGTAGATATATTTCCACCAGGGTATTTACAACTTTTTACAACTATTCGCGAAATTCTAAAATACTATCCCAATCCGCGTACTAGGTTGTAGAAATTTGTTGAAATTACACAGTGGAGATAGGGTTAAGTTGTAGAAAATTGTTCAATGTTGTAGCAATATATTGTAGAGAATTGTAGTTCGTTGTAGTATATTTCCACCAGGGTATTTACAACTTTTTACAACTATTCGCGAAATTCTAAATACTATCCCAATCCGCGTACTAGGTTGTAGAAATTTGTTGAAATTACACAGTGGAGATAGGGTTAAGTTGTAGAAAATTGTTCAATGTTGTAGCAATATATTGTAGAGAATTGTAGTTCGTTGTAGTATATTTCCACCAGGGTATTTACAACTTTTTACAACTATTCGCGAAATTCTAAAATACTATCCCAATCCGCGTACTAGGTTGTAGAAATTTGTTGAAATTACACAGTGGAGATAGGGTTAAGTTGTAGAAAATTGTTCAATGTTGTAGCAATATATTGTAGAGAATTGTAGTTCGTTGTAGTATATTTCCACCAGGGTATTTACAACTTTTTACAACTATTCGCGAAATTCTAAAATACTATCCCAATCCGCGTACTAGGTTGTAGAAATTTGTTGAAATTACACAGTGGAGATAGGGTTAAGTTGTAGAAAATTGTTCAATGTTGTAGCAATATATTGTAGAGAATTGTAGTTCGTTGTAGTATATTTCCACCAGGGTATTTACAACTTTTTACAACTATTCGCGAAATTCTAAAATACTATCCCAATCCGCGTACTAAGTTGTAGAAATTTGTTGAAATTACACAGTGGAGATAGGGTTAAGTTGTAGAAAATTGTTCAATGTTGTAGCAATATATTGTAGAGAATTGTAGTTCGTTGTAGATATATTTCCACCAGGGTATTTACAACTTTTTACAACTATTCGCGAAATTCTAAAATACTATCCCAATCCGCGTACTAGGTTGTAGAAATTTGTTGAAATTACACAGTGGAGATAGGGTTAAGTTGTAGAAAATTGTTCAATGTTGTAGCAATATATTGTAGAGAATTGTAGTTCGTTGTAGTATATTTCCACCAGGGTATTTACAACTTTTTACAACTATTCGCGAAATTCTAAAATACTATCCCAATCCGCGTACTAGGTTGTAGAAATTTGTTGAAATTACACAGTGGAGATAGGGTTAAGTTGTAGAAAATTGTTCAATGTTGTAGCAATATATTGTAGAGAATTGTAGTTCGTTGTAGTATATTTCCACCAGGGTATTTACAACTTTTTACAACTATTCGCGAAATTCTAAAATACTATCCCAATCCGCGTACTAGGTTGTAGAAATTTGTTGAAATTACACAGTGGAGATAGGGTTAAGTTGTAGAAAATTGTTCAATGTTGTAGCAATATATTGTAGAGAATTGTAGTTCGTTGTAGTATATTTCCACCAGGGTATTTACAACTTTTTACAACTATTCGCGAAATTCTAAAATACTATCCCAATCCGCGTACTAGGTTGTAGAAATTTGTTGAAATTACACAGTGGAGATAGGGTTAAGTTGTAGAAAATTGTTCAATGTTGTAGCAATATATTGTAGAGAATTGTAGTTCGTTGTAGTATATTTCCACCAGGGTATTTACAACTTTTTACAACTATTCGCGAAATTCTAAAATACTATCCCAATCCGCGTACTAGGTTGTAGAAATTTGTTGAAATTACACAGTGGAGATAGGGTTAAGTTGTAGAAAATTGTTCAATGTTGTAGCAATATATTGTAGAGAATTGTAGTTCGTTGTAGTATATTTCCACCAGGGTATTTACAACTTTTTACAACTATTCGCGAAATTCTAAAATACTATCCCAATCCGCGTACTAGGTTGTAGAAATTTGTTGAAATTACACAGTGGAGATAGGGTTAAGTTGTAGAAAATTGTTCAATGTTGTAGCAATATATTGTAGAGAATTGTAGTTCGTTGTAGTATATTTCCACCAGGGTATTTACAACTTTTTACAACTATTCGCGAAATTCTAAAATACTATCCCAATCCGCGTACTAGGTTGTAGAAATTTGTTGAAATTACACAGTGGAGATAGGGTTAAGTTGTAGAAAATTGTTCAATGTTGTAGCAATATATTGTAGAGAATTGTAGTTCGTTGTAGTATATTTCCACCAGGGTATTTACAACTTTTTACAACTATTCGCGAAATTCTAAAATACTATCCCAATCCGCGTACTAGGTTGTAGAAATTTGTTGAAATTACACAGTGGAGATAGGGTTAAGTTGTAGAAAATTGTTCAATGTTGTAGCAATATATTGTAGAGAATTGTAGTTCGTTGTAGTATATTTCCACCAGGGTATTTACAACTTTTTACAACTATTCGCGAAATTCTAAAATACTATCCCAATCCGCGTACTAGGTTGTAGAAATTTGTTGAAATTACACAGTGGAGATAGGGTTAAGTTGTAGAAAATTGTTCAATGTTGTAGCAATATATTGTAGAGAATTGTAGTTCGTTGTAGATATATTTCCACCAGGGTATTTACAACTTTTTACAACTATTCGCGAAATTCTAAAATACTATCCCAATCCGCGTACTAGGTTGTAGAAATTTGTTGAAATTACACAGTGGAGATAGGGTTAAGTTGTAGAAAATTGTTCAATGTTGTAGCAATATATTGTAGAGAATTGTAGTTCGTTGTAGTATATTTCCACCAGGGTATTTACAACTTTTTACAACTATTCGCGAAATTCTAAAATACTATCCCAATCCGCGTACTAGGTTGTAGAAATTTGTTGAAATTACACAGTGGAGATAGGGTTAAGTTGTAGAAAATTGTTCAATGTTGTAGCAATATATTGTAGAGAATTGTAGTTCGTTGTAGTATATTTCCACCAGGGTATTTACAACTTTTTACAACTATTCGCGAAATTCTAAAATACTATCCCAATCCGCGTACTAGGTTGTAGAAATTTGTTGAAATTACACAGTGGAGATAGGGTTAAGTTGTAGAAAATTGTTCAATGTTGTAGCAATATATTGTAGAGAATTGTAGTTCGTTGTAGTATATTTCCACCAGGGTATTTACAACTTTTTACAACTATTCGCGAAATTCTAAAATACTATCCCAATCCGCGTACTAGGTTGTAGAAATTTGTTGAAATTACACAGTGGAGATAGGGTTAAGTTGTAGAAAATTGTTCAATGTTGTAGCAATATATTGTAGAGAATTGTAGTTCGTTGTAGTATATTTCCACCAGGGTATTTACAACTTTTTACAACTATTCGCGAAATTCTAAAATACTATCCCAATCCGCGTACTAGGTTGTAGAAATTTGTTGAAATTACACAGTGGAGATAGGGTTAAGTTGTAGAAAATTGTTCAATGTTGTAGCAATATATTGTAGAGAATTGTAGTTCGTTGTAGTATATTTCCACCAGGGTATTTACAACTTTTTACAACTATTCGCGAAATTCTAAAATACTATCCCAATCCGCGTACTAGGTTGTAGAAATTTGTTGAAATTACACAGTGGAGATAGGGTTAAGTTGTAGAAAATTGTTCAATGTTGTAGCAATATATTGTAGAGAATTGTAGTTCGTTGTAGTATATTTCCACCAGGGTATTTACAACTTTTTACAACTATTCGCGAAATTCTAAAATACTATCCCAATCCGCGTACTAGGTTGTAGAAATTTGTTGAAATTACACAGTGGAGATAGGGTTAAGTTGTAGAAAATTGTTCAATGTTGTAGCAATATATTGTAGAGAATTGTAGTTCGTTGTAGTATATTTCCACCAGGGTATTTACAACTTTTTACAACTATTCGCGAAATTCTAAAATACTATCCCAATCCGCGTACTAGGTTGTAGAAATTTGTTGAAATTACACAGTGGAGATAGGGTTAAGTTGTAGAAAATTGTTCAATGTTGTAGCAATATATTGTAGAGAATTGTAGTTCGTTGTAGTATATTTCCACCAGGGTATTTACAACTTTTTACAACTATTCGCGAAATTCTAAAATACTATCCCAATCCGCGTACTAGGTTGTAGAAATTTGTTGAAATTACACAGTGGAGATAGGGTTAAGTTGTAGAAAATTGTTCAATGTTGTAGCAATATATTGTAGAGAATTGTAGTTCGTTGTAGTATATTTCCACCAGGGTATTTACAACTTTTTACAACTATTCGCGAAATTCTAAAATACTATCCCAATCCGCGTACTAGGTTGTAGAAATTTGTTGAAATTACACAGTGGAGATAGGGTTAAGTTGTAGAAAATTGTTCAATGTTGTAGCAATATATTGTAGAGAATTGTAGTTCGTTGTAGTATATTTCCACCAGGGTATTTACAACTTTTTACAACTATTCGCGAAATTCTAAAATACTATCCCAATCCGCGTACTAGGTTGTAGAATTTGTTGAAATTACACAGTGGAGATAGGGTTAAGTTGTAGAAAATTGTTCAATGTTGTAGCAATATATTGTAGAGAATTGTAGTTCGTTGTAGTATATTTCCACCAGGGTATTTACAACTTTTTACAACTATTCGCGAAATTCTAAAATACTATCCCAATCCGCGTACTAGGTTGTAGAAATTTGTTGAAATTACACAGTGGAGATAGGGTTAAGTTGTAGAAAATTGTTCAATGTTGTAGCAATATATTGTAGAGAATTGTAGTTCGTTGTAGTATATTTCCACCAGGGTATTTACAACTTTTTACAACTATTCGCGAAATTCTAAAATACTATACCTATCGGTACTAGGTTGTAGAAAAATTTGTTGAAATTACACAGTGGAGATGGGTTAAGTTGTAGAAAATTGTTCAATGGTTGTCAGCAATATATTGTAGAGAATTGTAGTTCGTTGTAGTATATTTCCACCAGGGTATTATACAACTTTTTACACAACAATTCGCGAAATTCTAACAATACTT